>OY660874.1:12505000-22059997 GCA_962446985.1 Xyrichtys novacula | reverse complement strand
GGGGAAAAAAATCAAATTTTTTTAGGAACGTCCTAGAGACTCGGGAGTTGGTTCATTGCACTCAGAAAAATCCTAGCTCCAAGCCCAACCCTAACCCTAGCTCCAACACTAACCCTAACTCCAACCCTAACCCTAACCCTAACCCTAGCTCCAACCCTAACCCTAACCATAACCCTAACCCATGCATTCCTATGGGAAAAAATCAAATTTTTTTAGGAACGTCCTAGAGACTCGGGGGTTGGTTCATTGCACTCAGAAAAATCCTAGCTCCAAGCCCAACCCTAACCCTAGCTCCAACACTAACCCTAACTCCAACCCTAACCCTAACCCTAACCCTAGCTCCAACCCTAACCCTAACCATAACCCTAACCCATGCATTCCTATGGGAAAAAATCAATTTTTTTTAGGAACGTCCTAGAGACTCGGGAGTTGGTTCATTGCACTCAGAAAAATCCTAGCTCCAAGCCCAACCCTAACCCTAGCTCCAACACTAACCTTAACTCCAACCCTAACCCTAACCCTAACCCTAGCTCCAACCCTAACCCTAACCCTAACCCATGCATTCCTATGGGAAAAAATCAAATTTTTTAGGAACGTCCTAGAGACTCGGGAGTTGGTTCATTGCACTCAGAAAAATCCTAGCTCCAAGCCCAACCCTAACCCTAGCTCCAACACTAACCCTAACTCCAACCCTAACCCTAACCCTAACCCTAGCTCCAACCCTAACCCTAACCCTAACCCATGCATTCCTATGGGAAAAAATCAAATTTGTTTAGGAACGTCCTAGAGACTCGGGAGTTGGTTCATTGCACTCAGAAAAATCCTAGCTCCAAGCCCAACCCTAACCCTAGGTCCAACACTAACCCTAACTCCAACCCTAACCCTAACCCTAACCCTAGCTCCAACCCTAACCCTAACCTAACCCTAACCCTAACCCTAACCCTAACCCTAACCCTAACCCTAGCTCCAACACTAACCCTAACTCCAACCCTAACCCTAGCTCCAACCCTAACCCTAACCATAACCCTAACCCATGCATTCCTATGGGAAAAAAATCAATTTTTTTTAGGAATGTCCTAGAGACTCGGGAGTTGGTTCAGTGCACTCAGAAAAATCCTAGCTCCAAGCCCAACCCTAACCCTAGCTCCAACACTAACCCTAACTCCAACCCTAACCCTAACCCTAACCCTAGCTCCAAGCCTAACCCTAACCCTAACCCATGCATTCCTATGGGAAAAAATCAAATTTTTTTAGGAATGTCCTAGAGACTCGGGAGTTGGTTCAGTGCACTCAGAAAAATCCTAGCTCCAAGCCCAACCCTAACCCTAGCTCCAACACTAACCCTAACTCCAACCCTAACCCTAACCCTAACCCTAGCTCCAACCCTAACCCTAACCATAACCCTAACCCATGCATTCCTATGGGAAAAAATCAAATTTTTTTAGGAATGTCCTAGAGACTCGGGAGTTGGTTCAGTGCACTCAGAAAAATCCTAGCTCCAAGCCCAACCCTAACCCTAGCTCCAACACTAACCCTAACTCCAACCCTAACCCTAACCCTAACCCTAGCTCCAACCCTAACCCTAACCCTAACCCATGCATTCCTATGGGAAAAAATCAAATTTTTTTAGGAACGTCCTAGAGACTCGGGAGTTGGTTCATTGCACTCAGAAAAATCCTAGCTCCAAGCCCAACCCTAACCCTAGCTCCAACACTAACCCTAACTCCAACCCTAACCCTAACCCTAACCCTAGCTCCAAGCCTAACCCTAACCCTAACCCATGCATTCCTATGGGAAAAAATCTAATTTTTTTAGGAATGTCCTAGAGACTCGGGAGTTGGTTCAGTGCACTCAGAAAAATCCTAGCTCCAAGCCCAACCCTAACCCTAGCTCCAACACTAACCCTAACCCTAACCCTAACCCTAGCTCCAACCCTAACCCTAACCCTAACCCATGCATTCCTATGGGAAAAAATCAAATTTTTTTAGGAACGTCCTAGAGACTCGGGAGTTGGTTCATTGCACTCAGAAAAATCCTAGCTCCAAGCCCAACCCTAACCCTAGCTCCAACACTAACCCTAACTCCAACCCTAACCCTAACCCTAACCCTAGCTCCAACCCTAACCCTAACCCTAACCCATGCATTCCTATGGGAAAAAATCAAATTTTTTTAGGAATGTCCTAGAGACTCGGGAGTTGGTTCATTGCACTCAGAAAAATCCTAGCTCCAAGCCCAACCCTAACCCTAGCTCCAACACTAACCCTAACTCCAACCCTAACCCTAACCCTAACCCTAGCTCCAACCCTAACCCTAACCATAACCCTAACCCATGCATTCCTATGGGAAAAAATCAAATTTTTTTAGGAACGTCCTAGAGACTCGGGGGTTGGTTCATTGCACTCAGAAAAATCCTAGCTCCAAGCCCAACCCTAACCCTAGCTCCAACACTAACCCTAACTCCAACCCTAACCCTAACCCTAACCCTAGCTCCAACCCTAACCCTAACCATAACCCTAACCCATGCATTCCTATGGGAAAAAATCAAATTTTTTTAGGAACGTCCTAGAGACTCGGTAGTTGGTTCATTGCACTCAGAAAAATCCTAGCTCCAAGCCCAACCCTAACCCTAGCTCCAACACTAACCTTAACTCCAACCCTAACCCTAACCCTAACCCTAGCTCCAACCCTAACCCTAACCCTAACCCATGCATTCCTATGGGAAAAAATCAAATTTTTTTAGGAACGTCCTAGAGACTCGGGAGTTGGTTCATTGCACTCAGAAAAATCCTAGCTCCAAGCCCAACCCTAACCCTAGCTCCAACACTAACCCTAACTCCAACCCTAACCCTAACCCTAACCCTAGCTCCAACCCTAACCCTAACCCTAACCCATGCATTCCTATGGGAAAAAATCAAATTTTTTTAGGAACGTCCAAGAGACTCGGGAGTTGGTTCATTGCACTCAGAAAAATCCTAGCTCCAAGCCCAACCCTAACCCTAGCTCCAACACTAACCCTAACTCCAACCCTAACCCTAACCCTAACCCTAGCTCCAACCCTAACCCTAAACATAACCCTAACCCATGCATTCCTATGGGAAAAAATCTAATTTTTTTAGGAATGTCCTAGAGACTCGGGAGTTGGTTCAGTGCACTCAGAAAAATCCTAGCTCCAAGCCCAACCCTAACCCTAGCTCCAACACTAACCCTAACTCCAACCCTAACCCTAACCCTAACCCTAGCTCCAACCCTAACCCTAACCCTAACCCATGCATTCCTATGGGAAAAAATCAAATTTTTTTAGGAACGTCCAAGAGACTCGGGAGTTGGTTCATTGCACTCAGAAAAATCCTAGCTCCAAGCCCAACCCTAACCCTAGCTCCAACACTAACCCTAACTCCAACCCTAACCCTAACCCTAACCCTAGCTCCAACCCTAACCCTAACCATAACCCTAACCCATGCATTCCTATGGGAAAAAATCAAATTTTTTAGGAATGTCCTAGAGACTCGGGAGTTGGTTCAGTGCACTCAGAAAAATCCTAGCTCCAAGCCCAACCCTAACCCTAGCTCCAACACTAACCCTAACTCCAACCCTAACCCTAACCCTAACCCTAGCTCCAACCCTAACCCTAACCCTAACCCATGCATTCCTATGGGAAAAAATCAAATTTTTTTAGGAATGTCCTAGAGACTCGGGAGTTGGTTCAGTGCACTCAGAAAAATCCTAGCTCCAAGCCCAACCCTAACCCTAGCTCCAACACTAACCCTAACTCCAACCCTAACCCTAACCCTAACCCTAACCCTAGCTCCAACCCTAACCCTAACCCTAACCCATGCATTCCTATGGGAAAAAATCAAATTTTTTTAGGAACGTCCTAGAGACTCTGGAGTTGGTTCATTGCACTCAGAAAAATCCTAGCTCCAAGCCCAACCCTAACCCTAGCTCCAACACTAACCATAACTCCAACCCTAACCCTAACCCTAACCCTAGCTCCAACCCTAACCCTAACCATAACCCTAACCCATGCATTCCTATGGGAAAAAATCAAATTTTTTTAGGAATGTCCTAGAGACTCGGGAGTTGGTTCAGTGCTCTCAGAAAAATCCTAGCTCCAAGCCCAACCCTAACCCTAGCTCCAACACTAACCCTAACTCCAACCCTAACCCTAACCCTAACCCTAGCTCCAACCCTAACCCTAACCATAACCCTAACCCATGCATTCCTATGGGAAAAAATCAAATTTTTTTAGGAATGTCCTAGAGACTCGGGAGTTGGTTCAGTGCACTCAGAAAAATCCTAGCTCCAAGCCCAACCCTAACCCTAGCTCCAACACTAACCCTAACTCCAACCCTAACCCTAACCCTAACCCTAGCTCCAACCCTAACCCTAACCCTAACCCATGCATTCCTATGGGAAAAAATCAAATTTTTTTAGGAACGTCCTAGAGACTCGGGAGTTGGTTCATTGCACTCAGAAAAATCCTAGCTCCAAGCCCAACCCTAACCCTAACTCCAACACTAACCCTAACTCCAACCCTAAACCTAACACTAACCCTAGCTCCAACCCTAACCCTAACCCTAACCCATGCATTCCTATGGGAAAAAAATCAATTTTTTTTAGGAATGTCCTAGAGACTCGGGAGTTGGTTCAGTGCACTCAGAAAAATCCTAGCTCCAAGCCCAACCCTAACCCTAGCTCCAACACTAACCCTAACTCTAACCCTAACCCTAACCCTAACCCTAGCTCCAACCCTAACCCTAACCCTAACCCATGCATTCCTATGGGAAAAAATCAATTTTTTTTAGGGAACGTCCTAGAGACTCGGGAGTTGGTTCATTGCACTCAGAAAAGTCCTAGCTCCAAGCCCAACCCTAACCCTAGCTCCAACACTAACCCTAACTCCAACCCTAACCCTAACCCTAGCTCCAACCCTAACCCTAACCCTAACCCATGCATTCCTATGGGAAAAAATCAAATTTTTTTAGGAATGTCCTAGAGACTCGGGAGTTGGTTCAGTGCACTCAGAAAAATCCTAGCTCCAAGCCCAACCCTAACCCTAGCTCCAACACTAACCCTAACTCCAACCCTAACCCTAACCCTAACCCTAGCTCCAACCCTAACCCTAACCCTAACCCATGCATTCCTATGGGAAAAAATCAAATTTTTTTAGGAACGTCCTAGAGACTCGGGAGTTGGTTCATTGCACTCAGAAAAATCCTAGCTCCAAGCCCAACCCTAACCCTAGCTCCAACACTAACCCTAACTCCAACCCTAACCCTAACCCTAACCCTAGCTCCAACCCTAACCCTAACCCTAACCCATGCATTCCTATGGGAAAAAATCAATTTTTTTAGGAACGTCCTAGAGACTCGGGAGTTGGTTCATTGCACTCAGAAAAATCCTAGCTCCAAGCCCAACCCTAACCCTAGCTCCAACACTAACCCTAACTCCAACCCTAAACCTAACACTAACCCTAGCTCCAACCCTAACCCTAACCCTAACCCATGCATTCCTATGGAAAAAAATCAATTTTTTTAGGAATGTCCTAG
This sequence comes from Xyrichtys novacula, assembly GCA_962446985.1. NCBI lineage: Eukaryota > Metazoa > Chordata > Actinopteri > Labriformes > Labridae > Xyrichtys > Xyrichtys novacula. The sequence continues at coordinate 22,054,448 of OY660874.1, read as the reverse complement.
AGACTCGGGAGTTGGTTCAGTGCACTCAGAAAAATCCTAGCTCCAAGCCCAACCCTAACCCTAGCTCCAACACTAACCCTAACTCTAACCCTAACCCTAACCCTAACCCTAGCTCCAACCCTAACCCTAACCCTAACCCATGCATTCCTATGGGAAAAAATCAAATTTTTTTAGGGAACGTCCTAGAGACTCGGGAGTTGGTTCATTGCACTCAGAAAAGTCCTAGCTCCAAGCCCAACCCTAACCCTAGCTCCAACACTAACCCTAACTCCAACCCTAACCCTAACCCTAACCCTAGCTCCAACCCTAACCCTAACCCTAACCCATGCATTCCTATGGGAAAAAATCAAATTGTTTTAGGAACGTCCTAGAGACTCGGGAGTTGGTTCATTGCACTCAGAAAAATCCTAGCTCCAAGCCCAACCCTAACCCTAGCTCCAACACTAACCCTAACTCCAACCCTAACCCTAACCCTAACCCTAGCTCCAACCCTAACCCTAACCCTAACCCATGCATTCCTATGGGAAAAAATCAAATTTTTTTAGGAACGTCCTAGAGACTCGGGAGTTGGTTCATTGCACTCAGAAAAATCCTAGCTCCAAGCCCAACCCTAACCCTAGCTCAAACACTAACCCTAACTCCAACCCTAACCCTAACCCTAACCCTAGCTCCAACCCTAACCCTAACCATAACCCTAACCCATGCATTCCTATGGGAAAAAATCAAATTTTTTAGGAACGTCCTAGAGACTCGGGGTTGGTTCATTGCACTCAGAAAAATCCTAGCTCCAAGCCCAACCCTAACCCTAGCTCCAACACTAACCCTAACTCCAACCCTAACCCTAACCCTAACCCTAGCTCCAACCCTAACCCTAACCCTAACCCTAACCCATGCATTCCTATGGGAAAAAATCAAATTTTTTTAGGAACGTCCTAGAGACTCGGGAGTTGGTTCATTGCACTCAGAAAAATCCTAGCTCCAAGCCCAACCCTAACCCTAGCTCCAACACTAACCCTAACTCCAACCCTAACCCTAACCCTAACCCTAGCTCCAACCCTAACCCTAACCCTAACCCATGCATTCCTATGGGAAAAAATCAAATTTTTTTAGGAACGTCCAAGAGACTCGGGAGTTGGTTCATTGCACTCAGAAAAATCCTAGCTCCAAGCCCAACCCTAACCCTAGCTCCAACACTAACCCTAACTCCAACCCTAACCCTAACCCTAACCCTAGCTCCAACCCTAACCCTAAACATAACCCTAACCCATGCATTCCTATGGGAAAAAATCAAATTTTTTTAGGAATGTCCTAGAGACTCGGGAGTTGGTTCAGTGCACTCAGAAAAATCCTAGCTCCAAGCCCAACCCTAACCCTAGCTCCAACACTAACCCTAACTCCAACCCTAACCCTAACCCTAACCCTAGCTCCAACCCTAACCCTAACCCTAACCCATGCATTCCTATGGGAAAAAATCAAATTTTTTTAGGAACGTCCAAGAGACTCGGGAGTTGGTTCATTGCACTCAGAAAAATCCTAGCTCCAAGCCCAACCCTAACCCTAGCTCCAACACTAACCCTAACTCCAACCCTAACCCTAACCCTAACCCTAGCTCCAACCCTAACCCTAACCATAACCCTAACCCATGCATTCCTATGGGAAAAAATCAAATTTTTTTAGGAATGTCCTAGAGACTCGGGAGTTGGTTCAGTGCACTCAGAAAAATCCTAGTCCAAGCCCAACCCTAACCCTAGCTCCAACACTAACCCTAACTCCAACCCTAACCCTAACCCTAACCCTAGCTCCAACCCTAACCCTAACCCTAACCCATGCATTCCTATGGGAAAAAATCAAATTTTTTTAGGAATGTCCTAGAGACTCGGGAGTTGGTTCAGTGCACTCAGAAAAATCCTAGCTCCAAGCCCAACCCTAACCCTAGCTCCAACACTAACCCTAACTCCAACCCTAACCCTAACCCTAACCCTAACCCTAGCTCCAACCCTAACCCTAACCCTAACCCATGCATTCCTATGGGAAAAAATCAAATTTTTTTAGGAACGTCCTAGAGACTCGGGAGTTGGTTCATTGCACTCAGAAAAATCCTAGCTCCAAGCCCAACCCTAACCCTAGCTCCAACACTAACCATAACTCCAACCCTAACCCTAACCCTAACCCTAGCTCCAACCCTAACCCTAACCATAACCCTAACCCATGCATTCCTATGGGAAAAATCAAATTTTTTTAGGAATGTCCTAGAGACTCGGGAGTTGGTTCAGTGCCTCTCAGAAAAATCCTAGCTCCAAGCCCAACCCTAACCCTAGCTCCAACACTAACCCTAACTCCAACCCTAACCCTAACCCTAACCCTAGCTCCAACCCTAACCCTAACCATAACCCTAACCCATGCATTCCTATGGGAAAAAATCAAATTTTTTTAGGAATGTCCTAGAGACTCGGGAGTTGGTTCAGTGCACTCAGAAAAATCCTAGCTCCAAGCCCAACCCTAACCCTAGCTCCAACACTAACCCTAACTCCAACCCTAACCCTAACCCTAACCCTAGCTCCAACCCTAACCCTAACCCTAACCCATGCATTCCTATGGGAAAAAATCAAATTTTTTTAGGAACGTCCTAGAGACTCGGGAGTTGGTTCATTGCACTCAGAAAAATCCTAGCTCCAAGCCCAACCCTAACCCTAACTCCAACACTAACCCTAACTCCAACCCTAAACCTAACACTAACCCTAGCTCCAACCCTAACCCTAACCCTAACCCATGCATTCCTATGGAAAAAAATCAATTTTTTTTAGGAATGTCCTAGAGACTCGGGAGTTGGTTCAGTGCACTCAGAAAAATCCTAGCTCCAAGCCCAACCCTAACCCTAGCTCCAACACTAACCCTAACTCTAACCCTAACCCTAACCCTAACCCTAGCTCCAACCCTAACCCTAACCCTAACCCATGCATTCCTATGGGAAAAAATCAATTTTTTTTAGGGAACGTCCTAGAGACTCGGGAGTTGGTTCATTGCACTCAGAAAAGTCCTAGCTCCAAGCCCAACCCTAACCCTAGCTCCAACACTAACCCTAACTCCAACCCTAACCCTAACCCTAGCTCCAACCCTAACCCTAACCCTAACCCATGCATTCCTATGGGAAAAAATCAAATTTTTTTAGGAATGTCCTAGAGACTCGGGAGTTGGTTCAGTGCACTCAGAAAAATCCTAGCTCCAAGCCCAACCCTAACCCTAGCTCCAACACTAACCCTAACTCCAACCCTAACCCTAACCCTAACCCTAGCTCCAACCCTAACCCTAACCCTAACCCATGCATTCCTATGGGAAAAAATCAAATTTTTTTAGGAACGTCCTAGAGACTCGGGAGTTGGTTCATTGCACTCAGAAAAATCCTAGCTCCAAGCCCAACCCTAACCCTAGCTCCAACACTAACCCTAACTCCAACCCTAACCCTAACCCTAACCCTAGCTCCAACCCTAACCCTAACCCTAACCCATGCATTCCTATGGGAAAAAATCAATTTTTTTTAGGAACGTCCTAGAGACTCGGGAGTTGGTTCATTGCACTCAGAAAAATCCTAGCTCCAAGCCCAGCCCTAACCCTAGCTCAAACACTAACCCTAACTCCAACCCTAAACCTAACACTAACCCTAGCTCCAACCCTAACCCTAACCCTAACCCATGCATTCCTATGGAAAAAAATCAATTTTTTTAGGAATGTCCTAGAGACTCGGGAGTTGGTTCAGTGCACTCAGAAAAATCCTAGCTCCAAGCCCAACCCTAACCCTAGCTCCAACACTAACCCTAACTCTAACCCTAACCCTAACCCTAACCCTAGCTCCAACCCTAACCCTAACCCTAACCCATGCATTCCTATGGGAAAAAATCAAATTTTTTTAGGGAACGTCCTAGAGACTCGGGAGTTGGTTCATTGCACTCAGAAAAGTCCTAGCTCCAAGCCCAACCCTAACCCTAGCTCCAACACTAACCCTAACTCCAACCCTAACCCTAACCCTAACCCTAGCTCCAACCCTAACCCTAACCCTAACCCATGCATTCCTATGGGAAAAAATCAAATTGTTTTAGGAACGTCCTAGAGACTCGGGAGTTGGTTCATTGCACTCAGAAAAATCCTAGCTCCAAGCCCAACCCTAACCCTAGCTCCAACACTAACCCTAACTCCAACCCTAACCCTAACCCTAACCCTAGCTCCAACCCTAACCCTAACCCTAACCCATGCATTCCTATGGGAAAAAATCAAATTTTTTTAGGAACGTCCTAGAGACTCGGGAGTTGGTTCATTGCACTCAGAAAAATCCTAGCTCCAAGCCCAACCCTAACCCTAGCTCAAACACTAACCCTAACTCCAACCCTAACCCTAACCCTAACCCTAGCTCCAACCCTAACCCTAACCATAACCCTAACCCATGCATTCCTATGGGAAAAAATCAAATTTTTTTAGGAACGTCCTAGAGACTCGGGGTTGGTTCATTGCACTCAGAAAAATCCTAGCTCCAAGCCCAACCCTAACCCTAGCTCCAACACTAACCCTAACTCCAACCCTAACCCTAACCCTAACCCTAGCTCCAACCCTAACCCTAACCCTAACCCTAACCCATGCATTCCTATGGGAAAAAATCAAATTTTTTTAGGAACGTCCTAGAGACTCGGGAGTTGGTTCATTGCACTCAGAAAAATCCTAGCTCCAAGCCCAACCCTAACCCTAGCTCCAACACTAACCCTAACTCCAACCCTAACCCTAACCCTAACCCTAGCTCCAACCCTAACCCTAACCCTAACCCATGCATTCCTATGGGAAAAAATCAAATTTTTTTAGGAATGTCCAAGAGACTCGGGAGTTGGTTCATTGCACTCAGAAAAATCCTAGCTCCAAGCCCAACCCTAACCCTAGCTCCAACACTAACCCTAACTCCAACCCTCACCCTAACCCTAACCCTAGCTCCAACCCTTACCCTAACCATAGCCCTAACCCATGCATTCCTATGGGAAAAAATCAAATTTTTTTAGGAATGTCCTAGAGACTCGGGAGTTGGTTCAGTGCACTCAGAAAAATCCTAGCTCCAAGCCCAACCCTAACCCTAGCTCCAACACTAACCCTAACTCCAACCCTAACCCTAACCCTAACCCTAGCTCCAACCCTAACCCTAACCCTAACCCATGCATTCCTATGGGAAAAAAATCAATTTTTTTTAGGAATGTCCTAGAGACTCGGGAGTTGGTTCAGTGCACTCAGAAAAATCCTAGCTCCAAGCCCAACCCTAACCCTAGCTCCAACACTAACCCTAACTCCAACCCTAACCCTAACCCTAACCCTAGCTCCAACCCTAACCCTAACCCTAACCCATGCATTCCTATGGGAAAAAATCAAATTTTTTTAGGGAACGTCCTAGAGACTCGGGAGTTGGTTCATTGCACTCAGAAAAGTCCTAGCTCCAAGCCCAACCCTAACCCTAGCTCCAACACTAACCCTAACTCCAACCCTAACCCTAACCCTAGCTCCAACCCTAACCCTAACCCTAACCCATGCATTCCTATGGGAAAAAATCAATTTTTTTTAGGAATGTCCTAGAGACTCGGGAGTTGGTTCAGTGCACTCAGAAAAATCCTAGCTCCAAGCCCAACCCTAACCCTAGCTCCAACACTAACCCTAACTCCAACCCTAACCCTAACCCTAACCCTAGCTCCAACCCTAACCCTAACCATAACCCTAACCCATGCATTCCTATGGGAAAAAATCAAATTTTTTTAGGAACGTCCTAGAGACTCGGGGTTGGTTCATTGCACTCAGAAAAATCCTAGCTCCAAGCCCAACCCTAACCCTAGCTCCAACACTAACCCTAACTCCAACCCTAACCCTAACCCTAACCCTAGATCCAACCCTAACCCTAACCCTAACCCTAACCCATGCATTCCTATGGGAAAAAATCAAATTTTTTTAGGAACGTCCTAGAGACTCGGGAGTTGGTTCATTGCACTCAGAAAAATCCTAGCTCCAAGCCCAACCCTAACCCTAGCTCCAACACTAACCCTAACTCCAACCCTAACCCTAACCCTAACCCTAGCTCCAACCCTAACCCTAACCCTAACCCATGCATTCCTATGGGAAAAAATCAAATTTTTTAGGAACGTCCTAGAGACTCGGGAGTTGGTTCATTGCACTCAGAAAAATCCTAGCTCCAAGCCCAACCCTAACCCTAGCTCCAACACTAACCCTAACTCCAACCCTAACCCTAACCCTAACCCTAGCTCCAACCCTAACCCTAACCATAACCCTAACCCATGCATTCCTATGGGAAAAAATCAAATTTTTTTAGGAATGTCCTAGAGACTCGGGAGTTGGTTCAGTGCACTCAGAAAAATCCTAGCTCCAAGCCCAACCCTAACCCTAGCTCCAACACTAACCCTAACTCCAACCCTAACCCTAACCCTAACCCTAGCTCCAACCCTAACCCTAACCCTAACCCATGCATTCCTATGGGAAAAAATCAAATTTTTTTAGGGAACGTCCTAGAGACTCGGGAGTTGGTTCATTGCACTCAGAAAAGTCCTAGCTCCAAGCCCAACCCTAACCCTAGCTCCAACACTAACCCTAACCCTAACCCTAGCTCCAACCCTAACCCTAACCCTAACCCATGCATTCCTATGGGAAAAAATCAAATTTTTTTAGGAATGTCCAAGAGACTCGGGAGTTGGTTCATTGCACTCAGAAAAATCCTAGCTCCAAGCCCAACCCTAACCCTAGCTCCAACACTAACCCTAACTCCAACCCTAACCCTAACCCTAACCCTAGCTCCAACCCTTACCCTAACCATAACCCTAACCCATGCATTCCTATGGGAAAAAATCAAATTTTTTTTTAGGAATGTCCTAGAGACTCGGGAGTTGGTTCAGTGCACTCAGAAAAATCCTAGCTCCAAGCCCAACCCTAACCCTAGCTCCAACACTAACCCTAACTCCAACCCTAACCCTAACCCTAACCCTAGCTCCAACCCTAACCCTAACCCTAACCCATGCATTCCTATGGGAAAAAATCAATTTTTTTAGGAATGTCCTAGAGACTCGGGAGTTGGTTCAGTGCACTCAGAAAAATCCTAGCTCCAAGCCCAACCCTAACCCTAGCTCCAACACTAACCCTAACTCCAACCCTAACCCTAACCCTAACCCTAGCTCCAACCCTAACCCTAACCCTAACCCATGCATTCCTATGGGAAAAAATCAAATTTTTTTAGGGAACGTCCTAGAGACTCGGGAGTTGGTTCATTGCACTCAGAAAAGTCCTAGCTCCAAGCCCAACCCTAACCCTAGCTCCAACACTAACCCTAACTCCAACCCTAACCCTAACCCTAGCTCCAACCCTAACCCTAACCCATGCATTCCTATGGGAAAAAATCAATTTTTTTAGGAATGTCCTAGAGACTCGGGAGTTGGTTCAGTGCACTCAGAAAAATCCTAGCTCCAAGCCCAACCCTAACCCTAGCTCCAACACTAACCCTAACTCCAACCCTAACCCTAACCCTAACCCTAGCTCCAACCCTAACCCTAACCATAACCCTAACCCATGCATTCCTATGGGAAAAAATCAAATTTTTTTAGGAACGTCCTAGAGACTAGGGGTTGGTTCATTGCACTCAGAAAAATCCTAGCTCCAAGCCCAACCCTAACCCTAGCTCCAACACTAACCCTAACTCCAACCCTAACCCTAACCCTAACCCTAGCTCCAACCCTAACCCTAACCCTAACCCTAACCCATGCATTCCTATGGGAAAAAATCAAATTTTTTTAGGAAAGTCCTAGAGACTCAGGAGTTGGTTCATTGCACTCAGAAAAATCCTAGCTCCAAGCCCAACCCTAACCCTAGCTCCAACACTAACCCTAACTCCAACCCTAACCCTAACCCTAACCCTAGCTCCAACCCTAACCCTAACCATAACCCTAACCCATGCATTCCTATGGGAAAAAATCAAATTTTTTTAGGAATGTCCTAGAGACTCGGGAGTTGGTTCAGTGCACTCAGAAAAATCCTAGCTCCAAGCCCAACCCTAACCCTAGCTCCAACACTAACCCTAACTCCAACCCTAACCCTAACCCTAACCCTAGCTCCAACCCTAACCCTAACCCTAACCCATGCATTCCTATGGGAAAAAATCAAATTTTTTTAGGGAACGTCCTAGAGACTCGGGAGTTGGTTCATTGTACTCAGAAAAGTCCTAGCTCCAAGCCCAACCCTAACCCTAGCTCCAACACTAACCCTAACTCCAACCCTAACCCTAACCCTAGCTCCAACCCTAACCCTAACCCTAACCCATGCATTCCTATGGGAAAAAATCAATTTTTTTTAGGAATGTCCTAGAGACTCGGGAGTTGGTTCAGTGCACTCAGAAAAATCCTAGCTCCAAGCCCAACCCTAACCCTAGCTCCAACACTAACCCTAACTCCAACCCTAACCCTAACCCTAACCCTAGCTCCAACCCTAACCCTAACCATAACCCTAACCCATGCATTCCTATGGGAAAAAATCAAATTTTTTTAGGAACGTCCTAGAGACTCGGGGTTGGTTCATTGCACTCAGAAAAATCCTAGCTCCAAGCCCAACCCTAACCCTAGCTCCAACACTAACCCTAACTCCAACCCTAACCCTAACCCTAACCCTAGCTCCAACCCTAACCCTAACCCTAACCCTAACCCATGCATTCCTATGGGAAAAAATCAAATTTTTTTAGGAACGTCCTAGAGACTCGGGAGTTGGTTCATTGCACTCAGAAAAATCCTAGCTCCAAGCCCAACCCTAACCCTAGCTCCAACACTAACCCTAACTCCAACCCTAACCCTAACCCTAACCCTAGCTCCAACCCTAACCCTAACCCTAACCCATGCATTCCTATGGGAAAAAATCAAATTTTTTTAGGAATGTCCAAGAGACTCGGGAGTTGGTTCATTGCACTCAGAAAAATCCTAGCTCCAAGCCCAACCCTAACCCTAGCTCCAACACTAACCCTAACTCCAACCCTAACCCTAACCCTAACCCTAGCTCCAACCCTAACCCTAACCATAACCCTAACCCATGCATTCCTATGGGAAAAAATCAAATTTTTTTAGGAATGTCCTAGAGACTCGGGAGTTGGTTCAGTGCACTCAGAAAAATCCTAGCTCCAAGCCCAACCCTAACCCTAGCTCCAACACTAACCCTAACTCCAACCCTAACCCTAACCCTAACCCTAGCTCCAACCCTAACCCTAACCCTAACCCATGCATTCCTATGGGAAAAAATCAAATTTTATTAGGGAACGTCCTAGAGACTCGGGAGTTGGTTCATTGCACTCAGAAAAGTCCTAGCTCCAAGCCCAACCCTAACCCTAGCTCCAACACTAACCCTAACTCCAACCCTAACCCTAACCCTTACCCTAGCTCCAACCCTAACCCTAACCCTAACCCATGCATTCCTATGGGAAAAAATCAAATTTTTTTAGGAACGTCCTAGAGACTCGGGAGTTGGTTCAGTGCACTCAGAAAAATCCTAGCTCCAAGCCCAACCCTAACCCTAGCTCCAACACTAACCCTAACTCTAACCCTAACCCTAACCCTAACCCTAGCTCCAACCCTAACCCTAACCCTAACCCATGCATTCCTATGGGAAAAAATCAAATTTTTTTAGGGAACGTCCTAGAGACTCGGGAGTTGGTTCATTGCACTCAGAAAAGTCCTAGTTCCAAGCCCAACCCTAACCCTAGCTCCAACACTAACCCTAACTCCAACCCTAACCCTAACCCTAACCCTAGCTCCAACCCTAACCCTAACCCTAACCCATGCATTCCTATGGGAAAAAATCAAATTTTTTTAGGAACGTCCTAGAGACTCGGGAGTTGGTTCATTGCACTCAGAAAAATCCTAGCTCCAAGCCCAACCCTAACCCTAGCTCCAACACTAACCCTAACTCCAACCCTAACCCTAACCCTAACCCTAGCTCCAACCCTAACCCTAACCCTAACCCATGCATTCCTATGGGAAAAAATCAAATTTTTTTAGGAACGTCCTAGAGACTCGGGAGTTGGTTCATTGCACTCAGAAAAATCCTAGCTCCAAGCCCAACCCTAACCCTAGCTCCAACACTAACCCTAACTCCAACCCTAACCCTAACCCTAACCCTAGCTCCAACCCTAACCCTAACCCTAACCCTAACCCATGCATTCCTATGGGAAAAAATCAAATTTTTTTAGGAACGTCCTAGAGACTCGGGAGTTGGTTCATTGCACTCAGAAAAATCCTAGCTCCAAGCCCAACCCTAACCCTAGCTCCAACACTAACCCTAACTCCAACCCTAACCCTAACCCTAACCCTAGCTCCAACCCTAACCCTAACCCTGACCCATGCATTCCTATGGGAAAAAATCAAATTTTTTTAGGAACGTCCTAGAGACTCGGGAGTTGGTTCAGTGCACTCAGAAAAATCCTAGCTCCAAGCCCAACCCTAACCCTAGCTCCAACACTAACCCTAACTCCAACCCTAACCCTAACCCTAACCCTAGCTCCAACCCTAACGCTAACCATAACCCTAACCCATGCATTCCTATGGGAAAAAATCAAATTTTTTTAGGAACGTCCTAGAGACTCGGGGGTTGGTTCATTGCACTCAGATAAATCCTAGCTCCAAGCCCAACCCTAACCCTAGCTCCAACACTAACCCTAACTCCAACCCTAACCCTAACCCTAACCCTAGCTCCAACCCTAACCCTAACCATAACCCTAACCCATGCATTCCTATGGGAAAAAAATCAAATTTTTTTAGGAACGTCCTAGAGACTCGGGAGTTGGTTCATTGCACTCAGAAAAATCCTAGCTCCAAGCCCAAACCTTACCCTAGCTCCAACACTAACCCTAACTGCAACCCTAACCCTAACCCTAACCCTAGCTCCAACCCTAACCCTAACCCTAACCCATGCATTCCTATGGGAAAAAATCAAATTTTTTTAGGAACGTCCTAGAGACTCGGGAGTTGGTTCATTGCACTCAGAAAAATCCTAGCTCCAAGCCCAAACCTTACCCTAGCTCTAACACTAACCCTAACTCCAACCCTAACCCTAACCCTAACCCTAGCTCCAACCCTAACCCTAACCCTAACCCATGCATTCCTATGGGAAAAAATCAAATTTTTTTAGGAACGTCCTAGAGACTCGGGAGTTGGTTCATTGCACTCAGAAAAATCCTAGCTCCAAGCCCAACCCTAACCCTAGCTCCAACACTAACCCTAACTCCAACCCTAACCCTAACCCTAACCCTAGCTCCAACCCTAACCCTAACCATAACCCTAACCCATGCATTCCTATGGGAAAAAATCAAATTTTTTTAGGAATGTCCTAGAGACTCGGGAGTTGGTTCAGTGCACTCAGAAAAATCCTAGCTCCAAGCCCAACCCTAACCCTAGCTCCAACACTAACCCTAACTCCAACCCTAACCCTAACCCTAGCTCCAACCCTAACCCTAACCCTAACCCATGCATTCCTATGGGAAAAAATCAAATTTTTTTAGGAACGTCCTAGAGACTCGGGAGTTGGTTCATTGCACTCAGAAAAATCCTAGCTCCAAGCCCAACCCTAACCCTAGCTCCAACACTAACCCTAACTCCAACCCTAACCCTAACCCTAACCCTAGCTCCAACCCTAACCCTAACCATAACCCTAACCCATGCATTCCTATGGGAAAAAATCAAATTTTTTTAGGAACGTCCTAGAGACTCGGGAGTTGGTTCACTGCACTCAGAAAAATCCTAGCTCCAAGCCCAACCCTAACCCTAGCTCCAACACTAACCTTAACTCCAACCCTAACCCTAACCCTAACCCTAGCTCCAACCCTAACCCTAACCCTAACCCATGCATTCCTATGGGAAAAAATCAAATTTTTTTAGGAACGTCCTAGAGACTCGGGAGTTGGTTCATTGCACTCAGAAAAATCCTAGCTCCAAGCCCAACCCTAACCCTAGCTCCAACACTAACCCTAACTCCAACCCTAACCCTAACCCTAACCCTAGCTCCAACCCTAACCCTAACCCTAACCCATGCATTCCTATGGGAAAAAATCTAATTTTTTTAGGAACGTCCAAGAGCCTCGGGAGTTGGTTCATTGCACTCAGAAAAATCCTAGCTCCAAGCCCAACCCTAACCCTAGCTCCAACACTAACCCTAACTCCAACCCTAACCCTAACCCTAACCCTAGCTCCAACCCTAACCCTAACACTAGCTCCAACCCTAACCCTAACCCATGCATTCCTATGGAAAAAAATCAAATTTTTTTAGGAACGTCCTAGAGACTCGGGAGTTGGTTCATTGCACTCAGAAAAATCCTAGCTCCAAGCCCAAACCTTACCCTAGCTCCAACACTAACCCTAACTGCAACCCTAACCCTAACCCTAACCCTAGCTCCAACCCTAACCCTAACCCTAACCCATGCATTCCTATGGGAAAAAATCAAATTTTTTTAGGAACGTCCTAGAGACTCGGGAGTTGGTTCATTGCACTCAGATAAATCCTAGCTCCAAGCCCAACCCTAACCCTAGCTCCAACACTAACCCTAACTCCAACCCTAACCCTAACCCTAACCCTAGCTCCAACCCTAACCCTAACCATAACCCTAACCCATGCATTCCTATGGAAAAAAATCAAATTTTTTTAGGAACGTCCTAGAGACTCGGGAGTTGGTTCATTGCACTCAGAAAAATCCTAGCTCCAAGCCCAAACCTTACCCTAGCTCTAACACTAACCCTAACTCCAACCCTAACCCTAACCCTAACCCTAGCTCCAACCCTAACCCTAACCCTAACCCATGCATTCCTATGGGAAAAAATCAAATTTTTTTAGGAACGTCCTAGAGACTCGGGAGTTGGTTCATTGCACTCAGAAAAATCCTAGCTCCAAGCCCAACCCTAACCCTAGCTCCAACACTAACCCTAACTCCAACCCTAACCCTAACCCTAACCCTAGCTCCAACCCTAACCCTAACCCTAACCCATGCATTCCTATGGGAAAAAATCAAATTTTTTTAGGAACGTCCTAGAGACTCGGGAGTTGGTTCATTGCACTCAGAAAAATCCTAGCTCCAAGCCCAACCCTAACCCTCGCTCCAACACTAACCCTAACTCCAACCCTAACCCTAACCCTAACCCTAGCTCCAACCCTAACCCTAACCCTAACCCATGCATTCCTATGGGAAAAAATCAAATTTTTTTAGGAACTTCCTAGAGACTCGGGAGTTGGTTCATTGCACTCAGAAAAATCCTAGCTCCAAGCCCAACCCTAACCCTAGCTCCAACACTAACCCTAACTCCAACCCTAACCCTAACCCTAACCCTAGCTCCAACCCTAACCCTAACCCTAACCCATGCATTCCTATGGGAAAAAATCAAAATTTTTTAGGAACGTCCTAGAGACTCGGGAGTTGGTTCATTGCACTCAGAAAAATCCTAGCTCCAAGCCCAAACCTAACCCTAGCTCCAACACTAACCCTAACTCCAACCCTAACCCTAACCCTAACCCTAGCTCCAACCCCACACCTAACCCTAACCCATGCATTCCTATGGGAAAAAATCAAATTTTTTTAGGGAACGTCCTAGAGACTCGGGAGTTGGTTCATTGCACTCAGAAAAGTCCTAGCTCCAAGCCCAACCCTAACCCTAGCTCCAACACTAACCCTAACTCCAACCCTAACCCTAACCCTAACCCTAGCTCCAACCCTAACCCTAACCCTAACCCTAACCCATGCATTCCTATGGGAAAAAGTCAATTTTTTTTAGGAATGTCCTAGAGACTCGGGAGTTGGTTCAGTGCACTCAGAAAAATCCTAGCTCCAAGCCCAACCCTAACCCTAGCTCCAACACTAACCCTAACTCTAACCCTAACCCTAACCCTAACCCTAGCTCCAACCCTAACCCTAACCCTAACCCTAACCCATGCATTCCTATGGGAAAAAATCAAATTTTTTTAGGGAACGTCCTAGAGACTCGGGAGTTGGTTCATTGCACTCAGAAAAGTCCTAGCTCAAAGCCCAACCCTAACCCTAGCTCCAACACCAACCCTAACTCCAACCCTAACCCTAACCCTAACCCTAGCTCCAACCCTAACCCTAACCATAACCCTAACCCATGCATTCCTATGGGAAAAAATCTAATTTTTTTAGGAATGTCCTAGAGACTCGGGAGTTGGTTCAGTGCACTCAGAAAAATCCTAGCTCCAAGCCCAACCCTAACCCTAGCTCCAACACTAACCCTAACTCCAACCCTAACCCTAACCCTAACCCTAGCTCCAACCCTAACCCTAACCCTAACCCATGCATTCCTATGGGAAAAAATCAAATTTTTTTAGGAATGTCCTAGAGACTCGGGAGTTGGTTCAGTGCACTCAGAAAAATCCTAGCTCCAAGCCCAACCCTAACCCTAGCTCCAACACTAACCCTAACTCCAACCCTAACCCTAACCCTAACCCTAGCTCCAACCCTAACCCTAACCCTGACCCATGCATTCCTATGGGAAAAAATCAAATTTTTTTAGGAACGTCCTAGAGACTCGGGAGTTGGTTCATTGCACTCAGAAAAATCCTAGCTCCAAGCCCAACCCTAACCCTAGCTCCAACACTAACCCTATCTCCAACCCTAACCCTAACCCTAACCCTAGCTCCAACCCTAACCCTAACCCTAACCCATGCATTCCTATGGGAAAAAATCAAATTTTTTTAGGAACGTCCTAGAGACTCGGGAGTTGGTTCATTGCACTCAGAAAAATCCTAGCTCCAAGCCCAACCCTAACCCTAGCGCCAACACTAACCCTAACTCCAACCCTAACCCTAACCCTAACCCTAGCTCCAACCCTAACCCTAACCATAACCCTAACCCATGCATTCCTATGGGAAAAAATCAAATTTTTTTTGGAACGTCCTAGAGACTCGGGAGTTGGTTCATTGCACTCAGAAAAATCCTAGCTCCAAGCCCAACCCTAACCCTAGCTCCAACACTAACCCTAACTCCAACCCTAACCCTAACCCTAACCCTAGCTCCAACCCTAACCCTAACCCTAACCCTAACCCATGCATTCCTATGGGAAAAAATCAAATTTTTTTAGGGAACGTCCTAGAGACTCGGGAGTTGGTTCATTGCACTCAGAAAAGTCCTAGCTCAAAGCCCAACCCTAACCCTAGCTCCAACACCAACCCTAACTCCAACCCTAACCCTAACCCTAACCCTAGCTCCAACCCTAACCCTAACCATAACCCTAACCCATGCATTCCTATGGGAAAAAATCAAATTTTTTTAGGAATGTCCTAGAGACTCGGGAGTTGGTTCAGTGCACTCAGAAAAATCCTAGCTCCAAGCCCAACCCTAACCCTAGCTCCAACACTAACCCTAACTCCAACCCTAACCCTAACCCTAACCCTAGCTCCAACCCTAACCCTAACCCTAACCCATGCATTCCTATGGGAAAAAATCAAATTTTTTTAGGAATGTCCTAGAGACTCGGGAGTTGGTTCAGTGCACTCAGAAAAATCCTAGCTCCAAGCCCAACCCTAACCCTAGCTCCAACACTAACCCTAACTCCAACCCTAACCCTAACCCTAACCCTAGCTCCAACCCTAACCCTAACCCTGACCCATGCATTCCTATGGGAAAAAAACAAATTTTTTTAGGAACGTCCTAGAGACTCGGGAGTTGGTTCATTGCACTCAGAAAAATCCTAGCTCCAAGCCCAACCCTAACCCTAGCTCCAACACTAACCCTATCTCCAACCCTAACCCTAACCCTAACCCTAGCTCCAACCCTAACCCTAACCCTAACCCATGCATTCCTATGGGAAAAAATCAAATTTTTTTAGGAACGTCCTAGAGACTCGGGAGTTGGTTCATTGCACTCAGAAAAATCCTAGCTCCAAGCCCAACCCTAACCCTAGCCCCAACACTAACCCTAACTCCAACCCTAACCCTAACCCTAACCCTAACCCTAGCTCCAACCCTAACCCTAACCATAACCCATGCATTCCTATGGGAAAAAATCAAATTTTTTTAGGAACGTCCTAGAGACTCGGGAGTTGGTTCATTGCACTCAGAAAAATCCTAGCTCCAAGCCCAACCCTAACCCTAGCTCCAACACTAACCCTAACTCCAACCCTAACCCTAACCCTAACCCTAGCTCCAACCCTAACCCTAACCCTAACCCATGCATTCCTATGGGAAAAAATCAAATTTTTTTAGGAATGTCCTAGAGACTCGGGAGTTGGTTCAGTGCACTCAGAAAAATCCTAGCTCCAAGCCCAACCCTAAACCTAGCTCCAACACTAACCCTAACTCCAACCCTAACCCTAACCCTAACCCTAGCTCCAACCCTAACCCTAACCCTAACCCATGCATTCCTATGGGAAAAAATCAAATTTTTTTAGGAATGTCCTAGAGACTCGGGAGTTGGTTCAGTGCACTCAGAAAAATCCTAGCTCCAAGCCCAACCCTAACCCTAGCTCCAACACTAACCCTAACTCCAACCCTAACCCTAACCCTAACCCTAACCCTAGCTCCAACCCTAACCCTAACCCTAACCCATGCATTCCTATGGGAAAAAATCAAATTTTTTTAGGAACGTCCTAGAGACTCGGGAGTTGGTTCATTGCACTCAGAAAAATCCTAGCTCCAAGCCCAACCCTAACCCTAGCTCCAACACTAACCCTAACTCCAACCCTAACCCTAACCCCAACCCTAGCTCCAACCCTAACCCTAACCCTAACCCATGCATTCCTATGGGAAAAAATCAAATTTTTTTAGGAATGTCCTAGAGACTCGGGAGTTGGTTCAGTGCACTCAGAAAAATCCTAGCTCCAAGCCCAACCCTAACCCTAGCTCCAACACTAACCCTAACTCCAACCCTAACCCTAACCCTAACCCTAGCTCCAACCCTAACCCTAACCCTGACCCATGCATTCCTATGGGAAAAAATCAAATTTTTTTAGGAACGTCCTAGAGACTCGGGAGTTGGTTCATTGCACTCAGAAAAATCCTAGCTCCAAGCCCAACCCTAACCCTAGCTCCAACACTAACCCTAACTCCAACCCTAACCCTAACCCTAACCCTAACCCTAGCTCCAACCCTAACCCTAACCATAACCCTAACCCATGCATTCCTATGGGAAAAAATCAAATTTTTTTAGGAACGTCCTAGAGACTCGGGAGTTGGTTCATTGCACTCAGAAAAATCCTAGCTCCAAGCCCAACCCTAACCCTAGCTCCAACACTAACCCTAACTCCAACCCTAACCCTAACCCTAACCCTAGCTCCAACCCTAACCCTAACCATAACCCTAACCCATGCATTCCTATGGGAAAAAATCAAATTTTTTTAGGAACGTCCTAGAGACTCGGGAGTTGGTTCACTGCACTCAGAAAAATCCTAGCTCCAAGCCAAACCCTAACCCTAGCTCCAACACTAACCTTAACTCCAACCCTAACCCTAACCCTAACCCTAGCTCCAACCCTAACCCTAACCCTAACCCATGCATTCCTATGGGAAAAAATCAAATTTTTTTTGGAACGTCCTAGAGACTCGGGAGTTGGTTCATTGCACTCAGAAAAATCCTAGCTCCAAGCCCAACCCTAACCCTAGCTCCAACACTAACCCTAACTCCAACCCTAACCCTAACCCTAACCCTAGCTCCAACCCTAACCCTAACCCTAACCCTAACCCATGCATTCCTATGGGAAAAAATCAAAATTTTTTAGGAACGTCCTAGAGACTCGGGAGTTGGTTCATTGCACTCAGAAAAATCCTAGCTCCAAGCCCAACCCTAACCCTAGCTCCAACACTAACCCTAACTCCAACCCTAACCCTAACCCTAACCCTAGCTCCAACCCTAACCCTAACCCTAACCCATGCATTCCTATGGGAAAAAATCAAATTTTTTTAGGGAACGTCCTAGAGACTCGGGAGTTGGTTCATTGCACTCAGAAAAGTCCTAGCTCCAAGCCCAACCCTAACCCTAGCTCCAACACTAACCCTAACTCCAACCCTAACCCTAACCCTAACCCTTGCTCCAACCCTAACCCTAACCATAACCCTAACCCATGCATTCCTATGGGAAAAAATCAATTTTTTTTAGGAATGTCCTAGAGACTCGGGAGTTGGTTCATTGCACTCAGAAAAATCCTAGCTCCAAGCCCAACCCTAACCCTAGCTCCAACACTAACCCTAACTCCAACCCTAACCCTAACCCTAACCCTAACTCCAACCCTAACCCTAACCCTAACCCTAGCTCCAACCCTAACCCTAACCCTAACCCTAACCCATGCATTCCTATGGGAAAAAATCAAATTTTTTTAGGGAACGTCCTAGAGACTCGGGAGTTGGTTCATTGCACTCAGAAAAGTCCTAGCTCCAAAGCCCAACCCTAACCCTAGCTCCAACACCAACCCTAACTCCAACCCTAACCCTAACCCTAACCCTAGCTCCAACCCTAACCCTAACCATAACCCTAACCCATGCATTCCTATGGGAAAAAATCAAATTTTTTTAGGAATGTCCTAGAGACTCGGGAGTTGGTTCAGTGCACTCAGAAAAATCCTAGCTCCAAGCCCAACCCTAACCCTAGCTCCAACACTAACCCTAACTCCAACCCTAACCCTAACCCTAACCCTAGCTCCAACCCTAACCCTAACCCTAACCCATGCATTCCTATGGGAAAAAATCAAATTTTTTTAGGAATGTCCTAGAGACTCGGGAGTTGGTTCAGTGCACTCAGAAAAATCCTAGCTCCAAGCCCAACCCTAACCCTAGCTCCAACACTAACCCTAACTCCAACCCTAACCCTAACCCTAACCCTAGCTCCAACCCTAACCCTAACCCTGACCCATGCATTCCTATGGGAAAAAATCAAATTTTTTTAGGAACGTCCTAGAGACTCGGGAGTTGGTTCATTGCACTCAGAAAAATCCTAGCTCCAAGCCCAACCCTAACCCTAGCTCCAACACTAACCCTATCTCCAACCCTAACCCTAACCCTAACCCTAGCTCCAACCCTAACCCTAACCCTAACCCATGCATTCCTATGGGAAAAAATCAAATTTTTTTAGGAACGTCCTAGAGACTCGGGAGTTGGTTCATTGCACTCAGAAAAATCCTAGCTCCAAGCCCAACCCTAACCCTAGCTCCAACACTAACCCTAACTCCAACCCTAACCCTAACCCTAACCCTAGCTCCAACCCTAACCCTAACCATAACCCTAACCCATGCATTCCTATGGGAAAAAATCAAATTTTTTTTGGAACGTCCTAGAGACTCGGGAGTTGGTTCATTGCACTCAGAAAAATCCTAGCTCCAAGCCCAACCCTAACCCTAGCTCCAACACTAACCCTAACTCCAACCCTAACCCTAACCCTAACCCTAGCTCCAACCCTAACCCTAACCCTAACCCTAACCCATGCATTCCTATGGGAAAAAATCAAATTTTTTTAGGGAACGTCCTAGAGACTCGGGAGTTGGTTCATTGCACTCAGAAAAGTCCTAGCTCAAAGCCCAACCCTAACCCTAGCTCCAACACCAACCCTAACTCCAACCCTAACCCTAACCCTAACCCTAGCTCCAACCCTAACCCTAACCATAACCCTAACCCATGCATTCCTATGGGAAAAAATCAAATTTTTTTAGGAATGTCCTAGAGACTCGGGAGTTGGTTCAGTGCACTCAGAAAAATCCTAGCTCCAAGCCCAACCCTAACCCTAGCTCCAACACTAACCCTAACTCCAACCCTAACCCTAACCCTAACCCTAGCTCCAACCCTAACCCTAACCCTAACCCATGCATTCCTATGGGAAAAAATCAAATTTTTTTAGGAATGTCCTAGAGACTCGGGAGTTGGTTCAGTGCACTCAGAAAAATCCTAGCTCCAAGCCCAACCCTAACCCTAGCTCCAACACTAACCCTAACTCCAACCCTAACCCTAACCCTAACCCTAGCTCCAACCCTAACCCTAACCCTGACCCATGCATTCCTATGGGAAAAAAACAAATTTTTTTAGGAACGTCCTAGAGACTCGGGAGTTGGTTCATTGCACTCAGAAAAATCCTAGCTCCAAGCCCAACCCTAACCCTAGCTCCAACACTAACCCTATCTCCAACCCTAACCCTAACCCTAACCCTAGCTCCAACCCTAACCCTAACCCTAACCCATGCATTCCTATGGGAAAAAATCAAATTTTTTTAGGAACGTCCTAGAGACTCGGGAGTTGGTTCATTGCACTCAGAAAAATCCTAGCTCCAAGCCCAACCCTAACCCTAGCCCCAACACTAACCCTAACTCCAACCCTAACCCTAACCCTAACCCTAACCCTAGCTCCAACCCTAACCCTAACCATAACCCATGCATTCCTATGGGAAAAAATCAAATTTTTTTAGGAACGTCCTAGAGACTCGGGAGTTGGTTCATTGCACTCAGAAAAATCCTAGCTCCAAGCCCAACCCTAACCCTAGCTCCAACACTAACCCTAACTCCAACCCTAACCCTAACCCTAACCCTAGCTCCAACCCTAACCCTAACCCTAACCCATGCATTCCTATGGGAAAAAATCAAATTTTTTTAGGAATGTCCTAGAGACTCGGGAGTTGGTTCAGTGCACTCAGAAAAATCCTAGCTCCAAGCCCAACCCTAAACCTAGCTCCAACACTAACCCTAACTCCAACCCTAACCCTAACCCTAACCCTAGCTCCAACCCTAACCCTAACCCTAACCCATGCATTCCTATGGGAAAAAATCAAATTTTTTTAGGAATGTCCTAGAGACTCGGGAGTTGGTTCAGTGCACTCAGAAAAATCCTAGCTCCAAGCCCAACCCTAACCCTAGCTCCAACACTAACCCTAACTCCAACCCTAACCCTAACCCTAACCCTAACCCTAGCTCCAACCCTAACCCTAACCCTAACCCATGCATTCCTATGGGAAAAAATCAAATTTTTTTAGGAACGTCCTAGAGACTCGGGAGTTGGTTCATTGCACTCAGAAAAATCCTAGCTCCAAGCCCAACCCTAACCCTAGCTCCAACACTAACCCTAACTCCAACCCTAACCCTAACCCTAACCCTAGCTCCAACCCTAACCCTAACCCTAACCCATGCATTCCTATGGGAAAAAATCAAATTTTTTAGGAATGTCCTAGAGACTCGGGAGTTGGTTCAGTGCACTCAGAAAAATCCTAGCTCCAAGCCCAACCCTAACCCTAGCTCCAACACTAACCCTAACTCCAACCCTAACCCTAACCCTAACCCTAGCTCCAACCCTAACCCTAACCCTGACCCATGCATTCCTATGGGAAAAAATCAAATTTTTTTAGGAACGTCCTAGAGACTCGGGAGTTGGTTCATTGCACTCAGAAAAATCCTAGCTCCAAGCCCAACCCTAACCCTAGCTCCAACACTAACCCTAACTCCAACCCTAACCCTAACCCTAACCCTAGCTCCAACCCTAACCATAACCATAACCCTAACCCATGCATTCCTATGGGAAAAAATCAAATTTTTTTAGGAACGTCCTAGAGACTCGGGAGTTGGTTCATTGCACTCAGAAAAATCCTAGCTCCAAGCCCAACCCTAACCCTAGCTCCAACACTAACCCTAACTCCAACCCTAACCCTAACCCTAACCCTAGCTCCAACCCTAACCCTAACCATAACCCTAACCCATGCATTCCTATGGGAAAAAATCAAATTTTTTTAGGAACGTCCTAGAGACTCGGGAGTTGGTTCACTGCACTCAGAAAAATCCTAGCTCCAAGCCAAACCCTAACCCTAGCTCCAACACTAACCATAACTCCAACCCTAACCCTAACCCTAACCCTAGCTCCAACCCTAACCCTAACCCTAACCCATGCATTCCTATGGGAAAAAATCAAATTTTTTTTGGAACGTCCTAGAGACTCGGGAGTTGGTTCATTGCACTCAGAAAAATCCTAGCTCCAAGCCCAACCCTAACCCTAGCTCCAACACTAACCCTAACTCCAACCCTAACCCTAACCCTAACCCTAGCTCCAACCCTAACCCTAACCCTAACCCTAACCCATGCATTCCTATGGGAAAAAATCAAATTTTTTTAGGAACGTCCTAGAGACTCGGGAGTTGGTTCATTGCACTCAGAAAAATCCTAGCTCCAAGCCCAACCCTAACCCTAGCTCCAACACTAACCCTAACTCCAACCCTAACCCTAACCCTAACCCTAGCTCCAACCCTAACCCTAACCCTAACCCATGCATTCCTATGGGAAAAACTCACATTTTTTTAGGAACGTCCTAGAGACTCGGGAGTTGGTTCATTGCACTCAGAAAAATCCTAGCTCCAAGCCCAACCCTAACCCTAGCTCCAACACTAACCCTAACTCCAACCCTAACCCTAACCCTAACCCTAGCTCCAACCCTAACCCTAACCCTAACCCTAGCTCCAACCCTAACCCTAACCATAACCCTAACCCATGCATTCCTATGGGAAAAAATCTAATTTTTTTAGGAACGTCCTAGAGACTCGGGGGTTGGTTCATTGCACTCAGAAAAATCCTAGTACCAAGCCCAACCCTAACCCTAGCTCCAACACTAACCCTAACTCCAACCCTAACCCTAACCCTAACCCTAGCTCCAACCCTAACCCTAACCATAACCCTAACCCATGCATTCCTATGGGAAAAAATCAAATTTTTTTAGGAACGTCCTAGAGACTCGGGAGTTGGTTCACTGCACTCAGAAAAATCCTAGCTCCAAGCCCAACCCTAACCCTAGCTCCAACACTAACCTTAACTCCAACCCTAACCCTAACCCTAACCCTAGCTCCAACCCTAACCATAACCCTAACCCATGCATTCCTATGGGAAAAAATCAAATTTTTTTTGGAACGTCCTCGAGACTCGGGAGTTGGTTCATTGCACTCAGAAAAATCCTAGCTCCAAGCCCAACCCTAACCCTAGCTCCAACACTAACCCTAACTCCAACCCTAACCCTAACCCTAACCCTAGCTCCAACCCTAACCCTAACCATAACCCTAACCCATGCATTCCTATGGGAAAAAATCAAATTTTTTTAGGAACGTCCTAGAGAGTCGGGAGTTGGTTCATTGCACCCAGAAAAATCCTAGCTCCAAGCCCAACCCTAACCCTAGCTCCAACACTAACCCTAACTCCAACCCTAACCCTAACCCTAACCCTAGCTCCAACCCTAACCCTAACCCTAACCCATGCATTCCTATGGGAAAAAAATCAAATTTTTTTAGGAACGTCCTAGAGACTCGGGAGTTGGTTCATTGCACTCAGAAAAATCCTAGCTCCAAGCCCAAACCTTACCCTAGCTCCAACACTAACCCTAACTCCAACCCTAACCCTAACCCTAACCCTAGCTCCAACCCTAACCCTAACCCTAACCCATGCATTCCTATGGGAAAAAATCAAATTTTTTTAGGAACGTCCTAGAGACTCGGGAGTTGGTTCATTGCACTCAGAAAAATCCTAGCTCCAAGCCCAACCCTAACCCTAGCTCCAACACTAACCCTAACTCCAACCCTAACCCTAACCCTAACCCTAGCTCCAACCCTAACCATAACCCTAACCCATGCATTCCTATGGGAAAAACTCAAATTTTTTTAGGAACGTCCTAGAGACTCGGGAGTTGGTTCATTGCACTCAGAAAAATCCTAGCTCCAAGCCCAACCCTAACCCTAGCTCCAACACTAACCCTAACTCCAACCCTAACCCTAACCCTAGCTCCAACCCTAACCCTAACCCTAACCCATGCATTCCTATGGGAAAAAATCAAATTTTTTTAGGAACGTCCAAGAGACTCGGGAGTTGGTTCATTGCACTCAGAAAAATCCTAGCTCCAAGCCCAACCCTAACCCTAGCTCCAACACTAACCCTAACTCCAACCCTAACCCTAACCCTAACCCTAGCTCCAACCCTAACCCTAACCATAACCCTAACCCATGCATTCCTATGGGAAAAAAATCAAATTTTTTTAGGAATGTCCTAGAGACTCGGGAGTTGGTTCAGTGCACTCAGAAAAATCCTAGCTCCAAGCCCAACCCTAACCCTAGCTCCAACACTAACCCTAACTCCAACCCTAACCCTAACCCTAGCTCCAACCCTAACCCTAACCCTAACCCATGCATTCCTATGGGAAAAAATCAATTTTTTTTAGGAACGTCCTAGAGACTCGGGAGTTGGTTCATTGCACTCAGAAAAATCCTATCTCCAAGCCCAACCCTAACCCTAGCTCCAACATTAACCCTAACTCCAACCCTAACCCTAACCCTAACCCTAGCTCCAACCCTAACCCTAACCATAACCCTAACCCATGCATTCCTATGGGAAAAAATCAAATTTTTTTAGGAACGTCCTAGAGACTCGGGAGTTGGTTCATTGCACTCAGAAAAATCCTAGCTCCAAGCCCAACCCTAACCCTAGCTCCAACACTAACCCTAACTCCAACCCTAACCCTAACCCTAACCCTAGCTCCAACCCTAACCCTAACCATAACCCTAACCCATGCATTCCTATGGGAAAAAATCAAATTTTTTTAGGAACGTCCTAGAGACTCGGGAGTTGGTTCACTGCACTCAGAAAAATCCTAGCTCCAAGCCCAACCCTAACCCTAGCTCCAACACTAACCTTAACTCCAACCCTAACCCTAACCCTAACCCTAGCTCCAACCCTAACCCTAACCCTAACCCATGCATTCCTATGGGAAAAAATCAAATTTTTTTAGGAACGTCCTAGAGACTCGGGAGTTGGTTCATTGCACTCAGAAAAATCCTAGCTCCAAGCCCAACCCTAACCCTAGCTCCAACACTAACCCTAACTCCAACCCTAACCCTAACCCTAACCCTAGCTCCAACCCTAACCCTAACCCTAACCCATGCATTCCTATGGGAAAAAATCAAATTTTTATAGGAACGTCCTAGAGACTCGGGAGTTGGTTCATTGCACTCAGAAAAATCCTAGCTCCAAGCCCAAACCTAACCCTAGCTCCAACACTTACCCTAACTCCAACCCTAACCCTAACCCTAACCCTAGCTCCAACCCTAACCCTAACACTAGCTCCAACCCTAACCCTAACCCATGCATTCCTATGGAAAAAAATCAAATTTTTTTAGGAACGTCCTAGAGACTCGGGAGTTGGTTCATTGCACTCAGAAAAATCCTAGCTCCAAGCCCAACCCTTACCCTAGCTCCAACACTAACCCTAACTGCAACCCTAACCCTAACCCTAACCCTAGCTCCAACCCTAACCCTAACCCTAACCCATGCATTCCTATGGGAAAAAATCAAATTTTTTTAGGAACGTCCTAGAGACTCGGGAGTTGGTTCATTGCACTCAGAAAAATCCTAGCTCCAAGCCCAAACCTTACCCTAGCTCTAACACTAACCCTAACTCCAACCCTAACCCTAACCCTAACCCTAGCTCCAACCCTAACCCTAACCCTAACCCATGCATTCCTATGGGAAAAAATCAAATTTTTTTAGGAACGTCCTAGAGACTCGGGAGTTGGTTCATTGCACTCAGAAAAATCCTAGCTCCAAGCCCAACCCTAACCCTAGCTCCAACACTAACCCTAACTCCAACCCTAACCCTAACCCTAACCCTAGCTCCAACCCTAACCCTAACCCTGACCCATGCATTCCTATGGGAAAAAATCAAATTTTTTTAGGAACGTCCTAGAGACTCGGGAGTTGGTTCACTGCACTCAGAAAAATCCTAGCTCCAAGCCCAACCCTAACCCTCGCTCCAACACTAACCCTAACTCCAACCCTAACCCTAACCCTAACCCTAGCTCCAACCCTAACCCTAACCCTAACCCATGCATTCCTATGGGAAAAAATCAAATTTTTTTAGGAACTTCCTAGAGACTCGGGAGTTGGTTCATTGCACTCAGAAAAATCCTAGCTCCAAGCCCAACCCTAACCCTAGCTCCAACACTAACCCTAACTCCAACCCTAACCCTAACCCTAACCCTAGCTCCAACCCTAACCCTAACCCTAACCCATGCATTCCTATGGGAAAAAATCAAATTTTTTTAGGAACGTCCTAGAGACTCGGGAGTTGGTTCATTGCACTCAGAAAAATCCTAGCTCCAAGCCCAACCCTAACCCTAGCTCCAACACTAACCCTAACTCCAACCCTAACCCTAACCCTAACCCTAGCTCCAACCCTAACCCTAACCCTAACCCATGCATTCCTATGGGAAAAAATCAAATTTTTTTAGGGAACGTCCTAGAGACTCGGGAGTTGGTTCATTGCACTCAGAAAAGTCCTAGCTCCAAGCCCAACCCTAACCCTAGCTCCAACACTAACCCTAACTCCAACCCTAACCCTAACCCTAACCCTAGCTCCAACCCTAACCCTAACCATAACCCTAACCCATGCATTCCTATGGGAAAAAATCAAATTTTTTTAGGAACGTCCTAGAGACTCGGGAGTTGGTTCATTGCACTCAGAAAAATCCTAGCTCCAAGCCCAACCCTAACCCTAGCTCCAACACTAACCCTAACTCCAACCCTAACCCTAACCCTAACCCTAGCTCCAACCCTAACCCTAACCCTAACCCATGCATTCCTATGGGAAAAAATCAAATTTTTATAGGAACGTCCTAGAGACTCGGGAGTTGGTTCATTGCACTCAGAAAAATCCTAGCTCCAAGCCCAAACCTAACCCTAGCTCCAACACTAACCCTAACTCCAACCCTAACCCTAACCCTAACCCTAGCTCCAACCCTAACCCTAACACTAGCTCCAACCCTAACCCTAACCCATGCATTCCTATGGGAAAAAATCAAATTTTTTTAGGAACGTCCTAGAGACTCGGGAGTTGGTTCATTGCACTCAGAAAAATCCTAGCTCCAAGCCCAACCCTAACCCTAGCTCCAACACTAACCCTAACTCCAACCCTAACCCTAACCCTAACCCTAGCTCCAACCCTAACCCTAACCCTAACCCATGCATTCCTATGGGAAAAAATCAAATTTTTTTAGGAACGTCCTAGAGACTCGGGAGTTGGTTCATTGCACTCAGAAAAATCCTAGCTCCAAGCCCAAACCTTACCCTAGCTCTAACACTAACCCTAACTCCAACCCTAACCCTAACCCTAACCCTAGCTCCAACCCTAACCCTAACCCTAACCCATGCATTCCTATGGGAAAAAATCAAATTTTTTTAGGAACGTCCTAGAGACTCGGGAGTTGGTTCATTGCACTCAGAAAAATCCTAGCTCCAAGCCCAACCCTAACCCTAGCTCCAACACTAACCCTAACTCCAACCCTAACCCTAACCCTAACCCTAGCTCCAACCCTAACCCTAACCCTGACCCATGCATTCCTATGGGAAAAAATCAAATTTTTTTAGGAACGTCCTAGAGACTCGGGAGTTGGTTCACTGCACTCAGAAAAATCCTAGCTCCAAGCCCAACCCTAACCCTAGCTCCAACACTAACCCTAACTCCAACCCTAACCCTAACCCTAACCCTAGCTCCAACCCTAACCCTAACCCTAACCCATGCATTCCTATGGGAAAAAATCAAATTTTTTTAGGAACTTCCTAGAGACTCGGGAGTTTGTTCATTGCACTCAGAAAAATCCTAGCTCCAAGCCCAACCCTAACCCTAGCTCCAACACTAACCCTAACTCCAACCCTAACCCTAACCCTAACCCTAGCTCCAACCCTAACCCTAACCCTAACCCATGCATTCCTATGGGAAAAAATCAAATTTTTTTAGGAACGTCCTAGAGACTCGGGAGTTGGTTCATTGCACTCAGAAAAATCCTAGCTCCAAGCCCAACCCTAACCCTAGCTCCAACACTAACCCTAACTCCAACCCTAACCCTAACCCTAACCCTAGCTCCAACCCTAACCCTAACCCTAACCCATGCATTCCTATGGGAAAAAATCAAATTTTTTTAGGGAACGTCCTAGAGACTCGGGAGTTGGTTCATTGCACTCAGAAAAGTCCTAGCTCCAAGCCCAACCCTAACCCTAGCTCCAACACTAACCCTAACTCCAACCCTAACCCTAACCCTAACCCTAGCTCCAACCCTAACCCTAACCATAACCCTAACCCATGCATTCCTATGGGAAAAAAATCAAATTTTTTTAGGAATGTCCTAGAGACTCGGGAGTTGGTTCAGTGCACTCAGAAAAATCCTAGCTCCAAGCCCAACCCTAACCCTAGCTCCAACACTAACCCTAACTCCAACCCTAACCCTAACCCTAACCCTAGCTCCAACCCTAACCCTAACCCTAACCCATGCATTCCTATGGGAAAAAATCAAATTTTTTTAGGAACGTCCTAGAGACTCGGGAGTTGGTTCATTGCACTCAGAAAAATCCTAGCTCCAAGCCCAACCCTAACCCTAGCGCCAACACTAACCCTAACTCCAACCCTAACCCTAACCCTAACCCTAGCTCCAACCCTAACCCTAACCATAACCCTAACCCATGCATTCCTATGGGAAAAAATCAAATTTTTTTTGGAACGTCCTAGAGACTCGGGAGTTGGTTCATTGCACTCAGAAAAATCCTAGCTCCAAGCCCAACCCTAACCCTAGCTCCAACACTAACCCTAACTCCAACCCTAACCCTAACCCTAACCCTAGCTCCAACCCTAACCCTAACCCTAACCCTAACCCATGCATTCCTATGGGAAAAAATCAAATTTTTTTAGGGAACGTCCTAGAGACTCGGGAGTTGGTTCATTGCACTCAGAAAAATCCTAGCTCCAAGCCCAACCCTAACCCTAGCTCCAACACTAACCCTAACCCTAACTCCAACCCTAACCCTAACCCTAACCCTAGCTCCAACCCTAACCCTAACCATAACCCTAACCCATGCATTCCTATGGGAAAAAATCAAATTTTTTTAGGAATGTCCTAGAGACTCGGGAGTTGGTTCAGTGCACTCAGAAAAATCCTAGCTCCAAGCCCAACCCTAACCCTAGCTCCAACACTAACCCTAACTCCAACCCTAACCCTAACCCTAACCCTAGCTCCAACCCTAACCCTAACCCTAACCCATGCATTCCTATGGGAAAAAATCAAATTTTTTTAGGAATGTCCTAGAGACTCGGGAGTTGGTTCAGTGCACTCAGAAAAATCCTAGCTCCAAGCCCAACCCTAACCCTAGCTCCAACACTAACCCTAACTCCAACCCTAACCCTAACCCTAACCCTAGCTCCAACCCTAACCCTAACCCTGACCCATGCATTCCTATGGGAAAAATCAAATTTTTTTAGGAACGTCCTAGAGACTCGGGAGTTGGTTCATTGCACTCAGAAAAATCCTAGCTCCAAGCCCAACCCTAACCCTAGCTCCAACACTAACCCTAACTCCAACCCTAACCCTAACCCTAGCTCCAACCCTAACCCTAACCCTAACCCATGCATTCCTATGGGAAAAAATCAAATTTTTTTAGGAACGTCCTAGAGACTCGGGAGTTGGTTCATTGCACTCAGAAAAATCCTAGCTCCAAGCCCAACCCTAACCCTAGCTCCAACACTAACCCTAACTCCAACCCTAACCCTAACCCTAACCCTAGCTCCAACCCTAACCCTAACCATAACCCTAACCCATGCATTCCTATGGGAAAAAATCAAATTTTTCTAGGAACGTCCTAGAGACTCGGGGGTTGGTTCATTGCACTCAGAAAAATCCTAGCTCCAAGCCCAACCCTAACCCTAGCTCCAACACTAACCCTAACTCCAACCCTAACCCTAACCCTAACCCTAGCTCCAACCCTAACCCTAACCATAACCCTAACCCATGCATTCCTATGGGAAAAAATCAAATTTTTTTAGGAACGTCCTAGAGACTCGGGAGTTGGTTCACTGCACTCAGAAAAATCCTAGCTCCAAGCCCAACCCTAACCCTAGCTCCAACACTAACCTTAACTCCAACCCTAACCCTAACCCTAACCCTAGCTCCAACCCTAACCCTAACCCTAACCCATGCATTCCTATGGGAAAAAATCAAATTTTTTTAGGAACGTCCTAGAGACTCGGGAGTTGGTTCATTGCACTCAGACAAATCCTAGCTCCAAGCCCAACCCTAACCCTAGCTCCAACACTAACCCTAACCCTAACCCTAGCTCCAACCCTAAACCTAACCCTGACCCATGCATTCCTATGGGAAAAAATCCAATTTTTTTAGGAACGTCCTAGAGACTCGGGAGTTGGTTCATTGCACTCAGAAAAATCCTAGCTCCAAGCCCAACCCTAACCCTAGCTCCAACACTAACCCTAACTCCAACCCTAACCCTAACCCTAACCATAGCTCCAACCCTAACCCTAACCCTAACCCATGCATTCCTATGGGAAAAAATCAAATTTTTTTAGGAACGTCCTAGAGACTCGGGAGTTGGTTCATTGCACTCAGAAAAATCCTAGCTCCAAGCCCAACCCTAACCCTAGCTCCAACACTAACCCTAACTCCAACCCTAACCCTAACCCTAACCCTAGCTCCAACCCTAACCCTAACCATAACCCTAACCCATGCATTCCTATGGGAAAAAATCAAATTTTTTTAGGAACGTCCTAGAGACTCGGGGGTTGGTTCTTTGCACTCAGAAAAATCCTAGCTCCAAGCCCAACCCTAACCCTAGCTCCAACACTAACCCTAACTCCAACCCTAACCCTAACCCTAACCCTAGCTCCAACCCTAACCCTAACCCTAACCCTAACCCATGCATTCCTATGGGAAAAAATCAATTTTTTTTAGGAACGTCCTAGAGACTCGGGAGTTGGTTCACTGCACTCAGAAAAATCCTAGCTCCAAGCCCAACCCTAACCCTAGCTCCAACACTAACCTTAACTCCAACCCTAACCCTAACCCTAACCCTAGCTCCAACCCTAACCATAACCCTAACCCATGCATTCCTATGGGAAAAAATCAAATTTTTTTTGGAACGTCCTAGAGACTCGGGAGTTGGTTCATTGCACTCAGAAAAATCCTAGCTCCAAGCCCAACCCTAACCCTAGCTCCAACACTAACCCTAACTCCAACCCTAACCCTAACCCTAACCCTAGCTCCAACCCTAACCCTAACCATAACCCTAACCCATGCATTCCTATGGGAAAAAATCAAATTTTTTTAGGAACGTCCTAGAGACTCGGGAGTTGGTTCATTGCACCCAGAAAAATCCTAGCTCCAAGCCCAACCCTAACCCTAGCTCCAACACTAACCCTAACTCCAACCCTAACCCTAACCCTAACCCTAGCTCCAACCCTAACCCTAACCCTAACCCATGCATTCCTATGGGAAAAAAATCAAATTTTTTTAGGAACGTCCTAGAGACTCGGGAGTTGGTTCATTGCACTCAGAAAAATCCTAGCTCCAAGCCCAAACCTTACCCTAGCTCCAACACTAACCCTAACTCCAACCCTAACCCTAACCCTAACCCTAGCTCCAACCCTAACCCTAACCCTAACCCATGCATTCCTATGGGAAAAAATCAAATTTTTTTAGGAACGTCCTAGAGACTCGGGGTTGGTTCATTGCACTCAGAAAAATCCTAGCTCCAAGCCCAACCCTAACCCTAGCTCCAACACTAACCCTAACTCCAACCCTAACCCTAACCCTAACCCTAGCTCCAACCCTAACCCTAACCATAACCCTAACCCATGCATTCCTATGGGAAAAAACTCAA
Source organism: Xyrichtys novacula (assembly GCA_962446985.1). Classification (NCBI taxonomy): domain Eukaryota; kingdom Metazoa; phylum Chordata; class Actinopteri; order Labriformes; family Labridae; genus Xyrichtys; species Xyrichtys novacula. The sequence goes on along the minus strand of OY660874.1, from coordinate 22,022,764 downwards.
ATTTTTTTAGGAACGTCCTAGAGACTCGGGAGTTGGTTCATTGCACTCAGAAAAATCCTAGCTCCAAGCCCAACCCTAACCCTAGCTCCAACACTAACCCTAACTCCAACCCTAACCCTAACCCTAACCCTAGCTCCAACCCTAACCCTAACCCTAACCCATGCATTCCTATGGGAAAAAATCAAATTTTTTTAGGAACGTCCTAGAGACTCGGGAGTTGGTTCATTGCACTCAGAAAAACCCTAGCTCCAAGCCCAACCCTAACCCTAGCTCCAACACTAACCCTAACTCCAACCCTAACCCTAACCCTAACCCTAGCTCCAACCCTAACCCTAACCATAACCCTAACCCATGCATTCCTATGGGAAAAAATCAAATTTTTTTAGGAACGTCCTAGAGACTCGGGAGTTGGTTCACTGCACTCAGAAAAATCCTAGCTCCAAGCCCAACCCTAACCCTAGCTCCAACACTAACCCTAACTCCAACCCTAACCCTAACCCTAACCCTAGCTCCAACCCTAACGCTAACCCTAACCCATGCATTCCTATGGGAAAAAATCAAATTTTTTTAGGAACGTCCTAGAGACTCGGGAGTTGGTTCATTGCACTCAGAAAAATCCTAGCTCCAAGCCCAACCCTAACCCTAGCTCCAACACTAACCCTAACTCCAACCCTAACCCTAACCCTAACCCTAGCTCCAACCCTAACCCTAACCCATGCATTCCTATGGGAAAAAATCAAATTTTTTTAGGAACGTCCTAGAGACTCGGGAGTTGGTTCATTGCACTCAGAAAAATCCTAGCTCCAAGCCCAACCCTAACCCTAGCTCCAACACTAACCCTAACTCCAACCCTAACCCTAACCCTAACCCTAGCTCCAACCCTAACCCTAACCCTAACCCATGCATTCCTATGGGAAAAAATCAAATTTTTTTAGGAACTTCCTAGAGACTCGGGAGTTGGTTCATTGCACTCAGAAAAATCCTAGCTCCAAGCCCAACCCTAACCCTAGCTCCAACACTAACCCTAACTCCAACCCTAACCCTAACCCTAACCCTAGCTCCAACCCTAACCCTAACCCTAACCCATGCATTCCTATGGGAAAAAATCAAATTTTTTTAGGAACGTCCTAGAGACTCGGGAGTTGGTTCAGTGCACTCAGAAAAATCCTAGCTCCAAGCCCAACCCTAACCCTAGCTCCAACACTAACCCTAACTCCAACCCTAACCCTAACCCTAACCCTAGCTCCAACCCTAACCCTAACCCTAACCCATGCATTCCTATGGGAAAAAATCAATTTTTTTAGGAACGTCCTAGAGACTCAGGAGTTGGTTCATTGCACTCAGAAAAATCCTAGCTCCAAGCCCAACCCTAACCCTAGCTCCAACACTAACCCTAACTCCAACCCTAACCCTAACCCTAACCCTAGCTCCAACCCTAACCCTAACCCTAACCCATGCATTCCTATGGGAAAAAATCAAATTTTTTTAGGAACGTCCTAGAGACTCGGGAGTTGGTTCATTGCACTCAGAAAAATCCTAGCTCCAAGCCCAACCCTAACCCTAGCTCCAACACTAACCCTAACTCCAACCCTAACCCTAACCCTAACCCTAGCTCCAACCCTAACCCTAACCCTAACCCATGCATTCCTATGGGAAAAAATCAAATTTTTTTAGGAACGTCCTAGAGACTCTGGAGTTGGTTCATTGCACTCAGAAAAATCCTAGCTCCAAGCCCAACCCTAACCCTAGCTCCAACACTAACCCTAACTCCAACCCTAACCCTAACCCTAACCCTAGCTCCAACCCTAACCCTAACCCTAACCCATGCATTCCTATGGGAAAAAATCAAATTTTTTTAGGAACGTCCTAGAGACTCGGGAGTTGGTTCATTGCACTCAGAAAAATCCTAGCTCCAAGCCCAACCCTAACCCTAGCTCCAACACTAACCCTAACTCCAACCCTAACCCTAACCCTAACCCTAGCTCCAACCCTAACCCTAACCCTAACCCATGCATTCCTATGGGAAAAAATCAAATTTTTTTAGGAACGTCCTAGAGACTCGGGAGTTGGTTCATTGCACTCAGAAAAATCCTAGCTCCAAGCCCAAACCTTACCCTAGCTCCAACACTAACCCTAACTCCAACCCTAACCCTAACCCTAACCCTAGCTCCAACCCTAACCCTAACCCTAACCCATGCATTCCTATGGGAAAAAAATCAAATTTTTTTAGGAACGTCCTAGAGACTCGGGAGTTGGTTCATTGCACTCAGAAAAATCCTAGCTCCAAGCCCAACCCTAACCCTAGCTCCAACACTAACCCTAACTCCAACCCTAACCCTAACCCTAGCTCCAACCCTAACCCTAACCCTAACCCATGCATTCCTATGGGAAAAAATCAATTTTTTTTAGGAACGTCCTAGAGACTCAGGAGTTGGTTCATTGCACTCAGAAAAATCCTAGCTCCAAGCCCAACCCTAACCCTAGCTTCAACACTAACCCTAACTCCAACCCTAACCCTAACCCTAACCCTAGCTCCAACCCTAACCCTAACCCTAACCCATGCATTCCTATGGGAAAAAATCAAATTTTTTTAGGAACGTCCTAGAGACTCGGGAGTTGGTTCATTGCACTCAGAAAAATCCTAGCTCCAAGCCCAACCCTAACCCTAGCTCCAACACTAACCCTAACTCCAACCCTAACCCTAACCCTAACCCTAGCTCCAACCCTAACCCTAACCCTAACCCATGCATTCCTATGGGAAAAAATCAATTTTTTTTAGGAACGTCCTAGAGACTCGGGAGTTGGTTCATTGCACTCAGAAAAATCCTAGCTCCAAGCCCAACCCTAACCCTAGCCCGAGGAGTGACTACTTTAATAATTGGCTAATAAATATTGTATATCCACTTCTCATTTATTTGTATTTAATATTCTGTTGAATCAACAGCCTTTCCACCTCTATAAATATCCAGGTTGAGCGACTAGGGATAACACATGTATGATTCACATACAGTATGTAAGTGTTGAGTACTTATATAAACATTTGCTGATTATACATTATGTTTGCTTGTATGCAGACTGCAAAGGAGCAGGAAAAGAGGTATAGGTTTACCAAAACATGGTTTACACTCATTGTAGTTTTTCCTTTTAATGCACTACAATTGTGGCACAAATATTAATCTATCAAATCGAAAATCTACCCACATTCAGCTACAAGACCCTATACCTTTTGCACGAACAAGATCAACACAGTGTCCAGGGGAGACGTTAAAATCTGGACTAACAGAAGTTCCACAGAGGAAGGCAGACAGACTGTGTAGCTGGGAACTCTAGTTAGCAGGTGAACAATGACACAACAAGCAAGAGAGTGATGATGCTAAATGTGTAAACACTGTTTTGCTAATAATTTAAAAGGGGGTGATATGTCAGTGTTACACTCACCCCTTGTTTCTGCTGCCACCTAGTGGTTGTATGATTTTGGTGTCAATGTAGTATGTTCAGACGTAGACAAAGTAAATGTCCTGTTAAAATTCTCCTTGCATGTCCACTTTACTACCAAACAAGTTTTAAGTTTACTAGAAGGCTGCATGCCAATTCCCAAATGTCCAAATTTGATGAACTGCACAGAAATAGTGAAGGATATGTGTCCTCATGCAAGTGCACCACAGCACCAGAGAAATAGTGATGGGGCCAGAACTCTTGTTCAAACCAATTACATTTTTATCCTCACAAAACATCAAACGTTTGACAGATGTTATGCCAATAAACGAACGTGTGCATATTCTCAGCCATTAACTTTCATTTGTACAATCACACAAAGAGATAAGTACTAAAGCTCTGAACATGATTGTATACACTCTGGCAGTTTTATTACCCAAACCCCTCTTTCTCATACCACCCACTTTCCTGAGCCATCCATTAATAGTCAAAACACCATTTGCTCTCAAACAACATTATCTCCACAGACTAAGTATGGTATTATGGTGAAAGGGCCAAAGCACTGCTGAGAATAGACTCGAATTTGCTCGTGAACCCATGAATCAGACTCTCCTATTTTTCTTGGCTACTCAGTCTTTAGGGAGGATAAGTTGCTCTTTAGCAGCAGACAATGCATTATGAGGACGTTTTAAAAATAAAACTCGTATTTTCTCACATAGACGCCCAATCTGTAGAAAATGTTCTTCTCACGGTAAACAGTTGATGGACATTTGAGCGACTAGAGGGAGCAGATTGGAAAACAAGCTGGTGAGACGTCTTTGCCAGGGTAAAAGGCTTGCGTTTTCTCATGCTAACACATAATTCATGTCATAAAAAACATTTACAAAAGTGTTTTTAGTGAAACTGTAACTGCCAGAAACTAAACACAAGGCATTTTACCTCCCTTTAACTGTCAGAGCAAGTACAAGGAGACAGTAATTAAGCACACAGTCTGTTTTCTGTCCACTGTACAGACTGTACACCTGCATAATTAAAATATTTTCAGCCACATTAAGCTGAGAACTATCCTGAGAGCGTCACTCTGCCCTATTTAAGGAAGTCAGCTGAAACTAGAAGATGCTCAGAGCAGACTACACTCCCACCTCTTCCTCATTTGACTCTGTACAGTAGTAATGTGTGGGAGTTTGGCCAGGCTGGTCGGCAACGGCTCTCCGGGGTGCCAGTGAATTCTCCAGCTGGACGAGAGGCCAGCTTGAGAAATATATTTATATAAATGTTTCCCCTTTTCATCCCAGGATTCATGAGGACCTCTTATTCTTCAAGGGGGCAACTTCAGAAAAGTCAGGAGGTGGCTCAGAGCCCAGAGCTTCAACTTATCAGCAGCTGAGGTCGTGATCTAATTACTTCATTCATACCGTTCAAAAGTCCGTGAGCTGTTGTGACAGCCCCATCATTACTCAAAAGAGTACTTTTTTTTGCACGAATTAACTTGAAACGTTCACAGCTTAATTTCTTGGGCTTCATTCCTCCAATCAGTGAATTATTTTAAGATTTGGCAGTCTTGAAAGAGGAAAAGTTCTATTTCCTCTGAACTTCTACTGATATAATTAGGACCCGAGCCGACAGCGCAGCTGTGCAGCAAAGCCCTATTGAAACCCAAGGGGTTCTCGATTATTATTATTATTATTATTATTATGTTTATTATCTTACGGCCTCCGAAAACACAAATTTGACCCGCTGAACGACCTCGAAAACTCAAGAAAATTTGCAGGCAGGTTGGGCCCAGCGAAGAATCGCAATGTTATAAAGTGACCCAAAAAAAGTGATTAAAAAATGGCTCGCTAGCGCCCCCTATATACCACCACGAACGTCGACTTTTGTTTGATCTGACCAAAATTTTACGTTTATCTTAATGAGATCTTTGATTTTGCGTGCTTGGACTTTTTTTTCAGATGCACGGTTAAAGAGTTATTCCGCTGTTTTCAGCCCATTTTGGTTATTTGCCAGTATCACACCAAACATATCTAGTTTCTAAATCTTTTGCCTCTTAAAGCTGCTTTGAAGAATCTGCAGTATTTTCTTAACTTTTCTTTGACACGCTTAAATTGTGTCTATTAAACCAAAAACCATAATGTTGACTAACTTTTCACAGTCAAATGTGTCTTGTATTGTGAATATTAAGGTGGAAACTCAAAAGAGAACAGGGCTGCCCTTGACATCTACCTTCTCAGACTGACTTCAGGCTTCAAAAATAAAAAAAATATACTAACTGTTGGTCTTGTTTGCTTTTGCATGTCATTGAAAGGCCTCAGTATGTGCATCCAAAAACTTCTCATAAGAGCTTTAATGTACTTGTAGTCACTTAGCAACTTCACATAACCATTAGGCTTTAATATGCTCAAAAAGGATCAATCTCAGGGATTCAATAAGCTCAGATAGTAAGCTGTATTATTGTGCTTTAACATTTTTATACACTTTTTTTAAAGTATATTATTCATGGTAGTGTGTTTTTAGCTCTTTGGTGCTCTTTTTGTTTTGTCTGGTATATTTTTCATTGATAATACTAATAAAAATCTTGTTGTTGATCATATTCTAACAAATTAAAAAAGTATAAAAATGTATAAAAAGGAAAAAACTTTCTCGATCAGATTTTTGTTGACATTGTCAGTCAGGATGAAGTTACATTTGAACTAAAACAAGCTTTAGTAACTTTGAATAACCTGAGTTTTAATGCAAATAATAACCACAGCTGCTTTTTTTTTACCCCCAAGCTTTCGCACTGTTTCTCATTCAGATCTGAATATTCAGTGTTATTCAAATGTGTGTGGGTGTTGAAGGTAATTTTAAAAAAATAAAAAACCTCATGCTCAAGATGAGGAAGAGGGTAGACTGAAAGTGAAATGGTGGAGAAACTGTTAGAAAAGGTTCATTAAACACTCAGAATGTGACAAGGTGGCACAAAACTGTACTTGATGCAAAACACATTTTTAAAGAGGAGGCCTTGTTGCTCCCAGGAAACCTGCTTTGTACTGTGTATGTGCGAAACTTACATCACTGAAGGCAGAGAACCCCAAAAGAAGAGCATCTCAATTTGTTTTTTTCCCTTAATCCCCTGGTGGTAAAATGTAATATGGTAAATTGTAAAGTGTCATAACGACAATAAAAAATTTAAAAAATAATAAATAAATATATAAATAAATAAATAGCATCTCAGTTCCAGGGGGAGTTATGAAGCAGGAAGTCTGAGGCGGGTGACATTTTGAAGAAACCAACCAAAAAAAGAAGAAACCAAGTCATCCCAAAAGTGATAACTAGAAAAACAGAAAAGTGATGACTTATAAGTCTATATAGACCAGTCATTATTACCGTTACTTTAAAGTTATGACAAAAACAAAAAAAAAACTTGACTGATTTTTGGTGAATAAATTCATTAAATCGACCTCTACGTGTTCTTTAAGTTGTGTCTCATCTACAATGAGATAATCAATTTTCCAGTACTTAAAACACTGATGAACTTTAAAAACACAGATGATAACATCACCTGAGAGTATCCGCTGCTCTGTTTGATAATCCTCCTCTTCTTCCAATATGTGGAGTCCAACTGCGGACACCTGTGCCATAAAATTCAACAAATAAATCAGATAATCGAAAATAAATCTCTCTGTTAAGGGCATATGCTGTGAAGAGGATGATTGACAGCTTTCCACTGTCCCCACTGATAGCTGTCAATCATCTTCTTCACAGCCTCTGCTCCCAACAGAGGAGGCAATACTGCTGCCCAGTGGATGGGAGAGGCGGTGTTCTCCACACATGTGAACATCCTCAACTTTTTTGTGTGTGTGCGCATCTAATTAAATTAAATGCACTTGCTGGTTCATCCACAAGCACATTTTATAACAATTCACAAGCAGAATTAAAGATTTACAAATGATAAGTCATGATAAATGCACACACACAATTAAAAAACTAATTTGAAAATCATGGAAATATATTTGTGGATCTGATAATCACGGGGAAATTGTGGGTATGTATTTGTGCATAATTTTGAGACAAATCTCTCCCCATACCTTTTCCCTGACTGATCAGAGACTGAGAGTAAAGCTGTGGAGATAAATAGAGACTCATCTTTATTCATTAATAAAGAAATGGTTAAATGTAAGAGATTAATTACAAGAGACACCTGGAGAGTTATTAAAGAGGTAATTCCACCCAAAGAGGAGTCTCCATTTATCTCCACAGCTTCACTATCAGTCTCGGATCAGTCAGTGAAAAGGTGGACTGAAAATCAGACTCTGCACAGCATCACAGGAGCAGCCGAGCGCCGCTACCGGAGCGGGACGCCGAGGGAGGAAGGCCACCACATGAAGAAGGTGGTCTACCCAACTCCAGGGACGGTCCAGTGTAGAGTCCTAAAAGAACAAGAGAAATTTGTAGTTTTTAAGGTGAAGCATACCTGACATCTATTTATACTCATCACTACAGACATTTTTTAATCTCCTATCATGTGCAGTCTTGTTTCAGTTCTGTTGAATGTTGATATTCCTGTAAATGCTGCTTTTAAAACAGAATAAAACATATTCTTGAAAAAAGTTCATTGTTCATTGGTCAGCTGAATAATCAGGCTAACAGATGGTATTTTCAGATAATTGTTGTGTTTTTTTTATTTCTTATTTATTGAATTGTTTATTTATATTTACATATTTTATCAAATGATTCACACAACTCTGTATTTTTCTATTCCATTTATTATTTAATAAACATGTAAAGCAAGTCACTGGATCATATAAACATAAATATTAGACGAGTTAGACGAACATTTAGACAGAACTTTGATTTTTTCCTTTTTTTTTCTGATCCAATCATCCACTGTCTTTATTTTATTTTATTTTGATGGATTAGGAAAAAAAACCCAAAGTTAATATCCTAATATTTTACTGTAGCAAGTTTATTCAAGTTTAGCAATTTTGTTTCTGGTATTTTGTTTGTATTACTTCATTAAATGCACAACAATAACATTAAAATTATAAATCTATTATTTGAGATCTGCTTTTTCTAGTTTTCAGCTTCTCTCCACTTTTTTAACTTTACTGTGTTGAAATACAGAGTAATATCACTTTCAAGTTACTCCGTGATAATTGCATCTTTAGTATATCATAAAACAGCCTTTTTTCAGCTAAAGAGAATTTATTTAACATTAATAAACATAAATATGGAGTCTAGGCTCCTTTAGATTATGTTGAAACCTTCATTGTGATACTTTTGAGGCTGCAGAGAGGTTTCTGTGAGTGACAGTGTCAGATAATTTTCTCCACAGAAACAAAACAACAACAAAAGGAGCCTACAAAACAGATAAATTCTCAGCTGTTAAATCTCAGTGCTGAACATCAAACTACAGCTGTGATACAAAAAAAAAAATCCTCTCAGTTTAGAGCTTCAGTTCAGGGAAGATGACAGCTCTGTTTCTCTACTTTCAGTGACTAAAAAGCCACAGAAAATTCACGGTAGCTGGATTACAGCTCCAAACTATTAAAAGAGATTGGTACAAGATGAGAGAATGCGTTTATCTGTACATATCTGTCTGTGAACAAGTGCAGTAGATGGCCAGGAGAGGAAGTGACTGCATTCCGCACATGCGCAGTACAAAGCGATTTTTTTTTTTTTTTTTCGTAGGATGGTAGGGGAAAGTCCCGCCTCCTTCGCCTCTGATTGGCTGCGAAACGTCATCACACGCTCAAACCGAGCGCGGGCTTGTCGGCTCTGTACATCGAACAGAACATTAGAGAACATTCACGCACTTCTGAATCTCCTAACCCTAATCCTAATCCTAATCCTAATCCTAACCCTAACTCCTTAGTCTAACCCTAACCCTAACCTGACAGACGATGAGGTTTTACAGCCATTGGGAATAACCAATCGGAGCCCAGCACTCATAGCCAATCAGAGGTGAACGAGGGCGGGACTTCCCCTACCATCCTACCAAAAAAAAAAAAAAAAAAAAAATCATTTCCGGGACCCACTCTGACTCTACCGTACCCCCCCAAAAACAAAAGAAACTCATTTAAAAATTATGAACAACATCTACCCTTTAAAGGAACTACTCAGACGGCGATTTGATATACAAGACAACATTTTTTGTGAAATTGATACTTAAACCTTAGACAATATAATTTTCTCATGTAACAAAACACAAACATTCTGGGTTAACATTCACAAATGGATTTAACAAGAAATTACAGTATACCCACAATGTATTTCTCTAGAAAATGTTACTTTTGAAATGTTACTACTAAATAAAAATGATGAACTCTGTTTCAATGTAATCCTATTGCTTGCTAGATATTTCAGCCATAAGAATAAAGTTATCAGATCATCCCCCAGATTTATTGTTTTCATAAACGAATTTAAAATTTATTTAAAATCTCTTAAAACGTTCACTGGTTTGAAGTAACAAAAGTTATATGATCACTTAAAGAATTTTCCCCATTGATATGAACAACTAAAACTGTTTTAAAAAAAGAAAACCCTTTTTTTGCATAGCATAAATTATTTTATTTATTTTAACTTACTTTAATTTTTCTGTTTGATTGTTGTTCTTCACTATCTACCTTATATTTCTCACTGATATGTTATTTTAATATTGAAATTACTGTATTGAACTGATTCTGCTATGTTTGGAATTGTAATTTTGTTCACTCAGAATAAAGCCAATTTAAAAAATGAATAAATAAATAAATACAAATAAATAAAATAATAATAATAATAATAATAATAATAATAATAATAATAATAACAAATAAGTATTAAATTTAAAAAAAAACAAACTGACTGACTTTTTTTTTCTATTGGACAACAGCCCCCCCTGCTGGTGGAAATCAGGTCTGCAATGACATCATCTTTTGGCACAATCAGATCATGTGATGTAAGAAAAACAGACTGATACCAGTTTATAAAGACAGAGGCCGAGAGGTAATCATGTACATTATAGTAAAATGTTTTATTCAAAAGCGTCCCAAGTAGAATCCTTTATCATATCTTACAAACATCTGGTATACACACAAAAAGGGACAAAGAGGGGCGAGGAGTTTGAAGAGAAACATACAGGATAACAAAATTTCATTTCTTACAGACAAAAATAAATGATTGGCAAACTAGAGGACTAACATGAACTCCAACCTTCATTCTCATCAAAACCCTGGTACAACATTAGTTAGAGAAACCATTGCTTCCAACACGGTCACAAATCAAACATTTGGCTGTATTTATGGAACCTGCTGTGCTCTTAAAGACTGTCGAGGTGAAATGATTGACGATGCTACAGGAAGGAAGGAAGGTTAACCTGTGCTGCTATTCATCTTAAACATTAAGACTCATGTTGGCATTTAAATGTATTAGACTTTTAAGCTAACATTAAAGTTATGTTCTCACCTCTTCCTTAAACAATATAATTTATTACATCATTATTACTCATTTGGAATATGTATCATCTGAAGCTTAGTGCAGTTCTCATTAAACTGTTTATGCTGTATTTTAAAATTAAACTTTCACATTGAGTTAAATTTTTCCCTATAGATGAACTTGTGCAATAATTATTCTTTAAACTTTCAGTCATAGTTACACAAAGAAAAAGAGCCAAAACAACAACAATACAAATGCATTTTCACATTCATGGAAATCAATGGTATCCAAATATATCACCAGCTCTGTGCATCATGCCTCAGCTTGTTCCCCATTAACAAGTCCCATGCTAGGTGTTTGCTACTCCTAGAGAGATCGTTGTGGCGTTTGCACTTAAGGAGGAAATGTAGAGGAGACGTCGTCCTCGAACTGTAAAGTAGCAGCTTGATATAGTACAAGAAAAAAGCCAAACAAAGCCATGTACAGATTCATGTCAGGCATGCTCAGAAACTCTAAACAGCTTCTGTTTTCAGAACTTTGACATTCCCTTTACTCAAAGGAAGTGTCACATTTCCTTCGAGAGCTCTTCACTAAAACACAGACACAAGACAAAGACGGTAATGAGAATAAGGAGTTGAAATTGTGGGGAACAAGAGCATGGGGGCTCATTATCTCCTGAGTGAGAAATGCAGCAATGATGCACAAGAGTGTAAGGTCCAGTATAACTCAGCCAAAGAGTAATGTCATGGTGGAAAGTCAAACTAGCAGACACAGCGGGCGACTGAGCAGATGTGATTGGGCTTTAAGCATGGCTGGTGTTTGTTAATGACTGATTGATAGAAATGAAATGATACAGACATAAAAATACTATTAACAGTCCTTGATTTTCTGTTAGAACAGTATTGAGCTGCTACACCCAGACTGACATCATAAAGCATCAAAAATTAACAGACTGGACATTTCACTCACTGCACCTAAATTTAGGGGGAAACCAATTTGACTGTAAGGCTGGCTTAGTTGTTTTTACATTCATGGGAACAAGACTGATAACTAAGTACCACCTTGTACCACAGCGTGTTCACAGCCGTGGCACAGAGACACAAGACACATAGTACTTGAACTGTTTTACAATCAAGCTAAGGAAGGCACTGGATTTATGTTTCACCACATTAGATTCTGATGCTCTCAGTTATCCATCTTGAAAAAGGTAAAAATCTAAAAATCTTTTCTTGGACATCATTTGTTTTTGAAAAATAAAGTTTGACATACTTAAGAAAAATTATTTTTTGCACCTTTGACTCATTTTAGCAAGGGCGATTTTACAAAAAGTAATCGCTATTTTAAAAAAATGAAAAAATGCTTATGGCATTTTGGTTATCAAATATTTGATTGACACCGTATGCACTGAAAATCTTGAAAAACATGAAGACATTAACTATGGTTTTGTGCAGAGAGAGGGAAAAAGGAAAGTTAAGCCTTTTTGGGCCCCCAAAAAATTGCAATTTAGAGGTTTATCGAAATGCTTTGTAGGCTCTGCTGAAAAACACAAACCATCATGTGGCATTAAAGAGGAAAAGACATGGAACTGATATAAATTAGTGCTCTGCGTTGACAAAAACTACCAGAGGAGAAAAAGACGAGAAAAACAAAAATAATATACTTTATGTAAATAATATACCTTAATGTATACTCATGTATATGAAGGAAAAAAAAATACTAGGTGGGTCACAGTGCTACCCATGTGGACAGGGGTGTGTCTGTTACCAGAGGGGGAAAGACAGCGCTACATTTAACAGTGCCATCTCCGCTGTGGTAAAAACAGCACTTATGGAAGTCAAAGTCCTTTCTTGCCAGCTGACACGGTGAGTGGTCACTGGGTGTCCAGTCGGCTGTACTTCACGCCACGGTTCCACGGGAGCACTCGCCATGACAATGGCAGCTGATAGTTACGAGGGACCGTGCCGTTAACGTTCTCCTCGAAGTATTGGAACAGTCTGTACCACCACACCCGAGAGAACGGGTTACTCTGGGAAGTCTCCTTCAGTGACTGAAACAAAACATCCAAAAAAAAAAAAAAAAGGTCAATTAGGTTCGTTAAATAAACTTTACTGATATTTCAAATAAGACTACAGACAAAAGCTGATGAAGACCAGAAAGAGAGCTCACATCACGCCAATTTTAAAATCTCTGCATTGGTTACCTGTGTCTTTTAGAGTAGATTTTAAGGTTCTTTTGTTAGTTTTTAAAGCTCTTAATGGTCTTGGTCCTTCTTATTTGTCTGATTTGCTTTTACCGTATGAGCCTAGTAGAGCCCTCAGGTCTTCAGGTAGTGGTCTTTGAATTGTTCCCAAATTAAAAACTGAAACATGCGGTGAATCATCATTCCAACATTACATTCCCCCGCTGTGGAACAGCCTACCTGCAGACCTGAGAGCAACACCTACTGTTTATATTTTTAAAAGTAAATCAAAAACCTACCTTTTTAGTCTGACTTTTAATTAAATTTTGTTTTAATCTTTTAATCTGCATTATGTGATTTTATGCTATTTTAGTCCTAGAGTGACTATTTTGTGTTTTTTTTACCTCTTTTTTAATTTACTTTCTTTTATTGTTTGATTTTAAGACTGTTTTATTTAATTGACTTTTACCGCTTTATCACCTTTATTATATTTTATCATGGTTTTATCGTTTTAGTCCTAGATCCAATGTTTCCTCATCTTTTTTAACTTATGATAGCGTTTCCTCAGTCACCTGTGGCAGGTTGAAGAGTCCTCATCTGGTGTGCATCTGTATGTTTGAACATGTGAGAGCTGTATGTGTTGAGTGGGGGTTGGTATTTGTATGTTTATTTATTTTACTTCATTGTTTTTTAATACCCTGTGTGAATAGACAACACTTTGTTCTACATTCAATGTATGAAAAGTGCTTTAAAAATAAAGTCTGATTGATTTACTGATTGAAAAGTTGACAGGTGTTGTCCTGAATTAAAAGTTCATAACAGGATGTAAAGTGTTTTTGATTATTTGCTGAACAAGTGAATGAAATACCTGCAAAAAAAGTCTTAAACGCTCTTCAAAGCTAAACATATCAATCGGTTTGGATCAGACTAATTTCCCTAGTTGAAAAGTATCTACAGTTACGTCTGTGCAGTTAACCAGAAGCTGTAGAGCGGAGCTGCTTAGCTTACATTTGCACAAAGACTGGGTACAGCTGGCTATGCTCTAGCCAAAAATTAACCTCTCAGTACCTCAGAGGCTTAATGTATAACACGGTGACATGTTGGGGACAAAAGTCAAAGAATAAAACAACAGGGGTGTTATCTTTAAAGTGTGCAAAGCTAGCTTGTGCCAACTGTAGCTGCTCTCATATTTGTCGTCCTAGATTATAGGATTAACGGATCTTAATTGAGTCACCGAACTTGATAAAATCAGTGAGCTGTGGACTTCTGGCAACCCTCCACTCACATTCAGTGTAACACATTCAGTACAGCATTTATTATGGGCTAAACAGCACTGAATTGACCTTTGTGCTCACTGTCTCACAGTCTTTGTTGTTACACTCACCTGCTGGTTGGCCATGGTGTGGTACCACCAGAAGAGGCGTGTTGTGATAAAATATGCAACCACCACATCCACAGTGTAGTGGTCATGGGCCAGAAGGATGCAGAAAATCCCTACTGCGCTCAAGCTCCAACAGAACCAGTGGTACCACCAGAACCGCCTGGGGGAATCTGCCAAATGAACATGAGAAGATGAGCAACATCATAGACGCAGGCTGAAATAATGAAGCTCAATATACCATGAGGGCCTTGAGCTTCAGCTACAGGGTGGAAAAATACGGACAGGCCTCAGAAGTTCAGAGGAGAAATATTAACCATGCTGTTCTCCTTTTCACCACTAGATGTCACTGCTTGAAAAATGTTGAGGGACCGTATGATTCAGCAGAGGACAGACTGTTGACTTAAACGCAGCTACAGAAATGTAACATCCGCCACTCGGCCAAGCAGTAAAAACTCTGTGTGACCTTTGTGCTCGGGGAAAACAACAGTGCGGCTTTATGGAGCAAATAAGTGAGATAATAGAGATGAGGCTGAGGCACGGATCATGTGATTGTATAACAGTAATGTTTTGACATGCTCAAACTGACGTGTTGACTGACATGTGATTGGTTAGCAAAAACGCTTCCTCTGCATTTTCTTTGTCAACATTTCCTGAGACTATTTGTAGACGTGTTGCGAGAGCGCGGCAGAATGACACTTAGTCAGGAAGATACAGATGGAAGTGAAAACTGTGGTGAGGGAGATCCTGGAAGTTGTGAAATCAAGCAGGACTCATAATAAACATGTAAGTGTGCAGAAGGTTATAGCAGATGGAGCTGTCAGATTATCTGCTGCACATTCATCATTATTCAATCACAGTTAGAGAAAATGCAGCGAGATAAAGGGTGAATTTTCAGCATTTCTACAAGAACATAGAGCGACTTACATTCCTTGATGAAGAGGTAAGTTAGCGTTAACATGACGGTGTGTCCACTGTACAGATAGTCCCCACACATGGTGTGTGAACCTGTGATAGAAAGACCTCCACCAGCGATCATCTTCATTATCCTCCTCGTCTGTGCCTCCCAGTTCCCGAGCAGCTGAAAGACACAAATCACCGTAATGTTAGATGAGCCTGATTCTTCCTTTCAAACACATTTCTTTTCTAAATAACTTTCTAATCGCTTCAGTGATTAATTTAAACTGAATTTTTAAAATCAGATTCTGATCTCATTTTGGGCCCAAGAACAAAAGGTAATCAATATCCTTAAATTAGAAAATATTATTTCAAAAAAACTGTGCAAATAAGCATCTCAGTTAAAGCTACGCTCCTTTATTCAACATTATTAGCAGCCAAATGAGGTTAACAGAAAAAAAAGTAGAAAATAAAGAATGGCCTTTCTAACAGTCTGAAAATATTCAGTTTTAAAATATAATGTGTCAACAGTTTTTGTCTTTTAAGCAACTATTTGGACAAATTTAGTTTAGTTAAGTGTAAATTCCCCTGCATATATTGTATTTGTGCCTAACACAGATCTCAAGACGATTTACATTTGTATTTTCTTGTTTGTACATTGAGACTAAATGTCATAATAATGTCATAAGGTTGTAAAAAGTAAATGTTTGGAGGTCAATGAGTTGTAACATGTCTCCTTAACTAGTAGTTTGTTTATTTTAACAGTTTGAATGACTTTAACACTGACATTTCACAACCAGACTAATTGTAATATTTTTGAATATATATTTTTAATTCCTTGAACTGAAACTGTTTGTCCATTTGGTAGTACTTTAGGGAAAACCCCAAGAGAAAAGCTAAATCTGACAGCATCTCAAATGAAAGCAAAGACATAAAACTGCTTTTCAACTGGAAAATTGTTGCTACATTATTTAAGGGCAATTACCATCTGGTAAAACAAAACTGAACGTGCACATTTGTTTCTTCGCATCGTGGTAAGCTGAGAGCACTCAGAGGCTTTTAGCTCACAAAAAGTCATTTATCTTCTGCAAGTTTGTGCCAAAAGCAGGCAAGTAAAAAAAAAAAGTAGTGAGTGAAGATAAAGTGTGCTGATTTTACCTTTGGAGAGCATTTGAAGTGCATCCCAGGAACAGGCAGAGTGGTGATGTACATTGTTATACACCGGTACAGGTAGAGTGTGCCCACAATGAAAAAGAACCGCCTGCCTACAATGGACCTGGAAAAAAAGGAAAGTAAAGAAGTTTTGATTCAGTTGGACTCTAGATTTTTACCTCAAACTAAAGAGTGAACAAACTGGACTGTACCTGTGCTTCAGTAGCATCCACTGTATCAGCCAGAGTGCCACCAGCAGCATGCCGTTAATCTCACAGATGGAGAAGGCCCACTCCACTCTGTTGAAGAGGTCGAAGAACTTGTCAGGTAGTGGTGGGGTGTGCTCTTTAGGTGGAACTCTCTCGTGCACCACTGAGATGACCACAGTGGTCGTAACAAAGCACACCACTGCGTAGACGAAAGCGATCCCCGTCTTCCCCCACTCTGGGGGGAATGAGGACCGTGCGGTCTCCATCGTTGGGATGGGGATGTGGACCATCTCCATCCTGAAGTCCTTCATCCCTAATGTGCCATTCCTCTGAGGCTTGGTGGTTCCATTCGGGAGCCCACCGATGTGTCCGTTTGCATGCCCGTTTTTGTGAGCCTCGATGTGATTCTCTATCCGCAGCGTTTCCAGTCGCTCCAACAGTTGCTGTCCACCATCAGAGGAAACCAGAGAGAGGGGAGGCGTCTGGAAATCAACCTCTGAGAGCCTCAGCAGAGCGGGACCTCCTGTCTCATGCAGAGCATCGATGTACTCCGGCATCCCCTCTTTGCTCAGCCAGTCAGAGACGTCCTCCGCTGACCATAGTGCCACCTTCTTCATGTTGGCCGGCGGGCAACGCAGAGGATTAGCAGGGTCCTCGGACTAGCAAGACGGCGAGGGATTCTGCGGTCTATGGGGCAGCGGCGAGTCCTCTCCTGTTTTGGCACATGGTGTTTCCTGCACCCAGAGGGAGCCCTGCCTCCTCTTGAAGCGACGTGGCAGACAGAAGGCGGCAGGGTGACTCAGGGTCGAGGCTGATAGATAGAAGTTGAACCTCGGTGATCTCCTTCGGGCTTTCTTCACCTCATCAGCTCTTTCCTGCACAATGTTCCCTGTAAAAAAAGGAAAACGCCATGAATCAGAATCTAGTGATGACTCTCACATCCACTCCCTAAAATCTACTGGGCGCAGTCATGGACCGGATGACTGGTCCGACCTGGAAGCTGGAACTCTTGGAGGAAATAAAGAAGCAGGCTGAGTCACAGGTTGTTTTGCCAACACTGAATCACTGAAAATTAAGAAGTTAAGCTCCATTTCACAGCCATGAAACATTTATGAAAAGCTCTTACTATATAATAGCAGCAACAGTGTGAATCTGCAGGGTTCTGCACTCTGAGTCTTGCATTAGGGAAACACTTTTGTACATCAGTGACCACATCCTGACTTGATCTTACAAATGATGCTTGATATATAAATCTCTTTTCGACTGAGGATTGAATAAATGGTACTTTTCAGCGAACCACTGTGATTAGGAAAACTCTAACAGCAGTGAAGGCGAGAGAAATGATGGATATGGAGGGAAAAAAGGACACGCTTAACAGGGCAGGGATCAATCATGCATTTGAAATGTTTAACAGGCAGGGTCAAAAACGTAAATCTTGATTTCTACAGTTTAAAGGTCCTTACACACGGGGCCGACATGAATTACAGAAGGCGAATTTTCAGAGGCGAATTTTGACGTGCCTAACTATACACATCAAGCCCGATGCGATTTTGCGACTTTCTGGGGGGGGGGAAGACGCATCCCGGGAAGACTTTCCGGGGGGAAACTCCCGCCTCCTTCACCTCTGATTGGCTAGTAATGCTGGAAATGTCATCACACGCTCAAGCCAAACGGTCAGCACTTATAGCCAATCAGAGGCGAAGGAGGGCGGGACCTTCCCTAAACAACCCACAGCGTCCCAGGCGGAAGCGAGAGGACTACTTCAACTTCAAGTGATGGCGAATTGGGATTATATGATTGTGATCGATGATCGTGATAAATTTCAGTTCGATCACAGTGATCAGCTGTGAGCGTATTTACTCATTCAATCATGGCGGAAATGTGCGTCACAACAGTCAATCAGAGTCTATACTGCTCACTTCTGTAAGTTGCCGGAGAAGTAAAGAGAATGACCGAACGGGAACCGTGACTTTGAGTCATCCTCCTAAGATGTTATTGTTGAGAACGAAAATTATTCAACGTTGGTTGTGTGGTGGTGGTTCGGGTATCTCCAAAGTGACGACGAAAAATTCCGCTTATGTGTAAGGTACGTCGATGGCTTCAAAAACCGGCAACACGACAGATCTGTTTAATAAAATGTTGAACTAATCTCTAGTTTCTTCAGTTTTTAGTACAGATGCTTTAAAACTTAAAATTTTTAAACAGTTTAAAAACAAATTGTGATAATAATCGAGATCGGACGATATGAAAAAATATATTGTGATCATTTGTTTTGCCAAATCGCCCAGGCCTACGCTGACGTCCCAAATAATCGCAGAATAAAAACGGTCCCGGTGTGAAAGGACCTTAATGCTGGAGTTTGCAAATTAATCTGAACATGTCTTTTAGTTTACTGTAACGGTACATCGCTCAAAAACAAAGACATAAATGACAGAAGTTCCTAAAATGTAAATTTAGCAAAGGGGGAATTTTGTCTAACCAGCTTTTTAACTTGTAAATATTGTTTTCCATAGTGTGTGTTTCTCTCAGTCCAGCTTCAGGCAACAGCAAAGCTCCAAATTAACAAGACGAGAAACAAACCCACACATCTGCTACATATCATGAGTTTGTTTACACAGCGCGATGTCGGCGGTGGACTCGGGGTGGCCCTGCTTGTGTTCAAGGGGGAGTGTGAGGTACATCTGAGGGCATGTCCTGATCTACTGCATGCATAGAGGGAAAGACAGAGTCAGGAGGGGGGGGGGGGAAGACTGCAAGGAGGAAATCATAAATCAGAGTGAAGGTCAGCACCGAGCAGTGAGACAGCCCCACCCCTGTGAAGAGGGCAATCAGCCAGCAGTCAGGCCCAGACACAGCCAGCCGAGCTCAGCTAGCAGGCCAAAAGGCTGGTTGGCAGGACAACAAACTGCACATCAGTACCTCATCTCTCCTCCCCTCTGCTCAGCTCAGCTCAGCTCAGAGGCCTGCACATTTAGGCCAGAAAAACAGGGCCAAAAAAATGGGTTACAAGCTGGGTCATCCACAACTCCAACAAACACCTGGCATCTGATTTGTTCCTGCCAAGCTTCAGAGAATAATTTGACCTTATAACCCTGAATGTAACACACACACAAACTTAAGAGAAAGTGTGAAAATACTTGCCAAACTAGCAGAGTTAAGGGTGCAAAGGGAGTCAGAACTGAGCAGAGCAAAAGATTGAAAAGGAAAAAAAGGAGCTATTGCATCAGAGGGTTAACAGTGTGTACAATTCAGACACATTAGAGATTAGCTGTCACTGAGTCAGCTTTGTGCAGAGGACCTTTGGTCTATGAATCAGCTTACAGAGAGCTCGGTGGGGAAATAATCTCACTCAACTTAACTGGCAATAGGAAAAACAAATTAATCCTGAAACTATAAACTAATCTTTGTTTAAGAACTAAATCGTGGATATGAGGTTGCAATGCGATTAAAATCAGCTGTGTATTAAGTTGTGGGTGGTTATTCACTAAAACGACATGCATCAGAATAACATGAGTGGGTAAAATGATACAAATAGACTCAGCTGTGGTGCACACGGGACATTGCACTGGCTGTAGGCTAATAAGGAATCTGCATTTAACACGAGGTTGAGGAAAATCCCACCACAGCAAAGCCTGATGTGCTGAGGTAAACAAACACTGGATGATGACCAAGCGGTGGGGCCTTTAAAGGGATATTCTGGCATAAAATTAAGTTAGGGTCAAACACAACGTAACACCGAGTTAGACACCCCCTAAAGAGGTGAATGTTGCCGACCGCTTGCTTCTCTAGTTATACCAACTTTAGTAACGACCGCAGATAGCGATACACAGTGGTGTGAGGAGCCATAAACAAACCTCAACCAAAACGCCACTCTATAGCCACGAATAATGCTCAGAACAGCACCTAACTTCATCAACAGGACATATAGGGTCCTAGCCATAGCACTAGCCACCACACATCTTTTTTACTTTGCCTAAT
Source organism: Xyrichtys novacula (assembly GCA_962446985.1). Classification (NCBI taxonomy): domain Eukaryota; kingdom Metazoa; phylum Chordata; class Actinopteri; order Labriformes; family Labridae; genus Xyrichtys; species Xyrichtys novacula. The sequence goes on along the minus strand of OY660874.1, from coordinate 22,002,141 downwards.
TTCTTTAGCAAAGAGACTACCGTATTTTTCCCACTATAAGGCGCACCTGATTATAAGGCGCACCATCAATGCACGCATCTCCATGAGGCTACAGTAGCTGCAGTGCTCCGACAAGCCAAAAGCATTTTTAGTGCGCCTTATAGTGCAAAAAATACAGTAAACACAACTCACCTACTCTTTTCCAGCAGCTGCTTGTTTGTACAGAGACCTCAGGCCAGTCCATTAGGGACTGCTGCAGGGTGACGCAGCTCAAGGAAGAACATTTATGATCATTTCTTCATCATTTCCCTGAAGTAATAATCACCATATTACTTATTTTGCACTGCAGATGCTGTAGTTCTTCTGCCTTAGCGTCTCAGTCTAATTGCATTTCCACGAAGAAAAGCTTTGTTTATGGCTCCTCAGACCGCTGTGTATTGCTGTTGTGCGGTTGTTACTAAAGTTGGTATAACTAGAGAAGCAAGCGGTCGGCAACATTCACCTCTCGAGGGGGTGTCTAACTCGGTGTTACCGTGTGTTTAACCCTAAATTAATTTTACACCAGAATATCCCTTTAATGCTATAGTTTCTTGCCAGAGGCTTAACAGGTGAAAATCAGAAGTGGGCTGACTTGATCACAGAACTGTTTTAAGTGCACTGAACTACAGAGACAGAGGAAAGTCCAGAAATACTTCAGCCTTTTACTCAAGATAAAAAGAAAACAACTGAAGCAACTGTCCAAACAAAGCCGGGTTTTCCACTTGAAAGCCTTTGTTTCGCTTTAGCAAGCACAAAAACTTCTCAACACCAGGAGGAAGACGGCACAGAGAGAGATTGGATCGTTACTTTGAGAGGTGAGGTGTGTGCTTACTGAGCAGGGACTTCTATTGTCGGGTGTTTACACATTGTGAAGCCGCCTTGTACTTAGAGAACGCACATCATTGATTTGAGGATGTTTGATGCGTAAGAAGGAAGTGACCTTTTTTTAACCAACACCTCGTATTAAAACAACACACAGCAGGTGCACTCAGCGCTGCACGCACGCAGCAGGAGAAAACAGTGTTCAGGTTTTTGAGGTTTTAAAGAGTCAGTGATCTATATGCTTTACAAACAAGAACTATGAGTGTGCGCATAAACCAACCGACAGAGAGTTTACACTTACTGTCAGGGATAAATCATCTCAGCTATGTGTCATATAACAATAAACACGTGGGCATTGACTTGAAGCAAGAAATACACACCCTGGAGGTGCATTAAACACGACTTTCATTGTTTTAATCCTGAAGGACAGAGGAAAATCTTACGGTTGTTTAAATCATGCAAATTACACCCACTGCAATGGAAAAACAACCATGCTTCTGTGTGACAGCCTGAGGTGTACATTACAACTCACACCTTATCTCCGGGTTGAATAATCAACCGCATGCTTTCATAGCACTACTGGAAATATTTATTACAGTCCCATATTGTTTGAAGTGTGCTCACATGTCTGAGAAAACTTAGCCAACTGGTTTACAATTATTATTTTACTGAGACCTAATATTTCTTCCCCCAAAATCAATATTTACCCAGCAGGGTTTCACTCAGCATCTCCCAGCCTGCCCTGCTTCAAACAACTTGTCTGAACTGTCAGCATGTGAGTCGCTCAGTTCAAAGTGACACCACACCCACAACCCTCTTCGTCTTTAGATGAGGCTGTAAAAACGTTGGCGTTTACTCTAAAGTTAACAGCCATGATCTGTAGTGAAATAGTAACTTTTTCAGTCTGAGGCACTTGAGTAAAAATCAACTACTATTATGAATTGTCACTTGACTTTCACTTCATCAAATCTGTGATGTTAAAGCTTTGCAAAACACCCACTCAGTCACAATCTTCTACTTGGTTTTGAGGAAGTGCTGCATCGTGGTTTTGGGTGGAGACTTGACAAGGCTGTCTCAAGGCCCCCCTTGGTGGTGTGAACAATAGCAGAGCAAGTTTAACTTGAAAAAAAAAGCCTTGTGGGGTTTCCTGTACACAAACACAGTTTTGTTTATTGAGTGTATCCCTGAGGTGTAAAAAATATGTGCAGAGCATTTTTTTTTTTGTCAGAGAACAAAAATGTTTGTCCACCTTTTCTCTGAGTATTTTAGAACGCAGTTTTCTTTCTGGTCTTTTCTGATCCAGCCTTTGGTTGGACGGCATAATGCAAACATCTTTTTGTACACATATGTCTGAAACAAAACTGGGACTATGGGTGTTTCAAAGTGACTGATTTCCTTGTCATTTCAACGGGAAGTTTATTTCCATATTAGCTCACTAGACCGAAGTAGGGCTGGATGATTATCAGAAAACAACAACCAACGTCATTTTGCCCAGGTTAATATATTTGGTGTCAATAAAACAAATAAATAAAAGTTAGTTTTGGATGTGTGTAGGTAGGCTGTGGTCTCATGTCCCTTTAAGACGTCCTGCGTCAGAGACGTGACTCCACCTCATCCAGTCCGTAACAACGAGGGAAAGACAGGTGAGGAGATGGAGGAGGGTTCAAAAGTGGGTGAGCAGCTTGTGGAGTAGTTATCGTCCATTTGAGGTGAACTGCTCAATATGTTGTGATATTGATTTGAGGCCATATCGCCCAGCCCTCGTCCAAAAGCAATCAAAAAATGGCCAGTGTGGCTAACTCTTGCAGAGCTAGCACCTCTATCCTTTAGTCCATCTTGCAGGTTAGTGTCCTCACGCCTGTGCTGAGAAGTTATCTCTTTAGTTGTCTCATATCAATCAAATGCCTCTCTGATGTAAATATAGTTAGTTTTAATACATTTCAAAGAGAATATTTTTTTTTTAGGGCTTTTAGTGCAGCCTGGACACAGGAGGAAACAGACATAAATAATGAGCGAAACATCGCTATCAAAGAGGAGCAGGCTTCCACAGGCATCCTGCAGCTGCCGCTCCATTCAAAGATAGAACATCGCTGAAACCTCAGGGACAAAGGTCAGACCCTTGACTGGTTTCATGTCATCACTTCCTCACAGCTCACGTTTTCAAACACAAACACAAGAAAGTCAACAGAGTAACAGTAGGATCAGTTGAAAGAAATGAGCTTTAGTGAATCTATAACTGTATACAGGACCACATACACTCAATTAAAGCCTTACCGTATCTGCTTTTCTCCCCTGTGTGCTAATCTTTCCTATGAGAAGCACAGTGGGGGCGACAGAAGGGGGAAATGTACGAGGCGGTCCATGTGACATCACCAGAAAAAGATCCCACCCGAGAGTGCAATATGTCAAGCTGACACAAACACAAACAGTCCATCCTTAGCCCATCTTTAGGCAGCCGAGAGTGGCACTGAACAACTCCACTACAAAGGCCTACAACAACATGCAATAAGGACATAGTCGAACTTTAACACCACAGCACCTCTGCTAAAGTTTGCTTGATTATTTTGCACTGCAGCCTTGACAAATTCTCGTGTATATTACTAAGCTACTTTGCAAGTTTTAAGCCTTTTGAAAATCCCTAATGGGAGTTTGAGCTTCATAATAAAGAGGAACTTGTACCGCTTTAAATTCCCTCTCCTTCTTTCATAAACTCAAAAGCATCGGCCTCAGAGGGAGGGGAAGAAAATTGTTTCTCTGACCTATCTTCACCTTCTGTCTTTTAGAGTTCGCCTCTTCCTTCATTCGTTTCCCTGCCAGCATGACCAGAAGCCAGCTCCTGTTGACTCTACTTTCTACTACTCTATCTCTATTCCTGCACATTAGTTTCCTGTAGTTCATTTCACTCTGTGTTGTTTATACGGTTTGTACAACACTTGCGGCTTTTGAGATTAAAATCTGATGGTGAAAAGAATGGCTTTTGTCAAAGTGTCAGGAGTGCGTGAATACTGAAGAGATGTTAGCGCAGAGCCGTATAGCCCGGAGGCTGTAAACACAAGACAGGCATGCAGACAGATAGGCACGCAGACATGCATGTCCCCCCTGTAAAAGCCTCCACAGTAACACTTGATCATCTGGAATACATAGCTCATTTCTAACAAATGCAGGATGCCGCTTGGGAAACACTCGGAATAATTGAACACCCAGTTCCTGAAGCCGTCATAATAAGAACTTCTCAAAACAACGACATGCCTGAGCTTGAGCTGGATACTACAACGAATCTCGAACAATTCCAGAGTTTCCACATAGGGGTATCCTAGCAGGGTTCAATCATCGTCTTGTAAAACGCAGGAAAAAGCAACTGAGAGTCTTTCAGGGCGACTTTACAGAAGAAGTGATTTAGCTGTTATTTAACAAGTGAGATGATGCAGCCAAAAATAAAGAGGAGGGAGATTGCAACAGAGACAAAACTGTGCTGGCAGTGTGATGATAAGAGTTATGTCGTCTCTATCTATTCATGCTGACAAAGAAAAAAAAATAGGACTGGGTCACTCAATGTTTGACAGGCTCGACTTGATATGAGATTTGCCATCGACCACGACAATACATGAGATACTCTCCTCTTGTTACGTCAAACAAACATGATATTCCCCCTCAAATCACTGTTGTTAAAGGAATGCTTTGTTTGCGGTCTCCCTGTATTGGGTCCTAAGGGTGTTGTCCGTGCTTTTATACCGTTTCTGAAAGAGAGGTATCCCTTTACAGGTCTTTTTTGTCCAGATAGACAAACTAACAAAGAGTGAACAACATACTCTCACCTGTATCCTTTTACACCTTCTGTACTAACGCCCAACACAGAGACAATACAAAGCCAATATTTGCACTGCTGGGGCCGGCCTGGTAAAGTGACAGATATGTGGTTAAGTATTAACTATGTATGGTCCAGTAGTTGATTTAGTCATAAAGTCCAGTTCATATACTCCCACTAAGCTTTATGAAGTATGAATTTTCCTATTAGTAACTGAAGGGTGATATACAGAAGAGGCTTCGCTCTAACACAGTAAGCAGTTGTGCTAAACTATGACATGTTAAGATGCCCACTGGCCAGCAGCACAAAGTCTGTCCTTGTTTAATTACTTGGGAGGGTCAGGGGAATGGTTTCAGCAGGGTTGGCTTCAGTGGACACAGAAGAGATGAATAATATGCCCGGAATGTGAAGCATTTTGAAGATTCAAGGATCCGTTCGCCCACCTCAAAAACATGTCACAAGCTGACGCAATACCTGTCTGTACTCTGAGGTTTAACACACTGAAGTTGACCAGAAGAAGCTCATTAGCACTACTGTGACGTTGGCAGAGTCCATATTGAAAGCTCGGCTAAGAACAATATCACTTATCACTTTTACAAATCCTTGATTAAACTACAGCTCTTCTTGGTGTTGAGACGATTTCACAAAACTGTGTTGGCGACGTAGATCACATTTTGATTGACATTTCCCTGGCTTTGTATCCAACAACCCTGGGCAAATTGAAATTATCATTGAGTCAAATGAGTCAGAATCAGAGGGGGAAGCTCTGGCCTGACATCTGAAAATATTCATATCAATTAGTCAACAAGTGGTGAGTCACAAAATGAATTGCTATCCAACCTGTATAAACAGTTAGAATACATATGAAAAATAAGCTGATTACCCATTAATTTAAAACACTATAAAAGCAATGATGGATAATAGCCAGATAGTGTGGACTTGAACTCATTCTCACAGAGCTCAAATTCCTTACCAAACCCCACCGGCCCGATAAAAAGTGTTTTATTGGGCCAAAAATAAACACCCATCAACTCTCATGTTGGGTTTCCAAGTACTCAATCAAAAATCCTTCAGTTTTATAGAACCCAGCTCTAACAAAAACTGTCTCAGGACACTTGGCAAAAGGGAACAGGTCTAGAGCAAACTCTTTGATGTATTCTACCTCTCACAAATGTTCAACTACATAAGACAGAAACTTAAAAGCAGAACTAGACTCAAGTGAACAGCTGTATGCAGCATCTGGATGGACCAAGAATAAACCGAGCAGCAACACAGCTGCTGTGTTACTGTTCCTATAATTGGATCATAGAGTTACTATCATTTTAAATATGTGAGCAGGACCAAGCCCAAATCAAACCTTGAGGAAAAGTCTAGAGCCGCTAAAAAGACAATGTTTTCAGCTGTATTGGCTCAGCAGTTAGACAGGATGCCCCAGATTTGGAGGCTCTCATCCAGGTACCAGTGTTGGTTCAACTCCCAGCCCTAGCAATTCACTGCACATCATTCTCCATTATCTAGTTCATTATCTAAGAAAACTTAATCATCTAAAAAGGCATATTCTAAACTTTGTTAAAAGATTTTTTAATAACTTTGTAAAGCTTTCCTATCGTAGACATAAGACCGAAACTGACAGTTAGAAAGCTACTCTGATTTGGGTTTCGAGTTGGACTAACATACCAGGATAAAGCGGTTAGGGATTGATTTTCTCTGTCATGTTTACTAGGGCCTGACTGATTTAGTGAGCCGATTAAATCTGCCAATTTTAGCCTGCTTGAGACTAATCGGTAATTGGCCAAAACTCGCCGATTTTCGACCATATTTTCAGAAATAAAATAAGGAGAATAAGATTCGGTTTTACTTCAAAAATGTTGGTCTGAGCCTGGGGTAGAATAGCGTGGATGTGTCGCTAGGAAGCAAGAATGATGGAAAAATAGGTAAAAAAAAGATTCAACTTTTCGAAACAGCTCCTCTTTTATGACTTTAATTCAATTAGCTGAGCTTCATTATAGAATTTAATTTGTTTCTTTCATATTTTTAATGTTTTCATGCCAGATTCTTGTTGTCCTCAAATCGATAAAACCTAATTAAAGCGTTACTACCCCACTTCGACTCAGAGTCAGTTTTTTTAAAGAAAAGATGCAGATTTTTCTTCATCTCAAGGAACAACGTCATGGAGACAGATTAATATATCTGACATGGTGATAAAACACATTGCAACACAAACACATAGATCCTAGATAAATTATCTGCTGTGATAGATCCTTTTGAAAGTCACTTTAGCAACCTTCACCAGATATGTCATAACAGCCTTAGAGAAAAACAAACTCTAACAGGACAAGCCGCAAACATCTCAACACAGTCACACAAACAAGTCAGAGCTAGAAAAATATACGAGGAAGGTGGCCTTGAGAGAGTAGATTTACTTTGAATTAAGTCCACTGCAGTGAGGTCAGATATCTATTTTTATCAGTGAGTAATCAATCTGTTAGCTACACCAGCTGACAACAGAAGCTCCAACACGTGCATTACATAACATCCACCTACTACTGCCCTGGAAATATAGCACTTTACTGTTGTGAGATAACTAGACTACTCTTGTAGTAATTGGAGATTCAAACTGCTCTCTTTATATTAAAAAAAAAAGGATAAAATGATAACCTTTGTTGCTCATTCACCACCTCAGATGCATTTCAAAATTTGTAGGATTTCTACACACAACATTTCAGGTCCCAATACTTAGCTTTTAAGTGGCTGCCAGGCTGGAAACCAACTATGAGCTTCAGCTGTCAAAAAGATATTTTTGCCCATTCAAGGGGTGTTATCAGTTGATGAACTCACCTAAATTTCCCAGAGATCAAAATACAACCCCAAGTCTAAAATCCTCAATTAAGACTTTATTTTAAAACAGTTTGAACAGAGACAACAAAATACTGATGAGGTTATGTTGCTAAACAACAGGGAAAAAAGAACGCCTTGGAAACAGTCCCCAATGGATTAATGGTGCTAGAAACAAGTACTGGAAGGCCATGTTTTTCAGGCCCTCAGGCAGAAGTGCATTAAAAAAAGACCTAACTTTATAGTGAAAAACCCTACATGGTCTTAAAATCCCTTCTATAAACCACTGTTGGTGAACACACTTCTTTGATTCAAAGAGGGAAGTCATCATTTTTATGATTATCTCTGTGAATGGAACAAAAATGCCGGCCTGAGCCAAAGTGGAAAACTGTCTTGAGGTCTGACAAACCTAATTTGGCGTTCTCTTTTAAAATTGTGTACATCCGTCCTCAGCTTCAAAGACCAGGGGGAGGACCCCGCTTGTTATCAGCACATTTCAAAAGCCAGTTTTCCTGATAATATAGGGAGGCATAAGTGCCCTTGGCATCAGTAGCTTCCATATCTGAGAAGGCACTGTCCATAATGAACAAAACAGGTTCTCGAATAACACATGCTGCCATGCTACCTTTTTCAGACAAGACCCTGACAAACTGCAATTTGCCAACATTACAACTTGATAGCTGCGTAGTAGCAAAGTCCAGGTGCTAAAACGGTTTGCCTGCAGTCGAGACTTGTCGCAAACTGAAAGCTTGAAACTCCAGGAACTGGTTCTCCGCAGTTCTGAAACATCAGCATAGTGTTGTTGAAAGAAGAGGTGGTGCAACAAAAAGGTAAACACAACCCGTCCCAAGTTTTGAAACATGCTGACATCAGATTTAGAAGGAGCTCCTTTTTCTCAAAAAACATTGATCAGTGTCACTGTTTGAGATGTTGTCTTTGCACTTTGTCAACTGGATCAATTGATTTCCGTTTTACAAACAATGAAACATTCAAACATGCTTCCTGTTTATCAGTGGTTGCCTGTTAATCACCATATGACACATTGGTCAAAACCCTGACACCCCCCAAGTAAAAAACATTACACATCTATGTCTCAGAAAGTGTTACTTCTTTGCTGTTATCATTAAGCTACTGTAGCTAGTGTACTTTTCTCTTTGAGATACTTCAGTTGCATAATACAACATTTATTTAATAATTACCTACTTTAAAATTTCTACTTTGATAATTTCCTTTCCATTTATTCCCTGCTTTGTCAGTCATCAGTTTTAGACCTGATACCTTGATTCTGTAATTACTCACCTGAAATCCCTTAAGCTGAAGTTGAAAATACTTAAGTACAATAGCATGATGCAACATTTTCATCATGCAGACCTTGGAAACAGTGCCACCTTGGAGCTGTGTTATGTCCAGTCAGCCTGTTAATTAACAGGGCTGTGTGTTTGGCAGAGGGTAAAGATGAGACAGACCATAAAGCGCAGATTGCCCTTACAGAGGTCTTGGGGGAGTTGAGCTGAATGACACAACAACTCTTGTACTGCTGGCTGCTGTCTGCTAATGAGGGAACCACCTGTGGTTTTATGAGTCACTTATCTGGATGTCAGGCCCTCACAGCCCCAGAGGAACTAACACACAACTTGCCCAGCCTCTCTGTTCCACTGCACGGCTGCAGGCACATCAGAAATAATATCTAAGATAACACACAGGGAGGGTTTTGGTCAACAGGGAACAATTAGTTGGCAGCCAAGCTTTCTGTCTGTCTTTTAAATGATCAACTATCTGAACGGTAAAAAGTCTGTACCAACCAGACAGACAGCTTGACAGAAAAGACATGAGAAAAACTACAGACAGGTGTTTTGGTTCCTCTTTTTCACTTGACATATCACCACAAATGTCTGTCTTAGCTAGACTCTATTTAAGAAAAAAACCTGACACAACATGAAGACTTTCTACTGGCCTTAGATGACTTTTCTAAGACCTATGTATAACTACACAATACCGCATTTACCTTCTTAATTGCCTCATAGGGTGTAACATTAAACAAATAACTTCCAGATGCAGTCAAGGTTTCCAGTTGTTCCACTTTTCAGCAATGCTACCTCCAAGATTTGCACGCTGTTGCACCCTCTAACCATTGAGTTCACACCTTTAAACCAGGCTTACAAGGTGTTGGCTGAGAAGAGCTCTTGCAGTAACCACAGAGAAAGTTTTCTTCCACTACATCTACTTCTACACTTAGATATAGTCACAAATAGGGCTGGACGATATGGGAAAAAGTTTATCACAATATATTTTTTTCCATATAAGTCGATTTTGATATATATCATGATATAAAAAAAATAATTTAACAGTGCTTATTAGGTAGCAGGTCTTTCGCAATACAATAAGCTACTGCATCTGTAAGGTCTTTGTGTCTATTCAGCGTTTTGTCGTAAGGCGTTACGCTTGAGAAAACGGACAAAATCATCAGTTCAGTGCGGCGCGGACCTGGAGCAACTCCCCTTTTCATTGGCTATTCGTATAGTCTACCAAAACATGGCAGAACGCCGGCTATCAAAAAGCATATTGACCATGTTTCATATCGATATTGAGGGAAAATCATTTTTGATATACCTCATTATCGTTTCATCGTCCAGCCCTAGTCACAAATATGCCAAAACTTTGAAATATTGGAAATTGATGCACATTGAATAAGAGAGTCATTGCTCACAAAATTCATAGCCAAGGTACACAAGCACCCTCTTGACCCCTATACAGAAACGAACATGGCACTACTTTGAGTTTGAAAAACGCCAAAATACTTCTTAAATAGGGTATTAGCAGGCGTACATCAAATAATCTCACTTAGTCCAATCCCAAATCCCCTCTGCCCCCTCTTGTTCTTCATTGCCTTTGTCTGGGTTCAGGTCCATTCAGAGTTTTCAGAGTTTCCAATTCAAGTGGACCACCACAACATGTGTTAAAGACTCACATACAAAACATGGAATATGAACTCCTGTCCCTCACTGATCCTTGTCCTCACATCTTGAAGGGTTGGATGACCGCGACTCTGGATCCCCTTAAAGAAACCAGACACCCAACCCTATGCAAAGCAGAAGGGGAGGGGTGGTAGGCCAAGAGGAGTCTGAGTAGAGATTGAGCCCATGTGTGCAATTAAATGCATGTACACCAAACACCCAATGAAACTTGATAGATGAGTGGAATGCAGGAGGAGGACAGAAGATTTCATGAAACAAGTCAGAGCAGAGAGTTTGTCAGCTCAGGTCCATGCAGGCAAGACAATAGGACAAACCCACAACAAGCAGGACAACAAAGAGGCAGCTTGCACTACTTAAAATTCCTTACAAAAACTCTCCTTCCTCACTCTTATCCAGATGCACATCAGTACTATTTCTCTGCAGCAACTGGTTCGATATAAACAACTACATCACGCATGCTCCCTTACTGTCAAACTGTGCAGCATTCATTCTGAAGTCTGGGTGGCTTTCTTTACTTATTCATACAAAGCCCACGATAGGAAAATGACATCAGACTGACTAAACACTGCCTTTCTGTTCCACAAAGATAATCAACATTTGATCTCTTATTGTGGCATAGTTTACAGTCTAAAAAGCACAAAATAGGCTACACCCAACTGCTAATAGCCTAGATTTGAAAAAAGCAGTATAGGCCACAGGAAACTGGGACATCATGTGAGTGGTAGTTTGACTTCATGTGTTTCTAATTATGGCCCTAACAAGATTAAAGCCATTATGTATTGGTGCTCTGGAGGCAGAATCTATTATGGAAATCAAATGATCAATGGCTACTGGCCGTCTCCATTTACTACCAAAGACCAACAAACAGACAAAGGCCATTAAGTCGTAGAATTACACCATTACGGTGACCGTTGAGGTTCAAAATACACTAACAGAGGCAGATAGATAGATACTCGTATTTGTTTGATTCTCAAATATCAGCTGTATTTCAACTTATTATCCTCAGAGGAAGCTCACGGTGGTTACCTTGAGGTATCTAAGCCTGAAAGAACAAGTGCAATATCCCAAATAGTGGGATATCTTTCCTTGGAAGTAAAAACTGAAACAGTAACAAGACACTAATGGAGCAGTGTTTGAATCCAAAACAGATTTTCTTCAACTGGGTCAGTCTATTAGGACAACAAACATAATCAAGCACTTAATGCAAACTCTGTTCACCTGGGAGTAGGGTTGGTCAACAGCTAGTCAGTCAGCAAACAAATATGTGAGGGAATGGATTGCACAAGTATCGCATGTATCGCATATCTAAGAGAAAAATACATTCCTAAATATTATGTTTGTCGCTCATCTATGTTTAAACTAATCCTGTTATTACAGTCAGATAAAAAAAGTTATATATCAGCTGGGTGCCTTCCTGAGGCATGTCCTTCCTCTGTTTAAATGATACTTTTTGTTCCATGTGTTATGTTTTGGCCAGAGATATATGTAAAAAGTACGCACAGCCCTACTGCCTGCTTGCTACGTCTGATTATTTGTCTCGTCTAATATTTGTTTGTGCTCCGTACTACGTATGTGGTCATGAGGGGAAAAAAAGTTAAAGTGAAAGAAAGTGAAAACTGCTCAACAACATAAAAGTCTATTGGTGTTTTTCTTAAAAAGATCTCAAAACAACAGCAAAATATTTGATACAATTTAGAAACTGGGTCTCAAAATGACCAAATATTGGTCTTTGTCACAGACAGCCGTCATAAATTAAGATTATTTATCAAGTGAATTTATTATCTGTCCCTGTCTGGTCAGATATTATGATTTATCTTTTTTCTTGTCACTGAGTGTCCGTATAAATCTTATCCGTTGCCCTTGTCTTGTATTATTGATGTGCTCTATTTCAATTTACGTTTTCCCTTCAAAATTAAGATCAGAAATTTGCACAGCTTGCCAACATCACTGGTTACAACAGATAAGTATAAATACGACTAAGAGAATTACAAGTACCAGTAAACTAAGACATGCCATATCTTAAGTTGAGAATGAGTCATATCCAGTAGAGCTAAGATGATTTAAATTCTAAACTGGTCATGATGGAATCTGCAGCTAATTAAAGTAATGGAAATCCCCCTTAAGGGAGAAGTCTTATTGGTTAGATGTATTGTTAGGGCAGATTAAGCTTGATAAACAGTTTTATTGAATATTTTCAGAATATGAAAACAATTAAACTGTACTCTAAGGATGACAGCCATACATTAGCTTTTCTTCAGGATGGACAAAATGAATCATCTAAGCTACTATTAGTCAGATAGGTTAGGGTTTCAGCTGAGACACTTTCTTGGGGTTGAATCATGGCCGCCTCCTCTACAGAAAACTCATTGTTTCCACTTGTTGATACTCTGACATGCTCAGCTTCAGCAATGAGGCTTGCTCTGCAACTGGGCTGCATGCAGTGCCGACAATAGACCCCATTGACTTCCTTTAACATTTTGCCCCCTTTAGACTCTCACTGCAGTCACACTGTTTATGTCTGTGAAAAACTGCTTTCTCACCAGATCCGCTTCTCAGACAACTCCCTGTTTGTTTCAATCACTGTCTCTCTTGGCTCATCTATCCGTCCTGGAGGTTTACTGTGGACTTAGTGGATGGTGTGGGAAGCAGCAGTGTGGAAATTAACTTTTAAAATGTATGTCTACAATCAAAATAACTCTTTACAAACAAAGGGGAGATGTGAGGTGGAGGCAAACATAGACATTTCTCAGGAGGATTGGTACAATGTATGTATCTGGTTACAAATTCTTATACATGGGGGGATTTCAAATGGAAAAGAATAACTAGATATTTCAGAACACCAGAGATAGAGTCCAAGATGGGTCCACAATATCCCAGTTCATGTTGGAGAAACTGTGGAGCCCAAATAGCTAAATACATCCACATATTTTGGCTATGCCCTAAATTAAGTGTGTTTTGGATGGAGGTTTTCAACACCCTGAAGGAGGTTTTTTCTTAAATGAATATCCTGCAAGACTTCAAGGTTGCAATACTGGGAGTAACGCCTGAGGGTTTGGACAGGAGGTCAGACAAATACATCTTAAACATACTATTTATTGACTGCAGCCTTGAAGTCTATAACCATCAGACGGCTGAAACCAGAACCTCCCTCATACAATATCTGAATTCATAAAGTCTGGGATATTTATCAAATGGAGCAGATCACATTTTCACTAAGGCTTATTGAAAGATGGGAACTTGTGGTACTTTTATTGATGCAATGAAAGTTTATGTTAATAGTGTAAGTACTTTCTATTCATATCAAAATACTGTCATCCTGAGTAGAATTGGTGCCTATAAATCTGTACTTTGAAGCGGACATTGGTTATTTTTGATGATTACTATGATTATTCTCTTTGACTAAAAGGTCCTTTCACACCCGGACCGTTTTTATTGTGCGATTATTTCGGACGTCAGTATTTTTTTTCTCGAACCTGTCCTGTCAATACGAGCGTTCACATCAGCGACGTTTTCCCGTCCTGTGATATTGCAGCATTTATTTTTTCGGATCACGTTTGATTTTTCTAAAGCAGCATACAGTGTTTCCACTTCTGACCAATCACATTGCGTGTTGTTGCGACGTCTGATTCACCGGTATATCCAACATGGCTGATTGTTTTGGATAGTTTGTGTGCTTTAACAGTTTGCTAAGCGTTTTTGTTTTAACTTTCATCTCTGCTAAGTAACTTTAACGTAAGTAACGTAAGCTAACCTGTTCAGATACAACATACCATATGTATTTTCACTGTCTCAAACTCAATTGCGTTGCCGTCACAGCGCCGTAAGGTCTCGGTTGTTACCTTACATTTATGGATTACAGTTTAATGTGCTTATCTGGTACTGGCCCCGACTCAGTACATGCTATCATGACAGACAGCCATCTCAACACTAGTGTCTAATCAGAACTGAAAAACAATCAGTCTGGTGTTGTGTCAGTCTTCTCGCTTCCACCCGGGACCTGTCTTTTTTCCCCTTGGAAAGTCACAAAATCGCATTGCGCTTGATGTGTCTAGTCAGGCGCATCAAAATTCGCCTCTGAATATTTCGTAATTTCGCGTTGTATATTTAAGTCGGTCTTAGTGTGTGAGGACCTTTAATCCTACATTATCTGTGAATGTATGTGAAAATACTCATTAGGCTGGAAGGAGGAAAAGAAATTAGTTGTATTGAGATGCATTATTGTGGTTAAAAATTTAACAAATATTAAATTAAAAAAAAAAAAAAGGATGTCAGAAGTATGATGGATTGATGGAGAAATGTTTAAAGAAGTCATCACATATGTATAAATCTACTTTTGTATCTCAAACGTCCATGATCTGGTTTTTGTGTTAATTTTCCAGCTTGGTTGGCACTTAATGATTCCTGCCAATAGAGCACACGTGTATTTTTTCCAACGACACAACCCTCGATCAAGTTTGTCCCCTTTTTTTCCCCAAAAGAGGAAAGAGACATGTCTGCGGAAAAAAAACGAGGCTAAAACGAGTCACTCGTTCCGCCCTCCTCTGAGGAGAATAAACCAAGGGAAAAAGAAACACAGATCCCAAATGTGACCCTGCCAACAGAGGCAGAACATAGACAAATGTTTGACTACAGTTATTGCTCTGGGTTAATATTTACACACAAGCAGGGAGGAAGATCAGATGAGGGAATATTTGGCTATCCACTGCTAGTGTAACATCCACAGACACACCTGGGAATAGCGTTACATCGAAACCATGGCGGACACAGGTGGTTCAATGTGGTAAAAACACAGTTCTTTCATTCAAAACAAGGCCTCATTGGTCACTGTTAAGAGTGGCTTAAGAGCTTACAGTCTGACCACCTAAAAATAGATAACAAGCTGGCGTCTTCAACATTTAAGCTAGCTAGCTCGTATGCTAAAAGGCGGTCTAAACTGGGCTGGGGTCGTGTATTCTCAGCACGAAACAGCATACCTGTTAGCATTTTATTAACAATTTTAATTCTCGTATCTGCTGTTTTATTGCCATAACTCTAATATAAATAACCCCTCGAGTTGAAAATGAACCCAGCGCGGACTGAGTGTAGCTTCCTTACCTATCACGTTGTATCAGGATTATAATGATAACGAGGGGAAATAGAGAAAAATGCTTCAGTACGAGGCCACGGGGGCGGTTTAGTCAGCTAACATTGGGTGGTTTGGCTGTGCATATAACGGGAAGAACAATGCATACCAGGAGGGACGCAGCATAACGTTACAACAGCAGCAGCTGTGTGGAGTTGGTGCTAACGTTACAGCAGACAGAACCCACAGACACCTCAGCACAGCCTGAGTAACACACTGTTTATGTTTAACACCACAAAAGGTCGACAAAGGGCCATTAACTGCTGCTTCTAGAGAAATATTAATGTGTTAAATTAATCGGCTTGTTACCTTGTCGTTGAAATGTTGAAGGGCTTCTTTTCGTTGAGTTGTGGATGTCACCGCAATGTGCCAAGGATCCCTCTCTGTGAGTCTGTCCGGTGTTTTCATGGGGAGGCGGTTTGTGACTGGAGAAGCGGGGAGTTCCCTTCATGACGTCATATGATGTCTTCACGAAAAATCAGGAAAAAAACGATTTTTGATTATGAAAACTCAACCCACGATAAAAACTCTAAGCAGAAGACGTTTAAAGGGCATAAGGGAGAGTGGGGTAAGATGAGCCATTTTTCATATTTCTGATCACTACAATCAAAGCAATTATAGTTTTGTCTCTATCTAGTGTATCTGCATATATTTCAAGATGTTGTGTATCCCTGGAAAGCAACAGAATGAGTGTAAACATAACTGTCTTGATGATATAGCATGCCAAAAAAAAGTGGTCTCCTATAGTCAACTTATACTGTGTATGGGGAAAGTTGACCATAGGAGCGGGGTAAGTTGCGCTGTATCCCTTCTACCCCTCCACTCTCCACCCCAGCCCTCCCTCACCTTCTCTATCCCTAAATAACAGTCACTTGTTCATATTCATGTTTTTATCTATCATATGCTATTCACTGTTTTGTAAAAAGCCATTTTAACACGAGGATGTCTTTAACTGATTCAGAACATTCAAAACTGTATTTTTGAAAAGAAAAAGTAAAACATTTCAACAATCTGAACTGAAACTCTGATCCTCTCATCAGACTCATTTACTTTCTCACTTGAGCCACTGACTCAACTTACCGCAGAACTACTATGATGACTTTATTAGTCATCAAAGCTAAAATGGTGGACTTTTATGCTAGGTTTTTGACTCCATGTTGTAGCTCATAGATACCACAGTTGATGTATAAAACAGATTTAAAATGATCTTATTTGGTCTGAACACAATTCTAATAAAACTTATGATGGACTAAATTTACTTTCAAGAGTAAAAAAAGGTGTTTTTTTGGAAATAAATGTCTAACCCCTTCACCCATGTGCTTCGAACCTTCACAGACTCATGAATTGATGCCCATCTCCTAAATATTTGGTCACATGATCAATTTCTTTTACCATTTCCAAGCAACTTACCTTTTGACTCAACTTACCCCCCTCTCACCTACATCAAGGAAGCACAAGAAATGAAACTGAAAGCGTAACTGTCTCAATAACAATTCTCAGACCTTCAGATGAGCACAAACATTGTCATTTCTTTTCTGAAACTGTCATTTTTTTTCTTTTCACGAAGTAAGACTTGCCTAAAATAAAGAGGTTTTAAAAAATAAAACATTGTTGCCTTTAGCATGTCTATCATAAAATAAGACAACCCTTTTCTTGTAAATTAGTCGAAGTCCTACATAATCTTTCAAAGACACCATCAGAAACAATGCATGGGACAGTTTTACAACCCAAGCACGTTTCACAAAGATAATTTCTAGTTAAAATTTTTTAAAAAGTTGGCTAAATACAAGTAAAGACTTAAATCTTAACTTCAGTAAACATCAAACCCCACTCTGATCATGATTTTGCTCTTTAGAACACGTGTCAGCCTAATGCCACCTACAGAGTTTCATATTTTGGAGCATACAGAGAGCATTTGAACGCAGCAAACGTGTCAACTACGCAAAAAATGCAGCGTTGGAGTAGCACGAGCAAACCCTTTTTTGCCTTAAGTGAGGCCATCTATTGGTGAAAGTAAAAATTAAAAAAAAAGTCAGAATTAATTTTTTTTTTTTTAAAGGAAGTTATATGATTTAGATGACGCCAAAATTGTGTTTGTATTTCCGAGAATTAAAATGATTTAATTGTTAGATCAGTAGACTAACAAAATTCAGAAGGACTTCAGCAAACACATGCAAATGAAAGGGATGGAATCCAAATTAATGAGCAAAATTATCATAAAGTCGTTTTATTCATCTACTGTGTCGTGTGCTTTTCTCCACTGTTACAAATTATTGTAGATAAAGGTCATAGAGTAACAATTTCAGCTATTAATTGGCTGTCATCAACAACTTGGAAACCCATTTCTGAACAAAAAAAAAACACAATAATTGAATGATCATGCCTTGTATTCCTGAAGAATGAATAAAGCTACTTTGATGCCTCTGTTCACACACTACCTTGATAAATCAGGCCAACTCAGTTTAGATATCTACTGAGTACATTTTCTCTGATTTTGTCCTAAATATCACCCTCTGTTCTTTGGTTACATCCTTATCCACCCCAGCTGATATGTGACTCAATCATGAATCACTATTTCAGCATTGATCCGTTTTATTCATCTCACAGGGTGTTATCACTTTAATTCAAAACGGTCTGTGTAAGACTTGCAGGTCTGAAGATAACATAAAACCTGAAACTCTTCATTTTATCTTTCAGATGTTATCCTCAGGTGAAATGTTTCCTTTACCTTTTGGTTTCAGGTTTGAATCATGATGGCTAAGGATGTCCACAGACAGCAAATTATAGAAAAGAAGTTACTGGCTGAGATACCATACTTTTTTGAGTTTTCCTTACTGTTTCTGAAATGTAGACATCAATTAAACCTCCTGTGATGAACTTTTGGCTTTTACCAGTTTTGGTCCCCCCCTGTGGTCAAAGATGTATCTCCTGTCGTTTTGCTTATTTCATTATGTACATGCCTAATTTGTGTTTCTTAAATTCTCATCCATCTTTTTCCAACAGTCAGGTTCATCTTGTTGTGAATCTTTGCCATTGAAAATAGGATTCAGGCTGTATCTGCAGCGTGCAGTCAATCAGTTCATCTGACACCTACTTGCAGTTTAGGGTATTCATGAAGAATTTAGTGTTCATCCTGATGGTCTTGCTCATTTTATAAGAAGAAAGACATTCAACCCAGTTTGTTTTATTACTTAGAAAGACTTAAGGGAAAAATGCTTAAGAAAAATAATTGCTAAGTTTCAGAAAAGTTACAAGGATAAATGCAGGCAGCACAGTTAGCCATCAAAGTTTGTAAGGGATCTGAATGACTTAATTGAGTTCAATAAACCAGAAAAGCGCTTTTCAATGTTCTACAATAGGACCAAATCCCTAAAATGTCTGTATTTGTAGATTCATTATGTACTGCAGAGCCCTTACAGTTGGTAACATCTTTTACATTTACATCCTGTTATCCCATTAGACAAAATGCTTTTATTTGACTTGTTTTTCCATTTGAAGACAACCTTCAAATGGCTATTGTGCAAATACACAATGTGTTTACTTATTTGTGGAAAATGCTGCTGTGAGGTAACTTGGGCAAACACGCAGTACTGGACTCTGCTCTGTTCCGTTCGTAATGCTGTCACACTGTTGTTTTAGGTTTGTAAAGTTTAAGTGACAGCTGATTTCAAGCCTCTTCTCGGATGCATTATACTGACTTTTCTGAGAACATCTACTGTGTTTACTTTCCTCACCCTCTCACCCTTTTTCTTTATCTATGGAAACTCTGAGGGGGATCAAAATATACCAGCAATCGCTCAATATTTCAACACAAAAGGAAGGTACGAGGAAGTAAACCCACATCTTATAGAGGACATTCTCGCTGTGAACAGATCTATTTTACAGCTTCCATCTGCACAATGCCAAGAAATTCACCTGACTGCGATTATAAGACATGGAACGAGGTACCCTACAAGCAAACTCATTAAGGAAATGCAGCAGCTCTACAATATCACCGTGCATCATGCCTCAGGTGAAGAAAACTGGCTGCAGGAGGTCCTAACCCAGTGGAGAATGTGGTACACAGAGGACATGGATGGCAGACTGGTCCAGAAAGGAGTGGATGAACTCAAGCACTTAGCTGTCAGGCTGTCAAAGCTGTTCCCCTCATTGATCTCAGAGGAGAAGCTCAGAAATGGACACATCAGATTTATAACCAGCTCAAAGCACAGGTGTGTCAACAGCACTCTGTCCTTCAAGGCAGGCCTGACAGAGCTGTGGGCCATCACAGGTATGACCACGTGATATCATTATGGTTTAGCACTTCCATTCACTTTCATTAAAACCTGCTGATTTATTTTCGCAGATAAGGAGTTTGACCATGAAGTGAACGATGCACTTGTGAGGTTTTTTGACCAGTGTGCTAGATTTGTGGAGGAAGTTGATAAAAACCCTTCAGCTGTGGAGGAGGTGGAAAAGTTTAAGCAGGGACCAGAGATGAGGAGAGTCCAGGAGAAGATTGCAGACCGTCTCAGAGTGCCACACAGTCTCATCACACAAGGTTGTATCTGCAGAAAACCTACCTTTTAACCTTTCTGAGTGATATGTGCACGCTTCTTTCAGTATTTGTCCTTCTGCATTACTCCACAAAGGCATGATTTCAGTGGTCTTATGTGAAGAGAGTGATCCTTCATTTTGTAAAGTTGTTTTTGCCTTTTTACAGCCTGAAACAGACTTAATGTTAGTTATTTAAGGTAAAATAATGAATATCAGGAGTTAGGCACTACTATATTAAAACAAATCACAGTGGCCAATAGGTGGAGCTATTTTCAAAAATTGCAGTACCAAGGCCTCCACAACAGGTTTTGATCATAGTATTACAGGTTTTTACACATACATAGTTGTCACGAGATTGTCACAAGATCATAAAGCATCAATAAATTGACCTTCCTTAGATTTTTAACCTTAATAATTGCTCCTAATACAAACAGTCTGGAAGTGTTCCATTAAAAGTGATACAAAACCATAAACTGAATAATATGTACTATTGTATTTTGGCTTGTAAGATTCTTAAATAATATAATTATCTCGTACACTGAAAAAACCTTCCTGCTTTTCTCCTGCAGATTTGGCTGAAGCTGCATTTTATTTGTGTGCTTATGAATTTGCAATCAAGGAGGTGAACTCCCCCTGGTGTCAGCTTTTTGATGAGGATGATGCAAAGGTAGGAGAGAATGGTGGTCGACTATAAGTGGTTTGAATGTGGCAACAAGTACTTATGTTTGTTGGCCTAATGACATTTATCCAGGAGGAAGCTGAACTGAAGATTCAAGTGTCTCAGCCTTTATTACAGTGCATTTAAAGGGGATGTTTCATACACAAATGGCCATTTTTTTTACAGTGGGAAAGCATAGAGGTGGATATGTGGCTTTTGAGTGGCCGCTCAGCTAAATGGAAATCAGGCATTATTCATTTGTCATTTTTAACTTTGACATGTTTATCCTGTATCCTGTGAGGAGTGCACATCCCAAAAATAGTGCTGAGTTTCAAAAATGTTACAGCTTTGGCATAAAATATATGCACAGTTTTATCCTGACAAGTTTGTTTATTTTAGGAGTTTTCAGTCACCAAGTAACAAGATGTTCCTGTACATAATGCAAATATTTGCAAATGCATATGCAAATATTGTTTATATTTATCCCGAGCTTATCTCCCACAACATTTTAGAGGTGAGGCAAGGAACCAGTACCTTCATCACAGAAATATGTCTATGTTTATTTTGCCCTTATATTGAAGCAAACATACTCAGAGGCGTTTAAGGTGCACACTGGGTCAAATGAGGGCAAAGAAATGTACAGAAACTACCAGAGCTTTGGAGTCCAACACAAACAGGACAAAGCAAACAAATAACCCCATCTTACTAGGTCAGAGGCACAGAGCACCTTCAGAGTCAGACAAATCATTTAGATATCCAATTACTTGTTTCTGAGAAGAGGGGATGGCCGTCAAAAGCAACTTAAAATAGCAGGAAAGACTTTTCCATCTCTGTTTGCTTTTTATTCTGAAAGAAAGCCCTTGACATTATGCTCACAACAAAGAGCAATTGTGTCTTGTGTTTCGAGCTGACCTAACCTGACCTGAGATGTCATCTCAGACTGCTTCACAAACTCTCTTGGGATACTCCTCTTTTTAAAAGCTTTCTCATAAGTACAGTCACACCAGGTTATCTTTGGGATACATCTGCACTCACAGGTGATGGAGTACGCAAGTGACCTGAGGGAATTCTGGAAAAGAGGCTACGGTCATGACATAAACAGCAAATCAAGCTGCAACCTCTTCCATGATGTGTTTAGGCGACTGGACCGAGCAGCAAGACAGAACAAGTCAGTAACATAACTCATCATTGCTTAGTGCACTAGTAGAATCTGCTTTACTGTACATGTATTTCCTTATAAAGTACATCTTGTTTGTGCTGGAGTGAAAATTGTACTTCATTCTGAATCCATTTGGTCTCACCAGAACAGGCCAGCAGGTCACAGAAGCTGTGACTATCCAAGTGGGCCATGCTGACACCCTGCTGCCCCTGCTCACCCTCCTGGGCTTCTTTAAGGACAGCAGTCCTCTGACCTCCACCAACTACGCCACTCAGACCCAACGAACCTTCCGCACCAGTCACATGTTACCTTACGCAGCTAACTTAGTCCTGGTACTGTACGACTGTGGAAATGGTGAGCTGAGATTGCAGCCGCTGCTCAATGAGAAGCCTGTAACTTTCCCTGTTTTGACCGAGGCCTCCATGCCTCTGTATCAGGAAGTCAGAGAGCGCTACAGGGACCTGCTCCAAGGCTGTGACTTTGAGACAGAGTGTCAGCTGCCCAAGAATCCTGATAAAGTTATGGCAGATGGGCCAGAAATGATACTGAATTAGTTGATTTTATTTGCTCTACTTTGGACATGCTCCTTCTACTCAAGTGTAGCTGGTTGAAAATGACTTTTTTGCTCAAAATGAGCATTTTCAGACAGCTCTTTGTAAGCACTGAATCAAAAATTTTTCATAAGATAACCCATTGTGTTGTAGATTTCTTGTGGCAAATCAATAAAGGCACAACTAATACAGAACCACTAAATTGATCATTCATTTTGTGTCTTGTTTAATGATGCATCTGTAATTGAAGCAGATTTTTGTAAATCATGTACCCTTACTTGTATTTCTTACAGGGCTACTTTGGCAGAGAAAGAGAAAGTACATGAAGTTTCTTTTTATTGAATAGTCAAACTACAGAATCAGAGATGAAGCAGTTTCTAATAGGATGTATCTACAATAAAAGAAAAAAAGTTACTGATTTTGTTTTTCACACCAGAAGATATATGAGGAATGAAGATAAGCTCAAGTACAAATGTGATACAAAGCAGTCAATGTCCATCATAGTCTTTTATGTAATCTCAGTGTTACTATTGACACTGGCTTTTTTTTTTCCGAGGAAACATCACGTTAGTTACTTTTGTATGGAAAGCCAAGAAAGCCATAACTCGTGTTGAAACTGACAACAAAACTTGCTTCTACATTATAATTATGCAAACCATAATTCAAACTGTTGTACAGATCCAAACAACTACATCTCCTCAGGAAGCTTGACTCAGCAGTTGAGCAACCACCCCTTACAACATAATTAACTTCAGTTGCTGGTTTGATTCCCATATACACAAGGGCATAAGTCAGATTTTCCATCTAGTTCTAGTTCAACTAGGCATTACAACAAATTATCAATTTAACAGTCTCCTAAAAAGCAGGCAGGACTACAACCCAGTGGTAAAGCAGCAGCTCTGTGTTCCAAAGATTATCTGTAGCCCCCAGTTTGGCTCATCAGGATTAGTGCTGGCAATATCTGTCGCAGACTCCGTTTGATTCCCGTTGATGTCTGGTCTAAACACTAGTGTTTAATCAATACCCTTTATTGTAATAGCTTTTCAAACTCTTTTGTGTCTTGCTCCTAACAAGTATCCTATATTATGAAACACTCTAACACTCAAACTCATAACACCTAAACTAAAACAAAGCATTAATGATAATCAAACGTAAACTTAAAATTGCACATTTATAACTTTGGTTAAAAAAAAGTAAATTTAGCATACTTTTGGATGTCTTTTCAACAGTGGACACAGCCATCTTTTCAACATTCATGCAATGAAGAAATAGTACTCGTGAAATGTAAAACAAAACCTCAGCGCAGGGATATTTTGTTCTAAGTTGCTTTTTTAGGCCTCTAGAGGGCGCAGTTCATTTATTTATGTGTTCCTAGTAGGAAGTGACATAATACAGACATATTCTTCTTCTACTCATTCCATTTCCAATTTAAAGTTTGAGCCCTTGGAGTGGCAATATAAGTAAGCAAGACATGAAGTATTTCTTATTTCATTGTTTAAATGTTTACTCTGTTGTAGAGAGTAAGTAACGAGTTATGAGTGATTGGTTAATTTATACGAGACGAGGTTTGCAGTCTCTGCTGTACACATGTATATATGGGATCTGCGATCTCATTCATTCATTCATTTGAACTTTTTTAAGAATCCGTATCAGCTGTTAATTGATGCTGTCTGTATTTTATGTTTCAGTTTCATGATTTCTGGTATTAAATCTAGTCCAGAATCAACTCTGTCTGTTCCTTGGAGGATGTGATGCCATGAAGAGTTTAGCTAGCTGTGAATCCCAGTACAGGACAGGGGTCACACTGGGAGCAGCAGTACAGATATGTTACAAACAACAACAAAAAAGAGTTTTAGTTCAGACTCTTTCTGTTTACAGTCTATGGTTCAGTCCGCCTATAGTGATAGAGAATTATGGCATCATTGGCTTTCCATACACAAACCCCCACAAACTACGTCACTCAGTTTTGGGAAGTTGGGGGTGAATGAGACCAGACTATCCACTCGGCTGCATCATGCCGAAAATAATGTGGAAAATAACTTTGATTCATCTCTCCTCTTTGTTTTGCTTTTGCTGCTGTTTGCGTTACGATGTGAACCCCGGGAACAGTCCAGACATACCGGCTATCGCCAAATATTTCAGCACCAAAGGGAGGTACGAGGAAGTGAACCCGTACCTTATAGAGGACATTCTCGCTGTGAACAGATCTATTTTACAGCCTCCATCTGCACAATGCCAAGAAATTCATCTGACTGCGATAATAAGACACGGAACAAGATACCCGACGGTGAAAAATGTGAAGAAAATGCAAAATCTGTACGAGCTGGTGAAGAGCAGCGCCTCAGGTAAGGAGAGCTGGCTGCAGGAGATCAAGACTGAGTGGACGATGTGGTACACAGAGGACATGGACGGCAGACTGGTTCAGAAAGGAGTGAAGGATCACATGCATCTAGCTGTCAGGCTGTCAAAGCTGTTCCCCTCATTGATCTCAGAGGAGAAGCTCAGAAATGGACACATCAGATTTATAACCAGCTCAAAGCACAGGTGTGTCAACAGCACTCTGTCCTTCAAGGCAGGCCTGACGGAGCTGTGGGCCATCACAGGTATGACCACGTGATATTATAGAGGCTATTGCAGACAATCCACAGTAAAATGCATTTTCTGTTATCGCTCTCATTTTCTACCCAGATAAGGAGTTTGACCATGCAGTGAACGATGCCCTCATGAGATTTTTTGACCAGTGCACCAGATTTTTGGAGGAAGTTGATAACAACCCCTCGGCCATGTCTGAGCTGGACAAATTCAGGCAGGGACCTGAGATGAGGAGAGTCCAGGAGAAGATTGCAGACCGTCTCAGAGTGCCGTACAACACCATATCAGACGGTCAGTATGATCTGTTGTGAAAGTACAGAAGAACACTCAGTTTACAAAACGCCACTTTATAGCCACAAATAATGCTGAAAAGAGCACCTAACTTCATCAACAGTACATATAGGGTCCTAGCCATAGTACTAAACACCAAACATCTTTTTAGCTTCACCTAATTTCTTTAGCAAAGAGACTAAACACAGCTTACCTACTCTCTTCCAGAAGCTGCTTGTTTGTAGTGAGACCTCAGCCAGTCTAATACAGACTGCTGTGGGGTGACACAGCTCAACGAAGAACATTTATGATCATTTCTTCATGAAAATGCAATCAGACCGAGACGCTAAGGCAGAAGAACTACCGCTTATTACTTCAAGGAATGATCATAAATGTTCTTCCTTGAGCTGTGTCCCCCCGCTGTCGTCCATAATGGGCTGGCCCGAGGTCTTGCTTCAACACGGTGTGTCTAACTCGGTGTTACGGTGTGTTTGACCCTAAAATAATTTTATGCCGGAATATCCCTTTAACAGAGCAGGAATAAGGAATACGTTTTGCCCTGCCACTAAAATCATATTCAACTTTAAAAAAAAAGCAGAATCCAGAAAATTTGAAGTTTTTGCACATGATTTATTTAAAAAAAAAAATTTCCCAAGAAAACCTGTCCACCTCATAGGTGCAGCATATCATGATGCTGATTAAACAGCAGGGTTATCACTCAGGTTTGTGTTGGACTGGTCACAATCAAAAGCCATGTGCATTCGTATCAGACAACACAATGCCAGCAGAGTGTGAAATTTGCACTCGGAGTGCAGGAGTGTTCACTCATTGTACTCCCATAGGCTGTTATTAGTGTTGTTTCTGAGACTTTGAACCACATAAAACCATCTTCACAGCTGTGGGCAACAAGTAACCGTGCCAATTAAAACCAAAGTGTTGGAGCTTTAAGTTAAAGTTATGGAAAAGCAGAGCAAAGACAAAAGATGTGTTTGTCTGTACACAAACAGGATGCTCCTTTGTTCAATAAAACAAAGCAAAAGTGCAATCCTGTTCCCTTTCACTGAACCAAAGGCAGTACAGTGATATTTATCCTCTCCCTTACGGCTAGTTGTAGAGTCTGTATACTTTAAAAAGTTTGAAAAGTTAACCGTCCCTTTCCTTTTTGAAGAGTTTTACTTAATGTATTTTAAAAGAGCTGTCTGGGTCAGATCTATACTTTATTTTGTCTCTTTTATTAAATGTTGTTTTTCTATTTTTAACTACTATCTTACTATTTATATGTTTGCATAGGAAAGTAAATAAAGAACACATTATATCATCATATCACATATATAATGTTGAACATATTTGGTCATATTACACATTTAAATTATTGTACAGTAGGGGGTGCTGTTTATGATATAAACTATGTAGAATGTGCTGTTACCATCACTGAATTAATTTATGACCTTGACACAAACAGACTTAACATTAATGTAGTTATGAAAAAAAGCAAACAAACCTCTCAGTGTTTCTTTGAATGGCTCCCTGGTTTGTCTGAAGTCACTACTTTTAAACTTTTTTGTTGCAACTTTCTCCCCCAGATATGGCTGAAGCAGCATTTTACTTATGTGCTTACGAGTTTGCGATCAAAACGGTTAACTCCCCCTGGTGTCAACTCTTCGATGAGGTGGATGCGCAGGTATGGGTTTCTGCTTAACAATGTTTTCAATTTAATGTGCCAGCTTTGTCAAACAGACTGTCAAACACTAACCAGCCTGTGAAAGCACGTGGGTAAAGATAACGTATAATGAGGTGTAGAGGTAAGTAACCTGAGGTTCTTGTTGTAATTTAATCATTTCTATCAATGTGGACAAATGCCTCCCTGCACACTGTATCAAAATTTGACCAGTTCCTTAAGTGTGCACGAGATGTTCTGTTGTTCTGCATGAGTAGAGAGTTAGTTAAACTTTTGGTCATTCATTACGAGAAAGTCGGCAAGAAACAGAAAAAACACAGACTTGAAAAATAAGATCTAAAATGTGAAATAAAACAAGATAAAGAAATAAGCAATGCTTACCCCCTGCTTACTACAAAAGGCATTATTCAGGTCACAAAGAGTATTTGTGTCTAGTGTTACAAGCTGACCTAACAAATAACCTGTAATCTAACCTCAGGTTTAAAACAAAGAATGCTTTCCCAATCCTCATCCTGACTTTCAGTGAATGGTTCTTTCTGTTTCAACAGGTGATGGAGTACGCAAATGACCTGAAACAATTCTGGAAAAGGGGATATGGTTATGATATAAACAGTAAGTCAAGCTGCATCCTCTTCCACGATGTGTTCAGTCGCCTGGACGACGCAGCAAACGAGAACAAGTGAGTAAAACTTAATTGTCTCTGGTAACAGTTGGTAATGTTCCTTTTAATACTTCTTATTATAAGTAAAGCTAGTTAGAAGCCAAAGGACTTTGCTGCTATGGTTCATCACACAATATTTTAAACCATACAGTGATTTTTTCCTTTCAGTCTGAGCACATTTCTTTCTACTGAACGTCCATTACTCAAAGCACTCAGCTTCCGGTGAATACATTTTTGTTCATATAATGATATTCAACAAGACAGTGTTTGTGAAATGACCACAAAATGTACTACAGTTCCTTTGTTCAGCAATACATGATATTTACTCTCAGTCAACAATCAAACAATAGACTATGAGCAGATAGACTATTAAAAATTGTGTAATTATGGGGGTTGTCGTCCGCATATGTAAACAAACATTATTAACTAGAAATTTCCACCTGACGTGACTATGGCACAACAAATATTCATATGTGAGGTAGTTTGGTTTTATAAATATAATAAAAAGTCATTTTTATCGGTGCAGGGTAATGTTATGTAAATAAAAAAGGACAAGCTTTGTAGACATGCATAATGAGTTGCAATCACCCTTTGCTTTGTGTGTTTCTCCAAAATAAAACACACTGTAACAGTCGTAAAACTGCAAATTTATGAGGTTTGAACTGTTGTTTTTAAAACATTTAACAACAAAACTCAACTGGATGTGAAAAAGACCTCAGGTCTTGTACTTTAAAATAACAAATAAATGCAAAAATGTTATGTATTACTACTATAAAACACTGGAACTAAAAAAATTGGTGCACTGTTGAATAATGTGGCTCATTAAGTACCTTAACACTGAGAAGAATAACAGAGGGTTGAAAATACAAATAAATCTTATGTGAGAATACATTTATTGAGACTTACATTTGCATATCTTTTCTCTGTTTTGTTCTTTTGCAGTGTAAAAGCTTGCTGTTTGTCTCTGTTTGATGTCACCTCTAAGTATTTGTATCTTAAGATACATATATTTTTGCATCTGAAGCCTGAATTGCATGTCTTTTTGATTAAATGCACATTGATGTTTGGCATTGACAAGTGAAAGTAACAAGGTCAACAGAGCCCAGCACCAAAATGTTTGCCTGTCTTTCAGACTGGACAGACATCAAGGCCCTCCCTGCACATACATATGTTATTAAAATAAAAGGGTGTGACTTAATGTAAGGCTTCAGTCTGGGAGGATACCCAAAAGCAAAGTTGCTAATCAAGTTCAGAATGATAGATAGCCCACATGCAGATCTGAAAGGGTACCTAATGTCCCTGCTGTAATAACACATGGCTAATTATTTCCCACTAAGTCACCAGGGTTTGTGAGTTTCAGCCAAGAGGTTCAGAAGGGGTTGAAAAGTAGAGTGAGGTTATCCACTGCCCAGTGCTAAGAAATACAAACAGACTTTTTCATCAGAGGAAATTATGTGAACTTAGCAAGTTAAACACAAAGTAGAGATGATAGATTTTTGTTCAGGGCTTGTGAGACCTTATATTAAAAGTCAAGTCTACTAATTTTAATCCCTACAATAATAGGGATAATAATATTATAATAATAATAACCATGCCCCAAATGTCAACAGAAGCTTAGTTCTCAAACAAGACCTACTTTGACCGTTTTGAATGCAAACAACTTTTATTTATTTTTTAATCTCTCAGCTTGGAAAAAACAACACTATTTTTCTTCACTCAAATAACCTTCAATTTGTATCATGAAATCCTGTTCGTCTGGTAAAAATAGTCTGGCATCACTCAGACATTTATCTAAAACAATTAAATCCAACAAAGAAAGAGTTTAAAAGTATATTTTTGTTGATTTTATTTGCAGTCTCTGTTAACAACTATTCAAAAAGCAACTATTCTCCAGATAATAGTTATTCAAAGTGAAGAGCAAAATATAGAAAGGATAAACAATCATAATTTAAACATAATTTTCAACTTTTTCTGTTGTATATCTGTTTTTTAAAGCACACTTTGTCAGCATTATTAAAGAATCCTGTTTTTCTGGCCAACACTCCAGTCAAAGTTAGCAGCGATAAGGCTTGAGCCCGGAGTTTGCCTGGGATACATTTTTTAAGGGTGTATTTACTGCCAAAATAAGTACAATGTATACAGCACTAATTTAAATATAACCCTGTTTATTCTTCAAGGTCAGGCCAGCGGGTCACTGAAGCTGTGACTATCCAGGTGGGACATGCAGAGACCCTGCTGCCCCTGCTCACCCTCCTGGGCTTCTCCAAGGACAGCAATCCTCTGACCTCCACCAACTACGCCACTCAGACCCAACGCACCTTCCGCACCAGCCACATGTTACCTTACGCAGCTAACTTAGTCCTGGTGCTGTATGACTGTGGAAATGGTGAGCTGAGATTGCAGCCGCTGCTCAATGAGAAGCCTGTAACTTTTCCTGGTTTGACCGAGGCCTCCATGCCTCTGTATCAGGAAGTCAGAGAGCGCTACAGGGACCTGCTCCAGGGCTGTGACTTTGAGACAGAGTGTCAGCTGTTCAAGGATGCCTAGAAGGACAAGGTGGCCTGGAGAGAATGTAGGGAACAGGTTTGATTGAGTTTTGTCCACAAAATGGAGTAAAATTTGCAGCAATAAAGGGAGCCTATTAGCTTTATGCGTTAAAAATGCAAACAGAACCATAACAGTTTTGCATGTCGCCTTTTTCTACATTTTGCATTTTCATTTGAGCAGAAAGGCAGACTTTCTCAGAGAAAACACATGACTCTAACCTTTGACTTTAAGTTCACCTTCACTGTGACATTATTACAACTGCAGTATTTTTGCAAGACAACACAGTTGCACAAGTTGTAACAGGAAGTAGAGGCCATTTTTGCAGTGTGCGTGTTTGCCATATTGTGCATAGGGTTTAGATATCTTGACTCATCACATAATCATTTCCTGATCTCCAAGAAGCTTTGAAAGATTTCGCAAAGAGTTCAGCACTTTGTGGGTGATATTGCGTAACTGAAATCAGTGATGCGTTTTCTGAGAGAGCTAAAGATTGTGCTCACTGTGGTAGAAAAAAAAATTATGACGTTAACCAAATCATATGGTTGTTACATGCCATTAAAACTTGCCAGAAATGTACAATTGGCACATCTGTTATTGACAGTTTTGATTCTTCTGTCTATATAGACTTGCTCCAATGAGATTTGGTAGTTTTGGATCAGTGTATTTGTCATTTTATAACTAGCACATTGCATTTTCACTCTTGATTCCCTGCTGTGTCACTTTTCTTGGCTGTGACCAGAAGTCATCTTCAGAGATCCTTTAATCCCTGACACCATAAGAATTACATGTATCACCCTGAAACTATGGAAATCATTGATTGATAGACAAAACTTGTCTGCATAAAAAAATAACAGGCGCAAAAAATATCTTCTCACCTCAGTCAGTGGTTATGCTTACATGCTTATATAGGATTGCTTCCCTGGTATCCTCATGAAAAAAACATCTGGAAGTGCCCTCCTGGACTCCTGGATGCTTATGAAGTAAATAAAGCATCGTAACTTGTCCTGTCTTTGGAAAATGCATGAAAAATTGCTTTAGTAGCTGCCCCTCTAAAGAGTGAGTGCATTCTGTGTGCCCTTACAGTGGATAAAATGTGGAAAAAGCCCTCCGAATAAGATTTCAGTATATGAAACATACCAAAAACCATATGGATACCATCCCATTGGATACAACACAATATAACACATACAGCACATCTGGATGCCCCCCTTCACCACTTGAAACAGCAAAAAATAGTGCCCCCTGGATGTAGGAGAACAGATAATGAAGAGCTTTCAAAATAGTCATCAAAAAGCTCATTTATTACAACTTTTTCTGCGCTGGTGCCCTTTTATTCTTGTTTTCCACCCCTGCCAATGAAAGAGCGTGATGTGCCACTGCCCTGTACAAATATGACAGTGAAGCTGCTGTACTTACTTTGTTACAACTTCATATTTCAGCTCAAATACTGCCATGACAGAATGAAATTTGTGAATGAAATTTCAGTAAGTTAAACATACCAAGTACCATATGGATACCATCCCATTACATAAAACACAAAATAACATAACACATCTGGATGCCCCCCTTTTCCATTGGAAACAGCATAAAAATAGTGCCCCCTGGATGTAGGAAAACAGATATTTAAGAGCTTTCAAAGTAGTCATCAAAAAGCTGCAAAGAAATTAATTTATCGCAACTTTTTGTGTGCTGGTGCCCTTTTTATTCTTGCTTTCCACCCCTGCCAATGAAAGAGCATGATGTGCCACTGCCCTGTACAAATATGACAGTGAAGCTGCAGTACTTACTTTGTTACAACTTCATCTTTCAGGTCAAATACTGCCATGACAGAATGAAATTTCAGTATATGAAACACACCAAGTACCATATAGATACCATCCCATTAGATACAACACAAATGAACACATAGCACATCTGGATGCCCCCCTTTTCCACTGAATGCAGCATAAAATAGTGCCCCCTGGATGTGGCAGAGCAGAGAAATCCATTTATCACAACCTTTTGTTTGCTGGTGCCCTTTTATTCTTGTTTTTCACCCCTGTCGATGAAATAGCGTGATGCGCCACTGCCCTGAGCAAATATGACAGTGAAGCTGCGGTACTTTGTTTACAACTTAATCTTTTCAGCTCAAATACTGCCATGACGGAAATGTTTAGCACCAGGAAGAGTTAATCCTCAACTTTCTTCATTTCTTCTGGTAATAGTTGGACTGATTTGAGTCGACTAAGTTTGGTTTCCGAGTTATCGTTCCGACGCAGCGACAGAGGTTGTAGTAAAACGACGAGAGCTGGTGTGTTTTTGGCTGTCCAGTTGAAATGAACGGATGAGACAACTCTTCACTGACTAAATTCATCTCTTCGAAAAGTGGAAAATTGTGATGTACATGATGTACAACCTCCGACAAAGCGCTGCCGGTTTTCACGCTCAGCCCCGTCGTGTCGTTATGCTTGAGTATTGGCTGGAAAACGGCAAATTATGCAGATTTCTGGACGTCGAAGGAGGAGGGCTGGAGGCCGGGCCAGCGGAATGCTACGTGTCTTGGAAGTCCCTTTTAAACCCCCTTCGTCTCTTAGGAGTATCGCAGCCAAAAGTTTGGAGGTTACGAGTCGAGCGACCGGCGGCAGACTCCTTCATCCTCCCAGGCCCGTGTGTGTGTGTGTGAAACCGGTCCGGTGTTCAGCGGTCCATCGGCGGAGTTAATCGCTCGTGGGAAAAATGTCCGGGGTGAAGAAGCTTTGCACGGCAAGTAGATGTGGAGATAACGGGGAGGAAAGAGGGAGGAACTCTTGAAATTCACTCTATCAGATTTACGCTTTAAAATGTGTCCAAGTGGAGCGGAGTGTGTGTTCAGACGAAGCCCTGAAACTCCTCCCAAGTATATGTCAGATGGTAACTACTTAGTTATAACAGTCTGACCATCCGCTATGTGCTCCCCCTGGCTACTTAATAATAAGATAACGAGGAAAAGTAGCGAATTAAGACAGAAATTGAGGTAAACTCTAAGTAATGTTCACTTGTCTGCTTCAGGTGTGATGGTTACAGCCTTGACTCTGAATAGGCCGGTTGTTGTAGTAACGCTTCCATGTCAATTTGGCCCATTCATAACTGAGGCTGTCTTGAAAGTGGGAGAAAGAAGCCTCTGTGAAACGGCAGTCTGATGCTGCACAGGAATGCTGCTAGCTTTGGAGACCATATGTTGGAGGTAGGACTATCTAAAGAATGGGAATAGTGTGAAATCAGAGGGGAAACCACCACACACTGTAAGCTCAGACTATCTTTCATGCATGGACTTGTCATATGTTTTCTAACTCATTCAGCTGCATTTTGTTGCTACAACACTCAAGGTGCAAGCAACAGTTTTTGTCAACTTTTACAGTCATTTAGGGGAAAAAAATATGCAGCTTTCAGCTTCATAAATGTAAAAAGTGGCTGCTTTCTTTTTAATTATTGTTTATTAGGTATTTTGGGATTTGTAGCCTACTCTGTCTATGGACTTGTCATATGTTTTCTGTCCCCATTCTCAAGGTCTGCACTGTTGCAAACAGTGGATGCAACACTATGTAAGAAGAAGAAGAAAAGTCCAAGCAACAGTTCTCGTTAACTTTTACAGTCAGTTATGTGGAAAACTTATGCAGCTTTCAGCGTCATAAAATGTAAAAAAAGTGTCTGCTTTCTTTTTAATTATTGTTTATTAGGTATTTTTGGGATTTGTAGCCTACTCTGTCTGGACTAGACGATTCACACAATAATTTAAGGGTGAACTCTTCACAAAAGTTTCTCAGTATATTAGGAAAAGTCATTGAGAAATAGAAGACAGCTTTCTAAAATGCTGCCTTGTAATACTTTCAAGTAGTTACTGTGATGCAAGCTCTTCCGATGACCCTGCTTACCTTATGACTATCATGCCAAGGCTTTCCGTTGAGGAATTCGCCAACACTTGAGTATCTCAGTTTTACCAAATTGACATTTCCTGAGAAACAGGCTGTGAACTAAAGTGGGAGAAAGAGAAGATGAGTCATATACGGTTCCCAAAACCGAGTCTATTGCATAAATCTTACTTAGGAATACTGTTCAATGGGCTTTTCAACTTGACAGATGTAAGAGAAAGCAGAAGGCTGATAACGATTCTCTTACTTGGCAAGAATGATGACAGCGCACTGACTCAAAAAATACATCATGTTCCCATCGCAGCGCATGGAAGGGAGGAGAGAGGGTGCCTCTGATTTTAGGAGGAATAGTGCTGTTTTGTGTTGGTGTGTATGTGCGCATAGTTGAGGCTACTTGTCATATGGGGAGAATTATGGTCATTCATTTGGCTTGTGACTTTGTTCTAGTTGTGAGTCGGAGCAGCGGGTGACTTTGAGATGTTATTAGTGGTGTAACAAAATTACCCGATAGGACAAGCGATAATGTATTAAAGCTCCTTATTTATTTATTCCATATTCATATCATCAAATTGATAAATAATAAGATAACGTTTTCTCACATCTCTAAATGAAACATCAATTTTTGCATGATGTGTTAGGGATATCTGTCATAAAAAGCTCTGGAAAAACCCAGGGTTCAGACCTCTTACAGATGCAGAGTGAGTGTGCAAAAAGAGGAGACATGGGATGGGTGTGGGGATGAAGGAAGAGTGGATGCAGAGGGCGAACGTGTGGGCACGATCACTGCCACATCATCGCTGGGCTGCAGGCAGCACACTGGACACATTGTCCAGTTAGTCCTCTCCCTTCCTCCATGCCACCCTCCCCTTTCTAACCCCCCTCCCCTCTAAGAGTCAATACAGCCCCATTTATTCACAGCCCGGTCCCTCATAGTCACTTTAAACAGGGCACGGAAAAACAGATCTGCTGATACTGACAATTACTAAAAGTTATGTGACACGCAAATACAACGATGATTATATTTATCAAGTGAGCATTATTTTCCTCTAATATGCGATTGTTTCTTGTTTTTTAGGATCTCAACAGGTCGACCAATGTGGTGTACCAGGCCCACCATGTTAGCCGGAGCAAAAGGGGACAGGTTGTGGGCACCAGAGGAGGCTTCAGGGGTTGCACCATCTGGCTCACAGGTAGATCTCAATAGGCCTTTATAATGCCAGCATACTTACTTGCTGCATCGGTTCTGAACAAATCCAGGACTGTGTTACCTACTGTTTTCCATGTTGTCTTACAAGGTTTGTCCGGGGCTGGGAAGACGACCATCAGTTTTGCCCTGGAAGAGTATCTGGTGTCCCATGCAATTCCCTGTTACTCACTCGATGGGGACAACATTCGTCACGGCTTGAACAAGAATCTCGGCTTCTCTGCAGAGGACCGTGAGGAGAATATCCGTCGTATTGCCGAGGTGGCAAAACTGTTTGCAGATGCCGGGCTGGTGTGCATCGCAAGTTTCATCTCTCCTTTCTCCAAGGTGGGAAATTATTGGCTGCTAATCCAAGACGTATCTTAACCCTTTGACTTTTTGTTTGATTAAAACATATATTTTTATGCACTGGTTATGTCCTGTAGGATCGTGAAGAGGCAAGAAAGGTCCATGCGAGCGCCGGGCTGCCATTTTTTGAGGTGTTTGTCCACGCTCCTCTTGAAGTGTGCGAGAGCAGAGATGTAAAAGGGCTTTACAAGAAGGCTCGTGCAGGAGAGATTAAAGGTCTGTTTGGCCATATTCAGCTCAGTAAACTCTCTACTTAATGTTTATTTTGCATGCAGCCACTCCATTAATCATACCAATCTTTTAGCTTTACTCTTGTTATTGTTTTGTATTTGTTGCTAGGTTTCACTGGGATTGACTCAGACTATGAGCGGCCAGAGGTTCCAGACCTTGTGCTGAAAACTGGAGAGCTCACAGTGAATGAATGCCTCCACCAAGTGTTGGAGCTGCTCAGGGAACGGGTGGGTGACACAGACCAGGGTTATTAGTTGTTCTGCCAAAGATTATTGTAGAATATCTCAAAATTTTGTCCAGCTTTTCATGGTAGAACAACACGACTGAACTGCAAATGCTGCACCTCACACAGGCGTCATCATCCATCAGGAGTGACACATCCTACCAACCATGACCCTGACTATGAATCCCTATTTAAACAAGCAGCTCAAGCCACAAAGAAAGGTCAATTCAGCTCATAGTCTGGCATGGGAAAAAATAAATATTATATTATTTAATATTCAATGTTTATTTTACATGGTTGAATTAAGTATATCAAAGGGTGTTTTGTTAGTCCTGGATATTCCAGTTTAGCTATAAAGACTTTCGCACACAAGGGCAGTGGTTATTGACAGCTCGACGGAGACAAAGAACACCATGGTGACCAGTGGATGGTGTTTGGTTGCATCAAGCTACGTGACACTTTTGATGACTGTGAAGGGGAGAAGCTCGAGAATAGTGACTGATCTGAGAAGCATGCTATGGTCACAGTGCAAGGAAAAAGTTTGACTATAGTTGTATAGAGTCCTTCAGGAAACAAAAAGAAACATGGATATAAGTCCTCCTCTTAACGTATGTTTCTGGCGCCAAGGCTCTTACATGAGTATTGTCAAATAAACGCCCAAAGGCGGGTACATCACTCTTTATTGTTATTGGATCAGCCTGTGACTGTGCAGATTACTTTAAAAAAAGCATTGATGATAAATTGACAAAACCTGTTGTCATCCTTTAAATCCTCTCTAAATAGTTTGTAAAGCTCCTGTGACGAACTTAATGTTTGTATTGATGCAATTTTGCTGACTGTGCACTGTATCCTTGTATGTATCCGCTCTCTGCAGAGGGAAAGTGAACAAGGACATTTCTTCAGCTTTTTCATGATTTAGTTTCACACCAACCTCCTCAAAGTGGTTAAAGGCTTTAAAATTTACAGTCACGAAATTTCCAGTCTTGTCATTAATGGTCTGTTTTCATGCATACAAAGGCATGACTGTTAATTTGAGTCTCCCAGTCTAAGACAGGAGTTTCAACATTTTCACTCATGCATTAATGCATGAAAACAGACAGACAGGCAGGCAGATACACAGACACTTTGTACTTGTCAGCTCTTGTAAAAGTTTATAAGTTTGCGGAGAGAAAAGTTTAGTTTGTGGGAGCTGAGCAGCTGGAATGGAGGGTGTATTTCTTTAAAGTCTGCGCTTTCTTCTTCATTTGTGACAGTATTCTGACTTAAAACACCAGGCACATCCCAATAAACCTACCTGGGGTGATAAGGAACAACAACACCCCAGACTTATGGTCATGAATAAATGTTTGAAAGAAAGACAGAGTGAGAATAGACAAAGAAACAACAAATATCAGCAGTATTTTTGATCTTCACACACAAACCCTCTTGATCTATCCTTTGATGTATCTGAAAGGAGATATATATTTGATGAATTGATGCTTTTGGCAGTATTTTGGTTAAAGCCATGTGGATTGAAAGCATATATTCGTGGCCCAGTTAGAAACAAGAAACATTTCAGCTCTCACAGCAAACTAAAAAAGCTGAAAAGTTGAAGTTACTCTTTTTTTTACTGACAGACAGTGAGACACAATTTTTGTAAAAATGTATGTCAAAGAGAAGTGTAGTTTTTGAAGAAATTCAATATTTTCTCAACTTTCTTTCTCATTTTTGCGAAGTATAGATGAGGTATTTACTTAAATTGCATTATATACAGTCAAAGACAACATCATGACACAATCCAGAAGTTTAAACTAGAAGTAACTTGTCGATGGATGGCTTTAGGTATTATTCAGAACCTTTTTGGTGTGATGAATAATATAAAATAAAATATGTTGGGTTTTGAAATGTTGGATGTAGGGCTACATTGAAGTTTCATTCGATGGAATCCATTTGTAATTAACCAAGAAATTTGCTGCAATAAAATCAGTCTTTAGTCATACCCTTTTTCAGTAACCTTATCTTGCTATAGCACTCATATTACCCTTTCTTCCTTGTATGTAGGATATTGTACCAGGCGGGATCATGGAGGAGGTGAATGAGCTCTTTGTCCCAGAGAACAAGCTGAATCTCGCTTTGGCTGACGCAAACACGCTTCCCACCATCAGCATCACCAAGGTAACCCACCACTCCGGTATATAGACTTCTTTTTATCACCCAGCAGATGGACAAGGGGGTCAGTACTGGTAGATGGCAGGGAGCTGATGATGAGCCCATAAACATTCTCCTCTGTTCCCTGTGTGCTAATAGTCTGCTCCGACTTCCCTTGGCACTAATAAAGACATAAAAACTTACCGACCGTTCAGCTCTGACCCCTCGAGCTGAGTGAAAACTTTGAGTGCATATTTCTTACAGAATAAGGACAAAAGCACTCTCTTAGCTCTAGAGGAATAATATACTGTTGTGAAGGTTAATAGAAATTTGAATCCTTGCAAATTTCAAGTACTTCAGATGGGATTATCTGTTAGTT
Source organism: Xyrichtys novacula (assembly GCA_962446985.1). Classification (NCBI taxonomy): domain Eukaryota; kingdom Metazoa; phylum Chordata; class Actinopteri; order Labriformes; family Labridae; genus Xyrichtys; species Xyrichtys novacula. The sequence goes on along the minus strand of OY660874.1, from coordinate 21,963,513 downwards.
AGCCAGCTCATAAGGAAGACAATAATAATTTCAAACCCAGTCTGTTGTTTATCAGATGATTAGACCATCTTTTAATGGGCATATAGCATTAATCATAAATACATCAGCAGCTATTCATTTCTCATTTAAACACATCTTTCTGAAGCCGTATGGTTTGACCCTAAAGATAATGAAGGAAAGGTCAAGGGTTAAACATTGAAGATTAAAAGAAATGTTGTCATTGTTGAATTGTGTTTATAATGAGACATGTCTTCATCCACAGCTGGATCTGCAGTGGGTGCAGGTTTTGGCTGAGGGCTGGGCCAGTCCTCTGAAAGGCTTCATGAGAGAGAGGGAGTTCCTACAGGTCTTACACTTTGGAAACCTGCTTGACGGTAAGAAATAGCCTCAAATTTATAAGTGCTTTCTATACAAACGGCAAAAAATGAGCAGTTTATGTCACCTTCCTCGTCAAATTGGGGGCATGACTAACATTTTAAAGATTCTCTTTAGACGGACGCAAAGGTCTGGCTCGTTTGTATAGAAACAGAGGGGGAGTGCTGCAAATACTTAAAGATTTTCTTAAAAAATGAACAGCTTTTTCTCATAATACAGAATTGAATGATTTTCAATTTTCAAGTTATTTCATTGAAAAGGTTAAATAAAAGAAATCTGTTAAGGAGTCACTTTATATTTCGCCAATGTTAGACAAAATTCTCCCACAAAACTAGCAATTCTAAAACAGCAGATCCAGTCCTGATAAAACAAATCCTTACATTTAGTTTACCTTTATGACCATTTTCCATCACAAGGTGATAATTTAACATATTCCATACTTTTTAGCTGACTGATCAAACTCTTTGCAGCACTTTAAAAAAATCTTGTTGACTCACTTTTTAAACTATTTGTCCATCAGTTTGGTCATACAGTACAGCTCATCCCTGTGACCATCTTTTAGCTGAATAATCAATATGTCAACTCAAAGATTATAGCTTTTTGAATTCTTGTCCTTTTCTTCTTGTCAAATATTTATGACTTTTTGTTAACTGTCCCTAACCCAACCCTGAATTTACAAATCCCTGTTCCCCGTATTCCCTTGCAGCTGCACAAGAACACTGCAAGGGAATCACTGTTCAGTGTGCTGCTGCCAAAACAGACAAACTGGTTATTCTTTATGTTTTGTAAATGAAACTTTGAACTGATACCCTCCTTGGCTCCCTGGCTGATATCACTGCCTGCTCTTCTGCCTCAGGTGGGGCCATCAACCTGACAGTTCCCATCGTCCTGCCTGTCAGCGCTGAGACCAAGCAGCGACTGGACGGTTGTTCAGCCCTGGCTCTGGAGTATCAGGGTACACGCGTGGCGATCCTCAGGAACCCAGAGTTCTATGAACACCGCAAAGAGGAGCGCTGTGCCAGACAGTGGGGCACCACTTGTCCACAGCACCCTTACATCAAGGTAACAAAGATTTCAGTTGTTGTACTCAAAACATACAGATATAACCTCAGTGTCAATACCATAATCTTACCTGACAGTGTAATCCGCTCACTCCTACATCAGTGTTTACTGTCACTGTGTAAATATTGAACTTACTGTAGTTCGAGTGGTTTATTAATTATAAAACCAAAGTATAGCCTCACACATATATGTCAGCAACCGTCAGACAATAACTTGACCAGGATATTATTAATTACTGGGTAAATATTTGAGCTGCATTGTCACAGAGAAAAATGATGCTCTCTGTTTGTGCAGATGGTTTTGGAGGGAGGTGACTGGCTGGTAGGTGGTGACCTGGAGGTTCTGGAGCGAATCAAATGGAACGATGGACTGGACCATTACCGGCTCACGCCACTGCAGCTTAAGCAGAAGTTCAAAGACATGAAAGCAGGTCAGAGTGCAAAATGGACTTTGCCAATGGACAGACACTGAATACGAACAGTATCTATTTATTTCAGTGTTTTTACTCTTTCTTCCAGAAGAATTTGACAAAGAGACCAGATAAGAAAAAAATGGTAAATTTAAAGCTGCATGGTGTTTGTTTGTTTGTGAAGTGATCACCTGCATCTGCTCTCGCTCATTCACTTTGACATGAATGTTGGGTAGAAGATTGTGTCAATAAGTTATCTTTTTCACAACACAGAGTGAATCTAGGCATATGTTTTTATTACAGATATTCTGTTCTCATCTTGAATTTCAGTCCTATTAAAAGCTGAAGCATCAAACTGAAAATATGGTGTTATCTACTGTTAACAAACCTTAGAAAAAGGTCAATACCATTTTTAACTTTTCTCTCTGTACCCAAGCCAAAGCATTTGTTTTTATTTATATAAATGTAAAAAAACTAGGGTCGATGATGTGTCAACCTAAAACAAAGGGTGAATTTGTGGAGGAAATTGAGGGTTGGATACTGTAGCACAAACTTAACATTACTTCTTTATGTAATTGAAAAGTTCTAGATAGTTTTTGAATAAAGCTCTAAACAATGAATAATCCACATTACGTAAACAGTCTTTAATTCATTAAAGTGCCGGTCTTTTAATAGGAATTTATTGTCAGTGATACTGCTGTTATTTGAATGTTATACCACATCCTTCCATGTTGTCCTCCTCAGATGCCATATTCGCTTTCCAGCTGCGTAACCCAGTCCACAATGGTCATGCCCTGCTGATGCAAGATACCAAGCGGCGTCTGCTCGAGCGAGGCTACAAGAATCCAGTCCTTTTGCTGCACCCACTTGGTGGCTGGACCAAAGACGACGATGTGCCTCTGGACTGGAGGATGAAGCAGCATGCTGCTGTACTGGAAGAGGGCATCCTGGACCCTGCTAACACCATTGTGGCAATCTTCCCCTCACCTATGATGTATGCCGGACCCACAGAGGTGTGGTGTGTTATTGGTTTGTTGTTAAATCATAGGTCAGGAACAGTTTGTACACTTGTGGTTTAATTTTAACCTTTATGTCTCTCAATTTCCTCTCAGGTTCAGTGGCACTGCAGAGCAAGGATGATCGCCGGAGCAAATTTCTACATTGTCGGCCGGGACCCTGCTGGTATGCCTCACCCAGAGACCAAACAGGACCTCTATGAACCCACCCATGGGGGCAAGGTCCTTACTATGGCACCCGGTCTTACCTCTGTGGAGATCATCCCATTCCGAGTGGCTGCGTATAATAAAACAAAGAGGGCCATGGACTTTTACGACAAAGCTAGGTGGGTAACAAAAGTCTGCAGCTTTTTAATTCGACTTAATCATTACCTAAAATCACAATCAAAGTCAGCTGAGAACCTGGCAGGTAAAGCTTCAACTATCTTAAGCTCGACTGTTGTAAGCTCTTTTCTTTACATCACAATTCGACTCAACAGATTTCAAATCTGCTCCTTGAACAGTTTTGTCTCATGTTAAACTAAAGGCAGCAAAGTCAAAGAAATATAAAGTGTAGCAGATTATTAGAGCTGTCACTTAACCTAAGATGTATTTATGTCACACACAAAACTTTAAGTTGTTTTAGCACAAAATAGACAACCCCCAACACTTGACAGTGCAAAGTATAAAGCTTGCTCTTGTAGATTCAGTGTGTTTAATAAACTTTCCTGCTGTTCTACCCTTCTTAGACACACAGAGTTTGAGTTTATCTCAGGAACCAAGATGAGGAACATGGCTCGGAGCGGAGAGAACCCCCCAGATGGTTTCATGGCCCCAAAGGCCTGGAAAGTGCTGGTGGAGTACTACACTTCTCTTCAGAAGGACAAGTAACAAACACAAGGACCAGCTTGCCATTAAACGACACTCAATAAAAGGATACGATTAGTTTTTAGGAAGGTACTTCAATAGATTTTGATTGAATCATATATAAATATAAACATGTAGAGTGGTAGAGTTTGTACAAATAATGAGTCAGTCTAGATATTATATACCAGTTTTCGCCAAACCAAAAAGAATTCTCCTACAGAGGTTAAGAAATGAATTTTTACATGCCTATAAAACAACTTGATTTATACATCCATTGTATGTTAATGTGCATATTATTAACTTAAGCTATGTATTTTAATAAATTAAAAGTAACTTGAGATTCTTTTTTTTATTTTTAGTATTTTAGGATTAGGGTTACATTCAAAGATATGAATATATATCTAATATTTACATGTGATTTTCTGAAGGATTTGTTACACAAAAACATGTAGATTTCACCTTTTATAGCGTTTTATGGAAATTATGTCATGTCATGTTATTTGGAAGAGCTGAGTGAGAGTCAGTTGAAGTCAAATTACTACCTACTGTGCCTCTTTTTTATTGCATGAATGGATGTTGATTAATTCATCATGTTTAGTTTCATATTATTGTGTTATACTGCATAGGAATAAATGTGTAAAATTGTGAAAGTGCCTTACTCTTAGAAATGACAACTTTGTTAAACTGTTTAAACTTCTGACTGGTCTTGGCCTGAAATTACACTGAGAATGACATGATTGTAAATAAAAGAGGGCTCGTGCATTCATTCAATAAAACCTGCAGTTTTAGGAGGACAAAGGTTTGTCCAGTGCAATAATAAAAGACCTGATTTGTGAATTTGAAGAGTTGGTGACTCTCATAAAATATAAAGTGTCATGTCCTTTTGTATGAGAGAATTGAATGTTCTTGTTTATTGTTTAAGAGATGTGCGTCCTGATTGAATCTGGTTGTGCAACATACTTTGCAGTAACTTTTCTCTGTACAAGGTGCATGCATATCGATAAAAGGTGGAAGTCCATTTGGCAGCGACTGAGTCAAGAGCTGCAAAACCAAAAGTGCAACACTGCCATCTGCTGGATAATGAGTAAAAAACAACCCGGGAAGTGCTGTTAGTGCATTTAAAATGACCCATACTCCTGTATTCTGCTTTTATAAACATCATTCATTTAAATGTTTTGATTTCAAATCTAGATATATTTTTCAAATAGTAAAAATGTTCTTAAAAATACTTCAATTTCTGTACATGAATGTACTTAAAAAGATCAGGTTTAGATTTCAGACTGGCTTCGCAAGCCAGATCCTTTCTAACAGATTAAGGAGCTCATGAGATGCTCTCAATTTACTCTTAAGAGATGGTTAATTGAACTTGAAGGACTGATTAATTTTGTCAATCATTAAGCTGCAAGGGCTTACTTTGCCTCAGATGAGTGTTCTTCCGTCTGGGGAACCAATCTCCCCTGTAAGAAGCAGATTCCTAATTAGCTTCACATGGGATAAGATCATTTAATCTGCTATGTTCCAGGTAACCCCATTTAAATATGCTGAACTGGACCCTCAGTACTTTGATAAGATCTCCCACTCATGTGCACCAAGCATGTCATCTCAGTTTAGAAATGACCAGGAAGGCTTCTGGTAAAAATCGTCCCTGTTCCCTTAAAACCTAATGTTCCTAACACAACCTGTGTTTTCCCAAGTGTGTAGTAATTGAAATAGAGCTAGAAATGTTTGGATCTTTTTAATAGTTAAAAAAATTTCAAGGCTGATTTGAGCAAAAAAAATATGTATTTTTCATTACATATTGGGAATGGTTTGTTCAACTGTTGTTGTAATGGATGGACCAGGGATTTAAAAAGTTACCTTGGTTTAAAGAGTGCATGAGGGGGCGTTTTTACCATTATTTAGCATCATAAATGTCCTTGATCTGTTCTAAGTTTTCCTAATTTCTCTATCTGCCAGTTAATTGTTTAATCAATAATTTTAATGACTCGCCAGTAAACTAAAAAATAATTAGACGACGTATTTGACGCTCTACCAATAATCCAAAAACCTTGGTAAGTGGGAAGAAATAAGTAAATACTTGTGTCTGAGTCAGTCCTAAAATGTCGATGCAATATAATAGTCTAAATGTTTAGACGACAGACACTATTTAGCTGAACCCTTACGTCGTGCTACTTTTACACTTTTGCGGGCAAAGTGAGTAAGAGTTGTGTAAAATTTGGTGCTGTGTAAGATAGTCATTTGAAACTATGTGAACTGTTAAACTGCCGGACACGGTTGGAAAAATAATGAAATTAGAAATGGATGAATGTGAGAATATTGAATAAAGAAAACTATGACAGCCCTGAAAAGTCAATAATTTTTTGTTGTTGTCGATTACTTCGCGTTGTGGATGAGTATAGCTGAAAAATATATTTCATATGCCTTTAAATGACAGTTTAAACCGCGAAAAGTGACATTATGTTAGAAACTTCCCTAATTACAGCCACACGTGACCACTTTGACAGAAGGGAGAGTCGCATGCGGACTCATTTTATCCTTCCGCCAGAAGCACAAAATACCTGCTTATTGCGCTTTTTTAGGGTTGGACCAATTTCTGATGTCGGCAGCTGTTAATCGGCATCCACTGTTAATCGTTGCTGAACCAAAATTAAATCCCAAGTGTTCCCTTTTAGATGAAACAGTGGGACTATATGTTGAAGGCGGTGTGATATTGTGTCTAAAATCCCAGCCTGCTCTAGCTTCTTTTTTTCCTTCGGTGGAGGGAGGCCATGATGGGAGCCTGAGAGTTCAGCTGGAGCGACAGCAGCGAGAAAAGAAGATGATTCCTCGGGACGGAACTGTCAAACCAATCTGTGCAGATTTATGATCTTTGTATAGTCTATATACATTTAAGGTGGAGCCTGTCACTTTTTTTCAAATGTGTTCTTGGCAATCAGTCGATGACAATGTTGAATCGTTAGGAGGCTTTTGGATCGAAAAAGGGGGGAGCGTAAGCTATTGTTGCTAGCTAGCTGCGCTAGCTAGCCAGTTAGCTAGCGAGCGAGGCTAGCTGCGTCTGAGTGACTGGATACGGGTTTCTGGACCGGTGAGTTCTCGGTCCTCTCGCTGTCAATCGCGGCAGCTGCGATTGAGCCGTCGGCTTGGACCGCGTCTGACATCCAAAGGGTTCTCTGTGGATAGCTGCATGTATTTTATTCGGGAGTGTTTGCGAGACGAATTGCAGGATTGGGAAAGTCGGGCCTGCACGGAGGAGCAGAGCAAGGCCCGTCTTTATGATCCAGAGGAAGCCTTTCTAATCCTACCGACAGCAGCCACTGTTAGCTCTGCTGGCTAACGAGTCTATACGAGGACCACCACCAAAATTCAAGAGAGCAGAGCCCACTGTCTGGACCAGACTGCCACCTCGAGAAAAACCTGTTTTCACCATCTCCCCCACAGAGACTCCTGTCAGCTGCCACAATGGCTATGTTTATAAAAGAAATGGTCAGCCGGAACAAAAGGAGATATCAGGAGGATGGGTTCGACCTGGACTTAACATGTATCCTTCCGTGTGGTTACTATTTTCTCAGCACCCCAAATCTTGGCTGGTAAATGTGTGATATTTGCATTGAGTTTGGTTGAGCTGGAAGCTGAATTGTCAGTGCAGAAATGTGAAGTACTTAGCCTCTCTGCTACATAGCAGGCTGGCTACTTGGTCAGACAGCGCAGCTCTGCTGTCACCCAGCATGTTTGAAAGATGGTGGATCTGTCAAACCACCACACATAAATGTCACTGTCATATTATAACAGGAAAAGCCCGTTCAACTGGACATTACTGTGTGTTTAAGAGGCAAAGACAGTATTTCTCAACCTGCATACCAGTCCCCCAGTGATGGACCCAGCTTCATGTTGTGAAGTACATCAGATAATCTTTTTTAGGAGCTATATTAAAAGCAAGATGATGGGTTTTTAGGATGGATGATATGCTGACAGAAAGTGGTTTCAGTTTTAGTATCCCTGTTAAAAGCTCACCTCATTTGTGTCCTCTATGGCAGAGCATTCACTGATGGATGGCAACAAATCTGTAAAATTTAATTAACATTTCCTGCTCCCTTTTTATCTATGGAGATAAAATGATTTCCAGGTTAAAGTATTGCTATTTCTGGCCCTTGTGCATGACTTGTTCCTCATCTATTACCACTGATAATATTTGACCTGGTTCCTCAGCACAGTGTGTCTGGTTACTCAAGTTGGTATCTTTACTTGTTGGGCTTGTGATAGGCTAGACTCGGTTGGTCAAAGTCAAATCGATGCAAAATAATGTGATAACAATAATGTGTATCAGTGCAGAGATTAGGTCATTGCTGTAATTCGTATGACATAGCAGTGGGATGTGTAACCCCATTTTCTGCCCTTTTTGTCTCAATCATATTTAAAGTTTCAGAGCACAAAGATAGTCTAAAAGTGATGCCACAAACTCCAACTACAACAGTTTTGATTATCCTTTTTTCTATGCAGAAGATTTCCTGTCATGAGTTTCTGCAATTGAGACACAAGTATTTGATTTTTTTCCTTTCTTTGTCTAGATTTGTCAAAGAAAATGAAATATGTTGGGTACAGTAAGACATTTTGGAGATGTCATCCTAAACTGCATTTCTTTATCTATTTCAATATTTTTTATTGACCGGACAATCACGTGACCGAACGAGGAAGGAATTGAGCAGCTTAATCGATAATTATAATGGTTGGAAGTTGCAGCCCTGTCTCGTTCTGTGCAGCTTGTGAAAAATTAAACAGGTCATTGTATTTATGGACTTAATTTGCTCTGGTTATCAGTTTGTAGCATGAAGCTGATATCACTTCTGAGTGCTTGCCTGAGTTCTCGTTGAATGTTAAACTAATGTGCAGACCCTTTTATTGATACTGCCTCCATAGATAGCATATTGACCTGATTTTAAAGGCTGAACCATCAGCTGGGATGTATGTGTGACTGCAGATGCTGAAACATCACGGTGCGTCTCGCTTGGTTTTAGTTCGTGGTGAAGCTTGTGGCACGTCTCTGGGTGACTCTAGCTTTGTGCAGGTGTGAAGGGGGCTCACCACACTAAACTTGCATCTTTCTTTGGGCTTACAGTCTCATCTTGTTCAGATGTGGGCCCTTTCAAACCATCCCTTTTATCATTTTTGGCACGGTGTCTAAAAACAATATGGGCTCTCTGCAGTTATGTAATGCAGTATCACAGTTCTGGGAATTGCCCTTAAAATAGAGTTGCCAGTGATCTTGTATCAGCTTTGCTGTCTGAGTGCTCTCTCCCTCTCTTACCCTCTCAACCCACCACCTCTCCTTTGCTCTTTTTCTTTACTACTCCCACTCTTAATACTCCCTCCCTCTGCTTGCCCCCTTTCCTCTGCTCTCCTCCTTTCCTGTCCTCCCCCACCCCCTCCTTGCTCAGCGCTTGCCGGTTCCCACTCTCCCTTTCCCCCCCACCCTCTCTCTCCTGCTCTCAGTTGTGGATTTGGCGTTTGCATAGAGCTCAGGCAGGGCTGGCTTTAAAGAAAAGGCGTGCCTGAAACGGCAGATTTTCTCTTTTTTTTTTTTTTTTTTTTTTTTTCTTCTTTCCCTCCTACATGGAGCTTCCGTCAGGGGGTCCCGTATGTGCATTTCCTCCCAGCTGCAGAGTCCAAGCCCCCCATGCCCTGGGTTGAGGCTCTCTTGGGAGCTGTGGAGCTTTTTAAAAACACTTATAATAGTCAGACTGGGATCTTTTCGGCATTAGGTCCCAGGGTTAAAGTAGCCCATCAAGTAGCACAGAAAACCTCTACTTGGCTCCTAATTAGGTCTTTGAGGCATTAATGGATGGGTTTTTGGTACAGTATGTACAGAAAGGTTACTACAGGAAGGTAGCTGGTAGTGTGCAAATAATACTATAAATTTGTTATAGGCTTTGTTGAATTCATGCATGTGTGAAACTCACCTTTGCTGTAGTACTGCTTTTATTTAATGCACTTCTAGGTTCATTTTTGCAGCCAAATATTTTTAATTGCATCAACTCTGTGCATGCACGTAACTGACCGGTATCCCTGTCTATCCTTTCTATGTTTGTTTGGTTGTTCTCATGTGTTTGCATATGCAGATACTTGCTATAAAATATCATTTTTGTCCTATAGTAACGTTCAAAACGGATTTTCCTGCACTATTCAGGATCATTAGGTTACAGTTTTATTGAAATTTATTAAGTTCGCTAAATTTGCGATGTCTTTCCTCTTCGGCTCGCACCGGCGAAGTTGTGCACAGAGCCGGCTTTCTCGCCACAGTTGTCAGATCCGTGTGTCAAATTATTCTGACCAGTAAAAAAGTGATTTGACTCTCGGAAAAATAAGGCCCGCTCAAAAAACGAAACAGACACATCCAATTAGAATTATTCGGCTCTTCTATTTTTGACACCGTGGCACAGGAAGTGTAAGAAAAGGCTGCCCTTTAGTCAGTGGTTAAAGTGTGAAATCCCACGGCTTATGGTGACAGGCAGACTTCAGTTACAGGTAGGCGTCGCAGCCGAGCCTCAAAGACACACAAGCCACCTTCAAGTTATTCTTTTCACTGCAACATGAAGCTGATGTGTGCCTTAAAGGTTGGATGTATGGCAGCATGCATTTTCCATCACAGCCCCCTCGCCGTTACAGAGAGCCCTGTTTCATGTTGGATGGTGAAGGTAGCCAGGTGGAGCCAGATGGAGGAAGTTAAACTTATCGTGGAATCTGGTGTTTGTGGTTCGTAATAATGTTTCTGTTGTCCTAACTTCGACTCACAAATTCAAACACAAAGGATGTCTTGTTTGGAGGTACCTCTTTTTACATTTTTTTCTTAATACCTGCGTGTCTCCGCGTTGACTGGTCTGGTAGATATTCAAATTGGTCCGGCGGAGCTCGGAGGAGAGATAAGCTGAACGTTTGCGATCAGCCCAATATAACTTTGGGCTCTAAAAATAAATGCAGGTCATGGAGCGGAGTCTCCTCGTGCACCCACATGTGGGCCTGGCTCATGCAGGAGTGCTGTTAACTCCCGTCCTCTCTGCCTGCTTCTCACTGTCAAGGCCATCTGTCACAACACACATAAACACAAATACACACACACACACACACACTGATCTCTGCTCCCATCTATCCGTGACCACTGTGCCACCCTCATATTGACATAGGCTGGATTTTTTTTGCTGCTCATCTCTGCGTTCTTGTAATTGTGCCCTAATGGTAGAGTCTTGTGTGTAAAGAACTGAACTTCATAAGGAAAGCTCGACCTCTGTCACGTTTCCTTAACCCCTGCTTGAACAGATATCTACCCAAACATCATTGCTATGGGCTTTCCAGCAGAGAGACTCGAAGGCGTGTACAGAAACAATATAGACGATGTAGTACGGTGAGTGCTGTTTGCTTTGAGCTCGTATACAGATGAAAAATGCATCACAGAATATATTTCTTCGATTACAAAAACACATTTTGTAATAAATTGAATTTCCTTTGTGGTTTTGTTCCCTGCTGCGAACAGGTTTTTGGATTCAAAGCATAAAAACCATTACAAAATCTACAACCTGTAAGTGTCCCACATTTTCTCCCTACCTGAGCCGCTCTTTTGTTTATTTAATAACTTCCTCTCTCTGTGGCTGCTAACTGGATTTCGTTCTTCCCGTTTCAGCTGCGCCGAGAGACACTACGATGCTGCCAAATTTAACTGCAGAGGTAGGCGGCTTCACGTGCTCTTTGGACGCTTTCCTTCATAAAAGTGATGACACAAAGGATCGATCAAAATCTACTCCTCCCTCTCCTCTGACCTGTCCATATTTCTCTCCTCTTTTTTTTTCTTCTCCCTCTCTCCTCTCTGGTTACAACTTTGCGTGGGCCTGCATCCCGTCACGCATCAGTTGCACAGTACCCCTTCGAAGACCACAACCCTCCTCAGCTGGAGCTAATTAAGCCGTTTTGTGAAGACCTGGACCAGTGGCTCAGCGAGGATGACAATCACGTGGCAGCCATCCACTGTAAGGCCGGGAAGGGCCGCACCGGAGTTATGATCTGCGCCTATCTCCTCCATCGGGGCAAATTCCTGGAGGCCCAAGAAGCGCTAGACTTTTACGGTGAAGTCAGGACAAGGGACAAGAAGGTGAGATGTTAATCTTGAGAATTAATGGCTGTTACATCAGAGAAACCGTTCCAAATCGGGCAGCGACTGAATGTTTAATGCCCTTAAACAATTGGTTGAAAAATGATAACTATTTTCCCAGGGCCGCGTTTAAAATCTGCTGATATTCGTTCAATATAGAAGAAATGTTCTTAATTATTGTTTCTGTCATTGTAGGGAGTAACGATCCCGAGCCAGCGCCGCTATGTCTACTATTACAGCTACCTACTGAAGAACCAGCTGGAGTATAAGCCGGTGGCACTCCTCTTCCACAAAATGGTGTTCGAGACTCTCCCCATGTTCAGCGGGGGCACCTGCAGTGAGTCACGCTTATGTTCAACTCCAAACTAGGGCGTAGGCAATGCACACCGCTGTTCAAACGGCAGCGAGCGAGAGCCTTGGATGTGTGCTGTGCACTGTAGGGCTCACCCACGCTCCGCTTTAGCTCCGCAGAAACACAGAGGGTCATCTGCGGGTAGAGTCCTGTGCAGAGGGGTGGGTAGGGGGGGTTCAAGTGTGGCTGGATTTTGCCGCAGTATTTTTGGACCTTTTGACTAACAGGGGGGCAGGTTCTTATTGATTAAGTCCTGTTGTTGCTGCTTACACTGTGGCCAACTTATGCTGTGCCCACTTCCAAAACAACTTGGTGAATCACGGTGACGTGGAAACCGAAATTCAGCCCCTTCAATTCTTTGCATAGTGAAGTAAGGAGTCGTACGTGCAGCAAAATTTCAAATTGGAGCTTCCTGTGAGTGAGTTATCATCTTTAGAAAGTCAGGCTTAGTTGTCTACCGGTCGTTGAATACTGATCTCAGCAGTGAAAGCAGACTGGAATAGGAATCGAACACTACAGCCAGCGGTTTCTCTTTCGCAGTTCTCATGTGTTAATAAGCCTCTGCGGTTAGTTTCAGTTTCCGAACGGTGAATATCCACCTGCTTTCTTTGTCGTACAGCACTGTGAATGCTAACAGTGGCATTTGTGATCTCCTGAGAGATACAGGCTCGAGGCAGTTAGACCCAGAACTGGATTTGATTTATTTAAAAGTGGGCTGAAACCAGGGATGCACAATATGAATGTTTTGGCGATTCCCAAGATGCTGATATTTCAAGCGTATTTTGGCTGATACAGCTCTATCCACACTTTTTGTTTTGTAGTAAAGAACACAAAGTCTCTCCTGTACCGGAATTATGTTATTCTTATTGTGACGGTCATATACAAATGTGTCTCCTGTCTTTTTCCAACACTTCGAAATACTTCCATACATCTGACATCTTTTTGTATGGGTGTAAACTGACATTGTGCATTCATAGTGATAAAGAACCACCTTATTCGCAGCACATATTGTCTGAAATGTGTAAATCTGTTGATGCTGCTGTTAACTTTTTTAGCCGTTATCTGCCAAGGCTGGTTTTGTGGGGACAATATTGTGCATCCCTGGCTATGATCAATTTAATAATGAGTCTGGAAACTCAAAGATCCTGTTAGATCGTAAGTTTAGGGTTGATGTGAATAATAATGCTGAAATGTATGAATATGGTCACTTATAAAAATGTCAATACCATGTCTTCAAACTTGTATCAGCAGCCTCTTAGCTTGAGCTTTTCTGCTTAAAGATGCCTGGGTCACTCTATGCTGTGCTTCTCTTGTGTCTTAATCTGTCTGTTTAATGTTGTCTAGAAAAAATGCCTCTCCTCTGTCATTTCTGTGGCTTTTTTCATCCTAACATGACTGTATTGATCTTCCTGTTTCCCTTTAACTCTCCTTTTTTTTTATCAAAAAGGCCCTATTCTGAGTTTGACGTCTTCCACGCACACACACATACACGCACGCCATGCTCTTTTAGCCTCAGGTTTGAGCTCACCTTGTTCATACAAAAAAAAGCAGACGTCTCCTTGATACGTCCGTTACTCTGACTCAACACTGCACATATCTCTTGGCGGTACATGATTGTGTGTGATCTCCCAAGTTCCCCCTTTGTTCCCTTTTTGTGCATCACACACATCAGGTCCTGCGTCACATGTCAAAGATGCACACAATAGTTCAAGCGTCATATGATGTTCATAAGAAAAAGCGACATAAATGCACCTATCTGTATATCTCTCTGTAGAGCTCTTGTGTCTGTGTGCCTGCTGTGCTGTCGAGCCCCCTGACAGGCCGGCCAGGTTGCTCTGTTTGTGATAATCTCCTTCTCTCTTTCTAAGGGGACAGTACCGTTAAAAACAGGAGCGAGCCGACCCCTCAGGGCTTCAAGAAAGGGAATTGGCACTGGGGTAAATGAGCCTTTTAATCCATTATTGTTGTTATGATTTCACTGATTTGCTTTTATATGGCCCCAGAGATCCACCAGGCAGGAGCAGTCTGAGGGTAGACATGTAGCCGAGCAGGACAGGACTAGCTTCCAGGCATATGATGTCATCTCCAAACCCACCCTGACAGACTAAAGAAAGGGTCAAAACTCGATTTATTAAATGCAACATGTTGGCTTTGTCCAAGACCGAACTTTGACTGTCTATCAGAATAGGGTCCCGTGTCTCTGGTTGCGGGTCTCTTTGGGTTGTGGGTCTCTTTGGGTGTCAGGTTTTGTGGTCTGCTACTCTCCCTGTCTAATTTTAATACAGTATTTTTGCTCTCACTGTTTCGGGGAGGTGATGGTGTGCTGTGCTTTTTTATTTTTTCTTCCAAACTCATATAATAACACTTGTACCCCGTCTTGCTCTCTTGCTTTTTTTTCTAACTCACCTTTCTTATTTTGTGTTTTCTGTCTCGTCCCCTTACAAATCTCACGATCTTTGCCCCCCCCCCCTCCTCCCCCCTCTCTGTGCAACGTTTACACTTCTTTTGCAGATCCCCAGTTTGTGGTGTACCAGTTGAAAGTCAAGATTCACACGTCAAACCCTGCTCACACGCGGCGCGAGGACAAGCACATGTTTTTCGAATTCCCCCAGCCGCTGCCCGTCTGCGGAGACATCAAAGTGGAGTTCTTCCATAAACAGAATAAGATGATGAAGAAGGTTAGTGCTGTTGACTTTTGGGGCCTTCATGAGTTTGTTTGTCACTCCGAAAAATTCTGCTGGTCATTAAATAAGAGTCCACTTTGGATGTTTTCATGCAGTTGTTTGGTCGAAGAAAAAGAATCACTTATTTGCTCTCTCAGTTGTACGGTGGCCGAGAACCGCCACTGCTGCAAATGAAGAAGAATGCAAAAAAAAAAAAAAAAGAAGCCACAACGGAAGTTACTGATGGAAAAAGACGAGCTAAACATAAGTCTTAGATGACTGAAATGTGAAGAGACGAATTTGCGTTTACGTTGACGAGATGAGACTAGACGAAAACGTTAGTGGTGGACGACAAACAGCATTGCAAAATTCATGAGCCTTTCGTCAGTCAAACGCTAAATATATATTCTGCAGTGTTGTTTTCGTTGACGTTAACGAAATATTTTTGTCAACGAAAACAACACTGTTACTGTGAAAATATAAGGAAGCAAATAAAAAAAGCCACAATGGAAGTGAGCTGCCGGGGACCAATAATGAAAAAAAGTGAGGGGTCTGCCTACTATAGCAACCGAACTTGATTGTCCTCTCGTGGGTGGTCTTTCGGGGCATAGTGGGTTTCCCGTGTTAGCCGAAGCTAACACTACACCGGCATCCTCCAGTTTAACTTCATATTGACTCAGGCGCATCATGGCCTAACCAAATGACACATTGAAAAGTTAACGAAGTGAAATTAAAAAATAACCTCTCCACTAACTTCTTTGCTCGTCTTCTCGCCATCGTCTTCTGTGGCTAGATCCTAAAACACCGGTGCATCATCACTATTGATGTAGTTTTATTCCAGACTACCACTTTTTTGCGTAGTTAACTTCTGTTGTAGCTTTTTTTTTTTTTTTTTTTTTGCACCACTTCTTTTTTTTATTTGCTGCGGGCTTCGGTTTCGGTTTCTTTTTTTTTTTTTTGCAGTGATGGCATTTTTTGTCCGCCATACAATTGGATACCAGGGGTTTCCGTTTTGAAATATAATGCTGGTAAATCACAACCTGAATCCGATCTAGATTTATCATCAAACAGGTTCACTTACATACAGTAGTGATATCCACTCAGCTTTTTTCGGCCTAAATCCTAATCTGATTAAAAGATAAATTTGAGTGTCCAGGAGCGTCAGTTGTTTTTGCCTAGAAAGATAAATAAAAATGCACATTATGTTTTTTTTTTTTTTTTTTTTTTTTTTTTTTTTCTTTGCTGTTTCTTGTTTCTCCAAAACTAACACAGTTCAGCTAGCATTGCTCTCAAACTAGCATATAATCATTTTAGCTTCTCCTCACAATGTCTTTTCTTGTCAGGTCAGCTGATACTGTAGTCACCTGACCTGTGACACCTTAAAAGAGGAAAGGGTAGCGATCAGTCCATGTTCATTATCAAACAGCAGTTACATCATGTTTTTAATTATCTCCTCTGTTGTCACTAACTCTGCTGTTAAGCTCTGAAGTGTTGTGTTGAGATGTCAGGATGTAGTGAGATGAGCCGGCTGTCCAAAGCAATGAATTCATCGATGTCCTCTGTATTTTTTTCTCCTTTTTGCTCTTGAGGATATTTCTCCTTCCTATTACAGTCCAGAATTTTTTGCTGTGGTGTAGCAGCCTTTCCTTCTTGACGCTTTAGTGAATGCACCAATCTTTGGGTCATAGGTGTTGTATAAAAAGCTCAAAATGTTGCTGATGTTCGCGCACACGAAGAGAGTTTCAGTTCAGAGCGGGCCCCTCTTTGGCTTTTTATAGATGCATCAGAGTGGTTTTACTAAACACAGTTCTGCTACTACCGCCCCACCAAACTATCTTATCGCTAATATTGCAATCGGCCGTTGGGCTGCTTTCATTTTCGAGTTTAAAAATGCTTTCACACTCCTGACGCGTAAACCACAGGGTTGCTGATGCTAACATAACGTGCTGTCCTGAATTGCCATGTTGTGTTACGATTCATTCTTCATGAAAACAATGAAGACTTCATTATAACCTAGAATAAAGAGTGTAGGGCAGTGATTGATGAACTTGAAGAAGTTTTAGTTTGTGTGTTTTGAGCTACAGACAAGGGCTTCTCTATCTTTGTTTGTGCAAGAACTCAAATGCACTTAAGCGCTTATTTCCATATTTAGTTGTCTGAGTCTGTCTGCCTTGTTCTCTCCAGCACAGTAGGAGTCTAAACATCTTACATGCAGTCATTAGTTTAATTAATGCCCTCTCAAAGCTCAAGTATTGTCGTTGAAATATTGATGATCAAAGGCAACACTGTGAAAACACTTTATTGGCAGAAATATCCACTGAGTGAGAGGGAGACAAACACAGATGAGTCCTCTGGTAGGCTGATGGGCCACAGTCAGGTCATGTAAACAGCTCGACATGTCGATGACTGAATTCAGACCTAAGGGTGATGGCATTGGCACAGTCACCAGAATGTTTCCAACTGTAATGAAGCTAAATACAGTGAACCCCCGCTATGTTTAAATAGCTGATGTAGGGCTGGGCGATATGGCTTCAAATCAATATCACAATATATTAAGCAGTTCATCTCGATAACGACAAATGGAAGATAACTACTCCACAAGCTGCTCACCCCCTCCCACATAAACTTCATCTACTTCAGCCGCTACAACTTTTGAACCGTCGTCCATCTTCTCACCTGTTTTTCCCTCTTTATTAAGGACTGGATGGGGTGGAGTCATGTATCGACGTAGGACGGTGTCTTAAAGGGACATGAGATCATAGCCTACCTACACGCATCCAAAACCAACTTAAATTTATTTTATTTTTTGACACCAAATATATTGAAATGGGCAAAATGACGTAGGTTATTGACGTAAATTTCAGTATCAGTAAATTTTCAGTTTATCGCCCAGCCCTATGTGATATGATAAAAATAGATTTCAGAGAGGAGAACCCCCCAGACCCCACAGAAAAAAAGGCACAGAGGGAAAAATACTCATACATTTAATTCTGGCAATGTGTTGAAGAAAATGTTTAACACTGTGTTGCATCAGCTTGTCTTTCAGCAACACTCTGTTAACGTTTGGGAACTGAGACGACCAAGTTTCTGGAGTTTTGAATGTGAATCCGTGCTCCAGTTTTATATCAAACTTCAATAGTTAGGAGTCTCTTCTGTTGTGTTTTTCATTTTGTGATATGTCAGATGTTGTCGGCGACACTGCAATCAGACCAGTTAAGCAAGTGGACTCCTCTACTACTGAGCCATGTTGTTGTCTGAATGTGCTTAATACATTTGATACAGAAGGTCTTCTCTAAAGGCATTGTCTCGGTGGCATCATGTGTCGCTTATATCATTCAGTGTTGATGACACCTTCCCAGATGTGTAAGCTACACAGGCACTAATGCATTCACGTACCATCACTTATGCTGGTTTTTAAACTGTGTGCTGATAAAGAGCCAGGTGGTCTCTTTTCTCTCTGGAGTGGAGGATTGGTTGTCCATGACGTCCAAAAAGAAAGTCCAATGTTGACTCTTCAAACCAGAAGATAGTTTCTCACTTTGGGTTCAGAGAAGCAGACAGCATTTCTGTTGCATTTCTTTTCATCCGTGGGTCCTCTTTTGGGCATGGGGCAGTTTTTAACTGGCAAATATAGATGTGGCAACAAACTGTCCAAAGGCAATAACTTTTTAAAGTGATTTTAAGCCCGTGCTGTGATTTCCACTTCTGAGTCATGTCTGTCTTTTTTGATGCAGTGCTGCCTGAGGGCCTGCAGATAGATCTTTGCTATCCAGTATTGGTTTTAAGCCTTTTGTACAGTGATGCTCTGATCTTTCAAAAATAAGATGGACTGTAGGCGATGAAATCCTTCAAGTCTTTGCAATTCCAGGCTTGTGAACGTTATTTTGAAATTGTTGCGCTGTCTTTATTTTAGAGACTCTGCCTCTCTGGAGTGGCCGTTTTTTATTTTACTTGGTCATGTGACTAACCTGTTACAAATTAGCCCATTATTTAGGAGATGCTCCTTAGAGTGTTTTTAAGTGGGAAATTTCCCTCTAAGTTAGAGCTACTGCTACCCCAGCTGGAAAGAGACCCTTGTAGACGTGTTTTGTTTGAACTTGTGTCAGCCTCTCATAAGCAGCTAGATGAGCCATAATTGTCAGGGGTTAACCAACATCGGTTTTTCAGAGCTGATATTGATCAGTCATAGTCCATGAGACCGATGACTGATATTAAGAAACCAAAACTTAGAAGTGTTGACAGTAAGAGTGAAAAACTTTGATTAAATTGAGATTTTGGAATAAACTTCAACAGAAAACTCTGCTTTTGCTGATGTTTGATTAGAACTGAAACAGTTGTGTGGATACTGGTCCCAATAATCGTCCAAAACTGATTATTGATCCACCTTTAATATCAATAATCCATCCTCTCCCAAAAGAAAAAGATGCTCTATAGTCTGCAAGATCAGTTAAACGCAGCACCTTATAGATAAGCTGTGGGATAAATCAGAAATGGAAAGTAGCCTGTACATAAATGTAATCCTCTGTGTTTGAATCTGATCGCTCCTTTTACACACTTACCTCTCACACCATCTCCCCTCTCTCCACCTCCGCCCTCCAGGACAAAATGTTTCACTTCTGGGTGAACACCTTCTTCATCCCCGGACCAGAGGAGAGTGCGGACAAGATGGAGAACGGAGCAGTGAACAATGCAGAGAGCCAGCAGGGGGTACCGGCACCGGGCCAGGGCCAGCCGCAAAGCGCCGAGTGCAGGGACAGCTGTAGGGAAAGCGGCAGGGAAAGCGACCGGGACAGGGACTACCTCATCCTGACGCTCACAAAGAATGACTTGGACAAGGCCAATAAGGATAAGGCGAACCGCTACTTCTCGCCAAACTTCAAGGTAACGGCTAAATCTGGATGTCCTTGTTTGTAAACATTTAAAGAGACATATCAGGGATTGGTTTTTATTCTGCAGACTGAGATCGGTGTTCTCTCTCTCTTTGTTTCCAGGTGAAGTTGTATTTTACAAAAACCGTGGAGGAGCCTTCAAATTCCGAAGCAAGCACTTCGACATCCGTCACCCCGGACGTTAGCGACAATGAGCCAGACCATTATCGATACTCTGACACCACTGACTCTGATCCGGAAAATGAACCTTTTGATGAAGAGCAGCACACGCAAATCACAAAAGTGTGAACTCTTTTTAAAACAGGAAAGAAGAAATTATACACCAGAAAAAAGGAGAAAACTTGAATATAAACTCAAAAGAAGAACCTTTGTCCCTTCCCTCCCCCAGACGGCAATAGAATATCATCTTGTCAAATGCCAATTTTAGGGAAAAAAAGATAAATATCCTGACCAATATATTGTTTTTTTTATTTTTCTTTTTTTCTTTGGCACGGCCATGTACCATGTGCAAGGTATTGACACTGTTGCCCCATGGGAAAAGGTGCTGTAGCTATAAAAATGTATTTATATATATACATACGTATATGTATATACATATATACATATATACATGCATATATAAAAGTTTTTTTGTGTCAAAGACAATGAGTACCACAATCAGGAGACGGGAGTTGAAGTGTGGGAGAAGTTAGAATGAAATACTAGGACTATGCTGCTCCTTCTCCTGTCTAAACCAAGGCCAGTGCTACAGTCACTTTGTTTCACTCCCTCTCTTCTCCTCCTCCTCCCTCCTTTCTCCTCTCATCTTTTACCCTCCCACCTCCTGCCCCCTTCCATCCTCTCCTCCTTCCTCTCCTCCTTTACTGTGAATGCTTCTTGTGCTCTTTGCAGGCTGTCTCACGTGACTTTTGGTCTTTGTGCAGTGCAAACTGCATGCGGGCAGTGGGTTGGGGGTGGGCGGGGGTTTATGAAGAGGCTGTGATGATGTCTAAAGCATTGCCATTCCTGTTCCCACTGTGTATACGTTAAGTTATGCAGAACAAGGCATCCCATGTAATTGTTAATGTTTTTTTTATCCTAAGATAATAAAAATATAATACACAAAACAGCAGGGAGACAAGTGTTTGCAATAATGTCAACACTACATATAAAGGACAATGGTGATTTGCATGTATTGGAATTGGCGTCCATCCCTAATAAATGTATGCAATGTTGTCTTTTCTTAAAGAAACCAGCTCTGAGTGTTCTGCGTGGGGTTCCCCGGTGCTTTGAGTCAGAAAATTACATCAGAGGGTTTATGTAATGTTCTCCCTCCACTGTTGGAAATAATGGAGTGAAAAATGATGCAGTTGTCATCGAACGAGGTGTCCAGTGAGGTCTTTCACTTGACACCACAGCTGAGGTCATTACTTCAAAGTTTGAGGTGGAGTTTTTGAGCAGCGAGCCAGCCAGGCAGGGAGGAAAATGTTTTTGCCCGTCTGCTGTGGTTGATGTTGAAAATGCTGTAAAGCAGGTTGCCGTCGTCGTCGTTGCAGCTGCTGGGGCTGTGTTAACAGTCACTTCCTGCTTTAAAGGTCAGTGCTGCAAATAGCGGGTGGGACCTGAGTTAGGGATGTGATGGAGGGATTATTACTATTAAAAGTTCAACTGAGGGCGAAAAGCCTACTTAAAACACACTGGTTGCAGTCTAGTGGCTGAAAAAAAGAATATACATCTGTTGAATTTTATGCTGAGTTTGTCTGTGGCGCTTTCACCTCTGTGGTTTGGTGACTTTTTGTGTTGATATGTACGCCGGCTAAAGGTACATTTTCATTTCCTGAGCGATTTGACCCGAACTGTGGTTTAAAAAAAACATCATTTCTGAGCTAAAGGCTTGATCTTGTATGCTGTTGCTGCTGCTGCTTAATGAAGGCGTTCTCCACATGAAATGAGCAGAGGAAGGAAAGGCTACCAGCCCAGAAGGGAGGAGCACAAGGCCTGGGGTGGAGGAGCCCGCTCCACTTGCTGGCTTGTGCGACTCCCCAAATGAAGGAGTAACAGGATTAAGGACCATGTCACTGTGATAGGAGAGCAGAGAGTGGCAAGACCCTGACTAAAGCCTGAGCCAAAGTCTCCTGATAATAAAATAAAGTATGAATTAAACATATACAGTATTTTATATATTTAAAAAAAAAATGTTCCACCCCCAGAGGCAGGCAGTCACATAATCCCCTTCTGCTCTATTAAGACTCAGTCCTCGGCTCTTGTGTGTTGATAGAGACATCAAAGCCGAGCAGTGCAGCGTCAAATGAGACAGGCAGCAGTCGCAGGGGCCTGGCTGTAATTGGCTGAGCTGAAAAGGAGGGAGAGACTGCTAGATTAATAATGAATGTGCTGTGCTGTGCAGAAGAGAGAAAGAGAGAGAGAGAGAGAGACCAGAGAGAGATGCCTCAGCTCTCCACAGGCAGGCTAGACTGAAGAGGGACGGCTTCAGTGGAGCTCTGAGAGACTGTATCTTTGCTTTTGATTGTCCTGTTCATCACAGACACAAACACCTTCAGAACCATCTGAAATATTAAAATATCAAAACACAGCTTCGTTTGTACATGTTCAGCATCTGCTCTTCGATGGGATGGTTGATTTTTCCAACATCTCTCGAGGTGAGACGAAGCAAAGATTTGGTGAAATACTCGTACTTTGAATGGTGAATTTTCATGACATATTGTGATTTGTTGATGTGCTTGTCTACCTGATGTCAGAGTGACAGAAACATGAGAAGAAAAATCTTAAAATATTCATGTTTGATGTTAAAGTTTGTGACAAAATTTCATCTTTCATTGGAAATGTTGGTTGATCAGCCCCTCTGAAACAAAGGTTTGTATTTCTGAGATTTGGGCACCGAAAATTATGAGTGTAATTCACTTCCTTACCCAAGAGTGAAATCTGGTCTCCTCTAATCTCTCTTTTCTTCAACACTTTACTTCACTTTGGTCACTATTTACCTGATGTCCATACTGAGACTATCAAGCTAACAGTTACTATAGGGGAATGTTTTAAAGAGATGGCGTTGTGCTTATTTTTGGGTTATTTTTGCCTTTATACTGTCCCCCTGATAGTTTCTTAGCAGCTTTACATAATTTACAGTTCAACAAATGAAAATCCCTCATTTCCAGCCCTTCAGCATTCTGGAAGCCTCCCTCACTGTTGCCGTGCAGCAAGATTGTATTGTGTTTTTATAAAATGATAAATTTGCCCTTTTAAGGAGATTCACTGGATGCTGATGTCACGATTTGAGCGAAATCTCATGGTGGTCTCGCTGAATTCTCGTGCGAGTTCATCCAGAGCCCCCCAGTACTCCCATCTGGGGATGACTTCAACGCACATCGACCTTGCAGTCTGAAACTTTGCTTATGCATAGAACTGATTGATGTCCAACAGTTTAATTTAACACTTGTTTTTAAAATATGGAAAAAAGTATGACACCATTGCTTTAAGTGAACACGTTTCTCCAAGTGTCTCCATCCCCAAACAAAATGCAAAGTGCTTGACAACAATAGAGTAATACAAGACACTATATATGTTCATAATGAAGAGAAAGGACCCACAATTTTCAAAGTTGTGTGTTTTTATTCCAGACTATTAATTTTTGATGTTTTGGTTTAACTATGAACTTCAAAGTGTACATAAGAAATGGATGTATCCTCTTGGAGTAAAAAGTGAAACAACTAACCCGGGATTTCCACCGCATCAGGAACGGAGGTGGTTTTCGCCGTACGCCAGTT
The DNA here is from genome assembly GCA_962446985.1 of Xyrichtys novacula. Classification (NCBI taxonomy): domain Eukaryota; kingdom Metazoa; phylum Chordata; class Actinopteri; order Labriformes; family Labridae; genus Xyrichtys; species Xyrichtys novacula. The sequence continues at coordinate 21,940,006 of OY660874.1, read as the reverse complement.
CCTACCGGATCCGTTTGTGAGACAAATTTTGTGGCGGATTATGGACAGCAGGAATCGCGAGAACTCACGAGAACCAGCAGATTCACATGCAATTGCACGTTGTCTTTAGCCACATAGGCTAACCATATAAGCAGTAAATTGTGTCCTTCCAGAGGAGGAAATCTACTTCTAGACTTTGAGCAGCTAGCATAAAGTTGTAGGAAAGCGAATCTCGACATCACCTAAATATGGATATTCCTACTCCTTCAAATCAAGATGGGGATACCCAAAAATTGAAACCTGAGGTTAAAAATAGCGCTGAAAGTGATGGCTGATATCTTGGTGATGGTCCACTTCTTTGGCCTTCACTGAATTTATTCTGAAAAATAAAAATTACAGCCAAGAAGCTCTTACAAAAGAAATGGCCATTATCATTCTCCATACACAATCTCACACATCGATAACTTTTTTGGACAATCTGGCCTTCCGTACAACCCATATCATTAATCTTCAAGAAGAAAAAAAAGGCCCGCACCAAAATATAGCGATTTAAGAAGAGTGTTATGATCAAATGAGGGGGTGGGGGAGTTATGGTGGGAGGGGGTCAGTCTGGCCTACAAAGAGAAGATAAGCCCAAGCTGGTAACCCCATTTCCCTTCCATCTGTTGGTAGCAGTTGTAGAGCATGGCTCCACTCACCAGGACCTGGCAACCCATCCCCCAAGCCCTGTTTCTCTGGCTGACTGCACAGCTGTGTTGCGTTTGGATTAGGCCAAGAATAAAACAGGAAGTAGAAATTAAACAAAAGCTTAAACACATACAGAGAGCGAGAGAGAGAGAGAGAGAGAGAGAGAGAGAGAGAGAGAGGTTACCAAAGACTCAACGGCAGCAGTGCAAGTGACAGCCCATGGAAAAAGTGTACACCCACACGTGTAGACCCTTGCTCTTAAACACACACAGATATACTACAGTATGAACAAAGTCATACTCTGCCTGCCTCCCACAGACTCACATAAGCCCAGGCAGGACCACAGGCGTATCATTTCCCTGTGCCCACACTCATACTCACACATATGGTCTTTTTACATGCTAAGTGCCGCTCTGCCTCTCCTCCCATCTTCATGGTGGTCTGCTGCAGCCACTGATGAGGAAAACTGGCAAACATGCTCAATCAGTCTCAGAGTTATTGCCAGTGTTATGATGCTAGGACGGTAGTGTTCCAGTCATCAGATGACAAACAAAGTAGTCAGAAATTAAGCTGCTCTGGTATAAGTTAGTTCACTGGAACCGAAATATGGAAACCCAGGATGTACGAACTCTTCGTTTCTCCGCAACTCGAAGCTATAAAAACATAATCAGACAATAAAGGATGATAATAAAAGAATTACAGCTTTCATCAGCATTTTTTATAAATGATATTTCTAAAGTACTGACGCTTTCTGGGGTTTCATTTGTTTTTCTTTAGTGTAACTTCCCTAACGCTCATCTGGGATCAAACAAAAGAAAAAGTAATAATGAAATTTGCCTTTGAGGAACCATCAAAACAGCAGAAACCAGAGTTAAAGCCTAACAAGAAAAACCTTTGCAAGCCTGTGGTCCTTTTCTTTTTCTGCGCTCCTTCACATTCAATTTTAATTTCATCTAATAACTACCATCACTATTATGTTAAGTTTTGTGCATCCGTACACCTGGTGACAAAGCTAGGTTCTGTAAACGTTCAAAGAATAAACATTTGCGAACCTCTCCTTTCTGTTTAGCTTCGCCCACACTTCCAGATATGGGAACTGCTTGATCCAAAAACAACAAGTTGATATCAAATTTTTGAAACTGAAGTCTTTAAATTAGCAAACCACTGTGCCTGTGTTATTTTGGGTAGTTTGTAGATTGCATCAAACAGAAACTTAGAACGTGATATCGAGAGGTTAAAGCTGCTGTGAGGAACTCACAGTTTGTTTTGATTTTACAAAGATATACACCACATAGGTTTTTTTTTTACCATATACTTGACAAGCTAAAGTAATATTTTCTGCCCAAAGAAAGAACCTTGAGCCTTCTACATCTACATAAGGAGTGGATCCCTGTCCATGGAGACCGCCATCCTGCCCAGCCATGTTTCTACTGTAGCATAAAATATGCTGATAAGTGACATACTTTTAATTTCTTTATTTATCCTGTAAAATTCACTGTTTAGTTCTCAAGGCCCACTGTCCTGCATGTTTTGGACGTTTCCCTGCTCCAACACACCTGATTCAAATAATCAGCTCGTTATTAAGCCATTACAGAGCTTGATAACGAGCTGATCATTTGAATCAGGTGTGTTGGAGCAGGGAAACATCTAAAACATGCAGAACAGTAGGCCTCAAGGACTGGACTTGTGAACCACTGGTTTAGAGGGACAAAAAGAGGAAAAGATTTGTGAGCATAAGGATTTGTAGTCTATTGATCAATGTGTGTGACAGTAAAACTTGAAAAATGGTGGATCAATCAATCAAAAAGCTTTTCTCATATTTGGACATTTCCACACTGCGTTAAAGCAGGGGTTACATGCAGTTTGCCTTTGGAAGAGTTAAAGTGGACCACTGTGAAAATTCTGCTTTTTTAATTTTATTTTTTGAACTTCTATTGTAATTTTAATCAATGGTTCTTTTCTGCTTTGCAAAAATACTCCTTAATCTTACAGGCAAAAGTTCATGATTCAAAAGAATCACGAGACTCGTTTGAGACAGAGAGCAGTCTGACTTTGGACGTACAGTTTAAACAGAATAAAGTAAAGCCTCCAGAGGAGGGCCCTTGCATTAATATTGTAGAACATTTCAGCCCACAAAAGTTTCTATTTCTCTGAGATTATTGTGCTTTGCATGCACCGAAATAACCCAACGATAGCACACAGGAACTTTGTCAAATGAGGAAGTGGAAATGGGAAGAAGAAGACGAAGAAGAAGAAGGAAGAGGCGTTTGGAAACATGTGCATTTTCTGACCAGCAGCAGTTGTAGTTGCTGGCAAGGTGCATCTGATGGAAATCCATTAAAGTGCTTCTCGTCATGACTTGGACCAACTGTTTAATGAATATACGGTAAATGTTTTCAGATGTTATTTTTACCGTCAAGACCTGAGTCACCCCTAATGAGTCACACGAGCTCTGCTTCGGTTTCTGTGTGTGAGTTTTTGTTGACATGAGTTTGCCAGCATGCTCGACTGTCTATGTGTGTGTCTGTGTGTGTGTCCGTGAGTGTGAGGAGCACATGGAAACACTTACTGTATTGCTGTCACCGCTGACCCCTCCCCTTCCTGTACACACACAGACGTGCACATACGCACACATACATGCTTATTCTCTCTGTGTGATCAATGAAGAGCACATGTGTGTCCATTGTACTGAATAATAGTCTGCCTGCGTAGCTCCAGGCAAAAACATAGCTGGATATCAGCTTAACCGTTGAGCGCTGTATATACTGTTCATGCATGTCTGTGGATACATGCACAAACAGTTTTCTGCAGCAGGAACTAGTGTTTCTGTTGAAGGATCTTAGTAGTGAAAAGTGCTCCTGCTGCAGGGCTTATGCGCATCTGTATGTGTGTGAATACATGAACATTTACACCCCAAGAGTCTCTACATTTATCAGCTTGTACTTTGACAGGCTCTGTTCTCTACCTGACTTTTACCCTGAAATCTTAGAGCAGCGTAATCCTTCCCCTGAGCCACCTCCAACTCCTCTTCCTCTCTCTCTCCTCTCTCTCTCCATCTAGTGTCATCAGGAGGGTAATATGAGGCATATGGCTGCTGATGACAGTCTCTAATCCTCACACTGATGACTGATAGTTACACACACACTCTTCATTCCCGTCTCATCCTTATAGACCTGGAACAAGAGAGAAAGACGTGAGTGTGACGGCTGATACTCTTTGCTCAGCCTCAGAGTCCCTCTGCTTGCCATCTCTCCCAGCTGAGAGTCATTATCTAAAGTGACTGATGTGAGAACGGCTGATGGACAAGACAGATATTAGTGTTTGTGCTAGGGAGTAAAAGTTGGAAATTGAGCTGCAGACTTAGAGTTTTAGGGAAGAGAAACTGCTGCTTGGTTTTGCAGTTCTTTGGGTGCATGAAAAACTGACATTATAGGTGCATGTGGGGGATGACGACTCGAAAGAGTTCTGTTAGTTTAAAAAAAAATCTAATTTTATTTTGACTTATTGACTTGAAACACATTGTCATCTGTTTATTATTCATCTGGCCGTGATATTCAACTACGCAAATTTGGTCTTCCAGGTCTGCAAAGTTTGCCGACAGTTTTCACTCAAGGAGCAAACCTCAAAGGCCGAAAAATAAAGCCAATAAAACTGCAGTTCCTTAAACCACCACCAGAGGCTGGTCCAAATAACAGTTAGTCCTGAGTATTGACTGTATACAAAATGGACAGGGTGGAAATGTCACATCCTTTCCTCTATCTGTAACATATTTAGCCTTCAGACAGAGTGATGTCAAACAAAATTAAAAACACAAAATCAAACCAAACTTCTTAGAAAATGTTCAGCTGAACATAAAGTCGGATGAAAAGAACCAACGGTACTGAAGAAAACCATGTCGGAAACCATTTTATTTTGCAAATACAACACTGGATCTAAACTGGCCTGATCACTCTGTGTTCTTCATGTTTTTACCCTTTGACATACAGTGTGTTAGATTCTTAATAACTTGTTAGGTGATTGTTTTGGTGCGTTTCATTATAGATTAACTCAAACAGTCTCATGGTGACAAGCTAGAAGGGACATATCACCACCCACAACAGCGGAGGTGGACATACTTTCGTCAATAAATGGATTCTCACCCGGTGCTTGTATACTGGGAAAAGAACATTCAGGCATAACAGCCAGTCTCAGGGTAGAAAAGGGGGAACCATTGATACCTTTATGGAACACACAAAAACAATATATATCGATATAAGAATGATGAAAAGAAGGGGTTTGATGGGGGAGGATGCCTTCTTATTTGGCAGGACCACAGGCTGCATGAAATCATGGCCAGAACAACAGCTGTCCCAAGTGAGGCCAAAACCAAAACCTGTAAAGCCCGCTCCTGTCATTCTAAAACAGATGGGACATACATCAAATAAGAAACCTAAACAACAACTGAAGATTGTTTTGCAGTTAGTTATCATGCTTAGTGGTGTTCAAGTGTTGAGAAGAGGGGGTACCCAGCACCTCAGCACCCACTGAGACAGTATTTTGGCTCCAAACGTCACGATGGAGGGACGTAAAGGCGCACTTTTTGTAATAATGTAGGGTGACCATATTCTGACTTCCCAAAAAGAGGACACAACTACGCAGGGGCGGAGTCATGGATTTGCACGAAGTTAATTTTGAGTTTTTTCGGGTTGGATAGAGTGTCTTTTACGTGCTTTTAACTCAGTAAGTCCACGTGACACAAAATCGAAACTTACGTGCAAAACCGCAGACATTTGAGGGATTTTATAAGCTTCCCTGGACAAACCCGGACAGCCCAGACAGCCCCCCAAAAAGGACATGGCCGATTAAAAGAGGACGTATTGTCATCCATACGTAGATGGGCTGTACAGAAAACTTTGTAGGTTGTAGTGACAATAAGATCCCATAGCTTTTATTCCCTCAGAAACTAACAGGCATTGTTGCCTCTTAACAGGAATGGGATTTTGCCAATACATTCAAAAACTGGCAGAAGTAGAGAAGGTACAATCAGCAAATCAGTTTCCCTCACAATGGTTGAATATATCAAGTTAGTTTCACAATGTATTAATTCTTTTCTGGATCTGAAAATGATTTCGGACAAATCTATCTGCGTCGGACAGCATCTTTGAAGAGGCAGTGGACATTTCTAGTGTGTGGATGAGCGTACTTGTACAAACAAGTGACATACTTTCAGGAGGCCTCGTGGATGTCAGTCACAGGAGTGGGTAAGCGTGTTCTGTCTTCTCATTTAGAGCCTGCCAGTCAGCCAGCCACTCAACCAGCCCGGGAACCAGCCAGCCAGAGCTTTTTAAAGGGCCTGTGATTTGACAGAATCCCGTGGGGGGAGACGGGGGGATTAGGATTAGCAGCTGTTTCCCCTCAAACACAGGAGAAGATACGCTATAGCTACACCACGCTGATGGCAAATTAATAGATGAATAGAACATGCGTGCGTCGACTCAGATAATGTGCTAAAGCTCCCCTCTTCATAAATAGCGAGGAAGGTGTCCTCTTCTTGAACCCGGCCGTGTGCAGCTCTTGTCACACACACACACACTCCGGGTAGCAGCAAGGGAAGCAAAGGCATATTGCGGCCGTGAGAAAGGTTTAAAACATCATCACTTTAATCTGGGAGCACAAAGCCAGCCACAGATTATGCCTCTGCCTCTCAAGCGATTCGGCTGCAGATCCGGTTTAGATGACCCCCGCTAACACCCTCAGAGACAGGGGCTTTTAACCCCAAACAAACACAGAGAGTAAATGAGAACACACAGCGAGCACACACACATATTATCCACATCCATGGCATGCACATCCACTCTACCCACAGCATTTGAAAAACACATACATGAAGGTGAACAAACACACCCAGAGCTCGTGCTCCCAGCTACTCACAATAACAGATAAACACACAGGCTTATGTCGGTTCCACTTGCATTTATTTCAGGCTATTAGGCAAGACACCAGAAGCCCAAACTGTTGCGTAGCTAACAGGTTTTTGAGGTAAAAATGACACAATTGCTGGAGTGAAGAGACAGCACATAATGCGGCCTTCCCTCAGACTGTCACAGAGACCACATAGAGTGAAGATGACATTTCTGTGACGCGTTCAAGAGCTGCGGAGACCACTGAAATGATCTCAGAGAAAAGTTCAGGAGAAGTCAAACTCCTCTGCTGCTGTTGCCCTCCTGGACCTGTTACCTTTTATAAAGGAGCCGGCTCAAAACACACACACACAGAAACACACTCTCACTGACACACAGACATTTTGTCAGTCTCTTTAAACTCAAGCACCAACCACACAATTAGCTCCTGTGAGTTAATAACAAGTCTTTTCTGCTGCCTATAAAAACCTCAGAAAACTCAACCCACTATATTTCTATCATCATCTGTAAAAATATTGAACTATCCCAGCTCTCAAGATTGACATATTCTGTATTATTTATGGTGTTTTCTCTCATAAAAGACGCTAGCACATCCATATTTAATTGGAAATGTGGATTATTTAACACTATCTTCAATGAACTCCAATTTAACCTTTGCTTAAGAGAGCAAACGGAAATAGAAAGAGGGAGAAAGCGAGATTCAGGAGAGAAAAAAGGATATAAAAAGGAGCGAATTCGGCGGCGGTTTGCCACAATACACCAGAGACCTGGAGGATGAGTCAGAGAGGAGGTGGCCATGTCAAAGAAAAATTGTGAAAGCAAGAAACAAAAGAAGGAAGACGGGGATTCTCGAGCACAAGAAGTACTCTGTTTGAACTCGGGGAATAAAATTATAACAATGTCATGCTTTCTAAGTCGGCCTCGTCAACTCACCAGAGCTCATGGAAAAGTTATTCAGTGGCGTGACAAGGCTGTGCGAGTCTGTCTAAAAAAAGGGCAACAGGAGGGATCGCCAGCTTTTACCCAAGTTGTCAGCAAGCCTCAGGCTAATAGGTCTCACTTACACACCACTTCAACCAGTTGAGTCTTTACATTGAGCAGATCTGGCAGATATTTTTTCACACTTCACAATTGCAGAGCCTTACCACTCAAACCACATGGAAAATGTCCCCACACCCCTAAGTAACGGTTATTGGTGTGTGTGTGTGTGTATAAGTTTGTGTGTTTGTGTGTGTGTGTGAGTGTGTGTATATGTTTGAGAGAGAGGGAGCGGTAGAGAGAGTAGAGCACACTCTGATGTTTCCTGTCGCCAAATAAAGGCTGATGGTTTGTGTGTGCATGTGTGCATGTGTGCACAGATACAGCTTGAATATGCAAAGTGCAGATTTTTGTGTAATGGAAATGTTACTCAAAAAGACATATTTAGACGAATCACATGACAAAGTGCTCGACCCCAGGGCCGTATTGCGGACCGGGCCAGTGGGGCCGGCGCCCAGGGGCCCAAGGGTCCAGGGGCCCGGTTGTGTGTGCGTGTGTGTGTGTGTGTGTGTGGGGGGGGGGGGGGGGGCAAAGCAATATAGATGCTGATGCCGATTGCCATGTCAGAGAGCCTGTATTTTCAAGGATCTTATGACTACTCACACTGTTATAGGGCATATCTGAAGAAAACTGAGAGAGAAGGGTGATATGAATTGGGCTGGGGGGACAGGGACGGCAATCAGAGGGCCCCTGGGCTTTGGGGATGGAAGTCAGAGAGCCCCTGGAACACGGGGGACGACAGGTAGCCTTGTCTTCATCTGTCAACTCCTCCAAAATTTAAAAACACAAACCAGATAACTCCTGCTTAATTTTCCAACCATCAATTTTTTATTCACCCAGCCTAAAAGTCCTGATTATCAGTTCTGGGTCCCTGGCAATGACTGTTGGGTACAAACTGAGAAGCTGTGCTCTGAAGGTAGGGCTGGGCTTTTCACTGACCATGTAGGTGGATTAGTTGTGTGGGCAAAGTATGTCATCCTAGCCACTATGTTTTCTGCACCTGGAGTAGACAGCACCTTGATAGCTCAGTTGGTAGAGCACAGGTCTTTAGGCACTTCCTCATATGAAGTGCTGTCATTCCAAGGTCGCTGGTTCAACTCCCACTCAAACCAAGCCTTGTCTTTACCTGTCAGCTCCACCAAAATTTAAAAACACAAACAAGATAACTCCTACTTTACTTTCCAACCATCATTTTTTTATTCACCAGCCTAAAAGTCCTGATTATCAGTTCTGGGTCCCTGGCAATGACTGTTGGGTACAAACTGAGAAGCTGTGCTCTGAAGGTAGGGCTGGGCCTTTCACTGACCATGTAGGTGGATTAGTTGTGTGGGCAAAGTATGTCATCATAGCGACTATGTTTTCTGCACTTGTAGTAGATAGCACCTTGATAGCTCAGTTGTTAGAGCACAGGTCTTTAGGCAGTTCCTCATATGAAGTGCTGTCATTCCAATGTCGCTGGTTCAACTCCCGCTCAAAGCAAGCCTTGTCTTCACCTGTCAGCTCCTCCAAAATTTAAAAACACAAACAAGATAACTCCTACTTTATTTTCCAACCATCAATTTTTTTATTCACCCAGCCTTAAAGTCCTGATTATCAGTTCTGGGTCCCTGGCAATGACTGTTGGGTACAAACTGAGAAGCTGTGCTCTGAAGGTAGGGCTGGGCTTTTCACTGACCATGTAGGTGGATTAGTTGTGTGGGCAAAGTATGTCATCATAGCGACTATGTTTTCTGCACTTGTAGTAGATAGCACCTTGATAGCTCATTTGGTAGAGCACAGGTCTTTAGGCAGTTCCTCATATGAAGTGCTGTCATTCCAAGATCCCTGGTTCAACTCCCGCTCAAAGCAAGCCTTGTCTTCACCTGTCAGCTCCTCCAAAATTTAAAAACACAAACAAGATAACTCCTACTTTATTTTCCAACCATCAATTTTTTTATTCACCCAGCCTTAAAGTCCTGATTATCAGTTCTGGGTCCCTGGCAATGACTGTTGGGTACAAACTGAGAAGCTGTGCTCTGAAGGTAGGGCTGGGCTTTTCACTGACCATGTAGGTGGATTAGTTGTGTGGGCAAAGTATGTCATCATAGCGACTATGTTTTCTGCACTTGTAGTAGATAGCACCTTGATAGCTCATTTGGTAGAGCACAGGTCTTTAGGCAGTTCCTCATATGAAGTGCTGTCATTCCAAGGTTGCTGGTGCAACTCCCGCTCAAAGCAAGCCTTGTCTTCACCTGTCAGCTCCTCCAAAATTTAAAAACACAAACAAGATAACTCCTACTTTATTTTCCAACCATCAATTTTTTTATTCACCCAGCCTTAAAGTCCTGATTATCAGTTCTGGGTCCCTGGCAATGACTGTTGGGTACAAACTGAGAAGCTGTGCTCTGAAGGTAGGGCTGGGCTTTTCACTGACCATGTAGGTGGATTAGTTGTGTGGGCAAAGTATGTCATCCTAGCCACTATGTTTTCTGCACCTGGAGTAGACAGCACCTTGATAGCTCAGTTGGTAGAGCACAGGTCTTTAGGCACTTCCTCATATGAAGTGCTGTCATTCCAAGGTCGCTGGTTCAACTCCCACTCAAACCAAGCCTTGTCTTTACCTGTCAGCTCCACCAAAATTTAAAAACACAAACAAGATAACTCCTACTTTACTTTCCAACCATCATTTTTTTATTCACCAGCCTAAAAGTCCTGATTATCAGTTCTGGGTCCCTGGCAATGACTGTTGGGTACAAACTGAGAAGCTGTGCTCTGAAGGTAGGGCTGGGCCTTTCACTGACCATGTAGGTGGATTAGTTGTGTGGGCAAAGTATGTCATCATAGCGACTATGTTTTCTGCACTTGTAGTAGATAGCACCTTGATAGCTCAGTTGTTAGAGCACAGGTCTTTAGGCAGTTCCTCATATGAAGTGCTGTTATTCCAATGTCGCTGGTTCAACTCCCGCTCAAAGCAAGCCTTGTCTTCACCTGTCAGCTCCTCCAAAATTTAAAAACACAAACAAGATAACTCCTACTTTATTTTCCAACCATCATTTTTTTTATTCACCCAGCCTTAAAGTCCTGATTATCAGTTCTGGGTCCCTGGCAATGACTGTTGGGTACAAACTGAGAAGCTGTGCTCTGAAGGTAGGGCTGGGCTTTTCACTGACCATGTAGGTGGATAAGTTGTGTGGGCAAAGTATGTCATCATAGCGACTATGTTTTCTGCACTTGTAGTAGATAGCACCTTGATAGCTCAGTTGGTAGAGCACAGGTCTTTAGGCAGTTCCTCATATGAAGTGCTGTCATTCCAAGGTTGCTGGTTCAACTCCCGCTCAAAGCAAGCCTTGTCTTCACCTGTCAGCTCCTCCAAAATTTAAAAACACAAACAAGATAACTCCTACTTTATTTTCCAACCATCAATTTTTTTATTCACCCAGCCTTAAAGTCCTGATTATCAGTTCTGGGTCCCTGGCAATGACTGTTGGGTACAAACTGAGAAGCTGTGCTCTGAAGGTAGGGCTGGGCTTTTCACTGACCATGTAGGTGGATTAGTTGTGTGGGCAAAGTATGTCATCATAGCGACTATGTTTTCTGCACTTGTAGTAGATAGCACCTTGATAGCTCATTTGGTAGAGCACAGGTCTTTAGGCAGTTCCTCATATGAAGTGCTGTCATTCCAAGGTTGCTGGTTCAACTCCCGCTCAAAGCAAGCCTTGTCTTCACCTGTCAGCTCCTCCAAAATTTAAAAACACAAACAAGATAACTCCTACTTTATTTTCCAACCATCAATTTTTTTATTCACCCAGCCTTAAAGTCCTGATTATCAGTTCTGGGTCCCTGGCAATGGCTGTTGGGTACAAACTGAGAAGCTGTGCTCTGAAGGTAGGGCTGGGCTTTTCACTGACCATGTAGGTGATTAGTTGTGTGGGCAAAGTATGTCATCATAGCGACTATGTTTTCTGCACTTGTAGTAGACAGCACCTTGATAGCTCAGTTGGTACAGCAGACCACTGTAGGCAATTCCTCATATGAAGTGCGGTCATTCCAAGGTCGCTGGTTCAACTCCCGCTCAAAGCAAGCCTTGTCTTCACCTGTCAGCTCCTCCAAAATTTAAAAACACAAACAAGATAACTCCTACTTTATTTTCCAACCATCAATTTTTTATTCACCCAGCCTAAAAGTCCTGATTATCAGTTCTGGGTCCCTGGCAATGACTGTTGGGTACAAACTGAGAAGCTGTGCTCTGAAGGTAGGGCTGGGCTTTTCACTGACCATGTAGGTGGATTAGTTGTGTGGGCAAAGTATGTCATCCTAGCCACTATGTTTTCTGCACTTGTAGTAGACAGCACCTTGATAGCTCAGTTGGTGGAGCACAGGTCTGTAGGCAGTTCCTCATATGAAGTGCAGTCATTCCAAGGTAGCTGGTTCAACTCCCGCTCAAAGCAAGCCTTGTCTTCACCTGTCTCCTCCTCCAAAATTGAAAAACACAAACAAGATAACTCCTACTTTATTTTCCAACCATCAATTTTTTTTTTCACCCAGCCTAAAAGTCCTGATTATCAGTTCTGGGTCCCTGGCAATGACTGTTGGGTACAAACTGAGACGCTGTGCTCTGAAGGTAGGGCTGGGCTTTTCACTGACCATGTAGGTGGATTAGTTGTGTGGGCAAAGTGTGTCATCATAGCCACTATGTTTTCTGCACTGGTTGTTTATAGCACCTTGATAGCTCAGTTGGTAGAGCAGAGGACTGTAGGCAGTTCTTCATATGAAGTGCTCTCATTCCAAGGTAGCTGGTTCAACTCCCGCTCAAAGCAAGCCTTGTCTTCACCTGTCAGCTCCTCCAATATTTGAAAAAACACACAAGATAACTCCTACTTTATTTTCCAACCATCAATTTTTTTATTCACCCAGCCTTAAAGTCCTGATTATCAGTTCTGGGTCCCTGGCAATGACTGTTGGGTACAAACTGAGAAGCTGTGCTCTGAAGGTAGGGCTGGGCTTTTCACTGACCATGTAGGTGGATTAGTTGTGTGGGCAAAGTATGTCATCATAGCGACTATGTTTTCTGCACTTGTAGTAGATAGCACCTTGATAGCTCAGTTGGTAGAGCACAGGTCTTTACGAAGTTCCTCATATGAAGTGCTGTCATTCCAAGGTTGCTGTTTCAACTCCCGCTCAAAGCAAGCCTTGTCTTCACCTGTCAGCTCCTCCAAAATTTAAAAACACAAACAAGATAACTCCTACTTTATTTTCCAACCCTCAATTTTTTTATTCACCCAGCCTTAAAGTCCTGATTATCAGTTCTGGGTCCCTGGCAATGGCTGTTGGGTACAAACTGAGAAGCTGTGCTCTGAAGGTAGGGCTGGGCTTTTCACTGACCATGTAGGTGATTAGTTGTGTGGGCAAAGTATGTCATCATAGCGACTATGTTTTCTGCACTTGTAGTAGACAGCACCTTGATAGCTCAGTTGGTACAGCAGACCACTGTAGGCAATTCCTCATATGAAGTGCGGTCATTCCAAGGTCGCTGGTTCAACTCCCGCTCAAAGCAAGCCTTGTCTTCACCTGTCAGCTCCTCCAATATTTGAAAAAACACACAAGATAACTCCTACTTTACTTTCCAACCATCAATTTTTTATTCACCAGCCTAAAAGTCCTGATTATCAGTTCTGGGTCCCTGGCAATGACTGTTGGGTACAAACTGAGAAGCTGTGCTCTGAAGGTAGGGCTGGGCTTTTAACTGACCATGTAGGTGGATTAGTTGTGTGGGCAAAGTGTGTCATCATAGCCACTATGTTTTCTGCACTTGTAATAGACATCACCTTGATAGCTCAGTTGGTAGAGCAGAGGACTGTAGGGAGTTCCTCATATGAAGTGCTGTCATTCCAAGGTCGCTGGTTCAACTCCCGCTCAAAGCAAGCCTTGTCTTCACCTGTCAGCTCCTCCAAAATTTAAAAACACAAACAAGATAACTCCTACTTTATTTTCAAACCATCAATTTTTTATTCACCCAGCCTAAAAGTCCTGATTATCAGTTCTGGGTCCCTGGCAATGGCTGTTGGGTACAAACTGAGAAGCTGTGCTCTGAAGGTAGGGCTGGGCTTTTCACTGACCATGTAGGTGATTAGTTGTGTGGGCAAAGTATGTCATCATAGCGACTATGTTTTCTGCACTTGTAGTAGACAGCACCTTGATAGCTCAGTTGGTACAGCAGACCACTGTAGGCAATTCCTCATATGAAGTGCGGTCATTCCAAGGTCGCTGGTTCAACTCCCGCTCAAAGCAAGCCTTGTCTTCACCTGTCAGCTCCTCCAATATTTGAAAAAACACACAAGATAACTCCTACTTTACTTTCCAACCATCAATTTTTTATTCACCAGCCTAAAAGTCCTGATTATCAGTTCTGGGTCCCTGGCAATGACTGTTGGGTACAAACTGAGAAGCTGTGCTCTGAAGGTAGGGCTGGGCTTTTAACTGACCATGTAGGTGGATTAGTTGTGTGGGCAAAGTGTGTCATCATAGCCACTATGTTTTCTGCACTTGTAATAGACATCACCTTGATAGCTCAGTTGGTAGAGCAGAGGACTGTAGGGAGTTCCTCATATGAAGTGCTGTCATTCCAAGGTCGCTGGTTCAACTCCCGCTCAAAGCAAGCCTTGTCTTCACCTGTCAGCTCCTCCAAAATTTAAAAACACAAACAAGATAACTCCTACTTTATTTTCAAACCATCAATTTTTTATTCACCCAGCCTAAAAGTCCTGATTATCAGTTCTGGGTCCCTGGCAATGGCTGTTGGGTACAAACTGAGAAGCTGTGCTCTGAAGGTAGGGCTGGGCTTTTCACTGACCATGTAGGTGTACTAGTTGTGTGGGCAAAGTATGTCATCATAGCGACTATGTTTTCTGCACTTGTAGTAGACAGCACCTTGATAGCTCAGTTGGTACAGCACAGGTCTTTAGGCAGTTCCTCATATGAAGTGCTGTCATTCCAAGGTCGCTGGTTCAACTCCCGCTCAAAGCAAGCCTTGTCTTCACCTGTCAGCTCCTCCAAAATTTAAAAACACAAACAAGATAACTCCTACTTTATTTTCCAACCATCAATTTTTTATTCACCCAGCCTAAAAGTCCTGATTATCAGTTCTGGGTCCCTGGCAATGACTGTTGGGTACAAACTGAGAAGCTGTGCTCTGAAGGTAGGGCTGGGCTTTTCACTGACCATGTAGGTGGATTAGTTGTGTGGGCAAAGTATGTCATCCTAGCCACTATGTTTTCTGCACTTGTAGTAGACAGCACCTTGATAGCTCAGTTGGTAGAGCACAGGTCTGTAGGCAGTTCCTCATATGAAGTGCTGTCATTCCAAGGTAGCTGGTTCAACTCCCGCTCAAAGCAAGCCTTGTCTTCACCTGTCTCCTCCTCCAAAATTGAAAAACACAAACAAGATAACTCCTACTTTATTTTCCAACCATCAATTTTTTATTCACCCAGCCTAAAAGTCCTGATTATCAGTTCTGGGTCCCTGGCAATGGCTGTTGGGTACAAACCGAGAAGCTGTGCTCTGAAGGTAGGGCTGGGCTTTTCACTGACCATGTAGGTGGATTAGTTGTGTGGGCAAAGTGTGTCATAATAGCCACTATGTTTTCTGCACTGGTTGTTTATAGCACCTTGATAGCTCAGTTGGTAGAGCAGAGGACTGTAGGCAGTTCTTCATATGAAGTGCTCTCATTCCAATGTCGCTGGTTCAACTCCCGCTCAAAGCAAGCCTTGTCTTCACCTGTCAGCTCCTCCAAAATTTAAAAACACAAACAACATAACTCCTACTTTATTTTCCAACCATCATTTTTTTATTCACCAGCCTAAAAGTCCTGATTATCAGTTCTGGGTCCCTGGCAATGACTGTTGGGTACAAACCGAGAAGCTGTGCTCTGAAGGTAGGGCTGGGCTTTTCACTGACCATGTAGGTGGATTAGTTGTGTGGGCAAAGTGTGTCATCATAGCCACTATGTTTTCTGCACTGGTTGTTTATAGCACCTTGATAGCTCAGTTGGTAGAGCAGAGGACTGTAGGCAGTTCTTCATATGAAGTGCTCTCATTCCAAGGTCGCTGGTTCAACTCCCGCTCAAAGCAAGCCTTGTCTTCACCTGTCAGCTCCTCCAAAATTTGAAAACACACAAGATAACTCCTACTTTATTTTCCAACCATCAATTTTTTTAATCACCCAGCCTTAAAGTCCTGATTATCAGTTCTGGGTCCCTGGCAATGACTGTTGGGTACAAACTGAGAAGCTGTGCTCTGAAGGTAGGGCTGGGCTTTTCACTGACCATGTAGGTGGATTAGTTGTGTGGGCAAAGTATGTCATCATAGCGACTATGTTTTCTGCACTTGTAGTAGATAGCACCTTGATAGCTCAGTTGGTAGAGCACAGGTCTTTAGGCAGTTCCTCATATGAAGTGCTGTCATTCCAAGGTTGCTGGTTCAACTCCCGCTCAAAGCAAGCCTTGTCTTCACCTGTCACCTCCTCCAAAATTTAAAAACACAAACAAGATAACTCCTACTTTATTTTCCAACCCTCAATTTTTTTATTCACCCAGCCTTAAAGTCCTGATTATCAGTTCTGGGTCCCTGGCAATGGCTGTTGGGTACAAACTGAGAAGCTGTGCTCTGAAGGTAGGGCTGGGCTTTTCACTGACCATGTAGGTGATTAGTTGTGTGGGCAAAGTATGTCATCATAGCGACTATGTTTTCTGCACTTGTAGTAGACAGCACCTTGATAGCTCAGTTGGTACAGCAGAGGACTGTAGGCAGTTCTTCATATGAAGTGCGGTCATTCCCAGGTCGCTGGTTCAACTCCCGCTCAAAGCAAGCCTTGTCTTCACCTGTCAGCTCCTCCAAAATTTAAAAACACAAACAAGATAACTCCTACTTTATTTTCCAACCATCAATTTTTTATTCACCCAGCCTAAAAGTCCTGATTATCAGTTCTGGGTCCCTGGCAATGACTGTTGGGTACAAACTGAGAAGCTGTGCTCTGAAGGTAGGGCTGGGCTTTTCACTGACCATGTAGGTGGATTAGTTGTGTGGGCAAAGTATGTCATCCTAGCCACTATGTTTTCTGCACTTGTAGTAGACAGCACCTTGATAGCTCAGTTGGTAGAGCACAGGTCTGTAGGCAGTTCCTCATATGAAGTGCTGTCATTCCAAGGTAGCTGGTTCAACTCCCGCTCAAAGCAAGCCTTGTCTTCACCTGTCTCCTCCTCCAAAATTGAAAAACACAAACAAGATAACTCCTAATTTATTTTCCAACCATCAATTTTTTTTTCACCCAGCCTAAAAGTCCTGATTATCAGTTCTGGGTCCCTGGCAATGACTGTTGGGTACAAACTGAGACGCTGTGCTCTGAAGGTAGGGCTGGGCTTTTCACTGACCATGTAGGTGGATTAGTTGTGTGGGCAAAGTGTGTCATCATAGCCACTATGTTTTCTGCACTGGTTGTTTATAGCACCTTGATAGCTCAGTTGGTAGAGCAGAGGACTGTAGGCACTTCTTCATATGAAGTGCTCTCATTCCAAGATCCCTGGTTCAACTCCCGCTCAAAGCAAGCCTTGTCTTCACCTGTCAGCTCCTCCAAAATTTAAAAAAACACACAAGATAACTCCTACTTTATTTTCCAACCATCAATTTTTTATTCACCCAGCCTAAAAGTCCTGATTATCAGTTCTGGGTCCCTGGCAATGGCTGTTGGGTACAAACTGAGAAGCTGTGCTCTGAATGTAGGGCTGGGCTTTTCACTGACCATGTAGGTGGATTAGTTGTGTGTGCAAAGTATGTCATAATAGCCACTATGTTTTCTGCACTTGTAGTAGACAGCACCTTGATAGCTCAGTTGGTAGAGCAGACGACTGTAGGCAGTTCCTCATATGAAGTGCTGTCATTCCAAGGTCGCTGGTTCAACTCCCGCTCAAAGCAAGCCTTGTCTTCACCTGTCAGCTCCTCCAAAATTTAAAAACACAAACAAGATAACTCCTAATTTATTTTCCAACCATCAATTTTTTATTCACCCAGCCTAAAAGTCCTGATTATCAGTTCTGGGTCCCTGGCAATGGCTGTTGGGTACAAACTGAGAAGCTGTGCTCTGAAATTAGGGCTGGGCTTTTCACTGACCATATAGGTGGATTAGTTGTGTGGGCAAAGTGTGTCATCATAGCCACTATGTTTTCTGCACTGGTTGTTTATAGCACCTTGATAGCTCAGTTGGTAGAGCAGAGGACTGTAGGCAGTTCTTCATATGAAGTGCTCTCATTCCAAGGTCGCTGGTTCAACTCCCGCTCAAAGCAAGCCTTGTCTTCACCTGTCAGCTCCTCCAAAATTTAAAAAAAACACACAAGATAACTCCTACTTTATTTTCCAACCATCAATTTTTTATTCACCCAGCCTATAAGTCCTGATTATCAGTTCTGGGTCCCTGGCAATGGCTGTTGGGTACAAACTGAGAAGCTGTGCTCTGAAGGTAGGGCTGGGCTTTTCACTGACCATGTAGGTGGATTAGTTGTGTGTGCAAAGTATGTCATAATAGCCACTATGTTTTCTGCACTTGTAGTAGACAGCACCTTCATAGCTCAGTTGGTAGAGCAGAGGACTGTAGGCAGTTCTTCATATAAAGTGCTCTCATTCCAATGTCGCTGGTTCAACTCCCGCTCAAAGCAAGCCTTGTCTTCACCTGTCAGCTCCTCCAAAATTTAAAAAAACACACAAGATAACTCCTACTTTATTTTCCAACCATCAATTTTTTATTCACCCAGCCTAAAAGTCCTGATTATCAGTTCTGGGTCCCTGGCAATGGCTGTTGGGTACAAACTGAGAAGCTGTGCTCTGAAGGTAGGGCTGGGCTTTTCACTGACCATGTAGGTGGATTAGTTGTGTGGGCAAAGTGTGTCATCATAGCCACTATGTTTTCTGCACTGGTTGTTTATAGCACCTTGATAGCTCAGTTGGTAGAGCAGAGGACTGTAGGCAGTTCTTCATATGAAGTGCTCTCATTCCAATGTCGCTGGTTCAACTCCCGCTCAAAGCAAGCCTTGTCTTCACCTGTCAGCTCCTCCAAAATTTAAAAACACAAACAAGATAACTCCTACTTTATTTTCCAACCATCATTTTTTTATTCACCAGCCTAAAAGTCCTGATTATCAGTTCTGGGTCCCTGGCAATGACTGTTGGGTACAAACTGAGAAGCTGTGCTCTGAAGGTAGGGCTGGGCTTTTCACTGACCATGTAGGTGGATTAGTTGTGTGGGCAAAGTGTGTCATCATAGCCACTATGTTTTCTGCACTTGTAGTAGACAGCACCTTGATAGCTCAGTTGGTAGAGCAGAGGACTGTAAGCAGTTCCTCATATGAAGTGCTGTCATTCCAAGGTCGCTGGTTCAACTCCCGCTCAAAGCAAGCCTTGTCTTCACCTGTCAGCTCCTCCAAAATTTAAAAACACAAACAAGATAACTCCTACTTTATTTTCAAACCATCAATTTTTTATTCACCCAGCCTAAAAGTCCTGATTATCAGTTCTGGGTCCCTGGCAATGGCTGTTGGGTACAAACTGAGAAGCTGTGCTCTGAAATTAGGGCTGGGCTTTTCACTGACCATGTAGGTGGATTAGTTGTGTGGGCAAAGTATGTCATCATAGCCACTATGTTTTCTGCACTTGTAGTAGACAGCACCTTGATAGCTCAGTTGGAAGAGCAGAGGACTGTAGGCAGTTCCTCATATAAAGTGCTGTCATTTCAAGGTCGCTGGTTCAACTCCAGCTCAGAGCAAGCCTTGGCTTCACCTCTCAGCCCCTCAAATATTTAAAAACACAAACTAGATAACTCCTACTTTATTTTCCAACCATCACTTTTTTTATTCACCCAGCCTAAAAGTCCTGATTATCAGTTCTGGGTCCCTGGCAATGGCTGTTGGGTACAAACTGAGAAGTTGTGCTCTGAAGGTAGGGCTGGGCTTTTCACTGACCATGTAGGTGTACTAGTTGTGAGGGCAAAGTATGTCATCATAGCGACTATGTTTTCTGCACTTGTAGTAGACAGCACCTTGATAGCTCAGTTGGTAGAGCACAGGTCTTTAGGCAGTTCCTCATATGAAGTGCTGTCATTCCAAGGTCGCTGGTTCAACTCCCGCTCAAAGCAAGCCTTGTCTTCACCTGTCAGCTCCTCCAAAATTTAAAAACACAAACAAGATAACTCCTACTTTATTTTCCAACCATCAATTTTTTTTTCACCCAGCCTAAAAGTCCTGATTATCAGTTCTGGGTCCCTGGCAATGACTGTTGGGTACAAACTGAGAAGCTGTGCTCTGAAGGTAGGGCTGGGCTTTTCACTGACCATGTAGGTGGATTAGTTGTGTGGGCAAAGTATGTCATCCTAGCCACTATGTTTTCTGCACTTGTAGTAGACAGCACCTTGATAGCTCAGTTGGTAGAGCACAGGTCTGTAGGCAGTTCCTCATATGAAGTGCTGTCATTCCAAGGTAGCTGGTTCAACTCCCGCTCAAAGCAAGCCTTGTCTTCACCTGTCTCCTCCTCCAAAATTGAAAAACACAAACAAGATAACTCCTACTTTATTTTCCAACCATCAATTTTTTTTTCACCCAGCCTAAAAGTCCTGATTATCAGTTCTGGGTCCCTGGCAATGACTGTTGGGTACAAACTGAGACGCTGTGCTCTGAAGGTAGGGCTGGGCTTTTCACTGACCATGTAGGTGGATTAGTTGTGTGGGCAAAGTGTGTCATCATAGCCACTATGTTTTCTGCACTGGTTGTTTATAGCACCTTGATAGCTCAGTTGGTAGAGCAGAGGACTGTAGGCAGTTCTTCATATGAAGTGCTGTCATTCCAAGGTCGCTGGTTCAACTCCCGCTCAAAGCAAGCCTTGTCTTCACCTGTCAGCTCCTCCAAAATTTAAAAACACAAACAAGATAACTCCTACTTTATTTTCCAACCATCAATTTTTTTATTCACCCAGCCTTAAAGTCCTGATTATCAGTTCTGGGTCCCTGGCAATGGCTGTTGGGTACAAACTGAGAAGCTGTGCTCTGAAGGTAGGGCTGGGCTTTTCACTGACCATGTAGGTGGATTAGTTGTGTGGGCAAAGTATGTCATCATAGCGACTATGTTTTCTGCACTTGTAGTAGACAGCACCTTGATAGCTCAGTTGGTACAGCAGACCACTGTAGGCAATTCCTCATATGAAGTGCGGTCATTCCAAGGTCGCTCGTTCAACTCCCGCTCAAAGCAAGCCTTGTCTTCACCTGTCAGCTCCTCCAAAATTTAAAAACACAAACAAGATAACTCCTACTTTATTTTCCAACCATCAATTTTTTATTCACCCAGCCTAAAAGTCCTGATTATCAGTTCTGGGTCCCTGGCAATGACTGTTGGGTACAAACTGAGAAGCTGTGCTCTGAAGGTAGGGCTGGGCTTTTCACTGACCATGTAGGTGGATTCGTTGTGTGGGCAAAGTATGTCATCCTAGCCACTATGTTTTCTGCACTTGTAGTAGACAGCACCTTGATAGCTCAGTTGGTAGAGCACAGGTCTGTAGGCAGTTCCTCATATGAAGTGCTGTCATTCCAAGGTAGCTGGTTGAACTCCCGCTCAAAGCAAGCCTTGTCTTCACCTGTCAGCTCCTCCAAAATTTAAAAACACAAACAAGATAACTCCTACTTTATTTTCCAACCATCAATTTTTTTATTCACCCAGCCTTAAAGTCCTGATTATCAGTTCTGGGTCCCTGGCAATGACTGTTGGGTACAAACTGAGAAGCTGTGCTCTGAAGGTAGGGCTGGGCTTTTCACTGACCATGTAGGTGGATTAGTTGTGTGGGCAAAGTATGTCATCCTAGCCACTATGTTTTCTGCACCTGGAGTAGACAGCACCTTGATAGCTCAGTTGGTAGAGCACAGGTCTTTAGGCACTTCCTCATATGAAGTGCTGTCATTCCAAGGTCGCTGGTTCAACTCCCACTCAAACCAAGCCTTGTCTTTACCTGTCAGCTCCACCAAAATTTAAAAACACAAACAAGATAACTCCTACTTTACTTTCCAACCATCATTTTTTTATTCACCAGCCTAAAAGTCCTGATTATCAGTTCTGGGTCCCTGGCAATGACTGTTGGGTACAAACTGAGAAGCTGTGCTCTGAAGGTAGGGCTGGGCCTTTCACTGACCATGTAGGTGGATTAGTTGTGTGGGCAAAGTATGTCATCATAGCGACTATGTTTTCTGCACTTGTAGTAGATAGCACCTTGATAGCTCAGTTGTTAGAGCACAGGTCTTTAGGCAGTTCCTCATATGAAGTGCTGTTATTCCAATGTCGCTGGTTCAACTCCCGCTCAAAGCAAGCCTTGTCTTCACCTGTCAGCTCCTCCAAAATTTAAAAACACAAACAAGATAACTCCTACTTTATTTTCCAACCATCATTTTTTTTATTCACCCAGCCTTAAAGTCCTGATTATCAGTTCTGGGTCCCTGGCAATGACTGTTGGGTACAAACTGAGAAGCTGTGCTCTGAAGGTAGGGCTGGGCTTTTCACTGACCATGTAGGTGGATAAGTTGTGTGGGCAAAGTATGTCATCATAGCGACTATGTTTTCTGCACTTGTAGTAGATAGCACCTTGATAGCTCAGTTGGTAGAGCACAGGTCTTTAGGCAGTTCCTCATATGAAGTGCTGTCATTCCAAGGTTGCTGGTTCAACTCCCGCTCAAAGCAAGCCTTGTCTTCACCTGTCAGCTCCTCCAAAATTTAAAAACACAAACAAGATAACTCCTACTTTATTTTCCAACCATCAATTTTTTTATTCACCCAGCCTTAAAGTCCTGATTATCAGTTCTGGGTCCCTGGCAATGACTGTTGGGTACAAACTGAGAAGCTGTGCTCTGAAGGTAGGGCTGGGCTTTTCACTGACCATGTAGGTGGATTAGTTGTGTGGGCAAAGTATGTCATCATAGCGACTATGTTTTCTGCACTTGTAGTAGACAGCACCTTGATAGCTCAGTTGGTACAGCAGACCACTGTAGGCAATTCCTCATATGAAGTGCGGTCATTCCAAGGTCGCTGGTTCAACTCCCGCTCAAAGCAAGCCTTGTCTTCACCTGTCAGCTCCTCCAAAATTTAAAAACACAAACAAGATAACTCCTACTTTATTTTCCAACCATCAATTTTTTATTCACCCAGCCTAAAAGTCCTGATTATCAGTTCTGGGTCCCTGGCAATGACTGTTGGGTACAAACTGAGAAGCTGTGCTCTGAAGGTAGGGCTGGGCTTTTCACTGACCATGTAGGTGGATTAGTTGTGTGGGCAAAGTATGTCATCCTAGCCACTATGTTTTCTGCACTTGTAGTAGACAGCACCTTGATAGCTCAGTTGGTAGAGCACAGGTCTGTAGGCAGTTCCTCATATGAAGTGCTGTCATTCCAAGGTAGCTGGTTGAACTCCCGCTCAAAGCAAGCCTTGTCTTCACCTGTCAGCTCCTCCAAAATTTAAAAACACAAACAAGATAACTCCTACTTTATTTTCCAACCATCAATTTTTTTATTCACCCAGCCTTAAAGTCCTGATTATCAGTTCTGGGTCCCTGGCAATGACTGTTGGGTACAAACTGAGAAGCTGTGCTCTGAAGGTAGGGCTGGGCTTTTCACTGACCATGTAGGTGGATTAGTTGTGTGGGCAAAGTATGTCATCCTAGCCACTATGTTTTCTGCACCTGGAGTAGACAGCACCTTGATAGCTCAGTTGGTAGAGCACAGGTCTTTAGGCACTTCCTCATATGAAGTGCTGTCATTCCAAGGTCGCTGGTTCAACTCCCACTCAAACCAAGCCTTGTCTTTACCTGTCAGCTCCACCAAAATTTAAAAACACAAACAAGATAACTCCTACTTTACTTTCCAACCATCATTTTTTTATTCACCAGCCTAAAAGTCCTGATTATCAGTTCTGGGTCCCTGGCAATGACTGTTGGGTACAAACTGAGAAGCTGTGCTCTGAAGGTAGGGCTGGGCCTTTCACTGACCATGTAGGTGGATTAGTTGTGTGGGCAAAGTATGTCATCATAGCGACTATGTTTTCTGCACTTGTAGTAGATAGCACCTTGATAGCTCAGTTGTTAGAGCACAGGTCTTTAGGCAGTTCCTCATATGAAGTGCTGTTATTCCAATGTCGCTGGTTCAACTCCCGCTCAAAGCAAGCCTTGTCTTCACCTGTCAGCTCCTCCAAAATTTAAAAACACAAACAAGATAACTCCTACTTTATTTTCCAACCATCATTTTTTTTATTCACCCAGCCTTAAAGTCCTGATTATCAGTTCTGGGTCCCTGGCAATGACTGTTGGGTACAAACTGAGAAGCTGTGCTCTGAAGGTAGGGCTGGGCTTTTCACTGACCATGTAGGTGGATAAGTTGTGTGGGCAAAGTATGTCATCATAGCGACTATGTTTTCTGCACTTGTAGTAGATAGCACCTTGATAGCTCAGTTGGTAGAGCACAGGTCTTTAGGCAGTTCCTCATATGAAGTGCTGTCATTCCAAGGTTGCTGGTTCAACTCCCGCTCAAAGCAAGCCTTGTCTTCACCTGTCAGCTCCTCCAAAATTTAAAAACACAAACAAGATAACTCCTACTTTATTTTCCAACCATCAATTTTTTTATTCACCCAGCCTTAAAGTCCTGATTATCAGTTCTGGGTCCCTGGCAATGACTGTTGGGTACAAACTGAGAAGCTGTGCTCTGAAGGTAGGGCTGGGCTTTTCACTGACCATGTAGGTGGATTAGTTGTGTGGGCAAAGTATGTCATCATAGCGACTATGTTTTCTGCACTTGTAGTAGATAGCACCTTGATAGCTCATTTGGTAGAGCACAGGTCTTTAGGCAGTTCCTCATATGAAGTGCTGTCATTCCAAGGTTGCTGGTTCAACTCCCGCTCAAAGCAAGCCTTGTCTTCACCTGTCAGCTCCTCCAAAATTTAAAAACACAAACAAGATAACTCCTACTTTATTTTCCAACCATCAATTTTTTTATTCACCCAGCCTTAAAGTCCTGATTATCAGTTCTGGGTCCCTGGCAATGGCTGTTGGGTACAAACTGAGAAGCTGTGCTCTGAAGGTAGGGCTGGGCTTTTCACTGACCATGTAGGTGATTAGTTGTGTGGGCAAAGTATGTCATCATAGCGACTATGTTTTCTGCACTTGTAGTAGACAGCACCTTGATAGCTCAGTTGGTACAGCAGACCACTGTAGGCAATTCCTCATATGAAGTGCGGTCATTCCAAGGTCGCTGGTTCAACTCCCGCTCAAAGCAAGCCTTGTCTTCACCTGTCAGCTCCTCCAAAATTTAAAAACACAAACAAGATAACTCCTACTTTATTTTCCAACCATCAATTTTTTATTCACCCAGCCTAAAAGTCCTGATTATCAGTTCTGGGTCCCTGGCAATGACTGTTGGGTACAAACTGAGAAGCTGTGCTCTGAAGGTAGGGCTGGGCTTTTCACTGACCATGTAGGTGGATTAGTTGTGTGGGCAAAGTATGTCATCCTAGCCACTATGTTTTCTGCACTTGTAGTAGACAGCACCTTGATAGCTCAGTTGGTAGAGCACAGGTCTGTAGGCAGTTCCTCATATGAAGTGCAGTCATTCCAAGGTAGCTGGTTCAACTCCCGCTCAAAGCAAGCCTTGTCTTCACCTGTCTCCTCCTCCAAAATTGAAAAACACAAACAAGATAACTCCTACTTTATTTTCCAACCATCAATTTTTTTTTCACCCAGCCTAAAAGTCCTGATTATCAGTTCTGGGTCCCTGGCAATGACTGTTGGGTACAAACTGAGACGCTGTGCTCTGAAGGTAGGGCTGGGCTTTTCACTGACCATGTAGGTGGATTAGTTGTGTGGGCAAAGTGTGTCATCATAGCCACTATGTTTTCTGCACTGGTTGTTTATAGCACCTTGATAGCTCAGTTGGTAGAGCAGAGGACTGTAGGCAGTTCTTCATATGAAGTGCTCTCATTCCAAGGTAGCTGGTTCAACTCCCGCTCAAAGCAAGCCTTGTCTTCACCTGTCAGCTCCTCCAATATTTGAAAAAACACACAAGATAACTCCTACTTTATTTTCCAACCATCAATTTTTTTATTCACCCAGCCTTAAAGTCCTGATTATCAGTTCTGGGTCCCTGGCAATGGCTGTTGGGTACAAACTGAGAAGCTGTGCTCTGAAATTAGGGCTGGGCTTTTCACTGACCATGTAGGTGGATTAGTTGTGTGGGCAAAGTATGTCATCATAGCGACTATGTTTTCTGCACTTGTAGTAGACAGCACCTTGATAGCTCAGTTGGTACAGCAGACCACTGTAGGCAATTCCTCATATGAAGTGCGGTCATTCCAAGGTCGCTGGTTCAACTCCCGCTCAAAGCAAGCCTTGTCTTCACCTGTCAGCTCCTCCAAAATTTAAAAACACAAACAAGATAACTCCTACTTTATTTTCCAACCATCAATTTTTTATTCACCCAGCCTAAAAGTCCTGATTATCAGTTCTGGGTCCCTGGCAATGACTGTTGGGTACAAACTGAGAAGCTGTGCTCTGAAGGTAGGGCTGGGCTTTTCACTGACCATGTAGGTGGATTAGTTGTGTGGGCAAAGTATGTCATCCTAGCCACTATGTTTTCTGCACTTGTAGTAGACAGCACCTTGATAGCTCAGTTGGTAGAGCACAGGTCTGTAGGCAGTTCCTCATATGAAGTGCTGTCATTCCAAGGTAGCTGGTTGAACTCCCGCTCAAAGCAAGCCTTGTCTTCACCTGTCAGCTCCTCCAAAATTGAAAAACACAAACAAGATAACTCCTAATTTATTTTCCAACCATCAATTTTTTTTTCACCCAGCCTAAAAGTCCTGATTATCAGTTCTGGGTCCCTGGCAATGGCTGTTGGGTACAAACTGAGAAGCTGTGCTCTGAAATTAGGGCTGGGCTTTTCACTGACCATATAGGTGGATTAGTTGTGTGGGCAAAGTGTGTCATCATAGCCACTATGTTTTCTGCACTGGTTGTTTATAGCACCTTGATAGCTCAGTTGGTAGAGCAGAGGACTGTAGGCAGTTCTTCATATGAAGTGCTGTCATTCCAAGGTCGCTGGTTCAACTCCCGCTCAAAGCAAGCCTTGTCTTCACCTGTCAGCTCCACCAAAATTTGAAAACACAAACAAGATAACTCCTACTTTACTTTCCAACCATCATTTTTTTATTCCCCAGCCTAAAAGTCCTGATTATCAGTTCTGGGTCCCTGGCAATGACTGTTGGGTACAAACTGAGAAGCTGTGCTCTGAAGGTAGGGCTGGGCTTTTCACTGACCATGTAGGTGGATTAGTTGTGTGGGCAAAGTGTGTCATCATAGCCACTATGTTTTCTGCACTTGTAGTAGACAGCACCTTGATAGCTCAGTTGGTAGAGCAGAGGACTTTAGGCAATTCCTCATATAAAGTGCTGTCATTTCAAGGTCGCTGTTTCAACTCCAGCTCAGAGCAAGCCTTGGCTTCACCTCTCAGCCCCTCAAATATTTAAAAACACAAACTAGATAACTCCTACTTTATTTTCCAACCATCAATTTTTTTATTCACCCAGCCTAAAAGTCCTGATTATCAGTTCTGGGTCCCTGGCAATGGCTGTTGGGTACAAACTGAGAAGCTGTGCTCTGAAATTAGGGCTGGGCTTTTCACTGACCATGTAGGTGTACTAGTTGTGTGGGCAAAGTATGTCATCATAGCGACTATGTTTTCTGCACTTGTAGTAGACAGCACCTTGATAGCTCAGTTGGTAGAGCACAGGTCTGTAGGCAGTTCCTCTTATGAAGTGCTGTCATTCCAAGGTCGCTGGTTCAACTCCCGCTCAAAGCAAGCCTTGTCTTCACCTGTCAGCTCCTCCAGAATTTAAAAACACAAACAAGATAACTCCTACTTTATTTTCAAACCATCAATTTTTTATTCACCCAGCCTAAAAGTCCTGATTATCAGTTCTGGGTCCCTGGCAATGGCTGTTGGGTACAAACTGAGAAGCTGTGCTCTGAAATTAGGGCTGGGCTTTTCACTGACCATGTAGGTGGATTAGTTGTGTGGGCAAAGTATGTCATCATAGCCACTATGTTTTCTGCACTTGTAGTAGACAGCACCTTGATAGCTCAGTTGGTAGAGCACAGGTCTGTAGGCAGTTCCTCATATGAAGTGCTGTCATTCCAAGGTAGCTGGTTGAACTCCCGCTCAAAGCAAGCCTTGTCTTCACCTGTCTCCTCCTCCAAAATTGAAAAACACAAAAAAGATAACTCCTACTTTATTTTCCAACCATCATTTTTTTTTTCACCCAGCCTAAAAGTCCTGATTATCAGTTCTGGGTCCCTGGCAATGGCTGTTGGGTACAAACTGAGAAGCTGTGCTCTGAAGGTAGGGCTGGGCTTTTCACTGACCATGTAGGTGGATTAGTTGTGTGGGCAAAGTGTGTCATCATAGCCACTATGTTTTCTGCACTGGTTGTTTATAGCACCTTGATAGCTCAGTTGGTAGAGCAGAGGACTGTAGCCAGTTCTTCATATGAAGTGCTCTCATTCCAAGGTCGCTGGTTCAACTCCCGCTCAAAGCAAGCCTTGTCTTCACCTGTCAGCTCCTCCAAAATTTAAAAAAACACACAAGATAACTCCTACTTTATTTTCCAACCATCAATTTTTTATTCACCCAGCCTAAAAGTCCTGATTATCAGTTCTGGGTCCCTGGCAATGGCTGTTGGGTACAAACCGAGAAGCTGTGCTCTGAAGGTAGGGCTGGGCTTTTCACTGACCATGTAGGTGGATTAGTTGTGTGGGCAAAGTGTGTCATAATAGCCACTATGTTTTCTGCACTGGTTGTTTATAGCACCTTGATAGCTCAGTTGGTAGAGCAGAGGACTGTAGGCAGTTCTTCATATGAAGTGCTCTCATTCCAATGTCGCTGGTTCATCTCCCGCTCAAAGCAAGCCTTGTCTTCACCTGTCAGCTCCTCCAAAATTTAAAAACACAAACAAGATAACTCCTACTTTATTTTCCAAACATCATTTTTTTATTCACCAGCCTAAAAGTCCTGATTATCAGTTCTGGGTCCCTGGCAATGGCTGTTGGGTACAAACTGAGAAGCTGTGCTCTGAAGGTAGGGCTGGGCTTTTCACTGACCATGTAGGTGGATTAGTTGTGTGGGCAAAGTGTGTCATCATAGCCACTATGTTTTCTGCACTTGTAGTAGACAGCACCTTGATAGCTCAGTTGGTAGAGCAGAGGACTGTATGCAGTTCCTCACATGAAGTGCTGTCATTCCAAGGTAGCTGGTTCAACTCCTGCTCAAAGCAAGCCTTGTCTTCACCTGTCAGCTCCTCCAAAATTTAAAAACACAAACAAGATAACTCCTAATTTATTTTCCAACCATCAATTTTTTTATTCACCCAGCCTAAAAGTCCTGATTATCAGTTCTGGGTCCCTGGCAATGGCTGTTGGGTACAAACTGAGAAGCTGTGCTCTGAAGGTAGGGCTGGGCTTTTCACTGACCATGTAGGTGGATTAGTTGTGTGGGCAAAGTATGTCATCATAGCGACTATGTTTTCTGCACTTGTAGTTGACAACACCTTGATAGCTCAGTTGGTAGAGCACAGGTCTTTAGGCAGTTCCTCATATGAAGTGCTGTCATTCAAAGGTCGCTGGTTCAACTCCTGCTCAAAGCAAGCCTTGTCTTCACCTGTCAGCTCGTCCAAAATTTAAAAACACAAACAAGATAACTCCTACTTTATTTTCCAACCATCAATTTTTTTATTCACCCAGCCTAAAAGTCCTGATTATCAGTTCTGGGTCCCTGGCAATGGCTGTTGGGTACAAACTGAGAAGCTGTGCTCTGAAGGTAGGGCTGGGCTTTTCACTGACCATGTAGGTGGATTAGTTGTGTGGGCAAAGTGTGTCATCATAGCCACTATGTTTTCTGCACTGGTTGTTTATAGCACCTTGATAGCTCAGTTGGTAGAGCAGAGGACTGTAGGCAGTTCTTCATATGAAGTGCTCTCATTCCAAGGTCGCTGGTTCAACTCCCGCTCAAAGCAAGCCTTGTCTTCACCTGTCAGCTCCACCAAAATTTAAAAACACAAACAAGATAACTCCTAATTTATTTTCCAACCATCATTTTTTTATTCACCAGCCTTAAAGTCCTGATTATCAGTTCTGGGTCCCTGGCAATGGCTGTTGGGTACAAACTGAGAAGCTGTGCTCTGAAGGTAGGGCTGGGCCTTTCACTGACCATGTAGGTGGATTAGTTGTGTGGGCAAAGTGTGTCATCATAGCCACTATGTTTTCTGCACTTGTAGTAGACAGCACCTTGATAGCTCAGTTGGTAGAGCAGAGGACTGTAGGCAGTTCCTCACATGAAGTGCTGTCATTCCAAGGTAGCTGGTTCAACTCCCGCTCAAAGCAAGCCTTGTCTTCACCTGTCATCTCCTCCAAAATTTAAAAACACAAACAAGATAACTCCTACTTTATTTTCCAACCATCAATTTTTTTATTCACCCAGCCTAAAAGTCCTGATTATCAGTTCTGGGTCCCTGGCAATGGCTGTTGGGTACAAACTGAGAAGCTGTGCTCTGAAGGTAGGGCTGGGCTTTTCACTGACCATGTAGGTGGATTAGTTGTGTGGGCAAAGTATGTCATCATAGCGACTATGTTTTCTGCACTTGTAGTAGACAGCACCTTGATAGCTCAGTTGGTAGAGCACAGGTCTTAAGGCGGTTCCTCATATTAAGTGCTGTCATTCCAATGTCGCTGGTTCAACTCCCGCTCAAAGCAAGCCTTGTCTTCACCTGTCAGCTCCTCCAAAATTTAAAAGCACAAACAAGATAACTCCTACTTTATTTTCCAACCATCAATTTTTTATTCACCCAGCCTAAAAGTCCTGATTATCAGTTCTGGGTCCCTGGCAATGACTGTTGGGTACAAACTGAGAAGCTGTGCTCTGAAGGTAGGGCTGGGCTTTTCACTGACCATGTAGGTGGATTAGTTGTGTGGGCAAAGTATGTCATCCTAGCGACTATGTTTTCTGCACTTGTAGTTGACAACACCTTGATAGCTCAGTTGGTAGAGCACAGGTCTTTAGGCGGTTCCTCATATGAAGTGCTGTCATTCAAAGGTCGCTGGTTCAACTCCTGCTCAAAGCAAGCCTTGTCTTCACCTGTCAGCTCGTCCAAAATTTAAAAACACAAACAAGATAACTCCTACTTTATTTTCCAACCATCAATTTTTTTATTCACCCAGCCTAAAAGTCCTGATTATCAGTTCTGGGTCCCTGGCAATGGCTGTTGGGTACAAACTGAGAAGCTGTGCTCTGAAGGTAGGGCTGGGCTTTTCACTGACCATGTAGGTGGATTAGTTGTGTGGGCAAAGTATGTCATCATAGCGACTATGTTTTCTGCACTTGTAGTAGACAGCACCTTGATAGCTCAGTTGGTAGAGCACAGGTCTTAAGGCGGTTCCTCATATTAAGTGCTGTCATTCCAAGGTCGCTGGTTCAACTCCCGCTCAAAGCAAGCCTTGTCTTCACCTGTCAGCTCCTCCAAAATTTAAAAACACAAACAAGATAACTCCTACTTTATTTTCCAACCATCAATTTTTTATTCACCCAGCCTAAAAGTCCTGATTATCAGTTCTGGGTCCCTGGCAATGACTGTTGGGTACAAACTGAGAAGCTGTGCTCTGAAGGTAGGGCTGGGCTTTTCACTGACCATGTAGGTGGATTAGTTGTGTGGGCAAAGTATGTCATCCTAGCGACTATGTTTTCTGCACTTGTAGTTGACAACTCCTTGATACCTCAGTTGGTAGAGCAGAGGACTGTAGCCAGTTCTTCATATGAAGTGCTCTCATTCCAAGGTCGCTGGTTCAACTCCCGCTCAAAGCAAGCCTTGTCTTCACCTGTCAGCTCCTCCAAAATTTAAAAAAACACACAAGATAACTCCTACTTTATTTTCCAACCATCAATTTTTTATTCACCCAGCCTAAAAGTCCTGATTATCAGTTCTGGGTCCCTGGCAATGGCTGTTGGGTACAAACCGAGAAGCTGTGCTCTGAAGGTAGGGCTGGGCTTTTCACTGACCATGTAGGTGGATTAGTTGTGTGGGCAAAGTGTGTCATAATAGCCACTATGTTTTCTGCACTGGTTGTTTATAGCACCTTGATAGCTCAGTTGGTAGAGCAGAGGACTGTAGGCAGTTCTTCATATGAAGTGCTCTCATTCCAATGTCGCTGGTTCATCTCCCGCTCAAAGCAAGCCTTGTCTTCACCTGTCAGCTCCTCCAAAATTTAAAAACACAAACAAGATAACTCCTACTTTATTTTCCAACCATCATTTTTTTATTCACCAGCCTAAAAGTCCTGATTATCAGTTCTGGGTCCCTGGCAATGGCTGTTGGGTACAAACTGAGAAGCTGTGCTCTGAAGGTAGGGCTGGGCTTTTCACTGACCATGTAGGTGGATTAGTTGTGTGGGCAAAGTGTGTCATCATAGCCACTATGTTTTCTGCACTTGTAGTAGACAGCACCTTGATAGCTCAGTTGGTAGAGCAGAGGACTGTATGCAGTTCCTCACATGAAGTGCTGTCATTCCAAGGTAGCTGGTTCAACTCCCGCTCAAAGCAAGCCTTGTCTTCACCTGTCAGCTCCTCCAAAATTGAAAAACACAAACAAGATAACTCCTAATTTATTTTCCAACCATCAATTTTTTTATTCACCCAGCCTAAAAGTCCTGATTATCAGTTCTGGGTCCCTGGCAATGGCTGTTGGGTACAAACTGAGAAGCTGTGCTCTGAAGGTAGGGCTGGGCTTTTCACTGACCATGTAGGTGGATTAGTTGTGTGGGCAAAGTATGTCATCATAGCGACTATGTTTTCTGCACTTGTAGTAGACAGCACCTTGATAGCTCAGTTGGTAGAGCACAGGTCTTAAGGCGGTTCCTCATATTAAGTGCTGTCATTCCAAGGTCGCTGGTTCAACTCCCGCTCAAAGCAAGCCTTGTCTTCACCTGTCAGCTCCTCCAAAATTTAAAAGCACAAACAAGATAACTCCTACTTTATTTTCCAACCATCAATTTTTTATTCACCCAGCCTAAAAGTCCTGATTATCAGTTCTGGGTCCCTGGCAATGACTGTTGGGTACAAACTGAGAAGCTGTGCTCTGAAGGTAGGGCTGGGCTTTTCACTGACCATGTAGGTGGATTAGTTGTGTGGGCAAAGTATGTCATCCTAGCGACTATGTTTTCTGCACTTGTAGTTGACAACACCTTGATAGCTCAGTTGGTAGAGCACAGGTCTTTAGGCAGTTCCTCATATGAAGTGCTGTCATTCAAAGGTCGCTGGTTCAACTCCTGCTCAAAGCAAGCCTTGTCTTCACCTGTCAGCTCGTCCAAAATTTAAAAACACAAACAAGATAACTCCTACTTTATTTTCCAACCATCAATTTTTTTATTCACCCAGCCTAAAAGTCCTGATTATCAGTTCTGGGTCCCTGGCAATGGCTGTTGGGTACAAACTGAGAAGCTGTGCTCTGAAGGTAGGGCTGGGCTTTTCACTGACCATGTAGGTGGATTAGTTGTGTGGGCAAAGTATGTCATCATAGCGACTATGTTTTCTGCACTTGTAGTAGACAGCACCTTGATAGCTCAGTTGGTAGAGCACAGGTCTTAAGGCGGTTCCTCATATTAAGTGCTGTCATTTCAAGGTCGCTGGTTCAACTCCCGCTCAAAGCAAGCCTTGTCTTCACCTGTCAGCTCCTCCAAAATTTAAAAACACAAACAAGATAACTCCTACTTTATTTTCCAACCATCAATTTTTTATTCACCCAGCCTAAAAGTCCTGATTATCAGTTCTGGGTCCCTGGCAATGACTGTTGGGTACAAACTGAGAAGCTGTGCTCTGAAGGTAGGGCTGGGCTTTTCACTGACCATGTAGGTGGATTAGTTGTGTGGGCAAAGTATGTCATCCTAGCGACTATGTTTTCTGCACTTGTAGTTGACAACTCCTTGGTAGCTCAGTTGGTAGAGCACAGGTCTTTAGGCAGTTCCTCATATGAAGTGCTGTCATTCAAAGGTTGCTGGTTCAACTCCTGCTCAAAGCAAGCCTTGTCTTCACCTGTCAGCTCCTCCAAAATTTAAAAACACAAACAAGATAACTCCTACTTTATTTTCCAACCATCAATTTTTTTATTCACCCAGCCTAAAAGTCCTGATTATCAGTTCTGGGTCCCTGGCAATGGCTGTTGGGTACAAACTGAGAAGCTGTGCTCTGAAGGTAGGGCTGGGCTTTTCACTGACCATGTAGGTGGATTAGTTGTGTGGGCAAAGTGTGTCATCATAGCCACTATGTTTTCTGCACTGGTTGTTTATAGCACCTTGATAGCTCAGTTGGTAGAGCAGAGGACTGTAGGCAGTTCTTCATATGAAGTGCTCTCATTCCAAGGTCGCTGGTTCAACTCCCGCTCAAAGCAAGCCTTGTCTTCACCTGTCAGCTCCACCAAAATTTAAAAACACAAACAAGATAACTCCTAATTTATTTTCCAACCATCATTTTTTTATTCACCAGCCTTAAAGTCCTGATTATCAGTTCTGGGTCCCTGGCAATGGCTGTTGGGTACAAACTGAGAAGCTGTGCTCTGAAGGTAGGGCTGGGCCTTTCACTGACCATGTAGGTGGATTAGTTGTGTGGGCAAAGTGTGTCATCATAGCCACTATGTTTTCTGCACTTGTAGTAGACAGCACCTTGATAGCTCAGTTGGTAGAGCAGAGGACTGTAGGCAGTTCCTCACATGAAGTGCTGTCATTCCAAGGTAGCTGGTTCAACTCCCGCTCAAAGCAAGCCTTGTCTTCACCTGTCATCTCCTCCAAAATTTAAAAACACAAACAAGATAACTCCTACTTTATTTTCCAACCATCAATTTTTTTATTCACCCAGCCTAAAAGTCCTGATTATCAGTTCTGGGTCCCTGGCAATGGCTGTTGGGTACAAACTGAGAAGCTGTGCTCTGAAGGTAGGGCTGGGCTTTTCACTGACCATGTAGGTGGATTAGTTGTGTGGGCAAAGTATGTCATCATAGCGACTATGTTTTCTGCACTTGTATTAGACAGCACCTTGATAGCTCAGTTGGTAGAGCACAGGTCTTAAGGCGGTTCCTCATATTAAGTGCTGTCATTCCAAGGTCGCTGGTTCAACTCCCACTCAAAGCAAGCCTTGACTTCACCTGTCAGCTCCTCCAAAATTTAAAAACACAAACAAGATAACTCCTACTTTATTTTCCAACCATCAATTTTTTATTCACCCAGCCTAAAAATCCTGATTATCAGTTCTGGGTCCCTGGCAATGACTGTTGGGTACAAACTGAGAAGCTGTGCTCTGAAGGTAGGGCTGGGCTTTTCACTGACCATGTAGGTGGATTAGTTGTGTGGGCAAAGTATGTCATCCTAGCGACTATGTTTTCTGCACTTGTAGTTGACAACACCTTGATAGCTCAGTTGGTAGAGCACAGGTCTTTAGGCAGTTCCTGATATGAACTGCTGTCATTCAAAGGTCGCTGGTTCAACTCCTGCTCAAAGCAAGCCTTGTCTTCACCTGTCAGCTCCTCCAAAATTTAAAAACACAAACAAGATAACTCCTAATTTATTTTCCAACCATCATTTTTTTATTCACCAGCCTTAAAGTCCTGATTATCAGTTCTGGGTCCCTGGCAATGGCTGTTGGGTACAAACTGAGAAGCTGTGCTCTGAAGGTAGGGCTGGGCCTTTCACTGACCATGTAGGTGGATTAGTTGTGTGGGCAAAGTGTGTCATCATAGCCACTATGTTTTCTGCACTTGTATTAGACAGCACCTTGATAGCTCAGTTGGTAGAGCAGAGGACTGTAGGCAGTTCCTCACATGAAGTGCTGTCATTCCAAGGTAGCTGGTTCAACTCCCGCTCAAAGCAACCCTTGTCTTCACCTGTCATCTCCTCCAAAATTTAAAAACACAAACAAGATAACTCCTACTTTATTTTCCAACCATCAATTTTTTTATTCACCCAGCCTAAAAGTCCTGATTATCAGTTCTGGGTCCCTGGCAATGGCTGTTGGGTACAAACTGAGAAGCTGTGCTCTGAAGGTAGGGCTGGGCTTTTCACTGACCATGTAGGTGGATTAGTTGTGTGGGCAAAGTATGTCATCATAGCGACTATGTTTTCTGCACTTGTATTAGACAGCACCTTGATAGCTCAGTTGGTAGAGCACAGGTCTTAAGGCGGTTCCTCATATTAAGTGCTGTCATTCCAAGGTCGCTGGTTCAACTCCCGCTCAAAGCAAGCCTTGACTTCACCTGTCAGCTCCTCCAAACTTTAAAAACACAAACAAGATAACTCCTACTTTATTTTCCAACCATCAATTTTTTATTCACCCAGCCTAAAAGTCCTGATTATCAGTTCTGGGTCCCTGGCAATGACTGTTGGGTACAAACTGAGAAGCTGTGCTCTGAAGGTAGGGCTGGGCTTTTCACTGACCATGTAGGTGGATTAGTTGTGTGGGCAAAGTATGTCATCCTAGCGACTATGTTTTCTGCACTTGTAGTTGACAACACCTTGATAGCTCAGTTGGTAGAGCACAGGTCTTTAGGCAGTTCCTCATATGAAGTGCTGTCATTCAAACGTCGCTGGTTCAACTCCTGCTCAAAGCAAGCCTTGTCTTCACCTGTCAGCTTGTCCAAAATTTAAAAACACAAACAAGATAACTCCTACTTTATTTTCCAACCATCAATTTTTTTATTCACCCAGCCTAAAAGTCCTGATTATCAGTTCTGGGTCCCTGGCAATGGCTGTTGGGTACAAACTGAGAAGCTGTGCTCTGAAGGTAGGGCTGGGCTTTTCACTGACCATGTAGGTGGATTAGTTGTGTGGGCAAAGTGTGTCATCATAGCCACTATGTTTTCTGCACTGGTTGTTTATACCACCTTGATAGCTCAGTTGGTAGAGCAGAGGACTGTAGGCAGTTCTTCATATGAATTGCTCTCATTCCAAGGTCGCTGGTTCAACTCCCGCTCAAAGCAAGCCTTGTCTTCACCTTTTAGCTCCACCAAAATTTAAAAACACAAACAAGATAACTCCTAATTTATTTTCCAACCATCATTTTTTTATTCACCAGCCTTAAAGTCCTGATTATCAGTTCTGGGTACCTGGCAATGGCTGTTGGGTACAAACTGAGAAGCTGTGCTCTGAAGGTAGGGCTGGGCCTTTCACTGACCATGTAGGTGGATTAGTTGTGTGGGCAAAGTGTGTCATCATAGCCACTATGTTTTCTGCACTTGTACTAGACAGCACCTTGATAGCTCAGTTGGTAGAGCAGAGGACTGTAGGCAGTTCCTCACATGAAGTGCTGTCATTCCAAGGTAGCTGGTTCAACTCCCGCTCAAAGCAAGCCTTGTCTTCACCTGTCAGCTCCTCCAAAATTTAAAAACACAAACAAGATAACTCCTACTTTATTTTCCAACCATCAATTTTTTTATTCACCCAGCCTAAAAGTCCTGATTATCAGTTCTGGGTCCCTGGCAATGGCTGTTGGGTACAAACTGAGAAGCTGTGCTCTGAAGGTAGGGCTGGGCTTTTCACTGACCATGTAGGTGGATTAGTTGTGTGGGCAAAGTATGTCATCATAGCGACTATGTTTTCTGCACTTGTAGTAGACAGCACCTTGATAGCTCAGTTGGTAGAGCACAGGTCTTAAGGCGGTTCCTCATATTAAGTGCTGTCATTCCAAGGTCGCTGGTTCAACTCCCGCTCAAAGCAAGCCTTGTCTTCACCTGTCAGCTCCTCCAAAATTTAAAAACACAAACAAGATAACTCCTACTTTATTTTCCAACCATCAATTTTTTATTCACCCAGCCTAAAAGTCCTGATTATCAGTTCTGGGTCCCTGGCAATGACTGTTGGGTACAAACTGAGAAGCTGTGCTCTGAAGGTAGGGCTGGGCTTTTCACTGACCATGTAGGTGGATTAGTTGTGTGGGCAAAGTATGTCATCCTAGCCACTATGTTTTCTGCACTTGTATTAGACAGCACCTTGATAGCTCAGTTGGTAGAGCAGAGGACTGTAGGCAGTTCCTCATATGAAGTGCTATCATTCCAAGGTAGCTGGTTCAACTCCCGCTCAAAGCAAGCCTTGTCTTCACCTGTCTCCTCCTCCAAAATTGAAAAACACAAACAAGATAACTCCTACTTTATTTTCCAACCATCAATTTTTTTTTCACCCAGCCTAAAAGTCCTGATTATCAGTTCTGGGTCCCTGGCAATGACTGTTGGGTACAAACTGAGAAGCTGTGCTCTGAAGGTAGGGCTGGGCTTTTCACTGACCATGTAGGTGGATTAGTTGTGTGGGCAAAGTGTGTCATCATAGCCACTATGTTTTCTGCACTGGTTGTTTATAGCACCTTGATAGCTCAGTTGGTAGAGCAGAGGACTGTAGGCAGTTCGTCATATGAAGTGCTTTCATTCCAAGGTCGCTGGTTCAACTCCCGCTCAAAGCAAGCCTTGTCTTCACCTGTCAGCTCCTCCAAAATTAAAAAAAACACACAAGATAACTCCTTCTTTATTTTCCAACCATCAATTTTTTATTCACCCAGCCTAAAAGTCCTGATTATCAGTTCTGGGTCCCTGGCAATGGCTGTTGGGTACAAACTGAGAAGCTGTGCTCTGAAGGTAGGGCTGGGCTTTTCACTGACCATGTAGGTGGATTAGTTGTGTGGGCAAAGTATGTCATAATAGCCACTATGTTTTCTGCACTTGTAGTAGACAGCACCTTGATAGCTCAGTTGGTAGAGCAGAGGACTGTAGGCAGTTCCTCATATGAAGTGCTGTCATTCCAAGGTCGCTGGTTCAACTCCCGCTCAAAGTAAGCCTTGTCTTCACCTGTCAGCTCCTCCAAAATTTAAAAACACAAACAAGATAACTCCTACTTTATTTTCCAACCATCAATTTTTTATTCACCCAGCCTAAAAGTCCTGATTATCAGTTCTGGGTCCCTGGCAATGACTATTGGGTACA
Source organism: Xyrichtys novacula (assembly GCA_962446985.1). Classification (NCBI taxonomy): domain Eukaryota; kingdom Metazoa; phylum Chordata; class Actinopteri; order Labriformes; family Labridae; genus Xyrichtys; species Xyrichtys novacula. Next base: position 21,901,321 of record OY660874.1, on the reverse strand, counting down.
AACTGAGAAGCTGTGCTCTGAAGGTAGGGCTGGGCTTTTCACTGACCATGTAGGTGGATTAGTTGTGTGGGTAAAGTGTGTCATCATAGCCACTATGTTTTCTGCACTTGGAGTAGACAGCCCCTGGATAGCTCAGTTGGTAGAGCACAGGTTTGTAGGCAGTTCCTCATATGAAGTGCTGTTATACCAAGGTCGCTGGTTCAACTCCCGCTCAAAGCAAGCCTTGTTTTCATCTGTCAGCTCCTCCAAAATTTAAAAACACAAACAAGAGTTCTCCTACTTTATTTTCCAACCATCAATTTTTTATTCACCCAGCCTAAAAGTCCTGATTATCAGTTCTGGGTCCCTGGCAATGACTATTGGGTACAAACTGAGAAGCTGTGCTCTGAAGGTAGGGCTGGGCTTTTCACTGACCATATAGGTGGATTAGTTGTGTGGGCAAAGTATGTCATCATAGCCACTATGTTTTCTGCACTTGGAGTAGACAGCACCTTGATAGCTCAGTTGGTAGAGCACAGGTCTTTAGGCAGTTGCTCATATGAAGCGCTGTCAATCCAATGTCGCTGGTTCAACTCGCGGTCAAAGCAACCCTTGTCTTCATCTGTCAGCTCCTCCAAAATTTAAAAACACAAACAAGATAACGCTTGCTTTATTTTCCAACCATCAATTTTTTATTCAGCCAGCCTAAAAGTCCTGATTATCAGTTCTGGGTCCCTGGCAATGACTGTTGGGTACAAACTGAGAAGCTGTGCTCTGAAGGTACGGCTGGGCTTTTCACTGACCATGTAGCTCTCATAGTACTGTGGGCATAGTGTGTTTTCTCAGCCACTTTGTTTTCTGCAGTGTTTCCCACAGCACCTTGATAGCTCAGTTGGTAGAGCAGAGGACTGTATGAACTTCCTCATATGCAAAGGTCGCTGGTTCAACTCCTGCTCAAAGCACCTGCATTTCATTGGTATGAGCAATGTTCTAGGTCCCCTCTCTACCATTGCTGTGTCAGAATTGCCTACTCGGACACTAAATGCTACATACTACTGCTAGATCCTACTCCTACATACTAAACACGTTGGCCCAATTCGGACACACTAGATGAGCAGTGGGGAAAGACGGCCCCCGCAGGCAGAGAGTACTGCGCCCGTCCAGACAGTGGTAACTGAAGCCCTTCATCTGCTGGCCTGGCTGTAGTACTGCAGCTGTGCAGTTTAATGATGGAATAAGTGAGCTTTACTTCCATGATGTCGCCACATATTTGCTCATAAAATGATTACTTGGGCAAATATGACACCATGACATGACAAAGAGATACAACTGCACATTTTTTAGGACAGTGTGTGAAGTTACATGAAACCGCCATGGTGCGCGCTGCTGTGGCCAGCCGGCGTTCGCGACGCATCTATGCTGGTGGCGCTAGCATCACATGCGCTTCTACAACTTTTAAGAGGACGCAGAAGAAGCCCGCGGTGCATTTTGGGTCAGTAGCATGCCCGTAGGATGCACCGCGACCAACCTACAATGTGGGCGTGTCTAGTATCTGAAGTAGTATCTGAAGTAGCATGCTACTCGCTCCAGTGGCCAATTCGGACATGCTAGATACTACTTCGACTACTACTTCGACTACTACTCGGCAATTCGGACGCAGCTCATGTCTGTCTGTTGTGTCCTTGGGCAAGACACTTAACCCACCTTGCTCCCACTGTGTGTCCTCCACTGGTGTTTGATTGTGAGTTTTGTGTGGTGGTAGGTGCAAACTGGCAGCCACGTTTCCATCAGTCTGTCACAGGACAGCTGTAATTACTAAGGTAGTTTACCACCACCATGGTGTGACTGTATGAGTGAATGAGTGATGTATCCAATGTAAAGCGCTTTGAGGGTCTCTGATTAAACACTATATGAAATCAGATGCATTATTATTGTTATCTGGCCTGAAATAGATATAATATTGAATTACTCATAGACTTATTAAAACAGTACATCTAATTTGACATACTTCTTTTGAGATGGTAAAATGTATCCAAACTTCACAAATCTGTGTGTGCAATAAAAGCACAGAGCAGTGATTAAAGGTTGAAGACTGAATTTCCCATGAGAATCTTCACCCATTATTGTAAAGTTGTGGCTTTTGGCAAACATGCATTTGTTTCAGATGCAAATGAAGGGAATACAGAGGTTTTTTTTTAAAGATACTAATTTTCTTTGCACGGAGTAAAAACGTTATGAATTGATTTGTAGCCACTCAGAACTTTAAATTCTTACAACAACAAACTTTCGGAAACTCTTACAGATTGTGATCAGACGTACCAGAGGTTTAAGGTTACCTGTCACAGCCAAATACCAACCCAGCTTCTTTGCAGAAAACTCAGCATAGAAAAATGACTAGTGCAATTTTTCAAGGTAGGTCATGAAGAGGTATCACAGGAAGTGTGAGTTCAAAGGTTCTTAAAATATCCTCATAGTACCTTTAAACACTACTTTAAAGTTATCACTCATATAATAAGATAATATTTAGATGCAGTACCCCTGCATTTCTTTAAAATAACTTTTTGTTTTAGTCATTTTACTTTTAAAAGTCTATTACCAGTTTATTTGTATATCACGCTGAGATCATGCCTACAATGTTCGAAACTTCAGATGAATCAGGATAAGAGGACACACCTTTTTGACACTGTGTGCTTATCTTGCAACACACCCTGTTCATTTAAAAGCACCACATGAGGAAAGAGGATGCACTACATCTGCTCTCGTCTCTGTGTCAATGCCAATTTGCTCTGATGCAACTGTAGCCATGTTAACATGCCATATATGTCACAATTAAACCCGGTATCTTTCAACCATGACAGAGACTTCCATCAGATACAAGGTGCTGAGGTTTCATGTCTTTTCACTTCCTCTGTGATTTTTCTAGAGAGTGAGTGTGTACGTGTGTGTGAGTGTGTGTGAGTGTGAAAAAAAGAGAGAGGGTCAGAAAAAGAAGCCCTATCTGTACTTCAACACTCACCGCTACCACAAATAAGTGAGCGTGATTCATCACTTCCTTCCTATTAGGCACGAACACTGCAAGAGCAGAGGGTGTTAACCAAACGTTCAGCACACCAGGCTCTACACCCCTCTGTGTGCATGCACTAAACGTACAGCGCGAGTGCACGTGTGAGTGTGAGTGTGTGCATGTGTGTGTGTGTGTGGTTGCCTTAGAAAAGTTCTGCTCTCGACCTTTGGTGCCATCTGCCAGTGACAGGGCAGAAATGCAAATCAGATACAGTCAGATAATTCACCATGCTAGCTCCCTCCATTAGAGCAGCCTACAGAAATAAACTAGGTCAGACAGACCAGCAGCCAGCTGTGTGTGTGTGAGCGCGCGCGTGTGTGTAATAAGGCACATGCGCCTCTCTTTGTGTGGGGAGACAGCTATAGCCTACATGTGTGTGTGGGGGATGGGTTTGGAGTTAGCATTGAGGGTTCATAATATCCTCACTTGTGATGCTGCACACTGAGCAGGCACAAGTAAAATAAAGACAACAGTGGCTCATCCAGTCAGCACTCCTTTAAAGATTTCAGACAGAGGAGGCACTTTCAGGCTGTGTGACAGGCCAAAGGAGCTGGGTGACAAATAAAGGCTCTTATCTGAGGCTGAAATTAGCCACAGCCAGCGTGCAACTGATAGGGAGCGTATAAAACTCTAGAAAACGAACCACCCGGGAGGGTGATGCAACGCAGAGGCAACACTGGCGTAATGCAGACAGATGCGTCCTCCTCTCTCATATCGCTGCGACGCCTCTGAATTATGAATGAGGCCCCATGCACCTCTTCAATGCAAAAAGACTCCTTCTCTTCATGCTCACAATATAGCTACTGTTTGTTTTCGTTAATGCCTCGCACTCAAACGCAACACAACCCCGTCATCATCGCTGGTTGTGCTAAAAATCTTAAATAAAGATGGAGAGAATTTTTGTCAGAGGCATATTTCAGATCAGCCTTTGTTTGAGGACAGTTGAGCTGCACACAAAGCAGATGGCTTGTACAGTAGGTGCTGATCTAAAACAGTATGACTGCTTTGTGCTAAAATTAGGTCCATCAATTTATATGATTTCACCAACTTTTGGCATATACAGTATTTGATCACTTAAAGCCTCATTTATGTTTCCCCTATATATGTGAGTTCTAAGTGGTGTACTCAAACACATCATATGGAAACTAGAGTCAGCGAAGTCAGTCTTGAATCTTTTCTTGTCAAGTTTGTATGTTTCAAAGCGATAAACATGCAGCAGGGAGAGCTGGGTAATAAATGACTGCATGCCTTTCAGAATCATTTCAAACATCTATTTATAGACGCTCAAACATTTCCTTCTCCAGCTAACTTTCTTTCTTCCTCCAACTGATTTCAGGCACAGATTGTAAATTCAGTCACAGGGGAGGGTCAATGATTCTCATTTCCTGCAGTTTAGTCCTCTCTACCAAATGACTCCCCACTCCCTGAATTCTCAGAAGTTCCTCGGAGATATCTGTAGCCGCTTGACTTTCTGCATGTATGAATCTGTGTGTAGCCACACCAGTGCATTTGTGCAGTGTTGCATGTGTCTGTGGGCACGCAAGCGTGATGCACAGAGTTAGACGGAAAGGTGACATGAGACGAAAAGGTTAATATTTTCCAGGCTGGTGGGTGGGAGGTGATAGCTTTGTGTGTTCATGTGTGTGAGGCCTGTGTGTATGTGTGTGTGTGTGTGTGTGTGTGTGTGTGTGTGTGTGTGTGTGTGTGTGTGTGTGTGTGTGTGTGTGTGTGTGTGTGTACCCATTATCAATTTATGTGTTTGTTTGTTTTTTTGTGTTGGTAAGTGGGAGAAGTTTTGTGTAAAATGCTGCTTGTTTCTTAGAATGAGAGTTGATAATATCAAGAGGATATACCTCATAATTATTGTTTGTTTGTTTGTTTTTCAAGATTTAAAGGGAGTTGTCACATCTTGTGTTTTTTTTATTGGTAAAATTTGAGGTGATAGATTGATTGTGAGTAAAAACATGTCAAAATTGCAAATAAGGTATTAAATATTTACAAATTTTTATAATTCTTGTGCAATAATTTAGTTTTTTTTTCCCCACATATAACTTAACCATCAATTTTAAAGGTGTTTCAGTATCGTTGACATTTTTCTTAGTGTTGCTGTGGCTTGTGGTCACATGACACTTCCCCTTTATCAGCTATTTCTGACTTTGACATTTCAGGTTTCAATTTGTCTTCTTTTAGATCAGTGTTTTGCATATGTGCTTTTGGCTAACACTCTGAACCATTGACTCATAACGTAGTTCTATTATTTGCCCATCTGAGAGCTGGTAGAGTTGTTATTTTAAGCGATTTGTTTCCATAAATGTTATTTTGCTGACTGTGTTAAATCAAAGGTGAAAATCTCTACAAAGGGACACTTAGATTTGACTGCAAACACAAATATGAGCTCATGTTACAGTTGCTTTTTTCATCAGTGCACTTTTCAACACCATCAAAAGTGCCTCAGCAGATGTTTGTGTTTAGTTATTTTGATATGGATTTGTATGTCGGCGTTTCCACTGTGGTGGTGGCTGAAAATGGACACTTGCAGCATGTATGTTTCTTGCCTGCTGCTTTTTGAAGCAAGTTGGAGCTCTACTGGAGTTCTTCGGAAAATGCTGACCAGGTCCAGTCAGTTTGATACGCTAGGCTAGCCAAAGCAACAGATTGATTGACACATCTGCAGACAAATCAGTGAGGATCTTTGGCATACAGTGGAGTGCTCAACATCATGACATATTTGTGTTTATTGGAACTCTGAAAACAGGGCTTGAAAATGGGATAGTGCCAGTCAAAACAGGATGCATGACCACCCCACCAACTTAAGCTACTGTGTTTATTTAGCTACTTTTAGCCTACACAATTAGCTTATTATGAGAAGTATTTATTTTATTTTTTGCCAACTCTAGTCACATTTCATTAGACAAATACTTATTAACTCTATTATGTACTTATTCACTCTATTTAAGTTCTATATTTTTGTTCACATGATGTAAATATGTTGGAGACTGACTGTTTATTGAGTAGAAGATAAGAGGTAGGTTTAAAAAAAGCATGATGCTTCATCCTACTCCTTTTTTGGACATGTTGGGTTCACATTATTATTAGTAGTATATGTTTTTTTAATTTTAATTTTTAATTTTTTGCTTTGATTGTAGTTATTGTTGTTTTGGATATTCTCATTGTTTTTTTTTTTTTTTTAGTTTACTTTCTTGTGTTGCACGCACATGTTCAAAAATAAATGAATAAATGAAACAAAAAAAAAAATGAAATGACCTTTGGCTGGTTAAGTGAAACATATTAGAGGACCCCCTGTCATGTCAATAGTTGTAGTTTATACTTAAGAAAGAAGATATACAAAAAATTGGACCCAGTATGGCGACAGAGAGGACAGGTAAAGGAGAGGACAGGGAAGGTTGAAATCAGTTTGGCCAGGCCTACAGGCTCAGCTCAGCTCTCTCCCCGCTGCCTGTGCTTTGACTAAGTCCCTAACCGGATTTTTCCAATACCAATAGTCCCAATAAATCCATCTCTATGGGATATTCAACCAGCATTATTCTTGTCTGTTCCATGCACTGGAGAAAGCACTCGGCACAGTTTGGAACAAGACATCTAATCTGCACTCCTCTCCTTTGTCTTCCTCACCAGACAGTGCAGTGAATGAATGCTCTTGGCCAAATCCCCCCTTCCATGTGCAGACACAGACTCCCTTGCCCACAGATACGCTCAGCTCTAATTAGGCAGACCGCTGGACGTGTTGCGGGGGGGAAGCTCTCTGCACAGACATATCGTCTAGTGGCAGTTTTACAGATTTACGTCTTTTCATCTAGTCTGTGTGTTAGCTTGTGCTGAGGGAGAGAAAGTCAGGGAGATACTGTGGTTTGTTATAGTGATTTACTTTTAATGTATGGGACAAACCAACTCTCGAAGGGATGTGCGGCTGACTATGACTGTCTCAATGTGTGTTTCTGTGCTGCAACGTGTTGCACAGCCTTGCACAGTGCTGCCACTTATGCAGTCGCAGAGTGTACAGTAAGCTTTAGATCTACAAAACTTGCCGAGTGTTCCCTTGAGACCTGCGTCATCAGCACAGAGGTTATTTCCTGTAGTTGAAGATCAGCATGACCCTCTTCCTGTTCTGTGTGTTAAGAAGCATCAGGAGTCAGGAGTCCCGGCTTCAATCGCTTTACTAGACAAAGGTTACAAAGCAGAAAAGTTGGCCGTCATGGTGGTGATGTTCAAATATAGTACAGCAGAATAGCTCCTGTAAATAAAAAGCACAAAGTCAAACAAAATCACATTCACTTTCTTTCGTTTGTGGACTCTGATTACAACCTGTACATCTGGGCTCACAAATAAAGTGCTACAACTTGTGTTCAAGGAACAAACATGAAATATAAAACCCTCTTCCACAACATGCATGAAATTTCAAATTAACAAATGCACAGCGCACACCCAGGAAAACACTTCAGCTGGTACAAAAGGTGCACCGATATGCGTACAATTAAATTTCAGGAAAAACTTGTTGCCTTTCTTGTTGTGACCCAATTTCCAAAAAAAGACGAGCGCATTGTGACAGTAGTTAACTACATCTATGGAGCACACTACAATGCGATGCAGTATTAATGAACTTGGTTGTACAAAAGCATGACAACCAGTGAAGTCTCCTCTCCTTGATTCTGGTGCTTATTTCCCCCAAAAAGAAGAGCTTTTACCTTCTGCTTCCTCTACTCATCTCCTCCCTCCTCTTCTTCTGAGTCTCTGGGGACATTTTGCAACACAGTCACTTCCAGCAGCTTCTTCTAAACAACAAAGACATTGTTTTACTTTTATCCTTCTTCATCATCCCAGCGAAGCTATTACTCTGCCTTATTCTGCATATGACCTCAGGGCGATGGGAGGCAGAATACTTTGGCCGAGGATGATAATGTCTTTCCATAAAGCGTAAATCTGCATGCTGCACATCTCTAGTGCTGGTTTTGCAGCTATTCAGGTTTGTTGAAATACAGCAGAGTGGAGGGGAGTAATGCTCTCACTGCAGCCTGGTAGGGACAGTTTTATTTGCTGTTGTTACATTAAGCATTACTCCACCTAAAAAGAGAGACTGAGGCAACACAATTAATGCATTTGAGAACCGAAGAATATGTGCAACTGATCTTGTGTTGTATCGTTGAAGCGAGCAGCCCCACCTCCTACATTAAACCACTGCATTCGTCTTTACCTGCTTGTGTCTCATGCACACGTCCATATTTTGTAGTCATTTTTCTTTATCTTTTGGGGGTGTTTTATAAGTGTATTTTCTTCTCTCTGACCCTTTCCTGCTTTTCTCTGCTCTCTCCCTGCTCTCTTGGTCTGAACCCTCAACTCTTTCCACCTCAATCTATCAGTTTAAAAACATAGTCCAGCATCTAATATTTATCATTTTTGCCTTACATGGAGAGGTCCAATCCAGGATTTGAACCTCAAACCATCTTGATGCAAAGCAGCAGCTGTAACCATCACACCACCTGCCTTTAATGCAGAGCCCAGTTGGTAACTTTGGGAACACTGCATAAGTTCAAATTGACATTTCACACTCCAGTTGGAGAAAGCTACAACTCTTTAGTGCCGTCCCAAAACCCTGAACCTTCCACGAGTCCTGAACCAGAGTTTTTCTTTTCCCATATTTTCAACTTTCTAGGAAACTGCGGTAACCCAAGAGCTCCCCCAGGAATGGAACCCAGAACCTTCATGCCTCCAGATGTCAGCTCTTACTCCTACCATACCACTCCTGTCCACCATTATCTGCTTTAAAATAAAATAATTCAAAATGTTGTAAGAACTACGGTGGGAGTCCAGAACATCTTAACAACATTCTGCTTTGCATATTTTTTCAGGACTATTAACTCTTTAGGACATTGTGTTAGCTCATAAAGGTGTGTGATTCTCCAGTGGTAAAACTTTGTAGCTCTAAACTTTAGGGGACTCTTGCAGGAACAGAAATCTGCTTGTCCCAAGACATCAGCGCCAACCTGTACACTGATACACCACTTTAGGGGAGGGTGAGTTCTGGAAATTCAAAAACATGGTCCAAACATCAGTGGGCATCTTCCAGAACATCTTATCTCCACATTTGAAGGCCCTATAGCAAGATTTGAACCTAGAACCCCCTCACTGTGATGCATCAGATCTAACTGCCAGACCAAAATGCTGCTCTGCAAGGTGTAACCAGTAGCTTTGAGGTGTAGAAAACACCATAAGAAACATTTGTTGTTGTTGTTTCGTTTGCATACACCCATCAATCACTTCTATGACACAGGTACAGCTACTTTTACAACTTGACAAATAAAGTGCAATACTACCACCTAGTGGCCATATTGGAGTGAAGCAATGTTTTGCATCACATCTGGTGATTTGAAACCTGTCAACTGAAACAGAAAAAAAAAAAGCCTGAATATGTGAAAAGTTATAGGTGGCGATTAACTGTTAATAAAAACTGCATTTGTTTTCAAGGACTACTTCTGTAGAGTTACTAATCATGAAGCAAGGTAAAGAACTTGGTTAATGTATTCAAGGGTATTAGCTATCTGTTTCAACACCTTGCAAACAGAAATTAAGAAGTGTCTTGTGTTTATTAAATTTATTTCATATATTGGAAACTAGACTATGGCTTAATTTTAACACAGGGCATGCATCAAATGGTTATTTCACACTTCCACTCACCAATACTAATTCTGGACAGCGTACTTTCATGTTCAGAGATATGAAAATATGGAATAGTCTTCCTTCTGTCATAACAAGGTTAACAAGTAAACGTGTTTAAAAAGGTTATTTCTAAATTGCCCCTGCCACAGCTCTGCTGTTACAAAACTATGAGTCAGTGGCACTGGCAACAGTAAGAGAGAGTGAGATTAAGATGGGGCACTTTTCATATTTCAGATCACTACATCAAGGCAATCATAGTTCTGTCTCTAAATAGTGTATCTGCATATATTTCAAGATGAGTGTAAACATAGCTGTCTTGATAATATAATATAGTCAACTTACCCCGTGTAATGGGGGTAAGTTGACCACAGGAGCGAGGTAAGTGCTTCTAACCTTCACAGACTCCATGAATTGATGCCCATCTCCTAAATATTTGGTCACATGATCAATTTCTTTTACCATTTCCAAGCAACAGGGGGTGGCTCAACTTACCTTTTGGCTCAACTTACCCCACTCTCCCCTACCGCAGTCAGGCTGTTTCTCGTGTAGACGTAAAGAGCAAAACCCTGTCTGAAAAGAGCTGTGTTTCCTGAAATATATGAGGAAAATCTTTCTTTTAAAGTGCACAAAAGTATCGGCTTTACTTTGCATGTGTAATTGGTGATTCAATATGAAAGTACAAAAATTTCCCTCTCAAAACTCCCCCCTAAAAGCGCATGCGCGGACGCGATGTGTCGCCTTCAGGAAGTTGTGGTCTACTGTCAGAAGGAAGACGCCCGTACCGTAGTAAGAGCGGAGTCATGGCTGTAAAAACAAACAAGTCCTGGTTCATCATCTTCGTTTTGTTCTTCATACTTATGTAAGTAAATCTACGGAGAAAATACAATTTAAGTTTATGATCTATGACGTTGTTGTCACGTGTTTGACAGATATTAAGTCTGTTTTATACGTTTTACACGCATTTCAGCGCTTCGTTGAGGTTCCGGTGGATTTTAACAATAACACAAGATAACGTCAAATGTATGAGTAAAAGTTTCTGTGAGTTTAAGTCAAAGTTAAGTAGCTTATCCATACGCTAACATATTTGAGGTAAAGTTAAAGGAAGGTGGGGCTCGGGCTGGGGTACAAACCTGTGGGGGTACGGGATTTCCCATAACACTCGAGTTCATATTTTAGTCTGAAATTCACACGTCAAGAGCAAATAAAACCACGTTTGACAATTTGTAACACTTACTTGACACCATTTTACCCCTTGAGGTCACGCCACAGGGCGACTGCACTTTCACTTTCGTTTTTACTGCCACTTTCAGGTCCATCTCTTTCGCCAGGAGTCAGTGCGTGGATGGGACGTACAAGCACGCAGGGAGGGACTGCTGTCGGTGTGGGGCTGGTATGTACCTCTGATATCATTTCGTGAGCTTGAATGACAACAAAACATTGATATACAAGTTAAAATGTAGGGGAGACTTGTCACACTTTTTACACTCTTATATATCACTTTGAATCAATACATCATATGTAAACATTATGTGTACTAGATCAAAGACCAAAGTCTCAGGTATATATTTTATATTTATGTCATTTTCATATCTTGTGTCAGTTCAGAGTCATAAGCAATCAAATAGAGAGTGTGAACATGTGACATGTTGCCCCACCATCAGGTAAGTTGTCTCACTACATGGGGTAAGACGTCACAGTGGATTTTGCAGCTAATAAATCAAGGAAAAAATTATTGTTGTAATTTTTTTTTACATTAAAGTGGGGATCAAAGTCAGGCACAGGAAATGTTTATGTTTTAATCATTACACATAGCCATTCAACAAATGTTAACATAAAAGATTATACAACATGCTCTGGAGTTTGGAGATCTGTCTGACTCTGTATTTCGGCTGGGGTGAATGTTTTGCAATACTGAGCCAAGGTATGGTAGTTGACATTAAAGTCCTTTATTGTAGTCCAGATTGATTTATTAGCGAGGGTCACCTGCCTGACTGCCCTCAGCATCACGTCAGGTACTGCACTGACATGTTCCTTTTTTCTTTTGTAATTCCTGACCATGTTTTCTCACTTTCTCCTCTCACTTTTTTCCGTAAAAATAAATTCAAAATATCAATATGACAACTGCTAATAAGCAGACTCTCTGTTTATTTTAACCCCTTTTAAACATGACAACTAACCCCAAAATGACTGAGACATGTTGCCCCAAACTACCATGTTTGCCCATTCTAGCTCTAGCTTAAATTTAGTTTAAAACAGAACAATGACTGAGGTATGACAGGATGCCTTAATCTCTCCTCTGACAAGTCCACATATTTCACTGCTTTTTAGTTGCGCCCTCTGGTGGCAAAGATAATTGCAATGTGACAACTTACCCATGTGACAACAAGCTCTGGTCTCCCCTAACCCTCTCTTATTGAAGTGGAGAGTTAAAATAATCATCAAAATGTTTTAAGAATTTAAGAATGCTACAAAGATCATTAACTCAAATGATTATTTTGATTGGTTTATGTCAACAGTTTGTATTTTATTTGCATCAATGAACCAATAATTTATTTGCATCATTGGTTCATTACACATGTTTTGTGTCTCCATGCTGTAGGTTCTAAGGTGGTGGAGCACTGTACTGAGAATCTAAAACATGGAAAGTGTGAGCCCTGTGAGGATGGGAGGTTCAACAGTCATCCAACTGGTGAAACCAAGTGTGAAGACTGCACTTTCTGCACACACCCCAATGGTAAAAGACCCCTGTTATACTAAAATATTCCTTATATTCCAGGTACAGCCAAAATCAAAACATTGGTGGGAAATTTAAAAAAGTAGCGTACGGTTCAATTTTTGTTTTTACACTCAACATTTGTCTCTGAAAGAATCAAATTGTATTTAAATTCTGCTTTTACAAAAGTTCAATGGTAAAGTTTGGTTCAACCTCCTTTTATGGAGTTCCTTAACAAAATAACAAGTGACTAATTTAAAAAGAAAACACAATTACTGTTATAAGATTGTATAGAAAATAGTAGATAGTGAAAAATGTTTGATGATGCTATTCCCTTCATCCGTCACAGTGGAAATATTTCTAAAATTAAACATCATACAAATTTACATGGGTGCAGACATTTTTCTCATAGAGTAAATCAGGAAATATTAAACACCAGTTCAAGATTCAGTGAAATCAGCTCCTCCTATCACAGTGTTTGCTTTTGCCATCCTTTAGAAAATCTGGAGGTAGATGAACCCTGCACCGCTGCCAGGGACGCTAAGTGTCGCTGTCAACCAGATCACTACTGTGTCAGTGGCACAGAATCCTGTCTCCTCTGCCACCCTTGTAAAAAGTAAGTTCTGCCCGAGTGAATATCTAATACCTTGAAGACAACTTTATACATTTGTTTGAAAAGACAAAAGATAGTCAGAAAACATCGCAAATGTACAGATTTATCCTCACAGACCTTCAGATGATTATAGAAATGTTAGAGATGCAAATTTGTTCTCTCATTTTTCCTTCCTTTCTTGTTTATTGTGTTCAAGGTGTGGTGCTGAGGGCATCAAATGGAAATGTGCCGGTAACAATAACACAGTCTGCAATGAAATTAAAGGTAGGCTTTGGTAATTGTAATCACGTATGTCGTTTCTTAACACAGATGCCATAATTTTGGTCATCATATCTTCTTACATCCTTAATTTTGCATTTCAGATAAGAGTCAAGGTGGGGTGATAGCCGGAATAATTTTTGCAGTCATTTTTGTGATTGCTGTGTGCGCAGGGATTGCTTGGTTTCTTTGGAAGAAACGTGAGTATTCCCACTACTCTACAGTCCCACCAGGGTTTAGGGGGATTTCCTGTAATTGTTTCAGTCTCAATGCCTGATTTCACAGGAATTGCAAAAGATATTAAAGCCACAGGTGTACAATTCCCTCTAATGTTTATGAAACATTACAGCACTAAGGGGAATCACTGTTTTATATCATCTATATCAGTTAAATTCAGTGATATTAACATGGAAACAGGTTGATTGGTTTAAATTGCGTGGACTGGCGAGTATTTTATGGTGTGAATATGAGACGCTTTTTCTGATGATGGCAATCAAGTACGTGAAGATTGGAAAATTATCTAATGGTTTATCACACATGACTGGGATGACTGATCATGGCCAGGTCATTCATAAGCAGAAACCTGACATGGTATAAAGATGACGAGAAATGTTGTGTGTCTGTGCACAGAGTATCTGACAATTCCTAAAGTATGAAAAAACAAAGCAGTATGACGTGATGTAAAAAACTCTTAGGGGACCAGCAGATGGCACTGAAACCTCATGCTGACCTCCGAGAAATAGCAAAGTTCATCAGCTGTATTATGTGTCTGTTAACTTTCAATTTATCCGCTATGCGTCAGGCCAACCGAGCACTGGTGAGCCGGGGAATGGAAATGGAGAAGATGAGGTGAGTTATTTTCTTTTAGTCATTTTGTAACTCTTGTTTTAACATATGGCCTTTGTCTTGTATTTTTTCTAAGCCTATCAAACCTGTTTTGTCACACTCATATCTACTCAGTAGTGCTAGTATGATAAACATATTTCTATCTCTGCTCTAATAAAGCCGCTCATCTCTAAGGGAGCTAAAGGTTAGTTGTCTAAAGCTGTTGATGTTGTAAAGGTGTGTGTTATTGTAAGTAGTTTAGTGGTGTGACATACTCTATGTGCACATTGTGTTAGAAGTCTTTACTCTTTGTCTTTATTAGAAAAAATTTTAAACATTTATTCTACTTCTGCCTTTCAGGAGTTGCAGCGTCTCAAAGGTAAGAAAGCATGCTCTTTTTTTCTATACTGTGAATTGATTGAATCATGGACCAGTATTTCATTTACATCATCTCTCTCGCTGAATTCATGTTTTCCGCCCACTACTGTACTGTGTTTAGGTTAAGGTCAGTAATGAACTGGTGAGGGGTCAGTCATCTGTCAGTCTGAAGTCGCTGTAGCAGTTTGAGAACATAATTCATCAATGTATCTACCCTTGACTGCAACTATATTGAATACCTTTTCTTCATTTCCACCCCTTGAGGGATGTAAAGCTGAAAAAATTGCCCAAATTGTTCGTAGAGGATGCTGCAGGAACCCACAAAGCCAACAAAGTTGTCAATCAGTCATCTTTAAAAAATAATACAAAAATATACACTCATAATGAGACAGAAACCATGTAGAAAAAAACATTTCATATATATATAACTCATAGTCTGACCCATGTGACCCATACTGCAGCCAGTCAGTAGATGGAGCTCTTAACCTTTTGACCTCAGAGTCAGTGAACACTTATGGTGTCCACTTTAACAAACAGTGGGGTCAAGTGAGATGCCATTGACAAAAATCTGAGTTAGAGACAGCTCTCCTTACCTACTGTGAGTAAAACTTGCTCCTTCACTTTTAACATAACTATCTTCACTTTGTCATCACATAGGCCTACAATTAAAAAAAAGCCCCTTTAAGGTTCAAAAAAGTTGTGATTTGTTCCGTGTGATTTTGATTTTGAAGTCACTCTTTTTTCCTGTCTCTTTAATTTCAGGTGTGGATATCCAGCGCCTCATCCCTGCCCTTGCTTTGGAAATTGGATGGAAAGATATGAAGAGAGTAGCGATGCGCAGCGGGGTACCAGATGCAAGGATTGACGCTTGTAAACAGGATAATCTGGGTGACACTGAAGAGCAGACACTTCAACTGCTGAAGGTCTGGGTGGAACATGTGGGCGCTAAGGCCCCAGAGAGGCTGGTAGAAATCCTTAGACAAAGTGGCAAAAAGGCCAAAGCAGAAAAAGTGACTAAGATTTTGAAGACTAGTTCAAAAACCTGCCTGAATGTGTTTGTTTCTTGACCTTATATGAAAGGGTGAGGTCAAACACTCATGATGAGTTATTGCTGAGAATTTTCCTTTATGAGTAAGATCATGCAAATACTTGCACACATGTTGCTCAGCAAAGTTGTCAAACTATAGTCTCTTTTAATGATTTGACACAGAGGGATACCATGTTTGTTCCCACTGCGCAATGCGACGTCAAAATGACATCTATTGAACGTATTTTTTCAACGTCAAAATCAGGTCATCTGAAAGTGCATATGGACGTCCTGTTCTGTTTATTATTGTTTCATAGCTTGTCATTTTGGTGTCTGGTTCTTTTTCCTTTTTCCTTGCAAATGGGTTAGAGCATGTAGGTCAAAGGGCTGACCTGGATCTCTTTGTCTGACTTTGATAGCCTCTTTCTAATTTTCTTGGGCTTTGTTCTCCTGCAATTTCCACCGTTGAGATGGCCTTTAAAGTGTGTGTCTGTTGGATGGTGGACATCAAAGCTCAGAATCTGCAACATTTTGACATTCCCCATAAAGACAGACATCACCTTTTGTGCATGCTGTATCATGTTTCATTTAATAGTGACGTCTAAATCTTGAATCCATTTTGCACGTTGTGCCGATGTCTAGATTTGGTCTTCAGATGACGTCCAAATTCTGAACCCCAGAGTGACAATATGGTCCAATATGGGTCCAATATGGACGTCGAAATTTCTAACCTATTTTGCACGTCGCACTGACGTCTAGAAGTGGTCTTTGACGAACCGACCCAATACTGACGTGATCTGCACGTCTCTTCGACATCCGATGTTTGGTGGGTTATCGGTGTGAGATATAGAAACAAAAAACTGAGATTTTCTTTTTGATTGATTGATTGTATAAATATTTATCTTTATACAAGTAAAAAGAAAAACACTTAAACTCCAGGATGTGTTGCACAATTTTAAAATGATAAATCTGAGAATATCTTGAATCTGTTTTTCCTGAATAATTTTGCCATGCAATCCTGTTCCCTCACTGTGTAAGCTGTGTTTTGAAACTCCCTGGTGTTATGTTTAACTTAAGTACATGCAGAACTATGAATACTGAGATTTTAAGATGAATTTTATGATGGCTTTTGTCTTAAACACTGTGATCTTACATGGTGCTGCAGAGGAAAAAGTTAAATCTGTGACATCTCTATTTATCTAGTTGAAGGAAAAAAAAAATTGTCAGTATTTTTTAGGGATTTTAAATTTTGCTTTCAGCGTGCACTGAACCGTTTATTGTGTATTGATATACTGGTGTGCATCAAGATGTATCAGTGCAAATTTTATGCTTCATGCGGATCATGTGACGCTTGCATCAGCCTGTGTAATGTGTGTTATATCTGAATAAAAGTCACTTATTTTCTGAGTTCAGCATTTGAAGCTGTAATTTATTATTATTATTTTTTGTAATTTTAGCTTCTCAAAATGCGCCTTTATGTTTTTCATTTGCAACCTTACTCTGAAGGTGTCATGTGGAAAGAGTTTTATGGCACTATGATCGTTTTAAAATTAGATAACCTAAGACTTTTTTTCTTCACTCAGAAAAGTGTATCCAGCCACTGTACTTACTCTCCATATATGACAATCAAAAGACGGCAGAAAAAGGACCAGTTTGTGCCCCTAAACTGGCTTTCATAGGACTTGTTTAGAAGCACATTAAAATAAACCAGAATCCTGCAAACAAACAGGAAGGAAGACCATCTGTCTAGCCCTGATTATTTTAGATCTGCTGATTTGTTTGCTTTCGTTTCTCATCCTTCAACCCAAGATTACAACACTGGCACCAAAGTGCCCTCTTTCAAATTCTACTGACCTCTTATATGTTTATCTCTTTTGAAGAAAGTTAAAGCATTAACATTAATATGTTCAGAATAAATGTACCACATGTTGAATGTCAATCAACATTAATTTAACATATCACTGAATGACAGTTAAGAGAAAACACATGAATGAATGAATGAATGAATGAATGAATAAGCTTTTAAGAATGTAACAAACATATTAACAAAAAGGAAAACAATCTGATCAGGTTCTACTTATAACATGTACATTTACATAACATGGTCAAAAGTTTAAATCAAACCTTTTGAAATAAGTGGGGTTTTTTTGCCTTCTATTTGTTTTGGTAGTTACCCATACACAGTATAATGTGTAAGCTTGTAACAGCCATTTAAAACTAATAATGTGTATCGTATCAGGCTTTGATAATGCAGGGCTCATATGACTTCCTGGGGAAAATTACACATCTGGAGGTGATACTAAGGCCACATGATACTGGTCAATGCTAATATTGGAACATTTTTCTTCGCTGGATACACACCATGATGTCAAATACAGGAATATATGGCCTACACAGGTGGAACATAATTAATCCACACTGTGTCCAGCCATTTGACAGCAGATTTGGCACATGCAGGGAGACAGGAGGACAAGCAATGCTATATTTATCTGATTTACTAAGAAAAGTGACTGACTTACTTGAACTTCACTTATCATTACTGACAATCAAGGTTGTAAACCAGGGTTTAGAAATCTGTGAGGTTCAGATTTTTTTTCTCTGACTGTGTATCATATTCAAGACACCTCAGGGCATGTAGAAATTATGCATACCTTCAAATCAGTCCAAGCCACACACCAGGCATACTTCAGTTACTGCTGATCACTCCACTGCCAGCACATACCTTCCTTAGCCAAACATTTTTACGAGCAACATCTTTGAGGAACCCAAATATATAATCTAAAGCAGGATGATCTAATATAAAGACTGTTTCCATGTAATAAAAACTTGTAACAATCAAATTTAATATGGCTTACAGCTGACATGTTGATTTATAGTTAAAAGAGAATTTGGGGGGTCCTTTCTCAGGAAATTATGAACATTTAACATTTTATCTTTTTGTATTTTGGTTTAATAATGAATAATTTTGCTTAAATAATGAAAATAAATGCCAGGTACTCCCCATATGTTTCGATCATAGAAGATCGAAAGTGTTATCATTTGCATGTTTTTACAGAGACTGAGAGGTTCTCTTCTTCTAACCCTAGACCTAACCAATACCTTAACCAAGACCCAAACACAAACTTTTTCTGTATCCTCCAACCCTTATCTAACCCTCTGAACATTACCCTAACTCCCCGAGCCCAACAATCAACCCCACTCTGCCTCTAACCTCAAATAATACCCACACCCTAACCTTAAACATTAGCAATCAATGAAGTAGCCTACCGTGCAGTTTATTGGACATTGTGCAATTTGTTGTTTCCGCAGTCCAAACTTCCGAGTTCGGCTTTCTGTAAGCACTTGTTGTAGCTGACTTTTATAATGGACTTATTTTCAGTTCTACTGCGTAAGTGTTACTGCTTTGCTCATGAAACTTTGTGTTGCCGCCACTTTCGATCAACCCTCCCTTAAAAAGAGCTCTCTGGCTAACTAATCCGGCTAAATAAATGTCAAATGAAGAATAAATACTGAAACATATTAGAATGACAAACTCAGTATCTTTTTAAAGAAGTCACAGAGATATGAATTTTTTTAGTACTTCCGAATGTGTTTGAGAGTAGAGAAACCAAATCAATGTCCATCCACACCATTAGTTTTAACATTACAGTTTTTCTTCTAAATCCATGACCAGGATTCATATCCACACACCTTTTTTTTTTACATTAGATTATAAACCAAAGCATAAAACAGATCAACTTAAACCAACCTCTGACGCTAGAAATTACTCATGTACTTTTACCTTGAGTTTTGATATTACGCTCAAAGCTTCACTTTCTCTTCAGCGCTGGAACTACATACAATTACACACAGTACAGTCTTTTAAAACAGAGATAAAGCAGCTCCAGCAAATTTTTATTTGTCAGATTCTTTCATTTGCAAGGAAACATAAATTTGAAAGACTCTGTGCTTGAAAGATTAAATTTGTTTTAATTCACAATACCAGTAATTTCTAAATTACAGTTAAAAGTAAAGCATAAAAACATCAATGTTACAACCACCCATTCTTTCATGAGTAATTTGATTTTGTCCAGCAACCAGGAATGAATTTTATAGCATAATGTAGCCTTTAAACTCATTTAATAATCTTAACTAAAATAAATAGATGTTATGTTAGATTCATTCAAGGCATTTAAAGTAACCTTTAAACTGTTTCTTGAGAACAATTTATGCTCAATGTGCCACCAATAGATACATTTTTCACAAAAGTTTGACTAAATACACAACTCTATTTTTTTCAAGAATGAAATGTGTTGTTTCTTTACCTAAAAATGTCGGTCTTTCAGCATTGAAGTAAACTTTTATCTACTGTTAAGTCTCTGTTTTTCTTTGTGTCTTTCCTCTGTGTAGTGTGCCAAAAAGTTTGTCCCAGTGGGTGAAATATGGTGCGTAGTTCACTTTGAATTTGAGGTGATGGAGGTCGTGATGCCGAGCTCCTCCGTAGAGGCCGAAGGGCACCAGCCTGTGAGGTGACCAGGGAAACTCATATCCTGAGTGAGCCTCCACAGACAGATACATGTGAGTGACATACAGCACCATCTCTGTGAGTGGGTGACAGCCCAGGAGAGCAACGTTCAAGGTTGTGAAGAAGCTGAGACTCAGCATTTCCCAGGCGCCTGTATTTTCAGTGGTCAGGGAGAAGGTGGAGGTGAAGAGGTGGTGTTCCTTGTGGAAGATCTGGTACAACCAGGACACTTTGTGGTGCAGCAGATGCCATAAAAAGTACTGCGTGTCAAAAAGGAGGAGGAAAGCTAGAACATCCTTGAGAACAGACAGAACATCAGGTGCAAGCAGAGGCTGCGGCACAGGTCTCCAGTACCAGTATAAGACAGAGAGCGGGAAAATAAAACAGAAGTGGTTGTAAAAAATTTTGCATAAGCACCTTTTAGTCATTTTCCAGGTCACCTTGCTTCCAGGCTGGATCTTGAAACGGCGTATGAAAGAAAGTCTTAAACAGAGCAAATCCAGGCAAATGTATGGCACGCAGCAGCTCAGGTGGACTGTCAGAGAGAAAAAGACAGGAAAAAATGGAGATCTGTGGAAGTGCTGACATCTCAACCAATCCCAAAGAGTCTGCAGAAGAAGCCTTTCTGTGCTCTGTGAGTCAGTCATCTCTGCAGGGGGAGAAAACCATCGACAGTCTATGGAGAAAATTCAGTGCCTGAACTTTTTAATCAAAGGTGACTTATAGTGAAAGTGGTTAGATGACGTTGGGGATATTGTGTAAGATTCCCCCCGGTAATTCCTTCGGGGATTTTTGCTGAATACACTGCTAAAAAAAGTCAAAATGACACATCATTTGAAAACTGCTCAACATGACACTGTTATACTTTATGTTTTATTACACTGAATACTAATACTCTTTCTGGGGCAACTTTCTGGATTTGAAAAGGGGCTTTGTTCAGTTGAGCTTTCACATATTATGTATTAATGTGAAAGTGTCACTCAGAGAATGTCAGTAATGATGTTGGGTTTCTACTTATAACTTTAGGAAGGGAGTTTTGCCTGGTTTAACCCTCATACAGCGTTAAAAAAAACTTCCTCTAGCAGTATTAGTGGCTGTTTTCAGCCACTAATACCGCTAAAGGGTAGTGAATTTGCCGACAGTGTACTATTGACCTTCTGAAAATTTTGTAATCATATTTTCAAATTATATGCAAAAGAGGTTTGTCAGCAAAAATCATGCCATTTGCTGCAATACAGTGAAAGTTATGGTCAAAAGTGACCCTTCGTGGACGTTTTTTTGTCACTAATACTGCATAAGAGTTAAAGTAGCCCAGCCAGAGAGATTTGTGTCCTGCACTCCTGAACTTTTAGTCTCTTTTGCCCAAGCATGAAGCGCCATCTTGTGGGTTAATATTGAATCTCTGCTCATGATGAAGCTCTCAGGTGGAAATAGTGACCCTTCAAAGTTAGCTGAAAAATATAATTATATCAATTCAATAATAACTAATAACAAGACATGTTCAATTGGTATAAGGTGGAAGCAATGACCCTTCAAAGTTAGCTGAAAATATAATTACATAAATTCAATAATAACCAATTACAAGACATGTTAAGTTGGTGTTAGTTCAACTGTATTTTGCCTTGCATTTTGCTCTGTCTTTTATCATCAAACACAAGTGGCCAAAAACATGTTTTAGTGCTTAAAAGTGAGAATTTGATACTTTTTCTGCAAGTCACATGATTTGAATAAGGTTTTTTTAGAGTTTGAATTGTAAGAATCCATAAAACTCCATCAAAAATTGTGCATTTGCATAGAAACTTTGGATTTTCACTGCTGTTGCATGTTATCATTCTCATTTATATGGGGAAAATAAGCAAAACAAAACAAAACAAACCTCTACAGTGTTGATATGTAATTCCTCATGTACCACTACACGCTGTACTCTCAGCTCAGACTCTATTTTGGCTGCACAGAGGAAGCAGGGCGGTGTTTGTGTGCATGGGTGGAGCACAGACTCAGGAAATGTGTAGAAACCTCTGTGTGACTGTTCTCTACAGTTTTCCCCATGAGTTTAATGAGTCTGCTCTCACCGTGGACACCCTCACACGAGTTTGACACCATGAACTTCGTCAGACAAAAGACAAAAGGTAAGTTCATCAACTTTTGCACCGTATTCAAGGAGTGAATTTTGACTCTTTTACCGTCATACAAATACGAGGAGCTAAACATGCAAAGTGAGCCAAAATGTAGCTTTAGGCTACACATGTTCGGCGCGTTATCGTATTAGTTTATATCTGTTCAAAAGTTTTACTAAGTATCCCTCAAAGAACTTTTTGTTCGCTGATTGGTGTAAAGTGACTCATTTGTCTAGGATAATGTTTGCCAAGACCACATTTCCGTGATGAGCAGTTCACTATTTTGTTGCTACGACAACTGAGGCGGTGACCGTTTACATGACTTCACGAGGACGTAGTGAAGAAGTCATTGCTCCAGAGAGTTCAAGTACTTTTAATGGAGACTGGTTTATTTAGACCCACACTTTCTGCACGAATTATAACATATGTTTAAAGGTTGGACAGGGATAAGAAAATACTTACAAAGTTGTGTAATGGTAAGGAAAAAAAGGGGGGAACTATAAAGGTTAAATTGCACCATGTTAGTAACAAATAGGGAACTCCAAAAATGGTTCACCACACTGAGAGACTGCGTGAGCAACGTTTTATGAATTGTGATATACTACTGAAGTTATACTAAAACACAAACGTAAATGTAAATGTTCTTTATTTATACAGCCCTTTACAACAACCCTTTCGGTGAACCAAAGTGCTTTACAATACATAGAAAATTAAAATGAATAAATAAAAACAATAAAAAAGAATAAAATACAATGCAATAAAATAAAGTGTCACCATACTACTGGGTATTAAAAGCCAGCATAAATAAGTAAGTTTTCAGTCGGTATTTGAAAAGGCCAAGGTCGGAAATTAGTCTCATTTCGGTGGGGAGCTTATTCCAGAGCCTGGGACCAGAAACTGAAAAGGCTCGGTCACCCCAGTGTTTGTGTTTTGACCTGGGCACCTCCAGCAGAAGTTGATTTGATGACCTCAGAGTTCTACCTGGCTCTCAAACTGTTAAAAAGTTCAGTTAAATAGATGGTGATGAGGCTGTATCCTTAAATCAATCCTTAAAGAGCCGGGAAGCCAATGAAGGGAGCTAAGGACGGGAGTGATGTGCTCACATCTGTTATTGTTTGTTAAAAGACAGGCAGCAGCATTTTGGACAAGTTGAAGGCGACTAAGAGATGATAACAAATAACAACATTAGCTAGTTATGTCTATGCCAAGGTTTGTTGGCATTATATGTTATGAAAGACCAAGTTTTTAGCACCAAAACCCAAATTCAGATTTGTAAAACGTAGCTAATTTTCATTTGAGAAACAGGTTGTCAATAACATTCTTGTGGCCTAATGTTTGTTTAGACGGACTGAGCCGTGTAAGGTTTGGAAAATATCCCAGTGAACATATCATGGGAAGTTTCTCTGGCTCTGTGGCCTCACGTACTCTGCCACTACAGTTTTTTTAGCCTGACTCTGACAGAACACAGCAAATACTTTTATAATCCAACAGTGAGATCATCATACATGTGCACACCCTAACTCTTGACTCACTTTACAGAAAGTCCCACTGAGCATGTTGTAAATAATCAGTTGTTCAGATCTTGTGATGATAACTCGAGTACTTGAGCACATCTTCCCTGAAGCAATGTGCAGTTGTCTCAACACAAGAGGACTGTAACGTAAGAACAGGACTTATGTAATTTCCTCTTTTGTACGATATATTTGGTTACTCTATGACGTCCAGGAAAGCAGATAATAATGTGGATGTGATTGTTTTCACTTCGTTTCACTTGGGCATTGGACGTTATCCAGAAAGAAAGGCGTCTTTTATTTTTATGCTGACCAAATGTTAACAGGATGTAAACATTATCGGCAAAATGTTGGGAACTAACTAAAACAGGGTTATCAGAAGAGTGCTCGATGTTCCTTCCTCCCATGTTCACGGTCTGATATATGACCAGTGCGTCACTCAGCCTGCTGCCTCTATATTTAGAGCCGCAAACTGAGCTTCCCCTTTGGGTGGAGTGCTTGGATTATTCGATTTTCAAAAATATAAACCAATATTTGCGAATGAAAACTTAATAGTGAAACCACCATTTCTTTTTTATCTTTCAGGATCTGAGCAGCATTGTTTCCTGCGATGATACAAACAAGCTGAAGATGCAGGGGGCCATTGCACGAGTGTGTATGGTGGTGGCAGCTGCCATATTAAACCATCCCATCCTGTTTCCTCACGAGAACTCCACCCTCCCAGACCAGGATGAGGAGCTGATGGCTCGCATGCAGGAGCACGAAGAGATGCTAGAAAAGGAGCAGGCCAGGCTGGAGAAAGAGCTGGCCCAGCTGGAGTCAAAGCAGGAAGAAACCAGCGCAGAGGAGGATTACAACTGGTACTTCTGGAGCGCTGTGTCATGCCTAGTTTTAATTACTATTGAGATGTGCAGGGTGGAGCTAGCTGACACAGACATCCGACCAGTTGAGGATGAAGACCTTCTTTCAGAGATTGGGTCTGTCACCCCAAAAACGTTTGTACTGGACAAAGACGTCTTGAGAAATTTCTGTGACAAATGCACCTACACATCAGCCCATGAAAACTGGAGGGTGAGGGAGTTTGTCGAGGGTTTTGTGGATGACCTGCTGGAATCACTCAGAAGTGTTTGTAACAGGGAGGCAGACGTGGAGGTCGGGGACTTTGTTGGGATTGGGAGCATGTTTGAGTCTTGGAAGGTGTGCAAGCCACTGATGTGTGACCTCTTGGTGCCTTTCTCACCACCGGATCCATATTCTTTTCAGTTCCACCTGTGGTGCAGTTCTCGCAGTGATGTGCCTCCGGACATGCAGGGCTGCAGCAAGATAAAGGTGACCAAGCAGAGCGAGGAGGGGTGTGTTTGTGGCTCTGCTAACCTGGGAGAGGACATGCTCTGTCTGTTGCACAGCAGGAATGATGTCTGCAAAGTGGACCGCAGTCCTGATGAGCTCCTCTGCTCCAGGAACACACCTTTCCTGGCCAAAGATCAAGTCATGAAGTGGTTTCAGATATCTGTAACTAAAGCCTGGGGACGCATCTCACACAAGTACGACTTTGAGGTCACATTCCGCAATCTGGATGCTGCTGGTGCTCTGAAGGTCCGGTTCAGCTCTGGGAAAGTTATTGTGATGAACATCATACCAGTGGTTCAGTTGGAGGATACAGATGCTTATTTTGTCTCCCACTTTCCATCAGATTGTGAGAGCCCGCCAGACCCGTACTGGCCCCTCTCCCTTGCAGTCTATGAGAAGAATTTGTTGAAATATTTTTCTAAACGCCTACCACAGCATTCCTGTCATTTACACTGCCTTCAGATCGCCACCTTTTTGCACAGAAAGCAGACAGGGCTCACAGGGAAAAATGCACTGACAAACTACCACCTTAAAACAGCTCTGTTGCACTTGTTGCTGAGTAAAAAACCCTCCTCGTGGAGCTTTGAGGACATGGAGCATAGACTCCGAGATTTGCTTGCCTTCTTGCAGAAGACTCTGCATGAGAAAAGACTCCATCATGCGCTCATCGGGAACAGCAAAGTTCCCAAAGAGGTCCAGGTTCCTGAGATGATTCGCACAGCAGAGCCCGTCAACCTGCTGCGATCTCTGGTGTTGCAGACAGACGTTTATGCAGCAACAGTCCGGCATTTTCAAGAGATACTGAGAAATGCTAATGTGCTAATACAAGAGTACACACCTCACTTATCAAACGGATATTTACACCACAGCCTGGATTAACGATTGTGAGTTTAGCTCATGTTAGTTCACATCTGTGCAAGTACAGAGATGAAAACAGGTGCACAAACAGACTCTATTGTTAACTTGGGGGTTATTTTATGTACACATAGTGGTTTCTGCTGCAGCTCCTTTTTTTAGACTCAAGGACGTAACGAGCACCTTCTCAAAACATAATATAAGCAGCATTTCAATAATGAGTTTTAGAAATCTAGTGACTGTGTCCTGCAAGTATTAGAGATACTATCTGTAAAACTCATTCAGTACACGATTTCAGAGGCCTCGAATTCACCATTTATGTTGCTAATTATACTCGATGTACATGAGCAGCAAAAACGTATCTTCATAAAAGGATGATAACTTTTAAAACCTTTATTGTCACTTACCCACAAGGAGACAAAACACCTCTGTGGCTTGAGAAAGATTTCACACAAATACCTCTCATACTATGGCAGTCTAACAGGTGTAATGAACCAAATGAGTTTTGTTTTTATTCATACGTTTGCAAATATGGCAGCTATAAAATATTGTAATAGTTCATATTTAATACTTTTCATTTGCTCATTATTTTGAAAGCAGAGTTTGTTTGTTTTCTATTTTTAAAGGTAACTTTCCACAGTTTCAAGGTTAAAAATCTTTGGTTTTTAAATAAATAAGGCAGACATGATGTTTCTTCTGCTTGTTTATTGTAACACAGACAGAAAAATCAGATTATGACAAGATATTTAAAACATCTATCAAAAATGTCAAATATTGGAATGGATAAAAAGAAGTAGAATGAGGTTATATTTATGTCTTGATTGTCCAATAAAAACAATGTTTACTCACAGCAGTATTTGTTTCAACATACACACCGTATTTTTCCCCCATAAGGCGCACCTTATTTGAAGGCGCACCATCAATGAACGCGTCCACTCACGTCTATTTTCACGCATAAGGCGCACCGGATTATAAAGCGCATTAAGCCAAACAAAACAGTCAGATAAGTCAAACTTTATTTAAATCATTCAATAACTCTGTGAGGCTACGGTAGCTGCAGTGCTCCGACAAGCCAAAAGGATTTTAAGTGCGCCATATGGTACGAAAAATATAGTATACATTTTTAACCGGTCTGTAATACAGAGCAAACTAATGGATCAGCAGTCAGTAGTTTTGAATGTCATCAAGATGATCACTAGTGGTATTCAGTGCTCAGAGTTTTGGATAACACACCTCTAAAAGATGTTTTGTCTTATTCTTTACCTGAAAATAATGATTCTGAGCTAAAGGAACAAAACCAGTTTCTTTAGAGCAGCAATAGCACTGTCAGTTACTCAAGTCTGAGAGCTCTCCAATGGTGCAATTGTGTTAAAACTTAAAAAGGAAAATGTTAAGTACAATACGTTCATATTATAACTTAAAATCTGCCCTTAAAAATTTCTACCAGTATCCCATTCTTTTCTTTACTGCTGTAAAAAGTGCAGTTTTTGCTGTAATATTTGCTGAAACACTTCAACTCTCTATTTAGACATTCTGTTCCTCTGGATTGAGGTAAGCCTTATGCTATTGCTACATTTTAGGCAGAAGAAGAGTTGAGCAGCACGTCAAAAGCTTATTAATGGGATCACTTAGTACCTGATAAAGCAAACCTGGATAAACAAAGAAAACGGAACCACTGTCTGTACCTGACTGGTAAACTCAATATGCCAGGCTTTATTAGAAATAACTGAAAACACCAAACGTAAAACAAAACAGACAATTGTTCAGACAACAATTTTTCCTACAGGCCCTGGTCAAAGTTCGGTTTCCCGTCCATGTAGCTGTTGTAATAGGCCTTGTAGGTGTCCATGCTATGCGTGGTGGCTTTCACAGCTGGATCCTCCATCATGCATTCACTCCACTGCTTCAGTTTAGGTGTGCCGTCAAGGCAGCTGGACAGAGAAATAACAGGTAAGTTCATGTGAAAGACAGGTGAGTAGGATTACCTGCTGTGAGATGCCAACTTTGAATCATCTCAAGCTTTCATAAATAAAGTGGATTTACTCAGAGATCAAGACTTACTGTTTCAGCTCAAAGATCTCGAGCCTCTCGAACCACGGCCACATCATGTAGTCAATCATTGTGATGGAATCTCCTCCAAAGAACTTAGTCTTCTTCTTAGCAAGGTCCTACAATATAAATATGTATCCATCAGTCTTTAAACTAGCAATGTAAATGGATTTCAATGGACTGTAAACTTATTATATGTGATCATTTATTACATTTTATAGCCAACTGCAGTCATATAAGTTCATTTCTGGGGTCAATTGTGAGCATTTTTTTCCACAGCCTACCTCATCTAACTTGGCAAACTTCTCTACTAGTTCAGCTTCCAGCTCTGAAACATCCTCGCCCTTCTTCCTCCCTGTTGGGATCTTGTAGAAGTATGGCATAACCTGTAGAAAACAGTGTCATTCAAGTGATTATTTGATTACTCTCCCAAATAGCTGACAAGTATACAAACAAAAAAAAAGCATTATTTCAATGCCAGTGCTTAACCTTGGAAAAATTCTCCATCATCATCTTCTGCTGAGCTTTCCCAAAAGGAGTGAGCGGAAGCAGCTTCTTCTCAGGGTAAGCTTCATCCAAGTACTCGCAGGTGATGGGAGACTCATATATCACTTCACCAGCAGGGGTCTCCAGAGTCGGGACAAACCCAAGAGGGTTCTTCTCGAAGTACCAGTCAGGTTTATCTCTCAGATTGATATTGACGATGACATGCCTGAAAGGAACAGATCGACCAGATTTTTAAAAAAAGTAATAAAACAGATTCTATCAGTAATGGTTACGGTTCAAAAATGAAATGTGTCTTTACTTGATCCCCTTGGCACTCAGCACCAGTCTGGCCCTGTGAGCAAAGGGGCAGAATCTCATGCTGTAAAGTCTGATCTGGTCCTTGGGGACTGGACCAGGTTCAGCGCTGCCTGAAAGAAATGAAATAATCATGGAGCAGGTGCAACAGAGCAAACATGTAGATTTTTATTTAACACATGATTTCTGTTGTATTAACTCAGACAATTTTTTGAGATATGAGTATATTTTGCTTTTCTATTTGAACATGAAAACACTAGAGAAAGTGCACTTGACTGCTGCATTTGTTTCATAATAATTAGTTTAATCGTTTAAAGTGCATCCATTGTAATGAATTAATAATAACAGCAAGGCAAGTTATAGACAAGTATAAATACCAGCCATGTTTTGAGATTTATAGCATGACCAAATGTATTTGTCTTTTTCATTATGTGTTAAAAAATCCCCTTCAAGAAAATTACTAGCTGAGATAACCGTGTGTGTTTAGTTTTAATGTGCAGGAGTAATGGATTTGGAAATATTTTTTGTGTGTGTGTTTTGTCAATTCATGGGAAAAAGTGATATCAGCTTTGTGTACCCTCTCAGTGAACAAAAAGGGCAGACCACACTAATCCACACTGATCTCCTTTGTTGTTAGTTAACCCAGCCTGGAGGAATTCCCACCTCTGGTTAGGTAAGTGAAAGTAATAACTTTCATGATTGAGATTATGACCCTATAAACACAATGTTACCTGCAGTAATACTTTTATAACTCCAGAGGCAGATAAGAGCTTCTCCGTCATAAGCTCAATGATTTTCATGTTATAGTTTACAAATTAGTGTAATCAGAAAAAGGCTTTTTAACAAAGTAGATTACACAAATACAAGCATACAAGCAACTAGTCTTGGCTTATTAATGCAAAAGTACTAAAGTCAGTAATGATTTAGCTTCTTCAGTCAATGAAATGGAGGAAGACAGAATAAGATCAAATAAAAAGGTCATTTAAAAATTCAAAATAATATGAATCTTTATAAAGCAGACCAGTGTCACGGGGGTGTGCAATATCTACAACATTATCATGAACAGAATAGTACCACGCCTCCTCTTTTTTCCTTTTTAACAAGCAAATAATCACGTTTTCTTTTGCTACCCCGGAGACTGTTGCATAAATTGCAGACAGGCTGTTTTTTTTCACTCAACTGCAACGAACACAAAGGCCGCTATTACTGCACAATACCTCACATGATTGAAGCGCTCGTTCTTTAGACTTAACCAACAAACAGACAGCTTACAGGTCAGCGATTTCTGAGTGTTTTACTTCTCCGTACTGATCATACAGATGCATTGGCTGAGAAAGAACAACTCAGAGAGTGATTAGGTTATGCAATCAGGCCATTATAAATGCTTGTATATTGCTGGGTTTGACCATCATTACACAGTCTATGGGTTTGTCTCACCTGTTTAAACAGCCCAGCCTTAAAAAGCATTGTCACTATTGTCCCCAGCAGGCTGTATAAAGGGCTCATAACAAATGTCAGTTTAATAGGCCCACTCCCTAAAAATGTAAGAAATACATGATCTTTTATACCTGCTTTTTAATGCTAGTAAGCACTGAGTAACTATCCAGTCATTGTCAACTTCAGAGAATCTGGCAGATACCTTATCGTTCAATTATCTCTATGCAACTACCTACAATATATCTTTTGAAACAGTTTCATACTCAGAATGATTCATGTACTTTGTTTATATTTCATGAGTACAACTGGACTACTAGTTAGACGGGTTTTATCTTTTGATTTTTATGCGCTTTCGTTTCCTTTGTCACCTCTGTAAGGAGGACAAAGGAAGTTTGAGAATGCAAAGCCACAATGACTTTGCAAATTACAGTGTCTACAGTGCAAATGTATTATCTCAATCAGTTCCCTCACAGCTAGTAAATAACGGCTCTAGATAAAACACCTAAATTGTATTATTTAAATTTAAAAACTCACTTTTACAGACTTTCTTTTATGTGATGCTGCCCTTTCTCTTTTTTCCTTTATCTCTTTTACCTCTATCTTAATTATACTTCATGTCCTTTTAGCCTTTGTTTTACTTATTTTATTATTATAAATATCGTCTTTTTATATTTAATATCCTGTTTCCTGCTTTCTACCCCCTTTTTTATTACATTTATTCTTCTTGCCTATTTTATGTTTTTATTTTGCTCCTCATGGTCTCATTTTATGTTGTAGGGTTCTTAAACTGTCTGGGTTTATAAGTGCTATAAAAATAAAGATATTAGTATTGTTTTGAACTTCTACTCCTACTTTACCTCAAGATTTGCATGAACTTAAAAGAAATAAAATACATTTAAACTTCTGGTGTAAAATTAACTTAATATGAGTGATATTTGTGCTGGTCGTGGGTTTAGTCTGCTAGCTGTGTTTTCTCTGTTAGCCTTTAAAAAAGTATCTTACCTTTTGCGAAGCACTTCTCAGTAGACATGTTTATGTCTCAGGTGGTGAACTACATCAGTGAAGACGATGCAGAAATGAGAGGAGAAATGGAAAAGGAACACGATGTCCGCAGTAGTTGTGTACTCTACTTCCGGATGGTTAAGCGTCACACAGGGTTTGCGTTCACGTGCCTCTCAGATGGTCGGAGTTTCGAAATTTAAGAGAGGCTGCTTGGTTGTTCAGACTTTTGTGTGTTAATTAGGTTTATGGCTCTAAATCGTACTATCGTAGTACCAAGGTGTTGCGCTTTTTGTGATATTTTCACCCCCAAACATAAACGGAACCAGCCAATTAGTGATGGGCACGGCAGTTCTTTTAGATGTACTGAATCACTAGAATCAGTTCACTAAAATGATACGTTGAAAAGATTAGTTCACCGAATCACCGAATCATTCAGCTCTTGGCGGGAGGAGCCTGCAACTCCAAACTCCTGAACTGATACACAGCTGAACGGTTCAGGATTCAGTTCAATTCATAGCTTCTAAGACTGGGAGACGAGAGTGTTTGGCTGTGTTGCTTACACAGGTTTGTAAAAATGAACTTGTTTACAAGTCATGATGTTTTAAGTGTACTGTCCTATGGTATCCTATTTATCAGGTCTGCTTGGTAAATTGGGGTCAGTGAGTGATTCGTTCACTGAACATTTAGAGGAATTCAAACTGAACATGCACCATTCTCTCGCAAACCGCTCCAATGATAGGATGCTGCAGGTTCTATGCACTACCTTGTTACGTGCTGTGTCCTATTGTATGCAAGTTGTTGTGGTGGTAGTTTAGCAGTGAAAAAAAAAGGTAGTTTTGTCTGACAAAAATGATTCCAGAGAGTGTAGTTCAATGCTTGATTCGTTTACCAGGTGATTCAGGTGTCGGTGCATGTGATCCCTCGCTCTTCTGACGGCTCAACTTAAGTGAGAAACGAACAAATCACTTAAGGGAAGTGATTTGGTTCCGTACGTTCACTTAAAAGATTTTTTTTAACGAATCGTTAGCGAACGACACAACACTACAGCCAATAGGAATGGCGGTTGCTACAGAGGTTTTCGTTGCCAGGGATACGCATCGACTCTCCTGCTTGATAGCTTGTTTGATAGTCCGAAAAGTTCGAGTTTACCGTCTGCGGTTAATTCTCATTTCAACATGGATGACACTGAAAGTTTAGAAATCAGGTATTTCGCCTCTTAATTACGTCTATTTCTTTTACACAACCGTCTTATAACTGTTTGGCGTCACTTTTGTCCGTAGCAGTTAAGCTAGGTGAAACAGTGTTAACTCTGTGACTCGTATCTTTGCTTCTTCCCTCTCTTTGCAGCTGGATACAAGGTTTTACAAACAAGAGCATCGCGTTTGTCGACAACAAAACCGTATGCTACCCTTGTGGGAGTCATATCTCTTTCCTGAACTTAGAGACAAAAACGACAAGTGTGTTCAAAAGTCCTGGTAGAGGCGTTGGTGCATTCACAGCCAATGGCAACAGTGGGATTTTTGCCTTCTCAGAGCAAAAGTTATGTCCATCTATATTTGTATACGTTTTTGAAGAGCTGCACTTGAAGAATGAACTCAAAGGTGAGCAGATACTACTCTCCAAAATCAAACAAATACCTTAATCCGAGCTGTTTTCATACTATTCCAATAGATAGGCCTGTTTTCTGAATTATTAAAATACTCCCCCACCATAAATAGAGCTTTTGGCTGTAATAGTAATAATAATAATAACTTTCTTTGTACAGCACTTTTAAAAACAGAAGTTTACAAAGTGCTTTGACATATAGTCAAAGGAAAAAGACAGATAAAAACAAAAAGCTCAGTTAAAACGGAATTAAAGGCCATTTTCATGTCACAAGAAACCCAGACAATACAAGAATCATGCAACATAAAATGAGACCTTGAGGAACAAAACTAAAAAATAAAATAGTTAAGAATAAAGAAAATGCAATTAAAAGGGAGATTAAAAGCAGAAACAGGATAGTAAATATAAAAGGCAATATCAACAATGATAATAAAATAATAACAGGTAATACTGTTAAGAAAAGAGTACAAGTATAACAAAAGCTAAAAAGACAGTAAAGCTGAAATAAGATAGAGGTCAAAAAGATAAAAGATATAAGGTGGCATCACACAAAAGCAAGTCTGTAAAAGTAAGTTTTTAAATCTGACTTAAAAGAACCCCCTTTTATCCTCTGGCAGGTCTTTCCAAAGTCGAGGAGCTCTGATGGAGAAAACTCTGTCACCTTTAGTTTTGAGTCTCGACTTTGGAACGACCAGGAGGCCTTTGCCAGAGGATCTGAGGCTGCGAGTTGGCTCATATGGTATTAACAGCTGTGAAATGTAGACTGGAGCAAGTCCATTGAGTGCTTTAAAAGTAATCAATTAAATCTTAAAATCAATTCTAAAACTGACAGGACGCCAGTAAAGGGAGGCTAAACTTGGAGTGATGTGATGCCGTCTATTAAAACCAGTTAAAGCCTAGCTGCTGCATTCTGAACTATGCATCTGTATGTTTGCATCTATCCAACATAATAACTTTTCTCTCATCTTCAAAAGCTCAGCAATGTTTTTTTTTTCAGGGGGTGCTCAACTAGATTATACATCTCTGACACTGAGCGATGGTGGTTCTTATTTAGGCTGCTGTTCATCTCTACCTGAGCACGCCATAACAGTGTGGTAAGCCAGTGAGAGTTGTATGCTATAGCACAGATTGTGTGCAACATATTTTCATTCATGTTCATTTGGACTGATCGTCTCTGTCACTGTGATCACGTATGTATGATGCAGGAATTGGGAAAATGCTGAGCAAATCTGTACAAAACCAAATGCTGGGCAGGGGGTTGTTTCGTTGCATTTCAACCCCATGAAATGGTTCCAGCTTTGTGCCTTGAGCGCCACAGGCCTTACTGTGTGGAATATTGAGAAGGGTGGCAGCTTTCACGTCCTGAAACCAAGGTAAGAAAACCCATTGCATGTGATATAAATGCAAAATCAAACTACCGTATGAGAATTATTATAAGCTATGTTGTATGTTTTGCAGTGTGATTAATCTTCCAGCAACTGATGGATCCTTTGTTGAAAGTCTGACCCCGACTTTTCATACTGTTAATGAAAAAATCCCCTATTTTGGTCCAGAGATGCCTCCATCAGCCATAGCAGGGCTCAGTGGGGACAGGGCAGAAAGCATTGTGGTATTAACCCAGCATCATTTGCACACAAATATCTACAAACTAAATACATTTTCACCAATTAATACATTTGTTCTGCTGATTCAACTGTATACAATATGTTCACACAGACAAAACTCTGCTCCAAGGCCAAGCTAACTCCTACTGCCATCTGCTGGACGACCAAGTCAGAGCTTTATGTGGGCTGCGCTGAAGGCTTTCTTCTGCTTGTTGACATGGAGAGCCTCTCTGTCTCAATCCTCTTTAACCCCACAAGTAAAACACTCTTTCTTACGCACAAACCAGGACTCTAGGATGTTGAAGATACTTGAAAAATAACCAGTTCGTGTATCTGTACTCTTCCATTAGATAGTTAACTTTTTTTTCCACTAGAAAAAAGAACTGAGCCATGTTTTTGTGTAATATTTTCAGCGGCTGATGCGATTCCTGAGCTCAGGTGGATCAGCTTTCAAGGTTTAACCCTTGGCAAGAATGGTTTGACTGCTGTTGGAAAGGTATCATCCTACTTTGGTCAAAGTCACATTTTCTCCAACTACTATAATCCTATAACATAACTTCCTCATGTTTTACAGGACTGCATGGTGCACTGTCTGCATGTCAAAGGGACTCAGATATCCGTGTCCCAAACGTGGCAAATAGCCGGTCCTGTCTCAACTGTGATGTACTCACCAGACTATGAGACGATACTTTTATCCTCAAATACAGTAAGTTTGCCACTATAGTGTAGCCTATTGTGCACAAACACGTGCTATTCTATCAAATAAAAACATTATGAGAGGATAAAAAAAGTTTCTCATCCATCAGGGGCAAATCTACAAGCTGAATCCAACATCAAATGAGGTTGTGAAGGTCCTGGATGCTCTCAGTAGCAATTTTGTGGCAGCAGCTCAATCGCACACTGACAGGAACATTTGTGTGGTAAAACTTGCGCTGCTCAAGAATTACATAGTCTGGTGCAGTTTGGTTCTTTTGTGCGAGTGCTGATGTTTGTGTGTGTTTTTGTTGGTTGCAGTCAGTGAGGGAGACCGGAGAACTGCAGCTGTGGTCCACAGATGGCCTTTGCCTTGGTTCCCTGCCGCTTCAGACTGAGGTCGGATTTATGACATGTGACAAAACCAACAGAGCCACGTTTATACACTTGGTCTCTAACTATTCGTACACTATACTAACTTTGATATGCATGACTTACATGTAACAATACAAAAACTAACAAAATAGAAGCAAACTCAAAGCCTGTGCTGTTTTTGTTAAGGTGACAAGTCTGGCCTGCTGTCCTGTTGCACATTATGCAGCCGTGGGAACGTCTTCAGGATATGTCCTCTTTATTGACCTGAACAGGGAGCAGCAGCCTCGCTTGGTGCATCAGATTCACTTGTACCACACTCCTGTGGATAACCTTGTGTAAGTATCCTCTGTCCTTTGATGCTTAAGGGTTTCAAGACTTTATTTTCATGAATTTAACTCATAGTTAAAGAGTTGTCTGTTTTATGAGTAAGATATTGTGATCTATAAAACAGGTACATTATCTTTACTCATAAAACACGATTACAGCTTTGTGCTTCTGTTCATGAATCATCAAACGCGGTTCATTGTTATGAGCGTTCTTCATGTGCTTCATGTGTTTTATCCTTACAGTTTTGATAAAGAAGGACACTACCTTTTCACCGCTGCCTCAGATGCTCATATTTATGTCCTGGATGCAAAACCCTCACAAAGTTTTGCAGTCCGCGGATACACAGGTATACAGTCTTCTCAACTGATGAGACATGATTTTGCTCTGCGTGATTTCACCAGGCGGAACATGTACCAACATTAGATCAACCAATCACAACCCTCTAACATCATCAGCCTCCTGATCCTCTCCCTCTCACAGAAGTCCTTTGTAAATCCACCAAACAGGGGTGTGATTATTTCCTCTTCCTTTGATGGTGGTTTGGAGAGAAATGGTTGTTAACAAAAGCAAGTACTTACTCACTAACCCTGGTTAAGCTTGTAGAGCTGTGGCTTTGAGTAGGCTCTTCAATATATATATATAGTTGAGCTGCCATTAGTGGTGATGTCAACCTTCACCCTACAGTTTTTTTCCAGATGTGCTAATTTTAACCTAGAAAACTCAGTTAAGTAGCAATGAATTATGAAGTAAACCTAGACGCAACAAGCTGTCACAGGATCGTGCTTGGTTGTTGTTACAGGATCCTTATGTTGGGTGTTGATCTGGGAACATGTCCTAGTGGGTAAATTTGGATCAAGCCTCTCATACATATCATACCACTGTATATGCAATACTAAGGCCATTTTGGCACCGGGGACTTGATAAGTAGTTATTAAAGCATCCTCTAACTATAGAAAACAATCTTTTTGATGATATCATGTTGAAATATAGCTCAACTTCTGTCATTTCTGATTCCTTCCCAGTTGTTCCTGGACCCATTTTGTCCTTGTCCACTCAAAATATCACAAAGTCCAATCGGGTGAAAGTTCTTGCTTTGTGCAGTGGACAGGGAAGCAGACATCAGGATAGTGGTAACCTTCTTATGGTGCTCTCTCTGCCTACTGAGGATCTCTCAGGTACAGCACTGTATGAGATTTTTACACCTCATATTCTGTTTTAAAATGGTCTGGTTTTTTTTATATATCTTTTATTTATGAGAGGCAAGTAGACAGTTCCACTTCAGAGAGGTACAAGTTCTTTCCTTTCTAACTTTGAACATAAATGAACCAAGAACACCCCCAACCCCTGAATCTCCCATCCAGCCAGATGACATTTAGAAAATAGACGATACACTTACAAAACAGACAGTAAATAAAATATAAATAAATATACATATATATGCGTACATATATATCGAACATATATATATACATATATATTCATACACATATCAGATAGTAAACATGACAATAACAACAGTAATTAAAATAAATATATGGATCAATAATTTCAAAAAGGAGGAAGAAAGGGAACATTAATAAAAAATAATTTAAAAAAAATTAAATTAAAAAACGAAAAAAAAAATGTAATAATAATAATTATTATCATAGTAAAGTTAAAAATTAAAAATTCTGCTGCGGGTAGTTACCCCCTGGCATACAGGCACATTAAGACGGATGCCACCCCAATCATAGAAAAATACTTATGGAGCGATTACTTGTGCTAGTAATCTATCTAGATACTTCAATAGTGGTTTCCAATGTTTGTAAAACCTAGCACTGAGTGAGAACTTCATTTTTTCTAGTTTTAAAAGACCTAAAATGTCATGCCAACAGATTTTGATAGATGTAGGTTGAGGAGATTTCCATAAGAGTGAGATTTGCTTACGAGCAATGAGAGAGAACACAATAATGTTTAAAACTGTCTTTATATTGAGATTAACATTGATCCGGAGCTATATCACACAAGTCATCGTAAATTAAGCCGTTAGATGTCCAGTTAGGGGAAGGTTTATGGTAATAAAGTGAAAATAAAGGCCAGATGTGCTCCTCTGTGAAAAAATGTCACAAGTTTTGTAGCTTGCTGCTTCTTTTACGACACAGTTACACTATCTAAAGCTGTAAATTATGTTCAGAATCAGATTTCAATACTGCTCCTACTGCGCTAAGGCTGGGGATCTCATCATTCATCCACAGGAAGGCTCTGACAGTGGACTTCAATTTTTCTTCTAAAGAGATAATCATAGCCAGAAACAGTAGCATAAACGATCAGAAACACTCAACCAGATCCTCTTGTCCTAATGTTTAGACATGTGGTCACTCACACAATTAAAGAAAGAGAGACTAACGGCCGAGCAGTTCAAAAAGACACACCCTTTGTTTATTCAGACTTGGAAACTATGTTGAACAAGACAGACCATGAGGCAGACAGCTCTCTGGAGGAAAGAGCAAACATCAAGTCTAGGGAGTGGCAGCATTGAGAGCTGCGACAGACACTCACTAAAAAAATGCATGCGGGGTGCTGAAAAGAGCATTCCTTGTACTGTTAAAACATCCTTTAGACTCTTTTGTGCTCATGAAGGCTCCGAAATACCTTAAGATTATGTAACATGATGACTGACAAATGCTTTGGACACTTCTTTTCTTTTATTTAACCACATTTTTAGAATATTTCTTATCATATTTGTAGGTCCAGATTGTGTAGACAAACACGGTTGTCTGTCCACCAACATCCTGAAGGTGTCCAGGTATGAGGTGCCCCACCCTCTTGAGTCCTGTGTCCTGGGAGTCTCTGAGGTTTTTGCGTACTGCCACAAGAGGAAAACCCTTCAGAGATTCCAGCTTCCCCAGGTTTACTGCTTCTTCATGAGTTGAATTTTAGTGATCCTTGGTCTCCTTTTTGAAAGGAAATGTGTGTCTCTTGGTGTTTTGAAATCCCCCTGTAATGTATTTGTGTAATCATTGTCCCATGCTCTGATTTCTATTTGCCAAGAACACAGACAATCTCCCCAGTCAAGAGGTAGTCCAACTAAAACCAGAGCAGGAAGTGAGGGGTCACCCCCTTGGCCCGGCCTCTCTCGCTTTGTCTCCTCACAATTTATGGCTGGCTTCTGTTGGCCGCGATGGCTTATTACGTATCAGAGAAACTGCTTTCATGGTGGGAGCTCATTTTATTTTGTGAAAACTTATATTTTCATTGTCTGAAGCATGTGTTACAAAGCAATCCCTGCACTTACAGGAGCAGTATACTGAGCTGCAGTGTCATTCATGCCGTCTTTCTGGAGTGAGGAGTGTGTCCTTCTCTGCAGACAGTCGGAGTCTTCTTACTGTTGGTCTAAAAGACGGCTCTCTTATCTGCACTAATCTCAGGTAAATCTCAGCTCTGAGTCACGCTTACATAATACATCACTGCGAACACCAGAGGGAACTGTTGCTCACAGGCGTTATGCCACTCTCGGGCAGTTTGGTGTAGTTTACAGACAGAGTTTTCCCTTTTAAAGAGGATTTTTTCCTCTTTTAGAGCTGGCTGTGAGACAATAGTAAATAAATACATGTGAAGTGCTGGGTTGAGTGGAGTCACGGCCATAAAAACTCTTCACAGAACAGTCTGCACTTGGAATCAAATCCCTTCCAGTCTCCACATCTGCCTCCCATGCTCGCTCTTGTGTTTGTGTTTTATAAATCATTCCTTTTATGTTTCTGGTTAGCACAACCTCTCAAATATCTTTAATCAATGTTATTTCAATAATCCAGACACTGCACGTTTTTAACATTTGGTGTTTGACTCAGTCTAATCTCTTGGCAGCTTAAAGTGTTGAAAACAAGGGGATTTAAAGGACAGTTTTATTGTTCTGATTTTTAGCTTTAATATCAACAAATCCTTAAAAAGGCTGAAACTAGGACGTCAGTTTGGTTTAGTTGGATGAGCTTGTACGGAGGAGACAGCGTGTGTCATGCTGGTTGCAGTCTTGATTCTTGGTTCTGGCATGACTAGTTGCTTGTCATTCCCCCCTGTCTATCTTCACATTTCCTTTCTCTACAAAGCTTTCCTATTGAAATTGATCATTATAGTAGTAATAATAACAACAAGTGTCATTTTTATTTATGTAGCACTTTCTCTACAGTGAGCAACATGAAATACACTGTAAATACAAACTAAACAAGGGAAAATGACAATGCAGTAAGAGTAAAACAAAATAAAAGGTAAAAGAAATTCATACTGATGTCAAAGCATTCTTTAAGAAGAAATATTTGAAGGATTAGTTGAGATTAGAAACAGATTTAGCAGGTAAATCATTACAGAGCTTCCAGAGAAAAGGTGACTTCTATCATTCCATTGGGGGACTTATTCTGTCATTATGAACAACTGGGCACTTTGGTTTTCTTTAAGTCAGATCCAAATAACAGTAACAGTCCTTTTACTGGTGATTGAGTATACTTTTCAAAGTAAATACAGGCCTTTCCTGTCATGAGAATTAACTGAAATATGCTTACGTCAATAATATGTACATACATTTTTGAACTATGCTGCAAATGGTATCAGGGGGCACTGTTGTCAGGGGAAAAAATGGTGGTGAAACAAATCTAGATTTTACATTCTGTAGAGAAGTTCTGTTGTAGCCTGCTCTATCTATTTTAATCCTTTCCTATCTATGGACTGAGTAATATTTATGAATAGAACATGTTCTAAAGATAAGATGCTGACTCTTCACATTTTACTCTATTTTAAAATGGTTTAAGATTAGTATTTGATGTATTTATTTGAATTTGTAGTTCAACTGTCATTATAGATTGAATAATATGTGTGCATGTTTTTTGTGTGTTTCCCATGGGTCCATTCAGAAGTAAAAGTTTGAAGCTGGAAGAAGCTGCTCAACACAGCAAGTCTATGGGTGACTTATTGAAGAATATATTCAGTAAAGAGAATGACGTCCTCATTGACATGCCTGAGTGGGGTCATGGGTCTGTCTCTGGCACCAAACAACAACTGGAAAGTGAGGTGAATGATCTTCTATTCAGCCTTTTTTTAATGTCAATCCTCTGTATCCTGGAGTTTTAATACTCTATGTAGTGAGTGTGTGGGTTTCCTAACAGTAGCTGCGCTGTTTTCTGTTCTTTTTGAAGTGCCAAACAGCTGATTTCACTTAAAAGAAAAGAAAAACCTGTAAGAAAGTATTAGACACCCCTCAGAGTAACGTGAAATAAACAAAAAGCACAAGCACAGAAAATATGAAGATAAGATCAAATAAGATTAAAAATGTTGAATCAACTCTTCTCTTAAACAGTGTCAAAAAGGGTAATGGTCTTATTCTTAGTTATAATCTGGGCAAGCCATCCATGCCAGCAGATGATATTGTTATTTTAGGTCATAAATATGTGAAGTATTCAAATAAATTGGAATACAATGACAGGCGTTTGTCATTGAGTTGTTTCCATAACAAGAACATTTAAGACTCTGTGGTACAAATGTGGTGTGAATGTTACACAATGCAGCAGATCTTCAATCACATTATTTATTGCGATGTTAATTACTTCACCATATTTTCATTTCTCGAGTTAAGAATATTTTCTTTAATCTATATCTGTCTCTTATTCTTAACACTGTTCAGGTCAGCGCTGAAGCACAGACCGTGGATGTGACGGAGCAGGATGAGAGTTATAACAGCCTGCTGTTTGCTCCACCTTCACACCTCACATGGCTGGAGAGCAGACGAGAGGCGGTCAGTGACTACTGTGCTGTAATAGTTGTAGTGGTAGCATAACATCTGGATCATATTGACTGTGTTTAGATGCTTCTCTCACTTATCTACTACATTACTGTCTAAGCATTACGAAAGTCTCTTTTGCACCTGAGTGCGATGTCTAAAAAACCAGCTGTGTTGCTTTTGGCACACATCTACGATTTACAACACCTTGATTTAGTATCGTCTATTATCATATAGTGATAACAATAAATCTATTAGCGAATACTCAGGTTGCTGTAAAGCAGATAAGCATTTACAACTTAGTCACATGACGGTTTCTTGATAATAAAAAGGAACTAAAGGTGTGGCAGCATTTGAATGGTGGGTTTTACACCTGGAAGATAATCGCCCACAGGAAACAAGCAGAGGTTCTCTACTTTTATGCTTCAACATGCTTTGGCTCACGTGGACTGGGAGTGCTTCTGTTTGAGTCAAGCTGCATCATGTTGAAAACAAAGTGGTAGACGGCACATCAATTACTTTCCCCCTGAATTAGGGTTTAATAATTTGGGGTTATTTCTGCTTAAGGTGTTTGTGTTGTGTTTGTGGAGATGCGGTGGTATAATTAAGCACAGTTTAATTCCAACTCTGTCAATATGTTGTCAGAGTTTAAATATCTCTCTCGTTTACAATCTGTATGTTTTGAAACAGGTTATAAAAGAAGAGAATGAACGATATGCCGAGACAAAGCAAGCTATGAGGAAATCGATCAAAGAGTTACGCGACACTGTAAGTTTGGTTACGTATTTGTCATCTCATGAGTTTTTGAACAAGCAGAACGTCATCACATTGAAAAAAAACTTGCTTACTAAACATCTACAGTGCATGTAAGCAAAAATCCAGCATCATTGACACGTTTAGCTCATGCTTTTTAATTTAGTATAGACTCGTCTCTGTAATCAAATACAGCAGCTCCCCACCCAAGGAAACCCACACACACACAGTAAATTAGAAAAGCAAATCATAGTTATCATGGTGTTAAAAACAATCAAAGGCTCAAGTCCGAAAGCTGTGTGCAAATGCGCAAAAAATTGCATGATTTCTAAGAAGAATCGTCTGTGTATACAAGAAAGAAGACTGAAATAAAAGGCTATGAAGTCATCCACTCAAAACTAGTACAAAGAAAATGTAACCCCACTTTCAATCTCAAATCTTAAACTTCTGTTTCTGCTTAGAGTTGGAGCACAACAGAAAAAAACTAATTCTGCAACAACAAAAATGTTATATTTGTTGAGATGTTTGAAATTGTCCAGTTAAGGCACAAATGATGTTAGCGGCTGAGCTTGTGTCGTCAGATCCAGGAGATGATGCGTGAGAATGAAACCCTCCCGGACATTCAGCGCCTTGAACTGCATGAATTTAACCTGGATGTCAAGGAGCAGAGAAGACTCAAGGCCATGGTGGAGCAGGAAGTTATCAACGTAATCCACACGCATGAAAGCAATGAACCTGAAATTTGGCCCCAGGATCATGTTGGTTGTGATATTAAATATATTTTTTGTATTATAGGTAAAAGAAGAAATCGAATGGGAGATGTTGGCAAAGTGTTACCTCCGTGATGTCCTAAAGAAAGAGTGTTGGGATTCAATGAAGGTCAAAGGAAAGGCCATTCAGGTCAGGTGTCTCAGAAACAAGCGCTTCATTATCACAGTATCTCATGATCAGTTTTGAGAGCTCTTTATTACTTCTCCTGCAGGCCTTTTACTCTGAGCACAAGGTGAAAAACTACCCTCTGAAGGAGCGAACAGAGAAAGAGGAGGAGGACCTTCGCAGGGTTCAGTATTTAAGGAAGTTTGAAAAAGCTGCTGACACCGTAAGCAAAACGGATTCACAGGCCTGAACAGCCTGCGGTTTAGATTCCTGTCAACACGGCAAATAGAAGCACGTGTGATGAGTTAGAAAGCAATCGATGATTGTTGTTTTTAATTTGAAACAGATATGCAGCATGCAGCGTCAAGTACGCATTTAAACTTTGACTTTAAGCTGTGACAGTGCAGCCTCTTCAGCACGGGGGAGTTTACTCTCTGGCAATACGTTTTATGGTCAAAGAATTCAAGTCAAAACAGGTTTACAGCTGGAAAGTAATTTGATGCTTTGCATCACAGTCCTATGTGTGACCTCTCTCTGCCGTAAATTCGTAAATGCTTGAATCTGTGCCAATCCACCAGTGCTGAAACTATTCTGGATTTATAGCTATGTGGCCAGAGGAGAGTTGTTAAGATAGTTCTTGTCACTATAATATTCTTGGGTTGGAGTTTATAATCACACAGCCTCAGATTCACTCCCCAACACTTCTCCCAGCCTTCTCATTCAATGTTATTCTCTCCACCTTTTAACTTTGCAGAGCCGCTTAAAGAAAAGTTCCAGCATACCGGGAGAGACGGAGGAAGAGCAGAGAGAGGAAGGTCGGGGGGCAGAGAGTGCCGCCTTAACAGGAAGTTTCTCCACTCAGCTGGGATATTCAAACCCCGACATTTATGATCAGTTCAGCCTGCAAACCACCGAACAGTGGATCAACCAGATGATTCTGCTGCAGGTGGGAAACTGTTATATAAGTGCAGGAGTGTGAAACTTACACGGTTCTCTTCAAAACCAAGCATACCCAGGCAATGAGGAAATTACAAAAACAAAGAAAGTATTAAAATGACCACATTGAAAGCAGTGTTAGCAGTTTATAGGAGCTAGTTTCCGTCATCTTAATCATGAATAACATCCTGTCAAATTTTACTCTGGGTGCAGGATGTGATCTATCGCATCAAGACTGGGTTCAACGCTGACTTTGAGGCCGTGCACAAACAGAAGGTGCAGGAAATCGGCCGTGTGAGGGACAGAAACCGGCAAATCAGGGAGATCATGCTGGAACTGGGTATGAATGAGACGCTGTGGGAGCCAAGCCTGACCGTCAGCGAGTGGCCAGAGAGGCTGCTCACCGTGGACGACTCTGAGGTGACTGACCTCTTCCTGAAAAATTAAAAAAAACATACACTTGACGAAGTTCACATTGAGTTTAAGAAACACAACATGCACATTAAGCCATCTGTTTTTCTGTTTGTGTGTTCTTTATCCAAAGTGTTTTCACACTGTTTTACCAAAGAAACGTTCCCCTTTGTCCTTCTCTAGATAACAGCAGAAAAATATCTCACCCCAGAACAGAAAGAGGAGGAGGAGAGGAAGAAGCTGGAGGAGCAGAAACGTTTGGCTGCCAAAGTACAATGAAAATGCTATGAATATGTTTCTGATTTTAAACTCTTGTTTGTTTACTTCACTGTGAAAGCAACAGTCTCAGAGGAAGAGGAACATATTTAAAACATTTAACAAACAGAAATGGAATATATTAAAATCTCCTTGT
Organism: Xyrichtys novacula; assembly: GCA_962446985.1. Classification (NCBI taxonomy): domain Eukaryota; kingdom Metazoa; phylum Chordata; class Actinopteri; order Labriformes; family Labridae; genus Xyrichtys; species Xyrichtys novacula. Next base: position 21,856,431 of record OY660874.1, on the reverse strand, counting down.
GCATTCCTTAGTAAAAATAGCTGATTTTTTTCATATTTTCATCTTGTTTTGTCTTTTTTTTCACAGGGGGATAACATCAGAGATAGAGCTCTTGATGATATGATGGATGGAGCACTTGAAGTGAAAAAAGAGAACATCTTGGCAAAGGTGAGTAAAACTGGGGCACACACTCCATGGACAGAGACTGTAGTCCTCAAGTGGGCTACCCGGGTTTGATTTGGGTCTGTGGCTCCTTTCCCTCATGTCACTCCCCACACCTTCTCATCAGAAGAACAGATACACGTCAGTAAAAGCAGAAACACTTCAGCAAATGTTTGACATTCTTAAAAGTGTAGGTCGTAGTATTTGGAGGCATTTAGCAGAGCAGACTTGAATGAATCAGAGTTTAATAATCTGGACATAAAAACTATTTTGTGTTAACTACATTTACATGGGAGCAGGTCCCCTTCCAAGAGGGCCATAACCTTGGCCTGCCTTGTTTCTACAGAGGCACAGAGAGGATAAAAAAGTGGTATATGCATTATTGTGTTTCATGGGTGGATGCTCGAAATGCACAAACTGGAAGACAAAGAAGAGAGTGATTAATTGTTGTGGCAAAGGTATTAGCAGTGATAGATGTTTTTTACTTCAAACTTGACAAACAAAGGATCATAGTTACCATGCATCACAGAAGACCCTTGCCCTCAAACAGCACCTTTGCTTCACCAACTGGTCGGGTGAGCGAGGGAGTATTTCAGTCCAGAATCAGTCTGCCAGATATCACTGAATATTCCCATTTCAACATGCTGTACCTTTAAAGCCAGACTTCTGAATATTCTCTTATTTCATCTTAAATATAAAGATCTGTTAATTGCCTCTTTAAAGATTTTAATCAATTAAGTATTTTTTATTTTATTTAATAATTTATTTGTTTAAAAAAAGTATAGTTGAATAGATAAAGACAAGCGTAACCCTAACATTTATGTCATTTTTAATATAATTTGACTGCGGAGTTTCCCAAGAGTTTAATCCAGATTACATTAGAAAGTTTTGGCGTTAAGAACAATAACAGAGCTACCTCCTGCAAGAAATTCTTGTCACATCTCACTGTGGCCAAATGAAGCATGAGTCCTCACCAGACAGGCAAATAATGGCATTTTTTGTGACTTCATTCTTTTCTAAACAGTGTCAGTAAAATTAGACAAATCAGCACAAAGGGGCACATACTTTCTATTGACTCCACTCCACAGGAAATACCTCCGCCTGAGTTTGTTTTGAACAAACCTTCGACCAAATGGACTGAGGAGGAGAAAAAACTCTATAAAGAGTATAAAGATAAAGCCGAAGATCTGAGTGAGGAGAAAAACAAATACAGACAGGTATTACAGTTGTTTTATTCATGTCTCTGTTTTTCTCTGATCAGAAAGTTTTCAATATAAATCAGCTGTCATCTGATTTTTTTTTTAGCTTCTGGAAGGTGAAATAAAAAAACTGCAGGCAGCCACCAAGGATGCAACAGAGAGGTTCGATGAAATGGTGAAACAGCTGTTCGAGAGGAAACTAAAATGTGAAATGGCTGTACAGCAGGTGAGCCAACACAGTAAACTCACCGCACACACGCGTGTGACACATGGTTGGACTAATAAAACACACTCACAAACACACATGAAATTAACATGCTTCACATTGTTTCATTTTGTCACTTTTTCCTCACAGAAGGTGAAGGGCTCTTTCTCCTCATTGTAAAAATGGATGCATGAACTCTTGAATCTGTGAAACCTTTATATATATCCTGTTCTTTATGCTTCTTTTTTTCCAGGAAGAGCTCAAGATCACTTACCTCGCCTATTCTGTCCTCATCAAAAGAGAGATGAGAAATCGAGAGCTGGAGCTCAAGGTCAAGCTTGCAAAAACGGTGGCATACAAGGTCAGAAAACGTTTTCACTGTAAGACTGAAGGGGTTTTGACTGTCGCCTCCAGTCTTGTCATATCAACATGTATTTTTCCGGCAGGATGAAATTAGTGAGCAGCTGAAGAAACATGAAGATGAAGTCGAGTTGTTCAATAAGAACTATGACACCATTGTAGCTGAGGACAGAGTAAGCCAGCTGATAAAATACTTCATAAGACATAAACAGACTGAAGGTCAGTGTACTCACAGAGGGTACTAAATCTCTCCTTGTCCTTCAAGGTTCTTGATAAAGAATTCAGGAAGGAGTTCCTCAATGTTTCCGGCCGCATGGTTGATCAACTTTATAAGTTATTCAAACGTAGACCCAGGTGAGTAATACTCAACACTCAACGAGTGACATTTTACTGTATTTAGGATTACACTGTTAAAGCAGACACCATCTTTCATACCTTAGGGTTCAGACGATGAGGACCCAGACTGACAACTCCAACCCATTGAAAGAGCAACGTCTTTGTGGTTCTCTGGCTCCTGATGCACTTGGAAAAATGCTGAAGGCGATGGAAGAGCTGGATGCTCCAGAGAATATGCCAGAGGGTTTGAACGGCTCAGTCTGGGAGAAGTTTTGTCTTGTCCGCAGAACAAAAGTAGAGAGCGAGCAAAAGGTAAAACGAGGACACGGACAGGTTAACTTGGCAGGAAATGCAAAAAAGGATTGCTTCACACAGACTTTTCCCTTTGTTGATGTAAAATCAGCTCATCATTTTCTAATCTGTTGACTTTTGAATCTCTTTAAACCTTTTTTTTTTTTACATACCAGTGTTGTTATGTACAGACCAGCTCATGAACTGCCTTTGTCTTTATGCCATTTGCAGGTGAAATCAAATGCTTTAATTCTTGCTGAGATGCAAGCATTCCTACAGAAGAGGAGAGATGAGGATAAAGCTGCTCACCAGGAAATTGAAAATATATTTGATGAGCTTGAGCGGTATGAATGTGCCAACCCTCCTGATCATTAGCAGCTGTCATTGTTTTCATGTTTATACTTGTATAAAAAATGTGAAGAATGTCTTGAGGGGCACTTTTGGCCTCACTGTTTCAGTCTAACTCGGTGTTACAGTGTGTTTGAACCTTAATTAATTCTATGCAATATCCCTTTAATTTGAAAAATGTCTGATTCTGTGTAATGTATGTTAACAGTGTTTTTGTAATTCTGCCGCCTTCTAGTTTGCATAAAGAAAAGAACTGTTTCCTGATGGACACTATGGTTCAGGTTCTGCTCAAACCTGACCAGGTGAAGGTTCCTGTCGCAAACATGACTGCTGACTACACTGACTCAGTGCTTTACCCCTTGAGTGTGGTGGAGGGTCTCAATGGAACCATCAGGGTCAGCTCACACCAGACACACACCTATTGAAAAACAAGGATATTTAGTCTCACAGTTAACTTTTTTAGAAGTACAGTTGCATGCACACTTAATACTTGATTCAAGCAACCAAAGTCAAGTATTGCTTGAATCTCTTTGAGTCTTTGAATCATTTTCATCTCTATGATCAGACCCTTGGAAAGCAGAAGATTGCCTCTATGGTGGAGTGCAAAGACTTCCGTAAAGGTATCATCCAGCTTCAGTGGGAGCACAGGAGGGTGGCGATGCAGATAGAGGACCTCGAAAACAAGAAGAGGGACATTCAGAGGTTAAGACTCTCAAAGGAACAACAGGATGTGAGTATACTGAAACTACTATGCACGTGGATCTTTTGTTTTCACCTGTAAGTAGCTTGGAATCAGTATGGAAATTGAAACTTAACACTTTGTGATAATGCTGCTTTGTTCTAGTAGATAGATTATTCTGTAAACATAAATCAGACGGGATAATTATGTGTCAAAAGTTCACCATCTGCTCGAAAGGACAATGAAACCTCAACATTTGGGGGTGAAACTTGAGCTCCGTTTGCGTTCCTGGCCAAACCTCAGTCAGTGATATGAAGGCAGGTATTTCGGTTTTGGCAGCATCAGATGTTTTTCAGAGCAGAAAATTGTTACCATCCCTGAATACAGAAGGATGATCTATCACAAACACACCCTTTTCAGCCAGGCTCCACACCCTGTTTTTTTTTTAACCTGCATCTTTCAAGATTTTCTCCAAATAAGCAAAGACTTAGCTTAGATACTATAAGAATGTTTCCTTTATTCAGGTTTTAACACATCAGCCATGTTTCTGCAATAGTTTAAACATTAGGTCAACACAGACGCTTCTTCCGTCAATCCAATGCAGTTTAATTAAATGCAGACCACTGAACTTGACAAGCAGACACTTTGCTCTGGGTTGGAATTAATCTATTCCCTTAAACACATTGAGCACACAAGAAATCAAGTTAGTGATGGAGAAAAAAACAGAGTTAGGTGATGGTTGAACTATGAAAAATACATAAAAATTAAATGACTCATCTACAATCAGTTTTTTCGTGCCACGGCATGGCACACACAAACACGTTTCCTGGCGTGGATGCCAGTTTCCTGTCAAACTGTTCAGGTGGCTCTGCTGAGGCGTGGCATGCAGCTTCCTCTCATTGTTTAGGCCCTTTGTAGCCTTGAGAAATAAAAAATGACTAAAAATCCCATCCTGAACATTTTCAGATCAGTTTTTTTGTTGGATCTGTCAACAAAAAATCTTGACCAAATACCCAAAACACCCCACACAGAAACTCAATCATCTTTTTCTGTTTGTTTTGTTTCAACGTCCTCTTTGTGTATGACACTTTTCTCCTTTTCTTTGCAGTATCTCGACAATACAGATCAAGACAGTCGAGTATCCAAGCAGGTTTCCACTCTAATGACAACTATAGCTTTCCAGGAGCAGGTAACAGAAAATATCTCTTCAGTAGGATCCCAACTGTATATTTGGATATATATTTTCCAAATGTACAGCGAATATTATTCTTTCTTTTCAGGCTCATCAACAGAGCGTGCAACTTCGTGAAAAAAAGATTGAACAGCTCAACAGGCAGGCAGCAATCATAGCAAAGGAGGCTAAAGTTGTGGATCAGCAGCTACCTGAAATGCAGATTGCTGTGGCAGAGAGGAGACACATCTATGAAGAAAATGGTAATTCAAAATATAGTGAATTTGACATTCCGAAGGAGATGACAGTAAAGAAGAGATACTGAGTAAATGTGATGACCTCAACCGCATTTATCATTATTTTTAATCTTTAGTTATCATTTAAGTACAATGGTCTTGAATGGGTTTTTAGTGGGAGATGTATGTTTAAGCTACTTTTTACTTTGAGTAAATTTACAGTGGGGCCTGATCATTTTCACTTTTACTTCAGTGAAGAAGTTGAGCCAGTACTTCTACTTTTCCTTTTTTTTCTTAAAGATGTTTGTTCTCTGCTGCCACTTTTGCTGATAATGTTGCATGTCTTTTGGTGTTAAGCTGTAGAAGAAAATCAGGCCGCCACAGCAGAAGAGTGCTACCAGGAAATTGTCCAGAGGTCGAATTTGAAGGAATTTGCCAAAGCGCTGGAGGACGACCTGACCATCCTTAGGGCAGAGGTGGAGCGTCTACGGTTGAGCAATTTCCCTTCGATTAATGAACTAAAATACTAAACAAAGACTTCCCATCAACAGAAAACAGATTTATTTATAATAACAAGTACACATTTACAACTCAAGCTGTGAATTCAAACAGAACAGCAGCAACAAATAAAACAATAAGTTAACATGTTCGAACTGTGATTGTGCTTCTGTAGTATTTTTTTGCAACGTGGTTTAAGTATGTGTTTAGAAGAACATTTTCAGGTAGTGAAGTCTTCCTCCGTGCGATCAAAATGTAAAATGGCATCATCCAGACTGAAGAGGTCGATGAGCTCTGACAAGTTGGCCTTTCTTCCATCTATGGGGACTTCTGACTGAAGCTCATACAGAGCAGCCTGAGCGCAGCTCCGCCATTTGTCAACCAAGGTCTGGAGCTCTGTGAGATCATTCTAAGGAGAGAGAAACAGGGGGTGTCATTGGATTTTTGTCACATTCATTATGAGAGTTTTTGAAGACAGTAGGTACCTTGCTTCTGTACATCTGAACCATCTTGAGTCTTCGCAGGGTTTCCATCCTGTCTTTGACTTCCTTCTTCAGCTGGTCTCGGCGTTGTGCAAAGTTGATCGAAGGAGGAGGTGTTGACTCGGGAATGGGTCCAGAAAACCTCTCACTTCGTGTCCTCACTTCATTCCTGTTTACATCAACACTGGAAATGATCAGTGGAGAGTTATTAACTGTCTCTCGGGAATCTGCAGGAACTTGTCGGCCATCCTCCTCCTCCTCCTCCTCCTCATCCACACAAAGACGTTTGGCCACAGAGGAGGGCGAGGTGAAGGAGCGTCTCGATCTCTTCAGTCTCTCTCTAAGAGAGGAGCTCAGCTTCTGGTGATGCTGCAGAGATGACGAAGAGTGAATCACAGTCAGGTAACCACAGAGGACATTATATAAACTCCAACAACACTGACATAACAAGAACATTTGATCTGGTGATTCCAAGATACTCATTATTGAGCAAGCATTACCTGGCAGGTAACTGGTGACAAACTGCACCTGATCTTACCTTCTCCTCTTTGTATTCAGAAGGGCTGGACTCCACTGAATCACAAGGTGAAGGGTACACTGGTTTTAACTTAGCTGCTTTAGGAGTTATCTCCATATGTTTACTTGTCTTAGCCCATTTAAACGCAGTACTTTCTGTTAACACACTAGAGCGCAAACTGAGTTTAAACTACGTTAGTCATCAAGCTCTCTAACGATAGCGTAAAAGTCTTTTTATGAACTTTAAGTGATCCAAACACCGCGTTTTGATAACATGTATGTCTAAAAAAAACTACGACTTGATAGACTGCAGCAGAGGTGAGTCGAGCTGCTGTTTTTCCGCGTTTCAGCGGATCAAGAAAACCTCCAAAGACAGCGATTGGATAAAATTTGATGACGTAATTTCGAAGAGCATGTCGGTAATTGTAGTTGTAAGCGAGATAATCGTCAATGACAACAGCAAGAACCCCACATTCTCACCCATTTTAAATCTTATAAAGCATGTTTCGAAAGCAGTCCATAATCTGTGGTCTTCTACTGAATGTATAAAGTTTAAGTTATATAGATATAAGGTTAGTGAGACCTTTGATGGAAAAAATACTTGCGGAATAAAACTCTTAAATATTACCTTTGCATGGGATTAGATAGATAGATAGATAGATAGATAGATAGATAGATAGATAGATAGATAGATAGATAGGTGGGTAGATGAAAGATACATACATACATACATACATAGACAGACAGATACATAGATAAAAACAGAGGCAGCACCAATAAAACACAGTACACTTTCTACAAATACTTTGACAATACTTACACTAAATAAAGAATAAATGAAAATGGTATATAAGCATGACCATAAGGCATTAGTGCAGAGTTACTCGGGCATAATAAACAGTGCAAATGGATGCAGTAGTGCAAAAAATGCAGTTGCTGATTGATTGTTCATGGATGGGATATATTGTATGAGGGGTGGTGTGGGGGGCAGATCAGTTCAGACAGGGCTCCTCAGACTTGAAGGTGTAGTTAACAAGGTGTAGTAAAATATACGACAAAAGAAAAATCACAATTCAAACATGTTCACTTATTGTTTTATTTGTAGAAGGTGTAGTTATTTAACTATAAGTTAATTAGTCATTAACGTAATTTTAATTTAATTTTATTAATTTTGTTAAACGACCACATATTATTTTAGTTAATAAACAGTGAACACAGTTGTAAATACACTTTTCTTTTTATTATTGTTGTATTTTGATGGAGGGAGGTATATTAGGAGGTTGGGTGAGGTTATTTGTCAGAATCTAAAGGAGCTTGATTGACCCAGTTATACCATTTCAAAATGTAGGACTCTGAGGAATTATATAAGTTAAAACTTGTGAGCCTTAGGTGCTCGAAGAATGCTTTTGCATTGAAGATGTGTAACTTAGACACCCTGTGTTGCTAGGGTCGACTCATTTTGTGATTCATCTCTTCTCAGCAGTTGATTCATCTCCATTAAGGGATTTATTTTAAACCTGTACAGACTGATGTGTTTATCAGTTGTCAGGTTTTTTTTTTTTTTCATGAAGTGAAGCTTGCGGTTGTGTCTCAATTCTTGTGATTTTGTTTTTCTATGGCCTTGAGGAGAAAGGTGTGAATTAAGTTGTGATCCTGCCCAAACTTGAACCTCAGAAGTTGGCAACTTTATACTGCACACCTCAGGGAAGGGGGATTTTTAACATTTTATACAGCTGAATCTTGCTGAGCCGAGGGTTGAACATAATTATGAGTGAGTCAGGAGGCAGTTTCCCTTTTTTTTTTCCTTCTAACGTTTGAATAGTTGACATGAAATACTGTTCTTCCTCCTCTGCAATACATGGAGTAACTGAACTGGTATGAGTTTATAGAATCTAGAGGCTATGTGAGACACTGAGTGAGGATGCCAGTTCTTTCATCAAAACCAGGTGTGTGTGTGCTCACGTCATGTTCGAGTGGGCTCTTAATCGCTCACAAAAGGCAATTTTTGGATGAGCAGGACGATCCTATTCAACATGATCACGTGGTCAAACGTCAGTGTTGTTTGAACATTCCTCCTTTTTTTCCAGTTTCACAAATCAAATAAAGACAAAAAACCTGACCTCTCATTTCAAAACTTTTCCAATGACCAGCACTGTAAAAGACGCAGGACAATAAAAATTCTGACAGCATTGTCAGCTAGAAATTCTACTAGTTTAATTTTGACCTTTGGGCAAAAGGTATTGATTCAGCTCATGCCAAAGTAGCATTAATGTTTGTTAGAACTACAAGATACACCAGCATAGTATTAACAGCAATTTGAGTCAGTCGTAAATAACATTATATGGATTGGGGATGCTAACATTAGCTTAAGTGACTTAGTTGTTAAAGAGTTAGCTAATGTATTCAGACCTAAAATATGCAGCGTTCCTCCAGGTGTTCACTCTTTGTTTTTCAGCAGCTTTTTTAGATGCAATAGAAAGGGTAATATGATCACATTTAGTCAAAATCTCTTTGTTTATCAGATTTCTAAACCTGGAATACAGCAGAATTGGCTTTAGCAGCATTTAAACTTTCCACCTCGAGTTCTACATCTGTGAAAAATTCTGAATTGTCCCTTTTATACAGAATGTAGATTACTCCATTATTGCAGATTATACTGTAAGGAAATCAAACTGATAGTGCTGATTGTTTAGATGAATCAACATTTGTGCGTTGGTGTCACTTGAATTTTCTCTGGAGGAAGATGTTTACTATTTTGGGTTAGTAGGCTGTTGAGATCTCTAGATTACACCTTATTTACTATCTGATTGTGACATACTTTATTTCCCTTTCATGCGGTGCCATGCCTTGTCTGACATAACCCTTCCTTATCTGCCAGGTTTACAAAAGACACTCACACGTGTTTATGTAACATTGTAATTTGCAATGTTGTGTTTGACTCAAAGCCAAGAAATGCAGGCTCTGTTGTTCTTGATTTTCTTTGCCTTGGTACCAGTTTATAACGTAAATACATGAAAGTGAAATATACAAATCTGCTGCCATAGATTTAACCTCGGACTGTATTTAATACAGGTTAAGAAGTGCTAAAAATTACAAAAAAGATTAAAAAACAACACAATAAAAAGACAGAAATACAAGATTTAAAAGACTAATAGAAACAAAAAGTGAACAAGGAATTCAACCACCAAAAACAGCTTCCATAAAAGCTTTACTAAGATTTAAAACACTCTAAACAAATAGACTTATTGTGAGTCTGAGGGCCTTTGGCAACAGAGGCCTAGTCACCTTTGCTTACAAGTTTGGATGTAGTGCAAATGGCAGAGTAACATCCATAGATGTCAGGAAACACTCAGGCACATATAAAAAAGATAGGCACCGTGTTTCTACTGTAACACAGAGCAGAAAAACAAGTAACACACATGTTTTATTGTATTTAATGAATGGTTGAGTTCCACTGGTTCAGAAAAGAGAAAGGAAAAGAGTAAAAACTTGACAAATGGTTGAGCATACTCATCATGCATCAGAGGTTCTTGACCTTAAAGGCCATCATAGTGTCAAGAATGGAGTGAGCAGGGGATTTCCGTTGTTGCTAACTATTTCAATTTCTAATCTCTGCATCTTAACAACTTTAAAAATACAAAGTAATTCAAAAAACGGCAGTCACTATAAATCCTTGAAGGAAGCATTTGAAGGGAGCTTGAACTAATACTAGCAGAAACAGTAACCAAAAAGGTGAAAATTAAAACACAGCTCCCACTGTGGAATAAGTCCCAAAAAAATGCGAAGTTGAAGTTGGATATTATTCTGTACTTTTGCATAAAAGTGACTTCAAAGAGGTCAGGACAATAAAAATAGTCTTTTCTTGCTGCTGGTCAAGTCACAGAGTCTGTTTTAGCTCGAGTTATGTTATAATTTATTCACCATGTGGCTGAGAAAGAACAACAACAAAAAAAAGAGCGACTGAAAAGGAGGTTTTAAGTGTTGTTTCACGTTCTCTCCCCCGTGCATACCTATCTCTGAGTATCAAGATTAGTAAATGTAGTTGAAATCCTGTAAAAATCTCAAGCTGTTTCTCCTTTTACAGGATCAAAAACAAAGCAGACTTTATCCCCTGCTCTCCTCTCCTCTCTGAACTGACAGGTTTATCAGTGTAACTCAGAACAAAGTCCAATCAATCTCAGGTTCATCTTTTCCAGAAAATATCTACCAAAGTGGAGCCAGTCAGTTGAGCTCCCATAAATTAGATTTTATTGTTAACAATCATCAAAAATGCTCCTGACTTGAAGAGGAATGAAGCCTGCAGCAGGTTTCATAGACGCTATGATAACAGTGGAGGAGATTCCTCACCTCCTTATTTAAGATTATAGTTTTCTTTACAGCACTTTCACTATGAGTCATAATTTATGAATACCTGTACATTACTCATCATCTTCATTCACTTATTCACCTCTTAACTCTGTCTGCTTGAACTCTAAACACCCCTAATTTGGACACTTGTAAAACTGCTGCCCTCTTTTGCTGCAGAGACACAACCGACCCTCATTTGGAGAGCTGTTATCCTTCACACACACACCAGTATAAGGGCTGCACGAGCCAGTCACCCCCCTCCATCCTTGACTCTGTTGCTTTTTAAAACCAGCCCCTTTCCTTTCTGTTAGATATGGCACTATCCGAGCCTTCACGTGGACTGAGCGGGGGAGCAGCTCCTCCTCCCTCCTTGGGGTTCATTTGTTTTCCATCATTTTTTTTTTGAGCAGAGATCGGAGTCATGCTCCCTGTGAGTCATACAGGGTGGGTGGATGTCTCCGCTGGGTGTGGTTGTAGTGGTGGTGGTGGGTGAGGGATTTTGCTGGCTCTTCGTGACTGCCTGTGGAGGAATAAAGCATCCAATTTGAAAAATGCAAATGAATGGATAGGGATGCTTTATTATGATCATATGGGTTAAAAACGGCTCCTGTGGTGGTGTGCTTGTGGTGGGAAGAGTCTGCATAATTTACAGTGTGTCTTGATTTAAGAAAGTTTCTGCAAAAGTACAGCAACATGCAAAAAGATAAAGTATTCAGGCAGGTCTATTAAGGCCTTCATGCACCTTTTGCATTGAGATATGTGGAAAATTGAGCTTTTTTTAAACATAATAACACAGTGGTTTCAACCATACAGACTAAATGTTCTGTTTTAGCTTCCAATGTGTGTCCCAGATGTGTTCCAGCTGTAGCACTAGAGGGTTTGCTGCACACAATAGATCAGGGGGAAATGGTTACACTCCTGTAGTCCAAAAAAAGGGAATAAAAATCCCACCTCCCAGACCACTCTTTCCCACCTCCTCCTCCCAGAAAGTTAACCAGTTCCGAAAAGTGGTGGCTCAAGTAGCACAAGAAGAAACAGGAGGACTCCATCCCTCTTCTTCCTCTTCTTCTTCTTTTCCACTCACTCGTCTATCTGTCTCTGCGTAAGGTGAGACTGACAGCTTAATTGGTTCCCTCAGGCGCTGTTTTTTTCTTCTTCTTTACCCTTCTTTTAAATCCAGCTTTCCGTGCCGTCTGCTACACCTGCCTGCCAAGCTGCAGCGCTGATGGGCGCGGCTGGGACCCGTGCCCAAATCTCTGTTTTGACTTGCCTGGGAAAGTTGAGCGAAAAGGCACAAAAGGGACGGAGGAGGACTTAAAGAACATCCCACCCAGGCGCGTCAACTTCATACCAGCACGTTTATTCCTCCCGTGGATCAGACGCTGCATCTCGACAAGGGGAATCATCAGGGTTTGATTGCTAATCGTTCGAGCTGGCTAAAGGTATGGATTCAACATTTTTGTAGTAGAAGTGACTTTTTTTGTCTGATTTGTGCTGATGTCTTTCCTCACCTTGCTCTCACATCTCTGCTCTAACCGCACTCTGGGACTTTGGTGATGGGCTCTCTTTGAGATTTCTCTGGATTTATTTGTTTGGAAGAATTGTGCAAAGTCCTCTTTATGCAAGCAAAAAACTTAACTTGTCTTTAAACCACACTGGGGGGCTTTTGAGGGGGATCATCTGTCCTCACATATCCTTAAAATTAGTCTGTTAGTGATCTCAGGATAGTTTTACATGCTCTTTTGCTGTGCTATTTACATCCATCTAAATATACTACAAGACCTGGTTCCAGCTGTAGCGCCAGATTGATGTGACAGCAGGGTTTTTTTGCAGTTCAGATCACTTACAGACTATAAAATAGAGATTAGAGCTTGGTTTTGATGAAAGGAAGTACTTAGTACATCCAGAAATGCTGCAGAACTTTTCAAAGTCGTGAAGGACAATGAAAAACTTGTGTGATTATCAGACTGTGCAGGCTTGTTTGAGAGGAAAGGGTGGAAATTCCAACTTTACGAGTATTTCTTGCTTCCTTAGTTTTCTATTTTTTTTATAATGAAGTCTGCAACATAAGAGGCACATGATGTTAAATGTCCTCAGTTGGCAGGGTGTGGTGAGAGGATGGTCTTTCAGAGCCGTAGAGGCATCTTTTGTTCTTTTGTTAGTTTCTCTTCAAAGACATAAAGTGAATACAATATGTGGATGAGATCTAAAAAAATAGGAGTTTAAAGCTTTGAAAGCCTTTCTTGTGGTGTTTTGCATTCAGGTGAGATTAAATGAGGAGTTTTTATAAAGGTGAATGTATCATCTTCACTGTGCTGCATGATCTCTGGTTTTTAAAGGTCAGAACAAGAAGATTGTTTCAGGGAAACTTGTTTCTGCTTAAATATTACAACGTGGTTTTTTTAAGTATCATCATGAGACCAATGCGGTGACATTTTTTTCTGTCTTTGGAGGCATTTTTGTTTTGAAGCAGTAAACAAACACCACAAACAAGCAGCCTGTTCTTCAACCAAACCATTTTGAGGCGTATAACTTTTGACATTTTTTGCTCTTTTTTCCCATCGACTGTTTGCTGAAGCACTATCTAACCACACAGGCCCAACTCCCACAGGCTTGTGTTCAAGTGAAAGGCAAGATTGTGGTATATGTTTTGTCATCATGTCAGCAGATAAAATGGGATGGAGGAGTTAATAGGACTGATGGACTTCTCGGTGGGCTCGGCCGAAGAGAGGGGTGAGATTCCTGGCTTTTTTGTCAAGTTTTGCCCAAGAAGATCTCAAGAAACACTCAAAAACACCTGCAGATTTGAAGATATTCTTGGTTTTATTTGTTTAGTTCTTGATTTCTTTCCATACACTGTCTCCAAAGCATCACAAAATCCAAGCAGACAGTAAACAGTTCCTCTGCTTCACAGACTTCAGTGTGGCGACAGATATAAAACCTCATTTGAACTTAATGATAGATTGGTATTGAGTTAGTCTGTGTTTGAGATGCAGTCGTTCTTCCTCTGGTGATGCTTTTGTCTGTCTTTTCTGGGGGCTCACTCTCACTAACATCACGCATTTGCTGGTGTCGGGTTTCTGTCGCTGGTCCTCGCTCTCTTGGGGGTTCAGAGGTGTAAGTCATCCTCGGGGTTTTCCTTCAACAGTCATGACTGAATGTAGAAGGACAACTCATCGCCGTCTAAAGATGGCTTGGCCCCAAAAGACGACTGATTATATGAAGGAACCAAACAGAGACAAACATATAATCAGCGTTTTTGTCGTCTGCTTGTTCTTCTCTTGTTGTGTGAGTCATTTCCAAATGAAAGTTTATATATAAATCGTTTTAAAGAAGTAGTTACATAAGAGTGAGGAAAAAGAAGAACAAGCCAACGTAGTCAGGACATAAAATGCGCAGAAGACAATTAAAACATGTGAGTTTGAAGACTTCTCATGCTGTCCTTTGAGCTGCTGTTTGAAGTTGTTCCAAAGCAGAAAAGCAACAGCAGCAAAAATAAATCACCTTTAGAGTTTTATCCCCGACCCTGACACAGACACAACTCCCTACAAGGAGGGAGGATGATGAGGAGGGGGAGGAAGAAGCAGCATGAAATTAATATGGAATTTACTTTACATCTGAGTCCAGTAAAACTCAACAAGCCACAGTTAGAGATAAAGATGCCTCCTAGTGGAAGAAAGCCTCAATTAGACTTAATTATATGCAGCAAGTTTATGATAAGCGTGATATGATTTACACAAGTTTGAGGCATTCTTGTACTTTGTTTACATTTTGCAAAGAGTTTAAGGACATTTTTATGAACAGAAACAGATTTAGGGAGTTTTCTCTAGAGATTGAAAGTTCATTACTAGAATTAAATAAATTTCCAAGCATAAGGGTGTAATTACCTGAGGTTTTCAAAAGTATTCATAACTGTGGTTTAGCTGTTATTACATTTTTACATCATTTAACCATCTCAGAAACTCAGAAAAGTGAAAGTGTCTGTTCTACAAATGTATTTTTCAGCATAGGAAGAAAATTCGTGACACCCCCAGAAAAGGCAGACGTGACATTTAGGTTTAACTTTTTAAAGCACACATTTGTACATTATTATCGTTATCATTTTTCATCCTGACATGGATTTCTACTATAAGAATAAACAGACACACAGAAATGTTGGTGCCACTTTCTAATTTTTATTTATTGTCCAGAAGTCTGAAATAGTAGGTTTTTAAACTGTAATTTAGTATTAATCTTATGCTTTATTCAGCAGTTATAGGCCACTGATGAGAACAAGCAACTACAATTGTTTTTAAAGCTCATGTGAGGGATTTTAGCTGCTTTAAAATCAAGTAACATTGAAATAAATAAACCTAAAGGACTTACAGAAAAAATATATCATCAGAATTTCTTGTTTTTGATGCCTGTCATCGACGGCTGCCACCCACTAGGTGTCAGAGGAAGAGGTTAACAGCTGCAACAACAGACTTTGTTTACATTTCTCACAACTGAGATTCACACTGAGTGATTTGAGTGACTATTTAGGGAGAGCAGACTCTATTATGACATAGCGCAAATTTTACATACAAACAGGATATGATCAGTAAAGTGGAAACAAGATATGATTTTGTCTACAGGTGGCGCCAAAAGGGATCAAAAAGTGGAAATTCCCATAAAGAAACAGTTCAGTTTTGTTTTTTCAGAGGGGTGATTAAAGCTCCTGTGAGTAACTGTCTTCTTATGTGTCTTATCCCACAAACACTCCCCTTATGAACAAAGAAGTAACTGTGAAATTTCTTTCAATTTCGCTCTGAGTATGTTTTGTTTTCTGACAAAAAACAAACTCATCTTGCGAAAAAGTCTCACTTACTGTGAGAAAAGCACTAAGAGTTTGTTCAGTGCGATGCCAATCATCCCTCTGAAACCTATCATCTTTAAATGGTTACAGTCATCCACAATCACAGTTTAGAAACTGTCAGTCTGGTCTCTGATGGTCTCTTTTATAAGTCCCGAGGAAGCATTGCTGTCATAACCACCAAAAACCTCCTCACAGGAGCTTTTATCTCACGTGATTTAGTGGCCATCACTTTGGGGGAAAAAAAAGTCGGGAGCTGTTTGATACTAATGTCTTGGTCAATCCAGATCATTTTAAGCAGAGTAATCGTTAGCACATGTCTTAAACGAGTCAAGCAATTTGAGCAACCCATCTAATCTTGAAAATGCAAGCCAGAACACTTACTCTGTGTCTTAAAATAATTTCAGTTTTTGCAATATTTCAAAACCACTCGGGTCTTCGTTGGGTAACACTTAAAAAGAAATCACAGCTATATTTACCTCGAATAAATCTGATCTCATTGATAGATGTATTTGTTTTTTTAATGTCTCAATGTTGGGTGGTAGTCTTAGTCATTGGAAAACACCTCACTGGGGTTAAATCCACTCTTCATAAGCGTACTGTCTTGATGGGAACAGAGCCACAAACATGAGCTTGCATCCTGTCTCGTTCCCGGTTTATTCAGTCAGGTTGAATGCTTAAGGAAGGTCTATTAAAAAATTGTCCTGAATAACCCCCCCCCCCCCTTAGAGAAGCACTCACAACTTGTATTTATTGATGGCTTATAACTGATCCTTTAAGCATTATCAAAAGATTAGTGAGTTACTATGAGTTACTGTATGGAGACCCTGCATTAGAAACTGGCACCAACTCTTATTGTGTCATCTATCAATCAATGTCATATTATTTAAACAGCTGAAGCTAAACAGTCTCCAGCATGCCAGTCATTCAACACCGTAGTTAACACTTGCCAAGAGGGATTACCTTGCAGAAGTTTAAATAACATAGTTTGATTTGCTTTCCTGCCAGAAGCTGTTCAGTGTATGTATACAGTGTAATAATTTTTCTCGCTCTTTATGATCCATCAGTCGTGACAGAAACCGTTACAACCACCCGGCTGACTTCTCTACCACCAAGTGAGTGTCTCTCTCTCTCTCCCAGACTCGTTTTCTTTAATTAATGCCAGTAAAGTGTACACATATTACAGTAATTATAGCCGAGAGGTCCTGAAGGAAGCACCCGATGAGTAACAGCTTCTCTGTGTTTTGCTGTGTGTCTTCTCGTTGCTAGAGGGAACCAGCGGATCAAATCACAGGAATATGTCCAGCAGTGCTGGAGGGCTGGGCTTGGAGAAGAATGTCTTAACCCAGAACAGCAGTGGAACGTATTTTACTTCATGTGAGCACATTTCCACTCGTGGCACAAAATTTGGGAAGTTGTGTGAGGCAGCATGGTATATTTTTACCCCCCTGTGGCGAGAACATGTATCCTGGTTTAACCTTGGATACCACTTGCAGTTTTTTCCAGGCAGTGATAGAGGAAGTGTTTATATCCTTCACTGAGGTTTTGGCAACAAAACACACCTTGAGTATTAAAAGGAAAAGTAGGCCCTAAACACCATGTTATACGCCCTATACTATTGTACAGTCAATTTTCCATGAATTAAGGGATATATTTTCTATTTCTGAGTTTAAATTCAAGGCACCTTTACTAAGTGTTTTCTTTTTATGACACCGTAAAGTTAAACTCTACTCTGACTTTATGTCAAGCGTGGCTTCTGGTATTTTACAAGTTAAGAGCAACGTTAATGAAGAATTTTTAAATTGCTTCATGAAAATTTTAACCAATTTTATCCTAAGGTGAAAATATGGCTCTACAAGAACAAGATAACTAAACTGAAAAAGTAAAATCATGAAGGAAAAACCTGTAGTCTTTTATTTTTATGATTTTATTCCATACATACTGTATGTCAAGTATTTTAGGTGGGTAATAAATCTTTCATTTTTTCAGCTGTGGCTGTTTTGCACCAATAGATGCACTAAGCATCTGTTTTTCCACTCCTCTAGCAGCAGAAAGTCTCATGCAAGAAGTTTACAATAGTTCACTTTAACAGCATGGTGGTTGTACTTTCATTAAAAATGAATCTAAATATGGTCTCCACCACTGCTCATAAAGTAGCATGTTGTAATTTGTTAGAAAGGAGCTTATTTGTCACTTTGAAGTAATCTTAAAATTCCTGGGAATAGGGCCATTTTTGGTAGGAGTTACAGGGAAAATCAATAAATACACTTTAGATTTTAAAATATAGTGAACAGCTGGTATAAATAAGCACAGTTGAAATCTTTTTTTTCTGTAAAATATACTGCTTTCACTCCCCTAATCTTTTTGTTTTTGTCTGAAAACCTCTTTTCGATCAGCACTACATTTTGTTTTTTGCAATTATAAGCAATGAAAGTAAAGGCAAGGCAAAACAAGGTTATTTATAGAGCTCATTTGGCAACAAGGCAATTCAAAATGTAATTGGAAAAAAAACCTGTAAATTGTGCCTAAAATTTGTGCTCAAGTAAAATTAGTTTTTTTGTCTTTACAAACGGCACAACTACAGGAAATAAAAGATGATAAACATGATAATTTGTCTTTTCTCCTTTCAGCCTCTGTAGGGGTGAACACCAGCAACTACAGCTCCTCCTCAGGGGTTTACCTGGGGGGAGGCTCTTCAGGTGAAGGCGATGGAGGGGGGACCTACATAGATGGAGAGTTGTTTGGAGGTGGAATTGGAGGTGCAGGAGGAGGAGGAGGACTAGGAGGGGTAGGAGGAGGAGCAAGTGGGGGAAGATCCAGCAGCAGTTACACAGTGAGCTCTGTGTCAAAGGTCAGGTCCAGCTCGTCAGGCGGTGCCAGGCGTGCTCAGACTGCTGGCTCATCAGGAGGTCTGTCGCCAGTTTTCCGGGAGAGGAAGACCATATCGAGCCGCTCAGTGGGTTATGACGGTGAGATTCTGTTAATAAAACAAACTCGGCACCGTTTGTAACAGGTGGTGCATGAGGCAGAGGCTAAAGAAAAAGTGAAGGAAACTCCCATTGAGCATGAGGGTGCTGTTAATAAATCTGCTGCTATTGTGTTTTCTTCTAGGAAGTTCTAGTGCAAATTCCTCCCCAGAGTTTACACGCAAGGATTATGGAAACTATTGTAAGTGAGAAAGAAAGCAGCATGAGATTAAACACTCTCTGATTACCGTTTTTATCCTCATATGTTCCCTCTGTGTGCGTTTTTCTCTTTTCTAATCAGGCTCGGGTGGCACAAGAGGGAGGAGCGAGAGCAGAGGTATTCAAGAATAGTTTTTTTCCCCTCCCTCTGGTCATTATTTCTGCACCATCTGACTCTGAATTGTCCTGCCTCTCTTTTTTATTATTAAACCAGGATTTCTTTTTCCAATGTGTTTTGTGATTTCTTTCCAGAGAGCGAGATCAGAGCCAGATTACAAAGCGCCTCTCCAACAGCCTGCAGATGTAAGACCACTTGAGGCACATTGATCCAATTGCCGCTGGTTATGCAATCCCTCATAAAGCATCTTTATTCAAGTGTTCATTCAGAGCCATTTGGATAGTGAGCGTTTTGTACTTAGGGGTTACATTAGGGCAGGGAGTTTGTTGAGTTATCTTGCCGTCAAATGCTTTAGTATACAGTATAAAGCACATATAGGACATTCTTCTTCACTCATCTCTCCTCACATGTATGTTTATGTCCGTGAAATTGTGATTAGTTACACATGTGCAGCTCCCACGGACAGATGGAGGATATACTGCACATCAGCAGAAAGAAAAGGGTGGAGCTGAAGTGATGAAGCTCACGTGTTTGTTTGCATTGTGTTCATGTGAGGAAGAAGTTAAGAGCCAAATCTGTGGTGGCAACAAAGGCAGAAATGAGTCACTGTGTGCAGTTTCAATCAAAACAGAAGATAGTCAAAGTTTTGAAGAAGTTAGTGCTCCCCCTGCTGACTAAAGTCTGAACCTGCGATTACTTAATCCACATTTTTCTACATTTACTCAGTCCGGGCAACTTCAGCCTCACCAAACCTCAGCTGGGCAGTAGTTTGCTTGTTGAGTAAATGTGGAAAAAGTTTGTACTATTACATAAAAGAAAACCCAGTAGCATTTAGGGGCTTGTACTTTCTGTTTTTCTGCTCCCGATAGTCAAAGTAGATTATACTCAAGATGACGCACTAAACTTTTAACTTCATTTTGTTTTTATGTACCATTGCTGGGACTTTGAAGAAACACTCAATACATATTACTAGCTAATGGAGGAGGTTTTGCCATAATTTCTTTATGAACTTCTACATAAGAACAGTTATCATTATAGGAGTTTTTGTGAGTCATTAAGTAATGTAGTGATAGCACAAGAAAAAACTGTTACAAACTCCTTATTGAGCAGACAAGTCTTTATGGATTGAACATTTCTAACAATAACATAAATTTATACCACAGACTGTATATACTATGGACAACTTGGTTCCGCCTCCTGCCAGTATACGGATTTGAAACCAAAAAGTTCTCGGTAATTCCGCGATTTTTCTTAATTTCCTGAAACCAGCATTGCACAGTAGCATTGTACGCATGAACATGAACCCTCTAATAACTTTTTAAAAACGAAGCTTCACGGGAAAAAGAGGACTTGAGCACAAACCAGTCTCACTGTAACTACATGTCAACATCACAAGCAGGGGGGAGAAAAATAGATTTTCTGTGTAATAAATTTCTAAAGTTTGTCCACAGCCCCATAAGCTTTGCTGGTAGAGGCGGGATTTATGACCTATACTGCAGCCCGTCACCAGAGGGTGCTGTTCTCACCCTGCAAGGAGGCAGACACTGTCCATTCTATATACAGTCTATGGTTTATACCCAAATACACCTTAGTTTTACTGACTGATATACTTCTGCTGTATAAAAATCAGGTTATTATTGATAGTTTGAGACATATATAATAGAACAGCTCATAAATAAGCTTGAAATGTTTTCGTATATGTGTTCAAATACTCTAAAAAACCTCTTTGTTAATGCTTACTGTATTGTACTTAGTAAGTTTGGATTGTGTACTTTGCAGGGACAGAGCTGGATGACGTGAAGAAGCTGCTGAAAGGACGCTCTAATAGCGTCAGCCCCACACGTTCCTCCTGCGCCTCCATCACCCTGCCTGTACCTAAAAAGACCACTGTGGAATCTAAGACCAGCTCAGTTGCCACTCAGTCGGGTATATGTCCTTACCAGTGTTACACTCATGCACATACTTTACATATTCAGACAACTTGTCTCTCTGTCGGGGTTATATGGTTTGAATTTGCCTCGGTTTGTTCCTCTTCTGAAACAGCTTAACATTCCCAGGTGCTTTCAATTCTTCCTCCTTCAGGAAGAAAAAAATCATCTGTCAACCAAATGTTATGATAAAATATGAGAGGCACAAATTGGGGTAAAGTTGAAATAAGAAAGCTTTGAACTCAACAAATGTTCATCTTGGTATCTTTTCTCTTTTGCAGGTTCTCCTAAATTAAGCTCTGCTGGGAGATCAGGCGGGTTCCAAACCATCCAAACAACAACCCTTTATGACACTGGTCTGACAAACGGGCAGTATGATACTGGTTTAAAATCAAGTCAGTACGACGTCACTGTAAAATCAGGTCAATATGATACTGGTTTGAAATCAAGTCAGTATGATGTTACCATGAAGTCAGGTCAATATGACACCAGTTTGAAATCAGGCCAGTATGACACCAGCTTGAGAACAGGCCACTATGACTCACTGGACACCATACTCCCATCCTTTACTTGGTCCACCTCGACGCTGCCCGTCGCCTCCACCTCTGTGGTCACTGGCGGCACCAGCAGCTACACATACCAGGTTGGCACCAACAACATGGGAGGAGGATTATCATCACCAGTTGGCCTCACTTCCCCTTCGTCACTGTCAGGTGAGACCATGGACTGAATTTGACCTCATCTGTCCAAGCAGGCGTGGACTACAGTTTTTGCATTATTGCACTATTCCTGTGCAAAAAAATCTTGCCAAATAACTTGTTATCTAAAAGTGAAACACAACATCTCGTCTTTGCAGTGTACGGCTTTCAGAATAACTTGGCGTCTACCTCTGGCAGTGTGCTCACCACCAGTGGAGCCAATGTTAACGGTAGCGCTGGAGGTACAACAGAAAGTTTCTCAAATATCTCAACACTGTTACAGATTTTTACACTCAAAAAACTCCACTTATGTCACACTTTTGACCCATGAATGTGTGTTTGTATTCGCAGGTTATGGTGTTCAAAAGAACATGTCAAATAGTGGTGGTCTCATCACGACTGGATTCGCTTCAAGTATGTTTCCCAACAGCTTAAAATCCCACTTATCTGATAAAGCCAAAAGTATGTGATTCCTGACAGATGTATGTGTGTTCACCAGCCACGAGATCCCAGCCTGACGATGTTTATAAGAAGGACAAGTTCATCTGTGACAAGGAGAACTTCCCCGTAAAGAGGGACACTGAGATGCTCATTTTGGCCAAAGACAGTGGGAAGCAATTCACCACCAGCGGCAGCAGTGTTCAACTCGGAGGAGGTACGTTTGACTTTTGGCGCCCCCCTCTGGAGAAACACCGGAAATTTTCACTAGCGAGAGGAGCCAATGAGGTTTTTAAGGTCTTCAGTAGGTGTCAGATTCCGATAAATACACAATCAGGATAGCATTCCCTGCGACCTTAATGCTAACCACTCAGAGGCTGTCAATGGAGAAGAGGTCATGACCTTTCTGGCAGCATTTTGATTATTTTAGCCTTCTGCATCTGCTCAGTCCCAACTCAATATTGATTATGCAGAAATAGAGTCATCAGATTCATTTTTCACAATTTATCTGACACTACTAATAGTTGTTTTGATATTTTCCCCCCTTTCTTTCAGTCGGTATGAAAACAGAGAGCAGCCATGCTTAATGAAAGTATCTTCAGATAATGAGTTAATTTGTATCTCAGCATTTCAAAGCTAGAGCTTCTGAGAGAACCGGTTTATGATTTAGTTAAGGAAATCTAACACATGTAAAAACAAACCTTTTTGTTTTGGGGAGCTAACATCTGTTAGTCTGTTAGAAATTAGTAGCTGGTTAGTTTAATCATGGTAAGAGTAAAAGCACTTTGGTTTCATTCATGGAAAAGTTTAACATGTTATTGCTGTTAAGCAGCATTAAAGGAACCACAGGGCACTTTTTAGCTTTCTAATGTGAGTCTAAAAATCAATGCTCTGAATGAGGTACTTTATTTGAATTAATTAAAACCTTATTTTCCCCCATTTTTATTTTATTTGACTTTAACTTCTATTAATTTTTCCATTTGTATTTTTATTGGATTTTGTTTATGTTATTTTAATTGAATTAATTCTATTTAGTTCTATGTGATTTTAATTTATTTTACTCAATTTAATCTGTGTTTTTTAAATTTAAGTTGTTAAAAAGATACATTTTTAAAATTCCATTTTAGTGTGATTTAATATATTTTGTTCAATTTCTTTTTGTATTTGTAATTTTATTCATATATTTTTAAATTTTCAAATTTTATTTCATTTTGTTGATTTTTAAGATTTAATCTCACTTTATTTTTTATCTCATTTTATTTTATTTTATTTTTTTTTTCACATTTCATTCTGTTATTTTGTTTCAGCCTTTTCACCTTTTAAATTTGTGTTTTATCATCCATAATGTCGCTTGTGTGTCGTGTTATGTAATGTCTGGCTTTTTAACAGATTTTTTAAAACTCTTTATTTTTTTGTTCTCTCTGCTCAAAAGAAGTATCAAAAACTAATTAAAATCAATCCTACCTAACAGGGTCGCTATCTGGAGATTCAATCAAGAAAGAGAAGCTGATTTCCAGCTACAGTGAGACGATGCCTCTGAAGGTGGAGACAGGAAACTCTTACTGTGAGTGCCCATCAGAATACCTCTAAAACATCACTTTTATTCTGATTTCTAAAAAGTAAATCATATTTGTTTGCTTTTCCTCTTCAGATGGACCAAAAGCTGGGATGAAAGACAAAGCAACCTATGCAGGTATTTCTATCTGCATGTGTCTATCTTGTATTTATTTCATGATGTATGTTTAAGTTGTTTGAAAACGAGGATTTTATGTCTGTCTTCAGAGATCAACAGGGATAGCGGCGCCTTCGGAGGAGGAGGACTTTGCTGCTGTGCCGACTCTTGTTGCTCCTGGTGGAAGTGGCTGCTTGGTCTCCTACTCCTCTCCCTGCTCCTTTTGGGACTCCTGTTCGGGCTCATTGCACTGGGTAAGGTCAAATTATACATAAGTGTGAGAGTACACTGAGTGAAATAAAAATCTCTCTGAAGATTAGACCTGAGGAGTCATGAGATCCTCTGTGGAGCTGCTCAGGGTGGGACTCTTTTCAAACCAATGAAATGTGTTTCAGCTTTTACAGGCTGGTGAGCTTTATTTCACTGTGTTGCTAAGAGCTTTGAGACAGTAAAAGAACTCCTTTCCCTGGAAATTTGATCTCTGGGTACTGTCCTGCTGCCATAAAGGCGGTCTGGCATTCATTGTCAGTGGATCAGCTCCAGAAATTGTTGCTGGATGACATCAGTGACTCCAGTTTGTTTTTCTTGCAGCAAGAGGTGTTTAAATAGTCATGTCAAAAATTCTATAAAAACAACCAGGTGATAAAAATGTTAAGTTTCTGCTTGTAAAACATGGATTTAAAATACATACTATCTCTTATGTAAAACTGTAAATCCTCAGAATTGGAAGTTTATCTCTTGTTTTATCAAGCTGAAGTTTTTTTATGATTATCCAAAAGTATATATATGATTTATCTGTGAATGCAAACTAAACTCTGGCTGGTCAAAGTTAGGTCCAAATAAGTATAATCATGTTTTATGTTGGACTCAGTGGGACTTCTTTGTACCAAGGACTCCATTACCATTATGTCTCTTATTAACCAGCATATAAAACCCTGCATTGATTGAGATGACATAAAAAGCTCCTCCATAAAAGTACAAACCAGTCCTGCAGACTACAATGTTAAAAGTTTTCTTCACTATCCACACAGTCCACTGTTGGTTGACTGAATTCAAGGAGACACAGGGAGTAGGAATTGCAAAAAGCTGATTCAGCGCACATCTATTTCTGCTAATTTGTCAAATTCCAAACTCAAAGAGGTTAAAAAAGTTCAGGCCCAATGCTGATGAACTGATTTCACAACAAGTAACAGTGTACATCCCGACTCAGCACTGACAGGCTTTGCAAAAACTCTTCTCTAAATAAAGGTCGCTCGTTTTATTTTTGGTCTTGAGTGATCTGTCAGGAGAGATTAGTTGCTGTGTGGATTAAAATAATGGGATTTTTTCCCATAAAGCTTGATGATGATAGTAAGAAACATAGTCAGTTAAATCCATAAAACATGCAGAACAATACTGGACAGGGGATTTGAAAAAGCTGCACATACTTTTGAGCATGACTCTCTCTTAGAGACACTGAATGACTGCTGCTTATAGCATTGCTATTTTCTGCAGTGCTAATAGCAGAAAATAATCCAGGCTATTACAGTTAAAGTGTTGTGACTAGTCTTTATTAAAAAGTAAGTTAATTATACAAAAATCAGTCAAACAACAGAAATAGTTTATTATTTAGGATCACTTTTAATCTCATGCTCCTTTTTTGTTACTCAGCGGAGGACGTGAAGAAGCTGAAGAATCGGGTTGCTACTCTGGAGGCTGAGTCTTCAGTCGTTGCTGCTCGCACCAGTCGTATCTCAGGCTCAGACAATGACATCTACGTGGCTGGAGGAGCAGGAGGTGGCGGCACGGACACGTCAATACACCTGGGTGCTGGAGGTGGAGAAGGAGGCAGCCAAGGAAGAATTGCAGTAGCCGGTGCTGGCGGCTTCGGTGGTGGAAACGGCATCGCAGGAGGTACTGCTGGTGGGGCA
This sequence comes from Xyrichtys novacula, assembly GCA_962446985.1. Lineage (NCBI taxonomy): Eukaryota > Metazoa > Chordata > Actinopteri > Labriformes > Labridae > Xyrichtys > Xyrichtys novacula. The sequence continues at coordinate 21,830,839 of OY660874.1, read as the reverse complement.
GGTGGGGCTAGCGGGTCTGGCACAGCCAGTGCAAGAGGTTCTGGCACTGTCTCCAGTGGCAGTGCAGGCAGTACTGGAGCCGCTTATGGTGGTGGCGTTGCTGTGAATGGAGGACAAGTGGATGCTGCTTCTCTTCAGCTGATGATCCAGACCATGTTAAGAAATGAAATGCAGTCGCAGACATTCAGAGGTACTTCTCATCCTCACTGCCCAACAAAATATCATACAAACACCTAAATAAAAAACACTTTGAAACTAAACTCTTATTTTTTGGTCTCAGCTCTTCTAGCATCCTCCATACAAGGAGAGAGAGGACTGCCTGGACCTAAAGGTCAGAGAGCGAATCCTTCACTGTTCAAAATGTTTTTACATTAAAATTCATGTCTGTTTATTGTCATGCCTCTTTTCTACACCATCTACTTCACATGCTCATTGTTTTCAAATCTGTGTTTTACCTGTCACAGGAGATGCTGGTATCCCTGGACTTATGGGTGAGAGACATTTTTCATGTTTTATTAATAGTATTTTTCATTTTTTAAGGAATTTTTCTATCACTCACACATGTTTTAAATACTATCATTTTACTGACTGTGACCTTTGACCTTAGGTGCTCCAGGTGCTCCAGGTCCTGAGGGTCCCAAAGGACAGAAAGGAAGCCAAGGTATGTAAACACTTCAGTTTAAACCACAAAATGCAGATTATTATCTACAGGAATTGATTGTCTGTATCTGAAATACCTGATCAGGTGATCATGGAGTGGACGGGGCACCAGGAATCAGGGGTAGGGATGGCCCAGCTGGCCCCAGAGGTGAGCCTGGACCTTCAGGTGTTGGATCAAAAGGTGAAAAAGGTAAGGCAGAGATTTCGTGCAGAAACAGAAACTGCATATTTCTCAATGATTCTTAACCCTAGAACACTATCGCTAAAATTAGTAACACCATCACTATCGCCGGGGGATTTTTACCTGAAATAATACACCCAAGAAAAAGTAAATGTCATCAAAATATATCAAAATAGGACAATATGTGACAAATTAAAGTAGTTTTCTTTAATTTTCAACTGCGCAATGTCCACAGTGAGGAAAAAAGTGCCATGAGGGGACCGTATAAAAAATGCAACAGAATAACTGAAATCAGGCATTTATGAACAAAAAGTTCCTAAAAAAATATAGAGACTGTAAACTTAGTTTCTTCTCCACCCATTCCTTGGACATGTGAGTCTTCCCTGGTGAAGGCTCAGGGTCTTTGGCACAATAACAGCTGCAGGAGAGAGAACCAAAATATGGCAGATTTTGAGTGAGTGAAAATAACCAGCTGACCAAAATATTTCTGATCACCATATGAATTCCCTTGAAAATCACTACTTTGTGATGTTTGGTCAGGTGAAAATCACCCGTTGATAGTGTTCCAGGGTTAAAAAAAAATGTTTATATGAACCGTGTCAGAGTAGACACTAATATTTTTGGATTTTTGCAGGTGCTCCTGGAGATCCTGGAGTTCCTGGACCTGTTGGTCTGGCTGGACTTAAAGGTGAGCACCCTGAAGTTGCTTCCTTAAACAAAACATCATAAATCAATCTGTAGAAATGTATTACTCCAAACAAACACCAGATGGCAGCATAGAGTCAGTTCACCTCTATAGTTATGATCTCAGTTTTAGACAAGCAGAAAAATGCACATTTTCATGCAAGCTTTGTATGCGTGTCACTTTATTGTCATTTCCCAGTTTTATTCATAGGTGGATGGTACATTTTTAGTTCCCACCTAGGCTTTTGATTCTTAATGTGCTTTGTGTAACAGTGATGTGCAGTGAGGCTTGTATAAACTTCTTGTTCTCCTCAATAATAAAAATGTTCTTTGCTTCAGGTGAATCTGGATCTCCTGGAATCCCCGGGCCAGCAGGTGAGCCTCTTCCCTCATTTATTTCAGGCATTTCAGCGTCTAGAAACCTTTAGTAATGAAATATATCAACAGCAACAACAAAGGTAACTGAAATCACCCTCACTTATTCATTTTTATTTCTTGTTACAGGCCAACCAGGTCCTCAAGGTTTCCGTGGCGAGTCAGGGTTACCTGGGGTTAAAGGTTGGTCATGTTTCCTGTCTTATAATATAGTTAAAATCGTGACTGAGTGAGCTCTTTTTTAAAATCTCAATATCCTTGTATCACTGCCCAGGTGACAGAGGTCTTCCAGGATTTCAAGGACAGAAAGGTTTGTTTATATTACTCTGCGTCATACAGCTTGTGATCTTCTTAATGCTTCTGATTATTTTTTAATTTATGTTTTTTTTTCTCAGGTGAAACTGGAGACAAAGGACTCAGGGGTCTGCAAGGTTGGTACAGCTCTGTTCATCTCACTCCATTCTTTATTTTCACATATCATGGTGCTTTTCTCTAATCAACGTGTTTCACACCTCAGGTGAAGCTGGTTTACCAGGACCACAGGGGCCTGCTGGAGAAAAAGGACCCAAAGGATCGATGGGTGAGTAATAGGACCTCCAGCACCAGATGATACCAGACTAAATATATCATTTTCCTCTTTTTGTGTGTTGTTTGAAACCTACCCATTATATATAAACTGACAGTCAGCACCTGTTTATCTTAGCGTGAATTAGTACAATGAACAGAAACAACTAAACTAACATATTTCAGCTGTAGCTTCCTGGACTCTGCTGATTTACGTAAAACTACCCGAAATAGTAAAATAATCTAAAAAGTAACCATCTCATAAGTAGGAAAGCAGGAAGTAGGAAAAACATGTTTGTAAATAATTCTTACTTCTTTTCAATTGAAGTAATTTTTAGCAATCTGGAGTTAAAATGAGTTTAACTGTCTGAACTTCATCTTTTCTATAAAAAGTTGTTAAATCTCTGAGATAATTCAGTTGGTTGAAATAAAGAGGTAGGAATTGTAATAACAAAGAGAGTTCACAGGGGGCAGTAGAGAGGAGACAGCTCATACATGCTCTGGTTTTCTCCAAAGTTTTTTTTCACAGGGATGTAAATCTCATGCATGATTATAAAGATAAACTCTTCCAATAAATGAAGTTTGAAAGGTTTCTGACATTTTGTTAACCAATGTATTATTTTTGATATCACCAGGAGTGGCTGGACATGATGGTCTCAAAGGATCAAGAGGTAAATTTAATGAGCACTTTATTTTACAAATTAGAATAATATTGAAATTTCACATCTTCATGCACAAGTTAAATGTCACTGAGGATTATAAAGCTTCATTTTTAATTGAATATATAGTTTTCCAACCTAAAGAGGAAAAACCCATAAAGAAATTCTCGGATGGTCATGTTTTTAAATTTTGTCCTTAGGTGATCAGGGAGCTGCTGGGCCACCTGGACTCAGAGGTCCTGCTGGGCCTCCAGGAGATAACGGACTTCCAGGTAAACTGAGCTGTACACCACTTAAATAGAACTTGATCTCAAACTTGATATTTCTTTGTTGTTGGTCGATATGAATTAAGATTAATTCATAATATTTCATTCTCTGCAGGTACACCTGGGCTTCAAGGACCTCCAGGTACACCTCCTAAACCACATACACTGTAGTATTGGAGTTGAAGCTAGAGATCATATGTGTTTCTTTTTGCTTTTATTGCGCTCTACTTTAAAATGCACTTCGTATTTGTGTTGATTACAGGTATTGCAGGAAATCCAGGACGTCCTGGTGCTAAAGGTACAGCTCCTCTGCTCTCTGGATTACTGTATATTTCAAAACATTAATCCATGCATCTCATGAACCATCTGTATGTCTGTTTTTCAAGGTGAAACTGGAGAACCAGGAAGAATCATCAACGCAGGTAAAAGATCATGATAAAGTTTATATTCAAACACAAAATTCATTAAAATAGTTTATAACAGACGATCTAACCCTGTTATTTTGATCTCTCAGCTGGCTCCACTTCTGTTGGTATCCCAGGACCACCAGGGCCTGCCGGTCCTCCTGGCCCTGCAGGACCTCCAGGATTATCAGGTCAGATTATGTCTGCAGTATCTCCATGTTGTTATTTTGACTCTATATCAGACAAATTATAGTTGTTGTAGTCGGAGCTTCATACTCTTGTCTTACCTCTTTAGGTCCCATTGGCCCTGCTGGTCTGCCTGGCCCAGCTGGTATGTAATCATATTATTTTTCCACAACAGAAGATTTTAGGGTCATATGTTACTTTCTTAGTCTCAAAGATGATTGTCTTTTTTTCTCTTTATAGGTCCTAAAGGTGACCGTGGATATAAGGGTGATCAGGGAGAAGCAGGAGTATCAGTGAGAACGTCTGAAACTGTGCGGACAAGCAGCACCGGCAGTAAGTGTTCGTTTTTCTAGAAGTCTTCTAATCTGTTATTAAAAGAGAGCTGCATGTAGACATTGTGTTATGACTCTAAAGCTAATGGTGACTGACACCAACAAGCTACATGCTAGCATTAGCATTGTCCTGTAATTGTCTCTTAGCCTGCACTGGTGAACTCTATAACTTAGAAACTGATCAAATAATTTATAATTTTCTAGGACTTCAGATGACTCACAGATCTATTTTCATTGGCTTTAGGTCAGTTTTCCTCTAGTAGTGGATACTCAACACAGAGTGGTCCACCTGGTCCACCCGGTCCACCAGGTCCACCTGGACGTCCAGGTAAATAAGGAACAAAATGCTCTTTTGTATAGGAATTCCGAGAGGATCAAATCATCTCACATCACATCATATCATATCATATCATATCACATCATTGTCATATTATATCTCATATCATATCTCATATCATATCATATTATATCATATTATATCTCATATCGTATTGAATCACATCATACCATATCACATCATTATCATCATTATCATCATTGTCATATCATATCTCATATCATACCACATCATTGTCAATCATATCTCATATCATACCATATCACATCAATATCATATCTCATATCATATCTCAGATCGTATTGTATCATATTATATCATATCATGTCATTATCATATCATATCATATCATATCATATCATATCATATCACGTCATTATCATATCATATCATATCATATTGTATCTTATATCATATCTCATATCACATCATTATCATCATTGTCATATTTTATCTCATATCATACCATATCATATCATATCATATCAATATTTTATCATATTATCATATCATCATGTCATATCATATTTTATCATTATCATTATTATATGTCCTAACTAAACAGGGCTTACTCCTGTCATTACATGAATCATTTATAATGATGGCATTGCTTTTTTGTTAACTTTTAAATTTGATGCTCTTTGGAGAAACAACATCACAATCCTTCACTTTTAATGAATTACTTTTTCCGGTAAGATTTCATGCATCCTCTATTGTTTCAAAAATGTTTTCCCCAGGCGATTCAAGGCAAGGACCACCAGGACCACCAGGGCCTCGGGGAGAACCAGGTGAGCAATAAAACTTGTCAAATTGGAGGTCAATGCTGATGACAAAATGTTATTTGTGTTACTTGAAGCTCAGCCGTTCTTAATTTCAAATTGTAATCCTCATTTCTGCTCTGTAGGTTACGGCAGACCAGGACCCAAAGGTGACAAAGGAGACGCAGGCTTTTCGTCCAGCTCTGGTATGATCCAAATATCTTAACCTTTGTTGTGTCCTGATGAGAGTTTAACGTATGTCATTAGAAAACAAAAACATTTAAACTTTTCTTCTAACAGGAACATACTACACTGGACCACCAGGGCCTCCTGGACCTGCTGGGCCTAAAGGATCAACAGGTGATTAGATTTTGTGAAGCTGTCTGACTAAAGATTGATTTAAAAAAATAAATACTGACTTTCAACATCTCTTTGTCGTTTCAGGATCTCCTGGACCAAGAGGATACCAAGGTAATTATCTTTGTTTTTGTGTGTACATTGGTTTTCAGATCATTCACATAAAATCAGCTGAGATTTTCACAGTATTAATAACTGCAATGTCTCATGTGTGTCTCAGGTGAACCAGGTGTACCAGGTAGACCAGGAACCTCTGAAAGAGGTCAGTATCCATTCACAAATGCACAGTCACACTCAAATCAGAACTTTATCAAGTGTGGATTAATCTTGAACCCACATTGGAATTAAATATGACAGTATATGTACTTCTTTTTTATAGTGTCATATTCTGGAGGGGTTGCAGTTCCTGGACCCCCTGGTCCACCAGGGCCTCCAGGACCTCAAGGACCACAGGGATACAAAGGTAAGCCTACAGTCTTTTTGAAATCTGTGAACACTGTCAGTGTTTTCTCCTCTGTTACCCTTTATCTCCACAGTTGTGTCCTATAAAAATAACATTCATTTTCTTGTGCATTATTTTCAAGGCGACGCCGGAGTTCCTGGAATTCCAGGCTCTGCAGGAGGTAATGATGACACGATTGTAGCCAAAATTACTCTTTGTGCTGATAAAAAATATACAGCAGTTATCATAAGTCATTATTATCTTTAAAGTTAGATGCCACAAACTCTGGCTAGGCTCTTAATTCTCATAATTATCCTTAGGCACCATCTCAGTTGCCCAAGGCCCTCCTGGTCGTCCAGGCGTTCCTGGTCCTCCTGGCCCTCCTGGCTCCTTCTCCTCCTCTAGCGAGATGCGACAGTACATCACTGACTATCTAAGTAAGAGTTTTTATCAGGTCATTTCAGAGACTTGCTGCCTCTCAGGGGAAGCAAAAGAGTAAAAACGTGTTTTTTTGAATACACAGGTAGACACACACAATCTAGTGTCCGGGGACCTCCAGGTCCACCTGGGCCCCCAGGGATCCCTGGAAGCTTCTCAGGCTCTATGGAGGACATATCTGCCCGGCTCATTGCTTACATTCAGCGTAAGCCTCTTCTTTACCGCTGTGTTGATGTAATTCGCTGTGATTGCAGTTGAATGAGGACGTCAATTAAATGTGTTTTGCAATTCCAGGTTCTGGCTCTAGCCTCAACATAGGTGTTCAGGGACCACCAGGTCCACCTGGTCCTCCTGGAGCCAGCTCTGGTTCTTTCAGCGTCACTGCTCTCATCGCCATGCTTCAGAGTAAGTACAAAACTCTGGAACTGGACTTTGTTGTCTTCGCCCACTTTTCTCTATGATTTCCATTTGACTTTTATAACAAAACTCTTTATGGTGTGATCTGCACAGGGGATGATGTGAGGAGATATTTGTTAGGACCACAAGGACCTCAAGGACCACCTGGGCCACCAGGAGCATCAGGAGGAATCACAGCCAGTTACAGCGTTGAGGAGATTGCCAGATATGTCTTCAATATCATGAACGGTGAGTAAACAATCCCATGAAGAGAACTGAAAAAACCCTAGAACAGATGTCTGAACTCCTTTTTTGTGTCTTATCTTCAGAGAGAGGAATTGCTCGAGGTCCACCTGGGCCACCTGGTCCTGCTGGTCCTGCTGGTGCAGGGGGAGCTGGCTTCACTACTGCTACGATCGATTACAGTGCGCTGGCAAGAAGTAAGTTGTATTGATATTTTCAGTGAGAGATTCATTTTGCTCAGAATTAATCTGCTGGTGGCACTCATGTATAAACTTCTTACTGTTCCTCTTAGACGCTGATTTCCGCGCATGGATGACATCCATCGCACAACAAGGTACTCCTGGCCCTCCAGGCACCCCAGGAACGCCAGGCCCTCAAGGCCCTCAGGGTCCTCAGGGCCCTCGTGGGCCTCCAGGATACTCCTCTGCCACAGTGTATGGAGCAGGAGGACAAGGTCACAGTTTGGAGGAGATTCAGCGTTATCTGCAGGGTTAGTCTGACTGAGAGTGAACACAGTGTTTTATTTACTGCGTCACTTTTACCAGAACTATTACCTCTATCTTTCAGTGAGCTTTTACGACTTTAGTTGACACAGGCAGGTAGCATGATGGTAAAACCCAAAGTAAAACAAAATCAAAACTTACCTCTACAACCAAAAATTACTGAAGTAAATCTATTTGACTCTGAATTTCAAGTTCAGACATCCTCTCTACACACATTAAAATTACATCATCTTTAGATTGAGATTTAATCGAATAATAAAATCAAAAACATCACAAGTAAAATCTCATGGAAACCTTGGATAACATCACAACTTGAGAGCATATTTATTCAAAATAGGTTTGAATATCAAGTACGTATGAAACACTTCTTTTAGTTTCTTCGTGTTTACAGGTGCATGCAGGTTTACTTTTTTCAGTTAAACAGCAGAGGATTACAAATCAACTTAACAAAATGCATATTTTGTACTTTTTTCAGGTTCTGGTTTCAGAGGCCTTCCTGGCCCTCCTGGTCTTCAGGGTCCACCGGGACCACAGGGTCCACCAGGCAGTTACTCTGGAACAATTTCCTACAGTGGAAACTTCCCTCGGGAGAGCGTCCGCACTGAAATTCAGCAGTATCTGACCAGTAAGTTCCTCTCCTCCCACTCAGTGTTTGAGGTCAAACTGAATTTAACCTCCATGATGCTGCTTTTCACTAGAATTACAAACTAAGATCCTGAAAAAAAGAGCTTATATAAGAGCAGATATCACAGACGGATGTATTTTCTGCAGGTGATGATGTTCGTCGTTCCATCATTGGTCCTCCTGGGCCTCCTGGACCGAGGGGAGAGAAAGGAGAGCGTGGAGAACCAGGTTACATTCAGGGCTACGTACAGAGCCAGAGCTACTCTCAGGGTGACTCTCGTGTCTCCGGCTCCAGCTCCAGCTCCAAGCGCTCAGACACTGACATCAGCAGACTCGCTGAGAGATTGGACTACTCCAACGTCGCCATGAAAGTCACAGATTATATCAAGAGTGAGTCCATCAAATTTATTCTGTAGATATACTCTTACTGCAGTTCCAATAATACTTTCCAGGACGTGGAAATCAACATGAGCCCACTTTAACCTCGATTTGTGGACGTTTTACATAAATTCTGCAGCATTAGAAAGAATACTCTGAGAGATACTTCTTGTAAGTGGACCGATATTTGTTTAACCTTCAGCCTGTTGATTTGAAAATGAAGAAAATGTGAAGGTCCATAATTCTCTGGATGAAATCTCAGCCAGGGTTTTGAGGAGAAGCTTTTTATCACAGATGACTGGGCTGACAAGGGCTTTTGGTTGTATTGCTGTGGGACTTTAACCCATAAGGACCCACCGTGACTCTGCTTGTTCCACATATTCTGGCAAACCATCATGTTAGGCCTGGTCAATGCACGGTTGCTTTACCGCCGCGATTGCAAACTACTCTGTTTCAAAAGGCCACAGATCTGACCCACAGAACCAGATTAAAGTCTGAATAAGTAATTTACATCTTCCACTTCTGCTCAACAACAAGTCAAAAAAAGTCAGCCAAGAGTCATTACGGTCTTTTTAATTCCCTCAATCTCCTTGATCAGGTGAAGGCCTGCTGCAGGACTACTTGGTTGATGGTTCTTGGAGAGCAAACGTCAGAGCCATTCAAGGCCCAGCCGGTCCACCTGGTCCTCCTGGACCACCTGGTATAAGCCGTGTAATTGGAGCCTACGGCAACGTAACAGCTGACCTCATGGACTTCTTCAGAAGTGAGTATACAGTGTCTAGTCTTACAATGATGATAAAAGTATCTATGCCGCTGCTTCATCATGTTTTAATCTGTGATTTTGCTCTGCTACAGGATACGGCACCATCCCAGGTCCTCCGGGAATCCCCGGAACAAAGGGAGACAGAGGGTACCCTGGACCCAGAGGAGAAAAGGGTACATAGAGTTCACAAAACTATACGTTTATACAACAGTCTGGATGAATCCTAAATTCTGATTGGCTACAACGTTCAGTCTTTTCGGGATTTTGCATAAACATTTCTAGGCTCTTTACTGCTCTGAAGCATAAATCCGTAACCATAGCAACATGAAAGTCAGTCTAAAGCAGTGGTTCTCGAGTCCAGTCCTCGAGGCCCCCTGTCCTGCATGTTTTGGATGTTTCCGTGCTCCAACACACCTGATTCAAATGATCAGCTCGTTAGTAAGCCATTACAGAGCTTGATAACGAGCTGATCATTTGAATCAGGTGTGTTGGAGCAGGGAAACATCCAAAACATGCAGGACAGGGGGGCTCGAGGACTGGACTTGAGAACCACTGGTCTAAAGGAAACTGAACTGAACTGAACTCAACTTTATTTATAGAGCACTTTAAATACAACCAAAGCTGACACAAAGTGCCGTACATTATAACATAAAAAAACAATAAAAAGTAATAAAACAAATGCTGTCTCATGCTGGGTCAAAAGCCAAGGAATAAAAGTGGGTTTTAAAAACGGACAAACTGGAAATTAACATTGTGTTAGTCAGTATCTGCTTATTCCACACATACTTGCTAACTACACATTTTTTAGATACGTTAATATGATGTTTTGACCAACTAGTCACTAGTCAATTATGAGGAGTTTATTAAAACCCTTCAGCACAATCAGAATCCAGTATCCATCCAAACTCTGCATTTTTCCAAATATACCTGCGCTTGTTTCAGTTTTAGTGATGTGATGTTTCTTTTATGCTCAGGTGATCGTGGACAGCCAGGTTTACCAGGACTACCAGGATCTTACACTGTCCAAATTCCATCTAGAATACAGAAGAGGGATGCAGGTAACCTCCTTTGAACGATAATGGCAGTAAAAAGCACGATCATCATCATGTATGGATAACTCATCGCTACATTTTTTTTGTTTTATCCAACAGACAAAGAAGTTGTCGGTCGTCATAAGCAGAGACGCCGTCGAGCCGTTGGCGTCTAAACAGCAAACTACTGGATCATAACAGATTTAATTTTTACTCATCTTTGTTGTAGGTGTTCAACTGTAGCTCTGCAAGTAGTCAAAAATGCTCCTTATTGTTGCCATGTGTAGAAAAAGATGATTTTTATAAAATAAAAGTGCCTTACAATGCATCAATCTCTTTAAAGAAATAAAAGCTTTCAGGCAGCAAAGGTTTGGATTCAGCTGCTGGTCAGTGTTTTTATAACACAGGCTTCATGTTTTTTTTTTGAACATGTGGGTGTAAAATGTTTACTTTGCTTAGACAAAAGCTTGCATTCAAACTTTTTTTCCAGGGGCAGCTTTGTTTCAGAAAATATCTATTTCTAAGCAATAAGAAGCTGATCCTTTATTTGCACTTTGCATCTTTCCCCACTGCTTGTGTAACTTGACTGTCTGGTGTACTGTTTATTTTGATTTTGTATTCATTGTCTCTTGAGGATTATTCTGTATTGAGGACTATATAAGTGTATATGTCATGTCGAGATAACCGTTCGTGTTTCATAAAAGGACTACAACATTCACGGAAATCAAGCCAGCCTCCAGCCTATGAGACCCAGTTTCACAGCTATCCATTGATCACACACCCGACAACATCTTTTATGTTTTTTTAAATAAAGCTTAAAACCATAGACTATACAGTCAGAGTGAGGGTCATTTGTGTTGCGTGGCAGATTAGGATAAAGGATACAGTGGCAGTTGTTATTTACTTGAAAGATTTGTGGGTAAAACAAGCAATAAAGCTTGATGTTCATGTGGTTGAAAGACAGGGACTCAGATTTTCACTAACAAATGACTGATTGGATTGTATATTTTTGTATAAGAGCGCACTGAAACTGATATATTTTCTTTATACCTTTAAGTGTTGAAGATTAAATTATAAAAATGTTCCCAGACATTGTTTCGCATGACTCGACTTATTCACCTTTGATCGACACACAAATAAATCTATTTTTGGACTCGTGGGTGTTGAGATTTATGTGAGAATGATTTCACCCACGGCGACGTCATTTCAAATAAACAGTTAATATTTTATTTACAACAAAAGGAAATGTCCGTTTATAAAGACACTTTAAATACATTTGATCTGACATCAAAAAAATGCCTATACTAAGAATATTCATTGTGATGGAACTTACAGACACATCCAAAATGCTGTAACTTAACAAAATAAAAAAATATTTCAAATCTACGGGGTGTGTGGTGTGATTCACATGACACAGTCTCTGATGATGACCCCATTAAAATCCAGCATCCGTGACAGAAACACTCATCAATGTCAATGTCAGCATACAGAAATAAGAACATGCATTGATGATACGCGGTGGCGGAAACGAAACAACCAGATATGTCGAAGCCTCTTTTTTGTGAACCATCAATACTTTTCTCATGAAATACAGCGAGACACGTCTCCTCATGTGTCGGATTAAAATGAATACAGCTTTTAACCTTTCATACAGCACTGGTATCACCAAAAATAACAGTGATTACAGCATCAATAAATCAGCAACACATGTCCACAAAAAATAGATGTGGTCATAAAGTAGTAAAGGGTATACTCGGAACAAAATAAAGAATAAAAACGCTGAAATGACTCTGTTGGAAATCTGAACCAGCCTGTGTGACACAAAATGAACTCGCTGTCAAACACGCATTGACAGTAAACTACTGCATATTTTCATTATTTAGCTCATGTGGCAAAACAGTGCAAATCAACAGCTTTACATTCCTTTAGCACTTCACAACAAAGCGTTTGATTGTGAGACCACAGCTCGAAATAACTGCGAGAAGATAGAGCGATTTATATTCTTCTTTTAAACATGAAGAGAACAGTGTTTCCTCATTCGGCGCTCGTCTCTGTTTTTAGATTCATGTGTTTGGTGGTGCAGCGCTGAGATGAAAGTCGATGTGATGTTTGTTAATCTCTCAAGACTGTAAAATCCTCATGGTACATTAAACCTAATAGGTGGGTGCAACATTTTACTCAGCACACTCCGTGTTTACAGCGAAGTACATTCCTTTACGTTTGAACTCTTCTGATCTTAACAGCATTTTTCTTAAAACAGCATTTGGCAAACTTTTCTCTCTACTGAACCATCTCATCTTATATGCAGCAAAACAAGAAATTTAATGACCAACTTATGTCAAATAACTCAAATAATCTCTCCACATGTTGTGATTTTGATAACCAGTCATTGAAGGGTATGACATTCAGGGGCTCTGTACTTACTGCAAACATGAGGAAACACAGAAAAGGGCCTAAATGCAGAAAAATGAGGAGCATATGAGGCACTGAGATCATTCATACTGTAGCCGGCTGTGCTAACATTTACAGTATATGTTCAGCATGATTAGCCTTAGCTACCGACTGCAGACTTTTTCAGAATGTGAACATGCTTGAAAAAAAGTGCATATTATCCGTCTGACATTTCCTGACAAGCTGAGAATAATCATCTGTGTGAAGAAACCGTGTAGGCACGTCATGCTCACTAACAGTGGAGTTGAAGCAGTGAACGTATTCTGATGTAAATCAGTGTCGGTCGAAGGAATGATGTTGCTCCTCTTCCTCCTCCTCCTCCTCCTCCTCCAGGAACAGTCAGTCCCAGATATGAGTCTGTTTCTGTAGACACGAGGCTATAAACCAGAGTTGTGCAGGTTGGGAATTGGGTAAAATTTAGACACTCGACTCTGGGTGGTGGGGTTAAGGCATTCGGACTCGCCGCTCATCTTGAAGAAGACCTCCTGCTCCTGGAGCTTCCGTGTGAACTCCTCCTCCAGCGCCTGCAGGGGGCAGCAGATACCAACAACTGAGACTTTGCAGGAGATTTCTACTGAACATAGAAGAATGACAAAGGGCTGCATCACACTTTCTACATCAGAGAGTAAACAGATGCTAAATCTACCTTCTTCCTGGGTCTCAGCTTCTCTCTCCACTCCTTTATCTCCTGGCTGTGCTCCTCATCCAGCTCCTTCAGCTTCTGGGTCTCATGTTCAATCAGCAGGTGGCACTTCTCATTCTGTAAGAGACGGTAAAGTTTAACATGATCAGAGACAACACTTAACTTATCCTGACTTACCTACAGCACTAAAATAATATTCAGATTTCTGCTTTTAATCCAGTCAAAGTGACTTTTACTTTTTACTTTATCATCCTATTCCATTTTTTTCTCTAAAGATCCACAGCTCACGTATGATCAAAATGGTAAAGCTTGTTTTTCTGCAATAAAATGACACGAGATCAGTTTTGTTGATTATGAGTAATCTGTCCAACTTAATGGAAAATAAGGGTATTGAACTAACAAAAGATTATGAAACCGTAAACACTATGCATATACTATACTACCTCAAACAATATGACTAGGATGGATAATTGAATATTTACATATTCTTATTTATATATTTCTGCATATTTCGCACTTTAACTGTGATTATGTTGTTGGTTCCCTTATATCTATTGCATTTATTATGACGTGTGCTGCTGACTTCTTGGCCAGGTCGCCCTTGTAAATGAGATCATGATCTCAATGGGATTTTACCTAGTTCAATAAAGGTTAAATTAAAAAATAAAAATATATCCAATTGGACTGCGATTCTTAGGTGATAAACTGTGCTCTAAACTCACATGAAGAAAAGGCTGTATTGTGTCTTTTGTGGCCTCACCTGCAGCTGCTGCAGCTCCCTGATGTTTGAGTCACACTGCAGCTGAAGGTCCCTCATCTGGTTCTCGTGTTTCTGGTGTTGATGGAGCCTCTCGTTCTTCTGCCTTTTCTCCTCCTGAACACCAAACTGGAAAATAAACAACAAAAGCCTCAATGAAAATGAAAACCTTACACAAAAACAAAAAACAAAAAACATCCTAACAACACACAATTAAGTCACTTTTTCTTTGGGGACCAATCAAAATCAAGAAAGGACAGGACTTCAGATGTCTGATTTTTCCACTCCAATTGCAGGAAGAGAACAAACCCCAAAATCTTTCTCCAAGGGTACAATTTTCAAGTCTAGAGCTGCTGCTGCTATCAGGAAATGGTTGTAAGTTATTTTAGCAAAATGTCCTATAAACCAGACTTCCCAGTCAAAATGGAGAAAAGAAGAAACGCTACGAGGTGATTTTGTTAACTATCAGCATAAAGCACGAGTGAAAAGTGATCTGAAATTGAGGTCAAATTGATGTGCACTGCCAGCACAGACTAATGGCTTTAGCTCCATCTACCAGTCAAAGCCCTATTTAGCTGCCTGACAGATGAATGAACAGACATGTGAAAGGAGAGGTGACTGTCAGCTAATATCTGTTCTTTTCTCCAGCTTGTTTGTGCTGCAGAGAAAATGAAGCTATAGTTAATATTTTCACTGGGATTAACTGCTGCTCTTAACCAAACAAAATAACACGATGACGCAGGCCGGACCAGTAGCGCTTATGAAATGGAGACTGGAAAGTTCTGGTCTATGATTTGAACCAGCTGAGATCATTCAGGGTTCAGGGTATTTAGTATTGCTAAATAAAGACTCTGAATATTTAGTCACTTCTGCTTCAGTTTGCCAGGCACAAAATGTGAAACAGACTCCACAACATCTGCACCTGCTTTATCTTCTCTCTCTCCATCTCAGGGGTGACAGATGCGGTGGCGGTGATGCGGAGGCTCTTCTTGAACATGGCCATGCGGGTTTTGGCCTCGCTGCGCTGAATCTTGGGCAGACGGACCCTCTCTTGGGTCTGTTTATTTTTCATTTCCTCGATCAGCCGCTGGTTGTAGCGCTGCATCTGCTCCATCTCCTGTTAAACACACACACACGCAGATTTACAGGTCCAGCAGTGTTTCTCTAAAAAAGTCCTCACATTCTCACATTCTTCCTCTCCTCAACTCTTACTTTCTCGTGTCTCTTCAGCAGCTGGTGCCTCTGCAGGAAGTACTGATCTTTCAGCTGCTGCTTCAGCTGCTGGTGCTTCTCCTGGAGGTGGCGCTCCTCCAACTCCCACATGGCTGCCTCCCGAGCTTCAAAACACACATGGGTTCAACAAACATGTAAATAATCAGGTCATTTCACTTTAGAGTGAGTCAGCAAACATGTACATGCATGTCAGGCAGTGACAAGTGAAGTGATTGAAACAAAGCGAGTCAGACAAGCTGGAACAGGTCTCAAAGAGCACGTCTATATTCTCATTTCTCTGTTGTGTGTTGATGAGCTGAGAGTTGATCAAAACAGAGAAAAATATAGATATATAATCACACCTCTCATCAGCTGCTGCTTGTGGTTGAGGCAGTCTCTCTCTATAGTGGCGATCTCCAGTTTATGCTGCTGGATGATTTTCTTCAGAGCTCCGTCCAGCTCCTGCTGCTGCTTCTGCAGAAACTCCTGCTCCTGAGGATCCAGAGAAGAAGAGGAGAAGTGAGCAGAGGAAACCCAAGAGGTCACATAGACAGAGGGACAGCAGAGAGCAAAGAGAGAGAGAGAGAGAGAGAGAGAGAGAGAGAGAGAGAGAGAGAGAGAGAGAGAGCACAACAACAACAACAGAGACGAAGAAATATCAAATCTATACGTATATCTGCTTGGAATGAAGTTATATAACCCAGTCAAGCACTTCAAGCTCAGTACAACACAGAGTCACTTAGATGTCACATCATCAACTGGAGTCAGAGAGAGAGAGAGAAAGAGAGAGAGACACTCAGAGGTCATATATGGCAACGATCCACAATGGAGGTGAAGAGACAAAGAGAGAGAGAAAGAGAGGGAGAGTAGGTAAGAGTTCAGTAAAGATTTAGATTCACAGCTTTGGGGGAGACAACACTGACATCAACATTCACATAGTCCAGAGCTTGGCTAACCTGATTTATGCATGACTTATTAGATAATTAGCAACATAAAAATGCTATTCCTGTGTTTACTCATCATCTAAAAACATGTTCAGATCTATTCCTTATATTTCTAACGATTGGCTTATGGCTTATCTAAGGTTATCTATGCCATTATTTGACTATTATTCAGAATTAGGGCTGGGACAATATGCTTTTCTCCTGATTCGATTCTTCTATGATTTTTTTGGATGCCGATTCGATTTAAATTGCGATTCTGCGATACTGTCGATTTTCTCGATTTTTAGTCTGCATTTTTAACACCAATGGAACAGTTGAATGATTATGATTATCAACTGACTATTCCAGGTATCATATTTCCCCAAGAAATACACATCACATGTAAGTCAGTTTTTAAGATTTATTCTTAATTTAAAAAAAGAAAAAGATTTTTGAACATAAAAATCGATCTAAAAACTGTAAAACAAAACATCGCAATACTTATGTGTATCGATTTTTTCTCCCACCCCTATTCAGAATAATAAAAAATTGCCCTTGTCACTGTTATAAAACCGTTTTAGTACTGCAGATCAAACTGTTGACATGTGATACAACGATCAATCACAGGAATTACAAGTGACTTTTAAATCCATGCTGCGAGGCGGTCGCTCTAAATTTGGAGTTTGGTTTGACTGAGACAAACATGGATCCAGACAGGCCACCACAACACCTCCTGAGGAGACGTGTTGAATCCAGACCCGCTCTCACAGCCTTCTACATACATAGTGTGTAAAAAAAGCGTATAACACACACAGATAAGATGAGGGACATCTGTGGATTGATGAAAGAAATACTGAGTCGAGAAGGGAAAGAGAACCACTGCACAAACACAGTGATAGCAACACTGAAAAATCAACAAATAAATGAATCAATAAAACAGCTGCCCATGCTTACATGTGTGTAAAAACCTGAACCACCACAAGCTAGCCTGTCGCTTTACATCGCTCACATCTAAGTATGGGCCAGAGACGGAGAGAAACAAGGCGGGGGAGGGTGGAGGGAGGGGGTGACTTACATCCTGCATCTGAGCGTTGAAGAGTGCACATGAGGACAACTGAAAAGACTGTATCATAACCTGGGCCACTGCCTGCGGAGGAGAGCAAACAGCGCACTCGCCCTGATCAGGGACAGACAGCACACACAGGGCTGAGGATCTCTCTCACACATACATACACACACCATCGCACACACATTCTGAGTCTTTCTAAGTTATGTAATAGATGGCCCTTTTCCACTTTTGGAATAATCAGTAAGTTTAAGGCGGCACAGCACAGCTCTGGGTAAATGTTAGGAGGGAGGTGGTTAATAAGTTATTAAACATTTCTTTTCATGCTTGACAGCGGCTCATAAGACCGGCGCTAGAGTTAAATCTGGCTCGCAACAACGCAGGTTTGTTGCTTTCATGTTACCAGCTCAAGTACTGTTAACAATCTAAGAATTACCTTACCAAAACAAGAAGGTCTCTATCCACTGGACTCATGTCTTATTCATAAAAGATGCAGGGAAACAAAGTTGGAAAAAGATTTCAGCACAGATCGCACCATGGAAATAAAATCTGTCTGTAATCGCTCCCCTGTTATTAGATCCCTATTCTCTTACTGAGTAGTAATCACAGGTTTGATACACAATGATTCATCATCATGGATAGATTAGATAACTTGGATATCTCTAAAAACTGAGAAAGAGGAAGAATACTGCCTCACTTGTCTTGCTTACATCCAGGCAGTGCTGTAGCATTATGGCACTACAGCCTCTTCCCTTTGGCTTGTTGAAATATTAATCATTCGTTCAGCTGTCGAGTGATTCTGGTGCTGACTAGAAAAAATGACCCATTTCAACCTTAAAGTAAATGGGAAAAACTCCAGTTTAAACTAGGGCCCGACCGTATGGATTTTTTGGGGCTGATACCGATACAGATTATTGGGGGGGGGGGGGGGGGGAATCTGATTATTGATTAATCGGCTGATTTAAAAAAAAATGAAAATAATAAGTTATATAATTTTATATATAAAATATATACAGTAGACATACTGTAGGCTACTGCTCTTCACGCTGACAGGAAGACCGACTGATCAAACTCAGAATGTGGGGGGGGGCTTGCATATTACATTGTGCTTCACCGTTAACTCGGCGTGACCTAGACCAGCACAGCGGGGAACTTCGTAAAGTGAGTTGAACTGAAACTTGTTGACTTCACAATCTGCTTCACAATCTAGTTTATTGACTGTTGAGGTGGACCACTCTCCTCTGTGTGTCCCTGAGCTGCCTGCTTCAGCTCCTTCACTCTGCTGTGCTGTGAGGTAGTTAGTGGATGAAGATTGTCATGAGGTGGCTGCGCCATCTACAGGATAAGTCGGGGAACTTTTCAAATGGCGGAACATTTTTTAAAGTGAGTTTTCGAGTTTTGACTGATTACCGATTAGTCTCAAACAGGCTAAAATTGGCCGATTTAATCGGCTCGCCAATAAATCGGTCGGGCTCTAGATTTCCACATTTCAAAGGAGTCTTATTGTGTCAAATTATTTAATCATATCTACATTTTTGACACCTAAATAAAATGCTACATGGAAAAAACTTTGGATGTTATTCTTTATTTTGCACATATGAATACCTAAAAAAAGGACTGAGTTTGCAGAGAGAGAGAGAGAGGAGTATGAGAAAGAAAGAGGAGAGGGAAATGTTACTCCATCACAGAGATGGAGACAGAAGGTGACAGTTTACCTCTGCAGACTTAAGGAGCGACAGGTCCTCTTTTATGCGTTTCATGAGCTCTTTTCTCGAGTGTCTGGGTGATTGTCCGAGCTCCTGTTTGGCCTACAGTGTGTTTGTACGCAGAAACTGGTTGATGCCAAAATATTCTGAGAATCTACCAAAGCTGGCCAACAAATACAGGAGACATGCATGGCCCACATTGAGAGGAGATACCCTGCGACCAGCCACCAAATGATCTGAAGTCTGCATGCATGATTCCCACCGCAATGTGCCCTCGAAATAATCAGTCAGTCTTTTTGATTAGTATTTTTAGGGATCACATCGCAATCATAACTGCACAAGTCAGAGTCAGGTCATGATTTTGTCAAAAGAAAGATTTGAGAGTTCCAGAGTAGAAGATGTTAGTCTCAAAATCAGCCTCTGCTGGGTTACTTTGCATCCTATTAAGTCCTACAGCCATTAAGATGATGATTATTATTCCTGTAGCTGGGATGGAATCATCTGAGACCTCTATATATTTAATATTTCTGACAGATTATTCAAGTCTTGTTGGTTTATTCATGAGCTAATCTTTGTTTTAAGAATTGTTCTTGACTATAACTGATCCAAAAAGACCCTGTACCTTTAAAATGCACCTATTTCCTGAGAAATGACAGTGACCTACTCTCTGTTGAGAGTGTCAGGTTGCAGCACAATTCAAAGTTTCAAAACTCGTAACTTTAATGATGTCGAGGCTTCGAGGCATGCATGTCTAGTTTCAAAGATGGCTTTCATCTTCAGGTAGAGCGCTTTTTTAGTCTGTGGGGCACCGGGGAGTCACCACAAACTCACCGTTTCCTGTTCCATTTCTACAACTCTACTTATAACAGTTTTCTCTGTTTGTTGTAGTGTAACTCTATAGCAACTGTATTCTTTTGATTTAAGAGCTGCTGGGGTTGTTTTTCATTCTTATGGCAACACTGAAGGCACTTTGACACTTTGACTTGAAAATCATGTTTTTCTTGTTGTCTACATGTTCATATAGCATTTTTCTGATACTAGAGGACATATCATGAGAAAAATAAGTGCGAAATTTCATTCCTTAATATTTCTGCCTTAAAATCGCTGTCAATCTCTGGCAGAACCAAACAACAGGATCAGATACAATGAGATTTCCTACGTAACCAATCCAAGCTCTGCCCCCGGAGCCCCGCTATGCAGACCAGGCTCGGAGAAATAGAGAGGACAATCGCAGAACAAGTGTCTGCGTTAGCGGATTGAAATGTTCGTAAAAAATCTAACTATAATATCCAAGAGCTGAATAACTCCTATGTTACCTGTTTCTCCTTCTACGTTAGCAATGTTAGGCTGCAAGCTAACTCGAGGAGAAGTGTGCAGAGCAGCGCTGTCTCCATCCACGGCTCAGAGGCGAATTGCTAATGAGCTACTGGAGCTCTGCAGAAGAAATGCTCTTGAAAACGACAAAGGTAATGTGATTTTGGCTAAAAACTTCATAATCAGAGTTTAAAGACTACTGATAAGACTCTAAGTCGTAAAAAAAAAAAAAAAAACGATTGGAATGGGACTTTAAATTCTTGAAAAAATATGTCCAAGATGATTCCACCTCAGGTACTCTAAAATTATGCTTTCATCATTGTTTCCCAAAATGAGCCCAACACCACTCAGAAAATTCTTCAAAAGTTGGCCTTCCCATGACCAAAGCCACCCCACTCACTCATACAAGAAACATGGTTAGTTGAATACACAATGACAAAACATTTTGAAAGAATACAAAATAGTACAAACAAAGATTAAAAACACGTATTTCATAGCATACATCTATATTTCTAGCTTAATACAATTGAAAAACATTGCTTTAAGCCAACCAGCGCAACAAAATGTTTCTCTAAAAAGCCCAGAAAGCAAATTATGAGCTGCACAACCACCATGAAGGCATTGTAATACACAATGAAAGCTAACCAGCACTGCCGGAAAAAAGCAGCATAAAGCAAAACACGACAACTAAGAGCAAAACAAACAACTTAAGGCTATAAAAGCAGAGAAAGACTGTAGAAGGAAGACCCAGCATATTTACAGAGAAGCCAACATGATTAGGTATTACACAAATCCTGAGACTGCACCTTTATTAAGGGTTTTTCTTAACATAACAGACTCAGAAGGAGAGTGTTGCTAAGGAGGCATCTAGAGGCCCCGGGGCAGATGAATAATAGATACAAACAACTACATGGAGCTAGAAGCATCTATGAGAGAGATAGCACAGTGTGTGTCTGCGGCTATCACTTGTACACACACAGCACCAAGCAAAACAGCAAGGACCACCGCTCCCACTGGATTAATATATTACAGCCAAGTAAGTAAGTAAGTCGCTAAACACATGCATCATTAAACAGTATGATAACCCAACTAAGAACTACCCAGGAGGCACCCCCACGCATGCATGCAGAGACAGCCATGCACCCTCGTACCTCTTTCTTCCTGTTTTTCAGCATGTTTTGGAACTTGGACAGCTCCTTGTCTTGGTCCGCTTTGATACGTTTGGCCTCATCTCGGAGCCGGCTGGTGTGATCCTGCTCCAGCCGCTCGATGGTCTGCTTCTGCTTCTTCTCAAGGTTCTCCACCTCTTGGTCATACTGGCGCTTCTTAGCCTGCGCAGACAAAACGATCAACACAGCAGGCTTAGAAGATAATGAGCGTTTGCAAGTTTAGTTTAACACTTGTAAACAGGGAATAAGTAAATGATAAAAAAGAATGATGGTGTCTTTTTAACCTAGACTGTATGAAAACTCATAAAAACACGACAGAGAGTGTCTTGCTGTGTGCTTTATTACAGCTCCTGTAGATTAGGATCAGCTCAGAGTTGAAACATTGAGTTTCCTAGGAGTAGGCCGAATGAAAACACACCACAGCACTTAAAACGAACTGACTCACAGTTGTTTCCTGTTCAAAGCGCCGGTAGATCTGCTCTCGTTGCTGCTGCAGCTTGTTGCTCAGCTGCTGCTGGGCCCTCTGCTCCTCCTTCTGCAGGAGGCGCAGCTCTCTCAACTCCTGCCGCCTAAAGAAACCGCCAACAATGAGTCAGGGTGTCACCACATTTATACAAGTGAAATTCAACAGCTTTTTATTCATGATTCACAATTTATTTCACAAAGCACTCTCCTTTTTAAATCATAGAGTACATCTTTATATCCCATAAGTCATGGACCACAGTTATTAATAGGCTACTTTTTTCTCCTTTATGGTTCATATCTCCCGATTACTCAATCACTATAATATAAACCAACATGTTAACCCTGTGCATTACTGACAGGAGGTTATGGACCCATCAGAAGAGAATCATGCAGCACCTGTCCAAACATCCAGAGCAGCACATACTGCGTCTTACAAAGGCACCGTGATGAGAGCTGACAGTAACATAACGCAGCGTGCATCATGTGAGAAAACCCATCTGGCATTTGCAAAAAGCTGTGGGAGTCATGAGTGAAGCAGGACTATTTAAGACCGACATGTTAAATAGGCCATGTAACATATTTAGCGTGGCGGCACAGTGGGCAGATTGAACGCGTTTGTACCTCAGGAATCTCATCTCTTCGCTCTTGGTGTCGTTATCTGTCACTATCTTTGAAGTCGTCACGCTGACCTCCACTCCATCCACCATGAACTTGCGCGTCTTCTTCAGCGTTTTTTTCTGACGTTTTGACTCCTGTAGAGAAAAAAAAAAGGTTCGTTTAAGGATCTTGGTTTTAAGACAAATAGTTTAAAACTGAAATCGGAGGTGAGACGTTGATTAGTCTACCTGCATCGAAACAGAGCCTTCTTTACTCTTGGACAGGAAGCTAGAGATGGACAGATTGAGGTCGAGGCTGTTTGTATCAGCAGCAGAGCTACTGCCAGAGTCAGAGTCCTTCTCCAAATCAGATTTGATCACAGCCGGGCTGCCGGGCTCCATCTTGCATTCTGAATCTGTTTCGCTCTCCTGGACAGAGACAGCATCTTGGGAGGTGGTCTCGTCAGCAGGAGCGGCCTTCACCTCATCCTCGCTCACGGGGACATCCTCACTTGGGGCCGCTTTTTCTTGATCCTTTGAGGTTTCTTTGGCTTCATCGGTGACTCCGTTTATAGATTCGGTTGGTGCTTTTTCCTCAGGTACCGCTTCATCTTTGGGTGGATTGACTTCTTCGGGGTGATCTGCCTTCTCAGGAGCCTCGTCTTCAGGTGCCTTCTCTGGCTGACTCTCTGGGGCCTCCTTCTCTGATATGACTTCAGCAGGGGTCTCATCCACACCCGACTTGATGTCTGTTTCTCCATTTATGTTGGTGTCCACTACATTTGATTCTATGTTCTCAGAGTCTGTATTTACATCTGTGCCGTTTACCCTGTCCTCTATTCTGTCCTCAATGTCTTTCTGCTGAGAGATCTCCTCCTCTGGTTCTCTTTCTTCTGCTTGCTCCGCCTCTCCTGATGTGGACTCTGGTTCCTCTTGTTTGTACACAGGTTGTACTTGTGCTTCTTTAGCATCGTCTGTACCTGCTTCTTTTTCTTTCTCCTCCTCCTCCTCCTCTCTCTTCTCCTCCTCCTCCTCCTCTGCTTTTTCCTTTTCTTCTATTACTTGAGTAGAATCTTCCTCTGCTTTCTCCTCTGGTTTCTCTTTCTGTTCTTCCTGTGTTTCTTGACCGTCTTGGACAACTTCTTGGGGAATTTCACCATTTTCTTTAGGTTGAGATAATACAGGCTCAGCAGGAATCTCCTCTGTTTTTACATCTTCTGGTTTAGGCTCAGTAGGAGCTGGTGAGATCAAGTCCTCTGTGGGCTCTGTTGGCCCACAAACCAGGTCTTCATTTTTGGCCTTTGACACCTCGTTGAGTTTCTCCTCCTCAGTCTTGTTCGCCTCACTTGTTCCAGTTCCTTCATCAGAGAGCTTATCAGTGGTCTGGTCCTCAGCAGGCACTATTTCTGTCTTTTCTGTGACAGATTCCAGAGTGGAGGGAGTCGCTGGGACTTTGTCATCCTCTGAACTGGCCACACTGACGTCTGACGGCGCCCGCTTGTGCCCAGGAGCCGCCTAATCCAAACAATACGACATAAATAAATGATAAAAATATCTAAGCAAAGATTTTTTCCTACAAGAAACAACATCTGTCAAAGCGTACACAATCTTTGGTTAGGAGCCTTTGATTGTATTGTACACATAAACCAACAAAACCACATACCAGAGGTGTATCAGGCTCCTCCTCCTCCTCTTCCTCTTTGCTATCCTCGAGCTCCTCTGTGACTTCAGCTTTGGCCTCTGCAATGAGCTCTCTGAGAGGTTTGCAATCTGCTACACTGCTAACAAAAGGATGCTGTGGAGACAGACAGGGACATGAAGCAGAAATATGGGGACTGATGTTCCTATATGTGTTCAGGGTGGGAATCACTACTGGCCCCACTATACGATATTATCATGATACTTGGGCCACGATACGATATTATCACGATACTTGGGCCACGATGCGATATTACTGCAATTTGTTAAGCTAATTTAGCATTTGGCGTCCCTCTTTGTTTCTCTTATTTACACTATTTTATTTTCATGTAGCACATCTTGTAAACCTTAGACATATTTGTTGTGCTAACCTTCTCCTGCTCTATGATGTCACCTCTGCCAACCTCACTGGACAAACATTTGATTTTATTTTTCCATAATCATAGATTTGACTTCATATTAGCAATTAATTTGAAAAATTGATACGTGGTAAATGAGATGTTACGATATATCACCAGACAAAATATTGCAATACTAAGCTGTATGGATTTTTTATCCTACCCCTAATATTTGTTAATATATGTGAAACTGTGCATGTACGGAAGCTGCATCATCACCTTTTCTGCTGACCCGTGTTTCTTCTTCACACTTGCATCCTTTGAAATCGTAGATTGGGTTATCTGTTTTTTTTACTTTGGTAGTAACCAGGCTTTTCACTGATTGCCTTTTCATATTTCTCTTATTTTCATATTTCTCTTACTGCAAATGTTCATTTTAATCAAAGTTCTTCGTGTTTTTTTAATGTAATTTTATTAATTATCTCTGTTCTTTGTCTTTTTCTTGTTGTTTAATTGTTGTTTTTAGCCTCTGTGAGTCATTTTAAACTACATTTTTTTCTTTCTTAAAAGTGCCATACAAATAAAGTTGAATTTGAATTTAGTAGATGTAGGTAGAGTAAACTCACCTGCAGAAGCTGCACTGAGCCCCACCTGTTGTCCACATTCTTATCAAGTGCTTTCCGTAGAAAGTCGTTGAACTCGGGTGACCTTTCAAAGCAACATAAAACAGAATCAGTTTGCTGTCTATTGCACAACATGCACTCTTGGGTGGAATAAAGCTCATACTATTCTCCCCCCTGTGGACATTAAGTCGAGCACTGACAATTCAAAAGGCTGTCCAACTCCCAATAGTCAAGGTATCCTTATCACATGTGGGTAAACATTCCAGCACCACCTCTCATGTCACCACTAGAGCAATATCTCACCAGCGAGAGGGATGCATGAGTGTGGGCGGCTCGGACTTGGCTATTTTCAGCAGCACCCTCATGGGATTCATCTCGTGGTTGGGCGGCTCAATCTGTGCCAGCTCTATCAGGGTAACCCCTAGGGACCAGATGTCGGCCTTGTAGTCGTATGGACGGTCTTTGGAAGTTTCGCACATCACCACCTCTGGGGCCATCCTGCCAAATGAGAAATGGGTGGGTTTATAATTAGCAATATGTTAATTTTGGACTGCTTGTAAATGTGTTCGTTTCATCATGCTTTTGAACCATTCAAGTTTCTTTACGTAATTTTCTTTATCCAGAAAGAGAAAACACACATTACTATTCGCAAGATTGAAATATGAGGTTAGAAAATCAGAAAGCTTTCCAGTCTTGAATGCTTCATTTAGTTCCTGAATGAGGCTTTTTTCGTGATCATGCCAGCTTCTAAACCAATGTATAGAGGATTTATCACCCCTAGTTGTAGAACATTTATCAGATGGGAAGGGGTAAATGCCCTTTTGTATGCAGGCTGCATGACTCACCAATACGGAGTGCCGATGAAAGAGTCTCTTCTCTGTAACGTCTTGGTATTTTTAGCAGACACCCCAAAGTCAGCTGAAAGAAGAAATGACTTATGATTCTTTTCATCAGTGAATCAAACTCCTCTGCACAATGAGACCCTCTGTGATAATCAGTGACTCAACTGGGAAAGAAGTTAGAAAATAACATACATCATATTCATACTCTTTTCACAAAATCCCTGCTTTAAATGCAAGCCCCTGAAAGAATCATCAGAAAAACCCAAAGGGCTTTAAAAAAGGCTGCTTCTCGAACCGCAGGTCTGTAACCTGTGCTGCGACTCCAGCCTGCTCTTCTTCTTGCATCGCTTACAGTTTGTACACATTAAAGGGAAAAGGAGATCTATCATTAAGTCCCTGGTGACTGCCTGATAATTATTGTTTGCCAAGCTCTGTCATGACCCTCTGCCTACAGAATGTGAATCATCAGGTAGCCGGCAGCTATGGATGCTACAGCAGCAAAACAGTCCCTTCTACTTGGCAAGAATATTATGTAACCAATACAACATATCAGCCACTCCAGTATCAGTGGTGTATGAAAATATGCAGTTCCACAGTTAACACTTCGTCTTTTTACAGTATGCCAAATGAATGGGGGACTTTGAGCACATGTAAACACAGTGCTGTACTCCCTGAAGTCACACAGCTCAGCTGGCTGCCAAAGTATTAAAGGCCAAGGGATCAACAATTGACTTTCCTAATTAGCTTTTTAGGCCTATTAGCGCTGGTCCTGCAGGAGGGTTTAGCGTGGCCACTGAGGACAACCTTCTGAGAGGGAATCAGCAATAACTCAGCTGCTGTTTCTGTGAGGTATTTTTTTTAAGAGAGAGTGACTAATCCTTAACATTAGGAAAAATGTTATGATAATAAATGCAGCAGCAGGAAGATGAGTGTTTATTTCTTTATGTTTTATTACCTAGTTTCACTTCTCCGTCCAAGGAGAGGAGAATGTTCCCGGCTTTCAAGTCTCTGTGGATGACCTTGTTCTCATGGAGGTAACACAAGGCCTCCAAGGTCTGCCTGCACACCACACGGATCTGGGGCTCTGTCAGGGGTCTCTCCAGCTCTGTGGATTAACATACATAAGAGAGAACTCTTAAAAAGTCATTTTACTCTGGGCCATATGTCGTTGTTTCAGATTTTTGTGCCTTTTTGAACACACACTTAGTCATTTGGATGTAGGAATACCCAAAAAGAAAGCCTGTTGGTATCCAATAGCAACTGTGGGACCAAACTGTATCTTGAAACCAGCCAGCATGTATGACTGGACAAATATGGGGGAAAATGTTCCAGTTGAGTCAGACAACAGAGCCAAAAGTACAAAAAATTCAACAGTAAAGAGAATAAATGAGTGTCCTCTTTAAAAGTGTAATTCACACGTAAGAAAAAGTGTTAAGGTGTTTCTTTAAGCTTCAAAACAAGAGAGAGAAGCTGCACAAAGTGGACAAACCACTCCTTGAAATCTGAGCTTCAATAATTACACAGTTGGAGTGGCCTCTTTAACTGGTGAGAGGGAAAAAAATCCCACAGAGGAGGCTTCTGGATGGAATTAAAAGAGCTGGCACAGGAGGATGGAGCAAAGAAAAGGCTTCAGGTCTTTTCTTTTTCGGTTTCCTTCATGAAGGAGGGACTTACCCAGCATGATGGCATCCACTGCACCGCCTGCACAGAACTCGATCAGAATCTGCAACAGTGGCACAAAAACAAAGAGAAACTAATGAAAAGCACATATTTAGCTCTCGATAACACTACATCTCAATCGCTCAACTCTGGGAAGAACTTGTGCCATCTGTGTGTCTGCTGAACAACATGACCTTTATGAGAAAGACATCACAACCCTGGCTCTATGTTATTGATTACACTGCAAAGACATTCCAAGAAGCTTATCGATCTTACATGGGACAGCCACACTGAGCATCTTTTCTTTTTATCCCACTACAATCTACACTTTCAGTCCTTTTTTGTGCAAGAGTTGCAAGAAAGGAGACTGAAATCGACCGGGATCCTCCTGCACCAATGAAACTATGCAGAGTAGGCTGTGACAGTTGGTCACGTAAGAACATTTCCTATTTTTTGGGGGGTGTAAATGGGTGGTGCGTATGTCCACATGTGACTCATAACCAGGATGTTTCTTCATAGATTATGATGAAAAACTACTTCCTCATTTAGGCAATACAGAATTTTTAAGTAGGCCTTAGGCTAACACTTGTTAAGATGAAGATCTCATGTACCACACAGCACAGGCGATGTCAGCTCTGAAACAAACACTAAAGACAGAAATAAAAATATGCAAATCATAATGCAGGGAAGTACTGCTTGGAATAAACAAAGAAGTTAGTAACTTCAACAAGTGGATTTATTTTAATCTGCCAACTGTAGGCATTACACACAAGTTTTGAGCAAAACAACACAATGCTTCTTATACAGTTTAACTGAGCTAATATGATAACAGGAGAACCATGGATCCATTCCTGCATACAGCACATCATAGTTATGTCAGGGAAGCTGCAGCGCATTAGATGAATATAACTATGTAACATTAATCCTGTTATTCAGATGGGTAGTCGACCAGATCCTGAACTCAGTCTCAATAGCTGATGTAATGCACCTGACCACTCTTCATTCATATTGGCTTTGCTGGTGAGTTGGCAGCTCAGGGTATCAGATGATAGAAAAATCAATCAAAGCTACAACCGAGCACCACCCACTATTCAAACAAAGGGAAGAAGAGCAGGAGTTCCTGTTCTGCAGTTCATTATAACTTACTGTGTCTGTGTGAATCTTCTGTGTAATATATACACCTGTGATTCATACAGGTGTTTCACTAAGTGAAGAGCACACAGATTAGAAGTCGCTGATTGTAATCTCTTTCCCACTCAAAATTGCACTTTTTGGGCGACATACAGTATGTTTTATTGCTGAATATTCCACTGAAAAGGAGGCAGTATGATTATACATTAACTCAACAGCCAATACATGCAAAGCAGGAGCAGTTACACATTCGTCACGCTGCTTTAATGCCGGACGGGGTGCTAGAGGGACAAACCTGTATGCTGCTCTGAATAATTCATAAGCACTTTCTCCAGCCACCAAAACCACTCCATTATCATCCAATAGATGTGGCCAGTCCACAAGGGACAGTCACATGACACCACCTGCCTGGACCTAATTGCTGTGGGGCCTCTTAGTGCGCACACAGAATGAGATCGACTGATCATGTATGAAGAGCACACGCATGATGACCAATTCTCCTTCCTTACTGAACAACTCTACAAGGAAACTGATGAGAAATTAAAGAGGATTTTGATCTTTTGTCAACTTCTTGTCAACTTCTTGAGATTCCTTTGACCAGTGTATTTGAGAGGTCATGCAATCCTGCTCCTCAACATGCAGCCTTAGCTCTGAACTGGCTTCTAGACCTTGAGACACAGAAGTTCTGAAGCTGCGATGTAATTTAGCTCAAACACATAATGCAGTCAAATTTGTGCAACAGTGAGGGGTTTTAGACGGTGTTTGGATCCAACAGAGGCTTAATATGTAAACAAACAGAGCGAGATTCATATACACCCCTTGGTGCAGTTCTGTCTTTCCAGCTCACTCAATTATACAGATTTTGTTTTGGTGCTTGTACTTCTCTATTTCTACCTCCGCTGCCGGCTTTACGGTGGAATGACTCTGCCCCTGTACTTTCTACGCACTCTTGCCTAGACACTGCATGCAAATCTTGAGGAGTAAATGTAACAGGACTACGTGACTGGTTTTAAACTCTTCCACTGCAATCAACAAGAAAAATACTCCTTCATCTTTAAATCATATGATATGAGAACCTTTGGGAAATAGCACAACAAAAACAGTGGCTTGAAATCATTTTGCGTGTCTCCCTGTGAGACTGGTTCATTGCCTCAGTGTCTCTTTGGCTTAAAATCAACAGCAACAAACAGGGAAGGCTGACTTACCCATAGTTTGCCTTCAAAATAAAAGGCATCCAGCAGTTTCACGATGTGGTGGTGGTTACAGGAGGCCAGGATGTCAATCTCGACCATGTAGTCCTCCAGTTCATCCTCCGTCTTTGTGTCAATAACCTTGGCGGCAGCAAGGGTCCCATTCTGCTTGTTCTGAGCCTGAAAGCAACATTGGCGTCAACACGGGATTATAGTTTCACAATACACAAATATACTAATAAATAAAGGACAGAACGATGTTTCAATAGAGTATACAGTTCAATACATTTCTGATACCACTACTGGCTGGACTACAGAACAAAACGCTTTCTGTCAAGCAACAATAGGGGGAGGTACATCGCTCAACATTTACAATTTCAACCAAGACAAAAGCCATTCTGAACGGAGAGCAATAAACAGCAGGGCTTTGTGCGGCTTGTGCATCTCAAAACAAACCCCATAGACACGTTCTCCACACACATACCTCATGATAACAGGTTGGTAAATATTGAAGAGGAAAACTGCGATGAAAAAAAGCACATAGTTCTAACTGGCTCAGAAGTATTACCAGGGAAGTTATTCAATTTTTTACCAAATATATGTATGATTTGTGGGTTTATGTTAAGGGAAATGGGTAACTTTCCTCTATGGTTCCTACAGACAAGTATGTAACTATCATTTTGTCAGAAGACATAAATGAATCAGAGAGTTGCTACACATTGGTAACCCTGTGTCTCAGTTCTCTAACATGTTGTCTCAGTCTGGAACCGGAAGTAGTAACAGACCTGCAATGTTCGGCATTCATCCTATGGCCTTATAGCTTGTCTGAGGTGAGAGGATAAAGGAGAGAGGAGGGAATTTGGAAGGGTGGTAGATACCCAGAAACATACAAGAGCAGCCGTCAGGAGAGTGTTTTGACTGACAGACAGTATCTGGTATTTTACAGGTCAAAATTGGCTCTAATCAGGTCACAGAATAAACAGAGAATAGGTTCTTTTCATTTTTAATTCACGTCGCTTCACACGATGCTCTGGAGGAAAGGACATATGTTTCCTGAAACATACCTCTACATTCTCTCTTTTTGTTTCCTTGTCTACATCTCAGCTCCCTGAAGTGGTATCTATACAAATCCCACTTATGTCTTTACCGTACATCGATCTTAGCCTCTTCCATTAGAGATGCATGAAGAGATGCAAAAAAATAAGCTAATGATAGAAGGAAAGGATGGGGGAAAGAGACACAAATTGTCCCTTCCTCTGAAGCGTCACATAAAGCGATGTCTGTCTGTGATGACTGTGTTTAGCTCATCACCCCTGGATCAGCTGCCAGTCAGCCTTGGCACCTGTTTGCATCTGCACACACAGTGCACTGTTATGCTCTAATAAAAAAATCCCTGTTTGTGTTGTATCCTGACTGACAGGTGAATGCAGTTGGTCCTTGTCAACCCCAGAGGGACACGCCTTCTCACAACACTGCTATCAATCATCAATCGGAATCTGACAAGATATCAAGACCTTAGTCTTGTTGGGAAAATGATAGCGGTATTAAAAATCATATGAGTTGAAGGTTAATTTTATCATCTGGTTCCATACAATCTGTTTTATTTTGAAAACCAGTAATAATCTCTGCTGACCGTTCAACCGAGAGGCTGTGTCTACAAGCTTAACAAGGATCTTCACTCCTGATGAGGCTGCTGCGCTGCAGAGACTAATAAAAAAATGACTAAACATTCATCTACCAAAGAAGCCAAGGAGTTATTTTAAGGCTGGCTGTGGATTTTGTGTTTATGGATACAGACACAATCTCAGGGAGTTAAGGAAAAAGAACAGGGAGGGAGTGTTAGGAGTGTGTCACACCCTATATTTACACAGTTCTGACCTGACACACCACCTCTGTCTATCCAATTGTGCTGCCTGACTCCTGTGTAAAAAAATCAGCCTGATGTGATGAAGAGTCATTTTGTACATGACTTTTTACAACATCGAGGAATTAAATTAGATCTGTGGGTGTCATGTTGATAGATCTCTTAATCCAAAATATTGTAATATTGATCCTTGAAGGCAGGTAAATCACTTCTGAGTGGAAATAAATAAGAGTAACAACACACACCGCTGTAGCTGTAATGCATGGGCAAACTCATCAGTAGGAGGACTGAATTTTTTTATCTTTAATTATTTTAAATGACACACACACACCATAATCTAACAATGTGAACTGACAGGGTGCTCAACTAGAATTATATGTGCAGTTTTTAATAGCTCCAAACAAAGTGACACACCTCTCTACTTCTACAATGAGCCTGTTGATATTTATATGAGTGCAGGACTCTTTAACAGCTGATTCACACTTTGGTGGCAGTCTTTTCTCACCCCGCCTAAATGAGGCCGTCGTCACCCATCGGCTGTGAAATAACTGATGAAATACTTTTAGTGTTGACAGTAATGTGTCCTGATGGAGGCAGGCGTGTCCCCTGGATGTTTTTCTAAAACCTTGGTTCAAGAAGCCATGAAAGTCTTCTGGCTTTCATCGCAGCTGGTTAAACCAGCTAATAAGACCCAGGAAGTGACAAATTAAGATATCTGGGCCATTAGCAGCATTATTTGATCACAGGGGGGACAGGAAGGGAAAAGATAAGTCATAGAGAAAAAGAAAAAGAAAGCTGGAAAAAAAGAGCCTTGAACGGATGAAGAAATGGAGCTTCAAGCTACACTTATTTCTGCTACGTCACTCAGGAACTTACAATACTTAAACTGTTGAAATTACACTGTATATTATGAATGAAAAGAACATGCCAGTAACCTCAGCTGAAAATTCCTATCAATGCCTTTCCATACTTACAACAGCTTTAGAAATAGTCACCAAAACGGGAAACACCCCCCTTCCTGGCACTCTATAATTTCCCTATAACGTCCACAAACACTGTTTCACAGCTGTTTCAATAAATTTGCATTAAACCTTGATGGTGCTGCAAGCTTTGTGTTCACTCGACAGTAGATGTACTGTAGCAGAAACCAAACAGCACCCCTCAGGAACTTATACTTATTTACGTATATACACTTCTATGTTTGTAGGGATCCACCTTATGTTTCAAGGTTTATCTGTGTGTCCTCTGGTCTCTCAAAGCAACTCCAGACTGCAT
The DNA here is from genome assembly GCA_962446985.1 of Xyrichtys novacula. Classification (NCBI taxonomy): domain Eukaryota; kingdom Metazoa; phylum Chordata; class Actinopteri; order Labriformes; family Labridae; genus Xyrichtys; species Xyrichtys novacula. The sequence continues at coordinate 21,797,336 of OY660874.1, read as the reverse complement.
TCACTTTGATATGTGGGAGGTTATGTTTACTCTGTGTGGGTGACCCTTAACTTAAGAAGTTTCACTAAGGCCAAGTGCAGTTTAATAGCAAGCCAAAGTCACATTTATATCCTAACCCAGCAAATCTTAGACTGAATAAACCATTGACCTTTGCAGTTATTAGATCACTGACGCCATGTCTGCCTGTTTAATAAAACAATGCAGTACATAATGACCAAATTTTTTATCTTTTGCTTGTCATCGTGATATTAATCCTTCTCTTTACCCCTACAGGAATTTTGTTTTCTTCAGTTAAACAAACACTATTATATGTCTTATGCCTTGCGATTGATTAATGATCGTAAAATCGATTTATCTCGATTTTTACGATATCGGGGGCCGTGTACCGGGTATTTTAACGCGAGTTATGTTGGATCTCCATCCCGTCATATCTTAAAAATGAGGTGTTAGACCTGGCAGAGCCCTCGGGTGAGTTGAAGCTTTTACTATACACAACACTGGATCATATTTCTTTCATTATAAGACATTTACAGGCTGTACTGGTCTGATATACAGTCAATTGGAGCATCTACGTTCAACAGCAGTTCTTGAAAAGGGGAACCAGTGGATGTGGCCTGCATGAAGACTGTGCTGTCACTGCTGTCATTCAACATCTTGAGTCCTGATACACAACGGGAGCGAGTGTCTTTGAAGAAATGGGTTAGAAAAGCCCAAGACGGGTGTAATAATACATTACCTTAAACACTTTCCCAAACGCCCCATCTCCCAGCTCTCCGATGATGTCCCAGATTTCCTCTGGGTTCACGTCTCTGTGTACATGTTCATACTGCTTCTTCTTCTTGTCAGGGCCCAGTTTGAAGATCTTCCGAAAATTAAAGAAAGACATCTTTTCGGATGAGAACTACAGCGCTCTGTTGATGCAGTCGCCTCGGTTATTTCCGCCAAGAGAATATAGCGGTTCCTCCCGACGCAGGGACTCAAATGGCTATCGAAATAACAGCATGCGGGCGTTAAATGAGGGCAGACAAGCTGCTATCGTAGCCATTCAGCTATGATAATGTCAATTATAACTTCCCTCGACGGCGGGTATTCATAGTCGCATCATAGCCTAGCAGTGTTCTCAGGACGCTCCTCAGGCAGACGACAGACAAGAGTTCGCTGTACCGCTGAGGCTCGTCTTTCCGTTTAAAATAATGAAAGGCGTCGACTACAAATAATATCACCCTCGACACAGCATTTTCATCATTAATCGTTGGCGACTTAAAATGGAGAGTCAAAAAGATCCCATGCTTCGGTTGGATGACCACACAGACAGAAGTTAGCGGACTTCTGACAAGTTACCTGGTATGCAGTTAAAACATCCGTTTAAAACTTTCAAAATAAATTAGCGGTTTAAAAATATCCTTACAATGTAAAATTCTTGAGGAAAAATACGATAATTAGGTTTTAAAAAAATAAAACGGACAAAACAGACTTTGTATATTATGGGCTTTTTCAGGTGGTTGATGGGGTAAATGCTAGTATTGTATCTTAGCAACCGTTTGGAAACTCAGGGCATGTCAAGCCCTCTAAGAAGTTTCATTGGACATCCCAGGTGCCATTTAAGAGTCTAATGATGATTGGACGTTTGCTTCAACGTAGGCGGGACTTAAACCGAAATCAAGCTTTTTGGACAGTTATAAACGAAGTTGTTTGTGGTTTTCTTTTCCATAAATTTAGGTCAATATTTAAATCTATAAGACAATATTTGGTGCAACCATTTCGTAGGACAGGTGCATATGGGAAAAGAAATTTTTGTGAAAAAAGAGCAATGTCATATACATCATCTAATTGTAAAAAAATAAAAAAAAGCGAATATTTGCGGTTTGTTTTTGTTAACAGCACATAGTTTTAAGAAGTTCAATCGATATTTAGAACTTACCCCTGCTTTTTAAATTATTGGAAAATAAGTTTTAGAAATTTAAATTGTAAAATCTTGGAATACTTGACTGTTGATGATGGTTACAAAACACATAGCCTACTTAGAAGAGACAGAATTAGTATGTGTACGAACATATGGATACTTTATTCTGTCCTTGCTTTAGCTAGCTTCCCAGTTGGACTACCTTAGCTGAAAAGGTCCAGTAACCTTCCTACACTGACTATTTTTTATATTTGGGATAAACGTTGCCATTTTTATTCTTAAAAGCTGGAGTGTCAACAAGATAAGATCAAAATAAAGATGTATTGCTGGGATTAGTCTCGCTGCTTCAAGCCAATACAGCCAGTAACGTTTACTTTGTAGCCCGGAAGCAGATACTTCCGCCCTCAGTTGTGACCTCATTTGTTAGCTTGACGCAGGAGGTTAGCTGTATCTGTTTCCTGAATCTCCTCAACAGGACGTGCTCAGCAGCTCAGCTCCTCGACTCTTGTACGCATGCTTCTTCTGTTCCTGTCGTCATGATGAAGAAAAAAAAATGGTAGGAGGAGGGTGCTTCAGCCTTTTAGATCCCTTCAGGCCTACATTACGTTACATGGAGTGAGATGATGCAGGCTGTTTGATCTGCTCAGTTTAACAAATAACAAAACAGTCATGGTAGGACTGCTGTGAAACCTGCCAGTCTAACTGAAAATGCATTTTGCTTGAATTTTTATTCTCATAGCTCATTACAAATGTAGTGTCAGTCTAAAAGTGCCCCCACACTCAAATACAAGGACATTTTATTCAATTAGTTGTAGTGTTAAGAACACCATCAACATAATATACTTGAGCATCAAAAAGAAAAGTAGTCCAACTTTTTAGACCCAACTTTTCAACGTGTCTGTCCACTAATGAATTATTCAACATTTCAATGTAATTGTATGAGGTCCCTTTGTCTTGTGGGTGGTTAGAGTAGACGTGCTCTATATTCACTGCCAGATTATTTTAGGAAAATTATCGGATATATTTGCTTCTTATAACGTTAATCATAAAACATTACACAGTTGTTTCCATATGCAGCACGCTGTGTTTTCCTCTCACTTCCTGTTTCATCCACTGGGTGGCAGCAAAGTCATTTAGTGTATGTTGAGTTTAGGGTCAGTCGGAAATCCTGAAGTCCCTTCTAAATAAACCTCTACAGTGTGTGGGCAGTGAAAACTATACTTGATGCCGTCGTCGGCTGAACAAGTTAATTATGTCCTCGTGTATTATAACTTGTCGTGTCTCTTTTTCCTTTCATGCAAACTGTTTTCTTAAAGTTGTAAGTACACTGTATTGCATAGAGACGCCTAGCCGGACGCACAAAAGAGCAAACCATTTCCCAAAATTAGTGAGTAGTCGTTACAATGTCAACGTTTTCTATCTCCGTTTTAAAAGTCTTTGAAAAAAATGTTTAAGAGAAAAGAAACATTGTCAAGTTGGTTTGCATATTGCCAATGAGAAATGGGAGTTACACGCAAAGGCAGCACTTGAGTTACTACATCCCCTTCCATTACAATGCATTTTTTTGTGCAAAGCCTATGTTGCCTTTCATAATTATTATTTTTCTGTTTTATATATGAAACATGGAAAATGTGACTCGCAAGACTCAAGAAACGCGTCCAAACTAATCTGACTTCACCTCTCCAGAAGTTCCTCTGCAGGGTCCATCCAGCTGGACTAAGACCGCCCCGTACATTTACATGTCTCCCCCTCCTGTCAGTGCTCTGCAGCTGGGGAGTCCAGCCCCTCTGGAGGGAGGAGAAGACTTGGTGAAACGCTACTTTTTACTGCGTTGTAATGTTTCACAAGGAGTTGAGCAGCTTGAGACAGACAGCCTGACACCCTCAATCCATGGATGCACCCAAAGCTTGAGTGCTGCGAGAGTTGCTGTCCCTCTTTTCTACAAACTTGTCTTCCCAGATAGTGCCTTCAAGGCAACACATGAACCTTTTTTACCCCAGACTTTCATACTATTTTCATGGGTGACCATCTTATTTTGTAGGATTTAGAGTATTTTTGGTGCCATTCCTGACTGGTGTGTGAAGATGCAGCTCCGCACGGTGCTTGACGTTAATGTTGTGGACGTACAGAAGAGAAGGAACCCTTCAAAACATTATGTAAGTTACCTCATCGTTTTGTTATCATCTTCTCAAAGTTTACTTTAACGTAGTAGAAATATAGCCCCACGTTGTATCTTCAAATTTTAGCTTCACAAGCTTCACATAGTTGGTATATATTCCTACAAACTTCTGACTCAGTGAAAAAGCACACCCCTTGACATAAAACACTCATCCAAGTTATTGCAAGAAGAACTATTGTCACTTCAGAGACTCGTGGTCTTGAGAACATCTTTTGGCATGGAGAGGGGCGTGTTAGGGTCTCTGTTTGATGGATATCAACTAAACATCTGAGTCCTCACAGGGAAACTAGAAAATAGTCATCAATCCTGTACAACAAATTATTACATTAGCCATCTAAACACTTCAAGAGACAAAGTTTTTTTGTCCATGCAGGTTAATTTCCTCCCAAACTGGCATTGTCTTGTATTTTCCTCCTTGGTTGCTCTTTTAATAACATGATGGAACAAGACCTGTTGGCATAAGCACTTTAGATTTCATGTGACTCCAGCTGGAAAGCTAAATTAGGATATCTTTTGAAGTCTGTGGCCCTTGATTGTGTTGTTTAGCATGTTAATGTTGGGCTGCTGGTCAGTGTGACCCATGCTTACTGTTTAGTGTGGTGGTGGAGGCGTAGGCTATACCAGCATATAAAAAGAAGAGTTTAAAAAGTTAATTATTGTTATTGGTTTTAAAATTTCCACAAGAATGGTGCTTCAGTACGGTCAAGGATGTAAAATAAGCAAAGAGGTTAAAAGCTTGTTAACCATCTGAGCACAAGGTTGTTCTTTTGAGGTATTGCATTTCATTTATTCTTTTCCATAATGAACACAGTTGAGCCGGGAGGGATTTTTGAAGCACTGACAGCTCTTTAAGAAAACAAAGGTGATATTTATGTAGTGTACTGAAGGGAATGTACCATCCTTTGTGTTTTCAAACTCATGAGAACTACGTGCCAAATTTGCTGCAGCCAAACACATTCCCATGTAAACATCATCCATAGAAATTAAAAGTAACAGATTCAGCCATGTTGTCTGTGGTCTAACCTTTGTGGACAGAGAGGAGGAAGCCCCTACCATCACTAGAAGGTGGATATATCTCAGGGTTATAGATTGAATAAGGAGGAAATTACTTGCTTTGTAAACACTTATCCACTTTTGGATTTGTGAGAAGATAACAAGTAAATAGGTTCTTGTTTCCATCATTATCCATAAGGATTTGGGGATACTCTGGGTTGGCAAAAGCGTCATCATTGCTACTGAACAAGAAGCAAATGTTCCAGTGGCTTTTGTGCATCCATTTAAGGAAGATTATTAGCTTCAAAAGAAGGTTTAAAAAGGTATTGTTAAAGCCTCATTGGAGAATATTGTTGTTCTTCCGTTGCTCCAGTTGCAGAAGTTTGTTGGTTCTTTGTCCTTCAGAAACATCTGTCATCATTCCTGTGATAAAAACAAATCAAGACAGCTTTTTATTCTTGTAGCATTCATCCCATTTAACCCCACCATGTCTGGACTTGCCTGGTGCAGGTTAGAGGAAGGCCAGAGTGAGCTTGATAATCTTTAACATGCCATAGTTATCTTAGGTTTCTACCTGCAGAGCCTTATTAGCCAGAGCTAATAACCTCAGAGTGCACCACTACCATGAATGCTTTATGACTGGTGAACACGTCAACCCAACAGGTGAAAACAAAACAGACACAACTGATTCATAAAGCAACTCAACATGCAACATTTTACTCTTGAACTTGGCGTTTAACAATGCGGTTATGTTACGGTGTATGAACCTAAAAAGATAGCTCTAGCTTACTTTGTCACAACTCCTGACAGAGAAAAGTTGTACACCAGATTTAATTTAAGTAACATCCTCAGTTTGTGGGATGGGTGTAGCAGGGTCTTATGAGGTAGAGGAGGGAGAAGGCAGAGGATTGTGTTGTATGTTTGTGTTGGAAACTACAGCTTAATGCTGTTTACCTCTGTAGCACAAAACAAAGGCTGGAGGACACAACACAATTGGGATACCTTTGTGACAGTTCAATACTGTTTTGACTTTAACATATTTTGGTTTTGTTGATTATTGCAATAATGTTTACTGCAAGTTACAGTGTTGTCAGAACTGAATATGAAATCCCCAAATGAAATTGATCTGTTCAGATATATTAGATTAAGTGTTCAGTCTGTGTAATGAAATTGGATTGTCAAGCAGACTGGTTGAGCAATACTGTATCTGAACTGTTGAGCTTTAGTGCTGTCCTTTCCTCTCTATGTATGAACATCATTTGGTCAAAATATCCAGTCAGAGTATAATTTTGTTCAGTTTCTGAATTATTTGATGTGTAACTTTTATAAATTTTATATCCTACTTTTTGCTTTTTTTTCACAATTGATCTTCCTTTTTGTTTCAAACTATCCAAAAGTCATGTAAACACCTACTCTGCAGCAGCATGATATGTTCCATAAAGACTTTTTCTTTCATCAGAAAACAGCAAAGTACCTCACATTACCTGTTGCCGACATACAGTAAAAAAAAAAGCTACATATTTAGTCATGTTTTAACAACTTGGAAATTAGTTGCTCCATAGCAGTATACTTTGTGCTCACTATTATATGCAGCAAACAGTTTTGTAACTCTATTCAGAGACAAATGGAGAGATGCTTCTCTCTATGATCCCAACTTAAATTCACTGTCCAGAGCTCAATTTCCCAACTATTGTGTGTAAGATAAGATAGATTTAAATCAAAAAGAGATTAACCATCACATGTGTACTCAACTGGTCAGGGCAGATCAGTTAAATTTGACATGGAAACCAAAGTCCAGGCAGTTCAAACACAGGAGGATATGGATGTGTTGATTGGTTGGTTATTCCATGGTGTCTAGAGGTTGAATCTGTTGCAAACTCTTACTCTCAAAGTTTTTGGTTTGTTTTGCATGCTAATGTAGGTTAGATGGTGAAATATATGACCTACTGAACAGTATGATGTTAAAGGTCTTATTGTGTTACTGTGTTGACATTTGAAGGTTAGCATTCAGCCTCGCAGCGTGTCTGCAGGCTCACAGTCACACATTGTGTTTGATGGCATGGTCCGGTCTTGATGCTGTCTCACTGACTTGAGTAATCAAATCCACTAGGCCACGAGACATGTCTCAGCGGGACTGCAAAAATCAATTAGTCCATCAGGTAAAATTGGATTAATTAACCTGAGAGTTAGGATCAATTGCATCATCCATCTCCTGCTGAGAGAGGCTCCCTGAGGCCACTAAACGTAGGGCACACAGATTTTCCCCTGGGACTGAAGCCGGAGGTGAGAGGCTGACCGGGAAGTCCCCCATGAGGGAAGAAGACGGAGAAAAAAATAAAATCTCATTATCTATGAGCTAAGCAACTGAAAATGCTTATCCGGTTGAGAGAGGAAAGAAGCAACCCTTTGTCTTTTGTCCCCACTGTTCAAGTGTGACTTCCTTCCAGGATCTCATGGCGCAGAAGCCAGAGAGTGCATGGCAACTAATCCTTGTTTACACACACAACCAAAGGGAGATGAGAGGAGATCAGAGGGATGAGATCCAATGAGAGGTCACCAGTTTGTACAGTTGATACAGACAGTAAAATGTAGTGATAAATAGATTATGATGTCCATTTATGTTAAGTTAAATCAAACGTGTTTACTCGCAAATTGGCATATTATTGGTTTGTTTACTTGTTTATAATCCTTGAATTTCTTATAATATTCTCTAAGGTATCAGTAATGGTGGGTTCTTAACCATCACAAGCTATTCCTTAAGGGGCCTTTACCTTGAAAATCCACACATTTTTTCATAATGGTGTCTAATCTGCCAATTATTAACTGTTCCATAAATTACACGGTCATGTTTAAACATAAAGATGGTTTACAGTCCTTTCTGGATGTATCTTGACCTTGCACACCCTCACTTTTGGCCATGCTGTTGCTTAGATTAGACTGTTTGGTCATGCTGTCTGTATCTAATTAGCAAGCTGCTGGAGAGCTTGTTCCGCCTTGCTGCACTCTCTCTGTAATGAACTGTGTGCAGAATGAGCTCTGCATCTCAAACTCGTAACTGATGTCCTTGCATATTGCCACCATATGTGAAAACGCTGCTTTTGTAAACACTCTATGCCATGCGCTAAGGAGGAAATGCACTAGGTGCAGCCATCTGTTTCCGAACCTCAGGGTGTGCGCGATTGTTTGTTGGTTCTTGATTGTTGAGGCAAAAAGAGGATTTATTTTGAGAGAATACAAGTCTGTGTTTATTCTGGAAATGACTGACATCTGACAAGGATAAGACCCTCCCATGTTGGTTTTTCTCAAAATGCCTCTTCCTTGTCATTATTTCTAGATAAAAGTGTTGAGGATGGGGACAGAACAAGGTGGTGGACTCAGGTAGACAACAATAACCTTAAAATTGGGGACCATACGCTGCAAAAAAGAGAGAGACAACACAACCGCCTCCTAAAAGTGAAGCAAAGATGATTACAGTTTTGTATTTAGTCCAAAAACCCTGCCTCCTCCATGTAAACAGATCAGACATGGTTCATGCTTCAAAATCAAAATATGTGTCAGTGTTTTCTTTGTGTGTTTTGGTTTATTTTTTATCATGCTGTTTGTTTTTTCAAGTCTGAGGTTATTTTAATCAATTATTTGGCTTTATAAGAGGAGATATAAGGTCATGATCGACAGCTTTGTTGACAAATGCAGCTCCTGCAAAACTGTGCATCAGAATTAGCAGGAGAAAACCTAACAAACATTAATATGAGAGTCATTGTACTGGTTAAAATCATGAGTGCCTGCTTCAAACTGACTCAGGGGGCTGTTTTCTGTACTTACCTTAAGGGTCTTGCAGTTTTATCATCAAGTTTATTAGGTGTTTTGGTAAGCAGTTACAATGGGCGGATTACTTTAGAGCATATCTTGGCAGTGAAATACATCACCATCGCAACATGTCAGCATTCATTGTGTGAGGTATTTAGCATTCGCTGCAATGGGAGGAGGTGTAGCCGTGTCATCCATCTCAGTATACAGTCAATATAAGTGGCTGAATGAAACCTTAACAGCTTTTTGTGATCAGGATCTTTAGAAGAAATGAGATTTGTTTGAAAATATTTTGTAAACGCTGAAATCAATCACAGTCGATCAGCTGCGTCCCAAAACAAACACATTCTTCATGATAAATGGGATTAATGACAAAACACTTGAAATCTATTGGCCCTCTCATTGACCCCTGAAGGGTTTCCAATTTGTGATGGAAACAGACAAAGTTAATGAGTTGATTTGACCTTCGATGACCTCTCAAAGTTAAGTCAGGGTGGAATGCACTTTGTGTCATCGGGACAAGTGGAGCCAAAGCGGTGCCATGGTGTCTTTGACAAAGTGACTTTGTTCTTAATGGGCCTCTTTTGTTTGTGCTTCTCTCACTAGGTGTACCTCATCAACGTCACATACTCAGACTCCACTTCTCATGTCATCTACAGGAGATACAGCAAATTCTTTGACCTACAGGTATGTTATACTGGTAAATTATCTCACTTTCTCCAGGCACTTCTCGCACAACAGCTTCAGCTTAAGAATCTTTAAATAATGTATTTGAAATATGTCTTCCTCATGTGAATCCCGTGAAGTCAGTTCAACCTTTAGGTCACATCTTTCTGTTCAACTGCTGTAAGAAAGGTCTCTTCAAAAGGTCTTGTTTAAGTCGACTGAGCCTGTTTTTCGAAAAAAGGGAAATAGGGGAAATCCAGTCAGCAGATGCAGGAAGAAAACATGACCTCAGCCTGTATGTAGAATACAGCATGAGGCAAAGTCAAACCTTTGGATTGTTCTAGGATATCTTTCAGCCTGGAGTCAAATCTCTGCATTTTTAACCCTGACTTGAATTTTATTTGAACTGCACAGTGCTGAAGTATGCATACTTAAGTTTGTTTGAAAGTAGGGCTGCGCAGTAACCTCCAAACTCATTTGTATCTCAATGTGAGTATTGGCACAAACTGCAAGCTATGACCTTCATGCACCACTTAATATGCATTTATTTATCACACTTCCTGCCATAGTTTAATAGTTAACAATGTAATCAATGTAAGACAGTGTCGTTTTCTCATCATATCCAGCAGGCCTGTTTGAGAGACACATTAAAACATCTATGCTGTCGAGACAAGAGTGAGAGGGGTTTAAATCTAAATGAGAGTACTCCAAATCCAGAATGTTCCTTGTAAAAAATCCTTGTGATAACTATTTCTTTTACAAGCCTGCACTACAGCGCTGTGGCTCTTGTGGGCTGGATGTATTGAAGGCAGCAGAGGAAACCCTTTGTTCTCAGGTCTCATGCTTAAAAGCCAGGAAAATTCTGCCCTGGTCTACTTGATGGAAACAGAGCTTCTCTCCTGTCAAAGCTCTGTCTCTGTAAACATTAGTCTTGTCCGTAGATCCCGGCTGCCTGGGTGTGTTTGTCTGGCCACGGTAATCCGTGAAGAACAACAGTCTGCAGCTGTCCATACAAAATGGGTGGGGAAGTTTTTTTTAATATATGAACACAATCCTATAGGTGGAAGATTGACTGTCAAGAGTGGAACAACGGTAGTTACGGACAATTTATGGTTAGTAATGGATTGAGGATTTTGGAAGTAGCTGAATTATATTCTCACTTGAGCAAGAGAGTAGGGCAGAAAGAAATCGTAGTTTATCTGCGCTAACATTTTAACCTGTAAGGTTACAGTGGGCTTTAAAGAAGAAGGATGTGGATTAGGGAATCCAAGGACCAATCCCATAATGCATTAGATGAAATGAAGAGGAAGCTGTGGTCAGGAAAGGGTTGGGGGTTGGGCAGTTTGAGCCTTTGGATGTAAAGACTGACAGAGGATACCTTCCCTCTGATGTTCAGATAAGAAAGCAATTAAACTGTCATGTAACTCATTGTGCTGTATATGCATGTATAAAGCATCATTGGATCCCTTGAAAAGTGTCATATTTGTTGAAGATTTTATGATTATCAATTGCTTCTTTCGCCTGTTTTGAGATAATCGTCTTTTTTCAAGCAGGAACTGTGATTTGTTTGTGTCTCTGCCATCAGACACCTACAAACATCCTCCATCTCTCTACTGTTCTCTGTCTTCCTTACACAATAGCTTGTTTTATGCTCACCAGAAGCTGACAGGAAAAAAAATGCGTTTTACACCCTTGGACTGACAAATGTGACCATGATCTCATCTGAAAACTATTAATTGAGAATTCAGAAAAGCCAAGTTGGGTTAAAGAACAAGAAACGCCTTTTAAGCAGTGGCCTATCATCCATTTCATGTCCATTATCCCGCCTGCATCGTACAGCTGGTCATATAAAACCCACTCGTCAACAACAGCCCAGTCGCTGCTGTTTGTCTTTTTAAAATGAAGCATCCATTTCTGTTGTCAGATGGATGTCCAAAAGTGCACTTACAGCTAATGTTTCAAAGCTTTCAGCACACTAAACATAACTCATAACTGCTCCTCTGGGAAGCAACAGTCATAAATTATCCACATCTCTGCTCCTCTTTATCTGTTTCTCTCTTGACATCTTTTCTGCTGACTTTAAGTGAAGGCGATCTTTGTAACACGTATGCAGAGTTAAGCACATTCACTCCTTATTTTTAAAGACCTTTGTTTAAACGGGGGATACTGCTGAGTCTCAACTGTTTCTGGTGTCAGAGGCGAATGTTTTTGAGCCGCACATGTTTGACGTGAGCAGAAATGGTCAGTGTGTCAAACCAAGTTTACTGTCTGTGAGTAGTGAGTGAACCCCGCCTCCCTCTCTCCCTTCCTCCACACCCTCAAACCACAGTGGACAGAGTTCAGCATTCCTCGGGGGGATTGTGGAGTGTGCAAGCTGTCCTGGTTTCCTTTTGGAAAGAAACCTCTACAGATTCCCTGAGTCAACATTTTTTGGATTGGGGAATTGGATTGGGGTCAGCTCCATCCTGCCTGTGTTGTAATTTGTCTGACCCACAAAACACTGACATAAGATAGGACTTCAACAAGGGTATATCTGTAAATAAGACCAAATCACTGTTTTGGGGATGTGCCATAGAACTAGTGTGAATAGACCTTTTTAAGACTCAATGTAGCAAAAAAAGAGTATTTTTTTCCAGGGAGGACAAAGTGGTTTATCTTCTCTCTTTGGTGATTTAGTTTCTTCACATTTATTAGTGGTGTTTCTTTCTTTCTTTAAATGTCATGCATTTATTTCATTGTAGAACTTTGCCTTGGAAAATATAAAAAAAAAGTTGTGTCAGTGGTGTGCAGTTAGGGCTTGGCGATAAAACAATAATGATATATATCAAAAATGAATTCCCTCGATATCGATATGACACATGGTCAGTATGCTTTTCGATAGCTGTCATTCTGCCATGTTTTGGTAGACGATGTGAACAGCCAATGAAAAGAGGATGTGCTCCGGGTCTGTGCCGTGTTGAACCGTCCATTCAGTCTGCTTTCTCAAGCGAATGCTGGACGACAAAACGTCAAAGAGACACAAAGACCTCACAGATGCAGTAGCTTATTGTATTGCAAAAGACATGCTACCAATAAGCACTGTTAAATTTCATTTAAGATTAACCGGGAACATTTAAGATTGACAAGTGATATCGTGATATATATTGTTATTGACTGATATGAAAAAAATATACTGATAAACTCTCTCCCATATTGCCCAGCCGTACATGAAGTATATCACTTTGACTGACACCTACCCCTTAGCAGCAGTTTCATGCATTGAAAATCAACACATAGAAATGTTCAATGTTGTTAATGAAGGTCTTGTTGACAGAGGGATCAGTTTTAGATTCAGACGGTTAAATAATCCATCAAAAATTCCTCAGAGGAGCTTTAAATCAGTGAAGCAGATTCATGGTTCAATTTATCCACGGGCTGTATAATAAATGGACATTGACCCTTAGCCTCGTTGTGGATAGCTACAGTGTGCCCGCCTGTCAGTCAAGTCAGGCCTGTATATGTGATTCTCTTAGTCATTGAACACTCGATGGTAAGACAGTTGCTCATGGAGACTAGCAGTCCAAAGTTTCAAACACTTCGAAAGTTGGAGTAACAAGAAATGTTACTTGTCTCTTATAATAACTGTGCAACTTTGAAACATGCACGTTATATCAGAGACCATTTTTTGACCGAGGGAGCTGCTGCCGCATAATCTCTCTGCAGTAAACAACTTGTCAAGTAAATGTCAAAACACAAGCGAGAGACGGGATCAGATTGTTGTCCCACTCAAACATTCCTCTACACTCCCTCTGTCTGAGATTCCTCCCAGAACAGAGCCTTTGTCTAGCTGCACAGTGCAGTGTCTCTTTGTCTGTTCGTCTCTACCCACTCCTGTGAGTGCAATTAAGTTTAAATGCCTCCAATGATTGTCATTACAGTGTACAGGAGCTGTTTGGGTTCCTCCTGTCGCCATAATTCAGGTCTGCGATGTCATAATGCCTAAACAGAGATATGTTTGAGGATTGAGTGTTTATTGCACTTTTCTCCTGAGCATTTATTCTCGACCCCTGATTAGCGGGTTCGTAGAGGGCCTGGAAAACCTGATTACATCATAGCACCTGTTGCTACATGGACGTGTTTGTTTCCCCAGTGGAAACACTTGGCTGACTCTAGTGTTGGAGTATCCTGCGCAGACTTTGAGCAGTATAGAGTAAATACAGCAGCTTGGGTCCCTAAAGCCTTAAAACTTAATGTGTATGAAACGTGAGAAATGTTTTCACATCAAATTTTGTTCCAAGTTATCCAGCTGTTGCCATAGAAACAGCTTTCCCACCGGTCCTAAGTGTATTCAGACAGGTCTCCAGGGGTTGATGTCATCATCGCTTCCAGGCGTGGAGCCTCTCCCTCAACCGTGGTTGTTTCTAAAGGTGATGAGTGAACGCTCCCACATTAAAGGGAGTTTTCAGCTGCATCCAGCTGTTCAGCTGATAACATGATGAGTGTGCAGCTTGTGTGTCAGATGAACAACACTGCTCCTGCTGTGCCACACAGTATTGTACTGCTACAGTGTTCGAAAGAAAAACCAGACAAACCTGGTTTATAGGCATGTTTGATGTTGTTACATTTAGAAGCAGAAAACTATGTGTTTTGCATGTTTGGGAGCAGGTGTGGTTAACCAGGGCTGCTCTTTATACTCGGCTATTTTATTTCACCCTTCCACCACAATAATAAAGGCTGTTCCCATCAAAAGAAACCATTTCTTTTCTGCTAAATTTCTCCCAGGGCAGGGCACTCCCCCCTCCTCTGAAATAAAGACGGCTAAGGCAGAAAACTGATGAGCGCAGAAAAGAGAACCACAAGAGGAGGAAACCAAACCACCTCTTAGTGGAGAAGTCCTACAAACAACTCCTGCAGACCCAGACAGAGTGGACCCAGTGCTCCCCTTCAGCCCCGATTCTGTTTGTCCACCTGGTTGATTTTGGCGAGGTTTAAACCAAGACTAGTCTCCTGGTCTCCTCCTCCCAATCAAGTGTGCTTTAGCTTGACGTTCACAGTCTTTGCTGTTCAGCAGAGCACATCTGGAATGAGGCAAGGCTGAGTGAGCAAAGGCAAGGCTTCATCTGGGTTTGGAACTCAGCTCTGACTGCAGGATGCAAGTTTTACTTTTCGTGATTATTCAAAACGGAAACTAGAAACTCTTGCATGTGATTCGGACACCCAGCCAGCACATTTTGCAATGCAGCTTTTCCACTTAACCAAACATGCTTGAACATCATGTACAAAGCAATACATGTTCCCTGTACTCACAAATGGATGGATACTCATATAAATGTATTTGGGTAAACACTTGCTTGGAGCAGTTTCAAACTAAACACAAAGAGAGATTGTTGTACACTGTCATCATTAAAGACTCGACACAGCATGCTGTGTGTCTACTGTTTCAGTCACTTTATCTCTGGGGTAGATCGAGCCCGTAAAAGGCTCGCTGTATCAAGTGTTGACATCAAAGTGTTAATTATCTACTCTTTTTCAACCCCTAAAGTGGGACGAGCTTTTGATTTTTTTCCCCAGACGAGTGTGGGTGATGCTGCAACCTTTGTCTGATGCCCCATGGATCAAAGGGAAATTGTCTATAGTTGCACAACACAGTAGCTTTTCAGATGAAGTAATTACACCCCCGCGTTGAACTCACGTACCATAACAGGGAGGTCAACTGATCAAGGAGAGTGTGTGACCATTTTTTTTTTTTTTTTGCGTCTGTTTTCATCTCAGATTCCCTCTCTTTCAACTTTAGCTGATAAACTTGTGGTAGATAACAGAAGCTTCATGTGGTCTAACTGTTAAAGGGTTGAGATTTAATCACAGCTCTTTGTAGCTGAGAAGGCATGTTGTTGGTTTTGTTTGTCTCTCTCTCTTAACTTTTTCTTTTTATTTTGTTTTGCAGATGCAAATCCTTGACAAGTTCCCGATTGAAGGAGGACAAAAAGACCCCAAGAAAAGGATTATCCCCTTTCTGCCAGGTGATTAACAGAATGTATTATAGCTGATATATTTGTCACATCATCTCTGGATTGACAGTGCCTTGAAAGATATTCACATTAGGGGTGCACTGATCACAATTTTCTGGCCGATCACCGATCTTTGAAAAAGCTTGACCTGCCGATACAACGTACACCTTCTATGCTCCAATCTTTTTTTAATGAAAAACTTTGAACAATACTTGTGAAACAATACAAACTTTTTGTGTTTGTTCTAGCTGCACATGAGGTAGTTCTCTCAAACTACTAAATTATATCAGTTCCTTTCGTCTTTTATTTTCAACATTTTCAACATGCTAAACAGATCACACTGCAGGCCTGTTTTGAGCCTCTTACCAAAATAAAGTGCACAGCAGTATTTTGCTTTTACAAACAAAGGATCACCAATCCCCCAAAATTGAGGAAATCAGCGCTGATCGATCATGTTTAATTCACATCCTTGCAATTGTGTCCTCACTTCAGAGTAATTGAAAATACCATTAGTTAGGAAGGCCTCAAAGTCAAATTCAGTCCACAGCATATCAAAAGTAGTGGTCCGATTCTGAGAGAGTAGGTTAGCAGATGACCCAGTTTTTTCTCCCACCACCCCAGCTTCCTTTTTTATGCTGTGCCATATTTACCGGCCTGCTCTGGTCTGTTTCCTGGGGGTCTTTGCTGCTGCTCTGCCTGCCTTGGATTTTCATGTATGCACAAACAGAAAGGAGGTGTGCTCTCACTGCCTCAGATTTTGGCACTCCACACACAAATCTGTAAAGACAGGGAGCTCTCAGAACCAAATATAACCTGGTCCTGCTGCATGAAAATGTCTCTCAAAAGTGGTCCTGAATAAATTACAACTTAATTTGATCTCTTCAATTGCTAGACTTAAAAATAAACACAAACAGAGAACTCCTACCGCTACAGCTGAAACAATTTACAGACAAAATACTGACATCTTGTCTGCCTTGACCAACATTACACACTTGCTTGTTTTGTTCACATGACAGTTCATCTGATAGCAGTGAGTTTTGAGGAGTCATACCAAATGACATGTTTAAGGCACATACTGATACTCCTATTAGTATCAGGAAAACTTGAGCTACAAACAAGAATTCAAAAGTAGTTTTTGGGGTTTGACTAATAAACAAGCACAGTCCAAAAAGCAGAGATCAGCTGCGTGCACAAGTAATCCTGCAGGAAATTGTTTGCACATGATCTTGGTTATGGTTTTTCCGGCATTGCGCTCAAAGGTTTTCATATTTTAAAATGTCAGATGTTTACATACCTTGTCATACCCTCACCAGCCACATCAAAATAATGGACTATTTTGTGTTGGTGTATTATATGACCATCCAGAATAATCCAAGGATACTGTTTTCAATAACCATATACACGCAAGCTAAAGAGAGGCCCCCAGACATTTTCCTGCACGGCCAATGTTTGTATTCTTCAAGATACTCCATAGTATGGCCTACCACACTGCATCGTTTGATTAACTGCCATACTCCTCCCAGGCTGAATCAATTTGTGGTCTGCCATGGCGGTAGGAGGCCAGCAGAGAGGGATTTTTCTAATCTGATAAAGTCATTGTGGGTAGAAGCAGAAGAGAGCAGTGAAGAGATTCTTTGTAAGATGGTCTGAACCGCTCAAGTCTGACCGTTGTCGTTTTGATCTTCCTTTAAACTCAACATGCGTAGAGTTAACTGTATTTCCTTACACACAGCAAACAGCAGGCCGGATTTTACTGTTCAGTGAGTCTTAGGCTGTTTGACACTGAGATTAGCAGTCAATCTCCTTAAAGTTTGAAAGTGGGCTTTAAAAGGGGGAAAGTGGCTCTTTAAAGCTGCTCTTAATAATTAATAGAGTTAAAAAGGCTTTTGAGTACTGCTGTTTTTAGAATCTGCGTCTGTTTTATTAATGCATTTTAAACATTTTTCTTGAGTACTCCATGCTAAATTAAGGGTAACACAAGTTCACTCCACAGTTTTGCTTCACACTGATAACATATGAATTGATTATTTGGTGAATAGCACAGCGTGTATCCTGAGAAACTAAACTAAATACATGTCTTGTTATGAAAAGGGCTGATTTGTGAATACAGTGGAAAGGTACACACTGTAAAAAAGGCAATATTTATCCCATCTATAATGAGTTATTTGACCATTTTTAACTAGCTCTATAAAAATGTCTAATGCTGTTATTTTAGCACACTGAGTGAACTACTCATCACTAGGGAGAAAAAATCGATACAGCATAGTATCGCAATGTTTTGTCTGGTGAGATATCGTATTGCCTCATTTACCAAGTATTAATTTTTCAATGTAATTGCTAATATGAAGTCAAATCTATGATAATAGAAAAATAAATTTAGTTGTTTATCGAGTGAGGTTGGCAGAGGTGATTTCATAGAGCAGGAGAAAGTTAGTACAACAAATATAGTTAATTAGCTAAACAGTTGGAAAAATTATATAAATTGCGATATATTGTATCGCAATACTCACTGTATTGCAAAATGTTAAAAATCACAATAATCTCGTATCGTGGCCCAAGTATTGTGATAATATTGTATCGTTGGGCCACTGGTGATTCCCATTTAACAAATATTTGTTAAAGTCTCAATGTGCTCAGCTATATTTGTTATTTATAGTAGATTTAAATTGATGTTTTTTGGAGATGTGTAAATCTAACTGAGCTCTGTTTCCCTTTAGGTAAAGTCTTGTTTCGCCGAAGTCACATCAGAGATGTTGCTGTAAGGAGGCTGAAGCACCTGGATAATTACTGCAAAGTAAGACAAAAGCAGCTCAGTTAAAGTGTCTCCCTATTATATTTTATTCACAACATCTGCTGTTGCTCGATTACACAATATGACCCATCAGGACTTCTCATTTCCAGCTCATGTGTTGGGTGAAACAGCATTCAATCCTCGTCCGTGCTCTCTACTCACTGAACATTTGCCACAGTGTTTCCATGGCAGGCTTGGCCATTTATCTCCCCCCACCAGCCTCAACAGGAAGGCAACAGCTCTATCTGCCTTGGTCATTTCCCGTCACCAATGTAAATAGGCAGCTTATAAAGGAAGTGGGGGAAACGGGTGCACCCATGGGTAAAGCTGGAGTGAAGGAATACGAATGAATCAGCAGAGTTGAAGTGTAGTAGTGAGTGCAGCTGGCTACCTGACCCTCTTACATTCATTAGGTCAGTGACGGGAATGTAGGGCAGGTGCGTTGCCAAGTGTGGCAGCAGTTTTTCATTTAGAGGAACAACAGGAGATTTTCTGAGAAAGCAAGGAGCTTAAAGAGGACGGTAGTAGACTCTTTTTTTTAATAACCCTCTTATTAGGATGACTTTTCTGATTCAAGTGGTTGAATCATCTCATTTTGAAAGTCTGTACTGCTGAGACAGGCGGAGACTCTACTACATCACCTTTGCGTGTTTCCTTTTGTTTTAACCCTCACTGCGGACTCACAGGCTTCCTTCCCCTCCACACCCTCCACACCCTTTGCCTGGTCTTCTCATCCTACTGACTGTGCAGTGACTAAGAGTTACAACTCGGTTACTCATTGCCATTTAAACCAAACTACAAGCAAGCTCTAAGGTATAATTTTATTGCAGCACAACATGAACACTTACTTGTCCCTCCCTTTTCTTTTCTTTTCTTTTCCACAGGCTCTGATGAAGCTTCCCTCCCACATTTCCCAAAGTGAAGAGGTCCTGCAGTTCTTTGAGACTAAGTTAGAGGACCTCAACCCTCCCTCAGAGTGAGTAACTATCCCTGCATTACAAATCTGACCCATCATTTTGCATTAGCGTCACCTCTGTCTTCAGAACAAACCCTCCCAGCAGGCTGTAAACAGAGGCTGCCGCAGTCGACTGTTTGTGTGGTTCTGCGGCTGGGATGGATGCCTTTCACCCGCACTGACCCGCCTTGATCCAGAGGCTTTGCTGCGTCTCATAGATGATTGATGGATGCGGGTTGAGAGCCACCATGTTTTATTAATAATGATTTCTGGGAGGTGACACCTGATCCCCAAAACAAATGAGAAAGGATCAGCGGTGTCATGACTGCGCGGTTGAGTTCAAGTCTCAGAGCAGATAAAGCTCAGAGCCCGGTGATTTGTCATACTCAGTTCAAAGCCAGAGTGGGAGTAATCACAGACTCACTGCTGAAATACTTTTTGTTTAGAGCCAATCTGTCTTGAAGATTAATCTCCAATATGTGATTGTATTTCTCACAGACAGTGATGCGAATTGAACCTTAAAAAAAAGACCCTAGTGGGGATTAAAATCTTGAATTGTCTCCCAGCTACTAACTTCTCTGACCCCTTCTGCCCATACATGTTAATCCCACTTCAAAGTAAAATCCTCCTCCAGTTTCTGACACAGGCAAGAGCAGCTTTAACTGAGATGTGGAGGTCTAAAAGCCACCCAGGTGTTCGGTCTCTCCTGGAGAATTTCAACCAGCTCAAAATGACTTTTCATGTCATCTTTTTGTCTCACAAGTTTTCAGAGTCTGGGAAAACTGGGATTTGAAAATGTTCAGAGACAATGATGTTTTTTTTTTATATAAGGGCTATGAATAAATCCTGGTGACAGCTCTAAAACCCTTGGTGGTGCTTTATAAAGTGTGGTTGGCACTAATTTTACACTAAGTGCTATAGCATGGGTTTGAATGTAGGATGGGCGCCAGTAAATAAGAATTATTGTGACCTGTCTTGGCGTTCTTTCATAATAATAGGGAGGATAAAACAGCAGTTTTTTGTTTCTGCTGGATGCTATAGAGATTTCCACAGATTTAAGGCAAATGGTAAATGGTAAATGAGCAAAACAGAAGTCTTTCTTGTAGTGACAGAGTCTTTGTTGTCCCTGGTGCCTAAACTGCATGGACATGTGCTGTAAAAGGCAGTTCAGCTCAAACTAATTAATTAAAACTGTTTCTATAAAGATAATTATTATGAAAACAGTCACACTGGGAACATTTTCTCCATTATGAAAGAAGATTTAATGCTGTTTAACTTGTGTTTCTGCCAGTAATCAGTCATTGAAAGCTTTAACAGTATGCCAGGAAAGTGTATGTTCAGCTCTCATCTGCTACCGCCATCTGATGGACATGAGCTGTCACTGCACGGGTTAGAAATTAAAAAAGAAAAAGTAATGGATGTGACATCACTTCATCACAAGGGGGAGACATACAAAAGGCTGAAAGATGATACCACTGTGAGACAGAGGTTTGAGGGAGAAGATGCCTCTCTTTGGGTTTGTGATGTAAAAAAAAAAAAAGTGGGGTTAAATCATGAGCACGATGAGCAAAAACACACTTTTTATGTGATCAGACAAGAGAGTCACTAAATATTCATTGGTTACCTGATTGTTCGACCTGATTTTGAAAGGCTTATAAAAAATTCTGCTGATAATGTGAAGAGTTTTAATTTTTAAACCAAATATTTCACCATACATAGGAACGTTTGGAGAAAACTTAGAGACAAATTAAGAGAAAGTAGACATTTTAATACTTTGACAAAAAGGAAACATGTTTTTCATAAACTCATATCTTGAGGTTCTCATCAGCACCTAAAATGACTGTTTATGAAAGAGTGCACTCTGAGAATATTTAATTATACAGTTAAGACGTCCATTATGATAATGAATGCCACTGGCTAGGTTTAAAATTAAAATATCAAGTTTTAGTCATCAATCATGACTTCATCGCTGCAGCTTTAGTTTGATAGTTATGCAGATCTAAAACTGAGTTTTAGTGTTGTTGTTACACGATGAGGTGATTGATATTCCAGTTAGCTTTAAGGCATTTTACTAACACGTGATTTTACTGCCGTGTCTGCGATGTTGCTTCTGTCTGCACCTTTCTGAAGAGGTCGGCTAATAAGTTTTACTGTATTAATCCCTGTGGGGGATGTATATCGTCTGCATTAACACAACCCAGCTATTAGAGAAGTGTGTGTCATAGATTAGTGTCTGGAGTCTGTCTGCAGCTCTGAGGCCAGGAGACCCGGTCAGAGGTAGTTGCTCAATAATGAATAATTCCAGTAAACATGTGCATTTAATAGTCCTCTCAGTTTTTTTATGAGGTCGGGTTGATCTTAATGTTCCCTTTTTTTGTGTATATCCTCTCAACTCCAGGAGACTAAAACTTGGATTTCTAAGGTGTAATCCAGGGAGTCTTGAGTTTTTGGGACACATCAGGGAGTGTAACTGATAAAGCTGAACACACATTAATCAAATATTTAGGCCTCAAGCCAAAGGAGAAAGTTTAGATCTTCAGGCAGCTGGGATTGATCATATTTATCAAATTCAATTAAAATCACTGAACTGTACAAAGTAATGGTTAATCACCAATTTTATCTTGTCAGTGTCATTTGCTCATCTGGATATTAGTGCATATTATCAGCTGTTTATTACACACTGCTAAAGTTGGTGTGTGAAGCTTAGAGCTCCCGTGAGGAACTCTTGGTCTGCGTCAGTTTTGGTCCCCTGTGGATAAAGCGATATTTGCTTATCTTGTCCTCCACATTCTTGAGTTGTAAAAATCTCTTGTTTAAATGTCACTGACTTTCGACAAACTATAATTTATTGTGAATATTTCATGTGGAAATTGTCCAGACAGAGCTATTTCTTCAGTCCCTCCTGACACCTCCATCTTGGTACTGCTTTGAAGCATTTTGGGGTTAACCCTAACTACCGCCAATTTAGTCACTGATGGTCTTATTTGCTTTTGGATACCATAAAAATACGAGCTTTAGGTTCTCCTATAGATAGGGGAAGATTTTTCATGAATCATTGATGTTAGTAGTAGGTTTCTAGTCTCTTTCTTTAGTTTCTCATATCTTAAACTCCAGATTCAGCCAGATTAAGAGAGTTAGATTATGGTGTGATTTCTCATGGGTTTTTTTCTCATGGAAACATTTATGTCACATGTCACATGAAAACAAGTCTACCTCTGATGAGGCCCTTAAAGTCCACCCTTCCCAATGACTCGAACCTCACATGGCCCTGATGAAGGTTTTCCCTTTCGTAAGAGGTGTATTTTCTGGAACCAAAGGATTTGAAAAAGAGTCTAAAAGAGGTCTAATAGATGTCAAAATGTGTCCTAGCCGACTGGTCTAAAATCAGGCTACCACAGGTCTAAAAATGAAAGTTTAGACCAAGTCTAAATCTGGGCTATATCTATACTACACTGTATGTTGCTCAAGGGCTATCATAATTATTTTGGTTGAGTACTTGGAGATCAGTTATGCAACTCACAGTTGCTTTCTGAAACATATAGTCGAATAATGGGTTAAAGTGCAATGTCTCAATTCCATCTAAAAATATATAGAATCTAGATGGTTGAAATTAGGTCTAAAAAAAACAAACTAGATGTCTTATAGCCATCTGTTGCTCAGTGGGGTGTGTGTAGCTTAAAGTCCCTGCGAGAAACTCTTGATTTTGACAACTTTGGTCCCCCTGCTGGTGAAAAATCAGAATCGGTCGACCTCTAAACATGACTGGATTTACAAAAAAAGTGATGTTGCATTGAGAACCCATGCAGCTTAAAACAGAGAAGAAGAAAAAAAATACATGATTTATGAATTTAGAGATCCTAATTTCATTTTACTCCGTTCAGTTGGTGAAAGACTTGTTCTGCTGCCTGTGGAAAAATCATGTCGAAGATTTATGACATTATTTCCTCACTTAATGAAGGGACAGGGCGTTTGATCATGTACTGTTCCCTCTAAAAGACATCAATCATTAAATTAAAACTTAAAAATGTAAATTAAATATTCAAGGTTGTTGAATAGAACTGTGTAGCTCTTATAAAGATGCAGAGGCTGTTTCTTTTAAAACTGCTAGAAGCAATTTGATCTGTGACAACATTATAAAGAACATCATTACGAAGAAAAGTCTCAGTTTTAAGGTGACATTAGAAAACGTGATTCGAATAGAGTCTATTATCAAAAAGTACTTCTGAGGATATGCAAACATTATAATGCCTGCCATCATAGGTGTGTAGACGGACACATAAATTAAATAATGACTTTGGAGGACATCCAGATTTCTCTCCTTGGAGATGTAGTCTCAGTCATAATCTTAAAACTTAAACACTTTACCTTGTGGGAGCTCACTTTCTGTCACATAATGGCGGGTGATAAAAAAAAAAAACATCTGGAATGTGTAGATACTACATTTTAATACAACTACACAATTATGCATATTATTTATATGAGAGATAGTAAAATTGTTTTAGAGGCTTTTCTTTCCAGCCTTCCAGCTTAATTTTCCATCAGTGTTTGGCCACAGGGGAGGTTATAAGTGTTGTTTTGTGATCAAGCTAACAATCTTTCACCCTGACATCATTGTGTAATCATGACCAAACTTTGCTGGAAGTGCCTGCATGCTGGAGCTGAGTGTGTTTTTTCTTTGTGAGGGTTTGAGTAAGCATTATTTTCATTTCATATGGATTTAAAACAAAAACGGCTACTGCTTTTCTTTCTGCATACTAACCGGCCTTATGCTCTATTAAAATGATTTCCTGTTCGTTGACGTGGACCTCCTGACCCCCCTGAGCTGGAGGTTCCTCCTGCAGAGGTTAATCTCAGGTCAGACGGGAGTGTCTGCGCAGTGTATACTTGCAGCAGGGCAGACACTTCAGTCCTTCGGCCTGGCTGAGAAATGTGAGCGAAGGACTGATGTCTCACACATTCCATCTCTAATAGGCCCACCTACAAAGAGTGAGCTGCAGCTATGTGCAAACAGATGGTTATTCTCACAGGCTCAGAGCTTTTATGATGTGTTCAGCCCATGCAGTTTGTGCTAGCTCCATATTTTGTATATGCATCTCTTTGGGAATTAGAACCCAAACTGCGTGAATTGTGAAGATTAACCTCTAATTTGTGTAATTAATTTTAAATTTACTCCCAAAACTGCAGGTGGAACGCATTCAGTTGTGTTCAATGTCATTACCTCCACCTAATCTGTAAGATTTTTGGAGGACATGGCCGGAGTTTTGTGCTCAGGCTCCTCCAGGGAAGAGTTTATTCCAGCTCTGTGCTCTGGGTCACAAGCGAGCAGGGCAGGTCAAGCATCTACTTCATCCCCGTCATTTCTCTCCAACTCTCCACAGTGCTTTTCTCACGTTGATACCTCCACCCTAACAGAATGTGACAAAATAAATGTTCCACAAACTACTTGGAGAAATTCTCACATGCATCTTTGATTTCCCCTCACCCTGACTCGATGTGAACAGAGTTAAAAACCATTAGCATACACAAACTGTGGTTTAATGGCAAGTTTATGCTACATTACCTAAAGAACTCAGCCTGCTCGCTTTTGCATCCCAAGAATCTGTGAACTGTTCACACAGCATATGATATGTTTTGACTCTTCAAATCTAAAACTCACATATTTGGTTTTCTCTCATAAAGTTGTGAATTTAAAGTTGATACTTTATTCACCGTCTGCTCAGCCTTCATTATTTTTTTAATCAGCTACAACACTGTTTGTGTTGGATTGCCACAAATGTTTAACATTATTGTGTTTTCTCCTCCTCGTTTCATATATGAAAGTTATGAAATTCATATTGGGCTTCAAATTGTTTTCCCACAGTGAGAGCATTGCTTCAAGATCCAATATAAATGTTGTTTTTACGTTCTTACAGTCCAATCTAAAAGTGCAATTACAGTTGAATTTATTGTTTTATTTCAACATTAAGTATATCATTTTGGCTTTTAATTAAGCTGAACTAAGCTGAACTAAGCTTTAAGTTAGGACATCTGTGATTGGAAATGTCTCATAGCTCGTTTTTTGGTCAAGCATCTGGAAACAGAGGAGATCTTGTGCCAAAAGTGACTTTATCCTAAGTAACAAAGGAATACAGTTATTGTTAAAAAATGTTTTGATTAAGCAAGAATTGTTGCAGTTTGAACTGAGTTATAATGTCTGCCAGACACTGAGTAATCTTGATTTTATACTGTCAATGTCATTATACATTTTTATTGTTGTTTTAAAGTACATCTAAATGCGAAACATCTTCTCTTTTGCTGTAGTGCACATAAATCCACTTCAGAAATGGCACAACATTTGAATTTCATGTCATAATTACTTAAAGAGTGAAAGTCAACGAAGAGGGTGTAAGCTGGCAAATGTTGGACAAGGTTTATCCAAACATCTACTCATATCCATAACTGGCTCCAGTCCTGCTGCTGGCCTCTCTGGAGAGCCAGGTGTCTGTTCACATCTGTGTCAAACTCTCTCTCTCTCTCTCTCTCTCTCTCTCTCTCTCTCTCTCTCTCTCTCTCTCTCTTTCTCTCTCTCTCTCTCTCAGTTCTCTAGATGACGACATACAGTCAGCATACACTCCCTGAAACGTGCAGCATTATAAAAAACACAAAACCACATGCAGTGACAGGAAACAAAATGTTACTGTTTTAAAGTGTTACTGCATCGCTATTATGCAGAGAGACTGTATCCAAATATATTAAGTAATTTTCTGCTATAGTCCTCTGTCTTCACAGTGAGGTGAATTATTGTCACTTTACACTACTGTCAATTAATTTAGCAGAAAGTGAACATAACAAATCAGTATGATATTGCTACTTTTTATCAATCAACCTCTGAAAAAACACAAATAAGTGAAGCTAGAAAGGTACCACAGTAGGG
The DNA here is from genome assembly GCA_962446985.1 of Xyrichtys novacula. Lineage (NCBI taxonomy): Eukaryota > Metazoa > Chordata > Actinopteri > Labriformes > Labridae > Xyrichtys > Xyrichtys novacula. The sequence continues at coordinate 21,771,142 of OY660874.1, read as the reverse complement.
GGCGATATCACTGTGTAACCCATGAAACCATACATAATACACTGGACATGATAGCAATAAAGCCAAGATAGTTCACTTTCATATTTTTTGAGTTTAAATAACATACATTTGGTGCTGTATGGTACAACAACTGTAGTGCACAAATCAGGGCTGTTATATACTGTTTTTTACTTCAAGTCATAGTTAAAGTAGTCCAAAATATCGGTGACAAATGGTTAGCTCCTGCTTTATAACAGCGAAAGTTAGCATTCAAAAGTCTTGCTTACATAAGCATTTGCTTCCACTGCTTGAAGTTCAGACCCAAAACATCTCCAACACCAAAATCTCCTCTGACATATTCTGATGAGAATTTGGTATATTGAGCTTATTTGGTACCTTATATGTCGATAAAGTCATTGTTGTACCTTGAATTGTGGCACATGTCCCTCTTGATTTTCAGTCGGTCAGATTCCTTTAGTTTATAGGATTTGCAAATCTGGAACACAGCATTGTACATCATTATAACGGGTTAGCTTCCCCCCTTGAGTAAAGGAAAACAGCTGACATATGAATACAGAGAATTATGTGAAGCATCATCAGTCATGTACCCGCGTTACATCAAATGAAACATGACCTTGGAAATTGAACTGACAACATTTTAATAAACAAATTAAAATGTATTTATTCTGAGTTCACTGAACTATTGGGTGTTTGTTTCTTTAATTTCTGTCATATTAAAATAACAGCTTAATATTTCATCTGGATGAATAGATCCAACAAATAGATTCACTAATATGCAAATGATCCACCCTCAACAGAAACAGGAAGCTCGCAGACAAACTCTACAGTAAATTTAAACCCATTCAGTGGCACATAGCTGTTCGCTGACAATGGTGAGCGGGATCATTGATAGTAAAGCTTATCCTTTTAGTGTTTTGTTACAGTCCAGACTTTAGAACAGACATGCTTTTACATCTTAACATGAATGGGACTCATGAAGGGGGGACGATACTGTTGTCGAGTAAATCAGTGCTTGTTCTGTGAAACTGAGGCAGCTGTGGGACTCTAATGTTCAAACATCTGAGCACATTCAAACACACTTGGAGTATTTTTGCTCACAGATCTGGTGATTTGTTTCATTAATGTCCTTGACACACTTCCTTATCCGTTTGTTGTATCCCACCCTGTCCCCCCTACCCACTATCCCCTCCCTCCCTGTGGTAGTGGGTCAAGTTCAGGGTACATTCTCAGCGTGGGTTTGGCTGGTACTCATGTGCCAACTTTATTTTGGATTGGTCCCGTAGTGATTTGAGACTTTGACTACTATCTGGATTGATCAAATGGCATTAAAGCTCTGACCTCTCCTAGAAACACACTCATACTCACCATGATTTTCTGGTGTTGCTTCTTTTCCAGAGACTGCGGCGGATCTGGCAAACGCAAGTCAGGTAAGAATCAGCAACCTTTTCACCTTTTTGTAAAAAATCTGTTGAGTCTTTGTTTTTAGAATTAATCTAAAATATCACAGTCTTGACATCGAGGTGTTTTCACTTTGAAGTTTTAATGATTTTACTGTCTGAGGCTTGTTCAAAAAGTTGTTGTTTGAAGCCTTTTGTAGTCGCATAATGCCACAGCAACTATTTTGACTTGCTTATCATTTTTCAAGCATAAGTTATCAAGAAAATTACAGTTTCAGGCTGTTGAAAGGAATAGATTTTCCCTTCGTCTTTGTTTTACAACATTTTACAATCAATATCTTTTTATTTTGGACTGTTGTTTAACGAAAAAACAATTTGGCAGTGTTCCCTCAAGAGCTGAGGAATACAGAGTGACTACTTTCATAAAACCTGGCACAGGATGAAAAAGATAATGTATTTAATTCCTCATTATTCGTCAAAACTCATCAATTTTGAGTAAAAAATAAGTTACGCTACATTGCTGTAGTGTTTTTCTGGAGAATGGCTTCTTAATACACTTATCCTGACCTGTCATGTGTACACTACATTAAAATTGCTCTGAACCGGAGCTGTCAGGACCGCATGTTTGTACCTCTGTGTTCTGTACTTCCTCTGCCAGGTTTGGATGTCGAATTTATATTCATGTATGTGAGAGAGTGCACAGAAGACAGGAAGACTGAGTGACTCAGCTGAGCATGGGGGATACAGGCGTAGGAGGCAGCAGGAAAAGTATGAGAGGAGTTCAGCGAACAGCTGTGCGAGTGTTGTGTATTTGTGTGTGCGTGCAATCTCAGAATACCCACATGCATTACTAAATGACACCTCAGTGCTGCAATCAGATGCAAAGCTGCTTTGGCCATCCTTCCTGCAATCTGCCACAGTTATGTATGACATCGCTGGGCAATAAATGACCCATAAGTTAATTTTCTGTGGGCGATCAACTCAGAGGAAAAGCTGTGCCGGAGTTGCCACAAAACGAAATAAGACCCCTACCTAATTTCATTATGCGCTCCATGGTATTGGGAGTTTACGTAACAAGGAATTCCAGATACATAGCGAAATGGAAAAGTGTTCCTTTTTCAGCTGTGAATCTGTGTCTAGTAGCTTAAATTCAGTCTGTGTAAGATATTAGATTGAGGTCCAGCTATATTCATATCCACTGCCTGGAAAGTTTGTCATATATGCCTGCTGCTTTTATGCACACGTATAGAGTCTGCAACCTGGATGACTTAAATATTCAATCAGACATATAGTCGTCAAAATGTCTTTATAAGTCTGTGCTTTCAATGTGTCATTTAAAGGGATGAAGTCCACCAATGCAAACAATTATCACACTATTTATGTTCAATGCTTATGATGATCTACGGTACGCTTTACAGTCAGCACAGAGCACAAACTGTACAAGCCCTCATACTTGATCTGTAAACCTTCCCTACGGTCCCCACGCTGGACATTAGTGGTTAGGGCTGCTGAAAGATTGATCTTTCTCTTTCAGAGAGCCGGACAGCAGATAAAGTGTTGTGGGAATTTGTGCTGTAGCTGCAGCTTATGGTTTCCATAATTACATGGTACAAGTCTCTCCCATAAGGGTACACTGAGCCCCTGCCCTAAGGAGAATGTAGCCCTGCACCGCAAAACTGCTAACTGTGGTTAGAGGTAATAATGAGGAGCTCCGCTTACCTGGCAGGCAGGAGACATCAGATTACCTATCAGTTCTGGTTTCATCTTTAATGAGGACATGTCTCCTTTTTGTCTCAGTTTAACTTTGGTTCTTAGAGTTATTTGTAAGATAAAGGGATGAAAGCCTGTGGAGGAAAGGTGATTTTGTGTGGTTAAATATGTAGAGCTGCTTATGTCAAGGCGAAGTATATGTGCATATTTGAATACCTCATACAGCCCTACTTTAAAATACCTAAACTATCTCTTTGAGGGTGGTGGCATTTCGGCCTGTGTCTTTATTATCCCCCTTCAACTGTGGCTTCAACCTCAAAAGCCCAACAGTTTGAAGATAAAGCAGCTTAAACCAAGGCCCAGTCTTCATCAAGATAAGGTTTAGACACAGACATCTAATAGATTTGTCAGGACTGACTCCTGATACTGGGCTCATAAGCATAAATCACTGTCAGATAACTTGGACCAAATCCTCAGGAAACATCTTTATGACACGATACTTCCAGGATGATGAAATACATAATACTTTATCCACACTCAGGAGAGAAAGACAAGCGAAACTGCTCGATAGATAAAGGAAAACAATCTTAAAATTCAAATTAACTTAGATTTTCCAATAAGCTGTGCCTTACGTCGGGGGATGTTCATGAGATTTAGATCATCATCTAAGCATTAGTGATAATCTGTATTTAAAAAAGAAAGTGAGATGAGACAGATAGAAGTCTAGAAGAGGAGAAAAGAAACAATCAGTGTAGTGCATGTGAAAAGCAGCTGGAGAGGAGAGATGGTTTACGTGGCAAGTGGAAACCATTTCAGTGTTGTGCATGGACTGAGGGAGTGTGTTTATGTGTGCAGACTTGCTGTCTTTATTTGAGCTGCGGGTCTCGGGGGGCCTGCAGGGTGTGTATGTGTGCATGAGGTTGTGTCTTATGTGGGTGTTTCCGTGCCATTTGAGGGTCTGTGTGAGCATGCTTGTTTGGAGGAAAAGGGTTAATGTGTTCGCAAGTAAGAGGGCGGGTGAGCTCAAGGGGTCCGTGTTTGTTTGTATTTGTTGATGGATAAGATTTTAAACTGGCATAGGAAATCATTAAGGCAAATGAGGACTTCCTAATCACTTTAACAAGCGGACACTGTTTCAGCAGCGTCTTTTCAATGAACAGCACCACTCCCCCCTCCTCCAGACCAGTGCACAATGTCCCTTACAGAAGCTGCGAGTTTCATTTTGTAGGTTGAATCTAAATGAAAAGATCCATTTGACCGGTAGAAGCTGTTCAATTTCATGGATACTGCTTTTTATTTTAGGGATACACCTCGAACATGAGCTGAGAAATGTCATTTTATTTCCCCCAAGTTACCTCCGAGTCCTGTAGGAGAGAAGCTCTGCCCCCTCCTCCAGATTAGTGCAGATGCAGCACAGGCAGTTCTGTTTCTGATAAGTGACCATTTGTCATGGTGGACTTCCACCCTGGAGGCAAAGCTTGAACTCTTGGCAAAAAACACAGTTTTGTAGCCAGGAAACATTACGTAACTATTCAAGTCATAAATGCTTGTTTGTAATCTTGGATGGTCTGCCTTTGAAAATGGATAAACGACGTTGTTGCTTGCAGTTTCTATATTCTGTGCATATGCATTGATAGGTGTTAAAGCTGTCGGGGTTTCTACTGGAAAACCTGATGAAGTGATGAAGTGGAGGACTGGTTTGAAGTCCCTCTTGCTTAATTAGCACTCTGATTCAGAGTTTTTGGAAACCTCTCAATCAGCTACATGCAGTGCAACATAACTACTGAACTTTAAGGCACCCTGTGGATTTACAATGCAGAAAGGTTTTTACAAGAAGCTCCTTATTTAATGTGCATGTGTGCAAAGTTGCTTAAGCACATTCAAGCACAGCCCACGATAAAACTCTCTGGATTGTTTGTGCATTTCTCTCATTGACAGTTTGTGGCTGTAGCAACCAGGCCAGTAAAGCAGACGGATCAAAAACAAACATGCATGTAAAAAATTAGGGTTTCTTTAGATCATGACACTTACACTCCGGTCTTGACATATAATACTAAGAGGATTCGCAGAAAAGCATCAGAAAGATGCACAACAGTTTTTAACACCCTTGTGGAGTCCATCTTAAGAGGATTTTGAGGAAAGTTTCTCTATTTGTTTGTGGTCTGCCCCTTCTCCCCCAGGGCCACATACTGATTCAATGACATGCACATCTGTACAACATTGAACAGCAGTCCTGTGTCCTTTTCTAATCCAACTGAACATCTGCTGCTGATGAGCCAAACAAAGGCATCTCACTCTGCCAAATTTTACTCCTCTCAACCCATTTCTTCTCCCATTAAGTTACCCCGGGGTTGAAAATATGGCACTACAAGATGTTCAGCCCTGTGCCAAATATGCTATCAACAAAAATGCTCAATCATGAAAAATCCCTCACAAAGAAGAATTCCTACGTTTGAACGGGTAGACACGGACTCCCTGGTTTCCTCCTCTTGGTGATGAATTATTGCAGCAGTTCCTAACTGTCATCATCCTTGGATGGAGCTGATGATGGGCGAGTGGGGCTGGGGGCGGGTGTTGGATGGAGTTAGGACACTTGGGAGTACAAGGGTGGGAGCAGGAAGCTCATGTATAAATCCGAGTGAGGAGAGATATAAACACAGAAAGTGGCTAATAGGGCTATCTGAGGGAAGCAAACGATAAAATACAGCTCTTTTCAAAACTGTATGTACTTAAGATCTATACAGTGGTGTGACACAGACGTAAACCCACATATATGCTGACACTACTGTGTTTACAGTTATCAAGAACTAAAGTACCCCTACATGAACGCCACCCACTGCATTCCACAGTTTCATTAAATAAAGCAAATCTAGGGTCATGCAATATATATATTTTTTTCTGTAGACTTATAAAAAGAGGTATTTTTACAACTTTTGTCCATGTTATGGAATCTGAGCAACATTTTAGGGCAAAGACAGCTTTTGAACCACTATTTGAGTTGAAGATGAGGTAGGCAGGATCTGAGGAAGTGCAAGTTTTGGGGAGATATCTTGAATGTAAACACTACCCCTCCCAACCAGTTTTCCCCTCAGCTCCTCCTCTCCCCTCCCTCTCTGCTCCAGCCCCGCCCACAAAAAGACACTCCTACTCGCTCGTATTGTTTCAATTAAATTCAGATACAAATGGAGATAAAAACTTCAGATAATTACTAAACGGGCCCAGTCAACAGGAAACACTTAGGTTACACTTTGCTGACTTTGTAAAAGTGGTTTACCTGTCCAACAGAAAGGTTACAGGTTCGGTAAGATCCCGAAGCGTCCCCCATCATTGTTGACCCGGCTTTTTTAGCTCTTGTCCGGTCTACCTCCTTTTTAAGCGCCTGTTATTCTGCTAGAGTCTCCGGTATTTACCTCAGTTTCTTGCTTGTGTCGGCAGTCGTGGCTAAAGGAGGATTCAGACAATTGTCCGCACTTTCTGGTTGGTTTTTACTGTCCAATGTTGTAGCACGCTAACTTTGTTTGGGCTCGTGAACGACACGGGGGAGCAGCGTCTGCACTAAGGAGCAGTGTCCTCCTCACAACCAATCAGATTGGGAAAGGTCAGAGAACGGCTTTGTTTACAGTCAGAAAGAGTGGAGCGCTCAAAATATTTAAATTGTTAACTACACAGAAATAAAAAACAGCGATATCGTTATATTACCAAATGTCATCAATGACTAACAGCTATTGACTGACATTAAAAGCTTTTTTGTACATATACCACAAAAAAAAGGCTTCTGTAATGGATTCCTGCCCACACCATCTTTAAGCAGTAACTGCTAGCTTAAAATGTTCAAATCCTAAACTTGCTTAAAACCATTTCCTCATGAGCTACCTCTTTACACATTTCACCCTTTGCTCTTAGACACATATAATACAATTTCCCTTCTTGTTTACTTTTTTAAGCCAATAAGCTTTGGGCATTGTTTTAAGCCATCACTAGCCAGCTATCTGAGTGTTTGTGCCAGCCTGTCAGTAGTTTTCAGATGCTTTCCTTTTACTGTCTCTGTTGTGGACATGCTCTTAAACTTCTGTTATTCATAAACCACTTTATGTATTTCCAAAATAGCAAAATTGTTCTCAAACTTTAATGTTAATGAAGACCATCCCTGCTAGCAAATGGCACTAGTTTTGAAATGACCCTTTTCCAGGTAGAGGCTGATTAGAGTGTTTTAATTATCCTGCCCTGATGCATATTATTAAAGTCGTGTTTTGCACAATGTCATCTGTAAAGCTCATTTTACTCTCTGCTCTCCGTACAGGAAGTTAAATTGGATTGGTCCTGTCCAGTCTGAGACTGTTTCACATCGTATTTTCTCACATGTTCTTCTTGTTCTGGCTCTGTCTTCCCGCTGTTGCAAAACATTTCATTTCCTGAATGAGGCTGAAATATTTGCTTTTGTTTTTCAGGGACTATTGACTTTGCTGACAAAGTCTTTACTCACTCACCACAGGTCTGAGATTTACTGTCCACTCACAGCAGTAGTTAATGCTGACTTATAGAAACCTCTGTTTACATCATTTGACATAGTTGATGGTTTTTATGAAATCATGACTTTTATGTCCTCCTGCCTTCAAATTATATTGTTGACGAATGTGTTGTGCAAAGTTGTGGCTGACGCACGTATTCATGCAAAATTTGGCTTGCAACCGGTCATTAATCAAAAAATGGGCAGGATTTATCTTTAAATAAGAACACAGAATAAATCGTTGGATCCAGCCAAGACAATAAAGCAAGAGAAGGCTGAAAACTTGATTTGAAGACTCCGTACTTTATAGAAAACTTGTGATAACTGACAAATTTGAGGAAAAATAGAAATTGAAACATGCTTATCATGATATTTACTCTGGATTGGAGTGAAATGATTAAGCACCCAACAAATAGCCTACATAACTGATACAGTGCTACAGTGCTGATACAGTGCTAAGTGCTTTAAGTGCTTTCCCTTTCATTACTAATCACTCATTATCTACAAAAAACATGTCATGAGTCATCTGTTGTTCCTCTTTAGCCAATATTGTGTAGTGATCGTCTTTAATTGATGTACGACTTAAAACAAACCACGCGACCGCAAGTTTCCAAGAATAGTGTCAAAACAAGTATCACCGCTGTTACCAAAGCAATAGCTGTCACATAAGACTTTGAAGAACAAGACGGCAATACCCAGAATTGAAATAGTCCGTTCTTTCCAGTCCTTATGCACCCAGCTTTGCGGTCTGACAAAACATCTTGCAGAAATAACGTGAAGCTTCATAAACCACAGCCCGACCGCAGTAATCCAGTGTCACACTCTGGCAGTTTGAGCGTTTAAGATGCTAATGGTGCTGAGTTCATCTTCGTAAGTTATGAGCTCCTTGACATTTCGAACGCAGCTCCAGAGTTGAATGCAAAAGTATGATTCCAATAGAGAAATGTTAATCTCCTTCAGTCTGAAGTGCTGTCGCCAGGTCAGCTCTTTGGAGAAACGACAGCTTAATCCAAGTTGTCTCAGTCATTTCTTATCTAAGCTTCAAAACTTCCAACTATATTTGGCTGCTGATTTTTTTCTTACTTTCCATCCTGTGGATAAAAGCTGAGTAATGTGTTTATAACATTTCTATTTGAGCCTTCTCTGCTTTTCTCTTCCTCTTTATTAACTACTGAGTGTAAAAGCAGATTCTGCTCTCTAATATGTTTGCAGATCTCTGACGGTTAATTCAAACACACGGTTATTTGTTGTAGCTGCAGGATAAACAGATACCATCTCGAGTGTGCAGACAGTAGCTTCCTTCTGTTGGGAGCTTTGAACTCGGTGGTCAGCAGCAGCAGCAGCAGCAGCAGCAGCTCTCGTTAATGTGTGAACTGAGAGTCAGCTGGAGTTCGTCTGGGTTCCAGGTGATGCCTGTTAGATCTGCTTCAGCCATTAGTGTGCATGTTTTAGGAATCTATTGTTTTTATACAGTGTGCTTTTGCACTCATTTTTCTTATATTTATTGCTTTTGTTGCACACTGGGAAGAGCATCCTAAGCTAATTTTGTTGTAACTTGCTGTACAATGACAATAAAGTCTGAATAATCTTTCATAATTAGGACTCAGTTAATGCAGCTTTATTTTTTTTTCATTCTGTGTTTTTTCTCATTAATTAAATCGTCTGTCTCTGTCTTAAGAGGATATTACCGCAGAGTGAACCAAACACGGGTTAAAGCAGGCACAAACAGTGAACGAACTAAGTCACTGCTGGTGTTTATATGGTTAACTCAGTGAAGTTCAGAAAGGAAGGTTTCCATTGGCCGGGCTGCACGCTGTAGTCAGAGTTCTAGTGTTTCATGGAGACAGAGGGCCATCCCTCTGAGCGCAGCTCCAGCCCCTTCATCTGGTTCTATTTAAGGCCTCCAGTGCCGACTCTTATGATTGGCGTACACAACCCCCCTACTCTTCCTCTAGCTCCAGCCCCAACTGAAGAGAAGGAGGCTTTTTAGCAGATGGTTTATTTTCCAAGGGAAACTATTTCTTTCTCCTACTCTACTGTCCTGTCCTCAGCTGGCTTCAGCTCACTTTTCTGTCACTACAACAGCTCCTTCTTCTCTCTTCTTTCTCCTCTTCTTTCCAATAAGTTCATGTGCCTGCCTGTATCTGCTGACCCGGTCCAAGCTTTGTTGGACAAAAAAGATGAGGCCCCCTCAGTGAAAGAGAATGGATTTTCTGCACTTGGCTGCTTGATCCTTCACTACTCGGAGGGAGATACTTTTTCTAGACCTTCAGGATTCCCATTGCCCGTGTTGTTGGGCTGAAGGGGGATGCAGCTCTATGGCTAGACTCTCAGGAAGATGCTCTGAGCCCTGTGAATATTGTGATTGGCTGAGCTGTACATACAAAGTGGCCTATGGCACAACGGGTGCCCGGCAGTCGTTCTCGTGGACCTATGGCTGGCAGCTGGCTGACAGCATGTTTTTTCCCATCAACTCCAGGTCTGGATGCTTCGGACCCCATGCTCCTGGAACAGTATGTGGCGGTGGCCAGCTACGAGAAACAAGAGCCTGCAGAAATCAGCCTTCAAGCAGGCGAGGTGGTGGACGTCATTGAGAAGAGCGAGAGCGGTGAGTAATCGTAGCGAATGCACAACAAAGACATGCTGAGCAGAAGACAGGCAGCTTGCATGTTGTTATATGTGTGTCAAACACAAACACACAGATCTTCAAACATGCTGCCCACACTCACCCCTCTCACCTCCTTTGTCCACAGCTCGCTAACTGTTACTTAGCCCCATCTGGAGGCTCACTTTGGCCCAAAGTCAGCCCTGTTTTTTCCCACTGTTGGTTTAGGCTAAGGGCCAGAATGTTGCCTCTAGCAAGAGGAATGTCTTCCAGACCCGTATTAATTATTCCACCTCACTTTAATGGAAAGCCAGCAAGACATGCCGCATTTACAAATGCCAGCTGCAGAGAGTCCTTAGTCAGCTGTTTAACCTCTGGGAAGATTTAGCAGAGGGGGCCATGAATGTGTTCTAGTGATCTTTAACTGGATTAAATGTTAAAGAAGTCTCTATCAGTTTAACATTAGGCAGGAACTCGTGATAATATTGGAATGTGCTGAATTTGCATCCAATGATAGTGAAAGGAAACACAAAGAATACAGAATTCAGACATTTACTGAGATACAAAACATTACTTTTCTTTTTGAAATGTGCTCAAGTGTACTCCGGCTTGACAGGACACAAGAAAATGAACTTGTACTGTGGTTACAAGCCGTTAGATTTTCGTACTGGGAGTACGATATGTGCATTTCTGGGTAAACAAACTATAACTGAATGCTATTGATGACATCCAGATTTATGCACCTGCAATAGTACCTTTCATTATGAAGGGAATTCATCATGCAAAGGATAGAAGGTGACATAAGAGGTAAGGCCCAGTAACAGGACTCTGATGTTGAGCTGCGATGGCGTGCTGAGACAGTAAAACAGTAATGGGACTCATGTGTTCTTCAGTGGGAGGATGGGGAAAGGAAAGATGGAGGAGGAAGCAGTTGACCAGGAAGGCGGCTTGACTTGGGTTTCATGATGGGTGTGAGTGAAATGCCATGCCACACTGGCCTCAAGGAAGAGGGTCTGTAGAGCAGGACCGCTTTGATGTGTCACGTGTCCTGCTTTTGGGTTGGCGTATTTGTTTTCACTCCCTGCTCCAGTAGGATTTCAGCCCGATGGGGAGCCGTAGTAAGGCGGATACTCCAACACCTTGAAGTCTTTTTATCGAGGGGGCCTTATATGAGAGCTTCCCTCCATGAACTTCAACTGCATGGTTCTCTGCTTTTAAGTTGAGGCCCCTTCCTTACTTGTTTCAGCTGACCTCCTTGCAGATTGCTGTGCACTGATGATCTATGCAGAATGCAAAACTCAAACACTGTACTCACCTTATTGCAGATTTATGATTTCCAGGCTTCTGTGTTATTGCTGTAGCCAGATTTCCATAAAAAGTATTGCTTTGTTTCATCCTCTCATCCTCTGATGCAGCACATATTTTGTTGCCTCTTCCACTCAACCTCATTCATTCTTCTCAAGTTTGGTTCGATTTGTCATGTGCTTCAAAAGCAAAAGCAGCAGACTCCAGGCTTCTTAAAACACGTCTTAAGGCGATTTGACAGTTTTATTATACACTGACGGACAATTTCACAGAGATCTGAGGTAAATAAGCCCCCGCCCCTCTCCCTACCTTATGCTTTGGAGACTGTTTCCAGCAGCACAGCTTGCATTGAACTGAAAACTCAACTTGTCTCGCAAAGGAAGTCGGGCTAAATCTGCCCCATTTGGCTGGGTGACATCACTCCTGATCCCTTTGCCAATGCTAACAAGACCAGGTGTATGCTAAGAAGATTTCAAAGCCCATTTGATTTAGCATCCGTTTGTTTGCAGGATTAGTAGAAACCCTTTAATGGTTCTGACACTCTGATCTGTTTCTTATGCAGCCGCGCAGTGAATGTGCTGAGTTAGAGGTACTAAAAGGTGTCTATTACATTTGTAATGATAAAATGACTGTATGGATTTTTATCGAGCTTCCAGCTATGGTGGCATATTTTCATTTGAAGCCAAACACGGTTAAAACCCACCATGGGGTCCTTTAGAGAGTTTTTGGAGGCACTGAGTGGAAAATATCTGTCATACTGCCATCCTTTTCTGTATCAGAATTGTGTTTTTACTTGTTATTTTTCACACAAAGCTAGTTGAGAATCAGAGTGACAGATCTAGAAATGGAAACTACAGCTCTGCGTTTAATTTGCCATTCAGCGTACTCTTAAAACCGGAGTCCTGCTGTTAAACCTACTGTACCAAAGACTATGGCTGTGACTGCTTCCCAGTTGCAGTTTTTCAGCTTTTCCTTACCTTGGATTAGATAATATATGCCTTTGACAGGGCAGTGAATCTAGGTCAGACCTATAAGTGAGCTCAGTTTTCTCTACTTTTCCAGCCTGCTGTCTCCAGCGGCAGCAGTATTTTCCATTGCACTAGCTCGACGTTACAGTCTGTGTCGTGTCCTTTGTGTCAGTTTTGTACAGTAGTTTATATTGGTTTCTGGTTTGTTGGGTTTAAAGAAAGCGTAGGATGTGGTAAATCAACAACCAATCAGTCAATGAGCCCTTGATGTTGGTTTTGCCATTTAAAAATCAGACGTTGGTATTTTGCTAAGACCTTTTAAAAATCCAAATGAGTTATTGGAAAAGTTGCACATGTTACATTGAAGTATTAACAAAAACAAAAAATCATCTTCCAATTATTAATGTTGTCCTCACTCCTTCTGCAGCTATTTTATTTTCCTTTTTTATGAGACTTTGCCAAGCAGAGATGCTGGCTCAGGAGGAGAGAGAGAGAGAGAGAAGTGCAGGGAGAGAAACTCAGGGAGAAAATGGAAAAAGACATTTCCTGCCAGAGTGAGTGGTTCAGAGAGGTTGGTTCATTATAATGACTTAATGGATCCTCCAGGATGCCTCCTCAGTTTACACTATATTGGACAGACGTTAACCAAAGCTAAGCTAACAGCCTTGACGGTCAGTGTGAATGCTCTGCATGGGGCGGTTTAAACTTTGCCCTTTAATAAAGCAGTATGCCGGAAGAGGAGAAATAATTTGCAGTCACTTCTGGAAATATTGTACTTACTGTAGCTGCCTCCACCTCAAGGACACTGTTAAAGGTGTCATGCCCAGTCTTGTGTAGAAAATCTCTCTCAGTGGACCAGTGAGGGTTAAACTTGTCACCGTTCCAAGTCCAGGTCAGTGTCTCTTATTTACAGTTTGCTAAATGAAATCCAGGAGTGCTTGTCTGTTCTTGAGAAACCAGCTTGCATTCGTCAGGTCCTTCCAACTCCCTGAAGACCCCATGGCACCACCCATTTGCAGTGCATCTCTACCATTCCACCAAGCTCCCATGAGCAGGGTGGAGTGGAAGGGTAAATTTCAGGAAGAGCCTGAAGGATTACTTATCACGGCAGCAATCTTATCTGTATGGACTTGCCCTTTTCCTTGAAAACAGTAATATTTCGAAGCTTGACAAATCTTAAATATAGAGCTTGAAGGTGAGAGGGGTATCCCATGGGTGATGTTCAGCTGCCTGGCTGAGGTCCCACAGAGACTGCTGGAGTTGTGTCATGGCAGATTAAGCAGGCCTGGCCTCTGGCATGGCATGATGGATGTGCAGAATATCATCTTTTCCTCCATAAGGCAAAATTGTACCAATATAATTATATTTTTGCTGTCTCTCTTCAGGGCTCAGCTCAGCAGGATCTTTGAGTTTTCCTGAAAACGAGTGAATTTCAAGGGCATATCAAACTGCCTCAATTTATCAAACTTGTCAAAGTAGTCTATAAAATACTGCAAAAGTTACAGATCCAGAGAACTGAAAGAGAGTAGCCTAACAAAGATGTTCCCAATATGACATCAGTATCATTTCCCTACACAGCCTAAAATGAGGTAGTATCAGGTGAATTATTGTGTGGTGATAAACAAAAAAGTAAGGTGCCAGCATAGGGCTGGGCGATAAACCGAAAATTTACAGATACCAAAATTGACGACAATAACTGATGTCATTTTGCCCATGTCAATACATTCGGTGTCAAAAATAAAAAATAAAATAAAAGTTGGTTTTGGATGTGTGTAGGTAGGCTACGGTCTCATGTCCCTTAAAGACGCTGTCCTACGTCAGAGACATAACTCCACCACATCCAGTCCATAACAAAGAGGGAAAAACAGGTGAGGGGATGGAGGACGGTTCAAAAGTTGTAGCGGCCGAAGTAGACGAAGTTAATGTGGGAGGGGGTGAGCAGCTTGTGGAGTAGTTATTGTCCATTTATCATTGTCAAGGTGAACTGCTTGATATCATATCGTGATATTGATTTGAGGCCATATCGCCCAGCCCTATGCCACCATCAACTTTAAAAGCAACCAGCAATCAGTGTATGCACCAAGAATGCTTACATATCTTTTAAACCACACTGCCATTGCCTGGGGTACCATCTTCTGCTTGGATCTAGGGTTCTGGATCAATTCCAAGATGAAAAAAAGACACCTGAAAATTCAAGTTATTTTATTTTTTTAATGAGCAGATTATGACATTTTGTGTTCCTGCTTTTATACTAAATTTCTACTTGGATGTAAACAAGCGCAGATGATAGACGATATCTTGTTGTGTAGTGCAGTGTGGCAGTATGTCGATCATTAAAATGCAGGTTAAGCTGTGTATCAGCTGTATCTGGACTAGGAAGTTACAGAACACCCAGGGTTTCAACAGCTATTGGCCACACTTCGAGGTTCCTCTATACCTGGAAAACGGTACTTAAAGGTGTGTTCCCATGATACCTCGCTAGTAAAAAAAAGAGGACTGAATTACTTTGCAGATTTTAGCAACTGCAGCTCCTTCCAGCATGGTGTATATACTGGCCAAGAGTTTTACTGATGTTCAGGAGGATTTAAGACAAGGTCACTGTTGAGCTTCCATCGCTGTAAGGGCTCAATCTTACAGCTTCCCGATTTGGTATTTGCAGTTTCAGCAAGAACATGTTTCCTTGTAAAACGAGGAAAAAAACCATAATTCTTGTTGATGAACCACAAAAGACATGATACAGAAAACCTTCCAAGAGTTAAAGGTCTTTTTTTAAGCTGAAGTGGTGCAACAGCAGATGGAAGACACATTATCCACTCGTAGTAATCCCCATCCTCCGCATTCTTTCAGCTTACCATAGGAAGTACTAATGAACGTCTCAAGCATATAACCTTATCCTGTATTTTAGGATATGGAAACTTAAATTGGAGGTTTGTAATTCGCTCTTAGGCTTTCAGTTCTACTGCCACATTGTCTTGCAATTTGTCGCAGAGCAACACAGGCGATGTTTTATGTTCAGAAATCAGGCCTCTCAAGCCAAATAGGTGCCTCTCTGTCTTATACACTTAAGAATTGACCATTGAGCTTTAGCTGTATTTGAACGGGTGGGCTTGCAGACACTCAAGGACTGCTGTGTTTCCAGATCAGTAGAGCTTAGAGAGCACACCAACCGTGGGCTACACTGCTTCGCTTAAACCATGAGGGGATCCATTCAGAGGCTGGGAGGGAGACGGGGTTGTTCCTTAGGTCAACATCAGCTCTTGAAAGTCGTCTTGTGCCGTTTTCAGCCCCCACACCCCCCTCTTACTAGACCCACTCGTGTAATTGAAACCCAGTGCTTTTATGAAAACTGGAAGTGTGTGTATTGGACTGGATACCTACCCCCTTGTGCTTTGATACTGGATCCACTGTTATACGAATACAGAAGCTGGAAATGAATGGGGTTTTCTCTTGCTGCACTCAACAGTGGTGTCGGATGTCTGCAGGACTGCTGAGCCACCGCATTCCTCATCGTTTCAAGACGAGAAAAAAAAAAAAAGTTTTCCTTGTGCTGCTGAACTGTGGTTCTCATATTCATGCTGGATGTAGGGAACAGAATTACAGAGTGACTCCAACACTGAAACAACACCAATTTTGTACCTCAGTACACTTGAGGGCCTATTACTCTTGATGATAAATGTGTAGGGATGAGTTGGACATTGAGCAATGCAGATGTGTCACAATATCCTATGGATGCCATTGCATACATTCAAACTTGATTGACTGCATGCATGGATTGCAGAATTATAGTTTTATAGGTTATCCAGTCACTTTAGGAAAAAACCCAAAAGGCATAAATCTAGTGTCTTGTTGCAGCCGAGAATCTGTGGTTGATTACAGTAAAAAAGAGACACAGCTCTTAAAGTTGATAGAGTTTCCAGATGGCAGATAGTGTATGAGAGACACAAAGAGCTCAGAAACGCTGCTCAGCCTCATCATACATCTGTCCACTGTGTCTGCACCCACAGGGGTAAATACAGGTTAAGTGAGACTATAAGAAGAACTCCATCAAAAGTTTCCAGCAGGCATCTGTTTACATGTGAAATATCTGTCTTAGTAGAAATTTTTTCCATCTGGAGTCTTCAGATTGCTGCAGATCTAAAACTTGAATAACCGGTGTTGATTTCTTCATTACAGAATCAGTTTGTTTCTAAAATATATAACTCAGAGCTGGATGAAGGATTGGATTACATTTCTGGGGAAATGATTACTTTATTTTGGCGGAGAGTTATAAGACAAGGTAGATAACACTCACATATCTGTTTCAGTCATCAGTTTGCAGAGCTTAAGCACAAAGACTGAAAACAGAAGGCAACAGCTAGTATTTCTTTTGCCAAAAGTGCAAAAATACAGCTGCTTTTGTGTTTGTCTATAAATTTACATCTTAAGGCTGTAGTCTTTATCTCCGTATACAGACAGATGTGGTTATTACCAAACTTCACATAGGATATCAGTAGCACCACCATGAAAGACGCAGTCTGTTTTTTTAGGGTCTCTCAATGGGAAAAAGGCGAACACTTCCTCTGGTTTGACGATTAGGGATGTTTCAAAGCAGTTACTTGTGTAGACAGAAATTTAAAGTCCAACTAACTGGATAGTTGAAAGAGAGAAAAACTATTGAACTTGAGCTAAATCTATTTTAAACCTAAATATGGAGAGTATGTAATGGTTACATAACACACTGGTTGAGAGGTTACATGCCAATTCAGGCGGACCACTTACAACTGTATCATCATATTCCCGATGAAAATAATGTTGAACGGCTCAGCGCTTTGAGACGCCATTTATCATAGTAGCTCCTGTACATCCAAGTAGGAGAGAATTATTAGCAATGTATTTTCAGCTGTCATTAGCCATTGTCAGTTGTTCTTCGCGGTTGTGAGCTGTTGTGAGCTGTTGTTAGTTGTTGTTAGCTATACCAGTTGTAAACAAAGCACAACACAGTATTTTACTCCATATTTTACACCATAGCACCGTGTTCATAGTTAGACATTGGGCAGCACAACATATATCACTTATTTAATTTATTAAAACAAGACATTAGTGATAATAAATAATACATTACAAGAGCTTTACTGTTGATGCACTGCGCTGCCATCTTGAAATATGACGTTGTCGTCAAGTCGAGGTTGGATCGTCCGATTTTTCGAGTCGGGAATCCGACTTCAGGGGGGCGTTCCAGATGAATTTTCTGACTCAGAGCTCGGAAATCCCGATTTCCGAGTACAGCTGGAACACAGCATAAGACCAGCTGTTCAGGCTTTAGATAATAAAAGTATAACTCATTTAACTGACTGGTAATTCTGGTGTGGACTGACGAGGGTGATGATGTTAACGGGTTTGGTTGACCATGATCTTCAGTTTCTGTGCAGGTGTGCAGCTCTTCTAGTGCTGTCTGTTTTTTCCATGTGGGGCTTGCAGTCCGTAAAGCTACCAGTCCCCTGCGCTTGGTAGTTTTAATAGTTGTAAAGAATGGACCCACTGCATCTGAGCAATTTGCAGAAACTTGTTGAGCTGTTGCCGTCTGCTGGTCTCTGAGAGTTTTTCAATCACACCAGCACTCCAGGAGGTTCATTTACTCAAAAGCACACAATCCTGTTCTTAAATGCACGCTATAAACTAATGAAGGAGAGAAGTTGTGAAAAGTGGTGCCGCCAGCTTGGTCTGCAGTGCTATATAACCCAGCATGCTTTGGCTTTGCATAGGAAAGCCAGCTGCATGCTTTTTTTGATGCCATTTTCCATTTTTTTTTAAAAGGGGGTCCGATGCCCAGATTTTATAGAGACCTCAGATCTTACTTTTGCAAGGAAAAGAAAGAGCTTATTTCATAAATTGCAGAGATTTGCTCTGATATTGGATCTGTTTATTTCACACTGTCTGAATTATTTTGACATGTTTTTTTTTTTTTTCAATTTAGAAAAGATTGAAAACAAACTAATAACTTGAAGAGTTCACAGTCATACACTGTCTTTCACAGAGGCGTACACTCAGCCACAGTTTTCCTGCTCCAAATATTCAGTTTTTCATGATGTCATTTGTGTAACAATAGACTGTTTGGTTTCTTTCTGTCAGAGACTGTGACATTTGAGGTTGATGTGTGTGGTTATGATGCTACAGTGTGATGGCGTTATGTGAGGGCTCCACCAGAGGGTTGTGGGTTTCGCCTTTGTCTTATGTAACCGCTGACCTCAAAATGGTGGTAATTACTAAACTATTCTCTGTTTAAACGTTTTTTAAGCTTTATGATTTACTCAGGATGTTGACTAAGTAGCTCTGGTCGTAACACTAAATAATGTGAAGTGTATTGCCAGTCAGCATTTGGCTTTTTTTTCTGGTTTTCCCCGTCGTGGTTGAAATTACTGCAGCTTTCCAGGATTTCTTACTTTTTCTTGGGTGGATAGCAAGGCGTGTGATGCAAACTGATCAAAAACTATGAGTGGATAAGAGCAAAAAGAAAAAAAAGGCAAATGTGTTTTTGTAAGCCTGCACTTATTGAACCAAGGAGGGATCAAATCTGATGAATGCATAGATACATATGTTCTCATACTAACACACCCACCTACACACAATCACACACATGCTTTCTGACATAGAGTACGCTCCCTTCACTTTTGTTCCTCCCACATCAGTACAGATAATCCCTGCCATCAGGAATCAAGCTGGAGGGAACACATTTTTCTCCTAATCTAATTTCCATTATCTGTAATTTTACCTTTCAGCAGATAAATCAATACCTTCATTCACTCTTCAAGACTGACTCAACAACACTTTTAACCTTTTCACTTTGAGCAGAGTTGCTGTTCTGGCAACACAAACCCTACAAAACAGCTGTTTTCTTTTGCAATGACCTCAGCCTAAGATCTTTGTCATTATGACGAATGTACGAATGATAAGCCTGTCAAATATCCAAAAGTTAAGAATCACGTTCCCCTCCCAGCCCTTTTGGAGAGGTATTCCAGAGGATTTCTGCACCATGAGTTAAAATATGTGAACATTTTGAAGGAGTAAAGGTGAAATCTGATTGTCTTTTTACAGCTACATGCTCTAGATGTTGGCTTTTGTCATTTCGGTTAAATTGAGATCACTCTTCGACTGAACATGATGACAGACATGAAGCAGGCCCTGCTTATAGATGTTTTTTGTCTGGTAAACAACCTGCATGGTTGGGGAAATCAGCACTTGTGTAATGTTTTTAAAGGTGATTTTACTGCCTCTTTTGAGGTCCAGTGACTTCAGCCAAAGCACCTGCCATATGCAAGAATGGCTGAAAAAACAGGCCGGGCAGACCTGGCCATCAATAACACTGTATATTTACTCAGGCACTATTAAAATGACTATAAGTCTTTGCTGAGTATGTATATTCAGACTTACAGCCAAGTGCTTGCAATTAAACTACACTCTGGTCTCCTTACTCTTATATTTGCTTACATTTCTATAAGCGGAGGGTTGC
The DNA here is from genome assembly GCA_962446985.1 of Xyrichtys novacula. NCBI lineage: Eukaryota > Metazoa > Chordata > Actinopteri > Labriformes > Labridae > Xyrichtys > Xyrichtys novacula. Next base: position 21,751,164 of record OY660874.1, on the reverse strand, counting down.
TGAAGTGAAAATGACATTTTCTCAAAGCTGAAGTGTCATGGTGAAAAATGTTAATTTCCAGATGTAAGCTCTTTTTAGATTGAGATGATTCAGGTCTTTTTCCTTCTGCTGAGCTGACCTCATTTCGCAACGGTCAGTTTAATTTCATGTACCATTAATGTAGCTGATGTTGCTCTTGCCAGTTAACCTTGTACATTACATTTTTTTAATGTTTCAATGACTAAAGGAAATATTACACAAGTTAAGCCCAATGAACACATCAAACATGCATCAGTGTAATGAGATTTACTCAGATCTGAACACAAGCTTTGAAGTCCCCTATTTATGTTCTTTGTTTCTCACTGGTCTATCTGATTTATAGGGATGAGGTTTTCTTTCATCCATTGGTTTGGTGTGCAAAGACTTGGTACATTACATAGTTTGTGTCATACCAAAGCCAAAACCAGTATGTAGCTCAGAGCCAAACAATAACAGCATACCTCAAACTGGACCCACCCAGACAATACAAAATAACCCACCGCACAGCTGATGGTGATTTCTGTCTTGCAGCTCAGCAAGTTGATTAATTTAATAAATCATCACTTACATGGATCTCAGTGATTGGTTGAAAGGCCTTGACAGAGTTTCTCCTTCAAGTCGTTTATTTTGTTTAGTCTGTCAGCAGGATATCCGCAGAGGTCCTTTTTAATCGGGTGAGCACATGGGCATGTGGAAATTCACTTATGTTACGTTAATCATTAAAAAGTCAGGTTTGCCAACATTAAACAATAATTAGGCTTTTATAAAGTGATGTGAACATTTTCATGTCTGGTGTTTCTCTCCAGGGACGGGCATTTAAAGCACACTTCTGCTATTAACACTTTAAATAGATTTTAATAGGTTATAACATGCATTAATACTGAATGGTAAGAAACAGCTATTAAAACAAATAAACAAACAAAAAAAAAAAAAATCATGGTCCATCCTGGATTGTTATAAAAGCCGTGATTCTGTTGAGTGTGACATCAGAAGGGTAGAGGAATGATTGAAGGATATCATGTAGGGCTGGGATGATATGCTTTTCTCTTGATTCGTTTTTTCTACGATTTTTTGGACGCAGATTCGATTTAAATTACGATTCTACTCTATTGACGATTTTCTCTATTTTTAGTCTACATTTTTAACATCAGTGAAACAGTTGAATGATTATGATTGTCTACTGACTATTCCAAGAACCATATTTCCCCCAAAAATACACATCACATGAAAGTCAGTTTTTAAGATTTATTCTCAAATTTGAAGAAAAAAAAAAGATTTTTTTAACATAAAAATCAGTTTAAAAATTGTAAAACAAAAAACTGTGATACTTCTGTGAATTAATTTTTTCTCCCACCCCTAATATCATCGTCCACCTGATGGGAAATAATTTGAAATGGAATTGTCAAACTTTTGCTGACTTTATAAAATAGTGTCACGGCACAAACTGAGTGTTTTGAAACATATTTACTCAGTTATTTGAATAAAATATTACATTCAGATCATCCAGCACGTAAAAAGGTTAAGAGAACAGTCGACAACTGTCCAAAATGAGCCCAATTTATTTTGCACAGCGTAACACAGAGTCCCTGTTGTTGAATTGGTTTTCCTTGTGTGCCTCATACAGACTTAAAACCACTAGTATTCATCCTCCTTGCAGGTTAACGTTCACATACCTGTACTTCCAAAACATTGCAGCAGTTTATGTTGCAGCACAACCTGCATACAACTTTATCACCATGTTCTTGATCAAAATACTATCAAACCACACCACACTATGAGACACCAGCCATCATCTGTGCTTGTTTACATTCACATCAAAAAGCATCATAAGCATTATAGTATCAGCCATTAATGAGAGCTACAACTAAGGCTAGCAGGTGGTTGCACTCTAGCTTAGACAGGTGCAGATCCCTAACACCAACATTATAAAATAAAACATTCTTAAAATATTTATGCAAATAGCCTCCTTGTATACTTTCGTGTCCCCTTTAAACACCAGTTAGGATCTCCTCATTTATAGCAGACTGTAATTGCCGCCTGTCTAATTGAGATGCATGACTGCAAAACGGAGGGTTTAATTACATCATATTTCACTCCGTGCAGATGAATCATGACTGCCTAATACTGGTGTCTTCAATGTTTTTTTCAGCATTAGCATACCATCATTTTGCCTCATCCTTTAACCGCACTGTTAATTGGGTTATACATCTTCTCTCCATTCGTGTCCATCACACTCCATCATCCTGTTTCTTTTCATTAATTATGTACAACCACAGGACTCCTAAATCACTTCGTTTCCATATAGGGAAAAAATGTACACTGGGTGTCTTGGACCAGCTGTGGAAGTGTGATGGAACACTCTTCTCCTCTTTATGGGCTGTCTAGACAGCTGTCAGCCATATTGTATCCTTGTTACCACAACAAATAGCCTACATATGGCAATACCATAGAACAGCTTTTGTGCCAGGTTTGTCACCCGGGGCTCTTGTAGAGATTTGGTGAGAGGTCACTCAAATGTGGGATGACATATGTGAAATCTGTGTGGAAAAGATTTGACACAAGTAATAAAGTGAGTGGACATATGCACTTTACATTTGACAGGATAGCTTATCTCACACAATGAATCGCTGCTCTGACTTTTCTAGAGTGAAACATTTCTTTGCATGAGCACCTTTCCAGCTGAGGTGTTCAGAGAGAAAATTCAATTCAAATCAGGTTTGACATCACAAATGGATATTTTGGCCAGAAAATCCATTTCAGCAGTTTCCTGGCCACTGAAAACCGGACTTGTCTTGATGAAATGCAGGTTGATTCGTCTCGAACCGAGCCGCAGCCAGGTGGCGTTCTCTTTGATCTTTTAGGCACTGATTGTAATTATAGAACGATCACATTTTCTCACGCTCATGTCCATTTTTTAGCTCATCCCTGCTCAAAAGCACTAAACCGATACGATGGGAGAAAAGCCAAGTAAGATGAGGTGCTATGACATCAGCAGGGTTGATATTTTTTCTTATCTCAGGACCAAAAATCTGTGATAAATATCTAAAACCTTTTATCCTCAAAGTTATGCCTAAACCTACCGAGTATTGCTGCATTATGCACAGATGACCAATTAATCCTTATTTATGTCCCTCTAAATCAATTGTGTCTCAGCACATGTTCCAAAAAGAGCAGATCTAGACAGTTTTATTATATTATTCTGAGATAGCAGAGGAACTCGACTCTAATCCACCTTCAGAGATCCTGAGAGTTTATAGCAATTTTCCCACTTGTGGTCAAGGATTTTGCGATAGGAATGGATTTAGGAACTATGAAGGGAAAAACTTCCTTTTAGCTGGCAGAAACCTTTGGGCAGCCCCGATACTTAAGAAAATTCTGGATCGGGTATCGTGACATTGGGCCCGATGCATAGGGGCCGATCTATTCAGTCTAACTCTATGATATGCGCTGTGAGTGGCATCCACAAGTAAACATGCTGAGCGGATACCCACATTGTTTTCAAAATGGAGCGAGCAAAGGGGTCTGCTATCTTGAACTTTATCCGACGGCCACTTGCAATACCTGCACAGTAAACGTTGGGAGGGGCGGTGGTAAAACTTCAAGTGACCACAAAAGGTAATTCAGCACAGCTTTTCTGTATCGGAATTGGATCGGTATCGGCCAATACTAAACTGTAGATATCTGTATCGGTATCAGAGGTGAAGACAGCGGATCGGTGCATCCCTGGGCAGAACCAGACTCAATGGTAGACAGTCATCTGCTGCAACTCTATGAGCTGCAAAAGTGGGACTGAAGGAGATACAGAAAATAAGAGATTTATAGAAACCAACAAACAGAACCATAATATGGCTTCAATGCCAATAATAATAGTATAAATGTGTGTAATAATTGTTGTGGGATGTTTGTTGAGCATCATATACAGTCCTGTTGGTCTTCAGCTTCTGTGTTCTTCCACAGGTTGGTGGTTTGTCAGCACAGCAGAGGAGCAGGGTTGGGTCCCTGCCACCTATCTCAACTCCCACAGCGGCACTCGGGATGACTTGGAGTTGGGCGCCTCTAAAACTGGGGAAGGTAAGTCACTTCAAATCTTTCCTACTTCTGACCACACACAAACTCAAAAACAACCTCTTAGTCTCTGTCGGACTCCCACACACGCATATACCACCCATGCCCTTCATCCTCAGTCTTTGATCTGTGACAAAATGGAGCAAATTTGCCCCACTTTGCTCTGCCGGAACCGGCCTACGCTGAACACCTCTCTGTGTCTGCCTGCCATCATAAGCACAAATGAACAGAGTGTAGATTCAGACCTGAGGAAGGACAGCCAGGGGAGACCACACCACAACCACTGCAGTGATGGACGGCACAGTAATGCTCTGACGCAGCAAAAAAAAAACCTTCAATGACCTACATGTAGAAGGTTTATGAAAGAGACATGTGTTTTGATCCGGAGCAAGGAGAATATCCCGTATCATGCGCTTTAACTCTGATTATCATAAATAAAAGGAAACTCTGACATTAGTTATGCTATTTCATGCAACGGCTGCTTATCATTGTGGATTGCCGATAAATTACAGTACAGTAAACCAGTGTTGATGTTATATTTTAAGAGATTCAGAGAGGGATCCAAGAGACTGATAAGAAACACATACATTGAGTCCAGTTTGCCAGAATCTGATGCAGACACATGTGAAGCTGAGGCTCAAATCCAACCTTGCAATCATTTTGATAGTCCTGTCAGACAGGGTTACAAAGCCATGTGAAAGCTGCTTAAGCCGTTTTAGTCTAAAAACATTTTCAATATTACTGTCCAACTCTGACTTCTCCATTTTTTTGACAGGTCGTCCAGCTTTTTTTCATTGTTGTTGCATTTTGCAACATTGTGTTTGAGAGAACCCAACAAACTAGAGGCACGGAAATCATTAAGTTGTGTGTTACACTTCCAAACAAATATCAGGATTTTCCAACACTCTGGCCAAAACAACTTTTTGCTGTACAATAAGTCCACACTGTAACAATGAGACCTAAGATCCCATTGATGCTGTGTAGATTTTGACTGGTGGAGAAAATACTTGAGGTTAAACAGAATAACCCTTACACCGTATCATAAATACATAAAAATGCAATGCCCTCAAGATTATTATGTACATAATATGAATTTAACAACTTTGGTTACAACCTGCCACAAATGTGGGACCACACACAAACCTAAACGCAAATGTCAACAATAAACGCTGCTATCTACAGCTGCTGCCTGGGAGTTTTGGCGGTGGACAGCCTGTCAGTGTAATTAGTGTTTATGTGTCTAGTCAGTCATAGGAATGGCATGAAACTCATAAAGCATCTCTTTGTCAGTCCTGTGGTCTTCAGCAGTCTGTGCCCCCACATCGTCACAGCAAAAAAAAGCCAATATTTCTGAAAAATATGATGAAGACATTATGGTAGCACTTTTGTTATAGCCCAAAATAAAACATAATAAAAAGCTTCGATGGCTTTAGATGTGAGTTCAACTGCCGACTGATCCACTTGGGTTTCATTTTGGTTACGTCTTATCCAATAATAGCCACGCCGCTTCAAAACTGTTGCAGATTTTGGGAAGTATGCTTATTGCTTACTGGCAGAGATTTGGTTTAGTTGGTTAATATGATTCTTATGTTTAATACAAGACAAATGGAAGCAGCTGGGAAGTTTAGTTCAACATAGAGACTAAAAGAAGGGCTAAAAAGTTAGTTTTACTCCTTCAAAGAGTTAAAAACAACGTAGCAAGATACCTTTGTTAGTCATTTTCTTAATTATCTATCCAGGATTTTGTGACTTCCTTAAGATTTTAAAGAACTGTCAGGCAACTACTCAACAGCAAGACAGAGACAGAAACATAACCACCCTGATAATCCGAATAAATATATTTTTTATTCCCACTCTAGATTAAGTCATATTGATAAAAAAGACAAAATATAACATTTCAATGGTCTTTAATGGCATTGAAACTGAACTAGGCCAGCTGTGCCTCCTATTTCAGAGTTTCTACTAAACTAAGTGGATTAACGTGACTTATACTGTGTTTGAGTTACCTTGAAAGTCAGATGTCGCAGCGGAAAATGACGTCACACCTGAGTTCCCAGCATTTCGGTTACCAAGTTGGAAAAAAGCAAAATCGGAGACGGACACAACGAAATCTATTTTAGCGCTTGCCCTGAACCAAATAAGGCAAGCACTAAAATAACTTTTGTAGATGTACCCATCTTGTCGGTAACTGAAACACTGGTAACTCGGGTGTGACATCATTTTCAGTTCTGACATCTGATTTCCGAGGTAACTCAAACGCACCATTATTTATAGACATATGTTGTACCCTTACTTACCCTTATTCAAAAATGTGTAACATCCTCTTTATTCCTGATTTATTTTACAGTGGGAGTGAGAGTTTTCAACCTTTCTCCCAGATATTCACACCATTAAAAAGTAGTTTTTATTCATCCACACAAGATCTTGCATTTGGCCAAAGTCTTTTCCCTTTCTACTGTATTAAGTACAAAATACAGGAAATCAAGACCTCGGGCTCACGGCTCCAGCCAGCAGGTCCCGTCAGCTGCTCTATTAATTGGAAAGCATTCCTTCTGCAGCAATGTGTGTCCCAGATGCTCTAACACAACAGGATGGGAAAACCATGCTAACGACATCCTAATTACAAGCCACGGAGAAGATGTCTTGGTTTTAACACTTCCTCTGTAACCTCCATCCATTCATCCATCCGTGCACTCTAACTGTCCAACATGTTTTTGCTTTGCGGTCTTGTTTTAATGTCCTACATGTAGCTATTAACGGGGCCCTCTCTCTGGATCCATGTCATTTGTGTGCTGCGTGTTTGTGTAACATTTTCTGCCTCCTCTTCATGTCTCTCATGTTTGTTTGTGTGTTTATCGTCTGGTCACCACATGTGTGTCTGTCAGTTACTAAGCGACATAAGGCTCATCTGAAGAGGCTGGACCGGAGATGGACGTTGGGGGGTGTCATCAGCAGGCAGCAGAGCCGAGGTGAACTGAGACAGATGCAGCATCACCTCCCCCCTCCCCTCCTTTCTCTCCTTTGTTATTGTTCTCCTCACTCTGTCTGTATTTTATGTCTCTTATCACACGGCTCATCTCGTCCCTCTCAATGTGCACATATGTGTTCATACTCTGTCGTCTTGTAGCAAACGTGTTCCTCAAACCAACTCAGCTAACCACTAACATTCATATGAAACAGCCTGCAAAACATAGGTGAAATCAGCAACTTTTACACACACCGATTGATGATGCCACGCTGAAAATACGCAACAAAATTCCTCCATGTAAGCATTTTGTAGTAACAAACCACCGTGTGCCAAGACCAGTCTTCCCAGAATCAGAGCAAAACAAACTAGGAAATTGTTGCGTAATAGACTTTGGAATGCCTCATGTTGCATTTGAGAGCCATATTTTGCTTTTTTATGAGCGAATGAAGCTTGTATGTAGTTTTAATGAGTGTGTTTTCTCTCAAAAGGTGGCACAAAAGGCCACTTTTCCTGCTGTGGGTGCAGATAGCAACCGGTCAGAACAGATGAAAAACAGCCATATTAATCTCTCACTTACTTATTAAGAAAGTCCCTTTCTTAATCACAAACTTGCACATGTTCTTCTAACAAAAGCCATGGAGATGCATTTGGATCCCTGACAGAGGAGTGAGGATAGGCTATTGAGTTCAGCCCAAACTTTGCTCTTGGCAGTGGATGCTGCTCTCTGGAGTGGAGGGAGAGTTGTTTCCAGCCTAGGACTGAGATCCTGCTTTGTGTTAGAAAAAAACAGAGAGAGATATTTTGCTGACTCCACAAGAATAATTTATAACACCAATGCAGGCGATGCATGTTGTGGTTAACATAACATCTGATTCAGAGTTTCCCTTCATCGCACTGCTGGATATTGTTTGAGGGGAGGCTGGTGAGAGGGAAGCGTTTTACCAGCCACGACACAAAAAAAGGGCCGGAAGAAACAGGCAAAAGGAAAATAAAGTGTACGGAAATATCCTTTACCGTGGAGTCTTCTGTAGTTTCTGCAAGCAAAGGGAATTACAATCCCAAACCCGGTCAGCTCCTACATTACAGCTGAACATGTGGAGGAGAAGGGAATGGAAAAAATGTGTCACCAGACTGTTGATTCTTGTGTGTACAGCAAACAGAGCAGCACTTTTTTAATGTGCGCCTTTTTTATTTCTGAACACACCTCTCCTTCCTCTGCTGGCTGTGTTTAGACAGGAATTGCCATAATGACAGGAAATTATGTTTTTGCTCTGCCCCTTGGCCTCATGGGAATGCATAAATCAGCATGGAGCCTCTGCTCTTTATTAAGGGTGAGGAGAAGTCTCTTGTCACAAGGCCAGGGACACTAGCTGGCCCCATGTGTTGAAGTTCTCCTCGGTCAAAACCCTTTATGAATATCATCATTCTCACTGAAACCCTAAGCAGATATGAATCCATACAATTTATTAACTCTGTTTTCTTGTCATGAGGAGTAATTACAAGTTGTATAAATCTCAATGTTCTCAGCTTGTTAAGTCTGACAAATTTTGGATTTAGTTGCACCGTGAAACAAATCAAGGCTTACAGACACCACACATGATTGTGATAAAAGACACTGATTTTATGTAAGCACTCTTATTGAGGAAGCTTTGATTGTTTATTAAGTTTTTTCAGTTCCTATTTATTGCTATACATTTGAACTTTTGCAGTGTGTTCATTGCAAGTTCTTATGTGATAACATAAAAACTGCAATATATTGTGCAGCCTAAAACTACGTAGGCTCTGTCTGGTTAAACTGGCGTATAAATCCAACCAGATTAATGTGTAATCAGCACAAGCATGTGTACATTAGCCTGTAAGGAGGACTGAAGGCAGGTGGTGCTAGGTCGGCTAATGTTAGCCTGAAGACTCTGCAATTCAGTCAGTTCGTTTCTATCTGAATCTCTGTTGTTGCATAACGTCCTCAATGGGGACACAATATGACTGTTCAGATGAATGTAAATATGGTTCAGGTTTAATCAGATCCAGTTCGGATTACACATGCTGGATTGAGATGACTCAGTCCTACCTTATCAGAAAAACGAGTCACTACCAGAATTAAAGATAAAGAATTATCTATTAATTTTCATTAATTATAAATGACGTCCCTTTATAGACTGAACCGGCATCATTGCATCCTCTTCATCCCTTAATTCAATGTGAATCTGCATCTTCTCCCAATGCATATAAACAGTGCATGCCACTTGTTGCTGTCGCTGCTTATGTTAGCAAAATGAAACTCAATGATTTACCTCTGTTCAGTTTTTGCAGATCACCACAACAACAGTGCGATTTTGTGGAAAGAGTGTTTGTGTTTGGTGTTTTTTTCCCCAGTTTTTCTGACAGTCTTTTGGTTTTGCCGAGCTTTGAGACATGACATCCTTTTAGTTTGCCTGAAAACGATACTTTCATGTCAAAAATGGGAGTCAAAAGTGGTAATTCTTCCCTGTTTCTACACTGGCCTCAAGGAAATCCCCCAAAGCTTTTTCAGTGCAAGTGTTGAAGGACTGAATCCACAATATTTGTTTCATGTAAAAATGCACTGAAGTAGAAGCAGTCTTGGGCAGTTAAAGAAAGAGGGAACCTCCCAAAGTTGTTCCTTTTTGTCCCATACTCTCTTTTTATGTTTCCACAGTGTTTACTTACAAAGCTTTGGTGAAAGAAAGTTTAAAAAGAGGGTTTTCAAACAAAACAAAAATTACTGCCTTTGTATTCATGATCTCAACAGCCAGTATAGTCAGGTGGAAAATAGTGCTTCCAATATAAAGGCATAATAATATAATTCAATACAAACCTGCAAAAGCATAAGCCAATGGTCAACTCCAATAGCCACTTATGTGTGTTAGGAAGCAGCCTGTCCATCATAGTTGTACAGTACTCTATGTTATACTAGTGCAGAGGAATCTTGCATTATAAGGGAATCTTCCAATGTGAAATGATGGCAACGTAGTTTTCCTAAAGTCAGTGATGTCTTGTGGTCACGCATTTCCATAAAAAGTTTCTCAGTTTAGAAAAAAAAAAAGATAAGCAAACTCATGTGCCAAGGATCAGTCTAAGACAGAGCACATCTAATCCCACATCTGGCAGCCAAAGCTGCTGCCAAAAAGCAGAACAGTTCCTGCCTGTATTAAATAAAAGATACAACTCTCCTCTAATGTGTTACCACTAAATCAGTGCCAATATATCTGTTTCCCTTCACATTTCCCTCAAACTCTCATACTGCAGCAGGATTATATTATGAACGTACGTTTACTGAATAGAGTCACAGATTAAACACTCTACATTTTTCCTGTCCCGATGCCAATTGCTCTGTAAGATTTCATAATGTCAGTAATCTCAAACTTTGCTGACATCTGCTGCTCTGGCTTTCACAGAGGAGAAGTATGTGACGGTGCAGCCGTACGTCAGCCAGGGCAAGGATGAAATTGCCTTTGAGAAAGGGGCTATTGTGGAGGTGATTCAGAAGAATCTTGAAGGGTGGTGGTTCATCAGGTAAGCCTTTGTCAACGTCATGCATTGAATTATTTATCTTAAAAAATCAGATTACCTTTTTAATTTCAATGTCGTTTACCTTAAAGGTACCAGGACAAAGAGGGCTGGGCTCCCGCCTCTTACCTGAAGAAGATGAAGGATGACTTCTCTCCCCGAAAAAAGAACGTGACAGGCCCGGTGGAGATCATTGGAAACATCATGGAGATCAGTAACCTGCTCAACAAGAAAGCCTCCAGTGAGAAAGATGTGCAGATCGAGGGCGTCCCAGAGAGCCCCCAGGTGGCCAAGAAGGAGATCAGCTTGCCAATTCCTTGTGCTGAATCCAGTCCTGTAAATACCCCACAGGAGGGAAAAAGTAAAGCAGAACCTGCATCACCAGCTATAGCTCGCATTGCACCTCATCGCGTGGAGATCGGTAAGCCATCGCGCTGTGAATGTTTGTAGTTTGGTCAGTCATAGTAATCAATCAATAATAAAGGATATTTTCCACTGTGTTTGCTGTATAGGTTCTCCTGTCCTTAGACAGAAACCTCCCCCAAGAAGGGATGCCACCTTGGTAAGAGTGTTTGGTTTTTTTCCATCAATAACTTCCATTTATCCCCCAGTTAGTTCTCATTTGTTACATGCTGAAAATTATTGAGTTTGATAAGCTGCATTAAAGAAGTGCTAATACTCATCTTGTGGCAGTGTGCTTAAATTACCTTTATTTACAGTAGAGGACTAAACTTAAAAATACAAGATGGAAAAGATGAATCAATCACCACCAATTTGGTCTGAATTTATCTGTAAAGATTCATCTGTTTTTTTCAATGGTACCAACATTAAGCAGCAAGTAATCAAGGCTGGTCATGAGGAGTTAGGTTTCCTTTAAAATATATGAACTTAAAGCTCCTGTGTGTAATTTTTGATTTGTGTATATTTCGGTGTCCCCTGTGGACAAAGGAGACATTGCTTATTGTAATATCCTATCCTGCTGACTTTTCACAGTCAAATGTATCATCAATTTTGAGTATTTTATGCGAAAATGGTAAAAACGGGGCTGTTTCTTCAGAACTGCAGCTGACACCTACCCCTCGCACAGATTTCACACATTAAAAGCTATGCTGTAAAAATCGCAAACCATGTTGCTGATTGTTTTGTTTGCTTTACAGAATATGATAAAAAAATAATAATATGTGTTACAGTCTATTTCATGAATGTCAAAAAATTCCTCAGGAGCTTTAAATATATTAGATCTAGTGGTTTTAAAGCTATGGGGCAAGACCCCATACTGGCCTCAAGATCAGTTTGAGATATGTTGAGATAGAAAGCCATTGGGGTTGGAAAGAAGAATAACATTAGCAACTACATTTGTTGAATGAATGTCGTGGGAAGCAAGAGTGAAGTATTTTCCTCCAAAATGTAATGTACTAAAATGTAATAAGAACAAACAACAGCAGGAGGGAAAAAATTCTCAACCACTGGAAAACACAAGTAACTCAAAGCTGGATCTATTGTTGTTCTGGATATTCTTAAGTAACACCCTTTAGACACTGACAATCTAACAGTGCCAATTTCTTATTACATTCCCAGGGTTTCCAGTTGCCCTCCCCACCAGAGCCCCCTGCAGTCGAAGCAGAGTACTACACCATTGCAGATTTCCAGTCCTGCATATCTGATGGCATAACTTTTAATGGTGGACAGAAAGCAGAGGTAAGCACTCTTTTCATGGTTACCTTCAGTAACTAGAGAACTGCATATTCAGCTTAGAACTCTATAAATGAATCTATTAGATAGTCATAGTGCAGTGGTATGCTTTACATAAGAGAAAAAAATGGGATCTCATGAAAGTACATCAAAAAGCTTCACAAATAGACTGAACTTTTCTCTTAACTATGTGTCCTAGGTCATTGAGAAGAACTCTGGTGGTTGGTGGTATGTTCAAATAGGAGAGAAAGAGGGCTGGGCTCCCTGCTCCTACATAGACAAACGGAAAAAGCCCAACCTGAACCGAAGAACAAGCACTCTGTGCCGCCCAAAAGTCCCACCTCCTGCTCCACCAGTCAAAAAGCAAGACTCAGTGGAGACTGCACCTCCCAGCAGCCCTGGGTCCGAAGCCCCAGAGTCCCCTGTGTCACCAGGGAGGCCAGTTTATGAAGAGCCAGAATATGATGTCCCTGCTATTGGTGATTTGGATCTGGAGTCTGAGTTTGAGTTCCTGAGGGGAGAAAGTTCCCTGGTAGATGCAAAGAATGAGGACACTACCTCTGAGAAAGGATCCCACCTTTCCTCCAAGCCCTCTCCAGCTTCTTCACTCCACAGTGCCTCCTTTAGGATGGGAGAGTCATTTGAAGACGGACATGAAGCAGAAGGAGCGATAGAGCCAGAGGAAGAGTGCATCTATGAGAATGATGGCTTCAGGCCCTTCAGGGAGACACCAGAGAGGCAGTGCAGCAGGGACTCAAATTCCTCCAAGACAAGCGTCTTGTTAGAAACCAGCAAGACTGCGAGCCCGACATCCAGTGGATGGAGACCTGCAGGTAACAAGTTCAAGATTGACCTGAATGGTAGTCAGTTTCCAACTAAAGCTGAGGAGGCGTCCAGTCCGAAATCTGCCTCAACTGAGTCTACTCCAGATCTCTCCAGGACAAAGAAAGAGCATGAGGAGAACAAGGCATCCTTTTCTATCAAGTCTTCTTCGAAACCAAAGCCAGTGGTGAGACCTAAACCACAACTAGCAAAGGCATCCAGTGCAGAGAAGATGGACATCAGCACCTTGAGAAGACAGCTGCGGCCAACAGGGCAGCTGAAGAACGGCAGCAAAACTAAAGGGGAAGACTCTGAGACAGCTTCAGTCATCTCCTCAGAAGACTCCTTTTCTTCCCAGAGTACATCAGACCTGTCCTCTATCTATTCTAAAGGCAGCAGGGGAGACTCTGACCTGGAAAGCAGCAGCCTGTATCGCACCACAGATCCCTATGAGAAAGTCCAAGAGTCTGAGATCAGCTTTCCTGCTGGAGTGGAGGTGGAGGTGGTGGAAAAGCAAGAAAGTGGATGGTGGTATATCCGCTGGGGAGATACAGAAGGATGGGCACCAACTTATTACCTGGAGCCCACCAGGCAACAGGATGACATGGCAGGGACAGAATCTGATGGTACCCCAACCAAACCTGGAAGCCTTAGCAAGTCCAACAGCCTGGAGAAGAATGAACAAAGGGTCCAGGTGTTGAACAACATCAACCAAAACCTAAAAAAGGTCACCCCACCCATTCCCTCCAAGCCGCCAGGGGGCCTCTCCAAATCAATCGGCTTATTTGGATCACGGAAGCAGAACAGCACCAAGCAGCAGCAGGTAGTCAGACCTCAGTCTGTCTTCATATCAGCCCCAATCAGGGATGGTCCCAGCCCTGTTGGCTCTCTCAGGAGAAACGAGTCCCTTAATTCCACAGACCATCCCCGTGCAAGTCCCACAGTGCGACGCAATGCCTCATTTGGCACAGCACCCCGCAGCCAGGCACCAAACAACATAGCACTACCAAACAGGAACAGATTCGATACTGGCAGCTCTGAGTCTCTTGGCATCAGCTCTCAGAGGAATGCCATCCCTGTGTCCACAGTGAAACCAAAGCCCCACATCATACACAACAACCTCAGAGAGGTGTATGTTTCCATAGCAGATTACCATGGTGATGAGGAAACCATGGGATTTCCAGAGGGAACAAGTCTTGAGGTCCTGGAAAGAAACCCCAACGGTTGGTGGTACTGTAAGATTCTGGACAATGGCAGACCAAGGAAAGGATGGGTTCCTTCAAATTACCTCGAGAGGAAGCACTAGCACTCATGTGTGGAGCTGGCAGAACTCTAACCATGCGTGAAAAGACTACTCAAACGGATGCATTTATTTTGTGAAATAATCCTGAGACATGAAGGAAGGATTGAAATCCTACTCGGTACCTTTGCCAAAATGAGCAGTTAGTTTAAATTGTGACTGAAACAAAAGGAGACATCTGTTTCAATGAGTCAACATGATACAGTGCCTGAGATGATGCATTAGGAACAGTGGAGTATATTGGGACTTAGTTAAACAGCCAAAGAGAACACCAGAGGGCGGAAGAATGACTTCATTAAAATTCTTCACTGCTTACCTTTAACTTGAACTAAGATGTTGTTTTGTGTCCATGCCTTGAACCTTCTCTGTAAGTTTATAATGTATTTTTTGTAACTTTTTAAGCATTTAAAGCTTACTGCATGTTTAAAATGATTCATTATATTGACGACGCCTTAAGCTGTTGAATTTAAACCTTTTCCTCATCCTTTTTGAAAGGAAAATCTCAGTTATTGCCAAAGCTGCTTTGTGTTAGTCTCATCTTGGTGCTGTCTTTTTGCATGTTTAAGATAATTTCATACCTTATGTCACACTTAAGTGAAATATTTTATCCTTTTAAGCGTGTAATAATATCTTGACTAAACAATCTGTGAGCATCTCTGATTATGGTTATGTAAAAACAACCCCTGATGATCTCTCCTGAAACTTATAGCCTTTATTTCAGTGCCTGATCGTCTATTTTGAAACTTTCTTGACGCCAGTGAAAATATTTATTCATTACTTAAAAATCCTATGATCTCTGGTTTTGTTATTATTTTAGGACATCTACCAGTTAAAAATATGTATCACTAAAGCCTAAACATTTATAAGAACTGCTCTATAAATCTTAAAAACATTTTTGAATTTCTGCTGGGCAGTAAATTTGACATAACTTTACAGCAACAGTATTACTGGGGTGCTCACTTTTGTTTGATGTGTACTGTGTGATCAGTGATGATTACCAAAGTGCCAAAAGAATGACTTAAATAAATGCACTTTTGAACAGATGTTGGCTCTAGTTTTTGTCATCTACATTGTCTAACACTCGTAAGGTTTGACCCTCCTGTAACCTAAACAATTTCCTGACTTGGACCCCGTCTTTTTGAAAAATAATTAATGTATTAATATCAGTTTTCCAACAGTTATTTACGAGAATCTATTGATTGTTTTAAGAGTAATAAATAACTTTTTAGATTTATGTGTTAAAAAATTGTTAGTCCACCTGGTCAAACCTTGAAAAACATACTAAAACAGAGTAAGATAAATTGACTTGCCACTTCAAAGATAATGTAACTTTCCGTGAATCCTGTCAATTTTGGGATGCACCATTATTTTGTAAGGTTTACCTGAGGATAACAGGGTGGACTCAATATCAAGGTGGTTTACTACATTTTTGAAAGCCCATTGGTAAATTTATTTTTCTCTTCCAAAACACCTTTTAACTCTCTGTAAATATAAATATTTAATGATTTTGCTTATATTTGACATATTAAAATAGATATAAAATAGATACCACAATTGATGTAGAAAACAAATTATAAATGATCTTTTTTGGTCTGAACACAATTCTAATAAAACTTATGACAGACTAAATTCACTTTCAAGAGTGAAAAATGTTTTTTGTAAGTAAATGTTTAACCCCTTCACCCATGTGCTTCTAACCTTCACAGACTCCATGAATTGATGCCCATCTCCTAAATATTTGGTCACATGATCAATCTCTTTTACCATTTCCAAGGGGGTGGCTCAGCCTACCCCACTCTCCCCTTTTATACTTTCAAATGAATTGTTTATTGTTTTAGTAATATGTGACTGCTTATTTATAGGGGATGAACGGACATCTAGTATAAGTTTTTATCAGGCTACTCTTCAGTCTAATTAGTCTGACGTGATAGTGGGCCTACACAGAATCATTTTAAACTGGCCTGTTTGATAAACAAAAGTGATTGGACCCCAGGGTCGCCTGGATATTGCGTTAATTAGCTACGTTTGTGTAGGCTGTATTTTTTTACGACTCCAGACAAAGTGCCTTTTAGTTAGCATTTCCTGGACGGCGCGTGAAGGACCCAGAAAGTTAAGTAACGACGTAAGACAACGTCAGAGTTTGCTCCACGGAGGACGTCAGGTTGACGAAATGGCGGACGCCACGTGAGCTCGCTGAATTGACCGCAGTGATAAAGACTTATTTTCAGGTATGTTAAAAAACTAACACTTTTTTGATGAGTCATGTTCGGCCTGGAAGCAAACCTTACCTGTAGGCCTTCATGTTTGGCCGGTGTGATCCATCAATGTGTAAATAAAAGGTGTTCCTGTTTGGTAGGAGGAGGAAATAAGTTAGAGGCTGATTGTCTGTGGATCATATTACCTGACAAACAAACCTTTGTGTGGCTCTCAACTGGGGACAACCGGGGACAAGTTATTCACAGAGGCTTGAAAAGGCCAAGATGCAGTTAGGTCACAATGTGTTCAGCTGGTGGCATTTAGTGTTGTTATGTAAGCATTGTTTTTAAAAGTCATGGGAGATGGCATCCACGTATCTGCTTTAAATCAAAATTAAACTGGCATAAGCTGTGTGGAAAAGCTTAAATGAACCTTAATGATTATTGTTGATGTTAAGCCTCTGAGGTGAGTGGCATTTAAGGCTTAATGCTTTGGGAAGATCTCTGTATTATGTTCATATCCAGGATAACATCTGTAAATGTCCTGTGCAGCAGAATGGTTTGACTCCATGGATGCTGTTTTGCAAAGAGTTTAAACTACACTTGGTTGGGTGACATCCCTTTCATTTCTTTGCTGCAGCACAGAACCAGATATCCATGCAATTCGCTTTGTTATTTGGTGTAAATGGCTTTTTATGTCATGGTAGCTGGGCTGCTTAATCCAGCATCAACTGACAGAGCAAAAGTTTAGGTAACAAGTGTGGAGTAGTTTTAGCCAATACTATTGTCCCCTTCAGTTACAATCAGAGAAGCCCCATATCAAACGCTGATGTGTGTTTTCTGATGTCAGACACTATATATTTCTGATTTATTAGATTTGCAGCCTGAAATATAATAAGATTTCCAGCCTAGAAGAGTCTTATGTGAAATATGCCCATCCCACTGGCTGTTTCCTCTACTGGGATTTCTACGCTGACACTACACTCACTGGTTTAGAACAAAGTTTTGTGGCTCTGTCGATCATCTTCACAACATGTTTGTATACTGGCTGTGTGCAAATGTGACTGTATTTGTTCATTTGTAAATGGGGTGTTTAATATGTAAGAAAATGACAGATTACACGAGTAGAAAATAGGAGAGGAAAGCAAAATGTGCAGTTTTTTCGATGTATTAAAACAACTTGACAAACTAATCAGATGTAATTTGAAGCCTGTAAATATAGTGAGTAGATCTTGATTGCTCCACATGTTAAAAAAAGGATAATAAGTCTGAAATTATTGATGCAGGTGATGGAATTGTTGTAATTAGACTCGCAGGTTTTTATGCATCGGCCCAAACCAGAAATACTCAGTTCCATCAAGACTGTAAAGACACCATTTCTGATGTCATTGTCATTTATAGGGGAAAAAAGTGCCTCTTGATGTGCACCCTGTGTTGCATTCAGAGAAAATGTGCCTTTAAAAAACCTTTAGTGTGCTTACAGTTTAGTGATTGTTGTAGCTGTGTTCAGCCTCTGGAGGGCAGCAGCACTCAGCTACTCACTGCAGAATGAGCACAGCACCCTAGTAACCTTCACCTTTGATTCCATCAACATAGTAATCACACGGTGTAGGGCTGAGATCCCTCAACTTATGTTTGAGACTATGAACAAAGTTCTACTTTTTAATATAATTGCACTCCTCCTCACTGTGCGTCCCTCGACACTGCAGGTCTGACAGAAGAAAAGATTTTACATCACGCTGAACATCAAAAGCTTAAAGTCTTAACGGCAACAGAGGAACAAACTCCAGCTCTGACTGTGGGATGCCTGGTTAAAATTCCAGATCGATACTGTCTGGCTTTTTGGAATACAAATTTGATACCTTAATTGACAGTGTCTGTTTGACCAAATAGCTGTCAAGAAGAGATACCACAACATAGCTCAAACAAGTTCGCCAAGCCCCGGAGCCTTCAGAAGGCCTGCAGCCAGGTTCACAGAGAGGTCTGAGTGGAAAGTCTGCGTGTACACAGACAGCAGAGAGATATACTGAATTCATGTCACCGTCACAGGCCCTGGCAGTGTACTTCGCTCTCACCTCTGAGAGCACTTGGCTATGAACGGCCCGCCACTGCAGCCTGTTTCATGTCTGGACGTCACAGGCTGTATTGGAGTGCAGTATTAAACAGAGCTGCATTAGAGCCAGGCCTGCAGGGTAGTAAATAACAGATGATGTTCACTCTGGCCAGGTCTACATACCACGACTCTAAACAGTTTCTCTGTGAGTTATAGCTGTTTACTAAAAGCCCTTGCCTTTGTTATTCATATAGTATATGGCAGGGTGTTAGTCAAGTATACTACTGTGGTGAGTGATTGTGTTGGATGTTAAGCATCTGAAGGATGGCTACATTTTGTTCTCTAACTGTTGCACAATATGAATTTTCTTGCCTAAGAGGTTACATCAACCATTTGTGTAATGCACATTATGGGAAAAGGTAATGGCACTAATGCTTTCTCTCGTTCCCCATCCTTTGTGCCAGACTGACTTCAGTTTCCTGCTTTGCATAAAACATAATGACTGTGGCTGTGAAATGGGAGTTGTCAGTTTTAACTTTTTATTGCAGTTTTAGTCAAAAACAATAAAACAATAAGGATCAGGTTTCTACTGTCTGTGAGGTAAAGATGTTAAGATATAAAATGACATTTTAAAGGTTTTGTAAGTAAGAAAATAGTCAATAGCCAGTGATTCAGACTCAAACTTTATTTAATAAACTGAACATTGTTTCTTGAAAGTTTCAACAACTATTAGAAATCCTAAGCCCAGGGAAACAGGAGCTTTAATTTGTCTTCCTTATTCATCACACACAGTGACGGCGAATATTTGGTCACATTTGAGAAACAGGCTTTCAGGCTTATTAAAAAAAAATTAAAAGCAGGTTTCTTCACACAAATGCATGAGAGAATTGAAATCTGTACAGGCAGGACAAATAACAATGGACTATAACAGTATGCCAACTGAACAAAATTTCCCTTGTTACACTGTATTTTAGGATAAAAGCTTATGATAGTTTGGCACCATGGGAAGTATTCTCATTTGCTTGGTGGTGGAGAACTAGAGGAAAAGACACCACTCTTTTATTTGTCCAGTTAGTTGCCAAGCAAGCAGATGATTAGCTTAGCATAAGACCTGTAAACAGGATGTAGCTTGTATCTGTTCAAAGGTAACAACATAATTTAATGTTCCTTTTCATATAAGTTATTCAGGTATCACATGTGTTGAGAAAATAAACTGCTTTAGCTGGAGTTAGGAACAACATAATTTTTCTGCTATGACTCGTTGCCAGGCAACAATCTGCACACCAGGAAGTAGTTGGTTAAGAGCTTTAGAGGGTCTTGTACTTTTTGTACAGAACCATTAGCTATTTACGTCAGCGAGCTGTTAAGCGTTGAACTTGAAAATATGAATGTAAAAGTGCTGAAAAAAGGAAAGTTCTTCACTAAACCTTCTTAACGGAATAATCATTTTTCTGACACCAACGGTCACTGACTGTCACCGTTGGTCTTAAGTGCTAGTTGGGGTTTTTGACATGATGGTTAATTCAGCTGATAAATCTCTGTTGTTATACCTTTCACACTGTCACTGCTATAAAACTGTTACTTCGTACACAATAAAAATATCCATTACTCTTCGTACAAGTTGTACACTTATACCACAATACAAAAATACCTCACTAAAAGTAGGCTAAAAGTCCTGCATCAAAATGTAAAAGTCGGCTACGGACATAAAACAACAGAATTTATCAAAAGTTAAAATACTCCCATCAGAAAAATGTCGCCATTATTTACAATATTCAAAGAATAAATACTTTTGCAATTGAGTCTACACAGCAATACAATGATAAATTACATTCTCTCCTCTCCAGCAGGTAATGAATCATATTTTCAACAATGTCAAACTATTCCTTTCAGTGAAAGTAAACTCACATATTTGCTAAGCCATAAAGGGGTAAATGCTTTTCTCTAGCTGTTAAGTATGTCACAATAAAATAGAGAATAGTCCTAATTTTTGGACACTTTAACCAAACATATCAAACAAACAGTGATAGTTCTTTATAGTAGCATTGACAAAATAAATAAACCTTATAATATACAGTTGATATTACACTCATCAATACCAATTTCTATCAAAAATCTTGCACAATTATTAGATGCAAAGTTGGATTTGGTCAAGGGGAAACAAAACAAAGGCTGTAAAGGCAGAGCGACAAAATTCCAGTATTATAAAATGCAGTTACTGAGGGGACAGGGCAGCACTTAAACGTTTCATCTTAGCAGTAAAAATGTTTGTCTTATCCTTAAACCTGACAGCTTTGGGTTGGTAGGTTGTGTGGTTACACCAGCTTTCAATCACAACCACATAAGAGTGACTTTTAGACGATAATGATCCTCAGACTTTTCTCTTGGTTGTACAATGAGGAGCCTATCAGACCAGAGTTCATCCAGACTTCTCTTTTCAAAGGCACACAAGGAAACTTACCCAAACAATGTACAACATAATTGCTAATTTCATCTCCAAGGTGGAAGGATGATGAGCTTCCATACCTTGAAAAACAACAAATCAGCTTCTACCTCTTCATAGATTATTAGATTAGTGATGTTCAGCAAGGCCTAAATAACTCCTTAAAATAGCAGAGTGGAATGCATGTGATTAGTTGACTGAAAATGTCCTTGGAGTATGCTTTTACTGACAGAGAGCAGCACTCAGAAACTGATATGCAAAAGAAATTCTCACAATGTCCCACAATAACAAGCTACATCCTTGTCGCTGACTGCACACGGGGTATTTTTCTACTGTTCTCATTTAGGGAACAAATGAAAGAGACGTGTGTAACCTGAAGATGCTAGGCCATCTGTAACTCAGTGTTTTATGGATTCCTGGAAATGAAAAGCAGGTTGATTTTCTATCCCGATGTGCTCTCTCTGCGTTTTAAAAATAACCCTTTGCCCACCAATGTTTACTTCAACGATTTTTGTCCAATTACAGTATACAGAAACAGCCAGGAACATCTGTCAAGAATGGGGGACATACAAACCACGCAAGTCCCACACTTTACAGGCTTTTATACAAACTTCTGATGCATCTGGTTTGCATGAGCGAGCAAACACTTTCTTTGTGTGAAACGATGAGCAGACGCATAGAAAAAGTGGCCCTTCCTCCTCTGTCTCCATCCCAAATATACGACATCCTCCCTCAGACCTCCTCCCTCGCTCCCTCATCACTGATTCACATGCTCATTCAGCTGTGAGTGTGACCTTCTATGGTGACAACACTTTTTTCACTCTTCGCACAATCTTGCTTTGCCTTGCCTGAAGTTCACAGAACAACCACAGCAGGCAGTGAGTTTTTTCTTAATTTACTGCACATGCTTTAGGGATTTCGTTACCCTTTCAGGTTTGGGCATACTGTTGTGATTTTAAGTCCAGGGGACATTTTCTGCATTCAAAATGGTTTATTTTGGAAATGCAATGAATATTAACTTTTTTATACTGTTGTTCATTCTCTCTTCGAGAAGTCTCAAAGAGCTGTCTTTTAGATTCGAAGAGACACTGTTCTTACTCTTAACGCTTCCGACTTCAAAAGTGGACTAACAATCGAAACCACAGATTCATTTTCCTGTTTTTTCTCCCCTGCAGTTTTGAACAATATATGTTCTTCAAAAACTAATATTAGCAAATATTTGCTTTTGTTCTCTTCCATGACAAGCCAAAGGACCAATAAAATTCAAACAGCTGCAAAGGAAGTTCATTGTGAGTGAACTTTGGCGATTAAAGCTTCTGTTGTTGACCCCACTTGGCATTGCCCACTTTAAGCACAACAAGAAACTGTGCTTCAGCGGATGATGGTCATTTGCCGGCATTTGTGCATGAGCTACCATGCCTTTACTCTGACAAGTGGGTCAAATGTCTCTCTGAATTACCCTCTCTTTCGTAGACACGCAGATCAGAGTCCCTGAATGATACTACAGTGGGTTTGAGTGTGATTACTGAAGTAGCACAAATTTGATATAAGATCACACAAGTTTTCTGGATGGATTGATGAATGTCATTGCTGGGTCAAAGGTGGCCAATGTGAGCTTCTCAAGGATGCACCATAGACATAACTTCAATGTTGATATGAAGCAGTCATAGTCCTGCTGTAGAGTACCTGAGCCAGATTGCACAAAAAAACAAGCATGGCTTTCGCCTGTGCTCCCTCTCTCTTTTCATAAGTCCTAAATGGCTTTGACAACCCTCTGAGCCTGACCTGACAATTTGATGGTTTTCTATCACTCCTACGTGCTCCGGTAGGTCTTGATAATATCTTTGATTGTCCTCCTGCAGATGGGGCAGCACGCATGGGCCATTTTCTTTAGCTTCAGGCCACAGGCGTAGCAGAGACACATGTGTCCGCAGGCGTAGAGGACGGTGTCCACCACATTCTCATAGCAAATGGTGCATTCGTCACTCCAGGAGCCAGAGCTGGGCGGGAAGGTCGGGGACTCTGGTTGGCTGGAAAATGGAGAGCTTGGGGTTGTACCTGAGGTGATGAAAGAACATAACAGCAGAGATATGTATTTAAGTGTGAGGCAGAGAAAAATCCCCACAAATATCAGTGCAGGTAGACAACTGTCAAAACCCTGCCCGCTGTTTTCTTTTGCAAATGAAGTGTCCCTGAAGCGTTGCACTGGTGTAATTGTGTTCCATTTTGCTCTTCCTTGTGCCATTATCTGCCAAGAGCTGTCCTGTCATACTGCCTGCAGCTTCAGACTGCAGTGATGTCAGGGATCACTGCTTCACATCACCAAGGTAAATATTTGCTTCATGTGCAAACACGTGTATTGTGAGCTGACGTCTTGTGGTGTGTTCGGTCAGTGTTTGTGCACTTCTTACTGGTTCAGTCCTCTCCTGCATGTCTACGTTTTAATCAAGTTCATGTACAAAACAAAACTGAATGAGGACACCAAGTGCATCAACACTAGGATTGGACACAATAACCTGTGGTTACTGGGACAAAATAACGGAAACTCATTTAGCTAACCTGGTTCTTAAATCAAATATATTCAGACTGATTTGCTTTCCTTATTCTTTACCTTGGGGTAAAGACAGAGGGAAGATACAATTTAAGAGTTAAAACACTTGAACGAACCTGTAGATGAAGAAAACATTGCGTTGTAGTTGGCATTGTGGCTTGAATTGAGGTTGATGTTCATGTTGAGGTTGGGCTCGCTGCAAAGGACTGTGGGGGTGTTTGGTGTGCATGATGGAGAGCTGGGAACCGATGGGCCTCGAAGCTCTAGGTGTGAAGATGAACCTAAAGGCACAGAGGAAATACAGATTAATCCAAATTCTCTTTTACCAGTATTACCCAGTATTATCCAAGTACTATGGTACATGTGTGTTTTAAAAATCTCTGACCTAATACGTCATCAAGGTTTCAGGTTAGCATACTTCAATAGACTGATGACTTTTATAAAATAATGCTCTACTGTGTCCAGGTTTCTGGCTTTCTTGTTTTGTGGTGCCTCTTGATAGGAAACACTTTTCCATAAAACACCAGCGTCAGCACCAGATGAAATAACATCAAAAGATAGTGAGACTGCTTTATACTCTCTTCTTCTTTCCAGCATAATACTGATACTGTGGGTATGTTTATGAGTTACTTGTTGGGTTGATCAAAAGACAATAACTGCTGTAAAAGTATATAACTCTGTCTCTGTGATTTGCTTACCATGCTGACTTTTTAAAATGCACTTTTTTTACAACCTCTAACAATAACACAATGGTGAATTCACAAAACAGACGTGTGCCAAGTTTTGAGAGGGAACCAAAAATGAAGAGAATAAGATCTCAAGTAGATTAAAACATATGGACGAGTAAAAGTGAGGGATCAGTGGTTTTAATCTTGGGTGGGATAGTGCAACATTACTCTGCAAGTGCTCCAGCATCTATCTCACATCATGTTCAACCTCTTGGGATCCCCTCACAGGGCCCGACATTGTAACTAGCTTGCTGGCCCGAGATGCATGGTTGACAGACTCGAGGTCAGCTGATTGTACATTTCACTGGCCCCGCTCAGGCTAGTTAAAAATACTGTCTTAAGGGATCATGTTGCCTGTGAGATCATGTCACCTACTTTCACATCATTTTCCTGTGACAACCGGGGTTTTGCCAGTGATTCTCATTATGTCATTAATTTTGCAGCATTGGTGTTTCATAAGTGACCGCAGTGTCAAAGTTGGAAAAAGCCACCCCTGACAGCTATATTACTGTCACTCCAGTGAGCGTTCTTGTTACACTAGAGATGTACACTTGGACCCTCGCCATAGAGCGGGTCCACTTTCAGAGTAGTACAGTTTTAAAGCTAGTAATAGTGAATAATAATGGCTTGCTGTAACGGTTAGAAATCTAGGTATGTGGAATAGAAAAAGGATCTACCGCATTTTTTGGACTATAAGGCGCACTTAAAATCCTTAAATTTTCTCAAAAATTGACAGTGCGCCTAATAATCTTGTATGCCTTATGTATGATTACTTGTGCTTACATGATTTTATGTGGTACAATGTGCTCAAAAATCAGTCGAAATGTGTAAGTACAACTACTGTAAGCAACAAAGCCGCTCCGCTCAATGGATATTCGGAGCATTACGGTAACTGTCGCCTGAGCTGGAATCATCACTGAACAGCCAGGTACCGGTAACAGCAACAAGACTGACTCGGATAATGATGAGAGGGACCCGGGCATGCTTGATGCCGAAATCGCTCAGCTGTTTAACTCAGAAGCTGAAGATGAAGAATTCGATGAATTTGTGGGAGAGGAATGAATCAATCTGTGAGCGAATTTTTATTTACCGGTATTTGTTGTTAAAACTCAGTTAAATAGTTTGATTTACTGGACTGTGTTGTTTTGCTAAATGTGCCTTACAATCCGGTGTGCCTTATGGCCAGAAAATACAGTATTTTTTTCCGATTTGTAGGGATTCTCCACTCATCAATAAATCCTGACTGGTATTCTTCAAATCAAAAGAAATATTAATTGGTCATGGGTTACAATGGTCAACCCCTGCCCCACTACCCCTGTTCATCAGGGAAGGCTTCAGGCTGCAGGGGAAAATTTGAGTCAGGTAATTTTAGGAATCAAAGCCTAGAAAATTTCCAGAGTGCATGTCTAAAAACAGCTTTTAAGAGGAGAGATGCGCTGACACCATTTCCCCTCTGTAGATGGATTCTGATACCCGGACTGGTGTGGTAGACTTAACAGACTGCATATTTTTGGTGAAACTTTGCTGACTTTGACTAACAAACTCTCATCAAGCAATGCCATCACATTTTACCTTATGCAGTATTTGAGGCTGTATTTTAGAGCCAGTAATAAGTCTGTATTAAAGTAGGACACTCCTGTTTGAAAAAGCTTCAGTAACCAGGCCCACAAAAATGTGATTATTCACATTGTGTGTCTCTGAGAAGTAAGCCAAAGCTGATAATTAGTGTGAGGATGTCTTGTTGCATCTTCCTCCCTGTCTCAGTCTGTCACTCTCTATCACATTAATTCGTTTCCATCACCAAGCAGATGACTTGTGCGTCTACAGCGTCTGTATGTGGGTGAATGTGAGTTGGTGGAGTCTCATCAAAGACGCCAAACTCCCTCCTGTCCTCCTTTCAGAGCCCATGATCCCTCTGGGAAGGGTACAAAATGCTTCCACGGACTTTCCTTTGTTGGTCCTGTATGAGTCGTCCCCACCCCAACCCCACAACCATCGGCTCTGGCATCGGTTTTCATTTTGGCAGCTCAATGAGAATACTGACCCCGATTCCATGGACAAATCCTGATCCCGTCTGCCCATGGGCACATGACATTGTTGTTTACACATCGTCCTTCAACTGACCGTCGAAGCAAAAATACACCACCGTGTCAGACTGGCAGCCCACTTGGCCTGACCACCCATCCCGTGGCTCAGATACTTCAATACTGGTAGTTTACATCCTATCCCAAAAATTGCTTATCCAAATTTTCCTACAGCTAAAAAAAGAACAGCAGATGGTGCGAAATTATAGGAAAAATGATGTGGTCTGTCAATTCAACAAAAATGTACACAGTTTGTTGAATAAGTGAAGCTACACGATGTTCCATCTCTCTGAACTCTGATACCTTCTCCTCAGACCACCCCAACAACTGCAGTCTTCGTTTTAGATTACATAAACACAACAGAGTGGCTTTTTAGTCATGCTGCAACTAGTTAACTACTAAAAACCAACAGCGGTAAGAAGTATGCAAGAACACAGGGCTTATGCTAACCCATGCAAAAACCTTTCCATAATTAGTTTGCTTTTAAGGTTGTCGCTGGGATCAATTTGTTTGTTCCACTTTGCTGAGACAGGCACTTTTTCAGAGTCATCTATTCATTTATTCTTTGTATTATCATATTTTACAGTGGGTGCAGAGGCATAAATGCACATAGTAGCATTTACTCAACCTTCCATTGCCTACTTAACATGAGCTATGTGACAGCCCAGCTGTTAGTAAATGTCTTGGTCAACTTTAATAAGGAAGTATGGATAACCTTCATGTCTATTCATGTACCCTTTCATCCAGGGGACCTTTCATCTCCTCTCGCATTATGAATTTACTGCAGGCTATGCCACCAGGGATGAGAATGTCAATGCCTTAGGATGTGCAGGCAGTGCAGGAGGCTTATTTGTAGTTGAGCATGAGTATGGTGGCTCTCAACACTTATTTATCAAATCCATCAATCTCCACCGCACCCTGTCAAGCTATTTCCTTTTCTTCAAAAGAAGACCGTCTTTAGATCTTGTGTTATGGCCAGTATGCAGTTGAGTCTGAAACACAGCACAAACATGATCTGCAAGTCTGACATGGCAGACTTGCTAAGGAGCTACTTAATCATTTTTATATGCAGCAGATAACATAAGAATCAAAGGGATATTCTGGCGTTAAATTAAGTTAGGGTCAAACACACCGTTACACCAAGTTAGACACCCGTCGAGAGATTAATGTCTCCGCTTGCTTCTCTAGTTATACCAACTTTAGTAACGACCGCACGGGTCCTAGGGTCCCAGCCACAGCACTAGCCACCAAACATCTTTTAACTTTGCCTGATTTCTTTAGCAAAGAGACTAAGCACAACTCACCTACTCTCTTCCAGCAGCCGCTTGTTTGTAATGAGACCTTGGGCCAGTCTAATATGGACTGCAGCGGGGTGACGCAGCTCAAGGAAGAACATTCATGATCATCTATTCATGGAAATGCAATCAGACTGAGACGCTAAGGAAGAACTACCGTGTCTGCAGTACAGAATTATTAATATGATAATTATTACTTCAAGGAAATGATAAAGTAATGATCATGTTCTTCCTTGAGCTGCATTCCCCTGATGCAGTCAATGGACTCACCTGGAGGTCTTCGCTACAAACAAGCAGCTGCTGGATGAGAGTAGGTGAGTTGTGTTTAGTCTCTGCTAAAGAAATTAGGCAAAGCTAAAAAGATGTTTGGTGGCTAGTGCTATGGCTGGGACTCTATATGTACTGTTGATGAAGTTAGGTGCTGTTCTGAGCATTATTCGTGGCTATAGAGTGGCGTTTTGGCTGAGCGCGTGGCTCTCTGTATTGCTATTGTGCAGTCTTTACTAAAGTTGGTGTAACTAGAGAAGCAAGCGGTCGGCAATATTCATCTCACGATGGGGTGTCTAACTCTGTGCTCCCTTTAATAGAGAGACCCAGTGTCCTGAGAGTGACCAGCAGAAAACAACTCTTATATAAATATTAGATAGAGAAATACAGCCTCAGTCTATAGGCAGCACTGTCTGCAGCATGTAAAGCAGGGTATAACAGCGAAAACAGATGGTGATTCAGACTACTATGTGTTAATACACAGTAATAGGGCACCAGTAGCACAGTCCTCTAAGCAGGCAGCCTTTGTGCCGAGGCTATACTCCTTAATGGTCAAAGTATTGATTCTTAATCCAAACAGAATTTTGATGCATGTCATCCCTCACTCCCCCAAAGCTAAAAAAAGAAAGTCCAGTTACATTTTTTTTGTCTAAAATTGTGTAAAAATCTGTATCTATACTTAAAGTTTCATATCAGATGGGCTTCACCAAACCTTACAAGCTGATTAAAAAGATGGAAAAATGCTCCAAATGCTCTAAAGTGGGTGATAAATTTGTGCTTTGTCATGTAGATAGGCCCCTGTATCATAACCCAATGCATAATGCAGTCATTTGATCAATTGTTTGTACAAGAAAATTGATGATAGCAGCTTAAAGATTACAGCTGAGCACATGCAGAAACAGCAGATGTAAACACACTGGAGGACACCTGTAATGAGGATATTCATCATGGCTACCACGGGCTAGTATTGATTCAAACTGTCTTAAATAAAATGATTAAGTCCTGCTTTCTTAGATTATACCGACAAAATGACCATGTGAGAGCAACAGACTCCCATCTGTTCCACTTCACGGGCTTGACAACACCCAGCCATGACAAACTGTCGCTTGCCTCGCTGGCTAGATGTTTCCATGGCAACTTGTGGCGTGCGGCCTCAGCGAGTGGGTGAGCGGGGACGTCACAAATGCACTCCCCACAGCTGGAGTGGGTAATGACTCAGAGAGCGTTCCTACCCCAAAGATTTCGCGGATGGGGGGGTTAAGTAAGAGAACGCACAGGGAAAGGAGGAAGAGATGAAGTAGTGAAAACCATCGGAGGACCGGTGTTAGGGGATCAGACTGTGGGCGGAAAACCGGGCATCTCTAACCTCTGTGCAATTACATTTTAATAATGCATATAGAGGGAATTATAAGGAGCTATCACAGTCCCCCCCTCCTGATACATAACGCCGGTTACTGGGAGCCCACGCAAGACAGAAATATCCTCCTGAGCCTCGATCTGACTGACTACATGAAAGAGAGAAAAAGAAGAAACTGTTATCCAGAAATGTATTAGGAGAGAAAGGATTTTAGAGTTAATGAAGTCCAACAAAACAGATTATTTGAAATTTAGAAACAAAACTTGTGATTTCTCAGGAAACTTGCCAGAACAGATTCATTTTCAGCATGTGTTGCATTTCCAAGTAATGATGTTACATTTCTTAATCTGCAGGAACTGTATAGAGATAAAACTCACCCACACTCACCAAGTGCTTGCTGCACTCTGCAATGTTTTATGCCGACATCATAATACTACGGTGGCCTGGAAGTGCAAAACACAACCACAAAAGAGGAAACACGACAGCAAATCACATATGCAAACACAAAAAAGAAAACACGACAGCAAATCACATATGCAAACACAAATAAGAAAACACGACAGCAAATCACATATGCAAACACAAAAAAGAGAAAACACGACAACAAATCACATATGCAAACACAAAAAAGAAAACACAACAGCAAATCACATATGCAAACACAAAAAAGAGAAAACACGACAGCAAAATCCCAAAACGCGACAGCATCGTCTGTCTTCTTCTTCTTCTTCGTTGTAGTTTAATGGCAGTTTTCTCCGCTGGGGGTGGAGTACTACTGCCACCTGCTGGAGTTCGGAACGGGAAAGTAAACATGAACATGGACGCCGAAAGCGAAAGTGTACTCGAAATTATCCAGCAATATTTTGATGCAGGACACAAATATGACGTAATAGTCGACATGTTGTGTAGCAGAACACATTAATTGAACATCCCTTAACTTACTTGATGGACTGTCACCGTCTGCTTCTTGCAGCCTTTTCCCACAACTGCTGCAAAAGTTGGGTTGTCCGGGGAGCTCTTTGCCACAGTATTGGCAATACATCATCACTGACTGTCGCGCCGCGGTTCGTGTCTTTCCAGGTCAAAGGACAGACGAGTCGATTCGAGTGCTTACTTTCCCATTCCGACATCGATCCAGCAGGTGGAGGTAGTACTCCACTCCCAGTGGAGTAAACTGCCATTAAACTACAACGAAGAAGAAGAAGACAGACGATGCTATCGTGTTTTGGGATTTGCGGTTGCGTTTACTTTTTTGTGTTTGCATATGTGATTTGCTGTCGTGTTTTCTCTTTTTTGTGTTTGCATATGTGATTTGCTGTCGTGTTTTCTTTTTTGTGTTTGCATATGTGATTTGCTGTCGTGTTTTCTCTTTTTTGTGTTTGCATATGTGATTTGCTGTCGTGTTTTCTTTTTTGTGTTTGCATATGTGATTTGCTGTCGTGTTTTCTCTTTTTTGTGTTTGCATATGTGATTTGCTGTCGTGTTTTCTTTTTTGTGTTTGCATATGTGATTTGCTGTCGTGTTTTCTCTTTTTTGTGTTTGCATATGTGATTTGCTGTCGTGTTTTCTTTTTTGTGTTTGCATATGTGATTTGCTGTCGTGTTTTCTCTTTTTTGTGTTTGCATATGTGATTTGCTGTCGTGTTTTCTTTTTTGTGGTTGCGTTTTCTCTTTTGCGTTTGCGTTTTGATTTGCTGTCGTGTTTTCTCTTTTGCGGTTGTGTTTTGCACTTCCAGGCCACCGTATAATACACTACCCGAGCAATGTTTGTGCTCTATCTAATGAAATATAGAAATTTTAAAACCTTTAAGTCTGGCACTGTCATAACTCAGCGAATCATGCTTAATATTTTAAACCCTGAACCGCACAAAAATGTGGTGAAGCTCATTTCGGACTTAAAACGTCCACTGAAAATAAACTCTTAGCAGAAGTTTCCACTTCAGCTGCATCTTTTAAATCCTCAAAACGAGGTGAAAATTACAACAACATACCGAATGCACAATGAATTCTCTGTCCTGAACACAACAACAAAAGCTTCTCTGCCACACAAAGCTTTGACAGAAAACAAACCCTCTGAGTCACCCTGGGGACCTACATTTCTTCACACATTAAAAAGCATATTTTCGGCCTGTGATCATGTCCTCAACGTTTGCATGGCATGCTAGCATGCTTGGTTTCACTTTCAACATCAAAATTAACCCACAACATTTCTTGGAGAGGAAAATTACACCAAAACCTTCAACCAGTTCTTGGCATCAAACCACCATTTCCCCCAGCCCTCCTGAGCCTGTTTGCCATTAAATGTTATAATTCTATTCATTCTGAGTAAGACGCAGTGCCAGAATCTCAAACACCAGGCATGATTAACTTCAGGGTACCTTCAGGTAGAGCTGCGGTATCGTCATGTGAAATCTGCTGGAATCAAACAGAGTAGACAGAGATTCTGTTCGACTGAAGGTACAAAGTTAACATTCATATGCAAACTGTGGGGGCAGAATGTAAATTCTCAAGCGATATATGAGTTGATAAAAAGTCAGAGCAGCCCAGACAGAAAGTATTTCACGACTCGGCTGAGTGGGAATTCAGCCTCCAAAGGTCTTTCAAGGATCACAGACTGCATTAACTTCTGAATGGAAAGTTCCAGAGCACATCCTGTTAAGATCTGTGGAACGTGTTCCAATTTCATGAACTACTATTTGATAAAATATTCAAACTTTTGCTAACAGAAATGCTAATGAGGGACGGGTGAACTTTGTAGGTACAACTTCTTTAAATCTTCATCTGGAGCCTCCATCACTGATGCAAACACTCTAACTGATAATCGACCAAATGAACATGGGTTTGAATCTGTCAAATCGTGGACTGCGCTTAAAGAAGATTGTGACTCAGCTGTTAGATGTTCAAGTGATCTTGCTGCAAAATGTTCTTTGGCCTAAATCTCAGTTTGGATTTTCGGCTTGGAGTTGTGGGTTTCCACAGTTGAAAAATAGATCCAATATCACACCAGGGACCAAGTTTTTTTTTTTTTTTTTTAAACAATCTGATTCGATTAGGCTATCAGACTGGATCAAATTTTAAAAACGAAGTGTTCAAATGCAAAAAGAAATTTAAAAATTGGGCCAGATCAGATAATCCAATTTTCATTTTGTCCGAATAAAATCCTCAGTTGGTGTGGTTCATAACTGAGAAAAAATTGGAACAGCTTTCACTCTGGAATTCAGGATTATTTTTGTCCTAACAAGGAGCTGAATTAAGATTCAAATAGTGATAATGTCAAGTTGGAAATCAAGAAAAACGTTTTTTTCTAAAAATGTCACTAAACTGGTGTTAACACCAAACAAAAATGATTTAATTAGAAACAACTATGACCTTTTAGTTAGTGGGGATTTTAGTGCCCCCTGCTGACAGTGACAAAGTCTGTCATTTAAAGTTGCATTTTAAACAGAGAGGTCCCAGATTTTACAATCATTAAAGTTTGTTACTGGGAAAAAATGATCCAATTCAGTTTATGTCCCAAAAAATTGCATCATAAATAACATAGATTTCAAAAAAAGTAATTTTTCATGATCCTGCTCATTCTCACTTAGATAAAACTTTTGACCATCCAGTCCCAGAATCTGAATAGGAGCAGGAAAACTCTTTAAATAAATGACTGTTGAGATTATGTTAACTACTGAGCGTGGTCTAGACCTGCTCTTTTTTTCTGGAAAGAGTCTTGGGATAATGACATAAAATATAACATTTGTTGATTGATTATGTTTGTAGACAAACTAGAGGAGCCAAGTCGCTATTTCTTTAAGTTTCCTTTTTCCAGGATGGTAGTAAAAGAGTAAGCTTTGCTCTACATTTCTAACCTGATTCAAGATCATATAGCATCATATTTATATTCATCATATTCATCATATTTTAAGGCAGTTTATTGTAAAAGCTGTGAATGCAAAGAAAGAAAATTGAACAAACCCAAAATCCTGAGTTGTGTGACGGTCCCATGCAGACCGTAGAACATCCACAGAGGCCTGGAGTTATCAACATACAGCTGCATCCCCACGCTGATGCTGTTCTGGCTCATCATGACCTCCCCTTCTGCGTTCATTACAAAGCCCAAGATGTCACCACTGTGGAGTGGCATCCCCACCCTGCACACGGCCCAGAACTCTTTGCGGTCAACCAGGGACTCTGGGTTGGACGGGAGGTCGCTCTGCCTCAGGGTGGCTGGGTCACATGATGTCACACCATAAGAGAGACACCCTGGTCGCGTGACACCCGCTTTTACTTTCACGAACACGGTCTCTGAGCAGCGTATCGGGCGGCTGGTGAACACCAGGGTCCTCTCATCCCCACGGTGATCCAGCCTCGCCACCGTGTGCTTATCCAGCGCTGTGACGTGGATGCCATGTACTGAGTGGAAGTGCAGATCAGTGTCCAAATGGCTGGGCAGCAGCGAGCACTGCTGAGAGTTCTGAGAGTTTTGGGGGACATGGCAGGAGACGGAGTTTAAGGGTTGCAGCCGCTCCTCTTCGTCATCATCTTCCTCCAGATTTGCCTCTTGCTGCTGCAGGCTGAGGTCACACAGGCTGATAGAAAGACGAGGGTCATCACTGTTTCGCTGAATGGAGGCTCGGTGGGCGGTAGCAAAAGAATGAGGACGCAGGCAGTCCATGGAGACCATCTCGCTGTCTGTGGAGAAAAACACAAAAGACTGTTATATAATCCCAGCGTTTAAATCTGAATCAACCCACAATGCCCTACTACCTGCTCTCTTAAGAGTCTTTTCTGGATAACATCATAAATCTATTTGGAGTGTGACTATTACAGTATCTAGTGCATTTCTGAAAGTGAAAAGAATCAAATTTAATTCATATATGCACTCAGTATTCTGCAAATTTACTTGTACACCACTGGTTTGTTTTACATTCACTGTCTGTGCGCTCTTCATTCATCATCCCCATCACTGTAAACAAATGGTAGCTCCAGGCTGCTCTGCTTTATAACTAATTCATCTAATGCACTCACTGCACCGAGGCCTGTAGTCCAACAATATGAACAAAATACATCAATGTTTACATGTTTAGAAACATATCAGGGCTTTAAGTGGGGACATACTGTAGCTGCAGGCCGGTGAGAGCACAAGAGCTAGCCTGTAACAGCTTTATGTAACGCTGGAGAGATGCACATGAAGCTATTGCAAAACAGCAAAGCTTGGCTGTGTTAAAGCCTCCCACTCTGTCTTTAGCTTTGGGGTCCTGTGATAAAGAGCCACATTTACCTACTTATCTGTTTCCTTATTCTTGTTTCACTGGGAAGTCTTTTTTAGAGAGCCATCACACTCTACAGCCTAAGGTGTTGGAGTGTGAATTATGAGCTATTAACTAGACAGGAAAGATGTTTGAAAGGCTCCTCTTTAAAGAAACAACTCTCTGTAGTGCTTTTTTCACAGGCTTGAGTAATATCTATGGTATATAATATACAGTATATTATACACATTGCTGAAACAAACTGCTGCTAACCCTTGGTGTTTACACTACATCCTGTGTCAGCAGCACTAATTCAATGTCCTGTATTCTTCCTCTATACATGGTTAGCATTTTCAGCTACGTGCTTGACGCTAAATGCAGCTGATTTTCCGATCAATGAAGGGCCCTTTAAAAAGTGTATCACATGTCTGTCCTTGCAATGTAAACTCCTCAGAAATAGCCCTTCCTATGCTAATTCTGCACACAGTAAAATAGAAACCACATGGGAACATCATCTCAAAAAAGTAAACACAGGACGCGTGTGTCTTTCCATGCGCATGGTTGGTACAAGCAGATCCGCATCGTGGCACGCTTAGGGACACGCTGCCAAATTTAACACAGGCTAAAATTAGCCTGATTGGACATTTGAGCAGAGGGGGGGTGAGTGACATGATGGCTGAGCTGTGTGGCTCTTAGCCTCGATCTGCTCCGGGCTTCCCCCTATGGGAAGTGGATGGAGCAGGGGAGTGGGACAGAGGAGGAGAGGATGAAATATGAGGGAGGGGTGGACACTTGAGAGAAAGGGCATACCTCACCCGCTCCCTTTTATCACACAGACAGCACATCTCCGGCCAGCCACTGATAAACTGCTTGAACTTAATTACTTCCTCAGTCATGAGTGTCCACAACCAAGCATGAGGCTCTTATTATTAGCTGCCTTATCATCTTCAAGGCAAAGTTAGCCGACTTTTGGATAGGAGAGATCATTTCTATTCTGGTGTTTAAGGCTTCCTGCAGTTCTTGGTTTCTGTTTTTGAGAGTGGTGCAGCAACCTTAATACACCGTGAGGAGAATGGTAACATTACACAGTAGTTTAACAGCAAAAAATAAATATGTGTGACCTCTTAAAGTCTCATAGGTTTCTCTGATAAAACAGCACATATTACATGAATAGCAACCATTAAAAACTTCATGCAAAGCCCTTTTACAAGGCCCTTTATTTATATCCTGTCACTGGAGAATCATGTGTGTACAGTTACATTCACGGCATGGCTGCATGTAGGGGGTGAAGAACTGATCCCATAACATCACACATGGCAGTGACATGGCTTAAATAGTCCCAGTATACCTGTCGTCACTCTCTCTATTTTGTTTTATGATGATTTCTAACCAGGGTACCAAAGTTCATTTAGTAGATGTCAGAAAGTGTTTGGAAACAATGTCAAACAAAATTATTACAAAACTGAGTAAGAATTAAATTAAAATAAATTGCTTACTTCGGGAACTAGCTAAAATTTAGTATTCAGCTATTCTGCTCATTAGCTAAATGTCAAAAATAGCTTTGTGTCTAGAAACTATCTCTACCTGTTTTGGTCCACTAAGTTTTGGTCCTTGCAAAGCAGCCTGGGTTGTGCAACCTTAGGCTACACAACCCAGGCCTAACCCAACATGTTTATGAATCCTTAATAAATGATAATCACATATACATTTCTTTACCTTAATGCATAGATTCCACTACACTAATAGGTTAAATGTTAGGATAAAATTCTGCTGACACACCAATGCTCAAGAAATAAATGTTAGGGGCACTGGTGGCCTTGCTGTATAAGCGGCCTATGAATGAAGGCTGTAGCCCTTGTCTTATCTAATACTTATCTAATAGAGGCAAAAATGCCCAAAAAACACACCTTAAAAACAAATGTTTTGCAGAGGAGATGGTGAAAGCTAACAGACATGTAGCCACTGTTTGAAGTAGCTGAGTATTATGGCTAAAGGTGTTGAATAATTTAAGATTGCTGATACGGCAAATGCAATAATAGTTGATTTTGTAACTTTAAACCTGTCAATAAGGAAGTGGATATTTTTGGAAATGTAGCTTTTTTTTCTTTCTGAAAATGCAGGTGTTTAAAAAAAAAAAAAACCTTCCCAAAGGAGATTTTTTTTTTTCAAAAATTCAGCCTGTTATGTTTTTGTGTTGACAGCAATTACACACATTTTGAAGAACTCTCCAACTCGCTTATTATTTTGTCTTGTACATGTACCAAAATAGTGCCAGCGGGCTTATGTCTGCTTGGAACTGTTTGGCTTGATTGCATGTTTACTTGGAAAACTTACCTAATAATCATGACGTAAGCATGAAGGCGAATAACATCCTCATATGATAGTTTGGATTTTGCCTCTCCGTGTACGGCTCACAGACCGCTCTTTATAAATACTGTTTGCTCAAAAAAAATGAATACAGAAGTGAATAGTGTTCTGTGATGTTCAATGAGACTGATAACGCATTATCACAATCTATTAGCCTGAAATGCCGCTGTAGGTGCTTTCAAATGTTGCTACAACGTCATTAGGAGACAAATATATTCAACAACACCTCTGGTGTGGAACGTCTTCTTCTTGAAAACACAGTGATAATCTGTATTAAAAATATCCCAATGGACAGAGCCGCAGTCTTTGAAAAATACTTAATAATTCTCACTGTTATGTAACAATAGTTATGCGATTGCCAGACGATGATGATGTTTAAGCCTCTATGAGCACATTTGTTATATCACAGTAAGCCTACTGATAATGGGAGCTAAGACTAAAGGTGGGTATGTCTGAAAAACATCAGAAACACTGACCTAAATAATTTCAACAGCACTCAGAACTATAAACAACCTTTTTATCTGTTTTGGGTGTGAACACTCTGTGTTGATTCAGCTGAAACTGAGCCAACTCTTCCATTTAAACCGCTCACCTTTAAATATTAGTCACACACAGACAGGTGCTGTCTTGTTCTGTCTTCTGTTGTGTAATTGAAAACGGTACACTGTCAGCTTTTTCTAACACACTTTTTGAATGAGATTAACATTTGGTAATGCCCCGGTGTCTGTACAAAATTGTGTCTTAAAACGCAGATTGTTTAGTACTTTTTGACATTTTAGAATTCAGGAGCTTTTCAGCAAACTTTGTCATTTTCCCAGGCATAGAAATAATAAAGACATGATTAAGTGTATGGTTGACATTTTCCTTGAAACAGTAAGTGGTCTTTGGATAGCCTCTGCAACTTAATCTCAGGAGAAAATCTCCTCCAAAATACAGGCACACATACCAGACTGACACTATTTGAACGACCAGTTAGTGACCTCTTGGCATTGACTTTTCATTAAACATCGTAGCTTTGAGGGGGGGGAAAAAAAATCCCAACTTACTCAACTCTGTGGAGGAATGTCTTGGCCATGTGAAATAAGAACACACCCAAACAAACATTACTGGAAAATCCCTACACCTGTTTCAGGTTTACCTTTTCAAACAAGCTTAGCAGCAACTTCTGGGACAGAAACTGGAGATGTATGATCTAGAAAAACCAGTTCCTCTAAACGTAAACCTGATATTGGCAAAGAAAGATGTCCGGGAACAACTGAAAAAAAACTGGCAGCAAGATAGACAGCTAACGTACAAAAGTTAAAAAGCCGTTGAGGATGCAACGCTGCCAAAACAAATAGTGGCTCCACCTCGTCTTGATATGCATTTCAGAGAAGCTAGTACGTGTTTGGGTACACTCTGAAGATTCTGATCGTAGTCATGCATTAAATTAAGCATTTTCATGTAGTCTATGCCTTTTTTTAGTCACAGGCTGACAATGGCATGGCACTGAATAGACGAGGGAGGGTTCGCTTTATTCCTTGGCCCAGTGGAACAGGATTAGGAGGCTTTTGGGGGTTTTAGCAAGGCTGCAACCTCTATACAAGGTCGGCAGCACCAATTGAGAATGTGTGTGTGTATAGCGTGTGCATGGGGATTTGCCCTGAGTATGCATGCCTTAGGGGCCTATCCGGGGCTCTGTTGAATATGAGTGAGTGAAGTCATCTGTCCTGAAAAAGGAGGTTAGAGAGGAAGGGGGCAGGTGGTGTTTGTGTCCCAAAAAAGGAGCGAGAAAAGCTTTCAGTTATTATTATATTTAAAAAAAAAAGCACGCTGCAGGGTAAAATATGCATTGATGAGCTTTTAAGGAGTAGTATCCTTGTCAGGATGATATCACAGCTGTACGAGTGAGAAGCAAGAGGATCTGAAAAGGCTGAGAGAGTGCTTCAATATTGATACAGCCTTAGAGTTTGAGTATCTGAGATGCCTTCAGCAACAGGAGCTAAGCATATGTGACGTATTTCAGAGATCATGTCCACTCTCTGGTCTTGTGACAGATGTTTCAGAGGTTTGCAACATGATCACAGAAAGAAAATGGCACATGCAGAGGTGACAAATGGCAGCTTCAAAAACAAGCTCTTCAGCACTTTGGGATGCCACATAGGCTCCAAGTTTCCACGGCCACCTCTGAGCTAATGTGTCTGTAAACACCATATAAACCACATATATATATATATATATATATATAAATGGCCCTGCTTTGAAGTCAAACACATTTTCTAGCCAGATTTAATTTGAAGAATCCGAAACGTGTGACGTGTCCATCGACTGACAAGATGCCCTTGGTGTTTTGAAATGATCTCAAACACATTTTTCTAATTATAAATTCATCTCCATGTTTTGGACAAAACCATGTCAAGAGAGCCTCTTTGAACACAACCCAGATGGACACAGTTGCTCACTAACATAGAAAATTCAGAACAAATACTCTCGACTCTGACTCAGGTCATCTGAAAGTGATTAGTCTTCTCTCTGAAGGATTCCCCCTGCACAGGCCAGCTCCCAGGATCCAAACCTGACAGGCTCCATTACGATTCCTATTTTGATTTCTCCGCAAATCTGTTCGATTCCATCTGGGCCGATTAAATCCCAGCTGAGGTACAATAGCCTTGTCCAGAGGCATTTATTTTGGTTCAACAAATCAAATAAATTCCAGGCGCTGAGATCACTTGAAACGTAGCTCTTATGAATACATAGACTGTAATCCCAACGTGTACATGCTGTCAGATGTTAGGTCGAAGGACGCACCTCCAGCCTGTTACTTTAAACAAAGTCTCTCATTTGATCGTAGATGACTGCCCAAACTAACTGAAACTTGAGACATATTTGAATATAGTAGTCAAGTTGTCACATGACACACCAAGTCCAACTTTTGCAGTGTTTACTTTTTGGCAAAAGCCACAAGGTTTGATGCAAAGTGAGTTAGACTGCGAGCTTTAATAATTAAACTTTAATATGAACAATGGAACTGCAGTATAAGCATATTCTAGGAACCAAATCAGTGCAATGTTTGATTATTGGAGCCAGCCTGCTAAACAAAGTGTAATATCGGAGACAATTTTTAACAGACTCTGTGAATCTTTTATTTGTTTCTTTGTTTCTCAAAGTCCTTTTCTGGCGTCTTGCTTTTTTTCTCTTGGCTCACACCAGCCGTAGAGGCAGCGTTACCATGGTTTCCTCCATCTACTGCTTTCATCTAGTTGATTACAGCCAATATACCGTCCTGCATATTTTTAAGAAGGCTTAAAATCTTGAGGAAGGTGAGCCACTTTCATCAGTAATTGTGGGTGTTTCAACACTTGGGATTAAATTTTCCTTTGCTCTTGTCTTTTTTTATGGCCTTGCTATATTTGCATAAGCTTCCAAACTGAAGTTCTGCCTCCACAAGGTTTCACTCGCTGTGTTTGACAGCAAACTGGTCGACAAATCATTGTTGAATTTGAACAAATTAGAAACATGAACAAATAATGCTTTAGTGTCTTTACACTGGAATTCAAGCAATGCTTAAAGCAATCAAAATTAACACCACATTTACTTAAACCCCCTTCGAAATTGTCACTTATTTTGTTAGTGAGAAAACAAAGATGAGTCATGTACTAATAACTGGTGTTACTTTCATAGTGTGCATTATGCACAGCTGTGAATGGCAGAAAAGAGGCACAAAATCGGCATACTTTGTCCTTCCCAATTTAGGGCCTGTGTCCAAAGGTATATTTTTGCCAGTAGTGCCCATAACCTCTATTTCAGGGCCTTCCTCACTAGCCCATACTGTTGCTAGGTTACAAAAGCTGTCTCACAGCGTTTTCCTCAGCTGTGTCTGTCTTTGAACTGTCTTTTTTTAGACTGCTCCTTACGCTTCACATTTTCCTTATTTCAAGAAAATTTTGCAAAGAAAATGTGAAACACTGAAAATTCATCATGTCCTCATGGCAGCAGCAGCTGTAGACCTATAAATTGTATCCTTAAAAAGGGAGTCTGTTGAGTTTTCCTCCACTATGGACAAAGTAGATATCTGTAGTCCCTCCCATTCTTGATTTTGATTGGTCAAAAAAAACGATCAAAAACAGCTGATAGTGATACTCTTAGTATTTCTAAGCTGAAAGTTGTTAAATCAGTTGCATTTGTTTTGTATTTTTGGCCCTAAAATTTGCATGAATTTGAAATTCTGCCTGTTTGTAGCATGAAAACTGTCACTTTGTCATTTCTTTGTCATTTTCATCCTCAGATAATAACATTTGGGATATGAATCAGTCACAGTAAAGCTGCAGTTGGTTTGGTAAGAAAGGTAGATAGGCAGTTAAAGAACACAGTGAAAGCATGAGAAACAAAAATGAGGGCAGTGACCTGACTTGCAAATGAAGGAGGTTACAATAGCAATGCACCACAATCATCTCTACCCAGCCTTAAAATTTTTAACCAAAAATGGTATCAACATTGGCTTGAACTCCTCGTTGGACCGGAACATAAGCTGCAGGCTTCACTGATTTCCAAATGAGGGGAACTTGGAACGAGAGCTGTAGTCTTGCAAAATCTTAATGCGACTATAATCAGGTTTTAATGTCCACTTCCTTGAAAATGGATCACTTTTCATGTGATTACTTGGCATGATCAGCATACAGTGAGGGACCGTGTAAAGAAATAGAGGGCAAGAGGGAAATAATGGTGACAAGCTTTAGTATGATTCATGATTTTTGTCTCATTCTGCCAAAATAATTCAGCTCAGGGAAATTACTGAATGTTGATAATGTGGAGACATTTAGCATCTCTGTTTGCATTTCCCCATCACTGTCTGCTGTTTGCCTTTGGCTCAGAGCTGACTTTTGACTAATGACTTTGCATATTGTTATTACCACGCTGAATTTCGACTTTATTGTTTTTGGAGGATTTGGCTGAAAGCAGCAGACCAGAAATCGGACGCATTAGTGCAACATCCATTTGCAGTACTTTGGGGTAATCAGAGCCTTCAGGCCTATCACATGTCTTCATCAATCAAAAGCAACTAAGGGGTTTGGTTCTGCTCTCTTATGAAGCCCTGTGAAAACAAGCAGGGATGACGCCCACATGGTATACTGAACGCAGCATTAATAAAGATTCAGTTTAAAATAAATTAAAAGTTACGCATGTGATGTATAGTAAAAAATGTCCTGCCATTTTGCCTACAGTGGTCGAATACTGGTTGTAGTCTGTGTATCTGACCACTCATGTCAGTCTGCACCTACCTGACCCCTCTGTCTCTATATATAAAACCATTTCATCCACAAATCAAAGCCCGGTAAAACTCCACATAATCTGTGTTGACAAGTGAAAGAATAAGAGAGATTCGAAGCAAGTGAGCGTGAGCGTTGAGCACACAGAGCGAACAAGGACGAAAATAGACACAAAGAAAGGAAAGTACAGTACAATCAGGTCCAGACAACTCAACATGTTGGTGCAGCACAAACCTTTCTTTCTTCTCAGCATTTCCACTCCATCGTTTGACAGAGATGGTCCCGAGTCAAAGATATCCCTGATCTTTAACTGTGTACTTAACATTTTATGTTTCATTTGAACCACGGCAGGTTTTCATACTAATGAGAGTTTTTACTCATTCAGACAAAGATTATACCAGATAGTCTCCAAATCCAAATCACGTATAGTCCTGCTTCCAGCATTGTGAAGCTACATTTATGCATTAAAGTGATATATTGACTTGAATAATGGATTTTTTTCTCTCTCTTGAAATACCTGAATTAATGGAATTATGACTATTGGGTCAACTCTGGTTGGCCTGTAATGTATTAAAACGGGTAGGCAAGCGGTCTGTTTCACACCTCTGAGTACTGTTAGGAGAGTTTTGTCTTTTTTATGTCCTTTCTTCATCTGATGAGGTTTTGTTTTCTATCTGGCTTCCTAGCAATGCATCCATGCTATTCAACCACTAGCTCAGAGCCTGGCATACAAACACAGGGACATGCACACGATGCTTACGCCACTTTCAGAGCTGGAAAGATTATGTTCGTCAGACTATAATAAGTTTGATTTCCTTTCTAGTTTCAGTAGAACTGAATAAATATATTGATTTTTAAGTGCATGTGAATGTACTGAATGAGCCATTGACAAAATGCAAAGAATATTTCAATGTATGATCAATATAATTTTAAGGATGTTCATAATCTTGAGACTTGTGCTGCAAGTGTTCACCATGAGAAATAATCTCATAAAGATCAGGATTTTCAGGCGAGCCAGCCAAGATCTTAATAGCTGGTACAAATGATCAACAACAAACCGGTGAAACAGGGTTTAAAGATTCAAAAAGGTTAGACTGTTAATCCTAAAATAAATATGGAGCTTAATAGCAGATCAGCTGTACTTTAAAGGGCCTTCAACCTGTCTGTATGTTTGCTTCAAGTCTCCAATCTATCTGTCTTTCTTTGGTTTTGCATTTGGGACAACTGCAATGCAAACTTGGTCTGACTAAAGTATCATTACCATCAGTGAAGTCCTCAAACATCAGGTCCTGCATCTGTTGTCAACATGTCAACGTGTCACTGTCTAACGCTGAAACATTATTGAAATGTTTCTTAGGAGGACAGAAAACACCAGGAGGTTTTTTTCCCCACCATGATGCACTACAGGTCTGATGCATCGCAACGCCGTGTACCAGCATGATTGATGTCAACTCCCTCCCCTTAATCACCTGAGAGGTATTCAGCCTCTTGACAGTCTGGTAGCCATTTTGGATTCTTCTCTAATGACTGGAGAGACAGGCTGCAGACGATGTTAGCTGACGCCGGTCTCACGGATCACTAGCACTCTGTCAGTGATTAAGTGACTCATCTACCTCTAGTAAACAAACCCCCAGTAGAGCATCTTGCATCCATCAAAAGCTGCCTTTGACTCGCTCCGCTTATCAGACTTGGAAAGGATCCATCATACCTGTACAAAACGTCGGATGTTGTGCGGTCTCTCGGGATCGGTCCCGTAAACAAACACTCTGTTCAGACTGCAGCCATACACGTGTTCAGGGAGCGCCGTAACTTTTCTGACTACAGACAGATATAGCATTCCCATATGTGTTGCGCTTCAGGGAAATGAAACTGAAAACACTTGCAAGTTTTTAGTGACCTGATTCTTGGCTTCAACAACAAACTTGACAAAACTTAAACCTTGGAAAGTTAACTGTTGGGGGGGGAAAAAAAAAGAAAAGCTCCCAAACTTTTCTTTTTTAGAAAAAATATTCTGTTGAGTTTCAAATCTAAAACTACATTTTCTGCCTTGCTGCTTGGATACATGCAGTGAGAAATTATATTTGTTCAAGAACAGCTGACAAATTGTTTTTGAATGCTACTTTTTTGTATCAGACATATGGACATACGTCTTATGCAATGTAGCGCCACACTTCCTTAGCTGCACGGGCTATTCTATACAAAACCCAAGCAAGGCACTTCAGTGTTCAGTCTTTATTGATAGCTGCGTGAGTAGGATAAGTGTGGTATGATGTAACAGATCTTTCTTAAATTGCATGGGCTGCATTGTTGGTCCGGGCAACCCCTCAGGCTCAGTTTGATTTCAGCAGATTAATTTAGCTTCCTCTCTTACGCAACCCCATCTCAGCTTTCAAGCAGTCTCACTGATCTCGGGCTCACCTTTGACTCCTTGCATGGGTGGCTAGCTGCTG
The DNA here is from genome assembly GCA_962446985.1 of Xyrichtys novacula. NCBI lineage: Eukaryota > Metazoa > Chordata > Actinopteri > Labriformes > Labridae > Xyrichtys > Xyrichtys novacula. The sequence goes on along the minus strand of OY660874.1, from coordinate 21,706,505 downwards.
CACTGCACTCCCTTGATAACAGCTTAGAGAGGAAACAACACCGCTCTTGAAAAGATCCTTAAACATCAGAGTAAGACCTGATAGCAGGAATAGTGTTTGAAAGCAGGTTGTACCGACAAAACAGCACAAGTGAAAAGGTAGTGATGTAAAGCAGCTTTGATTCAAACCTAAACGCAGCACGCAAGGTTGTAAAAAAGATCAAACGGATACATGAGAATCCTGCAGAGCATGTGTTTGATGGGGATTATCAGGAGCTAAAAACACACCTGACTGCTAGAATAGACCTCTGTCATAGTAGGTCACTGAACTTGAATGGAAAAAAAAGTCAACCTTTTTGATATTTTTACTCTTTTTCTTTAATAAAAAATAAAAAATATCTATCATTTTCATCTATTAGTTACAGCAAAATAATTAAAAAACCAAAAGTCTTTGCTGTAAAATCATTTACCTCCTAACTCTGGTAGATACGGTGCCTTTATTGTAGGAGCTTGCAAAGTTATTGTTATATGCGCGGACGTGTGGAGGGACACCTTCATAATTAAGTTTAGCGCAGAGAAAATGTTCACAAAGAGAAGACAATCAGAGTCTACATGGGTCTTATCATAGGAGAGTAAAGGCTGGTTGGTTCTGAGTAAATGACTGTGTCAGCTGGAAAATGAGGTCACAGCGCAAGAATGGTTCTGCTTAGAGAAACAATGGTGAAATGTTTAGGAGAGAAGAAATCTGTTATTACTACAAATATACTGTATGTTTATTTTCTGAGCGTGCAGGGGACTCCAATGATAAAGCACCACTGCACTTTCATAAAGCTCATGAACTCACAAGAGTAAAAGAAGAGAGGTCTGGATGTAAACAGCTTTTGGTCCTAATGTGGGTCAAACTCAAACCTACAGTTACCAATGAGTACATCTTGAAGCGATTAATTTAAATTTCAACTAAAAAGATGTACAAATCACTCAAGGAGTAATCAACACTGAGCACAATTTATTCAACAACAGGATGAGAGCGTCTGCAGGAAAACAAAATCAAAAAGGTTCGTGAAGGGGGGCTAACATTAGCAGAGCTAGAACCACCAGCCTTTGGACCCCCCTTCAACTTCAAATCCACATGCCTGTGCTGCTCGAGTCATTATATGCCTCTTAAAGGGATATTCAGGCGCAAAATTAAGAATTAAGTTAGTGTCAAACACATCGTAACACATCATAGACACCCCCTTGAGAGATGAATGTTGCCGGCTGCTTGCTTCTCTAGTTATACCAACTTTAGTAACCATAAGGAGTCATAAACAAACCTCAACCAAAACACCACTCTATAGCTACAAATAATGCTCAGAACAGCACCTAACTTCATCAACAGTACATATAGGGTCCCAGCCATAGCACTAGCCACCAAACATCTTTTTAACTTTGCCTAATTTCTTTAGCAAAGAGACTAAACACAACTCACCTACTCTCTTCCAGCAGCTGCTTGTTTGTATGGAGACCTCAGGCCTGTCCATCACGGACTGCAGTGGGGTGACGCAGCTCAAGGAAGAACATTATTTGTGACGTGGTGTTTTGGTTGAGGTTTGTCGTTACTAAAGTTGGTATAACTGAAAAGCAAGCGATCAGCAACATTCATCTCTCGACGGGGTGTCTAACTCTGTGTTACGGTGTGTTTTAATTTTACACCCCAATATTCCTTTAACAAGACGGCCTTCATAAATCTTTATCTCAATTTTTACTATCCATCCAAAATGCATTTGACATGGGTTCTTATATACATACAGTTCTTCATTTAGCACTGTGGCAGCAGCCTTTAATTGTAGGTACTAGCCCCAGCTTGTGGCGGATAGTTGTGCGACAATCGACCGGCATTTCAGACATTAAAAGGCTGTCATCATGAATACGAATGCTCCTTCAGATGGGGCCGACTTAATGTGTCTTATCTTTCCCAGGGCCAGTGAGAACTCCCCGGACAAATCCTTTATAGCCTAACATAAATTTATTTATGCACCAATTAAAACAAGATGGCAGACTCCCGAGTGGCCCTATAAATACTATTTAATAAAAGTATTTAAAATCAATGGAAAAGTGGGTGATACAAATGATACAAATGGACAGTTACCTTGAAAGTTGATGGTTTTTAAGTTACTCGACACTAGCTACGTTTGCTAGTTAGCCACCCAACGTGAAATAAATATAAAGGTAAGGAAAGCTGGTGATGCAAACATGAAGTCTTCCGTAGATTAGACGGTCTCATTTTAGTTTAGCCTTTGAACGCTGGGTCCTTTGAATGATCCTGCTCTTGAATGGAGACACAGCTCATATCTCTGGTTGTATGCGTTGACTTTGAGGTCTGTCTGAGTTTAAAATATCATAAAAATATGTAGAGTTTTCATTTAAAGCTCCTTTCAGTGCCTGAGACGGCATTGCTGATTGACATTTGTAAACCTGGCCTCCTTTTTAAAAAGAGCTACTTTGCAAGGTCAGCAGGTTTATGGTAAATTGTTTTCCCTTGGAGTTTTTCTACTTTGTGCGTTTATCAGCAAAGCTAAATCAAGGTCAGCTAACCTCAAACAGCACATATTTACAGCTTCACACTCCATTTATCCTCTGTTAAAAAAATTGAAAAAAACAACTGCGCCAACTGTAATTCCCACCTGGACTGATTGTGTGATAACGAGGCCACAACAGGTGAAATTCGGTTCATTTTATCAGCTGGTGCAGCATTTATTTCAGAGTTGAGTGTAAGCATCATTAAGAAGCAAAAGGTGCTTTTTCTGTTGACGGAAAATGTGCACATGTGCGGGTTTAGACTTTGATGTGCCCGCCCATATTTCAGAGCCTATGTGTTTGCTGAACTGCAGCCAACTGCTGAGACAATACAGAGCCTCTGAGATATACCATGCTCTTGAGTAGTGACGCTCTCGGGCTACAGAGGACAGCTGATAGCCAAGAGATCCTTCAGCTGACTGAGGGCTAAGGATTTTGGGTTTAAGACGTCAATGTGAGGATGAAGTCGATCAATGTGGGAAAACCAGAGAAGAACCACTGGGATTTAGTGCTTTGGCCTCATTCGCAGGCAGAAAAAAAAAAATCACTGATGATGCTTGCCTTTGCAGTTTGAGAAATCTTACTTTAAATTGCAAAACGGTGTTGTTTTTTTCATCATGCTTTGCAGACAGGCCCCTCGGGAAAACATATGAATTAGTGTAGGATGTGATTGCAGGGAGATGACACGTTAAATGAAGTAGAACTTGGATCCAGAGACTGAGACATTCCTCTGGCTAGACTGAAGAGCAAAATAAAAAAAAAAAACAACACCAGAGACATGTCATTACCTGACATCATCCCTCCTCTCCTGTGTCCTCTTCGGATGACCGACACACTCCTCTTGTTCCTCGACAAGAGCTGTGTGTTGGTCAGCACCGCGAGGCCAGTGAACCCCAGATAGCTGCACTCTGGTGCTGGATACCAAACAGCCCATCACGAGATAGCACGCTTCTCGCTGTCAAGCACACCGCGAGAAATGAGGTTAAATGGCACTATCTACACAACTTGGGAGCCTCTTCTATTTTTATTAGGGGTGATGACAGCCTCTATTCTTTGGAGAGGGGCAGCGCACTTCTTGGAATTGTTATAAGTGCTGAAGGCATCCACAGCGATTTCTATTTATCTTATTTTACATAGTCTCTTACTGTTCCTAAAAATTGGAGACAGCTGTTTTGAACACATGATGTGTTTCATGAATGCATCTCAATCTGCAATCCAAACATACTTGAGATGATTCAGTGCCGTGAAAACCACAGCTAATGAGGGGACCTGTTTACTCTCGATTTCTTTCATGTAATGACCCTTTAAACTTGTTAGAATAAATTTCAGACATTTTGAAACCCTCTCCTTGGGGAAATTTCTCTGATACTAATGACCGCGGTAACTATACAATCTCCCTAATCTCCCACCATCTTTTTCCACAGAGCTATTTGGAGGGTGTGGAAAAAGTAGAGCAGCTGTGAGTAACATCACCTTTTAACCACTTTAACTGAATAACCAGATGCAGAATAGTTTCCATTGGTACAGCATTGAGTCTGAAGCTATGACTACGCTGCATTCAATGGTCTTCAAGCCGAGTCCTTACACGCCGTTGATGACATTTGGTGATATAATTATATCGTTGTGTTTTGTTATGTCTGTGTAGTCAATATTGTACATTTTTTGAGCGGCCAACTCTTTCTGACTGTAAACAAAGCCATTCTCTGCCTCTCCCAACCTGATTGGTTGTGAGGCAGACGCTGTTCCTTAGTGCTGATTGGTTGTGAGGCAGATGCTGCTCCCCTGTGTCGTTTACAAGCCCAAACCAAGTTAGCGTGCTACAATATCAGACAGCAGAAACCAACCAGAAAGTACGGAAAATTGTCTGAATTCTCCTTTGGCCACAAATGCCGACACAAGCAAGAAAACGAAGTAAATACTGGAGACTCTGGTGGAATAATGGGCGCTTAAAAATGAGGTAGACCACCTGGACAAGAGCTAAAAAGCCGGGTCGACATCAATAAAGCATAAACGTTGGGTGACACTTAGGGAGCTTACAGACCCTGTAACCTTTCTGCTTAGTAAGCCAAGTGTCTGTAACAGAAGTCCTGCAAATATTGTGTTTGCTGGTAGTCTGTTGGCAATTTACAGTAGCACCAATGCTTTTTACTGTCAAGTTGACTGGGCCCCATTTGTAATCATCTGAAGTATTGATCTGCATTAATTCTGAATTTAATAGGAACAATACGAGCGAGCAAGTAATAAACAACTAAAATTTGACAAAAGACAAACGTCTCTCAAAGAAACATACTATTTTAGATCTCATGACTCACCTAGCAGCTGGACCCCCCTGGTGAGGCCATAGACGTCTATGAGAGCCCACAAAGGTTCAGAGACATGAACCCCGCTGAAGAACAGCATTGGGCTGCAGTCGTTGATTCGGTAAAACACTCGGCCCTTCTTGTCCACCCAGAAGGAGATTATGTTTCCCTCGTTAGAGAGCTCCTCCGGGAGGGCCTTTGCCCAGAAGCCACTCTGGGAGACCAGGTCAGGGCAGGCATACTTTGGCAGAGTGTCTGGGTTGATCCTTGATGGGTCTTTGGAAGTAAAACCAAGGCGCAAGGCACCGCTCCAGCAGCATTGCTTTTTGGTGATCTGTAGAATATAGGTTTTTGATTAATGGCAGAAATGAATTTATCATTCATTTGACATGAATTTTGTAATAAACCTAACGCATTAAAATCATTCTAGATATTTTGCTGACATAAATCATACAAATATCACCATGGATAAACAGATTTATCTTGAAGCAGAGCTGCCATAAATCTACCATCCATTGATCCCATAGTTTGCCATCCCATTGCCATCCATAGTTGCCACTCAGGAACCAAAGCTAAATATCTGTTTTCAGGGAAACAAGACTATTAACCTTGGTATTTTTATCACCTGCAAACGATTTTTGTCTTATTTCGAACCTGTATTTACTCTGCATTGAACCGTGCCAGATAAGAGTATTCCTCACATGGTAATGCTTGCCCTGCTCTCTCACTATCGAGACATAGATGGCCTGATAGGTGAAGTGGAAACTTGTTCTACGCTGCTCCTGCTTTGGCCCACACAAGAGCAGAGAGAGAAAAGAGAGAAAATCAAAGCAGGAGAGCAAAGACGGGGGATAAAGAGAGAGAGGGAGGGAGGGAGACAGGGAGATGAAAAATAAAAACAAACACAGAGAGAGGTGAGTGTTGCATCAGTGCTGTATTGACCCAAACTGGGTCAATTTTTAACCCAGTGGTTTTTTGTGTAGCATGCAGGGATTTTTGATCGACTTCCTCTCCTTTCCTTTTTATCTTTCCACTGTTTACAGATCACAACTCCAAAACATGGTCTGAATGCCTATACTGGAACATGTCTGGTGTGTTTGTTTTTTTTACCTTCAGTCGAACTTGCTCGTACACAGCGATAGGCCTGTTGCTGAAGGTGATGGCGTTACAGAAGCTAGCCTGTCTCTTCACTGTCCTCTGAGACATGTCCATGACGATCTGTGAACCCTTGGTGCTCGGGTGGAAAAGCAGAGGGAAGGCAGACAAACTCCCGCATGGCTGGATAGGCAGGCAGCGTTTCGGCTTGTGGTGACATCGGTGGGATGTGACGGGAAACGGGCCGTTCAGAGAATCTGAGTGGAAAATAAAAAGGGTTTCTTATCTTGAACCACAGGTGGGGGAAAGAAAACACATTACTGGTAATTTACAGCCAAAAACTCCAATTTTAGATTAGATTAGGGTATTAGATTAGTTCCTATGCGGCTCCACAGGATTCACTTTAAATAAAATCCCGACATCATGAGGTGAACTCCAGGTTGTGACCTGCTGTCAGCTCCTGTAACATCCAATTTAGTAAAAAAGCTTGAAATAATCTAATCCTACGGTCCTGTTTCCAGTTTCCAAGGAAGCTCAATGCAACCTCACACCTACTGCTAACACTGAAGCACAGTGTGCAAAGCGAATTAAAGGCAAAAGTGTCCTTGAACAAAGGAAAACACTGAACAAGGCCAGAACAACTTCCCTTTTATATATTAATATGGAAAATAATGCAGCAAATTGATCTAATTTGAGAAAATTATCTCTCTCTGTTAAGTATTTATGACCTTCATCTTTACAGATTGAAAAAAAAAAATCATTGCCAGTTTGTTTCCCAACAAAACAGATCACTTTTATAATAAAAAAGGACAAGAGAAAACAAAAGATCTCAGGTTAAACAACTTAACTAGTCCAGCAGAAAGCAAATCTTTGGATGAGCTTGATGATACCTTCTATTTTAAGCTGTTTTATTGGTAGCTAAGTATGGCTGTAATATGTCATCCCCAGCTGTGGCTCGTGTTTTTATGAACATGTCACTTCTCATTATTACTCGCCTTTGTCAGGAGTTGCAAGGCTGTATTAAGTTCTTGAGTCTGATTCAGAAACTTAAAAAAGGGATCATCAGTTCTCGGTAGCAAGCAAGGACATCTTGAGGCACATTTCTCTTCTGCCTGCTGACGCCTGTGGCAAAAGTAGCTATTCCTGGTACCACGGTGGGAAAATGTTAGCTGGTTTTGACTGTAGTTAGTGGAGGACATAGCGACCATAATTTCCAAAAAGAAAGTCAAACTTTGATTTGTCAGACCAGAAGTTTTCCAGTGCACCTTTGTTCATCTGAAGTGAAGCCAGGTAGGGTACAGTCACTGGCATTTCTTTGCACGTTAGCTTTAACCTGAATTAGTGGCTGCAGTGACAAACAGTTCAGAGACAATAGTTCCTGAAAGTGACTTTATGCTCATATGTTGATTTCCACTGCGAAGTCATGATACAGTGCTGCTTGGGGCCAGAAAAAAATATTTGCAATTATAAGCTGAGGAATGTTTTTCTGCTTAAGCGGTTTCACCTTAAGTGGTGAACCTCTCCCCATCTTTGTGTCTGTGAGACTCATTCTCTTGATAAAGCCCTTTTTTCATACCCAGTCTGGTTACTAACCTTGAGAAAATCAGCCTAATTTTTAGGAGATTTTTCTCCAGGTTTTGTTTCTTTTTGTAATACACAACTTTTTAATGTTTTGTTGTCCCTGTTGAGCCCCTCTTTTATGTTTCACTTCAAAAAAACAAAGTACTAAAACATTTGACATGCTGTCTCTGCTCCATTTTCAACTAAGTATAGACATTATCAACAATTCACAGAGCAACTCAACTTTTTTGGAAGATGGAGGGACATTTTTTTTTATCTTGACTGTGAGTTAAAATGCTCAGTTAAATGTTAATTTGAATCTTCTTAAAATCACTTCAGTGGGGAGGACAGGTCTGTCCATTTAGCACCAGGGCGCTGCTCACACAGTGAGGAGTCTCATTTGCAGAACCCCCACTTCACATAATCACTTACACAGTTGTGCCTTAAAGTCAAGAAGACGTGACCTGCTTTTTCATAATGAAAGAGAAAGGTAAAGCTAACATCTGCTCCGTAAAGTCTGTATTGCTAAATGAGATGAGAATCTTCCTGAGCCGGTCAGAGGAAACAGCAAAATAAGAGCAGACCCAAAGGAAAACATCTGACTCACAATATGCAGGAGGATTTAAAATTTTTTCCCATGTGAACATGTGTGAATCATGACTGCTCCCACTGACGGTATCACATAATGGAACTGGTTCATCGTTTTTTCACACCACATCTGTCTTTTTGGGTTTCAGACTGATAAACAATTTGTCTGAAGTCATAATGTTTTAACATTTACTTCCTGTTTTTGGTACTACTGTCCCTATTTGTCCTTCAAGATATCTCTCCCACACCAACACTACTGAGGTGGAGATAGATAGGGAGGAAATTTCTCACACAAATTAAAGTGGGGGGTTTAATGTTTTCCTTTCATACTCTATTCTAATACCTCCTTAATTGGTTTAATTTTCAGATAGAAAAAGCCTTGTGTTTCTCATATTGGTGTATCAAAATATCATTATTTTAGCCTCCTTCTGAAATACTTTGTTTTACCCCCCTCCATGAACCTACTTTCATCTGATTGGCCACCTCTCTGGAGGCTCTCCTGAAGCAGGCCAAGGGCAGCGCTCAATGTTTTGGGCCCGCCCCCTCAATCGTGGCCACAGTAAGAACTTAAGTAGTGCAGGGGAGCAGCCTTACCCCATCCTGCTGTGCCAGAAGTACAGATGAACCAGTTAGGAGAGCCTATTGCATTAATCTAGTTAGTTAAGTGAGTCTTATAGATGGCTTGGTGAGAGCGTGTAATTTCACACAAACCATTCTGAGAAGTTCACATCTGTTTTCTAAGATAACAATAACATACGTTTACCTCCTGATTTGAAAATTTGCATACGTTTAGTCAGGACACCAAACATCGTAACTTTGCATTTTCGTTGTAAATGTGGAAAAGCATAATACTTTGAGTCCTCTTCAAATTTAAAGACGGGTCATACAGAGTTATTTATTGAGCTGAAAAAAATTAATCAGATCAAGTGCTAAAATACGAAGCTTTTCTCCACAATAACATATAAAGGCCTTAAAGTACCCGACATGTCAAGACTGGAAACAAAATACTTGATAAACACTTCCTTGTCCTTAAGAAGTGCATGATTTTTTACACCTAAATCTGAAGGACTGTTTCAAAGCTGCTTTTGCTTGCCTGTTGGAGGGTCATTGCTGAAGAGGGTTATTCTTTTTTCTTTGAGGGTTGAAGAGGACTGTGATGTACACTGGAGACAAACCAACTAAGATTGACGCTGACTTATCATGCGACTTTGACACTAGGCCACTCACTGTTGTGATTTCAGGGCAGAGATGTTGGTTTTGGGACACTACTTTCCTTCCCAGGATGTAGAAATTCATTATGTGTAGATACCAGAAAGAGTCCTTCCCTTCGCTTCACAATCGGAGAGGCTCTGCCAAGTGTTCTGGGCTCACTACAGTGTATTTGTTAAGCCCCTTGCATGCTCTTGTCCCTGCAGAACAATGTTGAATTGTGTTCTTTGTACAACAGTGGACTTAAATGAAGTCATAACAAATCCTTCAACCATATTGCAAACATGATGTCATGTCAGACGTGATGTCTTCAGAAAAACAAAACAGGGCTGTGTTGTACTCCATCAAAACCAGGCCTGAGACTGAATACGGTGTTTCCTAAGGTCAGAAAATAGAAGCAACACCTCACAGACATCTGCACATTGATTAAATTTGCTTTACCGTCCAACCAAGAATGTAATGTTCTCACATTTGCATTTTCTCAGCCTACAGTACACTTACTCTATAAATATCACTCCTTTAGCACCCTTATCTTCACATTCAAGGCATCTTTGAGTGGGTTACAGAAATGGAGAACATAGACGAGTTTCTTTTTATTCTTGTGCCTATGAGTTATATGATTTAAGAATGAATATATGAATTAATAAACTTCATTTAAAGCTCCTGTGAGGAGTTGTGAAACAGACTGTTGTGTGTCTAAGCTGTAAAAAGGATAATTTTTTACAAAAACAAAAAGCTCTTTAGCATAATTTTATATGACTGTAACTGCTGTGAGGGGGTAGGTGCATTTAAGCAACTGAATTCGGTACTTTTTCACATTGAATAATCACTGTGAGTGGTAAATTTCATCATAAAATGACAAAAGGGAGATGTTTTTCTCAAAACAATTTTCACAAGTATGGGATAAAATTGGCAACAGTATGAGGCTTACTGTTTTAACCACAAGGGGGCACCATAGTAAACATGGATAAAAAGTTTCTCACAGGAGCTTTAAGTAAGAGCAAATGTTGGGCAAGTTTGTGCTTGTGCTGCTAGTTTACATTTTTTTAAAAAACTCGTGAAACCTGATCGAGACGTCAGCGTAAACAATGATTGTTAAATGTGTATTAATGTTGGGCCGCAGGTATACTACATCTTTTTTTTAACTAGATAATATGTGACACTGTGACCTTGCCAAGAACAATTTTGTTCTGGTCAGCGCGCAAGAATTTGGTTCCGAGAAAACCTTGAAAACTGGCAGCGGAAAGAAGTGAAAAACAGGAAATAAAACTTTTGATCTACTGAGCAGTGTAATTTCCTTTTGCAGGCCATAAAACATTTATTACTGTTTGATTATATCAAAATACTTCTCAGTCTTAACTATTTCCCAAAGCACAGCATGTGACTGCCTCTGCTGGGATTTGCTGGAAATTACAAACTTCGCTGAGACAAACAGCAGATCTGCCCCCGTCACCTGGACTTACTCCTATTTTTTTGGTCCTCACTTTGTCTAGAGCATTGGCAGATATCTTTCACTAGACATGTCCAAAGAGGCAGCGTCCTATATAACCAAAGGGCACAGATGTGTCATGTACTCACAGTCTGTCACTCTTTTTGTGGTGTTAATAACAGATCAATAAAAGCAAGTCCAAACACTCAAATGTAATATTTCTATTAAATGATATATTTCCTGTCAGTATCAGCCCAAGTTTTTTTTTCCGTTTATCTAAATTAAGAGAAACATTGTGAATTATGACGTGAAACCATAATGGAGAAAATAAACACCAACCCTTGCAAGCATGGATAGTCCGTCAATTTTGTTAGTTTTCACCAGAATAAATAATTTGTCTTTAACTTCTAATGCCAACATCATGCTAAGATTCCCTGTTCCTAAGCAATAAAATCATAGAAGGTCACCAAATGAGAGCTGGAGTATTTCAGAGCCTGTAAGGGTCCCTGGAAAATGACATGAGTTATGTTTTCAGGGTCCTTGCTGAGGTCTTGTCAGGGGTCCAGGGAAGCTAGCAGTGCCCCAGTCTGAACCCACATCATTATTCACACCAGAGGCCTTTAACATTGCTACTGAAAACAAAAATAAAAGCTGCACGGGTTGACCTGTGACTGCTGGTTCATCTGGGGATTTATAACAAATGCAAAGCAGTTTAATCCAAATAGACACTTGTAATAGGGCACGTGAGTGCAAAATGTTTCCAAGTCACCTTGGCCTACTGAGGCAAATGAGCCAAACATCAGCCATTAATCACAATAACCTTGTTAAACAGGACTTCAAATGACAAACATTTTCTTTCTGGCTGTACCTAAAGTTTTAACACTATAGTTAATTGGCCTTACCCTTGAATAATGTGTCAAAAACATGATAGCTTCTAAAAAGTCCTAGCAAAGAGCCAAAGAAGACAACTTGATATGCTTATTTGTTCAACCAATAGCCAAAAACTGCACAAACATAAGTAAACACTCACATTTATGAAGATTTAAACAGAAATAAGTTTGCACAATTATTAAAAAATGGTGTTAGTGATTCTCAAATAGTGATTTTCTTGCAATTCGATTAAAAAGAATCTCCAAATTTGATCTATACACATTTTGTTGTGGAGATTTTTGACTTGTCTGGAAAGTATAAAAGTTTATAAAGAAAAGATAGAAAGATGGTATTGTAGTTAAACAAATATAGAATATTAGTTTCAGTTAAAACAAATCAAAGACATGACATTCCTGTATGTGTAACTCTGCCATTAAAAAACAGAGGAAATAATACAATAAATTTTTTATTCTGGCTCTAAGAAAAAAACTCAATATGTTCACCAAAGATAATTTCATTCATGTTAAAATCAGTCATTTTGCTCAGAGCACTTGGTAAAACATGTGTAGTTAATGAGCATACAGTGACATGGACAGATAAAGCTGTTGTTACTATTAGTTGCCAACCATGGGTCAAAAAGTTGTGCATCAACTTGGTCCTCTCAGACTTCATCTAATTTTATCAATTATTTTGAGACTGTTCGTTATTATTTTTTAAAAACTACAACCCCACTTTACTTTTTGCACTAATTTAAATCTCATCGTGACTTTGGCATCAGAAGGTGGTAAAACTTGGCTGAAGCAGCTACTTTCACTTCTCATTTATTTCAGGCTGCCATGCAGGACGCCTACTATTTTCCTGCACACGGGCTTAAAGCTGCACGCTCATAACTCGATTATATCATCCTTAAAATTCCACCATCACTCTTAGTCATCAATGATCATGAATCCTGCCCCGTGGTGCCATGATATCCTTACCGTAGAAGGTGTTTCTGGTGATCTGACCTCCCATGGCTGGATGCAAGGTGCGTTCACCTTTCCCTCTTCTAACCACCGGCTGGATCCACGAGACTCACGTTCAGCTGCGCGTCCTCGGCGACATTACACACCGACACGGTCACAGAATGAAAAACTCCGGAGCAGATAGGATGAGTGTGCGTGTCCGAAGCTTTCATCGACATGAAGCGGCAGTCATGCAGGCTGCGGCGCACATACAGAGCACGGAGCGGCTCCCTCCTGTCCGTGCACAGATCACTCTGAAATTAGCATAAAAGGTGGTGGTGGAGGTGGAGCTAGACGGGACTATTAACGCTGTAACTACCACAGAGGGGACTTTAAGAGGCTCTATATGCAGTAAATTACCATTATATTAGCATAGATATTCCTGTTGAGATACACACACTTAGTCCATCTGTAGGAACTGCCCTCACTGACACACATACACATATTTGAGTGTTTTAGCTTTTTTATTGACAAAAGTTTTTGCTATGTAATCATTTCTTCCTCACTTTCCCATAAACCCTAGTTATTTCACGGACATGCTCAGTCCTTTAAAACAGGTTGTGATGGTTTTCCCCCCACCTGTTGAGTGCCCAAACCTGTTTGCCCCCCCCCCCCCACATCCACCCCTTACTAGCTCCTCTTTCACTTTCGAGATCCATGATGCAGTTTGTTGTTGCTTTTGAACTCACATGAACAAAATAGTTTTTCCTATAACTAGGCCTATATTAAAGCTCCTGTGAGGAGTTTTTTTGAAACATCATAAAATGAAATTCATATCAACACCATTACATTTTAAAGCTCCTCTACGTAGTTTTCTTTAAAGGTGGGGTAGGCAGGATTCTGTTTAAGAAACCTATTTTTTTGTGGTGAATATACAAAAAAGCTTTTAATATCAGTCAATAGCTATTAGTTATTGATGACATTTGGGAATATCACGATATCGCTGTGTTCGGTTATGTCTGTGTAGTCAACATTTTACATTTTTCAAGCGGCCCTCTTTTTCTGACTGTAAACAAAGCCATTATCCGCCTCTTTTTTTTTTTGTTCTGGAGTTAAGGAGGCATGGCGTACATGCATTGTCAGATTATAGTCCGACTACGCTGGTTACATGGAGTTCTCCAATTGTAGTCGGACAAAGGTGTTTACATGCACTTCAGTTGTCCAGTCTTAATCGGAGTAAGGCAATGATTTGGTTTTCTTGCGTGTCATGTAAACGTACTGAGTTTTAAGATCAAGTAATTTTCTTTTGTAATTTTAAATTTTTTAATTCATGAAAATGCAAAAAGGGGGTAGTTGTCAGCCAAGTGGCTGGAGAAACAGTGCTGTACTTAGTGTCCATAAAAAACCAAAACATTCACAATGAATAGTGGATCTGACTGTCAACAGACAGCAGGATGGCATTTTTGGCCTCCTTTTTTTAATGAGACTACATTGTCCATGGACAGCACAACAAAAGTTCCTCACAGGAGCTTTAAGTCAATGAAAATGAAATCTCTAGGAAGGTTCTTGAAGTTAGCACAAAGATAAAAGCCAATTAGCAAACGTGCAGATTAGATGCAGTCTCTCTCTCTTTCTTGCATATTTATGCTATCCTGACATTTAATTCATTGCTAAGGCACATAACACTTTATCAGGACTGTGATGGACACTGTTTAGCTGGTACATCTCGTCACCTCTAAATAATTAAGAAATCAGATTTTACAAAGTTTTGACAATTTCAGGTTGGTACAAATTACCACATTATCTCATCAATCTGCATCCTGCCAAAGCAAGTAAAAGTATTGTGAAAAGGATGGCCTCTTGCACTCATTTGCTTCCACAACAAATGCTCATATCAGAAAGAGCAACATCTTTGCTAAAGTGGGTGACAGTACTGATGGGAACTACAGTCCTTACTAGGCCTGGACGATATAGAAAAAAAGCATATCGATAAAAAATAAATCATATTGATCGATATCAATAATTATCGATATAATTATTATAATTATTTAACATATATTTTAATTGCAGCCCTGGATGTTTTATGCTATTGCTTAATGACCTACTTTTAATAAAGAACACACAAGCACTGAATTCAAATTCAAACCTTTATTCAACCACCTTTTTTATTTTACCACAACTGAAAGTTTTTTAAAAAAGAATTAAAAAAAAAAAGAAATCAACTTAAGTGGCCTGAGTGACGTCAGTAAATACTGACAAACATAAAGACTAAAGTGACCAGAAAATCTGATAAATAAATATTTAAATAGTCTTTTGATGAAAATAAACAAAACAAACAAATATATAAATAAACAGAATAGCTTTAGGTGGGAATAGCATACTACCAGTTTTAACTGCGTGGGAAACTGCCCACAGCCTGGTGTCTGAACACTGAAATATTTCTCCCGGGGTCGGGAGATTTATTTTTTTTAATTATCATGTGATTGACTTAATACACAAACTAAGCACGAGAAGCAGGACTTATCCACGCCGGTGTTGTGTCGTAGAATGCACCCCTGCCGAATGCACCCCCTGCTAGTAGCCATGATCCAAATACTCGCGTCTTTGTAAAATATGAGCTCATTTGAACGTATTTCCTCCGCACCCTTCTCACCTTTTCAACCCCTGACCCATTTTCATGCCTGAAGCGCTGTGTTTGAGAAATACTTGCGGCCGGGCACTTCATATCGCGGGTCGAGAGTGGCTAGAAGCTGGTCGAAGCCAGGCTTTTCAGCGGTAGTTGTTGGCAGTATGTCCCTCGCTATGGAGCATGTTACTGCATGGGTGACGTCCTTATGCCGCTTGGACGCTTTGTCGTATTTTTGGCAAGAAACGAAGTCCAGTTTGGTCGGCTTCACTTGCTTTGTGCTGGTGCTGGCAGCGGTTCCAGAGGATTCCTCCGACGATAACGTGGAGCCGCGGCGCGGCCGACACAGCTCGTACTCCTGCGGGTGCGATCGGTTTAGATGGTAAAACAAGTTGGTTGTGTTACCAGACTTGGTTTTTACTAATTCTCTGCAAATTTTGCAAACGACGGCTGTTCGCTTTTTGTCAGACTTCTAAAAACCAAAACATTGCCATACTGGTGAACTACTGAAACCTTTTTTCCGGAAAATGTCCTCCGCTTCTCCTTAGTGTATCATTTTTTCTAATACACGTGCTGTCTGTTGTGGTTTGAGAGGGGCTGGGCTTGGTGCCGTAGCGTACCTGGGTCTGCGTTTGTGATTGGTTTGGAGGAAGTAATGACTGTAGTAAAAGCTACATGATAGGCTATGATGAAAAAGAAAGGGAAACTGTGTTTTTCTATCGAACTTTTTATCGACCCGTTTTTTTTCTATCGCACCACACGTCTATCGATCGATATATATTGTTATCGAATTATCGTCCAACTACAGTCCTTACCTTGGAATAATTCCACCATTTTTTCCAAAGTTCACCAGAATCAACACAGCATTATAAGTTCCTCACCATGCCTTGAAACAGCACTAACCAAAGCAATTTCTGTATATATATTTCCTGTGATCAGCTGATTAGTTTATTAGAATAAATATTAGAGATTTCTTTGTTAAAAATGAATGAAAAATGAGATGGTCAAAATTGTTAGCCCCCATGTAATTTAGTGCCTCCAAAACACATCAACTAGGTTTTAGACCCTACCTGAGCAATCACTAGCCCTGAATCAAATTGAAGTGAGAATCTGTGCAAAAAAAATAACCTGTCTAAAATGCAAGGTTTCCTAAACTTAGGAGAGAAAAAAATAGTCAGATATGTGAACAAGAATTTGCAAAGATGATTGCTGCTTAACCTGATATTGCACAGAAGACTCATCATGGTGGACTTAATGGTCATCATTCAAGAAAAACCCCATTGCTCTCACAGCGGAACATTAAAACCTGACTGAAGTTTGCCTAAGAAAATCTGAAACATGGGGATGAGTTTTGGAAGTAGGTCCTTTAGTCTGATGACACCAAACTTGAGATCTTTGGTCATATGGGTGCTGCTTTTGTTTGGCGATGGAAGGGTGAGGCCTTCAACCCTTAAAAATACTATTCCCACATTGACGCATGAGGATGGGGGGGATAATGCTATGGGGCTGTTTTGCTGCTTCAGACACAGGAAACCTTGTTTGGGTGCACGGGACCATAGAAAAGGGGATTATGTCGATATTTTGAAGAACAACATCAAAAAGTCTGCTGTTAGTCTAGGTTTAGGTCGCTGCTGGGTCTACCAAATTGGACAATTAGCAAAACATACTTTAAAGTTAGTCCAAAACTTTTTGAAGAACACCAATATTAAGGTTCTGGAGTGGCCCTCTCAGAGCCCAGATCTCAGTCCTGTCGAAAACCCATAGAAGGAGCTCAAGGTTAGGGTCCATGCTCGGAGGCTAAATGATATGGGTGATCTTGATAAATTTATCATAAAAAAACGGGCTAACATGCGTCAGGAGACATGTGTCAACTAAGTTAGAAACTATCAAGAGGTTGTTCACAGTTTTGGATCAGAAAGGCTACAGTATGAACTACTGACTTTTAGAGGGTCAATAATTTTGACCTTTGCATGTTTTTCTTTTTCTTTGTTTGATTCAGCAAATCACTAAAAATGTTACTTTTGCGACATGCAGATGCTATCTTTTTCGTTCTTGTGGACGCAAACAAACAAACTTGGTTATGGTCCATGCCGTTGTAAAGATAACTTTGTTGTCCCAACTCAGTCTTAAAATAATTGTTTCAATGCATGAAAGTCACAAGTGAAAAAAGTTTGAAGTCCAAATCTTGAAAATTCCCCTTGATATTTCACATTCTGCCCTGCCTCTTTCAGCCGTGTCGTATTGGTTTGACAAGTGCAGCAAAAGTTATTAAAGCTAGCAGCCGCAGCCCTTTTTACAAGTTAACATCCACACATCCAGGCTGGTTACACATTGCATTGGCTGGGTTGTGGTTTCCTTTTTTAACCAAACAAACAAAGTCAGATCAATTCTTATGCACAAATAAATTTTTACCAAACTGCACTGCACTTGGAGACACCTGCCTGTTTATACCCAAGTCACAGAGCATTATAAAAATATGCAAATAGTTGTTAACCAAAGCTACAACCCCAAAGAGACGACATATGACAAGCTTTTAGGCCTACAGGTAGAAAAACTGTGATTATAAATTTCAAGTATAAAGTATTTCTCATGCCGACGAGTGATGATGACAAGGTTTAAACATTTAGTTGACTGAAATACTCCTCGCTATGATGTGCTAAAATGAAATCTTTTACAGGTTGCAACTATGTAGGACTAAAGGAGAAAAGAAGTGCTGTCGCAACAATCACTTTTGTCCTCCTGTAATCCCTAAAATAAACTTTAAAATTGTGCTTTTCTAGAAGGTTGACATGGCTGACTCTTAGCCAGTCAAGAATGGTTGAAATTAAATCTTGACATCCAAACCTGATTTCATCCAATCAGATTTGAACATTATATTCCTGGTAAGTCTTTACTGGGCCATTGCTTTTTATGAGGTCCTCTTTCAGTTCCAAAACCCCTGCTGCTGTTTGCCGCTGCATTTACACTCATCCAAAGAAGTTCAGATAGTCCTACAATCCCCAATAAAGAGAAAAAGAAAAGAGCAGGGGGAAAAATTCTTCAACAGCAGGGTCTTGCATTAATAGTTATTTTGGCAGAGCCCCTCTGTCAGGCAGTACAAGGCCCCTTCTGGGGGAAATGGAGAACAATAATACAGAGATAAAACTATTGGATGTTTCTCCCAACAACTGAGGCCTTATATCCATCTAGAACCAGGTCTTTTACTCAGCATGGAAGCTTTTTTTTTAAACTATACTGATGCTGATGCACTATGACTTGTTGTTTTGGCGGTGAGGTTGCCACGATGACCAGGCGGAGTCACCGCTGGCGTCAGGCTCAATGAGATACTAGAGGTCAGACACTGGGCTGGGAAAGCGAGACTCGACTGCAAATTTGCTTCAGTTTTGATTTCATGAATGTTTCTCCCTCAGAAAAAGGGTTTTTTTAGTTAGGGAACAACCTTTAGGGCTTCCCCGGACTGTCTGGCGTCAGAGTTTTAGCATGGGCATGGTGACCCCGTGCCTGGCTGGGAACTTTTAGGACCTGCCTCGTCGCCCGAGCTCAAGCGTTTACATAACTGGTGTCAGCAGCCAGGCCTGTGAGACACCGTATTGGCTCTGTAGCATGAGCTATATTCTCATGCTGTTTACACAAACTGATTGCGGTTAACTTGACTGTCTGTAAGCAATTTGCTGAATGAGGGCAAAACTGAACCACTGGGGCTTTTTTTAAGCAGCGTTTTGCATGGTGATTTTCTAGGAAGGACAGTCAAGCTGATTTTATTTGTCAGAGAGGAAAGATGAATAAAAAAACATTTCAAAGCAAAAAGTGTGAAGAAAATACTTAGGAATTTATGGCATGGACCCTTTAGCGATCACAGTCACGCTTAATGGATTTTGACGTGCCACCTGATCACCAGGCTGTCAAACTCTGACTGGTTGTTCTGTAATACAAGGAGAAATGTTGTTCCCAGTGAAGTGATAAAACATGATGCCCTGTGTCCTACAGTAAAATCTCAGCAGCATGCCTCCAATCATGCCAAATATCCAGTGGTTGAAAACATTAATCACAAAACAAGAAAAGACGGGCATCTCATACTAAGTTTAGCTCGATGAATCCTGACTTTCTCTTTGTGATTGTTGCTTATCTTTATCATCTACTGCAACACCTTAAGTTGTCTCTCTTTGGTCTCTCTTTGTTGTTTTTTGAGTTTTTGGTGTAAATTTTGTATCTTTGTTGCAGTTTTGTGTTTTTGTTGAGGCTGATCCTCTTCCTCCAATCCAGAGGCTGCAAGTCATGGTCAAGCTGGCCAATCAGAGGCAGCATCAACAGACACACTCTCACAAGCCTTGACCAATGGAGTTCTGCCATCACTTCACATTTGTACTTACATATTGCACTCCGAATCAGCACGATATTGGTGTCCTAGTGCGTGATTTTACATCACATTAAGTTGCCGTGGAAGCAGGGCTTGTAACACACACACACAACCACAGCAGGAGCGTCACATACACACACAAAGCAGTAGCCTCACACACACTACAAAGTAAGGGGACACAGCTTTTGTGGTCACACTGCATGTCCTTGCAGATGTTTGATTCTCCTTGTTTTTTGTGTCTTTTTGTAGTTTTTTGTGTCTTTGTAGCTGTTTGATCCTAGCGAAGTTATTTGTGTCTTTAGTGTGCAGCTTCATATTTTTTGTCTTTGATGCATCTTTGTGGATCTTTATGTGCACATCTCTATTATTTTGTCTCTCTTTTCTTGTTTCACAACTTTTTGAGTTTTGTGTCTCTTTGTGCTCTTTTTTAACCTCTTTGTGGATCTTTTTATACTCCTTGCTCTTATCTTAATGGGTTTTTTTTGTGTCTGTAATTTTTTTGAAATTTCTTGGGTTTAGTTTCTTCAACAAAGTTTTGTAGGTACTTGTTTTAACATCCTTGTCCTTATGTCTTCTTGTGTCTTTGTAGTTCTTTAGTTTCATAGGATTTTTCCTTCTCTCTGTAGTAATTTGATTTACTCTCCAGCGAAGACCACTTAGAGTCATTTAAATAGAGACTCTGGGTCCAGAAGTAGCTGGGACTTTGCCTACCAGCCACTATTCAATAGTCCAAATAGGACTTTCTAAAATTGGCTCATTGTGCTAACATTCAAACACTGTTTTAAACATTTTTCTTAAAACACTATCATTATTATAACTTAGTTTTCTGTTATAGCTCCAAACCCTAATTA
The DNA here is from genome assembly GCA_962446985.1 of Xyrichtys novacula. Classification (NCBI taxonomy): domain Eukaryota; kingdom Metazoa; phylum Chordata; class Actinopteri; order Labriformes; family Labridae; genus Xyrichtys; species Xyrichtys novacula. Next base: position 21,686,145 of record OY660874.1, on the reverse strand, counting down.
TCATGGCTTCCCTGTTTACCTGAAGAAACAGACTAACACCTCCTCCTACAGTCAATTATTTGATGATGGGCTCCTGGCAGGCAGCTGCCTGGTGGGGTGTGCTGGCATTGGGCCTTCTTGAATAACTTGACAACCTCTTTGAGGCAGCCATGTGCACGCTTACTCTCTTCTGGGATGAACCATGTTGAACAAAAACACCATTCAGCTCAGAGTTTGGACGCTGGCCCTGAAGCCATATGCGAAACATTACAAAACAACACAAGAGCATCATATGATCCCTGACAGGGGTGTGCGGAGGGAAGGAACCCCGCCCGGCATATCAGAGGTGAAATCAAGTGGTATAAGATTGCAAGAAAAAGTTTGTCGATCATGAGTTTGTCATCGGGCAAAATGTAGCCATAGGGGACTCACAACATAACTCTTAAACTACAAGAAAATAGTTTATTTATTGGCAAAATCCTTGCAGAAAGAATTTTCGACTACAGTTGTCAGGGGCCTCCAGTGTGTCCACATGCAGTGCCAAAATATGCAGACAAACAAACAGAAATTCAGTTGTTACACAACGCAAATCAGTATGTGAAACATTTCTGGTTCATTATTCCCGTTTTTCTTCACTGCTACTTTGACAGACAGTTGTTCAGGGTTGCTGATATTAAAAGAAGAACATTACAGCTTTATGAACTCTGTTTGAATTTAATTTAGTCTGGCATTCAGCGGTGTGCAGTGATCCAGAGATTGTGAAACTTGAAGGATCATCTCTGAGATTATAATGTGTTTAAAGACCTCAGGGATTGTGTATTAACTCAAAGAGACGTGATCTTCTCACTGCATCTCTTAAATAATTTAATAACCCGGCCAAATGTCAGCTGTAAGCATCTTTCTACTCCTACAGTAACACTAGGACTTCTCAGCACAGTTTCTACACTTCGCCCTAACGGTAATTGCTGTTGACGTGTGATCAAGACATATACAAACACGCCAAACACCACAAAGTTGCCGTTGACTCAAGACAAATGTTTTCCATGATGTCTAACTGAGAGGCACGACCACAGGGTAGATATAGGTTTGTGGTGTCAAAATATTTGGAATTGAATTTATTTGGTTGTTCACAGCCTTTCCAGTAGAGCTGTCACTTTTAGAGTCGGTATCAGCAGATTAAAGGTTAAAAACACCTCGTTTGAAACTGAGATTTCTCATCTATGAAAATAAAAATGTGAAGGATTTTCCGTTCACAGTATTGTTTAGAGAGCCTGCTTATTCGGTGTGTGTTCTGTTGGGACTAACAATTATGTACATTTGAAATTTAGACTGTTTAATCTGAGCCAGAGTTGACTGGTCAGTAGAGGGTGCAAGAAAGCTGCCAGATCACCTTCCATAAAGAGAGTGGCAAACCATTACTAAGTTTGATTCAAAAAATTGTTTAAAAACTGATAAAAGACTTCCAGGAGATCGAGGTGAATACGGTCCTCGGGCCTCTATCACCACTTGCTAGAGGTTGCTCATCTACCCACTCCTCTAATAAAAAAGAATATATAGGGTTTTTCTTGGTGCGTAATTAATCACACCCAAAATTTATAACTTAACACTAGCCACCAGGGGGCAGCAGAAAGGCTACATCACTTTGACGGGGACATAAAGAGCAAAGCATGCTGGTAAATCTATTGATCTATTGAGCAGGAATGACTTGATGAGCCTTTTGAAATAAATAAGGCCGGGTCACAGGGAGTGCTATCAACAAAATTCAGAGAGAAAACTCAGTTAAGTAGCTTAAGATACTAATGAAGTTCAAGAGGAGATCTTTGCAGAGGGAGTCCCCTAATTAAGGATGTATTTACCCCAGCGATTGCATTGATTAGCTCTGTTATTAGTTCTGTCTTATCATTGGGCTGTTTGTGGAACATTTAACCCTTTGCATGTGGTTCATGGATTAGATTGTATATTACATCTTCTTGGCTCATGTGTATATGTTTTGTGAGTGAAAAACTTCCCACTCCTTTTGTGAGGCCTTCAGAGTCAAACTTGGACATCAGAATTAAGCAAAAACCAATATAGGGAGAAATTAAACTTAGTCCACATCATGGAGCAAGATCCAACATGAACTCAAACAGGAAGGTGAACAGTCAGTCAAGGTTCATTTGACGTAGCAAATATAGATAACCCATCGTCCTTCATTTTATCTCACTTTATTAGTTTTCTGGTGCAGTAACTTTCTTACACTTTGTTTGCAACTTTAGGATTCTCCTAGAGCCCCCGCTGGAATAAAAAGCTGCCTTTGCTAATAGTTCAACAAAGATTGGTCTAAGTCCCTAAAATCCCCTGACCATTCTGAGTCATGTATTACCCCTTGGTTAAATTGAACCTTTAGGTCAAAAAGTGAGCAGAAAATTTCAAAAAATTTTAAGTGACTTCCACCTTTCATCTTACCACCATTTAAATTTCAGACCAAAATGGTGAATTATAAAGCCATGTTATAAAAGGAGCATTGGGGCTAGCTTTTCTGAATTTGTGAAAAGAAACTGAAAAAAAAATTGGTCGTGTGACTTTCTGTTTTTTTTTTTTACCAAAAAAGAAAATAATGGTTATTAAATTACCAGATCACAAAAAAATCCTAAATTATCTAGCCTAATGACACCTTGACCTAGTTTACTACACATCTGCTGACATACTCGTGAGTTGGAAAGAGCACTTGAGTGAAAGTAATCCAGGCTACATAGAACTTCGCAAACATTTGTTTTTGTGACATTGTAAGCGTTGCCACACATTTGGGGGATTTTTCTGCATACTGACAGTGCTGTGTGACAAATACTGAATAGTACAGTGGGTCACCCTCAGTATTGTAGTCAATTAGACGGACAGCTCTTTTATGTGACCCCTGACATAAACCTGGCTCGTCTCGTATGACTGACAAACAGTTGTCATTGTTTCAGGAATGATCCGGCAAACTTCATACTTGTTTTTTTTTCTTTCTCATAATTCGCCTTATTTTAAAAGAAACTGAGCAGTACCTCCTCACCCACATGTTGATCAGAACTTTAATGACATCCAAATTACTTTCAGACTCACACTGATTTAGCAACATTACCATCTCAGCCCTCTCCCAGGCTGCAGAGGCAAAATAACCCATCCTCTTACAGCCACAGAACAACATAAAATGTCCATCACTTTTCTCAAACATGACTCATGAACCATAATCAGGTGCTTCCAGCCAAACAATTGCACCATGGGTCCAGTCATTATATTCTCTTTTTTCCTTTGTGAATATGCTCTGTCTTCAAAGGCGCCAACACACCAGACCCTGTCAGCAGAGCACCGCTCGTGTGGAAAATAATGAGGTATTCAGGGAAATTTGATGGACATTTATGTTTTTCACGCTCTCCGACTAAAAAGATGGCCCCATTAGCATGAGCAGTTTGGGAGACGGCGAGTCTGACTCGCCTGGTATCACTCAAAACGTCACCGGAGTTCTGATTGATTTAGTGTGAACAGAAAGTGACAGACTTCACCCTGAATTTTTGTCCTGAGGTTGACTGTTTCATTCTTTCTGACCACTACAGTTGCTCTGTAACACTGAGATGTGTTGTGTGCATGCACAGGAGGCTGAGGCATAATACCGAATAACCAAATGTGACCAGTGTGATGCAGGTAGCTTGATAAAAGGGGCCTGGCAAGGAGTGTCTTTGTTTCATGATTCCAGCTACAAAAACAGGTTTCAGTGGCTGTTGCCTAGCACCAGTCCTTGACTACGGATGCTAAGTAGCTTCACTAATTGATATAAACCATGTTCAATCCCACACCATGCTGGGTCGGGCTTTTTGCAAACATTCACATAACAAAGCATCAGGCTTTTCGGGATTAGAAGCAAACTTTGTGCCTCAAGGTAGATCTATAGCTTGGCTATAAAATACTTAATGTTGTTTTTAGGTACTTTTTCCTTGTATCAGAGACTATTGTCAAGGTCAGAGCATCATTGATAAAGCATGTTGCTAACTGGCAACAATCTGAACATTAGTAGCTTCTTTCACAAAGTCTGTTCAAGACATAATAGTCAACCCTCAGTGTAAAAGGCACAAAGGCTGACAGGGGAGGGCTGATCCATCATCAAAGACTGTAACAGAGGTATGAATCATAGACTACATATAGAATGGACGCCATCTACCGCCTTGCTGGTTGAAACCACTCCCAGAACAGCACGCTCTGGTGACCGGCTACAGTATAGGTCATAAATCCCACCTCCTCCAGCAAAGCTTATGGAGCTGTGGACAAACTTTAGAAAATTATTATACAGAATATAAATTTCTGCTCAAGTACTCTTCTTTTTTCTGTACAGCTCCATTTTAAAAAGTTATTCAGGGGTTCATGTTTCCTATGATTGACACTTGATACAGCCCATGGGCATGCGAAGATTTCTTAGCTCACCCGGGGGATACGCTGTTTGAGCAGAGCACCATCACAGCGACTCTCGGCGACTCTCCTGTCAAATGCGTACAATGCTTCTGCCCAAGTGGTGAAGTGAGTACAACGCTACTGCGCAATGTTGGTTTCAGGAAATGGAGAAAAATCTCTGAAATACCAAGAGCTTTTTGGCTTCAAATCTGTATACTGGTGGAAGGAGGAACCAAGTTATTTATAGTGTATACAGTCTATGTTATGAATAAGTACCACCAAATGATAATGCAGATATAGACGTAGCCTTCTGTCTGCTTCCAGATCTTCCAGATCTAACCAAACGCTGCAGAGCGAGCAGGAATCATGGAGTCAGTTTGTTTGAGCTCCTTGTGTAATATGATGTCCATCTTAATGTGTAGGAGGTCTGTAGGTAAAGAGTAGATTATTTTAAACATGGGTCTTTGTGCATGAATGAGCTGTGAATGTAGACAGCAGCTTGCGCCCCTTGTTTGCATGTTGGGCCTCTTTTATAGGCACCACATCACACAGGGATATTACATCTTTGTGTGGTTAAGAAGAAGTAAAAAGTTGGAGTAATGGCAGAGCTGCAGCACTGCGGTGGGATCTCTGTGGGGAAGGGCTGATAATTACTTGCATAATACTCCAACAAGGGAAACTTGGATCAATTGACAGCACATTAGAGGAGTTTGGCTAACTCAGACTAACTGTAGCTCAGAGGCAGTGTAGTAGATGGTTTAATTTGATTTGTGACCAAGCGTTTTTTGCTCTACTACTACATGGAAAGCTGTACAGCATTGCAAGAGTTCAATTAATTGGATCTCTAACTGGGTTTTCTGCTTCTGTTCTGTTGACATTACAAGCACTGGTTTACAGCAGAAACTTAATCTGGGGTCAGTCCTGTCAATCAGTTGGAGCTCTTTTTATTTTGGTCAGCCACTGGTCATGACAGGTGTTGCTTTTGATTAAGCAACAAAGGCAGGCACCAGCAGATGATGTTTGCACACATTGCAGCTGAATGCCATCAGGACTACACTTCAGCACAGCAAAACAAGGTGTGATGAACATTGAGCTCTTGTAGTAAAAATAAACTAACCTGAAATGAATGTTTTCCTTCTGGTTTATTTACAGCTTGTTGTTTCCTCAACTGCTAACCCTTGATGAGAGCGATGCTCCAGCTATTTTTCTCCTTTTTCACTTTATGGCCTCAGGTGATTGTTTTTCCCTGAAAAGAAAGCAGGAGACACATTAGAGTACGGGCTGTACGATATTAAAAACAGATATGATTTTTTTCCCCCTTTCTTTAATACATACTGCAATAAGAAAAAGTGCAGGAAGTCATACCAGATAGATGCAGTGTATTTTAAGCATTTAAAACGATGGAAATTTCTATCTCCAGTTGAAGTTTCCAAGTGACCATTGTCTGGACTCACAGTGTGCGAGGGCCAGCTTCAGCTCCTCTGTCTGTAGATCCTGCCTTTGACTATAGATCAGGTTTAATTCAGTCTATTTGAACTTGGAGTAAAAGCTGGACATCTAATGGTGCTTTTAGCTACTAAATCTTTTATGTGATTTAATCAGTAACATGATATTGTGTAAGTTCCATCTGTGGAGATGTTCATTCTACTGCCACAAAGTGTGTTGTTATTGCATACTGTTGCTAACAACACTAACAAATGCAATGCTAACAACAATATTAGGGACCACTCGAGGGGAAGCAATCTGTCCACCAACTTTTTGGCCAGTATGTCCTGTTTGCGTCTAATTGTGAAACAGAGTAGGATATTTTTTATGTTTTGCTCGTCAGTGTTGATCTTGATGCTGTGTTGATGGAGGTTTCCTCCTGTCCTTCATGGAGGACATTCTCATTCTAGTCCTCTGTTTTCAAAGAAGTACAAGGCTCATGTAAAGCCTTGTACTTCAGATGCTCATCAAGTTAAAAGCAGCAACAGTACAATAGTTAAAGGTGGGGTAGGCAGGATCTGAGGAAGTGCCAGTTTTGGGGAGAAATCTTCAATGTAAACACTACCCCTCCCAACCAGTTTTTCCCCTCTAGATTTCAGAATTGACTTATATTTTTCTGATTTACTTTAGCTCCCCCAGTTTTGCTTCGTTACTCTTTTTTTTAACTTATCTATATTAGATTGTGAAGAAGTTTGAGGTTAATGAAATCATCTCCACGCACAGATCATGTCTAAGTTTATAGATCATGAGTGTAGTGCTGGTGAACGCTGTGTCAGCAGGACTGCGTGTGTTGTACCAGACTGTTGTGGTGATGTGGGAGCTGAGCCTGAAGGCAAAACTTTTCATTTGGCAGCTGAAATGAGTTTCTCTGAAGGGTGCCTGGACTCAGCTTTAGAGACAGGGTCCAGAGCCCAGACATTGGAGGGGATGCTCGGAGAAAAGCTGCTACTCTTTTGCATTGAAAGAAACCAATTGAGGTGTTTCGGGCATCCAATATAGTTACGGTTTTGCAGGAGGAAACTCAGAACATGCTTGAGGGGTTATATTTCTCATCTAGCCTGGGAACACCTTAGAATCCCCCAGGAGGAGCTGGAAAATGTTGCTGGGGAGAGAGATTGTAGGGAGAACTTACCCAGCAGTTGCTGTCACTTGTACATGGCCACAGATAAGCGAAAGAGGATGCATGGATGGACAGTCAGATGGATCCCAAACAGTATATTCAATAGTTGCTGACAGTGAAGATCTATTGAACGTTTGTTGGTACAGTGGATGTTTGCCATTGTGTGGTACCGTAATCAATACTAGATATGATCATTATGGAGCATTTATTGGAGCTTGTAAAAACAGCATCTGAAAGCAAGCTTTCCATCATTTTCATAGCTGTGGAGGCTTCAGATGATTACCATTGATCTTCTTCCAGAGAGGCTAAAACAAAAGCCAGAGTAGAAAAAATATATTCGAAACTGGATCATCCACACAGAGCTACGATCACTACATTCATGGCTTGAATGCCGCAGTGATTTTCATCATTCATCCATTGAGCAATTCAGCTCGGCTTCCCATACACATTACAAAGAATTCAGGAACAATGTGGAAAATTTGAGATGTGAACATGGTGTAAGCTGACCCAGAAATCCAGGCATATAGAAATACAAACAATTCAGCTGCAATCACACAATGGGGAGTTATCTCAGCAAACAATGCAGAAGAAGAGAGAGACGACTAATTAGGATTTCTTATTTTATTTTGGAAACCACAGTGATTTCACATCCTGGGATCACTGCTGAAGCTCTGGCTGAAATCAAACACCATCCAGTCTACAGATGTTCCCATCTGCTCACTTTGTGGTTCATTTGATGCATCACAGCAAATCAAATTAATTCAGAGCAGGAGCCTTTTTTTTTTTTTTTTTTTTACTTCTGCAAACAGCACCTGCATCTATCCAGCTGAGGGCGAACTGAGTGGGTGCTAATAAAGCAAGGTTATGCAAAGTCTTACAGCACAGTCTTTCTTTTGTCTACAGTTGTGTTGTGGTTACATAATGACAGGAAATGACACTAAGGTGCTAAATGACTAACATGAGAAAGGAAAATACCCTTGAGCTCTAAGTTAACATTGTAAATTACCTGTTTTCTACTAGTCTCTGAAACATCTTAGCCCTGCTGCTCTTTTGAAAAAACACTGTAGTGCTGTCCAGCTGTTACCGGTCCACATCTTTCTATTGTAAACTGTTTAAACCTTCTTTAACATAGAGGCTATAAACCGTTGTTGAACCCGAGTGTGCAAATATGTTGGAATGTTAACTGAAGCAAAGAGTAAACAAACCCTGAACAAAGCAAGTTTGTAATGAAATATGACATTTATAATCAATAAATATTTAAGGTGGTCCCTCTGGCTTTGGCCTAATGCATATTGAAAACACAACACATGCATTAATAATGATATCATGACAATAAAGGACATAATGCAAACACTGACTGTCTCTTTTGCATACAAGATGTAGCATATTGATCTTATATCATCCCTTGTGACATTTATTTTTTTATTAAAAACAAGCATATGGCAAGTTTGAGAGCTTACATCTGCACTTTAGTGGGGAATTTTCTGTCAAGATGAAATAACTTGTTTTATTTGTTTATGAAACCAAACAACATACAATATTGGTGTTTTAGAAGAACACAGAGTCACAAAGTTCAACGCAGTTCATCCACTACTAGACGATCAGATTTGCTCTGTCATTTTATTCTGATAGCCTTACTTTAGATTTTGATATTTATGTTGCCAAGAAAAAAATATATCAGACTGTCACTGTAGAGGGAGGAATATCTGGTTATATAAAGCGTTAGAAAATCAATAATAGGAGTTTTGAACGACAGGTAAATCAAACAAGCAGAAGATTTTTTCCTGATATCAGCGATTCTCATGTGCTCTCATTTTTAGTGAACTTTACTTAAACTTCTGTAGCGTGCTTATTTCAGTGAGATTCAGATGATAAAATGATACATGGTCATATTTGTTTCATTTGATTGTGATGGGATAAGACTAAATCCTAAAATAAGATGGAATTGGATCTTATTTTGTTGTTGGGTCTCTGTGAATAATATAAACAAAGAGTGTAGTCTGAACCTGCTCTTTTTGTAAAGCATCTTGAAATGACATTTGTTGTGAAATTGGAGTATATAAATAACACTTCATCGGTAGATCGATAGATATTTCCCCTCTGAATCTCTTTGTGTTGACTAGGCCTGTCACGATAACAAATTTTGCTGGACGATAATTGTGCTACAAATTATCGCCGATAAACGATATTATTGACACCGTTTTTTAAATTATAGATAATTATATGAAATGGCATAATAATGCGAGTGCACCGTGTCAAAAGTGATAAACTTTAATTTCACCCACGACGAAGACGTAACGTTGACGAGCTAAACATAAGTCGGAGATGACTAAAATGTGACAAGACGAAAGTGCGTTTACGTTGATGGGACGACACGAAAATGACGAACAGAGTTGCAAAACTCAGTCAGTTAAACACTAAACATATAGGAGCAGCTTCAGTCCGCTATGACAGCTCTCATCAGCCTGCTGTGCTCCTCCAACACACAGACACACACGCGCGCACACACACGTGGAGTTTTGTGGTTGACGATAACAAAACTGGTTTAAAGCCGAAATATTCCCACACTTGGGCTGTTGCGTTCGGTTTAGACACCAAAGCTGTCGTGTTCATTCTGTTTGCTTGCTTTTCACTCACGACGCTCACTTGCAGCACTGTATCCAAAAGTCTGTGTCTGTGTGCCTGTGCGCGCCTACGTGTACCTGCGCGCGCGCCCCCTCGTAACAAAGACACTGAATGACTGACAGGAGGGTTCACTAACTCCGTTCATTCCGCTATACAGCCAACGCCCCCAGGTGCCGAGAAAAATGCGCAGAGTGAGTCCTCTTCTCTCATCCAGCGTGTTTGGTAGCGAGAGAGGAGGAAAACAAACGCACGTAAATTATCGAGGCTGGCAAAATGACCGACCTCGTTTTTATTTATCGAGTGATAAGGCGATTTATTGATTATCGCGACAGGCCTAGTGTTGACACTGCAATATTGTAAAGCAGGACAAAGAACACAAGGCCGTACTCATGTCATTACATCTCTTTTACCATGCAGTCACACTATGCATTATGGGAGGCCAACTTCAAGATCTCCACCCTAACTTTAACAAATATCAGCCAGTTAGGCTGTTAACGAAATGAATTGAGGGTTGACTTGGAGCAGCAAGAAGGTCAAATGCCTCATTGACATTTAGGCAGATGCGCATATTAGCTGAAAGTTGGAAACCATCATAAAAATTAACCAAGTTTGCAGTCTTGTGAGTCTGGGCATGAATGAAAGGATCTTTTTACTGCTTTGCCAAAAAGTGTCCCATGAAGGCAGAGAAAGGCCAACAGCAGTACGTAAAAGTACCAGACCAGTCTGAGTAAAATGCAGGTTCCAGTAATAGGAGGTAAAAATTCATCTGGTTTGCTGAATTGGACAAAATTCTTGGTCCTAAACCAGTTCTGGGTCCTGTGGTGTTGCCAGGGCTGTAGTGCCAGCTTTTCCGCTGCTTTAAGTTAGACGGAGACAGTGAGTGATGTTAGCCTATCACTATTTCTATGCTTACTATCGGTTGTAATCAAGATCGCCTCGTGCCTTTATGATTGCATCTATTACTTCTGGCTTACCGTAAGTGTGATGAGTCAAGCAGCCATTTGTTTCGCTTGCTGGGTTTATTGTGTTCTCAATAAACCGCTTCAGGGTTCAATAAGAAGTAAGTCGAGACCACCAGCTTGCTTGTTTTCCTCTTCATCAGAGTGAGTGTCCTAACAAACTAACCCAAGGAGGGAAATGCCCCTGTTTCAGAACATAATCCAGGAGTGAAAGCGGCTTGATGAGTTGACCTGACCAAGTAGTTTTTGTGACATAACCTACCCTGAGACCATCACACTCTGTGAGGTGGGGAGGAACAGCATTAGAGATGTCAGCTGCTCCAAATATGTCAATATGACACCTCTCTATGACAAGAAGGGTCACCTGAGCGCCATCTGCATCATCTTATCCTGCACATCAGAAAGTTAGATTTCAAGTGACTCTAAAATAATAACTTCAGTTCAAAGACCTCATGAATTATTGAACAGAAAAGAAAAACTTTTTTATGCTGAAAGAGAGAGCCTAAAGTAGCACCAGAAATCATGAAAATAGAGAAGGAAGTCTGTTATTTTTACTCAATATAGTAAAGACATCGTGGTGTAATTATAGAACTCTGGAGAAATTTTAGGACTGTTGTTTCATATTAAAAATTCATTGCAAAAATGATGTTCTCCTCCTCAACCCCCGTCATGGGTTGCCTGCACACCAGGGCGAGTCACATCCCGGTCACATCTGCTTTAGGGACTCGCAAAGATCAGATCTTCAAAGGGTCAGATCCTCTCTTAGATTAGTGTGACTTTAGCGGTGTGGCATGTGTCACGTTTGGTCACTGGAAACAAGATCCTGACACCTCATCAAGAAGGCTGCGGTGGTCAGAAAGCCTCTGGAGGAAAGGAAGAAATAATGGAGACGCCAAATTACCCCCTGATTCTCATCAAGAGCGATATCTATGGGCTGGCCTGTTACTGTGTAAGTCTGATGATTTTTGGATAGCAGACTCGCTGAATGCTTCAGTACACCTTCTATGAGGTGCGGAGAGTTTATAATGAGGACTAGAAAGGCCAGTTTTATTGAATCCAGAATCTGGCTGTGTTTACTTAATTTATTTATTCATGGCTTTTATCCAAAAGGCAAACGCAATATATGAAAGGGGGTTGATCTGCTTTAATCAGATCAGACAAAGATGATCTTTGAATGAGTTCAATCAAGTTCAGTTTTCAAAGAACCGTCCCCCTTTTTTATGAAGGAACAGCTGTTTTCAATTCAGTTCATGTGCTTCCAAATAGAGATCCTTTATGATGATATAGTCTCTCTAAATAATACAACCTGCTAACATACACTGAGCCTTGTTCGAATGTAGTAAATCAAATATACCAGCTTAAAACAGCAGGAGAATCATAAGACAACACCCCAGCTCTTCTTTTATGTGCAGGTATATCTCATCCTGTCCTTCAGTGTTAAGTGTGACTGTCGCGAAAAGAGAAGTGTCAGGATGGATGTGCATTTGGAGGAAGATTTATGTATGATTTTTGACAGCCATTCCTCTGCTCCAGCCTACTGAACAAAACACTAGCAAAAAAGCTGCTACTCTAAAGCGTAATATCATGTAGTACCTGAATTGAGCCAGTGTTAATGTGAGGAACTCTAAAACAGTAGAGGTTGATCAGTCATGAGTTGTTAAGTCAAGAGGGAAAGTGGAGTTCACATTTGTCACAGCTTGTCATGGACAGAGAATAGCATTGACCTGTCTGTCTCCAAGAAAAATGTGGCGTGAGGCCTGACATTGAAAAAGTGTTGTTATGAAACTTTACCTACACTTAAGTCAAGAAAATGATAAAAACAAAGACAAACAATTTATATATTCTAAATAAATTCTTGATCTCAGGAGGATCATTTAAACATTCTTTTAAAATTCCTCAAAAATGGTACATTAATAAAAGTCTATATATATCGTCTGCATACAAAGAGACTCTCTGCAAAGTGTGTTTAAAACAGAAGATAAAGTAGACATTAATCATCTGCATATTGTAATGACTATAGTGATATTAAGTCAAAACACTCTACACTGTGTACATACATGATTACAACCAAAGAATTTGCTAATTAGCCATACTTACTAAAACTACTTGGTATGCTCTGCTCTGTATAACTGATTGTACAGTTGATCATTTAGATGGTAACTTAGAGGCGAATATAGTGTAGACATATAGCAACTATGATTTAGCAGGTCTGTCCAGTCAAAGAGGTAGTAGCAGCTAAAAAAGACAACACATTTCTGTAAATTCGGTGTTTAGCTTTGAGACCTAACAGAGCTTGAAGGTTTGCCAGACTGCACACTAATGCAGCGATTCACTGATGGCTAAAGTAATTTCTCTTGAGGTAAACCTCTGATTTAATGCCATCTGGTGAGGATCACAGATGTTTGGCAAGAGGATATAATTAGAAAGCCTTCTGAATTATTGACCTTCCTTTTCTAATTTTATGTATTTGTTTGTAAAAGATGAAAAGAGGGGGGTATTTTTAGCTGGCTTGGCTTAAGATACAGTTTTACACCACTCATACTTTTACTGCTCATGTGTGCACCACTCTTAAGGATCAAACTGTACACTTTAAAAATAAATCCTCGACCCCAGGTTTATGTAATTAATGGGTTGACAAGCTGTAAACAGGCTTTATGGATCTCTGCTTTTTTTAAAGAGCAGGCGTTTGTATCCTGTCTTATTTTACTTATGGGGTATACTCCAACCACTTGGGTGACATATGCAGAGGACACAAATTGCGACACTGCAGTCTTTCCGCTCTGACATAAATCACTGCGAGACAGTGCAGGGAGGGAGAGTCCTGCAGTGGAGGCTAATGGAGTGAGGAGCAAAACCATGTCATCCCTCAGACAGGTTTACAAGGCATCCAGTATACAGACTTTAAATTTCTCCCCTACACGCTCCCAGGAACTTTCTGGGAATTACACCTGGACAGCAGACTGGAAAATAACTTTATGAGCTCTGAATGTTTCTTGTTGTCCATGAGGATGCACACTGAAAATGGACATGTAGCTCAGACCTCCCAATCTGTCTTCACAATTATCTCCCACTCAGTACAGAAGATGGATTTCCATATTGCCTGCAGAAATTTTGGGAATTATTTTTAAAAACTTTCATACTGACAGAAAATCAACAATCAATCACCTTCGTTTTCTGGGCTCCTGTAGTGTAACAGGAAGATGCTTATCCATGTTGATGCATTAAAGGCCAAATCAGTCTTTCTGAATATGCTGCCAGCCTGACAAAACACTAAACAAAATCTAGGATTAGATACACAGTTTTTGTTTTGGAATTTAATAGTTTTATGCATGCAATAGCAATAAAAAGCAGACAATATCAATACCCTTTTTAAACCTCTGCAACAAAACTTAAACTCCTGGGCTTACAAAATAATAAACTTTATAATTTTTGATTTCCAGCTAACACATATTCCTGATACAAAAAAGTCTCTGAAGGCAGACCAACAGGTGTCAAATTGTTATTAGTAATAAAAGGCAAACTTGAATGAATCTTAAGAGCAATAGCACACCCCAAAATAAATATTTCCTCTGAATTCCAGACACAAACATAAAGTGTGTGTCTTCTACTAAATGCCACCTCCTGGGCTGTGAATGGGAACAGTTATCAGTGTGGTGGCTGTGACAGAGGGCAGAGCACAGAGACACACTACAGACAGGAGGAAGCTTCAAACCAACAAACTCTGGATTGTTCCTGCGACTTTGTGCAGAAATAAGGACATCTCTAGAAGTTCTCTGTGAATAATCCTATAATCCTACCCTAAATAACCCTATTTTTCAATTTTCACTATCTCTTCACAGCCGATCATTGCTGCCCTCTCTCTCTTTTGTTAGTGGCAGCTTCACGTTGAAAATATAACTTGAGATCGTTTCTCCCTCCATTAGCTTGAGTGCTTTTAATCATTTTCAAAAACACGAATGACCAGGTGTGCAATGTTTTAAGGGACCATGGATTCAAAAGTACAAAAGTATCAAAAATTTAGAGAGCCTGCATTTAGTTGTGGTGTTTTCTCATAAAGAATCTCACCCTGGTGTGTTTTTGCTACCAAATGTATTTCTCACTGTGCTCTGCTAGAAAAGTAAACAATGTGTTTTTCTGCAGCATCCTGTTATTCACTTCTTAAGACACATACCTGGTGGCAGTGGTTACAGGTGGTCTCAGATAAATATGTTTTCAAGTCAAGGTTTGGTTCAACATGCAGATCTAAGTTTCTTTTCTTTCTCTAGGAACTTGAAAAACTTTCCCTTCACACATTGTCCTGAGTGCAGCATTACAGTTGAGGCTTGTGGTCCTGCCCTGATTTCTTTTTTTAACATCATAAATAATATATCAGACAAAATATAATAGAATAAAATATAAAATAATGCTACAACCTTCTTCCAAAAAGGTCTCCCATGAATAAAAGATTCTGAAATAAATTAAACAGAATATATATCTTTTAATAAAGTCAATTTTTCTGTTAAAGGACTCAGGCAGTGACACCTTTGGGTTCACTGGTCTAACACCTTTGTTTAAAAGCCCTTTGAGCACATCATCAGCTTAGCGCTGGACATCCACTCATCAGTCGTGGTGCTACAGCAGATGCTTTTAACAAGTTGCTGCAGTTTTTTGCATATTCATGAAGAGCTGGTATGACTTAATTGCAGACATATAGACAAGAAGGAACTTTTTATCATTGCTCAAGCACTTTTGAATTGTGTTCAGATATTGTGTTCTCCATAACTATAGCCATGGTTACATGTGCAAAATTTCTGGATCCGATTAAAAATTTGAGGGATCGGATAATCTGAATCCACTGTTTATACTGGCGCAAAATCAAACAATTCGATCATGATGTGCGCATACAGTCACCAAGTTTTATTCAGATTAGAAGCATTCGGACATGCGCAGAGTTGTCTAATTTTGCTAAAACAACCGCAAAAGAAGAGTTGTATTTACGCCTGTGCTTTCAAAAAAACAACAAAGCAGTAGTGGCTCACTACATCCGATTCAGGAGTTTTCCCCCTGTTAAATGTCGTCACTAGATGGCGCCCTTGCGTACTTATTTTATCATTCTGTCAGATGTGACATCATTATGTATGTACATCAAGTTATGTTACCGGAGGAGCAGACACGTTACATGTGGTTGTGTTTTATGCCAGAGCGTTAATAATGAAACCTCCTAAACTGGCCTTAATAAATAAATGAAAGGCAAAAGAGTGAAGATGGAGTCAGGTGAGAGAGAGTCACGATCTGAATAAGTGTTTACATGGATGTGTTTTGGAATAACGAGCGGCATAAACCACCCCTTTCGATCGGAATACAAATTCTTTCCGATTAAGCTGAATTGGATCAAAAATCTTCTGATCGATATGTTTACATGACGCATTTTTAATCTGATCGGATGTTTATTCCGATTATTTGTGCCCATGTAAATGCAGTTTATGTGTGGTTATAGATCAGATTCTTTAAAAATCTCCATTGCATTTGTTATCACTTTAGCTCACCACCTATTTGCAGTTATATTCTCATTCTTGTGGGGCTGTTTCACATACATTGAAACATACCTGATGCTTCTAAATAGGTTCAGCAGACTACTTTCTCCTTTTCTCCTCAACCACTTGTTTTTGTCTATTTTTGTATTTTAAAAAGGGGGCCTTAGGAATAGCTTTGAATCTTCAGCCTCTAGCTTACACAGGAATAAAATCGTGCACATTATAGAAAACAATGTTAACCCGCCTCATAATTACAACATAATCTACATAATTTATAACCCTGGAAATCCCCCCTCTCCTCTCCTTTTAGGATAAACTTCTGTCGTCTGTTTTCAAAGTCAGTCAGTAATAAGATAAATAATGCCTCACTCCAGAGTATTGATCCCTCCATGTCACAAACAGATGCTCCGTCATTGGCTGGGATGCCCAATCAAATTAAACTGACAGCAAGGTGAAGGCCATGTTAAAACTGAATGACAGCGGCTCCTCCTCACACAAATGGCTTCACATTTTTCTACTTCTTTTCCTGGCACACACACATTGCGCTTACACACACAAGCTCAGTGTGTCTCTACACATTTGATAACAGCTGGTGCGGATCATTTCAGTCTTAGTTAATGGCCTAAGATGAATTCAGGAGATGTACTCATTTGGCATGATGGGTTCATTTGAATTCTTTAAGTTTTCTGTTTATGCAAACGTCATTTTCCATTGTTGTGTCTATTATGAGTGATAATTTAAAGCTGCATGACAACGTGCAGACAGTCTGGACCAGATTTCCACTCTTGTTCCGCCTGTTGTTTCTGTGCTCTCCAAACAGATGCTCCATCAAATCTCTTTATACTTGGCTGAGCAATGGGAGTTACGCTCTGTCACTTCATGGCCCTCATTCAAATACAACAAATGTATAAGCTGTCAGTCACTGTGATAGTGTGGGCACGTGTGAGTGTGTGTGTGCTGCCTCATAAGCATACGCTGCAAGGTTCTGTACTTGTACATCTTTGTGCAACTCTTTGCTTGGAAATGTAAGCTCCCTCTGCCAGTACGCTGGTAATGCGTTATGTTTATTCACATTTCCAAAACACTGACCTCACAAGGATCTCCTGTAACCTCAGCTAGATTTCTCAGAAGTCCTTAGATTAAGTTACCTTAATGGTGCTGTTTTTCATCATTATGTCATTTGGGTTTAGCTATCATGCCAGAGTTTTCAGGTCAAATTTTGCCCTCAAGGATGAGTTTGCGTTCAAACCTTTACAGGGCCTCAGCTCTAAGAAAGACTGGGCTATGGAGACTTGCCTGCAAGTGTTCTGTCCTTAATTTGAGGTTTCTTTTCACACAATACATACTAATGCAATTGACTTGAGTTCTAAACTATAAATTGTTTACAAAAATGTTTTTTGGTTTTTTTTTAACAGGTAAAAAGAGGCTGAGGAGAGTGCAGATTGGACAACAAAGTGATTGACAGATCAGTGCACCAATTAATAAGGTACAGTAATTTGATTCATGTACTGCTGCAATATAATGCACTCGGTTATGATTAGAAGCACTACTGTATTGACTGGAATTATTGATTTTCCCCCACATAACTTGAAAAGTTGGATCGTCTGGGGTTAAGGAAATAATAATGTTGATGATGTTGTATACAATGAAATACTGTTGTTTTTACAGTTTAAGCTCTTAAAGTAGAATGTTTTCAGAGACTGTCTGGATCCAGTCCCTCAAAAACCAAGCTAATCTGTGACATGAAATTTAGGGGTACCTGAGCATCCCTAAATAGGGTCTAAATACACCTATGCTTGTCTCCATTTGGATAAAATATGACGATTATTGTCAGATGTTTCTAATTAATAAGGCTTCTTCAGAACATCTGAGTGTCTTCTACCTCACAGTGAAATCCTTTGTGCTCAAAGGAATCTTAGTCCTACTGCAGTGAGAGGAATTAGCTGCTGAGGAAGGCCATGACCCCAGCAAACTCTCCAAGTTGAGACACAGACCTACAATAGATGAAAGGGTTTTCACCCCAGTCTCTATGTTAACAGGAAGTACCATACTGCTGACTGGATAGAGGTGTCATGAGAGACGGCAAAAAAGACAGAAAAATTGACTGATTAACAAAAACAAAAGCTGCATTGTAGATGAGATGTGGTCATCAGTAAAGCTAGTATCTCAGTGTTGATGGAAAAGGGAAAGACAGGAACTAAACAAGGCACATGGGAGCATTTCGCTGAATGGATTTGAGTGGCGGCTAATACAGTGACCTGGAGCAATGAGGCAGCCATGCCTAATTTAATTTATCTGAAACACAAGAGTAAAGAAGACACAATCTTACAGACTCAAAGCCTGTTTCTGTGGCTACGCTTGGCAAATTGGCAAAGAAATGCTGAATCGTTGGCAGTTCATGTTTATAACCACATTCATAGATATAGATGAACAGTTGTTTCTTTGTGGATTACTTATTGGAACATTAAAGGTAGGATAGGCAGGATCTGAGGAAGTGACAGTTTTTGGGAGAAATCTTGAATGTAAACAGATGCTCCTGCTTGCTCGTATCGTTTCAATTAAATTTAGATATAATGCAGATAAATACTTCAGATAATTACAAATGGAGCCCAGTCAGCGTAAAAGTAAAAAGCATTGGTGCTACTGTAGATGTCAACAGACTACCAGCAAACACAATGTCTGTAGGACTTCTACAACTAGGATAAAGCGACATAGTCCAGGACCCGAGGTAAACAGTTTAGTGACGCTACAACACGCAGCAGGTCCAGTTTGACCAGAAACACTTCTGTTACAGAGACTTAACTTACTTTGTTAAAGCGGTTTACCTGTCCAGCAGAAAGGTTACAGGGTTTGTAAGATCCCAAAGCATCCCCCATCCTTTTTGCTGATGTTGACCCAGCTTCTTAGCTCTTGTCCGGTCTACCTCCATTTTAAGCGCCCATTATTTCACCAGAGTCTCCGGTATTTACTTCTTTTTCTTGCTTGTGTTTTCCGTACTTTTTGTTTGGTTTCTACTGTCCGATGTTGTAGGATGCTAACTCTGTTTGGGCTCGTGAATGTTATCGGAGGACGTGGAGCGTGCCTCACAACATGGGAGCAGCATCTGCCTCACAACCAATCAGGTCGGGGAGGTGGAGAATGGCTTTGTTTACAGTCAGAAAGAGCGGGCCGCTCATAAAATTTAAAATGTTGACTACACAGACATGACAAAACACAGCGATATCATTATATTACCAAATGTCATCAATAACTAATAGCTATTGACAGATATTAAAAGCTTTTCTGTATATATACACCACAAAAAAAGATGCTTCTTTAACAGAATCCTGCCTACCCTACCTTTAACTCACTGGTTTGAGCATGTCTCTGTGATACAGGTGCAAAGTCTTTGCTGCAATGATTTGACAGAAAACTCCCATCCTTTTAGTCTCTCTCTCTTTACCTCTTTCCTCCTAACTTTGTGGCTGTTAGATATTTAGTTATGAAAACTTCACAGTGTGGATAAATATTGAAGATTTGGCATGGTTGGTTCGAGGGCTGTAGGCCACATTAAGTAATAAAGTTTTCTAAAGTTCTGAATTCAGTGTCACAGCCTCAGGTTAGAGTAGACAAAAGCTGTGTGTTATTTCTTTATTACTTTGTTTTTAAATTCTTTTTTTATTTAGCCTTTTAGAGCAGGAGAATTTTGTCTTTTTGCTCCACGATGCAAAGCTGCAGATTATCCTCTTCTGGAGGCGATTTTGGGAAGTAATGACAATGTGCTTGATTTTTATGGTAATGTTTCACCACTGTTGTTGACATAAAATGGCCACATAATGACTCATAGTGATAATATAAACAGTAAGTTTGTGAATGCGAGCTGAGTAGTCTTTTGTGCAGCACAGCAGAGTTTCTGTTGACTGTGTCTCATGACGCAGTCTGTCTTTAGCACATCTGTCTTTACTCACACTGTAAAGCTGACATCATCTCCACACATGCAAACCCACATGCACAAAATAACCCACCCCCCACCTCACCCCCAGCACAGACACACACTTCCAGAGCTTGTGGATGGAGGTGGGGTGAATAAATCAACATCAACAACAGGCATCTGTTAAAAACAGAACTGACAGGAGGCGGCTGGCCTGGAAGAAGACACGGTGAAGGTCAGCGGTAAAAAGGAAGGAAGCACAGTATTATCTTCGTCTTTTAGGCCGGGGCCATTTTTTCGTCATGTTTTTTTCATCCTGTTCCACATAAATCACACTAATAAGAGTAAGGCTTCATCACCAAGGATACAGATAAGGAAATGGCTGAGATGTTGCACTCTGTTGTCAAGGAAACTGGTCAGAGTTGGAGCAGTGGCCTTGGAAGCTCGCTGTAGAAGTGCTGACCAAAACATAGACAGAAACAGGCTGAGCACGGAAACCTTGAAAGACAAAATCATAAACATCTTTTTTGTTTATTTAACTGCCGTGATGCTTTTAGATTTCTTCCATTTTTATGTTTGTATAAAATGAGAAAATACAAGTTTTGCATGATCATTGTTTGCACAAAAGAGAAAATGCAAAGGTATTGATGCATTTCTTGAAAACATCCTGTTGAATGTACTTACATATATCCACACACAAAAGAGACTCTAACAGCCTTTGTGTGGCAGACATCCCCTAAGGCAGCACTTTGTTGTCGGGGTCTTTAAATGTAAATACTAGAGAGAATTTCACCTTAATTTGTTATCTTGTCAAAGGATACTCAATTAGAATGAAAAATTCTATCAAAATATTAACTCTCAAGATCTACTGTAGCAATGAGGGATGAAATGGATTGTTAAAATCCACACACACAAAGGAAATTTTTGCCTGTGGGAGTTCACAGCAGAGGATTCCACTTGCCTTTTACTTACTTTTCCATCGCATTTCTTATGTTTGGTAACATTAGCAGGGATGGTTTCTGTGCTCCCTGCATGTATGTTGCAAGTAGTGTCGCCACACCTGCTCTACATACAGCAGAGAAAGAAGCTTTTTTTCACATCCATACTGCTACAAAGCTCCACCATCATCGATCCTACAACAGTCAGTTTGTTTACAGGTCTAAAAAATCAATTTATTGCTTTGGTCCGACTGAAACTGGACTTTTACAAAACATGAATCATTAGTTCAGCTGAAATTGCATAACACTGAACCTTGGACTAAATATCTGGATAATGCAGTTAGGGATCGACTTCCCTTGTCAGGTATATG
Source organism: Xyrichtys novacula (assembly GCA_962446985.1). Classification (NCBI taxonomy): domain Eukaryota; kingdom Metazoa; phylum Chordata; class Actinopteri; order Labriformes; family Labridae; genus Xyrichtys; species Xyrichtys novacula. Next base: position 21,664,841 of record OY660874.1, on the reverse strand, counting down.
GCTCAGTTAAACTGAAACTGACCTAAGCGTTCTACACATGCCACAGTGTTCGGTTGTTGGGCTCTGAGCCTGAAGTTAAAGCGTTGCTAGGAAGCTAGGGTAGTAAACAAACTTTGACAAAGAACATTAATAAGACAAAACTTTCCTTTCTTACAAACAAAGAGTACAGGGCTGTAAAAGTGATGGTACTATCGTCGTTCGATGCCTCTTGCTAACCCTTTTTGCCGACTGTTTTGATATGTAATACGTCAATATGATGGCTGAAATCATCTCCCTTGAAAGGGGGCATGTGTTGTGAAGGTAGACATGCTTCTGTTGGTGATTACATTTTTGTCCAGTGTGTGTAAACAAGGACCAGCACTTGTAGTCCAGTTAAATGACCTAATTAAGCTTTAACTGTAGCTCGGCTTAATTGTGTGTAAGCGTACTGAGTATCTCGCCCCTGCAAAGCACCTCTGTCACCACCTCCATTTCAGCAGTGGGGTGATTTGGTCCCACAAGTATTTAGGTGGCAACTTCCAGTGCTGAAGGAGCCAATACTGTGGTGCAAAAAGCTGCAGTTCCTCCAGTGTCCACTTGAGGCTGGCTCCCAAGGCCCAGGGATCCCCATTTCCCATTACAATACCTTATTTTTTATTTATACACTCTGTACTTGGGTGAATTTCAGACATAACTTATCTGTTCTAGAGACATTAAAAGCTCTTGTATCTAGGATGACAAAGTCAAGTCAGGTCAGCATGCCGAGGACCCCTCTACAGAGTCCGGTGGGTAGGGGAACCTCGTGTACAAAGGCTGTAGTCTGGAAGCCAGGCAGCCCAGATTTAGTCCTGGATTGTTGCTTTTTTCCTGCATTTCACTTCCTGCACATCTGTGCGTCTTTGCTTGGCATTTTGAAAAAGGCCACAGACACATGACAGACACTATGTCAGAGCCTATGCTTCTTTGTGGCGAGCAAAAGCACGACTAAATGAACAACCATCCCCTCAGAATAAAAAACAAAAAAGACTACAGGTTATAAAGGCCAAAATTCATTTACAGTATTGCCAACAGCTTTTGTCCCCACATGCTGCACTTGATTTCTTATCCTTATACTGTTCATACAGTGGATAACATCCTGAGAATCAAGAGACATACATATTGAAAAATACAAACCTCACTGACAACAAAGAATCTGTTCCTTGTAAGAGGGACGGTGTTTAAATAAGTGAGAAATCCTTTTTCATGCAACTGAGCACTGTCGCAGCTGCATGCATCAAACAGTCACTTTAGGGATAAAATATTGTGAGGGGGAATGGGTACAGAATAATTCATGACTACTGTGTGTGTCTGTGAGCGTTCAAAGACTCAAAGGACTCACAATCTGTAAACGGAAACCGCGACATGTAATACTGTGAACCGAGTAAACAAATCACAATAAAGAATGATGAAAGTTTGTCATGCTGGGAATGAACCGTTTCTTTGACTATTTTTGCATAGTATGTGCTAGAAATGTAAAAATCCTGTCTCTTTTTTTAAGGTGGGTTTTATTGTAAACTTCAACTTCCCTCTGTCAGTTAATGAGATGTGGCTCCCTCTGGAAGGCAATTAAACAATGGATCCTCGCTGTGTTCCCGGCCCTGCCAATATTCTGACAGTTCTCCTCTATCAACACGCAACTATCTAATACCAATTAGTTTCTGTCTTTTCAAATACATGCAAATTAAAGTTGCAGCAAATTAACCCGCTTTCCAGCTTATCCCAGGCACTGGAGTGTGGACCCACTGCGCTATATCTTTTTATTTTGTCATTATTTCATCCTCCAGTCAAAGTCAGTTAATTTCTCAAGGGGGAACATGATGGGGAGGGGATTAACCTGACCCAACTCTGGGTATCTGATTCAGCTGACACTGATGAAGCTGTTTATCTGGACTGTGACTGAGAAAAATTACAAATGTGTCCCAGTGTGGGTTAGAGAAAGAGGGAGTCTTACTGTGGATGTAAAATTGTGCCGAAATCCATGAATAGAGCACTTACTGTAATCAGCTTGTATTTAATGTAACTTCCTCTCAATGATCTAGCCCCCTCTAGTGTGTAAAGAAATGATCACGTAGGAGACTTCTGCCTCTGAGGTCCTCTTTTGACACATCCCTCACACGGCATACTTCCAGCAGACTTTTGCAGTGTTTCTTATAAATACTGCAGCATTTGCAAGCATATTTGAAACACTTATGAAAGGAGTAAACTCACATTTTCTCTGTCAGGTCGCATCTTATTTTTTCTTTTCACACCTCCACAGAGTTTCTCTTTCCACAGAAGCTAATTGTGTCTGCTGGTCTGAACTCTGCAGTTCGATACATTTGCTTTTCTGATCAACCAAGCGGTCCTGCACAACACATATGGACCCAATTAAACCACAAGGGGGCACTATGAATCAACCCAGCCATTAGCAAATTAGCAGGGGAATCATAAAGGAAGGTTATTTCTCCAGCAGTAGCTGTTTGTTGTTGTGTTACTGAAAATATAATTCAAAACAAACAGTTCTGTTTGGTACAATCTTCCCCCGCTATTCCTCCAATTCACCCTCATACCACTTTTCCCCCCTTCTTCCTTTTTTTCTTTCTCCTTTTTTTCTAAACCAACCAGTGGTTATATAGTCTGGAATATGCTAATCTGCCATGCACCGGCAACTCCCTGGGTGAAGATCACTTATTAAAAGCATAGTTGGGAGGGTTTATGCAAATTGAGGCAAATCAAAGCAAGCCTTCCCTAGGTTGGTTACCCCTTTGCATACATTGTGAATTTGAAACCAGTATTTTATTCCTGATACTCTTTTTCGTGTGCCACTTTTTCAACATCACCTCTGAGCTGTCCACGTCGTGTGTTTAATGTCGAATTCATGTCGCTCTGCTTTCTTGTCCCTTTCTGTCAGCGTGATGCTGCACACAAACAGTTTGCTTGTCTGCAAAAAGGAGAAGTTTCATTTCCCGTTGAGTGGATTGACAGATTTGTTAGAAGGCAAAGATGGATAATATCCGCTGTGGCCGAAAGGCTGCCGAGAAGTAGTCTGACACAGACACTGATTAAGCCTCTTGAGATCTGAGGGGATTGTGGGTCTTAGTTGAGAGAGAAAAAGAGAAACAAAAAGAAGAAGGAGTGAGCAGGCTAAAGAACAAAACTGCAAATTGGATTGGATGAGATGCAAGTGTCCTGTGGGTGTGCTGGCTCTTTGTGTAGCAGGTTGTTCAGGTTGGAGCAACAATCAGTCGTGCTTCCTTAACTCCACACTATTAGGTGCAGGAGAAGAGGGCTAAGCAGATCTAAGACCAGCAAGGAGACTGAGCATCGAGGATAATGCCCTGTATAGTTTTATGGGCAGTGCTGAATTTTCAGTCCTAGTCATTACTTAGGAAAAAGCCACACTTTTTTAACCAGCTGTGCCCTTTTTGCTCACATCCACTTATTGTAATGAAGGGTTTAATTGGACCCCCTGACATGCATTTGGGTTTATGTTGATGGCACAGCAATGCAAACAGGTCTGACTTCTCAAATCACCCCTGCCCTTCCGTGCACCACATGCTGTGCTAATTTAGAGTGCAAAGGTGAGTCCTGGATGTTCCATATTTATATATTTGACAGTAAATTAAGTAAGTAGAGCAGAGGTCAAACCAGCCCCTCAAGGCAAATATGCAGACTGTGCAGCCTTGTGTTGGGTACTTAAAATCACCTGGTGCTCCGATTACTGCTCTGGATTGGAGTCATACTGGGAATTTTTTGGCTCGAAGAGAAAAATGAAAGTCTATAAAGGACATCAGTGATTACTCAACGGTTCACTTCATCTCAGCAGCGAGACTGATTGAATATATTGAATGTTTTTTTATGCTTTCAGAGGCAGAAACGCACGTTTAGCCATGCTTACAAAGACTTTTTTTTGCACAATAGTTTGCCAAGGAACCATTGCACTATCTTTATCTGACAAAATCCTAAAAGCACAAGTCGCACAGCAACAACAATTTCAAAGGCGTAATCCCATGAGAGTTTTATTTTACTTCATTTTCAAACAAATCTGTGACAAAGTAATTTTAGTTAAACCGTGCCATATCATGTTGAAGATGAAAGATGCTTCCTGGTGTATTACTGTTATTCAAACTGCATTCAAAGATGACACAAAATATGTATATTTTTATGCATCACCTGGATGTTTTTTGAAACCTAATCTGTTTTTAAATGTAATTTCCTCCTAGATCTGTTTGGCAGCTGCCTGACAACACGAACAAAGTACACATGGCTACATTGCACGTGTGTGATGTCTTCATGAGTGGCTTTGGTCTAGACGTTTTCTTTTGAGACAGTTGCAATCCTCCATGTCTTTGTGGGTCAGTTCAGTAAGGTTCGGGCTACGAGGGGATCACTCGAGCACATTTCAGCGTTTAACCCGAGCATAAACCCCATCAGCGCGGCAGAGGCAGCTGTGAATGAGTCCTTAATCCAAGCAGACACTGGGAGAAGGATTCATAAAGACAGAAAGGCTTTCAACAGCTCCCCCCCCTATACTCTTCAGCAGCAGGGATGAAATTCTCTAATGTGAATGCAGAGAGGTTTGCCGATTGCAAAGTCTAATTGCAATATTAATCAATTACAGAGACTAAAAAGCTCATTTTTATGCCTGCCATGGATGGCTGATGTTCTGACTTCCTTTAGTCTTATTCACTGGATTTTATGAGGTTTGTGCTCTGTTGTAAGAAAATGAAATTATCCCAATTTTCTTTGATTTCTGCATATTCGATCAAAAATAATTACCAATGAGTAAAGTAGCTTCATAATACAGGTATAGCACATTGCATGTTCACTGGACTCGTGTTGATATAGTCACAGAGAATCAGCCCCTGCATTAATAGGAAATGCAGTTCAATAATGTCTCTGACTGGATGAAAGCATCCCCCCCATAAGAACCATCAGAGGGCAATCGATGTGCTTTCATCCCCAGGACGGAAATTGCACTCATATGGCTCAGACTCTATGAAGGTCCCCCATCCAAAGCCAAATCATTAACATCAAACTTGCAGGAAAGAAATCAAAATGTCAGCCTGCTCTGCATCTCTGTGCCGATGAGTATATTGCCTTCATTTCGTAAGCAATTTCGTTCTTGTCATATCCTTGCCATGCATAACCTACTGTAGGCCTTTTCCACCAACATGGTGTGGTCAAACTGAAAAGGACGGTTAAGTCAGTTGTGCATGATGCTGAATGTTTTCTAAAGAGTTACTGGACATTAAAACCCCCCAAAATAAGCGACCACTCTGACAGAGAGATACAGTATCTTGAATTCTCCAAAGACCTCATTAACTTAGGTACATCACAAATTCAAGATAAAAGGTCTTTTTTAAAATCTAGAAATCATACTTCTCTAACCCTGAATGTTCTCTCAAAAGGAATTGGTAATTGCCAGATGCGCACTATATGACATATGTTTCAGTTAGGGCTGTCGAACGATTAATTATTTTAATCGCGATTAATCGCAGAATCTTCATAGTTAACTGCGATTAATCATGATTGAATTGCATGTTTAAAACTCTGTTATTTTGCATCTCTAGGCAGTTTGAAGCCTATTATGTAAAGTATTTCTCAACAGAATCTTAATTAGGAATCAAATATTACAATACAATACGATTTTACAAAACTTAAATTTTTGATGTCTTCAAATCTTATATGCTAAAAGCATACGGTGTGTACAGACGGGGCAATAAGGTTTTCATACCATAATTGTTTTTCGAACATGGCTGTAAACATGTTTACTTTTCCTCTAAAGATGGGCTCTCTTGAGTAGGTGTGCATGTACTTTAGTGCTTTTGCAGCCAGTCATCAGAAACTGCAGTTTTTAGCACGTCATACATCCACTCCATTTCCAGGTTGCTAGCTTGGCTGTTGCTCAGTAGTAGAGCTGGTTGTTCCTCAGTCAGAAAGATGGGGACTCATTCCCAGGTCTCACAGTCCACATGGTAAAGTGTCCTTGGGTAAGACACTTGAGCAATTTATATAGCAGTCTCTGCCATCAGTGTATGAATGAGTGAATGTGGCATGTATTGTTGAAGTGCTTTGAGCCCTCAGGAGACCAGAGAAAGCACAACATGAATACAGTCCATTTACTATCTTTAATTACATCGTTATAATTGCATACTTTTTTTTTTTAGTCAGCTTTTATTCCTTTCAGTAAAGCTTCTCACAAGTTGTCGACAAAATAAGCAGGACTTTGTGAGCTGTTGAGTTTACCCTTAGCAGGTGAGTGAAGATCACTCTGCAGACTCGAGTGCAGTCTCTATCTCCTTATAAGAGCATAAAGAGCTGGAATATTTTTCTTTTCCTTCTTTCTTCTTTTTGGCTTTGAAAATAGTGAGCACATTTCCTTACTTCTTTTTGCTGCTGTTTGCTATCCTGCTGTTTTCTGGTTTTAAAGCGGCTGTCAACTTTTTCTTTAGCCAAATAATTTCTGTTTATGGTACCCTCACTTATGCCATTCGGACCATCACAATGAAACATGCAGTCATTACTCAGTGAGACAAATCAGCAAGGAAATCTGTTTACTGTGCTTATTTTTTCCCCTTCAATAAAATACTGATATTTGGCTCCTGAGCATGGATAATTGTGACACAGGTCTGGAAAATAATATTCTACCATATCAGCCACCCCTGATTTCTCAGACATATGCAGTACCAGTTAAAAAAAGCCCTTTTTTCTAATATTTTCTGGCTTGCGAGTCAGCCTTAAAGATAAGCTGAGCCTTGATAATGACAGTGACGGATCCTACAGGATGTCTCAGTCAGAGGACTTTTATTAACAATGGGGCTGTGTCCAGGTTTTCTGTCTCATACAATGTTTGTACTTTGACTGATATCGACCAATTGCAAATCAGCAGGCTTTGACTGATGCAGGAAAAACAGTCTTGATGGAGGGCAAGAGCTGGCAGAACACATTCCTCCACAATGAAATCCTGTCTCCCATTGGCAGTAATCTGACCAGAGTTCCCTCTAAATAGATAGCTGCATGTAAGCGTGAGTAACAGGCTATCTCAGATTTTAGAAAAAGTTAAACTTGAGTGACAAATTTGCTCTACACCGAAGCCCAAAAAGCAATCGTTTTTTAGATTGTCTTCCTACAATGCTAGAATTCCTCCATTTGACAAACAGCCTTTTCCTTTTTTGGACTTACCTGGTAAAGCGTGCAATGTTACTTCTTCCTTATCTGTGCTGTATTATTTCACGTAATGTGTTTGGAACAAAGCCTCTGTGTGTAACCAACTATTTACAGTAAAACTGAGACTCACGACGGATCTATGGGCACTCCCAAGAAATGATGGCGTTAACTTTGCAGACGTTTCTTACAGGGCATGGCAAACATTAGCAATGTTTATATGGGCAAAATATCTTGAATGTTGTCACTAGATGGCGCTCTTGCATACTTACTTTACCGTTTCGTCAAAGGTTGCACTGTGCGTGCTGATGTGACATCATTACGCTGTATATACACCTTGTTATGTTACCGGAGGAGCAGACACGTTACATGTGGTTGTGTTTTATTAATGAAACCTCCTGTACTGGCCTCAATAAATAAACCAAAGGCTAAAGGCTGAAGATCGAGTCAGGTAAGAGAGTCACAATCGGAATAGGCCGAAGTGTTTACATGGAAGCGTTTCGGAAAAACGATCGGCATAAAGCACTCCTCTCGATCAGAATACAATCTCTTTCAGATTAAGCCGAATTGGATCAGAATCTTCCGAGCGACCTGTTTACATGACACACTTTTATTCTGATCGGGCATATTCCGATTATTTTTTTGCCCACGTAAACGCAGCTAGTGAAAGGTTGACCATCCTTCCAAGATTGGGTATTTTCATAACAAGAAAGCAAGTAGGTTTGAAACTGAACAAAAATACCTGTTTTTTTCCTCTTACCTGCTACACAACATGCAACAAAGAATTATGTCTCTCACATCTAAACGCTGCGATCTGTTGTAATATGAATGGAATCACAGAGGCTGCACAAAGCAGATGTTAATTTATTGGAAATGCTGTGAATGTTCAAACAGTATATTAAAGCACCGAATCATTCACTCCAGCTTTCATCCTTTTGATCATTTGGTTTTCATGTAAACTACGATGTATGCCAAGGCCTCCTGTGATGAATCTCACAAACACCAAACATGCACACACAATCCCTCTCTTTTTTCTCTATCCCTCTTTTCTTTTCCCCTTTTTCTTCGCAGTATTCAACTATTTCCAGCCCCCTTCACTCATTTCATTTGTTCCTTGTAGAGGAAAAGCTACTCGTGTCTGAAAGACAATTACTTGTGCGTGTTCGAGTACCCGCTGGAACCCTGTATTGTTACTGAAGCAATTAGCAAACTAGAAACAACACTGGCTCACTGCGGTGCAAAATTGAAATAATGCAAGGCAGATGACATGTAATTGCTATAATTACACTATAATGACAACTAATGTAATCATAGTGTAACAGTTTTTGTCACCATTGAGGCTCGTGATCAGCATAACCCATTATCTTACGTCATATTTTGAATTAAATCCGAGCTGAAGGATTTGTGGAATTCATTCTTTCGCCCCCTTAAGGAATTGTTTCCTTATTTAAAAAGGATAAAGTCCTCTTTCTCATTTCAAACTGCTTCACATATCTTGGTTTAATATTTAACTTTGTTTGAATGTTAGAATGGTGTTATCTGTATTGATCCAAACACATTACTCTGTAATCTCTTTTTATCCCATCTCAAACATGCCTTTGTCAAATTTTCCATTTGCTGTCAACACTTCGCTGACTTGTTTTCGTAAGTACATCAAAATGTTTCTGAAAATGAAAAACATCTCTCTGAAACTCAATTTCCTTTGTTTCTAAGTCTTGTCTTCCTTTTTAAGAGTCGCTTGAAAATTACTCAGAGGTGTAGGAGAAGGGGCAGGATATTTTTGTGTACATCTTTTTGCTGTAGGAAGGATTCACCTTTCTATGTGTTTGACCTGTGAATTTGCCATGAGAAAAGTTAACGTAACGTCCCTGCCAGAGTGTCTGGTCAGAGTTTAATGATTCATCAAACTGTCTTCATAACATACAAAGTTTTAACCAAGTATTTTAAAAAATAACAGTAGTATTAAAGCTGCAACAGCATGAGGCCCTTGCACCTTCATTCACGATGGTGTGTTTTTGGAAAACTTCAAAGATGGCTGGGACCCCTCATAAGTACAGAGAATATTGTGCAGATACGTTGATAAAGGGTTGAGCTAGGGCAGTTTGACATTTCAGGACAAGACATCTAGTCAAAGTTGAACTTTGTTGCACTGTATTGACCTCGCCCTCTGACGAAAACTCAAAACCAACATCTCAAGGATGCAGTGTTGTTTTCGTTGACAATGACGTTGACTAAAAATCTCGTCAACGCCTCTTTTTTTCTACGACTAAGACGTGACATTGACGAGTTTAACAGAAGTCTTACATGACTAAAATGTGACGTGATGAATGTGCATTTACGTTGACGAGACTAGACGAAAAAGTTAGTGGTGGATGACTAACAGATTTGCAAAATTCATGAGCATTTCGTCAGTCAAACACTAAACATATATTCTGCAGTGTTGTTTTCGTTGATGATGACATTGACGAGAATATTTCATCATCAAAGAAAACGACACTGCTCATACAATGAAAACATTAATGTTCCTACTACCACTAGGAGGAGCTAAGACCGGAATGAAATATTACCACATAAGTTTATTTTCTCACCTCCATTATTCACTGTGAGTATGCTTAAGATTAGAGCTTGAATGACTAAGAAATCTTCGGTGTAACTGCAAATCACCTAATTTTGAGGGCTTGCTACAGCGACGCCCTTTTTACTCATGTTTGAGACCTTTTTAAAAGTTTTTCATCTATATGGAGCAATTTGTGAAAGACTCTTGAAAGTTGACTAAAACTGGTGCTCATAACTTTATTTTCCCCCAACTAACCTAACATCCTGTTAATATCTCATCATGTTGTTAAGAGACTACGATTACACCTAATATGTGTAAGGAAAAATCATCTTTTTGGGTAAAACTGCTGGGCAGGGCTCAATTTGAGCAAATGGCTAGTGAAACCAATTTGCTATACCTTTTGTAAACCAATACCAGGTTTGCATATTCACCAGGCCTGATGTACAAGCATAATTTTAGGACTTCTAAAGCACACTCATCATTCAAAATTGCAATGATTGAGGGATAACAATAATGATAGTAAATCACTGAAAATTCCAATTTAGCCCTCAAACTGCTTTGGTGCTCAGGCAGTAATCACTAAGCAAGAACAACATGACTAAAAAGAACAAGTATTTCAGTTGCTGTTATAACCGCTGTCTCAAAGGGCAACATGGAGTTAAATCCAACTTCACTGAAACAATTCAACAACAATTTAACAGAAGAATGATCATGAAACTGTCATGAAGGTTGAACCAAAGACAGAGCTGCTGCTGTATTTCACTGCACAGTAAACCTGAAACTGAGAGTATATTCACACAAAGAGGTGGAGCAGAAGTAGAAGAACATAAACCACCTCAGACATGAACTCTGTAAAATATCATAGGTTGTTATTGCATGTGTATTTTAAACTTGTGTTTCTGAACTCCTTATGGACGTGTGTTCTCACTCACGCTCCTGAGCTGAGTCTTCGGTGTCGCCTGTCATGTTTTGTACATTCCTCCTACCATTGTGTGTGTCCCTTCAGGTTAATTGCTTCCCTTGTGTTTCACCTGTGTCTTGTTCTTACACCTGTATTTATATTTAGCTTTTGTGTTTTTGTCCATCTTTGTCAGTTCGTCCTTTTTTCTCAGTGTTTGTGTGACTTCTTCCCCATGCTCCCTGTGAGTTCCTCGTGATTTTGTGTTTCATTTGCTCAGTTGGAATCTGTTCAGTTTCTTTTTACTTTCCCTCTACATGGACTCCATTTTAACTAGTTTTTTTGTGCTTTTTGAGTCTTTTTTTTAAATAGATCTTCAGGTGGTCTGCGTATGGGTCCTCTTCCTTTGTTTTATCATCTCATGCTAAAATGAAATTGCTAGGAGATTGTTAATTAGGTTGATTAAAGCCTTATTAGTATTCAGTTTAAATTAGGTATGATTAATTTTAAATTATGTAAAAGCCCTGAAAAGGAGAATATCTGGGAATCATGAAAACAAACTCTCATGTTTAAAAATGAAACTGTAGAGCTAATCATACATGTGAATTTTGCATCAGTGCACACTTTAACACCATAGAGAGTGATGGTAGATGAATCATCATGTCTCTCATGAACACTTAAAACTTCACTTGGAAATTATAACAACACAACACCAAACACAAACACTGCATTGGTGCTCTACTACTTCAAATGTATACCTACCATTCATGTTTGCCTATATATATGGATTTGTATCTTGGCATTTCTACTGTGGGCGACTGAAAATGTACACCTGCAGTGTGCGCAGGAATCAGCATATTTATGGTTACAACCATGGCTCAGGGGAAGCAACACAATGAAGTCAAAAGGCATGTCAGAAATGATAAAGTTTATCTATAATGATTATAGATTAAGGTGTAATCAAAGAAAGAGCTGTGGCTTTAGCAGAGAGTTGATCCTGGCTGCAGGTTTAGAGAGAGAGAGAGAGAGAGAGGAGATTGGCTCTGCCTTTTGTAGAGGTCCCTCAGGTGCCAGAGATCAGAGGCTGATGATGTATGGAGGGCCAGCAATGCCACATTTCAAACCAAAGCTTGGGGAGATCAGGCACTCTCTCACAAACTACTCTCATAGTTTTAAAGTGATTTTCCAGATATTTAAGGTCAAATACACCGCAACACCGAGTTAGACACCTCCTCGAGAGATGAATGTTGCCGACCGCTTGCTTCTCTAGTTATACCAACTTTGCCACTTTATAACCACAAATAATGCTCAGAACAGCACCTTACTTCATCAACAGTACATATAGCCACCAAACATCTTTTTAACTTTGCCTGATTTCTTTAGCAAAGAGACTAAACGTTACTCACCTACTCTCTTCCAGCAGCCGCTTATTTGTAGCGAGATCTCAGGCCAGTCCATTACAGACTGCTGTGGGGTGACGCAGCTCAATGAAGAACATTTATGATAATTTCTTTATCATTTCCTTGGAGTTATAATCACCATATTAATCATTTTGCACTGCAGACGCGGTAGTTCTTCTGCCTTAGCGTCTCAGTCTGATTGCATTTCCATGAAGAAATGATCATAATATCCCTTTTAACATAAGATCATTACCTGGAACTTTTCAAAGCTGAATCTATATGGGGACAGAAATAGTTAAAAACTGGGATATTTGCTGAGACTCAGGACAAAAGATCCTGAAAACAGAGTGACCTTGGTCAAATTTGGACATATGGTCACCCTTTGTTATTGGGGCTGTTGAGTTTGCATTGCTAGTTGGCATTATCGACATCTACCTTCAGATCCTTAACTTTATACAACTGAACTCTGGAAAGAGCGTGCTTTATACAAAAGCCAGAAATACCCATAATACTGGTTATAAAAGTGTCATACCTAAAAAAATGGGGATGAATGAATGAATGAAAGAATCAAACAAATACACATATTATCACAATATACATATCAATCACTTTCACTTAAAAGACTGTTTGCTGTACCTATCATAGCAGTCATTTGGGGGGTCAAGAACTTGGAAAATTGCCTAATTACATTAAAAAAGGTCTTTCATTTATATTCAAAATACTGGTAACCATGTGCACAGACATGTTTGTTTTGTTTTATGTACACTTGTTTTGTATATGAGGAAATGCTTTTAAGTGCTGTAATGGTTTTGGGGTTGGTCTTTTTCAGGAAATGATCTTCTTAACATCAAGAATGGGTAACGAATCTATACCAGCTGAGTAGAGGCTTTTATTCAAGGAAAAAAAAAAACACTCCTTCAGAAGCGCCATGCCATATTTGTCATGCCTGCAACATGAATAAACTTGAGACAAAGCCAACACAGCCCTAAACTTATCCTTTCACTGTCTATTTTGGCCGAGGTCCACGTGCAGCTAACAGAAAAAAAAGGCAAGCCTGTAGTTCTCCAGGTTTGTGACGCATGAGTGGGAAGATAAGTGGTCTTATCGATTAAAATGCAAGCTGAAATGAAAATCAAGCTGCCTTCATGCAACTAACACATTTACAGTGAGAAGTGGGTGATGAATAAATTTCAAACAGGGAGCACATGAAAACACAGAACTACGGTAGACTAGTTTAAGTGATTCTAAACATTTAAAACTTAACCTGTTTCTACAAAGACTACTCATTTATCATGCACAGTATCACATTGAAGACAGCACTCAGCAGGAATGGGGATCGAGACTCATTCCTGCATTTTCGAAAACCCCAAGATCAATAAGATTTGAGCTTATCAAGTCTGCTATTGGGTCTCATGGGTTCCATGACACAGGTTAAATACTATGCTGAAGGAATCGTGTTTGTGGTGTTTTAAGACGACTGACAATTTCCCGTCCTATTCAGAAACAGTCAATCTTTCTGCAATAAAATAACAATGTCATTTTAATGAAAAAATATATTGTTATCTTGTCTCTTCTCCAAATAACAGAAAAGACTTAAAGGGATATTCCAGCATAAAATTAAGTTAGGGTCAACATGTTACACCAAGTTAGACACCCCTTTGAGAAATTAATGTTGTTGACAACTTGCTTCTCTAGTTATACCAGCTTTAGCAACGACCACACGATAGAAATACACAGAGGTCTGAGGGGCCACACACAAACCTCAACCAAAACGCCACTCTATAGCCACAAATAATGCTCAGAACAGCACCTAACTTCATCAACAGTACTTATAGAGTCCCAGCCGCAGCACTAGCAACCAAACATCTTTTTAACTCTGCCTGATTTCTTTAGCTAAGAGACTAAACACAACTCACCTACTCTCTTCCAGCAGCCACTTGTTTGTATGGAGACCTCAGGCCAGTCCATTGCTGACTACAGTGGGGTGACACAGCTCAAAGAAGAACATTTATGATCAAAATTAATAAAAATAACAATCTCGATTCCCAATCACCAGCAGTTAAACATACATAAGTTAAGTCTTGCACCCTTTGTACAGAGCATATGGTCCCCAACCCAACTTGGAATCAATTTCAGCCTATGACCCCTTTCCTATGTCCTTCCCCACTCTCATGATTTCCTGCTCTATCCACTGTCCGTACTTGTCTGGAAAAATTGGAGTACAAGGCAAAAAACAAAACCTGAACAAAGCTGCTATGGTGATTGTTGACCATGTTGTGTTCTTGTTTCATCTGTGGGTTGTGAGTTGATGTAGGCTGGTCAAGATGAGTTTTTCAGCAGCTGGTGTTTAGTATTAGCTGAGGGAGTTTAGTTCATTAATGACACAGAACTAGTTCATGCCACATCACTGAAAATCAAATTCATGGCTTTATGAGATAAACATATTTAGTGTATGCTAATTTCAAATTGTTTAGATAGCAAAGCATATTTTAAAAGTGTATTTTTAAACACCATGGCATGACCAGATTAAACGAATATTTTTGTTTTGTAGCTTCTGATTTCGGCTCAGACAACACATATTGTGTAGGTTTTGTTTTCGTTTTTAAAACAAGCGTGTCTGCTTTAAAGCACTCTGGGATACCGATAACAACTTGAGCTGGTGACTCATTTTTAACAACTTTCCCTCCTATAAAGATAAAAATCGTCAATACAAAGAGAATTCGTACACCGTTCGGTAAATGAACCTAGTGCAATGTTGGTTTTCTTAGAAGATTTTAAAATCCAGGACAACAATTGAAGCTAGTTCCTGTTTTTTTTTTTTTTTTTTTTAACAGAGCTTCGATGTTGCACAGTTTTCAGTGCAACTTCTGACTGCTGTTTCATGCTGTCAAAATCTCTAATACCAGGTCAGCTCTGCAAAATAAAAATCCGGCCCTTTGTGGCGTATAAGCTAGTGATCAAATATCATCCATTTAAGCAAGAGCTTACACAGACACAAACACAGAAAAACTGGCTCCAGTCTCACAGACACACATTCATCAGGGACAGGGAAACAATCTTTTTTTTCTGTTTTGACATAAATCAATGTTGACATGTTCTTATTTCTAGAACTGAAGCGTTTATCTATTTATTTTTTTTCCACCGACTCTGTGATGAACTGAATGAAATTTCTGCGTCGTCGGCTGGTGCCTCGGTCAATAGGCCAGAGCTGCTCGTGGTCTCTGGCAGTGGAGCACGGGAACAGACGGCAGAGCCAACAGAGCCGGATCAAACAGCTTGATGCGTAAAGGCCCTGACTCGAGACACAAATTGACTTGGGGGGGCTGCGGAGGGAGAGCACCCACACCCGAGTTAGATAACTTTCACAGTTCACAGACACAGAGAGGGACGGATTTTTGGAAGTGCGCCACAGTCATTAAATCCGGGCTATTTTGGTATGCTGCGCACACATCTGCAGAGAATCTGTCCCCGTGGTTCTGATATCACAGGAGGCTGAATAACCTTTGCCCTCTGACTCTCTCCCATGTTAGTGATGGAGGGACTTATGCTATTAGACACCACAGGAGAGGATTTCTCCCCTGTTACACTCCTGACTGCTGATTGAACGCCTGGCGCTATCTGTTACCAGGAGAGTGGTCTGCTGCCAGAGGCATTTCTTGTAGTAGTAGATTATTTGCTTCCACCCAGATGGATGTACTTAACATGACATTAAACAGAAGCAATATGTGATCTCTCTCGTACCAAGCAACTCCGTCCTCCCCTCTTCTCCTGTGTCTCCTCCTTTTTCCTATCTTTTGAAGACCGTGGGAGAGTTTCACGCATGATTCTCCTTATAAATCTTGCACTTTATAAAATAAAATAAGGGAATGATGTGGAATTAATGACCAAATGCTCTTAAGAGGACAAAGAAAGTGTCGTTTACATGTGTTTCCTCAGATTGGTAATGACTTGAAGAGAAAAAGTGGTGCTAGTTGTAGCGGATGGATCTAAAAAATGCATCAGCATAGATCTGCTGGGCACTCTTTGCTAAGTGTTTCTAATGTCTTGAGAGGGAGTGAATTAAGAACTGAATGTGTTCTGGTGCACACATCTAAATAAGACTTGTCAACATTATCTTCACTTCCCATGATGCCCTTCGATAAAGTGATTCCTTTTCTTGTTTGTTTTGCATTCAAGGGACTGCTTTGAAAGGGAAATGATAGTGATATTTTCTCGTCAGTCGTAATCACTCCCTATTTGAAAATCTTAGATGTCTGCAACAGAGGGACAATGTGCATCAAGATAAGCTCCAGGCAGGGACAGGCTGTATTCACTAGAGACACAGGCTGCTAAAGTGTTCATGATTACAAAATAATGTTTGGGAAGGATCCACAAAACATCAAAGATATATAGAGGAGATGCTTTAATCGGTGCGACACAAACATTTTTAATGTAATGCTGCTAGTTGATATGTGAAATTTTCAGTACACTTAGTAGTATCGGTTTCTCCCAACCACTGTAAACAGAAAAAAAAAAATGTCTTGCTTGTAAAAGCTGATTGTTTCTCTGCAACAACAGCAAAGATATATTCGACTGTCATTTGTAATATGTCACAGCTCAAAGAAATGCTTTAGTCTTTTTCATACCTTATTAAAATGTTTTCTTCTTGTCTGTGATAGCCTCTACCACCTCATTGACAGCTTCAGTTTTAAAGAGCATTTCTATTCCAGCTTTTCATGAACCCAAACGACTGAATAAGTCAGCTGTCAGCGACTCAGAAATTGATGTTTGGTGCTGACAGGGACAAGCGTACTGACAGACACATGAACAATAACACAGAGTTGACTGTTTGAATTGGTTTCATTTGTACAAATCTAATCATTCACATAGTAATTCTTGTGGGGTGAGGAATTGTCTAAGAGTTACTACCTTGTGTCACCTGATCGTAGCTATGGGCAGCATAGTTACAGTTTGATCAACACACTCCATTACCATTAAGGTGGATTGGCTAAAACACAAGGGGCCTGATCTACTAAAGGTTTGCATGAGCAAAAACACGTGCAAACTTGATAGCGCACGCAAACCTGATCTACTAACCCGGTGCACTGTCAAATGAGCAAAACAGCGCGTGCAATCGATTTTGCGTGTTTACCTTCATGAATATGCAGAATGTATGTAGATCATTGGACCGTGCAAAATTCTGGGGGGAGCAGATGCAAATGACATCATTTAGCACCTGCAATGTGATTTATCAAACCCAGAAACTGATTGTGGTCGCTATTTTGCGTCTATATTTAGCATGTTTGAAAGGCACGTGCAAACCGGAGCAGCATTATGCACTGTCATTGTGGAGAGAAGGATGCAGGAATGCCATGATACACGTCATGATCCTTGTCCAAAAGCCTGTGATTTATTTAGTTTTTTAAAAATAATAAGGTCAAACACAAAACAGACGAAAACAAGTATCTGTCTGTCTTATTGATTTTAAATAATTTTAATCCCTTTTTTGATTTCTAGTATATCTTCTTGCATCCGAAAAATCTTTGAATTGCCTTTTGTATGAATGGTGCTGTACAAATAAACTTCCCTTGCCTTTTATGCAGTTTCCCAATGATATGTGCAACTCCATGGCTTCAAACACTCTGCTCTCACAAACTCTCCATGGTGACATCCGATAGCGCATGCAAAAGCTCTGTTTAAAGAGGGCGGTCCGCACCACTTTTACTCCCGCCATGATAATAAATCACCTGCAATTTAGCGTTTGCTATTTTGGATCTTAGCAGATCAGGCCCCAAGTGTTGGTTGTTCTTTTGCATAGCATTGATTACTCATTTGTCACTGCGCAAAATTAAGCATCATTCATAAACACTCATCTACTATTCCATACGACTATCTGTCTAATATTGCGTAGACCTCTCCCTCTTCACATCAGCACCAAAGCAGTGGGCTTCACTGTATCTTTTAAAGGATGCTGTGACCTCTGGTATAGAGATGGATCTTTAACGTTGAGTAAGTGTAAAGATGAGATCTTTGTGGATTTGACTTGCACACTTCAATTTGCATTGCATTGTCAAGCACATCTCAAAGACGCTCAGTTAGACTGAGACCTTGGTCAAGTCAACATCTTGAATTTGTTGCCACAATCCTCAAGGTCAGTTCTTTCCTTACTCTCCGGTCATTGTGCGTTGATGCTTGTGTGCTCATTGTAGGTGGATAAGGGTTAGCAAAGACCTTAACTGGTCAGGGCCAAAGCAGTACACGACACACTGTGAGTTCTGACTGTAGACTGCATACAGGGCAGTATTAGGTGTACTTTAGGCACTTTAGGTGTTTTTTTTTTTTTTTTTTTTTTTTCTCCGGCGGCATCCACAACCTCAATTTCAGAGCACTTTTCACAGGCATTTATACTGTGCTTGGCAACAAGAATTTTCCACGGCACTTCTTCACTTAGTAGAGGCTGTTAGATCTGTTTTATAACGCTTGTAATGCTTTCATTCAATGGCTGTTTACAAAGAAAACCTAAAAGCAGTTCATAGACTCCATTTTGTAGTTTTAGTGGCAGCTCTAAACCTGAAAATTGTACCCATAAAAGAAGTACGATCACCTTCTCTTCTGTATGGATCTCAGCTATTGTTTTTGCCAACCATGCTATCAGAAGTCCCGCCCCTTTTTTGAGTCTGATTGGTCAGTGGTCAAGAAGTGAGGTTGATGAGCTCAGAGCTGTTCCAAAAGTTGGACTGTTTTCATCTGAGAGCTCAGCAACAAAAAACTGACGGACACTGGAGGTGAACACCACATGAATAGAAAATAGGCGCTGCCAGCGACACATCGGTCGACACAGCCCCTAAAACATGGACGCAATCTCAGTGACATCATCCATTGGCTTCTAAAGCTGAGCTCTGACAGCAGTAAAACATGTTGGCTTAACTAAATGTTTGGCTCAAAGCAAATAGTTGAAGGCCAGTCTTTAGCCCTGTGAAAAACAGCTTCAATGTGGCTGTGTGTCAGTCAAGTCAGCCAAAGTCTGACTGTTCCAGTGTGTGTTATATTCCCTCAAAAGACACAATTTCGATCATATTTGTGATGGTCTCATTTGCTTTAGGTAGAATATTTTCAGTCTGTTTCACAACCATAGACTGTATATAGAATGGATGTCATCTGCCTCCTCACTGGGTATAGCCTCCGCAAGAGCAGCACCCTCTGGTGGCGGGCTGCAGTATAGGTCATAAATCACGCCTCCGCCAGCAAACTTAATGGAGCTGTGGACAAACTTTAGAAATTATTTACACAGAAAATACATTTTTCTCACCTCTTGTTGCGATGTTGATATGACTGGTTTGTGCTCAAGTCCTCTTTTTTTCTGTGCAGTTCTATTTTCAAAAGTTATCGGGGGTTCATGTTTTCTATGATTGACACTTGATACAGCCTGTGGGCGTATGAAGATTGCATAGCTCACCTGGGGGATATACTGTTTTAGCATAGCGTCATCAGAGCATCTCTTGAACCGAATACATACAACACTACTGCGCAAGTGGTGGTTCCAAGAAATGGAGACAATCCTAGAAATACAGAGAGCAAATTTGGCTTCAAATTTGTATAATGACGGAAGGCACAGCCAAGTTGTCATAGTACATACAGTCTACATTCATAACCTACTAAAAACTCTTCACAGTAGCTTCAAGAGCCAGAGTCTTGACTGAGCTACTGTAACAGATGATACTTTTTCTGCGTTATTTTTGTTGGTACTTCGTTACAGAGTAACAAGCTATAGATACAACAACACCGATATACTAAACCTGCTAAATTTGACATGCTGCACATGTTTACATCAAAGTTGCCTTCCTTCACCTCTGGCAGAAACAGTGAAACATCACCACTCATTTGGAGTCACGCCTCAGGCAACCTGATGGCTCTCAGTCCATAATTTACTCTGCTTTTTAGCTCTGTTTTGCTCTCCAGCTGCTCCTGAGGGAAATATCTGCCTCTTTAGCTGCTAAATGCTCCACTCTGTTCACCAGTTAGTGACAAACTTTATCTGTCAGCCGCTCAGTGCTCGGCAGGTAGTTTACAGTGGGTTTATTAGAGCCTGTGCTGAAACAGCTGCCTGCAGCTGCTGGAAACAGAGTTGACGAGAGTAGTGAGAGTGAACCGCAACAGTAAAAGTAACGGGTTGTGAGAAACAGATGAAGAAAAAAGAAAATCCAATCAAAAACCTGCCATCATGCATCAGCAGCAGCAGCTCTGTATCTCCTGCTAGGCTGCAGAGATCCCTGTTTCAAGATTCAAACATAATTCCCTTATAATGTAAATATTTTAACAGCGTGGATTAAATCATGCCTTTTGAACACATATCAGCGCAAACTTAAAGCGATGCAAAAACGGCATCAACCGTTGGTCAACAGACAAGGTGGCAACAGATAATGCATACTCATGTGATAGTTTAGTTGTGGCTTGGTTGTCCTGGAATAGCTTATATTTCATTATAATGCAGGCGGAAGATTTTCAGTGTCTCTTATGATGTACTGTATATTCAATGTAACATGTAAAGGCTTATGTACAGAGAGCTGCACAAAGGCAGTTCTTACACTCTGGGGAGATGTGGACCCGCAGTAGCTGCTGAATGAGAGTAAAGTAAATTTTCTATCAAACTATAATCTATATTGATGCCTTGACAATGGACAGTGTGCTTTAAAGCATTTTTTTGTCTTTCATGGTAGCTAACATATCATTTTAACACAACTATAGCTGCCAGTGTAGTAACACAGCGCACTGAAAGCACCAAAGAGTAATGTGATAACATGTTTCCTTTAACAACAGACACAACAAACAACAGCGGCTATTTTTCAAGGCTGCTTACTACTCACACCATGTGCGTCATTAAGAATTTAAACCAAAAGAAACTTGGTTAATTCAGGTCAACAAATAAATCAGAATGACAAGTGTGTCTGGTGCAACCACACAGAGGAAACCATTCACACAAATATGCTGGGAAACCTGGGCTAGAAAGCAGCCACTAAAAGGACGTGGAATTCATAGAACTGTGGTAAAGGGATATATTGAAGCAATGAATATTGTCTTGAAAATCACCCCCTCATGATATGTCACAACTAAGCCTTTGAGGGCTTCATCCAATATATTTAGAAGTATTCCTGATGACATTTACCCAAGCCAAAACTACTTCTTCAGTGCAGTGGTTGTTATTTAATTTCAGTCTATTCTGATACCCTGAAGACAAATATATAAGGTATCTGTTCTCATATGCAAATAACTATCTTTTATAAGAAATTAATAAAGAGCTGAACTCTTAATAAGTATTCACACTAATATTACTACAACTATTTAAGAACAAAACCCTGAAATTAAATTATGTTCAAAGTTAACAATCCGAGGGCTGATTAGTAGGCTGCTTTACTTTCCTTTTTTTAAACACTCTAATTGAACACAATTTTATATCATGCTTTGGTTTTAATTCAGTTGTTAGTTTTGTCTAGATGGCATATGCATACCATAATCCTTGTCGTTCTCATCCGCCCACATCATAACAGCCATATCCAATTATTAGCACAAAAAAGGTCCAATAGTCTGTTCAGAATGAGGACCTGTACCTTGGGGAGTTTGCTTAAGCCAATCACTAAAGAGAAAGTAAACAGGGAGTTCGATGTGCCTCCTCTAGATGGCTGGTGGTTTAGCAGCGAGCTCACCGACTGCTGTGACTCACCTATTGACCAGTGAAATTGATCACCATAGACACTTAAAAAAATAGTGCTAGTCTGATGTAAACAGCGAGGGACCTTGCATCCACTTGAGCTCCCATGTCCACCTGAAGATATCTGCAGAAGCACCAGAAGTCTCACACACTTCCCTGTCATTGTGCT
Organism: Xyrichtys novacula; assembly: GCA_962446985.1. Taxonomy (NCBI): domain Eukaryota; kingdom Metazoa; phylum Chordata; class Actinopteri; order Labriformes; family Labridae; genus Xyrichtys; species Xyrichtys novacula. The sequence goes on along the minus strand of OY660874.1, from coordinate 21,642,968 downwards.
GCAACACCCATCAGCCAGCTCATAGTCAGCTTTGTCGGCAGGTGTGTCTGGAATCGATGTCAAACTTATATGCCACTGTGTTGTCAGTTTATCCTTTTTCCTCCTAAAAGGCCAGTGTCATTTATTATGCTATTTCACTATTGCTGCCATACAGCACAAGGCTCACCATGGCCTTTTTATCTGTCAGCCCAGAGACAGAAATGCATGCACAAACAGACGACTCTTTTTTATATGTATTTTTGATGTTTGTTGTCTACATTTAAATATTTGTTTTAAAAACGTCTATATATCAACATAAAAAATGCTATTCTTTTTGTTTTTTTGCATGAATAAGTAAGTTTTTTTTTCCACCACCAAATTCAACAGAGAGGCAGACACTTACTTTTGTTAGGTTTTCTTAAATATTTTATCATATTTTATCATAATTTTTCCACATTTGTTGGTTTAACTTTTTTTTCCAGAGGTCTGAAAAACTTTAGTCGATAAAAACAGATTTATCTCTTTGAATGTTGTAGTTCAACAGAGTGAAGAGTTGGTAACTCAGAAATTTAGCATTTCCTTGACCATTGTCAGAACATTTTCCAAATACAGACATAAACAACTGAACCATATTTGATCTATTCTTTTTATATTTTCAGTTTTAATCTAAGGTACAAGCTGAGTGTCAACAAAACAAAACCATTTATCAAAAATTTTCACAAGTGTATGTTAAACCCTCAGTTCAGGATCAACTTTCTACATTAAAGGATTTATTTTATTTTTATCAGTGTCCTTCAGTTGGAGCTCATTCGATATTCACATTAATCCAATATCTCTACATAACAAAACCCTTTTATTTGCATGAGTTGAAAAAGAATAACTAGTGAGGGCTAATCTGTTCTCCAAAATGAGTTGTCTAACCAGAAAAGAAAGTGAAAAAGTTTGTTTGAGTGTTCCAACTGACCAGAATGATTGTCGATAGCTGTGAAAATTTTGAATATTTTTTATTTTAGAACTTTAGCACAACCAGAAAGCACTTAGAGAAAGAAATCATCTTACACTTCCACACAAAGCGTATTGGGTATAGCTCTGGCATATTGTTATATTGGTCTCGCCACATAACAGGAAGCCATTCAGACCTATTGTCTTTGCATGGCATCAACATCAAGGGAGAAGCTACATGGATGTAAATATCACGCCTTGAACTGGCAATTTGTAAAGCGCTTGTGTCACCAGGTCTATTGTTTATGGTTTACCCTCTTTAGATAATATTGCAGTGACATGATTATGGATTTAAATTAATGGTTAGAGTAATAATGCTGCAGCTTTTAATCATCATTTCAGAGAGTATAATCCAGTAAGAGGTCAGAAAGATCCCCTGTAAATTACAAAGTCAGAAGGCCTGTAATAACACTTTTTTGTGGACTTTTTTGACTGTGAAATTATCTAGAATGAAGTCAGAGACCCTGACAGCAAGCGTGCATGAATTGATTATTCTACATTTACAAGGATACTGCAGTTATTCCAAAGCTTCCTATTTTTGGGGGTGGGTGGGTGGGGCCTAGTTAACACTCCTTATTGTATTGTGAGACCAGTGGGGGGGATAAAAATCCTCAGAGCTGTAGAGCTGTCGTTGAATTTGTGCATCATATGATAAATGATTGTAAACATTTTTAAAAGGTTTTTGCTGAAAATTATAACTGTCTCTATTGCACATAATTAAACTGTCACTGACAGCAAGGGGCAATTCATAAAAAAAGGATACAGTATATTTTTAGCAAGTTGAAATAATCAGCATTTCTTGTGTTCAGTTTGGCCACATCAGCTGTGCACACAAATGAGATGACCAGGTTTGGTCGCAGCTAATTTACGAAGAGCGGAGTGGATTCATTAATTTGAACTGGTGAAGTAATTATGAAATATGTATGTGGAGCACATTGCAGTGGAGTGATGAAAGTCTGTCATTGTCCTGACTGCTGGTTTTAGCATTGACATTTTAATTGGTGATTTTCAGCTCTCATTCCGCACCGAAAATACACTGACGGCAGAGAAAAGTTTCTAGGACATTTCAGAAAGAATGTTAGCTTCTAAGCTGGTCACATACACAGCCGCGCACACTGACACAAACACACACTCCCGCACACATACATTGCGAGGGGAGTCATTGAAATTGAGTAGTCTGACTGTGCCTTGTGTGGGCTCAGTGACAGCGTTGATTAAACATTAAGGAAGAGATATAATGCCATTTTACCACTGTGAGTTATCCAACCTCTTTGTACTATCATTTCATCTTTGCCCTTGAACTCAAACACATCGCCGACTGACAGGATAGAAAGAATAATGATAATGAATTATGCATATATGAGAACTTGAATTCATCTTTATCCAACTTTGGAAAGTTGGTGCATGCGTTTGTGGACCCCTGAGTGTTATTTGTCATGCAGCTGACAGGAAACCCTGTGGTTGGAGCTCGTGAAATCGGGTTCAGTGTCGGTGCCAAACAGATTGGTACTGTGTGGCTTTGTTGTCTGTGATCCTGATCGCCCTCATGTTTGAGGGGCAAAATAAAGATTGGAAATGGATGAGAATAAACAGCTGGTCAATTTCTAGTACATTTAAAGCCCCTGTGAGGAATTTTAGCTCATTTTGAAATGATGCTGATAAGCGGAATTGGATAGTTTTGCAATCAATAATATGTAGAATTGAAAACAGTGCAAAGACATTAGACCAAATATTGAAACTTTTATCATCTTAAAAACTTGATACTAAAAACATGCGGGGCAGAAGCAATTTTCCATTGTGTTCATCACCTTGTCTCCTAAAATCTCGCTGTAAACATTTGTGAACATTGGAGACTGGTTTCTGGGTTTTGGAAGTAAAATGCTGCTCCATTTTTGCTTGATATGCTACAGTTAAACGGATATTCCAGCGTAAAATTAATTTAGGGTCAAACACACCATAACACCGAGTTAGATACCCCCTCAAGAGATGAATGTTGGTGACCTCTTGCTTCTCTAGTTATACCAACTTAAGTAACGACCGCACAATGGCAATACACAGCAGTCTGAGGAGCCATAAACAAACCCTAAACCAAAACGCCACTCTATAGCGACAAATAATGCTCAGAACAACACTTAACTGCATCAACAGTTCATATAGGGTCCCAGCCACAGCACTAGCCACCAAACATCTTTTTAACTTTGCCTAATTTCTTTAGCAAAGAGACTAAACACAACTCACCTACTCTCTTCCAGCAGCTGCTTGTTTGTAGTGAGAAGCTCAAGAAAGAATATTAATGTTTATTTCTTCATGGAAATGCAATCAGACTGAGACATTAAGGCAGGAGAACTACCGCGTCTGCAGTGCAAAATGATAAATATGGTGATTTTTACTTCAAGGAAATGATAAAGAAATGATCATAATAGTTGGTTTAACTACAGAAGCAAGCAGTCAGCAACATTCATCTTTCGAGGGGGTGTGGTATCTTTTGTTTCATGATGCTCCAAATGTTATGGGTAGGTGACAAATTTCGTTTTGATTAGTTTTGTATGGATGGCAGCACATGTTGCTACAGAACCTGCATATATTGTTCCGCATTAATGGTGTAAACCAGCCATACCATGGATACTTGTGCATACCCACATGTGTTGGCTTTGAACTGTGTGCTGATAATAAGCAGAGTGGCCTCTGCTCTCGTTAGAGCAGAGGTTGCTACATACATGCTATTGAGATAGAAAGTCAGATTTTGATTTCTGGAACCATAAGAACATTTTTCAGGCCTTGGCCTGTCTTTGATGGACTCAAGCTCAGAGAAGTCCCCAGCATTTCATATTCATATATACAGTATGTTTTTTCTCTGCATGCTTCATTTTTATTCTGTATTTGTGGATGCAATGATAAACTGTGTACACAGACAGTGGTAATTGGAAGTTATTTTAAGCCCATACAGTTATTGCCACTACAGAGTCATGTCTGTTTTTGATGCCTGAGGACTCAAAGATCCTCCAGTACTGGTCTTGCCAAGTACCTTTTCTGCATACATTTCTTGAAGATTCTCTAAATCTAGAGGAGAAACTGCACAAAAATTTCGGGTAGAGGAACACAAATAGCTGCTAAATGCCTGAAACCACCAATTATTGCCAGAAAATTCAAATTGTTTTAGAGCTGAAATGTTTATTTCACTTACTACTGACAACCAAAAAAATCAAAATGTCCTTTAAAATTTAACAATATATTTATTTATCTGGTTTGATACATTAGATGTTTTTGGAAACTGTACCAAATTTGATACAAAGAGCGTTAAAGGGATAGATTGAATCCAAAAATAGTCTTAAACAAAGTTGCTTTCCTCAGCAAAGTACAGCACTAAGATATTCTAATAATAATGCCAAAGTATGCTAACATTATTGTTTTGGTCAGGCTTTCATAAAATTAGTGAAATAATGTTGCAAAATCGACCCTCCCCTGCTGTGGTAAGAGCTCTGCCTCCATGTTGGTTCTCCGTCCAGTTCCTTAGTAAAGGGGCTAAGCTCATTATGATCCACTGTGAGTACCACACTAACTTAGGGCAACCCCCAATTAAAAGTCACAAACCTTCCCTTTAAAATGAAACTTATTTGATCTGGTTAAATGTGATATGATTTTCTTAACTGTATGAAAAACAAACAAAAGAATATGCATACTTTAAGTTTTTTTTAATCTGATGGGTGCAGCAGTGAGTGTCCTCTTCTTCAGAACAGTGGAAAAACACAGCTTGTGACACCAGAAGAAGTGACTACAGAGATAGAAAAGAGCAGCAAATATTCACAGAGAGGGCAGACGGCTCTGCTGTCTTCTTGATTATTGTTTTGTCTTCAGCTTGTCTGATCCATCACACCGCAGCCGTTTATGGTAAATAGAGGTCACACGTGTCTTTTTCTATCCATATCAATAATGTAGAATGCATGTGCTCCAGATCCACTTGGACAATCAGAAAAAATGCACCCTAACACACTGATATATTCATAGCTGTGTTTCCACCATGGTTACACACTTATCACTTTCATTTTGGCCCACATATTGCTGTTAGGACATGTGTAATTTTCCCCTGCAAGCCTTCTTCGAATTTCCTGTATATCTTATCATCAGCCAGTGCCCTTTGATGTTATGAACTTAGGAGCATGATATGAAAGGCAGTTTCTGTGTACTTCTCATACTCATGGAGGTGCTGTGTGATTCTTGCTCCTTAAAATATGCACTCAGCTTTTTCTCCATTGCAGGATGAGACTTTCACAGTGCAGAGGCCACAAATGGACTGCTGACTAAAGATGCTAAATTCTTGCTGCATTCACTGATCACCACAGGACACAGCATTTCATTACAAGGGAAGCAGGTGGATATAAAAGGTTTTCAAAACCTTTAGTAATTCAGGATTTGATATGCTGTACAACTAGATAAAGTAAAAGCCCATCATTAAAAGTGTTCCTGATGAAGAGCAACCTAAATGCTTAATAAGCTTGACTTTCTCTTTTGTTTTTACTTAATTCAAATATAAGATCATTATACAAATGAAGAAAAAAATAACAGGACTTTTAAAGTACTTTATCTTAATAAAAATGAAACTGTATTAAAATATTTAAGTGTGACATCATTTCAGAACAGCACCTAACTTCATCAACAGTACATATAGGGTCCCAGCCATAGCACTAGCCACCAAACATCTTTTTAACTTTGCCTGATTTCTTTAGCAAAGAGACTAAACAGAACTCACCTACTCTCTTCCAGCAGCTGTTTGTTGTAGCGAGACCTCAGCCGAGTCCACCACTGACTGCAGTGGGGTGACACAGCTCAAGGAAGAACATTTGTGATCAATAATTTATCATTTCTTTGAAGTAATAATCACCATATTAATCATTTTGCACTGCAGACGAGGTTGTTCTTCTGCCTTAGCGTCTCAGTCTGATTGAATTTCCATAAAGAAATTATCATAAATGTTCTTCCTTGAGCTGCGTCACCCCGCTGTAGTTTGTAATGGACTTGTCCGAGGTCTCAGTACAAACAAGCAGCTGATGAAAGAGAGTGAGAAAGTTGTGTTTAGTCTCTTTGCTAAAGAAATTAGGCAAAGTTAAACAGATGTTTGGTGGCTAGTGCCATGGCTGTGACCCTATATGTACTGTTGATGAAGTTAGGTGCTGTTCTGAGCATTATTTGTGGCTATAGAGTGGCTTTTTGGTTGAGGTTTGGGAGTTGCTCCTTAGACAGCTGTGTATTGCTATCATGCGGTCAGTACTAAAGTTGATGTAACTAGAGAAGCAACCGATCGGCAACATTCACCTCTCGAGGAGGTGTCTAACTTTTATGGTGTGTTTGACCCTATATTAATTTTATGCCGGAGTATCCCTTTAAATCCATATCGCCCAGCCCTCAAATCACACATTCAAGAAAATCCGTCGTAGTATTTTATTTATAACTCCACCCTCTTTATAGCAGTGACACAAGCGCAGACAACATAGCAAAAACCCATGTAACACTACTTAAACCTGTCTAGTTTGACCTCACCACTCATGATAAGTAACTAATGAGAAAAAATGTTTGAAGCCTTTAATAAAACGTCACATCCATCTTCATTGAGACTGTGAACATCATGAGTGGAGGAAAAATGTTCATACAGTAGTTTTTCTCTAACCTGTCAAAACAAACACTCTTGTCTGTCAAAGTGATTGGATTTATTTCTGCTGATGCAGTACAACACTGACCTTCATAGCTCGCCAATGTATCACAATGTATTATTTTCACACCTGAACGGCAATGTTTAATGTTTCAAGGTGGGAAGTGTCACCCATATGACCATTAGCTAAATGTTCTGTGGATTCTCTAAAATATCCAGAGAACCACCTGAGCCATGAAGTTAGGGACCATTTAACATAAAAGTACCCCTTCCTAACCTTGACACTAATATTCTCATAACGCCGCAGTGCGTGACAACGTTGAATATGCTGTTTTTAATTTACTCATGCTAAGGGAGGTCCTTCAAAGCCAGGCTCTGCTTGATGAAGGTGCTATCACCCTCAATGAGAGGAATAATTAGCAAAACAACACATACATAAGTCCTCTATTAGATTAAGACTCACTTTAATAGAGTCCCAGTGAGAGTGGGAGTGGAGTCTTAATGTAATTGGTTACAAGACGACATGCAGAGGGGAGCATCACAACAAATGAAGCAGATTTATAAGCCCTGCTCTATCTCAATTTCTCTTTTTTCCCTCTGTCTCACGCTGAAGCTTTATTTGACCACTCTAATCGCTCCTGTCCTGTGATCTCACAAGTGTGTCATATAAATGGCTGGCGCTTTCTGTTTATTTTTCCCATCCATAATACATGGGGTATCTAAATCCTGCTGGCGTGTGCAGGAAACAGAGAGAGAGAGAGACTAGAGAGAGAGAGGGGAAGCGGGAGAGCGAGGTGGCTTGCTAATGGTGTGAGGCACAAAGGCTCAGAACAAAGTGGTAGAAATACATACACATAAGCCAGGGAGAGCTGCAAAGGCCACGCACTGTGGTCTGCTGGTTGAGAAGCGGTGATTTGAGAGTTTGGGGCTTAGGAAGGCTTTTGGCTGAGTTCGAACTACCTCTGCTTGAGCACCACTTAGAATCAGCTGTCCAAGTATTGCCTCACACTCACCTGACTGCAAGGTCACAAAAAGCCACATTTTAATTTGGTTCACTGGTTGGCAAAAATCACTTCAAGTGCAACCCTTATCTTTCTTTATCCAACAAAACCAGAGTGCATGCAGTCCGTCCTGCACAAGTCTGCAAAGCAAAAGCCAACATTTCACATACAGGTTCATTTTTTTCTGTAGATCTGCTGCCTGGATATACATGTCATACATCATGCAAAAACATGATATATCAGATGAAAATATACAAGAAGAAAAATCTGTTTTGCCACAGTCGGAGCTCCTGTCACCTGCAATAAACTATGATTTATAGATATGCAATCAATGAGTGTGACCAGTGGTGTAGCACATAAATCTGTGTCGTACATATGTGTGGTCCGCTGAGCTCTTTCTTATATTAAATGCATTGTCACACCTGTGCAAACAGTTGAGTCCACAAATAAACACATGATCCGGAAGTGGTTATTAGATTATTGATCAGTGAGAGGAAGGTGGGAGTTGTTTGAGAAAATGAGCAGAAATTTAGACCATAAACTATTGTGCATCCATTGATTAAAACAAATTGTATGACTACTCCAATCAGTGAAAAGTTATCAAATTTAAAGGTGGGGTAGGCAGGAAGCATCTTTTTTGTGGTGTATATACAAAAAAGCTTTAAATATCAGTCAATAGCTATTAGTTATTGATGACATTTGGTAATATAACAATATCATTGTGTTTTGTTATGTCTATGTAGTCAACATTTTTTGAGTAGCCCTCTCTTTCTGACTGTAAACAAAGCCATTCTTAGCCTCCTTCCAACCTAATTGGTTGTGAGGTGAAGGTGTTCCCTAGTGCTGATTGGTTGTGAGGCGGATGCTGCTCCTCCGTGTTGTTCACCAGCCCAAACAATGTTAGCGTGTTACAATATCAGACAATAGAAACCAACCAGAAAGTACAGGAAATTGTCTAAATCTTCCTTTGGCCACGACTGACAACACAAGCAAGAAAGCGAAGTAAATACCAGAGACTCTGGTGGAATAACGGTGCTTAAGGAGGAGGTAGATGGGACAAGAGCTAAAAAGCTGGGTCAACATCAATAATTAAACGATGGGGGATGCTTCGGGATCTTACAGAACCTGTAACCTTTCTGCTTGACAGGTAAACCGCTTTAACAAAGTAAGCCAAGTGTCTGTAACAGAAGTGTTTCTTGTCAAACGGGACCTGCTGCGTGTTGTAGCACCGCTATAATGTTTACTTCAGGTCCTGGAGTATGTCACTTTATCCCAGTCATAGAAGTCCTGGAAACATTGTGTTTGCTGATAGTCTGTTGGCATCTACAGAAGCACCAATGCTTTTTACTTTCACATTGACTAGGCCACATTTGTAGTTATCTAAAGTATTTATCTGTGTTATATCTGAATTTAATTGAAATGATACGAGTGAGCACGAGCGTCTGTTTGTGGGTGGGGCTTGCTGGAGCAGAGAGGGAGGGGAGAGGAGGAGCTGAGGGGAAAACTGGTTGGGAGGGGTAGAGTTTACATTCAAGATTTCTCCCACAAACTGACACTTCCTCAGATACTGCCTACCTCACTTTTAACATGAACCTTTTCATGAAGAAACAGGCCGATTATCTTTTGTAACAAACAAACAAAAAAAGCGGAGACATTTCTAGATGAAAGTGCTGAATCTGTTCTCAGTGAGTGGACTTTAATATGGGAAGCACCTGGATTTCTCTATAAAGTAAGTTTGAAGTTAGAGTGGAATGAGCCTTTTACTTTTGATGTATGCAGGGAAAATATATTGAGCGCTAAAGCAGGCAGAACACAGTCAACTGTAATGACATCTGGGCTCCAATCAGCGGTTGTCCAGTGATGATTTATTTACCCCTATGAACAGATGTTTGAGCTGGATCAAAAATTCCAACTTTAATTAAAACTGGCTTGTGGCTGTGCCACCAAAGCCAATCAGGGCTAGATTTTCTGACTGTCTGCATATTTCAGAAATGATTGAGCCGAGCTTCATTCAACAAAAACATGTTGTTAAGGTTGTTTTCATTCCATCTTGAGGACAGACCTGACAAAGCTGAACTTCTGCGTAACGGAGTAACCTAAATTATAAAATGAAGGCATGCTGTGTAGAAATGGTAAAATTTGGCAATGTCAAATTTTAGATTGAAATGCTTTCTCGCTCACCCCTCTGGTTGGTGAAACTACAGCAGCCTTTGAATACTCCATTTGTTTGGTTTAGACTCTCAGAAACATCTTTTAATCCAAATCATTTTAAACACAACAACAACAACAAAAACAACCACTTCTTTTCCTCCTCTTCCATCTGTCATATATGGTGCAGCCTCTTACTAAATACAAAAATATGTATGATACCAGTCTGTCTTTTCTGTGCTTCAGTAGAAACATGGCACTGCAAGACGGCAGCCTCTGTGGGTGGCGATCCACTCATCCTAAAACAACAAAAACCAAACATTATTTGATGATTAAATCAAATGAAAATGACTTTGTCTTTTGGTTCATTACAGCTATTGTAAGCCAGAGTGAACCCTCTATAGGACATAACATTAACAGAAACATCTGACACATCTGGAGGGGGTAATTTTTGCCACACTTGAAACCTGGAAATGATTTATGGCCAACAGCTAGCTGCATGCCAACATTGCCAAGAAGTTGGTCTCAAAGGTTTATATCATAGTCAGCCAAAAACCCATTGGTTATGGGATGCTGTTTTTTAAATGGTAGTTAAATACCACAATTTTACCACAACATCAAAATTACCACAATTGTTGCATTCAGAGTCGACTTTACTCTAATTTATTGATCATGCATTTATGGTTTACTATAATGTTATAAAATGTCATAATTACAGGCCTTGCAGGGCCCTCCTCAAGCTGTTCTTGATGCGCCACAAACCCTCCTCCAAGTCTCAACACACTGAAAGTGAACCCTCCTCACTCACTGCCCCATGGTTGATTGTTTAGCTCTATATTTCTCCACTCATTTGAACTCATATGTATGCAACAACCAATAAATATTTCAGCCTTTAACCCAGAGCTAGACAATATCAGTGGAAAACCAATGTCATCTGTTTCAGCGAGATTATTAAAAGAAATAGAAATTTGCCTCATACCCTCTAAATGACTCACAGCAAGCAGACTGAATCCTATTTGATTGTTTTATGGGGTTTTTTCAGGGAGGGGGATTTAATTCCTTTTTTTTTTTTTTACTTTTACATTGTATTTCTCGCAGCAAAGCTTTCTGCATAAGCTACTGCTCAAAAAACATGTCTCCTCCTGGCTTCCTGCTGGTACTGCACAGCAAAGCCAGGATAAACAGGTGCCCGTTTTGAGATTATTCAGTGTAAGTGAACTGTTTGCAACTGAACTGCTCACTCTTCTACCTTTCTGTAGAGTTCACCGAGAGTGCAAAATATGTTTTTTTTTACTTGGTCAATCAATCCAGAAGCTGCACAATGGCACGCACAAAACTGGAACAAGGAAATGTAAGAGCTCTGTTTTTTTTCTTTCTCGTCTAGTTCTGATCGCAGTTTTGTCCAAGGGCACCACAGCTGATTTGATAGTTGTCAAAAGTCACATGAAAGGACGGTTTTAGATGACTGCTGGATCAAAGGCAGTCTTTCTAATACCTGACTGCAGGTATGTGCAAGCATTCATGAGCTCTGTTTCCTGATACTGCATGAAGCTTTCACAGAACTGAGTAATTACACCTGCCAACGTTATTCAAAAATGTAATGCTTTCCACCACTTTCTGTCACCCAAATACCCAATCTATGCTGCATGAATGACAGCATTGCAAAAAAACTGCAGAAAAAGGAAAAATGAGAGTGACTGAACTGGAATAGATGTGTCGTGGAGAGAAGATGGATTCCTGTGCTCTCAGTGGAAAGCTGTCATAACAGTCCTCAGCAGCTGTTCTGGGAGCAGCTAGGAGTCGCTCGAAATGTGTCACACACACACCTCCACTCGTCTGTGCAGGCCCAGGCAGGAATCCTACCTAACTGTGTCACATTTCCATCTCATTGTGGTGAAAACCGCCCAACAGAGAGAGAGAGGAGGAGCAGAGGAGCCAGGGCACAGGGGGGAAGATCCTTTAATTTAGTCTCAGAGGAAAGCTTTAAGCCCCAATCCTGGTGGGGAGGGAGAGCACAGCGTGAAGAACCTTAGCCTCTCTCATCGTTCGTTTCCAACACAGCACCTCCATCAGATCCCCAGTGATGACGGCTGATTGTGTAATGGCTATGAACACAGACCCTCTTTGCCGGTATCAGTGCTGTGTAACCGTAGTGCAGCTTAACTCATGCCGATTCCTCTCAACATGAAGTAAAAGAAATGTAAAGCACTAGAGTTAACAGGCAGCGAGAAGTCGGGGGATCCGGAGAGTAAAAGTCGTGTCATCCCTGATAAGACTCAGCCCCTGGCCCTACAGGAGGCAGTTTAAACTTTGAAAAATTCGAATGCCCACCAGACTCTTACGCTGTGTTTGTACCCTCAGCCTGAAAAGCTCCGCGCTAGCAACTTTTTGCTTCAGTGGCTTGCAATGAAAATGCTGGCATTTAGCTAAAAGACCAAATTAAAGTTGATCGTTCATTTATTCATGATTATTTTCTCAGCCCAGTGTTTGAGGTCCACACATGCATTTTAAGATGTGCATCCAAACATGTCCCCAGTGAAGTTATTTTGGATTCGAGGATGTAAAATCTTAATTATTTAAAGGCACAAAGCATAACCCAGACACCAAATACTGTGTACTACCTTAATTTAAAACCCTTATTGACCACTAAGGACTATTTGGAGGAAATAGGGGGGGTTTGTCCTGCCCTTCGAACCACGGATAGAGATGGAGACTGGTAAGAGAGAGCAGGGAACGATGTACACCAAAGGGCCAAGTGTTCGAGTCAGACTCAGGGCTGCATCTTTAAGTAGCCTCTGCACATGGGGGATGCAATCGAACATTTAGCTAACCTGGTGCCCCAACCTAAAAGTCTTTGACATAACAATCAACACCAAAATACAAATAAATATTTCATACTGGGTTCTTACATTTAGGTTATAACACTTGGAGGCTCTAAATTTCATGATTTATTTAGTTTTGAAGCCTCTTTAATCTCTTTCGCCATGAAGTGTCAGCTAACAAATTTGTACAAAAGCCGACATTTCACTCATAGCAAACTTTTATTTCCATATATATTTCCATATTATTTCCATATATGTCGAAACCAAAATTTCTAGGGACAGGGGGTCCTGTTGTCAGTTTAATTGATAACTGCACACTAACAAAACAGTCTTATTTTATTATACATTGTGAAGTTTCTTAATAAGTGTACCTCTAAATTTATAGGTTGTGTTGACATCATAGTGCTTCATTAGTACTTTAAAACTCCTGCAAGTAACTTTAGGTGTCAGTTTTGGCGTCCAGAGTGAGTGAAGCAGTCTTTGCTTATCTTGTCCTCTACATGTTTAAAAAAAGTCTTCTGACAAAAATCGTACCCGCTGACTTTTGACAGCCAAGGTTATCATTTATTGTTAGTATTCTAAATGGAAAATGTAAATACAGAGCTGTTTCTTCTGCCCGGCTGACATCCTCCTCCCACACCAGTTTAAGGCGTTATAAATTATGGTCAATTGTGTTGTGGCTACAAGTGGCTTTGTGCGCTTGGAGACATAGACTACTGTGTATTGCTATCGTGCGGTTGTTGCTGAAGTTGGTATAGCTAGAGAAGCAAGTGGTTGACAAAATTCATCTCTCGATGGGGTGTCTAACATGGTGTTATGGTGTATTTGACCCTAACTTAATTTTATGCTGGAATATCCCTTTAATATAGTCACTAACGGTCTTGGCTGCCTTTGCGTATCATACAGAGGCATTAAGAAATCTCCTCACAGGAGCTTTAAGTATTTGTTTTCTGAGACTATTTTGGTTTAACTTAGATGGTATTAATTACTGATTGTCCTTCTTTTAGATTTCTTTTAGATTTTAGATCATCATTAACTCTCGAGGAAAATGTCTTACTCTTGAGCCACTAGACTACTTATTTTTGCAACTAAGCTGCTAACTCCATCTGTTTGATATTTGGTACTGAGCAAATTTTCAGAGCTTTTAGATGCCTTCTTCATCCGATATCAAAGACTTTTACCATGTTTTTAGAGCCAAGATGAATTTAGTGTAGTGATAATTACTTGTGGGTTTGTTAATTAAAAGAATCAAACTTTACGCAAAGTCATTTTATCCGGTGCAATAAGGATCACTGACTCGAATTTAAAAACCATAACGATGCAGGATCTTGGGGATTATCTGGATCATGATGAAGGCTTTATAGTGTTGAGATAGTTCGGGTCATTTTTTGAATTTCGAGCCCACGTAGAATATCTCTCCTTCAAATACTGTCAGTGCATGAGCTACAGAGACAAATAAGAATTTGTCATTCAAACATGAATTTGATTATAAAAATTGTATTCCCATTGCTGTTAATTATTCAGCCTTTAATTATTCAGCCCATTAGTCACAAGTCTGTTTTGTACATGGTAAATAAGTCGTTCTAGGTTTTTGTGTCTTTACAGGGATTTATACAGACATTAGATAATTAACAATATAGAGAAGAATGAAAGCATTTACTGAAAAGTATTTACTGATGTAAACATCCAAAGGTGCACTGGTAAGTTAAAGCTATGAATGTCAACCATCACGCTGTGGCAAACATAAAACCACAGAGGTGATCAAGCTGATTTGAATGTTTTTCTTATACAGTATTTGCAAGAGGAGAAAAATCTGTGAAGGTTTATTTTTAGGAAACCAACTGTAAATGCTTAGAGTCAGGATGGCTTCAGTATCAGTGGTAACAGGGACTGCAGTGACATCTGGATTAAGGTCTTTGACAAGACAGTCATTAAATGGGGTTGGAAATAGTGTTCACATCTGATAACTGTGGGGCTTTCACATTCATTTGGAACACACAAAATGACAGAATAGGAGCACATCCATAGTTGATGGGGAATATTGAGAACGAGCTGGGAAGTAGTTTATGAACCCCTCAATATGGATATGATTGCACATAAGATAGTTGAATGGCAAAAACTGTAGAAAACTGTCTACAGAGATTTGGGGGAAAGTGATACAGTCTGATGAGTCATCCATCACCGCATAGTCAGCAAGTCACAAGCATATGGTTGGATGACTATGAAAATCATGTAGATCATTGCTGTGGCCTTTGCAGTGAAAAGATGTCAGCCTTGTTGAACTGCTCTAGTAAATTCTGGACAAATATGTTAGGCAGTGCTACAACTAAAAGCAAAACGTCTGATAAAACTCGAGTTCATACCACAAGACTCCCAGAATAAAGGTGAATGTGCACTGAAGCTCTGCTGATAAAACATGCAGGTTGAATATCGTGTAAGGATGCATTAAGTTGTTGTTTTTTTATCTTGAGTTTTATGACTGACAAAATCAAGGAAAATGTATTCACAATGTAGATTTTTCTTTCTTTTTTTATAACCAATCTTTTTTATTACTATTATTACATTAATGTCAGTGACAAAGTCACTAACCCCAAAGCATAACATGAATCTTCAATAATCTGGTCACAAGTGGCCTGCTCTTGGTACTTCAGTTCACACCTGTTGTCAGGATGCTTTCCTTCATGTGTCTTGGGTAAAACCCTTGTGGCCGGATCTCACCTACTCCTAGTCTCTGTGCAGAAGAAGGTGAGAAGAAAAAGGTCAGGATAGGAGTGTGTGTTTCACTCTTTCTGTTCTCCTATGTTTGATGTTCTTTATAACATCACCTATCTATCTATCTATCTATCTATCCATCTATCTATCTATCTATCTATCTATCTATCTATCTATCTATCCATCTATCTATCTATCTATCTATCCATCTATCCATCCATCCATCCATCCATCCATCTTTCATGGACTCTATTTGGGTCTCTATTTGGGTGATCATTGTCCTGTATTTCTGTACACATGCAGCTCCAGTTCTTCCCATGTTCACATGTTAGAGTGACATTGGAAATAATGGAGCCAAAAAAGTTTCAGGACACACAGCAGAAAAGTGTGAAACTCTGGCAAGAATGACAGGCCAGCGGTCTGTTGCTCAACATCATTGTTACCATGGTAACAGGGAACAGATCTGAAGTGTGGCCAGCGGCATGTCATGTGCGTACACGCTGCAAAAACATGGCATGCGGCGATATTATATTTTATTTATGTACCTGTCTTAGAAAAACGGATCAAATTGAGCTATTGTGGCAGTTCTGGCATGTTTACTTTGATGCATACGGCTAAAAGCATGAACAACATGCATTGTCCAATAAAGACCTCCAACAGTTCACCTGAGCAGTTTTACCCCCATGCTGTCCTCTATAAGTCCTGCATATTTCATACTTTTACTAAGAACCATCCAAGAATTTAATAATCTGAAATAATGTGTCACTGTTGCTGGTCTACAACTCCACCACTTTACTCCCTGGAGTGGCACAAAGCTGTTTGGTGTATAGAGGCGAGGGGAAAACATCCACATGGCAGGGTTTTCAATATAGTTGAAAATCTTCTTGAGCTTCTCTTCTTCACATCACTAAATCTGGATTCAAATTCTCTTTTCAGCTTCTGAACACCTCAACAAATCCTCTGTCTGAAGGGCTGCTGCACAGATGGGTCATTTTTGCTGACAGCTCTGAGTTATAGGAGGTAAATTGAATCTCTGCCAGGTATATACCAGGCAGTTATCTGTTATGATCTCATTGCATTCAGCATATTGTTTAGAAGAGCTATCTCCTCTGCAGCTTCAACTTTAGATCACCCATGTGACTGCCGAAGTCACTCGGGGAGGGTGGTCCTCAAATCCGGGCAAGTCCGGGCAAGTCCTCAACTTCCGGTTAATATCCAGGAGAGTGAGAATCTCAGGGATGCTTGTGAGCCATTCGTGCACTCTGCAGTCCTCTGTGCAACTAATTGAAAGTACTCCACCTCAATTAGCAACCAGAAATATCTGTGTTTTATCTCTCTGAAACATCCAACTTTGTTTCATGTACAACCCTTGACGGCATGATTTGAATTCCATATTTATTATTTATTAAGACACAAAAGACTTTCGGCCCATGATGCAGGATGTCAGTTATTCAGTTATTTCTTTAAAAAAATACTAAGTTTGTTGAATGAGCTCAATCTGAGGTTCTGTCTTATTCTGTGTCCCAATGCAAGGTCT
The DNA here is from genome assembly GCA_962446985.1 of Xyrichtys novacula. Classification (NCBI taxonomy): domain Eukaryota; kingdom Metazoa; phylum Chordata; class Actinopteri; order Labriformes; family Labridae; genus Xyrichtys; species Xyrichtys novacula. The sequence goes on along the minus strand of OY660874.1, from coordinate 21,626,123 downwards.
TGTATCTGTTGAAGGACTCGGCCCACAAAGCTGTGTCCTTCAAAACAGCTGAAGGTGAAATTGAAGCTTAGGCTGCTTAAAAAACTGGGGCACCAACATCTAAAAGAAAAACCTGAGCAGTCACCCTGAGCCTGTGAAGTTAAAGATTTACCACTAAAAGTAGAAAAGATCAGTAAAACATCAGCGCTTATCTGACCACTTATTTAACTTGGATTGTCCTTTTCCTTTTGATATCTAAGAAAGAGCAGGTCCCCTTTCAAAGAGGCCACCATCTTACACCACCATGTTTCTACAACAGCACAGAATGACCGACATGTTTCTGTATTTAGAGAGAGAATGTGCATGGTGAGGAGAGAGAAAGGAGAGTAGCTTTTGTTGTGCGCAAAAGACGTATTGACTGACATTTTCAATGGCAAAACTTAACAAATGGAGGATCATACTTATCATGCATCACAAGAGCTACTTGTCCTCAAAAGGCCATCATCGTTGCTTCATCGATGGGAGGGGTGAGCAGCGGAGCAATTCAGTCCAGGATCCATATGCAAAATATTGCTTAACATTCTCATTCCTACTTGGCGAAAGATAACTTAATTTGAAAAATGCAATTTTTATCTCACAGAGGTTTCAATTAATCCCCTAAATAATGTATAAAGATAACAGTGTGAACAATATTAATCTTATGGGCTCTAAGTTTTTAAAGGGTGACTCACTGGCTGTGATAAAATTTCATTTTTCAGTTTTCAATCTGCTATGACTGCACTTTAAAACATAATGCCATTCCCATCTCCTTTTTTTAGCTTGAATTATGACATAATTAATCAATGTAATCCCAGTATTCACTCTGAACAGATCTGATTTGTAATATATTCAATGAAAACAATTGAATTCTTCATAGCCAGTTTTAACTTTTATAGATAGATATACTTTATTGATCCCAAACTGGGAAATTCTCTAAAATTCTCTTTTGCAGTATAGTATCTGTTCCTGGCAACTTCAGTATGATAAAAAAGATTTAGTGGTTGCCAAACACCAAGTTATCCAGCTCTTGCTGAAGGGCACCACTGGACCAAACCATTGGCGAAGATACTGCCAGATAAATAAATGAATAAGAAAAAAAAAAAAGTTTACTCTCTCTGGTGGCCGGTCTCATCTGTTAAAGTGCTTCATGTGTGTTTTGTGGTTCATAAAACTGCCTTTTTGTCTTCCCCTGACTGTCATTTCATTATTTCCACAATCAAGTTTATTTTTTCTTTCATTTTTTCTGACTTTTAATGATAGCTAGTCAGTTTGCCCAGTTGATCTGATATTGTGCACCACTTGTGGATGTTTGCGAAGGTAATGCATTGAGCGAAACAGAGACAAACAAAACTTTTTTATGTATTTGTCTCTTTTAAGCAGTGACTGTACATTGTATACCTGACTCAGTCTGGAGCCTGCATGGCTTAGTTGTTTTGGTGCCGAGGCTCCCGCTGGCTTCTCCTAACAGGAGCCGTGCTGACTGTTTTTCTCAGTACATAGCACACTTCCTACCTCTATGTACTTCTTACAAGGACTGAAGATGCAAACTCTTCAGTCCAGTGAATATGGTGTGAAAACTATCCTCCAGACTCATTTTGTATTCTGTTACCCCTGTGCTTTCGATCCATGCAGCATAACACATACTGCATGTCTCTTTAAAACTTCATATTATTAACAATGCTGGAATAACTCTCTATTATGTCCTACATTTACAGCGTCAATGTAATTTATAAATTGAGATTGATAGACACATGAAGCTGTTAAGAGTTAATTTTTGACTGTGAAGTTCATCCAGTGCACTGCTGACACTGTGTCCCTCTCTTTCATGTAGTCCTCCAAGCTCACCCGCACTTCTTCCAGTTCATTTGTCTTCATATTTCGTCCGTAAGTAACCCAGGCTTTATAATTATCTCTCCGCTCTGGTCTCTACAGTATGCATTAGAAAGTAAGAACTGCTGAGAGAACTTGGAGAGTTTCATACTTCAAGCCCTTCTTTTTATGGTTTGATTAAGAGATGGACAGTGGAGCCTCTAAGTGTGACAGTGTGGTATTGGAGTAATGCGGAAAAAAAATTTAGAACTGTGATTATCAAGTGAGTCTCGTGGTGAGCTATTCATCACCATCAGTCCTCTCCAGTGGATGATGATGAAATTTAATGGGACCGTGACAGACAGGATAGTGATGCAGATACAAGTTAAGCAAGTGGATTAATGCTGAACTATGCTAAATGCTTAGTTAGACCCCAGAATGAACAGACCATGTTTAAGAAGTCATAGCACAAAGGTCAAAGTTCAGTCGTTTTTTTGGGGGGTTTTATTCAGATATTCCTTTCATTTCCCTCTATGATGAATTACAGAGAAAAAGACACCTGATACCAAAACAAAAAGGGACAGCACTCCAATGGTTTAAAATTTACATTTGTCCAAGATAAATAAGTTTCAGTCCTAAAGGGATATTCCGGCTTAACATTAATGAAGGTTCAAACACACTGTAACACCGAGTTAGACACTCCGTTAAGAGATGAATGTTGTGGGCCGCTTCTCTAGTTATACCAACTTTAGTAACAACTGCAGATAGCAATACAGAGAGCCACACGCTCAACCAAAAAGCCACTCTATAACCATAAATAATACTCAGAACAGCACTTAACTTCATCAACGACACATATAGGGTCCCAGCCATAGTACTAGCCACCAAACTTTGCCTAATTTCTTTGGCAAAAAGACTAAACACAACTCACCTGCTCTCTTCCAGCAGCCGCTTGTTTGCAGTGAGACCTCAGGCAAGTTCATTACGTACTACAGCGGGGTGACGCAGCTCAAGAAAGAACATTAATGATCATTACTTTATCATTTCCTTTAAGTAATAATCATCATATTAATAATTTTCCACTGCAGACGCAGTAGTTCTTCTGCCTTAGCCTCTGTCTGATTGCATTTCCATGAAAAAATGATCATAAATGTTCTTTTGGTTGAACGCATGGCCCTCTGTATTGCTACTTGTGGTCATCACTTAAGTTGGTATATCTAGAAAAGTAGGCGGTCAGCAACATTTTTCTCTTGACGGGGCGTCTAACTAACGGCGTTACGGAGTGTTTGACCCTAACTTAATTTTATGCTGGAATATCCCTTTAACCCTACTGGAAAAAATAAAATAACATCACAGGTGTTGACTTAAGTCTTACCCTTCAAAGTAAGGATAAAACCAGGCTAAAAAACATCTATGAAGCCCAAGGTTTGTGAGCTTTTACCATCTGTGACGAGAGGACTTAGTATAATACAGTAGGAAAAGCACACATCTCTCTGTGACACACAACATCAAGCACTTTCCAAAGATGAAAAGCACTGTTTTCGGGGAGGCTCTTTGCCAAACATATGCACCTGCTATATGTCATAATGTTGGCAAGTATCCTCATCTTCTTTCCACATAACCTTTTTTGTTGTTGTGCTCAATTAACCCAGCAGATTTAAGACTTGAGAACTAGCTCATATGAGGCTTCATTGAGCTTCTTCCATTTCACTATTTCCTTGGCAGTACATTGTGACAGGTTCATCATTGAAAGCTCATGCCACAGTTTTATGCCATGTGGTTTTTCTTTTGCCCAGTGTGTCCATCCGGAGTCGACTCTTGTGATTCCTGTCCTGTCTCATTCCTAACACACAAAATTGCTATCTCAAATGATTGTATGTGATTTCCTTGATTTCGTCCAGTTGGTGGTTGGATGTTTTGTTTGGTCAGAAGATTTGCGTAAAGCATCTGAAATGACATTTTTTTTCTCTCTACATGTCAGTTTTGAACACTTGCCAACTCTCGGCTCAGAGCAGCAGAACTAACTCGACATTAGGACTTTCTTTATATGAAGTGCATATTGCTTGGAACTGCAAATAGGACAGAGTTGTGGAAAAGCAGCCTTGGTCTTTGTTAATCCAGCTTTGACTGCTGATGAAGCTGCCAAGGTTGGGGGCATTTTTAATGCACAACACCTGAATTTTGGACATGTTAACGCTCAGTTTTGTTGAATCAAGATCCACCCAATGAGAGAACAGGGTCCACTGAATGCATCTAGACTTGGATGATGTGGTGTTGGTCATGATCCAATCTTGAGTGACCAAAAAGAGGATAGGAAGGATAATGTGACCCATGTCATGTTGCCCTCAAAATGTTCTGGGAAAGTTTTCATGATGGAATTTCATAGGTATGAAATATCTTCCTTTTGGTGTTCAGGTGGATATTTTGGACCAGATTTGTCAGCTCCATATTTGATGTGACTTTGCCAACCTTGTGCATCTCAGTAGGATATTACCCATACATGCCACAGGCCTAAAAGGTCTTCAAGGCTAGGTTAGGGGCTCATACAATAGCTGTTAGGTTGATGTTTTACTGTGCAAGTTTGCAGGCAACTGACTGTTGCAGAAAATAACCGGTGGGCCAACTGTTGTGTGTGTTACACTTTTCACTTTTATCCTTGTGAACCCATTTTGTTTGTTTACGGGATAATTATTGTATTCAGAGTTGCCAGATATTGGACCAACTAAAAGTAGGTCAATCAGAGCCTAGAATCTGCCCAGTAATTAGAAAAGTAGCCGAGTTTATAATTTTCATTTGGGACAGGCTCTCTGTGTCAGTGTGTGTGTTTTGTGTAGGCGTGTGTCAGTGTGTGTGAAGTGTAACACAGAGAAAATATCTTAGAAAATAGAGAGAAACAATCTGTCTTATCGCCTCTGGTCTTTTGTTTTATCATTATAATTAGACAAATCAAAGCCATGGCCGCAATGATGAAACATTTATAGTATGAGTCATAAAACAAAATGAAAGATTCTGTAGATAATGTTGGATTAAAGATTGAAATTATCCTTAAGTAGACCCTATTAAAGTCTTTTCAAGTTACACTCTCTTGAAGGGACAAAAAGTGAGACTCTTGGTTTGTAACTTTTTGGACAATGAATACAAGTCACAACAAAAGACTGAGTTCAAAACGCTAGCAAACTGGCTTTTATTTCAAATATGCAGTAAAACGCATGTAATTTTGCTGTATATATGCTACTTAAAGGTTTTAATAAGTATATACTTCTGTGCATGAACAGGAAAGTAACATTTGACTCATTCCTCCTGAAGAAAAAAAGCAGTCTTTGCAGTTCGCTATGTCACCTTGACGCTTAAGAGGATTGTAATTTGACAGTTGACGAACAATTTCAGTCCATTTGTTCCTCATAAAACAGTCTTCACAGTTGTCCTTTATTAACCTTGATGTTTTCTCGACTCCCTGCACAATGGTACACACGTCAAGAAGGTCAAAGGTGGCATAGAGCCAAAGAATGTGATGGCTGGTGAACAAAAAAAAAGGGGGGGGGGGTTCTGTTCTGAATGAATTTAAATAACTGTAAAGCTTGGCTGGTTTGAGATTTGTACAAGTATGGAAAGACAATTACTTTGGCTAATGCTGAACTTGCTGGTGATGGTAGGTACCTTAAAATGTGAAAAAGAAATTCAAGTTACCTTTTCAAGTTAGCTACCTGATAGCCTTTTGTACAGCTAACATAACTATGACAGCTATTTTAATTACCTTTCCTGTCGAGCTTAGAAGTGTTCGTGTGAAATTTACTCTGGCTTATGTTTAGCTAGCTAAGTCTGGCAATTTGAAATCATTTACTTACCCTTTTTAAATCAGTTACTTTTCCTTGTTCTTTTAAAGATAGTTAACTAAGAAATGTTGCTGATATGTAAAGGATTTATCCTGTTTAAAGGTATATATGAGGGAGCTGTGTTAAGTTAAGACAGTAAAGAAACTAGTTAACTAGTTAACCTAAAAGTTGGTGCTAAAACAGGTTTTTACTGTGCATTAAAGACCTATGTTAGCATAACTGGTATCTCACTTTTCATACACAGAGTTCAGAGATACTTAAAGGGTCATTACTGTATCGTTACTCTATCATGATCATTACTTTATCATTTCCTTGAAGTAATAATTGTCATATTAATCATTTTGCACTGCAGACACAGACTGCCGTAGCGTCACGGTCTGATCGCATTTACATGAAGAAATTATCATAAATGTTCTTCCTTGAGCTGCATCACCCCACTGCAGTCAGTAATGGACTAGTCCGAGGTCTCCCTACAAACAAAGGGCTGCTGGAAGAGAGTAGGTGAATTGTGTTAGGTCTCTTTGCTAAAGAAATTAGGCAAAGCTAAAATAATGTTTGGTGGCTAGTGCTCTGGCTGGGACCCTACATGTACTGCTGATGAAGTTAGGTGCTGTTCTGAACATTATTTGTGGCTATAGAGTGGTGTTTTGGTTGAGGTGTGCGCGTGGCCACGGAGACAGCTGTGTATTGCTATTGTGCGGTCGTTACTAAAGTTAGTATAACTAGAGAAGCAAGCAGTTGGCAACATTCATCTCTTGAGGGGGTGTCTAACTCGGTGTTACAGTGTGTTTGACCATAACTTAATTTTACATTGGAATATCCCTTTAAGTAATTTTGGAGTTTACAGATGTCAATCTCAAAACGCCCGTTCTATATTGTACCCTGCACCCCCTCTTATCAAGAAATTATTATTTTCTGTTAATCATTTTTCCTGAGTCCTACAAATAACATAACATATACATAACAGAGGACTTTTGCCATTAAAAAAGAAACTTTGACATTAAATCAGTCTAGATATGGGTTTCATGAGGAGACAAAAATGTGCCTTAAGAGGTATTTCAGAGAATCTACAATCATATTAAAATTATGCACACAGTGTAGAATTTGACTATCAGAGTGAATATTCAATAAAACTGCTCCAGAACATAATCCATGGTTGGCAGCATTGTATTATAGTATCTGGGTGGTGAACGGGTTGCACTGAGCCATAAAAGAATAGACGATACAGTAGCTTGAGCATTGATATTTGCTCTGTTTTCAGTTTCATTTGTCTGCTCTTGCATATCTTCGCACTTGTGTATACACGAAAAATCCCAGCAAGTTTTCATTTCTCTAATTTTCCCCCCTGTATAAGCATGAGCAGATGTGTAGAGCAATATATCTTCATATAGGTCTGTGCATGTAACAAATCAAGTGGCTTTGACACATCGAAACCCAAAATCATTTCTCACATCACGCCGCGCTGGGCAGTGTAGATTTTTGATTAACAGCTGTAATCGAACTTGAGCCTCTCTTTCTGAGCCATTTCCCCCTGGCTGTCCAAAAAAGAACCACGTCGGATTTCGAGCTGTCTCAGACTTCAAAAGGGGCGAGATGGGAACGGAGTGAGGAAGTGCAAGTGGAGACACACAGACAGAGGGAGGATGAGGTGAGGTACGGGGGGTGGGAATGGACTTGAAAGGGAGACAGAGAGATGGAGAAAAAGAAGGAGACAAAAAGGAAAGAAATATATGTGTGTGTGTGTGTCAGTGTGTGTGTGCGCACATGTGGGCATGTGTGGTGAGGGGAAAAGGGCTGTTGGTAGTGAGCAATTGCCTGCCAATACACCCGGAAAAAAAAGTGAGGGAGCAGAGAACACATCACCTTTGGCCAAGTTCTTAAGTGCTCATTTAAAAAAATCTCGGAAAAGTTGCCCAGGGTTTTAACAGTATCGACTTTCCTTTCACTATGTGAGGAAAGCCTCAAGGAAACCCACTGAAAAGTCAGAGCTGGCCCACACAACCAATGTGTAAATGTGGGACAAAATCCATACTGGAAAAGACCCTTTTTTTTGTATTTTCTCTTGTTTTTTTTTCTTTTTCTCCTGCGGCTCCCCCCTTGTCAGCATAAAATATAACACGATAGTAAACTGATACAACCATTACTTGTTTATGATGTTAGAGCAGGGAGGAAGAGAAGAGTGGGCCTTTTTATTTTTATTCCTTCTTATTCCGAACACGTACCAGTTCCTTTTAATTTGCCATGTTATACCGCTATAAATCTGCCCCTGCATCGTACTCATGCTAACAAGGATGAAGGGATGAACTCAGTGTCACGCTGGTTCCTATCAGTTTTCTAATCTAATCTATTCTTGTTGTTGTTTGCCATCCGATCCTACTGGAACTATTTTGAATAAGAAAAAACACTTGTTTTTGTACTTCTAGGCATGCATATTTTACTCCCACAGTACGGTTATGGCATCCTCAGCAGCAACTGTGAAGATATAGTGAAGATGTCCTACAGCTAGAAATCTGAGGACGAAGATTGAGTCCAGATGATGATGATGCCTCGCTGATACGGTTGCAGGAAGATCAGAGGTCACTTCTTTAGTTCAGGGAATGTTTGGTCTTAACTTTGCGTAAAAAATATATTTATGTAACTATTAATGAGTTGTACCAGTTAAGTCCAGTGGCAATTGTTGTTGAATAGAAAATAGATAGATATACTGCAGTAGATGGCACAAAATGGACCCAATTTAGATTTTCCCTCTCACTTATTCTTTCATAAATGAGACATTTGTGGTTAATAATAGCTTAATCTTTTATTGAAGGCTTTAATGTACTAAATATGACTTTAAAGGTTCTAATAGCTTTCATCTTCTTTTATCTGTCTTACAAAATTATACTCTGTTCACTGCATAAAGTGTGGAAGCAACCATTTCCTAAAGAAAACAAAGTCTACTCTCAGAGCTGAAATCTTCATTTACGCTCGTCAGGCTGCCCCTCTGTTAAAAACTGCCAGTATTTCCCTTTAAGAGACAGATCTGTTATTTACAAAGTGGGTCAAAGAATCTCGGTTTGATAACAGATGGTGTTCACTCTCCAGTGGAAATAAACAAACGTGTTCATTAGAAATTAGCAGACCAGCTTTGTAATTTTGCAATTATATTTGTTGGTCATAATTGCTTGCCAGAATGTGGTGACATATTCAAGCTGAAAATGATTGAAAATCAGGATCTGAAGCTGGATATGTTCACGCACAAATCCCTCAGATGTGGTTAACTAAAATAAAGAATCTGTTTATCCATTTCTGAAAAAATCTTTACCCTATCCTGTCAGTTTTTTTCAGCCAAGTACACGAGGCAAAAGATCCTGCAGAAGTTGTCTGTCTGTCACATGGCTGACAGAGACACAGTCACATACATTTCTGCCCAGTCCAATTTTAGGGAAGAAATTCACCAACCTTTATTTATTAATAACACTGAGGGAAGGTATAAACCTGGTGTTCTGTAGAAAAACATCTAGATACTTTGTCCTGTCATCCATTCAAATGTTAATGAAAACATTGTGGTTGAATGATGAGATCAGTTTTTAGGCCATTCAATAGGTTTGAAAAGAAAACAAATAATCCATGTCCTACTTGTTCCCAGATTAACTTTGAATATACAGTATTTGGACGAAATACATAAGTGGACCTAAGCCTTTTGTACATTAAAGCTCGTATAAGGAACATACAGTCTGTGTTAATTTTGGTGACCCCTGTGGACAAAACAGTCATTGTCTATCTTGTTCAGTATCGTCTGACAAAAAAAATCTCATCCTGCTGACTTTTGACTGTCAAATCAATCAGCTGTAATGAATATTTTATGTGTAAACCATAGACTGTATATGCTATGGACAACTTGGTTCGGCTTTCTGCCAGTATACAGATTTGAAGCCAAAAAGCTCTTGGTAATTCTGTGTTTTTTCTCCATTTCCTGAAACCAACTTTGCGCAGTAGCGTTGTACGCACTCCACCACTTGCACAGTAGCGTTGTACGCACTCCACCACTTGCGCAGTAGGGTTGTACGCATACAGCAGGAGAGTCGCCGAGAGTCACTGTGATGACGCTCGGCTCAAACAGCGTATCCCACTGGTTAGCTACGCAATCTTTGTACACCCGTAGGCTGAATCAAGTGTTAATCAGAAAACATGAACCCCATGATAACTTACAATAACTACATGTCTACAGTCTATGGTGTAAACAATAAAACAGGAGCGGTTCTTCTGCTGCTCAGTGGACACCTACCCTCTTTCATCCATTTCAAATATTACAAATTCCCAAATAAAATCCAACAACCTTGGCTGGGGAGGTTCTGTTTGCTTTTGAATATCATAAAAAAGTATCAATCTAAATTTCAGTCTGTTTCACAACCATCAAAGAAATCCTTACAGGAACTTTAAAAGATATTGAATAACAAATAAATCCACAATTGCAATAAAAATACATAAAGCATAACTTCTATAGTCAGATCTCTGTGCTCATAATTTATTTGAAATCATCTCAAAAGTGACCAGTGAGATCATTTCTTTGAGTTTCAGGTAATTTTGTAATTCCTTTTTAAAATTCAGCAGAAATACACTCCTCTGCTTTGTTCAGGATTACCTCTCTGTTCTCGATCAAAGTTACCCCAGTCCTTCTTAAGTTATTTTGTATAACACAAAGCGATAGTTTTATCTAAATAGAAATCAAGATTGGGCTGTCTATGTTATCTGATTTCATTCTTTATTTCTTGGGAACAATCTGATTTCAAGATCTGATCTTGTATGATAGCTTTAATCAATACAGCTTCCCTTTGAACGACTGGTCACGACAGATGATCTGATTCTAAACAAACCTCATTATTGAACCAACGTATTTGAAGGAAGATATTAAAGAAAGCTAAAATTACTCTCCAAACTGCAGCTTCAAGGCCAAAACTTTTTTCACATCCAACAAGAAAACCTTCCCTGTGGAAATTTTGTGTTCAGAATAATTTCAAAGTTGAAATTAAAGTTAAACTTCAAAGTTTTGTTTCCTGCAGAGATCATTTTGATTGCCAAAGTTTTACTCTTTTGGCGAACATTAGGAATTTTCTCAAATGTCAGTAAATGTTAGCGAGGATGTTTTGTTAAAGTTAGTCTTCAAACTTAATCTTGGAGAAACCAGTCTAATGTTGTTTTTCCAAGTAAAATTTTCACGTCACTTTTCTTATAATTTTATCATATTTACATCCTCTAAGGCATTGTAAGGCTAAAGCGATTGTTGCCATGGTTACAAATGTCAATCTGGTCTACTGTGTGGTTAGTGGACAAGCAGTGTTTTAAGCCATTTGCTATCATCAGACACATTCATATTCAGATATCTATCACTTTCAATTAGGGGAAAGGCACTGTTGACTTCACACGTCACAGACTAACAGAAAATGAACGCTGCTTGATGCAGAATGCTTCTAATTAGCAGCAGGTCAAGCAACATACTCAACATACAAATATTTCTAATATCATGGGAGGCCGAAGTCATGCATTAGATGACTTTGCAAAATAGCAGCTTGGCTGTATGATTAACAGTTTGTTCTTCACATTATGAATTAGTCTTGTTCTCCTGTTTGAAAATGGAGTACATGTCAACATAATTTCCAACTTCAAAGCTTATCTCATATGAAATTTTAGCCTTTTTTTCACAAGGTGTAGAACTGCAGCAACATTTCTGTCATGAATGCTTCTATAAAAGGGTTTATTTTCAAAGTGATTTTATATGTTAAAAGGAGTAAAATGCTCTGCAGAAATCATTGGGAGGTGTTGGGGGCGAAAGCACATGCAAAACTTAAAAACTGGAGACCTGATTCTGCAATCACTGCATGTTCACATTGAGATATCTACTAAGCCCCGAAATATTAGCTTTAGTCTTATAAGATGTTACCTGGTGAGTTTGGGCTGTTGGCAGTGTATTAATTTAGACTACACACATCCAACTTCTGTTTGTTAGATGGGAGGCCAATATGATGGGAGCTGAAATATTGTACTGGTTGGAGTCAAGGCATGTTTCCTCAGGTTGGTACAGTCCACACCAGACATGATTCTTCTCTTGATTTGAAGCAGACACTCATGGCAATGGTTCAATAACTCTTGTGTTTGTGTTGGTTATGCTCTCTGGCAGTATTTCCTCTCTACACTGCTGATGTAATACGCTGCAGGAGCCTGCCACAGGCACCAGCTTTTGTCAAAAGAGCTGTCAGTCAATCACCTTGTTAACATTAAACAACTAGTTGAAACCAGAGTTCTCTTCCTTTGAACAACTGCATATAAACTGGTATGGGAGAACTAAGACCTAACAGCTAAGTTTGAGAAAAATTCAGTTGATAGAACCTGAATTTTATACTGTCCTATTTGTTATCTAGGAAGCAAACTCAGGCCTATACTGCAGTTAGTCACCAGGGGGAGCCCTTAGATTTATGGCTTCATCTTCATTACTGCAGTGACAATCCTTAGTCTGCTGCGTCCAACACTGATCATGAAAACAGGATAAATCCCCTAAATCCTTAGTTGAAAATATCATCTTTTCAACTTAGGATTTGGGTGATTTTACCAGAGATGGCCAACATTATCAAGAGATGATTTAATTTTTTTTTTCGTCAAAAAATGACTGAGGCCATTATTTTAATAGGGTGATGATAAATAGCTGGATTAAATATATTATGCAGCTGCTAGTGAAGGTAATGAACCCATCAAATGTATTTATGTATTTGCAAATGAAAACTGACCCATAAAAATTACATGCAGGGTCTTGATTAGTTTGTTAACTAGTAGAAGAACATTATTTACTTGATACTTTTATTAATTGTATGTCAATGCACACCAAAATGCCATCAACAGGTCTCTCAGAATGAGGCTAAATTAAAGCTCCTATGTGGAACTTTCTGCCTGTGTTGACTTTGGCGCCTCCTGTGGACGAAGTGTGAACCACTGTATCATTGCTGATTTTGTCTCATCCATGTGAAAGTGGTGTTAATTGATACAAAATCTTCTCTTTGTGTCTTTTTACATTTATACTCACTATTCAGTGTGAATATTTGACTAGATAACAAAGGCTGTTTTTTCAGTGTGCCTACCTCCTCACAGCAGTTACAGGCACTGAAAGAAATTGTCGGTCTTGAAATAGATGGTTTTATTTGAAGAGAAACATCACTGTTTATTTCTGTCTGTTTCTAAACCCATCAAAAACTCTTCACAGGAGCTTTAATAATGACGATAATTAAAAAAGAAAAGGTAAATTGTCATATATAATAGCAACTGACCACTTCTGAGAACAATTTGTTGTTTTGGGTAGACATCACTGCAGCAATGGTGGCTTGTTAACCTCCAAGTAGTTTGTGAGATTGATCTATAGCTCTTGTTCTGTCTTTTTTTACCATTATTAAAGGCTGCTAGTTACTGGGTATTGATTTCACTCCTAAATTTGGAACCGCAGGGTAAACAACAAACAGTAACAGCAAAATCGTCCTCGCTGCCAATAGCACAGTATTGGTAATTCGAGTGCAATAAAGCAAATTGCACGACCAGAACTCCTAGCTAATATCATGTCAGCAAAAATTTAAGTAATCAACAATTTGTGGCATTGCAGATTTATTTGATCATTTCTCAATTTTCATGTCAGAAAATCCAATTCTGCTGGCATCACAGTTCTTCCTTTTTAAGCAGCTGAGTGATAAGATGTGAATAAATGCAACACACAAGGGTGCAAGACTCAAAGGAGGAGCTACTTTTTATTTTCAAAAAAATGTAATGGATAATGCACTCAAACTTCTGGCTCACAGTCTGTGTGATCATTTGCCTGCTTATATATTCCTTTACCGCTTCACTTTGTTATACGCAGAATCACGATCATTGTAGCAACAGATGGACATAACGTCTGAAGTATGTCAATCTGGGTTTAGATAACCTGGAGAAATTCAGTAGATGATACAGAATACAGATGAAAAAGAGACAGTATAATTGAGTGAGCACATGTGAGAAAATCCTGCGGAGTGAAGCGTTACAGCTGTGTGTGAAAGATGAGCTGCAGCTGGAGGAGATCAAGTGAATTGTATAGATGTCTTGACAGGCTCATCCCAGTGTTCATCATGTACAGGAAAAAGCTCAAGAACAAAGGCATCAAAGAGAGGAAAGTAATACAGAGACTCACCAATGAGGACAGGAGTGTTTCCAGTGACAGGGCCAGTTTATTACAGTGGCAAACCGTTCCTAAACTATCCTCCCACTGCGATTTTAAAATGCCTTTATGTCATCTGCACGATCAAGGCGGTACAAAATAAGTGTTTTGCTACGTGCAATAAAAGAAAGTTTCTCTTTTTAATGGCACGGGTATGGGTGAGCGGGGAGTGCACCTTGCTGTTCATCTCCTGCATGCGAGTGTAAGCTGTCTGGGTGATGGCCATTATGGTTCCCTGCGACTGCCTGTGCGTCCGCTCCACCGGGATCACTGAAGTGTTGGAACTAACAAGCTTGGGATGCAGACAGCGGATGCACAAATGGGATTTTGTCCCTGAAAGCTTTAGCGTTTGCTCCCCCTGTCTTCAGTCGAAAGAGAAGAGAGGATGGTGCAGTTGGCAGAGGCTGTCTGAGTTATGCGCCACCAGAATGAGATGATTACATCTGATAATCTCACTAATGATCTACACTGGGGGGAAGCGCACATAAAATTGAATGAACTGCACCGATGTACAGTCCTGTTTTCAGTCTCATCCTCTCATCTCTCTTCTGTCTCTTATTCTATTCCACTTGGACTCAGACTTATGCAGAATCTGGGATGTGCTCCACCCAGGAATAAATGCAATATTCCTTGTCATAGTTGGGTGTAGGATGTAGGGCACAGGCACATTAAAACTCCCCCCCTCAGATATCCCTTCCCTCGTACACACAATTCTTTCCCTTTTTTTCCCCACGCACACACACATGCATTCGTACCAAGACAGATACACTCCTAAATCCGCTCCCTCTAGGCCCAAGGTTAGCACAGATTAAAAGATGTGTCATTGATGGAAGAGGCTCCTCCTCCCTCCCCGGGTCTGTCACAGTGTGTTTGGGAACAACCCACTTCATTTTCGCAGCATAATGGGTAAACAGAGTGTGATCAGTCCAATTACCCCCTCATTGCAGAGGCGTTCTGGCGGGAATGGCCTGTAGAGAGAGAGAGAGAGGGAGTGAGCTGTCTGCTGTGTGGCGGCGGCACTGGAGTTGCAACAGTTGCACCTGCTGCCCGGAGCCCTCACTTGTATGAATCTCAATTTGTTTGTACAGCCGTGGCAAAGAAAGGATTTAAAAAAAAAAAAAGAGGGGACCTAGAAGTGAGCCCTCTGCGGAGGATAGCACTACACCGGCTAGACACCTGATTGCTGTTGTTTTTGTCCTGCTTGAGGATGTGTGTAAGATCAGAAGATGCTGTTCTCAGCAATGAACTCATGTCAGTGTCAGGCCTTCCAGTCTGCTGTTTTGTGCTTCTTTCTCGCTGCTTTCAAGGATGGTGAATTGTCTCTTTTCCCCTACTACTCTGTTTCACAGCTCAGTAGATGCATGATTTCCCTGCTCGGAGTTCTTCTACAGCACAGTAACAAGCTGCTGAATCTTACAAATGCACGTGATATGCTTTAACCTGTTTTCAGCTACTGATATAGATAACTATCTCATTTAAAAAGTATAGCAGGACATTTGGTGGCCCAGTAATAGCCTCCTTTTAACTTTTACTGTGTGCCTCATAAATACCAGTCTGGACTGGTTGACATCTTTATTACTAGAGTAGAAGTTTTCAGGGAGTAACTTTAAGTCCTAGATTGTTTTAACCTTGACAGAAAGCAGTAATTTTATCTCAAAATATATGAAACATCTGCCCTAACATTACAAGGACATATCCAGTTATGTTCCCCATCTTGTTCTTGGGATTCAAAGACACGCTTTTTGTCCTTGAGTAAGATAGAAATCCTTCTCTTTATGGCTCTCCCTTGGGCAACTGTCTGGCAGCTGATGCAAAGCATCTTCTGTGTGTTTTTGCTCCTTATCACCAGGCATCATAACAACAGTTCCAAGTAAAAAATTGTGGCTCGTTTTTATAACACCGACTTCCAATTTCAGCAAAAAAAAAAAAAAAAAAAAAACTGTCAGGGAGCTCTGTCAGCAGGATATAAGAATTGCCTTTTAGGATTCATTGGACTCCACTAATTAAAACTAATACCTTGAAAAATAGCATATTGATTCGGAGAAAGCTACACTTTTCAAATGTGCACTGTAAAAGTAATGAAGGTGCAGAGATTAAAACCCATTGTTGGGGGGGGCTTGTTGCCTGTGTGCCACTTGGAAATCTGGAGGATGGCAGCAAACGCATCATAGTTAAAACTTCAAAGCTTCTCTGGTTTTCAGGGTTGTTGTGCAGTAAAACACCCCGGGCAGATTGTATTAGTGGCTTAATTAAAAAACGACTAACAGGTCCCTGAGAAATACAGTATAGCAACTCCCATATCAAAACTATTCCGAGGAATCTTTCCTCAAAATGTGCCCTCCGACTCGCGCGTGCACGTGCATTGTGTTGATTGACGCACGGAATTGTTTTTCTCCCCTTGTGTTTGGTGCCGAAATGATGCACCTGCATGAGCTCAGTGCTCTTCTCCGAGGCGCAAATCAGTTTTACTCTCATCCATTTCAAGTCAATGAAACGCAGTGCTGGATAACTTTGACAGCTTTACATTAACGCCCCGATATACAAACTCTGTCGTTCATGAAGAAAATAAGAAGGTTGAATAGTAATTTTGGTGTTTAAAGTCATTTTCCCTAAATTTGATCATGAACAATGAGCTGAAGCCCTTCCTGCAGTCACTCTCCGTCGGTGCGTTTGGCTGATGCGCAGCGCCTCCCCAACTGCTCCCTCACTTTGACAAATTCCTGGATGTGAGCGGGTCTGCTGGATGGAGTCTTGGTTCGTAAGGATGAAATCTTGAACATCTGAGAAGTTAAAGAAATAGCTCTGTTACATATTTTTTTCTCTTGAACTGATTGACTCTCAGTTTGGAAGGACACGATGGGACTGTGGTCAGTTTGGACTTTTTCTCTTCTGGCTCTGCTGCACCTCTTGTACCCTAAGTTTGTGGCTCACGCGGAAATAAGTTCTGCTAAAACTAACGATGAATTTCATCACATGGAGATAACGCCGACGGAGGCACGTGTAACCCGAAAATCTAAGGTATTACACGAAATCCACAATGGCACAAAAGTTTTCGGGGCTTTCGAGACGGGGGCAGCCGGGATTTTGAAACCGAACAATGGCAATCGAGTGGGAAAAGAGAGTGGACGAGGAGAGGAGGTGCCGATCGGCATCAAAGCGGCATCAAACTCTGACCAACATCTAAAAACAGCAGGTAAAAAGTATGGGAACAAGTCAAACCACAAAGAAAAGCTACCAGTGGCGAGTATGATGCAAGAAGATAACATTTTTGATACGCGAAAAAGGGCGAAAAGGAGCGTGGGTACAGGCGAGAATGTGGATAGGAGTAACAGTGGAGAGGCGCAGCCAAAAGAGTGGTTTTTGGAGACTGTTCAGGGTGTTTCCAACCCGAGAGCCGAGTACAGGCGCTCAGGGGAGGAAGCCAGAGGGTCTAACCCGAGACCGGGTGAGCCGCACCTGGACACTTCTACTTTTGCGCTGTCGGGAGACTCTGCGCACAACCAGGCGATGGTACACTGGTCCGGACACAACAGCAGCGTAAGTTTCAGTCTGTCACAAACACTCTAACATTTCATGAAGCTTTCAGTCAACATGACATTATTCGTAACACAGGTAACAATTAATTTTGCATGTGTTTAATGCTAATTTTAGACATCTTAATGGAGATGGCGTAAACGTGTCACATCTTTACGCACGGCTGTTACCGCGCGCAGGAGGGGAATCCAGTCCTTAAACTATACATTTACATCTATCATCGCTTAAATTCAAAAACGCATCCTCTCCCTCTTCATAAAGCATTATGCTTTGCTTTACTGCCTTAGTGGAAGTTGTAGTTGTACGCGGACTGAGCGGCTCTTTGTGTGTGTGTGTGTGTGTGTGGACGCCTGACGGATGTGACTGCGCACTTGCAGGATTCCCTCTCTGTCCTTTCAA
Source organism: Xyrichtys novacula (assembly GCA_962446985.1). Taxonomy (NCBI): domain Eukaryota; kingdom Metazoa; phylum Chordata; class Actinopteri; order Labriformes; family Labridae; genus Xyrichtys; species Xyrichtys novacula. The sequence continues at coordinate 21,608,321 of OY660874.1, read as the reverse complement.
ACCAGAGCAGAATCATTAATTTCGACAAAGTGTTTGTCGCTTGAACTTTAAATTAACAGTTAACCCCGCAGGTAAAATTAAATGACACTGAGATATGGGAGGGTGCAGGCGTCTTGGCAGCAATCAAAACACATTAAATATTTATGAAATCATCAAGTAATGTCTCTCAGGAAGAAGCAGTAGCTACAATTAAAGGGATGGTGTCCACCCTGACCCTTTCTGTGACGCTGATGAGTCTCACTCTGACCTTTTGGCAAATGACCAAGCCTGTTTCTTTGACATTTGACTCCCACTTTGTTGGTAGTTGTCTAATTACCTGGCGGACAACAACAGCACAATATGTTTGTGTTTTTGAAATGCTGCCAAGCTTTGCACTTCAAAACAGGTTGATGAGAATGTGCACAACTTCAATGGATGACAACACACTGCAGCAACCACCCAGAGCACCACCCACCCCCATACACAAACACAGGCATACACAAACAACACAACTGCACACTCCTCACTGAGACCAAGGCAGGGAGATTTTATCTCTTACTTTACATGTTCAGCATGCAAGTGTTTGCAAGCTCCTGAATTTATCTGGCAGTAAGATCTGGAAACTACAAACAGCCTTGTAAAAAACAAGAAAAGAGACACTGTGACTTTTTACTTCAGGTGATTCAGATCACCACAAAAAGTGTCTGGCAGCCGCATTAATCTCAGACCACATCAGGAGTTTCTGTGTCCCCAAATCACTAAAAATATTCCTACATTATCTAAAAATGCAAATCCAGCTCCCTGAATGGATTACATGATTCAGATTCTACTCGCATTTTCAGTTCTGCTGTTCTTTTTTTGTTTGATTTGAATGTCAGACTTTTGTCATGTTGATGCACCGCTGTGGACAGACATAAACCAGAAAATGCACCTGATGAAAACTGATTTGTGAGATGTTGCGATCGTGAAATATGTTGTTGCTTTGAGATGTCTTCAGCTGAGATGGCCTTTTGTCCTGCAGCAAACTGTTCACTGGATCATCACTGATGGGCTTGTCACTGCAGCCAGTCAACATTTGAGATTTATACAGTCTGAACCCCTGTCTGTCTCCCCCCAAAAAGTACGACACGGAGCTGCAGAGTTTTAAATTGATGGCATTTTATGACTGGGTGTTAGAGCTGCGGCTATATTAGATGTAAATGACTGATAATAAATCCAATCTAAAAGGGACATTTGAAGGAAAATTACTCCATTCCTGTGGTGTAGGGTACTTCTATCAAATATTCTCCCTCAGACTTTGCCTGTGATCTGACCGTGATGTAAAATCCCATAGGGTGGAAAAAATGAGAAAGATGTAGAAGGTGATGGTGGAAGTGCCAGCAGGGGATCCTCAGAGTTCAGATGTGATAAAAGAATTTCATCGAATAAAAACCCCAAATCTGTCCCCGAATCAGACTCCAAACTATTATTTGATTTCTGCGATTGTCTGAGACATCAAAGCCTGGAGTCATAGCTCTCTGGTCTCTGACTTTAAGAAAGATAACATTGATTGGACTCGACCAGGGGAATAAAACATATACTGCACGGATTCCCTTTTAAAGCCATGCTTCTTGAGTGCGTGTTGTATTGATTGAATGATCTTAAATCAGCCTTGAGTGTGAGCGCAGCAGATGTACAGTTTTATAGTTTCAAATGATGTATGCTGTAAATACAAGCAAATAATGATGTTAAACTAATTAAAAACACTAATAAACACACTTGGCTGGGGATGTCCTGTTAGGCAAATCAATGCATCAGTCCTTCGCCTCTCTTGGGTTTTTCTCGACGTGTTATGACTATGTTGGTAATCTTTTTTAACAGCCATTGCAGCACATCCTACACCCGGGGGGATACAGAGCCCCTCGCTCACATCTCCCTGAAGGCAGAAGTCTTAGTGTGCAAGCCAGCTGGTGATCAGGGAGGTATTGGCAGCCAAATGGTTTCAAGCTCCTGATTGACCACTTTTTGCAAGCTGACCAAACTAGGACACAGTGTTGGAGGCGAGGACAGTTAATGAGGGTCTTTATTGACTTCCCCTGAGCTGGAATGATACTGTATGTTGGTGTAAATACAGTCCAGGAGGATAAGGGTCTGGTCAGTTTCACTGGCCGGCCATTAGACTTTGATGAGGCCAGCTGTTCTTTTGGCCTGTGCTGTAATTCTCATGCAGTCCCTTTTTTTTTCAAGACAAAAAACAAGGTTTTATCTGATATGTTGAATTTCTAACCTATCTGTCAGCTCTGCAACATTGTCTTTTTCCACCGCGGCTGACTGGGAATCAGACAGGCCTCCCGGGTGGCGTTGTCCGCATGCTTAATCAGAAGGAGGCAGTTATTGTTGCACATAATCTCATCGGTATAAACAGACAATAAAAAAGAGGAAATGGCACCGCCCTGGGGGACATTTGAGTTTAAAACCGGTTCATTAGATAGACAGCCATTCCATTTAACATGCCAGAGCCGGTTGCATAGAAGCTCCTTGATCCATAAAATCAAATGGAATGGGTTCCCAATCCACAGAGGTGTTTGACCAGAGTTTGTGGGTGTTACAAGATGATGAAAAGTGCATTAAAAAGCGAGCGGGGCTGAGTTCTTCACATGCAACAAAGGGGGAAAGTTTCAGTGCGGTTTTGTTTTTCTGATCATTTCCCACATTTCTCTTTCAGATTCTACACACACTCTGCTGCTTTGCCCCGGCTTTTGCGCTGTTATAATTCTAGGGTAAAATCCTGTTTTATGCAAAAAGGCGCAAGTCAGTCAACGAGGGGTTGATGTGTGACCTTGTGAAAGCTTTTACTTTTTTTTCCCTCTTTGTCATCCTTGAGACCCCTGTTTGATAAGTGAGAGGTTTCTGATCTATACGACGTATGATGGAAAACAAAAGTGGTTCATCTTTTAGTTTTGAGCCTGCAACAGCCTTTGAATTCTGATATTTTACAGTTCTTCAGCGTTCAGGAAAGTGTTTTTTTCATGTTTTTATCCACATGATTCTGAATAGAAAGTCAGTTTCTGTTTTATGGCTTCATTAGGGTTTTGAATTTGATGCTACTGAAGAAGAAAACAGAAATATTAAGGTAAAATTCTCTCGTCCTTCAACTGCTCATCCCAAAGGGTGTCAGCACTATAAGTCTATTCATTAATCCCACCTGTCTAAAGCCTTTAGGGCCGCTCTGTCCGCTGATGTGATTGTTAGATGCTGATAGAAACCGCAGCAATCCTCCTCCGTGCTTCGTAAGAGGTAGCCTGCCGGTTACTACAGCAAAAACAATCGCTCAAGAGCTTGGATGGGCAAACTTGAAACATCTGCTGAGAAAATGCAGCTTTTCCTTTTCCTCTTTTCCTTTTTTCATCCTTGGTTTCATTTCACAGCGCACAGGATACAAGTTTCACCCACACTGTAGCAATAATTCAGTGAAATCCCACTTTTTACTCCTTAGAAGACATGCATGTGTGCCCTTTGATTCATGAATCATTTGTGCTCGGGGACCATAATGCATCACATCAACATAGAGACTCTCAGCACTTCCTCAGCAGTTACTCTGTAGTTTTGCCTCCCAAAGTGCATTTTGAGCGGCAAATAGAAGCCTGCCACGAGTTGTTTGCTCAAGTCGCCGCTTGATTCCTGTCTGCCTCCCGTCACACTCTCCCCCTGTTTCACACACACATACTCCTACTTATATTTCAATTTTAATCAAAGGGAGAAAGCAAGCGCACAATCATTTTGACAGGTTTGCATGTGATTAATTAGTTTAATAACTGTCGCAGGGTGGGAGACACATACTATAGCTGTGATGAGGTTATGAAAACAAATTTATGCGTTTTCTGATTAGCAGAATCATAAAATTAAAATTCAGATTGAAGGACGACTTCTTTATTAATCATCGCCGAGGCAGTCAACACTAACTGTGACACTTAAAGAAGTTTTTTGTGCTTAAAGGTCATGGCGGATTTTTGGTTGATCTTCTTTATTGGCTTGCTACTGCGATGATTGCGTGCTGTTTAAAATGTATCATCTCCTCAGGACACTTTTAATTTTCATGTGTTTTATATTTCTTATTATGTTGTTCTTGTAAGGTTATGCTGCATATGTAATTCTCATGGGTGTTGTCGCACTTGGTTGAAATAGCTTCTTGAATCTACACTGCTACTACCAGGTAAGGTAGCTGAAGCTCGGTAACATTATGCGTCGAGCGTGGTCGGGCCTTGAAGCAGTGCATCGCCTTAAGCAACACAGCAGCTACTATCATGTTTAAAGATGACTGGGCTCGCTCAAGTGGCAGTAGGCTTAAATAACGGCTTGACTTGACAGCTTACAGTGACGGGGTTTCATTGGTTGCAGCAGGAAATGTTTTTTTTTTTCTCGATCTGGTGAGATATTAAAGCTTGAAACTGAAGCACCACACTCACAAACAATACACACAGAGTGAGCAATCAATGGAGTTGATGGAAAACTTCCAAACCCATAATGGCACAAACGGACTGTTCACTCAATGGGTATCCTGGAACAAATCCTTAAATGACTAAAATAACCTTTTTTTCCCCCATTTTTAAGAAAAAACTTTTGACAGAATCAGAGGATATACAAGTAGAAACTATAATATGATCAAAATGTGGACAAAAACTCCCTCAAAGACAGAATCTGCTCATCATTTACATAAATTAATGATCATAAAAGAGGAGACAAATTGAAATAAATGAGAAAGTCGTCTAATTATATAAGCAGCCATGCATTGAAATAACATCAAATTGTCTTTTACTCTTACTCCTCTGACCATTTCAAGCATCCTCTAAAGCTGACGCCTGTAGCCTGTAATCTTGATTTCATGCTGAGCTTTTTATACAAGACACACTCTGGTAGTTAAATAGTGCTCTTCATCACCATCTTTGATTATGTTCCAATGTTTTTATATCGCCCTTTGGTGCATAATCTTGCGATTTCTTGCTTTTTCGATGGCTCAATTTTCCACGCTGTGGTAATTGAAATAACAACTTTCACGATGTTGTGTTTGGTCAGGCTTCTGGTGCCTTTCTTTGCCCAAACATTCCTCTTTCTTGTCATCTCCCTTCTCATCTTCAGAAATGTTGTGGAAAAATCAAAGAAAGTGCAGATGGTTTGTTGCAGCTGTTAGCAGGGTACATATCAAAAACTAAAATTGGTGTGATGAATACGCATGGCTCAGTGTTTGAAATCACCGTGAATGAAAAAGCTGTCAGCAACTTTTTTTGGGGACACAAACAAATGAAGAAAAAGTAAAGTAAACAAACAAACTAATATCTACAACACTTAACACAATGGATGTGGATTTGAAGTGTTTTTGTGAATTAGATACTAAATCAGCCAAACTGGTGTCCCAACATATTACTGTTGAATGATCAATAAAAAGGAGCCCATAAATTTTCCAGTCACAGTGAAGCAAACTCTATCAGGTAACATTTTCCTGTAACTTCTGTTGTTTTTGTGGCTCTCCTTTTTGGTTGATTTACTCTTGGGTGTGCCGCTGCACCTGCAGACTTTGGCCCGGTGCAAAATCACTAACTTACTCCCCACTACTCACCCCCTACCTCATGACTTTGATGTAATGGCCTGGTTAAATCCATAGTGAGCACAACAAAATCCATCTTATGCAGGCTACTTTCTACAGTTTGATTAGGGTAAATATACACCAACATGCACTTTTCTGTATTTCTTATGATATATAACTCTTCTACCTGTCATTCATTTTGTGTAAAGGATGATTCAGCTCTCTATTTTCTACTGCACAGCAGAGCATGATGGTACATATTGGTTGGTTAGTAACCATAGGTTGTTCACTACTTATTTCACCACCAGTACATACTCATATATTGGACAGTACTTTAAAATAACAAGCTCCTTTCAATGACTGTGAAATATGCATTCATATAAAATAACCTCACTGCATTATAACCAATGGTTGTTTACTGCTTTATAATTTTACACACCGTACATTTTTTAAAAATAAGCTCTGGTCCTGAGCAACAAATTGGATGTTGATTTACAATAACTGACTACAAAGGGTACAATAAACACAGGATCACAAAGTCACAAGATCACAAATACTGCCATCTTGTTTACATCCTGGTAGTGGAGCATTAGAGAATTGTTGCTGTATATTTTTAGTATTTGGAAAAAAACATTCAGACCTCTAATGCACTAACAGTAAAAATAGGAAACTTTCAGTCGAAATCAATAATTTGGAATATTACAAACTCCGACACAAGTTTCTTCAAATGCCAATGTGATAGATAGATTCTGATTAAAGTAACTGAACAGCTACAAATCAGGTCATTGATATTAAAAAATCAGTTTTTAATTTCATAAGGAAGTGAGGTTATTACTAAGTTTGTCTTTTAAAAAACACTAATTAGTTCATGAAGGGTAAAAACTGTTTTAAAAAGGATGTGTAATATAGTTATTTTGAAGCAGTAGAAAAACATATAAAACAGGTTTAAGACTTCTATTGTATGAATATCCTTGTCAGCCATTTTATCTGTGATCTACCTTTTTAGTCTCTCAGGAATGATGCTTGTGATTGATTAGTCATGCCTGCTGTGGCCAGAAGCAGGGAGCTCAACATCTTAAACAGGAGAAAACACTTATTGTTACACTTAACAGGACACTAAAGTCACACAATATGGCAGACCAGGAGGAAAAGTCATACCAGCAGCGAAACTGGAGCAGCGAACTTTTTAGTGAATTTTATCAGCCGTTGGTGAAGTAAAATGCAGATAAATCAGTCGCCATACACCAAATATTGTCTTGAATAATCAGCTAGGTCAGATTATAGGTTTACCTTTATGAGCCGTTAACTGGAGCGACAACTCTGACTTGCAGTTTAGACACACCATGTGATGGGCATTTTGACCAACAGTAACCAAATGTTTATTTGTTTGACCAACACTTCAATCTGGTGCCACTTGGGGAGGGTGACCATGTTTAATCATTAGGTAAAACAAAACCCTTAAGTCTTGAATGTGTCTAGTAGCTTTAAAATAGTGCATGTTTCCAGCCAAGGCCCCTTTTAAATGAATCAGCGGACACAAATGCTGGATGAAAATCAGATGTTATGAAACATGCTAATCTGTTCTGATGAGCCAAAAACCTTGGTCTAAATCATTCGGAGTATCTATACAAAGTCTTTCAGATACAGTAACTTTACATGAGATGCAGATGTTCACGTTTGTGAACAGATGAAGATTTAAAAATCTTTATTTCACAGAGAAATGACTTTGTGTCAAGAGATTCAGCTTTATTGTAATAACCTTAGGGGACGTTTGGTTTTGTCGGTCATCGGTTTCAGTCACTGTGTGTCAGGTCCACTGAACTCAATGCCCTGTCATTCTGAATCGTAAAGAAGAAAGAGTCGATCACTGGACTGTATCTACAAGTTAATGACAAAAGAAAACCTCCCGAACGGTTCAAAAAGTGGCCCAGAGGAGAAGCAGAGCCTTAAACTCAAAGCTCGTCTGCGCGCCTCTGCACATTACAAAAAATGCAAATGAGAGACGAGCGAAATGACAAAACAGGGATATGCGTGACAAATTTAGCTCATGATGTGAGTCTCACATCACTTTTGGCAGTGAAGAGGGTCATTTTAGGTGGAGGGTTTCTCTCTCTTCCAAAATCTCAATTTGGACCCACTACCGCCTTTGGCTCATGCTCAGACTCCCGTGGGCAGAAGCCGAGCCATTAAGAGCCAAAGCTGTGAAGGAAGAGACGAGACTGCAAGAAATGTCTGAGTGCTGCTCTACAAAATGAAGACGAGGGTTCAAAGCGATTAAAAAAAAATGTAGATTCTATATATTCTGATACATATAGGCACATTTTGAAATCTTTGTCATATGCTATCGCTCATTAAATGGCAGCTGTACATATAAAAAGGGTGAAGGAAGTCATCCCTGAAATCTCTGAACACTTCACGAGAGCATTGCTGAGAGGAACAGAACAAAAAACCTTGTAAAAATGATATGCAAATGCCGTATTTTTGTCTTTCCTCACGGCTTCCAATGCATCAAATTAATTTTAAATTGCACAGGATGTGACTAAAACTTTGTCGAATGTGTCAAAACACTCAAATGACTCCTCAAATTGCCATCAAATTTGTCCTTGAAATGCCATGTTCCCTCTTTTTCAGCCCCTTTTTTGGTAAGACAGTGTGTTTTTGTGGTGACGTCAACACCCAAACAAGAAGTACGAATTACGGAGCGAGTGCATTTCTATATCCAGTCCATTAAACATATTTCATTGACTTTTTATTCCACACTTCTCTTCAAAGAAAAGAAGCAGACCAATCACACTCTTTTATCCCAGTAATGGCAAACAGCACAGTTTATTGTGCATTGTTGTTAGCAGCAGAGAGACATAACACGCACACAAAACCTCCACACAAAGGAGCTGTATTTGAAGTAAAGCCCCTTTATAGTCAGCCCATTTCATTAATTTCCCCCCCATAATGGACTGAATTGATTGCTGGAAACCTCTGAAGCTCAAAGCATCAGGGCTATATGACCGAAAGCTCAGGAGTCGGGAGGATAAGCAAACGCACAGACAGCAGACTAATGCACAGGGGACGCGTCTCTGAGGTTTACTTGATGAAAGCAGCATCCCTGCAGTATGTTTTCACCCACAAAAGTACAAACAATCAATTTGGTCCAGGGATAAGACGAGGACAGAGGAAGGCCTCTCTCTTCGACCACACCATTTCTCTTAAAAGCAGTTTGTCTTTTCCTGCTAAGTGCTCCACTTTGGAGATGTCCTCGCAGAACCACAATCAGAATATGTTGTGTTATTTTTTTATCCCTCCACCCACTTGTAGTGCATCTTGATTTTGCCCCTCGCTGCTGTCAAGCCTTTAAGAAATTTATGCAAATTTGGAACCAATACTGTGTTTCTTTTCTCTGCAGGTGTTTGCATCAGATAATTTCTAATGGATGCATGAATATATTAATCTTTAATCTTCTGAGGAATAAAAAAAAGAGTTCCACTTTATGTCTATAGTGGTGGATGGGCTGTGGCACTGAAGTTTCACAAGTGTTTTTCTGATTCCCGTTTGGCTCCACAAAGAACATGCAGTTTTCTTCTTGTTCTTGGCTGCTGCTCTTCATCTTTAATATCATAAGAAATTCAAATGAAAGTGGTAGTCTACATTGGACCTTAAAATGTTCTCAGTATGGGCAAGAGATCCAGGACATTAATTAGCTGGTTGACTTAAGAAAAACAGTGTTTGTCGAATTACTCCAGTGACTCTTTCTCGCCCTTGGCTTCTGTCTTCTTTCCCTTAATGAAGTCGAAAATGTAATGAGCTTAACAACAAATGAAACCGCTTTTATTTTTGTGTCCTCGGGATTGCGTCTGTGAGAATGTGCCAGTGAAGTGCGGTGCAGCGGGTTGAACAATGGGAGTCCCAGCCCGCTCTCCTCACACTGAAATGCCAACTTTTGGTGTCTGATAATGGTGGTGATGCATTATGGGCACTCGGCAGATCTGCATTATTTGGTAGACTCCATTTCCTCTGTGTGCCACATTTTTCACCCTGCATCCTCTTTCAAACCACCTTCGGGTTTTTATTCGAAGCGGGAGCTGAATGGCATGAGTCAGTTTTTTGGAATAATCAGCACCGATAGACAGGTATGAAAAATTACCTGAAAGCATTTGGCCATTAAACTCTGAATCTCCTGTTCTTAGATACGGCATTATAGACACATTATGATCACCATTTGGTCTTTATCTCAATAACTCAAGCACATTGCAGGTCTACTTACCAGTATACCTTCACCGATCCCTTACAGTTACAGTGTCACTCACTTTAATTGTTTATTATGTTTTCAGCTGCAAGCCTGTTTTAAGAAAGACAAAAACCCAATTTTTTAAAGGTTAAAATAATAATAATAATCGAAATCAAAACATATGCCACAATTTTTGGAGAGAAATTCAAAACCTATTATCGAAACAGGTTCATCTGGAAAATAAAAATCTTAAATTCACTCCTTTTTTTCTCTTTTGGGCTGTTTTTAGTCTCTACCAGCTCCTCAAGAAAAAAATCTGTCTCGTTAATCCGTTGCTAAATTATGTTGCCTAGCCAGCCACTCGCTGTTTCTGCCAGCTGTTGAGTGTCGGCATGTGGCGAACATGCCAACACTGTGGTGAGCAGCGCGTTCACCACAGTGAACAAAGTGGTTGCTAAAATAAGATGTGTCTGAAATCTGGAAGTAGAATCTCAGGCTGGGTGACTAAAAACTTGACCTGAAATCAGTTTGCTGGTTGGTGAGCGAGGACAGAGCTGCAAATTGGTGTGATGTCTCTCAGGGTTTGTCCTCTACTCTGTCTTCACATTAAGATTTTATACTACAGTATATCATAAAAACAGTAATCACAACTGCTTTCAAATTACCACTGCTATTACTATCACAGAGGACAGAATAATATATAGTATCCAAGCTCTTAATATGATCTCTTTTGTTTTCTGTGAACATGAGAAATCAGCATTTTCCATAGCAACGGGACTATTAATCTTGGTTGTAAGAGAGAATCAGAGTTCAAGAAAAAGGGGAAATCATCTGTAACACCTTAAGCAGGATGCTGTGATCATTCCTTTGCCATCTGCTATCGAGGAATGAGAGGATTACACGACAATATAAAGGCCTCAAATAACTCCCATTTGACTATTTAGCTACTTTATCAGCTTTTCTGGGTGTGTCTGTATTTATAAAATAAGGTCCATCAGCAGGATGAGAATTGATGGCAAAAGTCTCAACAGCAATATATAGAGGACGAGATAAGGCAAGACTGGTTTGTCCACAGGGGTCGCCAAAATTGACACAAACCAAAAGTTCCTCACGAGACCTTTGATTCGTTGTGTCGTGAAAGGCTGTTTTGTGGTTTTGTGTGCCTGTATTTTAGCTTTGGTGTCTGGGAACATCTGAGAAAAAATATGTGACCTTTGGAAGAGCTTAAGGGAATTTGTATTTGTCCTCTCTACATGACTCCTTAGCTCTCCAATGGGCAGCATTGTCTCTCTCTACTGTAGTATCAGTTGGAAGGTTTGATCCCAGCTCCCAGAGTCATATGCCAAAGTGTCCCTGGGCAAGTGAATGACCTCTGACGAATGATCCTGTGACCTTGAGAATACAAAATAATAATAATAATATAATAAGAGTTCATGGTTATACATACAGTTAACATGATTGAAATGTGTTAAAAGATAAATAATTCCATTCACAAGTTCAAACAGTAGTTAAAAATGTTAAAAATCTACTAAAATTCATGTTTTCATGTGATTTGGTAAATGTTGATATAAAAAGGTTTGTCCCCTTCAAGACCGCATATGTGCGTGAAATGTTCTGTTGATCTTGAGCAAACATATGATCTATAGAAGCGAATGGTTTTCTTACCTGCTACTGCAAGATTAGTTTAGTCTAAGTCTAAGTCTACAACAAGTTTGTTGGCCAGCCACGTTCTTTGTAATTTTGTGGAATAATACCTTTGGATATGAGGAATAAAACTAGAATTTTTAAACATTTTTTCTTCAACAAAAAAGCATTTCCAGATTTTTGTTGAACTGTGTAGCTGGGCTAGCTACAGACACTGCCTGTCGAAGTAACTAATTGCTATCTGAGTGAGCCATTGCAACAACATAAATTAAACAGTTTCTCAACATGTAATTCTACACTGTAAAGATAACTGCAAAACTGACATATTCTGTAAAAACGTTACATCATCTGATGTAGGTGTTGGTCTGTAGACAATGGAAACTTTATCATTAAACCAAAAAAATAATCTGTTTTTTCCAACGCACGTGTTCTAACACTGATGTTCAAACTGCAAATTTGGCTTCGTTTGAAATGTCAGCACAACAGTTTACAGCTCAACAGGATGTTTGGGGGAAAATGTGACTGCTAAAGAAGTTGGTTACCCCTCAAAAATAAAGCAGTTTATGACAAATGGAAGGCCAGTTCCTTCAAACGCAGCTGCAGTGGGAGGTCAGTCCACAGGAGAGACCCTATCTTGGATTTATTGCTGGAAGCTCAGCCCATAATCATTTCTACGGCAGTGCATCTGAGAATAAGGTGGATAGGGTATCCTGAGAGGGATGATTGTATAGTTGATAAATTGAAAAAAGAAATTTAAAACTATTTCTGCACAGAGCTGAGATTTGGTTTAAAACAAAAAACCACCTCTAATCTTTTTGTCTATCTAATAAAGTCGCTCAATCTGACCTCAGAGCAGCTGACAGAGGAAAGGCAAAAACTGACTGATGCGAGTTATCCTCCAGAAAAAAGAACATTTAATTGCAGTCAACACATTTCAGTGAGTTGTCAGACATTTTGAAGATGCGGTTGGACTCAGAGGAGGTAAATAGACAAGGGTGAGTCCCAGGAGATGGCTCTGTGTGGATGTGTTTACCCCACAGTACAATATACAAAGGCTTATGTGTATTCATGAGAATGTAAATGTGTATCATTTCAGAGGTGAACTTTTCACAGTATGCTCAAGGTAAATAAAACAGTGATAATGTGTCAGTACTTCTCTTAGCCGGGTTATTACAAAGAGCCTTACATCAGTCACTGTTATCAACTTTGGGGGTCCCTGAGAAATTAATTTAGATCCTTCAGTCATCCCCGCTGGTTAGGTTCAAAACAGTGGCAGGAACATGAAAGTGGCTGGATCTCTCGCTTTTCTGGTAATTGTTCCTCCTTCCCTGTCATGTGTTGCTTGTGGGAAGAAGCAAACTGTAATTTAGAGGTGTGATATTTTGAGCAGGGGTCCCTACCCCCCCTTGACTACCCAAATCAGACAGAAATAATATTTGGACTGCGCCACGTTAATGATGCTGTAGTGGAGGTGGAGCGAGCAACAGGTTGTTTTTGAAGCGGGGTGTTAGAAAGCAGGAAAAACTGTGCAGATGTGCAGAAACAGCCATTTTATTAATAGCCATATTGCTGTAAAGCACACAGAGATGATTCATATCTAAATTGCGAGCTGTGTAGCAAATTTTCAGCCCACCAACATGATTTTGAGATGCCCATCACGTCCCACTGAAGCACTTTAAACATTTCTCTTCAAAAAACCAAAACAGATTGATATGGAATTTCAAAAGATCGGATTTGGTCCAACAGTCTGAGTCATTGAGTCTGTAATATACACGCCGCATGCTTGAGCGACTGTGCAAGTGGAGTGTGTAGGTCTGCCTGCGAGCTGATACAGTATATCACAATGACAATATGGCTGCATGGAGGGGGTCTATTTAGGCATCAGAAACAGTTAAAATCTCAACACGGCAAATCAGCACCCCACTGAGATACGCCTTTTTAAAATGTCTTTTATCCTCTTTGTGCATTCGTTCCTTCTGAAACATAATGGATGCAAGACAGTAAGCCTGTTCAGTAAGAGATAAAAAGACAAAACAGAAAGAAAGAGAAAGAGAGAAAGAAGGAAGATGAAGTGGAAGAGCAAAGAACAACTGAACTAATATGGAGAAACTAAGGAGGAAAGTAGAAACTAAATAAAGAAAGAGATATTATGAAGGAGAAAAGTAAAATGGAAAGTAAAAAGAAATAACTGAGAGGAGGGAGAGAAATAAAGGAAAGAAACTAAAGCTAAGTAGAGAATTTAGGGGAAAAGGCAAAATAAGAAAAGAGGTAGAAGAATAAAAGAAGATGACGAGGAAAAGAAAGTGGTGAGAAACAGAAGGAGGACTGAAAGTGAAAAGGGAGATAAAAAATGGAATCATTTCATATAAGGGAGGGAAAAAAGAAAGTGAAAACGATAGTAAAAGAAAGGGAAAAATGAAAAAGAAAGAAGGAAAGAAAGGAGAGAGGGAGTGAAGAAAAGGAGAGAAAGAAAGCCACAAAAAGGATAAAGGGATGACTAAACCCTACTCCTTGGAGGGTGGGAGCCAATCTGAAAAATGATTGGTTGGCTTTCCTGGGGCAAAGCTCTCTTTGCTCACATCAATAAAACATAAACATGAATAAATGCACTGCTTTTGGCCTTCCAGGGTCCTTACTTAATTTCATGTATGCAAGTGAATGATGATGTGCACGGAAAATTATATTTACCTAGGAGGCTCCAAATAATTCTTGGAGCCATTTTGTGTTTGTTTGTTCTCAGTATTTACATAAATGCATGGCTGCACCATAAACTCTTAAAATATGTGTTGAATGCAACTTCATTTGTTGGGTCTTCACAGTGTAACTCCTGAATCTGCCGAGCAAGTTATGACCCTGCCGGTCGCAGCATTAGCATGTAAAGCAGTTCCTTCTCATTGACTTGTGCCATGGATGCACAGCCTATCAATAATGTCGAGGACGTGGGAACACACAGTCTCCAGTGATGTACTCTTGATGTATCCACTTAGGGACAAATCATCCAAACAGTCATTTGCCTCACTAGTCTTGGTCCCTGAGGTGGATCTTCGCTGACCCAATTCAACGGGTCAGCTTTCGTTAATGAGCCGACCACGCTAACATGTCGACGCCGGTTAAGACGGAGCTTTTAAGGACAATTACAGCGCGGTTGCTTAGAGGCCTTCTGTTATCAAGTTTCGCCGTTCGGGGCTATTTTTAGAGGCTGCTTTACATCCCCGACTAAATCTGTGAACATTTGATTAAATTGGACCCATGTGCAAAATGGTGCAAATGGTTGAGACCCAATTGAAAACACATTTACGCGTTGTTCACGCCGTTAATTTGCTGTGTTAGATATTTGAATCCCTTTGGTAAGAAATGAACTGCCTCTTGTTTGACTCTGATGAAATCAATTCCAGATTCAATTTACCTCGTAGTATTCGTAACGTCCCATGACAGAGCCATTGTAGTAAGCAAAAAGGGAAGTGAAGAGACAAACGATCAACAGTTTGGCAGAGTTTTTCTCTCCTATCTATTTTTCAAAGAAGGCAATTAGGCCCTACATCACAGCCATTTAACTAAGTCGGTACTCCAAATTGATTCAGACTCCAGCATTGGACCTTACAGACATGGTGCATTTAGTTATGCAAATGCTTATCTCTGGGTGTGATTGGTTAATTAACCTGTAATGCAGATAGTCCCAGCCATGCACGTAGGCTGTTTGATGGCTAAATTGTGGGTCAATTGGGTTTTTAACATTTTCAAAGCAGACTTTTCTCCGTTTAATGACTCGCCTCGCCGGTCCCATAAGGTTAATGTGTTTAAACTCACTGTAATTGAGCTTTTGACCTATCTTTCAGGCCTTTTAAAAATTCGTCATATTATGCCATGTTCCTGCTCCCGATTGTTATTATTCACCGTTCCTTTCTCCATGCCCTGCCCTAAACTCTCCTCCTTTCCATCCTGAGTTATGAGCATCCCCATGGGAAGTCATTTATAATGCCATTGGAGTGACAATAATTCGTTTGCACACCATTTCACTCTGCCCTCTGTGACTTGGCAAGCTTTTATGAGCCACATTTTCGTTTCCCCCCGAAACACATTGTCCAACCATCCTCAGAGAACACGCAAAAGCATTTAGCCCAAACTGGACTCAGGCATCTTCCGGTGACTAAAATAAGGGGCATTATGTCTTCCATCAACAGCTGAAATCAACTTTTGTCGGCGCTTTTGCTGCTAAACCGCCTGAAAGGTAAAAAGGAGACAGAAAAGAAAAGACGGGGATGTGAGACGGTGTTGTGGTGCGGCGACTGACTGACTGCATTTCTTTTCGATGTTCACTGAACAATTATGTTCTGATTTTGCTGTCATGTAGGTATCATTCCACATGAGATACAAACATAGTTCTTGACAGCCTGCATAGATTTTTTTTCAGATCCTGCCACCAGCAGGCATTTTTTGACGACACGAAGATCCCTCGTCATTGGCGTTACATTCTGCTTGAAGCTGGTATTTATTAGTAAAAGGATGTAACAGGCGTGTTGAATTCATTCCACGTCATTAAGCGTCGACAGGAAGTGTATGCTCTTCGGCACTTAAGCAAAGGCTGAGACTTTGGCAATTTGGTAATTACACATGTCTGTTGCTGTTGTGTTGCAGGTGATCCTGATCTTGACTAAGCTGTATGACTTCAACCTGGGGGCTGTTACGGAGAGCTCACTCTGGAGGTAAGGCCTCCCATCCAAACAGAAAGGTTGTGGCGTCATCGTGCGAATTTTATAAAAATGCAAAAGCACGACCCCAAAAACAATAAGCATAATGTATTCATAGAGGATGCAGTATACTGTAAGGTTGATTTATAGTGTTCCCCCTTGCAAGGATATGAGCAATCAAGTTATACTGGAAGCCAATATAAAGTATGTTTTAATAAAGCAATCTGGAGTAGTTCAAAATGAAGCATCTTCCCCTTTGCAGCTCTATAAATAACACAACTGAGAGAGCAACAACCTTTTAAAAAAAGACCCAGATGTGGGCCCTGTCCAACATGAGCAAAAGAAAACAAAAAACCCTGAAAGACTGTGTCTAAAAGATAAAACTCAAGTCTTATCCGCGGGATTCTTTGTTTGGCTCTCTCTTTTCCTTGACCTAGAAACTTCCTGATGGAGTTTTTTGATTGATTGTCATCTGTAACCTTTTGTCTCAGAAGCAATTGACATGCGATTGCCACTGTATAGCCGTAGTAATTCCATTCAGTATATATTGAGAGGTGAGTTACAGTGCCCTGTCAGGTCATAAATAAGAATAGAATTCATTAAGGATTATGCCACCGACTCCTATCCAGCCTCTGATATGCCTTTTTTCCTCACCTCTCCCATTGCCTGCAGAGAACTCATTTCATTCTGAAATACACACGAAAAAGAGACCATCACTCCGCCAAGCATAGAGTTTCAAATTAATATCTGTTTCACCAAAGGCGCCGCTAAGATTTACACCCGACTTGACACGTTTTGAAATCCCATATTGTGTACAGGAGGTCTTCCATCATCAAGGTGTCTGCTTAACAATGGCACCGCAAGTAAATTAGAGTGTACCTCAGGGGCTGCAAGAAGCCTCTTAGTAGGGGTATTAGGAAAGCACAGATCTGAATGTTATGAAAAGAAACAGGAGTAAATGATTTTGGCGATAACACAATACATGATTTATTGCTACAGCTACAGGCCACTGTTGGTGGCAAAATGCAGCGTGCAGATCAATGGGCGACTCGCAGATCAACGGCGTTGCTCACATCAAGTCCTTTTGCGTTTGGAAATTGCTCCCTATTTTCAGGCGGCGAAAACTTCACAATTTACCTGCACTACTTAGGAGGCTTTCTTTAGCAGGACAGACAACAGGAGAGAGTACTCAAGCGCAATTACAAATGTGTTTAAAGGGGAAAGTCTTTGAAAACAATGTCAGCAGCAAACAGCACGATTCAGATTAATGCACAGACAATGATAGCAGACACTGGGTATCTATCCAATTATGCAGTGAAATTACATTTGGAGGCACTCAGGTAGAACTGAGAGCGAGGAGAAATATGAAGATTGGGATGACAAACACATCTACCCTTGTCACGGGAGGCACGGACTTGTAAGGAACAGGCAGTTCTGTGAAGTATCTTTTCATGTTGCGACAGACCTGAATGCCTTATTTCAACACGGACTGTTTAAGTAATAAGGGACAAGAAATGGGTCATTTGTTCTCATAAAAAGGAGATAAAAGCAGAAAATGAATCATCTTGAAGCTGTAGTTATCACCCTCATATTGCTAATTTGTTGCACCACAGCTACTGAATACATGAAATGAGACTAAATATCCAGAGAAGATAAAACATAAGGCAATTTTTAGCACTTGTTTGGGAGAAATCTGTGATAAAAAAACAGGTTAAAAGAAGATTTCATAAGGGAATTAAACCTGCAGACTGATTTACAATACTAAAAATGTGTTTATCTCTTAGTATGTTGTCAGGATGGGATTTTCTTGACCTTTTACTGCAAATTTCCTGTATACACTTTACTGCTCATTTTTCAAAACATACCTGAAGTTCATTAATTAATCTATCACCTTTCATGGCAGCTGCTGTTTTCATTGCCTGTCAGTGTGGCATGAAAATATGCTTTCAGAGACCTGACATGTGTAAAGTGGATGTACAGTCTGCTTAATGTGTTTGTCAAAGCCACATTACTGCTAAATGGTGAAGTTGCAAATAGGAAATGCCTTATGAATATGTCAATCTTTCTTTAACATAGAAAGCCACTTGACGTCCACATATTCACTGGGTTGTCAAGCTCTGATCTGCTCTCCATAAATGTGTTTCTTTTGCAAGCTCTCTCCTTACAGTAGTCAGCACTATCCCCTGTGAAGCCAGCGCATTACCGTACAGTCTTAAAGCACTTTTGAAAAAGTGCAAACACCAAAGGTACCCTGTGGATTTTTCCTGCAAACACAGTTTTGATTACATGTTATTAAATCTCTTTTCAGAATTTTTTTTCCCTCTCTTTTCCCCTCCTCTTTTGCTGAACAAAAATGTGGAAGTGGGAAGTGGGGGGAGGTAGAGCGTGCTACCCAACATAAAAGCTCCTCACTTTAGGTTGGCTTCCCCTTCCCCCCTTTTTTTTTGGTTTATTTTTTTCACCTTTCCTGTTGGGATGGGCAATGATAAGATTTGCCACTCTGGTGATAACAATTAAAGCCCCGATAAAAAAATATTTTAATTCCAAGCTTTATTTTTGTCTTGAGAACACCAGTTGGAGATGTCAAATAAGATACTTAACCACAAGTTTAAATGGTAGGTTATGGAGAAAACTAATGACATCAAACAAGTCTTCAAACATATTCAACATTTGTTGAAAACTCTTATTGCACAGAGTGAACAGCAGCAGATCCACCTCCCATCTAAACCCCAGTTTTGAAGGAAATCCCTCATCTGGAGCCTCATTCAGTGACAAGCTACTGAGAAACGTCTTCTTCATCACTTTCAGCCATGTTTGTTTGTTATTCTGATCTGTGTGGGCTATGGCTGTGTGGCCATCTACATTTACGATTGGTTTGTGTGGGACATGCGGCTGGTTGTGTAACACAGTGGTCCCCAATCTTTTCTGTACCAGGGACCAGTTTCATGCAGGACATTTTTTCCAAGGACCGTGTTATTGGGCGTGGAGGTTCCAATAACAAAAACCTTAATAAGTACATAGTATGTGATCTGGATACAACAATTACATTTTATATTAGGCACTTTTCATTACACTTTAACATCAACTCACCATAATGCAGAATCAACCCTTTCTCTCTCCAGTGAACTCTGTTTCTGGCTCATTTTTGCAAGGGCTAGCTTGGGTTTGCCGATGCAGGGAAATGACGTGCCTAAGAGTCAAGCACGAAAGGGAAGCGGTGGTCTTCTAAAATAAGATACTGGGAAGACGGATGAAAAGAAAAAAAAAAACATTTAATCATCGTTATTTTTTTTTGCGGCCCAGTATTGATCCATGGACCGGTACTAGTCTGGGTCCCAGTGGTTGGGGACCTCTGGTGTAACATACCAGTAGAGCGTAAATATTGGGATAAAAGCAAAATGAGGTGGAGGCTCATCCTGTTGAATCCTCATTATCATTGGCAAAGCTGATACACTTACAAAAGATCCCAGTTTAATCGGTTGTAAACAGAATATTTACATATTTGCAGTTTTTCACATCCTCCCCTGGTGCTACATTTCTATCCAGGTCTTAACCGCTAGTTGTCGATCAGTGGAATTAACTGAAGGACGTCCTTTACTGCACCCTCTCCTTTTATTTGATAGACATGGCTAATCTCTGAGGTAAACATATTTATTTCCTTTCACTGCTTCTTAACCTTCAACTGATGACATTGTTGTCCTTCTCTGAGTCGTATCATGCACTCCCAGTTTACCCCCTTCCTCTGTGCATTTTACAGTTGGCGAACACTAATGCATGCATTTGCCCTCGATAGTTGGCCCTGATTTGTATCTATGCTTGCTTTATTAAATACATGTGTCGCCACAGAATATTAAAGACATGTACTAACTTTCTAATTAAGACTGTTAAACACACCCAGCAATGATTGAACTCACAGTAGCGCTTTTAAATTGAATATTGACAGTCGTCCATATTTATCTGACTTTACTTTCTACCCCTCATCTCCATCAGGTTTATAGGAATTATAGATAGATTTAGATGCACATCAATAATACAGTAGCAGCCTGTAAAAGCAGTCAATACTTAAGCCAGAGTCTAGTGTAGATAGTTTTGCATGAGGTCTTGAATAATGAATATTTTTGGTAAGCTTCCACATTTCACTGTTGAGACTATTTGGCACCGCTTCTAGCAGCACAAGATATTCAAAGTAGAGGCTGACTTATCAAAACATCTTCCTCTAATGGTCAAGAACTTCACAGGGTTTCTTAGTTAATCATCCTGCTTGTGCATAAGAATGTGTCTGCAACACAATGTGACCTGAAAAGATTTTCCTTTATCCAGCTGCCACATTGTTTGAATAAAGAGCGGCATCTGTTTCTTTTATATTTCATCCCTTTTAGATTGGAGCGCCCTATACAGAAGATGACAGGTGTAATAATGGCAGCACACACTGTCAGTACAATTTCTTTCCAGGACCTCAACACGGTGTTTTGCAAGAGTGACAAACAAAATAATAACATAAGCATGAAGCTAGTCTGTCACTGCAGGTTCAGTCAATAAACCAAGAGGTTCCCTGAGTGTTAGAAAATCAATCTGAAAATGTATGGTGTTCTTTGGAGATGCATTCACACAAAGAATAACTGACTTGCGGTTAATGGGCTAAAACATGCAAAAACCAATGATATGGTGCTTTGAAATCAGTTTGAGGCAGCTCTCTTATGGATTTTTTCCCATCAAACATGCAGTATGCTTTTTGTTTGTGTCCAGATCGAACGATTACGGAAGCACCTACACCAAACTTAACGACAAAGTGGGCTCAAGGACGGTTTTGAGTTACCTGTACGTCTGCCCTACCAACAAACAGAAGGTCAGCATTTCTCTCTTTCCTTTTATCTCCCCATCTGATCTCCGGAAAGCTTAGCCCCAACATCAAATTACAGCTTTTTTAAAATTGCTGCCAAATGACGGTATCTCTGTCTCTCTCTCTCCCTCTTCTAATGCTATATCCCTGGTCTGGCCCTCTGTACTTAAGATAATGATGCTTAGCGACCCAGAGGTAGAGAGCGCTGTTCTCATCAGCTCAGATGAAGGGGCAAGCTTTGAGAAGTATACCATTAACTTCAATATCCTGAGCCTGCTCTTCCACCCCGCGCAAGAGAACTGGATACTGGCCTACAGTCATGACAGCAAGGTATGCCTCCTAACAACAAACCTTTGAGGAGAATTAACTCTGATATAAATATAACCCTGAAGTCCTGAAGCTCTGCCAAGTGGAGATGCATACATCAATTTTTTCACTCCAAATCATTTCAAGTGGTTTTCATGGCGTTTTCTTTTATGTGAATCAATATAAGTCATGTTCCCAGTGTACAAACATAGAAAAAGGCTCACTGTACCTCATTAGTGTAGGCAATGGCAGCATGGCTGGTTGTCAGCCGGTCCATCACAGTGACCAGCCCATTGTATTTTACCAGATCAGAAAATTACCAACTTGAAAAAACAAGCTTTGCTATTGTTCTTGTTATCGTGGCTGTTTCCCCTCGACTTGTTATCCCAAGATGAGGAGAAAATTGGTCAAAACACCCAGTCGCTCAGGAAAAAAAATTAATTTGTTATCACAGGGAGTGGGAGCAAATCATTTGTAAGGATGCTTGTCGTCTAAGGGCTTAGGGCTACGTAATCTGTTGCACATGTTTATTAATCTGATTGTTAAGTTATTAAAATGATTTGTGTAAGGCTGTGTGTGTGAATCCACTTGACATCATAGAAAGCATAAACAAATGCACGTCGATAAGCAGGCTTATAATTGGCTGAATAAGCCTGCGTCTTCCATATGCCACTGATCCGCCATATTGGTAGTGGCAAAAACATGTAGATGGACGTGGATTCTGTTTTCACACAATTAAATGATCAACCCTAACCCTTAACTACGAAATGATAAATATTAAGTTAAAGTTAAGTTAAAAATATGTAAATACTTAAAAGGCTACTACCATGAATATGTTGCTACACTCGAGTTACCTCGGAAGTCAGATATCGGAGCTGAAAATGACGTCACACCCGGAGGGGGAAACAAGATGGCTACATCTATGAAAGTTATTTTAGTGCTGGCCTTATATTTGGACAAGGCAAGTGCTACAATAACTTTTGTAGATAAAGCCATCTTGTTTCCGCCTCCGTTATTGCTTGTTTCCGACTTGGTAACTGAAATGCTGGTAACTCAGGTGTGCCGTCATTTTCATTTCCGAGGTAACTCAAACGCAGCATCAATCTATAAAGAATGACATCATGATCTTTTTTAATGGTTTTGTAAAGTTTGAGGACACAGTGTCAGGACCACATTGCGGGAACACATTTGTCATTTTAGTGTGTCATGTAACTGTTTTTGATGACGATGATTTAACCCAGAGCAAAATCAGTCAGTCAAGGGGCCAAGAGATGCGGTCCTGACACTGGCTTTGCAGACACATAATACTGAGTGAGGGCTGATGAGCAGTTGTCATCCAGTGAGTCTATATCATAACATAATTTCGGTTACTATTACATTTACAGTAATTTGATCAAAATTTCCACCTGCACTCTGTCAGGGAGTAGCATTTTGTTGAAACTTAAATTTCTGATGTTATAAAAAGTATGTTTAATGCATTTCCCCAGTTAATTTCCACCGTATAAATAGTAAGCTTAGCACAATTGGACTCTGAAGTGGTTAAAGTCATATAACAATAACAGTACTACTTTAATTACTTGATGTTTTTAGCTCTTACATCAGATCACTCTGTGTATGCCATATAAAAAGCTGACTGTAAAGATACTAAATAGAGAGTCAAAAATTGTTCAAGTGAAAGATGCATGTTGATTTTACAGAGTACACAATGTGCATGAGAATATGTATTATAAGTTTCTCTCTGGCTGTGATGATGGCAATTAACATGTAATGAAGCTCATCCTAATTCTATCTTGCAGCTGTACAGCTCGCTGGACTTTGGGAGGAAATGGCAGCTTGTGCACGACAACGTGATGCTAGGCCGGTTCTACTGGTATGATTGCACGTATCCTATTTTTGAACACAGTGATTGATTGTAATTTGCATAATGATAGTGTTTGTGACCCTGTGCTGTCAGAAGGATCCAGTGACCCCTTGTCAAAACCAGATCTACCTCTTTGCAGTCAAGCACAAAGCTGATTATATCCATATCACGTAGGAGGAAGCAATATTGTGCTCCTTTTCCATAGCACAAACATGACATGCTGTTTTTGTTGTCGCTGTCATATCGTAATCCAGACTGCTTGAGCACAAGGCAGTGAATATTGATGTGAGCCCGTTTATCCCTGTTTGTCATGGTATGTGTCAAACCTAAGTGTGGTTTCAAGTCGAGAAAGAAAGGACACTAGATGGAGGACATCCTCTCCACATGCATGAACGGCACAGTGTTTGATAAATAAGACAACGCAGTGGGAATGCCGGCCCCCGAAACAATGCATTATCTGTGCTCTTGAAAACCATTCCTTCACACATATTATGTCAAATAGTTATTTTTCCGTATAGTGCCGCAGCCACCCACAATTCCATAATGACACACATTTGTTTTGGTGGATACTTCTGGGAATAGCTGGTGTTTTGTCTCCCTCCTCCCTCTTGTTGTTTTATCTCTTGATGTTTTGGTGAATTGAGATTAATTGCCGCTGGTGGTGCAGATTCTATGCACTGACTGATTTACAGGAGATAAAAGAATCTTTCAATCGCTCTCACACAATGTCCACCTACAGCTGTGATTCTCACCCCAGCCTCCCTCTTCTATCTTATCTCATTTTCTCTTTTCTTCCCCATCTTCCTTCATCTCTCTCTGCTCCTCTCCATCTTCTCCTCCTCCTTCCACTCTTCCAAGGGCGGTAATGGGGCTGGACAGAGAATCTGATGTGGTCCACATCGAGACACGCATTGCAAAAGGCCGTGAGTGTGCTCCTCTCCTGTCCACTGCAGTGGCAAGACCCACAGGACCCCCTTGCCTCTCATTTAGAGCGAGGTCACAGGGAAGATGAGACCCGTTCTGCCGCTCAGATTGGTCCCCGAAGTCTTGTAAAGCAGAATAGGTGTCTTCTGACAAAAATGGAGAGTTTTAGCGGGTTGATGGATGTTTCTCCCCTTTAATCTATCCCCTGTGTCTCATAGACAAGCCTCGACTCCCTCCTTCTAAACAGCATTCTGTCAAACCAATTATAAGGGTTTCTGCATTGGAAAATATACTCATATTCCTCTGGTGAGAAAAACTGTCTGAATTAGCATACAAACTTTTCTTGTCTCGTATTACGAACACAAAAAATTTGACACCCCATAAGAGCTCCTACTCGTCTAATTTGGGGCGCAAAAAGGTCGAATGTGTGCTTGTAACTCCAGTCAAATATTTCGTCGTTATCACACAGTTGGCTAACTTTTCTCAGAACTGTGAACTTCAGTATGTTTAGCATATGCATACTGTATAGCAGCTCCAGTGCATACAAAGTACTGTTTGAGGGTAAATGGTTGTAATTTACTTCTGATCGATTTCCTTTCACCTCTTTCCAGGCGCTCAGTATGTGAAGTGCAGAGCCCAGCGCTGCACAGACGCTAACAGACAGTACCTCTTTCCTGGACATGTAGACACCAACTCTCTGGTTGTGCAGGATGAATATGTTTTCACTCAGGTTTGTATAGTAATGGAGGACTTTTTATGACAAAACAAAAAACAGATTTTGTCATCTTTTTTAACTCGAGGCTTATATCTCTGGGTTTTTTTGTTTTTTTTATTAGGGTTTTGTTTTTGTTTGTTCGCTTTTTTTTTTTTTTTTTTGTCGTCTGTGCATCCAGTCTTTTTCATCAAAACTCACATAATGGCTTTCCCCAACACACCTGTTCCCCGCCAGCCCGATGTGTGTTTTGATTATGTTTTGTCTGGTTCATGTCAAGGCACGCTCAGTGTGTGACTTTCAGCACAGATAAAACTCAATCCCTGAAAAATGTGTTTGTTAGCTGAGAACACATGGCAAAGAAGCTGTGAATAGACAGGTCGGTGTCCTTATTACTATTCCCTCTGACTTTGACTCCAATTAGACAGCAGCAGTCAGGGTCATTATTAGAAATTTAATTTCTAAATGCCCTCCTCTGTCATTGATTTCCATCCACAGTGAAGTAATTTTCTCTCTGCCGGCCAGCCTTGATGCATTCGGTCATCCCTGTTAGACTCAAGCCAAGTTTTAGTAAAATAAAAATATCTAATTATAGAAGTTTTCTTGAACTCACTGTTTGTGGTAAACCATGCCATACTCCCCCATTTTAAATAAACACCCCTGAATGTTTTCTGTTCGTTTCTAATTTATTTATCCACAGATTTAATCTTTTGATATGATATGATGTTGCAGCAGCAGCAATACTTTAGCAGTGACCTAGTTTCACTTTCAACACACTTAATCCACAGACTTGATTGGAATGGCTGCGATGCAAGAAAGAAAATGTATGAAAAAAATATCACAGCGAGGTTCAGAAATGGTGATTCAATAAAACGACCAAATTGCATTTAGCTGAGATGAGATTGACCGTCAAGGCAGAGGCAGACATGAGGAAGACGCTGGTGAAAATAACTGGACCCAGGGAGGGTCTGCGCACAGCTGCGGTGGCGGCACAGATGACTTTCTTGTGACTTTCATTGCTCGGGGCAGTTGGATTTAACTTGACAAAGAGTAATGAGGTTATCGATTGGGCTACAACGAAATAAGCAGTCTTCAACACCTCCAAAGTCTCTTGGGAGAGAAGGAACAGCCAAGTGCAACATCCTCAAAAATGTGGCCTGGGAAAATGCAGCCCATTGATTTTCGATAGATTATTCCATTAGAGCCCTAATGTAGTGTGTTGGGGGACAAACACCATCCTTCTAGTTGATTAGAAAATAAGCAATCAAGTAGTGTTGGCCTGGCTGTAAGTGGATGGGGAAGTGGCAGTGCATTAAGATCTTCAAGACACACTGTAGATAAAGCCAACACAATTTCCAGTGCCTCTTAGCTTGAGACTAATTGAGATAATGATAATAATTTCTGTTGTGCTTGTAATTTTAATCTTCTTTCAACACTCTGGAAAGTAGAATAAAAATCACAAGCGCTTTATCAACTCAGTCATGCATTGGAAATTAATATACCTCCTTCTAGAGATGTTTGAGCCTCATGTCCTCATTTCACTGCAGAGTCACATTTGGGATGGTGATGGTGGCAATTTCTCTCCCTCCCATCACGACGCAGTTTTTTTTTTCTTTTTTTCATTTTCTGGACAGGCTGCATAACTCTCTCTATGCAGGGAAACCTCACACCCATGAAGTCAATCAGAAATGAAATGTGCAAATGAGAGCTTGTGACCCAAATGATGAAAAAAGAAAGAAAACTGTGTGGCTGCTGAGGCAATGCTTGAATGACAGAGCTTCTTTGACTTTGTCACGCAGGTAACAAAGTCAGGACGAGCCAGCTACTTTGTCTCCTACATGAGGGAATCATTCAAGAGGATGAAGCTACCCAAGTATTGTCTGCCAAAAGTAAGCACGAGAGTGTCAAAGATTAATTCTCACACTCAAAAATGATGATTTTATTCGTTCACATCTTTTTTTTTCCTTCTTTGTTGCAGAAATCGAATCATAAAAAGTGTTATTTTATGAAGAAATACCACACTTATTCAGAAGCACCTCAGCAGGGATATGCCTTTGTTTTCTCCCTCGTGCCTATCTTTCTCACCTGCTCTTCTTTAACATTTCTCTTTCTCAAACGCACACCCTCCTACAGGACATGCACATCATCAGCACAGATGAGAAGCAAGTGTTTGCAGCAGTCCAGGAGTGGAATCAGAATAACACCTACAGCCTGTACATCTCCGACTCTCCTGGGGTCTACTTTATCCTTTCATTAGAGAACCTGCGAACCAGCAGAGGACCTGCTGGTAACCTCCTCGTAGACTTTTATAAGGTGTGTTTGAGTCTTGTTCATGGGCTGTTGCTTTCGTTTCCAGTCATTTCACATGGTTGTGGTAACATTTGTCAAAGACGGCTGTCACATTTCTGCAGCCTGGAGTTATGTACTTCATCATTTCAAACCTTTATTTAGTCAATTAATACTCGCAGACCTGCATTTTTCCATACTAAACCCTGATGTAATCAGATTTTTCAGAGATATTTTTCATGCCCTTACTATCCCTATAAAAATGGGAAAATTTGTCCTCACATGCTTTGCTTTGGTACAGTTTTCAATGTTTATTCATTTATTCCTTTGGTACCACACTTTAAGCAACTCCCTAAATCTAAAAGATAATATTAAGCTTTTAAATGAACATAATTATCATTTTTAGATTAGTTATTCATTGCCTATTTCCCACTGAGCATTTTTTGGTCTTAAAGAGGTCTAACAGATGTCTAAATGTAGCCTAGACGATTGGTCTAAAATCAGGATAACACAGGTCTAAAAGTGAAAGTTTTTTAGACATCTAAATTTAGACCAAGTCTAAATCTGGGCTATATCTATACCACACTGCATATTGCTCAACAGCTGTCATAATTATGTTGGTTAAGTACTCTGAGATCAGTTATGCAACTCACAGTTGTTTTTTGAAATAAATAGTTATCAAATAGCAGGTTAAAGTACGACGTCTAAATTCTGTCTAAAGATATACAGGATCTAGATGGTCGAAATTAGGTCTAAAACAAAAAAAACTAGATGTCTAATGGCCGTTTATTGCTCAGTGGGTTATTAGATAAAGTAGATCTTAGATAGTACTTCCAGCACTTGGTACGTTGTTGCATACAAGCTCCACAATAGTATGTAAACTCTTAAGGTTACACAATACTGCTTCAGTCCTTTAGTGTTTAGTCTTAGTCTTAAACATCTTTCTGTTTCAGTCACATTTTAGTCATTTAGTCCCTGAATAGTTTTAGTCGACATAAAGTCAAAACATTTTAGTCGAGTATCGTTGATAGAAATCACAATATTTTATCCTTTACTTTACAGTCGACTAGAAATTGGTACCAGGGTTGAGGTAGTAAATAAATCTGCAATGTGTCACTCACTTAAACTTTGGTGTAATGCTGCTGTGCTGTCCCTGCTGATCTACTAAAGTAAAATCTGCAAGATCTGCAAAGAGATTGGAGTTATTGTTTTGTCAACCGGGGGCATGAAAATTGACACAAACCGAAAGCTCCTCACAATTGTTTCAAGTAACTTTCCAAAATCAAAAATTGATCCTCTTAGAAAATTTTTTTTGGTCATCTAACTGAGTTTTCTTCCTAGCCTCAGGGAACATCATGAATTTGATTGATATGACTGCAGCATCCCTCAGACATAATTGCATTTTTGCTGTTTTCCTCCATAGGTCGAGGGGATTAACGGCATGTATCTCGCCAACAAACTGCTGGACAATCACGTCAAGACTTTTATCACCTACAACAAGGGACAAACATGGGCCCTGCTGCCAGCTCCTGCCACCGATGTAGCAGGAAATAACCTTCACTGCATCCTGGTGAGCCTTTGGGCAGGACTGAATAAATGTTTTTATTCATGCAGAATGAAGCTTTTGACACATATCATTCGTCAAATGTTTCAACCTCATCAGCTGTGCTTCAGATGCGCTTGGTTCCTGAGCCGTATTTGCTCAGGGCGAGGCGCCAACCTCAGCATCAGCTTGCCTTTTTAAACCTCCTAAACGGCTGAGGAGATGTTTGCTGGGATATTCTTATTATCAGAGCGAGCCTCAGAGTGTCATTGCCTTTAGTTTCAGGGGTCCAGACTTTCCATTAACCTCTGTGATTTCAATTTACTACCTGTAGTCACTGCGGACTAATGAATGTTAGATTACACAGAATCACATTATGAGGCTGTGTTGTTATTCAGCAGGTATGATGGTCACCTCATTCGTTCAGCATGCTCTTTAAAGATTGTTTGAAATGATGTTGGTTGTTGAGTTAATAGCAGGTTACCGTTTTCCTCCGTGTCACATGAATGACCATAATGCTCTTGTCTGCTTTCTGACCCTCCCTTCAACTGCTGCTGTTTGAAAAGCCTTATTGATGTTTTTCACTGTGCTTCAGCCGGAGAGATGAGTGGAAATGATTTGAATCAATTTCTCCAGTTTTATCAGCGCATCTTGGAGAATTTTAATTACATGCCTTGTTTGCTTTAGAATGAAACAATTCAAATGCCCTTTGTGTCCTCTCAGCCGTTTTCTGCCTTTTTTTTCTGGGGAGAGGAGATGAGATGAGAAGAACAAAGTATCATTGTTTTCCATAAATGGTGTCTGTGAGTGTTGGCGCTTTTCTCTCAATGAGGAGAGGAGTTTAAAGGCAAAGCTAATTATAATTGCGCATGTGAAGATCCTCCTGATACGTATTGTCTAAACCTTTTTCTGCGTTGGACTTTCGTTTTGTTGACAGCCATTTTGTTCGCTACATCTTCATCTGGAGATGTCGGAGAATCCCTACACATCCGGGCCCATCACCAGCAAAAAGTCTGTGCCGGGGATCATCGTGGCTACAGGTAGAGTTACCCCAAAGGACGGGCGTTTGATTTACAAATTAAACTGATTAGATTAGAGCTGACACAGGCGGAGGACCTTTGCTAATTTTCCATCCCCAGAGGCATCCCGACTCTCTCAGATAAATGGTTGTTGCAGTGCATCCACATAAAAAAAACACACAGTTAATCACACACTGCCCTTTTTGTGTCATTGAAATCAGAAACTTCAACTTCAGCTCCTAAATCACATATTTTGAGTGCATTGATTGGGTTTGCAGGGACGTTATAACCGTGTCCTCTGGTGGAAAATGAGGACATGCACAGATTCAAAAATAAGGATTGCATTGGTTGATTGTGCATATAGGTTTGTTAGGAGGCCTTTGCTATGTAAATACACACAGAGTGAAATTATTCATGTTTTTGTATTCAGGGAATATCGGAACAGAGCTGTCCTCTACCAACCTTGGGATGTTTATAACATCAGATGCAGGAAATAGCTGGAGACAGGTGAGGCCCACTTAAAGTAACATGTTTACCTCAAACAGATAATGTGTTTATCTTAAAGGGTGCCATCATGGGAGCAGAGAAGGCAGTACAGAGAACAAAAAGTATTGAAGTATTTAGGGAGACGTATTTTTTAAAAATATTTTTCTGACTACATTGTGCTTTTACCTCTTTAAGTTGAACCAGAGCTGGCCCAAGCCTCAATGGGGCCCTAAGCAAAATTTGATTTTGGGGCCCTCTATTTCTGCCAATAATATTGATTGTTGATCATTCACACACCTTCACAAGTCTCTTTAACATTTCCTGACATGCAAACATACCTTTATCTTGGCGTTTTTTCTCTTCTTCCTCTTTCTTTTCTCTGCCCCTAAAGGATATGTCCTTTTTTGCGACATTGTTTTGCCCCACAACTACCTGCACTTTGGATGCTCAGTAAACATTACACAGCAAAAAGCACAAAACGGTAGCAGAGCTTTGACATATTGGCAGTAAGAATCATAGGCCTACATCAGCAGCATCACTAAAATGTTTTTACTTTATTTTATTATAACAATAATATATATTTGATCATACAGAAAGCATCACTCATACATGCAAAAAATAAAAAAAAAAATATATTTTTTGTTTAATTTTTGATTGCTCTTAGGGGCCCCCTACTGGCTGTGGGGCCCTAAGCAGGCGCTTAGTTCGCTTATGCCTCGGGCCGGCTCTGAGTTGAACACAAACTTTCTGCTCCCCTGTTGTTAGATGGGAATTACCAACATTTTTATCTCGTATGGTCGTTCAATAAGAATCTGTATTTTTATCTTTCAACCTCAAGGCAAGTCATAAATAACATATGACGGATGAGTTCATCAGGATGACTGGTAAATGTTTAATTGGATGGACAGTAACAGGTTATCGGGGAAAATTAAGCACAAAATGAACACATGGTAAATCAATCTCAGTGCTTGAAATCATTTATGAAATCCATGTAACGTGAAAAAAATATGTATTCTAATGTAATCTTTAATTTTGAATTGAACAACATCTTAAATTGATCTCAGGTAGTTCTTAATGTATCATAGATAAAAGGTTGGAGCTGGGGCTCAAGGGTGGAAATAGCTGTCTATCAGTCAGAGTGTTGGCGGTCCAGATAAAGTGAAGTGTCCCTCGAGAAGACACTAAACCCCTGAAGTGCTCCTGCTGGCACAGCCGCTGGTGTCTAAATGCATGTGAATGGAATTAATTAACACTGATGGGTATTGTACATTGTCACTGTTGTCATGATTCGATTCAATTACCATTATCCTGCCAACATCTCAGTTCAATACCACACTGCATAACAATACATCATAACGCTGTGTAGTAATACAGACCTTTACAGGCTCACTTTACTTTGAAGGAGTGACAAGAAGCTCACTGACACTCTAATATTTACAGATGTCAGTTATTATGGGAGAAACCCGTCATCTGTGCTTTTCTATAATTACTGAAGAGCAGCATGGTTTATCGTTTGTTGTAAGCTAATTATCGTGGATTGAAATATACGTTAAATATTGAAAGGATATGCAACTTTGTGTACATTAGGCTCTTTTCCACAATCCCTACTTTGCGAACAATATTTACCTTCCTCAAAAAAAAACCTTAATCTTCTCATCAGGCTTTAGTCCCCCCGCTTTCTCTCTCTCTCTCTCTCTCTCTCGTTCTCTCTTTCTCACACATAACTTATCGTCTGTATACCGTTCCTCTGCTGTCTGTGCGTTAGCTTCACAGGGTGGGCTGACACACTCAAACATAGTGCACTGCACACAGAGACCATCATTGATTATCTTCTGTCGCTGCATCGATGCAGAATCACACACGTCGACACAGCGATGCATCATGAAAATGATTAATTTCAACACTCTTAATAGGCACACAGCATGCTCTGCAACGAGTGTGTGAGTGTTTGTGGCGTGGATGGATGCATAAATTTGATTTGTTGTGTAAAAAGTTGTTTGATTGATCAGAGGATTAGAGAAGCCCTAAATAAGAACAGTCCAGTAAAAAGAGAGAGCCAGACAGTGAAGAGGAGGCTTCAGTGAGAAATAAAACTATAGTTACATGGATGACAATGAACAATTTAACATTACCAATGAGAAACCTCAGCTCTGATAATTAAGATCCTGGGGATAATTTGCTCTTTTTTGGCTAATTTGAAGTTAGATCATTTCCAGTTTGATGAGATTCATAGTTAGTAAGCTTTGCACAGCTGCTTCCTGCAGAGAGCTACCATTCACTTCTATACTGTGAGAACAACTCCGAGCCTCTCCTCCTGCACTCTAACCTCAGTGAAGACATTAAAGAAGGACTCTTATCCTCCAGCAGAGGCTTATTTTAAAGAGGTACCTCTTTGTCTGTTTGAGTTAAATCGTGTGTACTTTTGTCACCTTTGACCACTGCAGATTTTTGATGAAGAGCACAACGTCTGGTTTCTGGATAATGGTGGAGCTCTGCTGGCTGTGCTGCACGCAGCCACACCGATCCGACATTTGTGGTAGGTGTAGCTATTGTTCAACATCAGCTGATGTCATTATTGCTGTAGGCAGAAGCTGTAGGTGTTGAAGTTGTTCTAGAGAGGGAAATTACTGGGGTATAATTTTATTTTTCAGGTTTTGATGGAGTTTATGATTGCACCTAATGTTTTGAAATACTGACGGGCAAAGTTGGCCTGATTGCTGTATCAGAGCTGCAGCTTCAGAGCTGTCAGAACCATTTCCAGCAGAAGAATGTCTGTGTACTCGTGGACGGATATGATGGTTTGAGTGCTTTTATGTAAATGAAAAGTAGAGCCGGGCGGAAATACAAGCCTGAGGATGCCCTCATAAGTTGCTCATAATGTTGAAGCTTTGTAACACCATCCACTTTGATGTCCCCGCTCACTACAGCCCTGTCAGGAGTGATTAAGCTCTGAGAAAGGTGATTTCACCCCATCTCTCCGCCCCACCCCGATCCGTTTCTAATGTTACAGCCTGAGTCACATCTTTCTTTTCTGTTGTTTTGTCACCTTCAAAAATTTACCTGCACTGGGGAGCATTTGTTCTATTGTTCAGTCTGCCGTCGCGATAATTTTTCACTTTGAAGAGAGTCCAAGGCGCTTCATTTTTCAGCTCTGGCAAAAGCTAAATGACCTGAAATCTTTTGTCATATTTCCTTGTGCGTTGTTTTTCACAGCTCAGCCTAAGTTCTGGTAATGTTTGATGTTGTATGCATAAAGGAAGCAATATATTGTGCCACTACAGGCAGATAAACATGAGCGGGTAGACAGACGGACAGACAGATAGACAGACAGATGTTCTCGCGCTGACAGCTGTTGTTTGTTTGTTTTTACTCAGGATCAGTCTAGACGAAGGGAAGAAATGGGACCGGCACAGTTTCTCCCTGGCTCCTCTGTATGTGGATGGAGTTTTAATGGAGCCGGAATCTGACAATCACATTATCACGTAAGCAGAGACGAGTACAGACCAGCAGGAATAAAACAAATACCAGGCTTTCAGAATGGGATGAAAGGTCCATCTGATTTTCCACAATGAGTAAAACTTTCTGTCAAGTGAATGTTATCTTCTTTGTCCACACGTCTGACTGAATTAGTATTTTGAGAACATGATGTGCTGTTACTTTGTCACAACAACATCATCTGCAAACGCTGTTGTTCTGAATTTGCATTTCGGTGAAACTCTTGCAGCTTTTTTGGACACTTCAGCCATCGCTCAGAGTGGCAGCTGATCAAGATCGACTACAAAGGTCTCTTTAACAGGAGATGCATGGATGGAGATTACCAGACGTGGCACTTGCGCAACAAGGTAACAAGAATTTTAAACATTATTGATTTATTGTCCACTTCAAGAGACGCACGATTGTCTGTTGTCACTGTAAACACTGTAGGCACGCTGAATGCATGAACAAATATCACTCAGGCGCTCATTCTGCAGAGTTTCTCTTTGTCTCGTGATAAAAAAAAAAGATAATCTTTTACTCTGTTCGATAGGGTGAGCAGTGCGTGATGGGTGAAAAGCAGATCTATATGAAGCGAAGGCCGGGGAATCGTTGCATGCTGGCCCAGGACTACTCCAGGCTGTACTCCTCAGAGCCATGCCTCTGCACGTCCTATGATTTTGAATGGTACCGGTTTCCTCTCTCAGACATCCTGGTCGAGATTTAATTTTATTATCATGTATTTGTCGAACAGATTCTCTAATTACAGTGACTTGTAGACATTTGTAATCAAAACCAGAAGTTTTCAGTTTGCTGAACTTCATCTGCCTTAACATCTCTCCTACAGTGCATATTTATCGGGTAACTAATTGGATTATATTCATCAGATCTAATTATAGTTTTAAAATTGTAGATGGGAGTTAGAAACTTTTCATCGAGCCACTGTAATTTGCATAATGTCAAGTGACTTATTAGAATTCAATTAATAATGAATCACTAAATGAATTTTGAATATCTTTTATCCATCTGTCTGAAATTCTGTTTGATCCTGCTTGTCTGACAATCATGTCTCTAGTTATGGTCTTAGAATACGCCATGAAGCTCAAACTGCACCCCGCTGCAAAAGCTTGTACATGCCAGATTATTTGAGTAGAACTGTTTATCATTTTATGAAGTGGTGTGTGTTTTTTGGCAGTGATTATGGGTGGGAACGCCAGGTGGATGGGAAGTGTTCCCCTGCTTTTTGGTTTAATCCAAATGGGGCAGCTAAGAGCTGCAGCACCAGCCAAAGCTTTCTTAACAGCACAGGGTAAGTGGTCCTCGATGTTCAATCCATCACAAAACAATGTTATTTCATTCCAGCTTGTTTGTCACGTTGTGTAGAATACAAACAGAGGAAAAAATGTGTTCACTTCCTCAATGGTGCAAAAAAAAAGAGAAAAATACTAAAGACTGGGGAGCTGAAAAAGTAACCTTGACTGTGTCCCAATTCCAGAGTACATAAAAATGCAAAGTGAGCCTGACTATGCACAACAATTATGATAATAAACTTGCAGATAGATTTATATTGTACACTATAGACTATGAACACAGAATAACAAGTGAGTTACTCTGGTTGTCTCTAAATAGGTATAACCTCAAACATCTGCTCCTCTTTGCTATAAACATGTATAATGTAATAGAAGGCATGGCATCCTCATATAAACATTTGACTTTCTCTTTTTTATGTCCAGCTTACAGATGAATCACACAGTAGCAGCACTCATCTGTTTAGAAAAAGAAAGAGTATAAATAAGATGCATAGATTTTAACAATTGTACGAGCATTTATTCCCAGCACATGTTTTATGCCAGGAGCGTAAATAAAAAGAAATTATAACTCCACATATTTTATTTCACCCCCAAGGTATCGAAAGGTTTTGTCCAATAACTGTAAGGAAGACGGGAGGAACGTGTACTCGCCTAAGAGGCAGCCGTGTCGCCCCAGACCACCACGAGGACTCCGGCTATCCACCAGTCCAGGGGAGCTCGCTGCCAGTGTTGGGAACAATGTTACCTTCATGGTTTACCTGGATGATGTGAGTCATATCGCCTAAAGGTCACTGTGGCGTCGGTAGTGTTGATCGGCCTGTTGAACCGAAATGCAGCACAGCTCGTGTGGCTGAAGGCTCTGTGAACATGAGTGAGACAAATACCTATAAACACATGCCTACATGTGCACAGTGATGGATCTGATAATCATCAAATGTTTCAAGGGAGTTGTTTGGTCATAAAAGCACATTCATATATATTCATAAAGCAAATAATTTTCTTACCTGTAGGTGGGACAACATGGCAACAAGAGGATCAATGTGAGTTATAGGGGTTTTTTGACCTAATAAGATTAATCAATGTTTTAATCAAATGCCCAAATGCTTTGATACATTTCAAGATTTGTTAAAGATCAGTAATTCCACGACTTATAATGCCTCATATTTATAAAGCTTCATAAATGTATTTATAAGGTTTTATAACAGTCCTTATAAGGGATTATCGGCCTTCATAACAACTAATAGCAACATTTATGAAGTGTTATTAACAGTGGACATAATTCCTTATGAAGGTTTGATTTATAATTCATTAAACCGCAAAGCAAAACTGACAACAACTTAATTCAGTTTTAGAGGCTCATCAGAAATCCTTTATTTCGCAAATATTTTGACTTAAAAATCTGTTCAAATTCAACAAAATATGAGCTTTTATAGAGCTGTTTAAGTCGCATACTTTTAGTTTTACTTAATGTAGTAAAATCTGAGACTTTATGTTTTTGTCTGTGTTGAAGCAAGTCCAGAAGTACTTTTGGATATACAGCAAATTATGGCAATGAAACAAAGATATGGATATAAAGATATAAAATATATGTAAAAATACATAGAAAAATGAAGTCAATAATGATATGAGTGAACTTGTAACTTACTAGACCTGGTGTATCATCCAAAAGTGTTAAATTGATTTCTCTTTTGTTCATTTAAGTTAATATTTCACTTTACATGTAATGCCTAGTTCTGGAAACTATAGAAACAATAACTTATAACACACTGTTTAAGTTCCTTATGGTCTTGTATCACTTTGTAAAGTTGTGGGTGTCAAATGTTTATCAAATCCAGAATTTAAAAGATGCTGTTATTAGTTTTGCGTTCCACCATCTCTATGTAAGGCAATATGTTCACTACTAATTCAGCTTTATTAAATTTGTTATAAGTAATCATGAGCTGTCACAATAACCTCATCAGATTAGTAAGACTTTACAAATGTGCTAATAACACATTATAAGTGGTGGGTTAACACAAAAAGGGGTTTGTTCGTCCCCTGGGCACAATGACCAAACTTTTTGACAAGTCTGATATTTTAATAACACCCAGGGCAGTTTTAAATCTTGAGAATCAGCTTTTGATACCACATAGATCATCAGGTGACCAAAAAAATGACCAGCATCCTTCCGATCAATTATTTGTGGAGGTACTGTACCGAGATATAAGAGCTGCAGCCTTGTGGTGATCCAGCAGGAACAGTCGGGGGATCACAGAGTCATCCTCTGAGAACCATGAATCTTGGCACTAAATATTTGAGATGTTATAATCTGGAATAGATTTGAGAGTTGTTCTACCTTCAGATGATCAATGCTGTTTCTGGAGCATCAACTTGATAAGCCATCAATTTGTTTTTAATTGCTTGGGTTCTGCGATACTTCTCAGATTTCTGTCTTTGGTCGGTTTGATAGGAGTGACTTGGATTTTGTTTGTGATGGATTAATAAATCAAAAAGGTTCTTCAAACCAATCTTTTGATCTTTGATGTGTGAGCTCTTTTAATTGGAACTTCTTTCTGCTTAGAAGATGATCCCTGTACAACTGTACATGTGGTGCTGTGAAGATTTCTCCCTCCCTGCGCGGACACGCTGTTATCGATTCCTTGTATTTGTTTTTTTAAAATGTTATGAACAATACAAGTGGAGCCTCACCGATCTATGATCCGTGGTGCTGCAGCAAAAATGTATCTGGACAGAATCCTAAAAACATGAGTGGATAAAACCAAAGATATCTGCATGGCTAGATGCCAGGAGGGGTTACTAAAAAAACATGTTTTTCTTTGTAATGAGTGTGCAAAAACACATCAATAAGGGGAGTATGTTGGTTTGCTTGTGATGATTTGTGAGCAGAAAGATCGCTGGATTAAAAACAGATTCTTCTTACTTTGGAAGTCTTTCATGACCTCCTTTGCCTCCGCTGCTCTCCTCTGTTTTCCTTTTCTTTCCTCAGTTGAATTTCAGTCTCCTTCCATTCATATCCACCCACAAAGTGCTTGTGACACCTCTTAAAGGACATCTCAGCCCGAGCACTTTGGTAGTGGACTGTGCTTACGTCACTTGTATGTGGTGTAATTGAAGTATCCTGACTTAAGCCGAGGTGACAGAGGCCATGTCTTCCGGTGTGTGTCCTCAGGGAGACTCGCTGAGGACCAGCATTCAGCTCGACTTCGGGGACGGCATCAAGATCACATACTCTAACCTGAGCAGGACTGATGATGGCATCAAGCACGTCTACAGAGCGACTGGGATTTACCGGGTGACAGCTTTTGCGGAAAACAGCCAGGGATCTGACAGCAGCACACTGTTTTTACACATCACCAGTATGTGAATAAGAAACATCATTACTCATTCCTGCGGCGGCGCTTATAGCGTGAACCTCTTTTCTTTCATGGATAGTCACGTCCCCTATCTGCTGAATTTCATTTTAGTCATGCTTGTTTTGTCTTTATGCCTTTTAGCCTTGGAAAATGCAAAAATACACACCTGGAGCTAAATCTACATCATCTACGATAACAATAAGACTGCGCGCGTTATCTATGTGTGGGTGCCAGTGCACTTATATGTATGCACATGCGTTTGCATATATGTATGGATGCGTTACGGTCCGTGTGTTGCTGCCTTAGGTCCAGTGGAGCGTGTTTATCTCTCTGCTCCTATCGTGGCCATCAGGGGGAAGGAAGCTAATCTGACTGCAGTGGTTTGGCCGAGCCACACCAGAATATTGACCTTCTTCTGGTGGTTTGACAACAGCTCCGAGGTGAGAAGCTTCTCCTCCCACTCCCACCGTTGTTCCACACACACTATCTCCTGCTACGATCCTTATTCCCCACCTCTTTTCTCTTCATTGTCCTTATATTGTTGTTTGCAAAGTGAAAATCCACAGAGCTTTCACACAAATCATGTAAACTGTGACTGCACGTGACTGCTCGATGTCTTTCTAGGGGGATCCAGCTTGCAAGACTGGTGGTATTTATTTATCATGTTGATTGTTTTCACTGCAGCAGCACCACCTCATTATGCAGTATGTCAAGGGCTGCATGTATGCTGTTTTCTATATCCGGCTGAGAGGACGCAGGATTTTTCTGTGAGATTCTCTGTTTTTCTTCTTTTGAAATCCAGCCCATTATAACCTTGGAGGGAAGCATCTCATACACATTTCAGAAAGAGGGGAAAAACAAGGTCACGGTCCAGGTTGCTTCTGGGAGCACCATCATACAGGATTCAAAAGTTATAACTGTTAAAGGTGAGTGGAGGAGACAGTCTTCAAAGCACTTTAATTGGTACGTTGCACGTTACATGAATATGCAATCCGCTTTCTCTGGGAGAGTATGATGCTTCTCGGTCCACCCTGCTAGCAGCACCGTGTAGATGTCAACGTGGACTTATCTAATGAATAAAATGTCACGGTAGGCAAACACAAAATCTTGAGGAGCAATTAACTTCAAGGCTTATGTTGCCAAATGAAAAAGGACAAAACTGCACATCTGATTAATCAAAAAAGGAAACCAGAAGCAGCACTCGTATTCCAACACACTTCACTGTTTTTCCAGAGTTCTTCAGGTCGCTGCTGTTGTCATTCTCACCGGCTCTTGACGAGCACAATCCTGACATCCCGGAGTGGAGGGAGGACGTAGGGCGTGTGGTACGGACAGCTTTGTCACAGGTACACCGAGACTCTATCGCTCTGAGATCTTCTCAAGGACTATCATCACCCAGTGGCACTCAGGGTTATTACGATTTAATAGATATGTGCAACACTGATACCACAGTCATGTTTTATGCTCCATACAAGAAATTTTGTCTTTTTTTTAGTTGAACTATGATGTAAGTGACCTGACACCTTTGTCAGGTGTGAATATAATTGAGACAGGTGTCAGGATGTTTGCAGAGGGTGAATGTCACTTTGTCAGTTTTGTCTTATTTTGTCTAAAGTTTTGAATTAACAGGACATACTTTAAACTAAAACCAGAGTTCAGTTCTGCCCGTCTGTTGTGGTGTCTTGTTGTTTCAGGTGTCCGGGGTACTTGAAGATCAGCTGCTGGTGTCTTTGTACCCAGGTCTTCCAAGTACAGCAGAGCTCTTTATACTTCCTGATGAACACATGTCGAGCGAGCACAAGAGGAGCAGCGAGGAGGCGCTAGAGACAGTAAGAGACGTGACATCTGGAAAACTTTTCATGTCCATGTTTAGTTATTCTCACATGATGAAACAGAACTGTAAGCAGATAATGACTACAAGTTTGACAACATTGGTTAATGGTCGATTCAGTTTTACGTAATAGTTAATAGGACTTTTGGTAGTAGCCACCCCTCCCCCTCTTAAAAGTGTTAGGAACAAGACTGACAGTTTGTGTATTGTCATAATGCCTAAAACCAGTGTGAAGAGGTCAGTGTCAGCTGTGTAGCTAAAAAGTAGCCCTGTGTTTTGTTTTGTTTTTTACAATTTTCACACAAAATAATCACTAAAAATGACACATTTGATTGTCAGGTCATCAGGATGAGATGTTTTGTTAAAAGACACAGATAGGAGACAAGATACGAAAAGACTGCCATGTCCCTGGGAGGTTGACCAAATGATCCTTAAAGGAGCTTTAACTTTAGATTCATTTCTTGTGTTTGTGTTTTTTATACTTACAAAGAGAGAGAGATAGCTAACTATTTCCTCTAGATCAGCCCTGGGCATTTTATGGCCTGAGGGCTGCATCTGGCCCTTCAGATGTCCCTGCGCGGCCCTTTGTGAGCCAATCAGAACATGAATATGCTATACAACAAGTGGTTTGCTTTTATTTTGAAAACCTAGCTGTTGTTTTATTTCCGTTTGGACGCACGTGTGTACATCCTAGATCTGCATTCGTGAACAGAGACAGTTATAAACATAGACATAATATATGTAGACACCTCCTAGTTGTCAAGTTGTCAAGTGCTTTGTTGTCTGTGTGAATCCCCCCTGATTATCTCACAGCTCCCCACAAGAGCAGAGATGGAATACGCTCCAGCAAGTAATGAGGCGTTCACATATATGATGTCTGTGGGTTTAAATAACTGCTCTTTACAATGGGAGATTATAAATATCGAGCAGAAAAAGGCTGAAGTTATTGTTGGTTGAGCCCTTCAATGGCTCCATGTAAAAATTGCCCACCTTTGCTCTAGATTATGCTAAGCTAAGCAAAAAGCTTCTAGTTTCATCCCTATTTTAATGTACAGACATGAGACATAGGTTAATCCTAATTACACATCATCACAACAACAACATTTAATAAAATAAGTCATCAAACCAGCTCAAACTACATTTAAATGTGTTTTAATTCTCTATCCTTGAACAGATATCAAATATTTTCGTCACTGCCCTGAACCAAGGCCTGATCCAGTTTGAGCTGAAAGCCGATATTCGCATCATCGTGTACATGACTCAGCAAACTTTGGGTACGTTTGTGTGAAAGCTCTTTGTCATATCTTCACATTTCTTCTACTTTGTTGCATTGAAAAACCTTTTTGAAAAAGTTTGAAGGGTTGTTAGTCTGAATTTAAGGCAGATCTGTGAAGTCTGTCTGCACATCAACAGCACATTTGTTCTGCTCGCAGATGCACAAAAGATAAGCCACGTGTTTTTCATGGGACGGTTTGACATTGAGTTTTACTCTAACGCAGGAAAAAAAGACAAAGACAACAGTATTCCCAGAGTGAGATCTGTGTGATAAAGTATATCACAGGATTTAAATATCTTTCACAGTACATCAGTTTTGCACCTGGGGCTGTGAGACAGAACTTCTCTTTGAAATCTTACGATCAATGAAATGATTGACAAAGCAGTCATTTAGTATGCACTGAGGTAATCGGCAGGGTCACCGGGTCATTTGCATATCGCAAAAACGTGTCGATCAAGCCTGCGTGGCTTTACCCTTTTCATCCACCAGCAGATCTGTCTTCATTTGTGTCTGCGTACAAAGGTCTGGGTTGCCTTTAAAATGATTCAGAAAGGTCACACACTTCATAGGCTTCTCTGTGAAGGAGACAAAGATGGCCGACAAGGGGGAATACTTTGAATATTGCATCTCAGCATTTAGGAATCCATGACTATGCATAAGCTACCTGCATGACGGTCTCCAGGGAGAAACAGCAGGCCTCCTAAAGGTTCTTTTTAACACCCTGAGGGGATGAGACTCAGAGAGCGGCTCTTCAAACTCTACCTGCTGTTGTTACATGACACAGGGTAATGAAAGTCGTCTCCTTGAAATCGGGAAAAAGTGGTTTAACACATTTATCGCGTCTGAGATTTGACACTCATGTGGTGTGCTTACCTTTCAGCGCCACTGGTGGATTCAAACTCCATCCACAGCGGGTCTGCCATGTTGATGCTGCTCACGGTGGTGTTTGTTGGTTTAGCAGCTTTCTTCATCTACAAGTTTAAAAGGTGTGTTTGGACTTCACTGAGATCTAGATGTTTTCCTTTGTAGAGTAAACCTCACACAGTTTCTTTTCTGCTTCACCATCCAAAGAAAAATCCCCTGGATTCACGTTCAGACTGAGGACAGCCAGGAGAAAGATCCAGAGGTGATCAGTACAGTCGGTCAGAATGACACCATGACAAAGGTGAAGCTCAGCGAGTTTCCTTCGCCAAAAGAACTCATGGAGAAGGAACTGGAGGCCAGAAGCCGAGGTACACCTGCTCACAATTCCACCTCATACTAATGTTGTGTCGTTCGCAAACGATTCGTTCAAAAGAATCAAATCTTTTAAGTGAATGTACTGAACCAAATCACTTCCCGAAGTGATTTGTTCGTTTCTCTCTTAAAGAGGACCTGCCACCAAAATTTCATACCCATTTCAATCATTTTTTCATAATCCTTGCTGTCCTCTGATCATGTTTGCAACATAATTTTAGCTGAAAAGTTATTTGATGATTTGTTTCAAACCGTTTTAGTATGCCTAAAAAACCTTACAGGAAACCAAACTGCCTTTGGCTCAGTAACATTTATGTTAATAAGCTTTGCTCTGATTGGATCGCTGCTGTCATGCCTGCTGTGCTCTGATTGGCTCAGAAGTGGAGGTTCTGATTTTGGTTTATCCATTTTGCTAATGTGGGCTAAATTTCTGTATGAAATTACCATTTCTTACCAATGATGATATCCCCTCGCTCTGCACTTTTACATATGTAGTGTTAGTCTACATACTGAAGCAGGTGATCAGAGAAAGACGTTAAGGATGACCTGATCAGTATTTTTGACTCCGAAACCTGATCCAAATTTTTCATTTCTATTATCTGCTGATATTGAGTCCAGAGTCTGATTCTTGAATTTGCTAAAATTAAAAAGAGCGACACATCTGCAAAAGAAATGGACTCGGCAAAACAATGAATTCAATCACCTTTACTCATTAGCCCTTGTTGATCTCTCTGGTAGACTTATCCTTTCTTTTAAAGTTTAGAGCAACCTTTTCCTCTACGGCTTCAGTGAATATTGAAGATACTGTTGGATGTTCAGGTTTTAGGAGATGTTGTATCTAATCGGTCATATTATCCGTCTTATCAAACATATTTCTCATATTGCAAGTGCTGTTAGACTGTTTGAGAGTTCTAGTTGAATATATTTCCACACCTTCAATATTTCAGCCACTGGGTTGTTAATGCTGATGAAACAGACCGCCATGTGTTCATGCTTTGTCCCTGAAAAGTTACTGTAGGCTGCCGTAAAGCTGGAATATGGCTGACTAAGCACATGTGTTCCTGTTTAACTGTAAGCCAGAGTTTCACACAGATGTCCCGATTATCTTGCCTTCAACTTGTCCTTTGCCAAGTTACCTTCATGTTTGTGTCCCACTGATAGTCGTGACAAGTGAGGCAAGTGATTGAGGGAGATTCACATTCTGATCTCTGATTGATATAAAACTCCCTGGTGGAGTCTGATCCAACAGTTTAGACCAGTATCAGGACATCCCTACAGTAAACAACAATACCTCCTCCTGTTAGTGCATAAATTGAAATAAAACTTTTCACGTTGAATATGAATTTAATATGAATAATTCCAGTTTCCCACTTCACCTCCTCGCATATATCATCATTACTGTATGTGAGAACATTTGTTCTTTATTTTTTTAAGCTTACCCTAGTACAGAAAAAGCTTTACTGCAAATTTTATGCAAAGACTAAATGAAGAAGTATCTTTACTTTTGCACTTCTCAATCTCATAAATAGGTTTTTCAAGGATGAGTGTCACTGTGAGAGATACTAATTAACATTTTACAGCCCTAAAAGTCAGCAGTGAGTGTCTGTTTTGAGTAAATTTTAACTACATTCAGCGTGAACACAGATTTCTCCCGTCTTATTTTAAATGAAGATTCCCCTATGAGAGGTCACTGTGCACTGAAGAGCAGATGTGTCGTGTTTTTGTAAATTACACACTGCAGCATGGTAACCAGATATCAGGATGTCAGGTTAACTTTTTGATGGCCGTGGCTGACACTCACGGAGATGTCTTTTAGATGGGAACTGTTCGGTCCCTGTAGACAGCACGGATTACTTGACATAAGCACCACTGCGGCTCTCCTGACACAGACATGTGGGCTGCAGGCCTTTTTTCTGGTCACTCAGCACTTTCGGCTATTCTTCATTTCTCAGCTGTTTTTACCCTTTCCGAGTCCTTGCTGTTCTGAAACAAATTAACTCCTTTTTGGTTACTTCTGAAATGGTTGATTTAGCAAAGGGCAGAGCAGGCTAGACCCCTTTGATTTGGAGTTTGATTAAATAAATTTATTACCTGCTGTTTAATGATTCCATTATTACCCTGAGACTTGGTGTTTATTCGTCTTGCATTCTGATTTAGGCTTGAAGACAGAAGTTTAAAAAAAACAATTTCATTGTTTTGCACACTATTTAATCGTAAACACTGTGACTTTTTAGATTAAGTTGCCGTACCTATGGACACAATGTCCCTCTGTAATACATTTCACAGAGGAGAGACACATTTCCAAAGCCTGTAGGGGTCT
Organism: Xyrichtys novacula; assembly: GCA_962446985.1. Taxonomy (NCBI): domain Eukaryota; kingdom Metazoa; phylum Chordata; class Actinopteri; order Labriformes; family Labridae; genus Xyrichtys; species Xyrichtys novacula. The sequence goes on along the minus strand of OY660874.1, from coordinate 21,563,451 downwards.
TGTTCCAGACAGTTGGAAACATGCCCCCTACCAGAGGCAAAAACATTAAGCACTTTTAATTTAATTAATGTCTGGGTACAGTGATTTTATGTGATCCCATTCTAGTCTAATGGCTTTGGAAGCTCTGGGAAGAAGTCTGGTAGTTTGAACAGAGCAGCTGAAGCTGAGATAAGAATCCCAACCAGAATTCAGACAAGTTTCAACAAAGTCGGATCACTGAAAGCAGGATTTGAAGGATTAAAATGACATTTTCAATGCAAAAACCGTCACAGACTGTAGTTACTTAACCTTTAATTGATTATAATGATTGAAGTCCGCTCACATGTGCACACTCTTCATGGTAGGTTGATATTTTCAGCTCTTTTGAAATAATTTGATGAGCTGCAAAATAGATTTAGGGCTCCTCAAAGTTCTGAATGTGAAGGTAAGTAAAACGACACAGTAAAATTAATTAAAAATCTTCTGTTTCAACCACAGTTCCCTGAGAGACATGCTTTAGTCTCTCGCTTAGACCCCCTTGAGGCTCATATGCTGTGAAAGATAGACAAGCTTTCTTTTTTTAATGAACCTTGGTTTGGCGTAAGCTGGATGCATTTAGGTCTGATCCTGCATCCACTTATCAAAACTTTAAAGGAGACCACTTAAGATGCTCTGCAGAGCCACTTGAGGGGTAAAACATTTCTTAGCTGAGTGTGAAGCATGATAATCTAGCAGCTTGCCACCACTTACAGTAGGGATGTGTAAGAGTAAAGCATTTAAGAACAACTCTTGAGCTATCACATAACTGCAAAATTACATTAATAGCACTCATAAAAAAACAGCCAATCAGGGACTAGTTTTTACATCCACTCACACTACTGTTAATTCTTTTAAAATCCTTATGCCCCACTCAAGTGTCAATGTTTTGGATCATTCAGGAATATTAGAAAAATTAAAAAAAAACTGTATTTCCTTAAATGGCTACTCGAGACTGCCTCTGAGTTGGAGTCAGTCTCCTTAAACACACATATTAAACAACTTAACTTTGAGCATAAGTTACACATAAATCCATGATCGCTTTAAATGACAGGTTGGTGCAACTTGTTAATTATGAGTCTCATTTTTGGTTGTTGGAAATTAATTTTTGCCCTTTTGGCCCCAAGGCGGCGGCCAAAATCCACTTCTTGTATGGAGTTAATGATTTTACACCTCTAATAATCTACACTTTTACTCATAATGGTCATCTATATGTTGGATAGATGACTTTAGACAATACAGCAACATAAAATTCATTATTTCAATAATGAATCAGACATAGAGATATCATCTCAGTCTGCTCAGCCTCCTTCAGCTCTTTTGCTATTTATACAACTTTTTTTACCCGAGCAGAGGCAGACATAGTCGAAGACTGGCTAGCGGGTGAATGTAGTAAAGCAATCATAAGCCAAGGAGCCAGATTTGAGCTCAGAAGCTGCTGGAGTCCAAAACTAGAAAGACAGAGGGTGTTACACTTCATCATTAGGACAGAAACCCAAGAAGAGATGAATGATTTTCTTATAGAGCAACAGCTGGATAGCTGTCTGAGGAATAAAAAAGAGTGGGCCAAAGTCCAAAGAATTGAAGTCTAAATCAACATGTCTTCAAACTTGTGTATGTTACTGTGTCACCAATGTTACTGTGCAGGTATAGTATAGTATGATAAAAATGTCCTATTATAGTGTGATTAAAAAAAATGTCACAGTTGTAAAGATATCTAGCCTAGGTTCACACTCGAAAGAATGAAAAAAAAATTACAGACTATAGTGTGTTTAAAAAATCATAGTATAGTATGATAAAAAAGGTCATAGTATAGTGTGATAAAAATGTCATTGTATAGTATGTTAAAATGTCATAGTATAGTATGATATAAGGTCATGGTATAGTATGTTAAAAAAAATCATAGTATAGCATGATTAAAAATGTCACAGAATAGTCTGATAAAAATGTCATAGTTTAGTATGATAAAAAATATCATAGTATAGTAAGAAAAAAATGTGATAGTGAAGTATGACTTAAATGTCATTGTAAAGTATGATATTAAAATCAGTGTATCATATGTTTAAAATGTCATAGTGTAGTATGATAAAAAATGTCATCATATAGTTGGTTAAAATGTCATACTGTAGTATGATTAAAGGTCATAGTATAATATGTTAAAAACATCATAGTAGAGCATGATAAAAAAAATGTCACAGTATAGCGTGATAAAAATGTCATTGTATAGTATGGTAAAATGTCACAGTATAGTATGATAAAATATCATAATACAGTATGATTAAAATGCCATGCTGTAGTATTTTAAAAATGCCATAGGATACTATGAAAAAAATTATAGAAAAGTATGATAAAAAAAATATATCACTGTATAATGTTTATGTCCGTCTTCAAAATCTTCAGCTATCCAGAATTCAAAAGTTTTTTTATCGAGTGATAAGTTAAATTATTGGAATTACATTTTTTAGTTTGAGAGCAGAAGTGAAACTGACTTAAGTTTAGATCAGGTCTTTTTCCCACTTCACACGTTACTTTCAACAGATTCAACTAACCTGGACTGACACTGGGGAAAAACTTCAGTCAATAATGAGACATTAAAGACTTTGACTGACCTTTCAGTTCTTAGTTCCCAACTTTACCTGAGCTTTTGTTGTTTTGATTTTAAACCATCTCCAAAAGAAAACAGTTTAAATCTAATATTTTCTTTTTTCCATCAAAAATGTAATCAACAGCCAAGTCTCTACTTTGATGAATTTACTGCTTGGTTGTTAGTTTGAAGGAGACCTCATTAAACTCATTTTCACTCTCTATTAATGTCAGTCTGGGACACTCATAAGAAGAGCTTTACATGATTCAAGAAACTGCAAATCAAGAAGACCCAGCTTGTTTCTGTAACTTTTCCTCACAGCTGTCTCATCAAAATGTCTGAGCCCAGCCGGTAGCGTCTCTTTAAAGCTAGCAGCTTGCTATTGTTACATTACCTTGTTTTTATATTGTTACTTACATCTCTCTAGTGAGCCCTCAGGGAAGGTCTCACAGCTACATTGTGATTGTTGTTGTCCCAAAAATATTTAAATTTCCCACTGTCTCCCCCGTCTTCTGGTGTCCTTGGGAAGAAAAAAAAAAGATGAGATTTTCTTTCACAACCACAACCACGAATGCCTATGAGCATCTCTCTGCTCCATAGTGATTCAACAAAGAGAGAGAGTTAAGTGTAAAAACAGACTTTTCAGCTTTTGGATGGACGTGTCCTTGACAGAACCGTCAGGTGGACTTGTCCTTGACATTGCCTTAAGAGGATGGCAGAGACCAGTATCAGGCTCAGGTCAAGTCTCACAATGTAATCGAAACAAGCTGTTCAGAGAAGTCAGAAAACACATTTGGGGATTACACCAACACCTGCGCAACTTATGTTTTGAGACTTTGTTAAAGTTTAGCGATACTATCCAAAACTTGAACTTAATGTGTTAAAATGTGGATCGGCATAAGAGTCCTCTGTGACACATAATCAGCGTCACACAGTTGTTTAACTACTGACTCTTTCAAGACATAAAAGTTGCACCTTTGATGAAGTCTGTGTCTGCACAATCTGAGCAACCCTACTTGTCACCGCAGCGACCTCATCTTATCAGCCCTTCATCACCAGCTCAGCCCTGTACGGATGGGCCACGTTCCTTTGAGACAACAGGAATGAATCAGAGGACTTTATTATGAAGCTGAAAAGCTTCTACACCATTTGATCTTGAAGTTAAAAGATTAGAGATGTCTGACTGAATCCACAGTTATTTTCTGTTCTATAAAAGACAGTTTTAACTTCATAATCAGTCAGTGTGATGTTGATTACTCCAAAGACTTAATGTTCTGTTTGTAAAAAAACAAGGGTCCTATGATGTGCAAACAAGCTCACAATCCTTTTATAGAGCCTGTTTGTTTGTGTTTTTATCTGTTTACAGGTGGCATTGGGAGAAACATGGAGAGAATCGTTACAAGGGAATTTCCAAACTGTACTAATGTCTAAGACATGCACTCTGTCACTCAGTAAGTACAGATAGTTGTGTTACAGTTGTGCTGAAATTGTTTGCTTTGTCCGCATTCTTTTTTTTGTTTGTTTGTTTTTTGTTTTTTCTATTTCACATTTATAGCTGCTATTGTTAAAAGTCATGTTTTAACTCACATAGACTAAATATCTACTTCACAATACTTGATGAAGATCAGTTCTACGAGCCAGACTCCAGGGCCTCTAGTTTGACGGCGGTGAAATGATGAATCGGATGTAGTGTATAACACCAGTTAGCTTGTTAGCGCTACATCAACAACTCACTTGCAATGTTTATCCAGTTTTTTATAAAAATTTTGTTGGATTTTAGAAAAAATACTTGACTGCCTCTGACTTTAGGTTACATGGAGGTTACATGGAGGCAAGCAAATGTCAGAAACCCTGCCTGCTCTTGATAAGTCCTCATTTTCATGAGGGCCTGTGTCCATTTATTGCATTTTAAGTGAGGGCACATGACCTTAATGTCAGAGCTCTTCTCACTAGCTTTTGCTAGGTCATGAGGGTTATCCTACAGCACTTAGTAAAGACCATCAAGTCATTTTAAACAGCTCAGTATACTTTTACAAAAAAAAAAAAAAACACTTTTACAATTTTTTTTTTTTTTCCATCGAATATCAGAAGTCCTGGTCCTTCCTTATTTTGATTGACAATGGGTACGTTACACTGACAAGCACAGCGGTGTTCAAAAAGTGCAACTTTTTTTAAATTTTGAAGAGCAACAACAAAGCACAGCTAACGGTGTTCCTGTTTAGGACTCTGAACTGCATTGATTTGGTGTATGAAGTAGGACCTGCCTGCACAACAAAAGCTGTTAGTGGACACAGGCCCTACCTTGTGGTTCAGTACAAGAGAAAAATAGGGTGAGTTTTATGTTTTTTTGCATGGTATTTTCCTGTAATGTGAGGGGCACATTGTTCAACTCTAAACGGTTCATTACCGCATAGACACACAAAAGGACACTCAGCAGAAGAGTGCTATATCAGGTACTGTATGAACCGGGGGAGGATTGAGGGCATGAGTAATCAAGTATTTTATGTCATTTTTATATAATTTATGACTTTTATTTATTTCCTTGACAGATAACACAGAAAGTTCTCTTTTTATGGTGTTAAACAAAGTTCACAGATAAAGTTTAGCCAATATTTTACTTCGTAAAGTTCAGCCACTCTCTGGATAAACATTAACATTTCCCGCTCTTGAACTACAGGTCTCAGAGTTGTAAATATAAAGTGATGAATATTTATAAATACATAAAACTGTCAACATTTGACTTTGTGAGTGCTTTTGGGGAAGACACATATAGTTGCTTTGTAAGATAACATGGTGCTCTTAATGACTGTTTCTCAGATGATGTTACACAACACAAATGTGAAAAAAGAACAGGAAAGTCTGGCCTAAGAGGTGGAAACACTGGATTCAGAACTTGTATATAAAAAAGAAAGAATGTAAATCTATACAGTAGCTTCATCCTACCTTATTGTAAAGTCAACTCACTGCACAGGCAGAGTATTCATGACTTCAAGCCTCACAATGAACTCTTCTTTTACTTGATTTATTCATTATTTTCTTTTGCAGTGGCATGCCCTAATAATACTCTCTGATTTAAAACAAAAAAAAACTACTTAATTACCAAATTAGGATGGGCAAGTACTGTATATACTCCATGGCTGGTTTTAAAGTTTACTTGACACATTAAACGAATAAGTAAACACCTTGTCTAATAGTCTACTCGTGCAATCGCCTAAAGTTGTGCATGATCTATGATATTGTTCATTTTTGTTGATGATATAAAAACGTCTTGTTTTAAATCATATTTCTTACTGTGAACAAATGGCCATTTTAAGATTGTTCAAAATAAATGTATTTTTATATGGAATTTGTTTTTTTTTTCTATGTTACTAGGATAAAGAAGATTGTACTATGGTTTACACTGTTAATAGTTTTTTGTCCTTGCTTAAGGTTGTCAAGACAGACTAATCTGGGTGTCATTAAATGAGAAATGTGCATCTTGTCGTGACATAAACCCGAGGACAAAGGAGTTCATGGAGCTTTGTTCCTACCATATCTTCAAGTCTTATCTCACACACAGGTGTCTTGTAGCAGCCGGTGTATCGGTCTCAGCAGAGCACTTTAATGATTCCACCGAGTCTCTGAAGCTGGCTTTAATGGGCACAAGTGTGATAACACCCATGTGAAGATTCCCATTTGACACTCGCACTGAGCTTCATTTCACTCTATCACTTGATCACTCAAGTTGCCAGATACGGATTTAATTGGAACAATTACAGAGGCTGTATTCGAATGATGAGGAACTGATGGTTTTGTTAAGAGGGACTGGTGTTAGAAGAGCTACGTTTCTGTCTCCAGATCTGAAAAGATAAAGATTTATCACCCCTCAGCTGTTTAACTCTGCCTTGTAGTAAAGTTGCAGTTCACATCTATATCTATTCAGCTCTTTGGTACAATAAATGAGAGCTTTAATGGGCACTCGATAGAAGGTAGTAAGTGTATTGATGTAAAAGTGGGATTTTCTTCTTACTTACAGGTGTGATTCAAGTGAGCGATACCTGGGACGGTTTTTACTTATGAGTTAACGAGAGTGGCATCAGACAGAATTAGTCACTTCATTCCTAAATCTAGATGGACTTAAGCGCCAAATTTAGAAATATTCATGTTAAGGGATGAAAAGACAACAGACCTGATCTGTGGGATTGTCATTTAACCTGTGGCTACCTTATTTTAACCTTCCATTCTCAGGCCTATCTAGTTTGTTTGTACCAAATCTGAAGGAAAATCAAGGAGAAGATCCTGAGATATTACTATCAAGAAAAGCATAAAGTGCCTCTCGCTAAGTACCAGCACGAAGGCATAAAAGCTGTGCACATTAAAATGACAAACAGACAGCAAGGTTGGAGGACAGGACTGTACGGCTGATTGGCTAAAACAACTCTTCAAATACAAATCTGCAGCAACAATGCCCTTGTTCCTCTGTTTTGCATTTTGTTTGCCACTTCAACAGCTCCATATCGCACACCAATCTTCATCACTCCAGCAGCCATCAACGCCCCGAGAGTCTTATTCTCGCTCCTGCTCTCAGTCTGAATTAACACCAAGGCCTTTCTCTAACTGCCCTGGGATGTTCAGCAGCGCACAATCAAATTGAACGGTGACAATCACTAATGGATGATTCGCTGCAGCCAGACACCGTAATGTAGCACTCAATGAAAGGAAACATGCTCATCAATTTCACACTGGGGCTAACACAATATTGCTGTGGGTTATTGTTGTGGGACATTTTTCATTCAAGGTGCTGCCCAGACTAGGAAAATCTTAGCTGATTGTGTGTGTATGTGTTGATTTCCTGGAGAGGGGGGTAATTAATTTGTTGCTCAGTGGGAGAGCCAAGAAACCAGCCCATTAGAATCACTCCAGGCTACTTCTCATTGTCCTGCCGCTGGGCTCCCATTGTATCATGCAAATAGCTGCGGTGAAACTTCTAGCATGCTAAGCAACACTTGTTAGAGACAAAGTGGAATAAAAACTAATTCAACAAAGTGAGAATACCTGTCGATCAAAACTCCTAATATGATTCAGACTTGCTAATTTCTCCCTTTGAACACTTTTTAATTGATGAAATCAACCCAAACAAATTAAAAGCTGCATTTAAAGACCTTCATTTTCAAAAAATTGAAAAACAGAAGAAAAAAAACAGAGATTTTAACAAACACCAATGCTGCATTAATGTTGTGTTTCTGCTTTATTCTGCAACCATGGTCACCTCTGCAAGATCAAATGAAAGACACAGAAACAACCCACTGAATAATCACGTCACTTGTAATGAATGAGTTTTCTAGCTGTTGAGAAACCAGAGAAAAACTGCAGCTTACATTTCTAACATTTCATTTTTTCCCTAATAAAGACATATTTTAAGTATCTTAAAAGAGGAAAAAAATACATCATGCAAATATCTTCACAATCGTATTCACAGGTCAGATATTGGGAGTTAACAGAAATTTGTTAAATATATAACAAGCACAAAATAAAACTCCTCCAATGTTTGGTGCAGAGAGAGAGAGAGAGAGACAGCGTTCACCTGATGACGAGAGAGAGTTTATTTATGCTTCAGGCTCGATCCCACGACTGGAAGGGAAGAAGTATGGAGGGGCCTCTAGTCAATTTGTCTTTCTGACATATGATGCTGACAACACTTAAAAAGAAAAGTTTGATGAAGAAGAACTTCAGTACTTATCCCAAAGAGACAGCAGCTGACCAAAGCTCTGCGCGTAGGCTGAGCCTTGTTGACAGCAGATACGTCTTCTCTATCTCCGTGTCCCTCGCAGCCAAGGAGATGAACAAATCCACAGCCTTTTGTCCTCCGAGTCCTTGGGGGGCAAACCTGGAACAGACTGCAGGAACCTCTGCATCGCTGTAAACTCGGGGAATGCCGTGTGGAGATGCTGGTGTCACGATGGCGGATAAACAGTCCAGAATGAATAAAAAATAAATAAACTCAAGGTTGTTTTTCTGACCCAAAAAAGAGAAATCAATTGAAACCTGGTGTAGTTCAGAGTTGTACTTCCCTTCTTCACAGTGAGATCAGTCGGATGACAGGCGACAAAAATAGGAGTAACATTTATCCCATAGAGCATAAGTCTATTGGATTTATGATAAAAAGTGAATTATTATACAGATCTGGCACTTTTTGTTGCATTAATTCCAAAGTTTACTCCTTAAATGCTGGAATTATTCAGAAAATGTAAATTTAACTAACTTTTCGAAAAACCAGGCTACAACAAATGCTCCCAGCAACAGAAATTATGATGCACAAGTTTAAAAGTCATTGCATTGTTGAACAGTCTGATAGACAGTTGCTATTAGAAAAACAAAAAAAAATGAGATCATTGTGGCAAAACAACCCGTGAGCATGACTGAGCTCATAAAATGTAGAAATAATCTGTTTAAGGGAGAATCAGCCTTAATGAAGTTCATTTCAAAGTCACAGAACAGACTCATTCGACGGGCTCAAACAAAGGAAACAGATGTATATACCGTTCTGACACCTCCATCCTCTTTTTCGGTCCTTATTTTTGTTATGACATGTATAACATTCTGAGCGGCAGGCGTGATGGAATACACAGATCTGGGACTAGGAGCCCTCCCTCATCTCCTGGATATTGCAAGCTTTCATTTGATGCGAACGTGATGATAAGATTTACTGATTGTACAGAGCTTAATGAATCTGCTTCCCTCACTGTCTTGCTCAGATAAGCTGTTTCCACAGAGTTAAACAAAGTAAACTTCACAAACACAGGCCCGAAGAACAGAAACAGGAGCATATTTGGAGATAATATCATACATTACATCTGTTTCTGCTGCTTGATATTTTCATATTCAAGCAGACGCAGCTGTTACCAGCAGAGACAAATAACTTTTACGTCCTCCATTATGGATGTACATTATTTACATAAAAAGATCAATGTCCTTGCAAAAATACAAGTATTTTCAGTCAAAAAGTGTCCCTTTTTTTTTTTTCAAGAAGCGAGTAGAAATCTGTACAGTCTCCTCGGAGGGATTAGGCAGCACAGTGTGAACTGGTCCATCCATGCATGGGTAGCAAAACACTCGAGACCATCCATTGTGACCGTGGTTTCATAGCTTGCTGGAAGTAACTGCCAAAGAAGATGTATTGCTTTCGAGTCGGTCATAGACTCCCAACATTAAAACACATGGGGCCCTTCATCAGAGAGCTTGATGTCTGTGTGAGATGGCAGGTACCCTGGCAAGGGAGAAGAAAAGAAACAGACAGAGAGGGGATTTTATGTTGCTATTTGCATACGGGTGTATTTTTGCAGGCAAACACATTTATCTCAGATGGGTCGATTGTTTAGCCACGGCTGGAGCTAAATCAAGCGGAACCTCATAGATATTTCTTGATGAAAATGCTTTCACCACTCCGGTACTTTCCTGATGCTCTAATTATTTTATTGGGTCAAATAATTCACCCCGACATTCTCATCACTTTAGCTGACACTTGATTGTGCTTCACTTACCTTTGAATACTAATACCTCGCAGTGCCGAGCCCAGGATAGCGAATGGATAAATATACTGCGCATCATAACAACTGTATCCTGGCAACTTGTGTGATAATTCTCAGGGAGGAAGAGCAGCACGGGCACTTAAAACAAAGCGAATATGTCGTATCTCTTCAGTGTCAGTGAGCCTCAACTTTTTTTTTTACAAGCTTAAATGGGTCGCTGCTGTATTAAAGGGACAGTTCACGCAATCATGGAGCAGAAACTTAATTAACATTTGTGGAGCAAAACTGTGCAGACTGTTATGAGCTTGTGACATGTCTGTTTTCTGGGAGTTCAGTCAACAAAATCTGAAATGTAATTACAAAATTGGGTTTAAAATATTCAACAGTGTTCTGCTCTGAGGTATGGCCACATTAGCCTTCTGTTCAGTCAAGCTGCCCCCCATAAGAGGATGTGTTGACACAGTTTTGTCGAGTAATGAACCTTTTCAGAGCAATCAGCAAACTGTGAGTGGTTTATGAGAGCCATGCTGCTGTTTGTTGTGATTTCGAGCAAAGTAAGTGGATAGCAAACCCACCGAGTTAGCTTTTATTTACATGTCATCAAAAATTCAGCCAAGAAACAAGCATATAAACTTACACGCATAAAAAATAACAAGACAGATGAATTATTTGATAATAATGATAGATGTTGAGGTGTAAAACCTCAAAGAAGTTGAACAGTGCAAAGTAGGAAGAAGACACACTAAAGCTAGGGGCTAAAAGTTTACCCTAGTTATAGGACTCCTTTCTTTTTCCCAAAGTTTTTGGCTAACCTAGATGTGTAGTATAAGAAAAGCCAACCCATTCTGCTGTACTAATTAAACAAGAAAAATGACTGTATTTCCAAAAACAGTGCAGCGCTGTGTTTGTGCAAATTAACGGAGAAAAGTTCAGCAGAAGTAAACTCTGCCCTGAGAGTCTGCCAGAGCTGGCAGGAGATTCCGCCATACAAGGTAGAGCATCCTTAAATTAATTACATTTACAGGAGAACGAGCTCCAATTGAATCTAATGAAATGATGGAAGGGTAATGTGATAATACCTCATTCAGGCTGCACATTTATACAGACAGTGTCTCAGTCTCCTCCCATTTAACATGTAAACAGAAGCACTACTTCCATACACACTGACGTATTACACTGGTTGAGCCAAGGCGTGCGTAGAGTCGGTCTGGCGGGTGGAGCTGTGGACCATCCCCTCCCTCTCACCAAAACACACACTGAACTCAGAGAGAAACTGCTTTTAAAAGTTTATTTTCCCCAGTTTGGGGGAGCTTCAAGTGTTTTGGCTTCACTCAGGGAGGATGATTGTGCCGACTATGTTGAACACTTTGCCCAAGTGAATTTTGAAGACTGTCAAAGACACAGACATGAGGATAAATACTGGTGCTGATTCAGCCAAGTGGTTGGATCACGTCATAGTCATTAACTTTTAATTATAGAAGCTCAGTTGTCATACACAACCATAATCAGAATCCTTCAAACTGTACAATTGGAGCGCTAACCCCCCAGCAACAAGCAGCACATTTTATTTGTCATGGTGGACAGTATATCAAAATAACTACCTAGCTGTGTAAATCACAAATGTATCTATAAATAATGGACATTTGATTATTCTTGTTGAATTTTAAAAAGGAAAAGAGCAAACTAGCTTAGCCATCATAGCTCAGACTGGTTTAAAATATAATATGACCCAGAGAGGATGGGTTGTAAATGTCATATTCACCATTAAGTCAGTATGCGGAATGCAGTACTTGCTGTTTGAGTATTTATTAGGTAGCATGCGAGTATGCGGCTTTGGACACATGCAACGGACCTGCAATAACTTCAGAGCAGGTTCTGAATTATTTCCTGAAAAATCCTACACAACTCAGAGAAAGGTCTATAGAATAAAAGCACCCCGAGTCAAAATCACTGTATGTATTGTAAGAGTGTGTTGCTTGGGGAGGCTCCTGCCTACTTCTCTTTCCAAACCTTCCAGCAGATTAGGGATTATCGAAGAGAACCAAAGACGCTCTATTGTCGTTTTGAGCAGTATACCAACATTTTGCTTCTCCTTTTGTTGCTGCAAAAATGATACCACTGATTGCGTGTTAACTCTGACTGAATACAGAAGTACATCAAGAACAGACTCTCGTTGTCAAACTAAAGAGTCTGGAAATAACAATGTGAATGAACTGTGTACGCTCGAGGAATAATAACTGTATCTTAGAGGAAGAAATGGACACATTAATACCTCGGCTTTTGGAGTCCAGCTGTACATCCACATGATCCAAAGAGGTCAGCTTGTCCCCCTCAGGATTTGGGACGGCGATGGAGGTCACCGTCGGGATGACCTCTTGTTCTTTGTCGGGCTGCTCTGCAGTGTATGTGTTGATGCCGGGAATCTTCCTGCAGGGCCGAGCGAAGGCAAAAAAAAAAAGGGAAAAAAAAAGTGGTTTTAAAAACGGCAAGTTAATGGAAAGCTGCCATCAGGTCTGTTTCACTAATGCTTTCACTGTGCATAATGTGTCACACACTATTTTTAACTGTTAAAGATGGGAGAGGATTGCTTGAAAGCTGGAAACTAGGGCATTTTACGTTCCACTGGGCATTGCTCTCTCACTTTCATATTGTTCACCTCAGTTTTCAATCAATTTTTCATCCCCTTCAGATGCACCCGCAATTCTGCTTAAAACTAACATCTTGAATTTCTAATTTCAGATCCCCCCCCCTTGTGATTCCATGCAGCAGCTGGTGCTGTGACATTTGAGGCAGCTTTAGGAACCCAAACTTGATTTCTTAATGTAGTAATTATATCCCAAAAGTTAGAGTTAAGCTATGTTGTACTTTATAATGAGTAGAACTCCGCAAACTGCTCGGAAAGCAAGCCATCCCCCTGTGATTGGCATGGGATTACCTGCAGAACAGGACGCTATTTACTGTATGTCCCTCACTGTATAATGTATGTTGTCTCAGGACTTATCACCTCAACCTTTCCTGCCATTCTGCAGAGTATGCCTCACCTTGGATGGCTGTGTTTAGCATTTCCGAAAGGTCAAGCCTCACATTGTCGGATAGATGAATATTGATAACTGCAGGACTCTGACACCCATTCAGCTCTGTGGGAGAATTGATAAGACTGTCATTCCCCGTAATATTCTGCAGATTGAGACAGAGGGGAATTGTCTTATTCCTCCAGCTATTATTGTGCCGCCAGTGTCTATAACTCCGAGATAAATGGAGGCTGGATTCCTGTGGAAAGTTTTAAGAGTTCAGCGGTGAGGCGCCCGCCTGCACATAATGGGGCCGACTCTAAACCAACCATTATGCAACACAAACACACGGTTAAACAAAACAGCAATAACAACTACATCATCATGAATATTTGTAATGATGTGTGAAAATGAGAAGATTCATCATCACACATTATTTAGATAATTTTCCTTTGTCTTGGATGTGCCTGTGTGGTAGTACTTGGTAGTACTTGAGCCCTGTTTGTAGGACTCAGGCCCTGATTATTTATTCACTGTATAGAGCAAAGACAGGACCTTTGTTGACCTGCACGCATGTTTTGTTCAGCAACCATTTCGGCCAGGAGGCTCAAAGACATGCCATGAACAGGACTCACACTTAAAATGCATGTAAGAGCGGAGCAACATGTGTGATATGTAAAAGAAACGTTGAGGAGAAGATGGAGAAGAAGACCTCAGGCTTTATTAGACATCTGCACAAGATGGAGCAGAACTGTAAGTGGGATGTTAAAGTTAGCCTAACTGGACTGTAGATTATATAACAGAATCAGAATACTTTGTTTATCCCAGGGGGGGAAATTCTGTAATTCAGTAACTGTTAAGAGTTTGTTGGTATTTGGTTATAATTATTTTTGGTTAGTTAGATCGGGGATTGACAGCAAATGATTTGCAGGTGTTTCTGAGTTTAATAGACACCTGGAGTCATCCCACCATGGCAAATATAATACTTTGTGTGCATTTATATATGACACACAGCGCTCTGATGTTAATAGCTGTTAAAACATACCTGTCAGAGGATCTAATGTTAATGAATAAAATGTGTTTTCTATGCATCCAAAAGGTTCATCACTGTCATTCAAGGTTCATGCGGTGAATCATTTTGAGTAAACAGCTGTCCCTTTATAATATTAATCAATTAAGACTTGACTGGGACACCATAACGAACTCAGATTTTTCATTGGTGACTCAGAACTCGGGACTAGGCTTGGACAAAGTTTTACTCTGCCTGTATGATTTTATAATTCAAACCTGGTATACTTTACCTTTTGAATTTATATATCACAAAGACGGCCAAGCCCATCAGTACGACCGACACCAGCATGATGACTGCCGTGCTGCTGTGGCTGCTATCACTGCTGTCGACAAGAGGAGCTTTGAAGTAAAAAGAACAAAAGACAAACGGAGAACAAATGAGGGGAAAAATGCATATTTCTGCTTTGTAATAATGCAAACTGTCTCACAATCATATTAAATGTCAATGTAGAATAATCGCTGTGTTGTTTTTACTGCGCATATTCAAGAGAAATGAATGAGAAAGCCAATGTCCAATCAAGATTTTATGGTTTCGATTACTTCATCCAGGATTTTTCAATCGCTCTGAAGATGGCTCGCCGGGGAGCCCTGAGTACATACACTAAAAACAAACAACAAACCATTTGACAGCTTTTATACTTTTCTTCCTGTGAACTTGTTTGATATTTTTAACTCTTAACTTAGACACATTACTTTCCCCCCCAAAAAACAGGACTGACAGACCGCCGTTTGTCCAGGTAGGTGTGTTGGTGTCAGAAGCCGCAGACTCACCTGGAGACAGCTGTGTGGCATACACATTCACCAGCAGCCCTGGTTTGAGTGTGAACTGGATGAGGTCTTGGTTCAAAGCACTTAGCAGAACCTGAGAAAGCTATGAGGAGGAGTGACAGAGCAGACGGGGACTGTTAGTGGTGGCTGCACAGCAATATTCAAAAGTCATCAATATTTCAGCCCAAGTCATTTCATCCCGCAGCCTGAATTATGAATCAGAATTTTTGCTGCCGTCTAAAGAGGAGCAAACGTTGATATGACATGGAAAACCAAACCTGCTGCATCCCAAACCCAGCCTGCTTTTAAGAGCAACGGGTTCCGCATCAGGTAAAGAGGCAGCCGGTGAGAATCGATAAAAAAAAAAGGCTTAAGTTATTTCTCGCAAAACAAGGAGTTTTACCTTTTAAAAGAGAAAATTAAGAAGTTCAGAGGGGCAAAGCTTTTGGAAATTCTCCCATGTTCTAAAATCATAAAATTGGAGTTTTAATTTCTCTCCCTTAAGTTCTCCTGCTTTTCACACCTAGATGAAGCAGTCATTTAACAAGAGACCAAAATGCCTTCCTGGAGCCCATTTGAGTCCTTAGCCATGCCTCACTAATTCCATCTCGCTCTTTCTAAAATCTTTCCATTGGTTAAAATTAGACTGCTCTACACAGTATGAATAATTACTTTTTGTTCTAGTGGCATATCAGGGTCAGTAAATCTATTACACATTTTAATAAGCTGCTTCACACATACACTCAGCGAATGCACGCGTGTGTGTGTGTGTGTGTGTGTGTGTGTGTGTGTGTGTGTGGGCACACACTGGCTTAATGCAGCCGTGCTGCAAGTCATTCACTGGAGATGAGAACAGTGAACTGAAGATTTATTACCCTATTGTCTGTGAGGTTCTGCCAGGTAATCAGACAGGCTTTAGATAAATACATCTCTTTAATTCCCAATCCAGGCCGCATGCCCCAGTTTGCCTCCTTTCTCCATGATGCCAATTATATGATGCATCAATGTAATTAAATACCTATTAACTTAGTTCAAGACTGACTGCCAGCCAGCAAAATGATGTTTACTTGTGATATGTTGTGGCCCTATCCGTTATGATGAATAAATGAGCTTGTTTAGCTGGAGGTTTAAAAAGTAGCTCTGTGTTATTGTTTTTTCTAATAGCTTTCTATAACGCTGTAAAAGATAAGGACACTTGTTTCGCTGAAGGAAATAGAACACCAAAGAGGCTGGAAGGTTTATGAAAGTCTGTAAACTCCTGAAAGGTGGCATGGAGTCTATAATGTGTGCAGAGATGCTTTGTGAATATCATTTCTCTGATGTGTGCCGTTTTAGGGCTTTTACATGGGAAGACATTGCCCTCTAGTGTTCAAATTAAGCATTGCTTTGCAGGAAGTATTACATTATTATAAATCTTAGAAATTACCTGAACCTTAAACTTGTTCAATGACTTTAAGTGATTTTTTTGTGTCTTCGCAGAAGAAGAAAACATCAGAACACAGTTTAGGTTTGTGTCCTATCTTTAAACTTTTATTAATCTGTAACTACAGTTCCCTGATTGAAGATTCAGAGGGGAATCGAAGGTTTTTATTCCACAACTTAGACACTAAATTAAATCAATATTTTATAAAACTCTATGAGATAAGGCGGATGCTCTGTGCCAATAACAGAACAGCTATTAAAAGTCCACCCTTGTTTTCATTTAATGAACCACACCAGTGTTGCATCTTTTACCCCAATTACTACAAAAAAAATATCCTTGCTTCATTACGGCTGACCTTTTCCAGGGAATAACATAGTGTTCCTCCTGCCTTCCATGCAGCCTGTGCTGTCCATTTATTTCAGAGCAGTATGAAAATACATTTGCACAGACGTTAAACTTGGTCGACTCAGGTAATCCATCACCATGAGCATCATGTCTGCATTTATTTTTGTCAAAGTTAACCTTACTGTTGCACGGCAATGAAGTGCAGACTTTCCAAACCCAGCTGCACTTAAAACTCTGTTACCATGCAACAATAATGTACCTTTGACAAAAATAAGCACCGACATAATGCTCATTGTGATGTATTACCACCCTAAAATGAAGTCTCCACAAGCTGATTTTTATACTGCACTGAAATTTATGGAATCCAGTGGTCACGATTTTAACTAGATTTGATATTCCTCATAAAAAAACAGGAAGACGATTGGTTATCCAACGTAGATAAGTGAAGTACTGGTATCTCCTGTGTATTTTGACCACATACGTACAAGGTATGCAGTCAGACCTCCAAAAACCTGTATGCACAATGTCTTCAGGTCATTAAGTTAGTATATTTATTCAGATGTTTGATAGAAAACATAAGAAATCTAATCTTATGATTAACTTACTTTATACATTACTCTATTTTTTTTTTTCAGTGAACATATGAGGAAGAATATGATTTTATAAAGTAGGACTGAAACAGGATTAAATAATGAAAGAAAAGTTTCAAAAGTTATTAGAAGTCAAAGTTATTGTATACATCCACTAACTTTTTCATATTGGTGGACCACTTCAAAATAAGATGATGGAAGTATTCAGAAAAGTTATTACTTTATTTATTTATTTATTTATCATCAAAGTACAAGAAAAAAAAAGACAGATATACTGAAACTGTATTCAAAATACTCATTAATAGGCCTGAGCCTGTGCCTATTAAATCTAACCTGTAAGCTATTGTTGGACAAAATGTCAAATATCCGTCTGGTTCCATAGAAAGTGGCATGAGATGATTATTTCTATCATGTGTACATGTTACTGAGTTATTAATCTGTGTGAATGCAGCAGTGATAATAATTCATCTTGCTATCAACTGCAATTACTTATCATTTCAGGTCATTATCTGCTCCTTATTTGCCCTTTTGATTGTGTCAGCACTGCTCATAATGTACTTTAATCAGTTCCCCTGAGACTGGTCTTTCATGTTATATAAGCGCCCTCTGCTGGGCAGAGTTGAAGGGTGTGTCATTGTGTCTCTAATAAGCTCTAAATGAATTCATTAGGCCTTCAACCACATTCTCTTCTCAAGTGAAAGTCCCATTTACCCCTGTGTTGTGTTTGAGAGAACCACCATGTTTAATATCAAACATTTCAGTGGTTAAAAAGATTCGCAGCAGAGTCATTTCTGCTCACCATGCCATGTTTGCTTGTTAGCGCATAGCTACATTTTCAGTCTCCATGATGTAGAAACGCTACCCCACAGAAGCCTGAGGTTTCTCTGTCAGTGTTCAGGCATTTTCTTGAGATTTGTCTTTAACTTGGCGCCTATAAGAGACTCACTGTTCCAGCCAATGTTTATGACCGGTTCATCACCAGAGGCAAGAGAAGAGCGAACACAACCACTTTCCACATATGAATTCTGTGCTCAAGGTAGTAACTTCGATGCAGTGGATGATAACTTATATCCACGTAATAACAGTATTACCTTTGTGGGACTACAGGGGCTCCATAAAACCCAGCATGAAAATATATAACAGCAATCATCTAACGTCATAATTATACAGTGAAAAACTACATGAAATTAAAGATTTGAAACAAGAATCAGAGATAACTAAGGAGGATTGCTGTAATTACTAAAGAAAGATTCACAAATGTTTCAGTTTTTGAAATGAAGCAATTATTGGGTTAGTCCTTCAACTCTTTACACAGGGGAGAGTTTGCAGAGGAAATAATGGAAATATCTAGAATTAAAGTTGTTGTTTTATATTAGGTTGGGATTTTAGACGAACTTTTGGTGCAGGATAATTTTTCGCTTGAAGCAAGAGCGTTAATACACAAACTGCTGCAGGCAAAACCTCCAGTTCAGGACAAAAGCACTACTGTCTATAAAATCAAAAGAGAAAAGACTACGATTTGAGAAATGTGCACAGTTCATTTCTTCATAAGCAGAAATGTGATTAAAACATGCAACCTTTAGCACGTGACTGTCCAAGAAGAATTTGTTTTCCTTTGTCAATATTACCAACAATAAAGCTGTAAACCAAGGTTTAACCATCTGGTGACAGAAATGCTTTAACTTTAACAAATATGTTCTCTTAAAAACACAACAATGAAGCTTGAACAAACAACCTAGCCGTGTTGTATCAAAGTGAGGGACATATTCTCTGGGGATGCTCTCTCTAGAGACAGTCTCTGACTTTCCCAGCTTTCCTTTGTGCTGCTTTAATTACCACAAAAAGAGAGAGAAAAAAAAAAATCAAAGAGCATCTGCCAGAGCCTATTAAATTAATTTGATGAGGACGTACCTGATCCAGGTGTGCCCACTTTTCATCCACAGCTCCGTGTCTAGCCCTCCTATCGGGCACGATGAAAATCTCCGCTGTGGTTGGTAAACCTGGAAGCACAGTGACCAGGAGCTGATCCTCACTGATTCCTGTGACCTTTAACAAAAAACAACAACGCCTCATTAAAAAGGTTCTTCCAGCCATTCTGGATGAGGTAACACTGTGAATGAGATCCTGTATTAATGAGTAAAATTTGTTGGCTTTTTGCTCCATATTTCATTAGCCTCAGCCGCAGTCACTGTCAGGATGTAATGCATGGATAGACTAAAACATGCAAGTTGAATTAGACAGTCTTTGGTAAAGGCCGGGGCTTTTAGTGCAGTAATGCTGTAACCAGAGGTCTCTTGTCAGTTTCCTGGAGTAAATCGAGGTAATATCTGACAAGACAGAAGGTCAAAGTGAATGTTTCATACTGAGGGCTACCGTGGGATATATATAAATAGAGCTCAGAATTCAGGTCTTGCACATAACCTCATGTAGTTGAGGACATTTTTTATTTTGAAATTACCTTTTTTTATTTTGGCGTTCAAAAGCCCGATTACAATATTCTCTGTTTAAAGTTTTAAGCACTGCGGTATTTAAGTGTATCTTTGATCCTCTGTTGAATAAATGAGTAGAGCCTTGGTTTACCTGTTCTTATTATTTTTTCAGTGGCGCTTGGTTTTAGTTTCATTTGGAAAGGTTTTAGCTTTGGTTGTACCTTTTTTTTTTTTCCTCTGGGCTCTCACTGCGGCTGACCATAATACCAGACAAGGACCAGGCAGCAACCTCCAGAAGCAAACGTGGAAGTGTAAAAAAACTGCAGTTCAACAAGTGCCCACTTGAGGCAGGCTGCTAGAGCCAAAGACGTTCCTAAATGTCGAATGTTGAACTATGCTCATTTTAAGGCAAAATTAAACATGGTCAAAACTGCATCAAACATCTTTTTTTACAATAAAAATGAGCTAGCTCCCATGTTCATAATTTATTATTTGATTTTTTTAACTAAGCTAAGTGTCCACAAAATTATCTCACTCATCAGAGCCTTAGACAGATGTCAAGTTTAAAGCCTGCAGCTTAAATTACTTAAAGACACATATACAGCTTTAATTTCTTGCTTGAATATCTGACAAAGTGTTCTGACTTAAACACCCATGAGCAAAAGAGAAATCTGCTTTATAAGTGACAAAGCTGAGGTGTTTTTTTTCATCCTCTTGAATACAAACCCTAATTTCAATAAGCTGGGACATTATGTAAAACATGAATAAAAACAGAATACAATGATTTGCCAGTTCTTTTTTGACCTCTATTCATCTGAATACACCACAAAGACAAGATAATTATTATTCACACTGATACACTTCATTGTTTTTTGAAATTATTATTCACTCATTTTGAATTTGATCCTGCAACACGTTCCAAAAAAGCTGTAAAAGGGCCAAGGTTAAAGAAGCACTGAGCAAACAAACACAAGAAGTGAATTCATCTCCATTTAAAAAACACACACAAGTTTTGGCTCGTTGGAGTCTCTCCTGATTTGTTCACAAAACCACTTCAAATGGTTAAAACTGCCAAATTCATCAGCACTGCTTACTACATCTGAGTTGTGAGAAGCACTGCATGCCGTAAATCCAGCTTTGCCTGCTGTAGCTCACAGCAGGAAAACCTCTCAAATCCTCCCTGAATATGAGCGCTTGATCTCTGTCTCCTAAATGAACTACCCTCATGTTCAACTTTATGAGCCGTTCAGTTCACTGCTCACCAAAATATGTGCAAGTTCAATGCACTCGTTTAGATGACAAAAAACACAACTTTGGATAGCTAGAGGCACGGCTGACTTGACTGGGAAGTTACACACCACACCAGGAGGTTAACCAGCTCCATCTCTTGACTGACAGTTATGTCGAGTCAGCATTTTCAGTACGGGGACAGCCATCGTTTGGCTCCAAAATGTCTCTTCGGGTAATGTCACAGAGACCACATCTGTGTTTTATGAGCCCACGATAAAGTTAAAGTCAGGTCAAATACAGATGCATGAAATCCACTAGATATAGATAAAATCCACTTCCAATGGTCTGCAGATTTATGAAATGAATTGATGAAAACAAAGACTATCAATGAAAAGCTATTATTTTCTATAAAACTGTTGTTCTTTTGTTCAATTTTAAGTAGCAAAAACATGTTTTTGTGTTCTCGTTCTTCTACTTTTGTTAGCTCTCTTTGATAACAGTAACCTTGAGCGGGGATGCTTTAATGACTGGCGCACATAAAAAAAGTGTCCAACAAAATAAGTACAAGCTCTGTGATGGCAAGAGAGAGAAAGAGAGAGAGAGCAAGAGCGATAGGAACCTGCCTCTGCCTGAGTGAGTGCATGTTTACTGTACCCTGTCCAGTATTTAAAGAATAAATGCACAGATCCTGATTGCTGTTGTGAGTGACTCTCGTCAGCTTTAAAGTCTGCTACTGGATCGGCTCAGTATCTCAGTGGGGAAACTAGGCGTACTTAAGCACAGTACTCTCTCCTCACTGGAGGTTTTGGTCTTCAGGCAATGGCATTCAGCTCTTAAAGTGCAAATGGCATCTGTCCCTTAATGGCCTTTAGTGTTTTGACAAGTTCAGTTCAAAGCTTGGACTGGTAATAATGATGCTGGGTGATGAGCCGTGTCAGCCTGTAGAGGTTAACAGCTAATTACACATCAGGGGAGGTCAGACACACTGCAAGAAGTGAAGTGCGAAGCTTGGCATGAAAGCTCATGCATACATTTCATGTGCAGTTAAACAGACAATGAAAATGTCACGGGCTCACTTAGACAGACAACAGAGTTTTTTTTTTTTTTTTCAGCTGCTAATTGTCACAAACTGAACGAGGTTTTCCAGAGTCTCTTTTAAATGCATAACAGTCTTCACCATACTGACCTGAACCGCACAGCTCTTCACCACTCTGCCAATGTCCTCCCTCCACTCAGACACCCCCGGGTTCATTTCATCCAGATTAGAAGAGAAGGCCAAAACCTGCGACCGAAAATAACCTGAAACACAGGAAGAATTATGCATCAGACACTACGCACTCAGGATCTTCTGATGGTTCCGCGCATTCGTTCGGACCAGAGGAGACCGATCCTTCCAGGCTGTTGCCCCCAGGCGTTGGAATGATCTTCCTCTCTCAATGCGCTTAATTGACCCCGCTGACTCCTTTAAAAGCCAACTCAAAACTTATTTGCTCAGGCTCTTGTTTAATTGTTTTGGGGCTGCTGTGACTGTTTAATGTTGTTGTCTTGGCTTTTTAATTTGTATGTACATTTTTATTTTTGTCTATGTGAAGCACTATGTGACTTTTTTGTCTGTGAAAAGTGCTAAACAAATAAAGTTTACTTCCTTACTTACACTATTTCACAAAACAATCGAAAACGTCACTCAACTCTTTTGAGGCCTCCTGCAGAATACTTCACAATGACAGATGAAGGTTTGCCTTAAACGGTGTTGTGTGATTGTCAAATTAAAACTGATGACTGGACTTCTTTCTCTCTCATCATTTGTGGATTTACATTAAATGATTAATTGACTATTTTAAAGACCCTGCATTTTGTAAATTATAACCCAAAAGTACCTGAAGGCTAACGTGGGAGATTTCTTCTCTACTTTGGTGAGAAGCAATTTCTCACACATGTATATTTTAGTCTTTTTAGCCTCGTTTCCATCATTATCTGTTCCCTAAAACTTATCTTTGTTCATTTCTCAGTGAGATCAAATATATTGATTTTAAGCTATAGGCAGCGATGAATGAACGCATTGCTATTCAAGGGAGATCTACTTTTTTCCAACTCTTTCATCTACTTCAAAGAGAAACCCAAGAGATTTATATATTTTAAATAAGAAATTTAACATCTTGAAATATTTAGAAAGATTTAAACAAAATAAATGATCAGTCTGTTGATCTAGAGGCTCTCTGATGTTGACTGTAGTCTTTTATATCCCCTTGATTGTTCTGTCACACCCTGTAAATTGTACCTCTTAAACCTGTAATTGGCACAGTGACCTTGGGTTTATACTAGTTTCATGTACATGCCATTTTTAATGACAGTGTTAGTCTTGGTTAAAAAATAGCTGAACTCTTTTACAAAAATTTCCAGAGTTAAGTATCACTCCTCGCCACAGAGATCCCAGCTTTAACTTTTCAAGAAGAAAAACTGTTAAACCATTTTTTTAAGATAAAGCAAGGTGCAAAGCAGAGAATCTTTTTTTATTATTTCAAAGCCCACAATTGCAAGAAAGAACAGCTTGCTAGGCAACAGCAGAATCACACGTCCTTAAAAACAAACCTTTGACCTCCAAATACACTCCAATTTACTACCAGACCTGCTGTTTTCTGTTCAAATCACAGCGACTATGGCTGCTAAATTCACAGCAACAGAATTCCTGGTTTGTTTCATCCACCACATGGACAATGTGCTTTTATTTCTGCCTATTGAGGAGTGTGAAGCCAAAAATCTGCCTCCATGTTTCCTCTTGTACTCCGGTAATCCAATACAGAGCACTGCAGGAGCAGAGCTGTCAATCATTTATTGTTTTGAAATCAAATAAGTAAATAAAATTAACACTTGTAAGTCCGCACTTTAAGAATGACAGAAAATGACAGACAACAAATTAAAGAAATTTAAATCTGATGTATTATTCAATTTTATAGTCTGAGTAGTGTTCCACCTGTTTCCACGGAGAAGGCGCGGTTTATGATCAGTAATTCAGCCAGTCAGTGACACTTGATCTTTTGGCCGACATGATTCATTTTAATACGCAGTCTATAGTTTTCCTTCTAAGGCTATTTGTTTCAACACAACGGTTACCTTTGTTGTCACCTCCAGAGGTGGTGCGCCTCTAAATCAATCTGATTGGACAATGAATGACTAAAAAAATCCATTCAGAACACTCCTCCAAAACATGTCAGAAGTTCAGGATGCTTGTGGAGTTCAAAATCCTTCTTGTTCACAGAAAATAATTGGAAATAAAGAGACAGCTCTCACAGCATTGTGTCTTACCTAGGCCGAAATATTTGTTATGCAACGTGTGATAAGAACTGAGCCATCGGCATGAAAAGAACTCTGCCCACTGATTTAGGCTACAAAAAAAAAACAAGTCTGCAGATCTAGATAAAGGAGATGTTTTCAAAATGCTGATCACTGGCAGTATTAAGGATTTCAAAGTACTGATTCACTCTCAATTAAACAAACACATTGGATTACATAATCTGCATGCTGTTACAGTATTTAGATGAAATAAAATGGTGAAGAAAACAACATGCAGCTCACCATAAACTGCAACAGTCATCTCATCTTGATGGACTGTATTTCCCACTGCAGCCTGAACAACAACAGAGTGACTCCCCTCTGAGGAGAAAGTGAAAGACATCGCTCCATCCAAGGTCACCACCGGCTGAAAGACAAAGTGACAGAGAAGAAGATTCACCGTGACGTGTGAATCTATTGAGTCATTCTGTTACACAGCGGAGAGCGCGGAGGTGAGGCTTGCCTCTGTTTTGTTACCGAACCACCAGTAATAGGTGACCGTTCCCACGTTGTTGGGGCGTAACACCGTTGTGAGGTTAACTGCTTTGTTCTTGACAACCACAGATGCGGCCAAGAGCTGAACTTGCTCAAGTTGACCTTTGGAGAGAGATCACAAAAACAACATTTTCATGTTTTATTCGAAATTGTCCAAATACTACTCAAAACAGAGCTCAAAATTATGTATAACCACAGATACAGCATTACTGTAGGCAGACAGATGCTGTTTGAACGCTCTGAGTGTCAAACAAAGGGGAAGTTGATTGCACAGCAGGAGCGGTTTGACAAGTTTCCATGGATGTTCTGAAAATGTCACATTTGGTATCCATTATAATGAGCTCAACTGAAACTGACCACTGCTGATCTTCTCTGTCAATAAAGAGAAGACAAACAGTCGCTTCTGAGGCCAACGCAGAGTGAGTCACACTCGAAACTCCGGATGGCTCTCGCTTTAATGAGCCAATTTGAAGAGAGAATAAAAGATTTGAGAGCATATTTGTTTTATAGTTTAATATTCTTGTTGTCTCTTGTCTTGATGGCTGTCTGAGGGGTAGGGGGTGAAATAAAAGCGCAAAATGATTTCGAGCATGTGGTTAAAATCATACTGCATCTGTTGTCAAAAGAGGATGAAGAGGAAAGAGCTTTTGTTGAATTTGATCTCCTAACCCGTAACCTTTTTGTCGCGGTTATTTGCTTTCTAATTTTCACCAGAATCAAAAACTACTGAAATCCATTTATGAGAATTTCATGTCTTTCATAGCTCCCCAAACAAATTTGATGTACCAGTACTTCAAGTTATTTCTTAATCGTTTTTTTTTAGCCTTTATTTTAATGTCCTGCCTGTTTGAGTCTGCTGCCTTTGTGAGGCACTCTGAACACAGGTGAAGGTAAAGGTGCTGCTTTAAAGAAGGTGAAGTTACGTTTTGTCAGTGGCATCCTATGAGATACTTTTTATCATTCTTTCTACAGAAAATACACAATGGAAAATTTTTGTCAAGTTTCCTAATCTTAATGGTCATTCAAGTGAACATTTTATCCACTAAGGAGGAACATTTTTTCTTCTCTGGTAGGGCAGCTCAAAGAGCACTTCATGAAAGTTCTCTCCACATGTAGGTCATCTTGGAGGAGACTATCATGTTTTTTTCTTTTTATTAGGAATGGACCTAAGAGAGCATTTTGCACATTCCAATATTAAAAGAGTGTCCAAAAGAGACACTTCTACCATTTTTTTTCTCTGTCAAAAGTCAGTTTTGGTAATCTTATCTTCATTTCTCCCTTAAAAGTCGGTGTCCATCATTTTCTTTCCTTATAAGGCTACTGTGGAGCATACTTCTTAGTTTTACTCCACTAAAAGGTCAGCCAAATGGACACTATTGTAATTTTTCCACTGGAAGGGCATCATGAGTACACTTAATAGTATAAAGTCCTGTAAAAAAGTACTATAGAGTGAACTTGATCACTATTTTTTTCACAATACAGTGTACCTCTTTAGGTTTTCTCCACTAGAAAGGAACCCAAGTGGAAATAATATCATGTTTTCTCTGCTGGCGACACTAAATTCCTCTTTAAAGTAAAGGTAAATAATGTAGGTCCTAATATAGATCATACTGAGAAAAAAAATGACAGTTTCCTCAAAATAACTCATTCAAAGTTAACAGGATTAGATTGTTTTGACTCAACAGTTTCTGTTTTAGACTCACAGGAGATGTGGAGGTAGAGGACCACCCTGTCAAAGCCCAGACTGTTGGTCGCTGTAGCAGAAACTTGGTAGATGCCGACTTTATTGTAGATATGCTTGATCCCGTCATCGATGGAGCTTATGTTTACATAAGATATGGAAGTCCCATCACCAAAGTCCACTGTTATGCTCGTGGTGGAGCCCAGACCCTTCAGAAAGGAAACATAATACTGTCACTCACACTGTAGCCCCAGATGTTTGTCACTGACACAAAACAGCATGCATGTTCAATAATATCTACAAGAAAGAAGACATGTTGTAAATCCTGTCACAGCATATTTACTTGACATGCTGCTGCTCCCGCCTCTGTGCTATATGTCAGCGACTGATCTCAATCAGAAAAGAAATTTCACAATGTTACACACTATGTTGTGGTTTAGTTTATGTCAACTCAGCACCTCTTCCAGGAAGACCAAGAAAGTGACATTCCTCCCCAGTGTTGCCACCAGTGTTCCCTCACTGGTGAAGAGCTGGAGGCCCCTGGGTGCCTGAGTGGGACACTTTTGTCGCCTGGGGCTGTACTTCAGCTGCGTTCCCTCGGTGCAGTTGTTTGACAAAGCTCTGCGATATCTGGGATTCATCAAAAAAAGAAAAAAAGAGCATGAGTATTAAAGCAGACAAATGCACACACAGGAAGACATTCATAATAGATATAATGAAGTGTTTTTGTTTACATACTCCCACAGCTCTGTCAGTTCAATTAGCCTTTTATCAACACCAGCCATCAGTTTCAAGTGGGCACATTTGAGCTGACTTGCAATTAAAGGATATTTAAATCCAACGATGAAACAGAAATTAATACTGTTACAATCTGTCATTCACAACACAACAGTGCTTAATTGAATGTTTAGTGTTTACTTACTATCTGTGACAACTTGACTTTTCAGTCTCTGCTAGAGAACTAACAAATACAGCGTGTGGTTTACAGGTTTGGAGGGAGGCATATCCTCCTGTGTGGTTGGCCTGGTGGTACAGAGGAGGTCATGGTTTTTAAATGTTTAAAAAGTTGTTAATTCATATTTTTTTAAATCTAACCGGTGTTGCACCTTTTATCTCATTAAATTATTTATATTTTTACCAGTTTATGGTTGTAATTAGTGATGGGCACGGCAGTTCTGTACTAAATGTACTAAATCACTAGAATCAGTTCACTGAAAAGATTCGTTCAAAAGATTCGTTCACCAAATCACTGAATCATTTCGGGAGAAGTCTTTCGACTCTGACCTCCTGAACTGATACACAGCTGAACGTTTCAGGATTCAGTTCAATTCAAAGCTTCTGGGACCGGGAGACAAGAGTGTTGGGCTGTGTTGCTTTGACAAACAGGTTAGTAAAAATGAACTTGTTCATAAGTCATGATGTTTTAAGTGTACTGTCCTATGGTATGCTATTAACATGTCTGCTCGGAAAATTGGGCTCAGTGAGTGATTTGCTCATTGAACGTTTAGAAGAATTCACACAGAACATTCACCGTTCCCTCGCAAACCGCTGCAATGATAGGATGCTGCAGGTTTAATGCACTACTTGTTACATGCTGTGTCCTGTTGTATGCAAGTTGTTCTGATGGCAATATAGCTGTAAAAATGAATTCAAAATTCGAAAATGATTCCAGAGAGTGTAGTTCAAAGCATGATTCGTTCACCAAGTGATTCAGGCATCGGTGCATACGGTCCCTCGTTCGCTAGCTGCTCGACTGGCAATGCTGTTTCTTACTTCACGCTTAAGTGAGAAACGAACAAATCACTCAAGAAAGTGATTCGGTTCAGTAAGTTCACCTAAAAGATTTGGTTCTTTTAAACGAATCGTTTGCGAGCTACACAACACTAGTTGTAATGCACCACAACTGCCTGCAACCTTGGCTGCAGCTCATCCTAAAACTACTTACTGACAACAATAAGTAATAAAACTAGAAGAAAGCATTAGTGGCAGTAGTTCGTCAAACAGATTCAATCAGACTGTAGACTTTTAATTCACTCTTCCAAAAGTTTAGTGAGAAACTCTGCTTAAAATATTCACAAAACTGAAAACGTGACATTGATAGTAAACAAAAAAGGCAGAATTTGTTTGAAACAACTATAATAAAGGTGAGGCACTGTGGGAGAGAGGGAGAGAACTACCTGAAAAACCCTCCAGTAGTATTTCTGCTTTGAAGCCTATCCCTCCCCCATGGCTGATAGTTAGTTGGTTATTGTTATGAATTCGCCCCTAATCAGAAACTTCTAATGCTATGTGTAATCCTTTTCCTCTCAGCGCAAAGTTGTAGTTTAAATGATTTTTCTCTCCAATTAAATTAAATTTTAATTTGTTTAACACATCCACATTACCCACTGAGAGCCCACAGTGATTCTCAACGAGTGGTGAAACCGAATCTTGCTGGTAATCACAGATATATAATGTTTAAAATATGCATGAGTGTATTGTACCCATCTTGATAATCAAACACAATTCCAGGAGAAATCAGCAAGAAACATATTCACATCGTAATGGATACTGATAGTGTTAAAGAGTACACAAAAGCTTGTTTGTACGAATGTGTGTTTAAGAGGGTATTTAAAATCGAAACTCATTCTGGGGTCTTTATTTTTTGTGGCAGGTTGTTGCAAAGAGGCACTCTTAAAGATAAGACACTTTTGCCTTGAGCCTGGACTGTGGAACAAATCAGTGGGCCTCGCTTGACATTTTAAAAGCAGTTCACAGGCAAAACGTCTTGTTCATGAAGCAGCCAACAACCTATAGACAACTTAAATACAACAAAGAGCCACAACCAGACTAACAGACTCTCTTTAGGGGGAAAAAAAACAAACAAGGTTCAAAATGGCTGGTTTAATCTTTTAAATGTGTTCAGTTTTAAAAGGTGACGTGTGGAGAGGCTTTGAGAGAGATACAGCGATATTTAAGGAACAAGATTTACCACGAGAGGTTACACAATCTGGATATTCTAGTTAAGCACAGGCACCAAATACTGATAAGTATATGCTCCATAGTAACACCTTGCTTCCTGTTGTGTAGTTAATAAACCTATTATCTGGTCTCTATCTCTGTACTTTGTATTAATGTAGAGTAGTAATATCTGATCTGTGGACAAAGTGGGCTTTGACAGAGACCATAGTTCATTGTTGGGTGTGGGGCGGCTCTCGTGGAATGCTGGCATGCCACATGTCAACAATCTTTTCTACAGTGTAAATCTTTTTTTTTATGTACATTTTTATCTGTTTTGATGTGCCTCACTTGGCAAAGTTGTTGCTGTTGACAGGCACTTGTCCTGCCTTAGTGATCGTTAAGATATATCATGGACTGTATATAGAATAAGCGCCGTCTGCCTCCTCGCTGGGTGAAGCCACCTCGAGAACAGCACCCTCTGGTGACGGGCTGCAGTATAGGTCATAAATCCCGTATACTGGCGGAAGGCAGAACCATGTTGTCTATAGTATATACGGTCAATGAGATATGTATGTAACTTAGGATAAGGAGCTCTGAAGGGTTGGGTGGAAGGAGGGGGAATAGGTTTATTTTTAAAAGTATGGTATGTTATCATCGTGTATTACAATTTCACTAAAATTTGTTCACAAAAAAAAAAGGTATGCTGGTTTCTTTCCACCACTGTTCATCTGTATGCTTGGATATCTACTACTCCCTTATATCATGCCAATACAAACATCCAGGCGGGCGTACCCTGTGGTGTTTAGGAAGCTGTCTCCTGTGATGCAGTCTCTCAAGGTTGCAGAAGGAACAAACCAGAAAGCCGGAGTGCAGCTCCCATCAACCTGTCTCTCAAACCCGTAGTCACTGTTTCAGGTGGAAGACAAAGAGGGAGTAATTGGGATTACTTATCATTTATTTAGAATATCCAATACAAAGCTCAAACAGAATCACACACAGTAGAGGAGTTACAGACAGCAGAGAACCTGCAACAGCCCAGCAGCTTAGAGAATGTAAGATTTGATGTTTTATGTATCAAACTCTTGGAGCAGAGAAGACATTGTGCGTGTTAGCACACTTTGCAATTATTACCTTGGCAGAGTCAGAGAGATCTGTCAGATTCCTGTCATTGTGTTCAGGGGGAACACAATCTCAGGAGCCAGAGTTGGAAAGTTTAATATGCCTTATAGTAATTACGTGGTGTTAAGCTTGTTTAATATAGCTGTGAGTGCTGCTCATTTAGCTCTGAGAGCGAGATCAGAGAGATAAAAGAAAGTATGAGATGCTGAAGTGACGTACACAAAGTTCTGACTCATTAGACACAGAGAAAACCGTTTTAAAGCGGCTGAACTGTTCCTCTGATTTCTGAGAACAGACTTCAATATTTTCAGTCGTCTTTTTTCTGTTTATTTATTCATATTTTTTTTTTACATCTATTAATCTTAATTGTGGTTAAAAAAAAAAAAACATGATCAAATTCTCAAATATTTTAATGGAAATTTGGGCAAATTAATAAATCAATCTAAACCATGAACAGCAAACTCAAGTTATCTAATTTGGGGTGCTTAATAGAGCAACTTTACACCATAACTCAAATACGATAAACTTATGATTTTAACAATGACAATAATGAGATTTATGTTAAACATCAGTGTGAATATTTTTACTTTTATTCATTTGCAGTAAATGGTCGAGGCCAGAAAAGACATAAATCACTTAAAAGTACATTTTTTGCCAGTGTAGAACTATTCAAGTCCAGGACTTGGGCTGAAATCCTGATTTTCAGGACTTGTGACTTGACTCTGGCTTTAGCACCATTGACCCAGACTTGGATTTGAGCATTAGCAATAAGACTCAGAAGATGGAGAAGACTCAAACGTATTTATTTTTCAGAATGACTTAATTGTTTTTTGGGGGTCAGTTTTTAAGTATAGGGTCTTGATTCAACTGTTCCTGCCATGTCACCTAAAGAGGTGCCATAGATTGTGAGTTTTGCTTTCAAAGATTTTATCTCAAACTCAAGCATGAGCCCTTCAGTATGTTAAATGTGTAAAAGAGCCAACAAGAAAAACTGGGTGAGTTAAAACCTCAACAGACATCTGCCCAGGTTAAACCCAGGAGAGTAATTGAGACGCAAAAGCTACCTGCACAGTACTAATGATTACATTACTCTCAGCCAGCTGCTAATGTGCTCGTGTTTATGTTGGCCTCATGGGTAATTTAACCCTTGGGTCAAAGGTGTATGTTCAGGTAAAACTCTGAGTAATAGAGAGGGAGTTGCAGGTATTTTTGAGTTAATCAGACTCCTGCGGCAGGAACACTGTGTATCTCCAGAGAGAGATGTGGTGCATGACACACAGCGCTTTAACTTCATTGATAATTTAGATGTGCAGATAAGCCGACAAGATCCACCAGAATCTAAAGTTAATAAATGCAGTGCTTTTCCTCACTTTCAGAACAACATCTCACCTAGTTCCTGAGATTCACACACTTAATAGTTTGGAGTGAAATAGTGGTGATCTAATAATTAGTGATAATATTAAAAAACGAGGACTGGGCTGAGACTCAAACACTCCAGATTTGGTAACTAGACTGCAAAACTCTGCAAAGCTATAAATCAAGTTAATTATTCATGCATAACTCTATAAGCTACAGCCAAGTGAACTGCAGAGATCCTATAGAAAGATAACAGAAATATGATAAAGAGGTTATGAATTATGACATATAAATCTTCAAATACTCCTCTTGTTGTGCCTTCGGTCTGCCTTACAGTCTCTGCCTCTGGAGACATATAAAGCGTTGTGCACTAGATTTAATGAAGTGAAAGGAGAAGCTGCAGAGCGGGGAACTCACCACTCAAAATCTGCCTCTGTGCACGGGCAGGAGTCTGACATCTGGGAAATATACTGATCTCTGGCCTTGACACAGTGAACGTTTGCTTTCAGCTTCTGGAAGATTCTCTTCATTCCCATGATGCACACTTCATCCTGTGATGAATAATGGATCAAAAACATTTTCAGAGGTTCTTTATCTCTCGTTTTTTTTTTTTTTTGGGGAGCCATCTGGCTTTTATTGTGTGACTGAATCAAAGAGATTCAACAGAGTTTAATCAATGACAAGAAGTCTCATGTTAGCACCAGTCGGGGAGGAGCAGGATCCTCTTACCCCATTGTGTAACTGCCATGTCACATAATCTTCAGATGTGCAGCGATGTTGGAAAATGGACCGGAAGTCAATTTTCACAAGTTGCCACTCAGATCGATGGCTGAAATGACCAAATATTCTGCACAAACAAGTCAGACAAACACGGTCAGGAACATTTAGTAAATGGGTAAATTCAGCGGAGAAAAGCCTAAATCTAGATAATCTGATGCTCTGACTTTGATCCATGTCCCCCCTGTGGGCTGAGGAAACTTCCCTACATCTTCGGCTAATGAAACCCCTTTCAAAACCACATTAAATAAGCCCATGTTCACTTCTAAGACTTCATCTCGTTGACATATAATTTCTCAGCGTGTTAATTAACAAACTAGAGACATTTCAGCGCTTACTGATTTCTTTATATCTTACGTCATAATGAGGGTGTCCTCTCCAGGCTCCCCAAGCACCCCATCAACATAGAGAGGAGAGGAGGTGAAGCTATATTTGTCCCAGTTTCTGCCCTCATCAAAACTCAGCCTGAGGGAGAGAACAATGGTTAGATCACAAACAGACCCACCACAAGTCAGCAAGAAAAGCCTCAAGCAGGGAAACAGTCTCAGCCCCTGTTTTAAAGATCGGGTGTAGTCCCTAAAAACGATGCACTCCGTCCTCGGAAATCCTTACCAAATATGTCTAATTGGCAGAGGTGTGTGTCTTATGGCCACCAGAGATCCTCCTTGATTCAGGAAAAACACGCTGTACTCCTCCTGAAAAACCTGCACACACCACCAGCTTCTTTTTATCACACCAGAGGAATCATTTAAGTCGACACACACAGTATGCATCACTGACAACATAGGGAACACGCGTCTTTACTCCTACACACTAAACGAGTAGAAACTTCAAATGCTCTTTACACAGGAGTCTCAGTTGTGTGGGTAAACAAATGCATCAAGCAAGGGCTGCTTTCTTTGTTGGTTTGCAGAGTTTTTAAAGCCGATGGCAAAACTCAGCGAGCTCTTTTTGGTTTATCGGTTTTGCAGATCAGAGATGCACATGTCTCACACAACAAGCCTGTGTGTCAAACCTCAATTCCTTATTCCTCTGTAACGGTGTCAAGCACCAAAAGCGAAAAAAAAAAAGGGAGAGCTGAAAGTTAGCATAGAAAGCCAGATCAGATCCAGTGTGTTTTTTATTCAGATAATGTCTGACTGATGTTGAGGTTTTTTTTTTTTCATTGTGTCTGCATTAAATTGGGGGTAAGTTCAAGGCAAGTTTAAAAAAAGCTCCTGCAGTAAAAAGAGAAACGTGATTGAACTTGCCACGTTTCTAAAAAGTAAAGGTGAAGAAAAGCGGATATTATTAAAACATCTTACTGTACCTCTTTCCAAGTGTTTCCAGCATCAGATGTGATGAAAATACTGACATTAGTACTGGTCAGCTCAGGTCCAACCACACCTGAATAAAAAAGTTAGGCATCAACATAGTGTGTATGTTTTTCCACTGACAAACTATTGAGCAGATCTGCAAGAAAGACTGATCTGATTTTCCTTTTTTAAACTCCTGTAAGCTGAAAAAGACAGAGCTGGGAACACAACCTGAGAACCGGGAGCGAGATGACTGAAAGTAAACAACAGTATGGATGTGAAAAATCGAAGGTGCAAATCAAATAAGCTCCTCACCTGATGCTATTATAATTCCTGGAGCTGTATCTTTGCTGACAATGTTCCCAGAGGTGTAGGGATTCTCGGAGACATGCAGGTGGAGATGTAAGGAACAGTGAGGCTGCAGAAACACAGAAACACAAAGCAGATTAGTTTCCTCAAGTCAAAATGAGATGAGGATAGGATAGGTTTGAGACGAAACAGCATTTCTGTGGAAAAAGTTAGGCTGAATGCTTTAACTGATATATCTGAGAAAACTGGGACGGGGAGTTTTACAATTAAAAATGTTACGATCATATTATTGTACACCATCGAGCCTCTGTTAAAAGTAAAAGGGGTAAAGTGGTGCTGTTGGTGTTGAATATCAAAGTACAGACAGAAACTTTAAAAAGCTGAAAACACCAAAGCTTTAGTAGTAATGATTAATGCTCCATTCTCAAGGTTTTTTTTTTATTATTATCAAAAGCCAGTAAAGTAAGAGATCAAGAGGAGTGAGCTGAAGCAGTGGTAAAGGCAGCAGTATATGAAACGGTAGTTTAGATGAAAGACATATTTGTGGTAGCCTTCTTTAGTAAAACTGCCTCTGTGAAATTTTTATCATGGCTGTCTTTGGTAAAGGACAAACTTTATTCTTATTTGAATGTTTTTATGGACTCATAAACTTCTTTTTTTATTTTATATTTACTGTATATGTACAATGATAAAATTCAGCAACAACTGCTTAAAGTTAAAATGATGGAAAAAACTATTTAATAGAAACATGTATTTAAATTTTACAACAAATTATTAGAGCCATATAAAAAAAAAACAAATAAGACTATGATTAAAGTCATTAGCTTATGAGAATAAAGTCATAATAAAATCATTATGAGAATAAAGTCGTAATAAAATCATTAGTTACAAGAATAAAGTCTGGTAAAATCATTAACTTACAAGAATAAAGTTGTAATAAAATCATTAGTTACAAGAATAAAGTCATAATAAAACTATTAATTACGAGAATAAGGTTGTAATAAAATCATTAGTTACAAGAATAAAGTTAAAATAAAACTATTAATTACAAGAATAAAGTCAAAATAAAATCATTTATGAGAATTAAGTTGTAATAAAGTAATTACTTACACGAATAAAGTCAGAATACAGACCTCATATTCTACCCTGTTGTTTGAGATGACAGTTGTTGTGAAAATTTACTTCAATAAAGGTTTCTCAAACAAGGAAATATTAATCTTTCGGCACATCAACACATTATTTCAAGTATTATAATTACTTTATTACGACTTTATTCTCGTAAATTAACGACTTTAATCTCAAAGTCTACATTTTTTTTCTTCTTAATGTGGCCTTAATACTCTGTTGTAAAATTCACCATACCTCGATAGTGTTTAGTGTAATAGATGAATGGGCAGTTTCAAACTGGGAAAAAAATGGTTGTGATTCAGACTTTTGACATTGATGAAAGTCTTTCTGATTTAGGACAAGTAGGCTTCAAGAGGTTCGGTAATCCGTACAGTATCAGTCATGCTCCAACCTCAAACCCCAAACCCTTCAGGTATGTTCAATTATTTGAAAGGTCTGTGCAGTTCCTGACTTTTTCAGAGCTTCCTTCATATGAGAGACAGTCTTTGACCATACTACAGCAGGATCCAGGGAAGTATTTGTTTGAGCAGATAACAGAAATCCAAATAAGCAAATCTCTCTCTTGTCAGTGGCCCACTTACTTGTTCACAATAGACCTTGTTTCCCTGGAGATCGGTTGTTGGAGCCTGAAGAAGGCGCCAGTCTCTCCCTTTGTTGTATGTGATATAAGTTTTCACTTGGTTCTCAACAACTTTATTTGACAGGAACACCCCTTTAATCCCAGCAACCTGCAAACATAAGAGAGAAAGAGAGAGAGAGAGAGGGATAGAGGGAAAACAACAAAAAAGGGAGGGGGAAAAAACTGTGAATTATTCAGACTTAAGTAAAGCTGAAGGCCTAGTTCGGAGAGGAAGAGATGTCTGAAAGTGATAGCTTTTCTGACAGGGAGCACTATTTTAGACCATCTGTAGGACTCTGCAGAATCAAAACAACATATGGCGCAGCCCTGAGATATTTCTTACTCTTTGTTTTTATGTGCAGAGATGCAGCCTCATGTGCAGTATTCACATTTCTCCTCCGTTTAAAGAGCTTACTTGTTCGTCAGTGGCAGGTTGACTGTTTTACATCCACTGCTGGTCAGATCATTGCCGCTAAATATTTCAGGATTTAGTGTGTGAGTGTGTAGGTCAGTGAGCAGCCAGAGTAGCTAGCACTGATGGCTTTCAAAGGTGTGTGTTAATAACAATGCGATGCTTTTACTGCTGGCTGCAGATGAGGATAATCCAGAGTGACACACACGTGCGGTCACCGCAACCTAGTAGTACCCCTGTCGACACACATATAACATATCCAGAGCACAACTTAAAGCTGCTATTCTGCAGGCGGTGTAACAAGAGGCTTAAAGTGACACTGCTTTTCCTGTATATGCGTATAGACGGTGTGTTATCCTAAGACAGAACCTAGCTAATGTGCTACTGCATGACATTTTGGCATAGAAAAGATAATAAAAGCAGGCAGGAAGAGGATAGTAGAGAGGGACAGCGGAATAAAATGCAATGCAGCAACATCTGTTCCATTATGTGGGGACATCTAAGACATCTGAGCACAGAGTACACTTAAGGAAAACATGGCAGAAAATCAAGATAAACTCACAGAAAGTTTTAGGCTGTCGGTGGCCTTTACAGTTTTCTCTTGAATTTTGTACTCTGCTGTTAACTGAGAGCAAAAATCAGCAAATGGGAACTTTTTTTATCGCATATTCCTCCCATGTTGGCTCCAGTTTATTTTTATACCTCATGATAAAAAGTGAGGAGAATTAGAGACTGTAAATCGCACAAGAAGGTGATTTGATTGATGAATTTGGCAAAGAGGTGCTTAATCTAAGTGTTCAAAGAGAATTATTTACATCATTAATTAAAAGCTGTCCAACGTTTTTCTCATTAGAAGTATATTTTTGGAAAAACAGTTCAAAAGCCAATTTATTCCAAAATACAAAGTAAGCTCATCAAAATCAATCAGCGGTTATTTTAATATTCAGAGAATTATTGAGGCCAAATTTCCAAGAAAACAAACAGAAGGGTTACTTAAGAAGGGTGTCTATGGCCTACATGAAGCCCACATACAGAGGTTATGCCCCCTAAGCAACCAGGGTTCGATTCCAGCTTATGGCTCCATTCCCTGGTCTCTCCCTATTTCCTGCTCTGTCCACTGTTCCTTATAGAAAGGCAATTTAAAGGCATGGTTGACGATTGGAAAGATTGGTAATTATTATGAGCCGCGTTTATATGGCGATCATGGTCCTATAGTGTGATCTCCACAAAGTAAAGAGAAAAAAAATGGAAAAAATCCATTCACCCTAGCAGGTGCAGGGCTGCAAAAACATTGACCAATGGGAGCCATCCGTCCCGAACAGCTTTTACTGGTCAATCTCCTGCTCCGCCTCTCCGTCCAATCACCTCGCTGTATTCGACACACCCCTCTCCCGTAGTTGCAACTCGTCTCCTCCCACTCTCCCGGCCCTCCTCAGAGCTCTGAGCGGCTAAAAGTAGCGTAGCAGCTTAGCTACAGGAGCTGTGATGGAGAAGGACGGGAAAAAATACTTCTGCTTGCCCCACCGCCAAAAGTGGGAAGAAAATGCAAGCCGACAGAGGAAAGGGCAAAGTCGAAGAGAAAATGTGAGCAATCAAGGAATCTAACTCGAATAAACATTGGGTCACCCTTCAAGCGGTGGAGAAAGCTCTGCCAGGATTTGGGCCTGAAAACAGACGCCGAGACAGCAGAGTTTTTGTTGAACAGGTAATTTTTGCCTTTTATTGTGGCACATGTTACATAAATAACGCTTATTAGTCTCTGCAATGTCAACATGGTAGCTGTCCAGGCAGCTGCAGACAGTGATCGCTAGCAGAGCTGGCGTTTACCGCCGCTAGTCACGAGCAATCCGACATGGTGAATCCTATTTGAAGCTAGCGTAGGATCTTCTGCTGGTTGGCTTTTTGCTCTGCCAGAGGGGGTGTGTCGTGAGGAGGATGATACAGGTTTGGGGGGAGTTTGTGGGGCACAGAGGGGTGAGGTTTGTGTGTGGGGAGTGGGACGCTTTTTTCAAATCTGCCTCAACAGCTCTTCAGATCGTCAACCATGCCTTTAAGTGTAGATCTTAAGAAAAAGTTTTAGATCAGTTTTCTCAATCTTGTACAAATTTCACAAATGATTGCACATAATTATGTTAGACGTTATTTGTGTAATATTGTCCCATAAGCTGCAGCGTTAAACAACAAGGCTAGTGTTGAATCCAGTGTGCCTGAATAACCACAGGTATAAGAGGATGACCGCACCAGCCCAACAGCACTGTAGCTGCCCACCTCATAGAGGTCGATCATGATGTTGCCTTCAGGTCCTCCACTGCTCACAACGTCCTCCAGCATTAGGGTGAAGAACAGCCCTCTGGACTCCGACATGTACAGGTTGTATGAATCGTTCTGGTGCCAGTCCTGAATCGCTGCTACCACCTGGTTATCATCAGTGCTGATGATCTGCAAGTCCTGAACAGATTTAACTCATCAGTAGTTGTCTCTGTGCGGAGGACACTGCTAAGCAGCCAGAAAAACTGATGGTTTAAAGGAGTTCTTTCAGTAAAACAGTGTTAAAATGAGAGCACAGAGGTTCCAGAGCTCATGCAGCTAGCTCGCGATTTGTCACTTCTTGACAAGATTCAGTCAGGATCAGCAGGGATTAGACCTCAGGCGTTTCATGCCATGCACTAACAGTGAAGACAGGCTCCATTTAATTTTTACAGAACCTTTTATCCAGTGTGGGGAGAAGTAGTGTATCCAACTCAAAGAAACTTTGACAGAATACATGGATGGATGGATGGTTGGACCGACGCAACACTGTGGGCTCTAAATCTCTCCTGTTGACATAAAATGACCACTCAAACCGCAAAGCCATCTAGCTGTGCCTTTACTGAATGAAAGCCAGTGGCAAACTGTGTTTTGTGCAAATACACTGGGCTTTTCTTCAAAGACAAGTTCTCGGGAACATAAACTGAGCGGCACCAGATTTATTTTCATCAATTCAGTATCTGTTGATACAGAAGGGAGGGCAATTGATTAAAAACTAAGCATGGCTCTTGAATAAACATGAGATCTGAAGATATAATTATGAATAGGCAAATCAGTTTTCAGGAGGGTAATAATGCGGAGTAAACAGTTTAATGGATTTGTCAGCAAACATCATGACTAACTGGGAACAAGCCCATTTAAAACCATTTGAAAGTATGAGTGTTTCACAGTGAAATGAGCGCTGCACTTGCTCTGCAGATTGTGTCTCTGCATGGGACTGGTTCACTAAACACGCCTCGCTCTGCAGCAGTCTTCTTACCTTTGGCAGTGTGTACTTGGGAAGCTTCATGGGGTAGAAAGCGTTTCTTTTATAGGACACATAATGGACAGACTGGCCACCTATTGGCACCTAAAAACAAGCATAATAGAGCAATTTGAAGCTCATCACAAGTCAGGTGAATATTCATAAACTTCACCGGGTGCGCTGATTGCTGGCAGCATGTTTTTAAACAATTAAAACCACCATCAAAACTCTGAGTTTGCCACTAATTAGGATGTTTTGTATTGTGGCAGAGTTTTAGTACAGTACACGACACTGTGACTTCACTTCCAATGCCATCTTTTCTCAGGATAATGGTCCCTTTTAGTTAATGAAAAACTTGACTGTACATTAAGATGCAACTGAATGCAGTGGTTTTATGGCTTTTAATTGTCTTTTAATGAAGCCAGACCTTGCGATAAAAACCCACCTGGATAAAAACGTATTCATCCTGAACCACCAGGGAATCAGGGATGATAAATCCAGGGAAAGGCTTGCCCTTGTTTCCATCAGAGCAATTCTGAAGTTTACAAGTTATGTACTGTGACCCTGTGGGGAAACAAGAGACGGATGCTTAAAAAAAAAAACAGCAAAGGGGAAAACAGACAACCTTCTGTAGCTCAAAATCAAGGTTTTGCATCACTTATGCTGATGGCATTAACCGAGCCATTGATGCAACATTTTAGAGGCCAATTCTTATTCTTGCTAATAGATAAAGTAGATAGTGCTGTCCCAGTGTGTTAGCATCAGCCAAATGAGGCAGCCTCCCCAGGGACGGGGCATTAACACACAAGGCCTTATGGAAGACCCCTCCTCTTTGCACTGTGGCCAAGAACAGAGCCAAGTCACAGCCCAGCCCTTAAAAAATGAATTAGCTTAATCGTATGAAGAGTCTCCACCAAGCCAATTCAAATGGGGGACGCGGTTTTTAGTGAGGGCAGCAAAAAGATTAAATCACTCCCAAGTTAGTTTCTGAAGCAGGGTTGGGTATTGCAACAAATGTCGGTACAAACTGTACAAACTCTTTTTTTACTCACGCCCATCAGAGACGCTGATCTCCAGGTGAATCATCCCTTGCTCTTTGTCGAGACCCAGTCTGGACCTGTAACACCAGGACAACGCAGGAGAGAGGGATCAGTTTTCTTCTTCAGGCTAGATGTCAATTAATGATAAAATCCTGTTCATTAATAATGAAATACTGCACCCACTTATGGTTATGAAATTAGACCGTCTCAGCTTGTGGACTCTTAAGATGAAGTTATATTTTGTTTCAAGCCTAGACACTAAAGAGCAGTGGGGTTTTTTTTGGCCTTCTTACCTTCATAGCTTATTTATGACTAAAGTGCTGAAATGTAAATGTTAGTTGAGAATAACTATGTTACGTACAGTATAAAAAATAAACTGGTTTATCCATAAAGTAAGCTATTAAGGCACATATTAGGTTAGCTTAAAGTTACGGTGAAGTTCTAAATTCCCAAAAGAGGACACGACTACGCAGGGGCGGAGTCATACAAAGTTAATTTGGAGAGTTTTTCAGGTCGGATCAAGTGTCTTTTATGCTCTTCTAACTCAGTAAGTCCATGTGACACAAACTCGAAACTTATGTAGAAAAACGCTGACATTTGAAGGACTTTATAAACTTCCCCGGGCGAGGCGCACAGCCCCTCAAAAAGAGGACATGTCCGGGTAAAAGAGGACGAATAGTCACCCTATAAAAGTTATATTTTAAAGACTAGCAGTGAAGTTAAGGGGAACCTGGAGATATTTTCCACATACTGTATATGTTCCTTTTTTTAGGATAGTAAGGATTTTAGTGAATCTTAAAGTTTCTCTGACGTGTTTCAGAAACTTACTTAAAGCCTCTATAAAGAGTTTTTTTTTACATTTATTTATGAAACAGACTGAAATTCAAATTGATGCCTTTTCATGAAACCCCAAAACAAATGAGACCATCAGGGAAAAGATGTGCTGTTTTTACAATTTCAAGATGAAATATTCCAGCTGATTGATTCCTTTGACTGCTTAAGGTCAGCTGGAGAAGACTTGGCAACACTTTATTTGATGTCTATCTCTAAACACATTATAAATATATGTATAATGCGTTATAATCACGCTACTGTTAACAACTCACCGACAATGCCCACAAAGATAATGCAATACAACTGTTGTTAACAGTTATAACACATTATAATACCTGACCTTGTAAGTCATGATAACATGCTTTTATAATATGTTATGATTATTGCCATAAATCATTATGATCATTTATGAGTGTTTATAACTATAGTTATACAGTGCTATAATGTGATTATAACGCATTATAAATATATTTACAATGCGTTATAGAGATAGGCGTCAAATAAAGTGTTACCAAAGATTTATTTTGGATGATGCACGTAGAGGACAAGATAAGCGAAGATTGCTTTGTCCAAGGAGGACGCCTCATCAGAGCTTTAAAAATAGTCTATTTACAGAAAGGAGAGTAAAAACAAATAAAGAGTTTGATTTATGAATGCCTGATTCTTACTGCTGTGAAGGGATTTCACAAATGAAGAAAAAAAAGAAGCTGTTAGAGAGGGCAGAGTCATTATTTTGGGGTAAAAGACATGCATCAGTATATCATCAGCTTGTTACCCATCAGATTTATCACAGGACTGTACTTGGTTATGACACCCAGGTCAGAAACCTCTTATTTTCCAGCACACACAGATAGAAATGAAAAACTGGTTGTCAAGTATCTGTGTTCCATTATTACTCTCTTAAGTTATTTTCTTTGAATATTTAGCGGCTCAATAAACCTTCCAATAAAAGACTTTATTGTGCTGCTGTCCCAAAACAATCTTCTAATTTTCTGTCATCAGAACTGCAGTATGAGTGTTTCACATTAGAGTTTGATTTTCATTTTGACTTTGTAAGGGGACATGGGAAATAAAAAAGCTTTACTGTTCTCTGAGGAGCAATAATACAACAAGCTCATCTTTAAACACTGGTCTGACGGACATTTGACCTGAGCCGTACTTTATAGCGAAGGTGTACTTAGCCATTTCATTCTCTTTCAGTAGAGATTCGTCAAGATAGTGGTTAAGTGCAGAACGACAGGAGTGACCACTTGTTGTATTAATAGCAGCTGTTGTGACAGAAGATGGGTTTCTTCTCATTTTCCATACTGTGTCTGAACTATAATATAGAAAGCCCCCATCCTGCTTCCCTCAGCACTCTGTAATTGCCTCACAGCTCCATCTCTTTTAATGGACTTTCTGTCAAATACTTCATCCAATTCTATCAGTGAACAGCGGGCCCTCGCTCTTAAATAAACGCCTGCAATGTAACGCTGTGTTCTCCACATAACTAACCCTGCGCCTGACTAGCAGAGGTGCCTGTTAACATGTTCTTGTAAATCATGTTTGTCAGATTTTCCTCAGATAAGGCAAACAGCAAATGGTGAGATGAAAGAACTTCTTACAAAGCCGATCTCTGATGATTTTGGGAACGTTTTACTCTGGCATGCCTAACTCGGGGTTGACTTGTTTCCTAAGACAGAAGGGGAGTATGTTGGAACATCAAAGATGTGTTTTTCGATTGATCATGGTTTAACAGGATCATGCCAAACGCTGTAGGATGCCAAAACTGCCAAAAACTGCCTGATTTTACAAATTCATTCTGACACAATAAATATCCTCTTAAAATATATATAGTGGGTTTTTTTTTTAAACACACTTGGACATACACTTTATTTTTAATAAGCCTTAAGCCATGTGCAATACAGCAACTCATACACCATTATTCATCATGAGCAATATGGCAATTCATACCTCATTTATCCCACCAACTTATCTCCCATTTCACAAATTTACAATTTCTCTTATATTCTTATACATCTTTAATATTTTTGTATCATTTTTATTGTATTCCTCTAAGTACTTATTGTGTGTTTTATGTGTACTCCTTTGAGTCGAGTGGTCCTCTCATCTTGTTTAACATGCATATGACAAATAAACAAATCTTGAATCTTGAATCTTGAATCTCTTAACAGTGACTTACTTGAAAGAGTTTTAGTTTGGTGTATTTTGTATTTCTTGGATGGGTGAACGGGTTATATGCATTTAATGTTCACTCATTTCTTCATCTTTAAGACAGATTATACTGTAAAATTCATATTAACGTGCGCCAGCTCTCCCCTGTGCATCAGGAAAAGAGTCTTGTTATACCCAAACCTACTCAATAGAGGTATTCTTTTGTAAAATAACAACAGTATAGAGCTTTACAGGGAACAAAGATCTATATGTGCACAGCTGAGCTTAGGTACATATCACTTATCCGCAGAAACAGATTTAATTGCTCCCCTGCAGCAAAAAAAAAAAAAGGCGCTGATTGTCGTGTGATTTCGATGAGGCTTACAAGCAACACCTTTTTTTCCCCCTCAACTATTCCTGATGAGCTTTTCCTGTTAGAAAATGATGCGTACAGGAATAGTCTTGATTGTAGTTTTAATATTACTGAGATGTTTTGCTTTAGTCTGATAAATATTTCCCCTCTGCAGCTTTGTTTGTAGAGTCTTGTGAGTCTACATGAACTGAAAAATATCATGCATGCATGACCCTATAGATAATAGAATTAACTGTGGATTCTTGTCGTGCAGCTGTTTTGAGTTCTGC
Source organism: Xyrichtys novacula (assembly GCA_962446985.1). NCBI lineage: Eukaryota > Metazoa > Chordata > Actinopteri > Labriformes > Labridae > Xyrichtys > Xyrichtys novacula. Next base: position 21,519,075 of record OY660874.1, on the reverse strand, counting down.
AGATGTTCCAAGCTTGCAAACTGTGTTACTGTGAGCTTAAATTTCACCACAGAAACAAACAAACCAGAACAAACAGAAACGAATCAAGATTACTCTCCCAAAACCAAAGACCTTCCCCTTATATATTGAACTATATTTTTGTAAATAAGAGGCAGTCCTTGTAGAATATTTTGTCAAAAATCACACTATCTCTTCCCTGCAGGGTTTTTACTGTTTTGTTTCCTGTGATATTGCTGATGAGTGCGGGGTCAGTGGATTTCAGCCACATGCAAAATGTGCAAAAACTGCACTGACCTAAATCCAAGTTGGCTGATAGATTTTGTAGCCAACAACTATAAAAATCTATAAATTAAACATTTATCCTAGGCCATGATCCCTGCAACAGCACCTTATAGCTAATATTACTAAAACACTCAAAGAGGCGCCCAGAAGCCCTATGCTATATGATCAAGCCAGCTTTAGCTGAAATACATCAGATATCATACAGAATTAATCAAATCTGATTGATCATACTGGCATATAATTAGATTTTTAACACATGGTGGTAACCAGGCACTTTTACGGTGTTATTTAAGCAGAGTTATTCCATTGGATTAATTATTCATTGTGTGGGTTCAATTAAAAAATGACATAAAAACCAATGAAAAATACTTCAAGATCTGAATCCTTTGTCGAATCAAAAAGAGGGATTTGGTTACTAAAGAAAAGTTATTAAACTCAGTAATTGATTTGACTGGCTCAGCTTTTACCCTTGCTGTAATCAGTGTTGAGTGGTAACATAATAGAAATACTCGAGTGAAACTCATTAATCTAGTTTTACTTAATTTTATGCTTTTGCTGCATTTCAGGGAAAATTACTGCCATTAATGTATCTGAAAGCTGCAACCAAATACTTCAACAACAGAGAGTCTAACTCACAACCCGTGTGTGAGCCACTCCTGCACAGAATAACAACACTGTACATGAACTGTATAAAGTAGTTCAAACTCGCTGCAGTTCAGCCAATAAAACAATACACTTCAACTCGGCATGGATGCATCAGAATCGACTGTTACTAATGGAGCGATGCCTGCAAGCCGCTTCGAGCTGCCCTGTTTCTCACACTTGACGGGCGTCATTCACACAATCACCTGACAAACATATCCTCCCAATTAGGCGGTCTGCTTAGGATGCAAGAGTTTCAGGCTCCCCTTCTGCTCTGTCATACCCACAGCTGTCCTGCACCAGTGCTGCGCACAAACTTTCAGCCCAATCACCTCCTGAACATCTATCTGCAGGCTCACACTATACGGGGTTTAAGATTTTATCTCATCAGACTTTTTGTGTGAAACTTCAAACTCCAAGGAGAAATGAGGTCATGGTCAATTAAAGGTGGGGTAGGCAGGAATCGGTTAAAGAAGCATCTACTTTTGTAGTGTGTATACAAAAAAGGTTTTAATATCAGTCAGTAGCTATTAGTTACTGATGACATTTGGGAATATCACGATATTTCTGTGTTTTGTTGTCTGTGTAGTCAACATTTTAAAATTTTCGAGTGGCCCGCTCTTTATGACTGTAAACAAAGCCATTCTCCACCTCCCCGACCTGACTGGTTGGCGGACACTGCTCCTTAGTCCTGATTGGTTGTGAGGCAGACACTCCTCCCGTCATGTTGTGAGGCACGCTCCACATCCTCGATTTACGCTTACGAGCCCAACAAAAGTTAGCATGCTACAATAACGGACTGTAGAAACCAACCACAGTACAGAAGTATGGAAGTAGTAGTAGTACCGTACAGAAAGTACGGAAAATTGTCTGAAACCTCATTTGGCCAGGACTGCCAACACAAGCAAGAAAACGAAGCAAATACCAGAGACTTTGGCAAAATAATGGGGGCTTAAAACGGAGGAAGTAGAAGTCCTGCAAATATTGTGTTTGCTGGTAGTCTGTTGGCATCTACAGTAGCACCAAGGCATTTTTACTTTCACGTTGACTGGGCCACATTTGTAATTATCTGAAGTATTTATCTGCATTATATCTGAATTTAATTCAAACAATTTGAGTGGGCGGGGCTTGCTGCAGCAGAGCGGGAGGGGAGAGGAGGAGCTGAGGGGAAAACTGGTTAGGAGGGGTAGAGTTTACATTCAAGATTTCTCCCACAAACTGACACTTCCTCAGATCCATCTTACCCCACCTTCAAGTCTGACTTTAATGATTATTTACATGTAAAAAGGTGTGCAACTTCATTTTATCAACAAGTATATCCTTTTACTTAACCTAACGTTTCAATGACAGACTCTGCTTTTTGTTGATGTGACTGTAAATAAGCAAATGACTGATCAGACTTAGGAAATATTAATTCAGTATGAGTCTGTGAACTTCTTAGTTATGCTACAATCTGATGTAAATATTTACAGACATCTCCCCTCTGTTCCAGTGCTGTAAACAGAAAGCTAAAAATGCATACATATTAATTTATTAATGTAGAATTGTTCTGGGCCTGTCTATTATTCATACTGTTGTTTTTTTTTTTTTTACTATGTCAAAATATGGTGCAACAACACATCAGCTTTTTCTCTCCTAGAAAGATGAATCCCCTCACAAAAGACTGATTGTTAAACTCACCAGTAGAATCTGTTGGGGACAACACTGTCGTGCACAAGCTGCCATCTTCTTCCAAACTCGACAGAGACATAGAGCTGATAGAAAAAAAAAGAGAGATGCATTAAGCAAATGAGTTACAGTAGGAGAAATGTGCTTCCCAGTCAGAATATTCAAGAGAATTATGCCATGATTTACGTCCAACTGTATTATCAAGCAGCTGTCACATTGGTAGACTTTGTAGCGTCAATACGGTGGAGCTGTTTTGAATACTGCACTGCTGAGCGCATACTTTATGTGAAAATGCATCCACGATGAGAAAATCTGTCAGTTCCTTTAAAGATTCAGTCCTACTCTGCAGCCAGGTTTACAATGTCGAGGAAGAATGCAGAGAAAAAAGGGAATAATGCTGATGCCAAGAAAAGGAGGGTAGGGGGGACATAAAAAATCTGCTTTCATCTTAAAATCAAAGTGTCCCCTTTAATATCTCAGTAAGATCTCTGACTAATTGGCATTTTAAAATCACTCATTTAACTGTCATCGTAATATTCTGTCTTTTCCACAAAGCCATTAGTCTCCTTTTTTACTGCAAAGTCGGACTTTTGTCCGAGCATTCAGAAAGCCTGTCATCTTGCCATAATGATTGAGCTGCAAGCATCTTAAGCTCTGAGCTTTACAAGGATAAACAGCATCATTTTTACCCATCTGAGAGCTTTAAACTTTTAAAAGACATGACAGTCAATCGATAGATGCTAAATGAAACCGAGATTAATTTCAGCTATGCTAAAAAAAACTCGTACACACTGATGAAATTTAGCTCTGCAAAGATGCACAGAGTGACCTGGAGCCAAATTTCTCCAGAGCATCTTCATTTTGACCCTTCGATGGCCTTAAACTAAGCTTTCATCTTCCTCCCTGCACCATTTATCTCACTTCTCAGACCTTGACTGTGTTTCTCTCTAAAAATCAAGTCCTCCAAATAGCAGCAGGCTGGGGAGGCCGAGTTTGATGTCTGCGGTGCTGAGTAAAGCAGACAGCAGGGTTCTCACACAGAGTAATGGTGTGTGTGTGTGTTTATGCCATTGCAGTTGTGTGTGCAGGAGTGTGTGTGTGAGTGAGCCTGCGAATTGCTTGGGCGTGTCTTCCTTGTTAGCTTTCCCCTGTGCTGTCTAGGACAAATCCTTTCAAAGTAAAAGACTGCAACCAGACCGTATGACTTTTTCAGGGGTGCAGGTGAGCAGCTGTGTGCTTTAGCTTTGGTTAACTCCCCACCTTTAACAAAATAGATGCTTTAGAGAGAGAAAAGAATCTATTTTATGTGTTTTTGTGTTGAGAAATTCATTTTCGGTCAACCAACTAGGCATGTAAAATGAACTCGAAAGAGAAACGATCTGTCAAGCAGCATGCGAGCTACTCACAAAGCTCATACTTCCATGCTGGAATTTTTTTGATTTGAGGTATTTCCTTCACATTATTCAGATTGTATTCCATCTTTTTTTATGCCATCTGACAGCCACACGTTACCTTTTGGTCGTGGCTGTAAGCCAGGATCCAGTCCTCCTGCTCGGGGTGAAAAAGCAGGCTGAGGATATCAAAGGCTAAGCTATGTTTCTGATAGGACGCCCCCTCGTCAAGGCTAATGAGCAGGCTGCTCTCCACCTCCGGGTCTGTAAGTAACATGATCTGAGACAAGACAAGAAAGGAGACGGGGAATCAGCGGCCCACCTTGACAGCATCCATTCCACAGGGTTTAAGAGCGTTCCTGCTACTCGGAATAGAAGCGCGGTACAAGCTCCAGCAGGGCTGCTATGTAGCAAAAATGATAATAAGTCTGCTGCGAGGTGATTACAACTTCTACGACACAGGCAGGGGGATTCATAAATGTGGACGCTTACCTTTCTTTTGTTGTTCGGACTCACGTACAGGTAACTCAGGATGGTTTTCAACCCCACTTTCTCATTAAGTTTCTCGTATGTGGTCCCATAATCAGTTGACCTAAAATTCAATTAAAAGGATGAATTTAAAAGGTTGTGAGGGAGAGCAAAGGAGAAAAGAGCAACACCTACTAGTTAAGATGCTGATGGTATCATTAAGCATATCAGGCAAGCAGAAAATTGCAACAGCAGAAGTCATGAAGCAATTTGCTAGATGAATGGATTTTTTTAATTATAAAATAAACAGGAATACCTTGTGTGGCATGCAAGGCAAAGAGCAGACCTATTATTGTTATTGTTATCACTGTTATAGAATAAACACCAATTCTTCACTTTTTGTGTTTTTTTTACACAGCTCAGGATTCGGAGGCATATTTGCCCGCTGGCTGGAAAGAAACTTTTTCAACATCCCCAAAAAAAAAAAGGAAATTCAAAACAATTATCATCCTTCAAAAACCGGCACTGCTTTTTGAGGTTATTTGGGATGTCACTCATCATCCCTCAAACACAAACTGGTCCCAGTTGCTTGGCGAACTGGTCCTCATTGGTTCCTTTCACTTCACTTGTTGTTGGAGACAAAACATGTTATCGTTATTTATTATTTATCAGCCCTGTGCACCGGTGAATATTTTCTTTATTTTTTTCCCCCCTTTGTTACAGCATTAGCCTTTCCCTGAGCTTAAAACCTTTTCATGTTAAATCTGGATTTATTTATTTACTTATTTATTGGAGCCACTTGGGGCAGCCGTAAAAAAAGTTGTCTTCGAACCCAACAAAGTTATATTGTGAACTTGTTAGCAAACAGTCGCTCATTTACACATCCAGCAGACGTGGAGCCACATTATCATTCATTTGAAGTCACTGGAAGACGTAAGTCCAATTTCACTGCCTTAGCAGTTTTTTTTTTTAAGTCTCCACCAAATCCTGAGGGAAATATCTGCCTTTTAGGCTGATAAATGCTTCACTATATTCTTTACTTCTTAACATGCTCTTTCTGTCTGCTGCGAGGTGGTAAACAGGTTAAATGTATTGTGTTTGTAGAGCATTTTCACAGCTGTTATGATTACACAACAAGAGCTGTAAGAGTGAACTAAAAAGGGACATTATAGATCTAAAACCCAGACAATGAGCAACCGGCAACAGAGAACTGCAAAGCCGAGGGGACCTCAGATTCAGGTTTGTTTTTAAATGATCATTTTATACAATATTTATAATACAGGCTTTAGTGAAGCATGCAAAATAAGAGAATGATCAAACAGAATGTGAAATGCTATTTCTTTTAAAAAAGCAAAGACACATTTTACTATTCTGCTCTTTAATTCAATAGATGTTAGGTAACTGATGTTTGTTTAGAAAGCAGAGGAATTGACTCTGCTGTTAGAGGTCGTATCAACAACCTGTTATAAAACTCAAAGAACTGTAATCCAAATTCACTAAAAGAGAGATTTTACTGCCTTAAAAACACTGACAGATACAGAACAAATTTTAAATCATTATATCGATTTACATCCGACAGATAATGAGTCACATTTATGTGGCAGCTTTCAGCTTTAATCTTCACTGAGTAGTCTCACATTTTGAACATAAATACACAAAGAATACTCAAATAAATTAGATTTTATTGGCTATATAAATAAATACAGAAGAAAGGTGAAAGACTCAGGAAAATATCATATTAAATATTATTCATTATTCTGATACTACAAATTTATGCTACGGATGAAAGTTGTTTTTATTCATTCATTAAAAAGCCGACACATTCTGACACAATCACTGACAGTGTGACAAATTTCATTACATAGAGAAACGATGAGCCGTAAGCACGGCCGCAACAAGCTGATGACAGAGCGAAAGTGTGAAGGTTTCTCAGTGTTTCAGAGAAGGATAACACAACTGCAACTTGCAAAATGTGCTGTAGGTTTATAGGTCCCCAAGTTTTAACACAGGGAATACTGAATGTCCCTGAAAAAATGTCATCCAAATGATGATACTGATGAAATATGAAGCAGCAGCAGCAGCAGCTAGCTCCAATAAAATGACCAGAGCTGCAGTGCCAATTCAACAGGTATTTGAGAGCTGCGGATATTTTACCAGAGGCAGCCCAAAGACAGCAAATAATAACAAAATCACTGAATTTACAGCACTCAGAAACCAACCTTTTCCCGGGGTGGAGGGCCAAAAATTTTGCCGGCTAATGGCATATTTGGAACAGTAACCTGAGTTACCTCCACTTTGCAGATGTATCTACAATGGCCTTCAAAGGCAAAGGACCTGCAACAGCCCCAGGGGATCATTAGGAGAAATCGTGCTGCAAACGGTGGAATGAATGTAAATTCAGTAAAACGCTCTGCAAACACATGAATGAAGTCAAAAACACAGAAAAGCTGAAAATAACAGCACAAGGAATTGCTGCAAGTCAAGACTTTTTAAAGGAAGTTCTTCAGAGTTTTACAGGTAAAAAATAACTAATTATTGATTGGAGAAGCCCAGACATTAAGAGGCCCAGTCTGTTATTAGAATAAGTAATAATAAACACAAGAGGAGTGTGCGTGTGTGTCTGACGATCATGTCCTTCTGTCTCTCGTTATCTAAAATCTGTCAGATTGACTGAATTTTTAAAGTAAATTTTTCATTCATAAAACTCCTCTTTAAGTGTGCGAACAACCTTGTAGCAGAAACATTCTGTCAGCCTGTAAATAAAGTAGTGGAATCAGAGGAGCAGCACTGCATAATGGAAACTGTTTGGCAGCGAAATGTAGAACAACATTTGGTCATTCATCCATTTCAGCGAGAGTTATACAACTATGGAGCGCATTACCATCTGAAATCAAGTAACAGACAGAATTTAAGGCTTTAAAAACACAAATAAAGACATGGTTGAAACTGGAGCAAGTCTGTGAGCTCCAACTGCATCATTTAAAACTGCAGATCACATAAATATATATATACACAGCTTGTGCAAACGAGGCCATCATTTTACTTTATTTTTTTCTTTGTTTATGCTAGTTTCCATCTTCGCAGAAGTTCAAGTTCATGAATTTTATTACTTGTTGAATGATTTTAATGGTATTAGTATTTTAAACTCAATTTCCTGTCATTTCTCCTTTCATTTAAGAAGCCAAACCAGGAATATTTGCCGTGAAAATGAGCCTAAATTACAACTACTATGTATGACATATACGCAACATTTCATGATAGTCAAATAAACAAACAAATGAGAGTTTTAAAAAGTATATTGTGTCAAATCCAGTCTTTCTCTGCTTGATTGAGAAACAGTTTCTGATTTCTTTGCTTTTCTCGTGGAACCGACACTGAGAGTAGTTTGGGTCAGAAAAAGGATCTCGGCAAGTCCAGTGTCAGGCTTTCAGTGCTTGTGAGTGTTGATGTTTACTCCACTCACAGTCACTGGAGCTTCAGACTGCCAGGAAACCAGAGCCAACAGGCCCGCGGCATTAAGTGTGTCTAGAGAGAGCGGCGTAGTTTAGCAACAGGGAGTCATGCTGAAGTTGATGGAGTATCTTAAAGTTGGTTAAGTTAACAAAAGTAAAAGAGAGGATTGATTTGTTCATTCATACTGAATATATGGTGAGAATGAAGGGGGTGTCAGGCATGGAAATCTCCCCATTTCAAGGTCTGAATTGAGCCTTAAGGGTAGAAGAACCAGGACATTTGGAGTCCACCTTGCAGCTTCCCCAGCTATTCCCCTGCCAGCCACTCAGCTCACACTATCATCAGCTGACCCGGTCCAGTGTCAGGCTCAGAGAGCGCGGGTATGCTGACTACCAAGCCCTGGTAGCATTTCGCATCCCAAGCAGCATCCGAAACACCCTGTTTAGGCCTTTTAAGGCAAAGAAGTATGCCTGACATTTCCCTCACTCGTTCCTATTCTCACTGTGTCTCTGCCAGTACTGGTGTCAGAGTTAAGGCCAGACTCTGCCGGCTGCATTCAGACATGACTCCCAGATACCAAACCATGCTGCTTTCCCATTTTTAACAAGTTGAGTGTCTTCTTCTCTGTCCAATCAGTTATAAACCTGTTTTACTCTGTGCCCTTACAGGCTCTACAGAAACACGTCTGTGAGAACATCTTGATTTGCAGGGTTCTGCTTCTTGTTTTAGTGTGTTTTCTCCTTTTACTGTGTATCAATCAGGTATTTGCAGCACATATTGTTAATGCAGTTATTTCATTTCTTCTGTTACATTCGTTCTGGACTTTTGCACGTGTTTTCAAAGTTGCAGCACATATTGCAGATTACGTACATGCTGTAGATCCTCTGTCTTTGTCTGTCAGCGTGTGTTGATGTGATCGCTACACACATTCACAGTCTGATCAGTAACAACTTCAGAAACATATAGTTCTCCATGCACATATGAGTTTTGTTAGTCAGTATGCTTAGTGTGACAGCCTCATGGCTAAATGAAGACAAAATGAAAAAACAATGTTGCATGCACAGGATTCTTCAGCTTGCAGAATTACATACTGTATTTGTTTAAAAAGCCTATTTCGGAGTTAAAACTTTTCCTTCTTGTGTTCTTTTCTATTTATTAAATAAAATAGCAATTAGTTGTGTCTTTTCTTGATAAATCTTAGACTTTTCTGGCCTCATGTATGTAAAAAAAACACATTTTGGAAGTAAAAAATGTCAAAGAAAATTCTGTAAATGTGCCATTATTTGGCCATCAGGGGCATTTGGCGCATTCCTGTGTGTTCTAGGCCCCAACTGAACTCTGAGGTAAAGCCATTAACTCACAAAAGCCTTCAGAAATTTACTGCATAAATCTATTTATTGTCCTCTACGTAAAATGCAGTGTCAGCCAGAAGATCTTACCTCCATAAAGAACTCTCTGTCACTCTGCCAGAGTTGAAGTCGTAGTATTTTGTCAACATGAGGATCACCTATGAAACAGATCAAAAACATGACTGTGTTGAAGCAGTGTATAATTATTTTGGGGAACAGCTTTTATCAAGTGTCACATCATGCAGAAGAAGTGCACAGTCATCCATGCACACTTTTTCAACTCACTGACAGCTCCACCTTAAATAGAAACCAGACGAACCAGCGATGACATGCCTTGTTTTTCATGAAGCTATAAACCTCCTACATATTCTCCGAGGATGCGCTGATCAACATGTGCATGCTAGAATGGTTTTTAAGACCCTGTGGACTGCAGGCAAACGCCAGCACTGGTAAGCTATGACTATATGAATAAATAAGTCTGCATTAAAATTCTTTTCAGGCACACGGAGACAGACGTCGTAAATATCAGGGACATGTTTTTTGAAGCGGATCGTAAACAATGTCATAGTCATATGTGGTTATATACTATACACAAGGCTTTACTTAATGCATATAAAAAGCTAAAGATTTCAAGATGCCTTGTAAATTACAGCCGATAGCAATAAATGGTCTCTGTGGAAGTTTAATATGAAGAGAAACTATTTTTCTCTGCAGATTTCAGAACCTCAATAATCATTGGGTGTTTATATACATATCGTATATGTATCATACTTGTTTTGTACAATCAATTGAAAAAAAGCACCTTCTGAGTGCCATTCAGTCAAACCTCATCATCCTGTTACACAAACACTGTTGTTTATATTGTGCCCTTAGCCCTTTACACAAAACGCCTGCATGGTGCAATCATAAAATCTACATTTCATTGCTCTCGAGGGAAAGCAGCTCTTGGCATCTCGTTCAACTATCTTCTAATTATCAAGTGTATGAGTGTTTGGGGAAACATTTCCTCGAACAAGTAAGAGGTCCATCATGTAAACAAGAAATCTGAACTTTTAAAAAAACCTTGTATAGTTTGCAGATAATCTGAACAGCTTTCACAAACAATCAAACAAGTCGCAGCTCCTGATGTCAACTGGATAAAAGCCAGGCTCCCCCCTCTTGGAAAGTGTAATTGCATTTTGCAGTGAAACAAAACTGATACATGCTGTGCACATATGAGGCTCTTCAAGGTCACTAATGTACAGCCGAACGCCAGCATTTAGCTGTGAGGACATTGTGAAAAACAGAAAAATCCAAGGCTTTTCAGAGCTGAGTCAGTCGGTTCCTGTTTGCTGTTAGACTCAATTAACACTATAAAGAAGGAGAGTGAATGCACAACATGACTGATGTGACCTATGTACCGGAGAGAGTCAAGGGAAGGTTATGTTGCACCACTCTATTGCATCTTTAATTTTCTGTATGTGTATGTTTATCTGTATTATTTGTATTTGTGTAAACCTACTAAACCAGTCAATCTAACGCTGGTGATCCCTGTGTGAATACACAAGAAGTTTTCATTTTCCAGTCAACTCTTGTCCCGTCTTACCCTGAGTATAAACCTTTTATGACGTTCAGTACTATAGGGCTTCAACTGAGGAGAGTTTTGCAATCACTTAACAGGGTTATAAAACATCTAATAGTTTAAATGTTTTTTTTGATCAAGTTGCTCAAAGGTCAGAGCTGGATTTGTATTTCTTTGATGAAAATAAAAGACTCAACCCAGAGAAATGTATCAAAAGTGACAAAAAGATACAGAAAAACTCAGAAAGTCAAAAGATGATTCTGTTTTTCTTTAATGAAATACTTCAGGGAAAGAAAAGGACTTTTGGAAATGCTGCAGATTCAAAAACCGTTACTATACAATTTAATTAGCTCACATATTCAAGGGAGTGTTTAGAGGATGGCTGAAAAGATTGGTCTTTAGAGTCTAGGGCTGGGTGATTTGGTCACAAATCAATATCACAATATATTGAGCAGTTTACCTCAATAACAATAAATGGACAATAACTACTCCACAAGCTGCTCACCCCCTCCCACATTAACTTTGTCTACTTCAGCTGCTGCTCCAGCTGCTACAACTTTTGAACCGTCCTCCATCTCCTCACCTGTCTTTCCCTCTTTGTTATGGACTGGATGGGGTGGAGTCACGTCTCTGACATAGGACACCGTCTTAAAGGGACATGAGACCATAGCCTACCTACACTCATCCAAAACCAACTTTTATTTATTTATTTTTTTTACACTGAATATATTGACATGGGCAAAATGGTGTAAATTATTGCCGTAAATTTCAGTATCGATAAATTTTCGGTTTATCGCCCAGCCCCAAGACACAACATCCCAAAATCCTAAATTGCGATTTAGTAATTGCTTGGTCGGAGTTGGTACTTAAGTGTGGACTTAACTAACTTCTCATATTTTCATATTTTGTTTTTTGTGCCATAGCACTTTTTTTTTTATTGTACCTTCCCTGATATTTATTCTTTTATTTAATACAGAAATTTTTTTTGAGTGGTCATATTGCGGACAAAACTTTTAAACAAACCCCCAAAAAATGTAAACACAGAAATGGAACATTTATGTGTGGATGAATGTGGATTAATATGGACAGTGTGTCTCCATCTCCTCCCACTGTTGGATGTGAAGTTCTCTATGGCTAAAGATGTGCTGAGCTCACTGATAAGATGTCGAAGCCCCCTCAGGTCATAACAGTCCAGAGTAGAGAATCTTCTTGTTGTGATGTGAAGCAGACTCTCGTGGCTATGAGGAGGTCAAAAACTCTTGTGTTAATGTTCATTTCCTCTCTAACCTCTTTCTCTATTCTGCAAATCCAGCGGGATTCTGCACTGGCATACAGAGCTGTCAGTCGTTCATCCTTTTTTATCTAATTACTAATTAAAACTAAACCCCTCCAAAGAAAATGAACATTTACACATAAATCGGCATGATAGGCTCACTTTGATAACAAAACGTCTGTTTGAGAAAAAGTTATATGACATTCTATTATATGTTATTTTAATGTAGGAGGTGGTCACCAGGGATAGCTGAGAGGTTCTGGTTTCACTTACTTTCTCTGATCCTTATATAAGTAGGTGCCCCAGATGAGCCACACAAGTCAATAAAGTCTTGACATTCCCCTGCTAACATGAAGTATTCAGTACTTAACACATGCCTGCCTGCACTATATATATGTATAATTTATTTATTTATCAATATACTGTGAATATTAAATCTCGTACCACAGAGTGTTAACACATTTTTCCTACAGCACCATGCGCTGCTAATAATGCAATAAATTTAGACTCATAAGTCTTGCTTTATGTCCCAATTATCTGTGAATAAGCTGACCAGGAAACTCTGACTTGGCTATATAACTTTGTGCTGAATCTATGAAATCCTTTATAGAGCGCTAGTTCAGAGATAACCAGCGTAGCTTCTCAAAATCATGGTGTTCAGAGTGGGCTGCAGAGATTTATGAAGCTCCTTTAAAATGGCCTTTATTCCTTTGAAAAGTCTTGCCCTTATGAAAACTGTCATGCACAATAAAACAACCTGGAGCAGTGGGAAAATTAGGCCAAAAATATCCCCAATTCTGTAAAGCAATTAACTTTATGCATTTACTTGGGAGGGATCCAGGGTTACAGTCAGACACAATTTTGCTTATTGCTGGCTGGAAAAGTTTCTAGGAGATGTTGGACATTAAAAGTTAGAGCTCTAAAGTAGCTGATATCAATCCAATGATACAATATTCACTTTGTAGATTTTTGGTGTTACACAGGTGTTTGAAGTGCAGCATGTCTCCTCAGCTGTTAACTCACTAATTGAATTTCTGGACAAAGGCTCTTCTTTTAATGCTTTCATGCAGTTCTCCGGATAAGTTACCCCATGAATTCAAATAATAACGCCATATATATATTTGCATATTTTTCAATTTGAATTACGAGAAAGGTCTCACAGTTTGAGGCAGGATTCAATGTAGTGCACGGCCCATTACACCGCAGTGGCACCAACATATCCCCAAACTGGATTACTCGACATCTAGGAGCAAGCAAATTGATTTTTCAACCTCTAATCCTCTGTAAACCTTAAACCTTGGAGGTAAATGGACTGGGATGAATTTGATCATTATGTAAGAATGAATAGAGGCTTAATGGTGACTTTAAAGGCTTAGGGTGAGGAGATTACTGTTGAAAAATGAAGGTGTTGTATGAAGAGGAGAGGTATCACGAAAACAGGAGAGGAAGAGGAGGGGGAGCCAGGGGAGATTTTGTTATTGAAGGATGAACACCTGAGACAAATGAAAGCAGCAACACATTACCATTCATTCCCACTCTCAGCAACCCGATGATCCAGCCTTATCAGCTGTTGGTATTAAGTTGCCTCATCAATAAAACTGTCATCACATTTAGCCACCGCAATTAAACAGATGGATGATTCCATGAGAGCGATTGTTACATGAGTTACTGACTGGAATATTAATAACAAAAACAAATCTATCAACACCTGTCACAAGTCTGAGAGGTGTACCTGACTTTTATAAAAATGCACAATGGTATATAGGCTGTAGCATTAAACAGCAGTAAGCAACAAAAATCAAAAAACAACCAAAAGTAGCTGAAGAAAGGAGAAATGTGTTGAAGCTTATTTTTCTCGGGGTGAATTTTGTCTCGCCTTAAAAAGGAAAAAGAAAAAAATCACATCACATCAAAAAAAAAAAAAGTTTGACACAATGCAAAACAGTTTCTTCACAAAGTAACATCGTAAAAACATAAACCAGACATCTGACTGCACATCTGACACTGACAACACAATGGCTGGGAAAGTAACAAAGAGAAAGAAAATGCAAACGAGCCGCGTTATTTATAGCACGTTGCTCCCTAGCACCGGGGTTAAGAAGCTTGATGGAGGCTGGAACAAAATACAGCCTCAAGCAGTTTCGCTTTAACTTTGGCACACAGAGTTTTGTTCGTTTGTTTCAAAAATAAAAACAAGACCGGTGGCGTTAACCTCACTGTCAAAGCCTGTGGATAATCCAGATTAAAAGGTGCAGAGTATCAACAGGAGAGGTGTATTTTTAATCCAGGTGAACCAACCGTTTGACATTTGTGAACTTACCTGCCTCCAGAACAACTGAATCTGTAAAATAGTTCACCTCTTGACACGCACAGAGCTGTAAACACAAGAAAGTTGAGCTAAAAAAAACCCAGAGCTGTCTAAAATGCTGCAACAGGTAGTAGAAACAGACTGTATACAACATGAGTGGGAGAACAGCTCCCCAAAAGTGAAGCCAAGATTTTAGAAATCAACACAAGAGTCTATTCTGCTGTGGACTACGCAGACCCGAGGGATCTCTGCTGTTCTAGGGGTGTGACGTCAATCCTGCTGCATCTCTTGGCTCCAATTTAAATCACCGGTGCAATTTTTCGACTCCCAATGAGGCCGTCTTTTGGCCTCGCTTTTTACAATGGAAAGAGATGGAGGGCGACTCTCCATGCCGTCAATAGAGTTGGTGAATCTTCTAGTCAATGCATCATTCAAAAGAAACTACATTTTATCCTTCTCTGCACTAGAATACTACAAACATAGATGCCATACAGAGGAGATTTCTCAGGGTCTGTGACTCCTGTGGAGCCCTTAAAAATATTCACCGCAAACCACTTCACTGTGGCAGTGAAATGACGGGGCAAAAAGTGATCCATTTTCATAGGAACCAAAATCTCTGGCTGTACCCCCCAAGAACAACATAGGATGCCACAATTCTCAAAACAACACGTTCAGAGTTTCAGCTTTGAGTAGACCAAAACAAACTTTCATCTATTATAACCTGACAGTGTTCTTCATCGGCAGTTTGGTTCCTCTGCTTTAAACATGGTAAGTTAATGGCCTTTGGATGAAGCTGTGCAGTTATAGTTGCATACTGTTATGCACCACATCACAGCAATGAAGCCTCTGCATTTAGTTAGTATACATAAATGGAGCATAATATAATTATATGTGTTTTAGGGCTGTAATCAACTAAAGAAATTCTTGGTCGTCTAAAACCCTGAAATTGTCGACCAAAAATCGACTAATCAGGGTTGTGATATCAGTACAAGAAGGTGATTAAACACAAAAGGAAAACTGAAACGCTCAAAATAGAAATAAATATTCAGCAAACCAACATTTTGGGCGAATCCAAAATGGTGAAAACAAGAGGTGCTCTGAAAACACCCCCATTAGCACTTGGTACATTCCTGTACAAGTACTGTCAAATCACAAGTTGTAAACCTCAAACTGTTATTCAAAAATGTTATTAAAACCTTTAAAAACATGAAGTTAGTTAGTTTCATGTGTTTTTTTATGTGTTTCTTCAACCTATATTTTTTTCTTTATTGGAGTGAGACACCCTATATGACAACTCAAGTCATGTCATTACTCAGCTTTCTTACCTATCATCTAGCTGTGAAAAATGCTTGACTCTGATTGATCAAAACTTCCTGACAACAGTTATCAATTCTTGTAGCGAAGGACAACCTGGATGTACACACATCAGACCTATCAATATACAGAGAATTTATTGCCCATCTAGTCTGCTGTTCATGATATGACCTCTTTCTGTTGACTTTCTGACAAAAACACCCCTTACAATACAGCACAGAGAAAGTCGATCAATTTTACACTTAAATTGTTTGGAGGTCACACAAAATTAGATTGATGGTTAATGGCTAACCAGCCAGCAACAAAGAAAAACCGAGCAGAAATTGACTTGGGATATTAAAAAACACAAGGGGCCAAAGAGTGAGAAAGATATAAACCGAGATGAAGAAGACAGTTAAAACAGATGCTTTGGTCCAGTCTCACCATTAAGGGACGGTAACCAAAGACCACTTAAACCCTTACCCATCATACCCATATAGGTTTAGTAGTATGGCCTAGTACGGCTTGAGTTAACTTGTTCAGTATATATTGTGTGTACTGAAAAGTAGAGATCAAATTATGACAAATCTCTGGAAACTTTTGACATCTTCTGCTTTTTAACTACCTTGCTGGTTAGTTCTCGACCAGGTGGTGTACACTGGGTTGTTAGAGCTGCTTGCTATATCTGGAAACTTTACTAATGAGGGGGCAGTGACAGTGAATCAAAACCTAACAGCTGGGAAGGAAAAGTTTGGCAAAAATGTGATTAGTGCTGGAATTTGTCATTTTCTCCTTTCACACTTGCAGTAATAGTGGATTACAGCTGCTTTGATTTGCGAAGATTTAAGTTGCACAGGTGTGTAGGACATTAGGATATTGCATCATGACATTCAAGTAAGTAATACCCAGTGACATTAAATGTCACAACCTCGGCGAACTAAATGGCAGGAGAAGGGTGCTGAACACCTGCTGACAGGATATAATAACACCACAGAAGTGTTGACCAGGTGGCAGCGAAAGCCTTTCAAGGAATAAAAAACACGGCTTAGCAAGCAGATTCAGGCCCCATGGGCTACAGTGACATAAACTGTGAAACCTCACTTTATAAAATTTCCACATAAAACGGCATCTAATAACATCTTTTATGAGGACAGAATTGCCTATTTCTATTTCATTGTTCATAGCCCTGCGACTGACTCTCTGCAGCAACAAGACCCTGCAGGGGAGCACATCCCCTTATAGTTCAATACCACCTCAGCGAGAGACACAATGTACAGAGGCTTTTGTCTGCCACATCAATTAATATCACTTCATTAACAAAGGCAACATTTCCTCGTGGACCAGATGTTGTGCTGAAGCAGGGCTGTTTGAAGTCAGATCTGTGGGCTCTGCCATGCATAGCAGGTCACTGCAATCATCAATTATAAAGCAATGGAAAAACTTATAGAACGCAATAATGTAAGTGAATGAGAACAGAGCGAAGGGTATCCAGAAAATAATGAATCCCCGGTGAGGACTTTCCAAATGGCTGATTTAATAGTCGATATGATGATTTACAGAAGAACGGACAGGGATTTACTTCATTAATAAATCACCCTTTTATCATCGCAGGTTTACATTTTATGAATAAGAATTATTATTTCTTTCCTGAAACAGTTCTTAAACATTTATTCATTTATTTTTTTCTTGCTACTACTAAGCAGTCTCAAAAGAGTCACTAACTACTTCATGATTATCTCTCCACTACGCACCCCTTCACTTATTAGACGCTTCAGTGACTACTCATGTTTTGTAAGGCTAATTCAAACCATCCTTATGTTGGTGTCCTGGTAAAACTGGAACAGAGGAAACAAGGACAGAAGAGTTCTGAGGATTGGAGATGTGAATTAAACTTTATTAAAGGTGGGGTGGGCAGGATATGAGGAAGTGCCAGTTTTTGGGAGAAATCTTGAATGTAAACTCTACCCCTCCCAACCAGTTTCCCCCTCAGCTCCTCCTCTCCCCCTCTGTCTCTGCTCCAGCAAGCCCCGCCCACAAACAGACGCTCCTGCTTGCTCGTATTGTTTCAATTAAATTCAGATATAATGCAGATAAATACTTCAGATAATTACAAATGGGGCCCAGTCAACGTGAAAGTAAAAAGCATTGGTGCTACTGTAGATGTCAACATTCTACCAGCAAACACAATGTCTGCAGGACTTCTACAACTAGGATAAAGTGACATAGTCCAGGACCCGAGGTAAACAGGTTAGCGGCGCTACAACACGCAGCAGGTCCCGTTTGACAAGAATGACTTCTGTTACAGACACTTGGCTTACTTTGTTAAAGCGGTTTACCTGTCCAGCAGAAAGGTTACGGGGTCCATAAGATCCCAAAGCGTCCCCCATCGTTTATGTTGGACCCGTCTTCTTAGCTGTTGTCCGGTCTACCTCCTTTTTAAGCGCCCGTTATTCCGCCAGAGTCTCCGGTATTTAATTCAGTTTCTTGCTTGCGTTGGCAGTTGTGGCCAAAAGAGGATTCAGACAATTTTCCGTACTTTCTAGTTGGTTTCTACTGTCCGATATTGTAGCACGCTAACTTTGTTTGGGCTCATGAACGACACGGGGGAGCAGCGTCTGCCCCACAACCAATCAGGCTGGGGGAGGTGGAGAACGGCTTTGTTTACAGTCAGAAAGAGCGGGTTGCTCAAAAAATTTAAATATTGACTACACAGACATAACAAAACACAGCGATATTGTCATATTACCAAATGTCATCAATAACTAATAGCTATTGCCTGATATTAAAAGCTTTTTTCTTTATACACCACAAAAAAGACTCTTCTCTAACAGAATCCTGCCTACCCCACCTTTGGGTTATTCACAGGACTTAAAGAAGAAAAAAAAACGTCCTTCTTGTTGTAATAAAGTTCAGTTTCAGTGTGACTGAAGGCAACATTGTGTAACTATTGCAAGTCAGTAATGCAACTGATCTGTGAACATCAAATAACCAGCATTTTAAATAGACAGCGAGTGGATATTTTGGAGCAGAACAAGCCAGTGTCTGACTTTAATGGACTCCTCGTGTTAAGACAACGGCCCCATGTGGAAGCTGCAACTCGGTTGATAAGTCATCTGAAACGACCGTCTTCTTCTCCGGGCTCGTACTCCTGCACGGTTTGCTTCTTCGCCATAAATGAAAGTCACAGGATAGTTCAGCAGCTAGGCTACAGCAGCCTGCTGGGCTTGGAAGCTTCAGCGTGCATGCAGAGGGGGTCTGATCAATGCAGGAGAGATTAGACAGCGTGTGGGCTGTTTTTTTTTTTTTAACACAACCAAAAAGTTTTCCACACTGCAAGGATTTTTTTCTTTTTTTAAACTGCAACTAACTCTTGAGCACCCTGTTTATATGTAGAAGTGCTGAGTGTGATAGTAGGGCATCAGCTCCATGTTGGCAAACTAAAAGCTTCTAGACTGCTCGGTAAAAGTGCATTTCCACCAACATAAATAAAGTAAAACAGCTGATTAGATAAATATGCTGGAGAAGGTTTTCTCTAACCCATATGTCTTGTTAAGCTCAACAACAGTGTTTGAAACCTCCTGATTGCCAAAATGCATCTCCATAAATTCAGGGAGTGACTCAGAGTTATGGTTCTGAATGTGATTGGTTTCTCAAAGCGGCCAGGTCTTGTAACTCATACCGAATAAGCGAGTAATGCAGGTGGTCACGGTAAAATGAAAATGTTCTGAAGCACAAAATGAGGTGGCAACTATGCAAAGGCCAATAAAAGAATATTGACAACATGGACCAACAGGGCTCTCTGATTCACAGATGGAGCACTGAGGCACGCACTGTATTGGCTTCAGCTGAGTAACAATTCAGATATACATCTGGAGTTTTACTGTTAGTTGTGGAGACACAGCGAAAACAGACAGAGCACAAAATACAAAGATAAGGACTTTTACAACACATCAGAGTCTGACCACGACACACTGGGTTTATCGTGATGTATAGGTATTGATTCTGACCAACAGATGTAAAGTCTTTTGGACAAAACATTTAATACAGAAAACAAACCCCAGGGTGGTTTAGAAACTGTGTCATCACTAATTCAGTCCAGCACAGCAGGCTCCTACTCCAACGTTTACCATACCATTGAACTTCCTTTTATGAGATGTAACTCTCTATTCCTTTTCTAGAGATGTAACAATCAACCCAGCTGAGCTAGTTCACAATACAGGGTTCACTAATTTATAAAAGATTGCAAGTAATCGAGGTTACGTTCACACTTGACAAACTGTAGCCTGAGACGTTTTTATCTTGCCCTTTAACTGTCTCACATGTCAGTTACTTCATTTGCTGTTTTACTCTGAAAGGATGCAAAAGATCCGTCTCCTGGAAATGAAAGCCAGCAGCAAATTAAAACAGCTAAAAGAAAGATCAGCCATGTAAAGCATGTGATAAGCCTTATGTTGATGTAGTGTCTGTTACGTGTCTTTCTCTTTATTAACTGCGGAGCAAGTGTGGCGACACCGTGAGAAGAATGAAGACAGCTCTCCTCTTGTTTATAGACGGTTACGATCTCATACAGATTAAAGAAAAACGCTAAAACAGAGCACAAATAGACTTTGGCAGGCAGGCGGGCGTCCCTGGCGGCATATTTGAGCCGGAAACACTGGTGGAGCATCCTTGACAGTAAAATCATCTGCTGCCACCATTTTTTGTACACCTCAATTTGGCCAAAGATATGAAACATAAGCCGTACATTTGCATACATGATTAACTGTCCCTGTCCCAGCATGTAGTATCTGCCTCTGATATGGTTGGTGGTCTCTTTCAGTTACTATTGGGCTGTATCCCAGCTGATCAATTATATCATGTACCAAAAAAACTGACAAACAAGTTGACAAAAGACTAACTGGTTGTATATTGAACAGCGAAAACACAGACAACTTTGCAGCTTTGTACCTGTAATGTATAGCTAAACAACAGTCTTTCAACACTGCCAATTAAATTGCACATTTCCAAAACCATCCTCCTGAACAGCAGAAAGAGTTTCAGCAAAGCAGGGAGAAAAAATGGTTGGCACCGACAGAAACCTGTTTGTCTCAGCCATCTAACAAAGCTGAGAAATACAGCAGTAACCACCCAAAGATTAAAAAAAAAAAAAAACTGAATTCAATACTCTTAATATACAGTTTTTACAAAGTTTTGTCTTAGTCATTTCCAGTAAATTACAGCTGACTTTATTCTTTCTGTCTTGTGTTGTTTTAGTCAAGATTCAGTCAGAAGAAATCAGTTTTTTTTCTATTGTGCAGGCCGCAAGTTGTAACTAAACTAATGTTTCAAACGCTAGCTGTCCAACGCAAGTTTTGTTAGGCTATGCTTGGATAGCTAATACCTACTGTAGCTAGTTTTGGCTTCATACTAAAGGCTGTAAACGGACTTCTTACTGACATGCACTGGGCAGGAAAACATTAAATAACAACTAGAAATTTGAATAGAGGTGGTGAGAATTTGTAGCGGCTGTGCACTTGTTACATGATTAGCTACGTATTTCATCTCACCATTGTTTAGCAGAGCATTTCTGAACAGAGATTTCGCTGCAGTTTTCATCGTCAGTTTACTTAGTATTGACTTACTATTTGCTTAATATTAAATTGCCACTGTTTTAAGCATGGTTGAAGATGCTGGTTTCTGAAGGGCTAATAATAACATACCTGGATTAGTATTTTTGGTGTCAGTATCAGCCAAAATAAATTTGAAATCAGCATATTAGCATGTCAGCTATATTCAATATCATTCATAACCAAATCCAATAGTCCCATATTAAATGATTTTTGACTGTCTCACAAGTAATAGTACAACCCTACTTATGCCTATATAAAAATTTAAAACATATTCACTCATGTTCAAGCCAAGCCCTGGATTTAACCATTATGAGTTCTACCTTCTTTAATTATCTGAGAGGCTTTGTCAACTGTGTCTTATACGGCACTGACTGCAGGTAAACAGACAGTGTGGTGAGTGAATGTGGTGAAATTCAATCCACTACCCATCGGCAACCATCTCAGAAAAATCCAGCTTTAATTAATGTCTATCAACAGACACCTCCATGCAAGTACTGCAACCATCACATTATCTCCTCCTAGGTGTCTCAACACCTACTCACTTGTCATCCACCAACTTGGTAGTTGGACTGTAAACGATGCATATAACTCAAGCAGGTAAAGCCCCCAAAAGTTCAACATCGCAATACTGGAATTATTACCTGCAGCACTAGAACATCAAAGCTGTGCAGACAGTGGTTTGACAAAACAGGCTGACACTGTATGATAGTTTAGAAGTGCTGTAAAAACAGTACCTGTACTGGTCTCAAACATCCCACCTTGATAAGGCTCAACTAAACATATTCTATTCAAGCGAACAATAAGAGCCCCTGCTTTAAAATCCAAAAAGATAACGATGTGTGATGCATTGTTAGAGCCAAGTATCCATATCTTGGATAAAATCTTTGGCTGATTTTTCTGAAATTTATGCTATGTTAGACAGCGCTCACTGAACAAGAAAGGGAAATCCAGGAGGGGAGCACAGCTTGCCCAGAAAAAAACACACTGCAGGATTTCGAGGCGTGAGAGAACCTCACCACAGGAAGGCTTGGTGGCTTGGCAGAGCTGAACTCAGCCTGCCAGTAGTTTCTGCTCAGTGCTGTGCTTTAAATACCATTCCCTCTGTTTATCCATGCGATGAAAGCAATGCCACATCCAGGAATTCTGTCAGGAAGAATCAATTCTTTGCCTTTGGAGGGCTTACACATTGAATTGTGGTGTTACAGTTCTTACTATGTATTTCATGAATTTATTTATGTGTCTTTAGCAGGATGTGTGATGTACATTCCCAGGGACAAAATGCTACAACAACCTTCCCCCCCTCTACAAGCTGTCCATCATAGCCCTCCACCCAGAAAAGAGGGTAGATGCTGAAGTCCACTCTGACAGCACCGGCCACAGGGTTGTCTGAACATGTCAACATGCTGCATGCAGGAAATTGCATTTATCACAACGTATATAATATTGCTGTTTGTGTTGGTGTGCTGAGGAGGCAGAATTAAAGTGGGGGGATGGAGGTAAATAAATTGCGGAAATGGTTTTAAAATGCAATTCAATTTACTATCGATCATATCAGGTCCCCTGTTGCTCCCCTTGAGATTCAACAAGGAAAGCTGGAACAGAACAAGCGTGATAAGTGACGGACTGGACCGAGTGTCAGCCAAATTAAATGTTGCTCCTGACAGGCCAACCACAGTTTCTGCTGTGTTTGTCGCATAGCTCTTTATGCAAAAGGGACTACATTCAGTAACTGACACGCAGGGACAAGTTTCACTGTGAACGCTTGAAGAGAAGAATAGCTTTCTCTCAGTATGGTGCTCAACGCCATGGCACTACGGCGCTTATAACATCAGAATACACAGACCAGACCAGGTTTCTCTTCACAGGATGGATTGGAGTGTAATATGAGCAAACATGCCTTCAACCTCATTACTAACTCAAAGAGAAACCAAAGAGATACCAACAAAAAAAAATAAATAAATAAAAACTAATTAATTTTTGATGAGTGTCTTTTCAAATTTAATTTTGGTGTTTTCAGGTGGGAGACACTTTGGCTGCTGAAAAACTCTTTTTTACTGCCTTAGTTAACTCTGTTCAGACCTTTCAATAATAATACACATTTATGACAATCCTGCACGTGTCTGAGACATTTTCATTTATATCCTGCCTTTATAATGGCACTGCTACAATAACCTTTCGGGTTCTTTTAAGGATGTGGTTGAATTTTCGGAGACGTGATTTTTTGATATCTTGCCAGGAGCTAAACCAGAAGGGCTAAAACACTCATATTTTCTCTTAAATGGCTTGTGATATTTTCTAAATTCACACAAATTTGAAAGTGCTCCAGGACTTTTTCCCTACCAAGTACACTTCTTAAAACAGATCTTTAAAAAATATCCTGTATTTATTATTTCCATATATTTAACAAAGAGCATTTTATGCATGCAGCATTTTTGTCTTCTGGTGAGAGGAGCCTCATGCTCAAGAATTGAACAAATCTTATTTCCACTCTACCGTTGAGGATAATGCCAGTCAGGCACATACGGTATTCTCATAGTAGCTTTACAACTTGTGGTTCAGTGGTTCCTCTGGTGAAGAAAAAAAAAAAGAGAGCCTGCAGCTCGCAGAGCAAGAAGATGTAACTTTCAAGTTCTTCACTCCATCACAAATTGATTTCCTTTGCAGTAGATTTTAGTTTTTACTCTTAGCTCTGAATAGCTTAATGACGCTTGAAAGCCTCTGTGAGGAGTCTTCATCTTGTGTTTTTGGTGGACAAAATTGGTGTCTTCCCTGGATGAATACAATCCCATGAATATGTGACCGGCTGTCACGAAGACAGGGCTCTTGCCAAAGTGAGCATCTTTTTTTTCTATGGAAGCAAATTAAATCTTTTTTCACACTACTTCTCTTTGTTCAAAACTATTTTTTTTTGCAGGATGCAGAGAGAGAAAATTATGTTTTAATTTGTAGCTACAAACATTATGAACTGCAATGTAACAACAACAAAACTCTGTAAACTCTGAAATATTCCAGTTAGCTTACAAAAGGTGAAACACAGCTGTTACAGTCTTGTTGTTGAGATGTATCAGGATGAAAATGCGAATGGTTTAACTCTTTTGTCCTCAAAGGTAAGTGAATCATTCACATGATAGCACTAACATCACTTTCTAATCACAGCCATTTTGCTTGGTATCAGCCCATTCAAGTCACTTCAGTTTTCCTGAGGGGTATAACAGCAGTCACTTGCAGAGCCTCGAGAAGCGATTGTACCGACAATGGACCTTACTGCCATCTTGGTTATTTACGCTCCTGTGCTGTCATCTAACAGAATTTACTGCTTTTTTTTAGATGATTTAGGGTGACCATACTTCCTCTTTTACCCGGACATGTCCTCTTTTTGGGGGGCTGTCCGGCCTTGTCCGGGGGAGTTTATACAATCCTTCAAATGTCCAGGGTTTTGTCTGGAAGTTTTGAGTTTGTGTCCCATGGACTTTCTGAGTTAGAAGCATGTGAAAAACACTCGACCAGACCCGAAAAACTCTCAAAATTTACTATGCGCAGCTCCGTGACTCCACCCCACATAGTCGTGTCCTCTTTTTGGGGATTCAGAATATGGTCACTCTAGATAATCGGTTCAATATATCTGAAATTAGTGGACAATTGTTTAGCCAAACAGAAGCTAGCAGATAGGTCTGACAGTGCTAGGCTATCTTTAAGCCCTGGTTAGATTCAACCAGCATGTCAACGTACTATACTTCTCACTGCCTAACTTCTACACATACCAGGTGAGTGAACTGTTTGTCTGTAAGTAGTGTTAAAAAATAACTTTGTTGCTATAATCTTATTTTTCTATGTAGGTCATGTAAAGGCATCAGTGCTAGAATGGTACGATGCCAAAACCAGTTAAAAACTCCAGACAGTGCCTTTAACTTTGTTTTTTGTTTTTTCCATACTAAATGAAAATTCAACTCATTTTGAATGTTAAAAAGTGTGTGGGAATGACTCACTTTGGCAGTATCGGTATTTTTCTTTGGCTTTGTCTCTGATCCTGTTTGCCTGAATTTCCAATCAACACACATTTGAAGTGGAACAATCATCTTTTGGAAGCAGAGGGAAAGTTATTTCAAACTCATTTCCAGCTGATAGTTTAGACTGGAGCTTCTGACATCAATTAAAAGCACACTGTGCCTTGACAGCGCAGTAGTGAGCATGCAGTCATTATATTTATCCTTCCAGTGTTTTTGTCTGGGCACTCAGTGTCAACATCTGACATCTGCTAATGGGCGAGAATCATCTTCTCCTCTTTAATGAAATACACCTTTGTTCTGTTTGATCTTTAACTGGCTGTTTACCTCTGTTTGCCCAAGAACAACATTAGCTCTCGCAAACTTCAATGTCCCTGGATCATTGAAGCAAGAACAACACATCATTTTGTCTAAGTAGCACCAAGTGTTACCTTGCATAGACTTTTCTCAAGTATGTGTTGTTGTAAATGAATAGGACATGTTATGCGTGTGCTCTGAATGACCATCTTTCAGCTTAGTCATCTCACACTTCTTTTAAGTACAAATCAGTAGATGTAAAGGACTGCTCAACAAAAGAGACTTATCTAAAGACTGACTCTAAAGAGACAGACACTCTGCTGTACATAGGATGACAAGAATTTCCAAGCTGGCAACACAAACTGAAAAATGGTTTGGTTTTAAAGGTTTAAAAGGCTTGTTTTGGGCAGAAAGGCACACTCTTATTCACCGGGACAAGAACCCCGTAAATCATAGACTGGAGGAGATGTTTTTGTGGCCCTGTTTGTGAGTAAAACCAATGTAGAAGTATCTCAAATTGACATTCTCTGCAGTGACCAGCAGGGACTTGTGGGCCACGTGAAGTGCTTCTGTACTCACATTGCTGTCTCAATGAATTACATGCCCTTGTATGGCTGTTCTGCTTGCGTTTTGGGACCTTAACAGTGCATAATTATTGCCCCCACTCTGTCACAGCAGTGTTAGCGTGAGGAGTGATGCTTTGTCTCTGATCAGCGGCTCAAAGGAGGACTATCCCAACACGGTGCAATTTTATGTTTATCTCACTAAATACCAAAGCTGTCCTTCTCATTACTTCACACACAAACATTTGCATGGCATATTGGGAAAACCTTTGAATGCCTAATGCGCAGGCCTCATGTTCCCGTCACCAGTGTTTTCTAAAGTGTTCTGAAGGAGCCTGTACTGACTATCGCCCCGCTTAGTGCAGCAAAATCTGTATTAGCTTGAAGCACAGGCGAGCGCTCTAAGGAAGCAAGACGAGTGAGTCACAACTTGTCATTGTCCATCATGATAAATAGTTTATTTGTGCATGGATCACATGTGGTCCTAACTAAGAGGGATAGTCTGAATGGATCCCAGACTAAATGTGATCCATTTAGTCTGGGATCAACCAATACAGTGGCTCACAAGACTCACAATATTCACAAACAAATGGAAACCACCATTGCTTCAACTTTCACTTTATCTGCTATCTAGTGTTTTGAAAGATTGCCATTGCTGCATCATTGGCATGATGGCACAAAGGCTGTCATGGTTGGTTTAAAAACCCTACAACAAAAAAAAGGGTATTTTTTCCTCATAGTGAAGAGTTATGATAGATGCAGCTTTATCTCACTCCATCACTGGCACTGTGCTAACGGAAGTGTGAAAGGTCTGGCAAAGCAAGACTACACCACCGATTCTCCGGCACCTTGATTTTTCAGAGACCTTGATAAAAATCTCAAACTAGAAAACGAGAATGCCAGCAAATACAGCAGTTTACCTGAAGTTGAGCTGGTGAGTCATAGATGTGACAGCTGCATACCTGGCCTCTCTCCAACTCGCAGAGGCAGACAAAACGATAAACCACAGTCTCAGTAAACTACCTTTAGTTTAGCTGTGCACCAGGGTACCAAGAATTGAGAAGAAGAGAATGCCCTCTACTGGTAAATAGGGTTGAGAATACAGCAAAACACGATCTGAGCACAAGCTTTCAATGGCTGCGGGATGCTGGAGGTATTTTAAGAAGAGGGAGAGAAAATAGTCCCTGCCAAAGATGGAGAAATCCAGCAAATACCCCAGACGGAGAAAGGTTTGAGCCCCAGGGGAGCCAGCCATTCAGCTTTAAGATAGAGAAAGATTATGAGGCTTCTTTTGCCAAGAAATTGAGAACTGTAAAGAAAAAGACACTCAGGCTAAATACCCTCAATACTGCAGAGCAAGCTGAAGCTCAAGGCCAGTGAGACGTAGACAAAGGTGTTCCATCAATAGGTTGATTTTTTAAAGGACAGAGGAGAAACTACTGGATACTGTATAGATCTCCATCATTCTGACTGCGACACGGACAAGAAGAAGAAAAAGGAAAGAAGATGGTGTCCACTTTTTAACACAATTATAACCTGGCTATCATTTTCTTCTGTTAAATTTATATTACTGGTGATATCTCTTAAATTATACAGAGTGCTGCCTGTACACTTTTTTTCTGCGAAGAATTTTAAGTGACTTATATAATACGCAATGCATTTAAAACAGCTGGATAGAGTGGAAATTAACCGGGACGACGTTCAAGGTTACGACGGGGTTGGAGTCTGCGCTGGGCAACACCCAGGACAGTTTGAATGTGTCACAGAATGACAAACACATTCACACCTACAGGCAATTGGACTCTCTGATTCACCTCACCAGCTTGTGTCTGGGCTGTGAGAGACGACTAGGACTACTGAATTAACAAGATCATGCAAACAAGGGGTATCAGTCCAAGCAAGATGCAAAGATTAAATGAAAATACGACAAACTTTTTTTTCCCCCAACTCATCCAAACTCTGATCACATAGACCAATCCACAGATATGTTGCAGAATTGATATTAGTAGTGTCTACCATGTTGTGCAGTTGCAAGATTATAACCATTAGTTAAACACTTGTTATATTTCCTTGAACTAAAGGATCAACTTTGACTTAACTGATTTGCACTAAACCTCAAATGCAGACGTAACAGCAGTATTCCTGTCCTCTAAAGATGCAGTAGTAGCTGGTGTAGGTGTCAGTGGTCCTTGTAGTCCCCCATTTCCACTGGCTTTTCTCTCCTCCTTAATTGGCCTCAAAGTGTTGCGGATATATTTAGCTTGCATAATACTTCTTTAAATTTGAAGTTGAGTTCCTAGTAGCTAATAAGTCTTTATCTCCTGGGCACTGTTCTGTCCCTTTCCCCTAAAAACACAAAATAGCAGGAATATTTCCACTAAGTAAATGCTGTCCACTCCAATCTCGCCCGTGCCATTGTTGAATTAGCAAGCTAGCACATGTGCACTGATGAAAACGGTGGTTAACCCTCCACTGGTGCACAGCTACCTGCCATTAAGAGGAGGGGAAACAGTGCAGGGAAATAATAGCAGACAGATCGCTTGAATGAAAAAGAAACTATAAAATCGATTGCTGTAACCTTGAAACTAACGTCTTAGTACTCTGCTGTGACAAATTTTTAACAGCTACAGAAATAATTCAAGCACTTTAACTGATTGCTTTGTAAGACACATGAAACTCAAGAGTTTCCTTGATTGTTAAAATTTTGATCCTAAAAAGTTCTTTCTTGCATTTCTAAAAAATCTGGTTGGCTGTTTTCATTATGAAGAAATCTATTGACTTTTTCCCCCCATATGGCTGCTGCTAGATTGCTTACAACTGCCATAAGCCTGTTTAAATATCCCTGAGTAAATACCATATATGTTTTGGCTACAGTAGAATTAGCTGAGGCTGTGTTGAGATTTCAAGATATCTGAAGTTAGCTTGAAAACAGACCAAATAGTTTTGCTTCCACTTACCTGTGTTTCCACATTACAAATTTTAAGTTACAGATGGGTAAATTGAGGAATGAAATTTTCATTGAGACAGAACAGCAAACTGACTGAGTTTGGTCTAGCCTAGCTTCAAACCTTTTTACACTCGGAAGCTGAGAGTGACAACCACCACTTCTGAAACTAGAGCACTCTGGAAATTTCCAGAGTGCTTATTCACACATGCTCTTAACAGCTGGATGGTGTATATTATTATTATCAATATTATTAGTAGTATTATTTTGTATCGTACTGAATTATTGTGGTCTTGCTGTACGGAGTAGGGGTATTGGCTCTAGGTCTGATGGGCCTGATCTCGCTGATCTTAAAAAGATCATCTTGATCTAGGGTTTCTTTTATTGGTACGCAAACCGCACATTGCACTTTGTTTCTGCATTTTATGCACTCTGCTCATGCAAAAATAGTGGTATGACTGACATATGCTTTTTTACCCTCTAAATCGTTTGAATGCTTTTTACCTTCTGAATTGTTTTTTATGGAAATGTATTTTCTTTTATGATGTATGGCAGTGTTTTCAATGCCTGTGACTGCTGCAACCCGACTTGCCCATTTAGGGACATAATTAAGTTGAAGTGAAGTGAAGCTTTACCAGGAGACTGGTAAGGGCTTAAAAATCCTGCCTTTTTAAATTCAAACATGCTAATCATGGCAAATTTTCTGGAGCCTAATGCATGTGTGAATTAAGGATATGCACATTTAGTCATCTAAACAATCAAATATCACCATTCTCAGCAGTCGGCATCAGAATAACTGAATAATGTGAAACAAATTATTTGAGTGGAGCATGCATAACCAGCACAGGTTTGTGA
The DNA here is from genome assembly GCA_962446985.1 of Xyrichtys novacula. Lineage (NCBI taxonomy): Eukaryota > Metazoa > Chordata > Actinopteri > Labriformes > Labridae > Xyrichtys > Xyrichtys novacula. The sequence goes on along the minus strand of OY660874.1, from coordinate 21,489,115 downwards.
AATGAAGACTGGTTGTCCTGTTGGTGTTGGGTACACTTGCTAAATTAAATTGGCCTATTTTACCTGCAGACTGTGATCCATGTGTTAAATCATGTGAAATAAAATGTGTTCAACTGGATCTTTTTAGAGTGTTTTCTTACCTTCAGTTTCGCTGTCTAGTTGGAATTAAAATTTGTGTTTGATCAGCTGGGAAATTTGTTGCTTCAGCGCATCTTTATTGTGAATAGAGCCAAGGAGCAATGAAATTATATCTACACAAATAGAGGTATTCCACAGAGTCAGCCACATTTTTAATCCTTACAGTTAAATCCAAAACTGCCATTTCATACGACTTGATAGATTGTTTATGGCTGGCTTCTCCACTCAGCATCTTTGAAAGCATCAGATCATCTTGTTGCCCAGCAGCAGTGGTTGTCATAAATGCCCAGCACTGGAGCACAAACCATGTTTTGCTTTGATGTTATCAAAACAGGTGAAGGTGTAATTTTCCTTCGCTCTTCACACCTAAGTTAGAATTTCATTTAAAAGGGTAAAAAATATAATGCAAAACCAAAGTTAATTGTTTGCTGCACTCTAATTGCCATTGGACATTTTAGCTCGTGCATTTCACACTGTTAAACATGCTGTGCCCTTGGTTCACAGCTCATAAAGTTCGACAGATCTTCAGTTAACGTCCTCTGCCACACAAGATAATTGAAATTATGAATCTGTACTGACTCCTTTAGGGAACATGCTCAAGGCTTACACATTGTATTATAGCTATAGACAAGCTCCATACAATATAATATTGTGTTGCATCTACATAAAATCATGCTTACTGGCTTTACATAATGTCACTTTTACGATATACTTTATTATATTCAAACCCTTGAACTATCAGCTTAACAATCTTTAACAAAAACTGCCAATGACCCTTTTGGCCTGGATGGAGACATGTATACAAAGGCACTAACTGTGACTAATGGCAGACAATAACATAATACAGCAGTAGCAACATAAATTTTCTGAGTTTTCATGGATTTTCTTCTTGATTTAAAATCTCAACTGAAACTACAGCTGTGATAATTGGATAAACGATTGAAGAAAAGTTCCCGAGCTTCTGAAGCTGGACTGGAAAATTAAATATCACAACAAAACGAAGCTCACACATTGGGTCTCACAAGCTGCATATTCAAGCTGGCAGATGCCCTGTTGGTCTAACACCAGAAAAATATATCAGATTTAAGAGAAATATTTTAGCAGGCTCGACAATATTGTTTACCAACACTTGTCTGAATTTTTGAGGAGTGTGGGCAGCCTGACAACTTGTTTCGTGTATGACAAAGTCCTCATGTGAGGACACAGCCTGAAGTGTCAAAACAGAGCCGCACTTTCCCACGCAAACTGAGTCACGCTAACAAGCCACAGAAGATATTACGTATATGAACACTGTAAGCACTCAAAACCCCTAAAACCCTGTCCTCTCTTTTAGTATTAGGGGGCTAATATATCTCCTTTTTCCACATTTTCCCAATGGTCCCCCTCCATCATTTGCCTTGTAACATAAGTTACCCAATGAAGTGTGACAGGCTGCTAAACTTCTGTCAGATCTTTTAATACCAAACCACTAAGACTGAACTGTGACTTTACAAGTTAAACAGACAAGCTTAAAACGAGAGAGCGCCTCTTTTTTCAATGGTACGCTTATTGAAATAGATTTCTTATAAAAGTACACCAGCTGTAAACCTGGAAGCTTCCTTGGTGACCACCTGGTCTGCACCTACGCAGAGAGAGAGGGGGAGAGGGTGTGGCACATCGATGAGCAAACACACAATATCCTATGAGTAAGTGGGATGTGGCACTACGCCACTGGGTTGGGGGCAAAGCCAGACTATCATGATACTGAAAAAAGATGGTACCTAATCCTTGCCACATTGACGGATGAATGCAAACTCATTAAATCATTTTCTATTCATGCTTGTTGCAAAATGAAAATGAGACTTTTCAGAATATGTGGCAAAACTTTAGACCTTTTTTCTGATAGTTTGGTTTTTTTAAATCATGTCCAATTCACACCAAGTGGCAACCTCCATGGTTAAAATGTGGAGACAAAGCCTAAGAGCAGAAAAAATGTAGATAGTTGCAAAAGCCAAAGGAGCCAATTAAGTCTCAGGTAGAATTTCCCACTTAACAGCAGAATTAAACAAGTCATGCTGGTATAAGCAAAATATTTCAGATCTGTGACTCTCATATTTTACTCACTATAAGGGAAGGTATTTTTTTTGCATGTCTTTTAAGTGAAAGTTAAGCCAGGTCAGCATCTCCACCAACCAATAGGCAACCAATCGGTGACCTCACAGAGACTATGTCCATGTTTTCGACAGGCTGTAGATTCCACCAAACATGCAAACTCCATCCAATGAGGCCACAGCCTTTAAGAGCTTGGGATCAAAACCCAAACATGGGTGTCAACTATCAGTTTGGTGAATATGAAGCTAATATTCGTGGGTTATTAGCTTAAGATCAGAACTTTAAATGAAAACAGCTGATAAAGGGAAGAAGTAGATATTTTACCGCCTTTTTAATGATTCCTAAAAAGAAAGCTAAACATGTCTGCTCCCCCTTTGCATCCAGTCTTAATGCGATGCTAAGCTAATATATAAATTTGGCTTAATTCTGACACAGACTAAAGAGTGGTATTTGCCTCTAAGGCTCTCACTTAGAAACACTTTTATTCCCAAAATGGCAAAACATCTCTCTGAGGAAGATAGGAGTCATAAAAACACACCCTTTTTAGAGTTTGTTTTGGTGCATTTTGCCTCTTTATTATTTATTTGCTTCTATTTACAACTTCCCACTGAATCTAGTGTGTTTTTTTGAAACATTCACATTACTGGTGCTCTTGGACGCAGTGATGCATGAGATACAATCGACTGCAACATTGTTCGCTGGCCTTGTTAATGGGCTGGTCTTGCTGAATGTGTTTCAAATTTGTTTCATTTATACATGAGTTGGGGGGATAATGCAATGTTAGCAGTTTGTATGTCTGAGAAATTAAACATTTCATTTTTATCAAGCGGAAAAGGTGCCCTGGTCTCATGCTCTCCCTAATCTATAAGCCGGCCAGAGATAATGTCATAATTACGTCAATTTCCATAGCCATTATGCTGATGACACACAATTATACATATCTGTATAATGAAGCCAAATGTGTTAAACTGACTCACAGCCTGTCTGCACTTTCTAACATAGACGGGACATAACTTTCTGAAACTCCATGAAAGGCAAATAAGGCATAAATACTTTTACTTAGCCTGAGGCCAAAACAGATGCACCATCCTAAGAACCTTGGATCTCTGGTTTTCCAGATCAAGCCCCAGCCCCCGTGTCATCGTGTGTTAGACTCTGATTCCACTAATAAATCTCATCTCCAAATCAGCAGGCTCTCATCTCAGAAATATTGCCAGGGTACATTTCAATCCAGCAAGATGTCAAAAGCTAATTCATGTTTAAATTTTAAGCAGCCTGGACTACTAAACATTTCCCTGGTCTTACTGAAAAAGTCTATTTAGGGACTAGAAATTATTCAAATTCTGCTTCTTGACTCATGATCAAAACAAGAAAGAGACAGCATATGAGTGTGGTTTTAGCTGAACCCTACAAGGCTCTGCGCATCTTTTAGAACTCATTTCAAAGTCCTCCTGCTTGTAAAACTGTAAATGGCTTGGACCAGCATACATCGCAGACCCCCTGTTGTCTTTGGAGCTTTCCCATTCGCTCACATCCTTGGCTGCGGGTTGTTGGATGTTCACACAGCTACAGAAATAAGAGAAGAAGAAGAGGATGTTCCCAAACTCGGGAATGCCAAGTCCCTTGATATTTGGAACGCGGCTCCCATGAACAATTTTTGAACAGGAGCTTAAAACACATGTCTGGTTGCCTTTTAACTTGGGGTGTTTATCACTCTCTCTCCACGTTATAGTATCACTGTGATACTATTTTTGTTTTTTTTTAATACGCTGTTTATTTTTAACTCCAAGTTGCAGCTTTGGAACAAAAAAGATGGTGCAATCAGGGTATTTCTATTTATACTTCACATCAGTATTTTCAGTCTCATGACTTTGACTTGTACCCTGCAGTGGCTGTGCTCTCTGACGTAGATTAACGTCTGCTTAACTTTAAGGAGAATGTACCAGTCACTATGCTGTATGTTTAACCTTTTTATATAGCCTCATCCATCTCTCTATTTATGAGTGAGGCGGATGAGGCTCTAGCAGGAAGATAAGGTGCATAAAAAGGTTCATTGATCTCGTTTACGGATGAAAAATATTCCCATAGCCAACTGCCAAAATCAGTGATTCCACCCCAAAAAAAAAAAAAAAACAGCTCAATTGGCTTTTGAGTGAGAGTGAGTATGAGAGGGAAAGAAAATAAACTGGAAAGAGAAAGCAATCATTTATGTCAGGCCCAACGCCCAATTTTAAACTTGTGTTATTTATACTTTTTGTTTCTTGGAGGTTCATCCTACTCAAGACAGCTAATCAATAAATAATAGTTGATAGTGTATGCGTGCGTGAGAGACAGGAGGGGGGAGAGAAAGAGAGAAAGAGGGAGGAGAGTGAAGGAAAGCTGAACTGATACCCAGAACGTCCGCAACCTCCCAGCAGCCTCACATTCATCTCTTTCAAGCCTCATTTGCTCCATCATTGCCAGTTAAAAGTACATGCTTTAAATGGCGTAATTAAGCCTTGTAATTAAACGCTAACCACACTGCGTCAAAAGAGCCTCATGCGTAAATCTGGTACACATGGTATACTTACGCTGCTGTTTTGTCCGGACCAGTGCACCATCGCCTGGTTGTGTGCCGTATCCCCGGTCAGAGCAAATGTCGAACTTGTGAGCTGAACCTCCTCCTGGTCCGCCAACGAAGCCTCCTCCCCGGCCTCCTCGGGTCTGAATCCGGACCATGCCTCTGCGCTCCTCGCGCTGCGTGTTCGTCTCCAACTGGGCACGTCCGCGTCCTCTTCCTCCGTTACATCAACCTGCGCCCCATTTTCAGCGTGAAAGCTGGTGTTTTTTGCCTCTTGGGTGAAGTCACCGTTAAGAAGAGATGGGTCAGCCGCGCGTGAAACACTTGCAGGCACCACTTCCTGCTGAGAAAGTTTTTGCTGACCATTTAACGCATCCTTCTCGAGGCAACTCGTGTTATTTCCCCCCAGCAGCGGCTGCACTTTGGACGAACTTTCTTCTCTCGCAGATAATCCCGCAACGTTGTGCTTTTCGTCTCCTTCAGTAGTGGGTTCGTCTTTTAGTGACCCGTCAGTAAATCCAACAAATTCCTCAACTGGTGCGTCGTCTAATTCAGCGAAATCCAGCGCCGAGAGTTCCCGGGGAAACTCGGTGATAAGCGGCAGCTGGCACGAGGGAATGCACCTCACCTCCGCTTTCGTTCCGCCCTGGATGGAAGTTAGGGTGAAGAGCCAAATCCACTCACAGAAAACGATGAAAAGGCAGTGACCGAGGCGCGTCTCCATTCTCCGTGAATTCCAGACTTCGGGTGTGTTAGAAATATATCATCTTTTCACTCTTGAGCGCGTGTCTGCCGTCACCTGGCAAAGTGGAGTCCGTCAATGCACTGTGGGGAGGTGCAGCAGCGCGCGGACAAGTGCTCCCAAGTACTGATGCAAACGATGCATCAGAGGAGGAGCTGGAGGCTGAATCCTGGACGAGTGGGGAGAGGGGGCTCGTACCCCCGCAACCCCATCTCAACCTTGATGAATAAAACAAGGCACACTCTAAATTAAGTAATACAAGAAGAGAACCACATGGTCCCTTGGTGGTTTTTGATCATCAGTGCCATGTCTCTGCAGGGGACATCATCTTATAGGTAATTATGCATGGAATTAAAACAACCTAAGAGGTCTTCAGATGGAGGTGCACCCTGGGGAGAAGTGTATCAGCATTATTAGGTGTGTCCCTGCCCATCTCAGGTTGGAAATGTTTCTGACATGAGCTTTATGGAAGATACAATGAGCCTTTGCATTTTCCATTAGCAGCGGGCTAAGTAATCAATTAACAGGATTGCCTGTGTTCACTGTCAATTATGCCCCTGCAGGTAATGACTCTGTTGTGTCCCGCCAGTAAAATGGCTTGGAAATTGTTTCACTTCAGCTGCACTCCTGTATTATCCATTCAACACAGCTGAATGGACAAAATGCATATTCCCCAAATATTCTGTTTTGTGTGCCCTTCTCTCCGCTCAGGTTAATGGACGGTTGTTAGACACAGAATAATACCAAAAATTCATACTAAAAGTAAGCATGTTTGCGCTTTCTTCTATCACTGGACCCTGCTGTTTTTTTAAGCACAAAATGCAGATGCTGTGGTTATAATTGAAAAGCCATTACTGCCATGCAATGCAGGTTCCCTGGGATATATATCGTGATATTTCTTTATACTTTGGGCTTTGTTCCAGTCAGCTAATGGTAAACCATTAGGAGAACTAGGGCCCATCCAAACCCTGTGATTAGATTCTATTTCTGGGCAGCATTTCGTCAATAGGATGAGGATGCTGTTGACTGGTGACTGATGCCGAAGAGACTCCTTATATTGAGCTGTGTTCTCCCCATCGCTCTGAGCTGCGACGTGATCCTGTTCCACACACGGGTCAACTGCACAGAGATGTCTTTCATTGGCAGCCATTAGTGATGCAGTGAGCAAGAGCTGTCTCAATCTGTTTCAGTTAGCCCCCACCAGACAAGGGGAAACCAGTCTATAATGCAGATTGATGGCTGACTGAGAATTTCAATCATGGAGAACATTGGCTGAAAAGCTCAAGTCTTGACTATAATGCAAAGCTCGAGCTCAGTCTATCTATTACAGAGCAGGAGACTTCTTTAAAGACACTAATGCTTGTGTCTGTAGCACCTGGACAGCTTTCTACATGTATTTTTTACTAGCTTTGACTTTGTCTGGGTTACATCTGTGATGACATTGTGTAGCCATTATAATGGATTTTTGCCCAGGCTGTCTGCTTAGTTTAGACACGGATGGTTGTGCACAGGATGCATGGCTTTCTGTATATGTGGCTCTTTTTTTTTTTTCTTTTTACTTTGTCACTTTGAATATTTCCGCGCTAAGAATAATTTCCCTAAGACGGGCGTAATGACAGTTTATGTGCAGTATCGATTTAATCTGATTACTTTTTATAAACAGATTAATCATTAAAATGTCAGATAGTAGTAGGAAGAAAGGCCTCTCACAGATTCCAAGCAAATCACGTGGCATTTAAGGATTATTTTCTTATCTGAAACACTGTCAGAACTTTGATTTATTCAATTTGCAACCTTCAAAACCATCTAAAAGGGGAAAAAAGCACATTAAAGAGGCCATAAAAAGCAAAGATGACCCTAACAGTGAACTGACTATCCAAACAGCTCTAAATGATTGCACTACATCTTTTTTTTTTCTTTTTTTAACAGATAACATCATTTTTAATGCCACAGGTTCCACAACAGAGAAAAGAGAATCATGATAATTGGTTTTCATAAAACTGCAGGGACAGGAGACACATTTCAAAGAAAGACTACCGAAGAAAAGTACAAGAAGACTTTTAGAGTTATAAAGTGTGCATTAAAAAATCAAATATCCCTGACGGATCTCTTTGACTTTTTCCACACACTTTAAGTTTCTCTATGAGATGACAGATTTCGGGACTGATGTCTTATAGCACATTATTGTGCAAAACATGGCAGCTGAGTGGAATCATTGTCTTCTGGCAGACAAGATTGCTGCTTTGCCGCCTGTCACACAGACTGAATACAAACCTCGTTCTGCTCCCCGAGCTCATACTTCTCTGATGGAAACTTGTGAGCAGACAGTGTGAAAAGCACACAAAAGGAGCGAGGAGACAGCGATTCATGTTGTTGGATTATTCTGTGTGTTTTTAATTTAATTAAATTCAGCGGAAGAGGAAAAGAGCACTATATAGCCCCGTCTCTGAAATTGGACCTTTTCCACTCTGATGTCTGGTTCACTTTCACAACCGTCCTAATTACTCTAGTGATCATAAGAGTGGAAAAAAAGGAGCAAAGACACCCAGGACATTAGTCATGCACAGTACATTGTGTTGCCCTTCTGCTCCAACTAAAAAGCGAACATCTGCCTTCACTATTGCTGAGCACTGAGCAGAAGCAGCAGCAGTGGCTGCAGGACAAAACCACACACAGATGCTGTTGGAAAGTAATCTATCTTTTCACCTCTCTGTAATTATGCACACCCAATCCTCTCCTATGAATAAGAGGAAAAAAAGTGTGAAACTTCTAGAGCAGAGTATTGTGATTTGGTATCATATAGGTGTATTAGAGAAGCACACGTGACGTTGAGGTAGCAGTCGACACCTGAGACATCCACTTCAATTAGTGTTGAACACACCGTAGGGGCGGCAGAAGAGAAATCCACCCTTTTCAAATGATTTCAATTACGTTGTTGAGAGATATGGTGGAATGCAATACAGACAGCAGGTTAAGTGCTCTGACCCTGATGAAGAGCTGAGGGTTGGATCCATTAGAAACGTTGTAGTCACTTTTTTTAAAATATAAGATTTGAAGCCAGTGAGGCAGATACTTTGCTACCAACAGAGAGGAGTGCAGTATTAAAAAGAGACAGAACAAATAAAGGAATAAACCCATTTCATCTGCTTTCATTTTCTTATCTATTTTCAGCTGGTTTTGAGGTAAGGGAAAGAAGCTTTTATTCATTATCCATCAGTTCTGGCATGAAAACTCATTCAAAACCATCATATATTTAGCACAGATTCAGTAATCAGTGAAGAGGCAATTCACTTAATCTTCACTCCTTATTTTCTTTGTGTATTTTTTGGCCTAACCTTAATTTGCCTCCGTGCAGCTTAAAACGACAACAGTAACCTTGTACGATTCCAAAACAGTAAAAACCCACGTTATTAAAGAGCTTGTTCTTAACAAAACTTGCCCAGAAATGAATGTTTTCAGCTACAGGGCATACATTTCTTCTCATCTCACCACCACCAACAATCTGAGATGCACTGATGTTGCACAATCTTCGCTTAACTGCAAATTGAGTGCGGCAGGTGTGAGCACATTTCTTGGTCTGCCCTGCCTGAAGAAATAAAACTATAGCTGACTGCAGAGGAGGAAAGTTTTCTGTACAATAGCAGAAAGATGATAAAACTCAGCTCGCTGTGTATTTTTGGACCTTCATTTGTTGACTCGGTTTGATTTGTAATTAGTTTCAAGATAGGCAGAACCTTTTCAATCTCAGCTGTACTCGTACAAACGTGTCAAAGCTGTTGTGTTTCCACTGCAGTAAGTGTCCCCGGGGACTTTAGGGACTTTCAGAGGTACTCAGTGTGTTCCGACTGCAGGCACCAGAAATCTAAATAAGGAGTCTGAGACTCTATTTTACCCCCCTCTAGGCATTGTACTTTTGAAAGTACAATGACTTAAAGAGTGGGCTTTGCAGATTTCTGAATGTTCAAGTATTTTCCACTTTCAGAGGGCGGGCAGAGCAGCAAGTGGTTTAACTGTCTGGATGTGTTGCCAGACCATACTTAAATATTTACAACACTCTGTGGAAGTAGAAGCTGTCAAGTTGACCATTATGCACCAGTGAGCAAAGAATTTAAAACAGGAGCGAGTGCGTGGTGTAAAATAAGAAATGCTCCTCATGCTGAGTTGCAGGTGATGTAAATAAGTTCAGGCGATACAGTTCTGCAGCTTCACAAACTATTTTTTCATGAGAACTGTTTATTTATATTTGTTAACCTGTGTGAGGCAGTTGTGACTTTATAATAGTGTAATTTATAGTAGGCTGAATAGAGCTGCACGGTAAATTTTCTTGCACGGTGTTGTTTGTGTTTTGGTATCTATGTTATTTGAGAAAAAAGATCCGAAACACTCTCATGTAATTGCCAAAGCAAATTCCTATGTGTATTGCACAATGGTTAATAAAGGAATCTGAATCTGAATCCATATCTGAGTAATAATAAAGTAATCAACTTAAACTACAGTGAAAACAAAGAAAATAAGAGGATTAAGGGACTGGAGTGCTGGTTTAGGGCAGCAGTTAAAATCTTGGTAACACTTTATTTAACGCCTCTCTCTATAACGCATTATAAATGTGTATATAATGCGTTATAATCACATTATAGCATGGTATAGCTACCCCTTATAAATGATCATAATGCTTTATAGCAATAACATAACACATTATAAAGCATTTTATTATGACTTACAAGGTCAGGTATTATAATGTGTTATCTCATAAGGTAAAAGCCGAGCTCCAACATGCAGTGCTCTACTGCATTTACTTCCTGTCTTTGCTCCAGTTTCCTACTCTGTCCGCTGTGCCCTTTATGAAATAATGACATAAATGCCCACATAAGAACATTTTTGAAAAAATAAGTAAAGGATGTTTAAGTCCCTTGAAAAGAAAGTCCAGTCTGTTTTTGGTGGAAACTCGACTTTGGTTCATCAGCAGCATTGTGCAGCATTTATGTCTGTGAAAAGCTTTATAAATGACACAACCCCCAATCTTGTTTATTAGGAAGTGTTATTCTCTCCCTGAAGCCAGGAGACCAGACTTCCTCTGTTTTTCAGACTAGAGTAGTCATTTTACTAAAGCACTCATTTTTTTCCGCTGTGATTTCTCTGTGCTGTTGCGGCTCTTTTTTATCCACATTCCTCATATAACAAGAGCTAAACACTGCCTTTGTAAATGTTACTGTTGATGAGCTGCAGAGCTACAGAGGCCATAAATGAGTAACAGTAAAGTAGTTCTTATGTCTCAGAGGAAGCCAGGTATAGTTGGCATCCCTTGGTGAGAATATAAATCAAAAATTAACCAATCAGATGGGGCTATGGTTACACTACTGCCAAGCTGTGATTAGTCAGGTCCATGCCAACAGAACCATCAGCCTGTTGGCTTCACACCAGTCATATAATAGCATGATATCAACATAAGTGGAATAAATAGCAGGTGAGACTGAGAGCGGCGTTAACAACAAGTGAAAGTGCAGTTACAGAGGGAAGACGTTTAGAGCTTTCAAGTAAAGACGGATTTCACGACCACTGCAGAAACAACTTCAGTTAGATAACAATAAAAGGGACATTTCAGAGCTACAGGGTTGGTAACTTGTGTTTTTAAACCTACATGCAGCCTTCTAATACTTTTGTAACATACAAATGTAAATAATGTATATTTATAAAGAAGTCAGTAAGAAAGAAAGCAAATACATGAATACATTTAAGTGAATATTATTTTTTGTTTGTGTAGTGATAAGAATAAAATGAAAGGTAAAATTGCTTGACGTGAGTGGTATAAAGCATATTTATTTTTTTCATTTCCTTTTATAAGGTTAATTGAATTCTCAATGTCATTTTTTTTTGTCTTCACAGCTTCACGGCATTACTTTTGCTTTGTGAAAAACCCTGCGCCTCACTTACCATGACACTAGGCTTAAATAACAAGTGAATCCATCATTGATGTTTGAAACCCTTGACAACCTCCGTTACTGTAAAACGTCTTTTTAATCAACATTCCACTGTTCTGTAAAAAAAGGATTGATCTGTCCTTTGCATCATGTCCCAACCTGATATCTATTTTCAATGAAAGATGTTTCAATCTCCAGATGCTTTCAAAAGTTTTTTTTTTTTTTTTTTTACACATTAGATCCAGATGGAAATTTAGCGCTGGTGGTCTGATCTACGTGGGAGTGCAGTGTTGTCTTACAAATGTGATTTTCATTATGTGCCCCTAATAAAGTCTACAAAGGAGTCACTGGAGAGACCGAGGGTAACGTTGATTTATGAGTAACAAATGCATACAAGTTTGAACATTACGGCCCCATGTCTCATCGTTTCCTCTTTGCAAAAGTGGTCACCTGGGGAAATGACGGCAGTGATTTATCCCTTTATTAGATTAACAAATTTGATTCCCAAGAGAAATGAGTTCAGGTTTTCAGAGACGGCCCTGAATGTAGGGAAAGAAAAATAGACCTGAACCTGTAGCCGAAGACACCCTGGCTGTAAACATTAATATCAGGGAGAAATATTGAAATGTTGGCACAGAGGACCTGAAGTTCTCCTCAACTAGCTTGTAATAAACTTTTAAAAGTCCATGGTGTCTGCTCTATGACTGCGTGGTTGTGTCAGAAGTTTCTTTCTAACCCACAGAAGATTTCCTCACAGAGTTGTTTTCTTTTCTCAATTACTCACTTTACAGATTATTATAGCTCATAAAACAACTTTAAACAAAATGGATAAATACTTTGGATAGATTAAAAACATGAGCACCTGATTCTCATACTTTAATTTGACAAGCCAATCTGTTTTCAGCACAGTTGGACTCAGTTTATTTCAACTAGTCATTACCCCACAGCGGTAGAGTCACAAGCATGACGCTAAGACTTGTAATTACCAATTATAAGTGTCCCCATTTAAACTGTTTCCTCATTTTGCAAACAAGCGCAGTAAAACACAATTCCTCATATTGCTTTAGTGTGCAGAATGATAATCAAATCAAGTATTAATGTGGAAATTACTCCAAAATATTCTTTGGATGTAAATTTGTCGATTTCGTTTTCTTTGGCCCATCATTTTATTTGTCTTTAAGCCTATTTTAAGAGATATTGTGATTAAATAAGAATTATAAAATTCACTGTAAGGAATGGTCCAATTTATGCAACATACAGCTGAGAACAAACTCATTATCAATGCATGTCCATCTGATATTGGTCATGCCCTCATGTCTGTGCCCTTCAAAATCATCAGAAATGGAGGCATTTCTCTTGAATCATGTGACAAAGTCATAGTTTTAAGTGAAGCAATAAACAACAGCTTGTTTAGGCTCAGGGCAAGACCCAATCTCTGCAGCTAAAAGAGGGAGCCACTGCAGTGCAAAAACCTGCCGTTTCTGGAAGTGTCAAGCAAAGCCAAGGAATCCACGTTGGGTCTCATGTTCAAATGCCCATTTTTACTGCAGGATTTGGTTAAACTAAGGGCACAGCTGAGCTGATAGACTGGCAGGTAGGTTGTAGCTGTTTGCCAAGAGGATAAATGCCTGTCTCAGTCCCACCTCTTTGCCTCTTTCTTCCTTTCCAACATGATTTCGACCATCACTGGACTCAACAGTCTCTAGAGAAACCAACAGATGTCACTAAGACTACAACCATGTTTACTACACTCTGTGGTCAATCCTCATATCGCATCATATCAACATTTCTACCTTTACAAAAGACATACGTTCACATTTACAATGTGCCTTAATGGTAGTGTTAGTCTATAGCTCTTACTCTAACAACGACAGCTGCATGTGGGTTGAAATTATTGGATGTAATTCAATTAGAGCTTGAGTTATGCATAAATGAAGGGGTGTTCACATTTAGTACCAAGTGTGTGTCAAGTGTCATCTGAGATAGTTCACCCACTTGTGTGACGTTGGTGCCTTTTGTTGAATTTCTAATGCAAATATTGGACAAATAATGTGGCTGTTCTGTGCAATATTGCGCTATAGACCCCTCAAGAAGTTTGTGCAGTAGTTTTATAGGTGAGTTATAGCTACTCATTTTACTTGGCCAGATCATTCATAGGCTTCAAAAAATGAGGTGATGATGGCCATCGATGAGGTCAAAACTCCAGCAACACTTGAAACTTTATTCACAGACTAACTAATTTCAGCTTGTATCCTCCACTGGTGTCGTTACAAAACATACACCACACAAGTAAACATTTGAGTGAGATAAGTTTAAACTGAAAAAAGAAAGTATTTAAAAAAAGTAACCAATTAAATGCATCCATATGCATATCAGCCAATGGGGCAACTGCAAAGGTGGGCTTGGTGTATAGTCATGTTGCTTTAGGCCAATCACCAATACAGGGAAAGTTTATTAGTGTGCAATAAAGTAAATCATCTGTCAACATAAAGAGGCCTTTGTAATCATAATGGCCTGATGATTAATATTACTTTAGAGCTTTGGCCATAGTTTGAGCGTATCACGGATGAACAGCAATCTGATGACTAAAGTGTATTATCCTGCTGACACATTCACTCCCTGTGACCCCCTGACTGCACAGAGATTTTTCTGAAGGATCACCTTTTCCCCTCCTTTTGCTCCTGTCTTCAGTACTGCAGCTACAACAGGATTCTGTGTCTTGAATTAAAAATATCTCATTTGGGGTTTCTGGTTGACATGACAGATGCCGTTGTTCATCTTGAGGGGAGAGTCTCACTAATTTGCTTTCTTACAGAGAGTAAGATGAAAGACGCTGTGGCGCTCGCTGAATGGTTAAAATCAGCTACAGCCAGGAGGTGAATAACATAACTTAGGTAACACAAACAAGTAGCCTGGTCCTGTTTTTTGCTTTCAAAAACCTCTTTTTTTAAAAGAGTTATTGAGCCATTTTCTGCAGTCTCCAATGTTTTCATAAAGCTAGGGCTGTCTGTATGCTAAGCTAGGCTAACAGACTCTTGGTAATGGTCTCCTGGCACAAGTTTTACTAGTTTTGTGTTCCCCAAAAGTGACTCTTGTACTTTTGGACTGTACTCTCCTCTACTGACTTAGCCTGCAACAGGGTATTCACATCTCTCCTGGCAAAACAGTTGTCTTCAAGTCCCTATTTCCCAAACTTAATTAGTGATAGGAAGACATATAAGAAAAAAAACGAGAAGGTCATCTTTGTTGTTTAGCATACAGATAGAAACTTTGGGACACACATCACTAGCTTCATATGCTAGCCAGTCAGCACTAATGAGGTCAGTGCAAGCCTTCCCCTTACCAGTCTAAAGGCCATGGAGCACTTCAAAAACTGAACTTTGCACAATAACAAGGGAGCAAGGAGGGGGTGGGAACTCCCACACTGTGCATCAGTAATTCACAAAGTGAAAATTTCATCCTGCAGAAGACCCCCTCTTATTTTCAGGAATGTCATTTTTGAGTCATATGAAGGAACTAGAGAGAGGCATCCTTCCAGACATCAATTATTAACCAAAGCTTATATCACAACCTCATAGATCAAAAACTGCAAGCTTGTACGATACTAGAGGGCATCTCATATATTTAGCGCTTCCAGAGAAACACAAACCTTACACTGAAAGGTTAGGCGTTTGAAATCTGACGCGCGCTCACGAGCCTTTGTAATTTCCCTGACAGGTACACGATGTGGCACAGGAACACTGTAGGGTATGTGAGTCTATCTTTGTACTTCTCCATCAGAGGCAGAGTATTTTGCACCACCACAGAATGGGGTTCCTGTGAAAATGAATATTTTATGATATTGCTACCAGGCTATGATTGGTAGCATAAGAGTAGATTTGCATTCCAAACTGCCTGTTGTGCTGAAAAACATTCATCATCACCGAGCTCAGATAAGTCTTCATGTACCCAGCAGTCCAGGAACCTGTGGTGGTGTTTCTCTGAATTGTCTCCCCTGAGGTTAAACCATCACGGCAGGTAAAAATATTTACCCTAGGTTAAAAGCAGATAATTCAGTGACTCATTAGAACCGTATTAAGCACAGGGAAGCCTTGTGCATGTCCTGCTTCACTCTGCCTGTAATAGTAATAACAAAAACACTCTTCCCCTCCTCTGTGGTTTCCCTAAGTAGCAATAAGACATATCTGACATTGCTTTTTAACCTTTTTTGTGATGTGTTTAATCCATTAAGTGAACCATCTCTTTTTAAGTCAAGTTCCCGTTTGAAGTTGAGGTACAGACCCTGCTCTCTTTCTCTCAGAACTATTGCCAAACAAAGACATTAGAGGTGAAATGAATAATGTAGAGTCATTTCTAAGTAGGAAGTTCGGACACTTGCCCCGAGGGAGGCTGCGTCATTCTCTGAGCCCCATAACCTATATTTGTGTGAGTCGGCTGTAACAGCCCATTGGGGAGCACAGCTTTCCAATACAAAGCTTGCAATGTTAAAACAGATGATTCATCCTTGTCCTTGTGCTGCAATGCAAAAATGTGATGCAGTGTATTTACCCACAAAACTCCAAGTTATTTCAAATGTATTTTTATTTTAAGTTTTCGGTTGCTGTCACGGAAAATGGCAAGCGCTTTGTGACTGAATCCAGAAGACGCAAAAGCCTGTGAATCTGAATCTGAGAGTCGAACGCAAAAATAGCCGTGGTGCAGCTGCAGTCCCAAAGCCTACTCCATTCTGATGCAAGGATCCTGTCAGTCTCCACCTTGTGACAGAAACAAACTGGATCCACCTCAGGTACTCGATGCTCATTTGCATATTGTATCAAGTTCCTTGGTCAGACGCCAGCACAAGCATAAAAAGCTCTGCTCCCCAGATATGGAGGCCCTGATTGAAACTGTAGGCAGCGTGGAGGCTCTCTGTGTGCTCTCTATATAGAGAGCTCATTAGTTCGAGAGACCTGTGTGCATTGTTCCAAGTCTGCAGAGTCAGCGAGGGAGCCACTCATCACTCTGCGCAATCCAGACACTCGCACATCTGGTCTGTCAGCTTCAGGGTGACCTGCACGCACATGCAGGCACACATATGCACATGCAAATTTTGGCACAGAAACAAACATAAACATTCACTAGCACACAAAAGAGTACCTGAACACCAGCATGCATAATCTCCTTTTGGATCATACCTGCATTGTGTAGATAGACAAGCTCTGGAGATTGAATGAAAAAGATTGCACACATATTCTCCTTCCACCCTTCAAACACACACTGATACACACACACACACACACACCGTCACACAAAAACTGCTCTGTATTGCCTGTGATTTAATGGCCATTTTACACCAAGCTGAGGTGGCCACCTCCAGCGCTGACCCTGCACTGCAGCTCAGGGCCGCAGGTACAGCACTTGGCAGCACTTACTAAAGGATCCCCTTGCACATAAGGCTGAGCTGTCAATCTCCACTTATGAAGGTTTTAATACAGAGGCTTGGAGGTCTTAAATGCAGAGCTCCTTTCATATAGGTGTCTTCACTTCACCACTTCTCCAATTTTTTAAGTTATACAATGAGCCGGTATGCACTGCAGCAAGCTTTACCAAACTCAGGCTGCTTGGGGACTGAAAATCAGTAGGAGGAAGTCATCGGCATGCAGGTGACCGTCATGAATGACATATGAATAAAGAGAAATTGAAGTAAATCTATTCCTCAGCAAGAGAGGGGGCATGCCTCTATAGAGAACATGTCACAGTGAATTCTATTGACAGACCCGGTTTATCCGGCTACGTTATTTCCGAGACACGCTGAGCGGCGAGTGGAGAAAAAAGTTGCCCGAGAAAACTGAGAACAATAGTGCAGAGGACCGCATATTGAGTCTCTGTATCAGTATAAAAGAAATATATTTACTGGACCCATGGCTGCCATTTCAAAAGACAAAATTAATCAATGAAGTTCACTGGAGCAGCTCCCTCATAATGGTACTCACAGAGAGCTGTCATTCAAGATTAAAACCCCCTATTTGAAATCAATGTTTTAGACTCTTCGCTTCCGATGCCGCTGGCAAGATGCAATAGTGGTGGCCGATCAGCGTGGCCTTAGAGGTAGAATGAGATCACTTCCAGGAGTCTGACATGGAGTTAGTGGAAGATGAGGTATTGTTCTGGAGAATTATCAAGGTAAAAGAAGTTTGAATTAGTAGAAAATTCTCCATCTGAGACGATCCACAGCTCTCGTATCTAAACTAGGCTAAACATGACACTGGGTAACTCAGCTTAGCATAGACAGGACAGAAGAATTTAGAAAAAACAAAGTTAGTAAAATCCTCAATGGCTTTTTATAGTTGTATGACAGTAGTTTCTGAAGCTACTACTAAATGTAAATCATAAATAAATGATTATTTTCATGTTGACCGCAAACAGACAGAACACACAGCTTAAAGTCCTGTGGTTGTTTTGTGTCAACATTATGCCAATCATCAATCTTAATCGTAACTCATATGGTGGGGAATGTGATTGGGAGTCCATATATGGTGCTTTATTTTAAAAATGACCAGATGGTATATACAGTTCCTGTGTTTGACTTCCTGTTCAGGTTGATCTTCTCGCTTCACCTGAATGCATGCCAGGCCTCATCAAACATAGAGTTGGCATATATCTCTATCTGAGAAGAGCCTGGAGATGCTTCCAAGACAGAGCTGAGACACACTGCAGTGCTATGTAAAAACACAAGCACTGATTAGAACAGGCACAGTCAGCTGTGGAGTGCACACTGACAGAACATAGTTCCAGTGGGTTTTAGGGGGTAGGGTGACCCAAGTATTTGGTTGTGATAACTGACGTAACTACTTAAAAACTTGCCTATTTAAGTCATGTGGTAGATACGATGTAAAATATTAACTTGATACCTGCTTTGGTTCATGTGAAAAGACAAGAACACAGGGCCTGAGAGTGAAAGTCTAACCCCCAATTTCCACTGCATCCGGAATGACTATAAAAAGGCTGCATCTGCCGATCGTAGCTAATCATAACCATTCAAGTTAATGTGTCGATTTCCACCAACTTCTTTTCATTCCACAGCTGATCGCAAGAGTTCTATTTTTTCCGGACAGCATTTTACCCCAATGACACCATGGATGAGAGGATGCTGATTCTAGAAGTCTAGAAGTAGATTTCCTCCTCTGGAAGAACACAATCTTCTGCTTATATGGATAGCCTATGTTGCTAGAGACAACTTGTTATCGTGCGATTGCACGTGAATCTGTGGGTTCTTGTAATTTCTCACAATTCCTGCTGTCCGTAATCCACCACGAAATTGGTCTCACAAACAGATCCGGTAGGAATTGGCAGACGGAGAAAATTGCCGCCTTTCCGGATGCAGTGAAAATTGAGGGTAATGTTTGCTTGAACCAACTACCCACTCCAACCTCCTAGCTTTGCAGATTTTCTCGTTTTTTTGTGCAATATTACCTACTACATTGGTTGGTACACCCACAATAAGGACTTACATTTGAGGTTTCTGTCAAACAATTCAGGTATTATAACACAATACAATACGTTATGTTACGTTACGATAAGTACGATGCGTTACGTTACGATACAATACAATATGATACAATATGATTCAATGCAGTACATCTTATTGTGTTGGTCTTGGACTTGAGTATTGCTCTAAGCATCTTGTAATGACAACCTCTATGATCTCTATGATCTCCTCTTGTATATTTGCAATGTTTTGTACATGAAATCTTCAACCTCTGCGCTCTTTTTGGCCATTTAAAGTCAGTTGTAATACCTTCTGTTACGGTGAGAATGGTTGGCTTTGTTCGTGTAATAGTGTACGATGAACATACCTTCAGTTCTGACACATCAGCTTGCTCACAGTCTTCTGTAAATGTTCTTAATCGAAATTTTAATCCATACTTTGCTCATCATCTCCTTTGGGATTGCTCTAAATAAAGCCATAGCACCTCCAGGAAACAACAGCATCAGTCTGACACTTTTTTTTTGCCGCTTGTAGCTGTGTAGTGTAAGTCTTCCACTATTTTAACCACGGGCAGGTGTTGTTTGTGACTGGTCAATGTTTTCTGGCAGCAGACTGCAATTCCAGCAGGGAGATTAAAGCGGCTTTGACAGATGTGTGGTTAGGATTAAGCCCCCTTGATACAAACATGTCCAATCAATTATTACTATGCTTTATTTCAAGTATTTTTCTGGATTATTATGAAGCTTACCATTATCTTTGTTAGTAACTGAGAATGCATTCAGATGCGCTTTAACAACTGTAAATTGTATTCCCTGGCTGTCACAACACCTCTTCAGAAAGCTACTAATTGGGAAGACTCAGCCTATTCTCAGTAGCCGAGGGAAGAAAAAAAAACGAAAGACAAAGAAAAGAAGAAAAGTGTGAGACTTCGACGTCCCAGGCTCGACTGTCATAGAACAACGTGCTGCTGCTCCTCTGAGATTTGCCTCTGTGAAAAGCACACACAAAGGCTTACAGACTCCTCAGTTGAGTGTTATCGGAGGTGTGAGAGAACAGAGTTGTCAAGGCCATCAGAAATGTATTCACAAACCTTATGGAGGTTGAAAATTAATCCAAGTGGGGAGTGGTGCGGTGACGTCAATACACCGTCTATTTATGGAATCATCAGTATTCAGTGTTGGGGGTGATGGCACAGATTCTTTATTTAACTGCGTGACCTCATCATCAACCAGCTTCACTCCCTGTACTTTGTTGTGAAAGACTGAAATAAGAAACATGTCAAATGAGGCACAAGCATCTCATATGGGAAACTGTCAAAGTTCAGTGGCTCCTCAGATCATTTTTGATGTGACAGCACCGGATATATTGCCTGCATCAAAGCTACAAATTTGGGGGCACTCTTTCTAATGATGAATGAATTTCAGCCACTCTGAACTGAGTTTTCTATGAATCTGTCAATACATTTGTAAACCCTAAGATTGCGCTAAAGTCCACGTGACGAAAAAGCTTTCACATGAAAATCGCCACAACTTTCATTTGATTCTTAATTGGAAGAAACAGGAATCCTCAGACACCTGTGAGCTAAAATTTGTGTAGAAGAAGCTTGCTTTATCTTTTGCAGAATTCGACTTTGAAGGAGTCTTTTCTCCGCAGAGAGAACATGTGCTTACTTTGCAAGGAAACTTAAGAAGTTTGAAAAGTTACTATTTTATAAATGAAGACTAAATAATACATACTTTTTGCATGGTGCTCTGTATAAACTTAAGGTTTTGGATGCCTCCTATACACTTAAATTTTGGCAAGAGTGTTCTGCATGTCTTGGCTGAAAAAACTTCAAACTACAACAAAAGAGCACTTAGTTGTTTTTTTTGTTTTTCCCTGATGTCCAATTAAAGAAAGAGATGCAGAACTGTGAGTTTATTTTACTTAAACAGCATGGTTAGGCTGAAGACTGGTGATACAGTGGATGCCTCGCAACGATTTCAATAATTTCAAGCAATTTCTCTTACGACTTGCAGACTGCGTGGTGCTTCTCATGTTTTGAAACCTGCTGGAAACCCCCCAGTCTGATCGTGGCCTTTGATAAGATCAGCTACAAGCGAGACTAGAATCTAAGTGAACAGTCAGTCAGATATGGTAACTGGAGACACGACCTCACTCTATGTTTTATGAATGGAGTTAAAAGGTCCTGCAGGGGATACCCTCAGACTGTACACAGACATATTGCCATTACTGGATATGGAGTGACTGTTTTCAAACTTTTAATGCGAGATGAAATAATTAAGGACAGCATGTCTGAACCCTGCATCCTAAAAGGAGCTGAAACTTTTATGAGCACCGTTTTTTTTAAGCTTGACGTAGAAAGCCGAGCCTTCTCTGTGGCACACTTTTCAGACTTAATAAATAAAATATGGCATTCACATGGGTCTGCTTAAGTAACAAAAAGAACCGCTGTCTGGGATGTTGTACAATGGTTTCATATAGACCTTTTGTAATGAAATAAAAAAAAAAGAGAGAGAGAAAAATCAAAGGCATCTTCTGATTCAAAGCATTTTTTTCATGATCAAAGCGTCTGTGAGTAATTGCCCTGTAATGGAGAAATCAATCAAAAGTGAGGTTTCTTAGGGTTCTGATCTCATTATTTTGGTATATGAGCGCTCTAACTATGGTTTAATTGCACTGGGTGCAGTCTAAATTGATCCATTTATTTGTTAGATTCCAGGCTGGTGGTTGTGAAGATAAAGCCATTTACAGATGGCTAACCCATTAATCCAGCTCATTAAGGTATCAGTCAGAGCAGCTGTCGCACTCTGTAAGTCATGATGGACAATAACAAGGCTAACACAACGCTTATTCAGGGCTGTTTAAAACCAAATTACAAAGTCATGGTAGGATAACTCTTGTGTGAGATCTTGATGGATAATGATAAAACTGCACCTTCTCAATCATTAATCAAGTGTGGTTGTAAGGTCCGGTTTACTCATAGAGCTGGTTTTATGAGCTTACAGTATAAAACATGAGGTCCTTCAGTGTTGATGCTCTACAATGCACATTTACAATATCATATTTTGGACTGGTTAACTTTAGAGTTGTTACAATATCAGATTTCCACCTCACGATCAGTTTGGCCATAAATTATGATGGTATAATTGCAGTATTCAAAGAAAACGTGACATTTCAAACAACTTCTCGGAAAATTCAGAAAAGGCAAGACAAGGTTGAAGAAATATAATTTATATGTTCATAAATATTACAACTCCATAAATGTTTAAGGTCTAACGTTGCTCATACGGATGTAGAATAATTAGTTCTGGAAATGCTCTGAAAAATATAGTCCGAGTAAAACATGTTCAATTCTGGTTCACCTGAAAGCTAAATTATAAACTTAAAATCAAAACTTGTTATTAGTATAACATAATGGCTAAAATGTCAGTATGATGACAAGCTAATTTAGTTCACAGAGATAGTAACATTGGGCAGGGAGTAAGAATTTAGCTGACAAAGCAACACTTTATAGAGCTGTGGCGATCGACCCTGATGCCTCATGTTTAACTTGAAGACCATTAATTCCTGTGAGAATCTCTGTGATAGCTGATGTGCTTTCAAAACCCCTCCTCTTTGTAGAAATTTGTTTTGGATTTTGCCTCAAGAGGGTTCAAAGAACTGAACCTTTGTGGTGGATGTATGGACGTGCCACCTCCTTCACTCAGTTCCTATGTTTATTGTTGAGCCTAGTAACTCGTTTACAGCCAGTTTGAAATGAAATACAGTCAGATTTATAAGCATAATAAGCCTCATCCCTGTGGCTACGAGTGGTTTCATCCCTTTTCTATCCACCTGTGAAGAAATGTTCCTCCTTCTGTCCGACACTAGAGGCATCATCCATTTACTAACAGATCCTTGGGCACCAGTCACACTGGCATGTGGAAACAAGGAGTGTAGCTCTGTTTAGAGATGCAGAGTACTTGGCTTGGTAAAGAATGTGGTTTTTGAATAAATGTGACAGTGACTTGAAACAGAAGACAAGAATCTTTAAATTATTAAACTAAAACTCTCTTTGTTCCCTGAACTTGGCAAGAGTGAACTCAAAATGTGAACTCCAGTTTTTGTGGTCAAGGTCCTGTTCTTATCTAGGCCAACCATCCACTGATTCGCTTCCCTTTCATGAAGAGCTACAGCGAAACCTTTTCTCTGAACTGGAACATTTTGGGTCGTGAAAAAATATTCTTTCAGCAATTAGCAAGCCTCTGACTCCAGGAAAAAAAAATCAGCACATTTAGGTGTCTAGGATGACATTTAAACCGATTTTTGTTTTACATTTCATAAGATAATTATGAGGAGATATTATTGTTGTTTTGGGGGAATTAGAGTACACTATGAGAAGAGAAAGGCTCAACTCATGGTATTTTTTTCCACTGGGAACCTACAGAGCTGTACAGAGTCCAAGCACCACTAGGGACCCAACTGTATGTGTGTCACTTTGTGATTGCCCCTGAGGAGCAGGGAGGAGACCTGGCCCATTAAAGATGACTGCATCACAGGAGGGGGAAAAATCAATGGTTACAACAATGGAACATATTTAGTGTGGACTCTACAGTGACATCAGGGACATCTCAGTCAGCAGCGATATGATGGACTCATTAAAATGATTGAAGTTGGTCTTCAAAGGGCCGTAGTTCAAATCCCCGGACAGCAAGAGAACATGAATCACATCCAAGATCCTGGAGTCCTGCCCTTAATTCTTTCATTTAGCAATGTTGGGCTTTAATAATGGCAATGACAACCAGGAGCACCAGGTACAGCACGCAACCTTGGCTATATTTCATGAACCAACATGGCTTTCATTTCCGTCTATTACATTCATTACTGTGACTTATAGGTTACGATCCCTATAGGTGTCTATAGAGTCTTTTTTATGCCTTTCTTTTTCCAGTTTTTACAAAGGAGAGTGCTATAAGAGACAGTGTATAAATATAAATGTTAATTCATCTCTACAATACAATCTTTCTAGGGCAAGCATTAGACCGGTCACTGAAGAGAAATGCAGACTGACTCCTTGCAGAGCTGCACTGCACATCAGTGAAAGCTCCCTTTTGAAAAAGCAGACTAAAGATGTGGATCACAATAAAATCACATCGCCAACCATTATCAGTAAGAAACAAGAGTCCAGAACTTTCCTTTTTTGGCTGTATTTTAAGGAATGTTTGGTTAGAGCGAAGGAGGAAATATCAGATTGCAAGTGTCCAAAACAAACGTGAACAATACTTAGTAAACAAAGAAATATCTGTTAACATACAACTATGATTTGGAAAGAAGTTGAAAATCACTGTTTGCCAATCCAAACCTGTATATATTGTTCAGCATTAATGCTACTCATGCCAGGAACACTTATGCACCTCCATCCTATCAGGGATCCTTGCTTTTGGCTATGCACAGATAACAAGCTGAGTAGTCCCTCTCCTCTTCAGAGTGGAGGATGCAGCATATTTCCCAAAACAATGTCAATGTGATTTGTCAGACCACAGGATAGTTTTCCTATTTGCTTCACTCCATCTTCAACAGGCTGGGCCCAGAGAAGTGGTCATGACAAGTGGATCATGTTTACACATTTTCCCTATCTTCATAGTTTATTTTGAACCTGCTTTTGTGAATGCAGACAAAACAGAGATCGCAGAAAGTGTTTTTTGTTTACGTCTGGATGATTTTAAGCCCTTGAAATGATTTCCATTAGAGTTATGAATGTTTTTAAAGAAGTGCCACCTGGGAGCCCTAATGGTGCCTTCCAGTTGTTCTCGGAGGTAGGAATTTATGAGCTATGAGTTGGAACTTTCAACTGGAAAGAATGTCAAGGTCAGATTTCAGACTCAGAAAGTCGGACAATCAACACAGCCCTCAGAGTTGATGTTTAAAGATGGCGGCGTCGGTTGTAAACTGTAAGTCGAAGCTTCTGTTATAATCCTTATATTAACACTTTTCACCATTCATTGTCGCAATAAGTCAGCCTGAGGCTCGGGCTACAAAAGTATTACTAGATGTATGTATTTGGAAATGTTGTCATGATGTAATTTACCATTATAAACTGATAACTGATCAAACATCCACCGTGTTTGCATGTCGCAGAAGGACCGCATATTTGTCCTGAAATTGCTTATATTCGGACAAGGCAAGCGCTAAATAACTTTTGAAGATGTAGCCGTCTTATTTCTGCCTCTGATTTTGCTTTTTTCCGACTTGATAATTGAAACGATGGTAACTCGGGTGTGACATCATTCCCAGCTCTAACATCTGACTTCCGAGGTAACTCGAACGCACCATTAGGTCACAGCCATCTAGGACTGGTTTTTCAGCCTTGTCCCTTTTGTAAGCATTTTCTAAATCCTTTAAATTCGTATTGTAGTTGATGGAACCCCATTTTTGTTGCATTATCGAACATTTTATTCCAAAATTGTCCTCTCACAAAGTCTCTCACAGAGTGATAAACCTCTCCCCATCTTTACTTCATTGGACTCAGCCTCTACAGAATGCCCTTTTTGTACGCAGTCATGCCACTATCAAACTACCAAACTCTGATTTTATCAACATTTTAAGCAGTGTCTTGGCTTTTTTCGGAATTGGGATTGTAAAATTATGCAAAAATAACAAGGATTGAGAAGTAGTTCGTTTAAAGCTGCTGTGAGGAACTTTTGGTTTGTGTTGGACAGTGATACCTCTCATCTCTTGTCCTGTATATAGCCCTCATTCTCTTTTAACGGTATGTATCACTCGCTGTGAGTATCTGCCATGGAAAAATGATAACAAAAGCTGTTTCTTCAGCCTGCTGTCAATCATCTAGTCTGACACCTACCCCCTTACGGCAGTTTCAGGCATTAAAAATTTCAACACAGGAGAAGTCTGCCCTGTTGCTGATAGTCTAGTTTGCTTTTGAAGGTCACTGAGAGGCTTCAGAATCAGTTCCAGTGTGTTCCTCAACCAGTTAAAAACCTTTCACAGTGCATTTGACCTGATTGTTAGAGCTAGTAAGGTAATCAAATACAGGCATGTAGACGCATAAAAATGAACTGCAGCCTTCATACTTTAGATCGCAACGAAAATTCCAAAAACGGGTTTTTGCGAGTGTAAAGTGTATTTGGCTGTGTAAATGTTTTGAGAAAGCGAGGACACAGCATGTTTATGGAACATTTAAATTCAAAAGGCTTTAAATGAGATGTGAATTCTTTGCAGAAAAAAAGAAGTTTAATATTCCGTTTCATTTATTTAGACCTCCATTAGCTGTGGTCAGGGCAACAGCTATTCTTCCTGGACTTCAGCCAAACAACATAAAAACTGTAGGAGACATTACAATGCATAACCACATCACACTCTCTCACAATCAGCATAAGAACCGAACAACAGGACCAAACATCACAACAAAGCCAGCACAGCAGACACAGAGCAGATCAGACTACTTCTTATTCATAAATGTTGACAGGACTGAATATATGGTGTATACGCACCTTTAACTTTAATAGATAATCTGATACAGGTAGCAGAATTGATGACATATCAGCTGACACAGACAGCTGTTCAGCAGGGAGATGTTTTTTCTATTATTATTATTTTTGAATAGATTTCTTCCACGTACTTGACTGATATGACGTAGAGTTTTCCATGTAACCACGGCTCTGTACACTACAGTGCAGGTATGAATCTGCCCTCAGCAGCATGCCTAATGCTACAAACATGCTCATCAGAACTGAAGCGTAAATGTTCATACAACACCCCTGGTAATTAAGTTATTGTGATTTTGCTAATGGAACTAATCAATGAGGCGTACGACCAGATTTTACCTTCAGCCATGATGAAGAGTTAAGCATTTCACTGGCACAAGTTCAACAACAAAGTAAACACAGCACTCTTTTATCCTGGGCTATTTGAAGCTTCTTTGTTTGTGTTTTATTGCCATCTGTCTTTACATTTTCAGGTAGAGTACGAGACCATCTCCTGTAACTGAGAGACTCCTGCCCGTCTTGCTGTCTATCCAATCCATGTGCTTGGACTATTTTAATTCATTGTCTAAAACTGTGCCTAGTGATCTAATTTGTTCAACTTATTCAACTGCCTCAACTTTATAACTTCAAATTATGCTAATTCATCAAACTATATTTTGATCCAAATACAATGCCTTTAGTTTTTACGACATTAAAGCTCCTGTGATTAGTTTTTAATAGACTTTTTTTATAGACTTATAGACTGATCATATGGATGCACTTTTATGATATCCAAAAGCAAACAAAGCCATCAGGGACAAGATAGGCAAATTTATATATCACCATTTTTAATGACTGAGACCAGTGTGAGGGGTAGGTGACAGCCTAGCAACTGGAGAAAAAAAGCTAATTGTTTTACCAATTTTCATATAAAATGGTCACAATAAACGATATATTTGCCTCTCAAATGTCAGAAGAATGAAATGTATTTAAAAGCATGTAGAGGTCAAGATAAGCAAAGCCTGCTTCATCCACAGGGGGCGCCAAAGTTTGCACAAACAGAAAATTCCTCAGAGGAGCTTTAAGAACCAATTTGTCATCTATTCGAATACTGACAGCAGTTCCTTATTCAAGAGCCCTGAAAGTGTATCTTTTGTGGATTCAGTGGTGTATAGTAGTTAATCATCAGCATACATGACTATTTTTTATTTATTTTTCTGGGGTTAATGGCAGTTGTGGAAATTTTTTCTGAGTATTTTCTTACCCACAGACTAATAAGCATTCAAATTTCCATTAACATGACTGGGAACCAAGGTTGTTTTTTTTTTTCTTCTAACATTCATAACAAAGTCCAGGAACAGTTGTAGCAGACTACACTGTATCTCATGAAAGGTTTCCAGATCTTAGTGAATAACATACTAAATATAGTAGCTCTCAAAAACTCAGAGGAGGCTTTAGCATCCATTAATTTTTTGATACAAAAAAATCGAGTGTTGCCTTTACCTGTTCTGATATAAAAGAAGGAAAAAAAAACAAACACGCCCCAGAGAGATTGTTATATTTGGAGATGTAATAAAATAGCAGCCAACAAGATATGTGTTTTAGCCCTAAACCATCTGGTGCAATACAATATACAATATACAATATAGCAGCATATAAAATATCAGCATTTTTTGATCCATTCTTCAGCAGTGCAAGGATTTGAGAACCGGAGGGATGTATACTCCAGTAGGGACTTCAGAAATAGTGTTTGCAAACAAGCTGATACTGTCTTATTGAGTTTCTGAAGAGACCTGGGGGCTTTGTATGACACCGAAGAGTGTGCTTTTGCTTTTGCTTTTAAAAAAAAAAACACATCTGATGTTTAGTTTGAGCTCTTTGTGGACTGAACTGTGATAAATAGCACATGCATATTTCCAGAGATTGTCTAAACTGTCACTATCCAGATATCAAATATGCAGTCATGCACACGCGACTCGGTTCTCCCAGCAGTGTGCACCACTATGACAGGATTTCATTACGAGTTGAAATGCTGAAAAATGATAGCATGTACAGTATAGAAAAGAAGTATTATCAGTTCACAGCAGAAAAGGGAAGCTTACATGGCCCTGAAAACTGATCCCACTGGTTTACTAAATATCTTATTATGCTGTTGTTGTCTTGGAATAAAATACCTAAAGTACTGATGTATAAGAATGCGCTGCTAATGCCCCAGAGGGCAGGCAGAGTTTTCTGAGATGATTGAGCAGTCTGAGTCTGATAATGCATCCTAAAAAATCTATCCATGTATTTGACTCAAACTTTATGCTAGGAGGAAAATATCAGAAAACTCTTCTTTCAGAATAAAAATAACCCCATGTCCACAGCTCTTTATTATGAGTCAAAAATCTATTCTTTTACATTGTGGACAATTTTGCAGCATCAACATTCTTTATAAATAATGGAAACCTCTCGAATATTGGTATTGAACGTTTTCACACTTGGTTTAACAATCCCTTCAACATAAGAAAAAAATCATTAAGCCTTTTCTCTCATTTCCTCTCGGGTGTGTGCAGCCCCATGTTGCCAGAGATGAATTGTATCTGAGAATCTAAAGTGTCAGCTGTGGCCAAAGTTAAGTGAAGTTTGAACTCAGGAGACTTTCTGCTGCATTCTGTATTGATGGTCTTTTTTCTCTATACTAAAACTATGTGTCTCCCTCTCTGCTTTCATCTCTGGAGCTGCATAGGCAACAGTGATACAGAAGTCAGACTGAATTGGATTACAGGGGCCTGCTTGCACCTCCTCTCCACCAGTTGAGCTCTTTTTGATCAGAGGGTGAGCATTCAGCAGAGGACAGACGAGGAGAACAGAATCTCAACTTAAAATGACTAACCTTTCCTTCCACTTTCACTTTGATGGAGGGTCTGCAAAGACAGTGATCATGGTTTTCAGCGATGTTAATGGCAGGACTGGAAAGTCTGACTTTCAGTTGCCATTTGGTGCAGAAATATCTCAAAAATCTTCAAAGGTCTCATCTTGACTACAGTACTAATCTGCATGGTGTCCAAAGGATCAATCCGACTGAATCCTCTATTTCCTCTGCCAGCAAAATGAGGTCCTTTATTTTTAGTGATTTGTCTTTACAAGTCTTGATGGCTGGTCAAGAAATTTAATATTCATGGTGCCCAGAGGATATATCCTAACGACTCTATTGAACCACTAACTGTCTGTGTAGCACCACCAGCAGGTCAAATTTCCAGTAACAAATCTCAGAATCTCCAAGAAGGGTCGGAGAGAAATTTCATTCTCCTAAGAGCATTGCCACATAATCTGGTGATTGAATTGAATTGTTCGATAAGATAAAGACAAGCTGGCTATATTTTTAAAGGGATATTCCGGCGTAAAATTAATTTAGGGTCAAACATACTGTAATACTGAGTTAGACACCCCCTCGAGAGACCAATGTTGCCGACTGCTTGCTGCTCTAGTTATACCAACTTTAGTAACAACCGCACGAAAGCAATACACAGCGGGCTAAGGAGTCACACACAAACCTCAACCAAAAAGCCACTCTATAGCCACAGATAATACTCAGAACAGCACCTAACTTCATCAAAAGTACATATAGGGTCCCAGCCACGGCACTAGCCACCAAACATCCTTTTAACTTTGTCTAATTTCTTTAGCAAAGAGACTAAACACAACTCACCTACTTTCTTCCAGCAGCCACTTGTTTGTAGCGAGACCTCAGGTCAGTCCATTAAAGACTGCTGTGGGGTGACGCAGCTCAAGGAAGAACATTTATGATAATTTCTTCATGGAAATGCAATCAACTCCCTACTAGAAAGAAACACTAGAAAGAGTTCATAGATATGGCACATCGTTGACTTTTCTGAAAACAATGGAAATCATCATGTAGACAGTTAAATCCTTTTTCTATCTGGGAGACCTCCAGAAATTAAAAAATTAATAGGATATTTAACCAAATCGAAGCTAATACTGATGCTTCAATGTGCTCAAATAGCAGCAAACAAAACTGTGAGTACAATGATACAAACTATATTGTGATTTTTAACGTCTGAAATCTCTGGTGGTGGGGTTGGACAATTGCTGTAGCAAAGATTTTCATGGGTGACCCAAAGATAAAGCAGGGTTTGAAAAAGGTGTCCACACGTACAGCACAAAGTCGGCAAAGACGAAGGAGGCACAGCTTTGTCTGCAAAGGGAGGCACATACACCAGAAGCTCCTGGCATTAGTCATGAAATAGTAAAAAGAAATTGGAGAAGAAGAACAAGAAGAAGAAGAACTTTATTGATCCCCGAAAGGAAATTCAATACTGGTTATGAAATGCGCTGCTCTGACTTTGACATTGGCTTACATCTTTACAGTTGACTTTTTTTGTCATTATGTGACTAATTTGCTTTCGCCTAATTGCCTTTTAATTAGTCCCATCAATTTGGGTTAAAATCTGTATCAATGTTGAGAAAGTGGGATGCAGCAAAGCAATGATGAATAATTCAGCATAAAACAGAAAAAATAAGTCAATTTTAAAAGGGTTATGTGAAGACTGTACATAGATTTGCCCTAAAATGTGGTACAAAGAGGGTAAAAGTTGGGCACCTGTTAGTTTTGTGTTACTTCACACGCCACATTTATAGAGGCTCTTGAAACAGTCGGCCCTGGTTCAAGTCTGACCTGCGGCCCTTTGCCTCATTTTATTCCTCTTTACCTCCTTTTGGTTCACACTATATCCACTATTCGATTCTCCAAATCGAGGCTCAAAAAGCCACAAAAGAGAGAGGGCGAAATCAAAGTCTGCGAAGAAATATAAAGACTCAAGTTAAATAGAAAGATCTGAAAACCAAGTACTGCTTATGTCAGTATGTTAGCATGCAGGAATTAGAACTTCTCTCAAAGAACTGTGTGCCCTTGCAGCCCAAAAGCAGTGCCCTTAGCTTTTGATCTTGTTCAATCAGTGGCATAAGGTCAAAAGTGTTAAAAAGAAAGTCAGCTCCAACAGAGTACTTTCTAAACTCTTTGCTGCTCTCTCTTGACGTGCAACAATGAAAAATGTTGCCATAACCACACTTCCCTGAATAAGAGCCAGTCTGATGAGGGCCTACAAAGGACAGCGTTGCATTAAAGCTCAATAAAATAATTACATCCTTGCGTCTTTCATTATATACAACTCAGAGCTGCGGAGTTCTGCCTCATTATGTCTCCAGGATATTGAAAAACCCTCAAGTATTCAATGATTATCATGTAAAGGACCACCTAGGGATCAAGTTCAGGGCAAGTTGGGTGGGTGCTGGGAATGCACACTTATAGCTGAATAGTCTGAACACTCTCCTGAAGGATCCTAGGGGGAAAACAACCACAGGACGAATGCAAAAAAGGTTTTCTAATTATTGCTCTGCAGGAATGTCTAATCCGACAATAAGGCAGGTAAGTATGCAAACCTTTGGTTTTTAGAGGACACTATGCTTCAAATATTCCTTTCCTATAAACAGAAGCACTTTTTGATCTCTTTGATATGAATTCAAATGACCATGTGTGTATTATGAATAACACAGCGTGGTATTTCAGATCACAAACTTGTTTGTTCCTTTAGGAAAGCCCAGGAAGATCAAACAAATAACCGAGCACCCGTGAATATAAAAAGGTAATAAATTTAGCTGTCTTTGAGAAAACCTGCTTCACATATCCAAAAACTAAACTCCCTTTCAACATTTTTACTCTAGAAAGTTTTAGTTTCTCTAACAGCTAACTCACATGGAATATCAAAGTATTATTGCTCTCAGGGGAGTGATCATCCTCATAATCATCTCAGTCATTAAAAGTCAGTGAAAGTAACTTTTAATGACAGACTCCCTTGTTATCCGACAAGAAATAACTAGAAAATGACTGTTTTGAAACTTAATGGTAGCAACCATCCGCTGACCTAGAAAATACATCAAGTTTCTTAAAAGGCTTCAAATATTCATCTCAAATCCGTTCTCTCATTACCTGTACTAACAAGGTTTGGTCTTTGAGTTATTAGGTTCTGCCTGATAGCCCAAAATGGACCAATGGATTTACATGATCGTAGCTTGACAGGTGGGCCTGGAGCCAGACAACAATTGATCACATTTTGGTAGAGCTCCAGAACAAGGATTTCATCATTACACTTTTACTGTGTATAATCTATGGCTATGAGTGTAAAGCAAACAGAGGATTGATTGTACACGCCCAGAGAGTTTTTGCTGGGTCAAAACATAAGCTTTGGAAAAGACTACTTGCAAACATATAGGAAGCATATGCTACCGTATGGCCAGGGGCATGGCCAGGGGTGATAAAGCCAACCTAAAATCCCATATGACTGTTGTATTCATGGGTTGATTCGATATGATGTGGGTGATATTGTAACTCAGACATGGCTCTTACTATGTAGAAATAAGAGCTGTTTTTGCGGTTCTGACCAATCAGGACCAAGTACTTTATACAGCCAGGCAATCAGCAAGAAAGCCAGGTAATAACAAAATGACATCTTTATAATATTTTATACGTAGAAAGAATGAATGGTCTTTATTTGTGCCAGCATGTGTGCACACGAATATGATCCCACCTACGCATCAGTCAGTGTCCCTGTTGGGCCACTTTTATCAAAAAAAGGCTGGACATGTTACTGAGTGCAACCCATAGTTTGAGAGACAAGAATAAAAACCCATAGACTGTATATAGAATGGACGCTTCTGCCTCATTGCTGGGTGAAGCCACTCCGAGAACAGCACACTTTAGTGACGGGCTGCAGTATAGGTCATAAATCCCGCCTCCTCCAGCCATCCTTATGGAGTTGTGGACAGAACATTTTTTTTCTCCCCCTTGCTTGCGGTGTTGACATGTAGTTATTGTAAGACTGGTTTGTGCTCAAGTCCTCTTTTTTCTGTACAGCTCCGCTTTTAAAAGTTACAAGGGGGTTCAACTCTCCCGCCGAATATGTACAATGCTACTGCGCAATGTTGGTTTCAGGAAATGAAGACAAATCGCGGAAATACTGAACGCTTTTCGTCTCCAAATCCGTATACTGGCAGAAGGCTGAACCAAGTTGTCCATAGTATATACAGTTTATGGTAATAACAAAATGACATCTTTTTAATATCTTATACATAGAAAGAATTGATGTTTTTTATTTGTGCCAGCATGTGTGCACGTGAATATGATCCCACCCACGCATCAGTCAGTGTCCCTGTTGGGCCACTTCTGTCAAAAAAAGGCTGGACATGTTGCTGAGTGCAACACAGTTTGAGAGACAAGAATTAAAAACTCATAGAAAAATATGTTCTGTAAAAAGAAATGTCTTTACTAATAAAATTAAAGAAAAGAGAAAACTAAAAAAAAATAAAAAACTCCCAGTCCATCCACAGGATACAATCATCTGATTCTACTTGTACTTTAACATATAAATAAACAAAAGAAATAATGTATCTGGGTGTTGTTGTTAGTAAGCTTTTTAGTCTCCAATGTTCCCTCCTTTAACTAACAAACCAGCCTGCTGCCTTGAAAGTTTGAGCCTCAGCTCGGTGTAGAGAACTGCAGGACAAGAAAAAATCATGATCACAGAAGGAGATATGGTTTTACTGCTTTCTGTTTTAATGAATTTGCTTCCTTTTCTCAACCACCGCCTCTTGATTCCTTGCAGGAGCTGTAATTGCCTTACAGGGATTGTGAGGCAGCGTAGCTCTCGGCGAGACAGTGTCTCAGATACTCATGTACGCCTCTGTTTCTGCAGTAATTAAGGTTTGGAGTCACCTAAGGAGATATTGTGGCAGCTCACGCTACTGGTTTTGGAAAACTGTTGTGCAGTTTGTAGGTATTCAACAATGGTTAAGGAAAGAGTCCCGAGTCTAGAAAGTATCCCCGGAGTGACTGTGATTGAGTTTACTGGTACAATTTAGGATGACAGAAGAATAACTGTCTTTAAAAAGCAGCTTTTTTTGCATCAAGTGGGCAGCTGCAAGGGGAAATTACCCTATATCTGCAACAGCCATTAGGCTATCTTGAGTCATTTAAGGTGTGAGTCCTCATCCTTTCAAATATTCCTGCCACAGCGCTGTCTCTTATCAAACAAATTACCTGAAGCACACAGGTAATGAATCCCATTATGGAAGGGAACCTACATTAATACATTCGATAGGCAAAACATCACAGCAAGAGTCGATCAAAATAGAAAAAAAGGAGTTAAAATTGAGGCATCACTTTTGATAATATCTAAATCTATATAAAGAACTAAATTTATTTATAATTAAGGAAGCATGGCATCCCAGCTGGCTTCATCCCAACCACAACAACAGTTAATTGCTTTGTGCCGGGGACAGACTGTTCAAGTACTCGGGAATTTGGTCTGACAGCAACCCCTGCTCCTCTTCCAACATGAAGTGGAACCACAGTCAGGGCTTTTCCCTTTAAGATCAGAGCTATTCCTCCCTCGCTTTGGGGAGAGCTGGGGTAGGCACTGAGCCCTGGTTAGTGGAGCCAAGAGCTGTCCAGCCATTCATTGATGGGAGTCTGATTAACATTTTCATTCTGAACTGTGTGTTTCTGCGGAACGGGCTGGTGGTGTAAATGACCAAAGCAAATGTCTTTGTCGAGCTCGTGTGAATGACAAGAGTGCGACACAAGAACAGCGGGCTGCAAAGGCTCTCGAACACAAAGGCCGTAGCTCTTTAGTCTCGAGGGAGAAGCTTTGATTTATTTACCAACTGTTGGGCCCTGTGATAAGTCAAAGCAGCAGCCAAACAGTGGTGCTGTGAGCTCGCACAGTTGCCAACACTAAAGGCGGCTGAGAAAGAGAGCAGCCCAACTCTGTACTCCGATGTCTCTACTTGACAAGAGGCAGCTCATTTGTCCCACACTCCGCCTGCCATTACCAGTGGATCACCATCATCCTTCCACCGCTAGATTAAGGTGATGCGCTACACGTATCCGACTTTCAAAGGGCTGTGTGATAGGTTACATGTTTTGAAGTGATGCATAGGTTTGATGCCAGTGCTTCTGACAAGTCACTGTCAGAAGTACAAATGCCTCCCTCAGTAAAAATTTCAACTTAAAAAATCTCTTGACTTGCGCTTTTTTATTTTGACTCCTCTTTAGTTTCGTAGCCTACTCAGGTCTGTCACATTATGTCTTCTCCTCACTGCTAGAATACGTCACTGAAACACCTATATACCAGCTTAATGCATGACAACAATGTCATATCTTATATGACGCTTTAAAGGATTCAAATACAAGTAACAGACCCAGTTATGAACCCAGAAATTAAAACAGCCCAATTTGACAACTTCTTGGAAAGTTGGGCTCATCACTGATCATTAGTCTTCCTTCTGTGTTTTAAGGTCATTTCTGGCGCTTATATAACAGTCAACGTTAGATAGAATGGAGTTATTTTTGTCATATCTGTTCCCATCAGCGTACCTCACGTTTCCCTTATGGGGCAGCGTGTTGTTTTGTTGCAGCCAATTTTTGTGATCATGTCACCAGTTTTGGATGTGACCTGGAGTTGATCCCTCGTAGATTGAAGCCGTGTTTATGCTTGAAATACTCTTTAGGTAAAGTGTTCTTGAGAGTTTCCTGAGATGAGAAAAGTGGCTGAACATTTTCTCAGGAATACAGTTGAATATCTCCTTATCATTTTCTGTGTGAATTCAAATAACCACGTGTGAGAATCTATAAAATTAATAGCATATTTAAGTGCACGCCTTCAAGCAATTGTTTGCTATTTTTATGCCTTATTTTTCACACACAACGAATTAAACTGGCTTTACAAAAATCCGCCCTCTTAAATAACTCAAAGACTGAAAATTATTTCACTGACATCCTCAAATGTAACAAAATTTAAGCGTTTCTGGCCAAATGCTAAATCATGAACTCTCACAGCTTGGAGCTACCAGCTACAGAGTTGTTGTTCCCTGCCTCCGTCACCTCCAGCTTCTTATTTTCTTGATTTTCCAGACAGCTGGTTCTGCCTGTCCAAGAGCGAAATGAAGGAGAGGGCACGAGACTGTTGTTGACAGGAGGAGACACGGGAGGAGAGGTGGCATGTTTTACTGTCATTCCATCTGCAGAGTCCTCACTAGATGGCAGTGTAGTTCAGGAAGATAGTTTGACAAGTTTTACAAGATGTGGCATCATTTTAGAAACTTTCTCACTCCTCCTTCTTGCCCTTTCTCTCTCTGCGAGTATCTGCGCGTGTGTGCGTGGGTATTTCTGAAAGTGCAATAACTGCTCAGAGTTATGCTCACAGTTATGCCAGTATTGAGGAAGTGTCTGAGCCTCGCCGTGTGGATGTTTATTTTAATAACTTGTCTTCATCTAGCCGTGACCTTTAACCTCGCTGGGTGATGCTCTTTGACAGAGGCCGTCCTGTGGGTGTGGTTCGGTGATTGCGGAGAGCTCAGGAAATGAGTGTTTTATCAGCCTGTGCAAAGAAAACAACAGCGATGTGGGTGGGAAAATAGAAAAAAAAAATGTCTAAATTTAACTCACCAGATGCTGCCAACAAAAATAAAACCACCAGTGGAAAGTTTCCTGTTAGCCTCTCTTCCTGAATGTATGGATTTTCATTAGACTGATCATATCTATGTTCACCGAGATCATAAATATTAAAGATATCTTATCAAAAAACATCACAGCAGGGAGTATTTGGCACAAAATGAGCTTCAATCCACACAAGAGGGCAACATTTTTCACAATCCTAGTGTTTCTCCAATGCTTCACCCTGACTCACCCACGCACACAGGCTTTGCTGTCTCCAACTTCACTGTACCATCACTTGTCACGGTTGTGCAATCACTGCTCAAGTCAGACGAGATGGTGACTTGCTTTCTATAGCATGTAATTACAAGTACATATACCTTCTTTGCACTAAAAGCTTGCACCCTATAGAAGTCTGGTGTGTTCAGGTGGTGCTTTATAGAGGGAGAGCAGCACATCCTACTCGCTCACTGTAAGAGTGAGTATGTGGGAGGAGGTGATAGCGGGCAAGCATTCACTGTGTGCAATGTCCTCGACAGTAAAATTTAGAACATGAAGCAGGCTCAATATGCAGAGGAAAAATATGCTTGGCAGGAGTCTGCTGCAGTGTTCCTCTTTTTATGGCTCGATACAGATTTGCGAGTTGTTTTTGGCTTAATAAAACGTCTAGTATTAGCTTTAAAAGATCTACTTTGAATCAAATGTGATTTAAAGATATTGGCCAGGATGAAAGCAGGGAAGGATGCAAAAGTGTATTTACACAAATGTTGTGGGTGGATGATTGTCCCTCCCATTTTTTCCAGTCCAGTCCAGTCCTGTCTGAAAGCTCGGACTCCAGAACCTCCTCTGACAAGTTTCCTTGCCTTCCTGTGAGAATAGGCAGCCGCTGTCACAGAGGAGCCGGGGGAGTTCAGGAGATCAGAGGCAAAGCAGCAGCTCCCTCTCTTCTGGGAAACCAGATGACCCTCTTCAAAGCGATAATGTAAACAGCTAGCAACTGGTGGAGCTGTGGGAGTCTGAAGTAAAACTGGGAGAATTCTTCTGCAAGATAAGTTTAAAAAGCGACCGACGCTGTAAGTTTCATCTTTTTTTTTTTTTTTTACCTTTTTACCTTGCAGCTGACTTTTGCTGAGGCGTACATAAAAGCAAATTAGTCATGTAAGATGGTGCAATTTTTTTGTGATCTGTGGGCTTAGGAGCTCTGGGAGTTTATTTATAACACAATGAAAAAGATAAATGGCACTTTGTGGCTTAGAAGAGAGACAGCCCTTACAGCACAATTTCTATTTCTCATGAAAGGATCTCCTTAAAATATCAAGACAAAATCGACATGCTTTTGGAAAATATTATACTGCCAGAAGGTGTTATTGCATCTTATTATTGTGTTTTCTAGTAGCTCTTCATTGCTAAGCTAGACAGTCTACAGCTGCACTCTCAGCTCCAGCTGCAAGAGCTAAAAACAGCTGCTTTCAATTAATGTTCCCCCTTAGAAACATTACCCTGAGCAAGCATTTGTTGACTTTAGATGTGAGGCTGGGGAAGCACAGGATTTCATAATATGTGCGCCTGCTGATGTGAGTTATAGACAGCCATAAAACTGAAAAAGCAGGTCTTGACCCGAACCTTTTTACCCATGCTGTGAATCGTTTCTGTTCCAGTGTAGATTTTAATTTGGTTTTCAATGGGTGAATTTAACGCTGTAAAAGTTTTTACAATTTCATCAGTTTCTCGCCTGATGAACTTAATAATAAATGGAAATCTTTTACAACAGTAAGTTTGGATAGTTTTCAGTCAGCTCTGCATGTACGAGTTCTTACATGGCAGTCAGCGGTTTACAGCAGTACTAAATTAAAAATCACCACCTCATTTTACAAAAGTGTCGGTTACAACGTGACAACATACATGGGATCGGTTAGCCAGACCGCCACCGCAGCCCTGAGTTAGAGAGAACCACATACTAACCACTAGATCTCCAACATGGAGGCCATCCAAAAACAACCACACTGAGGACTACATTCAGCTACTCCACTTAGGTAAACAAATTTCTTTCCACTCCACTGCAGTGTGTGTAAGCCAGTGTTGTGTGTGTGTGTGTCAAAGCCGTTCAACACCCAAATGCTGCGAAGGCACTGATCCAACTGTAACAATGTAAATTGTCCCAGGTTCAAAGTGTGCTCTGTTGTTGCCACCCACCCCGCTGTGGGAGGGTAACAGGACCAAATTTAGCAAGTCGCTGAGTGATATATTCTGTGTGAAGTTATCAAAACAATGGCATTGTTTTGAAGCAGAAATAAAAACTCTGTCGCTAGTTCTCTGCTCCTCTCTTCAACCTTTTCTCCAGCAGGTTGATTTTGTAAGCCTTTGTGTGCAAAACTGGCTTCATACAAATGTGTGTTTTAAGATACAGTACTCCTGGAAAACCACAGCAGGGAAGCTCTTGCTCCATGTCAAGGAAATGCAGCTACATTCCTGCAGTTATCTTTAACTCTGTTGAAAATGACAGAAGTTACTACTTTTTCCTTTTCAGTGCGAGTTCAGATACCTGGACTCGGTACTGAGAATCCCTAAAAATGTACATACAAACATGCATATCAGAAGTGAATAATACTATATTCCTACATTGCTGCTAGCTCTTGTACTACTCGAGACCTTGTACTACCCGTCGAGAGATGAATGTTGTCGACTGCTTGCTTCTCTAGTTATACCAACTTTAGTAACGACCGCACAATAGCAATACAGAGAGACACGCACTCAACCAAAAAGCCACTCTATAGCCACAAATAATGCTCAGAACAGCACCTAACTTCATCAACACATACATATAGGCTCCTACCCACAGCACTAGCCACCAAACATCTTTTTAACTTTGCTTGATTTCTTTCGCAAAGAGACTAAACACAACTCACCATCTCTCTTCCAGCAGCCGCTTGTTTGTACGAAGACCTCCGGGCAAGTTCATCGACTGCAGCGGGGGGATGCAGTTCAGGGAAGAACATTTAGGATCATTACTTCATGGTAATGCAATCAGACAGAGACGCTAAGGCAGAAGAACTACAGTCTGCAGTGCAAAATAATAGATATGGTGATTATTACTTCAAGGAAATGATAAAGTTATCATTTTGCACTGCAGACGCAGTAGTTCTTCTGCTTTAGCATCTCTGTCTGATTGCATTTCCATGAAGTAATGATCATAAATGTTCTTCCCTAAAGTGCATTCCTCCGCTGCAGTTGTGATGGACTCACCCGGAGGTCACCTTACAAAAAAGCGGCTGCTGGAAGAGAGATGGTGAGTTGTGTTTAGTCTCTTTGCTAAAGAAATTAGGCAAAGCTAAAAAGATGTTTGGTGGCTAGTACTATGACTAGGACCCTATATGTACTGTTGATGAAGTTAGGTGCTGTTCTGAGCATTATTTGTGGTTATAGAGTGGCTGTTTGGTTGAGTGCATGGCTCTCTGTATTGCTATCATCCGGTCGTTACTAAAGTTGGTTTAACCAGAGAAGCAAGTGGTTGGCAACATTCATCTCACGATGGGGTTTCTAACTCGGTGTTACAGTGTGTTTGACCCTAAATTAATTTTATGCCAGAATATGCCTTTAACTACAATTCTCACCGACACTAAATACTTTATTTTTGGGATAACAGGAGGCGAAACTGTTTCATTCAAGAGCTGGATATTGAGGGCACTTATATATGCCAAGACCAATCAGAACTTTTGATTTCTGTTTCTTTAGGCTGTAGATGTCATGTCACAACTTTTTTATCATCGTTTCTTTTTTACTTGTCTATGTTGATTATCACACCAAACACATGCAATATAATAGGAAATGTGCAGCTAATGATGTTTGTGGTCATGGGTATGTGCCTCATAATTGTTGATTGTTTGTTTGTAATGTTATTTATTTCTGTGGGGGAAGAAATTGTGTCTCTACAGAGGGAATAGTTTCATATTAATTCATTTATGCATGTCATGATCGCTGGAGAATCACAGAGATTACTCAAGAAAAGTCTGTGTATACTTCGAATGAGTTTCAAATTTAGTCAAAAGGCTTTGTGAGTCATAATGACATTCAGCTGTTTGAGGGCAGATAATGTGTGTTGGGACAGTGCTGGGACAATTAGTGTTGAAATTATTCACAACTATTAACATTTTTTAATTTTTGGACAGGGAAAAGGAAGGTTAAGTTGCATTCAAAGCCAAAAGTTGATGATAGAAAAAAAAAAAACAAGAGTATACTTTTCATGAATGCTTACAAGGGGACAGGCTGGCAAAACTCTATAGGAGGTGGTGATCAATATTTCAAAGACGTCTAGAGTTGAGGGAGAAACAATTTTCAATCCTGTAGGTCATTAATGCAGAATAGCTTTGGCTAATGAGGGGATACATTGGCCCTTTAACTTGTGCTCTGACACAGAATAACAATCAGTAAAAAAGAAAATAACCAAAGTTGTACTTTCCTGCTGGATAAATTCTCTTTTTGTGTTTCCTTCAAGTGCCTAGCTTCTGTTTCTTATAAATCCGTTGTGCAGATAACACCCTCTTGTTTGTAAAAGTGGACGCTATCTGGCAAACGTACACTCTTCTCCAATAATTCAGCCTCAGACAAGAGACAGCACAAGTACCGGTTACCATGGTAACAGTGTTGGTGAAGAAGATGTGAGACAAAGTTGTTTTATTTTTTACCCCAACTGATGAATCATGATCAAATGTACATCTGTTGCTCTGAATGTTAGCTGTGATTTCTGGTCCCAATACATCCTAAAGATGATTTTTGCCTGCGGAGTTTTCACTCTTTCTGCATTATCCCACATAACAAAAAGAGAGTGAAAGCAGGTTGTAGCAGGTATTATTCTAGTTCTGCAGCATGTGGGTGACATCTGTGGTACCTAAGGGTACAGGCAGCTTGAATAGAAATCTCTGCAGGTTACAGAGAAACAGTATCTGTCAATTTAATTTGATGTAACTGGATAGATATTTTAATAGCCAGTGAACCAACACTTCATCAGTGGATGTCTGGTTTGGTCCAGTGACTGAACAACACCATAAAATATTCATAGGGGACAATTAGTCATGGAAATAATAAAATGCTTAAAAGTTAGTCAGCCTGTTAGTCATCCTGTTGTCTTTATTTGTATGAGCTGAAAAGAAGGGAATTTAACTTAAAGTTTGAAAAACTAAATTCTTCACTTTGAAAACAGTTTTATAACATTTTCTAGAGGTTATAAGGATGTTTTGTCATGTTTGAGAAATAACTCAACAGAAATCACTGCAATGTTACTGTGGTTGTTTAAGCTCAGTTTGGAGAAAAAAATACTGAATCTATGATGATGGTGTCTAGACTTTCGGGGTTTGCTTTCAATCGTGAG
This sequence comes from Xyrichtys novacula, assembly GCA_962446985.1. Taxonomy (NCBI): domain Eukaryota; kingdom Metazoa; phylum Chordata; class Actinopteri; order Labriformes; family Labridae; genus Xyrichtys; species Xyrichtys novacula. The sequence continues at coordinate 21,446,875 of OY660874.1, read as the reverse complement.
GGATAGTAAAAAAAATCCATCAAACAGCATTACAGGTGTGGAAGAAACCATCACTTTTGGAACCATGCTTGGAATTTAAAGTTTAGTAGTCTGGCCCAAGGGTAGTTCATTTCATGTTTTAGTATGAATTTCAAAAGCCTCTAAGCTTTAGAGTTCTGAAGAGTAATGATAAATCTTTGCAGTATATCCAATGATGGAGTTTATTTTTGATATACATTTAGTTCAGAGTCATTTTAAGATACATCATTAATCTTTTAAGCATTCTGCTTTCCACTGATGAATAGTCTTAGACTTTTAGATTTACCATTTATATGTAATATACACCCACCTTTGTGATAATGCAATAATTAATAGTTGTCAGCCACAGATTGAGACCTCAGTGACCTCTCCAGTACTTAGGATATAGATTATACCATCAATATTTCAAAGAACAAACAGTCTACAGCTTATTGTAGAAAGATTTACAGATATGTAGAATTACAGGACTGCAGTGGAGTCACATCGTGGGTAATGACAGACAAGGATCTCTGGAGTAACACTCCCATAGACTATGATTCTGAATATAGTAACTCATGGTTTGCCTTGTTTGTACCAATATCCAAGAACCACTGAGTCCATGTTGGACTTTCTTCAGGTGGCTGTATGAAGTAACTTAATGGTTTTTACGACAGTTCAGGTCTCCTTTGCAACCAATCACAGCTTCAGTGTGTCATTGTCGGACAAACCATGACCAAACGAGCTTTGTGTGAGTGTTGCACAATGTCTGCAACACATGGTGAACATTATGACATTGTTGCAGCTTGGTATGGTTCAGGCCACAGATCAAGCTGGCAATGTTTAGGAAAAGACAATGGCATACACCGTACTCCTAGTGACTGCAAAAATACAAGCATATGGGAAAAAAAACCTTGTATAAAAAAACATCCATACATGTGCTAAAAAAGGAGCATTTCTGGACAAGAATATCTCGATTTATTGTGAGCAAACATTAAAAAAGTGCTGACTACAGCACAGCTTAAAGTCATCGACCAATTTATGTGTTTACATCTTGAGAGAGTGTACCTGCACAGTTAAAGGAAAAAGCGGAGGATTTCTAGACAGTCCATAGACTCGTAATGGTGGGATTTTTGGAGAACTAGTCAGATAAGTTATCTAGCAGGCTTTCTTCTCGTCCTAATAGATCATCATGTTTCATAATGTCTTATTCTTCTTTCAGCTAAGATGGCACATCTTTAGTTTCTACCATAATTTTCCATTGGTTAATCCTCCAGACTGTAAATACTTATCTTCATTTAGAGTTTTTTCTTAGTGAGAAGACAATGGTGTGCTTTTATCCGTAGACATCGATACTCTCAGCATCAATCTGTATGAATGAAACGTGAACTAATAACGCCTGACACTTGGTCAATCCTTTCAAGATAGAGTGCCCTTACTGAAAAGTTCAAATAGTCAGCGAGAATGCTGGGGCTAGTGGGTGGGAGGATATTGTGTATGTGTGTGAGTGTTTGTGTGTGGTTTTGGTGGGAAATTTGCCAGAAACGGGGAGGCAGGGTTTCAGGGTTTGAGGGGTCACACAGCTCCGCAGTGAGAAAGCTCTGCTTTTCATTACATCAACCCCATATGTCTACATCTACGCTCCACCTCCCAGACTCCACTCTGTTTCCTGGAATTGTTATATCAGTCAGTGATCCGATCCTTCTTTCTCCTGCTCCCAAAATCAAGATACTAATGTGAGCTGTGTCTGATTAAAGATGTAATAACTCTTTAGGCAGGCAGGAGCAGTCTGCTGAGCTAATTCCACTGCTGCATTCTCTCAGTTCAGCATGTATCTTAATACTGCTGCAAAACTCTCTGGAGAGACTTAACAGCAAGGCAGAAAAGAGTTGAGAGGTGGCGGGAAAATAGAGGAGGAATCCCCGCACTGTTAGCAGGACAAATCTGCACAGCTTTGTGTTTTCTTTTATCTTGATCTGATTTCACGTATACAACAAGAGAGTCAATTTAATCCACTCAAAGAGGAGCAGTGTGTGCTTCCTTAAACCACCTAGAGTAGGGCTCCATTGAGTCATGCTTTCATCTCTGTATTATCATTAGATGAACTTGTACTCTGTCGTGTAATCCAAACAAGTAAAACCAGCACATTCAGACTTTGGTAACACTTTACAATAAACAGAATTTATAAACGGTAAATAGATAGTTTATTAATGTTAAATCATCATTTAAAAAACAGCATATAGACCGTATCGACAGTAAGAATCATAGGCCTACTTAATTTTATGTTTACAATAATATATATTGGATCATACAGAAGGCATCACTGATACATGCAAAAAATAATATATATTTATATATATTTTGATTGCTCTTGGGGGCCCCCTACTGGTTGTGGGGCCCTAAGCAGAGGCTTAGTTCGCTTATGCCTTGGGGCCGGCTCTGGGTTAGGGTTACGTTTTTAAAAGTGTAAAATTTACAATTTATTAATGGTATGTATGCTATTTATAAATGATGATTAAACATTAATAAACTATCTTCTTACCATTTATAAATTGTCTTTTTACCATTTATAGGTTATGGTTATTGTAAAGTGTTACCAAAGCTTAAAGGATGTGGGATTCTGTTCTCTGTTACTAAAGGTTTGAGAAAATTGTCTGTAATCTTGAGAGAGCATTTGTGTTTCACTCTTGCCTGTGTGCAGACATCCTGTATTTTGTAAACCTTCTTCAGTAGGTGGCACTCACTTTTTGATGGCAGCACTTCTCCTGGCTTTGAAGTCCTCTGTTTGGATATAGCTGGGCCATATAGCTTTGATGTAAAACATCCACTGAGGAGCTGTGGGAACATGGGACCCTCGGTTATTTATGGCACAGAGTGGCAGGAGTAAATGACTCACATATACAGAGGTACAGGGAAGAAGATCAATCAAGAAAAAATCACAGAAATGGCTTCAAAGTCCTACGAGGAACTTTTGCAACACTTAAAAAGTTCCTTCTTGTGTATCAGGAGTGTGGTACTGTTAAAATGAGGGGTGCTACTTTACGAGCTCCCAAAAGGAGAGCCTAAAAAAAGCTGAGCAGATCCTGAGTGGCCATTCCTTTGTCCCGCTGCATGCATACGGCCTAGTGGGTGGATGAGTGAAGTCACATGGTCACTTTTCCTTTTTCCCACACAAACACACCCACATCCTCCTCCATGCTGCCTCTCTTCACTCTTCTTCAACTCACTACTTACTCGCAGCGGGCAGCCTGCTCCGTCTGGATACTGTAGCAGCATCAAGTTGCGCCCTGTGAGCTTTTTCTTTCCCTTACAAAATGTTTTCAGAGCAGGAATAACATCCGCCTGGGTTTGCTTATACTCTACGTTTCTGCAGGCTGTTTCGGGGAAAAGTCGACAGCTAATCGTCTGGGGGGAGTTAGTTGACGAACTGGACACTTTGTTTCAGGTAAATTTCAACTTGCAGTAACAGTATTGTTTTTCTTCCCGTGGGATTGTGTGTTTGCTTTGTGTTAGTTTGGAGGAGTTGGAGTGTGTAGCTTCGATGTGCCTCCTTCTGCCTTTCTCTGCGTGGTAATAATGGTTTCAAGTTGTAATTCGATGCCATTTTTTTCAAGCAGTTCTCTAGATAACAGGCTGGATATAAAATGGAGGTAAAAGCGTAATCTTAGTTTGGTTGAATCAGAGAATTTCATTTCCCGGTTAAATGTTTAGTAGACCCAGTACTGTGTCCTGTTGTTCCCCACCACCCCCACGTTCAGGTAACACGGCCGTTCAAAGGTGCGAGCTCCTATTCAAATGAGCTCATTTGCATGTGGATAACCTTTGTTTACTGTTGACAAAGTTTTGTGGCTTCCGGCTGTTGTCACACTTTATTAGTCTGTCTCCAATTCAGTGTGGAAAAGAAAGACAGAGTGAACTCTAAATACTCCCCAAGTGACAGAAAATGCCATTAAAATGAGAGATGTTGGGATTGTGAACTCAGAGTATATTTATTGTTAATAAATTGTATTTACTTATATTAGGGCTGGGCGATAAACTGATATATATCGACAATTAATCTCCCTCAATGTCAATATAAAACATGGTCAATATCCTATTTGGTAACTGGCATTCTGCCATGTTTTGGTCATAGTCTTTGTCTATGGTTTTGCTAGACTATAAGAATAGCCAATGAAAAGGGGAGTTGCTCTGGCTTCGCTTCAAACCAATCATGAGCTGAATTAGAACCAAGTGGCAAACAACTGCATATTAGCAGACTACATGCAACCATAGCATGTGAAGCCGACAGCACTGTAGGTGAGAAAGAAAGAAAATTAGTGCTACCCCCAGCAGACAGGCAGGTGAAGGCTCAACAGATGATGACATCGTCGACAACGCTGGTATGAAAACGTCGGTTGGGTAGAGGTATTTTGTTTTTTTAAAGTCAGACATGAAGCACAGCAATGTGCACTGTAAATTATGTTGAGTACATGTTCTCGCAAAGTCGGGGAATACCTCAAATCTTTTTCACCACCTGAAGAAGTGCCACGCACCGGAGCACGCAAAATGCAAAAGGTTACAAACCCCGAGCAGAGCAAGGAGCCCATGGCGCCTGTGCAGCCGAAACAGCCGACCATTCAGTCCGCTTTCTCTAGCGCAACACCTTCAGACAAAACGCTGAAGATACACAAAGACCTCACAGATGCAGTAGCTTATTGTATTGTAAAAGACATGCTACAAATAAGCACTGTTAAATTTCATTTTTTATATTGTGATATCGACTGATATGCAAAAAATGTATTAGGATCATTTTTTCCCATATCACCCAGCCCTAACTTATATAGAAATGTCTCCATTATGATGGCAGTAGCTGTGACTAACTCAGCCTTTTTGCACACAACACTGTATTTACAATGCAGCATCAATCATATAACAATGTTCTCCTCACTCCATCCCCCTAATTACATGAGTCACCATTGCACCCCAGCACTGTCTTTTCTGTTAAAACAACACCCGTTGCCTTGACAGCCTGAATTCAAAATGAGCCTTGATGTTTTATCCTCTCTTTACAGATTCCACAGGGTGTGTGGGAGGCTGTGCAGTGACAACATGAGTCTGGTGGACGTGAGACAGACAGTAGGGTCTCTAACCCTGTCCCTGTCCAGCAACGACTCCAAAGAGCGCTACTTTGACCGCGTGGACGAGAGTGACCCGGAGTATCTCCGTAGTAGGAACATGTCGCCTGACCTGAGGCAGGACTTCAACATGATGGAGCAGAAGAAGAGGGTCACCCAGATCCTGCAGAGTCCGGTAGGTTGCCCGCAGCTCTGCATAAGTACACTCCTACACGCAAGCTTTCAGAGTGTATGAGTAATAAAAAGAACCACAGAGGAATACTTTACCTCCACTCAAGACTGACTGAAATGCATGTTTTATTCTTGTTTACATGTAGGAGGTCATTCCATGCACACTACTTTACTCAAGATATAGGGTTTTCTATATGAGCTTATCTTCTACTTTTTCACTTGTGAAGAGTTTTCTGTTTGTAGCTGAAACTATATTGAAATTTACTAGAAACACTGATAAACACCTCTAAGTATGTTTTGTATGTAGCAGTTTTCTCCTCTTAGTGGCCTCAACAGCATTATCACAGTCAAAATCTTCTATGAGGAGTTTTTGCTGGTTTCAAAACAGACTGAGATGAATATTGATGCTTCCAAATTATCCACAAAAGCAAACAAGACCATCAGGAAGTCGATAGACCACTTCTGTAAACTTCTTTTCGTGACTTTAGACGCTGGCACTGAGTCGGCGTCCAACAAAATGATTAGAGGCACACTGCTAAAATGGAATCTGTTCACATTTCCTAACTGCAACAGAAAATGTTATGTTTAGACTGTTGAAACTAAGAAAGAGAAAGTTGAAGAGATTATTTTCTGAGGTACTAGTGGACAAATGAACAATTTATAAATGATCACAAATATACTAACCAAGGTAAAAACACTGGAAGGTATCCTATCTCTTCTGTGTAGAAATGTAGAATCTGCACTCAGTAGTATCTGGGTTTTGTCTGTTACAAGTTTGTAGTCTAAGTAGTATCGACCTGTTGCATATCAGCAGGCATTGGCGTTTGCAGGAAAAACAGCCTACACGAAAAGGCAATCCAATCAGCTGTAATGATACCCCTCCAGCGGTAATCTGGCATTGATGTATTCATCCCTATAAACATAAGTCTTAAAAGTGAATTTTGCAGCTAATAGATCAAAAACCTCAACTTGGGTGGCAAATCTGGTTGATGCTGTGTCGTGAAAGAAAAAGCAGCATTAAGATTTCCTGACTTGCTGAAATCCATCAGGGAAAATCCATCTAAAACACTGTTATTTACTTGTTTTAATATATTTGTGCTTTTAGCTTTATTTGATGGGACAGCTCAAGACAGAGAAAGGAAAATATTGAAGAGTGATAGGGACCGGTTTGGGTCTGAACCTGAAACCAGTTCAACAAAAACAGCAGCCTTTGTACATGGGGTTAAAGATTAAAAAGTGATTTTAATACTTTAGTGTTAGGCACTCTCTGCTTCTTCTGGCATTGATAATTGTTGTTCCCTGTTATTGGCATGACTTCATAGTGATAATATTGTCAAAACATCAAATAATTGTATTACAATGAAAGCAATAGTCTACAAGTTTTTAATGCTATAATCAGATTATGTGTGTCTTGCACAATAATACCACATTTTTGCTAAGGGAACTTGCATTGCATGTTTCCCAGATATTCCATACCCTTGGGGATAACACATAAGAAGTATATTAGGTGGTTAGTATCATTCCTGTATGATATAAACCAAATGGATGATAAACAGGGCAGCGCGGTCTGGTATAATGAGAAGTATAAGGTGGTGCGATAAACACATAATGCCAATGGAGAGCATGGAAATAAGTCGAGCCCACACTCATCTGTGATTGCATAACAGGCCAAACAAGTGGAGCTCATAGCATCACCATGGGAACGGTGGTCGGATGAAGCAGAATGCTGGAGCTTAGCTTCAGCACACAGAAAAAGTGCTGTTTCAAGATTCACAGGCTGCCCTTGAAGGCAAAAATTGATAGTCAGGTTTAATGCAAACCCCCTGCCTCTCGTGAACCCCCCTTCCCACAGGCGTACAAAGAAGTTTTAAGAGGTCTTTTGTGATCTGTGTACAGTCCCAATAAGAAAAAGCGTACTGACTGTGCTCCCTGAGACTTCCAGAGTATGTGCTGGAATGAGGTAAAGATTAGGTTGGGTATAAAAGAGTTGCTCGGTTAATGAGGTTTAATGATGGTGTTTGTATTCCCTCTGCTTGTCCTTACTTAGTTCTCATTCCACAGTACCCTTTTTAAAGAGGATTGTTTTTGTCTGCAGGTGTTTAAAGATGAGCTGGAAGGACTGATTCAGGATCAGCTGACAAAGGGCAACACTCCCACAGGTCTCTTGGCTCTGAGACAGATCGCTGACCTGGTCATGGCCAGCACTGTGGGTGGGGCAGGACCCTTGACATCTCCTATCAGTGAGTGTCTGTGTGCTTCATTGTTATTGTGTGTGAATGTTTCTATCTATCTGGTTTTCAGACCTGATGGTCGTTCAGTGTGTATCCCCTCCCATTACAGGCTGAATATCTTCATTGTCACAGGCTGATTTCTCAGACTCTTGTGACAGTGGACGACCATGAAACTGCTGTTGACAGCAGTCTTTATCAACAGTGTTTCGATTAAGCAGCCCCCATGATCAGTCCTGGTAATGAATCGGAGCAGTTTGTAATACTAATTATGTTAGCGTAATCGCTTTGCCTCGTGTTTCTGGGAAGGTCATGGAGCATCCTTGAACCGAAAAGATTCAATTTTTAGAAGTTTGACCGTGAAAACCGCTTAAACGAAATGGCTCCAGAGTTGCAGGGGGAGACTTGTTCTTTTACAAAGCTTAAGTGGCCTTAAAAGATGGGGTCTTGTGTTTTTGAATGCCCTTATATGGTGACAGCCAAAAATACCCCTCGGTTTCTTCATGGGAATTTGAAGAAACCTTTTTAAACTCCAGCTGTGGAGATTCAAATCCCCGAGGACAATTTTGATGTTGTTGCTGCATTACAAGCTACTGATGATGTTATGTCTTGTGACAGGCATTGGGATGGTTACTCCAGTCAACGACTTGTATGGCATCGAGTCGCCTTCCTTCGCAAAAGGAGAGAAACAGAGTCGCTGCAAGCTGGCCAGCCTCTACAGGCTTGTTGACCTCTTCAGCTGGGCTCGTTTTACAAGCTCCTACATTACTGTGAGTACAACTTCACCATCTCGCTCCAGTGCACATCTGCTTATGTATGCCGCCCAAGGTTTGTGTATCCTTGTGTTCCCATGGATGGCTTAAAGGGGAGTACTGCTTCATTTTCAGAGGCTGTTTATATTATTTATGGCATTGGAAAGTAAGATTTGTGAATATGAACAACTCCCCAACAGCAGGCATCCACACTGAAGTATGTGATGAACACCTGCGATGTCAAGATGTAAAACCGAGATTTTCCCCAAAGACAAAGTATAAAAAGTTGGTTTTATCAACCTTCACACTGATTCTGGAGTTTTTTTTTTTCGAATGAAGACATCTCTCCTCTGTGGTTTAAAGTTTTCTCTACCCTTGGAACTTGTGAAAATGAGTCTCCTTGCTCTGAGTGGCTGCTAACCCAGCTGAAAGAACTTTTGTGGGAGTGGAAAGATTTGCTCTCCTGTGGAGTCAATGCCTTTAAACAGACTTTTTGACCCTGACAAGTATATACTTATGGGAAATCACTCCTGCAAGGGCATCATTAGGGTCAGAGATGCTGGTTCATCTCAAACCTAGGATCTGCTGTAAGAGCTCAAACACGCAACAAATTATCTGAATGATTGCATAATGTTATGTTTATTGTGTCCAGGTGCGAGTCAATAAAGAGCAGGATCATGTTCTCATTGGACCGCGAGGTCTCTCTTTTGCTGAAGTGACTGCAGCAAACTTGGTAAGAACTATATTTGTGTGTGTTTGCTTTCTTGAATCGTGAGCATTGACGACATTTTGATTACATCTCGTTGCAGAAAAACGCATTACCCTCTATGTATGATAACAACAGTGCTGCCACTCACACCTGACGTCTTGCATTCTGTACAAATCATTGCTGATATGATTTAGACTAACTTAAATTCACATGAAAAATCCCCGGTAACAAATGTTATGTTGATCTAAAACAGAAGTGTGTGTGGATCAGTGACAATTCAGGTCTGTGTTCTTCAGCATTTTATACAGGATCCTGGGTTTCTCTGTTGGCAGTATTAGAACAAGTTTATCATAAATACACTGCACATATACCTCAAGCAAATATTTGACTGGCTATTGCCTTTAAGCAAACTATATCATCTTATATCCTACAGCTATGTCTTGTGTAAAATTTAATCCCTTTTTAGCCTCAAATATACTCAGTGGAATTTTCAACTTTTAGTACCTATCTTATGTGCAGCATGTTTTCCATGTGTGTATTTCAGATTTATTGTCATGACATGCATGTGTAATAAGAGTTATATCCACACACACACGGGCATGTTTATGACAGAATACAGATTTCACAGCTAAAAGAAACAGCAGTAGTGAGCTGGTGAAACAAACAATGCAACTTTTAAAAGTATCTATAAAACAACCAGTTGTGAAAATGTTTCGCAGGGTTTCACTTTGTGTATCCCTGAGGCCTTTTACCTCTAAGGCAAACACACTGTTTGAATTTTGCAAGGAATTAAGTTAAGTAAACAAGACATTGTTTATGCATAATAAAAGTTAAAGGATCTCACAATGGTATAATCCTAAAAGTTCATAATTTGCTCATTCCTGTTCTCTGTTCTATGTAGGTAAAAGTAAACATTGTTGGTGAGGTGGTGGACCAGGGATCTACTGATCTGGGTATCGACCACTTTGGATTTGCTTCTCATGCTGCCATTTACTCAATGCGTCCCGATGTGAGATGCATCATCCACATACACACCCCTGCGACAGCTGCTGTAAGTACACTCTGGACCGATGTGAAATGAGCCGTATCTAAATCAAAAGATAAAGGCTGCTGCTAAACTCTCATTCACATCAGAGGGAAAGAGGAGAATTAAAAGCGGCCCCCCCCTGCAAGCCTCGTTAATTTTGATGCAGACACTCTGTGATGGACTGTACCATTTCCTTTGAAGCCAAGCTGTAAAATGCACAGCATGTGATGAATGTTGCTGTGTTAACTTTTATTGGTGCCCGACAGCAGAAATGTGCCTTTTTTTTTTTAGATGTTGATGTGTCAAAGTCTTACTTGTTTCCATCCCATGTTAACAGGTGTCCTCCATGAAATGTGGAATCCTGCCCATTTCCCAGGAGGCTTTGCTTCTGGGAGATGTGAGCAGCTTTGGTTACCATGGCAGCCTGGATAATAAAGAGGAGAAGGTGGAGTTTCAGAAAGCTCTGGGCCCTACTGCCAAGGTACTGTCAAACCGAGGGACTCCATTAATGATAGGCTCACTTTCTCAAGGGATAGAGTGGTTAGAAAAAAGCGGTTAGAAAGACGGAACTTTGTTATGATGATATGAACAACAAGCAACCAACATGGGATTATTCCTGCATGTTGAGTTCAGTTGAATAAGTTTTAAACCAGCAATAATAAACAGAAGTGAGTTATGTCGAACTTTGGTCATTGCTCTTATCCTATCCAGTCTAAAGCTACATAATAACTTAGAATTAAACTGTCTTACTGCAACCACTGACATGTATATAGATAACAAATTACGAGAGATCCTTGTGTGAAGCCAAAAGGGAAGTTCTATAAAAACTGCAAAAACTCAGTGTCCACTTGAGGCTGACCTCCCTCGACTCCAACATCGCTGCCTCTTGCAGAAACACTAGGTCAACCCAAACATAGGTCGAGCCATCATTTCAAGTACGAGCACACTGCTGTCGTCGGGCTTCAAAACTCCACTTCAGAAAGGAAAGCATGATGTCACTGAGACTGTACATGTTTTATAGAGTCTATTAATACAACATCTAGCCGCTTCTGTGCCAAGCTCAGCTGAGTATAGGTTTTCTTGTTATTGGACAAAAATAACATCGTCACTCATCTTCTCATCCTCCACCAGAAGGAAATGAGATTATTACATTGGAAGTTTGAAAAAAAAATTCCATCTGCTGCCCAAAATAATTTTGTAAAAATTGGCACCCAACGCTGCCAACACTCTGAATGTAACTCATAATTCCCATATTTTCAGTTAGTGAGACAGTCCTGTTTTTAAATTCAGTAATTATATAGAGAAAGTGATCTGAATTGCATATATCATAGTACATTTTACTCCATGGTAGATTTTTGCTTAATGATGCAGATGTGGTATTGTCATCTAAATTGTCCAGAGACAGACTGATTAACAGACAGTGTTTTGTGATAACCCCCTGCATCACATCTGCATGGGCCCTTAATAGGCAGATATCACAAAGATCTTTTAAACACCCGTTATTCTAATCCCCAATGACAGAATATCAAATGAAATACAGTCACCAGCTGGTGGTAAGTGTAAATTTGGTAATGATATATGGAAAAAAACCCAGGCTTGAGGCAGGTGGTCTCTCTAAACTTGTTTCAAAGCAGGTTGAAATCAGGCTGTAAATACTTCAAAAGATGACTTTCTGTTTTTTCATTAGGAAAATGTTGATATGTAGTATTTCAATTATTATGCAATTTAATGTAACTTGTGGGAACTTTCTGCTGCAATTCTTGGCCAAAACAGATTTTTTCTCTCAATTATTCTTTCCTGGTTTGATCAAATTGAATAAATTACAGTTGGTACCAGCTATGCTCTGCAACATAAAGTATATCCCAATGTATTACCCTTATTAACCAGTTCTTTAAAAATTAATCTATATGTTACTGCCTAAGGTATTCACATATATTACATTTTAATGTGCTTGGAATAATTGACGTTATTATTGTATATATATATATATATATATTTATTTATTTTTATTATTTTAACCACTGTATTTAATTATCTAACTCCATCTGACTCAAGCTCAGCACTTTTTTTCTGTGCAAAAATGAAAATAAAATGTTGAGATGATATCAGTATTATTATATTTTAGCTATCTATATCAACCAACCCCCCTTTCTCATTATTTGAATTTGAAACTGCCATAAAAAAAACATAATTGGTCGACTATTAGCACTGTCTGTTATGTGTTGATAAAGGGATATTCACTATTCAAATGCACACTTTAATTCATGCAAATTTGCATGTCTTTGTATCCTAATGTATAGACGAAGCTGAATGTGTATTATAGTGTTAATGGTGGGTAAGTGAATTATTCCTTGTTTTTTTTTTCAGGTGATGATTCTTAGAAACCACGGGCTGCTGGCGCTGGGAGAAACAGTCGAAGAGGCTTTTCACTATGTTTACCACTCACAGCAAGCGTGTGAAATACAGGTAAAAAGCTTGATCTCTGGTCTTCAAACTATAATGTCATAGTCAAACATAATTATACCATTCATCTCTGAGCTTTTTGAAAACTTGGATTCGGCCTTGAGTTACTTTGCTGACTGCATGTGTTGAAATTATTTCATGGTTTTTATCGTTTCACCTGTCAAAATGTTTTCACTCCTTCTGTAAAGGAGCCAGCCACTTGGTTGGGAATAACAAAATATTACAGCAGTGCCTGAAATAGGAGAAAAGCTGGTGTGGAACGTACAGTATGTTTGAACAAAGCTTAGTCAAATATGTGCTGGAGAGCATAGCTCACAGTTAGAGCCAGGTGGAACCCTGCAGTGTTCCTGAGACACCTGTTGTTTTGTGTTTGAGAGGCTGTTGTTGTTTTTTTATACACTATATTCCTGCTGCGTCTGGATTTGTTTTCTGGTTATTTTTGCTTCATATTTACCTCTTGGTTGACAAATAAAAAAAAAGATTGAAATGAAAAGTCTGCACTTGAAAGAGAAATCATGTATCCTCATCTGTGAAGGTCTGTCCTGAAATGCAGAACTGTAATGAAATAAGGAAAATATTCGGTGACAGAATATTACTCTGACTTCTATGTCCAACAGTCAACATCCCAAATCAAACAAAATGATTCTTCTTATCACACGTCTTTGTTTAGGTGAATGCTTTGAGCTGTTCAGCAGACCTGGACAGCTTTGTGCTTCTTGATAAGGAGAAGTTCAAACTGCGGACTCAGGGAGCGGCCACTTCCGGGGTGGTGATAGACAATGAGGTCAAGTGGAAAGTAGGGGAGGCCGAGTTCGAGTCCCTAATGAGGATGCTGGACAACCTGGTGAGTGAACCCTGACCTTTTGCTTTTACCCATGATGCTCTGAGTTTCCTGTCTCTGGCCCTTCCTCGGGAAGTGTCTGATAAGAGAATACAATGAAAGTAGATTTGATTTTGTTCATCTGATCTATGTCATTGAATCATATCTTTGTGCCTTGGCTGTCACTGTGAGAACATTTTTCAGTAGGACAATCATGTAAATGTTTGCATGTGATCAGTTTTTTTTTTTTTTATTCCACCTGCGGGTAATGTGCTGTCTGCTGGTCGAGTTTAAACCCTGAATATACTGAAGTTGTATTGTGTAGCACACTACCTCTGCCAGCAGAAACCCCACCATTCTAACCACACTGCTAATGACCAGGCCCTGACATGTTCTGTGGAAACACAAGATGTCAGACTGTGTCTATTTGAGTGCGCTTCATGCTAACAAGTGTGGCTGGAGTGGGCTGCAGCTGCGTTAGCTGTGTGTGATCATAGCCCGCCCACCCTCTCAATCATAGCTTCCAGATGGTGCGACATGCTGTGGGCAGTTACAGCCGCACAGACCACACTGAGCGGAAGGAGTCTGCTGCACTCAATTTGAAAATTGGATTTGGCCTTTTCTCAGACTTGGTGCTGAGTGCAAATACCAGTACACTCACTGCAACAGGAGGCGTGTTAGTCCATGACAGAGGGTGGAGTTTTCAGGTCGTGAGATCAAAATCTCATCCAAAAATCATCCCAAAGTGAAATCTTAGAGCAGAGGAGAGATTAAGGTGCAAAATGTTCGGATATCGGTCCGATATCAGAAAAAAAAAAAAAAGAATATCAGATTATATCGGCCTGCATCCAAAATCTCCATTATCAGCACTCTGATACAAGCAGTCCATTTCAGACGCAGCTCTAGCACCTCTAGCAGCACCCTGATCCAGCATGCACAGGCCATGTGATCACAACAACAGTTTGTACTAAGGTACAAACAAAGTAGCAAGGAGTAGGAGTGATATCTGCCGTGTGGCAGTATTTTTCATTAAACTCCAAAAAAGACGTTGCAGCTGAGTGCAAAACTTGTCATGCACAAGTTAGTGCCAATATCGGATCAATACTGGTATCGGCCAGTACTGAAGGGTACAAAAAAAGTTTGTAAAAAGTAAAAAAGTTGTATCGGGACACCCCTAACAACAGTATTAAAATATTTCTCATTCAAAAACATTAAATGGATAAAGAGATGAAATGCCGGTGCTTAAATGTATTTAAATGCTACAACTGGTGCAGGTCCAAACTAAATGATTAGAGAAGCTTGTGCATGTTTAACTAGTCATGTTTTCCTTATCTAGTCTACCTGGAAAATGGTTTAAGATACTAATTGATTCCTCAATTCCTGAATAGTGTACAAGTTGATCAGGCCTATACTCAAAAAGTACAAAATATCGCATAACACTCTTCAATGTGAGAACTTTCTAAAGGGAAGATCCCAGTGGAAATAACAAGGACTTGCTCACACTGCAGGAATCAAAGCCCAACAGAGAGAGTTTTTTCAGAGGAAAACTTGTCATATAGCCTGCAAGGAAATGCCAGTTTTGATTTTCCTTTTTTGCTGTCGTACTGTGGGCTTCAGACTGCACTCTGCTCATGCTGCAAGTTCCCATCAGTTTTCTGTGATGTATTGTTAACAACAGAGTCTTTTAAGTCAGTGTTTTATGTCTTCCCTCTAAAACTGGGCACATCTGCAAAAAGGCTGTTTGTATATACAGCAGTGGTTAAATATTTAGAAGCATTGTGTCAGTGAATCTTGGGTGGCCCTGCGAATGTTGAAGCATTTATGCTTGATGTTCCTTATTTAGAGGACTTAAAGAGAAAACTGACCTCTTGCAAAAGAAAACTGTTTAGCGAGTTGGAATAATGTTTCTCCTCCTTGTGACCTTCCAGGGATACAGAACAGGTCACTCATACAGGAACCCCATTGTCCGGGAAAAGCCCCGTTCAAAGAACGACGTGGAGATCCCTGCAACAGTGTCTGCAGTGTCAATAGAGGACTGTGAACTCGGCCTGCGCAGCCCCTTCAAGTTTATGGCCCAGAAACAGCAGAGAGAAAGGACCCGATGGCTCAATTCACCCAACAGCTATTTGAGAGTCAATGTTCCTGAACAGTCACTGAGTGGGGATGTCAGTCCCAGGACCAAGACCATGGTACAACCATTTTCATATCAAACTACTGCAACAAGACATGCAACTTTTTCATCCTGACTGTTATGGTTTGTGTAGGTACCTGTAATATTTAGAGCTCATGTTGCTCTTTATAAGCCTGCCCTCTTGTGGTCGGTTTGAAAAAGGCATTTTTTTTTTTTAATCTACCAGTTTTTACTCATGAATTTGTTTTCTTTAATTTTTTGTTTAGTGGATGAAGTCCTCGGAGCCAGGCAACAGCACCGGCACACCTATTAAGATTGAAGATCCCAACCAGTTTGTCCCTCTGAACACTAATCCTTCAGAGGTTTTGAACAAGAGGAACCGGGTCAGTGAAAACATCTTAACAATATCCTGTTTGTGCACAAAAAACTGACTCTTACCGCCTGTACAGAAAGGAGATAAAAGCTGGTATTGGAAAATGAAGGACAAAACTCTGAAATTAAAACTGATTTTAAAAAAACAGAATAACATGTAAACTGTACTTTTCAACATATACAATCTCTATGACATTTAATCTTGCCTAAAGCTGATGGATTGATCTCACTCAGTATGTGTGAAATTATGTCTGATCAGCAGCTTTATCATGCTTTGAAAATATCACGTGTAAAACGAGGATTCAAGGTTCAGAGTTAATATGATTTTGTTTGATCCTTTGTCCAGATAAAAGAACAGCACAGAGGCGAGCAGATGACCCCAGGACCAAAATCACAGTTACTATCAGGAATCGTTGTGGACACCATACCAGGACCGGTGAGTGCTAGGACACCTTTAGTAAACAGCCAATCACACCTTATAATTTTAAATATGTCACTATTTATACACAATGCCTTTTTTATCCCAATGTTACATTTTAAAAAACACTGCTACAGGTTTAAAATTAGTGGAATAATCTCTTAGAGACATCTCACATAAAGGATCATTCACTTATCTACCATTATTTCCTGTAGAATGTGTGCATTAATGTACGTGTCTTTCTTTCAATAAGGCTTTCATCGACGAAGATGAGGAGTATACTCGCTCTCTTCCCCCCAACCCTTTCAACGATCTGACAGATAAGGAGCTGGAGGAGTACAAGAACACTGTAGAAAAGAAGCAACAAGGCCAAGAAGGTAGTCTATCTTTAATGCATCGTGTTCTGGAGTAATTTATCTGATCCCTAAAGCATGGTACAGCCCAACACTGAACCATCTTTTTTGATATGGGCAGAACCTGGAACTGGTACTTTTTCAATGTTATCTGAGCAAGAGTTGAATACAAAATCTTGCCTTAGTTTAATCTGTCTTAGATGTCATTCTCTGTGGAATGTCGAATTAATACTTTGCTGCCAGTAAGGTCATGATGAAAATAAAGTTAAAGATGCAATGTTAATCTCACGGTCAAGCAGCAATTTTAGAATATCAAGGAAAGGGGAAAAGACATCATTAAAAATAGAGTCTTCGACCCAGTGATGCTCATTTGTTAAGAATTATCAATTCAAATTAACTTGTTTGGTTTTTAAATGAAGAAAAAAAGCATCTCAGATATAACAGCATGAATTAGAACCACAGCAATTTGCTGATAATTACTCGGGTAGATGCTCATGTTGTGGTTTTATATTTCCAAAAGTTTGCTGTACTAATTCCCTTCATTTAAAAACATTGTCATCAGGCGGTAAATCAGAGCGCTGGGTTCTTGCCCAGAGGAAACACTGTTACTACTTTCAGTGAAATAAGGATTCGCTAAAACTAACGCCAGCAGCATAAAAATGTCAGTTCATGGTTTCACTCTCCCTCTGTGTTGTGATGTCAGTTCACAGGGATGGTGAGAGATGAGCCGCAAAGACATCAGTGTTGTCAACCTACTCATGTCTGTTATGACTGTAGGCAAGGACAAAAAGTGCGTGTAGGAGGGAAACATCTCTGCTGCTGCTGCGTATGAGAGTAGCACCTTTGTTTGCCACTGTCACAACACTGTGTCCATGACAAGCCTGCTCCATTGGTGTTGGTTTTTTAAATGCCATGCTCGTTTCTTGGGCTCAGTAAGGGCAAAGGTGGTTGGTTGTTTGATAGGTCCAACAATTTTGATCAGAACTGGAATATCATTTTGACTAATCAATGGACTCTGTTTAAAGTTGACAGTGTGTAGTTGACCTCCTGACCTTTTCCTTGAGAGTAAAATGCCTCGACAACTATTAAATTGATTACCATAAATCTTGTTTACAGCATTTTATGTCTGCCTAAGGATGAAGTGTGAAAACTTTGGTGATTATTTAGCCGATTATTATATACCTCGCAAATAAGAATGAGTAATTACAATCCCATTTAGCTTAAAGGGACATTCCGGCGTAAAATTATGTTAGGGTCAAACACACCATAACACTGAGATAGAAGAGAATGGGTGAGTTGTGTTTAGTCTCTTTGCTAAAGAAATCAGGCAAAGTTAAAAAAGATGTTTGGTGGCTAGTACTGTGGCTAGGACCCTATATGTACTGTTGATGAAGTTAGGTGCTGTTCTGAGCATTATTTGTGGCTATAGAGTGGCGTTTTGGTTGAGGTGTGCACGTGGCTCCTGAAAGCGCTGTGTATTGCTATCCTGCGGTCGTTACTAAAGTTGGTATAACTAGAGAAGCAAGCGATTGGCAACATTCATCTCTCGACGGGGTGTCTAACTCTGTGTTATGGTGTGTTTGACCCTAACTTAATTGTACACCGGAATATCCCTTTAACCCTATAATGCCAGAAACCACAAATTATGGCGAGAAAATTCAAAGTTTTTGGAGCTGAAATGTTTATTTTACTGAATTATTACTACTGAAAACCAAAAAAATCAAAATGTCCTTAAAATTTGACTAATATGTTAATTTATCTCGTTTGATACGTTAGATGCTTTTCGAAACTGATAAACCATAACAGGATATTTTTATCATTTATCGGACTGTATTAAGGTGTGTTTTTTAGTTATTTGTTGATCATATTGATTGATAAAGGTATCATAAAAGTATGTATCAAATATGATACAAAAGGCAATAAAGGGTTAAGAGTGTGAGAATTAGCATCATTGTTTGAAGATGTAAAGATATTGATTCTAATATCAAGCTCAATGCACCATCGTGCTGTGATGGATGACCTCACATAGCCGCTGGTACAACTGAGAACTCTTTACCCTAAGATCCATCATCAGAGAGCTAAAAGATGTAGGTTGATGTTAGTGTAGTCTCATGGCACCCTTGGGCTTAAATGCAGCAATAAACGCTGTGCAGAGACTACAGGGACAGGGAAATGTCTGACAATACCAGCAGGTGGCGGTAGTCAGTTCTTGTTTCTGAAAACCTAGGGCTAGGGATAAATAAACCACTTTGTCATAACATTTTAACCTAACACTTGCGTTGCTCCAAATCATAGCTTTTACTGTATTAATCCAGAGTATGTGTAAAAGTTGCAAGTTGTGATTGCGTCATAGGCCCTCACTTTAGAGGAAGACGGGTAAATGCTGTGGTAAAGAACAGCATAGTATTGAGTATATTTTTGCACAGTTTCTTCTGTTCTGTTCTGATTCTCTTTGTGTGGACAGAGAATTGCACAGGGACTTGTCTCACTGATGAGCTCTGATGCCAATTCAAAACGCTCAATCAGATGAAGAGTGGTCATCAAGGGCCGGCGTGTCCTGATGATGAAGGACAAATCATAGTGAAGGGTCGAGTCTATTTGTCTGCGTGAACAATGAAATAACACAAACCCCCGGTGGTTGAAATTGGTTCATATCATGCAGGTCACTCATATGAACATACAGGCTTTATGAAACGACCTCTGTTGTCTTTCATCCTTTCACAGAGGATGACGATGCCACAGATGCAGATGAGATGACAACATTTGATGGCTCCACTATTTCCCTTTCCCTCTCTCCCATAATGACGCCAGCTAAGCACGGTAATTAGCACTGAAATTATTAAGTGTTAAAATGAGCGGCTTGTTTGTTTCTGTGTTTGATGTCCCTGTGGTGTAATGTGTAAAAGACAGCGGAGATCTCTAATGAAACTAATACTGAAATGTATTATTACATCTCTGCCTGTCTGACTGCATGTCTTCACCACATCCCCCCTTCACTGACTTGGTTTCATCTGTTGACAGATGTAATTCCCAATGGGAAAGACCATTTGGAAGAGCTGGAGGAGGATCTTAGTATTGAGGTATCCAAGCTGAGCGTGAGCACCTCGGATACAGTGGAAACCTCAATCACATCAAATGAGAAGACAGGGGAAGCTCAGACCCCAGAGAGCCAAACCAAGTCCCCAAAGAAAAAGAAGAAGAAGTTCCGCACACCTTCATTCCTCAAGAAGAGCAAGAAGAAGAAGGAGGAGAAGGAAAAAACTGAAGCCTGAGGGCATTTACTGTAAAAGCAATTAGTGTTTGGCTAGGAAACCACCTGAATTCCATCTGATTATTTCAGCTTGTTGAAGGGGAGTGAGAAAGACTATCATTTTACCAGAATGTCTCCCGGGACTGTCCTTTTTACACATCTTTCCTCATTCACAGTTATTATTATAAGTGAAAATCTTTCTAAGGTGGTGAAAAGGATATATTTCCCCTAAGAATTAATGACCGACCACTCCTGACGGGCTCTTCGGGATGCCATTAAAAACAGTGACGGTGTGGTAATTACCCATATTTTTAATGGGATTTAAAATGGATGTTATAAAACTGAAAAGTTTTGAAGGTAACAACAAAAGCAGATTATACTTCCTTTTTTTTTTTGCACAATTACCTTATTGAATGTATACTGAAAGCTCACAGAATGGTTTAACAATTTTAAGAAAGAACAATCTCATAAGAAGTGTATGAGTGGTTGAACATTTAATACTTTTAAGAAGTTTGGCCTTAGAAGAAGTACGATTTGTATCAGAACTTTCCATAGTTATATCATCTGGTAATAATACATGTCAGTTAATGTTCTACGTATTGCAATATAGTGTTTGATAAATTACTAAAGGATTTGGTAGACTAAATATACTAACTCATATACTAAACATTCTGTGATAGATAGTAATAATTCATGTTTTTACATTTACGTCAGTGATATTGTTCCCATGGTTGCTGCTTTATTGTGATTGTGAAAAGGAATTGACCTTGACCAAGAAAGAGCTCAGTAAAGTGATGCTGTTTTTTCATAGTGATGTAGATGGGTGGTAAAGTTTGACTTTCAAAGAAATGACAAATGAGAACCACTTTTTTCTGGATGTTGGCGATGAAAGTGCCGAGCCGGGATCTATGAAAGTTGAGTTTTATGGATGTTTTGACTATTTTAGCCCAAATAATAAGTTGATGGCAATACGCAGTGGAAAGCCTGCCTTACAGCTACAGTCAGAGTTTGTTATAAAGTATATTAGAGGACCTTTATTTGAACATCCCAGTCAATAATGTGAATGATTTGTTTTGATCCAAAGGGAGTGAACTCAGTGTAAAAAGTTTGTTTTTTTGTGAAGTACTTTTGTTACACTAAACCAAATGTTAAACAAAGAACATAAAATGTGAGATTACAATCTAACATCAATATTTTAACACTTCTTTTACTATGATTTTTTAATTAAACTTAATGCATAGTGCATTGTGTTTACAAAATGCATATACTTAGTAGTCTGTGTGCTTAGTGCTTGTGTTTCCTCTGTTGTTTACATAGCTATTTGTGTAGCTGGGTTTTTTTTTCTGTTGTGCTTTACATTACAGCCTCCTCCTCCTCTCAAAGTCGGTTCTTTTAAAATTGCCTTTTCTCTGATGTAATAAAAGCTGGCATATGCTTCCAGAGCAGTTTTATTGCTGTCTTGGTTATTGACTGGATCATTTCCTTTCTGTACTCAAATACAGTTTCAAACTTTGTGTTTTTGATGACTGCGAATAGTAGTGAATTTCTATTTCTATTTATTTATTTAGCACAGATTAAAAACAATGCAAGGAGGGAACGAAGCTGATAGGCTTATACAGAGTTCCACTCCCATAAGGGCAGTGAAGACATAGGGTGCAAACAACAAAGTGATTAGGACATAGATAGGTTAGAAATCTACAATGAGTAGGAAAAGGTCAAAACTGGTCAAACTGTTATAAATAGAACATAGACTGATCATCAACCAGCGATAGAGACAAGATGAGAATACATAAAGAAAAGAAATATGAACATAACAGATAATGACATGTTTAAGACATGATTAAATTAAATTCATTTCAGCAGAAACTTTTAACTCTGCTGTGGTGTAAAACCTCTGCTATTTATAGTCAGTCCCAACGTTCTTCATATCATCTGAAGAATAAAATAAAGCTTCAAGATAACTGTTTACACAGCCTTCCCTTTTTGAAGAGGCAGTGCCTGCCTAAAACAATGCACCCCGTTCACTGATAATTGACCATGTGAAGCTGTATAATCAGTCTTCAGACATGATATGAATGGGGTGTTGTCATGGTAATCCACTGAGAGGGGGCTGGGGAGACAAAGAGGGGATTTGGTGTCTCCAACAGGTGTTCATGTTGGGGGAGTGACAGGATCTGCACCTACACCACCCCCAAACCACAAATACACATATCTCCTGAGAGATAACATAAGGACAAGAAGACAAAATCTAAAGACGTGCATCTACTATAACATAATATGATCAAACTGGAGAGAAAAAAAAAGCAATTTCTTCTTAAGTGACAAATAAACACGCATCTGGCTTGGTAATAAAGAAAAGCAGTTACACAGATAAAAGCACTCCTGGGAATTCATCTTTGCTTGTCACTGAAATAATCAACAATCTTATTAAAAACTTATCTCACTTTCTAGTGGGCTAAAAATGCAAAGAAAAAACAGCCTCCACACTAGCTACCCAAACAATTCCTCATAATGTGTGGATGATAAAGCTTAGAGTTGAGCTCCTGCATGCCCTGACAGTGCAAAGGAGAGGACGGAGCAGGTGACACACGTCTGCTGTCTTTCTGCTGTGACCTCAGGGCAAAGTGCATCTATTGTTTTAAAACAACAGGGGAGGGCCGCTGCTGCTGCACAAAGCCTCATCTGAGAGCAGCACCTTAATGACCACAGCATGTAAGAGGATAGCATCAGATAGATGGACTGAGATAACTCTTGATGGAAGACATGCGACTGCCTCCAAAATGCTTTATACTCCCTGATGTGTGTGACCAGCGTGAGATGTTAAGCAAATTCTCTCTCTCTCTCTCCCACACACACACACACACACGTACATGCTCTGTCACTTTGCCTCCTCTGTGACAGCCAAGCCACTGGTGTAATCCTCAGGCTTTTCAGATTACTCCAGTTGGGGTCACATTCTACACCAACCTACAGCGGGTCAGCTTTCCACGCTGTGGCTATCAGCGTGCAGCACGCACAGTCACTCAGTCTGCACATGAGCCTTGCAGCATAGGGGAGTCATTTTCAAGTGAAAAGCTGTCAGCTTTCTCCACCTCCTACTGAACTCTCACTCCATGTCTGACTCTATTTGTCTGTCATATATGGTGAGCACAGGAAGCAGAAGATATCTGAGTTTTACTTTTGTGTTTTGAGGAAGTTGCTCTAACCGTAATCAAGCTGCAAACTTACAAAAACATGTTCCAAAAGCAGAATTTTACTTCGAAGTATTTCATGATGCATCTCTTTAAAAATACTGTTTTTCCTCACATGAGTGTCCATCACTGATCTGCACTGTCTGTCAGGCCTTGCCAGGCAGCTGAAATAGACTCCATGGGAGGGTGTGCTCTCTCTCTCACACACAGGCGTCCGTTACAGGCCTGGCCACATCTGCAGCGGGCCAGCCATCTGCACCCATTGTCTCAGAGGCACAACACAGCCCTGCACGCATGGCTGGCCTCGTAAAGACAGACCCTTTCCCCTCTGTCCTCCTCCATCTCAGTGTGAGGATAAAAAATGACTTCTTAATCAGTCAAAAGGGACAACAGAAGTGAATCAAGCTAGAAGTAAACTCAATTTCAAGGTTAGTCTTTACAAAGGAGAAGAAAACTTTAAGGCAAGCAGACATTTTCACTATCATGTAAATTCTGTTGTCCCCTGATGTGAACCCATTCCCACATGAACCGTGTTTCCACTGGTTTCTCTCTGTGTCTCAGTTAGTTTAGATTGTCTCTTTTTGGAAGAGGAGAGCTAAACAGCACACCTAGAGGAGAAGAGAGAGACTCCAGAGGAGACAAAGCTAGATGGAAAAAAGCAAGATCAAGGCTAATAGGCCCAAACTGCCTCCAAAATCATGAATAAATTGCAGTCTCATCATAGTCTCTGAAGAATCCTCACTTTGGGATGCATAGGGGAGCAAAAATAGTAAATCCTCAAGAACTACATCTGAGGCTTTAATGCACAGACGCTTTGTCCCCTATACTATAGTGGTTAGAAGACCTGATTGTGTCCTCTGCCATGAGGCCTTGATGCATTTCACTTTTCAAGTCTACTCAGCTCAGACATAGCCTAACTGTATGCACATGAAAAAAAATGGTGCTTATTTTTCATAATAACTCAGTTTATGCTCTCTTAAATAAAGCTGCATTGTTTCAAATGAAAGCAGGCATTATTGTGTGTTATTTGTTATTCTCCTGCAGTATTGATAATGAGGATTTATTATGGCACAGTTGACAATGAATGCAATGTGCATGCGTTAGTGGGAGGGATTATCCACCAAGTAGGGCAAGTGGCTGAGGCTAAGGACTGCAATTCCATCGAGCCTAGTTCATTTCAGTCATCCGCTCAGTGCACAGACGGGACAAGGAGGAACACTTTTCAGCTCTGCCTATTTGTCAAACCCCCCTAAAATATCCTCACGTGAAAATGGTAAAGTACATGCGACAGCACAGCGAGCTGAAACCCGAAGAGGTCCTGTCGGAGTCTGATGCGTCCATGGACCAGCAGGATTTCGGAGAGATGTCCGACTATTCTTTCAGCGACGTTTTATACTCCAAATGTTCCGCAATGGACCAAATCGGCACTTTTATGAAGAACGTGCAAGTGCTGCTCGATGCGGCGCATTACATAGAAAATATCGAGAAGAACAGCGGAAGTAAGTAAACACGGGCTGTAGGGGATATTAACACGTAATGCGCCGAGCAGACAACAATAGAGGCGAAGGCGACAAAAGACGCGCAGCGGACAGATGAAACTGGCCCGTCAACAGCCAATAATATCCAACCTGCTCCTGAAAAACTCTTTTCTAATCGAGGATGCATTTGCGGGAATATTTTTTAATTAAGAAGTTGAGGGGAAAAAAATGCTCTCATTTTCAATTCAGACAGCATTTGCAGCGCAGGAGACCGATTTTATTACAATAGCCTGCAGCTAAATGATCTGCTCCCATTAAAGCTGGTCTCATGAAGACGTCAAAAAGGCATGATCAGGTGGATTCATACTTATAAAACTGTTTCACATGTACATTTAGATAAATACGCTTTGATTTTGAGGTGTTTGAGACTCCAATTTCTGATTTATCGTCGTTTTTCGAAACTATTTTCATGGTTATTCCAGCAAATTATGGCCTCCTCTTTAAGATATGGTATAAGCGAAGAAGTAACTGCATTTTAAATCTTATTTCCTCATAAAAAAAAGGTCCAAATGTAAGCCCTCCTATCATTTACCGAGGCAGCTGCTGCTTCCTTGTATGTGTTGTTCACATGGTTTCCACATGGAACAAATTGTAGAGTTTTCGTTGGTCGGGGTACATGTTCCCAGCACGAGAGTCACCGCAGACGACCAATCACGTTTAGGTTCGAGTCTGACGTCGGATGTTACTGGGATAGAGTGTTCATGGGAACTGTAGGCTCTGTACACAGAGAATACTGATTACTTTTTTTAAAAATATTGCTTTTAAAAGACAGCTCAGATGCAGGTGTAGGTCATATGTGAATCACAAAAAATATTAAAAACGCATTAAGTTTATTTTTAAAGAATCTATTGCACTGACTTAAGTAGGTTATTTCAAGTTAAATTCAAAATATGTATTGATTAATCATTTTGAATTAACACTCTCCTCTTCTAGTTGTTTTCTTTTTGAAATATATATCTGTGATGTTTTACAATCATACAGTTTAAATTCTTATCTCTCTTATGGACTTTTTCAGTTCTCAGCGACTTGTCTACATATGCATTTCTCTTTAAATACAGTAGTTCATTTAACTTATTCTCTTTTTACTTTTTATTTCTCAACATCTTATATATTTCAAGATCTACAAAACCCGAATTCCAGTATCTACTTATTTTTAATTATTATTATGTTTTTTGTTCTAGCTCCAGAATTTGTTATTTAAGCACAGTAATAGGAATATCCAGCAGTAGACAGGGTTGTTTGTAATATGTTTCCTTTGTATAAAACTAATAAAAATATTGTTGAGTAAAAAGAATGTCAAACTTTTAGAATGTTATATACTACTCAGGCTAAATAGGGTCACATCTGTCATACAAATCCAAGCACTCATGAGATCCATTGCCAGTAGCACATTTGTAAAATCTGTACAATCTATGTAATCCTCTTGATCTCTTCCCATCACCAGAATGTGAGCATGGCTATGCTTCCACGTATCCTGCAGGCCAGACTGCACATCAACAGAAACAACGCAAATTCAAGAACAGAAAACTAGACAATATTCACAACAGGTATGTATGTGTATCCTGAATGTAGAAGTCCAGGTCCTACATTTGTATTTGTGGATCATAAAAACTTCTTTAATGTTACACAAAAAATTTCCTGTATGAAAAAGTCTAATTTGAGGTACATGATGATTATTCTATCATGGTATAACAATCTCTTCATCTGTATTTGATTTCTACAGATCAGCACACAATGAACTGGAAAAAAATAGGTGAGTACTCTAAGACTGCAGCAGTTATTTCTGTGCATTTTTATATTAATAATGTTGAAATGTTCAGACCAGATGATGGGATTGAAAAAGACACAATGCAGACAGTGAGAAGTGACCAGGGCAGTCATGGTAGAGTAGTTCTTTCATGTAACATCAATCAACTTTGATTCACCAAGCACCGCAAGTCAAGTTTCAAATGTTGACATGCAAAAGTCTTAGAGAAGGGAGAAAAAAAGAGCATTTCTACAGGATTTACACGACTTAAAAGCCAGCTGTCTCAAAATGGAGCATCAAGCTGATAAACCAGCAGCTCTCTCCATGCTGTCAAGTTTGCATATCTTGCTGCTTTGCTAAAGATATCAAGTACTTCAAAATATAATGTCTGGTACCAACATATTTATAGGACTACTGTCATCACAGGTCTACGACTTGGACTCTCCTGTTTTGTTTATTACAGCACTGTGCATTTTGCAAGGCAAATAAAAGGAGGTGTGATGCAGCCTCAATGGCAGCACTGTTCCTGGAGGACATGTAGACATCTCCCCAGTCAGCAAATTGGAACCGTCTGTTTCCAGACAACAGGGCTCCTTCCTGAGATATCCTCCACTGCAAATCTTACAGCAGCTTGCGTCTATTACTCCAGGATGAGGCAGCATCTGCTCTGAGCAGGAAACCAATGGCTGGACATATTTATTCTAAAATTAAATGATCAGTCTTTGACAGAAAAGCATGTGGGAGACTCTTGGTGTGAAGAGATGATCTGGAAAACAGCATCTTTGAGAGGAGGGCCTACTTCATGTTGGACCATTTTAATTCAAAATGGTGGCCAATGCAGAGAGCGGGGATGACATCACAACTTGACCTACATTTTCCTCCATTATTTCAGGGAGTAGTGAGCGTCCCTTCCTGCATTCATCTGACCACAAGCTCAGAAACCTTGTTGAATCAGAGACAGGATCTAGGAGCAGAGTGATCCATATACAATTTCTAAGGAGTGAGATAACTGGGTCAGATACCAAAATGAGGACAATTTGCATCACTTGTATAGATCAGGGCGAATCAAATTACTGTTTGTCTAAATGATTACCAATGAATATCAGGGGAATATTAAACTCTATTAGGATTGTTGGGGAGAAAGCTGATATATTAGTTTGTAAGTTTCCTGTAATATATTATTTATTATGTCGCACACTTCTGCATGTTCTTTAAGTCATGAGGGGAAACAACCCTTCCTCATTGTCCCTTCCCCCCCATAGACGAGCACATCTCCGCTTGTGTTTGGAGAGGTTGAAGTCACTGATCCCTCTGGGACCAGACTGCAGTCGGCACACCACACTGGGACTGCTCAACAAGGCCAAAGCACACATCAAGGTGCGGTAGTCTAACTCATCCACTGTAACATTATTACCAGAGTCAGTTACATGTTTATGATTACATGTCTATGACCTGGAGTGGCTAAACAGAATTTATCATGTATCTTTCCAGAAATGTGATCAGCTTGATCAGTTAGAAAAGTCGATTGCTTTGCACAATGTCTCAGACTTGGATCAGATTCAGTTTGGATGAACAGCGATGAATTACAAGAAACTGTTCAAGTCCGTTTTTTTTATTGTACTGCATTGTAAACCTCTGTCTCTTAGACTTGGAGACCCCCACTCTACTCTTTGGGCTGCTGTTCTGTTTAAGATAATGTCCTGAGAAACTCACAGTGCAGCTCCACTGTCTATAGCTTGATATTTAGACATATTTGGACTGTAATTGATTTGAACTTTGCTATTATGCTGTAACTGACATGATAGGAAACACAAGATAAAAAGGAGAACAGTCTGGATTAATTGCCTTGTGTTTTAATGGGAAAGGCTAAAGTCCATTTCTACAATATAAAAGAGCACAGTATGCAGCTAACCACTACAAGTTTGGTTTTAATTATCTCTTATTCTCTGGCTTAAAGTTGATTTGGTAAGATTGCATTAGTGCAAAAATGAGGGGGGGTTCACAGGTACTGTCCAATAAGATTTTTATAAGCATTCAAAAACTGCACCTTCAGGAACTTTGGCCTCAGACTGGGGATGTGATGGTTCTCATTAAGTTGTTTTGGTTTTTCTGTTTCTTAGTCTCCTTGCCTTTTTGTGGTATTCTGAGCCCTAGTATGTCTTTAATGGAGAACTTGCATCTTTGAAATGACTCTTAATGTTACCGAATCCCTTTGAGCCCCGGATCTGTCGCACTATTAGATTTACCAATCTGAACAGACTACTTTGTGACCTTTAAGGGACTCTGAAACTGATGATCCAAAAAATATTTTGTAGCATCAGAGCATCTAGAACTCAACACTGAAGCTTCCCTGATGGCTGCAGTCAGAGCCCAAAGAGATGATCTGTTCAGTGCTTCAGTGGTGGGGAGCAAGTGGATAAATGAGGGCTGCAACAAGCCTAGCAAAAGTCTGTGGGAGTTTGTCACAGTGTGGGGTTATGGGTAATACACCCCGTAATGTCAGCGTTTGACTTTGGACTTCCCTGTTTGAGGTCCAGGAAATGTGGCTTCTGGATACTGCTGTGATTTATTTTTGGAATAAGAGAGTGTATACAGGAAGCATTAGAGCTGAAAGAGATTGGAAAACATACAAATGGATACTTGAAAATTCACATTGAAATGAAAAGATGTCAAATTTTTTACATGTACAAGAAAATTGTTTGGAACAGTTGCAGTAGCTGATTGAATATATTTAGGAACAGTTGGACTTTTAGGACTTTGGTATTGCAGTAGTATGAGTTCTTATTTTACTTTTGGCACTGGCAAATTATGTTACTGGTGTAAAATGAAAGGATTCAAATGTATTTTAAGCTCAAAGTGCATCTTTGGACCTTTAGTTTTATGCGATCTAGCCATTTTGGAAAACAATCTACAGTCTGCAAGCTTTATATCTACTATTAACCACACATGAACCAAAATCCAAGGACAATTTAGGGGAACTTAAAGAGCCAAGAAGGCAAAAATACAAAATTTCCAGCAAATGCAAAACAAGATCTTGCACTTTTATCCATCCCATTCTGAAACAGCAGCTATTCCTTATGAATTCCCACCAGCAACACGCCGTCTGTGTGTGTTGAATAATGTATCACAAGGCTCAGGAGGCGTCACATTTGACAGCAGCTACAACTACATATTAACTTTACATCACTGCATATGAGAGAGGCTAACCCAACTCCATGAATATAGAATGTAAATATACAGAAGTGGAGTCATCATAAGAGTAACATATAACAGTATATGGCTAAGATAGTATACAGTTACACCGACTGTGGCACACTGAACCCACAAACACTGATAGATCTGTGAATGTTATTCATAAAAACAACTCATTTACCCTTTCTGCTTTTCCCTCTTGACAGAAACTTGAAGAGACAGACCGAAGGAGTCAGCACCAGCTGGACATTTTAGAGAGGGAGCAGAGGCACCTTCAGAGGCAGCTAGCCCAGCTGCAGACTCATGGAGAGAGGGAGCGGGTCCGTACGGACAGCATTGGCTCTCGCATGGACTCTGACCGCTCAGAGTCTGACAGAGGTCAGTGTGCACATCAGAGCATTCATCTGAGGGTTTTGTTTGGTTTTGCGCATTCAGTTCTCATCCAGAATTATCAACAAAAACATTAATAGAAGCTCAGTCTTGAGTTGCATGATTGATAAAAATCACTGAAGACTTTTCTTGTTTTTCTTTTGAGCAGAGGAGATTGAAGTTGATGTGGAAAGCACTGAGTTCTCCCATGGAGAAATGGACAGCATAAGCACCAGTGGTGCAAGTGACCTGGATGACCACAGCAGCCGGCAAAGCTCGGCCAGCGACGAGGGCTACTCCACCTGCAGTCTAAAACTGGCCTTCTCTGCTTAAACCACCAGCCTATACTTTCACTCCAGCTGCAGTCTCAATGGCTTTCACCTTTCAAAAAGTACCAGCCTTCAGCCTCATTCTCCCCTTCAGTTTAAGTTAACTGTCTTAAGAAGAACCAGCCTCAACCCCTCCTTAACCAGTCAAATCGAAGGTCTACTCCAACCCATAAACCAGCCTTAAGTCCAACTCAGTCTAAAAGTTCAAAATGTCTCCTTCTTCCAAGAGCCACAGGCTCCTTTGCATCACTTTGAAACACTGAGTTCAAAAGCCTCAAATTTAACTTCTCTGGCAATAAACAGTTTCCACATTTCAGAGGTTACTAAACCAATCACCTGAACACCTCTTAACCCATACCAGCTTGAATTTACTGTACCTGCACTCAAAACTGTTCCTGTAGAGGACTCGTAATGCACCAGTTTCCAAAACTGAAGGGAAAATGCAACCTTTAGTCAATTGAACCCTCTGAAACCAGCAAAAACACAAACACACCCAATACCAGCTAGAAGCTCACCATTGGGAACGTTTGCTCCATTTGCCTTGTAAAAACATTGCCCTTTTTCTTTGGATAATATATCCAGACGGCACTTCTTGTCAGTGTGCAAGTCAGTGGCAAGGGCTACAATGTCTGCATTCCAAAACGTTTATTACACTTTTATCACCTCTGCTTAAGGCGCCACAATCATCATGAATAAGGTGGCGTTCCAAACTATTGACTGAAAAACAGTCGTATCCAAACAGGAGGTGAAGTCCACTTTAGTCCTAATTTATTTTACATATGGTTATAGTATTTATTTTGGTATATTTAAGTTTTCTGTAGCTAGGTCTTGGTTATGCTTGAATGAAAAAACACCTTTGCAGTTTTTTTCTCTCCACATTTTTAAAAACATGTTTACCAAATAATCCCCACTGCTACAAGTTTTAAGCATTTAAAATGGTGTTTTGTTGAAAGAATGACGAATCTTTCACACTGTGTATAAATTCCATTTATTAAAAATAAGCTATCCTGCACTTGTCCAAGCACAAGGCTCAAGCAATAACGCATCTAGTTTTGTTTTATCTCAAATGTTGGCTGTGTTTGGCACACTATTTTGTCCTTCCAACACCAAATTGCTGTTTGCTAGTTTTGAACTTGCTCCGGTAGTTAATAATAAAAATGATTGTAATTGATTTTTAACATTTAAAAAAAGCTATGGTGCATGTTTGTTGAATGTAGCTTGTCTAATCATAGTGTAATGTGCTTTGGATTGACAAGTCTTAAAAATATCTGTAGCATGAACATAAACACTACAGAATACCAATTTTTGTTTGTAATTCAATGTTTAATACTGTTTCTTTTTTATTGTTGCAGATAAGAACAAGCTCAAATCCTTGAAATTTGAAGATTTAAACTTCCCATGTTTTATTCAATGTATATTTGACACAGAATTTCACTGCTGACCTGTCAAAGTCCATCAAAGCCAAATAAGACATTTATTTGCATTTTTCTGGTTCAAGTCCCAAGTAATTACCACCAAATTGTGTCTTAACATGGGTTTATGACTCTTGCACAAAGTTCCTTGTTACAGGTCTTTTCACCCCCAACCTTTTTTGGGAAACTATAAAATGCACTATGAAAAAGACTTGTGTGAAGAAGGTATGTCAAAGCACACCCCAGAATGTTTTCTCCTGTGCTCAATCAGCCATCTGAGGTGACTTTTTTGCAAAACATGTGCTGCTGGTCCCTTGCTAGTACTTTGTAACAGTTCCTGATAACTGTCCCTGAAATCTCAATAAACCTCTTCCACCCCAGACATAAACCAGCATTGTCCGTTTTTTTTTTCTTCTTGTAACTCAACAAAATTTGTTCAGCAAATCAACAAAGGTATGGTGGTTGTTAACCATCCTTCACCGAAGCAAACACTGATGAAAAGAAAAAGAAAATCTAAAAATGTTTACCATGAAAAAGTGAAAAAAATGAAGATAATTGACTTTCAGTAGAAAAATCAGTCTGAACATTTTCAGCATGCTGCATATATAAGGGATGGACTTACAGTGGTACAAGTTTTTACTGCCATCTACAGGTCTGGACAAAGCCGGAGACTAAATATGCCTCTAATGTGAAAAAAAAAAACAGGAACAAAAGGTAAAATCAATTTCATTTGAAAAAACAACTGAAAACAAAACAATGTTTATTTCGCTGTTGAATATATATACAGAAAATAAAATGTAAATTTAGCCATCTCAAATCACCATCAATATAAATATTCAGAGTCTGTTGTGAGTCCAGCCTGAAATGTACACACCCTATCTACAGATGGTTAATAGTACACATCTTAGCAGGTACTTGGCCTCAGTGGAAGCTGGACACAAACAATACACTCTACGGCTTTTCAACAACATCACTTCCTGTTCTCACACAACAGGTTGTTCCTGAAGAGGGCTACTTGCCCTTCATTTGGATATATGTTGTTGTACCTACATAATATATAAGAAAACTACATCAACATTTTAAACAATGGTTTGCAAGCAATTCCTTTCGAAGTTTTCTTTACTTGAGAAACTTAAACCATGTATCAACACAATGGAAAGCACCGATACAGCTAGTATACAGTGGATTATTATATACATAATAGATCAGGTCATTGTGGCATTAGATGTCTAACGTTGTATTTTGACGTGTCATGGTACTGGGTCATGGGCTTGTCTGCAATACCACATGTTCCTACTCCCACCTTTCCATTTACGCTTTCTGGTGACGCAAATATGCTTCTCTTTACCTAAAAACAGAAAAAACAAGTTAATACCAGTTTATTATTTTAACGTCAACACACACCATACACTCATTCACGGTTCCTTCTCACAGGATAGACGTATTACAAGCACAGAACAATTTTGTTGTCACCACAATGCACCAACAGGTTTCGCTGCACTGTTTGAAAAAAAAAAAAAAAAGAGTCTATAAGAACAGAACGTACCTGTCCTTTCTTGTTCTTTGAGTAAGCTTTGTTGTTGAACTGCTGCCACTTTGACTTTTGCTCCTCCCGTTCTTGCTCCAACTCCTTCATCCTCTGCACCTTCTTCTGGGCTTTCTTCTTCTTATACTCTCTTTGCTCTGCTATCTGCTCTTTCCTAAAAGACAGACAGGAGGCAGAAGAGCCAAACTAAATCCTGTTCATAATGTTAAAAAAAAAATACCCACATTCAAGTTTCAACCAATATGTCCTTCAAAATATATAACTTCAATGGCAAAATCAATGTAGCCCGAAGACCACAGACAGGATCTAAACATAGCTTTTAAATGTCATTAATTGAACTGCTTCATGACAAGAGCTTTACTGATGGCTTTGTTGCATTAAGTGCAAACAAATGCGATCATTCTTCTTAGTATATGCACATAAAATACCAGACTTGTGTTTAATTCTGGTATTACATTTTCCACCGAGGTAAAAAAAAAAACACCTATGAGGCATAGTAGGTGTCTCACTTCATGCGCTGACTCATAATTCCAAGCACTGATATTTCCAGTAAAGGAAGGTGTTGATGCATGCAAGATTATGCAGCTGTACTGCAGAATCCAACCCATTCTGGAGACATTTAATGCATTTTTTTCCCTCTCAGTATCAGAGACACCAACATATTCATCAAGTAATTTAACTGATCAACAATACTAGGAGAGGGTTTTGATCTTTGCTTTTATAAATTTCATTTCCAGGCCAAGTAAGTTTAACAGAGTGCTTCAGCAGAGGTGTAATCGTGGTTAGCAGTATTAACTAATATTACTTTACTAAGTAGTGATGGTGTCTCAGAATTGCAGCCATACAATTTAAAAGGAGGCAGAGAGAGAGTAACCAAGACCTTCGGAGAGACAAGAAAATGTCTGTTTACAAGGCAGTAGACAGAAGAGTAGTCCGGACATCAATGTTAGCTTTTATGCACAAAAATGGAAAAACAGCTGAAGCAATGTAATAACTGATCCTGATAATAATAAGGTGTAAATAAATAATGTTAAGGAAAAGGCTGTTTTTGTTTGCAGGCTGTTGTTAATCACTACATTCACTCTTTTATCCCACAGCAGTGGTTCAGAGCATTTATAAGACAAAATAAAAGTGACAAATCTGTCCGTGATGTCCTTGTTTCTTTTGTAGGTGACATAAAGGAATCTGTATTCATTTCAGACTGTTTTGTAACCAGCTAAAATCTCCTCACTAGTGCTTTAACTGAGCTTAGTTTTGTGAAAGGGGAATCATCTGCACAATCATCTGGTTGTAATTATTCACAGAAAGAAAATGAACAGAAACTCCAGTGTTTCCTTGTTAGTGTCGAATACAAAAATGATCATGTATACACTCTTTTAAATAGACAGTTTTGTTCATACCTTGATTTTGGTTTGCCCCCGTCCTCGTCAGAGCGTCTCCCCTCTTCCACTGCTTTAAGGTTCTGAAGAGGAATCACTTCCGCATTCCCATAACCAGCGAAGGTAACAGCTGCGGTGCTGTTGTCTCGGTCTATCTCCTCAATCTCAGCCTCATACACCCTGTCAAAGAATCACGTCTGTAAGCAGGTGAGTATGAGCCAAAGACTCAAGCTCTACAAAGTTCTAATTTACATTAAAAAACACTTGTTTTTGTTGTGACTGAGGTCAAAACATACAACAAACAGAAATTACAGCTGGTCCTCTTTTCAGGATCAAATGACACCAATTGCCTTTCTCGGTTTACATGTATTCATTCAAACGATGCTTTTGCAAAAAGTGACTTTATTAACTTATTTTCCATCTTAACTACCGATTGACTGTCAGAGCTCAATCCATATCAGTTTCCATCTAACACAGATATTAAATTCAACTGGCACTTTATAACATGCTTTGAAGAGAGGAGGGTGATGATACTCACTGTCCATCCTGACTCCACGCAGCCATACACTTGTCCCCAACTTTCCAGCCAAGCTTTACGGGAACTGTGTCTGAGCCAGTAGTGCTTGACGCACTTTCAGCGGGTTGAGAAGTCAAGAGATCTTTTGTTAAGTCAATGACTTCCTATGGAAGAAACACAGTCAACAGGTGGGTCAGATGCACATGAATGATAGAAAAGAGTCCTCCTGAACTATTTGAGTGAACAGCACAAAAAGGGAATGGGTTACATTTATAAAATCAAACACACGTCAAGTAATTGGGGAGCATGAGCTGCACCACTGACATGAAGTTTGACGTTACTTGGAAAACACAAATTGAACACTTGCAATTCATTGGTTCCAACTAGGACTGGGCGATATATCAATATAAGAAATAAATCAATATATTTTTAAATGAGATATGGAACTGGACCATAATCGCATATATTAATATACAGATATCAGATGCTGTTGTTGACAGGCTAGTGTTCCTCACACAAAATCTTTAAACAAAGAAAGACACACTTGTCTGTCCTTTAATGTCCACCTTAAGACAGCGCAATCTGTTTATCAAGGTTTATAAAAGTAAAAAAGAAAGAGGGGGAAATGTTTGTGCAACTGGTTGAGACTGTTAAGAAGATAAGAAAGACAGATGGATAATCTCAAAATGATGTTAAAAAACAATTTTCTTAAACTGTGCACTTTATTCTGTTCTGTCTTTATACATGTAAATACTGCCCTTACTAGGGTTTGTCGTATTTAATTCTATAGTAGTGTTTGTTGTTTGCATCTCTGGATTTGTTAGAGAGGAGAAGAAAATCTGCTATTTGATTTTAATAGACCATTTATAGTTGTCAAATGTTGATGCTTTTCTCATATAAACACATTTATTTCCGAACAAGATTGGCCTGTTTTACTTTATGGGCTATTTTTATTTCAGGATATATTTTTTATTTAAATGTGCACCTTATGCAGCGTTTCAATTTGAAAAAAAAAGAAGGTATTCCTGTGGTTTTAAAGTATCTATGTTGACATTTTATTGTTCTTTGAACAGCTGAGCATAATTTCATCGACCTAGTTTCAAGAGAACTACTTGTGACATGTCACATTTGGCTTTGAAGGTCCTTTCACACTGGGAGCGTTTTCATTGTGCGATTATTTCAGACGTAAACTTTTTTTTCGAACCTGTATTCTATCATACAAGCGTTTTCCCGTCCTGCGATATTGCGACATTTATTTTTCCGTATAACGGTCGATTTTTCTTAAGTTTCACATACTGTGTGTCCACTTCTGACCAATCAGATTTCGTGTTGTTGCAACGTCTGATTCACCGGTATATCCAACATGGCCGACCGGCTGATTGTTTACGTGTCGGAGAACAGAGTGCTTTATGACAAAAGACACAATCATTACAAAGATAACATAATGAAGGATAGTTTGTGTGCTTTCATCGTTTGCTAAACGTCTTTGTTTTAACTTTCATCTGTGCTAAGTAATCTTAGCTCGTACGCTAACCTGTTCAGATACAACATACCATATGTATTTTCACTGTCTCAAACTCAATCGCGTTGCTGTCACAGCACCATTAGGTCTTGATGTGTATAGTCAGGCGCGTCAAAATTCTCTTCCGAACATTTTGTAATTTCGCGTCGTATATTTGCGTTGGTCACGGTGTGTAAAGACCTTGACTATGACTAAACATTAGCTCTCACTTTGCAATAATAATATCAGGATATATCGTATATCGATATTCAGCCTAAATATATCAGGATATGACTTTTGGTCCATCACGCCCAGCCCTAGTTCCCACTATGGTGAGCAGATAACTTAAGTATTTAGTAAATTTTCTTCAAACAGCATAAAATACTGTTTTGTGTAATAGTATTTAATATCAATGAGTTTATATTTCTAACCACAGGTTACCAATGTGCAAACACAAAACACAGTTCTTAGACATACATCTCATCGTTATTCAGCAGGTATGTAAACACAAACAAGAAATGTGATTCCCAGTTATCTTTTCTCTCTGATTACAAACATTGTGACATGTTAATGACATGAACATACTAACCTGTAAGTCTTTCTGGAGTTTGAGGAGATCTTCATTGTCCGGGTCGGTAGATAAAGCGACTTCCACTTGTTGGAGCTGGGCTTTGTAATTGCTTAACTGTTTCATCAAGTCGTCCGACATCTATGGTTGTCAATAAAGAACATTTTTTTCAATGGCCAGGTGTGTTAGCACGAAAACTAAGGGTATTATGTTAGCAAGCTACGATACATGGGAAACATCTTTATTTTTAACATTCAAACAGCCTCTCGGGATTATAGTACATGTAAGAGGCAGTATCTACTAAAATGTAAAGGAAATCCGCTCGAGTTGCTATGAAACAATCAAGGACTGCAACATTCACGTTAGCTTGAGGCTAACGGGGTTAGCAAATGTCCATCGGCCCTCTTTCGTCGACGTCAATGTGACATTTGACGCCCTAAAACTGCTATTTAGAAGCGACTGACGGAGAATATATCAAGCAAAGGGTTGTTGTAAAACTTACCTTTGTGTAAATGATCTGTAAAGCGTCTCGATAATATGACAAATCGTCCGGCTGAGGGAACAACGGTATGTTCGCTTTCTTCCAGTACACAAACAGAACACCGGAAGCCCGTGTACTACTCTCTCGCGAGAATAACGAGGGGCATGTACAGGGCGAAATAGCTCGTTGGCGCCTTCAGCGGTAGTACACGTTATTGCATCTTGAGTTTTTGTCAATTTCGCTAGAATCTTGCTTTGTGTACGAGTATAGAATAATGCTAACTTGATTCAGGCAACCATTCTCAATAACTTGTGGTTGAAATCACGACGAATGAATATTTTTTAACATACTGAGTTCATGTTTCATTTTGTTTCGTTTATTAAGAGCTCCATTAGCTATTCTTCATAGAGTCTACATTCACAGTTACGTCTCCATTGCAGTGCAGCGTCACACAAAAAACATCACGCCACAAACACGAAGACAACGTCGATAACCGCTTAAACTCAACAGCGTACAAGACAAAAACAAAACAACACAAGTAGAACAATGCAAACAACATAGACATATAACTGGACCTTATACATTTCCACAGTGTAGCTGTGCTTCGAAAATAATCAGATGTTTTAAATATCAACTTACATTCCACATAATTGGATTGATTAATTTACCGAAACAGTACCTAATACATAATACATAAGCAGACTTCCATTATTATAAGTAGATCAGACAAACCAAGCTTCGTCTAAACAAGGATCTGTTTTACAAGTAAATGTTCTTTAACTAGATCTTTAAATTTGTATTTGTTGTTTTCTCGGATGATATGTCCTGGCAGAGCATTCCATATCACCATGGCCGGTTTAACACCAACTCCAGTTTCATTAGATGAATTAGTCTGTCCACTGAAGAGTAAAACCTGGTCCCTGGTGGGATTTTTCTATATATAAGGCGTGTTATAATTATAACATATCAGACAGCATAAACCGTCTGAATGTTACTGTTGACTGTGTTGCCTGTTAAATGTTTTTATGGGTAGGCTGAAAAATGAGATTGCCTTTAAGGGATTAATAAGTCATATTACATATGGTTTCTTCCTATATTCTGTTAAACACTGCTAAAACATCAACAAAGCTGTATATTCTGAATGGCAGCTGATTTTTAGTTTTAGAAACATCAATTTATTTGACTATAAGTGAGGCTTTAACAGACATGTCCCAGAGCACTCTCTTGAATTTATCCCATTCTGTCACATAGAAGTGAAACAGAGGTCGAGAAGAAGTTTTTATTCTAACAAATAAACTGCTCTTGCTGTTGCCTGGCACTGTTAGTGATCTATCTCTACTGTAGGTGACTCTGATCTTCTCTTTAGATCCGGACATTGTTTCAAGCAATTTTCCTTCAGGATATATCTGAACATTTTGCTCATAAAATGGAGCAACAAAACCACACAGCGTGCACTTGTAATCCATTGTAATTTAATAAAACTTCAACCATTATTACTTCTATAAATCAACAAAACATTGGTCGACATAATCGACCAATGATTTCAGGGTCTGGGTGGAACACCAAATTGCTTTTAAATCTCCGGCAGCAGATGAACTCCGCCCATTCCCTTTTCCACTAAAGTGGAAGCAGCATCACATATCCTCAGCGTCAGACCAAGCTCATATAAAAAGACGCTGCCTGTACTACAGCCACAAAAGATGATAAGATCTGCCTGAGCCAGGACTTTCTGCAAAGTAAGTCTGTTTAATAAAATATCTTCAAAAGGGAGTAAACTTCAAGTTTTTAGAAAGTTGATGGATGGAGAATTTTTTTTTGAAGAACAGATATTTTCCCATGCCGAGGAGAGTGGGAATAAATCTTTTCTGTTTATTAGTTTTTCACATTTTTATACCAGGAGACATTTCACTTTTTTTTAAGAAGATGCGTATTTTCTGACTGAAAAAAGGGACTTTGTCAAATCATGACTGAAAAATGAAAAATCGAATTACCCTGATGCAGAGTTCTTAAATGGATGATATTAACAGACTGCTGGTTTGACTGACAGCACAGCTCATCCTGATGGGTTGTCTAAACTTCACCGGCAGAAATGACACTTTGCATAACTGGCACCCTTATACTGTTCAGATATCAGTGCTTGTAACAACCCTGGTGGTTCTCCTCTTTCTTTTTATTGTTTTTGGCAATGTCATGGTAATGATTGCTGTGATGACAAGTAGAGCCCTAAAGGCACCTCAAAACTTGTTTTTGGTGTCTCTGGCAAGTGCGGACATCCTGGTTGCCATTTTAGTGATGCCATTCTCTTTAGCAAATGAACTGATGGGTTACTGGTGCTTTGGTGTAGTGTGGTGTGAGATCTACACGGCTCTGGATGTCTTTTTCTGCACTTCATCCATTGTTCATCTGTGTGCCATCAGCCTGGACAGGTACTGGTCTGTCACTCAAGCGGTCAAGTACAATCTAAGAAGAACACCATGCAGG
Organism: Xyrichtys novacula; assembly: GCA_962446985.1. Lineage (NCBI taxonomy): Eukaryota > Metazoa > Chordata > Actinopteri > Labriformes > Labridae > Xyrichtys > Xyrichtys novacula. The sequence goes on along the minus strand of OY660874.1, from coordinate 21,406,822 downwards.
ATTAAATGTAAGATTGTCATAGCTTGGGTACTGGCAGCCATCATTTCTTTCCCTCCCCTTATCACAATGAAAAAGGAAGAGGGTAGAAAGGACAACCCTGAATGCAAAGTTAACGAGGAGAAGTGGTACATCATATTCTCCAGCACTGCCTCCTTCTTCGCACCCTGCGTCATCATGATCATGGTTTATGTCAGAATCTACCAGATTGCCATAAGACGAGCAAGAGCCCTGCCAGGTGAAAGACAAAAACACTCTCGCAACTCGTGCAACAGAGAGAGAAAAGAAGACAGAGAGGAAGAGGTCAACGGGCAAGACCTGGAAGAACAATCCTCATCTGATGGCAATGAAACTATGCTGTGCGCCATGAAGAAAAAGAAGGGGATGAGGATAACCAAAGGAGCTGAGATGAAGCTGGAACAAGCCTCTCCAACGCCAAGGTCACCACGGAGTGTGAGGGCGATCAAGTGGAAAGGAAGGCAGTACAGAGAGAGGCGCTTCACCTTTGTTCTGGCTATGGTCATGGGAGTGTTTGTTCTCTGCTGGTTCCCCTTTTTCTTCACGTACACACTTATTGCCTTGTGTGACACCTGTTGTGTGCCTGAGACTCTGTTTAAAATGTTTTTCTGGTTTGGTTACTGCAATAGCTCACTAAATCCTGTTATATACACTGTATTCAACAATGACTTCAGGAGGTCCTTTAAAAAGATACTGTGTAAAATACGAGTCAAGTGAGTGATATTTACAAATCTGCATGTAAAAAAAAACACATTTTTATCCTGTAAGGTGAAGCTTTTATCAGTGTAAATATTACTGTGAGTTATTTATTATAGATTTGTCAAACACGGCTCGGGAAAAGTTTGGTGCCTGTGTTCCCTGTACTTTACAAGAGTAAATCTTTGTTTTGTAACATTATTTTTTATGAACTTGCACTGAGAAATGTGTATTCTGTTTCACCACTGTGAATTCATATTTTTACACTACAACTGTGACAGCATGGATGATTAATTTTCAGTATGTGATTCTACTTTAATAAGTGTTTGATTGTATAAGCCAACCGTAACATTTAATCTCTATATTGAGTGAGTACCTCGGTTCCCTTTCAAATTAAAAGTTCAAATTGCACTGGGAGAAAGATATCACTTTTTATCAAACATGCAACATGAAGTGTGATCATGTGAGATGTCAGTAGATTTGACAAACATGGCTACTGATTTTGTTATGACTGAGAAATGAGTCATGTTTCAAAGGCAACAATGATTCAAAGAGAATAAAGCTAATAATGCATATCATCTGTAAACAGTGCTTCTGTCTGTGCTTACAAACACAAAGGTAATAGCGTATGATTGTTAACACTAAGAAATATATATATTTTTTCGCAATAGTTAAAATCAAAGTGAGACCACATGAGGGGCAACTGTACCCCGAAACCGTATTATCCCATAAAACCAACAACCTCCTTCTCTCATATCAAGCATGAGAACAGGACAATTACGCGTGTTTTGAAAGAAAATTACGCCTGGGAGGTGAGGATGGCACAACAATATTGAATTCACTTTATCATGAATTATAGCCCTTCATATGAGGATATCATTAAGTCATCCCCTGGAGTCCAACAGAAATCACACAGCGATAGAAATATGAGTGTCTGCTGCAAATTACACCAGAAGGTTAATATCCAGAGAAGCTTTTCAGTGAGATGTGTGCTTATGTTTGTGATGATATCTCTCTATCTTCTCCTTTTAAGTGCCATTACCTTTCATTTTCACAATTTTCATATAACAGTCAGAACATTATACGTCTGAATAAAGTAAATGCATATTACATAACTGCTTCAAATGAACAAAAACCTCCTCTTGCTGGCTGTCATATTTACACGTAGTAGCAGAGTGATTCCCATGGCTTTACTCTCTGGGACTGTGGTGTTTTGAGATTCCTGCGGTATACATGTTTGGGTTTAAACCACGTCTCTGAGTCTTAAAATACAACATCCATCACTTACCGCAACTACAGAGCTACCGTATTTCTGATGAAGTTCCCACGACAATACTGACTCAAGGACATTCGGGAAACACTGGTATGTGAGAGGTTATGAGAATTTAAGTGAGATAGAGTATCAATATGCTGAAACTTTACAGTGATCTATAACAGATGTCGCCATGTATGTTTAGAGATATGTATATTTAGTTCCATTTAATATTTGCAGGATAGTCCTTTGATAGTTTCCTCTAGAATCAGATCCACGAAACATTAGCTTGAAGTGTGAAAGAGTTGGACTCTCAATGCTTCCCCTAATAATAGGTATAACTCAAACTTACACTATGACATATGCACATAGTGAATATGTAAATGCCAACTTGTGTACACAGCATACACAGTACATACATACATATACTACTATGTATATGTGTGTGATCTAATGTCAACCAATTTTCCAGCAAAATTATTAAACAAATAACAAGAATCCATTAAGAGTGGACCACAAAAGCACCGCTGACAAACTGGATTAATCAGTTTGAGAGATTTTTTCGAACCCTTGAACGTTCAAGTGAAATTCATTTGCGAGCATGCCCCACTTCATCAAAATCTGTAAATCATGGTTGGTTACAATTCATAAACAGTTGGTTGCCATTGCATTTCTCAGTGTGTGTGCGCACACACGTCCGCTTTCCCTCTCTGCTGAGACAATGATTTATACCCTCCCTCTAAATGCCACTTCAGACAGTCAGGATTTATGCTTGTGACACTGGGGCTGATAAAACTATGCTTTATAAACTGCTCCTGGCAGGAGTTCCCACAACTCTCACACAGCCCCCAGTAAGTCCTCTCCATTTCCTTCGAAGTTCTTCTGCTTATAGCTCAATGAGTGCTTTTAAGAGCTGATAGTCATGTATTACAAAGAGGCTGGGGAACTTTAAGAGGCAATTAAAGACCACAGAGAATGAGCACACGTGCTCGCTCAGGCTGAGACATTTAGACCATGCTCGCAAACTTGAATCAAAGCTCCTGATGAATAGAGTGTTTTTAATTGAATGTTGGGTCATTCATTATGAATTGAGCCCAAAACATTACACACTGGGGCGTATAATACTTCCTCCCTGACTTGATAAGGATGCAAGATAATCAAATTACATTCTAAGAGATGGGAACAGCAGGAAGACCCTGTTCAATTTGCCCCGTGCAGACTCTGTCGCTTTCCTCCTCCTCCTCCTCCTACTCACCAAAAGATCTACAACGGAAACTTTCACCAGAGATCAGTCCCGTTTCAACTTCAGAAAAATGTGATTTTAAACTCCTTATCCTCAATGTGCTGACTGCATCAGCAATATTTCCGGTGTTTTCTTTTTGTATAACATATTTTCCCAACAGAGACATTTTTTTTACCAACCACATCAGTAGGGAAACATGAAAACATGGATATTTTTAAATGATTTGCAAGGACACATTTTACTGCCTGCCAAGATTGGACTTAAAAGCGCCCACTTTTTGATCTCCAGTGCTTGAGAAAAGGATTTGTGTGATTGGGATTTATGATTATTCTTGTCAAATCTCCTGGTCAGCTTTTCAACTTTCATGGCTCATCAAAAAAGGCGGAACGTGCTTCCAGAAAACGGCTCAAGAAGACCCTGGAGGAGGGCTGACCGCACTGGGAATTAAGAAAACCAAAACACATGGAGGATGTGGGATTAACTCAATATGAGAAATAAATAAACAAATGGAAGTTTATTCTCTGGGAAAGCTACTATGTGCATGTACAGTGCAAATACATCGCATTATACAGTGGCCGTTTAACCATTGAGGAAGGTTTATACTGTTTGAATGACAAAAATAAAAGATAAAGTCTTAAGCATCTCTTTTTTGAAAACTCAAGCCAAAACCACAAGTCTAAAGCAAACAATGTCTTGGTAACAAAAAGGCATGTGTGACCCATTCCCTATATTCTCACTATCTCAATTCTCTGTAGTATTTTTTTATTATTCCACTTCATAACAAATGAATGTTTCTATTGACTTTTGACACAACTTCCTCTGTCTTATTTTTAGACATACACCAAAAATACACTCTTGATAGTTTAATTTATAAACAACAAGCCTGTTTTATTAGCTCTGAACTTATCTGACCTTTAAAAACAAGGAACTTTGTGTACATAAGTGTACAACTGTGAAAGGAAATGTGGTTTGAGGTCCAAGACTGAAGCATGATAGTTATTGCTATGAACAATCACAAAAATGTGATCCAACTTTTCCATCCACATTTCCTCAACAACCTAAGATAAAGTTTGATAACAGTCATGTTTAGTACATTTTTTTATGCTTATCAACATCAAAAGTAGAGATAATCTGTCCTCCATCTACAGCGGTGCTTCCACGGCCTTGTCACATTTACCAAATTAAGCTCGCGCAAACCTGCACTGAACTTCATAACTCTCTCCTTGCTATCCTCTCCTGTCTATACTACCAAAGGTATCCAATTCCAGCGTGACCTAGTCTCACCTTTACACACAAGCTTCTGCACAGAGTCCCTGTATGATGTCAGCTACACAAACAGACCTGGGGCAAATACCAACTCCAGATAAAAGTGGCCATAATTCCTCTTTATCAGTCCTCGCCAGCCAGATGCTGTGGATAACAATTGTCCCTCATTACACTGTCGGTTAACACACTCCTTCAAACAAATCAGGCAGTGATATCTTCATGGTCTCTTCAATTTCCTTTTCCCTCCAGCCGGTAAACCAGGTGTAAACATTGTCTATTTTAACATTTTATGCAGAGCTGGCTCAAGCCTCAATGGGGCCCTAAGCAAAATTTGATTTTGGGGCCCTCTATTTCTGCCAGTAATATTGATTGTTGATCATTCACAAACCTATGACATTAAAAATTTGATGCGCCTGGCATCAATCAATCAATCAATCAATCAAATTTTATTTATATAGCGCCAATTCACAACAGTCGTCATCTCAAGACGCTTTTCAAGGAACAAGAGCAGGTCAGGACCGCGCTCATTGTTTGATGATCAAGAACCAACCTAAGATGGCATGTCTTTACACATTTAAGGAGGTGGCCTAGGTAATGACATCAATAATACCAATGCAACCACAAAAATAATACCAATGAATGACTGATGAATGATGTTCAGGGTGCCACATATGGATTTTAACCTCAAAATGTAACACATTCAGGATGCTCAGTGTACATTACACAGCAGGAGGCACATAATGATAGCTGATAATAGGCCTACATCAGCAGCAGCACTAAAATGTTTTTATTTTATTTTATTTTTACAATAATATATATTGGATCATACAGAAAGCATCACTCATACATGCAAAATAAACAAGTATTTAATTTTTTTCTTATTGCTCTTGGGGGCCCCCTACTGGCTGTGGGGCCCTAAGCAGGCGCTTAGTTCGCTTATGCCTTGGGCCGGCTCTGATTTTATGTCTACTAGCAAAGGTGACTGAAAGTAGCTGTCTCAATATATTATGCACTCAAGCAGAAACCTGACATCATTGCATAATGTCAACAAAGTTGCATTCATATCCAAAGGCAAAAATCGTCCTTTTTGCAGAAGAAACCAGATCTTTTATCCACAATATGTAAGTTTCTTAATTATGAATAAAAGAATGACAACAAATACATCTATTTTTCCATAAATGATAATAACATTGTTTTGTTTACTATTTTATGACTTGAATAGATTACTTTGTGTTCATTTGACTGCTGCAGTTTGGTTGGGAATCACATAGTTATATGATCGTTTTTAACTATCATATTAAAAACACAATAGTCCTGTGAGTACATAAGTACATAAGAAGAGTGTAATTAACAAAGGACTGTGTCTTTCTAACACCACGTCACCTTCATTAAAGAAAGCCGTATGACACGCAACTACACGGTAGTGTGTTGTTGTAGTTACCTCTCGTCAGCAGACGGCGCTTTGCGTGACCTTTTCCGGGTGAAATGGACCGAGTCGTTCCTGAAATGACAGAAAGTTGAATTTATTTGCTCATATCGTAGTCCGGTCGGTTAAATAAAAGTTTTGAATTGTATTTGTTTATTGGTTATGTCTCGGGCAAACATCAAGGAGAACAACATCAATTCCGTTTTACATTTTCTATATAACTAAAAATTACCGGGGTTTAAGTGTAACAGAGCTGTTTGACTAAGGCTGTTGGTTGGCCATTGGCTTAAAATAGAAATGACAAATATCATCACCTTTATCCAACTGGTGTTAGAAAGGCATTTTAAATTCCTCCATGAATCTTGTCCGACAAGAAAGAAACGCCGCAGATATCTAGCGATGTATCAAACGTAGCCAAACATGACCATATCCGCTGTAGCTGTTTTAAAAAATTATTACCGGAAGTGACGCACAACGCTTTTTTCACGCAAGACTGTAACCGGTCGCGAAAAAAAGCGCGAATATTTTGGGCGGTTACATGTAACTTGGGCCTGGGCAGAGTGTTTTCTCCTGTAAAGATAAAAAGGAGAAACTAACTGTGAAAATCTATGTTTTTTAGTTCATCGATGGTGGAAATTATGAAAATATGTGAAAAGCTTCTCTTAGCTGCTGATTTCCTGGAATTCTGAGCTAATTAAGCGTTAAATCAAACGAGGTAAGTGTTTTATACCAAGATTTGGCCTAAATTCTGTATGTAGTTAAGATTACCTAGTCAACATGTTGCCAATTTTGTATGAAAACAGAAACATTTTGACCATTTTTATTGACTGGATTTCATCGATAACTGCTTTGTAACCTACTTTTGAAAAGTACTATAGGAATTAAATTACTATGGTTAGTATTATCACCCAGTACACTCACTTCAGCAACTGAGCACCTATCAGGGATCCTATCAGAGCGTTAAGCCCTTGGTTATTGGCATTACATGCGTCTTAAGATATGTACATTGGTATTTTATGACATATTTTCCCATTTTCAGCTTAATTTTTTTAATTCTACTACTTTTGTCGTTTTCTTGAAGGTTATTATGATAGTTGGGGATCTACAGAAAGTGTCTGGATCAAGGATGCATTCAGCTGCTCTTCTTCAGATGGACTAAACCATGAAGGTATGTAAGCAACAAAGATATAGTTCACGAAATTGTGGCGTGCAAATGGCAAAGATGGGATGGTAATCGCAACAATATACAATACAATATATAAACAGTATACAGTGCATATTTCTGAAAGTTTGAAATTCCTTTCAAAAATGCTGTGCTTTGCTGGACTCCTAGTGTTGGTAGGGGCATATTTGTATTGATGGGTTTTCTTAATGTAAGGTTGATGACATGAGAGTAAGCTTGTTTCGTTTCATTTTAAACACACAGGTCCTTATGAACGTAAAAAATAAAGGAGTAAAAACCTGTGAAATTAAGCAGCAACAAAGAGATGGAAATAATACACTTCATTTGTACATGGTGACAAAACTTGAAGAGATGCTTAAGTGTTTTCAAGAACAAAATACTTTTCGAAAGAGGAATGTGCATATTTTAAAAATGGTATGTTGTAGCTTGCAGCTTAATTCCTGCATGGATGGCTGGGTTTCTTGGTTTCTGCAAATGACTGGGGTGGTTTATACAAAATGATATATTCTCTCTGGCATTAACATTAATGCTTATTTGTCTGTCCTTTTGATGGATTGTGTTCTGTGAATTACTTTTCGCCGAAACAATACTTCTAATAACATTAGATTGTCTACAGTAATCAGTGATGGCCTTTTTGTTTGCTGCTCTAATTCAATTGTTCTTAAGGGCGGGAGACCTCCCTGAGTCATAAGACTTTTTTTCATTGCTGCTTGAAATGTTATACCATCCGCAATTTATCTCTGTTGGGTTTTATTTGGTGGATACAGTTTTTCTTTTGATCTGTGGAGCACACATTGATAAGTCAATTGTCAATTAAGAGCAAAAAGTTAACTTTTTAAATTGATATATCATATAGATGTTTCCTGCGATCAATTTTCAATTGAACTTTACTTGCTTTCTCGTAAATGTTTATCCTTTTTTTGTGAGCTCGACAAGTATTAACACTGTTTAATTAACTGTCATCTTAATCATGTTTTATGTTGCACTTTAGAGTTGGAATCAATACCCTAGCAAATGTGTCATCCCTTCTGGAGGATGAATAAACAGTTGTAAGTTTTAAAATTATTTGTTTGTGTTTAAAGATAATTTGTCCCTTTATTTGGCTGATGTAATGTAGTTTTAATCAATAGAGAACATAAACTCATTGTTTATATTTACTGGGCTGGAAAATATGCTATATTTGGTAGTAAAAGAGATACACTGTCACACAATAGAGCTTGACTAGAGAATTATCTACTAGCGCTTGTTTGTAGAATGTAGTGTATTTATAAATTGTGAGTTTTATGTTGTTGTTTCTGTCCAACAAAATTAGTAATCCGTGATTACAATGTTCCTCCAGGAAGAAGAACACACCCCAGAATAATGAGCCCCCTCAATTGTACAAATAATCAAATTATGCAAGAATAATCAGACTGACAAATCTTAATGGAAACAAGCATAATTTCATTTGCCTGCCTCAAATTTGAAGTCACCCTTACAAGAAATCATAAAGATAAAAACATTTTTTTAACCTTTGGGGGGAAATAATTATTATAAAGAAGTCATCGGAAACAGATTGTGTGTGTGTGAGTTAATGTCCATCTGTTCCTCTCATGTCAGGATCCAAGTAAACAATAGAACGCATTAACCCAGAAAACATGCAGTCCTGAAGATCATCTCTGAAAACAACCTAGAGATCTGTCAGAGGATGAAGAAAGTGATCAGGGAAGTTCCCTGAATGAAGTATGCAGACCGTAAATGCTGTTCTTTACAGCTCCTCCAAAATGTGGTTGGTTTAAGGGTGATAAATTGTATGACCATTTTAGATTAGATTAGATTAGATTCAACTTTATTGTCATTGAACACAGTACAAGTACAGGAACAACGAAATGCAGTTTAGCATCTTACCAGAAGTGCAAGGTAGTAAAGTGCAAGGTATGTACATATGGGCAGTGCAGGTATGAACTAAATATACTACATATATATGTGCATGAATATGCTAAAATTATATACATGGTGCTGGTTACTGCAGGTATGAATAGGCTATACAACAAAAAATATGTATATTATCTATACATTCAGTATACTGATTAGTGCAGGTGTGAAAAAGAGAAAATGCTATTAAACAGTGGGTATGTTGAAGAATATAAACAGTAAGATATTTAGGAGTATGAGTAGGAATATGTACATGTTCCAGGAAACATTTGTGTCATTTGTGAAAAGTTCAGCAAACTGAAAGTGTTTATTGCATAAATTAATCTTGGGACTGTACAGAACATCCAGTATCAACTGAGTCAAATGAGTATCTGTCTTAGAACATATTTGACAAAGGCACTTCATATGTTGATTTTGTTTCTTTACTTAATCAGCCATGTTGTTTGGCATGTGTCACTGTGTTGTTAACTGAGGTGATGAAGCAATTTAGTGATGATTCATGAGCTTTGGCTGCCATCTGCAGACAGGGCCTTGAAACTGCGTAATGAATAACACATATTGTTTTACTAAAACATAAACTAAACACATAAAGAAAAAACTGATTTAGTTTCAGTAGCAACGTTTTAAATCTCCTTGACTTGGCACTCTTGTTTATTTGGGTATTTCAGGAAACATGCGTACGGACATGCGCGCTCCTCAGTCTGCGCGAGGAGGTGCGTGGTTGTTCCAGAGCCAATCAAATTTCAGACAAACACCACGTTGCGTCATTGTTATTGTCGTAGTTGGAGCTCCAGCTGCAAAAACACAGATTTCGCTCAAGTTTTGTCATCTAAAAACTACTTTCACGAGTGGACCCGCAGGATTTTACCAGCAGTATGTCTCTTCAAAAGGACATTTCGTCGGACGAAAGTCTGCAAGGTAACGTATAAATACAACACAACTGTTCATAGCTCAGTAATGTAGGAGCTAACACTAGCCGAGAGAGATGAAAACACAAGTGAACTAAGGTTACATTTCTTAACACGTATAGCCAATGCTGAAAAGTACAAATGGTTGCTCTTTAAAAACCATTTTATGTAATTATTACACGCGAATAGACCCTCCGGGGTACAGCCCATTGACCTAGTTCGTGTTGCTTATTTTATAATGTTGCGAAATCAAATGCCCTCCAGCCAGATTCAGCCCCTGTCTGTTTATTTTTGTAGGCTGCGTGCGTGCCACATATAGCCCACATACTGGACACCTCAGGTTTGATTTTAACAATGTGTGTGTTTGATTCAAGGTTCCTGGGTTGAGCTGCACTTCAGTGGCAATGTCTCCCAAAATCCCAGTCATCACGGGAGCCAGGAGCAGATCCCCACTACGAGTCAGGAGTGTGACGTGGAGAAAATGCTGCTCGATGCACAGCACGAGTCAGGAAGAAGCAGCTCCAGAGGAAGCTCTCAGTGCAACAGGTTTGGGGAAGCTGTTCATGTGCTCATTTGTCCTGTTGTGCAATACAGATTGTCAACAAGTTGGACTCATGTCATGCGTGTTTAAGTGACCAAAGTGTTCCTCATGTGCATTCCTCACAACAGCCCACTCCGGGCACAGACCCCCCTTCTTCTGTGGAGAGGCTCAGAGGGAAACAGCTCACAGGTATATTTATTTATTCATTTATTTTACTGTTTATTTGACAAACCAGCTGCATTGTTTAAGTGTTTTAGCACATGTGATAATTCACACTTTTCCACATGAGGCGTTTGAAGTAATAAAAGTAATGTGAAAATAAAAAGGAGAGGGAAAAAAAGGAATACAGTGTACAATAGAATTACAACAGTAAAAGAGAGACAGTTTTCTGATTGAATACATACATAAGCTTCAAAGCAAAGACAAAATGGTCAAGCAATCAACCAGTTTAAGACAAATCGTGTGAGCGCTGTAGTTTTGATTTTAGCCACTGTTTGAGTCCTTTGTTAAAACCATCACTGTTGGTCTCTAATTTCAGAGTAGTGGGTAGAGAGTTCCAAAGTTTTGCTCCCTTTACGGAAAGAGCAGACTGACAGAATAAAGTCTTGTATCTTGGGACAAGACAATCACCACTGGTGGCTCGTGTGACAGTGGTGACATATCATTATTTAGACAATTTAAGAGTACTAAAAATTCCTACAATTTTTAAAGGTAAACAGGTTTGTTTTGTCCACTGACCAGTCTAAAAATAGATCTGTTCAGCTTACATATATATGTTTTAATAATAACCCAGCAGCACAATGTTTTCAATGAATACAACGACAGCAGACATGGTGCTGGACATGTACTGACAGTATCTAATTGTCCAAAATTGGTGTCTCTAGTCAGATGAAGACTTCCAAGAAAGGAGACGAGAAGTGGAGAGCATAATGAAGAAAAATGCAGACTGGATCTGGGACTGGTCCAGTCGACCTGAAAACAGCCCACCAAAGTATGTAACTCATATCGCTTTGCTAACTACTAGATTCCTCTCTAATTTAGTATGCTTTACATTTGGTATGTCTTTAGATGTACTTAAATTAGTAATCTGGATAAGCAAAAGCATGGACAGATATAGGACAGAATGTGAAAATGAGGACATAAACCCCCTTCAGACAGATTTTTGTTTCATACTGATTTTGTAATTGTTATCATAAATAAGTTTCTCCATGAGTATAAACAGTTTGATTCACTGATTTATTTTGTTACTAGCAGCGTAAAAACAGTTGCTCAACATAATTTGTCCTTCGCCATGATGCTTTATGTTAATTCATAGTTAGAAATAGAAATGATGCTCTTATCAGTTGAGGTGTAAGTATGACATTAGACCAGCCCTCATTTGTTTTAATGTATTCAACACTGAAAAATTAATGTGCTACTCTGTAGGGAGTTCCTGCTGAAGTACCCTAAGCGCACGACCTCTCTCAGCATCAGGAACACCAGCGTCATGAAGAAGGGGGGTGTTCTCTCCGCTGACTTTCTCAAGCTTTTCCTTCCCTCATTAATCATTTCTCACATACTTGCTGTTGGACTAGGGTAAGCAATATCATATAATTTCTTTCTAGCAACATTGCAGTGGCAAATCACAAGTGCAGTACATTTCCTGAAGACTTGTAAAAAACAGACTCTGAACCACATACAGCTGATCTTATCATTTCTATAATCCAGATTTGACACACAGAACAGTGTTTTAATATTTTAGAAACAATAATAGAGGAAAAAAAGACACTGATTTCCCTCTTCTTAATGACACCACTGGTGCAAGCAGACCTTTAATTGCTCCAGCTCAGCCTGAATAATTTAGTGGTTGTCTCTGTGTTAGCCACCTGTCAATCAATTGGAGGATGATAGATTCTAGTCCTGTGTTTTGATTGCAGTTTGGAGAACAACAGTTTACATCCTTATTTACGTATCTTCATTCACAATTTCCTTCATCAATCTCTTCCATGTAACAGTAGAAGAACAAATGAAGCAAAAATGAAGAAATACCACGGTGAAAGATAGCATAAACATCCTAATGTTGCAAGCCTATATCTGGTTAAAATCCAACACGCTTCTTCTGATGATTTCTCAGATTTAATACGCAAGACTTTGTCAAGCATCCTAAAGATATCAAGCTTATATCGGTTTATTTTGTTGTTCTGATTTGATTTTTGAGTGTTTTAACTCATGTCTTACCTTCAGCGGTCTCTTATTGTACACAATCCTTTTTTTTTTTCTTTTAGGATATATATTGGGAAACGTCTGACCTCCCACAACACCTACTGAGTAGGGGAGCGTTTCTCCACCTCGTCACCTTTATGTGACCATCTCGGCATGCCTTAAAACGGGACCTTCTGCATATCACCGGAGCTATGTGGTGTCATGCCACTTTTTTGTTTTGATTGTGTGCCCCATGTCGCCTACACCAGTTTGGATAGTGTAGGATCTGTCATTGCTGTGACCAATCCTCAGCTTCTTGCTTGTCCTGGTCTGGAGACGACTGTTTTGCTGCTTCCTGCTCCTTAAATCTGCACGTCAGGGAACTGATAAATGTATGTATTTACTGTGTCACTTTTGTCATAGTTTTTGCTATGAGTTCTCACTATATTTGATTTATTACACTATTGGTTGTTTTTTTAAAGATCAGCTGTGGATAAAGGTAATTTTTGACTTTTAATTTTTGGGTCAAAGGGATCATAAGTCTATCAGTTGCATTTTCTGCAATTATATATCGTCACTTTGAAACAATCAAACAGCTTGTTCAGTACTGATACGGTCCATTTTGTTCATTCAACACAAAATAAAGAGAAATAAACCAGCAACTAACTATGGAATGACATTTGTTAAAGAAAGCTCTGCATGCAGATGAACACAATTAAAATTTTATTGAACTTTGGTCAAAATAATAAACAAGTGAATACATTGCCACCATGTTAGGATTCAATGGACAAAGACAATGCATTATTATGTGTTTTAATGTTATCAGTATATGTTTTGTGTAGTCAACCTTCATTTCTGCATTCACAACTACGGAGAGAAGATCCACATTTGCAGTACGTGGTTCAAATTTGGGTGAGATCCCTAACAAATGAATAAGGGCACATGTATGAGGCCTGTCTGAATTTCCTACTTATTACATTACTCGGAGGCACTCTATCACATAAACTGTATGGTGTGCAATTTTCCTCCTTAGTGATTTTCATAGACAGCCACATGTAGCAGCAGTATATGAGGACATAACTCTATAAAATAGGATTTACAAATAATGCACATGAGGTTTGTAAAACGTTTGGGGACATAACTCGTAGCTGTCACTGATAGAAGTAGGTATTAAGGCTGCAGATTCCCTTTGTCCTGGGCCCCATCTTGTGCCATGTAGTTTCCAGCCTGCACCCTAAAACATGGTCAAAAACTTTTAAAATTAATCTCTTGACACAAACACATTGTCGGTTGTCTCTAACAGTGATTCTGACACTGGTAGCCCCAAATAGTATTTCCATAACAAGTTAGCTTGAGATCTGCTCAAAGACAGTGGTGTGACTGGACATTTTTCCACCTCTCTACAACATAAAAACATGCAAAGCAATAAACATGTTTTAATACATACTTCTAAATTTAAAAACACATCTGTAGTTTTAGTTTCTTTTATTATGTGGATGACAAGGTGTACTTGAGTAGATACAGTCAGTGAAATTATGTCACCGTATTGTCTGGGGTAAAGCAAAAGGAGGGAAGGGGATAAAGAAAACAGGTCCACTTTCCAAATTCATGGCCTCTTCCACCAGTAGTTTGGCCTGAATACATGGCCAATGGGGGAATGTTACAGTTAGGCTTATTGGCCATTAATCCGTGCTTCAGAGGGCCCAAAATCTTTAAGATGATGTTACAACTTTGACAAGACATCATTTTGAGGGCTTCCAAGAGTTCTGTCGTTAAATCATGAAATGAAGGCTTAAAATGTCAACACAAACACCAACGTTCGAGAGTTTGACCTCTAGGGAGTGCCATTCCATCAATTAGACCCGAATTGGGCTTTCTGGGTCAGGGGGGCATGTTGATTGCCCTGGTGCCAAAGGCAAAAACAACCTAAGCTCAGACTCAAAATAAAACAGGCCTATGGATCAACCTCCTGTGGCAAAAAAAGTAGACACGTGCTTTCAAATTCTTCACCAGGAGGACAACGAGGCTGTTTCTTCTTATACAGATAGACAAGTAGTAGGCTTAACTACACGGGTACGGTAAAAGCCCTATCCTCTGGAGCCCCAAATCTTCTAGTTGATTTTGTCCTGGAAAATGTACAAGTTGTTGGTGGCTGCCACAGCTATCACGTTATCTTTGGGGTGCCAGGCAGTGTGGAGGATCTTCTTGTTGAAGTCCAGGCTGTCCACGCTGATCTCATCCTTCTTCCTCTTCCCTCCAGTGGACACTTTGCGCGGTTTCAGCGTGGCCCGTGGTTTGCTGCTCTCCCGGGATGCCTCCAGTGTGATGTCCCGCCTGGTGTTGCGGTCGAACATTCGGAAGAAGTTGTTGTAGGAGCCGGTCATGATGGCACTAGTAGAGGAGAGGGAAAAGGAAAAGTGAATTCCCCAAATTTACAAGACAATGCCACCTTAACGTAATCTTTAACTCTAACTCACAAAACTATCACATATACAACTTTAAATAATGCATGCTAGAAAACATTTACCTGTCACTGCCATTCCAGCAGCACTCAAACTTGTCAAAGATGCAGTCGTTTTCATACAAGGAGCAGAGCTTACTGCGAAGGTACTCATGGACCTGAAACAAGAGCATATGTAACTTAGCCTACAAGTTCACTTCAACCAAATATCTATAGTTCCACGCCTTACATGAACATTTCTCAAACACTGCCTTCCGTAAGTTCTCTTTCACAATGTCTGTGTGGTTCAGAACCGACCTCAGCCTTGCGTGTCTCTAGTCTAGAGAAACATCTGAGGCTACTACTTTTGTGAGCTGTGGGGGCCTTGCATGACATTAATTGAACAACCATTCCATAACTAGTTTTCATATTTAGCCAAAATGATGTTAACAAATTCACACCAAATTGAAAACTAGGAATAAAACGTACAGCTGTTGATAGGAGCTACATATCAGCACAAGGCCAAAGTCTACTGTAACAAAAACCACAAAGATGGAAAATTTGATCCAGAAAACACAATTTTATGTTTTCAGTCTATATGGATATCTATACCCTATGAGTTCATAAGGGATAATTATCATAAGCTAAGTGTCTATGCACCTGATACGTCTCCACTGGCCTGTTCTCCATGTTGAGGTCCCAAACTTTGACGGAGAGGTAGTCACGTGTCATCATATAGCGTCCGCTGTGACTGAACTTCACGTCTGAGATGGAGGAGATTATCTCAGAGAAAAAGGATCGGCTGCTAGGGTCCTCGGGCTCCTCAAAGACTGAAATGCAAAGAGAAATATCCTTTAGATTCTTATTTACGAAAAAATCAATCCCACTATAGACCGGGTTAGGATTCAAGAACTCTAGTTAAACTAAACATATCTTTTTACAGGTAGAGCAACATAAATATCTACTTGTAATATTAAAGATATTTACAATTTAGAAAAAAATAACATGCTGATATCCAGAAGTCTTTGTGTACATTCAGCACGAGACTAAAAGAAGTAAGAAATATTGCGTTGCGGTTATAAACAAAAGAGGATCGATGCGACTAACACACTCATATTTTGTTTTATAGTTCTGTCAAAATTAGTCAAAAAATAACATTCAGTGTTTTCACCTCCTTAACCTCGCAGCACCTTAGCAGATGTACTTACATTTTGAGTGCCGATCGCAGAGTGCTGCTGCTCGCATATCACACAGGCGGATAGTGCCTTTGCTACTGCTGTACACAAATACATTGCATTGGTGTGGATGGCACTCAGCAGCTGTGATTACTTCTGTCAGTTCCTCCATGTTGGCGGGCTTGATGTCTACAATATCTGGGAACACAGTGTTAAGGAACTAACAGTCTTAAGTTTTAAAGCTAAACAATACAGATACCATACCCCACATGTCCAATATGTTCTGTAATGGAGCAAAAGGATACTAAAACTTCTGTCTGTGATTTCCAAGTGCCATAGATTTATTCTTAGGTCATCTGCAGAGAGGTACGTTTCATGATCACTATTTACAGAAATGGAATTAATGTGATAGGTGTGCGCATTTGCAAAGATCCTCCTTGGGCTTGCTTCTACCATGAGATCCATTGGCATCAGTACTGGTACCTGAAACATACAGATGCACATTCACTATGAAATAACAAGAACAGTCAAAACAAGCCCCCAAAACAACAACCATCATTGTCTTTCACTTTAACATACCCGTAAAGAGGTGATTCTAAAGGGGTCTCTGAGTCTTCCATCTTCATCTTTCAGGTTGTAACCTTCTGCCCGTTTATCTCTTTCACTTATTTTCCACAATTTGATAGTTTTATCTAAATGAAGGCAAAGGGTTCATTTGTAAGAATGAGACGTGTTGAACGGCTGTAGTCAGCTTCATATCCGAACAATCAACAAACAATCAAAGCGTTCAAAATGATGAAGTCTTACCATTTGTTGAAAGTAGAAAGTGAGCAGCATTTTGTTGGGGTAGCCATCTTATTTTATTAATTTTTTCCTCAATTTCTAAACTTTTCAAATAGTCAAATTCTGGCTCGTGACTCTGAAAAGTGCTATAGACGTTGTACTCCCCGCGCAGGTGTGGACGATTCTTAGACTGAAAGCAGAAAGTGGTACAAGTTACTCCCAGGCTTTTATGTGCACATCAGAGATGAGCAGGTAACTTCTCACATCATGAAGATACTGTTCAGTTTTTCCTCTCCGTTTCTTACCTCCTGTTCATGCTGAAAAATCACTACTCTGCCTCCTTTATCTCCAGTTGCAAGCAATTCACCAGAATAGTTGAACTCAACTGTCGAGATTATGTCGGCTGAAATTGACACAGATGAGAGTAAATGAGACCAAACTTCAGCTCTAGCGTGCAAATCCTGCTGTCGACTCAAATAATGTCCCTCAGAAGATCAATAGTTCAGGGGAGAGTGGGGCAAGATGATTAAGATGAAGATATTTCGGATCACAACATCAAGGCAGTCATAGTTTTGTCTTCAACTAGTGTATCAACAGAATGAGTGTAAACCATAGACTGTATTTAGAATGGACAGCGTCTGCCTCCTCGCTGGGTGACGCCACTCCGAGAACAGCACCCTCTTTTGACGGGCGCAGTATAGGTCATAAATCCCGCCTCTGCCAGCAAAGCTAATGGGCTGTGAACAAACTTTATAGATTTATTACACAGAATATAATTTTATCTCCATGTAGTTACTGTAAGACTGGTTTGTACTCAAGTCCTCTTTTTTTCTGTACGGCTCCGTTTTTAAAAGTTATTAGAGGGTTCATGTTTTTTATGATTGACACCTGATTCGGCCTATTGGCGTTCAGGGATTGCGTAGCTCACTCGGTGGTTACACTGTTTGAGCCGAGCGTCATCACAGCGACTCTCGGCGGCTCTCCCTGCGTACAATGCTACTGCGCAACGCTGGTTTCAGGAAATGAAAAAAGAAATGGAAATACCGAGAGCTTTTTGGCTTCAAATCCGTATACTGGCGGGAAGCGGAACCAAGTTGTCCATAGTATATACAGTCTATGGTGTAAACACAACTGTCTTGATAATATAGTGTGCCAAAAAAAAAGTGGTGTGTATGGGGTAAGTTGACCATAGGAGCAGGGTAAGTTGAGCCGTATCCGTACTAACCCCCCACTCTCCATAACTATTCAACTGGTACAATATTTCTTTTTATTATTATTGCATATACCTGCTAAAAAGCTGTTTTATACAAAGCCATTTTAACATGAGAATGTCTTTAAGTGATTCAGAACATTCACAGCTGTATTTCTGAAAAGAAAAAGTAACACATTTCAACAATCTGAACTGAAACGCTGATCCTCTCATCAGACTAGGCAGGATAGGCTTTTATAAGCAGTCTGCTTCTGCTTATGCCTTTTCATTCAATATTCAACACATGATTCTTGGTTTAGTGATTTTGTGTGAATGTCAATATTGTTGTCATGACTGAATAAACGACTACTACTACTCCTTTACTTTCCAAGTTTACCCACTGGCTCAACTTACCCCTGACCAAATGGCTCAACTTACCCCAGAACTACTATTATGACTTTATTAGTCCTCTAAGCTAAAATGGAGGACTTTTATGTCAGGTTGTTCACCTCATGATGAAGCTCATAGATACCACAAACGATGTAATAACCAAATTTAAAATGATCTTTTCTGGTCTGAACACAGTTCTTATAAAACTTATGACAGACTAAATTCACTTTCAAGGATGAAACATGTTTTATTTTTTGTACATAAATGTCTAACCTCTTCACCTACGTGCTCCTAACCTTCACAGAATCCATGAATTGATGCCCATCTCCTAAATATTTGGTCACATGATCAATTTCTTTGACCATTTCCAAGCTACAGGGGGTGGCTCAACTTACCCCCTTGTCTCAACTTACCCCACTCTCCCCTACTTTATGAATGAATGAAAACAAGCATGATGTCACTTGACAATTTATGGACGCAGCACATTGACGTCATGGACACGGTCGCTCCCCTTTAATAGCATAGCCGCCACTTAGCACACAGCTAGCTAGCAACAAACACTCATTTTATTAAAACAAAGAAGCGAGAATACCCGCAAATAGTCCTAAACCAACTCCAGCAGCTGCCTTACATTAAGACCTGTCAAATCATCTCGCTACCGTGCAGCTCCTGCAAAGCCTCCAGAGCATCAGCATCAGAACATCTAGCTGTAGCCTAGCCGTCAAGCTAAGGTTAGCCACATACCTTCCGCAACATCTTCATCTATCGCTCCTTTCACTTGAGAGAAACACCACTGGAAATCATTTCCTCCTGCAACTCCTGCAGACAAAAACACAGCGTTAGTTTCTTTATTCCTTTAATAAGCGATAAAATGACACCCAGCCCCCTTAGCCCTGTCCAGCGCTAACAGGCCGTCACACACACTCAGTGAGGTGGGTCCTTTCCCTCCCTTTAAAAAGTCGCTCACCCGCCATTGCTTCATGTAGCAGCTCCAGCCGTACAACAGCTTCCAATAGCTTATCAACCAATGCGGCTTGCTCGGGGAAATAGATAGCATCCACAATCAATGTGAAGACTCGGGTCCAGATCTGTCAAGACCACGGAAATTATCCGTGATTTTTTTTTTCCTTCCAAAATGGCGCACAGTACATGGAGAAATGACGTCATGCGCACATGCCACATCCTGGCTCCATCCATCCTCCGGAGCATCTCACCATTCAATGTGCTTTAAATGTGTTTTTATCTCCTAAATCAACATTATTTAGGTACATTACCCGTTAACATCCCCTCATTTAGCCAAGTCCGATGTTTTTTGGCGACATGACGGTAAAAATGTAGACCTGCACATTAAAAGGATGTGGGAGCTTTAATTAAAGTTCAAGAGAACCAGAGCCGATGAAAATAATATTCGCATCCAAGACATGTTTGTAAACTATTTTTTACTCCTTGTGCAATGGTTAGAGAAGTTGAATAAATATGATTCTTAAAAAGGGGATATCAATAAAGTTTCTGCTGCAATATAACTAAAATGTGTATGTAAACAAGCTGAGATTTAAAGTTCTTATTCAAAATTAGATTGGTTATTGTAAGATCTGTAGAATGCCTCAACTTTGAATTGCATGACACCAGCACAGCCGAGCACCTTGGTTTGCAATGTATGGTCATTTAGTGACATCTAGTGGTTAAAAGGTAGAAGTCCAGGTGATTTTTATTGTGCAGCACTTTGCATCTTCAATTTGAGACTGCATCTTAACTAGTCCCTAATTTAGAGACACTAAGAGACAGATTATAAATGGACATTATTTAGCTATTGCCATGGTTTGGTCTGCTGGAAATACTCATCAAAGACTCATTTAATTTAATGAATTCATAACTTAATTCTCAAGAGAATTTGTGTTTCAGAGTTTGAATGTTTGGCCTGTAAGATTTAGGAGTGTGTTGCTGGGAAGAGCATTTCGACCAGACCGGTGGCTGTCTAGAATGAGTCTGGTCCTGCTCAGGATTTCTGCCTGTTAAAAGGAAGTTTTCCTTGCCACTGTTACTCATGTTAGATGAAATCCCATCTTAGGTTGGGTCTTGATAATTCATCAAACAATGAGCGTGGTCTAGACCTGCTCTTTTTCTTTGGAAAATGTCTTGGGATGATGAATGTTGTGAATTGGCGCTATATAAATAAAATTTGATTGATTGATTGATTACTTTTGATATTTTATAGGCTTTAAAATCATGTAGAAGTCGTTCCTATTACATATAATGAGTAACTACAAAAAGTTTACACCATATTTTTGCCCTCTTGAATAGATCTATCTATCTATCCAGATTTTTTCCATTCTTTTACTTTTCTGGTATGTATTTTATACTGAACTGAAAGCTTTTTCAACTTTAGCTCTTTCAAATTTTGCTTAGCACTTGTTAAAATATGTCTCTTTTTTATCAGCTAAACTACATGTAGAGAGACAAACATGCAAAAATAGATGTTAGAGTGCTGGAAGACGCTTTTAGTTTTATGCTTATTTTTCTGCAAACAGCTCTCTCAGTAGAGTTGGGGTTGTCAAGAGTTGGGAGGAGGAGGATCGCCCACAGGGGCTGATAGTGCAAAAAAAAAAAAAAAAAAAAAAAGTTACAATTCAAACTAATACAAATAAGGCAAATGCTGATGAAGTGCGAGAATGTGTAATATCTGGGTCACACTTCAGTGGATAAAATAGAATAATGTGAGGTTTGTTCTTTTACCTCAGTTGATAGAAACGCATTATTCAAATATATACAAACATACTAATTTTGCTGAATGGCAGAATAGGATGGTTAAAACTATTTTTAAGTCTTTCTTAAAGGTTCTTTTGAAGAGAATACATAACCCGTGTTAACCCCCAGACTGACCTTAAATACTTGATTATGGGTGCAAAGGGATGGTATTGTGTCTTGTGTTTTCAAACTTTGTGTTTGCTGAATCTGCAGATTGTTCAGGGGGTGGGGGGGCAGCGAAGAAAGAGATGCACCTAGAAAGACCTGGACTGAATCTCACAAAGACCTTTTCTCTGGTATCTCCTGAGCTCCACATCCCTCTCATCACTCACACAGCATCCCAGTGGGAGCGCCAGAGCAGGGGCCTAGAGGTTAGAAGTATACAATACACACACAAGCACACACACGAATACAATACAAACACGCAAAGACTTCATATATAAAGGTGGACTGACTTGTACCTGCTGTGTCAAATAGACCAAGACTGCTCATAAAAATAAAGATATACTTGGAAATTCAACAGAGGAATATGGAATTATACAATTTCATGAGACATATTGATTTTTCATGTTGTTTTAAATCATACATTTTCAGATTTAATGCTGAAAACTGTAATTTCTTGCAGAATGAGATCTATGAACAGCATTATCACTGCTTTAAAACCAACTTGTTTACCATTAGTAGGTATTGATGCAGTTGAGTTTAGTGTTAAGTGAAACCATCATTACTTTCCTGTAAGAAGCGCTTGAGCCACTAAAACACCCTTGAATTCCACATGAGGGGCCATATGTGACTCTGAAAACCACAAAAAAAAAAGTTTTGTAGTTTTAGATTTACACTTGACTGAATGGAACCATCATATAGTATTATTGGATACAGTGAGAACATAGACTCCTTCATCTGAAAGCATCAAAAAGTGTTTGTACAGATAGTATCCAACACATACAACACTGATGTTTTCTTTAATTGGAAGACATTCTCAAAAAAGATAGAGTTTCCAGTCATATGCAATAATGTCTTTTACCATGAATTGCTGTGTTATTCTTCCTTTATTAGTAGACGACTATAACAACTTAATAGTTTGGATTTAGCATCACAGTGTAGAGGAGAAAATACTTGACTCAAGCCCAATTTGGGATTTAATAAAACCGCATGCCTTAATTGCTGTGTACATTGCATTTTTCACTTTTTTACCAGTCCATTGCTGTGGCTGTGACTGTGTGTGTGTTCAAGTGTGTGTGTGTGCTGCCGTGCCGTAGCTTCATCAGGTATAAGGAGAGGTGTTGACTTTATTCCGAGCCTCCAGTAACACCACTGACTCTGATAGTTCCCCATCCCTGTGGGAATTCATTATAAGACAGCTAGAGGCTGCTTGTGGATGGTTACTGTGCTGCCCGTATGTTAACTTGTCGCTATCGCGCAAGGCAAACATGTGGTGCAGCTGCTTTCTCTGGCTGTGGGCAACCTGGAGAGATTGATTGGTGAGCCTTCTGTTTTATCCAGGATCAGGGCCACATTCAGTAGACATGGTGCCTCCGGAGAAGCAGCCATTTTCCCCAGAAAATATGGCTCATTACCAGCACAGACAAAATGAAGGTATATTGACTTTTTAACATCTTACACCCTTACCTATTCCTGAGCCGTTTAACAACACACATTTGTTATCCTGGAAATCTTTACTTCGTGTTATTCCCAGGTAACTGAATACAAAAACAGTGCCGATTTTAACATGAGCTCATCATGTTTATGCCTCTTTTGTGGGAATCAAACGCGTCTATTTCAGTTTGAATTTACACACAGGGGCACACACTTAAATACCCATACATGTGTGCTTTCACCCCACACACACAAACATACCCTTCCCCCCATCAGACAGTTTTTAACACAAACCATTGGCCAGTGGATGTGTCTGCTCTGCTCAGGGGCATAAGCTCTGTCCAGACCCTCAGTCTTAACTCTCTCCCTCACACACACACAACACACACACACACACACACACACACACACACACAAACAGCAAAGACAAACACAATCAATTATTCAACACTCTTGTTTTGGCTCATGTGTGTTATTTTTTTTTTCTTCTTTTTCTTATTATTTCTGTTCTGTTGTTTCTATAGCATCCTCTGGCAACCTCACAGCCAGGAGGCCCTGATGAGTGAGCTATGAGGCCTGATGACTTGGGGTCTGTGTGTTTTCTTTGTAATTTAGATGGCAGAGTAATAATTTGCATGCACAGCCTTCAACATTGTCTCATTGTCTGAAGGAGATTATCCTTGCGGCTTTTTTTTTTTCCACAACTGAGGCTTGTCAAAGACCTGGCTTGGAAGACAAACCTTTGTCTCCGTGTTTATTTCCCTCATGAGTGGAAATTTTCGGTGCGGTCATTCGGTGTAGTAAAACCCCACACTTGAGCACACCGACCACCAGAACAAACAGTACCCTCCGTCTATATTGTAGTATTTCTTTACCAGCCGTACCACTTTGGTCTCTTTCTACATATGTATGTGTGATGTATATTAGACACACAGGGACTGTCATTTTTCAGTGTGCAAATCCGTGCACTAGATGGCACTATGGCACTTATTATTCAAAGCCAGCAGATTATTTCCATTTTGGAGGATAAGTGCGTGTTGCTGACACAAGTGATGATCACAAAGTGCATGTTTTCCCGAGCTGATGTTGATATCATCAGGACACATCCACTCACATTTATTAATTAGCTGCTTTGACCTTTAAGCACAAAGAAATTCCTCTGTTGTTCATGCAATAGTATCACAGTATATAGGATGAAAACTCTGAATTGGAGCTGTGAGTAAAGTTAAGAAGCGTGCTCTTTATGGGTTTGAGATGTTCCTTTTTTTTTTAAAGGCTGGAGTTTTCCCTCAAATCAATGAGAACAAAAAGGAATCACATTGTGGGGATATATTAAATGTGAATCCTTGCAGCGATGATGTCCTTGTAACAGATCATATTGTAAATAGGATGGGTTAAATTGCACTTGTAGCTTCCCTTCAAACAGTCAGGGCTATCCTCTCGGGGGGGCACGAGAGAGTGCTGCAGACTCTTCCTCTAATAACGCAAGACAATGAGATCCCAGCTCATAACGTAGGCCTCCACTATATAGAACAAGTATTGGGGGCTTAGCAGCTAATAAAGTGGCAAGTCTTCAAATCCATGTCAGAAGAGCAGAGTGCCACAGGGACCTTTCATAACACTTGTATGTGCAGGTTCAACTGCAGTGGAAAGGTTACACATCCACATTGCACTGATCTAACCTGATGAGTTGCCTTAAGCCTCACAAATTTCAAGGCTGTGTTTTTTTTTTTTTATTTAAAGAAGCAGAAGTGAATAATTCTCTCACTCTCTAAAATTTGACAGGAGTGTAGAATGGATGCTTCAAACGCAGCAGCACAGCCACTGTGTTCACGGATTGGCGACAAAATATAAATCTCTTTTTTTTTTTTAATCAATCTATCAACTGAATTTTCATTTTGTGTCATGTGTGTTTGTTTTAACACACATTTTGTAAGCAGGGTGTTTTTAGAAATGAGCTAAAATTGTAACACAAATCAATTTAGTTAATTGAATCACGCTGCCCTTTGAGTTCACAAAACACAGCCTCAGTAATTAGCCCTGATTGCCTGGTCTGCGTTTCATAAATGGTCTCTCCCGCTTTCTCTCCAGTGAACCTGTCCTTCACTCGAGCAACAGACACTCCTCCAGCATTTCCACCCACTTTGTTTGTGAGGCTTTGATCCACACTATTCCAGTTAAAGTTACACCCATGTGCTGCAAGTTGAAACTTTCAGCATTGTTGCTCAGGGGAACCTTATACCCGTGGCGCCTTCTGCTTTTGTCCTTCCCTTTAGCAACAGAACTCTCCTATGGTCCCGGACAAAAGACTACTCACGACACCATTTTATGATCTCTGTGATGATACCGTTTCCCTTCCCCTGCTTGCATGTTACCTCGGTCTGCTCGTCTAATCCTAAATGTTAATGTCAAAAAGCATCATTAAGGGCTCTCCCTAGAGAAGGCTGTTGATTTGGAGCAGAGGATAACACGAGGAAAAGGACATTCTTCATCTTAAGATTGCAGCCTTGAAACCAGAAAACCAATTTGAATCAATGCTTTTTCTTTATGCTGCAAAATAACATAAAATTGTATGAACAGCTGCAACCAAATTATCATAAAACTAACAGTCTATTATTTTTCTCCTTCAATTAAATTCACTTGCACAATCAGGTGGACTTCACTCATAATGCTTATTACATACAGGGGATGTTTGTGCACACATTTGCATTTCTTGCAAATACATTTGCATGTTTGCTGGCATGTTTTCCAGCATTACACACACATGTTAAGCCTAATTGAAGAAAGAATTAAAACCATTTTATACAACAGCAATATAAACCACTTATGGGCACCAAAACAAATAGAGTATATTAAAGTAGAGTGTAAAGTGCTGCAATGTCTTGCCTCTCAAGTCTGTCTAATCACTATGTGAGTGAAACATTCATGGTACACTAGATCAGTTCAATATTTAATTTCTCAACAAAGACTACATGATGGAACAGATGCTCAAACTTTGTATGTTTCTCAGGAGAGCAAAACTCACTTTCATGCAAGCTATTGAGTTTTGAGATTGTGACTGTGTACAAGCTTTTTTTGTTTGTGTTGACTTCTTTGGGCTCTTCACCTATGCACTAAACGTACAGTGGTGGATAAAAAAGATGTTCAAACATACTAAGTGTGCAGAGTGAGTCAGTGCTCAAACCATGGACTGAATACATCAATTGTTTACATCCAGGGGCACTGAAAACTCATGTGTGGAAGCACATTAGCGATGCACCAAGGTTGGCCTTTGCCTCCATGTCACATTTCAAGTGAAAATTTGACTTGGCATGTTTACATAGGATTTCTTCATCTCCCTTTTAAACCCCTATGGGCAGGCTGAAGGTGAGGGGAACTAAGATTATTATCCCCCCGTTTCTCTGAGGAGCTTTTCTTTATGCACACCCTCACAGATGTCGACATTTGGTTAGGCGGTGTACATAGAAGCCCCAGATTATCTAGCGCTTCAGGAAGTCTGTTTAGCTAAAGTTAGGAGTGGTTACTTTGCTGCACCTTCCTAATTTACCCTCGTGTTTAATAAAACCTGGAGACCCTCCATGCTTAGTTAAACATCTGTGTTACAGCGAGTGGCAGAGGAATATATTGGTGATTGAATACTGCTGTCCTTTGGAAACCATAGGTCTTAGCTGTAATGATGTTCACATCAATAGGCTGGGCTTGTGCAGGCGTAGATCTAGTCGCAGGAAGCGTAACAGATGGTGTACTATATGTCATAATGCTATAAAATCCAACAGGAATTGACAATTGAAATCCCACCCTGGAGTTTGCCTCTTTTAGCTTTGGCATAATCTTCTCAGGATTTCAATTGCAAAGTCAAAGAGAATAGTCTAGCACATGGGGACTAGTTATCTGGGGCAAATGCGGTCTAAGGTTGACAATGCAAAGGCTATGTTTATGTGCATCACACTTGCTATACTGAATGTTTCCCAGAGTGCAAGAACATCCTCCCCTGAATTCTATTCCTCTTCCCACGTCCCAGCAGTGCTGCCGTGGAAAGTAGGCCAAGTGAGCACCAGGGCGTTGCTTTTTTAAGATGATCAGTTTGTCAGTGTGTTTTTGTGTGCGCTCAGGACGGCTATTCATGTGGCTTGACTCTGTAGAACAAAGAGCGGCATTATACAATTTGCAGCACTTCCAATAGCAAAGGGGAAAGGGAGAGGTTGGAAAAAAAATAGGGGACAGGACAAGTGCGGATGAAACAAAGACAAAATCTGGCTTGTACTCTAATTCATTTACTTCCTCTTTTCCACCTCTTTGTTGCAGCAAAAAGGTCCCTTGCCAGTAACACTCCTCTGCAGGATCATACTGTACTCTGGCTGGCGTGGATTATTTTTAGCAATTGCTGTGCAGCTTTCACCTTGACTCCTTCCATCTTGACATCATAATTAACATTTCTGTTAATAGTAACAAAGTTTAGCATTAATAAGGATCTTTGAGAGAAATCAAAATTCAGCAGCGGAGCGGGAATGAATTGCGAGGACAGGCTCATTGTGCTGCACTGCTCATATAAGAGACACCTTGCCAATCAGCATCAAATCTGAGCCTCCTTAATGATGCTAATCCCTGCAGAAGGAAATAAGAGGTGCTGATGCAACACGTAGAAAATATACGTTTTGATGTTGGCGTCTGGAGGATTATCAAACTCCTCTGCAGGTTTCTTTTGCCAGTATCACTATAAGTTGGCAAAAGCTCCATCACAGGGGTCAACAGGCAAATTAAAGTTCTCCTGAGGACTGAGGCAAAGGCTGCTGCCTGTGTGGTCATGCCCATGCACTCTCACAGAGAAAAAACACACACACAAGGTTAAAGCAGATTCCTCTCCTTTTTGGAGGCCATGATGTCCAGTGCAACATGTGCTAATATTCTACTTATTGATGCGATTTTTAGATGACCTTAAGTGCCAGATTTTTTGGATGCACTTTGTAGTATAACGCCTTTTAAATTCCATTTGATGCTGAATAGTCACATTTACATAACGTCCATCAACGCCACAATGTCTGATGACTCTTTTCAATGAAGTTTTTTTATATTTTTTATTAAAGGCCAACAGATCCCAGCAGTGATGGACACACTGAAGACGTTCCTCTGGCATGAAAGGCGAAGGTATATGCAGGATATTTGGTCATGTGTATTTCGGTCTAAATTTCCAGGGGATATTTTAGATGTTAATAGCCCTGAAGTGGTCTCGGTTTCTTATTTAATTTCTCTCGCCTTCTTTTAAATGTAATTCGCCCACAGACTGCGCCGCGAGGCTCGAAACCGCGCGCAAAACTCTCTCTCATCAGTTCAGCAGCAGAATGGGAAATGCAAATGCGTGCGCGCGGGCAATGCCCTTGACAGAACTCACCACTGCACACAATTAACACGCGCACTCTGACAGAAGTTAGTGACGAAATGTGAGGTCACAGCGGCCGCGTGGCACAGAGCGCGAGCGCGTCTATTTTACACAATAAAAGCATCAAAAAATATTTGGACTCGAATGAAAAAATTACACATTCTAAACGATATTAACTTCTTTATTACGTCACGTAGTTAGAATTATCGTTATCTGACGTGGAGAGGGGAAAGTTCTAAATATTTTACTTTAATAAAAACACGTTTTCAATTTTTTTTTCAAAAATTTCTGCACTTTTTGAGGCATTTTTTACAAACTTTTTGCCTTTTTTTCCAAGATAATTTGTTCTGAACTTTAACAGCAATTGCTTTCTATGTCTACACAGTGGTCTTTTTTTTCTTTGGGTGTTGAGGTGGGGTGTTAGATAAACCTATGTTGAGATTTAGTCATGTTGTCAGTGAAGAACACAGCTGCCTCATATCGACACAATGATCTCAAGTGTAACCAACGAGGGGCGCTGTCCGTCTATCAGCTCTAAATACTTGACACGGATAGCCTCCATGATTGATCTCGTCACTCTGGGCCATTTGTGTTTTTCCCCTCTTATAATTAAAATAACCTGTATTCTATTATTATTCATTTAAATATGAATATGTCATATCGAATTTTTTGGGCGTGTATTTATAAGGCCTGGTGCGATAACACAGAGGTGAGAAAAGTTTGAAAAGAGACTGCCAGTGTGATTACAATTCACTCATTTTTGCAATTAATTAAAACGGATTCATTAATAATAAATAACGCTTATTTTGACCTTTTAATGTGAAAATCTTCACACACAGTTGGAAAATTATATGTTAAATTAAAATTAAAAGAAATGAGAATTTAGAATAAAATGCAAAATTTGCTTTTGAGTCAATGTCACGTGCATATTCATTAAAAATATAATAATAATGGGAGGTTGAAAATCTGGTCAAACAGAAGAATAAACAGTATAAGGTGTAAACAAGTGGGCTCACTGCCTTTTCCTCCATATGGAAATGTGAATGATGTCTGACTGTAGGCGTATTAGATAAATATTTAATGACTAAAGGATCACTTTAAAACAGCCTCTCACTTGCTTGGTGGCTGCTAATAACATTTCTTTTTCCTCTTTTTTTTTCTCCTCCCCTCCTTCCAATCAATTCATTAGGAAACAATGCAGGTGAGCAGAATGAAAGTGTTGTCCCAATAAAGTGCATCGATGGACAGCTGGGCAGCGGCCGGCTGATTGACTTTGCCTTGACATCTGGGAGGCCCGCTGGCCCCTGGCACGCGCGCAGGCTGATGTCGCCATTTACATGCAAATTTAAGGAGATCATGAGGGCCTCGCCCCGTAAATTCACACACAAAAAAGAAGACGTCACCCTCAATACGGAGGAGGCTCGTCCCGGGCGAGACGGGAGGTCTTCGGGAGTCACCGTGGACATTTTTATTGGGGAGCCACGCGCTCCGAGGAGTTTGGTTTTTCTATCAATGGTCAGGCCCCGAGTCCGTGGGGGTTCATTCATTGTGGCCATTGAGTAGAAGAATGAGATAACAGCCAGCCGTGTCATCAAGCGGTCATTTAAATGATGCACAGATAGTTTGCACTTGTTTTCACCCACCACTTACCTCCAGCGTGCAGAGCTCTTTAAAAAAAAAAGGCTTTTATTTTGTAAGGTGAGAAATGGAGGAAAAAAAGCGTGATCCTCTAATTCCACGCTAAAGTTGCAGGAAAAAAAACAAACGAGGATCAACATTTTTCCTTTATTTTGATGCTATAACATTTTCACCTAATGATGGAGAGCGCATTTTCCACGGTGTAAGCCCACCACGCAGATGATCCCACAGAATGAGCTGAGACGGATTCAGGCTCCGCGCCTCAGTGTGCGCAGCAGCTGACTCCCTCTCTCCACGTCCAGATGGCTCCTGCACACAGATTTGCATTCATTTTCCTCTAATATCTTCTGAAATAGCGGGGGCAGCTGCATTTGTTGTCAAATACGGTTTAAAAGTCCCTTTCAGGACAGCATCGTTACCTACGTGACGGGTGTGGAGATCCATTTTCCCTCTCCAGTCAACAGTATCAGATCTAAGAGGATTTGTCTCAAAGTCTCCTAATTTGATAATCAGATTTAAATCGCCTTGGTGCGTGTAATCAGGGGTTAAGTTCTAATAAGCGACTTGAAAATGTGCAGGAAAAAGCGAGAGTTCTGTGCAAAAAAGATATTTGCAATCTGGGTGCAACAGACAAAACATTTGCAACACGCGTCTCGGTTTGTTTCATCTGAAAGGAAAAAAAAAAGATTTCCCCATTTTTTTTTATTTCAAAGGCCTCTTAGATATCCCCCTTCAAAATTAAAACTTTAATTTTTCCTTAATAATACAAAGTAAAAAAAAAGGGAAAAGTCCACACCCTCATTTTGTGACTGGGCAATTTGGCAATAGATTGTGTGGAGGTGAAAGCAACAGCTTATAATTCACTTATCTTTGGCAGCAGCTATTAACCCTCAGCACCAGCTAGATAGATTGCTCAGGATACAGCACACATCTCTCTTCTTCCTCGCTCCCTCCCTCCCATCCTCCTCGCTCCCTCCATCCTCTCCTCCTTTTCACCACTAATGAACCGGATTGCCTGCTTGCCCCTCTCGGACAGAGTCAAACATGGATAGGCAGTTGGCTCTTTAAAAAAAAAAGAAAAAAAAAAGATTAAGATGTTTTTGATTATAAGCTTCTGGTTTGTGAAATAAAAAAAGACACAGACGCGTGGATGTTTCTCAAGTTGGTTTAATGTTATGAAGTCTGAGTGGCTCTGATTTCATTTTTTAAAGAGGTCAGGAGATTCGACATTATGTTCTGTAAATGGCAAAGTGATGGGATTGATTTGTTTTCACACTCATAATGTGGTTGCTAAGAAACTGATTTATATTTCACGCTTTACGCAATAAATAAAAAATCATCGTGCTCAGGAGAACAAATGACAATCAGTTTTTTTTAATCCCAAAATAAGTTATAGCAAGTTAAAAAATGTATAATACGGTTTGATTCTCCAAATTTAGCGTAATATATGTTTAATCGTTTTCATATTCGAATAACCGAAAGCGTCGAATAAAATAAGCACGATAAAATATTTACAGAAACATGATCTGTTATTATTAAAATATGATTTATTGCCTCTTTTCTTTCCACGCAGCTGTAGAGAGCCAGCTTTCTCACTGAATCGGTTCGCAAAAATAATCGAAACTTTAATCGAACAATTTGACGATAAGTTTAATAGATTATAACAAAAGCTAAAAGCGGATATTGCAATCTTTAAGGCAGCTGGAAAATAAAGCTTTTAATTCAGATGTAAGAGTAATTATATGTGTAATTTTTCTTATTTTTTTTCGTCATTACGTGTGATGGTAACATCTTCTTAGATTTTCCATATGATGATAAAAAGTCAAACTCACCACATATAGGGCCTAAGCAAGAGGAAAAAGTGGAGCGAGTGAGTGTTTCTCAGGCTGCTGCACTACAGGGCTCTACCCGTACAGTTGGAGCGCCGCTGCCTGACAGGAACCGTCACAGCTCCATATATGGTCAAAACCCCGCCCCTTCAGCGTCATATTCTGACAGCGCCTCTCCCGTGGGTTTAGAGTTTTGGCTCCCGGGAAAGATTTCAGTCCTCGGGGAAAGAGGGCTTAGTTTTGCATGTTCCCATCCATCGTGCACGACGCGAAAGGGCCCCTTATCCACCTCTCCTGTGTACAAGGAACACCTCCACTGGTGATCAGCCTTTGCCTGTGTTTGTCTTGTGGAGAAGCAGCAGCACCTTTTTCAGGAGTGGGTTTTTTATTCAACAAGAAGTCCTGAAGGTTTTGGATGCGGTGCTTCAGGGATGTGGGCACTTTGAGAGCAGCATCACCCACAAACACAAACAACTGCCATCGATTTTTCTGTGAATAGCACCAAAAAAAAAGAAAAAGAAAAAAAAAAACAAAGAGGAACAATAGCAACACAAAAAATCTTGTCTATTGAACAATTCACTTTTCCAGTCTGTGGATACCGCTCTAACTAAGTACAGCACTTTGAGAATTGTTCACATCGGACGGACTGAAGAGGGAGGCAAGACCTGTGGACCGGGTTTTCCCTCGCAAGTCTGAATCGGCTCGCGCTACTTATCCCGAGAAGAAAAAACAGAAAGCTACAACCCTAAAGGATAACACGCTTTTGGACGTTTTATTTCCCCTAATTTCGCAGGAGGCTCCTTTTTTCCACGCAAATTGTCCTAAATGTTTGGGATTCAGGAAACTATACCGCGGGGTGGGACGACGATGAAGGAGGAACCGCTGGGTGGACTGAACTCGGTCCGCTCCTGGATGCACACAGCTGGGGTGGTGGATGCAAACACAGCCGCCCAAAGGTACGCATGCCAAAAGCATCTGATTTTTCTCACGCATTCCCTCCTCATCATATCGACCCCTCAATCCCCTGAATACTCTGTATCAATTACGGTCTCCCAATAAATGCCCCCCCTTCGGCTTTCCCCTTCTTTCATTACATCAGATTAGCCATTATTGTGACAAATCAAGAAATCTCCCCCGTAGACTCCAAAGCGTGCGTCTGCATCTCCAATGTTTCCACCAGCTTCTCCATCATCTAGCATCCCCGGTGTCCGGTGCTTAACCGACATGGTCTCTTGTTTTCTCCCCGCAGCGGTGTCGGCTTGGCACGGGCACATTATGAAAAGCAGCCCCCTTCCAACCTCAGAAAATCCAATTTTTTCCATTTCGTCCTGGCGCTGTATGACAGACAGGGTCAGCCGGTGGAGATCGAAAGGACAGCTTTTGTGGACTTTGTGGAGAAAGAAAAAGTAAGCGGTGTATTTTTTTGTTCTATGGGAAAAAAACACACTCACTATAGCTCTCCTTGCACATAATCAGCACATGTCTCGAAATTATACTCTGGGTTGTCACGTGTAATATTGATTTTTTAAACACTAAATAGTTGGATGACAGAGAGTGGGTTTTAAAGGTGTTTCTCCTCTTTTGCACATGATTTTTCAGTGATACTGTCTTGATGCTGATTTTCACAAAACTGTGTTCTCCTACAGGAACCAACCAGTGAAAAAACTAACAATGGGATACATTACAAACTACAGTTATTGTACAGCAATGGTGAGTTCAAGTGTCACTCGTGTTCTGCTGACACGTGCAGAACATCATGTTGAAAAATAATAATAAAAGCAGCAATAGTTGAAGCAAATCGAATACTTTTTATTTAATCGATTAATGTCAGCACACTTTATGTTTTATGTTGCATGCAGTACTTTTATTTTGAAAAGCTTTCTTTATTTTCTGCATCGCCTCAAAAATTGCCCCCCAAAAATCTCAGCTGCTTTTTCTTCTTCTTCTCCTTCTTCTCTCCTCATGCAGGGGTCAGAACAGAACAGGATCTTTACATACGGTTAATCGATTCCATGACGAAGCAGGTAAGCTGCTGTTCCACTTGTTTTTAGGCACACATGTATGGTTCACCACCAGCGCGCACAAAAATATACAAAAAAATCCTAACAATAAACCTTGACAAGGCGTGCAAATTTTCACCCCCTGAAAAAAAAACTGCTTGCAAATGCAGTTGTGCCACAAAATAAAATCAAATTACCGGCGTAACACGAAGAGGCAGCTTCCATTTTGGCTGTTTACGTTTGCTCATATCATATTGCACGACTCTAAAGTCAATTTCACTGTGCCAGAGTTCGGCTTTCTTTGCAGGCTCAACATTAAAATTTAAACACCATGTCTGCTCCATATGATCTGATATGACTCTCCCCCGTAAAGACTCAAAAGTGACGCTAAAAATTTGCTTTAGGTATTATTTTTTTATGATATAAATATTATTTTATTCATATATAGGTGCAGTCACAAATATCTACATGTGTGGCTTTTCACCAAACGCACAAAATGCGTCTTAATGCGCATTGTGTGCCAACGCAGAGATTTGTAGGAGTATTTATAATTCTAGGGGTAAAATCAGGTATCTTTATTTTAACTCTGCAGCTGATGTTTTGTTA
Source organism: Xyrichtys novacula (assembly GCA_962446985.1). Taxonomy (NCBI): domain Eukaryota; kingdom Metazoa; phylum Chordata; class Actinopteri; order Labriformes; family Labridae; genus Xyrichtys; species Xyrichtys novacula. Next base: position 21,372,429 of record OY660874.1, on the reverse strand, counting down.
TTAAAAGTGTGTTTTTTGTAGTCGGATCTTGTTGTGAATAGAGCCGTGAAGCCTGTGCCACTGGTCTCAGACAACATTCCTGTGCGAATGATCCGAGTCAATGACGCAGAACAAGCAATTTATGGATTTCTGTTTCTACAGCTGCAAACAGCGACATAAATCAAACCAATAGAGATAATCGTCTGCTTCCAGAACAAAAAAGGGGAACAAAAAAAAAAAAAAACAGCAAGTCAAGTAGGACAGATTTAAAAAGAGAAGAAAAAAGCGAGGAAATGATGCGACCTGGTTCAGATATGTCACATTTTTTATTAACCTCAAATGCACCATGGAGAAAAAAAATCTTAAAATTATTAATTGTATGGAATTAAATAATAGAGGAAAAACACTCTCAAATTTTCATCCTATTTTTGCCTCATTTTAAAGGATTTACTCTATAATGTTTTGTTTATTTGCCTCCGTTTCCACATGGTGCCGGTTTACTATACGAGGGAGTGAAGTGTCTATCCTTAGAAGAAGGAAGGAGGGAGGGATCGAGGGATCGAGGGAGGGAGAGAAGAGCGGCAGAACTGATAGCTCCACGCCATCTGTTTCAGCCAATGCTCAAAAATTACTCAACCGTACCGCCAGACACCGCTTTTTATCCACAGAAAGATCATTGTTAGCGGCTCAAAATAAACAACAGATTGCCCATTAACACTTTCCCCCAAATATCCCCAGATTATAAGCATATTGATGACACTTCTATTGGATCTCTCCTTATGAAAACCTCTCTGTGTGTCTCTCTCTTTCTCTGTCTGCCTGTCTCTCTGAGCCACAGGATATTATCCAGATTAATAAAAAAATACAATTTATAATTATTCCTCTCATAATCAAAACCAATCTTTTTGAGATTTCTTTTTTTCTCCTCTTAGAATTTCTGCCCCTGGAAAAATATGTTGGTGTAATTTTCATGATCACTTAGATTTTTTATTTTTTATTTCCTTATTTAGCTGGACACCACTTGATGTTTTTATTAATTAATACAATTTAAAACACAGTAATTATCTGATCCATATTTATAGCTGAGCTTTTGCACTTGTGTAAAATATCTCCTTGTCCTGAAATCATGTGTATGCATGCCCTGTTTCATTTTATTATGTGCAAACACAGCAGCTAATTATTTGTGAATTTATGTGAATTAATATGTGTTTAACAGTTTAACTGTGTTCTCACTCTCATTTCCTTTCAAAGGCCATAGTTTATGAGGGCCAAGACAAGAATCCAGAAATGTGCAGAGTTCTTCTTACTCATGAAATAATGTGCAGGTAAGCAGATTTATTTATTTTTTTATTTTTTATTTTTTTTCTTCTTCTTTTTTTTGTGCTTCTGTCCATTTTGCACATCCAGGCAAAAACTAGATCCCCTTTCCTCCCCACCTCCCCCTCCTCTTAGATAAGTTTTGACACTCATGATGTGATGCAGACTGTCCTGTGGTCTTTCAGCAACCACAGAGAGAGAGAGAGAGAGAGAGAGAGAGAGGGAGAGAGGGGGGGAGTGAAAGAGAGAGAGGGAGAGAGAGAGAGGGAGAGCTGCTGTCATTTCTAACTTTGATATGATGTGATTCAACTTTGATAGGAGTGTGAAAATGAGAGATAAAATCAACTGACTGTCTTTTGCATTCAAGTGAAATTGACTGTATAATAAACAGTCAGTGACACAGTTCTGCTTCTTTAAATATGATCTTTATTTATTTCTTATATTTTTAGAGTTACATGTAAGCCTGCCAGAGACAATGTGTTTCCTCTTTAGTTATGCACAGACGTCGCATGCTATGTATCAGTTTTTTTTTCTCTCCTCCTTTCTTTTCTCTCTCCTCGCACAGAGTCAGTTCTGGTTGATCCCACCTGTCAACAATGATCAGCGAGCCTTTTAGCGTCATTTAACCACATAAATCTCCAGCTCTCATATTGCGCTGCTATTCAGCGGTGTCATTGATACTAAAAGGAAAAACGCCTTTTGTTGTTATTGTCGAGCTCAGCATGAGCTTTGTGAACATTGAATTCGGATACTGTCGGTTAACCTCTCCTTTTGTTGCACCGCTGCATTGTTCAAGTTGCTGCTGGAGAGCAAGTGCAAGCTTGAGAGCTGAGAATGATTTGTCTTTTTCCATGCATAAACTCATCACTCACGCTCAATTTATACAAGCATCCATCACTTATTTGTGACACGTTGAATATGCTCGTGCTCTGGAGGTAATATTTTTTTTAGTCAGGAGGAGTGCTGCTGAATCAAGACTGCTTTAACAGCTACCTATTATCACATAAGAAGATATGCATAATAAGATCAGAATTATTATCTTTGATATCTTATTTTCTGTACTACACTCGCCTCTGAATTATATTCCTCCTCTGATAGTTAACAGCGCCTCAGCTATAAAACACATCTTTATTATTGCAGCTGAAAGTCATGTAAATCACCTAGATATTTAAATAACGTGTGTTTGAGTGACAGCTGCACAAAATCTTTGTTTTTCCTGCAGCACCATATGGCATAAATCAATCCCATTCACATATGTTTATATGTTTTCATTTCGAATCAAGTCTGGGATGATGTATTTGTTTATTTTTGCACTTTTGATTCAAGTCCCAATCAAAAGAAGTGCGAGGCAGCGAGCTATAGGCTCAGGGAGGAGAGGGCTGAAACATGTGCTGGAAGATAGATTAGTGCTTTTGAGGCCATAATTGATAAATGCCCCGCAGAAATATTGGTTGAGGGTGGCACCTTGCATCTCCCTCAGAAATAGCAGCTTGGCAATTAGAGGTAAACAAAAGCTGAAGCTGTGAAAAGTGACTCCCCTGCCTCCTGGCCCAATCCCCACTCCCCTCCCCTCCAACACTAAGCCAAACAACACAACATGTTGTTTTCACCAGTTTTATCAGCCATCAGCATCAATGCAATAGATGGGACTGAGTGCAGGAAATCTCACTGCTACTTTTTTCCCCTCCCTCATTTTCAAATCCCTACTCTAAGGTGCTTAATAAATATCTGTGGTTTTGTGTGCATTATTTATTTATTTTCATTTTATTCTTTTAAAAAGTGTTGCCCACTCTGAAACACACTGTCTTATGTCCTCCCCCCTCCAACAGCCGATGCTGTGACAAGAAAAGCTGTGGAAACAGGAACGAGACACCTTCAGACCCTGTGATCATTGACAGGTAGGCCGTTGCACAGCTTTTCCTCTGTTTGTGAATGACCGAGTGAGAGGAGTCTGAGTGAGCACATGGACATCGTAGTGAACAAATGAGTTCCCTCCCGGTGTGCCAGACGGGCCCGGTCGCTCTGACTTGCAGCCCTCTGTGTGGGAACCCGTGGGTGATCCTGTGTGAGTGGCTGAGGGGCGTCTTTCCCAGGTACCTGTGCACCGAGGGGCGGTCACCACCTGGATAGGGTTTGTTCAATCACAGGTGGCTCAATCACTAGAGGATCATGCTGGGAATACACCTAATTAGCTTAGGCAACTTCACATTTATTTGGCTGGCTTCCTCCTCTTTGTTTACGACAGTGATGCTAACATTGTCAATAGTTGTTTTTCATTGACTGTTTCCTTCTCTGCGACTTAGCTGAGAGCTAGACGCCGTTAAAGTTTAGAAGGGATAAACATTTTATGTGTGCTGTTTTGTTCTGCACCTTCAGGGAAAAGTTACATCTGCCACATTTATATTCCCTTCATCACTTTCTAAAGAGGGAGAATAAATGGCCGTCTCTCAGACGTTGACATTTTTCTCACACTGTGAAAGTATATGTCCCCGCTCAGCCCTGAATATGTTTATGTGGTTGTGTGTTTTACCGTGTGTATGTGTGTAAGGTGGATATAGGGGTGAGGCAGGGGGTGTAGTCTGAGCGTCGATCTCAATGTAACTCTCACCACGTAGTAGGGAGAGACAGCAATGCTAATGTTTGACTAGCCGGAATCACTGTTTGCTTAGCGGAGAATGCCTGGTATCTGACAGAGGGGACAACTCTCTTATTAGTAATCAAATAGGGCTGAGCAGTTGTTGCTGCCACTCCACTCCAGCGGCTTCTCATGCATCAGGAAGTAGGAGCTGGCTGCCCTGGGAGCCTGGATGGATTACCAGAGCTACTGCTGTCTGAACCCAAACTCACGCACGGAGACACACACACATACACAGACAGACAAGGGCACAAAACACAGTCACAGAGACACCCACACACACACACACATGCGTGCATGCACACAGCCTGTATCTTTATGTTTTTGTGCTTACTGTCAGTGCAAAGTTAAGCACTCAGGGGTTCCTGCGAACAAGTGGACATCTAAATTTAAAAGCCAGCTTGTACGTGTGAGTAAAAGAGCGATTGTGCGACATTTACATATAACTTGAGACGTCTACTTTACCTTATTTCCGCTTCTTTTATGTTTGCTTTGTGTCGCTCTGCTGCCTTTTTACTGCTCAGAGTTTCGCACACCTTTGTTCTTCAATCTGCGGGACAAAACATGTAACATAAGTACAATAAGCAAAATGAATGCATGGAGAATTAAAGTCAAGAAGAGGGGTGGGAAAAAAAGAAACAGAGTAAAAAAGAAGCGGATGGATATTGTAAGCTCAACCGGCTCAGGGAGGGCTCGGATTTTCATTGTGACGAGCCTGAATAGGAGTAGAGTATCCCTTTCCTTGCACAATGAGCAGCTCTGTTGAAACACAAAAGCATATGTTCCTCATTAGACCCTCCCATTGTCTCCATGTCGTAACTATGAGCCCGTCAGCTCACCCTAACAGACCCACACAGGTTCCCAGTGACTGAGGGAGGCTCGCAGAGAGGGGTGCTTGTGAAGGGTTGCAGGGTTTGAGAGAGAGTTACGGACACGACCAGAGCACACTGACTGTAGGCTCGTATACATAAGGTTATTTACAGCAATTACTCCACTATTCCCTGCTGTGCATATGGGCAAGCGCTTAGTTAAAGCTTCCATGTTTTACAGCCATTCCTGTTACATCTGTCATTTTCTCATGCACATCATTACAGGCACCTGTGCTGCGGTCGCTGCTGGCAGAAACTGATTATTTCCAATTGAGTAGAACATAGTTGAGTGACATAAACCTAGAGGAGAGGTTTGATTGTTGAATCAGGCATGTCTCATCTGTCTACAATTACAGTATAAAAAAAAAAAAAAAAAAACCCAGCTAGCACTGCCACATTTCCTAGAGAAACAGTAGCATGGCCGAAAACCTTAAGAAACAGATTTGGAGTGAATCATTGATGGCGTTCATTCGCTGTAACATTTTCCCAGATGGTAAGAGGGGAAAGCGCACACAGCTAGCTGGCATCTAGCAAGACATTAACTGGCGTTCCCATGGATCTGGCATATCCAACGGAGTTTGGGAAACTTATCATTCCAAATGTGTCCTATTTTCCTGCGGTCAAGCCAGACATCTGTTTACCCTATTTTCTCACTGAGTTTTGATACAGATTTTCACTCAGATTTTTGAAGAGGAAGGATTCTCTTAAAAAAAAAAAAAAAGAGTTGGTTAGATATAGGCCCAACAGCTGTCACAAAGTTTCAGCACTGCTTGGTCTTTTAAATATTTCAGCACTTACATTTGATGCCCTTGCATTATTCATACTCCTTTTTTTTGGATGAAGAAAGGGCCTATTTTTGTTGAATTTGGGTAAGTTTATGTGTGTTACGACTCAAATTTCAATATCTTTTGGGAAAATTGCTACATATTTTGCTCTGGGAAAAGACAAAAAAAAACCCTATTGTCTTTTCGGCTGCGAGAGCGCACTTTTTTCCTTTAAACGGAGAGGAATTCAAAGTCTTTTTTGTGGTTATATTAAATAAAAGAGACGGTACATTTATCCAGGCACTAATTGTAGCGCTGCTGCTGCTGCTGCTGCTGCTATGACCGCATCACTTTGCAGTTCAGTGTAATCATCTCTCCCCTTTATAAATCCAGCAGTGCTACAGATGTCACATTTATAAGTTAATGGTGCCTTAAAGTAAGTGGGGGTGTAGCTTTATTCAGTCGGTAATTTGAGTCTTTAGAATTATAGTGATGAGGCACCCAATATCTGATTAGATGGTTTTCCCATTTACAGTGCATATAGCCAAACATAACTCAATTTGCGATGACTCTCCTGCTCTGCTATCTGTCTTCACTCTCTTGCATATTGACTTTGTCTTCTCTTGTGTGAAAGATTAGATACATTGTTCGGGCTTACACATGGATTTTGTAATAAGACAGCACATGTTGTTGAAAGAGGAGAGAAAATGACTCATTCTGCATGTCAGGGTTCAAAGGTCACGCTTTACTCCGGTGCAATTTATGCGAGAAGAAACGAGTCGGACCGAGCGAGGGGGGAAAGTGTTATCAAAGTGTATTCTGCTCAGATATGACTTGTGAATTTAATGTGTGTTCATACAGTTTAACATCCTGTGTCAATTTAGACTGCCATTCACAAAGTGTCTTCTGGAGGAGACCTAAACATGTCAGCTCCGTTTATTCCAGCGGCCGCGGCGCTCCCTTTCACTTCCTGTCACAAAGGTCAAAGAGCGGCGACCTTTGGAGTGCAGCCCAGCCGCTGAATAATTCATGACATTGACTTGTTTTTTCCCTTATTTTTTCCCCTTGTCTCTCTCTCTCTCTCTTTTTTTTGGTCAGCACACATGGTTGTGCTGTGGGAGGCTTTTATTCATTTAGCTCATTTATAAAGGCCTCGCCGCACCTGTTCGTGTGTTAATGCAATTAAAATTTGGCCTAATGTAAATTTTGCTTAGCTCTCCGTTATGTCCCTCATTAGTGCGCCTGTATTTTCTAAATGACTTTGCGTTATCGTTCATTTGTGGAACACCTACGAGGTCATTTCCCAGAGTGCACTTGACTTGTTGTCAAGTTGTTTACCAGAAACAAAAGACCCGTAGTCTTAGAGCCTCACATGTGGTTCCCTCGGCCTTCTAAGAAACAAATCGGGAAATTTGTGTGCTCCCATCTGGTTTTTGCAAAACCGTGATTACCTCCAAAAGCTGAACAAATGCCAGTATTTATAAGGTCAGCCCTTTATGTGGAAATGTGATGTAAATGAGAATCAGCGAAAGGGGACATTAAACAAAATTAAATTCATTGTCTCCTTTAATGTCATTTACATTTTTGGCTAAGCCCTGGACTGTCAAAGAGGATTTCTAAAACCATTTTAATTGCACATCAGCATTGGAAAAGAGGGGTGTGTTTTCACTAAGCGCCTGTCGTGATAACCTGCATAGAGGAGCCTGTTTATGAAGCACCTAAATGACATGTTTTCACTGCATCTGCAGAGGGGCAATTAAGATGGCACTCGGTAGGTAGTGTTAATCTAGCACTGAGCTCCCACCATCCATAATGAAAATGATGCAGGGGATTGGGTCACTGTTGTTGTGATTGAGAGTTGATTGCTGCAGGTGTTCCTTCTGGATTTTTTACATTATAGCAGCGAGCTGTGGGACCTGCTTTTTTCCAGCTTAACAGTGAGTCATTTAAAGCTGTTAATTTGTATAGGAAACACTCACTTACTATATTTACACACGCATGCAAACACCTGCTCACACCTTTTTTATTTGTGGCTTAACAACACGTCCATCTCCGCGTTTAATTATATAAGGCTGCGCTCAGTGTAATTCCTGTGACAGATGTGAGCTTTTGACGCCCATTGAGAAACAGGAGAGTAATCTGGCCACTACTGCCTGAGTCGACGTGATGTTTGAGTGAAGCCTGTCTCCTCCCGAGCCAGAGTAGGAAGAGCAGGAAGTGTTGAGAGCGAAAGCTGTACTTGGCAGCTCTCCTTTGGCTTGCACTTGCCGAAAAATGAAACCCAGACCCCTCTCTCTGCAGCCCTCAGAGCCAGAACCTCCTTCCCCTGCGCTCCAACATCCAGTATTGGGTAATACTGTTCACTAAGCAAAACATTACCTCAAATTATTCTCACCCTGTTTTCTATTCCCTCCTCCCTCATGTCGGTTTTTATCGCAGTTTGTAAATGTCAAGACACGTACAAAGACGCACAGTATAAATGATATTTTCCAAATTATGCTCACATGTTTGGGTTCACATGAGTGGCGGCTGAACGTAACGCGGTGCCTGACGCTCCCGAGGGAGACCCACCTCACTAGGGTAGGATTCCCCAGTGGCATCAGCTAATGGCAAGACTTGACAACAGCAGAGAAGCCGGGGGTGTTGTGTTTTACTAGCGCTGAGCAGGGGTGATGACTTTAACATGTGTGCAGAGAAAGACGGAGATGTTTGTGTGCGTGTGTGTATGTGTGTGTGTGCGTGTGTGTGTGTGTGTGTGTTTGCTGTGCTAAAGAGAGAGGTGTGCGGTACGAAAAAGAGTGGCGCGGGCCAACAGAGCGACGGATTCGGCTCCAGCTTGACGGCAGTGAAAGACGAAACATGGTTCCACATGTGTTGAGAAAGAGCAGTCCATCTGTCCATGGAGACAACCCCTCCCCCCTCTCCACTCCCCCCTTCTTCTCTCTCTCCCTCTTTCCTTCTCTTCCTCTTCTCCTTTTCTCCCCCCCCCTCCCTCCCTCCATCCCTCCCCCCCTCACCCCACTCTTTTACTCCCCTGGTTCACTGCTGACAGAAACAAGGCCAGAGCTGGGGTGATGGGATGAATGCTGGGCCAAGAGAAACACTGGACCTTGTACACACACACACAGAGTTACACTCTCTCTCTCTCACACACACACACACACAGAAATAAGAAAAGGTTATCGGATCTTTTTTTCAGTGAATATGCTGTTAAAGTTTACTATCTTCAGCTGCATTCACTGGCTTGGTTAAGTGCTACATTAATGTGATTTAAATCCAACTGTGGAGCAACGCAAGAGATTTATTTTGATATTATGAAAGAAAACAATCTATTAAGATTTATTCACTTTTCCCCGACACACTGCTGCGAGGAGCCACCTCGGTGAAAATCTTACATTATTGAAATTAAAACCGAAGTGAATAAAACATGCCACTCTTTGTCAAATATTTAGCAGCGCTCCTTTATAATTAAACTTTGTAGCTGTTTTGAAGATGTTTGGTTTCTTAAAGCATTAATGACGCAAGAGCTTTGTCAAACAGCTCCTGATTCTGTGAATCACATTTAGGTCACTCAGGCCGCTGTTTTTTTTAGACATTTTTTTCATTTGAAAAAGGGTCTCCTTTCTTTCTCTTGGCATGTTCTCGCTCCCATTCAATCCTTATTAGGTTTCCCCTAATTGTCAAACAAACTGTTGGGTCAACCTCAGTCGTATCTGGCCGTAAAACAGCACATTAGGCCCCGGTGAGGGATATATGTGGTATTTCATCGGAGACGGAGTAATGCTGGGGTTTTATGGTTAAGTACCAGTTCACGCCCACGCCATTTGTTTCGCATTAGAGTGGAGGTTTTGTAAATCAGATCAATATGTTCGCTGAGATGTGATTCCTTGTCGGGATCTCCCGAGTCGTTCTTTCCTCAAGTATTTTTCTTAGGGGACTGGTTGTCGATGCATACTCCTCCTCCTCCTCCTCCTCCCCCCCTCCCCTCCACATCCTTCCCCTTCTTCCCTTTACCTCTGTCAGTCCCTCCCTCCATCCTCCACCTCAATCTATTTCCATTTTCTGAATGTAGCAATTTGTAGTGTGACACTGGCTAGATTAGGATGGGAAGCAGTCTGAAGATTTCATCGGACATGGTCTTGCTCCTGCTGGTGTGAGGTCACAGGACAAAGATGGAGGGGGGGGTGGAATTCGGGGAGAGGGTCATCAGTTACCTCGGGGAAACGAGCTGGTCCGCTGGCTGCTCTGTTGGCCCCAGGGGTGCCTGGGATGTATCGGAGGAGAAGCCCCTGAGAAAGAGCCCTGAACCAGTGTCATTTATTAAAAGTGACAAGTTATTTCTAACTATAGCTCTGTTTTTATTGTTTTACAATGCTGTCATTTGGAACAGTGCCCCTCTCTCTTCAGGAACCACAAACAAGTGACGAATGAACGATGCGACCTGCTTTTTTCCTTTTACATACACACATGCTGTGCTGCTAAGTTACATTATTATGTGTTTTGTTGCCCGCATTTAAATCAAACAAATGTGCAGGTTTAATAAAGATCGACTGAATGATAAGTGTAATGAAAATATTTCACCATTCACCAGTTTTTCTCCAGGACATTTGTTCAGCAAATTAATAACAGCTTACAGTATGAATCTCGGGCTGACCTCGGCATAATCAGAACCAGAAGTTCCACAGAACATGACCGCACTGGGAAGTGTGTGTGTTCGAGTGTGTGTTTGTGTGTGTGTGCGTACAGAGCGCAGCCACAGCGTCTGTTTTTGTGTGTGTGAGTTGCTCGGACTTTTATCGAAAAACACAATATTCATGCAAATAATAGCGTGTTTATTCAGTGTTTGACCACTGCGCTTCATCAAGGGTCACTAAGGCACTCTGCTCCCCCTCTTTTTTTTTTTTACCGCCTGCCCCAACTGCGTTAATGATATATGACAGAAATTTCCTTGAGCTGGTTCAGTGGCAAGAAAGGTCCTGGCTAGTCTATATCAATCCATCTGACTTATGTTCCCATGTCTTGAATTACCGCTTGATGGAAACCTGCTGTGGGCTTCTCTTGCCAATTGAAATCAGATCTCCTCCACAGCCTGGTGTGATATTGATCCATATTCAACACCCAGGCAGCCCGATCGATCAGTATTGATTTACAATAAAAAACACTCCTCTGCTTGTTCAGCACCGCGATCAATAACTTTAAAGCAAAAGGGGGAAAAAAATATTTAAAAAGAAGAAAAACAGGATTGTGCTTTTTCCAGCGGTGACCAGCTGGAATACATAAAAATGTGAGGAGATGTTTCTTTTCATTACAGGAGTCTGACTTTAAGTGACCAAACCTTGACCACAGCGGCGAGCGGCGGCCGCGTCCACAGTGAACAATGATCCTCCACCGCCATGTGAGACACACCAATAAAAAATGGTTTAATGGGATGACACTTCTATAAGGACTCATTTATTGAAGGAGGTGTGTCTGTTTCTGAATTAGTGGCACATCTGCACTGCAACAGGGAGCGCTAAAACTGTCATATCAAATGTGTCTGGAAATTGAAATGGAATGCTAAAAGTGGTGGATCAAGCCCGAGCACTTTAGCTTGATTTCAGCGTGTTAACACGATGACATGATTTCCTGTGGTTTTTATATTAATTTGTGTCTCACCCACTCACACATATGCCTGGTCTCTGCCTCCCACACGGCACATCATCAGGGCCCGGTTCAACGTCAAACGCACTCCAACAGACTAAGGCGACCCATTCAGCTACAGTCCAGATCCACTTTTCCCCCCTGTCACATCTTAGTCCTAATCTCTCGGACTTCCTCCCCTCTGCCAAATAAGCGTTCCCATCCAGCAGGTTCCAGCATCGGGCCGGGCTGCAGACATCTGAAAGTTATTATCCCCAATCTCTGACATCCAGGAGTTTACAGTTATATAATGATGGGGAAAACCACATGTCCCCAGAGGCAGAGAACATTTTTGAGATGCCTCCCCATCTGTTTTTGGGGGAGCTGCCCATTTTGGGCCAAACTCAGAATGGCAGGCAGGCTGATTTTTTTTTCTGTAATTTTTATTTTCTACCAGTGAAACAGGCCAGTCTGGGAGTCATTATATGGGGTGATAAAGCAAATCCAATTGGGTCAGGTTCCCCTCTGCACAGTGCTGGTGGCACCGGCTCTCCCCGCCTCGCTGCTCGTCCCTGACTGTGTAAGTGCTGGTTGTTTGTTTGTCCTAGAGAGGCTGGGCTGGGGGACTAATGCAAGCCCGGGGGCCAGCCAGGTCGGAGGCGACGGTAAACCCGAGCCGCCTGGCGTAGAAGCGCTCCCTCGTTGCTGGCTCGGCCTTGTTTGGACTGCAGCTCCGGTTTGCTTTCTTAGAGGGAAGCTGAGCCTCCGTAATCATCCAGCCTTTCGCTCGGGCGGGGAGCACAGCCGGGACCAGAGGGAGTGATGACATAGGTCCGCAGAGGCCTGGCCCGGTCCACCCCTGCTGCTCTTAGGATATTTATTTTCTCTTCTCATTGTATGGTTTAAGTCACACCGTATTATGTTCGGACCTTATGCACGTGCACAGGCACTCAGATGTGATGAGGTGCATGGCGTAAAGCTGTAGGCTTTGTTTTTACTAATAACGTCGGGGATTAGTGACTTGCTGACCTCAGTGTAATCTTTATTAGTCTGTTAACCATATACTCTGGTTATGGAGCTGGCCCCGACTGATGTGAAAGCGGTGACACAGACGTGCATTTCAGGAAGAAACAAATGGGGAAACTAACCAAATTACATGCTGTTATTAAATCTCTATGCTATGTTATGTGTAGATGAATGTGTGTTTCTGCTTAAGCGTTTCCAAAATTTTACAGATTTAGATAATTTAAGACCCCCACGTTGGCCCCCCAGGCACTCCTCACAAATGTTTTATTCAGCATCAGCACTCTGTTCTGTTTTGTTACGTTATTGAAATGGGTTGTCGATTCGAATAGAGTCAACCTGGTGGGCCAATCTCATTGTAGCCAGTGGAGAGTGAAAGCCATCTCTGCAGCATAGGCTCACCAGAACACACACAGAGATTGGACGAGGGGGGCAGTGAGAGCGAGAGTGCCTTCTCCAGATGGAGATCCCAGATATGGGGGGAAATGTCCGGGCCATTTTCCAGGGTTTCCATAATGGGAATCAACCCCTTGCTTGCTTATTAAGTTGTGCACACAAGGAGGAGTGAGGGGAGAGATGGAGAGGAGAGGAGATAAGGGCAGGCGAGGCGAGAGATGGACAACCTGCGCGCCGTCACCTCTCCGTTGTAAGTGTCAAGCCGGCCCTGTCGGAGAAATCACAGGTCATGTGGATAGATGATTGTCAAAGCACCGCATTGATATAAGGGCTCTCTTTTTTTCCTTTGAGCCGCGAAGGCGCATGATAAGATTTGTTTTTGTTTTCTGTAGGAGAGGGAGAAAGTATGACGTCCGGGTTAGGGAGGTCGGATCTGGGGGTCGTGGGGTCACAGCCTCTTTGGTACCTGAGTAACCTCACATGGCTTAGCCTGAAATGATGGCGGCGGCGGTGGGGAGGGGCGAGAGAGTGATCTATCAGCGGAAGCAGCAGACATGCAGACAGAATGGCAGCTACTGCAGCTAAACAGAGTGAGACAGATAGGCAGAAGTCTCTCATACGTAACACCAGGAGCTTTAAGACGACAGCTCTGAGTGTTATGGATGCTTGACATTGACCTCTCATACAGAGATGGCGTATTTATCAAGGTTGTAGGACAAGAGTGTATTTGTTTTTAAATTATTTAGTTCACTGGGTGAGATGCTACTTTCCTCACATAACGCTCGCCACTTTTGTAACAAGATAACAACAATATCCTCCTCCTCTCGCTTTCGTGCGTCTTGTTAGATGTTTCCTACGAGGCTTAGAATTCAGGTGATCATATTTTGAACACTGTCAGTCCTATCAAGTCGAATCAACCTTAAAAAAAGAGGGGAGGGAAAAAAAGCTCTGAAGCTTACATTTTTCTGGAAGAGAAATATTTGTGTACAGATAGGCCTGTCATTCTGTGAAACAACATTCATGATTCTTTTATTGGTGCTCAGCCATCACCCCCCTCTCTTCCTCTGTGGAAAAAAGGGCTAGTCTACAAAGTGGCTTTTTGCCGTTTGAGAGAAGTAAACTTCATCAGGTCGACGGCGAGGTGTGCTTCACATGTCACTCAGTCGAGCTCTCTCCTAATGAAATGCTGCATACAGATTTCTGCCTGCGGGCTCGGGGGGATAAGACCGTGGTAACAGAATGAAACAAACCCCTTCCCATTCCCTTCACTCACACACACAAACACCCGGCAAAACGCAGAAACATACCCAGACAAACACACATTCATGCAGCTGTGCACACACCTACACACACACTCTTGCTGGAGAGCATCCATGTGAGGAGATCCAAATCTGCAATTTATTCAAATATTGATATTTCTACTTGTCAGGAGAAAGGTGCCTTGAAATTTCCTCTGAGTACTCCTGTCAAAAAAATAGCAGGAAATATGTCAGATAATTCATAAATGGAGTTCAGCGCTGCAAAGTCAGTAGGGAACAGCAAAAAATATATATGCTTGTCAATGAAGAATAGGAGCAATATTACAGAGCCTGCTGCTCATTCTTCCATCATGTCAAGCAAACAGCTTTTGCAGGCCCATAAGTGTACGTTTCACAGCCTGTGTGTGTATTTGTGTATATGCATGTATATTTGTATATGTCCCTGTGTATGTACATGTCTGTGTATATTTATACATGTGAATGTGTGTGTGTGCTTTGGCTATGTTGTGACTCCTACTTAGATGTGTTTGTTATCTTTTTCCATCAAGACACCCCATTTCCCATCCTGGAGCAGCCAATGGGAATGTGTCCTGTTTCTTTTTTTTTTTTTTTCTTCTTCTTCTGCAGAGGTCCGTAACCGGACGCTGGCCTCCATGTGGTTTGAATTAGGGCCCCTGAAACTGTGAAGGACGCCTCGAATGACGTGAGGCACTTGCAGACCAAATTCCATTCTGCTGAATGGTGGAGAAACGAGCTCTCCGGAATCCTCCGAGATTTTTTGGCTCGGGCCCTGCAGCGATTAAAACAGGGCGGAAACCAATAACTCAATGAATCATGGGGCAACGTCCCATGAAATCTCTCACTGCTCTGTCACACCCACATGCAAACCCCGAATCCACTCAAACTCTGCTGATTAGTCTTTTTTCCAAAGTGCGAGAAAAAGTAGAAACGGGACAAAAGTCTCGTTCTTCTCTCCGGTTTATTGGGCAGAACTTTCGCCACTCTCCCCCCTGTTTCCTCCCTCTGGTAGTTACCTCCACTATGACAGAGTGCGGGCTTCCTGATGATGCATCACTTGACCATGTTGTGCCAAAGCGAGACAGAATAGGACTCCACATATCTCCAGCGGTCATGTGATGCCATAGTTCATAGCAGTTGATGAGATGCAGTTTGGCACAGCTTGGGACCCATCTGGGAGATGCAGATACGCAGACAGGAGAAGTATTTTACAGCAATGCATCTGCGCGCTTGAAGAGCTATTTAGCATATGCTGCTATACGAGAGAATGTGCTCTGCTGTTGCCAGCTGCAGATTAGTCTTCATTTCTCAAAAATCCGACAGAACAGCTGATCCATAGCTGCAGACGGCTAGCAATGAGCAAAATATTGTTTTATGCTAATGCAGTATGTTATTTAATATTCGGCTTCATTACTTCTCAATAAGCGGAGTTATTTTGTTAGAATAATACAGAAAAAAAAAAACATCTTTTCCCAGTATTCTTATATCTACGATAACAATGTCAAGCAGTGCAGTGATGCTGCTGCCAGCGCTGGCCGGTTTGTTTCTGTTAGCTCCAGCAGAAGTCAAAGCTCATGCTGCTGCTCTAACTCAAGTGGCTGATATGTTAGGCCATCTAGGGCATGGCAGGCGGTTGACAGTCCATGCAGCCTGTCTACCCACAGGACATCTCCACACAGTGTGTCCACAGCAGGGCCAGCCCTGTCATCTGGGCCCACTATGGACCAGTGCTCTGCTGACAGTGAGAGGGTAAACGTTTACCACCTCAATCCCCCATTAACTCGGTGAAGGCGCTTCGATCCTCTGTGAAAATAATGATATTGATTGGAGCTTGGCTCTACAAACGAAATGGTTGCAACTAAAAGAGGGATGGGCCCTTGCATTAGAATATGGGATTTTCGAGGATAAAAGAGTGTTTGGATCTTGTTATATTTTTCCTCTCCTCCATCTCCCTCCAGCTTTCCCCCACCTCCTTGTCTCCTCTCTTTCTGCATTTTTATGTGTGTGCATGTAGTGTGAGAGCCGGCATGTCTCCTAAGATTACCCTCTGCTATCCCCGCAATCAAACAACAAATGACAACATCATTGCTCAGGCCTTTCAAAATACGACACAAAAAAAGTGTGTTGTAGCTACATTAACTTGCAACAACCCCCTAATAGACCCTTGTGGGTTTTGTATCTCTCCGCCTCCTCTCTCTCTCTCTCTCTCTTCCTCTCTCTCCTCTCTTTTCTCTGCTAGGCTGTCACATATCCACCACCCTCCCAGCCCCCCCCCCACCACACACACCCCCGGCCCCCCCACCCCCACCCCTCACAGTGCGAGCCTCCGAGCCTCGGTGGAGATCAGGAGCTCCCTGTCGGAGGTGCTTTGTCACGTAGCCCAGGGAGCGTGGAACTCACCCAGAGCTGTTGAACAAACACAAGCACAGGGGCTGTCAATAGCAGCTCCGCAAACTAATTGCCTGTCAAATGAACCACCCTCGTTAAGCTGCCCTCACACACACACACGCACTCACACACACACACACACACACACACACGTGTGCGTGCACTGTGACATTCATACGCACACACTCCCACACACAGAGCCGATTTGATTCAAAGAGTAGTGATACCTTGTTAGAAGAAAAGACACACGAGTGGCACTTCTCTGTTTGCCGTCTTGTTCCTGCAATCGTTACCGGCGTGTGTAGTGCAGTCACCGTGAGATTGCCATTTTGTTATTATTAAGGGGAACACAGCATTGTATAGAGTAGCTGATGTAATCCGAACAGATTCCACACAGCCTACAGTCTATCAGCTGGTGTAATATTTCACTTTTTAAAACCACTCATTAGATGGTAGCAGAGCTCCATACGCCAAATGGTATTGTTTTTGTGTTTGTTTTGCTGTTTTTTTTTCTTTTTTTTTCTGTAGTCATTAGGCAGTAGCAGTGGAGTGCCCAGCGCCTTGTCTGGGTGCCTGTAACAGTGCTGTCGGATTGACACAGCTGGGGAGAGCAGCTTGAGGCTGCACGCTCAGGAATACACAGGGGTGTTCAAAGCCCCTCTCTGAATCCTGATCAGAGCGCTGCCCCGGCCAACTGATGGCCTATTAAATATACATGCGCAGAGGTCAGAGCTGGAGGTCCCGGCTTCCTCCCAGCCATGTGCACTTAAGCGGAAGGGCTGGGCAACAATAAAACCTCCTCTCGCTCCAGCGAGCTCTCCCCTGACACCCTCACCTCCAGTGTGTACGTCAAGTACAGTGCTCACCTAGTGCTATATTACAACCGCCTTTGTGGAAAGGCCAAATGATGCATTTTTTACATGGTTATTATATATTTATATTCAATAACACCAAGGACCACTCTTGTGTCTGTCTGTCTCCTATTTTTTTTCCTTTTGTCGCTGATAAATAGCCGCGCTCGATACAAGCAAACACAGAGTTTGAAGTGGGTCCACATCCCTGGGCTTTGTAGTTTAGCACAGACCGAGGCGAGGAGGTAGAGGGAAGAGCCCCATAATGGCCAGTCATGATTAACATATTCAGAGTGACACTCTCTCTGTGTTCGTTCGTTAAGCCCGGTCTGTCTGACTAATGAAGTGGAGCGGCAGTTTATCAATTAACCCAGCACTGAGCCATTTGTGCCGGGGATAACGCTCGAGCTGGGTGTTGCGGTGATCCAGTTTGGTGCCCTTTAACCCCTGCGAGTGTCCAACAAGGCAGGAGCGTGTGACAGTGACAGCAAAACACACAAGTCCACAACCGGAGATCCACTAAACAGGATTTGTGTCTGCTGCTTGTCGGCAGAATGCGGAGAAAGGAGTGAGGATTGATTGGGTAATAGGATCATGAAAAAAGATCCCCGCAAACTAACATTGGGGGTTTTCAGCATCCTCAGACTTGGCATAGATCATAGCAAACAACTTAGTGCTGTCTCTATTAAAACAAGGCCTCCCTTGCCATTATCTTTCCCCCTACTGCTCCTTCCTCCATTTCACATTGTTTGTGTTCATTAAGACATGGGCGACCTGCCTTATCCACACATCAGACCCAGCTCTCAAGAGTAATTGCGATGGTCTCGCAGAGGATAATGTGGTTTAAACTCAGTATAGCCTGTCTATTAGGAGAGACATGATGGCAACCACAAATAATAAAGAACTATTTATTCCTCTCTCTGTGACGCTAACTAGGTAACATATCAAGCCGGCTCCGCTAAGGGTCTCTCTTACTGTCAGATATGGCACCCTTCATCCATTCCCAATGGCCCTCGCCTCGACATCTCTGCTCTTCATTTTCTACATGAGCCCGGTCATAAATGCACACACACCTCATATATATTTGATAGTTAATATTTATCCTCGCTAGGGAAGTGCACTTTACATGTGGTAACATACGATTACCTGCAATTCTTATAGCAAAGAAACAAAATCGATATGGATATATAATTCATGACGGAGGGGCTATCAGTTTTTATGGCTCTCTATCCAGGCTCATTAAAGTTTTATCGTAATTGACTGCAAGCAAGAGTTTTTAAGGCATGTTTCTCCCTCACTTTCTACCTTTAATAATTAAGTAAAGTTTAATTGGTTGTATTTTGAAGCACCTAGGTATGATAGGAGTCTCCCAAATTCAGAGCCATGAATTATAGAGCGCTATGTTATGCATTAACCTGTCAGTTTGTTCATTTGTTAAGGCCGAAAAGTACGGTCCCAACCCCCAAATCACATCCAGAAATGGAATATCCGGCCTGGCCCCTTCAAAAAATGCCTTTTTATGTCTTTCATTGCTGTGTTAATGTAGTGACATGACGCTGTCACTCAGAGTGCTCCCATCAACCGCCGGCCCCGAATCGACTCCGCTGATTGGTGGTCAACTTGTTCTCTTGAAGGGAGATTGACAGACGGAAAATTGCACTCTCAGATTTCACCCTTCATTCGTTGCAGTTGTTCTTCCACTCGTCAACTCTCCGCCATGCCTGAGACAGACAGAGGCTTTATCCATTAGCTGCCGGCTTGGCGGGTGGGTGGGCAGATTGAGGCGGGATGGAGGAGGAGATGGGGGTAGGAAGACAATCCTACATTTGAGCACTCTGAGGGAAAATCAATCATGTCATCATAAGTGAGAAGTATGGATGAATTTCATCAGCTGGTTCCTGTCCTGTTCACGCCGCTGGCTTTCTGACTGGCCTGTCCTCCTGATTGGCATCCTCAATGACCCTTAAATCCGAAAAGGGGAGCCGATTTTGAAAACACTGTAATAAGAGAAATCGGACAGTGGTTTCAGGGTCACACTTTTCCCACTTCTCCTGCTGCTTCACTGTGGGAAACCTCCAGTGGTTTCTCTTGACAAAGTGGTAATAGATTTACCATCTGATTTTGTGCCAAACCAGCATTAGAAGGTTTTGTAAGAAAATGTTTCTCAACTATTTCCCGTCCACAGCAGATATGATGAAGTGTTATAAAGGGCAGCAGCACTCTGCCACTGAAAATTTGTTTTATAATTTTCCCCCGTCATCTCGCAAGGTCACCGGCGAGAACTAAAAGCAGCGTAGGTATAGGGTGTGAAGCAATCAAAAATGGATGAAAGTGAAGACATGGAAATCACAGATGAGAAATTGACAGCCGTTTACAGCCTTGTTGTCGATGTGAGTGACAGAGCGAGGGAGAAAGTGAGAGGGGGGGGAAAGGCAGAGTTAAAGTGGTGATAAATTTAATGGAAAAATCAAATACAAAACAAATTCATTCCTCTAAACTTGATGCTCCAGTCGTTCTTTTCTTGGCCTGTTGCTAAGCCTTAGAATAAACTGTCACTCCTTATCGATCGCATCTGAATTGTTACCGAGATTTCTGAAAAGTAGTCTTGACACACACCCTGCAGAATAGTAATCTTGGGAGATGAGAACATCCAGACTGAACAGCTAACACCCCCTGACTTAAAATAAAAGAGGCTTTT
The DNA here is from genome assembly GCA_962446985.1 of Xyrichtys novacula. Lineage (NCBI taxonomy): Eukaryota > Metazoa > Chordata > Actinopteri > Labriformes > Labridae > Xyrichtys > Xyrichtys novacula. The sequence goes on along the minus strand of OY660874.1, from coordinate 21,352,613 downwards.
CTTTTCTGCCTTTTTCAAATCCCAGCTAATACACTTTGCTGAATTACAAATTCAGTGATAAATATGTTGCCGTGAAGGATGTGCCGTGGCTGCTTTTTAATGACTTTGCTGTGGTTGCTGTGGATGTTGCCAGTTTGTCATGGGAAATGCTTATAAAACAGTGACTGAGCATGAAATGTTTGTACACGATTTGTTTGCCATTTGTGAAGGAGATGACATGATCGAAAAATCAATTCACTTCACGTTTGATTTCCAGCGAGCACCTAAATGACTGCTCTTCAATCGCCCACTGAAATTCATGTATCATGGTATGGTTCATTATATTCCGATGGTGTATTAATTATGGCTATAGATAGAGAGCTCTACTGTGAGAGGTAGCCTCGCTGCTGTGTGCCAGAGGGAGCTAGCCTGAGGAGGAAAGCTCTGCTTGTATCCACTCATCCCTCGGCTGACAGGCCTGCTCCAGGAGAAAAGGATTTCTCCGGATTGAGTGCCATTTTCTCTTCTTTAACAAGGAAATTAGTGTGTAAAGGAGATCTGTCAGGATAAAGTGCAGCTTGACTGCTGCCGCCCTCCCCTCCTCTCTGTCTTTCTTTCCCGCCCTTCCCTCCCTTTCCACGTCCTGTAACTCTCTCTCTCTCTCTCTCTCTTTCTCCACCTCTCTTTTGCTTTCTCTCCCTCTTTCTGCCTCCCTCTTTTCTCCCCTACTCAATGGCTCCCTCAGGGGATCTTCCTTGAGCATTAGCAGAACACATCCAATGTCCCAGCTACATGATTTCATGATATGATTTGTACCGGGGATTTGCAATAATCCGCAAATAAAGTTGAAAGTGAATGACTCTCAATAAGAGACGCAGACAAGCAAAACCGAACCTTTTAAGATTTTCTTTATCTTTAATGGCATGAAAAATGAATTTGTTTTGCATAAGATCACAACAATTTAGCAACGGCCTGAGTATGTTGTTTTGTCTTTGGCTTTTATGATCATGATTAATTCCTGCACAGGAACCTCGGTGATATACATAATGCATCATTGGCTCATTTAAATGTTCAGTTCCTCTGCAGTTGCGCAGAGCTTGGTAGCTCATTACACATTACCCATGTGCGCCTGCATGGGAGTTGGGGAGTGCCAGCCATACTCACTTGTAGTCAAAGATACAGTATGTGCTGCTTTAGCAGGATGTCAGGAATTGACTATGCGATTAATCTCAGGTGTCTCCTCCACCTCTTCAGCTTCATTCACCTCATGTTAGTCCCTTTATTTTGTCTCGGTAACTTTTCACCTGCACTAGATAGACAGGCTGTAGCCCCACTGGCACATTTTTAATAAGTCTGCTTCAAAGGTGTAGGGCGAGGAAGAAAAAAAAAAAAAAAATCAAAACATCCTGGGTTAATTTGAAATGTACTCTGCATCTGTGATGGGAAACAGCCTCACAGGTAAGTAAGGCAGACAATTAGGGAATATCCGTAAGTGCAGGAGCTGCATACTAAAAAACGCAAATCACTATTTCCCCATCTGGCCCCTACTGTGCCGAGAACTGCAGCTGAGGTCCGATTTCACCCGTCAATCACCGCCGCCTCGCTGTGGGGTGTGTGTCCTGGTGAGAGAGCCTACCCCCAAGTCATTAGCACACACAGTCAAACTGTAGTGAGAAGTGCCCCGCGCCGCTCCGCTCTGCACCACGGTTTAAATATCCCCAGCCTGTGACAGGATCAGTTTAGCGATCTGTAGGATTGATCTCCTCTTTAAAGTTTTGCCTGAGGCGACTCTAATTGGGAACGAGGCTGCCTCCCACTCCCCTCACTCCCTTAACTGTCAGTCTTGGCTTTGTTTACTGAGGACATGCCCAAACCTATTTACTCAATAATGAGGAGACGTGGTGGGGATGCTGCTGATCACATCGAGGCCCCCAGCGGGACTCCTGCATGCTGGGAAGGGCGGGAACATCATTTTAGACTTTCTGAGCTGGTGAAAGTTAGCCTACGCCGCTGCCGTCGCTATAATGTAGCAGCTATTTTCCCTCCTTGTTTCCTTGATTTGAAGAGCTCTTGTCTACCTCGGGGAATTTATTGTTTTTCCTCTGTCACAACACACAGTTAGCTAAAATAGCACGGCGCTCAAAAGAGGAAGCACATAAGTGGCATCATTTTACACTCTTGCTTGCGCCCTTCATATGTTCTATGAAGAATTAAAGCTGACTGAAAGCCCTCTCGAAACATGTGAGGTATCGCCAAAGCCTTGTTGTGGAGTGGACTATTCATGACTGGAGTGCCTCGGCCTTTTGAGCCATTTTCTCAGATTCTCACTCTCATTTAGGTTTGTTTTCATCTGCGCTGACTGACAAAGCCTTTGGTGTGGATAGCGAGGCAATAGAGTCCATTGATGCCCATTGGGATTATGAATGATGAAGTGGAGAAGCTGCCGCTATCAGAGGGACACAACACTGCTCTTAATAGAAAAGCATTTAGAAAAGGCAGCAGGGAGGAGGAGGAGGAGGAGGTGGTGGTGGTGGGGGGCTCTCTGACACTCGACTGATAAGAGGCAGCTCTTCAGAGGTGGTTGTGTGTACAATGAAACACGCTGATGGGGATACAATGACACACATGTTGCGTCTGACAGGCGGTGATTTAGACGTAGTGTTGGGAAATAAATAAAAAAAGCACCCGGACCACACAACCAAGTTCCATGACGTGATGCAGAATACGCCGCCTGTGTATGTTTCTACTTATTGGTTTGATTTGCGGGGGGAAAAAAGCATTGTCATTACTCATATCCGGCCCGGACAGATTGAAGAGGAGGGACGAGGAGAAGGAGTCAGTACAGTGTGGTGGCACGGGGAGTGAAAGAGAGATATGCAGAGAGGCAGAGCTGTCAGTTTGAGGAATGAGCCTGATAAGAGGAAGGGACTCGGCAGATGGGCAGAAGAAACCGGCAGCACACTTCTCAATTAAACATGTAAATACCAAAAGCAGGCAGGCAGCGACAGAGATGAGGAAGTTAAATAAACACAGCAACCGTGCTGTGATTACAAGCTCAAAACACCACCACCTTTGCCACTTTTTTTATTTATTTTTTTTGGTAGTTCCTTCAACTCCAAGGAACTCTTTAATCCAGCTAAACCTCTGCCTTACTATATCATGAATTTCTTTTTTTATCCCTTTGTTTTATCATCTCCTGTGGTTAAATTGATTCATGCTGAGTGGAATTCTTTGAGAAGTTGGGCTCCCACCAGGAACTCTTGATACAGATCTAATTGAGCTTTTCATCTATTCACTTTGTCCTTTGTTATCCATTTTAATATATTTTTTTTAATAATTGTTGTCCATCATTTTTACATACGAGCCCACCCCCCCCTCCAACTCCAACACCCCCACACGTATCCAGCTGTGAGCAACAGGGAGCATCTTAAATACTTCTGTAGGCAGTGTCCCTGACATTAATAACAATGAGCTTGGCATAACCACAGTACATTTCTTAGGCAAGATTCACAGTTTGACATTCAGCCCAGATGCTATCTGCGGAGCCTCAGCGTTTAAGACCGCAGAGGAGACAGACATCTGTCACTTGTTACCTTTGAAGTGAATAAGAGTGGGACGCAGAAAAACACAGCGGACAAAAGGCCATTCTGACCACAGACCCTCAGTGTTTACAAACGGAAAGAGAGAGTGACAGGAGAAACTCAAGATGAATGGATCGCCGCTGTTGATCTCCCCTCCTCATTCCATGTGCTAAGTTATTCCGTGGCTGCTACCCCAGTGGGGGGGCGAAGGGAAACAGGAAGTTGAGAGAGGCAAGCAGAACGCCTCAAGGACTCTGGAGGAGCAGAGCGCTACAGCCTGCATGGGAAAAAAAAAAAAAACAAACTTACTGTACACTTCTCTAACCTGAGGTACCAAACATTACAAATGTGAACATAATCCACATTTTAATGAGGGGATGACGCGATATTAAGGCAATATTTGCAATAGTGTTGTTGTCATGTTGAAATAGCAGGCGTGATTGCATGAGCTGTTGTTGGAGTGGATTTAGGATTAGTGTAAAGAAGTGTATTTTGATATAATTATTAGAACAATGGCTGTGTTCATTTATCTCCTGTCATGTCTCCTCAGACCTGCTTCTATTTCAGGTTGCACGTCAAGTGAGAGCAGCTATATCTGGCTGGCAATTAAGCTGGTCCTGCCTCCCCTTGATGCTTGATTAGTCCGATTGATGGAGGAGGCCATATGTGGCGGTGTCAAAACTTGGCAGCCAAGCTCCATCCTCTCAAATGAGAGGCAGGCAATAAAGAGGCAGGCTGCCCAGAGTGGGTGCACGTATGCGAGGCCTGCAGCGCCACAATTTTTGGGCCCCCCCTCCACTCCGTCCTCCTGATATGTAGCGTTTTCTCTAGGGGTCTTCAGGGGGCACTGACCACTCCAGCCAAGTTCTAGTACGGGCAGAGGTGGCCACCGGCGAGGGGTGTCCCTGTACCCAGCCCTCTGGGGCACCAGCTCCAGGCAAGGCGTTGGGGGGGGTTGGGATGTGTGTGGGTGTGTGTGTGTGGAGTGGTAGATGGGGGGTTGGGAGGTTTAGAAAGCTGAAAGATATGGCCCCCTTCCCAATCTCGCTCGGAGACAACAAAAAGGGAATGCTTGAGAAGGGGAAGCAGCGGGAGGAGAGCACAAAGACAAAGGCGCGGGCAAGGTCAGTCTAGCTAATGGGCCTGAGCCGTAGGCTGCCTGGGGCTAGGCACACTTCTGTTCTCTCTCACACACTGGGCCTTCAAAGACCCTTCAGTCCACCCCTCTCCTTCTCTCCTCTCTTCCTCCATCTCTTCCACTCCTCTTCCACTCTTTTCCCTCACTTCCACTGGTGACACTGCCCCCCCCCCCTTCAAAAGGTACAGCACAGGTGTCTTTAAAAACACATTAAAAACACCTCACCAATAACTCCCTTTTGTCCGGCGTATCAACAATTGTGATTTTACCCACTGACATTTCTCCAAACAGAAGTGATTCCTTAAACAACGTAGAGGATATTTTCTTAACTTCCGGTTTTCTCGCTTGTCACCGGCCGTCATTAGGTCCAAGGTGGGTCCCTGGAAGTGCATGGAGGAAGTGTTGGAAACGAGGAGGAGGTGGAGTGTTGTTGTCAGGTTGGCTGGCTGGCGTTGCTTGGCTCCACTCGAGGGCTCCTTTAATGTGCAGCGGAGTAGAATAAGTGAGTGGCTGTGGGCACCAGCTGAGCTCACTCTCGTCTTCGCCTGGTAGCTGAGGGGTGAGCCGCTGCCACCTGACACTGGGCACACGGCTCAGGGCTCCTCTTGGCAACGTGGCACAGCACACATGTCCCCTCATTTGGATGGAGATTCAGACACAACACACAAAAGCTTTACCCCCCCTCCTCCGTGGCACTCCTCCTCCTCCTCCCTTCCCTCACTCACTCACTCAGTCAGTCAGTCAGTCTCTCTTTTTCTCCCCTCCTGTTTTTTTTTTTTTCTCCCCTTCCTTTAGATTTTGACGGCATCATAATAATCTGGGTATCTTCTTGATCATGCCCCATGTTTTTTTTTTCCCTTTTTTCTTCCTCATCTTCTCGGAGACGAGTTTGAAATTGCCTGCGTCAGGACTTTGCTAATTAAAGTCATACTTTCAAAAATGCCATAATAACTGTTAATTAGCTTGATGCTATTTTCAGCATAATTTGCTAATTAGTGGAAAACCTGTACAGCGTTTCTCTCTAATTACAGTATGGCTCCGCACGGCGCATCTGTGCCTTGACTCCAAATGATACCATTACAAAGTCCCGTATTACGCATTCTCTCAAAACAGTTAATTGCCTCCACAGATAGTGAGATACTTCAGTCAGCTGATTTTTATGGTAATAAATGGACAGGCACAGACACAAACCTCCCTGCTTCATGTTTATGAAATATGAAAAAGGAAAAACAACCTCCTTATGAGATGCATGGAGTTAGTTTGGAATATAATCTGGCTGGCTCTGTGATGATTTTGTGTGCTCATGCGTTGAGTTGCCAGGACTTTTAATGAAGTTTGATTTATTCCGTGTTATAGCCTCATGAGCGTGTACGCCATAAATTGTAATTAAAGCAAAAGATGTAGACAGTAACCTTATCAAAAGGTAAAGGTAATGCTTAAAACGAGAGGTGGTGGCCGTGTAAATACAAGCCGGAGCTTATTACTGCGAACGTAAGCACCATGTCGCCCTAACAGTTATTTTCATGTAGCCTAGTGATGAGAGAGAGAATAACGGACATGACCATAGGTTGACCCCGCTACATGTGTACACTCGACACAAATTATGACTCATTAAGTGTGGTGAGGTGCATGATTGGCATGACCTCCGACCCCGGGACGTCAGCTGTGCCCATCCTCCGCTTTGCCCCGCTTTTGACAGCCACCAGCCTGACAGGGCTAGCATCGGCGCCGGCTAATTAATGCACCACTTCAGAGACCCTTTCATTTATGGCTTCTGAAAGGCATTATTAAATTAATTAAACCACCAAGAGTTAGTCATTATGAAATCAGGAGGTTTACATGGATGACAGCGTTTATGAATTAAACATCCCCAAAGTTCCTCGCAGGAGATACCCCGAGCTGCGTGTGGGTACCTAGCACGACAGATGTTTGCCCCCCCCTTCCTCCCTCCCTTCCCCAAGCTAACCTGTATTGCAAGCGATTTAGGTCTCATTTGGGGGTTTGAAAACTGAAAGCAGGAGAGAAAGAGGTTCAGGATAGCTAATGAGCAGAGAAAGAGAGGGGAAAAGGAGGTCACTCGCTCTGTTCATCTGTAGACAGTGCAGATGGTTCTGTTTTATACAATACAACAATGGCGTACATCAATTTGTTGATCGCTAATAGATAGCTACTCTCAGAAGACTTGCAGGCTGGGATCAGTTGTCTGTGGGTTTTAGCTGAGAACTCTACATTTATAGCCTGGAAACATTTAGCAAAGCTGTGTGCTGTTTTTAACTCATCATGTGATGTGAAAACTACAAATGGTTCACGAGATAAATCCCATAAACTTGGGCTTAGCTGGAGAGCAGAGGGCAGAGATGAGTAGCTCACTCAGGAGCCTTGACGATAGACTCCTTTTCATCTGCGGACTGAGATTCACAGATTATCTCAAGAGGCTCTCTATCTCTGTCCTCGTCTCTATTTCTCTTTTTCTGTTCCTCCACCCTCCCTCTCTCGCCCCTCGATTCAGGAAGTTTGCCAGCTACTGTCTTTGTTTACAATGCCAAGGGAAAATGTCAGAGCCGTTGAGAAAAATATCCTTAGAATCTTTTTTTCATCTTCTTAATCTAACAGTTTACTGAACTTGATAAGTGTCCTATCAACATGCTAATCAAATTACTTCGGAACCAAAATTGACAGTTTTCATTAATTATACAAGATTATTCTAATTGCAATTCAAATTTATTCATTCCGAACAGAAGGTATTCAGTAATATTTTACAAAATTTGCATATTAAATGGAGGGAGTTGTGCATTATGCATGGTAATGTATGCAGAGTTTCTTATTTTTAACTTCACGGCCATATGTGGTGTCGTTGTAGGAGCAGGTGAAAAGTCTAAGTGTGTTTAATTTGCTTGACAAACATTCGGCTGGAGCTTGTCAAGGGGAGTATTGTGAATGCCAATCTTTATTCCCTCTTTATTGATTACCCCAAACTCTAAACATCTGGAGGTAAATGGCACTGAGAGAGATGAAGTGAATCATGGGATTAGTACCTTCAATGACTGAATCACTATCAATTACTTCAATAGCATAATTCAAGTGCAGCGCATAAAAGCTACAGCACCTTGGTTTGAGCCAGGATTAATATTGCAATTTAACGTAACAATGGAGGCATGGGAATGATATGGATGGCGTCCAAATTTTTCACATTGATGTCATACAGCTAATGCCGTTATCTAAATACCGAATGTATTTAATTCCTAATTTAGGCTTTGTTTGTAAAATGAAAAGGCTGAACGCATTAGGCACATGTTTTAAAAGGTAATGGATTCTGTGAGTAAAACAACCTTATTTATTCACTGAGACGCAAAACCCCCAATTTGCTCTTTGTTTTTATTTCCTAGAGCGGGCAGTGAAGTGCAAACAGCTTACTGGGAAGCTGTTTACTACTGTATATGACAAAGGCTGCGCGTGTATGTGTGCGTGCGTGCGTGTGCGCGGATGTATAAGTGTGTGTATGTGTGTGTTTATGGGGAAGGGGGCTGCTCTTCCAGCTCCACAGGCAAGGTCTTGTGTTGTAATGTAAGCGTAATAATTATCAAACAGCATCAGGGGCTCTGGGTACGGGCTTTAACAGGGGGAGAGCATGTTTGATATGTAGAATCAGCCCATAGTGCATCCATAGAGGGTGACTAAATCGCACGGTTCATGGATCACATTAGTATTGCTCTGCATCCACACTCGCACTATAGGTGATTTCCATTTAGACACACATTTCCACATGAAGATAAATATGACTTGAATCGTAATTTCCCTGAAGTAAATATAATACAAATACAACATAATACAGTGTCAGGCCAGGCAGGCTAATAGATTACTAGCGTGTTTTCCATTTGTATGGTAAGTGGTGAACCTGGGTGGTGGTCTGGCGAGTAACAAATTGAATGTTTAATCCATCTCAGTGCAGATTGAGGGTATCAGAAAGATCGGTAGTCGTATGAGTTCTCTTGTGACTGCTAGTATATGAGATGTTTTTACTCTTCAGGGGTTTGGGGAATGTTGGTGGATTAACAAGAGGTGCAAAGTGGTAGATAAATGCAATTTCTTATCTTTTCTCAAGTCGGCTGTTATTTTTCAAATAGGTATTCGGATTTGACATGCAGTATTTCCAGACACTGAGTGGTGTAATCTCTGATTTCGCATTACAACTCTTTCGGCTAGTTACATTTAAGTGGAGACGCCGGAATATTACCGCGACTCTTTCTCCTTATGGGCACATATGTGTCTCCTTTTTCATTCTCTTCTCTGTGCATAAACAGTGTACATAAGTGAGATATCATTGTGTAGCACCCATGACAAATCTGCAAAAGATATGCCTCTTCAATGGAACCAAATATACTTGAAGTACACATTTAATACTTTAATAAGTGTTTGCTTTGGCATTTTGTAGAAGCAAGATTAGCGTCAGCTGCACAGCATCTCATATAAAGTGTGACAAATTGATATTTTTATATAGCCTAATCTGTTTACTATGATGTTTATGTGAGGAATTATTACAAACTAATTAAAGAAATCACTTTGATATAATTAGTCAGATTTCAGGAAGCTCATTAGTAGTAATTTGCATGAAAAATAAGCCCTGTAGTGGTGCTCAGGCCCAGCTATTCGATCTGTGTTTTATCTGGTTACACATCAACCCCCATTGTTTGTTGTTTGAGGCGCTCTGAAGTGGCCCACAATATTTTCAGTCATTGCCCTGAGAAGCGGTGGGGTATCTTTTAACAGATTCCTCCCCTAAAGCAAGTCAACCTGTATGTGGAAGCAGACACACGCCTCTGTGTACATAAGGCAGGAGGAGTGAGAGGCAAAACACTGTCTATTTATCTGTCAGGTTCCTGACAAAGAACTGAGCTGACAAGTAAGGGTTTCCCTCCGCAGAGCAGGGGGGCTTTGTTCACCGTACTTACATGCCCAGTCTATGCCCAGAGACTCATGTTATTTGCAAATCACATTCTTTGAAAACTCACAAACGGGGCGAGACATGCCACGCTACGGGTTTGTCAGCTGCCTTCACAACAGCTAGCTGTATCGCTAACAGTGAGCGGTTCGGTAAGGAAGCAGCTTTCTCTTAGCATTTGCCGTGCTGTCACTTTTTCCAACACATGCGATGTGTGTCTTCATGCTTGGGGTCTCTCCTCCCTCAGAGGGTTGCCATCTTCCCTTTGGATTGACAAATAAAACGCCCACACTCCCGCTGAAAATAAAAAGTGGGGGAAAAAAAAAAGACACTCCTGGAATTACATCATTCTCTGCTGAAGCAAATCGTGCACAAATTGATGTACATGTATTATATTCCTGCGCTTAGATTGAAGAAATGATTTGGAATAAAAAGAAACTTTTTTTTTTTTTTTTAAAGCTTTTTTTTTTTTTTCTCAGCAGCCCTGTCTTTGGCAGAGGGGCTCTAAATGCTGGTACAAAAACAGAAGCTGTTTATTCTCTATACCCTTTTCCCACCATGGACGAAATCCTTCCCTAAACATCCGGACAGAGGAGCACTTGTGTGGCGCTGATGTCACAGACCTACCTGGCCTCCCTCTCACAAAAGCTAAGGTATCATTAGCTAGACTCACACAATGGCCATTCAACCAAGCCACTGCGCTCCTCAGGACTAGGGAACAATGTTATTTTTTGTCTCAGAATTATAAAGACAGAGTTTTGCAGGAAACCTGACAGACAAAACCCTTTAGAGGTAAATGCTCCAGGCGGCTTTTGGGTTTAATCTTTTCCCATTAGCATTTTGCCCCCCCTCCCCTCCCTCTTGCTCACACACAAAGACCATATTTACAGGGTCAAAAGTAAAGGCTGTGAGTCTCTGGAGACTGCTTTTTTTTTTGTGTAGATCTGTACGACGTATTGACAACACTTTATGCTTTTGTATTTATGCCCTCCTAATGTATTTTAAAGGGCTTTTAAATAGTTAACAAACATCTTGAACGGAAACATTCGCTTGTGCGGGAAAAGATTTTTCGAACACAAAATAAACAACAGAACAAATCAAGCACGCTTGTTCACTTTTAAGCATATTGAAAATGATTAACCCACATGGCAGCGCTTGATATAATATAATAGTTATATTGTCAACAATACAACTGCCATGCTAAGGGTTCATATGTGCTACCTTTGTGTGCGTTAGAGTATATGTGTGCTTCTGTGCACGTGTGTGCACACATTCACTTACCCTTGTGTGTGCATGCGTGTGTGTGTATGTGTATGTGTGTGTGACTCCATGTGTGTGATTCATTCCAGGGCAGTTTTAGTCCTTATAAAATATTCATTTTGGTTGTGCAGGGCCCTGTAATTGCCATCTCTCACCCTGAATTATTTATACCTCGCACAGACTGACAAAGCTTTGCCATACGGCCCCAGATGAATCAGAAAGCAGCCATCTCTCCTGCCAACAGCACTGGGCTTTCACACAAATATGGCAGCCACGTCTCTCTGCCTGGCCTCTCTTAATTTGACATTTTCTTTTTCCCCCTGCCTTTGTCCTAGGTGCACAGAAAGGTTACCTGTTAGCTTTAAGCACCGACCCGCTCTCTGTCTTTCTGTCTCTATCCCCCCTGCCTACATGACAGTCCACAGTGGGTGTTTTTTTTTCTTCTGAGGACGCGTTAATGTGGCTGAGATGTCAAAGTGGCTGCCTCATGTTTTATGATGACTGACCAGTCCTGACAGCCACTTTAGATGTATGTATTATACATTAGTAATAATATGATGTAGGAATACACTCGCATTTGCTTGAGCATGCATGGACAGATAGCAAATCTACTGACTCAACGACCTATATCCCACACTGGACACACACACAAACATGCAAATAAGCTCCCACTGGCTCCGCAGGATCCAGCATGGCTGTCGGTAAGCGGTCAAAGCCCCCCTGCTGGCCTTGCCTGTACAGCTGCGTTCCTGTGCGCCCTGCTTGGGTCTGATCACTCTCAGGTGCCACAGGAGAGGGACGGCGCTGTATGGCTCTCATTGTAGACCGGCTCTGGAGGCCTCGTCCAACACCCTAAATACTACTATTCACCCAAGCCAGCTCCTCCAACATATGCTTATCTTCCATCTCACTGGAGCAGGGAGGTGCTGACTGGTATTTCCTCAAGGCCCCGAGCTCCAACGCTGACCAGTAATCAAAACTCCACATTTCTCCTCCTGCGCAAAAATAACCTGGAGATACCTCAGTGCTGTCCAGCTGGCAAGCTGAGTAAATACTCCTGCATTGTTGGTGATTATTTTCGAGAAGTCAGCAACCTCATGGCTGTCAGAGTCATTATGAGTAATCAGCATCATACAGGTTTTTTATGGTGATTCAATAATATTTGCCAATTCCAGTGTGGATTTAGATGATGTTGGCTCTGTAGCAGCAACCAGTGTTTGATTCATTCGCAAGACAAAACAACGCAGAATTATTTATGTGTTGCTTCTTATTATATTGTGTTCAAAGTCCTGGTAGAGAAAAGGGCGAATTCGGAGTAAAACAAAGAACAGCGTGCATCAGTACACAGCCTCAGCAGTATCTTGATGTGCAGGGCTGGGAGAGGCAGAGAGAAAGCTCGGGGCTAAACATGCAGTATGTGGCAGTGGTGGAGCTAAAAGCTGCATAAAGCACACAGCCTTAGTCCACTGTTAGCAAGTGATGGATAGTTAGCAGGAGCTCCGAGTCTTCGTCTAATCTGTTACAGTAAACCTGTGCCAAAGCCTGAAGGGAATCAGTGGGGGCCCCTGCTAGGAGTGGGTTTGACGTGAAACCATTTGTGAAGACGAGCGATTCTCTTAAGTAAGAAACTAACAGTGTCCAGAGAGAGAGAGAGAGAGTGAGGGAGAGAGACAGGAGGTGAGGAGAATGAGTGAGAGTACCAGGGAGTGAGAGAAGGAGGAAGAGATACCATAATGAGTCCTGTAGCCATGGAGTAAATGAAGAGGGATTGACAGAGTGAGGGATCCTCAAGTGAAATAATGTCAATGCCACTCTGCCCATTAGAGAGAGAGGGGGGAGGAGGAGAGGGTAAAGAGGGATGAATGGAGGGAACACAGCTACATGTGAGGGTGCAGAGGAGCCCATAAATTATTTGTGACACCCACGCAACACACAGACACAGCACTAACAAAAATATGAAATATGAAACAACAAAATGAAGTGACAATAGCAGCTGGAAAAATAAAGAAATGAAAACAACAAAAAAAAAAAAGAATAAAGGCCGTGGAAATACCCAATAAATTCTCCGAGACGTGAGCAATAATAATCACAGTGACATCTGCCTTGCTGCTCTCAGAGGAGATGGGCCGGAGCCGAGAGTGGAAGGGGTTAATCTCCCAAACCCAATAAGGTTGTATAGCGAGGCACTTGTTCCCTGATAAAGAAGTGATAGGATCTGTGGGTCCGGTCCCTCGGCGCTTGTACAGGGGTAGAGCAAATATTGTTAATGTGCTGTGGTTTACTTCAGCTAAGGCGAGAAAAACAGCTCAGCTTGACGAGAGAAGACAGCGGCGAACCAGGATAGGACAGAGGACGGCTACACGGCGTGGCTCAGCTCAGCTCAGCTGGGCCTCCCGGGGACTTATCCAACATACATATATATATATATATATATATATATATATATATATATATATAAATGTACACCCCAGACCACTCAGATGCATAAATAAGTGTCGGGGCAAGATTAAGATCTATAAGTGTCTCTATTTCTCGTTTTACCTGCTCCGCCTTGTCACAACAGGGATCTGAATGCAGTTCACTGGAGTGCCTAATAACTGGAGCAGTAGGTAGGGAAGGCAGGAGGCTTGACATTAAGACCCTGGCGTTTTGGAAATCCGATACGCTATTGACCCGTGTACCACTATCTCAGCGTAGAGATCTGGTGTCAGCAGATTGTAGTCTGGTGTTAGGAGCCGTTTTCATACGGGGCTCCTGTAACAGGGGCCCATTGAGTCTGGGAGGCAGCTGGGGCCTGATGGGCTGGAGCTGGGGTGGTGATCGATACTCACCGCCCTGCAACGGATGACCTCACTGTCATGGCTGCCGGCTGTGGACACTGCATGCTAGTCATTAGTGCCGGGGCACCAATCAGGAGCTTAGACTTGTCAATACCTGACTCTTACAGATACTCTGGCCATCTGTCAGTGTATTGTGTAACAAATACAGGGAGGCTCTTTTGCACAATAAGAACAAGGTGTACTATTGAAGAGGGGAAAAAAAAAAAACACTCTTTTGTTTTTAATAATTTAAGAAACCAGTGAGGGAAAATAAATCCAAATAGCTCGGGATAAACTTTAATTTTTCACAAGTCATTAAAAATAATACAAATCTGAAAATGAATGCAAAAAAAACCCAACCGTCTTTGCACTATGCATGCGGCCTCCTTAATAATACAGCATTATCCTTATTTGCCCTCTTCACTCAAATCAAAGGGATGGACATTTATGCATGAGTGACATCAACCCTGCAATTAAGTTGGCCATTTAAATGAGAGGAGGCCTTCTTCACCTCGCCTGTTTGTTTTTTTCCCCTCTCTCTTCTCTTCTTTCCCTATTCCCCTCACTGTTTGATGATGGGAGAGGGTGAGCTAGAATTAGGGCGCTGGGTCTTCCTTTGAGTGTCAGCCTAAAATGATCAGAGTAAAGATAAGAGGGTCTAGCAGCCCTCAAATCAGTCAAAGTGCCAAAGTCGGCCTTTTTCTCCTCAATTACCGGGTCTGTGAAGCCAGGGAGTGGAAGGCGCCGAGCCTGCTGCATTACTAAAGAGACAATCTATTTCCCCTTTGACCAGAGGGAGAGAAATCATTATGGCATGATTAGTAGCTTCGGCAGTGGGCGAGCATGGAGGTACTACAGGAGAGTCGTATTAATTGCCTCAGACTGAGGCATGAGCGGGATTGTTTTAACGTTGATTTGTGGACCTGTATGACTGGCTGTCGGAGATAAAAGCCGATGTCAGGTCTTAGTTATACTGGCAGACTTCGGGCGGAGAGCGCGAACGCAAGAGAGAGAGAGAGAGAGAGAGAGAGGGTTGATGTCAAAATGAGCTTCCATAGCCGCCCTGGAAGTCTTTCTCTATATTCCTGTCGATGTCTTCCTCTTTGTCTTTCTTCACACTTCATAGTTTTCCTTTACGCCTCCCACTATCCCTCCCTCTGCTACCCCCTCTCTCCCCTCAGATGGACTCCACCCCACCCCTTCCCACATGCACTCCCTTTCTCTCTCTCTCCTTCTCTCTCTCTCCTCCAACTGATAGCTGCCTCGGCCGATTATTTCATCCAGTGCGGTCCACTGAGAGCCTCCTCTCCCGGCTTTGGAAGAGCTTTAATTAGCCATGTTAATATCCCCTTCATTGGCCTTAATATCACTCAACACCTTCCTCCATCTCAGCGGCCACCAGGGTCCCCCTGTCCTGTCAGAACAGCTGATTATTGAGAAGGATAGCTTTAATCAAACCTAATTGCAGTTCATTCTTTCTCTCTATCCCCCTTTGCCCTCCATTGCCAACATCTAATGGCAGCGACGACTTGATATCCCATTAAAAAACAATTAAACAAGCTCCTTTTGTCTCCGTGCGTGCCAAAACACCAGCACAAACTTCTGTAGATATTTAAGAAGTAAAAGAGAGAGAGAGGGGCCTTGTCTTAATTGCTCCCCTTTTCACCAAGGACCAATTTGCGCTGCGCTCATGGAGAATCTTAACCAACTCAAATGTAATGGATGCTATAGCACTGCTTCTGCCGTGGACTATGAAAATTAA
The DNA here is from genome assembly GCA_962446985.1 of Xyrichtys novacula. Classification (NCBI taxonomy): domain Eukaryota; kingdom Metazoa; phylum Chordata; class Actinopteri; order Labriformes; family Labridae; genus Xyrichtys; species Xyrichtys novacula. Next base: position 21,337,135 of record OY660874.1, on the reverse strand, counting down.
GCTTATCTTTTTAGCAGAGAAATTGTGCTTAATTGCCTTCATAACAGTAAACATAAAGGAGCTACTTTATGATAGCGTGGGCACTCCATTCCTTGTGTTTATTGTTTCTTAACTTTTGCTTTTCCCGCAGTAGAAACAGTATGTAAAAGCATTAAAGTATCCAAGAAAAGAGACAGGGCTAACTCTGGAAGTAATGTGTTTCTTTTATGAAGTCAACGCATTGCCTAGGAAATGTATTCTATCTCTTTCTCTGACATAAATTGTCGACCAACGGGGGATGCGTGCTCACGCACACGCGTACGCGCGGGCGAAGAGTGTGTAGAGTTGCACGCACGCACGTACTGCAAACACACACTGGCTTTACCCAATCTGTATGAGAGGCGACAGACAAATAAAAGTCGTATTTCAGGTCTGCTTTCCGCAGATGTCTGCTGCTCTACATTATGACTCTTTGGGGAAATAAAAACAGGGTCAGGGAATTAGAGTACATAATGGTCATTTTGATGATCAGCCAACAGATGCAACCCGAAAAACACAGTGAACACAATCAAGCGAAATGCACTAATGACAAGTCAGGTTTTTTATGGCCTCGCCACACACCGACAGGCAATCAGCATTCTGGCATGGGTTAAAACGTCTTTTATTGATGTCCAAGCCAAAGCTCCTTGGATGTGGAGTGAAAATATTTTCTCACCTCTCCTCTCCCTCCTGGGCCCTCGATAGAGCACAAGGTACAGGAGTCTATCGAAGAACGCTTCTAAATGACCAGTGCATGTGTTAATGTGGCCAGGGTTAGAAGGGTCATTTCAGACTCTGATTTATGGCCTGGCCGGGATCCCACTGGGCGAGCGAGAAGTCTTAAGTGTTGTGAAAGCGTCCTCGCAGGCCACACAAGCCACCGTATTTAGCTGAATGAAATGGTCGTGCAATCTATGGTGCAATCTATGGTAATCCGATGAGCCGCCGCGATCCTGTGAGCGGAGGTAGTATTACAATGGAAACCACAGTATTGCATATAGTAATGCCAGCGCGATGTGATGAAAAATAAATATCTCGGCAAAGTATTTATAATGAGTCGGAGAAAGCAAAAGGCGCAATCAGTCATGATTCTGTGGGGAGAATTTGCAAAAACAACAAGTCAATTTCATTGTTTATTCTGTGTGGTTGTGTTACGTTTTACACAATAGGCAACATCTGATACACTTTTTCTTCTTGGCCTTGTTGTTAATCTTCCTCCTTTCTAGATCTTGCGTGTCTCATGATGTTCAGCTCTCAAAAACGCAGCTTTGTCAATAAATTTCTGTGAGATTCTTCAGAGGAAAAAAGCAGGAGGCTCGCAAACTAACCAAGCCCAGATCTCACTCAGACGTGACATTTGTTCAGAGACGATTAGCCAGGTTGTAATTTGTGGCATAATTGCCTCACCCACCCACAAGTGCATGGGTGTGTGTATGCGTTATGCTTGTGTGTGTCTGTGTCAGTGTGTGTGTGTGTGTGTGTGTGGCATACGGTGGTCCCAGGAGTGTCCGCCTAATTGCCTGACAGGACTATAAGTTTTGTGGCGCGCTCTCACCTTGTTAGGTCCTTTATCCCTGATGCTCTTCAAACAAGACCTGGTCACAGGTGGGCCTCATTTGCTTCCCTATTGAACAGGAGAACTTTAATTGCACAGGGGGTGTCCTGGGATTAAAGAGGTGGGTGGAATATCAAGTGACTTCCTGTATGTTAGTGGCAGATGGGTGTTGGGAAAGACCCGTGAACTCAGGTGAGCGGAGGAGACGACAAAGAGACTGATGCTCTTGATTTAAAGGGAGTGATGATGAACACTCCAAACAGAGATAACACAACGCCACGCTTGTTTCCGACTCGCTTGATGATGAATGGATCGGATGTTGGAGTGTTTGATACTCCCGCTTAAACAATCCACAACTTTATCATTTAGCTTCAAAGACGTAACTCATCCCTTTTTTTTTCTCCTCTGTTTTGTCCTCTCTTTCAGATTCTTCCTAAAGTTCTTTCTCAAGTGCAATCAGAACTGTCTGAAGAATGCAGGGAATCCACGAGACATGCGCAGATTCCAGGTGACTGAAAATCTTTTTTACACATATGCTCTATCTATTTCTGTCTCACACTGTCTCGCTCTCCTTTTTGCAGACGCACACACTCACAGGTGTTGCAAAAGCACAGCTACGCCGCACCGAGTCACGTCGACAGACTCTCACATATGAATACAATTCTATTATTGGCACTGAAGGAGGCAAAAACCAGGGAAAAAAGAGAGAGAGAGAAAGTGAGGGGATTTTGTGTCCTGTGCGCCCTGGACAGAATATTTATTAGGGAATACCATCTGACACAAATAAGGATAGAGGATTTAAGAGTGCCATCAATTGTGTTCCTGACAGCTTTCTGAGCCTCAGCGCAGAGGGGAGGACGATCCAACCACATGTAACAACAGTGTTAACTCAGGATCTGTCTGGCAGCGGAAACGCATACTTTCTTATACACGCATATGCGCAGGCACACACACACACGCACACGTTTGGATGCATGCCTATAAATGCTAGGAGTGCATATATTTGCTTTCTCTACATCCCTCTCCTGTTCTTACCCACATATGCATACACTTAAACTCACACATATGCAGCTCTCTCTGTTTGGCCAATGAAAACCATCTTAAGCCATCTGAAAACCATCATTACTGCGGGCTGACAAAACGCTGCGATTTACACTGAAAGGACATGACCGTCGAGCACTTTTTTACTGCATCTTTTAACCCTCTCGCTTCTAATGTGTCAGCTAGTTGAGACCTGAAATTATCGACCCCCCCCACACACAAACCCCCACCCACCTCGCTGATCCATTTATCCAAGCATCCATCCGCTCTACCGCCAGAAGCCCACCAGGTCAAGGTGAGAGAGCGAGAGTTTAGCGTGATTTGTCTTATCATGATAGCAACAAACTGCAGGAGGGCAGCCGTCACTGACAAACCCGCTTTGTGATAGACACACACATGCACCAGCATCCTGCAGGAGAGAGCCCAGACATGAAACAGACAAGACAGGGTGTCCCCTCCTGATGTCACCACCATCAGACCTCCCCTGCCTCTTCAAATCTTCCCTCAGGGTGAATGTGGACTGATGCATGACAGCCGCTGAGGGCTTTCACCTCTAACTTCAGTGTGTCGAAAGAAATGCAAGAACGAAGTTGCAGCGAAAGTAAAACGCACACATAAAGTCTCAAACGATGAGATTTGGGATATTTTATTGCCGGTGATCATCCCTCGTCTGCAGTCCAACTGTTTGCATGCCATTTTTTTCCCCCTAAATAGTTTTCCCAGATGCTCCTGCATAGGTGTTTCTCTGGCCAAAGTTGTGTATTCTGCATGCCTTCCACTCCACTTATTACCCCCAAAAACCAGCTGGAGGCCAGAGAGGGCCCAATCCATCATCCTCAGCTTGGCCCAGCTCTGAACCTGCTCACAAGAATGGAGCTCTTTCACTTCCCCTTCTCTCTCTCCCCCCTCTTCTACACCCCCCACCTTTCCCAAACCAACCGAAAAAAAAAAAAAAAAAAAGCACCCCCCTAAATTCCACTGCTATACCGAGGTCACTCACCGGCGAAAGCAAACCTGAGAGGGGCTCTCTGTTTCCGGCTCAGAAACACTTTGGCCCATTCACACGCGGCTCACTGTTTGGAGATGTGGTAGTCAAAAAAAACAACAACAAAAATAAGCATTATGAAATATGGAGTGTGGCCTGGAATCTGATCCCTGGTAAAATGTTTGCTGAGTGATGGGATGGAGCACGGTTCAGTTGCTAATGACTCCAGTAATATTTTAAAAGGGAGGCCTTCCACCCTCAAATAGATGGACAAGCTGATCAATAATTCTGAGCTTGGGCGATGATGACAGCCAGCCGAGTGGGTGAACGGAAATGGTATTTTAGTGATTGAAAAGTCAATTAGCTGTACACATGAGCGAGATGCTAAAAAGCAAAAACAAAATGGCAGAGAAGCAGGGTATCTGTAATGTGATATGTCCAAAGAGAGCAACAGCTTTAGGAGCTTTGACAATAGAAATCAATAGCATGCAGACATGTACCTGAGCACAACAGAACAACTGCACCATTCATGTACCTCCTGCACCTAAAAGTCAGAGTCAGTGTGTTTAAAGCTTCGTGTTTCTGTTTTATGTCCTCTCACTGCTTTTTAAATCAAATTTTATGTTTTACTTCCTATTGCAGGTTGTCGTATCGACGACCGTCAACGTGGACGGCCATGTCTTGGCTGTCTCCGACAACATGTTCGTACACAACAATTCCAAGCATGGGCGAAGGGCTCGCAGACTCGACCCTTCAGAAGGTACGCCTCCTTATCTGGAGAATGGTAGGCACATTTTTACATCTTATGATTTGCTACAGTCTTTTTTTTTTTCTCCTCCTCTTAGTTCCTTCCAGACATCCTCCCATTTTTTTTTTTTTTTACAACCACACACCTAGTTGCTTGTAGAAATCTTTAGTTACTCCGCCACTTTCATTTAAACTTTAGTTGCTTTTTGCCTCACTCATACCTGTTGTTCCTTTGACTGGAAATAGTATGCATCAGCTTCAGTCTCGCAAGAAGGATGATTTACACTCAGACTGAGCTGCCATTTTTTTTTATATGTTATACTACTTCCAGTCTCCTAATGCACCTACATTTGTCCTAAAAGCCGATGTGAAACATGATCAAATTGCCGAAGAATTTGGCTGTGAGGTCAATTTCCTGTCATTGGGTTCTGCAGATTTAGCTGTGAGAGAGCTGAAACAGGGAGAGGAAGGAGAGAGAGAAAAAAGGGGGGTAGGGAAGGGTGGGTTGATGGTGTGTGTGTGTGTGTGTGTGTGTGAGTGCGGAGAGGGGTGGGGGGCGGCCTATGAGAAAAACAGAACTTACTGTTTTTCTTCCAACTGATTCCATATGATAGACTGATTGCCTGCTCAGCCAAAAAGAGAGAAAAGAAGGACCACCAAACCATGGGAAATTTCAAAAAGTAAAACGCACTAAACATAACCTCCTGACCTGTGTGGCCTCCGCTGGCAGATGGGAGCACACACAGCTGAAAGATTGTAAGGGGGGAAAAAAACAGAACAGACCTGACTTGGGCCAATTGTGCAAATTGCTTATCTTAAGATTTCAAGAGCCAATTACGGCTGGGCAAACAGTTTATATACACCACTGACTAAAACAAGCTTCTCTACACATTAATGGGCATTAATGGTTCTATCACCAAAAGCAAATGTAATGTTTAATACAACAACGACTAATAAAAAAAAGACTAGACAATTAATATATCTCTGTGCTCTCCGGTCCTGGTGGGGGAAAAAGCTAATCTATTTGTTTTTGTCTTTATTAATGACTCCTCTACTGGAGAACAAAATCAAATAATTAAAGTCCTGCCCGGAGCACCAAAGTCATTATGTTCGCTGACGTTCTGTTTGTGTGTTTCACGTTTATGACACGATAGGTGTGGATCGCCTAGCAACCAGTTTCTTAATGAGGGGAGCAATTAAAGAGGTTGAGCCCTCGCCTCCATGTTCCCCAGCTCCCTTGGGACCCTCTGTGTTGTGTGTGTTGTGTGTGTACATACATATATATGTATGTGTGTGTGTGTGTGTGTGTGTACGTGTGTTCTTCACAGGTTGCCCCAACCCATCCTTTTCTTCCTCTCTTCACCACACTCTTCAAAGCAGCAGAGTGACGCCCCGTAAAACACGAGAAAGAAGCTATTGTCAACCGCCCAGTTGAACATGTCTTTGTCTAATAACTTTAATACACCTTCTCTCTGCTTAACCGCATGTGCTCACACAGAAGTTGAGATCTATTTTTTTACCCCCCTCCCCTCCTTCCCTCGCAGGCTCAGCTCCATAACAAACTAATTTAACATGCATCAACAGCGATCGCTCGCTTTGTTTGAGTCACCTTTAACAAACAGAGATGTGACACGTAAGAAAAAGGAAAAGCAGGTCGTAAAATGTAATTCAAGCCATGTCCTCCATCGTGCTTTGACAACTAGCAGGCAGACAGACAGCGTGCTTTAAATTAGCAACACATTCTTCTTCTTCTGGAGTTCACTGGGTGAGAAGCCTCAGATATGTGACTGAAACAGAGAGCCATCCTTCTGCACTTGCACCGCTTGCCTCGCATTGATCAAGAGGTGCTGCCCCCTATTGGCGCAGACAGGGGATAGCCCGTGGATGACAGGCTGAATCTCACCATGTGACATTTTTGTTCTTGTGTGTACTGTCACACAACAAGCATATTATGCATTCAGACACGAACGTGCTTTGTGGCTGCCTGTCAGTCAAACATGTATAGATTCAGGCTCAAAGGTGCATAAACATGCTCACAAATAGCCCTGTCTTTCACACACACACACACACAGCAGCATCACCCCCCACACATCCAGACACACGGAAACTGCACAGAACCAACACACACACACGTTCCTCAGCTCAGTTCCACCATTATAGAGCCCCAGACAATATAGGAGACTCAGCATAGAGCCTGCAGCGCCTGCCTCATTTGCATGCCAAGTGGCTGTAATGCTGTTAGGGTTTATGCAATAAAGACAAGTGAATCCAGACTGCTGGGCCTAAGAGGAAGAAAAAGGGAGAAAAAGAAGGAAAGGGGGGAGGAAAGGAGAGGAGGAAAGGAGAGAGTACGGCAGAGAGAGGTTAAGAGTGAGCGAGAGGCAGAGGAGAGAGAGAGAGAGAGAGAGAAAGCAAGAGAGGGAGAGTCAAAGGGAACAGATGGCCCAGGGAGAGGTAAAAGGTATAATCCCATCAGCTGCACTATCAACCGACCATCTGGACATCCCACAGCACAATTACAACACATTTCAGCAGGCAGAACAAAGGACGGCTTCGCGGGGCCACATCAGACCTGTTTGAGTGTCACAATACTAGAGCTGGGACCTCCTCTGCTCAGATCTCGGATCAGTTTTGACGTCGTCTTCGACTCACCCTAAGCAGAGAGGAAAAAGATTAGCGTGGATCACAGATCAGCTGCGTGGAGGTCATTTCGCAGCGAAAAAGGATCTCGAAATAAACTCAAGCACACAAACTAAAGAGAAAAGGCGCGAAACGAAAAACCAAAACAAGCCTTGACGTATTCGAATTTAAATGAAATATCCTCCTCTGTTGTGGCCAAAGTTTGCGAAAACTTAGTGTTGCAACACTCAGAGCGTCAGGCCGGCTCTTTGCATCCTCATCCATCCACTCCTCATGATGCCGATCATCTGCTGAGGGGGCATTGTGCGTGTCTGTCATCAGATCGCCTGTGCTGACTGTGTAATCCACTTCGCCACGGTCCCCATTCAGCACATGCTCCCCTCTCTGTCTGTGCATTGAGACATATGCAAATTTTTTAGGCAGAAGGGTGGACGGCTTAGGGCCTCAGTCGCTGCCTCTCCATGGGTCCTACTGCGCGTGGGAGGGGGCGCTGGGATTTCCGAGGTGGTGCGCGAGATTGTGTGTGTGTGTTTGTGCATGCCTGTCGTAGGTTTCAGGCTGCAGCTGCCCCCCAACAGTCGCCGTCACCATCAGGCCCTCTTCTCTCGCCTCCTCCGCCTCCTCCTTCCTCTCCCCTCCACCTCCTCCTCTCTCTCATCCCCAAAGTCAATTTGTTTACAGTAATTTTGAAGGGTGAATTATTTGCTGTAATCGTCCGCACTGATGAAGGTCAGGCCCTTAGAGGGGGCCCAGCATGCCCATGGAGGGTTGGTCCTCTTTCAGACGCTCCGCTTCGCAATTAAGGAAAGCAAATGTCACTCCTCCAGGCCTCACAAATGAAAATCTGTACGAGGTGATTAGCATGAAGTCAACAGCGCCTGTTAAAGTCAGATTCCCTGTAGTACCACTGTGTGTGTGTGTGCACTTTATGGGCAGCGAGAGAGAGCAAACATGACCTGAACAGACCCAACAGCAAAGCAAACAAAGGGAGATGTCTTGTCTGAGGTGATCCATACAACAATGGCTGCCTGTGATTTACTTACTGGATAGGGAGGATAATAGAGGTGCAGAAGTGAGCTTGTAGAGGAAAAAGGGAACTTGCTGAAATAGTTGCACACATTTTGAGGAATAGGAAAAAAACATGCAGAATTCATAGTGTATTAAAAGATATTGATGGAAATAGATTAAATTTGATATTGCTACTTTATGGCTGCCTGTCATGCTATTTCTGTTGTAAACACAGTGTTGTGCTGAAAACCATATTAAGGTAATGCATCAAATGACAGTGGATGTGAGGCACCAGATCACTCAAATTAGATTATAATAACAACCCGGACTGTTGATGAATGGCAGAGCGACGTCGCAGAAGTCATGCCAGATGAAAAGCATTGTAATAAACAATATGAAATGGATTGAATCGATCACAAAAAGAAAGAAAAAACACAATCTGAATAATTCATGAGTGCATTTGGCGTTATGAAACCTGATACTGCTCTCAGTGTGGCTGCACTGTACTGCATATGCAGAACAAAGGTAATGAAATAACATGAACCAGCAAAGCTTTAGCTTGTCATTTCCACTTTAACAGCCTGTATTCTTGACTCATTTAAGATGTGTTCAACTTTGAAATTTTACTGTACATGCCGGCTGCATGCTTAATCAATTCTGATAGCTACATTTGCCCTGACACATAATTTGCTCCATCAAATCATTTTCCTGGCGAGCCCAGCGTTTAGCCTTTGTGAAGTGGACCATTTGAAGGGTCTGCTTAACTACACCACTCCAGCGCGCTGATAAATGATTTTGATTCTCATGCCTTAAAGGACAAATCCATCATTTTTTTTTTCCAGGGGGCAATTTCCATGATATGTCTTTGTGTGTGTGTGTGTGAGAGAGAGAGAGAAAGAGAGAGAGACATGCAGGGCTGAACATAGTGGAGGTGATGCAGCGAAGTGTCTGTGTGGAAAAGAGACATGGGCCCGAGTGTCGAAGCTTTGGTGCTGAATTTGCTCTTCTCTTTGTCTTGGATAAGCAGCCACCCCGTGCATCAAGGCTATCAGCCCAAGTGAGGGATGGACCACTGGGGGAGCCACTGTCATCATCATAGGGGATAACTTCTTTGATGGCCTACAAGTGGTGTTCGGCACCATGCTCGTATGGAGTGAGGTATGTATGGTGGGGATTTTATAGATTTCACTAAGATTACAAACTGAAATTGTTTGATGATGTTTCAGTCGTGTTTTGTTCTCAGAGTCTGTTTTAACACTTAAACTGAGTATTTACTGCGACTGAATACCCCTCAGTGCAATAAGGGATGCTGGTAATGTTAGTGGAAAAACACTGTTTGCTTAAACTTTTCTAACTTAAAAAACAACTCTCTGCTTGCACTGAGTTATTGTTATAATTTTTTATTATAATCACATGATAATTTACAATTTTGACAGTTTTGACAGTTTTGAACACACCCTGATATCTGATATCACATTCGGGCCAATACTTATACTGACACCAGTCCAAACACAGAAACTGATAAAATATTAAGATAAAGAAAAAGTATTGATACCATGAATTTTATTGGTTTTCCAGTATTGGTATCAGCACTGGAACACACTAATACCAATATTGGATAGTAGTCTTTGCACATCCCAAAACCTGTACGATAATCCAATATTAGTATCAGTATTGGAACATATCGATACCAGTATTGGATAGTAGTATCAGTATGTCCTAAAGCCTTTACCATAATCTAATATTGGTATCAGCACTGGAACACACCAATACCAATATTGGATAGTAGAATTTCCCTTTGGGGATCAATAAAGTTATTATTATTATTTGTCTTTTCATGTCCCAAGCCTGTATGATAATCCAGTATTGGTATCAGCGTTGGAACATACTGATACTGATATTGGATAGTCGTATCAGTATGTCCTAAAGCCTTTACCATAATCAAATATTACCTTACATACCCATATTATTATTGAATATTATTGTATGTAGTGGTAGAGAAAGCTATATCAGTGACTGAATTGGTATTGGGACTAATCAATACTATGATCCAATATCAGTATCTGTTTTGGAACATACCTATAATGATATCAGTAATGCATCGTACTAATACTTTTATCACTGTTTTAAAACTGGGACCTGTACCGACAGATTTGTCTCATCATTGTGTCTATCGTGACACTTCTAGAGTTATCATGACGTTATTAACGTATTTTCTCCACTGGTGGTATCAGAACATCTCTTTTTTAGTCAGTACAATTTACTAAAAATAATGAAGTCAATGGTGAGGACATATTTTTAAATGTTAGTTTTTTTTTTTTCTTTCTGTTTTGCAGCTGATTACACCCCACGCCATCCGCGTCCAGACCCCACCTCGACACATCCCAGGTGTTGTGGAAGTCACGCTGTCCTACAAGTCCAAACAGTTCTGCAAAGGTGCCCCTGGGAGATTTGTCTACACTGGTGAGTCCAAACTGAACTGTCTCTCCAATACTTCCTCTCTTTCTTCAGGCTTCTCCTCTGCCTTCCCCTCCGCAACTATTCCCCCTCTTCTCCCTCTGTCTGGATGTAGCCCCTAAACCCCCCAAGTCCAGGCTGTAATAATGAACTAACCAGCGCTCTGCTTGCTGAATGTTAAAAATGTGTGAGATCTGCTCTTGCTAGCGAAAAAAGGTGTTTTGTGGAGGGGGCACCAGTAAGTGCAACTCGATCCCCCTCTGACCTGCCATCGTACAAGGGCGCTGCCAAGCTGTGTTAGACTCAAGCTGTCGGGATAACTCATTCTGCCGGTTCTCTTTATATCCACCCTGTTGTGAGACGGATAATGCTTTCTGCTAATTTGCTGATTTTGTCAGGCAAAATGTGGTTTCATTTTTTATGAATCAGATTAGAAAGGCAATATCCAGGTTAAGTGCATGAGCGTGTCTTAAGTTATTCTCATGTGTGTTTGGTATATGAATTCATACGAGAGACAAGCGGGGTGTAGTTGAGAAAGAAGGGAAGGGTGTGTGTGTGTGACACTATAAGTAAGGGATCTGATTATCTTGGCTAACAGAAGGAAGTGGTGGTCTTATCTGTCATCATTGGTGAGGAGACAGAGGTTGCGGGGGTCAGAGCCTGTCTGACCTGGAAGCCTCTGTCTGTTCTAACTCTGATGGGTAGAATGAAACGAAGGAGGGGGGGTGTCAAAGCACTCTCACTCTCCCCCCCAAGCACCCTGAGGCCTCCAGCAGCACAGCCCTGGCCTTGAGCGCAGCAGAATTGCAAAGTGGGCCCCCCCTCTCCACTTCCAGACCCCTCCATCCTAGGGCAGCTGTTTCTCATCAAACCCCCCCCTCCCCTCCTTCCTTCTTTTCTCCCTAAACCACCACCACCACCACCACCGCTACCTAACCCCCTCCCCAACAGCCATTCGTCCCCTTCTCCTCCAACCGTGCAGTCTGGCCCGGCTCTCCTGCGTTTAACCTCCCTAGCAGGAGCGGAGCAGAGGCCAACAAGGCACCAGGATAATGAAACAGGAGTGTAGTGTGTGTGGCTGCGTAAATGTGTGTGTGTCTGTTTGTTAGAGAGTGTGAGAGCGAGAGGGGAGAAAAGTGTGTGTGTGTGTAAGTACGTACATGTGTTACTGCACAGCCCTGAGAAGGTGTATAAGTTAAGACATTAATGGCTTCTATAGCACCCTGGTGAAAGTGCCAGGTCCCTTAAGAACAGACCCCATTAGTCACAGAGGCTAAGCGGATTGGGATGATTACCATCAGGTTTTACTGGGGAAACGTGTCCCCCTCTCTCTATCTTTGTTGATTTCCTCCCCCCTATTCTTCCTCTCTGTCTTCCCTCGGTTCCTACTCACTTCCAGTTAGTATAAAGATACAATTACCCCTGGAGGCAACGGTGGTACAATTGATTAGTGCGCTGAATTAAAAGAGAAAGTCACCAATAGACAGGTCCGGCTCCTCTCACTCGGCTATTCCCCGTGTGGCTCACCCCTGATTGTGCGAGGGGTTGACGCTCCAGAGAATGAAACTGTTAAAGAGAGCAGAATGCATAACGCCAGAATGAGGTATCACTGACTCCATATGTACAGTAATTGCCAGGTGAAAGGATGTTAGCTACTTCTCTCAGACATTAGAAAGTGAATGGTGCTGATGCATTGAGTGCAATAGAGTGGATCATGTATTAAAGTGAGAAGCGGCTCGTTTCAAACCGTAGCTCTCTCTCTTTCCCGTGTTACAGCACTTGAAAAAAAATTGCACAACACGAGGAAATAGGTTTGAAATGATCCGGAGTTACAATAGCGATTACACACACGCTGAGACGAGGCCGCGCGGTGACACAGACGTGGAATATTCCGGTGTCATATCGGAGAGCAACATGTGCATATCAAAGGTCTGGTTATCAAAGCGAACAGCTTCAAGCGTGACTTGAGAGGAGGAGTGCCTTTTTAAGACTTTTTCATGTTGACTCTTCTTGCACCGCCACCCTAATTGTGGAGATTTAACTCGCTCAATTTAAGAAATTATCACAAATTACCAAGAGTCAACACAGAGGAGACTGCAGCCAAGTCGAACAGCGGAGGGGACACGTCCTCACTCGGGTTAGTACCCTGGAACTGCTCCAAAACTCACAATCCATTCTCAGAGAGAAAGAGAGAGAGCACCCTGTAGTAGATGTCAAATAATCCTGTTGGCATTGACTATTGAATGTTTAAAACACTAATGAGACAAACAGACATACTATATAAAACTTTAGTGGGCTATATTTACTGACTGCCTCAAGGAGCTTATATCTGTGTTTTAATTGGCACATTTTTAAAGGACTGACATGCCGCATATTTCTACTTCTTACAGTCTATACCTTTTTTCCCCTCGAACAAAATGTTGTCCCTTGGAGCTGGCCAGCTTGTCCTCTGTCTAATCCATGTATCGGTTATCCATTGGTCCGACTGTCAGCAAGGTTGTAGAAAATCAAAAGGAGAAAGTCCAGGCTGTACCTGAGGTCAATACTTTATTATACTTTCCTCTTTATTAACCAGTGCAAAGAGTCCAGCGGTTAATCGGATATTCCACTTACAGAAAAATCTCAATTTTCAGCCTCATTTGCAGCACCTTAACCTTTTTTACTGTGTGGTTCCAGCACTGTATGAAAGAGTAAATCATAAATAAAAACTTTGAGCGTACAATTTATCCAATTTAAGCTCCTAATTGCATCAGAGCTTTTGCTTTTCTATCTTGGCCAAGTTTCCACGAGAGCTCCCCTCCAGGGGCAGCCATGCAGGCCCTTGGTAATATGGTTCTGCAAGCAGTCCTAACACACTCAGCCACTATTTATCCTAATCAGTGACATCCACATAACCAGGATTGCTTAAAATGAACCCCTTCCGCGCCCCAGAAAACGCACATTTACCGGGACCCCATTTGTCATGGGTAAATTGAGGGTCAGTAAACTTCGCCTGTATCCTCCAGTGGGGATCCAGGACATGCATCATAACGTTAGGAGAGAATGATTGGCGAAGGCGAGCTGTCACACATTTGTCAGGGGGAAGGGAACATTATTTGCTAATTTCCCAAGCTGGGCACTGACAGGGTGCTTCGTCTTCAGACCTTTGGTGACCGGCATGGCTTCACAGCTATTAGTACAAGTCAAGTGTTTTTTTTTTTCTTTTTTTTCTCCTGCACTGTAAAGCGGCAGTAATAAGAGCCATCCGTTCGACCTCACAAGATCGCAGCACACTGGGTGAAGGATTTTGGACAGAGTGGATGCCCCATACAGTGAAGCTGCTCTTGCCAGGCTTTAGCTGAGGGCCAGACAGCCTTGAGGGCTGATGGATCACAAACTTTCCTCGTCAAGGTGACGCTATCGACTCCACTGCACCAAAATCTGACAAAATGGGTATGAGGCAGTCATTCATCAACATAAGGACAAAGGGGTCATGTGTGCTTCACTCAATACTGGTGGAGATCAAGAAATGTCAGGCCTGTAAGGGATGGAAAAGGAAGATGTTCATGGTGCAGAGGGAAGGTCTTTTTTCAGTTCAGCCTATTTCTTACTGCGAGATTCTAAAACATATGATTTCTAAGTTTTTACACGCCTTCAGGAAAGTTGCTAAATTGACCAGCGTCCTTTTTGTACAGCGAATCAAAGGTGTAAATACTAAAATCCAAAATTAAACTCACTTCCGTTCCACTCCTAGAAAGAGGGACAAAATGCCATGCAGTCTTGGACCCTCCTCTTCTTAGAAAAAAATTTAAACAAACAAACAGAGACGTCTTTATCGGACCACATCAGACCGGACCCTGCGCTGCTCAGCCTGTGAATCGGGCCCATCCTGACGTCTCCTCTCCGCCCTGCCGTCACTTTGAAGTCCCAGACTCAGAAGTTGATCAGATGGAGCGCTTCCTTTTCATTTCCTGTCCTGCAGGGTTGGGTTTGGTATTCGGTTGGTCAGCGATGGGGTGTGGCCTACAGCAAAGATATGCTATAATCAAAGGCATTCAGGGAGGTATGTAAACAGATTGGAGCCTTGCAAACAAGGTTGTAGCGCTTTAAAATTTTTAACAAATTTGGAATTTTTATTCAGTTTGACTCTTTCAATTTTTCCAAATATTGAAGTTTACTTTGATAAGTTTTCAGTCCTGTTAAGTGAGTTTGGACGGACTCTTATTTTTTAAATACTTAGTTTAAGTTTAGTCGTTTTAACTTCAGATCAATTTTGTATTTTTATTTTGAAAGTGAGATTACCTGTCAGAGCTTAGACCTAAATGGCCCCTCGAAAAAGTAACCATTAAAAAATCATTAATACATAAAAATAAACTTTTTACACAAAAGAACAACACAAACCCTTTCAGGTAAAAGGGATTTGTGTGCTTGTATCATTAAAAAAGTTGGTGACACTTTGACGCCTTTCTCTATTTTGCATTATAAATATATGTATAATGCATTATAATCACATTATATCGCTGTATAACTATAGTTATAAACACTCATAAATGATTATAATGCTTTATAGCAATAATAATAACACATTATAAAGAATTTTATTATGACTTACAAGGTCAAATAAAGTGTTACCGAAAAGTTCAACAGTACACAACAAAATGCATTCTTTCTATAACTTATTTAATGTTAGTTTTGTGTACAAAATACAATACTTCTGTAAGGTCTCATTTTAACTTTTAGTTATTGAAAATATTTTTTTGACTTTTTGTTTTTTGTTAGTTTGTTAATTTTCACTGACCTTTATAACTGCTCATGAAAAATCAAATAATTTAGAATACTAACTTTAAAGTCCAAACATAGTGACAGTTCTTAATTTTTCTGCTGATTTAAAAGAAAAAGAATCACTCTGAAGTTAAGTGCCGCCGCAAGTTAGGATGAATCAGGCATTTATAAATGTCATCGCCACAGTCAAGTGGGCCGTAACCAGTTGGCACAACAGTTTTAGCATGTGTCAAAGCGTGTTATCCACTCGCCATATCCCCGTACCTGCCTGTCTCATTACAACCCTGGTATTTAGCACTAGCTCGGCAGGAAACGGAGCCGACACTGGTTGCCAAGTTAGACGGGGCCTCGGTTTGAAGGCCTTGTGAGCTTTATGCGGAGCGCGACAAGGTTCCATGGAGGAAGGTCCTTGTGTCCAATTAGAGGGCTGACGTGACACGTGCTCGCACTCCCCCACTGTCAGGCAGCTTGTCAGGTAGGCTTTGAGAGGCACACTGTGGCATTATTCCACAGCGTGTTATCAGCAAGTGACCTGTGAAATCCAGCTCCGGGAAATTGATTGAAATGAGTACTTGCAGTTGAGCATGTATTTTCCCCCCATTACATCTCTCTGTGAAATGCATTATGGGTATCTTTCAAGAGAAAAATGAAAGTATGGGTGTGTTTTTTTCCCTCCCTGTAAGGATGGTATTCATTGATTTAATTTTAATTGGACCCACTTTTTGTCCCACAGTATCGTTAGAGGTCTGTTTTGTAATGGCTCTTAAAATGGATTGTCCTCACTAAGTCACAGCATCAGTCCTCTGCCACAGGAAAGATAGACGGAGGGAGGCAGGGAGAGGGGGCCCTTGATAGACGAGGATCTCTCCCTCCTCCTCCTCCTCCTCCTTCTCTTTTTTTCTGCCTCCTCTTCTTGCCCCATTTTCAGTATGATCCACACCCAACGGGCTTTAAAAGAGCTCCACCCGCCCTCCCTCCTCCTCCTCCTCCTCCTTCTCCTTCACTGCTGCATTTTGATTGAAATTCATCGGCAAGTTTATTGAGAAATGAATGAGGGAGGCAGCGCGGTATTGACTTTGAGAGGAAAACACAACTCATCTTGAATGAGGGGGAAAACGCGGCCGTAATTTAGCCGTCATCGATCTGTGCCCCGTCCATGTATTGATCTTCATTTTACAATATTAATTTGCGCTTGCAATCAGCTGTGAAGGGAACCCATTTGATTTCTGTTGGCCGGTAATGTGTGAAAGTCCGCCGGCGTCCTTAGAGAAGTGGCACACATACTTTAGATGTCATCTAAGAGGATTGAACAGGTGTCTGTGGCCCTTTCTAATAATACGGCCGATATGAAGGCAATCTGAAATTATGGATGTGCAATCTGTAACATTGCTCCCTTTTAACCGTGTTAATTACATTTTATCTGTTGCAGGAGCAATATCTGCTGGAGACTGTAACTGTCGAGGCTTTTTTTTTCATCTGTATTGGCTCAAAGTTCATGAAATTTCAATGAACATTGATCTGTCTCCATTGATTTATCCTAACTGCAGATCTTTGAAATTTTAATTTCCTGTTCATCTTGAGACTGCTGGAGATGGAATCACTCAGTGATAACTGGCTACAGTGGATGGAGATGATATGGTCAGTGTTAAAACAGATGAGGTTTGCTTTGCGTGGGTTTGCTGTGAAAATTCCAATTTGGCTTGGTTTGTTGTTTTTTTTTTAAGATGATCTCCACATCTGCATGAGTGTTTTCTTCTCTCTCTGAAACATACTTCTTCTTCGGAGCCGGAGCATGACTTCTTCAAATCTTAAACCTTTTGTCTGCACAGTTCTCTTTTAACTCCTCGAGAAGATCTTCAGTCTTCCTCCGGTATAGAGCCAGCGAGACGAGGTCATTACGTGTTTAGAAGCTGTTCTGAACTGCATCCATCTAACAGACTCCAGGTGCCTTGAAGGCTTCAGTTTGACAAGTCACAAATGCAATAACACTTGAATGAACTTCTGCCTGTGCTGTTTATCTGTCTCCCCCTTTTTCCAACTCCCACTCCACCTCTAATTTGTGTTAAGGGGAAAGAAAAAAATAACTGCTCAATGGTGTAGGAGGAGTGGAGATAAGCTCGAAGCAGTTAAGTATAATTAGCGAAAGTAATAGCTGGCAAATGGCAACAAGGCTAGGTTTTTATCTCCTGGAAAGATAGAGTTATCGTAATAAGCTGTAATGGCTGGCAGGAATGCTAGTACTCTGAGCGAGCTTCCATTCAGACTCACGGACTTAACAAGGAACAATTTCCCTTAAATTTACTGCTTTGCTCAAACATTTCCCCATGTTTATACTCCCATACTGTAAGTCAATACATGTGTTCAATTCACTCCCATATAGACCGAGGGCACACCGGGCTGTATTGCCATGTAAGCACTTCTGGCTGCCAACGTCGGCCATGTTACACTGTTCCTGTAGAGCGTTTACTCGTGTCCTATTTCCAGAGAACATGGAGAAGGAGCAGCAGACCACACTCAGATGCCATGTAACACGCCATCCACTCTACATTTTAAGTGAAGTGGCCAGCCAAGGCGACTTAAGGAGCTCTCGGGGAAAAAAAGAAAGTGTCTGTAGCATGAAAGGACGAGGCAGATTAAGGCGTCAGATCAAAATGAGATCGGGGAAGTGCACATTCCAGGCAGAGGAATTTCCACTGAAGGCCTGCCACGGACGCTCGTGCGCATGCGCCATATTCAAAATTGGAAATGATATGGTCACAGCTGCACACCGAGTCATGCATTCCATTTGTTCATATTCTGAAACATGATCATTCGGTCTCTAGAGTGAGAGAAAAAATTACTGAATATTTGTCAAAACTCCACAAGGAAAGGAGGGATGAAATCTGTTCTCTGAGTCGGATATGGCAACAGTCCTTTTAGATATCAGCTGTTAAATTTGATATTCGCTTCAGTTAAATTTGAATCATTTTCTAGATGAAACCATGGCAACAAATCTGTAAACAATCCTATTTCTCAGTGTGTGTAACAGAAGCGAGGCAAAGATATAAGCGTCGTAATTGAACAAAACGTGCTGCTTGTCTAAACCTGAGCAGAAAATGAGAGAAAATGAAAATTCTATTAGTCCATAATGTTCCCCTGCCCTCCTCCCCTCTCCATGTGCTCTTCATCTCTCCTGCAAAGTATTCAAATGCAAGCCCTGCCTTACCTCCCCGTGTCTCTTTTTCTCTAATTATCCATGAGGTCAGTAAGCAAAATGGGGAAGAAGCCAGGAGATCAATACAAATTATCCCTGAGCAAACCAGTGCTGACAGTTTGAATTGCAGCATATGTTTACCCAAAATCAGGCAATTTATCTTAATATCAGGCGAGTAATGCAGCAGGGGTGAGAGGTCACACAATCTCTCCACCTCATAATTACCCGCCTCTAAAACAGGAAAGTGGTATTGATTGGCCGCGAGCCGGGAAGCGGGCGTGACTGGAACGTGCCAGCGACCCCCCCACCCCCCTTCCCCACGCCGTCCACACCACACACACACACACACCAACCCCTATCATACCTCCTCCCCACCTTCCTCGGGTCCCTCCTTCCCCCAGCTAGACTCCCCACCCTGAGCAGGATTTATGGGATGTGTGCGGAGGGTTTCATGTTTCCTTGCAGAATCCGCACAGAAGGGGGGGGGGTTAAAGATAGGAGGGTGGGGGGGCCACGCTCCATCCACACCCTGACCCCTCCCTCTATCTCACTTTCCCCATATTATGTTGGAGGCAAGAGGAGGGCCAAACTAATTCTGGCATGCATGGAGTCATGCAAGGGCACCGCCGATTTGCCTGTTATATCTTCAGCTGAGAGTAAAGTTTATGACAGAGTGTGAAGTTGGAACATAATGATGTGCAAAGGATTAAAAGAGACAGAAGAGGTGGTGGGAGTAAAAGAAAGGGGGCAAGGCTGCTGTCAATGTGTGTGGTGTAAGAAAAAGTATGGAGAGCAGCTCCAATGACTCTTGTAAAAGCGCCGCAGATGAAAGGAAATCTTTGCTGCGGAGAAAAAATGTGCAGAGCAACACGATGAACACACACATAACACATTTATTGTCCAGATTGAATATAAGTGCTCAGTATATATCATCAGCAGCTCTTACAGGATTATTGACATTGTCTGTGTCTGTCTGCACCCAGTGTACATGCTACGACTACAAAACTGTCAACTCATCAACTGACAGCACCGTTTAGCGCTAATGCAAGTCTCCATCAGCTGTCAAAAGCATTTGCATGAAATCAATAGCAGATGGCGGTCTGTGTCACCAATTTCATTACGCCGGGGTTGTTACAAAGATCATCTCCATGATAGATGAGATGGCGACATGTCGACACGCGGAGATCATGCCTGGCGCTTGGACCGCTGCTGCCGCACGACACTGAGCCATGTGTTAATACTAAACCGAGAGGACTGAAAACGGAAGTTTGGATCAGCCTGACAAGTTAAAAATTCTCCTTTTAATACTTCTCCTTTGAAGAGTAGGGGATATCCTCACCTCTAAATCACGTGCAACATATTTCTTAGGTGTGCATTTGCAGCGGGGCATCATTATCATTGGGAAACCACATCAAACAGAACACCTCTCCCAACCTAAGGTCTCGTCCTGTACTGTACGTCTCTCTCCGGCTGTGTTCCCAGCATGCCTGGCGGGTTGTGCAGGCCCCAGCTGAGGCAGAGGACAGGAGAGCGTGATGTATCACCCTGAGAGAGCCCACTGACAGCCTCTGATGATGGATGGCCTGATTATGGAGTGCTTTTTACACATACACAATTTACATCACACTGAGCAGCGGGGTCTGGCAGGGCTGCCGTGCACACACACTCCTTCACAGCCGGGCACGTGCACTCTCACACACACACATAGTATCATATATGCATGCTCCTGTGTGTGCACATGTACACATGTATGGGACTGCCAGAGTGCATAGATAAGAAAGGGGGTGGAAATAACAAAAGAAAAGGGGCAAATTCCTCACTATAGCCTTGTCATGTACGATCAATACGGCAGATCAATCCTTTATTATGGAGACGATGGTGTTCCCCTACATGGCCAAGCAGACCTTTGTCGTATGGGGGACGCATGATGACATGTCAAATCAGATTTCCAGCAGTGTATGTTTGTATGGCGGGAGGTTTATTCAGGTGTGCCCATTGCCACAGGATTTGCAAGCTAGATCCTTGCTATCGATTAGCACCCTGCATTGTCCATGCTTGAACACATAATTGCTCCATCGGCTCACGCTCGAGCTGGCAATTACTGTACTCAGGTTTTGGCAGAAGTGGTGCATGTGTCAGTACATGGCTGCTGTGTGTATGCGTGAATAGGTACAGTACGCAAGTGTGTGTGTGAGAGAGCAAGAAGGGGAGAGAGCGCATGCTTGCATGTGTATCAAAGATGAGAGAGAACAAAAGAAAAGAAACATAAATGTTCGTTTTCCTGCCGTGACTACAAGGTTTGTGCTTCAGTGGGCCCGCTGCCTGCCTTTCTGTGTGTGTGTGTGTGTGTTTGTGTGTGTGTGTGCGTGTGTGTTTTCAAGGGGGGGTGACGTTCACTAGCATTCACATTCTGTAGTGTTCGGCAGGTTCAGCGAGCTGTGCGGTGTTAATGCTGAAATTACATGCTGAGTAATGAGTGATGGGCCAAATTACAGGCTGAACAATGAATAGAGGCAGGCAGCTCTTATTAGTCTCCATAGAAAGCCATTGATTTATGAAGCGCCTTGCTCGCTGGAGTTACTCTCCTGAAAATGATATCTACATTGAGAAGTGATGTTCTCTATTAAGTCGTTCCTTCCCCCTTTACACCACTCTCCACCCTTTCTCCCTCCTCCCCTCCTCTCCCCTCCTCTCCTCTGCCCTCCCTCCCTCCCTTTTTCCTTGTCCTGCCTGTGAGTGTACACATGATTGTTTAGAATCAGGCGGAGCTGTAAGGAAGCCTTCAATTACCCATTAGGACTGTCAGACATAAAACGGCCCTGCTCTCACCAAAGTCTGGGTTATGATTCATTTACTTTGTGCCTCTGATTCATCGCCCAATATGCCTCATGCCCCAGATTACTATTTGAGGGGTGGGAGAGATTAATGGCTCCATGGGATCTGCCGCCGTATTTCACAGGCCCAGTGTTGCAGTACAGTTGGTGCAGAAGGGGTGAAATGACAGCAACTTACACTAGATCAATGTGTGGACAGCCTTTCACAGATTATTAAGGCTCTGTTAGATTAAAAGACCCCCGCTATATAGTTTGCTGTAGTCAATATTCTCGTGCAGATAAAAAGGGGGAGGGTCCCTGTGAAGGATTCTCAGGCTGATGTAGGTCATCACGGCTGTTAATGGAATAACACTTGGTGACACAAGTGTCAGAGGAGCCCGTGTCATTTTCCGTCGCTCGCCCCCTCTCCGTGGAGTCGATGATGTTTCATAAAACATCGTCTCACCCCTGAGGTTTCTTTGAAATTAGGCATTCTGAAATGACTTTTCTTCTGTAAATTCCAACAGATTTCTCAATTAGTTTCTTCCTGTCTTTGGGAAAATTAATCCTGGAACGGTCCTAACTTTCCTCTTCCCTTTGTTTTTGTTTCAGCCCTGAACGAGCCAACTATCGACTATGGTTTCCAGAGGCTGCAGAAGGTCATCCCCAGACACCCCGGCGACCCTGAGAGGTTACCAAAGGTCAGTAAAGAGTCCCTGCAGTAAAGTAAAAAAACACACAGAGCAGCTATGAGGCAGAGCTGTCTGTGTTATAATGCCTTAATGCTCCGAATGTGACGAATAAACAAAACATTAGCATCAAGGCAGCGCACTGTGACCCCAAACCGTGACAGCTTTGCCTCACATATGTGGCTTACCATCTAACCAGCGTGGTAATGGTATTGGTTTTGTGTGTGGAGAGAGGCGTAAACTCTCTGTGTGGTAAAATAGCTCAATCAGGCGTTTTCCTCTCCAGTAGTCTGTGGAGATGGTAATCTGGTCAGAAACGACGTCTGCACCCTCATTACCCCACTCATGTTTTCCTTTCATTTTCTGCAGCTCGATTTGGTTTAATCTTTTGTTTACAGAACCCTGTGCCGTAAACCCCCTAGTCTTACTGCAGCTAATAGACAAAGACTGCATGTTATTATGCGTTGGCTTTCTTATTGTTTTCTTTTGAACCTGGGTGAAGGAGTTGAAAGCCACATCAGTTTTAGTCACACTGGTGTGACACATGAATAGGCCGCCATATTGAAAACGAAGCTTTTCTCTTTTTTATTTTCCTCCCCCTGCAGAAACTCTTTGATTCCTTGACTCTTTTCATTCCCTTTGATTCTTTTATTCTTCCCATTTCCTATTGATAAAATCTATCTCTGTGTTTTCACTAATTGCTACCCTGCCAGTAACAATTTTGGTGAGTGACGTTCCAGATGTGTCAGGTGTAATAATATGACTGATTAGTCCATTCAAAAGCCCTCTGCATGCAGTAAAGTGGTGGCCACCTTGGAGTTTTAATAATACTATAAAACCTTTAAAGACCTTATCTATTAAATCCCAGCATGCAACACAGCAATATCATTAACGTCCAACGGACAATTTAATAAAGAACAGACCGTGTGGTGGCTACAGACGTTTGACCAAGGCGATGTGGAGAAATGGAACATCACAGCTAGTCCCTGCTTCGGTATATGAAGTGTTTCAATTAGACCTGGTCCCTGTGGAGACAGGAAACAACACCTAGACATGAAATGTTGCTCTAATTTCAACTGTAAACGTGGACCAAAAGGTAAAGTACACTTACCTTTAATATCCACATGGCTTTTTTCTTTCTCCGCAGGCATCACTGGCCAAACTAGCCGCACTGTTTCAATTTTATAAAGTCACAGTGTCTTTGAGAAATCCACATCTTTTTGAACACGGAGCCCCGACCATGTTAAACACAGCTTTATTACATAGAAACCTCACTCCTTTCCTTGAATACAGAGTGCTGTTTGGTTGTGAGACACATTTTGACACTGAACCCCAGATTAGTTTCCTGGCTGCGCGTATACTTAATATAGCACGCTCTCCCGGCCCTTTGCATGAAACAATCACAGAGTGAGATGAAACCCTGCACTTCCAATAAACAACATAAATATTTGATTTGCTCTCTAATGGACCCAAATATGGGGTTCAGGGGGCATGTAAATGATCCCACCAAGTGATTCGTCATTGTTAAGCTTGCCATCTGAGGGTCAGCTCTCGGGGTCAAAAGCACATTCCCAATAAAACAGCCGGCGGCGGCGGCGTCTGCGGCTGGCATGTACATTTGGAATGAGAACAGAAAACGGCATATAGAGAGCAGCCATTACAGGGTGCAGGTGAGGGTAGGGAGACTCTATAAAAAGAAGATAAAGCTGGAGGACGCGCGGTGTGCATTAGCAGAAAGGCAAATCGACACCAGGCCCACTCACCGCCTCTATACCCCCCCTCCCATGACTTCACCCTCCAGTTGATAATATTACTGCGCTATATTGATTTCCACCAGCCTTCTCCCTGGGACCAGTAAGACACGTGGTAATTGTAAGGAGACAGAAAGCCAATATGGGAGTGCTCATGGATAGCAAGGGATGCACGCTAATATTGTTGCTACACAGAGAAAAAAGGGGGGAAGCTGCCTCTGATTGAAGTTTACCTCGTAATTCTAAGACAACATCGTAGATGACAGTCTGACCCTGTGGGAGGAGTGGAGATATAAAAATTCAATGCAAAGTCCAGGGTGAATATGAAAGTAATAAGTGTGAGCAGTCAAGTGATGAGAAAGGAGATTGGTTTGCGGGCATCGCGTTAAGTGAACAGAGACTTTGGAATTCACCCTCCTTTTTAAGATCTTGTTATAAAACAATTTTCTATTCATAATATAAAAAAGACAATTTATAATACCATTTTGTGCCCTCTGGCAGTAATGGACAAATAGACTGGATATCACATTATATCACACTCAATTTCTCTCTTCTGTAACAAATTAGATTCATTATGAAATTAAAAGTGGAAACTCAATATTGTTTTATTATTAAGCTGATTGCTTTTGATTCTTTTCTTTCCTCCCAAAATGAGCATAAGCCCATTCTTTTCCAATTCTTTGTGTAATCCACAAGGAGAAAATATTACAAATGTGTTCATGTCAAGCAATTACCCATGTATTTAAATGAATCTCTCTTCCTGTGCTCTTTGAAGTACCTTCATCTAATGGCCCTATGCTTCTAAATGCATTCATTACCTCAGGCTAGAGCTAACAGAGTAATTGCCTTACAGTTTTATAATGGCATTAGCACTCCAAGCTACATAACCTAGGCCCTCTTTTATTAACTGTGATAATATAAATACAACATCCATGTTAATCTAGTGCTTGAAGAATCGCATCCAGGCTGTTTTAGAGCATGTCTGCTCATTGTTAGATATTTTTTATAACACATCATTCGTTAGGGCTTTCCTCTCGTTTTTCTCGGCGATAACGCAAAACAGCCTCTAAATCTTGGGTGATCTGTCATCAGAGCGGCCCCCGTTTAAACAGTTGTTGAACACGAGACCTTTATGCAAAGCGAGGCGAACAATAGCAGAAATCCGTCACGCATTTGTCACAGAACAACAGAAATCATTTGAGGCCTTTAATTGTTTCAATTTAACATGGCGTGTTCTGATATGTCTCCATGACAAGAAAGCCAATTACACTTATGCTGGAGTAGTATTGAGATTTACATGGAAATGCCCTCAGAACACTATTCCGTGTTAATCGTATTCACAGCGTGAGCTGATACGCATGAAAGCGTCTCGTCAGAAGAAAACAAACTTCTTCCTTGATTGGGTGCAGCACTTCTCATCATCCGCCGATATGACTAGGTTGCCACTTAAGCATAGCCTTGCGAGTCGGCTCGGTTAGTTAAGACACCACGCGGTAAACGACAGATTAAGGATGAGAGGCAATATCGTTTCCTCTCCTCCTTTTTCCAAGCTGTCCTTATGTCACTGCTGCAAAGTACCATATGGACAAGGAGGGAGAGGACGTTTTACAGAGAATGAAACATGGCTCGTGAACGCGACAGTCTTAATTGCTTTAATTGTTGTTTAAAATTGAGAGCCATGTAGGAGATCTTGAAATATGATAGAATAGATTATTGGTAATTATTAACTGCAGACAAAAAGAAAGAAAACCACTTTATCTCACTCAGCGAGAGAGAGAGAAATCTGTTCTGCCTGATGAGAACACATCAAGACAGCTGGTCCTCTCATTTAGTCTACCTGCCTCACGACAACCATAATTCTTTATTTGTATGCAAACTAGATGCATGCAACGTTGAGCATACACACCAATTTCAGAGGTAAATGCCCATTCTAAGAGCCACCCATCCGGTAACTTGGGGTGGATTAAGCGATATGTTTCTATAAGAGAGCATGGCACACGCTGGAAGTGGCTTCTACAGTGATTCATCTTGATAAATCAAGGACTGTGCTAGATATGCTCCTCTGGATGAAAGGGCCCATACACACACTCCGTACACACTACATACGCTGTGCCTTGGAAATGCAGGCCAAGTCTTGGAGGCCGCTGTTTGAAGGCGCGAAGGCTGTGTTTACATTCATTTACGGCAGCTGCCGTCTTAATCCCACACTGCTATTGCCAAGTGATGGAACACTTCAGACAAATTACCGAGGCCCGCAAAAGAAAACACAGCGAATGTGGGAAGAAAACAAGCGCCATCTGAGATGTTTCTGGTGACAGATTTGCATTGCTTTTAACCAGGGTTCTAACAGCACAGTCGACAAATCTCTGCTCTACAGCAGGTGACAACAAGCGAGCATTTTAAAAAACACACGCAGCAGCCATGTCTGCAACTTGCCTTTGTCAGATTAGATGCACTCAAAAAGGAGAAGAGGGTTTTCATAGAGCATATTGCCTTCTGTATTATAGAAAACAAAGAGAGCAGCCTGGTTGCTTGAGAGGGATTTAATTGTAAGTGCTGAATTCAAAGAGCAGATAAAGACACACAAACGGGCCAAACCCCACCTTGCTCAAAGCCCGAAACAGAGTGGGGGGAAACAGGATCCGGGGCCAACTCATTTTCAGTGTTAAGAGCCAAAGCAACACAGCTAATCCGCATTGTCAAGCGGGGGCAAGCATGCAGACATGGATAAGACCACATCCTGAGCATCCGTGTCCCCAAGGCACAAGCACCCAGCTCTTGCTGGATGGGAAGTCATTTGTGAAGTCCTTTGCAACAGCCAGTCAAAGAGGTTAATTGAAAAATTCCTTAATGTCATTACAACAGAACTAGATTAACCCAGAGCTAATTCACTTTATTGTTCTGAAGAGAGGGGACGCAGCACTGAACTCCAGAGCAAACGTGGAGCCCAGAATCAGGGGTGAGGTGTTGTTTTTAAAGGACTATGCCAGTTTAATTAAGATAGGGAACATTATTCACTGCTCTGCATGGTTGGAAGGAGCAAAGTGGTAGTACTGTATAAAAGCAGCGCCGGTGCCTCTTAAATCAGGCCGGCTTTTATTTAGCGCTTGAATATGTAAACATTTCCAAAGCTTTGCACCAGCCTGCTGGGTAATGTTGTTTTGGATATTGTTTGTTACATGGTGGACCACTGGGGTCTCAAACATAATCTGTTTGGGTCTTAACATTTACTCTTCCTGTTTTCCTCATCAGGAGGTGCTACTGAAGAGGGCGGCTGATCTCGTGGAAGCCCTGTATGGAATGCCCC
The DNA here is from genome assembly GCA_962446985.1 of Xyrichtys novacula. Classification (NCBI taxonomy): domain Eukaryota; kingdom Metazoa; phylum Chordata; class Actinopteri; order Labriformes; family Labridae; genus Xyrichtys; species Xyrichtys novacula. The sequence continues at coordinate 21,310,170 of OY660874.1, read as the reverse complement.
ACAACAATCAGGTCTGTATGCGCGCAGCCGCTTCAGCGCTTAAACCTCGGCTAAATAAGAAAAAAACCATTGAAATTTTACTGATAGGATCACCAAAGGGTATTTTCAACCACTATATCTGGAGCTATGTAGGCTACATGTGTTCACCATATAGCCATGAACTGTGCATCAAAGCAAAGAGGAAAAAAAACAAAACAACAGAGCTATAAAAACACCATAAATAACAGAACCTCTGCCTTCTCTGCGCTTCTCAGGAGATCATTCTGAAGAGGGCAGCTGACATCGCCGAGGCCCTGTACAGCGTTCCCCGCAACCACAACCAGATCCCCTCGCTCGCTAACACAGCCTCCCACGGCATGATGGGAGTCAACTCCTTCAGCAGCCAGCTAGCAGTCAATGTGTCTGAGTCACAAGGGAATGACCAAGGTATGTAATTTAGGGGTACGGCTCCGTAGCTCGGTGTTTCGTCAAAAGAAGTGGGGTCCGGGGATGTGATAGGCAGTGTGAGAAATATTGAAGTTGAACTTTTTGAAAATAAAATGAAGAAACAGAGTGAAAATGTTGTTTTTAAACCTCACACATGCAGATATTACAGGCAGTTACGGGGTTAATTAAGAGCATCTTTTACTGTATTCAGAAAACATCAGTAATATCCTTCTGAAGGAGAGAACTGAATGAGTTTCCCTCTCTGTTCCCCTTCCCTTCTCCAAACCTGTATTTTTCAGTGGGTTACAGCCGGAACACCAGCAGCGTGTCCCCCCGGGGCTACATCTCCAGCAGCACCCCGCAGCAGTCGAGCTACAACACCGTCAGCAACAGCATGAATGGCTACGGCAACGCCGGTATGAACCTGGGAGTGCCAAGCTCCCCTGGGTTCCTCAACGGATCCTCTGCCAACTCCCCATATGGAAGTGAGTAGCTTGCCACTATCGCTGCTGCGCCGTAGTAGCACTAAGCTGCTGCTGATTTAATTCCAGCTCCCACATTCGTTTTCACTTCTATGAATCACCTCTGACAGGGTTATAACATTATTGATGCTGATAATATATTACTATTCATTCACAGGGAGCTTGTTTGGTTTTTAGTACTTTGGAGAACACACACATGTAGCTGAGAGTAGGAGAAATACTCATTTTTATATGTGTATTTTTCACTGTATGCCACCTGTATTTGTTCAACCGGACAAGATGTTGATGGTAGGGGCCTGTGAGTGCTGATCGTGTATCCCCCCTGGCAGTAATACTATCCTCGCCTTACCTTAACTGCCCTCTCCCTCTCGAGCGCTACTCACAGCACGTTCTCACTCTCTCCCTCCCTCCTTTTTCCTTCCCTTCTCCCTCCCTTATCGTCTCCGCAGTTAAACAAAAGAGCGCCTTCGCCCCTGTGGTCCGACCCCAGGCCTCCCCACCCCCCTCCTGCACCAGCGCCAACGGCAACGGACTGCAAGGTGAGCCCCCCTCACCCCCTCATCCCTTCCCTACGGACTACTGGTCAGATACCGCTGCTCAGGCCTCTGTCCGGTTTGGTGAGGGATTAATCATTACAAATATATGCATTTTGACAGGCCAATTTACACCTTTCACTTCACACACACACACACACACACTAACACACACACAGATCAGATCATCACACGCACACACACACACAAACAAGTGCAGTATAGGATCATGCGAACGCTCATCCTCGTTGCCCTTTCATACAAATGATCCCCTCCGATGTCGCAGGAAAAGACCCCTTCCCAGAATTGTTTTAGTAATTATGTTTATTAGGTTTTGTGCGTGTGTCATGACCAACATGATTGCTTTGAAAACAAGCTTAGCCGTAGTGTGTGCCCCAAGATTAATAACATTGGGCTTAATGAAGTGGGAAATTAAAGTTCATCTTGCTACACGTTCATACTTATTAATACATGTTGTGCAGAAATTAATGAGCAATGCCTTGCCATCATCTGCGCTGGCAAACTTAAAAGCATTTCAAGCATGACTCTACAAATATACTCAGAGCAATATAATAATATATCATCCCAGCACTTCACTAGTCGCCTAATTGTTAAAACGTGTGAAAATACTGAATATATAAACTCTGAGGGTGAGGTACAGTTGCTAATGATATCCTAAGCAGATGGTCTTGGTAAAATAACGGAAGCTACCTTTGATCTCGCCTAATCTCTCTCAGATAATGACACAGAGGCACGACTTGGGGACTAATGTGGGACTAGTTTGCGCTGTACAGTGGAGAAGAAAGAGACACGAGGAGGAGAAGTGGAGGCAATAGAAAGCGATCAGAGGAGGGGAGTCAGAGGAGTGTCTGTACTGTAGCATTGTGGCATTGTGGGAAGTGACCGTGTTGTTGCTCTGCCGTCACCACGGCCGCGTCTCTGGGGAGTCTGGGCCGCTGTTTGCCATTACCCCAACGCCAGGAGAAATATCACACATAGCGAGACTGGCATGCTGGGGGCTGAAATGTCAGAGCAGGAGGGAGGTTTTCAAACTCTCTCTCCCTCTTTCTCTCACTCCCAACCCTCCCCTCCACCCTCCACCACCACCACCTCTCCCTGTAAGGAGGAAGGACGTGCAGCAGCAGGCCGGCGGACACAGCAAACACTCACAGGCACATACGCAAACAGGCACATTAAGGCTTACATTCACGCACTTGTGCAGTGTCAGATGGCTGGACTCACACATGCACACAGCATACACACACACACGCACACACATTAACTAATAAAGTTCGCACAATTTTTTCATATTTATATCCATCCCTGTTTTAGCCAAATGAACTAATCCTCTTTTTCTTCTTCTTCTTCTGTGTTTTTTTTTTATCCGCAGCCATGTCCGGCTTGGTCGTCCCTCCAATGTAAATGCACTTTCATCATCTCAAGCACCAGTCTACACACTACTACCACTTCACAGGACATCCCCTCCCTCCCCTCAGCACACAGCCAAACGCTGGTGTAATGTATAGTACCGCTTTTTTCTGTTTTTAAACATGAAGAAAAAAAGAAAAGAAAGATTCTTTTTTCTTTTAAAAAGACTTTTAAAAACCTGCAGAGGAAAAAAAAGGATTTCAGAACAATATTTTTTTCTGTGGGAGTTTTTTTTTTTGTTTGTTTATGCGCCCTCTCTCTCCTTCCTCCACACACACACATGCACTCAAACACACATTTTACCACCCTTGAAGAGGACACGGGATGAAGGAGGGTTTATTTTGTATACCTGTCGGGATGTGCTTCGGCCTTGGACGCGTCCAGTCAACCACACATTCAATACTGGAAGGGACTCTGTGGACTCAGCATCTGGTTGTAAAGTAAAAACACTGATGTACAGTACATTTGCCAACGAACTCCAGAAATCGTTTTTTTGTTTCAACTCTCTTTTAATAGATTCACAACAGTTGTGTGTCTTTATAATGTGACTTTTTTGTATTTTTATGTGTGAGAAAAATTACACAGGGGCCAAGACAATTTCAACTGGAAAATATATGAGATATATAAATGTAGAAAAATTGATCATAAAAGTACAACAAATAGGAGTTAAAAAAGGGGCGGGGCTGGGTGGGTAAGGTTGTATCATGTTTCATTCCTACATTTTAACTTAAATTTTGTAATTTATTGTAGCTGGAAATCATCTTCAAAAGTGAAAAAAAATCCTCTTTGATTCAACAAGCACACTGACGTGTACAAAACACTGCTCTGTTGATGAATATGATGTACTTCCATGTCTAGAGCTTCCTTTTAAGCAAGTGTGTTTTGCCATGTTTTTCAACTTTTTTGCTAGCACTGTATATTAATGCATTCCTAGGCTACTGTGAAGTCTGTTTCTTGTTGATGAGGAGCAGTCTCCCCCTTCTAGCTCCAACTCCCTTCTGTGTTTTCTATGTGGTTAAAAAAAAATTGTAGACTATTGTGATATTGCCAAACTTGTGCTAAATATTTATACATCTGTCTTTTTCATGTTCTTTTAGATCAACAAAAAAAAATCATCCAAAAAAAAACGACAAAAAAACAAACGATTAAAACCCATTGAGAATGTAGGAGTAAAGTAGTTCATCGTCATCTTTCTGTTCAAACACACACTTGCGCTCACTGAGGGAAATTTTGTAACATATCAACTATAAATAATGTATTTATCTCTGAAATTTTGTATATTGCTTTTCATTATGTATGTATTAATCGTCATGCCCTTAATATAGTGATGCAGCACAGATAATTCAGCCAAGAACTGTTGCCTTCATTTGTTTTCTTTTTGTATTTGATGAAATGCAATGTGCATATATTTCATGTGTATCCTCAAAAATTTGTGTTACTCCGTCAAGACTTTCTGTCCATTTTTTTAAAGGGGAAGTCAAACTTCATTGTTTATTTTTATATTGATTTTAAATTATCTATACAGACCATTTTTGGAGAAAACTTTGTTGGTTGTATTGTCAAATAAATTGTTTGTGACCCATATGATAGTTGTTAAGATCCAATAGAGACTAATGTGCATGAGGGACAACCTTGGAGCTAAAAAAAACACTCCATTTGTGGTTGTATTTTTTTCTGTTTTGTAGAATGTATAGAAGTCATTTTTACTCACCACTTATGACTCTGCCACATAGCTTACATGTGTTTACAGGGAAGAAAAATTTAAAAATGTCAACATTTGGAATGGAAACAGAAATGAAAAAGTGATGTTTTATTAAAATTTTCAGTAAAAACACAATAGCTCCTCAACTGTGGACTTCCTTCGGTTTAAAGTGCAGTTTGGCTGGCAGACAAACTGACCGTCAGGACACAGAAAGAGACAGTAGACGCTCCTGAGGACAAACCTGTGATACGTCTGTAAGTTGTAGTGTTTAGACTTTGCCATAGAGATAACTGTTTGAAACCTGTGGAAAAGTGTAACATCCATAAAAGATGAAAACTGCTCTTTCTACTCATATTCTTTCAGCACAGCACTCTTGACATTGTGACATATTCCTACTGGTCTCTGTATCAGCGTATCCTGCATCTGTGGTGCTTCAAAGGTTCATTGTAGTCATTCATAAACAGTGCGAGCTTTTTATTCAAAGCAGCCCAAATGGGGCTCATTCAAATCCCTCATTTCATTGCATTAAGCCACCTAGTTAATAAAGAATCAATACATTGAAAGAGCAAGGTTATCCTTTGTCTATAAGGGCTGGTATCGTTTTGAACCTCTCATAGTTTGAGCGCTGAAAGGGGGGCCGCGGTGAAATCTATACTCATCAAGTGGGTCAAACAGGGGGATAGAAAGTGTTTGAGGGAAGAATGGTGGCTCTCCTTAAAAACAACGGAGCATCTTATCTGGTATCCAGAGTGGTCGCCGAGAGCGGGTCACAAAATGTCAATTTCTCATCAAGGCAACATTGTCCGAGGCCACCTCTCCCTCTAATGCACAATTAAAACGGCAGCGAACCTGAGTGGCAATCAGCATATCACAGCTTATTATGTCAGCCCGGCATGCACGGGTGGAGGATCTGACGGAGCGCGGGGGGAGATAGTCCAGGAGCTGCTGATAGCGCAAAGGACAGATACACTCAAAAGGAGCGATTTAATTTTCAGCTGCGATCGCCTTGTGCTTCAAATCGTTCCCTCGATAATCCAATGTGTCTGATAACAATGGCCACACATCTGATCTGCCTCCTTCCTGACATTGCACTATCTTGCTGCAGATACACAGGTTTGGATCTAACGCCTCGCTCGCTCCTTTGACTATTTGGAGGCAAAATCTTGCAGAAGCCGAATTTTTTTTTTGTTTGTAATCTTTACTGCCTCACATTGAAACCAAGGAGACTGTCTGATACCGCAGAAACAATAACCGACTGAGAGAGAGAGGGAAAAAAAAGACACAAAAAGAACAATTCTGGGGGTAAAGTACAATCAAAAGTGACAAATGAAGTTTGCTCAGTTGTTGCCAGTTTTAAGAGCTCCGGAGCCTGGCAGGCAGGCTGGAGGAACACTAGATTGTCTCAGCAGGTTTCCCTGTACCCAACGAGCAGCTCCCAGCTCTGCCACACCACTCAATCATCGTGAGAGCCTCTTTTATTGGAGAACTCTAATGGCCACCCTCCACCATGATCTTAATGTGTGCATTAAATATTTATAAATCCTGGGTCAATAATGCCCCATAACCAGAGCCTGACAGACCCCCACCCGTACCATGTGGCTGCCTCCCCTCTCAAACACAGGCAGAGGTCACGGGGTCACGCAATCAAAAGAGAGCGAGCCTCGCCACATCCATATGTTGCCACTCTTATCAAGACTTTCCTCTGTACTGGTTATCTGTCAAAGGAAAGAAATATTGAAAGCAATATCGATCTTAACTAGCCTCGTGTTGCCGAGGGCCACGCTTCAAACATCTGCTCGTGCATTGTTGGATTTAGAAAAAAAAAAAACCCTCCTTTCAATAATATAAGCCTGAGCGCTAATATTGAACATCTCTGTGTGACGCATTCTGACGAGTAACCGACTTTATTAACAAGCATGGCTGGAGATTTTTTAAGATGCTGATATATGGGTATTTCTTAATTAGCGCCGGGTTAATTTGTGTAGCCTGGCATCTGCGCGGGTGACTCAGTAGCTTTATATGTGACGATATCCGGGGGCTGCGCTCCTGTGCTGTTCAGGTGAAAGATTGTGCTCCGGTGATAGCGTCGCACAAAAGAGCGGCCGGACAATGAGCCAGTCAATGGAGAGCTCCCAGTTGAAAGAGCCACAATGGCTGTGCATGCTGGGAATTGGGGCTGGATGATATAAAGGAATGAAACCTTCATTGAGGCCATGGAGGACAAGCATTCAGAAAAGAGGGGTTTTTTGTTTGCTCTTTATCAATCTGCCGTTTCCCATGAGAAAAAACAATTGAAACTGACCTTAAAAAGAGAATATTACCTTACGCATACACTGCCTATGCAACTCTTCGCGAGGAGCTTATACATCCACTTTTAATGGAGGTCTGTGTGATACTTGCTTTTGTGCAAATACGTGTACACAGGCCGTAAAACTCAAAGGTGGACGTGCTTCATCTTGTCTGCTTGATGGGCAGTGCTGAGATGCACATTACAAGGATTTGCTCCCGGCCGGACAGGATTTATGTAACGCTGAGTGATGTGTTTTGTGACTGCAACTCTTGTGAAGTTTAGACACGAGTCAGATACAGCTTTTTTCGCTCCTGCTGTGACTCATAAAAACTGCACAACTACACATCAGAACTCCGAGATGACAATGAATCAAAAAAAAAAGGAAAAAGAGCATCTGACCTTTTTTGAACGACTCGATGTTTGAATCAAAACAGGGGAATCTGACCCTTTTTTTTTTTTTTTAACAGTCCCACATTAGCACAGCCCCCCTGTCAGTGAATCGGCACATCAGATAAGACACCGCTCCCCTGCTACTATACACAGGGAGGCAGCTTTGCAAGGAAAACTCTAGATCCTCGCGCAAGATTTCCACTTCACTCGCTGCAGTCAAGGAGGATGAGCGAAGTATCCCAGTGCTTCAAAATCCATTAAACTTGTATTTGGGTGTCATTTGATACTTCATCAATGTTTCAGTGTATTTCAAACCCACAAATGCAGGAAGAAATACAGTGTTCGCCATATTTCCTCCTCTATGAACTTCACTTTGTCCAAAGAATTGCGCTGTAAAGACTTGCCTGGTCAGGAAGTGTGAGGCTGCGGTGATAAAATAATATCACTTGAACTGTATTTTCTGCCACAGTCTCCAGCACATAGAGCTCCTTTCATAGCGCCCCTCTGTAGTGCTTTGTCCAGTAGTTCTGGATATGATATCATCTATTAATAATGTATTGGCAATGGATTACATAAAAAGGGACCAGAAATAACATCCAATATTCATGCCCCCTGAGCTTGACTGTGTCCAATCCGTTTGGCCCATAAAACCTTAGCCCCATTTCCATATCCGCTGTGGGTCACGACAGGTCTGCCTCACAAAGGCTCACAGAACAGCTCGACTCAGGAAAGGGCAGTAAAAAATCGGGTGGATTTCTGAGCCCCTTATGAAACAGCCCCCCTTTGGAAAAAAAAAAAAAAAAGAGAAGTGAAAAAGCCCTTTTCCGATTTCAGCGCCTGTGAAAAACCTGGTACTGTATTTCCCTCTTTAATTGTGCCACTTGAGAAATTGACGTGCCTCTGAAACATGGCATGAATCTCACAGTTATTGCAGTCCCCTTGGCAGGGAATGTTGATACAACATCTGCATGCTATAGAAAGTAATGGAAGTAGCAGAGGTGGCAGCTGCAACTCTACAGGAAGTGTGCCATTTTCAGGCAGTGCTGCTGTGAGAACCACTAACTGCCAGCCTGGTCTTGCAGGCGGCTCTGATTGCCAGGACACTATGACAAACACGCAGGGGCTGGGAGTGTTGCATCCTGGGGGATGACAGCTTCTGTTTGATTGTCAATAAGGCTCATTAGCAGAAAAAATGGAGAATGCGAAAAGAGATTAAATGGCTTGAGACTGGGTCCCCCTCATGTTTCATTACAGGGGATTTATCAGCGCCTTTATTTCATCAATTCCAAATACAAAAAAAAAGAAAAAATTACCTATCGCTTTGCCCTAAAAGTAAAGATTTATCTCTATTAAATTCAGTTATTTTCCAGGCTAAATAATGACTCGCGAGCTATTCCATCAAAACAGAGCCAACAAGTGCTAATCAAGCCCTTTAAACAGCATCCACACCTTACATAAAGCTCTCGCCTCGCTCTCCCAGCCACTCTCATCTTAAGAACAGTGGCGGATGTTTCCCTCCATCTTAGGGAGGAACGGCCAACAAAGCAGCGTGTAAGGGCCTTTCCCTGAAGAGTCCTTGTCACGCCGCGCCAAACCTCTGTGATTATCGTTGTTTTTGCAGAGAGTGTCCATGCCTGCCAATACCGCTGTTCCATAAATGAATTTGGCCCCTCGTCAACGAATTACCTAACACGCAGAACTGTGTATGTGTCACATCCAATTCCAACTCACCGGCTTTGCTGGTGTGTGTCAGCTGGAGGACTTAATCATCAATCGTCAATCATAATAAGCGAAGCACATTGATAGGGCTCCCTCTTTTTTCCCCTCTCTCTCCTGCTCCTGTTAAATAAAGTGTAAAGGGAGAAGTTAAAGCTGACCTTGTTAAATTGGGACCACAATTTATATTCCTAATTTAGTGTATGGATTAATTAGTCTTGTGTGTGTGTGTATCAGTTTCCAGAGATATACCCACTTGATCAAATCATCGCTCGCGTTCATAAAGAAAGCTCTGGAAAGAAATCTGTCGGTCTAATCGTGAGTTTTTTTCCCTCAGAACTGGCTTTGCATGTTTTTAGCGGCACACTTTTAATTAATGCTTAATTGGACAATCTTTAGAGAGGACTTTTCCAACATGAGCTGCTAATCAATAACTGCTATCTGACATCATACAAAATTAATCAGTAGGACCTGTTATCAGGCCTTAATGCAACCGCACACTCGCACGCACACACACGTGTAACATGCTAACTGGCAAAGCGTGCGTTTTGCACAAGGCAGAGGAATCTGGCTCATATTTTCCCTCGCCCTGATCCAATCCACTCCTCTCTCCCCGTCATATAGATCGGAGTCTGCGGGGGCCAGAGGCGCTGACAGAGCCCAGATGCTCCCAGTCTGTCTGGGGGGACTGGGGAGACTGGTGCCATGGGGTCCTGGAGCCTCTGAAGTGCCGCCCCTCCGTCAACATGACCAAGGCTAGACCTGCACTTTCTCCAGGCTGAGACACTCTCCTTACCACGCTGACATGCCGCGCTGCATAGTCACAGATTGATACATGCAGGGATACACGCTCGCAGGAGCCCCCGCTCTCACGTTATGCATGGCCGTTCATCAGCCGGTCCTAATTAGAGACCCCCAGACCAGCACTCGAGTTCAGGAGGTTACAATGACACACTGATACAAGGTTACCAACATGCACACGCTCTCATGCTGATACCTCTCAGGGCTTCTTTTACTTTCTCATTTAATCCTGCTCCGTCTCATCATCACTGTCCTAATCTTGCTCGTGTAGGGGGGGGTCTCTTTGTTCTTAAAAAACAAAACAAAAAGAAAAAGGCACCATACCAATCCTCCATCCTCCCTTGTTCGCTCTCAAAACACAAAGATCATTACAAGAGCATCAAAGTGTGCCATGTTTGAGATGATACTTGTCTTTGTAGTCATGGTGTAGCGTGGAGTGTGTTGGTATTAGATGCTGCTGTGGCAGCTGTCGTGGCTGGCTGCGCGGTGCCTCAGTGTCAGGGCCTCGGAGGCCCCGGCTGTCCCGGCAGACAGACAGAGGGGGAGGAAACCTGATAGTGCAGCCAAGCCCAGTCTAATGTCTGTCTATCCAGCTATCTATCCCTGTGCCTATCTCTCTGACTGACTGACTGTTGGACGCTGCCTATCTGCATGCTGGATACTCCTCTGGCTTCCCAGCAGCAGCACTCTGCTTGCGCTTAATATCATCCAAAAAGTTTCTTGTTTCTTTTTAAAGTTTTTAGGGAAGAATAAAAGCCGCTATTTGCGAATCACCGATGTGGCTGCAGGATTAACTTCTGCAGGGAACCCCTCTAAGCCCCTACCTGTGCCAAGGGGTTGCAGGTCGTGATAACATTTGAATTATGAGCCAACATGTATGAAGAGTAAGAGATGGGAGCACAGAGTGTGTTTGTAGTTGATGTGGGGGGAAGAAAATTGTTCTATAATGAGGAGGGGTGCCAGGATATGAGATGGGAAGTGGGGAGTTGGAGACAGGATATAAGTTATGAGAAGGAAACTAATGTTGGGAAATGCAGAGGTTGTTGTTGGCGAATAAGTTAAAATGTATCTTATCACCATCCGCTAAGATTAATACAGCTGGCCAGGTCAAAAGACTCGCACTAACACTCTCAATGCCACCAACTATATCCTCGCTCTTTCTGGGGGCTCAAATGAGTGTGTGTTGTATAGCAGGAGAAAGTGTGTGTGTGTGTGTGTGAGGGGGTTAATAAATGTTGAATCAAACGCCGCACGAGACACTCACACTCCTTAAGGGTTGCCCATTAGCGGTGTGTGGGTGCATGGGGAGTTTATCAGTGTCTGGGTGATTTATGAAGTCAGACTCAATATCATCCACTTCACCCACACACATATGGACATACACATGTGCACACACCAACACGCATGGCCACATGCTCACACGCGCACACACACAAACGCACGCATGAGCATGCAGCAGCACATGCACTTGTGCAGTCTCTCTCTCACTCTCTCTCTCTCACTCTGAATTGGAGACAGATATTAGGCCAAAATTAAAGGTTTCACAGAGATTAACAGTGCGGATGATGAGATCGTCTCAGCCTCTTTTTAATCTAATTCTTTTTTATCTCGGAGCCAGCATGATACGGAAGTGGTACACACGAACCTCAAAATAATACAGACATAATAATAACGGCGCTGCTAATGCTTATAACTACTAAAAATGGCATTAAAACGGAGGAAATAAAAAGGTGTGAATTATTTTAAAGGGGTTCCTCTGGTACCTAAGCAATTACATGGCCAATTACTGGCAGCATGTCTGCAGCTTTGATGCTGGACTTGTTTTTAACATCAAGCACAGGACTCTGCAGACATCAGTATCTCTGGTTGCTAAATTCATAGCATTCCTTAGAATTTACTTAGCCACAAGCAAAAAAAAAGGAGGGTGCTTACAGTGCACTTCAGAGTGCGCCAGGCTTAAATGGGACCCCTTGTGGCTGTGTCACAGCTCCCTTCGTTAGGGGGCTGACTGTAGCCTGTAGTCACCACAGGCATCATTAGCCCTCTGTGAAACCACAGACTGAGTCTCATTCTTCATCTGCCTGTCTGCTGCCTCAACATCTCCGCTGCCACGGTGCTCCTCCAAACGGCAGAGGAAGTGAGTCCAGCAGCAGCAGCAGCAGCAGCAGCAGCAGCACGGTGAGACAGCCACACGGAGAAGGATCGGATAAGAAATTCAAAAATGCAGCAAAGTTCAAATGTATTCAGTGAGCGGGCCACTTGAATGGGCTCTGAAAAGGTTAGTGCTGAGGTTATTTTTGGAGGGTGGATTATTAGGCTACCTGGGCTGCACAGAAGAGGAATAACTACGGGCCAGTAAGGGTCACTCTGGAGCTGCACTAGACTGTTAGGAGAATGAAGAATTTAGCAGCTAAAAAAAAAAAAAGAGACGAAACTGTCAATGTAACAGACTATCAGGAGAGAAAAAGTGTGAAAGAGGAGGAAAGGACATTTTCAATTAAAGCAACTTATTTATCTAAATACACGCCGCTGCCGTCGCCACCACTGCCCTCTCCATATGGTCTTTTTAAAGAAGGAATAATTTACCCCGCTGGGATTAAACAGGGATGTGTTAAAAATAAAACCACACATAAACATTTAAGTTACAGATTAAATGTGCAGGATGAATTCAAGGTTGAAATGTTGATTCCTGTTTCCCGTTCTGTACTGCCCTCTAATGGAAAACACTCCTCAGAAATAAAAAAAGCAGCTCTGACATGCAGAGAGAGCTGCAGCGAAGAGACAAGACATACAGCATAATTAATTATGAGCCGAAGTGAGTGAACGCTACATGAAATCAATTTTAAAATTAAATACAATTAGAGTGATGAAAAGGCAGGATTTGTCAGTTTGAGATGTATTTATTTAAACATGTCTAATGTAACTCAAGTGCAGTATATAATGCATAAGACGTGTCGGCTCTAGGTGGATTGTAAGGCGAGAGCAAACAATGAGATCTAAATGAAGACAAAACAAATGCTCACTACAAAGCTTTGTAGCAGTAAAATTCAGAGCCTTTATCACTGGATGTTGAACAAAGCATTCACTTGGCAGGAAATTAAAAAACCAACGAGAGGTACAAAGACTAATTCTGCTCAGGAAAAAAAAAAAAAAAAAAAAAAACAACAACAACAACAATGCGAGAGACATATTTTTAAGGGAATAATAATTCTTTAGAAAAACCATTCCAAGCACTATCTGGCAAACGCAACGGAGACCCACGGGAGCATATGTTTGTAATTCCTACTGTTCTCTGTTTAAGTTATTTTTGTACATTCTAATTCTGCAACAACTCTGTATCACATTAACTATGCAGTATCTCTATTCTTAGATTTAAAACAAAAAAAAGCTGTTTAAACCAAATATCTACAATAGCTCCAGTTGTTCCACAGAGTGTGCCAAGCTCCCTAAACTTTATGGCCCTGTTTTTGTGTTTTTCAAAAACACCGTCCTCGTCCGTGTGTGTGCGTGAGTGTATATGTGTGTGTGTGTGAGTGTGTGTGTTGGTGTGTACTGAATGAAGGACAGTTGGCCTCTGTCATGCGTTAGCCTTCCCCTCTCTGCCTCTCATGGGTGAGCAGCCATTGTTTAAGATGGTCGCCCTTGCCGCTCATGTACGGCCCACTCTGTCCACTGCTCGAAATGACTCGGTGGCAGGGGATGAGGAGAGGAACCTGGCACGCACAAACACACACACACAGACACACACACACACACACGGGGCAAAGAGATTAAAAATTGTGAGGGAACAATCATGTTTGAAAAATAATCAAAAACATCATCAAGAACACAAAGAGGTTTAAAAGCACACGTTTCATTTTCGTATCATTATTTGTGCTCATTTTATAAGTTTAAATTCTAACTTTAAATATTAAAACTTTATTTAAGATCAGCATGCTTTCATAAAACTATGCTGTCCTGGTATAAAACTTGTATTTAAGGGAGAAAAAATAGTGCTTTTTTATTCTTGGGTTACATTTGTTGTCAGGGCTGTACAACAGTTGGAGTTGTTGATATCGGATATGTATTATGTATGAAAGAAACTCTGATTTATCCTTTAAACGGTGTGACTTAAAAGTAACCAATGTGCAGAAAATATGAATCTGCACTTTCTTTTTTTTTTTTTTTTTTTCGCTTTTAATGTTCCCGCACTGCATGAGGAAACAAAGTGCCACCACAAGTGTCTGGTTTGATCCTGCACAAATCCACATTCAGGGTGATGGCTCAGTCTTTGGGTATAAATGTTTTTACTCTTTAATAGTGTAAAGCAAAGAAGCAATCAAAAATTAATGGGCAAAAACACCAGCAGGATGAATATTCAATCGAGAGGGTGTCAACATTAAGATCTGATAACCCTGTGATCATTAAAAAGAGGAAGTCGGTGGAGCGTTTACTCTTGTTGCAGACGACTGCCAGGGGGGTCCCGAGTTCTTTGTAAACTAAATGGCTGGAGAAAGATTAAACAAGCAAGCCTAAAACACTTCGATCATTGTGAATTCAGAACAAGAAGAGAGGCAATGGTTGGAGTGAATCACAGCAATTATTTCTTTTAAAATATTCTTAATGCTGCCCTCATTCTCCGCTTCCTACACTGAAATGGAAAACACCACATCTGCTGCTTTGTGACTGTTTTTCTCCAATTTAACCAAGTTATCCTGACACCTCCAGCCTTTTATATAAAAGTTGGACATGCAGTGTGTGTTCGGTTCAAATCCATCATTAAACCTGCTCCCATATCAACAGCAATAAAACTTTCCGAGCCCCAGATTAACCTTGCAGAGAGAGAAATACTGCTCGAGTATTCGGATCAATACTGTTCCCCGGGTTTGGAGGGAGAGCAGGGTACCCTCAAGGCCTTCGGATCTGCTTCTTCACTTGGGGGGAAAAGAGCACTACACCAGGCTTATCAATACTCAAATCCTGGTGAAGAAGAAGTGCCACAGAGAGGCTAGGATCGATTGAGCACACTGAGCTTTTCGCAGCTGAAGCCTGAGTGGAGCAGCGCTACTGACAAGTAATTGACACTGACAATCTGACTCTGGATCTGTATCAGGAGCTGAGGGCTCAGGCTCCCAGCCTGCCTGACGAAAGCAGAGAAATGTCTGTAAAACATGAGACTGAGAGGTATTATACAGCCATCCAGGAGCAACGCCATTGGCTAATGTGGTATAAAAGTCAAATAAGTAGATGGCGAGTACATTCGAAAACACACCCGTGATATTTTAACGGTCAAGACTGTGTCGGAGATGACTTTTTATTCCAAACAAGTCACTTTTCCTTCCATTTTAAGAACCAGAACTGTGTCAGGAAAGAAAAAAAAAACAAAGCACTTAGATGAGGATGTGCACGAGCTATTTCACAACACATAAGAGGAAGAATATCTCACTGGCTGTACGAGAAGTGCTCTCTGCCTCACAGAGCACACCGGTGGTGCCCACAGCACTACATGGGCAGAGCTAAACGGGCTTTGATCAAAGGGTTTGATCAAAAGAAGACACACCACTTGCCCTCTAGCCCTCCATTTTGTACACAGTGGATTCACGGGCGAAAACGATGCGGGCCAGGTTTCCGACAAGAAGCGGAGATTTGCAGCGAACATCTACAGTAAAGACTTGAGAGGACGGGAACAAAAGGTGTGGGCTTAAAATTGTGCTGTAGGTAGACTTTCACGTCTCAGCCGCTCTCGGAGGGAGGCGTTTGTTTCACACGTTGCACATATTGGAACACACCTACGGTTCGGATTACGCATCACAAAGACACTGCAAACATTATTTTACAGGAAAACTCAGGTGAAGTGCTATTTTGCTTTTCCACATGCCCATAATCAGGGAGGTAAGCTGACAAACCATCAACTCAGGTGTCTTCAAAAAAGCAAAAACTTTCCATCCTAAAACTTGTTTCTGCTCCTGGATTTATGTCATTATTTTTTATTTTAACAGCCTTGTTTTTTTAGACTTCACGTTTTTTTTTTAACATGTGAGAATTTTTAATTAAAGAGCAAATTAATGTCTATTTTTATGGTTTATGTGGAGGTATTTTTAATAGATCCTTAAGTCTTTGAGAAATAAAATAAAACAACCAGTAGGCAGTAATTTAAAAGAAAGAAAAAGGTGCAAATCCTCATAATTTAGAAGATGAAGAAACCCAAAGAATGAAAAAGTGACTAAAATAGATGTAAAGTTTATCATATTATCGGTTTACTGACTTTTTCAGTTAAATAATAAAAGGATCTGTTGTGAAAATCCTCATTTAAACACCCTTCAACAATTACTCGCTCTTTATTTCAACACAACATGTAAGCTCACTGACAAAAGTAATCAAAATGTAGGACCTGAATCTGAAAAAGCAATGACTTTCCCTCTCCGACTGAATGAAGTAAGTAAGAGAGAGACCTGTCAATCAATGTCAGCCACACTCACCGGGTTCCTCCTCATGGCCCCTCCCACAGCCCGCACCGCTTTGGGGTTTCCCGCCATCTCGGCGAGGCGTTTGTATGACACCGTCTCTCCAAACTTCACATCCCTCAGAAGTACGTGCAGCACGTGGCTGGTGAACGCGTCTTTTTTTCCAACGAAGCGGAGGAAGCGGGAGAGAGAGAGACAGGAGGAGAGAGCAGAGGAAGAGAGAGTTCCTCATTTAATCCATCAAACAGACAGCTGACCGGAGATAATGGTAAAAACACAACAGTTTACAACAGCCTTCATATTAACTTACAGTATGTTTCAACTCTTACACACCTCTTCACTCTGGTCTACTTAATAGTTTCTTCATCGAGCCAGAGAGTCCAATTCCTCTTCGAAATGACCCTGAACTACTCCCACTTTTCCTTATAATACTCATTAAACAACTGAATACGTACAAGTCCCTCTATTTGACCTCAGAACTAGTATCAACATGCTACAGAAGTGGATGGGAGAAAATTATTTCTCTGCCAGAAAAATCTAGGTTATGCTTTGAAAGGTCACAGCTAAAATTAAAAAAGTTCGCTCCTTCATTTAAAAGGATTAAGAGAGGCCAAAAAGACTGCAAATCTGCTCCAGATTTTTAATAATAATAATTTGAATGTTGCATACCATTTGTGGCAGTGGGATGACTTTGAGGTTAATCAGACCAATTTGTCCTTTTAATTGCTTTCTATTCAGAGTAGATTCATTATATCATCTTCACTTAAATGGCGGAATTCTTCAAATCATCCGCAGCTTAACCGACCACATTAACGGCTTTGATTTCATTAGCACTTTAGCAGTAGCATTATCGTTTTTTTTCTGGATTACCAGGCAGTGAGTGACTGAGCGGCATGTTTGTCTAGCTCTGAAGAAAAGAAGAAGAAAAAAAAAGAAAAAAAAGGGGGTAAAAGTATTTGAAGCATCTGAAAACCTCGAGACGTTCATGCGCCGAGCTTGTGTCGCGGGGCGAACAACACTTTTTGTGAGCACGCAGAACAAGACGGGGGAACAATGGTCTTGTTATCAGGAGGGGGTGACACTCTTCTAGTATATACATGTACTCAGTCATGAAAATTCAATTAGTGATCTCCCATTCTCTCTCATTTATATGGTCTAAGAGAGCACATGACAAGTGATCTATGAGAAATCCCTCTAAATTGGCATTGTGTGAAAACATGTCACACCCCTGTCTCTCTTCTACAGAGTGAACATCCTTTGCTCCCCAGGCTCCCTCGCTACCTTATAGTCACTCTCCGCTACACAAAGCCACGCGAACAAGGCAATTTGCCTAAACTGGGGGGAATAAGTGTAAAACCTAAAGGGGATATATTTGATTGATGCGCACCCATGTGAGTTCTTTGTCTTGAACAAGGCCCGTAGGTACTGTTTAATAATTTTTCAGGTAATAATCACGCTGTCAACGAGATGACGGGCTCTTACACAGACAGACTTAATGTTATGAGGAGATAAGATACACCCCTGAAATTTCTTTTATGCATTATTCTGCCTAATAAAGCTCCGATTTGGCCACATAACATGCGTGGTATCACTTTCTCGCTTAGATGACAACTTGCCCAGGCGGTGGCTATGACAAATCCCCCCGATGATGGGAACGTTATTGACAAACAACCAAAGTCGGTGTCACACCAGCAGACACCGCCGAGCACTTTCGCCCACTAGCATACGGAGCAACAAGCTACAGGGCTGTTTACACCTTTTTTTAAGCTGTTTCTCCTGGAAGATTTCTCATCTCCAACAGTTCAGGACAAAAAAACAAGTATCCGCGCTTCTATTTGCCCGTGCAGGGGTTAAAGAACTTTGCCCTCATCAGTGTTAGTGACAGAGACTTCATGCGGGTCACTCGAGGTGACCAGCAATGATTTGGAGAGCGGTCCCCCAGCCCCATACTTCATAAAGAGCCTAATACGCTGTGTCTGAGGTCAGGACCCTCTTTAGATGGGGTGCAGCGATGTCAATTGTTTAAATAAAAGTTGAGAGGAACCACTTACATGTTTACAGACATCCCATAATTATGTCACAGGTCATTACCTAGCATGAGGCCAGGTGATGGGGCCACTGCAGAGGCAGCGGCAGGGACAGACTGAGCCGGAGGAAAATCGAAGAGATCCACTGATTATAAATGTATTGACATGTATGATTTATTTGCTCATAATTTTGAATTAGAGAGCAAATTAAAGGGATAAAATCAATAAACTCCACTCCATCCGGCTGTGTTTCTGCTAGATTTGGAGAGATGACTTCCAGCTTACAGTCGCCTCACACATGGCAGTGACAATAAAAAGACAATAGTGGAAATGCAGCTCCCTCATTATCCTTTGTGTCTAATGGGAGGGAAGACTTTGACTCCCAGTCAAAGTGTCTCTTGAGTCTTGAGGGATCCCTACTTTTGAAGGCTGACGGGGTGCTGATGATTCTCTGATTATTCGATATTCTGAAAACGTTCATTTCCCTAATTCCTCTCCACATCACAGGGGCGAGTCCTGGTGAGTGTCTCATCTCGCCCTGCGCTGTGCACAGGGGGAGGTTCGGGCTCCTGCAGGAACACAGTCATTTGGGCTTTGAAGAGCGCCCTTCCCCCCCTTTGCCTGGCCCCCTCCCCGCATATTCCCCGTGCCGCTTACCGAGACTAAGATCCTCTCGTCTGTTACATATGGATGTATAATTAATGAGATAAGAATATGCATCGTTTTAAGAACTCGCGATGGTGTCTGTGTTTTATCTGAAAAAGCGTGTGCACGCGCGCACAAACATACACACAAGCCCCCGAACAGGACACACGCACGCACTCGCCATCCCTTCGCAACCGAACTTCCGTGTGATGTTGCCGTGACAATCAGTCAGAAAGTGAAGGAGAAAAAAAAAAAAAAAAAAGCGCACTTTGCGTCTCTTTCATGTCACCTCTGTTGCTCAGGTATGTCGTGACAGCTAATATGAAAAGTGGCTTGTTTTGTCAGAAATGTGTAAATAAACATGGCAACACTTCAAGTGAAGGTCACAACTCAATATTACATGACAAGTGCAGCGAGAGCGCTGTCGCGTTCCGGGTTCTCCCACAAGATAACTGAGCAAACAAAAGTTGGTTGTCACAGATTGTAATGACCTGATTAAACTTGTATTTTTTTCCCAGGCAGGCACCCACTCCAGGACAAGATGGAGGAGGAATTTGTACAGCACTAAAGCAGAAACTAATCCTTAATATTTCTGAATCAACAAGCAGGAAAAAAAAAGGAAACCCTCTATTTTCCTCCCTCAAAAGACAAATACTCTTGATGCTCACATTTAACATTTTTATACTGGCATGGCCTATGGTTCTGACTACTGAGAGCAATCCAAGCCTAAACCCTGTATTTACTGAGCCCCAAAACAACAGGCGAGGGAGAGAGGTGGAACACAGCACAATCACCTATTCAGATCAGGTACTAATGAAGAATTCCATCTATCCTGAAATTTAATTAAAACCCCAAAGACTTCAGATGAGATGCGATTTGAAAGAGCCTGGGGCTGGTACACAAGCACTTGGTGGCGAAGGGAATCACACTGAAAGTTGATATCGTAATTGGTCCTGATGTATTTCTGCATTGCCTTCGCGGGAGCGTGGGACTCATAGCTGTATACAGGGTCTCGATGGAGTACCTGCTCATTGAAAATGCCATCACTCAAGCACTGCAGATCTGCATGAAATTAGAGAGCAACTAAGGCCTGATTGCAGGGGAAGAGAGGTACAATTGTTAAATGCATATATTAAGATTTTTTTTTTCTTTCTCCCTGTGTAGGTGTGCTTCTGGGTGTAAATGAGTGCTTTAAGTTAAAATGCAATGAGCGTCTCGGTGTGACAAAGAAACAGTCTGTAATTGTTTTGGAAAGCGGGAGAAGTTTATGATTTGAAAAAAAAGGAAAAAAGAGTTGTCAGGCTGCGAGCGTCGCCTGTTTCCTCAAAACACAAACGCCACGGGGTAATTAATTCCTCATTTTTACTCCTCGGCGTCCTCCGTCACTCACTCTGGAGTCCCTTCTAGTTGAAAGGCCGCTAATTGTCCGTTTTTGGGGTGCTTTCATTTTATTCGCCCTAGGTGACTGGTCAAGCCAACAATAAGCTCATTCAAACTTCAGCACCATTCACATGTTGTCATTGAAGAAAAAAAAAAAAAAAAAAAAACGCTTCCTGTCTGAAAATGTCAAGAGTGGAATTCGATCAGTTTCAAAGAATGTGCCAAGAATCATGGAAAAGCTTGCCAAGACTAACACGCGTGGTAAGAGCTGCCACAGATTACTGAACCAAGTTACAGCTCTGTGTTCTGTTCTCTCTCCTCTCGCTCACCCACTCCCTCGCCTCTCACTCTCTCTCTCTCCCTCTCTCTCTCAGCCATAAAATACTTCATTATAACACAGTGAGCCAGTGAGTGTAAGTGATGTAACTGACAATTAAGAGTGAAAGCCTGATCCCAGTCATGGCTCTGCAAATATTTATCCGTGACAGACCTCCTTGCAGGGCGGGGTGGTGAAAGGCAGGGAGCGGGAGACTCCCAGTGGTCTGCGGCTCACTGAAGTACGCCTGGAGCCATTCGATGCAGCGCTGCAACTCGGGGCTCGTTTCTGCCGGGCTATCGTTGACCACACAGCTCAGGGGGGCCGCACTGCTCCTGTGAGGGATATAAGGCAGGATGGGGAGTTGAGGTGGGGATCAGAGGAGCAATCATAATACCCTATTCTTGGTTGAACTGTGCTAAAATATGGCACCAGAGTGTAATAACATGCCACAAGTGACACAGATGCAAGATGACATAATTTGAGGAGTGAGGCTAAAGTTGCTAATCAAGACGTGCTTAAAATCTCAAGTTTTGCGTTTTGGCGTCGCTCCTGTTACCCGGCCTGTGACAAAAATCAGAGCCATGGAAGACAGGGGAGGGAAAAAGATCAAGACTGCAATCCAGACTTTTTGTAACCGTAGGTATACATTATATGAAGTGCAGTGTGATGGAGTATGAAAGAAAACATTGTCGGTTTCACGAGGAGTGGTGCGAACAGTTTATTTCAAACAACTTTAAGGAAGCAGAACCAGCCTTGGAAAGGAATAAAAAAGAGTTTTCAAAAAAAGTCTAGCAGCTGTTTAGGGAAAAAAAAAAGTTCAAATTGAACAACAGCTTTAACCCTGCTTAGGTCTAGTTTATAGTTCATGACAAGAATAAATGGATTTTTTGGCCAGAGCAGAGCTGGCCAGCAAAGCGCTGCACTTGGACGTGCATCTTAGCATGAGTAGATGCTTGGAGGAATTTGCCGATGGTTGAGTTGGCATCACTTAACAGCTGAATTTCTCTCTGCTGCTGACCACCCCCCAGGTCAATGCAAGCAGACTGACCCATATTTGACACTTAAAGACCCTACTGGGAAGGTCCTCTCTTAGCATGTGCATTACTGCAAAGTGGACCTCAAGCTGTGTTGTGGATCTAAAGCTGGCCGCCAATTCCATTAACTGGTGTACAGGACTTATAAATAAATAATATCACCATTTAAGTGCCCCCTTTTTAAAATTGGCTTATCCTGTACGGTATTAATAATAGACATTTACTTTGTTAAACACACAGACCGTCTCTCTCCTGGCCGCCGTTACAACACGGCCCTAAAGTGTTTTTACACTTCTGCAGGTCACAGTTTGAGCAGCCTTTTATATTGGACATGTGAAGCCGAGGTTTACTGGAGTGTTATGACTGAGCGGGTCACTTTTTCAGGGGGAAAAAACTGCTCTGCCTGCTAGTTTGTGGCTGTGTGATGAAAATCTCCTGGGTGCCGTTTAACGGTGGGTGTAAATACAGTAAAATGTGTAAATACTCTCATTTCTAAATAAACCGCGCAGCAGTTCATAGTTGAGTGGTGAAAACTCAGAAACCCACCGGCGGGTCCTGTGCTGAGACCCGCTCAAACAATGGCCATGGCTCATGGCAATCTCTGTCGGCATGGGTGAGTGCCCAGCCAGCCCCTACTTGTCATTGTCTCTCCTTTCTATCCCTCCCCTTCCTCCCCCCCACCTCAGCTCTCCCTCCTCATTTCCCCCTCTCTATTTCTCTATCCTCCCACTCCAGCTCTTTTGGCTCCCCACCACCTACACCCCCAGACACACACCCACCATCCCCCCACCTCTCTCAGCAAGGATCTTCAGGCCACTGTTCCCTCTCTCCAAACCTTCCTCCCCTCCTCCCCTCCCAACCCGCCTCCTCCCTCCAACACCACCACCACCTCTACCCCTCCACAGCCTCTCTTTCTCTCTGAGAGGATGTTCCAGCCGCTGCACACTGACAGCTCGGGGATATTGTGTGTGGAAATGTTCCTGTTGGACCCGCAGGCCCTTACAATCTACCGGACAAAGGCTAGAGCACCTTTGCTTAAGGCTTGCCACCTTTGACCTCCAGCTCACACTTCAGACTTGTCACCGTGGCTAATTTTTGCTCTCCCCTCTGCCCTCCGCTGCGGATGCGCCAGCTTTAAAGGTGCTCTGAGTGATACAACATTGACAGTAGTAAAAGTTAATGCAATGCAGTACATGTTATGGCTGGTAAACAACACCAAAATAAATAAATAAAAGTGGAACAACATCAGTCGGGCTGAAGTCTGTCACCTCTAGGTGCAATGGGGGATTGTTTTTAAAGAGCATGTGGGCAGTGGAGATGTAGCTTCTGCGCTTGGCAACATTTCCAGACGCTTCAATGAATCACAAATCAAGCAGCATCATATGATCTTTACAGAGCCCAGAGTGGCACTTTACAAACTCTGCCCTTCAGATGAGAGATTAGAGATAAATGCGGGGCTGATTACAGGAGAACTCTTAAGAAGATGAGACCTCCCTTTAACTGTCACCTCCTCGCATTAAAAAGCTAACAAACTTAATTAGTCGTCTTTATAAAAAGCGTTTTAACAACAACGCTCGAGCGGTTTATTTTTCATTTGAACGAACCCTTTAAATACAGGTAAATATAACTCATTATTTATTATCCTTGTCTGGTTACAATCCTGTTCCTATAGTATCCTTCAGGCTATGACTTTTTCATCACAGGTAAGGAAATAAGAAACTAATTCCAAACTACCCAGGATCTGCTGCACTAAAAGGAATATTTCCCCTGGTACGAGGTTGTGATTTGAGAAAATTTCTAATATTGTGCTCCTGTCACAATCAATTTCCAATTACCATAAATCATTGCTGCGTAAAGTGGGAGTCATTTGGAGTTCTGCCTCTTTTCCAGCTCTAATATAAGGAATGAATTGAGCATTTATATAATGTTGGGAGGTTATTTCATTCATCCTGGAAGAAACAATCAAATGAGACAAAGGATGGAAAAATAGCTGGCATTAAATTTGTCAATTTCCTTCAGCATATTCTGTGTCTCTACTTGCACAAGACTTCAGAGGGACTTTTTCTATCAGCGGCAGGCGTAAGAATGAAACAGGTTAACCACAGGATCTAATTGAAAGGAATCTGGCGAAGGGTGTAATGGTATATTGCACAAAAAGGGGGAAAAACTCAGAACTCATGCCTCCCTCCTGTGAAGCGTGATGGCGCTCATCCTGACTCGATCGGCTGTCACTTTTGACACAGCCTGCCAGAGTTCTCCTTCACCGATCATGGGTAACATGGCGGGTCAGAGGATGAAATAGAAAAGGCCAAGAGCAGTCCAATATTTTCCTCAGCCTTATAGCTCCAGATACTTAACTCAGAGACGTCAAAGACTCAAGAGAGCATGAAAAAAGCCTAAAATGACTGTCTAAAAAGGGAAAAAAATACAGCATGTCTCTATGAATGTCAAGATCCTGATGGTCTCTGAGCCAAAGGCTGTGATACAATTGTAAGCCACTTGCTCAATGCGGCTCGTTCAACCGTTTGAAGATCATTCAGATGCCTATCTAGCTACTGCAGCACTAAAGTGGAGAGCTCTCGGAGTGGTTAGCTGTAAGGATTGCTTCCTATTCTGTTGAGGGGCGTGCGTTTTGTGCTCCGCCGTTTCAAAATAAAAACAACTCGGCCGGATAAACGGCTCTCTAGATATCCAACAACTCTTATTAGCGAATGTCCGCTGAAGAGGCCGCAACACTCCATCCAATACATAAAGGTGGTGGTGGTAAAATACTGCGGAGTAGGCAACAAAGCACACAACAATTAGGTCTTCTCCCAACTGGCTAGCCACAGGAGTCAGTGAAGGCATGTATTACCAGAGCCTTAACTCTTACTCCATTATGTAGTGTATCCACACCGAGGCGCAGCAATGTTTATCTACAACAGACTACTGAGCAGTTTCAAATAGTGTTTTTAGCCTCTATTCTCAAGTGCCACAGTAAGAGATTCCAATTACCCGAATGGTAAGGAGCCAGTGAGGGAGGCATAAAGTACATTAGGGATCCCCTGTAACTGCAGGGACCTTTTAGAGCCTCAACTGAAGAGGGCCAGGAGACTGGGGGGACAGTGACCCTGCATGGATAGCCTCTGTCAAAATTTGACCACGTCAAGCTCAAAGGCATTATGGGAATCCAGTGTCACCAAGTCCTAATTACTGTCTGTGTTCAGAGCAAATTACTGCCTTGTTCCTCTGATTAGCGAGGAGGCTAATCTTCACCTGTGTACGCCAGCACTGCTGAGGGCCCTTGAGTGTTAGCGCTTCGTCTTCTGTAATTTATTTTTAAATCAGTGCCCGCTCCCAGGAGTTTTGAGTGTTTTGTTGTGAACCGCTTACCATGATCCCCACCACCGCCCCCTCACCCCTAAATCCTTGACTAAATCCTTGTTTGGTGCCGCAGGAAGATAAGCAAGAACAACACTTGGGCATAATTGACTCGTACTCCTCTCCAAGATGTCAGAGCGGAATCATCTCTCTGCATATTGCCTTAGTATGTCACACACTGTACACTTCTGCATGTTGCAGATATAGAATCCAATCAAGTTCTAAAACAAACTAGCACAACCCCCGTGCCGGAGAAACTTCCTGGTCGACAGCAGGGAGAGGAGGAAAAAAAACAGCAGGAGCTGCTTTTAGCTGCATCTCCTCACTGAAGGGTAACTCTCGCTCCACTCTCGTCCTCACCCTGGAGGTTCTGCTTTAGAAACCACAACATTTGCAGATTTTCATCCCAGTGAATGTCAGTGTCTCGTCTGCGTGGGGCGGTTTACAGGTAGTGTGTTACACAGGTGTTGGTTTACACAGGAAATGGCACATGCAGCCTGATTGGGATGGTCCCGGGAGATGGAGGCATAAACATAGAGCACAGATGGGTCCAGGGGCCAGTGGGAGCAGCACCTTAATGAATACGCAGCTGAGTACTACACTTCACAACATGCAAAACAATATTCTAAGGCCACAGTAAAAAATAGAACAAAAATCATCTGAATATCATTACGGCATGAATTATTCATACCATTTCTAAAGGGACCACGTCAAAAAGTCTCCCCTCTGCTTTATTGATGATTTCATTCAATAACAGATCAGCAGATCGCCGTTTGTATGACAAAGCATTTTAGTCACAAACACAAGCACTTTATTTAGCACAGTTATGACTCCACATCAGGCAAAACAAGAACTCAGATTGATTAAAAAGACGTGTTAGACGAGATATTAGAGATCCAGAGAAAAGAAAAAGGAGACAGAGCGGAGAGAAATAATAGGTAGGAGGAAAAAAAATAAGTTCTTGATATGGTTCCCAGTGTGTGAGCACATCATGTAAACAGGCACCAAACAGGGAACACATTTACCATACCTCTATTCAGTGTGAACCAGGACATTGATTCACAACACTACATGAGTGTGAGAAAAACGATAAATGCATCACCTCAGATATTTCACACCAACGCTGGTAGTGTGTAAAAGCTGTTGTGACAGCTTGGGTATTAGAGCTAGATAGATGGAAAATGTCTGGCTGCTTATGAATGCCAATGTGACCCGGGTGACGGCTTTGACACAAAAACACTCCACCTCAGAACAATTAGGCTGTTCTCAGGCCCCATCCAGTGTTGTCAGTGATAATGGAAAGCTGTGAGGATAACTGGTGATAAATAGACTTTAACACCCTCCTCCTTAAGACCAATGCAGTCCTGCAGTCCTCTCATATGCTTAACTAATCATGACCATGGCCGGCAAATTCATACAAAAGACTAATTACTGTTGTACTTCACTTCAGTCTCAAAGGCCTCTTATATAAGGACTTGGGGGTTCTCTTGCCTCTTTTCTCCTCTTGATGGGTATTTTTTTTACAAGTAGGTCTGGTGCTAGACAAAAGCATTTAAAAATTGGTGATTGCTTTCATCCGCTTTAATTACATTCAGAAATGGCATTTCTGCCACATAATACACCCCTATTGTTTCAGAATTATCTGGCTTGGGGAGTAAAATCTACAATATTTGACGATGCTCCCGAGCTAAATCGCCTCTTGAAATTGAAATATGCAGCCGAAATACAAAATAAAAAGCCAGCCTTTGCTGCTGATATACTGGAAGCTCCTTGGCTTTCTGCAGAATGCTATTATTATGCATATCCAGGTAGAAAGTTAATTAACCCAAAGCTTAAGCTAATTATGGTAGCAGAATGCTATCAACCAAACGCTTTCAGTCAGACAGCTGTCCAGAATTTCATTTGCTAATCATTTGTCTTTTGCAGGAGCATATGGTACATTTCCCCACTATCACAGCAACAACAAACAGATGAAAATCATTAACTAAAAACAATGTGCAATGTGAAAAATCAGACACAGATTTATTCGGCTTTGTGCCGGAGAAAAAAAGGCGGATTTATGGCCTGGGAAATATAAAGATAATTTTGGGTTTTAGCCACTTAGGATTTTAGGCAGAGCACGTGACCCGTGTGTGCTGGGAATTCAGATGCACAAATATATTGTTTATATCTATATGCAAATGAGACAGAATGTTTATCCGTGTAAAGTTAATTACAATTTTTCTATAGAAGCATATGCAAAAAGCTTGTTCTTGACAATTTTTAGCTTCTAGCACATTTTGTGCCTGCTTTTTCAAACACAACATTTTTATGTTGTTAAAAGTAGAAATCCCTCAGCTCAGAATTAAATCAATTATTTTCCAAGAAATGCTTCATGCATTATTTTCTCTTTCTTTTCATAAAAACACATCACACTGGCTGTTAAAGGGTGATTGATATCAGCATTGCCTTGCGACATTATCAGGCAATAAAGGCTACTCAGGTTCTAATGCAACATGTCATACACAGGCTCCTGTAGTACATTTCTATTGAGGACCTCACAAGCTAAATTGCTTTTTTCCTGCTCCCCCACATCTCAGCCAGCTTGACAGACAAATTGATCAAAGCATTGTAAAATAATATGCTCACAAAATGTCTCGGGGCAGGAGTCCAGCCCTTTTTTCATTTTTCACCCTAATAAAAAAGTACTCTATGATTTCCTCAGTATTATGTGTCTGTGCTCTGTGTGAAAAAGGCAAGAAGCATCATATTTCAGATAATAGTAATCTCCTGTAAACAAAATGCGGATCATTTTTTTCTGTGAACGCCGAGGCCATGCTAAAAACTAAAAGGGCTGGAAAAGCTGGTTAACAGGGAGGCTGGTGCGTAGGGCCCCAACAGGGGTTGTTGAGATGTAATGAATTTGTTCATCTGATGGTGCCTTCAGGGCTGTCGTTAGACTGGCAGAGGAGGTTGATTTTAGGAAATGTTGCTAAGATCAGTTAGGAAGCAAAAGGGGCTTGAGACGTTTCTATTAGAAAGAGCTGACGGTCATGGTGTGTAAGCAATACTTCACGGGCATTTATGTAGCCATAATGGCATTTATCAATAACTATCTATCAATGCCATGAATGCTTTTGTTGCTGCTGCACCGGCTGTTCGAGGCACACCAGCAGCGAACAACAGAGGAAGCAAATGGGCTCTCAAAGCTGTGACTTGCCCACAAATATCTGCTGTGGGTTTCCCTCCATGTTATGCATAGACCTTATCTATTTCCCTTATCCAAAATATGCTCTTAGAGATCATTTATCACCCTGACTACCTAAGCCTGTGCCACACCACAGCCAAAGCTGGAAAGAGCCTTGTTTAGTATGTCATAAATAAATCAATGGAAATGGCTGATTTGAACTATTACTGCTACAGGCGGGCTTTTGTGAGATCTACATGTAAAGCCGCTTGCAAAGATAAGCCTGTATTTTGTCACTTTATCTCGCCTCCCTTAATGCCTGTTTACATTGTGTTACTCCATATATCTGAGGTGGCTCTAGTCTCCCTGTCCTGTGACAACAACACCACATTCAACTGGTCCCGATAAAACCCAAACATTTTGTTTAATGATTTCCTGCTCACACCTTTGAGAACATACAGACAGCCATGTGATCGGAGCCTCCACTTATGACCGACATAGCAAATGATATTAAACTGAGAAATGATCTAGTGATGCGAATCATTAAATTCATTTGCATATTCCTACTGAACCTGAACACACAAATTAAACCCTGTTCACAAGGAGACGGAGAAAGGTGCTTGCGCATGGTTACAGGACATCTTCCATAATCAAAATTCCATATTATTAATTTTCTCACTTCAACTCATTAACAACAAGTTGAATGTTTTTACTGCTTGATGAATTTTAGGAAATGGCAGACAGTCGAGAAAGAAACACATGTTGAGGTATAATATACAAGGTCATTAATGGGTTTCCATAAATTAGAATTTGAACATACATTTTCAAAAGGATAGCTTCCTATCCGGCTGCATTTGGAAATGGTTTAATTTCCCAAACCATTCAAGTTTATCAAATGCGAATCTGCGATACATGGATATTTAATTTCAATCTAATCAAAACTAATCTGAGATGTAGGATGTGGACCTGTAAAAATAAGGAATAAGTGCTTATTAACGCTGAGTTTAATCAGTTTCAATCGCTTCAGTAAGACTGTCAACATTCTAACAATTTTGAGGGATGAGTAGGGCATGAAACGCAATCACATATTACATTTCAGAGTGTCGCTTGACACTCAGAGCCACTGCATACAACTTGGAGGAAACATAAATAAACAGGAGCGAGCAGACCGTGCTCCCCATGGCCTCTGCTGACCCTACAGACATCAGCTCTAATCAACTCCCCTGTGGGTAATAAACAAGTTATTTTTCTGAAATTTCAAATATACTGCGAGAAGAATCACAACCACATGCCATCAGAAATCTAATTTCAAGCCCAACTGTATTCTAGTGCCCCTCATATTTCTAGTGCCGGCTCATATTTGCCCAACTTTCTCCAGGATATTTCTTGTGGGATCTACAAAAATGCCCTGCTTCCAATGAGGAATGGTGGCACTCCATCACAGGAGTGGATTCTGTCCGCCTGTAAATTTCACACCTTTGTTTATCACGTCACCATCCCGGCTGTTGTACAGTACCTTTCAGCAGGTGCGACATCCATTAGGATCTGGATGGTGTGCACACCATTCTCACATCCACTGACTTGGATGGTCCCCAGGGGGCTCAGCAATGAGATGGTCTTCTGAGTGCACTGGCTCTCCTTCTGCGTCTTCATCGTGCTGCCCTGCTAAGGAAGCACAAATTACACTCCGTTCATTGACATATTCATGTGGTAACTTTCACAATTTCTCACACATATTTGCATTGAATGATCTATTGAAAACCTAGCGGGCCACCAACAGATGATGACTTACATATTTGAACACCTAGCCTCCAAACAATGTCATGATGCGACTTGATCCCCCACATTACTATCCAATATTTCTTTTGTGCATGGAAAAGAATACGCCTATCTAACCAATAAATCGCCCATTTTTTCCCCTCTTTCTGTTCTATATATCACATAAATGAGAAAAACAATGCAGTCTGTTCCCTTGTCTGGTGGGGGATTCCCAAGATAGCTCGACATTATTTTCAATCCGTCATTTTTGGTTGATGGTCGGGATGTTTTTCTAGCATTAAATTTGTTCCTTAGGGTGCAACTCCGATGGGATTCTGGTTTCCAGCCCTTAACAACAGCAAAAACGTGCAGCTTTTCTGACGACTGAGATGGATACTGGCAATAACCAGACAGCAGTTCCTTTTTTATTTTTACTTTGAGGGAAGGAGAGATGATTGACTACGTTATATGTGAGTTTTTGAGAGATGGGGGTTATAATAAATAAAGGTCACATTGATTGTAAGAGTTTCGACGAAGGAAACCTTTCCTTCCAAGAACCTTGTTCTGAAAAGTGTCCAAAGGGTAAAACTACAATATCTCTCTTTAATCATTTTTAATAGAGCAAGGTTTTTTTTTTTTTAAACTCATATGTTTGCACAATAACTGTGATGTAAATAAATCTCGAATCAAAGATTATTTTGTTATTGAAAATTCTGCTGATTATTTTTTAATCAAAAAAGCTGATTTTTAATCGGAAAATAGAGAAAACATGTCCATCCACTCTGCTAGAGTCAAGGGAGACATTTTCATATCTGTTATTTGGTCCCATAACCAGTGGAAAGCTGAAAAATAAAGTTTTCAAAGATATAAAAACAGACACGGAATCTTCAAATCTGAGGAGCAGAAAATAACAGAGATTTTGTTGAGCTGTCTCAGGTGAATATTTCACCATCAGTTCTGTGTATTAATTAACTGACCAATCAGTACAGCTGATATAAATCAGACACATTCTGACAGATAATTTGCTTTTCAGTTTTGACATGTTCAACCTTCACTTTTCTGATTTATCGACAAGTCTGGATGGACCGATAACATAAACACCACAGACCTTTTTTTGAACAAAAAAACATAGATTTGAACAAATAAAATCAAGATCATCAATTAATCCAGCATTTATTGAGTAACATTTTTCAGACCTCTTGAATATAAAGCTCTGATTATTTCTTTCTCTCACAAGACATTTTTTGCTTTGCACCACTTATCAGACCCCATATTTACAACTGTTCAGTATGTCTTCTGTTTTAATATGATTTTATGGACATTTAAACCCTTTATGACAGTTTATGCGGTAAGCAATGATTAAATAATTATCAATACTAACATAAACAAGTTATGTTTATCTCATTAAGGTCTGTACATTTGATGGGGAGGCTGGTTGATTTATTTTCACATTAAACAAAGGTTATGAGATGAAAAGTAGTCATGCATTTACAGTATTTCATTTAGACTCTCAGCCTCCCCCCTCCCTCTTCACACACACACACCAGCACATCTGTCATGGTATGCGATCACAAATGCGTCTGCTTCAACTTTCTTGTTTCTACTCTTGCAGCTCTCACTGTATTCATCGGGGGTTTGCCTGAACTGACAATAAAGGCGAGAAATTTCCGAGCCAAACAATGGTACAGTGCACTTTGGATAAGCGCTGAACACACTGCCTACCATTTAGCAAGCTGGTAATAGACTCATAGATAGAATAATGGACTTTGGCAATAATGGCTCTGGCTAATAGTCTCCCACTGATTAAAAATAATGCTCTCATGTTTGTTTTGTGCCGTTTTCGGTGCAGTAGACCCGTTTTAGTGACTGCTTGAAGGTTTGGCTGTTTACCCAGCTCTTCACGGTGAGAAACACAAACAATAAGCAGCTTGTGTTGTTAAAAATTCGCTGGCAGGACCCTGGTGCTCGTCGATCATGTGACTCGTTTCTCATTAGAGTAGTTCCCGGTCAAACCTGTCTGATTAATCGAGTAGAAAAAGCGCACCGCGACTGCGCAGGTGTGAAAAAAACGCAACATGTGTCCAGACGGAGGACGGTCATGCCGAAATGTAAACACAGCTTGTCTGGTTCATTCTCTGTATGTAAGTAACCAAAAACCTTATAAACACACCTTTGTTTTCAACCCGTGCTCTTAAAATGTGAAAATCTTCAATATAAGTTCGTAACTGGAGTGCTAGGCTACATTTCACAAAGTATGTCCCTTCACATAGACTAAATGTTTACAATTTTTTTGAACTAATGTCTGCATGAGGCTCTTGCAAATGTAGATTAGCACATTTTCTCGCTATAAAGCCGTCAACAAGAGTAGTACGGTATCTCAGCGAAGTCCGTTTACCTACCTCTGCATGATACACATGCTAGAAAAGTCTCTTCCTGTTTCTCCAGGCTGCATGGTCGAAACGGCCAATCAAATCAGGCAAAAGTCCGCTCCCTTTTTGTGATTGGCCGATATAAGTCCCCGCTCCTCCCCCTGCCAGGGACAGACACAGAAGGCTTTTCTAATGGGTCTCAAGTTGGGATTTGGGGTCCTTCAGGGGGGTCCCTCGCACACTGAAGACATGAAATTGCAGTGATTTAGATATTGGATTCACTTGATATTTTTTACAGCAGGAAAAAAAATATTATAAAGCGTACTTTAGACATTAATTTCCAATAGTGTTATCTTTCTCCTTATGACTGAGACATTTATCCAGTTCTGTGTCTCTTGTGACCGCTTCTCTGTTAGGTCTTCGGGGTCTCCAGGCATAATGTTTGTGTTAAAAACATCAACTACATGACTTCAACAAGCAGTGATATGATATGTATTATCAATGAGTAAACCCAGCATGTTACCACCAAGACCACAAAAGGCACAATCCTTTTTATTAGAGTTTAATGCTGTTTATATGAGAAGGAGTTGCCTTATGTTGCCTGGAGCAGTCAAATATTTAACTGAAGCATACATTTCGGTCATTACGACAAAGAAGCGTGGCATCACTCATGTATTGTTTAAAGGCGTCTGTTGTCCTCTGCAGCTTTATTTTTATTTCTTTGGTGCCTTCAGCTCTCTGCATGCCTCCGTTTGGAGTGTGTAGGCCGGCGTGGGCCTGTGGCCCACACCCCGTCTCAGCGGTGAGGGTGGGAGCGGGGGAGAAAACGCCACCCCTGCAGAGACCATTTTGAAATCTGTGAGGATTTCCGTGCCATCTGGACCCGCTGCCAGTCTGCCCCAGATAGTAAGGGTTGGCAACGGTACCCGACGGTGCAATATGGCTCTCTCTTTAATGAACTACTAACTGTCCCCCGTTTTAATTGATGTGACATTTGAGCCATTTATCTCTGACATTTCAATGAAGGATGATTCTCAGCCTTGCCATTTACTTTTTTTGTGCTATTTTCTAAGAGTCATTTGCATTTTTCTGCTCTAAACCTGCTTTTTGTCTCTCATTAGCTAATTAGAGAGCAACATGCACAATTAATAAAAATGAACATAACCTAGTTTGATATAGGCTGATGAGGATAATCAGAAAATCAATGTTTCCTAAATATTCATCAAAAATGATGTGAAGGGCTACCTGTGGTAAAAGGTGACTTCCATAAAGCCTCGTAACCTTTACCCACATACCAACATGTAGCCTACAGTGTGGGACAACTTATGTTCGCAGCATGGGGAGAATCAAGCTCAATTAATCAGCATATGATTGCAGTAAGCAGCCCCCTCTGCTGGATCTTCTGAGCCATACTGTTTGAAATCATTTTAATGCTGCATTCACTGGCCAAACAATTATCATATGTTTCAGTCACAGTGGATGTTTTTGCATTTACTTTATTGTATTTAAAGGAAAGAAATTAAATGTTAATTTTATTTTTTAAAGGCAGCGTGTGCTTTTTGTCATTCTTTATTTACTGTATTCTCATTTTGATTAATGCTGGCACATCAAAGCTGCTTTACACATTTTACATTTAGTTAGTGCTGTCATATATTTTTAGTATGATGAATGTAAATAATTTATCATAAAAACAGGAAATACTCTGACCAAGGTGTGTTGAAATAAACAGCCTGATGTGCGTGTGAGTGACACAACAACCTGGTATTTTAAAGGCACTGGACTCGATTGTTTTCCATAATGACACATATTTTCAATCTTTTTAAGATATCCTTTAAAAACACGGCTGCACAGATGACGACTGTTCCTTTGATTGTGAGCGGCATCAGTGCCAAGGTGTGGTGCCCTGTCTGTGTTGGCAGCCGGGCTGATATCTTTTGTTTGAGACTCAAAGAGCTCTTTTTCCTGTTCAGTTTCCCTCACTATTTTTGTTTGTGCGAGGTGTTGATAGACTTATACCCAGCAGTTTCCTTTTAGTGTACAGCACCAGATGTTTGTGGGAATAACAACCCAAAGCTTTTTGTCATAATGACAGAAATTGTTTATTAGCAGTTTTGTCCATCCGGTGATGTTTGATTGTCAGGGATCAGTCTTATACACTGCCTGTCTGTGTCTTGCTCCCTTTTCCTGTAGTCGCAATATCTCTCTCTCATGTTGGCGTGGGAGGAGTTGAAGTCATTTATGATATCAGATATTCTCCAGGAGAGCAGGAAAAGTCCTGACAGACTCAACAACCAGCATCCTCTCACACAGCGGTGTGTGTGAGTGTGCATTTTAATCAGGAGAAATGGCTCTGTGGGCCTCACATTGCAGATTGAGGAGGTCTGAGTGTTCTCATTG
The DNA here is from genome assembly GCA_962446985.1 of Xyrichtys novacula. NCBI lineage: Eukaryota > Metazoa > Chordata > Actinopteri > Labriformes > Labridae > Xyrichtys > Xyrichtys novacula. Next base: position 21,275,504 of record OY660874.1, on the reverse strand, counting down.
TGTATACCCAGTGTACAGTAGATGTTATGTCTGTTCCTCTAAATCAAACCATGAAACAGGCATGGAAAAAAAGCAGCTCCAAATTTTGTTTTTTTTTGCTTTTACACTTTGTTTTTTCACTCCTCTCAGAAGAATTAGTCTGATCAACATATAAGAAATGCTGCATCCACAAAGACATGACAAAATGTGTCTGTACCCTCCAGTGCCCACTTATTTAGTGCCTGTGTGCCTGTGTCCCTCTATCTCTGATATGATGTGGCTCCTCTATTTTACTGTTGACACAGTGCTATGAATGTCTGAGCACTTTGCAAATGAAGAGGCTTGAACTCCTGACAGGCAGTGTCGCCGGCACCATGACACACTGGCCCGCACATGCTGTGCGGCATAATGATGACATTAGGATCCAGTGATAATATCAGGACGCACTTCAGATAAATGACTGATAAACCAGGGGTTGTGCCTCTCGTATTACACGCTTGACAGAGCAGCTAATCAGTGTCCAAGTGACTGCTATTACATAAATCATGAGCTCGACTTTGATGCATATTCCATCAGTGTTCCCTATTCATCACGTCATCTGGGGGAGACTCTCTGGATGACTGGCTGCTGGGCCAACACACATTTTAAGAGCACATTATGTTTTCATTAGAATTTGATATGATCCATTCCAGTGTTGATTTGATTTTACGTGCTCGGGTCATTTGAGAGGAAACTACCAGGGAGAGGGAGAGGGAGTGTATTGTTACACTGCGTGAGCTGTGCAGGGTGTCATTTCACTCTCAGTGGCCGATTTACAGTAAAGATGCTTGTTGATAAGCAGCATTGTTTCCTCATTTTATTTGGATTTGGTCTTAAAAAGATGTATTTTTATATTTCTATTTATCAAAATTGGTCAAAACTTTTCTCCGATTTCGAGAATACTAAGACTTCAGTGATGACAATCTGAGCAGTACATTATTGTTACATCCAGGCATAAAATCAAATCCACTCAGAGATGAAGTTGGAAGATGTGCAGATGTGGGGTGCTGAAGTGAGTCACCATGTATGTTTTATTCTCCAGTATTGGGGTCAGAGGATGTGAAGGTGGGGGTGTTAATTTAATCCCCATTCTTACCCAGAGCATGGCCACACTCTCTAAGGAGCTTTATCTCTGACAACTGTGTCAAATTAGAGAGGCCACGAGCCCCTCATAAAGAATATGTCTGTCAGACTACATTGTTCCTGGCCTCTGAAATATACGGCCGAGAGAGACAAAAATAGAAGATAACACCGTAGTCCCACTGTTGGACTTGAACATGATGAAATAATTTTCGAGCCATGTGATCCTGTCAGTGAGACAAACTGCTAATAAAACTGACGTCCAGGAATTATTCTGTACCGCTGGAGCTTTGCTATTCATAGATTTCAATAAGTATTGTTGTATTGAAAAAGCCTTCCTATTCTGAAATTATTGCTTGTATTCCTGTGATTTAGTTTTTTATCTTTCATGCTTATTAAACTCTTTCAGGATATGTTTAAAGACTTCGTTGGACATGAATTCATTGTAATCAGCCTGACTGCGTATAAATGATGGGTGTGTTACATTCCATTAGCCGTGCTGCATAACTCTAGGTCAGTCCACTCTGATAAGTGCCCATCATTTATCTCCCCGGTATCATCACTGTCCCACAGTCAAACATGTAAAACAACTCTTAATGTTCTCCCGAGTCCCCTATGGGTGTTTCTCCCTGTTATCATCATTGCCTCTATTCTAGGGGGACTTCCTCTGGAGACAACATTTTCATAGACCTTTGACCTAAACCATATTTTCCATTTGAATGCTCTGACTGGTGAATATTTACAAGCATGTTTAATGTATAATAGATCTCATCTGTGAGTATCAGGAGCCATTTTCTGCTCAGTCAGGTTCTGGTGTTGGCCTTGGCCCCCTTTGCTTGAGGTAATATTGACCCCTCTTAAAAAACAAAATGACCTGCGCCTCATTTAGGCCAAGTAGTATGCATGCCTATTGTACAAGTCCTGAGGGCATACATGTTTATAACAAGGAAAGCTGGCGGTCTCGAATGTAAACATCTTAGCACTGTAATATTATTGTATCAGTAAAGTCCCAGAAGGTGGTAGATTTAATAATGTGGGTGGATTATATAAGAGAGAGAAATAAAGCAGTAATTTGAAATTGTTTGGGGACCTTTTGTGTCAATGGTTATGGAGGCTAAGGGACAATTCCATTCCCTCAGGCCACTGTTAAAAAGGCAATGACTTTTCTTGTACATGCACAGCATTTTGGAATCTACATGCGTTACTAGCACCACAGGGTTTTATCATGTGATTAGTAATACATAATACATTTGATTCTATTATCATGCATGGAGGAAAAAAATGAATGAAGGTGCTAGAACACGTCGGTGATGAATAACGTCTGCAGTGAAGTGCTTGAATATACATTTAATAGCGAAACACATGGCAGTTTGCTTCTCGTGGTGCTTATACAACCACAGGCTTTTTAATCTCTTTCTTGCCGATGAAAGTCCCAGTAATTGCTATATTTCCCTTTTTGTTTCAAGGACCTTTGATGATCCCTTGGCTTGCATCAGAGGGCAAAGTCATTAGTGGAGAAATGAGCTCAAGTGAAGAGAAAGAGATTGCGGGGCTCCCAGCATGATTGGAAACTTTGCCTCACATTGCATCCTAATTTGAATTCAATTTTCAATGTATATGTGGGAGATAAGGACAATTAGAAAATATGTACTTAGCAAAATTGGTGACTTAAACACCCCCATTTATTTACAGGACGTATATAACCTGTAATAAATGGTTTATAACACACGTTAATGCAGAAATGAGCAAATATAAAGACATTTATTTATGTGCAATATTTGTCCCCAATTATAACAAGTGTTTTACTTTCTTTTCCGTCATTATCATTTTTATTTAACAGGATTCACTGATAGCCACACACAAATATCAACTCATACTGTTATTGCAAACAGCTACAATACAATGCTCTGTAAACCATTTATTATTACTTTAATAAAGCTTATGAATAAATAATTATATCTGCTCATGTGGGCATACATGAGTGGAGGCTGGTTCATTAACAGATAATGACTAACAACATTATAATAATAGTTAAAATGTCTAAAAAGACAAAGATCTAATCCATTACAGCTTCTGTAATTTAGTTAACACCTAAGCTTTCCTCAAATGTGCTTTAAACAACATTATATTTTATAATAATAGTGTATTATACAAAACTGTGCAACATTGTGGTAATTCACTATCTATTTATGCAACTACCACTACCACTCTCAATATTTTTTTTTGCATTCATCTCCTTTTTAGTGTGCAATTAACAGTTTATTAATATTTGAATGCATCCTAAACATACAGTTGGTATAATTAGGTAATCCTCTCTAAGTAGCCATAAGCAGAAGTTAGTGCACTGGCAAATAGAAACAGTGTTGAAAGATTGAAAAATACATCTTCGAATAAGAGCCTCTAATTGTTATTAATGAGTGGATATTATTTGCAATATTTACACTCATGATCTCTGAATCCAACAAAAATCCATTTATGATCGACAAATATTAGAATAAATACTTACAGCAACATTAAAATCAAATCATAAGTTGTGGTTGGATTATCATACTTATAGGCTGGCGATGAAATGCTTGACAAGATCAAGTCTTGATCACTGACAGTTCGAATAAATATTTGAATTGTCTAAGAACCACACTATAGTGTTACACACCGTAAAGATGCAGCTCTGTTTCAATCTTGTTTGAAGTCATTATCTGTTTATTCAACAACATTCACTTGCAAGCTTTTAGTAAAGCTTATAAATGCAGTCTAACATAGACTTGAAGTCCCATGTGGTTACCTTTAAGTAGGGACTCCTGCATATGGAGACAATAAGTGACATGGTTGTGTATTTATAGATCTTTTTAAAGTAGAAGTCCATACTTTGTCAACAACAACAGTGTTCTTGAAAACCTTGAGTCTGTTTTATTCGGCTAACATACATGATATTCTGAGTTGTAAACCCCTATAGCACATTTTTATACGGCCCATGAATCCAATTTGTAATACTGACGACTAAATCTCATGAGGGAATCCATAAGTAACGGCTGGTACATTAACATAAAGTTACTGACAATGTTGTAACACTAAAAATACACCTTCAAGGAAGAGGAACTTTTTACAGTTGACAATAAGTTTGTATTAACGAACACTGAGAATGTCCTGATATCTGATAAAACTTTGTTATAATGTGTAATACACCGTCTATATAAAGGTGTGTCACAATGTTGTCATTTATCAAACATTTGTGAACAATCCCAAGAGGATCCCTGCTTACAAATAAATACAAAGTCAAATTTTTGACAATCTGTGCAGTAAAAGTAACTAAAAAAATGCCCTTGATCATACTCAAAAGTACATTATGGTGTATCATACATGATTTATACATAGTTTTCTTACATCACTGTCTTAAATTATCTACTATAGGTCTCTATTAATAACTAAACAGATAATTTTCCTGCTCACATTTTTATTATGGTGCAAAAATAATTAAATATGCATATTTTTATGAAGTATCCAGCATATTTATTAATAGCATATTTAATTATTTCTATAGGCAGCAATAAGTGTAGGCTGGTGCATTTACTGACCATACTGCATAAAAACAAAACATGTCCTCACAGAGTAAAACATATTTTCCAGCATATTCCTTTATTTGTAGTATGTACTGATTGCACTGTTTTGGGTTAAGTTTCCTTGATTTAATATGTTTTAAAATACTAAACATGAGAGGGGAGAGTACAGTATGACAAAAAATTAAGTTTTGATTGTTCTCATCATGTAAGGCTGTTTTTTTTTTCTTTTTCTTCTTTACTTATTTGAAATCAAGACTAACAGTTAATTATATCCAAAGGTGTGACATACTGTAACGCATAAAAACTGCCATCCATAACACATGCTAAATCCAGAGGAGCTAGATTTCACAGTAGCTAAACAGACAATATGTTCTGTGTTATAATGCTGCAATCATCATCAAGTTGTTGAGGGAGGGAGCGGGGGGTGCGGGGACATGTGAAATATGAAATCCTGTCAATCAAACCGCGGTATACAACACACTGTTGCGGTTGGGTGACAGTGGTTCTTTCATGTAAATCACAGACATTAGGAATAAAAGACAGGCCTGTTGACTTGTTTCATGCTGGGAATCGGTGGCCCAGCATGTGTTGCTCTGTCTGTGCTTCACTCTCCTGTGGAACTGCTGTCCCCTGGGTCCTAGCACTGCTCCCTGGGGTGCACTGCATATAATTACCCACAATCCACCCTGAAACAGCTCTCATTTACAGTAATCAACAGTCTGCACTTCAAAGGATTCATGTGGCATCAGACACCAAGAGTCAGTGTGTGTTATTACAAATTGTTATTATTGCATCAGTTACCTTTATGTACTGAAGCTGTTAACTAAGGAGACTGTGATACTTGTGCGTGTTATAATTATTTTCTGTATTATTCGGCCCATTAAGGGCTGATGAGGGCAAAGATTGTATTCTATATGCTGCACTTCAAAAGCATCCATAGTTCATTTTAAGGTCTGAACAACAGCAGCACAGGCATCAGACGTCTAATATTATACAGAGGAAACGGGGGGTACGCTTCATCAAGGGCTGAAATTTACATGAGTAACGAATTCAGACTGCAAGTAAGAAATGCAAGATCATTTGATCATTTGGCAGACATGATGGTGGTCTATGTGATAATGGTCATTATCATAAGCTGGAGCCATCATTAGGCTTGATTTCAGATAATGGTCAGTGCAGAAACCATTTTACACAAAGAAAAGCCTCTCCCCATTAAAGACATATTAAGTGAATTAACTCACATCATGAGTGGGGAACAACTGTGTGGCATTGCCCGGAACATAATGTGCTTATAATGTGAAGTGATTTCTCCTGACTGGAGACAAGTCAGCCAGTTTACACATTCATAATAATTTGCTTTAACCCTGCACCATTCAGCTCTTTACTATAGACAAAAGCTGCTGTTTTTGTAACTCGATCCTTGAGAATTTTACATCATTAACTTTATTTTATTTCCAATTATATCCAATCCAATCTGTTCTTGTTTTCTATGGCAAAGGGATGTCATTAAAAGGCATTTAATACACTGTATTTAAAGAATCTGCAAAATTGATGCAGAATAAGTTTTTAGTTCATAAAAACTTTGCAGCAAAGTTTTAGTTCATACCTGTGATTTAATTTAAATTGACACAAATTTAGTGCGTTTCCTCTTGCTTACATGGCTGAAATACTACATGATAAATCAAGAAACTTCTTTTTGGACCAAAACTGAAAACTGATAGACAAACAAAAGTTTGCCATAATTGCGGGTGTAAAATTACTTATTTTGACAAATTATTTTTTTGCATTTTTTTAATTCTATTTTATTTTTTTAATGTATAGCTATCAGTTATATGGGCATGTGTAAATATTCAAACCATACCTCAGTGATTCAGTAATTTCAAAACGAGTCTCCCATTTAGCTTTTGGCAAACTGGCTGCTCGGCATCCAGAGAGACCACCTTCAGACATGACATCCTCTGCTCTCCAGTGGGAAGAGCAGCGTCCTCCACAGAAGCTGCCTCTGACCCTCTGGCACTGCTGGGCCTCATCATTGCCGGTCCATTAGGGATGCTGGAGCAGGTCTCCAAACGGGCACTGCTGCACCACATTACTCCTACCTCTCACTGCTGGCAGGCCCCCTAGGGGCCAGGTCATGTCATGGCATGGGTGCCCTGTGAGTGAGCTTGTACCAGGTCTGCCCTTGACATGCCCCCCTTACTCCTCCTCCGCCTTCTCCTCCATGGAGAAGGGAGAGCAGATCGTCCGGATGGGGCACTGGGGGTGCCAGCTGGTGCCAGCTGCGAGGGGAGATATCCAAGGTGGCGGACACCTGTCCTAACTCGCGCCCCCCAGCTCCCACAATGCATCTGGTGCGGCCCCGCAGACCCATCGTGGGGAAATGAGGCGCTAACCTTGAGGAGAAATGCTCCCAGCGTCGCATTAAGAGAGGCCCTAATTGCTGAGCGCTAGCACTGCCAAATGACATTAGGAAGTGCTGTCGTTTACTTTAACATAATGGCTCAGCGTGTTTTTTGGCTAAACTTCCTTTGCTTCTCTGAGGTGTTTCACCACGGTGGCCATTTTGGCCCTGTCATGACCAATCAGTGAAGGACTTGAGGATGATAGCGATTCTTGAGGACGATAATTCTAAAGACATCAGAGAGTTGATCATTCACATGTAAAATTTAGCTCTATAGTGGGACGAAAACACTGCAGAGGCCTGCAGGACTGCTCTATGCTATGAACTCACTATACCATGTAAATGACTGCCATTTGTGAAATAGCAAGTGCATTAACTGTACAAGGCGGGTGTGAGTGATTGTATTATTTATTTCCTTTTTTTTTTTTTTTTATCAAACCACACGCTTGTATGGCTTTGTCGTTTCAAAGAAATACTAACACAGTCCACTCAGTGTGATTAAATTAAACAAGCATGCTCATTACATTATGCATACTGTAATAAGAATAGCCCTGACCGGTCTGTAGCAGTATAGCGAGCTCCACTGAGAATGATCACATGTTCTGCTGCTGTACTAGATTTTTGGGGCACCCATTAGCAGAACAAAAATCACCTTTGATTTAATGAAAGGTCCTCATTTGCTTACCGGCTCTCCTCACTTACGGGCACATGGTTAAATTAAGCACCCCCGCCGCCACCACCACCACCACCCCAACCCCCATCTCTTCCATACGAAGGAGACACTGTCCCCTCTCCTGCAGTATAATGCTGTGATGATTCTATGATCTGGTGTTTCAAGTCTGCGGGAGTGTCAGAAATCCACTGCAAGGTGCTTCTAATTGCAGATACACCTCAGCACTTGAAAGTAATGAATGTGAGCATGGTGAAACCTCCAAGGATCAAACGCTAGTAATACATCATCAGTTCTGAAAAGGGTAATTCGTTTCCCTTCGCCAAGCAAAATATTAGAAGTTCAGATAGGGGGTTTTTATTATTAATTTATTCTTCCCCCAATACATGATTTTGTAATTGAAGTGCTATGAATAAAGTAACCCATATATCTTAGCGAACCACTATGCATCCGTTGACTAGACGTGGGATTTGAGTGTGTAAATATTGTCTGTAGCGAGTCGCAACAAGGATGATTCTTCCTCAAACACACTTTGGTGATATGTTTGATTGGATTTTGAGCCATGTATTTCCCAAGACCATAACAAATCAAACTTTATTGTGTCTCATCTTAGATCTATAGTGTTATTTACTGTACTTCCAGCAAAGCCTAACTCTGTGATTTTGTTTGAAGTTTTGTTCGGATAAAGCTTCGCACTGTTGGCAAGTCTGTTTTAATTGTTTAAGTCTTAAACTGAACAGACACTTTTCAGATCAAGGAGGCATTTGTTGTATTTCCCCATTCCCATACGCTCTGTAATACGCATGCACACTATCCAAATGTTATTTCTAAACTTTGCTTCACCTGATCCCCCAGAAGAGCATCACCTCCAGTCGCCTTGGGGTAATGGTGCCACAGGGACCCCGTCAAAACAAGTCCGGCAGTTCACTAGAAGACGGCCTCTTACTGCTGGTTGACCCTTGCGGCCACCAAGCTGTTGACCCCAGGAACGCAGGGGTAAGAAGTTCAAAGCCCAGCTGTCCGTGCGTGATCTCTCCGTCTAGGCCACGGTCGTGCACCACAGGGCCACTTCCCCCCTGCTGCATGAAAACCGGTCTCCTCTCAAACAAAATCAGGATATGCTTTGCTCCTTTCAATGATGCTCTGAACTGCTGGAACTCAGTTGAGCGCAGAGTGTTTGTGTGTTCACGGGATGTAATTTACGGCCTTGTGTTGAATGCGAGCTACCAGGCTTGTGCGGGGAGCGGTGTTGCGTCTGCTCGTGGCATCTGCTCAGACGGCCACTGAGGAATGAGTATAACAATGTGCCATTCACGGGCCAGATGATGTCCGACTGCGAAGAAGAGCTTGGACAGGAAGGGTACGAGAAGGGCAAAAGAGACGGGGGGAGGTTGATTGACTTCACAAGAAAACGGAAAAAATTAAGAGACTAAATTCCCATGAAAAGGGGGGAAAGCACTATAACATAAGTGCAATTTATTTCATGGAATATCTATCATACACTTCCTGCTGTGCAGCCCGTCACTACATTTCTTACATAATCAATTCCTTGTTATTTCAATGGAGAGACAAATCAGACTTGCGGTGTGCAGTTAAAGCCAGGTCTCAGCGCCCTGTCATCTGCGGTGTACAGTTAGGAGGTGGCTAACCCCAGGGGGAGGAGAGAAAGTGCTGGGGGGTCTGAGGTGTAAAAACCCAGGAATTTCAAGCTCTGATAAATGAGCCTCTTCCTAACTGCATATGGTATGTGTTTTAAACTGACTCCCCCTCGGCCCTCCTTGTAGCCAGCCATCCTTCATGAGGAGTTCAGGGGCCCTCTGCCGTACACTGGGGCCCCTGTTTTGTTGCCAAGACAGGCCCCCTGCATAGGCTGCATATGGGACTGTATGACGGCTGCCTCGGCCAGCTTTTCATGGATTGTTGTGGTGGTGTTATGGAGGCTTCACGTTGGGTCATTGTTAATTTACACTGACTTTGTAAGCTATTAGTTTTACAAAGAAAACGGTTTGTCACTCAGGATATACACCTGCTACCTGAGAATAACAGAAGTCAAATAATAATACTTCCAAATGGAAAAACAGCCAAAAGGTATTAAAATTAAATGACATCTGTCTGACAGTTTCTTAATGTGTTCTTGAGGAGAGTAGAGACATGAAAACAGCTTTAACAACACCTCCCTTTGAATAGACGCCACATATCTGTGGATGTGGCCGTCTCTGTACAAAGGGCAGTAATTGTATGACACTATTTTGTTTCTCAAAGTCTTGTAAAATTTATTTAGTGACAATAGCATGACCTTTCTGCTGCAATGAGCACTTAGTATTGGTCATTTTTACACATTATAGCCGACCATTGGCCACAGTGGTTGCTCACAGTCGTCTTTTAACCAGCCAGCCGGACACATATGCCCCCCGGTTATTCCACCGGACCCTTTACCTCCTCTCTTATAATAGCAGCCCACTCTCCCAGTCTTTCCAATGTATTCTACTCATTGTTTACTGTACATGCGGGTCCAGAGTAATAATAAATAAGGAGCGTGTGTGCCGTGCCAACATGATTGATTACGACAGGGAGGCAAGGTCAGGATGGAGGAACAGGCTAGGGCTGTCCGACTCATTGAGTTAACACTGTATCCGTATTGTATGAATGTCACCAGCGATCCTGTGATTTATTACTACAGCCACTGCTCAATTCTCCTTTTCTACCTCCCCCCTTCTTTAGGTACCTGACCGAGATACAGGATATGAACGCAAGTGTAGACAAAAAAATCAGCATGTCAGAGAGCGGGTTACGTCTCTTTAAATATTTTAGATTATATACTTAAATAACGTCTCTGCGCAGGCAAAACATTTTAAGTAAAAGCAACAACATAAGATGTTTTACACTAAAAACTTAGGCTAATTTATATTTTACAAACATTTTTTTTTTTTTGTTCTAGGATTTTTATTTGATAATTGACTAAACTTTATGTCTGTGATTTAAGCCACATTTAAAACAAGAGATCTACTCCCACACAAACCGACGTTATACCTGCACATCGCATCTCTGCACAATAACAACAACAAGAGGGGGAAAAAAATGTGAAAGGCCTGACTGAATTGTTTATTTGCTTGAATAACACACCAAAAAAAGTCATTGTCACTTCCAACAATATATACTGAAGTAGTCTTTCCTTTCAGAGGATCTAACCTTTCGTCTCGGACTGAATACACAATGCCCCTCTGGACCTCTGGACTGCTCACTCTTTAGTGCATGTCAAGAAGACACCAGTCTGGACTATTTCCTCTGGGAGGTGGGTAAGCAAGCGCCACGCTCTGTCAGTTAGCGTAAAATGTTTCAGACTGAAGATGGATGGAGACGACGTGTCACTATGGCTCAACCGGGCTTTCACTGCTGCCATGGCCATGTCCTGGTCACATCAACCCAAGCGACCGAATCGCTAGGACCTGTCCTTCCTTTTGAGTTAGCATATACACTACATGACAGAGCTTGTGGCCTTCACTCACTCAGGGCAGCAACAAAAGGAAGAAAAAAGGTTCTTTTGGTACGCAAAGCTGTCTGGAGGAAACAGAGGAGCGCGCTTACTGTTTTAATAGAAAAAAAACAGAAGAGATTTAAATATCTGTATTCCTAGTGAAGTGCAGCAAAAAGTGATGTAACTTTTACTTCTGCACGGCTTGGTTTCCAATCACAGAGCATCACAATTAAAGGAACCCTTGCAGAACTAGAAAAACTTCAAGGCTCTGACAGGAGAGGACCTTGACATGGAAAGTCTTGGAGTGCTGACCTCTGCGTTTGACCTCCCCAAATATGTTTCCACTGGCAATTCCATAACTCTCCAGCCAACATTTAAATGCTTCCTGTTTGACAGGAAGTTCCACATCACTCTGTGGGACCAGGGGCGAGCGCTCAACTGTGCGAAACGGCAGCGCTCGGAACCCCGAGTTAATTTATATCATGTCTCATCACCTTTTTGTGGAAGAGGGCACCCACACATGTACACAATTGGGCAGAGACAAACATTTGAGCGCTGGGCTTTTTTTTTTTGGTCATGCATGCTTGTGTGCATGAGCACACACACTCTCCATGGACTAGTAATGTACCCCCCCTCTGTTTGAGTCAAAGGTACAGTACGCAGTGGCCGTACACACTCGCCGAAGTAAAAGTCTCAGTATGACAAGATATTTTTCTCACACTTTTACTCTCTCTCTCTCTCTCTCTCTCTCTCTCGCCCTGTCCCTCTCTCTGTGTCTCTATCTCACTCACTCACTATTTCACAGTGTTGTTATTGGAATGTGTGTGTGTGCTGGTGCGGACTGTGAAACTGATGAATGACCAGCCATGGCAGATTCATAGTCCGGATCCTGGTGCAGCTGGAGAGGAAACTAATGGCAAGCTGGGACTATGGAGGTCTCAGAGCTAATACCTGTCTCTTCCATCAGGAGACCTGGGGGCATTTTTTTACACCCAGCCAAATAAGAGCCACCCCCCCAACCACCACCACCACCAGCACTCCTTCTTTTAACACCCTCAGACTCCTTGCTGCTGCCCCCCCCCACCACCCCAAACATAAACCCCCTCTTTCATGCACATACATACACATGCATGTAGAGCATACGCTTGCACGCACACACAGGGCAGTCAAGCACACAAGCATGCAGCCACACACAGATGGACACACACCCCTGCAGAGCCCCCAAACTGTCCAAACTGTGGGGTGCTGGGGGAAGAGTTTAATAGTGAATGGGTGGCCTTACAGGTACCGGGCATCAGCTGTCTGGGAGTAAATGTGCGTCAAAAAGACAAGGATGGGCACTTTACTGGACATTGGCTTTTGCTCCCTGCTGATAGAGGACGCCCTTTCTTTGTGCCCATGGAAACGTTGCAGTTGTACCCATTTCCCCCAGTAACCAGGCTTAATATTGAACCCATGTCTCAATACATATATTAATGTTTGCAGTGCTACGCCTCCCAATGTTATCCTCATTAGTGTTCTATACTGTGCTCATCCTGAGAGCAGGCTGTGAAATAGAATCAGAGCGCTAGTGGAAGTCATTAGTCAGTTTTGAGTGTGCATATGTTCAATTGACCTGCAGTATGTAAATTCCTGCAATGCTGGCCTTGCATATGGGCCGAGTGCCTCACTGGAGGCCCGTCCAGCATGGTGCCTCATTACAGAGCGGCTTTCTAGAGTCCTCTCTGTTAATTAGAGAGCCTTTGTCCGTCACGTGACTCCGCCGCTCTGACACTCTGAGGTCACAGTAAGGACTTATGGATCTTCTCCCCACGACGTCCGTTTGTCTATCTGTCGACCCGCGCCGCAACGAGAGCGTGTTGGCTTTCGCATTTTTCATTTTTGGGGCGTGTATGTTGGACGGATCTTCGATTGAGCTCTGAACTCATCTGTCAACTTTTATGGCTTTCCAAAAAAGTCAGCAACTTTCATAATCATTTTTTTTTGTAATAAGTCTATTTTTTTATTTATCTGCCGTGAAAAAGGACACCAGATTTATTTCCTTGTTTTTATTTTTTTATCCCTGTTTGTGATATGTCAGTTTTTTTTTTTCTCTTTTCTACCTTTTCACCTGCTTGTCAGACTTGCAAGGCACTCACTGAAATTATCTCCAGGGCAACAACAAAGCACTGTCAAGATACCCAGCATCCTGCGGCTTAATTGTTATTAATTTACTGCAATTAAAATGTGTCTCTCTGTCTGTTTTTTTTTTCATGCCTTGACAAGCATGGATATTGTTTACACGCAAAGGGAAACTGTTGAAGAACATTTCCAAGCAATGTCACTGTCTATGCATAGCTCTAAGCAATTCCGGCACACATCGCGATAAAGCCCATATTTGAATAGGAGCGGATATCAAACACATTCATTAGGTTACATGCTTCACTTGATTAATTATATCTGAAGAAAATTGCGGGCACTTCGGATCTTAGTCTGGTAGTATCGCCATGTGCCACGGATCCCTAATTTCCAAAAGAAAAAGGGAGGGAGGGGGGCTGAAGGGGATTTTTTTTTCTCCCAGTCTATCCCGGACAGCCTGCCTCCCTCCCCAAGGAAATGAACGTATTCAAATGTATCTCCATCAATGAGCACAGTAATTATGAATTCAGCACTAATTAGTAGATACACTACTTTCCTTGCATATTTGATTTCCACTGTGAGATGTTAATAAGGGAAGTGCCCATTTTTGTCCTATCTCATAAAAATTCCAGAGTGTTGGAGAGGGGGGGAGGGAGGGGAGGGGAAGGGAAGGGGGTGTGTGGGGGGGGGTTGAGGGTGGGAGGGGGAGGCGCGGGGGGGAGGTGGAAGGGGGGGCAGATGGCGAGAGGGAAACAGGGGATGCATTAAGTATGCATGGAAGTCGAAAAAAATAAGTTTACAGATAATTGGCGTGGTTACTGAGGGGCTAAAACAACACTGCTTACCTTAGTTAACATTCTGCTGGCTAAACATGCCTTTTAAAAGACATACATGCATTGTATTAGTCGTCTCTCGTTTACAAGACAAATAAAGGCTTTCCACAAGGAAAAGAAAGGACCCCAAATACAATAATAATGTGTTGAATTACTAATGTCACACCCTTTTCAGGGAGCCCACATTAGCATATGAATAATAGACAACCTAGCTTTATTATTTTTCCTTTTTCAGATTTTATATCTTTGTTCAAATGTCATGAAAAAGTAAAACCCCAAACTGTTTTGCTCCCTTACAACGCCAAGGGGTAATTACACTATTTTCCCTGAGAGGCAGAAATAAGAGAAACCCTCCCCTTCTTTGATAACGTTTGCTGAAACATATTTACAGTGCACCACTGCTTGTGATTTATTAATATTAGAAGACAGCTTTTGTTGCAGTGTTTTCATAGCCGCTGATTAGCACAACCAGCTACACTGAATAAATTCATAAGTGGATTAAATTATCAAAGTGGAATAAATCGAATAATGCAAACGCTCATTGGAAGTGAAGGACTTCATATTTCCAGCGCCGTCAGATTAGGGAGCAGATGGTCACCCTTATGCCAGTGTTAGTGTGCGAAACGCTCATGTCAGAGGCCATACCTTTACCAATAACATGAACATATTTCTGGACAACACACAGTTGCATTGGATACAGTGGATTTATCTAATTAATCCAATCATCTCTTTTGAATGGGGGATTTCGGTGCCCATTGGTCTCCTCCTTTTTGACTGAGATTGGCGTCTTTGTGCCAGGCTGCCAGGCTGCCAGACTAAGAGGCTGGTCCCCTTCTCAAGGAGACTGTTATGACCATGTGGTGTGTGTGCCAACCTCTGGCTGCGGCGGCGAGATAGGGAGCGCATGGTGGAAAAAATAAGGACAGAAAAAAAAAAAAACACACACACACACGCAGATGCGAAAAAAAGCGACACAGTAAACACACATAAGGACACAAAAATAAACACATCGATGCAAAAATGCACTTGTACGACAACAAATGCACTGACATAAATACTTTTCCAGACACACACACATGGGGCTGCCACTCTACAATCTACTTAATCTGTGATCAGATAGACTACAATAAAGGCAGGCCTGGCAATAGAGGGCACAGGCTATTATGAATGATCTGTATGTTGCTCAACAACACACACACACTCAGTAACAAACATGAGGACAGCCATACAAACACACATACGCACACACAAAGGCGGCCCCCTCACACTCTTATTTGACTTTGTGTGTGCTTCGCTGGGTTTATTATGACAGGCTGAGCGGCGGGGAGGGAATTAAACTGTTAAGCAGACATCAGAGGCAGTCTAATGTTTAATGCAGGAGCCGGGGCATGTGCTGACTGATAATGAATACAAACAGGCCAACGTCTTATTTGTTGTGCTTTTCATTGGGAACGACTCGGGTGCTTGACATCCACAGCTAATGTACTGTACGGGGGCTATTGTTCTAACCCCTCCGCTCATCCTCTCCTCCATATCTCTCTCTCTGTCTCACTCTCTCTTCTTTTTTTTTTTTCCTTCTTTCATTTCACTTGTCTCTCTTTATTGTGCTGATTCCTCAAAGCCGCACTGTCACCGCCATCACACAACAAGGCTGTCTCAAGCCCGATGTGACAGGATAATGTTGTAATTCTCGCCGAATCACAATCTCCATCATGATAATGTGTTGATGGGATGTGGTAATAGTTGTTAAAAGGTCACCCAGTGTGCCGTAATTGGCTCTTTCATACTCCACTACGTTTACTACGACAGAAGGCATGACCTCGCTGGCAGAGACGGTAAATATGCCATCTTGAGAGTGTAATTATACAAGCCAAGCCTTCTTGGATCTCCTTCTCCCGCCTCCTTTGCCCTCTCTTGCCACTCGTTTTTCCTTACAGTCGCACTTTACATGTCCAAATGTAAGCGTAAGTTGGCATGATAAATGGAGCAAAGCTGCACTACAATACTGTAAGTATGCCATGATTGGCAACTGCACAGCATTGTGTTGAAGTGAAGATCTCGTATGAAGAGGCAGCCATTTAAAAACATAATTACTTTTGTTTTTCTGTAGGCGCTGCACACTTCATATAAAATAAAACACTTTAAAAAGGACAAAAGATATCTTCATCACCGAGAAGTATGTACACATAAGTGCGTACAAACAGTATAATCACATTAGAATTCCACAGTGACAGCCCAGGGAATAAATAATAAATAACAATCCTACACATTTATTTTGTTCAAAGACAGCAGCTTCAGCTCCTGCTCTTAATTAGTTCAAACACACAATTAGATGGAAAATATGATTTATGCTTTTTGGGCATTAGGTGTTAAATTGAATCAATACTGTAATTAATACAGAGATACAATGAGGGACGGTACATAAAAGGCATAATTACAGTAATCACAGCAGAGATAGTAAACAAATGCAAAAGAGACGAGGAAGCTTTCAGGTAACTTAGCAGCTTTTTCAGGCTCTGTTTCCATGTGAACAATTTCTCTCAGCCTGAGAATATAGTTTCATATTTTGTTTTTAATAATTTGTTTAGATTTGGATTTTGTAGAAACCTTGTATGGATTTCTTTTCCCTCCTTTCAAACTCATTCAAACAAGCTTTTAACAAGTTTTTCAAGCTCAGTGGAGTACAGAAGCTGCTTTACTTTTGCTTATTTTAAATATTTGTAATTGTTTACCAAGTTTTATTTTGGAGTACTAGTTTTAAACATTGCATTTAACATTAAAATTTACATTACATATTTAACAATATATCAAAACAGTCAACTAAATAAAACACTTACTGACAGAGTTGTGTAAGAATCTATCTATCTATCTATCTATCTATCTATCTATCTATCTATCTATCTATCTATCTATCTATCTATCTATCTATCTACCTATCTTTAATTTTCTGAAATAATTCAGATTATCATTCTTTTTCTTTTAATATTTGTGAATTTAATAAATACAATCTGCTCCATTTACTTGAATCTTTTTCTAATCTCCCTTCTCTGATTTTTTTCTTCCCCTGAAAGGTTGGGAGCTTTGACTCTTCCTCCTATTTCTAAATATTTATTTGCCTCCTATTATAAATCTATATTTTTATTAGAAAAGTGCGACAAATTTCATTGCATAAAAATTGATCTCGCAGCTGTTAAAAGTGTTGTAAATTTAGTATTTGTAGCTGGAAAAGAACATGTGCTGCATGTAATAGCGGATACAGATCCATAGCACCTCCCTGTGGTGCTGACCATCTTATTGTGTGTGCCGTGAATCGGTTCCACTTTCAATATCTTATCTTACATCTCTTCTACTTATAGTCACTTTTATCTACCTGCTGAGAATATTCGTTCCATTTAAGATTACCCAGTTAAATTACAGCATCATAAAACATTAAAAAAGAGTGCCTCTCCTAGAAAACTCATCATCCAGCCTGACATTGTGCTTCATTCAGTTTAGGCGGCTATTGAAAAGCGCTGCCATCATTGTAACATTGTTATGGTAACTGCGTGAGTGAAGTCACCAAATCTTATTGTAAGATCTCCTACAATATCATAATAACACTTGGAAGCGGGGGCAGCCGAGTTTGACAATAATATATCTGTGGAAATCTTTCCCCCTCTCTGCAGATCCTCAGTGAGAGGCACATCAGAGGAGACATTTGCGCTTTATGAAGTGCATTCATTTGGCCA
Organism: Xyrichtys novacula; assembly: GCA_962446985.1. Taxonomy (NCBI): domain Eukaryota; kingdom Metazoa; phylum Chordata; class Actinopteri; order Labriformes; family Labridae; genus Xyrichtys; species Xyrichtys novacula. The sequence goes on along the minus strand of OY660874.1, from coordinate 21,257,624 downwards.
TTTGCCATGTTTCCTCACCAGAGGACTGCTATGATGAATGAGAGAAGAGAAGAAGCAGATTTTCTCTCCCACCTCTCGGCTCTCCCCTGTGATTACTAATACAGAGCCCTGCAACCTCCCACACCATATGAAAACTGTAGGCTTGCTCTCATATCCTGGGTAATCCTCAATTTCCCAGAGTCATTAAACTGAGACTAGCATCTCTGATGGCTGGAGATACTTGACATATTATGATTATTATCATATGAATACCTTGTTGTTACCTAGGAAGTGGCGAGGTCGCCTTAAAATCGATGTGGAAGAGTGGCATAATAGCCTTTCTAGGGTGTTGCGTTTAAGAATAAAAGCTCCTGTTTTTTTTTATGTGTATAAGAAAAATCACCAGGAGTTTGGGCTTCGGCTGTTGCCATGGCTGACGAAAACAAACACGCAGGAAGAATTTAATGTAACAACAGAGGAGTTTTAACTTCCAAGGATTACTCTGAAGCACTTCATTTTATTGTTGCTCGATTTTCCAAAAGTCACGGTTGGTTTCACAGGCCCATCCATGCAACCACCTGGTATTTTACAATGACTCCATGTCTCCAGCTGTAACTATCCGGAGGTGGATACTCCCTAACTAGCAGAGCCACCACGGGCCTGTGGTATGGAAACACTAAAACTTTCAAATGCATCATTTGCTGTACATATAAACTCACATTTCTGATTATAAATGCTACCCTTAGGTGAAAGGGATGAAATTTATAAAGTCGAAATGCTGAATCCGGAGATTTAGAGTCTGCTCTCACAGTAGTGGAGGGGAGTTTGGGGGGGGTTACCTCTCTTCACTGCGGAGGGTGGACCAGGGAAATTTATGTGGGAGAAAAATGTATGTTCAGCGGATCGGCTCCAAACCAAACATATTATCTTTTGGTATGCCCTCCTCTTCATAGCCTCAATCAGTTGTTCACAGTGTGTAATTCGCTGACATGCTCACCATGCAGAGACTTAGGAGAACATTCTCTACCTCTGAGGGAACGATACAGAGCAGATACTGAAGCTAACCTGGCACCTCTTCAAAGATTCAACACAGTTTACTCATGGAAGAGGAGTTTTTGTTTTGTAAGGTAACAAAAAAAAAAATGTTAGAATCAAAACCGAAATGTGTTTTTGCGCTTCACTTCATCCCCACTTGGTGCACAATGTACAGAGTGGAAGGTTTTTAAGACTTAAGGCACCGTCCTCTGCAAGTTAATGACTAAAAATGTCCAGGAGCATTCCAAAAAAAAAAAGTGGAAGTGAGCAAGAAAAACAAGTGTAGCCCCGGAGGGTTAGATTAGCAGAGCTCTGCACCATCTTCTGCATGAGTTCTAGTGACAATTTTGGAGGATGGGTCAGATGAAAGACAACAGAAGGAAAGCAGGATCAAAAGCCACATGCTTTCCTGTAGCCCTGCTTGTTCTAAGGGGCATACATAGTGCATTGGATTCATATCAAGGTCTTTGTACGGGGAGAGTCGGCCAACATGCAGTGGCCTTATTATTCTTTACTTCAATAACAAACCCACGTCTTCCCCCTCGCGCCATCAAAGGCACAGTTCTCCAGAAGTGAAAATACACATCATATATATGAGCCATTCATCTTCCTTGAAATTTAAATAACTCCTTTGAACATTGTCTTTGGTAAGTTGTGGCCAAATGTGTAAATCGACTTTCACATTCGTCTGTGAAAATTGTGCCAGACTCCCGGGTCGTCGTCGTCGTCGTCATCGTTGCCGTTGTCGATATCGTGGTGAACAGAAGAGTAGAAGAAATGTGGCTTACTTTTCTCACACGCAGGAAACTACACCACATAACTTTTCATACCTTTCAATCGCCTCCCATTCTCAGCCCGGTAACGACATTCACTCCCTCGCCCTGAGTGACAATAACTAAGTTGTCCACATCCATTCCACGCAGTTATCCACCCGTAGCCTATAAAACAGAAATAACGCGGAGGTTTACTCACAGTGAGGGGTTACTCTCAGACCGGACCTGGGCAGCCATTTGAAGTGACAGGGCCGCCCATCATGCGCCTCTAACGGGGTCAGGGGGCCTTATGGGGACTTGATCCAGAGCGAGGCCAAGGGGAGCGGGCCTTTAGAGAGGATGGATGGAGCCCTGGTAGGAAGGAAGGACGGGCTGATTACATCATTTTTCAGAGCCACCAAAAGGCCCCTGTAAGGACCTTTGGGCAGCTGGATTGACAGTTGGCCTCTCCGCTAATACATTTTGGAGCGATTTGTCAAAATGAAGAAATTGTTCTCGCTGACCTATCTCGCTCAGCTGTGAGTGACTCAGTTGGTGAGACTTGACGAGACGGGGCGACGTATTGCTCATACTTACAGCTGCTCGCGTTGAATATATGAGAGGGAAAGTCATAACAAAGCATTCATCATGATGAAAAACTCTGAGTTACTTAAAAAGAAAATCTTTCAAGTCAAAGGAAATGACATTAGGGGAAACATGTCAGGCGCAGAGTTAATCACCTCCCCAGTTTGTGCCGTACTGTAGGTGGCGTTCACTTCTGTCGAAGGGAAATGTTTTGTTTTTGTGCATTTCCTGAATATCTACAAATATTCCCTGAAGGCATGCTGCGGTGCGATGTTGCGCCACCTGTTTTCAAGGCGAAGTTGCTCCCAGGGGCCCCTCAACAAATCATCTTCCTTGTTTCTCCTGCGGGGAAAGAGACACCGTCACTCCTGGGTTTTGGGTGTCATATCATCCTGAAAGATGCTAGAGTAAATTCGACATTCCCGTCTGTCCCAACAGGTAAAGTGAGAATCAAAAAAGTGAGTGATTGTGAAATTAGAGGAGGTTGAAAAATTCTTTGCGGGAGTTTTCTTTTCAAAATTATCTGTCAGGTTAGGAAGTGGCATTTCCTTTTCTTTGAAATTTTGTTTTCATTTTCGCACGATTTTCAGTGTTTCATAAAGGAAGATTTGTTCTTCTTGTTCCCTCACGTTATCCCCACACCCGTAACTTCGTCCTGTATCTTTTGTCTCAGCAGTGTGGACATAATGACCGACCTGGATTCATACCACTGTTTTCAATCACCATCTCCCTCCAAGGTTATTGGCCAAAATCCAAAGGTTGTTCTGGGATTCCACTTTATCAGAGGCAGAGGCAGAGCAGCATGCGGAGTTAATAATAATTTAGTCTGTGTTTTACAGCTGTTACACAATGGACACTGTGTAAACCTCTTACGACTAAGGGGCCTTGGAGCGGCCCGTTTTAGAACTGGATCTGTCTCTGAAAGGCAGTCAATGACAGACAAATAACAGGAAGATATTAGAGGCAAAGAAAAGAACAAGAAAATGTAATTGGGGGTTATCTATAATGCAAAATGTGTGTTACATTGTGTTCTTTTGATGTCGTACGCAGGCGGCAGGAGCTGCGAAGAAAATGTTCTCTTGATAGCTTCTGTGTGAAACTTTCTATAGGTTTTCATTACCGTCTCTTCATGTGGTGCGAGGAAGCTGAGCGAGGATGGCGGCTTGGAGGTGCTGCCACACTGAACATCTGCTTTCTCCATTACGAGCCGAGCTACAGAGCGCATTAAAAGCTACAGGTAAGCGTTAATGCATGGTTCCAGCTTTTGCTTTCAGTCTGCACATTCACCGCAGGTCGAGCCATCATTATGATGCTCACGCTCAGAGAGGAAGGAGGCGGTGTTAAAAATTGAAATCCTGAACTTTTGAGCAATTTCCTACAGAAAATAAGAGTTTACTTATTTACTCTCCGACTTCTAATGCAACTGACGTCTGTCAACAATGCCTCATTTCTCCTGAAGAATAATGAATATATTTACAATATAATTCACAACTCCAGTTGCCTCTAGACAGTTGAGCTTCTACTTCATGCACCTCTGTATTTTATTCAAAGCAGAACCTCACCAAAGGAAAATCTTCTATTATCCAGCCTAACACTGCAGCCTGAGGAGAAACACTGGGTAAAACAGTGACTTAATATTTCATATTGGTTAGATTATTCATCCACACAAAGACATTTCCCTTTTTTTCCTCTCCCTTCACATTGCAACGTCCTCATTAAAAATGGGACACTGCACATTGAAACTTTTTAAAAATTCAAATATTTTCTTTCAATCTTTAAAGAGCTTATATCTAATGAACTAAGATTTAATTTGGCATGGCTTAACATCCATTTGCACTGTTCATAATTAGGAATGCAGACCTCGGTATTAAAATGAAGGGGCAAAGCCCTCAGTAAGTTCCCAAGTGAAACAAGAATTGGTTCCACTTTAAGTATTAATTGATTGGCTTTGCAGTATCCCTTACAGCAGGAGAGTGTACACACACACATGCACACATGCACACGCACACACACACCTACACATACACACACATATGCACACACATCCACTCCACAAACCGACCCACACACACACACAATTTACAGAGCACTCATTTCTCATCAATCTGGTGCTGCTTCATTTGCCTGTCTCTCAGTCCCCCAGAGAGGGACAACCTATCTGCTAGCGGAGCTTAGCATTTGATCATGAGTGTCAATATCAAACTGCAAAGCAGGATTACACACTGCTGTCGTCAATAGGCGTAATGGTTTTACATGTGTTAAGGTTAACTCAGGCATTTAATGTGCATAGTACCTCAGAGATAATCACTCAAAAAGGACTTAAAAATGTCACACAAACCTCTGCAGACCTGGGCTTCTGCGATGATCACACACTATACTCAGAGGGTCTTGTTGCATTTTTCTCTTTTCTAAGATTTGACAGCTTATGACTATGGAGTAGACAATTTCCACTGTATGAAACTAGTCTTCAAGGTATTTGATTCAAATTTTCTTACAAGGAATATCTTCTGTGATGTATAATCAGACTGTCTGCGCGGTCACCAGAGATGCTATTATTGATCATAGGCCAACCTAATATAAATTCTGTTAACTGTTTATTAAGAGGGAGCTTTGGTCCTGCACAAAGAGTATTCATTGTTGATCATCTTATTTCACTGTGGACCACACTTCACATGACTTCAGACGCGTAAAAATCATTTCTGTTCTTACTTTTGCGCCTAAAAATTTCACAATAAGTCCGCTCCAGCTTTTATGATCTTTGTATATGTGTGCATGCATGTGTGCACGCCGGTGTGTGTATGTGTGTCCATGCGCAGCTGTGAGCGGGAGTCTCTCATATTTATTTTCACAAAACATAACACTCACCCACTGTAAACCTCTTCTGCTGGTGAAAGTGACAGCTAAAAATCCCCCACAATGCTGTGAATTAGGAAGCGGTCTATTAGACACATGATCACATGATGTGGGATTAGTGGACTGGAGTCTTCAAAGCTGCTATTACAACTCCTGAGATGTGATACAGGCTCCCCCACTGCTCTCTGCAGGGGCGTGTGGCTCTTCCTCAGAGAATTACCTGACACCGTCGTGTCTGCGCTCTGGGAGACAAGTGCTGTGGCTCGGAGTGGAACAGCCAACATCAGTCGGAAATGCTCCCTCCATGCTGCGCTGAGCCAACAAACCCTGCATTTAATCCCATGTGTGAGCAGCCATGATGGCTACATGAGTTGACATCAGAGAAAAGGAGTTAGGGTGCTAAGGCTGAAATGATGGCTGATAAAGTGGATTACAGACAGGGAAATGCCATCATGCCTGAATAGTAAATCAGACTCAAAATGTTAATAATAGTGATTTGGTCTTCGGTGATCCTCCTTGCATAATCTGAAGATAGTGGCATGTTTTTTGGAATCGCGGGTGGAGATTTTTCACAGTTTGTTAGGCGGAAGATTTAATTTTACATCCAAACAAAAATGTACCGTTTCTCCAAAGAGGCAAATTCCTGGTGCATGTAAAAAAAAAAAAATTGTGAATTAATAAAAAAAAAAAAAAAAAAAAATCAGATTAATCATTCAGAGATGCCATCTGCAGGTGAGGGATTTCATTTTTTGCTGCATGCAAGAATTCCATCTTGAACAAGTTTATAGTGTTGTTATCACTGTATATACTATATCACAACAAAGAACAAAAAAAAATGGAAGAAATAAAAGTGGGGGGAAAAAAACATAATTTGCAGAGGAGGAAAAAAAAAGTGGATGCATTCTGAACTTCAAGTTACCTTTTCTAAAGCTGAACACTGGGAATTTGGACCTCCCAGCGCAAACATTAACGGGCTGAAATGCAGCTCTGGATGTAACAAAGGAAACAATACCAGGGAAGAGAGCCAAGAAGGCAGAGCTGGCACGCCTGTTCCTGGGACCATGGGAATTTGGCTCCCAGAAATAATGGGGTTGAACAGGGCCCAGCACCACTGCTACTGTAGCTGGGAAAATGGTGCACCGCAAGCCAGGCTCCATCCAGGGAGACTTAAAACGGAGGAGGGAGGGGGGAAAAAAGAAATGAAATATACAGTATGGGTTGCACCTCACAGTGTGAAGTGAGATGAGTAAAATAATGGAGGAAGGGAAGGCCTGTCTTATGTTTGTCCTGAGCAAGTGATTGTAAATCAAGAACACTGCCCAGCTTAGGGGCTGGATGTGAGCTAACATAATACACTGCACTGACAAACTGCTACCTGGACGGAAAGAGGAAGAAAATAAAATAACAGTAAAGTGAAAGGCATACAGGGTCTTTTACTGTGTGGCCAAAAGTTGCTGGTAACTATATCGCTATGTACTGTTTATATGTATGATATTGGTAGCGTTACAGCAAGAAGCCGCTCTCCAGCCTAATTAGGACAATAAAGGGTTATGGGCTAATGTATGACTGCCATGCCAAAGCTAATGAATGCCTGGTATACCTTGTTTCCTCCCAAGCGTCCTTGGACTGTCATCTCCAACCTTTTGATGTTGTATCTGATTATCCAGGCAGCGATTAATCATGATTAAGTAAGCACCAAGTCTCTGAGAGGGAAAGCAAAAAGCAGAGAGGGTGGGTGGACAGCAGGAAAGTTGCCCAGGTTCAGGCCTTAATTCTGGGCAGCGCAAGCTCCCACTTCTGCCAAGTGGACACTGGTAATGAGACAGCAAAGTAAAAATCATGGTGCTTTTTTTAAAGTGTTGTTAAAGGAAAAGATTCATTATCCAAGCCAGGCTTTATCCAAGCCACAGTTGAGGCGTCCAAAGAAACGCCTCTTGCCTTCTGTGGTAACAATCGACTTGGACACCACTGCACATTTTCGCATGCCCAGTGCTATTTGACAGCCATTTTTGCATGTTTTGTTGATCCACAGACATTTCAATATACCTCTCTGCTCGCCGCTTTTCCTCCTCTCCAAAAACATTTTCCCACTTTGATATCAGTTGATGGAATATAAATGGGTTGGAGCAGACCTAAGGTAACCACCTATTGGCCTTCATGCATTTCTAATGTAACCTGCTCTGCCCATGCTCACAGAGTAGGGCTGGCTTCATTACTCCAAGGTGCTGAGTCTTTTGCCAGAACCCTGCCTTTTCAGCGAATAGATCACCCTTGTGACCAGGGTCTCTGATACTGTATGCACCACCTGAAAGCTGGAGCTGTTTGCCCAGGTGCCAAAATAATCAAGTTGAGCTCGCATGGCGGGTTATGAAAGAATATTAACTGTGGGAATAACCCGGCTTGACATGCGTCGCCCGCATGCATGATCAAACGAGGGCCTCTTTCAGAAAAGGAGTTTTCCAGGTAGGCCTACTGGCAGGGAAGTCCAGGTCTGTGATGACACCAACTCAATCATTGTTGCTTTGAAGTCAGAGGGGTCAGTGTTGTAATGGGTTTGGACAAAGGTACAATGATTCTCTCTTTCTGCCTTCCGACCTTTTTCTGTTAATGCATTTAGCATTCTGCGTCCGTAATGGATTTCCCAGTGAAAGAGGGAGAGTGGAAGCTGTTGTTGAAACACTTTTAATGACGTACCGAAGGACGTAGAGCAGAGGTCCACGTTATTGCCTCTATCAATAATACAACTGTTTAAGTGGTCCACTTGGAGCATAGGCAAATAATACTTCCCTTTCTACCACCTTGTGAAAAGTCTTTTCTCCAATGAGGTCCGATGTGAAGGAATTTGTTTCGAGTGCTTGTTCAGGGGAAACCGCACCTCTGTGTCGTGGTTTTCCTGTCAGAGTTTGTTTCTGTTCGAGAGAACTCGAATTTGATTTTACTTCCAGGATTTAAGGCTTCCACCTTCATTATTTTTCTTGACTTCTTTCCATCAATCTTTCCGTTTTCACCCCAAAAAACAGTATTTCAAACTGAAATTATGGCAAATGATGTGCGTTCGGGGTGTTGTGAAGGAAAACAAAATAACCCCTGACGGCTGTGTTGTAACGAAACATCTCCCTCTCGGCGTAATGTTTAAGTGGAAAACTTCCCGACCACGAAGGCATAAATCAGCCACGCTCTACAGTACGTTTCATTAAAGAAATATTAAATCTCATTTCGGAGCCTGTGAGGAAACATACGGGGAAATAAAGAAGCGTGAAGTTATGTATCTCGTGCCCATCAAACACGGAGAGAAATCGAGGAGATCACCACATAATTGGTAAGAGTGTGTGTACACATGTCTCCCTCCAGTTCCAGCACAGTCCTCCAGTTCAGCACAGGCTTTGAAATGTGGATTCAAAGCTAGCGGACTTCCCTGAATCACTGAAAACCCTCAGGACATGCTTTGGCCTTTGCGGAGGTGGAAGCCAAATATGAGTCTGAGAAGATGAAGCACCCTGGCCTATCGTCTGTTCCTGGTAGGTGTTCACTCCCGATAAATATTTCATTTTGGTACAAAACAAATAACTTGACATAATTCCTCCCCCTCTCTGCCGAGGAGAATGACAGAGTGGCTGATTTACGCATGGCGAGAGGTGTAAAAAGCATGGAGGCATGCCGCTTTTCTCTATCCTCCATCTAATGGATGCAACCCGACGGGCTAACAACTGTTTGCCTTTTTTTTTTTTTTTTTTTACAGACAACTGTGAAGTGAGGACACACTTGGATTCATATGAATTGCTGACTGTGATTTGTGAAGAGCTCTCTGACACAGTAACACTTGGCTAACTCAGTATATTTCTCCCTGACTGTCTGAGCATAGGACTACTACTAAAATAGCCCTAAAAACCCCTTTAAGTGCAGAATTAATGGAAGTGGTAATTAGCGCTGCAAAGGCATTGAAGTCTGTCACTTTAAGAGGATACCCCAGCTAAACAGTTTGACCCCAGCTGAAGTTACATTTGCGACATGAAAGGACGAGCCATTCCAGCTTGAAAATCCACTGTGAAAGTGCATTAACCACTTAACTATTTCCTCATTCCTTTCTTCATGAATGCTCCAGGCTGTCTCTGCTTTGTTGCATTTGTCAATCACTGTAATTTGGGCTCCATTTCCAAAAATAATTATCAGGTGAGTGGCAGCCCTTTGCCTGGAGTGCCAACTTGGAAGCGACGTGCCCAAGAGTATTAATTATGCCGCTCAAAATATGAAGTCTTTTAATAGAGAGGCTGACGTGACATCATTGTTTAGAGTCTTTCTTCCCCTACAAACATGACAATCACGGCTGTCCCTCTGGTCATCAGCAAAGATGAGGAGGAATTGTCAGAGGAAGTTATTAACAAGCTGTGTACCATGTGATAAAGTCAGTCAGACTCTCACTGGTACCGTGTCTGTTGATTTCGCATATAGAGCAAAAAAAGAGGAGAGGAGTAAGTCAACAACTTCAGTGCAGCTACAGAGAGAGGCGGAAATATGCAGAGCAGCGACTGAGGGGGAGGCATTATGTGCAAAAAGCCTCAAATCTTTCAAATCCATGTACTAAAATTACTGCTGAATGTAACTGTTGACGCCGTACTCAGAGGACCACGCAGTCGCCAGCTTAAATCTCTCTCTCTCTCTTTTTTTCTCACCCTCTCTCTCGCTCTCTCCCTCTCTCTGTTTTCCTCTCTCTCTCTCTCTCATTCTGCCAATCAAGCGCTCACAAACAGCGCTGCACTGTAGTTGTGGTTCACATTCAGCACTTGCTTCTGTGAAACCCTAAGAGGGAGAGACAGCTTCCAGGTCTCATTAGCATCCAGTAGCGGCTAATGCTGCCTCCCTATTACTGTCTGAGGAGCTGAAATTCAGTTGGAGATGAGCACAGCCCAGGGGGCTTAGGGTTGCCAGTTTAATTAGTGCCTGATAATTTCAATAATGAGTGACAATTCATTGGGGCTTTTTAGGTTGGCCCACTGTTTGAGTGCAAATCGATAATCCTCTGTTTCTTCCCCCCACTCTCACGAGCAGATAAAGGGCGAGCGTGGGGGTGGAGGGCTGTGTTTGGAGGTGGTGGTGATGTAGTGTGTGTGTGTGTGTGTGTGTGTGTTGGGGGGTGGGGGGGCGACTTTATCCCTTTGCAGGAATTAAATGAAAAGAATCAACTTAGAGAATGTCCCTTTGAAACCAAGAAAGGGGAAGCCTATGTGATTTGATTTGCTGTTATTGGATGAGCAGGTGGGTCTTTAGTTGCTGTCGTGGGGTCCGGAGTAAAAACAATTTGCCTGGAGTGATACGGGGTAAGTGAGTGGAGGGCGAGAGGTTTACACTTGTTGTTTTTCGCTCATCCAAATGACGCTCTCATGTTGAAATCAAAGCACAGGAATGCACTTATCCGTGACAGGGTGGACCAGAGAGGTAATCTGGAGACATCATCCTCTTGAGCGCGAGATCTGTCAGAGAAAGGAACATATACTCCACATTTATGCTCGGTATGCACAGCTGTTTTCCATACAGTATACTATAATGAAATGATGAGGAATGGTAATTCATTCACTTGCCCCCAGGCTGAAAAAACATGTTTACCTTAGTTGCTTGAGAAAGGTGTTTGAACCCCTCTGTAATTCTGTGACAGGCAACACAATCCTGTTGATGCTTCGCCAGAACTCCTCTGTTTTGTTCTGCTTTCACAGCTCGGCGTGCACAAGAATAGGTGAGGGCTGAATTATGTTTGAACAGGCACTTTTCATATTCACAGAAATAATTATGCCGGGGCGCACGCTGTTTTACAGCGTTATTGAAAATGAGGAATCAATTTTAGGTGTTGCAGGTAGTGCATTAAAACACCAATTAAGCACATAACACCCGGCGTCTACCTGACACCTGCATCATAATGATTGTGGAAAGAGGAAGCAGGAGCCTATTATTCCCCGGTACACCTGAAAGGAAAATGTCTGATGTGTGCAAAAACAAATGATCTCTAAAAATTCAGTGAAAGAGGTAAAAGTTGACAAAACACACCGGAGAAGCAGATTGGCGTCACGCCTGCCAATATGGCGTGCAGCGCTCTCAACCTGTGCAGCAATGATAATGGTGCAGCTTTATTGCCCTTTGCGACTTGTCTGCATTTGACACGGTATATGTTCCTCAATATCCTGGTTCTATACTGAGTCAGCACACCTCTATATTCAGGCCTGGGCGTGCAGCAGCTGAGGGAAAGTGCATGCGGCGTTTCCTCAGTCAGTTAGCCTGACATATTGTGAAGGACAGTAGCCTAATTATTCCCTGGCAGTGGCACAGACCTGCCAGTCCCCTCAGATGGAGCTGAACCGCCGAGGCTGGAGCTTGATTCCTGAGTGCCTGCTATGTTTCGAGTCAGATAGGATCATGTCCACCGGAGATTTAATTTGGACATTCAGCGGCGTGAACCCGACCCTTGTTACTTTCACCTCCTCGTCACGTGACCTGTAGTGTTTCTCAAGAAAAACAGCAATCATCACGTTAATATGGGGGAACATCAAGAGACTATTGATTGTGGTTACTCGCCGAATATTCCCTCCATGACATGCGGTTCAGTGCCCCCTTCGTGCTCATCTGTGGCAGTCTTTTTAAATATTCATGACGAGGTTGCCTTATGGTTCTGCAGCTGAATTTCTAATTGGGCCGTCAAAAGAGATACAACATGCCCTTAAGCAGGACCGTAACAGCGGTCAGCTCAAACAGAAATTGTGTGATTCAGCCACAGGGCTAATTAGCAATTAGCATTCACTGTTTACAAGGGTTTTTACCTGTGGGCCAGGGGATGTCTGAATTGAGCTTAAATCGCTCCATCCTGCCTTTGAAGCTTCAAGAGCTGCCTGTCCATATCATAATGACTGGGAGGAGAGAGGGAAGCACTTCTACTGTGTAACAACATAATCATCAATTAAGGCTGGGAAAATGGCAAGAAGTGGGGATTTTAGCTCATTAAAAAAGCCCAGAAGAAAAAGTATCCCTGGATTTATATAGATTTTTTTTTTTTTTTTCACTCTCTGTCGCTCCTCTGTCAACGTCTGCCATCTTTTTAGAATTCAAATGATTTTGTCTTTCAAGATGAGTGGAAAGCCTGAGAATGTAATTCAGAGACGTGGCAGCAGACATTCCTAATAAGGGGTTAAAATATGAATGACATTTGCACCAGGAAGAGGCTGGATGGAAATGATTTAGTCTGTGTTATTAGTTTTCCCTGCCTTTAAATTACGGTTAACGCATTTTTTCTTTTTACAGCCATTATAACCAAAATTAATGTTTCTGAGCGAGAAACGGGCTCCTCTCTCAAAACGGACACGCTCGAAATTATCGCCAACTTATAAGTAAAGTATCAACATTACTACCACTCATACATACTGCATAGCCTCAAGTCATGGTTTCTGCACTGTGAATATGGCATTCATAGGGCAGTATATCTGTAATACGGCCTGCATATTGCGGTCTATATTACCTTTATGTGAAGCACTGTAAGAGTCAAGGCCACCGCACTGACTTTAAATGAAAATATAAAATATAGGCGACAAATCCAACCTCGTGCAGCTTAAGTTTTGGCCCCAACAATCAGTACGGCGGACGTTTCTCTTGCCCTGCCTTTAACCATGTCAATGAGCATCTATTTAGGATGAGAAGTGACTTTTATTTGATATTTGAGGATACCCGGTGGCTAACCTGGACCCATGTAGTGTATCATCACGGCATAGCCACTACAAGGACATACAGTAGCTCATGTCTTCAGCAGCTTTCCAGACATTAAAAAGAATATCAGATTCCCCCAACTTCTTTGAGGATGTACTGCCTTTGAGAGAGGACTTCTTTTGAGCATATCCAAACGTTTTCATCTCCCTCTCATTTTTTTTAAACCTATTTTTTGCCAAAAAGCAGGGACTCAACACAAACTAATTCAGGCTGATAAAAACTGCTCAAGTGAATTTCCTGCCTAACAGAGTACAAAGATGGCTGATAAAGGGCTTATTAAGGCACCATCATTACGCTCACTTTGGCTTGAAAAACGTTGACTGAGGAGCACCATTATGTCCCGGGTTTTTTCGCTGATGTGGCTACAAGTTGAGGTGATGCTGAGGCTTTCCCCTCGACTGTCTGAGGGTTAGCTGAGCGGACCTGTCAATGATGATATCCAGACAGCAGGAACAGTGCAAACTCAGGGATAAGAGTCAACAGTAATTAGAGTCTATCTAGGGAGGTGGGAACACACATGCACACACAGAAACATCCGCACACACACCCTGCATATCATAATGGACTTGTGTGTACAAACATTGCCCATATCCACAGCCTACTCCATGAGCAAAATATGTGTTTACATGAGAGAAAAAACTGCAAATATTCCACATATGCACTGAAATTCAGCTACATCTGCACCTACATGTGTACACACACTCACTCACACACTCACACACCCAGAGCCCTGAAAAGTCATCAAAGCCATGTCCTTTAGTATGGAGATTCAGACTGTATACTCCCCTTTTCCTTAATTGCTCATTAATGAGATGGAAATATATTTCTGCAGCAAAGTTGGAAAAAAGCCGCACTCATTGAGAACGCCATAAATCTAAACATTTGAAAAGGATATAGTAACGGGAGCCTCCCATTCTTGTTCTCTGAAAAATTAATGCAGCGCATGTTATATTTATTACAAGGCCGACTGTCATTCATTTTGCCTGAACTAACAGAAATTAAAAGTGACAGCAACCTCATCAAGAATGAATGCCATTGTATTCTACACGGAGCAGGAGGAAAAAAAAAATCAGATGATAATACAACACAGGCATCCACAGTGTGTCTGTAACAAGGAAAAAAAAAAACTCAGAGAAACGCTGTGAATGAAGGAATGAGGGCAGACAGAAAGCAAGAAAAAGGAGAGCAAAATGCAGCTTTATAACTTTAACTTCACTTTTTATTTCTCTTGCAGTTACTCGATTGAATCCCGATTAGGAAAGTGACTAAAAGTGCGCAGAAATCACACGCAAAAATAACAAAAATAAGACGCTAAGAGTGGCTTGTGTGTTGAAATATTTAGCATGGCTACTCCAGATGCATTCTCAACTATTTTCTGAGATGTGTTTAATTGCTGGCTTCACTCATTAAAAGGAGAGGGGTTCTGATCTGAATATGCTGCAGCTAAATGGTCAGGTTCCCATGTGAGGGAAATAAATGAAATATTAGTTTATTACATATTTAAATCTCTCTCCCCAGGCTGTCTTCTTCCCTTTTTCCCTTTTTTTTTCTGCGTTGGTTTGCATTATAATGTTCACCAAACAGTTTTCCCAACTAATGGCTTGCAACAACGTGGTCCTGCGTTTCCCCCCTCCGCTTTTGGTCTTGATTTTCATAACAAATTACTGTAGCTCGCTGAGGGAAAGGAGGAGAAAGCTCCAACTTCCTGAGGAGGCAAAGGGGAAAAATTCATCTTTAAGCGGTACAAAGTTGAGAGCTGCCTGTGGAACATTTTCACAGTGTGTGTCCGTTAAACATTGAGTAGGCAGTCAACTGCTGATAATAAGTCAACGTTGTCAGGAGGATGACAGAGACATTTGGAAATAGGAAATCCATATTGCGCGCTGCTTCTCAGGAAAAGCTTTTTCACCAAAGTGTGCAGGATTTGGACGCTCTTTTCTCTGACTAACAATGCTTTTATTAGACCCGTTTCACATATGCAGGTCCAAGGTCACGTTTAAAATTCCCGACTGCTTTGTGAGTTCATAATCTAAGTCCTATCCATCAAAATGCTGATGTATCAAAACAAACAGAGGGCTGAGAGCAGGGATACGGCACAGGATGGGCCCTCTGAATAATCGTTAAGGGCAGCCCCCTCGCTCTCCCTATCTCAGGTGTGTGATTAAAATCAATTAAATCACTCCTCTGGTGTCAACCGCCCCAAATCTCCTGACAAATGAAACGGTGCTTTAGGAAGACGAGGATGTTCCTGGTCCTGTCGTGGCTCGGCTCATATTCACAAATGAGATTAAGATTGGGCTGCTGAGGGATTTCAAAGGCCTGTTTTCCATAAGAGCATGAAACAGCCTGTGAAGCCCCGTGTAGGCTACATTAAGTAGACTTGAAAGTGTCTGGAGCAGAGATCAGCTCCCAGCCCACAGCGAGAGTAACTAGCTGGAAAAAAAAAGGGAGAGATTATTTACCTGCATCCACAGTGGAAGAGTTTTTCACAGGACCAGGAAGTTGGATTTGTTGCGCTGTAGCAGTGATTGGAAAATAATCCAATATTCCATAAATTCTTAAAAAGGCCTCAATCTATTTATGGCAAAGTATTATGATTTGTCTGATGCATCCATTAACAAGTCATTCATCTAATATTAATATGTATTAAATCATGTGTTTTGAGTCAATACAGTTTGCAGCACAGCACTGCCTTTGCGCTGTGTCTTCAGACAAATTAAGCCATTTACAGAGCATCAATATGGAATCATTAAACGCCCTTTGTGTATTGTTCTCTATGGTCTACGGACCACCCCTCTTTTTCCCCTCACTCTCTCTCTCTTTCTCTCTTACACACAGGCTTTCAAACTGGCTCGTGCATCAGATGTGAGTCGAGGTTTGAGCCCTCCGCAGGCTTCTTTATGACGACAGTGGCTGAGATCTGCTGATCCCATCTCCAGTGGGCCTCAGTAACCCCCCTTTGTAACATTAGGCAAAAGCGCTAAATCAAAGTGTGGAGTCAGCCCAGTGTGTGTGTTTAACGTCCCCCTGCTCTTGTCACCAATGACCAGGGGCGGGCCGCCACGTGTCCTTGCCCTATCCCCCGGTGTCCTATCACTCCTTTATCTGTCCACGAGGCATGGCCGCTCTCCCAAAGACAACCACACATGCATGCTCAAGAAGGGTCTTTTTTTTTATTCATCTCGACACCCACAGAGAGAATCAGACGTCCCAAATTGTTCCCCAACAGCAGTTGTTTTATTCATGGATGCATTTAAGATCTTTTTTTCCCCCCTCACGTTTGTACTTAAATCTATAACAATGATCATTAATTACACCAAACAGGAGCTTTTTTTTTTTTAACCGGTTTTGTTTTAAGTCTGTTCAGGCGTTAAGGTGAATTTCAGAATCGAGCGAAAACTCTCACTTTAAATATGCCGCAGAAATGTTTTCCAAACTGAAGCAAACTTATGTAGGACACTGACCTGTATTTCATTTTGAAGAGCAAAAGAAGAAAAAAAATACACTTTTTTAACTCTGACGTTCTTGTGGGAAAACAATAACAGACAGTATGTTTATTTGCGATGAAGCTGCACAGCACAAAGAAAGAGCAACCACACCAGGGGGATTTTCCTGACTCTGGAGAAGGGTACAACCAATATTCCCAAACCCATGCCAGGACTTGAGATTCCACTGCATAGACTTTCTTCTTCTCCTTTATGAAGGATGATCAAATCAAGCATGGAAGTGTGTTTCATCAGTCTGTTGGAGGGTAAAGAGAGACTTTCAAAATAATCCCTTAAGTAGATGAGGCTTTTTCATGTCTGCCTTTTTATTGTAAAATGCGGCGTGTTTTAAGATAGAGCGGAAACGACAATTACGTCGAGATATATCTCAATGAACGGCAGGACCTTCTTTTTCTGGAGCCGCTGTATCACATGTCCACACATCTGATCCAGCTGTGTTATTATTCAGCCTCTCGACAGGTCATATTTTGTCAAATGAAATGCTGAATTGCCTCATAGTCGGCGCAGAAGCTGAAGTGATACATGTAAGTAGAATTAAATTACTCTATAGCATATTACAGCCTCGGTGGGATTGTGGCGGTTCCTCCATTTTTAATAAGTGCTTATTTCCCAGGGGGCCGTGTTGGGCACTGTGGGTCAACAGTGTCCAAGAGGGCAAAGCTTGTTCACCACATTCTAGAGGCCTTTAATTGCTTGAGGTTATGTGTGCTATTATCTTCCTTTTTCTCTTTCATTATGGAGGTGCAGAGGTTCGGATTGACCCGTCCTCTCAATTTTGAAAGCACTCGCCACGTTTAGCGCACTTCAATTAAGTGTGCAGAGGAGTGCTGTGATGAGATTTATTTAATTAATTATTCCTGCTTAGTTTTTGAAGCCCTTGCATATATTCCCTTTTTTAAAGCCTTCCTTGGGTGTCCCGGGTCCGCTCTTATTTATTCTGTTGTGATAATGTTACAACTGTAACAGCAATATTTTCGGTGCTCCCAGGAGTGTTTGGTCTGACTCAAACATAATAACCCACGGCGGTGTCTGTCTGACTCTCAGCCATTCTCATTCCTGCTTGCAGCTGATGCCGTAACCCCGGCCCCTCTTCCCTGCAGGCTGTGCTGACGGCTGGCTCAGAGCAGCCACACACACACACATGCAAACACACACACACACATGCACACACATAGAAAAGACCTGTAGACCTGCATTTGCATGGACACAAATGTTCACATGCATACATATGCAAATATGCACACATGCCAATGTAAGCACTAACACACAAACATGCACATGTCTGTGTTTTACTCCCTCTCATTTCGCTGTGCTTTCCTCCTGTTTCTGAGCTGAGTGAAATTAAAGAAACCGAATTTAAACGTAGATGAGTAGGAACAACAAAACTTGCAACATTTCCACTGATGCAAAGTTCAACGTTGGGAATTGTTTGCTGCCCGTTTAGCTCAGCTGTGTAGCACTTGCGGGCAAACATTGTTCCCATGTAAAGGATTTGAGCGTACAGAGCGGTGGCTTCATAAGGGGATTTGATCACTTTTACCTGTAATGCTGACAAGTCTTCCCTTCAGTTCAAAAGGAGGGAAAGCGGACGACTGATCAATATAAACGCAGGTGTTTGGAGAGAAGCCGTTGGATTGATCAGTAATAGTCCCTCAACCCGGTGGAAAAAAAAAGAACAAATCACAGGAAAGAAAGTGAAAAGTTAAGTAGGACACTGTCAGGGATTCCCTGGGTGCGAGTCTTGGAAAAACTGCACAGCACAAATGAAAAAGAACAGAGGAGAGCTGGTTGGGGAATTCAAAAAAGAATAATTAAAAACTCAAATCGGGTTTTTAACTGTGAGAAAGAGAGAGGGAGAGAGAGAGAGAGAGAGAGAGAGTGGGTTTTTTTAAATCCACCAACAAGAATACTCTTGGATGATAACTGCCTCAGCCGTAGGCTATTAAAATATTAACCACCGCTGTCCGAGCTGGGACTTTCCAAGCGGTACTGAGCAGTATCCTCCCCGGATGCTGGGCCTGAGAGAAAGGCTCTGCTCCCGTTCGCTGCCCTGTGGGAGGCTCTGGCTTGCATGAGGAAGTGTTTTAATGTTTCTCAGATGCCTGGCTCACTGAGAGAGCTTTGACAAGGCAACTATCCTGGGTGTGATTTAAAGGTGTGCACAGAGGGATCCAGGTACTGGAGCAGAGGGCCTGTTAAGCTACCGGGTGCCTTTCTAGAGGAAGAAGGAGCGAACTTTTTTTTTCTCTCTCTCTCTTTTATTCCCCTGTTGCTGAGCAGAACTCGGTCCCTTAAGTTTGAATCGTTATTGTTATAATATGAAACAAGAGCCACAATGCTGCTGCGACCTGAAATTGTTCACTTAACACTTGAAAATATACAGTGAATACATTTGCAGCACAATGTGGAGGAAATAGATATGTGAAGGCTTGCAAAATGTGCAAAAAATGAAGAGCCCAGAGTGTTGATATCTGAATTACTTTAGCTCTCGAGCAGATCTGCATTTGTGTGGAGTTTGTTTCCTTGTTATTTAGTTCAATGACTGATGCTTCCAATAGCCTCCAATTGCCTGGAGCTTATTACACTCATAATGTATAAGCAGATACTTAGTGAGCGTATATCTAAATCATTTAGAGGGACTTTGTTTAGGGGGAACACATGGCAAAGGAGCGCACTCCTATCTCAAATAGTGCGATTGTAGAGGTTTTATTGACTCTAACAGATAACAGCAATTATTTCTCTGAGTGCGCTTTCTGGTCTGTGCCAAATGTGAGCTGGCAGATTATTAAAAAGACAAGTGGTCTCTTTGATAGCGAGACAAAATACAAGGGTGTATTTTTAGCAACTATAAAGGGTTGCCAGCTTTGTTCAGGTGAAATTTCTGCACGGGAAAAATAATGTACGTCCATGTGCTGCCTGTAGCGAGGAAAAGTCACGGATTAAGATACAGCGGTTATGTCCAAAAGCTGTTGAATATGCAGAGTGGCAGGTTCTCTGAATGTTTCATGAGGTTACAGACTCGTGGCATGTATCATGGCGTTGACTGAAATTGTTAAAGTAGCCTGAAGTTGGTGGGAAGGGTGAGGTCTCTAATCTTTTATTCCCTAAACTGCACTGTAGCGTGTCTCTGCCTATCTCAGTCAAGTCCTGCTGTCTTCAAGAGTCCCACACCCACGTATTCTTCTCCTCGTCCAAGCTTCCACTTCCTGTGTACTTCTCTTTGTCCTATCTCTCCAGCTTTTCCATTCCAGTCCTTCTTTGTCTCCTCTGTTGTCCCACGTCCTTCTTTCCTCCCCCCCTCCTTTTTTCCCTCAGTAATGTCCCATCTCTCCCTGGAATCAGAAGCCTGGCTGGCTGGCAGGCAGATGGGACAGATGAGGATGGCAGGGATTGGCTAATCCCTAATCTGCTGTCTCCTTGCCACTCTGGACCACAGAGGAGAGAGGGAAGCAGGAGAGAGAGAGAGAGAGAGAGAGAGTGGGAGAGGGTGATGGAGCCAGCTAGATGGAGCCAGCTGTCAGATGGAGAGTCTTTCATGGTCCTGCGCACACAACAGCTGCACAGGGCCCGCCTGCACGGCTCTGCATTATTAAGCATCTTTTTAGTTGGTTCCAGATGCAGACCTAGCTGTGTTTACCCAGGCTTTGTGCTTTCTTGCCCCCCTACCTCCCCAACCCACCCCACCCCACCCCAGATCTCCCACCTCCACTTCCTACTCCACCGTCCCGTCATTTCCCTGATTTTCCTCGTCGCTGTGCAGCCTGATGTGGTCAGAATCGTTTGACTTCTCTCATGTGTCTTTGCTTAAGTGTAATGTAATGTTCAAGCACATGAACTCTGCACCCCGAGGTAGCATTAGCACCTTAATTCGTAGGCCTCATTACGTATTTCCAGCCAGAAGACAAGTTTTTGAATTGTTTAAACATGTGGAGATTTTTTTTCTTTTCTTTTTCTGAGGGTGGACACACATTCTTTTCCTTAACAGGAAGAAATGAAGCTGAGGTGGAGCTTCACAACCACGCAGCCAAACGGCTACAATGAAATCCGCCAAGAAAGGAAATCTTTTACTCGAGAACGGATATGATAATGACAGAGAAGTAAAATGTAATTACATTATAATTAAATGGTTTCACCACTGTAATTATGTGCCATTTAATGTGCCGCCGCCATAACGCCTGTACGTGTCTGCATATAGAATGTGCAAACAGGCAAAGTTGTTTGAACACAAGCGCGCACAAACACACAAGCATATGTGCGCGCCACTTCACACCAACATTCACATATTCACACAGCAACCTTTTGCGAAAAAGCCAGCTTTGAGAGGGCTAATCTGTGCCTCGGTCCCGTCTCTTGTCAAGTTCAAGAGGGTTAACAAATCTTTACCTCCAGAACAGCCCTCCTCTTCCCCCTTTCATGTCCACATTTGTTCGCTGTATGTCCAAAAATCTACAGAGGCCCGTCCCGACTCAGTTGGGATTGGTTTAGCTGAAGAGCTGGAGGCTTTTCAGTTGCTGGCATCTGTTGTTCCTCTTCCCAGAGCTGCTGGCAGTCAGTTAATGGCCATGCTTGGGACCCAGAGAGAGAGAACAGTGGCTGATTTCCCCATAGCCATCGCACCAATCCCGGCACACCACCAACTGCAGATGAGCCACCAGCAGCTAGAAACATTCAGGCTAATGCTCCGCTTCTCTGAGAGTTTTGGGGCAGATGTTCCTCACTTTGTGTGTGTTGTCACATAACTCGACACTATCGAGTTTGTCTTTTGATTTAGGGAACACAATCCAGTGTTTAGGAATGTTGGATTTTTGGGTCACCTGATGAAAACGGCATTAAAGGCATGTTTGGAAATCTTCATTCGGAGGATAATCACCGTTCAGCTCGACAGCTGCCTCCTGGCGGGAGAAAATTTCGCTTAAAATATCGTGATTTAAATCAACAAGTTATTTCTACTTCTTTTTTTCTGACCGATGCACGGTTCATCTTGACTTAGCCTGGATCATGCATCTTATTATTGCAGCCACTCCAGGGCTCACTCCCCGGCATCTGCATAATACTGAAGGAGGTTGCTACAGTTTAATCAGTATCTTGTGACTCTAGAGAGTAAGGCTGGATATGTTATCACTAAGGAGGAAGTTCAAATGAAGCTCGATAAATAAATTAATGCCTTGATGATTAGCTGTCACATAAGCAATTAAAATGACTTCAAATTATTCATTTTCAAACAGGTGCAGCCAAAGACAGCGCTGATTGTTGTAGTAATTGTCAAAATCGAACAATTTGTTTTGATGAACCTTCCATATGCACCTCTTATGAAAAATGCAAGCCAGCGTGCATAAAATAATTCAAAGTCATTTAATAATAGAATCCCATGCAGCATATGTATCAAGGGTATTTTCATCTCTTGTTCCAGTCTGAGCTGGGCCTCTCTCTCTCTCTCTCTCTCTCTCTCTCTCTCTCTCTCTCTCTCTCTCTCTCTCTCTTTCTCTCACACACAAACGGCTGCTGTGAACGTCCTGGGCTTTGGAAATAGCCATGACAAAACTGTGTATAAAACTCAATCACATTCTTTTAGCAAATTATTAATTGTGACTGTCATACTCTCGGCATCCTCCTGACAATCTCACCACCGCCTCAGAAAAATACACTTGACAGCTCAGGACCCCAAATCCCACAATGAATTCGTCCTTGACACATCCTTAATGACGATCATCTTGATGATTGTAAATACATTATCATATCAGATCACGTCTGTGTTGCAATCATCACCTTCATTTCCTTTTAATTAAACAGCAAAGCTGACACCACATCTGTCAAAAAGGAAGTGAGACTTTTTGAAATCGGTGTGAACTTCTCCCTTTTTTCCTTATTCCTCGCTCCAAACAATAGAGAGGAGAAGGGCTTTGAAAATAACAAGCTCTATCAGTGCCTCTCTCCTCCTTGCCCTCTCTGTCTCCTTCCCTTTTACCCCCTTCTTTTCTCTCCCCCTCCTCTTTTTCCTCTCTCACACCCTCACCCCTTTCTCCATCTCTTTTCTCCCTTTCTCCCAGCACTTGAAAGGCCCGGGTAATGAGACAGCTAGAGAGCAAAGACGGAAAAGGTGTCCGCGGAGCATCAGTTGTGCATGGAAGAAGTGAAAATTTACTGCAAATGAGACGATGGCAGTAAATTCATTTTTATTCAGATTACTGTCATCATACATTACGGCTCTCCTTGTAAACATTTGGCCTCGCTCTTTGTGATGAGGTGTCATTATTTGCCAGATTACGTTATTAAGCTATTAACACGTCAAGCACGGCGGGCAACAATGCAGGGGCACGCTTAAACAAGCTGAAGAGAATGGAGGAGGTGTCAGTGGCTTGACATATGAAGGCACTTAATAGCTACTGCTCTGAGGACAGACGAGAGAAATTAAATAGACAGCTTTCAGCGCAGAATGGAGAGAGCGATTCACAAGTACTCAGAGCTGACTGAACTGTTTTTACAGGGTGATTATTCACCAATCCAGTAAATAAAACGCTGCAATTTAACTCTATAGAAAACATATTTCCCCTCACATGTATGTTTATGGCGGCTATTTACATGTTATTGGTGTCATTATTAAAAAGAGGCCTGCGTTTGTTTGGAATTTGAAGGCCCAGAAAGTGTGCAGTTGGTTTTTATAACACTGTAAATAGTCAAGACGCTCCAAAAGCGGAGAAGTTTTTAATTTGAGAAAAGTTTGTTTGTTGATTTCGCATCTGCAGTTTGAAAACTGTCTAACTAACTAACTCAAAAAAAAAAAAAAGAAGTTTCAGTGTTGTTGTGTTGAACTTTAATTTTTCATCAAATCTCCTCTAAAAAATGTCAGCATTATGAAATAAACAGAGGTCCCACTGGTGACATGAAGAGGCTGTACGCGGACAGCCAAGTCAGCGGTTTTGAGTGGATAAATCCGTGGTAACCTATTGAAACGGTTCAACCACAGCCAAAATCAGCCACGACAGCCAACCAAGCCAGAGCCCCCCTGTTCAGCCAGCACAGCAGCTTAGCAGTCTTAACAGAGAATCCAGCACTTATCATCATCGGCATCCAGCGCCACAACACTCCACCATGAAGAGGCTTGAGTTAAGCCGGTTAAAATAACACGAGACAATACATCAACAACAGCTTCCTCTTCCCTTTTGATGCCTGCTTAATTTGAATGCTACAATGGGCTGAATCCTGTTCTGGTGCTCGACCAGAGGACCACAGAGCTCCGTCCATCTCTCCTTCACATCAGAGGCTGCCGGAGGAGCCCAGGGCCCCCTGATACTGTGTGGGGTTGGCTGATAAAGGCCTTATTTCAGGGTCTTCCAGTGAGGGGGCTGGATTGTACTCCCCCAGCAGGGACGGCATGGACCGCGTGCCGGTTAAGGCTGATGCTGGAAACTGCAGTTAGAGCTGAAACGCGGGAGTGGAAGGGGAGGGAGAAAGTAGAAGAGAAAAGTGGGAGAAGAGAAAAGAGAGAGGTGTTGACTGATAATGGATGCTACCTAGAGAGTTTCCCGATGCATATGACACCTTTAAGCTATAAATTGGGGAGTTTAAAAGTTCAATCTTTTCACTTTCTCCTTTTGTTTTGGGAGGTTATAAATGTAGCCTCATGGTATTTGACTTTTCTTCCAGGCGCTGACATCTGACTGAGGTCCCATTACCGCCCAAACCCTGTTTGCTAGAGAGGCAAACGATACCCATTGACCGGTACGAGCCCTGTGAAGCATTTTACCTTGGGCTCATCCAGGACTTGACATGACCTTTGAACCCGAGGAGCACAGCTGTCAAATGTCTCCCCTGTCAGTCCCTTTAGAGACGCACTGATTCCTCACAGCACACACACACACACACACACACACACACACACACACACACACTCAGCGACCATGAAAGTACTTACACACACACACACACACACACTTTATCAAATTTGTGCATTGAACTTAGGCACTCACACTTCAAGTAGCAAATTCAAGGTTACATTTCTTGGATTCTGCGCTGCGCACGGCGAAACATTAACTTTTTAATGCTATACTGTGATTCCCGGATAAAACCCAACTTTACACGCTTATGAATATGGATTCACTTTTTCTTAATTCCTCGGAATATGGTGCAGCAGGGCCTCATGAATATCCTCCATCATCTTATAAACATGTACATGTAGTGGGAGGAGAAGACGGGGATCAGATTATGAAAAGTGGGAGTGAAAGAGTCTAAAATTAGCAACAGCAAATACAAGTTTCTATTGCAAAAAAAAAAAAAGGGGGAAAAAGGAACAATTTTCTCAAGCATGTCTTGATTTCAAATCTAAATTTGCAGCATTGTCTTGTGTTTCTCCACTCTGGGTTTAGAAATAGTAGAGAGTGAATTTATCTGAATCACAGCGAGAGGCGAGCCGGTGAATTTACTGTGACAGGAGCACCACCAACTGGTCAAAACGTGCCTCCTCACCGTTAAATACCTGCCTCCTCTCTCCTCTGATGTGCATTGAAAGATTAGTCACATGCATCCAGTTGCAACCTCTACATTTAAACAGTCTTGATTTATTCTTAGTGTGATCTGAAAAACAAGCAAGGTTTTTTTTTTTTTTTTTCACCTCAAAACCCCCTCGGAGAGGTTGACTTCATGGTATCCATCATCATGCATCTTTAATGACGTCAGGCCAGGAGCATGGGGTAAAATCACAGTAGTGGCCCGAGGCTAAAACCAGCTAAAATGAGGTTCCTCTTACCCCTTCCCACGCAGAGAGAGCGGCGCGCAGGCCGAGAGGGAGGGTACATCGCACCCATCGATCGCTGAGGCGGCTTGGCGGCTGGCGGCCACTCGGTGGGGTTGATGGATACATTTGTGCCGTAAAAAACTCAGAGTTGGAACACGGTGGGCCTGAGCCACGAGCTGGGAGACAGAGGTGTGACAAACGATGGATGCCTTGATTTATGGGTCCTTCTGCAAAGCTGGGGAAAGGACAATCTCCTCTCACCCAATTTGGTTTAACTGTAAAAGGCCTTCAGAGACCGACCACAGAAAGCCTTAAAAAGTCGAGAAACTTCACTCTATTTGAAACACATGTCAGAAATTGGAGCAGGAGAGTCACACTCTGCTTTTGTCCCACTCTAAATCTCCACATTTCCCATTATCTGTAATTCTATTAGTCACGGCACATCCACACTCTGAACAAATACTGTTTTCCACATTATACAGATGAGAAATGGACTTGAGCTCAACTCAATTACATACGGTAACCCTCAAACAAATAAGTCAAATATAGCTCAGGGCCAAAATGCATTTTATGTCACAGGGAGCAAAACAAAAGAGCAAGCAATAAAAAAGATCTCCCACATTTTCACAGCATACAGTATTTCTGAGCTATTTCCTGTAAAACTCTATGATAGTCTGAGTGTGGCTTGGAAACATCTTTCAGTTGCCGAGCCCCCAGCCTTGACCTCAGGGGTCAAAGTCAGTCAGGCTCTTCCTGTCTGTGGCTTTTCCCAGGATCCCCTGCCTGTCGGCATGTCAGCACCTCTCCTGTCTCCTCACCAACTCAGGATGTTGCTTTTGCCTTCCAAGAGTTTCCTGAAACCGGAGGAAAAAAAATTAGAAAAAACGGATCGCTTTCCATGCAGGGGTCACTTGGTGTGAAAAAAGAAACGTCATTAAATATTGCTGTTTTGTATATTTGACTCAATTTTACAAACTCGCTGCCCTCTGACTTGTGCCTATTTGTGGATGTGAGGATGCGAGCGCCTGTGGGGAATGAAAAGTGCACGGAGAGAATCGTGTTTTACGAAGGGTAAACACAAGACCCACCTTCCCCATTTTCCAACTATCTTTTTTTTTTCTCTCTTCAGACCACATCTACCCATTCAGTTATTTTTCAGCCTGTGATATGCATTGCAAATACTTTCATTTTTTATCCCTGCCTTTGACTTTTACCATCATTTGGATAAAGTATATGCATAAAGGCTCAACTTTTCTCTTGCCAGTCACTAGGATAATTAAAGTTTGCACTAAAACGGGGTCACGTTCTTAATGATCTGATTAGAGGGCATGATGGACAATTAAGAGTGACGTTGCTAAAAAAGAGCACCTCTTTTGAGCAGAGGTGAGTGGAAATGGGGCACATCATTAAATGCCAGTGCCTCTCTTTCTTCACTCTCTCACTTTTTTTCTTTCTCCAGGTACTGAGAGGAAGAATGAGGGCTAAATGACAAGGTTGCACCCCTGGCAACAGACGTCCTGATTACTTTTTTGTCTCAAGCCTCAAAGCAGACCCAAATAAAGCGAAAGGCTCCAAACCTATGTACATGATTAAGCGCCGTGTTTGTGATGCAGAAGTTAGCTTTACACACCTTTGTCTAAACTTTGATATTAAGTCTGTCATGGATGCTTAAAAATTCTCCTCAGCCCCTGCAGTATACCCGTAACTCTTATTCCCCTGTCGAGCAGCCCAAAGAGTATGTGTGTATAAATGGAAGGCCTGTCTTTTCACATTCATTAAAAGTGAAGTTCCAAAATTAATAATGTAAAAATATGGGTTTTAATTAGTCTTCTATTCTGCCCAATGTACTTAAATTGGATCATCTGGTCCCTGATGCCCTTTCACTTAATAAAGAATTAGCCTGTGATGTTCTGAGCTTGACAGGTAGGATAAAGTGGAGAAAATCACTGCTGTTATATAAAGGATATATCCGTTTGTATGTAATTTGCAGCTTAGTCAATTTGACAGGGGGGAGGTTCCCCGCCATGGATCCCGTGCAGGTTTTCCTTTAATGCATTTCTATCATGTTATGGCGTGACCACACCACTGCCTTTCAACGCTCATTTCTGTCAGATAATTAGTGACATTAATCCAATTTGATTGGATATCTGCCTCACTTTGGTTTGAGTATTAGAACCTGCACCTACACAGACAAGATTCCTGCTCAGACTATTAGAGTCCATCAGTATCACTCAAAAGTGCGCGTGTTTTTTCTCCTCTTAACTGAGAGATAGAGACGTTCTTCTGCATAAATACAGTGAAACAAAGGTGAATGTATCGGCACCTGAGCAGAGAATTAAATCTTTCTTAGTATACAGGTTTATTTTTCTATTTTGTTGAAACGTGTCAATAAAATAAAAATTAACTGGGGTTCCTGTTGAGTGTAATCGAGTCATTTACAGGTAATTTGTGTAATTTAAATAGCAATTATTCAGTTTCTGATTTTCAAACATGTAGTTTAGCTAAAATCTTAAATAAAATAATCTACATCTATACAAAAAAAGCTCTATCTGTACCTGATCTTATGATTAAAGTTTAAAAGTCCCATCTGAAATGTATATAGGTTACTAATGTTGTGTTCTGTACGGTGTGCTCGAGCTGCTTGGTCCTAAAAAATAAAATAAAAAATCAAAGATTCTGCACAGAGACAAGGTCCTGCTAAGTGTGACTTCCTCAGGCTTTAAAATTACAATTAAAAGTACTCAGTCATTCTGTTTCTTTAATTTTGCATCCAAACACACCTGATCATTTTGACACCAAATGTGAATTTACATTAAATTTCTGCAATAGTATAAGATTGTCCATGCACACCATATATATTGTGCATATGTGCTTTGAACCTGCACAATAAAAAGCAGCTCTCACTCATGATGGTCCAAAGCTCAGAGCTTGTTCTATCTTGGAGGTTAAATAGGGGGGTTTAAAGGGAGGCTTTAGTTGAAAGCATATGGCATCCATGAGTGATCCTTTACATTCAGTGGCCATATACTGGTGTTTGTGTGCGCTTGAGTGGGTGTTGTCGCGCTATTCTCAGGCAACGAGCCCAGACAGCCTTCACCCTCTCCTCTCTCTCACTCTCTCTCTCTCTCTCTCCTTCTCTCTCTCTCTCTCTCTCTCACTCCCTCGCGCGGGACAGGCACAGCTGTCAGATCAAAATCAATCGCATTTTAAAGGACGTGCGAGCTAAATATTTCATTCTTGCCTTGGGAACCAATTAAGTGCTACATATGAAGTCAGAAGGACTGGTTGAGCCGGAGTCGTACTGGTGCGTACCAGCTGCTCCATTGCTTACACCAACCCCCCTTTACCCCATGCAAATGTGTCAGTGTGAACATTCGAGTTCAATTACCTAGTGATGTTTTAAAAATGCACCAAAGCCAGACTGGCAGTCCGGAATTGGAGGGGATCCACCCCAGGTATGTTGTTTATTTAGTTGTTGTCTGTTGTGCTGGCTGTAACCCATTTGCCCTGATTGCAGATGTAAAGGATCGCAGCAATAGGAGGGACCGGGCCTTCAAAGTGCCATGTGTCAGAGAACACCTCGCACCGGATGGCAGGGACAACTGGCATCTATTCCTCAAACCATGACCCCTGCCTCCATCTCCCCCTACTCTGCATCACTACTCCGTGAAAAAAAAAAAAAAAAAAAAAAGAAACTTATTTCCAAACTTAATCTCTGCAAGGTTTCCTCCTGGTGTCCTCTACATATTTCTGCTGATGCTGATTTTCATCCTTATGTTCGCTCTCATGTCCACTTCTCCATTTCTTCTGCACTTTAAATCAGAATCCCTGGGTATGATAAATCACGGCGTATGTATTCCTTTTGGACTTGAAACAAGGTATCATGTTCTTCCAGAGCATCTGCTTTGCCAATCTAAAGGACAAATAAAAAACATTTTCAGAGCGAAAGCGTGCGCTTAGACTTAAGAAAGGCAGGGGTGAAACAGATTAGAGGGTGAATAAGAGAAAAAAAAAGTCACGCTAGGAAGGTTAAAGTGTGTGGAAGTGGGGGGGAGGGAGGGGAGGTGTGTACAGTGTGTGTGACTGAGACGGAAAGAGCTGGTGAGCTTAAGTGGAAAAGAGGATATCTTAGAGGAAAAAAAGGAAAAGTGAGAGAAAACAAAAGTAGAGAGGAGAATAGAGAATAAGGCAAAGTGAGAGACAGTGGCAAAAGGAAACAGTGTGAAAGACAGAGTGAGAGAAAAAGGAAAAAGTGGGAGAGAGAGAGAGAGAGAGAGACAGGGAGGGAGTATGATTGATAACGGTGCTGACAGAACCCCTCTGGCCATGCTCTCTGTGGCAGTTTGGGGAGACAGGGCCTCCCCGCGTGAGACCGAGCTGCCCCTCGCCACTGTCCCAGCACACACTCCACATCTGGTGGGATCGCCCACGCTAGGTCAGGGGTCACGGCACCATGGGGGCTACTTTCGGACTCACATGCCCAGAATGCTTGGAGAAAAACACAAGGCCTGTCGGGTCCATGCAATAATCAGCATTTTAAAAGTACAAGCATGAGCCTAATCATTTCTCAGGATTTTTGTTTTTTTTCTAAACTCCGCACTAACCTGGGGAAAAAGGTAGAGCGGAAAAAAAAGAAGAAAAACATTCCTTTTTTTATTTTTTAGCTAAACTGTGATGACACAGAGGATCACAAAAACAAAAGCTCTGCTGAAGGTAAGCAGAGATTAATGTGCTGATGTGCACTGTGTGTCCTCTGTGTGTGTGTGTGTGTGTGTGTACTCAGTATATGTGTGTGCATTACTGCCCGTGTGCAAGGAGACAACACTGATGAATTAGAGATAAATAATGAAGTAGCTCGGGGACTGATTTGTGATAGCAAGAGGGCCCATCAACAGAGAACACTAATACTTTTGAATGCTATGCCGTTTGATGTTGATCAAGTTCAACTCGGCTGACAGGGCTGAGAAGACTGTGGGGAACGCAGGGACCGTTCTAGAGAACCTACTCAGACAGGTGAAAGAGGAGAGGGACAATACCACTCAGACACACTCACACACCCAGTCACACACACACACACCTAACCTCACACACACTCGCATACATACAGAAGAGGCCTCCTGCAGTTCAGAGAGTTATCAAAACATTTTACTTTTAAACAAGAGCACACCACTTGCATACTTTAAGGTATTTTGTGAAATGTTCAGCCCAGTTTTTGATTTTTAATGATAAGTATAATGAACAGGTTCAGACTCTTTAAGAAAAACACATCAGTAACATATGAATTTGTATCAATGGCTTTGTTCCTCCAGTGCTCTATAGGCACAGAGTCTTGTGTAGTTTGAGTTAATAAAGAGTTATTAAACTTTATCCCTTTAAAGAAAGAAAAGATGGAGATATACTGCATATAGCTCACTAAAAGATAACAAATTGAATTTTGCGGTTCATTGGCAGACTCTTGATTTGTACTTTTGCGACATGCTAATGTCACCAATAGCCTTTTTTAGTTTACTTATTTGAAAGCAGGACACTTAAAGGCATCACATTGCATATTTTTTTTCTTAACATGCATTTCTATCTCACTGATTTGTGACCTCAGATATATACTATACAGCATGCCTTTATTCTTTTATGGCTGAGGATATGTGTCATTTTAAAGAGCTTCATCCACTTCACAGAAACATTTTATCTTTAAATCCTTTGAGGATAGTAAGAATTTTCACTTTTAAATATTTTAATGTTTTCAATGAAACTTTATTTCAATAATAAGAGATTAAAAGTCTGTAGAGAAGCACATTTGTGCATTACCTTTTCATGTCTATGATCGTGTTTGGGTCAATTAGAGGCAGCAGCATCTGGTACACAAATCTTTCAACTGAACTTTTAACAACAAGTAGAGAAACGGCTCAGTTGCCAGAAGTCATCAACCAATCCACTTCTCTGCAGCTGAAAATTTACAAGGACACATGAGCATCACTGCCTTTTGATTTTATTACCTTAGACACGGATGTCCACAACTGGTCATGTTTAGAAACCCATGAACAGTTTGAAGACTTATATTTACCTGTTAAGTTTAAACAAGAAAAGGTCAACAGCATATTTTTAGATTTTTTTTTTTAATGTTAACATATTAAAGAAATATTAGGAACCTGTGGACTTTCATGATCACTTTGCTTTTAAAGCAAGCAAGTTAATTAAAATAATTTCGATTCAGTTTCTTCTTTTTTTAAATTTTAGATCCAACTCTTTCGAAAATAATGTGGCTGAAATTCTCAAGAAACACACACTATCTCCCTACAGTTTATACTTTTTATGACATGTCAGTGCACCTGTATGACTCGGGGCATTGGTCATTTGGAGGAATCCTTCATAGAATTATTTCAACCACTTTCTCTTGAGAACAAAAGGTTAACAGATTGCTTAAATAGACATTAAATTACATTTTAGAGCCCACTTTAAAAAAAAAAAAACTGTCTGACAATCTTAAGATACACACATCACTGTTCTTCCAGTTTGTGCCTGTGGTCTGTTATGACATGCCACTGTTCCTCTGTCGCTCAAGGCACCAGTCTTTTTGAGAAAGACTGATCTACTTTGCTGAATATTTGAGACATGATACTTTTAAAATAATAAGAAAGGGAAAACAGATTATTTGCACAAGGAAAGGTCATTTTTTAACCATTTTAACGCCCTTTTTTTATCCGGGCAAAATTCTTAAAAACACACATAATCCCTCCCAATTTGTGTCTATAGACTCTTTATGACATGCCACTGTTCCTCCATTGCTCGGGGCATGGGTCATTTTGAAAGTGTCACCATTTAACCAGGGGGAGGGTTGGGTCTCCATACCTCCAGCATTAGCCCATGTGGGCAGAGTTGGGGTGTGTGGAGAGCGTGGCCTCATTATGAAGGAGATAAAGACCGTTAAGGCTGTTTGGTCTTGGGCCGGCTCCAGCCCCTATGGTGAAACACACCTGCTCCCCTCTTTAAAAAGCCCTGCTCCAGTTTAGCTCTTGGCCACGGACGAGTAATGACCTATCCAGGGGGCCGTAACGCCCGCTTCGTTTAGCCTGTCGTTAAGACCCAGAGTCAGCAGCATACTGCGGCACAGTACCGTGCCAAAACTCAGTACAGGGTGTCCTTGCCAAAGATCTAACATCAAGCCTACTCTGTTAGAATATGGATAACTAACTAGCTAACCACATTAATGAAACGGCAGCATAAATTTGGCAGCCTTACTCTCCACTTGAAGGATTTCTTTTAGACATATTGTCAGTCTGGTTTGATACTTTGATAATTCCACTGAATCATCAACATGAATATAAATCAAAAAATAAGCCCTTGTATCTCAGCCAATAGGAGCACACTCAAGAATACAGTATCCACTTAGTAATTAGAGAACATAAAGTTGCAGCTTGACACTGCTTGGTTTCCCATTGTTGTCCTGGCTTTGTTGTCGCACACACACACGCACATGCACGCACTCAGACGTGCACTCACAAACGCACTCATAAAAGGCCCATGCACGCACGAACGAGCCTGCATGTGCGCACACACACACACACGCAGAGGCACACACGTGCATGCACGCGCGTCCGCACACATACAAACGCACTCGCACACATATAAAGATTTCCCAGTTTCCCAGTTATGTTTTCATCAAAGCTTTTCTTTGGCACTACAGAGCAGCGTCAGTATGGTAATGTGTTGTGCTGCCTGGAAAGCTGTCAAAAAGCTCCCACCTTGGATGAGAGACCACGGTAATTCAACTGGGCTCCTGTCTTCTGTGTGTTCAGGTCTCCTCATTATTCCGCTTTGCAGGGTAATGGCGTCTTGCACTGTTTTATCTGTCAGCTCACAGCAAACTATAGTTTTTTAGCCCTGTATATTAGATGCTAACATCAAAGCTAGCTGTCTTGACACAGGAGAGAAAGGAAAAAATTGTTGCGTAAAAAAAATGGAAACACTCCCGGTAGGCGAAAATTGAATCTCTTTACGTCTGGGGTGATGTGTGTATTGAGAATAGATTTGCTGGTTGGCGTCTACGTGTTTGTTCTCGAGTAAACAGCGAGGCTTGTTTGGGTGTAACTGTCAGGTATATGCGTGTGCCCCGTGTGAAAATGGGTTTGTTCGCAAAGTGGGAGTTAGAAAAAAAACAGCAACACAAATTCACTCTAGCTGTCTGATCAATGGGGATTTAAGTTACCGGTGACAACTGCACAGCAGATGTCAAGAGACATAGACCCCTCGCATACCGCTGCAATGCTAGCCGCATTTTCTATCAGCAGGTTTTTGTGACTTGTCTCTTTTTACCCAGCTGAACGCCTTTGAGAAGTGATTTGTACATGCACCAGTTAGATCATTTCAGCACACATTTCTGTTTGGAGTTTTATTCAAGTTTCAAGAAAAGTGTGCTTGCAGAAGTCGGGAAAGAAAAGTCTGGCACCATCCTGTTCCCCCACCTGCACTCACCTCTATTTGGGCATGTGGGGGTTTTGTTTGCCCCCTTGGGTGGTGGCAGATTTGTATACAGTATGTGTGTGTTTATTGCAAATGTGTGTAAGGTGCTGAAGATCTGTGTTTATAGGAGGGGATGAATGTGTGTATGTGTGTGTTGGGAGGGGTAGTGTTCTTCTGAAGAAGCGGGTAGAGCAAATTAAAACTCACCGCAGGAAATGAGCGCCCTTGGCACTCCTCTTCCCAAGCAGCTGCACACACCCCAACCATCATCTGCCATTTTGACACATCCACGGGGCGTAGCAGGCAGCGACAAGGGGGGAGCGAGGGGTGCCAACGCGACACCCACGGCTGCGAGCATCGCCGGGCCGCAGCCTCCAGCCAAACAGGTGTGTGACATCATGCCGCTGGTTCCTCTTCAGGGGCCCGGGGAGCAGGCTGGGGGACCAGAGCGGAGGGGGGAATGGAGGAGGAAACAAAGGGAGGTTAGGTCTCTACCTGACAAGCTCATTGATAACGTTTGGGACACGAGCCCTGAAGTCGATGGCAAATTGCCTCTAATGTCTCCCGGAGATCACGGGCCAAAGTCAGGTGCTGGGCGCTAAATGGGCTCATTAGTTATGATTTTTTTCTTTCTTTTTTTGGACTTTGCAAGGAGTTTTCACACGCACACACAAACACACGTGCACACGCACACCGTGTCAGAGAGAGTTGAAGCCAGAGGGCTTTTGCAAACTTGGGACGTCATCATAACTCAAGACAGGGTTAGAGTTGAGCCCAAGTGTTGAGACCTTTTCCTCTCAGCTCTCATAGCACATACAAAACAGGACACTTTTGATTTGAAGTAAGACTATTTCAACAACTGAGACGTGGGGAGTTATCTGGGAAATACATGATTGAAAATGATCCGAAATCAAACCCACACTGGTATTAAGCTGTAATTTTTTCATCAAATCTGTAACCAGAAGAGCACTTAAGAGAAAGACAACAAATGAAATCAGCCCCAACATATTAGGAATTCTCCACACGTCTCCCACATACACCCCACTTCACACTTCAGTCGAATCCCCCAGCGACAGATCCTGTAACAGAGGAGAGGGAGACTGTGAGTAGCCTGGGGGGTTCCTAAAGGCACCCGTCTGGGACCTGCTTCATAATCAGTGGACAGAGAGGATAGTGGTGGTAGGGCTTCCCAGAGCCACTCTCTCCCCCTGGCTGCCCGAACTCTGCTAAGCACCCCAGGGCTACCTGTTAAGGTGTTCCCCCTGGTCTGGTCTCTCTTCCTGGGCAAAAAAACTCACATGTAGTCTGCGGTGAACAGGATCTGGATGCTGATTCGATGAAAGGGACAACAAGGAGTGTGGTTTTGCATTGTTTATGTGCATTTTTACACAAATCAATACAGATGCACGCATGCTTATGCATATGTGGCCACATTATGCATGTGTGAGAACAGCCATGTGTGTTTGTGTAGCCACTAATGCATGCACATGTTGCTAGTCATGTACAAATGTTGTGCATGACTACTTGTGTTACTAAGAGGAGGTTTATTATTGTTAGTTGTCAAGGAGACATTGCAAGGGAGCTGGAATTACTCACCCACATGGACACAAGTGCATGCCAAGTAACAGCCTGGACAATACGAGTCTCTCTGCAGACCTCTGCGGCCCTTATCAACAATAATGCTTGTTAATAACGTGAAATGTCTCTAATTAGTCTGCAGTGAAATTAACTGCTGGAGCCTTATAAGAAATTATCTCCCGGATAATAAAAAATTTAAAAAGACAGCAGCTCGGAGATAATGGACACTTAAGTTGAAATATGAATTAGATTCAAGTTTATTGCCAAGTGAGTTTGCAAATGCAAGGATTTTGTTTCGGTGCACGGAAATGTTCATTTAGATAGACTTAGAACAGAAATACATAAAAAACTTTAATAAAGTAAAGGAACAAATACAACATATGTACAATAAAAGATGAAACAGCTACACCCTAAGTGCAGGAATGTGTTCGCTGATCTGTTGAAAGCAAAAAAACTTCTAGTACTTCTTTTCCAGAGTTGATGTCCGTCAGAGAAGTGTAAACCAACAATGATGCAGCGTAGTAAATGTAACCTGAAGTCAGTTTAAGAGGCCTAACCTTCATGTATCTTTTAGTGTCTGTGGCCACAGATGTGTGCATTGCATTATTTCTTTTGAAAAAGTACATTATGATGTGTTGTCTGGGATCAATTTTATCTGTCTGAGTTTTTATTGTAGTTACTGTAGGTATATGTAACACTGGCTGTGTTTCTGTTTCCATAGTCAAGAGCAATATTCCCCTGACTGCGCCTCGGGGTATATCTCCTCCTTTCCGCTGCTTAGCAGCAGACCTCAACACCACCGCTGCTGTTGTAGAAGTAGGAAACACTGTAAGCAACAGAAGAGGCAGGTCTGGGGGCTGCAGCCATGGACTTTCTAATTCAGGCCCCGGCCATGGGGATCTGGGAGACAGTGGAGATTTTAACAAACACACTGTCCATTTCCAAATCTGCCGTGTGTGCTCAGCCGTCCATGGTTCTCCAAGATATCTGGAGGAGAGGGAGGGGGGTGGGGTTGAGGGAGGGTGTGTGGCTGGGTGGGTGGATGGGTAGGCGGGAGGCATCAGGGAGGTGGGGTGTACAAGACGGAGTGAGCCAGGACTGTGCCGTCTCTCCAGTTTGGTTTGGTCCGAGCACAGAGCCAGCTGGCCTCATTAGGACTTGATGGGAGGCGGGCTGGCATGAGACGTGCACATGCATGCACACATCAACAAATGTAGTGTGAAGTGTGGCCTGATGCCCGTGAAAGACCCACACGGAAGTTTTTTTTCCTTTTTTCATTTTTTATGGAGTGCACTGTGGCTTATGGGCAGGGGGGTGTGTATGATGTGGGAAAACATGATCATTAGTTTATGTCTCTCTTTAAGGTGCTGTCTTTACCTGGCTCACCTGAGCCACCTCAGTGCACTTGAGTGCTTGTGCAAAGGGGAAAGCGAACCCTGAACAAGGGGGAAAAGAGGGCTGGGATTGGACGGGAGTGGGTACGAGGAGATGAGAGTATATGATTCATGGTAGGGTGGGTTCATCACGAGAGACGGCCACTGACCTACAGTCTGAGGGCCACTGGACCGGAACCAAGGCCTTGTTCCGACAGAGCGGGCGTAGCGTGAGCTGTGACGGATGGCGGCGGTCTGTTTGAGAGCCCCCGAGCAGGTGTGTGTCTCGCTCACATCTGCAGGCGAGAACAGTGAACCGAGACCAAATGGCAGACGCACGGGGCCCATCGGGTACCTGTGCACTGAGACACACTAATGATTATGGATGCAGGCCTATTAACGGTCACATCTGTAAGGGAGAACAACAACCAGCGCACTGGGAGTGAGTCAGCAGTTTTTAAGTCCCCTCTGGAGCGCAGACATGCTGGTGTCAATGTTGGGGATGAAAACTGAAGTCAAAATGACTGCCTTTTACTCAGTTCACGACCAGGTTTGGACCTCTGCTCTGTTTTCTGCTCAGGCAGCATCCAAAACGATGAGTCTTCCTTGAGTGGAGATTTCAGGAAGTTTACTTGTTGAACTTGACACTTTCTCGTTCTGGATACAGAAACCGAAGGACACTGAGTAGATTAAAAAAATAAAGGAACTCGCTGTTAAAGCTCACCGTTAAATTATCTAATGAATTCATCAGCTTAAAAACAGCGTTAAATATTCATTCTAAGAGTATAGGTGATAAATTAAATATTACTCATTGACTCATTATTTAAAAATGCATAATATGATTTGCATAGTTTTATCCTGATAGGAAATAATAATGGGTAGTTGTCTTGTAGCGTCTTTCATGACGGATGAAGCTGGCGTCTTTTTGTTCCCTCATCATCCCTCTCTCCTACTTGCTTCTCATTAAAGTTTTAACGGAGGCTGTTTTAATTGTCAATCCTTTGACAGGTTGATAAAAGCAACTTGACAATTAAGTTCATTGGCTCTGCTATGCATATTAATTAGGTCTTATTTGGGTTTCTATTGTTATTGGAAGGAGCACTCATGGTGTAGCAAAATGTCATCCATTAACTTGCCTCTTCTCAGAACTTAATGTAATTAAGCTTGCTATTGTATGACTACGAGAGGGGGCTCAGGAGAGGGGAACTTTTAGTGTTCATTGTATAAATGAGTAATGCCATTCCTGTGACACTGCAACAACGTGGTTTCTCCCCCCCAAAAAAAATCAGCCATTCACAACTTTATTATCTGTAACAAGTGCTGCCAGCTCTTGTTTGGTTAACAGACAAAGGCTTTCATGTGTGTGTGTGTGTGTGTGTGTGTTCACATGTGCGTTTATCTGTAAGTGTGTGTGGGTTTGTTTATGTATGTGTGAAGCGAAAGAGAGAGAGAGAGAGGGAAGGAGTGCGTGTCAGAGGGGAGAAACGAAGCAGGACATAAAGGGTGCGGAGAGGCTCAAAGAGGGAGGGGGGGAGGACGAAGGAGTGAGTGAGTGGGGTTGGAGGTGGGTGGGTGTGAGGGGGTGTTCTAGCAGATTACCCAGTGCACCTTGCTCAACTCTGCAGGCCCACACACTCACATCAAAGTGGTACCCCCTAGCTGCCCGAGGCTTAGTCGGCCCCTGTCCACCCCCCGTGTCACTCCATACATCCTCCTGTTCATGTTGAATAATTGACAGTTCTGTTTTACATGCTCAGCATTTGCCAGGACATGGAAGTGTGACTCCAAACAGGGCATGACTCCGAGAGGTGCTGTGCGTTGGGTTGACTTCATTACCGTGCCCCTGTTAATGCTCCGCGAGCACCCTGAGCTGCATACTATCAAGGATAACCCATCGAGGAATTGTCTGCCGAAACACAGAGGTGGTTGTAGTGATAAAGATGCGCTTTTGCTGGCGTTTTATCCTAACTTAATCGTCCACATAAAGAGTTTCCCTTCCCCATGTGAGAGCCGACAGCAGGTTTCATTTCCCAGTCAGCTTTATGAAGGCAGCAACTGCTCCCCTCCATCGCAATGAGACTTTTGCAGCTCCTTCTTTGAAGACTGTATATGTACTGTCTGGTGTGTACTTACATCCCGAATCTGCTGAACTTGTTGGATGTCACTCAAGAC
Source organism: Xyrichtys novacula (assembly GCA_962446985.1). Taxonomy (NCBI): domain Eukaryota; kingdom Metazoa; phylum Chordata; class Actinopteri; order Labriformes; family Labridae; genus Xyrichtys; species Xyrichtys novacula. The sequence continues at coordinate 21,218,863 of OY660874.1, read as the reverse complement.
CGGCAGAACGGCTGCACATAGCAAAGGACAATGGCTGCCATGGGTGCGTGGAGGGGGCTACAGTGTTTGTGCCAGGGTGATCTCTGAAGTCAAATAAGCCATTATCAGTCTGTCAAGCCAGGTCTCATCGAGGTCTCTTAATAACAGTTAGGCAGTTTAGTGAAGTCTCTATCAATGCCCCTGTAATGGCTTTTTACAACTACTGTGGAGGAATTAGCAAAGAGCTGTAGTAGTGAAGTAAGGTTGGAAATGGGTGCTGCTGAGTTTAGCATTATCCAAACCACTTTATGTTTATGCATTGGAATGAAAAAAGGCCCATCAAAGCTTAATTCATACAGGTTTGTCGCATTTAGAACAGAAATCTGTTTTACAAAGGACACCTGACTAAGCAGCTATACACGCAGTTTAGAAAATAACCAACAAAACTTATTCAGAGGGAGATTTAGTCAAGAAATAGACAAGTTAGATGATGCATTATCCCCAAGCTGTAAAATGTCCAACAAACCAAAGATATGATTGCTTTCTTTCAGTAACAGGAAACACAGTAGGTATTAAAGGTATCGAAGTCGGTGTGGTGTGTGGTCTCACATGTGTGTGTTGCATGAAAGCTGTGAAACAACCACCTGCCACTGGCTAGAGGTGTAGCTCCATTTAATGTCTATAACCATAACATTATAAAGCTCTACCTGGATGTTAAGCAGCGTAGATGACAGATGGCATCTAGTAGCGCAGTGTGGGTTGGCAATGTTTTGATCTGAAAAAGGGAGATAAAGTTGTACGCGAGCTAAGCGTATATCGTCTCGACAAGGGCAATGAATAACCAGCACAGGCATGTGTGGATGTTTACCTGCGAGGAGGACTGCTCTCTGGTGAGGCTTGCTCAGCTAATGTTAGCAATTATGTATTCACATTGGCAAAATCGTAGCTTAAAGCCATACTCAGTGATTCTGTGTTTAGCCATGTTAGATAAATTCAGCCCAACCGCTGTTGAGCTGTTTCACTCTTACCAAAGTCCCTGAGCTGCTCTGAATGCGTCAAATCAACCATAAGAGTTGTTATAAAGCCGTACGGATGCATTTATAAGGCTTTAGTATGTATTATAAGAGATAGGTTATCATGTATTTTTGTTAAGACTTCACTGAGTCCGGTTTGTCCTCCTGAGATCAAACACATCTTTAAAAGATGAGATTTCTTTGAGAGAGAAACCTGGAAAGCAGCAGCTACACACTGATTTAAAAATACACACAAATTCATACCACAGGACAGGTAATGACCAAATGACCAGGTAAAGCATTTAGACAGTTTGTCCCATTTAAATCAGGGATCTCTTTAAGAAATGAGGCCTAGTAAAAATAGTGGAAACACAGAAAAAAATTAAACAATTAAAATAATAAGCAAAATGATTTAATAGATTTTATTTAAGCCAATTTATTCTTTTCTTACCAAACATCTGAATGCACATCAAATCAGCAAACAAAAGTTGTGATTTGAGGACAGCATGGATGCGCATTTGGGTATATTTTAAGTTTCTCATCACATAGGTGTGCATAGTGATTGCAGCCTTACTGTAGCAGAGTCGTATAGTCCTTAAAGAAAGGGAAGGAAAGGCCTGGCTGTTCATTTGATAGTTTACCTTGACCCCTGAAGTGTGTCGCTCGCACCCTGAGGGCTCGGGCTGGCAAAACCTTTCTCAGCCCCCCTTGGGAATGATAATCTCAACGTGGGCGTTTACTACGGACACCAGACACAACACCATTAGCCACAGCTCCGCGGCTGCTCATTAGGACCCCCGATCGATATAGGCGGCCACAGAAATCGCCAGTGCTGCGGAACCAGCTATCACTCTTCAGAGTTATTAACGTAAACAGCACAGGCCTAGATTTAGGGGGCAGTACCCCACTTTTGCTCTTTCTATTGGAAGTGGAGGGTGTGGAAGGGCAATGAGTGACTGAGTGAGGCCCCTTCGAAGGATGGTATATTGTATCACTCGCACTGAAACTTTGCGCTGTGTGGAGTCATCGCCTCGCAATAAAATTAGAAGCAGTCAGGAGGCATTACTGTGAACGGCCCTCTGTTCTCTGGGGTTTGGTGTTATGACATGGTCGGAGCAGAAAAACACTGACACAGAGGAAGTTCACTCATTACTGGGGAGATATTTGAGCGCTGATGTCTCCCTTATTGAGTGTCAAAAACCAATGGCTGGGTTTAAGCACAAATACTAAACCCGCTGAGTTTGCAAAGGCAGGAAAACAGAAAAAGCAGAAATCCATAAGGTTAAAAAAAACAGGAGTAAAAACATGCAGAATGACTTAGCTGTGTAAATGTCTCAGCACAGAGAGACCATGACAAGATAATTAAATTATTTTCCAATTCTTTTCCTCCAAAAACATGAGGTGTGAAGACATTAGTCACAGGAAATTGTAGATGAAAAGACAAAAAAAAAAAAAAAAAAAAAAAAAGGATAGTCGGTTGGTTTCTGGCAAGAGTAGAGAATAATATTGAGGCAAAATTGTGAAAATAAGAAAAAGGGGAGATGTATTGATTTTTGGTGGAGCCGGGGAAAGAAAAGAGAGGGAATAAAGAAGTGCTCTTTGGCCGATGTGTCCAAATGATGTCTCAGGGGAGGTTCTTAATGGTGGGGGGAGGGGCGGAGGGGGGTTAAGGGGGTGAGGTGGGGGTGACGGGGGCAGGTGCCTACCCTGACTAAGGCATGGAACTGCCCTTAGGCTAGGGCTAATGGTATTGGCTGAGCTTACTTTAAGCAGCTCTTTCCTAATGGCCAACTATGAGTGTGCCACAGGATAGACAGGTATTGATTGGTTCAAATGCTCTTGAGTTGACAAGAACTGAAAGTCCCTCAAGCATATACAATCTCGCAGCAAATTATGTCACACGGAAAGGTGATTAAAAACAGAAGCTCGGGGCAGGCACACTCATTAAAAGTGTATATGATTTTTCTCTTGTTGTCCTTGTGTGGCTCTCTCTTTGTGTTTACTCATTTTTCCACTCACTCACTCAAAAAAAAAAAGAAAAAAAAAGAAGAAGCCTTTGTCTCTCTGCTGTTTGTCTTTCAGTTTCTCAGAGTAAGAAATGTCTGTTTATAGATTGTGAAACCCTACCACCAACACAGTCTTCAAACCTTATTTTCCATCATAAAGATACAGCAAATTGTCGGTTGAACCTCTGTTGCATCAGTCAGAGTGATTCACAGACTCCAGTCATCAACTCATCAGCTGAGCCGAATCTGAATATGAATGAAAGTCAAATCAAATGACACTTTTTGAAAAATGAGTACAGGTGTGGTAGTTATATCCTCTTAAAAAAAAAAAGGTGCAGCATACGGGTATAGAATACAGAGAACAATGCCATATATTTGCTTTGTTGTCATGCCCCCCCCTTCTTCATACACACATACAAAAAAATGCTGTGTACAAGATTTTCTCTTATTCACAAGGGGCGCTTTCTAGACTGCTTGAGGCATCTGCTTTGATTGCATAATTCCCCAGAGACGAACAACACAAAACAAAAATACTGACTGAATTCAGACTTATAATATACCGAACAAATAACATACCAGCTCCACTCTTCAAAACCATAGTTCTCTAAAGAAAAAGGAATTGGAGAGTAAATTCAAAGTTGAAAGCTTAGCTCTTTTGCGGTGGATGCAGGGATGAGGGTGAAAGATGAAACAAACTTTTTTTTTTTTTCGTGGCTGAAAATGTGCAGCATTACAGAAACAAATAGGCCATAGCAGTCGAATTTACGTGCACTTTAGCATAAGTGGCGCATATTAGAGATGCTATAAACCATTTCTTAGCTCTAAAAGCTGTAGATTTTCCAGGAATGACTGGTGAGGAAGTGTTTTATTATGCGGGGGTAATACAACAGGTCCCACACGTCATCTGCTGCTTTGCCAAGTGTAGCATGACAGTTTCAAGCAAAGTTAACAGTGTTGAACAAATGAAAGTTAAATGAAATGAAGGGTCCTTTTTTTTCCTCGGGAAAAACAACAACAACAACTGCGAAAAAAATTCTGCATCCAAATGATACGGCTGCACTCAAAGCTCACAGTTTTCTTCTCTTTCGATTAAATGCTCTTTCTCTGGCTGTTTGTGTTTTACAGTGGAGTGTGCTACATCGCTACTTTCTTCTCTACAGGGGCCCCTGGGCTCCCCAAGCAATAGGAGTAAATTAGAGTGCACCTGTTCCAGCTCCAAGATAAGCCATCTCCAGAGGATTTCCTCTGAGTAAAATGAAGTGAGTGAAGAATAAACAGAATATCACAGCATTACTCCGCCAAGGTGAAGTTGCTGCTGCTCTGGGGACACGCTTCGTTTTGCACAACACCCAGCGAAATATCCTCTATAAACCTCTGGATGTAAGACTGCAGGAATGGTCTCTGCTCACAGCGGAGAGAATACGGGCTGCACTTTTTGTGTTCCAGTAAGTCTGCTCCTCCACTGTATCTACTCACAACCTTGACTTGAAATGTTTCTTATTTGCGGTCTGGGTTTTTGTGGTTTTGTTTCCAGTGTGTTTTGACTCCGTGTCAACACATCTGCGATAGTCAAACATCAAAACCGCACACTTCCCCCCTTTTATTTCCATCATTGTACTGCTGCCAAATATTTCTCAAAGTATCTAATTAAGTCAACTAAGAGAAATTGCCGGTGCATCTCTCTCTCCTCTTCCCATCAGCTTAGCCACATGAGCAACTCCTTGTATGTTTCTTGGAGGAAATAAAAGATGTAACCCCAGTGTGATGCCCAAAGACCACTGACCAGAGATGTCTAGAATGCAAAATTCACTCAGTTGGTTTGCACATAAAAGGCAGGGATAATTAGAGGAAAAATATAATTCATCATACGTTTGATAATCAGTCTGATTCGGTCTCCTATCTGCACCGGGGTATTCAAATAACCCCCCTACTATTAGCACCCCACTCTGCCTCACACCAGTAGTCTGTTTTAGCCTCTCTTTGTTCCCCTACAACACATTATCATTATTGTAGCTAATTGCATGCTTTGCCTTGAAGTTGTGCTGGAGACTCATGATCTGGGGTTGAAACGTGGACAGGGATCCGGTCTTCTCCACAGCTTGCTTTACGCTGCTAATTGCCGTTACCACAGGATAAGTCGTGCTCCTCGCTGTGGCCAGCCGGACCGGGCTGGAACAGGCGTGGGGCGGGTCTGGGTGGGGGGGATGCTATCACACAAGGGTGGTTAGACGTGGGAGGGAGAGCCGAGGGTGGCATAACTGGAGTGGGATGGGTAGACCAGATTGGGGAGGGAAAGAATAGCGGTCGGGGGTAAGCGGAAGGGATGGAACCGGCGTTAGATGTAGGTCAGCGGGAGTGGAGTACCCTAAAGATTACAGTTGGTTAATGCGACCCCTCTCTGACAGGATCTGAGACCCTGTCCTCCCAGCAGAGGTGGACCCTGGCATTTGGGGAACCCAGCTATTAGTGAGGCTAATAAAGCCCGGGCAGAAAGTTTTGAACCTGCAGTATAGTCCAGAGACACTGTCCTGCCACAGGTCCAGAGGCTCTATCTTAGTTAATATAGCCCTAAATGACTGCACAGGGTCTTTTAATGATTGTTAATAAGACAGAGGAGCCGCGGTGCGTTTAAAAGACATCTATAGGCGCCAATTTTCATTTTACAATCCCTCCTAATAATTGTGTTTTTATGAGCATCTCCCTCTTTTTATTATCTGTGTTTATTAAAGAAGTGGAACGTGAGAGATGAGTTCATCTAACTCTCTGAAAATCTCAGATTTGTTTGAGCTCTGATAGTTTCCCAATTCAGATGGGAACGCGAGTTTTACACCACAGTATCAACTTCCATCTTCAAAATGAGTCACAGCCCCCCGGTGGGGTTTGAGCAAAAGGAAGTGGAATCGCAGACATAACTAGTGACAAAGCCTCCATCACCTCATATAAGATCTCATTCCATCTGTGAGAACTTTGGGTCTACCCCAGAAAAATAATAAATATCCTCGTCTTGTGGCAGCCGCTCGTTTTTGTTCAAAAGGTGGTTTCAAGACCAAACAAAGGAAATGGTGTCATTAATGATATATATTATGAACTAGGGCCCTCTTAGAACAGTTTCCTACACATGCACGGATGAGGGGTTGATCTCTCTCCTAACAAAGGCGCTCTAAAATATGAAGTGAAAAGCTACCCAAGATGAAGCCGCTACAGAAACGAGCGAGGAAGGAGCCTATTTCCACAACACAAACAGATTTCCTGGCCTTTAGCAGTCTCTTACTGGGATACTTTGAGACATATCCATCAAAACACAGCTGTATTCATTCATATTTCATACCTCCTCCTTCTCCCAGTGCTTTAACACTGTTCTTTGATCAAAGGAGAGAAGTCGGATCACAACAGGAAGGTTCCCTGCCAGCCAAAGACGAAGAAGGAAGGCCAATCCACTGCAGAACGGTACATGCCAGTGTAAAGCATGCTGCACTTCGACTTCAGTCTAAAAAAAAAAGGAGGAAAATTAGAATAAGATAAATTAACGCCTTGTAAATGCAAAACTAAGACGACTTTAGATATTCATGACTTTCCACAGATGAAATACTCGCGTATGAATCTCCTCATTATACAGGAAGTGTGGTTCCAGGCAATGCAAAGTTCGGCTGCAAAACTGTACAAAATACTTTTTGTTGAAAATACAAACCTCTTCCGTCGGCGTGCAGAAAAATTAACTTCTTTCGCAGAGTTTGAGATGATTGATTGAAGTCTTTGTTAGATTTAGAGGAATAACAGTTTTTGCAACTTAACCGATGGAATTGCTGAGAGGCTGACAGCTGGCAGCGGATTCGAAACGCACAGCTCAAGAGTGACACCATGTGGACGGGAGTGGAAATGACAAATCAGTAACTGGGGCTGAGTGAATGCTGCACCTGAGAATGCATTAGTAATTTCATTTCCTCCTCCACGACCCTCTTCCTTGGTTTTTTAAACATTTCTTTCCAATTAAATTTCATGTCAACTGCTTTACATTAAGCCTCACCTCGACTGTATCAATTCCAAGACGTAGCACTTCCAAAGACCCCTCTTCAGTAAGGCTCCAGGAGGAAAAAAAAAAGTGTTTGAAGACCTCCCTGACATTTAGACTCTCTCTGAAGATGACTTTGCCTTCTACTATAGCCTGCGGGAACATAATAAGACCCACACTAAACTTCAATTGATATGCAGTGCCGGATTCCTCCAGGGGAAATTATCATTCTGTTCATAATAAGAGCCACAACAAGCACCTGGAAAATGACTTTATTATTATACACTGCGCTTCAATAAAAGTTTCCTATGACCCATCGGAAATACGCACACACACACACACACGGCGCGGGGAACATAATTGTGATGAAATGAAAACTATATTATGCATATGATAGAATGCTTATGTGATGGTAGGCGGTGCGAGGATGCGCATCTGCTGCGCTCTGCTTGATTGGCAGGTGTGTTAATGCAGAGCAGTAGCCTTGGATGGAGGAGCTCTGAGACCCCTCTGTTTCCTGAAGCCATTATCCAAATATGTTCTGTTTTTCAAACAAATGAATGGCACAAAAATCAAAGTATCAAAAATGTAGCGCCCTTCATAATGGAATTCCCTCTGAGCAAGGACATGTAACAATGAGCCATTTTCAGCTTCCTGTGCTTTCCCTCTCTATAAGCCAATGGACGTGACCTCCACAGCTTTAACAATGGAGCATCCAACAGCACAAGCACTTGGCTCCTCGCCACAGCCACGACGTGCAGCAAGGTTGCTTTCATCTTTGTTGTTATATTTAAGGATGACATCCTAGCCTGTCGGCCCTTGCTATTGTCTTCCCCGTGATTATTTTCTACCGTTGTTTAGCCCCAGTTGTGGCTCTTTGATGAAAAGGTCGCCACTCAATTGGAAAACAGTCATTAAAATGCGGTGGGTACTATTCACCAGTGTGCATGGGGGAACCAACTCAACTGAGCTGGTTAATCAAAAGTTAATTATATAATTTTCATGCAGATGAGGGAAACATTCAAATGAATCCCAACTCTACAATCATTACAAAAAATAAATAAAGAAATAATTCTAAAATGCTATAAAATGTTCAGGGACCAGGAGGCTGTAAACAATATGAAGTTTAATTTGAGGTAAACAAAGTGAATATCCACCAGGGGGTCCGCGAAGGAGAAAGTGAGGTTAAATCAAATTTGGAAACATAGATACCAGCAGGTTTTGTTGTCCTGATATACGTGCAATTAGGCGGGTCCTTGATGAGGACACTGGGAGGGAGAAAGTTGGCTTTCACGCCAAACGCTTTGGGATTATTTGAAGGGAATTTATGGGATTTTATGCTTTATCTGTAAACATTAATTATTCTCACGCAAGTATACCAAATTGAATTAAAACCATATTTTAGAGGATATGATATAAAAGCATAATTATCTTTTATGAGGATGTTGCAAACTTATTGAAAACTCCATAAAAGGATAAGTGTAAATCAATTCAGGGGACGCTCGTACTGACTTTCAGATTAAAACACTTTGGACAACGTTTTCCTCTTTAACTTTGCCGAAGAAGTCAAAGTAGAATGTAACACTTCTCGAAAAGTCTCACCCCGTCAAAGGGAATGATTGTGTTATGCAAATTACAAGCATGAATATTAAACCCGACGATGTGAAGTATCACAAATGAGCGAGCATTGTTCTGGCAGTGCAGTGGAATGTGGTTTAATTTCTCTTTAATTCTATGTGCTTTTATAATGTTCACCTTTTCCCAGAAGTGCATGCAGAGTTTGGGGTTCATTGGTGTGCATTACAACGGCGCTCTAACAATGCGGGGCCTCCACGGTGTCAGCACAGTTCATGAATCCTGGCCCCTAAAGCACCAGGCGATTAGTATGGTGCTCTGTCTGTGGGGCTTTGCCAGAAAATGAGTTCTCTTTAAAACATATGCCCCCTGCTGATTCTTTTCCTTTCCTGATATGAAATTCCAATTTTTATAATGAACACCAATTTGCAGTACGGAGAAGAGGGGGGAAAAAGTTGTTCACTCTTTCTGTTTCCAATGACTGTGGTTATCCTGAATGAGCGTACGGTGCTGTTGTGGACATCACAATCAACATTCAGGTACGGAGACAAGAATCAGCTGGTGTAATTTTCCACATCACACATGCACATGGCCACTGTGGCAGAAAATGGAATTACCAAAACTGTAACAAATTCAATTAAGTCATTGATTTCTAATAAATTGGCTTAATCAGCAGCTGTTGTCATGCTAAGATTGTTGTGTCACAAGTTTGTCATGCTTGTCGGTCGTGGCTGCTTTACAAAGACAATCTCGCCTCTTTAAAGGCTTTAAAGCAGCGTTTTATTTTCCGGTTGCATCATTTCAGACCTAATGCACAAAGAAATTAAACATTCAGACAAAAGATTTAACAGAATTAACGGATTTTAAACTTTTATTACAATCAGAAATGAATTTAAACGATACAGACATCTGTGAAGTAAATGTGATGATTTGTTGAAGTCTGATGATCCATCACAAGTGTTGTTGAAAATACAGTCTGTGTGTGTGATTGTGTGTTTTTTTTAAGCTCTTCAGTAATCCTTGAACCTTTTCTTGCGGTCAAAATGACTGGAGTCCTCATTAATCTGAAGGAATTAAAGGTCAATCTCAGTTAGATATTTATAAGAGAAAACATTAATTGTATATTAATAAATACGAGATGCCAAACAAGCCTGAACAAACAAGCATCGCGTGGGCTAACATTCAAAACATGGAAATTAAACATTCACATATTTAATTGTGCAAGAAGGGACAAATAAAAGCAGTCACTGAGCAGATTGTATATTGTCATTGCTGCTGTGGAGCACGGTGGCACACAGTGGTGTAGTGTACATTAATATTGTACAATTGAAGTAGACATTGGTGATAAATTATGTATAATAAGCACTTACAACATTGTATGGTCTAAGTCTCTCTTGGGTTTGGGCACTCGCCTCTTCGGGAAGAGACACCACTCCTCCAGTGCCCATCATCTAAACACAATGAAACTCAAATTTTAGGACTTAAAACCAATGTTAGGACAAAATCTACCAAGTAAAACCTTCAAGGGGCTGTAAAAATAAAAAAAATAAAAAGACAGGCTTAAGTATCCTAAAAAAAAGATCATTTCTGTTCAACTATCTTTAAAATTTACAAAGACACCTTTATTCCTGAAACTTTCCAGCGTCAAATTAAATCACTCACCCTGATGGTCGCCTCCAGCTCTCCCACACTCCTCTTCCCACCTGGTAGCCACCCATAGGACCAGTGCTGGGACAGGGTGACCTGCACCACCAACGCCAACAACAGCACCTGCACCATCACTCTGCTGCTTGCTTCCATTAGTGCTGAAGAGGAAGAAGCCAAATTAGAAACACAAACAATAAAAAAGTCACAGTCTCCTCTCTCTTACAACGCAGGGGTTATAAAGCAACGGCCAACTTAAGCAAACAGCGTTTTCGACAGTAATGAATAAGAGGAGTAATTCTAACTTAATGAACATTGAGCAAACTTCATTGCTGACTGACTCACCTCTGTATTTGCCTTGTTAGCATGTGGTGCATTAGCCAGAGGGAGATTTTATAGGTGTTGTAGAGGGCTGCTGTCAGGATTATAATCCCCTCTCTGCAGGTGTGACACATTAACTGACTAATGGGACACAAAATACGACTAATGGAGCCAGCTAAGTGCTCACATATGCTGACATCACTGCGAGGGTTCAAACTGCATGAAATATAAATATCCAAAATGCCTTTGTGTTTATATAGGGTGCGTGTTGGTTGAGACGGACAAAAAGGCGACATTATGATGAAACCTGTCATTTCTTTCTATTCATAATTTATTGAAATCAGCTTTTAGCAAACAAACAGCAGTTCAGATTGGTACAGATCGAAAAGGCAGAAACATCATTGAAACAAGATGCTTGTGCGTGTATGTTACATCAGCTGCAAGGCCGCACTGTCACCACCCTTATGTCTTATTCTTTCAGCATGAAAACACATTAAAATGAAGTCAACAATGCACTTAACTGAGTGAGCACAGGAATGTATGTACAATGTTCAACAAAACAAGCAGCGTGTCATGTAGAAACCAACCCGATGACTTTGTAACAGTGGAAGTACAAACAGAGTAGAAAGTTTTTCTCCCAAACTTACTCTTCTAAAAAGAAGTATGCAGAAGCCTTGCAAAAATATATGCTTTTGATTTTGCAGCAATGTTGGGTTCCCCTTGTTTAAATATGAAACTAAGACTATAGTCAAAATATGTGAAAATGCCATTACATGCATATTTCATATTTTGGCTGAATACTGGCTCTTGATATTAAATCACAGCTCCAGACAATCTTAGCTCCTCAGGATGAACAAGGTTCGACTGCGACACTTTCATCGAAACAATGATTTATGTATTTTTGATTTTCTCCACTGCATCTTACGCACTTGTTTTAACTAGTATTATTGTACATTTCTTATCCTTATATTATTCTGAGAAGTGTTTGTACAAAGATGCTCCATACAGGGCAAAGGATACACTTTTAAAAATGTGTATATTATATTATAGGTTAAACATAAATATCTGGTATATCTGTATTAAAATTGTGTCACTTGGTGACAAGTCTGTCATGATTAGAAGTGTCCTTCCAATCATTATGGCACTGATTTATGCAAACATGCAAGTGTTAAGTTAATGTGAATAAAAATGTGATTTCTTTCAAGTAGGGTGAAGCTTGGCTGTGAAACGTTCGTAAGAATGAGACATTTGGATTCATGTACTTCGACATTATTTTCTGCCTGTTCCAATGTGGGCTAATTGCATTTTGCAGCGTCAGGCGCCAATCTACTCAGTAATATTGCCACAGGCAACAGAAGAAAGTTGTTGAAGTTGAATGAAATTGCAACAGGCAGCAGCTGTTAAGTTATTCACAGACAGAAGTGAAGTCATTTGCAGTATATTGCAGAATGAAATGAATCTGGAGTTTTGTGTTTTTGTCGGAGCCAAAAGTAGATCATAAATATTATTCACACATGTCAGACAGCACATTAAGCATTAATCATATTACCCTAGTTATAAAACACACAATTATTCTCCTCATAGCAATCAAACATGTTAAGTGGGCAGCATAAAATACAAGACCGAGACCAAAGGCAGTGTGGTCTGTAACAAATCCAAGCAAAAACAAAAGAGATGCACTCACTCTACGACACATCAGTGATGAATGTCAGGTAGTAAGCAATATGTACTACAATATATACACATCCGTTTTATAGATTTAGTTGGATTACAGTTTTAAATTCCCTTTTAAACACTTTGTTGACCCTCATAATGTTGTAAATGTGCAACATGAAACTTTATTTTAACTCAGCCGTCATGGTGGGTATATTTTACAAACTTAAAGATCAAACCTTCCTGATAGAGACGGACTCTCCTGAAGCTCAGATGGTCTCTGTTATATTACAATATGTTACAATATTTTAAATCTGTTATCAAGTGCAAAATGTAAAAAGGGCTTGCTTTAAAAAATAACATTCAGACAAAAATGCATAAGTTGATTCGACATACGTAAACACAACAGCCTCTATTATTTAAAATTGGCGTAGTCTGAGAAGATGTCGACGAAATCCTGTACCACTCTGTAGCAGAAGTCGTATTGCTCCTGGAAGGAAAAAGCAAAAAAATAAAAAAGGAAAAAGTGTTAGTGAGTGAAAATGTGCAGAAATGGTTTCAGAAAAGCACAAATGGGAACAGTTTGTGCACAGCAGCTTTGATATCATCTCCTTTTCCACCTACCACAGTCTGAACCATGTGTGGTCTCTGCATGCGTAAACTCTTGACTGTCTGAAAAACGTCCAGGAGGCCTTCAGCTTTCACCCTCTCCAGAATATTACTGAGGGCGATGAAGGTGCCAGTCCGACCTGCACCAGCACTGAAACAAAAAACAAGAAAACCATCAGCAACCACATCACATAACACACGCACTGCATGAAAAATGTGAGATCTGTTGAAGAGCTGCAGAAACATCTGAAATCCTAGCTCAGATGTGGAAGGAGAGATTTAACATTTTCACTTCCTCCTCTGAAAAACACTGCAGTGAAACTCTTATTTCAGCTGCATTTCCTTATTCCATCTGAGTGAAAGAAGTTTGCGAGAGAAAAGGTGACCTTTGTGTAATAGTGCTAATAATCATCCCCACTTAAAGAGAGGCTAATCCAAACGCTAACACTAATCAGTTTGGAAGCTCAGTGTTTGACTGAGTCAATGTTTACAATGATGGTGGGATGGAGAGAGAGAGAGAGAGAGCGGGGAGAGTGTGAGAGTGATGTGCGATTCGGAAGAGAAGTGTAGAGAGACATTTGGGATTGCATCGGGTTAGCCCCATTTCCCATGGGCAGAGAAAAAGCTTTAAAAAGCCCTTCTTAGACAAGTGGTGATGAAGGAATAGAAGAGAGTGATGACACCATTTCCTGTCGTTAGCTCATCTTATCAGATTAATCATAGTGGGAGTCAGAGGAGATTTCACTTTGAGAGGTTTTAATTGACTGTGAATCAGTGGATTGGATCAATCCCACAGGGGCATGCTGCTTTAGAATCACTTCACCTGAAGCTAGGTTCTGATCAAAGCTTTCACTGCTAAGTCTTTATAAGGGATCACATAAGTGGTTTAGGCAGAGAACACCAGGTCTACTGAGGCAAAATGTTAAATTTATTGTAACAGACGTAAGAAAAATTGAAATTCCCCCCAATATCAGTCAGAGAGATTTGAACGGCCAGGTAATAAAATTAGAGTGAAAACGGGAGAGGTTGTATTAAAAGCAGCAGTGGACAAAGATATATCTGACACGCTGTCTATAATTTTTATTTGAAAACTCAAATAGTGCTTCAGATTTGTCAAAATGAAGGTCCCCACCTGCAGTGAACAATTATTGGACGGTTTCCAGATTGCTGCTGCTGCCTCTGCACAGCGGCGATAATGTCAATCATCCCTCTCCCTTCGGCTGGTATCCCGATCTCAGGCCATCCGTGGAAGTGGAAGTGTCGGACGTGTTGTGACTGCTTTTCCTGGTGAGATGAAGGGCTTTCTCTGTTATTCTCATACATTAAAAGTTCAGATTAAATTCTTTTTTTTTTTCCTTTTTATTCTGAAAAATTAGCAGAAAAAAAATGTCGTGATTTAAAAAGTTTTAATTTATTTTTTTTGAAATATGAAAGATTAACGCACCGGTCTGTAGGTGAGCACCATGTCTTTGAGCGTGAAGGTTTCACACTGTGTATCTCCAGTCAGCTCCACACCATAATCCCCAAATGTAACACTGCCCTCTGATGGCCAGTACTGGTAACACTTCTCCTGGTTGGAGAGAGGTCAGATGGAAATGCAATTAGGCTACATTTGACTGATTTATGTCCGAGTTTTGCCCTTACATTTTCACTGTGAACCATAAAAACAATACAAAACCGTTAAATACATACACAGGCTGTCAGAAAAAAATAAGACAATGAAATAACCGCATGAAAAAGATTTTTTTTTCCTCTTTTTTTTTTGTGCAACTCTACTTTTCAGCCTGTACTCTTGCAGGAGCAGCATACTGTACCTGCTCCCTCTCTTTGAGCTCGGTGAGCATAACGATTGAATGACACCTCCACTCCCACACCATCCTCCAGAAGTCCTCCACTGTGTGAGACAGGGGGCCCTGGGTTGCGATAAAATAGTCCTTCTGCCTGTAGCCCTGGAGGGCAGATCATCCGGTAAACAACACTTGAGAGTGCGGCAAACATAATATTTTGCATTGTTTGTAACGGAAACAATGAGCTTTATATATACTTTTATGGGAAATCTATACAGGGGGTCAGGAGGGAGTGCTTACATCAATAAAGGAGGCATTGATGTAGTCGGTGAACTCCTGTCCTCTTTTCACTGAGAGTATTACTCGGTTGAAATCATCTGCAAAAGAAAAAAGGGAAATGAAACTTTCCACAAGTGATTCCTAATAAAATAAAAGTTTGAAGAGGCTGATGGAAAGAAAAACAGCTAAGTAAAACTTTAGCTGTGTTATTAAGGCCAAACACGCCAGAGCCAATATCGGTTTACACCATAAAAAGTTCAACCCTTGTTTTTTTTTTTTCTTTCCCACTCTGGTCCAAACTTGAAGCCAAAAACAGGCCTGATTTAAATGTCACTGATCACACAACGCCCCCATTAGACAGATATCTGTGTACGGCATCTTTAAAACCACCACTCGTGCGTTACTTTGATGTTTCTCGGAAGTGATGTATTATGAAAGTGATCAGAGTATAAGCGCGGTCCTTACATGGAATGATCTGAAGCACACGGTTCTTCTTCATGTTGGCAGGAAGGTTCCCAGTTCTCATGTTCTCCTTCATTATGCGCACGTTGGTCAGCTTCTGATGGAAGGGGGAAAACACAAGTGAACTGATTGATCAGAAACTTAGTTTTGATCAGTACAGGGCTTCTGAAGTTGAGTGTGTTTTTGAAGCTAAAAAAACTGGAGGACGGATAATACCCTAAAAGATTCAACAAGTAAAAGAACAAAAAACAGTTCTTATTAGGAAAAGATGATAAGAAGAAGAAGAAGGAGAAGAAGAGAGGGGAGTTATTTGATTCTGTGTGTATGAACTGTGAGGTACTTTCTTGCAGCAAATTTTCAGCCAGCTACCAAAATCCTGTGCAGCAGATGGTGGTGCCTTATAACATTTTAGTGGATACAAAGCATTGTTATTTATGTTGTTATCGCCAGGAGTGGCACCCTGGGCAAGTTCTCCATGAAAATACACCCGTGCAGGGTGCGGGGTGATGGGGACGATTCATTACAGACTGAAAATGTTCAAGAGTGTGCCTCTTTCTTCCTACCCTGAACTCCTCCTCCAGGCCCAGCCTGTCGTGGGGAGCCCTGGTGTTGTGAAGCCTCTGCAGATGGCCCTCCAGAGAGCACACATCTAGCTCTGTGTCTCCATACAGATAGTACTCCAGCAGAGCCTGGTAGATGAAGGAGTACTGCATCTGAGGAAGGAGAGAGACACATGAAGTCAAGTAGGAGAAAAAGGTAGAAGGAGTTTGCCAAACTATTTCCTTGTATTTTTGCATCACAGACATGCTTGTTTTTCCATGTCCTCGCTTGTTTATGCCGCGACCAGAGCAGCGAGTGGAGCTGTCAGTCCAAAGAACAACAGGTCGGAGAGGGTCAACACTTACATCTGTCTGGATGAGTTGACAGCGCTGCTCTCGTATTCTGCTCACAAAGCCGAAGACATCCACCCTCTGTTCCATGTGCATCATGTCGATCATGCTGTCAATGACAATGAACGTGCCGGTCCTCCCAACCCCGGCACTGTGGTAACACAAACAACATGACACGAGGTCTTTCTCTGGAACTAAAAGTCACGTTCAGCTACGAAAGTGAATAAAAACTCTGGACATAAAAACTTTAAAAAGTAACAGAAAAGCACCTTCGTTTTTTTTTTAAAACTCAAGTCCAGAATACCAGGTATCATTTTTTTGTCGTGTATTTCTATACCGCCCCTGTGTTCTTAACATAGACATCACTTGTGGACAGCCCAAAGCATGTGTAAAAGCGCTCAGACCCATTCCTAATAGATTTACAGGGGTCATTTCAACGGACGGCACCTCAGGGAGCGCAGAGCAAGGATTCCACAGCGGGGTGTTGAAGCCTCTTCAATGGGCCCCTTTCAAGAACAACAGTCCCTCTCCCTGAGCACCTGTTGCTGCAGTTGCTACAATCGGCTACAGATTACTTTAGTCAGGATAAATACCAGCGGGCCAGAATAACATACACACATACCACATTTTACCCTCTTAAAAGGCTCTCGTTTTAGTGTATTTAACATCATTTTTGAGGAATCTGCAAAAGCGATTCACTTTTGACCTTTTAAGCAAGTCAAATCAAATGAGGATAAAAGTGAGTGAGCAGGCGGGCAACAACCACTGTGAAGAGTTTTGGTCATGTCTGAAAAAATATATATTCCTCATCATGTTAAGGTGTGTGATTATGTATAAGAAGAGCAAACTTAATCTTCAACGCTTATAGAATATGTAAATATTGTTTAAGATCACTTGGTTTTGCAAAAATTTAACTTTTGTATGGGATTTAAGGGGACGACAAAAAAATCTACTTTCTGGTGAATTTCCCAGGATGAAAATGAGAGTTTGTCACTTTATTTCAAGACAGTTTGAGGCCTAGTCCGCACCCTTGCACAGATTTTTTTTTCATATTTTGTTGTTTTTGTCTCTTACAACATTTAACATTCAATTAAATGCTAAACAAAAGAAAACCAGGATGTATTTTTGTGGATAAGTTTAGAGAAAAGCGCATTTTCCACACATTTTATTTTTTTATTGTTGAGTAGTATTTTAATCAATTTCAATAACCCCTCACTAGATTTTAACATCTTTTCTTAGATGCCCTCACTTGGCTCCTGTCATGCGGCATATTTCTACCTGCAGTGCACCACAATAGGTCCAGCGTAGGATGGATTGACAGCCTTGACCTTCTTGAGGAATTTCAGCATGCCGATGGGTGAGAACGGCACCCCGAAGTCTGGCCAGCTGGTGAAGTGGAGCTGGGTGACCAGCCTGGGAGCTCGGGGACCATCACTGCCCTGCTGTAAAACACAACCACAAAGAGTTTATTCATGGAGTTGACTGAAGTTTGTCTACGTTTGTGTGGTAAAGGCAAAACTGTTACCTACAGGAGAATAACCTCAAATTAACAGAACAATTTGTGTTTCTTTTCCAGTTTGCTATCTGTGACAGAATATCGTTATTAAACATGTGTACTGGTTTCCCTCTGCCACGCTCTCATGTCTCATGAATGCTCTGCTCTCAGGAGATCATACTTTCACTCTGTTGAACACTCGGTTCGTCTGTGTTCAGAGAGCTGAATGTTAAAGCACCCGGTCTGTCGGCTTGTGCTGCACTGCTGTGGCTCAGTCGCAGCATTTCAGAGTCAGAGAGGATATCTGCACTGCTCTTGCTTCAAATGAAGAGGGAACAAAGTGAATTTTTTGTAATCTGAAGGCTCGGCAGTGCACTGTGAAGGAACCCGCCTCAACAGTCAAAGACACAGAGAAAGAAACACAGAAACTCAGTGTGTAAGAAGCTCTAAAGATAAGCTTTAAAGACGAGAAACATTCAAACACTGTATATTAAATACACCTACATACTATCCTGCTGTGTTTATTACATACATCCTTTAATATCCTTTAATGTGTTTTCATATTGTTGTTGTTTTTTTAATTGATGATATTTTCTATCTGCTCACAGTTTACTAATACGTTCCACTTTCCTCATGGGAAACATTCCGTTTTTACATTATCTGAATGCAGCTTTCTTACTTATTAATTTTTAATAAGAATTTAGCTATTATGATTATAATTTTATTTAGCAATAAAGAACTACATTAAGAACATTATTGAAATGAAATGCCATTATTGCACATGTATATGTCTAAATTAATGCAAAATTCATCCGATGCTTAGTTTAAATGTTTCCATTTAATTTAATTTAATTGTAAATTCAGTCCATGTGTATGTACAAATAAAGCTTCATGCTGAGCCAAATAAGAGAGAGGTGCGTGTTTAAAAACACTAAAATGCATCTGTTTTAGATCATTTCCAGTTTGGGATTTTTTACTTACATATTGAACACAAAATTTTCTAATGGTGTAATCAACCAGGACGGTGAAGTCCTCCATCACCACCCGTATATTTCCGTACATCCAGCAGCCTTTTTCTGGCCAGTACTGGAAACACTTATCCTGAGAAGACAAACACAACAATAGAGTGGTTACTTGTCAGGAAACAAAAGCCAGAATTGTGTCTATTAAACAGAAAATACGCGTAGACTTGTATCTATTGTGTGTATTGTATGAGTACGTATCCAAACTTGTATTTGATGTGCGTATTTCACAATCTAATTCAAAGGCAATCACAGAGACTTTGTGCGACTCCGCCAGTCAATAAGATCCTCAGTGTGACGTTTCGACTCATTAATGAGATTCTCAGACTAATTATCAAGAAGCCTCTCAGGATCTTATCAACAATTATTCTGTCATTGATCCCCAATGCCTCTATTCTGCCCTATCAAACCTGCTGTTGAGCTCTCAATTGATCATCCCTTTGAGGCTAAATTTAATGCAACGCTAACCAATCTGCTGGGTGACACTTTGTATAGATTCTCAGTTGGGTAAGGGGGTCAAATAAATTATGCCTATGACTTTGGGTCACGAGAATACAAAAGGATTTTACTAATGGAGCATTGGAGCTGCATGGATTGTGTAAAAGTTCACCCTGTTGCTAATTAGAGGAATGCAAATGCAGACGGAGCGTGATCTGATCTGAGACGAACCTCCTTCCTTTCTTTTAGATTCGTCAGCATCACTATAGTCGCTGTTTTCTGTTCCCAAACCATCCGCCAGAAGTCAGCAAGTGTCTCAAGTTTTGGGCCTGAAGATGAAAATAGAGTTAAAAGTTTAAAAAAATAGCATAAATAGTCATAAACTCAGCAACATGTGAAACTACTTTAAATACTTCACAGAGGAGAGGAAATTCCATTTACCTTGAGCCGCAATAAATTTGTGTTTTTCTTTATAACCCTGCGCAAAAAAACACAAAGCACTCATGACACTTTGATTTTGAACACCAGCGCTAAATGCATGAATATAAATAAGACTCACATCTATGTATGATGCATTTATGTAGTCTGAACACAGATGTCCATCAAGATGACTCAACACCACTCTTGTATGATCATCTGCGGGAAAAGACATAAAAACGACACGGCGTGTAAATTAACAAGGATCTAATTTTTTATTTCAGTCAGTTCACCTCACCTTAAAATTTAATGAATCAATAAAACAGCAGGCTAACCATGTGAGAAGTGGAATTAAAATTGCCAGTTGCAGACTACAGATTCTCACTCACATGGTAAAATGTTTGGGTATCTGTTTTTCTCTCTGTTGTGCTCTCTGCTCGCCTCCTCAAAGGACCCATGGTGGTAGTAACACGGCAGCGACTATAAAGAAAGAACCCAATCCTCATGAGATAAAAATAAAGCTCCAGGTACACAGCCTACAAACATAACATTTTATTGCTATTTTTTGTGCTTGTTCTCTTGCTTGCAGGACAAAGATCCTTGTCAGATACGGAATATACAAGAGAATCAGCACCCCACATTCTTATGCTTACATTGAACTCCTCTCTGAAGAGCTTGCCATCGTCTGCAGAGCGTATCCGGTACTCCTCCTCCAGCGAGTCCAGGGGGATGGGGAAGTACCTCTTGGACGGCGAGGGAGATCTAGGGAGGAGGACTACTGTCTGCTCTCCTGTGTTTGAAGGAATATATTGCGGTCAGACTGCTAACGTTTCCCCATAGAGAACATTACAAGCTCTCATTGCACCTGCAAAAACAAGCCTCATGGCCATTAAGATTTCCTACTTCTGTGGGCGCATGACAAAAATGATTTCTTGAGTCGTAAACATTGTGTTCCTGCTGCTGCATGAAACTGTCTTAACTCAGAATTTGGCCTTTTCCGTTTATTTATTTATTTTTTACTCGAAGTGAAAGTTTATATGGCTCCCTACGTGCTTGAAAAGCTAAGGGCCTTCCAAAATCTTTTCCAGCTACCTTGGACTTCACATCATGAAATTTTCCAAGTCTTTTAAGACTGTAAATCTACAATTAAAATAAAAAAAAGACATAAAATTGAAAGGCTGCTTTATATTTTCATGCACTGGTGGTTATATTGAGTGGAGCACAACAGTACCTTGTTCCTCCAAGAAGCCATTTGGAATCTTTTTATCCACAGAGGTAACCAGAGCTTTCCTGTGGTTTTTAAACCTATGGTTAAGACAGGAAGACAAGAAGAGAGGGGGAAAATCGTCAGAAAGGGAAAAAGGGCAGATATCTGCGCTGAAAAAGGGAAAATGAGTTGACCCCGATCTCTAGAATAAAGCTGTCAAACACATAAGATAGGCAAACAACAAATACCAAAACCAATATCAACCATCTGAGAGAGGCAAAGCTGTTCTTCCTCATGTCGTTGTCCAGAAAAAGCTGCCGGTCAGAGAATGAGTATCTGTGGCCTGACCTGACCTGGCTGTTTTTGTTTGCAGCCTCAGTTGAGGTGCAGCTGTTTACCCATAAGCCTCAGCCCACTGCCTGTTTCTAAACCATCCCCACCAACCATGCCCTGACCTGACACACATTCACTCCTGTGCTCACACATGTGCTAAAAGGAAGAAAGACAGAGGGAGAGAGTGAGAGGAGAGTAAGGACAGACTCACTCTCGGACAGCCTGATTCAGTAAGCAGTGAATGAGTGTGCAGGTTAATTCACCTCAGACAGTAGATCGTCAGCAGGACCACGATGATAAGCAGCAGGGATATGACCAGTGTTGAGGGCAGGACATGAGCACCCTGATGGGTGGGGTTTTCTGGAGCGAAAACACATCAATCAAATTATTTCTATTTCATTTAATACACAGCTTAACTCAAAAAGCTGGTTAGATCAGCTTGGCGTCAAGATTTTGGCAGGCGATCCACACTATCTCCACAGTTGAAAAGTCAAAGCATTTATTTTACATCTTAACTAAATATTCTTCAAAATTGAAGCTGGTTTGAAGCTTTAACACTTTATTTGACGACTATCTCTATAACGCATTATAAAGATATGTCTAATGCGTTATAATCACATTATAGCACTGTATAACTATAGTTATAAACACTCATAAATGATCATAATGCTTTATAGCAATAATCATAACCCATGATAAAACATTTCATCATGACTGAAAAGGTCAGGTATTATAATGTGTTATAACTCACTGACAATGCCTACATAGATAATGCATTAAACATATATTTATCATATGTTATAATTTGCTTATAAACTTGTATAACTATCATTATAAACACTCATTCATTATCATAAGGATTTATAACAATAAAAACTGACACTGACACTGTAATTCATGACAAAATGCTTTATAATGTGTTGTGATTATTGTTATAAAGCATTATGATCATTTATGAGTGTTTATAAATATAGTTATACAGTGCTTTAACGTGATTATAACACATTATACATGTATTTATAATGTGTTATAGAGATAGGCGTCACATAAAGTGTTAGCGAAGCTTTTATTTTACCTTTGGAGTGGTTCAGGCTCGCTGTTTTCAACTCTTTTGCTATCGCACTCTGATATACTGCATATCTATTACCATCCATGCATCATTACTGCATTCTTGTATAAAGCCACAAGATGGTGCCTTCCTTTGTTGGGCTCTGAGCTGAAGCTAAGAGTGTGACTAAATGAGAAGGAGTCTTCACACATTGTGTAAGAGTTGTCCTTGGTAACAAGTAGGTGTGTGTTATTCTCCCAGCTTGTCATTTGTGTATATTGCCTTAGACAGCTGTCATTATATAATAAACTGAATATATAGAGAGCTATAATTAGGTAACAGAGTAAAAAAAACAAACTATTTTCCTTGCTTTACTGCTTACCTAAAACTCCTGCTAATGCTGCTAACCTTCCCCCAAACACCTGAATCTGTTGCAGTGCTAAACATATAAAAAATATAACTCCAGGCTGAAAGTAAATATTCAAGTTTTCCAAAATTTTAAACTAGTAAAGGCAACGCAGTGTAGCTTTCATTGAATGATTGTGGATAAAGACATATTTTAACGGATTTATTAGTCTAAAGTTTGTTCGTTTTTCACGTCATCTAAAGTAAGGACAATGGAAGAAATATGTTACAAATATGAATAACAAACCCCATCACTAAATTGTACACTATGTGAATTTAAGTGTGGAATTTCAAAGGTTATACAGCTATACTTCACTACCTTATCTTTGCCATGTGTGCACTGTGAGTACTCCCCTCTCACTGCAACACCTACCTGCAGTTTGGTTCTCATGGGATGAATTATTCACAGCGATGGAGATCCCAACCAGAAATAACACCATTGTCACTGCGGATGAAAGAATAAAAGCAGTCAAGGAAAAAAAAAAAAAAAAACAGATTTCACCCTGTGATTGCTCACATGTTCACTAGAGGGAGCTAAAGCAACATGAAACACAAGCGCAGCCTGGTGAGGCATACAGATGGCAGAGAGGAGAGCTCAGCTTTGATGAGACTTGAGAGCCATGTCTGTCTCTCTGCTGAGCAGTTACAGTCCTTCTGGGAAATCTGCTTGCACTCTTGTCCTGTCAGGCTGACTTAAAAGAGCAGCAGCATATCAAATAACCTGATATTCAGACATCAAACGACAGAGGAGGCTTTAAGCCACAGGTGACAGTAACCACATCCCCTGTGGACATTTGGCAGTGGAGTTAAGCTCAACGCTGTTTTTGTTAGAAGCCATCTCATTTTGCTGTATAGTCTTTGATGTGCAGGTCTGTCCGGCCTGGAAGCTCGAACTGTCTGCCCGGTTTCTAACATATTCCAATCAACCGTATTCACACGGTGGATAGTTGTATTTAGATGTTAAGCTCAGGTCAGAATGATCATTAAATGCCATTAAAATGTTGTGCTTAAATGTTGAAAACAACAGATTATTGGCCTTGGACGTGTATTGGTACACATGTTCAGCATTTGGCTCATAATCTGTATCACACACTGATAAAATGGATAAACCTTTCTCCTGTATTAGCTTTTACTACGCACCCACTATGTTAAGGGTCGGTTTTGACCCATGTCTTAAATCAGCTGTAAATTATACTTAAAAACAGTTCTCTATCATCTAATTTGGTTCTCATCTCTTGGTTACCTTGTTAGGCTTCATTATCCATGAAAATATTGTTTGTAATATTTTTTTCTTTGTCAGTTTACCCCTCATACAGACATCTATACTGAATTGGTCTCACATGTCTGGTCATGACCGACGTTTTTTGTGCAGGGAAAAACACGGCAAAATGAGAATTTCCTAAATCTGACATGATTGGAAGAGGATCTTTCTGTCAGTGTGGAGCGTGACAGTGCACATATGATTTCAGTTTTTGCTCTGATTATTAGATATTAATCTAACCAGGTCAACAGCAACCCTAACACGAAAAGTGCCATAATTTTAATAAGGGCATTTTATAATTTAGTCAATTTAATTTTGTATTTTTATTTTGTTGAAATAGAGGTTCCTGACAAAGTCTAAAAGTCCTGATGCAAAAAAGTTCATTTATGTGTTTTTTTTAGGCATTTAAAAAGAAAAACAGGTCGGTGCAGACCCTAACACAGAAGGAGGGTTGATAAAAAACTAATTTTGTCTCTATATTGCTGTCTGTCTTCTTCACCTTAATCTGGAAACAAGGAAATATTAATACTTTGTCTGATTTACAACATTTTATGACCCATTACTTCGACTTTAGCATTATGACATTATAACAGCATTCAAGCCTCCCACCCTGAGTAAGATCTAAGCAAAAAGATGGCTGCTGTGTGAATACAGTGTATAGCCATAAATGTGTGGGTGTGTGTTTATTTGGGGGGTATAGTAAAATTGATTAACAGGCTTAGAGTGTTGTGTGAAAACAAGCATATGTATTTAGGTTATACTGTTGGCTTTCTGAACAAGGCCAGATGGTGTTGTTTTCCTTTTACTGCAGCATCTCCCCTTTTTTCCCTCCATCACTCTGTCTCTCTCTCTCTTTTTCCCTCCCCCTGCAGTGAACCATCATTTTAGTTCAAACCACATTCTCACTGTTCCTTCTTACTTTATTGCTGGCAGCTATTAGTGATTTATTTGGGGCAGAGCTCCTCAAGTGTCTATCCGAACAGGAGAAAGGATATGTCATCTCCCTTAAATAAAGCAGAGTTAAATAGACACATTTGACACATTATTCTCGAGTCTTATTATCTCTAAAATGTAGCAGCCAGTTTCTTCAAAATCACATCCCTGTCCTCTTTTCCCCAAGTCCTCAAAATAAAGGGGTAAGAAATCACAGAAGAAATTGGGCAAACGGGAAAAATCTGCCTAAATGGTTTTGATGGAATAAAAGAAAGAAGCAAGAAATGAGTGTCTTAATTTATCCTCTGTTCCCAGTCCCTGTCTTGTTACAGAGACCACAAGACAGGGAGGAATAATTCATTGTGTCAATTTAGTTCTTCTGGAAATGGGTCATCTAGGGGCCTAATTTGTGATCTTTGAGAGAACTCTTTGCACATAACACTGGGGGGGTTTCACATCCCCTCAAGCTTTTGCAGAAAATGGAGCATAAAAAAATAATGCGGTAACAATGTTCTCAAAACAAAATTTATGTCCAAACTTATAAAGAACAACAAATTGAGGGTTCTGTGTTTTGCACATCGAACAGCCTCTCCCTGCAGAAATACTACACCCAGGGTGCTGACATTATTAAATGTTCAGAGGATGACTTGATGAGGCTATTTTTCATTAAAAAAGCATTTAATAATAACCCAGAATTACACACACACATGTCCGCACACTGTCTTTTCTCACTTTACCTGTATGAATGTCTGCACATACGTCCCACTGCCAAAGGCTATGTGTTGCATATGTGCCACACTCTGTTGGAGGAGCCAATTCTCTTTCCAGTGTTAACAAGCTGACAGTGTCGGCACCTGTTCCCCTCTCCACCCCACTGCGCAAGTCACATTCACTCAAACAGAGTCATCCTACAGTTCTATGCTGCAAGGCATGCTGGGTGCACAGGTCACAGCACAGGCCACTGCATATCTGTCACCTCCTGGCAGCTAGAGTGCATACACAGTATACAGCCAAGAAATGAGAGAGCAGATGTGAGAACAGAAAAAATGTGAAATACTCTGTCACTTTAAGTGCTTCTATCAAATATAAAGTTATAACTCAGATCAAGTTTATGTTTCCTGCACAGCTGAGGAGAGAAAAGAGAAAATGGTTTTAGAATAAAGGGAGGAATTCAGCTCTATGGTTTGATGAGGTGTGTGTTGCAGTGTGGCTCTTTGACCAACAGAGGGACTTCACGTTTATCTGAGTACCTCAGTGGTGTCAATTTTTACAGAAGCCAGAGATGATTTTTTCAGACAGATCAGACAGTATTAAAGCCAAAGAGGACACATGATTTTTTTCCCTTTTTATCCTGAGGCAAACATTTAGCAAGAATGAAGATGAGTCTTGTTACTACTTCTAGATATGGCATCAAAACCTCTGTCTCATAATCATAATCTTTATATCTTCCATCTTTTCCCAGTTGGCTCACATGATTTGATTTTCTGGTTTGATTTTTTTAATAACTTCTGCAAAGTCATGGTGACAGAGCATGAACTGAACTGTTGTCTCATATTTACCCCGTGACAAAATGGGTCAGATTTTATCTCTAAGTACACAATATCACATTTTTTCTTCATGAAACCCTAAAAAGACTGAATGTAAAAAACTCAGTTTAACTAAGTGTCCAGAAGATGTTGGAATAAAATGCATCGTATTTCATATTGTGGTATTCTCATGTTTTATGTCAAGGCTGTTAACATAGAGTGGGACTAAACAGCAGAAACCCAATTCAATACTATGCTATCATGTGTCAGTAAGTCATGACAAAACTTTGCTTTATTTTCAATATTATTTACTTTTTATTTGACCTCACCACTCATAAGAACAGAAAAAAATCACGCAAAGCAGAGTCATTACTGTCTTAATAGAGTTAATAAAATATTAGGGTTCTTAAAACAGAATTCATTGTGCAGTAGTGGTACTGCATGCTAGGGTATGTATACTTGCTTAATTAGCATATTGTGTAATCTGACCTTTGTATCAAAGTGGATTTAGTATCAAAAACTCTTGGAGAAACCTCTTTGGTTTATCAGACCAGAAGTAACATCATTCATTCCAGTTCTTTTATTTTCTGGCTGTTCAATGTAAAACTGGCATCAACGGGATGACTCCAACCTCCTGCACCTGCTTGTCATAAATGGTGCTGGTGAATTTAATTATGCTGCATCACTTGAGCCAAGAGTGCAGAAGCAAACCATCCCATCCGTGCATGATGCAGAGATAAGTTCAGAGGCATGCGGTTTGACCCTCGAGGTTATTGTTTGTATTTGTGCACAAACAAGTAGAATGAAACCCTGATCAACTCTGCTTTTCGTTTTTGTGAGTAGGGATAGAAATCTGCATGGAATGAGCGTGCCCTTAATGCACGAATACAGAAAAAAAGGGGTAAGTAGAAAAAGAAGGGTAATATATGCTGCAAGTCTTCTAAATCCCAGGATTCACAGCACCATAAAATGAATCTGTTCTGCTTCGCTTCAACATCTACCCTCACCTTGGCTCTCACATGAGAGCCTGGGAACGAGACTAAAAGAAATGGAAACACCGACCATAGAAATGTCTCTCTTGTGCCAAACCTTCTGGTTGTTCACTCACCTTTATCATTAATTTAAACCAACCTGAGCTGGGATAGGAGATTTTTTATTCCTTCCTAAAAAGGCACAGAAAACCTTGAGTAACCCAGGTAAGAGAAATTCCTACTCTGGCTGAATAAAAAAATTCCAGAGAGATTGAAAACCACAGATGTGACCTGAAGACATAACCCAAAAAGAAGCTGAATTAAACAAGAACTGTGCTGAAAAATGTGTTCAAAGCAAAAACTGGTGCAGGCTAGAGTTATATAAAGCACAACACTATCACCTCAGCTTAAACTCATCTAAAGATCTCATATAAAATATTGATTACATATATGTGTGCTTAAGAGAGCAGTATATAAAAATATGCATGCTTTAGTAGACAAATCCATATGGTTGAAATCCCCTCCAACACTCCCCTATCAATATTCACTAGAGGCGATCTACAACAGCTCCACAGTATTTTTATTATCAAGAGTGATTTGATTTAACACAATAAATCTGCAGCTCTCATCTGTAGGCTCTCTGTGATGACTTCAGGAACATATACTTGATTAATTTGCTCAGCAATCCTTCTCAATATGTTTCAATCAGGCATACTCACAAGGATATATAACAAAATGATTATATGAGTACACCTTTTCAGCAGTCAATGGAAACCAGTTTCTGATCACTATACAAGTTATATTTAAAGTTACACGAGTCACTTTTATAGCATACTGATTTGTTCAACATCGATGTGTCATTTCATATAAATATTAAGCCGATATCAGTTCAATTTCTGCGCCGAAAAACTATTTTAAACTGCTTTTACATTCACAATCTATCCATTAACTCTTACTTCTGCCCTTGCGAAGGGTTATGAATACATCCCTGAGCCAAATCAAGCAGCTGTGTTATTGCATTAAGTTTTGTTGCTCATCAAAATAGGTCTAAAGTACCTTTAGTTTGAACTTCAGTCAGCTTAAACAAAAGGACATAGTCATAAGGAAAGATAAAGATGACTACCATTTCATGTAATCACCATTAATAAAGTTAGAAAATGAAATGAAGTTGTACACCAAACTCAACACTAAATGATGTGAGGATACAGGCACAATGCAGGAACATAAGAATGAGCAATTGACTAGTGAAACATGCTGATGTCCTCCGTGATAATGTTGATATGCCTTTGTTTGGCAGTTCTATTATCCATCGTGTCTTTAATTAAATCTATAACTTAGCATGCTAACAATGGTCAATGATGTTACAAGCAAAAGAAACAAAGCTCAATTTAAAAGCTCGATTGATACCATCCTCAAGACTCTTAGAAAATCTGAGTCCATTATAAATACTTCTTTACGAGCTAAAAGAAAACAAGACAACAACACTTTTTAAGCAGAGCTAGCGTTACTTTTAAAATGTTTACCTTGGTCCAATCCTCATTTTACCAACCTCACCTTGAACACATCATAATGTAACTTTTTGTCTACTTGTTCAGTTAGTTGACTTGCTTTCATCCTGTCATTTCCAGCACAGATTTCATCATCAGAACACATTTCTTTTACTAATAGGACTTGCGACCACAGCTGCTTTAAATGAGGAAGGTGACTGTACCACTGCAGCAGCCAGAGTTGCCCATATTTCCAACCTAAAGGTAGTTAAAGGGACTACATTTTGGTTTCATTTGAAGCACATTGGTGATGTGCTTGGCCATGGAGTTTGTGTTCCAGCCATATAAGAAACAACTGAAGATAAATTAAATTTGACTTTTTCATCTTCTGGTAAAATGTAGACAAAATTTAGACCTCTTTACACTTCTAACTATCATTGCAAGCAACCAAACTCTTCTTTGTGTGACTTCCTGTTGGCTGGCACTTCATATACTTGATACAACAACTCTTAAGTGCTTGTGCACCACTGTCTTGATTCAAATTCTGTGATTTGAGTCACAAGACTTGACAGCAGAATCAATAAGCATATAGATTGTTGATTTTAAGATTTGAATATGTGTTAATAGATACTTTATAGAACCTTGTCTCTATTCATATTTCCATGATAGTACATAGTGGAAGACCTTTAGACTTATTACTCTTGTACTGGTAGTACTACTCATTATTATGTGAAATAGTATACGGGGGTGATTTGTTGTTGTTTGCCACAACAGGTTCAGGGACATAAAAGATAGTTTAGGCCAAAACTGGGGCCTTGCTTAACCCTTCTCTAGGCTAAGAGCAATTGAAATCGCCATTCATATGAAAAATACATGGTATACATTATTCAGTAGGCTCCATCAGTGACACTGTGTAGAAGACATTCACATAAATTTCCTCCATAAAGCTCGCTGAACTACGATTCTTGACTGTAACAATGGAAGCTGTACTGCCAGAGCGCACGACTGCTAATTTCCAAACATGAGACAGACACGGAGAACACAGACTGAAATGGATGGCTTTTGTCCTGTAGGCTAATAATTGGATTTATAACAAAGGTAAAGAATGTTCTGGTTATAGGGGGTTTCTCATACAACAACATATATCAAATAGATAGCTGTATCCAATCATGTCTCAGTTTCTTCACAGATCAATACAGCCTCAAAGACAGATCCTCGTTCTGCGCTTGGCAGATTGCGGATGGCATGTGGTGTAGACAAAAAAAGATAAAGAAACCTCTTCTTTGTGTGTCCAGGGAAAGGAGGAACAAAGGCAGCGCACAAAAAAAAAGAAACCAGAAAACCAGAAACAGCCACCACTTCCACTTCTCAAGTGCCAGGGAAAAGGATGGAACGACAGCACAAACACATATCAGTAAAAATGTGGCGGCAGAGAGGGAGGAAGGGGGGATGAGCGAGGGGAGGAGAGGAGAGGAGCTGCAGCAGATAGATGTCTAGATTCTGGGTTCACAGATAACAGCCATAATGGTAGACATCCTCAGTACACAGAGGCAGTAAAAAAGATGAAGCTGTGCAGACTGCTAAGTCCCTGGTATTTCTTCAAATGGAGTTTGTCGCATTTCAGATAAGATTGAGGCTTTTCAACGAGGCTGCTTTTCAAAATACACCTCTCGTAAATCATTTTTCAACAATTCTTGTCAAATACACGTGTTACATGTCACTGGGCATGGTGTTGTATCTTCGTCTCATCTTCTAATTCCTTTACATCTATCTGTGTCCTCTGCAGAGTTATAGAATCAATCCAGAAGAATAAGTCTGAACTCACTCAGCCTCAAGGAGATACTGTAAATATCGGATCATTTCCCTTTAAGAGATTGAGTTTCCCTGAAAGGAAAGTTGACTGAGTTTGTGGTCAGAGGGGAGGTTAAAGGACTTACACTTCCAAACAAGGCCAGCGTGATCTGCTATCAGTTGACCCCTCGGTCCATATCAGCCGTGTGGTCCCAGTTCCTCTCTTGGTCTGATTGACCCTCAGGATATCTCCTGGTTACATTCTCTCTAAGGTATCGACAACCGCGCTGTTTGGAGAGTCGACCAAGGTTGCTGATGCCTGAGGTCGTGGAATCAAGGGACAGGGGATGAAGGAAACCTGTGAAATACAGAGCTAGTTAGAAATGAAGAAAAGAAACACAGTTGAACATTTTATATGTTTCAACAGCGAAAGAGAGAGATTTTCTGTGATTCAATGCTGAGGCTGACTAAAAAAAGATCTTTAAAATGCATGAATACACAAAGGAGAGAAGGAGTGAGTGGGAGTCTGCATCTGTGCACAATATGTCTGAGTGAGTGGCTGTGCGCTGCGTTTAATTAACTGGGTAAGAGTGTGTTGATGTGGAAAAACCTGATCTGTACATGCCACATGTTTGTGTACTCTTTAAAGCTCCCCTCTACAAAGACCCTCCTCTCTATCAACTTACAGAATCCACTCTTGCAAAACAAATAAAATTAACAAGCTATTCGTCTTCAACCATGCAAAACTAATTGTCCATATATTAGCTTTTAGAAACCGGTTTTTGCACGAGATGTTTGCACACATTTGTTTCCAACAATCTGATAACATAATAATCACCTCTAAATCGAATGGCAGTAAACAGAAGACTGGTATACACAAACAGCAGATTAATTAAATGCCACCCTGAATAAATGTGTGAACATAGCTGTCTAAGAATGAGCTCCACTCTATTCACAAAGACTTTACTCCGATGTTATTCTATCACCTTGTCTGAGTCGAAGGATGAAGGCACGTCTCTATTGCCCTCTCTACTCCTACTCTCCCAGAGTCCCTCTGCCCACAGGTATGACACACAAAGCCATATTGTTAACATTTGGCTGATGTGACGCAGCTGAGCAGAAAGCAGAGAAGAGGAGGTGAGTCATTTACTTTAACCCATCTGGACTAGAGTACTCAGTCGAAGGAGAATGAATGAACAAGGTATGGAAAACACCTCTCCTTCCCTGCAGTGCTGAACCACCAGTTCTGCTCAACTTTTCCTAATGATGCAAAGTCTTTGGCATCTGAACATAAACATGTTTGCCATTAAAAGCACCCCCTTAAACCCCCAGAAGTGTAAACCTGGTTAAAGGACTCTTAAGAAACGCAGCTTTAAGATGTGGCTTAGTGCTGCACTTCCGAAATAGGACTCGTGAGGAAAAGTACTTTTCTGTCGTGAAAAAGAGGAGTGAGTTTTTCTGGAATAGACATGACGGCAAATCATTATTATTTAGATGGATTCAGTTTCAGCTTCCACAGTAAAACAGTCAATTATGGATCCAGCAGAAAAACTAGACTTGTAAACTGGTTCATTTCCTTTCAAAGGCTTGATTTGTACACTCCTATTAGTGTTTTCATCTGCTATGAGTTTAAATCATCTCCAAGATATTGACCACACTCTTGGCTTTCATTAGAGTACAGTGGTTTTCTGACATATATCAAAGCACAAATAATAATTTCTGAGTCTCAGTTGAGTTATTCAGTCATTTCCCAGAGTGTCACAAACACAGATCTTACTGTGAAGGGGCTGTAAGGGTGAAAAAGTGAACTCAGGCAGAGAAAGGAAAACTGCAACCGTCCTCCAGAAAACACTATTAGTTGAAATGCTTGTACGATGTCTTTATTGTGTTTGGCAAAAGGTTTTAATCATATTCAACGTGGTGGGATCAATCCGAGCCAATCATATTTAGCCAAAGATTTATGGCTAACAGTTTACATCACATGCCATTTACACCGGATCATAAATTTTCAACATCATTGGACTAATGCACAAATCAGTGCAGCACCAGCCGACACATGTCCCTTTCACACGTTTACAAAACCCCTGAATATATATATATATTTTTGCATGTGTGAACGCAAACGGCTACATTAAACATGATTTCACATGAACTTTTCTCTGCCAACCTCTTAGTGATAAGTCTACTCGGAGTCGGGCTGATATGGTGTGTAAATGCTCTGAGCAATAGTCAGCAAAATTCACTGCAGGGAGTGGGTGGACTGATGACATCAGGCACATTAAGTTTCTCTGCTTTATATTCTGTCTGTATTACATTTTCCGCCGCTGAAGAAACATCCTCAGCCTGTATATGATGATGTGATACAGATTTCAATGCCAAAGATTTCTCCTCTTCCTCCGGCCTGCACCGCCCCCTCACTTAAACCAAACAGAGTACATGAAGTTGCTCGAGAGACTCAATCAGAGAAGATCTGTCACTGCGCATATGAGAATAGCAAGATCCTACAAATTCAAAGGCCTGTATGTCTTTAAATCACTCAAATCTTTCAGGATTTAATGTTTAAAGGGGTGTCATCCAGATTTCTAGTCTCTGGAATAAACTCTTGGTCTACAAAATCCCACACCTACTGTAATGTAACCCTTTTATAGAAAGTCCCTGGCAGGATAACAGCCGTGTATTTAAAACTCCACACCCAAGCAAAGATGACTCAAGTGATGTAATTTCTGTAATTTTCTCAGGCTGGGCTCACCCTGAACCACAAAAACAATATACAGCTGGTTAGGCTGGCTGTGTAATGCTCAGTTGTAGATTTATGAGGTGTTCCTTATAGTGACGCTTCTCCAACATGAAACGCTGTCAAGTAAAAAGCTCCACTTTGTTGTGTTTCTCTCTATATAAGGAACTATAAAGTAAACACACAGATGACACAAAAAGGTCAATTAAAATAATCTATAGTGATACAAAAAATCACAACATAGTTCACATGACCCTTGACCCCCAGCTGGCAACTACTAATCTTATTACCGGATCTGTCAATCAAAGATGAATCACCAGAAGAGCCCTTTTTTCTCAGAGTCTGAGCACGTCAGCTCAACTTAGTAGAAAGTTACTCAGTAGATTCAAGAAAAGTTCATTTTAAAGCAGAGATTCAAAGACGTTAATAATAGATCATGAGGGTCACATGCAACACTAAAGTTAAAACACACTCCAGAGAGGGAGGATAAGCTCTCTGCAGCTGTGATGTAGCCTCAAGTAGATGATAATCGGTATAAAACATCTATACACAACCATTCATTTTCACAACTGCCTTAAAAGTGGTTTGGGAAACTTTTACAAAACTGTCTTCATCTCTTTCACACACAATCTATGACTGTCTTCTCTGTCCAAAGAATAAAGAGACACACTCATGATGCACGAACACTGCAAGCACAAGCGCTTCCTTTCTATGCCACTCTGTCCATTGACTAAGAGGAGAAACATGCAGGCTATTAAAGTTTCATAGGAGTGCAGTCATCACCCGGCTTTCTGTGCTTCAATCATTAATTTATAGCACAACAGACAACACTGATTAATGTAGCTAAACACTGTTTTAAGATTAAGTTGTTATACTTTGATAAAACTTATTAATATTTGGAATCTTTGCCTAAATCAGTCCTGTTCAGACTTCCTACGTTACTCATGACTCAAATGAAGCTAAAACCTGTTATTCATATTCTCTCTTCCTGATGTGTTTATTCAATATTAATGCCTTCTATCCCAGAGTAGGACAGGGTTTCCTGAGATGACAAATCTGCTGTTTCATGTGTAATGGATTGAACTACTAACACAGATGCGTGCAGTGGAACCTCCATTCACAATACTTTATCTGAAGAGCGCACTGAGGCTGCATTATGTAAGCCAGGTTGAAAAACCCGATTTATGCCCAGAATCCGTTTGTTTTGATTCTGTTTGATCTGCAGGGTTTCTGACTTGACAAAAAGACGAGACAAAATGCTGCTTTTGAAAGTAGAAGATAAAGACTTTCCTCTCTAAAAAAGATGAAACAGTTCTTCAATCTTTTGTTGAATAAAGTAAAAGGAAGTCTTCATATAGGCAAACTTCGTACTCACAAGAGTCCTGAACCCAGACTGACCGCTCTACTGAGCGTGTCAGAGCCTTCATGCCATGAAATAAGAGGCCATCGCCGAGGGAAATAGCCGAGGAATATTATTTTAACGCCCTCATATCAGAAGATGAGCGGAGTAATCTCCAGCCTCAAGTTTGAGGACTCTGAAAATGACACTTCTGGGGCATAGTAAAGGTGAAACCGGGGACAAGAGATAATCATCTCTGCAATTACTGCTTCAGCACTTGTTCTACTGCAGCTCAACCAAGGGGAAGAGTTTGTTTATTTCACTAGAGTCCAGTAAAAGTGGGTTAAAACTGTAGGGACAGAACCAAGGAACCAGTCCTGAGGAAGTCCTTAGACATTTAAATATTCATTATGACATACCTGTATTAAAATCTAAGTGGTCATTACATCATATTAACTATCTGTTATTTCTTGACTTGCTGATCACAAACTCCAGCTGAGTGAAGTCCAGCTACATTGACTTCAGTTTATTTACTGTAGGAAAACTAAGAGACAAAAGCAGCAAATAAAAGGCAGGAGAGGTTTAAGAAAAACGCGCAGGATATGACGTGGAGATCAACAAAACCGAAACCGGTGCATGAAGTAAACATTTGCAGGAACCCAGTATGGGATACAGAGGCGTTTAAGGACAGGTAAACGGGAAAAAACTAGTGATGGGGGAGAGAAACTCAATCAGAAGTGGTGCCAAGTCATTCATGCAGTCCAGTTCACCTTGTTTTACCTCACCATCTGTGGAATTGTCCAGCTCAGTAAGAGACGCAGCTAGAGCGAGCTTTTTGCTCAAGAAATAGATTATCTAATCATCACATCAAACTGTGATTTAAATGGATGAATCTATGTAGACACCGAAGGCTAATAAAGGTGATATTTTTCCTGTTATTAACTCTTGGACACAAGATAAGTCGTCTGAAATTAGTTGTGTTTGCTGTCTCTTATATTTGGACCTCTAAGTCTCTTATTTTTCATCTTGAATTGTGTCTATAAGATGATACTGATCACCGTATCTATCTTATCTCCTTATAAATATTCATAACTTGTTGGTCCTACATAAGAATCAGGCATACTTCTGAAACCACATGAAACACAGGGATCTTTATGAGCATGTACATCCGTCTAGTCACCATAACTTTCTAGTGCTGAAAGAAAGCTTCTTCACTTCTAGTTTATATTTTTATTCTTCACTTAAGTCATTTAATTTTATCCTTAGTAGAAATTGCTATTGTTAAACTATTGTTGATGATAACGGACTATGTTACCTGGAAGCATTTTCAATCATGTCATTTTCAAACAATCATATTTCTCCACTAATAGCTGGTAGTGTAAAGCAAATAAATAATGATGATACTGAAATTTTTTTAACACTTTTTTAACACTCCAGTGTCTTGTAAGTACGAAAAGAAACGAAAAAAAGCACTTTAAGATCATCTTTAAACACTTTGTTTGTCAGACAAATTAAATTGTGTTGTTGCTTTAGTCAAACCTGTTTGTTTGCTGCTTTCTGTCTCCTCCGATGTTGGTGTTTACTGAAGCAGCTCTCATTAAAATGAAAAGCCTGTATCTTCCCTCACCATCAGAGAACTCGAGCACTTCCTCTCCTCAGAGCAAGTTACAGCGCAAGTCATGGTTTACTTATGAAACACTGACCTAGCAAGAGAGCGTGGCAAGCAGCTCAGCTTCAAAAAAGTTTATTTATGAAATCTGATTTTAGAAAAGAGAGCACAGCACGAGTCAGGGGTTCAATTTGTTAGAGTATCTATTTAAACAAGACCATGATCCTACAACTAGACCATATCTGAAGATTAATACAGAGCAGAAATTTGCTGGCCTACCTCCAGAGGTATGATGAATACAGTAATTTCCATCCTACGCACTCTGTCATAATCAACGCTGCAGTCTGCAGTCACAGTGCAGTGCAATTAAGAAGCGATCGCAACTGACAACTCTCAAAGAGGCAGCAGTCGAACAAAAGTTAGACACAAGTTAGATCAGTAAATCATGACAGGTATCTACTGAAAAATGTGTACGGCTAAATTAACCTCTGATTATCGCACACGTCATTGAATATTTCAGGCACCGTGTAATTGTGGGATCAAGATGATAAAATGTTCAATTAGAAGCCAGTGAAGGTAGAAGCCTTGGTTTCCAAAACAAACCATCTCTAGGTTGAATATTTTAGTATGCAGTGAAAACTCTCCAAAACAGCTTATTAGAGGAGAAAATATTGATAAAAACACTTTACAGTTCACTCAAACTGGCTGTGTCTTCATAGAGGTGTCAGAAAACTGACTCTGGAGTGGAGATCATTTCTCTGCTCTTTTATGAATGGCTGCCTTAAATTAAGATATCATATGTCTCAATTGGAGTAACACAAACAGATCTGAAACCTAATGAGACCAGGGGAGCACTGGATTAAGCTTTATGGCTGTTATTTGACAGAATATCCATGGCAACTTCTGAATTATCCCCCGAGCAGATGGATATCATTGTAACCAAGGGAAGTGGATCGTGTTGACTCAACAGTGACTCATGGTTTTCTACCCAAGCTGTTGTCATATCAATGTCCTGCATTCATATGCCAGAGTTTACACAGGGCTGCATCTACAGCTACTTGGCTACAACAGTGTGAAACAGGCCAGTGTCTTCCTTACCTGGAGTCATCATCAGGAAATTAGATTTTGCACTTGTCTTTGCCTAACTATAGCTCATCTATCCCTCTGGAGAAATAGATGTGGGTTATGTAGTCCAATATTTAGTCCACAGATGGTGGTCTGAGGTAATTCTATAATTAACAGATGATTTTACTGGGCCATTTAATCAGGGGTAGAGCTGAAGGTAGCGTTGTTGTGAATGAGGTTATGGACATTTATAATTCATGTATGAACACATGGCTTTTTCCACCGGTTTCCCATTCTGAGGCAATGATGACACCGAGTTAGCAAATGTGCATCTCATTATCAGTCTGTTTTAATCAGCTGTGGCCATCAAGATGAAAGTGCTTTACATTTTCACTCAACACCACACTGACAATGAGACAGGTGTGGTTATGGATGTCTACTCTGGGGTTTCCTTTTACACACGAAGACCAACATCTTATTCCTACATATCCTGATGATAAAAAATGTCTGTCACGTTTTAATCATCGTGGGAAACAGCCCTTATATCGCTGCAACCTCGTGCAACATCCACTGT
This sequence comes from Xyrichtys novacula, assembly GCA_962446985.1. Classification (NCBI taxonomy): domain Eukaryota; kingdom Metazoa; phylum Chordata; class Actinopteri; order Labriformes; family Labridae; genus Xyrichtys; species Xyrichtys novacula. Next base: position 21,180,981 of record OY660874.1, on the reverse strand, counting down.
TTAGCATGCAGCCCACAGGCCTGTCTACTACATGATCACTACGTGTACTCGCCCCCTCGCGATTTCAGTCTAGACCAGTGAGGATGCTGCATACCCAATATGCACCCCTTCCCCATTATATCTGATTTTAGTCTGGATTGTATCTGAGTCGATGTAAAAAGGGGTTATTAGTGAAGCTGGAGCAATCACATGGAGCATCCTAGTGGTCGCAGGGCGTATAGATTTGCTCCACTAACCCATATTTACTGTATGTGGTCCATGTTGCTCTGTGCTCAGGAATGGCTGTATTGACAGAGTAGACGCATCTTCGCATTCCTTCCCCCTCCCTGGAGATCTATCGTAGCGTACATGTCCATTACGCGAAACGCAATAGGTCTAATTACAAGGGAATTAAAGGGAGTATTACGCATCAGAGATACACATTGTCGGGGAGGGTTGAAGAATAAAAGGGGGTGAAATAATGGGCAGTGAACAGTCGCTGTTTACGCGCAAAAAGGATGGATAGCGTAAGTAGCCCGGCTTGATTTCAGCGTTGTTGTTTTCCCTGCATCTTACCGTGGTACTTTGCGGTGACCTCGCCTCACACGGCGCAGCGCCTGATGATGTCGATCCCCTGTCTTCTCCGCACACAAACCGATGTCCCCCCTCTTCTCCTTTAGAGGATAACACAAAACACAAGAAGCTGTCGATTCATCTGACCGGAGCCGAATAATGCGTTTAGGTTCCCCTGATGGTCATGTTCCTGACAGATCTCTCTGAGGATGCCCGCCTTCCCCTTCCCTGCATGCACGAGCTGAGCGAATCCTGTTATGGCAGCCGGAGTGGAGAGTGGAGACCCTCCCCCGGGCGCAGAGCAGTGTATCAGGTGGACACTCAGCATCCTTCACATTCCTGCATCCCTGGACGGTAAAAAGGGCAGAAGTGTGCGTGGAAAGCTCAGTTTGTTCTTGTTTTTATTTCCTCCCCAGTGGTAGTTTTCCACGGCTGACATTTAGGCTACGCATGTGACGTTTGTTCAATAGCCTGCATGAATAACAAGCTTTAGGCTGTGACATTCCTGTAGTGTCCCCCAGGGGAGGGGGGCCATATAACGAGTTAACGTTGACATTATCAACTTTTAAGGACTTTCACTACGTGACATGTCTGTGTGCTTACAGATAGTCTCCTAGGAGCTCAGTTTAGTCAGGAAATGTACATTTAAGATTGTCAATATATGTAAAATAATAATATATATATAATGTGATCTATATTTGATGGTAACAACAATAACAATAATAATGACAAATAAAAACAATTTGCTCAAGCTTCTACTTTGAGGCCTTAGATAGAGCCATCTGCTGGCAAAGATTAATCTGTCGTGCTGCCTTCATGTGCTGCCAAAAAGTTGTAAAAAGGAATAGCCAGCAGTAAAATTTTAAGTCAAATTTAAAAACTTACTTTTACAGACTTGCTTTTATGTGATACTATCTTTTATCTTTTATCTGTCATCTCTTATCTTATTTCAGCTTTACTGTCTTTTTAGCTTTTGTTTTACTTGAACTCTTTTCTTAATTAACCTTCTAGGCCTTTTATTGTTTTATCTGTTACTCATTTTTGTTCCTCTATTTTATCATTGCTATTATGATCAGGATTACCTGTTATTATTTTATTATCATTGTTGATATTTCCTTTTATATTTACTATCCTGTTTCAGCTTTTGTCCTCCCTTTTAATTGCATTTTCCTATTTTCTTAACTATTTTATCTTTTTATTTTGGTCCTCATGGTCTTATTTTATGTTGCATGATTCTGGTATTGTCTGAGCGCCATGGAAATGGCCTTCAATTCCGTTTTTACTGAGGTTTTTGTTTTTATCTGTCTTTTTTCATGTGCTCTATGACATCATATCAAAGCACTTTGTAAACTTCTGTTTTTTAAAAATGCTATTCAGATAAAGTTATTATTATTATTATTATTATTATTATTATTATTATTATTGTTGTTGTTGTTGTTAAAATAAGGTTATACACAATATATATGCATTATCTGTGGAATTTCTTGTTTACAATTTGGAGAATGTAATTCCAAAGCTTGAGCGGTATGTTCTAATTTTTTAGTGAATAAGGTTAAACATTTTTAAGTTTTTGCTGTTTCGCTACTTTTGGGGGGGCTAATCATACATGCAATGTGTTCTAGCCAAAATATAGCGTATATGATCAATTCATTGACAGTTTCGGACATAAATGTGACTGGCGCTCTGACTGCTGGGTAAAGCGTTGTCTTATGTCAAGGCTTCAGAGGATTGCAGTCAGGTGTGTCAATAAAACCGACTTTTCTTTTACTTATCTGAGAAGTTAACTTTGATGTACTTTGTATTTTGTTCTGTACAAGATTAAGGGATGCTCGTGTGTGGACCTGTGAATAAATGAATAACTGAATCCCAGCTAATAACAGACACTGGACATTGAATTTGTCACCTTCACTGAACGTGTGCCCATAACTGGTTACCTACGCCGCCCTCAGAGGCTTTTAGATGATATTGCATTTATTTAAATTAATCTCTACACAATACCAGGGTTTTAGTTCTGTCTGTATTCTACTGCTGCATGACAGCTTTCGAGCAGAATCAGGTTATAATCATGCACAACAAGTGGCATCTGCATGCGTGACTCATGAGCTTCAAGGCACACACAGGAGGGCAGATCTGCTCAAGGGCAGATGGGTGGAAAACGCCACTCTGGCTCCAAGCTGTGCAGCTTCACTGGCAGATTCAAAGTCTGGGTAGAGCGGTGAATATCTCAAGAAATAGATTTTACTTTTAAACAATTTATCAAGGTTAGAAAATGTGACGAGTAAATGTGTCACAGTGTGTGGGATGATTCTCTGTGGCTTTTATTGACTTTCCACGGATTTGAAAACAAGTCATTTAGAGTAACGGGGGTTTCTGCTGACCTCTTGTGGAAGCTGCATTGAGGTACTGAAGTGATTCAATCTTAATTTCAGGAGGATAGACTTCAGCCAAACACATAGATTTACGAAGAGGAGTAAATCATGTTATCATTAAAATAATGTAATTTCTATAAAATGTAATCCAGGGCCGTAGTCAAGCCATTTAAAAGTGAACAAACGTAAATGTCTTGAAAATAGGAGGTTGAGCTTGTTTTACAAGATTCAGTAAAATCATGACAAAATCAGTTATTTCATTGGGAAATTCATTGTTGTTTTTCTTGAGACTGCACTTTAGTTTCCGTATGAAACATGTATGGATTAGTTTTAGTGAACAAAATTAAATGAAAATGTGCTAAAAGAATTTACACTATTATTTGACAGGTCATCCTTTTCCCACAATCTTTCAAATCTAATAAAATCATAAACACAAAAAGGGTTATAAATTCTGAGGAAAGAGCAAGTTTCACTTCAGATTTAAATGTTTGCAGAGGAAGTTTCAATTACTTTTCAATGCCAAGAAGAGATGTTTAATCTATTAATTATTCTGTTGGGCTATTGTTTGAAACAGTTATGGTCTTTTTGAGGCTCAAAACAAAGACGTAAATAAAATAAATCAAGAGTATTAAATAATAAACATCATGTAGCAGAGGCAGAAAACCACTGTTGCTGGGTAGATAAATATGAGTTCATATGAGTCCACAACTGGGAGCTTCTGGATTCAGATAAATTCAAGGTACCTGAATCAAATTATCGACTCATCAGTCATCGTTTAAGGAGAGGTTACTAAATATAAACACAGCATGACCCTCTTATGGCGGTCAGCTGGATCAATTGCAGCCATATTGCGACCCCATCACAGGCTCTAATGGAGAAAATGGGAGAAAAATCTTGTCCTGTCAAAACTTGCAAAAAGAACATGACATCTTTTACCAGCCAACTATGCCTACAGCAGAATTTCTGGTCCATTTACTGCATCACTTCACCATTGGCTGTGAGTTATCAGCCTGAAAATCACTCCACTCAGTGTAGCACAAGTAGCTCATGCTATGTTACAGCTGGGGGCAGTGTTGCTCCATAAATACTGAATATACAGCCACTAAAGCTGTACTCTGCTGACTGATTTATCAAGTTTCATGTGTGTGAGTGTGTGTGGGTAACAGAGACAGAGAGAGACTCAATCACTCACCTAATTTACCTCATCATATAATTGAATTACTTTAGTTTCACTCCACATTTGAAGTGAAAAGAGATCCGATCGTCATGCTTGGCTTTGGTAAAAGCAAAATGCAGTGTGAGTTAATCATGGATTGTGAAATCAATTTCCATGAAAAGCACCTCAGCCTGCTAAAAAGAAAGAAAATAAATGATGTCTTTCATATAGAATTCAAAAAATCCTTTCTACCCTCATCAGTCTGACAACAATCACTCATTTTTAACGGTTTAGGTTCAGACTGTCTGGTTTCAGGCCTCTTTCTGTCTGTTTGCGTGATATTTTCCAGATAATATTAAAATCCACAGGTCTGTAAATGAGTGTTTATTTGAATGGATAGCAGCATTTTGTTGCAGGTGGATTTGCTTCCTCAAGGCTCAGGAGACCTTTAGGGAGGAAAATGTTTTTCACCTGTATGTCAAAGAGACAGAAAACAGGCCCAGGCTGACCTTTATCACTTCATTCTTTATCACATCTGAGTTCTTCAAGTGTTTTTGGACAGTTAATAACACAATCCATGTGTTATTGTTCGACAAACTAGAAGACAGTAAACGACTGCACTGATCTGATTTAGAAATGCCGACCACAGAGTAGAAATATTGCGTCTGCATCCAATGACAAAGCTGCACTACACATCTTAAGCTGTGCCCTTGTACTTGATGCATCCACAGCTTGCCACTAGCGGGTACCTTGTTCTGAAATAGGCCACAGTGACAAGTTGTTCACTAGTGACCGCTGGCGGTGATATAAATTTCTCTTTCTGTCCCGCCTGTTGGCTCAAAGAAAAGGTGCTGCTGTGAGCTTTATGACAAAATGCTTTATCCCCCATTAACCTTCACAGAGCGGGTATCAGGGGGGGATTTCAGGTGGAATAAAGCACTGGCGTCAATAGGCAGATGTGTCACCACACTCAGCTCAAAAGGGGGCCACGGGCAAGTAGGAAGTGTCCACCGTCCTTCATTTCTCCCCTTTTCATTTGGGGTCATTCCTTAGCTGAGCTTTGACAGCAACCACTGATAAGAAAATGATTGAGGATCATAGACACAACCACTATCCAATTCATGTCCCAGGTTGTTCAGAAAAGCTGTGTCAGAGGCTTTTTTTTTTCTCATCAAGAAGTCCTCATAGCTTTACAATGACTCTCCATATAAGCCATATATGTGAAAAGCTGCCTGAGCTAAAGCCTGAAATCCATTTACAGAATATTATGTTGCTGAAAAGAGCATTGTAGAGCTCCTAGGCCAGAGGGAGAGAGAATACTGTTCCAGGATCAGAGAAATGAACGGGACAAATCAGGCCGAACTGGCATCAGTCTGATAGTGGATCTCCACAAAACTTCGGTCGACAACTACGATAAACTTGAAACATTTTTACTGGATCAGTATGTGGATCAAAAAACATGACCAACAGCAGAAACAGAGATAGCAGCCAGTCAGTCTGCAGTCTTCTGCTTGCTGGTGAAGTACACCAGAGCACACATAAACCTCTGACTTCAAGCACTGCTTTAACTGCAGGTAGAAAATTGGGAGATATGATGGGGGGAAAAGTGGAACCAAGAAGCAAAAGGAGACAGTGAAAGTAAGGGACAGTTATCTCCAGAGATGAGGACACTATTGAAAGAAGCTGTGACACTACATTGACAAAAACACAGTGTCTGTAAAATAGTCAAACACAGAGAGTTCACAAAACTTTGAGTGATCATCACTTCAGCACTGTGAAGTGGCTTTGTTGTCCTCACTCCTTCATACTTTCTTCTTGAAGTAATATTTGTATCCTGGTGTGTGACGACATATAATGTTATGATGTGGAAGAAGCTGGATACACAGTATGAGCTTTACATACATGCACACTCAGACATGCCCAAACACACATTGCTGTTTCGCCCTGTCTGCTTCTGCACTGTTTGCAGTATAGGTCAGTTTAATGCACTTTAAACTGTACAGCTGAGATCATTTCTTCATTGAATTGCAATCAGACCGAGACGCTAAAGCAGAAGAACTACCGCTTCTGCAGTGCAAAATGATTAATATGGTGATTATTACTTCAAGGAAATGATAAAGTAATGATCGTAAATGTTCTTCCTTGAGCTGCGAAACTCCACTGCACTCGGTGATGGACTCGTCCGAGGTCTCCCTACAAACAAGCGGCTTCGGGATGAGAGTGGGTGAGTTGTGTTTAGTCTCTTTGCTAAAGAAATTAGACAAAGTTAAAAAGATGTTTGGTGGCTAGTGCTATAGCTAGGACCCTATATGTACTGTTGATGAAGTTAGGTGCTGTTCTGAGCATTATTTGTGGCTATAGAGTGGCTTTTTGGTTGAGGTGTGCGCATGGCTCCTGAGACCGCTGTGTACTGCTATTGTGCGGTTGTTACTAAAGTTGGTATAACTAGAGAAGCAAGCAGTCGGCAACATTCATCTCTTGAGGGGGAGTCTAACTCGGTGTTACGGTGTGTTTGACCCTAAATAAATTTAATGCCGGAATATCCCTTTAAGTTACATATTGATCAGTAAATCATAAACTAACCGTTTACAAAGAGCTCCTTCATAACTGCTTACAGATGGGAAAAATGTAAGCTAGTATTAGCAGTAAAATACTGTAAACAAACGCCCAGTCCGCTTGTCAAGATTGTAACAGTTATGACAATGCTAATGACAGTCATGATAACCCGTCCTACTTGGTCTTTCTTACTCTGTGTGTGGGGGCCCGTGTTGTGTCTTACTTTGTCAAAGAGAGGCAGGGATTTCTGTCTCAGAGAACAGCTTCCTATTTGGTTTTATGAACCCAGACTCCAAGACGTGGAGGAGGCGTTTGAAGCCTTTGTTCTCTATAAAACTGTAAGACTAGATACTTTCAAAGATAAAGACAGCTATAGCTTCATCGAATGTCTTTGACTGAAAGGAGCTGTTAGTCAGCAAGGCCAAGAAAAAAACTTGCAGTACTTAGCTCACCACTCTTTGGGCTAATGAGGCGGGGCATGCCTCTTCAGCAGGTGAGTTGGAGAAGGTTCGTCTTGCTGCCTGTGTGCTTTAAAGCAGCACAACACATTTCGCAAAATGCATCTGCCTTTTTCACATTTTTAGACATCTAAACTTGAATGAATCAGATTTTACAAATAGACATGAAATAACCAATCCGTCTATATTTGTTAAAAAAATGTCTTCCATGCACAGCAGCTCCACAAATGCACTCGTGTCATGTCCATGCATATCTGTGAATTGATATGAATTGGTTTGTCTTCCTATCCTGAATCTCCAATGCTGGTGGCACAACTTGATTCTACCATCACACCTCTTTATCGTTCATAAAAAGAGTGTACAAAAACATACTTAAATATCTCACCTGGAACTGACAATGTAAAAAGAGCAACTGATACCAAGTAAAACCGTTATTAGTCTTCATTTTAAATTATCTCAACACTGAACAACAAAACAAAGCGTATTATTACACACCTCAACTGCCTTTAAGTATAATTTTTCCGAGACTGTGTATGATAGCAACCAACTGCTGTGAGGAACAGAATAATTGCTAGGAATATAGCTGTTTCACTGGCTCAATAGGACTAACTTTGATCACATCAACGCACAGAAATACTTTTGTTAAGGGTGCATTTAGCAAATACTGTAATGCAACACAGTATAGCATAAAGTGGTGTTTAAGACCTGATAAATGAAGAAGGACCAGCAGTTGTTCAGCAGAAGAACTCAATCAGGTGATACAATGATTTAAGAGATGCTGTTTATCCAGTTTTAATTAATTGTCAGTAGAAATGTTCCAATAAATGTCTTAAATAACAGCTATATTAGCAATAAAGAGGAAGGCATAACAAGGTAAGGAAAACACATCCTTCATTCCTCCTCCTCACTACATTCTGTCCAGTCCAATCCACAACAACATCTCACTCACTGTAAATCATCCTGCACAACAACAACCATCTGGTTTCTTTAGGCTTCTGTAAGTTTTGAAATCACTGACTGCATGTCAATGTGAACGCCGTGCCTCCGTGTATCTCCCATTATGAGATGTGACGCCCTTATACTGCCTCTACAGTGCCGAGATACCGCGCAAGTGCAGCTAGAAGTGATAGGTAGAGCCATGGGACCTCTGCGAAGCAAAACACTCATTAAACTAACCGATAAAATGTCAAAGATCCCTCAGGTCAGTTTAGTACAGCAGAACAGGTTCTCGTGTCGATTTGACGCAGACACTAATGGCAATGGAAAGTTCACTGACTCTTGTGTTAGTGTTTGTTAAAGTGTCTCTTATCCTTCCCTTACTTACCTCATCCAGCCTGGACTTGTCAACAGAGCATGGTTAATAGTATATCCATTTTTGTAACCATAAAATTATCAACCAAATAATTTTATATTGGGTGTTTTCATAAATGATTACTGTACGTAATTAGTCTGTTTATGTTCTATTTTTTGTTAATATAATGTAAATATGTTGGACACTGACTGTTTATTGAGTAGAGAAGAAGGGGTAGGTTTAAAAAAAACATAATGATTCATCCTACTCCTTTTCGGACATGTTGGGTTCACATTATTATTAGTAGTATTTTTTATTTTTATTTAAATTATTTTATTTTTTTGCTTTGATTATTGTTACTGTTGTTTTGAATATTCTCATTGGTTTTGTTTGTTTTCAGTTTACTTTCTTGTTATCATTAATATGACAGAGTATTCCGGCCACATTTAGAAAAACAAAAAAGACTTTGTGATTACTCAAGAGAATAAAGTCATAATAAAATCATTTCTTACGAGACTTTTGACAATGCGATGCTAAAACACCAAAGGATTTATCTCCTTGTTTGTGAAACTTAGCTACTGAAGTTCAATTCATCTAAATGCTCCACAGAAACCATTCAAACAACTAACAACAGGTTAGAATAACTATTAGCTACGATTTTATTCTCGTAAGTAATTATTTCATTACGACTTTACTCTCGAAAAAAATGATATTAATACAACTTTATTCTTGTAATTATTTTATCACGACTTTATTCACGTAAGTAATGATTTTCCTACGACTTTATTCTTGTAAGTAATAACTTTATTACGACTTTAATTTCGTGAGTAATTACGAAGAAATTTCTCAATTTGGCCCTAATACTCCATCGTTCATTAATGATTTGAGTGAAAAAACAAAAACAATCGTGACAGGGGATTTTTTTTTAGTTCAGTGAGTTGTAAACACAAAAACTTTGGCTACATACACTCACGCATAAATAAACTTTATGAACAACGGCAGATTTCGTCCTTTGGGATCAGCTCTCAGCCGTGAAATTCCTCCCCTGATGCATCAGGGCACCCATGAAAATGGAGATGGCAGTATCTGATCTGTGGATGGGGTCCAATCTGCCTCTTCATCAGTGTTCTTCATTAGAGTCAAGCGCTGTCCATTAAGACCTCGTAATCCCCCTCACCCGCTGCCACGCACGACCTTGAGGTGTAACGGTACACACTGTTTTACAGCTCTTGAGTTCTCACAGAGGTGTAGTAAATGTCGGAGGTACTCGGGCTGTCGGCTTTTGCAGGTGAAAGAAAGTTGTTTTGAAACAGGATTTAAAGAGCTCTCTTAACTCCACAACCCCTCCCAGAGTCGTCGCTGAGATTACAGCTGATCATAACCAGTAATTTAAGTCCTCGCTGCAACGCTGTCATCACACAGTGTGACTTTTTTTTTTTTTTTTTTTACCAACTACTACAGAATGCGATCATTTCTTGCGCACCATAGTGGCTGCTTAATTGAGCTGGATGTGCGTCAATGATTTCACTTAGAGGGGATCATCAAGATTCAGACAAGCACCTGGTCTTTTATGTGCCTGTAGAAGGCTGGCAGGAAAAACGATTACCGGCCTCATTTGTTCTCTATAGACAGTTGTGACCTTTCCAATTGGCACATCCTCTTACGAATATGACAGCTTTTCTTTCCTCAAACCAGGAGTGATCTTGCATTTAGTATGCACATAAATTGCATTTTCAGTTGGAGCAGCTCGGAGCAAGAACATGCAGCACAATCGGTACGACGCTGCTTTTCGACACTAGATGTGTCTACTGTGAGTGGAAGTTTACGACGGTCCCATTGTGTTCGTCTCTCTGCCGCATGGTTCTCTGAAATAAAGGCGCCTTCTGGCAAATGATTTCAACGGATGCCTGTGATTATGCTGAAATACTGCTTAATTCAATGTCCGGGTGTTGAATAAATAACGATAAGAGTCATGTAATATTAACAGTACATGCTGAATGTGGGGTATTTAAGAAAAACTGTTTGAATGCAGCTACTTGTAGACTAATAAAACATTCGGCAGACATGCTGCAATTAAGCAGCTGTAATGTTATGGATGACAACATATGCTTCTTTTTGCATTAATATGTAATGTGTAGAGCCAACAAGCTGCACAAAAAACTCAAGTAGAGCTGCTCTGGCACTTTGAAACCCAACTGGCCTGAAAAAAGTGATTTGCTGGACACATATTGTAAGAAAATACACACATGGGATACACACAGCAAAATACAGCATTCACAACACACCAATAAAACACCCAGACTCCCTCTTTGTACACTGTGGTTAGATTGTATCGTAAAAATGCATTTGTGCAGAGGGGGATGGGGATAAAGGCACACAGAGTGATTGCCAAAATCACTGTTTACTTGAATGGATTACCTTTCAGTGAAACTGTTGGGATGTGCAATCACCGGGAAATCTCGGAGCAGAATGAACTGGCAGGACTATCAAAACAAAGAGCTCCAGGGGATGTTTCATAAGGGGCTTGAATCCTCACTATAGGAATGACAATGTCTGAAGCACAATGTCATTTTTTGGATTAATAGGTGCTGCCCAAGAGTGTCAATCCATTTCTTTTATGTTTATTAAATCAATAACAGTCTGATTGTTCATAATCTATGTATATTTCAGTTTCAGAATCCCTATAACTTAAAACTTGATCCAGATTTGCATACTTTCATAAACAGTCTTATAATGATAATAAACTGGGCAAACACAAAGGAAACAGAGCACTAAAAGATTTGGATAATAGTAGCTTTCAAACAAAAAATAGATGTGAATCTCGAAACCTTTTAATATTTGTCTCAAAAAAGTGAAAAAGGAAAAAGAGTGTTACATCTAGGAAAATGAGCGGTGTTGTTGACCTGCACGGCACAGTGCAGAACTCAATCTTCAAGCGTGATGCAAAAGCAAAAACTTGATGAAATGCTTTTTTTCGTTTTTGCACGGCACAAAGGGAAACATTTCAACTTGAGGAGGTTATACAAAGAGATTCATCCTTTGACTGCGAGGAGACAGAAAGTGAGGGAAAAAAAAGGCAGTGAGGAATACAATCGAGACACTTTCCTCTCTCATAAGGGAGTGTAAATAATTTTTGTTGTTGCCTGTGTTTGTTGTTCAGTGCCCCGGTCGATCCGCATCTGTCTGAGGAGGCCATTTCTAGTGATGAGATCCTGCGTACCGTCTCCCAAATGTCCACACATTCTGAGCAGTTTACACACCTCTCTGTTGCTTTCTCAATCCCTTATGTCTTTGCATCACCGCTTGAGCTAGCAGCCTTTTTTTCTTTTTAATCTAGGGGGCTCTTCTGTCCATCATTGCTCTTCTATCTTAAACAGAATGGGCACCCAGTCTAAACCTAGGCTTTAGTAATGATGACCACAGGCACAACAACCATCTGTAATGTGTCTGCTCCACCCTGCAGGGAGCTGGAGAAGGATCTGCTGTCACTCTAGCAGAGGAAACATCTGTTCCCATTAAATTACTGTGGCCCTGCCATGCAAGTTATCTCTACTGCACTCCATTTTACTGCCCAAGTCCTGCGCCTGTCGACAAGGGGATAAAACAAGATTAGTTAAATGACTGGGAACAGGAGGAAGTAGTAAGAGAGGGGGAGAAAGGAAGTACAGGGAGACGTCTCTTCCTCTTGTCGTCTGCTCTCTTACCAATTAGGAAGTAGGGACTGTCCTCGAGTAAGGCAAAAGAGGGATATAATCACCTCATCCATCAGAGGACTTGTCACCGGGCAGCCTAAACCCATTACAGGAGTAACACCGTGAGTGGCCTTGTGAGAAGAAGCTTGTCCACATGGAAGATCTCGCTGCTCCAGTTCCCGGTTTGTGATACCAGCGTTTTAACGACAATCTCCTCACATCTTCCTTTGCAACACTGCAGTTTTCTCAGGGTGAGAACTTCTACTTTCACTCGTGAATCTGTGTTTATCAGCCCCTGCAACTGCGTAAGTTTTACACTTGATGTGGAGTGAAAAAGATGAAAATTGGCATCAGAGCATATGGCGCACAACCAAAACCTGAACATCTGGTCGTATCAGAGATTGAAGATGAAAGAGCCGTAACTGTGTCAGACCCACTTTGGTTCTCTTCCTTTGAAAGGACACATAAATAAACAAAGGTGCAGCATTATTTGGACAGTTTGTTCAGTCAGCATGAATTAAATATAGCAGAGGAAGGTCTGTGTGTGTGCGTGTGTGGCTCTCTCTGACTCTAACCCCTCTACCCTCTTTTCATTGTAGTTTTGACATTTCCCTCTGACAACGAGAAAAAGGCAGGGCGAACTTGATATTTATGTATCCGTACAGATGCTGCGAGAAGTGAAGCAGAGCAGAGTATTTTTTGGGAATGTTTCTTTTGTTATGTAAACCTGTATCCAGAGTCTTCACACGCAATGTATTCATTTGGTATTCAGCTACCAGGGATCGAGCAAACTGTAAGGCTGCTGTAGGTCTCTAACGTTGAGTAAAATACCGTAACTAAGCATTGCCAACTGTGCACTGTTAAAGGGATATTACGGCGTAAAATTAATTTGGGTCAAACATAACGTAAAACCAAGTTAGACACCCCCTCGAGTGATGAAAGTTACCGACCGCTTGCTTTTCTAGTTAGATCAACTTCAGTTAACGACCACATGACAGCAATACACAGCGGTCTGAGGAGCCACGAGCTCAACCCTCAACCACAACGCCACTCTATAGCCACAAATAATGCTCAGAACAGCACCTAACTTCATCAACAGATAAAGATATAGGGTCCCAGCCGTAGTACTAGCCATCAAACATCTTTTTAGCTTTGCCTAATTTCTTTAGCAAAGAGACTAAACACAACTCACCTACTCTCTTCCAGCAGGCGCTTGTTTGTTGGTGAGACCTCAGGACAGTCCATTACGGACTGCCGTGGGTTGACGCAGCTCAAGGAAGAACATTCATGATCATTTCTTCATGGAAATGCAATCAGACCGACACGCTAAGGCAGAAGAACTACTGCGTCTGCAGTGCAAAAATGGTGATTATTACTTCAAGGAAATGATAAAGTAATGATCATAAATGTTCTTCCTTGAGCTGCGTAACCCCACTGCCGTAATTGACCCACCTGAGGTCTCGCTACAAACAAGCGGCTGCTGGAAGAGAGTGGGTGCGTGTGTTTAGTCTCTTTGCTAAAGAAATTAGGCAAAGTTAAAAAGATGTTTGGTGGCTGTTTGACCCTAACTTAATTTTACACCGGAATATCCCTTTAATGCTTCAAATCAAGAAGTATGACCAAGTGTGTACATCTGCATTTCTATGTTTCAGAATCAACGAGCAATGACAAATCAATACTTTACGCAGTTTCTAGCTTTCTTTTGTTTGTCGTTGCAATGCTGACTGCCGCCAATCACAGCCAGGCGTTCATGAAACTGTTAATTAACTTCAAATGAAAACTTAATGACAGATGATGATTTGACTTTTGCTCAGAGAGTTTCAGTTATAAATGGCTACCTCTTCAGTCATTTTTGTCAGAGCTTTGAGGGATGCAGGTGAGAGCTCTGTGCTGAGAGAGGAAAAGGTGAGCAGTACAAGGCGTGCCAGGTAAAGAAGAAAAAGATGTCTGCAGGGTAAAAACAGCAGGGGAGAGAAGAAGTAATGAAGAATATTGGCTGAGAGAAAAACCCTGCTGAGTGTCATGACAAAGTAAGGCGGCAACAGGCTAAAAATAGAGATCCAAAAATGTAGGCAGATAAACAAAATGAGAGCGATTAGGTGACTTTTGCATACCCCCCAGTCTCCCTCCCTCCCTTCCCTCACAAGCCCTCCTGCCTCAAACACACACACACACAAACAGATACACATCAGATGATGTATGTGTCCTTGACAGAAGAATGGGAATCTAAGTATGCTGCAAGTCAGAGCTGCGCACAGAGACCTGGAATAAAATGGTGAGTGTGGAAGGGAAGAACCAGTAGGAAGTTAATTTATGCAAAAATAAAGCCAGGTAGAACTCAAATGGAACACTTCACTGAATAATTAGGCAACGAGTGTCCTGCATATTTAACGAGTTGGGTTACCTGAACAGAACTCGGCTTGCAAGGACACCCTGCTGTCAGTCATCATGCCAGGCTCGACTCAACGAGCTGACCTGCTCGTAGCAGTGGCTTCCTGTTTATCGTATGTATTCATCTGACTCATTTCCAGAAAATAAATAGGTGTACTTCTCAAAATACTGCTCTATTCATTATTAGTATCTGCATGTAAGAATATGTTTGAGCTTTCAGTTCAATAAAAAGACAATGAACTCTTAATTTCAATGTCATGTCCTGTTAGTTGAGTACATGGATGAAATTTTGAAATTAAAGGTAGGGGGGACACATATGACTTAAGTACCTTTGAGACATAAAGCCTAGTAAACAGCATATCTCACACACACAGTAACAGAGGAGGCAATACGGCCAGTGGGTGGATGGCATGGACTGTATTATGGACAACTGGACTCTGCGTTTTGCCAGTATACAGATTTGAAGCCAAAAGCTCTCTGTAATTCTGCGTTTTCTCTCCATTTCCGAAAACCAACATTGCGCAGTAGCGTTGTACGCACTCCACCACTTGCACAGTAGCATTGTGCGCAGTCGGCGGGAAAGTCACTGTGATGATACTTGGCTCAAACAATGTATCCCCCGGGTGAGCTACTCAATCCTTGTACACCCATAGGCTGTACCAAGTGTCAATCATAAAAAACTTAACTTTTAAAAATGGAGCTGTACAGAAAAAAAGAGGACTTGAGCACAAATCAGTCTTACAATAACTACATGTCAACATTGCAAGCAGGGCGGAGAAAAATTTATATTCTGTGTAACAAATTTCTAAAGTTTGTCCACAGCTCCATAAGCTTTGATGGAGGAGGCGGGATTTATGACCTATACTGCAGCCCGTCACCAGAGGGTGCTGTTCTCGGAGTGGCTTCATTCTAGACGGCAGACGGCGTCCATTCTATTCACAGTCTATGGTGGATGGAAGTACAAACCCGATACAGGGATGTAAATAAAACCACCGATGTATGTGACGTTACAGAGGGAAAAAGAACGCCGCCCTCCTGTAAACTTACATCAACAAATGGCGGTGTTCACGGATTGACTGTTATGAGCAACTTGCAAAACATTAGTCTGGTGGGCATGGAATGACTGACAGCAGGGAAAGCTAATCACACACAAAAAGCGGCCCTGCGGCAGAGTCAATCAAGGACCTTGTGGGTGGTCCAAACCAAGGGAAACCAGTTTTCGGCTTGACATGTCCCCCGTGTCCCCCCCCCCACAAATTACACCCGTGGTTGAGTACATTAAATAAGTTGTAAAAAAAGGCAGTTACCTGACTTTATGTCCTGAAGAGACCTTTAGGCTCACTATTAACTGAGCTAACCCACTGTTGGCAATAGCTTCCTACTTTATAGCATGATATCACTCCACTCATCTGACTCTTCTAAATCAACAGGCACAGTTCTCCAAATTAAGCTCTAGTCCTCTTCTATCTACACTTAAAAGTACAATAAATGTGCCAAACCCTCTAAATGTTCAAACATATCATAGCTTAGCCTCTAATGACGATTAACTCCAAATCATTAAGCTATCTTTACAGAGTCACCATATTAAGTCTTTGCCTCATTGACCCCTTAACTACTGCATCTCTTATTTTCTCCAGTTGGTCCCCATTACCGGCTCGCTTGCGCAAACACAACACATTCTTTGTTGATAGCTCTAAATAAGTTCAGAGGTGAATTCTCTCCTATATCACTGATGGGATAAACCGTTTCAGAGTAATTAGCAAAACCTCCTAATTATTCAGTGTGTGTCATAAAGCTAATAGTCAAAAGCTGCAGTGGCTATCATCTTTCACCCCAGATAGTTTCATTCTTAGCGCTGCCCAAGTCTGATTAAAGCTCCACAGCTCATTGCTATGCTTTTCAATACAATGACTGGGAGCTGTGATAAACAACTTTTTAATTGCAAGTGCCTGAAGTGTGACCAGTGTCAGAAGTTTGCATTTTATATCAGGGCACTGTTTGCATTACTAAATAGGTCACCTTGCCTAAAAGATGGTGGAATATATATTCAGGGCATTGAGAACAATAAATACAGCTTTAGTCTCTCTCACACATTATTCACTTTGATTCTTTCTTTTTTTTTTTTTTTTAACTTTTCTTTCCTCAAAATTAATTAGGTCAATGACCCCTTTTTTCTACTACACCACAATAAAGGCAAACATATGTTTTATCTCATGTTACTACCATATTTTAATAGGCACAAAGGGACAGATCACTAAGTAATTATCAGAAAACCATTATTACCATCTTTGACATAATACATCACGAGACGTTTTTTGTCCCTCTGATAAGGATGTAATTGTCTTTGAGGGTCGGCAGACACTAGTGGGCTTCAAAGATGCTCCTCTTCACACATGGTAACGATTGGCCCTCGGTGTTGGTCATGGATAATCAATGTGTAATTATTCCTTCGACATGAAACCGAATGAATATGCAACAACAATCTGAGACACGGGGGCTCGATCTTCCTCTTGAGTTTTAATCGCTCTGATGAAATACTGTTTAGCCTCCACTTCCACGTGTGAATTAAATCAATGACATGAAAAATGGATATGAGAATCTCTCTCTCTCTCTCTCTTTCTCCACCTTGTTCCTGTCTTTGTCTCTTATAAATCTGCTGGCCCATGTCTTTCTCCATCATTGGGATTGTTTTACAGGAAACCTTTACAAGCTGGGGATCTTGGCGTGTAATGAGACAAATATAAATTTTACAGGTAAGCAACTGTCTCCCTGGCGCAGCTTCTTCTCCTGCTGAGAGGAACAACATTTTGCAATATGCATTTCACCTTGAAAAATGTTTGGCTGCATCATTGCTGCATAAAAAAACAATGATTACACAGTTTGGACAGTCTTCATTCAACTTCATAAAAATGCAAAAATATAACACCGGCTTTCTTGATAACAAAGCAGCACCTATTCCAGCTTTCATCCATATTTATATAGAGACAAAAACAGCAAATCACTGTTGCATAGCACGGACACATTATGGAATTGCCTTCACAGCCAACAGGAACAGGATTGTCTTCATGCCCTTGGTGCCACATGAAACATTTTTCTTGCCCACAGGCACATACAGGCATAAATCTAAAAGCATGTGCACACACAGCATCATACATGCACCCATGCACATCCTCCAGCTCTAATATCACAGAGATGCCACTGAAAAAGGCAGCACCATAACCTTTGCTGCTGCTAGCCTTTGTAAATTGTTCCCTCTAAATTATTCATCACTAACATATTTGTCAGCTAGATCCAGGATTGCTTCAGAGGCCTTTTAAATATTGAATAGATTTCACATCTAATAACACTGGGGCATGTGCTAAACTGCATAAAGTAACTACCAGGCAACGCATGACTCATGTACAGGATGTGTCAGCGAATACACCCCAGCAGAAGAAGAAGAAGAAAGGATCTCGCACATGTGTCAGCATTACTCCCGGACTGACACTTTCACTCTGTGTGTGTGTCAGAGCATCCCATTCAATCAGCCTCCCACTTACATTCTCCCAGCATGACACTTAACTGGTGGGAAACATGGGGGCGGGGGGGTCGGAGTCGAACCACCAAGGTCCTTAAGAGAGATCAGGATTCAGGGCTGGTTCTAATTGTGGGTCTGTAGCAGGGGAGGTTTTGACCTTTATTGCTGTATTTACACACAAACAGCTCTATAATTGTGGATGTGGCAGAGTTTTTCCTGCAGAGTACTTCTTATTAAAAAAGACAGCACATCGGTCATTCCATGAAATCGGTGCCTTCTCAGCTTAGAAAATTTACAATTTAAACTATGTTTAATTGTAAATTAATGTACCCAGGAATCAAAGAATGTTCAAAGGCTGTGTTATTTCATAATTTATAACTGTTTTTCTCCTGGCTGTTTTCATAATCTTGTCAACCCTGTTAGCAACATAAACTTAACAAAATACAATATTTCTAAATAAAAGAATATGTAATATATGTACATATATTAGCAGTACTTTAGTCTCTCTTTCCATTGAGATTATTTTATTTGTGGATTTTTTTCTCCAACTAGATATTTGTCATTCAGATGATCAAATATACCCTAATTTTGCATGGCCATCAGGTCTCAAAATACATCAGATATTTTTTGGAAGAGAAATGTTGAAAAATGGCCCAAACTAAAAATAATTATTAGCTCAATAATGTTCACTTGATGACCTAAAATGTTTTAATTTTAAAAGTTTAACCTTTAGAGAGAGTACAATAAGGGTAAACACTATTCTATGTCATCCCTGTTACTCACATGTCAAATCCTGTTACTGTGGCAAGGTAACAGGGTTGACAATTTTAAGATACTCTGCCTGTGGCTAGCTTAAATAAGTGCTAGCTAAAGTGCAAGCTTGGTAATTACTTGGAGATATTGATAATATTTTGAGAAATAGAAAATTATTTAGGTTTATATGTTAAAAAGTGGTAACAGGGTTGACATTGTATGCTTGCCCCCCTGGTTAAACCTTGAAAAAACATCAAAAATAGCACATCAGAGATGAGACAATCTTGATTGTCACTGAGCTGTTAGCATCCTGGCACAGAGAAGATGCAACCACCTGTCAAAACATGTCAAATCTAGAATGTACTATTATTTTTTTAGGGTTTTTTTGTTAAGGTAACAGGGTTCACGTGAAATCAGGGGACCCCGATAAATCTATAATGATTAGTATATATTATTACCAAAAACACTGTTATATACATATGTATATACATATATATATACACATGTATGTATCTATATATAAATATACACATATGTATATACATATACACACACATATATATATACACACATATATACACACACACACACACACACACATATATATATATATATACATACATATATATATATATATATTTTACAGGATTATTGTTAAATCATCATATGTCACCATAATTTATTGTAATGTTTAAAATGTCAATAAGATTTGTTAAAAATAAATAAATAAATAAATAAATGTTGGGTAGTCCACTGAAGCTGGGCAGCCATTTTTTGTCAATGACATTACAGAGTGTCAATTGAATCTTTGAGAACCAATCCCAAGGAAGCTCAAGGGAATTCAATTATGCCAATGTGATGAACTGGATTTACAATCTTGTTTTACTCTTCACCTATTGTAACTGTTCTGTCAACATTCGTTTCAATTAATTGCAATTCGTTGTGATTATAACATACCTCGAGCCCCGTTTTTTATACTGTAATGTTTGTGATATGTTTTAAATGAAGTTGTTTACATTTGAAAAAAAACAAAAAAAAAACGGAATGGAATTATGCAAATGATTATGTGTGATGTCAGACTAGCATGGTGATGTCAGAATGACATCATCAACATCAAAGCTCTCCAGAATGACATCATCAACATCAAAGCTCTCCAGAATGACATCATCAACATCAAAGCTCTCCAGATGAGGACTCAAGTCACAGATTGTTATTCCAGAGGTTTGATCTGAGACCACACAATCTACAGAGAGCATCTACTGAGAACCTTTACAGTGACCGCAAACAAAGAGCGTATACAGAGACTGGATTGTCTCTGTAGAAGCTCTCTGGATACAGAGAGACCAGTCCAGAAGACTTGAGAGATTTTTTTCACTGTTCATTTACAAGCCACAATGCAGTGCATGAAAGTTGCTCTGGAGCAGCAGGTAAAATACCTGCAGGAAGAAGTCTCAAGAAGAGCAGAGGAGACTTCAATCATTACCGTGAAGGCACAGGAGCTCCATTACTGTCTTCAGTCCCTCAATGCTCAATTGGAGACTGAAAGATACTGGAACCTAGCCCTCCAGAATGATTGGCAGGACTTGTGCCTAAGACTCGAGTTTGCAGACCAGCAGTATGGCAAGCAGGTTGAGCAGCTTGAGGAGCTTGAGGCAGAGAAGCTTGCCCTGGAGCAGAAAGTGAAGGAACTGCAGGAGGATGGTATTTCAAGAAGAGCAGAGGATGAAACAAGTGATACTGGGGTTAATCAAGAGCTCCAAGAACTTGTGACATCTTTAAAGACTCAGCTGCAGGCCGAGAAAAACAGGGCCGAAAATCTCAAGAGAGAGGGGGAAGATTTAAGGTCTCGGCTTCAAATTGTAAACAACAACTTGACACAGTTGGAGGCAGAAAAACTTGCCCAGGAGCAGAAGACAGAGGCTGAAAGGGAAGAGAGACAGAGAAAGGAGGATTCAGATAAAACCGAGAAGGTAGAAGAGCTCCAACAACTTGTGGAATTGTTCAAAACTGAGCTACAGGCTGAAAAAAACAAGACTAAAACCCTCAGGAGTGAACAAGAAGAACTCAGGTCTTCCCTTCAGAAGATTGAAAAACAGAACCTGAAGCAGGCTAACCAGTCAGAGGCTGAGAAACTTGTCCTGGAGCAGACTGTGAGGAGGCTGAGGGAGGAGACCAAGAACAGAGCAAAGACGGAAAAAATTTATCTCGCCAAGATTCAAACGAGCCATGAAATGGTAGTTAACCAAAGTATTGTGCTGCATGACAAGTACCGGATGACTGACGCCCTCACGAAACAACTGAAGGAAGTTCTGGACAAAAGAAGAAAAGAGATGAAGCTGATTGAAAAGGTGACTACAGAAAACGAGTTTCTGAAACAGACTGTGTGGGAGTTGCAGGAGGCGATCATGAGAAGAACAAAGACTGCAGAAAATGATCTCACCACGATTCAAGAGGGCCTTGATAAGGAAGCTTCCCAAATCATTCTGCTGCAGGAAAAGGAGCAGATGGCTGACGACCACATGACACAAATGGAGGACGTCAGGCATCAGCTTCTGGACAAAAACAGTAATGAGATGAAGCTGACTGAAGACCTGACAACAGAAAACGAGACCATCGAGGAAACACCCGAGATGGAGGAGATCTCTGGAGCAACACCCGAGACCTTTGAGGAAACACCTCAGATTTCCTGGTGGAGGAGAGTTAAAAAGGGATTGACTCCTAAACATCGGCGCCAGTACAAGCAGCGGATGTCGGACCAGGAGATGAAAACTCCAACCTCACCCTAAAACAAACACACACACACACACACACACACACACACACACAGGCCATCACTGGCCAACAAGTAGGCACAGAAGAACATGTCAGGTCCTGACAGACTGAAGCTGCTGCTTTCTGTCTGTCAGGACTTAACATGTTTCTCTATGTCTGTGTGGTTTTCTCCGGGAGCTCCGGTTTCCCCACACAAATAACACAAAATAAAAAATAAAAATATCCCCTCCTCGGGCTACCACCTTAACGTGGTGGAGGGGTTTGCGTGTCTCATTGATCCCAGGAGCTAAGTTGTCAGGGGGCTTAATGCCTCCGTTACGGTCACCCATGGCAAACAGTTTCTGGAGGAGAGATCAGACTAAGGGTAGTCCAAATAGAAACCTAATGAAGAATATAATATTTGATAATGTGTTTCCCTCGCTAGTACGGGTCACCAGGGCCTCCCCTGGAGCTAGGCCTGGGAGTGGGGCTCAATGGATAGCGCCTGGTGGCCGGGCCTGCACACCTGGGGCCCAGCCGGGGAGACGAGGCAACGTGGGACCTCCTGCCCATGGGCTGACCACTCATAGGAGGGGCCAAAGGAGTAGAGTGCAGGCTGCAGACACTAGCACCAGCGACGTGGAATGCCACCTCTCTTGCGGGGAAGGAGCCTGGGCTGGTGTGCGACCCGGAGAAGTTCTGACTAGATATAGTTGGACTCACCTCCACACGTAGCGTGGGCTCTGAAACCAGCCCTCTAATAATAATAATAATAATAATAATAAACTTTATTTGTATAGCACCTTTCATGACATGAGATGCAGCTCAAAGTGCTTTACAGGTTAAAAACAAAGCACAAGTGCTTTACAGACAGGGTAGATGATTGGCAATAAAACAATAAAATTGACAATAAAAACAATAAAATTAGCAATTCAAAAAAATGTAAAATAAATAAAAATAAGCAGACAATAAATACAGAAGCATAAAACAACATCATAATAATAGCAAATAGTGCGGACATGATCAAATAAAAGCAAGGGTGAAGAAATAGGTCTTAAGATGTGTTTTAAAGTTATCAACAGAGGTTGCCTGTCTTATGGAGACTGGGAGTTTGTTCCATGCTGTCGGCCCATAGAAGCAGAATGCTGCTTCTCCGTGATTTTTGTATGCCATTTTGGGTACTTCAAGCAGGTCAGCACTGGATGACCTAAGGGAGCGGTTTGGGACATATCTGGGTAGACAGTCAACTAGGTAGGAGGGTGCCAGACCATTAAGAGCTTTATAAACAAGTACCCCTAGTCCAACCCCTAGAGAGGGGTTGGACTCTGGACTCCCTCGTCCTGCTGGGGGACTTCAGCAGCCATGTTGGAAGTGAAAGTGAAACCTGGAGGGGCATGATTGGGAGGAACAGCCCCCTCTAAGGTGGTCAGTGCCTGTCGTGGTGGTAGTACCCGAACCCGTTGGTGTACATGGTGTACATTTGATGAGAAATGCCGTCAAGCAAATGCCATTCCTATTGCACTAGTGAGCTCCTTAAAATTATTGCAATAAAAAATATTGGCAGCAGTCTTTTGAGAATTTTCCTTTGTTAGTCAATGCTTTCACACCAAACAAGGCTGCTCTTGCAAATAAAGCAAACCCTGTTCCTCAATCATCCCTATAATCATTAACCTGCAATATATATATATCTGCAAGGGGCGAACTACATCTACCAGTGTGGCTCCTCAGGCAAGACCCTTGAAAGCCAAACCGGCTCAGACGTCACCCAGGTTAACAAGCTCTACGTCACATGCTGAGGAACTAAGGCAGTGTGATGACAAATGGGCTACTGGAACAAAAAAAGAAAAGGCAATGGACGCAAGATGAGAACAAGGCTCTGTTGGAATGCTACTACTCCAATTATATATATACACACACACACACACACATATATATATACATATATATACACACACACACACATACATATATATACATATATACACACACACACACACACACACATACATACATACTGTATATACACATATATACACATACACACACACACATATATATATATATATATATATATATATATATATATATATATATATATATATTATTTTTTTTTTTTTCTACAGGTTTATTTTCAAAGCATCATATGTCACCATAATTTATTGTAATGTTTAAAATGTCAATAAAATTTGTTTAAAATAAATAAATAAATAAATAAATGTTGGGTTGGGTAGTCCACTGAAGCTGGGCAGCCATTTTTTGTCAATGACATTACAGAGTGTCAATTGAATCTTTGAACACCAATCCCAAGGAAGCTCAAGGGAATGCAATTCTGCCAATGTGATGAACTGGATTTACAATCTTGTTTTACTCTTCACCTATTGTAATTGTACTGTCAACATTCGTTTCATTTAATTGCAATTCGTTGTGATTATAACATACCTCGAGCCCCGTTTCAATACTGTAATGTTTGTGATATGTTGTAAATGAAGTTGTTTACATTTGAAAAAAAACAAAAACAAAACATCTACAGAATGGAATTATGCAAATAATGAATTGTTCCAGGGGAGGCCCTGGTGACCCGTGTACTGGCGAGGGAAACACATTATCAAATATTGTATTCTTCATTAGGTTTCTATTTGGGCTACCCTTAGTCTGATCCCTCCCCCAAAACCTGTTTGCCATAGGTGACCCTAACAGAGGCAATAAGCCCCCCGACAACTTAGCTCCTGGGATCAATGAGACACGCAAACCCCTCCACCACGTTAATTTCAGACTTTGAAACTTCTCCTGTTACAGTGACCAAGACATATAAAGCACACCTGAGCCTTGTGCCGACTTACACTGTTAAGTTCCAGGTTCATTTTAAACCTCTGCTGATTACTTGCAAAGAATTAGATAACCTACTCCTGATGATATTATTGATTTATTGACTCTGGATGCGCTGTGGTCTCCTTAGATCATTGAGGAGGCTGTGCTGGTCTTTTCTAGATGCCTTTGAGTGTTTAGATCTTTGCTGTTATAGCCTCAAGGACATGGGACACTATGCCATTTGACATAGGATGGACTGCATTTTCCTTTGTTAGTCAATGCTTTCACACCAAACAAGGCTGCTCTTGCAAATAAAGCAAACCCTGTTCCTCAATCATCCCTATAATCATTAACCTGCATAACACACACACACACACACACACACATATATATATATATATATATATATATAGAGTACAGGCCAAAAGTTTCGACACACCTTCTCATTCAATGCATTTTCTTTGTTCTCATTACTATTTAAATTGTAGATTCTCAGTGAAGGCACCAAAACTATGAATAAACACATGTGGAATCATGAGCTTCAAAAAAAGTGTGAAATAACTGATAACATGTATTATATTTTAAATTCCTCAAAGTCGCACCCTTTGCTTTTTTGATAACGCTGCAAAATTTCTCTCAATGAGCTTCATGAGGTAGTCACCTGAAATGGTTTTAACTTCACAGGTGTGCCTTATCAGGGTTACTTCGTGACTGACAGAGTCAGTCATTAAGTACCTCTGTCATCAAGAACAAATGGTGGCTATTTTAAAGAAAGTAGAATATAAAACATGTTTGAGAGAGAGAGAGAGAAAGAGAGAGAGAGACAAAATCGACTACACTCCATATGTGCAGCACTTTTTATGCATAACAATGCAACTCCAAGTGCACAATACAAAATAACCTCCCATATTACAAACAGGCTCAAGTATTCACACATTCAAAGCAATAAAACTTTAACTTTTTCGAATAACCTGAAAGTAGAATAAAACCATCATTTTGGTATTGACACACATACATTGAAGAGGAAAAAAAGATGTAATTTTCTTAATTTATTTACCCTTTATTTAACTATATAAAAACCCATTGAGACCGAGATCTCTTTTACAAGGGTGACCTAGCCAAGAGGTCAGCAGCACACGTCGCAATAATAATAATGATAGAAATATTATTATTAATTATGTAATTAGTTAAAACACAGATTGAAAATTAAAACAAGTATCTTAAAAATAAGATTAACTTTAGTGATGTTTTCATTATAGCAACGGTACTGTCCCACACACAAGCCTCTGTGAATTTATACATGGCAACAGCGCAGTCCTCAGGTAACAATCACTGTAATCTTTGTCTGATGTAATCCCCTGTTTTAATGCTTTTATATTATTTTGCATTTTGTTTAAATCCTAGCTTACTTTAACTTATTTTTTGTTATTTGCTGACTTTGATGACCTCGAGGATTAAATATATTGGATTGGGGCTTTTCATCATATTTCCCTATATAAAAACAGCTTATAAAACCTTTACATTGTTTCTACTGCAGCTATATTTTACATAAGAACGGCATCCATAATTATGTCGCATGGGAATTCACCAAAAAGTTAAAGGGAAGAAAAAGATCAGCACTTTTGCCGGAGGGAGTGAGCCAATATTAGAGTAGCACAATTCTACAGCTGGCTTTGGTGGAACAATCTTTATTTATTTCTCTACTTTTACACTGCAATGCTGTATATTTCTTTATATCTTTTGTTGCTTAGGTCAACATTTCCAACTAGAAACACATTACATGATGGATTGCTGAAAGCCATTGACTGGAAAAGAACAATGATCAACAAAGCTCAGTGGCCAAATGACCAACAAGCTCAATACAGCACCGTGTAAAGATTTTTTACAAAAACAAGAAATGTGCAATTTGCTTACTCATTCATGCAAATGCAGCAAACATGTAAAAACACGTACTTCCAACACACTTCATAAGTTATTACTGGAACAAACTACACATAACTTTATTTATACTAATGCCTCCATGTGAGCTACAAAAGCAAATAAGACCACCAGCAACTAGAATAATTAATTTCTATATTAGGTAGGTGTCAAACAAAGTGAGTTACAACACCTTTTTAACATGGTCCACAGCATATATTCATGAAATTCAGCAATGCAAAAAGGTGAACTGCTTTATACAAATTAAACCTAAACATAACTTTTAAACATTCCCCTCAATCATATCAAAGTGTTAAGTTACAAATATGTCCTTTCACTTTTATTATTACCCAGCAGTGTTAAATACTTGATCCTGATTGGTCAAAACTCTGTTGTAAAGGTGATCAAAGCTAAGGGACACCTGATCACGCAGGTTAAGTCAAATCAAATCCATCTGTGGAAAAGAATTTCACCTGCCTGTTAACACTGTGACAAAAACACCAGTTTCCATCTCAGGCTGGTCTTAAGAGTCCGAAAATAATAACAGCTACTGGGAACAGAAGTGAGAGCAGCCTGGGGAGCATCTGGGCCCCACATGTTTCTGATAGGGAAAAGTGGAGCAAATATCTGTCCCAAAATCTGAGAGTGAATACATCTCTGAGTTGTTGATTGCCAAAAAATAACTTAGACCATAATCTGTAGCTATTATATCAATAATGTTAAAAGTTGTGACATTTGTCTAAAATGCGTTAAAAGGTGTGTAACACTGCGTTAAAAGGTGTGTCAACTGCAAAGAACCAAGAAGAAGGAGAGGAATGAGGACAAAAATGTCAACATTAACAATTCTGCAGACCTGTCCACCCCATGAAACATTACCTTTAATGAACATGTTCAAAAAATGTGAATTATACAAAGTCACCAGGCTGATGTTTCAATTTGACCACTAAAATGCTCAGTTTAAAGACACTGTGGGGAGTTATGACTGCTTTAGAAATAGACTAAAACTGAGACTGATGCCTCTCTATGACCTTCAAAAGCAAACGAGACCAACAGCGGCAATCGTCTTTAACTCAATATTCTGTTTGTGTCTTAGGATGGCAGCCGTGTAGTAAACATGATCATGACTAGTGAGCAGGTGGTAATGGGGATAAGAATCACAATGAGATGAGTATCTGTCCAGGGAACTTGGGCCATTCCTCTTACAGACTGTTTTTCAAAGGGGAAAATGTACTAGTGAAATTTCTCACTTAACTGAGTAACTGTTTAATAAAAGAAAAGGTCAACTCCTGCTTCTATGGATGTTACGTCAGCTAACATTTTATTTTCAGGCACTGAATTTCCCCCGAAGCTGTTCCTGAAAATAAATCTGACGAATACTTCAGTGCAATTTTAATCCTTCGCAAACTTGCCGACTAATCATCAAGGATCACATACCCTAACTTTTTGTCAGAGGTAGGCCAGGATGAGAAATTGAATACTGGTCATGCAAAGAACAATGTAATTGGATCAGGCAGATATATTGCAAAAATGATTAATTCATGACATTACAGCAGATAATGAGATACAAAGAAACACCATCCCATGCTTGATAAATGCCTGCAAAGTGTAATTACACAAACATAACAATCAGACTCAGAACATTAACTGTGAGCATTTGTCTGTCATCCCAAACTATTTGCTTTTGCTAGAATGGATATTTAATCCCTGTAGATCTGACTTGAAGAACACTAAATTGGGATCAGAGTAGTGTGTTTGTTTGTCTTTTGAAGGATGACAAGATTAGAAATAAAGTAAAGACTGACTGTCAAGTCATCATATTTGTCACCTTCAGCAGCAACCCTGATCCTGGAAATGATGTTGAAATTACCTGACCTGACCTGTTTATCTTATAATCAAGTTGTATTTTTCAAACCAGTTTTCAAATACAATACTGCAACTAAGTTACACAGGAGCCTATTTTTCAAATAGAAGTCTCTCATATGAGAAACTGGGTCGGTGCAGTATAGATGTCACAGTGTGTCTCTTCAACATCTTGCCAGCAGTACACCAAAAGAAGAGAATCAAAGTTTGTATAGTGTGTGTGGTTACACCTTATTTCCACTTCTAAATGTGTAAGAAGGCGAGTAAACCAGAGGTCCATTCATTCCTATGAGAGTCTTTGTCGTATTCGATATGTCTGCTGAACACTCCAGCAGTATTTCAATCTAAAATTCGCCTGAAGTACATTTGTAAAGCTGGAGTTTTTTGTGGATTTCACTATGGACTTTATAACAATGTGATAGTTTAACAAACTAACTGTACAATAAGCTACCTTAACTAATTTGCCTGTTGTTTCTCAGGTTAGCTTATTTGATTGAAAGAACTTAAATATTGCCTGACATTGACATTGAATACGCTCAGATTTATCAATTTGATGTGAAACATATCTAGATTTGTCCATTGGACTGGAAATACAGTTGTCATCTATATCAGTCTGGTAAGAAATACAGTCAGATTGTCTTGACAGTTTGATGTGGAGTTTAATTTTGCTGTACAAATATCCTCAGTGCTCATCTACATATTAATGGGGTTTCTTCAAGGTTACATTCATTCTAGTTAGGGATGCACGATATTTATCGGACCGATAAAATATCGGCCGATTTGGGGAGAAATTACGTCATTTTTTATCGGTCCGATAGGTGCATTTTTCCGATAGAAAGATCCGATATATTAATGAAATTACGAGTAACGTTTGCAGGCGGAGTAGCCGCCCGTCCGAGACGCGCTGGTTAAGTCATCTATCGCGCCTTACTCGCAGGTCCCAAGCCTGACCCCGTCACTATCTGACAGATAATAAAATGTCTTCACCAGCATGGTCTTTTCTCTCAGTGGCAGAAGATGACAACAGCATTGCTATATGCAAAACCTGTTCAGCGAGGATTCCGAGAGGAGGAAAGAAGACGTCAAGTTTTAACACAACGAATCTGATAGCTCATCTGAAAAGTCGCCATCGCGGCGAAGCAGTATTAAAAGAATATGAGACAGCCGCCGAAGCTGCTAGCGGTACTAAAGCTAAGACAACAACACTACGGAGGATCGATGTCCCCATTCAGCAGGCGTTTAAAAACTGCAAAAGCTTCTCAAGAGACAGCGAAAAGGCTAAAGCCATTAACGACAAAGTGATGGAGTTCATAGCGGTCGACGACCAGCCTTTTTCCGTCGTTGAGAACCCGGGTTTTCGTAAGTTATTAGCACACTTGGAGCCACGTTACACTCTCCCAAGCCGCCGCTTCTTCTTGGATGTGTCTCTTCCTGCACTCTATGATATTGTCGCCACACACATTCACAACCTGATCGACAAGAACGGACTACACGTGAGTTTTACCACAGACATATGGACGTCAGATGTTAGTCCGGTCAGCATGCTAAGCCTAACGGCTCATAATGGCTCCTTTACAGTTTACAGTTCTGTTGAACAGTTCAGGGGATCAAATGAAGTTCTGCTTTTTGCTCTGTTATTGTTATTTATAGCAAATGACCACATTTGAAGAGCCAAAAACTTTTGTTTGTTGTTCTAGATAGGCCAGAGCAACAAAAATATCAGTTTTCAATCGCTGCATCCTGCACAAACTGCAGATTATATGAAGATTATAATAAACGTAAAAATATGAATTTATAAGTTATCGGTTATCGGTATCGGTATCGGCCATGAGAAGAAGAAAATTATCGGTTATCGGTATCGGTTGAAATTTTTCATATCGTGCATCACTAATTCTAGTTCATCCTGCTGAGATTTAATGGTCAAATGTATGATTTTTTTTGTGAATATTAAATAGAGACAATTTTAAAAACAGGGCTCTTTCTATAATTGCTCCACTGACGCCCACCCCCTTGCACTGTTCTCAGGTATTAAATATCACAGCATAAAAATAATCAGTCTTGTCTCGTTTGCTATTGTATATTATAAAAAAACACTACAGTAAGAATTTAAGTCTATTTCATAAGTGTTGAAATTCTCCTCACATGAGCTTTAAACAGAGCTGATGCAACAGGTAAACATGGAAAGGTTAGGACTAAGATCATTTGAAATTTGTTTACTTTCTCTATCAATTCAGTGTTCATGTATAAAACAATACCCTGTATTCCTTTTCCTGAAGGCTGGTGTGTATGATGGCTTCAAAGCCATACTTGTATTAGGTACAACAGCACCCTCTTGGGTGTGATAATGCTTTTTTTACAACATGTCTTTGAGCTATTTCATTTAAAAAACCTATATCAGACACACATCATTATTTCCCTCTGTATAGCTATTCAGTTTGCTCTAACACACAACTATTTCTACAACTACTGTTAACATTAGACGTATTTTCTCTCAGTATCTTCATTTTTACGATGCACATCTGAATGCATGTGGACATTTATATTTTGCCTGTCTATAACTAAAATAGTGTTTTGTGTGGAACCTGTTTGATAAACATAGACATTAATATTTGCTATAATGGTAGTAAACTTCATACATATCTCATACATGATCAGGAGTCTTTTATATCAGCGCTCAATAAAATCAACCTGTTAAAACTGGAAGTTGTTAAATATGCTGCATCAATTCTTCCGAGATACACAGACAACATTTTATTGAGTTATATAAACATTTTTAATTTCGACAGACACGCCAATTAACGATTCAAAGCTGGCAATATTTATACGCTTTGAAGTATTAAACTGTAGTGTATGGTTGAGGGAACCATAAGGAATAAGATTAATTCAATGATTGATGTACCTTACTGGTTATAAAAATATCTACAAAAATATTTCCCTAATTCAACATTTCGGTGTGTTTATCATCGAACTTGCACACAAAAATATGTTCTCAGTAACTGCCTGTCTATCCCAATGAATCCTTACCTGAGCAGATCAAATTAACAGGCAGTGCACCAAGGTTTTTTTTTGCGTTGTTCACCCACTGTGTGCTACACAGCCACAGGGGACAAAGTGAACAGCAATAAAAGAAGATGAGTGAGGGATTTGGATAAGTCACCCTGGATCACCCCATTATATGAGCTATTGTCTTTTAAACCCTCATCAGCATAGCAGGATTTCAAGTGTGACTCTACCCAAGCTCAGGCAAAACTTCAGTCCCACCAGGGCAAAATAATTCACCTTTTTCAGCACACAATGTAGCCGCAGCTTATCAGCTGATGAAATAAAGGCCTCCTCAATTATGAGCAATAACAAAATCCCACAGCAAGACCTTACATAAAGGCAACACTTCTGGGAAATTGTTCGGGGATAGTACTCAATTCTCAAAAATAACAACCTCCAGAACTCTGGATCCTTGTATTTCCTGCACCTATAGTGATAAGCAAGTGCAATTTTTTCTTTTACAAAATGGTTTCAAAGAAAGAGGGGTGCTATAATTTAAGAGAAAACCTTAACCATAAAGAAAAATGTGCACTCACTCAGAGAACATCAAATAAACAAATAAATATGGTACACAAACCTGATTCCGTTGACAAATTGTATAAAAAAAACAGTTTCCAGTGGCCATAGATAGAACTAAGAATTAAGATAGCTGTTGTAGCTTTGACACGAAGTATAACAAGGTACAGGAACAGATCCAGAGTGGTGGCAAAGGGGTTGCATGACCCCCGTATGATATATTGTGATTGGCTGTTATTTTGGACATACATTTGCTTTTTGAATCCTTGAAGATGATCATTAATACCACCCCGGTATAAATCAGAATTTAGCTGGGGCACCCCAATATGGACTTCATTCTGCTCTTTTTTTAACATGTGCAATTTGCTTTGTGTTGAATATTTCAGTTATTGTAGTTTAGCTTTTTTTTTTACTTTCCTGTTAAGATATATTTCTACTTTCTTTTGCCTAATTTACTTGTTTCACAAAGAGTTATCAGCCAATTCACTGACCAATCACTATACCAGGTATCAAAGCCCAAACGTATTAACAGTTAACTCTGTATTGTGAGCGGGGATGGGAGAAAACAGCATTTTCTTATGCAAGCAGGTAAGTAAGTTAAAGAGCATTTCTTGACAATTATTCCACTTTTGAGTCACACAGGCACCCAAGGTTGTGCTATTTTGTGTGTGTGTGTCATTTGGTTGCACATGAAAGTACCTTTAATCCCGTTTGATACATGATTACAGCTGTTTTGTGTGTTTGGTTAGTAGTTGAAAAGGAAAAGTTCATGATTATGGTTGGAAAAATAATGAGGAGTAGGTTTTGGCAAAAAAAAGGGGGCTCTATTCTCCTAGCTGTGGTCCTGCATTTTTAGCCAAATCATAATGTACATTTTTATTGTAGTCAACGTACAAACTTACGTCACTATCTGTCTTAAAATGCCTCTGAAAATGTCACTGTGCACCCCCTATTACCTTACCTAGGAGTAAAATCACTGGCACTGAGTTTATAGTTTTTAGTTATGACAGTGTGACTTCACTAGAAAGTGATGCAGCAAGGTGATTATCAAGATTATTGCTTTCATAAGCCATCTGCAGTCAGTTTTTGAGGTAATCTGAGGCAACTGTTGTCATCCTTGTACAGTGTAATGGTTTTTTTTTTACACTGAATTTAAACTATAAGGGCTAAGGTCAAATGTATGAACAAATTTAAAGGTCAGAGGTCGGCTAAGTATTGAGCAAATAGTGGACATGAGAGGACTCAGGCACAACAACATGATGTGGCTTGAGTGCTCTGTGGAGGGAGAATAAGATTGCCTCAGATTCAGTGAAATCTTCTGAGACTCTTTACCTCCCCTCTCTCTGTCCTCCAGTACGTTTTTCGAAACATGTGTCGATTAAAGTGAAAGCAGCCTCCCCCCCTCTAACTCACACACACACACAGACACACACACATACCCTTTTCCCCCTTCAGCTACAATATGTGCTTTATTGATCACAGGGCTGTTACTTGGATTGCTGTTGTAGTTAGATGTCATTGCAATGGTCAGCCAGAGCTGCCTCACAACAGCACAGGGGAGCTCTGCACAAAGAATTTTATTTTGAAGGCTTTTAGCAGATAAAACATTCAGGAAGGGCTGTGAGGCAAAAGCTGCCAAAATAACAACACAGATGTTTTGATATTTAAGTTGAATTTATGTGCTCTCCATAAACTTGAAATAAGAGTCTCGGTGAAGTCAGCTGAATGATTGATTGTCCTATCTAAATATTTTCTCTCATCACATCAAAGTGAGGTGAATTTATGTCCACGCAAAAGTCCTCCTGTATATACTTGGGGCGAACCTGAGACGTCTCACACAAAAGAGAAAGCCAATTAAATATTGATTGAAATTCTTGGACAGGGAGATGGATGTGGTTGCCTGCAGTCAGCAGAACAAACCCCACAGGTGAATGCTGTATGTTTCCTTTAATTAAGTCAAAAATAATTAAATATTCTTGACCATCAGTGGCTGTCTTAAGAGTTGATTCCCCATAAATAACCCATGATCTGGTCCGTTGCCAGGTTTTTAAGCTGTAAGTGCCTCTTTGCTGTCTCAAAGTGCTTCAAAAGTGCACAAGAAGTCCTGATATTTTGCAAAGTGTGTGGCAACTGGCCAATGACACATCAGTGAAAACAGTACTTTTTCTGTCTCGTCATTTTTTTATATCCACACCATTAGCCACGTTATTTTAATCGGGGTCAAGCTCCAAGGATTGAGGTTTGACAAGAACATTGTAAACTACTTGTCAGCAATCAGATTTTTTGTGCAGGATCATTTAGGGGACAAGTGTCCGTGATTTCACTCAAAGGTTACTAAAATTGGTCTTCTTCTTTTACAGACTGACTCCTTTGATTTTGTTGACAGAAATGTTGCTGCATTGTGCCATTTAGCTATTTCAGCTAATACTCACCTCATTAATCGGTGCCCGGACACACTGAAGGGGTCCCACATTCTGAATTACATCTAGTGTTTTTTTAAATGCTAGAAGACATGCTAAAAGGGATATGAGGAGCTTTGAACTGCCTTGAAGTGTTTTCCTTTAAAAAAAAACATGAAATTAAGTAGCTCTGAGAAGCCTTTGCTGTCAATAACCTGTGACTGATGCAAAATAATTATAGTCATCAATACCTGGTGTAATCATTGACCAGCTTAAGCAACAACAAAGCCCTGAAACTGAATATAGACCACCATGAAAGAGCCTTAGCAACCATTTCAATCACTAAACACCCATATCTGAATAGCATATGAGGGGGCTTAAATCCATAGCTATAGCAACAGGGCCAACACATGGTCATTGCAACCAAAGTCATCGTTCTCCAGAGCTGTATGTGGTGGAAACCTTCTCCTAAAATCCTGCAGATTCTGTTGAATAGGAGTTTTACAACTGATGCCTGCAGCCCACCACTGAAGCATATTTAATGCACTAACATGCATTAAAAATGAAGTTTCACATATAGATACATACTTGAGCCATTTTTTCAGGCAGAATTCCCACCCAGATGGACTACTATATAGTTTTGTGATCATAACTAGGCCTTCTTACAAACCTACAAAGTCACAAAGTTAGCAAATATTCAGGTCACCTTGTTAGCTGAATGTGCTAATGATCACAGTACATTGGAGCAGGACACACTGTTAAAACTAATACTTGAGTGTATAAAGCAGGGCTCAAAATTACAGCCATGAATTTTAAAATTTCATCTGTATGACCTCAAAATATATGAGATTTCTTTTTAAGGCATTTATAAAAGTGCAAATTGTTGTGGCACAATGTTTCACTTGCTGATGAAGTGACTGGTAGTTGATTGGTAATGCCTGTTAAGAGGCACTGTGTTATGACATCAGTCAAGGGTAAAACCAGTCAGCTTCATCCTATCCAGGTCTTGCATAACCAATCTCAAACCAACATCAGTCTCACTGTCTCCACACACCAAGCCTGAGAATCCTTGAAAATCAATCGTGTGAATGAATTACATGTTAAGTCAATGCAAAGAAGCGATTAGACGCTCGTACTACTCTGGCGGCACAAATGACGTGAAATGTTTCAATTTGAGTGGATCTTCGCGTCGTGATAACCAATCAGCACGAAGGTTGCCAGGTGACGTATGAAAAAGGACGGTTGTTCACTGGCATTGAAAATGGAGGACAAACTAATCGTGTCGGTGGGTGTGGGTGCCCTGAATTATATGATACCTTTTATTTCAATCACCGCAACAGTGAGGAGGTTGGATTACATGGTAAGTTGTAAAAAACCTTCGTCTATCACTTGGTCCTGCTGGTTGAATTGGCAGGGATTACCGTTGAAATTACCGTTGGCACGCAAATGAAGCGAGTGAATACTATTCATTCATACGTCTAGATTCGCTCGAATTAAGCGGGTGGATGAATTTACTCACGTTTGGTGTGAACGCCCCATAAGACTCTTTACTTTCACTATCACTCCCTTTTACCGCACTTTACTGTATGTGACTGAGAAAGCAGAGGAGCTGAAGAAAGAAGATCCAGAGAACCCAGAGGGACTTCATGCTGTGGTAGGTGTAATTCCTGAAGTTTGAGATGGTGATGATAATGGTGTGGTGATAGGTGCACCTGCAGGTAATAACGCTCACAGTTTTGGAGAGTGGTTGAGACTCCTGAATGACTCTGCTCTGAAAATGGCACAATATTCTTTTTTGTTTTTCGCTGTAAAGCTTGTGGAACAGAGGTTTAAGGTAACACTGCCTTCATAGTGTATTTAAGTTAAGGAGCTCCTTCAATTTTGTTAAGTGCTCCTATCATTTCAAAGTTGGGAGCATCAGTGGTACCATGTAAAACAACTAATTATAGGCCCTGTATGGCTTTTTAAAAGCGAAAAAAAGGGCCAATGTTTTCGAAAATCTTAATGTAAGGGAGAATCTCTCTGCAAATGCTCTTGAGTTGGCAAACATTCAGTTGCTTTTAGGGACTGATTTTCTTTAGTTCTCTCTTAATTTATATATTTTCAGCTCTACAGCATAAGTTTCAATCAGTGCCCCACAGTACACTTAATGAATCAAACTAATTTGCTGGAGTTAAAATGATATAAATTAAAAGATCTAAATCACTCACGGCTATTTAAGTGCTCTTCTGTAAATCTGTGAAAAGGAAGGAGGGGGGCAAGGTGATTCAAGCACAACAGGCTCAACCGCAGACTTCCAGAGCAGGTGTGCAGATACCGTAGTGAAGCTTTATTTAGTTGCTGTCAGGTAAACAGACTGCTGAAGAGAGAACAAGTAGCAGGGGTAGGTGTCATTCTGGCAGGGAGCACAGTGAAGAACAGGAGCAGCAGAGCTGGGATCAAGAAGCACCTGCTGCTCCCTCAAGAGCTCGTCAGCAGTGTGGAAATGCTGTGAAAAAGAAAACAATCAACACTTTGCCATGCAACGAACAAATAATTCTCGCTGGGCGTTTTGAATGGGGAGACTAATAATGGCATGAGATGTGTTTCCATTGCTCGCTCTGGTGAGACAGTAATCACATTATGCATAACATTTTTGCATCTCAATGCATCTGGCCCTTTTACCTGCGCAGTGGGAAATCACGGTGTGTGGGGGGACTCAATTTGCAAACACCAATCCGGCTCTTCTCCCCGGGGTGGTGCACACAGAACACACGTGTGAAAACAGTACACATGCTCGTATATTTAGAGCAGTTTAAGTTCACTTGAAGCAGAAAACGGCAAGGGCACGAGGTACTGCAGAGTCAAGTGGGTTTAATGCAACACACATCCACATCAAATGTCCAAAATGAGCCTCACGTTAACTAAGAAACCGCATAGCATTGATACAGCACTGCAGAGCTGAGTGAACTCGTACTTGAACAGAGGTCAGCAGTTAAATGATGACGGACTGAGGCAATCAGGAATCTTTTTCCCAGTTGTGTGACTTTCCCACAGCACTATACTTGTTCATTATACACTCTGGGCACATCACTTTAGCGGGCTAATTCCTACCGATTCCTCAGCCACACCACCCACAACCACTTCTTCTAAACCCAGCCTGCATCATTGTTAATGCATCACAGCTACTGTGCAGATCAACAGGGAATGACTACAGGACTCAAGTGGAATCCCAAAATGTTACATTAGCACTTCTATCAACTCTTACTCTGAGGAGAAAACTAATGTTGCAAGGGATGAGAAAAAAAAAACACGGAGGCAAAAATAAGATATAATGCTTCAGATTGCTTAATAAATCCATCTTTTTTAAATGCATCAGTGTGTTTTTTTTAATGCCTCTCTGTTCAGTTTTGGCAGATATCAGAGCCTGACATCCAACCAAAATTCAACATCTGTCCAATGCTGGCGCTTGATGTGAAGAGAATGTTGCATTTTGACAGTGGGCCCAAATTTCAATTTTTAAACAAAGTTTTGTGTCATTTCAAGTTTGTGTTTGATGTAAAGCCATTTTGAAACTCATTTTCATATCTAACAAAATTCAAAATCTGTCCACAGAGTCAGTTTTCCCGTCATTAGTGTATGTCCTCTACCCTTTTAAAATAAATCCTGGCTAATTATTTTCAAATTCTGCTCTCTGAGGCTCATTTAAATGAAGTATTATACATCCATATTTGTGCTTTTATTGATAATTAGTGCCAATAGCCATACATTAAACCTGTATACATGTTCATCAAAGCAGTTCGGTGCATTAAATGATAATGAAAGTGCTGAATAGAATGACCTATTTCAGATGAAAATCGCCAACATACTGTATCTAGGCAACATAACAACCTACATTACAGATTAGTATTACTAATCCACTCTGCAGAGTATCATGCATGAATTTAATAAAGTGGACCCAACAGGATTATCCTCTCATAGTGGTTCTATGCACAACAAATACTGCCTCTAATTTGATGCATTTAAAACAAGTATTTATTTTACTGCATCGAAAGATAAAGAAAAAATATCCCTAAGAAGTTAACGTTTTTCCAGGATTGCTTAAGATATTCGTAGCAGCAGGAGTGCATGCTCTATACAGAAAACATATGGTGCTTTGTGTAAAAATCCGCACATCTGGAGATGCAATATGTGTGACACAAAAATAAATGAATTGAGTCTTATCAACATTAACCTACAAAATGCTGTTTAAGAACAAGTAAAAAGTAACAGAGACGTTTTTCTACACGTGAATACAAATGAACAAACAAATCTTGTATGCAGAGTTTGGAAATAAAGCGATCGACACATTATATGGTGGTGTAAGTTCAGGAGACACAGTGAGGAGAGGCAAAAGACAAAGTGGGGGACTGAAATGCACCACAATCCTCCAGTTAATAGACTCTCTTACTCCCTGAGTGATTGTCTGTAATAGTGGAGAACACCATTACACATGTCCTCTGTTTCCATTCCTCACCATGAAGAGCGGGAATGAGGAGGAGCCAGAAGATGAGCAGGAGCTGGAACACTACCTGCTTCGATAGTATCGATTAGTTAGTTTAAAGGAAAAGCTCATGCAGTGGTATATATGCTGTTAGGAATTATGAGGCTTATTGGTAAAGTTTGCCTCTGTCTAATAAATAAAGCATTTTTCACACATGCTGTTTTCTAACTACTGCATTTAGAGTAGATAAAATAGAAAAACCGAGGAATCTTCCCAGGAAGAAACTGCATGTGTCCGTTTTACTGCGGCATAAAGAAAACGAAGCACCAAACAGGGAATCCAATATGCAACCAACACACTAGATGCATAAACAAATCAACAACCAGTTGCCTCCCCTTCCTCCAATCTGTATTCAGACCCTCAGTCCTCCCCCAGCATGGATCATCTTGAATCAATGGACAGTAATGCACCAACAATACCCCCCTGTCAGACTCACCTCCCCCAACAGCAGCAACAGCAAAGCTGTGAGATTAAAGTAGGTTCAGCATAGTGCAGGAATTTCCAGGTGTGATCCCCTCCCCCCCTCAAACACATACAATTTGTTGGACTTGATGCAAAGCAGCAAACATTATTCCAGCAGTGGTTCACATCAGGCTGCGTCAGAATTCAGGGTGTGATAACAGTATTCATGTAGAAAGGAGAGGGATACTAAAAGGGCTAAACGCACTGAGCTGATGCACAAACAGTTGGGGGCTTTAGGTTGTCAGGATGTTTGGTAAAAGCTTCAGTGACTATTTTCTATAGAATATTAAATAAGGAAAAACACAGACACAGACTCACACACACTGTGCACTCAGAGATTGAAGGTTTAAAAAGGCCAAATTGGAGCGGATTACGATATTCCCTGTCATTTCATGATTGCACTCAGAAGACATACTTCATTCTCATATGGGTTGACTGACTTATTAATAAAAGGACATATCCTGGATGATAAAAAAAAAAATCCTCATTCATATCCTGATTTTCAGAGGAACTTGTAAAGGGATTATTCTCCGTTAGCAAGTCCCACCAGGTACCGAGACTTCAAATAAACATCATTCAACCTCAGACCAACTGACGGGGATTAACTGTAAAAGTGTTTGTGTTCACTGTAACCGAGACAGTAATACAGTCTGATTCTGTTTTTTTAAGGACGCTAGAAACATTGACATTTATTATCAATGTATTCTAGGGAACAAAAATAATAGGATCACAGTAATACTATTGTGTTTGCTGCACATGCCAAGCCAAAGCTGATCATTACTGCAACCACTTAAGACCCACTTTCTCTGCCGGTTCTCTGTATTTAGCTGCTG
Source organism: Xyrichtys novacula (assembly GCA_962446985.1). Lineage (NCBI taxonomy): Eukaryota > Metazoa > Chordata > Actinopteri > Labriformes > Labridae > Xyrichtys > Xyrichtys novacula. The sequence goes on along the minus strand of OY660874.1, from coordinate 21,141,136 downwards.
CATATATACCATAGACTGTACAGTATATATATATATATATATATATATATGTGTGTGTATATATATATATATATATTAGTGATGCACGATATGAAAAATTTCAACCGATACCGATAACCGATAATTTTCTTCTTCTCATGGCCGATACCGATACCGATAACCGATAAATTCATATTTTTACATTTATTATAATCTTCATAAAATCTGCAGTTTGTGCAGGATGCAGCGATTGAAAACTGATATTTTTGTTGCTCTGGCCTATCTAGAACAACAAACAAAAGTTTTTGGCTCTTCAAATGTGGTCATTTGCTATAAATAACAATAACAGAGCAAAAAGCAGAACTTCATTTGATCCCCTGAACTGTTCAACAGAACTGTAAACGGTAAAGGAGCTATTATGAGCCGTTAGGCTTAGCATGCTGACCGGACTAACATCTGACGTCCATATGTCTGTGGTAAAACTCACGTGTAGTCCGTTCTTGTCGATCAGGTTGTGAATGTTTGTGGCGACAATATCACAGAGTGCAGGAAGAGACACATCCGAGAAGAAGCAGCGGCTTGGGAGAGTGTAACGTGGCTCCAAGTGTGCTATGAACTAGCGAAAACCCGGGTTCTCAACGACGGAAAAAGGCTGGTCGTCGACCGCTATGAATTCCATCACTTTGTCGTTAATGGCTTTAGCCTTTTCGCTGTCTCTTGAGAAGCTTTTGCAGTTTTTAAACGCCTGCTGAATGGGGACATCGATCCTCCGTAGTGTTGTTGTCTTAGCTTTAGTACCGCTAGCAGCTTCGGCGGCTGTCTCATATTCTTTTAATACTGCTTCGCCGCGATGGCGACTTTTCAGATGAGCTATCAGATTCGTTGTGTTAAAACTTGACGTCTTCTTTCCTCCTCTTGAAATCCTCGCTGAACAGGTTTTGCATATAGCAATGCTGTTGTCATCTTCTGCCACTGAGAGAAACGACCATGCTAGTGAAGACATTTTATTATCTGTCAGGCAGTGACGGGGTCAGGCTTGGGACCTGCGAGTAAAGCTTGATAGAGGACGTGACCAGCGCGTCTCGGACGGGCGGCTACTCCGCCTGCAAACGTTACTCGTAATTTCATTAATATATCGGATCTTTCTATCGGAAAAATGCACCTATCGGACCGATAAAAAATGACGTAATTTCCCCCCAAATCGGCCGATATTTTATCGGTCCGATAGATATCGTGCATCCCTAATATATATACACACACATATATATATATATACACATATATATTTATATGTTTCAGGTTAATGATTATAGGGATGATTGAGGGAACAGGGTTTGCTTTATTTGCAAGAGCAGCCTTGTTTGGTGTGAAAGCATTGACTAACAAAGGAAAATTCTCAAAAGACTGCTGCCATTATTTCTTATTGCAATAATTTTAAGGAGCTCACTAGTGCAATAGGAATGGCATTTGCTTGACGGCATTTCTCACCACTGGTGTACACTAATGGGTTCGGGTATTACCACCACGACAGGCACTGACCGCCTTAGAGGGGGCTGTTCCTCCCAGTCATGCCCCTCCAGGTCTCACTTTCACTTCCAACATGGCTGCTGAAGTCCCCCAGCAGGACGAGGGAGTCCAGAGACTAGGGGTACTTGTTTATAAAGCTCTTAATGGTCTGGCACCCTCCTACCTAGTTGACTGTCTACCCAGATATGTCCCAAACCGCTCCCTCAGGTCATCCAGTGCTGACCTGCTTGAAGTACCCAAAATGGCATACAAAAATCATGGAGAAGCAGCATTCTGCTTCTATGGGCCGACAGCATGGAACAAACTCCCAGTCTCCATAAGACAGGCAACCTCTGTTGATAACTTTAAAACACATCTTAAGATCTATTTCTTCACCCTTGCTTTTATTTGATCATGTCCGCACTATTTGCTATTATTATGATGTTGTTTTATGCTTCTGTATTTATTGTCTGCTTATTTTTATTTATTTTTATTTTTTTTGAAAGTCAGAACTTCTCCGGGTGGCACACCAGCCCAGGCTCCTTCCCCGCAAAGAGAGGTGGCATTCCACGTCTCTGGTGCTAGTGTCTGCAGCCTGCACTCTACTCCTTTGGCCCCTCCTATGAGTGGTCAGCCCATGGGCAGGAGGTCCCACGTTGCCTCCTCAGCCCGGCTGGGCCCCAGGTGTGCAGGCCCGGCCACCAGGCGCTATCCATTGAGCCCCACTCCCAGGCCTAGCTCCAGGGAAGGCCCTGGTGACCCGTACTAGCGAGGGAAACACATTATCAAATATTATATTCTTCATTAGGTTTCTATTTGGACTACCCTTAGTCTGATCTCTCCTCCAGAAACTGTTTGCCATGGGTGACCGTAACGGAGGCATTAAGCCCCCTGACAACTTAGCTCCTGGGATCAATGAGACACGCAAACCCCTCCACCACGTTAAGGTGGTAGCCCGAGGAGGGGATTTTTTTTATTTTGTGTTATTTGTGTGGGGAAACCGGAGCTCCCGGAGAAAACCACACAGACATAGAGAAACATGTTAAGTCCTGACAGACAGAAAGCAGCAGCTTCAGTCTGTCAGGACCTGACATGTTCTTCTGTGCCTACTTGTTGGCCAGTGATGGCCTGTGTGTGTGTGTGTGTGTGTGTGTGTGTGTGTGTGTGTGTGTGTGTGTGTGTTTGTTTTAGGGTGAGGTGGGAGTTTTCATCTGCTGGTCCGACCTCCGCTGCTTGTACTGGCGCCGATGTTTAGGAGTCAATCCCTTTTTAACTCTCCTCCACCAGGAAATCTGAGGTGTTTCCTCAAAGGTCTCAGGTGTTGCTCCAGAGATCTCCTCCATCTTGGGTGTTGCTCCAGAGATCTCCTCCATCTCGGGTGTTGCTCCAGAGATCTCCTCCATCTTGGGTGTTGCTCCAGAGATCTCCTCCATCTCGGGTGTTGCTCCAGAGATCTCCTCCATCTTGGGTGTTGCTCCAGAGATCTCCTCCATCTCGGGTGTTGCTCCAGAGATCTCCTCCATCTTGGGTGTTGCTCCAGAGATCTCCTCCATCTCGGGTGTTGCTCCAGAGATCTCCTCCATCTCGGGTGTTGCTCCAGAGATCTCCTCCATCTTGGGTGTTGCTCCAGAGATCTCCTCCATCTCGGGTGTTGCTCCAGAGATCTCCTCCATCTTGGGTGTTGCTCCAGAGATCTCCTCCATCTCGGGTGTTGCTCCAGAGATCTCCTCCATCTCGGGTGTTTCCTTGATGGTCTCGAGCATATTTCGTTTTACTTTTCTCAATTTTCTTCTAAAATTTTCTTTGCTTCTGTTCTTTCTCGCCCTCCGTTTCCTAAACCTTGCTATTTTTAGCAGACTGTTTAAGGTCTCCAGCTGATCTTCATAAAACTCGTCTCTGCTTTGGGCCTCTCTCTGCAGGTCACTCACCTTCTGTTTCAGAGACTCGTTTTCTGTTGTCAGGTCTTCAATCAGCTTCATCTCTTTGCTGCTTTTGTCCAGAAGCTGATGCCTGACTTCCTCCAGTTGTGTCATGAGGTCGTCAGCCATCTGGTCCTTTTCCTCCAGCATAATGATTTGGGAAGCTACCATATCATTGCCCTCTTTAATCTTGGTGAGACAAATTGTTTCAGTCTCTGTTCTGCTCATGATCTCTTCCTGCAGCTCCCTCACAGTCAGCTTCAGAGACTGGTTTTCTGTAGTCACCTCTTCAATCAGCTTCATCTCTTTGCTGCTTTTGTCCAGAAGCTGATGCCTGACTTCCTCCAGTTGTGTCATGAGGTCGTCAGCCATCTGGTCCTTTTCCTGCAGCAGAATATTTTGGAAAGCTACCATATCATGGCCCTTTTGAATCTTGGTGAGATAAATTGTTTCAGTCTCTGTTCTGCTCATGATCTCCTCCTGCAGCTCCCTCACAGTTTGCTCCTGGGCAAGTTTTTCTGCCTCCAACTGTGTGAAGTTGTCATTTACAATTTGAAGCTGAGACCTTAAATCTTCCCCCTCTCTCTTGAGATTTTCGGCCCTGTTTTTCTCGGCCTGCAGCTGAGTCTTGAAAGATGTCACAAGTTCTTGGAGCTCTTGATTAACCCCAGTATCACTTGTTTCATCCTCTGCTCTTCTTGAAATACCATCCTCCTGCAGTTCCTTCACTTTCTGCTCCAGGGCAAGCTTCTCTGCCTCAAGCTGCTCAAGCTGCTCAAGCTGCTCAACCTGCTTGCTGTACAGCTGGTCTGCAAACTTGAGTCTTAGGCACAAGTCCTGCCGATCATTCTGGAGGGCTAGGTTCCAGCATCTTTCAGTCTCCAATTGAGCATTGAGGGACTGAAGACAGTTATGGAGCTCCTGTGCCTTCACGGTAATGATTGAAGTCTCCTCTGCTCTTCTTGAGACTTCTTCCTGCAGGTCTTTTACCTGCTGCTCCAGAGCAACTTTCGGGTGCTGTGTTACCTTCATGCACTGCATTGTGGCTTGTAAATGAAGAACAGTGAAAAAAATATCTCAAGTCTTCTGGACTGGTCTCTCTGGATGGTCTCTGTAGATGCTCTCTGGATACAGTCTCTGTATACGCTCTTTGTTTGCGGTCACTGTAAAGGTTCTCAGTAGATGCTCTCTGTAGATTGTGTGGTCTCAGATCAATCCTATGGAATAACAATCTGTGACTTGAGTCCTCATCTGGAGAGCTTTGATGTTGATGATGTCATTCTGGAGAGCTTTGATGTTGATGATGTCATTCTGACATCACAGTGCTAGTATGACATCACACATTTTCATTTGCATAATTCCGTTCTGTAGATGTTTTTTTTTTTTTCAAATGTAAACAACTTCATTTAAAACATATCACAAACATTACAGTATTTAAAAAGGAGCTCGAGGTATGTTATAATCACAACAGATTGCAATTAAATGAAACAAAAAAAAAAAAAAAACACAGACACACAAAAAAACCCCCACAAAAAATACATTTAAACAAACAAAACAAAAAAAACGCACAAAAAAAAAATAAAATAAAAAATCCTCCTTGGGCTACCACCTTAAAGCCTGTTTGACCTTTTTAAATCTTGAGAAGACATGGGTGCTTTTTATTGAGATTTTCTTTTCCTTACTTGTTGCACCACAAATTACATCAGAATTCCTCACAGCCTGCTTCATAATTTAGAAAGGAAACTAAAATGTTAACTAGATGTATAAAACTGCGGTAGAATACTGTGTGAAAGGCTGATATAATTGTCTGGACAAAAAGTAAATGACCTCAAGTATTTCAACATGAAAAATTCAAAGACACGGATAAAACATTTAAATCACAGAGTTACTGGGTAAGGGAGCGACAGAGAAGTGTGTTATTAATTTTACAGTGGTTGTAGACACTCTAAATTACATACAGGCAAGAGGAGACATATGGTCTCAAGAATCAATGGTGGGCTAGACTGTAGCCTGTAGTGATGGGCTCTATAAGTAGTGCAATATTGCATGTGTCTTTAAAAGTAAATGGTAAATTGACTAAACTTTAATGCACTTTTCCAGGCTTACAACCACTTTTGTATTTTTTTTCTTCGCTCTCCTATACTTCATATTGTATTGATTCATTTGAACACTCGTACCATTCAAAAGTACCCATCAGAATAAACTAATCTCTATGGGGGCTGGCATTGTACACCCAACCTTTTGACTGAGAGACAAACACAATCGCAAGGCCACCCCAAGGTGAAATCTTGAAAAAGCAGAAAACTCTATTTGAAAACTTTTCTATGAGCTTTCAGATATAGTGAAGCAGAAAGAAACTCTGGTTAAGTAAAGTAGCAATACAAGTATCATACAGAGGAAATTCTGAAGTGTTACACCTTTAACACTGTGTTGTAAAACAGTAAAACTAAAACCTCTGTGGTCCACCGGTTAACATGATTTATTTTAAAAGTAGTATTACATTGAAATTACTTGACAAATAAAACATTTAACTTTTAGATACAGAATACTCTAGGCAATTTATAGACACAAGATATTACACAAGATTAATTGCTTGATGTTAGTTACACCCACTGAGTCTCTCTTCAGTCACCAAAAATGGCCCATAAGTGCATTTTTGGTTTTCAGTTTTGGCCAAGAATTTTCATTTTGGTGCATCCCTAGTCTCCAGCTTTCTTACATAATACCCAGAATAACAAGGGTAGTTAATTCTTGACAGCAAAATTACACATGTCATTTCACATCAACACTGGGGCTGGGACGATATGCTTTTCTCCCGATTCGAATCTTCTACGATTTTTTCATTGCCGAATTCATTTAAATTGCGATTGTACGATATTGTCGATTTTCTTGATTTTAACTCCGCATTTATAACACCAGTGAAACAGTTGAATGATTATGATTGTCTACTGACTACTCCAGGAACTATATTTCCCCCAAAAAATGCACTTAAAATGTAAGTCAGTTTTTAAGATTCATTCTTAAATTTAAAAAGATTCTTTTTTTTTAAACGAAAACATGGATTTAAAAATTTTAAAACAAAAAATCGTGATACTTATGGAAATAGTTTTTTACTCCCACCCCTCATCAATACATATACACTCACCGGCCACTTTATTAGATACACCATGCTAGTAACGGGTTGGACCCCCTTTTGCCTTCAGAACTGCCTCAATTCTTCGTGGCATAGATTCAACAAGGTGCTGGAAGCATTCCTCAGAGAGCTTGGTCCATATTGACATGATGGCATCACACAGTTGCCGCAGATTTGTCGGCTGCACATCCATGATGCGAATCTCCCGTTCCACCACATCCCAAAGATGCTCTATTGGATTGAGATCTGGTGACTGTGGAGGCCATTTGAGTACAGTGAACTCATTGTCATGTTCAAGAAACCAGTCTGAGATGATTCCAGCTTTATGACATGGCGCATTATCCTGCTGAAAGTAGCCATCAGAAGTTGGGTACATTGTGGTCATAAAGGGATGGACATGGTCAGCAACAATACTCAGGTAGGCTGTGGCGTTGCAACGATACTCAATTGGTACCAAGGGGCCCAAAGAGTGCCAAGAAAATATTCCCCACACCATGACACCACCACCACCAGCCTGAACCGTTGATACAAGGCAGGATGGATCCATGCTTTTATGTTGTTGACGCCAAATTCTGACCCTACCATCCGAATGTCGCAGCAGAAATCGAGACTCATCAGACCAGGCAACGTTTTTCCAATCTTCTATTGTCCAATTTCGATGAGCTTGTGCAAATTGTAGCCTCAGTTTCCTGTTCTTAGCTGAAAGGAGTGGCACCCGGCGTGGTCTTCTGCTGCTGTAGCCCTTCTGCCTCAAAGTTCGACGTACTGTGCATTCAGAGATGCTCTTCTGCCTACCTTGGTTGTAACGGGTGGTTATTTGAGTCACTGTTGCCTTTCTATCAGCTCGAACCAGTCTGGCCATTCTCCTCTGACCTCTGGCATCAACAAGGCATTTCCGCCCACAGAACTGCCGCTCACTGGATATTTTTTCTTTTTCGGACCATTCTCTGTAAACCCTAGAGATGGTTGTGCGTGAAAATCCCAGTAGATCAGCAGTTTCTGAAATACTCAGACCAGCCCTTCTGGCAGCAACAACCATGCCACGTTCAAAGTCACTCAAATCACCTTTCTTCCCCATACTGATGCTCGGTTTGAACTGCAGGAGATTGTCTTGACCATGTCTACATGCCTAAATGCACTAAGTTGCCGCCATGTGATTGGCTGATTAGAAATTAAGTGTTAACGAGCAGTTGGACAGGTGTACCTAATAAAGTGGCCGGTGAGTGTATATACTATGGACAACTTGGTTTCGCCTTCCGCCAGTATACGGATTTGAAGCCAAAAAGCTCTCGGTAATTCTGTGGGGTTTTTTTTCTGTCTTTCTTTGTCATTTGCGCAGTTACACAATCTTCATATGCCCATAGGCTGTATCAAGTGTCAATCAAAGAAAACATGAACCCCTTAATAACTTTTAAAAATGGAGCTGTACAAAAAAAAGAGGACTTGAACACGAACCAGTCTTATAAAAACTACATGTCAACATCCCAAGCAGGGGGGAGAAAAAATCATATTTTGTGTAATAAATTTCTAAACTTTGTCCAAAGCCTAGGATAGCTAGCAGAGGCATGATTTATGACCTATACTGCAGCCCGTCACCAGAGGGTGCTGTTCTCGGAGTGGCTTCACCCAGGAGGCAGACGCTGTCCATTCTATAGACGGGTTTCTGTGCAACTTCATCGTAGGTATGCGCGCGCAGCCAGAGGGCAGAAAGCGTGACATTTCTTATTTGTTTACTAGCGGAGTCAACGGAGACAGAAAATGACAAATCGGCAAAACAAACAATCGGCAAACATTAAGACCCTGCTCCTGCTTTAGAAACATCTAAAACAACGTCACAACTTGGTAAACTGAGTGAAAATCATGGAAATTTCAGCACTTGTGTTTCTGATTTTGATGCATCGAAAGACAAAGCTTTTTTTAAATGAAATGACATTTTTTTGCAATTGTGTCAGGGAGAACTTGCAAACAATACAGCATCTTCATTGATATCACTTAACTCGGAAGCAGGCTTTTGTCCCCTTGTTGCGCGCGCACTTAGTATTGTTTGTACACAAGAAACCCGTCTATATACAGTCTATGATAAATACTTACAGCTGGCTGCTACTTTCAAGCATAGTTTCCTCCTCTCCATTTAGGTTTGTCCTAAAGTTTCTCAATCATCCAAGTCATTGTAGTAAAAGGTTGAATCCAAAATAGATAGTCAAGCTGACTTGAGTACTTCAAAATGCTCTGCTCCTTTATCTAGTACAGAATTTTGGACTTTTCATTTTTCACATTCTTATATTTTTCCATCGTCATATGAATGTACTGAACGGTCAAAAATTGGGAGCACAAAGTGTGCAACCAGCACATTCCTCTAGTCTGGCCTCAGTATAATGTCACCCATAATACTTTACCATAATACCATAATAATTTTGTATGCCAACTGCATATTGTACCAGCTAATCATTCATTCTCTGTGGCTGTGTTGTCATTTTGATTCACTCTTTTTTTGTTCATTATCAGTCTAAATAAGAACTGAAAATTTGGACTTTAGAGAAATGCAGCCCAGATATAGACATTTCATTATTGATGTGCATAAACATAATCTCCACATCAATAACATTCAAATGACTTTCACACTGGCACCAATCTATTAATTCACTGCAGTCAGCGAGGGTTTGTGTAGAGTGTTAGCCATATATATATAAATATATGTGGCAGCTCTCCAATGTGGCATGAGGGAGTTGCTGGTGGTTATAATGAAGTGAGCACTCTGATGGCAGTTTAAAGATGTCACTGACACAGCCAGCCAGTGGCTCTAGAGTTGCGTTTTAGAAAGTTGAAAGAGCCGAGACAGCTAACACTGCTCACATGTCATTTGAATCATGTTGCTGACAGTTAATTCCACTGTGTGTGAGGCCTGGCTGCTTAATGAGAAGCCTGCTGTGGGTTTGACTTTGGAATTATGAGAACTGAATCAAGAATAAACAGTATTACACTGATATTTGTGGGAGAATGATTAAAGGAGATCACCAACAGTTTGTGACAGTATAAAAGTTGTAATCATCAGTTATGAGTTCTAGTTAAGGGGTAGATTACATTATAAAAATTTGCATTCCCAAGTGATGCACACTTGCCTATTCAATAAAAGACATTAAGTTATCAAGATGATAATGCAGGCCATCAACCTCTATGCTAAAATGACTTAATGCTTACAAGTGCTTCAACAATCCATTAACATACCTGAGGTTCACAATGTTCCTCTTAACAGAAATTACATAATGTTCAAAGGGTTACAATAGCTTTCGCTTGTGCATCTGTGTTTTTATATGTGGAGTGGCAGTATTCCTAATGGTCCACAGTTTATATTGGCAATCTAATCCTACTCAAAACTCAGAAAAAGCCAGAATCATTTAAAAACACAGGTGGTATCTGAAATATGACTGTTAAGCTATTCATGCTGTTATAATTCCCCAGCAGGAGCTGCATTTTTGAAATAAATAAACAGCTTCTAATGTGAGGATTCAGCAGTCCTGTGTTTACCAGTGATAAGGTTTCCTCGAATAAAAGACAAAATAAATAAAATAGCTTAATTAAAATTAGACACCATACGACTGAGTTTTGGCCGGACTGGCTAAATGCTGTGTATTGCTCAGACAGCACAGCAGAAGATAAAGGGTTATGATATTCAGTGGAGACTTGCCTGGCCCTGGTTTTTAATAAGGGCTGACTATGAGCTGCGGAGATCTGTAGCACTGTGTATTTCCACTGGGACTGCGCAGTGTATCGACCCTGCACGCTGCCACTGAACACACCCATGACTGAGTCTTGCCTGCTTATTTCCCCTCACTAACCATTAAACACTTCATGCTTGGTTGCATCCCAGTTTACAAGATGTATCATTATGAATTAGAAAATGGAACAAGATCTCTTCATCTAATATCCTTGAAACATATTTTCAGCTCAGCCATGCATTCATTGCTTGCCGGGTAAACATGGTTCTTGGCTCTGTTCTAGTATTTGCTATAATGATGCCCTTGTAGCCAGACCACTATTATCCGTGTCCTATTTCTAAATTTAGAAAATAATATAAATTGTAGACTGCAGGTCTTTTCATTTTCATACAGATCTGCAGATTCTTTGCTGTTGGTGCAAAATTCAACATCTTCAACATAATTCGGGGAAGGTCACGAGGGATTGTACTGATTATTCTGAGCAGAAGCAGTATGGATTCATGGCTTTCACATGAGGGCCCTAAAACTGGTGATGTGTTTATTCCATCCCACTTCTAAATCTGTATAGATATTCTGGCATTTATTCTATTTACTTATACCTGTTAAAGCAACACCTCGCCTCTGATACTGGCTCTCCTTTGTGCTCTTTTTGCATAATCTAAAACAGATGCACTCTTGTTAAATGACAAACTGCCTCATACCTGAATCAATTTTGTTTAAAAATGCAGGTTTTAAATTATGCTGTGTATTTCACCCGGCTACAGATTAGTTTGTGTGCTCCTCTGCAAGCAGTATCTGGCCAAATGCCACAGGAATTTTAAGAAAAATAGCCTCATTTAGATGTTTCCGAAATAGAGCTATGCAGAGGGAATTCATGATAAATAAACTATAGGGAAATGTATCTGATGGAATTTCTCCGGCAAATCTAACCAGCTTTGAAAAATAACTTAACTCCTGTCTGTTGCCCAAGCAAACCATGGAGTTTGGAAGGAGAAGCACCGTAATTTGTGTCACTTTTTAAGTGTATCAAACATGGCAGCCAACTCTTCTTCTGGGCTTTTTTTTTTTTTTTTTTCCACTTATCAGACCTTTTGAAAGTGTTGGATGCACGAGTTAAAGGCATGGAAGAAAACTCTGGTTATTTTGATCCAATTGAAACACCCAAAGTTCAACTAAAGTTTCTTTTAGCTTGTATCCAAAAATTGCAGCTGTGCCTAATTACAGGTCACGTGGCCTGTCACAGTGTTTATCTTTTTTTCTCTCCTTGAAGAGGCATCTAAAATTTCAAGTAAATTGACTATGACATGAGTCAGACACTGTCATGACTGAGTGATTTGGGGGAAAAACAAGAAGCCTGCTGAACCTGCAGGGGATTTATAAAAACTATGATAGTGGAAGAATAAACTGTAAAGTAAAAACAGCATATAATCTACATGTACGAGATTATGCTCATCAAAGTGCCCATTATCAGGTCTGATTTAGATAATGTGGAGGGCTGAACACTCAACATGCAGTCATAAAAACTTTGTGACATGGGCACCTTGTTGGACATAATCCTGCTTTTATGATAGCCAATGACTATTATGATTATATTCCTAAAATAAAAGGATTCAAACAAATGAATGGGGATGATAGAAAGGGCCTTAGCTCAAACTTTGCAGCAGAAGATATTTCTAGTCAATGCACATTTTTTAAGATCTTAAGCTGCACTTTCATCAAAACAAATGATCACTCTTCCAGCAACTTAAAATAGGGATTTGTATAATAGATAAACGCTTATGCAAATTAGAATACTGACTGAGTGATCAGACCTCCGACACAAAGCAAAAGGGTCTTGTTTCACCTTATAAAGCCTTGCGAGATGAGTTTACATTGAATTGGACATTTCCATTCATGGTCAAGCTAAGACATTGGGCCCCTTATTTGTTGTATTTCATTTACACTACATTTATATTTCATATTTAAATTATTTACATCAAAGTTTATGTTGAACAAGGTGTGTGTGGAACAGCTACAGACATAAGATCAACATCGCCTACATTCAAGTTGAAACTATGTCGAACAATAAGACTAGTTAACTAAGGTGACCGTACGTCCTCTTTTTAGGGGGCTGTCCGGGCTGTACGGCTTTGTCCGGGGAAGTTTATGAAATCCTTAAAATGTCTGTGGTTTGTACATAAGTTTGGAGTTTGTGCCACATGGACTCACTGAGTTAGAAGCGCGTAAAAGACACTAGATCCGACTGAAAAACTCTCAAAATTAACTTTGTGCGACTCCGTGACTTCACCCCCGCATAGTCGTGTCCTCTTTTTGGGAGGTCAGAATATGGTCACCCTAAATTAACTGGCCATGTAATCCTCTTCAATCCAGATCAAGGTTTCTACATCTTAGATTCTCAGTAATTTTCTGATTGTTTAATAGCAATAATAATGTCCCTCATTGTAGGAACAAGATTGTAAATTAATTGTGTTTAATGGTAGCCAAGGCTTTCATTGTGTTCCTGATGCGATGGATTCTCATTTTAGATAATACGTGGCCAGCTTATTAGTGTCTTAAACCCAAGACTTCACTGACATCTTGTAGCAGAATTGAGCTCTCACCAAGCTTTTATTCAATAATGTTAACATTATGCATTATTAAATCAACCTTTTTTGTTTTGGGTCGGTGATGACATTTTAAAACAGGAGCATTACCAGTGCAGTGACGGTAAGAAGGAGCATAGCTTTAGGTGAGCAGGGCGGCATTATGCATGCAGCGACAGTGTGAGAGGCTTTCATATATGACTGTGTTGGATGTCTGAAGCAGGATGCTTAAGTTTGGCAGCGTAAACCAGCTGACGTGACTGACCTCATATTAAACTGCCAACCCCCATAGAATATAATATTATTTAAGTATGAAATCTGTAAAGCATTGATGTTTGACATGTGGGCTTGACCTTGTCAGTCATCAAGACACAATACCACACTTTGCATAGCGAGGAGTGACAACACTTGATCCCTCAAAAACAGAATTATCATCAATCAAAGTCTGACACCAACCACCCAGAGTTGTCTATTTCTCAGATGTATTGCAGATTTTACATCCAACAACATTATACTACCACTGTCACCAATCCACCACATCCATATTCCTAACAAGAAACCCATAAAAAGATTTAGCATGCCCTTTGGTTACTTCTTCTTGATAGTTGCAGATGCCCCTGCCCTTTGTCCACCCAGCTGGAAGTTTGTGCTTCTCCTAAGGATCAATAACAGGTGCCACTTTACAGCAGCTAAGAGGTGGACACCTGCTGAGGGAAGTGTAAGCTGAGAAAGTGACTCTCAAATAAAAACTAATGAGACTTTTTATTCACACTTTGGGAGCCTTTCTGGTCTGAGTGAGCCGAGCCCCAGACCGTGGACCCTTGCTGATTTATCTGAGCTGCTGACTCTTCATTTCACTGGAGTTCTCTAATATCTCTATGAATTCTTCCCTCATTTTATTAAAATGTTACGTACTTAATGACAGAAAGGAAACACCACAGCACAGCACAGAAGGAAATTAATCCATTGAATGAAGGATGAGTATGGCTCGTATTAATTTCAGACATGTTTAACAGACAGATTACCTAATTATAATATTCATTTACAATTGAATTAATCCTTCTGTCTTGGATCCATGAGAAGGATTTGTCAAATAATATAGGAAATTGAACATTAAAGACATCATCCCATAATTATGTATGATGGCAAGGAAATGGGCATAGGTTAGGTCAAGACACCACTAAACTGTCCCAGTAAAAACTATCTAAAGTCCTTATTTTGATCTTGTAATTTGGATATATATGTATTGATGAGGGGTGGGAGAAAAAACTATTTGCATAAGTATCAGGATTTTTTGTTTTAATATTTTTAAATCGATGTTTTCGTTTAAAAAAAAAAAAAATCTTTTTAAATTTAAGAATGAATCTTAAAAACTGACTTACATTTTAAGTGCATTTTTGGGGGGAAATATAGTTCCTGGAGTAGTCAGTAGACAATCATAATCATTCAACTGTTTCACTGGTGTTATAAATGCAGAGTGAAAATCAAGAAAATCGACAATATCGTACAATCGCAATTTAAATGAATTCGGCAATGAAAAAAATCGTAGAAGATTCGAATCGGGAGAAAAGCATATCGCCCCAGCCCTAGTGTTGATGTGATATGACATGTGTAATTTTGCTGTCAAGAATTAACTACCCTTGTTATTCTGGGTATTATGTAAGAAAGCTGGAGACTAGGGATGCACCAAAATGAAAATTCTTGGCCAAAACTGAAAACCAAAAATGCACTTATGGGCCATTTTTGGTGACTGAAGAGAGACTCAGTGGGTGTAACTAACATCAAGCAATTAATCTTGTGTAATATCTTGTGTCTATAAATTGCCTAGAGTATTCTGTATCTAAAAGTTCAATGTTTTATTTGTCAAGTAATTTCAATGTAATACTACTTTTAAAATAAATCATGTTAACCGGTGGACCACAGAGGTTTTAGTTTTACTGTTTTACAACACAGTGTTAAAGGTGTAACACTTCAGAATTTCCTCTGTATGATACTTGTATTGCTACTTTACTTAACCAGAGTTTCTTTCTGCTTCACTATATCTGAAAGCTCATAGAAAAGTTTTCAAATAGAGTTTTCTGCTTTTTCAAGATTTCACCTTGGGGTGGCCTTGCGATTGTGTTTGTCTCTCAGTCAAAAGGTTGGGTGTACAATGCCAGCCCCCATAGAGATTAGTTTATTCTGATGAGTACTTTTGAATGGTACGAGTGTTCAAATGAATCAATACAATATGAAGTATAGGAGAGCGAAGAAAAAAAATACAAAAGTGGTTGTAAGCCTGGAAAAGTGCATTAAAGTTTAGTCAATTTACCATTTACTTTTAAAGACACATGCAATATTGCACTACTTATAGAGCCCATCACTACAGGCTACAGTCTAGCCCACCATTGATTCTTGAGACCATATGTCTCCTCTTGCCTGTATGTAATTTAGAGTGTGTCTACAACCACTGTAAAATTAATAACACACTTCTCTGTCGCTCCCTTACCCAGTAACTCTGTGATTTAAATGTTTTATCCGTGTCTTTGAATTTTTCATGTTGAAATACTTGAGGTCATTTACTTTTTGTCCAGACAATTATATCAGCCTTTCACACAGTATTCTACCGCAGTTTTATACATCTAGTTAACATTTTAGTTTCCTTTCTAAATTATGAAGCAGGCTGTGAGGAATTCTGATGTAATTTGTGGTGCAACAAGTAAGGAAAAGAAAATCTCAATAAAAAGCACCCATGTCTTCTCAAGATTTAAAAAGGTCAAACAGGCTTTAAGGTGGTAGCCCAAGGAGGATTTTTTATTTTATTTTTTTTTGTGCGTTTTTTTTGTTTTGTTTGTTTAAATGTATTTTTTGTGGGGTTTTTTTGTGTGTCTGTGTTTTTTTTTTTTTGTTTCATTTAATTGCAATCTGTTGTGATTATAACATACCTCGAGCTCCTTTTTAAATACTGTAATGTTTGTGATATGTTTTAAGTTGTTTACATTTGAAAAAAAAAAAAACATCTACAGAACGGAATTATGCAAATGATTATGTGTGATGTCATACTAGCACTGTGATGTCAGAATGACATCATCAACATCAAAGCTCTCCAGAATGACATCATCAACATCAAAGCTCTCCAGATGAGGACTCAAGTCACAGATTGTTATTCCAGAGGTTTGATCTGAGACCACACAATCTACAGAGAGCATCTACTGAGAACCTTTACAGTGACCGTAAACAAAGAGCGTATACAGAGACTGTATCCAGAGAGCATCTACAGAGACCATCCAGAGAGACCAGTCCAGAAGACTTGAGATATTTTTTTCACTGTTCTTCATTTACAAGCCACAATGCAGTGCATGAAGGTAACACAGCACCCGAAAGTTGCTCTGGAGCAGCAGGTAAAAGACCTGCAGGAAGAAGTCTCAAGAAGAGCAGAGGAGACTTCAATCATTACCGTGAAGGCACAGGAGCTCCATAACTGTCTTCAGTCCCTCAATGCTCAATTGGAGACTGAAAGATGCTGGAACCTAGCCCTCCAGAATGATCGGCAGGACTTGTGCCTAAGACTCAAGTTTGCAGACCAGCTGTACAGCAAGCAGGTTGAGCAGCTTGAGCAGCTTGAGCAGCTTGAGGCAGAGAAGCTTGCCCTGGAGCAGAAAGTGAAGGAACTGCAGGAGGATGGTATTTCAAGAAGAGCAGAGGATGAAACAAGTGATACTGGGGTTAATCAAGAGCTCCAAGAACTTGTGACATCTTTCAAGACTCAGCTGCAGGCCGAGAAAAACAGGGCCGAAAATCTCAAGAGAGAGGGGGAAGATTTAAGGTCTCAGCTTCAAATTGTAAATGACAACTTCACACAGTTGGAGGCAGAAAAACTTGCCCAGGAGCAAACTGTGAGGGAGCTGCAGGAGGAGATCATGAGCAGAACAGAGACTGAAACAATTTATCTCACCAAGATTCAAAAGGGCCATGATATGGTAGCTTTCCAAAATATTCTGCTGCAGGAAAAGGACCAGATGGCTGACGACCTCATGACACAACTGGAGGAAGTCAGGCATCAGCTTCTGGACAAAAGCAGCAAAGAGATGAAGCTGATTGAAGAGGTGACTACAGAAAACCAGTCTCTGAAGCTGACTGTGAGGGAGCTGCAGGAAGAGATCATGAGCAGAACAGAGACTGAAACAATTTGTCTCACCAAGATTAAAGAGGGCAATGATATGGTAGCTTCCCAAATCATTATGCTGGAGGAAAAGGACCAGATGGCTGACGACCTCATGACACAACTGGAGGAAGTCAGGCATCAGCTTCTGGACAAAAGCAGCAAAGAGATGAAGCTGATTGAAGACCTGACAACAGAAAACGAGTCTCTGAAACAGAAGGTGAGTGACCTGCAGAGAGAGGCCCAAAGCAGAGACGAGTTTTATGAAGATCAGCTGGAGACCTTAAACAGTCTGCTAAAAATAGCAAGGTTTAGGAAACGGAGGGCGAGAAAGAACAGAAGCAAAGAAAATTTTAGAAGAAAATTGAGAAAAGTAAAACGAAATATGCTCGAGACCATCAAGGAAACACCCGAGATGGAGGAGATCTCTGAAGCAACACCCGAGATGGAGGAGATCTCTGGAGCAACACCCGAGATGGAGGGGATCTCTGGAGCAACACCCAAGATGGAGGAGATCTCTGGAGCAACACCCAAGATGGAGGAGATCTCTGGAGCAACACCCGAGATGGAGGAGATCTCTGGAGCAACACCCAAGATGGAGGAGATCTCTGGAGCAACACCTGAGACCTTTGAGGAAACACCTCAGATTTCCTGGTGGAGGAGAGTTAAAAAGGGATTGACTCCTAAACATCGGCGCCAGTACAAGCAGCGGAGGTCGGACCAGCAGATGAAAACTCCCACCTCACCCTAAAACAAACACACACACACACACACACACACACACACACACACACACACACACACACACACACACAGGCCATCACTGGCCAACAAGTAGGCACAGAAGAACATGTCAGGTCCTGACAGACTGAAGCTGCTGCTTTCTGTCTGTCAGGACTTAACATGTTTCTCTATGTCTGTGTGGTTTTCTCCGGGAGCTCCGGTTTCCCCACACAAATAACACAAAATAAAAAATAAAAATATCCCCTCCTCGGGCTACCACCTTAACGTGGTGGAGGGGTTTGCGTGTCTCATTGATCCCAGGAGCTAAGTTGTCAGGGGGCTTAATGCCTCCGTTACGGTCACCCATGGCAAACAGTTTCTGGAGGAGAGATCAGACTAAGGGTAGTCCAAATAGAAACCTAATGAAGAATATAATATTTGATAATGTGTTTCCCTCGCTAGTACGGGTCACCAGGGCCTTCCCTGGAGCTAGGCCTGGGAGTGGGGCTCAATGGATAGCGCCTGGTGGCCGGGCCTGCACACCTGGGGCCCAGCCGGGCTGAGGAGGCAACGTGGGACCTCCTGCCCATGGGCTGACCACTCATAGGAGGGGCCAAAGGAGTAGAGTGCAGGCTGCAGACACTAGCACCAGAGACGTGGAATGCCACCTCTCTTGCGGGGAAGGAGCCTGGGCTGGTGTGCCACCCGGAGAAGTTCTGACTTTCAAAAAAAATAAAAATAAATAAAAATAAGCAGACAATAAATACAGAAGCATAAAACAACATCATAATAATAGCAAATAGTGCGGACATGATCAAATAAAAGCAAGGGTGAAGAAATAGGTCTTAAGATGTGTTTTAAAGTTATCAACAGAGGTTGCCTGTCTTATGGAGACTGGGAGTTTGTTCCATGCTGTCGGCCCATAGAAGCAGAATGCTGCTTCTCCATGATTTTTGTATGCCATTTTGGGTACTTCAAGCAGGTCAGCACTGGATGACCTGAGGGAGCGGTTTGGGACATATCTGGGTAGACAGTCAACTAGGTAGGAGGGTGCCAGACCATTAAGAGCTTTATAAACAAGTACCCCTAGTCTCTGGACTCCCTCGTCCTGCTGGGGGACTTCAGCAGCCATGTTGGAAGTGAAAGTGAGACCTGGAGGGGCATGACTGGGAGGAACAGCCCCCTCTAAGGCGGTCAGTGCCTGTCGTGGTGGTAATACCCGAACCCATTAGTGTACACC
The DNA here is from genome assembly GCA_962446985.1 of Xyrichtys novacula. NCBI lineage: Eukaryota > Metazoa > Chordata > Actinopteri > Labriformes > Labridae > Xyrichtys > Xyrichtys novacula. Next base: position 21,122,197 of record OY660874.1, on the reverse strand, counting down.
AGTGGTGAGAAATGCCGTCAAGCAAATGCCATTCCTATTGCACTAGTGAGCTCCTTAAAATTATTGCAATAAAAAATAATGGCAGCAGTCTTTTGAGAATTTTCCTTTGTTAGTCAATGCTTTCACACCAAACAAGGCTGCTCTTGCAAATAAAGCAAACCCTGTTCCCTCAATCATCCCTATAATCATTAACCTGAAACATATAAATATATATGTGTATATATATATATATGTGTGTGTATATATATTAGGGATGCACGATATCTATCGGACCGATAAAATATCGGCCGATTTGGGGGGAAATTACGGCATTTTTTATCGGTCCGATAGGTGCATTTTTCCGATAGAAAGATCCGATATATTAATGAAATTACGAGTAACGTTTGCAGGCGGAGTAGCCGCCCGTCCGAGACGCGCTGGTCACGTCCTCTATCAAGCTTTACTCGCAGGTCCCAAGCCTGACCCCGTCACTGCCTGACAGATAATAAAATGTCTTCACTAGCATGGTCGTTTCTCTCAGTGGCAGAAGATGACAACAGCATTGCTATATGCAAAACCTGTTCAGCGAGGATTTCAAGAGGAGGAAAGAAGACGTCAAGTTTTAACACAACGAATCTGATAGCTCATCTGAAAAGTCGCCATCGCGGCGAAGCAGTATTAAAAGAATATGAGACAGCCGCCGAAGCTGCTAGCGGTACTAAAGCTAAGACAACAACACTACGGAGGATCGATGTCCCCATTCAGCAGGCGTTTAAAAACTGCAAAAGCTTCTCAAGAGACAGCGAAAAGGCTAAAGCCATTAACGACAAAGTGATGGAATTCATAGCGGTCGACGACCAGCCTTTTTCCGTCGTTGAGAACCCGGGTTTTCGTAAGTTCATAGCACACTTGGAGCCACGTTACACTCTCCCAAGCCGCCGCTTCTTCTCGGATGTGTCTCTTCCTGCACTCTGTGATATTGTCGCCACAAACATTCACAACCTGATCGACAAGAACGGACTACACGTGAGTTTTACCACAGACATATGGACGTCAGATGTTAGTCCGGTCAGCATGCTAAGCCTAACGGCTCATAATGGCTCCTTTACCGTTTACAGTTCTGTTGAACAGTTCAGGGGATCAAATGAAGTTCTGCTTTTTGCTCTGTTATTGTTATTTATAGCAAATGACCACATTTGAAGAGCCAAAAACTTTTGTTTGTTGTTCTAGATAGGCCAGAGCAACAAAAATATCAGTTTTCAATCGCTGCATCCTGCACAAACTGCAGATTTTATGAAGATTATAATAAATGTAAAAATATGAATTTATCGGTTATCGGTATCGGTTTATCCGTGTCTTTGAATTTTTCATGTTGAAATACTTGAGGTCATTTACTTTTTGTCCAGACAATTATATCAGCCTTTCACACAGTATTCTACCGCAGTTTTATACATCTAGTTAACATTTTAGTTTCCTTTCTAAATTATGAAGCAGGCTGTGAGGAATTCTGATGTAATTTGTGGTGCAACAAGTAAGGAAAAGAAAATCTCAATAAAAAGCACCCATGTCTTCTCAAGATTTAAAAAGGTCAAACAGGCTTTAAGGTGGTAGCCCAAGGAGGATTTTTTATTTTATTTTTTTTTTGTGCGTTTTTTTTGTTTTGTTTGTTTAAATGTATTTTTTGTGGGGTTTTTTTGTGTGTCTGTGTTTTTTATTTTTTTGTTTCATTTAATTGCAATCTGTTGTGATTATAACATACCTCGAGCTCCTTTTTAAATACTGTAATGTTTGTGATATGTTTTAAATGAAGTTGTTTACATTTGAAAAAAAAAAAAACATCTACAGAACGGAATTATGCAAATGATTATGTGTGATGTCATACTAGCACTGTGATGTCAGAATGACATAATCAACATCAAAGCTCTCCAGAATGACATCATCAACATCAAAGCTTTCCAGATGAGGACTCAAGTCACAGATTGTTATTCCAGAGGTTTGATCTGAGACCACACAATCTACAGAGAGCATCTACTGAGAACCTTTACAGTGACCGCAAACAAAGAGCGTATACAGAGACTGTATCCAGAGAGCATCTACAGAGACCATCCAGAGAGACCAGTCCAGAAGACTTGAGATATTTTTTTCACTGTTCTTCATTTACAAGCCACAATGCAGTGCATGAAGGTAACACAGCACCCGAAAGTTGCTCTGGAGCAGCAGGTAAAAGACCTGCAGGAAGAAGTCTCAAGAAGAGCAGAGGAGACTTCAATCATTACCGTGAAGGCACAGGAGCTCCATAACTGTCTTCAGTCCCTCAATGCTCAATTGGAGACTGAAAGATGCTGGAACCTAGCCCTCCAGAATGATCGGCAGGACTTGTGCCTAAGACTCAAGTTTGCAGACCAGCTGTACAGCAAGCAGGTTGAGCAGCTTGAGCAGCTTGAGCAGCTTGAGGCAGAGAAGCTTGCCCTGGAGCAGAAAGTGAAGGAACTGCAGGAGGATGGTATTTCAAGAAGAGCAGAGGATGAAACAAGTGATACTGGGGTTAATCAAGAGCTCCAAGAACTTGTGACATCTTTCAAGACTCAGCTGCAGGCCGAGAAAAACAGGGCCGAAAATCTCAAGAGAGAGGGGGAAGATTTAAGGTCTCAGCTTCAAATTGTAAATGACAACTTCACACAGTTGGAGGCAGAAAAACTTGCCCAGGAGCAAACTGTGAGGGAGCTGCAGGAGGAGATCATGAGCAGAGCAAAGACGGAAACAATTTATCTCGCCAAGATTAAAGAGGGCAATGATATGGTAGCTTCCCAAATCATTATGCTGGAGGAAAAGGACCAGATGGCTGACGACCTCATGACACAACTGGAGGAAGTCAGGCATCAGCTTCTGGACAAAAGCAGCAAAGAGATGAAGCTGATTGAAGACCTGACAACAGAAAACGAGTCTCTGAAGCAGACTGTGAGGGAGCTGCAGGAGGAGATCATGAGCAGAACAGAGACTGAAACAATTTGTCTCACCAAGATTCAAGAGGGCAATGATATGGTAGCTTCCCAAATCATTATGCTGGAGGAAAAGGACCAGATGGCTGACGACCTCATGACACAACTGGAGGAAGTCAGGCATCAGCTTCTGGACAAAAGCAGCAAAGAGATGAAGCTGATTGAAGACCTGACAACAGAAAACGAGTCTCTGAAACAGAAGGTGAGTGACCTGCAGAGAGAGGCCCAAAGCAGAGACGAGTTTTATGAAGATCAGCTGGAGACCTTAAACAGTCTGCTAAAAATAGCAAGGTTTAGGAAACGGAGGGCGAGAAAGAACAGAAGCAAAGAAAATTTTAGAAGAAAATTGAGAAAAGTAAAACGAAATATGCTCAAAACCATCAAGGAAACACCCGAGATGGAGGAGATCTCTGAAGCAACACCCGAGATGGAGGAGATCTCTGGAGCAACACCCAAGATGGAGGAGATCTCTGGAGCAACACCCGAGATGGAGGAGATCTCTGGAGCAACACCCAAGATGGAGGAGATCTCTGGAGCAACACCCGAGATGGAGGAGATCTCTGGAGCAACACCCAAGATGGAGGAGATCTCTGGAGCAACACCCGAGATGGAGGAGATCTCTGGAGCAACACCCGAGATGGAGGAGATCTCTGGAGCAACACCCGAGATGGAGGAGATCTCTGGAGCAACACCCGAGATGGAGGAGATCTCTGGAGCAACACCCAAGATGGAGGAGATCTCTGGAGCAACACCTGAGACCTTTGAGGAAACACCTCAGATTTCCTGGTGGAGGAGAGTTAAAAAGGGATTGACTCCTAAACATCGGCGCCAGTACAAGCAGCGGAGGTCGGACCAGCAGATGAAAACTCCCACCTCACCCTAAAACAAACACACACACACACACACACACACACACACACACACACACACACACACACACACACACACACACACACACAGGCCATCACTGGCCAACAAGTAGGCACAGAAGAACATGTCAGGTCCTGACAGACTGAAGCTGCTGCTTTCTGTCTGTCAGGACTTAACATGTTTCTCTATGTCTGTGTGGTTTTCTCCGGGAGCTCCGGTTTCCCCACACAAATAACACAAAATAAAAAATAAAAATATCCCCTCCTCGGGCTACCACCTTAACGTGGTGGAGGGGTTTGCGTGTCTCATTGATCCCAGGAGCTAAGTTGTCAGGGGGCTTAATGCCTCCGTTACGGTCACCCATGGCAAACAGTTTCTGGAGGAGAGATCAGACTAAGGGTAGTCCAAATAGAAACCTAATGAAGAATATAATATTTGATAATGTGTTTCCCTCGCTAGTACGGGTCACCAGGGCCTTCCCTGGAGCTAGGCCTGGGAGTGGGGCTCAATGGATAGCGCCTGGTGGCCGGGCCTGCACACCTGGGGCCCAGCCGGGCTGAGGAGGCAACGTGGGACCTCCTGCCCATGGGCTGACCACTCATAGGAGGGGCCAAAGGAGTAGAGTGCAGGCTGCAGACACTAGCACCAGAGACGTGGAATGCCACCTCTCTTGCGGGGAAGGAGCCTGGGCTGGTGTGCCACCCGGAGAAGTTCTGACTTTCAAAAAAAATAAAAATAAATAAAAATAAGCAGACAATAAATACAGAAGCATAAAACAACATCATAATAATAGCAAATAGTGCGGACATGATCAAATAAAAGCAAGGGTGAAGAAATAGGTCTTAAGATGTGTTTTAAAGTTATCAACAGAGGTTGCCTGTCTTATGGAGACTGGGAGTTTGTTCCATGCTGTCGGCCCATAGAAGCAGAATGCTGCTTCTCCATGATTTTTGTATGCCATTTTGGGTACTTCAAGCAGGTCAGCACTGGATGACCTGAGGGAGCGGTTTGGGACATATCTGGGTAGACAGTCAACTAGGTAGGAGGGTGCCAGACCATTAAGAGCTTTATAAACAAGTACCCCTAGTCTCTGGACTCCCTCGTCCTGCTGGGGGACTTCAGCAGCCATGTTGGAAGTGAAAGTGAGACCTGGAGGGGCATGACTGGGAGGAACAGCCCCCTCTAAGGCGGTCAGTGCCTGTCGTGGTGGTAATACCCGAACCCATTAGTGTACACCAGTGGTGAGAAATGCCGTCAAGCAAATGCCATTCCTATTGCACTAGTGAGCTCCTTAAAATTATTGCAATAAAAAATAATGGCAGCAGTCTTTTGAGAATTTTCCTTTGTTAGTCAATGCTTTCACACCAAACAAGGCTGCTCTTGCAAATAAAGCAAACCCTGTTCCCTCAATCATCCCTATAATCATTAACCTGAAACATATAAATATATATGTGTATATATATATATATGTGTGTGTATATATATTAGGGATGCACGATATCTATCGGACCGATAAAATATCGGCCGATTTGGGGGGAAATTACGGCATTTTTTATCGGTCCGATAGGTGCATTTTTCCGATAGAAAGATCCGATATATTAATGAAATTACGAGTAACGTTTGCAGGCGGAGTAGCCGCCCGTCCGAGACGCGCTGGTCACGTCCTCTATCAAGCTTTACTCGCAGGTCCCAAGCCTGACCCCGTCACTGCCTGACAGATAATAAAATGTCTTCACTAGCATGGTCGTTTCTCTCAGTGGCAGAAGATGACAACAGCATTGCTATATGCAAAACCTGTTCAGCGAGGATTTCAAGAGGAGGAAAGAAGACGTCAAGTTTTAACACAACGAATCTGATAGCTCATCTGAAAAGTCGCCATCGCGGCGAAGCAGTATTAAAAGAATATGAGACAGCCGCCGAAGCTGCTAGCGGTACTAAAGCTAAGACAACAACACTACCGAGGATCGATGTCCCCATTCAGCAGGCGTTTAAAAACTGCAAAAGCTTCTCAAGAGACAGCGAAAAGGCTAAAGCCATTAACGACAAAGTGATGGAATTCATAGCGGTCGACGACCAGCCTTTTTCCGTCGTTGAGAACCCGGGTTTTCGTAAGTTCATAGCACACTTGGAGCCACGTTACACTCTCCCAAGCCGCCGCTTCTTCTCGGATGTGTCTCTTCCTGCACTCTGTGATATTGTCGCCACAAACATTCACAACCTGATCGACAAGAACGGACTACACGTGAGTTTTACCACAGACATATGGACGTCAGATGTTAGTCCGGTCAGCATGCTAAGCCTAACGGCTCATAATGGCTCCTTTACCGTTTACAGTTCTGTTGAACAGTTCAGGGGATCAAATGAAGTTCTGCTTTTTGCTCTGTTATTGTTATTTATAGCAAATGACCACATTTGAAGAGCCAAAAACTTTTGTTTGTTGTTCTAGATAGGCCAGAGCAACAAAAATATCAGTTTTCAATCGCTGCATCCTGCACAAACTGCAGATTTTATGAAGATTATAATAAATGTAAAAATATGAATTTATCGGTTATCGGTATCGGTTTATCCGTGTCTTTGAATTTTTCATGTTGAAATACTTGAGGTCATTTACTTTTTGTCCAGACAATTATATCAGCCTTTCACACAGTATTCTACCGCAGTTTTATACATCTAGTTAACATTTTAGTTTCCTTTCTAAATTATGAAGCAGGCTGTGAGGAATTCTGATGTAATTTGTGGTGCAACAAGTAAGGAAAAGAAAATCTCAATAAAAAGCACCCATGTCTTCTCAAGATTTAAAAAGGTCAAACAGGCTTTAAGGTGGTAGCCCAAGGAGGATTTTTTATTTTATTTTTTTTTTGTGCGTTTTTTTTGTTTTGTTTGTTAAAATGTATTTTTTGTGGGGTTTTTTTGTGTGTCTGTGTTTTTTTTTTTTGTTTCATTTAATTGCAATCTGTTGTGATTATAACATACCTCGAGCTCCTTTTTAAATACTGTAATGTTTGTGATATGTTTTAAATGAAGTTGTTTACATTTGAAAAAAAAAAAAAACATCTACAGAACGGAATCATGCAAATGATTATGTGTGATGTCATACTAGCACTGTGATGTCAGAATGACATCATCAACATCAAAGCTCTCCAGAATGACATCATCAACATCAAAGCTCTCCAGATGAGGACTCAAGTCACAGATTGTTATTCCATAGGTTTGATCTGAGACCACACAATCTACAGAGAGCATCTACTGAGAACCTTTACAGTGACCGTAAACAAAGAGCGTATACAGAGACTGTATCCAGAGAGCATCTACAGAGACCATCCAGAGAGACCAGTCCAGAAGACTTGTGATATTTTTTTCACTGTTCTTCATTTACAAGCCACAATGCAGTGCATGAAGGTAACACAGCACCCGAAAGTTGCTCTGGAGCAGCAGGTAAAAGACCTGCAGGAAGAAGTCTCAAGAAGAGCAGAGGAGACTTCAATCATTACCGTGAAGGCACAGGAGCTCCATAACTGTCTTCAGTCCCTCAATGCTCAATTGGAGACTGAAAGATGCTGGAACCTAGCCCTCCAGAATGATCGGCAGGACTTGTGCCTAAGACTCAAGTTTGCAGACCAGCTGTACAGCAAGCAGGTTGAGCAGCTTGAGCAGCTTGAGCAGCTTGAGGCAGAGAAGCTTGCCCTGGAGCAGAAAGTGAAGGAACTGCAGGAGGATGGTATTTCAAGAAGAGCAGAGGATGAAACAAGTGATACTGGGGTTAATCAAGAGCTCCAAGAACTTGTGACATCTTTCAAGACTCAGCTGCAGGCCGAGAAAAACAGGGCCGAAAATCTCAAGAGAGAGGGGGAAGATTTAAGGTCTCAGCTTCAAATTGTAAATGACAACTTCACACAGTTGGAGGCAGAAAAACTTGCCCAGGAGCAAACTGTGAGGGAGCTGCAGGAGGAGATCATGAGCAGAACAGAGACTGAAACAATTTATCTCACCAAGATTCAAAAGGGCCATGATATGGTAGCTTTCCAAAATATTCTGCTGCAGGAAAAGGACCAGATGGCTGACGACCTCATGACACAACTGGAGGAAGTCAGGCATCAGCTTCTGGACAAAAGCAGCAAAGAGATGAAGCTGATTGAAGAGGTGACTACAGAAAACCAGTCTCTGAAGCTGACTGTGAGGGAGCTGCAGGAAGAGATCATGAGCAGAACAGAGACTGAAACAATTTGTCTCACCAAGATTAAAGAGGGCAATGATATGGTAGCTTCCCAAATCATTATGCTGGAGGAAAAGGACCAGATGGCTGACGACCTCATGACACAACTGGAGGAAGTCAGGCATCAGCTTCTGGACAAAAGCAGCAAAGAGATGAAGCTGATTGAAGACCTGACAACAGAAAACGAGTCTCTGAAACAGAAGGTGAGTGACCTGCAGAGAGAGGCCCAAAGCAGAGACGAGTTTTATGAAGATCAGCTGGAGACCTTAAACAGTCTGCTAAAAATAGCAAGGTTTAGGAAACGGAGGGCGAGAAAGAACAGAAGCAAAGAAAATTTTAGAAGAAAATTGAGAAAAGTAAAACGAAATATGCTCGAGACCATCAAGGAAACACCCGAGATGGAGGAGATCTCTGAAGCAACACCCGAGATGGAGGAGATCTCTGGAGCAACACCCGAGATGGAGGAGATCTCTGGAGCAACACCCGAGATGGAGGAGATCTCTGGAGCAACACCCAAGATGGAGGAGATCTCTGGAGCAACACCCAAGATGGAGGAGATCTCTGGAGCAACACCCGAGATGGAGGAGATCTCTGGAGCAACACCCAAGATGGAGGAGATCTCTGGAGCAACACCCAAGATGGAGGAGATCTCTGGAGCAACACCCAAGATGGAGGAGATCTCTGGAGCAACACCCAAGATGGAGGAGATCTCTGGAGCAACACCCGAGATGGAGGAGATCTCTGGAGCAACACCCAAGATGGAGGAGATCTCTGGAGCAACACCTGAGACCTTTGAGGAAACACCTCAGATTTCCTGGTGGAGGAGAGTTAAAAAGGGATTGACTCCTAAACATCGGCGCCAGTACAAGCAGCGGAGGTCGGACCAGCAGATGAAAACTCCCACCTCACCCTAAAACAAACACACACACACACACACACACACACACACACACACACACACACACACACACACACACACACACACACACACACACACACACAGGCCATCACTGGCCAACAAGTAGGCACAGAAGAACATGTCAGGTCCTGACAGACTGAAGCTGCTGCTTTCTGTCTGTCAGGACTTAACATGTTTCTCTATGTCTGTGTGGTTTTCTCCGGGAGCTCCGGTTTCCCCACACAAATAACACAAAATAAAAAATAAAAAAAATCCCCTCCTCGGGCTACCACCTTAACGTGGTGGAGGGGTTTGCGTGTCTCATTGATCCCAGGAGCTAAGTTGTCAGGGGGCTTAATGCCTCCGTTACGGTCACCCATGGCAAACAGTTTCTGGAGGAGAGATCAGACTAAGGGTAGTCCAAATAGAAACCTAATGAAGAATATAATATTTGATAATGTGTTTCCCTCGCTAGTACGGGTCACCAGGGGCTTCCCTGGAGCTAGGCCTGGGAGTGGGGCTCAATGGATAGCGCCTGGTGGCCGGGCCTGCACACCTGGGGCCCAGCCGGGCTGAGGAGGCAACGTGGGACCTCCTGCCCATGGGCTGACCACTCATAGGAGGGGCCAAAGGAGTAGAGTGCAGGCTGCAGACACTAGCACCAGAGACGTGGAATGCCACCTCTCTTGCGGGGAAGGAGCCTGGGCTGGTGTGCCACCCGGAGAAGTTCTGACTTTCAAAAAAAATAAAAATAAATAAAAATAAGCAGACAATAAATACAGAAGCATAAAACAACATCATAATAATAGCAAATAGTGCGGACATGATCAAATAAAAGCAAGGGTGAAGAAATAGATCTTAAGATGTGTTTTAAAGTTATCAACAGAGGTTGCCTGTCTTATGGAGACTGGGAGTTTGTTCCATGCTGTCGGCCCATAGAAGCAGAATGCTGCTTCTCCATGATTTTTGTATGCCATTTTGGGTACTTCAAGCAGGTCAGCACTGGATGACCTGAGGGAGCGGTTTGGGACATATCTGGGTAGACAGTCAACTAGGTAGGAGGGTGCCAGACCATTAAGAGCTTTATAAACAAGTACCCCTAGTCTCTGGACTCCCTCGTCCTGCTGGGGGACTTCAGCAGCCATGTTGGAAGTGAAAGTGAGACCTGGAGGGGCATGACTGGGAGGAACAGCCCCCTCTAAGGCGGTCAGTGCCTGTCGTGGTGGTAATACCCGAACCCATTAGTGTACACCAGTGGTGAGAAATGCCGTCAAGCAAATGCCATTCCTATTGCACTAGTGAGCTCCTTAAAATTATTGCAATAAAAAATAATGGCAGCAGTCTTTTGAGAATTTTCCTTTGTTAGTCAATGCTTTCACACCAAACAAGGCTGCTCTTGCAAATAAAGCAAACCCTGTTCCCTCAATCATCCCTATAATCATTAACCTGAAACATATAAATATATATGTGTATATATATATATATGTGTGTGTATATATATTAGGGATGCACGATATCTATCGGACCGATAAAATATCGGCCGATTTGGGGGGAAATTACGGCATTTTTTATCGGTCCGATAGGTGCATTTTTCCGATAGAAAGATCCGATATATTAATGAAATTACGAGTAACGTTTGCAGGCGGAGTAGCCGCCCGTCCGAGACGCGCTGGTCACGTCCTCTATCAAGCTTTACTCGCAGGTCCCAAGCCTGACCCCGTCACTGCCTGACAGATAATAAAATGTCTTCACTAGCATGGTCGTTTCTCTCAGTGGCAGAAGATGACAACAGCATTGCTATATGCAAAACCTGTTCAGCGAGGATTTCAAGAGGAGGAAAGAAGACGTCAAGTTTTAACACAACGAATCTGATAGCTCATCTGAAAAGTCGCCATCGCGGCGAAGCAGTATTAAAAGAATATGAGACAGCCGCCGAAGCTGCTAGCGGTACTAAAGCTAAGACAACAACACTACCGAGGATCGATGTCCCCATTCAGCAGGCGTTTAAAAACTGCAAAAGCTTCTCAAGAGACAGCGAAAAGGCTAAAGCCATTAACGACAAAGTGATGGAATTCATAGCGGTCGACGACCAGCCTTTTTCCGTCGTTGAGAACCCGGGTTTTCGTAAGTTCATAGCACACTTGGAGCCACGTTACACTCTCCCAAGCCGCCGCTTCTTCTCGGATGTGTCTCTTCCTGCACTCTGTGATATTGTCGCCACAAACATTCACAACCTGATCGACAAGAACGGACTACACGTGAGTTTTACCACAGACATATGGACGTCAGATGTTAGTCCGGTCAGCATGCTAAGCCTAACGGCTCATAATGGCTCCTTTACCGTTTACAGTTCTGTTGAACAGTTCAGGGGATCAAATGAAGTTCTGCTTTTTGCTCTGTTATTGTTATTTATAGCAAATGACCACATTTGAAGAGCCAAAAACTTTTGTTTGTTGTTCTAGATAGGCCAGAGCAACAAAAATATCAGTTTTCAATCGCTGCATCCTGCACAAACTGCAGATTTTATGAAGATTATAATAAATGTAAAAATATGAATTTATCGGTTATCGGTATCGGTATCGGCCATGAGAAGAAGAAAATTATCAGTTATCGGTATCGGTTGAAATTTTTCATATCGTGCATCACTAATATATATATATATATATACACACATATATATATATATATATGTATATATATATATATATACATATATCTGCAAGGGGCAAACTACATCTACCAGTGTGGCTCCTTTGGCAAGACCCTTGAAAGCCAAACCGGCTCAGACGTCACCCAGGTTAACAAGCTCTACGTCACATGCTGAGGAACCAAGGCGGTGTGATGACAAATGGGCTACTGGAACAAAAAAAAGAAAAGGCAATGGACACAAGATGAGAACAAGGCTCTGTTGGAATGCTACTACTCCAGTTATACACACACACACACACACACACACACACACATATATATATATATATATATATATATATATATATATAAATATATACATAAACACATAAGCTGGGCAGCCATTTTTTGTCAATGACATTACAGAGTGTCAATTGAATCTTTGAGAACCAATCCCAAGGAAGCTCAAGGGAATGCAATTCTGCCAATGTGATGAACTGGATTTACAATCTTGTTTTACTCTTCACCTATTGTAACTGTTATGTCAACATTCGTTTCATTTAATTGCAATTCATTGTGATTATAACATACCTCGAGCCCCGTTTCAATACTGTAATGTTTGTGATATGTTGTAAATGAAGTTGTTTACATTTGAAAAAAAACAAAAACAAAACATCTACAGAATGGAATTATGCAAATAATTAATTGTTCCAGGGGAGGCCCTGGTGACCCGTGTACTGGCGAGGGAAACACATTATCAAATATTGTATTCTTCATTAGGTTTCTATTTGGACTACCCTTAGTCTGATCCCTCCCCCAAAACCTGTTTGCCATAGGTGACCCTAACAGAGGCAATAAGCCCCCCGACAACTTAGCTCCTGGGATCAATGAGACACGCAAACCCCTCCTCCACGTTAATTTCAGACTTTGAAACTTCTCCTGTTTCAGTAACCAAGACATATAAAGCACACCTGAGCCCTGTGCCAACTTACACTGTTAAGTTCCAGGTTCATTTTAAACCTCTGCTGATTACTTGCAAAGAATTAGATAACCTACTCCTGATGATATTATTGATTTATTGACTCTGGATGCGCTGTGGTCTCCTTAGATCGTTGAGGAGGCTGTGCTGGTCTTTCCTAGATGCCTTTGAGTGTTTAGATCTTTGCTGTTAAAGCCTCAAGGACATGGGACACTATGCCATTTGACATAGGATGGACTGCATTCATTAGTGTTCTTTCAATCACTTCTTAAATTATTCTACACAGGAGAGCATTTAAGAATTTTAAATATTTCATGAGCTTTAATCCCACTTAAAAACTCTGCCACATGTTAATTTGTCATAATGTCAGCCTGGAACACTAGCAATGTTTACATAAGCAAAATTACTTGATCTGATTAAAAATTTGAGGGGTCGGGTGCAAAATAAAATAATCCAATCATGATGTGCATATACATACTCCCAGCTTTATTCGAATAAGGAGCATTTGGACATATGCAGACTTGTCTAATTTCGCTAAAACAACCTCAGAAGAAGAGTTGTATTTACCTGTGCTGTCAACAAACCATTGAATGCGGTAGTGGCTCACTTCATCTGATTCAGGTCCACTCAGAATTGACCTGAGCCAGGTTCTGAGAGCGGTTGTATTGCTCCTAGCATACATGATCATAAAGCTGGCCCAGCAGCACATACTGATCCTGCGTAACATGAGGAGACCTGTGTCTGACACAACTTTCTTGCTGGATACAAACCAATGTTAACACGCCATGTTTACGTCTTGTCACTAATGGCGGAAATGTGTCACATTGACGTACGGTATACATGCGTGGTTAGGTTATTTTTGCCCAAACAGAGAGTCATGATTGGTATAAGAATTTACACTGACTTGTTTTGGAATAATGATCGGCGTAAACCACCCCTCTTGATTGGAATGCAATTTTGTTCTGACTGAACCAAATCAGGTCAGAATCTTCCGATTGACATGTTTACACGACGAATTATTATTCCGAGCCTGTATTCCAATTATTTGTGCCCATGTTAATGCAGCTACTGTTTATAAACCATGTTAGCTCTTTAGGACAACAGCTGCATAATAAAGCTGAGAGTTAATGCTTTTTGGAACATTGCATGTTTAAAAATAAGGCTTTTCACATTTTGTTGTTTGACTTTTCCAAAAAAAGAAGCAGTCCAAATCTCAACTTTCTAGATGTACGAGTTATTAGCCATTCAAACAAAGACCCATTTCTCTTTTTCTCCCATGCCGACGCTCAAAAAGGTCATATTATCCATCATTCTTAAAAAAGGAAAGTTTAGAATCAAGAGTAAAAAATGAAAACAGAGCTCTGTAGAAGAGTTTCATTTTAGCTCTCTCCACTACATTAATCATGTCATTGTCACTCAGATATCTCTTGTGACCAGTCGAGAACATAACCGCACTGCAGCTACATCACTTTTTTCTTCTTATGCTTAATATACTGTACATCCAGAAATTAAAATGAGCTTAATCCCAAACTGCTCTGAATTATAAAATTTCCTGACATTATCGTAGATTAACAAATATGTATTTTTAGATGATCTTTCAATTTTACCGGTGGTTGAATATTATCATATTACTTTTTGTAGTTTTACCTGTTTAAAGGATCTTCTGCCATCGATAACTGGCAGCAGAAGAAGGTCTGGATCAAGGTAAATACCAGCTGAGTTTGAGGGTGTTTTAGGTTTAAGCGGGAACATTTATAGTCGCAGGAATCTCTTGAGATGTGCCGTCAGGATCAAGAGACTGAAAAAATGGACAGAGCTGATTTTAAGATGAATTTTGGAAATAGATTACATTCGGATGTTATTTCAGACTATGACTACTTTCCATGAACTTCAATTTGCAAAAATGTGTCATGAATCTTTTCAAGGACTCTGATTTATACAGCTTAATTCAAACATGTTTACAATCAAAGAGGGGGGAGTTGGGTTCGCCAAGTCCGTCTTCCTCAAGTCTTTTGTTTTCTGTGTGGCACTGCCATAAAACTTGTTCTGATTTTCGTCATACCATGGCATAATTCTTAAATTTAAAGGGTAAATGATAATAATTCCCCCACTGTTTAATTAAGAAACCAGTTGTTTTGACTGGTAAAGACATTAAATCATTAAAGGCATCATCACTGTTGCCAAGAAGCCACAGACTGCACCTGCTACCTGATATACTGTATCTCTGGCATTCATCTTAAATAATGGTAAAATCATTTGATCATTCAGTGTTTTCATCAGATCACTGAAGTTATCTCAAGATTCTTTACAGACAGAGAAGCTAGTATTCTATAACAATTGGCGTGTGCAGTATAACCTAAGTTTTAACAGTTTTTCATAACAACTAGACGATTGAAACTCAAAGTGTGTGTGCTGCAGTGATTTAAGTGGAGTATATTTGCGGGAAAACAGAGTATGGGGCCAGTGAATCTGAGCCTTTTAATGTTTTTAAAAGAGGACACAATATATCCCAAAGAGAGCGCTACGCAGCATTTCTAACTACTGTATTGATTGAATAATGAAACATTTCCAGGGCTACATGTTGGCACACTCACTATGCTTTCAAGTGGAGTAACAAACTTTCTTTGTGCAAACCAGAGCCTGCAGCTATGCCTGGCTGCTTCTTTCAGAATTCCTCATGCATTCACACAGGAGCCGAGTGTATAATTTATCAGCTGTTTTCTTGATAGGGAAGCCCTTGAAGTTACACTGAGTGATTTATGTATTGTAACACACAATCTAGGGGTCTTGTCAAACGTTTTAATATATTACCTGGAGTATGATTCACCAGAGAAGACTAACATGTGAGAATAACGCAATCCTTCATCTGACTTCAACTGATTTAAAACTGACTGATCTAAATATTGGAGAAAAGGGCGTGCGTCTGTGTTAGGGTTCGTCTCGAAGAGAAAGCGATTAGTTGTCGCTTCCTTGAAATTCCATTACAAGACTATTTTCCTTGACACATATACAGGTTTGAAGTAAATGAGAATTAATTTCTAAATGTCAAAGGGAATTGAAAAGACAAAGATGGTCTCCTCACGTATAAATCAGAAGATGTGGCTTTTGTCCATTTGTGAGTTCATTTCAAGTGGATCAAGCAGGTTAGCAGGGCGCTGAAATCTCTCCATACAACAGATTTCTACAAAAACAGCTAACAACATACTAAACTGCTGTGGTGCAATGACAGCAAGACATGAAGTCTCTGAATATGATGCAAATATATTCTAATTACCTACAAAAATTGACAAGAACATATATATGATGTAGAAAAGGTCACTGTATCCCTAAAGTTGCAAGGGCACATCCATGATTTCTGACCTTAAACCGTTTCATATGTCGGGATATTTCACAGCATGTGAGGAAATAGATAGACGAATTACAGACTAGTAAAATTGATGGTAAAGCTGCGGCTTTAAAAACCAAATAAATCACTGTACAAAATTCATGCTATAAGTAAATCACTGCAACAAAAGAGTGAATGTATACAGGCATTTTACAGTGATTAAATATATACCAAAATTTGTTAAATCGTTACTCTGAAGCTAAAATATAAACATCAAAATAAAAATAAAAAAAACAAGAGGTAAATGGAGTGCACGTGTTCAATTATGATGCATTCATGTGCAAACACAATTAGCACATGTGCAGTTTGCACCAATGTGTAATTACGGCACATAGGTGTGCAGGTATATCTTAGAAATGTGCATCTACAGTGTTCATTTCTCCTCTTTGAGAGCTGTGCTCAGTCGTAAAGCTCTCCAATGTGAGGTCTGAGGTAAAATGAAAAGTTTCTCAGAGGGGAAAGCTTCATACTCATACAGCTTCACAGGTTGAGAGATTTACAGATGCACGGCAGTCAGTCGAATATTTTCCATCAACATTTCAGTCTGCACCAAAGTGGACTGACTGAATATAAATGTTATTTTAGTGTCAGATAAAATTTGAACCATCTATCATTTTGTAAGTAACAGAAACTCTGAAATTGCATCAATAGCGCTGTCAAACATTTCAATAAAAACAAAGAGGCAGTCCCCAGTTCCAGCTATGAGGTAAAATGTCTGATGTACAGAGGTTACTGGGTTCACTCCTCGTGTCACAGTGTCTATTTCTTGTTCAGGTCCAACCGAAAGCATATTTTATGATCATTAACAGCGGGATTAGGGAGTTCAGTGTCTGTGTGTAAATACTGTATTTGCATTCATGTTCTGCATGACTAACTGACTCGAGATGAGAGTGAGGCACCTCGCAACCAAGAAGAGGAGCTGCAGTCTTGTTTTCTGCTAAGCTCTTCCTTTGCTGCAGTCAGAGAGCAAGCCTGGCTTAAGAGAGGGATCAGAGTATTGTGCAATTGATCACTTTGACTGAAGATCAAAAGCTGCAAGATCGACAATAAAAACATCAGTGGTAGTGTTTAAAACACAGAATTCAGACCACTTAGGAAATAGAGTTATTTAGCTACAGCTTGAAGCAGCAGCAGCAGCATAACCCTTTTGACCGGTCGCACGCTTTTGTGTAGTGACAGTATTTGACAGGACATTGCCTCTGAAACAAAACCCCGAGACAAGTAAGCCTAGATTAGGGAGAGAGGTCACCGCACAATCATTTTAAGGATGAACATAATTTATGGGAATCTCTCTCTCTCTCTAAAGCAGAAGATGAGATTGCAACAGCCGAACCAACATGTAAGTGAAGAGCAGAGCAAGGGGAGATAGACTGTTAATGCCTATTCAAAATGGGACAGTCTTGCTGCTGTCTGGCCTCAGCCTATGACCATGAAAATCTAATCATTTAATCTTTGAGTCCATGTGACTGTTTATGCCAAAATACAGAATATTCCCCGCAAGGTTTCTGAGATTTAGTACAAGTGGAACAAAAGCCGTGTTGGTGTTTTTACATGACAATGATGCTGTTGAGGGTCTATCCTTTTTCCGTTTTTAAGTTTCCAAAATAATAAAAAAGAATGTCCTTGATTTTTGTGTGAGATGAGGCAAAACTAGCATAAGAAGTTTTGAAATGAAAATGTGTTTCTGAGAGATCAGAGTAACATTGAATTTTAGCGTTAAGAGGTTTCCTTCAGGGGCGTACCCAGACTTTTTGTCTCAGGGGGCCCACTGGCTTATGCGGGGCTGGCATGAAATATGTGTGTGCATAAGACTGTATTTCCATATGGACGCCTGCACACTGTGGGCTCCTGAAGTATATATCCTAAAGTAACACAAACTTAAGAGTCATTGAACTTTGCATTGACGTATACAGTGCCCAGCATAAGTCAGTACACCCCTTATTAAAAGTAATGTATTACTCAAGATCTAGATGAGCAAAAGTACAATTTCCAAAGTTTTGACAAAGCTGAGTTTAACTTAATCCTTTAATGCCTAACACCACAAATTATGGCCAGAAAATTTAATTTTTTTTGGAGCTGAAATGTTTATTTCACTTATTACTGAAAACCAAAATAATCAAAATGTCCTTAAAGTTTAACAAATGTATTTATTTATCTCATTTGATACATTAGACGTTTTTGGAAACTGATAAACTACAAGAGGACATTTTTATCATTTATCAGACTGTATCAAGGTGTTTTTTTTGTAATTTGTTGATCATATTTATTTGATAGAAGTATATAAAACTATCTATCAAATACGATACAAAGGCAATAAAGGGATAACATTTTGTTCACAGTAAGATAAAAATAAGGGTGAAATGGTTACCAAAATGTAGCTTTGCTCCCAGAACTTTGATTGGGGTGTTTCATTTTTGCATCCTGAGTTTAAATTAAAAAATATATATACTTTTTTGTATGCAACTTAAAAAATCTTCAATCAATAGTCTACATTTAGGGGAGTATTTTGTTTCATCATCTGACATAGAAAATGTCGATTTTGAAAGGAAACTAAAGGTTTTCTGACAACTCTGAAGGGTAGTACTCATTTATGCTGAGCACTGTGTGTCTGCTACGAATCACGACAGGACCCTGTCCTGCTGTGGACTGTACTGACCTGAGGGATGTTGCATAAAGGGTTTGAAGTCAGACACTTCTGTGCATGTTTCTGCTGGACCACTACACTATGTCAGTGTCCAACAAGGCATTTTTGCAGCTGGCTTTTTAAGTTCATTCTACGCACAGTCAACGACTACTTATATTTAAGTAAAATAGAGGCGTCATGCTCCTGAGTGTCTTTTTATCAATTCCAAAAGGTAACCAAACAAAGTGGCGACATAAATTTACTTTGTGTAATTCCTGATGAACTCATAAAGAAGATATTGTCCCCAAATCCCTTATAAAAGTAAGAAAATGAGCTACATGGAAATGCAGGGGATAGTTGTAAATAAATAGTTATTGTTCAGGGTTTTGTAGCAGCACCTATTAGATTTTAACAAGAACTCAAGCCACCCCCCGCGGACTTGCTCCCGCTTAAAGAGTCTGTGTTGACAAGGATGGGGTGTAAATATGGGAGAGCAGGCAAATAAAAACAGCTACAATAGAGGACAGCTCGGGCCTGGGGAGTGGGGAGGCAAAAAACATTGCAGGAGGGATTGAATTTGAATTTAAGAGCGGAGTTTTTATGGATCTGGTCAATTCAGGGGACTAAAAAATACAAAATAAAGCTGAGGTTGTGTCGAACAAGCTCTGACACTTGTTTAGCCCTAAAACAGCCAGGAGCGGAAAAGAAGTCACAAAAAATAATTTAATGTTACCACTCATCTCTTTAAGCCCTAAGAATGATATTTCCACATGCAAAATATATATTGATTCAATATTTTTGATTTTATGAGTCGTATCTCCCAGGATGCGTTGCCCTATTTAGGTACAAACAGAGCCTAAGTAATAAAAATATTAATGTTTAATTTGATGAAGATAAATTATACATTGTTGTATTACTTGTTCATGTACATTACACATAGGACTTTTAAGGTTGATTTTATTCATTTTTACCAATCCAGTTGAATAATCTAATTTTGAGGCAATCTCTTTAAAGAGTGTCAAAAAAGTACAACGGAAAATATCATGAGGAACATATTGAACTTTTTGTGCATTGAACATTACACAAAACAATGCAGCAATTTCATTTTCTCAAAGGATACATACAAAACTGAACACTGGGGAAATTTCTTGGGTCCAAGTTTTCTATACTGGTGAGAACTCTGTGATCAATGCCCCTCATTTCCCCTCTATATTTAATTTTTTATGGAACGCTTGGAAGCAGTTGCGTGGGTTTTTCCCAGTGATGATGCACAGACGAACACCACATTTTGTGCAATAGATTTTTGCCCTTCTGGGCAAAACCTGCACCTTCCCTTGTCGGTGAAAGCTGGGAAGTAATCCACTTGATCGTGGCGGACATCAGCCGTGGGTCTTGGGGTTGTTGGCCTTTGTATGCATCTGGTGGGGCTGTGCACATTCTCCTCCCCTCGTTTGGAAGGCCTTCCCTTCTTCTTTCCACTGTGGATAAGGGCATCTGCAACCTCCAGCCTGAATTTTTTTAGCTTTTTGTGCTTTTGAACACCAATGCTTTTGGCATCTCAGCGATACAGCAGCCATCCATCGTTGATGGCTATATCAGCCATTTGCCAAAAGAGGCACAGGTACCAGAAACGTCTGACTTCCTTAACAGGGCTTATTGCAGCACAGGAGCTAGCTAAGGTGACAACTTTGTTGTCAGATCATTTTACAGCAGCCACTTCTGCTTCATTATCCATCCAATAGTCATAGCTGCCCCTTCCTTGCCTCAGCAGACCACGGTCATCCTCAAGTGTGCATCCTTTAAGCCTGTTCTTGCGGATGGTTCCCAGGCTTCGCAAACCAAGGGACTCCTTCAGATGCACAATGAGTGGGAGGGAGGTGAAAAAATTGTCAAAGAAGACAACACAATCTAATGGTTTCTTGATGGTTTTGCAGAGTTGAATGACAACATTGGCTCCAACTCCAAGGTCTTTGACTGGACCTTGACCTGTGCCAAATGTGCTCTTTCCAGTGTATGTCAGGAAGTCATACACCATCCCAGAAATGCCTGCTCTAACAAAGATCTTGAAGCCCCAGTGGTGAGGTTTGCTCGGGAGATACTGTCGGAGAGACCCAGCCTTTGTTCCCTTGTAAGGGACTATCATTTCATCTATTGAGAACATGTTCTCACTCTCAATCTCCAGACACTTCTTCATGTGCTCCAGCACTGGTGTCACTTTGCAGAGCCGATCTTGGGATGGGTCTGATGTCTGATCATTGTCTAATATCTAATTATTCACATGCTTTCCAGTTTGGAACAACATTCTGAATAATTCACATTGACCAAATTTTTACCCCTAATCTGGCAATGTATCTCAGGGGATACGTATCTTTCAAAAGCTGATAACTAACATCACAAACACAGTTGGAACATTTTCTCTTCATCTGAATGTTAAGACAAATGTCCTAATAAATTTCAGGACTTTATATTGTTGTTTCATAAAAAATAAGTATGACTTATAAATGATTTCCAACCCCAAGGGAAGCAGGTTTCCAACCACTGGCGGCCATGATGTTTTCTGATCAGGCTGACGAAATGATGTAAGATAGCTTGAACCAAATCATGTGATGTAGATGCTGATGACAGACAAAACTTTTGATAAATGCTAAATTGATAAGTGAAAACCTTTCACCATTACCCCTACAGGATGTTGAAGAGTGTGTATCTCCTGGTGCACGTTGCTTGTTTTAGGGTTAACGCCATACATATTTGTTTTGCAATCCATGATCCAAAACCTTCTCTTCAACAAGTTATCGCCGGATCTTGGATTTGGAAGCAAAGCTGGAAGAGGGGCAACAAATATTCTGCCGGACATTTCAAAACACAGATTATCACAACCGCAGAGTTGTGCAGTGTGAAATTGCTGCGTGGTGTAGTGTGAACAACTCAGCAGCTGAAGAGATCCTAACCATAAAATCACTGTCCTCCTTCTCTTATCCAGTCTTGGAAATAAAATGCTTGCAGTTGCTTTGGATGATAAAAGTTCGTCGAGATACCCAAGTAGCAGTGAAGTGCAACAGTAAATACAACTTTAAACTCGGGCCAACATCTGTTTCTCTTTTCTGCACTTGTCGCTATTTTTCCCTGCATGAAAGGTCCTTCACATGGCTCAACAGAGGACAGTTCAGATAAAAACATTTATGACAAGACCTCACTAACACCCGTAAAGCAAGTTGGTCAAGTATTAAAACAGGGTCTATAGATAATATAATATAAATATGACTGAATTGAGGACTTGAGACATGCTACAGTACATTCTTTTCTTTTGGGAGTGTGTTGAAAGTTAATGTTTAAGCGAGGTCAACTTTTTAATTAAGACATTTCACAGGAGCCCATCCAGTCATAAAAGGACCCCTGAGCAAGTCTACGGTGGTGGATTTTCTTGGCAATTTTTAAACAGGTGGTCAAATAAAAGAGATGTTTGGTGCATTTTGTTTGACTCATGTCCCACAAAAACGAAAGCGTAAGATGCTCTCAGGCTGGTATACAGACAGACAGAATGACTGCGGCTTCGTATTTCTTTGCCGCATCTTAATACAATAAAGTCCTATCAGGTGATAGTAAAAGTTTTTTTGTGCTGAAACTCCAAAAATTTGAAACTTTTTTTTTTTTTTTTTTGCCTCAGAAACAGTTAAAAAAAAAAAACACGCACACACAATGATGTAAGTTTTACTCCACAGCTTGTTAAGTGGAAAAAATAAAAATAAAAATAACGTAAAATTTTCCATCATTGGCTGATAATTTATCAAAGCAATATCTTTTTTACAGAGCATCCATAAACTGTATTTAAATGTTGGTCAGCAGCTGCTTTGGCATTCATACAATATAAAGGTAAATAAGAAATAAATAATACTGCATCAGATTTCATGTAGCGCTTCATCAGAGACCCTCAAAGCGCTTTACATTGGATACATCATTCATTCACTCACACAGTCACACCTTGGCGGTGGTAAACTACCTTAGTTTACTGACTGAAAAGTGGCTGCTAGTTTGCACCCACGGCCTCTCCAACCACCACAACACAACACTCACAATCAGACACTAGTGGAGGACACACACTGGGAGCAAGGTTGGTTAAGTGTCTTGCCCAAGGACACAACAGACAGGCTCGGGATAGGGGGGAACTGAATCACCAACCTTCCAGTTATTGGACAACCACTCTACCTCCTGAGACACTACTGCCCAAGGTAACATTTATAGGGGTTTATATAACTGAAAACAAACAAGAACTAAAGAAGGGGACGGACTAAAGGGTGGATTTCCTTTCTTTGATTTGTTGCATTCAGTTTGATTTATTAAAATTATCTGAATTTGACTTGCTTTACGTACAGTAACACTACAGTCCCAATAGTTTTTACGCTTAACATTTTTCTCCACAGCCAAAAATCTGTTAATCACAATAGGTTCTCAAAGGGCAGCACTGTGCAGCCAAATAAAATCAAAAGTTCAGACTATTAACTCCTCCCAACAGGTTGCACATGCAGAGTAAGTTATCATAGTGACTTAACATGGTAAAAAAACAGCAAACTTGTCGACAGTGCAAACTCTAGCTTTCGACTCAACACATCTAACTGAGATAGATAATCTTGTTTCGCAGTACAAAGACTCTTCTTTGTGTCCCTGAATCTTGAAAAATGCACCTGCCTGACGCAGAGACAGTGGTAGCAATGTTCTTGACAAACAGATCAAGAGTAAACCAAACTTCAGAACAATTTCTGCAATTCCACATCCCACTTTCTTCTTCCTCCTTTTGTTTCCACCGTACAGTATTTTGAGTGTTCAATTTACTGCCTGTCTGCATTTGACAGAGAATCCAGCCTTGAACTGCAAAGATAAAGGGACAAATCTGATCTCCTCTCGCTGTGCCAGCTGAGGGTGTAAAACATTGGTACTTCTGAAGTGAAACACTCTCAGCTGCCATGATTTTGAAGTCTTGAGTGAAGTATTCATTGTTTATGAGACCGCAAATATCTTCTTGTCTCATGTCATAGGGAATATGTCAGAGACGACCAGGTAAATGCTTTTCCTTCAGTCTGCCCATGTGTTAACTGATGAATTCAAAGTGGTGACAGCCAGCCCGGGGACAAATCCACACTTAACCGTAAATAAGGTTTTTGTTTTTTTCTATCCCTTGTGTAGTAAAAATCTATCAAACTCCATTGTTTTAAACTAAAAATCACACAGACTTACATTTGATGTCAGCGAAACCACAAGTAGATTGTCCGTCTGAGCTCCCTCAGCACTTTCATTCAAAAACTAATATTGAAAAGAGTGTGTCCTCTTGGAGTCCCAGTTCATAAGAAGTGCAGATTCTTCCATGACATTTGACGGAGTCCAGCACCCTGGGCTATCATAGTCAACAGAGGAACTCCTGAGACAAAGGTCACAGTATCTACATTTGTTCACATACACTTACATAACCTTTTTTATTATTACTATTGCTAATCCAATGCCATATTTGATACCTGGTGTTTTACTCTGGCTGAGGACTGAATCTGGGGTTATAAATCACTGACTTTTGCAGATTTCATTGCTTATTCTGGTCAGGTGCCTTAAACTGTCATAGATGAGCGATGAAGTAATTCAAAGAGCATAAGCTGTTTGAGACAAAGCCAATAAATGTTGCGCAACAGTTGATCATGCTTTAATTGTTGCATAGAAGGACGGAGCGAAGATGTCAGGGAATATGGATACTATGGCCATCAAGCAGACCAATCACAGGGCATCACATTAAAAGTAATGTGGGGTTCCTTAATCTATCTGCAACAATCTAACTCAAGAATCTGTATTACTGTAGGCTCTACTGACCTGAGTGAACTTGATCAGATGGGCGTTTTGGTTAGCAGAAGTGCTGTACATCTTTAACTGACTTCATCGCTACATCACAGACCCTGAGGGGGAAATAAGGGATGGGCAATAAATGATCGTTCATGATTTATTGTCAGAAAATCGCTCTACAATTTACCTCCATGATAAATAATTGCCATATCATAATAAATGCAAGTTGATGACAGAAGTGCAAGCAACGGAGCCATAGCCCACACAGAGCAGAATAACAAACAAACATGGGCGAAGGTGGCGAAGAAGATGTCTCTGAGCTGCTTGTTGCTAAACAAGTTACCCCATGAGGGATTTTCTTCAAGATTGGTGTTTCGACGAGTGCAATCAGGTATGCCTGATATTGGACAGTGGATCTGCTGCTTTTCACTCTGTGCAATAAGAATTTTGAATAATGTTGAAAGTGTTTACACATTTCACTAGTTTTCTCTATAGGCTACCACTTAAACTTGTAGTTAAGTATCTTATTTGACTATGCCAACTGTGAAGGACCATCCAAGAACAATGACTATGGGGTTCTCAAGACAGAATGAGTCAAAAACATAGATAGGAACATAGATAGGAAAGGGATATCATGGAAATGTGTGGTTACAGTCAAGGGTTTACCTTATATGGTATTGAAAAAAATTAGGAAAATGTCATGTCTACCTATGAAGAAGCCTTCCACAGTTTTCAGATGTGATATTTTTTACTTCCTGGTGGAGAAAAGCCTCGGTGAGTTTTGAAGTTGCATGCTCCAAGACACTCCTGATTTATATGCTAAGACTGTTTTTAATGCACTTTGTCCTATTTTGTTTCAAATGATTGAATCTAACCCCTCAGCCTTAGCCGTGCATATAAACTTAAATAAATTTGGGCTCCCATCTTAAGATCTTAGGTTTATAACGAAAATACTTTTTGTACTCTACATTTGCAGTTTTGTAAAGATTTATTCTTTTATTTTAATTTTGTGCACTGTTGCCTGTGCTGAATATTAAACTATTAAACAGATCAAACATGAACTAAGCTCTAGGATTGGGACAGTTACTTGTGGTTATATATAGGGGGAACATATGAACACACACATACACACACACAAAAACACATGATTGCTTTATCTAAAATCAAACCAAACAATGCAAGATGCACTGCTCGGTTTCAATCTTTCTTTCTTGCCAGTCATTATGTGTGTGTTTGCGTTTATGTATGGGTGTGTGCGTGTATGTGTGTGCGCCTGCAGCCCCAGCCAAGAGAAAGCCTATTTATCTAGCTGCTATTTATCAGACTACTAATCAACCTGATAACCTGCAGCTGTGCCTGCCGCCTGGCTGAGCCACCCTTCACTCCTCACCCACAGACACTGTTCAACCACAGCCCTCTGCCTCGCTCTCATATTTCTCTTTCTCAATCACGTAGTAAATCCTCTAACCACCTCGGAGATTTTCACTATACTATACCCAACTGTGAGAGGCAGATTGAAGCTGGAGTTTTGCAGATTACAGATATGAAAAAATATGTATCCACATCCAAATAATTTATCAACTGAAACAGCGGGGAATCTGAAATTTGGGTTCAGATCCAGAACTAATGACGATATGAAACAACCAACTTTAGGGGGGAAAATGTTCTATTTTTGAGTAAATGACCTTTACCAAACTACCAGTACAATCATCACAGCATATGTTTTGGCTCTTCATAGCAAGATAAGCACATCATTACCGACACCATCAACAACAGCTTTGTCCTATCCGAGTGTCTCCCTGTCATTACATGCTACATTGATTGCATTTACATGGACTGAAGCATCCCAGTAATGAGCCTGAACCAGGTTTGAACCATACTGGGATTTGGTGTTCACATACACACAGACAAATATGTTTATATAACTGATAAACACTTGTATTCCAATATCTGATCTGTCTGTGGTGTTTGTTTTGTGCAACACAGGCTGTGCAATTATGAAATCCAAGTGAAATAAGACCACTGTGGCTCATTACCAAAGTTCTTTGTCTCCACAATGTTTGCACATGAGATCTCGACAACAACACCGCTGTCTGCTGCTGCAGCAGCTAGTGACCAAGCAACTTGTTCAAGAATTTTGTCAAATTTGGCTTTTCGTTCGGCGAGAAGCAAGTAGAGAAAAAAAACACTTAACCAGTGTTGTGTAATGAAAACATCACATGGTCCACTTCTCCAGACAGTTGGTGCATTGCATCTTTTTCTCAGACACTGACCTTTTACCTTGTGTGAGAATAAGGTTTGCTGGTGTAGCTGGTCAGGTCGCATTAGGAAGCTGAAAAAAACTCCATGGCATCTGAGACTAGTGAGGCGATTTTTTTCTCAAAAATCAAGTGATGAGGATTAAATATGAAGGGAGAAAAACTTTCCAAGAGTCTCTCTGTCTGTACATTTTGCACCCTAAACCAATCCCCCCAAAATTAGGGTGCTTACTGTAAACAGAATTTGAGGGTGTGTAAATCACTTAAACCTTGTATCTATTTTACTTGAAAAGAACACAAAGATTATGAAACAAATGCTGACACTGAAAACTTTTGTTGTTTCATTAAAAATGGATGCTCATTTGAAATTTGATGCTGGCAAGATTTTTGGAAAGAAGAGATTTATACCCCTACCCTTCGACCACAACTGTAGAGAACCATTGAATGTGACAGATATTGAAATATTGAGTAATGCAAGCCCTGAGATGGGGGACACTGATGTGAAAGATGACCAAGTTATTGACATCCAGCAAACACACTTGTTTGCTGATGGACTTGGTGCATTAAAATGAATAAATCATTTGCTGAGTTGTGTCTCCTCATGTCTTTCAAATCACATTGTCTGATACATATGCACTGAGCCTCTTAAGTTCTTAATGGATTCCTGAGTATTTTAACTAAAGCGTAAATGTGCTCACAGAGAAAAACGTCTGTATCAAACCCTGCAACTGTCAGAAACACAGAAATAACTGCTTAGTGTCCAGACTGTGCTCTGTTCAACAAGGAAAAAGTGGTCAGCACGCCTCAATTCACTTTGTGCCATGGGCTTTGGACTGTGCGATTTAGACTGTCTAAATAGGACTCATGGTCATATCAGCAAGCTCGAGCATGACACACCCCAGTATATGTTTGTGTGTTTATCTGTGTGTATACTCACAGTTATGTCTGTGGATATTATCTTCAACCCGACCTCTCCGTTTTTACAATAAAAAGAGGCGAAAGGAGAATACAGAACAGAATACTTACTAAACTGGCTTCGACATTACACTAAACAATTTGATGGACACAAACATAATTAACCCTAGTTTATCCAGACCGTTCGCTTCATTACAGAGTAATTGAGAGTCAGACCGAGAGAGCTGTTTTTACAGATTAATTAATCTGTTCTGCAAAAGTTATCAGGGAATGACAGATGTAGTCAAACAAAAACTCTTTACTAAGCAGTGCATTACAGTCTCACTGTTGTATAAGAATTACATAGTGTGTTGTCTGCATGCGTGCTCAAACAGTATATGAAAAGCTGATCTAATATTAACAGGACCCGCTGCTTTAGTGAATAAATTGCTTTTATCACTGTGTTGCATGTTGCAGGTTGTGCAAATACCCTTACATGCAAACCTGCAGGCGGAGACTGTTTTCACTTTTATATTACTTAATATTCAAGCTCTGTTATGCACGACATACATCATTTTTCACATCTCAGCTTTTCTGTAGAAGCCCATATGGATTCAATGCCCTTGTAAGTACCCTTGGATGCGGTCAAAAACAATATGGCAATCATCAATTCTGTATCACCAGTGTGAACCCAAGAAACGTATTTGAGTGGCTGCATTCATACCAGTATACACCATCTGGTGCCTTACATAGAAAAAGCAACAAACTGGAGACAAACAGTCCATCAACAGACTCTCGGGCTAGATTGAAAGCAGTACACGGAGCATGAGGCACGCACGTGGACTGAGAGTCAACAAAAGAAAGAGGGCAGAGCTGCTGTTGTGACAGAATAATCATAATTTTGTCAAAAATCTCTTTTTCACAAAGCCCAGATTTCATTTATCTGTTGATCTTCAGAAACTTTCAAGAGGTTACAACACGTGACCCTGCAAAGTGTTTTAATTCATCATAAATAAAAGATTTACTTACTCCTGTTTTGATTTAAATTATAGTAAAGGAATCGCAAATGAGACACCTTCGATCAATATAAGAAAGTGTGATGTCTGATTTATTTCTATCAGAATAAAGTTCTGGCGGAAATGTAGAACGGACTGATTAATACCGCCGGCCTGCCCTGTGTTTGTGCTGAGGACATAAAAAGTCTTCAAATCTCCAGATTGATAAACAGGTTGTTACCTTGAGCGGTCAAAACCAGCTTATGCATAAACACAACAATTTCATCAGAGTATCACTTTCCTAGTGGCACAAAGTGGTGCTGAGTATAATAAGTGTATTCATTGATTTTTCACCCTGTGAATAATGAAAACTCAGTAAAACATTCATCATGGTTTACTGAACTCCAGCTCGTATGTGCTACAGGATTAAACAGGTTATTATATTATGGAATAGCTGTCAAATCTTGGTCTATGTATATTCGATAACATCGCAGCTATAATGCACAACATAATTATACTACGGAGTGGACTTGACAGTATAATGAGCTCTAATGGCAAAGTAAGTCACTTTCCCTCAGTTTTGATTTTCCTTTCGAAGAAATGTCTGTGTTCAGTCTTAAAAATGGGAACTCATAGTCTTTGTGGTTTTAGGGAATGTTGTTGCTGTAAATCCAAAACAGAAACTGTGTAAATACCTCTTACGGGAGGATGTGAAAGAAGTGTCATAGTACCAGATAGAGAGACCCCAGGGTTACGAGGTCAAGCTACTTTTTTTGCATTGGATTCAAATAAACAACACTCATAGATATGATGAAGCAAAAAAGATTTTTATACAAAACAACATTATCAGATTGTACCAGATGAGCTCAAGTCTTAGTTGGTGTTTTCTTCATCCTGAAACCTTACGGTCAGTGATTAGTTTGAGCCCAGAAGCTAAAATCACAAACCCACTGCAACAACATTCAGCACAGGCATCCAATAGCTTTCTCCACAATTGGCGCAAATGGACTCGAAATGGAGTCATTTGGCTCTCTCAGGCTGTCCAAGCACATGCCTGTCTCCAGGAGATGGCTTGGGGGGGATTTTTTTTGAGACAGTCTCTCCATTTGGCATAAAACAATAAAAAGCCGGCTCAATCTTGCAGCAACTTAGAATAATACACATTGAGAAAGGAAGCTGTAATGAGAAGACTGGCAGATAGGGTAATCCATCGTGTTTGTCCAAACAAAAAAAGGTTAATGGTTTAAGTGTTTGGAGTTTGTTACAGGAAGAAAAACTGACCTGTCACAAACTGTCCAGGGCAGCCAACATCCTAACGCAATTTCCTGTCCACTGATCAGGATGAGATTGGATCAAGTTGAGTTGATGTGGGTCAGCAGAATAACAATCTGAAGCCAGGGTGGGTAATCATATTATTAAACCCAACCTGTAATTGCCTGTATAGTTTTTACTGTTTGAATCCCCTCAGCTAGTCCAATTATTGTTTTGAATTGGACTGCTTTCTCTTTTTTCATCAGTGAGTCTGCAGTCAGCCTCTTATTTAGAGGCTGACTGCAGTGGTCCGTTAAAATGGACGGTGATTTAGAAATGACTTTTTTTCTGAACTCACCCTTGGACTGAAAAAATATCGAGGAGCTGTAAGAGAAATATTTGGTCCTTGATGTTTCACAAAGCCCTTGTCATCTGCTACTTTATCATCTGTGACTGACTAAAAGTTCAAGCATATATGTTGGTTTAGTATTCCTTTGTCTTAAAACTTGTCTTTGAAAATGATCCTTCAAACAGAACGGGGATAAATGTTTTCCTCCTGACCTCAAAGTCATACAGTCAGTAGGGTCAAACTGATTGAGAAGTCAGGGTCGTTATGGATCCTGCAAGTAAGCATGAATTCAAAAAGAAGCCATGAAGCCGGAAGTCCTAAACGAAGCAATGTCAATGTATTCTGAACACAGTTAAAAAACTGAGTCCAAAGAAAGTAGCAGCCCCTCAGAATCTGGTTTAAATGCAGTTTGTCTTTACGTGGTAGAGTTTCATCTTGCATTTTGAATGCAGTGACAAACCGTGGCAAAAGGCAGTGGTTTTTGGGGATGTTTCTGAGTTTATGCAGTGGTTTCCACCACAGAGTCATGTCTGTTTTTGAATGCAGCGCCATCTGAGGGCCTCACCATCTTCAGAACAGAAAGACACAGATTTACTGAGATGCTCTTTCTAAACCCAATCATGTGACACACCGATTGACAGTTAAAGGAATATTCTGGCATAAAATTTAATTTAGGGTCAAACACACCATAACACAGAGTTAGACACCCCCTTGAGAGATAAATGTTGCCAACCGCTTGCTTCTCTAGTTATACCAACTTTAGTAATGACCGCACGATAGCAATCAACAGCGGTCTGAGGAGCCATAAACAAACCTCAACCAAAATGTTACTCTATAGCCACAAATAATGCTCAGAACAGCACCTAACTTCATCAACAGTACATATATGGTCCCAGCCATAGTACTAGCCACCAAACATCTTTGTAACTTTGCCTGATTTCTTTAGCAAAGAGACTAAACACAACTCACCTCCTCTCTTCCAGCAGCCGCTTGTTTGTAGAGAGACCTCAAGCCAGTCCATTATGGACTGCTGCGGGGGGACACAGCTCAAGGAAGAACATTTATGATCATTGCCGTGTGTTTGACCCTAAATTAAATTTACGCCGGAATATCCCTTTAAGTAACCATGAAATGTTCAAACAGGTTCTTTTAACATTTTACAGCATTTCTAGTATTTTGTTGCTTCTGTCTTAACTTCATAAAATGTGCTAGTGATTTCAAGTTTAACTTAACTGCTTCAAAAGTTCTTAAGCCTGTATTGTCCAATGCATTACTCAGCTAGTAAACAGTGCTTGCCACTAAGCCTGAAAAAGGAGCAAGTTAAACTTGTAACCACCCAAATTCAGTTTAATTGGAAGCTCTGTGAATTGTTTGTTTTCAGGTTAACAAGCCTTGCTGTAAATGAAGTTGCATGTGAGGATATTTACAAGAAAAATCTCTGCAAATTGGTGTAAATGTTTTTGGCATGCAGCAACTGCCACTGGGGGATGTTTACAAAGAAAAAAAGAAATCACAGTCCCTGAAAGCAAAATTTCTCCCTTCTGTCTGATAGTGTTGCACCTAATAGGATTATGCAAGAGGAGGCTGTGTGTGATGGAGAGGAGGGTAGACTACCATGATTTACAAGCCTGACAGGAACAATTAGGAGGGTACGCTCAGTGGGCTATTACTCAACGCAGACTAAATGAAAAGCCTGCCTTTCATTTACATCAATGCAGCCACGAGGGGAGAAAGTGGAAGAGCAGCTGAAAAGGGATGCTCTTTGTTTCCATCTGGGGAGCCTATTAAAGCTAAAACAACCTCTATGTTTGTATTTTTTGGCATGAGACAGGCAGGCACAGATATGACCGCGGCTCTTTTTCCCTCTAAGCTATTCTTTTGATGAACTCCTGACAGATTGCATGCAGCAATGTGGTATAAATAAAAAAGTTTGACAATTATAAGTAGTAGCTTCTCTGTTGTTGCCATAAATAGATGTGCATTACGTAAAAAGCCCTGAAAGAATCCTTATTGTTAAGATTATTATCATTGTTCGCTATTATTGAGGGATGTTAATTCCAAGTTGGAATATGATGATGGATTTGACATTGATGCCACACGACAACAAGATAGTTATTAGTTTGAGAGAACCCTATATCCATGTCCATCACTTTTGCCATATAGAATATTCCCTCCATATTTTCTCCTGTATGAGTGAGTGCAGGTAGATAAAAGTCTACAAACAGACAGCACCGCAAGAGGCAATTAGAGCAGCTGCAGTGTTTCCAAGCTGGCCTAATGGGTCACGTGCAAATGCAGCAGCGAGGGACTTTCTGCAGCTCCCATCCCCACATCTGCTGAATAAATGAAGAGATCTCTAAAAAAAAAACACAAAGCTGGTTGACAGCTGATCAGAGTACTCGGGAGTGATGCATGTTTAAGTGTAAGTATGCCAGTGTCGATATATGTGTGTCTGCTCCACTAATGGTTGGAATAAGGAGTAGCATACTGATCATTGTGGCAACCTGCATCTACAAAGAAAGCAAACGGACCTGGTTGTACTCATCAGGAGTCCATGCACATGTTCACTTTTGGCGTACAGTAAGTAGAGGAGACAGAGGTTTAAGCAGGGCCCATTTTACATTTAATCCAACTCCCCCTTGCTCATGCAGGATTTTGCGCTATTAGATCCTGGAAAGCACTGTTCCTCCACATGTCCCCTGAGATTTTGCTCACTGCCACCCTCAACAAAGTTTTATTTCTAGTTTAAATCTTTTTAAATCCTACAAAGACAGAAACTGAATGTTCCAACAAATGGAGGGATTGATGCTCATCGTTTTTTTTTTATAACATTTGGTATCATAACTACACAGTTGGTGCAATTTGAAAATGATTTTAAAAGATAAGCTCAATATGTAGTGGAGGCACCAAAGACCTTAGAAACTCCTTTTTGCTGTTTACTCAAGATCAAGTAGATTTCGTTGTTCTTGCATGTTGTAAAAATGTGCTTACACAACCTTTTAACACATGCACTTCCTCTGAGCTCCACAGTTCATCATTCAGCCATGGTTATAAACAGCTACAGGCTAACAATTACTCATGTAATTACTCAATTACCCATAACGCACTATGTGACTGGCTGTGGTAGCTGGTTTAATCTGAAACAGTGCTGTGCTTACTGTTCTCTTGACAAACAAACTGCATCCGAGTCTAAAAATAAGTGAGCTGAGACTAGAGATGCACCGATGGCAATATTCTTGGCCGATACCGATTTCCGGTTTTAAAGGAGGTCTGACCTGCCAAAACCGTTTTTTCCGATACCGATTTTCTATCTAAGAAATAATTATAATCATATAATAGACACCATATTTGTTTGGCTGAGTACCCTTTCCCAATTTTAATTTAAGTACCCCTCTCCCAGACAACATTTTGCTTAACTGCAATTAAAAGCACAACTAATGGTAGGCTATATGCTATCATAACCCCCCTTTTCAAGAATAAAACCTCACAAATAAGAAATAGAGTGAGAGTTTCAACTGTGCCTCCTGAGCAGATTTATTTTCAACACTGACCATAAAATTCAGTCCAGTTTACAGGTCAATAACTAACTTACATTCAAACAACATTCAAAAACGTCCCAGCATTTGCCTGGTACAATGTAATTTATTGACTACCCCTCCAGTACCTCTCTCAAACGACTCTGGCAGCGCTGTGTCAGAAAAGTACCGCCTACTTGGTAGTTTGTACCAATCAACGCCTAAGACATTTGGAACAACAAACTTAATACGCCACTTGGAAAAGAAGCACCCAGGCTTGTTTAGCAAATATAAGGACTACACTGCCGCTAAGAGGAGGGATGCAGCAGAGTCGCCGCGACCACAACAACCCTCCGCCGTGGCTCCTATGTTCGACATCAGCACTGAAAAGTCCAAAGCCACCACCAGGAAAATAATGAAGTTCGTGGCACTGAAGGACCAGCCATTTAGCGTAGTACAGGATAAAGGCTTCGTAAATCTGATGAAACACCCTACTTGGTAATTTGTACCGTGGACTCAGGTGTTTCGTCAGATTTACGAAGCCTTTATCCTGTACTACGCTAAACGGCTGGTCCTCCAGTGCCACGTACTCCATTATTTTCCTAGTGGTGGCTTTGGACTTTTCAGTGCTGATGTCGAACATAGGAGCCACGGCGGAGGGTTGTTGTGGTCGCTGCGACTCTGCTGCATCCCTCCTCTTAGCGGCAGTGTAGTCCTTATATTTGCTAAACAAGCCTGGGTGCTTCTTTTCCAAGTGGCGTATTAAGTTTGTTGTTCCAAATGTCTTAGGCGTTGATCCTCCACGGCTGACTTTTGACTTGCAAGCATTACAAGCAGCGTGTTTTGGGTCGCTCTGGCACACAGTGTCAAATCACCGACATGTTTTCCTCCTGAGTCTTGCTAATTTTTAGCAGTTTTGCTCGGAGCTGATACGCACCGCGCATGCGGGTCAGTTTGCTCGGGGAAAACCGGCAAATTACGACAGTGACCGGCCGGTCACCGGTTGGGGCCGGTTGGATATAAAACCGGCTTTTTAAATCGGCGGCCGATTAATCGGTGCATCTCTAGCTGAGACCCATCTTTTCAACCGATCTCGGTGAACTTCATAGACTGGATATACTATGGACAACTTGGCTCAGACTTCTATCATTATATAAATTTGAAGCCAAAAAACTCTCACTCTTCTGGAATTTTTTCTATTTCCTGAAACCACCACTCGCGTAGTAGCGTTGAACGCATGATCTGGGCTATCTTCTTACACCCATAGGCTGTATCAAGTGTCAATCAAAGAAACCATGAACCCCTAATAACTTAAAAAATGGAGCTGTGTGATTTAATTAATAAATCAGATTTTTTTCATATAGCGCTTTATCAGAGACCCTCAAAGCGCTTTACATTGGATACATCATTCATTCACTCACACGGTCACACCTTAGTGGTGGTTAACTACCCAATTAGTCACAGACTGATGGAAACATGGCTGCCAGTTTGCGCCTACGGCCTCTCGACCACCACCACACAACACTCCCAATCATACACCAGTGGAGGACACACACTGGGAGCAAGGTGGGTTAAGTGTCTTGCCCAAGGACATAACGGACAGACTTGGGATAGGGGGGAATCAAATCGCCAACCTTCCGCTGAAAAAAACGCTCTACCTCCTGAGATACAGCCGCCCCTGATTTATGACCTATACTGCAGCCCATCACCAGGGGGTGCTGTTCTCACAGATGCTTCACCTAGCAAGCAAGCAGATGACGTCCGTTCTATATACAGTGTCTTGGTACAGTTGCTTGGTCGAGTTGGGTTTGGATGCCAGCTTTCACAGCAGTACAAAGGAATTTAGTAAATTGACTTGAGTTTTGTGTTTACCGCAACCAAAAAGATTGGGTATGAAAGCACCGGTATTATCAGAATTGTAAAGGCATAAAACAATTACAAAGAGGCTTACCAAACCTCATCAGTGTGTGCACTGGTAGCATGGCGTGTCCTGGTCTGGTCCATCACAACAACCAGTCTATTGTTGTAATTTGTAGATAGAACATTATGCTAGCATCATGAGGAAAAATGACTCGTTCCCTTGAGATAATGAGATGAATAAATCTGTTTTAAAAAGTCAAAATCTTAAGAGAGAAAAAAAAAAACAGCCATTATCTGATAATCAGATAAATAAGCGGAGCGTCTGATAAAAAAACAGAAATCACTCAGGATCACTGGCTTCCACACGACAGCATCCATCAATCCAGCGATTACTTCAGAAGCTCACTGTGCCTGACTGAGATGAGGTCCAACCAAGCCTCAGGGGGAGTGCACTACAAGGCTTTGAAGCCGATGGACATAGTGCCAGGACAGACAACACATTATCAGCCTACTGTTTGGAGACATCACTGCTGACAGAAATTCCATCATCGCTGAAGAAAAACTCTCAAAACCCAGAGACAGTAACATTAGTATGCGTATCTCTGTTGGTCCGAAGCTTAAGTGAAGCACCCTTGAGCAATTCTCTGATCTATGATGTTATTGTTTTTCAATACTAGGTTGTTTAATTTTTACCACTTGGTAAACTTCTTACCACTACACTGTGTTTTCTGTATTTCTTTCTCATTTGATCTTTTATCCGTGACACAGTGTTTGAAGTTATGCATTTACCTCTTATACCCAATTCAACGTGCTCTGTACAAACACGGAAAAGAAGGAGGCAGGGGCAGGGGGGAGAGAATGCTTTTGGTTACATAATTGGAAACCGCCTGTTTCTCATGCCAGAACAGCCAATTTGCCTGCGACCTGTGTCACACAGCTATAATTATCTCTAGCCAATTAAAACGACAGATCTTAAGTGAAGCCTACAGCCGGCACTGTGAATTTCCTTCATCAGGGATATTCCTTTTTTGATTCTAATATCTCCTCCTCAGAGTTTCCTGCAACGTCACAGCAGCTTAAACCAAAAATATATGAGGGTGGACATCCGTGTCAAGCCCTCTTGACATGTAATCAGCGGGGCCAACAGGTAACAGGTTAGTATTAAGAGCAGAAAGCAATTATACATAGAGATAGAGATAGAGATAAGATAGCTAAGACATCAAGAGGTTGTGGAGAAGATGAACTTGTGGTTTGAAGGAAGTCCATGCCAGCTGTTCCATGTCTAGGAGGATTGAATTGGGTCTTAGCTCAGGCTGTTCACTGTTAGGGAGAACTGCTGACACGGACCTTTTCATATCCTCAACCCCAACCCGAGTCTCCTGAACAGCCTTCCTGATCTTCCTTATGGCTCAGCGTAAGCTGAGGACCACTAGAGGTGTGAGCATTAAGTAGATTTAATGATGTTGTCACCCTTGCAAGTCGGCGTTGAAATTACATGTCAGCTGAATCGATTATTAATTTATAACAATTTCTGATTGTAATTTTGTGTTTTATTATCTACTTCCATTACGGTATGCCTAGAATGTAGATCATATATTGTGTCTAAGCTGTAGTGCTGTCACCTACCACTACCTGCAGCTGGAGCTGAGTTAATGGCCTCTACCCCTGGAAATGAATTGCTTCTGTTTCAGTTGTGGGGCCCAGTTTGTAGAGCCTACCGCCCCGCTTTATCGAATATGCTGACTGAACATATTTGTGTCAAAGCGCAGCTCACAGCACACTGTTATTTGTTTAGTTTTTCATGTGCATGTAAAATGAGTATTATGAGAAATACAATTGTGTTGGATTATCATAATCTTTTATGTCTCTGTACAGTTTTATTTCACCTGTGCACAGGAAAGCGGTTTTTAAAGCGCTTTGCAAATTAAATTGACTTCACTTTCTGATTGTGGTTTTTAATAGATGAGATACTGAGCCACAAGGGGGATCATGGAGAAGGGGGTTTGATTTGGGGCCTTACTACTATTTATACTACTCACAACTTGTCAGAATCAATGCATTACTGTACGCCAACTGCTCTTGCTATGTGTAGTGAAACCGATGCCGTATCAAGGTTCTTTGCAGTATCAGCACAGTCTTCTTTTCGAATTAGTGTCAGGACTTCCCTTTCGTAAACTTCTGCAAACAACATGCACCAGTGTTGCAGAATTCTCCCCATTGACAGCTGGATTGCTTCACTTATAGCTACTAGTACTATGCTTTTCAAACCATCAACAGCATGAATGTTCTTCAGATGAACCAGGCGGTATCTGGTTCATCAGAGGCAAGATTTTTCAGCCCCGTAGTTGGCGTAGCCTGGTGAAGAAGCCGTGCCAAACAAGTGAAGTTTCATCCTGTCGTTGACATGCTAGGTATGATTCTCGTTCTACAGGAATCTTACACAATCTTGGTCTTCTGCTATCATATAAACCTGGTGGAAAAATCTCTAAATTACCCATGATCGACAAAGGACCTTTCCAAAAAAACAACAGAGGACCAGTCTGGGAATAGTCATTGAAAATGAAAATCTCTTGAAACCTCGCTGAGCAACCAACAACAACACATTATCCCAAGTTTTTGCAGGTGATATACCCCATGCTGTGGGATGTACCATGCTTAGAGACATGCCAGATTCTTGCCCTGGAAGAATTTCTGCATCCTTTCACATTATGGTCTCATCCAATATCTTCTTGAAGTCCTCATAACACCATTTATTTCTTCTTGGCTTTATATCTAGGCACTGGCGCAGGTTGATGGCACATGCTTTGTTATCTGGTGAATTTGGCCTCTCTATTTTTATGGTAATTCCAAGCTAACCATCATTCTTGAGCCTGATGCATTATTCCGTTGTCGACCTGAACCATAGATCTTCTTGAGAAATGTGTCTGTCATTTAAAATCCTATCAACAAAATCAGAGTCTGGCATCTTTTTGATGTCTGTCGGTGTAGCTGCTTACTTGAACACGGTTCTACAGACATAGTACACTTCACTTAAGAGAATTGAAGAGGAGTGGAGACCTGCTATCACTTGCTTTGCAATGATCTGGTAGCTTCCTAAAATCTCATCTCATAATCAGCTGACAGTTTGCTAACCCAAGTCAGCTCTCTGTGCAAAGGACTGATTTTCTCTAACCGACACAACTTGTCTTGGCAAGAGAACTTGAGGACATTCACAGCCAATTTGCAGGCTGACAGCACAGCTTTGCTCAGTAGCAATCTGCCATGTATTCAAGATGAGGCCACACACTTGCCATCTCTGAGGTTTGGGATGTGAACTCTGCAAGTATGCGTTTTATTGAGGAGGTCACTGGTAGAGGAATGCCCTATAAACTAGTCAGTTTGCGGCAGGAGATGACTGTGTTTCTCAAAAGTTGTGTCACTCAGTGTGTCAAGGAGTGTTCAACAAGACCTTCAAGGAGTTGCTAACCTGTGACTGAAACTCATACCGTAATAATAGTGGGTGTATGTAGGTTCGACTGTCCTCTTTCCTTTGTGTGCGATCCATCCATCTGCCTCTAAACCTGTCGATGTTTTTTGCTCCCTTCAACATAGTAAGTTGATATGTAATAGCCAATCTAATGGACTTCTTGTATATCTATTTAATAAGATGAGACAATCCCCTGTTAGTCTCACAACTGAGGAATTTGCAGCTGCAGAGCAACATTTCTCATTTGATATATCGATTAACCACAAAGAGAATCAATAGAAAACTTGATTTAAAAAAATGACCGCATCAATTCCTGCCCTGATCACCACAGCCCGAGTTTTAATTCTGCTTTAACAAAAAATGCACTCCAGCAAGACATCAAATGGTATAACTTATGCACATATTTTGCCACCAAAGGTCAATGGACATTGGATTCAGAAATGTAATAAGTGGAGTTAATATGTCCAGTTGGTAGAGAGATCAGCAATGCATGTTGAAGAGCACACTGTGTAAACCCAGTGATGAGTAAGCACTTCCTCTATTGCTCTTGACAGATCTGACAGCTTCTCTCCAGTTATACCGAGCAGCAGCTTCATCTCAAGGGTGTATGAATTTAGACAGATTATTTGGGGAGCGATTCAGAACTGTCATTATTAAGTCCTCAATGCAATCTGCCTCCATTCGATGGGACTGTCTCAAACAGAGGGACTGTGAGACAAAGTCCGAAATCTCTCCCAGCTGATGTAGCCAAGCGAGGAGCATTACAGAGAGAATCAATGTTCCACTACATGTGCTTTAGGACAGTTTGTCATGACCGAGCATGCGGAAAGTGAGAAATGCGGGGAGATTGAGAACTGAAAAATATGAAGGGATCGCAAGTGAGCTAGAAAGGTGGTGGGGGAAGTGGTTTCAACCCTAGAGCCGCTGATATATTCATGCATCACCGTGATTAGAATTTCTATTCTGCTGCTGCAGCACTAACACTGATGTCTTCTGTTCCAGGTAATGTGTATTTGCAGGTCTGTGTATGCATGTGAATCACTGAGTGCATATAATGCGATATTAAATACAGTCTGTGATGTGAATGTGGATGTGTTTATGTGATGTTGGTGTCTGTGCCTAATGCTCACCATGTCTTAATGCCTGGTTGGCTACAGGTCATCACGCATCATATTAAGTGCCTAGTTGAAGCAGACAGCCATATGGTGAGCATGACATTAGTATTATAATCATGGAGACATTATATGATTTTTTTTATTTTACACTTTAAAACACATTACATTGACAGAGGTCTCTGCTTTTATTTCTTATATTTTGAAAGCTGCTTGAAAGAATGTTGTATAACATCCCTGACACACTCCATTGACTTAAGCTGTTTTCAATTTCACATGAGACAATAGAGAAGCTCAGAAAGCTTCCCTGACAGTGTAATTTGGCCCCAAAATAATTGGCCCTCTACGTTGGTGAGTAGTCCAGCAGTAATTGGGATTTGTAACAAGAGCTTGAGGGGCTTTGCGAACAAAAAAAAAATCCAAATGCTTCACAGAACTTTATGTACAGGCAGTCCTAGATATTACGTTTAGTTCAGTAAGTTGCAATTTCATGGCGAAAACAAACAAGAAGGCATCAAGATAAGAACTTCTGCCCTATTTCACTTAATCCAGTTAAAAAAACAGTGAAGGGAAACTGTGTTTAAAATAAGACACCTTATTAAACTCCACTGGGATTCGTCAAATCTAAAAACCGAACTTAGAATTTAGATTATTTAAAGATGTGAAGAGAGGAGGACTGATCGCCTAAAATTAATCTTGAACACCATAATTAAAGATTGTTACACTGACAAGTGACAAAGAGCATTTATGCAAACATTAGGCCCATAAGCACAGAGAAGAATAAGACTGCAAACAGAGAGAGAGTGAGTGGCAAGAGGATATGCAGCACAATCAGTATGGGGAACTATACTTCTAATGGAAGTAATTTACATCACTTACCAAGGTTACACCTGTATGAGATAGTAAAATACTATGGATTAAATCCAAGAACATTGGATAAAAAGTGGGGCTAAAAATGAAGGAGAGAACAGGCCTCAATCTCAAAAAAGTGACGACTCAAAGTGTTGCAAATCACCTCAGGTTCTTGGCACTGCCACTACAAGTCTCAGCAGGAACAGTGGCAACATGACATTTAGCAATACCTGAAAAGAGGATGTGAGCATTAGAGGCGGGGCCAGATTGCAACCGCACAGCCTCAGTCTGCTATGGCCACCTTTTATGCTCATGAACAACAGAGAGCTGAACTGGTGAAAGCTGCACAGGTAAGTACAGGGAAGTGGAGAGCACTGTATGGACCACAAGTGTGTTTAGGTTTCTTTTTTATAAGCCTAATTTCAATATGTGTAGCTCATGTAAGCAAAATACCAATCAATGACTACATGATGTACAACATGACGGATGTTTGTAGGCTGATTCTGGTAAAAACTGGCATAAATGACCTGACTGGAACACTATCTAATGGGGACGTTAACCCCCTTAAAGGATTAACCCCCAATTTCCATCTGATCCAGAATGGCTACAAAGAGGCCGTATCTGCCGATCGTAACCATTCAAGTTAATGTGTCAATTTCCACTGGCTTCTTTCCATTCCACTGTGGATCCCGAGACTCCACAGCTGATCGCAAGAGTTCTATTTTTTCCGTACTTCAGAGTATGCCCGATAAATTCAGCACAGATTAACCCAGTGGGAAAGGAATTCAGGCATAGACACAAAATAAAACATCCGGCTTCTTTTCAAAATAAAACACTCTGTTTCAGGCAGATCGTATTTCACACCATGCAAACGGGCGGGGACGAACAAGTGAAAGGTTTATAGATAGCATTTTATCCCGATGACACCATGGATGAGAGTGTGCTGACTTTTTAAGTCTAGAAGTAGATTTCCTCCTCTGGAAGGACACAACCTACTGCTTATATGATTAGCCTCTGTGGCTAAAGACAACTTGTTATCACGCGATTGTTCGTGAATCCGTGGGTTCTTGTGAGTTCCCGTAATCCGCTGTGAAATTCACCTCACAAATGGATCTGGTAGGAATTGGTGTACAGCCAAAATCGCCGCCATTCCGGATCGGAGCCATTACCGATGAAAATCCCGGATGAAGGCTGGTGGTGCTCTGCTAACTTTAGCCACACTCTGTAAACCAATTAATCATGTTGAATAAAACGTTCTCAACTGAGACTGTTAACTGAATATTGTTGGATATTTGTTTATTTTTCAGACCAGTCCATTTGTCAGAAATACATTTTCTGTTAAAACATCTATAGTATAAGTCGCCCCAGAACATCCATACAATCAACATCAGTGGTTGATTTATGGGATGGAGTGGGACAGAGGGCTGTGCTTTCGCTCCCGTGTGAGCCTGGTTGTCAAAAAGGCTCACAAAGATATTGCAGACAGGCCTGTGTGTCCTTGGGTGACGTAGTAAATCTAAAGTAAATACTCTCCCATGCTTATGTGACCCACAAGGTTAAATACACTCTGGAATATGTGGGAATCGTGAAAAACTGTGTATCTTGGGTAATGAGGTTTCATAAATCATGGCTCAAAAATGCTATGTCAAAGGGTTAATCCCCTGATATCTCCGGCCGCGTAGAGTACAGTGTGTGTGTCTAGTTCACTAAATGGCCAGTGGGGTTAGTACCCACTGAGATAGCATATGAACTCAAATGGAAAATCTGATGAGTAACAGTGATTTAATTTGGATGAGAAGAGATGACATCTTCACGCAAGAGGAAACTTCAAAGCTGTATTTAGAGACTCACAGATGAGTGGTGTCCCAGCGTTCTTATATTAGCCAAGATACATCAAGGTCCTCACAACACATGCGTGATTAACTTTTTTTCATCGAACCTCTTGAATATTGTTCGAAGCTCATCTATTTTACAGAGCAACACAGAGCATATCTTTTTGCTAATTCTACGTAATATGTTCTGCTCTTCTGTACTACTCTGAGAGG
Organism: Xyrichtys novacula; assembly: GCA_962446985.1. Lineage (NCBI taxonomy): Eukaryota > Metazoa > Chordata > Actinopteri > Labriformes > Labridae > Xyrichtys > Xyrichtys novacula. The sequence continues at coordinate 21,079,209 of OY660874.1, read as the reverse complement.
CATACTTTTTCGATGAGATAAAAAAACCACTGCAAAGCTAATTCCTATCTGAAAATATCTGATTAGTCACAACAATGTGAGCTGCCATGGAAACAAACATCTTCCAGTCTGAAGTAGTGCATGCGACGAGGAATGGAAGCCAAGCACATCCAGCATTACTAGGGCCTTGGAGATCACTTCTCGCTTTGAAGTGTTTTCGACCGGAGTCTGCAGTTGCTGTTGACACACGCTGGGAGCAAACAAAATCTGGGCCATTATGTATTTAATGATGGAAAATGAAGAGGTGGCACACTCCTCCAATCATAACCCCAAAGCCCCCATTTCCAAACTGTTACTCCCTAGGCTCTGGGACAGCATGCTAGCACTGCTGCAGGGACTTCAAATAATTGCCAATATTGTGTGTAATGTGCAAAACGTGGTAGTAACTGCTGTGCAGTGTCATTGAAAAGCTGCACTGGAAAGCAACAAGACTGGACGACCGAGCTGTGACACCGAATCAGTCTTTGTGATTTTGTTTGGACTTTTTTCTGACAAGATTGTAACTGTAAATGTATTACAAATTGGTTGCTTCTGCTTTTGAGTTGTTTGCCTCACTGTGAATGTTTTTATGAGTGGACATCAGGCAAGAAAAAAAACAAAACACTCCTGTCACTTTCTCAAATGACCAAAGATTCTGGTACATTCAGCAGCAGATAAATCAAACTTCAAAAGCAACCCAGAGCAGCAATGAGGCGCATCAACTGTTATCAATTAGAGTACTGTAAGTGGGAATATGTGATATATATATTCTGAGCAAACATCTATAACCAATATTAACCTGCTCTTGATAACCAGTACCTTTATGATACTAATATATCTTTATCAGATTATGCACACGTGTCTAAGAAAGGCCGGGTTTTAGTGTACAAGGATTTAAGTTTAACTCACAAATAAGAATACTTCTGACTCTTTCACGCTTTGATTTTGCACTCCTGTGTATCCAAACGTCTTTTTAATTTTAAATCTTCATCCAACTACTAGGATGTCAATCTGAGCGTTTCATTTTATGGTCCATTCTCAGTGGATTAACATCAGAAGTTAATATGTTCACTGATCAGACTGTGAATGTGTGTCAGGTCATACAAGGCAAGTCTATAAAGTTGCAGCAATTCAGGACATTTCAAATGAGTGAAATCCTGTCTTCTACCTTGGAAAAGAGGCGAGTCGTCACTTTAAATCTAGTCTTTTTTTAGTTAATGGCTTAAGTCTTTGGTAGGTAAACTTAATGCATTTTTTATACGCCTCCTGCTGCGTCATATTTCTTTGATGCATCTTCATTGCAATGAAGACTTGAAAGAGTTGCTTTTTCCTTCACTCTGAATGTTAAAGGCACATGTTTTACAATTTGCAATTGTGTTTTCTTCCTTTCAAATAGTCAAGAGTTACTCCTCCTTGACTCTCTCATTAGTTTGTTGCGTCTGCTCTCCTTCCCTGCATGTGATGCCAGATTACTTACTTTCCACCTGAAGTGTGGGAAAGTGAAGATTTACGTACTGCGGGGCTCCAGTATACGAGCGTTTTAATTCACCAGGGTAACGTCCAGAACAGATTGACTCTTCATCAGGATGCGGTGAAGAGTTTACAGTCACATGAGCATTCGCATGAGGAGTCTGAGATGAAGCACAGAAAAAAGCATGAGTACATACAATATTTTTTCTGCAACTCATCTGGTGAGTGTGATCAGGTGTATATATGATGGTGTTATAGAGTGTTACCTCAGTCTGATCAAGAGCGATTCTGCTCCAGATGTTACCCTGCTGTATAGAATTGTTTGTATATTGGAGCCCTGCGATGGGTGAGCCTTTTTTTTTCTCAGTTTGTTTGTTTAGGATACTCTTACATCTACTCTTCCACGATTTTCTTGATTTTTGATTTGAGAAGGCTTGTTAAAGCTCCTGTAAGGAATTTTTAGGTGACTCTGAAATAGAATAGAATAGAATAGAATATTCCTTTATTGATCCCCCATGGAGGAAATTTTTTTTGTCACAGCAGCATCACAGACAAAGAGTGCAAAAATGCAGTTATAAAAATAAAGATCCTAATATTAAGAACTTAAATAAATGTAATAATTAAGAAAAAATATAGAAAAAGGAAAAAGGGAGAAGAAAACTATCTACAATATACACAATTTAAATGCCAGAAAAAAGTGGTGGTGTAAATCCAGTTATTATTACAGTTTGTTGTAAAGTCTTATTGCAGAGGGGAGGAATGACCTGCCCATCAACAGAGGGTGCTGTTCTCGGAGTGGCTTCACCCAGCGAGGAGGCAGACACTTTCCATTCTATATCCAGTCTATGATCCTGAGTCAATCCTTAAAATGTGTGTTTTCTAACTACTAAGCCCAATCATTCAGTACTGAGTGTCAAACATGCACAATCATGTCAATATTTTTCTAGAAAACTGCTGAGACCACTCTAAAGTACACAAATATCTTCAGAATAAACATTCAGACCATCTTTAACCTGCATGCAAAATTTCAACTGTTTCCTAAGGTAACTATTACAAATAAATTCGTTCTTAACTGTTTCCTTCTATCTTAATTTGTTGATCCAGTGAAAGCATGCTGCTCGTACCCAGCTCTGAGTCCCCAACGCCAGATTAGCTGTATTTGAATGTGGTCTCAGGGGAACTGGGCACACGGTGCATATGCAAATAGATTTACAGACAAGCAATTACACTGAAAACTCTTCAAACAAGAGTAGGCCGCAGAGGAGAGACCTGTCATTTCAGGACTGAGGAGGCATATGGAGCACAGAGTTGAACAGTAGCTGAGAGAGAGAGAGAGACAGTAAATGGAAATCTAGATTGGAAAATATGATTATTAATTGGATTGAAATCTCAGGCGTTTAACTGGTATGGAGTAGAGAAACATGATAAGGCTTCTATACTATGATTTACACTATGTCATCATGTTCATATGCAATAATACATACTTACACACTTAACAACTTCAGCAAACAGAGAAATTATGTGTTATGTAACAACTCCATGTGACTTTTCCTTGTTTACGTGTTGTTTAATGGAAATGAGTTGATCGGCATTAGCGTCTCTGTGGGAGTTTTTACAGATTGTTAGGCCAATTTTCCAGAGACATTAAGAGTGATTAATGGTGCCGTTTTTTTTAATGCTATTTATTGGGATTATACTTGAGTGGCAGTTTGATGAAAACACTCCTAAAAATGAGCAGGAGTCAACACATTAAGGCCCTTTATCTCCAAGACGAGGACTGTATCATTTCACATTCTGGCAGTTTGGAGCATCGCCACCATTTGTGCTCAACAATGCATGCAGGGGTCATACGTTAATGTGCGTACTTCTATTATGTTTTGGAGGGGTATAGAAGGAGGGTGATGTATGCATATGTGTGTGTCCATAACTGCCAGTGTTCACATACTGTATAACAAGATTACTATAGACTGGATGGCAATTAAGTGATGAGGAGAGATGCATCATCTTTGTGAAAGAGGTCCAGAGTCTTGCTTAAGGGCTCTGCAAGGCCATACCGAGAGCTGCATTTAGCAGTTCTTTAGGGTCGATATCAGCAGGAGGACATGCTCACTCAGAATGACAATGCTAACAATTCTGGAACTTTCCATAGAAATGTTCTGATTTTTTAATTAAAAAAAAAAAAACAGAAAACAAGACAAGGGTACGTTGCAAATACTGGCTACTCAAAAAAATGTACATGATTTTACTCATTTGATACTGCACTCTCTGATAGAAGACCAGTGTTGATTATTGCTGCCAAAATCAATTATTCACACAAAACCAGCTGATTCTTTGAGACCAATTGGTATCTGATTGCCGCATTGATGGGAATACACACCAGTATCCAATTCCTAATTTCTGGCAGTATCTAGGGCCAGTTTGTGAGTGGTGTTTGGCAAGGTGAAACCCAAGGGACATATTTTTTGATTTCTACTGCACATATCATTCAGCACCGGGGTTTTAACTCAGGAGTGAAACACAACACCATTTATGCTGGCCCAATAAAACACAATTTACATTGTATTTCAGGAATTCTAGTAATACTACAATTTCACAATAGAGCCTGTATATTGACTTTCTGTGGTAAGGACAAGTTTTACTTTGTTTTCCTAATTTATTATCAGTATGTATTAGGGTACTGGATAGTAAATTAGTAAAAGTAAACAAATAATAATTAATTGTACTGTCTACTGACAATGCCAGAAAAAAAGAGAGCCACAAACATAGAGACAAATGAATATGGATGTAAGCGTAGACGTGAAAAGGAAACCTGACCATCAGTCATGTAGTCTGGTGTTTCCCTGGTTTATCAGTTAGAGTTAGTATAGAAACTACTGCAGTCTGGAGTCTTTTTTAACAGAAACAAATGGTGACAGTCGTGTCATATAAAAATTCCCACTACAGCTTAATGTGCATTTGGTGACTACCTATCACATTTACATTTTCAGACACAAAATACCTTCTCCTGTGAAGAAGACATACAGTAGTTGCTCTCCTTTTCCTCTTTGGCAGCGCTGGACTGCTTCTGAAAAAGCACCACTTTATCAACATAACGCTCTCACCGTAGCCAAAAATGACAAATGTACCAAGTGCTGGTCTTGTGTGTCTTTGTGAAATTCACCCCTCAGACTCTGATGACGACCAGGAACTGTACAAACTTTAGCAAAGGTGGCTGCTGTCGTGTAGTTTTACGTACAGGAAAAAAACCAGCATGAGGATGACAGGAATATCAGGTTGGCACGAATTTGATCCAAGTTAAAAATATTTGGGCTGTAAAATTTATTCAGATTTATTCAGAGTTGGGGTTGGTGTATGATGTCAGTTTGAACATGGTGCAATAGAAGAAAAACCACAGGGTCATGACAGTGGAGCATTAGGATCAGCGTCTCACTGTCTACATCCTACAATAGTTTTCAGCTAGTCCAGAAAACACACAGATACTCAGAGAAAAAGTAGCCGCTGAACTGCCTTTAGATGCAGAGGAAAGAAAGGAGGTCACTAAAGTCATAAAGACACATCCTTTGGGGACATCTGCACAAACCTTTATGACAATTGATCTAATAGTTTTTGATGTATTTCAGGCTATAACAAAGTGGTAGGCTGACCGGCCGGCCCAGCAACTGACCTTGCCACTCTTAATATCTTTGAGGCATAAGTGTTTGTACATTGCTTTTCAACTCGTCCCCCAGGCCCTGAATCACTCTCCACAAACTTTTTCTCACTCACAATTTGTCAGGCTCCCTCTCACAGTGAGAAAGTTCTTGATAATCTATGGCTATATCCAGTCATCTCACTTGTTCCCATTCCCATGTGCTTGCTGCATACAGTGGGAAAATACTCATGAATAATTTAGATAAAAGATAAAAATGTATGTTTACTACTTTGGCTGTTTCATATGCTAATGCAAACATTTCTTTTTCACCTAGGGATGCTCTGCGGATCTGAGAGAATCATTTGACAGTGCACACTTTCCTCACCTTTGAGACTTCCAGGAACTCGGCGGAGACTGCGGAAAATCAACCAGAAGAAAAAGAATAGTGTTTCGTGTCAGAACTCGAGCATTTTTCCCTGAATCTTTTATGCAACATCTGCTGTTTTTCCCGTTCACAAATTCTCACTTTCCTGAGCTTTCGTTCAGTTTCAATGAAGTATGACCACTTTATAGTCTCTGCATGTACAGTGGCCCAGAGGCTCAAGCTGTCCTCAGGGATCCAAGCATAATGGATGGTTAAGCTGACAGTCATCAGCGAGCTATGAGGGCTTCTTTTTGCATAAATCTGGACACTCCCAACTCAGCCTTTGGCAGGTCAATAAACGGCATCGTCATGAAGGGATTGAGGAAAGTGTCAGAGGGAGGGGATTTAACCCACTTGTCAAGTCTGTTGTTCCACTCATTAAGCACAGTGAGATTATGCCGGTGTTGACACTGAAATGGGGGGCCGCGGTTTGTGTTGTACTGGATCAGTATGCACATGGTGGGCACAGTCATAAGCTTGTCATAGACCCATGAACAGGCAAGGCCTAGAGGAGGACAAACAATTAAATCAATAACAGTCAGCAGATCGCTGCACTTGCTACCGCTCCACAACACCGCTCGAGAAGAAAAACCTCATTTAGAAAAGAACGTGTTTCCTCATAATCAGCTTCAGGTCTCTTACAAAAGCAAAGAAAGCTTTGGTCTTGTGGTAGAGTCATCTTCAACTTATAACTCCGAAGTTAATCACGGTTAATGGACACAAAATGGAACAGAGAGTGCCTGAAAAAACAGGCCTGATTACTGAACACCTCAAGGTCTCAGAGCTCTATGATCTCCCTTCTCCAGTTAATGACTGAGCCAGTATTTGCAATTGAATGGACTTTTACTGTGACAGGTACATTGGCAAACTATTGTCTATAAGTTTCCATCTCAGGGGCAAGCTAACAAAGCGCAGTGTCAAACAACGAAGCTGTGCAACTACCCGGGAAATTAAAAGTGAGTATAACTTTACTGAGTTTACCAACAGTTCTCCAATGTTTTCACTGTTTGAGCTTTTAAGGTTTATAATACATGTACTTAATACTGTATGCTAAAGGAGTTAATATAATAGGGTGACTATATTCTGTCACGCAGTTGCACATAGTTAATTTTGGGAGTTTTTCACATCAGATCGAGAGTCTTTTAGGTGCTTCTAACACAGTGAGTCCACGTGACACAAACTCGAATTTTCCGTACAAAACTGCAGACATTCGAAGGATTTTATAAACTTCCTGGGACAAAGCTGGACGAGCATGGACAGCCCCCAAAAAAGAGGACATATCCGGGTAAAAGAGGTCGTATGGTCACCCTATAATATAAAGTCTGCAGGATAATTAATAATGGAGACATGAGAATGGAAAAAGTTAGGTTTAATTCAAGTTTAGGACTGGGTCTGCACTAGTTCAGCATAACCTAGTTTTATGGTAGTTTCCAGTTTAGGACTGAGTTTGCATTTAAGGGGTTGCATCAATGGCGGTAGATCCAGATTAACCATATATTAGCTCCTTTTCAAAATGCTTTGTCATGTTTTGCATACTGTTGTGTTGCTGCCAGTCAGACAGTGAAATGTCACATCTGCAATGTTATTCTGGAAGCTATCCACTTCTAGAAAAAGATGACTCTTACATCTCTGTAGTGCAACCATGCAATACTAGTCTTTTCATAGTGTTGTTTTCTATCAGGGTGAATACAGCCACCACCACTATGACTTTGTACGTACATACAGAACTGTGCTGTGGTGTAGTGTTGGTGTGATTTCATCTTGCATTAAGGTATTTTTGAAGTATGAGAGGCATGATTTATAAAAACATAGCGAGAGCACACCGATGACAGCAGCTGGGATCTAGCTACCCGGCTAAAAATGGTGCAATGCATCTTGTCTCATTAATTAAGATGAATGCACTTGTAAATGGTCCCTGACACACTAAATAATAAACTAAGCCAAACATACACACACTAAGACATGCACATATAGGCTGAGCTGTTCCGCCCTGCCAGCTGCAACGCTCCACATTGCAACCATCTCGCTCAGATTTTGCCTCTGTTACTAACTCCAACGGAGGATCAGAGACGCCATTACACACCCCGAGTTGGGGCGTAGAAGGGGTGGAAATATCCCACCTTAAAATGGTAGTGTGTAAGAGTCTGATGGCACAACTTATGTAACAATTTAGAGCATTTTTGAGTTTGTTTTTGGTGAAATTTCCACTTCAGAGTAAGACAGAACTTGTGCAGAGTCGGTCCAGTAGGACACAGATCTAGTCTGCTGACTCCTTGTTATATCTTATATGCAGAATCCTCAACTTTACCTGCCAAAAATGGAGCTGGTTGTAAGAATTTAAATACATACTGAAAAACTTTGAGTTCTGAATCTTTGTTTTTTTTCACTAACCTCTTACTTTGTAAAAATAATCAAAAATCAGATCATTATTCGAATAAAGAAAAAGTCTGACTGTTACTTCAGCAGGACGTTTTATTTTCAAGTCAAAAACAAACTGTTGAGTCCAACAGTGTTTTTCTTATTTGTAGTAATATCAACTTTTTAACAAAAATACCACAAGTGGCAAAAACAAACAACCAAGCTGTAAAAGTTGAAAAATATGTGCAAAAACAATAATTAGGTCACAAAAATCAACACATGAAACATACATCTCTGCTTAAGTGACTGATGATCATCATATTTGTGACACTAGCCCCTTCTCACACTGTATATTGGGGTATTAAAGATATTTAAACTGGAATCCCCTTTTATTTGTCCAATTTAATTTTGTCTTCACATATTTCTAAGATGTTGTCAAATTTTAATGTCACCCCCCTCCTAAAAACATGTATTTCTAGGGTTGCATTCCTGGTATGTCAATGCCCTGTAACAACAGCATTTCATACATCACTCGGCCATACACTTCAAAGATATTTGAAGAAATCAATAAAATAAAAGACACTGGCAAAATCAATAACCTCAGTTTCCAGTGAAGTCCATTCCTCTGCCCCTCTCCTCCACCTCTAATACTCTCTTTTACTCCCTCTCGTCATTTCATTTTCTCTCTCGCCTCAGATTCTCATTAAAACTGCTGCCCTATTGGCTCTTTGCCGCCCTGCATGTGCAGCCACACACATTCCTCTTTTCCTTTGCTCTATTCATCCTCCTTCATCACCTCTCATAAACAATGTGCAAGACGTATGAAAGTAACAGGGGGTAGGAGACATCCAATTAAAAGCACAATGCATGATTATTTCACAGCTCCCTGTCTGCAGAAGCCCTTCAGATTATATAACAGCTCTGTGTCAACTCAGCCAGCCAGCCCGTGGAGGACAAGTTGTAGGGGTCTTCTTTCTCCGATGATGCAGCTCGGCGACTCTGGACTTTCCCCGGCAGCTTGCGTACTACCCCTCACTCCTCCTCCCCTTCCTCCTCTTTCTCCTCCTCCTCCTCATCCGTCCTCTCTTTGCCATATCCACCCACCCATCCACCCACCAGCCCACCCTCTCCCTGCCTCTCTCTTACACACACATACACACATACACTCAATCACGAACGCACAGGGATTGCAGCAACAGCAGCAGTAGCAGCAGCACCGCGAGATGGAGATCTCCCCTGCATGTGTGAGTGCCTATTCCCGGTGAGTGCAGGGGACGAGAGCGAATGAGTGTCAGTTATGCATTGAATGAGGTTTAGGGGGGGGAGTACAAAGCAGAAGGGGGGTATCAATAAGAACCTGATGAGGTTTTGAGGCAATGTCTGTCTGCTTTTCCCCCATCCTGATAACCTGAATCTTTTGCCGGATGTGTCACAACTCCTCCAGCTGTCACCGCACCGGCTGCCTCTCACTCTGTCCTCCTGCAGCCTGTGAGTGCTGCTCCTGTGGCTGGATGGTCCCCTGGCGCCCACTGAATACATGGATGAACACTGGCTCTACAGGGGATCTGCGCTTTCTTGTCCTTTGCACCTCTGATCTGTTTCTCAAGGTAAGAAGTATGCTCCCTATTTTTTGGAGTTACGCACAGGTATTGCAGTGAAAGTCAGGGATCCATCTGATTTGCCCTTTTAAAATCCTATTTCAATCAGTCTGGAGCTCGCATGAAATCTGAATAAATACTATCAAAAGTCTTTGAGTAAGTGATGCGTGTGTATGATCCCTGCATGCAATGCATAAGATATGGATATGTCAGGGAGGGGGCATTTCTGCATCTGAGCACTGAAGGGTTTAATACCTAATCAGGAGGACACGTCCAGGATTTTATTTTGCAATTTGTTAAAGAGATGATGCAATTTGACTTTGATTTATACACTTCATCATAATGCGTGCCTGTGCAGCCGGTGACAGTCATGCAGTGTCTCTCAGATGAGGCAGAGGGCTGATTTTAAAAGATTGCTGTACTTGTGAATTGTCCAGGCTTGATAGTGAGGAATATTGATGAGCGATCACTAATGGACTGTTGTATATAGCGGCTGTCGGAATGATGGTAAATTATTGGTAAACACCTTGCGCATAAAGTGGCGTAGACTGTGTGACAAATTCGTATGCAGAGGGGCTGATGTGCTCCTCAAGGCTGAATTTGATGAGCGGTGGATTTTGGACTTCTCATGACTAATGACATGTGCGATGTGAGAAGCTCTGGAGTGCTGCATCACATAGAGAGCTGCACTTATATTGCTCTCTCCCTTCCTCTCTCTCTCCTCTCTCTCTCTCTCTGTCCTTCTTTTTTCAACACGTCATCTCTTGACTACCTGAATTTACAGGAAACACACACAGGGCACAGCTCAAAGGTGCCAAACACACTGTAGCGTGTCCATTCCAGCACCCTCTCACCTATTGTAGATATCATGTCCTACATTACACCTTGGTTAATCATCAGTAAAACCTGAGTACACATGTATGCCAGTCGCCCAACCCCTTATTAATCAATGAACTCATCAGGGTGATGCACTATGGATGTAATCTCTGGAGTGTTGAAGGCTGAGCCTGTCTGTCTACTCCATTATTTTATATTAAAAAAAAGCGACACACTCTGGCAGGACAGCATGTGATCAAAAAAAAATCTAAATGCCCGTCTGCATATCAGCCTCTCCAAACTTACTCATCCCAAAGATCCATTTCACAGCCACTGCTCTCATGGAGGAGATACAGAGGAATGGAGCTCTTTAAAAACCTCTAACTCTTCCACATAACAGTAAGTGCCGCTCAGTGATAAATCTTTTAAGTCAATGTCGTATAGCAAACTTTCACAGGTGTAGCCGGAAGCCATGAATGAATACAGATAGCTGTGGACGACAGCTGGGTAAAAAAAAAGGTGTGTGTGTGTGTTATGTGTGTGTGCGCATTAAGTAAAGCTCATGAAACTGCTTTGGATTGTTTTCAAGAACTGAAGAAGAGACAATATAAAAATCTCTGACTGGCGAGGGTTTACAGTCAGGAGGAAAGGGAGAGCATTGATGGTGTTGGAGAAAATGATAACTGCAATCTGGGGTGTGTAGGGGGCTGAACTTGTTCTGTGCTGTAGGAGTGCAGATTGCTTTAAAACACTTACAAAACTTCAACAGGACAAAAAAAGAAAAGAAATCTCAGTCTTGACAGCTTTCTGGAGCACATTTGCGACAAAAAAATGCTAAAGAAGGATGTCATGCATGTCCACAATGCCTTGGAGGATGCATGATGAGCACAGCATCAGCCTGGCTATCCTGACCCTGCAGCACACCCTTAGTTAAGCACACACTACTAAAATAATGAGCTGTTGCAATTGCACAGCATCCCATGTTTATGATGCAGTCACTTTGTATTGATGGTGCAGTGGAGATAACTGTGTTTGAGGAGTGGGAGGACGCCATAATAACATTACTTAAGCATTAATGAGAGTGGCGAGACAGTGTTATCCTATGTAAATATCCTGCAGATGCACTTCGGTAATTATGGCGTTGACGCGGGCTGACAAGGATGTAAGGCAATCCGAGCAAAGCCATCTCTTTCCTCCCTGCTATGCGAGGGGCATAAATCATGAGTCAGCAGTGTTGTGGACTCACTATTGCAAGGAAAATGGATCCAACCCCTCTATTAACATTCTTTACAAACAGCCACATTTCTACAACATTGTGGTCATAATAAATCAATCATGACAGTGTAGCTAACAGTGATTTCCTCCTTTTTTTTTTTTTTTTTTTGCTCGTGCATTTTCAGCGTGAAGAACTGAAGGGCAATTGGAACAGACAACGTGGTCTGCCAGGGTACATAAGGAGATTTCAGAGGATTACTTTTGCAATTTTAGAGTCAATGCATTATTCATAATCCTTTGGATAGCTGAGGCCAAATCAGGGAAGGACCTCAGGTCATTAGCAGAGATATAGCTTGCTTTTGAGAAGAGGAGGAGGAGGAGAAAGGAGACGACAAGGCAGAAGGAGATTCTCTCTCAACTATCTGAATATATCCGTGTGTCGCATCAGGCTTTCGCTCTCACTCTCTGACTTCTAACGAGTCATTGAGGAGCTTTTCTTGATTCCCTTTGTGTGAATTACCATTTAGCTGCTATACATGCCTTACATGGCTGCATGAGAAATTGTATGCGCTTAGAAGGAGACTTCCTGCAGATGTGATTACCTTTTCACTGGTGTGAGATTGCTATTTCTGAGTGTGAAATAGTGTGATCCTGTGTGAATCAGCCTCAAACCAATTCTTTTTATCCGTGCAACCGCTTCCGACAAACAACTTACGCTAAATCAAAGTGCACACTAAGCTATGTTTCAGAACAAATACCACCCCCAATAAAACGCCGCTGCTCCGAATTCCCAAACAACTGTGTGTAAATTCATGACACAGCACACCATATTGTTCACGTATAATGAGATTGAGCGACTTGCCTGTTTTGTTTTGTTTTTTTTATTCTCATCTGGCACTGAATGCAGAGCAGCCACTGAAGTGACACCAGAAGCCGTTGGCATGCAGTTTAGTATTTGTGTCATTTGAGCATTAATTGGAAGCAAGATGAAACACGGCTGCCTCTACATTAATTCAGTTTTATCAACAGTCTGAGCTGAGCTGAGCTGAGGCTGGTATCTTACAGTGGACACCCTGCAAGGTGAAACACACGGGACTCCCGAAAAATACAATCTTCTGCTTTTACTATCAGTCCTCCTTGTTCCTGCTCACACTCCATAAACACTGTAAATAACCTCAGCAAAATATACACGCACCAACGTCTGGAAAAAATAACCCTGTAACACACACAAGATGAACATCATCTATGCCATGGAGACAAACCAACATGCACCGGTGTAGTCCGGTGGTTAAATCACATCTCATGTATAAAGGTTCGCTCTGGAAGACTGGGACCAGGTGTGAATCTGATCCACAGCCTCCACTCCCTCTTTCCAACATCCTAATCCATCTACTGTCCTATCCTATCCTCTGCATAAGGGCATATGAAACAATACAATGTTGGAGACAAAAAATATTCAGTCAAGCTTCTGTTGGCAAACAAGTGCAAACAAAGCTGCAACCCCTGCTGCTAAAATGCAAAGCTCATGCAGAAATGCAACCAAATGCAGTTCATTGAGAGTCCACTTGAGGCTGGCTCTAAAAGCCTAAGTATAATATAAGTATATATTTACATTAAAATATTTGTTTTTTTAAGGCAAAACCAAACATATTTCACTTCCAAAAAAGTCCCACTCCAATCGACTTTTTAAAAAACTATTTAGAGTGTTATCAGGGGTCTTTAAGTTGTGATCATTTAGTTTTTTTAGCCAAAAATCTCCTTACCTGAGTCATTTTTTAGGGCTTTTCTCCCGCAGAACTCCAGTAGCTCATTCGTAGTTCGCCTTCGAATCGTGGGCGGAGATCGGAGCGCCATTACGCGCCGTCATTCCCGACTGGCGCGGGTCTCGCTCTCGGTGCCGGGAGCGCTCTCGTTGCCCGCGAGCCAAGCTCCGTCAAACTGTTAACTGTTTCCCCGCACCTGTGTCCCGCAGTCCTGCACTCCAATCAGCCGTTTCCCTTGTTATCTGGACACTTATCTCCACGCTGTAAGCGTTTGAGGGTGCAACACCACAACTACACGACACACACACGCAGACACCCACTTCCTTGCTGCCATCTTACAATCAAACCGGGGTACTTCCGGATCCATCGGTAAATAGCGCGAGGTGGCGCGCTGTTGGGGGTCATATGACCGCCGGACCATACCAGTATAGTTCATTTGTGATATTTTGTCTGATTTATTGTATTTTCAAGGGGTAAGGCTTATAATTGTATGGAGGGTAATTAGTGCCTTTTAGTCTATGGTGAAATTTCTGATTTATTGAGGATTTTGTGTTGTACTTTACATATGGTATCTTAAACCCCTATACTTTGTGTATGGATGTGCCCGGGGAGGGGCTAGGTGGGTTTAAAAGAAGGCTGCCTTGGCGTTTTTTGGAGCGTGGAGCTGGTGGCAAAGAAGGTAATGACTGAACTGATTTTTTTGTATTGCTGCTGTGTCGCTGAATTGCGAGTTATTGAAGAACTCTAACCTTGTTGGGATTGTTTTATTTTTGCCTTGAACATTGTTGTAAACAGTATTTTGACCATTTTTGCATCTTTTTTGTAAATATTTTTGCACTGCACCTTGAGAAGCCAGCTATACATGAATTTCACCATCACCGTACTTTTCAACTGCGCCTGTCTTTTCCACTGTTCTTTTATTGCTTGAGAGAGAACCCCATGACAACACTGCTCTTCACACTCCTCCTCACGCTAGTTTGCAGCCTAACATTGCCGGTGCAGCTGAAGTAGCAGGTAATATATTCAGCTCTCGAACACTAATGTCTTTGGGGACATGATGAAAGCTTATCTCACAATTAGCTTTCTTATGAGTATTGCAATCCACTACCGCACACACTTGTTCCATGATCGTCCTCTCTACTTCTCTGAGTCTGGCCTGCAGAACGGAGCTTTGGGGGTGGGGCTTGGATTTGTGACATAGGAAATCCCACTGTGTCGGAACCTGCCATTTGGGTCAGCCAGAGGTTCACAGCAATTTGAATGCAGAAATTCTCAGAAATGTAATTGTGCACTTAGTTTTCTAATGATGTGTCCTCTAGCATCAGAAAAATACTATATGAACATGTAGACAACTAGAAAAACATGATTTGCATCAGAGTGGGCCTTTAACTTATTATGGTTGAGAGTTGTAGCTTCTACAAATGAAAGAAGGTAAGAGAGTGAGCAGTGGTGGTTGATGGACCGATAAAGTGAGGAGAGATTTCTTCTCATTAGTCAGGTCCTACAGAACTTATCTTGTCCACACCTCAGTGCAAACGTGCAGGAGCATGCTAGATTGGGATTGTTTGCTGCTGAAGTTGTGACTAGTCCTGCCTGCTGCGTGTATCTCTGCTGTGCCTATACATCTTCACAGCCATGAACACTAAATCTCCTCATTCAGAGGTCGGAAAACACTGACATTTTGTCAAGTTCTTTTGCATTCAATAAAGGCAGACATTATGTTTTAGTTTGTAGCTGACTGAGCAGAGAAGAGTAAAAATACTTTAAAATTATGAATACTTTGACGTTGTTATTGGCACTGTAACCAAAAGCCAGTAAAAGCTGTTGTTTTTGTCTCTATCCATTTCTCTCTTTCTGCATCTCCCTCTATTCAATCCTGGTCGAGATGACTGTCTAACGTGAGTCTAGATCTGCTCGAGGTATCTGCCTCTCTGTGGGAAGTTTTGCCTTGCCACTGTAACTTTCCAGATGCTGCTAAGTGCTCTGCTCATGGTGGATTAAGATGGGATAAGACTGGGCCTTGTCCTATTAGGTGGGATTGACTCTTATCCTATCATGATACTGGGTCTGTAAATAATAAGACCAGAGACATCACTTCAAAAATAAATAAGGATTGGTTGGTTGAGTGATTGTATTTCTGTTCTCGACATAGCTGACATCACAGTATGGTCGAGCGAGGAAACAAAGAGTGATGCATGATCATCCTGCCAAGATTACCTGTGAGGACAGCAGCTCGCTCTGCAGTCTGATGTTTGCTGAAGTACATGCACAGCAGTCAGTTCTCTGTGTGCGCTAAAGAGGCCCAGTAATTCTATTCAGACAGATTTTCCTTGTACAATTGTCATCAAATGCAAGACACTGGAGAATTTCTGTTTGCATTAGGCATCAAAAATGAAGCAGCACAACCGGTGTCAGATCATCTGCTTAATATTGCACACCCTGCAATCTGACTATCTGACAGCTGTATATGTGACGGTTAAATGATACTTTGCACATCCCCATTAGAAAGAGTATAATCTTCACTTATATTACATATTCATCAATTGCATCACAGGAACTCTCACACACTGCGGCTGCAGATCAGCCGCTGATCATGAATTAACATTAATCTAATCTACCCATGATTTCCTTTTACAAATTTCTTGGGGACCATGAAGCTGACGGTAAGGAAATGTCTCGTCAGTATAAATTTCCCCACTAGAACAATTACATTGATGGATTTACAGTGTCTCTGACTGATAAAACATGATTACTTTCAGAGAAGCTGCGACACCCTGAATAGCTTGATTTTTGTGTTCTAATAAATGATTCATTGGAGTTTATTTATCGCATGGTGTCTTGTCATATGAAAATGATTAACCAGCTCTTTCTGACGTTTCCTTTCAACCATATCAGACATCATTTCATTTCCTCGAGCTGCTTGATATATTTCATGCTCTAGCTATGAAATTTGTTTCATCGTGGATGAGACAGAAATTGCAGTATTTCTCATTTCATCTTATGCACCCTAATTTAAAACTCAGCATTACGGCTGACTCCAAACAGGCAGCGCTTTGGCATACTTTGAAAGTGATTTTAACCTCCTTCGTGTGTTCAGAGCGGTTTGGGATTTATTACATAATCGATCAAGCAATGCATGTTGAAAATGTGTGTATGAAAGAGCAAATGAAGAAAGGATTTTCAAATAATGACATCAATAATGATGGCGTTGATTATGATGAATGAACCATAAAACTTACTAACTAGGAGACGAATGTTTATTGCTACATCATTAGTATGAGAGAAGTCAACCAAGATGGATCATTCGTCAATTTATGCTCATCGTTGTGCGACAATTAGAAACACAAAAAAATTAAATTTCATTGAGGATTAATAAATGATCTGCTGATTACTTTTCGCTCCCAAATTCTCCAAGCAATTCTTTCAAATTAGGTTTCTACACTGTGACACAAACTCCTCTTTGTTAACAACAGGCTTGAGAGTTTTGACTAAAACACTTGGAACAATGTAAGTTTCCATTTCTATTGTGCAAGAGCCATTTGAGAAATATCCGCTGATATTTTTGTTGCTGTTTGTTTGTCTGGTATGTTTCCCTGAGGATGTCCCACGGAGAAAGATTAGAGACTGAGCAGAGTCTGTTGAGCCTAGCTCCTGACTGTACTGTGTCACGAAGCTGGCTCTGTTTTTACTTGGCTAAATCAATACGGTGACTTACTCTGAGCTCACAGCCTGGTCAGGACCAGGTAATATTCAGAGTTTCAGCTTTAAATCAACTGTAAGGGTGCCGTCATTTCAGACATCATAGATCATCAACTGTTTTGAAGGAACATGTTATGATGTGTTGATAAAACCCTGAGTGACGCCCTACAGTCAGAGTAAAACATATGCATATGAACCTCCTACAGTCCCCTACTTCTCGGTTTGCCTCTAAAAGAGTTCACATTTTGAATTCAGCAGATCATTCATACAGTAAAAAAGGAAAACATCACATGTAAGGACACTTCCTTACATTTTTATGTTTGATGCTATTCCCTTGCAAAGTCCATTTTAAAATCGTCTACTGGTTTTGAAGCAAAAACACAGAATCAGTAAATTGATTCTACTTCTTTTTGGTCAAACACTCAAAGATATTTCTTTAAAGTCTCATAAGGTGCAACTATATGACCCAGTTGCTGTTCCTAACTATAGCCTACTGCTGAAATTATGTAAATCTTTGTTTGAGTTTAAGTCTTCTACCGTGTGCAGCTGTCACATTAAAAATACACAAGGCAACAGGGGTGTGTCATGTGGTTAAAAATGAATACATTTATTTACCAATCAACATAATCATTTCCTGAAGAATCCCTCTTTAATTTTCTGCAGCAGCAGTATTGATTTTTCTTGCAATGAATTTTAAAGATTCAACATCTTTTTTCTTAATACATCAGTCTGGCTAAAGCAGACTACCAGTGGTGGTGTCTTTTGGGATGGAGAAGCATCAAATTACACACTTATTGCCACCTTTCTTATGAGCACACACAGAGTGTGAAGCAGAAAGCCCGGGTTAATGGGAAAAGTTCGAGTTTTACCTACTGTCTCTACTGGAGCCGTAGACTTTGTTGAGCCAGCTTACTTTAAGCAAGACCAGGTATGCTGGACTGGCTTCATGCTGCACATCTCCTGTCTCTATTTGTCTTTCCCCCTTTGTCTCATCTATCCCACTTTCTCTGTCCGCTCAGAAGAAATGGGCGGCTGTATTACCAAAAAGTCTGGTTATGTGTTTTATTGTTCTTGTTGTCGTTGCTTCTTGTTCTTGATGGATTAATAGTTATATATCCCTGTATCTAATATCCCTGGAAGTTCATCTCTGTATTTTTTGTGTTGTGTCTTGAGAAAACTCTTATTATGATTTGGTGCTGAATTAAAACTATTGATTGATTGGGTTGATATTTTTAGAGTCAAAAGGTCAGCCAGCTAACATAACAAATTTACGACGTGGTCACAGAGTGTATCAGCTGTTTGTCTCTGACCTCATCATTCAGCTCAGCATGGAAAACATTACGGTATGATGATAATCAATTTTCTCTCCAGAGACTCTGAGCTTACAGGTGGATAAAGGTAAAGAGGCCAAGTACGAGCTATCATGAAGAGTATAGGAGTCGAGTATGTGTGTGGGTCTTTCCTCTTTAAGGCCTCACAGACCAAGGGGAATATATCTAACAGTTAACGCTTCCAACCTGAGGGCAAACCATCAACCACGCCACTGCTGCAACGAAACACCTCAAACCGATGTGGGTAAAATATTGTCAAGTGACCAAAGCGCAGAATCTTACAAAATATATCTCACAAAATGTTGTGTGGTGCTGATAAGGAGCATAAGTGGGTGTTCATACAGTGAGCTTAAGGTTGATGACGAGTGTGACTGAGTCTATCACAGCTGAGCAGAGAACAGGAGCACAGCAGTTCAGATGTAATTATGATATGAAGAACAGTAAAGCGAGCTGTCGCAGCAACCCATTTGTTGGAGCCGGAATGTTTCCTTAATGTACAGCTGGATGTGATCTGTGAGGACAAAATGCAAATGTATGCATATATGTGCGGCAAGGGACTTTCGGCTGACGCTTAATTAATGGGCTGTGGGAGAGGCAGCGGTAGAGTTTAATTCACTTGAGCTAATGTACATGAATGACCCTGATTTTGCAGTTATCTGGGGGGAAACCCAAAAAATGACGCGAGTCAAAGGAAAGAAAAAAAAAACACCAAACTAGATCAAACTAAAACACCTAGGACACTGTGGGACTGACTATTTCATAACTACATAAATCAATAACATGAATGTGGCATGATCGATTTGTAAAACAAAAGCCATAAAAAAAGAGGCCATCAAGCACTCATGAGGACATTCACTGGAAAGCAGCCAGCAGCCTTGGCATTTACGCCAAAACATCTCAGTAACAGTATGTGACATTATATACATGATACAATAACTACTTGGTGTGGGAGGTGCTGAGTTTAACAATTTGACACCAAGATCTCAAAGTAAAATGGTCGTCTCGCTTTAAGGTGTCTATTTGAGGGTGACAGTTGTGAAATTACACTGTTTCTGAAAGTAGCAAGCAAAGGGCTCAATGCAAACACAATAATTAACCACACAATACAGAGTGTTCAAAAGGAAGTGATCAAACAGGAGGCTTTGCTGTGAGAAGAACTATAGTAAATAACTAATGTTTGCAAACGCTGGCAGAGTAAGCAATAAGCCGAGTAGTAGAGCTCTGAGCAGAACAGAAAAAGAAGGTGAGGTATGGAGTTGTGACTATATGTGGGAGGAGTTATTTCAGGCACAAATGGTTCAGGAAGTATGGAGACTTCTCAGGAGGAAGAAGTTGGAGTGAGTAGTTACAAAAAATGAGTGAAAGTGAGAGTCTAAACCCTCTGAGCTGAATCTGTAGGGAAAATGAATGACTGCTTTTCAGTTTTACTGGTATTTGATGAAAAGCCAAAGTTGAAATTTCTGTGAATGAACCTTTTGGTGAAAAGTAATGCCGACTAGCTTCTTTTTTTTTCTTTTTTTTTCAAAAGAAACCTCCACAGCCATGAATGACATAACATGAAATTGTTAATGAAACTGTTAACTGTGTGTGATCACGAAAGAACACTTTGCAGCAGATTAGAGCCAAGAATCTCCAATGATTCCCTGAACTGATTTGAATTCACGAGGTCCTGATTTGATTCAATTTCTACACCTTTTAAATTCAATTAATCATTGGAATAAATGCTGTAAACACTTACTTGATGTGGATATAGATTGCACGCAATGTCTTCTCTAAAACACATAATATACACACTGTGCCAGGCTCTCGGTTGTGCAAAAGCGTTCTGATCTTTACTATGTTCTGCAATGGCCCACTAGTGATGGTGTTACACCCCATATATTCACCTAAGTGGCTATACTACAAAGTATAATAGTAAAACACAGACATCCAGCGCATCTGCAATGTGAATTTAAACTGTTACAGCCTTTCATGTCAGTTGTGGTGCAAAAAAAGATTAACTGATCTTTTTACACTAATGCACAATGCACAGTCGAAACAAGCCCCTGGGCTCTGTCGCTGCGGTACTGCTTCCTTTTTTGCATACAGTTTTTGAAAGACCACTTCATTTAAATGTTTGGGTGTTGCTCACATGTTGCTTTATTTGGGTCTATTAATAAGGATTTATCAATAATGCTGTACAGACATCTATCCTGACATACAGTATGAACGCTGCAACAGAGCCAGTAATTTGTGGAGGCAAAAAGAGGATGGTGTTGTAAATCTGAATGCGATCTCAAGTGAGGTTTGTCTCAGTTCACATAATTTTGCAGATTGTATATTTGCATATTTGATAGATGTTGATAGATTGTTAGATGGTTTCAGGAATTAATAGTACTTCCACAATATCTGACCATTTAATTTCCTTTTAGCATATGGCCTTGCTCCTTTCCAGCTCTTATCTTTCATTGAGGATATGTGTTTTAAACTCAGTTGGTGTCTTCATTGGAGCAGATACATATCCCGTCATGTTTATTGTTTTGAAGTCTCCAGACCTTTGTGGAAATGTTGGTGCCACAACATGAGGGGCCACCCTAGCCCTATATTTGACATTAATTGAGTTTGGATACAGTTTGGGTTGACTTAGGCATTATAGTGCTATGTTTTGTTCAGAAATGCAGGAGCAAAGCTTTTTAAACTTACTGATACTATTTGCTTTCATGACTGGCTGTTTCTCTATAAGTTGATCAAGGGTTATGGGCATTGGTGCATTCAGAGCTATCTGTCCTAGCAATCAATGATTCACATGAGTAGATAGCAGTGATTATACAGATATTAATTTTTTCCTGATGAGTCCTGGGTTCCTGGTCAATATCACACTTAGCTTTCCAATAAAATAGACTCCTGAAACTGGAATACAAAAAGAGGAAACCCCACTGAGAGGCCTCATTAATGATATGTGTGATGAGATAAAAGTGATATCACAAACAGAAATGGAGAGTTTGTTTTACAGATAAATGATTAAAAGTTTCTGCATTTTACTTTGAGCACATTTCACTATTTGTTTAGGTTTTTATTCGACAGTAAATTTTTGACATGAGATCGCATAATTTGACCTGAATAGAGGCTCAAAGTGGGCGAACACATCATGAAATCCCAGTCCCAGTCATAAAAAGAAGCAAATCCTCTTCTGCAGCACATCTATAAAGTGATTATTGATCATATTCCTTCACTGAGTGATACAAAAAACTGATTTCTGTCTCTTCTATCTTTTCAGAAAATATGGTGAGCAAAGAGGACACCAAATGCGAAGTTCTCACAAATTCCGATGATTCAGATTCAGATGCAGGCCTTCACACCCAGTCTGGACAAGAATCAGGCAAGCAGCAGGTGAAAAAGAGAAACAAGGCCCTGCAAGTGCGTTTTAAGGATATCTGTGAAGCTCAGAATGAGTTTCGAGGGAGGCATGCCAGATCCATTTCCTGTAAAGTGACACACAGAAAATATATGACCATGCCTGCCAGACGCTCTATTCCTAATGTTACCAAGAGTACTGGTGTCCAGACATCACCGGACCTCACTAAGAGATACAAGACTTTTCCTTTCGAGAGAAAAAAGGGACATACTTTCAAGCATACTGCTTTGGTGGAAGATTACAAAGGACAAAATAATGGTTTTCTGAGTGATATAAAGGCAGGGGGAGAGGACGGACAACCTGTTGGGGAGTCCTCCAAGTACAAGGGGAAGATTGTGGGGCAGACAAAAGCACTGCTCCACCACACTGATGACAGCAGTGATACAGAGGATTTGCTTTCCAGTGCCAACTGCGTGGACGGACCCTCTTGTCCAGACTCTTCGCATTTCTCCGAGGAGTGCCATCCCTGTAGCCCTCCATCCAAAAGAGAACCGGAGTACCGAGTTTGTGGGACTCAGACCAAACACAAAGGATTACCCAAAGATGACAAGGACACCGGTACCTCCTCAAAGCGCCAGCTGGCGAACTCTGAGTTTTCACAGGACAAGTCAAAGGGAACGGGCCCCGTTGCGTGGAACTCTTTGACGCAGGTCGATTCATTAGGAAGCCCCTCTATGAGCTGTAAACGAAAAAAAGGTACACTGCTTAATGAACAGCAGTCACAGACACTCCCCCATAGTGCCAAATGTTCTGTACAGTCACAAGGGCAATGTCGGACAAGGCATGTGTCGGCTTCCTCTAAACTCCAGCAAACAGTTGGGGGTGACGAGGGCTTTCCTCCAAGAGACACGGTAGCCCCAGGCATGGGGAGCAGCCAGCAGATAATGCCCTTATCTGAAGACAAGGATATCAAAGCACAGCTGCAGGCCATGGAGAGCCTCATAAACTCAAGCCAGGAGACCATCAAGGTCCTACTTGGAGTTATTCAGGAGCTGGAGAAAGGTGAAGCACACAGAGAAGGGTGAGTACAAAGAGCCTTACGGTGCAGATTTTAACACAAGCAACCAAGCATATAAATACACACTGTAGCATTACACAATTACACAATGTGCTGTGTGGAAAAAAGCTCAAGGGTAATTCAATGTCTTAGAGCCTGAGCCCTATTTTTGTACCTTTGCCATATTTTCTATTGGCTACGACAACACTGCATCCTGTAATGTAATTACTAAGATCTGGAAACAGCAGCAACAACAGAGCTGGATACCAAGACGTACCAGCCACATATTTTTAACTTCTCTGTCAAAATGAAAAATAGAAATAGAAAATTCCTTCATCTCAGAGAAAAACTGTGTGCACAAAAATTTAACAGCCATGAAATGTCAAATTCTGTCAAAGTTGGTCTTTTAAACTCTGCTGGGTATTTTTAAGTGGTTTTTTGGTAATTTACAGCTTGACTTTTAGCACGTCTTAAAGATAAATTTAGCTATAATATGATATAATATTATTTCAAACCTCATCCATTCTCTTTTCACTGTTTTCCCTTTTTTCAATTTGGATGCTAACTTCTTAGACACAGTGTTGCCATGACAATAACATGATAACAAAATATTTACTAATCTTAAAAAGGTTAGGAATTTCCTTTATCATCCCAAGAGATCATAACCAGGAGAACAACTCTTTCTCTGGCTAGACTAACTTGGATATGGGATGTGTTGAACATTTTCACTCTAAAAATGCTCGCATGTTACAGTTCAGTAGGTTAGATGTCAACTTAGTCACTTTTACATCTCAGCTTGCATTCATATAGTGAAAATCAGCAAAAACAAAGTAAGTCCCAGCTGGACATAAATGAAGGTATCAGACTTACATTAATTTCCACACCATGACAGAAATAAAAGGTCCCCTGCTCTGATAAAAGAATCAATTATCAAGCGTGTTAAAAGTAGTTAATTTGCCATTAGCTGCTTTAGCTTTGCGTTGTCTCTGCTAAACTGTCTGTGGTTCACATGTTGCTCATTTGGTGCTACCACTGTTCGGTCTTTCAAACATCCTCATTTTAAAACTTGAGAGGTTTTTTCCTCCTCTTGGTGCTCACTCCAAATTCTGATCATGTTATTCTCTTCTGAAACTGTTAAGAGCACTAACACCAGTGCTGCCTTTTCTACAGTCTCCTTAGCTTGTTGCTGCTGCACTCATCGCTCTACTTATCTGTATGCAATGGCAGATCATGTACTACCTGAAAGCTTGTTATAATGGAAATGAAGGCAACTTTTACTTGTTGTCTTTGACTGTTAAAATGGCATTATTGATGTAAAAAAGTTATTGTAAAATATTCTGTTAAATATCAAGCAACTCCACAGAAAATTATCTTTATGAAGCCATGCTGCTAGCATTGCTATTGATAAGCATAGTGCTGTCCAAAGGTTTATCTGATTGATGTCCAAAAAGTTTTTTTATGTTTTTTTTTTTTTTTTTACCAACAGTGCATGTTAAGTTTTTCCTCCATGTGCATTTAGAATTCAAGATTCAATGTGAGAGCAAACCTCAGTCCAATAACTCCTCAAAGGGTTTGGATATATATCTGCAAAGAAGGAAATGCTTTTTTTTTTAAAGCCTCCAAGTCTCCATAGTCAGCCTCTAACAATTGTGCAATTGTAAGACTCAATGCGCCCCATCTCTAAAACCCACTGCAACACAAAGCAAATTGTGTTTAAGTCTTATCCATATCCAGTGGAGAACAAGGCACCCTCGTGTGGCTCTGTGGAACTTTGTTTTAAAGGCCCAATTAGTGCAGCCTCATAACACTTTGCCTTTCATCTGCACAAAGCTGTGTGCCTGCTATAGTGCCTCCACTCTGTTGTGTTCCATCTGCATTATTAGAGAGGTGCAGTTAAAGGATGCAAAGCCTGCCTTCTGTGTCTGCTCTTCCCTGTATTGTATGGTTGGACTGTCAGATGGCCTTCTATGAACTGCACTTTAAAACAAACTAACAGCTTCCTGTTCCCATCCAGAATATGTGTACAGTGTTCAGAGATTTCTTAAGCGACTGATAATAGCAAGAATATTCTGACAAAAGACGAGGTAAGCTTTCGGGCCATTATGATTTTTGAGCGGTATTTAAGCGTAAGAGTTATCTCCACTGGACTGTTTACATTGAAAAAGAGCTGTATAACAAATGTACGCACTTGTGCATATTATGGAGTAAGTCCAATCCACTCAGAAGTCAGAAGACATTTCAAGAAAAACGTGTTTTAGTTTGTGTATAAAACCCAAAAGGTGGCTTATGGAGACCTGCCAAAGTTTGATGTCTCACCATGTAACAGGAAGTTACCGTAACTAAAACATACAGGGACCAATCTGCATCAAACCTTACATGTACGTTTATAATCTCCTACTGAATATTCCCTCATTTCTCTATTGCTTTTTTATATAACCCCAACATACTAGCAGGGGGAGAGGAGCTTGTGTTTTATGACTAAATAGGGTTATGTAGAATTCAAAGTAAATGTCACTTAATCAAGATAAGTGCCAAAGAAAAAAATCTGGGCCATTACGACTTTTCTTTTAAACGAAAGTCAGTAAAGCTGCAACACACTGTTATTACAGGTCGCTGTGACCTGCTCTGAACCCTCCATACACCACAGCCTGATGTTCATGAATGTGCAAGGGCCTGTTCATTTCTGCTCGCCTCCCCTCTCAAGCCCTCTTGAACTGTTTCAAACGTGATAAAAATTGGTCCTGAAGAAGTCCTAATCTTGTCTCTACAGTGCAGCAAAAAGGAACTACAAACAAAGCAGGAGTTCATGAACTCTCTTTCGCATCTCTAGAGGTTTTGAGTTCGCAAAACTGGGTTAGTGACACTTGACCATGCTCAGTGTAAGCACTGATGAAATGCATATGGTCATTAATCAAAAATAAAAGAGTTCTTTTTTATGCACACAAAGCATAACTTGATATCTATGATAAAAATATTACACACACTGCACCACAGAGTCAGTCAAAGTGATAAACTGTCTGTATACATCTAGACTTCTGCTGTGTCTGTGCACTACATACACAGAATATATGTGTTACATAGGAGGATCTGACTATAGCTGTTGTTCACAGGTCATCAATAAATAATACTCGGTAACATCAGCGCTAAGGCATGCAGAGAAATGGTCACGTAGGCAGGAAGTATGTGTGGATGGTGAAGCAGGACTCACAGGGCAGGACATATCCCAGGACAGCTGACGTGGGCAAACAACACAACAGCACTGAAATCTCTGCCAACAAACATTTAGCCTGGAGAACGTCTTTCTGAGATTTTATATCCCTATGAGGAGTCTAGAAATTACTCCTCTTTAATGCATGACTTCTACAGGACACCAGGTCACTAATGTTATACTCTGGATGGGAAAAGATGTGTTTTTTTGAGCTGCATATACGCAGTGATTATAAATTTAGGTTAATACCCTTTGATTATTAGAGCGAAGCTTTATAAAGGTTGTACATGAAAAGCCAGGCAGCAGCAGCAGCAGCAGCAGCACTAGCGTAGACCTTGTCTGTGTAGTGAGTTACTGTCCTTGCTCACAGCTGTTCAAAGAGACTTCATTTGAGAACAGGGCAGGATGGATGAACTCCCTGACCTTGAGCTCCCATCAGCATTTTCGATCCGCACTGAGGCTGTTCTGTTTCCCCCCCACCTCAATGAGGTCACTTCTCATGTCACAGGGAACAGTCGAGGTGCAACCCCTCCGCATGTCAACTTACAGAGCAAGGGGCAACCATGACAGCGAGCAATTACATGTGCAGGCGCTCACACGGCCCCTCCCATCATCCACAGAGTACTGCAGTCTGCCACTGCATGCGGGGACGTATAGCCTGAATAACAAAACTCACACACCTGCATGTTTATGTAAGCTGATGCAGGAAATGTGCAGGAAAAAACTGCAAAAAGACAGACAAGGAGTGAAACAAATAACAAATACTGGAGTTTAATTAATGTGTCGTCTTTGACATACACACATATAAGCCGCTGTTTGGTCCCAAGAGACAGCTTAAGTTGGTCCTTTGCTGAGGTCTTTTAACAAAACAAATTACAACACCTTTAAAGACAGCAGACCCTCGGGGGCTGTGTTCCTCTGCTATAAACAGAGCCGCTGCAATTTGTCTTGTTGATTCACTTATTTGAATGCTTGATGCTCATTGTGTCTGTAGCAAATTGAGTTGGATGAGAAATAAAAGAAAGTACAGTACAGGACAGAATGTAAAAGCATCGATTTTTCATTATACATGACTCATGCGGCATTTAGCTGCTACTTAATTCCTATTTCCTATAGAATAGAGAGACAGAACATATTTTAAAACTAAGTCATGGCAAAGGAAACTAATCCCATTATGTGAAGTCAGCAAGTCTGCACACTTTATTAACCAAATCTGAGGGAGCTCGGAGAGATCAGAGCTCCTGCTGCATTCTTAACTGTGAGGAATTAACAACACAGGGTGAAAAAATGAGCTGAACAAATCTGGCAGATAGCTGATGCCCACAGGTGTTGGAGTACGGAGCTGAAGCACGGCACCGGAGATCACATATATCTTTTCATCTCTCTGTTCACAGGCTCTCCTACCGAACAGGGCAAGACACAGCAAATTGTGACACTTGTCGAAACAGCGCATGCATCATTTACAGGTGGGCCTCCTTTTCACTCACCAGAGTGTCATTAATGCTGCATTTGATGGTGTTTTTCTGTGTGATTACTCACTTCTGCTTACAAGAGGTGCCGGCTGCAGTGATATACCTACAGGAAAAGTCGAAAGAAACAGTTTAAAAGCATTTACTCTAAAGCGAGACAGCTTGTTTAATAAGGAGAGAGAATTTAATAAAATGAAGATCAAAGCTTTGTGTGCCGCGGTGAATGGATTCTGAGGGAGCGATAATAAAGTCTGCACCACAAATGCGGACTGAATATCTCAAAAATGCATATGTGCTGTCTCTAACAGCACAGTATGCAGTATATGGGATCTTGCCCTATAGCATGTTTCTCTACAATGGATAAGAGAATAAATAATACCTCCAGTTTCATCTGTAAGGGTTTCTGGGGGGATGAACGGCCTTCCACTCATGAATAAATAATCACACACAGCAGGGAGAGGTGAATCAGGTATGATAGGAAACACAGCTGACCAAGTCACAGAGTATATGCTAGCCTTGTATTTTATCAAGTCTTACTGCATGTGTTTATTATTTATAAGGATAACCAGCACTAAATTTGGCTTTCAGTAAACGGGCTTGCAAAAGCTAGCTGGCTCATTTTCAACAGCCTAGAGATGTTTTAAAAACGATTAAGCATGTTGAGTACTTAAGAAAGAAAACGGGATTAATGCTACTCTTGAAAAACCTTTGATTTACTTTCAGTGGAGATAAAATGATTTTTTGTGTGTCTTTATACGCCGTTCAGAAGCAGGTGGGAAATCCACTAAAGCTCTAACCTTGTGTCATCAGTCAGTGTGAATCTGAGATACTGAAGCTCAATGTTAAGAAACAGGCAGCTGTTTGGAGAAAAACTTTAAATGGATGGTATTTTACAGTCTTTACTAATCTTTCCAATCAGCTGCCTGTTTACCACACAGATGTTACCTCTTGTAAAGGAGAAATTGTTTTCACAGAGGCCACATATTCAAAAATCTCAATGCTTCGTATCCTTTCTGAGAATTTCTACTCTTTTTCTTAAGCAGACGGATCTTCTTTAGAACTTTCTGCTTTGCTTGTTATACAGCCTGCTGTTTTTTACAGAAAGAGAATAAGAGCAGCCCATTCCTCTCCATGTCCTTTTTTTGATTATTCTAGTGAATTCAAATTGATTATTTCCAATCCCTTTTGGCACAAACCTGGGCACATCTATAACTGCAAAGAGAAGGTAAAAAAAAAAAACCCTGAAAAGCATGTCCAGGACAAGGACACAGTATTTCAGGATTTTTCCTTTATATAACGTTTAGGAGAGGCCTCTCCCTCTCCTCCGTTGACAAGTGCATTGTGTCAAGCTGACCTAGATTGTGGTGTAAGACCACTGTGGAAAATGAAAAAGCAGGATCTACATGTCATATCAGATACAGGGGGGATGAGAAATCACTGGCGTCTCACGCAAGAACCACTTACACAAACAGATTTGTTCTTGAGTGGCATGAAGAAGTGGCTTACTCAGCAATTTTCTTTATTTTCTCTTTCTATTTCCTCAAACAAATTCCTAAAAGCGCCAGGCCTCCCACACAAGTCATGTAGAGATTTTCTGCCTTTTTCCACAGGGGAATGGAGCTGCTTTGGCTTGAATATGATGCCTTAATGTGATACACAGTCTCCTTGACCACTTTAAGTCTTTCTAATGGACTGCTTTACTGAAGAAAGACCTTTTTTGCAGCTACATTCATGTCAACCTGCTCATTACTTCTGTCAGTGCTGTCTTGCTGAGATGGCACTGAAAGCTGTAGTCATATTTCTAATTAGTCAGGTCTCTTAACACCTTCATTAACACTACTTAGAGAGTAAAAAGTCCTCTCTAATCTGATAATGATCTGAAGATGAACATACTCTCATGTAAGGTGGTTTGCATTACATCTCAATTTGGAAAACTGGTACAAGCAAGACAGTGTCATCTGCTGTAAAAAAAAATCACAGAGTACTTTTGATGCCACGCTCACTGGTCCCAGCTATTTACTGTTAAAAGATTTTTATTTACTGTTTAAAGCAGTAACCTTGGTCAACACTATCGATTTTCACAAATATGAAGTGCTGTCAAGGAACTCATAGTTTGTCTCTGTGAAATGCATCATCATTGTGATTACATTAGGGCTGGGCGATATGGCCTCAAATCAATATCAAGATATATTGAGCGGTTCACCTCGATAACGATAAATGGACGATAACTACTCCACGAGCTGCTCACACCCTCCCACACCGCTCCAGCCACTACAACTTTTGAACCATCCTCCATCTCCTCACCTGTCTTTCCCTCTTTGTTATGGACTGGAGTCATGTCTCCGATGTAGGACATCGTCTTAAAGGGACATGAGACCATAGCCTACCTGCACACATCCAAAAACAACTTTTATTTATTTATTTGACACCGAATATATTGACATGGCCAAAATGACATAGGTTATTTGCGTAAATTTCGGTATCAGTGAATTTTCGGTTTATCGCCCGGCCCTAGATGACATGTTAAAAAATTATTTATTGTGTTAGTCTGACTGAAACTGGACTTCAAAAAAAATTTGAAATTTTTTAGTCCAACTAAAGTGGAATTTCTTGAAGTCTGACCAGCAAACCAAGATAATGCAATGGTGGGTTTTGTCTTGCATGTATACAACTCAATCAGACACCATTTGGCCAAGGCATTCTGCACATGCGCCACAGCTCAAAAAGCCCGGCTTCGACCCAAGAGTCAAAACAATACTGATGCATTGAAGGAGGCTGGAGAGAAAATAACACGTTGGCAGAAGAAGTAGGGGAGTAATAGAGGATGAAGTCGGTGTATCATATGTACAAAAAGTAAACGGTTGTAAAGATGTGTGAGTTTCCACTGTTTGGTTTACAACCAGCTGGCCCTCTGATTGGCTGTTTACCAATTATTTTGGTATGTGACATGATAGGTTAACCAAGAGATGGCCCAATTGTAATGATATGAAAAGGGTCATATCGCCAACCACCATGAGAGAGCTAACATAATTTTAATAAACGGGCTTTCAACTGGTGCTTGTCTTCAGGGACAGAGACAGTTCAATTACCTACTCAAGCTGCTCCAAGCTTGATTTATGTAAACATGGTGACAGAGATGTGTTTGGTGAAAAATGGCTGTATCAGCAGTGTGTTGTTGGACAGTATTCATATAAAGTTGTCTTTGGTCCTCTGATCACTCAAGTACATGTTACATTCACTCATTTACACTGATGGGCCATGAGTATTAACTAATCCTATTTACACACTTCTTGGTGCAGCTATGGGGGCAGTTTGGAGTGAAGTGTCTTCTCAAGGACACGTTGGCGTATGGACAGGGCTGTTCCTCGAGTTGCTTAGCTGACACCTACCCCCCTTGCATCAGTTTCAAGCATTAAAAGTGCTGATATACAAATGGTTAATCTTGTTCTTGATGATGGTCTTGTTTGCTTCTATGTAGCATGAAAAGGCATCAAGATATTTTTCAGTCTTTTTCATAAATGTCAAAATACTCCCCATGGGAGCTTTAACTTGTGGTGAAAGTGGGGAGTGGTCCTGTTTTCTGTTTACGAGCAGGAGTTAGAAACATTATCCTTCCATCCTGAACATCTCTTGCTCTTCTCTTTTACATGGTTGATAACGATAAGGTTTGTTTATACGGTGTAACAGAAAGGTGCATTTGACAGAGGCAGTGTGGACAGTAAGTGCCCATTGCTTAGCTACTCAATGGGAGGCAATATGTGGTGCTCATGCTGTTAGGACAATTGGTGATGTATGAAATGTCACTATGAATATCTGCAATGTTCGTTTAGACCAGGGGGAATTGAATTACAGATATCAGTAATGTAAATGCAGTCTGCCAGTTTATGCTAAAAAGGCTGTGCCTACTGGGGATCAGGACCAAAGACTTAAACCGTGTTACACTCCGTATCCAAACAAGGCCTCTGGTCTTTCTCAAGTGGAGAAAGAAACAAAAACAGCAACCAAAATTTTTCCTGCTGATATCTCTCCTTAAGTGCAACGGTATAACTGAGACACAATGCTATAGACAACAGCTAGTCTCACTCCCCCTCACCATTTCAAAACAGAGAGCAGCTGTGAACTGCAGTCAGTTCAACTGGAGAATAGTTTTTCGCCTCTACAGAATGAGGCTGAGTTGCCATCAGAGAATAAGATTCTGCAACCGAGGACTTTAAGGCAAATGGCAGATCACCACTCATTAGCAAAAACGTAGCAGAAGAAGACTTGATACTCTTTAAGTAAGGGTAGTCAAACAGATTCTCGGGCCTGAGTCTGACTCTGCAGTCAGAAACAGTGGCAGATGTGAGGCGATTGCTTTCCGGATGACCTGATGTCTCACCTAACCTAAAAAGATCCTCTAAATCTGATCTGCCAACCACTACCTCTCCAAACTAATGTTATTACAACAGATGGACTCTAACCTACAGTAATCCTTCACCCAGCTGTTCTCATCACTCCTACAGATGTGAAGTAAACAAGGATAAGGTTCGTAATTAATGAAGAAAAGCCCTGGTCTCCGGATGAATTGACACCCCTTTTCCTCCTTCTCTGCCCTAGTTTAACCAAATCTTGTCAAGATGTCCAGATAAAAACTATTATTATCTCCACGGTAATGTTCTTCCCAGCGTCACTTTTCCAAATGCTTTATTTTCTATCTTATTCCCAAGGACTTCACTGAGCCAGAAAATCAGGAGGGAGGAAGAGTTGAGGCAAACCCCTTTAAAGACAGCTCTCCTCAAACCAGTAAACAACTTCAGAATAAATCTGAATACCTTAAAAAGAAATCTATTTTAGTGCTTCCTGCTCTCATTGCCGCATTCAGAGCACTTTAGCCCGATCTCCACGGAATTGTCCTTTACACAACAGATCTACAGAACAATACTTTGTTTCTCCTTTTCTTCTGGTGTACCTCAGGGTGCAGTCCTGGGCCCCCTGATCTTTGTACGATACAGTTTGAGCTGCATAAACATGGTCCGATATGATGCTGCAATTGACTCTTGTTTATATTTGTCCAGATTACATGGTTAAAAAATCGTGTAAATCATAATTACTCTTAACTTCGACTCATTATTGGCATCCAAAGTACTTAGACAAGAAGAAACTGTGAAGATTAGGTTTCACTTTAGCAAAATATTATAACCCAAGCCACCTGCAGGTTAATAAACTGAAATAACCTTACCCTGAAAGTGGTACAACACTGAATTTTTAATACCTTTATGGAGAATAATATTAGAAAACCTTTAGCCCACAATACACCTACAGATTCAACTCTCCCTGTTTAGCATGGTTCAGGTTAAGGAGTTTTCACTGCCAGAAACAACATAATGGTTCTAAAGGATGAAATAATGACCTCTGCATGATAGTAATTTCCATGAATCATGCAACAATCACAAAGTAGCTCACCAAACATGAAAAATGACTGGATAAAAGGAGTGATCTGCAGGACAGGTGTATTTATGTCAATTTTCCAACATAATTTGTCGTATTTTTGCTGTTCTTTGTGTACAGAGACCTGCTCTCGGCAGAGTGCTATCTTTGTGTTCATTTTCTGTGTCCACCTTAATCAGAAATGGTTTATTCTAATGGGTTTGGCCTTTGTAAAGACCTAGGGTGGCTGAGCAGTGTGGTTAAAAATATATATAATCACCTAAATGAGCGGTGAATGTGTCTCTTTGATTTTTGTGTGATTTTGGCTGAACCTATTGTTTATTCATGTCTTGCTGCAGTTAAATGGGGCAACGTGGTGTATTTTTGTTTCATCTAACATCATCAATGTAACAGCTACATAATTTGTATGACAGAAGCAAGAAGTCGACTGTCTTGATAAGACAAAATCTGCCGACTTCGTATATCAGCGAAGCAGCTTGTCTTAATTAGCAAACTCTAAGGAATTTCTGATGGCAGAAGAAGCGCTATCAGCCTATTGTAACTAAACCAGAGCATGCGGTATGCTAATAAAAAGATGCACTCTGCAGAGGGCTAATAATGTGGAAGATTATCATTTCATCTGTGCTCTGTATCATTCAATAGCCTTTTTATTTCAGTCCATCCAACTGCTTCTTTACAGTGGCTGAATAGAGCAGAACTGTAGTTGGCAAGCATGGTTGTGTAATCCATTCCAGTCCTATCTAACTATGCCAAAGCAATTGTAATAAATATCTGAAATTCAGCAAATGGTGTGCAGTATTTTCCAGGAAAATCCAGCTGCAAAAGCTAAAAAAAAAAGGGGGAGAAAAGTTTGATTAATGTTTCAGTCTGCTGATAACTGCAGCTGTACTTTTTCTTGTCATGTAAAACACAGCGCTGCACAGACTGCTGTATGAACCCACCAACAACACCCCTGTTTTTATAATAGTTGTTTTTTTTTTTAATCCAGGGAGCTAAACTGTTGACAGGGCAGCAGTAATCACCTTGCCAGACAAACTATTCGGTGTGACACCTTGATGAGAGGGCCAGGAGTACAGTGAAGCAAATTAAAACGAGCAAATAAAAGTGGGATGGGACCAAAAGACCAATTACCCTTTAGAGATAGACAACAACTGCACGATGCAGCTGTAACCAAGATTAGCAGCCCCAGAGATGTAGCCCTTAATTTCAGAGCAGTCCTGCCTCTCCAGTGTGTCCGATAAATCCAGGACTGTAGCAGCTGCTGAGCTAAGGTAGTCAATCTATTGGTCTTATCCAGACTTGGGCTCTCCCCTGACAGTCTCCACCCACCCCTTGTACACTGCAGCATCTAATACATCACTGTAACAAATAGGGCATGCATATGGCAAGTGAAAGAGAGGGATAGGAGGGCTGGATGTTTGGACAATAAATTAGAGGAATAACTATATTAATTTTGTCCATCACACACAGGGAGGGAGGGGATCTGTTCCAGGGTCACTTCACCCTAATAAGAAAACGACATGATTTCTTACATAACTTTATGACACAAAGTATTCAGAAAGTTTTGAGTTTAATATTATAAATAGGTAGAGGTGTGTCCAGACTTTTTCAACTGGGGTGGCTAACAAGGACATTGACTTAAGCAGGGGTGGCATTAAGATTTATTTACTCTGTCTTTCTCTGCTTCATAGGGCCCCAGCAGGCTTTGGTCCTCAGACAGGCAGCCCAGGTTTGATTTCAGCCCTCTGCTGCATGCCATTCCCCCTCTGTTCCCAAGTCCTTCAGTTTATCTACTGTCCTCTTTTCTGAACACAGACGTAAAAGTCAAAAAGAAAACTTCAAAAAAAGAGGGAAAAAAAGTGGCATCATATAAATTTTAGTTTTAACCTAAGTGCTGCCTCTGACGACTCAAAACGCTCAGAAATAGTTAAGAAATTTAGGCTGAACCAGGGGTGGACTGTCAGGTCTCAGTGGGGGGCTCATACCACCCCTGACCACCCCTCTGCCTGGACATGCTCTCTTTTTCTTCCTATTTGAAATGCGGGTTTTTTTGTATGTTTGTTTTGTTATTTATAGGGATGCAATATTTGATACCGGTATCAGTCCCGATACTGAAGAAAATTCTAGATCGGATATCGTGACAATGGGCCCGATGCATAGGGGCAGTTTAACTCTATGCTATTTGCCGTGAGTGGCATCCACAAGTAAACACGCTGAGCGGATCCCCTCATTGTTTTCAATATGGAGCGAGCAAAGGGGTCGGCTATCTTGAACTTTATCACAGTACCTTAATCTACAAGTTCGACGGCCACTTGGAGTACCTGTGCAGTAAATATTCCGAGGGGCAGAGGTAAAACTTCAGGTTACAACAAAAGGTAATTCAGCGTGGATTTTCTGTATTGGAATTGGATCGTATCTGCTGATATTAGACTGTATCGGTACTGGAGGTGAAAAAAGCGGATCAGTGCATCCCTCGTTATTTAAAAAAACAGTACTTTGACATGGAAACACTGCACTCTCAAAGAGGATATAACAACAATTCATGATTATATTGAAGCCACTAGCAGTTAGTTTCAGAGGAATAATGTTTAGTCTGAAGTTTGGCATGGCTGACCACTCAGTGCATTTTACCCTTGGCTGTCATTTAAATGTCAAAGAGGTCCTTCAGAGTGGTTTAAAATTCACAACACTAAGTTGTTACTGCTGAGGTGGAAAAAACCCCAAAACATGCCAACATCATTGCTTGAGTCCCTGCCTAGAGACCAAAAATGACAATCAGCTCAGCAAACTACAGCAGATGTACACTGATGTGTAAACTCAAATGTTGATTCTTGCTTATTATCCGATAAATACAGTTGAAGACACAACTGACCCAGAACTAATGCACAATTAGTCCAAGCTGCAGACTTTTTTTAATTTTGTCGATACAATAAAAGCTTCGACTGAACTGAACTAACAGAACAGGTTCCTACTGTTGTAGTTAATGTCTGATTCATAGTCTTATGTCCACCTGCTCTTAACATCAACCTTTTAACAGGAAACCAGGTGTTTCTGGGGTATTAATCTTTCATTTGCAGAATGTCTCATGGACAATAAAGGCCTAGTCAAGCAGCAGCAATGCACTATGTCATTTAATACTCTCTACAGAAAAAAAAAACTCAGTAAGACTTGTACTTCTGCTAAAAAAAAAAGGAGTCTAATATCACTCCTTTGCAGCAGTATCAAAAATGGCTCCACTAGTGGCCATTAGAGAATTATATCATAGTAAAAAAGCACCATGGCTACATAAAAAAGTCCTAAAAGAAGGTAGCTATTTTGTTAGGGCTCATGTTGATAAGAGCATCATTTGCAAATTACTGTATATTTGGCTTACCACTGAGTCCACCTAGAGTGCAGCAGGGAGTCCAGTTTAACAACATGCTCCGCTCAAAACATTAGAGGGTTTTTATTCCAATCATGCTGAGTTGAATAAGAGCCAGCATTTGAATCAAAGTGTACAACATAGTGTTTCCAATTTGTAGCTAACAATGACTTTGAAGAACAGCTAAAGCTCAGGGAAAGACAACTGTAAAGCAATATGATGAGACGCTAGCAGCTAATTAGCGCTCGTGTCCCACGCTCGAATGGCGAAGCCGCGGTTGGCGAAGACTGCCTTTTTATTCTGTTATCATTAAGAAGATTGTTTTTTTTTCTGTGTTTGTGGAGCAGAAAGCCATGTGATAGACAATCGCGATGGCTTTCAAATCTGATATACATGACAGGGGGAGAATTTCTGCATCACATTTACATAACCTGTGGGGAGTATCTGCTTCGAGTGTTGCCTGTCAGTAGAGGAAATAAGTGTCACTCTCTGGTGATTTCATCTACTGTGCCCCCTCATGTAGTCCTGAAGATGTTACACTGTTCTAGGGGACCTGAAACGCTCCTCTTGTCAAGTGGAGATTTCAAAATCGTGAATAGCCCAGAGGAAATTCACTGCAGAGAGAACAGAGAGCAGTCGCGAGCAGGTATGAGTATGAATTGAGTATGCGGTGCTAAAAAGACATCTCACAGCAGCAGAATCTCTCCCAGGAGCAACAATCATTGAATGGTGCTCAGCACACCACAACCGCAGACAAACAAACGGCTCGCCACTGATCACAGCATCCAGCTACTCACACTGCATAGCTAAAGAGGTGATTAATCTGCTTTGCTGAATGCCCTAGAAAAGCCTCCCTGTCTCCAGCCGCTTCAATCTGTTTGTGTGATGAGATGATCTTAGATATAGGGCTTTTGTTTGCTGAAGCACCTGGCGCCCGGTTGCCACCTGCATCATGCATCGCCGGCTCCCCGCTGAGGCGTTTGTCCGTGGCGTACAGTAATTGAAGTGATCTGCCGAGTGATTAATTGCTTAATAATTGCCGAGGCTATTCTGCTAAGCACCGAGATTCTGCTCTATGCTTTCTGTCAACTCAACGTTCTTTAGAAAGGCGCTGTTCAACATGAAAGATACAGGGTGAGATAAAAGCAGGAGGAAATGTAACAATGGCTGATATGACTAAGGGATGTAGTAAAACAAGTGCATCAAATACTGCAAAAACAGCAGTTTTTTTTTCAAGATAAAGCCCTCTGTCTAATCTGAGTTCCTTATTTTCAGGCATCATGAATACTAAAGCTGCAAGTACAACAAGGGAAAAATGCCCAGTAAGACGGGAAGGATGTGCCAAGCAGTGTTCAAAAAAGCTCTCCCTTTGATACAATAAAACATGCTTAAAATCGTATTTCACATAAGAAATTATGCTGAGTTTCAAGCACCCACAAAACCATATTCCTGTTTCCTTTTTAACCATTTAATCTCAACATTGATTCATTCAAAGGCTCGTCCTGCCAAACTCCTATCCAGCCCTCCATCCTGCGGGCTTTAATAGAGCTCTGTTCTTAACTGACACTTATCTTGAGGGTGAGGACAGTTCGCAGGATTCATTATGTCACTTTGAGTATAGCATATCCTTCAGCGAACTAATTACGCTGCCCATCAAAGCGGCTTCCCTCCTATCAGGCCGAGCTTTTGTGTCTTAACGTCTGTTTGTGCGTTGGCAGACAAGGACAGGACAGGCGTGTTTGACCTTGGCGTGTCAGATGTCGACTCTTTTGTCAGCACTTGTACCGTTAATCCTCTCGACTGTGAATGGCAGGGCTGGGGTTGGTAGAATGCGGTATTCTCTGTGCTTGTTTTAAATATGTTAAGTAACGATGATGAATCAGAAATGTCCAAAACCAAACTACAGGCAGTGTCACTTCGGCACTCTCCATTATTTCCGCCATGATACTCTCAAAATTTATTGAACACTCAGGGAATAAATACATTAACGGCGCACTACAAATCAATAGTAATAAAGTGAAGGGAGATGGTGTATAATAACGCATTTATCCTTTGCTTGAACACAGGCAGTTAATCAGAGTCTGTTTGGCCTCTAGATGGTTTCATTTGGATGGGATTAAGCCCCACATCTCTCCCAGACCTGCGAGATTTAATCGGAAACAGAGTTCAACGACGGTGCTGGGACGAATCAGATGATGACCAGGCCCTGGATTATACTGGCACATGTGGTAGTCTGATGTCAGGAGCAACCCACATTCTCTCTCTTTTTTGGATAGGAATTTAATCTATGCAGGAAAAGCCCTTTGACTGCATGGGAGGAGGAGGAGAAAAAAAATATAAGAGATGATGCAAAGGAGCTCTATTACTTGGAGGAGTCTCTGAAATATGGATATGTGCTGCAAGAGATATGTGCTGCCAGGGTGTCTGCCAGTGCATTTGAATCGTGTGCCTTCCTCCCAGCCTCCATCTGGACATCAGTCGTCTGCTAACAGAAAAATAAGGCAAAAACTAAGTCATTAATGTAAGAACTATGAAGAAAAACAGCACAAACTTCAGATGAATAAACCTGATTTTAAAAGTGAGAAATCTGTGCATTACAAAGACGTACATTTTAGAGCTGCTGTGAGGAGTTTTTCATACTGACACCTCTCTATGGCCTTGCTCGTGTGAGACCTTCAGCGGGGTGATTGGCTATTTCTGTGGTGGTATTTTTAATGCATGTCACAACCGCCTCTGGGTTGGTGTCAAAAACATTTCAGTAAGTGATACGTTTGACAGGAGGATTTTCTTTTTTAAACACACTCCTTATGTTTGTACATAACATTCAAAAAGAGATGGGGTGTGCAGTTTTGTTCTCAAATCTTTTATGGGTGTCTGCAAAGCCGGCCCAAGGCATAAGCGAATTAGGCGCCTGCTTAGGGCCCCACGGCCAGTAGGGGTCCCCCAAGAGCAAAAATTTTTTTTTGTATGAGCAAATATATATTATCGTAAAATAAAGTAAAAACATTTGCTGCTGCTGATGTAGGCCTATGATTCTTACTGCCGATATGTCAAAGCTCCACTACCATTATGTGCCCTCTGCTGTGCAATGTACACTGAGCATCCTGAATGTGTTACATTTTGAGATTAAAAACCATATGTGGCACCCTGATCATCATTTATCAGTCATTCATTGGTATTATTTGTATGGTTGCATTGGTATTATTTATGTCATTACCTAGGCCACCCCTTAAATGTGTTAAGACATGTCAGGCGCATTAAATTTATACTGTAGTAGGTGTGTGAATGATCAACAATCAATATTATTGACAGAAATAGAGGGCCCCAAAATCAAATTTTGCTTAGGGCCCCATTGAGGCTTGGGCCGGCTCTGTGTGTCTGCTTTTCTCAAGTGTGTAGTGACCGCTGTCCTTCAACAAAAAAGGCCGCTGGGGTTTAGGTTCGCTTGCATCTGTGACGCCATCAATTATCAGTCCTGTTTGAGTGTTAAAAGGGTAATATATATTGTTCAAAAAAGAAAAGAAAACACGCTGATCCAGCTCCAAAACTTCTGCCTTCGAATGAAAAGAGTGATATGCTGAAATGAGGTTAAAACAGGATGAGTGAAATGGGGAAAAATGATGAAAAACGGTCAACAGAATATTTTCAGAACTTGCCACGACCCCTTGTCTGACTACACCGGTGAGATTTTAATAACTCGCCAAACATCCCAAAACCACACCCCAGAGGTGACACACCTATAGATCATATCCTAAACAAATATATTTTGGCTCCTACAAATTGGATTTGAGCTCATAGCCATCGGCCCACAGGTCAGGACTGATGAACATTTAGGGACCAGGTGACATCGCCATCTCTCCCCTGCTCTCAGTCTGTCTGGAACGGGCATACAATATAACATGAACATCTTTACGAGATGCCAAAGGGACTTAACAAAACAACAAAATTGCCAACCTGTGAACAAGAAAAGTTGACGTTAGAGACCGTTAAGGAGCAGAGCAGAGAAACGCTCAGCAGGAAGGAAGAAGCACAACTACTGTGTAAAAACAACCAAAGTCTGGCTTCTTCCTGTGCGTTTGTAGATGCAAGCGTTCATAAGTTTCAAAGCATAACCACAGTGAAACAGTCAGACAATAACATTGCGTTAAATCACTTTCTCTCCTTTATCATCTCTCTTTATCTTTTTACTTATCCTTGCCATCGCTGTCTCTCCTGCTCGCAGCAGCTTTGGGTTAAAAATTTGACTCGAAATCCGATTTTCATAAGCTTTAGTGCTTTTTGATGCTATCAAACTTAAAAATAAAAGAGACGATCATTAAAAGCATGTGGTTTTGAAAGGTATCGAAGTATTAAAAAGTTATGAAAAGCTTCTGTCTTGTGTTTGTTTTGCAGTGTTGAGTTGGACTTTAAGCTGCAAGAGGACAAACTTCAGCCCCTAATGAAGAGACTTTGCCCACTGGACAGCCGACAATGCCCTGCTCTGCCTTACTCCAATGAAGTGTTCACATCCACCCCCAAACGCAAGTCCAAGACTGAGTCCAAAAAGCATGCTCGCTGGAAACTCTGGTTTCTTTGAATTTAAGATGAGGGCTTTGGAAAGAGTCTTTTTCTTGGGCGCATTAACACCCTGTTATGCCAAAAAGATGGATGAAGGAGTATTCAGATGGAATAATCAACAAAAGAGGATGGATGAGGATAGAAATCTGTTCATATGGGGCGCTGAGTTGAGACTGCAAAAAGGGGAAGCAGAGACAAAAAAACATTTTAAATTCAGCCACACCTTTTTCTGGCATATTCGCTGAAGAGGACTGACACACACGCAGAAACTAGGTGAGCCTTGGGATCTATTTCTGTGTTTTTTTAGGAAGGATGTGATGATTTTTATGCTAGATAAAAACGCACCTTTCACTTTATATTTATGTGTTCTTATCGTATCCAACAATGCAATGCACTTTTTGGTCTTTTTTCTCCCCCTCAGAGCATATTGCTTGGCAACAAGAGGAGGCGCCATGTGGAGGGCCTTTTATGACCGAAGCGATAATCTTTGAATGGACATCAGCCCCACCTGCGGCAAAGCACAAACATTTGACTTTGGAGAGGAACACACGTAAAAAAGACTGAACTACAGTACAGTACATGGCAGTGTGTCAGCGCTGTTCTTATAACCTCGTCTATTCTCTTCTCTTCCTCCTTATCTGTTAACATCCTGCTCAGTTTGTCTGTGTGACTGAACGTCTGCTGCCTGCCTTTGTTAATAACCCTTTCCCCCTCTCTCTTTGTAACTCCGTCCCTTTATCTCTCTCTCTTCTCTCTCTCTCTCTTTGCTATCTTTCTCCATTTAGCTCACTGTGCAAGCAGGTAACTAGCCAGCCAACTTTGCCTCAGCCGCCCTGTCCTCCTCCTACGTTGGCTACACTGACACAAAAATGTTCAGAAAATATATTTTAAAAAACCTGCATCTTTTTAAACAAAGTACTGTGAAAAACCAACATTCAAAACAAGCGTGTTAGGGTCCCTCCTCTTGAAGCAGGTACAACTGTTGAAAACCGAGTTCAGATTTTTTAACAACATATATAATGTTTTGACTACTTCTAAAGGCAGAATATTTTCTATGAAAAATTATACAATGTTTGTTCTTTGTTTTGGTTTTGGTTTTGAATTTCCAAAAAGTAAATGCTATTTTGACATTTCTCGTGGAGTCCATAAAGAGTCTGCCTTGCTTCTCGGTCGCTCATTGTGTCACAGTAGATCTCTTAAATCTATTCATAAGATACAGTATTTGTTAAATGTTCTGTTGACTAACACTTGAAACGTTGCCCTGTATCAGTAGTTGTCATTTTACCTAAAGTTCCATCTTGTAAAATGAAGCTTCTTTTTCCCACAGTAGACAGTTACAGAACTCCTAACATCTGTCTAATAAGACAAATGACTGTGCACTGAACTTGCAAGAGTAGAAGGGCTATGTACAGTGCTTAAAGAGTGTGGTAGCAGTCTTACAGTAGAGGTGACTCGTAGCCACCAGCTTTGAACAGGTGCAGAAAAAGATG
The DNA here is from genome assembly GCA_962446985.1 of Xyrichtys novacula. Taxonomy (NCBI): domain Eukaryota; kingdom Metazoa; phylum Chordata; class Actinopteri; order Labriformes; family Labridae; genus Xyrichtys; species Xyrichtys novacula. The sequence continues at coordinate 21,036,983 of OY660874.1, read as the reverse complement.
AAGAAGACAAATATGATAATGTAGCAATGATACTGAACTTGCACGCTGTTACAAAGCAGGTATTTGATGAATACTTGAAGTTCTTTTACTGCAGCGGCTATTATGTAGGTTATTATACTGTTAAATGCTCAAGAAATGTCAGGAAGACTCATACTAGCCTCCAATCATTAAACAATAGATCCCATTTATCAGGTCACCAACGTCCATGCAAAGATCTGTACCCTGAGAAAGTGCAATTCAATGAATATGTGCAATATTATGCATTTTTCTACTGTTTCTACATCACTATTAAATCATTTTCAACTGAAGGTGATTTGGTGTGCTGCTATGTATACTGAATGTAGAGGCAAAATGGGTGGGGCTTGTCATGTTTGATTTACCACAAGAGTGAGGGCGTATGAAAAGTTAAAAAAGGTAAGAAAGAAGAAAAGTTTACTACAACTAAAAAGTGTTTATTTCTAAGAAAGAGGATTAGGGCCACATGAAGAGAAAAAATAATCATTACAGAAAGGAGATTAAAGCAGAAATTTAGAGATTAAAAAATTCTAAATTATGCCAATAAAGTTGAAACTGAGAGATGAGATTTAAAATTTAAATTTCAACATTAAAATCGAAATTTAGACATGAAATGTTGTAAATGTTGAAATTTCAAAGTTTAAAATCTCGTAATTTCGATTTTTTTTATGTTGAAATTTTTCAAATTTTCATTTAGACTTTTTTTAAGTTTAGACTTTAATCTCGAAATTTCGAGTTTTTCTCGAAATGGGAATTAAAAAAATATCCCTCCTGTAATAACTTTTTCTCTCCTTGTGGCCCTAATCCTCTTTCATACATTTCAGCCTTTACAATTACCTAACCCTAATTAATAAAATTAATTAAGACTGTAAGAAGCACTGCATTACTGGTAGACTTAATGCACCACTCTATTTCTATATTTATTTGTAACATCCAAATTTTGACTTTATTCTACCCTAAATAAAAGGTATGATGTATACTAAATGGGTGCTTATGCGAATTAGAATCCAACAAGGTCAGCACAACCCTGGCACAAAGTACTGTACGTAAAATACAAGCTTGTTTCCTCCTCATTTTTAAGTTCAAAGTTTTAACAAGCACAAAAATGCAGAAATTGAGGGGGTTCAAGGTGTGCTTGTCTTGAGATAATATACAGCCAGGTGAAGAGGTGTTGTCTTGCGGATGCTGAAACTGACAGAGAAATGAATCATAACTAAAACCTATGCTTCTCTGTTATTTAGAGGGTGCATTGGCTGTTGCACAAGTTTGTGCAGCAGCGTTCTTAATCATAAGTATAAATATAATTACTTGACAGAACAGAAAGCTTTGAGATTTGTGTTTACCTTGTCTTCTTATATTATGATACTGCTTGTAGTATGAGGCCCAAAAGGAACACTCACACCTCAGTCCCATATGGGCCAGAAACTCCAGCCCTTGACATTCCTGTGACTAACACCAAGCTGTTTATTGCATGCTCATTCCAATGCACACTCGCCCCCTCACACAGAAAAAAAACAGACAGGCGTGTCTGACACTGATGCCACATACATAAATATGCCTAGGGTCTTTCTTAGTTTAACAAAGAGGTCAGTCCCTGATCATTCCTGATGCACATAGGGATTGTTTCAGGGGTTAAAACAAGCCATGCACTGATATTACTCATACAATGATCTGTGTTTAAAAGGGGCATGATGGCACAACCTCTTTGCACCCTGCACTTTTACCGTGTGCTTGAGATCATTTAGAAATAGCCTTATGTGTTTTGGCGTGCTTAAGTTCAGCGATGCTGTGAGTGGGTTTGTAAATAAGCCCCTAAGGCACATCTCTGCAGAAATGCTAAAAGCTGATGATCTGTATCTGCTTTATTACTGGATTTGATTTTGATTTTGTTTGTTTGGACGTATAATCCCTGCAAAACTACATCACTCTGGCTCTGTTTAATGCAACACACTCCCTCTGTTTTGTGAATCCCCAATTGTCAAGGCCAAACTGCACCTATAGATTCTGCATACAACTGCAGAATCCAAAGGGCAGGGACTAGGTTTAGGTGCTGGAAGCAATCTAGTTTCTGCTGAAGTCAGAATGTTAATGTTCTCAGCTTGTCAGCGGGCATAAGTTTGAAGAGCAAACTACCTATACAGCCAAAATACAACTATAGAACCAATCCAATAGCACACAAGGACAATTTAGCTTTGTTTAATGTCTATAAAAAGATATCTGATGTCCTCCCCACTGAGCAATAGACGGATATTAGACATCCAGTTTTATTTTAGACCTAATTTCAACCGTCTAGATTCTGTATATTTTTAGATGGAATTCGGACGTTGCACTTTAACCCATTATTTGATAACTATTTATTTCAAAAAGCAACTGTGAGTTGCATATTTGATCTCCAATTACTCAACCAAAATAATTATGATAGTCGTTGAGCAATATACAATGTAGACCTCTGTTAGCCGGCTAGTCTAAACTTTCACTTTTTGGCCTGTGGTTGCCCAATTTTAGACCAGTTGTCTAGGCTACACTCAGATGTCTTTTAGATGTCTATTCGACCCAAAAATGCTCAGTGGATCTCTTAACTTCAACTCTATTCTTGCGACTGAGGTTACTAATCGGATAGCAGACAATGGCGTTACATGAGAAGGGGGCTTGAATGTAATGCCTCCTTAAAAGAGGTCATTGAGGTCATTAAATGATGGTCTACCGGTTTCTATCATAAAACTTCTGTGACATGTAACACTAATGACCTGAAGGAGCTAAAGTTAATGCCAGTCTGGAAAGTCATTTGGGGTTTACTTCTGCGATTGGTTGTGGTTGAGTTCTCCACTTTAAAATAATTTATCAACACCTGCAAAGAGTTTTCCACAACTTGAGCTTAGGTTTGTAAATCATGACCAGAAGCTTAACTGATGAGCCTTGTAGTGTTCAGTAGCATTTCCAGCCATCCTTGTTCCAAAGTGATTGATAACACATGTTGTATAAAAAGCATTAACAACAACAGCATACACCTACTTGATTATTACATAATGCAGGATGGTCCTATGATTAGAAACCGAGATTAAAGCTTAACAGGAGCAGAAATGGGAGTTCAGGAAAGGCTGAAACAGTTGTCTACCACTGCCCATCTCTATGTGACAGCAGAGAACTACACCAGGACCAGCTGTAGTCACAGCCAGAGCTGCATTCACCAGCTGTCAAACAGCTCACATTTTACATCTTTTGTGCTTTAGTGAAGCAGACTTGGACTATGACCAGGGCTCGGCAGCAGTGCGGTTCAGCTCCCTCTTTCCCTTTCTAATGTGATTAGTCTTCAATGGCGAGAAGAGACACAACCTTCAAGTCAAGACCGGGAAGGGAGTGGGGGTTCCAGTCCATCAAACTGAGTGACCTGATCCCACATCCATTCGTCCCTTTCCTCAGATTACCCCGACTGTGTCGGTCTCTTTCATTCTCCTTAGCTGAGTCTCTTGTGCTTTATTTTACTAATGTTCTGTGTCATCTGATTCCCTACGCATTTCCTTCCTCTATTTTTCCCATTGCTCTTGGTTCTGTCTGCATTTATTCTCCTCCTCTGCCATCTGCTTCTTGCTGTCAAGAAATCGAGAAAAGCCCATTTTCAATATTTGTATGTCAAATCAAATCAGCTTCTTTTACAAAATCCTTTTCTTCCACTTTTTGCTTATTTGGATCATTACATGCATTTATTTTTTACTGTTGTTAACAGTTGGATAAGAGACATAAATAACATGATTATGCATCATAATCATAACTGACAAAGGTATTTGCAGAACTAAACAACAAAAAATAACAAGGAAAATTCACTTTAACACAACAAATATGCAAAGTGACAGTGATAATGATAAGTAAATATATTTGGAGTCAGGTATGACCTGTAAATTAATAATTTAATAACAATGAAAATGCATTCTGTTTAAATAAAACGTGGTTTGTTCAGTGATAACAAAATCTCTATGTATGAAGGCCCATTTCTGCCTAGAGTAAAACAGTGCAGAGGTAATGTTCTGTCAAGTAATTTGCAAGATAAATACTTGATTACAGATTATATGTTGGTATCTCTAAATTAGGGCTGTCAAAATAGCATGCTAAATTTGATTAATAACAGAACAAAATAAAAAGTAGGAGAATTTATTAATGACTTATCGTATGTTGACATTGTGCATCTCCAATCATATAACTACAGCTGTCCTGCAGCAATCTAAAAGTAATAAAACTACCTGCTTTAAATTCAACTGACCCTTAATTAACATTATTTTTCCTTTCAAAAGAATATTAGCATCTGTAATCAATAAACATCAATCATTGATCATAGCACTGCGATGTCATTTAGAAACACCTGTTTTTTAATCAATGAAAAACAAATTGAAACTTTATCAGGATTTCACTGATAAAGTCAGTTAACACTACAGACGCTTTGGGGAGCATGATGATTGGACTTAAAGTAATTTATGACTTACATTTGTTTTTTGTTTTGAAACTTCTTTGCTGCCATTCTTGGCCAGGTCCCCCTTGAAAAGAGATCTAGCCCTGACTAGCCTGGTTAAATAAAGGTTAAATAAAATAAAAAATAATAATAATCAGGTGGGGAATAAACTGTATTTAAAATGTCGAAGTAAAAACATCTAAAATAAAAAAAAAATAAAAATCTATAAATATGTAATGTAAACACGTCATGCTTACTTACAATACTAATAACTACAAAATCACCATTAATGAATCAGGGCTTCATAATGTACTGACCACAGCCTCAAGTATGCTTTCATGTCCCTAAAGCAATGGAGGGAGTATCAATAAAAAAGTTAAACTGAGCAACTATTCAAAGATACTTCAAAACATTTCATGGGAACATCTCTCAAGAGCATAGCACTGCAAGTCTGCTGGATATTGTGTACAACGTATGCGATCACATTTCAACCTCTCACAGATGGTTTCTTCATATCCAGTCCTTTTTGGGTGCTGTTGCGAACAGTCTTAAGGAGGACCATTAGGACTGATCCACCAGCCCCTGTCTTGTCCAGCGCACTGCACACTCCTCTGAACGGGCAGCCCACAGCCCGAGCTCGATTTCCAGGCACAATTATGTATTTAGTTACAGTATTGAGGTGATAATTACGTAAATCCACCAGCGCTGAGACGCAGGACTTGTAGGCCTGACAGAGGTCAGAACTGGGATGAGATTGGATGAAGTCTCGCAGATACGGACCCACAGAGAGGGTTTCTATCAGATGTCGGTGGGCGGGAGGCATGTAATCCCTCATGCGTGTCAGGAAGACACCTAGATTGGGTGAATCAATGAAGAGAGAGGAAGCAAATAACCACCTTTCCTGGAAACATTTTCTGTCAAAGCAATCAAGTGACTGCACAAACAGAGTGATTCATTCATGGGAAACATCAGGAGGGTCAAAGGTTGAAGCAGATGCATCTTTACCTGTCTCATCCTCATGCTGGATGCACAGCAAGGTATCAAAACACTGGATGGCTGAACTCTGGGCTGCACTGCCGCCTGATAAAAAAATCGGCTCATCGCTCACGCCTTCATACAGTAGCCCTCTTGGAAGCAAAGGGTTATCTCGCCACCTGAAGCAGATCAAACATACATGTTCTTTACACCATCTATTCACATGAGATTAGAAGAATACAACACTATTTTATAAGCTATCCTTCCAGTTCAGCAGTAGAAACAACTGTCGTATTTTCCGGGCTATAAGTCGCTCTGGAGTGTAAATCGCACCAGCCAAAAAATGCATGATGAAGAAGAAAAATCATATACCGATAAAAGTCAATTTGCAAAATCCAAGACCAAGAACAGACATTTCATCTCGAAACAGGCTGAGTAGGTGTGCAGTATGCTAACGTAACACGATGATATAACATATTAACAGTTATTCAGATAACTATCGCATAAAAAACATAACAAAACAAGTCTACCGAACTCTCGATCTGAGTAGATATGAGTTAACGTCAATTTCAAATTCTCAGTGGCACAGAAGTAGGAGATACTGGTACACCAGCCTAGAGTGCCCTCTAGTGGCTGTCAGTGTAAAAATAACAAACGTGAAACTACATATTTTAATATAAATAAGTCGCATCTGAGTATAAGTCGCAAACCCAGCCAAACGATGAAAAAAAAGTGCGACTAATAGTCAGTAGAAAACAGTATACACAGCAGAGTAGTTACAGAAAGGTGCTTCGATGCCCTGAAATGCTGTTTTCCACACCAGATAAGATGAATTTGTATATATTGGACATTGTGCCAGCCCTGAAACTCACCCTGAAAGAAATATTCTTAATTTTCCATGAAACACAGTTGGGTCCACATGATCTGCAAAGAGAACACATTGAGTCAGTCTAATTGCCTTGAATTTCTCTGCCTTAATAAACTGCACAGCATGTAAATTGATTAAATTCAAATTGGCAAGTTTTAATTCAAAACTAACTGTGCATGAGTTTGAAGGTTTCCTTCATCTTCTTCAAAGACTGAGTCACTTTTGTGAGACCTTTCTGAATGCCGATGAGGTCTGAGATTTTCATTGCATGCATCACTTCCAGAACCCCCTGGACAGAGTTCAGAATTGTAAAAACCAACATTAAATGATGAGGAACACATGCAGTCAAAGTATGTGGATCGAAACAGAAAGAGAAAGTAGATATGCAAAAAAAATAAGGCTGAGGTTGGAAAGAGTTAATACAAAAAAAGAGGAAGAGTAACCGCAGCCAGGACTAACCGTTATGCCTGAACTGGCAGCCATCTCAACCAACTGTGACACGATGAAAAATCCTCGGCAACTTTCCCCACCAGGAAAGGAAAATATCAAGTCCATGTTCCTGTTTTTTAAATGAGTCCATACAGAACAGTCAAAAGTGAAGTTGAGCAAAAACAATAATTATTTTTCTTTCCCTTCTACTCACCTGATTTCCATTACCCTGAAATCAAAATAAAGAAAACAGTTAGAATTGTTTTTGGCGACAAAAGAGATTGAGATTTCTTACTCAGTGTAATCCTGTAGTGTCTGTGGACGAAGAACATGAAGTAACTACAACATAGTCCCCTTACTCACCCAGAAGGGTCTTTTAGTTTCCAGTTGGCTAAAACTGAGTCTGCATATGTCAGGATGGGTGGAAGGCCAAGCCTGCGGGATATCTGCCAAAAAGGCCAGGACAGGGCTTTTGGAAGAATCTGTCAGACAACCACAGAGGTTACGTTTAAATCCAGTTGTGTTGCTTTACTGACATTTTCAGTATCAATTACGGCTGTTAGCCCGCCTCTCAGCTTCCAGCTGACATTGAGGATTCCCTAACTTTCCTCCTAGAGTCACCATATGTTCACAGTTTTTTTTTTTTAGACATCCTGTGAGCTAAATGTAATCTTATGTGCATAGAGATGTATGCTTTCTACTTCCGTTTGTTTTGGCTGATCTGTTTTAGCAACTGCTTCTCTGCTCAACTTAATTCTAGACAACTATTTCATGTTGCCACCGTGGCTTATTTGCACAAAAATTACCAGTCAAATTAATTAAAAGCATTTTAATTATTAATTAGTTATTATCACTTAATTAAATACAAGAGCTGGTGTGCATACCCTTATGTCTTTTTTCTCTGTGCCTGATTATTTTGGATCCAGCACCCACTGAGGGATGTGCATGTCTTATTCTTAATTTAGCTCAACTACGCGGATGAAAACAAGCACAGGTAACAGATGTCATCTTGAAGTAGGGAAGCACCAATCCAACTTTTTGAGTCCCAATGCACATACATGGGTTTTGGTATCTGCTGACACCAATACTACACCAATCTAATATAAGCTTTGACCTAACAACCTCCATTCTTTTTTATAAGGGTGAGACTAGAAATCACGTTTTAACAACATTAGTCTTTTCTTACTTTGTAACCCAGAATGACACAAATGAACATAATGACTTTGTCTTAGCTATTGATTACACATACATCTTAGTCATAACTTTAAGGCGAATAAATATTTTCATTCTTTTTTCAATTAATGAATCAGAAATTGGCAGCAAGCAACATCAGCATTTTAGCAAGTTTACATTAGTGTGTAGCTTGTAACATTAAAGCATCACAGAGTTACCAAAATAGCTTCACTCATGGTCAAATGTTTTTTCCCAGATTGTCAATCCACCACTGACTGAATTGTTTTTGCCATAGCCCCATTTTCCAGTGCACAGTTGTCGTTTTTTTTTACCTCTGCAGGTGCATGTTGTCCCTCCTGCCAGACATATCCCATGCTGATGAATCCTAGAGCTAGATGAGCCAACCTAAGCTCCCGATGGTCCATCAGGAGATGAGTACTCAAAACTGGCATCTGGAGATGAGATTTTTCTGGTTATATATATTCTGTCATGTCCACATTTATGTGAAAGGAGCTCCTATATGCTCATCCCTACCTTATGAACCAGATCCTGTAGTTTACGAGTCTCTATCAGATGATTGAGATTACTCGCCAGGTCCATCCATAGACGATAATAGTCTGGAAGTTGAGTCTGATGAATAATAAGAATAAAAATTACCTTCTTGTTTATTTTTTTATTTATGTGTTTATTTCGCATGGGGGATTTTCAAGTAGAGTGTCATCAGTAACATCATCAGCTCATGTTTACCGTGGTGCCTGACCTGCATGTCAGGGAATGACTGCAGCTATCAATCACAGACAGAAAGCAATTTAAAGAGGAGGCAGACGGAAACTGAGAAAATTGCCCAAGCAGAAAACGGGGAATGTCCTTAAGAGAAATCACTGTATAAACAGATGAGTGGGCTGTGTTTAACACTGATGTTTAATTCTTCAGAGACTTTATTTAAAAAGTCCATGGTGTTCTGTTTGTTTAGCAGTATTTGGAAATAGATAAGACGTCCTTAATATGATATTTATACTCAAAAATTCCAAAAGAGATTCAAGCAAAGAGGACAAGGAAACTTACCAGAGGCTCTTCAAGCAGAAATCCAAGTTCCTCAGAAATATTGAACGTATCAAAGTCTGCCAGCAGTGTTTCTCTGTTGTAAGTATCCATTCTGTTGTACTGCTGTAGTAGTAATAGTAGTAGTAGCTGTGATAAAGGGATTGCTGTATGTGCTTGTCTTCTACTGGTGCTAAGCCTGCTCTTTATAACTTTGTCACATCCCTTTTTATCAGCCAATCAGATTTCTTGTGTTGTAATGTCTCAGACTTCAAAGAGCCGAACTGAAGTTTCTTTTTCGCATTTTTTTTTAAATTTCTGACAGAGATTAAAATTGTTAAGATTGTTTTGTTCACATTCTACAGAACAAAAACAGTGAAATATAAACTTTTGTACTTGAATTCTGTAGTGAGTGGGTGATACAGGGATGAATTAACAGTGAAAGGTGCTTCAACTGCACAATTATTCTCACATCATTACATTTTTTTATGGTGCTGCTTCTTCAAAAAGAACATCTTCAAGTCCCACATATGTATTTTGTCGCATAAAACGTGCTTTTGCAATGGTTGAATATTGTCCAGAATTTCTTTTATTTGTCCTCCCTGGGGGTGTGAGACCACCGCAAAGATTCATATTGTTATAAAATGACAAAAGAAAGACTAAACTTTTGAACCTCAACCCAAAAAAGTCAGTCAAAAGCATCTTTCTAGCTCATTACGTGAGTATGGAGTGTTTCCGAATATCAAACAGTAATATATTCACTTCACCCTTCCTCGCTTTGGTGGTTGACAACTGACATGACAGAAGGAATATTTTGGAGAAACACGTCTCAGTGTCACATCTTATCTGCTGCAAAACTCCAAAAGTGTGACATGAGTGCAAATAGATGATGTCAGAAGTAGATGTAGGATAACGACACAGGCTGTGTTTTATTTCAGGTTGTTCTGTTTTACAAGTGAGATTAAGTGTGTGGAGAAAAATCAATGTGTTGTGTTCTTTATGTGTAGGACCTAAAATAACCTGTATAAACCCTGCATTTGTCCAGAAAGTAAGTGAATGTATGACCGGATGTGAATGTATTATAATCACACCTGTCATAAAGGGACTTCACCCTGCTACCCTCTTTTTACAAAGTCCATGTAATTAATCAGGTGTGGGAACAAAGTGACTCATTACCGGGAAAACTCAAAGGAAATCAGTGGGTAAGTTAACGACTCTGATGAAGTTGTGTGGAGTGTGGCTGCTTTGTTTTCTTTGCTGTGTACCTGTTTACTGTTTTCTGTTCCTGCATCTGTAACACAAAACTATCCTCTGTTCGTGTCATTTCAAAAGCACAAAAGCAACTATTTTACAGACAGCTCTCCTTGCTCACCTAAATCAAAATAAAGGTGAAAATGAAAGTGACAAAAACAGTGTTTGTATTTTTTTTCTGGACCTAATACTTCGGGCATGTCTGAAGTTCACAGTAGATGCTGTTCAACAGCTAATTTAGAAAAATGCTGCAGAGAAAAGGGCTTACAGTTCAGCCAGGTAAAAGTCAAACAAATCCAGGGGGCAGGCAGAACATCCAAAGTCCAAAACAGAAAAACAGCTAAAGTATAACAAAGCACAAAAAACATAGTAAAAGTAGACATAAATATGTAAGAAGGGATAGAGTGCTTGACACATAGTGCAAATGAGAATTTACAGAATAGCTAAGTTTCAACTTTCCGATAAAAAAGATGAATAGTTTGTTGTTCCTCAAACACTAATAATTCCTACTTCCTCAACTCTAATTTAAAGCAGAAAATGCTTTAGATGAATTATTGTGCAAGCCAACCAAAATTTCATAACTGTGCTCCAGGATCTTGGAGGAAATAAAAGTAAGGAGGCATTTACTGGCATACAGCCTCTCTTCAGTGGGTATCAGCTCCTGATAAGATACTAAAAAAGGGAAAGGAAGATGACATAACTGGAGTCTATGGCCGGATATGTTTAAAGAATAAACTTTGATAAGGCTGTATAACAGGAGACTATGTTGAGCTATGACAAACTGTTGGTGGTGGTTCTATAGCTGCAGCCTGATCCTTTCTCAGCAGGAAATGTTGCGTTAATTCAACGGGATTTGATCATGTCTGGAGACTTCTCATCTGTTTTATGAACAGCTGCACCACATCAACCTTAGCAAAGCAATGGGCCTGCCTTTCCCCTGTCATGTAAGCCCACATGCCTGCCTCCCATTGTCAGCATGCTTTACTGCCACTGCCAGCAATCTCTTAAAACCATTTAACCCTCTGAAGCAGCAGGAGGAAGAGACAGTCAGGAGCGAGGAGCAGAAGGGATGAAAGCTGCGGTGTTCAAATTAATTTCAAGACCACCTACCCAGTCATCACACACAGGGGGGTGCACAGGGACAGTAAATTCACTCTGCAAGGAGTGAAGTGGATAAATTGTTAAAAGGAGACTTGGTATCAGGACAGCACTGGTGCAATGTTGTACTTCAAGGAGGGGAAAAAATATACCAGGAGCTGTAGTTCATCTTGTAGATTTGTGCACTCAGGCCCTGGGTTTTCATTTTTTGTTCTTTCACTTACAATCTGCTTCTGTGTCACGCTGTCTAAAGGAAAGATTGATGTCTAATTTTGACACCCACTGGTGGAAAGCGAAACAATCAGAGGAATGTTTTTGTTTTTGGATGCTATGTAAGACCCTTCCTACATCAGTATCTGGACAAACTCTGACACTGTATTGATGAGTATTTATGATTTGATTTTCTCAAAATGTAAACACAGACGTGCTTCTCTCCATGTGGTCATCAACACTCTCACATGTTGTCCTATGAATTCACCTGACAATGACCTGTTGTGTACATACGAGGACTAAATCGACATGACACAGATTTTGTACTGAGATGCTGTATGGTCTGGTCAAAACCCGGTTAAATTGATGAGCACATTTATATTCTCACACAAAGCTCCTGCAGGCCATGTAAGGTTGAGGTCAGGGTTGCAGTGCATGTTAAACATTTACATAGTGTATATAAGAATAAGATTAACAGGCAGAGGGGAGCACTTAATAGCCTGAAAAATAAGAAGTTTTAGAAGAAACTCTCGTAATTGTACTTTAACTGGTCTAAATAGTTCTTAACATTCAATATGTACCAAACAGGGGCATCTAATGCATCCTGTCATGCAGTTTATGCATTTTACACAGAGTGATTTCTTTGAGAAATTGATTTTGTAAAGAACAGTTTTAAATTTAATTCATCTAAATTGTGCCTATAGGATGGTAAAATTACAAGCCTGCTGCAGAGTTGTAATATAGCTCTGCTGTCATCACGCCTTTGAACTTTCATATTGATCCTCAACAGTGTAATTTTGGTGTCACAGCGTGCGATTTCACATTGCATTAGTGTTGCAGAGGCACAAGAGCAAACACTTCGCATACTCTAAAGTATTCATCCGTTTGACTTTGTTTTTCAGAATCCAAATCAAACCTCACTGGTTCAAACATTAACGACTATCATCAGTAAGTATGTTTCAAAGAAACCCTTTAACATACATTCAAGATCCCACTCATCGACTCATCTAAAAGGCAAAAAACTCTCAGAAACTGTTCAAATCAAGCACACAGACGCTTTTAGTCCTCCTTGCTGGTTGACTCCAAGTGGCAAACTCTGATCTTGAGAAATGAAGCCAATGCAGAAGTGCTAAAAACTGCAGTTCCTCAAGTGTCCACTTCAGGCTGGCTGCTGAAGCACTGGAAACCACTCATTCAAAAAAGCCCGTATTTACAGCAAAACTGCACTCTGAGATGCTGTCTGTCATCTAAGCCCATTTACATCTGGGTGGTGGAAACCAGAGCTACAACCCCGGCTAGTGTTGGGTGGCTGTACTTCGACCCAGACATTGATTAACCTAATGTTCAGATCTCTTTTAAAAAGGTCTTTATGAGAATTGGCATTTTTTTATCTCCTTTTGCAAGCCATGCAAATTACCACCATTGTCATCAGTTTAAAATCTTTCTCGAAAACAGGATAGCTCTTCAGAGGGAAAGTATATCAATGAAATAGAGTTGAAGGACTTGTCTGAAGTTGACCCTGTCCTAGAAATGTTTAACTTTTTTTAATGCAACACCCCAACTTTTTTTTTTTTTTTTTACCCACAGTTGAACAAAAAGTCAATTTTCACTAACCCTCTTCAACAGTCTGCTCCCCTTGACGTTATGTGGAAATGGGTTGTACCTCAGACAGTGCTGTAGCATTTTTATTGCTGTGGGGCTCATTAAAAAAACTGACTGGTGTTTCCTGACATACACAAATTTTGTTCAAATCCAACCTTCTCCACAACCCATGTATTAATTGGCTATGTTTCAAGATCTTTGTGTTTTCAGAAAGCCTATGAGAACTACCCCGACCTGAGATTTGGAGCTCGACCTTTTCTGCATGCAGACAGAAAAGTTAATTGGGCTAAACTGGGTCGAGAGAAAGTGTCTAAAAATCTTATTCTGTGTGAAACACATCTTCATAGTCATTAACTGAGACAATCATATGATTTTGTACAACATGGTAAATTAAAATCAAAGTGTGTATTCTTTGATTTTTTTTTTTTTTACAACAGAACGGTAAAAACATACATCAATGTGAACGTAAGGCTGATGTTACTGGTATTAAAATTAGCAACGATAAATTGAAGACTGTCCCTGGCCTCACTCACATGGGACTAGTTTTACATGGGTGACAAGACTCCAAGACCAGTTTGAACACATTGGTGGGAACTACTCATTTTTTTTGGTTAAGTCAAATCAACTCGAAGGTTATTTAAGTCTGGCAATGACTAAAAAACCGCATAGGACTCCATGGTGGTCAAAACTGCTGTGAGCTTGATATTGGCTGTTTTAAAACAGATATTTTTTTCCGATAGATTTTGATGAGAGAAACTGGAAATTCCAAAGTGGAAAATCTTCACCTGCTACTTCTACTTCTTTATGCCTCTGTTCAGCTACAGATATTGGAGACATGATAGCATTGATCAAAGTCAAAGGGACATGTGACTCACTGCTTTTAGAAGTAGGTTCATAGGTTAAAGTAGGGCATCAGCATTCATTTCCGCTGATAGTGTCTTGATACTACTAGATCCCAAGTGCTACCTGCAAGTATTTACTCATATATATAAAACTTAATCCGGCTTGTGATACTAGCCGTTTGGCTTTAATCCAGTTTGTCAGCTAATGATCTAGCCATGGGCACAAACTGAAGACAAACTTGACAAACTTGATAAAATAAATCGAATGACCCCTTTTTTCTCCTCTACTTCACTACTTTAAAAAATCAAGACGCCCAAGAATCAAAATAAATAAATAAACCGAAGGCTACGGACAAGTTCTGTGGATCAATGTATGTCCTCCTGGTAGCTCCTTTCACTTTCTTTATACAGTGCTCATTATGAGTAGGACTCATTTTCTTACATAACCTATAGCTCAGCAGGTTCTGGAAATTAATTATTGATACTGACATTGAGAGAAATATTCAGACACCCTTCAGATAGTTTGAAAGAAGCGATAGGAACCTGGTCAACTTTTCCTTTTTAATCTTTAAAAAAGGACTAACAAATCCAACAGCAGCTCTTCTGGACCTTGGTTTATGTGCTGCATGAATTATAAATGCTTTAAATTTACTCTTTAAAATAATTTACGGCTCCAGGCATAGCATTCATTAAAAATAGAGAAATACGCTGCATTATTCAATATAAATTGATTAACTGAGGTTGTTTTGTTGCAAAGTCTGTACAAATGGAGTTATTAGGACTATATCTTCCTATCTCAGTTATGGATGCCGTGACTCTGCTGAGGAATGAGAGGTATGAGACACCATGACAGCCAATTTATCAGTTTCCCTTGTCATCCACTGCACCCAAAGACGACACATAAGACAGGTAAGGAACTCATTTGGCCAGTGGTCATACCTCTAACATATGGGACATGTCAAGAGAGACAGAAAACAAAGACTGAACGATTTGGATACGGAGCATAACCATTCGTGGTCCCTGTCATCTGTCTCTGTATTTATGTTGTCCACATGCCACCACACACGAATGGACACACACAAACACACAACCCCCCACATGTACAAACAGACAGACCACAAGGTGGATCATTAGTCAAAGCTTTAGGGGGAGTCGGCAAGGGTTTGTGGGAGCCATTACGCACCACAGCAGGATTTCCCTCGGTATCAGTACAGGCTAATGCCGGGGTAGACAGAGAAGACTTCCCTTTTCTGTCCATCTGAAGCAGAAGACATATTTCAAGTGGACTGTTGGAGACCAGAGCTGAGGGCAATACTGGCAAAGAACCAGGCAGACAGAGTGAGAAGTTTACCACTGCTGCTTTTGCTGTGATAATCGGTGTGTGGATCAACCAGAGTTGAATAAATACGGGTCAACTTGAATGTTTAGAGAGGAGAGAGCACAGTGATCTACCAACGGGAAATGAATAATGATGTTAATAATTGACCGCTCTAGACAGGGTGAAAGAAGATAAAGGTAAATCAAGATTAACTCCTACGGCCTTGATTCATGACAACAGTACAAAGTGTATTAGTTTAAGTAACACGGTGTACTGAAGCAACACATGGTTACAAAATACTCTCACATTAATCCTATTGGAGTTTGTTTGTCCAAGATTTTAGGTTGACAAAACTAGTGTGTTGTTAATTAGAAAAAGCTGTATGTTCCCTTATGTGTATTTGTGTTGGGGAAATTATGCTGAATAAAAGATTTTGTTTCCTACTGTTTTGATGTTTGTTTATTTTGTAGCGAGGGTATATAGACCTTGACATCGGTTGCAACCCACCATGAAAATTCAAAGATGAAAAAAAAAGATTTGCATTAGGTTTGTTGGTCCACTTAACACCTGTTAAGTTGTTACATTGAATAAACTTGACTCGTTTACTTTTTTATGTTCCTGGTAATTGAATTCTGGGTCCATAAAGTTTTGTGTTCTCAAATGTTTGATCAAATTTCTGCCTCCTTGTTGCCTTGCTGCTTGGTCAACATTTGGGCACTAAGTGTTTACGCCCACAGGAATCTTTTCTATGTCTTATATTTCTGTGCAAGAGCAAACGTGAGAGTTCAGTCAATGCAATAAGCAAAAAAAATAATAATTTAAAAAGCAAAACAAATAATTACTGTACATTGCTTTGAATATTTTACTTGTATGTTATAGCAGTTGTATCATTTGACTTTTTCCCCCATGCATTTAGCAGTCTTATCTGGCCTGAGTAAAAGTGAAATTTTCAATACAGTCAAAATAAAAATGTGCAGGGTGTAATTATGCATGCATGTATTTCTACATCCTACAAAAAAAAAAAAAAAAACGAAGTACTTAGTTGCTTCTTTCAGTGATGTATCTCAGGATGTTCTCAAGCTTATTTCTAATGAGTCTTCAAATCTTAAGCACCATAGCCATCAGTGCATTGAGGACGGTTTAGGTTTATTCACTCGGATGATTGTTATAGTCAAGGTGTTCCATTTATACCAACATATCCAGAACAATTACACATTTCCAAAAGGGATAATCAGCTTAACATTGCTCAAGGGGCTATTGAGGCAAGACCTGTGGAAAAGGTTAAGTATGGTTGTTTCTATAGTCCTCTAGATAATGCCATTAGTAATGCATGTGTTTGTATCTTAAATGCTTATGCTGCTTAAAGCTGTTATAGTAGAAAAATATGTGGACTGATTGAAGTGTTAGACTCAGACTCCATGGCGTTCATTCTAGGTTAGAATGATAGGAATGAGGTTAATGTATGGACAAGTTATTAAAAACAAGTAATCCCAAGGGGCGACACTGGCCTAGAGGTCTAAGCCGGTGTCCCATTTACAGAGGCTGTGATCCTTACACAGGCGGCCCTTTTTCCCACATGTTGCTCTCCACTCACTTCCTGTTTCATGCTCCATCAACTGTCACAAAAAATGTAACTTTTAAAAGAAGAAAACAACGAATCCCAAAGTCTGTTAAGACAATATTAGCAATTTTTTCAGCCTATCTTCGATGGATCAATGGACATTAGGGGTGGGAGAAAAAATCGATACAGAATAGTATCTTGATATTTTGTCTGGTGATATATCGTATCGTCTCATTTACCAAATATTGATTATTTCAAATTACTTGCTAATTTGAAGTCAAATCTATGATAATGGAAAAATAAAATCATCTGTTTGTCCAGTGAGGTTGGCAGAGGTGACGTCATAGAGCAGAAGAAAGTAAATGCAACACATATAAATAAGATTCGAAAGATGCGTTACATGGAAATAAATCGCAATGTATTGTATCGCAATACTCACTGTATTGCAAAATGTTAAAAATCGCAATAATATTGTATCGTGGCCCAAGTATCGTGATAATATCGTATCATGGGGTCACCAGTGATTCCCACCCTTAATGGATATTGTTTTATTAGGACTGATACCAGTTATGAGTAGTTCATGAGATCAACTATTGATATTTGGAAATGTTATGCATTGACAGTAAGAATGAAAACTCTTTCATTAAAAATGTGCAAAGTTCAGGCTCATAGAAATCTCTTAATCAGAAAACACATGACTCAACTGTATTTCTGATTACCCCAGAAGCAGGCACAGAGAGAGAGAGGAAGATTTGCCTCCTTTGGCAAAGAGCTTCAGCACACCCACCTGTCTCTCAACACAGCCATGACCCTTATAATGCAAATGGTATAAAAACTATTACCCTCTATGTTATCTTGAAGGATGCACAAAAAGAGAAAATATCTTTGCAGCAGTGAGGGTGAAATGCCCCCCAGAGGTACGTACTTATGAGTACTTTAAACACATGAATCATAAAAATCATGCTTAAAGGGGAACAATAAATACGGCTGTTTCAGTAAATTGCACACCCTTGACTTTTATACACAGCAAATGAATCTGGACAGTCAAAGTCTGCATCAGCTGATAAATGCAGACTTACTAGTTGCCCTTGAATAAACCCCCTGACATGCTAGGAGTATTTGATTAATGCATCCAGAAGTCACAGTGTAGCATTGATAGTAATCCACTGTGTGAAAAATAAGTTTTCTTCTCTGTGTGCTTCAAAAGTGTTTTATCTAATGGCTGCCGGCTGTGATAAAGCAAACATCACACAACTAGATTTTTGGCTGACTTTCAAAAACGTACATAGCTGCTGCAGTATAAACAGAAAAATACCACAAAAGCACAGAGGAAGTTTCCAAACAGGAAAGCTGTTAAGAGTACATCATCTCCGAATGACCTTTAAGGAAAACAGCAAGAAAAAGCACATTAGAGGTATAATCTTGAGAAGATGTCTGATTTCATTTACCGGAAACCAGGGATCTAATCACAATGCAAGAAGTATCATCTAGTCTCAGGGTTTTAAACTCAGCAAAGATTACATCTAATGACACCATTTCATCTTCGCAAATTGAGTGCCACCGTCACTTAATCCTCAGATTCTGTTTACAGGTTTAGCTCTTCTTCCTGATTTTGTTGTTTATGTGTCTTCAGGCTACTAAAAGCAGGAGAAGCTCATCAAAGAAAGTATTACTTTATGTGAACTGCTTTCTTTCTTGCAGCAAATTTAAAAACAGCCTATTGTACGGACTGATAGCACTGTGGCCCAGAAGACAGCCCATGATAAGTGTCATTGACTTTAGAGGGAACACCAGCCCTGAGCTGTTGCATAATGAAAGACTGTTGTCTACCAGCTTTCAAAACTTTGGTATGAAGTGTCAAGAGTTGCTCTGGATCAGACACACTTTTCAGACTTTTGTCAGCCAAACAGGTATCATTAATCAGCACGGACATCTCACTTGTAAAACCTCATAAAGGAAAAAAGAGACAAGTTACAGAACATGTCATTAATTTAGTAAATATTAGAAACTCAATGTGAAAAAATAAATGCTAAAAAAACAACAGCAAATAAAGGCAGGCATAAGTACTTCACGACACAAGTTGGGTTTTTTTTTCACTCGCACTTGGATCACGGGAAGATGAGAATCCAGGACATGATTCTCATCTGTGAATCAATAAATCAAATTCTTGCATGGGAGATTTGCAAGTTTTTTCTTACACCTCATGCAGTCCAAAGCGCCAGCATGAATTTATTCATACATTCTGAGCCGACAGCAGGCTGTAAATAATCATTTGGCTCATACAAGTGGTGGAGGAATATTGTCTGAGGAATAGATTGCTGTCGGAGATTCCTCAGCTGTCTTCCTGTTTTAATTCCCAGACAAATGAGATGTACGCAAGTTTTGACAGATTGTCTGTCATTTGCCATTTGATAGCTTTTGGTGCACACAGCCACCGCGCCGTGTTTTGTGTGTGTGTGTATATGTTTGAGGCTGTGTCTGTTTGCTGATATTCTGGGACAACGCTGTCACTTCACTATAAAGTGTTGGGGAATATTCCCTCTGAAACAAATGTGCAGCGTTTGAAAAATGTCACCCAACAAATTGACCGCCTGCACCTCAGAAAAATCTCCTTGAACAAGACAGGAGGACCGTATGCCATGGTTGATCCATTATTTATCTTTATGGGCTGTTATCTGTCTCAGCATGTAATAAATACCCCTTATATGTGCTGCTTACATAACACTACTTCACTGAAATGCATGACGAATATGTGATTCACCATTCCTGGACCTGGAGTGCTTCCTTGTTCCTTTTTACATATTGACTTTTGTCATTACCTCACTTGAGCGATGTTAAATGGAAGCAAATGGTGCAGTGAAATGTATAAGAATGATGGCCCCCTGCAGGCCATGAATAACTCAAGAGACCTTCACAGTCTGTAAAGGCTTCTCCAGGACACTGCAGAATACATGGAGGAAATGGAACCGGTAGTGTGCACAGATATCCTACATTAAGAGCGTGCCTGCACATGCACCCAAAATGTGTTTATGACTGTTTTGTTCTTCCAGCCTTTGCAAATTGATTCCAGTACGTCTAGACCTCGGCTCCGGCTCCAGCCCTTCTCCCTCACCAATTGTCTGCCACCATGTTGGCCGCTGCTCTCTGACATGTGGGCTGCAGATGGCCATGCTGCGTGGCACTGCCAGGAAAGGGGTAACTGTTCCCTGTGCAAAACAATTGTCAGGATTTGCCACATGACACTTTTATTCTAACGAGTCTCATTCAGTTAAATTGAATGCATACAAAACAGGCCTTTCAGCATGTCTGTGGAGAGATCATTAAACTCTCAGCGCACAGCAGCAGACAGCCATGATTGGTTATCATTGTGAGGTTGTATAAAGGGAGATGTAGAAAATATCAGAATAGCAGGGATGTGTTATAGTTAAGGAAGGCCCTACCCTGTGTTGGATCATCCTTTAAACACTCTGACTGTATGGGCCATTTACCTGTTATGCAAAGTGTTTCTTTTTAATGCTCTCTCTTACTCAATCACCATTACAGGGTCTAAACTGTCATATAATTGCCCACCATATGGGCAGATGGTCCCTTAACTGCATGTTTATCATGTCACACTGCACACTCAGCGATCTTTTAATCTGTGGAACCTCTGTCAGTGTGACCCACATTATGAGGGTTTAAGCAATCATGATTAGCAGATCCCCATCGCGGCTACATTATGTGTGTTTCTTTTTTAATAATACAACACTCAGGCAGTAATAAAAGTGAGAGCAGTTAGAGTGGTGCTATTCTGAGTATCACAATGTCATGTGGTCCTCAACCTCAACCTAACCCAACACTTCAAGTCCACCTTTATCTCATTATGTCAAGGCTCGATGGGTTGCATGAATAAAGATGGCACTCTGTCTTAAATCACTGGAGAGAAATTCGTTTTGACATTGAATATGGAAGGAAATCATTTAAACATCATCATTTCAGACTGACCTTCACTAAAAGAATGTTCAAGGGCTGGCTAGCGGCCCTCGAAAATATATTATTTTCTTTTTAAAATGCATTCAGTTTAAAAGTTATGTCTCACAAATGCAGCTTTTAGATGAACTTGTTTGTGTTTGGCAAAGGAGCAACAATAACAAAACTGATTGTACCTGCACTGTTTTACTATCACAAGGTGCCAGTAGCAATATCATAAATAATCTTGAGGTGTAATGACATGACACACTAACGCTCAGATTTATGATAGACACATTCTGTACTTTAACCTCTGTGATCACCATAATAACACCGGGATAATGCACTGTCTAATGTGATGGATTCACTGGCTCGGAGGTTTATTTGGAGGTTCATCAGTCAAATCAGTTTCCAGTAGATTACTTCTTCTCAGCAGGCACAAGGTCTTATTAATGCTGACAAACTGATTAGAGACCCTCCTGCCTCCCTTATACCTTCAGTGTAATTACTTTTGCCACTGAGGTTATGTTAGTGGTCCCTTTTCGTTTGTCATTTTGCTCTTTAAAAAGGTATCTAAAAAACGTCGGGACAAATTTGACTTCAATATGATGAAAAGTTCAGCCAAATACGAGGGAATGAAAAATCCATACTTAAGAAGATAAGACTGAGGGGTTTTCTGATACTGTTCCTACATTTTCTACATCACATTTTCTACTTTCACAACAACACAAAACTTCAGAAGTTTGAGCAGCTTTGGTAGAAGTACACACTCATTTACTGTTTGGTAATACTGAAAGTTTTTTTTGAAAAGCTCCTGACCTGGGACTAAGTCTAAGAGAAGCCTAACATGAAAAATAACAAATGCGGGCCCAGGCTTGAAACTTATACCAATGTTTCCCCTACATTCATTTGCCGCTACTGAATTACGTGCGCCGCTACTGAAATTTCACATGATCATTGTTTTGAGTCATCAACGAGCGCATCAAATCCTGTCGGTCCCTCTTCCATCAGCGTGACAGGTAACGTTCAAGCTTTTACACTAAAGTTATCTATATAGCAAGCAGTGCATGTTACGTACTAGAACATGAAACAAGAGGCACCCCCTGACACAGAAGCGCCGCTGCTGAAAAAAATTCCAGGGGAAACACTGTAAACTTAATAAGTTACACCACCAGGATGTATGTAGATAAAGCACAAGTTAATAAAGCAGCTTCTGCTGTGTCTTCGTACCATAGACGAGTGGTTCCCAACTACTACCCCCCTACTTTATTTGAGAAAAACTAAGCCCTGCCCAGGACCCTCGCAGAGAATAAAGCTACATATTGCTGTCAAAAATAAACATCAATTTTCAAGTTTTTAACCAAAAACTGTGAGGAAAAAAATAATTTCCACAAAGCTTTATTGACAGACAGTCGTGCAAACTATCCAGCAAGCGTGCACTCATGAATGTAGTCAGCATGAGCAAACCTAATTTTGGAGACATCAGAGCAGTTAAAGCAGTCTCAATCCCCCCAAAATCTCTGGCTACCCCATGGGGGCACCTAATTTAAGGTGGGGAGCAAATACCAACGGTGTGTGCACTGGCTAAACAGAGTAGAGGATTAGCAAGAGAAAATTAGCAAAAATTATTTGAGTCCTTAAACTTAAATCACTCTAAATGTCTGTTTCAAATCCAAGATCTTGTGATGTTATAGACTGTGCCAACCAGAAGGATCTTTACTGTTTTATCCATAAATTAAATGTGTTTTGGTTAGGTGGGGGGGCAGGATGAGCACTGGTAATCACTGTGATACATCACTTCACTGTTGTAAACAATATTCCACCACTGGTCTCGGCCAAACGACTTGAAAAGAAAAGCGCACTATGTTAAATAGTTTCCTATCTGAATGGAAGAACAGATTATGGAAAATATAAACGTAGGAAACATAAATCTAAGCAGTAGTTGTTATCTAATTACCTGAGAAAAAAACTGATAAAAGCAATAAATCTTCACAAAACTGGTCTCAACTTATGATCCCAACATTTCATGCATTTCACCTTTCCTGAAATATATCCTTTTGGTTTTATAATGCAAATACTACATTCTGTGAAAAAGGGTTAGCAACGCAAACAAAGGAGGAGAACAGATGGCGCTTCAAGTCTTTCAGAGGAGTTGCATTACAATTCAAACTAAGTGGAGCATCACTGCATAACAAACAAAGAATAGCAGAGACTAAGGTATTTGTGAATGTGTGTGTTTGCGTGTATATGGGAGGAGCCTGCCTCCACATGCTGTAGGCATGTCTGTCACAGGTGAGGAGAGTAACCGGCAGCTCTCATCTCCCCAGTTTAACTACATGTATACACTGTGTGATTTGAGCCAACGTGACAGCCAATCCTGTCAGCTGCTCACAGTCACACTTCTAATCTCTGTTAACTATAGCAAGTCACCTTTTCTGCAAAGATGAGGAGGTGTAGCGTGTCTAATCTGCCAAGTTAAAGCAATTACTGCGGAACATAGCTATGACAGAACAGACAGAATAAAATAGAAATACTATGTGCAATTGCAAATCATTATATTTTCACAAAATTTGTTTGCAAATGATATTAAGTCAGTTAAGAATGACCCAGACTGGAAATTTATCGAATAATTGTGACTGTTAAAATGACAAAACAGTTGATGACTTTGACTAAACTGTGTTTTCTGAAGATGTAATGAGCTAATGATTTAATCTGTCAAAAAGAGAGCTGAGTTTTGTGATTGAGAGATTTCACATAAATGAAGCTTTATTTCAGAAGTCAAAGCAGAGTGACTTAAAGGGATATTCTAGTGTAAAATTAATTTAGGGTCAAACACACCGTAACACCAAGTTAGACACACCATCGAGAGATGAATGTTGCAGACCACTTGCTTCTCTAGTTATACCAACTTTAGTTTGTACAGAGACCTCCCGGTTACGCAGCTCAAGGAAGAACATTTATGATCATTACTTTATCATTTCCTTGAAGTAATAATCATCATAACAATCATTTTGCACTGCAGACGCGGTAGTTCTTCTGCCTTAGTGTCTTGGTCTGATTGCATTTCCATGAGGTAATAATCGTAAATGTTCTTCCTTGAGCTGCATCACCCCGCAGCAGTCTGTAATGGACTGGCCTGAGGTCTCGCTACAAACAAGCGGCTGCTGGAAGAGAGATGGTAAGTTGTGTTTAGTCCCTTGGCTGAAGAAATTAGGCAAAGTTAAAAAGATGTTTGGTGGCTAGTGCTATGGCTGGGATGTCCTAAGTTAGGTCCTGTTCTGACCCTAACTTAATTTTACACCAGAATATCCCTTTAAGTAAATTCTATAATTACCAGTGTGTGTATGTGTGTGTGTTGATTGCACACATCATTTCAGGAGGCTCATAAACTCTTATCTACAAAGGCTGACAGGCCAGTGAAGCCTTGTGCCAATTTTCCAATCTGTTTGTCAGTCATCAGAAAAAAAGCTGCTGCTCTGTTTTTCAGTGATTGAGAGCTGTTTTGTCAAGAATTCTGTGCAATGGAGAGCCAATGATTGACATTTACTCCAATGTTCCCACATAAACTTTGGTTTATATAAAAGTTTGGAGGTGTATCAAATCTGCTAAGCCTCTCTTTCTGATAGCAGCTATCCAAGTATAAATCTCCCAAACTGTTCAAAGAGGCATCATCAGACTCGCTGCAGGAAAAATACTTGTCTTTTTCATTTTCTACAGCTGATACGTGCCAGCTCTGATTTCACAAGTTTCCCCTTGTTATAAAATATTAGTAAAATGAAAACAACAAAACCTATCACCTACAGGCAGGGTTTGGCTTACTGGATGAAAATAACCAGAAAATGTGATTTGCAAAAGTCTCATTTCAGCACAAAATCCAGCAGCCAAACCCTGGATTGTATACTTGATTCTATATGTCTTTTTTCTGTAGGATGGAGGTCCTGAGCTTCTCAGCACAGTGCAGAAATGATGCAGACTATATGTCAAAAAATCAAAACAAGCTGGTTTCTGCACAGTCATAGACCCTGACAACATCTCTTCTTCCCAAAGCACAAGAAAAACAAAAACTTTATCAAGTTTGTTCCTTTCTGGATCAACATCATGCTGTACCAACTAGCTTCCCTTGTTTTTAGTGAGCGCAACTTTGACGGAGCGACGTTAAACGCGCCGTCATTTCCCGACTCGCGCGGGACTTTCCTCGTGGCCTGAGAGGGCCGGTGCCAGGAATGCGCAAAACGCGCACCCGCGTCCCACAGTCCTGCACTCCAAACAACCGTTTCCCTTGTTATCTGGACTCTTTTCTCCTCGCTGTAGGCATTTGATGGTGAACCTCGACAACTACACGCCACACACACACACACACAGACAGACATCCACTTACCTGCTGCCATCTTTCAAGTGAAACCGAGGCACTTCCTGATCCATCAACATATAGCGCAAGGTGGCGCTCTTTTAAGGGTTATGTGAGCGCTGGACCATACCATTATAGTTTACTTGTGATAGTTTGTCTGATATACTATGTTTACAAGAGGCAAGGTCATAAATGTATGGAAGGCAATTAGTGCCTTTTTTACTGTGGTGAAATGTCTGATTTATTGAGGAATTTGTGTTGTACTTTACATATGGTATCTTAAAACCCTGTAATTTGTGTATGGATGTGCCCAGGGGAGGGGCTAGGGGGTTTAAAAGGAAGCTGCCTTGGCCTCTGTAAGTGTGTGGAGTTGGTTGCAAGGGTGGTTACTGCGGAACTGATTTTTTGGTTGCTGCTCTGTAACGGTTCATTTTTCTTGAGCTTGAGTTATTGTAGAACTCTTGCCCTGTTGGCATTTCCACTTTTTATTTTTTTTTGGGTGCCTCGTACATATTTTGTAAATAGTATTTCGACCACTTTTGCACTTTTTTGTAAATATTTTTGCACTGCACCTCAGGAAGCCAGCTATGAATAAATTTCACCATCACTACGCCTGTCTTTTCCACTGTTTTTGATTGTTTGAGAGAGAACCCCGCGGCATATGGTGTCAGAAGTGGAATGGCTAGTAGTAAGAAGATTTTCTGGCCCCAAAGGCAACGTATTGGACTACAGTCCCAGCAGCGAGCTTCAGGAGGGAGCAGCTTCCAGTTCGGACCAGGCTTCAGAGACAGTGCCCACATCATCAGAGGAGGATGATGAGATTTCCTTCAGGGCAGCAGCAGCTCCAGCTTTGGGCAGTGAAGCAGGGGGAGAGCTGGTGGGCATGATGAGAGACGTCCTAATGGCACAGCAAAGGAGAGGGGAGGGTCTGTTGGCAGAGATTCAGGGTCTGAGGGCCTCTCTCCCAGTGGCTAGGCAGAGTTCATCACGGGTTCCAGAGCCTTGATGGAATGGTGCAAGCCAGATGCAGAACCAGCCAGTCCCTGCAGCCACCCCAACTACAATGACTGCAAACAGCCAGAGGGTGACAGTAGTCAGTTTCAGGGGCTTCCTCTCACCAGTCCCAAGACACAGACAGCCAACTTGACCAGCCGAGGTCTGAGTGGAGGCAATACGGCGACCCCAAGATTCCTTAATATCAGATAGGTGAGGACATTGAAAAATATTTGCTTAGGTTTGAGCGCATCGTGAAAACCTGGAAGTGGCCTGAGAGTGAGTGGGCCTGCCGACTTGTTCCACTGTTGAGGGGTGAGGCATTGGAGGCCTACACTGCAATGGACGAGGAGAGAGCCCACTGCTACATGGACCTGAAAGCAGCCCCGCTGACTAAGTTTGACATTTTACCAGAGACATACCTGCAGCAGATCCGAGCCACCTTTGTACCTCCTGGTGAGAATTCCACCAAGATCTACCACCGCCTGAAAGGGGCTCTACCAACACTGGATCCAGCCTGAGTAGCACGCCAAGGAGGAGATTGTTGAGACCATCATCTTGGAGCAGCTACTTCGATGCTTCTTGAAGAGGTAAGGACTTGGGTGCAAGGTCGAGTGGTTGCTCAACTAACAAATACACTCAATGGGCCATGAAAGTAGATTTACACTTGAGAAAATAAAGCAATCTCTTGTGCTTATGAGTGTTTACCACCTTCATTCACATATGTGTGTGTGGTCACAATTACACAGAAACCTCAGGGGAATCATGGCAAAAGGAAGAAAGGGGGTCAGGGGTTACAAACTGTGAAGAAACAGTTGCTATAATCAATATTTTGCTTGTGGGAGACAGAGAGCCAAACCAAATGTTAATTTGGAAGAGTAACTGTTTCTTCCAAGTCTTTCCACTTGATGCCTGTTATCTGTTCGGGGTTAAATAATCAATCCATACACAGATGGCTTCTCAAGTGCTGCATTACTGGATTGCTGCCTTACTTCATGCAGAAAGACCACTGAAGGGATGGGCAGTTTGTCATTGGTAGTAGATATAAAGGACAAATCTGAATTTCTCAAACATCACATAAAGAACAGACAAACCACACTGGCCACGAAAAAAAGGGAAAATAATGTAAAACTTCTTACAGCTGATCAATCCTCTTCACACTTTTCACCTCAGTAAACTGAAATACCAGTCTATTACTATTTTTTGAGGTACAGCACATTGAAAAAACAGGTTTTTGAGAAACTTATTGACATGTCAAGAAAGCAGCAAGGCTGTGTGTAGCTCCTGTTCTGTAGGGTGTGAATGTTGAAACCTCTTTGTTTGTTTACATGTTCTCTATGCAGTGAATTTTGTTCCAAATATGGTTAGTTTTTGAAATAGCCAGTTTCTTTTTATGCAGTTTATTGTCATTTTGGGAAAGGTTTTTTTTTTTTTGAGGCAATATTTTCATGGTTCTCTCCAGCTTGCAGGGAGGAAAAAATACAACAACAGCTTTACCCATTTCACAGGGGCATGGCTTGAAAAAGAATCCATATCTTCTAAATACTATTACAAAAGAAAATTGGATATGTGTGCAGTCCTCTCTGTAAGTGCTTTCTAGTTTGTGTAGTTTATCATATCCATCAAAATGTGTTAAAAACAAGTCACTCTCTCCCTGAAGTAGCTTGCTGTCAATTAAACTGCAGCACTCACAATTCCGTTGGCATTCAACAAGTGTGGAAAATATCCCTTTTAATGCATTCTGCTACAGTCCATCTATATTTTCCAAATAGACTGGATAACAAAGTTAGGTTCAGCATGCCTCGTTTCATATCCTCAAATCAAAAAGCAAATTTAATGACTGCGTTTTAACACCAAATTTCCACTAGGATTACCAAAGGACAGCTTCTTGGACCTCTGTTTTTTTTTTTTCTATGAGCTCCAGTTACAAAAGAAATGATTAAAAATTAGAATTATATTTTTACTAGCCTCTCAGACTTACTTTTCATAGCCACCTGAAAACAGATAATCCAGTTGGACTCACAAATGCCACAACTTTACACATTTCAAATTATGCAGTGCAACCCAAGTCCAACTTTGCATGTAGATAATCGACATGTAGGACCCATTAAAATCATTAATGACAGCAAAACAGATGAGTCTAAACACCGAATGCTACTTCTACAACTTATAACATCACAGACAGACATGCCATTAAACCCTGTCTCAATAAAATTACCAAAATTCAAGATATCTTAAAAGTTGCAAGTACTCACTTACGTGTTGTAAAAGCTTTAATTTCTTGTCCACACGCCTGTCTTTTCCCATTACAGCATGGAGAACATCTAGTACCAGTTTGGTACATTTATCCAGGACACGTCTCTGTACAAAACATTGTCCCTTTTCCTTTCATAGCTGTGATCAAATGTGTAAACAACAAACAATCTGAAGTAGAAAAGGACACAGCCTTCTGTCATCATTAGTGTGGCTCAGGCAAAGAGATGCACATCCAATCCAGGCCCTTTTTTGCTGAATTGAATTACCCTTTGCACCTTATTTTGATGAAAGGACAAGACTGTTTGAAAAGGCTTGTACTTACTGCTCCTTGTTATTTATTTATTTTAGTAAGCAAAATTTATAATGAATTGTTAATGTCCTCCCTCTGACTGTCAACGACCCTGCGTGTGATGAGTTCAAGGTTTTAACAATGTGACTGTTGTCTCATTTGTCACTGTTTGATCCGGTTTGTCACTTGTCCAATTTGTGTCTCCACTCAAGCCCAGGGGCAAGATGCAAGATGATTTTTTTAAAGATCAGTGAGCTGTATACATCTTGGAGAATCTTCTACATGACTAGGAGTACAATATACAAGCTGTCCTCCTATCATATAGCCTCCCTAAGGAGAGGTTTTCTGTGTTATTTTCAGACTTATTTAAATGTGTGTTTCCTTTATGTTCTGATCTGAAAATCAAACTTAAAGTAGAAAGAGTGTATAAGCACTCTTTCATATTCATG
This sequence comes from Xyrichtys novacula, assembly GCA_962446985.1. Classification (NCBI taxonomy): domain Eukaryota; kingdom Metazoa; phylum Chordata; class Actinopteri; order Labriformes; family Labridae; genus Xyrichtys; species Xyrichtys novacula. The sequence goes on along the minus strand of OY660874.1, from coordinate 21,007,876 downwards.
AGCACACTCAAGCACTAATACAAACACTAAGTTATGTCCGCTGATCAGTGCATGCTGTAAAATGTTTGTACTTCTTGTCTTCTCTGTCAAACACCAGCAGGAGTCGTCAGAGGGGATTCTCGTTCAGAGATGACAGCATAATTACCAAGCTCCTGAGATACTGCAGGTTTCATTGCACTGTGACAGCCACGCATTAAAGACCATTCAAATTCCACTTGTTTTCAGTTACTTGTTAAAACCTGTCGTCTTACTGTTAAATTTTGCAAGAACAATCAAAAGATAACAGCCTCCTGGTAGAGTGCTGACAATTTACAGAGAAATTAAAAGTAAAGGTGCAAAGAACTTAGCAGCTCAGACTATTGTCTTTTAGATCCCAGGTTTTGAGAGGAGTTTTCTTTTGAACAACAATCTGTAAATAGAGTTGTCTGCAAACCAGTGCTTGACCAAAAGTACTGCTTGAGGAGGGTAGTGGTCATTCAATTTTATTATCTGCTGCTTTAGATGAGCAAATGCAAGCAACAGCTTCTCCATCCAGGCCGTCTGCATTACACACACTCATGCTACTCTGTGCCAATCTTCAGCCTCCATATTTATTCCAGCATGATTGTAAAAATCAGTCAAACAATTGTGAAATCAAGTCAATCAAGAACCAGCTGCCTCCTCTTCAAATGTTATCAGAAAATCAAAACAAAAGCTTTGACAGACGGTTAACTTCCACATCTCCTCTGTCTTTTTTTTTTACTGTCAACAATTGAGAGCAGAAAATTGGCAGAAATCCTTGTTATTGTAAAGCTCCTCACAAGCTTATTAATTTTAGACTCATCATTTCTTGAAGTCAGCAACCCAACCCACAAAATAACCTGGAAATTATCCTTTTTTTCTGTGTATTCACCTGTTACCAATTTCTGCTGTATGACAATGTTTTCAGAACGACTGAAAAAGAAAATCTCTGCTCAGCAGAGGAGGTATAGACCAAACATGCATATGACATTCACTTTTATATAAGTAGAAGTCTCCTTATCTTGAATTTGAAACACAATCTATGATATATTTGACAGGAAGATAGTAAGCATTTTACTATGTTACCAACACAGGCACAAGTAATTCTGTTCAAAACCAAAAAACTGATGCACACAAAAAGATTAAAACAACATCCATCAGATAAAAATAACTACTAAAAACTAAAGACACCACAGACAACAGATGTGGATTTAAACAGCACCCGAACAAGAGCAAAAACATCTGTGATACCTTTTAAGATGAAAACAGAGGCACAGCTCTTGCTTGCTAGCTAACAGCTGCTCATAAATAAAGTAAGTAATGTTGGATGTGGACTTTAAGGCTAATGTAGCTGTGGCTGTATAGTTATAACAACTCTTAAAATATAAAGTTAGAGTGTACAGCTAGATGTAAAGAAAGTTTACGAAAAGGCACTAAATGTAAGTAGAGCACACATTTGCACAAAGACTTCAACAATACTAATAGTATTTGTGAAGACATTCTCAAAGACGGTTTAGTGAACTCGTCGATCCAAAACACGGCCTGTTGACTTAGTTAGCCAAACAAACGCAAAAGGATAGAGGCTTTCTTAAAGCTCATGGGAGAGCTTGCTGTCCTTGAAGGTAGCTCAGGTGTTTCCTTCTCCATCCTCCTATTAGTCTTCCTCATCCACCTTTGTTGACAACAGGCCCTATCCACCCTGTAGAGTTGTCATTAACGGTGTAAACAGTCCTAAAAAAAGTAAACTTAACTGTCGGATTAGCACGAACTTTTGCACTGCGCTGAGTCCGCTTTACAGAAGCTTCTTTTTTCTTCTTCTGGTTATTGACGGTCGGCAGGCCAGCCAAGAAATGTGTTACCTTACACGAGAGACTTCCAATCCAAAGTAAAGTATTTTTACCTTGTTGAATGCTTCCAGTTTAAGACAGACAGGCAGACGAAAGAAAAGTAAATGAGTGAACTTAATATCGCATCAAAGTTTAGCTCTCATTTCCTTTGGCCTCACTGGAAAATCATTGTAACCTATAGCTAACTACTCGACAATGTCAACAAAAACTGAAGATGTTGAAGCTTCATAAAAGTAGAATTTACGGCAGACCTGTTGTATTGGGTTGCATCAGATCGTCCAACTGTTCCTAATGTTATGGCTGGTCAGTATACACATTTTATTTCCTACATTTTCATTATAACTTTTTAATATATATTCATGTATTCCTATATTTTAACGCACAGCCTTTTTTGTCTAAATGAAATCCTTGAGGCGAGGAAAAAGGCCACACATCAATGATTGGAAGTTGACTTTCTCTGATAAGGTAAAGCCAGTTTCCCTTTTTTCCATACTTTAGATATAGAATTCTATTATTAAGATTCTACCAAGTAGCAAACTTTAACCATGAATCATTCATATCTATTCAGAACTGGTTTGCACTCACACTTGAACTTGCAATATAATAGGACTGATGAGAGCCTCAATACAGTCACAGTCAGTGAGTACAGTATACTCACGGTGTTTCTGATGTGGAAAAAAAGAATCCTTCCGCGTGAGAGAGAAAAGAAATTGCTTAGACCTTGTGTAATGAACATACTTTGCAGTACGGCACACTATTGATTGAACAAATCCCCCATGAAACTTGAAACAGTGGCAGAGAAATGAAAAGGGACGTTGCTGAAAGACTTAGGGTAGACATCCTGCACAACATGAGAATTTTAATAGGATTAGCTCAGAGAGTAGACTTCCCTACACTTATCTGGAGGCATAGTGAGAACACCCTATATCACAGTTATTCTTTAGGATTTTCTCAGAGCTCTCAAACTTTCATATTGGAGTGAAATGGCAACGTTTCTTTTATTCTGAGAGGTGCTTCTACCTGTAGCAACATTTCAAATGGGAATAAAAAAGGTCTGAAAAGTTTAGGTAAGAGGAAGCACAGTGATGATTGAAAAAGACCTAGCTTAGTTTGATTTATTGGAGCTGCAACAGCCACAGTAGTTGAGCATTACAGCTGGTAGCTTATTGATGCGATTTATAAGGCAACAAACTCTTTAAAGTATTTTCACCGGTTTAATTTCATCATCACTAAATGACAAACAATCACTTGATATTTAGGAGAAAACGTTTTTATAAAACAACCAAGATATAAAAGAAATCTGTGTGCATTTAAAAATATATATTCTTATCTCTCCTGCTGTAATATAGAATGATCACTGTGTACTCTTACTATATCCCCTACTATTTATAAGTGTAACGGCTCATGCCTCTGATTAATAGTTGGGGAGATAAGTCATTGAGCTACACCTCGCTACATTCACTATCAGCGTAACCACCAGGTCATGACAGGAGTGAAATATACCTCAATGTTTTTACTGTTTTAGTTGACTAACTGGGTAATACATCATCCAGAAAGAGTAAACTTACTGTGGCTCGGTGTGAATTTTAATGGTGCAGAAACAGTAGGGTGAACACTCAGCATATCTAGACGTTTATTTATAGTTTTGCCTTTACCCCTCTTTTTCTTTTATACACATTCAGGTCTACCTATTTTGAGAAGCTGCATGCTTGTTTTTTTTTTTTTTTTAAAGAGGTCGTGAGGAAATCTTTAGGAAATGTTGTTTTGAGGAAACATTTCAAGAAGTGAAAGAAGCAGCAAACCTCTTCATTTTGATTTCCTAATTTCTATTTTTTGACTTTCTAGTGTCAGGAAGGAAACTACAAAAGTTGTCGGACGCCCTTTGAATCCATTGGTAATGCGTGCGTTGGGGACTGACAGTATTATGCAGGTAGTGAAACCTGAGATCCAGTCACCTGTTCTGCTACCTGAACCCTGGGCCCGGAGATGGAAGAGGAGGAGGAGGAGAGAAGCAGACTCACTGCCTGCCTGGAGGATTCGGCTCACAGGCCTCGGGTGCTGCTGCAGGTTTTAAAGATACATGTTGGGTGCTTTTTAACCAGCACAGCTAAACCAGTCCAGATGTATGTGTGTGGGAGGGTGTATTAACAGAGAAATTTCTACACCTACTGAAGCGTTTCCTTGAAAGGAAATCACTCTTAAAATTCTACCGAGGGCACGGGCTCGCCATTTCTTTCATTTGTGCAGCATATTCAGCTCTCAGCCTTCAGGTGGCTAACCTGAGCTCTCAGGGTCATTTGTATAAAAAATATTTACTCGACTGATGAGCTGTGCTTTGCTCCTTGATTCCCTGTCAGCTGAGAGGAGTTTCTACGGGGGCTTTAGGAAATACCACAGTGCATTTTTAGCTTCTCAGGGACTGCACTGATCTGTTTTTCTCCAGGAGAATCGGGACTGTGGCTTTTGCTGGAAGAAGTGGATATAAGAGAGGAGCAAGAGCTGGTGCAAGGACTTTGAACACACTGCTTTATCAGGTAGGAAAGCTTCATAATGTGTGCAACAAGAGTGTCAGAGCCATGGTGTTGTTTTTTTCACAGTTAAGCTCCTTCTTGCGCGGTAATATTTGGGTCTATATAACAGTGAATTTGTGTTGCTGTAGGAGAAATAGACATAGGCAAATACCTTGAAGGAATCTCAGAGTGTGGACCTCAGGCTAACGGTTCAGGCAAGGACTTTGTCAGGCACAACCACCACAAATAAGAAGATATAAAGTATATTCCAAAATCTGTGCTGCATCCAAGTAATGCTGAACATTTAATGCAAATAGAGACAAAAACAAAATAAATAATATTTTCATCATTTTGATGTGCACAAGTATTGACTACTTTCAATAAATGAATTATCATGGCAGCTGACTATCAAAAACAATTGTTACAAAGACTTTATCCTCACACAGAGGAAATGTTTGCTTGTGTGGTGGATCTTCACCAAAATTCAAAAGGTTTTGCTTGGTTCCAAAAAAAGTGAATGAAAACCAAGGTTCTAGTAATGCAGCTGAGAAGCAGAAAAATAAACAGCATCAAAGGCATAACCTTGAGTTGATCAAAATAATCAATAGAAGTTTGTGTAAGATGTCAGGACAATAAATGTTGCATTTATGGCTGAACTCCACGAATACACCTATTGCTTTGGATTCACTGAGTGAACCAATAAAAAGGCTGCTTTAAAGGGTCGATAAATTCCATAGTTGCTTATCTGTGCAATTTCCAGTGTCTGTTATTGCTGTGTCAGGTGAGAATAAATGGCAAGCATTTAAAACTTAGACTCTAAAGACCACCGGTATGTTTTCCTGCTGTGAGTTCAAACAGATTAAGTCCCATGTGACTGAATTCCAGTGAACCACAGTCAGGACCATTACCCCACACCAGACTCTGTCTGATTAATTGCTCTAATATAGAAACCATATAGAAGAAAAGGATGTCGTTATATAATTCTTTTAGGCTAGATTTCTTGTTAGGAAGAGAGGGACAGCACAAACGACAGTGTGCAGAGAAAGTGAAGGTATTCTAAGCATTAGCAAGGATACATATAGGATAATAAAACTACCGGATGACAAAAATAACTCGAGCTAACATGACATATCTGAATAAGAGCATTTTGTTCCAGTGTTTTCTCCGTGAGCCGCATTTCTACACCGGCTGTGCTGATGGGCTTATCTCTCACATACCCACAGCTCTGCTCAGCCTGTCTGCTTCCTAACCAACTGTAGGTCCCATGGCCTCCCTCTCTGTTCCTGGCACTGTCATGAGCACAAAGGTTTACTCAATCACTGGTTTCCATGCATGCGACAATAGGCATATGGTCACATCAGCCAAGTACAAACCCTGTTTTTCTCTCTGTGTGCTGTCATTGTATCTGTCTCACACACAAACACGCACAGACAGTTTTCATTTTCTCTCACCCGCTTTGCGTGTTTGGTTTTTTAACTGCACAACTGTTTTTTTTTTTTGACATTTTTCTGGCCATAAATCTCTTGACAAGACCAAAGATGTCAAAGATGAATTTGTCTGTTAACTTTCTTTGGAGATCCACAGCCTGTCGGAGTCTCTCAACCCCAAACTCTGTCTTTTCATTATAAGGAAATACATTTTTAAAGAACCATTAAAAATACACACCCTCATTTTTAGAAAAATTGAAATGTCTTCGAACAGCTTGGCCACACTGCCAAGATTTATCATAATGAAGAAACGCGTCACTCAGTGCACCATAGTGTGGTTTTTGGTTGTGTTTAACCAGCTTTTAGACAAGTGCATTATGAGCTATTAAAAGTGGCAGTCACTTAGTCTATGGGGACTTGGCTGGGGAACTCTCAAGGTTGCAGTTCACCTCCTCCTGGACCAATATACTGAACCTCTTAAATGCTCTTGGCACCTAAACGTATGGCAGCTCTCTCTCCAAGACATCTCTTTTTCCTGTTACCTATCAATATATTTTAGGTCAATGTGTTTGTAGAAGAGCAGAGTGAAAAATCTGAGGGGCTCCTCAGGATATACTGTAGATGGACGACATGACAGCTCTGTAAAAGTGAAGCCAAATCATTTAAGGCTACTCTTAGTCACTGGCTGGTTAAAAACCTGCCTGCCTCCTCCATGTTGATAGATGGAAACATGGCTGAAACTTTAAGCTCCTGTGAGGAACTTTTAGATTGTGTCATTTTTGGCACCCATCACTGATCTTGTCATCTACATGCTTAAGTGATATATTTTAACAAAATAAAATCTCATAGTGCTGACTTTTGACAGTCAGATGTATCATTTAATGTGAATATTTTATGTTGAAATTAGAAGGGCTGTTTCTTCAGCTGTCCTGCTAACAATAAACCCCCCTCTTCTGATTTCATTCATTAAAAATCACAAAATAAAGACAGTCAGTGTTAGATTTAAAAAACAAAGACAGTCAAAATCAATTACTGATGTTGTGTGTCCTTCTTTAATTGGATAGGTGTCTCTGAAGCAGCTGCAGTCATGCAGGGGTCTCTGGTTTGTATGTACTTACAGATTTTTCCTGCGGGAAATTCTGGCCAATCAGAGAGCCCTTTTCTCACACATCACAGATTGTGATCCGATTGTAAATGCCCCCATGTGAGCACAGACAGAAGTTAATATAATTATGCAATAATGTAATATAGTACTCCATGGTTTGGACCAGACAAGCTACGGGTGTGAAATCTTCCTAAGTTACAGCAGTGCATGAGAGGCAGTCAGTTTTTGGAAACTCCCAGAGGGAAAAGGGTTTGACTGATATTGGTTTCTGCAGCACTGCGTTTCTGTTGTCACCTTAAAAAAGCCTAAAGCCGTCTGTCTCATAAATACACTCTTCCTCCACCTCCATCACCCCTCTGCTTCATGGCCATCCTCAAATGACCGTCTCTTAGGAGTCACTGTGGAGCACTGTTCACAATGGCAGAGTTCATATTAATTCAAGAGTCAGTAAACTATACAAAACCAAGGCTGCAAGCTTTAAATCAACCCAAGAAGTTATTAAACATTAGACTGTACCCACCTGAGAGACCTTTGCATTTTTATAAGTAAGTTAAAGGGATATTCTGTTGTAAAATTAATTTGGGGTCAAACACATCATAACACAGAGTTAGACACCCCCTCAAGAGATGAATGTTGCTGACTGCTTGCTTCTCTAGTTATACCAACTTAAGTAATGACCGCATATAGCAATACACATCGATCTATGGAACCACACACAAACCTCAACCAGAACGCCACTCTATAGCCACAAATAATGCTCAGAACAGCACCTAACCTCATCAACAGTACATATAGGGTCTACGACACAGTACTAGCAACCAAACATCTTTTTAGCTTTGCCTGATTTCTTTAGCAAAGCGACTAAACACAACTCACCCACTCTCTTCCAGCAGCTGCTTGTTTGTAGTGAGACCTTGGGCCAGTCCATTACAAACTGCTGTGGGGTGACGCAGCTCAAGGAAGAACATTTATAATCATGACTTTATCATTTCCTTGAAGTAATAATCACCATATTTGGCTGCTGGAAGAGAGTGGGTGAGTTGTGTTAAGTCTCTTTGCTAAAGAAATCAGACAAAGCTACAAAGATGTCTGGTGGCTAGTGCTGTGGCTTGGACCCCACATGTACTGTTGATGAAGTTAGGTGCCGTTCTGGGCATTATTTGAGGGTATAGAGTGGCGTTTTGGTTGAGCGAGTGGCTCTCTGTATTGCTATCCTGCTGTCGTGACTAAAGTTGGTTTAACTAGAGAAGCAAGCTGTTGGCAACATTCGTCTCTCCAGGGGGTGTCTAACTCAGTGTTACGGTGTGTTTGACCCCAAATTAATTTGACACCAGAATTTCCCTTTAAATATGTGTTTAGGTAAGTAGGAGTGGACAGCATCATTACCACAACTCCATTACTTCGCTCCAATCCCCACTGTGCAGAGTCTGCAGAGTCTGAATCATGTCACAGTGCAGTGCGCCAGCATGCACCCTTCACTGGAGGGGTTTTGACCTCACTTTTGCACACTTCTTACACAGTCAGTGGTCTCTATGTATTGTCCTTTCTAATTCCAGTCACACCATGAATTCAGTGTTTTTTTGAAAATAGACTGAAAAGTAGGTGTACTTGTAAAGCGGCTGCTTTAAAGGAATGTACTTCAAATTACAATGTTGAATTAACATACACTCTCTGTAACAGCTCTGGTACCTTCTGTTGCAGATATTGCAAGACTACAGACTCAACTTTTCACAAACGCCACACATCCTCGAACGTACTCTGTAAAGTGTCACCGGGAGCTGATTAGCATGTCCTCCCACGTGTCCTCAGCTGGGATCTGATGACTGCGAAGGCCACACAGACGCATACGATTTGCATCATTTCCATACTTAAACAATCCAGTGAGTCCTCATTCCCTTTGGAAGCATCTGCATCCTATTTTTTCCTGCTCGTTTACTTTGGTTTGTCCTTGAAGCTGTCTCCTCCTGTAGTAATATAGACAAACTCCTATGCAGGTGTATTTACATTTTCTTCACAACTCTGAGCACATGGGTGTAACTAAACAAACATCAAGTTTAAAGACTCTCTTTGCCCCTTTCTCTATTGTTTTGGTGTATACCTTGTTGAATTCCCCATTTTAGGACAAATTTTGCTTCAACTTGCGAACAAAGTCCAACTCACCTCTCCTTTTATTTAGTGAAACATTATGAGAGTGTTGTGGTTCCTCCAATTATACTCTCCGTTTTAGTAGGAAAAAAATCAAAGGAAAAAAAAGCGGTAAAGCTGCAAATGTATTAACTTCTATTTCAGTGCCGTTGTTCAAGCCTGCATTTCCCTCCCATGTGGCTCACCTCAAAGTGGAGCACGCAGGGTAAACATAATTACGTTTCTTGTTTCATATCCACAGCACTGTCTTAACCTAACGTCTTAACAGGCCAACAATGTGACTTCAATTTGCAAGGTCTCGTTGTGACTCAGGAAGTATACTCTGTATTCATGAAAAGTTTATTTAGAGTGAGCTGTGCGATTTCCTTTAAACTTAGTTCTATTGGCTCTGCTGGACTTTATTTGACTGTATGAAGAGTGCACTCAGAGTATCACGACTGAATAAGTGAACTATACAGAGGTGAAAACAAAAGAGTTCAAAAGGCCCTTCTTGTGCCATCAAAAAATAAGAGTCTTAACATTAGAGCTTGTGTTTAGTTTTAAGTAATCATCCAAAAATATGCCAGGCAAGCAAGATAGATGTGTTAGAGGAGTCATCATCAGCTGGGTGAGAGAGAGACTCGTTTTGTGGGAATGAATGTGACTCGAGGCATTAAATAAGTGATTGAATGATAAGGCGAATGACTAATGTGATATTGAGGTATTAGCAGGAAAACTATTTTAAATAGTGATGAGTAGGTAAATCTGATAATTGTTTTTCAAGATGAGAACTCCTTTGAAGTGCACTTCAGTATTAAATCATCATGCCATTAAAATCAGCAGATGCAGCATTCACAGTTATAGTAAACTGTATTTTTCTCTCTTTTGTGCCAGCAGAGGTCAGAGCAGCTGGTCAATGTCACTGGGTTTCCGTAGTTGGACGTCCCCAAGCCGATCAACACCCAACATCCATGAGGTAAAAAGATCTGCACTTAATCTGAGGTCTTGTAATCTGGGAAGTAATGCTGTGTTTGAGTTACCTCGGAAGTCCGAGCTGAAAATAACGTCACACCCGAGTTACCAACTTTTCATTTTAGCGCTTGCCTTATATTCGGTAAAGGTAAGCACTAAAATAGCTTTCGTAGATCTAGCTATCTTGTTTCCGCCTCTGTTTTCGCTTTTTTCCGATTTGGTAACTGAAACGCTTGGAACCCGGGTGTGACGTCATTTTCAGTTCCGATATCTGACTTCCAAGGTAACTTGAACGCAGCACAAGTACCCTACTTTATGTGCAATGAATGGGTGGATATTCTGCATGACTATGTTCTGACATTTGTTACCTGAAGACGTAAATCAAGACACCCAGTGAGTATTATATTTTCTTACGCTCTTAGAGAATGCTTGTTTAACAAGTCAACACAATTTGTGGATGTAGCACACACAATGTTACCCAAGGGTTTGTGAGTGACACCATCAGCTGTCTGTTTTTTTATCAAACGTATTCAGATCAAAGGTGAATACGCAACAGGTAGAGTTGAGTTGAGTTGAAAAGGCTGAATTGACAACAAACAAGCAGCTATCCAACTGTTACTGCAATTATGCACATGTTTAATGGTAATATCTGTTTTTTATTGAGTGAGTAACTCATAAAGGGTTTTTAAACAGATGTTAAGTTGTGATTGTTCAGAAAACAAGCTCCGGAGACTGTAACACAATCCTGTTTCAGACTGTAGACATCATTTCTGTGGCATAGTTGAGCATTTTTGATACAGGACTCAAAGGGAGCTGACTCAATGGCCCTAAATGTTTACTTCAGGAACTGCTGTTTTGTCATTCTTGCATCCTGGATGCTGCTTTGGACCAAAACAATTTTGGATTCTTGAACAAGAAATCTCCTCGACCTTCCTCAATGTTTTTAAATATGAACATTTTCTTGTGCCTCCATGATACTGAATTCAAAACTGAAAAGAGCAGGTAGTGTATTAAGATTGATTGAGTTTTTCAGCATTAAAGCATCGTTGGTGTACATTGAAATAACTTGTCACTGAGTGCTGCCCATCAAATTAAACATTGTCATGGCAACAGCAGCAAATCAAAAAACAAGTCATGCAGAGGAGAGCAGTGAATAAGTCCCCCCAAAGACTCCACAGCCACTAATATCTTTGTATTTGTAGTCTTTCTTGGTTGAGAATGTCTCAGTTTGCAGAGGAGTCAATTGCACACTTAGAGCTCAATTCTGATATGAAGCTTTGTCTTTTCTTTGTCTTTTCACAGGCCTCAAGTAAGGATATTGCTGCTTCACTGCACAAGAATGTGCTGTCATGGGGTGTGTGGCGGGGGCCACAGCAGAAGGAGAGTGTGTCTCCTCGAGCAATAACACACTCTGCTTACTCTCAGACTGCAGATAGAAGGTCTTACAGCAGCGTTTCCAACTTGTTCAGGTCTGCAAGTGTCCCAGATGTGGAGGGAAGGAGTCCAAAGACAGCTTTTTCTTCTATTACCATCGCAACCCGGAAGGTCCTGCCATCATTCTCTGCCTCACGGGAACCTGTGTATCTATCAGCTTCAACACAGTTTGTAAAGGTACCCGCTGCACCTAAGGTAACTTTTGGAAGAGCCCTTTCCTTACCTGTGAGCAGAATGAAAGTCTCAAACTCCCAGCCGGACATGTGTCGACAGAATTCCACTACCGTGACCCCAAATGACTTCAGACAGGTCTACTCACCGGCTGACGAGTTGGCGTTGAGGGAAAGAGGAAAGAGGAAGGTACTTGTTTGGCGCAGATTGAGCCGCACAGGCACTAACAGAAAGCAGGACGTGATGGGCGGCTCTTTAATGGATCTGTCCCCACAGCCATCCTACAGGTCTTGTGTCCATCTGGAGGTGCCTCTGAGGTCAGCCAGCTCTGTTGTGTTTTTAGACAAGTCACTTTGCATTTCCCTTGCGGACCTGGAGGGAAGGAGAGCAAGTCAACCCACTTTGTTCAGGTCAACCTTTTCTATTCGCCTCGGTGGCTCATCCTGCCGCAAATCCTCAACGAATAGCAAAGAAGCCAAAAGAAATTTGGGTTACGGGAGACCCAGATCAGCCAAATTGGGTGGTTACAAACGAAGTAACCGAGGAAGTAATTCAGGCCACGGTGGAGCCCCTTCACCAAAGTACAGAGGCGACAAGGTTGAGAAAATAGCACCTGCTTGTGGTGTTAACAGCAATGCTGACGGCTCAGACACACAGTGCCATGGTGCTACTTCAGGATTATTGTCATTCAGAGGGCCGAGCCACTCAAACACAAAGGCTGGAAGGCAGAAGGGGAATGCTGATGAGGCAGCTTTCCCTGTCCGGAGCAATTTCAAGCAAAGGCAGTATACTTTCAATACCCGCCCAGGTATGAATTTCTCAGTATCACCTTCCTTCCGGAGTGAAAATCTAATGTGCCCCTGTCAATTGATCTGTATACTCTTGTCAGTTGCTTGTATACTCTAAAGTTATTATTGGTAAGATTTTGGAGGCAAAACAGCAAGATGAATGAGCCACCAAGGTTGTCTCAGGGGGCAGAGTTTTATTTGTTTCGATCAGTTTTTCACCTTTTTTTTATACCTCATGCATTGTAAACAGCACCAAACCCACACACAGCTTTTCTTTTACAGTGCATTTACACTGTTTTCAAATAAATCCCATCTGGTACTCATGGACTTCTGCAGACTTCAACACAGTCTTTAATTTATTCCTATCAAAAAAAAAAAACAACACTATAAAATCTTGAGTTAGCATCTGCCACTGTAATGTATATATTAACAGTGTGTTGCAGGTATCTAAAGATAGACTGAATTAACATGATTTCAAATAATCTTTCTCTCCTGGTACTCAACTAAAAATAACATCAAAGATATGAGAACTGAAATATGAAATATGATTTGGTTAATTTAATCAAAGTGCCAGGACCTCTTTGGGTGATACAAGTGATAACCAAGTGAGTAGCAACGTTTTGGGTGGGGTGTACATGGACAGTCCCCAAAGGCCCCTCTGTGCATGTACAGATTTTCATTCAAGCAGTTTAAAAAGAGGACCCTGTATACTCATTCCCCTGTTTTAGGGACTGCAGCTACAACATGCTAGTACTAAAAAATTTGAATTAGGTTTTTCACTGCATTTTTGTTTCTTACACTTAAAAATGAATAGTACAAGATTTTAGGGAATGAGCAAAGACACTGCAAGCCGCAACCACTTAAGCCGAGCATGGACTTAACATAAGTGAATATTGTTTTATGCTAATAACACTTTAAACAAATAACTTTGACCAGCTGCAGAAACTCAGCTTAAATGCCATATGGTTGTGTTAGTTGAAACTACCTCATGTACCTGAAGAGTAGTTAAACATCTGCCGCTGCAATGAGTAACACCTGACTCTATGTAAAGGCTAAAAGATTTCTAGAAATTATTTGTTAAAACCTGAAGTAAGACTAAAAAGTAAAAAACAAATGATGAAAACAGTCATCACAAGTGCCCGAGAAATAGCTCAGCCAGTTTTTTCTTCATTATTCTTTATGCCAAGCTAATGGGCTGTAGACTTGAGACTGGAGAGTGTGGACCTTTCCAGGACTGGAAGTGGAGCTGATGGACAAAAGGACAGGAAAAATGTGATGCCACCGCCTGAAGCAGTTTCAGAGTCATACCTGCCTGCCATGGCTGTTACACAGACTGTCTGAGGAAAACAACTGCAACACAACACTTTTTAATTATTTAACCACTCTCTCCTCTCATTACAGCATTTATTTCCTGCTCCATCCAACAGCTTTTTTTTTCAGTCTTTCTCTCTTCACACTATTGTTTTGCTTCAGTGGATGCTGCATTCATTCTCGGGCCTAAAGGGCGAGAAATAACCAGAGGCAATAACTTGACCGGTGACATTACATCTTTGGTGTGTGCTTTGCAGAGCATGTTGTGATGCTTTATCTACACATTGCATGGTCATGGAAAGGTATTGAGGGGGTGATATACATTCTTTGAGCGTAAGAGGAATGGAGTTAAGGGGCAGAGTGAATGCAGTGTCATCTTTTACATTATTCATGGTACACACTCATGTTCCCTTTGTGTTTTTTCTTTTGTAGAGTGGGCTCAGTTTGAAGTATGTTTCTTTTCATGCTTGTCCAGATCATACAAACCCAGCCTTGAGAAGGACTATGAAACATATGGTTTAGTAAATTGGAGAATTATTAACATGCGGCTTCCTCAGATCATTATCCCCTTGGAGAACTATCCAGCCTTTCCCCTTCAATCAACTTCCTTTTCCTTGTTTGTAGGTGGAAAGATTTGACATGCAACATAAAACAACACACTAATCGAACTTCTCTTTGTGTCTCTTCAGTGGACTACAGAACCTGGAGCAAGCAAACACGAAGCAACAAGGCGGAGGAGCGACAAGAACCAGACAGTTCTACACGGCTTCAAAAGGTCTCCGCTTCGGAAAAGAACTTGTCAAAACCAAAGGCTGCTTCTCTTGGAGAAACAGCCCAAACTCTCAGCCTCAAAGTAAGAGTGTAAAATTTCTCTGACCTTGATCCTCTTTCTAAATAAAAACTTCAAAGAAGCAAACAAGCAAAACGGAAACTTCAAAGCGAACCTTACATTGACCTCCCTTAAAAAAAAGCCGTTTAGCATAAATTTCTGTAGCACTAGGTTGCTAACTAGGATTTCTGTGTTGCCTCTGTAGTTTAAAAAGTCATATCAACAGAATTAAGTTGTCACAGAAATAGATCAGCTGTTATCATGTGACCTGAGCCGAAAACCTTGGGTCATGCAATAACAAGTAATCATAAAGATAGACCTGTCTCTCCAAAGTGACCTTATCAATAACTGATGAACCATCCATAAGATGAAGGCCATGGTAGGAGATCAATAAAAGACCCGTATATTACCTGACCAGCAAAGGGCATTAAAGGGAGGGCCTTCTGACAGTAGGTGTCTGCAGGTGACCATCCATTTCAACAGATGCAGAAACAACACGCATCAAAATAAAAAAAAAAAAAGTGAAACAAAATCAGTCTCAGTATTGTTTATCAGGTAATTATTGATCGTCAGCACTGACTGTGCATCAGTAATTATAAATGTTCCAAATCATCAATAAATAACCTTGACAACATCTTTTTAAAAAGTCTTTATTTGGAGAAGGGCAAATATGGAAAGAAGTAAGAAATGTTGATATGAATATAATAGGGGAGAGTGGGGTAAGTTGAGCCACCCCTCTGTTGTTTGGAAATGGTAAAGAAATTGATCATGTTACCAAATATTTAGGAGATGGGCATCAATTCATGGAGTCTGTGAAGGTTAGAAGCACATGGGTGAAGGGGTTAGATATTTATTTACAAAAAAACATTTTTCACTCTTGAAAGTGAATTTAGTCTGTCATAAGTTTTATTAGAATTGTTTTCAGACCAAAAAAGATCATTTTAAATAAGTTTTATACATTAATTGTGGTATCTATGAGCATAACATAACATAAAAGTTCACCATTTTAGCTTAGAGGACTAATAAAATCATCATAGTAGTTCTGGGGTAAGTTGAGTCAGTGGTTCAACTGAGAAAGTAAATGAGTCTGATGAGAGGATCAGAGTTTCAGTTCAGATTGTTGAAATGTGTTACTTTATCTTTTCAAAAATATAGCTGTGAATGTTCTAAATCACTTCAAGACATTCTCATGTTAAAATGTTTTTTTATAATCAGCTTTTTAGCAGTCATATGCAATAGTAATGAAAATAATTATTGTACCAGTTGAATAATAGATAAAAATACACATGAATGTGAAGAAGTGACTGTTATTTAGGGAGAGAGAAGGTCAACTTACCCTATACACGGGGTAAGTTGACCATAGGAAAACACTTTTTTTGGCAAGCTATATTATCAGGGCAGTTATGTTTACACTCATTCTGTTGGTTTGCAGGGATGCACAATATCTTGAAATATATGCAGATACTCTAGTTTGAGACAAAACTATGATTATCTTGATGTAGCGGTCCAAAATATGAAAAATGGCTCCTTTTACCCGACTCTCCCCTATATATATTATAAGGCATGACCAATAATATCTGTAAGTGGTTGATTTTACAGTGTTTGCTCTCCTGCTTTTGACCAATTAAAGGAAACAAAATTCCACACAATAAGAAAAGTGGATGGCGAATAAAATCTCAAAAACATGATATTAATATCAGTTTGAAGTTGCACACAATGTAGGCGTTAAAGGTTTATGATCAAACAGAAAGACTCAGACTGTGTGTGTGTGTGTGTGTGTGCCATATGGGACCCATAAAACCAAAGGAATGAAAGACTATTTCAATTAACATTTCCCACATACACACTAAGAAAATCTTGATGTGTTTACTCTTGGAATAAACATTATCACAACAGCAGCGGGATCTCTGGAGGGGAGATTTTTGCACTTGGAGAGATTTTTGCTTTCGTTGGTGTTTGTCACTGCTGCTGCCAAGGAGAGGAGAAATCTTTAATAATTACACAATTTACTTTTTCATCCCTTCCGCCTTCCTCTTTGTATTTGATCCAGTTTTTCTTTCAACTGAGTTAATGTAACAAGTTTTATCTCAGTGTAGTGAGGTGGTAAAGATCCGCCGAGGTTTGTGAGGCTTTTCTAAAAGATTCAGATTCCCCCTGTGAGAAAAGCTCTCTTACCTTTATCCCCACTAAAGCTGAGCATAATATTACCGTGTTGCCTGAACCTCCTAGCTATTACAAGGCTGTGAAGAGGATTCTCCAAGGTTAAGGAATAGATTAAGGATATTTTCAGAATAGATTTCAGCCCAGTAAAGATGTTTCTCTCTCTTTCTGCAGGATTAGTGTCTATGAGTTGTACTGTTCTTGTCCCAGCAACGAGAAGCTTACCGTATCCACCTTTCCCTCTCCCCACCCCAGGAGGCCTTGGAGCTCTTCAGGCCAGACTTCATCAACCGATCTCAAGGTCGGGTGAGGAGGTTGGAGCAGCGGGCTGTGAGGAGGAGAGCGCTGCAGGAGTCCAGTCTAGACCTGGTGCAGGACCTGAGGGAGGAGGGATGCAGACAAAGGAGGAAGTGCACCACACCAGATCCACTCAGTGGTAAGAGCAGTGGAATAACCTGGCTGAGTGGAAGTAACCCCTTAAATAAAATACGATTTCATGTCTTCTGGTCACTAGACAGCCAATCTTCAGGTTTCAGTTCCACTCTCAGACATGATTAGGATTTTTCACCCTCGGAATGACAGCTCAGAAATCAGTCTGATCAGGATTCAAAAGAACCAGGCCTCATCTTCAAAATCGATCGTTTTCCATCTATAATCTGTTGTTGTATCACTTCATATAATCCTGGCACTGCTGGGATTATCACTCCTTCAGTGGGTGTATGATTTTCTGGCAAAAGACAAACATGTTTGCCCCACGTGTACGCTGGGACATTAAAACAAGGCATTCAGGGTCATGTCACACTGCATCATGTTGCTTTGAAAGGAACAGTGCTCTGTTTCCCAAATTATGCCTGTTAACCCTAATAACCTCAGCTGATCTGAGGGGAAAAAAAAGAGGATTTTGCATATTTTTCTCCTTTATAGTGTGGTGGCATTTATCCAACTTTGCTCTCTGGTGGCCACTATCTGGTATTGCAGATCATTGGAAGCATTTTTCTTCAAAGCTCTGCATGCAGGGAGTACACTCAAGCTGGGACCAGGATTTAATGGTCTCTAAGGTGTTTTCTATTTGTCCCAAATGGCTTTTATTTTAATTTCAAGTAAAACTGCTGGAGAAAGGAGCTGAACAAGGTCAGAATGTGATAAGAAAATATTTGTCATATAGGAAAGAGAAAACATCATACCTTACTTATCAGTGTAAATACTGATAAAATGAGATCTGTAGGTTTAGAGACAGAGATGAGAGGAGAAACAAGACCTAGTCCTGAATAAATGGCAAACGATCAAAAAATGTTTAACAAAATACCAATTTTTAACTAGATATCCAGCAAGTTATTACACTCTCCGTGTGACTGTGTGACTGTAGGGAAACTTCACGTTTATACCACCTTAAATACACTCCCTAATTGGGATGTGGCTTGTCAGGTGAATGCGAGAATGACGAATAGCTAATGTGAATTTAGTAGATCCCAAGTCGACTGCCTCAACTCGTGCGCAGGTGTCGCTCCATTATTGCCTGTCTGCTGGGTCTGTCCCAACCCACACTGCTTCTCTGATATGGTTTTTTATCAGTTTGAGCTCAACACTCATCCTGTTGTCTCATGTCCTTCCTTTTTAGAGATAATACAGGAAAACACCCAAAAAATGAAAAAAGAAAACTGCTGCTGTATATTTGATGCCACCATAGTTTGTGATCTAAATTTCCTGTTTGTAGTTGTCATGTATGGCAATATATTGCGCTCTCGCAGGGTATTTTTTATGCTTTCCTCTCAGAGCAGGGCTGGGATAATAAGATGATAATAATAATCTTCTGTGCCAAAGAGTGGCATGCTGCACCTGCGCCAGTCATTTCACATCACCGGTCCAAAGGCTTCTGCAGAGGAGACATTCAGACCTTCTCCAGAGGCCTCCTCTCTTCTCGATCTCTGTTACCTCCGGGCACTTTTAACAAATTGGAAGATCCTTCATCATGGCAGAGGGGAAACAGTTTCAGGTTAACCAAGGAGAGAGGATCCAAGGATGTCCAACTTAATAAAGCGGGAAACAGACATAGGCAGATAACCAGAAACACTCATGCTTACAGACACTTTAAAGTGACCAGACTAGCAAACAAGACAAGCATGTCTTTGGACTATGAGAGGAAGTTGTAGTCACAGGAAAGAACATATGTACAGGGAGAACAAACAAACAAAACACATTAAAAGGCCTGGATTTAAGTTTGGATATCTCTTGTTTTGAGCCAG
The DNA here is from genome assembly GCA_962446985.1 of Xyrichtys novacula. NCBI lineage: Eukaryota > Metazoa > Chordata > Actinopteri > Labriformes > Labridae > Xyrichtys > Xyrichtys novacula. The sequence goes on along the minus strand of OY660874.1, from coordinate 20,988,955 downwards.
CAGCATGACACCACCCTACTATTATTTAGTTTAAGTTATATAACTGTTAGAATCTAAATACAGCTGAGAGGTAGCTTAGCAATCAGATATGACTGATGAAATCATGTGAAGGGTAGAGGGTGCACATTGGGTATTCATTCAAGGCATGCAAAGATGACGCTTAATTCAACCACAATTTTAACAAAATAAAATCGTGTATCAATCCATTTTCTACCGTTTATTCCCATTGGGGGTCGTGGGGGGACTGGAGCCTATCCCAGCATCTTCGGGCGAAGGCAGGGGACACCCTGGACAAGTCGCCAGTTCATCGCAGGGCTGACATATAGAGACAAACAACCATCCACGCTCACATTCACATTTACGGTCAATTTGAAAGTGGCCGATTAACCTAACCCCACTTCTGCATGTTTTTGGGATGTGGGAGTACACAGAGGAAACCCACACAGACACAGGGAGAACATGCAAACTCCACACAGAAACGCCCTGACCCAGTTTCAAACCCAGGACTTTATCGTTGTGAGGCATCAGTGCTAACCACTACCCCACTGTGCCACCCTAGAATCACCTACTATAGCTTTAATTTGCATCCATTGTCCTTTGGCAGGTCAAAATGAGGAAAATGCAGCGTTATAAACAGCACTGAATAAACTAGACTGCAACACAAGAAGCAAAACACAGGGAAGCACATAATAATAAACACAAACACATGCATACATGCACATTCTAGCTTAAATTAGCCAAGTCAAAAGCATTGATAGTAGCGGAGTTCCCATAATATCACTATTTCTCGGTTCAGTTTGATAAACAAACTCTTTATCTGCACCACACCTGATGTATTCAGGTGTTTGTCTTGGCTGCAAATCCAACAGTGTTAGGGACACATTAATACGGCACTGAGATGTAATACTTTCAGAAATGAAAAGTCTCCGAGTTAGTTTTGAAAGGTCACAGAGGAGTCGTAAAATTATCTGTAGGAACCTTGAACAGCTCTCACTGATCTCTGACTGAAGTCTAAAGTCTAATTATGAACAAAGAGTGTTGGCGCTGTTGACCTGAGAAGCACTCTGCCAATTCACCTCAGTTCAAGCTGTGAGAGACAAAGCAGCCAGTGTCTTTTTTTTATATATATGTGTGTGTATGTGTGCATGTATTAATGCTCAAATGTGTATCTGTCTAGAAAAGAGAGATCACACACAGCCCTCAGTGTTCATTAACATATTCCAAGTTCATTTACATATTAATACTGATTTGTTATTCTTATGTGTTTGTTTGTGTGTGTGTGTGTTCTTGTGTGTGTATGTGTTTGTGCATGCATGTCCCAGATAACCTTTTCAAGCCTAGAGAGAGGTCTATATCAGGCAGAGAGATGCAGCTGAGGTCCAGACGGTGAGTTCTCCTGACGATGACACGCTGTCTCTCCTCCATTTTCTTTTTTTTTTTTTTTGATTCAGCAAAATCCATCAAGCTTGTTTGTCATATCCGTCATGCATGCAGGGCTTCTGCTCAAACACAATGCACATTTACACACCTACGTACTGTATGGGTACAATAGACTTTCTGACGGCCAAATGTCTCAACAGGAGATACGGGGTAGTCTTTGTACACCTTATCTCTGTCTCCCTCTTTTTTCTCACCTTATCTGAAAAGGCACACCTGATCCGATGATGGCTGCCCATTGTAATTTTTTTCTCAAACGGGACACTATCTGTCTTGGAGGATCTTTTAACAAATTGGCTGTAGTTGTGGGAGTGAAAAAGGAGTCTGTGTGCGACCTGTTTATCAGTGCATCCAGGTTTTTGCTGGATGTGGCCTCACTAGATAATACCTCGTCTCTCCTATGCCAATCTGCTGACACGGCTCAGCCACCCTGACACTTCTGATACCAGATTCCCCTGCTTCTGTATGAATTTGCCTTTCTTATGTCTGTAGGATTTACAACAAGCTACCAGAAGTGACAAAAAAGAAGGAGGAGGAGAAAAAGAGGGCTGTATCACAAACCAACAGACTGCGGGCAGAGGTATTTAAAAAGGTACAGTTTGAGACCTTGATCACTTATTCAATAGGACCGGGGAACACACACACACACACACCTGCAACAACTGGAGCAAAAAGAAAATCTCCAACTTTAAAAGTTCAGAGCACTTCACTTTGTGTGTTGTGAGACATCTCTGGTTCACAACAAATGGATTCACAAAGAGCTTTGACATATAGGCAAAACTGTACAAAAGGACAAAGCAAGAACATAGAGCACAAGAGTTTTGTGTTGATCTATTTTTGCAACTGTTGAGAAAATGTACAAGTTTGGAAAAACAGCAGCAACACTCCTGTTATAATGCATTATTAGTACATTTATATCACTGTATTCATGCATCTATAAGGTTTAATAACAAGCCTTACAGATGATAATAAGCATTTATAACAGCTTATAGCAATGTTTATAAAGTGTTATAAGCATTGAGCATAATACCTTATAGAAATGCCTAAAACGTGTATCTTAAAGTCACTGTAAACGAACGGAGGGTAACACTTTATTTGACACCTATCTATATAAGGGGATTAATCGTATATTAATAATGTGTTATAATCATGTTATAGCACTGTTTAACTATAGTTACAAACACTCATAAATGATCATAATCCTTTATAGCAATAATCATAACACATTATAAAGCATTTTATCATGACTTACAAGGTCAGGTATTATAATGTGTTACAACTGTTAACAACTCACTGACAATGCCCACTTAGATAATGCATTGCGACTGTTGTTAACAGTAATAACACATTATAATACCTGATCTTGTAAATCATGATAAAACACTTTATAATGTGTTATAATTATTACTATAAAGCATTTTGATCATTTATCAGTGTTTATAACTATAGTTATACAGTGCTATAACATGATTATAACGCATTATTAATACATGTATAATCGCATGATAGAGATAGGCGTCAAATAAAGTGTTACCGAGTGGACATTTTACAATGGACCCATTTTAAAACAACACTGTTGCAAACTAAACCAAAAAAACAACACAATCCATTTTATCTCACTGTTCATCACTGTGTGAGAGTACTGGCACTCTGTAGTCAGTCAGTCCTGGGGGGAGCATTGTCTGTACAAAACAGGGATAAACTGGATAAGGCTGTCAGACTAGCTAGCAAGATAAATGGGGAACAAATGTGTAGTGTTTCTCACACAACCAACCAATGCAGATTGAATGTGGCTCACAAAATCACAGCAGACCCACTTCACTCCCTCTGGTCCGGTAACACTCTTTTAACTTCAGGGTACAGCATGCCCAGGGAGCAGACTAAAAGAGGCATCACATCATTTATCCCACTCGGCATTCAGCCGCTGAAAAAACCCAGTGCACAGTCCGAACTTTGCATGCTGCACTTTATGTAACACGGCATTTGATTTTCCTCTGAAGTAGCCATGCAATGTTTTAATGATGTACATCTGAATGAAGGTTCATTTAATGTTTGTTTGTCTATGTGAACTTGCGCATTTTGATGCCAGAAAGGTTTTATTCATCACAAAAATGTGCTACATATTCTGATCCATTCAGGTGTTTGTCCTTTATTTATGTATTATTGGAGTTATTGTCTTATGATCAATCTAGATTAAAAGCCTTTAGGATGTATGATAACATTAGTAAGTAGTTAAAAAGAAGGTTCTGTATAAATGGATGATTATATATAAGGATAAAATGAAACATGGCTAATGCTTATCCAGCAGAGGTCAGTGTTCCACCGCTAAAGCGGAATCTCTTGCAATTCATCACTATGAGCTGCCACCTAAAAAGAGTGTGGTCTGTCTGTAATCTGTTTATTTTCTTTGTGTTTCATGTCAATTCTGTTACCTGTCCGTGTCTTCTTTAAAATCATACCAGGAAACTAAAACATTTCCACATCTTCTTGGACTACCCAACTATTCAACACTACTGGTCCAAAGTAAAACAAAAGGTTGAATTAATAATGGATTTTTTACATTTTAATATGGTTTCTGTTCAGTGTATCTCAGAAATATCTCCCCCACAGTCAGTTCTGGTCGTAATTATCTAATAATCTGATGGTAGGAAAACTGATGCAAGAAAGTGGCTGACTAGAAAAAAAATCCTTATTGTTTGGACAAATAATCAGCTCAGTTTTACGCAATGGCTTCTCAGCAAGAAAATAGATGATTCACAAATATAGATGTATGTGTGTGTATATTTTTTGGGGTATAATAGCCTTCATTAGCGAGGACCTTTGACCTCTGTTTTGGATGCTTCACTGCAGCACTCTCCCAATGCTCACTGTATGGCTCCATGATAGTAACTGTCTCCTAAATATAGGTAGTAACACAAACTCATCTGTCAGAATGGATTGAAACGACTCTTACATTCAACTCCTCTTTCATTGTATGAGCAATACCAAAACAACAAATGAATTTATTGTTCAAAGTTTGTGTTTGTGTCTATAGAATAAAAACACCAAGAAACTTCTATGAAAAACTTGATCCTTTCTGCATAAAATTTTAGCTCAACTTAATTTTAATACCTCTATATCACTTTGGCTTCCAGCATTGTAAAAAGCAACACTAACAGTTTTACCTGAATATATCCTATACAGACATGCATAGTACCTGTTTTTACAGGAAGCGCCCACATCCTCTAACAGCAAGGGATAGGTGGGAAAATGAATGATATATTTAGGACATGCTGTGTCAGACGGATCCACTCAGCATCACTTGTGGCATGCCCTCAGCCACTCTGCTATGATAACCCCGACGTAACAATGACTCTGCTGTCAGCCAAGTGAGATGAGAAAAATACAAAGAGCTGTCTGTGATGCTTTACAGGTAATGACACAATCACTGCAGCTCTGCACAATGTGTGTGTGTATTATTGAGAGACAGGAAGTGGATCCAGCTGTAGGAGACTTTGGGTTGTATTTTATTCAAGATGAGCAGGCATGATTGAGTTGTTGATATTTAGGTCAACCAAGGGAACTATTTTGCTTTAAGCTCAGGGTCAGACTCTTTGGACAAGGGTCGCCTAACAAGGACACTCATGCAGGGGTGGCATAAAGTTTAAGTTCAGGGATTGAAATTTCTCTTTATATGATTAATATAATCTTCAATACTAATAATAAGGTATCATAATGGATGATACTTCCTATAAAAAGAATGACAACTTATATATTCCTAATGTTTAATTCTTTTAAATTTGAAAAGAAGACACATTACTTAAAGTCCTGGTATAAAGCACCAAAAGGGGATACATGTGACATTGAAATGCAACAAAAACCAGCAGTATGTACCATTACAGCCACGAAGAAAAGCCCCACCTCTGGTTTAACAGATGGCTAATTAAGAAAACACAGGGGGCCAATCACATTTGATAGTGGGGCAGTGCCACCCTGGACCACACTCTGGTCATGCCCTTGTTCTGGCCTCCAGTGTTTTTGTCTCTTTAGGCTACAGTGAATCAACAATAATCGATGTTTTGGGGTTCTTGACACATTTTGATGTTCAATTGCTTTTGAAGAGAACATTTTATTTCCTGAGGAAATAGAGTAGGTGGGACTGGTGACCTTACCACCTCTCAAATGAAGCTATTAGCCAGGCTGAACTACAGCAAGAATAGAGTGGATATGTGTGTGTCTGTGTGTGTTGGAGGCAAGAATTCTACAACACACACACACACACACACACACACACACACACACACACACACACACACACACACACACACACACACACACACACACAGCTGCAGAGGAGTCACAGTGGGCTCTGATTTTGTGCAGTTAAGGGGTGGATGGTTTTGAACGCTGGCTGAAATTAGATTCCAGCTGCTGGGTGCTACTGTAAGACGGGGGTGCATAGCAGGGTGTCTGGTCCGGTAGCAAAAGTTAGAATTATTTCCCCCACCCGTGCTGGGACACCTCAGGAGCAAGGCTGATGGAAGTGGAAGCCAATTTAGCAGCAGGAGTTGCTCCTGTGTGATGCAGAGCTGCTCTTAGGAGATTGAAGGAGGGGAAGTGTGAGAGCAATAGATGTGTTTTTGATCTGTTTGTTCGGGAAGAAAGATAACAGTGCTGTTGTTGTTTTTTGTTGTTCGCAGAAACTCCTGGACCAGATCCTGCAAAGATAAACGAGAGACACTGACCGCTCTTCATGCATAACAATAAATGCATATTAGATGTAACTTTGTGTCTAATTCAGCTAATTCTCCAAACAAACCAATTCTCTCCCTGCACAATTAGTTTCTACTTATTGGGCTCTAGTCTTGTTAAATATGTTCACAGAAAATGCATTATTTGTAATTGGCAATGAGAGTTTGCAGATTTGAGGTAATTGGAAGACAGGTTTGGAGTATTCATTTCAATTTCGTTTTCTATACAATTAGCTGTGACAAATTATAAGGACACACAACCAAAATTAGCATAATAAAGCTATTTATGAGATTTAATGTCCATGGCATATGCTTTTGACTTAATGCGTGCAGGCAATGACAAAGCCTAGTTTTTTCAACTAACAGCGCTTCCATAATTTAAAGACACTGAAAGGTCTGACAGTTGAAATATTAAAGCAATTAGCCTGACATCCATCTTCCTTGCTTAAATTTAAACCCAGTAATTAAATGCACCACAGATTCATCCTATCATTCTCCTTATTTTCCTCCAAACGATCTGATTTTTATCTCTAACGGCATTTTTCACCATCTCAAAATATAATAAGAGGATTTCAAGGACATTCTTTGCAGGAGTGGTAACATTTTCCAGGAAATTGAGTCTTGATGCTTTAAGTATAGCACCTTGACTCTGACATTGGTACAGCACTAGAGGTGTTTTTAAAGCAAGCGAAGAGGAGAACCCTGTTTCGTCATTGACTCCTCAACTGCCTCGAGGCCTCTGGAGCCTCCCATCCGGAACAGTGGAATTCCAAGCTAATCGAACTCAGGAGACACACACAGCGCCTTGTGAAAGGAGGTCTTTGTCGCCACGCTCCAAACCAGAGATGACATTGTAATAAGAGAGGAGACTTCTGTGCACAGCCTGACTGCAGTCCACATTTAGCCTGTAAAGGTGAATGACATCCTGGTGGCATTTAAAGAGAGCCTGCTGGGATGAAGAGAGAACATGCGGAAGGACATGTTCAGCAGGTCTCAGACAAACGAACCACATACTTACAGTACGTACACATTGTTTTGGCTTACCATTGTCGGCTTGTTGTTCTGGAGTTAGAGTGTATTAAACCCAGAACAAAATAAAAAGTTGGAGTCAAACCTAGATTGATTGTGAATAATGGCTTGCATCCAGTTGCGAACACCATCTTTGTCTCGCAGAAGAGAGAAATCCACATGAGAGAGATGATCTCCTGCCATGTCGCCTGGTTACACACATTGAGCAGCAGATTGACAGGAAGTTACATACGATCCGAAAGGCTCCTGTCAGTCAGCCTCGCTCTCTGTGAGACATCATGCGTCTCTATGTCACATTGCGATCTGTATATAATAGACTTTGTCCTCTGAGGACTCACGGCTGGCGTCCAAATGGCCTTGACTGACTCAGGGCAAGACTGATATGTCTGTCTGAGAAAGAAGAACAGCAAAACAGCAAAGCTTCAAAGTCCAATATTGGTGCAGATCCATGAGTGCATTTGGGCCCCATTGGAGTCTCTTCCCAACAATGGCTCTATGTTATAGTATGGCGGTATCTCTATAAATTGTCTTCCCAGTTAAAGGATCTACTGTTAACTCAATAATATATCATGCTGGATAGCAACAAGCTTAAAAAGGGGGGGGGTTGTTCAAAGTATGCACATAAAATCAAAACCAACAATGTGAATAACAGAAAATAAGCTCTTTTTATGGTGGGGCGCTTAAAAAAGACTTTGAATTATAATATGATAATATATATATGGCAATTATGAGACTCTTGGACGGTCTATTGTGGGCCTTTACATATTAGTTTATTGTTCATGTTTAATGTTGTACAAGGAGCAAGGTTGGGAGACTGAAAAAAGTTGACAAAAACTGAATTTGATGGTTTTATAATCATTGAAACTCTGTAAACTCGAAACTAGAACAAAAACAAAATTTGAAACAAAAGTGTTGAAACTGCAAACTAAGTTTTATTGTTTTGCAACCAAAAAAAAATAAGTGTGCCCGTTTTCAATTTGATGCCAGGAACATGTTTCAAAGAAGTAGAGACAGGGACAGCAAAACATGGAAAAAGTTGTGCAATACTCAAAACACCCTTGAGGGGCATATCTTAACTTAATGAGGTTGATTCGCAACAGGTTTATAACATTACTGGGTATGAAAAGGGCATTTGGGAGAGGCTGAAGCCTTTAAAGTATAGGTAGGAAGAGTTTCAGCACTCTGAAGGGCTGCATGACCAAGATTTCAATGATTTCAAATCAATATTCTTTATCTTAACATTTCAAAGAAGTTGAGGATTTCATCGCCAAGAGTACAAAATATCATTGCAATATTAAGATAATCTGGAAAAAAACTCTATACAAAAAGGGAGGAGGCCTGCAACCAATACTGAATACTTATGATCTTGCCCTCAAGTGGCACCAGAGTTACATAAAACACACAACTCTTTAGTAGAAATCACTGCATTAGCTCAATAACAAACAATTGTCGCAATCTACTCTACATGTGCAGGTTACAATGTACTGTCCAAAGAGGAAACCATAAATGAACAGGATCCAGATATGTCAGCAACTTCTTTCACATTTGGGAAAGTCTCATCAACACTTAATAATTTAGTATATAAAGCTTAGGGTGCAATATACTGCCACTCAGACAATGCCTTCTCATGGTACAGCAACAAGATGCGAAACAACATTTTGCATGTATTTAAATAGTTTGGATCCAAAGTAGAAAAGTTTGTGTACCAAACTGGTCTGCCTGCAGTCCCAGCTTGATTGATAGCATTTGGTACATTGTGAAACAAAAATATGACAAAAGAGAACTGTGAAGCTGCTGAAATCCTCGAACAAGCAAGAATGAGACAAGATTCCCCTTCCCAAACTACAAAAACTGGTCTCCTCAGTTCCTGTGTTTACAGAGTGTTGTTCAAAGGAGAGCTGATGCAACACAACGGTAAACATGCCCCAGTCCCACCTTTTTTTTTTAATAAATAAAAGAAGCTTCTGACATGAAATTTGAAAATGAACATAAACTTTTCATAAAAACAGCACCTTTTTCAAATTCAATACTAGATTTGTCGTGAACGATTTTTATTCAAATTAATGGTTTAAATGATTTGCATGTGTTTTTGTGAATTACAACCCTACGCATTATATGCACGGCCAATAAAGCTGGTTACGATTATTATTCTGTTTCTGATTAGGTCTGACAACAAGGACACAGAGATAAACTAAAATGTTCCAGTTTTTAAGACCCAACTCAGCTCAGGAAAAACTCAGATTTCTCAGGTTACATTTTCACAAGGACATCTGTGACTCTAAACCCTGCAGCGTACACACTCTAAAAAAGATTAGACTCAACCAGACCAAGTAGCCTGTGCACAACACAGATGGGGCCATGGTGAAGACAGTTTGTTCCTGTGTGTGTGTGTGTGTGTGTGTGTGTGTGTGTGTGTGTGTGTGTGTGTGTGTGTGTGTGTGTGTGTGTGTGTGTCTTGCGTCTGGACAGTCAGAAAGAAAGAAGAGAAAATCCCCTCACAGTGATGTTTCAGAACTGAAGCGTAACTCATCTCCTTTGATTCATTTTCTTTTATAGAAATATTTACTCTTTAACTGCATTATCAAGTGTTTTTAATCCTTTTGTCTTGACTTTACAGACCTGAAGTCATGACATATGTAAGTCATGCAGTTCAGATATGTTATACATTCAAAGCTCTGTTTTAAATCCTATGTAGAATATAAACTTTGAGCAGAAACTCAGGCTTCTTCTAGTTAAAAGCTGACTTTTATTTTATGTCAAGGTAAGTGAGTGTACATGCATTGATTTAGTTTGACACAACTTATAAATAATTTTACACTACACTTCCAGCAAAATGCTCTCCAAGCCCGAGTCAAATGAGGTACCTGTCAAGGGCATTGACATTGTATGACACTGAGTGGAGTAAAGTGGGACTTAAATACCCATGCCCTAAATAAAGGTTGATGGGCCTCAGATAAAAATACAGTTTTTGATCTCTAAGTGGGCAGATAGTTGAATTGAACCCTGATGTTGGGGAATGAGGTTTGATTTATGGGGTGAAGACCTTAATGCTCCACTAATTACAAGGATTAGTGGTGTAGTCGTAAGCCCTTACGCAGTGCAGCAGTAGACCTTGGGTTTGATTCCTTACAGGGCGTTTTATTTGACTATCACTGTGTGATGGAAATACAAACACCTCAACAGTAACAAAGATTGGCGTGCAGCCTCACAGTAAGAAGGCTGCAGGGTCGATATCCTCTAGCCTTGGTAATTCAACATAATGAAATAAAAGAAGTATTCTTTGATAGGCAAGCGCAGCAGCATGGTGGTGTGCGAAACATATTTCATTCATTCATTTCTTGACTGTATGAGAAAAAGGAAATAGCAGCAGAGTAAAAGGAGAAAACGTAATATACCTCCTTTCACCTCAAAGGGGATAGAGGGTGAGGGGGTGATCAAAATGTGTTTCTTCATTTCCTGAGCTTTCAGGAAAAGTCTTTCTCCATGTGCTGCACTGTCCCAAGTAGTCTGCGAATCATGACCTGATACAACCCCACCATACTCGTTTTTTTATGGGGGGGTTCACACATACTGAGCTCAATTTGGAAAATCAGAGTCTTGCACTTTATATCTTTGGATTCACTTTTAAAAAGCTGAATTGGAACAATGATGGTAACAAAGCACAGAGAACTGGAGCTGACAAGGACGGCAGCTTTTGACTCATCTATAGGCAAGTTGGGGTCTCCATCAGGTTTAGGATGAAGGCTCAACACAGAACGACAGAGATCAGGTTTGGAGACTCAGCGTTGGACAACAAGGCAGGTTAATGACAGGAAAGAGAGCACGGTTGGACTGGACATGAAGAATGAAAAGTTTGGTTTTCTAGTTTAGAGGAAAGCTAAAAGCTTGATTTTCTTGAAGTAGGAAAACTGATTAATGGAAACCTCTCTCACTCTGAATGCAAGGAGGCTCTGGAGAAGAAGTCGATGGACACAGGAGGCTGAGCACAGCAATAGGTGTATGTGTCTGTCTGAGTCTCTCTGTGTGTGTTTGTGTAGCATCCTGGTAGGATGGCAGTGGCTTGAATATCAGCTGTGGAGGTTTCCACTAAATGATGATGTCCTTTTAGTTGTAAACATTACTTTTCCATATTATAGCTATTATATGGATAACTATAATGACATATAGCAAAAACAAATTTAAAAAAAATTATTTTAATATACATTTCTGCTTCATGTTGCCATTTTAAATGTTTTTAACAAACCAAACAGCTTGGAAATCATGTGCAATTTAACGAAGGGCATTTCTGCCTCTCCAACTGATGTAAAATTGCTGGGTCAACCTTGTAATACGTATTTGGTCTCACTCACAGCGAGTCTGTTAGCCTAGTTAGACAGCTAATAAACACAAGCACATCCACAAAGACTGTCACTTAGACAAAAAAATATAGGCTGCCATACAAGAAATAAAAATCTTGATTGTGGTCTCAGCCTTGACAACTTGCGCAAAGCTACTCAAAAGTTAGCCCTTTCGCACAAATAGCCGTGAAACAACTGTGCTACACGATTAAGTCTTTTTTTCCTCAAAGAAAAGCTGCCTTTTCAATATGTCCAAGCACCCCGACTCATAACCACGTTATTAAGGTCTGTAATAAACATGACCGTTTGTAAATCCGTCAAGATTTCAGCGAGTTAAGAGTATTTCTGATCATGCAAATTACTCACCTTCCGTCAGCTACCATACAATGTACCAGAATGGTACACTGAAGTAAGATGGCCGCCGTGTACGGAGGCCGGGGACTCCGCCTCGATTCATTTGGCCTTTCTTATATATGTCTACGCGTGCAACGCTACCGCGCTATGTTGGTTTCAGGAAGTGGAGAGAAAAGGCGGAATTACCGAGAGCTTTTCGGCTTTAAATCCGTATACTGGCGGAACCAAGTTGTTCATAGTATATATACAGTCTATGGTCATTCTGTGAAAAACAAGTAAGAGGTTTTTAAGACGCAAATGAATCCAATGTTGAGATTGAAGGTTCAATAACTTGGTCTGGGATCCGCCTGGCGTTAGGACCCAGCGAAGCCCTCAGCGCACATGGCAGTGTGGTCGCTCCTGTGTGAGAGGGAATGGTAAATCCGCTTCACTATCCTCCAACATTCCCTCATTCTGTCTTTCCAACAGCTCCCTGCCGTATCCAAATCACATGAGCCGCTCATTTACACACAAACACTAACACATGAGGTGGTACGGTGTTATTTTCGGGAGCGTTGCCCGTCTACCGTCCGGGGAAGGAGGGAAAAGTTGTTGACAGCTTCTTTTTTGGGAATGACAGTCTGCCTCATCTTTTTGGAGTCTTGGCGGTGTTGCTTTTTACTTTTTTAAAACACGGTGTTTCTACACCAAACCTTTGCTTTGACCTGTATTTCCACCCTGTGTCTGAAGCAATCATCTTAAAGTGAGTGGTCGTGCGCAATCTGACCGGAGCGCATTCCCCCGGCTTTACCCCACCGAGCCCGGGCATCATGAGAACCTGGAGGCGGCGGAAGAACTTTGCCTGTCTGATCTTCGCTCTCCACCTCTGGTGCCTGTCAGCGGCTGTAGAAAACGCTGACAACACGGTTTACAATGTACAAGGAGGTGAGTGAACAACATACATCTGAACGTTTTTGTTATATTGTGATTTAGCCAATATCTTTGAGGTGGACTGTTAGGATTACATTTGTTCACGTTTTATGAGGACACATTTAGTCAGGTGAGCTTTCACCTGCAGGTTTTCATCTTACATTTTGCTCAAAGACTCCTTATGTTACATCACCATTTGATTCACATCTGTCATTGTCTTGCGTACTTTGAATCAGAGACATGCAGAGGGGAAAAGACGTTTTTTTCAGATCCATCTTTCTGCCCTGGAGGAACAATAAAAGGAAGTGTGGACAGATGTTTTTAACATACAGGAGGATATAGCCTTATCTTTAGGTTGTAAACTTAAACAAACCGGATATTTTTATTATTCACAGGCTAAAATTAACCTTCTAAATGAAAACCCAGTAAAAGGGTATTGTGCTTGAGTTTGTGTGCTGATCTAAGACAAGGTAGTTTAGAAATAGTGTAGATAGACACAGATGAAAGTATAGTATCTATTATAGATATACCACCTTACAAACTCTGAAAGCTTCTTTTTATTCAACATTATTTACCGCCTTCATTTTTTTTTCAATGCGGTGGATGAGTCTTAAAAAGTTTGCATGAAACAGTGCAACACCCTCAGCCTTAAAATACAAAAATAAAATAATTGTATTTATGCCAGTGCAAAATGTTCATTCCTTTTAAAACAATAGCTGGAGTATAAAATTCTGCTTTTGCTCCTTATTGTTGTTTATCTGATGCAAAGTAATACAAATCCTGAGGGTGCATCATTAATACTACCTCAGAAATGATGGCAAAGTTCCCCATCAGAGTTATAGTTATGTTAAAATCGGGCTAAAATAGTTCTTAGGGGTGGTGTGGGTATTGAAATAGAGCAGTATGTACCACCTCTTTGATGTCAGCAGGATATTGACTTCCTCTCTATGAGATGTTTTCATGGCTTCTTACACCTTGGTGGAGATTGAGCCACCATCTCTTAATGTCATGCTGTAATTTTTGAGCAGCAATGAAGCAAGAGAGGTTTCCCTTTAGGCGTACTCATCCTCAGATCTCTTGCATTGTTTGGATCAGTTCATGTAAATGAAGAGAGATAGAGATCTTATTACTATGAAGTGTTATCGACTTTTTTTTTTTGAGAAATAAGCATGACTTCAGCATCATCGCTTATCTAAATATTGCCGCAGTAGTTCACATGTCATTCCTTACATTGAGCTAACATCATGCCACAATCAAAATCAAAGTTTCTTCTACTGTTGTGAGACTTTGACGCAGTACCTTGGCCTAATAAACAAAGAAAAAAAAGTGCTGACACATGTTTTGCCGTCATTTCTGGTCCTGCTGCCTCTATCCTTATCTGATCTCTGTGTCTGGATTTTACCGTGGGCAAGGATCAGGCAGCTTCTCTGCACAAACAAATTTATGCACACACAGACAGACGCACACACAAACACACACAGCAAACCAGGTGAAGTGGAGATAACATGCTTCTTGAGGCTAATAGGTGTTTTTCCAGACAACTGCATAATTTAAGCCAGCACTACAAGTCCACTGTGGGAACATTTTGGGTTTCATCCAAATGAGTGGGGAGAGCCCATCGATAGGAAACAGCCTGTAATTATTGACGTTGGTGGGAAATTAATGGCCTTCAAATCATAGAAATGTTGTTAATCGCTTCCCTTGACATCAGGTCGGGGCACATTTCCTATAAGTAGTCTCAGTGATTTTAAATTGAGCAACATTTTGAGACCAGCTTGTGTGCCTACTGTTTATAGTTTAAGCACATACTGGAAAAGAAGTTGGATGCTCCTCCGTAGCACAGTTTTCTGGTCATGAGGTGGACTAAAATTAATGTAGATGCCTTTCTGTGACCCACAAAAGCAAACAACACCAACAGGGTGTTGACAGATTATTTCTTTATGGTTATTTTGAATGCCTGTAAACACTGGGAGGGGGAGGGTGTCAGATATAGAGATTAACAGCACACTTTAGAGGTCGATTATTTTTTATATCTACGTGCAGGGATTCAGTAAATATTACATTTGACTGTTAAAGGACCAAAAAGGATGACTTTTTAAAAATCGAACAACACAATCAAACACGCTCCTCACAGTAGCTTTAATGTGTCATTTAAACAACAGTAGTCAAAGCAGTGATCAGTGACTCACTTTAGAGTCTACTGTTTATGAAAACCTTGTTGTCATCAAGTACAGAGGCCATTGTGCCTTTTGCTTCGGGAAATATCTGTTTTACAACTAGATCAATACAATCTCTGTCTTTTGCTGTTCTGTCATTTTATCAGATTGTTTCTTCTATTTGAGCACTGTGCTTGAATTTATGTAAATGGCACTTTCTCAGATTTAGATCTTCATTAGTTTTCTCGCTGTTCAGCTGTCTGTTTTTATGACTTTTGGATGTTTGAATTAAAATTTGGCTCTTGATATTTACTGCTGCTGTTCATAGCAGAGCTGATAACAGTGACTGTTTTCATAGAAAACCCACCAGAGGTCCCACTGATTACTTTAAGCTATATTGCCTGTGGTTTATTTGCAGATCGGTAGAATTTGAGAACATCGTGTATTTGTTGGCAAGAAAACAAGATGCCATGTCGTCAAAAGGCAGCTCGTGATGTATGTTGAGTGTAAAAATGTTCCTTTAGGCCAAAATGGGTTGGCTCCACAGTGTCCTAAATCCTGTACAACTGGTCGCCTGACTTTAGCCAGATTTGTGATGAATGTCTTGCCAGGATCGACCAAACCTGGGCTTCTGCCACGAGCTTGTCCAACTGCAACAGATTTGCAGCCTTGATGGGCCAAAGTCCACACCCCCCTTAAACCAAGTGTGCCAACCCTCAGCTGCAATCGACAACCTGGAGAGGGGTCAAAAAATGAGAGGGTCTTTTATCTGGTGGGATTTTAAAAGGTGTCATGTTGAGTATATTTCAGTCTTGGAGTTGGTTATGTTATAATGCTGAGAGTTTCTAGAGGGAAAACTAATCAACAAGTGAAATCACTGCCCAAGTTAATAAGCAGGATTGAGGGCAGAAGTTCAAATGATGTTTTTATCAAAGGCTTTCAAAGAGAAAAAGCAAAGTTTGTTTTAAAATACCACTAAAACTGGCTATTCATGAAAACCTTTGCATATGTAGCATTCAGATACACCTCACAGTGTATTATTCTGTCAGATTTGACCCTGAGACCTTTCATTTAACATCCCACATTCAAAGCACTTGAGATGACCCAGCTGGTGGATCCTAGAGCGAAGCTGTGATTTTTTTTGTTTGACTCCATCTCTGTCTAAACGCTGGTATTACTCAATTTAAAGGTTCATGCCCAAGAATCTTCAAAGTTCAAACCAGGCAAGTAGGAGGTGAACCAGCTGGCCACTCATTAGCTTCAAAAAGGCTAGAAGCAAAACTAAAATAAGTCCCTTTAGGGCAAGAATCAAACAGGCTGTGTTTACAAATCTTTAATGAATCTCCTCTCTCTCCGAGGCTTTACGTCTCTGTATCTCTCTTTGTCTCTCCTCTGCATATCAACTGGTTTTACAAGTTCTGATCTGTATTTTCTGGGCAGAGGAAAGCTCAATAAATAATTAGAGACCGAACCAAATGACCTGGATTAGATTTGAGGATATTATCTGGTCAGGGCGCAGCATCAGACAGAATTAATTAGAAAGATTAGACTGTCTGTGTTGTCCAAACAAACTAGAGGAGCGGAGAATGAAACCTGCATTGAAACAGAAATTCAGATACATGTGCACTCCCTTCTGGTCTCTTAGGTGCCTAGCCCACATTTCAGCACAGTTTCCTGGGATGTAACTCACACCCATCACACGGTCTGAGGTGGAACGCTGATGTATGGCTACCATTTAGGAAATAACCTCACCCTGGTCTGTCTTTCAAACCCTTGGGGTGGCTGTTGCTTGACATTTTGAGGGCAGGCCAGCATTGATTTGTTAGCTATGACGGAAGGACCGACAAAGTCAGAAACGTTTTCCTCTGTTAAGCATCATTGGCCATTATAGCCATCAGAGTGATTTAGCTTCCTCATGCTCCTCTCGTGCCGCTCTGCCCGGGTATGACGGGATCACGGATATAATGGATAAACTGATATTATGAGACGGCGACGTAAGGCAACTGCGCACAAACAAAGTGGTGTGCACGGCTCAGAGATGCTTACTGCCGGGTGATAATCTGGGAAACTAACATGCACACATGGAATAATGCTCCGGGCAAATCCAGATGCCATGGCTGAGAAAGGGAAGATTAGGGAGGAGGAGAAAAAAAAGGGACAGACTGGGAACAATCCTGGTGTCAGACAACAACAGAACAGCAGACCAACACCTGACAGGCAGCAGTCAGTCTCAGGCATGATAGATGAGTGTGGCCTCATTTTCCCCCATTCGTATCAGCATTCAAGGAGCGATGAGAGACATGTGCAAAGGCAGACACGTACCTTTCTTTTATCCATTTCCACAGTAATTGAATGTGTCACGCTTCCTGTAAGGCGCGGGTATTTTCGTGTGATAGGTTATTTTCTCTGGTACTTTGTGAAGCGAAGAAAGAAGGATGAATGGCTTGATGTGAAGTAAGAGAGAAACTGTGATTATCAAGTTGTTTATTCATGCTACAGTGCAGAATGAAGGCAGGTGAGGGATTTGCAAGAGGCGGATCACACTGCAATAAGTTTGAACCGGAGAAGTACATAATTTTTTGCTCACAGAAAAGAGCTGGTAAACATATGACACATTTCAAGAAGTGTTTTTTTGTCTTCTTCTTCCTCTTCGTCACACTCTTATTATGAAATATCTGGTTCTGGCCAGATAAATGTAGGGAGAGGTAAAAGAAAAAAGCGGAGTGTTGCGAACATACCTTGAGTTTGAGACTCACGCTGTTCCACATCGAGCTGAGTCACCAGGTCGATCCACCTCAGTAATTTCAAAAGTGATGGGTCATCACAGCTGCATGTAAGCGTATTGAATGTGAGATCTCACTGATTAGAGTCCAGCCATGTTCTCTAACCATCAGACATTATGCTGGAGAGGCTTCTGATGGAGCGAAGAGAAGTGTTTCAAAGAGAGTCCATGATGTAATAAGCACCTTTGTGTAGAAAAGCCTTCAAGGAGGGAGCTGAATGTGTTTTCTTCAGTGCAGTTCGCGACCTATCGATGCTTTAACGCAAATGTTTTTTATGTCGTGTTTTGGGGAGTCATCCTTGAGATTTCTCTGATGCATTGTCTTGATTGAGACATAATGTTCTATCTGTTGAGTGATTTACAATGCATTACATAATATAAAGGGTTTGGCTGAATGAAGGTCTGAAGCACTGACTCTTGCATAATCCTTGAGTTTCTTATGTGATTTTTTTGTAGATGCAGTCGATGAGAACATAGTTGTAAATACAAATTTGAAGGTAGCTCCATCCCACCTATAACCTGTGGCATTCAAATGTCTGTTTTTCGAATGTGAAAGTATCCTCGTGTGTTCCTGATTTGAGCCTTTTCCACTTGAAGGACATAATCATTTGAACTGGTCTTTTTTTCTTCTTCTTCAGGGCTGTCAAATTATTACTTTTCAAAATCGCTAAATACAACCCCAATACTTTAAGCTCCAGTGAGGAATTTTTGATGCTCATAAAGTAGTCTGAAATTCATTTTAAATACCATATTATGACATTGAAAAGCAAGGAAAACCATCAGGGACAAGATTGACTGATTGTATAATGTTATTTTTTAATGTTTGAAGCCTTTTTAAGGGGTTAGTTATCGGCCAAGTAGCTATAGAAACGGTCTTGTTTTTACAATTTCCACAAAAATATTCACAATAAATCATCAATTTGACCGTCCAAAGTCAGCAGGATGAGGTGTTTTGTGGCCCCAGATAAGCACAGACTTCTTTTTCCACAGAAGGTACCAAAATTGGCACCAACTAAGAGTCTCTTAAGAGATCTTCTACTACTCGGATGTAAACAAGCACAGAGGACAGATGGCATCTTGTAGCATGATGCGGTTCAGTTTATGATCCAGTATTTTGATTTAAAAATCAAATAGAATTGCAAATTAAGGTTATACAATTTTACACAGTTAAAACGCTGACTATTTGCAGGGAAAATGTTTATCAATATATTCTCAAATTGATGTGCTCATCTTGCGAAGCACTTCAACACAAACTGCATCTGAAGTATTTGGTTTGGAGTGGTACCCTTAAAGTTCTGAAAAAGTTGCACTTTTGATATAAAAGTGGCACCAGATGAAAAGTCAGAGTATCAAAGATGTCATTAATAAATCATCCGGAGCAGGGGAAGAATGTCAGAGCTAAACTACATGGCAATCTGTGCAATAGCTGAGTTATGGGGAGCAGTATGGAAAAGAAAAAACCACCACAGTCAAACAGATTTACGCTCAGAGAATATAAATGTGTAGAAAATTTTCATCTGTACAAAAACTAGATTATTGTCAAACAAAATTTTACTTATACCATACAAGTCATACAAGACAAGATACAAAGATAAAAAAAATTGTTAAAGACTGGAAATGGTGGGTTAGCCTAACCTTTTGGACCGACTGACTGACAGTGCCCTCGAGATGTTACTAGCACAGCTAAAATCCATATTCATTGGAACTCCATCTCCCACAAATGGCTGCCAGGTGACCCAGCATGTGTGATAAATTTCTGTTAATCCTCAAATCCTCCTTGCCGAAATCCCCATAGCTCTGAGACAGAATGCTCAAATCTGTGCAGGACAAGATGGGAATTGGCTTTTCCACTGTTGCTCCCACAGGATGGGAGTGGGACACACAGGCAAATCTCACTAAACCGCACTGAGAAGTCTCCTGTTACCCTTATTTCACTGTGAGCTGTTGACCTTCTAGTTTACCCTATCAGGCTAATAATGGGCTGGTTTTCTTGCAATGGATCTGGGGGTGGGGGTGGTGGGGGGGCTACATCCAGGATTAACTCATTCTCAGCTTCAGTGCTAATTGCTCCAGTGTGTCATTGCTGGGGAGAGTGAGGACTGAGGGAGGGATTGTCGAAATGAGGGACTTCTCAAATTCTCAGCTCTTGCCAAAGGCTTTGGGACTCTTTGTTTTTCTGCATCTCTGAGCCCCGTATGTCTCTCTGTCTCTTAGCTTGGTCTTCCCATTGTCAGTAAGACGCTCACAGTAGATGTTCACCATCGGGAGTATAATAATTAACCGTGTTTCTCTGTCTTCTCTCTGTTTTTTTTTTTTTGTGTAGCTCTGTGGTTTTGCTTTTGACAGTTTTGCTCATTTAAATGCTGTTTGTCAGCCATTCAAGTACATTTAAGATGATGTCCAAAAACGTCCATAGTCCAGATTTTTAAGGCCGATTTACAGCATTTTACTGTCATATTGTTATCGGCCCTCTCAAAGTCAATATCACCATTGTCTTTCCATACAAAAATGCATCTGAAAGGAAACAAAATCTAAGACTGACTAGTATTTAATTGAAATTATGATGGGCAAGATGTATGGAATAATGCAGTTTATTGATATTTACCTTGTATATTTTTTTTCTTAAGCACTAATTAGGCCTGTCACGATAACAAATTTTGCTGGACGATAATTGTGCTACAAATTATCGCCGATAAACGATATTATTGACACCGTTTTTTAAATTATAGATAATATTATATGGCATAATAATGCAAGTACACCGTGTCAAAAGTGATAAACTTTAATTTCCACTGTCTGTCAGCGCGCACCATTTTGCACTGTTTTGTTTATATTTGCTTTGCTTACCAAACGCTTCAGTAAGCGGTACCTCCGGCGGTACTTTTTCTGCTCATTTGAGAAAAATGGAGGGGATGATTGTGCTTGAGGTGCACGTGCATGTTCGTCGTATTCCCCTTTTTTGTCACCACAACTTTTGAACAAATACGACATATCGGCTCGTCCGTATTTGTGGGCTCACCTCTTTCATTTGGTTTAAAGCAGTGTTGTTTTCGTCATATTTCGTCAGATATTTTCGTCAACGCCAGCGTCAAAAAAGGGAAATATTGACTAAAATATTTCCCTTTTCTTCCACGACAAAGACGTAACGTTGACGAGCTAAACGTAAGTCGGAGATGACTAAAATGTGACGAGACGAAAGTGCGTTTACGTTGATGGGACGAGATGAAAATGACGAACAGAGTTGCAAAACTCAGTCAGTTAAACACTAAACATATAGGAGCAGCTTCAGTCCGCTATGACAGCTCTCATCAGCCTGCTGTGCTCCTCCAACACACAGACACACACGCGCGCGCACACACTTGGAGTTTTGTGGCTGACGAAAACAAAACTGGTTTAAAGCCGAAATATTCCCACACTTGGGCTGTTGCGTTCGGTTTAGACACCAAAGCTGTCGTGTTCACTCTGTTTGCTTGCTTTTCACTCACGACGCTCACTTGCAGCACTGTATCCAAAAAGTGGATACTGTGTCTGTGTGCCTGTGCGCGCCAGCCCCCTCGTGACAAAGACACTGAATGACTGACAGGAGGGTTCACTAACTCCGTTCATTCCGCTATAGAGCCAACGCCCCCAGGTGCCGTGAAAAATGCGCAGAGTGAGACCTCCTCTCTCATCCAGCGTCTTTGGTAGCGAGAGAAGAAGAAAACAAACGCACGTCAATTATCGAGGCTGGCAAAATGACCGACCTCGTTTTTATTTATCGAGCGATAAGGCGATTAATTGATTATCGCGACAGGCCTAGCACTAATTCTGGACCCCCCTTTTTTTTCTGTCTGTATGTATTTCATAAAACATTCATAGAAGTTCGATAATATAATTTCTCATTTGTTAACATTATCATATTCAAAACAAAATGATACTGGCATTATATATCGATCATCGGCCAAGCTGCTCCCTCATTATTGGTATTGGCATTGGCTATTGAAAACTGTAATCAGGCGACCACTACTTTTTACCCTCTCACCAGGCTGAGATCTTCCCTGCATATGAAACTGAATCACATATCACCACCTACTGTATCAGAATGTGTAGGCCTATTAGTACTTGAGAGAAAATTAGCTTTAGCGATAGTTCAGGAAGGATGTGAAAGTCAAGCTCAGTTCACGGTTCATTAGCCGATCCTAATGCCAGACCATAGCAGCTGCTAACTTTCCTCGCATCCAATTCGTAAATGTCCACGACTGCTTTGCAACCCACCTGCACTCCAGCTCCTCCTTTTAAGCTGTGTCTGATCTTATCAGTTTTAAAAGTTTTGTCACTGATGTCGGCTCTGTTCTGTTTGGATTTTTGTCAGTGCCGCTCTCCTGCCCTGGCTTTTCATGAAACAGAGAGGAGGTGGACTCTCCCTGCTGCAGGCTCTGGCGTTCCATGTAAGCATGTGAAAGGGCAGGGCTGAGCAATGGCTGAGCAATACCGCCAAATATAACTTGGCGTGCAAGTGGTTAAGAGATCCTGACTGAACTTTTATTAGCTTTATTTTTTTCTGATCGCATTTCAATTTTTCAATAAGAAATAACAGAATATTACCATTAATTTATCAAACCTTAAACAGCATCATGTGTTCCCCTAAAATAAATAAAGTTTGTAAACCAGCCAGATCATTATGTTTATGTTCATACACACACTAAAGTGAAAAGAAGCTTTCATGTGTGTTATATAGTCAGCAAAGAGGTCGTTTTATTTCACTTTCTTCAGCTTTAACCATCAGTCGATTTATGCAGTAAAGCAGCAAACAATTTAGAAAGCCACAAATGAACTACTTTTTAAGAAAATGCATGCGGGACAGCATTTTGAAGATGAGCTATGTCAGCACTTGAGCTTTTTCCACATTTATGTGAAGAAGAAAAAAAGGCTTTATGGAGTGTTTTAACAGGGTGAACTGTAAAATGCTTTCTTTGATGTGCTGCAGAGACGAGTGTTTTGAAAAGAAACATAGTCTTTGTTTCAGTGCTGAGCTTCACACTGTGACAAGTCTCGTTATGACAACCTGAAATGTGGGCCAAAAGATTATGTTGCTGTCTTTCTGTTTTTTGAGTCCTACAGACTTCCAGCTAATTTAATTAATGTCAAGACGTCCTCTCAGGTATCTCTGTCTGGCTGATGTTGTAGGAGTAGTTAGATGCCATTTCTGTATCCAAGGATGCCTCTATTAAGGTTGTCATGAGCTGAACTAAGTTCAAAGCCACTTCATTCGCCATTCTCTTTGTCAAGGTTTCTTTATTTCCAGGGGCCCAACGTAGGTGTAGCAACCATCGCCGTATTTAGGTCAGTGGTGTTTTCATACGGAATCAGTAATTAGATGTATACAGAAAGCTCGAGTCATGTTTGAAGAACTCCTTTGTTTCACTTTGACCCGAAAGATGAAACATTTTAGCATCTTTACTTGCAGATTCCTGGTGTAAGAGGTAAAAGAGAAGAGAAAGAACGTGGAGCGTCTTGAGGAGAACTTCAGAGAATTGCAAGAGACACAAAGATTTTTATGAAGTCTGAGCAATAAGCACCACTTTTCTCTTACTTCCTGTTATCACTCTCTCTGAATTTATCCTTTGTATAACCCCTGAGTCTGTGATGGAAAGCCTTTCACTCTCATCACAAGAATGTACAACCATTTTTTTTTCCAATGGTTTAAAAGTTTCTTTCTGGATGTCTAGATTTTAAAACTGTCGAGGTGTGAAGGTACCATTTACCATTTATACCATTTAAAGCTTCAACCTGAAAATATTTCCTCTTATTATAAATGAATATCAAGGACTTTTACTGAAAAAGGTACATTTTATTCTGCTTCTAAAGCCTTTTAGTCCCACACACATCATCTATGAGCTTTCTTGTTATGTGGCCTTTGTCATTATGAGCATATTTGGGGTTAAGTGTCTTTCTAAGAACATTTTAACACATGAAAAGGTGCAGAAATCAACCACCAATCAAGTGGTCTGAAGGCGACCTGCTTCTTGAGTCTAAAGCCATTGAAATTCAACTGCTTTTGCTGAGAGTCAAATTAAATGATCAATACCATCCTTTCTGTTGATCTGAAAAGTTGACTGGACACCTGACGATAATGACAGAAACTACTCAGAATTAGACAAGCCACTAACCTGCGTAAACCCATGAGTTGTTTGCGATCAACAGTTCAACTCTTTCCCAAAAGGTCATCTAAGAAAGAAAGACACAACTTTGCAAGTTCAACAGATCAATAACTAGAAAAGCACTCGGAGAGCGCAGACCTCCGCCAAGCAGCTCATGTCCCCCCTTATATTGTGATTCACACCAAAACTTTTATGTGTCTTTTATCAACGTTTATTTGTGTTTAAACTGGTATGTTCACTGTTCATAATGTCCCTAAAACGAGAAATGCCCTGACCTGGATTCGAACCCAGGACCTTCTGGCTGTGAGGTGGCAGTGCTAACCACTACACCACTGTGCCGCCCATCGGTTATCTTTCAGCATTGAAAATTCCAACGACACCCTTATTTTTGAGTGTTCTGGATCACAGTATCTAGAATTTTGTCCGGATCACCACCAAAATTTAATGGGATCCTCCTGGGGTTGAGACGCACCTCTGGTGAAAATTTTAGGTCAATTTGTCTGTTAATTTCTCCGTAAAGTTGCTAACAGACAAACAAACAAACAAACAAACCAACGCTACTGAAAACATAACCTCCTTGGTGCAGGTAAAAACATGGCTTGTCTTAAACTCAGGGTCACATGTCAATATATGATACAGTATTGGAAAGGGTCATTCCTTTGTTTTTTTAATGATTCAAATTTTATTAAAGTTTTGATTATTTTTATGACAACACCAAACTAAAACAACCAGTAAAAAAAGAAGAAAAAAAAAAAGGCAAAATTAAGAGACAGTCTCATGATAATAAGACATAGAAGTAAAAACAATCAAATAAAAATACGTACATTTGTCCAAAACAGGTAAAATTAGTCCATGCTCAATATGTTAAACAATCTTATTCAAATACAACCACCACACATGTTGCACTGTAATAAACTCAGTCTACCTCCACCTTCATTTCCATGCCAGCCCATAATGATCAGTGTTATCTGATACATTTTGGGCCATTTCTTTGTAAAGTATTTACCCCTCATGATTGAGGCAAACTGTCACTCATAACTGCAAGGCTGGATGGGAAGAAAGGTGGAGGGACGCGTTTATTGTCTGGAACAAAGTAGAACAAGTGAATAGAGTCACAAGAGCCATGATGTGGATTGTAGAAAATAGTTATCACTGCAGCTAAACCATTCTGTCAAGCAGTCAAGAAATATGGGCGTCACAGAGTATAATGTAAGAGGGTGAGTGCGTAAAAGCAGGACAGAGCTAATCTTATTACCGTACCTGTCATCTATCAAACAGACTTTAATTTAAGCACAGATACAAGCGCTTTATTTAGATATTCTCATACATGTGGTAGTTTAACTTAAAGACTGTAAATGTTGATGAATGATATACTATACATCATCTAATGTTGTTGGCTGTCTGATCCTTCTGTTTAGTTCAACGGGGACATGGATAAGTGGGGCTGTTGTCACAACTTGGGATTAGTTTGTATCACTTTTTGCGCTGCACTGACGCAGAAATACATTTAATAGTTTTTCTTAACTGTGTGGTCCGTGGTTTTAAATGTAGTTTCGGATTTATTGGCAGCTTTTCTGTTACTAGCTGTGTCCCATGTTATCAGTCTTTTTGCTGAAGTAAGCTGGCAAACCTCTGGCTCTTGCTGTAAACTATAATCAGACAGATCTGGTCGATACCGTCCTCTGTTGTTAAGGTGTCTAGTACTTCTGTAAATAATAAGATTGCTGTATGTAAACAGAATGGGGTGTAATATAATTTTCATGAATGTGTTTGTAAGCGTTAGACAAAAGGAGAAGAAGAATAGGAGAAAGAACAAACCTGTGCGCACTGACAATAACACCTACCTCTTGTCCATGCAGTTGTTTGAGCTTGGCTCAATACGCTGCCACTTCATGATCAATAAGTATGATCAATGCAGTAGGCACTCTCAGAAATGGTTCTGGGTTAGAGCCACATTTCCGTCGATTCCAATTCCAACAGTTGAACTCACCCCCGCTGTGTTTTGCTTAGTTGTCAGCGTTTTTGGCACTACACTGTTTTATTTAAAGACAGTTGTCCTTGTGTATAATTGTAGAACTTTTCTCTTCCTTTTCTCTGCTGAGAGAGTCTCCTCCGGTGAGTCACGGCTAGCTGAGACGCTCCTTTTCAGGGCGTTCATAGACATGTCGCAGCGGTTTGATTGGAGGCCGGTGCGACCGGTTTCCGCCGCTGCCATGAATGTATTGAACATTAAATCTTCTCCATTATTAAATCCATAATCAGAGTTCTTATTCGCTGATCTGCTGTTATTATAAAAGTCACGTCTCTGGGGCCCATTGTGTGTCCTCATATTTCATATTTGACCTTTATTTAAAGCTAGGGAGATCAGACCTGTGCAGTCAAGAGCAGCTGAGATAAAGAATTGCTGAGAAAAATGCCAAAAGTTTTAGAGGTCCTTACTTCTCAGATTAGTATTTTTCCGGTTATCTCACTTTTGTGCAATAACGAACTCTACACCTTTGGATTTTGGATCATTACTCAAACAAAATTTCATTGAATTATCTACAAGGACTTGTTCGGGGTATATTGGGAACTGTTTTCTTTATAACATGATTCTTTTGTAGTTCTGCTGATTAATCCAGTAAGTGGAAATTTATCAGACTGATATGAAAATGAGCAGCAATAGTTTGTGTGAATATTTTATCCAATAAAAGATTATTACAACAAAAAAGCAAAATCCTACCAGAGGGTCCATTATGTTACTGAAGCAGAGATTTAGATCGTAACACATTATCCTCATTAACAGAGTAAGTTCGCCTAATGGTGTGAATCAATCTTTAATCTACCTTCATTTATACAGCACCAATTTGTGCTACACAATGTTTGAAGAAAATTTACAGAAAGACAGGGTCAACATTCAGCAAATAGTGAGGAAAAACTTTAATTTCCCGTTGTAATGATGATAACAAGGCTGAGACTGATAATGTTACAGTCAGATGCATTGGTTTTACAACAGCTACAGTAAAAGGTGAGACTGACATCAATAGTTGTAGCGCTTGGAGTCTGGCTGGTCCACAGCGGCAGTGGTCCACAATCTATTTTACAATCTGCTTCAGATCTCCCAGGATGATCTCTGCTTAGTGACTTGAATCGGACATGAGGTTATAAAGTTAGAGGCAGGAGGGAGAGAGAGGGAAAGACAGAGGCTTAATCTAAGCCTGTAGTAGCATAACTAAGAGCTGGTCCAAGCCTGAGTCAGCCCTGACCATAAGCTTCATCAAAAATGAAAGTTTAAGCACGTTCTTTCAAGTAGAGACGGTGTCTGCCTCCTGTAGGGATGCACCAATCCAATATTTGGATTGGATATCGGCGCCGATATTGACAAATTAACTGGATTGGATATCTAATGAATGGCACCGATCCAGCGTTCAGATCTTTTTTCTTTTAATTAATATCAAACACAGCAACACAGAGATTCTGTTCACTCTATATTCTATGTCTGTCTATCCTTTTGCACTAAATGTTTACATGAAAGTCTTCTTTTTGCTGTGTGCTAATGTGCAATTTGTTATTTGTTCATAAATAATATGAAGTAAATTTATATGTGTTAATTTGTTACCTTCTTTTAACAAGGCTAATGTCAAGCCTGATGCCTTCACTATCAGGGCAAGGTATACAGTTCATTCATTCAACAGTAGTATCGGATCGGTATCAGATATCGGCCGATACGCTCAGCTCAAGTATCGGTATCGGATCGGAAAAAAATGGATGGGTGCATCTCTAGCCTCTTGAACCCTGAGCAGTAGATGACAAGCCTGATAACTGAACCAGTACTATTATTAAGAGACTCTGAGTTTCCATGAACAGGCCTAGAGTTACGAGAAACTAATATTATCAAGTGGTAATAGGGAGCTGAACGATATTATATTGATCAATTTCAGGTTTTTCCATGAACTCGACCCCATCTGTTGTTCCCAATTCGAAGCGTAAACTTTTCAGCTTAATTAAAAAAAATGATGTTTTCGCTCTGGAGCAGACACGGTGAAGATTATCACATGTCCTTCATCCTCTTGTTTTGACCTCCCTCACTTTGCTTATTTCCTTGTTCATCTCCAGAGAGGGACTCTATATTAACATTGCTGATAGAGCAGCTTTGAATGAAAAGCAGTGCATTCTTGTTCTGCCAGAGATTAAAGTTGCAGAGCAGATGAATTCAGCATGTGTGCATTTTAAACTTTTAATATATGCATGTCCTGTGGCCTCTTTTTAATCACTTCTACAGTTTATATACCCTATTCCTCAAAAAGTGAATTTAAGAGCAGATATCAGAAGACAGAGGAATTATACTCATGGTTCTCGATAAGGTGGATTTTTCCTGTGTCAAGCAGTGCCCTCTGTTTGCCTGAAGTAATTGCAGCTCATTTTGTTCCTTTTATTGTTGGTTTTTTTACTTCCCTGCTGAGCAAATTGGACACTTGCTCCTTTTTGAATTCACATTGTACCAGCCTAGAAAACTAGAAATATACTCCTGCTTGGGCAAAATTGCTAATTGCAAAACGTTTTTCTTTTAAAGCTCATCAGAAGGAAATAAACTTAAAAAGAGATCTGTTTTTGTGACTCTTCAGAGGCAGAAGAGGGGAAGAGATGTTATTGGCTTCTGTACAGACTCGTGCTTGCAAGATGTGTGACCCGTAGCTGATTTTCTCCTGTGTTCAATATAGGAATACAACTGTGGTTGGCTTACCAATCAAGATTCTCTCCAGAAACATGTGGGATTAACCCAGTTTTTGGTCTGAATTTCAAAGGTTCCCGAAGAGGATAAAGCCTGTGAGAGTGATCATGAATGCTATATCTCTTTGCTGTTTGAAGGAAATGCTTCTTTTTGGAGGGAGGGTGCAATGGCAGATTCTGCCTGTGAACTGTAATCAGCTTGTACTAAAGTTAGTATACAAACACATTTACATTCATTCACACTTTAAAAGGGTCAGTGTGCTTCAGAAAGTGTTTCTTAAACTGTTGAGCAGTTTTTTAAAATCCCTTGAAATGGGGGTGCTGCAACATTTGGGTAATAATCTCCTGACACAACCAATCTAACAAGCGTGCCCGCTTCACGCTTCAAGTGTGCAGAAGCAAGTCATTCGGCGTGATTTGTATTTCTGTCTGCAACACCAGTGAAAGAATGCCTCTGAGGAAAGATAGCCCAACGCTGTGTAATTCATTTTTGTCTCGTCTGTTTATGACGGCAGGCTTTTCGCCAAGTCTGACCACTACTATAAATACTTTTGCCCTCAGCTGTGGTCTGATGAAATATTGTCATACAAACTAGTTTGTTTTGTGTGTGTACACCTGCTTTAGTTTCCTCTCTGCACTGAGATCAGACCGGCGTGATCCTGTCAGTATTAAAGTGATATCCCGGCGTAGAATTAAGTTAGGGTCAAACACACCTTAACACCGAGCTATACACCCCGTCGAGAAATGAATGTTGCCGACTGCTTGCTTCTCTAGTTAAATACCAACTTTAAGTAACGACCGCAGGATAGCAATACACACTGGTCTGAGGAGCCATAAACAAACCTCAACCAAAACACCACTCTATAGCCATAAATAATGCTGATAAAACGACCTAACTTCATCAACAGTACATATAGAGTCCCAGCTATAGTACTAGCCACCAAACATCTTTTTAACTTTGCCTGATTACTTTAGCAAAAAGTCTAAACACAACTCACCCACTCTCTTCCAGCAGCCGCTTGTTTGTACGGAGACTTCAGGCGAGTCCATCACCACAGCGGGGTGACACAGTTCAAGGAAGAACATTTATGATCATTTCTTCATGGAAATGCAATCAGACTGAGACACTAAGGCAGAAAAACTACCGCGTCTGCAGTGCAAAATGATTAACATGGTGATTATTACGTCAAGGAAATGATAAAGAAAGGATCATAAATGTTCTTCCTTGAGCTGCGTCACCCCGCTGTAGTAATGGACTCTGCTGCTGGAGGAGAGTGGGTGAGTTGTGTTTAGTCTCTTTGCTAAAGAAATCAGGCAAAACTAAAAGGATGTTTGTGACCGCTGTGTATTACTATCATGTGGTTGTTACCAAAGTTAGTATAACTAGACAAGCAAGCAGTCAGCAACATTCATCTCTCGACGAGGTGTCTAACTCAGTGTTACGGTGTGTTTGACCTTAACTTACTTTTACGCTGGAATATCCCTTTAAGAGAGATCTAAACGACAGGTGAGGGCCACTGCTAGAGGTTTAAAAAGTCTTTTATTAACAAGACGTCTCCTTGACTCTTCTTTTATTGCTCCTTTTAAACAGCACTCAAGCCACAGCCTGTGGTCTCAGTCATGCTGCTCCGTCTGTCTACCGTGGCTTTCATGCACCACTAAAACCAACAAACTACCAACGGCAAATGTTCAGATACCTCCTTAATTACAGGAGGCCCCCTTTTATGCCCTTGTTAGCGAATTATCCACCAGGAGTAAATGGAGAGTCAGGGCCACACCGAGAGTTCAGGGAAACCGCTGTCACAAACTTTTTGAAGTCGAAGTGCAGCCGTGGTAGCGAAAGAGTCATCGCCGAATTTGGTCTTCAAAGTAGAGAGATGTTGAACTTTGAAGAGGCAGACAGCTTGGAAATGAAGATGTCTCCGTCTGAAAGGAAAGCAGGAAGAAGGTCAAAGAGAGTATGTCAGACAGACTGTATCATCCCTGCTCTTACTGAACCTTGTTGTTTCCTGCACATGCAACAAACAGACGCTTCATGTGTGTATCTCAGGGGAGTGGCGAACAGACCTCAGACGTACAGTAAATACAAACACAGCACACTCTCTCAGCCTTCCTTTGGTGATAGCAGGAGTGCGAAACCTCAAACAACCTCTCCCCTCCCCTCCTGTGCTCCCTCTCATCTCCACTGCTCCTCTCTGGGTTTGTAACATTTATTGGGCTTCACAGGAAGCCTGCTGGGCCCGCTACAATACAGACATGCTCAGTGAGGCCGTGGGAGCATTAGGGACAGACTCAGAGAGGGGAGGAGAGCTAAAAGAGCAGAGGGAATTGTGACTGTGATTCCCACATTCTGCTTGAAGCCACTGATCCGGTTTGTCTTTTTTTTATTTTTTTTTTTATCCTATGCTATATATACAGTATATCCCAAGCTGTTTGCCTCCCAAATGAGGAGTCTTTTAAGAGCTAATCAGCATAATTGGCTCCAAACTTTGCTAATTTCACCTCAGTAATGGTTAAAGACGAGGAAAATGATGCGTAAAGAAAGTTTAAGAGGAAAAGTACCGTTTTCTGAACTGCTACATGAGGTGAAAGAGTAAAAGATATAAGGACAGTTTCACACTCCCACTGTTTGGGTGTATCGTAAAGACAGAGTTTCTCATAACATCTATTATTGATGCCGTGTTTTTGTGGCTGTGGTCCTGTTGCACTGGCCCTCTGGGGGACATCACGTCTCCTCACAGGAACGATAGATAGCTTTTACCCTCTCTTAGTATTGCAGTGCACAATCCTAAGTAGTCCCTCGTATTGTTTCTGAGGCATAAATCATGTAGGGGAGTGGAGAACGGCTGAGGTATCCCTGACCCTCTTATCTGCGTGCCAAAATCACACAGAGAACTGGATGAACTCAGGCTGATGTTCCTAGTGGGATGTCTCATTGCATCATGTAACCTTCGTGATTGTGTTTTGTTACAGGAAGTTTACGTGACGAGGCGAAAAGGCCAGAAGAAGCAACCAAGCCGAAACGCTATGAGACCACCGTACCTCTGCTGCTGAAGGGCGAAGAGCAAAGACCTGTCTGCCAGCTCATGACCGGGGTAAATACTTAAAAAGCTGCTCTCATTCAATGCAAATAAGCTGAAGAGCCTCCAAGTTTGATTCCAGAAGCTTAGCCAAGTGCAAATGTCTGTTTTTTTCTTTTTGACATAAACACCGGCCCTTGATTCCCTCCCTGTTGCCTCCTCGCTTGATTTTCTTCAGTAAAAAGTCGGCTCTTTGGCTCTGTTTATCCTCTCTTGGTTTTGTTCTGTGGTTTCTTCTTTCCCAGCCCTCTCTTCCTCTGTCCCCCCTCTGTTTGTTGAAGATGAGTTTGCCCTGAAGGTGAAGCGTCTGTGAATAAACCAAAAGTCTTCAGACTTCCATATTACAGGGCCACATTGAGAAAGAGATAGAAAATTGAGATTTTAATAAAAATTCAGACCAGCCCCATGAATGAGGACTGTCTTATAAAGTTATACTCATCAGCTGAGGACAAACACTGGTTGCAAAGCATGCTTAGGTTGTCTACCAGACTGAAGTCGATTCAGTTTGTGCGCATTCAAATACGTATGGTAATGTACTGCTGATGAGCTAAAAGATCGAGTAGCCTTTTCAACACCAGTGAGGTGGTCTATCATCTTTCATCTAATGCTCTTCTTCAAAACGGCCTAATAGTCAGGGGTTTAAATTAAGATTTTGTTCTTGAAATATTGTTGGAGATGATTACCTCTCCCACTAGGAATCATAAATATTAAACATGTTCAATATTTACAGCCAGAAAACCTTATTGAGGGATCCCTGAGGACAGCCAATCACGTATGCTGCCTGGTGTCATGTGGAACAATTTGACATCCAGTCGGGAAGTGAGCTGACTTATGACGAAAGTACGACAAATGCAACCATGGCAACGATAGTCAATGGGAAGCAAAAAGTGTGACAGACGTTTGAAATCTAGAAACCACATGGTGACAACTTCAGTGTTTACACAACCAAAGGTCAAAGGTTACTTTATTTGTACCCTCAGGTAGACTTCGTTTGCAGTGAATCACATGTATGACAGTAGATGAACAAACAGCACAATACATACATATAAAGTGACAACAGTGTCGGGGGTAAGAGATTAAAATGAATGAAATAAGACCAAATAAAACCAAACAAAACCCAATAAAACAAAATAAAACCCAATAAAACCAAATGGAAACCAACAGCTCTCAAGGTTTCTTCCCCGTGTTAGTGTGCCTGATGGCTGATGGAATAAAACATGCTCTGTAAAACATCCCACAGCCCAAACAATAAGGGGAGGTGTTGAAAAGAGATTACTACTTCAATAGAAGTACCAGGAAGTTAAGCAGCTAATAACAGGTAGCTCCTGTAATCTTCCATATCTGTTTCCTGTAAAATAATTTTCTATAGTAGAAGATTGTCAGCAGTTAACAAGCCTGATGCTGCGAGACAGTAAGATGCATGTTAGATTAAAGGAGCACACATATCTCTGATGAAATAAGCCTTCTCTGGACTTGTGGTTCTCGTATAAATCAAACCAGTTTGTCTCATCAACTACAAATAAAAAAAGAGCACCTGTGCCACGAAAATGTAGCTGTTAAAAACTTCAGGAGCAGCCAGACGTTTTTGTCCTGATGAAGTCAGAAAGTCATCATCTGAGAGAGAGTTTGTAAATTCCCTGCCCTCTCCAAGCAGATGTTATTAACACATATTGCTATTCATGTGCATTTACATATGCATGAGGGAAAATTGCAGCTTTTACCTTCAGGATCTTAATTGAACACCATTTATTTTACAACTACATCAGATATGCTCAGCTACCAGCTAATGCTGACATGAGGGCATTATTGTTTAGGAAATGCAATGACTTCACGACAGGCTATCTACAAGATGACCTATTCCAAATTAAAGTGACCGCCAGGGCAGCTGTTGATTGTCTCATTTCACTCAGACTTAACCCTACCTCCTTAACAGATTTATATATGTGCCCCTTGTGCCAAAAGACGGTTGTCAACCAACTGTAAAGTATCGCAGAGTTTCTATTTAAAGTGACATCCACTCTCTCCACACGCACAGATAAACTTGCAGCCACAATCGCAGGCATGCTCAGTCATAAACAAAGCAGCAGAACAAAGAAATGAAGAGTATGTCTGTAAAATCAACTGGTGAAACCAAATCTTTGCTTGCCTCTTGCTGTGGACATGTCTGACAGTTTCTTGATTTTTCTATCTCCATGTTGTAAGACCAGTCTAATAACAGCTTTAGCCTTGGGCATGAATACACTGTTCCTCCATCCTGCTGCTTGTGGCATTTCTTCCCTCTGATAACTGTTTTCTGAAAACTGTCAAGTCATCCTCCAGCAGTTTTCTGGAAAATTGCCAGTTTGAGATTTGATTCAGGATCAAATCATCCCAGGTTCTTTCAGCCATAAATCAGTGGTACCAAAATAGTCACATTACAGAGCCATCATAGTTTTTTTTTATGTTTGAAATCAATCTCTGCAAACTGGTGTTTATCCAAGTAACATGAAAAAAACAACAACAACTAAGGTCAGGCTCATATTTAAGGTGGGAGATAAATCCATCTTGCTAGGAAAACTTCTTTGCTCTCGCAACTTCTAAAATCCTAGAAGAAATATTGTGATTTCATAATAGAAAGTTTTATAAAGAATCACAATTTAACTGTATTATCAATATGGAGAAAGAAAAGGACTACTTTAAATGCACAATAAAAATTCAGAGATAAGAACAGCTTAAGAATAATGTGTCAGGAGTGTTCGTTAATCTATAAAAGCATTTAATACAGTTGATTATTATGACAGTATTAGGGCCACATTAGAAAAAAAATTAAAGACTTCGAGGTAAAGGTCGTTAACTTACAAGAATAAAGTCATTGCTAACGAGATTAAAGTCGTAATATCATCATTACTTATGAGGATAAAGTTGTGATGAAGTAATTACTTACAAGTATTAAGTCAGAATAAGTTATAAATTTTTCAATCAAGCAGGAATAAAAGAAAAAAAGAATACCCAAATCTACCCCAACCCAAGATTAAAAGAATACCCAAATTTATTCTTAAATTCTGAACTTTTGTTTAAGATGAAATTTGATAAAATTAGAGCCACAGAAATGTACTTTAATATAGGTGTCTCATACAAGGACATTGGCACCACTTTATCATAGTTATCATAATGATTTTATTACGACTTTATTCTTATTAGTAATTACTTTATTCTCGTGAATTAACAACTTTAATCTCGAAATCTTATTTTTTTTTCTTAATGTGGCCCTAATACTGCGTCATAGATCATGACCTAAAAATAAAAAATTTCAGATATTTGTGAATAGATAAGTAGCACCTACTAGGCTAATCAAGTAAGTACTGAAGGTAGAATGTGGGGTTCCACAAGGTTTGGTGTTGGGGTCACTGTTGTTATTCATTTAGAGTAAACAAATGTGAACTTTCCAATGCATAGACATACAAAACTAATATATAATCTTCATCCTCTAGAAAAGAGACACAACTGAACTCTTCACTGAACAGAAAACACTGAAATTAAGGAATCATGAAAGTCAAACTCTGTTCTGTCTTCTTGGGTTTTTGCTGCTGCTGCTGATCTTCCTGCCTTGGCTTTTCATGTACTGTATAAATATGAAACAGAGGTGTGGTGGGCTCTCCCTGCTTTAAACAGAGGGAAATCAAGATCAACCATGTTTAAAAAGCCAGCAGTGAGAACCAACGTGTGACTATACTATGTCTTGATCAATGGGGTTAACCAGTATAGTCTTTACAGAAAGTATTCTATGCTAGCTAATGGCAATCGCCTATTTGTTGTTGATTTTATTATTGGTTTTATATATAACTTCGGGTGTATTAATCCTTGAAAGAAAAGAGATGAAATAATAAGCTTTAAAAAAATCTGTGAGGGTGGTTAACTTAACTTGGTCAAGTTTTGAGACAAGTTCATTGTACCTCCTGGTGCTGTGTGTGCACGGACTTTGGAAGTGTAGGATGTGGGGAAGCTGTCTTCCTGTTCCTCTGACACCATTGTGCCTCGCCACATCCTGCCTTGTACAGAGCCAGCATGTCAAAGCGAGGTGAAGCTTCAAGCGAAGTCTCAGCCAAAGGCAGGAAGTGTGAGATTCGGGCACCACCTCAACACTCTCATCATCTTTTTTGTCTTTCAGAGTTATCCTGCGTCACTCCAGCTGCTTGTACGTGCAGAGGGTGAACAGCTGATCCTGTTACTGGAGAAAAATGAGTGAGTTTTCCTCTGTGTATTAAAAGCTTTTTTCCATTCTCATTGTGAGCACTAAGGGAAACTATATATTTATTTTATGGATCACAACCAATAGATAAACGCAGGCTTCCAGCTATGGATGGCTGGACTCGTATTTCCAAAAGGAGCAGAAGTTGTTTGGGTCTGGATTAATATCAAGAGTATTCAAGTAGAGAGAAAATAATATATTCCCCAGTGATTGGACTCTTTTATGGTTCAGTATCTCTGAAGGGCCAAGAGATGAAAGCTGATAAAGAATGAGGCAGAAGAGAGCTCGGAGGACGTTCTTGTCCTCCCCTCCTTTTCCTTTTCTTTCCCTCTCCACTCATCCCTCCACTCCCCTCCAGACTGCAGAAAATAACATAGTGAACTGTGAAACAAGGGGTGGGGATCATTTGGAGTTCATAAATATATACAGACACACACTCTGGCACACAAACTTTTCATACAGAGAGGAAAGATTGCTGTGAGCTACATGTCTGGGGGAATTTGAAATCTCACAAGATTCAAGACTTTGTTGTCTCGAGTCTAGTTTTGACCAATAGCTCCTATTCAAACAAGAGTGTAGGCATATTTTTCAGCTTGTTGCTTTGGGAAACAGATATTGACATTAGAGTGATGGACTTGGTGTGTGACTGGTTGGACCTCAATCACTTGTTACTCTAGAGCAAACACGAGTCAGGCTGCAGGGATTTTGAGGCTTCTTGCTCTATTTAAACAGCAGAATCACACCAGGACTTAGAGAGGGGAAACAGAGTCTCATGTGAAGCTTATGAAATGAAGTAGTTTGAGTAATTAACACATTCAGTCCCTAATGTACATGCAACCTTTAACAGCCAACAACTTTGCAATATTTTGTGCGTAAATCTCTTTTTTCATGTATTTAAAGAGGTTGAACAAACTCTGAATCTTAATGTTTAACATCTCTCTGCTTGTTTTATTTCTTTCCACCCATAACTCAAGCTATTTCGTACTCCTACAGTCCAAATATATGCCAGTAAAAATATGAAGTAACCCCTAAATATAAAGGCTCAGTCCAGAAATGACACACACCATAGAAAACATTGTCCCTGCTGACCCTTTTGTTCCCTGGTCTCCATGTAACCTACAGTGACCCGGCATCAGCCGTGAGTCATCCATCACCGGCCCGAAGCCCGGGAGCTTGCTGCCATTCCCATCCGGCCTGTTCCCTGTCAGGCCAGATGTGTCCTCTGTCGCTTCACCAGCTCAGCCAACCCAGAACAGGTGGTCTCTGACCTCAGCATGGGTCTGTTATAAAGCCCGTTCATATTCAGTCCGCGGTAGAGGGGGAGATTGGGATTTATGACAGGAAAAGAAAAATGCTTGAGGTTTTTCTGAATAACCAGGAGTCGTATTTTTGACCTGGTAATACTGACCCCTCCTTAAACATACTCTCCTCTATTCAGGGTATGCCCATTTAACACCAGACATACTTTAAAGTTAGATGAATTAGTCTAGTATCTCTGAGATATGCGTCATAGTTGTCCAGCATTAAAAAAATATGGGAGTTAAGAGGCAGTTCTACAAAAAGATCACTTTAGAGAGGCAAAGTTCTTTCCTTTCCCTCCTGAATCCACTTGCTGGTGCATGCTGTCACTGCGGATATCTTCGGATTACTTAAAACGGTGTTCCGTTATTTTGGGCTGCTCTACTTTTTTAGGGTTCAAATACAAAGAATAGGGTTTGTGTTTATAGACCTCATAGGCACTATTGCTCCCTTTGAAGTAAATGATTTTCAAGGTGTTTAAACTGAAATTTAGATTTTCTCTAAAAGTAAAAAATAAACAGTCAAAATTGAGTTTGCACCACTAGTCTTCAGTTCCCCCTTGCAGGATGACGTCCACACACCTGTGCTGGTTACACATACTGTAGGTAACTAGACACAGTCTACAGAGATGCTATCTTTCATCTGGGATTGTTTCCATCTAGGTAGTAGAGCATTATGGCATTACAGCAAAAGCAATCAAGGAAATCATCAAAAAAATCAGGATGGAGATGGATTCATCCCCAGGTAGCACAGTGGCCAGGTTGGATTTAGTTGGATGTGACAACAGCTACCACAAAACTCATCATATGAATTTTTCCAAGCACTGTTTGTGACCCTAAGAACCTTCCTGCTAATTCTACATCTGATCTCCAAAAGTGAACATGGACTATGGCAAACTCCTGTGCAGCCATCTTCATATGTAGTTGCACAAAAACAATTCATTTTTGAGTCAGTAGTCGCATGTATAACCTGTGTTATTTTAAAGAATCATTGGAAAAACCAGGAGAGAGAAATTGCTGCAATCCAGTGTGGAAGTTACTGAACCTTAATGCTACTTAAACGGAATAGATCTGAATGCAGAGAGGTCAGTAAGTGTTGCCTCTTTTTGCTGAGTTATGGCAGCTTTTCTGTGGAGGCTCATCCATTTTTGCCTGAATGTGCTGAGCCGTTGCAGTTTGCTCATTTGGCACCGCTGCAAAGCACACCTGTTCCAAGGCCACTGTGAAATGATCCCAGTCCTCACCAATACAAACATACTACCACATCCAATTAATAAACTGCTGTTTGTAAGCCCTTTGGCTCAATCCCAGGAATACTTGGCTACAGCAAGATAAGTGCAGAGAGATATCAGTAGGATCGACTGTGTGTGTTTTTGTGTGTGAAAGAGCAGATTGTCCTTCAATACTGGATGTAGTTCCAGTCTCTTTGAGAGACTCAGAGCCTTTTAGCATTTGAACACCTTGTACAGTTTTATTTTGGCTTGATTTTCTCTCCCTGGGGGGTACAAGCCACTTGTTGTGTGTCTTTTTGCCAGCCTCTGGGATCACACACTTGGAATATATTGCAATGTAAAAGCCAGCGTGCGCACTTAATCTTTGCACGGCTGAACTTCAGTGTCGTTTGTGTCACTGTAACATGACTCATGTGCCTAGTTTCTCCTTCAAAGGTCTTACTCGATGTTGCACATTAACTTTCATATCACACATTTTTTAAAAAGGAGAATTTCTGCTACTAATCTGATGTGTCGTTTCATGTAAAGCATAAGGTATATTTAAGGCTTACGTGTTATGCAGTGCAAAGAGAGTTTGACAGTCAGAGAAGTTGTGCCCACAGCAGTAACTTTGATGTATAGCAATGATCAACGGCACCGCAATTCATCATTCAGCTTCAAATGATTAATGGTGGTTGTATGGGACATTCTACATTTGTTCTGATTAAAGACTTAAATAGCACCGTCTTGGGGACCAAGCAGCTGGTGTGGTAGAGAGATAAATCAGAGATGTACGGCTTGGTCAATGTCTAAAGTTTTCATACGTATAGTAATTTAACTCCTGGCATCTTTGCATGGGCAAGGTGTTGTAGTGAACTGTATTGATTGTCAGTATTGTATCCAATCATTTTGAACTGTAGTATCTTATCGAATTGTTTTGTATTGTGTTGTGCCATGTCGTATCATCGCCACCCCACCTTTCTGTTCATTATTATGTAGTACTGTCCCATACAGTGTCATATTGTATCACATTTAGGGTTTCCCCTCGCTTGAGGTTGAGATGGTACCTTCCTCAGGCAACATACAAGTGCAGCTGAAACTATTAGAAATGTCCTAAAAAGTCATTTTTTCCCATCATTTAAGTCAAAAAGTGAAAATTCAATCACACTCAAAGTAAAACATTTCAAGATTATTATTTGTTTGAATCTTGATGGTTATAGTTTACAGCTCACAAAAAAATAAAAAAATCCACGATCTCAAGACATACAAATACTTTGGAAAAGTCCTGTTTCTTGTCAGTCATTTCAGTCCCGAAAAAAGCTCTAATCGACTATATAACTCTTAACACCTGCAAAGGTTTACTGAGCCTTCATTCTCTCACAACCACAATCATGAAGAAGACTGCTGACTTAACATTTGTCCAGAAGACGATCACTGACATCCTCCACAAGGAGAGTAAGCTGCAGAAGGTCATTGCTGAGAAGGCTGGCTGTATGGGAGCATATTAATGGAAAGTTAAAAGTGTGACGGGAAAGGGTGCACAAGGAACTGGGATGAGTGTATCCTTGAGAGGATTGTCTGCTGGTGTTGGCCGCCTGTGTTTATCAGGTCCAGAGTCAATGCCTTCTGAAATCTACCACAAAGGTATTAGAGCTCTCCATGCTTCCATCTGCTGAGGAGCTCTATGGAGATACAGTAGATCCTATATCTCCATAAAGAGGACCTGGCACCTAGC
The DNA here is from genome assembly GCA_962446985.1 of Xyrichtys novacula. Lineage (NCBI taxonomy): Eukaryota > Metazoa > Chordata > Actinopteri > Labriformes > Labridae > Xyrichtys > Xyrichtys novacula. The sequence goes on along the minus strand of OY660874.1, from coordinate 20,948,819 downwards.
CACAGCGCCAAAATGACCCCAAACTGTTTTTCTGACCGTAGTTTCACTGGGCTTGATTGGACAGACATTTTTTAAGCTGTACCCTGTATATTAGAAATGAACAGATAAAAGATACACAAGATAGATAAGAGTGGACAAGATATTTTGCCTCTGTGACATACATCAGCCTCATTCAAGCATGCTGTTGTTTGTTTTCAGCTCTTCTCCTTGAAACACAATGAGCTGGACGTGTTCATCGCCTTGACTAGCTCTCCAGACACAACCGTGTGTTTCCCAGTGAGAACATTTCCTTTCATTCTTGTGCAGCAGGAAAAAAAAAAGGAGGAAAGAGATTTTTTTTTTTTTTTTGAACACATGGCCACATACAAACAACATCATTATGTATCCAACAAAAAAAAAATCCCCATAGCAACATCCTTCGGGTACTTTCTGTGGAAATGAAGATGCACTACATTTCAACAACACAGCAGACAATGCCAAGATCTCTTCAGGGTTCATGGTTCGAATTAAAGGGAAGGTGTAAAGTTTCTGAGTCTGTTCAATAAAGAAGAGCTCAAGGCTTGACATAAAAGTTCCAGTTTTTTGTTTCATTCTTAATTGGATTTGTCATGAGTAGGTGATATAATGAACTGTGTGTGACCCCATCTTTCAGCAGCACGATTTATGTGGAAACTTGTTGTTTGTCGGCTTTTTTAAACGTCAACTCAAATGCTCATAATACGTTCTGCTTAACTTGTCAGCAGTGATGTGCTTCCATGCAGTCTGTAGAAACCTGCGCTGACCTAATGACCTACTCTAGAAATAGATGGCTTTAGGATGCTGATGAGCAGCAAACTTCATGAGCAACACTTCCTCCTCTTGTGCTGCCTCTTGCACCAATTCTCCCATCACTCCCGCTTCCTCTGTTCCCGCATGTCTGTGTTGGAGTTGTTGTGATGTTTTTTCCTGTCATGTCACCCGGTTTCTCTGTCTATATTCAGGTTTTTCTAGCCCGCTATCTATTACTGCCTCACTCTTCCTCCTACACTCCTCACATGCAAGCTTGTGTTTTCGCTGAGCAGCTCCTCTGTCACCATGCAACCTGAGACCCTGTCAAAGCCACCGGCGGGGAACGTTTCGACCTCGGGCTGCTGTTTAGTGCCAAAACATGTATACTTGCACTTTGGTGCCAAGTCTCTGTGTGACTTCACTGTGGATGCCAATGCATTTTGTTCTGCTTGTCACAATTAATTCCCTTATTTTTACAAGGTTAAACAGCAGTCCACTACAAGCGGTCAGCCGCCAGGTATTCTTTCTCCTTTTGGTGAAATATGGTAAAAGAAAAAAAAAAACGGAAATTTATACGATGGAGTATCAGGGCCACATTAAAAAAAATAAATAAATAAGACTTCGAGATTTAAATCATTAATTACGAGAATAAAGTCGAAGTAAAATCATTATTTATGAGAATAAAGTTGCAAAGTAAACAACTTAAAGCTGTCTTTGTCTGAACTCTGCATTTGTGGAGGAGAAAATGGGTGGAACTGGTCACTGCAGAGTTATCTGTGGGTACATCAGTGGGCCGTTCAGAGGGCTTTGTGGTTTTTCAAGAAATAATCCTACTGATGATCAACATTTGCGATTCAGAGGGAGTCGAGCTCCGGTGAGCACCGCGTCTGTCTCTGATGCCGGCACAACACCAGTGGCAACCTACACCTGCAGAGACACCAACACCTTATGGCATATAGATTTATAGGATAAACTAAAGCCATATGCTGTTGCTATAAACGGCTGCATTGAGGGATTTAGCCTCTGCACAGACATTTCCATTCATTTCCCCCTCCTCAAAAACAGCGATTCCCTTCAAGTCCGCCTGGTTCTTTCTGCGGAAAAGATGCGCTCATTTAACAACTAACAACAGGTTAGAAAAGCTATTAGCTACGACTTTATTCTTAAGTGATGATTTTATTACAACTTAATTACCGTAATCACAAAGTCTTAATTTTTTTTCTTAATGTGGCCCTAATACTCCATCGTAAATTGGAGTTTTGATATTTTAATTTAAAAAAAGAGATTGCAACTGTTTGCATCGAGTGAGCAGAATTAGTTCAAATGAGATGAGAGAAAAATGAATGAAGATCTCACTACCATGAGCATGCTCTTTAACGATTACTTTGCAATATGAGCATCTGTCTTTTTTTTTTACCTGGTGATTTCACTCAGCGATTGAAACGTTTGAAACTTTGCTACTGAAACTAAAATATTCCCTCATGGTGCTCTGAATTGGTTGACAGAGTTTGATATTCCAGCGGAGTCATAAATCTGTCTCCCAAATTGTCTTTCTTGGATCACATTTTACTTTCTCATCCTCAGTAAAATATGATCCAAGTCTCGCCCAGTCTTAGTGTTGCATTGAGAATCAAAGTTTTTCAGCTGTCAAACACCCTCTAACTCCCCTCTAACACTAGTGTGTACATGTGTGCTGAGAAAACTGTCCCTGAGCACACACCTTGTCTGGTAAGATGAGCACACAACATATAGTATGAGCTTTTTACACATCCTCACTGTTTGAGTATTGATTTTCCCCCCCATTGACATTGTAGTTGTAGTTTTTGTTAAGCTGAGAGCACACAGTAATCACATTTTGCCTCCTGCCATCTTTAATTAGCTGGCTAAAGAGTTTGTGGAGAGCACAGAGTGCCCTTGGGGAAAGTGGCCTGCTCTTGAAGGACAATAAAGCCAAAACAGAGAGAAAGAGGAGTCTCAGGTGTTTCAGGAGGAAAAGATTAGAGTGGTAGTTTTTTTGACTGGTGGGATCAGAGCCAAGCATCAGAGCCAAGCTTTCTCAAAGTCTCTTATAGTCTTTTTTTCTCTTTAAGTCTCACCCTATCTTTGGTTCACTTTCTCTCTTTGCCTCCCTCATTCTCTTAAAGTGTGATTGATTTTGCAGACTCTGAGATCTCTGGGGAAGATCCCCGTTAAGCCTTTCTTTTTTTATACAGAGCGATAGTTTAAGTATATTTGGCTGTGGAGTAAACTACAGTATATACCTGAGACCTGTAATGGGTTGCTGGCTGATATTATTAACATATTTATGTGTTTAGCTTTAACTTCTTTTTTGATTTAAAGTGTAAGACCTCTGAGAACTCAGAGGATTTAACCAAGACCCTATGTGCTCTCTTTGTTGACCCAGTTCTGCTTCCAATCAAACAGTAAATACATGAATGCGCTGAAGCTGTATGTTGACATATGGCATCATTAGTTGTTCACAGCTACAGACCTATTTTTAGGGGCGGACAGCAGCAGAGATGATCAGGAGGGTGTTATTGCAGCTATAAGACAACATGGTCAGGTTCTATCTCCTATCTCTGTCCTTGCTCTTAACTTCCCAGTCATGCAAAGGGGAAATTAAGTCCAACATCTTCCAATTTTAACCTTAAATATGCTGCTCAGAGGGAGGGGCCAACTGTCAAGGGTGCTCACTAGCAGAACAGTTAAGACCCTGTGAGTGTTGGAGCCTTTTTTCATCTCAGAGTGCTTAATAGGGACTAAGAGCCTTTGAAAGTGAGAACTGAGGTGATGCATTTGCATCCTTAAAGGCACTGTGAGGAGTTTTGCTTTGAATTTGGCAAGTTTGGTTGGTGTTTTTGTCCAGTAAGAAGACTTTATTTTCCATGAGCACCATCACTTTCTGTTATTAAGATGCGCATTTGTTAGCTCTGGTTAGGGCTGGGCGATAAAATAATGATATATGTAGAAAATTAATTTCCCTCAATATCAATATAAAACATGCGCAGTATCATTTTCAATAGTCGGCATTCTGCCATGTTTTGGTAGACTATACAAATAGCCAATGAAAAGGGGAGTTGCTAAGGGTCTGCTTTACGCTGAATCAATCATGTGCTGAATTAGAGCCAAGTAAACCGCAACCATAGTCGAGTACATGATCTCACAAAGTCGGGAAATACCTCAAATCTTTTTCACCACCTGAAGTAGTGCCACATGGAAGAGCACGTGCAATGCAAAAGGTTACAAACCTTGAGCCGTCTGTGCAGCCAAAACAGCTGACCATTCAGTCCGCTTTCTGTAGCGCCACACCTCGCGACAAAATGTTAAAGAGACAAAAAGACCTCACAGATGCAGTAGCTTATTGTATTGCAAAAGACATGCTACCAATAAGCACTGTTAAATTTAATTTTTAAATCGTGATATATATATCGATATTATCTGATATGAAAAAATATTTATCGTGATAAACTTTTCCCATGTGGCCCAGCACTAGCTTCTCTGTTTTAAACAATACTAAACTGGAAAACGCACATAAGTACACAACGTCATATAAAAAGCAAGTTGTCTTTTTTTTCTTCTTTTTTCAATTTGCTCATTATGTCAAAATGTTAATAATCAACCTGATTTATACACCGTCCCATTAATCAGTCTTTCTCTACCTTCAAATTCAAGTCAGACTTCTAACATTGCCTTCAAAGAGGCTGGAATATAATCATTTTGATGTCAGTGAAGTGAATTATCTTTTTGCTTTAGGTGAGTAGTACATCTTTTTTTGATGTGGTGTCAGGGGGCTAAAGATGTTGATGGTGCATAATATCTGTATTTATCCTGGGCATCATTTATCTGCATCAGCAGGAAACACCCCGGCAAAATACTGAAGCACAGTACATGAATGACTGCATTACCTCCGTGAACGTAGAGAGAGCTCGAGATAATAAAATGCATGTGTGCAGCTGAACATGTTAATGCAATTTCATGCGTTCGTCCATGACAGGATACAACCATTAGTGCAGTGTTTGTCATTGAATTACAGCTCCAAGGCCAGAGCACCCGCTGCAGTAGAGTGTATCATAATAACATTTTATACACATGCTCTCTGAGCCCTTTGCCATAAAGGACTGATACAAAATCCTTAAGTAGGAATACTTTTCAAAGCAGAGATTGCTTTGTGCGTGATTCTGATTCTCCTCTAAAAAACCAGCATGACGCCCTGAGCTGGTCTTTTGTAGTGGACTCGTGAGAAATAAGAAGTGTGTGCCTGAGACGGCACAGCTCAGCAGATGTTTCTCACTCTCGCTGGTGTTTATCTGATTTGGATAAAGTCAGTAATATTACTCACAGAGATATCAGCCTGTACAGGTGATATTAGAGGAGATTAGGGGATTATTGAGATTACTGCTGCCTTGGATCTTGAAGCTGCTGGTCTGCAGCTCCTTGGAACGCGTTATTATGTATGTTTTAAACCGCACACGACAAAAACATAACATAATATCTTCACCTCATTCATTTACATACATCGAAAGTTCAGGAATAAATGATACATCGAGCTTCTATAAGAGACCAGAAGGTGTCTATTCATCTCCTGAAAATGTCAGGGGTGTTTGCATGTGTTTGCATACAGCACGCGGGCATGCACACACAATTCTGCTCTATACACACAGACACATGAGGGGAAGTGTGTGTTAGCAATAGCTCCAGATGTTCCTTTGGAAAACAAGGTAGAAAGGAAGTTCATCATGTGACGTCGCTGATGGAGGGGAAGTTTTTGCTGAGCTGGGTCGATGTTGAATTTGACAACAAAACAGCAGCAGCACAATAAATCTGAAAGCTGTGTGTTTATCAACACAGGAGCCAGCGGGATGCATACAGTAACATACTGCTGCACATTTGTTTGGGAAAATTATGAATGCATGCCTGAGGTTATATATTTGTTTGGAACAGAAACAGGAAATGTGCAGGATAGCTGAATATTATCGGTGCTTTTTTATAACTGTGGGATAGTAGTAAGGAAAACTTGAGCTGGGTTTTGGTCACCTCGTCATTAATTATATTTTACACAGCAGAATATTTAGGCTCAGGATTACAGTGACAGTGTCAAACTGTCATTTGGCAGATAAAAACCCTAACAAGACAGCTGTGAACACAAACAAATTAACTAAAAGTTAGCACAGTAATGAGTCCGAACTACACCATAAAAGTGTGTAAATGCTGATAGAAAAGTTGATCACAATAGACACTAGCACTGAAGCTGTTAGTCTTCGAGTTTATCTTTATTATGATTGCATTGATTTGGCCGCATTTTCTTGATTTGTTGAACTTCTGTTAGTGTTCCTGCCTCCTGAATCTTAGCAGCTAATTTAGCCAAAGCAATGTTAGTGTCATCAGTAAAACCTTCAAACAAATAAGAGTCGAACTACAACATTTACTGTATTCCTAAAGATGGAGACGTGAAAATATACTCCGATCGGGATTTTTATAATGATCCTGGGTTCACACTTTTTGAATTACATATTAAAATATGTTCAGATCACAGTAAAAATAATAAAATTATGATAAACCTGTGCACCCCGCCATAAAGCATTATGTGCGTATAAATCAATTCTGTTAAAGTAAAATGTTTCATAAATTATAATCCGACTGTATCTACATGTTTCACCTTCACTCACTGAAAAATCAAATCCTTTCATTAAAACTGACCATGGCCAAATGTTTTCTACACATCTCATAACATCTCATGACATGCAGCAAAGGGCTGAGGGTTAGACTAAACAACCTTTTGGACTGTAGCCTATAGCCTGTGCACATGTGCTCCTAAGTTGAAAAAAGTAAGGAGCATACAAAGAACTTTTGGGGCACAATGAATATTGATCAAATAATGTGTGTCTTATTGGTCCACATAAGTACTATTATTTGAAATCAAAGCTATTGAAAAAAAACAGCCTTTTTTGAGTACATCAACCAGTAATTTATTGATGGTCCCTTATTCAACACTTTACGTTGACAGCAGGGATACCGATTAGATTTAACTGCGCTGCTGTTGCCAATCCCGGTTATGGAGAGTGAAAAGACATTGGTAGATACAAAATGAATGTCTGTTCAATATCCAAACTAAAACTAACTTCACTGGCTAATCTTTTTTAATGCGCACATTTGCATTTTACAATTCGCACACATCTATTTTTAGTTACAAATGCGAGTGAAACGGTCGCACTGTCGAGCCTTGCAATGGGGTGATCAATCAGCCGAACTGTCCCCCCAAAACTTTGTAAACCCCCGAGAATCAGTGACATTTTAGTCATCCTCTGATTTACCAAGACAAGACTCGCTTTATGAATTATGTATCCTGTGGCCAGTGTGTTCATTAGCGCTGTGAGGTTTTGTGTTTGAATGCTCACACGGGTTATAGTTTTCAGAGAACTGCCTCGAAGCTCCGTGGACCTCAGATCAGAGCTCTGATTAACAAAAGCGCTTTGTTGTTCCTATGCTCGTAGCCTGTACTGTAATTGACATCTGCTCAATGTGCAGCTGCCATGACAACCATGATACTCCGCATCAGCATCCGTCACTCTGAACCTCATGTAAAAATGATACATCAGAGCCAAGTGAAAGTTTCCATCTCCCGTGTTTGCCGGGTAATGGAGTGGAGAGTGACAGATTGAGGACTATTATGTTGTTGGAGAATCAGCCCAGCATCCATGAAGGTGTAAAGAGTGGTCTTAATGACGTGAGAAGACGTGAAGAATGCTGCACGGAGTCTGTGACTGCAGAGCTGATGGTCTGAGATGTGTGCAGTCAGTGGACTGATGGCGTACAGTATTAAAGCAGTCGCCCCGTGAAAATGCTACAGCTTAAGCCCGTCTCTGCTGCAGCTTTAAGGGTATCAAAAAAGAGAAACCCTTAAAAGCTGATTCAAAAGATAATTTTATGTTAAAACACACCTGTTTCTTCATAAATTTTGCAAGTCAATAAAAGAGAAAGAAAGACAAAAGACAAAAACCTTTAATATTTTTCCTGCTCAGCTCTTAATTGCACATTTCCCCTGAAGACCCAAAAATATGGCTGAACAATGAGGCAGCCCAGGGGAGGCACCATAGATTAATTGGACCGATAGGAACCCTCTGACATTAACATTTATGCCATTTGTTTACTCCTTTTCAATGAATAATAATAGGCCACCTCCCTTGAAGATCCCAAGTCACTCATTAGTTCCGGTGTGCAGCTTGTTGTGGATGAGAATATTTAAGCAGCAAAAGCACAAAAACAGTTCATCTCGGTACACGGCTGGCATACAGAAACTGTTTTCTGAGGTTGTTTTGAATTCTTCTCTCTTATAAACTTTTAATGAAGATTTGCATAGCCTTGTTGTTCAAATATCAGCTTCATTGTGCAGGAAATCATTAACAGCCTTTGGTTAGCTGTTTGGGACAAATGAATATAATGAACCTTGAAAACACTGAGCTGTACTAGTTTTTCTAATTTCCAGGTTTGAAGATTATGCCGGTGCCTTTTCATTGATTGTTGATGTTTCTCGAGTCAAAATGATAATTTGTCGTTAAGAGATATCCAAACCAAAAGTCAAGAGATGTGAAACTGCTCCATCTTGTCAGAATTTAGGACGATCTCAGTGCTAAAAGTCTAAGTGGTGCAATGGAATTTCTCAAACTTCAGTCAGAGTCATCATCATATTGCAAAATATCCATGTAAATTGTTTTCTTTGTTGAATTTTTTCCGAATAGTTTAATGAAAAAGTTTGTCCTCTGGTTAAATATTTGGTGTTAGTCAGTGACTGTTCGCCAACATGGAATAATAGACACATGATATGGTTCAATAACGCTCTCTGAAATGTCACTGCTGTTGTGGTTGTTTGATGCGTCCTGTGGTCAGTGTCCATGGTGCTGATTCCGCTGTCATAATGTCACGGTCTTACTGACTTGGTTTTGCACCAGTTACAGACCAACTCTTCAAACTGTGCCCATGTATTAACTGCAAAGTTTGAGTGGCGTAAAGCAACAGGATTTTTTTCTTAGCCCACTTTGCCTGTCTTGTAAAGAACAGACTGCATTGTCAGGTACAGCCATGATTTGTTGGTGTAATTTAATGCTGTCAGGGTTTGTTTATCTGGACTGATTTGTTAATGTATGAAAAAATAAGCATAAAAAGCAGAAATATTCCATTATTCTGTTATTCATTTACGTATCAAACAACTCAAAGCTCAAGGGTTCAAGTCAATTTGGCAGCTTCTGTAAATGAAGCAGTATTTGCTAGAACATCTTCTCATGCTGACTTTTGAAAAGAAAATGTGTCATTTATTGACAAAGATTTTGGAAATTTTAAATTCAGGGCTGTTTCCCCAGCTGCCTGGCTGACACCTACCCCCTCGCACCAGATTCAGGCATTGAAAATTACAACATACAGATTGTTGGTCTTGTCCCTGCTGGTCTTGTTTGCTTTTGGACATCATGAAATGACATTAATATGGTTCTAGACTATTTAATAAACATTTTAGAAAACTTATAGGAGCTTTTATGTTTGTCTGTTGTATTTAAAAGTACAAAAAATGACTTGGATTGTCTAGACCAAATCAAATGCCTTGCCACTAGCCATGTTTATATGTGCAGAATTTCTTGATCCCATTAAAAATGCAACAAGCTTATTCAGATTAGAAGCGTTTGGACATGTGCAAAGTTGTCTGATTTTGCTAAAACAACCGCAGAAGAATAGTTGTATTTACGCTTATGCTGTCAACAAACCAACTAATGCAGTAGAGGCTCACTTCATCCAATTCAGGAGTTTTCCCCCTGTTGAATCATGGCGCGAGATGGTGCAACGTTGTGTACTTATTTTACTGTTCTGTCAAAGGTTGCACTGTGCGTGCAAATGTGACATCATTAGGCCTTTTTACGTTACCAGAGGAGCAGAAGCAGCACCTGTGGTTGTTAATAATGAAATCTCCGGTACTGGCCTCAATAAATGAAGAGTGTAGAGTCAGACCGAGTCAGGTAAGAGAGTCACGATCGGAATAAGTGTTTACATGGACATGTATCGAAATAACAATCGGCATAAACCGCTTCTCTCGATAGGAATATAATTTCTTTCTGATTGAACTGAATTGGATCAAAGTCTTCTGATTGACATGGTTACATGAGGCATTTTTATTCCGATTATTTGACTTCTGACTTCTTTCTGGGCCGGACTGTAATGTATACTCAGAATCCTCCTGCTAAAACAGGGTTGGAAAGGATTTGGTCTTTTCCTGATAATTAGTGATTGAAATGACGAAAAGGAAGATTGCCTTCAAGTTGAAGCTGTTTGCATCAGTTACCACAGTAAACTGATCAAGCGTGCGATTACTGCTCTGTTAATAGGAGCGTATATTTCTCTAACAGCTAACCATATAAAAAGTTCATGGCTCAATGCTTGTTAGCAGTAGTGATGTTGTGCCTCTGGGCATTTCAAACTCATGCTGTCATTCAGTAGAAGTAATCTGCAATCCTTTTATTAGCTGTAAAGACAGATTTCAAACACCTTCTTTGTTATGTATGTTACATACAGGGTCTCATTTCTATCTGTTAGAGCGTCAATACATGGAGTAAACACAAATACTGGTGTTCAGCTTTTTAGAAAACGGACATGTTAAGCACGCCTTGTAGCAGTTTGACCATTAGCTGTGATTCATGTGCGGGCTCGCTCTTGCTGAGTGCATTTACCCCCCTGCTGATTTGCCTAACTATTCCCTTTAAAGGGTGCAGGGGGAATATTTATGACATCATGCTCTTTACACAGTTATGAGGAAAAATAGGTTGTAGTGTGGGGATCATTTTATGGTGTTAAATATTCCGGACGTATAAGCCAGCGGCTGTGAAACAGCTCTTTCATTTACAGCTCTGCTGTACTTCACCACTGTTGGCTGTTTAGACCATAACTAAAGGAAATATTGACATTGATAAATCTCAAGGTTAGATGCAATGGTTCACGCCGTCCTGGCATGTGCTTCCTTTCCAAGTATAAAGAAATTAAGGATTTATACCTCCACATTTAGGACCTTTTTTGTATCTTTACCCTGATTCTATAAGACGTTTAAGGACTGCGAGGTTATAAAAAATAATAGGTAGTAAAAGGAAGAAATGTCTGCAAGCATAAAAGATAAGGTTACCATCACTGTGCTATAAAATGAAAATTAAACCTGCTTGGAGAGGGCATAGCCAGAGGAAAGATATTGACTCCAGTGATCTGTAAATTCAAGGCTCTCACACACAAGACAAATGTCTTACGGCTGCTGCACAATTCATCTCCATTGATTCCTCGTATATGTATGTACTGTATCTTATACAGTAATGAAAACTATCACTTTAGATTCAAGAAGGAGTGAAAAGAAAGTGAAGTGCACATCCAGTCGCAGTTCTGAATTCCTGCTCCATTCACAAATCCCCTGACCTGTCAGTTCGAGAATACTTGATGCAGCAGATGGAGAGCTCAGATTAGATTTGTTTGTGATTTTTTTCGCCTGAATGTCATCCAAAGTTTTGTTGTTTTTGTACTTGATTGGAGACACATTTCTCTCTACAATAATGAAGATGAAGGTTTATAGTGGTTGCTTAAAAATGAATTTAAAAAAAACAGCCTTTTAGGAAATGAATATCCTAAAGAAAGATTTAATCCAGTGATTTGAGAAAAACATTGTAAGTAAGAGAAATACCAAGAGTTTGAGGCATATCTCATTAATATCTGTTTGTTTTTGTTATGTATTGTTAAGGGATATTGTATAGAGAGAAGAGGAATATATAACAACTTATCTAAACCATCCTCTTCTACTATTACTCAGCACTTGGTAGTTTGGCACTTGGGTTATAGTGTTTTGTATATCAATGATTGAAAAAGTATTGCAATGATTTTATTGATTTAAACATTTATGTCTACAGCTGAAATACGTAATCTGAACTGAAAGTGTCATTTCTTTTAATGACAATAAACTAAATATTTTTGTCTAAAGTGAACAGGACTTCTGCTGGAAAATTTATGCTGACGCTACGTTAAATCAAAGTAACAGCAAACAACAGACACTTTTGCCACAGCGTCAACTGGCAGACCCCTCCTACACATATCTATCTGGCATTGATTTTGATGTTGAGAATTATGCTGCGTTCCAGTTACCTTGGAAGTCAGATGTCTGAGCTGGGACTGATGTTACACCCAAGTTGACGGTGTTCCAGTTGACGAATCGGAAAACCAAGATGGACGCCTACAGTTAGCCGTTGTTAGCTGTTGTTCACAACTGTCGGCTGTTGTTAGCCGTTGACAGCTGTTGTTAATTTTTGTTAGCTTGTTAGCAAAACCAGTTGTTAACAATGCAGTATTTTACTCTACAAACGCCATAGCACTGTGTTCACAGTTAGACGTTGGGCAGCACATTTACCACTTATTTAATTTCATCAAAACAGAAGTGCTAATAAATAATACATTACGAGAGCTTTTACTGTTACTCTTCACTGTTGATGCACTGCGCTGCCAGCTTGAGTCGGGGTTGGCGAGGATCGTCAGACTGTCGAAAATCCAACTTCAGGGGGGCGTTCTCGGTGAATTTCTGACTCTGAGCTCGGAAATCCCGATTATCGAGTACAGCTGGAACACAGCATTAGTTACTGTTGCTATTTGGTTTTGACCAATCAGATTGGAGTATTTTACACAGCCAGGTAATAAACAAAAACAAAGTGACCTTTTCATTTTGACTAAAGGATCAAAAGGCTGTCTCCATCCGTAAGTATCTTGTCCACTTCCCGAACACAGCCTGAATATCAGAGAGTCCTAAGGACATGAATCAAATGACCTTTCTGTTTCGTCTCCACTTGTAGATCCTCCTCTGTCAGTCTGCAGGCTTTATGAAGTCTCTTATGAAGCTGCTCCAATAGGACAAAGTCATTTGAATATAATGCTTTGAGATTTTGATCGTTTATAAGAGTGTGTCAGGCAGAAACAGCATCATATGACTGTATCAGTGAACCATGATTCATCATTCACCGCTGCTTTCTAGTGCTGAGAGGCTTGTTTCTCTCTCTGCGGTTTGTTTTACTGATGTGATGACTTTACTCGCCCAGGGGCACCACATCACACACAGTGCTGTGAAGCCTGAGGATAGGGACACAGGCAGAGAGATTGCTGTTTGAGCGAGTTTACTCTCTTGGTGATTGAAAAACAAAAAGGCAGTTTTTATTTGGTTCTGATGCAAAATGTCAACTCCGAAGCAACTTGTAAAAGCTCCTGCATGTCGCTGAAGCTTTTAAGTTGTGTGCCTGACGAGTCATTAACTGAGTCATTGGTACATATTTCTCTGCAGGGTCTTTGTGTGTCTTTAATCTCTGAAAACAATGAGTAGAAATGACTGTTTTTTTTTCCCCGGCTGTCTCTCTCTTGTTAGTAGTGTCGTCATCCAGACCTGATGTGAACCCATAAGTCATATAAAGTAAACAAGGTGCTCTGAGGTTTGTTTCTTGACTCATAAAGGAGCCATTTTTGCTTTGGTCAGTCTTATTTGAGTAGAGTAGCCCATTAGCCTGCTTGATATTGGTCTTCTGCCTGCTGAAGCATTTACATCAGTATGTTTTCTTCCTCATTAATGTGACTCTTTAGTCATTCTGGTAACAGGATTCAGACACTAGATAAGCGTTTGGTTAAATACTCTGACCAAAGACAGTGACATTAAAAAAAGTTTTTTCCTTCAGTTTCGCTTCTATTTGCCTCGAGCTAATACCATGACATCAACATAAATTATGTAAACAGGGTGCATATGGATAGACAATACTCACATCCAGTCCATGTTAAATCTCTCTTATTCCTTGGTCTATGTCCAAGTACCAAGACTAATGTCTTTTCTATCAGCCTTGACTAATCCTTTGCTTAGTGCAAGCAGAAACCTCCAGTGTTGAAATTTGAGGCCATTGTGCAACTTCAGTTGTCCAACTTAAGTGTCCATCTGAGGCCAGCTCTAAATGTGACCGTCTTTACAGCTGGGATAAGCATGTTTACAGCCTGGTCAAAAAAACGTTTGTGGTCTCATTTCCTCATTATTAAATCTATAAGAACAGTAAGGGAGTCATTTTCGTTTTTATAGCACACCTTTTTTTATCATGATTGGGCTTGAAATTAATGTATAAGTGTGAATAAATTAGGGATGATTAAAAAACAGGTGAATGAATAACAAACATCATCTTTAGCTTTACAGCAAGATCACACCTGACTAACAAACGAGACAGTCAACATTCGAAATCAAGTCCTCTGTATCATTACAACCCACATAATCTATAACTTGGGAAAGCAATGTCTAAAGCTGAAAAAATTCAAGTTTGAGGAGACAAACTTGTTCCATAAACACAAGTAAAAAGTAATGACATTCAGTGTGTTTACATAAGAAAATCGAATTAACTTTTTACTGCTTTTGAGCAGTAAACTTGGTGGCTCATGGCAGGAAGCCTAAGTCAGCCCCAAACTGAACACCTTTGCTATCACTGGGCTTTGAGACACCTTTGGAAACCAGTAGGTGACACCAGTTTGACTTTCTGCAGTCCATGATTTTTTTTTTTCTTTTTTTAGAAAATGACACTGATAATAAGTTAAAGCTGTTGTGGTGTACAAGGTTAAGATCACAACTGCTAATCACTCACTAGACAGCTCTGTGGTAGTGGGCATGTCAACATACTGATGTCAGCGTTTAGCAGTCTCACAGAGGTGCCAGCTTGGCCTTATACAAATGATATCTGTGATACAAACGATTTCTGCTCCTACCAAAGACACAAATAAACCGAGTGAAATGGAGATAAAATGCTAAGTAATTGAGTGAAGATGATGCATAAAAACAGCTTCATTTGATGACTTATTCATCTCTGAATAGCTTGTTATGGAGAGAGCGCCAAATACTACATGAGTAATCTATCAACAGAAGTAGAGAAGTGGACTGAGGGAGAGCGCTCTTCAAACTCTTCATTTCAGGGGATTTTTTTTTTCTGTTTGTCTCTCTCTCTCTCTCTCTCTCTCTGGTTTCCTCTGGCTTTGTACACTCTAGTGCACGAGCTACAGCCAAGCCTAAGCTGAAGGGACATTGAGCTGTATGTAAATCAATTTGGAACGCGTCCGTATGTGGAAATAGAATTAGACTTGTCAACCACACCTCTTTAGTCCCTTCCTCCTTCAATATCTTCCTCTCCTTCTGTGGTTGTCAGCTTTTTTAAAATTTTTTTTTTTTCCAAGTCAGGCATACAGGGCCGCAAGTAGCAGCTATAGGAAGGCTTAGGGTTGGGCTTGTGGGGTAGAGGGGATTAAAAGAAATCACTGAATTTAGCAGTCTTCAAAGGAAGCAGAGCGACTGCAAAAGGAGCTGCTTTTTTCTCTCGAATGGTTTCATGCTTGAGGGGCTCGGCGTAATGGTGGATTATTACATGAAGCATGGAGTCACATATATGTAAATGAAGCTCCTTGCTTTAAAGAACACTGTACCCTGTGGATGCATGAGAGAATGATGATATATAAAAAAAAGAAAACAGTGATTTGTGTTAACAGCAGGAGGCATGTCTGGCGTATTTGGCTTGATTAAACTGTGGTTCAAGTCCATGTCTTCTATGTTTGGTTTGTAGTTTTTCTAATAAATCTCATTAAAACAGGTTTGGTTCAACAACAGCTCTATCCACTGTAAATTCTCAGATAGTCTTTTTTTATTTCAGCAGAGAAAGGAGGACTGAATTCCTACGGTCCACTGTGATGAGTTTTTCCGCTGTATCCTTGTCTGTGTGGTCTCTGCATATCTCTCGCAGCCATTCATCGATTGCACGGGAGACTACAATGTACAGTATGTACAATCCACTTATGTCAAGATGTGGAAAAAGAATAAGAGAACGTGCTCAGACATCAGGCACTGGAGGCTTTAATCTGACAAAGTTCTACTTTAATGGCAAAATCTGCTCCTAATTATGTTCAAACAATAAAGAAAGGGTGGTAAGCCCTTCATCTGGCAATCAATAATTCAGGCTGTTGATTAATTTTCAAAGAGATTTAATTTATTCTGAAGAACATTTTGCAAGTTTCTGAAGAAAAGAGGTGGGAGATTATCTCTAAGACAAACAACGGCACTGTCTTTCTCCCTAAGGTGCTGTTTAAGAGGCTCTTATTCATCACAATTAACCTGGGTGGTCATTAGTGAATCTTTAATTTGTTATTAGGCTGTTCAATGAATCGTAACACACACTAAGGAGCACCGATCAATGGTTATTGACACAAGCAATTACTGGGGATTTATCCAATATTTTAAAATAAGATAAAAGTGAAGAGTTTTGAGTGGATCAGTCCACGATATCAGCGGAGATGAGCACTCTCAGCTCTCACGGTGCTTCTGCAAACAAGCTGCTGCAATTTCCATGATGATTTGGAGAGTAATTCGACAGTTTGAGGCTAAGACCATCACCTTCCTCTTGTTGACTATAAAAGTAGGGGGTTTTTCACATCCATAAAGAGCTCTGCTTTTTTTGCCATTTATAAATTCCATCACCTGTCGTTTCTGAAATACTGAAAAAAAAATTGAAAGAGTTCCCACAGATTCAGCAGGGTGGTGTGAGTTGATTTAGACCAGTTCGAATGTACGCACGGGACTCAATCTGAATTGTGTTTGATTGGTGCCATGACAAAAATAAGGATGTAGGTGGGTGATTGTTGCCCAGAAAGGACGTTTAATCAAGAATTTTAGTATTCAGAAAAATAAGGAAAAGCTGAGATGAGATCCTCTATGTCAGCTGAATGAAAGTCTGAATTTTGATCTGTTCTTGGATGTGCATTAGATCGACTAAAATCAAAGTTTTAATGGTTAAACAGCACAGAAACGGTAACCAACAACATCTGATCAGTAAGATACACGAGCCCACGCCACAGAGCTTGAAGGTTACCAGCCAGGGTGGAGGAAACCCTCCTCAAACACACTGTAAACATTCACAGCCCTCATAAACTCTGTGTAATCTTGCCAAAAAAAGTTGATTACAGGCTGAGTCCGCTGTGTAAAACCCCCAGCTTTAATACAGCATGTGTCGTAGTAGCAAGGGCCAAGCTAGCTCTCCTACACATGCCCCCGAAGAGCAGCACGAGAGCATTTGCTCGGCATTAGCGCTCACATGACACAAATCCCCGTCTTTACTGCCGACCCATCCTGAATCAGAGCGGTTTTATTCGCCCTCCTTTACACGAAATAACACAGTAGTATTATGGGTAAGTTTATCAATGTCAACTTTTAATCAGTGTTGTTACAAGGTATAAAGGCACATGAAGGAGGATTATTTGTTATTGAGCACATGCTACCCTCTGATGTGTCATCCATTTTTAATGAGACATACCAGGCTCTTTAAAGTGATTACTTGCTGCTGGCTTATCAGATTTGGTTCAGAGCTTGCTAATGGCATGATAAGGCACATTACAGCGATAATAAGTATTTAATGAAGTTAAATGCGGTCAGGCTCTAGTCATGGAGGATTGATCCTTTTTAAAACAGGTCATAAAGATTGATCTTTAAACAAGCAGAGGGGTTTTTAAAATAGTCCTGAAGCATGGAAAAGTACATTATTGGCTTAATTCATCTTTTGTTCTGGTGTGTGGTTTTAGCCAGCTGTGTAGGATGGCAGTGCGCTGGGATGTGGATGATTCCCACTGTCATTTGGATAAACTCTGGGTTCCAGTTTTAAAACCATCCTCGTCTCTGTTTTTTATGATTCCCCTGTTTTTAAATTCTTTTCAGAGATAAAGAAAAACATAACCAGCTGGTGACCCCGCTTTGAAAGTTTTTGTTTTGCTTTGTATAATTTATGTACCCCATCCTAAGACCTTGGGGACTATTTTCTGCTTATTGCAGCTTTGGACCAGTGCATTGTGAAATTTCTTTATGTTAGAGAGAGAACTCTTTAAAGCTCCTGCTGAGGAGTTTTTGAACACAGCAAAACAGATGGAAATAAATACTTCTGTCTCTTCCTGACAAATAAGATCATCAGCATATAGATTGACTTTCTCTGTTTTGTGATTGTGACATCTCAACCTCTACCAGGAGCTAGATTAAAATGGCTTTTATCTGCACTTTACACAGCAAAGAGTTTCAATGAGTGGTACAATTGAGTGTTGAATAAAGCATATTTAAGATTCTATTATTGAAACGTGATTTACAGCTTCCTGGAAAAGGGGCCGGATCAACTCCAATTGTATGTCCAGTACAGGAGCTTTAAGTCCTGTCTTCAACTACGCTGTTGGATGATTGCCCCTTTTTTTTTACATTTATTCCTCTTATCACCTCGTTCTTTTCATGTCCTCTCTTTCTTCTCTTACACACTCTAAAATATGTCCTTAGATCATTTTGCATAATGACACTATGATTACGCAGCTGCACGAGATGGGTGTTCTTGCTGTTCCTTTTGCCAGTGCTCGGGGTGGGGTCCACTGTGTCCATCTGCTTATGGCCTTAGGTAGAAAACACACACACACACACACACACACACACACTAGGTTTCAGTTTAAAATATCTCCACACACACACAAGTGTAAAGAAAAGCACAAGCACTATATAATTACCTCAGCAGGGACTCTACTCAGTCATGCAGGATGCCAAGGGATTCAAGGACATGTATAAATCACAGCAAATCAAGTCCTTACTGAGAATTTCATCCTTATCATCCACCCAATCCTTATAAGCATCACTGAATCTCAATGAAATGGTCAAACTAAGTCTCTATAGTCTTAAAACAAACTTGTTCAAATGGATTCAGATTCACAACAAATTGTGTTTGTCTGATGTGTTTCTCCCTCTGTTTTTGTTGTTGTTCTCTTCATAGGGGTCTTTTTGCAAGCCATTACACAGAGACACATTACCGGGAGGATGGAAGTGCAGTCACCGGTGCTCACAAAAGCGCGGTATGGTGGCACTCAAATGCTTTTGACATTTATGGGAGGGTTGATATGCACTGGTGCTCCAGTGTCACATTGTGAAAAGTGACCGTTGGAAAAAGTCACAAAGACAAATGTTTCCTATTTTTTCCTGCTAAGAGTCAGTTTTTTAAGTAAGCCTGATTTAAAAGTATAATTCAAAGGGATATTCCGGCATGAAATTAATTTAGGGTCAAACACACCATAACAGCAAGTTAGACACCCCCTCGAGAGATGAATGTTTTCGACCGCTTGCTTCTCTAGTTATACCAACTTTAGTTGCGACCGCACGATAGCAATACAAAGCGGGCTAAGGAGCCAAGCTTAAACGTTAACCAAAACGCCACTCTGTAGCCACAAATAATGCTCAGAACAGCACCTAATCTCATCAACAGTACATATAGGGTCCCAGCCATAGTACTAGACACCGAACATCTTTTTAACTTTAACTATTTTCTTTAGCAAAAAGACTAAACACAACTCACCCTCTCTCTTCCAGCAGCCACTTGTTTGTACAGCGACCTCAAATAATCCATTACAAACTACAGTGGTGTGACGCAGCTCAAGGAAGAACATTGATTATCATTTCTTTATCATTTCCTTGAAGTAATAATCACCATAATAATCATTTTGCACTGCAGACGCAGTAGTTCTTCTGCCTTAGCGTCACTGTCTGATTGCATTTCCATGAAGAAATGATCATAAATGTTCTTCCTTGAGCTGTGGCCCCCCACCTCAGTCATTGATGGACTGGTCGAGGTCTCCGTACAAATAAGCGGCTGCTGGAAGAGAGTAGGTGAGTTGTGTTTAGTCTCTTTGCTAAAGAAATCAGGCAAAACTAAAAAGATGTTTGGTGGCTAGTACTATGGCTGGGACCCTATATGTACTGTTGATGAAGTTAGGTGCTGTTCTGAGCATTATTTGTGGCTGTAGAGTGGCGTTTTAGTTGAGGTTTGTTTATGGCTCCTCAGACCACTGTGTATTGCTATCATGCGGTCATTACTAAAGTTGGCATAACGAGAGTAGCAAGCAGTCGGCAACATTCATCTCTTGACGGGATGTCTAACTCTGTGTTATGGTGTGTTTGACCCTGTACTAATTTTATGCCGAAATATCCCTTTAAGATTGAAAGAGACTGATTTCCTGTCAATAATATTTTTAGTGATTAAAATATGACCCAATGTGGAGTTGAAAACATCTGCCAATTTCTAAACAGGGTGTCTATCCTGTGGCCTACTTGTTGGTAAGCTTGTTTTTATGCAGGTTGTTTTTCAGCCAACAGTGCCATCAGGGTTTTATTTTGGAATCCTCTATTTAGCAGCTGATCTATTCCAGACTATTTATGACTTTATGTATGCCAGCCTTTTACAGCAAAGTGGTTTCTACTCGTCTGAAAATGACCAAAAAATTAGGCTTCATTTGAAGCTTTAAGTACTTTACAAGACCACTCATTGCGCAGCTTGACTCATTGAAATCAGTGCAAGAGGATAATCCAGGCAGAATTTATTCTTCAATCTGAGGCGGAGGTACTTTTACTTCAAGTAAGGTCGAAGGAATTTTTCCCTGCGTGAAAACAGTCTGGCATTTTTAGCAGCTATTGTTAGAGTTGAAAAACTCTGACATTGAAAAGAGATTGCACTTTCTTTTTCTTAAATACTCAACAGTGCCTCGCTCCGTTGCAGCCAAGTCTGATTGAAACCACTTTTTAATAGAACGGCTGCAAGGACAATTTGACAGGTTGCTTCCAGCTCAGAGGGGAAATGTTTGGTAAATCTGCAGTGACTGACAAGTCTATTTACTGCATAGTTATGCAAACAGTTTTCGCTTCTCTCTCTCACGCACCTTTTAATTTTAAGTGGGAGAAAGTTACAAACATTGCATCAGCCTGTCAAACAGATGTAATGTATTGTCAAAGATAAGCCTCACGCTGCTGCTGCTGCTGCTGCATGCTTTCTCTACCTGCTGCCAATGAAGTCAGCGATCAGCCATTCTGTAATCAGAGGAAGACGAGGACTGTAAATAAACTCTACTATCCCCAGAGTTGTCCCAAAAGACAAAAAAATACAACTTTGCTGCTGCTGCTACACCTAACAAGTCATCACTAAGGATGTTAGTTGGAACAGAAATTCAAATTTCAGACAAAAAAAATAAGCTTAAGGCAAGAAAACACAAAACTTTTATCTACTGTTGCAGAGTCTGTTTGTAAGTGATGTCAAATTGGTTCAAGTGTGGCTAACATAAGCAGAGCAAGCACCACAGTCAGCATTTGATAAAAATACTAGATTTAATTTCTCCCAATAAAAAGATATTGGTAACACTTTACTTAATGCCTGTCTCTATAACGCATTATAAAGATGTGTATAATGCGTTATAATAATCACGTTATAGCACTGTATAACTAAAGTTATAAACACTCATAAATGATCATAATGCTTTGTAACAATAATCACAACACATTATAAAGCATTTTATCATGACTGAAAAGGTCAGGTATTATAATGTGTTATAACTGTTAACAACTCACTGACAGTGCCCACATAGAACATGCATTAAACATATATTTATGTTGTGTCATAGTTTGCTTATAAACTTGTGTAACTATCATCATAAACACTCATTATTATCATAAGACTTTATAACAATAAGCATTACACATTATAATACCTGATAAAATGCTTCATAATGTGTTATGATTGTTATAAAGCATTATGATCTTTTATGAGTGTGTATAACTAAAGTTATACAGTGCTATAACGTGATTATAACGCATTATACATATATTTATAATGCATTATAGAGATAGGCGTCAAATAAAGGGATACCGAGATATTTATCTTATTTATCTGTGTTTTTTCGTGGTAGCAGTTGTTGCAGTAGTATGAACAAAAAGAGGCTAAATTTAAACCACAAATAGTTTATGGAAAATACGCTGTTCGGGAAACCCTTAAAATAGCAAGTCAGTGACAAAGAAATAAAACAGACAAACTTGATTCTAAAGAGGATGCACGCTATCCCTGCTCTGCTTCAGGAAAATCTCTGAAAAAAGGTTTAACGACTTTATATTTCACTTTCCTAAAAAATCACAGACTCATTAAAGATAACTGAGGGAGACAATCACTATCGCTGCCTGATGTTTTCGTTTATGAAAGGTGAAGTAATCTAGGTCAGGAACAGCCTCGGCACAGAGACTTTGTAGCTGCTCTATTTTTAGACGTAATGTAATGAATTTCATCACTACCTGGCTCACTCATTTAAACTGTACTTATCAAACTGGAGTAGTAAAACTAAAAGGGGTATTTTTTCCTTCGAAATATCAGCCTTAAGTTCGTATTCCCTTCAGCGGGTCAGTACTGGGGATGAGAAATGGTCTGCTTTGTGACTAATGACAGCTGATTTCAGGGGAATGGAAGCTGCTAGATGGTTAATGGAGCTCTGTGTTCCCACTAAACGACAGTCCCCGAACTCAGAAAAAAAATGTCTTCATTGTGTTTTGGAGCTTTAAATGTCCTCTTTTCTTTCTACGTAAACTCTCTGGTGGAACGATAAAGAAAAAACACTTATTATATTACTGTCAACTCCCATCTGTGTCCGTGTTTCTGCTTCTCTTTTCGGCACTGTAGGTTTCATAAAGATTGTTTTTTACAGAGAGATGAAAGAGGAAAACTCAACTGTACCTTTGCTTTCTCTGCCCTTTTGATACCAAATCAGAGCAGGGACAGCAATAAAAGTCTTTTAATGGTTTTTAAAAATGATCCTATTTTTTTCTCATTTAGGACAACTGCTACTATCACGGCGAAGTGCAGGAGCATCCAAACTCTGATGTCTCCCTCAGTACCTGCTCAGGCCTTCGGTAAGAAGCACTATGATCGTTTTGTATTCAAGCAGCATCACAGCGCTGCCCTTTAAGTGCTATTTGCCACTGCAATGTTTATATTTACCTATAGTCACTCACTCCGCAGAGCAGCCCATCGTTCCTAAGCCCCTTTAGCAGGCTGTCAGTAAGTTGGTGTGTGACCCGCAGGAATGGGAGAAAATGTCATGCCTCATTGTCTTTGTCCATTGAGGCGTCCGGTAAATATCTGCAGTCACTTTCGCAGTAATTGGCATCTTGTTGTTGCTAATTACATTTTTACAGGCAAAAAAATGGTTAACTGGCCATGACAGCTGCAATAACAGCATATTTCTACACAACACAAATGATACTTAAATTTCAGTTAAGCGTTATTGATCCTGAGTGGAAGATGGTCGCATTCTGATGAAAAAATACAGACATAAAGAAAATTCAACTTAATTTGTATGCTACTTTTCAGATGAAAAATGTAGTTCAAAAGTGCCTCACAGACGCTAAAAACAACAATCAAACCACAACAAAAACCCAACCCTCCAACAAAGACACACACCCACCCTTACTCACCCACACATAAACAAACACAAGCGCACACAGAGTGAGAATTTAAGATATAAAGAGACATGACCTGACACTGAGACATTGCGTGAGGAAAGACCTACCTTTAGGAAACACTTGAGATAAAAAGATTTAAAAAATGGTAAAAAGAAAGAGTAAAACCTGATGGACTAAAACAAAAATAATGTTAAATGAACAAAGAATTAAGAGCTCTTTACCATGTAAAAGGGTTAAAAGAAGTTAAAACTCTATGATGGGAATTAAGAAAAAAGACTGAAATGACAGAAAAGAAACATTACGAACTTTGATTAAATTGAACATTTGTAATCAGAGAAATACGAAAAGGCAATCAGTGAAAAGCACGGTTAAAAAGGTGAGTCTTAAGCCTCTTCTTAAAAATTCTGAAAAAGGTTGAGTCATGGCACGTGTAAACTTATTTATGAATTTGAAAGGATTGACTTGCATAGAGTCATGAGAAGTTCTACCCAAACAAGGCTGGTGTGAAAAGGCTCTGTACCACTACAGACAAATTGGACAAGCTGAAAAAGGGGGTCTCACACTTTCTATTAGAGAGAGTCACTTTCCATCAAATTCTGCATTTGAGGGATTGGTTACGCTAAGAGGCTTTGTTTTCAGATTTGTGCTTCTGTGTCTGCAGAGGCTTCATCACACTTGAGAACCGAACATTCATCATTGAGCCGGTGTCTGGCAATGACAACTGTTCGCACTTCATCTACCGAGGGGAAGAACTCAGTCTGACCCCAGGAGCCTGCGGCCACGGTTTCAATATGTCCTCTGTTGCCCCTGAAAACCACATCAAAAGCCCCTTCCAATCCTTCCACACAAGGGTGAGATTAGTCTCTTCTTCTTTATCATCGCGCTAGTGAATGTCACAGTTCAAAGCTGAGTGTATTTGTATAGTTAAAATCTTATTAAGAGAAAGACTAACATTCACTTGATTAAGGATAAATGGGCGTTTGACCAAAGATCAGCAAATTGGCAAGCTGACCTGTTTGGATACGTTCCAGGGGGGTGCAGCCTTGGGCTTGACACATTTTATCTGTTTGAGCTCTAAGTCCAAGGTCCATGCAGGGTTGGCCAATCATATATATATGGAGCAGGTGCAGCATCCATCTGCCACTATTCCCAAGCATTAAAAACTCCCTATGAGTCAGGAAGTTAGGGTACCAACATGCAGTACTTAATGACCCCTGAGTAATACTTGGCTTTGCAAATTTAGAAAAGCATCAGTTCTGCCTTTGCAGTCAGGACATTGGGGCAAAAGGTAAATGGCAGTCGAATGGCCAGGTATGCTATTATGTGATGCTGTGGCTTTGCTGAGATGTGAAAACACTAAATATGAAACACTTTGTGCTCAGGGTGGTTTAGCTGCAGCTTTAGCTTAGAGAAAATGGTGTACAGAAAGCTATAGCCTCAAGTTTGGAAGTTAACCTTGGACGAGTAGAAGAATCAGGAGGAAACAGCATTAACAACTTGAAACTAATGAGTGGTTATGAATGGGATGATGTGGATGGTTATGGGACTTAGAATCCCGACAGGGTGAGCAGGTCTGAACATTTCCATTGAAGGTGACTGTTAGAAAAGTCAAACAGGAATCTCTAAGGATGACATGTCTGACCTCCTTCAGCCCTCCTTATTCTCAGAGCTTCACAGTTGACACACCTCTGAACAAAAGTGAGTCACTTGATGCAAACTCAATGTTACATTTTTGCCCCAGTGTCAACATGCAGAGGTGAAATGTACCAAACTTTTTCATGCTGATCCATTTGGTAGAACTTTTGTAACCAGCTTGTCACTTGCATTTATTAGCTATCGCACATTAATCACTGTTGTTTTGTGATTTTGACCAATCAGATTCAAGTCACACAGCTGAGTAACACGCTACATTACTGATTTTGAGTTGAATAAGCAAAGGCTATACCTAGGGCTGAGCGATAAAACAATAATAATAAAAATAGAAAATTAATTTCCCTCAATATCAATATAAAACATGCTTTTCGATAGTTGGTATTCTGCCATGTTTTGGTAGACTATCGTAAAGCCAATGAAAGCAGATTAATGTGCACTGCAAATCATGTTGAGTACATGTTCTCGCAAAGTTTGGGAATACCTCAAATCTTTTTCACCATCTGAAGCAGTGCCACACAGCAGAGCACGCGCAATGCAAAAGGTTGACATTCAGTCCGCTTTCTCTAGCGCAACACCTTACAACAAACTACGAAGACACACAAAAACTCACAGATGCATTAGCTAATTGTATTGCAAAAGACATGCTACCAATAAGCACCGGTAAATTTAATTTTTTATATCGTGATATGTATCGATATTAACTGATATGAAAAAAATATGTCATGATAAACTTTTTTTCCATATTGCCCAGCCCTAGATATACTGAAAGTCTTAATATGCACACCATGAAAGTAGACAGGTGAGTTGTTTCCTGTAGTCAGAGCCATGTTCCTCTCTTTGGTCCCTCTGGAAGTGATACAGCTGTGTTTTCATTATCGTTTTCATGGCATAAACTGTAGAGTTGACACTTCTTTTTAAGGGACTTCATGAAATTCGCTTCATAAGACATTCGAGCAAATCTAATGTGCAACATATCCGTTTTTCTCCAGCATAAAAGGCATGCCCAGAAGACAACCAAGTACGTGGAGCTGATCATTGTTGCAGACAACAGAGAGGTAATACTCCTTCCCAGCTTCCTTTTACAAATGCACTGTTTTATGAAATGAGAAACACACTTTGAAAACACAGCAGCTCTTCATGGTTAAGCAGAGTAAGCTGTAGTAGCAATAGAGCGTGTCCCACCGGAGCTGCAGAATTAGGTCAGTGTGCAACAAGCGGTGTGGTCTTGGGGGCAGAGGCTCAGTTTTGACGGGAAGTGCTGAACGATTCCCCAGCGGACCAGACAGGAAACAGGAAAAAGCCGTGTGGATACAGAAGAGCCTCCTGTAAGCACTGACGAGCTCATTGTGGGGTTTCCTCCTGGCAGCCTTCTGCTGATACCACCACCGACCTAAATGGGAGGAAAGGAAACGGTGGGAAAGACAAGAATAAGGGATCGAGTTTGTTGTCAGGCTGCAGCAGGAGTGCAGGTGGATACTGGAAAAAGCAGGTTTGACTTTGCTGCGGATTGGATCCAAACCTTTACAGGCTGTAAGATCTGCCAATGTACACTCTTCCTGCGGCCACACCATTTGTCCCTCTAACACCAGGAGATTCTTCTGTATCCAGATGGTCACAGTTTGACAAGCTGCCGAACACTTTCAAACATATTGCCTTTCTGGGTGTTCTCAGTCGCTCATGCTTCTTTAGTTCTAAAAAACCACTGTAACCGTAGTATCATTTATGTCTGCATGTTAGTGTGTTCCCATCGCCGCCACGATAACATGTCATTTCCTTTCCAGTTTCAGAAGCAGGGGAGGGATGTGGAGAAGGTGAAACAGAGACTGGCAGAGATAGCCAATTATGTGGACAAGGTAAAACATCCTCTTCCCTCTGCACAGGGGGGATAAATCACTTTTTAAAATAGAAATATAGCTGGCAGCAGAGATTAATGGGATGACCGTGTGATATATTAATGTCTGACTAAAACAGCTGCTTTTGGTCTGTCTAAAACCTCCACCATGGCTGAGGATCTATTGCTAGCAGATATATAGACGGATGGATTTATGCAAGAAAAGTATGGATAGAGACATGAGAACACACGCTCTGGTCATGTAAAAAACATGATCTGATGCACACAGAAGGCGATTTAGGCCTGTTGGGGTTGAAATAAAATGCAATCTGCGAATTAAGGTAACAAAGAAAATCACTACCTATCACTAATCTCTGTAAGTCCTTTCTATCCCTGTTACCCTCTATTTATTCACCTTCTCCCTTTAGTTCTACAGGGCTCTGGACATCAGAGTGGCCCTGGTGGGTCTGGAAGTGTGGAGTGACTCGGATAAATGTCCCATCACCCAGGATCCCTTTACCACCCTGCACGAGTTCCTGGACTGGAGAAAAGTGAAACTTCTGCCCCAGAGACCTCACGATAACGCTCAGCTCATAAGGTGGAGATTAAACAGTGAAAACCTGAACCAAAAATGAACTAATACCTTCACTATTTACTATTTACACACATAAACAGATCCTTTAACAACTTTTGGCTTGAAATAAGAGAAAAAACATCATCTGTCCTTTTTAATTATGCCTATCATTCTGGAAAGGATACAAAGATTAATGAAGAAAGCTGTTTTTCTTCAATCATCTCGCTGTCAAGATCCGTCTTTTTTCAAAGTTGTCTTCCATAGTAAAGCTTATTTTTGCCTGCTACTGAAGTTGACACTGAAATCAAACAGGATTACAGCATATGAGTGCTCCTCAGCTACCTTGTTCTTTAATGATTGATGCTTCTGGGTAATTATATTTGTGTGAAAAGAAGGAATTACAATATCTTCAGTGTCCAAAAGCCAGAGTCCCCATTTATTAGGTCCCATGTTAAAAAGCCTGTTTTTACAACAGAGTGAAACACTTTTACAGCTTGGCTCAAAAAAACAGTTGTGGTCTCAGCTGTGGTTCTCTAAAAGTTTTGCATTTCCATAATTGGTGGAAGGCTGAGTTGACAGAAAAGGGATGCATTTTAGCTAAAAGACTGGCTTGCCTCCACCTCATTGTCTGTTTCTAGGTTGATCAGTCAGAGTTTGTAAGTATATACACCAACACTGGGCTCCAAAACATTAATAAAGAACTACGGTCACTGGTGCCATGTCCATGTTTTATACAGTCTAAGTTTTGAACCATGGTGATAAGTATAAGACTCCAAACACACCTCGCAACCTTGTAGAGGATAAATCCAAGTCTTCTAAAACCAGCTGTGATTACAACTCCACGCAGTTCAACAACTGTAAATCTTTTTCTGTTGTTCTGCAGCTCATTTCTCCTCTCTTTCTCCTCCCTCCTCTTGTCCTCTGTCCTCTGCAGTGGGGTCTACTTTCAGGGCACCACCATTGGCATGGCTCCAATCATGAGCATGTGCACAGTGGAGCAGTCCGGAGGCATTGTCATGGTAAGCATAAAAACCTTCAGCTCCACCCTTCGTCTTCCTCTGTGCAGCTCGATTGTATCAGTGAGGACATTGTTCTTAATCTGCGAGCTAACACAATCCAGATGTGATTTACACGGTAAAGGTGTTCGCTGTTTGCTGAAAGGACATATATGGGCAGTCGTGCTTTTAAACATAATGATATTTGCACTGGGACCCTTCACTGTCTTCATGTACAGTTTTGCCGGGGTGCGCGGTGATTCAAAATCCACAGCATTTACAAAAAACACAGTTTACAGATTCACAAGTTGATAGATTGTTAAGAGCAATTGGATCAAAACACCCCAAACCCTGTATTACCCCTGATCCAATAAATGATTCCACTCAGTGAATTAGCTGCCTGCTGGGCTCCTCCGCCTGCTTGACACCCATGCCAAATCACTAAGTGGTTATCAGCCCAGTGCCATTACACCCTGGCCCAGATGTGCACTCCCATTAACAGATATGTTTTCTGCTGGCTGTGGTTGAGCTGAGGCTTCTCCAGATGTTTGTCTTCCCCATTATTTACAGATGGCAGATGGTTTGGATTGAGATTAAAGGGCTGTGTAACCAGTTAGAGGGGCGACCATATGACATGAACCATTTCTCAAAGCAGACATTACCATGTGTGTTAATCAGGCTCAATCCTTTATGTGGTCCACTTTTTTTTTCTTTCTGTATGTTTACCGTGTTATTATTTCTTCTCGAGTTTATTTGTGAACGGTTTGGTTTAAACTCCGACAGGCATTTTTTATTGGGTATTCCTTTGTGGGAGTTATTTTCTACCATGGCTGGAAATGATATCAGAAAGACTATCTGAGCATTTCTTGTAACCAGCACTATCAACTTTTTACCATCACAGCGGTGGCTCATAGCTTCTTCAAAGTAATGACTGTGGCTCCTAACAGTTTCATCCATTTCTGCTGACTCTGATATTACACTTTGTTGTGTGGGTGTACTCAACCAAAAATCGTACACACACACACACTCCCTCTCTCAATGAAACATGACAGAAAAAGATGGGAGTTTTCCCATCTTTCTTGTTAAAAGGCAAGGCGCAGTTCCCCCGATACTACTCTGTAATCAGAGCAGAAAATAACTTGGCTCTCCCTCAACTTTGACTTATGCACCCCCCCACCCCCAAGTCATAGGAAGCATGTGATTTTCTCATGAATACAGCAGCGCATTGGGAGACCACAGCAGGATAAACAGTAGCAACGTGAGCAACCTCTTTCTCAGGGGTTTCCAGTTTAAATTGAAAATGCTCTATCACACGAAGAGGAAACATACTATTGGCAGTTTTTGTTTGTCATTAGCCTGGAATATTATTCTCTTGGCTGCATGTAGACAAATAGTGATGATTGCCATTCACAGTCACAGGACTGATTGTTTGGGGAGGCAAGGGCGTAGGCTCCTTACCCACAACACTGTTCACCAGTAAACTTTTAGAAAACTTTAACATCTTCGAAGAAACACACCCACAGCTATGGTAATGTAAGAAGACAGACATGCTGTGAATTTGTAATCATACTCATACTAGGAACTGTAATGGCCAGAACTGCAGAAAGAAACACATAAGGAGTTTTAGGAGACATTTTTTTATTTTTACCTTTTTGGGAGACAGTCTCTTAAAAAATATTTTAAAAATCTTATCGGCAAAATCTAAAGCAAGTAGCTGCTTAAATGGTTACCCTGGCTTTGCTCCTCCTCCACATCTGGTAATTATATCCTGTGTCTTTGGTATGGACAAAAAGTGAAAACTAGAAATCATTTTTCTGTATTTGTTAAACACTGGAACATTTCGTGGCTTACCCGAATTTCAGAATCAGCTCATTTCTTAGCTGTTTAATCGAAATATCAAACACAGACTGACCGACTAGTATAAAAGTAATGAAACACTCTGAGAAAGTTTGATGACTACAGCTAAGAGTAGTTTGCTGAGTGTTTCTTTTTAATGCAGTTCAGTGTGACTCAGATCAGTTTATTTCAGTACGTAATTGCTGGATTGTGATTTCTTGTCAGTTCCATGCTCAGAGAAACACTTTAAACACATTTCAAAGATAAAAAAAGAATTTTAAAGTAAAATTTTTGAATTAAACTGTATCCATTAACACTCAAACTACCAAGGCTGTTATTTTGACTGCTTTCAAAATTTACAAATTAAACCTATACACTACTCACACACTGACTTTTCCTAAAAGTGTGTATATTTTATTCTAATGTTGTTTTATCATTAAAATTTCAAAACACAAAAGACATCTCAGTATTACTACCTCCAACTACCGGAGCAGTCAAACTGACTGCAGGCTTTTTATAAAGGGTGTGATATTTCACTGTTTGCTACGTTTTCCCGCTCTTTCTCCTGCGCTGTTGTTTGTTTTATACTGTAAGTTCTGTGAAGCTAAAATCTTGCTATAACTTTACTAAAAACTCAAGAGATTAAAAAATGACAATTAGAAGAAAAATGACAAGTATGGAGGCTTTAGCTTTGCTTCACAGCCTTGATGGGGAAGAATCCGATGGATGAGCAAGTTCAGGGACCGATGTGTCCTGGTGTTTTGAGGAAGGTTCTTAAAAATCTCATCATCATGATTTTCATGTTGTGTACTGATGTGTTTTTATCTATTCCACCAATTTATTATTAGTTTTATTGTTGATTTTCCAAATTATGAGCAAATAAAGACTGAACCATCAAAATGACTGCTTATGGTCACCGAGTAGTTACGGAATTTGATACACCGAGTGTTAAAAATAAGAAAAATAAACAAAGCAGCAGCTGTTGGCATTAGCTTGTTACACCATAAACATTAGGTTGGTATCCATACTTATATCTAAATATATAAGGGTGCCAGTCTGGTGTAGTCGTTTATGCTTTATGAATTGAAGACTAAAGCCCTCGTTGCAGTAATCATTGGTTAGACTCTCAGTCTGAACCTCTTTCTGCATTTCTCCCTCGCGCTCCCTCCCACATTTGCTGCCTCTCTTCAGCTGTCATTTTTTTAAAAGCCACTGTTTAAGATGAGTGACATTCTTATTTATATGAAACTACAATTTAAATGACTCATTTCATTGCTGTGTATCTTTATTTAAAATTAGTCTTTAATGATTTTTAGTGATCACAGCTGTCACATCCTTCAGCTGGGAGTGGATAGGAATTTGTCTTTCTGTCACTCACCTTCCAAACTCGCCCTGTCTCTGGGCACTTCCTCCCTTCCTCCCTCTCAAACCGTCTATATCTACAAAAGTCAAAGAAACCAAATCTCCCACACCTCTCCCTCGTCATTCTCCATCTCTGTCTGCCTCGTGGAGGGCAGGTGTCTTGCTTATCAATTCAGCAGCGAGTCATACAGCGGCAGGTTTATGGAGCTTTACTGCGGTAGCTGTTTCCCCTAGCAGCAGGTATGATTGGGTCTGCAGGGGTAATAGAATAGCAGATGAATTCAGGCCTCCATGAGGAGAATGAGTAATAGAAGAGGGATGAGGGAGCAGATTGGACAGTCACTGAACGGTTTTAGGAAACTGCTGTTAAAATATAATCATCTACGTAAACTTTCTATTCTTTTTTAAAGGGTGTTTTTATGAGTAGCACAGTGACATCGTTACTTTTTTGAAAAGTGCATTTTTTATGAAACTTTGAAAAAACTTTATTCAAGGTCAAAAACACAAGAGTCTTCATAATTAACATGTTCTTATGACTGCAGGATCACTCTGAGAACCCACTGGGAGCAGCAGTGACTTTGGCACACGAGCTTGGACACAATTTTGGCATGAACCACGACACCCCAGAGCGCGGATGTGGCTGCAGGATGACCGTAGATCGTGGCGGCTGCATTATGACCCCGTCCACAGGGTAAGACTTTACTGATGTCCATAATTAAAGAAATGTTCGATCCAAAACTTTTTTTTAGAATGTCAAGATACATTTTGAAGGAGTGTTTTTACTGCTGCACAGCCTGGGACTTACTGTCCGCGCTACCCCTTATTTATTGCAGCAGTTTTTCACTCTTCCAGCTTCACCTGATAAATCTTGGCACTGCACAGAGACATTAACGCCATCACCTCTCATGTTATCAGACCATTGAACCACCAGTTATCCATCCGTTATCATGCAGCTGTGTGGTTGGTTGTTGCGAGGCAGCAGTTCACAGAGATGGTTGGATTTTTCTCAAGAAGAGCAGGTTGTTATTTGGGATGAACCTCTAATTTTAGATTCTTGAAAACCTCCTTCCACCACAGTGGCAGAGCAGATAAGTTTTCACTTCAGCCAACCTATTTGCAGAGCTAGCACCACCAGTCTTCGCACCACCCTGCAGGTTAACATCAACATGCCTGTGCTGGTTTGCTTACACTGGCTTCTGCTCTGTCTGGAAATTCAGAGCCCTCTGAAACAGATCCACATGAAGTCATGAAGTGAGACACTGAAACAACATTTAAGCATGCCGTTAATTTTCAGACAAAATACTCTGTGTTGACGCCAGATTGTGTTTCACTCGACTACACCAACAAACCACCATAGGTCGCAGAGCCAGGCCAGAGACTGATTTTTATTTTTTGTATTTAATGCAGGAAGTCCTTGGTTTTGTCACTATAGCTGTCTGGCAATGTTGCTCCATGCTGCACTTTGACAATGCAGCTGGTGAGTGTTGATGGAAGTGGTTTGAAACAGGAACAGACCAAACACGGATCTAGAGGAACTCTGACATCAGCATTTTAATCTGTTAAAACAACCCACTCACTGTACATTATCCTTAAAGGGATATTCTGGCATAAAATTAATTTCGGTCAAACGCACAGTAACGCAGAGTTAGACACCCCGTCAAGAGATAAGTGTTGCCAACCGCATGCTTCTCTAGTTATACCAACTTTTGTAACGACCGTACGATAGCAATACACAGCGGTCTGAGGAGCCATAAACAAACCTCAAACAAAACGCCACTCTATAGACACAAATAATGCTCAGAACAGCACCTAACTTCATCAACAGTACATATAGGGTCCCAGCCATAGCACTAGCCACTAAACATCTTTTTAGCTTTGCCTAATTTCTTTAGCAAAGAGACTAAACACAACTCACCTACTCTTCTCCAGCAGCCGCTTGTTTGTGGAGAGACCTCAGGCCAGTCCATTACGGACTGCTGCGGGGTGACGCAGCTCAAGGAAGAACATTTATGATCATTACTTTATCATTTCCTTGAAGTAATAATTATCATAATTTTGTATCATTTTGCACTGCAGACGCGGTTGTTCTTCTGCCTTATCGTCTCTGTCTGATTGCATTTCCATACAGTCATGATCATAAATGTTCTTCCTTGAGCTGCGTCACCCCGCTGCAGTCCGTAATGGACTGGTCTGAGGTCTCACTACAAACAAGCGGCTGCTGGAAGAGAGTAGGTGAGTTGTGTTAAGTCTCTTTGCTAAAGAAATTAGGCAAAGTTAAACAGATGTTTGGTGGCTAGTGCTATGGCTGGGACCCTATATGTACTGTTGATGAAGTTAGGTGCTGTTCTGAGCATTATTTGTGGCTATAGAGTGACTTTTTGTTTGAGGTTTGTTTATGGCTCCTCAGACCGCTGTGTATTGACATCCTGCGGTCGTTACTAAAGTTGGTATAACTAGAGAAGCAAGCGGTCTGCAACACATATCTCTTGAGGGGGTTATTTTACTCGGCGTTACCGTGTGTTTGACCCTAAATTAATTTTACGCTGGAATGTCCCTTCAATATAGCTAACCACACACTACTTGCACCTTTCTGCTATTCAGAAGGTGCATAATGAACAACTAATGGCAAGTTTGCAGCATCAACAGCAGCACTATAACAGGTTTAACATTAAGAGCATTTGCTTAGTCATAGGATGCATCTTTTGGACTTCCATCTTTTGTCCTCTGTTGTGATGTGCAGCTGTTAAAAACCACATTAGTAGAGTCTTATTACAGAAAGATACAGTCTTGAAATCACATTATTGATTTGCACCTGACTGGTCAAAAAGATTGAGTAAGCTCAACTAGTTTTGCAGAGTGGATTATTTATACATGATGCTCCATTGTTTCCGTGTCTCTGATGGGAGGGAGCTCAATTACTCAAACACTTTGGCCTGAGACTAAAGCAGCTGCTCTAGCATTCTACTCGTGTCGCCTGAGTCGCCGAGATAACGCTGCCGCTGCAAATGATGGACTCTGTGACTGTTAACAAACAGCAAGATAAGGCCAACACATAGCGCAATACCAGATTCTTCCCTCGGTCTCCTGCCTGTCTGGTTTGTCTGATGGTGGATCCCACAAGCCTCAGATGAATGTGGTCAGGATGCATTTCCCGACACTGTGAAGAAGACAGAGACAAAGGGCAAAAGACACACATTGTTATTATTTCAAAGTACGAATAAACAAAAGAGTCTGCTCACCACACACAGACTGTCATCAAGCCCCGGGGGAAATCGACCGTTTTTTGAGGACACAAATGGAAGGTTTGCCAGACGTCATAAAATTCACACTTTGAGTCAAGAGTTGTGGGCTTTAGCTTGTAATGTTTGGGGTGTGCCATTACATCCTCTAGCCAGTGTTTATGAGGGTAGTGTGGTCTTTTTCCACTTGAAGAGATGTAGTCACTGAGCGAAGAGAAGTGAAGGCCACGACTGTGACTTGGTTAGCGGGAAGCTTGACTGTCAGAGGGATAGATCAAAAAACACTGTCCATAAATCTCTCTGCAGAAAAGACAAAAGCACATGGCTGTGGGTTCCTGTTTCATGTTCACATTTTGAGAATTTCCCATCCGCTCAGGAAAAGCTGCAGTTTTCTGCTGGTTATAAGGAACATGTGAGGAGCTTTAAGCTGTTGTACCTCTTGTCTGCTGCATATTTGAGAGGAATGAGCCATTAGTTGACAGATGACATCTCCTTAGCTTTGTTGTAATAGACGGGTTAAGCTGCTCCTTGTTACGGATATGTGGGAGGCTGGATAAATGATGCCATTACAAAAGCAAAGAAGGTGTCATTTAGGTAAACAAACAAATGAGATTTGCAGGATGTAAAGGAAAAATACAATGCACAAGACAATTTTACACTCCTAAATACGGTTATTTGCAGGATTATTTAGAAAAACGTTTGAAGCTAAGTATTTTGTTTTGGAGTACAATGAAAGTGAATATGCAAAAATCTCCCATGGAGGTGATTTCTTGGCTTCTATCTCTGTTAAACACTAACATTAAAAGTATATAATGGCTCAATTGAAGAAAAGTGGCTTCTCATGCTTCAAAATGTCATGAATTCAACTACAAAATACATAAATAAAATATCATGTGTACCAGAAGTGTCCCAGAAAACTCGAATGACCTCTCACCGTACAAATAGAAAAGTGGAAGAAGTGAGAGCGGTTCAAACTCGTGCTTGTTTGTGCAGCCGCTTGCAACAGTGAGCTCATCCTGCTGTTCTCACACTAGAGCATTTATTTCAGGGGGGAGAGAGAGAGTCCAACTCACTCTCACTGAGCAATGCTGGATTTATGTGGAGTCATTTTTAAATATGCACAAAGTCTACTTACATGACCACTTAGCTTTGGCTCGTCAGAGGCCAAAGATATCTGATGATGTCATGCGGAGAGTTTAGAAACACGGCTATTGAGACCTAAATGAGTTGGAATGACTCACTGTGTTATTGAATTTTCTAATAGGTTAACGAGGCCCGGTCACTTCTTTTCAGCCCTCTCTGCTACATAATTATGAGATAAGACTCATTAATAGTTGAGAGAGGAGATCGGTGACCTTTCATTCTGAAATTGCTCTTCTGTTTGCTAAGTGAAGTGTGCAGGATAAATCCATAAACAGGGGGACGTTGATGTTTCGCAGTTTTAAGTTGATGCAGACTACAAGTATAAATGTTTCATTGTTTAATTATCCGTAATTTAATTATGATGAACTGAATTGTTCACTGCAGTCTTAATCTTTGTACTCATTGAAAAGAATACAACCCTTAATGGTGTTTATTGATTTCTATGTTTTTGTGTATTTATGTGACAAAGTGACACTACAACATCCAACTCATTAATCCCCTTCGCTTCAATTTCATTTCAAGTCCGTCACAACCATGGACTGTATATATACTCAGGACAAGTTGGTTCCACTGTTTGCCAGTATACGGATTTGAAGCCGAAAAGCTCTCGGTTTTTCCATGATTTTTCTCCATTTCCTGAAACCAACATTGCGCAGTAGCATTGTATGCATTCGGTGGGAGAGTTGCCAAGAGTCGCTGTGATGACACTCAGCTCAAACAGCGTATCCCCTGGGTGAGCTACGCAATCTTCATACGACCACAGGCTGTATTAAGTGTCCATCATAGAAAACATGAACCCCCTAATAACTTCTAAAAATGGAGCTGCACAGAAAAAAGACGAATTGAGCACAAACCAGTCTGACAGTAACTACATGTGAACATCGCAAGCAGGGGGGGAGAAAAAATTATATTCAGTGTAATAAATTTTTAAAGTTTGACCATAGCTCCATAGGGATGGCTGTAGAAGATGGGATTTATGACCTATACTGCAGCCCGTCATCAGAGTGTGCCGTTCTCGGGTGGCTTCACCCAGCAGGGAGGCAGATGCTGTCCATTCAATATACAGTCTATGGTCACAACAATCTCAAAGGGTGTAGTCAGAAAAAAAATGAAAATAAAGAAAGGCATATAAAGATGCAAAGTTTCTCTCTAGTTCTTCCCATCGTACCAAAGTGAAGTGAAACTCCAAGCATGATGGGCACTGAAAATCTTGCACTGGCAGTGACATTTAGAGTCAGAGTCTGTGCAGATTGGCTGCTGGAGCCATGAAACTGACATCCTGACCCTTACACAATTCAAAACCATAGCATGTGAAAAACCTGATCATAGTCTGACTCAGTATGTTTACATGCACAGTTAAGTCAAGCTACATTAGCAGTTAAATTACGCGATTAAACTAGCCTACTGTAATGTTGTGATATCCGAGCACCAGGGGAACTGATTTATCGATTAAATCTGTTTCCACTGCGATAGGTGGTGATGTGCCTCTTTTATTTGAATCACTATTGTAGTGTCCTTTAGCTGACCTGGTTTCATTTGCTACCCTGCTTCCTTCGGTTTAATCATGCCATAATACTCCCTGGTTGAACTCTAGAGTACGAGCAGAACCCTTTGACAAGTTTGGAGCCAACTGCAGTGTAAACATGTATGATAAATCAATCCACAGCCATATTATCTAGGTTTTGGACTCTGACTTCAAGAACCTTGACAATTTCAGACAAACGTGTTTTCATGTATTTGAGGAGTCTATGTTATGTTTGACCTCTTCAATTCTCATTTAACCCGTTAAACCCCTTAGTATAACATTCAATAATAAATCAAAACTAAATAAAAAAACGTTAGTGATCAGCTAGTAATTTAGCATAGCACTTAGCATCCATTGAGGCAGAAGTTTCCATCAGGAGGTGGTGGAGACCAAATACAAAGAGAGAAGGAGGGGGATTGTTGTAAAAGCATGTTGTTCTCCTGCTTTCATTGAGTGCTTTTTTACACTCATAAAAGTGCTCTTTGATGAACTTCATTTTGAATATTTGTTTGAAAATAACACTTACAGACCAATTGTAGCAGCTACATTCAAGGTTTTGCTCGATTTCCTGCCCGGCTAAGTTCTGAGAAAGAAAAATTGGCCAGTTTTCTGTCAAATTTGATAATTGTCAGAACAATCAAATGATAAAACCAATAGTCCAAACCCATTTCCCTCACCACAGGTTTGCTGTCAATTTTTTTTTTCATAAAATAACAACCAGCGTGAATATTGAACACATTGTTGTAGAACAGTGAGGCTCGTTTGACTATTTGGGATTCTCTCAGCTTCTACTGGCTAATGGAGGAAAGGACAGCCTGCATCTAAATGACGTGATTATCAGTGACGCTGCCAGCTGTAATCAGGGCCAGGGCGCATGGAGAGAGATCTGCAGAGAGGTGTTTTATGCCTGGATAGACAGGCAGAGCGAGGAAGCAGTGCTTTTATTTGTCTTTAATCTCCCTCAGTGGTGGAGCAGAAAGAGAAACAAAAAGAGAGACAGCGGTGAGAGTGAGAGACGAGCAGGAGAAAGATGACACTGAAGGAATTATTCGGCTTCACAGTGACATCCATGACAAGTCTGAGCCATGAAGAGCGATTTGTGTCATAACAATGAGCGGATATAAGTAGGACAGAGGTGAAGAACAGAGGTCTGCATGGACATTTTGAAGTAGAGTTTTCTTTTTAGGTAATACTTGCATCATATGGAAGCAGGGAAGGAGCTCAGTGAAATAACTTTCAAAGTGCTTTCCTGTGTCTGTATGTGAGACTGGGCAGACAGATGAAGCCCAGCAGGTAGCTGTGGCTGGACTTTAAGGCCAACAGGCCACCACAACTGGAGGTAACATGTGAGTCTTGTTATTTCTTGTCAAAATGACAGAGTGTAAGTAAGGTGAGAGGTGCAAAAAAGTCATTATCTAAAGAAATTCTGGCAGGGAGGACAAAAAAATTCTCGTCATGTCGCCCCTGGGTAAATGTTGGCAGAAAATTTCACTTTCCCTCCTGATATTTAATTACCAAAGGCTTCTGCCAGTGTTGCAAACTAACATTTCCGTAAAGGTCAGATGTGTCTCTCCTGTTTAGCTTGGACTAAATGCATGTCAGTCTGCAGCACAGCTCAGAGGCAGAGAGAGACAGCTCCGTGTCTGTCACCGAGTCCACATATGGAGGATCCTGTCACGGCTGTCATGTGACCAATGCCTCTACTCTCTGCAGAGTTATTTCACTTTCCATGCAGACTGACATTTCCTCCTCCTTTGACCCCGCCACCCTCATATGCTGAGATGATCAAACAGACAAGAATCATCTGCTCTGACTGCACACATGGCTTTTCTAGGAAAAGCCGCTTTGTGTATCTCAGTGAAAGGAAAGGCTCAATCTTTTGTCTCCTTCATTTTGTGGAAGATTCAAGTATTTTATTGTCGATTTCTGCCAATATGTGAGGAATCAAAAAAGACGTTTCTGCAGAAATACAGAGAATAATCTAAAAATACAAAAAAGCACAATAGAGAAAAATACTGAAGGAGAGTGGTATATGTATGTCTGTATCCATCCTCATGCCTACTTTTTCTTTGTGTATATACACTCCTCCTATTCACGGGCACAAGCAGATCTAATGACCAGAAAAATGGTTCTGCTGTACATACACATGTCCTGAAGTGCAGGTGGCGGTGCAATCTGCAGTATTGCTTTGATATAAAGAGGATGTAATTGGGATGTAATTCATGTAAACAGTGGAGTTGTAGTGCAAGAAAAAGATTGTACAGTGGAAAATCCAGAACCAGGTGATTCTGTAACAGCAGCAGTGCAAATACAGTAACATGTGTCTGGTAAGGGTTCAGAGGGGAGAGAGTTCAGTTTTCTGACCGCCTGGTGGGTAAAGCCGTTCATAAGTCTGGTGGACCAGACCCAGCAGCTCCGGTACCTTCTCCCAGAAGGCAGGAGGCTGAACAGGCTGTGCGTTGGGTGGCTGGAGTCCCTTGCAATGCAGACTGCTTTGCGGGTGAGGGCGGGTTTTGTAAACGTCCAGGAGGGAGAAGAGTGAGACACCGATGATCTGTTCTGAGCAGCTTCTCCCGAACTACGCAGTGACACAGCTGTTCAGGATGCTCTGAATGGTGCTTTGGTAAAAGGTCCACATGATGGGTGGGGGTGGGGGCTCGCACTCTCTTTAGTCTGCAGAGGAAGTAGAGGCGCCCCTGGGCTTTCTTCACCACTGATGTGCAGTCAGCTGTCCGGGAAAGGTTCTCACTGATGTGCATCCCCAGGAACTTGGTGCGGCACCCATTGATGGTCAGTGGGGGGTGTTCAGCGTGGCCTC
This sequence comes from Xyrichtys novacula, assembly GCA_962446985.1. NCBI lineage: Eukaryota > Metazoa > Chordata > Actinopteri > Labriformes > Labridae > Xyrichtys > Xyrichtys novacula. The sequence goes on along the minus strand of OY660874.1, from coordinate 20,908,742 downwards.
TTTTGAAGTTCATATCAATCAATTTTACAAGTCACTGCTTTTCTTTACATACTATAAATAAAATGTGTGATAATCAGGAGATTCTCCGATTTCAAAGAATCAAACAGACTTTTCACTAGTACTGTGATACTTATCCTGGAGGCAAAGTTGCTTTAAATTGTCTTCAGCAGCTCTACACGAGACTCTAATTTTAGATAAACTTGCATTACAGAGAGATTTGACTGACTCAGACATTTATAGGGCAGGGTGTCTGATAAAGATACAGTTGAGTTACACAATAAGACATGTAGGATTTAATGTATTTCATTGATTCTGACCATCATTCTTTCATTTTTCTCATGCCTGAATGTGTCATGAGCTAGGTACCAAAACAAACCGTTTTTCCAAGATTAAATATGACAAATATCTGTAATCTCAGTTACATATTACAGTAAAAGGATGTTTTTGTTTTTTTTTTTTGTTGAAGACATTATTCAAGTGCAGAAAAAGATGATTACATAGATCAGTGATACGTCTGTCTTTACAGGAGTGTACACTTACTCCATTCTTTGTCAACTTTTTTAATACTGTATTAATTAAGAGTTTCATTCTGGCCTGAATGACCCCAATCAAACCTGAACAGATGGTATGTTTCCTCAGAGGAAGTAAAAAGTAAATCACTGTTATGTAGTGGCAGAAAAGATCATTGTGAGTTCTACTTTGTGTGAACATTTAGCTCATATTACATAAAATACAGAAAATAGAGTCATCACAAATATTTAAGATGCTCAGACAACAGATGATTAAACCCACTAAAGCACATGTAGTTTATTTGCATTGGGCGAAATTCAATTCTTAATCAAATGAACTTGTCTGTTTGTGTGACAGAGCTGCTAAACTGTCCATTCCTTTTACTATTTGTTCTCTCTAACAAACATTTGTACCAGCTTGAGGAGATCATCTTAAAGCTCCTGTGAGAAACTTTCAGTTTGCAACGATTTTGGCGCCCCCTGTGGACAAAAATGATCTCTTTGCTTATGCTGTCATTCACATTCTTAGGTAGTGAGTTATTGCGCAAAATCTTGTCCTACTTGGTTTTAACATTCAAAACTGTCGCTTTTCAAGAGTATTTGCTGTTAAAGGGATATTCCAGCATAAAACTAAGTTAGGGTCAAACACACCATAATCATTTCTTCATGGAAATGCAATCAGACCGGGACGGTAAGGCAGAAGAACTACCGTGTCTGCAGTGCAAAATTATTAATATGATGATTATTATTTCAAGGAAATGATAAAGTAATGATCATAAATGTTCTTCCTTGAGCTGCGTCACCCCACTTGGTAGTCTGTAATGGACTGGCCTGAGGTCTCTGTACAAACAAGCGTCTGCTGGAAGAGAGTGGTAGAGTTGTGTTTGTGCACTTTGAGATTTGTTTTCAAATGTAAAATGCGTTACAAATAAAATCTATTATTATTATTATTAGTCTCTTTGCTAAAGAAATCAGGCAAGGCTAAAAAGATGTTTGGTGGCTAGTGCTATGGCTAGGACCCTGTAGGTACTGTTGATGAAGTTAGGTGCTGTTCTGAGCATTATTTGTGGCTATAGAGTGGCGTTTTGGTTGAGGTTTATTTATGGCTCCTCAGACCGCTGTGTATTGCTATCGTGCGGTCGTTTCTAAAGTTGGTATAACTAGAGAAGCAAGCGGTCGGCAACATTCATCTCTCGAGGGGGTGTCTAACTTGGTGTTATGGTGTGTTTGACTCTAACTTAATTTTACGGCGGATTATCCCTTTAATGAAAACAGTTTCTTTAGCTGGCTGTCAATCGTCTGGTTTGATACCTCCCCCCACCCAGCAATAACAGGCGTTAGATATTACAATATAAAGAGTCACAGTTGTGTCGCTGAAAGTCTCTTTGTGGTCACAAAGAGACATCACTGTCAATTTCCATCTGTTTAACAGCCAGTTAAAAACTCCTCTCACTCGGGCTTTAAATCATTAGACTTGCTGGCAACTTAAATGACACACTTGTCCTTCAGACGTTACCAACAGCCAGGAGAGTGCTCACTAATTACATTGTGAAAAAACGCTTCTGTACAGCCAAGTTAGTTCCACCCCAGGAAAGCTACACCTGGAGAGGGTGCAGAGCGTTTTGGTTCTATAAGTCAGGGGAATCCTACACCCTCAGCTCAGCTAATTTCCTGGACAGCAGAGCAGCTGTGTGGTCTCAGCTGTGATAATACCCACCTTCAGTGTGGCTCTGTTGTTGCAGAAATCTGTAACATTGAGCTCTTTCTATGTTATTTAATGCTGAGTCTAGTGCTTTATCAAAAACAGTGACTTTTTTATGCTGAAGTGGTAAACATAGCTGTCGATTATCTGCCCTTTTTCATTTCTTTTGAGGTGAAAGCAAAGGGTCCAAATACATATATATACTGTATGTTAAAAGCCCAGAAAAATTGACTTTCTCAGTCAGTCTTCCTCTGAGGAATAGGTTCCTGAAATGAAAGCATAATTTTCTGCCGAGCATAGTTTTGATTAGCTCGGGTAATATTTTCCTTTTTTTTCCAGTACCTCTGCTTATGCTGAGCTCTTCTCCTGCAACTGGGTTATTCAGATCTGATAAACCTTACGGCTACACTATCCTTAAGAAGTGAAAAAGCCTTGGATTTACAGGATATATTTGCAGGATATTGGATGCTCCTTGTACTTAAACATTGTCCAGACCTCTACAGCCAGCTTATGCATTACCAAACAAACAGTAATGCAATCATGCCTTTTCCCTGTTCGTATAAATCAAATTCCATTGCAGACATTCAGCCGATTACACAGAAAAATTACATTCTCTGCCCTCGATTTGCTCATCCTCTTCCCGACAGTAAATCCTCAGTGTGTCTTGGTATTGTTGTTAATTCTCCATCAGGCAGCAGTGGCAGAGAAGTGAAATATTCCCGCAGCATCCCTGGACACACACCTTGTCTGACATTGCATCTGTTACTAAAATGAAGTGGACACCTGTTACCTGGAAGGGATGTCTGCTGCAAATTAGAGGCTACAGCTCAATTATCAAAGCCTTCATTCATGCACAATCACCGGCCACTGCGGACATTTGGCTGGAGATAAATCATTTCAAGAGATTTCTTGGTTCCTGTTATGGTTTATTGAGGTGCCCTCCACTTAAAATAGTCAAGCATATAAATGATAGAGCACGTCTTAATCGCTCACTTGTGGAGAGCTGCATTTAATTGGCTTTAAAGGTCATTTCATTTATTAAAAATCCAACAGTTGGACTGCAACACTTTCCGCTTTATCGGGGGTCACTCATCTTTGGTGGACTTTAGGGGTGTACATCATTTTTATTTAACGTCATAAAACCACAGGAAGCTTGTTCAATATATAGCCATACACTAAATCCTGTCTGTAAAGTTTGTTTTTGGTTCATTTTCATGTCTTGTACAGAGGAGTCAGTCCTCATAAAGGATGTGACCTTTTCTTTACAGACTTAAAGCTTTGGATTATTCTTTCTTTTTTCGAGGGGGGGCACCTTCACTCAGAGGACAGCAAGGAAACTGTGAAGAGAAAGTGGCGTATGACATAGGGCAGAATCTGACACAGGTTAACTACTCTGTTTTACGAAATGTACAATTTGACCACAGGGCTAAACCAGCGCCCTAATCTTGTCATTAACATTAATGTTTCCTCTGAATCCCGCTTATTCTCCACATGTGGATCTACTTTAATCCAAGGGGATCAGATTTTCCTCAGCAGTGTAAATCTCCACCATCAAACATCCACATTTTTACTTTTCAGTGTATGTTTACAGAAAACCAACGCTGTTTACTCCTGTAGATACTAACACATGTATGGTCTCCTGTTATCAAAGGTGATCCCTCTGTTTTCCAAAGGTACGATTTTCTCCTCTCCATAATTTGATCAGCTAACACAGGGCAGCAAAGGTCCAGCTCTTTGTATCGTGGTGGTAAAAAGACTCTTCACAAGCAGACAAGGGCAAACAGAGGCAGGTGCCTTTGCTTTGGGGCAGCTCGGGATGAAAGCAGGCCACACTCAGAGGTGAACTGAGTGAAGTGGACGCGGTTGTTTCACCCCAGGGTGCCTGTTAGAAGAGGATGTTTTTGTGTTGTTGGGAAATCTGTGTTCTCTGATTCTTGGTTTCTTTCCCATTGAATGCCTCCATGGTTATGTCCCCTCAGAGCAGCGAAATATCCATGCAGTTGCAGCAGCCAAATCCCCCTTAGGCAAAGGCAAAACACCACCCCAAACACTCTTACACAAACACACACACACAGACCTCTGTCCATTGCCAGGCTTCACAGATATATTCTGTGTACTGCTGAATTTTCACAAATGTGCCCTTTCAAGCAGCAAGCTTTGCAGGCAGCCTCCACGCCCTGCTGCGTTTGAAGACCCCAGTCAGTCTATCGCCGCATAAGTACGTGTGCGACATGTTTCTGTCTGAAGTCAAGCTTTTCAAGCATCCAGTGCCAGCTTCCTCTCACTGTGCCATGTCTGCCAATCCTTTCTGCTGGCCATTGCTCCCTCTCTGCCACCCCTCATCCTCTACGTCCTCTCTTTGAAGCTAGGCTATGAATCCCACCATGACTGTGTGAGCTGTATTTTACACCCCAAAGCCTGCTTTTCTGTGTCAGTCCTTTTGTAGGGTTGTTCTTGTTTGTTAGCTGGCAGGAAACACAAGGGAAGGGGCTTGGTTATGTTACTATAAAACACTGTGGTGGTGTAGTAGTTGTAGCCTGTGGTTGGTTTTTGTGTTTAGAGGCAGAGCAGACTGCTACACAGCCTTCTAAAAGTGTGTGAAGATTCACATTCGAAGCGTGTTGCCCGTGTTTGCAGTTGACAGCTTTACATTGTAACTTCTTTTTTTTTAAATATGCAAAAAAGGATCAACTTTACATAATATTTGGGTGCAGGGATGTGAGTACACTTGAACCTTAAAGGGATATTGCGGCGTAAAATTAGATCAAAATTAGATTACATCATAGATGTTCTTCCTTGAGCTGCTTCGTCCGTAATGGACTGGCCTGAGGTCTCGCTACAAACAAGTGGCTGCTGGAAGAAAGTAGGTGAGCTGTGTTTAGTCTCTGTTCTGAGCATTATTTGTGGCTATAGAGTGGTGTTTTGGTTGAGGTTTGTTTATGGCTCCTGAGACCGCTGTGTATTGCTATCCTGCGGTTGTTACTAAAGTTGGTATAACTAGAGAAGCAAGCGGTCGGCAACGTTCATCTCTCGACGGGGTGTGTTTGACCCTAAATGAATCTTACGCCAGAATATCCCTTTAAGTCCAGTTGATTTGACCAGTGTGAACACAATCATACTATCAGCTTGAAGTGGTGATTTCTGGCACTTGACATGTTCAGTCCAGAACGTTCCACAGAACATGTAAGAACCACCATATACTCAAACAAGGACATGAGCTACTGTAAGAGCTCATCACTAATTGTCTCTGTTGCTTCAGAAAAGATGCATCTGTACTGTAAAAGCCTAGTTCATCCTCTTAGCTGTGTGGTAGATGTTGAAGTAGAAAAGGCAGTGAGAGGGTTATTATTGGAGTCCAATAATAAAACCCTTCATTGCAGCAGGATGGACTCCATTGTCTGCACAGAACATGAATTTAAGTAGCTCAGTTGATGACACCAGCGGCTGCCATGGTTGCTATTCTTTGCATAGTACTACCCATTATATCTGAATGTGCACATACCCAAGTGTGCTCATGTACAGAGCAATGTACTGGTGTAAAAGCAGACCAGCGGGGAAGAGAGTCAGGGGGGGCAGACGTAGTCAGGAATGGTACAAAACAATCCTGCCTAATGTGAAAACACCACAGAGTAGAGTTGAATAAATTAAACGCTAGTGGGGATGACTGGGTCCACACATCTTTGAGCGTGTTGGGGTATCTGAAAGTGAGCTTCAGCCATGTGCACAAATTTTCATGTGTATGGTAAAATGTACAAAAAAGTCAGATGTGACTTCCTGTGGCCACAAGTGTGCAAAAGCTGCACAGAGCCAGTCATGCACTATGTTGGAGACCAAACATTGTGAAGTTGATGTAGTGTGGATGCTGTTTATCTGTTGGCTGCACTGTGGCATTGAGCGGTGCCAGGACCATCAAGTATAATATATTTATCTGTTCAGGCCAGGCCTCCAAATAGAAACTCTTTAAGTCTTCATAATGACACCTTAATTTAAAAATCAAATCAACATGAATGACTTCTCATTGTTTTTCTATAGTTTATGGTTTGCCCAATGTCTTTACCAACTCTCATACCTGTAATTAATATAAACCTTTAAGGGGATCTCCTAATCAAAATTTTAAGGATGAGCTGCAGAGCCATTTTGCCAAATGTTTTATATGAGAACAACAAAATATCAAATCACTCTCCAGATGTTATGAGTGTGCAAAGTCTGATTAGTTTTCTTGGCAAGTTAAAGCTGTCTTATTTGTGATTCATCACCAATTAGAAGACGAAAGGAAAGAAAAAGCTCTTGCATTTCTGTGGGTCCTCACACTGCTTTCAGTACAAAATGAAGAACTGGTGATGTTAACGCAGTCAGTTCACAGCCATTTTCAGATTATAAGACAATGGGCCCCTGAACTTGAGACTAATACAAAGAGTTAGTTATTGGGTGTCTTGCAGTGTCAGTTTTTGGGCCCATTCCACCCCTCTAGCCCCGATCCCAGTAGATGTTAACATTACTTCTTTACTTTGGTCTGGTTTGATTACATTCACTCTCATTGTTTCAACAGTTTCATTCTTTTCTTTTACTTTCCTTTTCTCTCCTATTTTTCTTTCTTAACTAGATATTATGTTTGTTCTCTTGATTCTCATCAAAATGAGTTTTTTCAGACATACTCTAGCAGATGCACAGTTCCCCCTGGCTCCACAGCTGTTTCTGGCATATCCCCACAGTTTAATTTTTAAATTATAACATTTTCTTGGTTCAGTACAAAATCCAATTTCTTTTTCAAATAAATTAGACATCATTCAGCTTTTCAGGTAAATGACACCAAGGAGAGAAATTAACTATTAAGTGATTTTCAGGCTTTTATTCAGACATGCATGTCCCACCATTCGTCCACAATCAACAGACCTGTTTAAAAGCTTGAATCAACCTTGTCCAAGCAAGATATGTCTTCGATATGACTGCAGCTGCCAGAAAAACAATTTGATGGATATTTGATGGCCCGCTTATGTATTGACAAAGATTGAAAATCTGCTGAACTGGAGCTCATACAGTGTCAGTAGACCATTAAATTTGTGTGAAAGGGTCTCTTCAATGAGCAGATTGAACAGTGAACGCTCTGTCTGTGTCCTGGCTCGGCTGAATGATTGAATTTCCCCCAGATCATTGTGGTGTCTGAACAATAAAGGCTCTCATGGAGCAGGATTTTTTTTCTGGGTCTCCAACAAATTGTGGTATTTTTTGATATCACGTCTCTTTATTCCTCAATTTTAGCCTTTGTTTTTCTTTCTTTTCTCTCGCAGGTATCCGTTCCCGACAGTGTTCAGCACGTGCAGTAAGAAGGACCTTGCTGCCAGTCTGGAGAAGGGTGTGGGCATGTGTCTGTACAACATGCCGGAGGTCAAGGTCCTCTATGGTGGCCAGAAGTGCGGCAATGGCTACGTGGAGGAGGGAGAGGAGTGTGACTGTGGGGAGCCAGAGGTAAGATCCAGAACAAAAGCTTTTGTCCCCACCTGCTTTAGCGGAATAAATCAGTCTTTAACTCTGTGGATTTAATGTGCAGCTTTTTTATGTCTATTAGGATGTGAAATAGGGTGAAGAGCAAACGTTTGTGCTCCATAAAGACTTAAGAGTGTCAGAAAATCCATGTCTCTGGTAAAACACTACTCAGCAAAAGGCTATAAATGTTATTCCGTACAATTTAATAGCACTCCTTTCCATGAAATGTCTAAAAACATGCTTTATCTCCTTTAAGAGCCCCTTGAAAATCAATATGTTGATACTTAAAAGTAAGGAATAACTAGGTTTGAATTATCAGCTGAAAAAAAAAGACCAAGCATGTACTTGAAGCTCAAGAGGAGGATGGTAACTGTCCTGTAAATAATCATCCAGAACCTCCGAAAGCCTCCATGGGTCATTAGACCCCCCAACAAATCACAACAAACTTCAAGTTTAACTTTCCCTTGACATTGATGTTGATATTTGGGCTTGAATGTGTTGAAATCTGCTGTGCCAAAAAGGAAACATCCAAAAGCTCAACGAACCGCCAGAGGCCTCTCATGTAAGAGTTTTATTTACATCACACCTCCTGCTCCACATGTGCTGAACAGTGCCCTGACAGGTTGCCACGGTGATGTCATATCCATGTTGAAGGCCCATAAATCAAAGTACTGTCCAACTGTGACAAAGGAAACAAACAAAAGTCTAATCCAGCCGAGGCTGAAGTAAGCTTTTTTTGGCTGTGCCATCCAAACAACAGGGCACGCTCTGATGTATGTGTCCAGCTCCAAACACACATGCTCGTACTCAGCAGAGCTCTTTGGGATGTAAAGAGAGTGAAACACATGGACAAACATGCAGGCAGGAAGAAAACTCTTGTCTGAATCCGAGGGGAACTATGTTTTATTCCTTTGTGTCTGTCCCTTCCCTTATAAGTTATCCCCAATATCATCAAAAACCTTTAATTCATGTTTTCAAGTCTGAACCAGTTTTCAGTGGGATAGAAAAATGAGCTGATCAGAACTTGCCGAACCTAACAGAAGTCATGTACTAAATATAGCCAAAAATACACACACTAGAGTCCAACAGGATTAATGATGAATTGATGACATTTGATACCCTAATGTCAAATTTTACTATGACACAAAATGATGCTAGAAAACTACTTTCCTGACTTTGTGTATAGTCGTATATAACAGAGGATGTGTGGTCAAGCATCCATGTAAGAGATTTTGTGACTTTCCTATGTCAATGTTTTTCAAGCACTGGATAGTCATTTTAAAAAAACATAGACAAGTCTGTTTCAGCAACAAAGCAGTTCAGAGTGCTTCACACAAGATATTGAAAGAATCAAGGTAAGAAAAACAGTACAGAGATCTATAAAGGCTGATCAGGTTTATTTCATCATCTCCATATCACAAATTTAAAAAAAATACCATGTTGGCATTCACAATCTGCATCACAAAAGACATCCTCACAGTTATCCCAAACAGAAAGGTGGTTATATATTTTAGTTCCTCCATCAGTGCATCGTTTATGAAAAGAGCTGCTGAGTGTGATGATGGTATTAAAACTGAATTAACTGACTGATTTCTGCTCATCTGACACACATGGCCCCACTTTATTACGACATGATTGAATCTGATTCTTTCCTGATGAATAATTAAGTTAATCTTATCATATTTGTAGGCAGGAGTATTTTGCCAGCCTTCGTTTTAATGATGCAATTTTCATTCACAGACATAAAGGGATTTAAATATCTAAATATGCTGAAGTTCAAAACGCAGTTTTATTTGCAACAAGCTGTTTGTTGATTTTATGTATCACGTTAATATATTATGTTCTATCAAAACCTCCACTTCTCATGTTTACCAGCCTCCTAACCTGCCTGATAAACATCGCCATCCCTCCTCCATCTGACAGGTCTGAAATAAACATTTTAAAAAAGGAAACTAATCTGTGATGGTGGAATAAATCACAGGCTACACTGAAGTGTGGACTCAGGGTCTGCTACATCTTAACAAGTGCTATCAGTTTTAGTAATACAGTAATGTAACACATATGAGCCATTCAACGTAATAGAGAAATGTTGAAACCATATGTTGATGTTGATACACATTCATCTCCACACTGTGAGTTATACCTTATTTTTAAATCAACTTATCTGGGTCTTTCCTGATCACTTGGATCAAATTTAGATTTCCTAATAAACTCACAAAAAATAACTACCCCTACATTATCAACTTCTGCTCTCACTTTTTTTTTAAAAAGGAGAGATTTTCCCAGCGGTCTGAGGAGCATAAACAAACCTCACCCAAAACGCCACTCTATAGCCACAAATAATGCTCAGAACAGCACCTAACTTCATCAACAGTACATATAGGGTCCTAGTCACAGTACTAGCCACCAAACATCATTTTAGCTTTGCCTGATTACTTTAGCAAAGAGACTAAACACAACTCACCCACTCTCTTCCGGCAGCCGCTTGTTTGTAGCGAGACCTCAGGCCAGTCTATTGTGGACTGCTGCAGGGTGACGCAGCTCAAGGAAGAACATTTATGATCATTACTTCATCATTTCCTTGAAGTAATAATCCCCATATTCATCATTTTGCACTGCAGATGCAGTAGTTCTTCTGCCTTAGCGTCTCTGTCTGATTGCATTTCCATGATGAAAACCTGTGTTTACCTGCTGTCGGGAAAAAATCTCATTCAGCTATTTTAAAGTACAAGAAGAGGGGTGGATGCTTTTATGAAGAATGATACGAGGCAAAGGTAAGAGACCTGTGCTGACTTGAAAGAGCATTTTCCTGTAGAGGACACAATAAAAACTGTGGCATTCATAAAAAATCGAGGCATTAAAGAAACATTTCAACTTACAAGTCAGACAGGGTCACCAGCTTTAATGGACACTCTCCTGTTGGCAGGTACCTTCTTGCAGTTTTTTGAGCAGCGTGAAAAAGAGCAGTATACACTTGTACACATATTAAACAACATGCTTATTATATAATATTTAAGCCACAATTGTGAAACAGTGTCAATAAACTACAGCTGAGATATGATCCGCTGCCCGTGCACCAGTGTGTATTTTCTGTTAAATAAGAATGAGTTCTTTAATGGGACTCACAACTGGAGTCTGTCTCCATAATCCTGATCAACTATTACATTTTTCCAGGAAAAGGTTTATGAGGCCTTTTTTGGTAAAAACCAGACTGACCCAGAAACAGTTAGAGGATTATATGACCAAGTGCCCCTCCATTAAGAGACAGCTGTAAGTAGTATTTAAGTGGAGTCCTTGTGTTTGACCACCAACAAACCAACTACATCTCGGTTACTTTGTCCTTCCATAACCTCCAAAATACCGCCACCACCAATGGTCTGTTTGTTTTATCTACCAGCCCACTTAGACTGAGTGATTAAAGCGACCTTTTTTTCCCCTCTCTAAACAATAAGTCAGGGCCAAGAGGTAAACAGACTCATAAACCACACATCGACAGAAAACTAGACAACCGAGAATCCTTCAGAACCTTCAGTTCCCAGCCTTCTACTCAGCTCGTCAAACCTTGAAGCCCCACAAGAGCAGCAGCCACGTAGATAGAAGATAAATGCTAGTGGGAGTTGTTTTCTGCTCAAAAGTGCAATGCGAGACACTACTTGGAAAACAACGCTGATGTGTTTTGGCATCGAATGAAAGATAAATATCACAACTCCTCCCTGAAGTCCTTTAAAGCATTTCCCCCTCTTCGTCTTCTCCTCTTGTGTCCTCTCTCTCCTTGTCTGTGGGCAGACAGTTGATCTTGTCATTGCGGTGAAATGGCTGCAATCTTCACCTCCTGAGGGCTTTCAAATCCCACTCCTGCTCTTGTCCACTGTATTATAATAGTCAACTCTGCCACTCAGCCTCCATCATATCAAAGAAGATCTCACATAAATCCTCACATCTGATTTCTATTCCGTGCCCCCACTTCTCTGACCACAGCATGGGTCAGCGCTTTAAACACACCCCTCTTCACAAAAGTCTTGTGAAAATCCCCATATGCAGAACATGTGAGCTTCAGTTCATATGTCTCCGCTCAGAGGTCTCAGGTTAGGTTGAGCAAAGCAGGAATCCCCGGACAGGAAGTGCCCTCCCCTGACCTGGAGGTCTTAATCTTGTAGCGGCCAGCTGACCGGGGAACTCCAGAGCAGCATTGATAAGGTCCACATGTTTTAACCATTTTATTTTCCTTTTTTTTCCCTACAGGAATGTTTGAACCCGTGCTGCAATGCTACCACATGCACACTCAAGGGGGATGCAGTGTGTGCCCATGGACAGTGCTGTGAAGACTGCCAGGTACCACTTCTTGGGTTTTCTCCTTTTAATTTTGCACATCCTCTCCCCTCTTTCAAATAGCTACTCCCGTCTTGAAAGCTGAGAAAGTTCTGAAATTAATTTTTTCTTGGCTCCTTTGAACATAACACAAAGCTTTACTCTGCAGAGGTCTACATTTTTCATTTCCAGACTGAAGTACAAGACCTCAAACTTTCTGAAACTTTCAATGTTTTCTGAAAGGTCATTAATAGACTCACAATAGATTGGCTTTGTATATAATTTATCATCTCAGGTCGGTTCATTGAAACTTCTTTGCAGGTTTCACCTCAGTTGGAAGGTTTCCATTGAAGGCATAAGAACTACATCAATTTCACCAAGTTATTAGTGGATTATCTTTTGACGTGCAAATCTCATTTCCAGAGAAGTGTACCCTCTTTATAGAAGAGATTTTTAAAAGATTTTTAATTTAAGGAGCCGGCTTGTTGTGTTCTCTTACCTGTTTCTGAAAAAGGAGTCGTCTGCTCTACAAAAAAGTTTATTTTACCCTTTAGGGCACCATGAGGCATCTAGTGCTGAGCATGTTCTGTTTAGGTCGTCATGTTTTCAATCAAAATACAATTTGAAAAGTGAAGCAGGTCTAACCCTCGTGACTAGTGCAAACCAGAACTCACTAGCCTGGCTGGACCATCCTGTTGCGTGAATCACTTGCCGTTCCTTCCCACATCAGTCTGGACTTCAGCCCATTGGGAGCATGTAATAGCGATCAGAAAATAACCGGGCCAATCAGTGACTGTGTTTCCACTGTTAGCTGGACAACAGGGAAAGGCAGCCCCTGATTGGTCCATGTGTAGATGGTGACGTCTAACACATGCTGCAGAACGCTGTTAATTCTGCAGTTGACTTTGAAAAGTCAGCAGAAATCGTTTATATCCGCAGAAGACGTCGGATCTAAGCGATTTCTGTCGACTTTGCAAAGTCAACTACAGAATTAACGGCGTTCTGAATGAATGGCGCTTTGAAAGGTCCTGCAGCATGAGTTAGACGTCACCGTCTACACATGGACCAATCAGGGTCCAGCCAGGCTAAGAACTCACCACTTTGATGCCAGTGGGACTACTGTAAAGATTGAGTGACACAGTGAGCAAAAGTACAGAACAATTCAACAAAAGTCTGAAGTTTTGTTTTAATACCCACTTGAAGAAAAACTATTTTCACTGTTGAAGAGTGATTTAACAACTGTCAAACAACTTCACACTTACGTACTGTTAATAAAAGTACTTTATGTACACACATTACTCCATTTAAATCTGATATTTTTACTTCAAAGACATTTGATGTGTCTGTTTTATCATTGTTGCAGATTAATGAGTCTGTAATAGGGTCCTCCTTTATTGTGTATGTTTACTTTTATTTTCAAGGGCCTTCTTCCATGTCAAATACGTCTCTAAAAAGATGTGATTTTTTTCAATTTCTACCTTGATAATCAGAAAAATATCAAATCAACTTCTCCAGATGAGGTGACAAACAATCAATCCTCTGTTGTGATCAACAACCAGGCAGGCGAGGCTGTGCCGCTCTCTAAATACCTAAACACTGTGATTGATGAGAATCTGATTTTGGAGCTTCGGGCTGACGCTGTTTCAGCATCGACTTCTTCCAGACACTTCAGAATTGTAGTATTGATGACACTTTTATGAGGATCTGCTGCTCTGGTTCATATTGTATCTGATCAAAAACGGTCCTTGGTCTCTTGGTCCCTAAGCATTTAAATGACAGTAGACTACGGAGTGTTGTTAAGGTGTGTGAAGAGAAATGGAAGCTTTAACGCTGAATGATCTAACACACATGGGCTTAGTACAGTCAGTCCTGGGTGATCCCTGTCATCTTTGTTTACAGAGTTGAAATAGCTTCTGTCTGTCTATAGAAACAGCCTGGCAGCAAGTCAGAGACATTTTTAAAGGGATATTCTGGCGTAAAATTAAGATAGGGTCAAACACACCCATAACACCTAAATTCATCAACAGTACATATAGGGTCCTAGCCATAGCACTAGCCACCAAATATCTTTTTAAGTTTGCCTGATTTCTTTAGCAAAGAGACTAAACACAACTCACCTACTCTCTTCCAGCAGCCACTTGTTTGTACGGAGACCTCGGGCGAGTCTGTCAACTGCAGTGGGGTTACGCAGCTCAAGGAAGAACATTTATGATCATAACTTTATCATTTCCTTAAAGTAATAATCATCATATTAATCATTTTGCACTGTAGACACAGTAGTTCTTCTGCCTTAGCGTCTCAGTCTGATTGCATTTTCATGAGAAAAAGGATCATAAATGTTCTTCCTTGATCTGCGTCACCCCGCTGCAGTTGACGGACTCGCCCAAGGTCTCCATACAAACAAGCGGCTGCTGGAAGAGAGTGGGTGAGTTGTGTTTAGTGTCTAACTCGATGTTACGGTGTGTTTGACGCTAACTTAATTTTACATCGGAATATCCCTTTAAATTAGGATTTTCAAATGACTAATGGTGTGTTACAGTTAGTTTTGTGTTTTTGACTTTGGTTTATTGTTTATCTTTTGTCGTATCTTTTATGTTGTTTTGAATCTTAGTCTGATGGGTGTTTTACTGCTGACTGCCAACAAATTACTCTTTATAAACTTTAAATTTGTTAAGTCTCTTCAACATCTTTTCAGAAGATTAAATACAACTGAAAAATAGAGGTGATTATCCCTTATGATCAAGGTGGTCATTAGTCTTGTCCTGACTCTACGGTAAATAAAGTCAGCCTCGTCTCAAATTTCACATCAGAAACTTTTTGTGTTCACAGTTGAAACCTGCTGGCACCCTCTGTCGAGAGTCCGGTAACTCCTGTGACCTACCAGAATTCTGCACCGGTGCCAATCCTCACTGCCCGGCCAATGTTTATCTGCATGACGGGCACGCCTGCCACAACGTTGAAGGATACTGCTACAACGGCATTTGCCAGACACATGAACAACAATGCATCACCCTGTGGGGACCTGGTAAATCAATAGCCGTTTATAACTTTGAAAAGGGAGTGCCACTTTTCATTGTAATGATTTTATTTTCTAAAATTTCTTGTATGTCTTTGTGTGCAGGAGCCAAGCCCGCCCCTGGGATATGCTTCCAGCGAGTTAACTCGGCAGGGGATCCGTATGGAAACTGTGGGAAGGACTCCAAAGGCTCCTTTGCCAAATGTGATGCGAGGTAAGACTGTGCAGCTGCAGCGAGGTGATAGAGGTGCATTGAAAACAGAGCGAAAACAAGTGATTAGTTAAAGTGTTGTCATAAGTAATCATCATTACCTTGTGAAATCTGACGTGTCGTAACCTGGTTCATGAGCCATAACAATGATTTATTACAAAATTCAGGCAAATAAGCAGAGGGATAACAATGGGTATGAGGTGTGTAAAGTCTGCTGCATCAGGAGTGTGCGTGTGGATGTGAACATAGTGGAGTGAAAGGCACGAACAGAAGAAACTAAATGAGTCACGCTGGTCTGTCATGGGGAGAGTAAGAGGAAGAGCGATGCTGCAGGAGGATAGTTTTTTTTATCAGGTGAAGAGTGTCTTGCCCTGAAGCTCCAGGTCAAACATGTACCAAGCCGTCCCTCCAGGCGCCTCAAGAAAACATGCAAATGGAACACAGACACACAAGCAGAGGCCATCACACACGTGATCTTCACACAAAGATTTACCAGGGTGAAAAATGTATTTTGAGAAAGATAGCAGCTAATTACATTTAGCCAAAGTCTTCATGAATCATTTCATGCCACTCTTGTTGGCTAATTGTTCTGAAAATCTTCTCCCTTTGGGTTAGTTCTGTAATCAACTTCTTTGTTAATTGATGTAATTGGACTGAAGCGTCAGCCTTTCATCTCTCTGCTGTTAACTTATCTCTGTAAGTGACTGACAGACTTTTTTTAATTAAGTGTGTCTTCAGATTTGTGCATGTGTGTTTGTTTGTGTGCAGGGATGCAAAGTGTGGTAAAATTCAATGTCAGGGAGGCGCAAACCGACCAGTGATTGGAACGAACGCTGTTTCCATTGAAACCAACATCCCGCTACAAGAAGGAGGACGTATTCTCTGTCGGGGGACACATGTATACCTGGGTGACGACATGCCTGACCCTGGGCTGGTTCTGGGTGGTACAAAGTGTGGAGATGGCATGGTGAGAGATTAAGTCATCCTTTCATTGTGAAGAGCCTACCTATCAAGACTTGATTTTATACAAAAGTCTTTGCTGTGTATTCAAGTAGATCAGGACTAGATAAGTTCTCTCATACAAAACTGCCATTCTGCATTCATCCTCTCTTTTTTTCTGATCATCCGCATTGTTAAAGGACTTGTAATCACATAATCAAAGGATGCAGCTGCATTGTTTGCCTCCTAGAGACCCTAAGGGGTTAATAACTCCATAAGTTTACTGTAATATTCTGTTAGAAGCTTGGAGTACTGCACGCCAGAGCCATGACATAGACTGATAAGTGATCCTCACTACAAATTAAAGGCTATTACATCTACTGTAAACTAAACTTAGTGAATCCAGAGGTCTGTGTGTACACAGCAGATCAGGCCTCAGGCTGGGCAAATGGACAAGAACCTTATGGCAGCAGCCTGTTATTTTGTTAAAAGTTTCTTTAAATGTTTCTCCCTCTGAGTGCTGCCCTCGAAACCTCCCTCACCACACCAGTGACATCAGGGACCTTTTTCTGGCAGGCAAGGGGGCCTCAAGCCGTTAAAACTGGGTGTCTCAAATATCTCCCCACGTGGCTATAAGATCTGTTTCAAGTCAGATATAAATTGTAAACTGTGTCATAGAGTGTGCTGTAATTGGGTCCTGTGGAACGGGTCACCAGTGTCCTCTGCTAGTCACAATATAAATGAATAGATGTTGTTTTTTTATGGCAACTATAGAGTGACAGTTATGAATTAGGAGGTGAGCGTTCCCTTCTAAATATTTATTATTTTTGTAGTTTTCTTCCATATATTTTTTTCTCTATTCTTTCAATGTAGCAAAACATTGTTCAGTTGTATCCACCTCAGAACAGTTAGACCTCATAGTTTTTGTGGAAAGAGTACTGAGCGTCCCTTTTATTTCCTTTAATGCTGCATATGTTACACACACTTCTGCACATGGTACATTCTTTAAAAACAACCCAATTTGGGTAGTTTCCCAACCCAGTGGTGGTTAGATATTGGACAGAACACATGCTGGGTTAATTTTACCCAACTAATTAGGCCGGTTCACTTAACCCAACCATCGGGTTGTTCATATAACCTAACTAAGGGTTCACGATAACTGCTCTGCAGGGTTCTTTAAACGCAGCATGTTGGGTTTTTTATATTTAATATGATATTAAATTATATTAATGCATCAGATTCCATATAGCTCATATGGCTCATATAGCACTCAATCTGGTGAGTGGGTGGTGCTTGGTTTGTGTCCGAACGTCTGCCCAATGTGTTGGGTAGTCCACAATAAACCAACAAAACTGTATAGAAATTACAGCCACTAACTCTGTTCTCAACATAAATAACCTTGCGAATTCAGTACTCAGAATACCCAACTTCATGAAAATAACCCAAATAATATAATATAATTTGTAGAGATTGACTGGACCACACACACTCCTAAACCAATACCACAGTGTCTCCAGTCCTGATCTCGATGACAGCATTAGCCATTAGCATTAGCCTTCTGTAGCTGTGGATTCAGGGTGGCTGTAGCCAGAGTTTTTCCAAAGTGGCTGTGATTTGGGCATTTGTGAGAAGGCCTGGTTGTTCAGGGAAAAATCTGGTACAGAGTAGAAAGTGCTGTCCAACAGTGTCACACATCAAATGTGTTTGTAGTGATGTCGTGGAGTGTGAAGCTGGGGACAACAGCACATTTTCAGACACTCTCTCCTTGAAGGCGTTTACCGTGTTGCACTCAGCTGCTGCTCAGGTAAAAAGTGGAGGATATATGTCAGGCAGGCAGGTAGAGTATGGAGTATATACTTACAGTCTAAGGAGTTTTCTAAAGCTCCTTCAGCTTCCTCTAGAGATTCGCCCTTTGTGCTCAAAGGCCTCTCAGCTCTGTGTACAAACTGGCCGTCTGCCAGGTCAGCTTGTCTTCTAGCTGTTTGCTTTGCAGAGCTGGATTTAGCTCGACTCATTATCTGGAAATTGCAAAGGCCTGAAGGTAGGTCTTTGTCACCGGCCTTTGTGCTTCTCAAAAAGGTTTTCTGTTTTCCATGCAAATCAGGGTGTTAAGTTGGCAGCACATGGCCCGCACATAAGCAACAATTTGAGGAAGATGGGACTGCTCAGCCTAATGCGGGCTTGATTTGCTACCTAAAAGCCACAGCCACCTTTTTATTTTTTCGGTCTAATGATTGTGTTTGTTCGAGAGGACGTGCAGCACAATGCGCCTTTGGCAATATCACTCTTCTAACTGCATGTGTGTAGAGCAGCCCGATACACATGTCCGCCACATATCACCTCAGCAGTTTCTCTGGATCTTTAAACACAGCAATGAAGTTTTTAACTCTGTTTTATTTCATACTTATTTTATTACTTTTCTCTCCTTTGCCTTTGAATCCTGCACTTTTGAAAAAATTCTTAATGACGCTCTTCTTTTCTAGGTGTGCCTGAATCGACAGTGCCAGAATGTCAGTGTGTTTGGTGTGCACGAGTGCTCTGGGAAGTGCAGCGGACGTGGGGTGAGTACAAAATACCTACAAGCTCAATATTTACTTGTAAATTATGCACCGTAGCCTGTGAAACAGTGAAACCATCCTGTTAGAACTCAGTATTTATCCATTTATGAGTATTGGAACAACATTAGGACTCTCTCACTACCCTATCATTGCACACTACGGCAGAGACACAGTGCAGCCTTTGAGTTACAACAGCAGCAGATACTATTCTCTTTGATCAATTTCCATCGTCCTGCTGTGGATAAATCAGATTAATTTAAATGCATCATTTAAAGCACACATATAGTCACCTATACATCATCCTCTGACCGTTCAGTAAAGAAGGTTTAAAAAAAAACACTGCAGAAAGAGACCCCAGCCGTGGTTTCACTGCATTATCCCGGAGATGATCCCCTTTCTCTCTCAGCGCTCCTGTTCAATAATTCATCAGGGAGTTCTTTTTATATTCCATTTACTTTGCTGTGAAGATTTTAGATTCAAACACCAAATTGCTTAAATTACTGAATCACAGTGGTCTCTGATCTTCACTGCCAATTATGGCAATTTACTGTTCAGAAATTATTTACCAAGAGAAATCAAATATGTGAATCTGAGGCGATGTAGTACTCCAACTTTTTTGAATCTTGAACCAACAAACAAATCTGAAACAAATTAGTCCGTCAGTAATACAAAAACACTGTAATTCTGAGCGAAAAGATAAAACGTCGAAGCTGCTGGGTGGTCGGCTCACAACAATAGCTTATAAAAATGTAGATTTGTGTTCTTTGAAAGCAACGTTCATCTGCCCTCCTACAGAAATATACAAAAGCCAATTCATGTTTTTTCTCAATATAATGTCTCACATAGTAGGAAACCTGGTGCTCTGAATTTCCTGCTAGACATTTTTTTTTTTCTTTAAGTCCATTCCTGTGATCGCTGACTGTATTTCAGTAAATAAGCTTCCATATGAGTTTGTTAGTGATTGGTTAAGCTTTTAAAAACCTTATATACTCAAATCATCTGGATGTGTTCAAGATATTAAGAGATCAGAATGTTAAGTGTCAGCTTTTCTGGATTACCGTGTGTACATCTAGACACGATGGCGTTTCAGTCTACATTTCAAGAGGATTTTAAAGATCAGCTCCCCATCTACTCAAAGTATCTTGTGTTTGTTCTAAGCAAACAAGTCGGATAATGTAACCAGCACCTTGTGACAAAATTAAGAGATCGTGTTTGCCTCAGTTACCCTTCACACACACATTTAACTCCACCGAATCAAACCTCCTCCTCCTGAGCCCCAAAGTGCCTTTTAACCTCATCACCCCGTGCAAAGGAGTGTCCAAGCCCTGGAGGCAAGTGAGGCACTTGACTGTACGTCTGTGCTGAACCTAAATTCCCCCACAGCTGCTAAACTCCCTCTGCACCTCCCTCCCTCCTCCTGCCTACAACTGACAGCTGGGCTGCATTACACCGCCAGGGAATCCTCCTGGATCAAACTTCTGCACTGGAAACCTGAGGTTTTACGGGGTGGATTCTCTCTCACACATGTTTTATCTATTAAAACCGCTCACACACCCACAGCGGTGGTGCTTTTGTTTTCAAAGTCACTCAAACTAAGGAAATGAGAGTGTTTTATTTATACCTAAATAAACCAATTCAGTTCTCTTCTCGTTGTTTGGGGATACATTGATGCATTATTCATATGTGAGGGTTTAGTTGGCAGGGATACAAATGCATTCTGATGCTACTGGATGCAGAAGTAAATAACCAGCATGCAACTGTACAGTAAAAGTAGCTTGTTTTTAGGTGTGCAACAACAAGAAGAACTGCCACTGCGAGGCACACTGGGCCCCTCCGTTCTGTGAGAAAGCAGGCTTCGGCGGGAGCATTGACAGCGGGCCAATGCGACTGGCAGGTAGTGTGGATGGTTTAATTCCTCTTTCCTTTCATCTAGACACAGATAGACAACAGAGCTAACTCGAAAATAAACCACAAGACAAAGCTAGCCCAGCTGCACCATGTTCATGCATTTCTTGTGGTGTGAACTAATGTGTGTCTTGGATAGACAACAGTCCCTTTAGCTCAGAGATGCATCACACAGCACAGTCTGTAGATGTAATAAAGAGAGAGAGAGCGTGAATTTGGAGTGAAATGAGTCCAGCTGTCCTACCGGCCGTTCTGTAACGGTCTCTGCATCATGTCCTCTCATTGTTCTGTGCGCTAGATGTGCGTGTGTGTGTATTAATGTGCGTGTTGTCGTATATGGCATCAGCCGACAGTGTGGTCATTACTGTGGCAGTCCTGGTTACCTTGGTCAGCCTTCTGGTATTCACCGTGGTCATCTTTCTGAAGAGGAAGACTCTGCTGCGCCTCCTCTTCACCAATAAGAAGAGTACTCTGGAGAAACTCAGGTAACAAATGTCTCAAACAAACTAAACAAGGAGCCTGAGATTTTTTAACAAAGCTGAGTAACATTTTGTGAGTCAGCTTAGATTGGAAAAAATTTCTTCTGTTGAATTATGATGATTGTGATTATTAATGCTCGTATTGTCAAGTTTTAAAGTGCTGCTGAAGTTTGTTAACAGATTGCCAGTCATTTCTTTGAATACTTTATAAAAACCTATTCAATATCTTTACACTTTTCATGAACCATATTTTAGCTCAGGTGGCCTTACTGAAAGTTTGGCAAACATTTGTGTTCAGAGATGAAAATTGACTACGTTTCTTATCTTGAAAGTATATCATAAAAAAGTAAATTCCTCTTGAGATGAATAGGGGATGTGGAAAGTAAGAATTCAAAAGGAGGAGGAAACACAGTAAAGGCAAATCAAAGGATTTATTAAGAGACTGTGGAAATGCATAACTCAAACAAGCTTCTTTTACGAAAACAAACACAACAGAAGCTAATCCATCCTGAATAAGTTCAAGCACTTTTAAATTAAAGGGATATTCCAGCGTAAAATTAATTTAGGGTCAAACACACCGTAACACCGAGTGAGACACCCCCTCCACAGACCGCTTTCTTCTCTAGTTATACCAACTTTAGTAACGACCACAGGATAGCAATACACAGCGGTCTGAGGAGCCATAAACAAACATCAACCAGAAAGCCACTCTATAGCCACAAATAATGCTCAGAACAGCACCTAACTTCATCAACAGGTCATATAGGGTCCCAGCCATAGTACTAGCCACCAAACATCTTTTAGCTTTGCCTGATTTCTTTAGCAAAGAGACTAAACACAACTCACCTACTCACTTTCAGCAGCCACTTGTTTGTAGCAAGACCTCGTGCTAGTCCATTACGGACTGCTGCGGGGTGACGCAGCACAAGGAAGAACATTTATGATCATTTCTTCATGGAAATGTAATCGGAGCAATCATCATGTATGACCTTGAAAGGAACATCATTCTCTCAGTATTAGAGTTTCACCACCCCAGCACATCTTTGCAAACAAACACACACAGCTTGATTTTTCACTGGTACTCGCTGCCGTTCTCCTTTGCCTGCTGGTTGGGCACAGACAGCTCAGTTGGCTTTCTCACCTATCACCCAGCTGAGTTAGATGCTTGATTCTGATTGGTCAAACTCCCTAAACAAATCTCACACATTCAAATCTATGCCTTGTTATATGACATACAAACCGACGATTCTATACTGTTATTTTCAGTGCGAGGGTGGTAGGTGTCATGTTTTTGCAGTTTTCACATTGGATATTCAAAAAGCTAGAAGTCAGCAGGATAAAACTTTTTTGGCAGAAGACATCTCTTGAGGACAAGATAAGCAAAGATAACTCTGTCCACAGGGGGGCGCCCAAATTAACACAAACCAAAAGTCCCTTATAGGAGCTTTACATGGAGTTCTTTTCAATATGGCTTATATGAGCCCTGCTGAGTTACCATGGAAACTTCT
The DNA here is from genome assembly GCA_962446985.1 of Xyrichtys novacula. Taxonomy (NCBI): domain Eukaryota; kingdom Metazoa; phylum Chordata; class Actinopteri; order Labriformes; family Labridae; genus Xyrichtys; species Xyrichtys novacula. Next base: position 20,886,123 of record OY660874.1, on the reverse strand, counting down.
GCTGCAGAACAAGCTTGCTGCCAGCCGTTACATCGTTAGTTCTTGGGAACTCAACAAAAAACTCCATCTGTTTGACAAATTTATTGACAAGTTCAAGAATAACCATATCAGCCCCAAATGAACTTTAAAGCTTAAATATACCTCAACTGTCTTATGGTTTACTTAAATGTTCTAACACGTAGATTTTTTATACGGGGGTAAAACAACTAATCAGTAACGATCGGATTTAGTTTCACTTTCTTATTTACTACATTTAAGCATGCCAGACATCCACTGGAATTATATAATTAAAAAACTGTATTTTGCGCGTTCAAACCCCCTGAAAACCCTGTATCTTTCTCACAGGTTAATTATTCATGACTAAACAAGCCTGTATAAGAGTAAAAGTTGAGAAAAAACAGCCTAATGTATCATTTATAAAGCTTAACTCTAAAGCTAATGTGCCTCATTGGGACCCCGTTTGGTACGGTTTGATCATATTTGATTGGCATTCGTCTTACAACATAAACAAGCAGCCATCGCAGAATAAGTGAAGATGTTGTAAAACCAGAAGCTTTTAAATTCTTTATCATACGAGCAACTCTTTAAATCACACGGGAGAACAAGCCTTTATATTTACAAACACTTTTCCAGTGTGTTATTTAACTTTTTAATTATGTAGCAGTGCATAAGTTGAAAATATCCTAAAGATATTTTAAGAAAGTGCAGACTCGGTCTTGAAGTTCCTTTGTCGTGCTTGTAGATCCATGGAGGCAAACAGGCCAATCAGCCCCATCAGGACTCAGTCTTTGTACAGACCCACACCACAGCGCAAGCCCCCACCCAAACCCTCCACCGCCAACATTTACAAGGTGAGTCCCTCATGTCACTCCAAACAGCTGTATGTGCATCAGCGTCCTGCATACGAGAGGCTCGTATTCACCTGTTTGTTTACCTCCTGTGTGTGTTTGTGAGCTCATTTCTGTCACAGCCCATTTCATTTGATTTCTTTTGTAATCACACTCCATTACAGCTTCTCGCTAACCTGCAGCCGGGTTAGAGTCGTCATGCCTCCAGGCTTGTTGACAAAGCAAGCCGAGTAATTGATTTAGCCTCACTTTATCTCGCTCGAAGAAATATTAATTACCTGGCTTTTGTTGGCATGAGGCAGAGAAACATAATTTGAGAGATTGCTCCATTTGAATCAGACGCTGAACCACTTTTATTCCTTATTTCATGACAAAGAAGCAGCTCTGATTGATTCTAGCAGGGGCGGGAAAAGGTGTTGATATGTTCTCGTGAAAACAAAGAGAAGTCACCTGTCGTTTGTACATGCTTTTTACCTGCACGTGTGTATCAGATCTAGGGCTGGGCGATATGGCGTCAAATCAATATCACGATATATTGAGCAGTTCACCTTAACCCTTAGGACTCCCAGCTATATTTTGCTCTTTTTTGGTCTGCCTGTTTTTGTTGTTGTTGTTGTTGTTGTTTTTTTGTTGTTTTGTTTTTTTTTGTTTGTTTTTCTTTTAAATCTATGCAGCAACTCTATCCTTTAAAGCACAGCAAATATATACACATGTTTTTTTTGTTTTTTTTCAGGACAACCTCAGCTGTCAGTTTATGGGTGCAAAAATGATGTAAAATGAATGTGACAGCAGATTCAGAACCATCAAAGTCAACCTAAAAACAAAAACAGAAATTGATACCAACAGTACTTTGCCTTTTCTCACCTGCACATCATTCTGTCAAGTCTTGGCTATCAAGAGAAGAAATATTGGGATTGGAACAAACACACAACAGAAACTATTTACATATTTATACTAATTCTTCCTTGAACAGTTGCTGTCTGGGATGAGACAGAGGGCCACATCATACTGCTCATAATCTCTTCTTTGCTTGTTTCCAAGCATTGAGGACCATTATTTCTTATTTTGCAGACAAGCAGGGAACTTTCTTGTCTCTTGTTGATCTTTGGTTGCCTCTTATTGGACACTACTGTCAAGGGAACAATAGAAGAAGAATTTGAGACCATGTAATTAGTTGAAAGTTTGACAGAAAAAGACGTCATCAAAACAGCTTGTCAAACCCGGAAGGCATTAGGAGCATTTAGTGAAAGCGATCTTTTTTTATCACAACAATATGATAAATAATCATGTTTTCACTGGTATATCACTGCGGATTTACCATCAAACATCGAACACCTATTTTTGTGGCTGGGTTGTAAACCCTGTGGCAGGTGTAGAAATGCCTGGAAACCCTCGATAGATTGCCAAAAGGGTAAGCTTTTGAACGCTTTTCATCCTATAGAGATACACGGTACAGTTCCTGAGAAATTGTAAACAATATTAATGGTGTCATGTGGGATCACCGGCGATCCAGCAGAGTTTTAAGTGTTAATAACTTAACGACTCCACAAGCTGCTCACTCCCTCCCACATTAATTTTGTCTACTTTAGCAACCGTTCCAGCCACTACAACTTTTGAACCATCCTCCATCTCCTCATATGTCAATATATTGACATGGGCAAAATGACATTGGTTAGTGACGTAAATTTCGGTTTAGCGCCCAGCCCTAATCAGATCTGTGTTCATGCTGGCCTGGTTTGACGTTCACCCTCCCTCAGTTTAGCTGTATTCAGTCTGTCAGGGTGACTGTTAGACTCAGCTCGTCTGCTCTTATTATGGTCACTAGTCCAGCTGATGTCCAGATGTCAGTCAACAACACAGCAGCCCTATGCAAATATATCTGCTGCTGTGTGTGTGTCCGTGCATGTGTGCATGTGTGTGTGTATGTTGTCCAGTGGCCAAATCCTTCCTGGCCATTTTAGGTGTTATTAGTTTGTCCTGGAGCGCAGGGATAACAGCTGGTCAGGACATGCGGTCAGACTTTGGCTTTTACTCTTTTACAGCGTCATATCTAATGTTGTTTTTCTCTGGTTTAAGACCAACTCTGACTTCATTTGTGTCTCTGTAATGAGAGCCTCTTGACTGGAGCAACAGTTTTATACTCCTCAGCTTTGCTGTAATCCAGTACGCCAACTAACACTTACTTAAATGATCATTCACTGTTTGGATTTTTGTTTTTATCAAGCGAATGTAGGTGTCAGAAAAGCTGCGAGACTGAGTTGAAAACTGTTGAGTTTCAGGCCGTCGTTGTTTTTGCAGCTGATCTGACACTTGTGGAAAATCTTCTTGGACTATTAAAGTGTAAAAACGTGTTTTTCTGTTCTGATCCAGAAAACGAACACCAGTTTATCAGACACACCAAAAAAAACAAATTTTGAATAGATCCAAAGGAGAGATAGAAAGTTAACAATAAATCAAGTAATGAGTGAATGATTGTTGAGAAAAATCAGGAAGAGATAAACACCATGCAATCTCATATGATTGTCATTTTTAGACATGACAAATGAAACTACAGACAATTGAATTTCCCTTCAAGGATAAATGAAGTTCTTCTTATCTTATCTTATCTTACATTACATTCACCTATTAGTGTGGTGTTTGACGTTTAAAGCATGTGTCAACTCCAAATCCACTGGCTAAAGGTAATGTGCACAGCAGAGTCGCTCAGCTGGGGGTTGCTGCAAAGTGCGAGTTCTTTGAGCTTTACACAAAAGCCGCCACTATAAACACAAGATCGAGAACTCTTTACCAGGACGTCAATATCTTTCGATACAAAGCTGATATACTGCTGGAAAATCAGTGCAGAGAGATTTTCTTCACTGAAAAGTGGCATGTATCTGCAAACCAGCAACATTAATCCCTCCTGGGCTTATGTTCTCTGCCACTGGGCTGATTGTGACCTGGATGAAAAGTATGCTGAAAACTGGACACTTTGAGTCTGAAATGGGCCTCTTTCTCTGTTCACATTAAGTCTGAACTTCTCTTGTTCATGGAGATCACATGGCGATTGTGCCTCTATATGTTCTGTGGTTTTACATCACTTAAACCCAGTGTGTTATTGTGAAAAATATAGGTTAACATGTATTGTGTAATGTTTAGGTTGGAGGAGAAATCATTATATTACAGTAATCAATAATTGATCTTATTTCAGCCATTTGAGTCATTTCAATAACCTCCTCTTCTCCTCTCCTCAGCCGTCTCTCCTGAATTCAGAGCCTCTCCTCCCTCCACACAACTTCCACTCTCACAGCCTGCGCCGCCTTCCGCTCTACCAGCCTCTCCACATCAGCCACCCCATGCCTGTATCTCTGAGCGTGGGCCAGCCCACCCTTCCTCCCCTCCCGGCCCACCACAGGGTGCTGCCTGCACACAGGCCGCTCTCGCCACCTCGAGTGCAGCCTTTTCTCAGTCTGCCACGCCAGCAGCCGTCATACAGAGGAGACCAGGTTTGTTTGCTATAAGCTTTGGTTAATTTGTTATATATTGCACAAATGTTGGAGCAGTATAAGTTATTTTGATCTCAATAGCATGTGTAATAAAGAACATTTCAGAGAGTTTATAGCTTTGCCTTCAGTGTAAATTATAATGTTGTAAAATGGGAGCTTTAATGGACCATACATGCGGCATAGCTCATTAAATTTATGTTTTGTATATTTTACTGTACATTAGTCTTCACGAGCCTTTAAAACACATTATAGACAGCTACACATGTATACATGAGGCAGTCATCAATTTTTTATTCATTCAAATCAAGTCCAAAAATAAACCAGCGCAGACTTTCTTCAAACACGTCACAGCTGATGTTTACTTTAACTTTTTCAGTCAGAGGTCGTCTAAATTACAGGAAGTGAATTGTTGTTGGTGTGTTTGAAGATCATCTGTGGAAATTTCACAGTAAACCAAAGACTATTATGGATATAGAGATTTAGTTCATTAGTCTCTCAGCTCCATGATGAATTAATCTCATGAAGATGTCCAAAAGTCAGACTTGCACACAAAAAAGGATTAAAAAGATATTCACGTTATACTGATCTACTGATTTCTGAAGTCCCACAGTTCCTTCTTTAAATTAGTCCTAGCTCACTCACACATAATGAAGTGACTTTAACAAAACTAAAGCCGAAGAAATGCTCACTGTTTTATGTCACCTGTGTTGTAAACCTTAAGTCTCATGATTTTCCTCTTTCCCATTTTAAAAGAAATCACTTGGATGTAATGAAAATACTGAGCCTGAAAACTTCAGAGATTCTTATGACGAGTTAATGTGTGTAAATGCTCGGCTCTAACTCGCACACCCTCCTATATGGCCTTTAAGAAAAGGTTGCAGCAAAGAGTTGGATTTTAGAATCACTGGCTTTTGCACAGCAGTTAGCTTCCTGGCCCACATATCGACAGTAAAATTCAATGAAATCCCCCCCTGTGATCCTGAGTTAGGCACTGCTTTCTGCTGAGCCAGCTGTACTGGATGCAGTAGAGATAGTAAATCCATCTGTCCTTTAGATTCAGTGTTGGATCCAAATCCCGCTGTCGCTGGATGTCGATTCTTAGACAAAAACAGCAGGATACATGTAAAATACACAAACATGTGACACTGAAGAAAGAAGGAGGCGGTATCTTTGTGGTGTGATACTTTTTTCTCTCTTGGATTTGGGACACGAGCAGAATATAAAGGATTCAAATGGTTTCACAGAAATCTAGCTTGTTATACCTCCAAGATTAATAACTCAATGCTGAAAATTAAATTAGCACATTCACATAGTTGTACTGAAGGATATATTAACAAATTTCTGTAATTTGATTAAACTGCTTTGAGTATTTTGTTAAGACGTGTACTCCTCTACATTTTGGGCCATAAATTTATGTTATATTCCACCATGTTTATTATAAGCCCTTATTTAATATGAAAGTATGACAAGATACAAAATCCCAATAATTTTGGCTCATAAAAGGGAAAGTCAAGTCAGGGATTTGCACAAGAGTTCAGACATCTATGAGCTGTAAGAAGCTCCACCCAAGAGAAAATGTTTTCTTTGTCTCCTCAAGTGGTTTCATTAAAAAAACAAAAACATTTGAGGAACAAAGTATCAGAATTTCACCAAAAAGCTAAGTAAACTTAGGGTACATCCAAAAAAAAGCCCAAAAAGGTTCTTCCATCCGAACCCCGATTGTTAACTGCACAGGGTTGAGGAAATTTATGTTTTCAAAAAACTCATTAGTGATGCCACAAGAATCTGGTGTGTAAAAAAACTACAATTTACTGCAGATGAACTACAAAAAGCACTGAATGTTCTTGCCAGAAATGAGGCGAACAATCCGCTCACTGAGACAGTCTGACGATCTGAGAAACATGTCAGGTTTAATATCTCCAAATGTGAACCTCTTGTAAATGTGTAAATGACTTAAATTCCTTGTTTTGTCAGGAAGAAAGAAACTAGGACTACATACATTCTATATTCCTCCAAAATACAATTGCCAGCATATCTAGTTTTTGCAGCCGATCACTCTCAATTGATGTGAATGTGAAAGAAACGCACAGCTGGGAGGCCCCGATTTTCGTTTTTAAAAGGCTCCTCGCTGGCCTGCCAAACAATAAAACCCTGCTACCTGCTAATATCTACAAGCTCGTTTCCCCTGTAATGAGTCTGATGCAGCGAGCAAAGACGGCACATGGGCAGCAGAGAGGATTCTGGCGGGATTTAATAAGAGGCCAGCGAGGACGTGCAGGACATCAATCCTTAATAAATACAAAGTGTATTACAAGCCTATTGTAATACTTGACACAACCTCCCTCTGTCTGAGCCGGTATGTCTCATTTTGAAAGACTTTTTCTAATGCCTGAGTTGTATTAATGTTGAGGTGTTTCCAAGGGAACAAAGCCTATCCTGCATTTATACACTCAGACCATATACATGAAGAAGAGATAGCGAGGGAGCTGAGAATTTCCATCCAGCCTGCTCGCTATAATCATCTTCGGTTGGTAGAAAAACACATATCAGATACCTGTTGAGTTTAATAAATGTGAAGCAAATAAGCTCAGACTGTGTTCAAGCACAGAGCAAAAGCGCACAGCAGTATCACACCGGCGGGGAGTGAAACCTTGCTTTTTTTCAAGATGTCACCGTTTCAAGAACTTACAGAAAAAGAAAAAATAGTTTTGTCTTTTGGCAAGACGACCGTGCACTTTTCAATCCCCCCTGTGGGTTTTGAGAGGTGCCAGTAAGCTGGAGGCTCATAGATCTTCCTCAAGCCGCCGAGGACGATGCAATCCTTCATTTTGAATTAAGACATGTGAACACCACCAAGACTCCAGTTACAGTGTGAGGTTTGCTGCCAAGAGCGGCATTAGAATGCACATGGGTCCTGGATTATTCTTGCATGTGAGTGGATGCATCTGTCCGTTTACGTCTTTGTTTTCCTCGGTGCACTCCCTTGAAAAATGTCCTCATTTTCTGTCTCTCAAGGAGTTTTTTTCTTCCTAAAAACTTAACTGTCTGTGACTTAAACATGTAGGAGTTTGTAAGCAAATAAACTGCTCTGTATGATCACAATGGGTGTTAACCTTCGTATGAAATACTCAAACAGGGAAGTAAACTGAAACAGGCTGTGAAATTTTAGTTTAAGCTGATATTTGCATAAATTTATCTGGTAGATCCCTACTGCTTTTTCTTTGCCTAAGGCTACTTAAAAGGATATTCCAGCGTAAAATTAATTTAGGGTCAAACACACCGTAAGTTAGACACCCCCTTGAGAGATGGATGTTGCAGATCGCTTGCTTCTCTAGTTATACCAACTTTAGTACCGACCACACAATAGCAATACACAGTGGTCTGCCAGCCATAGCACTAGCCACCAAACAGCTTTTTAACTGTGCCTAATTTCTTTATCATTTCTTCATGGAAGAAATCATTAAGTAATGATCATAAATGTTCTTCCTTGAGCTGCGTCACCCCGCTGTAGTCCATAATAAACTGGCCCGAGGTCTCGCTACAAACAAGCGGCTGCTGGAAGAGAGTAGGTGAGTTGTGTTTAGTCTCTTTGCTGAAGGAATCAGGCAAATCAAAAAGATGTTTGGTGGCTAGCACTATGGCTAAGACCCAGTATGTACTGTTGATGAAGTTAGGTGCTGTTCTGAGCATTATTTGTGGCTATAGAGTGGCGTTTTAGTTGAGGTTTGTTTATGGCCCCTCAGACCGCTGTTTATCGCTATTGTGTTATCCTTACTAAAGTTGGTATAACTAGAGGATCAAGCAGTCGGCAACATTAATCCCTCAAGGAGGTATATAACTCAGTGTTACGGTGTGTTTGACCCTAAATTAATTTTACACCAGAATACCCCTTTAACTGATGGTACAATGGCTAACACGAACACAAAATGACAAAGGTACATTTCCTCCAAGCTTCAAGCAGCCAAAAGGACTAAACTTTCAAGAAAAAAAAAAGATTATTTTGCTGGAAAAAGTATTAGTTACATATGAGGAAGGGTGTTTTTTATATATACAGTATCATTTTGAGGCTTTCTGGCTTTGATAGGACGGCTTAAGAGAGACAGAAAATGTGGGGAGAGCTCAGGGGACACACAGCAAACTATGCCAAGACTCGATCCATACTGGTTTATAGCAGTCCTTTTTCATCTTGGCACTACAGTAAAATCAAACAAGTCCAATATTATTGCAGGTCTTTATTTTATTCGATGTAAATCATATTTTTCAATGACACAAACATTATCACCGATCAATACTTGAGCTCCCCAAACAGGAACCAAACTTGTAGAACAAACATGAGAGGGAAGTAATTCAAAGTCAGCCGTCTCTTTGATTAAGCAAAACTCACACGTAATGACTTCTTAATTAATGTGTGTCGGTCAGTGATTGATGTGTTGATCAATATCCATCCATTTTGATCAGCTGTAATTGTTTAGTGATGGTAGGATTACTAATTATGATTTTTTTAATGTCCTTAGCATGAAAAACAGAATGACAAAAGAAGTGTAAGTAAAGTAAGTAAAGTTTATTTATAGAGCGCCTTTCACAGATAAAAATCACAAAGCACCGTACATATAAGTGCAATTAGATAAACATAAACAGTACAGTCAAAATAAGTACAGATACATACACAAATAAAAATACAGTACAGAATTAAGTGCAGATACAAAAGGTAAGTAAAAGAGACAAACAAAACCCTGTTAATTAAAAGCTTGTCTAAATAAAAGAGTCTTAAAGCATCCACTGAGTCGATCAAACGGAGGGAGAGAAGCAGATCGTTCCAAAGCCTGGGGGCTACAGTCTTAAAAACGGGTCTTCCGCACCATTAGGAGGTTCTGGCCTGATGAAAGTGTGAATACATCTTCACTGATTCGATTCAGACTTCTTTTGTTTGTTATAGTTTTATTACTTTTGAGTAGGCTGCTCGAGGAGATTAGGTATGTTAAGCAATGATATCATTACTAATTTTTTTAATGCTGGATAAAGTTGAAAAATGACTTCATAAACTTTTAAGAAAACAGCTCATCACAGGCATAGTTGATAATCAGGCTTCCAGTCACCTCTGGGGTGAACATCCTCAAATACACACAACAGCCATAGCTTTTACAATTAATCACTGAGTTTTGTGTTTTGGCGACCTATTTCCTCATCCATTAAAAAAAAAAAAGTTGTGATTTTTCTGTTTTTCTTTCTCTGTAAAAATGAACTTTTTAGTCTTGGTTTGGGACACTTAGTTGAAAAAAAAAACAGCATTTTGAAGCCTTAGGCAACCTGAAATTGATTTGATTTGGCTACAACAAACATTCACTACGACAGACCCCAAACTTTTTAACCCTGAGCTGAGTGCAAAATGACCCGCAAACTTTTACTTAATGTAATTATTGATTATGATTTATCTTCTCTGTAGGATCTTGTCAACAAAAATGAATCAAGCCGCAGGAATTTTGCCCCCTCTCTCCCCTTCAGAGCATCAGCAGTGTTGAGCCAGAGGACCTCATGCTGTAGCCAAAACTGTAATTCATACAAGTCTCCTGAGTCACACCACTCTTAACAGAACTGAGAGTCCAAATGATGATGTGACAAACTCAGTCACGTCATGACTAAAGCTTTAAAATCTTTTAGCTCACTAAGCCGAGTCCACACATGATATGGAAGAGTTTTTCCCCCCAGTGTGCATATTATTTGAAGTTTGTCCAATTTGGCCTTTAATGCAAAAATGTGTGCATGTGTGTGTCTGTGTGTGTGGGGGGGTGTAGGTTAATAAGTGTGCGTGTTAGTATCTCTGCTGCTGGTAGCAGATGTTTATCTCTGCTCGCCTTCTCTCTCGCTGTAGATTAGTAACACATGATGGCACCTCATTCAGATAACCTTCTACACACACACACACACACACACACTCACTCACAAGGGAGGTTTAGGATTCATGTCATGTCAGCTGTGGGAATTCAGAGGTGAAACTGATTACACAGTGCCCTCTAGTGGACATGTCTGTTTTTGTCATCAAATAGCTGCTAAACTGCTGCTGAAAATTTAAAGTTGCTGTATTATTGAGGTTATTTTCAAGTGAATTCAAATACAATAAAATTACTTCATAGATGTTTATTGAATTGAGCACAAAACACATACTTCCTGTTTTTTTTTTCCTTAGGACTTTGAGAAACCCAGTCCACCCCAGAAACCCCTTCCTGCAGATCCACTGGGGAGGAGCTCTCGGCTGGGTCAACGTGGTGCCTCAGCAGCAGGAGTCCACTTTTCAGGAGTTGGACCCCTCCCCATACCGATCCCCACAGTGCCCAGGCCCCCACCCACCATCCCTTTACCCAGCAGGTTAGTGCAGCATGAAAGGAATCACATGTTTTCTAAACCCTTGTCTTATTATCTCTCTTGACTTCATTCAGACCTTAAAGTGAGAAAGGGCAGATCTCTTGAAACAAAAACAACCGCTTTCTTCTGAGATTCAACGCCTCTATCAATGAGGACCTCTACTAAAAAAATTACCTTATCTTTTTCTTTGTTTGTTTACTCACTTTTGGGGCAATTTTCCAAATAATGTTTGTGTTTACATATTTTCCCCTTTTTTGGCGAGCACAAGATTAATCACTCACTCATCAAATGAATTAATGTCTGTCTTTTTGAGGCAGTATGTGTTGGTTCTTCAAAGAATTACATGAGTGAAAAAAGCAGCCCTTGAATTTGTTTTTTCTGGAAGTTTTAAGTAGAATAATGAAATGTCCTGATCTGATGTAACTCCTGGATTTCTTTCAATAACTGCTGGATACCAGGGTGATGCCATGGATCTATTTTAGGCTTAATTACCTCAATTTTCTGGTTCTTGACTCAGACAAAATTGTCTATCATCCAAATCTTAATGTACTTAAATCATGCTTTGACATAACTTAACTGACTTCTTTTTATCAAACTTCTTTGACAAGTTTAACTGAGAATCTTCTACTTATTATTGAAAAATTCTGCGGTATTATCTGCTGGTGTTACCTCCAAGTAAAAAAGTGTAATGTAACAGTCCTAGAACTGAACCTTGTGGCACTCCATGACGGACTAAAATGTTTCCTCTCGTTGTTTTCAAATGTGGCAGGCAGTAGTGGGGTTAAAGGGATATTCCAGCGTAAAATTAATTAAGGGTCAAACACACCGTAACACCAAGTTAGACACCCCCTCGAGAGATGAATGTTGCCGTCCACTTGCTTCTCTAGTTAAATCAACCCGCAGCAGTCTGTAATGGACTGGCCCGAGGTCTCGCTACAAACAAGCGGCTGCTGGAAGAGAGTAGGTGAGTTGAGTTTAGTCTCTTTGGCTAAAGAAATCAGGCAAAGTTAAAAAGATGTTTGGTGGTTATTGCTATGGCTGGGACCCTACATGTACTGTTGATGAAGTTAGGTGCTGTTCTGAGCATTATTTTGGCTATAGAGTGGCTTTATGGTTGAGGTTTGTTTATGGCTCCTCAGACCGCTGTGTATTGCGATCCTGAGGTCGTTACTAAAGTTGGTATAACAAGAGAAGAAAGCGGTCTGCAACATTCATCTCTCGAGGGGGTGTCTAACTCGGTGTTACGGTGTGTTTGACCCTAAATTACCCGGAAAATCCCTTTGAAAATATAGCCAGGTTGTCTTGTGTGTGTCTCTTTCTTACACCTGCAGAGCATGTTTCAGGTGTTGCAGGTCATGAGACACAAGTGCCAAAAAATGGCAAGAGATTGGCTAGTTCACTGACCATGGATATCAATCTCATAAAGTTGTGTAAAGCAGGTTAGCAATACACTTGGGTGGCCTGTCCAGGTATCGTCTTTGTGTGGTAACACAGACAGGAACTGTTGGGAGTAGCGGTTGAGGGGTGGACAACCAGCAAAAGCTTGGCCAAATTGGCTCCCCTGTTTCCTCATCACAGCATTTAATTCAGATTTGTTCCAAAAAAAAGTTGTGTAACTGTACTAATAAGTATTTGTGTCTCTGTTTACATCACAGACCTGTGCCGGCGTTGCCCTACAGACCACCAAAGACTCACAAGGACTGCTGAACTCTTGACATCATGGATGAGTACATCTCTTGCCAACAGATGGAGACTTTTTAATTTGCACTAAAAACTAAGACTCTGTAAGACATTTTGGACAGTTGAAAGAATGACAGAGTCTCTATTGAAGGGGCAAAGGTCACACCTTGGTGCTACGCCTGTCATAGGTGCTTTGTTGTCCACGCTCAGGTACCAATGAACTATTTATCTATTTAAGTATTTAACTTCGTTATTGACAATTTGTGCACAGAGCACTCAGATCAAGAGTGAGAAGTTCAGAAAAGGAGGAAAAAATGTGTTTTTGACTTTTTTTGCATTTCTGGTAGTTTTTATACTTTTTTTTTTCTTTTCTCAAATGAAATGCTGAAATATGTTTTTATAGCCAGTAAAGTTGCTTGAATAATTAAAGCACCAAAAAAGTTTGGTTTTGGGTTCAAGTTAGGAAAAGGGAAATGGAGTTTAACTCATCAAGTAGTCAGAGATGCTTCTGGGCTGTTGAGGAAAGTCGAGTTTTTGTATAAAGTATGTATTCAATACCAAATACATCTTTTCTATTCATGCTGCCAAGGTTCTACACAGCAGATCTTTAATCTTTTTGTTATTGTTTAAACACAGTGGACTCATAATAAAGCCGCTTAGTACATCTTTATTGTGGGATTAACCTGATCTGCTCGTTTCGCAGTGTCCCAGTGCGCTCTTTGATTTCCTTATAAGTTCATTTTTGCAGAACAGAAAAGAAAATCGTCTCACACATTTCAGCTTGGCTCTGACACACACACACAAAGCCCCGAGGCTCAGGGCACTTGTTGGATGCTCAACATGCTCTCCTGATAACTGGCAGAAGCTGCAGACTCTCCACAAACTGACTGACAGACTGATTGTGTTCCAGAGAATTACACCAACACCAAATATTTCAACAATAGCTGGTGTTTGTATGTTTTGCATTTACGCTCACTTCGTCCCTGAGTGTGCGAGCCAAGAAGAATGACTTCAGCGCTGCGAGCTTTGCCAAGCTCTCCCCCGACTGTCCGTCTAACAAGATGCTTCTGACCGTCCTGTCTTTGCTTTTTGCCTTCATGATATTCTGTATAGATTCTATGTTTTGTTTTTTAATTTGTGAACTCTGAGGTTATTTATATTTATCCACAGGACTGTCATTAGATTTAGAAATCGGAGCTGAACTTTCAGTTAATCTTAACCTGCTGTTAAAAAAAGGGATTTAACGGTTAAAAATCCAACATCCAAAATCCCTTTTTACCCATGTCTGCTTTCACTTTGGATGACATGTTTTATACTTTGGTGTATCCCAAACACAGCCCTTGTCCTCTCACAACTGCAGCGTCATTGGAGTCAGTGTGGCCCTGCAAACCTGTGTCGCGTTGACACTTTTGTACGAGAGTGTGTGATGTGTTTCGGAGATGTTCAACTGGAGTAACTGCGCTCTGTAAATTGGTAGTTAAATGTCTCTGCCATCTGTAAATCTTAAATGTATTGTGTTTATTTCCATCACTATGAAATGTTTATAAGCCATTGTAAAGTGTAAATATTGTACGTCAGTCGTCATTTATGTGTTTTTGTTATTTTTTACAAGTGCAGCAGTACAACTGCTTTGAGGGTTGACCCTATTAAATTAACCGGTTGATGAAAACATGTTGGGAAGTTCAAATCTATAACTATTAGGTTAAAAATTCAGAAAAACATTTTATTATTATAGTTTATGAGGGGGATGACATCAGAGCTGAATAAAAGTTTATTTATGGCTGCTTATAAAAAGTTGTTTCTGCTTTTATTATCACTTTGAAGATCTCTGAAGATGACGGAAATGTTTGAAACCACAAAAACTTGTTCAAAGGATCAGTGAGAGTTCATCTGGGCAAACATTTTGTATTATATGATGTAAATGAATAATTAACTTTGTTGTTGTTTTCTTGCCTTTGAGAGGATGGGGCCGCCTGAAGCTCCATCTTCAGAAATGCAACTCAGCCCATAACAAAACCACCAAGTAAGTTCTTTGATCATTCGGAAGATTTTGACTGGAGACAACTTTTATTGTAAGTCTTCTGTGGACAAACAACCAGCAATATACCGTATCATACTTTATTGTACAGTGAATTGAGAGATATAAAAAAAAAAACTTCAGAAAAATGAAAAAAAAAACAAAAACATTATTTCCTCTACTTTAGTTATTGGTTTTCCCCAAAGTGGTTTCATATCTTTTCTGCTTTAAGTGTTCATTAAAACTTAATTCATCTTTGACATGAGGGACATTTCGGCTGTTGAAACGGTAACAACAGCCTGTCAAGGTTGCTCAACACTGCTACCTGGTGGACAATTTTAGTCAATACAGGTAACACGCTGCCTCGCTGGTTCCTCATTGTTTGAACTTGTCTCAGTATGCTTCCTGTGACAATGATGTTCCCCACTGATTATGAACACTCATCTGGTCATGTCGTGCCAAAGCTAATCACAGCAGTGCTGAGTTTCAGTACAAGGTCACAACTTTCAGCACGACAGGAAAACAATTATACAAGCAGCAAACTTTAACAACAGATTAGTCCAAAGTGGAGCATGGCCAGGCAACCCAAACATTTCCCTTCACACTTGTTTTTCTGTTTATTGTTTCCAAATAGAAAAGCTACTTTGTGCCACGCCAAATTCCAGTGAGGAGGAATGTCTCTTGTTCCATAATATTACTTTGCTAGAACCAACCATTGTGCAATGAGACTGTGTATGAGAGAGAGAGAGAGAAAGGGATAGTGAGACAAGTAAAAAAACAACAATAAAATCTGCCATACTGTAGTAAAAAAAAAAAAAACATTTATTTTTAAAGATTTTCTTTTTCACTTTGGAAAGCCTTATCTTATCCGACTAAAAAAAGGATTAAAAGAAAATCAAGTTAGTCCACAATTCCAAAAAAAATACTTCTACTTGTTCTGAAGTCAAAAAAGAGAAGAGAAAATAACCAAAATCAGACTTTAAAAAGGTTTAACAGAATCTACATTTGTCTCTGAGTGTTCATTTTTATTATCATCCAAAAGCTTCTACTTGGCACTTGCATGTTTAGTCACATTTAATAAGCACACAACGCTAGTACTGTTTTGGCCACAAAGTTTTTTGGTTTGTTTTTTTCTGGAACCAGAATTGATTTTGGGCCAAAAGGAATAGGTACTGTTTTTTCTTGTTGAATGTTTGTTTTGTTTTGTTTTTGTTTTTGATATTGTTGTTGATGTTTGTTTGTTTTCGTTTGTTTGGTTGCTTGGTTGGTTTTTTGATTTGTTTTGTTTTTTGTTAAGCTCTGACTCAATCATTTTCCACATAACCTTATTTGACAATTTTTTTACAATGTCATTTAGCAGGTCACTTTTTTCCAAGCAAAGCAATACAAGCAAAGATCGAGACAAGAAACAAGATTAGGAAACCTTAATCAAAAATATAAAAGCATTGTAAAAGCTGTTTGTGGCCTTAATGCCCGAGTCAGTTCTCATTGTAAACACCAGAGGCCTGTGAGCGTCTGCCCATCATTCTCTCTCTCTCTCTCTCTCTCTCTCTCTCTCTCTCTCTCTCTCTCTCTCTCTCTCTGTCATCTGTTGATGACTGCACTTCTATGGGATTAGTGGCCACATGACAACACTGGGCTGGCCGCCTAGTGAGCCTTTCATTTGGCTTCACAAGCAGAGGCGCTCTGCGTGCTGTCCAACAGTTAACTGCGAGCCGGAGATTTGCACACTTCATTTCTGCGGATCTGTAAATGAAGTCTAAACCAGACGGACTAGGAACTCAGAGGAGATGGCGCAGGACATTACCAGCTTAACCGAAGAGGACTTTTTTGAGGGGAAATCAGCCTGTTACTCAGATACAGAAGCTTTGACTCAAGGAGACAAAGAATATGATGACATTTTGGAGCTTAATCAGTTTGATGGACTGCCCTATTCCTCGAGGTTTTACAAATTGCTTAGAGAGAGGAAAGAGCTGCCTGTGTGGAAAGCGAAATGTGAATTCATGGACACTTTGGCAAACGGACAGTTTGTTGTTGTCAGTGGCTGTGCTGAAACTGGCAGGAGTTCTCAAGTGAGTACTGAGCGGGATTTGACAAGATTGCACCTCCATGTGAAATAGTGTACACTAACTTCACACAACAACACAATTCATTCTGATTACTAGAGATACTTTGGACCTCTGAATATTTACAGAGGAGTATCTTAAAATCAAAGGTGGCACAACAAAATTTTTACAGACTGTGGAAAATATGAGTGGAACAAAAAAATAAAAGACAAACATTACTTAAAGAAAATGGTTTATTGTTGGGAGTATATTTGCTTAAGCAGAGTCCAGTTCCAGATGAGACAATTGTGTGTGAAAATCCAAAAATCCATGGAAGATCAAATATCCAAGACCATCTGAGCCTGTGTTTTTATGGTCACAAGATAATATTGTGATCAAAACAAAAGCATGAACAAAGTTGATAACTTTGAAAAGTGAGACATAAGATCAATCCAACTCGTCTGAGATATTACATAACCAAAAGGCGGGTAGAAAATTGTACTTGCAAGAGTTCAAGATTTGTCCCTGGAGTTTAAAAAGTTGGCTCTTGTAATTGTAAAGAGACTTATCCTGCTCTTTTTTTTTTTAAACAGATTCCTCAGTGGTGTGCTGAATTCTGCCTGTCAGTCCGGTTCCAGCACGGCATGGTGGTTTGTACCCAGATTCACTCTCAGCAGGCGGTAGATCTTGCTTTGAGAGTGGCTGATGAGATGGATGTCAACATTGGCCACGAAGTTGGGTACAACATCCCTCTGGAAATATGCTGCGCCAACGACACAGTCCTCAGGTAAACAAAAGCAGAAAGTGCTACCTCCAAACTCACATCCACTAAGTGTTCAACTATCTGGTTTCTCCCTCAAGGTTTTGAGACAGCACAGCCATGACACACAATGCTCCATCACCCCGCCTTTTTCAATCTCAAGAGAAAAGTGAACAATAGGCTCAAGGGGGCTCCTTTCAGGGGGCGCCTCCACAGCTGTCCAGCTCCCTGTCCATCCATATGTCTCCCCCACCTCATGTGGGTGTCTCATAAGTCAACAGGGGAACAAAGAAAACTCAGCACATAGAGGGGAGGGTGATAAGATGAACGGGCAGCCAGCTAGTGCCAGTGTATCCACTTCTGCCACAAATGACCAGAGTAAATTACTCTAATAGGACAGGGCTGATGTCTAGACAAAGTGTTTTTCATTAAGGTGCCATACTGAGTGTGGTGAATAGATGTCTTAAATTAAGTGTGCCACTTTATTGGCCTACGGTGAAAGAAATCTAAGGAGATGTGAAAGGGTTGATTTGGTGGTGTGTTCATGAGAAAATGAGGAGATGTACAACTACGGTGCAACAAATGAAAATGTAAAAAAAGAATGCAAAAAAAAAAGAAGAAGCCACAACAGAAGTTAGCGATGAAAAAAAGAAACCAAAGCCCACTGCTAATAAAAAAAAGAAACAGTGCAGATTTTTTTTTAAAAAGGCCACAACGGAAGTTAATGACGCAAAAAAAAATAGCGGTGCTAAAAAAAAAAAAAGCTACTGCAAAAATAAAAGGATGCAAATGAAAAATGCCACAACGGAAGTGAGCTGCCGAGGACCAATAATGACAAATAGCGAGGTGTCTTCATACTTACTTCTATGAGTAAAGCAACCGAACCGCACAGATACCGCACTGCATTCTCCTCTCGTGGGTGGTTTTTTCGAGGCATAGTGGGTTTCCCATATTAGCTAAAGCTAACACTACACCAGCATCTGCCAGTTCAACCTCATATTGACTCAGGCACAACATTGTATAACTAAATGACATTGAAAAGCACACAAAGCGAAATTAAACAATAACCTTTCCACTTGCTTCTTTGCTCGTCTTCTCGCCGTCGTCTTCTGTGGCTGGATCGTTAAACACCGGTGCATCATCACTAATGGTCCCCGGTAGCTCTTTTTTTTTTATTTGCATCCTTTTATTTTCGCAGTAAGTAACTTTTTTTTTGTCGCATCGGCAGTTTATTTTTTTTTATTTCATCGTTAACTTCAGTTGTGTTTTTTTTTTATCTGCACTGTCTTTTTTTATTTGCAGCAGGCTTTAATTTTTTTTTTTTTTGTTTTTTTTTGCATTGGTAACTTCTGTTGTTGCTTCTTTTTTTTTTTGCCTTCTTTTTTATTTGCAGCAGTGGCGGTTCTCAGCCACCGTAGTAGTACAACAGCTGAAAGGACATAACAGTGTAAACCATCTTTTCTTTTTTCTTTTTTTCCACCCCAGGTACTGCACAGACGACATGCTCCTGAGGGAAATGATGTCCGACCCTTTACTTGAGCGCTATGGTGTGGTTGTCGTGGACCAGGCCCACCAGAGGACTGTCGCCACTGATGTACTCCTGGGTCTCCTGAAGGACATCGCTCTGCAGAGGCCTGAGCTTCGTGTTGTCCTCCTCACTGCAGTTGAAGCCGGACCCAAGCAGCTGAAACACTTCACCGGGTCTGCAATGCCTTTAATCTGCCTGGAGAACCCGGGTGAAGGGGAAGTGGTGTACAGTAGCACTGGTGAAGGTTACTTCTGTGCCGCTCTTCGTCTTGTACTGGAGATCCACCGCTCTGAGGAGGAAGGAGATGTGGTTGTGTTTCTGGTGACAACACAGGTAAAAGAAGTGCCACGATTGATTAAACAAACAGCCACATACCACGTTCTGGTCTGATATTTTACTATATTGTATTATATGATACCAAATCCATAAATAACTGACTACATTTTCCCTTCTACAGGAGATAAATTTGGCCCATGACATCCTGTGTCATGAGGGGCACAGTGTACCCCCTGACCTTGGCGAGCTCCAGCCCATCGCCGTGCACCCTGGCCAGCCTGGTAATCTTCCAATTCGAGGGGACGAGGAGACGGAGCGAACCCGCCGAGTGTTCCTCACATCCAGCCCAAATGAGGACTTTTTCTGGGCTGTTAACTCGATTAGCTTTGTTATCGACGCAGGACTCGAGAAAAGATATGTGAGTTCATCACCCTGTGTTGTAATTAGAGAAACTATCAATATGGAAGTCAATCTGTGCCATCTGATTTTGAATTTGAATTTCTAAAGCTGAATTTTTTAGCATCAAAATCAGACTTTGAATTTCAAAACTATTGAATTTCAAGCATGCATTTTTATTTCTGACACTTATTTTTTCAGTTAAAAAAAAATCTCTCAAAATATTCATGTAGTAAAAATTCAACTGAAAAAAAAAGTGTAAAAAAAAAATTCAACATGAAAAATAATTCAGTGTCAAAAAATTCAGTGTAAAACAGCAAGAGCAATCAATTCCTCAATCTTCCACTGGGGTCAGTGTCATATGACCAATCTAGCATTATTTGATTGGCAGGACGATGGATGATTTAGCCAGGAATCGATTGCTCTACCTAATTAGCTGGATGTTGAGTTGGTCTGTTTTACATTAAATTTTTGGACACTGAATTTTTTGGCATTGAATTTTTTTTAACACATTTTTTTTTTAAGTTGAATTTTTACTGCTCTATACTTTTGAGAGACTGAGTTTTTACACTGAATTTATTTAATCATTGTGAAAAATATTAGCATCAGAAATAAAAATGAATGCTTGAAATAGTTTCAAAATTCAAAGTCTGATTTTTGATGCAAAACAATTTGATTTTAAAAATTCAAATTCAAAATCAGATGGCACAGATTTACTTCCATATGTCAACACCCTTTCACTTTAACAGGATGAGAAATATCATTACTTCCAATTAAGGACCATTTAAATTTAAGGTCTTTGTAGGATGTTGCCGTCACTGTTGTTCTTTTCAACAACTTTTTTTTTTTTCCTCCTTCTTTAATAAATGAATTTAATGTTCTGACCGAAATGATGTTGCAGGTTTACAACCCCAGGATCAGAACAAACTCAGTCATCATTCAGCCAATCAGCACAGGTCAAGCCCAGAGTCGCAGACAGCTGGCAGGTCCAACAGGTGAGAAGTAAAGAAAGTGTCTGGCTCATTATTTCCTTATTCACATGCTGTCTCGACTCCAATAACCATCTTTCTGTCCTGCAGGGAGGTGTTTTTGTCTGTACCCAGAGGACAGACAGCTACCTGCAGACATCCGCCCTCATATTGTGGAGTCTGACATCACCTCCACCGTGCTCTTCTTGAAGAGGATGGAGATTGCTGGACTGCATCAATGTGACTTTATTGACAGACCAGGTGAGGAGGCGACCAAACCAATAAAACAGACAGGCAGTCTGTATCGGCCATGTCCTGTGATAATGAGATGACATTTGGGTTCATTCAGTCCATTCAGTCAGTTGTACTCAGACAGACAGAGGATTTTTTATTAGAGGGTAGTGAGCCGTGCCTCAGCTGTTCTGACAGCTCCTGTTCTGACAGCATCCTTTTAGAGCTGACCTGCTTCCATGTGCCTTTGTTTCCCCGGATTTATTCACCCCCACTTACAAAAACACACACTCATACACACACCCACACACTGAGCCTAGTTGTTAGTGAGTTAGTTGAACAGAGTATAAACATAGTGCTGTTGTGTGGGAGTGTCCGTGCCTCTTTGTTTCCCTGTTGTTGTTCATTGAAAACATGTTTGCACCAAAGAGAGAACAGAAAATCTCATTTGTAGCATGAGGGGCTCTTCATTTTGCATAGTGACATAGTGATGCATGGCAGATGTTGGTGAGGATTATAAAATCCTAATCTTCTGCTGCCTTTTTCCTAGGAGTGTGCCCACCAGGGTGCCAGTATACTGTACAGGGGATTGTCCCAGTGGGTCACCATTTGGGATTATATTTTAAAAAGCATGGTAAAATAATCCCCAGCAGTGCAGTTTAATGTATTTTGAGTTTAATTAATAATCTAGTAAAAACATGAGACAGTCATTTAGACTCGTGCTTGATTCAGAATGGGTATGTTTGACATTTTTGTTCACAGATTTTTAATTTAATTTTGTGTAAAAATTACAAAAACAAATCTAATCCAACCCTTCATATCACAGATCCTGAAGGTCTCATGCAGGCTTTGGAAGAGCTGGACTACCTGGCAGCTTTGGATAATGATGGGAACCTGTCTGAGATGGGTATCATCATGTCTGAGTTCCCTCTGGAGCCTCAAATGGCCAAAACTCTGCTCGCCTCCTGTGAGTTTGACTGTGTCAGCGAGGTGGTCATCATTGCTGCAATGCTAACAGGTAAAACGCAAAACACTAAATATTGTGCAGTTCCATTATGTAACTTTTGGGGTATTTTGTTTTTGCAAAGACTTGACAGTTTGAAAAAAAAAAGGAAAAAAAAATGTCATAAATTATGTGGAAAACTTAAAGCTCCTGTGAGGAACTTTCAGTTTGTGTCAATTTTGGCGCCTCCTGTGGACAAAGTAGTATTTGCTCATCCAATCCTTCAGCTACAGGTTACATTTATTGTTAATATTTTAAGTGGAAAATTGTAAAAAATAAGACTGCTGTGCTGACACTTTCCCCCTCACGCCAGTTTTAGGCGTCAAAAATGAGGATATAAAAATCTCAAATCTTGTTCATGATGATCTTCTTTACTTTTGGATATTATTACAAGGTAGCAGTATACATTTCAGCCTATTTCACAAATGCCAAAAAAACCCATATAGGAGCTTTAAGTGTAAAAAATGAGACTACTGTGGAAGTGACAAAAACTGCAGTTCCTCAAGTATCCACTTGAGGCTGTAAAACACCTGTTTACAGTACAATTAAACATGTCTGTATTTCTGACAACTGTACATGGGAGCTCATTATTCCTGACTCAATCATTCTGGTTTTATTAAAGCCAATAGTTGGGCATAATGACACATAATTAGGGGCGTAACTGTTACATCTCTCTGCCTCTTTCTATGTTATTTGAAGTCATTAAAATCAGACTTGCTTTGGTCTCATAACCCTAGGGTCCAAAATCTGCCAACATCCCTGAAACTACGTCCATGAGTGTACAAATGGACGAAATTTACAGACATCACGCCTTAAGCACTCAGAGTTGCATTGGATTTAGGCGCAGGTTACTCAGAGATATTAGATACAACATTTTTCTGCTGAAAAGTTACGCATATGAGTCCTCCCAACTCAAACAAACAAACCAACAAGTTTTCTGTGTATGTCTCATGTGGTTAACTGTGTTTTATTGTGGATTTTTCAGCACCAACATGCTTCCTGGTTCCCTCTGTGGACCTGAAGCCCGAGGCGACACAGAGCCACATGAAGTTCCAGCACCCGGAGGGAGACCACTTCACCCTGATCAACATCTACAAAGCTTTTAAACAGTGCCAGCAAGATCCACGTGAGTTTGGACAGCATCACTCACATGGGAACGAACACACCCAGATGTTTCAGAGACCAGAATTACACATCCAGTAGTTTGTTAATTCTCTCATCCTCCGTCTTCATCACTAACTCTGGTCTCCCACATAATCCTCTTTGTCAGACTGTGATGCGGAGAAATGGTGTCAGGATTTCTATTTGAACCACTCGGCTCTTCTGATGGCTGACGCTCTTCGCACTGAGCTCACAGACACTCTGAAGAGGATCGAGCTGCCTGTCTCGGTGCCTGCCTTTGGTTCCCGTAGCAACACCCTCAACATAAAGAGAGCTCTGCTGGCAGGTTTCTTCATGCAGGTCGGGAAATAGAAATCTTTTACAGTACTGAACACGAAACACGTCTGGGCTTTTCTACACCTGCTTTTAACTTCAATTCAATCTATGACTGCCGTTGTTTGTAGTTCATGCTAATCAGTATTTTCTTTAGGACTATTTCTGCACCCAAAACTTAAAGCCAAGTCTATTACCTCAACTTTGAGTTGCATAAAAACTTCTTCTAATGCTTGAACTTCTACTGAATCTTAGCTACAACTTCATTGAATTCCCAACAAGTACAAGCTCTAGTATTTTGAACTCCATCATCCTCTTATTGTTCGTATTCCAGCTGGATCTGTCCCACTGAGAAATAGACGGCTATTAGATGTCTAGTTTATTTTAGACCTAATTTCAACCGTCTAGATTCTGTATATTTTTAGACGGAATTTAGACGTTGCACTTTAACCCATTTTTCGATAAAGGTTTATTTCAAAAAGCAATTGTGAGTTGCATAACTGATCTCCAAGTACTTAACCAAAATAACCCTTTATTGCCTTTTGTATCGTATTTGATACATACTCTTATATACTTCTATCAAATCAATATGATCAACAAATTACTAAAAAAAACACCTGAATACAGTCCAATAAATGATAAAACAGTTAACAGTTTCCAAAAACATCTAATGTACCAAACGAGATAAATAAATATATTTATTGAATTTGAAGGAAATTTCGATCATTTTGGTTTTAAGTAGTAAGTGAAATAAACATTTCAGTTCCAAAAAATGTGGAATTTACTGTCCATAATTTGTGGTTTCAGGCATTGAAGGGATAATTATGACAGCTGTTGAGCAATATACAGTGTAGTAAAGATAAAGCCCAGATTTTAAACTTGGTCTAAATTTAGACATCTAAAAACCTTTCATTTTTAGACCTGTGGTAGCCTTAATTTAGACCAGTTGTCTAGGCTACATTTAGACGTCTATTAACCTTTTTGAGACCAAAAAATGCTCAGTGGGGTTTCTTGTCCAGCATCCTTAAATGTCTTGTTTAAAATATTTAGAAAATGTTTATTTTTATCAGAGTTTTTAAGGAAATTTAGAAGAACAGTTATTCGTAAGTGACTCTAGTTCCCTCCGTGGATACCCAGCTGACTCTACCTCACTGTGATTTCCTTCAGGTGGCTCGGGATGTGGATGGATCTGGAAACTACTTCATTCTGACCCATAAGCACGTGGCACAGATCCATCCTCTGTCCGCATACAGATCAAGGAGTCCCAAACTGGGCCTGCCGGAGTGGGTGCTCTTCCACGAACACTCATTCTCTGAAGACAACTGCCTCCGCACCGTCTCCCACATAACACCGGGGCAGTGAGTCTCAGTCTTGTTCATAGTTTTGCTCCTTAACTGTTCACTTGTTTTGTGTTCGCATAACAGAGCACACAGTCTTTTCATCTTGACTGATTGGGCTTGAAAATAATCAGACAGACACATTCCCTCTCCCCTGTGGGCCATATGTAAAATCCCAGTTCATGCCAGTTGTGAGGGGAGGTATCATAATCCTGTCTGCGAGTATCAGCTGCTTGGAGAGGGGATTATGGGTTGCACAGATCCCTGGGAATGTGGGAGCTGCAGATTAATGGAGGAAGAGAAAGCTCTGCAGACTTTGTCATGCTCTCTTAAGTTCCACATGCTAAATTATGGGATCCCCTTTCACTGTAGTTTGAATAATGTAAGCAGAGGACACTGTAAATCTCTCTAAATGCTGTAAATCTTCTCTCAAACAAAAGAGGGTGTCAATCAAACACAATTCAAATCGGAATTAAATTTGCAAATGAAAATTAAATTTACTTCCGTTTTGCCACTGCTCTCTTGACCGATCTCATCCTTCCCTCCCCCCCGACTAGGTTCATTGAAATGGCGCCGCAGTATTTCTTCTACAATCTACCACCTAGTGAGAGCAAAGACATCCTCCAGAATATTTTGAACCACGGAGCAACTCGATACCGAGAGGAGAAACACCCGACCTCTAAAGAAGAACCCCGAGAGGACCAGAGTTATGACCGCTGTGTCGTACAGTGACTGAATGAACCACCGCTCCCTGTGGTGCAGAAGGACTTTTTGCACCGTATTTCACAAATAGCACATAGTTTGGATAGTTACAGATCTTAAAAATTCACATTTTAAGGAGTTATTCCTTTTCTTTAGTGCCCATTATCCCACCTTTAAACCACCATACTTTGTATTCATGTTTGTATAAAGAGCACTTTAGTATAAAATAAAATAAAAACATAACAGTGATTGTTGTTTGTGGATTCTCAGTGTCTAGTTGCTTATGTGTGTGTGCTTAATCCTCCTCCTCAACCCAAATGTGGTTAAAATAAAAAGTAAACCTCCCACTCCACTATCTCTAACACAAAAAGACAATTAAAAATAATAATGCAATGACAATAAAGAGGTTATTTGTTTCAAGAAAGTGCCTATGAGTATTCCTTGTGAGTTATATCTGCGTATGCCAAAAGACAGTGCTCCTTTTATTCGATTTAAGTTTTTCTAAGACTGCTCTCATAATTGACTCTTACCTCTATCCCTTGGAGGTTTTAAATTAAGTTTCATAGTCCCCTCTGACACAGTGTTTTAATGATAGTGTGGCCTCTGCTCCTCATTTCCACATCTTACCCTCAGTCACTGTCCAACAGTCAGTCACCCACAGCACAGAGGCTCCGGCCTGATTAATGAGGAGAAGTCTGCGCTTCGCCTGCAGCTCCATCTGGCGAGGATACAGCTCAGTGACAGCAGTCTGACCCAGTTCAACGATGCTGGATTGAAAACATTGTGTCCTCTTGTCAGGGACCAAACAGAGCGAAGCTGTGGGTACCAATGTCAGGACACAAAGGGTGCAGACTCACTTGACACAAATTAAGGTCTGCCATTTATTTTGAATGGAGAAAATGTTCACCTTTGTACAACACAGAAAAAATATACACGCATTTGATGCTGTTTGATTAGATCTTCTTAAACCAATGAGCTGATATGACTCAAAAATGAAAGTTTTTCCTCATTACATGTTTATTTTTTATGACGGAGTGTTAGGGCCACATTAAGAAAAAAAATAGAAAAACTAAAACTTCGAGATTAAAGTCATTAATTTACGAGAATAAAGTCATTACTAACATGAATAAAGTCATTACTTATGAGAATAAAGTTGTGGTAGAATCATTACTTACGAGAATAAAGTTGTAATAAAGTAATTACTTATGAGGGTAAAGTGGTATTAAATCATTATGATACTTACGATAATGTGGTGCTGATGTGCCAAAAGATTAAATATCTTCTTGTTTGAGAAACCTATATTGAAGTATATTTTCACAAAATACTCCATGGCTCTTGTTCTAAACAACTGTCGTCTTAAGCAACAGGTTAAAATATGAGGACTTTATTCTTGTAAGTAATTACTTCATTACGACTTTATTCTCGTAAGTAATTACTTTATGACTTTATTCTTGTAAGTAATTACTTTATTACGACTTTTTTCTTGTAATGATCCAATTACGACTTTATTCTTGTAATTACTTTATGACTTTATACTCGCAAGTTAACGACTTTAATCTCAAAGTCTTCCTTTTTTTTTCCTTAATGTGGCCCTGATACTCCGTCGTAATTTTTGGTCTTTTCCATAAGTGTACAAATTTACTCTCACATTGTCATTTTTTAATACTGACCAAAGAAAGACAATAACTATAAAAGTTGACCCCTCGAGGTCTTTTAGAGAAGTCATATTTTCAAGAGTTTCTAGATATAAGTTGGTTAAATCTGGAGGGTTTGAACGACTTCTTACAAATTAGTGGATGCTTTTTTTTTCTAACAGTATTGTATCTAACAGTATTTCAAGTTGACAGTCTTACATTAAGTAATTGATTAAAATGTTAAGATTGAAAATGTCTTTGAGGTTCCAACACTTAATATTTGTTATTCAAAAATCTGATTTGAAAGGGTTAACTTTGTTGATGCAGAAACATCCAAAGAGACAAAGTTCATAAAATTTACAAACCTTTTATTCCATGTCACAGCAAATCATGCCGATATAAACTCACATAAATACATACAGCATTGTGGACACACAAGCCGCCAAGTTTGCATTGGATGTTGCCGAACTATTGCACATTTTTGTTTTGGAAAGCAAATATGGTGTCCAAGCTCAGTTAAGCTTGTCAGCTGTCATCCACATCCACGTGTTTTATTCACAGCGTTACTGGTATCATTGAATATCAAAAACACCAATTATATCACTGAAATGCAAGATTTTCCGCATGTGCTAAATGATTTGTCTCTTTGAGCTCCTATGTGAAGAATTTCTATGTGATCTTACTGTTTTTCTTTTGTTGTATGTTTGTAGAAAAATGAGGCAACCCAGGTGATGTTTGGAGCAGTAAACACATCCTTCACAAAGGAGCTTCACATGTTTGAAGGAATAAGAAAATTAAATAATATCTTCTGAATTTACAAGTCTTTTTAACATAAATGTACAATTCAGAACATGTGATGCAAATGTTAGAAAATGATTCATTGGTTTAAAGGCGCAGAAGGTGAACTAGCTTTAAAACTGTTATTCAGAGTGTTGCCTGAGCATGAGCCCGTCAAAAATGATGGTGTCTGAGTGTTCCCCAGAGTGGGTGCAGAGTTCAGAGTTAAAGTCTTGAATGTATTCCTCCCCCTGTGGTTTGTGTTGTTATCAGGAATGGGCCCCAGTGTCGTCACTTTCTGTTTGTGGAGTCAGCTGCTGCAGGAGCTCGATGTGGAGCGAGACGCGGCTGAGGAGGGGAGCGTTTTTCTCAGCTCGCAGCAGCTTGGAGTAGACGTTCTTGTAGGTTTTTAACAGCTCTTCATCCTTATTGCTGCAATTAATATAAATAAAGTGATCAGGGGGGAAAACTGTTATACAAGTAGTTTAGAGGATAATACCTACTTACTGTATTAGAGAAATATACCATAGAAAAAGCCTGTTAAACTACTTTTTAAGGACCACCATTAAAAAAAAGGTCTGAAAGTTAGTCCCAAAGAGATGAAACGTATAGATCTTTCTGTATTGGGGTAGTAAGTGCATATTAATGTGTATCAATTGTGTAATCTGAATTTGAAATAGGCAATCAGGTTAGAAGTAAAGGTTTTAGATAGTCACTCACCTTGGTTTCCGTTTCATCGTCGTCATCAGTTTGATCACCTGCAGCAGCAGGAAAGAGAAACTCGGCTCGAACACGCCAATCAGCTTCATCACTTCCTGGAGGTTCAGTCCAGAGGCGGGGCCACTGACTATGTCAGGAGACGGTGCTGGTTCAGCAGGTTTTGGTTCATTCAACTGTGAAAGGAAAAGATGTTGAGCTGTTAAGAAAAAAAGAGTAGAAAAACCTGAGCTTTGTAGAGATGATGAGGTATGTGAGATAGTTACCTCCAGCTCTCCCTCCACAAGCTCTTTCTGAATCATCTGGAAAGCAAAGCGAGTTTCTGTCATGATCTCTATCGCTCCAGTCAGACTCTTGAGCTTCGCGGCACTGCTGCTCTGACCTAAGGAGACATCATGTAGATCATAACATACTTTTAAGGTAGATTCAAACTAAACATCACATTATTCATCACGATGAACAATTCCTGACCTGCCATAGTAAACTCAGCAAAGGCCACTCTCTCTAGTAAGGTGCGGAGCAGCTCACAGGGAGCGTCTTTAAGGCTGAGGAACAGACAGACAGCTTTGCTGTAGTGCAGCTCTGCTAGGCTGCGGTGCTGCTTCCTCAAGTGTTCATCCCCCACCTGAAAACAAACAAATACATACGCACCAGTCTAAGTGATCTCTGTAGGTTTCAACAAGTCAAATTAAAGACTTTTTGAAGACTGTAATTAATACAATTAAAGAGCCATTAAACATCGATACTGGCAAAAAAAAGACAAAAAAGATGAAGGGAAATTGGAACGTTTTCCATTACTTTTAATCAATCTACCCCAAGTAATTTATTTGTAAGTAGAGTTAATACATTTTAAGACCTTTTACAAAATCGTATTTAAGACATTTTATAAGATATTAATAGAATTTTAGACATTTTAAGGCCTTAAATTTAAATTATTGGATTTAAGACTTTTTAAAGACTGTAAAGAATACAAATAAAGACCCATTAAACATCAATACTGGCAAAAAGGGACAAAAAAGATGAAGAGAAATTGGAACATTTTACATTTTTTAATCAATCTACCCCAAGTAATTTATTTGTAAGTAGAGTTAATACATTAAGACCTTTTAGAAAATCGTATTTAAGACATTTCATAAGATTTTAAGAGAATTTTAGACATTTTAAGGCCATAAATTCAAATTATTGGTTTTGAGACGTTTTAAAAACTGTTTAAGACCCTGCGGATACCCTGAATAAATACATACATCCACTCACCACTTGTTGTTTTTCGGGCAGCCTGTACTCTTATTTTCTGATTAACAGTTGCTGTCTATGTCTAAGCAAAGACAAAGATGAAACACAAACAGTTTTGGTTTGAAGACTCGGCCTCTGACCTGGTTTCGAAAGCAGCTGTGGTACATGGAAGCCAAACGGTGGTGGATGGTGGCCGCTCTGTACTGGTAGAGCGGCTGTCGAGCTGATTCAGTCTGTAGGTCACAGTACCTCAGAGACTTCATCATCGCCTCAGTAACCTCACGCTCAATCTGAGAGCACACACACACAAAGGGACAATGGGTGCAAAGTTTGGTCAAATCTTTGATCATTACAGATACAAAAAAAGGCTGAAAATGCGGAAAAAGTTAACACTAAATGATAATTTTAAATTAGGATTTTGCCCTTTAAAGTTTTTAAAAAGTTAAATAATCAAACACACTGATGAGTTTAGATCCCAGTATATCGTGCGACCTACCTGTTCCTGGGCCTTCCTGGATAGCGGGGCGTAGTCCTGCAGAAGTGTAGCCAGAGTGAAGTAGGTGGTGGAGAGTTCCCAGTTCACACTGTCCCAAACTGCTGGGTGGCTGTCTCGACTTGCGAGTGCCTTCATAGCTCGCAGGTAGTAGTCAATGGCCTAGGTAGAACAAGAAAACATGTAAAAGGTTTCTTTTCCCCCCCCGAAACAAAGTCCAACAAGACAGACTTCAAGGTTTAGACACGACACCTTGTTGTAGTAAAGCGCCTCCTCAGGTGAGAACTCCCCTCTGCTCTGGTCGGTAGAAACGGCACAGTGAGCCTGAGCGCAGATTCTCATCAGCCTGCCGGTGTTACACAGCAACAAGGCCGTGTTTGTTCTGTCCCTGATGGCTTCAAAGTCTGTGATACCTTTCTCAAAAAAGGCAAAACTCTTCTTCCACATCTCCTGCTCCACTACTGACACCGACTTTTTCACTGGAGGGGGAAGTAAAGGGTGTTAATTTGAAAACTAATGGTAAAATATTTTATTTTTATTACATTCAACATTCCTTAAAGCATGTATGTTAAATAGATAACTACATAAAATCTAAGGGCTTGAATTCTCTTCGCTCCCTCTGTTTTATTTTTGGAACATACCTTCTTTCTCAGTCTGCAAGGCGGCTGCCTGGTTCATGTAATAGACTCCCATCTCATTACGGATGTTTCCCAATCTTTT
Source organism: Xyrichtys novacula (assembly GCA_962446985.1). Taxonomy (NCBI): domain Eukaryota; kingdom Metazoa; phylum Chordata; class Actinopteri; order Labriformes; family Labridae; genus Xyrichtys; species Xyrichtys novacula. Next base: position 20,855,479 of record OY660874.1, on the reverse strand, counting down.
GAGCACGCGAGCCAGCTGATCAGAGTCATGATCTGCCAAGGCCTCAGAGACCAGCAGCTCGTATGCCGCTTCATAGCACTTACTGCTAATAAACAGCTGATACTCCGGGTCCATGGCCAGGTCAGTCGCCATATTGAAGGCTTGACAGGAGAAAATAAAACACAGGTCAATTTCATGTGCAGTGATGGACTGTTCATTAAATAATCAAACCCCTCTTATTTCTGTCAATCAGGACAGAAAGCATCACTTCTTTAGTGGCTGACCCTGGCAGCTGCTCTCTCTGTGAAGGCTGTGCAGGATCTCCTGGTCCTCTTTGGTCTGGTAGCTGTACTCCTCCTGGTAGGCAGCTCTGTTGTTGGCATTCTGGGCTAACATCAGCTGGATGTCCCCACACAGAGACAGGCACTGGCTGTGAAACTGCAGCACCTGTGGGTGCAGAGTGCTGCTCACTGAACAGTAGGCATCTGAAGGGGACAAAAAAAAGAAGAGTTTACTTAATGTGTTGCTTCATGTTATGATTATTTTACAAGTAAAAAAAGTCTACACTTTTCAATTCAAGCATACAAAAGTTACTAAATATCTAAAATATGTCTTAAAGTTACTGTAGCACTACAGCAAGCTTACCGTAACACTGCAGCGATAGCTTGATGTATCGCAGAGCTCGCCCGTACTTGAGCAGGTTGGTGGCTGCGTCTGACAGGACATAATAGGCCTTGGAAGCTTTGAGAAAGAGCTGCAGTTTCATACGGTGCTGCCATGAGCCAGGGATCATCCCTGAACGTGTCGGGTGTTTTTGGTCTGCTTGCAATGGCCCAGCTGGAGACGCATACACACAAATATCAGAGTGAGCGAGTTTAAATGACAAAAAAAATGTTCTGGCAGTCAAGAGCAAAAACCACTTTGGACATACGGACCTCTTTCGAGGAGCAGAGAGATGCCCGTCTCAGCAGAGCAGGCTGCGCTTCTGTCCTCGTATTTTAATGGAATGGGTGTGTTTGGATCTGCAGCTGGGAGATCGCTCTCCTTCTTGATGCTGCCATCCACTGCCTTCAGCCCCTGTGTGGTGTATTGCAGCCATTACTAATACAGTTAATTACACCATATCATTTGCACTGTATGTACTCATTATGCGATCTTGCCTTTAGCACATAGCTCAGCACATGTCTACATTTCTCCTCCTTGTCTTGAGAAACAGGGAAAGGGCCACTTGGCTTCAGAAATAAGAGAAAATGGAAGATCAATTATCAAAGTCAGGGTCAGAGTGAAAATGGAACATCTATTAAAAAAAACTCTCACTCTGATCTGGTGGGTGGATTTGTATTTCTCTGGGACCGACAGCTCCCAGACAGAGCGAATCACCGCCACAGCTTTGCTGTCATCCTGAGATCTGGAGCAAGAGCTGTAGGAGTTGTTCTCATCGCTGTCCTCCAGCAGCTCCGCCTCCTCCTCTTCCTCATCTTCATCCTCCCTGTCTTCATCACTGTAGCTGTCCTCAGAGCCCCCGGCCCGAAGCGACTCCTCTTCATCTTCTTGGGGAGGCTCGTCCAGCTGGAACAGCTCCGACAGCATGTAGTGAGCTGACGCAATGATCTGAACAAACAGGAGATCCATAGGAGTCAGTATCAATCAAATCTGAACATCTACCTCAGATTCACTTATTATTTATTAATAAATAACAAATTGAACATTAGCACACAGCAAAATAAGTAAGACAATAAAAGAAAAATTTATTAAAAGGAGAAAAAAAGACTGGATCGGAACGCTGGTTTGGCATCATTCATCAGATATCCGATCCAGTTAATTTGTCAATATCCCTCATCTCCTTGCTTTCCAGTCGTGTCTTCCCCTCTATAATCTAATTGTGGCTTTGATTGAAGTGTGGGACTAACCTGAGGATGCCTCTCCTGGTCCAGAAGTTTGACGCAGTTTAGTAGCAGAGTTCGTACTGTGCCGTAGTGCTTTCTGTTTTGTCTCCCCTTTAGCATCAAGTTGCTGGCAACTCTGCACCAAGAAGAACAACAAGGTGTAACAGCTGCTTCCTTTTTGTGAATTATGTCTGATGTATATAAAACTCATCATAACAATACTCAAGATTACAAAACATACCAGTGACTTGTTGTTTGCTTTTCTACTCATACCAAACCACACTTTTTTTTAACTTATTCTTAATATTTTAGGGAGCTGACCAAACAGAATCAACCCTTTCAGATTTTGCATTTGGATTTTTTGACAGTCAGCAGTAACCCATAAACCTGCTCCTGCCCCGAGTCTTTCCCAGATACTCACTTGTAGAGTAACACAGCCACGGGCAGAGTGAAGGGATTCTGACATTTCTCCTCTTCGGCCTCTTCACACAGAGTGGTGAGATCATAAAGCTTCACTATGTCACTCCCACTAGCTGTGGATTAAAACAACATGATAGGAAACATCAAAACAACAAGAGCAAAACATACAAGAGCAAGGACTTCAAAAGTCGAGCCTGTTCCCTTGTGTCACCTTTGAAAAGCCAGTAGGTGTGACCCTCTTTGGTGCAGTTGGACTTGAGGAAAGAGAGGATATTTTGAGCGATATCTTTCACCACTCTTGTAGAGAAGGTGGAGTTCTCCAAGTGAGGGATTTCCTCTGTTTTTATCATTTCGTATTTCTAGAGGAGAGATTAAAAAAGGCAGATGAATTATAAACCTGCCATTTCATAAATCATAGCATATGATGATGGAATATAGTTATGACAAAAATGACAGTGTGATTTACCTGAACGATGCCGTTGACGTGAAAGCACATGACTAGCTCTGGGACATTACACATCAGATTGTCCAGCCAGTAGTCAATCCCTGTCAGGATGTTGATTGGTTTATTGTTGTCCCTGAAAACAGTGAGAAAGTCACACATTAGAATAAACAGGATAATGAAGAATAACAGGGTGTGTGTGTAACTGATGAGGCTGCAGAGGTGGAAGTTAGATTTGTGTTTCACATTTTAATTAAAAACTGACAAGCCATGAGCAATTTGTAACCATGTATAATCCCACTGAGCAATAGACAGCTGTTAGACGTCTAGTTTTTTTAGACCTGATTTCAATCGTCTAGATTCTTTATATTTTTAGACAGAATTTAGACGTTGCACTTTAACCCATTATTCGATAACTATTTATTTCAAAAAGCAACTGTGAGTTGTATAACTGATCTTCAAGTACTTAACTAAAATAACTATGATAGCTGTTGAGCAATATACAGTGCAGTATACACTCACCGGCCACTTTATTAGGTACACCATGCTAGTAACGGGTTGGACCCCCTTTTGCCTTCAGAACTGCCTCAATTCTTCGTGGCATAGATTCAACAAGGTGCTGGAATCATTCCTCAGAGAGCTTGGTCCATATTGACATGATGGCATCACACAGTTGCCGCAGATTTGTCAGCTGCACATCCATGATGCGAATCTCCCGTTCCACCACATCCCAAAGATGCTCTATTGGATTGAGATCTGGTGACTGTGGAGGCCATTTAAGTACAGTGAACTCATTGTCATGTTCAAGAAACCAGTCTGAGATGATTCCAGCTTTATGACATGGCGCATTATCCTGCTGAAAGTAGCCATCAGAAGTTGGGTACATTGTGGTCATAAAGGGATGGACATGGTCAGCAACAATACTCAGGTAGGCTGTGGCGTTGCAACAATGCTCAATTGGTACCAAGGGGCCCCAAAGAGTGCCAAGAAAATATTCCCCACACCATGACACCACCACCACCAGCCTGAACCGTTGATACAAGGCAGGATGGATCCATGCTTTCATGTTGTTGACGCCAAATTCTGACCCTACCATCCGAATGTCGCAGCAGAAATCGAGACTCATCAGACCAGGCAACGTTTTTCCAATCTTCTATTGTCCAATTTCGATGAGCTTGTGCAAATTGTAGCCTCAGTTTCCTGTTCTGAGGCTTCCTGTTCTTAGCTGAAAGGAGTGGCACCCGGTGTGGTCTTCTGCTGCTGTAGCCCATCTGCCTCAAAGTTCGATGTACTGTGTGTTCAGAGATGCTCTTCTGCCTACCTTGGTTGTAACGGGTGGTTATTTGAGTCACTGTTGCCTTTCTATCAGCTCGAACCAGTCTGGCCATTCTCCTCTGACCTCTGGCATCAACAAGGCATTTCCGCCCACAGAACTGCCGCTCACTGGATATTTTTTCTTTTTCGGACCATTCTTTGTAAACCCTAGAGATGGTTGTGCGTGAAAATCCCAGTAGATCAGCAGTTTCTGAAATACTCAGACCAGCCCTTCTGGCACCAACAACCATGCCACGTTCAAAGTCACTCAAATCACCTTTCTTCCCCATACTGATGCTCGGTTTGAACTGCAGGAGATTGTCTTGACCATGTCTACATGCCTAAATGCACTAAGTTGCTGCCATGTGATTGGCTGATGAGAAATTAAGTGTTAACGAGCAGTTGGACAGGTGTACCTAATAAAGTGGCCGGTGAGTGTAGATAAAACCCAGATTTAGACTTGGTCTAAATTTAGACATCTGAAAAAACTCTCATTTTAGACCTGTGGTAGCCTGATTTTAGACCAGTCATCTAGGCAACATTTAGACCTCTTTTAGACCAAAAACTGCTCAGTGGGAAACAACTGAATACTCCCTGAACACAAACTGTCACTCTAGGTGTTAATTCAAGATTAATTTGCATGAACTGTCTGACATGGGCACTGAAGGAAAGAAAAAAAACACTAGGAGACAACTGCATCACAAATGTGAAATGTGAAGTAAACCGACTGTATCAAGCCTAATTGATAGAGATAAAGAATCGAAAATTCAAACCTGAGTCTCAGACTGACGGCTGGATAGCGACCTCCTCCGAAAATAGGCATGTTGGACCCAACCAACATGTGGATATCCTCAAATGTCCACATGATGTTTCGCACAAAGTCGTTCTTTAAACCCTGTGAAAGACGTCAACAAAGTGTTAGAAAACCCTGCATTCAGGTTTACATTAAACATGACTTTATAGGAGATTAACATTGAGGAAAAGTTTTTTGCTTTTTTACCTGGCTGTTCTCTCCTTCGTTGAAGAGCATAGGCAGGTTTTGCTCTTTCGGTACTGACGTCACCTGTCCCAGAGCAAACTTGCTTTCCATGGGGACACTTTCCTGCACATTTAAGAGCAGAAATGTTACTGCATTCTGAACAAATAAAAATCTCATTTAATTAGTCCACACTCCTTTCTAAAATTTGGAATAGTTTTGGAGAGACTTGACCTTTATGACTAAACACTATGAAGCAACAGTCCAAAAGTCAGGATGCTCTACCTGCTTGGGAGCATCTCGTTCTTCTGCATCAGGCGATGGGCTTGTGAAGGTGGTCGGCCATGAAGAACTCAACTCCCCTGCACCATTCTCCTCTTCTCCTTCATTCAGGCTGTCTGGTACAGGCTCTGCAGCTCCATCACCATTTATACTGGAAATGAAACAATGGTTGTTAAGTAATAAGGCTGTCCAAGATGCACCTTAGCTCCCATGATGAGCCCACACTTGTACTCACCTGTAGTAGAGGAACTTGGACAGAATTGCTTTCTGATACCAGTGCTCTTTGCTCTTCTTCTTCCTCTGCCACTTCTGATCTATAAATCGCTGGTAAAACTCTTTGAGCCACGTCCAATCACCTGTCTATAAACACACAAGCAGCAATGAGAATACACCACTACAGCTACATACTTCAAACAATCAGGTACAGTACAAGTCTGAAGAAAGTCCTCATGTACCTGTGAGGAGCTCATGAAGAGCTCTTGGATGTCCAGCTCATCCATAAGCAAAGTCCTCCCCACCCGATGAACAGCCATACTGACGTGGGACTTGCTGTAAGGAATTTTCAGAAGCTTCTTGATGTTCTGAATGAGAGAAAAAAAAATATTTTGATCAAGTATTTGGACATTTTCTCCAGATCCAAGGACACAAATGTTCAAAAGTCTCATCTCCACAAACCTCCGAGTCTGATACGACGTCAACATCATCCCCAATGCAGTCAATGAAGTCATAAGCCATCCCGAAACTGCAGAAGAAAAAAAGTGATTCATCACAACTGTGTGGTGGGACAAGATTATAACAGCAAAAACTCACACTATTAGGGTGAAGGTTGAGAGGCCAAAAACAAGTTTGTATTTGTTAATCTAATGTCTGGGATCAGTAAGTCTTTTTCAAGTCTACCAAACCAAAACTGTACAAATTAAATGCACAACAATCAACAGGTTGGCCCCATTTATCTGATCAGGTTTTGTAAAAGACTGCATTCGACAATTTTTCCTTTAAAACGGACAGTGTCTTTTCTGTAACAAATAAAACTAAATTCTTCGATAGACCAACAAGTATTCACACCAGAGCAACAAAACAACTGGAAACTGTACTTCTCCTGATGTACCTGGAAAAAGGCTTGCTCTTGCTGCTGGACCCTAACACGGTGGTGCCGGCACTGCCCAGCTGGGGGTTTTCTCTCAGCCAGTTTGCGGGCGGCAGCTTCAGATCTGTCTTCTCCTGCAGCAGGGCATAACTGGTGGGAGGTGGAGCGGCTGAATATTTGACCACAGCGCGGCTCTTTATTTCGGTACTGCCTGTGCATACTGCAGAGTCCTGCAAGATAACAAAGCAAAGCATCATATTGATAGTTTAATTGACTCTTTCTAATGAAAGAGACAAAGGCTATAATTAATATAAAAAAAACACACCTGGACAACAATACCAGCTGTCATATTCAACAAAAATACACAGTACTTCTTGCCCAAAGTTGTATAAAAGGAACAAGATCAAGTTTTCACCATTTTATCAAACCCACTGACTACTTTTCAACAGCCATAATGCATTCAATCAGTGTCAATACCAAAGAAAAATGAATAGTCAGTGTCATCCTCAATATCATCATCCTCTCTCTCTCTCTCTCTTTGTTTTTGTTTTTCTATCAAACTTTTCCACGAACCTTTGACACATGTGATATCAAAAGCCTTGGGTTGGTTCCTGATATTCCTCATACCAGTCCTAGTTTCCATCCTTGGTCTTTTTCATAATAATATACATGATGGTTGTTTTTTTTTGTTTTTTTTTAACCCCAGCCCTGAACTCAATTGGTGAGGTGACACCAAACAAGTGAACAATACAGAGTGTTGTGTCTATATAGATTCTCTTTCATCTATGTCATGGTTCAGTGTGACATGTTTTACAAGGTGTCTTGAATTTTTGCCTTGAAAATGAGTTTGAACCGTAAAGGACTTAGGAGTTAAGTTAGGTTAAAGTTTGTTCAAGAGTCAGATTTGTTTTCTTCATCCCTGCTACAAATTTAACATTTGTTATCCTTAGATTGACACTTAAACACTGTGTCCGGTGAATCAAGAAATCAGGTAATGTTGAAATCAACAATACAACAAATATCTTAGCCACCAAACATCTTGTTAGCTTTGCTTAATTTCTTTTGCAAAGAGACTAACAACTCACCTACTTTCTTCCAGCAGTCGCTTGTTTGTAGCAAGATCCATTATGGACTACAGCGGGGTGACGCAGGTCAAGGAAGAACATTTATGATCATTACTTTATAATTTCCTTGAAGTAATAATCATCATATTTATCATTTTGCACTGCAGACGCGGCAGTTTTTCTGCCTTAGAGTCTTGGTTTGATTGCATTTCCATGAAGACATGATCATAAATGTTCTTCCTTGAGCTGCGTCACCCGGCTGTCGTCCGTAATGGACTGGCCTGAGGTCTCTCTACAAACAAGCAGCTGCTGGAAGAGAGTAGGTGAGTTGCAACATTCATCTCTCGAGGGGGTGTCTGACTCGGTATTACGGTGTGTTTGACCCTAAATTAATTTTATATATATAATATCCCTTTCAGTTGTCCGTTTCCCTGCTCAGTCTTGAACTTACTCGTTTGCAGGTGTCTCCTGTGCAGGTACCACTGAGATCTTCCTTGGCGTTATCCAGGAAAGTCCCAGGCTCCCCGTCCCCGGCTGCTGCACTCATACTGGACTCAAGTCTGTTCAGCTCACAGACAGTGATATTTTTTGATCAACCAGACTATCTATCCATGGTTTAGATATCTATCTGACGTTTTTAGATTAGCTACATATCCCACTGGACGCGTCGACTCTGCAGATAAAGTTAATGATGCCTCCAGTCTGCTAGCTCGACATGCTAGCTGCTCGGAGCATCAGAGCTGACTGTTTGAGCCATAAGATAAGTGTAACGACACGAAACCGCTATCTAACTAAAGCTAAACAAAACTCTGACAAAAAGCTGCTGTTGCTGTGTGTACCTTACAATAGCTCAGTTCTTACTTAGGTAATTAAAACCCTGCAGTTTCTTCCTTTCCCATCAGCACAGTCAGTATGTTGTTGTTAGGGCGCACGTTAGTTCGAGCTGTAATGTTCTGCAGGAGGTTTTAAATAAAGTTTAGCGAAAATAAAAAAAACAGCCTGTCATCCAACTAATATGTCCTGTTTACCTTCAACTTTCTCGTTAAATTTGTTCAGTCTATCAGAATTATGGGAGCAAAACCTAAATGCAACAACTCTAACGCAGATGTTATCTTCTTTCCCAGAAACAACTCATATCTCGACACTTCTCGAAAAAAAAAGTGTAAACCGGAAGTACTTCGGATGGAGGGCAGTACGTTTTCTAGAAAATTGGAGTAACTTCTGATTTGATCTAAAGAGTTTCATTCGGATATATATATATACTTACCTGTGTTTATCTCCGTTTAATGCTTATTAACTGGTAGAAAATACTCACTTTTATGACGATACGATATGATTCAAACTGTGTATTTTGTTGATGGCTTTAAATTTCTAGTAGGGGAGAGTGGGGTAAGTTGAGCCAAAGGGTAAGTTGAGCCACCCCCTGTTGCTTGGAAGTGGTCAAAGAAATTGACCAAATATTTAGGAGATGGGCATCGATTCATGGACTCTGTGAAGGTTAGAAGCACACGGGTGAAGGGGTTAGACATTTATTTCCAAAAAAACATTTTTCACTCTTGAAAGTGAATTAAGTCTGTCATAAGTTTTAATAGAATTGTGTTCAGACCATAGACTGTATATGGACAACCTGGTTCAGCCCTCCGCCAGTTTACAGATTTGAAGCCAAAAAGCTCTCGGTAATTCCCCGTTGTTTCTCTATTTCCTGAAACCAACATTGCGCAGTAGCATTGTGCGCATTCGACGAGAGAGTCGCTGTGATGACGCTCGGATCAAACAGCGTATCCCCCCGGTGAGCTATGCAATCCTTGTACCCCAATTGCCTGTATCAAGTGTCAATCATAGAAAACATGAACCCCCTAATAACTTTTAAAAACCGAGCTGTACCAAAAAAAGAGGACTTGAGTACAAACCAGTCTGACAATAACTACATTCAAACATCGCAAGTAAGGGGAAAAATATATATTTTGTGTAATAAATTTCTAATGTTTGTCCACAGGCCCGCAAAGCTTTGCTGGTGGAGTCGGGACTTCTGACCTATACTGCAGCCCATCAACAGAGGGTGCTGTTCTCTGAGTGGCTTTGTCCAGCAAGGAGGCAGATGCTGTCCATTCTATATACAGTCTATGGGAGATGGGCATCAATTCATGGAGTCTGTGAAGGTTAGAAGCACATGGGTGAAGGGGTTAGACATTTATTTACAAAAAAAAAAAACATTTTTCACTCTTGAAAGTGAATTTAGTCTGTCATAAGTTTTTTTAGAATTGTGTTCAGACCAAAAAAGATCATTTTAAATTTGTTTTATACATCAATTGTGGTATCTAGGAGCTACAACATGAGGTCAAAAACTTGGCATAACAGTCCACCATTTTAGCTTAGAGGACTGATAAAGTCATTATAGTAGTTCAGGGGTCAGCTGAGAAAGTAAAGGGGTCTGATGAGAGGATCAGAGTTTCAGTTCAGATTGTTGAAATGTTTTCTTTTCAGAAATACAGCTGTGAATGTTCTGAATCGCTTAAAGGCATTCTCATGTTAAAATGGATTTTTACAAAACAGCTTTTTAGCAGTTATATGCAATAACAATAAAAAGAATTATTGTACATGTTGAATAGTGTATAATAGATAAAAATACACATGAATGTGAAGAAGTGACTGTTATTTAGGAATCGAGAAGGTGAGGGAGTGCTGGGGTGGAGAGTGGGGGGTAGTAAGGGTACAGCTCAACTTACCCTGCTCCTATGGTCAACTTACCCCATACACAGGGTAAGTTGACCATAGGAGACCACTTTTTTTGGCATGCTATATTATCGAGACAGTTATGTTTACACTCATTCTGTTGGTTTGCAGGGATGCACAACATCTTGAAATCTATGCAGATACACTAGTTAGAAACAAAACTATGATTGACTTGATGTAGTGATCCGAAATATGAAAAATGGCTCATCTTACCCCACTCTCCCCTTATGATTTCACAATATCAATAATCAATAATCAGACTGCATCAATCACAGATAGTTTTCCAGACGCTAATTTCCTCTTCAAACACATTTTCCCTTGCACTTCCAGTCCCTGTGTGCTTTTAATGTTGGTCATTTTCCCGTTTAATCCCGTAGACCCTCCCCTCGCGGTGTTTTAAAGCTTGTGGTGCCTTTGGCGTCCAGACTCCCTTTCTGTATTATCTAGCGTCATGCGTCTCAAATAACAATCCTCTACACGTGGCTCACGTGCAGTGAAAAGTGAATTGCGAGTTAAAAATACAAATTCAAACTTTCTGCAAAGAAACTCAATTAAGGGAGAGACAGAAAGAGGATTAGATCAGGTGCATGAGAGGTGCGTGATCTGACTGAAATTGCGATTTCACACTTTCTAACACAAAGAGGGTTGTATAATTAAAATGTGGAAGTTGTATATGATCTAAAGGCCCTTGAAGTCCACCTTACATATCTAACATGGAGTCCTATAGTAGGCTAATAATTAAAATTGACATAGGGGGCGCCTTCAAGCCAATAAACCTGAGATTGGATCTGAGGTATTATGCAGCCTACAGCAGCTGACTGACCATACAGGGGGGAGGAGGAGGAGGAGCTGGGAAACTTTGTTCCAGACCGGTAATTCTTTTTCTCATAACAATGTTTTAACAATTATTTTATCCTCGACACGCTACAACAAGTGCAAGGGGGACCACTCTTCGACCTGGAACACTTTGGACCAAAAAACAGGAGACGACTCAGTGTTTACTAGAATGTCAAGCTGGAGGAATCACGTGCGCACAAGCCTTCACCAGAGAGACAAAGTGGAGAAAGTCCCATACGCCGGCGTTTTTACATGCTGTAAGGGGAATTATTTCATATTTAACTTTTTGCAGAGGTTCATTTGAAGTGCCTCAGATTTGGACTTTTGTTTTCTTTTAGTGTCTCAGCTGGAGGAGCGGTATGAAATCCGCAAACAAATTTTGGATGATCTTCTGTGCAAAAGGTTAGACCTACACAACGACACTAAACTTGCACACTCGACTCTGAGATTTTGAAAACTGAAATGTTCTTAATTTGCAGTTTGGGACGAAGTGGAGTCGACAAAGGAAAAGACCCCAGACTACTTCAGCTCCAACTAAGAGAGAGTGAACACATGCAAGAAAAGGTGGGTCAAATAAAGTCACTGATAAACAACTTAGCATCAACCCCAGACCATTGGGAAGACAGAAACTACTATTTAGCACAACATGAACACATGTTAATACAGGGGTTTTAAAGGTTTAGACTGTTGGCCTCCCCTTTGACAATTTTGGGGATTGGATGCCACCTAGTTCATTCTTTTGGTTTTTTCCTGTTCCTGCATGCTCAGAGGATTAAGATTATTTCTAAAGCTGTTGGAACTAGAAAAGAAAAATTAAAATAGCCCTCTATTGCAGTTTGAAGGACCTCAAGACCTCCTAACACCAAGATAGAATTTGTTCAAATGCATCTGTTGGTTTTGTCTGTACAGCGGTGAGATAAACAGATCAAAGACCCTAAACTTTTTTTAATCATAAAATCTTATATAATTTTTCATTCCCATTTGTCCTATGCCTCCCCTGACTCAGGTTAAGACTCCTGTGAAAGTCTTAACATTATAGAAAAGGTGCCTGTAAAAGTGTTTTAAAAAAACCTATTAAACTACATCTTGTGTGATCCTCTGGTCATCTAATCTATTCATCCTCTCCTTTTCTTTCTCCTCAGCTGTCTCAGACAGTCTCAGACCTGACCACCGTCTTGTATCTGAAAGAAGCTGAACTGCAGTACAGGCAGGCACGGTAATTAAAGTTAAAATATGGGCTTAAAAAATTGCTCTGTCTTCTCTATCTTCCCAGTGTTAGCCTAGGGGATAAATCAGCATTAGGTGCAAGACCTCTTTATGAAATAATTGGGAATTTATTTATTTATTTTTAGAAATATAGGTCACTCTACTTAATTAAATACTTCTGCGTATGCCGTTTTCTCTCATTTGCCATAAATGTACTGCCTTTTTTTATAGATAGATTTTATAGATCAGGATCTGAATCTTCATAGGTCAGATTCTGTCCAACCCCACAACCCGCTGACTTGCATTACTCGCACAAATCCACTTTTAAGGCATTTAAAGTACCCTGTATTTGTGATCCAGAAAAGTTTTTGACACAAATTCTCCTTGTATTCCAGAGGGTAGCTAATATATAAATGTTGTATAAGTCTTGAGGGGAATCATGCTCAGCAGGATTTTGCATGAGGTGGTCTTGCCAACAGACTGTGCTCACTGGGTCATAAAGTTCAGAATCTAATGACACAGGAGTGTGTTGAGGCCCCAGGAGGGTGAGTTTTCGCACTCCTCTCTGTAGGACGACGATGTTAAATGCTTGGCTGAAGTCGGTTTACAGGATCCTGACATACATGATTTTCAGATGAGTCAGCACCTCATGCAGCGTCATAGATGTGCCCCCTTTTGTTGACCAATTAGGGTTGTGAGCAAATTGTAGAGGGTGTGGCTATGAAGGGAGACTGGTGATGTTGTGAAGTTTGACCAGACATTCTAGACTTGAGGAAAACAAAACATTGAATATAATGTGACACACCAAACAACTGTGGCAGTAGTGTTACTGTATTAGAAAATGAAAGGTTTAAATCATAATCAGGTCTGAAAATAAGCCCAAACATCTGGTAATCCAGTAAGATCTTGTTGCTGAGTATGTGCTGATTAATCTGCTTAGTATTAGTATCAACTCATAGTCTCCCTGTTGATGGGTGTTGGCCTGTTGATGAATAATTCCAATAAAATGGCAGTAGCCAGGATACCCTGATCACGTAATTCAACATGACGACCCCCCTGTACAATCTAATTTTACCCAAAATGCAGCTCTGTCTTAAGTTGTATTTTTACAGTATAAAGCTTATAAATGTTCAAGTTTGTTGACATTGTCAGGAACTGTTCCTCTGTTGACATACACGAAGGGAACTAAATATTGGGAATATCTTTTAACAAAATGCAGTCTGTGCCCTTGTGCAGTATGTTAATGTATACATGACAGTTAGCAAACTCTTACAGTATCAGTTTTGATTGGCTTGGAGGTGATAAGCTTGTAGCACTGTTGAGTTGCCATTGAAGCCCAGTTTGCCTTGAGCTTGTCTGTATTTTTGCGTTTGGTGTTACCTATCTTCCTCCTGACAAATTTCATAGATTTGCTATGATGTTCAGGGCACAGTAATATGACTTTAAATTACTTAAAAATGTTTACCTTTGTTTTTACTTCAAGATTTCTTTGGCCCCTGAACAAAATAGGAGATATAAAAACAAAATTTAAAACAGCAATAATAGATTTGAAAACATTGGTATTGGCTCTTTTTTGTCATGGAGCTTCTCTGCTTCATTGTAAATTAGTTCAACATCTTTGGAAATTTTCACTTGTCTTTTTCAGTGTGTCTCTATACCGCCAAGAGGCTCTTACACTAGCGAGGAGAAGTAACTCCCAAAGGGCGACCCTTTCAGAATTACAGCACACTATAGAGTGTCAGTCCAAAGAGTTGGCAGATCTACAGGCAGAGGTGAGAGGCCTTAAAAAAGCGCTGGCACAGGCTCGGAGAGAGAAGGAAGAACTCTTACAACGATGGATGGACGAGAAGAGAGTGGAGGCAGACCGGTTGAATAAGTACAATGACACACAAGAAAGGTGAGCGGTGAACCTCAAGAATAACATTGTCCTGGCTTAGATTAAAAGGATAACCACATATTTTGAGTCTTATAGTTATTGGTTGTTGATTTGTTTCACCAGGTGGCAACGTTTGGCAAAGCAGCTGAAGAAGCAACTCCGTATTGAAATTGGGAAAGAGTATGTCGTGACGAACACTTGGAGTGGTCAGACCGAAATGCTTCCTACTGCCATTCACTGTGAGCATCTCCTCTAAATATTACTACAAAATATAATCAGTGCAAACAGTGACAGCTTCTTAATTCAACACCAGCACTTCCCTTTAATACTGCATCCACTGACTCTCATGGGCACCAACAACCTTCATCAAGACCATCAAAAAGGGTCTAGTTGATGAGGCCAAACAAAAGGGCAAAAGCGCTGATGAAGGCCCATAAAACCTTGATCAAACTAGGATTATCACCTTACAGCTCATTCCTCAACAAACCAGGGAAATCTAAATCCATCAGAGCAGCTATAAAATTCAAAAACTGAGTAATATGCAATATAAGCTGTCTAGATGCTGCAGGAGGATTGTTCAGATTGTGATTGGTCAGAATAACCTTGACCTTCTGAGAGACGTGACAAGACTAATAGTTTTCAGTGACTGTTTGTACCTTTTGCTTGTTTTGTTATGATTGAATATGCTACAGGAAAAGACTGCACAGCTCTACAACTTGTTTTTTGTATTACTGCCAAAAGTGGCCACTTCTGGCTCAGTGGCCAAAAAGCTGATCTGGTATTTTGTGTGGTATTTTGTACAAGGCTTGACCTCAGTGTTTCATAGATCCTGACGAGTCCTCCAGTCAAGAACAAAGCAAGATCTCAACCCTGAAATGACTTTTTTGATTGGTGGAATGTGTAGTAAATCCTTCAGGAGGATGTTGAACATCACATGACGTGTTGTCTGACCTTTATTTATTCTCTTCTTGCCCTCAGGGATCAACAGTACAACAGAGATTCGGCGGGTGCACTCAGAGAGGGAGCACGTTTCAACTGTGACACAAGTCTAATGTTTCCATTGGATTGTGGACGTGTGAGCTCTTGGTACAAAGATGAATTCTTTGTCTGTTTTATCCGGTGCTTGTAGGTGAAGAACTATTTGCTCACATAAAACACCAGAACTGTGACCAAGTAGCAAACCTGATAACTTGAAGTATTATGACGAATGTTGGTTTAACTGTTCCTGTTTTTGCATTTGCCAAAAAAATTAATTTGAAGACCTGACATTTTCTCTGTGTAAGCAGTTGCAGGAGTGCCTAATTTACCAATTGTGGCTTTAGCTCTAGCCACCCTCTTCTCACGTACAGTCAGTAACACTCCAGCTTATTTCTGGACTTTGTCCTCTTCAATTCCCCTTATAGAAGAATTTTTTTAATAACTGCTCCAAATCAACAGCTGAAGGTGCTAAACTACTGAATCTGTCTCTGTCCACATCTGTTTGATTTTAGGAGTTGGTGAAGTCTTTGTAACTGTAACTGTTCATCTCTTATGTTGTAGGATAGAAATAGTGCTTGAAATGATTAAAAAAACATCTTTAAAGCTTTGTTTTAAACACATTTTTAATGATCTTTGATAATTAGCATGTATTATTAAAATGGAAAACACAAACCCTATGCCAGATAAATGTTATTGTTCACGAGTAGTATGATTGTTTTCTTTCTATGTAGGATTACTATGACAATAAAGCCCCTTATAATCTGATTTTATTTGTAAGTGAATTGGCTCTTAGTCACTGAATGAAAAAAATGTAATGGATTAAAAAAATAAGATATTCTCATATATTTAAACTTGACCATACCAGTGGAAGTATAACATTTAAAAAGTCTGTAACAAACCCTGTGATGTAAAACAATTGTCTGTAATGTAATAAAAATAAAAGAAGTGCTTTGTTTGGTTACTTTTCTCATATGTGTTTAACTGCCAAGAGTTCTAGTTCCCCAGTTTGGGATCACCTCATGTTGTTTAGAGCATGTTGCTATGGTAACCAGTGTTTGCATTAGTTGTTTAGTTGGACAGTGAATGCACCGTACTCCACTCAATGTGCTGCTCAAACTGTATCACAATGTTAAAAGGTGGAAAGAGACATTATTCAATGAGCAACGGTGGCAAATGGGTAAGAAATTTATCATTATATCATAATATCTGTTTTATTTGTTTATTTTACAGATCACAGCATTCAAAACAGACCTTACAATGAGCCTCTCCTTTCATTTTCCTTTCAGTTTGCTCATCCTGCTCTACCAGAAAATGCGCCAAAGAATCGTGAGACTTCCACAAGCACTGGGATCATGCTGAGTCAGGTTAAATCATCATTGCCCCAAGCTTTGTACTCGGAGCGTTATCCCAAACGGAAAAGTCAGCAGGTGAGAACGCAAAAAAAAGATGATCTGTTGTTTAGTGTGGCCTGTTTTTCTCTGTGAAGTCATGGCCGAGAGCTGTGGAAAATTTCAGAGAACTAAAGCAAAGTAAGAAACCGCTTCCTCATTTTATTTCCCACCACTGTATTCAGGTTGTATTAAGCTGGATTGTCCTAACATTATGGGTTTCTTTGTAGGAGTCAAGAGAGTTTCCATATTCAGACCATGACAACAAGCACTCATTAAATGATAGCATCTCTGTTTTTGCTCAAGTAAGTATAAAATGAAGATGATTCAGTACATGAAGAAGTACTTCCATCTCCACATTACTCTTGAAATAAATTCAGTTTCTATGTCATCTTGGAATATTTCAGGGTGTGGGTCGCAGAAAAGACTCTGATGATTGCAGACAGACCAAGTCCCACTTCTGCCTGTGCCATGATGGTTCGACACTGACTGAAAGCAACATCACAATCTACAAGATGGACTTCATGGAGAAGCAGAGTGATGTTAGTGCTACCAGCAAAAGGAGGTTTCCAAAAAACTACAAGCAGAGGTCTGTAGAGGCAGCTTTGGCACAGACAGGGAATCCTTTTATGTGGTTTGGGAGGTACGACCCTGGTGCCCCAGAGACCTTACAAGTCCTGGGAGAGACCAACCACTCGGTACCCTCCATTCCCAAAGGTACTCTTTAATTTAATACTTTATGCCATCATGGTGACGACATTAAACACAGAGGATATGGGGATTTTTCTGGAGGGAAATAAAGGATCGAATTGGATCTGTTTTGAGTCTTTTGGTGTATTTTAAGAGTTGGAAATCCAGGTTTCATTAACACAATAACACTAACAGTACATATACCATTTAATGCACTAAAATTAATCTGGCAAATTTAATTATACTCTTGACCATATTTTTGGTACACTTGTGGATTATGTTAGAAAAATTATTTTAACAGTGAAATACTTAAATGCAGGTCTATGTCCGTTGAACGGTGATGGTTTGTAACAGGGTATAAACAGGATACAGTCAAAGACATTAAAGGTTTGGGTTTCGCTTCCACAATCGCTGCTTTGAACATTTCCCCTCAAAAAGGAATTTTTTTGGACATTACTCAATTGAATATCCATGCCCTTTGAACTCCATGTCTTAGATTTGTAACACAGGCCTCTGTTCATAGTTTTTAGTCAGAAAGTCAATCTTAAGAACTGCATCAAGGTGACTTTTTGAACTCGATGCAACTTCCTGTGGAAACCTAGACACAAGACAGCCTTATCCAACCTGAGACTGGCTATAGCAGGTTAGACGAACCTTTAGATTTTGAGAAGACTCCTGTGAAAGTAGAGTGTCAAACAACAATTTTAGTAGAACAGGATGAAAAAAAATTGCCCGTCTTGTAATAACTTAAATCCACACAAGACACATTTTAAAAAACTCAACAAAGACAACAAACAACTTTCATTTTCCTCAAATGAAAGTACAAGTTCTCCCAAGACGTTATAAACTAATTCACTTTAAATGTATTTTAACATAGCATGACTGGTTGAACTTAAGTGTCGCAGATTTTAAATTATGTTTACATGTAGCATAATGTTGGTACAACAAAAATAAAATTTGAACCTAATAATCATCAGTGGGTGAACATCACTTTAATTCTCAGAGGTAGCCCATAAAACAGGAGAAATAAGAAAGCTGGATCAAAACAGCTGAAGAGCTTGAATCATTATATTTATACCTCAAACTTAAGGGATCCAGGAGGACTGTATGGTAAACAATTTTGCCAGCAGAGGGCAGCAAGTCTTCATAAGTTATCAGTTGGCCTCATGCTTCACTAAGATGCTCAGTGGCCAAGTTGTGTGAGTAATTTAATAACTAAAACAAATCTTTGAAATGCATGCTGTATATATGGTGTGAGGTTAAATAAGTGGCTAGAATCTCGTGTTATTTTCATGCTATGCATTTCAACATATCAACTAGAGCATATGGAATGAATTTTGAATTTTGAATGAATTTGAGTCATTTGGCATGGAGATTTAAAAGAGATAGATCACATTTATTCTGCAGAAAAGGAAAAAGCATGGGAACAAATAAATCAGAACAGTGCTCTGTGAAAAGATACATGGAGAAGAGTATCCCCAACCATTTTTTCCCAATAGCTGATTATTCCTCCAGAGTGTGCTCCGACCAGCTGCTTTCTTCCTTTAAGTACTCACTGGGGAGATGGGTTTTCTCAAAAGCTTTACTTTCAGCTGTAGTAATGAGCTGATCCACCGTTCTAACCTTGTAGGAGTTTGTTTCACTTTTAAAAGATAATGTACATCTCACAGTAAGAAAGTGAGACGAGACATCAATCTGAAGCAGCTGCCCTTTGTAATTTTACTTTGATTGTCTGGCACATTTCTGTCTGCAGGTGCACGCCTGACACCCAGCTGCAGGGCTGAGGGGTTTGTTATGACCGTGCCTTTGATAAAACTGAAAAAAAGAGGGAGCAGCTGCAGAAAAGAGACAAGCAGGTAACCAGCTTTTTTGAGCCCTGTCTTTGCCATGTCACTGGACAAAAAAAAAAGCCCAAATAATGAAGTAAAAGGACAGTTTTGGTTTTCTCTGGACCAGATTTTTTGTAAAACCCTCTGTTGAGATACAAGGGTGTTGAGAAGCAAGAGGGAGGTGTTTATTAATGACAAAAGCATCTGGGCTTGTGACTGACAGTAGGTTTCATCTAATCAGGACTAGTTGTCTGCCACCTCTGTCCCTGCTGCAGTCTACAGACAGTAGCAACAGCTTCAACAGTTCTGCGTAAATCAGTAGTTTTACATTTAACCATTATCTGCAGCAACCTCTGATGTTACAGGTGAAGCCAATGCATGAAAAGAAACTGCAGTTTGAGGTTTGCTCCCAAACCCCATCAGAGCCCATTTTAAGATGTCACTTTTTGCATTTTAACTTCTTTCATTTTCATACATGCTATGACAACCATGCTGGGAGAAGGGGGTTAAGGCTTGGAGCTAGTTTACTGGTTGCTTAAGAGATGGTAGGAGTATGAGGTTATTTAACTAAAGGGATGGTGTAGCTGTTTTCCAGGGGGCCAGACCTCATTTTAAATAAATCCTGTGAGCCCGCCCCGAGCTCCCCCTGTCACCTGGCTGCAGTATAAGTCATAAACCCTACTTTCTTCCTGTTAACAGATAGAACTTGAGTCAAAGTAGACAATCAAAATACATGTCTTATAAATGTGAGAAATAGCACATACAATCGGTTCATATCATGCCGATTTATATTCTATTTTTTCTAGTTCCAATTAGTTATTTTACATTAAAGGATGATTGATTGACATCTCCATTTGCAAATGAGAGCTCCTGCAGTGTTCTGTACTGGATTATCTGACAGGAGAAAATGTAACCAGCACTCACACAAGAGTCATTGAACTTTCTATAGCTGCAAGTGTTGGCTTGGAATCAACACAAGATTCTGTTCTGCTGGGGACTGTACCAACCTGAGGGACCCTAATATCAGACCCTTGGTTCTACCAGCCAGATAGCCCCTGCACGTGCCTTTGCTCCACAAACACGGTGTTCATTAGGGATGGGAGAAAAAAATGGATACGGCATAGCATTGCGATATTTTGTCTGAGGATATATCGTATTGTCTTATTCACCAAGTATTGAATTTTTTTCAAATCAATTGTTAGTGTGAAGTCAAATCTATGATAATGGAAAAATAAAATCACCTGTTTGTCCAGTGAGGTTGGCAGAGGTGACATCAGAGAGCAGGGAAAAGACATTAGGCACAAATGAGATGGACCTGACATAAGGTCTGCAAGATGTGCTACATGAAAATAAAATACTGTGTAAATGAGGCAAACATAAAGGAAAGACAAATGCTCAACAGTTGAAAATATTGTATAAATTGCAATATATTGTATCACAATACTCACTGTACTGTAAAATGTTAAAAATAATATCGGATCGTGGCCCAAGTATCGTGACAATATTGTATCGTGAGGCCACTGGTGATTCCCATCCCTAGTGTTTGTACTAATAAACAGTCACTGATTAATTGTATTTTTACTTGGACTTGAACATTTTTAACGTGCTCACAATCCTGTTTAGTTTCTTTTTTTATTAGTCAATAAAGATAAACTGCCATAACAAGCAGCCCAGCAGAAAGCAGACTGCAGGAGAGCATCAATCCTTATGTATGTGGTACTTTATGTGCCATGCAAAGCAGGATACACATACATCATGAAAAGGTAAACCGCTGGCATATTTGAACAGAGTCACTAGAATATCAAACCTTCTCCCAAGGACAAAAGACACTACTCAGTAAACAAGCGTTCAACCACCAAAGCCCTGCACTTCATGAATATTAAATCAGACACTTTGAATCCTACCTCTTTGGTGTTAGGAGGCCCTCGTCTGGATTCTTACCGTTTGCTGTGATTTATTCGCAGGTGCATGTGTCTCTTTGATGTGTTGTGTTGAGAGGTTTTGCACCTGTTAGAGGGAAAAAAATGCTTTGAAAACAAGAGGTGGATTTGCCAGACAGTCAAACTGACAGCAGCAGGAGGAAGATTTGTGTTGCTGTAGCACATTGTATCTGCTCATTTTTGTGCATGCGTGTGATCCCTTTTCAAAGGGCTGCTGCATTGTTATGACATACTCTGTTGTATGAACGGAAAATACACTTTTTAGTCAAAACCGAATCAACTTGTTTTCCTCTTTTTTTCCTCAAGACAGTTTTGGCATCTGTTCTGATGTTGTGAAGTTGGGCATCTTGCATCTTGTCCATTACCTATTCATTAAGGATGTGACTTGAAAAGAGAGTTGCCATGGAGATGATGCAGTTAAAATATACATCTCAACACTTTTTTTTCACTCTGTTTATCCTCCTGCCAATTATAATTAATTCCCTTAGTCTTTTTTCCATCATCCTCGTCTTATATGCTTTTTAATAAGATGTCAAGGCTCACAGTATGACTTTTCCTCATACTTAATATTTTGTTTTGTTCAAATATTCTGTTTTATCGACTGTGGAGTCCAACTCTACTTTCTACTCTGGTCCAAACTATGTAACAGTAAGACCCCTGCTAATCCCCTGTCAGTCATTACCCTCACACTACTTATAATTCCCTGGAAGTCTCTCTTTTTTCAGACTGACAGTCAGTTCGTGTCCCCTGGCAGCCTAGTGGTCCTTGTTCCAGTAATGGTCAGGGGCCCTCCAGAGTCTGAGAGTGGTGATAAAGGTGGCCAGCTATCTCATTTCCACAGAGGACAAGATAACATCCTGAGAACATTCCCCATCACTCGAGGAGTTTGTTCAGTGCCGATAAGAGCTCCCATACTAAAGCTCAGCTACACAGAGCTCTGTAAGTGTGTTTTTTTTTTGTGAGCCATTTGCACTGCACATGTGTGTTTTAAATGGAGTCAGGCCTGCATGGTGCAATGTCCGTTGGCTCGGCATCATGGCACTGAGGGAGCAGTATGCTGCAGAAACACTGCCTCGGAGGATCAGACCTATCCTTGCTCTAAATCACATTCCTCCCAGTGTTTTGCAAACCTCCGACACAGTTTGCATGCTAATTTGTGTGTAGGTGGTGAGTATAATTACATTAGGACGGTTCTAAACAAAGACCTACAAGCAGCAGTCTGTTCAAGTATCCCACCCAGGAGAGGATGCAGTTTAAACAAGGATAGATGGATTTAACATGCAGAGTTTATGGAAAAAAACTGTGTTCCAAATCTTATATCAAAAATTAATAGATGTGCTAGATTTTTATTTTCATTTTCTTCACTTTTTGATATAGATACTTGCTAAATGTAATTTTAATTATGTGTATTTATGTTTTTATATGTGTATTTTTAGAATTTGAAGGAAACAATGTGGAGGAAATCTTGACATAAAAATGGACACCTCTATGCTCCTCACACTTCAAAAACTTCTTGGTTCAGCTGTCAAACTATTGGCTCAGTTTGGCTTGCCATATTTGCTCAAGATTACCAAGTATTTCATCACTACTTAAGTGGCTCCACCTCTTAGTTTCATACAGTCTCATCCTTCATAACCGGAGCATCACAGCGCTTTAATCTCATTAGGTAAGAGAGATAAATCCATTCCAATTCTCAGAGCAGAAGCTGGACCACACATCCTACAGATTCTGCGTTTTTATGCTGCTGATTTATACTTGACCAAGAGGGTGTTGTTATTTCACAAACCGAATGTAAATGTGCCAAAAAGTGAAGTTAGCTGCACTGGTATTGGCCCTTTAATAGGAAGAGACAAGTGCAGGAAAACAATGTGACACTTAAGCTTAATTTGATTTCCTTCAGTGTGTTTTTTTTCCACACTCACAGTATAGCAACTCCTCTTGTTTACAGATGTAATGCCACAACTTCCAGTTTCAGCTCCATTATATACTGTCTATACAGCTCCTGTCATGAGCCTTGAAAACTAAACTGCGAGCACATCTCACGTAAACACTAAGTTTTTCATTTCCTGCAGTAGGAGGAAAGAAAAACATCCAGAAACCTCACAAACAAGTCTAATTAACTGTTTTCACACTTATTCTCAAGTCAAAGGGGTAAATCTGCCTCATTTGCATTCTATTGGACCCATAAATAAAAGCCAATGGATGTCTTTTAAAGGCTGCAATGAATGTGTCACAGTCCTTTATGCAGTGGAATATAATTAGATGTGAGTGTGGTCAGAGTGGTATCATTGTGTGGCTTTGTTTGGATCATTTTTGCCATCTCAAACGCAGAAGAAAAAGAAATTCTGCAGCTGGACTGTATGCACATTGAGCGGAGGAGGTATGCAGTACAATGAAAAACACTGTTAACAGTCTGACATTATTATCAAATGTAAATTACACCTCCATGAGCTTCTCATTACAATATCCCACATGTACCGTGTGTCCTAACTTGTTAAATTCTCAATTTAACAGGATCTCTTTTTTGCTGCTGATCATCATAAGTTAGTTAAATGAGCCACATTTCCCTTTCTTGCAAGGAAGGAAGGATGTGTAGTGACGTGTAACACTAATCTCAAATCACAAGTGAGGTCATATTAAAGGTAAGTTGGTTACCCGCAGTGACATATCTAAGGTTATTTGAAAGCAAATGTAATGATGAAAAAAAGGATAAATGGTTTGAGTGAATATGGATTAATCATAGTATATTTTGATATCATGCTTAATAGTACATGTGCTGGTCTAAGTTAAAGGAAACGCTATGCAATAAGGTGATTCAAGCATGAGAGACTGACTCAAGGTTGCAGTGAAATATTCATTCAAATGAGGTAAAAAAGAGTGGAGCAGCATAAGAATAACCCGTCTTTAAAGATTAACATAACCCTCAGAGATGTTATTGTATCCCCGTAACCAAGTCTCGACTTCAGCAGGTGCAGAACAGCTCTCCCTCTGTGTGAGTTACTGCATTAAGTCCCTCAAATTTAGTGGCACAATCATGAGCCTGCCGTTCACTCTCTGGAGTAGAAGAATCGCTTTGCATTTTAAAAAGGTCAAACACTCAGATCTCTGCCAGGAGGAATTGAGGGAAGAAATAATGTCTCTCTGCAGAAATATGCAGTCGCACACTACTGATCCGCTCAAATACCCAGTGTACAGTGAAGAGATTAGAGGTGTGTGTGCATTTACTGTCATCCTCTAACAGCTAGTATGTAAACAAAACACAGGAGTAAGGGTATGAATTTCCAAAGTAATACATATTTGAATTAGTTTCACTTTGATGCTAATTTGGCACGGTCTGATTCATATGCTAGTGGGTTGGGTTTTAGGAAAAGGAGAGCACAGGACATGATCCTGCTTTTATAGGTGAGCCATTGTACGCACTTTTTCTGGAAAAAAATAGTGTTCTGTAGGACTGCATCTGTACCAACAAAGCAGATTTTGTATTTATGTGTGAAGGTGTTTGAACTATAGGAAAAAATAATCATACCTAATAGGACTATCAAATTAAATTACATGGTATATCCAAACTTTCAATTACCATCATTAAATTTTGCTGCACTACTGATAGGCTGGTTTTTCATTGACTTTTGATTGATTACCTTGATAGTAGTTTAAGTGTCAATATATTTGCTGACCTATTCATTTTGAAATTATGGATGCTTTTATCAAAATTAAATCGAAGCTATAATCTCACAGCGGTGATTTCTCTGCCTATTACTCCTCAGCTATCCATCCCCTCGGCTGCTACTGCAAACATATGCTTCAGTTGGTGTCCCCAGTTGGCTGGTGTTGGTCTTTGGAGAGTTTGGGTTCATGCCCGGTTGTTACATTGTGCTGATGACAAAATGACCACAGGGGAAGATGTAGTGGACTGGGCCAAGAACCCCCAGGCCTGGGACCACACACACAGGGTCCATGTACAGACAAGATAGAAAGAGAAGATATGTAAATTATTCTTCTGTCATTAAAAGTGATCTCTTTTTCCTTGAAACGACAACGGTTTTCCGGGATTGCTGGAAAAGTATGCAGAGACTCAAGTGACCAGGAAATCCAAAGATACCATCTGCCATCTGGCCAGCACTACTGTGTGAATTAAAGGGGGTGAATATAGATTGCATGTTTTAGGCATGACACCAGAGCACAGCTGCAGTTGTTGCTATGTGCACCTGTGGCTGTAGAGCGAGTAAACACGAAGTTTGGCGCGGAGTCTCTTAGACTGTTTAGTATGGAGGAACTCTAGTCAGGGCTGAAAGCAGTATTTTACCTTCCTAGTCTTTACAAAACGACACGTTGCAAGTTATGGTAACCACAAACCCACTTGAATATTTTCAATCTGTTTAACAGTTGGCATTGATTTGTTCACTTATTGATTTAAATATTTGTGTAGCCTTATTGTTTGACTATTTTTTTCTCCAATCATCATGGCTGAAACCACTTAAGACTACTCTAAAACATCTGAGATACATCTGTTATCTTCATTTGTTTCCCTAGAGGTAGTAAATTTTAAAAAGAGTAAAGAAATATGGAAGTCAGTTTACAAAATACCCAGATTTGGTTACAGTGCAAAAGTAGAAACCTCTCTGATGACTGTGGTGCAATACAATAAGTGAGGTGAAACTGGAATTTCTGTTCATTTAAAAAACTCATTAAAATTCCTATTGGGCTGTCTTTTATGACTTAGTATTTCAAGCAGGCACATTATTTCTTCCTAAATGAATGTTAAGGGGCATCTGATGCATCTAGAATGAGAGAGTAAGAGAAAAGTAAAAGCTTCAAGTAGATGTGATTCATAGTACCGGACACTATTAAGAGATTTCTGGTCAGCAGGATTAAAAGAAAATGCAACTAATAGTTTTTTTTTTTTTTTTCAAGTAAAAGGTGCGTATTTCTGTCTTTCCTCCCATCCATAGGTTCCCTAAGGGAGTAAAAAGTTGCTTTAACCTACATACTCTACTACAGTTATGTAAAAAAAAAAAAAGAAAAAGTAGTGTTTGTAAATTTCAATGTGTCTACTCTGGACTGAAGCTGGTTGAGTTGCAGACACAAAGCTCTGGAAACTTCAAAATGTGGTTGACTTTAGTTTTTAAATGTACAGTAGAAATTAATCTGAATCGGATTGGAAGATTTAGGAGTAGCTGGTTCCCAAAAAATCACCAAGAAGCCAAGTCTTTCGCCTTGCATTGTTGTCTCTACATGACACCATGTAGGCTACGCTATTTATGCAGAAAGTTATCAATTAAAAGAAATAAAGTTTATGTTCATAACACAGCCCAGAGGCTGTATCAGGTGTCAATCACAGAAAACTTGAGGTGAACTTGGAGCTGTATAGAAAAAAGAGGACTTGAGCACAAACCAGTCTTACAATAACTACATGTCAACATCACAAGCAGGGGGGAAAAATGTTTTATCTGTGTAATAAATTTCTAACGTTTGTCCACAACCCCATAAGCTTTGCAAGGGGAGGCGGGATTTATGACCTATACTGCAGCCCGTCACCAGAGGGTGCTGTTCTCGGAGTGCCTTCACCCAGCAAGGAGGCGGACGGCGTCCATTCTATATACAGTCTATGGCTGTGTGCGAAATGAATCACTCAATCCCTATCCCGTAACCCCTATATGGGGTTTCACTATATAGCTGACTATGTAGTGAACACAATCACCGGATGGGATGCCCACCACCGGTGAGTGACCATCAGATGGTCACTACATTTTGCAATGCTCTATGGGAAATTCTGAGTCGTCTATATGTATAGGGGTTAGGGATCCATTTCGGACACAGCCTATATGTCTGACCTACTGTTTGGCATTAGCTTGCCTTATGCTAGCCTAGTTTAACACTTTTGACTGAAAGGATTTGTGGCAGCGTTTAGCCTACATCTGAACAGTTTTGACTGGGCAATGATTGTGCAACTTGATTGTCTAAATCACCATAAACAGGAAGTTACAGAATTCAGGTTGCTGGTTTATAAAGTAACAAAATGCAAAGATCTTCAACATGACTGGAACAACTCTGAAGTTTGACTGAAAAACAACACCTCCAAATATGAGGAAGTTTATGAACACAACGTAGGCTAAGACGAGAAATGTCAAGCTCACAAATAGTCTTTCTCGAAAATTCCCACCATCCTATCTCTATCAAAGTCTCTCTCCTCTGTTCAACGTGCGCGCGCGGCCCCGCGTGTCAGTGTGCGCGTGTGCTAAGTGTGTGTGTATGTGTATGTGTATGTGTGTGTGTTAAGGAGAAGTGGGCAAAGGCTCCGCCTCACTCAAAAAGCGAGAGAAAAAAAGGAAAAGCAAACTGATACACACCTCTCAATTCTGGCAGGAGGAAAAGAATAGGAGTGTTTATGAAGCGTATAAGTAAACAGCAGGATAACCAGACACACCGAGAGCCGGGGCTACTTTCCCCGCTAAAACCGACACCAGGCACCGTTTCCCAGCACCGGAGATTGTCCCGTTGCGTTCAGGATTAAGTTTTTATGTCATCCAAAGGTGGATCATTATCTAAATCCGAGATAACAAGCGAATTTGAAATGCGTAGCCTGCGATGCTATTTCTGGAGCCCCTAAAGCCGACGTTTGAACTCTCAGTAAACATCCAGTCGAGGTAGGATTCAAGATTATTGCAAAAGGTGGTTAAAAAATGTGAAAGTGTGTGCTCCACTGGGGTGTAGTTTTGAAAGCTATACTCGAGTCGCTGTCCATGTGTCCCTGCGCCATCAGCTAGGAGGGACAAGAAGGGTGGGAGTAGGCATTAGCCGATACTCCACTTCACAGTGATATGGGATCAGATTTTTTTTAAAGTTACTCATGGACCAAGTTATTCTGAGATAGCGAAACATCATGAAACATCAATTCAAACCAATTGTGATTATTTTCTACAACTGTTCTCTACTACTGATGGGCTAGTTCTTCTGAAATACATTCATGCATGTTTGTTTTTGCTGAATGAGTTTGATAAAAAGTTTTTGTGCACTTGCTTTTTCTCTGCAGTTTCACATTTCTTTCTGGCCTGTTTGCAACCAAACATCCAGTTTCAACTTCACTCATTGTCTGTAGCCTACTAATTAATGAGAGCTTAATTAGTGATCCAATCAGGCTTCCATATTAGCACCTGCACATTTTCAGACAGGAGGATAATCCCTTTCACAGAATTGACAGGCAGAAGGGGAATTGCTTCTCAAAAAGGCAACTCTCTCTCTCCTTCCCTCTCTCTGTCTTTCTCTCTCTCTCTTTTACTGCATTTTGAGGAAAGCTCCAAGTGGTAGTGGAAGAGGAGGAGGAGGGCGGCTCCATTGTCTGGCCAGCGAAGGGGTGGGGATTGAGGCTGTATGCAGATGTGCTGCTGGCGGACATCTGCTCTCCCCCCGTGGGCATTGTCACAACAGGCAGGGGAACTTAGAGTGGAGCTTGCCCACAGAGAAAAGGCCTTTGTGAGAGGATATGGAGGCCATGGCCTGCACCCTTAAACGCCATGTATATTAAAATATCTGATCATCTCAAGGGGTCCACTTTGAACCCCAAAATATAACACATTTGAGTGATTACGATTTATTTAGTTGTCTCTTTCTTAGATTGTTTTTTTTTCTACCTGGAACACCACCCTCCCTGTTTCTTCTTCCTCTCTCTCATCTCCCACCACCAACTCCCCCGGGAGGTTGAACTTCCCTTCATGTCTTTGTGGCCCGCATGTGTTCAGATGTGAAAGCCAGCCTCCAAAGGCAAAGACAATCATGAGCAGTATCACATTGTACATGGCAGCTCCTATCAGGCCTTTTGATTTATCACCGAGGAGGGAAATGCCAAGAAAATGCAAAAAAAAAAAAAGGAAGAGGGAAAAAAACTGCTTTAATATTTCTGATATAGCATATTGTTCAGTTTGTGCTTGATGGTAGAAGCTATTAGTGTTGATGTGTGTGTTGGTATCGGACATCAGGAGTCTTATTTGCCTCAACAGATATTCCCTGGTGAGTGCTTGAGTCAGTGTGCGGTGATTACAAACATGATTTGTTCTTGTAGAAGGCACTGTTGTACATGGCTGATCTGCTGTGCAACAAGCTTGTGGAGGGACTCATTTGTGTGTTTCTGCTGTGTTATGACACACTGGATAGTTGTGAGAAGCGAGCAAGGGAGCGAGTTCATCGATGCAGGGAGAGATGATGGGTTTTGAAAGCACAGGTGCCGTTTCCTTTCACAGTTTATTCTGAGGGACTACTGTCTTTATTTTCTACCATGTGGGCTTTGTTTCTTTCTTTTCGTTAACACACTTTACAAGACACGCAACAGCTGAAAAACTGACTAGTGCGTCGCCTGCCTGTTTTGAAGTCACAGAAGCAAAGTAATTACAATTGGTTAATCATATTCTCAGAGCCTAATACTCCATTTAACACAGTAATTTGGACGCTGCTGAAATAGCTCTTGTGAACTCTTCTGAGAATTCCCATAATGGCCGGGCCGCTAACGTCTTCTAAGAGCTCCCATAGGAGTAGGTTTGAGAGGATTGTACTGTCATGTGATTGTGCTATGCATTGTGGAGAGGAGGTAATGGGTGTGAAATTACACTGTGCCATCTGCAGAGAGGCCGAAAAACGCACAGCCTGATGTCACTTAGACACACTGCCTTGTGAAATGACACAGCAAGGAGAGCGACGGATTCACACCGCAGGTCCCTGACATGCCCGAATATCATCATTCTGAAATCTTTAGTTTCATTTTAGGTTTTTGTTTTGCTTCAACCAAAGCGCTGGTTAGGTTTTTAGATTAGTCCAGAAAGACTGTGGCATAAGTGCTCTTTGTTTCCAAAAGGCTTAATTTTAGATTGTAGTAAGGCTTTGATGATGAAAAGAAAGATTGTGCTGTGAAGTTTTATTGCGGTCTGTAAATAGGGAACTGTGCGCTTCAGAGCGTTTCAATTTATGACGGAACACTTGTACTTCAGTGACTCCTTCAGCAATCGTTGGTTTGTATCTAATGCTGTTTGGTAATAGTTTTGTCTCAATGAACAGACGTCTAAAACCCACTGTGTGTTTACTGTAATTGGAACACTACAAATTTCCTGCACCTGTTTCTCGCCTGTTCAGACTTGCTTTGTTGCGTCTGAGTCGGTGGATTTTGTTTGCAGTTGTGAAGGATAGTTTTGGGAGAGAGGATGTGGACAGCAGCAGGTGTCTGATTCTTTTCACTGATAAGTTGTATTTGCACTAAAAGAGACGGCACGCTCTGAAGCTCTCTGTTTCTTCGCTCTCATCTATCTTCCTTGACGTGATTTACCAGTAAACTGCTCTGAGAAATGGATACTTCCTAAGTTGTTTTTTTCTTAAGTGCAGCAGAAGTCATTTCTTAAACTCTCACAGCCTCTTTGTAGTTTGCCACATTGGCATCCGACAGGCTTGTTTGTGAGCTCTGCCAATCCTAAATTATGTATTTAAGAGGTTCAGCTGGCATGCTGACCAGAAAACAAGCAAATTATAGTCCAAGGTTTTAAAACGGAGTAAATCAAACATAAAAACCGAAGAATCCTATCCACACTTTGTCGCCAAGTCTACTAATACTGTAGTAAACTACTGTATCCAGCGTGATAAACAAAGTAATTTGCTCTGTTGTATTAGGTTTTCATTATTGCTGTTGTATCATTTCCCTGCAAATCATCTCTCTCAGTGTTTATGTGTATAATTCCCTGTGTTGTGTATGGTGTTTAGTTCCTGGGTAGAAATTGAGATAGAGCTTTGATTTTGAATTTTTCAAGGTCTTCAGAAGTCTCTTTTTATTTGAGCTAAAATGCTCAGAAATCAAATAATATGTCAAGAAATTACACGGATAATTATTTTTGAAAGTGGCCTTGTAAATTTTGGAATTGTAAATAATAAAAAACCTAATTCAAGATCCTCTTTCTGTGCTGAAATCTTCCGATTTCCTGAGTTTGTCAGCCCTGTAATTTAAACCATACAGAGATATAGCATGAAAAAACTACAGCAGGATACAAAATGGTAAATGAGTCAAACATTTGATCATTAATTCCCAATAATTCATCTATGAACACTGTTGCCAGTGTGATCTGGAACTAATACAACCACCTGTTTCCTGAGGTGTAAAAAATGGCTGCACACGAATGCTCAAAAATTTAAATCTCACTAATCTGATTCAGACATGCTGTATAGGCCCCTTAAATGTTGTTGCATCATTAACAAACAAGACCCCATCAACAGCCTGCAGCCAGATGTATAGCTGTGCATAGAGTCAATTGACCCTCGAGCAGCAACAAAAACAGGATCAATGAATCAATCAATAATACAACTTTATTCACACACTAGGAGCAATTGATTCAGAGAAGCTTGCCAATAAAAACACTGCAACATATAGACAACAAATACATTATTCATAAGAACTAAACATGGAGTAATCTAAACTGAAGGCAGATAATGAGGTAGAGTTACAAACTCGGGAAAGAAAGAAAGAAAGAAAGAAAGAAAGAAAGAAAGAAAGAGAGGATGAGTCATGATAAAAGCAGCAAAAAGAGAACCAAATTCTCCTGCTTGTTGTGAAGTGAGTGGCCGAAGAAGAGCTGGATATCACATTATAAAACATGAGTGAGCAGAAGTGTGTCTTAGAGCTGCGTTTGTGTTTGAAACATGTTTTAAGCCCTTGTGTAAACAGGGTCTTACAGGGACACTTGAACTAGATTAGGGCCATTGTTAATGTAATTAGTACACCTGTGCAGGTGTGCTGTAAACAAGGCCACTCATTTAAATGACTGGAGCTTACAGTACAGTTAGTGTGCATGCAGTGTGTTGTGGAGACTATAATGAGCATTTCTCTAAATTATTAACTCATTATATGGTTGCAGGAGCAGCAGCGGGGGTCCAGTGGAGGATGTTTACTGTTCCCTGTATTTATGACCAGGGGAGTTGGCTGTCTAATAGCCTCCCACCTGGCGTAAACCATCACACTTGGAGTCCCTGCTCTTCCTTAATGAGCGTCCGTTTTCATCCAAATTGCTCTCAACTGCATGCACGGACCTGATGCCAGAGATGCGGTTGAGTAAAGAGGGGGAAGGGTGATACTGGATAGTTAGGAGATCTAAAAGGGACGTTAAACACTATTTTTTTTGACGTAGAAAAGTGTGTGTGCCAACGTGGAAGTAAAAAGAATTGATCTCCCTCTCACCTCCCGTCTTTCGTTTGGCACAGCCGGAGCTGCAGTTGAATTTCATGCAAACCACAGAGGATTAAGGAATGAATAGTGGCCCCTTCTTCCAACTCTGTGTGTGCATGTTCGTCATGTGTGCTCGTGCTTGAGTCTGCGTGTCACTTTTTGCAGGAACTAGTAGAGACAAAGCACCATCTGCACGCAGCAGGCTGTCCTGACTGCCTGCTTCTCTCGCTGGGGCCGAGAAGAGGCTTTCTGTGAGCATTGTTATGAAATTGACTCTGCTGCTGCTGCTGCTGTTGCTGCTGTTGCTGGTTGTTAATGCTGACAGCTAATAATGTCCCCCTGGATGGCTGTGCTTTGCTGTAGCCATAGAGAAGAGACAGACTAATGAAGAGAGGCAGGAAGTGAAGGAGAAAAAAAGAGAGACAGATAGAGATGGAGATACAAGTGGGGCAATCAAATTTTTCTTTCCAGGCGAGGGGAAGTTTCCTGAAGAGGGATTACACACAAACCGAAAGCACGGGCATATGTATTGTGTTTTATTTCCTCTTATTTGTTCTTTCCTTCCTGTTCACTCTCTCCTGTCTGAGCGTCTCAGGAGGGAGGTGGCAAAAGGAGAGGAAGAAGGAGGAGGAGGAGGAGGAGGAAGGGCTCCATTGTGTCTCAGCAGAGCCCCTTTCCAGTCCAGCTGACATAGTCTTGTGTCAGGAGGATCCATCCTGCTGATGTGAGGCAAGCTGTAAAGTGAAAGAGATGTCTAAAATGCTGAAGTGTGTCCTGGCCAGCAGAGAGATGGCTCTGTTTGTTTGCCATTCTGCTGAGCACCACTTCGCAGAGAAAACTTTTCTGTCCAAATTTGCTGACAGAGAGAAAGAGGGTGAAAAAAAAAAAACGATGGAGTTGGGGTTTTGGGAGTAACTTGTAGGCACACAGAGCTTTACCCCATTGTTGGTCTGTGACATTGACATTTGGAAATGGTGAGGAGGGAGAGAAAAGAGTTAAAAGCCCACCTTTTTTTGCTGTCTCTTAGCACACAAACTGTTTTGCCTCTGCTCACAATTCTCCGAGACGACAGTCATTGAACCTTCCAACCACATGAATATGCATGATAAGTCCGCTCTTATTCTCTGCCCTCTGAGCTATTTTTTTTCCCACCCAGAGACCTGTCGTGTTGTGTTTGATTGGCCCTGACATTTGAAAAGGTCCTTGAATAAATAAAAAAAAAAGTTGTTTATGACAACTGAAGAACTCTCCTTGCAGCAGAGTAAAAATGGCATTTTGAAAGGAGCACAGCTCCTGCATATTTAAATGCTAATGGCTCTGTGAATGTGCAGGCTAATAGGATGTTTCAGTCTGGAGCAGTGCAGTATGTACACTTTCAGTATGCAGGCACACTGTCTGAGTGCTACATCTAATAGCTCTGGAAGGTGCATCAGCTCATTTTATTAGCTGATTATGTGGAGTCTGAGGAGAATTTTTTCTTTTTTTCAAATAAATGATCGCTTTCTTTTTTATGGCAGCTCGGAGATGATCTCAACATGTTCAGAAAGAAAAGCCTTTTCTTCCTCTTAAAAACAATACCCTGAGGGAAATCTGTTTTTGTGAAATTTCTGCGGCGTTTCATCACGATGGTTATGATGCAGATAAAGTTTAACAGCATGTTTTATAAGCTTTCTGATGCTGTTTGGCAAAGTAAGGCTCCTAGGCTCACTCAGCCCCTGGGGTTCTGACTGGGCAGCCCTGTAGTGAAGCGTGGTGGTTCTTGATGTATTATGAGCTGTTTTGTCAGCAGCAGCCAGCCACAAGTGCCCTGGATATCACTGGACTTTGACCTGCTTGTGGAGTATTTGGTCTCAGAGCCCTGCTTGCTCACTTAGTTTCTCTTAACACATATAACACATAAAGAAAGAAAGAAGTTATGAGCTCTGTTCAAAGGTATCACAATTATCGCTCATGACCATGGTTGAAAGCTGTTGAGTGACTTACCAAAGAGTTGATCGCTAATATTTTTGCTTCTGCCGGATGTGGATCTTAAACCATTTAAGTATGAGTGTGTTTGTACACTAATGTTTGTAGCTTTGTTTCCCCTGACTGCAAACTCATCTAAAAATGAGAACTGTTGTGTTTCCAAGAGCTCTGAATGGCTCCTTTATATTTACAGAGAGGGCAGGTCCTTTTTCTGTCATGTTGAGTTGTTTGGTCAGATGAGACAAACCAAACACGAGTTATAAAAAAAGCCCTTTTACGGTCGGCAGAGGTTCATCTTCACACTCCTTCATACTAGTCTGTTAATACCAGAACAGTGATTATTCGTGCTGTTCTCAGAGTGGCTTCACCCAGCGAGGAGGCAGTCGGCGTCCATTCTATATACAGCTACACATTATTCTAGTTAGGTGGTTGCATGCCATTTAAACCAGAAACAGGATACATACAAATTTGCCTCCATTATGCAAAACCCAGTGCTTGTTTGTTGTGGACCATTAGAGAAGAAGTGGCTGTAGCCATTAAAGCTCCTATGAGGAATTTTCAGATGTTGATAAAACAGACTAAAATTAATATTGGTGCCTTTTCATGATTTCCAAAAAAAAAAGAGAAAAAAAGACCACTATTGGGAAGATTGACTGTTTTATGACCAGCATATCAGACCAAAGATCATCCTGATAAAAGTTTGACTGACTAGTTATTTAGTGCCTACAAGCAAAGGCGGTGCTGTTTGTTTAAGTCATCTGAATGTGTACGCCCCTAGGGGGATAAAGCATTTCTTTCATCACAGTACAACATTGTACTTTTGAAATCAGTTCAATCTGTACTGGTGTAGCAGAGAGTATGTGACGAGACAAAAAGATTTGATTATGTTTCAATTTAATGTCAAGGCAAGGCTTTTCAGTCACATTTAAATGCCTTTTTACTGTCATGCTACTCTATAAAGCCTCCTTTTATGTTATTCCCAGTATAAATCAGTTCAAATAGGGGAAGGAAGGAAGGATGGATAGGGCAAATTAGCATCAGAAAGAAGCTATTTTTTGACTAGACTACCTCTCCCTCAAATTTCTGCCTCTTCAATTTGGCCTGCTATTTTTAATTTACATACCACCGTTGATCAACAGGAAAATCTTACCTTGAATTTTTTTTTTTACATCTTGGCTCTGTCCTTTTTAAACTGCCTGCATACACCGCTTTCATGCAGCTAACAGCCTCTTTGCTTGCATAAATACTGGCAGGAGTCCAAATAGGAAAACCTGGCAGATGTCCATGAAACCATTTGACTCCTAAACCACACTGTTAAGTGAGAGGCTGCACTTCACATTGATTTGAATGAGCAGTGGACATTGACATGGTTGCTGCGTACACACACCGGCTCTTGCTTGCACAGTGTTACACAAAGGCAGTTATGTACTTGTTGCTGTGGAGAGAGCTAAACAGGGTGAGCTGTCATCCTGCTTCTCATCACTCATGTGTGGTGAAAAGTGGCGTATTACCGACTCATTCCTCGCAGTTATGGAAGTGTTGACACAGTGAGTGTTGGAGCTGAGCGATGGAGTCTTTATCACCTCAGCTATCTCCATTATGAATATGGATATTACCAATGTTTTGGGAGCCCGAGGCTATCTCTTTGATTCTCGGCTGCTGAGAAGCTCAGTGGGATGGTTGGCTTTTTTACCTCGTCATGTTGTTCGCACAAAGACATGTTTGATTTTCAGCCGTATGGAGATGTTTGATTCCTGATCCTGAACAAAAAGGATTTACTGTGGGTTAATGTTTCACTGAGCCATAGAGAAGCCACAGACTCTCAGTCCCTCCCACTCAGTCCTCTGTGAATACTCCCCTCGGGACTCTGTGTGAGGTTAGAAATCTGCATCTCAGGGGCTTTCAGACAGCTCTGGCAAGTGAAAAATGTATAAGTGATTATACACGGTGCAATTATTCAGTATTTTTTTACTCGGTACCACGCATACAAACAGCAAAGACATAACTTCTTATAATAAATGTATGGAGTATACTAAACAGGATTAGTATTGCAGACTACAAGTGCATGCTGTGTTTTATTTATAGCTTCCAACATCCTTAAACTGAAGGTGAACATTTTCCTATTACGAAGTTTGGTGGCAGGAGGAGTTCGGGCAGAGCATGAGCGCAATATCAAAGCTACAGTTCACTGCTAGTGCCTTGTCAGGGGGTTTTGCTGATGCATGAGCTCTGTGTTTTACCTACAGCTATACTGAACTCACTCTTTCACAAAAACGCAGCACTGCCAACTTTGAAAATGAGGAAAGGGAGAAGTCCTATTATCTCGCTCCGACATGCAGTCAATTCAGCACTGCTGGAACGATCTTTAAAACGATGCACCGAGGGAAATGTATGAATTCTACGCACCAGTCACTTTATCCCTCACTTTTATAAGCTTTTTACACCAGTTTCCCTTCCTTGTATTGGGTTTCTTTGTTTAAATCTTGTCTAGAATGTGCCACAAGATGAGCGCTCTCATTTCACCGTACACAGAAGGCTGAAATAATGATGATGATAAACTCGAGCAGAGGTTATATGCTCTCCGGTCTTTTCAGCCTCAAGGGAAGTTTGAACCGCTGAATATTTTTACTAACTCAAAGAACATTTTTTTGTTCCACTTTTCACCCACTTGTCCGTGTCTTTTCTCCCATGGTTAAACCTCAGCCCTGACCTTTCTTTTCTCTCGTTTTTTCCTGCCAATAAGCTCTCCTTCCCTTATTTTTCTCTGCATATCAGTTGTGCCTCCTAATCTGTCTGTGCCCTTATCTTGTCTGCTTTTTTTTTTCTTTCTCCTCCCTCCCTCAGTTTCATCTCTGTGTTTTCGCTCACAGGTGGCTGAAGGATGTGCTGGCTCTTCTGTTTTTTTTTTTGCTTGCTGTCTGTGTTTCTCCTGTTTGGTATCTTTTGAATACTTGCTGCTGTCCTTGGTCGGGGAAGCGTGCAAGTGTAATAAAACCTGCCGGGAAGATGTGTACGCATGCTGAAAAGCAGCAAAACACATATGCAGTATATCTGCGTGTAGACAAAAGACCTGCACACCTATGAGCACAATGATAAATTGGTGGTATTATAGGCAGGCTATTAAATCACTGAGGAGGCTGAAAGAGACTCCCACAAGTTTGGAGTTGGAGGGAAGAGGCAGAACTTGCTGTCATTGAACTGAGGTCTTTTCATGTTGCACAGTAACAAAATGTTCTGGGAAGTTAGTTTCCATTGCTAGTTTTCAAAGCCTGGTAATGAATGCTGCTTTGTGCATCGGTGTGCCGTGTAGCATCATGGCCACAGTCTCTACCTCCTGTCTCGCTCCCCATCTTTGAGTCTTTCATGCTGGGCAGACTCCTTTAGATCCTCCCTGGAGGTTTGATGCAGCCAGACACCCACCTTGGCCCCAGTTCTCAGCCGACACGTCTGTGTTTTTTGGTGTCTGTCTGCATACATTTGACTGTGTGTGTGTGTGTGTGTGTGTGTGTGTGTGTGTGTGGGCAGCAGTGTTCAGCAGTGTTCTCACAGCCCAGCTGAGACTGACAGATGGAATCATTTCACACACGGACAGAAAGGCAGGATACAGGAAACCGGGGTGTGTTTAATAGTTGTGCCGTTGCTGCGCTTGGTTGGTATTAATCTAGGTCAGTGGCGTTCAGCTGCAGGGGTGTGGGCCTCCGGGGCAATCTTGGCCTTTTCTTAACCTCATTTACTTCACTAACTTTCAGCCCACTCACCTCAGACTGTATTTAGGTTGCTTATTAAACCCCCCCCCTGACAGGTGTAGTGTTAGGCACATTACAACGGTACCTTTTTCAGCCGGCCTTTTGCAGAGAACCACGACCAATGGAGGGGCGCTTAAACCTTGCACACATCAAGATGTTGACTCACAGCAAAGTGAGCTAAGAGGTTGTGTTTTCTTCTCTTTTATTCACTGAGAGGTGATGGTTTTGATTATTAAAATCAAAAGCAGCATCAACCAGTTCCAGTGTGTTTTGTCTCGCCACCCGCTGCATTAATTTTCATCCAAAAAAAAAAAAAAGGAGAAAAGAAAAAAAACTCAAAGATGAAACACAGTGCAGCTTATTTGTGGCCTTCAAACTAGCATTCTGCACAATTTTACATATGGCTTATGTTAAGTACACCCACAGCTCTGAGAAACAAACTGAGCTCTAGAGACCTGTGTGAAATCGACATATTCTGATATTTTAACATAACCACTGCAGAGCTGTGCTCAAAAAATAAAACCAAATACATGATTTGAGAAATCAGAGGAATCACTACTTGTATGATTAAACCCCCCAAGAGACAAGGGTAGTTTTATGCATTAGCATCTTTTAGCTAATATTTTTTGTAAACCAAAGAAACATGACCTGTTGGACTGGATGTTAAGTGATGGTAATTGTTTAGCACTAACACTGCAGTCCTCATTGACTTATTATTTAGGTTATTGGAGATGAGGCACATGATAAAAAACTGTAGAACAGATTTAGAAATAACAAACATAGCAGACAAAGACAGGCTATCAAATAAATGCATCAGAACTTAGCATTGACACGTACAGGTAGCCACATATACGAGAGAGCTAACAGTAAGGCCAGCATACTACAAATGCAAGTCAATGTTCACAGATTTACTTTTGTTTCCGCCATAAATTTGTTTTAATCTTGAAAACTTTAGAGTCAGTTAGTGATTTTATTTCTGATGGTAGGATCTTCCAAATCTGTGGCCCTTAAACAGAAAAAAAGGACAGAAAAGCTGACTTCTGGTTTTCTGGTGTACAGTCTCCACTAACTACACCTCTTGTAGTCGCCTCTTTATTTGAGTATGTCTAATATTTTCACTAAGTCCATGGCAAAGTCATTCACACACTTGAAAACCACTTTGATGAAAGAGAATTTTCTGAAATTGCCCAAACTCAATTTATCATACTGTTGATGAATTTTGCAATGGTACAGTTTCATTGGCTTTTGATCCAATGTTTTAGGGTTTGTTTGTATAATGAAAGCATGGGCTTCATTGCCGATTGGTTGACCAGGCCGTAGACAGTTACAAAATAGGAGAGGTGTAATAAAATCATCAACTGGTAAACAGGATCTTATAATTCAAAAGCGATTTAGATCAGTCTTGATGGTTTTCAATACTTTTCTGAATCGTGCCTCAAATTTTATCTGAGAATCCAACACTTTGATACTTAAACTCATTTAGTTTCTGTATTTCCCATTGATAAATAGTTATCTTGAAAGTATTACATGGTTTTCCCTTGTGGAAAAAAAACTTTTTTCACAGTTCAAGGTTAGTAAGTTGTTTTTTAGCCACTGCCAACCGTACATTCGAGGAATGTTTGAAATTAAAAGCTTAAGTGAAAAGTATTTGCCTGGGTATAAAAATGACTGAAGGACAAGATATATTATTTCTTTATCCTAATTTTATGGGCCTGTTATCCCCGCTATAAGCAAGGTGTCAGATAAGGTCACTGAAATGTGCTGCCTTAACTTCTTTTCTAAATATTTTTACTGAAGATTTCTCTGGAGCTGCATTTAGAAACATAATGTGAATAGTTTTTATTCCTCACTGGAAGTTGATAAAAAATGATAAAGTGGCTCTGCACTCAAACTAAATTGCAGCAAAAAACCCTGACATGTTTAATTAATTCAATGCATGCTAGAACAAAGTCTTTGAATCAGACAGTTTAAGGCTAAACATCTTTTCATGCTTGAGATCATAAACCAAAAGACGATGTGAAACAAACACATACTATTGTTCTTCCGCCTCAAATGAAAGAAGAATTCGCAATTCTTCAGATTCTTGTCACTTGAACATTCGCTCACCCTTTGAATGACACAGATTCAGACATCCAGAGAAGCAAGAGTGAAATAGTGGTATTTGAATAAAGAAAGACTGTCTCTTCCTTCATTAAGTGCTCAGTGCTGAAAAATTCAAAAGTATAAAGTCTGGTGTTCTGTGAAAAAAACATATAAAATTGAGATGAGTTAAACTGACAAAGATAAGGCTTTATGTGGCATTAGCTTCATCAATAAGAGGTACTTATTGTGATCCAGGGGTCAGGGAGCTCTCTCACAGTCAGAATCACATTTCAGTATCTGCTCGATATGTAAAATCATGAACCAGAGCACATTGAAAATATGCACGTTTGCACTCATATCTTGAACTCATCTCCACAGTTAATTTGCAGTTTAATTGCTTTTACAGTTGTTGCATATGCATCAGGTGCTCAGCAGTTAATTGGGAGGAAAAGACAGATCATCAAGTTCAACAATTAGCACCAGCACTTGCTAACCTCAACACACAAAAATATGTACCTAATTAGACTAGAACTACTCCGAGGGGACACGGTGGAAATGATTTAGAAGTATTCATCGCACTAGGATTACATTTTCCCAGTAATAATGCCATCCAGTGAGAGATATTTCAATAGGCAGTAATCTTAACTATGAATAGATATTACAGTGATGTGCGAAAGAAAATATTTGCAGTTATCCGTCTTTATTTTTTTGCCGTCTGAACCCTCGTTTTCTTCTTTAGGTTTTGAAGTAGTCATTATTTTAGTCTCTCCTTATTCATCATGCTCTGTGTTACTCCGTAAATCCTAAATTTACTCTAAAAATGGGTCTGTGGCTTCGTCTTTCCTCCATCAGGCATTGGTTGAGGAGGTTTTTCCGAGATTGGCTCTGTTCCAACACATTAATTTAATTTTTTTCGAAGGTCCATCTCCCTGATGCATAATTATTTCATTGCCCCTAAAATATAATTGCATTTTTGTCGCTCATCTTTGCCCTCTCTGTGGGGTTTCTATCATGTTACAGTTAAATGGTTTTTTAACATTTTACTCTGGAGAGATGTAAGAAATCAGCAAGCATAGGGTTGGACATTTGCAGTCAATGGAAACGAAGTGTGTAGACATGCCAAAGTAATGCATTTTGTGTGTTGGCCTGGTGTTAATGAACTGTAAGCTGCAGCCAGACGTGGAAAGGTGCCAAAGAGCTGAGAGAAACAAGGTGAAATGGCGAGTGATTACTCTTTCACCAGAGGACTGATAAGACTTGATGGATAACACAAAACATTGAGAGAAATAGTTTTTTATTACTGTCTGAGACATTGTTATACTGTTGGAGTAAGACTTTGTGACAACATCACTGGCTCTGCTTCATAGAGATTTTGAGAGATGGGCCGATCACACTGGAACCAAAGGCTTAGGTGTGTCATGATGATTTATCAATGTGGACTTCTGTTTTGATTGCATGAACAATAATATCAGGAAAAGTAAAAGCAGCCATTCATATCACTTCTATATCTCCATTTCAGCCGTCTTATTTTGGTTCTGTCTCAGCAAAATAGAAAATCAGTCTTTTATTTAAATGTCTGACAGTTGAGTGAAAAAAAATCAAAAATGTTTTGATGGTTTTTTTTTTTGTATGTAGATATCAATATAAATGAGCACAAATAGCAAATGAATTTATTTCAATATGCTTACAGGACTCTAGGATGAAAAAAGTTATAAAATGCCAAAAGAAACGATATGGTTTGATACCTCAGGATACAATACGATACAATACAAACGATACAGTGTGATATGTCACGATACAGTACGATACCTGAAGATACGATATGATACAATATGACATGACAATATACAATACAATATGACGCGAACCGATATGATCTGATATGTCACGATACAGTATGATACCTGAAGATATGATACGTTACAACATGAAACAATAGGATACAACATGACACAACAATATATGATATTACATGATGTGATATGATATGACATAACAAGATACAATATATGACCCGATACGATACAGTACATCACGATATGATACAATACGTTATGAAACTATATAATAAGTGTGATATAGTTTCTGCTTTCTAGACATGAACTCTTCCTTTGGCCAGTTAACTGTCATTGACGCTCCTCTCACTGCTTTAAATCATGAAGTATCAATGTGGTGGGTCAGTTTGGTGCCACATTTTCTAAATTAGACTATTAATATTCAGTCCTGGCAATTTGATAACTGTATCGCACAGGCCTGGGCAACGATATATCGCTGTGTTGATATCAGCAAGCTTTCTACCGATGTCCAGGGAATGAGTTAAAGTTTGTTTCATGAAGGATCGTGTTTCACACCGCACCAACATTGATAAG
This sequence comes from Xyrichtys novacula, assembly GCA_962446985.1. NCBI lineage: Eukaryota > Metazoa > Chordata > Actinopteri > Labriformes > Labridae > Xyrichtys > Xyrichtys novacula. Next base: position 20,813,202 of record OY660874.1, on the reverse strand, counting down.
GTCGGTTTTAGCAACCCAAACGTGGTTTACATTTGCTGCCAAACAATAACTATGAATATGTTCCCCATTGAGATGCTTATGAGTTCACAGTTGATCAACAGGAGATCAATTTAGTAGTTGCAGAAAGACACTTACTGGTATTGTTATTTTATATAAATCTTTGAATGATTTAAGTTAAAGTTGTACAGCTGAGCGTGGAAATTGCTGATATTTATTCAGTTAACTTTAATCTTATCTTTCAAATTTGTGCCTTTAGATAGGAGCTGAAGGGAGACAGAAATGTAAAGAGTAGTGAAAATATACAATGGAGTTGTAGTCTGGAGTTGAGCAATTTGAACCCCTTTGTCTATTAGTAATGTGTTTTAACTGCTTCGACACCTGTTGCCCCCCATTTTGCTGTTCTTGCGCTCAGGGTGAATCTCATTTTGTTGGACTAACTGACCAAAATGATTAACAGCCAAATAGGAAATTGGAGCCTGGATATATTTTTGCCATTATGTGTAAATTGAATTAAAAGAAAACGAAGTTCTCCATGTTGTAGCTGATTAACAGACTTAATAAATGGCTGGCCTTTTGCTTTCTTACTAAAATTACATTTCGCATGTTATGAAAGAATTAAAAAATCAATCAAACAAGGTCAATTAAAAATGGATTTGAAATATTGTTCAAAGCAGACGTGTTTCTTTAGTTTGCATCACATTTGCATCAACATGCTTGAAAACCAAATGAACCGGACAAGCTCTACGATTAAGAAAGCAAAACTACACAAATTTATTCAAAACAGAGTTAAAATGTCAACAGTCTTTATTTTTAATGTTTCTATGTGTTTAAAAAACCAGAAAGCCTTTCAGTTTGAGGAGTTAGTTTCAGAAAACCAGCTTAGTCTTCATCTTGATTATCACTGAACATCATATTGTGTCTTTAATTTGCTGTAAGAATCACGTCTATCTCTCACCACCAAGGTCTGATCTCACAGTAACCCTGACGTTGAGTTGGTCCACCTCTCTTGTGTGTGTTTCTCCTTGATGTTGCGTTTGTACATCAGCCTTAAGTGCTGCTCGTTGTCACTCAGAGAAGGAAGGTCTGAGGTCACCCTTGTCATGTTGAATGTCAACAAGGAAGAGTAAAAGACAGATTTATAGCTGCAATAAAAGCATCGTGGACACAACCTTTTACCTGTCAGCTTAAGTACCGCAGGTTTTTGTGCGGTTGCTGGTGTGTGTGTGTGTCCACATGTTGCTTTTAACGTTCCAGTGTGCTTTATGAAAAAAAGAAAAACATTCCAGCGTAACATTATGACATTAGCTGAGCTTTTACGTCTTAAACGTTGACTCTGTTAGTCACCAATGGCTAGTTTTGTTTCAAAACTTGACCGCCAATCATCCAAGCGGCGAAGTCATGGTAGACTTAGTTTGAGTTCATTAGCTGTAAGGAGCTGGCATAAGCCATAACAGTCTGCAGAGTAAGTGTACATTAGTATCACCATTATGCATTTCCTGGGTGACTTAAATGGATACGCGTTGTTTCGAAATCGTGCTTTAGCACAAGTCAGCAGTTAGAGCTGCTGCAGAGAAAGATGACCAGACTGTGAGAGGAGGAAGGGAGGGATATTTCAGAGGAAAGGTAAAGGAGAAATAAAAAGACAGATTTTTGCCAACTTATAAGACTTGCAAAAGTAGGTAGATGCAGATGGACCGTCAGAGTCATGGGACTGTGACGATGATGGAGAAGTAGAAAATGCAAAGCTGTAATTGTCAGTAACTGTTGTATTTAGACAGTGAGGATTGGAGGAAGAAAAAGGCTGGCAGGGAGGAGGAAGGTGTAAATCAGCAGTGTGAGTGACGGCTTTACGTGCCCCTCGGAGCCCCAACTATCCGATTAATGAGAGGAGGGAAACCTTAACCACCTCTCCCTTGATGCCTCTGCTTTTCCTGCTATCTTGCACTTTCTGGAACATAAATCATAGACTCTTAAGCAGTCACTTTAGGGAGCTGCTACACAGTTCTTCCTCAAAATGTTGACTGGAAGATTCCCCTGTCTTATGACATGCTGCAGTAATGAGATTTCACTGCAACCAGTGTCCATTGAAGTGCATTAATTACATCTAAAACTAACAGCAGGCAGTGCACCTAGAGTAAAAACATCCGCCTCTCTGCACCTCTGAAGCTCACTTTTTAACACATGGTATTTTGTTTTACTTGTATAAGTAAAATGTGTTAAAACAACAAGTTGGGGTTTACAGGAAGCCATTTGCCAGACTGTTTCTTGGACTGGCACATTGACTTATTTTCTTTAAACCTTTTTTAAGTAACATTCACACTTTGGTTTTTGTGTAAATTTGTCAAATATGATATGGTACTTAATTTAATAAGCTTTAGAGGCACTAGTATATAAATCAAGGTATTAACAAGCTGTTATGGGCCTTTTACAATCATAGGCTATTGGTGCATATGAATATATATATATATTTTTTATATTTACGTTTTCCAACAGCAGAGGTCATTAGAAAAAAACACTTGAGTCTTTCTAACACATAGGACTCTCACTATACGGGTGGGTTTTCTCCCCACATAGGCTGTTGTCTTTCCACTGTGGAAACATGGTGGAAAAACTTGATGCTGTACATGTTTCTGTGTTTAGTGGTTGCAAAATGCTCTGATTGGAAGACATGGGAGAAAGTAGTGATTGTGCGCAAAATAATTTGTATCAGTTGATGTATTTTGATGGCGAAACTTGACAATTGGTCGATTAATTATTGAATTCATAAAGGTATTGATGTTTCGAGGAGACTCACTCTTCGTTAGATACCTCACAGATTCTGCGAAACACATCAGACTCATCTGCAGTGTATATTGACATGATATACTCTGTTATGCTGTAGTTCAAAAATTCTCTTTTATTGAGTGTCACATCTGTTATCAATGATTTCTTCTTGCCTGACATCAGTTTCGGTATCACTCTAAAATACTTCAAGTATCTGTCAGGTTGTATTTGAGTGTACCATGCCTCATGAGCTTGTTGCAGGTTGTATCATCATACTGACTGTACAGACATGAGTTGTTTCAATCTTCTCATCTTACTCCCAGAAAGAAAATGAATAAATGTATTTCCCAAAATGTCAAGCTATTTCCTCAAAGTGATAGTGTGTGAAGTGCGGGGCTGTCACATGTAGAGATGAGGCTGCACTTAAAAAGAAGATATTTAAAAGTAAAAGATGTGGAAAGAAAGCAAACGGAGAGATTTTTAGATTAGTGCCAGAGGGAGGAAATTGGAATTTTTTTATGCTCTTCTCAAGTTAAAAAAAAGTTATTTCCAGTTTATCTGAAGGGCACTGGGTTTCTCGTCAGCTCGAGTCTTGTTCAGCCTCTTTTGTATGAGGGTGTGTGTGCGTGTGTGTGTGTTTGAGCTGGTCTTAGAGTTCACATAGTTTAACCAGTTCACTGAGGTCAAGTGCTGGAAGCTGGGTTGATGATCTAAAACAAGAAAGAGTCAGACATGCCTTTTTTCTAAAGATAAACCTCCCCCTTGTAGTAAACGCCTCCAAAGATATTTCAGTCCAACACGTGTTGTGACAGAGACAAAGCAGGCTTTACTTCATTCGTGCCTTTTTACCCTGAAAGCCACAGGTTTCTTAATCTGCCGCGACGGCTCCTTCGAGAGATGGCCTCACTCAGAAAAAAAAAAAAACCCTCTCTCTTTCTCTGTTTCACTTTCCCCGCCCTTCCCTCTGCGTCTTCAGTGCTATTAAAACCTAAACAAGATCTCCTGGGCTGCCTGCCTTGTCATGCACTTTCATCCCAAAAGGAGCAGAAAAGAAAGAGATGTAAGACAATAAGCCGAAAGACAGATACGCTTTGAAAGTGAAGAACTGGCTCCCTGGGCTTGTTAAACTTCTTGATGTTGAAGGTGTCAGATGGAGACGCACTGTAAGGATTTATAACCCCAGTGAGTGATGCAACACCTGCAACATGCTTTAGCAGCATCTGGATAAAATGTCACTTGTGTTTCTGTCTCTATTGAGACACCTCAGAGGAGCTGTGGAGGCACATCAGTGGTGCACATCTGCTCGAATGCATCCCTACTCTGAGCAAATCTGGGGAATCTTATTCATGGAAATGAAGTTATTCATTAAAACTAACAGAAATCAAAGCTTCTCAGTATACTCCACTCTTCTGTATCTCAATTATGCAACGGTGTGAAAACAGTGAGATTGTCTTGCAAGTTTTATCGGCTGTAGCACTAACTAAATCTTGCAGTATGATTGTTTCATGACTTTCTCAGACATGAATTATTTTGTCAGTGGTTAGTAGAGCATGTTTTTAGTGTTGGGGAAAATGTTTTGATTGAAACTTCAGCCTTCACGATTTGAGTTGAGCATTCGCCCTTACAGTGATGACAAGACACTTTCTCTGTTTCGCCTCTGAGTTTGAGTTTTATTCTTTTTCACTTCATGTAACATCAGCGGTTGTCACGCACAGTATGAGTAAAATATGTAATAGGTTATGAAATTGTTTAGCATTGCAATGGGAGGTATGAGTAAATAAGTGTGTAATGAAATGTGTGCTTAACAGTAATACGGTTTCTCTGTTTGTTGCACTCGGCACCTTTCTGTTAAACTCATAATCTCTCCTTCACGTACAATAAGTACAATTTCAAATAGCAAGTGTGATGATCAGAGAGTTGTTAAAGTCCAGCGCATGATTTGTTGGATAACTTATCTTTTTTTTTTTTACAACATAATCTTGAAACGCAACTCAAAGAAAACCAAAACACCAAACAGAGAGAGTTAGAAGATGGGAAGTCCTTCCCTCCTTAAAAAAGAAAAGAGATGCAGATACACACAGGCATGTTTTAAATTATCTTCACATTTCAATACAAAAAAAAAAAAAAAGGATTTGGAAAATTAATGATTTTTCACTACTTCTATATTCCCTCATATTTGGTTTTCTGCAGCCCAAGGGGATAAAGAAGGTTATCCTCTCCTTTATAAATGATTGCTAAGAGTTTGGATGCATAGCCTCTGCAGGAATGTGCTTTTTTTATAATTATTAATCAGGGATTTTTTCATTTTTCCAATAATACTACAGTTATTTCTTCTTTCGATTGATCAGTCATTTAACCCCAAGGGTATTTACATGCAGAAAAGCTTCAAATCCACTCAGCTGAAAAACCATGCCTGGTTACTGTATTTAGAAGTAACTTAAAATATCAATAAAAGGCCTGTCAATCATCTCAGCACCTTACTGTTGTAATTTTTCCTGTCAGGTGTTAATTTGTTTGATTCACAGTTTGGGACTGGGCTGACAAAATAGATTCAGCTTTTATTTTTTACATTGTTTTACAATAAAGACTGAACTGGTGCATGTAATGCAATAACACAGAGAAAAATCCACAAATTAACGGTTCACATTTAAAATATACAATCATACTTTTTAGTCACACTCAAGTCCAAAAGTACATGAACTATATCCAAGAAGAAAGGTAAGATGTAATTGAAAACCTGGCTTTTCTTCTCAATTGCCGTCAAGACACAGAAAACTTAAAAGAAATGAAATAGTATTCATGACTCAGATCAAGGTTTGACTTCACAGCATTCACAACTTGTCAGGAAACATGTTAACATACTTCAGTTTGTGAGTGTAAGTGTGTGGGTTTGTGGAGGAACAATATGTCTGACCTCTTCATGTTGAGCAGTAAGCAGTACCTTGAGATGTGTATGTCTTTGAATGTGTTTAAGTGTGACTCTCTCTTCTTCTTCCTTTTTTTCCCCCTCTCTCTCTCTCTCTCTCTCTATCTCAGGTCAATCTCCTCATTGTTAAGTTACATAACGGCACTAACAGTCAAGTAACAATCCAGCAGCGTTCGTGCTGAGGGTGGTTCTCTCCAGCTGAGAGCTCTTCTCTAAGTTGTTGTTGACTTTTCAACCCGACTGCTGGAGTAGACTGTTATTTTTTACTTTATTTTTTTTATCTGCAAATAGAGTTGATCTCTGCAGTCAAATCTCTGGAGTTAATTTATGAAAATGAAGTCACACACACCACAGATTTTGGACTTTGGTGAAATTTAACTCTTTAAATGCTGAGCACACCATCAACGAAAAGTTGTATTTTAATATCAAACTGTACAGCATGAGTTTTTTTAGTGTTGTAGCAGATACAGTAATTGCTGTCGTGGTAAACTGCTCTGAGTGTAACCAAAACAGTTCTTTTTCTAGACTTGCATAGAAAAGTAAACAATTGAAATATCACTCAGTGTTGAGATATTTGAGTTGACACTTAGTCGAGTGTCTTTGTCTCAAAAACAGCTTTAAGTAATGTTTTAAGGATACAGCTAAAAAGACATTCAGTTTGCTGTACTGCTTTATGGAACTATAATTACGTGTTATTTTGTCTCCCTATGGATTGAGGGTAATTTTGATCACTTGAGTTGTCTAAAGTTTCTCTTTTTTGACAGAATAGTTATTCATGCTGGTTTCTCTTAACGACTTTTACACATGGAGAATTTTTGTTGAGGAAAATTAAAAAAAAAGACTAGAAACAAGACTCTGAAACAAGACTCTAAAAAGACTCTGAAAAGACTCTAAAAAATGACTGACTAACTTAATCTGGCACCTACTTCCAGCAAGTGTTTTCAGGTATTCATAGTATGTAGAAATCCTAGCTGTTTGAGTTAAAGTCTTGTAAACTTAAGTAAATCATTTCAAACCATCAGTATTAATTTTTTGTCTTTTCTTTTTTGTAACCAGTCAAAAACTCCTTACGAGACCTTTAACATTTAGATATTAATCATGGATCAAGATGAGATGTACCTTATTGTAGGGTCCAGCGACGTAATTGTATTTCTATTAATACTTTTAGAGCTTCGTGCCAAAATAAATCAAATCAGTTTTGGATTGTAAACTCAAAGTTTACTTGAGTTTGATTGTTTCCATCTGTACACATAATGTATAATTAGAACCAAAAAAAATGTAATACATACAGTTTGGCTTAAATACATCATTGGCATAAAAGTCTGAAAATGAAAAACAGATGAAAACAATACTGCTTTTGGACGATATACAAACCACAATGGATGATTGCGTCTAATTGCTTAAGTGTATGTTTAGGTATAATCATGAATTTTATAATCATGAATATTTAATCCTGATCCTGTCGCTCCCTAACAGTCCTCCTAAAATAATACAGAGTTATTAATAAGCCTTTAATTCAATTTAAGTCATTCCTTACAGATAAAACTGATTTTAGATGCAGTTATCATGAAAATGAGTAACTTTAAGGAGCTAGTTTTGATTCAAGTGTTGTATCAGGACAAGTGTCTTTTAATTCCTGTTCACCCAGTTTAGCCAGTGATGATTTAGATTTGTTACACTGCCATTGAGGAACTGACGAAAGTGTATTTTGATTAAGAAAAGATCTTTGTGACATCGGCCTTGTGAGGGCTGATGCCAATTTGGTGCCGATCATTTCACAAATTTGCCCAATTAACCTGCCAGCTGATTGATCGATCTGTCTCTTGCCAGTAGATTAGCAACTTTCTAAGATTATATCAGTTACATGTGGACAGGAGAAATAGGATTGGGTCCAGTTTAAGCTCAGTTACAAACATCCTCTGCATCTCATAAAGAAGGACAGAAGGCATGAGGTTACTTGTGTTTATTTTGCATTGAGGGCACAAAGAAGAGAGAGCACAGGGTGAAACTTGGAGGGGTGATCAGGTGAGTGGTGTACTCTGTGAGACGCTTCTCCCAGGTCTGCCTGTGCTCCTGAGAGCCAACAGCACAATAGTCCTTCAGAATATTATGTCTTAACTGGTGTTACAGGATGTCCCAGTATCTGAATATCTGATTTTCTTTATCAGAGACATCAAAGTTAGTCATTGAAATCTTCTTTAGAAACTGTTTTTTTCTCCCTCCTGAGTCTGCATGACCAGCACGTGTTCTTAAAAATGTCTTGCAGACACCTGTGCACCTCAGTCGTCTGTGTTACAACCCTGCCTCTGAAGCAGCTGCAGTGAAGTGAAGTCCACATCAGGAGAGTTTATTATGGCTAAATGACCAGATGCACTCCTGACCTGTAGTGTAGCCGGCTGCTCATGCAGTGTGGAGCAGAAGATGCCCGTGATCGTCTCCGCTGGTCTATTCATAGCTGTGGCAGTGTGACTCTCCCACCTCTCACTGGCTGTTTCCTGCTTTCCCTCTTTGCTCAATTACTTCTCCTCTGACTCCCACATGTGGGTCTCGAGCTCTTTGGCAGGAAAGCTTACCTTGTGGAGGAGGAGGAGAGCTGGTGAAGAAAGGCATGCAGAAAAGACTGGAATGTATAGTGCTTTGGAAACAGGACAGATTTAGCACCTATAGTGGTATTTCTTCTAAATTCACTGATCTGTAGTGCATCATCACCTTCTTCTTACCCCCCTAATCCCCTGACAGCTGGCGAACTTAAACATCAATTCAGTATTTAGCCATATTCCTACGAGCCTGGTCCATACTTAAAAGGGAAAAAAAAGTACAGCTATAATTGCAGCGTGAACCAAATATCCATAAATTATCATATAAAAAGTCAAATAAGAGCCATTCTCAAAATGCAGCTCTCGAGGATCGGGCCCAGAGGCGGAAATGAAAAGAAACAGAAGCAGGGTTATAAAGAGTGCTGAAAGAGATACAGTAAAAAATGTAGGAGGAGGATGGTGTACTCATCCTGTCAGACAATGTTTTTCTAGTACTTTCCTCTCTCTCCCTCCCACCGACCCCTTTTATCCTTCTTTTTTTTTCTGCTGATACAACCTCCTCCTGTCTGCTGACTAACTGACCCACATTCCTCACTGTGACTCGCTGCCCTTAGAGCTAGCGTGCGTGTGTGTCTGTGTGTGTGTGTGTGCTAGAGCTTACACTTCTGCTTGTCATCTTTTTGTGAGTGTGTGTGTGTGGGTGTATGTGCTTGTCTATCTCTGCCTGTGCCTCTCCCCTGCATAAAAAAAAAGAAAGAAAAAACTGTGCCGTGTCCCTCAGGCTCCAGCAGGAACCAATTAGAAGATTGCTCTTTAGAGGAGCATCAGTCACTGAACATAAATGATTGGGTAAAACGCCTCATTTACTCGCTCACTTCATGTTTGTCTGCTTCTGCCCGGTCACACTCAGTCGGGGTCTCTGGTTGGAGTAGTCATGTCTCTTCATTAAATAGATAGGCAGGGCCGAGGGAGATAAAGCTCCCTCCAGTGGAGGGCGGGGTCTCTGCAAGTATGACAAAATATAATTTTGCAAGCCAAGTGAGTGTTTCTGGCAAAATTTAGAGATAGTAACAACTGTTCATCATTGGTCTAGGATTAAAGATATCTCACATTTGTAAACAATGCACTGAGGCATTTTTAACCCTAGAACACTATCGCTGGGTGATTTCCCCCGACCAAACATGTTTACGTGATTTTCATTATGTTGCGTTTGTCTGAGTATCATGGGTCCCTGGGTAGCTTCAGCATTGCTTTTGACATCTTTGAAGGCATATTTGTTTCCCTGATCCAAAACCTGCTTTTTCCTACAGGCACGTGTTTGTGTGATTTTCACGTGGCAATAGTGATAGAGGGTAAAGTAGATTTGGGTTAATTTGATAGGTGCATGTAGGGAATAAGGTCAGCAAGTGGATATGAATAACGATCACAAAGTAGTTATTTCAAGGGAATTCATATGGTGATAAGAACTATTTTTAGTCAGCTGGTCATTTTTACTCACTCAAAATCGGCCATATTTTGGTTCTCTCTCCTGCAGTTGTTATTGTGCAAAGGACCCTGGAGTTTTCACCAGGGAAGACCTACATGTCCCAGGTCCCCTCATGGCACTTTTTTTCCTCCCTTTGGACATTACACAGTTAAAAATAAAAGAAAACTGCTTTAATTTGTCATGTATTGTCCTATTTTGATATATTTTGATGACAAGTACTTTTGGGTAGAAATAACCCGGCAATAGTGATGGTGTTACTAATTTTAGCCATAGTGTTCCAGGGTTAAGAGAGGCATAATGACTTACAATAACAAACTTGTGTAGCGAGTATGCAGTTGCTCAGGCGAATTCCCCAGTGTTGCTGGTGCTTTTAAATTTTTATTTTTATTCTTTTACCAGGAAAGGCTTTAAGCAATAAAAACATACTTTAAAGGGATAATGTATGGTGAGCAGTTGGTTATGTGAATAAGAGTCCTGCTCACCCTAAAAGGAGTTTGACTTATGTGCACCTGCTCATCATAGTTAAAACCATTTCTTATTGGCTACCAAACAAAAACAAAAGCAAGTCGACACAAAATATAACCTTAAAGATGATTTATTAACCTTAAAATACTATACAGCTAAAAAAAACATAGTTCCTCCGATTATGCTTCAGAAGTGTTTCCATGGCAACAGATTCTTGTAAACCTAGTTGCAGTACAAATGAACGATACATTGAACTTTTATAACAAGGGTAAATCTTTATTTTGCTTATTTATTATAATTTTGAACATAATAAAGGCAAATTTCACAACTTTAACTTTGTAGCTGTTATCCCTTATGATCAAGGTTCCTTTACGGTGATCGGCTGTTGCCTGAATTGCAGTACAGGATCTTGCTCCAGTTCTCCCTATCAGATTATTTGGTCCCAGTTACTCCTCAGGCTGCTCTTACATCAGTGCTTGATAACCATCATTATTTTAGGAACTATTGTTTGTGCCAAGGGGTTTTGACCAATCAGAATCAAGCATTTAACTGAGAATATCTGGGTTATAACCCATGTTAGGGTATGAAATTGAGTATATTCAAAGGCTTTTATCCCTGCTTGTTTAGCTGAACAAACATCAGATTTATGTTTGTGATCAAAGTGTGAACTGTTGGGGTCAGCTATATGCTTTCTACCGCAATTTTTTACTGATAGGCTGAGATTTACAGCAACACTGCATGCCCAGCTCTTTATGTCTCATGTCATGGGAGGTATTCCTTAGGGTGGGGATGAGTTATGAGTGTATCCCAAGAAGCCTTTCTGTCTTGTATTGAAGAAGATACACATCTTGTAAAAAGAATCAAACTGGGAACGTGAGATAGATTGACTTCATTTTGTGTGTAGATTACAGTAAATAAAAATGCATGACATAAAAAAAAATTCTGGAGTTGTCACCATCAACTTGGCCTGAAAAAGTGTCTTTGTCTCATCTTTCTTAATTTCAGGTAAAACAGGTCAGTTTAACTCTGGGAGGGCTGCTGAATTTAAGAAGATAAGGAGGAGAGGAGGACCCCAAAAATCAAGGCTGGACAGAGTGTTTCAATCTGTGAGACGGGATGGCTCTGGTTGACAAACATAAAGTGAAACGCCAGCGGCTGGACAGGATCTGTGAAGGTGAGATACACTCTTTCCCTCCTTGCTTTTTCTCTGTTCTTTGTGTTCATGTAAATTTGCGATGCCAGCTCCACATCTGCAGGTCACTGGGAGCTGTGATTCAAGTCGTGGGATGTTTTCCCCTTTGTGTGTGTGCGCATGTAACTTTGAGCTTGTGCCGGTTTATGCCGTAGCTCAAGAGAAAGATCCCCTCCCCTGTTTTATGGAAATGAAGTTTCCACCAGTGTTTAAGCCTTTCAGCCTTCTGCTACAAATTTGTTGAAAAGCCAGTGGGATCGTTTGCATAAGTGTGTTTGTGAGTGTCAAAAGGGAGCCTTGGGACCGGCCGTGGCTCCAAACTTGGGCTTTGAAGGCTGTGTGAGAGGGAGAGGAGAGTGTGTTTTGGGGTTTGTGTGTGTATTTTCGAAAAGTTTGAGTTGTTGGTGGCTGAATGAGAACGAGTTCGATGTTTTTAGATTGCTGGAGAGATGAAGTAGGGAGTTTGTTAAAAGAGAGGAACTCCTCAGAGTCCTGGTATTGATTATAGCTCGGGTTGATTTGTATGTGTGCACTTAAGAGTGTGTGTCTAAGTGAAAGACAAAGCAAGAACATTTTTCATCCATTTTTCCACAACCCTTTTTTTTTAACTCCAGATAGAGTCACTAAATGTCTCATGACTTGATTCATGAAAAAATGAAATATGCAGAGAGTCTACTGCAAGACTTGATTTGATACTTTGAACTTGAACAAATGAAACCCCAACAAGATTTATTCGTCAGTACTCAGAATTACATCTCTATCCTTGCAGCTGAAGAGACGTGAATGTGCACAACACTTGTATAAGAGCATGAGATGATTATCTCTGTAATTTCCATAAATAGTGCAGTTATAACCAGATGTATGGTGAGATTACAGCTGCATATGAGGGGCGTGTTGGGCGTAGCCTCCTTTACTGCAGCTGCTTCAGGTGAGTCTGCAAATTTGCGTGCAAAACAGCCGCTTTGTACAAAGTCGACATACATCCCTGTTCTTGTCTTTTATTTTCCATCTATGGTGTAGATCCTTAAATACTTTGACACCACTCTCTCAGATGCTTTGGTATCATGATTACGACACACAGCGACTATTTCCAAGCCTTTATCTACCAGTGGTAAACTGTATTCCTATGAGTTTGGACAGCTCATTACAGTTTGAGTCTGAACTTTTCCCAAGAGGTCAAATGAAGGTTTGAATTTGGGATTAATCGTGACAGCCCTAGTCCACAGGGGGTGCCAAAACTGACACAAACAAAACCTTTTTCACAGGAGCTTTAACAGGATTTAAAGGGAAATAAAAATATCTGTTGATGCTGAAATGAGATTAAAAAATTTGTGAAAAATGTACTTCTTGGCTTTCTTGAAAATCAACAGCCTTCAGTGAGAAAGTTTCTTCCTGAGTTAATGTCATCCCCCTTTACTGTAATTTTTTTAAGATGATGTTATTTGCAAATGTGGCAAATAACATTTCAAAACATTTAAAAAGTCGAGACAAATTGCCCTCATCTTTGTGAGTTTTTCACTCAGCCTTTCAGTGCAGCTGTTTAGAGGTGCTTTTAACACTCTGGACTGACTGCAGACATCTCTTTATTCTTAACCGTTTCCCTCTTTATGTCCATTAAACACGCCCAGGCTCTTATCTGATGCAATCCTCTCTACTTTCCTCAAAGACGGTCACAGTCCTCACTGTCTCAGTCCATTTTAAACCCTTTATTACACTGTGCAAGAAGCAACATTTAAACTTGTCTAAAAAGGAAATCATGTGAGATAATATTTTTTTTTAAATGGCAACATAGTAAATAATTATTTTTGTTTATTTTTATTCTTTTTAAATATTGTTGTGGTTTAAATTCTAACGTCTGTAAAAGAAAACCAATATCCCAGCATCTCCTCAGTCCTCTGAACGTGAAACCATTGGATTGTCTTTGAATCACTTTTAAATGAAAACTGCAGCATATCAGCATTCCTCATTTCTCAGGAAAATACTTTTTAGATTTGAAACAGTGTAATAGATTCCTAAATGAAGCTGTGATTCTGTGTGTTTCCACCCTCAGATTAGAGCCACATGTGGCGTCTCAAACCTCTCCAAACCACCAGCCCTGCTCTCTTGGAATCACTTTCTCCCTCTTTTTTTTTTTCCAACTTGGAAAATGACTGCTCTCTCTCTATCTCTCTCTAAAGAGGTAAAAATGTTCGACATCAAATAACAATATTTTCTGATCTGCCCCATTAGTCCCACAGACATCTTTAGCAGTGTCTGCATCTCTTCTGCTTATCAACAATGCAGCTATTCTGCAACAAAAAAAAAAAAAAAAAAAGAGGAAAAGGGAATTTTTTTTTCTTGATGCAGTTAGTCACCGCAGCTGCTCTTAAAAATGTGTAGAAAAGGGTGATTCACATCCAGGAAGTTAAAAGATCAAAGGATGGTGAATCACGTTGTTTTTCACGGTAGCGTTAAATGTGCTCAACCGTAGAGAAAGGGTATTTCAAAACCAGAGGCATGGGGTGTTCTGCACTATAATGTCAGAGCCACCCACTATTATCTAAAAACAGAGTGTTTGGACTGAGGCGTGAAATAGAAATCAAAGTTTGCATCATGTGTATTGACAAAAATAGGAACGTTATGGAGTGGCTGTGATTGCGTTGCCGTTGTGGGTTGCACTTTGGCGAGACAGCCAGAGAAGCTTCCCTAATCTCCATTCATCTTCTGGGATAACTGTGTCAATCCAATACTTGTTTCACAGCAGCGTGCATTGATTACATCTTTGCTCATTGTGATGAGTGGCTAACTGAGCCATGCCCGTGGCCCAAATTGAATTGGAAATGGCTGATCCAGTGTCGCCATTTACTCCCATCAAGAGCAGTCACGGTGCTGGAATGTAGTTTTCACTCTGGTGGATGTTTCACTATTGAAGATAACTAATGTGTTTTATTATCGTCGCCGCTTTTATCTAGGATTTTTGCGGGTTTCAAATTTGACATGCAAGTTCGAAACTTTCTATTTTTCAATTTTTCCACCATCAATCAGAAAATAGTGATCTCATTTTCCAAGAGCTCGACATGACATCTCGATATGCCTCATTTATTTCCAAACAATTGTCACAAATACTCAAGAATTCGAGTAACAGTGACATAAAACAGAGAAGTCACACAGCCTCAGTTTAAATCTGGAAACAGTCATTTTGTCTTGGGTTTTTCCCTGATATTACCGCTGAACTTGTAAACTATTCAGATCCAGACACATAATGTCTTGTGATTAGCTTTTATTGCATGACCTCAGAAACAAGAACTGGTATCAAGTACACACGCTGTGTAAAATGCTTCTTTTCTCTTACGGCTGTCCACCAGTGAGTCTGACTCTGCTTGAGGTTTCTGCCTGTTGAAAGGAAATTTCCCCCCTCACCACTGCTGCGCTGTGCTTACTCACAGTTGGATTAAAGTGGGGTATTATTAAATGGGATTGCAAAGAGTATGGAAAGACTTACCCTTGATAAGCACATCCATATTTTGTAGCAAGGCTGTAGTAGTCCAATCGTCAGTAGAGCTTGTTAGTTGATTCAACAAGATGAAGTGAAATGTGATCATCTTTACAATCTTAATTTTACGTTATATTGAAGAAGTTCCTGTCAAAAGCAACACCAGCCTTATTAAAATATATTGTGATGTATGACTTTTAATAGACACTAAAAGGAAAGACTTGATTGTGTAGTGTTGTATCAGTGGGGAGGTTCAGTGATAAATCAGTCAGGATCAACAATCCTGAGCCCTGCTCAAAGTATAACTCAGTGTGTTTCTGTATGTTAGCATATATCAGTCTCCATGCTTTTAAAACACTGTCTGTCATTATAATTTCTCTGTCTATGTGTGGTTTAGTTGATGTACTGATGGTGTCTTGTCTTGGGTTTTTACCTGATATTACCGCTGGACTTGTAAACTATTCAGATCCAGACACATAATGTCTTGTGATTAGCTTTTATTGCATGGCCTTAGAAACAAGAACGCAGTGTGAAATGCTTCTTTTCTCTTACGGCTGTCCACCAGTGAGTCTGGCTCTGCTTGAGGTTTCTGCCTGTTGAAAGGAAATTTCCCCCCTCACCACTGCTGCACTGTGCTTACTCACAGTTGGATTAAAGTGGGGCATTATTAAATGGGATTACAAAGAGTATGGAAAGACTTACCCTTGATAAGCACATCCATATTTTGTAGCAAGGCTGTAGTAGTCCAATCGTCAGTAAAGCTTGTTAGTTAATTCAACAAGATGAAGTGAAATGTGATCATCTTTACTATCTTAATTATGTTATATTGAAGAGGTTCCTGTCGAAAGCTACACCAGTTTAATTAAAATGTATTGTCTACTATTACGTTTGATAGACACTAAAAGGAAAGACTTGATTGTGTAGAGTTGTATGGAGGTTCGGTGATAAATCAGTCAGGATCAAATATAACTCAGCGTGTTTCAGTGTGTTAGCATACATCAGTCTCTGTGCTTAAAAAAACACAGTCTGGCATTTTAATTTCTCTGTATTTGTGTGGTTTAGTTGATATACTGATGGTATCTACACTTGTCAGGATTTCATTTGAGTTGTAAAAACAATAAAAGTCTGTTTTAATTGTTACAAACTGTGACTCTTATTTTTCCCGCTGAGCCGAACAGCATTGTTTAGTTTAGTTATCAGCTTTCAGAATGTATACGCTACAACTGTTCCTTCTGTTGTGGGTTTGTTAAAGTGCCAAGAAGAGTGTTACTGCAATATGGGAACTGTGGCAAACATCTGTTGCGAGCATCAGTTCCCATACTCACTCATTCCCCCCCTTTTTTTCTCCCTCCCCACCTCTCTCTCCCTCTCTCTCTCTTTCACTCTCCCTTTCTGTCTCTCCGTCTGTCCACTCCATCTGTGTACCCAGCATGCATTGGCTCGGGCGGGAATGCAAGTCGTTGCCATTGCCATTTAGCCAGAGCTAACTGACTGATCTGGGCAGAGATGGGATGTGAGCGGCACTGCGACGTGAACTAGGTCACAGTGACAACATGTTCCTGAATGTTGATTTACAAGTTGTAAATCTGTGCTTGGATGCAAACACCACAAGGTGGGGTAGTGTAATTTGTCATGGCTATTCCAAGTGTTGTGGTTGGCAGTTCACTAAATATGTAAATGCTTGATAATGCATCTTGTTCTGTCATGTGTAAAACATAAGGAAATGTTAAAAATGTAGCAGTGGGTAAAGTGGCCAGTCAGGCTAAAAAAGCATGAAACTTAGCTCGTGAATTATTCATTTTCTCACATTTAATGGACAAGGGAGCTTTTTTTTTGTCGTGAATTGCCTCATATTAAAGAGAGGGAGAAAGAGTACATAGGAGGAGGGGGGGTCCTGATGTCATCCCCCTGAGCGGGCTGGAGTAGGGGGCCTCTGTGTCCTAAGTTCTTTAGCACAGGGCTTTATCCACCTCTCTGCTTTCATCCCTCCCTCTCCTCCGTCTCCCCACGCTCTGGCATCCAGCTATGGGTATGAAGTCATCGGAGCGGTCTCTGGGTTTGACCCCCCCTCGGGCTTGTTCCAGGCTCCTCACCAAAACCCGCGACCCCTTTATGGGCTTTGTGGGGAGGCAGGGAGGGGCAGGGGAAAGAAAAGAGGGAAGGAGAGGGGGAAGCAGATAGTAAAATGGTACAAAGTGTTGTTTTTGGAAGGAAATTCTTCCAGATATTTGCAGCAAACCTGCTATTATGTGCTATTATTATCATTGGAGTGAGACCATTTTTTTGTGCACTCTTTGAATGAAGTCCCCTGGTTTGTTTTCCTTTCAAGTGTCTTCATTTGTCTTTGTTTGAGCTGGCATGGAATTTAGTGGTAGTTGAAAGTTGGAAATGAGTTCTTGGACGTTTTTAATATAAAAATAAACCCGTCTGCAGTTGCAGTATGTAAACAATGACATGTGAATCTGGGAGACAGGGTGATAGGATGCACCTGAAAATATGGTTCAGGGATATTGTTTAAAGGTGGGGTAGGAAGGATCTGAGGAAGTGCCAGTTTTTGAGAGACATCTTGAATGTAAACTCTACCCCTCCCACCAGTTTTCCCCTCAGCTCCTTCTCTCCTCTCCCCCTCTGCTCCAGCAAGCTCCGCCCACAAACAGACACTCCTGCTCGCTCGTATCGTTTTAATTAAATTCAGATATAATGCAGATAAACACTTAAGATAATTACAAATGGGGCCCAGTCAACGTGAAAGTAAAAAGCACTGGTGCTACTGTAGATGCCAACAGACTACCAGCAAACACAATGTTTGCAGGACTTCTACAACTAGGATAAAGTGACATAGTCCAGGACCCGAAGTAAACAGTTTAACGGCGCTAAAGGTCCCGAAACACCTCTGTTACACTTGGCTTACTTTGTTAAAGCGGTTTACTTGTCCAGCAGAAAGGATACAGGGTCCGTAAGATGAGATCCTGAAGTGTCCTCCATTGTCTGTGTTGACGTTGACCCGGCTTCTTAGCTCTTGTCCGGTCTACCTCAGTTTTAAGCGCCTGTTATTCTGCCAGAGTTTCCGGTATTTACTTCGTTTTCTTGCTTGTGTTTTCTGATTGGTTTCTACTGTCCAATATTGTAGCACGCTAACTTCGTTTGGGCTCGTGCACGTTATTGGAGAACATGGAGAGTGCCTCACAACATGAGGGAGCCGCGTCCGCCTCACAACCAATCAGGTTGGGGGAGGTGGAGAATGTGTTTGTTTTGACTACACAGACATAACAAAACACAGCGATATTGTTATATTACCAAATGTCATCAATAACTAATAGCTATTGTCTGATATTAAAAGCTTTTTTGTATATATTCACCATAAAAAAAGATGCTTCTTTAACAGAATCCTGCCTACCTCACCTTTAACACTACTGGTAGAAAAAATCTAGGGTAATTTGTGCCTTTACTGCTGCGAGTGTTTGCTTAAGAAAAAAGAAGCTGTGTGTCAATGAATGTAACATTAACTAAGTATGATATTATTCAGATAAGCACCAGCTTCATTGCTATTGACCTCCATTTTACAGTCCATTTAGCCCCTATGGAGATGCTCTCAGAGACAAATAATCCCACTGGAATCACACTCAAGGCAGCCATGTACATAATGTCTGTAAAGTGTGCATTACAATTCATCTGACAGCATTGTTCTTCGCAGCATTGTAATCCCATTTCCAGTTAGTGCCTCCTGCCCCACGCTCATGCATAAGTCAATGTGTGTTTAACATTCAAATCATGCATTAAATACGTGACGTGTCACACAGTAGGAGACAGTTGTTTTTATTTCTGTTGCCGCGCCGCGTTCACTTTGAGTTAGCGTGCGGTTTTATATTCATGTATGCGCATCAGAGCAAGGCCAAGGCTTCGCGTGTGTGAATGAAAAGGGACATTAACGAAGCTCTGCGGTCGCTGCTGTCTTTGCTGCACGTCAGAAGACAAACACAGCAGGGTCAGAAGGCTGGGTGGGGATCTGGGATCATGCAAACCCTGTGTGTGTGTGTGCGAGTGTTATATGTGTGTGTGACTGAGTGGGTGGCTGGATGGAGGAGTGAGTGTGAATGACAGATAATTTTCTAAATGGGCTTGTTGCATGAGAATCGCTCTGATTCTGACATTTGGTAAAGCGTACATGCATTTTATTCTTATGGTTGCTTAACTGTGAAATTAAAGGGACAGTTAGGATTTTCTGAAGTGGGACATTTTAATTATCTTTGATCGTGTGGTTAGTAAACTTCATTCATTGGGTGACATTTAGAAGTTGTCGCAACCCCTGTTAAAGCTCCTATGAGGAGTTTTCTTTCTTTGTGACTTTGGCGCTTTATGAAACCGGCGGATCAGGAAGGGGATGCATTAAGTCATGTGCAGTGTTCCTGTACTCATGATGCTAGGTCTCAGCCCTCACTCTCATGCCCTGGTTACGTTTCAGGACTTTTACCGTGCATGATTACTGTATTTTCGGGCTATAAGGCACACCGGATTATAAAGCGCACTATGAATTAACGCATCTTTGTTCACACATAAGGCACAACGGATTGTAAGGCACATTAAGTAAAACAACACAGTCGGGTAAATCAAACTTTCTTTAACTCAGTTGTAACAACAAATACCGGTACAGAAACATACGCTCACTTATTGATCCATTCCTCTTCCACAAATCCACTGAAATCTTCATCTTCAGTGTCTGAGTTAAACAGCTGTGCGATTTCGGCATCAAGCATGCCCGGATCCCTCTCGTCATTATCCAAGTTAGTCTCATTGCTGTTATCGGTGCTTGGCTGTTCATCGATGATTCCAGCTTTCATGAAAGCTCAGCCGACAGTCACTGTAATGCTCCAAATATCCATTGAGCGGAGCAGCTTTGTTGCTTACCGAAATTGTTCTTACACATTTCGGCAGATTCTTGAGCGCATTGTACCGCATAAAATCGGTCAGTAAGCACAACAAGTAATCATACATAAGGCGCGCTGGATTATAAGGCGCACTCTCAATTTTTGAGATCATTTAACAATTTTAAGTGCGCCTTATTATCCGAAAAATACAGTAGGCTTCCTTCTCTGGTTGTTTTTCTAGTTTGTTTGCATGAGTGACGTTTTTTTTTTCTGGAACCTTGAAGGACAACAAGATCAATAAGATGCAGTGTCTCTTTATGTAAGTAAATAGTTTACAAGTGCCCCCCTCAGCGTAAACTGTGCAGGCTTCACATTACTGCTGTTGTTGTTTTTCCCCAAGGAGACATGATTACAATAACCTCTGTAAGTGCAGCAACATGCAGTTATCTGTCCTGAGTTGCTTGTTAAACCTGAACCCTGCTCCCCTGTCTCCCCTCAAACACACTCAGGTGATGCAATGGCGGAGCTAGCATTGACAGACTAGCATCTCATGCTTGTGTTAAGCAGCTGCGAGTGCTTAAAGAAACAGTAAAAGCTTGTTGTAGGTTGCCATGATTCAGGTTGATAAAAAGCTATCGTTTTGGATGTTCTGAATTGATCATGGACCAATTGTGATAAGTTCTGATACTGTCGATAATGCCAAAGTGCTTACTTACCTGTGAAGTATGGTTTTAGCTTATTTGAAATGACATGGAAAAGGACTGTATGACTGTTTGTGTCTGCTTTAAACCAGAGCCAACTACTGGAAGGACCTTGGTATATGCTTTTTACGATTCATGTTGTGATACTTAAAATTTGTTCTTTACTGCACTTGCTCGCTTAACTTCCCTCTAACTTTACTTTGCTCGTGGCAGCTTTAGGCTCAAATAGCTCTTCTACATGCTGAACAGCCACATCTCTAAGCACAGAGGTCATAATTACAGAAATTTAAGGTACAGCAAAGAACATTTTCAAAGTCAGTTTTGCGAGGGGCAAGAAAATTGATGCACTGTTGTGAAATGAATGTTGCATCATTATGCTGTATCTACATTTTTGCACAGACCTACTGCAGATTGGCACAAGCAGCTGTGACCCAGTTCAGACTGCTCTGAGATGCAGGCATTAAATCTCCAATGAATCACATGTATATTTTTCATAAAATACTAAACTTTTTGAGTTGTTTACTGTTTTATGAAAAATACACAACTTTTTAAATTGTTGTCTTTGCACTATTTCCAATGAAACACCATCTTAAACAGCTTTCTAACTTCCTGGTATTGGGCTTGTGTAGTAGGAGGAAAAGGTGGAGAAGCCATGCCAATCTTTAAATGCAGTGAATAAGTCCTACATTCAGATTCACGCAGTTGTTTAAGTTTACACTGTTATCTTTGTATATGATTTGACCCCTTCACTTTGAAGATCGAGAGCTTTTCGCTTTAGTTCTTGGTAAGTGCCCCAGACACGGCACTTCAGAAAACTGTAACAACTCCTTTATGGTGAATAGAAGGTGCTTTCAGAGAAAAGCAGACGTCTGTAGCGATGGCAAGCCTCTTTAGTGACTGATAAACTACTGATCTAACAGATGTAATCATATCTGTCTTGTTATTTAATGCAGTTTTCTTGAACGCTGAGAGAAATGCGGGTCTTGTCGAAGTCCACTGTACCACACTACATCAGGAGAGTCTTCTGAAATCAGTTAGGAGCTAAAATTAATAGATAATTGCATCAAGATTTCTCAATATTTCCCTCATTTTGATGTTTCCACTAGTCAAGTCTTATTCAGTGTAAGGTCTTTATAAGCCTCTGCTGGGGTGGTATTATATTTGTTCCAAAATCCCCGGCTTAATTCCATAAATCCCTCTGTTACAGTGAAACTGACGTTGTGTGCACAGTCTGGCAAGTATGGCAAATGGAGGGGCATTAGAATTTGAAAGTCAAACATTGTTTAGTTGGAGACAAACAGAACTCTGCGATTTACTTTCCTGTCAGGATTAGAGCGGCAAACCCTGAGTACACACCTCTGCCCCCGTCTCTGTGTTTGAAGTTGACTTTATGGGGATGAGTGATCTGCTGCAGCGAGAGCCAGAGTCTCTTGAGAGCTGGGCTAGAAGTAGTAATGAGAGCAGTGGATGAGGATGGGGAAAGAAGCCAGAGGATCACATATACTCTGTAGGGCCATTGCTCTCGACAGGGATATGTGTGTGTTTGGGGTGTGTGTATTAGCTCTGAACATTTTCTTCTAATTCCAGACATCCCTCAAGTCCCAGAAAGAGACTGATAACTTTGCAAGGACACTTGTGGACGAGCTTAAGAATTAGAAATGAAATGTGTGATTTTCAGATTTTGGAATAGGAAAATAGTTTATAACAGCTGAACTGTGTGCCCTCAGGTGATGAATGACGCCCACCCCTGTAAGCCTAGAAACACATTTTTACAGAAAACTCTAAAACACAGTCAAAAGAGGCTTTATAATTAGTATTTTTTTGGCCAGCAGCTTTGATTCAATAAATCATCTATATAGTCTGCTTTTACCTCCATCCTTCCCATTTTAATTTCAGTTTTGCATAAAGCTGACTAATGTTCCTCTGACCTTACTAAAAGCGAAAAAAGTCCCCAGTCATCTGCAGAATTGGTTTTTTGGAACCACCGTCATCAGCTTTTTTCCCGTCATCTTGTGAAAACAGCCGAGCACTGTGCTCCCTCTCTGATCTTACCCTACTCTTATTACACAACTGTGATTAAACAAGATATTAGCGCAGACGGTGACAGACATCCCTGCGCATTTTCAACAGGCCCTTTGTGTGACATTCAGAACCTTTAATATGGTAATTTTAACGAGGATTTCCTCTCAGCCTTAAAATATGTATTGCTCCCCCTCCTCATGTTTGGCTTTGAGAGTAGATTTTGGACACTTCCTCACCTTACACCTGTTTTCATGCATTAATTAGCAGGGAGGGAGTCAGGTTTCAGTGACATGATATGAGATATGCAGGTAGCCAGGTAGTTAGATTCACCCTTGGAGCCATCTATTGAACATCACCATGGTTGAACAAATTGATTAATGGTGTTGACATCATTTTGGGACTTATGGTTCGAGTAAAACACTACTAATACTAAAATAATACTCATAATGAATATAGATATGCCATCTATTGGTTCCCGGAGAGATGTTGTGATGTCAGATTGTGGTCAACATATTGGAAATACTCCATCAAGATTACAGTTAATCTAGAAACATGCTAAGAGGGGGAGTGGAGTCCATAGCCTGCTGTCTGAAAAACAGCTCGAAGTGACTCAGCTGTCAGGGAAATCAGTCACGCCCCTATTCATGCGAAACTCTTAGCTTTAGTACATTCATTACAGATGAATCATAAGCCCCCCTGTATAGTTGTATCATATAAGGAAATGGTGATGTAAATGGGCCAAAACCATGTTTAGACCAGGCTGTCAACACATTGATGTCAGCTTTGACTGGGTTCTGTTGGCTCTTGGAGCTAGCCTCAAATAGATACTCAGGAAACTGCACTTCTGCACATCTGTATTGGTTTCATTTTCAACACTTGTGGTCTGCTTGAGAGTCATTCAATGAAAAGTTTTCAGAGGTGGCTCAGGTTGGATTCTAGCCTGCTGCCTTTTCCCCACATATGACACCTCACTCTCTCTTCATGGTGTGTTGCTTTATCCACAGTCCCAGCCTCTAATTAAAGGTATGAAGGTCTAATAAAAATATTTTTAAAAAATTCATGCAACGCAGTCTGTTGGCAATAAAAGTGTAAAATTGCACAGCTGATTCATAGAAGCGTGTGCCCTCCATGGGCTGTGAAGTTATAGTTGTCAGTAGAAGTCTAGATAAGCTGAGAACCAGTAGATGAAGCAGTATTTGCTGCACTTGGTGAATGAGGCAAAATTTAAAAAAGACACTTTACTGGGCTGGAGAAGAGAGAAAAGAAAATAACATATTAACATGTATTTTTCAAAGAGCAAAGAAAATAAGATCATGAAGTTTTATTTGATATTTTTTCCAGCAGATATTTTGACTAATAGTATCACACCCTACTGACATACACTCCCTACGTGCACTCACACTAGCTGTGATATACACTAATCCAATACGGGAGGTATATTTGAATTGATGGCAGTAAACAGGGTCAGCAGGTGAAGGGCATAGTGAATAATCATAGTATGAATATCAAATCCACAAAATAATTAAATGGGCATTAGCCAGTCTGGCGAAGGCCTTGTAATATGACAAGTTGAGAGAATCTTTCATTGCTCGTATTGTAGTGTTTGCATACCGGAGTAAAGACAACAATACATTTATTAAAAAAAAAATACTGACCATACAACATTTCTCACCCTTTATCACCAGAATAATCAATAGAATAATTGTTCTGAATAGCCCTAATCTTAATAAAGATCATAAAACATGCAAATGTGATGGTGAGGAGTCATCCAGCAATATCTTCAACTTTTTTTCAAATGTAAAGAAGTGGAATTAGCTCTTGTGTTTTCTCAACAAGCGTTTTTTAAGGCAAAGGTTGTAGGTGGTTTTGGATTGCAAACACGGATGCACACACCACACTCCCCTTGTGTTTTACTTTTCTTAGCAAAGGGGCAAATCCAGATTACAGAGCTTGTGTAAGAGGAGGGGATCACAGGAGCTTTAGGAAAAGGGGGGGAAGGTGTTGTAATTTACTGACAGTAAGATGTAGAAAATTTCAATTTTCTGTAAGGATGTAAATGCACAAATGAAAACTGTCTTGAGATTGAGTGATGTATTTTACACTGTGGCTTTTCATTCCGCAGGACAGACAGTAACAATAAAATTCAGTGGATTATTACTTGAGATGACAACCATTGGAGGGGTTAATAGGACAAACATTGCAGGTGGATTTCATTATGCACTCTGAAATCTCCACGCAATCCATGTCTTGCAATATTCAGAGTCCTCTAGTCCACACAGAGACAGCCGGTCTCAGTGATCACAAATTTAGGAGAGTAGTGCAGTGACAACAAGAATACCGAGGCATCAAGGACATTTCAGTATGAGTTGGGCAGCAGTTGTTTGGTGGCTCTGCTGCAGGCATGGGGCCTGGAGGATTAGTGTCCAATCAGAGTGGATTTGATGTTTACTGACAGCACATGGGACTTAGCAGAGAGAACTGTATTTCATTTGTATTCAATGGAGCAGTGTGCCCGACCTCCCCTCCCCGCGCTGTGAATCTGGCAAACTGTAAAACTGAAACCTGTTGACGACAGTACATCACCAGCAGCTCCAGGTAGGTGACTTTTCATGCAAGGGTAAAGGGTTTGTGGGAGGACTCTTTTCGTAGGCATCATCATCATCACCATAATCATCATCATCAACATCATCATCTCCAGATCCGCTTGAATCTGGTTCACATGACGTCACAGTGGGAAGTGGAATTAAACAGGCTTTATTTGGATGTAATCCTTCATAGCAATCGGCAGAGCGAGTAAAACGTCCCAGAGAAGGAGGGAGATAAACCCTGCTGGATTAGTACAAGCCCCAGCCCATCCCAACCTATAACCCAACCTATCCCCCTCTTCCGTTTTTTTTATCTTTTTTTTTTTTCATGTTCGGTGGCCAACTCAAGCATGCACCCTGTTACTATGTCTCTCATGGAGTAGCTGTGCGTTCTCTGCGGTATCCAGTGTTTGTGTGGTTTGGTGTGATGTGTTTGTGTGTGGTGTCCTTTTACCTCACACACAACAAGCCAGCATGACCAGAGATTAATTATTCAAGGACCACAGCCAAAGGAGGAGTCACCCGATAGTACGGACTTACAATATTACAACCTGATATCAGGTGAAACGGTAGACCCTGCTTCATCTTCTTTTCTGCCTGTTCTCCTCCTCTCTCTCTCACCTTCGCAGCTAGAAAACTTGAAAGCAAACTTAATAAGACCTTTAAACAGAGGATCTCTTTTTGGTTTGTGCTTTTTTATTCTTCTCTTAACGCTTTCTTTGGCTTTTTGCTTTTTTGCCAATGCTCGTCCCCAACAAACAGTTGAGTCTCGGTCGCTCCCACAGTTGGGACACATTAGGGGGGAATGAAGGTCAGTGGGACAGGGCTGAGAGTGTCTACGAGCAGCAGGCAAGAGTAGCTGGCCGACGGAGCTCTCTGTCATACGGAGAGGGAGGAGGGTGGTACGAGCCTCCACCAGGAGTACAGCACCCTGAACTGGATTTAAAACGTGACCCATATTCCTATCAAGACTCTCTTTACGGACAGGTTTACGCAGAGCGGCACGACCCACGGGCGCTGAGAAAGAGCTCTGTCCCTGATCTAAACCACTACGAACGTGCATCCATGGCTCACCGAGGATCCATTCCTCATCCGGACTACTACACCCATGACCAAGCCATGACTCCTCGTGCACCCGAGGGATTTTACCGGCAAGAGCAGCAGCCCTCACCGTCTCATCCTCATCCACTGAGCAGGTCGGGTTCTCGTTTTGGGATGACACCGGGGGCTCGTGCTGTGTGGGATCAAGGTCAAGGAGGGAGAGCTGGACCTCAAGGTCCCTCATCACCTCTACCTGCTCCACCTCCTCCGGCTCATGAACTGAGTCGGGCTTACAGGGAACCTGGTGCTGTAGCTGCTGCCAAAATGACTCCAGATGGTCAACAGCGGATTCCCTCCCGAGATCCGTCTCCTGCTCATTACAGTGTGGAACATGCATCTCCCCGGTATGCTGCTGAGCCTCCACCTCTGACTGGTCAGTCTGTCTATACTGATGTCAATGGTCGCCCAGTGGATCCTCAACAACAGGCTGCTACCTGTCTGGTAGTAGATCCTGCCAGTCAAGGTATAATAATGAGGCAAGAGACGGCCTCACCCTACACTGTGCAACAGCAGCAACAGTTACAGCAACAACAACAAATACAGCAGCAACAATTACAACAGCAGCAGCTGCAGCAGCAACAATTGCAACAGCAGCAACTTCAGCAGCAGCAATTGCAACAGCAGCAGCAGATGCAGCAACAGCAAATACAACAGCAGCAGCTTCAGCAGCAGTTGCAGCAGCAACAGCTTCAGCAGCAGCAAATCCAGCAGCAACAGATACAACAACAGCAACTACAGCAACACCAGATGCAGCAAGATCAGTTGCAACAACAATTGCAAATGCAACAACCTCCACCAGTTCTGCCAGTCGCTGATCCTAACCTGGCAGTGGCAGCTCCGCTTCCTGCACCACCTGCTCCAGTGCAGACCACAGCAATTGTCGCAGCTGCTCCTGTACCAGTGCAGGCCCCAACTTCCCTCCCTCCTCCCCCAGTTACACCACTTCCTGCTGCTCTTCCTGCTCCTCCCCCAACAGCCCCACAGACACCATTGCCTATAGACCCCAAGAAGACAGTTGATCCTGAGTTTCTTGCTTTGCTGCGAAATGAGGGCCTCTCTGAGAGCACCATCTCCTCAGTTATCCAGCAGGGTTTTGACTCCACTAGCATGCTGGCTGTAATGGAAGAAAATGATGTTCGCACCGTTGCCCCAAATCTTGGCCAAGCTCGTGTGCTGTCTCGCTTGGTCCATAACTGCAAACGGCCTGTTGAAGCTACGCCAGCCCCATCCCAACCTCAAA
Organism: Xyrichtys novacula; assembly: GCA_962446985.1. Lineage (NCBI taxonomy): Eukaryota > Metazoa > Chordata > Actinopteri > Labriformes > Labridae > Xyrichtys > Xyrichtys novacula. The sequence continues at coordinate 20,785,847 of OY660874.1, read as the reverse complement.
CACCCATGCGAGGCCGCTCTAATAGCTTTAGCCATCGTTCAGATGTCTACCATCAGCAGCAGCCATCACACCATCCAACACACCCTCCACAGGCTTTGACCGTGGACCCCCAAATGATGCACCCACAGACCCCTGGGGCCATGCAGACCATCTCCCCAAGAATGGGGGAGGCAATGGGTAGACGGCCAAGCAGTGCTCCTTCACAGCACCTCCTGGAAGCCACTGGAGCATACCCAGGCCAACCACCTCGCTCCCCAGGGCCATATGCTGGAGCCATTGTGCCTGTTCAACAAAGACCCATGTCTGCCTACTCATCTGGAATGGCAATGCCAGGGATGCCCATGCAGGGTATGCAGATAATGCCACAGCAGATGACTGGGTCAATGCCTGCCATACCAGGGTCCATGCACCCCATGCCAGGTATGCCACAGCAGATGCCTGTGTCCATGCCAGCGTTGCAACAGCCACCCCAACAGGTACCGAAAGCTTACTCTACCAACTACACAGTGCCCATGGAGCTGATGAAGAGGGACAGGAATTTACTGCCGTTGTCACCCATGCACAGCCCTCACCCGAGTCCTCAGCTGATACGTAAGAGTGGGGGACCTGCACCTGACAACACCCTTGTCCCTATAGGACCACCTGGCCCCAGTCAAAGCGCCCTGGTTGCAAACCAGAAGCTGAGCCGACGCACAGGTCCGCCTGTCATTGTGTCCACTATGGCATCTCCAGATACAAGTAAATCATTTTTATTCTCCTCATATTCTCATGATCTGTTTTTGTCAGATTTCTTGATACGTTTGCTCTTCCTTTTTCTTGGCTGTCTTACATGTTTTTTAAAAGATAACAGAGAGGATTTGGGCTGCTGCATTTTTGGCATTCTTGTTGAAAGACACCATTTTTTTTCTCTGCTTTCATTTAGTTGACAAGCTCCACAAAGCAGTGCTGCTTAGTTTTGTGGAATCACATCACCTCTTCACAATTTGCGTGACATTTCTTTATTGGAAACAACTTCAGTTAAAATGGTTGCAGTCCTGTCTTTAAAAAAACAACACAAATAGATTGGCCTTTTATTATGATGGATGATTTGTATTTGCAGAGCGTCTGTGTCAAGATAAAAGTGTTTTGTCACTGTGGTCAGTAAAAAAATCATTCAGCAGAGTGGTATGTGTGATATATATGTGGCTGTATGTTGTCACTGATGTTTGATGCAACATGCAGAACCTCAAGAAGGTCGATAATGATAAAGTTTTACTTTAAATTGTCTTACCTTCCTGGTCAGAGCTGCTATTGTGTTTGCTATTCTGTGGTTGTTCTGATTACATCAACAATAGATAAATGATGCCTATTCTCTTCTTATCTAGGCCAGTGGAACGAAACCCAAATGCTGCAGCCGATTGCTTTTTCAGATCTGTATTAGGGATTAGATTAAACCAGTAAAAGAATAACTTTCCAAACCTGTCCTACTTTTGGATTCTGCTTTTGATCCTTAAATTATACTTGTATCCATTCCTTGTCTGCTTATGAGAGCCAGATTCATAAGAATCCCAAACACTTGGTGTGAAGTCTTTTATTATTTTAGTAATATCACATGCTTTCTCTTGTCAGAATGACACATTACCCCATTAAACACAGCACAAAACGTCATTGAAGAGGTGCAGTATTGAGGCTTTGGGGGGAACAGCTGTCTGCACCGTTTCCTAAAACCCTTTATAGTTTAACAACTTGACACGGTCTTCCTGTATCAGTTTATCAGTCGTAGGATTCTTGTTTGAACAGTTCACATTAAGACTGATGTGACCAAAAAAAGCCTGACATTGTGTGCAGTACTGCTTGGAACATGAGGTGCCCAGGCGTGAATGTGTATTGCAGTGCTTTGAATCTGTGCACAATATGCATGATTGCCCTTGCAAGTAGTTTTTTCCCCCATCAAGCTGTTATTGGCTGTTTGTTACATCTTTTAGTAAATGATGGGAGCCAAGCCTAAGGTGTTTGCCACTTTTCTAAATCATAATCTGCTCCAGCTATAAAGCATTCATAAATGTGCGTAATGGTGATTGCAGCATTGTACGTAGCTCTTTCTTCTTTTGTCACTGTTAGCGCAGCTGCTTTTAATGAAGTCCTCTCTGTTTTGCCACGCACCATCTCCCCTCAGCCCCTCAGCCCCTGTTGTTGTAAACATGGATGTCTTATTGCATTATGATAATAAGGGTGCATCAGAGTTGCCGGGAAAGGCCTCACAGCAACTCAGGCTGCATGTGATACAGCAAGGTGGACCGCTGACCTGCATTAAATAGCAATGAGAGGAGTGTAGTTGTCCTTTGAACAGGTTTTCTCACCAGGTTAGGATACATTTAAGGTGGTGTATGAATGATTTAAGGATATTGATTTGATGAATGTTGAATGTCCGAGTTTGTAAACTGAATGTGATGAATTTTGATTTGTGTCCTAGAGTCATACTTATGTTCCTCATCAAAATGAAATGGATTCAGTCAGTGTAGCTTGTTGTATAATCACGTAAATCAATGAGGAATGTAAGACTCCAGTTTAGTTCAGCGTAATTAAAGCTGCCACATAACATTACTTACTTTCTTTTGAAACCTTGACCTGAGTCTCAGAAACAAAGTTACCTGCTCACCGCAGACTGACTAGCAGAATCACTGGACAGATAAAATGGAATTATAGTGCTGATGGCTGACGTGTGATTGTGTCATTTTCTCTGTGCAGGTTGTAATGGGGAAGGGGGGGTTGATAATCCATCAGATCCTCCGTTTCCACTTATGCACTAATCCACAGTTATTCTCATTCTGTCCAGACCAGCCTCCATGCTTTCTGCAAGCCTCTAAAACTACCAGTAGGTCGAAATAGACTTCAATGGCAGTGTCGCAGACTGAAAACAAATGAGCTTGGGAGGCATTTTTGTTGTCTCTATAATTTTTAGACCCAAGAGAGCAGACAGTAAAAGATCCCCATTGCTTGGCTGTCAAAACACACTGCTGCTCTAAGCGAACATACACACACACTCACACAAAAGCTTTGGAAAAGATTTGCCACATACACAAGCATCACAATGTTGGTACATACACACAGTCAGCAGAGTAGACCTTATTTGCATGAGGCTGACATTTGTTGCTTAGGTAATTTCATCTGTTAATGGACACAGGCGCAAAGCTGCTCTGAAAGCATATTCCTAAATTGTATGTTGCTAGGCAACGTGGGTTTTGGTAATGGTAGGCAGATTTGCTTGTGGTTAAAGGGTCAGCCCATTGTCAGAAAACACAGCAAATTAACATGCTCGCTCTTTTTAACAAATGCTCGGCTAATCTAATACATCTGGAAGACAGTATTACATATCCTTTCACTTACATCAATGTGCAGTTAATAAAGTCAGGTGGCCTTTATTCAAGAAGAGATTTGGGCATGTTACCCCAAATTTCACATTGATGTTTTGTCAGATAGACAAATAATATTGTCACAGCAGCAAATCCTTTAAATCCAATTACTTTTGAGCTTAGAAATTGTCTGACAACCCTGGAGAATTCATTAGCTACATCTGTGAGTAAATTTAGTTTCTAGCGCAACATAGTATTTGATTTTTCATGGAATACCCTTGAGCAAGACCCCGCCTTTACATGACTAACTAGGACTCACTTCCCATCCCCCACACCGGCATAGTCACCCTGGATGGTATTGCCAGATCTCCACTATTTTACCTCCACCCCGCAGAGAAGGCTCTAAGCTTCCATTCGTGGACTCTTGCCAGGCGACGTGATGCCAGCTAAGGTCAGTTTTTACCCTGCGTGACACACTAGCCGCAATTTCCTTTCCAGCTATAAGTCTGGCGTGATGATGGGGGTGGGTTATGCCATATTAGTTCTGGAGATAGCAGATTATGTATTAACGGGCCCAGGTCAAAGCTACAGGCAGTTGTTACATTGAGTGAAGGATTAAGGAGGAGAGAGAGAAAGAGAGAGGGGGGTGGGGGGAAACATAGTCCTACTACTGATGGATGATGATTGCTGCTTTCTATGGGGGGGAGGGGAAACGTGGTGTTTGCAGCTGTCAGTCAACCTTGGACTGTCCATGGACGTGACACAAGCAGCGGGTGTTGCATCCTAGACTTTGACGGTCAAACTTTGGCCGCAATCTGGGATGTCTGCTGAAAATTGCCCTTTGTTGTGCCAGTTGTCACACACACAGAGGTACATATATCATTTCCCTCTGACCTGAAAGGATCTACATTGTGCCACGACCCAGAGTTATCCAGCCATAGGATTAAATTATGATGTTATCAGAGCAACAAGCAATAAACATGAACATAAAATGAACTGTGCCTTTGGATGTTTTAAGCCTCTGATGTTTCAAGCTGTAAAACACCTTTCTGGAAGCTAAATTAATTTCGTGCATGAGAGTAATGATCGCCTAGTATTTGGAGGACTTTCAAGGCCTGGATGAATATGAAACTCTCTTTGTTAAATCCCCTGTGCAAAATATGAGCAACTATGTTGGAAATAGTTAGAGGCGGTAAAAATAACTTTCTGTCTCTGAGTCTAAGAATTACAGCTTCAAGAGGCCTGACAATGTTCTGAGCAGTTTTAATCAACTGAAATCCTTAAGCAATGTCAAATGAATTTAAGAACTGTAGTACGGGTTTGTGCACAGGAACAATAATACACCATTTGTTTTAATTTTCCTCAACTCTGATAGGTGCATTTGTCCCATTTATTTACCCTGTACTTGGTGTGGTTTGGCAGTGAATCTTGGAAATGTAGATGAAACTTCCAAAGCCAGCTCATCTGAACACACCACAAATAAATGCTTCTTGTGTGTGTGTGTGTGTGTGTGTGTGTGTGTGTGTGTGTGTGCGCACGTTAGGGCTGTACATTATACCAGTGTTCCACTGCAATTGCGATGTATGCATGCAAAAAAGTCAGGATAGACAGGATGTCCGATGTCCAGTTACTTCGGAAGTCAGATGTCAGAGCTGGGAATGACTTTACACCCAAGTTGACGCCATTTCAGTAAACAAGTTAGAAAACCAAGATGGACGCCTACTGTTAGCCATTGTTAACTGTTGATAACAATTGTCAGCTGTCGTTAGCTATTGTCAGTTGTTGTTAGTTGTTGTTAGCTCTACCAGTTGTAAACAACGCATAACACAGTATTTTACTCTTACAAACACCATAGCACCGTGTTCACAGTTAGACGTTGGGCAGTACAACATATACCACTTATTTTATTTTACAAAAACATATACAGGAGTGCTAATAAATAAAACATTACGTGAGCTTTCACTGTTACTGTTTAGTGTCGATGCACATGCCAACTTGGATTGTGACGTTGTCGTCAAGTCGGGGTTGGTGTGGGTTGTCCGACTTTCTGAGTTGAAAAATCCGACTTCAGGGGGGCATTCCAGATGAATTTTCGACTCGGAGCTCGGAAATTCCGACTTCCAAGTGCAACTTGAATGCAGCATATGATCTGAAACACATTGTCACCAGTTTTTTGTTTCCCTAAACAGTCTACAGAAAGTCCGCCTGATATCCCTTGATTGCAGGCCCTCACTTGACTGCTGAACATGCAGTGTATGTATCTGTGTGTCACATGACTGCAAAAATTAATATACATACAGTGCTGTTACAGGTACAGTCGCAGTCAGACCAGCAAGACCGATTTCTAGTGTTGTTACAGTGCCGGCTCGCTCAGGTGCTTGTTGACGTTGAGGGCACACAGACAGACTGGGAATAAGACCATGGTGTGTATACTTGAAACAAGTGCACTTGTAGCGCACGTATAGTGTAGATGTACAGTACATATCCAAAAGGAAATATTGCAATATGTTTTTTACCCAACATTGTGCAGCCCTAATGCATGTGCAATCTTCTGTTGGCACATGTGGTGGCTATTGGGTCCCAGTGCAAGAGGAAGATGATTATGACGAGTAAATAACAGGTCTGGTCTCTTGTTTTCTTCTCATCTTGTTTTATTTTTCCATGCGTAAATTGATAACAGTCCCTCTGTCTCTCTTTGTTGAAACTTCTTGGTAGGAAATGGTTTGACTTTGACACTCTCCTAACTCAAGAGAGTTGGAGTGGGGGGAAAAAGAAATCGGAGGTAATGGGAGAAATATGTTTTTAAACAAACGTCATACTTAGCTCAGCACATTCATTCATGACTGTGGTTGTGGCTTACAGGGCCTGTCTGCAGGAAAAAGAAGGGAATGAGGAAAGACGGGAGGTGATAGGACTCAACCAAAGACAACAGAAAGAGAAGATTTAACAAGAGATACCAAGGAACAGCGTTTAAAGCACGCAGAGCTTTTTTGAAAGTAGATTGACTGCGGTGGAAGCAGTTATTAAGACTTGGAAATGAATTCAGTGGGAAAACAGGAGATTACATGATGTTACACTATCATGGGATGATTGTAATTACATGCTCTAGTACTAAGAAATAAGGAAAACATTTAAATTTACTTCAATTCTACTAGGAAACTATAAGAAGTCTTCATGTGCTTTTTTGGAGCTTGTGTTCATAGTTTTGTGAGCACAGGAAATGGCAGACACAGTTTAGGACGTGGATTCAGAGCTATAGGGTTGTTGAGTCAGCATTGGTCATCAGCTTGTATTACCGCCAGAATACCTTGTTTTTTCAGCTATGGTGGTGATATATTCATGGATGTACTTTTCCTGAGTTGAGGTGTCCACTGAGTAAAATACCGCACAGGTGTCATCAAATGGAAAAACTGGACCTCGGAGTGTGAGGTCTGACCGTGCCGGCAGAAAGCTCTTTGTGGTCAGTTTGCTGCATCCTTTCAGACATGACTTGAAGTGATTTACTGCTGCCGGTGAGAGCAGAGAGGCAAGGGAAGGACATACACAAGAGGTCACTCACTCAGATATTTACAGCTCAAAAAAATACAGAGGATAAATTGAGAAGCTGAAAAACTCAGACTCAGACTCAGACTCAAAAAAGTCCTGCACTCCTTACATTTCTCTCACCTTTCCCTTTTACCCACTTTTTCATTTTAAACTTCTTTTTTTGTCTATTTCTTCTGCCTTTTTGCCCCCCATCATTAAATTGTCATCCATCCCTCTTCACCTTCCTTATTTCCTTTTTAATTTTCCTCATCTCCTCCTCCTGTTTTCTTCTCTTATTTATCTTCCTCATGTTTCATTCTTCTCCTTTAGTCCCTTTTTCCTTTGTTCCTTTGTCTCTTTGTCTTATCATTTTCCTTTCCTGATTTCAGTCCCTTTATTTTCTTTTCTTTTATTCCTCCAACTCGTTCCCTATCCCCTTTGTTTTTTTACCTCTTCTCTTCATTCTGTCTTACTCATCCCTTGTTTTTTCTCTTTTATTTTTACTTTTATTTTGATTTCTTTCCCTGTTCCATCCTTTTCTTTTATTCCCTTCCTTTCCTAATCTTTTTCCTTCTCCTCTTTTCTCCCCCTGATCTTGCTTTTTCTTTTTCTTTCTCTCTACCTTCCTTTCCTCCAACCAGGGATTCACTCTGAATTATTCATTTTGTGAAAATGAAATCTTCAAGAGCGTTAACCCAAAATAAAGAAGAGGTAGGGCTGACCATGTTCAGTATGTCTGTGTGGAAGAGTGGGTATGTGTGTGTGTTTGTATGTTGTTGACCAGGCGTCGCAGACCTCAACACTTGGCCAGGCCGTCTTAACAATGGGGGTGGAGATATGTTTAGAGGTGCAGATGAATCTCATTTGCACTTGAGGAAAATATTATACATTTCTCAGCGGGCATGTAGCGTGTGTTGATGGAGGCTCACACACAATGCTGTAAATTGGATTGTATTTCACAGTGTTTGACAGTGTTTTTAGTGTCACAAAGGAAAGACCATTTTTATGTATGTTGGTCTTCATGAGTGTGATTCTAGATATATATTTGTTTTTGAGACTCACATTTCTGAACTGACAGAGCTTCAAGAAGCCCCACTCCTGACTGTGTGTGTGAGTGTGTTCACTGTATATTTGTTCATATCAGGAGAAAGGAAGAGTGATTGTAATAAGACATTGTATAAGTATTGTTTTTTTTTCTTTATGTATTTATAAGGGATGCTTCTAAGTAACTGATTCCATTGTCACTGACTAAATAAAATGGAAAAAAAGTTAAAAATTAGCTTTTTATCAGAATAATTGGATTACAGAGTCAAATAGGTTTGCAGAGTATGTCTTAAATTAGATTGCACCATCAGCCTTTGGATAACATCCACATGACTATGCTAGTTAAATTGTTTTGATGAAGTGGTCATGTGCCAGTTTGACAAAACACAGTCTACGTAAAACTTTATCTTTATTTTGCAGATCCAAATACTGCCGAACTTTGCTGAAGTAGCATCATGTGTCTAGTTCTGTCTTGTGTTCTGTCGCAGGGCTGCATTAGAGTTTAGACAAAACTTATAACCTGCATTATGGGCCGTTGATAATAAAAAGTCTTGTATTTGTCATTTGGATGATTATTTCTTTCAGCCTTGTATTTCACAGATGAAATAAACGAATTAGGAATGAGTCACGAATAATCAGCATGTGGATCGGCCCTGAAAAAAATGGTCTAGCCCTAATAAAAACGTTGACATGTCTAACTGACTAGTATTTCTGGTGGCCACACATGAAGGCTGGGATGTTACATTATTTAGTTGACTAAATGTGTTTGTTCAGTGTTTTATTCTTTATTTATTTGAGACAGACCACTGCCTGTAGTATAAAGATCAAGTCTCCTCTTTGATAGGTGAATTCCAGCTGGAAAGTCCCGTCTTTGTATTTAATTAGAAAAACAACAACACACATGTGAAGTATTTTAATATTTAATACCTGTAATGTTAATCTTATTCTAGTTTTCTATTTTTTTTTCCAAATGACTAGAAACAGACGTCCTCATTTGGTCAGTGTAGCGTTTGAGTCCCCTGTTAGTAATACAGATAAGTATATGTGTGTGCTCATATTTCCCTACATATTTGTTCACTGTTTCACTCTCTATGGATGCCTGTTCACATGTAATCAGACTAAGCCTGAAGGATACGTAGGGAGTGTAAGAAGCTGCCCCCCCCCCACCACCACCACCACCTTTATCACCCATGCTCTCTCTCTCTCTCTCTCTCTCTCTCTCTCTCTCTCTCTCTCTCCTGAACACATCTTCACACACATCCTCTTTACATCTCTATCTCTCTAATCAGGCCACTTGGCTCAAGTCACAGAGAAAGAAAAGAGGTGGAGAGGGAGAACAATGGTGCAAAAGAGGTGTAGTGATGCACAGACGGGGCCCGAATAGGAGAACAAGCATTTATGTGTAGAAATCACATCCCTTTAAAAAACTCAACATCTGTCGTCCACCTGCAGCTGTGCCATCTCTTTCTTCCTTTTTTCGTCACTCTTCCTCTCGTTTCGCCCCCCTCGCCACAAGCTCGTCCAGGCCTCAATCATTTGGCAGCAGCACGCGCTGTGGATCACAGGAGGCAGATGGGACGGTGAATTTTAGAGGTCAAATTATACTGTAGGTCCTTTTCTCCCTCCAGTGCTCTTTTTAATGAATGAGGCTTTTTTACTCCGGGCCTGGTTTGAGGGCTCCGGTTACATGTTGTAACCAGACCTCTTCAATGGGGCCCTGTAAACTCTCCGTATACTCATATAAGCTTACAGTAAATACACACAGTACACTACAAAACACTAAGCGTGTTTTTTTAATTTGATTAAAATCTTAACGCCAATTCACAATGTGGCTGAGTCAAATACAACTTATCTATATACCTATTCAGTCCTGAAGTCATCAGATGGTTGCAACAAACAGTCTCTGATTATTGATGATCATCTCATTTATTTGCCTCTCTATGATTAATCTATTATTTTTCCTTTAACATCCAGAGTTGGCTTTTTCAGGTCTTATATCTTGTCTAACTAACAACTCAAACACGTAGACTTTCAGTTCACTTGGATGCAAGGCATAAAAAAAGATGCACATCTTTAATTTAATTGGCATAAAAAATCAAAAGTTTGAAGCTTTGCTGTTTGAAAACTTTCAAACATGATTTTACAGTCCTGACAGCAGCTGCATACATATTCCTGCCAGTGTACTTATTAGCGGCTAATTATTTCACCTCTGAAAAACAAAAACATAGCACTGTTACCAGCAGATGGCTCATTCTCAGTACACCGTCGACAATAGTGCTGTTGTGTCTGGGTTTGTTGCCCTGACAGCCTGGGCAGACGACTTAACCTTATTATGAAAATCCTTTTTAAGGGGTCTGTCCGAGTCAAACAGCCTCAGCCCTGACAGACTAGTGTGGTAGTAAACAGGCTAATCTGTCAGAAATCTGCCGGCCTTTAAATCTCTACATGAACTCTTGCTTGTGTCGGCAAGTTCACACAAAACCCCCACCATCATTTGTATTAAACACATCTCAGAAGACTGAATTTATCACGGAAAATAACAATAAAATATATTGATTCTGTTAATAAACAAATGCAGGGCGACTCTCAACGTGATACATAAAGCAACTTTGCATTAAGGGATAAATTGCAGGATAGCTATATAGCTCCATCAGGATACCTGATTAAGGGGATACTCCAGCATAAAATTAAGTAAGGGTCAAACACACCATAACACCGAGTTAGACACCCCCTCCAGGGATGAATGTTGCCGACCGCTTGCTTCTCTAGTAATACCAACTTTAGTAACGACCGCACAATAGCAATACACAGCGGTCTATGTCTCCACGTGCAAACCTCAATGAAAACGCCACTCTATAGCCACAAATAATGTTCAGAATAGCTTTGCACTTCATCAGCAGTACATACAGGGTCCCAGCCATAGCACTAGCCACCAAACATCTTTTTCGCTTTGCGTGGTTCCCTAAACAAAGAGACCAAACACAACTCAACCACTCTCCTCCAGCAGCCCCTTGTTTGTGGAGGAGACCCATCGAGTCGATCACCGAGTGCAGCAGATTATCTCCAAGTAGCAATAATCATCATAACCATTTTGCACTGCAGGCATGGTAGTTCTTCTGCCTTAGCGTCTTGGTCTGATTGCATTTCCTTGAAGAAATTAATGTTCTTCCTTGAGCTGCGAAAGTCCACTGCACTCAGTGATCGACTCGTCAGGGGTCCCCCCACAAACAAGCAGCTGCTGGAGGAGAGTGGGTGAGTTGTGTTTGGTGTTTTGCTAAAGTATGATGTTATGATGTGAAATTGGTATTTTGTCTCAACCTAATAAACATGCTTTTGTGACTCTTTGATCAGAGATGAACAGATTAAGTGGCTTCATATCAGCATCATTATGCGACATCTTTCCTCCTATCACCAATGGCAGAAAATTAAATCTAAAACAGTCCTTTGCTCGTGTTGAATATAAATTATGTTTAAAATGATACGGTTAAACACTACAACTGTAAGACGTATTGGCCTTGCTCTGAAAACTTCAGCATAACTCAACGTATGTCCTGTTCATCAACTCATTACAAACCCATATTACATAAGTTACTGCCAACGATAACCATGGGTACTTCATTTTAATGTGCTTGGAATAGTGATCGTAAACATGATGTTATTTTTTGTGCTTTGATATAACCCAAATATTTACCAAGTTTTGTTTTTCTTAATGATTTTGGATAGCTTGATCCAAATCCAAAAGTCCCTTTGTGGCAATATTCACTGAGCTAGATATTTTTTAGTAAAATATTCACCCAAGTGGCTGGCTTGTTGTCAGAATATCAGTATCAGCTGTTGAAAAACTGATATCAGTGCACCACTAATTTTAATGCAGTCTGATCAAAAATAACTATCTAACTATCTGCTATCCTCTGATTATTTGCTGCCTGTTCAGTGCTGAAAAAACAGTTTTTTCGATCTATTTGGACATATTTGCAAACAGGTATTGTGTAAGACATAAACCCTAACTTTATGACAAGTCTGTAACATAGTTCTGCTGTAATCATGCCTTCTTACTTGAAGATTGTCCAACCAATGTTGCGACATGTTCATGCATAATTTCACATTGCTTTTTGGCGTTTTAAACTTAGTGATCCCCTTTTGCCTCTGTAACCCCTGCTAATACTTCAAGTGCTGACACAGCGGTGAGGTAACACGCCTCTGTCGCATTTGTATTTGAGGAGACAATTGTGGATATTATACCTAAAGGGAACTGTGAAAGGGCTTGAAAGAACAGCAGACAGTTTTTTTAGTGAGAGGAAAAGCGGAGTTGTATGCGCAAATATTTGTCTTTCACACTTTTACAGTATTTAAGAATGTAATTACACTTTTACACAATTACACTTCAAATACGTGTGACTTGGTTCTTTGTGCAAGCGTGACAAGTATCAATGTTCCCTTGTTGAATCCCCAAAATGAGCCACTCAACAGCACCCTGATCAACACAAACCAATCAACTCATGCTCACGTTTAAAGAGCGAGGATCGAAATCACAAACTGGAATCGTGAATAGAGAGTTTTTGAGCGAGAGAGTGAGACTGAGAAGAGGGGGGGGCCGGAGAAAGAGAAAAGGGCTGGCACTCTTGAAGAACCGTGAGGGCCAGATCACAAATAATAAAACAGAAAAAGGCAGCGATGGATGGAGGAAGGGGGAGGGGAAAAAAAAGAGGGAGGAAAATATGTTGAGTGAAGGGGAAGGTCGGAGAGAATGGGAGTCGAACATGTGCCAGCAGCGCTGCACCTCTCGCTGTGACTGGTGCTCTTCAAGGATCTTTCCTCTCCCTCCCTCTTTCGTCTCTTTTATTTACCTCCCTCTTTTCCTTTCTCCTGCGTAGCTGCAGCTAGTCTTTTTTTCCCGTCTTTCCCATTTTTCTTTCCCCCCACCCCTTCCTCTCTCTTTCCCTCTCACTCTCTCTCTCTCTGTCTCTCTGTCTTTCTGTGACTTGCAACAAAAGGCTGACGGAGTGAGCCTGACGTCTGAATGAATCGCCCAAACCTGCCGTGAAGGGAGAGAAGAGGGTGACGGAGGGAGCGCGGAAGGAGAGAAGATACAAGTGATCTGGCTTGAGAGGCGGAAAAAAAAAGAAGAGCGCGCACAAGAAGAGTAGAGATCCTTTTTTTTTTACCTCCCCTTCTTTGGAGATTAAAGGAGTTGAAGGCATTGCGTTGACCGTGCTGAGGGGGGGCAGTGACGATCGTACTTCTCGCTGCTGTCCTCCCCTTCACCCACTGCCCTCCTGTGCCACCTTCCATTTTCCCCCTCTTCCATCAGAGTATCAGTCATCTGAAAAAAAAAGAAAAGAAAAATGGAGGTTTTAGGGGTGAGGTGACGAAGGAGGACAGATTTGGAAATAAGAAGTGTTGGAGAGTGAGAGCAAGCGGGAGCGAGGGAGACTCTCTCCACATCCCAAAGCCACTTCTTCTTCTTCTTTTTAATTTTTTCGTGAAAATCTCTCTGCTATATTTCCTCTGTCATGTGCTGCTCCTGATTTGAAGAATGTGGAGACAACATTTCCCAGGCAAGGAGCATGCTTCGCACCGTCTTATGCATACGTGTTCGTCTCTCTGCATGAATTCATCAAGGGTCGTAATAAAAACTGTGCTGTGTGTTTGATGGTGATGGGTTGGGGGGTAGGGGAGAGGAGTCGGGGGGTTGGGAGTTGGATTTGGCTTTAAGGCTAATGAGCCTCTTATGTTTTTGCAATGGAGTGTGTCATGAAAACAGTGTGTGTGCGCACGAGGGGCGAGCGCCCATGTGAGTGCATGTGTCAGTGTTTCCTCGTTCGGCGGTTAGAAAACCACGGAGCTGTGCTGCACAGTAGAAGGAGGAAGCTGAGAGCGGAGTGGTTGACATTTGAAGGGTCAGAGGTCACTGGAACATCAGCATTGAGTGGCTGTGTGTGAGATTGTTAATGGTTGTTGTTGCATGTTAATGCTGTGTGTTACAGAGTGTGTATCAGGCACTAAATCTGGGTGTAGAGATGTAGTTGAGGTTTGTTATTTCAGATTTTTTATCTCAAATATACATAAATCTGCAGATATTTGGGTGAAAATTGCTCAGACAGTGTGATTTGGATGAAAAACACTCGAGAATAATCATAGTGGGAGTTGTAATCATAATCAGAAACTAATTTGCACTTTTTCTCAGAGCTGTCAAACCACAAAATCACCTTAGGAAAAACCGCCATCAAAGTTGTTTTTATTTCATAGCTGTAAGCATAACTTTGTAGTCCAGCACAAGGCGAAACCTGCCAAAAGTCATCAGCCAAGTTTACAAAATCTGATCATTTTCCTGCAGGATGAGAATTTCTCTTTTTCACAGCTCTTACATTTGGTGTTTATGATTTGTTACCATCAGCTTGTGTAGATGCTACAGATTCCTTTTCTCCTGCTGTGTTTGGTGTGTACATGCAACCAGCCGGCGCACACACACTCACTTGTCTGTGTATCCAAGTGCATGCGCGTGCACGTGTGTGTACTTGTGTGTGAAGTGAAAGCTGGGTCCGCTGTTCATCAGCTCTGACAGCTGCTTTTGTCTCAGGACCCTGATTGCTTTTAGGCCGTGCTGGCAAAGCACAAAAGACAACGTTTAAAGAGGAGCTGGTGATGGATGGATGCTCCCCTCTCTCACTCTGTGTTGTATTTACCGCTGACACCACCTGTGATATCTTTATGTCAGCGTGTGTTTCCCCCACTCTCTTTCTTCCTATCCCCCCGCCCTCCTACATTTTAATATGTAATTTCTCCCGTCTTTTCTTCTCTCTCATCTCCACCCTCGCCCCCTTTTGGCTCGGTGTTTTGGTGGTGATAAGTTTTGGAGGAGGGCAGGCGGTGGGAGGACAAACAAGGTCTTTGTGTGTCCACATAGTGGAATAAGAGACAGGCCGGGGTGGTGACGGTGTAGCCAGGCTCAGATAGGGTCCGGTGGGGGCCCGGAGAAGGCAAGTCTGCCAAAGAAAAGATTACACCTCCCCTGTTTTTCTACAGATGCCAGGGGATCGTAAACATACTGGAGAAAGTAGACACTCCCAAGAATGAAGGCGCCGGATCCTTATTAACGTGCATGTACGGTGAAACATAGTTCTTTATATGAGGGGCATGGAAGTGGACGGACTAAAAGAGCACTGGCATTGAGAGCTGTGAATGCCCTTGGACATTTTATTTAACACAATATTCCTGATAATCACTGATCATTACTGGCTATCATCTGTGGGTGTGTGTGAAGATGAGTGCAGCCAAATCTCTGCATGTGTGTGTGTGTGTGTTCACAATAAATTCAGGGTTCATTGCGTTCACGATATGAGCACTCGCAGAAAGCACATTGCAAAAGTATGAATTTATCCCAATAAACGAGAAGCAGGACTTTTTTATTCTTAGAAATAAAGGCATTGCTTTCTCTCCCACCATTAACACTCTCGCCCCATTTTGGTGCAGTCAGATAAACCCAAGCTGGCTGTTAGCCACCCTCAGATTAATTGATGCCAATTAAGTGGCGAAAAAAGCTTTTTGGATTTACTCTGGAGTCAGGGGACATGCGGCAAACGCAGGTGTTTTGTAAAACATGGAAAGCAGGAGATAAAACGTGTGAGTTATAGCTAATACGAACAATTTAATGTATCACATGGAACCCTGGCATCGCACATCACGCATTTTTCCTCCGATCATTCAGGCCAAGTTTGAGTTTCCAGGTTGAGTGTCCATGTGGGATGTTGCCTTCTGGGGGCAAATTGGATGAAATGAGGCTTTTCCTCTTCTCATCTTTCTGACTCACTGTTGCACTTGCCACAAAATCATCAGCTCACACCCCCTCCTCCTTTTAACTCTCAGACCATCCCATCGCTGAGACCCCCCAGCTTGGGAGTTGCTAGGTAACCAGAACCAGCTGTTGGTCCTAAGCCCGTTGAGCCCATCTTGGCTCTGCCTCAGCTGCAGTGTAGTATTTTCTCTGAAAGTGCGCTGTGAACTCAGCGACCGCCGCTGTGGCCCTGACATCATCGTGCCATGGAAAATCTTCCTCACTTCCTTTTGTTTTTGCAGATTTTTATTGTTCCACTGCTGCGGGAACCGGCGTGGGAGCCCTGTCTGTGGCATGTATCACATCAGTTTGAGTAATTGAGCAGAATTTCATCACCTCGGGGAAATGAGCAGAGGAATAATGAGTCAGTGGGTGGTGAGGGTTTTTCTAGAAGTTGTCACCTGAAAATGTAGAGCGAGATGACAAAGATTATAAAAGAGGGAGTAGAGTGACTGTCCTCCATGAGGTGAGGATGGTTAAGCATCTCAGAGACATGGGATGGCGAAGTACACTGTGTCACTTTTCACATGAGCGCAGGTCAGCTAATGCAGTTCGGACCGTTTAACTTTTTACACAGTGAGTAAGAGCCTCGCAAACAAACCGCGAGCAAATCCGAGGGGAGTGCGCTACCTTCCAAATAAAACAGTCTCTGCAAACCAACAGAGACACATCAGAGATCCATGAAACCACAAAACCAGAAACACAATCTGTCAGAAAATAGAGCCTGAGGAGTTAAGATAACCAACGCAGTGATATTAAATGTTAGTTTAAAGAAACCCACAGATTTGAGCTAAGGTTTATTTCTCTTATTGATTGTTTGCACTCTATTTAGGAAAAGATCCTTCTTCTTAAATCTCTGACTCACAGCGCCTGGCATGGGATTTTTCGAGGCTGCTTTTCCAAGATTGCCGCTTCCAAATGAGCGAATTACACATCAGATCGTACACACCAGCGAGAGACTTTTTTTCTCTATGAGCTCCGTCTTTCTTTCCCTCTCATGTTTGAAAAGATTACTTCTGTTTCTGTTGTCCGAATCCAAAAAGTTGTTTTAGTTTTAACATCTGTAATCCATTTGTGGTTGAAAGTACACTCCTACCAGCTCTGCCAGAAGTTTTCATACTTCCTGAAGAATGATTCAGTTAGTGATTAGCAGTGGCTAAAGGATGATATCAACTTTTTTGTCCCATCAAGCTTCCCTTGAGGGGCATAACAAAACATGACCTCAGCTGTGTATGTGTTGCCACACTGAACACAGATCAGATTTAGTTAGTCGAGCTGTTGGCGTCGCTCCTGTGTTTCTGGCTTTTAGACAATGCTGGCCGCTGTTCTTTGATAAATACTTTGGGAACAACAACAGGAAATTGACACATGCAATTTGCATTTTTTAATTCCAGAGACTACCAGCCAAAGTATTTGGCCGTTAATATAAACTTTTTTCAGCCGTGTTGTTTCTGCTGCTCACTGAAGTTTACATAACAGCGAGAAGGCTCTTAAAAAATGCCTCTGCGGTGCATTAAGAGTGGCTCTGGGTTGTTCTGTCTGGTACTGGGTGGGTCTCTGTGTTTGGACAAGGAGAGTTCTGGCTTTGATGGGCCTGCATGCTGGGTGGGGTGGCTGGCTAGCTGCTGCCAAACTCTCCAGGCTGGTACCGACCCAACTGGGGAGGGAGACAGAGGGGGGACGAGAGAGGGAGAGGTGAATATAAACAGAAAGAAAACAGCAAGACAAGAGTTTAGTAAAGAAAAGAAAAATAACTTTAAATTTTAATGTTAAACCGACTTTTGATTATATTTTTTCAGTTCACAACACTACAGGACATCAGTGATTATACTTAGATTATCTGCAAATTAAATCCATTTAGCAGAAATGTGATTGCTATTATAATCACCTATCAATGCAAAAGCTCTATACAGCAAATTACAATAACACATGATGAATCTGCAGATTATTAACGCCTAACAAGTTATTCCTTATGATACAATATAGTACATTATGATATGATTTTATACAGTATAGTACAAAACATTATATTTTGGTAGGATATGATACAAAGCAATACATGACATATGATGCAATGCTGTGCAAAATAGCATGACACAATATAATATGGTATGATACAATGCATTTTCATACTATCTTGTTTGACACATTGTGATATATGTTATTATGTAATCTGTATGATACAATTAAATGTGATATTGATTTATGACAATGCATTATTACTTCATTTTATTCAGATGTGGTATGATACAATCAGATGCAATACTGTGTGATCCAAGATGGAAATGAAACAATATGATCTGGTATGATTTTGGGCTGACGTCATATACCAGTAACGACAGGAACTGTCTTAAATGAAATTTGACATAATCATATTGTGCTAAAAACAGGCAAACAATGACATAGAGTTCATAGCTGAAGTTCTTATGCTGCTCATAGTTTAAATTTCAAAATAAAAGCATAGTTTTAGAAGATAAATTTACCAAAGAAATACAGAAAGTGTTTAGAATTAAAGTATGCCAAACATTTTTTGTATGATGCAGTGTCTAAAGAGGTGACACAGCCAGTGATGTGCATAAAACAGAAATCGAAGTTAACATGTAGGTTAACTGTATATTTCAGTAAAATATGTGGACTTATTATATTCATGAGCATATGTTGCTGTGTTGTTTTAAATATGAAATTCTTCAAAAAACATTGCAATAATATTGTTATCATGATATTTTATAGTCATGATAACTATGAGTTGAATATCTGATATTGTGACAGACCTTATATGATACAAAAATCTGCATTGTTTTGTTAACTTGTATGCTGTACATAGTTTTCTGTCACCACAGCACACTGCCAGAAGAGCCTTTGTTACATCTGTTAGTGTTAAATATCACAGTACTGCATAAAGGACACTAGATGTTGAATCATTGAATCTGGATCGATGGATAAAGACTCGACTCTGATATCCTTTTTGGGCTCTTTACCCGCTTGAAAAATCCATAACTTGTCAGCTAAATGCACTCAAGGCTCTTGTGAGTGTAATGGTTTGTTTTATTATGGTTTCAGAGTCGCTTTTTTCCTAGTCTTCTTCTCATACATCATTTGATAGAAAACGCTTCATTTTGTGAAGTTAATCATCTGAAATAGACCGACATAAGGTAAGCATTACTAGTTATGTTAGTGCTTAGACATTAGACGAGCAGATGACTTGTTATTGCAGTCCTCTGCAGCTGCAAGCTTATTCAGAGTCTATAATATTCCATAAAGACCGATAAACGCCCCGCGGCAATCAGACATAGACTCAATACACAGTCAATGTAATTAACATTGAGTTCAGAGAAGCCTGGATTTTCAAAATAAAACATAAAATAAAACTGTTCATATTGCATCACTACCAGAACTGATGATTCGTGTCTGTGGTCACTTTATCACTCTGTGCTTTTTATCTATTAACACAGGACAGAGGTTGTAGGGTTTATTAACCGTCTGGCTGTTTTGGAGACTTAAGTGTAGGAAGTCGAGCACAAAAGACCTTGGAAAATTTCCTGCTCACATTCAGCAGAGCTTTTTTTTCTGAGCATGTAATTCAATATACTTTTAAGGAATCAAGTGTGTTGGTGGCAAAGCTTCTTCTACCCACTGCTCATCTAGAAAACGACGGAGGAAGTAAAAGATTCCTCAGAGGACAAAGTGCACCTAGATCTGAAAATCCTACCCTCCAAATTTGCCTTGAACACAGCATCTGTATCAGGATTGATAATCCTCCGGAGACTGATCTGCCCACATTTACCGCCTGACTTAAACCAGCAGGAGAAAATGTCATGAAGTGTCCTTCTGATGGCATAAGAGTAGAGACTAAAGCCTCCAAACTCATTAACTTTGATGAGACAGTCAGTCCCTGAAGGGGCGCTGAGGAGAGGCTATTACAGAGACTCAGTCAACAACACATTTCTATCAGAGTGTGTGTGTGTGTGTATTTCTTTATCAATAAGCAGTATGGTTTATTTATTATTCAAATATTAACTTTATTAAGATAAGACACAAAAAAACACATAGTTGCTCATGTATGATAAACATATTGTCTTTGCAGTTTTTCTTTTCACCGAGGGGAGCTTCAGTCCTTAATAAAACCAACCAGCTCCAACAAATCACTGCCCAGGTATCCGAGTCATTAAGACCCTCATTAAGAGGCTTGTTAGGCGTTAATTATCCGCAGATTCATCATGTGTTAAATGCGGTGCCGTTCTGCCTTATTAGTCCAGGGAAAGGCTAATAACCACCAGGAAATAATTAATCATCAGCATTTTGACCTACTTCCTACAAGTGACGCTGCCTTTTCCACCAGCTGGATCTTGTCTAAGTGTGTATTGAGCGAGAGTGCGTCGGTCTGCGTCCAGTGTGTGTGTGTGTGAGTGTGTGTGCCCGTCTGAAAAGCAGTGTGTTTCCTCCGTGTGCCACTGTTGGAGATGATGGAAGTAGTTTCTTCCTCAGTCAGTCAGAGCTGTGATAATGAACTCTGCAGGAGTGTGATGAGGGGGCACAGGGAGAGCTGAGGAGCCACAGGTGTGTTTGGCAGGCAGCCTGTCTCCTCTCCTCATTGCTAGCATACACTAAGCACACACACACACACACACACTTTTACACACAGTGATTCCCCCAGTGAGAATAATGAACACTTTCAGCTTCTGCTAGAAAAATGGAACAGAAAGATCGGGGTCATTTCTTCTTTTAACCTTTTTTTCTCTTTATATGCACCTTTGTTCTTTTCTCTTTTAACATGCAGTTAAGGCTTTTTAAGGCTCCTCTTGTTAGAAAGAGAGCTGCAATAAAGTAATATTGTTAATAGCTGTCATAAAATAAAATACAGCACACTTTTGTACACTGTGATAGAGCAGCTCTTAAACTCCTACCTTATAAAATTGACAAAGAAAGAGAAATAAAGCTACATATAACAGATAAAGTTCGTATAAATTCAAAGAACGATTTTATTAGGACAAGTTTCGGGCATGAATTTAAAGATCTTCAAAATATCTCTCTTAAATTGAAGAGGTTTGGTCAAACTCCAATAAGGTGGTTTACTACATTTCCTTTGATGCAGTCAAGACAAAACAAGTTTTCACTAGCAACATGGTACCTTTCTGCTACGAGCATAGTTGTACTCCAGTAATGCGTAAAGTCAGTGTTCAAAAAGCTCTTCAAAGTCTTTGAAAGTAAAAAGAATAACGTCTCTTTGTTCTGTCGAAGAGAAACCACTTCAGGGATGAGACGGTCTAAGCACACTCAAGGTTTCCTCCAAACATCACCAGACTGTTCTCCTGCTCTTCTCATTCTCTCTCTCTCGGTGAGAGATTAACTTCACTCCTTAAGTCATCTTTGCTTGTCGAGATATTCTGCCGCACATTCAGTTTCCTCTTGAGTTCAGCGGAACTCAGTGCTTCAGTTTTTTAAAAAGATTTCCAACTGAAGTGAACTGAATAAGAAGAAATGTGATTGAGGAAATACCCCTGGTTATCAGATGAATGAGTAAGAAACATGAGTTATCAAATTATGAAACCACGGCTCATCTGCAATTTTAGGTGGTTTCTTGTGAGCGGCTCTTTATCCAACTGGTCAGAACAGAGGTTAGTGTGCTGTTAATAATACAATGTCAATATACAGTTTGTCGACTGAAGTTAGGGGTGAATTTTTTTGTAACTTTCATGACTTAATATGCACCCATTTCAGTCGTATTTAGGGTTCCCAACCGTATTGTAAAAAACTGGATCCTACCGTATTTGAAAACAAAAAGACATGTCCTGTAATGAACTAAAACGGGACGCTCCTTTTCCTGTATTTTCTGACAGCGTCTCTCCGCCTAACACACTGTCACAGGCTCACATTTTTCGGCCCCAGCCTGAAAGAAGGGACACCCAAATTTTATAAGGGACACCAAAAATTTTTCAAAGGCGGCAGGCCAGATTAACTGTCCCTTATTTCAATCTCTTGGAGTTGGCAACCCTATTCGTATCTCAAACAACACTAAATATAACTCAAAGTAAGAGTGAAGCAACCACAAATGTCTGCTATTCTGCTTTATATACAATTATGAGGGGATATTTGTGATGCTCCTTTTTTTGGAAGAGCCCTGTCCCGTTTTAAAACTAAAGAAAAAGCCACAATAAATCCCACTGATAAAGAAACCACCATGACATTAACAAGACTGCTCAGAAAATAGTTCAAGGATCCCCTTTTCTCTTCAAATTTAAAACCTGCACCAGTTAATCAAAAGCAAACCCAGATCAATAGTCAATGCAACCATTTTCTATTTATTCACCACACCAGAAAAAAAAAAAGCCTGAGGCTGCAGAATGAAAGCACAGTTAGCCAAAACACTGCAACATTAAAACGCTCCCTTTGTTGCTGTCCCTATTTTGTTTTCTCCATTAAAAGCATGTGATCATATTTAAACTACATATGTTTGCATGTTGTAGTTGTGTAGGTCACAAACACCATCCTTGCCTCCCAAATGAGCGAGACTTCTAAGACAGACACAGAGCGCACAGGCTTGGATGTCCTCTCCAGCAGCGCAGATGTCACTAAATAAAATATTTCATAATCCTGCCCAAATCCTCTAATCACCATGACAACAGGCAGCAGGGAGCCAGAGAGTGGTGGAGTGTGGACCCCCACTTCCTCCTTTTCTCCTCCCTCTTTTTTTCCCTCATTTTAGAGGAATTTGGGTCCACTCCGTCAGAGTTTTGCTTTTGGTATTACACTGTTGTCCATCCCCTTAGGAAAGGTTTGAACAGATTTCAGGGAAAGTATCAGACACAGACCGACACCATCAGCTGAATTAGTCAGTACAGAAATGTTCCTGTTTCCTGTATTGACAGGTAAAGATGAATGGTGCACCGTTACCCTTCCTTGTTGTAAAAAGGGAGTCCAAGATATTCCCTCTGATGAGCTCTGACACCTTGTTTGAAGCAGACGCTGACAGTAATGGAAGTTTGATGGTTCTTGGGTTAGTATCAGTCATTTTTAGGGCCACGGGGCAAACACACCAAGGCACTATTTATTGTGGATTTTTTCTTATTCCACTTCTGGACAAATTTCGATTCACTACCAGTCCTACAGCTCGAAGGGTTGAAGAACAAATGATGTAAGTCGTGAAAAACTTTGGAAGAATTTTCCATTGAAGTCAGTGGGACAAGTAAAAAAAAAAGAGCAATTATTGGAGTTTTTTAAACACCTACCAGCTCTTCATACTTTCCCTTAAAGACTCCATTTAAACTTAAAAATGTAGACACAAGTCTAATCTATCTATGTCATAATCTTAATTTTGTTAGGCATTGTAGTTTTTGATAGCTCACTGTTTAATGACCATGATCATTTCTGGAGAAATTTTGAGATTATAATGGGTGGGTATTGCATGGGATATCAGTTTAAGTGAGAGACTTTGCATGAAATTGTCTGAAACTTTTCTCTTTCTCTGCTCCTCCTGGACATAAACTACACTCTAAATGCATTTTCTTTTTTCCACAATTGTAGACACACTTGTTCTGTTCCTAACTATGTGTTCACCTAGGCAAAAAGACTTGCAGATTTTAAACACTGAGTCTCTAAGTGTGGCAGTGTCTCTCTCTGCTCCTCATTGACACCAATATAAAAATTTTCGTGCAACTATTGCTGCGTTCAAGTTAAATCGGAAGTCAGATGTCGGAGCTGAAAATGACGTCACACATAAGTTACTAGCGTTTCAGTTACCAAGTCGGAAAAAAACAAAATCGGAAGCCTGAAACAAGACGGCTACATCTACGAAAGTTATTTTAGCGCTTGCTTTATATTTGGACAAGACAAGCGCTAAAATAACTTTGCTTTTTTCCGACTTGGTAACTGAAACACTGGTAACTCGGGTGTGACGTTGTTTTCAGCCCAGACTTCTGACTTCCAAGGAAACTCAAACGCAGCATATTAAAGTCATATCAAAGCATTCAGGAAGTCCTTACGATGACCGTCGAGCTACAGTTTTGTCAGAATTGACCCAAATGTGAGTCCAGCGCTGAGGCAAGAAATCGCTCTTGTTCTCGATGTTTTGGGTGCCTTAGCCCGCAGTGAGTCTATTGTCGTGGCACTCAATTTGGTCACTTGAATAAGGGCTTTGATGATGTGATGTGTGAAGCCAAATCATTAAACTGTTAGATGATGCAGGGAGAGTCACTGAAGATGGGCTTTATGACTTAAACTGCAACCAGGCTGTTGGAGAGGTTCTTGGATTTGCTTTTGTGGAGGCTGTCTTGCCGTCCATCGTTTAAACAGCTCAAGTTTCTAGTACCTTGTGTCTCTTCTTTCCACAAGGCCAATCTCATTACAACCCAGTATGACATGGGGTTAAAGATAGTGAACTAAAATACTCTCAGTTAAAGCACAAACCTTGAGATGATGTAAAGTTTGAATGTGATCATTAAACACCCGCTGATCCACAGTGTGGGTTCGAATAAAGCCGGGTCTCTTAAGGGTTTTAAACTATGTGCGCACACAGAGATACAGTAGCACACACTGAAGGCCTACAGATTTCTGTACAATGATAGGATAATGGAGGGGATGACCTCATGGGGTGAAAGGACCTGTTGCCTGGTAACAGTGTGGTTAGCAGCAAGAGAGGGGGGTATTCATACCAGTGTGTATTTGTGTGTGTGTGTGTGTAGTATTGACCAGTGTTGCCAGGTGAGGGAGATTATGATGGTATTTAAAAATAGAGATCTGCACATCTTCAGGTGTGAGTGTGTGTGTGAGTGTGTGTCGCACATGAACAAAACACACAGTTGTGATCTGTACAAACACTTCCTGCTGCTATTTATTTTCTTACATTTTTAGAGCCTCTTCTGCAGCTCACTTGACTGTGTGTGTGTGTGTGTGCAAGACATAAATAATTAACTCTCTCCCCTCTCTCTTTCTGTGTCTCTGCAGGTATTCGGCCCCAGATTATGAATGGGCCTATGCACCCG
The DNA here is from genome assembly GCA_962446985.1 of Xyrichtys novacula. Lineage (NCBI taxonomy): Eukaryota > Metazoa > Chordata > Actinopteri > Labriformes > Labridae > Xyrichtys > Xyrichtys novacula. The sequence goes on along the minus strand of OY660874.1, from coordinate 20,761,134 downwards.
CGCCCCCTGGTGGCGCTGCTGGATGGGCGCGATTGCACTGTGGAGATGCCCATCCTCAAAGACCTGGCGACCGTAGCTTTCTGCGATGCCCAGTCTACACAGGAGATACACGAGAAGGTACAAAATAACTGTTCAGGATTGTATCACCCATAAACGTAAAGAATATCCATCCACCCGTAGCACTCACATTTAAAACTCGTGAAAATACAAAGCAATCCTGGATGACTTCCTGAGTTTTTATCTCAGATCTTTAATGTCTCTTTATGACTGTTCCTGGATGTGTCAGGCTCGTTTTAGTGCCTTTTGTTTATGTGTGTAATTAACTTTAATTATTTCCTGTTGATTTGCAATTAACTTTATTTACTTTCAGGATGGAGAGTAAGACAGATAAGAGAAGAAACACTTCTTATTGACCTCTCTTAAGACCAAAAGCAAAATTATAGTTTTTATGACTTGGGTGATAAAGTGGTATAACTTATTATATTACATAAAAAGTCTACACACCGCTGTTCAACTGCCAGGTTTTTGTCATGTAAAAAAAATAAATCAAAATAAATAATTTCACAACTTCTTCCACCTTTTAATGTGACTTATATCCTGTAAAACACAATTGAAGAACAAACAGAAATCTTTCAGGGAGATGAAGTAAAAATAAACAACTGAGATCATGTGGTTGCATAAGTGTGCACACCCTCTAATAACTGGGGATGTGGCTGTGTTCAGATTCAACCAAAAACATTCAAACTCAGGTTAAATTGGAGTCAGCACACACCTGTCACCAATTAAAGTGCCTCTAATCAACCCCAAATTAAGTTCAGCTGTTCTAGTAGCTTTTCCTGACATTTTTGTAGCCACATCTTCCAGCACAAGCCATGGTCCGCAGAGAGCTTCCAAAGCATCAGGGGGATCTCATTATTCAAAGATATCAGTCAGGTGAGGGCTACAAAAGAATTTTCAAGGAATCAAATATACTATGGAACACAGTGAAGTGGAGAAAATATGGCAGAACAGTGACATTACCAAGAACAGGACGTCCGTCCAAAATTGATGATAAGACAAGATGATAACTGGTCAGGGAGGTTAACCAAGAGGCCGACAGCAACACTGAAGGAGCTGCAGGAATTTCTGGCGAGTACTGGCTGTGTAGTACATGTGACAACAATCTCCCACTGTCTTCATATGTCTGGGCTATGGGGTAAGGTGGCAAGACGGAAGCCTTATCTTACAAAGTAAAACATCAAAGCCCAGGCAACCAGGTTATTTTAACTGTTTTATTTTTTATTTTTCCCCTTAAAGGTTTCAGTTTGTTTTTCAATTGCGTTGTACAGGTTATAGGTCAAATTAAAGGTGGAAAAAGTTGTGAAAATATTTATCTTGCTGTCATTTTCTTACATCACGAAAACCTGGCAGTTGAACAGAGGTGTGTAGACTGTTTATATTCACTGTAATGTAGTGACATCACATTTCTGAGCCTCATCTTGTAATGTCAGACCCACTCCCAGCTTATCTTCAGCCATTAATTTTAATATGGGGTAGGGGGAAAAATGGACAGAAATGAGACTGATGCAACCAAAAGCCAAATTTATTCATAGGAACGAAAGTCATCACCAAATTAAACACTGCTTTTTAAAATATAGTAAAAATATATATACGTGTTCGAAAAAATAACTAATAATTTAATCAGAAATATTTTTTGCCAATTATATGAAACTGTTACATCTATTGTTTTTACTCCTGAGCTGAGTGTAACAGATATTCTCTATGAATGCACTTAAACAGGAGTTAAATAGGAGAAGTTCCAAAGGTCAGACCACACTATATCCTCGTGTGTTTGCTGTAACATTCATAATTGTAATAGTATCGGCTGTCTCTGCACAAACTTAAAGGCAGGCCCACACACTCTGTGATACTGACATATCTCGAGCTAAAAGGATCCTCTCTTTCCTCCTACTGTGGCTTGTCCTCTGTGATGTTTTAATCATATTTCAGCCCACTGGCTTGTTCCACTCTCCCAGTTCAACTCTTAATGGTTTCATCACTGACTCTAATCCCGCTGGGTGCTGAAGTGCTGCTTTGTTAAATAAGGAGGAGGAGGAGGCTGCTAATAGAAATGCAGTATAATTGTTCCCAGCCAGAGTGGGTGAAACATTTGTCTTATTTTACTGCCTTTACACCGGAGCCAAGCTGAAGCAGTCTTAAAATACTGACTGGAGGTTTTGTGTCTTTACACTTAAACGAAGGATGGAAAGGGCTTTTGCTTTACACAGCTGAAAACACCGCCTTCCACGGGCCCTCGATTTAATCTGTTTTTAAATTTATATTATAAAGCAGTCCATTTCTCCATATACTTTTCAATTTGTCTTTTCCGTACTACCCTAATCACACACACACATTTAACACAATCACATTCTTCTACCAGTAAACTGCACTCATACTTACACATTTCACATACTGAAGACCCATCTGGGAGAATAGATATTGGCAGCATTCCCATAACTATAACTGCACAGCAGAGGGTACAGATGGGGCACACTGCACACACAAACACACTCGCCAGCAGCAGCAGTGAAAGTTTCAGAAGTGAAGAACTGTTCACACAAAACTGTATCGTCAAAAAACTCGAGCAAACACAGCCACGCTGCTGTCTTTTTTTTGCACTTAGTGTCTGTAAGTGAGCAGACGCAGTGGTTAAAGTGGTCTGTAATGTAAGATATTACTGTAAACTGCATAACATGCATCACTTTAAGCTAGTGGCGACTTAGAAAAGAGCTGCAGTCTCTGTTTTACTGCATGATAAAGGAAATAGATAAGACACTGCTCAAGGTCTGTCAAAGAAGACAATAATGTCGTTGAGAGATCACAGAAGACTTGTTGAACTGCTGGAAAGGATAAGTGAAGTGTTTTCAAGTGTCTTCAAATGACGCTGAATGGTCATCCCCTGATTTAATGTTTTAAGTGCAGCTGTTTTAGTGCCAAGTAAAAAGATGCTCTAAAAATGTCAACCACGATTAAGCGCGCAAATGAAAACAAAATTACCTGCTACCTTCCTCACTGATCAGGACATAAGCGTATTTTCAAGACAAATGGAGCATGTCGTGTTTGTCACAGAAGAATGGCAGCAGTTTTTCAGATTTATTATTTTTCCTTTGGCATCTGGGACTCAGCTCAGTTGTTGACAGCTGAGTGATGGACAGAGAAATATTTAATGAAGATCTACAGGCACAACTGTTCAGACATAAGATACCCCTGATTAAAGGTGGGGTGGGCAGGATCTGAGGAAGTGCCAGTTTTGGGGAGAAATCCTGAATGTAAACTCTACCCCTCCCAAACAGTTTTCCCCTCAGCTCCTCCTCTCCCCTCCATCTTTGCTCCAGCAAGCCCCGCCCACAAACAGACGCTCCTTCTCACTTGTATCATTTCAATTAAATTCAGATGTAATGCAGATAAATACGTCAGATAATTACAAATCCGGCCCAGTCAACGTGAAAGTAAAAAGCATTGGTGCTACTGTAGATGCCAACAGACTATCAGCAAACACAATGTTTGTAGGACTTCTACAACTAGGATAAAGTGACATACTCCAGGAGCTAAACAGTTTAGCAAGAAACACTTCTTTTACAAAGACTTGGCTTACTATGTTAAAGCGGTTTACCTGTCCAGCAGAAAGGTTACAGGGTCCGTAAGATCCCAAAGTGTCCCCCATCGTTTAAGCTGAAGTTGACCCGGCTTTTTTAGCTCTTGCCAGGCTTTTTAAGCACCTGTTATTCCGCCAGAGTCTCCGGTATTTACTTTCTTTTCTTGCTTGTGTTGACAGTCGTGGCCAAAGGAGGATTCTGACAATTTTCCGTACTTTCTAGTTGGTTTCTACCGCCCGATTTTGTAGCACACTAACTTTGTTTGGGCTCGTGAACGACTGGGGGGAGCAGCGTCTGCCTCACAACCAATCAGCATTAAGGAGTAGCATTCGCCTCACAACCAGTCAGGTTGGGGGAGGCGGAGAATGGCTTTGTTTACAGTCAGAAAGAGCGGGCTGCTCAAAAATTGAACACAGTGATATTGTTATATTACCAAATGTCATCAATAACAAATAGCTATTGACTGATACTAAAATCTTTTTTGTTTATACACCACAAAAAAAGCTGCTTCTTTAACCGATTGTTGCCTACCCCACTTTAAGTATTAAGTATTCTCAAGTCTTTGGAGTGACCTCTTAGTTACAGAAATTAAAAGCACACCATGGTCAAATCAACATTTTTTTTTGCAAGAGTTGATTAACAGTCTAGCCGGTCTACTCTCTGAGCCAAATACTCAGCAAACCTTGCAGGTGGTTGGCTTTGCATAGAAATCGTAAGTATCTTACCAGCTTGCCGGCTTCACTACAACACCAAAATTATGTCTCCCAAGGCTTTTAAAGGTCAGTAATTAGTACAGCTAGTACTTATCCTCTCGGAGTTTGCCTTTTGGGCTTTTTGCTTATTCATTTACGGGGCTCTTGCAACCAAGAGCCATGTATTATAAGCAACCACAAGCATATAATAGTGGAGCTTTTTAAAACATCTAGTGTCAAATCTGTTTTCTTTCTACTGTAGCCCACACCATCTTCTTTTTCTAAGTTAAATTGTGACTGTTTCACAATGGCCTTTTTTACATACCCAGTTAGAGGTGTGATATTTCTGCCCTTGTAATCTCTCACCTTCTGTATGAATGTCTACATGGTATAATGGTGGGACCGAGGGATCTTTTTGCATGTCTAAGTGTGTGAATATGGGTCTCCTACTGAGTCTTTACCTCTCGTGCTTTTATGAAGCCACAATGTAATATGAAATCACATACAAAATGGTTAAGCACAGTAGAGTTGACCAATTATTAAGCCAATTAAACTCTTAATGTGAAAATATACATTGAATCGATAAGGTTTAATTTTTTACTAAGGTGGCAAATACTTAGCTTATCTTAGTTTGTCAAAAACTAAAGTAACAACATCTAAAAGACTAATTTTTTATGCTTCCAAATGAATTCTGTGGCTGTAATACTTAAAAACTCTCAACATGAGCTTTTACGCTCGCAGTGCTGTATGTTTCCACATTAATAGGCTTTACGTGATTTGCAACATTCATGATTATTGGCTGTAAAAGTGCGTAAATAACCCTCTCGCTCACTTGCACTTAATGTGATCCTGCTCCCCTCTATTTTTAATCAAGCTTGTGCTGTGATTCTGTCATTTTTCCAGCATCTTCTCCAGCCCTGCTTTCTGCTGGCCTGCTTCTCTAAAGTAATGAGATTAATGCATGAGGGGAGCTTCAACCTTGAATTCAGTGGAAAAAAAAAAAAAAAGGAAAAGAAGTTAAAAGAAAATTCCTGGCTATGCTAATCTGGCTGGATTAGTTTAATTCAGTTAGGGAGTTGTGAATAGAAACCTGTTATTTAGCAGCTGCAGCTTGCGGCAGCTACTTGCTTATGCTTTCTGAGTTTCTCAGCACCTGTCAGTCTACTTTATGGCCTTGCCTGCAATCACTTCAAACCTTGTTTGCATTGAGTCTGAGTGACAGTGTGACAGAAATGAGCTTTGGCAAACACTCATTATAAACATACAGACAACCACTCATAGTTGAGAGAATAAACAATCAATTTGCATTTAGATGAAGAACAGCAGGCTTGAACTTAAGTTGAAGAGATAGTGGAAGTGTAATTACTTGTTTTGGTTTTTAAAAAGTTGCTTAAAAAATATGGTAACCCTTTCTTTTATGCTACACTTATTACCAGGTAATTAACAGGTAATTACCTAGTAAAAATCTGGTAATTACACAATAACTACTAAGTCAATACTGTCTAGCTACCAGGTAGGTAACCTTCCATCATCATACAAATTTGAAGCCGAATTGCTCTGGTATTTCCAGGATTTTCTCTGCTTCCTGGAACCACCACTTGCGTAGCAGCATTTTACGCATTCGGCGGGTGAGTCGCTGTGATAATGCTCGACTCAAACAGCGTAATGCTACGCAATCTTCGCACGCCCATAGGCTGTATCAAGTGTCAATCATAGAAAAAAAGAACCCCAAAAAGCTTTTGAAAATGGAGCTGTACAGAAAAAAGAAAAACTAGACAGTACTGACTTAGTAGTTATCATGTTATTACCAGATAATCTCATGTTCTTACTAGGTAATTACCTCTTAATTACCTGGTAATAAGCGTACAGTAAAAGAAAGGGTTACCAAAAATATATATCTGAACATAAATGTAGAATGAAATTGATTAAGAGCAGTAATGGTGTTATGCTCACAGCAGAAAAGTGGTTATCATTTTCTACCATCAGATATATGGTGAGGCATCTTTTTATTATTACGGCCCCAGTCTATGGAACAGCTTACCTGAAGACCTGAGGACTGCACCTAATCTTAATGATTTTAAAAGCAAACTCAAAACAAACCTTTTTAGTCTTGCTTTTAACCGAATTTTATATCATTAACTTTAAGTGTTTTAGTATTTATCTCTTCTAGTTTTTATGACAGGATCATCTTTTATTGATCTATCTTGGTGCACTTATTTTATTATCTTTTACTGCTGTTGTTATTTCATTTTATTTATTATTTCTTACTTTCTCACCTTATCTTACTTTGTCTTTAGATTTTATCCCTCCAGTGTTTCCATATCTTGAATTTTGAAATGGCGTTTCCTCACTGCGCACATTCCTGTTTATGAAATCGACGCTCTTTTTTAAGTTTATGCATTTTAATACATGTTTCTATTGTGCTTATATTGCGGGGTGGGAATGAGGGGTCCGGTTGGAGTAGATTAGGTATGAAAAGTGCCATACAATAAAGACTGTTCGATTGATCGATCTGTAACACAGTGATGATGACTCCTGTTCCTCTCGGTTGTCTCTCAGGTGTTGAATGAAGCAGTGGGAGCCATGATGTACCACACCATCACCCTTACCAGAGAGGACCTGGAGAAGTTCAAGGCTCTGCGCATCATCATCCGCATCGGCAGCGGTTACGACAACATCGACATCAAGGCTGCAGGGGAGCTCGGTGAGACTGCAGGAAGATTGTAGGAAAAACACCAGCTCAGAGCAGTTTCCTCTTCAGCTTATTCATCCTCATCTGACTAAAAAAAAAAAACAGACATCTTTCATTACTGGGAAGATATTTGCACCTTTGGATGGGTGCCAAACCAAACTCTGCGAGGTCTATTGACTTAGCATAAACAACATATGTAAGAGGAATGATCACACACTGTAAACAGAATATGTAATGAGTCTGTTTGTATATGCAGAGCAGATGCTTGAACAGATATGAAACTCTCCCTCAGATTCCCGTTCGGCCCCTTCGGCATATGTTTGGTTTGAGAGCAGGATTTAGTGTGATATCCTAATTATTGTTGTTTGTTGTAACACATTTCATCGCTGACATATATGAGCTTAATTAGCAGTTATAATTATCCTCTCACACTTCACAGTTCATTTAGTAAACGGAGTGCTTTTATTTAGTCGAAGGTCTTGGAGAGAGAAATCCCTGGTGTTGTTGTGAATTGAAAAATCTACCCATGAAACAGCTGCAGTAATTATACCCGGGTCTTGTCTCTCTATAATCTGTGTGAAAGTATTCCTACTTTTCATTTGAAGTGTCTTTGTCGCCGTCATCAGCTGAATTTGCACTCTCGCTGTCCTCTTCGCAGGTATCGCGGTGTGTAATATCCCCTCAGCAGCTGTAGAAGAAACAGCAGACTCAACACTTTGTCACATCCTCAACCTCTATCGGCGAAACACCTGGTTGTACCAGGCTCTCCGGGAGGGGACGCGGGTCCAGAGCGTAGAGCAGATCCGGGAGGTGGCATCAGGGGCGGCCAGGATCCGAGGAGAGACGCTCGGCCTCATCGGATTCGGTGAGCTGCTTCTTTGAGATTAAGTGCAGGAGCTGATGCAACACAAGTGGACTGCCAGTTTATCGGAGAGAGAATATACTGACAGCCGTGTGAGTGTCTGAGCTCTTGGGGAAAAAAAAAGATTTGCCCAAAGTTGGATCATTTAATTGGCCTAAATTGAAAACAGAGTGGTGATGAGTCATTTTTCTTTTCCATTAACATAAAAAAAAACGTCCTTTTAAATGTGTCTTTTCAAACTTATCATTTCCAAATTATGTGATAATGATTTTACTTTCAACCTTTTTATGCAAAGATGCAGCCAGAAAATGTCTACCCACACAAAATCTGATGAAAAAACATTGAGCGAAAAAAATAGCAATAATCAAATCAAAGCAGTTTCATTACGGAGTTAAGACAGCAAGTCATGAGCAAGACTGAGTTTAAAGGAGACGCCCAAAGAAAGGTCTTAAATTTGTAAAATCTTTAAGTATAAGATCATGAAAGACTTTGTCGATCAGTAAAACATCTTTTTTAAGATTATTCAAAATTTAATAGAGCAGCCAGTTAAAACATCTAACAGAGAGGAATTATGATCTCTAATTTTGTGTTTGGTAAAAATCTAGACTACTGCTTTAATAGATAAATCTCTAAAACCAAGGAGATGTTTTATAACACTTTAGTGACTGATGACTGATAACTTGAACTCCTACCAGAATCTGGACCGGATCTTAGTTCGGGCTTTGTTTCCTTCCTATGATACAAAAAAAATATATGATACACTTAATTTTCCACTTCAGGTGCTGCACATGCTCAGCTGCATCCACAGTAGTACCGATAAATAATCCAAACGAGTAAACAATGTTAAAAACTAGCAATAACCCACATCCAGACGACCAAGATGACCGATTACTTGTTTATACCCCCATCAGGTCGCTCTGGCCAGGCAGTGGCGATGCGGGCGAAGGCGTTTGGCTTCAACGTCATCTTCTACGACCCCTACCTCCAGGACGGCTTGGAGCGCTCGCTGGGCGTTCAGCGAGTCTACACGCTCCAGGACCTGCTCTACCAGAGCGACTGCGTGTCCCTACACTGCAACCTGAACGAACACAACCACCACCTCATCAACGACTTCACCATCAAACAGGTAGGAGACTTTGAGAGAGATGTGGAAGCCATTGGAGAAGATGACAGAGACAGGAACGTTTCTCAAACTTTTAAAGGATGGTATGAAAAATCGTGTTTCCTCCAAATCAGGCGGCAGGTTCTTCTTAGTAAACTAATGATCTCTGGAGGTTGGTTGCGCAGCTTTTACCCCACAAAATGTTAAGTAACTTGGGCAAGATACCTAGAACAAGTAACTGAGGGGAAACCCAGAAGTTTGGAGAATCTTTACAGAACTGGATTAAGAAGAAGGTGGATGCCAAATGGCGATGGCATCATTTTCGATTTCGTTTGTCTGATAAAGTTGGAATCAAACTTAAATCTGTCTCAACACACAGATCTCAGGGTGAAAAAGATGAACCATTTCGAGCAGTAAACCGTTCTTATTGTTAGTTGCCAACAAAACAATCAGTGGCGAGCCATGAAATGCGGTTGACCAGCCAAGTCGCTGTGCCTGCGTGGGCGAGGGTTGCCAGACCAGGCCAGAGGGGCTAGTTAACCAGCCGTTGTGAAACAGTCGCTAATCCAACTGCAGAATTAAAGTGTTTGCATTCAAATTAGTTGTACTTTTGCGTCCAGAATCCCTCATTCCTCTATAACAGAGCAGATTTGTCCTCCTAATATTCTGAGGACAAGAGATATTTGTAATCTGCTAAAGTCTTCTCTTTGTCACTGCTGACACCTGGAGGACATAAAGTGAACTGCATGTTGTATAAACTCAATGCTTAAATGACTGTTTAAAATTGTTATTTTTTCACCATATATATATTTTTAGCCTTTAAACATGACGTATTTTCCTCTGCATCAGCATTGACATTATGTTTTCTTCCATACTGTGATTTAATTCTGTGAGGATGAAAGGATTAGTGTCGTCAAATTGTCCCCCGTCTTTGAAAAGCCTTTTGTTTTCATGTCATTTTTTTGTTGTTAAAGGATTTGTACGTGTTTATTTTTTTTTAAGAAAAGCCACCCCCGCAGTGTGGAGTCCATGACAGCTCTCCTGGATGTGCTCTTGATAAATTTGACAGGATGGAGCAAATATTCATTGTTGTGCTGTGTTGTTTTTGTAGATGCGTCAGGGTGCGTTCCTGGTCAACTCAGCGCGAGGAGGCCTGGTGGATGAGAAAGCGTTGGCTCAGGCCCTAAAAGAAGGAAGGATACGGGGGGCTGCCCTGGACGTCCACGAGTCCGAGCCTTTCAGGTGAGTTGTTCACGGATTCAGGATCTTATCAAACATCTTTTAACTAAATTTTGTACTATTTATTGAATGAAGAACCTCAAATATACGTATGTACACAAGGGAAGATGTAAAACTGCAAAGTCATGCTTAGAAATGGAAACTCAATGGCACTGATATCACAAAAATCAGCTGTATCTTCACTCTTGTGCTTCTCTGTCTTCATTTCATTTGAACAGTTTCTCCCAAGGTCCCCTGAAAGACGCCCCCAACCTAATCTGCACCCCCCACACCGCCTGGTACAGTGAGCAGGCTTCTCTGGAGATGAGAGAGGCTGCTGCCACAGAAATCCGCAGAGCCATCACCGGTACAGAGACGTTTCTTTCTCTATCGTATTCATGCAGCAGGAGTTTTCGACTGAGCACAGAGCGGAAAGCTCAAATGTTGTCATCCTGTTAAGTTCTAGGTTGTATTTCACAATCATTTTGACTTTTTTTTGTTGGAGCTTCTGAATTTAAACACAGTGACACACATTTTAGCCGACACATCTAGGCTGGTTCACAAACCGAAGTAGGAAAGCTTTTCCGAGCTTTACGCAGAGCAGGCTGTTTCAAATTTAAACTGACATCTTAAATCATGACTCTCCTCTCTAACGGCAAACATCTTTTGACTCTTGCCAGCTTATCAGATATTTATGACCACATACATAACTTGGGCAGTTTTAAATTTGCCAAAGTCAATAAATTATAAAGTATATGATTTAAAGAACAGCAAACAAGCTCTCAAAATCAAGGATGATTTATTTTCTTTACAGCTATATTATTTTGCAGTTGAAACATCTTTTCGTAGATCGCTTCTTTAAGAGTTAGAGCACAGTATAAAGTGTGCTGTGCCTTTGGATGTAAGATATATCTGGCTGCCCATGCTTGGTGAGGCCTTTGAGCTCAGGTAATCTTTGTATGGTTTCCAGAAGAGCCTGTGTTCAACTTCAGCGATGGCTCATTGGTGCCAAACCAGTTATTTTCATTTGTACAATTTCTTCTCGACCACCTCCGAAAGCTGCTGCAGATCAGGCCAAGAACATAGAATATTTGTGTTGTCTGCAAATGCATGCAAATTAGAAAATCAGACACTTTTCTGGGCTATAAGTCGCACCAGAGTATAAGTTGCACCAGCCAAAAAATGCAGAATGAAGAAGAAAAAAACATATACCGGTATAAGTCACATTTTTGGGGGGAAATTTATTTTACAAAATCCATGAACAAGAACAGACATTTTATCTTGAAAGGCAAGTTATAATTAGGGCTGCAACTAACGATTATTTTGATAATCGATTAATCTGCCGACTATTTTAATAACGAATCGATTAATCGGATAAACAGGCTAAATTCATTAATGCAGCTGTTAATAGCAATAGCATAGGGCTTTAGTTTATCATATGAGTTTATCTGCCATGAGGTGTTGAGGTCTCTGCATGTGTAGGTTACTGACTTACTGTAATCATCGGGTCTTTCTCGTCCTTATAAAAACCTGCTCTATTTCGGCGAGTGTCTGTCTTCTTCTGTAGTCGAACCGCAAGATATCAAAATCTACCCGGATACAGCAATGCTGCTTTTTTATTGGCTGTTAAGTAGATATACTTTATTTGATTGGCTTGCGCGTGGCACGCAACTTCTGAACTCTCAGAGGAACTCAGTTGATTTCCCCCTGTTCCATAGTTAAAGAAGTGCAACTTGGTGGACATCACCGTGTTCATTTAAATGCGTGAGAAAAACAATGTGTGGTGTGTGAGCGTGTGAACGAGTGGGAATGCGTGTGTCATACGCTGAATGGGTGAGACTTGAGAGCCCTGTGCTCACGCATCATCGATGTACTCCCGTGCCATGCAAAACGGGCTTTGCAAATGTTGCACTGAACGCCTTCCTTTTCAGTCTTGGTAAAGTTTTCCCACACCATGGGTTGTGTCCATGTTTTTCTCAGCCGCTGCCTCGGCCATGGCTGTTTCTTTTCTGTGTGTCCTGCTGATGTTTACACACCGGTGTCCATGGACATATGTAAAGACCCGACGAATCGATTACAGAATTAGTTGGCAACGAATTTTTTCGTCACGACGAATCGACTTAATCGATTCGTTGTTGCAGCCTTAGTTATAATAATAACAATAGAATAGAGAACAACAGGCTGAATAGGTGTACAGTATGCTAATGTATATTTTACTACTTGCAGCTTGTAATCTCTACTATATGACTTTCTTTTTGGCAGCATTTGTGCTCAGTCTTTCTCAGTTGTCTATATGGGTTAATGTTAATTTTTAAAATTTTTAGTGGTACAGGATTAGCAGATACTGGTACACCAGCCTAGAGTGCCCTCTAGCTGCTGTCAGTGTGGAGATAACAAACATGTGAAATCATATATTTGAATATATGTAAGTTGCACCTGAGTATAAGTCGCAAACCTAGCCAAACTATGAAAAGTATATCAGTATATACAGTACAGTATATCATTTATGAACCAAAAATAAAAAGCTCTCTTTTCCATTTGTGTTGTCAAGCATCAGTTAATGGGGACCTTATCTAGCAATTATGCAAGCTAGGAAGTAGTCAAGGTGATTTGTTCGTTTCTCACTTAAGTTGAGCTGTCAGCAGTGCAGCTGCTATAGCACGCAGCAATGCTGAGCGAGCAGTCGGTGAACGAGGGAGCGCATGCATCGATGCCTGAATCACTTGGTAAACAAATCACACGGTAAACTGCACTCTCCGTAATCATTTTTGTCAGACAAAACAAACTTTTTTTCTTTTTTACTGCTAAATTGTCACCAGAACAACTTGCATACAATAGGACACAGCATGTTACAAGTAGTGCATTATACCTGCAGCAACGGTTTGCGAGGGAACGCAAATTCTTTAGAATTCTTCTAAACGGTCAGTGAACGAATCACTCACTGAGCCCAATTTACCGAACATGATAAATAGCATACCATTGGACAGTACACTTAAAATATTATGACGTATAAACAAGTTCATTTCTTCAAATGTGTTTGTCAAAGCAACACAGCCAAACTCTCTCATCTCCCAGAAGCTATGATCTGAACTGAATCCTGAACCGTTCAGCTGTGTATCAGTTCAGGAAGTCGGAGTCGCAGGCCCCTCCCGCCAAGAGCTGAATGATTCGGTGATTCAGTGAACGAATCTTTTGAATGAATCTTTTTACTGAGCTGATTCTAGTGGTTCAGTACATCTAAAAGAACTGCTGTGCTCATCACTACCCAATGAATATCTGAATATTGCCATTTCATTGGCCAATCATTCACAAAAATGATTTCTCATCTTGCTCACTTTTATCAAGTCAGAAAATCAGGAACACTTCACAACATTATGACAGCGTTTGAGTTTTCAACCTCTAATGAGATGTTGAAGAAAAATGGCTGCACTGATATAAAAGTCAACGGGACACTTTCCTAAACTGACAATTATCTGTAATCAATCATTCCCCCTCACTTCACAGGCCGTATTCCTGACAGTCTCCGAAACTGCGTCAACAAAGAGTTCTTCATCACCACAGCACCCTGGGGGATGATGGAGCAGCAGCAGCCTCAAGTGCACCCTGAGATCAACGGTGCCGCCTACAGGTAGGAGGTGGAATTATTTGACCTCGGCACATCGCATCACACGGATGTCACCTGTGCCATCTCAATACCTGCAGTAAATGAGGCCAAAACACTGGGTTAGAGGGTTGATTTAGATGTTCAAATGTATGTTTGTCACAGTTTCGGATATTTTTTTACAAAGTATTTGGGCCAAATTTATCAATTTCATGTGAAGTTTAGCCTCTTCATTTCTCAGTTTTCTCAACCAGAATGAACTGCTTTTCTCACACAGCCGAGTGAACCAAACCATGGTACAGGCCATAGCAACGGGGGGAATGCAGGACAAATTATATACCTAATTCTCAACCAGGTAAATGACGACCACTACTTCTGGCTCACATGCCGGGGCGAATGAAAAAACATGACCAATAAAAGCCCGCTGAAATCTCTAGTCCTTTTTCTCTGCCCCCGCACTCCTAACTCACATGTCCTGAAACTGTTCCCACTTTAACCCAGCATCTCATCCAATCCTTAAACCTCCCCTCACCTCGAAGTCACAGCTCAGTAGGACGCAAAGAAAACAGTTTAGATTGAGAAGCTTAAAAGACTGAAAAACACGGATTTAATACATAAGGAGCATAAAAGAGTCCTGAACTGTAAACACATCTCTAGCAGTAATCCCGGGTTATTATCAGCTGTGTATTTAAGATAGCAATCCCATTGTGTATATACTCACACGCACACACTTACACAATTGCATTTCTGTTTTAAAGGATCATTTCAGTCAAAATTTAAAAAAGAAATACCTTTTCTTCTTACTGGGCGCACACGATCTTAGAGAAGTGTTGTTTTTTTGATAGTTTTGCCATCTTAAGTGAGTTTTTGAGTTTCATAGAAACATGTTTTAACCTGCTGATTATTAGCTGTTGTTTGCACATTGATTCAATTAGTAAACCGAAAGGGTAAAGTGAAATATTTGATGTTGTTTTATGTAGTTTTGTAATTTGGGTGTGTGATATTCCAAGTCCTTTCCTACATCAGATTAAGACCCTGTCATGTTGAGCCTCAACCATCTCTGGGTGTTTAGTTTCTAAGATAATTCATGACCACTTGAATGCAAATTATGTGTCAATATCTGTCAAAGAACATGATTATATTTACTTTATTCATAGAAATTTTAATGTTTTTTTTTTTCTCTGATATCATTTAGTTGATTTGAGATTTTCTTTTTGCTTTCACTGTGACGAGAAGCAACAAATATAAGTCTTAGCTTTGTGAAATAAATCACTGATCAGATTCTGCGTCTTTGACAAAATTGCCTGTTTTTTACTCTCGTCACTCCTCCTCATCACTTCCTTTTCTCCTCCAGATTCCCTCCCGGTGTGGTGGGCGTCGCCCCTGGCGGGATTCCCGGGCCTATGGAGGGGTTGGTGCCCGGGGGAGTGCCCATTGCCCACACCATGCCCCCCGGTACCCATCCGTCACAGGCCATCTCCCCCAACCAACCCCCCAAACATGGCGACCCCATGAGAGAGCACATGAGCGAGCCGTAGCTGCTGTGACCGATCAGCGGGGACAAGAAAGAGAGCAAGATTTCACAAAAAAAAAAGAAGAAAAAAACAATATAACTCTAAACCCAGAAACCAACCATCAGAACCATCCAACTTTATGCTTGACTTCAGCCATCTGAACCCACCAGCAGACTGCCTGAAGGGCAACGTTTCACACATCTTCTTTTTGTATGAAACCACTAAGCCTGAGTGAGGACGGGGACGTAAACGCACAGATGAGCTGCCACGCTGAGATGGGACTGACCGCCGAACTCTGACACCTTTCTGCTCCCTTCTCTGTTTTTTCTTCTTCATTTATGGTTTTGTCTTTACTTTTTGGGTATCCTCTCTTTGACTTCTGGGACACGTTGATGATACCGCGTGCAGGATGGAAATCTTACCCTCCCTCCCTCCTGTTAAAGGACGAACTTGAAGGGATAGTGACTCTATAAACTATCCACTGATCCCCTCATTACTCCTTCTTTGTCACCCACCTAATTGCAAAGATGTCTTGTGTTATTTTTCTATTTTTTTTTCTTTCTTCAGTTTATCCTGAATTCTGTGTTTCTGTTGCAAGTGAAAACCTATTTTTTTGTTCTTCAGTGTGTGATCATGAATGGATTTACAGTTACATATATGTCAAGCAGACGAGAAAAGTCAGCATCTGCTGCCTCAGTCAGAAACATGGACTACATCTTAGTTTTGATTTTCCAGTAGTTAAGGCTGGTGGCCCCTGAATGTAAAGACAAGATGTGGGGCAGTAAATGTGGTTTTTAGTTCCAGGAGGAGTATTTCGGCTCATGAGGTTACAAAAAAAAAGGACTAATTTAAACCAAAAAAGGAAAGATGAAGACCTCGGCCATTTGTAGGTTAGCTAATGTGCATTGAGTGTGTCACCTTGATTAAATATTACTGTTGTGACTTTTCCAACTCTGCTGAACTGAGGTAGCTACAATATTTGACAAGTGTCCAAAATATTACCTGTTTGCACCCAAAGGACCTACAGCGTATTGCAGCTCCAGCTAAAGACGTAGGGGGAAAGAAGAGCAGTTACTCACTCAGGAAAAGAAACAACCATCAAATATGTCCAAATCTGAACCATGAAGAAGCTAGTCTGGATTATTGCTTTTCATGTCTCCAGTTTTTTCTCCATTGTGGTCATTTTTTTTTTTTTTTGATATATCAAATATGTGTTTTTTGATGGTCAAGGTTTTCTGTCCTGTTAGATTTGTATTTGCCTCTTTCAATGTTCTTATGATCATAGTCTTATGTGAATGACCCCCGCCCTCTCCTCTGTATAGTTTCTTTGTTTTTCTGCTCTAATGAAAGCCAGCTGAGGCTCTCGGAGGCATCGCGCCCTCTGTGAGCAGCAGCAGCCACATCCATTTCTTTTGGTCCCGTGATGTTAGCAAGAGACGGCTGCTAGCAAGGTTGTTTGGTTTTTAGTGAGTATTTGTATTTGTTTCTTGTACAAGGTGAACATATAGCAAACAGTGCAGCTGGAAACAATAAATAAAATTTACTGTTCTGATTGATGGCGACTGATTGGCTCCGTGAAACATTTTTGATATGTTATGAAGACGCTTTAAAAAGGATTTTAGAGTCACTGATGACAATAACGTTTGAATAGGAAACACTCTTCATCCAAAAGCAGGTATTTGGAGGTTGATGGATGAATGACTGAATGAATGGAAACTTTCCTGCTGTGGTGTAACTGCAGCAGGTTCAACTCTTTGTCATTTAACGAGAAACTTTTGGAAAAGATACAGGTGTAAAGTCCATTTTCCCCATAATTTATTTTCAGAAAGTAAAACTTATTTTATTCTTAATCGATCACACACAGAGTAATATATTGTCAGTTCTCTAGTTAGAGGTCTAATCAGCTGATTAACTCTGAACACCTGTGAAGGGTTTACTGAGCCTTTATTCTGTCACTCTGGATCAGCACACACACCCAAATCAACCAGCAACAACGTCTTAAAGGGATATTCCGACGTAGAATTAGGTTAGGGTCAAACACACCGTAACACCCCATCGAGAGATGAATGTTGATTGCTTGCTTGTCTAGTTATACCAACTTTAGTAATGACCGCAGATAGCAATACAGAGAGCCACGCGCTCAACCAAAACACCACTCTATAAATGCAATCAGACCGAGATGCTAAGGCAGAAGAACTACCGCATCTGCAGTACAAAATGATTAATATGATGATTATTACTTCAAGGAAATGATAAAGTTATGATCATAAATGTTCTTCCTTGAGCTACGTCGCCCCGCTGCAGTCAATAATGGACTCGCCCGGAGATTTCCGTTCAAGCGGCTGCTGGAAGAGAGAAGGTGAGTTGTGTTTAGTCTCTTTGCTAAAGAAATTAGGCAAAGTTAAAAAGATGTTTGGTGGCTAGTGCTATGGCTGGAACCCTATATGTACTGTTGTTGAAGTTAGGTGCTGTTCTGAGCATTATTTGTGGTTATAAAGTGGCTTTTTGGTTGAGCGTGTGGCTCTCTGTATTGCTATCTGCGGTCGTTACTAAAGTTGGTTTAACTAGAGAAACAAGCGTTCGACAACATTCATCTCTTGAAGGGGTGTCTAACTCGATGTTAGTGTGTTTGACCCTAACTTGATTTTACGCCAGAATATCCCTTTAAGTGTCTCACCTGGGCTAAGAGGAAAAAGAACTGGACTATTGCTCAGTGGTCCGAAGTCCTGTTTTCAGATGGAAGTAAATTTTGCATCTTATTTTGAAATTAAGGTCCTAGATTATGAAGGAAGATCAGAGAGACATAGAGTCAAAAGTGATTGAAGTCCAATATTCAGTTTCCACAGCCTGTAGTGATGTCATCTGTTGGTGTTGGTCTACTGTACTCGATCAAGTCCCGAACTAAAGTCTACCAGAAGATTTTAGAGCACTTCATGCTTCTGTCTGCTGAGGATCTTTATGGAGATACAGGTTTCCTTTTCCAGCAGGACCTGGTACCTGTCCACAGCATCAAAACAACCAGAAACTGGTTTGGTATTAATGTGCTTGACTGGCCATCCATCTCACCTGACCTGAACCCAGAGAGAATCTCTGGAGTCTTGTCAAGAGAAAGATGGGAGACATAGGAGCAACAACACAGACAAGCTGAGGAAGCTTTTTATGGAACCTGAACTTCCATTACAGCAGAGCCACAGACTGATTAACTCCATGCCACGTCACACGCGTGCAATAAAGGAGTCTTAACCAAAAACATTTGTAAGACTTAAATCACAAACTGAAGTAATTTACTAAAACAACTTACACTTCAGTCACTGTGTGTTATTAAATGTACTTAAAAAATAGATTTTGGATTACAGAAAATGACCATCTGAATATTTGAATTTATATGATTTTGATTCATGGGTGAAACAAAGTCGATGTATCAAACCACTGCACATTTTTTTAAGATGAGATATGAATAAATATGTATACCTGTAAGGCCAACAGTCTTCAGTATGGTAGAGTTAAGTGCCTGCTGTAAAAGTTGAGAGTAATTTTCGGCTAAAACATCACAGCTGGGCATGAATCATCCATGCTAACACCACCTGTACTCTCTCCAAGCCACCATGTCCCATAAACTGCATGAAAGTTACACTCCTCTTTTTGTACTAGTCATACATTCCTGCTTTTGACTGACCTGCTTGCACAAGGAAGTGTAGCAAATTTACGGCCACTAGAGGGCGCCAGAGGGTGGATTTGTGGGACTTGTGTCAAAATATCAGACAGGAAACAGTTTAGTTGGACATTCAAAAAGGTTTTCCTTTATTTTTTTTTCCTTATTTTGCCTGCTCTTTGCGTTACACTCTGTATAGTGAAGTCAGGCCTAAATCCACAAACCATCATAGTCACAACTGCAACTATTGCATAAATACAAAGCAACATACAGGTGATGCTCAAAAACGTGTATGACTCAGATGACACACAAAAGAGGTTACAGTACACAATGGCCAAGGGGAAAAAAAACAAAACAAAATGCAAACATTCACAGCAAAAAAGGTAACGACATCTTGTGTTTTTTATATTTTTTTTCTGTCAGCTTTGGTTTAATATGTTGTAGTCTTTCACAACGACCTTAAATCAAAAAGATGCTTTCACATAATGACAACAAACAGGCATTACAGAGGTGAACGGATGTGTATCATGAGGGTGACCTGGATAACAAATGCTAGAAGGAAAAAATAAAAACAGGACAAAGAAGTATGAAACAACAATGAGATTAAGTGTACTCTTGGTCTCACTCCCATGCTTGCCTGCCCAAAAAACAAAAGCACCAGATTTTAGGCAATCAGATGAGGTACTGAATCGCACGCAACAACGTAAGTAAACTTTTCACTGATGGTCATTGTTGGTTTCCTCACAGCAACAGTGTTTCTGTGCAACGTGTCTTCATCAAGATCGAAAGAATCATTTAACAAAACCACAAAAAAAGGAGAGAAAAAAAATATACAGAAAGCTTTTAGTAGCTCAAAATATTTTTTTCCAAACAATAAATATGTCGAGTAAGTTCAGAGAAGATAAACCAAACACACACGCACACACACACACAACTTCTCAGCTCAATCAGCCTGAAAAAAAGGTAAACCAAAGATCCAACATGAATGTTCGTGTGCTAAACCTTAATGAGTGTAGGTTTGACTTGTAAAAGAGACAAATCTCCCTTTTCAAGAGCTTCATATATGTCCTTAATTCAAGCAATGTTACTGTATTTATATAGAAATGTTTTAATAAATGTGCAGTGCTTAGTAATAAGGATTAAAGTCATTTATTATTATTATTATAACACAATCTCTGGTTGTCTAAAGATAATGATATTTATTGGCTTTGTCCCTGCCCATTCAAAAACAAAATGCTAACTGTTATACAACTGGAAAAGAACGAGTCAGAAAGATCAATTTGGAAGTGTGCTTTTTGTCAGTGCCCACACTGAACGGATATAAAGTGTTGATTTCAATCATTGCTGGTATATTTCCTTATACTCTTTTTCAACAACCACATGCATTTACATTGATGGATAAAGATTCCTTTTTTCCTTTACATTTGAAAATCAAAACAAGTCAAAAGATCGTTTGCATTTGTGAACCTTTATTCTCTCCCCAGGTCTGTGCTGTGCAGCGGTGGAGTTTTGTCAGTCTCAGGTTTAGTCAGGAGTGGGTGTGTCTAAAGTGTTATGCCTGCCTGTGCTAGAACAGTAGCAGTGACGTCTGTCAGAGGTGAAGGGTGGGTGGGGGAGCTTGTGGTTCCCGGTCCTCTCCTGAAGGCTTTCACAGTTTGTCCGTGTCAGGAAAGGAAAAAAAGAAAAGAAAGTGACAGAGAGGAGGGAGAGGAGTCCTGCCCCCCTCGCTTCAGTTTTGTCACTCGTCGTCGTCGTCTTCCTCTTCCTCGCCGTCTGATAAAGAGGCGCAAGGACGGATCTGCCTGTAGCCATCGAGCCACTTCTCCACCATCTGG
The DNA here is from genome assembly GCA_962446985.1 of Xyrichtys novacula. Taxonomy (NCBI): domain Eukaryota; kingdom Metazoa; phylum Chordata; class Actinopteri; order Labriformes; family Labridae; genus Xyrichtys; species Xyrichtys novacula. The sequence continues at coordinate 20,740,331 of OY660874.1, read as the reverse complement.
GTGACGAGCGGGTGGTTGCGTCTACGGGAGCTCTTCTGCAGAGCCACCAGGACGCCGCCCTCCGTCACACAGCAGTCCAACCATTCCCGCAGAAGTTTCTCCTGCTGCTCTTCATTACCCATCTGAGGAACAAGAGAAACACACACGGCCTTTAGAGGGAGCAGTGACACAGCTCTGTTTGAGGATAACCTGCTGCTGAAGCCCATCATCTTTGGAGCTGGTGAGATTAAAGCTGTAGGATAAATTGAATACAGGGAAGCTGAAGGTCCTTACCTCCTGCGCTGAAAGGAAGTGAATATGTAGCAGCTTCCTTTCACTGTCCACCAGCGGTAGAAACGTGACCGTCACGTCGTCATCTGTGTTGAGGTTGGCGCCTGCGCCGCGATTGTCAAAGCCGTCGTTCTCCATGGCCACAAGTGCTGAGAAGTGGCCTCGTGTGTAGCCCAGAGCGATGGGGCTCTTCCAGCAGAAACTCTGCTCCCACAGAAGAGGCAAGTACACACCTAAAAAGAGAGAGAGAGAGCAGAGATTTTCATTGCATGTTCAGGAATACTTGGTTACTTCATGTGATTCTACAGTTTCAAGAAGAGTTTTGGTTAATATATTTCACCTGTTGATATTACTGTACGTGTTTTAGAGTTTGCAAACTTTAAACATCATTTTTTGTAGGGCCAGGACAATTCGATTTTTCTACGATTTTTTGGACGCCGATTCGATTTAAATTGCGGTTCTACGATATTGACGATTTTCTCGATTTTTAAGGTGCTTACCCACCGGGAGCATTTTTTTCATGCGATTATTTCGAACGTCAATATTTTTTTTCGAACCTGTATCCTGTCAATACAGGTGTTCACATCAGCGACATTTTCCCGTCTTCAGTATGCTGCATTTATTTTTTCATATCATGGTCCAATTTTCTAAAGTTTCACACACTGTGTGTCTACTTCTGACCAATCAGATTGCATGTTGTTGCGACGTCAAATTCACCGGTACATTCAACATGGCTGACCGGCTGATTGTATACGTGTCGGAGAACAGAGTGCTTTTTGATAAAAGACACAAATATTACAAAGATAACGACCTGAAGGACAACTTGTGGAGAGTCATAGTCAGTTTTCAAGATTTATTCTTACATTTGAAAAAAAAAACAAATGTTTTTTTGGGCATAAAAATCGATTTAAAAATTGTAAAACAAAAAAATCGCAATACTTATGTGAATCAATTTTTTCTCCCACCCCTAATTTTTCGCACAACAAGGTTTGAGAGTCTCTGGTCATATGTTGTTAAATCTTAACCTGCACTTTAACCGACAAATCTACATGACATGACAATAAGGTGTTGGTTACACACAGAACAATGCAGAGAACAGAGCAAAGACGGTATCTGTGTCAAATATTCCTCAAGTTCGTTGATAAACAAAGCAGCTCTGACACCTCATGAATTCCTCTGTAACTGAAACCACCATTAAGAAGCCTGTGTTTGGCCACTCTGCTCTCCCAGTAACCGTTTTGTTTTTACTGGGTTCACTTGGTCACCACTTTACACTCCCCCTCCCATCCCTATAGGCGCCCATATGCGCGCCGCTCTCTCTCTCTCTGTTTTACATTGGCTCCTGGCAACTGTAAATCACAGATCCATCAGACTTTACCACAAGCAGTTGGCCATCGCGGAGCACTTTCATCATCCCCTGTATAGCATCGCTCAGCAGGCGAACTGAGTCCAGGCTGTTTTAACTACGAGCCATAAACGTCCACCCTGCTCCGCACACTCACTGGATTGTTTGACTCAGGTTCTGATGGGTTACATATGTTGGAATGTACCCAAAGTGCATGTGTGTGCATGTGTGTAAATGTGTGTAATACTGCCTGGCATTCCAAAACAGTTCTAAATATGCCCCTATATTAGGCGGGCTGTTTTGTTATGTTGCTCATGTTATTTTGAGTCACGCAGGACTAAAATACCCCTTAAATGAAAGACATAACACAGATACATGATGTAAATAGCAATTACTGACAGATCAGAGGGGCAGTTATGTCAGCTATGTAAGCTATGCAGACACATGTAGGCCGGAGCGATTTCACAGAGGAAGTCTAGAGCTCCTACTCCCACTGGACTGCAGCTGCTCGCAACATTTTAATCACCAAAACTTCAGTCAGGAGATTTAATTTTATACCCACCTTGAAATCGAGTGTACCCGAGTGTTTCGCCACGGAAACTTTTGTAATACTTCACTCCGTAGACGATAATGGGCCTACGAAGTATGTGTGCAAGAACGAAAATGTGGGTCTGCTCCAGGCTGGATCCCGGCTGTGAAAGAAAAACACAACGAGAGGGGAAAAAGCTGTTACAGGGCCGATCTGAGTGAAACTACAAAGAGCCTCGCATACTGTACTTTCCCCCGCCAAGTATTAAAACATTAAAACACACAATTAGCATGCTCTCACGCCCAGAGATAATAACAACCCGCCTAAATACTTGGTCTATGAGGTCACGCAGAGCGGTGAGAGGAAGTGCTGATGATAGACAGGATGCACTTTCACTGGGCATTACAGATCAAGTATACTGCAGGAGGAGCAGTAAAGCTGCTTGAATTATTCATACACCGACAGTGTGTCACACTTTAAGAACATCCTGCTCCCTGCCTCCACGCGTGTGTGTGAGTGTGTTGGCTTTCATGCTCGCTGTATACCTGACTGGCCAGGGAGAGGATGAAGGCCCAGTCCTCCTGCCACTGTTCCTCCTGCAGTGAAAAGTGTAGGCCGAAGCTCTGAGAATACCACGACTCCCACTCCTTCCAGCGTGTATAAAACCTGTGGACACACAAACACAAATGCTCTTTTTGTCTGTGACATTTTATGACCTCTCTGTGGAGAAGGGTGGTGACTACTTGTCACGGCAGAACTCCATGACTGTTGTGGTTTAGGCAGGGTTGCAATTAGTCATGATACTTGAATGGTCTTTTTCCCACTAGAATACACATCTTGCAAATAGATACAGGCTTTTATGTTCGTGTTGTGAAAGCAGATACTAGGGCTGGGCGATTTGGCCTCAAATCAATATCACGATACATTGAGCAGTTCACCTCGATAATGATAAATGGACAATAACTACTCCACAAGCTGCTTAACCCCTCCCTCATTAACTTTATCTACTTCAGCTGCCGCTACAACTTTTGAACTGTCCTCCATCTCCTCTTTCCCTCTTCGTTACAGACTGGATGGGGTGGAGTCACGTTTCCGATGTAGGACAGTATCTTAAAGGGACATGAGACCAAAGCCTACCTACACACATCCAAAAACAACTTTTATTTGTTTATTTTTTCGACACTAAACATGGGCAAAGTGACATCGGCCATTGTCATAAATTTTGATATCGGTAAATTTTCAGTTTATCGCCCAGCCCTATCCTGCACTTTCAGACTTTATCGGTGTTACAATCTCCTCTCAAAATTTGCATCTTAATAAAGTGGTTTAAAGTCTCTCACACCTCAAGACTGGACTTTTTTTTCAACCTCTAAACTGTGAGCAACAACTTAAAGATGGTAATATAATATTTTAGGACAAGCATATTTAGCATCAAGTGATCAAGAAATTAATAAAAAACACCACACTCATTAATTCTGTGGTATAAATATGTTAAATTTAAAGCATTATTCAAACCCCATTCCTGATAATAACTATCTGCATCTCTAGTCCCTGGTCTGGCAGGCCTCACCAGTGAGAGCAGTCGTGCAGGCTGTCGTGGAGGGTCTTGCGGAGCACTGAGTCTTTGTCGTAGATGCCCCACGTCGCTTGCAGCACAGAGTCAAGGAGACAGTCGCCAGCGGTGCGGTTCCACAGAGCGTACAGACGACTGTCCAACCTCGTCCCAAGCTCCAAAGACCAGTTGATGATGGGAGACTCCTCTTCAAGTTCTGAAAAAGAAGTGATTTTAAAAATAAAACTACTAGTGATTGAAGAGTTGAACAAAATAATGCAAGTATGGGAGGCTGCAGTGTTGAACGGGACAGGATGACATTTAAAAGAACTGTTCTTGACAATATTTATCACTGCTACCTTTGGCAAGAGATTTGTCTAAATAATGTTTTACATGAGTCTGTATGAACACCAGAGAAATTACTCTCATTGCCAGGAGCCGGTTGTCAAATGGATTGAAATTGATAAAATTACAGCATTCAGTCAAGTTTTAAAAATCTGTGACAAAATCATAAGTGCAAGGGACACCATTAACTTCTGCTGTTTATGGGGTGCATATCAAAAACACAACAGTCAGTGCTCTGAGCTGCATTGTGAGGCTCTTTCAGCCTCTTGGTAAACAGTGGAAACATTGATGATTTTCTTCAGTGCAGTGTCATGGCACAGCAACAACCCAGCAGGAGACAAAACAGACTGTTGTTTTTAATATTCAAGTGGAAGTCTGTGATGGCTGAATGCTTTGAAATCGAATTATGCTGGGTTTGCCCGTGGTCAGTGATGAGGTATGACCATGATAACTTTCCTGAGGGTTGAGTTATGGACTGATGGTGCATTGACAGAAGTAGCTTTGTAATAGAGGAGCACACAGTCTTCTATTAAGAACATCTCATTGATCTGAGTACACTGGTGTTCTGTATTTTGCAGTCAAGCATGAAACAAATTAAACATATGAAACACCCTTAAAAACAATATATCCTTTCATTAAAATACTTAACTATAGAAGTTCTTTTCCTGCTTTGTTATTTTCTGTAAACTCACACTCACTAAATCCTCCTATATTTGCTCCAGGTGATTAGATTTTTAGCAGAAACTGACCTTGTTGTACTCCCATAGCCTCACAACAATAAGGTTTTTTACCTCTGCAAAAACTCATCAATGAAGTGCAAACACACACAGACGGATCTTGAAGGTGAAATTAGGGTTTCTGTTTCTCTGTATCTATACTGCAGCAAGAAAAAAGAAACTAGACTTGTAACTAGACGCACTAATAAGGGTGTTGAGGGTTCAGACAAAGTACTATCATCGAACAGGGATCAGAGAAATCCCTAAAACTCAATTAGGCTGATTAGGATGGCAGCAACTGGCAGACGTGATAGAGACCGACTGCCTGGCAGGGTGTGACACAGACCAGTGGAACACTGTGTTCAAGAGGGAAAAACACAAACAACATGAATCTGTTGTTGTTTTTTTATTATGGTATACATCTGTGATAGTCTCCCTCTCTGTTGGCAGAGCAGCCAGACTATCTCCTCCATCTTTTATCTGATGTATTTTTTCTTCTTCGAAAAAGCGATTGCATTTAAGTTTGCACACGATGTGAGACGTTGCTGCAAGTTATTGAAGAATAATTAAGTCACCTTTTTGTACGTCTCTATCCAGCACCTCATCAAACAGTTTTTCTTGAACTGCTGGGGGCAAGTCTTCAATGTCTGAAAGATGAAAAAAAAGGGAAAAGTGAATGACAGAAAACTGAAGAGGGTTCACAAGTGTTTTATCAGTTACATACTAGCTTTTCTTGTCTTGTATTAAATGTATTAATTCTAATGAAGCTAGCGATAACACTCAGCTGAAACAAGTGAAAAGACAGACTAGAGGTGTTTTCTCTTGTGGCTCAAGCCATCATGTTTTGTTCTGTCCACAATAGCCACGGGCTTTCTCTGCATGCTGGGAGCTCTCCACAAAACAGAAGCTTATTCTTTGGCTAAATTAAATGAATGCATTGACTTTGTGGAACTGAACAGAGTGGCTTTCTATAGTGGCCAGAAGCCAATGTCTGCATTGTCCTGAAAACACTGCATAACAAAAATCCTTAGCTTAGCTACCAGCAACAAACTGAGCCTCAACGACGATTCCACACAAAGAAATTCAACAGGAGCAGCATTAGGTGCATGGATTTTCACAAAGACTAACTGGGAAAAAAGCTAAATATATATATTTATAATAAATGAGACACATGGATTGTTGGCGGGCTGGTATACTTGGTATGCAAGAACAATACTCGAACAGTGAGCCAGAGGTGGCCTCTGTCTTCTGGCAGTTGGAAACAGACAACCGTAGCATTATGTCCCCTCAGCATTTGAACAACAAGCAATTTCATATGCCACAAGTAAACAAAACAAGCATTCTATCACACACTTGGCAAGCCAGAGGGGACAGCAAGACTTGGCAGCAGCAGCAACAGAGCTTTAAGTTTCTCTTATACAAAACACAAAAAGTACACTCTGACAGCTTCTGGAATTTCGGCTTTTGGAACTTGTGACATGAGAGTTGTTTTTGAGCCACAAGGCGCACTTGTTTTTGGTTAGGCTTGATCAGGTGCTGACCTGCAGGCAGGGTGAAGGTTACCAAGTCGGTGAGGAAGTAACAGGTGAAATCCCCCTTGCGTTGGTGAAGAGAGGCTGCAACCTCACGGCGTATTTGCTCCGTTAGCTCAGGACAAACCATAGCTGGGATACACTTGGCTGCCTGCTGGGACACCTGCAGGAAGGGGAGGATACCGGGAAAGAAGCATGATCTAAATGTGTGAAACTGACAATCTATGCTCATAAGACGTGCTGAGGATTTCACAAACAACTATTAAAATAAACATGATGCAAATGTACAGCATGCAGCATTCTGGTGATTCAGCTGCACTCTGTCACTGTATCAGATGCTGCTTAAGGGCGTTAGCTGCCTCGAATTTTTCACACCACACTTTGATAAAACTTGAACATCGTCTCTCTGAGTAGAATAATTTCTCTATCACGACAGACTGATAGGCTCCAAAAGCCATTAATTTTTTTTTGTTGTTGTCTAGAGGGTTGACTTTGAAACCTGAGCTAATTTTACTTCCACTAATCTAATCTAAATTACCTTGAGGACAAGAGGAGGGAAAGAAGTGTTCCTGTACTTGATGTTCAAGCAGATCTGATTCATTTTGGGGTATGATCCAGTGGTTACTCACTGACCCCCCCCTTTGTAAGAGAAACTAGGACAGAGCCTCGGAGTGGGAGGAGAGGTGTGTGCGTGTGTGTGTGTGTGTGTGTGTGGATAATCTGGGATCACAGTGCTGACGGCAAGCAGGCTGCAGTGCAACTCAGTGCCTGAACACTGCGGACACACATTTATATTAGCTCTGAGCCTCTGTGTTGTAACTATCTGGAAAAGAAAAATCTGTAACGACACAAAATATTTGAACAGCTATAGTATCAGAGATGATGACAATGATAATGTTCTGTGCAAGAGGCCTCTTTGGATCAGATCTCTGTGCTGCTGATTTTCAGCCTCTTTTTTCACTCAAATCTCTTCGCTCCTGTGATTTCTCCCCCTGGTTGATCTCATCTGAAGTTGAGATCAAGACACTCTACCAGTAAAAGGTGAAACATATCAGAAGTGAAGGCAAACCACTGCAGCAACTTGACTATAATTTAGTTTTTACCCTCTTATTTTGAAGATCCAAATGAAGATACAATCATACCTCAACATAACATCAACATGTTCTCAAATCAAAGTACAGCTATCTAAATGTGCAGTGTGTAGAATATAGAAGAACAGGCTTGGTGGAAATGGGTTATTATGCTCCTAAGTATGTTTGAATTAGTGTATTACCGGCTGAATATGAAATTATTATAATGTGTATTTAATACCATGGTTGTATAATTGGGGTGGGAATCACTAGTGGCCCCAAGATACATTATTATCACGATACTTGGGCAACAATACAATATTATTGTGATTCTTTATATTTGGCAGTAAAGCAAGTATTGGAATTCATAAATATTTTTCAACAGTTTAGCTAGTTTAGCATTTGTCCTTCTTTTATGTTTGTCTTATTTACCTTGTATTTTATTTTCATGTAGCACATCTTGCAAACGTTATATATTTGTTGTACTAACTTTCTGCTGCTCTATGATGTCACCTCTGCCAACCTCACTGGACAAACAGTTGATTTTAATTTTACATTATCATATTAGCAATTAATTTGAAAAATCGATACTTGGTCAATGATATATCACCAGACAAAATATTGCGGTACTATGCTGTATCGATTTTTTCTCCCACCCCTATTGTATTAGTGTACTGGCTGAGTGAAGCATATAAAACAAAATTCAGTTAAAACTGAATTCGTACAATTTGATCAACACTCACCTGTGAGTGACAACATTTATTAGAAGTGGTGGCATCCAATATGTGGTCATTGTATAATATGTGACTGCACTGTTTCTGTTGTCTCCACTGACCTCAGTAAGTAACACCGCCAGCATGTCCTGTCTCTGGAAGCGGATGGCGAGGTGGACCAACGTGAAGCCATCGTCAAATGCTGAGGGCCGGTTTAATAGTCGCACCTCGTCTGATGTTAGCTGCCGTGCGATGTCACCTCCTGATGACTTGTAGGCCTCCACAGCTGCCAGGTCGCCTTCCACGACACCTTTCAGACAAAGAGGAACAGAGAAAGGTCACATAAATGATGACACTTACAAATGACACCTGTTTTTCAGGCTTTTAATTATTTTTTTACGTTATAGATGGGGTCAAATCAACGGTAAGAGAGCAGTTTGAATGTGCACTTACAATCCAAGTCATAGCTGTTAATTACAAAATGAACTGTGCTACTTGAAATCAAATTATCTTATTAGTACAAAACAGGAGTTTCTGAGTTAACTTGGTGTTTGAAGAAAATGCAAAAACACACTCAACATGGTGGTTATAAACAAAACACAACTGTGCACAGATGCAAAACTCACTTATCAATAGAATAACCTTGTGGAAAGGACTCTCTGTGCTCAACCAGAATAAATTGTTAGAGATCAGAATGTGCTTTATCTCTGTCACAGCTGTAACAGCTCTGAGACTTCGCTGACTTTGAAGTCAAGGGGAGAAGACAATAGCAGGCCACATTGTAGTCCGTCAGTTATTTTTCCCCTCGTAATCTTCAGGCTCAGATCTCTCAGGCATGAAGCCTGCAGGAAATGTTTGATCAGACAGATGTAGGTGTTTGCTTTTATGAGGATTTCTGGCACCAAGTCTGACAGAAGCAGTTTATATCAACCACTGGCACACAACCTCAAATTACAGACTTCTCAAACCAGTCAAACTACAAACCTTCTTACAAGCAGAGGAGGAAAAAAGCCGACAAAATCAATATTATCTGACTTTGAAGTTAGGATGCTGAGCAGGATATGATTATAGAGATCTAACAAGGGCCCGACCAATTTAATGGCGAGTCGATCAAATCGGCCAATTTTAGCCCGCTTGAGACTAATCAGTAATCGGCCAAAACTCACCGATTTTCGCCAATATTTTCAGAAATAAAAGGCAGAGAATAAGGTTCGGTTTCACGGTTTTCAAGATTCGGAAAATGTCCTGCCATTTGAAAAGTTCCCCGACTTATCCTGTAGATGGCGCAGCGACCTCATGACAACCTTCATCCACTAACTACCTCACAGCACAGTCAACAAGTTTAGTCAACAAGTTTCACTTCAACCCACTTCACAATGTTCCCCGCTGTGCTGGTCTCGGTCACGCCGAGTTAATGGCGAAGCACCATGTAGTATGCAAGCTAAAGTTAGAGTTAGCCACCTGCTATTAGCCTTGCTATACTGTTAGCCGTGCCAGTAACGGTAGAATAGACAACAGTACACATTACATGATCGAGCTACTTCTCTTACTGAGGCAGCTGGTAAGGCAGCCGGTAATCATATTTTTTTTTCTCCTAGTAATTGGCCCCCAAAAATCCATATTGGTCGGGCCCTGGATCTATTACATGACCTTATTTTAAAAGACAAACTGGCTCCCGGGATCGAGTTGGTATTTTTGTAGTGTATCGATACACATTGGATGCTGTTATGGTACAATATTTCATCTTTCCGAATTCTCTATGATCTTATGTGCATGATAAGTGTTGAGCAGTCCTATAACACTAGATTATGGAACAAAGCACCAGGAAAAAAAAAGAGGGAAAAATGACCTGTATAAAAAGCCAGACACGATAAAAGCCATCTGCTTTTGTTTTCAGTATTGATGCTAGCCATTGAAATCATGATAGAACTGCTGTCTCAGCGAGTTATGGCTTATAATGGTCCCAGTACAAGAAGAGTGAAAGGTGTGCTTTTGTGACAGAATCAAATGGCATCAAAACCTCATGGTGTGAATTCATTTTGACGCTCCTCTAAATCTCTTTCCATTTCTAGCATGTACAGTAAAGGCCCATCCATGCAGTATTCTCTGGTACATTTGACAGCATTAAAACACTGCTGAGCTTTTGTTCTCACGTCAAAAGGACCACACACAATGCTCGGCAACATAATCTGTATGTGAGTAAGACCGAGAGCGAGAGAGACGTGGAGTGGGTGGAAGGACTAGCTGTGCCATGTGGAGTTGGCTGGCACTGTGCGAGATGAGGAGAGAAACTACACAATAGCAGCGCAGTGAGATAGAGAGGGATCACAACCACTTTCCACAAAACACTCCATTAGTGTGGGCGTGCCTGCAGCCCTACAGTCAGTACTGTACCTACTGATCTTTTAGAAAGCACAAAAGGTGCAAATACGCAAACAGGCGTGCTCTTTAAGACAGACTGATGAGACAGCATGGATCAAACAAAGTGCTGCTGGTCTTTCCCCTCCAAGCAGTTCATGTTCCCTTTTTTGGTGGAAAAAAAGAACAGTCAGACAAATAGTAATAGTCTGAAGGCTTCTTGTGATCGGTGCTTGTTAAACTAGCCACTTCAGTGAGTAATAAACCGACATGTGAAGTTCTTTCTCGGGGTCAAAAAACAAGTTATGTGTTAGCTAAGTGGAAAAGGCTGACTTATTTTGGCAAGTACAACAAAATTTGAGTATTCTTTGTTTTTTCCAATGATAGACTATGAGAGTATACACATAACACTTTAAGAGTGTATTGGCATTTAACTGTGTTTATGCATAACATTAGCATATTTAACCAGGTAAACCATGTTGCTCACTAGAAGTGCTATGAGTGTTAAATATCTTACTCAAGCAAAAGAGAAGCTCTTTTAATCACATAGCTGTGATGCAGTTTATGGAAAGGTTGTCTATTTTTGGCATTTTTTAACTCAGCAAAATTTAGTTCAGTACAATACTTTCCACAGAAAAAAATTAGTTCAAGCACTCATTTTAAAAACTATTCAAAGTACAAGTACACAAAAAGCTCCTCACTCAAGTAACATGAGTAAATGTGAACTGTTGCTTTTCACCCCTGCACCTCACAAGATCCTCACATCAAACTACTAATTTTTTTTCACTCTACTTATAAGACATTATTAAAAGATCATTTCACCAGATCCAACACACACACACAAAGTAATTTTGTTGCTTTTGTGGTGTGGATAAAGGTATCAGGACTTGGGGAAAAAGTCCTCTCATCCTTTACACAGATATAATTGTTCACTATTTGCCTCTAGTTAAGAAGATGCAGTTTGCATCAGTGTTTATACTGTCTGTCAAAAACTATTAAAATCGAGATTTATAAACCTGGTCGTGGTCTGAGCCAAACAAATGCATTTTTGTATATTTTATTGCAAATAGAGAACAAGATTGAAAGACATTGAGGCATCCTTACTGATATATGGTATTCATTTGTAATTTGGTAATAATTTGATTTATAATGTAGTACGAGTGTGGACAGCATCTCCTTCATGCATCACTTTGTCTCTTGTTTATAGAAACTTACTCTTTGCCCTATTTGATTGCACTGGTATTACTAGAGGTCAACATGGGATTAAGCCAATTGTGACTATGGCTGTTATTCTAGTGTTTCTATTACCAAAGCAAACAAAGTATTGTCCTGAAAGTACACGGTATTATCCCCAGACATGATTTCAAGGCTTTGCATGACGGTACAATAGTTCATACTGATGGCTGAACCTGGTAATATGAGGTATCACAGGCAATCAATGTCATCTGTGTGTAGCAGGATGTGTTCCCTGAATATCCATCTACAATTCTGTTGAAGCTATCACTTTACAATTGAATGTGGCTGATACATTCAAGTATGTAACATTTCTGAATTATTATCATCATCATCATCATCATTATCATCTCCGGTCTCTGACGACAGTAAGGCAAAGAAATTATTGTGTCTTGCCCGTCAAAAATGCCAGAATAAAGATAAATAATTGCATAATGAACTCTTAGTCAATAAACAATCATATACTTTCTGATTATCAATCTATTATTAAAGTGTCTTGTTTGACCAAAAAGGGTGTCTTTCCCTTAGTGTTTATATGCCTCTTATTTTCTATGGCAGTCAAGTAAATATTTTCAGGTCTGGAATTGTTGGTCGGAAAAAACAAACATACACGTCTACTTGCAGTCTGGGAAACTGTTACTGGTATTTTCCCAAGACTAAGTGATTAATGGTGTAACCAAGGAAAAAAACAGAGAGATGTCACTCAGGGAAAAATAATTTGACTGCAGACCTTTACACAGAACATGAATTTGGTTAGAGAAAGGGGAACAATATCCAGCCATTTCTTTTAAGGAAGCATAGAAAAGGTAGGGCCTTTCAGATAAGATAATGTCAGCTAATGCTTTAATATGCTGAAAGAAAACATACCCACTCACATCAGGTTTTTAGACCACACTAGACTAGGTCCTGAGGGGAGAAGCAGCTCAGGCAAGAGGGAATTCACTGTGTCACTTGGAGTAAGCGACCCAGACTAGGGCCAGACAAGCCACACTGATGCTTCTTTGACATTAGCACCCTGTATTTCCTTTGCTCTAGGGACATACAAACCATATACCTATTCATCACACCACAGACTTTAGTGGAATATCAAAAGAAAAGAAATTGCTGCTTCAGTGGGTGTGCAGAACAAACTCTATGTGGGCATGGCAAAGGCCAGAGAAAGACAGAGATAGTGGTGTGAGAGAGTGAGAAAAAGCCAACAGTACTTGTTCTTTAAATGTTCATCCTTCCTCCCACATCCATCGGTCGACAGTGTGGGTGGCCGGACACAGAGTTTGTGTAGTGAAGTTCTACAACAGCTGAATGCAGGGGATTTCTAAGCATATACTTGTAATATCAAATCTGACTCATCTGGACCACGCTATATCAACTGAATCGCAACTCAATTCCTAGCAGATGGTTAAATACGCATTTATCCACAAAAATCATGTAGATCCTCTTTCACAGTCACTCAGTCCTCTTTTAGACAGCCTCACATCATTCATTTGACTCACTGCACGGGAAAAAAGAGCAACTTCACGAAGCGTACATGTTTTTAAACTCACCAACACAGGCATTGAGGAACAGCCAATCAATTCTTCTCATCCTGTTTTTGATCTGCTTCAGTTTTTTGAAATCCACCTCCAGCTCCTCTTTGCTCCCAATACCTGCTCCCGACGCAAGTTCAATCCGTTGAAAGTCCATGTTTACCTCTGACTCTCGCTTGGATGTTGGGGGTGACCTCCTCTGGCTGCTGCTACAACCCCCCAGCCCACCTACCCCGCTCCCGACTCCCTGCCCTACCACATGTCCAACAACGCCCCTCCTGTTGTCCCTGTCCTGTTCGTTAAGTTTGGAGGAGGGTTGTTGGCTCTCAGGCTCTGATGCCAGTTCAATGGGTTCGGCTAGCAGACTATTTGGCCTTGGGTGGTCACAAACCACACACTTTAGTGCCTTGGCCCAGTTCTCATAAGTGCAGGCAGTGCAGGTCCAGTGCTGTGTATGAGTGTTGAGCCTGTTACGGTCATTGTATTCCTCACAGGGGTCTGTAGTCGTGGCTGGGGGAGCAGGGCGGCATCCAGAGCTTGAGGTCTGGGGTGATTCTGTGGGGCTGCGTGGCTGCTGGGTATGAAGTCCTTGATGGGTTGTATGTTGCCCATGCTGCTGCTGTTGTTGTTGTTGGGCCTGTTGCCTCTGGCACAGGCACTGAGTGCAACGAATGGCCCGAGGCCAGTTCAGGTAGGTGCACATGTGGCATGACCACTTGCTACTAGTCTCGGGTACATCAGCAATGCGAACACGGGGTCGTGCACTGGAGTCTGGACAAATAAGTAAGCTGGAGCCCCCTTGGGACGGGCTGTTGCTGAGGCCTGCAGGGTCCCACTGGTGCAGACTGGCATCCAGAGCAGGGCTGCTCTTGAAGGGCTCCTCAGTAATGATGGCACTCCCGCTGGGCCTCTGAGCGCGGCACATGGTGCACTTGATGGCTGACGGCCAGTTCTCGTATGTGCAGTATTCACAGGCCCACTTGGCAACCAGCTCGGTCATCGTCGCACCACCGCTGAGGGGGGCTTCCTGCCGTTCAGAGGGGTTCTCAGCTCGGCAGATCCACTCTCAAGGAGATAACACAGCAAGCAGTCCACTGGGGTCAAACAGAAATAAAGGGTGTTTTAGCAGGACATCTGGATATTATACCAAGTAAATTCACACTAAATCATGAGCAAAAAACACTTTGCAAAAGTTGAAATAACGAAGAGTAAAATGTGCATATCTTCCCATGTTTAAGGTGGTAAAGCTCTTTCTTTAAAGCCACCTGTGTCACTTAGGCATTGAATGTTTACAGGCAAACCCTTGGACTGCAAAGAAATGCAGTCCTGTCAATTCCTAATCTGGCACTAATTCGCAGTAAATGTTCAAAGGAAGCGATGTTTACAGTCCCACAAAGCAAACAACTGGAAGGTAACACTCCAGCTACATCTGAAACCCACCTCTGAACTGTAACACATACAGTAAGTTACGCAAATGTACCCTACAACCGAGCTGGGTAACAAGAGACAAGGACATATGAAACCAAATACCCAGCAGGGAAGCGCGTGACTAGTTAAGACACTTACAGATGCACTGAAACTAAATTCACCCTAAAACCTACATATGAAACTTGAGGATTCAAACCACATGTGCCCTTGTTCTGAACCCTAAAAGTAATAAGACAACGTTAACCTTGCAAGGGGCCGCTCAGGCAAGAGTTGGTTGTAAGTTGCTGTGTTTACACCACGCCTCCAAGTTTACAAACACACATCTGAGAGATAGCTGCGCGAAAACAAGAGCGTATGCATATTTAATAGCGAGCTAAGGTAGTCCGACCTGTTTATTAGCGACAAGCGAATTGTTAAGTGAGTTAGAACAGTGGGAATTGAGCGAAAAACAAACAGCAAGCTAGGGTTGATTCAAAAGAGTAGTCGGGTAGCTTTGTCTGCATTTACAGCGAACATTATTTAACTTAGAGATTAACTATTAACACTGTGTCGCGTGTTAACAGACGCAGCACGAGCTCACTAGCTGGTAGTTATCCTCCATGACAACCAGGCAACGTTCGTTCGGTTGCCAGCCAGGAATTAAAAACCGAGCTAGCAGACTGCTCGCTAACATTACGGGATTATGTAGCCGTTTGAGAGGCCCTTATCAACTCCACAAGCCGACGTTGAAGCGCTTACCTTTGCTTTGCTGTGTTTACTCTCCTCGGTTTCCCACTGCAGCCAAAACAAATGGGATATCCCCCCTCCACCACCACCACCGCCGCCACCCCCCGAAACCCACTCCAATCTGAGCTCGGGCTCTACTTGGCCGACACTAACCGCATTTTTACTTCTTTGGGGTGCCGTTTAGGTGGCAACTGAGGGTCCATACATACCGCAGAGCGAGAACCCCCCCAAGACCCGTCCCTCTGCCGTTTGCTTGAGTGCATTAAATCATTTTCATCCTCTTCCCGATTCCCCCTACCACAAAACTGACAGGCTTTAATGGCGGCACAGGGGGAAGGAAAGCAGCCGAGGCAGGGCTAAAATATACACTACGAGGAGAGAGCGCTGAGAGGAGCTCTCTGGGCCGTGTTACAGTCAGGGGCAGGCTCAGGATTTACCACCTGAATCTGCTAAGCGAGCTGATTGGTTGATTTTCGTCTATCCCTTGACACTAACCAATCAGATTCTACGTCTCTTATTCCAACTGTTAAAAGGCTCAGTTAAAGCAAAACAGGCTCGGATGTCACAGTAATAACAATAGTTATTCCGTTTAGGCATGAATTTCAATGAGTCGACGATTGGCGAGTAACTTAATGGGGGAAAATGTGTTTGTTTTCAATTCGTGCATCGTAATATGTTGCTCCTCCGGCAAGGCAACCACGTGGTATCCCCTCAAAAGGGATAAAAGGATGATGTCATCGTAAAAATACTGCAGCAAGCAGTCTGCAGCAATGCATGACAGCTTGAGCAACAGTTTCCAGCGCTCAGTTGTCACCATCAGCCGGCATCTTTCCTATTACTCGAACCCCAAATTGAGTTTGCAGCATGATTATCAATTAACTGAAGAATTTCTTTACTTAAAAAAACATTTACGCATGATTATAACTCTTGTTTACATCACAGCCCGTCCCACCACAAAGTGATGTCATCGGCACAAGCACCAGTAGGTTTTGCGCATAGAAAGACATCTGAAACAAATGTATGCCATTTGATTTTGCACAAGTCTGAACTTTGTTGGCTTGCAAACACATTTCGTCTAGACTTGGATGTAAATATATGCATTTTATAGTATGAAGCATCACCAGAGTAAGAAAACAAAGGCACATCATGTAACATATGCATGTTTTGTTTATTATCCCCCACTTTGAGAACCATATTTCTCTGTGCTTGTCCAAGAAAGTCCTTGGTCTGCTTTTGTCAAGTTCACATGTCCTGCTCTAAGCTCAGGAGATCTAAGCTGTGCCCTGGACTTTGTGCTTTCAGGGAGGTGTTGATGTTGCAATGACCCATCAGGGGTAGGAAGGGAAGGGTCAACCCATACAGTGAGAATACTTGTGTGTATATTTGTATTATTTTGGAACTTGGACAATATAGGATCTTAACAATCTAAGTCCTGTCATGCTTTGTGCCTGTGGTCTTCTGCTGGTTTCCCATCTGCCCAGAGTTACACACAGGGACTTGTAAGCAAGGGTCTGAGGACCTGGATAAAAAAGTGAGGACTAAGAACTGCTGCTCTATACCACCACAACACTCAACTGAGACAAGCTCATACAGTCAGTGCTGTTAAAATGCTACCCCCACCTTTGTCTACTATACATTCATTGAACATTTCTTTATTATATTCCAGTACTCAAAGGGAACCACACTCCCAACAAACTGATTTTGTTATTTCCTTTAACATTTTTGTGATTGCGTTACTCTCTGTGATTAATAAGTAACATCATGAGTGCCAGTTCCTGATAAGTGATACATTGGCATTACACATCAGGGCAAAGAAAATGACTCTAAGGCAGAAAACATGATACACAAACAGGCTGTGTATGTAAAGCAGAGCTTGTTCACAAGGCAGTATCTTCACCCAACAAAAACAGGTCTTCATTTTCAAACCGATGTGAGACGTCTTCCATGTACAGTGCAAATGTCTGTCCATGCAGTGTCAAAACCAGCTCATGCAAGGAGGGCGTCCTACATTCAGCACCAGACCGACCGACCCCTTGGTACTTATTTGTTTTCAAATGGTTGAGGTGATAACAAAAAATCCCAATTTCAGTCAAACCAATCATTACCCACTCTACTTTGCTGGAAGTAACTGTTACGATGCAGATTGCTGCTGACTTTAAAGTTAAACTTCCAGTTTCAGATGTTTATGCAAGCAAAGCCACAGCTGCAACCAGGTCCACCTAGAAGTCATCAGTGACATTTATAAAAAAAAAAGGAAAAAAGGCTTTGGGAAGTATCGTTCAGGTAGATAAAACAGGACAACTTGAGAAAAGAGGCATACAACTGATAATCAAAAAAGCTAGGACATTTTGTTATGATTCTACCCCTTCATTAAAATAGATCTGTGGATGTGTGCCATTTGCAGATAGAAACTGCCCAGAATTAAAGGCACTGTATGATGAAGCAAGGTTAGAATACTTTCATCGTACTTTCACCGTAATATCCAGATCTCTACACATGACAATGTCCCGACAAGGCCAGAACATGAGGTCTGCTTCGAGCTATAACAAGACAGAGAGGTGTTTGCACACTCTGTTCCCGAGGTTGAAATTCACACACTACAGGGGGTATCAGCCTTACAATTTGACTTTAATAGAGAACAAGTCAGTGAGAAGTGAACTTGAAGTGGTTATACGATCACAGTCAGTAGTATTGGAGACAACCAGCATGTAGAAGTGGAAGTAGCAGCCAGGTTCTCGTGTAAAGAAGAAAAAACAGATAGACAGATGCAGTTTTCTCAGTGGTAGCTCTCTTGGTTGCAGCAGCAGAAAGGGAACCTTAAGCATCTGGTTAGTAAAGCTACAGTACATTGTGTTTGCCCTGTGAACCCCGTACAACACACAAAAAGCTGAGCCAAGTTTGGTTCAGGGTCAAAGAGGACAACTCAAGTGGCACAACATATCAGCATTGGTAAAGCACAATTATAAAGAAATCTTAAATTTTGTTAAGTGCAGCAAAGCGCATACAATTTCAGTGTTATCCAAGAGGAACAAGACATTGACATTCTTGTCAATCAAATTAGATTAACTGTTAATCGACAAAATATATATATAGTATATATGTATATATAAAGCACCCATTTAAAGAAGTGGCAGAGTAAATTTAGTTTGAAATCTATTCTTTATCATTTAAATAGGCAACTGTATGATTAATGAAAGACTGTGGAGCATGGCAAACAACATGTCAGAAGTCCAAAATCAAATACGAAAATGTGCATGTTAAAGAAAGTCTAATTACAAATATATCTTTTTCTTCAAATTACAAAATAAAAACTAAACCATTTGCCTATATCATTTTTAAAAAATTGTTTGAAGGCTGCAAAATATTTTCCCCATAATTTTTCTGAGATTGTTCGTTTAAAGGAAGGCAAAAAAATGTGCAAGAGGTAATGCAAGAGTGGGTGCTCAGAACTGGTGACACAAAAGTGAAACAAACAAAAAAAAATAAAAGGACAGAAACAGAAAATGTGGAGTGGGGCTTGTCTTTAAGAGGGAGCCGAATTGCCAACCAGTTGGCATAAATCGCTCTGTGGTATCAACTTCCAGCAATGAAACAAGACTCATCCACGCTGGAGTACCAAGACCGACCCCATTCCATATAGAAAAACTGAAACGAGAAGACTCTTCCCCAGTGAGAGACACACCTGTTATGAGCCTGCAAAGCCTAGCATAGTTTCCCCTTAAAATGGAGATCAGACTAAGACGAGAAGAAAAACTCACAGCGGAACCCACCTGTGCATGCCTTTCACTTTCAGGACTGGCACTTCTTTTGTCTGTATCTGTCTATCTTTGATTGCTTGAGATGCCAACCTCTCAAGGTGTGTCACTAACTCGTGTCCTGTACACACCCTGTGGCATGTTTCTATGTGGTCTGTGAGCCACGAGCATCCCCGTCAGGACTAAGTGCAGCCGGTCGGCCTTGCGCTAAAACGCTGGGAGTGACCATTGGCAGATGTGGGGCTTCACTCAATAAGTTCTCATACTCGCTACTGTCCTCGTCTTCTTCATCGTCATCGTCCTCATCGTCTTCATCATCCTCCTGCCCTGCAGCTTGTCTATCTAATGAGTCAGAGCTTGATCCATCCCCATTGCCAAGGTATGGGCTGCTGGGAGTGGTGACAGGGTTAGAGGTGGCACCTAGGCCTAGACCCAGGCCCAGCCCAAGGCCCAGGCCCATCCCAACTGGGCCAGGGGTGGGGTGTCCTGGGGAGCCTACAGCTTGGGGCCTGGGTAGAAGAGCAGCGCTTGTGGTTGGGGAAGAAGAGGAGAGCAGAGAGTCACCCTGGGACAAGAGGTCAGAATATGATGGGGGGTTAGGTGAGGTACTGGGCCGCTCTGGGGCAGAGGGTGTGTGGAAAGTTATCCTGGACAGAGACAAAGCCTCAGACGGGTCTGCGTTCTCCTCTGAAGCGGAATGGGAGTCTGCATTCTGGGACTCACGGAGTCCTGCGGAACAGAGAGGAAATGTAAAAGGAGCATATAAAACCAGAGGAAATCAAGTTTGACTGGCTGACTGATCATGTTTCTGAAATGAGCTTGAGGGAAAAGGATCAACTCAAAAGAAGGGAAATGCTTTAAAACACCAGCTAGGTAGTCTGTTTCTTGATTGCTGTTTGTGACTGATGAGTCACCAGTCTTTCGAAGCCCTTCACATTTACAACTCAGTGACATAATTCTAGTATGCAAATCCTAGGACAGGTACTGACTTCTCTCTTCTTCTGCGGTCTTGCGTTTCCTGAGAGCAATTTGTTGCTTGAGTTTGTTCACATCCTCTTGGATTTTCTCCTTTACTCGTTCACTTTGTTCCACCTCCCCACACACCGCCTAAAAATGAAAAAAAAAAAAAACAGGCGAACAAAATTGAGGTGAAAAAAAAAAACCACAGAAAACAGTCTCCTCACTAAATTCACAGATCCAGTTAACAGCTCGGGCTGTTATTCAGCTCACCTGCACTTTGTCTTGCAGCGCACTGTAGACTTGGAATATTGTTCGGATATCCTTCATCACACCATCTTTATCAAAGAATTCAGCCCTGGAAACATATTCACCATGATTAATGACATCATTTAAAGATAAAATAATGTACAAGAAAGAGTTATAAAAGCATCCTGTGTTTGTCCATCAAAATACTTTAAATTGGCTGTTATCAAACTGTTTTCCTTCCTATATCAAACTTCAATCTGTCTTGCACTAATATACACTGAACAGGCTCAGAAGAATAAGGATAGTTTTTAGGGCGCAGCATACACAGGCTCTTCGCCTCTGGTGTATAGATGATACTGGTATTCAACCCTCTGCCACAGGAGAAAAAGGGGGGTCTAAGTTTAGACACAAAGACGCGAATACAAGGAGCACGTGCAGCCTGTAACATACCAGCTTTCAACTGCAGTCAGTCACATGTTTATGTATGTTGGATTCCACTTCTGCACAATTAGGACGAGCATATACAAACACATGAATGCTGAGAATCCTGGGTGCTGCTGTCAGTGAACACCACCAAGAAGAACCAGGAGTGCATTGTGGGGGGAAAAAAGAGGGAGGGTAGGGGGGTTCACACAGAGTATGCCCTGAAGGTGAAGCTGTCGTACGCCTTAAGGTCAAAACAGGTGGCTGCCTCCCCTCCACAAATTCTTAAAGAAGACAAGGGCCTGTTTACTAAATCCTCCCTGAGTGAAAAGAGGGGAGTTAGCTGTGACATTGGCACCGTGGAAAACTAAAGGAAAACACTTACCCATGCTCTTTGATGACCTGGGTGTAGTTAAAAGAGGTGTTGGGCACTGAGGACATTTTGTATTCCTGCTGGCTTGTGTTGCCGAGGTTTGGAATTGTGAGGGTGATTCTCTGGTTGTACCTACTGGGATTCAGATAAACTCTTTAAGAACATGGCAAACGTTTGAAGGAAATAAACACTGCAGACATACAATAATACAGATATGAACCTTCTATGTTGTAAACTTGTCAGAATCTATTTACCTTGTGAGCTGTATAAGTGGGACATTTAAAGCATAATTCAGTCCTCTACATACTAATGTATACACGTCAAAACAGGAGAGTTTGCACTACTTTAAACTTATTGTCATTTCTACCTGACTACCTTTTAAATAAATAGTAGTTTGACAGGTTACCATGACAGTCTGACAGTGTGTGTAATGTCAACTCATGTTAGTCTACATGCAGTTATTACCTGCGGTTAGGTCTGAAGAGCACGTACTCCAGTGCATGTGTGGAGCTGTTGGCGGTGGAGATGAAGCTAAAAAGAAGGAAGACGAGGTCGGGCACACCAAGCAGCTGAGTCAGCTGTTTATGGATGGTCTGTTCTCTGAATGACATCTGCTGTTGTGTGTTCCTCCGGAACCGGTACCAACCAATGACGTTCTGCATGAACAGACAAAAAGGGTTTAAAAAAAAAATATATATATATATGTTACCCAAACTGAGCACAGTCCAGATCAGTGTCTGTTTAAAGTTCAACAAATCCTCAAGAGGCATGCATCAGTAAGGGAGGGATTCATTATTATCTTCAGTGCAATCCCACATTTTGGTGTAAAACTTACACTTGAGGCGATCACTGGTTAGCAGAAATAAAACTCAAATTGGATTCAAAAACTAATTCTGATTTCAGGTGTCACTTGTGAGATATACTGTCCTCTAGAGCAGTGGTTCTCAAGTCCAGTCCTCAAGGCCCACTGTCCTGCATGTTTTGGCTGTTTCCTTGCTCCAACACACCTGATTCAAATGATTAGCTCGTTATCAAGCTCTGTAATGGCTTAATAACGAGCTGATCATTTGAATCAGGTGTGCTGGAGCAAGGAAACAGCCAAAACATGCAGGACAGTGGGCCTCGAGGACTGGACTTGTGAACCACTGCTCTGGAGGGTCTTGTGAATCATGTTAGTCATGGTAGATGGATCTCCACTGATCAGCTGTCAGTCAGCTTTGACAGTAGCGTGTCTGCACACATGTACACTCTGAGGATTTGACTAAATACACAGACTAGCAACGTTTTGTCTGTATGATAGCTGTTTAACAAACGCCTTAACACCTGCACATCAAAAACTACCTGCAGTCTTCTTACTCTGTCCTGTTTAGAACCAAACAATGGTAGAATGCATCATTACAAAATAATCAATAAATATTAGGATTATTTATTAGTCTAGAATGCTTAAGATGATATATTAAGTGTAATGTTTCATGGAAAAAAGACATATATCAGTCTTCAAACCTATGGCTCATTGATGACATGGCGATATATGTACCAAGTGACACTTACAGACAGATTCATCCTCATACAGTCAGACTGTATCAGAAATGGCTAATCACACACACAAAAATAACTCCATTACAAATATGACTCAATTCAAACTCAAGTAACTCTTATTGGACGGTGATTATTAGACAAATCAGGTTTAGAACCCAGGAGAGATCCTCTGTTTATCAAATTTATAAAAGTTTTGCCTAACATTTGGTTCTTATCCCTCATCTCTTAGTGTCTGTATGAGTCAACGTTTGTTTATTTTCAGCGTATCCCCTAGTGACAGTTTCAAGGTCAGTCTATCGGTCTAAAATTCTAGTTAAGCACAATCTAATCAGTAAGCAGTGTGTGACACAGGGGCATGTCCTTCAGCTAAAAGACATCTGTGAAGGCTGTTCCTGTGCATCCTCATGCGTAGCTCCTTCAGTTTCCCCTTTTACCTTCTCAGTCCTCTCCCCTCCAAACCCCAGTTTGAGCTTTAACATGCTACTTACCTTAGCGACTTGGCCGAGGACAGAGGAAAGATTGTTCATAGAACTGGCACATGACTTTAGCATAGCATTGGTCTAGAGATGATGTGAAGTAATCATGTTTGTAACAATTAAAAGCACTCACTTTCCGCCTGTCTTTGAGAATGCTGTTGAGACTTTCTTCATCAATTTTGCCTGCGTAGTCATAAAAGCTGATGAGAGGGCAAAAAAATACAAGTTAGTCAAAACTGATTCATCAAATTCCTACTCCTCCTCTCCGTTGGCCTCCTTCTGTCATCTAATCTTGTCAGATGGAGCCATCTACTGTCCAGTGTCAAGTTAAGCCGAAATGTACTGAAATGGATATAAGGCAAATGATGTATCCACCTAAAATGTATAAACTAATTTACAGTGAACTATCATCGATGCAGACTTCACTGCAGAAATAATAAAAAAGGTCAGACCTCTAAATAACACCAGGCTCTGTACACTCAATACACAACAAAAGCTTTTGCTCTAGTTTATGTGTTCAATATTATCCATTTTGTATTTTACATCATGCACATTCACTGATGATTATTTCACCTGTTTTGGAGTAAAAAGAAAAGTAATATCATACCTAAACAACTGTGCACAAGGATCATGGTTATGTATTTCTGTTGGAAAGATGCAGAGACAGATGCTTCAGTTATACATACGCACACACAACTCATATATTGTACACATTTCATTGGCTTTTCAGTCATCAAAGTTAATCAAAACAGGTTAAGATAGAATAGATGAAATTTGGGGAGGAAGGAAAATGAAGCTTTCACTGTGACTAGTGAGGTTAGAAAAAGGGAAATCTAGCACTAATACTGTGTAACATATGGCTGTGTTTTGGGATTTTTGTTTTATTCAAAGTTACATCTGTGGCTCTTCAATAGGTATACCTGAAAACATAACAAGAATAATTGTGTATTTTTGTTTTCTTTTGCTCTCTGTCCTCTTGCCATCATCAATAAGCTTGGAGCGAAGAGCTTATTGTATGCTTTTATGCTGCTTTTCTGACAAGACCTTTAAAAACATGTTTTACAAACCAACCCAGACATTAAAGGCTTGGCTGACCTATACTTGTTGTAAATCTCAGGTGGATGTTTTAAACAAATCACATGGAGTCATCAACATGTACAGTGTGTATTATTAGGTTGCTTCAAGTCAACCTCAATAGATGCAGAAAAAATAACAGAGAGTGAGGGGAGGTGTCAACAACCTAAAAGGTTCTCATATTTTGGAGAGTATAACAATAGATAACAACTGAGTGGGTGAGCCTAAGTGATGCAGAAACTTTCAAAGGAGTGTTTTTTAAAGCTGTTCCTTTAAAATCAGGATTATTCTATATTTTTAAAAGCAGAAAAGTTGAATTGACTTTGTAGAAAAAACATGTCCTTTACAACACTTACCAAGACCCTGTTTTCTCCAAATGACACTGAGTCAGCGTACTTATTACCAAGACTGACACTGATGCACCTCAGTGGAATTCAGCCATAGTTAATAATTTACACGTGAACCTTCCTGTTGTTGCAGTTTACAGATATCTATTGTATAAAGTCTTGTGATTATGTTCTCAAGAAACACTGCTTCTAAAGGATTTACGACACACAGAAAATCTGCTAATCATTGCCTATAATGACGTATGTATGTTGTTGTTTTGTCCGTTTGGAAAGCTTACCTACTACCTGTAGCAATTCTGCACTGCTGATCTGTGTGTCACTGATGCTGACAGTCTCTTCTTGCCTTACTTCTCCTAATAGGAAGCCCTCCTGCGAATACACAAAAACATCAGTTAGGAAGCTGACCTAACCATGACAAATCAATTCATTGATTATCAATATTTCAGTGACTCAAGATAAAATTAAGCAACCAAAGCTGATCAGAGTGACACATTCTAGTTACAGCATGAGTGTGTGTAATAAAAATGCATCTTTAAGACCTTTGGCTGAGAAAAATGGCTCAACATACATAATGTAGCTCATCAGATTATGTTTGCAAAATAGTTTACCTATCAAAAAGTGTAATTATTTGAAGAAAGACATACTGGAAATCCACAGCCAATTAACAAGGATGGGGTACAGGTGACAACATTAACTCAGGAAATTTTGCAGAAAGACAAAGGCACATCTGGACAAATTACAGAAACAACACCAGTTTTGAGGAAATGTGTGCGCACTGTGGCAAAAATATTTGGGGTTTTGCAATACCTGTAAAGTTAAGAGCATTGTAATTGTGTTATCTAGAGTTACAGGGATTTAGCAAGATATTATAGATGATAGATGTCTATAGCTCCCTTCATTGGCTTCCCGTTTCTTTCAGGATTGACTTTAAACTTTTAATGTTTGTTTTTTAAGGTCTTAACAGCCTCGTCCCCATCTATTTGACTGGGCTTTTAACCGTTTGGGAGCCAGGTAGAGCTCTGAGGTCATCAAATCAACTTCTGCTGGAGGTGCCCAGGTCAAAACACAAACAAACATAAGATCCCTACCGAAATGAGACTTATTTCCGACCTGGGCCTTTTCAAATCCCGACTGAAACATACCTATTTATGCTGGCTTTTAATACTCAGTAGCCTAGTAGCACTTTATTTCATTGTATTGTATTGTATTCTTTTTTATTATTTGTATTGTTTTTATTTATTCATTTTTATTTTCTATGTATTGTAAAGCACTTTGGTTCACTGAAAGGGTTATTGTAAAGGGCTGTATACATAAAGAACATTTACATAAAGTGGATATAAAAAGTCTACACACCCCTGTTCAACTGCCAGGTTTTAGTGATGTAAGAAAATGACAGCAAGATAAATATTTTCACAACTTTTTCCACCTTTTTGTATGGGGGCCTATCAGTGTGGCACATCTTGATGTGGCAATATTTGCCCACTCTTCTTTGCTGACAGATTGGTAGGTAGGTAGGTTGAATTTATTGTCCCCACGAGGAAATTCATTTGCAGTAACTTGAAAACATGCACAAAGACAGCACACATACACAGTTCCATACACTGTCCCATATAAAACAAAACAAAACAACTCAGAAAAAGACAATATAAAAACATTGTGAGGGCATCTCTTATGCACAGCCCTCTTCAGATCACCCCACAAATGTCATAATCTCATACAAAATATATAAACTGATTTAAAAACAGCAAGAATGAAGAATAAAAGTGTTGTTTCAGGAGTAAACTCAGTGACTTCTTCCTCCTTCATTTGTTACTCTGTGACAGTCAGTGGTACATAAAGGTGCTGGTTTATTCCTTCTACTTATTCCAGGTATGTGATCAAACTTGTATTTAGCAGCAGACCAGCTGTCCGGACTGACTCTTCACTTCTGACAGGAGGATCAGATATGTAAACAGCCCCTCGGCGTTAGTCGGTTTAGCTCGTCCATTTCCGGACACTGTTTCTTTTCCTTGTGATAAACTCAGAGCTTTTGATTTCGGTTTAATTCCGGATGAAGTTTGCTAAAGCGACTATTAAGGAAACATGTCAGAGATTTCATTTGATGGTATTACTTTGAAAACAACCACAATTAGCTGTGAGGCTAACAAGCTAATGAGACAATTAAGAAAAGGAGAAGCCTAATTTATCCATTCAACTCAGAAACTGGGTGTGTTTTTCATCATTTCATGCCACATAACGCCACCACAAGATAACTGATCGAGGTGTCTTCAGACTCTTGCAGCACCGAAACACGGAAGTCATTCGCTTAGGTGGCTTAGCTAACATGCTAAGTGCTCGCTGCTGACTATGTGCTGACACCCAAACTTTCCGGGTATCATTTCCTTTATTTTACTGCCTCTTATTTCCGTCAGTTTCCCCCTTGTATTCCTGCGTTACTCGCACAGGTGCCTCTGTTGCTAAAATGGTAGGTAATGACTTCTCCTTGCTGTAGCCATACAGTCTATTGAAACCGTACCCACCGGTAAATAGACGGGACCAGGACTAGCTAGCCAGCAACAGGATGATGACACTGGAAAACAACACAAACTAATGGCGCTGATAAACGAACTGACAAACCGTAGGGCGACGAACACTAAAGCAGACATTGCATATAACTATGTCAACATGAAGTTAGATACTTACATGATCTGAGTTGCTGTTGGCGCTGTGATAACACACAGAACTAAAAGTATAACCTGAAATGGATGCCGCCATGATGGAAACATCCCTATCAATCCCGATGCCCCCCGCGGTTGCATACGGTCTCCTCGAACGAAGTGTATTGTGGGAAGTGTAGGCAATGTGTTGACAGCCACTTTTTTTGGCAGCATGGAAGAAGCTCGTGAAAGCTCACACGGATGCAGTGGAAATAACTCGGATCCAGAGGAAGACAGAGGCTCAGACACAGATTTCGAACCTTCGAGACTCGGAACTAAAGAATAGTGAGTGTTTGGCGTCGTTTGCTCCATTGCTTACACTAAACAAAGAATGATAAGCTAATACCGTCGAACGGAAATCGAACTTCACAGCTGTAGTATTTAATACAGATGCATCTCAAGCCTTTCTTTTTCTTTCTGTACCACAAATGTTGTCATTATATGTCATTATATTATATGTTACCTTTGCTAACATTAGTAACCAGCATGCTGGGGGTGGTACAGTCTGTTTTAGACGGGCGGTTCAGGCGTTGTTGACGTTTTACACATGGGGGGAAAGGCTGCTGGTCCAGTCTTTGTAACACAACAGAGTGCTATCACTGCTTATAAAGTTCATTAATGGGTAAATGTCCTCTTCCACAGCTGGGAAGATGCATATCAACAGGAACTGGAGACATTCCGAGAAATTGGGGATGTTGGTGAGATATGGTAATCATCCAGAGCTGGGATCATCAGATCTGACATTTTTAATGGCTGCTCCTAGGGCTGGATGATATGGGAAAAAGTTTATCACGATATATGTTTTCATATCAGTCAATATCGATATCACGATATAAAAACTGAAATTTAACAGTGCTTATTGGTAGTATGTCTTTTTCAATACAATAAGTTTCTGCATCTGTGAGGTCTTTGTGTCCCTTTGAAGTTGTGCTGGAGAAAGCAGATTGAATGGTGGGCTGTTTGGGCTGCACAGGCGCCATGGACTCCTTGCTCCGCTTTTGGTTTAGAACCTTTGCACTGCGCATGCTTTGCCGTGTGGCATTACTTCAGGTGGTGAAAAAGATTTGGGGTATTCCCAGACTTTGCATGAACATGTACTCAACATAAATTTGTAGCGCACATTACTCTGCCTCATGTCCGACCTAAATAAAACAAAATACCTCCACATCACCGGCGTTTTCATGCCAGTGTTGTCAACAATGTCGTCATTGGTTTAGTGCATTTCTAGCACTCATTTTCTTGTGCTATGGTTGTGTGTAGCTGCAGCCTGCTCCTACGCAGTTGTTTGTTACTTGGTTCTAATTCAGCACATGATTGGTTCAGCGCATAGCAGACCTGGAGCAACTCCCCTTTTCATTGGCTGTTCGTATAGTCTACCAAAACATGGCAGAATGACGACTATCGAAAAGCTTATTGACCATGTTTTATATTGAAATTGAGGGAAATTAATTTTCAAAATATATTATTATCGTTTTATCGCCCAGCCCTAGTTGCTACCGTAGCCCAGGGAAGAATATTTATTATGTTGATTGCTGTATTTTTTGTGTATCTGTCTCTTATATAAGTCTTTTTTTGTGCTGTTTGTTCTGAGGTTTGGCGAGGAAAGCATGAGGCGTGTGCTGCGATGGATGGGCACAGCCAAGATTCATGAAGATGCTGCCATTCTTGACATTGGCACTGGAAATGGAGCCTTTTTGGTGGAACTTGTGAGTAACAACAAACTTTGACTGTATTTGAACTTTGGTGTCAGTAGCTTTATTTCACTGTCCCCCGGAGGTGGGTTTACAAAAATCACACAACTGGTGCAAAACCTGTGGATTACACCTGGAATAACTAGGGTATTTTCAGTGGTGACACTCAGTTTTGCAGAGATAGGAAAGCCACAACCTAAGTGCCTTCAAACTTCAATGTAATGGGAAAATAGGAAGCATCTTCATGATCTAAACAAATACAAGTTGGCTTGCTTGGCACAGAAAATGTATTTGTGGTTTTGATGATTTGATGTGATTGAATACTAAGAGAATAACAGCAAGGTTCACTGTGTCAAAACTTTTTTCCCTAAAATGTCATTTTGTGTTTTTTCTCTGTCAAGGCTAAACACGGATACACAGATCTGACTGGTATAGACTATTCTCCAGCATCTGTAGATCTGGCCAGAAATATTCTGCAGGCTGAGCACTTCCCAGACGTTTGTGTAAAGGTGGGTCTATGTTTGTTATTAAATCTAAAAAACATTAGATATAGAATTTACTGCATAACCATAACATAGTTAGCAGCCAAAAGAACAATGTTTGCCTAAATTCACATTTTAATGTGTAAATTGGTATAAAATACTGTATTGTTGTGTCATTTTCCAAGAGTCTAAAGTCTTTGTGGGTTTCACAGCAAATGAAGCAGTGGGAGTAGCACTGGGGAATTCACACAGTAACAGACTGAAACATAAATCTGTACTCTTGTTTCGGAGCCCGAACAATATTTTGCCTTGCAGATTTCAGAATCACGAATACTTATAAATCCTTGAATGTGGGTGCTGCAGTAGCTCTGATACAGAATATAAGCATAAGGATGTAAGCAAGAAGTAAGTAGTAAGAAGTGGCACTCTGTGGTGCATGTAAGGAAAATCAGTGCAGTATTA
The DNA here is from genome assembly GCA_962446985.1 of Xyrichtys novacula. Classification (NCBI taxonomy): domain Eukaryota; kingdom Metazoa; phylum Chordata; class Actinopteri; order Labriformes; family Labridae; genus Xyrichtys; species Xyrichtys novacula. Next base: position 20,710,464 of record OY660874.1, on the reverse strand, counting down.
AATATGCCTCTGTGTTTTCACAGAAGTATATTTTGTTTTGCCAAGGATATTGACCTTTGAAAGACTGGCATAAGTGGACTTCCTGTCTACATTCAGTAATGTAGTTTGACAGAGCTTGTCCAGTAGATTGTGATACCACTCCAAAGCTCTAAGCACTGTCCTCAACTATAGCAGAAGATTACAGCCGAGCAAACAGGAGCACACACTGAAACTAGTCAACAGTGTTCATTTAACAACCATATAATTATTTGTTTAAGAAGCAGCCTTTTTAGTGTGTTCAGTTTGTAATTTTCTGTGCGCAATTGGAAAATAGTCTATACGGAAAAGTTTCATTAGCTAAAAAATCTGCCGCCATTGAAGTAAACTTGGAGTTTTATCGGATAAGTGGTTCAGGATGTAAATATAGAATATTAAGCCAGGAGTATCTGCAACAGTTCCAACATTTTTAGTGAACCTGTCTGATCCTGTGCCATGCATAAATCAAAAAACAAAATTACTCCCATTCATTCTATAAAAAGAAATGCTACAATTTAGCCTTAAGCATAATGTGAACCAACCTGAGCCTGGGAAGGTTTGAGGAAACTCTCCTGTGTTTACTATGTGGGAGAGAGTTGGATCAGAAGAAGAGTGATGGAAATCTGCCCACCATTCATATGAAACCACCTCAAACCCCAAAGCATTGGCAGGATGTAACACTTCTACTAACATATATCTGCAAGAAAAACAAGCTTTAAATGCTTCCTGCTGTAGACGAGATGTGATGATGATGACTATCCTCTCCTGTGTGTTCACCGAGTTGCATCTATCTGTATGTCTAAGCATCTCACTGCTGTGGCGGTGTGTGCTTTGCAGGGGCAGAAAGCTTTCCACAGGAGTCAATATTGACCTTAGCTGGACAGGGAGAGCACCATGGCTGTATGAGAGTGTATGTGAGAGAGAGATGGTATGTTGGCATCAGGTATGTTGGCTGCAGGATGCCTGAATAAGTTGTATGAATTTGCTGGATGTTTTTTGGAGCCTAAGTAGACCCTCCTTTTGTGTTTCACCTCGTGATAGGAAGAATCTATGTCAAGTTTCACCTCAAAGTTCCACCAATGTTTGTTAAGCTGTTCTTAGTGAACATTAGTCACTGTCTGCTGCTGCTGCTTTGACCCCGTTACCTTCACGCATTCCTTCAGCATCCTCCCAGCTTTTCCATCGAATAGGTTCACACTCAACATGAACTCGGATAATTTGCAAACAATTTGCAGACATTTGGCCTCCTTTGGTCGTAAATCACACTCTCTCTAAATCCAGTGTGTTTGTGAGTACAGTGTGAGGCTATTGAGTCCTTCCTTGAGGTCTTCTATTCTGCTCTCTGTCCAGATAAAGGGTCCATTCACTGGTGGATATTTTTTCAGCAACCTCAGCAGATTTAGCAGCTGTAAATTTCAACAGTTAAAATTTAGTCCTAAAGTTAACCGCTGAGGTGTAACACTTTTAATGCAGCGTGATGTTGACAGACCTCTGCTGCTGGTGACAGCAGATAAACGCACAGTTGAAGAAATAGACAGACCCTTCCTTAACGTTTCTTTTTTTATTTTCAGGAGATGGATTTTTTAAACTGTAAAGGGGAGCTGAAAGATTTCGATGTCTGCATTGACAAGGGAACATTCGATGCCATAAGCCTCAATCCAGACAACACAACGGACGGCAAAAAACTGTACGTCAAAGCCTTAAAAGACGCTCTCAGGAACGAAGGATTCTTCGCCATTACCTCCTGTAACTGGACAAAAGAGCAGCTGCTGGAAAGATTCAGTGAAGGTAATGATTAATGTTTGATTTCTCCTGGTGAAAAAAATTTCAGCACGATCCTGTTTATTTTTACATAGAAGAGCAACAGAAGGTCTTGCTTGGTATTCAGCTCTCCCACTTTTCTCCCCCAGTTTTCTGTATATCTTACTTTTGATAAAAACTGGAAATTATGTCCCCACTCAGATTTGATTCTCTGAAGTGAGGTCAAAGGTTCACAGCTGCCCGCATTAACTTATTCATTATTGTGGAATATTGCAAAAGTTAACTCCTCTAGTTTGACCTTTAGAAAAAACAAACAGGCGTGGTGATTTGAAGTGTTCATACCTATTACAGAAATACATTGAATAGGAATCAAAGTAAAATTGAAACATTTTTGGCACATTATGAAGCAATCGGTAAGAAGCTTCTAAATTTGTATTTAGAGCTACAGCTGCACATGTATCAGGGCACACTTACAGAAAGACACCTTTGCTTTATAAACTGATTTCAGCAGTGTTTCTTCAGTGTAAAGGATTGTTGAACCTTCTTTTAACCAAAGTAATTAAAAAAGTATCTGCTTCTGAAAGAGTTACAGAGTTTTAAAAGATTGTCTTCTAGAGGTGCTTTATGTGTATGAAAAATTCAATTAAACATAAACTTGACAATTTGTCAGCTGGGAGGATGGTTTCATGTCATTATGCTGATCAGCAGGTGGCAGTACTAAAACTAAATGTTGCAGTGTTCTTATAAATACAGTAAAGAAGAAGACTGCCAGCCATTAAGCATTAGTGTAAAACTCCTGGTTTGAAGTGCCTACATAATTTGTTTTTCATTATTTTTTACGAGGAACAAAATTTCTGTCACATGTTTGTAGAGTCGATGGATGACTGACACCCAGGATAAACCGTATGTCGTAAAAGACACATTTGAAGTGTGTCGTGTCAAACATGGGTTAAATTGCTTAAACTGTATAAATATTTAAGAAGCTCATCGGTGAGATTTACAGATGTGTCTGTCTGGCTCATGACATCTCTTTATTTGGCTGTGTTGTTGTCTGACCCTCTGTCAAAACACGGGTATATTTCAATACCAGCGACAGGTACCTGGCAGGTTGTTGTGCTGCAGGTGACGACCGCTTTGTAAAGTCAGACTTTTGGCACTCTTCCAGTAGCTGTCAGTCCTCTCAGTGCAGTCACTCTGGAGAACCTGCAGGGGGCCAAAGGGTTCTGGAGATCTCATCTGTCACGCCGACAGCCTGTCTTTACTCTGCCCCAGGAAGCACCACAGATGGTGGATGGATAGTTCTTGACTCAAAGTGCTCCTCCTAACCTCTTTGCAGCCGCTGTCAGCAGGAAGGATTCTTGGCATCTGTGTTTGAGGCAGCGTGTTGATGTTCTGGTAGTTTGCACATTTTTTTAACCGGCACATTTTCTCTTTGTTGCCTTGCAGGATTTGAGCTTGTGCAGGAGTTGCCTACACCCAAGTTCCAGTTTGGAGGCAAGACAGGCAACAGTGTGACGGCACTTATTTTCAAGCGAGTATAATAATCATGTGTTGATATGAGATCTGTGTTTTATTCCTATTTGTCACAATACTGATGTTTTGTATGAGATCTTAATATTATAAAGATTCACTTTTAAGAGCTGTATCAAATAAAGCAGATGTACAGTATCATTGAGATGTTTTGAGCTTAATAAACCAGTTTTGCTTTGTTGCTTTTGATGTTTTTTTGCTATTGTTTAACAAGATTATTTTATTCAATTCTAGTTAAAGAGTTGTTTTCATACTAGAGCTGATTATATTGGATGTCTGTCACTTTTTAAACATTGTAAATGCATGCACAAAACTGTCTATTAGTTACTTTTTTCTATGCTTCATCAAACAGCTCATTTGTCACTGATTGTTACCCGATCCTAAGCTAAAGCTGGTTTAGAATTACATCATTTGAATAAGTTTACAAGTCCTAATGACACAAATGGATCACAGGCAAATAACTTACAGTAAATCGGGGTAGTGTGAAATGTCTTCACATGAAACCGTTAACCTCAGAACGACAAAACTTGCAGCTGACTCTTGATTTAATGTGGGTTCCTGTGTGGTGTTCATATGTAAACTCCTCACCCTTTTTGCACCTACTGCCACAGTTCCACTAGACTATTATTAATTGTGTTGATTTATTATTAGTTTAAAGGGTTAAAATGTGCTCTGTATGCTATTTCTCTCCTTTCCATTAATCATCTCATGGCCCTTCAAATTACTTTGTTAGGGTCCTGTTGAGAGTCTTGACCCGCAGTTTGAAAACCACTGTTCTGTCTAACAGGCTCATTAATAGCATCCATCTTTCATGCCATGTGAAAAATAGCCTGGACCTAATTGGCCAAACTTGAAACCAGCAAAGCTTGAGGTCCTGAGGAGCATGATTAAGAACCTCTGACATACTAAATAAACAGGAGGCTGCAGCGTCTGTTGGAGGAGACGCTTTTCTGCCATTTCCTTTCTGAATGGCATCATTAATACCTGCCAAACTCTGAGTTCTAATTGCAAGCTGAGCCAGCCGACCAATGGAGAGCCTAGATGTTGAGGCATGCAGTTGAGTAAACACACAAGATTTACAAGAATTACTGCCTGGAATTTTACAAGGCTCTGGATATCCTGCCTGGATGTGCATATTATGTCCACGTTACAGCTCTCTCAGAGATTTTCCCATGAAGTGAGGCCTCCATCTCGGACTATTTTGAATAACTGCCTCTCCGCCTCTGTATGATTTTAACTCTCACTGTCTTCAAAACATCTTGTTAGGCAGCTCCTGGAGTATTTTTAGTGTCACACCATGCCATAAAATTGTATGAGATACCTACTGCAGGCTTCTCTGATTGTATTGTCTGCATGGAAAACCTGTCATCAGGTCTTGACGTTATGTGCTGACAGACACAGATGTCTGCGATCTTAAAAATGTGGATTTTTATGACTGTCTGAAAGTTGTCCTACTGTGAACTATAGACATGTGCCAGAATATAAATTGGCTTCTTTGTTTTTTTTGTTTTTTTTTGTTTCTATCAAAAGACAAGTCTGGACCTTTTCCTTCTGTCCTCTTTCTAGGCATTTTATAACCACCTACCATAAAGTAAAATAAAACATAAGATTGTGTGTCCTGCTGCTTTCAAATGAGCTGTACAGTAAATTTACCTCTGTCAGCGCTCCCATGGTATTTGGATTGGCCTGTGTTAAAAGTTACACATTTCTTCCACTCGTAACACTAACCTATAAGTGTTTTGACTTCAAGCCATAGCCACTGGCTGCCCTACCAGCTTGAATACCATGCTTTCATTTTAACCTCTCAAGTGTGATACTGCAAATATTTATGTTTTTTCTCTCCATCTCCCTGGAAACATGTTTGAAGGTCTTGTAATAGGATTTTCTTGGATTGATTGAATTACTCCACCATGTAGCAGTGAAGTTTCCATAGCAGGAGAGCCAAAGCAGAAGTGGGAAATCTTCCTCTTTTAAACCAACGGACCATTTTACACTCGACTGCCATGACAACAGTAAAGTATAATAATTTAGGAAGACCCTTTGAGTTCCAACTTTTTAGACACAAATCTGGGTTATTGTTCAGAATAGTTTATGGAAGTAAATCTGTGCCATCTGATTTTGAATTTAAATTTTTAAAGCTGAATTTTTTTGCATCAAAACCAGACTTTGAATTTCGAAACTATTGAATTTCAAGTATACATTTTTATTTCTGACACTTATTTTCTCAAAATGATGAAATAAATTAAGTGTAAAAAAAATCAGTCTCTACAAAGATTTGTTCAGTAAAAATTCAACTAAAAAAAAATTCAACATGTCAAAAAATTTAGTGTAAAACAGACTGACTCAGCATCTCAGAGAGAGCAACTGATTCCTGGCTCAACTTCCATCGTCCAGCCAATCAAATAAAGCTAGACTGGTCATGTGACACTGACCCCAGTGGAAAGATTGAGGAATCGATTCTTCTCCCTGATTGAGTTGGTCTGTTTTAGACTACACTTTTTGACACTGAATTATTTGACTCTGAAATTTTTCTATGTTGAATTTTTTTACACAGTTTTTTTTAAGTCAAATTTTTACAACACGAATATTTTGATAGACTGATTTTTTACACTTAATGATTGTGAAAAAAAAAATAAGTGTAAGAAATAAAAATGCATGCTTGGAATTCTATGGTTTTAAAATTCAAAGTCTGATTTTGATGCAAAAAAAATCTGCTTTAGAAATTCAAATTCAAAATCAGATGGCACAGATTTACTTCCATACTAGTTGCAAAAAAGAAATGAAATGAGGGAAAATGGGGGCGACTAACAGGTGAAGCAGCAACTTTTTGATGGTAAGTGAGTTTAAATGTTGCTTTTCTGGGATTAACGATATGTAAACACTGATTTTTACCAACATGAATGAAAGCACAGAAACGTAAAGTGGCACATGAGAATCGTAAATGCCTGAGGGAGGACCACAGAGGAACATACCAACTATGAAGGGGGGCACTGTGTCTCTCCAAAATACATTTCTCACCAGTGTATGTGCACTTTAAATAACTACATCGATAAAAGATAACACTGTAACTTTAAGATGTTAGTTGGGTTAAAACTTAATGTTTGTTGAGACTCAAACTAGTTACTTAGACATGTTTTTCCCCCATTCACCCCTCCGTCATTATGGTTTCGTCCAAATGCGGATATTGTTACAATCACTGCTGAAGACAGAAAGCAGCAGCGAACTCTCAGCTGCTCGCAGTCCTGCTCAGTCCTGCGCTGGCAACGCTGAACTGACGGCTGCAACTGCATAAAACTTACTTTTGTGACTTTTTTTTTCTGCCTTCGCCCTTTATTGAAGATGACCTAACATCGAAAGAGAGCCTCTGCCGGCCAGGTACACTTGTCTTCATACATAGTGGTTGTAATTGTGTTTAGGCGTCACGTTTCTTATTTGGCTGCTGTGAAGTTTACTTTGTCTGCTGCTGCTCGTGCTGCTGGGTTTCCTCGGTGACTGAAATCTAATGTAACAACAAATTCAGCTTACTTTTCTTCTTATTTAAGTTAGTTAAACTGCTACTAAAGTACAAGGCTCCATTGTCTTTATTTTTAATCAGTTTGGTAAAATAAAAGTGCATCTTGTTAGGTAATTGTAGGTCTTCTTATTGTCTCCAGTTTAGTTTGGCTATTTACACATTTTGGACCAAATCAGCTGATGCAGAAAATCGTGCTGTGTTAAAAGGTTACTGCTAAATAGCCTGCTTTAAAGGGGGGTCCTCACATGAACAAAGCTCTTTGAGGCAGAAAATCCCCCTTGCATACATCAACCCTCAGTAATAAACGAAGCTCAGGCTGTCTGGCACAGTACCTGTAGGTGATATAAGGCTGTGTGGTTACTGTGCACTTCATGTTGACACACATCTGCTCACCACAGCATTGAGAGAAGTATGGGTGCTTTGAGTCATGAGGCCTGGTTGCATACCCCCCCCCCCCCCCCACACACACACACACACACAGACACATACTGGTCTGTATGGTGATATGTGTAATACCAATAACAGCGTTTTATGAAACCACTGCATCAGAAATGTAGTTATTTTTAAGTTGTAGAAAAGTATAACATTAGTTTTCAAGTTGCATCTGTGCAGCCCGGTCAAAATGTAGGTTACACTTTGTTTTGCTTTTGTTATGACTACATGCAATATTTGCTGAATTTATGCTATAACACGGTTGTGAAACTGAAACTGAGCTCAATGAGGGCCATATCATGAGAACTGATAAGATAAGATCACCATAAAAACTTCTACTGTAAAACGAAGAGAAGGATAAAGGCAGTTGTGATGTTCATAGTATCCCTTGAGTGTATTGTGGCTTTGTGTCTTAACCATAGGACAGGGTTCACAGTCATTTTGTAGCTACTTTATTGCCTCCTTAGCTGAAAATGAAATGCAATCAGCCTTCTGAGTATGGGGAACAGTGGCAGCAAAAGCACTGAACTGCTTATTTGTCAGTGTTATTTCCTTTCTGTGTGTGTTAGGAAGTAACTGTCGGTGCTTATGTTATGCCCTCTCTAATATTGCATGACAGTTGGTTTATCTTTGTGGACACAATAAACATAGTGCCATGAGGAACCAGTTTGGTACCAGGGCTCCCTAATTGAGAATACCTGGAAATGTTTTATGCTGCCACCATAGTGGCGGTTGTCCTTGACTTGGCTGGTTTAAACAGGAAATGTTTTCTCAAGAGGAATCCTGCTCAGAAAAGTACGCATGCGAGTTGAAGGTGAAGGTAGCAGAAGTTCAGGTTGAAGATCTGGGTAAAGATTTAATTATATGTCTGCTCTATTGTCTAATTACAAAGGATGTTGATAAGTGTGTCTCCAAAAGTACAGGTTAGACTCAGAGAAAGCATGTTCTTTGTATTTCTGATCTGCCTTCCAGTTCGTGGGAGATTATAATGATTACACCTTGCTTTGATTTCCACAATAAACCAGAGCAGGAATGTTAGCAAGGACAAGCCTCTTTTTTTCATCTTTGTGAGCCAGCAAGTGTATTATTTGATTTTATTGTTCAAGAGCTTTTCTGAAAAGGTCTGACACACAAAAAAGTTGTTTTATGTCAAGCCTTAATTCATTAAAACTTCAAATAAATATCCCAGAAGTACTTTAGACTGTCATATCACAAGACTAGGAGCTAAATAGGATTCAGACATTGAAGTTCATCTGCAGTGAGTTAAAATTGTGTTTAGAAGATCTTTGGTCTTGAAAGCGGTTTGCTCAGCCCATTATCAGACGAAAGGGGAAGAAGAAAGTTGCACGTTCTCATCACAGTTTCTAGATATCACTTTTGGCTCTGATCATTACTGTAAATGAAACACAACTTGCTTCACTGTAACTGCACTCGACAGTAACTTTGGCTTTGTAGGTCCGTAGGCCTGTCTTGCATGCTTGACAGATATAATTTATGGACGCAATTAAGGCCGGTGGGCTTTTAAAGGGGATCACTCTCCACTCCAGTGTGTGCTCAAGACGCACACATTTGCAGCGTCTTTGTGTTGCAGGCAAAAGGCCCTATTAGAGCCCCATTCTGTCAGAGGGCAGCTGTGTGCCTGTGTGCTGAGCAAGCCACTGGTCCTTTCTCCCTCTGTGTGTACAACTCTCTCTCAGTGCACACACAGACACACACTCGGCCACTTTCTACCCTCTGTCAGCTCCTTTCTTTTTCCTGCATTTTTCTATCACGTTTCTGCCTGTTTTCACTGTGATTTGTATTCCTTTTTTACTAATGTGATGGCCCATTTTCTTCTTGTTGTTCTCTGGCCCTGTGGCATCATGCAAAACTACCAGAAAAGGATAGTTAGCCATGCTTGTCTGTGCCTCCATGCTACTCTATTCAACTCAGAAGCTTCCCTTTCTTCTCCCTGACCTGCAGTCATAACTGTGGCTGCATTAGAGACACAGAAACTCATTCCACCTAGCTTCAAGAGGCTCAAAACAAAGTTCTTTTATATTTTCAGTATATTTGTGTGAATGCCTTTATTTCTTTTATGTATATTCTGTCCTCATTAACAAGATAGATTTGTAAGTCTGGCGTCTCGACGCCCACAGAGCCAAAGACCTGCAGCTGAAAAGAAAAGAAAAGAGGCATTCTCACATACACCAGAGAAGCACTCCCCCAACCCCCCAGGACAGCCACCAGACTCCGCTTAGAGATGAAAAGCATTCTGGGTAATAGTAAATGCTCCCATCAACTTGACCCACGAGGTTATTTCTAGATTATGAGAATTAAGAATTAAAAGTTTAGAAATGCTGTTTGTTACTTTTGACTCTCAAAACATGACTTTACATCCTGAAGTAAGAGACTATATGCATCTTCAGTGTCTGATAGTATCAAAGTTGTGTGTGTGTTTTGTGTGTGTGTGTGTGTATGCTACAAACCTATAGTCTGGATGAGCTAATGTTTTGTCTGCTGTTGCCTCGTGTCATCACAACACTGCTTTCATGAGTGACAAAGGTTGGCATTGTTCTGTTTATTTCCCTCATCGGCTGTGGATTGGCTTCTCCTCTGAGTGTCAACCATCACATGTCTCTTGTCGGATTCCTTCAGCACGGTGAAAGCTTTTCTGTAGATCTTGCCTGCTAAAACAGTCTCCTATTTGCATCCCTTAAAAAAAGAGAAATGAAAGCTTTTGTTAGTGTTTGGCACAGACTAGCGGGTTTCATGTATTTTTAGAAGCTGTTTTCCACAGCTGTTACAAAACCTAACCACCCGATCAGTCTCTACAGCTATCTCCAATAGCTTATCCTCATACGAGCCTGATTTGCTGCATCCTAGAGAAGTGGCTTGTTGTGCAAGCCCAGGCTTGAGAACAGAGCCACAGCAGCACCCTGACAATCCTGCTCGTACAAAGGAGGCCAATTATCGAGGTGACATGTGTCATAATTCCTGGCTGTTGGCCTCCACTGTATGTTTGAGTAGTTGGTTGTCAGTAGTCGGGTTGGAGTTTGTCAGCGTGTTTTACATACACCTGCAGGTAATTCCAGTCAGCAGCACGAGACTGAACTTCAACAGGCAGCTTACTGGCAACTGATTCACCACAGGAATAAAGGAAGTAGGTTAGAGCAGGAGATCAGGTCTAAATATGACTCTGGGAAAGTTGAAAAATGGTTATGAAAAAGTTTTTAACTAGTTTATGGAATCACATCACTGAGCTGAAGAGGTCTTCAAATAGCCATGATTTGATTTGCTGCTTTTTAAACAGTAATTGAGTAAAATCACATATGACAATTTTTTTTTTCAATTAGAAGAAAACATTCCCACCATAAAACTGGACTTCTTGTTCGACGACTTTGCATGATAAGTTCAATAAAACCAGTTTATTAGTTCATGTCAGTGATAATCTTAGTTAGATGGCTTGCATCCTTCCTGATCCCCCTTTTCTCATGTTAGGCAGTATCAAAGACCAATACTGATATTGAGACTGGTATCGAAAATGCCCAGCAGCAGTTGTAGTCACTTCTGACGTCTGGCACGGACCTGCTGTTGTTGTTGATGGTTGTATGGGGTTGGAAACAGCGCTGCTGAAAAGACCCATATCGCCCCCTGGTTTTGGGGAGGAGGACACGTTCACATCAGTAATTCAATTATCTCAGCTGCATGTATATGCGGACATGGAGAGGATTCGGCAAAAAACGAATTATGAGTTTAGTCCGATTAAGCTGTGCATGTAAACGCACAGAGTGATGTTTCAGCGAACACACCTTGAGTTAGTTTTTGCATCTTGAATGCATGAATCTTGTTAAACCCCCTTTCAGCACATTATGCTGAGCAGTCAGAGGGCCCATATGGGGACCTGAGCCCCCTCATGAATGAATGAATGAATGAATGGATGGACTGATGGAATGCTGCTCATAGTTTTCACTTTCCCACTGATACATACTCTCATCTTACTTTATACACCCCCACAGAAGAACTGTTGCATTACGTAACTGCAGACATATCGCCTTTATTAGCTGATTGGTTGTGACACTCGGTATAACATCATTTGCTTACACAGTATAGGAGTGGTCCTCTTATAGAGACCAGCAATTGCAGAGGATTGCTAGCAGCGCTGGAGGCTTCCATGTAATGTATCCCTGATGGATTAAGGTTCTGGTTAGTGTGCACACAACAGAACAGGCACTCATGGATAATGGAAGAAACCACAGACGGAAAGGCAAGGATTGACGGGGGGGTGTAGTGTAATTAGTGGGGTACCTGATGTATAGAGAGCCCAGGCATGCAAGGGTCACTCCAGGGGGCAAGGGGCCCCATACCTTTCTCTACTCAAACTGAAACACCTGATCCTACGCCTGTCAAGCCTCTTAGGGCTTCAGTTAACTAAGTCCTGCTCTAGGACAAGGGAGTTGACCCCAAATAAATTTCAGGCTGCCTATAAGCAGAGAAGCTGTGCGGCGTTTGCAGGTCGCATGTCACCATGCTGCTGCTGCTGCAGCTTTATACACCGGCCTTGTTCAATAGTCCAGGTTCCAACAAACACAGGCACTGATAAAGAAATGATGAGCCGTCCAGTTATTGCTCTTTACCGGCTGGTTGATGTCCGCCTCTTTGACATCAGCAGTTGTCACTGTTATCCTCTGTTTTGAGTTTGGTTGCCATGGCTACCTCCGGAATTCCCAGGAACAATGTACAACTCAGAAACTGCTTTTTGAAGTATGAAGGAAACTTGAAGTACCACTAGATTGAACAAATACTGACTTCATAGTTGTACTTTACATGCCCTACTGTATGTAAGTGGGCTGTGGTGCAAATGCAATGACAACATTATGAGTTGGGCCAAAATCAGAGTTTGTGGAGATGAGCCAAGTTAACTTTCTTTAAATGCAGTTCACTTTTATTTATGAATGCCAGTGTTAAATTAAAGTGAGTTATGGATGTCGTGTAGTTGTGTAGCTGGTGGATTTCTCTGTTGTGTTGTCAGGGAGGAAAGATGCCACCAGTGCTGGGATCTTTTTATAACTGCCCGCTGTTTATATTCTGATAAACACATTGTGAAACCTTACCTCTAAATCTCATGCCCCTTTCAGCCCCCACACATAGATAAAACAAAATCTAAATGACTCTGGCCTCGACTTCAAGCTAGCAGCTTCAGTTTGTTGAAATCAATATATTTGCAGGTTTGGACTGACATTTATTGAGTTTTGAGGGGGGAAAGAAGATAAAAGAGTTACAAAAACAAATTAGGATTATAAATGAGTGAAAATAAAAGACCTCCATCTCTAGGGTGTCAAAAAAATGCTATCAAAATAATTGTAATGCTCATGAATGCAAAGGGAATGAACACAGAGTACAGGCAGAAGGCTCTGACCCCATGGGGCATAAACGAACCTTAGGGGCATTTTGCATTTCTCAGTTATCACTTAAATATCTGTATTTGATCAATTACCACAGAACTGCTGTATTGGGATGGCCTTTATTTGTTATAGTACACAATGTACTGGGAATTTTGAGTTACCCTGTGATTCTCACCCCTACACATCACTAACAAAGGAGGGCTTTTCAAAAGAGAGGAGAGGAGGAGTCAAAAGAAACTTATAGAACTGAGTTTCCTCCTCATCTTTTATGATGAGGAGGAGAGGAAATTGTTAAATCTTGACCTTGAAAGTCCTCAAAGTCTGATCAAAACTATTAAAGTTATACAGAAATACATTTGAGTACACAACCCCACTGCAGTAGATTATTGTGGGGTTTTTGAAGTAGCAGCTATTGCCATTTCAACACTGTGTCACAATAATGTTTGGATATCACTTTGTGTTTTCTCTCTTCATGTATTTTGTAATGTGCCACTGTGTTCCACACCCACTTCACCAGCAGCAACATGTGACCACAAGGGAAGCACAACTCTGTTGACTGCAAAGGGAAGTGTGCATATGTGTGTGTATTTCCATGCCAAGTAAGCAGTAAGAAGGAGGTTTTGAATAACTGGACTATCAGGTTAGTGCTCAAGAGTGGGCCATTCTGAGGAAATTCTTCGACTTATGATTTCTACTTTTGTTTCTTTTCAAAACTGTGGTCATGGATGATTGTGCCTTTATAAAAGTAACTATTAAGCATAGAGTCTCTTTCAATTGCTCTGTAAGTTGAGGTTTAAGTGCTGGCTGTGATTATGCTGAGTTTGGTGGTTGCTGTTGTTAGAGATACCTTCATGGAAATCTGCAGAAAGAAGCCAGACTCTGACACCGCATAAAGTTTGACTTAATGTGCTCCTCATTGTTTATGCACTTCTGAAGATCTAGTGGTGTGATTTGGCTTGTGTTGCTGTGCCAGTGGGTACTAGGGTGATGGCCAAAGCATTCAGTGGTATGTCTTGACCTCCCTAGGACCATTTTTACGACCTCGGCCGCCTTATATGTGAGAAAGGTGGCTGTCTATTCACCCTGAAATAACCACAGACTTTCACAAAAGATTGCGTCTTACTTTTTCGTCACTTCAGACTCCAAAAAGCCCGAGTTAGCAAAACCTTTCTTTTTGCAGTTTTATTTTTGTTTGCCATGGCTGCATTGACGTAGTGAAAGTTGCGTCAACACCCAACGTTTCTACCACGAAGTATGCCTCAATAGTGAAACTGTAAACTTCTTTTGCAAACATTTCACCCTTTTCTAATAAGAACCAGTTTTCTGCTGAAGCAGTCCATACAGTGATTGGTTTGTTTTGTCCTGACTATTTTGTTCATTTTGAAAAGAGTTGGTTTCCTTCAGCTGCAGCCACCGATCAAAGTCCTGACACCAGACGCACTCCGCACAAGTATGCAGTGACCAGAGCCAATTGGTGATGGACACCAAACACCCCGTCACAGAACTTTAGGGGGCCCCAAATAGGCTTCTATTCATCTGCCTGTACAAATCACAGCCTGGGCAAAGAGCCATATTATCTTAGCTGCCCTTTCTAGTGCCCTCCTGAGTCACTGGCTATTGTGAGCCAAGAGCTGCTGTCTGCACCCCGGCGTACACAAATCTGACCAGAATTACCATTAGCTTTTAGTCCACAGTGGAGGTCTGATTTAGTCAAATGAACCTCAAATGTTTTATAGGCCCCAAAAATTGTGGTTTCCATTTTGTAAAGATGCTTTCTTAGGGTTTTATTGTGCACAGTAACAGGGACGAGAATTCACCAACATTTGCAAAGTCAGATCTGCGTCTAATAGACATTTGCTTGAGGGGTGTATTTTGCAAGTGATGGGAAGATGACAAAGTGCTGTCTGATCACAACTGGTGAGGCTGCTTTCCTGAAAATACTAAATCACTTGAAAATGAAGTAGAGGGTGAACTAGCTCAGCCAGGTTTAATGTTACGGGTTGTTAGGGTTTCGAAACCAGTGTAATGTCTAACATTAGCTTTTCTATCTGCTTTTGTTACTGTCTAAAATGAGTTCAAAGGTTTAGTTAAGTATCACTGTCAATGGCCCAAATACCCCAGTTATGAGCATCACCGGCACTGTGATTATATTATGTAAGGACACTTACTTCACACTACATGAGAGTAAACCCCATCAAGCTAGTGTCCGGATGTTCAAGTCAACTAATAAAGGCTTTTAAAACTGTAACATCAGCCAGGAATCCCTTTAAAACGTAAGAATATGAGTTGATTAGTGCATTCCGCGCACAAGTGCCCTACAGTCCTCTCTCCATTAAGCTCTGGTTTCTCAATCAAGAGGAGCCGCTTCATTAAGTAAGCATGGCTCCAGGTCTGAATTCACACTCAGTCTGCCCTCTCCCATGACCCTACTTGCCAGTCACTACACACTACTCCCCTCACACATGAGCGCAGGTTAGCATGAACAGACATGCATGTCCAGACACATGCATGCACACTCTTTTTTTTTTTCCCTCACTGTTCCAGATGCTGTTTCAACCCTGATGTAACACTTCATCCACTATGGAAACAACCCTCTACACATTACTGTCATAGTCATCAACTCCTGCTGTCTAACATCACACACACTCGCACAAACCCTGCTACATCACTGCTTCCATTACTCAGTGTCAGTCCTAATCAGTCAAGTAATCAGCAAAACTGATCAAGAAGAACATTCCCTTCTTGTCTGACTCTCACCACCAGCACCAGCCCCTCTCGCCTCCAGAGGCCCGGTTGTGCTCCACTGACTCTCCGGGATAAATGGAGATAATGGGAGTCATATGCTAGCAGTTGGTTTGGGGCAGGCCTACATGAAACATTCATAGTCCACATGTAGTCGTGAGGCTTTGGGAAAGGGAAAAAGATAGAGATGACAAAATTATGTTAATGAAGTTACTCATCTGCTCATCTTTTCTTGGATTCGTCTGTTTTTTGCCTTTCTGTAAGAGAAAACACATCTAACACCCAATGAGCACTTGCATATTCTCTCTGAGGCATGTTATATAAGTGCAACAACCCTTACTTAACATGAAACCACATGCTACATGAGCTGGATAACATGGTAGGCCTGGTAGATCCATTAGCCTTGCGTGTGTGTGTGTGCCCCACAGAAAGCAGAAGGCTGTTATAAGCTTGCAGTTGATTGGGGGATCTGAACCGTGCTCGTACTCTCTAATTGGACACTGTCGTGTGTTTGGTGGTTGGCTAATGAAGGAGAGAAGCCCAAGTCGAGGTCACTGCAACTCTAACTCCTACTTTTTTCCCATACTGCGGTTGAAGAAAACTTGACTAAAGTCGCCACCATTCACCTTAATCTTTCCCATGCAGGAAAAAAAAGGCTGAGCGGTGCAGACATGACAAGGCATGTTGGTCAAAAAAGAAGCATATGAACCATCTGCCTTGCATATAACTCCCTTCAAGTGTTTTAGGCAGGGAGTTTATGTTTAATGCAGCAGCTACTGGCAGTGCTGTGCGGGTCTGTGGGTTCCTTAGCCACATCTGTAGTCGTAAGATGTGAGTGATGTCTTTTCCTGGATTAGCTAAACTTTGCTTTCTATTACAGTATGTTTACATTCCCATATGGTCTGTGGATTACGCCAAATGTTCCATTATTCATAGGGATAAGGAAGCAATTTAGGTTATGGCAGCATGTTGTTTACTGAGACGGCAGCTTTATAGGCTTGAAACTATAGGGAGGGCCAACCCAGTGAAGTTACTACAAGTGTCAGGGTGGTGAACGGAAAAACACGAGTCAGCACTCCTTTTTCTCAACTATATCAGCTGTGAAATTATGCATCCTCGGCTGTGAACTTTTGCTTTGGGCCAGCTTTCCACTAGTGAATTCAACCACAGGCTGGTTTTAAAAATGAAGGTGTGGCCCTTATGTCCTTATTAAAAACATCACGCAACTGGGTCAATGCAGCTTCTATGGTGGTAATTTGACTAGAAATGTGGTTATTTTATGTCTACATGTTCTTCAGTGTAAGAATTGTGACGTGAACTGATGCACTGATGAAAAACATTGACTAGCCCTCGTTTCATTTGTTTGTTTTAGATAGATATCAACCCATAGTTCCACGTAAACAATAAAAAATGTCAGCAGGTGTGTACTAACTAGAGCAACAGTCAGTTTTACCCTTATCTTTCTGCTTAAACTCTAAATTCTCATAGTGCATACATTTTACTTACATAGAACAGTACTTTAGTTTGTACACAAAGCATGCTAACATGCAGAGTTAGCTTGCAGAATGACTTGTAAGCATACATGGGCTTTTTTTTCATTTGCCAGTAAAAGTCTTAGTGCATGTACCACATCTTTCCCTATGTTGATAAAATCATTACTCTAAACTTCAGAATTAATTCACTCAAGAATTAACCGAGGCTAACAGACTCAATCTCCTTGTCAATGCTAACCCTGCTAGCTGAAAATAAAAACTTTAATGTAAGCTAGCAAAACAGATGCATATGTTTTAGGGTCAGATTTGGACCAAAAGTGATAATTTAACCTTTTTTTAGGATACGCTAAAAACTGAGCTGCATTTAGGACCATTTCGTTCTCTCTCTTGTCTACTAGCTACACAAACACTTGTTGAACTTGTTTTTCTTCAAGTGCCTTTGTTGTGTGATGCCCTATTAATATTATTATTGTGTAAAAATGAGTATTCCATGAATTCTTCTTTTCTACTTGTGTCTTAAACAGGGATTGGCTATTGAAAGGACGCCCCTCTACCTCCAAAACCACCATCATAAGCACTTGAGGGCCACTCTGCAGATGGGAGGTCACTAAACGGATTCCTCTATTCTGCTCAGATGCACTATCCGCCCTCCAACCTCACCTAAGATGGCTGCCCACGGCCTCCTTCTGCACCTGAAGAGACTGGAGCACAGCTGTGTGTTACCATGGTGATCATTTTCTTGAAAACACTGGAAAAGAAGAAGGGTGTCGATGATGTAAGGCCCACCAACATCGAGAGACGGCTGGTGAGAGAAATGAGAACTTTTCAGTACCGTACAGAGCAAGCTAGCTGTTAACTCTAATGTGTAATAATAGTGAGAGTTAGCATCAAGACCACAGCATTTTTTTATCCTGAGCTCTCTCTAGCTCTTATTAATTTCAAAGTGTAGTTCAGACTCTTGAAGTGTAATGTAACCTCTCTCTAAATGTCAAGATGAGTCTGTTTTCACTGAGTGGCAGGACACACGTAGCCTTGCAAAGTGCAGCAAGGGAAATTTTGGTGCAACAGCTTGTTGCTTGGTTAACAAGTTCTACCATTATGTGTGTTTAGTTCATAAACCCTGACCAAACATAGTGTAGCACCCACAGTCAGTGTCAAAGCTGGGTTTGACAATGTAGTGAAAATAGTAGGCCTGTATTAAAAGTTGAACTAGACCTCTTTACAGCCATATGTTCATATTTTGAAGGGAAAGTGTGGCTCATGACACTTACGCATATGAAGATTTATTGCTAGGATTAGGTGCCATTAGCTGGCAGGACGACTAAGCCTTTTTAACCTCAAGAAAAAGGTCCCTTTACACTTTCCTAACCATTTGTCTTTTTTTTTTTTTTTTTTTAAAGAAGCTGTTTTAGTTTCAATAACAACCCCTTTATTGATACCTCAGCTTTAATCTATTTTGTTTGATATCTAAATGCTAATTTAACATCTGCCTATTTAGCCTGTATAATTAGTCTTTATCTGTAAGTCTCGTTTAAGACCTGAGGTTTTAGAGTGCTAATTGTTACATTCAATCATCTCCCCGCAACATAACAGCCTTTATTTTGGTTATGCCGTGTATCTTAGAAAACATTTTTTTTATTGTGGTATTAACCTCAAGGTGAGTCAGAGCAGTGTATCATAGCATTGTGCTTTTGTCCTTTGTGCAGGTAGCCACCACCCTGTTCTCAGTGTGAGCACTGAGAGAGAATTCTCTTATTAGAAGATAGGTGTGTGTGTGTCAACAGAACTGTTGTATAATTCCCTAATTGCCCAATCTTTATTGTAAAACTACAGTGTAGAGCAGTTGTATTGTAAAGCTTATTTTGATAAGTAATAGACTTGGCCAGATTATTTGTGTTTAACCTTTGCAAAGTACAGCTAAGCTAAGAGGAGAAGGTGTCCAGGAACAGTGACAGTCATGTCCTTTGGTATTTCAACCAGCTGATGGTAAATGGAGGGTTTACCCAGCACCCCGGCTGATATCATTTTCTCATCTCTGGAAACAACAGTGATATGAAATAGTATTAAGAACTAAAATATTAGGGTGAAAAACAGTATAGGGCTCCAGAACACTGCCTGAAACTGAAGTTAAGTTTTCACATCACAGTAAGCTGTCTAAATCTGTGTTGATACTGGGTTTGAATAGAGCACACACGTTATCACTGGAAAAGTGTGGTCCACACCTGCTGGTGTATCAAACATGCAAAGATCAAACTGATGTCCTTCATCTTTTATGATCGTGATTTGACACTCAAAGATGTTGGGCCTCTATTCCTCTTTCATCACACTTTGCTTTTTGCCTTTCCTCCATAGCGTGACCTCCACACCATGAGTAGAGGGACCACCCTCTTCTCCTGTGGAACTGTGGGTAAGTTACCAGCACTACCATATTACCTCACTGCTCTTAGTGTGCTTCTCGGTCCTCCTTTTTGCTTCCTCTTTTTACTTCCCACTGTCTCATAAATCAACTCCAGATCTGGACAGTGGATTAGGTGGGATATGTTTTAGTCATGATACATTTTACACATATCCTCTTTAAACACTTGATAAGTTGAACCATAAAGGTCAGTGGTCCCAACTGTAACCGTCTCTTTGTTTATCTCTTCTGTCTCACTTCTCTCTTTCTCCATCTGTCTCTCATCCCCCTCTCATGATCAGGGTGCACCTGCCTCCACACAACGTTGCACACTGCTCTCATGGGAGTGAACTGTAATTGAATATGCTGTTGCCTATGTCAACAATTTCCCTTCAGCTCTGTTAGTGTTGCAGTAATTATCCCAGGCGTTAAAAGACATGTTACAGTCAACACAAGACCCCACTGTCTTTCAGTATCTGTTCTTTCTTTTGATGGAGAGACGTCACAGGGAGGAGCGTGGCTCACTGTTTCCACTGCTTATGTTGACTTTAACATTGTCTAGCATGTCTTGTTAGTGTAACTAGCACTTTGTCTCTCGCTTTCAAAGGGTGGCCTTTTGAAGTTCATCCCTTTCTCCCTTTGTCAAGCTGTTTTCCTAACATTCCTGTCAGGTCGTCGCTGCAGCCCCCGTGCATTGTTTGTCCGCCCCAAACAATGATTTCCGTCCAGCAGTCTATGCGAGAGCATGCCAAAATTAGACACAAGCATCCAAAAAGGACAGGGCTTGGATCAGAAAGTGGCACCTTCAGCCAAAAATCGTCAAGAGATTTACAATTTGACCTCTTAGTTTAACAGCTACGCTCACTTTAACTGGAGGTGTATTATCTCCCACAGCTGCGAGATAGACTGTTTGGTGCAGGTGGTGAGACAGTCAAACTGCTTTCCTAAGCATATCCTGGCACCCACTTGGCTCATGGGAGTGACTTACTAACTGTCTCACTTGCTGATTTTTATCTAAATACTGTATATAACTCGTGTTTTCAGTACTAGTATAGCTGCAGGTCCAGGTTTTATAGACAAGAACTGGAACAGCAAGATTTTATTGGTAATACAGGATTTAGCCTTATAAACAAAGTACATAGTCACCTTGAGTCATGGTTTTGGTCATCAAATCGTAGAAAAACAATGACTTTTCAGACTTGGGTTGAGTTCAAAATTAAAGATGGCACTAAACCTGTTAAAATGTTTGAACTCTGCAGCTGCTTTTATTTCCTTAAGGCTGTCTGTAGACAAAAGATTGATGACATATGCTCATGATTTTCCAGTCTCTGTGCATAGTGGTTTGCAATGCCCTAAGGTACTTGTGAGGTATTATAACATTTACCAGACAGTAACCTCTTTTCTGTTTTCTCAAAGAGCTTGTCTTCACAGCAACTGTTCTTCCTCGCCTTACATATCGTTAAAATGTGTTTTTTTTTTCATTTTATGCTGTTTCTGCTTCTAACACTACAGATTTTCAGACACTCTTTTAATCACTGAGTATTGTGAGGAACCTTGGAGTAGCCTTTGGTTTAGCCTCTGTGCTTTTATTTTACTTGAGTATTTAATGTTCTTCTCAGTTCTAATTGTCCTCCACCTTGCTGGAATCTATCGTGCTGTTTAAACATGTTTTTTTGTTTCCTGTTATAACCTGTTACACAGGTCAGTAAGAGTGATAGTGTGTTCTGAATGTTGCAGAGGCAGATCGGTGGCTGGACCGGGGTAAGAGCTGTGGTATCCAGCAGAGAGCTCCTTGTCAGTCTGGTGCCAGTCTGGAGAGCCTGTGGGATGTGATGCCTGAGCCAGAGAGCTGGCACTGGGCCAAGGAGCCGGGCACAGCGATCACCAGTCTGATAAGAGATCTCAGCCTCGGAGACGGGAGCGCGAGCAGCCCTCACCCCCTCGCCACCACGCCGCACTACACCACTACAGCCACCAGCCAAGCTCCAACGGCACCCCCGAGCAAACGTCAGTGTCGCTCTCTGTCGCTCTCCGATGAATTCGGTGGGTTTCGCTCATCTTGGAGACCCCAAGGTTCACGAGTGTGGACGACAGTGGAGAAACGAAGGTGCCACAGTGGGGGGAGTGTTCGAGGAGGAGGAGGAGGAGGAGGTGGAGGGGGGTTCTCCAGTAGCAACTTTCCCACCATGCAGCGTAGCTCCAGCTTCAGTTTGCCCTCACGCTCTAGCATCCCCTCAGACGGTGCTCTGGACCTGCCGTTCTTCCACCAGCGCCTGCCTCTCCACCCAAAATTCACTGCCTCACCAGTCACCCCTACCTCTCCTTCCTCCCGTCATCATCACCACTTCCTCTCCCTCTCCCATGAGCAGATAAGCTTGCCAGAGCTTGAGGGCGAAGAGGCGTCCGAGGCCAGCTCTCCAGACTCCACACCAGAACTGGGGAGGCGGACGGGTCAGAGAACAGGGGTTCGAGGGTGTCTTTCTCGGAGCAGGTCCCAGCCCTGCGTGTTGAACGACAAAAAGATCGGTATGAAGCGCAGGAGACCAGAAGATGCGCAGGAGCAGCGGCCCTCCCTGGACCTGGCAAAGATGACTCAGGTTAGTTGAAAATGCTGAGCTCATGTTTGCATGAACAGACAAGCACTCGCACGCAAAACCTCCTGGTCCATCTGTGTTTTAATATGAAACATTTCACAGAATTTAGTATCACTGATTTGCTCTGATTGAACCTAAAACAGATTCAACCTCAACTCTAATTCTCCAAAATGCGCTCTGATGCTTTTAACTTAATCCTCAACTGAGTCTGATACCTTTTTGTTCCAAGGCCAAAGCGAGAGAGTCAAGAGGTCCTCGAACGTTGCTTTTCCTGGGATCGATCAGAATTAAATCAAGCTGAACTGAGTTTTCTGGGTTGTGGGTCCGAGGTTTCAGGTCCAGATTATCTCAGGCCTCCTTTCCTTCTCCTCAGCTCTGGGAGTGGTGCTTTAGTGAAGGAACATTCCTCATGTTCAGCCACGCTCTAGCAAGCCAAGCTCCGGTTTATCATTTCATTCACTCTGTTGGGTAAACAGCCCATCCAAAAGTTTGACCTCCACTTTTTTTTTGCTTCCTCTCCGCAACTTCTACCCTCTTCATCCCCATGTTTCATTTCCTGTATGACTCCATCTTCTTTATTTTACCCTCTACTATCAGGAAGTTAGGGCAACAGAAGGCGATTAATAGGGGGGATGTTGGGCGCACTGACATCTGATTTGCTTTTCCCCATGACAGGAGTTTGTTTATCCTTGTGGTAGGGCAGACAAAGGACTGGAACAGACCAGAGAGTATAAATGACCCCACAGCTAAAATAGAACCGGGGAAGTACTTCACTGACTTGAAATGTTTTGATGCTTGGCAGTGCTCTGATGTTTTTACAGAGCCTAGAAAGATTTAATTCCTGTCATCGAATTCATTGGAAAGCTCTTAAAATTCCCCCCCTAGATAGACCGTTTGGTTGGATCTGTTTGGTCTAACTAAAGCCAAACTGTACGAAACATGGCACACACAGGAAAGCCCTCTTTCACCATACCTCCTGCCCCAGTCAAAATGTGCTTTTCCTGTTCCCTGATTAAAAAGTATCATCAGTCTAATCCGCCACCCTCCCTTCCTTTTCCCAAAGATCTGTGTTCCCAGCCAGTTGCCCTCAGGACCCAGCAAAGGTTGGATAAACAAGGCTTTGGTAATGGAGCCTAGTGAGTGTGTTTCCTCTAGTCATGCCAACAGCAAAAGAAGAGGGGGGAAAAAAAAATCAAGCATGATGATCACACAGATACACAAACACACACATGGAGTCAGTTTTACATTCCCTCTGGTTGCAGCAGTGTTCGAATGTGGGACCACGCCTCTGCAAATGATTCTCAGGCAAAGCTTTAGGCTCTCACTTTAATTTCGTGTCACCCTATCGGAGTTGTTGAACAGACTTGCATGATCAGCAGTGTTGAAAGGAGGCAGGTATTGCAGGTTAGATGGGTCATTACAAATCGTCTTTTATTGCTTTTTCTTGTTTTACATACCCAGATTAAGGGGAAACAAGCAATAAAAAACATATTACAGTTTCATTGAAAAGACGGTTTCTTTTTCTGTTACTTCAAAGGCTGCAATTAGTGTCTCCAGGAACCTAAACAATCCCAGTTGTACTATGTCAAGCTAAATTGACACAGTGGTTAGTCTCAGTGAGAGCCAAGGGAAAGCTAGAAGCTGGCAAACTGTCTGGAAAAGGAAGTGATAATGTGGAAACACTGGGCTGGTTACAACCTGCATCTGTTCTAGTGGAGACAGAACATAGGAATTACCGCCAGGGTTGGGACCAGAAGAGGTTTTCACGCCTCGGTTGGGAGGTTTGTGCTTTTGCGTGATCGGTACCTGTGGTTTTAAAATGTCAAAATCACACCAATTATCTGCCTTTTTACTTCTGCTGCTCATGGATTTTATACGTGGACTTGACACTTCCATGACACTTGCTTTCATGGCTATGGTCGCGTTTTCACCCACTCACTCCCAAGAAGTGGGTGGATGTTGATCGCAGCGTGAGTTCAAGGTGTGGATACGAGTTAATACCTTTTTCTCACACCTACACACACCAATCACTGTACTTGCTTTGTTTTATAGGTATGTGTATGAGAATTACAATCCTAAAATAAAAAGGGCAAACGTAGCCTGCGGATATTTGTGACATTCACCTGCACCCTCAAGAGCATCTTTTTATCTTTATACAGACTTCACTTCCCTGATGTCCAGATGGTTGTTGTAAAGTTTGCCGGAGGTTAAAAGATTGCGAGGGTCAGCATCTAACAAGCCCCCAGAGTGTGTTCTCAGGAGAACAGGGTGTAATCCGGCCTCTAGATTCCTTGACCACGTCAATGAAGGCGGGTGTGAATTCTGGGGATGCATGTCGTGCTAATCAGCTCGAGCTGGACTACCACGGGGATTCAGATGTGACCACCCCCCTAAATTCCTAAAATATCCTCCCTGTGTCAACCATGTGTATCAGTTCACTCCACTGTCCACACACTCATTTTTATCCCGAGCTGCCCTTTCACCTGGGGCTCATTCATTGTTCAGCGGGTGTAGTGAGCTGTCAGATGGGAGGTGTTATCTCTTGATTGCAGTTCACTTGCTGAATGATTGTTGAATCAGCTTAGACAGATGGAAATTTTAAATGTTTTGTATCTTGCTTTCTTTGACAATGTCCGGTTATTTTTAGGGGGATATAGAAATTAGATAATTTGCTCAGGAACATATTTTCTTTATCATGTCCACAAAAATATCCACATTTACTTCAGATCCATAGAGGAGCCTTGTCTCAAAGTCTTGGTTGACTACTTGCAGTTTAGCTTTAGTGAGGGTAGTAAAAGAGGGTGCATTAAACAAATTCTCGACCCTCTGCTTGCAAGTGCATGTGCATCCATTAAAGAAATAGCAGAGTGAAGAAAAGGGGGGTAGTATTTCTGCAGGGTAGCTGGCAGACAAACCCTTCACTCCTCTCTATTAATACCTTCTCTCTGCCCCAAGTTCGAGCTCCTCTCCTCTTCTCCTCTCCCCACCTCTCCATTCCTGGGATGGCAGGCATGGTGATCATAGCTGAGCATTACGCCTCATGGGCTTATGGGAACACCCAGGTGGGCGTCTTGAGGTGTGGCACTCGCCATGTAAAAGGACATGTCGAGACTTGTCCCAAAGGTGCTCTGTAAAGCATCACTAAATGCCAGCGTGCATTTACACATATAACTTTTTCTTGTTTGAACTTTGCTCCAGCTTGACATATTTATCTATTTCATCTTTTTGCAGAGCATGTCTGTCACGCTCTCTGCCTCCCCGTCTGTCTCTGGTACAGTGAATACCAGACTAACACAGACTAAACCAAAGGTGTTTGCACACAGATAATAGTCGCAGAGGTGTTCGAGTATGTCGTCTAGCTGTCAGGAATGAGTTAAGTTCACTTGTCTTTGCTTGCTCCTCTTTGCCCTCTCTTTTGTTTCACAGTTGTTTACTGTTGGAGGTCTGTTTGCCTCTCTCTTCCCCAGAGCAGTGCAGAGCTCGGTGTTGTTTGCTGACCTCATTTCAGCTCAGAGCAGAGCCAAACAATTATATACAAATTCTGAATGCGTACATAGTGTGCAGTTTTAAGTACCTGCATGTTTTTTTCTTTACAGTGTGTGTTCAAGTTCCTATTTTTGTGTGTTTGGAGTCAAGTTCACAGCAGGACGTTTGACTCAGCCTTAGCAGGGTGTTGTTTGTTGTTTGCTCTAATTATCAGGGGGCTATTTGTCTAACCTCTCAGCTTGTGCCTCTCTGACAGCAGCTGTAGTTTGACACAAATGTTGTTCACCTCTTCAAAGTGTTAGTTTTAGTTGAGCTAATCCAATGACATTAGTGAACAATGAAAAAAAGCAAGCCGACACTTTGGAATCCAGTGAGTCTCACTCATTGAATAAACCCTTACTCTCAATATCTCATCATGTGAAACTTGTTTTTTTTGCGATCTGTCTCTTACAATTTAGTTTTTGGAAATAGCCTCAACCGACCATATTCACAAAGAGGGCTTCTCCTTTGACTTCATGGTCAGGATGAGGTGTCCAAATGCTATAACGTTATACTATCGTGACCCAAGTCAGTCAAACATAGAGGATTTTTTAGAACATTATCAGCTTATTACTTCTCTATTAGTTAAAAATGTAAAAATAGTAGAAACCAGGAGGACAATCAGACTATTTTTCAAGCTAAAAGAACATGTTGAAAGACGATTTAAAGAACAGCTTACGATGGTTAAAGTTAGTATAAGGAGTTTTTACCTTGTCAAGTTGATTGAAATTGATTCTATGACCAATTTATGAGCTACAACTGTAAATAAGACCATTACTGACAAGCCATAATGTTATTGTGTTGTTATTGCTAATGCCTGTATCTGTTGCTGTGGAGTAGGGTTGGGCGATAAGGCCTCAAATCAATATCACGATATATCGAGCAGTTCACCTCGATAACGATAAATGGACGTTAACTACTCCACAAGCTGCTCACCCGCTCCTACATTCACCACTACAACCTTTGAGCCATCTTCACCTGTCTTTCCCTCTTTGTTACGCCTGGATGGGGTGGAGTCACGTCTCTGACGTAGGACAACGTCTGAAAGGGACATGAGACCATAGCCTACCTACACACATCCAAAACCAACTCTTATTTATTTATTTTTTTGACACTAAATGCACTGACATGGGCAAAATGACAGTGGTTGTTGTCGTAAATTTCGGTAGCAGTAAATTTTCAGTTTCTCGCCCAGCCCTACTATGGAGTACGTTTCAGATGGAGTGACATATCACCCACTGCCAAAACTGTCTTTGTTTCAGATTTCCACTGTGATAGATGTTGATGAGTGGTACATTTGACTGTAGAAAGACAGTTGGAGGAAAGTTTTACACTTATACAAGTTTGGACAAAATCAGAAAAAAAAGACCGTAGAGGAACCAGTTTGGCACCAAATCAACACAAGCCAAGAGCTCCTCATGGGAGCCGTAATATTACCCTTAACTGGGATTCTGTTGTAGACTAACATAGCTATTTCCTTTAAGGTAAAATAGGAATTTTGTAGCTAAACTTTCTTATTATATCTTATATGAGCTAAGAATTTGCTCAGCCCATGTAATGCTAGCTACTGTATCAATGTCTGGGATGGACTTTTGCCAATATCCCAGTTGCGCCAGCATTTCCAAGCTTAATTTGACCGATATAGATACCAGTACTGACTCAAATTCATCACTGTCTTTTCCATTACACTGAAAGGCCCTTTGTTAAGCCCCTTTTCTTTAACATTACTCATTCACATACCTACAAAACACTGCAAATACAGTGATTCATGTGTGTAGGTGTGAGACAGGTTTTCACTGGCACAGTCGCTTTCTCATTCTTACGTTTGAGAACCTCCTGATGCTGATGCGTGTAGGCCACATGTCGGAGCTCGTTGTAGGTGCAGGTCAGCTTTTATTGCATAATTGCATAATTACAACTCATTGCATGATCAGTCAGAAATATTGTCAGAAATGTTCACATCTGCTAATACTGATTGTTAATGTTTGCTGATGCTAATATCATGCTGACGATATTATGCATCCCAAATTAATGTCAGTTCTCAGCTGCTGGTTATGACCTTAAATTGCTAATTTTTGATAAGATGAAAGCAGTTACATACATCTTTTTTTATGGCGGTCAGTTGAGTGAGGTATTGCAGCATGAGGTCACACATACTACATATGTACCGTATATATATGTGTGTTCTTTAGACTAATAGAGTGCATGGTTTGGATGTCTTCCATCTGGGTGGGGGTTTGCTCAAGTTAAAGAAACACACACACACACACACACACACACACACACACACACACACACACACACACACACACACACACACACACACACACACAGAGCAGGGTACACAGCAGAAATCTTACCCTGCTCCCCCAAAACCCCTTCTACCACACCCACCTAAATCCCAGCCAGCCTCAGTGGGTTTTATAGAAAGCATACTGAGTAAAAGCTGCCTATCCCCCCCTCCTTCCTCGCTTCCTTTCCTCTCCTCCTCCTCTGCTGTGATAATTAGCAGTGGGGTAATACTGGGGGGGTTGAGCTAAGAGAGCAAGGACTCAAAAATCCCCTTTTCCACACCAGTGGGGTAACTACAGCAAAGGCCTCACACTACCTCAAGTGTTTGCACATGAAGTACTCTGTGTTTGAGCAGCTTACATGTAAAGTCAATCCGACGAGAATCACACGGCAGAATCCGGCGTTTTCTTACTTCAACTTGGACCGTGTTAAATCAGAGCAGGGAGGAAAGTGAGCTTACTAAAGTACGACTTAAGAGAGGGAGACTCCCAGCTCATTGTAGCAGAAAAAGCAATGCGCTAACACACAGGGAAACATTAGGAGATGTCCGTCATGTAAACTGAGGCTCTATAGAGAAAACCTCATCTCTATTCACCTCCATGGCTCCAACATCTGCTGCTGGGACTCTCCAGAGATCATTAACCCCTTCACTGCGCTGCAAGGCTGCCTCTCTTTGTTGCAGGGAGGAATTCAGGTTGAAAAGAGAGCATGAAAGCAAACTGGGGGACAACTTTATAGTGAATTAAATCAGTTTGAGGTCAAGTAGTGGGAGCAAAAACATACCGATTCTCCCTGACTTTCCCCGGAGTGCAGACGCACAAAACAACTGGGAATAACAAAAGCTCCAACAATAAAACTCCTCCACTTTCCAAGTTTAGGTTTCCAGTCATGCGGTGTGTTTTTCACAGTGATAAATAGACCCAGAGCGCAGCTTTTGCAACAAGATACCTTTGGTGGTTTGCGACTCATCCCAGTGTTTTTCAAGCCAGAAGGTTTAGAGTTTGTGTGTTTTCTTCTGCAGCTTATGTTTATACCCGTGTTTACACGCTCACATGTCGTCAATGAAAGGGAAAGCCAGCCATCGCCTGCCTAGACTGTAACATGATCTTGCACTGACATTCTGGAAAAACCCTGAGCCCGTCTCTCCCCTGACAATCCCGTCTGCTTTTATAGCCGCATCAGAATGAACAACAAAGCAACATTTATCTTTCTCTTTATCCCCCTCTCTACAGAAACTTCAGACTTTTCAGAGCTTGAGCTGTCCTGGATTCTCAGCTGCAGACAGCTGCCACTCCGACCTGCCCCCTCCCACCGCTGAGGCTTTCACTCATCTGGACTCGGACTTTGCTGCAGTCTCCGAGCTGGGACAGAAGTCACGGCAGGAGATGAACGAGGAAGAGGATTCATCCTATGAGGAGCTGGATAGTGACTCGGCTTGTAGCATGGACTCCCGGCCTGGGTCTCCTGTGAGCACTGTGGGCGGTAAACGTCCCCTCTGGAAGGGTGATTGTGGCACACAGAGGGACATTTTCCAGCTCGGGGGAGAGCTAGATCTTGACCAGATTGAGAGGAACTGAACATTTTTGTAGGAGTTTTTAAAAGAAGACTATGTCTGGACTGTTATAGAAAGTAACTGGACTTTGAGGATGGAGCAAGAAGTGATTGTTAAGACTGGCGGATAGAAAGAGTGGAGGATGTTGAGTATTGTTTGAAAGGGAAAGACTGAGAGAGTGATGGAGATGAAGAAGGGTTAAGTAAGTTGTAAAGTGCTGGCTTCTTAGTGACACATTTGCCTTGAACATTCTCACTGTTTGAATTAAAAAGCAGTGACCTTAGTGTTTTTTTTTTTTTTTTATACTGGGTATTCAGCTTAACTCAGGAGTGGGAAAGTGAGGGTAAGTCTTAAAAAAACAGCCCCGCACTATCTTTTCAACCTGATGATCTTTCCAAAGTCGGCTAACTTTTGTTTAGTAGTACTGTAGCTGTAGCTGGGCTCTCCTGTATTTAGCTTGAGTTTTAGTTGTTTTTTTGTTTTTTTTAAAGACAAAGTGGGGGTGTCATAATAAAAGGGGGGCTTAATGTCCTCTGAATCTGTTTGTGCACACATGAAAACCAGAATTTTCTTTTTGCTGAATGTAGGCTCAATAAGCTTTGTGAGGAGTTCAGGAAATGACGGTGCCTTCTTCTAGACGCTTGCTCGCCCTTCAAGAAACTAGCCTCAATGGAAGCCACATTTTCTGATCTATTTTTGTAGTTTCTTAATATGCAAATTGTATATTTGAATTCAACACTGAATCTCAAGTTTTCAGTCCTAATATCAATGTATATTTTTCTAAGTAACTGTTTTTTATGAGCTGTTTGTGAAGGAGCAAAGAATGCAAGGCCTTTCCTCTAACAGAACGGACATGAAATAAATGTACAAACTGCACTCAGATGTCTGATTTCATTGGAGTTTATGAAAGGGACATTCTGGTGTAAAATTAAGTTAGGGTCAAACACACTAATACATTGAGTTAGACACCCCGTCGAGAGATAATGTTGCCGACCGCTTGCTTCTCTAGTTATACCAACTTTAGCAACGACCGCACAATAGCAATACACAGCGGTCTGAGGAGCCACACACTCAACCAAAACGCCAGAACAGCACCTTAATTCATCAACAGTACATATAGGGTCACGGCCATGGTACTAGACACCAAACATCTTTTTCACTTTGCCTAATTTCTTTAGCAAAGAGACTAAACACAACTCACCTACTCCCTTCCAGCAGCCACTTGTTTGTAGCGAGACCTCAGGCCAGTCCATTACGAACTACAGTGGGGTGATGCAGCTCAAGGAAGACCATTTGTGACCATTACTTTATCATTTCCTTAAAGTAATAATCATCATATTAATCATTTTGCACTGTGGACGCGGCAGTTCTTCTGCCTCAGTGTCTCGGTCTGATTGCATTTCCATGAAGAAATGATCATAAATGTTCTTCCTTGAGCTGCGTCACCCCGCTGCAATTGATGGACTTGCCTGAGGTCTTGCTACAAACAAGTGGCTTCTGGAAGAGAGTGGGTGAGTTGTGTTAAGTCTCTTTGCCAAAGAAATTGGGCAAAGCTAAAAAGAAGTTTGGTGGCTAGTGCTATGGCTGGGACCCTATATGTACTGTTGATGAAGTTAGGTGCTGTTCTGAGCATTATTTGTGGCTATAGAGTGGCGTTTTGGTTGAGGTTTGTTTATGGCTCCTCAGATCGCTGTGTGTTGCTATCGTGCGGTTGTTACTAAAGTTGGTATAACTAGAGAAGCAAGCAGTTGGCAACATTCATCTCTTGACCAGTTATCCAACACGGTGTTACAGTGTGTTTGACCTGAACTACACCGGAATATCCCTTTTAAAGGAAGCATTTGATACAAGATCATTGACAAGGGGTATTTTACTCAGACACATGAAAAGTCTGAAAAAAGCTGCTCAATACACTTAAGAAGTTGAACCTGCTCCCCCTCACTCACTTCCTGCATCACATTTCAGAACCGTTTTATCACTTACACAAACATGAACCTTTTAATGTCCTTTGTTTACAGGACTATTATCTTTTCACAGTTGCACCCTACAGCTAGGGTAAAGAGGTAAACATCTGTTTAATACCCTCATGTTGCCCACCGGCCCATAACAAAAAAGGCAGGAAGTCTAGACACGGAATATCCCTGGCTTGTAACCCAGAGGTGACCAGAGGAGGTGATGTCAGGAAAAAATGTCCAGAGACCTGAAGCAGACAGACGCACACGTCAGCCAGGCAAGTCCGTTCCTCCCTGGGATTTCCTATCATGTCTCTCTTATGTCTGTCCAAGTGGCTGAAAACAAACTCTGAGCACCTGCTGTCTTTATGATCCTCACTTTGGTAGTGGTCTCTCTCTCTTTAAGCTGCATTTAAAGCCTCTGTCCGCACTATTATAACCCATCAGGGAGGCCGACTGCTAGGATGGAAGGGCTTGTTTTTCTGACACAGGGAGGAAAGCCTTGGATTGTTTACATCAAAAACAGGATGTTCTAACCGGTTTCAGCTTTTCCTTCGATCACCGCTCTGGAGAAAGGTGAAGTCAGACAACTAAACCCTTAGGTGTTGGCTCACACAAACAAAAAACAAGACATTTTTAAATAATCTGAACTTGAATGCTTTCAAACTTTTCCTGGGAAAAATAAACTAGTTGTCAATTAGCCTTCTCTTTCATTGCCAGTTTGTGAGAGCTTGTCCAGATGTTGAACAAATGACAACAAAGTGATGAAAAGGAGACAGCGGACTCTGATTTAACAGGATGTAACACAAAAGGTAGGCAGAAGTGAGTGAAACATTCCGGTATCTGTTCACAACTCCCTCCTTTGACCTGACACAAAAGGCTGGAAACTGAAATTCCAGTTGCTATCAACATTATTTTGCTTTCTCGCCACTACTAAAGGTCAGTAAACCACACACACACACAAGCGTACACGCTTCCTCTCCAGCAGGAAGTGGCTGGCTAAGCAGGGGAGAGAGTTAATATCTGAGGTAAAGGCGCTATAAATAGAGAGCATTGTAGTTGTGGCTGGCTAGCACAGACACTAGAGAGAGAGGGAGACAGGAAAGGCCGCATTACACAAATTTACAGCGCCCTGAACCACGCCGCCTCGATTACATGTGAGAAAACATTGGCTGCATTTTCAAAGAGAGCTGTGTGTACGCTGTCAGCAGTCACTTGAACTATCCTTTGAGAACTTCAGAGAGGAGGTCAGAGCATCGACGTCACTTATCGAAGTGTAATCTGGTGTTTATGGTCAGCTGAGCGACAATCATGAGTCCAAAATAACACATGTAAACAGTTTTTACATTCCTATGAATAAGTAATCCATTTGCAGTCTTGTTTTTCTGGTCAAAGTTGTGTATTTTTATTTGAGAGAAGATTGTGTTTTTAATAGAATAGATTAGTAATTAAAATAGAGTTCAACAACAGGCATGTGCATACTGTATGAGAGCAATACCAGAGCAAATAAGGACACACAAACAACACATTAAAGGTCATTTTAGTACTTAAATGGCGGAAATGATGCAGTATTTGAAGTTGTATATTTATTCAAACATCTGCTTTCCCAAACAAGGGAGTTTGTGTATACAATAGTTGCTCCTCTCCAGCTAAAGCATACAGTGAATTAACTTGATTGGAAATAGCCCATAAACCCATATTTACATTATGATTCACAGCCTATAATGATAGTTATCTTCCATAGTTGCTTTTCAATGATACTCCTTTATTAATATTGGTGATTACGGACCCAGTAGCATCTTCAAACACACTGGCTACTGTCTGAAACTGATAGAGCCCCTGGGAGTGGTGGCCAATGAATCAGAGTTTCCTGATTATTCCGTGGGTAGCCAAGTCAGGATCGCCTTGTCTGTGCAATGCTTCTGATTACAGTCCAACTCGAAACTTGAGAGCCAAGAATAGAGTCAGAGTTGAAAAACAACTTATGGGGCTGGACCATTTGCAGCACTTGCATAAAGACATCTGTTCCCAGACTTTTATTTAAACTAAATAATCAATATATGATTGCTCATTGTGAGGCCAGGTTTGCACTGGAGCCAACATTTACACCCCTTTATTCTACTAGTTAAAATGTAAGTGTGAATCTGTCAGTACTGGCCAGTAGTAGCATGAATTTTATTGAACATGGACTTGTCCTCATGGAAACTGGTTTACTTGAGATTGCAGCAAACAATAAAGTAACATTATACATTTTTAATGGTCTGCACAGTCACATTCCTCAGGCAGGATTAAGAGGTATGTGCACATGGATGATTTCTAATAAACAAAAGAATAATCTAATTTCACAAAAGCTGCTCTCCTGCTGATACTGCCTCTGTATCTGTGGCACATAATAGTGAGTTTTTGAGCACCACTCCTCCAGTTAACAGAGGGTACACTTTGTGCTTTAGTTAGTCAAATGAATCCCCAGTCCTGGACAGCTGTATTTTTGCCTCTGTGTGTGTGTGCGTGTGTTTACTTGTGTCGTGTGTTAGGAGACACCTATCATAGTTAGACAGGTGGCCAGCAGTGTCACATGTCACTGATGGGCTTATTCTCCTCTTGAAGGTGAAAGAGTGCAACCCAACCCTACGTTTCCCATGAATGCTGTTCCCTCCTGCATCACAGTGTGATTTACATCCACATAATGCTCTTTAATGACTAGTTTTACGATGTGTCAGCCACCCAGGAATACCTCGAAATTCCAGTTTCCATAAGCCTGGATTCACATATTTTAAAGCCTCAGGTCTTACAGTTAAGTCCCATGGAGGATTTGGTCAAATTAAACCTTATTCCTGCAGTAGTCAGACTTAAAATCTTTTAATGAGTTAAATTATGAGAAGAAGTTTTCAACTGGATTAAAAGGCTCAAAATAAACCAGAGACCATAAACAGATAAAGTTTGAATTAAGTGTGTGGTTGAGGGGAATTATGAGTCATGTGTTTTGTAAGCAGTGGGCGATAACTTGGCAAAAAGAACAGCACTCTTAAATGTCTTCTGATCAATCATAAAAACGCTCAAAAATTTGCTGGAGGGATTTGTCTCATTGATATCTTTCCTTATGCAATGTCCCTAAAGAGAGCGGAGTCTTTCCTTGCAGCTGTCAGTTAGAGGAAGGGACAGTGAGATAGTGACAGGCAGCTGAATAGAGTGTGTTGTTGACTTGACCGAGATAAACTCTGAAAAAAAAAAAAGAAATCACGCTGTTACGCTGCTCGTAAATCTGTCTCTGTTTATGGGGAGCAGATGGCAACATTATTTGGTGTTGATGTGCAGAAACTCGTTCATATCGAGTGCTTTTAAAAAGACTGACGCTGCCAGACCTGTTAAAAATGCTCCTATTACAGGGGAGAGGAGTGCCACAGGAGCACACGCAATTTGACAACACACACATGCTGCCAAGCATCTATTCCATTTTGGAAATATGTTGCCATGCCACCCAAACATCTCCATGTCTGTGTGTTTCAAAGGAGTGTGTGTGTGTGTGTTTTTTGTGTATGAAAGAGAGGAAAGTGGGAGCTGGGCAGCTCTTCTCAGTGGAAGGACACGTGCTGAGAGAGAGGAAACACATGCTCACCCACTTTTTTCTATGACTCCCTTTTCTTTTGTGAGCCAAAGCGTAGTTCACACAGGAGACTGGCTGTTGACTTGCCACATACACAGTGATGACTGAGTGCCAAACAATGGAGGTACTGAAATAGACGTGTTGTTGCAATGGCTGGTCTACATCCATCCATCACACCAGTCACATCGGGGTCGACCAGTGCTGCCTATAGGGCTTGTGCTCCTGGTCCAAATCCAGATACTGGCTGTTTCTAATGAATCGAAATATCATACACACATCGATAAGAGCTAATGAACGAGTGAATGAATGATAAATCTCTGCTACCATAATCTTGAAGTGTGCATGTATTCTAATGAGACTGAATTTTGAGTGGGATGATAAGGTGGAAGGAGTTATTACAATTCCTCTTGAGTAGAAAATAATACATCCATTATCATAATAATAACAAAATCCTATTTGTTGTAGATAATACTGTATCCAGAACAATATTGCATAAAAAGTTAGTGTGTAATGGTGGTTATGTCCAACACAACACTGAATATATCCTAATGACAACTACTGCACTGCTTAATTAAAGGGATATTCTGGCGTAAAATTAATTCAGGGTCTTTTTGATTTAGTGCATGGCTCTCTGTATTGCTATCTGTGGTCGTTACTAAAGTTGGTATAACTAGAGAAGCAGGCAGTCGGCATCATTCATCTATCAACTGGGTATCTAACTTGGTGTTACCATGTGTTTGACTTTAACTTAATTTTACGCTGGAGTATCCCTTTAAACTGTGATCAGGGAACGGGCCAGACCCGGGTTGTCAGAGAGGCAAGAGACAAGAACCCACACTGGACTTCTTCTTTGCTTTTTAAGATCATACGTGTAAACAGTTTTAACTCTAATCTTTAATGTCAAACTGTATTCAAAACACCTCAGAGAAACTTCAGGGCTAATTTCCTCCAACGGTCCATTGCAGGGCACAGTTTACATACTTGACACAGCTGATGCTTTATTTTGAAATTTGGCGTGTTAAACACTGGTTTTTCCCACATGGCAGTCAGCGGTGGCTGGTATGACTTACAGCTACAACCTTTTCCACTCCCTATTCACATTATTTGATCCTTTTTCTTTGTTCCTCATCTATCCTATCCAATGTCAGCAAAATGAAGAAATAGCGTCATAGCCAACAGATTGTCATTGTCTTTTCAGATTTCCTGATATACAATGAATTGAGCACCATGACATGACACTAAAAGTATCTAATTTCCCCTCTGTGATCTTGCAGTCAGAGAAAAATGGCCACTGTGATGATTAAATAAACTTCCCCTTTATAGCATGTTCATCAATGAACCAACTCATCCTCTCCCCATTGAGTCAAAGTTATCTTGCTCAGTCATGAAAGGTATCGTAAACAGATCTGTATCACTCCTCAGAATTAAAGTCTCAGTCTGTAAGCTCTAAGATCTGCTGCCCTGTCAGTTTGAACTTCATTTGTTTGTTTTGCAGTCCCAGCCTGTGATGTACCAGACCAAAGCAGACAAGGTTGAGTCAGGACACTTGAGCGATTACTCAGAGATGACAATCAGAAACCGCCTCGGGTTTGAGAAAACAACCCTCACAGCTGCGGCCTGCCTGCTTACCTTTGACCCTGGGTATAAAGGTAGTCGGGGGGTTGGTATTTCAAACGTCTTGCCTGGTCATGGCTAATAGCGACTGAATTGGTGCAACGGCCACCTGGAGAGATAATGGATGTGAAATGACCTCTAGTTTGACAAAATCATTTGGTTTAACAATGGCTGGCATTCATTTGTAAGTGAACACTTCAATTTTAATGTAACCTGTTTAAAATATAAATGCTAGTTTACATCTCGGGGTGATTATGGTGTTGTTTTATGGCAGGCAGCTTTACGTGGATCCAAAAAGAAGAAACAGAAAAACCATCAAATTCAGGGTTTGTCAATAAAAGAGCTCAGAGGAGACAGACACCTGGCTATTATCACATTTAAAGACCTGAAAGACATTTCACCTTTGAACTTTAACAACCTGCACCTGCTGCATGGGAAACTACCCTGAGATAAGGTGGATAACAAAAGAGAAATGAATCAGATCTAATAGTGCAGAGATCATACATTTAAAATTAGTCTGATACAAACTGCTGAATTGTTTTGCCAGGTACTTCTCCATCGCATTTTTTTCTTCCACGTGTTTCTAAATCA
The DNA here is from genome assembly GCA_962446985.1 of Xyrichtys novacula. Taxonomy (NCBI): domain Eukaryota; kingdom Metazoa; phylum Chordata; class Actinopteri; order Labriformes; family Labridae; genus Xyrichtys; species Xyrichtys novacula. The sequence goes on along the minus strand of OY660874.1, from coordinate 20,673,474 downwards.
CTTATTCTCAAACATTTTACAGTCAACGTCATTTAGGGAGGATTAGAGAGGAGTAAATGACCTTCTCTGGAGTCTTCTATCTTTCAGAATTAATGAGTCAACCATGGAAAAATATCAGGGAATAAATATTTATATTGGATTCCGATGAGCCCTCATGAAATCCCCTTGCTCCAAATGGTTTTCCAATCTTGTATTTCACACAGAAAACACTCTATCTTCATAATGTGTGTTTGACACGTCCAGTCAGAGTCCGTTATTGATTCACACTTTTCTCTCATAGTAATGAGGATGATAGCACCTCTGTGGGGACAGCTTCCTGCTTCTCCAGCCATTGATTTGAAGTATTTGTCAACCAGTGTCTGTGGGTGTCGTAAACCTGGGTCTTATGGACAAGTTGTTATGAATCAGGGGGTGTCTCTTTCTGCTTGGACCAGGTGGTTTGGACATATGTGAACGCAGCAACTACTCCCTCCTTGACTGACTCTTTGCTCCATCCCGTTCATCATCAGCAGAAGATCTGGTGCTAGGTAAAGCAAGATCACAGGATTCAACAAGCGTTTCACTGGCTCATCAACTGGTTTAGCTCAGGAAATTGTGTCAAGTGGCCTTGTGTTTGACATAGTGCTGTGAAAATTTCTCAGACTTAACGTGACTCTCACAAATTTACAAGTTTATAAACGTATGTATTTTTGCAAGTGGTGTTCAACTTTGTCTTGATGAGGCATTTGTCATATTTGATGCCTCAAAGTTTTCCCACAACTCATTATGTTGGTTTGTTAAATGGCCAACTTTAGTGAAGTCAACTTCCCAAAGTGCCAAGTGTGACCAGTTTGTATGACATTATTTTGCCACCAGGTAAGAAAAGGAAGCCGTAATGTAAAGACATTCAGGACACTGGGATAGCGTGTACTTTGGCCTGGCTGTACAATATTGCAGCGTAACCCTCCTCCTGTGTTAGGGTCTGCACCGACCCATTTTTGTTTTTAAATACTTAAAAGAACCACATAAATGAGCTTTTTTGCATTAAGACTTTTTGACTCTGTCAGGAACCTATATTTCAACAAAATAAAAGTTAAAAGAAAAAATACTGACCATATTATAAAATGCTGTTATTACAAGTATGGCACTTGTCGTGTTGGGATCACTGTTGACCCAGTTAGATTAATATCTAATAATTAGAGCAAAAATTAAAATCATATGTGCACTTTCAGGCTCCACACTGACAGTCAGATCCTCTTCCAATCATGTGAGATTTTGGAAATTCTCAATTTGCTGTGTTTTTCCCTGCACAAAAGACAACGTCGGGCATGTCCAGACATGTGAGATCAGTTCAGTATGGATGTCTGTAGGGGGGTATACTGAGAAAGAAAGGCCCAGAGGCCCACAACAAAAAATATTATAAACAATATTTTCATGGATAATAAAACCTAACAAGGTAACCTAGAGATGAGAACCAAATTGGATGATAGAGAATTGTTTTTAGTGTAATTTACAGCTGATTTAAGACACGCGTCAAAAACGACCCTTAACGTAGTGGGTGCGAAGTAAAGTCTAAAACAGGAGGAAGAGTAAACAGGAAAAGACCAAAAAGATAAATTCAACAAGGTCTCATTTAATCATCTGAATTTGAACAAAGCAAAAAGATATAAGCGTGAGAGCACCCATTTTCTCTGGGACCTGGTGATCAGGGTTCACTTTTCATCAAGAAATAAGTTCATATTAGAGTTTTTGTTTTTTTCATTTGAGGACTTGGCACAGCGTGTACTTTTGCTTGTTAAGTATCACCCTAATCAATAAGGATCAGAAGAATGCTGTCTAATACTTTATGAGAACTCAGTTAAAGTTATGATCACTTAAAAACCATTTGCATGTTACTGAAAAGATACAAAATAAAACACACACAGTGACATTGCTTCTTAACAAAGTAGGTTTATTTAATTCCAGTTTACAGACAAGTCGTCTAGAACAAACAGAGGGACGCCTACAAGCTTTTGTTTACTTGACTTGAGATGAACTTGTAGCAAATAACCCATAGGTTTAGGTGTTACAAAAGTTTGCTGTGTAGATTGCACAATCTGAAGGAATAATTAGTCTAACGTCCATCAGATCTACTCCACCACCCTTCAGCTGGGTCTTGAGGGTGTGTACAGGAAAGGCGCCTGCCACCCTCCCACATCTGTAAACATTGTAAACATGGGCAGACGAGTAGGCAGCAGGCACTGATGTTATCACCAGAGACAAGTGAACAGAAAATGCTTCTGACATGAAATTGGCTTCGGAAAAAGTCCCTCAATAAACTTGTCTGAAAGGTTCAGGCTGATTAGGAAATATAGAAGGCACGTTGTTATAATGTTCTCAATATAAAGTCAGATTTTGAGTATTTATATAACATGTATTTCAAAGGAAGCTTCAAATTTGGGTGTATGAGGCACACTTTTATCGCCTTTTCTGTCATCTAAAAAATTGGCAGCACCCTGTGGGATCAGTATATTGGTAGAGATATGTTATTATGTTTTGGTATTTTTTCCAGATGACGGCATTGTACTAATTTAAACTTAATCACAACCATGTACCCTCATGACTGCAAGCGGACTGCACACAACTCACAGGCCCATATGTAAGTCATGTAAGCTCTTGTGAGAAATGCCAGGGATATGCTGACATTATCCCCCTCTGAGAGACCTACAAAAACAAACTGTGTCTTTATATACTTGTTCAACAAACATACAGATTTTACGGTATGTCTTTTTTTACCATCTGCTGTGAGGACTGACATGAATGTCGACAGAAGTCTGCATCTACAACTAAGTTAAAGGATATCTATTGCACAAACAACTTCAGCCACGTGCCGTTATAAGCCATAAACTCAAGTAGTGTTGCAACAGTGGAAACAAATGAAGTTTAAAATTAGAAATAAAACACACATAACTGAGTTCCTCTTTTTAAACCAGATCTAAAATGAATTGAGACACATACACTTTGGCTATTTGGTGCAACATTTTTTTCAGCAACTAAAGGTCCTTACACACCGGGAGTGTTTTTTTCATGCGATTATTTCGATGTCAATATTTGTTGTATGTCGTATCCTGTCAATACAAGCGTTCACATCAGCGTCGTTTTCCCGTCCTGCGATATTGCAGCATTTATTTTTTAGTATCATGGTTGAATTTTCTAAAGTTTTGTCAGATTCACTGGTATATCCAACATGGCCGACCGGCTGATTGTTTACGTGTCGGAGAACAGAGAGCTTTTTGATAAAAAACACAAATATTACAAAGATAACGACCTGAAGGACAACTTGTGGAGAGTCATAGTGTCAGATTTCTCATATGATGATGGTTTGTGTACTTCAACAGTTTGCTAAACGTCTTTGTTTTAACTTTTATCTGTTCTAAGTGACTTTAGCTCGTAAGCTAACCTGTTCAGATACGACATACCATATGTATTTTCACTGTCTCAAACTCAATCGCGTTGCTGTCACAGCACCATTAGGTCTCGGTTGTTACCTTACTTTTATGGAGTATAGTTTAATGTGCTTATCTGGTACTGGCCCCGACTCAGTACATGCTATCATGACAGACAGCCATCCCAACACTTAAAAACAGTCAGTCTGCTGTTGTTTCAGTCTTCTCGCTTTGCAAAATCGCATTGTGCTTGATGTGTATAGTCAGGCGCGTCAAAATTCGCCTCCGAATATTTCGTAATTTTGCATCGTATATTTGCATCGTTCCTGGTGTGTAAGGACCTTAAGATTTAATTCTGAAATGATGAAATCTATCTTGTGCAGAACTTTGTGCTGAGCTTATAAAATTGTTGGCACCAACTTTGATTTGAAACACCCTTGTCTCTCCCCGTAAGGCACTTACGCCCTCTCTCCTTTTTGAGCTCTCCCTAGTGCTCATTAAGCCTTGTATCTGCTCTGTGATGAATGGATTCAGTTTGATTTTTCAGTTTCATTTTTTTCTCCCCTAAAATATGAAAGGAGGAGTAACAAAACAGGATCTTGGAGTGCCATCAAACCCTGTGGGAGACTGATGCCTCTGGGTTCAGCGTTTCAGGTTCCCACAAAGTGCCGACAGATTACTGAGCTGTGTGAGTCCGTTTTGTTGCTTTGGTGTGGGTCTCTGTCAAGGATGGGCATAGATAGGACTCTGTTTGATCCAGCTGAAAGAAAGAAATAAGAGTACTTAGAGGCCCTTGGTGAAGCGTCAGCAGCTCGGTATTATCTCTGCAGAAGGACCACATCATGTGTGGGTCTTTAGGACTTTTTCAGTCATGCAAAGGTTAAAATGAAAGAGCGTCTTTTAATCTCTGAAAGGCTACACCTGTACCTAACAAAAGAGTGAGATAGAGAGGCTTAGCGTATGTATACGTTCATCTCTCCGGAGCTTTTTCTATTTTTTGTTCAGTGGAGGCTTTGAAAGAACTCCACTGTTGTGTCTACTTTCCTGTGTTTTCACTTCCCCTTGCACCCCTGGTCGTGATATTGCGCACAGAAACATAACTAGCCATTGTGTCAAAGCCCTGCAGGGTGATCAAGTACAAACGGTTGGTGTCTTTATACTTACAGTAAATGGGAATGACAGAGAGCACAATGGTGCTTAAAGCAAAGGCAGGGCCGGTGTCTGTTATTTCTGCCTCCCTTCAGGTTTGCATGTCTGCGACAAAAGAGAAAGGCCTCTTCCCATGTTTGCTCAGAGCGTGTTTTCCAAGTGTGTGCCCTGCTTCTGCCTTGTTTGTGTACATGTCTGTGTGTGCCTTTCGGCGGTTAAACAATGCGGTTGTCTGTGTAAGAAGTCAGTCTCTGTGTTTTTTTCTGTTTTGTGAGTGAGTGAGTGACTCTTTTTAAAGTACGTCACAAGATACGTTTCACGCCTGTTTGAGATTTCGATGTTTCCCCCTGTTCTGTTTTTTTTTTTAATCTCTCCTCCCTTTCTTTGATACAGTCTCATAATCAGCAAGATGATGGTATGAGAGGAGTGTCGAAGGAGGGAGAAGAGCCAGGGGGGTCTCCTTCCTCCTCCACTGTTTTTCTTCTTCTAAATGCTTCATCGCGGAGTCGTCTGATCCCTCCCCGTGAAGCACGTGGCAGTTCTTTTCCCAAGGTTAGGGAGCAGAGTCGGTTCTTAGGAGAGGAAGTCGGAGCTGTCACTGGTGCTCCAGTTTATCTGCTTCCTTTTAAGATTTACTGCCCCTCGCTTGATCTACTCCTCTGCTTGAGAATCCACAGGCTGCTCTGGAGAGTACCACACACATCCACTCTGGTGAGCACTGATCAGGATGGTGATGTGGACTGTTGGTTTTGAGGAGTGAAATTAGTTAATAGACTATGTTTATGTAACGCTTTTTCAGTCTGTTAATCAGTTTAATCACAACTCTTTTACATGACATGTCACAATCACCTATTCACACCACATTCATACAGTGATGGTACAGCTATGTAGAGCATCCATTAGTATCAACTATTTTCATTCACACATCACTGCCACAGCTCCCTTGGGCAGTTTAGGGATAAGTGTCTTCCCCAAGAAGACCATGACAAGTGGACAGCATAGACCCTGCATAATAAATGGATGTAACATTTGTGCAATGTCAATGATTCGCCAATCTTGTAACTGCAATAAATTTGTTTGTTCATGTTGTTGGGACCCCTGAGCCTTCCAGACCAAAATCATTTACTGAACCAGGCTGTTAACATGTTAACATGTTTACAGCCTGGTTCAGTGTTTATTTTTGCTCTAAAAACTGGCTGTATCCAAAAAGGCTGTATCTGCTGATCGTAACCATTCAAGTTAATGTGTCAATTTCCACCGGCTTCTTTCCGTTCCACTGCGGATCGCCGGACTGTATAGCTGATCGCTAGAGTTCTATTATTTCCGGACGCCGGAGCATGCTGGGTAAATTCAGCAAAGATTAACCTGTGCTGGAAAGGAGGTGGGGCACAGACGCAATCAAAACATCCGGCTTCTTTACAAAATAAAACACTCCGTGTTTCAGGTGGATCATATTTCACACCATGCAAATGGGCGGGGACGAACAAATGAAAAGTTTTCAGACGGCATTTCACCGCGATTAAACCATGGATGAGAGGATGCTGGTTTTATAGGTCTAGAAGTAGATTTCCTCCTCTGGTAGGACACAATCTACTGCTTATATGGTTAGCCTATGTGGCTAGAGACAACTTGTTATTGGGTTAGCGGGTCCTTGTGAGTTCTCATGATTCCTGCTGTCCGTAATCCACCATGAAATTCCCCTCACAAACAGATCTGGTAGGAATTGGCTGACAGCGAAAATTTGCTGCCGTTCTGGATGCGGTGAAATTGGGGGTAAGCTTCTACATTGTTTCAGGTGCTTCTGCAGCCAGCTTCAAGCAGACTTTCAGGAACTGAAAGCACTTCCCCATCGGCTTTATTTCTCAAGTCCAGAGCTTGCCGCCTGGATAGAACTCAAGGCCGTCTGATTGAGACAATCCACAAACCACAGCTACTCCAAAGAACGCAGTCACATCGTCAAGATGTCACAAACACACTCATCTTAAAAACGTGCTCATTTTAGCTGAGGAAAGGTATATGAAGTGTACTTGAAGAAGCATCTCTACAAAATGTTAAATGCATTTTATTGTTCATACAAAAACCATAACTACAGGCTGTGTGGTGTTAACAGGAAAAGTCAAGGACATTGTGAACGTTCTCAGAAAAAGTAAAGTGCTTATGAGTGGGTGTTAGTGGTGTTCACATATGCACAGCATGGATGAAAAGTTGCTAACATTCTTTGTGTACTGCAACCATCTGCTCCATGAGCAAAGAATTCTGGGATATATCTGAACATTTATTTTGCCCTCATTACGGTAAAATCATCCCTACAAAGGAAACAGTTTAGTTTCTAAACTTTGTGGTTATTGGTTTCCATGGGCTTTCCTAAATAAAACACAACAAGAGAACCAGCTGAGCTCGGCTGTGTGTCATGTAGCAAAGTGAGTGTCTGTCAGCGTGCACACACTGTCAGGCTGCAGCTCTTAATACAAGGCAGATCAACTGCTGGATGCTATCGTCATTGAGTCCTTTCTAACAGTAGTAATGGCCTTGGGTAACCATGGTGTTGGAGAGACACAATATATTTGATAAGTTTCAGCCTGGTTTCGAAAAACTCTGTTCCAGTGAATCACTTCAAACGTTTTAATGCCCATAGACAAAGTTGACTTCTCACCTCTGGTTAGGAGAGAAAGTAGGATAAGGTTCTTGCAGGTACTGTACCCGTAGGCTTTGTACAAGAGGAGCACACCCAAGTTTAACGAGGTGTCGACTCTGATGCCACAGTATCATCATCTGCTACATCTCTATTTCTATTGAACATAAAATCAAATTTCTCTTCTTCATTTCTGCATTAATATTAAAGCAGCTGCCTCTTTAAAAGTTCCCTCCTTCAGGAGGCGGCAACCAGCGTACCGGCTTTAAACTGCTATTTATGTCTTGTAGCGCAACATTTTTTTTTTTCGTAAGATGGTAGGGGAAGGTCCTGCCTCCTTTGCCTCTGATTGGCTAGAAAAGCTGGGCTCCGATTGGTTATTCCTTATCTCCTGAATCTCCTAACCCTACCCCTAACCCTTACCCGACGGACGATTACGTTTCACAGCCATAAGGAGCCCAGCACTTCTAGACAAAGGAGGTGGGACCTTCCCTTGCCATCCTACGAAAAAATATATTGCTTCCCAGTGCGGCATACCGCTGCGTACTGGCTTACTTTCACGCCTGGTTCTAGTCCTCTTCCACCTCAGCTCTGCCTTTGACACCATAGACCACCATACATGAATAGAGAGACAGTGCAAACGGGTGGGAATATCAGGAACAGCGTTAAAATAGTGTTTCCCTTTTCTTGCTGACCAAAGTCTTTCTGCTTCTATCCGTAACTGCGTCTTTCCTGTCATGCGGTGTACCGCAGGGATCTGTCTAGGGGGCCCTACTTTTCTCCCTCTACTTGCTGCCTCTAGGAGAAATTATAGATAGACTTTATTGACCTTATCACCTATATGAGGATGACTTACAGCTTATCCCCATCATTTCACAGAACATTAGGTGCCTGTCTACAGCTGTACACTCCAGCCTTTGTTATCTGGAGGTTATATTTGATAAATCTGCATCATTTGATGGTCATGTGAATAAACTCACCAGTTCATGTTATTTTCATCTCAGAAACACTAGTAAACTGAGATCCTCTCAACCCCTGATCTGGAGGAGGTTTTCATTTCCTCACGCATCGACTACTATAATTCTTTTCACCTCTGTCAGCACACCCACCCTCGACGGCTTGCAAACAGTGCAAAACTCAGATTTTCATAAAGTAAGAAAAGAGGAAACAAGATCAGAGGATGGTTGTGAAATATAGGGCAGAGACACAAACAGAAACAAGAACACTTCTGCGACTACACAACATTACAACCCTGACCACAGTCTTTTTTTTCTTTTTACCACACAAGTGTGAGAAAGCCAAACAGGCCACAAAACAATTTTCAATCTTTGTCCTTCATCACATGCTGGATGCTTTGTGAAATACGGATAAATTCAGCACTGTGTTGTCCACAAAGGCCTTGTAAGGAGTTTAGGGTTTGGAAAGCCCCATAGCACGCTACTCGTTTTCCCTCCTCTATGCTCGCCAGCAGCCCACTCCACCCACTGGCTATTATAGCTGGGTTGCTCTCCAGGGACCCCCCAAACACAGACGCAAGTTTGGAAACCCTAAGCCAGCCAGACCGCGAGTATTTCAGTGGGGAAGAAAAGAGGAAGGAAAGGACAAGGAAAGGGGGAGAGAGAGAGAGAGAGAGAGAGAGAGAGGGAGAATGGCCTTGTTCCTGGCTGCATCTTCCTGAGTCTGTGATTTCCATCCACTGAGAATGTAAACAAACAAAGGCTTGAAAGAAGAAAACCCAGGCAGAGTATGAGAGGAGGCGAAAGAGGCAAGAAGAAACAGTCAGCAGGCAAAACATATCTTGGCACGAGGCGTGAGAGAGAAGTCACCAGCTCATTTATTGGTGCTGCTGCCAGACACACAGACAAAAAACACATGCGGGCAACAAAAGCTGGTTTCCAGACTCTTGAGTACACATGACGCCTATGACAGATCTTCACCACTCACTATTATTACCCTAGTGTAGAGTAGCAGGAGGATAAATTGTTCGGATGTGATAAATTAAGAGGTTAAAGTTTGAATGGATTTATAACATTATTGCATTCTGCCAGGTGTATCTCTTATACTGTCATAAAAAGCTCAAAACCCCTGAGTATTAAAAGAAAAAACAATCTGAACCTTTAATTTCACAAATGTTGTTCAGCTTCCTGCTTTAGAAAGAAGAAGAAGAAGTCAGGCTTTCAATTTGTGTCAGTGGTTTAAGCGTGCATCAAATGAACTGAGGTTACAATCTGCAAGTAGTTGCAGTTGCTGGTTTGAGCTCCGGCCTCCACCTTTTTACTGCATATCCCCCCCACTCTCTACTCTACTCCCCACATTTCCTGTGCCTCTTCCGCTGTGTTATTTAATAAAGGCAGTACGCTCAAAAACATGTCTTGGAGAAATAAATGAATGAAAACAGAGAGGCGTTAGAAAAGGTACTTGGATTGTGTTTCATTGTGGAGTGGAAGTAAAACTGGTCACTGGTCCACCTGAGTTGGTTAGCTCTCAGCTTCTTTGCATTGCTTTTTCTGTTTTCTCTCTTACCAGCTGGTTTGGTTTTTGCTTTTGTTATACTCACTTCACTGCATTCATGCCGGATTTTGTCACTTGTATTATATTGAGTATTTTGTAGGTGGGGAAATGAAAAGCCAAGTAAATATTTACTAAATTTCCTTGATATCACATGTCAAAAACACACTAGTTCACTAGTAAGCAGCAAAAACTCTGACATGTTAACTAGTCAATCATGACTTATGATTGTATGTTACTAAGGCTGAAATGCTCACTAGTTAACTTGTAAAGCCCAATATGCTCACTAGTTAACTATTTCATCAATTTTTGGCCTTACTTGTAAACTAAACGGACCCAACTTGTTTACTAGTGAACTAGTGAGCATGTTGCCCTCATTAGCAAACTAGTGAGCATTTTGTCCTTCACTAGTGCACTAGTATTATGCAATTTCTGCACTAGTTAACTAGAAACCTTATTCATGGTTGACAAGTCAACATGTCAGAGTTTTTGCAGTTTACCAGTGAGCTTTGACATGTGATATCACTGCTATCATGGATACCAAATAAATACTCACTCGGCTTTCTATACAGGAGGACAATCAGCAAATACTCAGCCTTAAACCATACAATACAGCATTTAGGCTGTATGTTAAGATAGCCTTTAATAATGATGATGATAGAGTTTCCCACAGTCATTTAAACGCTGTCAGGGGCAGTTGTGGCTCTGTGCTAAAGTAGGTCATTGCTCAGATAGAAGGTTGACTGTTCAAACTAAGCTAGTCACATGCCGAGGTGTCATTGAGCAAGACACTGGACTCCAGTGTGCCCTAAAAATTGGCCTGAAACCTGCATGACAGCTGCATATGGATGAATTTTTTTGAATCAAATCTATAAGCATTGAGTATATGATGAATATATTGAAAGTAAACATTTAAAAATCATTTACAAGTAACATAAAGAATCACTAAAACCTCTGAGTGATGATTTGGTGATTTGGCACTTGTACATGCCAGTACCTCAGCTTTGGATTTATTTACAGCCTTGAATAAATAAAAAAATACACTCTATACATTTAGTTTTGTTAATTCATTATAAAGGAAAAAAACTATTGCTTGTGTGAATCTTCAACTAAAAAAAATATAAAGATTCATATCGGTAGTCCTATCTTTGATCCATGTTGTGGTTGATAGAGTTTTGAGAGTTGTCTCATAACCTCATAACCTTAGTGAGAGCATAATATAAAGGGAGAACATTTTACACCACCGGCTTGACGTTTTTAATCTTATCCAAATAATATTTCTGAGCCAGAATAAATCTAGAGGAACAATCATGAGCTGAACTGATTTTTAAGCATGACAGGCTAATGACAATGGCTGTTCCCGGCCTCCTATGAATACTTCTATACCAGCAATAATGGCGATGACGCCATACAGTATGTGCACAGTGTTAGCATTGAAAGTTCATTTGACATCCAGGCTCTGTGTTATAGCAAAGTGTTACATAACCTGAGCAGAACAAAGTGGTACCATGTGAAAAGGCTTGTATTCATGGGTGGACCTGTGCAGAGAGCAGGATGTCAAGAACAGATTGATTGGGTGTCAGGAGAGTGGGAGGAAGGAGCTTTATGAGCTTCGGGCTGTGCTTTCTTTTTTCAGCATTAGTCACTATTTCTTCTGTCTGTTTCCCCACAACTTCTTCTTTTCTCTCATCACAAGTTTGGCTATGAATATGAGGAAGTTCTCAATGTTGAATGATGGAAACCTCATATATAAAGTATTTATATGGGAATGATACCCAAACAAATCTCAGCTCAAATAAAAGACACATAAAATGTGCTGTAGGTTCTTTTCATCCTCCTTTAATCAAGACATCCCTCTTGACTTCTGTAGTGTGAGAACATCAGATTTTGTTTTCCTGGTTTTGAGAAGCCTCCACTGGGGAAGAACTGTAAACATAAATTCACCAATCAAAGCCCACATGGAGCCATCTTTAGACACAAAAGATTCCCACCAGAAAAAAAAGGGAGGTTTCAGTTTAAGCAATTTCTTTCTTTCTTCCATTTACTCCACTCCGTTTAATCTTCCTTGGGTGCATACCATGGAAGCTATAGTGGCATTTCCAGCAGCCAAAACCAGCCACAAAGTGCTGCAAAATCTGTGTCATATGGCCTAGCTCTGCTTTGCTCTTACCACTTGAAAAACTACAACCACAGGGACATGAATGAAGCACACAGTGTATGCTCTACAACAGGGTATATATTCTTGACGGATTAATGTACAAACACATTCAGTCTGTTTTCTGATCTTAACGTATCTGTAACATCACTGTGTCCAAATATTTACTGGAAGCTTCCTCCTATTCAGAGATTTCATTTGGAGGACAGAAAGCAGAAATCCCTCCCATGCATCAAGTTTTGGAGAGCGGCCAATCATTGAAATAGTTATTGTGGCAGGTGATCCTGTGAGGATGTGAACTGCCAAGCTGCATTTAGTTCAGTGATAAGATATAAGCAACAAATTGGTGGGAGATGTTATCATTCAGACCTCTGCATTTTATCTAATCTAAAGCTCCTGCCAGAGTTTTTTTATTGATTATGAACCTGAGTGAAAAAAAAAAACATCTTCAGAGAGAAGAAATGTTAATGTCAGCAGTTAAAGTCAGACAGTTTGTAGCAGTACAAGATCATTCAAGGATTCTGAGTCGGTCAACCTCATAATTTTAACACTCTCTGTTAAAGCTCCAGTGAGGAGTTTTGAGCTTGTTATGGCTGGAAATAAAGTTTACAGGAGCTGTGAACCGATCAGAGTCATCCAAAACAACCACCTAGAAGACACTTTCTAGCACTTACCACATGACACATAGTGGTCTGAGCTACAAAGCTTGAAATATACCACAATCAATCCACAGATTAATGAAATGTTGATTAATCTATTAATTTTTTTTGTTCTCTGTAAGAATGATTGAAAACATACTCAGTTTCTGTTTTTCTCCATCAGTTTCTACCAATGATTCACAGACTGGATTGATTCCAGACTTGTGACACAGTAATTCTTCGTAAATGGATCCTTTCCTCACAAACCTGCTGCTGTAACACCGTACTGTATGTTTTTGTTGGACGTACCTGAACACAGTTTAGTTGCTGGCGTAAAGCCTGTTGGATCACTGTAAGTGTTTGTCCAACAAAGAGTGTCAGACAGGGAAAGGCACTCAGTGCTGACATGGAAATTGCTGGTTTATGAAAGAGGGAGTGATCTCACATGCAAAAACAAACATCACTCTTCCTCCATTTGTGAAATCATGAGGGGACGCCCCCCCGTGTAACTCTCAACTGTCATGTGTCAATCAACAATTGCATCACAGCGATCACAAATGTATTGTTCTGATGGAAAAGGTACTGATGAGGAGAGATAGAAAGAAATTTGTTTGGTCAACGCTGTCTTTTTGTTACATACAAGGCAGACTCAGATTTCCTATAAGAGGTCAGGGGATTGATTGACCCACCCATTACCCATGACCCCCATGACTAGTACTGTATCTGTACATACAATCACAAATCAGTGTGGGTCACCAACCATCATCTCTGGCATCATCAATGAGGCAATCCTTTAAATGTTCCCCATGTGAAGGACCACCATCAGGAAACCTATAAAAGAACCCACTGAGCAGTAGACCGCTATTAGACGTCTAGTTTTTCTTTTTGACCTAATTTCAACCGTCTAGATTCTGTATATTTTAAGACAGAATTTAGATGTTGCACTTTGACCCATTATTCAGTAACTATTTATTTTAAAAAAACAACTGTGAGTTGTATAACTGATCTCCAAGTACTTAACCAAAATAATCATGATAGCCGTTGAGCAAAAAATGCTCAGTAGGCTGTTAGACCTCTGCTAGCCGGCTAGTCTAAACTTGGTTTAAATTTAGATGCCTAAAAAACTTTTATTTTGAAACCTGTGGTAGCCTGATTTTAGACCAGTCGTCTAGACTACATTTAGATGTCTTTTAGACCAAAACATGCTCAGTGGTAAACCAAGAAACCAAGACATATTGTCTATTCAAATGGTTATTTTTGTTTGAAAAATTAGATTTATTTATGATTCACAAAAATAAATTGTAAATACACATGTTGTACAGGAGTTAAAAGGTGGATTGTGAGACTATTCACAGGGAGGATTGTTACTGATAGTGTGTTAATGGCAATGTGATTTCGGTCCAAAGTCAATACTTAATCTTTGAAAATTTTGTGCCTTTTCTGTCCCTCATAGCACACCATAGTTAACAGTACCATGCCTACTGTAGCTTTGATAGGAAATAACAATCCCTCTAACAATTTTACTTTTAAAAAGTGGCCCAGTCACAATATGAACTTCGTCTCAAACATAAGTTAAAATATCACCAGAGTACTTTGAGTTTAAGCTACCATCTCTAAGCCAATCACATAGTTGCAGATAATCAGACAGATATCAGAAAGCAGAGCACCATGTTGGGTTGTGTAAATCATGACAGACCTGTGGCTTAGATTTAAAGGACATCCTTGGTTTGACATGTTGTGACTGGTCATGCCTTACCATCGTAGGGAACATACAGTCCTTACGCAAACATAAGACTTGAGAAACTGTGAAACAGTGAAAGCAACCAAACTGGAACTCCTGAAAAATGGAAGTGTTGTTGCATTTATCAGGGATCCACCTGACAACCCACACAGTATATGATCATCTGTATTTGGATATCCTCCCGACACATGAGAATATTCGATCATAGATGGTGAACATGTATAATATTTGGGACAGTTAACAGGCATGATTGGGGAAAGAAAACTCATGGATTATCTTGTATTTGCCACTTAAGCTAACCCATTTCTGGTTGAGGTCTTAAACTTCACAGACCTATATGTAGAGGCTGACTGTACATGACTGTAAGATGTGTCCCTATGTGAAATACAATACAAAAACAGGACTCTGTTTACCACAATTCCAAGGTGTTATCTGTAATGCAGGAAGTGCGTGTGTAATGAAGGAAGCCTTACTAAAAGATAAACACACCACACCTCGTACTGTCTTGTCCTGTCAGATCCTGTCTCACTCTGCCTGACTGCTGCTGCTGCTTCTGCTGCCTCTGGGTCAACAGGAGTGGCATACCTGACTTTTTAAACTGCTAAAAGGCTTAGCTTTTGTATTCATTAAAGCATCAAATCACTCGCAGCACTCTTTGATGTTTTATCCTTATGCAAACTGCAGAAAAAACCTTGAAACTATGTGTTTCACCACACACAGTTCTCTCAGTTTCAAGGGAATGATAAGTTATCGACACTCCCTCGACATACACATCAATCAGTGGTCGTATCAGGATTTCTCAAAGGCCATTTTCTTGACAAAACCTGCCATGAAATAAAGAGTAAAATGACAAACACACATACTGAATGTATACAGAAACGGACGCACAAAAACGAAGGAAAACTTAAGAGTGGTGTGTTTACTTTAACAGCAGGTCGTGGCACAGCGTGGACAAAAGGTCCCCGTTTTTTGGTCACACAATGCTCTTTGCAGGTTATTTCTGGTGCCCTGGTTGGCGGTGGAGAAGGATGAAAGACAAGCCACAAAGGAAAGAATGTGGTTCCTGTTGTGGTCTTAGGGGGTCATGAGCGAAAAGATGTGGGGGTGGGGTGTCTGCCTTTTGACATTGGGTGGCCCCTGGAGTGCATGAGTCAAGGTCTGGCTGCGGGAGGAGGGGTGAGGAAAGGAGAAAATGGGTGTTTATAGAAGAGGCTTGACGGGGTCAGAGGGATGCTGAGAGAATGAGACGACACAAAGGATGCCACCACGGTAAATTTATGCTGAGATAAGAAAGTTGAAGGAATGAAGAAAGTCGAGCTTGGAACTGATGTGACGTCGCAAAACCAAGTTCCCTTAAGTGTCTTTTTCACGCTTTGACAGACTGAACTCATGTCCTGACGTGTTCCCTGAAGGGACATCTTGGCCTCTGCTGAGAAAACAAATACTGACAGGGGCGACACATGACATGTAAATCCCTGTGGTAACATTGTGTTCACTGCTTGTCTTTGTATGCTGTAGATATGTGTGTGTGTGTGTGCATATGCATGTCCTTGCTTCTGGGAGTGTTTGCAGTGTGAGTATCATGTGCTGTGATATTACACACGGCCAAGATCCTGTTAGCATAAAACACAGAGTATGTGTGAATGCATGACACTGAGAATGTTTTTCCATCACTTTGTGTGCACATGCCCCACTTTTGGCAGGCGTCCATAACTGCCATCGAGAAACAGCGCCACAGAATCTAGTTCTGCCGCTGTCTGTCTGTCTGTGGAGCTGTCTGTGTTCGCTACAGCCACAGGGCTGTCATTATCACCCAGACGAACCCCTGATATAATAGGCAGCCGATGACAGTGTGTGTACATACGCAACTTTTTCTTTTCATTGACAGATTGTGACTTGATGGCAGCATAATGAGGCTGGCGCATGCAAAGACACAAAAACAATTCAGACAAGTTAGTTGTACAGAGATATATACACCTATCTGAATGGGTATGATATGATTTATTTAGTGTATTTAAATATCTCAAGGCTTGCACTGATAGAAACATCTTCTACAGTGGAAGAAAACCAAGAGAAACATTCATATTTTCCCTCTTTGGCTCATTTTAGCATTCCTTACTCACCCCATTTCTGTGTTCGTGTGGTTGCCTGTGTGCAGTCTAATTGGCAGAGAGATCCGGGACCCTGCGGCCGTCCGCCTGGAAGGCTGGCACAACAATACAGGAAACCAGCACTTATCTGGGGAGGAGATCTAGGACGGACGAAAGTCAGAGCTGGGCAAGATTTCTTATGAAATTTATTCAAATTGAGGTCAACTTTGTTTCATGATAAATCAGAAGAAATTAAAGCAATTTTTACGCCGGGGAGGAGACCAAGAGGGGATCTGTGAGTGAGGCGGCCTGTGGGGTGAGGGTGTTAGGGTCCAGAGGATGTTTAGAGTTTACACTGACCGCCGCTTGGCTGATTTGTGTGTTTTCCTGGTGATGACATGCAAGAGGGCTGCTGATGTGTATCATGGAGAATCTAGCTAAATCTAATGTGACAACTAGAAAAACAAAATGATCCAAGTTGACTGTATTCTCAAAGAAGTTTGTGCTTCAGGGTCTCCCTCTGCCTGTTAAAATAAATAAAGGAATACATTTCAATCCTTTTCCCTACATCACATTTTGGAGTGTCTCTTTGCCCCCTGAAGGTGGAATCCAGACCCTGATACTCTGACAGCAGTTGTCAACAGTGTCTACATAAACAACTACACAACTTCATTACTCTACATTTATAGCATGCCCTGGCTTATCAGTTTGTGTAGGTCAGTCAATTATTTTAACTATCAATTGATAATTTTATGAACATTCTCTCATAGCACTCTGAGAAATTTCCATTTGAACACTTTGCCCCACCCCATTGTCCCAGCAAGAACTGGAACAGATGTGAACACATAAAATGAAAGGGTGGTGCTAAGTGGGAGGGGCGAGGGCTTTATTGGGATCAAGTTATGTCATGCATCTCCGCAAATAGTTTGAATTTAAAGGAGAGATGCCTGTGAGCTACTTCAGGCAACATGAGCTGCACTGATTTTACACGATTCCCACAACCACATGATAAACACACGCTCTAGATTCGGAGGTCGATTTTGCAAGATTTATGGCGTTTTCCTCCGCCATGCTTCAGTGCTGCGTTCGATTTTTCAGCCCCACCGTCAGCATCCATGCCCACGCTCGCTCCAACATGAATCGAAAATATTGTCTCATCACTCCTTTGATTTATGCGTGTAAAAGCTGAAGTACAAGGAGTTAAAGTTGGAGGCGAGACGCCGAACACGAGTAATGATCTGCTGCTACAACAAACAGTTTAAAGCAATAAATATGAGCTGTCTGACTCAAATGAATTAATGGCTTTACACTTTATTCTTAAGAATAGCTAGGAATTACACTTGTTTTAAGGGTTTTTACCACAGGTTGAGCACATTTTGTTCTTCTTTTAACCACCATGCTGGGCCCATGCCACCCCTGGCCACCTCTCTGGACACGCCACTGTGTACTGCTGAAAGATTATTTAGAACGATTCAAGCTTAAAACAGTAGCTAGGATGAAGCACGCTGATGGCCAGTGGGTTAGCGCGCCCCATTTATGGGGTCCCTGCAGCGGTCGTGGGTTTGAGTCTGGCCCCAACCATGTGCTGAATGTCCTCCCCCCTCTCTATCTCCCAACATTTCACCCTGTACCATCAATAAAACGCAAAAATCACCTCCCCTCCCCCCCCCAAAAAAATAAATAAAAATAAAAACAGTAGCAGGAATGAATCTTACCTACTTTTGATTGTTAGCAGAGTTCGTACCTAATCAAATTTGGGAAAAAAACAAAACAAAACAAAAAAAAACAAACACTTGATTGTTTTGTCATCAAGTAAATGCTGACACATGATTTTACCCTTACCGGAAAACAGATCCAAAGTCTCATGTATCTGAACTCCATTTGAACTCATCTGACAAAAGACAACCTGCCAAGTTGTTTCATTCTGTGCATCTTTTTGTTTTTTTAAATAAGTCTGGAAAACATCCACAGTCAGATGGATCCTCTGTTTATCAGAATGGACATGGAATATACCCATGGTGATCGTAAAACTGCCTCCCAAACAAGCCAGGATAATGTCCATGGGGTTTTCTGAGCGCTGAATTCTCCTCAATCAATTTTGGATTGCTGTCTAACCTTCTTTATCCAGCTCTATGTCAAGTTAGTCATATTAACCGAGACCACATATCACAAGGTTCAGAGTGGCTGGTGAATTGAAACAGTGGAGGCTGTGTGAAAAAAAAAGAAAAAAGGGAGGAAAAGGAGGGAGGGAGAGTCAGCAGGGCTCATGTGTTTCTTTAGGGTCTCTTTGCCAGATAAACTTTTCAACTAAAACTGGAGCAAAAAGACTCCAATTGAACTGTTCCCCATTCACACGGTCTTTTACAAAGTTTACAGTTTTCTTCACAATAACAGAAAGACCAAGGTGTGTTCATCCCAAAGCCCCCTGAACATCAGGGATAAACCATCAGATTTGTCCACCTCCACACCCTATAAATAGAAACAAGTGACTCATGTTTTCTTCACCATTGCTAATCACTTCTGCATGTAGGAACAAAAATTACTGAGGCCCTTTTAAACTCCTGATTTAGTTAATAGAGTCGGCTCATCAGCTGCTCAGGGCCTGCGGGGTTTGTTCTCACACTGACGGTAACAGAGTTGGAAAACTACAGCAAGGCACAAACAGGTTTGTGTTGGGCAGCACATAACTATTAATGCAGTCAAGCAAAGCTTTTGCATCTGGCCTTGAACTGATGGAAAAATCACATCTAGTAAAATGTAAATGCATCATATTTACAGCTAATGAAACAGCCAATCCTGGGATGTCCTTCTATCACACCGTGATCCAGTAAAAAGCCATCAAGATGCCTATCTAGCAGAAGGACAGGAAATTTGAGAAGCCATAACCAAACCAATAAGTACAGAGATGATTATTCAAAGCGCACACCGAGGGGCAGCTGTCGGAGATACACAGTTGAACACTCTTGGTGGCTTTGAACCTGAGTGGAGCTTTGTGGGAACAGATAGATGGAGCAACATGGCAGCTGTGTGCGTGCACATGTGCTAATCATTAATATTGTACACCATTTATCTCATGAAATATTTGAAAATTCCCAGATATAATCAATTTTATCAATGCGGGTTGAAGAAAACTTTTTATACAATTAAAGCTACTGTTTCTGCCTCCAAGTGTCCTTAATTCTTGACATAAACTCTCATCCTGCTCTCTTGTAAAAGTCAAGTGGATCATCTATCAAGAATATTCACTGGGGAACTTTAGACATTAGCCATAATAGTTACTGTTCTTGTTGATGGGATGATTTTCTGTGACAGGTCATAGGGAGACATCAAGAATAGTTTCAGCATGTTTCATAACAGCTAAAAACTCTTTACTTCTTTATGAAATTTGATAAAGTTAATGATTTATTTTGTTAAAAAGAACTGAAGTTTTGCTTTAAAATTATGTGTAAACATCTCTGTAATTATTTTCTTTGCTGCTTGTGTTGTAACAAACTGATCTTTGGAGACAGGTCCTCATTTGGATGGTGTAGCAGTACAGTCCTCTATTGTAGGGTAGGAAAGTATGAGTGTGTGTACTTGTCTACATATTAAGAACATTACTTAAATCAGACCAGCAGTCCATCTAATGGCCAACACAAGACAGAGTATCACAGCCAGTGTTAAAGGCATGGTTGACGATTGGAGAGATTGGTAATTATATGAACCTCATTTATATGGCAATCATGGTCCTATTGTGCGATCTCAACAAAGTGAAGAGAAAAAAGAATGGAAAAAATCCATTCACCCCAGTAGCTGCACGACTGCAAAATCATTGACCAATGGAAGCCATCCGTCCCGGACAACTCCTATTGGTCAATCTCCTGCTCCGCCTCTCCATCCAATCACCTCACTGTATTCGACACAACCAGGCAGCTGTCGACTGTGTTCGCTAGCAGAGCTGGCGTTTACTGCCGCTAGTCACTAGCAATCTGACACGATGAATCCTGAAGCTAGCGTAGGATCTTCTGCCAGCCAACTTCTTGTTCTGCCAGAGGGGGGTGTGTCATGGGGAGGGCGATGCAGGTTTGGGGGGGAGTTATTGTGGAGCACAGAGGGGAGAGGGTTGTGTGTGGGGGGTGGGATGTTTTTTTCAAATCTGCCTCAACAGCTCAGTTTTTTTTCCAACTGCTTCTCAGATCATCAACCATGCCTTTAACAAACACAGATGAAAAGGTGTTAATGCATTTATCGGTCCCCACTTTAATAACCTCACTCTCACCTTTCCTTAAAAAGCTCCTCTTATAATAGTCTTCATCAGGGGCCAGTCATCTTTTCACACACTGTTGCACAACACCTTTTATTGTGCTGCCTGCCAATTGGGCTCATATTTAATGAAAGCATCGGGCTGCCTCCCTGCACCACTAACACACACACAGACACAAACACATGTGTACAGGCCAACACATGTTTTCACAGTTTTTGTGCTTGGAGAGTTTTATGACGGTGAGTAATAAGGAGCGTGTTAAGGCCAAATCTAGTGACCAAAACAATAAAAGGCAATCATAAAAAATCATGTAATTTGTGGAAAAACACTGCAACCAACACACTCTCTCTAACACCTTATTACAGAGCTGAGCCAGCAGATGGCAGTGTTTCATTATTACATGACCAGAGGAGGTGGGTTCAGGGTTCAAGCTGGAGTTCCCATCTTTGTACTCAATGTTCCCAAAACTTGAAAACCAAAGTGTAATCATTAAGTACAAAAACTTACTCTGATATTTCTGATTCCTCCAAACAGTTTTAATTTATGCACTTTTTAAATGAGGACCCCACCTCACTTCCCATTGTTTAAATAACATATTGTGTTTTTATTTTGTTACTCTGGAAATCACAAGGATAAACCTTTTCATCTAACCTTTTAAACTTTCTCATTTGATCAGTTTTGTTAAATATGAGTTCAAACACACATGCAGTATTATAGAGAAGCTTCTTAGCTGAACGCTCACAGTGAGATTTCTGAGCTCACTGCTCCCTCTTCTGACTCTGAGCATATTGCATAGAGCATTGAAATATAAAATACAATAAGAAAAGATAAAAAAAGAGAGAAAGAAAGAAGTCAAAGGGCAAATAAACAAATATTTTTAAAAAATTGAGTGATGTATGTATGATTCACCCTTCACACCTACGAATATTAGTAGTAGAATATAAGTTCTAAAGTCCCTGAACACAGACTCTCACCATCCTGGTTCATCTGGTCTTACCTAATTGAAATAAATTCTGTATAATAATCCACACCTTAACATTTCCCCTCAAATTCAGGTTCATAGTTTGCTCTATTTGTGTCAGGTACAGTCCTAAGCTGCACCAGATATTCCACAAAAGGGGGCGATGGTGGTACAATCCACTATCACATAATATACACAATCATAATATTATTTTATAACAATGTACAAAAGGCTAGAAGCAGAATAAAAGAGCTATTCCTTTCTAGACTGCAGGACTAAAAGGAGTACTTTAGGCTCATGTGAGGAGTTTTTTTCTTCATTTTTAAATATTTGAAATCCTTGCAAGGGGTTGTTGTCAAACAAACAGCTGAAGAAACAGCCCTGTCTTCACAATTTTTACATAAAATATTCACACTAAATGTGCCATATTTTTGAGATTGAGATACCTCGATCCTTTTCAGACTCAGAATTACAGGGAAATTATGGTGTTACAGCAGCTTTTTCTGAGTGAGCCAGAACAATATGAGAATATAAGAAAAGACTCACAGCAAGAAAAAAAATGACCTCATTTGCATAATTAAAAAATGTTTAAAGTTCTTCTTTTGGGAATAAATGTTGTAGTGTTTTAAAAGAGCTCAGCGTAAACTATATATTCATAATATGATTCAGTGTTTTGGTATGTTTTGTTGAAAGAGACAAACTAGACCAAGACGAGGTTCAATTTGGTCCTTTTCCCCACAAACCAACATTTAATTGGCTTAAACCTTTTAATAGTGACAACAGAGGCAAATCAACCATTCTTTTTAATTAAAGGCACGGCCTATAATTGATCATCAACTTAATGTTTGCCATAAATGGGTTAATAGCGGAGCGGGGCTGGGAGGAGAGTGGAGTTGAACCCCCCTGAGAGTGCTCTCAGAGTCCCTGAGGTCTTATCAGTTGCCCTCCTTGTCCCTTTAATGCGCTGTTTGCCTCTGAGTGTCAGCGGGCAGATAGATAGAGGTATAATAGAGAGACCTTCTCTGTTAAATGATTGAGCTGTAAATACAGATTGACCTGAACTTAGACTCTCATCATCTGTAAACTCATTCAACACTCTGTGCGTCCTCTCCCCTGATGTCTGGGAGAGTCTGAACCATTTCCATCACTGAGTGAGAGGGACATCTCTGATCATGAGCGGGAGAGCGAGGGAGAGGGATCGAGGTGTATATAAATGAGTGTGTGAGAGAGGGTGCTGAAGCGTCAAACAACATCCCCCTGAGACGGTCTTTCTATCACCCCCACAGAGAGCAGAGATTGTCCTGCGCTGAATTTATGGAAATGGTCATAAAAGCTGAAGAGTTCAGTAATGGGATATGTCGATAAAACCCGCAGCGGCACAATCTACAGCAGTTTACTGAGGAGATGAGTGGCCAGGCTGTTAGACAACTCAAATCTAATTTTCTCAATAAAGTCAACAACCCTAAAGGCTCCATAAGTCATAACACAGGACAGATTCATCAAGACTGTATTTACTGTTATGGCTGGGAGAGCTCTAATTCTTTTACTGTGCGTGCTCTAATGGTCAGATTAGCTGTTTCCTCATGTAATGTGTCTCATCTCATAGATATATTGAGACACTCTGCGATCATTCAGCGGTTAAGGTTTTAAACTGTTTGAAAACAGTATCATTGTTAATTTGAAGTCTATTTTAATATGATGATTGACTGTTCTCTCTCGATAAGGATTTTAGTGTCAAGTCACGAATCAAAAATATAGCAAAAATACAAAAACAACTCTTTTTAGGTGTGTTATGAACATGTAGGTTACACTGCGACACACGGTTTAAACCAATACAAAGGATGGTATGCATGTGAGGGTAAATCTTGAAGTTTTAGTCACTGTTGTTGTCTGAAAAATTGGACTCTGTAGGCTTAAAGCTGCCATAAGGAGTTTCCTCATGTTTATGAAAAAGGACGAAAATCAAATTGATGTTTTTTCATGATATCCAAAAGCAAACCAGATCATCAGCAACAAGATCATTTCAAATTTCTTAATTTTTTTTCTGTTTTACTTTTTAGTGCCTAAAACCAGCATGAGGGATGTAGGTATCAGCCAAGCAGCTTTAGAAACAGCCCTGTTTTTTTAATCAATAAAGTTTACCCGAATCATTCACAATAACTTACGACTTTGACTGTCAAAAGTCAGCAGGATGAGACTATTTGTCAAAAACATGAGCATGTAGAGAACAAGATATGCAAAGACTACTTTGTCCACAGGATCTTTTAGGGGTAATAGCTGGTTTTAACTTCAGGTAAAGTCTACCTACACCATATTTGGATAAGTCAGTGACCCACAGCGCCCCCTTTAGGAGATAATGATCCCCTGTTTAACTACTAGAATTGTTGGCAGCCCACCACCCAAACCACCATTTTCACTGTGGCCATCTTCTGGTCAGCCTCAATATTGTTTCAGATCTTACTGCTGGATTTAACACTCAGTAATCTCACTAGTTGTGGTCATTTCACCGCTCCCTGATTGTTCACACTATCTGCTAGCTAACATGAAATAAAAATAACTAGCAACATAAATAACAGTGCTGTCAGAAAATATGACAATAGTTGTCACTGTGATGACCTTATCCCAAAGGACCCTAGACATAGGAAACACCCCCTCTCTCTCCCCCACACCAGAAGCAGTCCTTTAACGGCTCAAAGCTCCACATGGGTAGTAATGCCTGCGGAGCAAGACAGCCAGGATGGACTGATGCCTTTTGAAAGCAAGTGACTCCACCCACTGAGGGGTGGAGAGGACCCTCACCGTTTTACTGGCACAGAGGGGCGATGAGTGCTAAAGGAAAACAATTATAGCTCAATCATTTCTGATCCTTTGGTACTTGTGGGGGTAGAAAGATGAGGATGAAGGCTACAGGGAAACAGAAGACAAGGACAATGTTTTAGGAAGAGTTTTGAAGAAAAAAATAAACCGTAATGCAGAAATATTTAACAATAATAAAAATGTAAGAGGATAAAATATATAAAATTAATAAAGCAAACAAAAACAAATGCGTAATGTTTATCTTATTACAAGCAATTCATGTATTTTGGCTCCGGTCTCATTGGATATAAATCTGATTTATACTGAGTATGATAAAAAAAAAAAATTATGTATGTTTAGGAAGGGTTTCAAAGACTTATAGAAACATCACAACAGATCTGTAGCTGCAGTATCTTCAGGTCTTTGTCTGAGTCAGTGGTCTGGCTGATGTTAGATGTGGAGCCACTCTGGGGAGGCTTGAGCCTGGATCAACAGTAATCCTCATCCCATGGAGGTCACAGTCTAGTTAAGGGAGGTAAAGGTTCCCACCTGCATGTTTTCAGCAAAACTTCTATTAGCGATCTGTTAGCCGCAGTCCATTGAGATGCAATGCTGCAGCGTGAGCTCTGGGGAGCGCACAAACACACAAAGAAACACACACACACAGATACACACACACATACGCTTAGGGCACAGACGTTGTTTGATGAAAAAGAACAATTAAGGGAGAAATGAGGGAGAATCATCAGGGGAAATGACTGATGAAGACTTTATTGATTAGAGCAGCTCCACTGATCCAGACCTCACTGTAGCAATTACCTCCAGCCGGTGGGGGCCTCACAGTGCAGGGCCCCATTTAAGACCTCAGTGTGAACATAAAGAAACTAAGGAAGCAATTTGGGGTTTTATTTGACTGAACATAAAGCAGGAAAATTTGCCTATTTTTATGCTGAAACCAAAGAATTTTATGTATTTGTACATAAAGTAAACCATTCTTTATCAAAAATGATCATTTTATTAGGTTTAAATATTTTATTTTCTTCAACTTTAAAGGGGATATTCCAGTGTAAAATTAATTTAGGGTCAAACACACCGTAACACCAAGTTAGACAACCCTTCAAGAGATGTTGCCGACTGCTTGCTTCTCTAGTTTTACCAACTTTTGTAACGACCGGGCGATAGCAATACACAGTGGTCTGAGGAGCCATAAACTAACCTCAACCAAAACGCCACTCTATAGCCACAAATAATGCTCAGAACAGCACCTAACTTCATCAACAGTACATATAACGTCCCAGCCACAGCAATAACCACCAGATTCTCTTTGCCTAATTTCTTTAGCAAAGAGACTAAACACAACTCACCTACTCTCTTCCAGCAGCCACGTATTTGTAGTGAAACCTCGGGCCAGTCCATTACGGACTACAGCGGGGTGACACAGCTCAAGGAAGAACATTTATGATCATTACTTTATCATTTCCTTGAAGTAATAATCATCATATCAATCATTTTGCACTGCAGACGTGGTAGTTCTTCTGCCTTAGCGTCTCAGTCTGATTGCATTTCCATGAAGAAATGATCATGAATGTTAAAAGGTGGTGTCTAACTCTGTGTTATGGTGTGTTTGACCCTAAATTAATTTTATACCAGAATATCCCTTTAAACTCTTGGCCTGCAGTTGAATATACAGCAAAGCAACGTGGGATCTGCATAGCACAGAAATAGAAGTGCCTTCTTCTTTGTGTCTTTTGCTTCCACCCGAAGGAACGCACACAGAAACCCCCTCACAAACACCAATGATTAATTCAAATCCCTGGTGAATAAAGCAATAAAGTCTAATGGGGGCACATCTGAGTCAACATGCCCACACACACCGACAGCAGAGGACCCCCTGATCAGTCTTATTCGTTTGTTTGCTCAGCTAAGACAGCTCAGTATTTATATTTAAATCAGATTGTTGTCCCTGCTTAGACCCCAGATGCTGTAAGGCAGCTGATGTGTAGGTTGACTTATCGATGCACTTGTTTAGATTACATCCACACTGCCATGTGTGGATGTCTTTTCATGGAGTATGGTGATAAATAATCTGCAGTTTAAATGTTACTGTTTAATACCAGTAACACGAGACCTGATCTGAAACCCTGTAGAGAGAACAGATGACGTCCTATCATGTCAAACGATGCTGAGAGCGGGATTTTAAAGAAGAGTGACTGTGCTGGATAAGAGCACACATTTTCATCCTCGCCGTTGAACTCTCAAGTTCAGGGGTCAAATGAAGCGACCCCAGGAGGCCCTTCATCTAATTAAAGGTCAAGGGCCAAGATTTTATCTGAAATGTGACCTGGAGTTCACAAAATAAGATCACACCTTAATATTAGACTGAGTCCAAAACAAATAACAACTCTAAAATATAGATAGGGATGATTTTATTGTTCTTAACTCAACTACAAAGAAACAATGAAAAAGGTAAGAATTTATCCCGGACAATTTCTACAAGTTACCTGAAAAAAAAAAAAAAAGACTTTTCTTGAGAAAGTCAGATTATGTAATCATAGTATTTGTTTAGCAGTTGTCAGATTATATGTATGATTGATTAGAGTTTTAAGTCCTAAAGTAACACATGTAATCCCTTTAGTTTTTCAAAAGTAATCAGATCAAAAATATTCTACTTCACTGCAAAGTAGTCTATTTACATTAAATACATGTACTAACATTTTAAAAGTAATAAGATGAATAGTAATAAAAGGAATAGTTTTGTGGCCTAAAGCTATTAAATCAACCAGATGAATCCTATCAAAGTGATCTGATTAAATGTAACTGAGGTACTTCAGTAACTTTTAAGTAATTTGGTTTCTTGTAATCAGATCAATTTTCCCTAAGTAACCTGTTTGCATGTTATAAGATTATTTTCCCCAATGACAACAGTACATGTACTTCCCCAAAGTAAGTGGATTACATGGTATTAGAGTACTTCCCCTCAATTTATCTGTTTCCATGTAATAAGATTACATCCCCAAAGCAATCTGACTATATGTAATCAGATTACTTTTCCCTAAATTATTAGTTTACATGTAAATGCAGTACTTTTCTCCATCTGACCTCACTACAAGTAATCTGATTTTGATCTGATGACATGAAATCAGTGTACTTTTTCCCAAAGTGATCACATCAAGTTTAGAGAGCTTGACTTCCGATTATTTTGACAACTACAAAAATATGATTTAAAGATGGTTAGGTGTTTTTTTAAAGGAACACCTCTGATTTCCTTGCCTTAATTTTATGATGGATACATGTGAAAAGATCTTAATTTTCCCATTAGCATCTGCCCTTACAGAACCACAACGCTTTCATACTGCAGCTCACAAACTCCAGCCTCACACTCTCTACCTCTCTGACTATTTGGCAAGGGCACAGAAACAAAACAGAGATAATGGTCAATGGAGAAATATAAAGGGACAAACACAAGCTGTTTCTACACTAGATGGAGATGAATGAGGCATAATCCATTGCCTTCCATCACACCTCCTCTGCTGCCTGCTCCACCACTGCAATGATGATAAATCCTACACCCACTATTTATATTTCCTAATTGTAATTAGCACGAATTATCAATTACGGTTAGTGCCTAATTGCCCTTCATAAAGACAGCTCCCCAGGTTTAAACGGGTCCATTTAAATAATGTAACTAATAGCTCTTGCCTTTACGTTGCGGATACATCTTCATTGTTCCACGCGTGAACCGTGATGGTTGCTCGTAATTTAACAGGCCAATCGAGAGAAGGAGTGCAGGTGGCACCGCAGGGCTAATTATTGTTAATGAATTATGATGTGACCTTCTCAGAACAATGGCTAATCAATGCTCACAGTGAGTGACAGTGCGCGCAGTGCACATGCTAGGGACCACCGAGCCATATGAGCAGGCCTCATGGCTGCAGAAAACAGTCGCAGCACTTGTTCTGCAGCTGCAGCACTTTGGGTCTTCTCTCTTTATCTATCTTGCTGTAGTTGCATTATCCTCTACTCACACTGAAGCTGTGGTTTCAGTAGCTTTTTTGGCAATACAGGCAAACTAAAATATCTGTAAAGCCCAATTTGCAAACTAAACAATCTTAAGTTGTGGTCAAAGCATTTAAATAAGCTAGTTTACCTTTGTTCCCCTGGAAGATAAAATGCTGCTGTGTCACATGACCGTTAAAAGTATTTAGTGGTTTCACTTGCACCATTACATTTTTCTCTGATGTCATGCAATCAAAAGAGAGCCTAAAGTTTATAATGTAAATTAGATTACATACTATACCCTGATTTTTGCTTCATCACTCAGAACTGAGGATCATGATTTTCATTGATGTCTGTAAAACGATGTGAATGCCTGAAGTAACTAATACAAATTGTGTTCTGGTGTTATCAGTGCGACGGCATTTAGTGTAAATCACTTTTCTTTAGAGGTGTGTCTGCACTTTTTTAGCTGTGGTAACCCAACTGGAGTCCTTACTTATGTAGGGGTGGCACGTGTGTTTGTAAATTGATGCTTTTCATTTGTGTGCATGTGCAATGAATGAAAAAATAAACTTACCTTCTCTAACCTCACTTATCAAATTTCCTTTTGAATAATTACATGTTATAATTACATATCATATAGATTTTGTAATCCTGTGCCTTATACGGTGTTTCAACTTTAGAAAATAACACCCCTGAGTGTAAAAATTCTGAAGCTTAAAGCTCCTATGGGGCATTTACTAAACTTTATGAAATAGACTGCAATTCTTATTAATGTCATTTTATGATACCCAAAAGCAAACACGGTAATCAGGGACAAGATTGCCAATTTGTATAGTGTTGCCTATAACCGGTGTGATGAGGTAGGTGTCAGCTGAGCAGCTGAAGAAACAACCCTGATTTTACAATATCTGCATAAACTATTCATGAAACATGAAAGTTTTGAAGGCAGCAGGATGAGATAGTTTTTTAAGAGTCACT
The DNA here is from genome assembly GCA_962446985.1 of Xyrichtys novacula. NCBI lineage: Eukaryota > Metazoa > Chordata > Actinopteri > Labriformes > Labridae > Xyrichtys > Xyrichtys novacula. The sequence continues at coordinate 20,644,180 of OY660874.1, read as the reverse complement.
TTTTTGAACACGTAGTGAACAGAATAAGCAAAGACCACTTTGTCCAGAGGAGGTGCCAAAGTAAAACAAACAGAAAGTTACTCATGGGAGCTTTAATTTTTATTTAATTTATTGTTTTACTCCAAAATCAAAAAGTTTAAGTTTCCTCCTTCGAAAGATTACAAATAAACTTATGCACAATGGCAAATTGTCTATACATGTTGTGAAATGCCTTGAAAGCGACTCACAGCTTGTTGCAAACAGTCTAAGCTAAAGTTAACACAGAATTGCAAATGTTAAAAAACATCACAGCAGATGCTAAAAGGAGAGTTTTCATATTGTTCAAAGAGTAACAAAAATTGAAATAACAAGCTCTGATTGGTATGAAGACCAAAGTTTGCAAACATGTCCGCACTGCTTGTTCTACTGATGGCATTAACGTTTGAACTGACCTTTACCTTGTTGTGACAGGGGCTCACTATGACAGACAACGTCCCTCAGCATAATTTACCCCTACACACACATACACACTCATACACACATCACCCACCACCCACATCTCCTCTGTGATGCAGTTGACCCCTTTACAAATCACCCCCAACTTTACACATCTGCTGCCTGTCAGCATCTGCCAGGCGCACTCACCCGTCCCGCCCATAATGAAAAACTCTCATTACTCGCCTCCACCCAACAGGTATACAGGCCGTTAGGACAATTACTGGGCAATGCCACTGACCTTGTTGTTGGAGAGAGTCAAACAAACACAGAGGTCTGACTGAAAAGAGGCCTGGCAGCAAAACCCACAGGCGTGCAGCGCAGTGCAGACAGAAGATCTGGCAAAATGAAGTAAGCTTTGAGAGTGCTTGTTCTGTGTTAATCTCTGTTGGCAAATATCAACTCAAACTGTCTTTGAGTGCAAGTCGGCAGATACTTAATACAGCAAAGGAACAAAATGAGAGGAACAACATTCAAATAACTAGACTGAAGGTGAGAATGACTGACTAATACATTTGAGATGAGCAGCCAGAGCAAAGGGGTTGATTGAATTGCAATACAGCATGAAAATCAACCTATGGCTCCAAAAGCCAAAGAAACCCCATCAAATCATTTGTTAAAATGCCCATTTATACAGAAATATTCAGTCTGTTTTACAGCCTAGTTGTGTTTTTGGCTCATTTATTGATTCATGCACACTGAATGAAGTTGTTTTTTTCTACTAAGGTGCTACAGACGCTCAGACTTAGGGCAAGTCTGAGTTGACTGATAGTCAAGGCACTCAATAGCTTTTCTTTTCTGTCTTTTGGAGGTGAAATCTGAACATATCATGATAACGTATTATTAATATTGGCTTGGAGTGACAGTAGGGGTTGAGGAAGTCACTTCAAGTAGCAGACAGTCAGTGGGACTACATTTGGAATGATTTGATGCACAATGCATGTGCTGAGCCTTGAAGATTGTGTTCTCCACCTTACATGAAATTATTCAGCCATGTTAAGTGCATTTCACTTCCTCCCTATTTATCTTTAACTTTGGTAAAAAGTAGACGCACTCTGAGCCTCTTCCTGTTTTGCTTAGAAAGGAGGTTTAGGTGTACAGATGAGGTGAAAAAAAAAGACTTAAACCCTAGAGACTCACTCTGTGTTTATTGCTTCCTTCTTTGACATTATTTTTTAGTCTGTGGTCCAGAGATATAGGAAGCAATCAACTGGTCCCAACTTCAGTGTTTATATTCCTGGTTCTTGTACAAGACACTAAATCCCCTAAGTGCCCCCAAAGGTAAGCGGTTTGGTTCAGAATGCTTGTACCTTGCATAGCTACCTCTGCTGTTTTTGTGAACTGGCCCATTTTGTGAAGTTAGCCCATTTTACATTTCTAACCAAGTATAACATTGTGAAATGGAGCTAGGTTGGATTAATCCATCAAAATAGTTTGATGAGGGTTTACACTGAAACATTTGGACAGTTTATTAAAATATTATGGTGTGGACAAAAGCAACCAGTTTTGTGTGGAAAGGAGGGACCTTTGAGCAGAAAGCTCTGCAGAGTTCAGACCAACACCATGTGGTTCAGTTCACTGAAGGGCGTCCATTTCAACACTGAAAATACATTAGTAAAATTAGTTTTCTTTCCATGTAGATTACATTTGTTTCTCACAAACTATCATGAAGGCTGGATTGTTCTGTATCTTAGAAACCACGAAAACTACCTAGTTTAGGAATCTGTCACGGAGGATCTAACGGCCTCTCTTAATGGTTTACCGGACACTTGCTGATCTTTTGTTTGGGTCCCTCTTTACAGGAGTGTTGAGGAGGCAGTGGAGGACTTTAGAGAAAACAATAGACACTACAGTCTTTGAGTGGAGCTGAAGCTCATAGTGCTTCTCCTGCCATTAGACAAATTATCTGACGCTTAGCAGACTGGGGGCAGCCTCCCTGTGAAGTGATGACTTTATTGACCCTGGAGGGGGGTCTTGGATGGAAGTGTGTCTCTCTGGTCCCCTGCGGTGTCTGACAGGGAACTCTCGTCCTCTCTAAAGTCTTGCTTTGGCCCGTACAGGGTCTTTCTGCTCTCTAAAGTCCACCTGAGGGCCTTTTTGTCCTCAGGGCTTGTCCCCTTTGTCCTGTTGACACACACAAACAGATGTCTGGCCAATGGGCCTCCTCGTAGGAAGTTATAAACCTCCAGTGTGCAGCGGGCTCTATTCATATGGAGGGACTACAGTAATGGCCGTGCAAGTGTTATACACATGCAAATGTTGACACGCAGACACCCTGTAGGGGCGGCTTTAACAAATGTTTGACTATGCAACTACGACAGACCAGACCAGTCCAGCAGACTCAGAAGCAGCAATGAAACATCCCTGAAGTGAAGGAATAACACAGGAAATTGTGTAGAGAGGAAACAGTGTGTAAACATGACCTGGATCCCCCACGTCACAGACTCTAGACAGGACTGAGGACCCTCCTGACTTCCGTCTGTCTCATCCACACACAATGCAGACCTCACAGGCTTTCATTATAAAATATGTAAATGCATGAATACATGGAGAGAAACATTGAAAGAGCATTCTTCAGAAATAACAAACATCCTTGACACCAAACTGAAACTCTTATTCTGCAGTAACTTGAGAAATTCAGGAGAAAATGGAGTAAAATGAAATATTTTAGGTCACTCAAGGACTAAGAAAAGCTTCAAGAGATCTCCTGTGTGCTGTTTCAGTTACTGGTTTGGCCGTCCAGTATCCAAACTGACTGTCTGTAGCCATCAGGTTTTATCTGTATTGGACACCTGCTGAGAATATTGATCCAGTGCTGGTTTCACCATTTTAGCCATCACCCGGCATCAAGCTTTAAACAACCCCATGTCACTTTATATTGAATACTAATAGCCAAGACCCGGGGGACGACTGATTGTGAATATAAATCTATCAGCTTAGGTGAGAAAACAATCAGCTGAATTCATTGTGAGACTGCAGTTTAGTTTTGAATGCTTAAAAGGAGCGAAACTGTGATTGTTAATGGATCTTTGGAGCCTGTACACAACAGATTTACTCTCATAAACGTGAAGAAGTCAGAGTATCCAATCTTTTAAAAAAGACTATCATAATACAAATGAGGCATTAACTATTTTCTACACATTAAAGAACAGAAAACTTATCTTTTCTCTTTTTATTTCAGAATGTTGTTCTCCACCTTTTGGCTGTTTTTTGGCATCTGCAGTATTAGAAAAGGGACCACATGATACAACAAATAGTGGAAATTAGCTGTAAGCCTGTTATCTGTTTTCTATGGGTTTGTTTACAGTTGAGCTATGGTCATAGGTTGGATAGATGCTTAACTGGACTGGACTTGACCCAGTTAACAAGAACTGGGTAGAAAATTGCATTATTTGCCTCCACTATTGTAGATGATGACATGGTCCCTTTCAACACATTACTACCAGGTTGTCTCTTGATTTAGGTATAACATATCAAAACAATTGCCAAAGTGTGTTACCAAATAGGCTATGGGATGAATGTTGACCAATAAAAACAGCTCTGTATTGTTCATTAGTATGATAAGAAAGTTTCTACTATCTTTGTCTTTTGTGGTTTGCTTACTACCCGGCTTCCAAGCAATCCTTTTATGTCATTTAACTCCCAGCTCAGAGCCCATCTGGAGTAAGCACCGAACAGGCCATTTTAGTCTGATTAAGCTGTATATACATGACAGAGGAAATCAATTCCTTACTGCACCATCCAGGTATGTAAGTCCCAATAAGAAGTTTGGTTCAGTGAAATTTTAGTCAGACTAACATGTTATCTAGTCGAGTTTCAGATGTACTATGGCAATAAATTGATTTTTTTGAGCATATTGAATGACACAAGATGCCTACAATAATTCTAAAAACCAACAAAAGTTGTAAATGATCAGATTCTTATAAATCTGAGTTAAGAGTTACACTAAAATTGTTTTAATTTCAACCCCAAAATCGTCACCTCTTCAACTGTTTCCTCATTACTCCTCATTACTTTAGGAGTTAAAAAAAACCCAAAAGGTTCAGTGGACATCACTCATGAAAGAAAAAGACAGATAACTATACAAACTACAAATAAACTATGGTGGAGCTTCCATTTGATGTCACAGTGCAAGTAGCAATGATGGGCATCAAGTGAATTCATCAAATTATCTCAAAATCTAGAAATCAATGGTGTATTTCTTTGTTACGTATATGTGGAAGATGAAATTGTAATCAAATTAGGTCTTTCAGGGTTTCTTAGTTCTAATGTTTGATGAATATTCACAAATCCTCAGAAAATGAATCATCTTGGTAACCTTACAGATTTAAGCAAACACCAAAATATCATCTAGATATAAAAATAAGTCAATACAATTATTTGTTTCTGTGTTAAAATCTCAGCCTGATGATGACCACCTTTACCTTTAATATCGACAAACTTTGATAAGAGACACAGAAAAGTCAAAGCATTTCATGTCAAGCTTTTTTTTTTTTTTTTTTTAAGATTTGAAGCTCCTGCTAGTAACTTTGTGTTTATCCTGATCTCTGATTATTTTGTCTTTTGCCTTCTTTTAACAGTCACTCATCATGAATATTTGCCATGAAGAAAGTAAAAAAAGGCTTATTTTCTTGCTGTTGCTTCCCCACAGCATTTATAGCCATTAAAAAAAGAGGAAACCTTCAGTCATTTTTGATGGTCTTTGTTGTTTCTCTTGGCTATAGCGAGTAAGTGCTGTTAATTTTAATCTGATTCATAACAGTTTAAAAAAAACACTCACAGGAGTTTTAATTCAAACTGAAGTGTAGATTATTTTGATAAATCAACTTTGATCACTTTAAATGCATATTACTTAAAATGGGCCCCTGTTCTTAGGTTTTGAGACGTTTAGTTTTGATGAATAGAAAGTTTGTCCGTAGCTCGTGACTGTAACTCCTCCACAAAGAGTCCATTTGGGAGAGTCAGGGTGATCTCTGATATGGACCAAGCACCATCTGTGTCCAATTTCCTTTCAGGTCGTTGGATTATTGAATTTAATGATATGGGTGATTATCGACGAAGGCTTTGTGCCCATTAGGTGGTCGTGTGAAACACTAATAGTGTCACGTGTCTGGTTGGGAGACCGGGGGGACAGACGCTTAAAAGAGCGTGCGCCGGTCATCTCATTCACACTGACAGACAGACAGAAGCAGAGGAGCGAAGTCCACACTCCAAGGGATCACCACCACCACTACTACTAATCCGGTTTGAAGAGGCTTGAAGACGAGAACTGCACCTGAACTATGAGAACTTCCTCTTTACGCGCGTAATTACGCATGCCATTTTCCATCTTAGCAGCTCTTTTCTCTCAAGGATGTTGGACCCAAAGGACTGTGGGGTGACAATGACGTCCGCTCACAAGATTTCCTTTTCAATTATTGATATTTTGGATCCCGAAAAATTCAACAGCAAAAGGGTGAACGAACTTTCTATCGCGAAGGAGAAGTTTTGTGTGCCGAATGCGGAGGGAGAAAGTGTGGAGCCGGATAGAGGTACAGGCGAGGACTTCAGAGCTGAGCGCACGATAACAGGTAATTAAAGATGACAATTTCAGAAAACCAAAAAAACATATTTTTAAGTGTATCATATCCTTTTTAAAATTTTTGATTTGTTGACAAATCCGTTTCGTGTATCGCCACAACCAAACGCTGGAAAAAAGGAGCATGAATAAAAATAGAAGTGTTTACTGTGAAATCGTATTATACAAACTTTCTTCCATGGGTCTCAACAGCAGTAAGAAAGATGCTGTTTTCTATCAGATTTATTGTCATCTCTGTATGACCTTCCTTTAATTTCCAAGGCTGCGTTTCCTTTCAAGAAAGCCACAAAGGCTTCTACTCCCAGAGCCCCGGTGTGTGATTGGCACAGGGACAGGCAGGCCAGATAATTGTTTAAATCGTCCCATTGAGGATGCCTCCGCGCGCTTTGATCGATATCCCATTACTGCATCCTGCATATCTCCCTCCAGCACCTTGCAGGTACAAACTTCACACCCCATCCATGTCTGATCCTAAATATCGCTCGATTAAAACTTCCCTTTAAATAGATGACATTTATCGACCCACCCGCAAATATGAAACTCCATTAGCACGTCACGGCTGAGGTGGCGGAGCTGGATTTAGACGGGATTTCTTTTCCGCAACATGACATTTGAGGCGCTGTGTGGTTTATAAATTATTTAAGGATTAGTGACCGAGTCTCTCCTCTCTGCCCGGAATCTATGCTCCGATTCGCTCCAGCGACCTCAGGATCCAAATCAAACACTTTACAGATGTCAACTCCGGGCCTCTTGTGTTTGGTATTTAAACTGCTGCTCCAACAGGACAGGGGGAACAGCAGGGAACAATGGGAAGACATTTGTTAGGCAGGTGTGATTTCAGATTTGAGGAGTGACACTTGACTTGTGTCTTGTCAGGAGCTGTCCTTTCAGCACTACTGACACATGAGCCAGACATTTTAGGCCATTAGGGGGAAGAATTACATATCTAGAGTCCTTATATACACATCTCATCTCCTTAGATATTAAGTGAATTCATAACTTTTTTTGGAACAAAGACTGCTTGATGCAAACATTTTCTTTTTTTTTCCTTTACCATCTTCAGAAAATGTCTTGCCTGTGAAACACCAACTGAAAAAATATATGAAGGCCTAATTCTCAGCCTCAAATTGTTGATAGGTATCTGATCCATTTACTCTTTAGTAGGGCCCGACTGATTTATCGGTGAATTTTAGCCTGTTTGAGACTAATTGGTAATCGGCCAAAACTCGCTGATTTTTGCCGATATTTTCAGAAATAAAATGCGGAGAATAAGATTCGGTTTTATGTCGAAAATGTTCCGCCAGTTGAAAAGTTCCTTGACTTATCCTGTAGATGGCGCAGCGACCTCATGACAATCTTCATCCATGAACTACCCCACAGCACAGCAGAGTGACAGATCTAAAGCAGGCAGCTCAGGAACGCACGGAGGAGAGTGGTCTGCCTCAACGGTAAATAAACCAGTTTGTGAAGTAGACAATAAGTCAAGTTTCAGTTCAACTCCCTTCACGATGTTCCCCGCTGTGCTGGTCTCGGTCACGCCGAGTAAACAGTGAAGCACCATGTAATACGCAAGCTAAAGTTAGAGTTAGCCACCTGCTATTAGCCTTGCTACACTGTTAGCCGTGTAGAATAAACAACAGTACACATGGCGTGATCAAGCTACTTCTAACTGAGGCAGCTGCATGTCTCCAGATGAGACCGGACTGGAAATGAGTAACGAGAGTTAAGACGCGGAGGCACCGATTGGCGGGGTGAGGTGGGGTGGGGGTAGGTGAAAACACTTTCCTGGTCCGAGTTTGATCTGTCTGTCTTTCTGCCGGCTTGAAGAGCAGTAGCCTACAGTATATCTACAGTATAAAGTATACTGTAGATATTTACCGTATATGTAATTTTTAGAACTTAATAAAAAATTGTAAAAATCGGCAGATTAATCGGTAATCGGATTTTTTCCCGCCCTAACAATCGGTATCGGCCCCAAAAAATCCATATCGGTCGGGCCCTACTCTTTAGTTGGAAAATAATCCTAAACGTGTCTTAAATCTAAGCATCCATGCTGATAATGTTTTCTTTTATTTACAGGTAAAGACAAGGAGAGAGAGTCCCCTCCAGCTTCCAGACACCACGCAGTTGTCAATGACTCCTGTCTTCTCTCCCCACAAGCTGAGGACCAAGAGTCCTTTCCCCCCAAAGAGGGGCAGGATGATGCAGAGCCAGCTGTTACGTTGCAGGATTCCTCACCTCACAAACGCAGACGACAGGACCAGGCCTGCACCAAACCTCGGCGTGCCAGAACCGCCTTCACTTATGAGCAACTTGTGGCTCTGGAGAACAAATTTCGTACAACGCGTTACCTGTCTGTGTGTGAGAGACTCAACTTGGCTCTGTCTTTGAGTCTCACTGAGACGCAGGTGAAAATCTGGTTTCAGAACAGGAGGACCAAGTGGAAAAAGCAGAACCCAGGCGCAGACAGCACCTTGCAGCCAGGTGGGTCCAACCCTCTGGTTAATGTGAGTCCAAACCCGCCCACGTGTGGCTCAAGCCCGGCAGGCTTCCACCAAACTTTCCCCAACTTCAACTCTGGGAATGTGATCTTCCACACAGCCGGTGCAGTCCCACTTTCAACCACTGGAGGGCTCTTGCATCCCTTCATGTCCAGTGGTTTTGTTCAGCACACTTATTTTTAACCCACACCTATGAATCCGTTCGAGACTGACTTGTGTTGCTTGTAATAGTACAGGCAAACCTATACAGAAGATAAACTATTAAAAACAGGACTTTTCCTGCCTCACTTCATTGTAACTGTTGCATTGATGCCATGTCATGTCCAACAAACTGAGAAGAATACAGGGCATGTGTGCTGTCAAAATAAGGGAGTTTAAATCTTCCCATGTAGGAAGTTGGCTGTCTTCACCTTTTTATCATGGACCTTTTCCAAAACTTGAGCACAGCAAAAGGCCAGATGCAACCGAGCCAAAAAAGTGTTCAAAAGTCGCCAGAAGACTGCACCACTATGCACTGACTGTCACATCGTCATGTTTACTGAAGCACCTGCCCACATTGTGTATTTCACAGCTTGTTCTGTGCCATTTCTTTGCATCTGTGTATTGTCTTTACACCCCAAACTATGTGCAGCTATCCAACAGCCAGCTGTGTTTCTGCGCAGCTTCTGTCTGTTACCATTTATACAACATCGCCCGTGTAACTTAATTAAAAAAACATAAAACATCTGTGTGTGGCTCCTGAATTACAAAGTGAAAGCACTTCAAATGAGAATGGATCATGGGACACTTAGTATTCCTCTTAACATCAATGTGGCTGATGGTGACATCAGTAATGGGTTTGTAATAGTGACGGATCATGTCCCTGTTAATAGGGGCAGTGTAATCATTTATATGCTGTTAACTTCTGGCAAAAGGCTGACAGACAAGTACAAGAGGAGGGATTTTAATTTACATCCTAAACCTGGCCTGCAGATTCTACAAGAGCTTATTCAACACTTACTTTTTAGAGGCTTAAAAGCACAATTGATTTATTTTGAACTGCAGTGAGTTCAGTCGCTGTTTGAAATGGAAAGTCAAATTTAGAGAAATATGGAGATATAAGTATCTTTATTGTAAGGCATCTAATGCTCTTAGTTGCTTTGCAGATAGAGATCTTAAACACCAATATGCAATAATATTATGCAGTATTTTGTATTGTTAAAAATAAAACATTCTTACAGTATATTAACATGTTTCACTTGGTGCTAACACAAATAATGTCTCGCATAATAAAACTTTACCTGAAGTTTGTTAGCTGTCATAAATTTAGTAGTTGGTGGATGATAAATCAGTTACTGGGATTAATACTGCAATTTCAAACCAAAGTTTTTCTTTGTTTTGTTTCGCAGAAAGTGGAAATTATCAACTCTTTTTCTGGAAATCCAATAAATATAATCTTATTTGTCTCAACCAAGTATTCAAAAATATTAAGCTACATAACGCTAACACGGCACAATGTCCACAGCTGTTTTCAAACTGGCAGTCTGCTGTTTGGTGCTCAACAGGCGTGTCTAGGAAATGTTTTAGAGTCGACAAAACCTATATGCAACAATCTGACCATAGGATGGGATGTTTAACAACTTTTCCTGTAGAATAAGTAAATATTAAATTTCTTGACAAATAATTATTGTATAACTAAAGGTGTTTCTAGGTCTTGAATGGAGCACACTAGCCGGCTTTCATCAGTGTGTTTTTTGAAACTTAGAGACCTCTTTGTCTTCCTTTTTCTGATTAGTTTTTGGAAATTTAAAGGATTTAAAGAGGATAGAACAAGTGCACATAAAAAAGAAAGTGGAAGATGGCGTGGGCCAACTGGATTTAAACTGCACATCTAAATGCTGTACATCTCTACATGTGGTGTGCAACAGAATCCCTCTGCCAAGTTGGACTTTGAATGACATTTGTAACTGCAACAGATCATTACAAAGTCAAAATGTAGAAATTAAAGAAAAAGTAATTTATACGTGAAAACTTCCCAACTGCAGGATGACTTTTTTATAACCCGGTGACTCTAAACACACATTTGTTTGAATAAGCCAACAATTTATATTGAATAGATATTTCATGAATCCATTATAATAATCTATAAACTCTTTATCATGTGTGTTTCGATATGAATACAAAAAATATATACATAGATGTATAGAATATAATGGCTTCTAATAAGAAACTACATCCCACTTTTCAGTGTCTGGTGAACTTTTGACCTCTGATACTTAGTTCTCCACAGTTCCCCACAGCGATCTCCTTTTTTGTTCTTAACTTACACAGTACGCCCACACAGTGTCACTGTTTCCCTTTTCTTCTTCCTACTCAGTTGAAACACAAACACTGGTGAAGAAAAACAAAATTACTAAATACTTTCTCTGTTTGTATTTTTTTAATTTTGGCCTATTTTGGCAATCAATTTTACCTGTCAAAGCATTAATCTATCTATTCATTCTATTTTAGGTGTTGTTATCTACTGCATTTCAGTTTAATGTGACTTTTAATGTGACATTTATTCCAGTTATTTAAGGCACCTTACTTTATCAAGATGCTTTCAGGTGTTTTGTGAAGCTTAATCTCAATACTCTAGACATGATCTAATAGTTATTGAAGCCTAACCCTAAAGGAGTAAAATATGACATTTTTCCTCAGTAGGGATCAGGTCTGAAGAGGGAAGCAGAAAAAAATTGTAGCTTCAGTTAGACCTGTCAAATCAATGAATTGTTCTTGTTATTGCTGCAGGCTTCTGGAAAACACACCCAACTTATTTTCTTTATTTACATTCATTTCAGCCCCCGGTGTCACAGGTGTGCATGAGTGATATGGTGTGTCATGCCAAACTAGCTAATGAAAACCAGCCACCAGAACAAGCTGACAAAATAGAGTATCAGATAGTAAAGGACAGAGATAGAAAAGCTATAAACACAGTCATACCAGTGTCATTAATTGACATCCTTTGACAGTGTGTTGTGCTTTACTTTGATCCACAGTGGTCTGCTTGTATATATCTGCAGACAGTGGGTGTGCAGCTGTAGGAGGAGACGGGAGAGGAGCAGACTGAGAATGACTGGTCGGCAATTTTCTCCTGACATCAGTTTGACGGCTCGAGGGCTGACAAGTATTCTTCAATTACATAGAATTTTCTCACTGCTGTCAAAACCCAGCTAATGTCAACCTGTCGCTGCAGTGCTACTGTTATGGCAGCAACTTTTGTTTTTATTGCTTCATCTTCACCTTTTTTTCCCATATGCATACCTTTGGACATGCTTGATTACATTTTGGGGTGGGGATTTGTTTGTTGTGGCCGGTGCATATGAATGTCCCCAACTTTTGGTTCAGAGACGTTTTTCATTCCAAAAAGACCCGGCATGCAGCTGAAGATTTTGACAGTTGTGATCAATACTCAGGAAAATCCAGCGTAAGGAGCCTATTTCGTATTTCTGCTTGAGGCAACTATGATATGACAATGTGATGAATAATTTTCAAGGTATCTGAGGGGGTCATTTAGGTCCAGGAAAGGAGAGTGCATGTTTAAAATTCATGTTGGGGAATGCTCTGGAGCAAGGTCAGATGTTGATAGTAAAAGTGCTTTCATGTTTATGTGCATGTGTGTGTGTGTCAGAGAGAGAGAGAGATAGAGAGAGGGGTGGTATGGGAAGAAAATTCCATCTGCAGCCTCTGTTTTCTGTACTTATCTTTTGCAGAGGAATGAGTAGGAGGCTTGAATAAATAAAAATCTGCTAAGGATTTCCTGGTATGTGCTCTTGTGTGTGTGTTAGTTTGCAATCTTCAGCTACGGTGGCCCACAGGGAGCGGTATTGTTCCCACTGATGTTCGCAGGTCAGATGGGAAGAGCTGCTGTGAGCTGGAAGGTAAAAAGCGAAACAGCTGAATAGATATAAAGATGTTTCCAGGGAGAACGCTGCTGAAGTTTATTTTTTTATGATGGCATTAGCAACATGTTTTTCCCTTTAATAAATTCTGTTTTTATCTTCCCTGATAATTCATTTATGATTGCTTACTCATGCCAGATGTCTATTATCATTCAGTTTTAAACCTGGCTACATAAAAATAAAACTCTTTAATGCACCCCTGAAAATTTCAAGAACTTTGCCCAAAACATGTCTGTCAAACTGAGGAGGGACAGGATGTGGGCAGGCTATCTTGGGAGGGCAACGTAAGGCAAAAGCACACTGCAGAAGTCACAGTGTAATATTTAGAGCATGACAGCAGACAAAGAAGCGTTTAATTCCAGCACCATTTAAAAAGAGACATGTTAAGGTCCTTACACACCGGGAACGACGCAAATATACGACGCGAAATTACGAAATATTCAGAGGCAAATTTTGACGTGCCTGACTATACACATCAAGCGCGATGCGATTTTGCGACTTTCCTGGGGGGAAAAAAGACGCATCCCGGTTGGAAGGAAGAAGACTGACACAACAGCAGACTGACTGTTTCAGTTCTGATTAGACACTAGTGTTGAGATGTCTGTCTGTCATAATAGCATGTACTGAGTCGGGCCAGTACCAGATAAGTACATTAAACTACAATCCATAAACATAGGGTAACAACTGAGACCTAATGGTGCTGTGACAGCAATGCGATTGAGTCTGAGACAGTGAAAATACATATGGTATGTTGTATCTGAACAGGTTAGCTTACAACTTGAAGTTACTTAGCACAGATGAAAGTTAAAACAAAGACGTTTAGCCATTTCTAAAGCACAAAAACCGTTGTCATATGAGAGATTCGACATTATGAGTCTCCACAAGTTGTCCTTCAGGTCGTTATCTTTGTAATATTTGTGTTATTATCACAAAGCACTCTGCTCTCCAACACGTAAACAATCAGCCGGTCGGCCATGTTGGATACCGGTGAATCTGACGTAGCAACAACGCAAAATCTGATTGGTCAGAAGTGGGCACACATTATGCGAAACTTTAGAAAAATCGACCGTGATGACGTTTGTGCATGTGTGAACACAACTTAAATTTGTGCTGATTCAACCCTTAAAAATTCGATTGATTGTTAACATAAACCAGCATAAACACATACTCTTCAACACTACAATTTCTGGGTTTATCTCTGTAAAATAGTCACAGTCACTGCTATGGCAAGTGGAAGTGGCTTGGGACAAATTTCGTAACTTAGCAACAGTGAACCTCTGTGAGAAACCTTGTATAATTGGGCCCATAGTTTGGTTTAGCGACTAAATTGCATGGTTTGCATGCAGTGGGTGTATTCCTCTGAGTGGGCAGTCTGGGTTTGATTCTAACCTTTGGCACTTCAAGATATTTCATTCTCAGCTCTCTCTTCTTAATCTCCTTCTCAATCACTGTTTTCTTGCAATTAGGATGTAAAAGGCCAAAATGTAAACACTATAAACACACTGAGGTGGTGAGTCAGTGCAAAAACAAAAAAAAAGTCTGCAGGTGGGAAAATAGACCTTAAGTGGTGCATTCGCGATTGGAAGGTCTTATATGCATAACAACTAGCTTGTAACTTCAAAAGGGTCTATATGTTACTTTCCACTCAAGACTCATCAACACTTATGAGAGCTCCAGGATTTAAGCAAAAATGTTAGATCAAAGTCAAAGCCTTATAACTACATCAATAAGCCGAAAAACACAGAAAAGGTCATCTGATGAAAGGTCATTCAAATGAAAAGAGTGGAAGTTTATTGCTGACAACAGTGTCCACTCAAGATAACCAGTGTCCAAAATTTCACAAACAAAAAACCCCACCTAACACCGAATGTTCACTGCAACTATGAGTCCTCCTGACCCGGTTTAGATTTTACCCAGTTGTCATGGAAACAGCCCACTTGTCACCACATCTTGGACAACCTCAAACTTCATGTTCTGCAAAACTACTGAGAAAAACCATGGGATGGGATTGAAAGTCATGTAAAGTGCTAGTGGGTGAGCCTTGAGTAGGTGTTTTTTTTTTTTTTTTTCAAAATCCTCCAAAATTCTGTTTTTTTACACACACATTTTTTTTCTCTATTGCAAAATTCATATAAAAAAATCTATAAAAAATGGGCGCCGCGCAAGAGCATCATAAAAGCTCAGCATCAGTTAAGAAAAAAAACATTTTAACCATGAAAGTATTCGTTCTGTCAGAAACAGAGCAGCTTCTTCCACAGATTTTCCACCAAGCAGATCTATTTATACACCAAAATGGCAGCAGATCAGATTTGCACCTACACACAAAACGCTTCCTTCCCTCAGAACATCATAGATTTTCATTACAGTGGGCTGTTTTGAGTGAAGCACGTGGGCAGCATAGTTGAGGTTTGGAAATGTAATCTTCAGGCAGCATCCCTCTATGTGCATCAGAGCATTGTAAATAAGTTGATTTAACAAACACAGGAATTAAGACTAAAAAATGCAGACTAAAAAATAGATATGCAAATGTATAATCTGTTAGAAGTCTGTCTGATCAGACGAAAGCATAAACTTCTTCCTTCAAAACAGTCCTGAAAACCACCCCAGGTTTTTAGTTTTAATTTTAATTCTCTATTAGGCTAATTCTCTGAGTTTTGCTTTCCTAAAACTTATTATATTCCAAGATCTTCACCAATTTCATATATCCAGAGGTGCAATACCATAGAGCTATCTTCTCTAAAAAAAAAGCATATAACGTGTCACTGGGAACATAACTGCCTTGCTCTGAGTGTCATTCAGGCCATTACTAAAGAAAAACACAGAGCAAATTGGTTTTTGGAGAGTTTTGCCTCAGTTGTCGAAGTTTTGCTCGACATCTCTCATAGTTATTTTGTATTTCAGCCGCATCCCCCCAGCACAGCAGGGGCACCTGCAAAGTCGGGAGGAGATAAAAACTGATTTCTTCAGCACCAAGCGGCAGAAGGAGCCGGCTTGTAATGGCCTTTTAATCAGCTGCAGAAAGCGAAAGTCAGGTGGAGGTTTAAAGAGGAGGGGCAGATCCTTGGGGGTTGAGGACTTGCTGTCTTTTTGGAGATTCAGACCAGAGCTGCGCTAGTACCTTATCTCTGACTCTGAGTGAGTTCAGTGACTTACCTTGGAGTGGAAGTCATGAAAACTTAAGCAGGATGAGATATTTTAAACTCCTTTTGTAAAATATTTCTTGCTATCCCAGATCATTAACATTCTGTTTGTAACAACAGCTGTTTGCTTTTATTAATTCAGTCTAAATCCTCCAAGCTTAAACACAAACTACCCAGACATCAGGCGGCTTCTGCGTTTGAAAAAGACGGCCAAATGCTTGACAATCCAAACACTTCCTTCTGTCTGCCTGCAGTCTGATCTTTCAGGCTGCCTCTTCCAGCTGTTAACTGCCACAGGGAAATATTGTGAGAAAAAGAAATTTCCAAGTGTTTAAAGTGAGTACGTATCCTCTTTTCCATAGTCAACATTAAATCAGAGTTTCCTTTTGTTGTCTTTGTGGTTGTTGGAGGAAGTATAGCTCTTAGGTTTCCCCAAAAAAAGGCAATATTAAGTCTTGCCTTGTCAGGTTTTCCCCTAAACCCAGTCATTTGCCCCTGCTATGATGAACAGGGTGGTTCAGATAAAATATCTGTACAATGACATACTTAAAACAAGCTCAACGGTTCCCTGGCTGTGTGCGGCAAAATAATTAAAGCAGCTAAAACGGCAGCAATCATGATTTAGAGCGAGACTTCAGGCCTGATCTGACTTCTGGGGAAATATCTGGACAGATTCCCAGTTTGGGTTCTTGAACTTCTTGCACAAGACAGTCCGGAAATAGCACGCCAGTGTGAGTGATGTCGTGGATAACTCTGGCAAGCTAAGTCGATGAAGCTCATCTGGTGCATCTTTTCCCCTCCTTCACAAATCTTCTCACTACAAGTTCTAATCTTCGTGGGTTGAATCTAACAAGGACGTACTAATGTGATTACAAGACCGCTGGCACAGAGGGGAAGTGCTGGATGAAAACAGATTTTCCAAGGAAAGAGCTTTGCAACTCGGGAAATGAGTGCAATGTGATTTCATCGGGAGTTGAAATGAGGGGGGATTCCAGACTCTGGAATCAGTTTGAACTTCGGGCTGAACCCATGTGTTGCTTACTGCTGTGTGTTTCCTATCATCGCTCAGAAAAGAGGCGTGCTTCACTACCTCAGCACTGGGCCTTAAAGAGTAAAATCATGACAGAGACATTTTGAGTTAAATCCTCATCAACCCAAGTGATAAATTGTATATGATCTCTTATATAATAGATTTCCACAAGGATAAATACTAAACATCCTTAAAAAAGCTGATGCTCATGCTAAATCTGGGTATAGATGATGCCTCAAGCAGAGAAAAGCTAAAAAAGTAGTTCACCCTGTCAGAATTTGTGAAACTTGCTCTCATGAAAAGATCTGTGTTTGGTATTCTCTTCACTCCTCTGCCTCCCTAACACCGAAGCATCACCAGATGTGTTGTCTCATTCTTCTGATGCATCCAAAGGTCAGCTGTGCTAATAACACAGAGGAGGAGAGCACGCTGTTAATTGCAGTCTGTCTCAAAGTCAAAGACCACAGCGCTGCAAGAGAGCTCGTCCTCCCTCACACACACACAAACACACACACAGCTCCAACACACTCATTAAAGGGCATTATCCTGCTACGGCTGCTGAGTGAACTAATGGTGGTGTAATGAACTCGGTTGTTGCCGTTGGATTTTTGGAAAGAGATGCAACAGCCGGTCTGTCTCTCACATCTTGTAAACTCACACTGAAAAGCACAACTTTTCAACTCAAGTTAACTGTTGAAAACCCTGATCTCTTTGTGAGCTAACCAGTTATTAAAGGGATATTCCGGCATAAAATTAACTGAGGATCAAACACACCGTAACGCAGAGTTAAGCACCCCCTTGAGGGATGAATGTTGCCGACCGCTTGCTTCTCTAGTTAAACCAACATCAGTGATGACCGCATGATAGCGATCCACAGTGGTCTAAGGAGCCACACACAAACCCTGACCAAAAAGCCACTCTATAGCCACAAATAATGCTCAGAACAGCACCTAACTTCATCAACAGTACATATAGGGTCCCAGCCATAGCACTAGCCACCAAACATCTTTAACTTTGCCTAATTTCTCTAGAAAAGAGACCAAACACAATTCACCTACTCTCTTCCAGCAGCCGCTCGTTTGTAGCGAGACCTCTGGGCCAGTCCATTACGGACTACAGCGGGGTGACGCAGCTCAAGGAAGACCATTTATGATCATTTCTTTATTATTTTCTTTAAGTAATAATCATAAAATTAATCATTTTGCACTGCAGACGCAGTAGTTCCTCTGACTTAGCGTCTCGGTCAGATTGCATTTCCATGAAAAAATGATCATAAATGTTCTTCCTTGAGCTGTGTCACCCCACAGCAGTCTGTAATGGACTGGCCCGAGGTCTCACTACAAACAAGCGGCTGCTAAAGAGAGTATATAAGAGTGTTTCATAGTGTTTTGGTTTTGCAATTTATTTCATAAGATTTTTTTTTCTTTATTATGTCATGAAAAAATATGTTTGCTTCAGAACTGGAAATTTTAGGTTGTTTTTTTAATGTCTGCAGAATCTCAACTTTCGACAATCTAGAATTGTTCTCCGCAGAATCAGGATTGTTCACTGTGGAATCAAAACTTTTTCTCGGCAGATTCCTGGAGGGTTTACTAAGCTCTGGAATGCTCTTCCTCTTCTTGTCCTGCCGTCCCCCTCACTGCCTGTTTTTAAATCAAAT
This sequence comes from Xyrichtys novacula, assembly GCA_962446985.1. Classification (NCBI taxonomy): domain Eukaryota; kingdom Metazoa; phylum Chordata; class Actinopteri; order Labriformes; family Labridae; genus Xyrichtys; species Xyrichtys novacula. The sequence goes on along the minus strand of OY660874.1, from coordinate 20,625,877 downwards.
TTGAAAATGCACTTTTACTCCTTGGCTTTTAACTCCAGAGAACTTGGCCTTTTACTGAATGAAGACATACATCTATGTCCCTGTTTTTAATGTATTTCTGTGTCTTTGTTTTATTGTTCGTGTTAATTGTCTGTTTTTCATTGTTTTTTAATTTTTACTGTACAGCACTTTGGTCAGCGTTTTGCTTTTTTTTTTAAATGTGCTTTATAAATAAAGGTGGATTGTATTGTATTGGATGATGTAGGCCTTTCTTTGCATGTTAATAGGTGCCATTACTTGTGATTGTAAATGTGCTTTAATGCTGAGGAGTATTTTCTTTGCGTGGGCTCAATAACTGGAGCAGAATGAAGGTCATTAAAAGTGCAATCAATCAAACGCTCTTTACAACAGAAAGTCTGAGGGTTTGTGTTACAAATCAGTATTTGCATGAAATGGTGCTTCGGATGCATTTCATTTAAAATTCAAAACACATCTTTCCATGCTGTTTTTGTTCTTAATAAGTAAAAGAAAATCACAGTAAAGACAGCAAAATAAAAAATAAAAAACACTGAGAACAAATAACAGCAAACAAATCGTGCATCATCTTATGTTAATGACACCATCATCAATCGTTGTTCATCATTGATGTCAAAAGCGTTTGAGTTTTTAAAGTCAGCTCTTAATGTTGTTTAATATCGTCTGCAGAAACTGAGATTGGTTTTAAAAACAAGGTCATGTTATTCTCCAGTTCTTGTGAGTTACCAATGAACAGAGTTAAGTTTCTTTATCCTTTAATTTCTCTTTGTATGTCTGTACTATACTGCTTTAAATTTGAGATTTCCCCTCTGTGGTGCTATTAAAGGAACATCTTATCTGATGTTATCTTACCATTCTGAGGTAAACCAATACTCTCAATACTTTGGTTTCCTTATTAATTGAGAGCTAACTTTGCAAATTTGGTTTCCAAACTCAGGTTGGAGCTAGACTCTTATTATGGAAACAGATCCTGCTTCTAAGGGCAAGAACATTTGTTGTAATGGCAACCGTTACTTCAGCAGGCCTCAGGAGAATATTTACAATCTTTGAATACTGTTTATCACTGCGCCTGTTCACAGCTCACTCATCACTGTGACCTGCAGGTACACGCACCGGCTGTGTCTAATAAGAGCAGTTTGTCTTGCTGCCCCCTCATCATGGAGTTCAATCCATACTGATTTAAACATCTAAACATCTACTATTTATTAAGACGTGTGTCGCTGACCTCTTGGCCAGGTCAGCAACACAAATAAAGTTTGGTAATAAAAAGAAACTCAGTCAATTAGACGATGTGTGTTAGTTTTCGAGCAGTTTTTGATGGACTGGTTTCTCTCCTGCTCACCTGTTCTATGAAACAAGAATGTAAAGAAATAAGAAGTGCCAACAAAAGAAAATGTGCTATGTTTGACTGCAAAGGGAACTACAGGTGCCTTGTTGTGACAATAGAGTGTACAATGATTGGACGTAGCATCGGTGACCTCACCCAACTGTTTATGAAGTAGTGTTTAATACTAGTAACTTGGGTTTGATATTTTAAAACATGTGGAACATATCTGAACTAAATTGGATGGAGGACTGATATACTGTAGCTTGGGCTGGGCAATAAAATGATAACAATAAAACAATAACAATATATAAGAAAATGAGTGCCACCCCCAGCAGAAATGCAGATGAAAGCTCAACAGATGACGACATAGTCGACAACACTGGAACAAAAATGTCGATGGTGTGGAGGTATTTTGGTTTTTTGAGGTCGGACATGAAGCAGAGTAATGTGCACTGCAAATTATGTCGAGTACATGTTCTCACAAAGTCGGGGAATACCTCAAATCTTTTTCACCACCTGAAGAAGTGCCACGCGGAAGAGCATGCACAATGCAAAAGGTCACAAACCCCGAGTGGAGCAAGGAGCCCAAGGCACCTGTGCAACCGAAACAGCCGACCATTCAGTCCGCTTTCCCTTATGACAAAATGTCAAAGAGACACAAAGACCTCACAGATGCAGTAGCTTATTGTATTGCAAAAGACATGCTACCAATAAGTACAAGTAAATTTCAGTTTTTATATTGTGATACTTATCAATATCGACTGCTATGGGAAAAATATATCGTGATAAACTTTTTCCCATATCGCCCAGCCCTAACTGCTATGTTTGAACGTGAGCACATCTTCTACTGCTTTTGAAGCCACCAAACTTCATTCAGATGAGTCTGTAGGGAAATCTTTCTGTTCGTCTCTCTTGATGCACACAGCTTGTGCATCTCTGTGAGATGTGAATAAATCTCAAACAATTTAACAGGAATTATCTGCAATTAGACTGCGAGTCTCATGCATATGGAAATGCTCTGAAGGGAAGGCAGTTTATTCAAATGAGACTTTATCTTTATAGAGCAGCGTCACTTTCCACAGGCAGCCTCTTTCACTTGTCAGAAATGAACCATCTCACGTCTTATAAGTTGCTACCAGTGGGAGCCCCAAAGATGAACATCGTGGCAGCCATCAACATTTCATTTCATTTCATTGCATTTCTCATATTTTTTTTGTCTGTTTATTCACTACAAGAAACAGATGTCATGACAAATGTCGAGGGAGTTAGCTCTTGACAACAGAATTAATTTCCTTCCTGTAAAGGGGAGGAAACGTATCAGAGGAAAAACTGTTTTTCATGCAGTGGATGAACTGAAAGGATTTCCTTTCTTCGTGATGGTTCTTTTCATTTAGTTAAGCCCATCCATGCTGATTAAAACTGTAATTGACAATAAAATAGGGGTTTTGGACACATTATCTGTGTTGTTGTCTCGTTTGGATTTGATTACAATGTTGATAATAGTGTTTTCACATTAAAAATTTACATAAAAATGCATTTGCTGTCTTTTGCAAACGCTTGGATACATAGCTTTGAAATCTGTGGGTAAACAAGGTCATCATGGGGGCTTAGACACAGAGCAGGAATCTTGACACCAAAGATAACAGCTTTCTTGTTATTCTAAACAATGACGATTAGGTGAGAATTTAAAAAAATACCTCTAACATACCTTTAAAAGTGACATATTGGAAGTCTGGACAAACTCTAATATGCCTGTAAAAGTTAAGCCTGTACTTTGTAAAAGGATTAATACTATTTGTCATGTGCGGGAAGATCTGCACTTTGGTTTTGTTTCAACTTGTACTTAAATTTTTACTCCTACCATGTCTTTGTGAAACATCCCCACTGACTCCCACTCGTAGGGTGAGTCATAGATGAAACAAACAAAAAAAAAACCCTCATTAAGTTAAAAAAAACATTGCAACTCAATTCAAACAATGGCTGACATGAACAGACTTGTCATGTCCACGTGTCTGCTTGCATAACACTTAAATGCAACAATATAAAAGGATCAAAATCTATCAGCCAACTAGTAAACGGTGTCCTTGTGCATTAAAGTCTGATTAGAGGATGTAAAATGTCAGCTTCAAAGACACCTATTCAGCATTTAGCTCAAGGCCACACTCTGCTCTCCCCCCATGTCTTTTCATCTTTTCTTGTCTTTCATTATTTTATGGACAAAAGTTGAACATTTACGCAGAGATTAAATAATATGGGGATTATTATTGCAAGGCCTCAGAGCTGCCTTGAAAGAGTCTGGTTTGTTCATAGAAATGAAACTATCGGAGTCAGCCAAAGTAAACAGAACGCATCATTTGAGAGAGATGGTGCTCATATTATGGTATGCTGCTGATTTCTGCTGGGGCCTTTGAGGACACCAGTGAGTAGGGTTGGGTATCGTTTGATTTTGAACAATTCCTTGTTTTGATTCTGGTTCCTAACGATTCTCTATTCTGATTCTTTTAAAAGGCAGGCTATCTAAAACAAAATGCATAGTTTAAATGAGGTTGCTAACTGGAGTTCTTCTTTTTGGATGAAATTTCTGAACTTCCCCATGAATAATTACATTAACTTTTTTTAACTTTTACAAGAACTTTACTGTGAATCTCTCACAGGGCTATTTTCAACCAGTATATAAACATCAATTTTTCTTGTCAGGTCGTTTGTCTATGAAAAGAGCTAACGTTAGTTGGATATTTAAGGTGACCCACCAGACAAAGTACAATTTGTTTGCTGCTCCAAAGTTAGCAGAAGATAGAAGTAATTCATTGTTTCACTTATCTGATTCTGGCTGGTTAGTCCGGCGAAATGTGTCAAAGACGGGCCCTCAGGTATTTCTCCTCAGGTGTTTAATCCTGTTGGTAGTGTGTCCTCCTTTGCATGATAGAACTGTGTTGCTAATGTTGCACTGAGATAGGAGTTCATTCTTCCTGCTAAAGTTAGCCAAACTTTTGACCGCAGCTGCTGTGAGTTGCAATACTCTCTCTGTCTCTCTCTCTGTCTTCTCTCTCTCTCTCTGTAGCTTCTCATACGCTTAGTCCATGTTGGTGTTCGGCGGCTTCTTCTTCGTTGGTGTTAAGCGGCGTCTTCCTCGTTGGTGTTCGGCGGCGATTTCTTCCGGTCGGCGGACTCCGGCATGCGAATTTTTTTTTGTAGGATGGTAGGGGAAGGTCCCGCCCTTCTTCGCCTCTGATTGGCTAGAAGTGCTGGGCTTCGATTGGTTATTCCGTTAGGGTCAAAGACATATATAAGAAATGCTAAATGAATGGAGGCGGACTTGGAATGGAAATTTTAAAATTTGAACGATTCCTGGAAAATCTGAATGTTACTTCCGGTCCCCATTGATGCTCGAGACTCTTTGCCCAACCCTAGTGGTGAGTAGTGAACAAAGTGTTGACTCTTATGAGGATTTTTTTTCTTTCTTACAACACATTTTATCCAGAAATGTAAGGGTTGAAGTGCTGTAAAGAATGAAAAAAAGAAAATGTAGAGCTGATGGTAATCTATCTATCTATCTATCTATCTATCTATCTATCTATCTATCTATCTATCTATCCATACACAAAGTTTCTCATTTGGCATGATTTGTAAAAATAATGCTTCTCATGCTTGAGATGATATTTTTTCATTCAAGACAAATCTGACTATTTCTGTAGCCTACCTTGTTTATCTTTCCATAAAGTTACAGGAAAACCCATTCGTGCATTACACGCTTGCAAAACAATCTAATATCCATTGATTTGTATTTGCTTAAAAATTGTATTTCATTTATCATATTCTCATGTGAAAACCCAATTACTTAAAGCGTTTTCAGGCTGAAATTTGGATTTGATTGGTTCTGCTGGTGTTTTCCTCGCTGATCCTTGTACCTCCCTCCCCTCTCTCCTCCCCCCTCCCTTTTTGCTCCTCTTCACTCTCTGTTGCGCGCGGGGGAGCTCAGTCAGATGGAGACTCCGGAAAGTCGCTCATTTCCGCGACAAAACCCAGCCGGCGTCTGTCAACATGAACAAGGTCGATGCTGAGGAGACGTACGCGTTGAACTCAGCCAACAATTCACACAGACACCTGTCGCCTTACTTTGTTCATCGCCTTGATTGGTGGTCACCATGGCTCGTGAGCGGCTGTAAAAGAGGCGCGTGGATTAAACCGACCCAAGTCCGCGTGAGTATCTTGGTTGAAAATTAGTGGTCTATCAGTTCAAGATTTGACAGAAAATGAGATATGGAAAGAGTTTTTGGTGTAAAAGGAGGTTATTTTCCGTGCGCATCTTGTTTGGTTCGTTATTCTGACACTAAAAATGTTCGGAGTTTTGTAATTATTTCACCTCATCGAGTTTTGTTATGTAAACTACTATCTTGAAGGAAACTGTTTTTTATCTGTTGACTAAGACGTGATACAAATTTCCCTTTGGAGGACAGTAATAACATCCAGTTGAAGGCCAAGTAAAACCCAATACTATTACAAGGACGCTTCAATTCTTTTAAATATTGCATAAAAAGTGTCAAATTGATATTATGCCCAAAATGAGCGAATGAGTTTCCCCTAATCCATACAATCGCCCCTGAAGACTGTTTCTGGTTGTGTTTTCTTCTGCACTGAACAGCTGCAGAATATTTCAGTGTCATGTCTCAGGGGTGTAAAAGACTCTTGGTCTTCCAAAACCCCAAACATTACTCTGTAAGGAGGCAAAGATGAACTTATGCAAATATTTGTAGCTCTTTATAATCTCCCATGCTACGCTTATCTTGGGATTTGCCTATCCTTCTTATTTACTGTACCATTAAAACCGAGGGTGTGCTGTATTCATCACCTTATAATTCAGTGTTCCCTTTACCAATTCCTACCATGGTGCTCTTGTGGTTTCACCACACAGAAAAGCTATAAGTGTGTCCAGCTCATTGTTGAGATCGATAAAAAGCAGTTAATGGGATCTGCTGATGCGCTGGTTAGCATTTTTACAATACCAGTAGGCCTATCAGAAATATCACTGATTGTTCCTAATTATGTATGAGGGATTGGCAAGTACACCATTTTATACCACTATTCAATATCGTAATAAATTAGCAGCAAATACTTCTGTATTATGTCTTGGAAACAGCAGCCTAATCAGTAATAATATGAAAAAAGCCATCATTAGCCACTATTCAACAAGAAAAGATAAATATATTTAAAACAGATTTTAGTCAAATTTTCACGTGACCATTGCAAACAAAAAGTGAATGTTAGCTGAATTGTTTTGTTAGCGTACAGGTGCCAATGCTAATGAAACTGTACATGTACATCTACAATTAGGTCAAGCTAAGGTTTTACTGCAACTATGAGATTTAACTGGACCAGGTGAGAATCAATTTATTGGCAAAAGTAAGGCTTCCCCTTGTAAAAGGCCTGATTAGCTTATTTTGACATTACCAAAACAACTAATAAACATGTTAGCAAGAGGCTAGTGGGTTAATTTTCAAAAGTTAAAACCACAGACAACTTTACAGCATTTTCTTTTTTCTGTCTTATCTTTGATCATGTCTCTTTTACAGTCATCTTTCTACAATAAATGTATACCTTTTGAACTTCCATGATAAAGCCTAACATGCAAACTATGTTACATGCGCAGAATGCTTCGACTGGTTTGAGTCTGATTGAAGTGAATACATGAGAGAGACAAGTTAGTCACACTAACAGAAATTCGTTTGTAAAAGTGTGATTTCATTCAGACTAATGTGTATTTATTCTTTGAAAAATCAATTTTTATTAAACTTATACAATGGATTTTCTAACAACAATTAAATGTGCCGAATAAATGCTCTGTAGTTACATGTTGCAGTGTTGATTGCCTCAAAGGGGGTCGGCATTTATAGGCATACTCAACACTGGCCAAGAACTAGTTAAGGTATCGACTGGTATCAGGAAGGAACAAATCGTAACCGGACATCTTTAGTGGGAGATGATTGTGCACTCGCTTTTTTCTGTTTGACATTTAGTTCCTTCTGTCTCCATGTTGATGTAAAAGAAAGACTGCTGCTCTGCTCACAGTGCAGAGTGGAAGTCTTGACAGGTAGGCAGATGACCTTTGGACATACCCACTTCAGTGCACATTGCAGTTGTTAATCACTGAGGGTGTATCTCATTGATAATTGAGTAGAAAGAGAACCCCTAACCCTAATCCTGGGTAGAGAGAGAGGGAATTGAGGACAAAGTTGGAGCGCCTTTCCACAAATTGTAAGATAAGATAAGAGAAGAAGAATTTTATTTATCCCCAAAGGGAAATTGAATAAATTGCGGCTCTGTACACACCCAAACCAAACCTTACTTGCTGGTACACCCAGCCCTGCAGTCTGTCTAGTCAACGGCACAGGAAGGTTTTGGGTTGCCCCCCTGAGTTAGTGGAAGAAATGTGTGTAGCCGCTAAGATGTCAGAGCCATGCTTCTTTTGGCGAAGAGTGATATTGGGAGTCTTAGGTAATGCTGAAAGTATGAGAAGGGAGAGGGAAAGTGAGAGAGTTGTACCATATCAGATTGTTTAGACTGGACTGTGGGGGTCAAACACAAATGGGAGAAAAGGATTCTGTAACAGAGCACATTAGGAATGTGGGAGGATCTCATGATCCTTAAGTGGTCCAGCAACAGCTCCGACTTTCTATTTCAAGCACTGGAGGCTTTAAGCTTGAGATGACAGTAATTCTACAGAATGCACGATTGGTTCCATATTATTTCATACGAGTAGTCTGTTCTGAAATGGGTGATTCACTGTTGTCAAACTTTATCTGCGTCACTCACTTGTTCTACTTTCACTTTCCTGCTGAGTAGTTTTCCAGATCAGATGTTTTTCATTGTAATTTTTGATAAGTGTAGTTTCAACACCCTCCTGTTCTTTAGATGTGCTAGAGTTTTAGTAAAATTTGCAAGTATCACACAGACAGAAACTTATGTAATATGTAAATTACTAATTAAATTGATTTATTCTGCTATTGTAGACCAGCACTCTGGCACAATGACTAAATAACACATATTGCAAATTAAATCTGTTGACTTTGACAAAGACATAATGTTAGAGTCAATCTCTCTGAATTTTTATCTCAAAATAACTAAAACCAACCAAAAAGTTCATGCAGTGCAGCCAAAAAAATTGGATTGACAAAGCCCCATACATGCTGTGTAGCCCTGAATCACATCCAGTTTTGGTCTACAGCCAAGACAAACATTTATCCTGATGAACAAAAGCATTTTAATCTAGGCAGTACTCACAGTCAAAAGTAGGTTTAGAAATCATGAGTGATCCACACAGTGAATTTATCATGATTTTGCCACGCAGTCATTTAAAAAAAAAAAAAAACAGTAACAAAGATTAAAAATCTTGAGTGATATGTTTCCAAAAGCATCGGCTTAGTTCTACCTCTTAAGCTCTCTTAAATCCATATAGAGTGTGTGAGAAGCTTTTGGCTCTTAAGAGCTGCTATTTACATGAACAAGCCGCGATGTGTTGTGTGGCAGTATTTTGTGTGTGCAAATAGGATTTACTATACCAGGTCGTCACACACAAAATCAAAAGCAGTGGCAGTTGAACAGCTCTGACAGGATCTATCTGTAAGAAGGTTTTGTCAGTGTATTTGGCAGCTAAATGTACTCCTGGTTCAAAGAGGAGAAGTGTCAGGTAGGAGGAGAAGACACTTTTGCTTATTTGTTAATCATTAGTAAGGTTAATAACTGCACAAGAGCATGACAAGGCAGGTGCCCTTTGGCGTTTACTTACTGGTACTGATGCCTTATTTTTCCTGAAAAAAATGAAGACAATCAAGGACAGTTTTGATTTAACCATTCAGTTCTTTTTAATGCCTGTAGTTGCCGTCACTGTGTAGGTGTCATATTTAGTGAGTTTCAGTGCTTTCCAAGGCAAAGACTAACACCGTTTGTTGTAAGAAGAAAGCAGGATGGAATTTATCCTTCAGGAAACTCTGACATATGTTATGGAAAACATAAGCAAAGAGAGTAGGGGTACAGCTTTGTCCTCAGGGAACATACACTGAAAGTTTTTGACAGGGGCTTTAATGTGCAGGAATAGTCTTCAAGCTTAGCTAGGGAGGGACTCAAATGTGCAAACTCTTGGTAAGTGTGAGGGACATTTTATATTGAATGTGTGGCTGTTGTTGAATGGGATGGAGTGCTGTCCTGTCCTCTGACTAAAGCATTGCAGTGTGCTGACTGATGCCTGAATCAATCTGTGACTCAATGTTTTTAGGAACTCAAACTCCAGTTTTACTTCCTCAGAATCCAAAAGAAAAAATACTCTGAATAAGATTGCAAAAGCGCTGTTTGAAGATCTCTCCAATATTCAAAACTCCTGTTTCTTGTCCTGTCAGGTTTTTGTGCCCCATTCCAGATGCCATTAATCATTATAATTAATCAGGCTGAGTAAACAAAGGCCAAAACCTTGAAAATAAGACCCACATTTCACAAGATTAAACACTCCTTTATGTGACAAACGCTGCTCCACCTACTTGGGCTGAACTCAGATCTACCTTTTGTCTTCAGGACCCCCATTTTCTTCCTCCCCACACTCCATAAACAGTAGGACAGACATTTCAGATGTTCTCTGCTTGTTATTAATGTCACATTGGTTTTAAAGTGCTGCTTAAGCAAACAACCTGCTGCTATTAGAAAAAACATATGCATGCAAATGTATACACTTACATGCACGGGCAAACACTTGGTTGAGCTGAGGACCACAGCTGCACTCCAGATGTCAAGGTGGACTGCGGTGACTTGCCTGATTGAGTCACACACTGTTAAAGTAGAGCTTTAACAGTTAGCGTGCTTTCCGCAGAGCACGTCTGTGTTGTTTAGACTGTACTATTTCTTCAGTGGCCTGCTTGTTTAACAGATGTAGGAGTCAGATTCCTGCGAAGGCAAACATCATTCTTCAGTGACGGCAAATCAAGCAGCTCATCTCATTCTCTTAGAGGATAGTAGAAAGCAATAGGGGGACTAATTCATAACGCAGAGAGTGATAAAGTCCGCTTCCTGAGATATGTGTGTCCTCAGGAAGCTGTTAGATTTCCTGTCAAGGATTTATCTGCAATCTGCCTGTGAAAAAAAAAAAAACAGAAAAATGAAAAAAAAAAAAAAAAGAATATCTCTGGGTACCTCTCAGCGGGGAGTATTTGTTGTTGTCTGTCCTTCAAATTGCTTGACTTTTGATTTTTTTCTCGTTCCTTACAAGAAGAGAAAGTGTTATTATTTCTACAGTTTGGTATGCCATCCGTCTTTGTGCGACTCCCCCCTGTCAACAGGGAGGCTGGCCTATTTCCTTTTGTGGCATTGGTTTTTGTTGTGCCTCCCATTTCTCAGCACTGGGATTAAGCCAAGTCCTGGCCACAAAGTGTACTGTGCAAAGTCAGGATATGCTTACACAGTTCTGAACATGAAGACATGATTAAAACACGTTGTAAAAGGGGCCAGATCAAATGTGCGCCCTAAGTTCAGGCTCTGGAACTGATTGTGTCTTCTCTGAAAGTGATTTCAGGGTGTTAGTCCTACTGGGAAAGCAATTTCATGGTAGTATTTATAGTTTTTTACAGTAATCAGGGTTATACATACAGCATGCATCATTTGGTCTCTGAAAGAGTTCGGCAGGGAGGCAGATTTTCCCTCGCTGTTTAGTTGATATCCTGGTATCTGCAGCACAGATTGAGTCATGGCTGATTGGCATCATTATCTCACAAATAATAAGTGGAAGGCATAAATTAGGAGGCGTGCAACAGGGAGGCAGTGTGTAAGGAGCATGTCTTTATCACCTTAAAGAGAATTTCAGCGAATGAACCAAACTGATGAATACATGCCAATGTAAAAACTGAGATTTGAGAGCAAATGCAATCAAGTTTTTATTTATGGTTATGATGCTCTCTGTCCGAATTAGGTAGGACAGGACACAGGCAAGAAGTTTGGTCGCACTGATTGTTTCTCTGTATTTAAAAGGTTTAATTCCAAATTTGACACACAGCTGTTGTATTTGCACAGCTGGGTCCAATTAAAAATAATGAGCCTCATGGTTTGTCTATGTAACAGCCACAAGCTACTGATATGATTATCACAGCCGAACATATTGTCGGTTCGCAGATGATTCATCCTAATGACTTTTGCAATCTAGTGACTTTACCAGAAGCGCCCCATACACTTCCACATTTTAGACTGAAATATCAGGACAACTACAGGTTACAACATTCTGGTCTCCTGAGGACAAACTGTATTCCCTTCAACTGCCTTACAATATTTAAACACCATCACAAGGTGCAACACCAAATTTTGAGACATTCTTATCATTCTTAGGTTTATGGTCATCATCAGATATTAGCATTTCAGAGGATTAAGCTATGTAATTATGATAAGACTTATATGATCAAGCAATACAGAATTCTTGCACTGTCCTTTTGACAATGCTATCACAGTCATGTTAACATTAGCCTCAATTTACACTTAACTGTCTCACAGGGCTGCTAGCATAGCTGAAGGTTTCTATTCAAAAGTTCAAAAAAGTCTTCCACAAACGATACGATGCGATATGATACGTTACGGTATGATACGTTACGATATGATATGTTAAAATATGATACGTTATGATATGATACATTATGATACGATACAATGCGGTACAATGCAATATGATACGATACGATATGGTATTGGTTGACTGAAAATTTGGTCCAGTTAGCATTATGGTTTCTGTGATCTAAAGACGTTAAACTTTGCCTCAGAAACAAATACATAATGTCACTGAGATGTGACCACTATCACTTGATCACATTTCACGTTAAGAAAAAGAGAAAAATCTTGGCGGTTCACCACACTGTGATAAGGGGTTGTGTAATACAACTTCTTCTACAAAATATATTTATAATCTTATTTCATTATCACAGAAAAGTTGCACCAAATAGTTATTTTTAAAATAAATATTAACCAAGCGCATATTTTCTTATGTTTTTCTTGTGCAACTTGACATTCACTTGATCAGTTTTCCAGCTAGTGGGAGAATGTTGATATATCTGACCATTTCATTTACAAGTGCCATCTAAAAGTCACCTAAAAGCTGAGAAAATAATTGATATTAATTATCTTGATCCTCTTAAGGTATTTATTAAGTGTCCTTTCATTGAAGGGATTTACACAGATTATTTCAGGAATCAAAGTTAGTGCTTTAAGGAAAATTCCACTCTTGTGTGGCTATTAAAATGGTTAAGAACTCTAGTCATTTCTGAACATCATGGACAGAAGCACAGTTACATGAGAAGTAAACATATAAGTGGACATTTTGCACTGTCTTGCATTTAAACATAATGTTGTTGGGAGACACTGCTGCAATACTGATTACTGGTAATTTGTTGAATTCACCTTTGAACGGTTTTATTGGGTTAATTCTGTTATCATGTCCCAATCACGTCTGATTGCACTATCTGCTCTGATGTGTAAAGAGGAAGACTTATTTTGAAATACTTTGGCAGTTAATTTCAATAACATCTTATGCAAGCTTGTACTTCACTCAGTTTGCACGATGTCAAGGGATAAGTTGGATGAAGGATTCTGGAGAGACTGGGCATAGTAAGTTCACTTTGAGTTTTTGGTTGTGCTAAAAAGGTATAAAACCACAGCTTAAGTATGTGAATAATAGAGAAGTGAGGATTAACAATCCTTGTTATTGAGGCAAGAGAAGTCGATTTTTAATCATGAAAACTGAATGTGAAGAGAACAGCAGCTCCTGGAAGGAATCAAATCAAACTCAATCAGCCTGGCTAGATTCAAAAAATTTCACAGCAGTCTGAAAATTATTTCAAGTTGATATTTTGACCTGCATTTGAGGAAAGAGGAGTACGCAGTGAAGGAAATGGAAAAAGTTTTTTTTTTTTTTTCCTGTGGGAGCATAGCAGTGCTCTCTGAACTCCATGGCTGTCTGCCATTTAATTTCAGCGTATCTGCACAAACAGGGAATATTGGCCTGATAGTGGCACTGTAATGGAAAGGTCAGGGGCTTAGCAAACAGATCAGGACTAATTGTCTAGAGACCAATTCATCAAAATCCAGCTAGCAGATATTGATTTGTGTTGATTTGGTGCCAAGTGTTTGACGGACTGAACAACTGTCTGGTCAACATGACCATCATTAGGTTCCTTCATTGGCCAGATCTGAAACCTCTGCAGAGAAGGCAAGCAAATGTGTGCACATGAGAATAACTCTAGGAGGTTAGGAAATGTTAAAGACACTGATAGTAATATCACAGCTGGCTCTGAATGAAGTATCTACACAGCTGTATGATGGATTGCCAAGACACGTGATCTGTTGTAGTCATGCCTCTTACTACTGGCCTTCACTCTTGAGACCTCCAAACAATGATGTTTGTGTTTGTACAAGTACCTCATTTTCATCTGCAAAGATAAGCACAAAATTTTGCACACGATGGACTTTTTTATGTCATTATTCTCGTGCAACCATCAAGTCAAAATTCTACTTTTATTGACTTTTTAATTTTTGAACTGCTCTTATTGAACTCCTGGCACTGGTGTCTACAGAATAAAATGATGAAGCTGTTACAGTGGCTTGCATCGATCAAAAAGGAGTAGTATAAACTTTTCAGCAGCAGGATAATAAGCCATAGTTGAGATTATTTTAGATACATAGAGCATGTGTTTACTATACTGTGCCAGCTCTTGGGTAGAAATGACATCACAGCCCATCAGTTGAGAAAAAAAAACAAGCTTAAGTCTACAAGATTCCAGATAAACACATCCGCACTGTAAACAACTCCGCACTTACAATCAACTACATGAGTAATTTACCACTCGGGCTCTCACGCTAGACCGGACTTGACATTCAGGTTTGTAAGACAACAAAAGGGCGTAATGCAAAGATTGATGCTGGTTTTTATTTTGAGTCAGCAGGATTTTGATGATGTATTATCACCTCAGTCAATCCCACCTGCTGATTGCTTCCCTGCCCCGGATCGATTTTTAAACCAAAGGGGTCTGAAGGCTGTCTTCCTTGCTCTTTCTCACACAGTTTTTCTCATCTTTGCTGTTTTTACTTCTCCACTTTTTGCTCTACCCTTGACTCTCACTGTCCTCTTTATCCTCCGTCACATTTCTAAATCTCTTTTCTCTCGCATTCTGAATTTTGCACGAACTAAGCATTAATCTTTAATGGGGAGAATAAATCGCTAGTTACAGAGATCAGAGGGGATCACAATTACTGAGATTTGTAGAAATAAAGATATGCAGCTTGAAATAAGATGAGACAACAGCATGGTAGTCATTGATATGCTTTTCAAAACACAGCTTGAAAGGGCTTCAGACATAAACATCATTAAAAAGTGTTAGAGAATATAAGAACATGAACATTTAAGATGCTTCAAGGTGAGGTGAGGATTATTTGCAGATTAAAAAAAATGAACACCTGAAACTATCAAATCTGCTGGGGTTTGATCTTATGAGATGAGTCATTTGAATTTTAAAGAGCCGAAGTCTGTCTGCTGATATTTCATTAAATTTGTTTAATAACACCTCTAGAGGGATCAAAAATCAGAAGTTTTACCAACAACAATCTATCTGTGCTCATTTTCGTGAAGAAATTGCATGAGGCTGCCGTGTGGACTTGGCGTTCACACACTCGGTGAGCCCATACTGATGAAAACTTAGAGTGACTAGCTCAAAATTGGCACACCTGTTACAACATTTTTAAGGAGATTGGGTGTGGGCTGCCAAAAAAAACAACAGCTACAACAAACAGCAGGGAGACAGACACACGAGCATGATGTGTTAAAAATCCTGAGATTGCACAATCAGTTTCAAAACTCGAGAGGAGATAGTCCTTCTTTTTTTAAAGGTGTGTTTTTTGAGGTTCTTGTCAACAATAAATGTTTTAGCCTCAGGTTAGCTCGGCCCTTTTAGTTGAAAAGCCAGAGTCTGAGAACCTAAACTGAGGCTTGGTTATCAACAACTGCTGCAGACTGGGTCAGCTCTACTGCGTAATTTAGCTAATTTAAAAAAAAGCCCAACCCCAACATCAAAGTTGGTTCAAGTGTGGGCCCTCTTTTAGAGAATTTCAACACTTAACTCTGTTGTCAGATAGCCTATTCATTTTGACACTGTTTGCATACCTTGTTCTGCATTGGTCAGCAGTGTGGGTTAGACCAAAGTACACCCACACCGAAAAACACAATGTTGAGTCAGACAGTGATAACAAGCTGACTTTTTTTTTTTTTTTTGCAGATTTGAAGTTAAGTTTCTTATGATGTGATGAAGATACTAACAAAAACAACATCAAAACTCATATCTCCAAGGGTTTTAGTCTTTTGTGTTTCAAGCTACAGAAAAGCATCATAGCCTACATTTGCCACAACGCAATTTTTCTAAAAGAATTGGAAAAACAGTTGAAGATATGATACAGTCATTCCAATCCCTAAATTATGAACACTAAACTTGTCACTAAACACCAAAATGTCTAAAATCTGTGGATTGGTCAGTCTTTATCTCATGATGCTAATTCCTCCACAGATATGTTTACACTTTTGTATCAGTAGAAAGACTGTTGGTTTACAGTACCTCACTAAACTTGAGTTCATCCTCTCCCTCAGGCGACTTTCTTCAATCTTTTCTGAAAACCTCCTTACGCTCTATCTATTTCGCAGCATTCTCCAATGATTTAAGAAAGTGCTCTGAGTTACAGCTACACTTTTGCTCAGAGATATGCTTTTCTTCAACTTATGATGGCAACCTGCCACTTACTTCTGCGAGTGGGTGTACAATCTTTGCAATCTGGGTCTCTTCTTTCTTTCTTTCATTCTTTCTTTGTGAGCATTGTTTTGATTACTGTCATGGAAAACAAAGTAGCTCAATAACTCTGAAATTAAATTACATTTATTCAGATCATTATACTCTGGATTTGTGCTTTTAATAGTCTGAGTGTGAGCATGTTTAGTGGCCTCATGTTTCTGATGCTTCTCTTTAACAGGCCCCCGACGTGCAGTCAGAACAAACACTGTAAAATAAGAGAGTGCTCCATGTAGTTTCCTTACACTGGTTCAGGATTTCATTTCCTGCTCCAGTGGGACTGTATATCAAACTCCCTGTAACAAATCAAAAAGAAATGCTGAGGAAGTGTCAGAGAGTGGGCTTTAAGAACATTTCACCCTTACAAATCTGGAGTTTATGAGCCCTGGACTCGGAATAATAATGACTTTATTCATATTCCTGTTGTGGGAAAGGAAAACAGAGTGCCTGCTCTTGCCACACCGAGTGTCCACCTGTATCAATACTCTGCTCAGTTCTCAGTGAAAAACCTTGATCTTGAAAATGATATTTCCAGGTTAAGAAAACAGAGCTCTCAGTAGGCTTTTCCCTAAAGGGGATAATGATGTGTTTTCTTAGTTTCGAATTACAGAGAAACTATTATTCTGACCTTGAAAGTCTCTTGGTAAGGCTTGTCCTTGCACGTGTTTTAAGGTCCTCATTATAAAGTGAGGGCTCTCCATTGAGCAGACCACACATACTCTACAGCTGACCGCCAACATTATACAGGTGAAATGCGCTGCTATAAAGGGTCACGTTAAAAATTCATTAAGTGAAGCCCCAGATGGCCTTAAGAAGCTTCCAAAAATACCCTGATATTAAAAGTGTTCATACCACCTTTCTTAGAAATGTGGGAGATGACTGAAATACTTCAAAGAGAAAGAAAAAGTTTCTTTTTTGGTGAGAAGAAAAAACATGTAGCGTGTTATAACAACTGTTTCTTATTCACAGGAGGTTCTTCTGAAGTCTGGGGAGCATGTTGAAGGTAAATGATGACCTGCAGATTGAAAAACCATGACGACTGCACCCTTCAGGACTCATATCCTTGTGTATGACGCTCTGGAAAAATAACTTCCTGGCTCCTTTTTTAACATACAGACTGTGCTTCTATGTCAGTATGTCACGAACAGAGTACAAACATGGGAGCAACACCCAAATGGACTACAATTACATTCACACCTTCCCCATGGGTCAGAACTACGGGAGAAAGCCTATCAGGACTTTTTTGGACTTCAGGCACTCAAACCTGCCTGAGACCCTGGATTTAAAGTTTGCTCCCTGGCTGTTACTACCCAACCTTCGGAGCATCTCGAAAGTCAAAGTGGTCAGCTTCCTGATGGGCCTGACGCTGATGTTCCTCATCATGGCTTCATACATCCTGACGTGGGACAGGAAAGGACTTTTGTTGACCCCTTCACCCGTTGAACTCAGACCTGTGTTTGTCCCGACCTGCACAGCTGCAGCTCATGTTTCCTCTGAAAACACTTTAATAGACATTAAACTGCTGGTGAATGTCATCCGCTCCAAACTGGAATACACACCCAGGAAAGTGCCGGATGAAAAGGATGTCACTGAAACAGACTCCCATGTAAGAGACAAAAAACAGCATGACTCATTTTTCTACATTAATAGACCAACCAAAAAAAATAAGGGCTGCAATTATAGTGTTTTCATCCTAACTATGACAAAAATATGCTTGAAAAAGATGATTCAGTCTGCTCTGAAAAATGTAAATAAGAGACATCTATTATTGCTTTTCTCTTTGATGACATAACTGACTTGTAGGAGGCTGACAAATAGCAAACACCTCCCTATCACCCCTGCTGTAAATGCCTGTTTGCTGAAGTTCATAATGACTGCTGTTTGTTGAAGCTGGTAGAGGTGATGATGATTCAACACCATGTCTTTGGTGTTGTTCAGATAATATCAGGCTAGGTCTCGCTAAGTGTTGCCACAGACCTATTTACTGCAACTGCTTTTTGCTAATGTACTATATATACTCCTGTTTTTGCTGTCATCGTACCCAATGTAGGTTTTTGGCATTAATGTATAGAGATCAGCAATTCTCGTGATCATAGCGGTGAAAACACGTGTCAGCAAGGATAATATCCATTAGTGGTGTGTGTCACTGTTAGAGATACCTACTGTAAATGAGCAAAGACTACATTTGTAGTCCTCAAACCATTCAAAACACTTTAAACTGCATGTCCCAACCACTCCTTTGTTTATCAATGCCAGGTGTACTTTCTGGTCTATGTTTTTAGTCTTGGTAGTTGAGTCTGCCAATGTTTCAACATGCTTTAGGATGGGAAAATAGTGCAAAGAGGGCATAAGATATTCTCTGTGACTAATCCCAGAACTTACTGGCTATTGTGTGGCGAGTTTTACTGCTTTTATTTATTCCGTTAAACAAGTATCTGCATGCTTCACTCTCAGAGGCCATATGGCCGTTGGTGTATGGATCATAGCTCCAGAATGGCATTCATGCTTTTACACATTCAATCTTTAATCTTTATATAGCATCTATTCCCAACTAATGTTATCTCAAGATACTCAATAAAAAGAGATGGCCTAGAACACATTTTTCATGATATTTACTCATGAAAATTTATATTTATATTTACATTTAAAATGGATACAGCATAGCATTGCAATATTTTGTCTGGTGATATATCGTATTGTCTCATTTACCAAGTATCAGTTTTTTTTCAAATTAATTGTTAATATGAAGTCAAATCTATGATAATGGAAAAATAAATTCAACTGTTCTTCCAGTGAGGTTGGCAGGAGAAAGTTAGTGCAACAAATATAGCAGCTCCTGGGGAAAGACATGAGGAATGCAATCAATCAGGGCACAAAAATCGTTAAATGTTAAAAATCGCAATAATATTGTATCGTGGCTCAAGTATTGTGATAATATCGTATCATGGGGCCACTAGTGATTCCCATCCCTAGTATTTACAAAGACCCAACATAAAGATGGGATAAGATCGAGTCCCATCTTGTAAGATCAGATCCACTTTGATCCTAAACATGAGTGTAGCAGAATTGAGCAAGTTACTGTAGCGAGGAAAGACTTAATCTTAACTGGCAGAAACCTTGAACACAGTCTGACTCATGTTAGACAGTGAACTGCTGAGATGCATTGGGGTTAGAGACGGGTTAGAGGGAGATGCAGAAAGAGAGAGAGATGGGAAGAGATTAAAAACAGCAACAATGCCTTTAGATGCTTTTGATACTATTTTAGTGAATTTGTGAAGTCAGTGTGAAAATGGCTGCTGTTTCCTGTAAAAATAGAAACTCAAACTTTCAATTAGTAGTTACTAGTACAAGTCACATTGTACCAGGCTGCCAGCGTATTCAAGTGTTTCTCTCCAAGTGTCTACTGTCTGTATTGACTCACATTGTCTCTGTTCTTCTCTGCAGTTGTTCTCAGTAAT
This sequence comes from Xyrichtys novacula, assembly GCA_962446985.1. NCBI lineage: Eukaryota > Metazoa > Chordata > Actinopteri > Labriformes > Labridae > Xyrichtys > Xyrichtys novacula. Next base: position 20,606,234 of record OY660874.1, on the reverse strand, counting down.
TCCTCGTCATTTCCTGCCTGGCATCAAGAGCCCTTGCTGGTATGAAGAGTTCTCAGATGAACTCGGCACTGATCCGTACAGGGAAAACCTCTTCACTCTGCGTTCAAAGAGCTTCAAGACTCTCTGTGACCGCTTGAGGGCCAACTTCCTTCAGCATTTACACCAGAGAGATGGTAAACTGTTTCGTCTGCGCTGTCTGCCTTTCTTCTACATCATCGGCCAACCAAAGTGTGGCACGACCGACTTGTTCCACAGGCTGCTGCTGCATCCAGAGATGAAGTTCAACACCATGAAGGAGCCACACTGGTGGACCAGGAAACGATTTGGTAAGTCTTCAGGAGATTGTTTCTGGTTCTCAAACATTTTACGTTTCATACTTAGGGGTGGGAGAAAAAATAGATACAGCATAGTATTGCAGTATTTTGTATAGATTTTTTAAAATTAATTGTTTATATGAAGTCAAATCTATGATAATGAAAAAATAAAAACTGTTTGTCCAGTGAGGTTGGCAGAAGTGACATCATAGAGCAGAGGAAAGTTAGTACAACAAATATGTAAGATGTGCGATATGAAAATAAAATACAGCGTAAATAAGAGAAACATTGAGGAAAGTCAAATGCTAAATTAGCTTAACAGCTGGAAAAAATTATATAAATCGCAATGTATTGTCTCGCAGTACTTGCTGTATTGCAAAATATTAAAAATCGTGATTATATTGTATCACGTCCCAAGTACCGTGATAATATCGTAACGTGGCCCAGGTATTGCAATAATATTGTATCACGTCCCAAATATTGCGATAATATCGTATCGTGGCCCAAGTATCATGTTATTTTGTATCATGGCACAAGTATTGTGATCATATCCTATCGTGGGGCCACTGGTGATTCTCAGCCCTTTTCATATTTATGGTTTACAATTGAAACATTTGGGGTTCAAAGTGCTGGTGGGCCAAAGCAAGATGTACTTTTACCTCAAGGCTGGTAGACTGGGGCGCTCACAGGCTCAGCCCAGAGGCAAAGTCTTCGGTGGGCCAGAGGTTCAACACATGCCCTTGGCCCTTCAGTGCATGTCTACCCCAATTTCTTCTTTTCATTTCAGCTGTATCTTTAAATCTCCTTCTTGAAATCTTAAGAGGGTCATTTGTATCAGGCATAGAAGGACAGGTTAGCTTCCAGAGGCTGAGGAATATAATTGTTAATTGCAACACCAATACAGAGTTACTCTGTGTTAACTCTAATGAATGTTTGTATCACTGAGAGGAAGATTAAAAGTGTAATAATTATATATATATATGAAGGACCCATATAAATTTGATTAAGAGGTGGTTTTGTTTAAATTGGAGAGAAAAAAAGTTTAGGGTCTTGCAACTTTTAGTGACTCCTGTGAGGATGTGGGTGTCAGACCAGAAGATTATTAGCACGCTGAAGAAAAAAAAAGTACTTTCACAAATATTTACAGCAGGTGATATGTTTGGCTGTTACAAGAAAGCAGGAGGAGACTTACAAATGTACGAGACAAAATTAGCAAAAAGATAAAACACATCATTCTGTTGTTCCCTTATTTGTTTTGCTGCTGGTGTAGGTCTTTTCCTGTAAGAATGTTCTCCTGTCATTCTTTTGTAAGTGCAAAATTCATAATCAAATTGAAATCTGCATAGAATCAAGTTGTATAGAATAGTCCAAACCAGAGCGTCTGACTATCTGCAGCTGTTCTATCATAAAATGCTTCATTTATTCCCATCAAAGCAAAGAGTTTCTCTTTGTTGTGCTCACAGGAAGTGCTTTGATTAACACCACATGTAGAAAAAGAAAAGTATTGTGTGGTGTGCAGCTCTTTGTTTGATGTATTTCTTCTGAAACAGCCTTTATTTTTCTGTCTTATTGTTAAACTTGATTTGAGGCTTACTCAGCCCAATAAATGAATTTCGTGGTACTGAATCCTTTAGAAGAGTTAATAATAAGTGTTTTTTTTTTTTGGTGCTCCTCGGGGTGTAGGTTATATCCGTTTCAAAGATGGCTTCCAGGAAAGTTTTCCTGTGAAAGATTACCTGGATCTGTTTGACTTGGCAGCCCAAAAAATCCAAGAAGTAATCAGTGGAAATTCATCTGGAGACCACAGAGCTCCCCAGTTCATAACAGGTGAGCATATGTGAAAGTGTTTGTGTGATTTGGGTGGGTATGATTTGGTATTGTTGGCGTCCATTGTGCATTAGATGGAAGAATCTCTCACACTCTGGTCTATGCGCTCTATGTTTTTCCTGAGATCCTTTGAACAGCTGAACAAATGGATCCTGACCATGATTCAAATACCTGCTCCCTTTGGTCTCTTTTTCCTTCATTGTTATTCAGTCAGTCAAGTAGCTCTGACCTCAGGAGCACTACTGTGCCATTAAAAAGTCAACATAGAACCTGAAATGCCTCAGGGTGCCTTTTTGTTCACTCTCTGTGCATATGAGGTTATAAAAGTTGACCCAGACTCTGCTCTTCTAGGCCTTGCCCAAAGAGACAGGAAACCCGGAGTAAACCTCGGATTAAAGAAATTCCATTTTCAGGGTGAAGCAGAATCAGAGTTAAGGGACTTTGTCATCTTGATTGTGAAAAGTAAGATGTAGCATACTTTGCTTTGGCTGTGGAAGGAAAACAAACGTGTATTATATTCACTTCTGTGAATCTCCAACATAGCCACTTAACAGTCACTTTTTTTTTCTCACTTGGCATAATGTATTATGTTAAAAAGGTGCTGCATATTCTGGCCAAAAGCCATGTTCAACCTAACCTCATTATTCCTGACAGTGCTTGACTCACTTCATTAGCATTGTTACCCAGGGTGTTGCTAAGTTTCTGAATATCTTGACAGGTGAAGCCAGTGCATCAACCATGTGGGACAACCAAGCCTGGAGCTATCTTGACAGAGAGAGGGAGGAGGCAGAGCCCCCATTTCTGGCCCAGGACTTCATCCACACAGTTCAGCCTGGTGCTAAAATAATCATCATGCTCAGAGATCCAGTAGAGAGGTACTGTGGTGAGCAGTGATTCTCTTCCAGGGGCAGATTTTAAAGTTGATAGAGGGTAGATGAAATTATTTGCTGAAACTATGACTAGATTATTGTATACAATAATTATATTAACAAAATACAACGAATAGATTGGTTGAATAAAGAGAACTCAATACATTAAAATCAATGAGAAAAAACAACTCAGTGTGCGTGAAGCCTAACCGTTTTAGTTACTTCCATTTGAAAAACATCGAATTATTTTTAAGTCTAGTAATTTGTTCTTTTTTTAGTCAGAGCTGACTGCAGGTCTCTGTGTTTCCAGGCTTTACTCGGACTACCTTTACTTCAAGACGGCCAACAAGTCTGCAGAGGTCTTCCATCAGAAGGTCATAGACTCTGTGCAGCTGTTTCGCACCTGCCTGTCTGAGAGGTCACTTCGATCCTGCGTATACAACACCAGCCTCTCCAACTCTATGCCGGTTAGCTCACATTATCTTTTCTGCCTGTCCTCAAAGGGAAGTTAAAGTCAAACGATCAGTTAGGCAGCACTGTTGTTCTTATTATCAGCTTAACTGTGATCAGTCATAGAGTCCTGAGGATAATCACACCCCTGATATTCAGTACAACAGCTCGACCTTGAGTGATGTTGCATTTATATGCATTTATTGAACTGTTCATCAAGCGGCATAAAAGAGCAAAACATTATTTAGAAACAACAGATGACAAATGAATTGTCTCTGATAATTCATCTTGCTCAAACACCACAAGCAGCTCAGCAGCTTGACTGAACAGATTTCCAGACTAACCAAACATTTTCCTGCGCACTTGCTGCTTTGTGTATTTACACGTTACAGCTGACTGCATATTCTGTACTATGTAGATACAGTATATCTGCATGTCTCAATTTTTGTGCCACCAGTTGGTAATTGCTTTGATTGGGTGTAAGAATAAGCTTGGTCAATCTCGATGAAGAAATTCTGCTATGTACCCTGTATCAGCACTCACAGTTTGCCTCATATCTCTTATCAAAACACTTTTAAAAAATGTTTTCTGAGGTCTATGAAAAAAACTATCAGCTCCTAAGCTTCCTTCAGACCCCTCAGATGAAATGTCCTGTACTCTGAAGCAGCACAAGGCTAAAATTTGAGCTCTGTGTGATTTCACTCCTTATCACAACATGTAGGCCACAGCACTGTTATCCTGTGAGATCTACTATATCAAAGTTGATCAATCAAAATAAGAATATCAAATAAAACACATTTCTAGATTGTTTGTGTCTTATCAATATTTTTTGTTTTGTTTGGATGAGATTTAAGACATTTTAAAAATGTTCACTTTGTGTGGGTTAAGGTTAGTGGCTAAGTTTGTGCAAATGGCTTTGGGCTATGCTGCCCCCTTGAGGACTCAAAATGTCAGTGCAGCTGGATAACAATGTACACTTTTGATTTCATTGCTGCCAAAACAGAGGTTAACTTGTGTTTCTCCCCTATAGGTTAGGCTCAATTTGGGGTTGTACATCATCTTCTTGCTGGACTGGCTGACTGTTTTCCAAAGAGAGCAGATTCTTGTTTTACGACTCGAGGACTACGCGGCAAACCTCAAAGGGACAATCAAGAAAGTTTTTGATTTCCTGAGTGTCAGTATGTATCTGATAAGCTCATCTCTTACATAAAAAAATCAGAATCATCATTCTGGCTGTGTATTGTCAGTCGTCAAGTCTGTAGTGACGCTAATATCAACCTTCCAACCTCCCTGTAGGTCCTCTGTCAGAACAGGCAGAGTCAGCACTGTCCAAACGGCCCATGTCTAACACCAGGCGGGCGGCAGACAGAAACCTGGGCCCGATGCTTCCAGTCACTCGAGACTTCCTCAGGGAATTTCACCAGCCCTTTAATCAAAAACTGGCCAGTGTGCTGGACAACAAGGCCTTTCTCTGGAGTACCACCTGATAGGACATGGACTAAATGGATTTGAATAAAGCACCAGAGCAAGAACCTACAGAAGAATGCCTACTGATATGAACTTATTTAAGAGGGAGAACTCATACAGAGATGTAAGTTATTGGTGGAAACACGAAGCTGGGTTTGTTTGTGATATTTATTTGCTTTCAAAATGATGAAAATAAAATATACTGAGTTTGTGTTTCAATTTGATCCTTCTGCTTAATTGAGAAGCAATTTCAAAGCTGACTACTGAGGCTGGAATAAAAATCGTCTCATTGCAGTTTTGAAATTAAAGACAAGGTTTCACATCTTTTTTTTTCTCATAGCTTATTCCCTTTTTATAAACACACAAAAAGTATTTGCTGGCATCAAAGTTTTGTACAAGCTCTCTCAACCCGTAAAACCGAGATCTAAACCCTGCACATGTCCTGTCCAAATGGAGTATTTGGAGGCTTTGGATTATTTGTTACACTGAACATGCCGGTAAAAGATGCCAGGGTGAGTTACTGAAAAGTGTAGTTTCTCTATTTTTCACTATTGTCAACCATGTATTAAATAGACAGCTAGATAAAAACAGATAAATTCACTCGCAATCTGGTGCAATTACTCTGGTGGTTGTCAAAGTGACAATGGAGGAACTGGCGTACAAAATTGATTTTAATTTAATGCTTTAATTTGCTGAAGATTTCAAATAAATCTCGCTGCATTCAAGAAGATGTGCCTAACTTATGTAGATATGCAAACATTTGAAATATATGGAAGTTAATTGAGATGTGCAGTCATCAAATATAACAAATTTATCACTAGCTGATTGCTTTAATTTACAGTGGGGAAAATGAAGTGAGTCATTTTTGCTATACTGTCAAGAATATAGATGTCAACAAACTTTAAAGGCAATATTGACAAACTAGACAGTTTAGTATCAGTTCTTGAGTTTGAGTGATGGTATGCTCAAGTGTGGAGATCAACCACAGGAGGGCGCTAGTGCACATCTTATAACTGCTGTACATTTAGCACCTAAGAACTGGGTTTGAAAAGACAAAGTCCAATTTAATATTAGAGAATAATAGGTCACTAGTATAGATTTTTGTAGTATTAAAATTTTTTTGAAGATGGTCAGGCTATATGACAGTACACAATGACTGGACCCCATCCCCACAATCATAATCATACACAATCATAACTTTTATATATATTTATAAACAGTCTCATTAGTTTAGTTATGAGCCTCAGTGTCTGTAGTTCTCAAGGGGAGTAGCCCAGGTTCAATCCAGACCCGTGGTTCTAAGCCCCATGTCATTACCCACTTGCTTTTTGACTCTGTCCACTGTCTTTTCAAAATAAAGGTGAAAATCTACCTACATGACCAGATAAAATATACATAAATAATTAGTATTCGATGAGGATGCAAATACTAGACAGTGGAGTTAAGCTCAGCTAACAGTAAATAAACACAGTAGTATATACACATTCAAATAACCTTCATACATAAGAAATAAAGTGAGGAAAGTAAATCTGGATTAAAAGTTTCTGGGTCACTGGAACCTGCAGTGTAAGTCTGGATTCATCTGGATAATGTAGATTATGAGGTTAAGTGAGACAAAGCCAAGTCAAAGCAGAAAGAGGTTGAGGAGACAGACCAGCGTCTTGGACTTCTTGTACAAAAGGACCCGGTTGTTTGTGAACAAATTTGCACTCCGTCTATAAAGAAGTCATATGTTGTTCTGTTACCGTGAACATCTGAAGGATAATCAGATATTTTCCTTGGACTGGAACTTTAAACAGTGATTTTGTTCTTTTTTAGAGTCAGAGCATTTTCACTGTCTCTATGACAAAAGTTACAACCATAGACTGTATATAGACTCACTGCAGTCCACTTGCTCACCAGAGAAACAGTAAAAGCTGAAAGGGCTGGTGGCTTATTCAACTGTTTTGATTATGTGATTGGTCCCTTGGATGATGACAGAGCTTCAGGAAGAGCAGGGCTGAAGAGAAAAGGTGGCCAGGCTGTTGATTGTGCTCTTCATGAGATAGAAATGAGGATACTCTGCAGGCCTAAGAAAATGACAAGATGTCTTTTGACGTGCCTTTGCTCTGTCAAGGACATAAGACGTTTTAAGTAAGTACGTAAGTAAGTCAGAGAGCGATATGAATCGACAAAAACACAGCTATTAAAAAATGAATAAAACTGAGGGGGGCAGGGGGTCACCTAATAAAAAAACTATACTGGGTTGATACAGAGTCTGAATTTGTGATCGATTACTTTTTGGTCAAAAATAAATTGAAATGATTTGAAATGAAAACAATTTTTAGAATCATGTAAGGTGAACATAACTCATAATTTTATTGTCGAATTACTATGAATAATATTACATTTAAAATTAAATAGGCCTGAAGAAAATATTTTATTGGAACATGATTCCTATTTTGTGTATTCGAATCTTTCTTATCTTGTTATCAGAATACATTGTAGAGATTACTTTTTACTTCGGATTATTCTTTGTGACAATGTAACTTGTAGTTGCTCTACTTTTGTTATTTCAGTGTCAACTGTTTGAATTACGACCGTTTTACGCGAACCAAACACAACTTTACGTCGCGTCTTATTCCTTTGCGTGATGACGTTTCGATGACACTATCGATGATGACCAATTGAACTTTGGTAAACTTTTTTGAATTCGTCGTCCGTTTTGATTGATTGGTTGGTATCATTACATGTGTTTCAGTGTGTGTAGTACAACATGGTTACCTGTGCATTACCCGGTTCCAATCCTAAAAATAATCCCTTCAATCCTGTCCACGATCGTCGGGATTTCCGGAAAATACAAATAATCCGTGCTAATCATCTGATACTGCACGTGCATTTGATAACGAGGAATGGAGAGTAGATGATATATAAAACATCATGCTGATAATTTACGCAGAAACCGCAAAAAAGGATACTTTACAAATGGAGAAAAGAGGAGGATGAAGAAGAAGAGGACTTTCTATTCAAGCTACATCAATACTGTGAGTTTCCTAAACTTTAAGTATGCTACTCTACTTCTGCCAGGTGATGATTGCTGTGGGCTCAAATGAGAGATAATAAGAGTTGTTTTTGGAATTGATGATATTCAATTGGATGCTGCATTTGAACTAGTCAGAGATTTGGTAAACCCACAGATCTGGGATGTCTTGTCTGTGGTAGGGGCTGTAAACTCTTTTCTGTTTGATACAGATTGTTTGCTCTTAGAAGCATAACCTACATCTTAATGATATACCATCTTGTTTTGCTGTGGTTATGTTATCTTGTAGGCCTACTGTGTGTTTTGTATCATCATTGGTTATTAGTGCAGAGTTCATATTTGTTTACTGATACATCACGATGAGATTTTAACAATTTCATGACATGAAAGATAAAAAAACACAGCGTTTCCATTAGAGCCTTATGTCTTTGCTCCCGTCTTAGTCTGGTTTTAAATTTATTGCTCCGTTTATGTTAAGTGACCATGGGTACTTAAAAAGACACTATGCAAATTACTGTTTTTAATAGAAATGCTAATATTCTTAGACCTGTCCTCTAGTAGTCTAACTGACCAACCGCCGGGTAGGCTTGATTTCTTGATTAGAAGATACCGTCTAATGGAAGGTACAGACAGATTGCCGTTTAACACTATCTTTGTGGCCACTTTAATATGCAACAAACTGCCAGTGGCTTCTGTAATAATACTAAACCAGCTGATGTTCAGTGAAGTTGAATTTTATTCTGGTGTATTTTGGTGCACACTCCTGATCCCTTCTTTGAAAAGTTCAGTCTGACTGTTGGAAAAGCTCATGTAAAGGGTTAAATTACTGCAGAAGATAAGAAATGGAAGCTTTGGTGCATCCTTACGTCATTGATTGGTGAATCGATGGAGAACACAATGAGTAAAAATCTTTCAAACAGACCTAAATGGACCAAGATCCCCAGAAGCCTAAAGCTACAGAAACACACAGAAGAATAACGTAAAAATATAAGATTTAACAGGGATGCAGGCTTTTAGCTCTTATCTGATACACCGATGTTTTTAAACTCATATTGGCAGCAGCTTGGCAGAGCATACAGTGATAATCTTGAGTTCATCGTAAGGGTGGTGCAATGAAATCTGTTGTTCTTTATTCCGCTGCTTTAGCTCTCTACTATTTACTGTCGCTACTATATTACCCAGATTTGCTTTGTTTTTTAGACTGAGAGAGAGACTGCAGGTTTTTCATGGGTGCTGCTGACACTTTTTTGCTCTTACTTTTTAGAAACTCTTGTTGCTGTTCAGGATCACAGTTTCTAGGATGGACAGTTACATCAGTCGCACTAAAGCAGTGGTGTTATGCTCCTTGCGTCACCTGTGCTTCACTAGCATTGCAAATAGCTATTTTTCTGTCTGATTCCAACACCTTCAAACAGCCCACAGCTTGAAGCTTGTTGTTGTCCTATTACTTATATCAAGCCTATAATATTGTACATCCTTATCTACATTCCTGACTCTCACTTTCAGGCAGTGCAAGATTTCACTGGAGGACACCAGTTTCTCCATAAACAAAAATCCTGTTCTTACTTCAAAAAGTCTATCTTTTCATTTGACGAAAATTAATCATTATGTTAATGGTTAATATAATCCACAGTGTGCGGTATATTACAAACCTATTAGGTGCTGCAAATTTGAAAGGCGTGAATTTAATTTCGAGCAGCATGGGGTTGTATTATCAGGAGTTCAGCCAGAAGCATGATGTGATGAGAAGTTCCAATGCACAGAGAACTACAGCACTTTTTTTAATATGTTAGGAGTTTATATGTTGATTTTTAATTTCATACCAACTAATCTTATTTCCAGAGATTCTCCTTAGCAGTGCACTAAGAAAACACGGTTAAAATAGGAGCCAGGTTTAATTAAAACTGTCCTGCCTCTGGGTGACAACAGAGTGAGCCATAATAGAAAAAATGAAAAGGAAAGAAAAAAAAACAAAACTTTGTGAACGCTTGATAATTAGGTTTCTGTTATAGGGCACTTGTACTGATAACTCTGAGCCCACATCCCTGCTGAGTGAAAAACAACTTACCTGTCAATATGTTTGTACGCTGCAACCTCCTATGACTTCACTGAATAGTGTGCTCACACATTCACACAAATACACATAAACACACAGGCAAAAGAAACGAACCGTTCTAACTTTTGCCCTGTTTTATTTTTCTGTCATTATTTGTGTGTTTCGTTACCGCCTGCAGCTAAAACGTTCCCTCTCGATTGAAAATTGCAACACCCTGATTTAGAAAATCTGCGTCAGCAGCTGTTGACGTGCACAAAATACCAAGAAAAACAGCTCTGGATGAGCAGTGGAGCAATGACGTTACAGATGATAACGTTAAAATAGAAAGTGATTAAAAAACTACAACCACGTCTGCATGCGTCAGGAAATGAATGTTTGGCATTGGGCTTCTATAGTTTTGTTGCAGACCCGCCGTTCTCAGAACATCAAATTACAGACATCTGAAACTATGATTCAGATGTTGCTCAGCCCAATTAGTCCAATTACATGACAATTCACCTGGATTTTAACAAGTTAGGGAACAAGCCCTGAGCGTAAATCACTCCTTAATTTTAACACCACAAACACTTGGGTACTGTTTTTGGTAAGATTTGAACAGGTCCGTGACTAATGGTTTAAGTACTGTTTGTCCTGTGTTGTTAATTTGGTACAGAGGAGGCTTCAGATGGTGGTTCAGATGAAACATGTAATAAAAAGTTTGGGAAAAAAGGTTCTGAACTTTAAAGTTAAATCAGAGATGATATCCACATCATATGTGTCATCATCATCATCATTCACTGGCAGCAACAGTCAGCAGCATCAGAGTTTTTGTTAGTTTTTTCTTTTTCTTTTTTTTCATGCTCACAGAGACAGAGAGAGCTAACAACGAAAGATAAACCTCTGTGGAGCACTGAGCACGAGCCGAGGCAATCAGTCATGGATGAACTGTGCTATGACTTCAATTTCAACAAGAGAAAACGAATCCTGCCACTTCATTTAATTGCACAACAGAGAGGCTGGACTGCTGGGACTCATACCTAGAGAAATCCAACTTTCTACTTTCATGTTATTAAAACAAAAGAAGTAGATCCTCACAGGGCCAAGCAAAACTGACATTCAGAGCATCTAAATGACTTAATCTGCTCTATTGCAGCTTTGATAGATAAGCATATATAGTACAAACCTTATCAATGAACCATCAGGGCAAACAATAAAAACCAAACAATGTTCAACTAAATGGGACACTTTTAGGCCATACTACCCTGCATTAGATCAACAATAACAGCACTTCAAATGAAAAGTTCTTCAATTTCTACAATTAAGTTTTAAGAAAAGTTAGATGAAAGTTTAGATCCCAAGATTTTTTTGCATAAAGAGCTTCAGGATTTATTTTAATCTCTGTGTGCTCTTTCACTTCAATCCTCATAATCCGCGTCACTGTGTACAATTAATAAATTAATAGCATGATGTTGTCAAGACAACCAAAGTCATTGAATACGGTTGAATGAAAGTGCCAAGGCTGGTAAAATGTGTTTAATAGAGCATGGCCAGTACCCGAACACGTCAAAGAAGAGTTAACGCACATCAATGTGCCAGTGTGTTAAAAAACGAAGGTAACCAGGTAACAAGCTCTGAATCCTTGCTGTCCTATCTAAAAATGATATTCAAGCTAAAAATAAGAGACAATATGAGTCATACCTCAATCTCATGAAATTGCCTGGCTGCTCCAGGTTACATGTTTTCATGTACAATTACTTCAGAGTTATATTTAGTACTCTGTCCCACTACATATTCAAATTCCTCCTCTCCCTTGAGGTGGTGAACAATCATCTCAGCATATTACTTTGCATTTTATCTTGAGGACACCAGACAGTGAGGGTCAAACCAACAACCTCTGTGATTATTCTGAGACCCACCTCCTCAACCCCAGAGCCACAGACACCCTCTTCAGTGTGTGTGTGTGTGTGTGTGTGTGTGTGTGTGTGTGTGTGTGTGTGTGTGTGTGTGTGTGTGTGTGTGTGTGTGTGTGTGTGTGTGAATGCTATCACGATCTGCATTTGTCATCTAGCTGTTGTGTTCATTTACTTTTGACTCATTCATCTCAGTCACTTTCAATAGTTGGTACATCAATTTGGAAATGCAATAATAGTGGTTTTATTATGTGACAGTGTGACAAATTGTGACTTTAATGTTTGTAAAAATTCAATCTATTCTGTTATTGTTTTTATTATGTCACAGTTGTGGTATTTTTTTTTGACCTTTTATGACTGACTGGCTATTTAATCTGAATTTATTACATGTTATGCTCAGGATGGTTAAAAAGTTTTCTGCAGGAATTTTAATATCTAGTATCTAAAATAAATCTCAAATACATGCACATACAGTATTCAGTCTTCTTTGTCTTCAAATGACTGAGTGTTTCTCTTCTGTCGGGTCTGATATCTTTATAACAGTCCCATTATTTTTCTTCCTTTGTAGCTCTCACTTTAGACGCCTACACTAACATGACCACACATTTACACATGCCTGTTAATGGGTTTCTGCTGCTGTCCATATTAGTGTAGCTTGTATTTAACTGAATGAAGGCTCACTGATGGGTGGATGTGTTGTCATGTATATGTGCGCTGTTGTGTTCTTACTTAGCAGCAGATTGTTTAAAAAATGAAGCCGATTCAGAAGTGCAAAAATCTGCACTTTATTGAACGTCCATTTAAGGTTGGCTCAAAAAGCCAAGGACCCCGCTTAGAGACTGTGTAAATCCTCTTTTATATACAGGAGAATTAAATGTAACACCACTGCAACTACTGTTCCCTGCGGTGATTAGGGATGATATCCATATAGATGTCTACAGTTTAGAATCAGCCGATACCGATCCAATTCCAATACATAGAGATGGGAAATGATAAGATTTTGTCAGTATCGATGCCATTATCGATTCTGCTTATCAATTCAATTCTTTAATGATTCCCTTATTAACGTCTCTTTTTGATTAAAAAAAAAAAGTAGACTATTGGTTTTCATCATTAGCTCAAAATTTTATTGAGTCTACGATTTCCACATTTCATCCACAGGTCAGATGTGATGTTTGGTTCTTTTCCAGCATTTGAGATGTGGTTTCCTGCTGACATCAGCGTAATTAGCCGCACTTGTATGCTTAGCTTGTAGCCTGAAGCTCAAACCCAAAGTACTCAGGTGATATTTTTATTCCATGACACAAAGTGCATTTTACGTCTGACTTGTCACCTGAGCCGTATGAGAGTTTTTAAAGTGAGATGTGCCATGCAAAAGTGCAGTGATGTGGTTGTTTTCCATCATGGTGGCAGCAGGAGTAGGAAGATGCAGCTGCAGCTTAACATCGGTGCACTGAAAGATGACAAAAAGCATGTAATTTTGGATCGTTATTGCATCACACACTGCATGTAGATTGAACTTTTTCATATTGAATATACAGCAGATAGAGTTATAGATAAATTTCCATAGTCAGGGGCATGGTGATTTGACCAACAGGTGCGTGTTGTATCTAAGTGTTTTGTTAGCCTCTAATACTGTTGCTCAAACTTTTCTCCCTGTTTTTAGTTTGCTAAGAAAATTAGACGTTTTTTTCTTTATGGTGACCACCATCATTGGGCTCTGTAACTCCTCATCAGAAACCATTATTGTCACCACAACTACACTTGTACAGTCTGATAAGTTGATCAAAGATCAAAACAATTTTTCAGTCAACTTGTCAGCTGATAAAATTGCTGACAGTTACAGACTTAATGTGGAAATTTCCTCAGTCAGTTTGATTAGTCTTCCTTTAATTAATAAATATTGGAAAATGCAGGCTTACCATCCAATGATGTATTTATATTTCTGTCTGGATATAGTATAAGAATTATAGGCATGTTGATCCGTTCAGTTTTTCTGGAAGAATAAAAAAAATACATGTGGAAAAAAAAAGTTTGGTGAACAAACAGCATGTTTGGAGAAAGAACATCTTGACCCCAGTTTTTTGGCATGGCGGTTGTTGTTGTCAAACTTTAGAGTGGTTCAATCTTCCCGTCATTTGTACCCACTTACCCTGTGCAGAGGTCGAGGCAGTGCTTACTCTGGCGGTCCAACATGTTTGACACATAGACAAAGCAATCACACCCACCGTTTCCAGTTTATCTGACCCGCGTGTGCTTGGCCTGTGGATGGACACCAGAGCACTCAGGGGTAATTGCGCAGACCTCCTGAAGGAGTGACAGCACTTATCACTTCACAGCTCCACAAGTGGCGGCATCTTATGAGTTGATGTATCAGTTCTTGCATCCCGTGCATCAAAGACAAAAGAATATGTTAAAAATATAAATCTGATCACATCTCCTGATACTTTTTCTTGCGAGCGAACTCAAAGATCTAACATAAAAAAACCTACAACAGGCTTCTGCAATTCAAGGTCGCCTCTCGTCATCGTGATCATTTAACTCAACAGTTATTCTCTTTTTCGCAGAGCCTGCTTGCTTATTTGACCACTTTAAGAGGGGCCTATTCATGCGTAACCACCTCTCGGCAGAAGCTAGCCCCTTTTGTCTTCTGGTCCTCTCTTTGCTCAGGTCTTTACTAATGAAATGACTTGATGGATTTTTACTGAAGCCTCAGGCTCTTAGTCGGTGTGAGCCAACAAAGACTGTGAGGATCAGTTGTGTTTTCTATCCTTTTTGATTGATTCTCAATCCCTCCCATTCGATTTCCTCCTTCCCCCTATAATGACAGTCTTCTTGCATTTGTCTGTAAGATTTCCTCTGTGGTGGAGAGTGGAACATATATGGTCACATCCTGTTGCTTTCGAATATCACACTCGTCCTCACATATATGCTGTTTTAATTTCCCTGGCTGTGAAATTGCCTGATATCTGAGTGATGTCTTTAGATTTACCTTCGTCTAAAGTCATTCACACCTTTAAAAAAAGATATGCCCTTGTCTACGTCAGTTCGGATGTGCCCCCTCTTGGGTCTCAATTATAATCTGATGGGATTTCTAATGGTATCTCATGTCAGAGTGGATCTTTTCTGGCACATTTTTATCACACCTGGCCCTTGCTGAGGCTGACAGCAGGGTAATGAAAAAGGTGGAATCATCTGTCAGATGCGTTTCAAAGCATCAGCTCATAGCCTGAGGTTTATCTTAGGGTTTCATAGCAAAAAAAAATGACCCAAGGCAAAGGTGCATGGTGTTTATTGGATGCTGTGGAAATAACCAAAGTTGCTGTAAGTAAGAGGTTATGAAAATCAACAGTCTTCATCGAAAAGCCACATTTTTGTCTTCCAAATGTGGGAGAAATGACTCAGCAGTGTCTGGTTTATATAGAAACACTGTCGATTCAAGTTAATGGATTTCTTAAATTTGAAGTTGGGAGTCTGCATGCATGGCTCCATCAATGAATAAGGAGGCGGCTGTGTGAATATGTGCCTTGTATACCAGGCAGCACTCTTAAACATGGGCTGCATGCTAACTGGAGACATGAAGGAAAAAAGAAAAACTCCGAGACCAGACAGCATTTGGTGCACTTCAGCTGCTCTCAGGTTGTTAAAACTCAATTTAAAAACCCTTGAAACAAGGTTTTCAGATGCAGCTGTGTTATCGGTGATGTGTTCAACCTCCTCAGCCCACTTTATGTAACATTTAAAGCCTGAGATTTTGCTTACACAGACTTCTTATTTACCTCATCAAATTATAATCTGCAGTTAGTTAATCCTCTGTATAGCAGAGAGCAGAAGGATATGTATCTTACTACCACCCACACAAGAGCTGCAAAAATAGACATTCATGGAGTTATATAGCCTTTATGATTTACAAGGAAAGTCATACAACAGGGTTAACATATGTCTCTTTTTTACTGACAAGCAACAGAAAAGAAACTAAAAATAAAAAGTGATGTGTTTGTTAAAACATGATTGTATCTTCCATGGCATCTTAATCAACTTTATTTATGTATGTTTATCTATTTGTTTGTTTTTTGTTAACTTTAAAAATGAGTAAGATAGCTCAGACTTATAGTTTCACTCTAGGGCTGACTGGTGTATCATTTGACCATCCCACCTACAAAATTCACATCACAAGGTGTACAATGTCAGTCACATGACCTAAAGCATGTCGAGCAGTCACCTTTTCCTGGTTTACTTGAACATTAAAAGCTGACCTGATATCACTTTAATGCATCAAATTTAAGACAGATTTTCTTCCTGTTTGTCCCTGCTTATGCTGGTGCTTGTCAGTGTTGTTAGCAAGTACACAAACCTCCAGCAGGCCCATGGAGTATTTACTTTGTAGTATAGCATCTATACTAGGGGTGTAGTAATCCTTGGGTGACCATATGTCCTCTTATACCTGGACATGTCCTCTTTTTTTTGGTGGCTGTCCGGGCTTGTCCGACTTTGTCCAGGGAAGTTTATAGAATCCTTCTAATGTCCGCAGTTTTGTACGAGAGTTTTAATTTTGTGTCATGTGGACTTACTGGGTCAGAAGCACATAAAAGACGCTCTATCCCGGGCTGTAAAACTCTCAAAATTAACTTTGTGCGACTCTGTGACTCCGCCCCTGCGTAGTCGTGTCCTCTTTTTGGGAAGTCAGAATATGGTCACCCTAAGTATCCTAGTATTGGGTATTATCCAGTTACGGATGAAAAAGCCAGTAGGGTATTGTTGACAAAGGACTTATCTGTTTGGCCAATCCAATTGGCAGATCTATTTAACTCAGTTCTATGCTAGACTGTGTTTAAACAACCATGTTTTTATACGTACTACATCATCAGCATGTTGGTTTGATATCAAGGTGTAAAAACTTAGAGAGGGTTTATGGATTCATTGTTTCGAACATGTGCAACACGTTAAAAAACTAGTGTCTTTGCTGCTCGATCATACACTTGGATCCCAGCAAGTTCAGTTTGCCATCATGAGCATGCTCATCATCTTGCTGATTGGCTGTCATGGCCTGAGTGATTCTCTTGAGATCAGATTTGACTACTCTCACAAACAATTTTGTGAACGAAGTATCATGCGTCATGTATTTGCATCATTCAAGCATATAATTTGCTGAGTTCCGGCTACCTCATTCACAAGTGTAATTATCAGTAAGGTTATGAGGTCACCTATATATCCGCCTGAACTCTCCTCACCTCTTGCCTCTCTTCACCTCCATGAAGGTGTCAGAGCCACTGTCGAAGGTGTGAGTGTGGTGGGGTGATAACAAGAGGGGGATTTAATTTGAAAGCAGAAAAAAAGTCATTAAAATCCAGATGATTGAAATTATAACTGCATCATTGTAAATTTTGTTGTTTACAAGTGCTTAAGAAAATGTATTTGTATCCGTTTTTTTCTGTAGAACTCCAATGTCAGTAATAAATAGAAAAGTATGTGTAATATTAACAATTTATTAATATTACAGGATGTGAAGTTTCATCACGAAGCATCTCTAGAACCTCTAAATCCTGTTATCACCACACCCTCTCCAGCTACAGTGTATCTCCTGTTTATTAAATAGTGGGTTTAACAACACACTCTGAAGTCACACTCTCACTAACTGTTATCAGGCACAGCTGGAGTCACCAAAACACTATGACAACCATGCCTAGCGTAGTAAATAGTGCCGTGCAGAATAAAAATTGTTGAGTACCCTTGAGTATTTACTTAAAAGCCCGTATTATATCTGATAAAAGACACCTTTTTAATCTAAATCTCTTCACTTTGTATTCGAATGCATATTAAAGCCTCGTGGTTACACCTTAAAGTTTCTGCCTTCTTGTCCTGAATTTTGATTATCCTCTGATCTATTTTTAAGCACTAAGTGTAGCAGAATTCCCTCCCCTGAAGTTAGGCTGTTGTTTGATTCAGGGCAGTATTACTCAGCTGTGGATGTGACTCACTCACGAAGCTCCTCGGCTAGGAGATGCCAGGGTTTCTGCCTCTGCTGATAGATACGATGCAGCTGCAAGAGTAAAGCAAGATTCACTGTGTGTTTCATAAAGCAGCTTTATCATTTCCTTAATATCCTTACTCTTTCTTTTTTTCTTATCTGCTCTCTTGCATAACAATCCTCAAATTCACAAACCAGTGACTATATATAAAGAAGACATCTTATACGTAGGCACAACCTGAGATGTTTGAAAGGCGTCATTAGAACTGCACACACGTATAATTTCACACATATATTTAGACCTGTCTGATAATTATAATGCAGCTGCAGAGGTGGCTCTTATAGCTCTTATAGCTGAACAATGGAGTAATCTATTCCTGTAAAGGTCAGACTTGCTTAAGTAATAAGTGCTTTAATTGCTTTGGATCGTGAACAATGACGTACGAGCGTTCCTGTCAGGTGATTATCTATTTTTACAGAGGGGACCCAAGCGTATCCCGAGTGTGAAGATTCAGACCATTATTGAAGTATTAAGTGGATATGCCTCCCACTGGTATCTTTATTTAAATCTTCATTTCATCACAGGTTGGTAAATGAGTGGATTGCATTGTGAGGAATTGGATGCTAAGATGGAAAATGGACGCATTTCATGAAAAATCTATTCTGGTCTGAAAAACGTATTTGCCGACTAGTTCTTTGATCATGATCTGTACACACTTTTAGTTATATTACTGTATTTCTCGAAAATATAAGTCACATTTTTTTAATAGTTTGGCTAAGTTTGCGACTTATACTCAGGTGTGATTCATATATTTGAATATGTAATTTCATATATAATTTGGTCTTGGATTTTGTAAAATAAATTTCCCCCCAAAATGCGACTTATACCAGCATTTGTTTTTTCTTCTTTATTATGCATTTTTTGGCTGGTGCGACTTATGTTCTGGAAAATACAGTAGTCTAATCCTAGTTCTATATATCCATTAGCTCTATTAGTCTATTGCTTAATTAAAAATCATATAATAACTAAATAAATTAAACCCAAGTCAAACCGTATGCAAGTTCAGTTTACGGAACATTTTAAGATTCATTTTCAAAAGTAGTCTTTTATGCTTTTAAGAGATCCTTTAGTTCCCTGTTATGTACATATACCTGTTTTATGTCACTTTTATACATTCCTTACTTTGTGTTATTTGTGTGTGTGTGTTCAGTAAGTTTCACACAAACTGTTGATTTTTGTTCCTTTAAAGAACAACCAAAGTAAAGATTCACAAACCCAGTTTCAAATATTTGGATTTTAGTTTGGTAATTCCTGCAAAAACAAAGCAAAGTAATGTGAGGTTGTCTGAATCTGAATCTGTTGACTGGTTGACCATTTTGGTCTCTATAGGGATTTGTCATCCGCTATTTGATTGATGGGTGTGAAATAAAGCATATTCATGGTCCCCAAAGAAAGAACCCCTTCAAAACAAATCTTTGTCTGGCTCTTTTACAAGCAGCTTCATGAAATTGACTTTTTTAATGTTTCTCAAGTACAGATAAATGGATTGATGAGACATAGTACACATACCCACAACCCCCTCAAACATGAATCCTGTTAACCTTGTATTTTGTTTTATATTTCATTTAGCACTGATATCTTAAGGCTTAAGGTTTGTAAATTCCTTCAGATGAACCAGATAGGTGAACACTGGAACAGGCTTGTTCTCTGGAGGATAAATCCTGATGGCTTTGTTGATCCTATATGATCCCTCCTCTAGTGTCGTCAGCAGGTTGACATTTATGCTGCCGAGTGAAATGTCTCTCGGACTATAGGAAGGATTAATGTAATGTAAACAGCCAATAGACCTTAACCTTTGAAGGCATTTGGACTCATCACAGGAAGTGGTGACTGTGAAAGAGAAAATCTGTGCCCATCTGTTTTATTATCTAAACGGCTAGTCTCAGTTATCCGTGTTATATCCAATGAAGTTCACCCAGACATACGCCCTGGAACTGTGACTCGTCCTCCTACATCCTCACCCTGGAAAACCTTTCACATATACTAAATGTAGTGTTCCAGGCAGTAGCAACCAGTCTGACTCATACCTCTTGAAAATGTCAGTGTCTGATTCCCTGGATATCCAGGTTGGCCTTCATTTTTAATTAAAATATTTGGAAAAAAATAAGAGGTTACTTGAGCACAAAGATGAACCCCAAAACATCCAATAATGCTTCAAAGAAGGTTGATGTGTTCAAGCGAAATAGATTATTAACTTACTTTTGAGGGTCCCACATTAATATTAGCTTTACATGTTTGCTAATAGCATGTGTAAACATAAAAAAATAAAAATCTGTCACTGTTGTTGCCCATTAATTACAAGCTGACTTGTCTAAACTGACACAAATATATGTGTCCAAACTTGTAATATCAAAAGATCCAAGTCTAGACTTAAGTCCTTTATGGAACTGAATGCTGAATTTATGAGGGACCAGATTTTCACTAAATAGTCCCAAACATTTTTTTTTAGTTCAGCCTAAAAACAAATACAGCATTCCTGGACAGAAATAGACTGTTTCAGTTTTTTTTCTCTGAGCAGTACCGGCTGTTTGCTTGAGGGCATGGGGAATACCGGGGCATGTACAACAAACTTTCCCATGATTCGAAGAGTACAAATGCCAGTGGTGAGTTCTATACTGCACTTCCTGTGTGGAAGAGTAAGAACAGGCAGCTGTCCAAGAATAAGGCTGAGATTAAATCAGACATAAAGCTCTCTCAACACTCCGATCAAGGGAGTCTTCATGTGAAGACACAGATTGATCAGTTACACTTGTATGAGTAAAGCTAATAAGTAGACTTGAGGTTGCGTACAGTGAAACACAGATTGCTCTTTTTAAGTTTTCTTTGTGCCTGGGAAAGAGTTAATTTCTCATGTTTTAGTGTCATGTTATAAAATATAAAATGAACATACAGCTGTGGTGTTTCTAAGCCATACAACTATTACTGACTTTATAATGTTGTTAGGTGCCTGTTTTTGGAAAATTTGAGGCAACAGACAGAAAATTTACTGATGCATGGCCATTAAAAACCAACTCTTTCAACATGGTGTCAGTTTGTGTCCTGTATGGACTTTCAAGAGAGCCACTATTCTTTTTAATGCTGCACCGCACAGTATTTTTTATCTATCTTTCCAACATGTGGTCAGTGAGAATATGCGTGATGTTTTGGTCAACATTTTGCGGTAGGTTTTTGCAGAACTAGAACCTTCTGATTGGCCGAACCAGTGCCTCAGGCCCACACCCTGAGCTGACATTGTCTCTATGTCCTGTGCAACATTAATGGCAGTTTTTCTTAGTGTCTTATACTGATGTAGAAGAGTCTGTGTTACAGTGAGTTTAAAACCTAGATTTTTCAAGGCCATCAGGGTCTGTGTCCACTAACAGTATTTTTGCTATTGCAGCACTCACAAACTCTATTTCAGAGCTTCTCTGACCGTTGCTTACCAACAACAGGTTACAAAATTTGTCTAATTGCACTTTCGCTCTCTTCACAGTGATGATCCAGTCTGTTTTACAAATATCTTTTTGCTTTATATTTTCTGAATCAACAGAATTTCAATTTGCAAACCTAAAAATGATTGACAGAAATCTTGTTGTGTTATCTCCACCTTGAGACCTGGATATTACATGTTAGAAACAACAGGTGCGGTTACTTTCACATCTACTATACTAATGTTTACAAAGTTGATTTTATGATGTACTGTATTGATTTTGATTGGTCTTTAATGTAATGCTTTTGATAAGAGCCATTCAACTGATAGTACATTAACACAAGGATATTTTTGGTTTTGTAAAAAAAAAAATCGGTACTGCTGGTGGACACACCCCCTCGAGAATATCCTGTGTGTCTCTGTGAAAATAAAGGGGTGTGAAAAAACACCGGTACCTTTTTGATGGGGCTTAAAATCAGAATTCACAAATAGGTATAATAATAGCAAACACAGCCAAGTTTGATGTTGCTGTACCATGACTGAGTGAAAGTCATTTTTTGGACATGATATAATCTCCCCAGCAAAGTTTAGAAAATGTACATTCCTGCTTTAGCTTCTGAAACCCAACAAATGCATTTTGAGTCACCCTGTCATCAAGGTCGTTTGAGGACATCTTCTCTGCCTTACTGCTCTGCTCTCTTGTACTTCCTACATGCTGAGGCTTAATCACAAGGTCTGCACACAGTATTTCGTATATGGCAGGTTTTTGTCTGCCACTCACCCACTCACTGAATCTCCCAGGGAGATTACACACACCTCCAGACTGGGGATACTTTTAGACTTTCTGAATACTTTACACTAATTGCCCTTGGATGGTTTGCTGTGAATACAGTGATATAGTAAATGCAGTGTTTGGCTGACCTTTGGAGCTGACTAGTAAAAAATTTGGACAGTTAAATTTCAATTATTAAATTAATTAATTAAATTTATTAATTAATTTAACTGCTTTAATAAAGTAAGCCAAGTGTCTGCAACAGAAGTGTTTCTTATCAAACCAGACCTGCTGCGTGTTGTAGCGCCACTAAACTGTTTATATCGGGTCCTGGACTATGTCACTTTATCCTGGTTGTAGAAGTCCTGCAAACATTGTGTTTGCTGGTAGTCTGATGGCATCTACAGTAGCACCAGTGCTTTTTACTTTCACGTTGACTGGGCCCCATGTGTAATTATCTGAGGTATTTATCTGCATTATATCTGAATTTAAGTGGAACAATACAGCAAGCAGGAGTGTCTGTTTGTGGATGGGGCTTGCTGGAGCAGAGAGGGAGGGGAGAGGAGGAGCTGAGGGGAAAACTGGTTGGCAGGGGTAGTGTTTACATTCAAGATTTCTCCCTAAAACTGGCACTTTCTCAGATCCTGCCTACCCCACCTTTAAATCAAATCATAATGTAATTGTGCCTTACCTGTGTCTTAACTGTCATGGAAGAAAATCAAGTCCACATTTGATAGATGAAAACAGAGACTCTGCAGAGAGAGAGGAGGACTCTCAGTATCTGCTGTGTGCTTGGCCAGCAAGTGGTATTCAAGACTTGACATACCTCAGTCATGATTCAGTTCACGTCAACAGTAAATGCAAAACCTTTTCCTGGAATTAGCTGTAAAGTCATTAAAAGCAGATACCTCCATGTCAGTCATTTTTATTACAGCTGGTTTGAACGAAGGAGTAGGATCATGGTCCAAACGCAGCAGCAGCAGCAGCACTGACCGAAGATTAAGTTAGTTTTTTCTTGCTCCAAGTCAACATAAGGGATGACATTTGGCCAAATTCAACACCTCCTCACATTTTCAGCCTTTTTTTGCAAGCAACTGTTTAATACTTGTTAACTGGGATTTCAGTTTTATTTAGAAACCTTGTTACACTCGTGATGTAGGTCTATATTAGTGCATCAATGATGTGATAAATCAGGCATGGATCAACTCTAGAGCTGCCATCTCTGGTCTAAAACTGATGCTGTTGCTAAAACAGAGACTAGGAACTGAACCAGAGTTTGCCATGTAGGGACAGATGACAGAAGTGTGGTTGATGATGAGGGTGAGGATGACGAAGGATGCAGTTCTGCAGAATCTGTTAGCACTGTCACAGCTGCCTGAACTGCCTGGTGAGTTAGCGCCTACTCCCCTCTCCATTTCTTGCCTCCTCTTCTTCCTTTCCCACTCCTTCTAGGAGCTCTGCAATTAAGAAAGCCTTTAACTCTCAGTCCTGATGCTTTTCTAAAAACTCTTTGTTCTGCTGCCACAACAACAGCAGCAATGGTGGGTGGAACACATCTTAAATGATTTCTCAAATTAATTATTCCTTCTCTTTGACTTAATCAGCGTGGGAGAATAAAGGTGTTAAGATTTGGCAGGCTTGTCTTTTGGTAGAACATTGTTCCAAGCATAAATTTGCTGAACTGTCTATGCATCCTTTTAGGTTACATAACAGTGAATATGGACATTAGAAAATGTACAAGAAGGAACTTGATAAGTTTTCAAAATGTCAAAATGCACAGCATTTATTGCAATAAAATCACAAACGTATTTAGCAAAAATCAGTCACAGTTCTGACAAAAATAAATAGATTTAAACGCCTTTTAAAGGCTTCATACTTTCACAAAGTAAAAACAAAAATATCCTGATTTGCCGGTGTCAAACAGAACGATTTGTACAACCCAGACATCACGGAGCTGTGCTCATATGGCATGAGCTGTACTCTTAATACACATCACTAAGGAGTTGCTACCACATTCAAATAATAGTTCACCCTGTCTTTCCCAGTACGGCAACACAACTGATATCACAAAATAAACAGTACTTCTAACTTCCTTAGCGTTAGACCAAACTGCTTTTACAAGCCCTACCACCACACACTGAACCACAAAGCAGACAACACAAAGTGAAATGTTTCCTCTGTGGTGTTTTGATTGGATCAGACAGCTCATTGTGTAAAAGGCACTTAAGAACTCAGGCCTCATAGCTACAACATCTACAGTCATGTCAGTCAAACCATCAGTGCACTTCTCTAGGTACAATATGACTGCTGTATCACCACAATATGTCCAATATATTTACAGTATGGAACAGTCCCGAAGAATCAACATTCGGGTCAAAAACTGTGATTCGATTTTAATTAAGAAGAGGGCTTTGATTCAGTTGTTATAACCCTGTAGCTCTACCACCCATTAGAGCGCAGAGGTAAAATATATGTTAAGCGAGTGGGTTTAGCCATTCGTTGGAGTGTCACTATGATTAAAATGAGCTCACTAGACTAGGACTGTGTACATTTGGTCAACTAAATGATTTAATGTTTTTCTTTCTACTCTGCGCCAAAATGTCAAGTCACTTAAGGAAAGTATTAAAATTTGTTATTCCTCAAGGCCCAAAATGCCTGCCAAATATCGTGACAACTATGGCCTTATATCACATTTTTTCACCTTGTTTGGTTAACTAGCTAACTAGCTTCTAACCTGCTAATTTCAACATAGATTTCTCAAAATGAGTGGCAGAGGATGAATGGAGTTATTTTTAACAAAAGGTAGACTACTGAATTCTAAACTAGATTGTTATTATCATGATTGTACCCCTCTGAAATTTATTATAATGGTAGAGCATATAGAGCTCCTCAAAAAGGTTAAAACAGATCTCAGAGCCACATTGTATTTTTTCAAGTTAATCCTGTGATCTGTTGTACCAAATCTGCACATTTTTACCTTTCTGCATTAATTATGATTCTTCTTGTAATTGTGCCCATTTTAAAGACTTATATTCCCACAGTGGTAATAAAAAACCTTATCACAGACGGGCAAATATTTGTAGTTTGGTTTTGTGTTTTCTTGGCCTTTTTTTTTTTTTTTTTTGTCAGTAAGAAAAACACCAGATATTTCCAGCCCTGTCCCTGGACAAGTAATTTCGTCTCAAGCTTGCTCACTTTTGATGTTTCACCATCAAACAGAGGTCAATGCACATGTCATACCCACATTTTCATGAGTGCCAGAAACACAATCTGAACCTTCAGCACAGAGAGTACCCGGACTGTCTCTGGAAGTGTTGACCTACGCTGTCCTACAGCTTGTTGGTGGGTGGTTGGATGTTGTTGGTTGTGTTGGCGTTGTTGTTGCTCCTCCCTGTGTTGCTCTCCATCCTGAGGGAAGATGAGTTGAGCTGACTCCTCTTGAGGACTTTGTTAGCCAGCAGGCTGCACGTCTTCCTGTACTGGTGACGGAGCAGGGAGTAGACAAACGGGTCGCTCGCTGCCTTGCTGTAGGCCAAACATTTCGACAACACACCCCAGTGAGGGCTTATGGGCCCTGGGGCAAAGAGCTCGACGAGTCTACCTCAAATCAAGTAAAAAGGAGAGCAACAGTCACATAGTTAGCACAAAAATAGAAAAGAGAGCCAAATCTTAGATCAGTGTAATTGGAGTGGAAGAAATGTAAAGCAAATAGCCCCTCTCCTCATATGCTATTACACTGTAAAAATGCCATCATTGCACTTCACTGAAATATCATCACTGTGTCATAAACTAACAGGGCTTTTCTTGCTTCAGGACTTCATGATTGAAATTTTGTGTCTAATCTGTATCATATCCCAAGACGAAATAAAACCAACAGGCTCACCGCTCTGCTGCTTGTCTTCTTAATTAGTGCAGTATCCTCAAATCTAACACCACACAGCGCCTACTACGCCTCCTTTCTATTTCCATACCACTGTTCTAACAGCTTCTGACAGGTTGCCACCGCTGACACTGGGGCTAGTACTAATGAGAGCCAATGATACCATCACTGACTCATTTGTTATCTCTCTCTGTGTCTGTCCCTCTCTTCCTGCCAGTGACTGAGGAGCAGTGACAAGGATTACAACTGTGTGCAGAAGCAATTAGCTTTGACACCAGGAAGAAGAAGCAGTTAGAAATCTCTTAATTTGTCAGTGGACACCAAGGCAGCACTGAATATAATCATCATCGTCTGTATTCAAGGGATAAGCTGATGTGCGGTCACAGTGAAGTAAGTAAAAAAACACTGATTGTACATAAAGAAATGTGGACAATGTGCCCCTGACTCCTCCATAAGTAGAGCCAAAGTACCCCCCTGCATCTGGCACTGACATCTTGCCCGTGTCTGTGGATGATCTTGATATCTTGCCTTTCCACTTACCAAAACAGATATCTAACTCTTAGATTGGAAAGGTTCCCTCAGGTTGATAAAATGCATGATATAACATCATCTTGTCTTCATTTAAACAACTACTAAGTCATGAGAAGTTGAATGACTTGTCTGGTGTTTGTTATGTATCCTCTCGCCATAGTGTTGGGCGGTATGAACAAAAACTTAAATCACGGTATGAATGATTTCATATCACGGTATGTTGTTTCCCCCTGTAAATTCATTTAATAGCTTAAACATAACCATAACATAACAGACTATGCCAAGCAGTCTGCTGGACATGCTGGTGATTATAGGGAGCGCACCCAAACCTGACCAATCAAACAGAGCGAACAAACTCTGCACGACACGCTGGTGAATATACAGAAACGCACCCAAATGGACGCGCTACGGGTTTCCTGTTAGCGAGCGCAGACAACTACACGCTGACTCAGAGGTATGCAGCAGAATCTGCTCTCTCTCTCTCTGGTATAAACGGTATACCAAAATTTCTACCGGTAGACACTTTATACCGCGCACAGTATACACTGCCATACTGCCCAACTCTATCTCGCCATCATCCTCTACTAAAAGAGTGCAGGCATCTCTGCAGACCTGTCACTCATTGCGTTTTTGTAGAGCAACAGCCTAATTAAACACTTGAATGCAAAATACCAGGATGAGAACTCAATTAAATGACACAGACTGTTTTTGGAAAAATGTATACTTATATTTTCGCTCATGTCCCATTGAAGATGTGGGCTTAATGATTTAACAGCTGCCAGTCAGTAAGGAGAGCTTTAAATTTCTTTGTTTCACTTGTGGAGAGCTGGCATGTTGTCCATTGTTTACCACACAGGTAAAAAAACAGAGTACCTCTGTCAGTCTTGGGAAAACTATTCTACCTGTTTAACTGAATGATGATCATTTTACACTTTTTGTGCAGCATAAAACACAAACTGTGCAACAAACTGAGTTAAACTTTTTCATTTTAATTTTGTGTTTGAAAGGCTTGAAAACAAGCAGAAAACCTGTAGTAATTTTGATGATGAATGATGTTATACAGCCCCACACATACACCACAAACAAATGCACACGATTAGAAATATCCTCTCACCTTGTAATGACGTAAGGGCTGAAGCACACCACAAACGTGCCGATGAATGTGCTGATCTTCTTGGTCGCCCTCAGCCTCCTGCGCTTCTGCTCATCCAGACATTTCTGGCGCACGCTGCAAGAGCACACAGGTACCATTATCTCCCCAGGGCGCAGCATCACAGACACAAAGACATGATAAAGAAGTCCACAGAGGAAATATGTGGAAAATGTGAATATTCATTAAACTCAGCCCACTATAGAAAACACAAAACACCCCCATTTAAAACATTTTAGCTTTACATTTATGTGTTAAGATGGGAAGCTATGCTCTCGAGATGTTTGCTTGGAGGATGATGTATCCTATGTAATCAAATTCTACTATTGTACATTGGTTAATAAAATCTGAATCATTTGTGCCAATCCATGGTGAAATTTTCACCTTCTTTTTCAAATGAACTTTTTCAATTCCAATTAAAAACAACAACAACAAAGGAAATAACACGTTTTTAAGCCAGGAAAGTGTTTGCAGTTTACTTCTTGATTCAGTACTGTCTGTTGATAATGCAAAGAAACACATCCACCACCATCTCCTTATCCTTTAGATGAAACACACTCAGCACAGCTTCTCTGACTGTTCCAGTTTTTTGCCTACAGAACATTTTTTTTCCACAATACTACCCCTTACATACTTTAAGAGGGAAAAAAAACTGCAAACCGAGACAAATAGCCAACAAAATTGTACTGGGAATGCATTACAATGAACAAAGGAGTCAAAGTGAACGCGTCTGTAATGGTTACCTGGGATGGATATCCACAAGCAGCACCAGTGTCTGCATTGTAATCACGTCGATGCGTTTACAGTGAAACCTCGCAACTTTGAGCACTTTCAGGTAGGTTACACACATCACCAAGAGCGCGAGGAGGAAAGTCAGAGAGTGCAGGACCACGGTGAAAAGGATGAACTGCATCCCGGCTCCTTTCGCCCTCACGTTGCAGAGGGTGCATGATGCGTAAAGGTGATGGTACCCGACCCAGGAGCGGCAGGTGGCCACGGTGGAGAAACAAAGTGAGTGTATCCACGTGTATCCAAGTGCAATCACAGCATCCCGGTGCCGGATCCTGGAGTGATAGCTCAGTGGGAATACCACTGCCACCCACCTATCGATGCTGAGAGCTGCCATGCTGAGCATGGAGTTCGTAGTAAGAAAAGTGTCGAGGAAACCCACAACCTGGCAGAAACTGCTGCCTCCGGGGTGTCCCGTGGTGATGAGCCCGACCAGAGTTGTAGGCATGTTGGACACGCTTAGCAACAGGTTGCAACACGTCAGGTTTAGGATAAACAGGCCGGGTACCTGTTTACGGATCTCCGGGTTGTACAGAAAGCAGATCAGCACCACAACGTTGGACAGCAGTGACACGATAATAATCCCCAAAACCAACACGGAAGCGGCTACGTCCGCTGCGTCCATGGTTCCCCCTTTTACAAATCCAGACTTTTGCTGAGTGCATCCGCAGTCCAGATGCAAACTGGCATCATGAGTTGCAGCTACTACATCTCTATCCGTTGCAACGCTCACTTTCTCCTAAAATCAAATACCTTCAGTGCGCGTCCCTCCAACGGTGTCCACGATTAGCAGGCGGGGAATTCATACAGAGGATCCACACCTGATAAACATGCGTGAAATTTGGATTTCTCTTCATGGGAATGTGATCACAACAAGGGGTTTCTTCCAGTGACGCGCTGCGGTAGTTTTTCGAGCTCCCCGTTTGTCTCCGCAGGGTTTCCTGGCTGCGCAATTGCGCACTGATACTACGGCAGCTTTGAAAAAAGACAGACGAGTACTTCAATCTGTCGCTGTCTCCATCCTCTTATATCGTATTATCAATCAACGTCGAAAGCACGTGTGCATCCCCTGCTAAAAAAAGAGCTTTCAGGAGTAAAAATAGCTGTACGACGCACGATTGCGTGGCTGTTGGAAAGGCTGATGTCATGAGTATTACGTTGGGCACAGCAGTTTGAGTGGTGAGATTTTTCTGTGCAAACAGTGCCGAAGACAAAGTACGTGAAAGTGGAAATAGAAATTAATTAATTTTTGTCCGAGTCACTGTGCCAGTAAATTGAATCACCACATCACCATAGTAACTCTGTCAAATCCCTCAGCAGCAGTTTCAACCACTACTTGGACATCTTTACCAGATGGAGACCCAGAGCTACACCAGTGTTTATAGCCTTATATGGCTCTTGATAAGAATTTACAGTATGTAGATGTTGGATATAGCTGCAGTTCTCCATACATAGACTCGCTATTATCCCTGTGTGCAGCAGCAGCAGCTCCCTCCTGTGTGACACATGCCAATACTGGAGCCTTAGAGAAAGGGTTAGCTACTAAATAACTCGAGACTGAATGAATTTTTGCTTCAATAATTGCAGTGCTAAACTTGTTGATTGTATAACTTTACAGGATATTATTGATAATATGATAGTGGATCCCAGTCAATAATAAGAACTACACAAGCAGTTTACCATCATAGAGTTAGTAGGTTTGGCTCTCAAAGAAGCAGGGAAGAGAAAGACTTACAGCTGAAAAATGCATCAAAAAGCAAACAGTCTCGCTGCATGAACTGTTTTTTTTTTTTTTTTAAAAGGGAAAAAAAAGGAAAAAAATCAAGTTGCCTGACTTGACAAAGGTGCAATTTATCAATATAATTGACTCATTGCTTTTCCCCCTTGCTTTTCCCTTACACTCCATAAGGACACTGCTCTCGGTCTACATGCGTCCTTTTAAGGTAGATGTGGCCAAAACTTTGCTTCTCCTCATCTGAACTGATCAGAACAGAGAACGTCAGTGTTGTCAAAGATGACCTTAAAAAATCAACCTGAGGCTAAGAGCCTCCTGTCTGGCTTGATTTGTGTACCTCGCCTTCATTACCTGAAGTGCACCCAAAATGAACTCTAATCATCAGGTGATGCTCTACCTGGGTTGAGGATGACTAAATTGAATCAAAACAATCATTACAAGTATTGGTCTGTCCTTTCTTGATATTATGTGTATATTCTTTTGGGAGTAGAGTGAAACTGTCTGTATAAACCAACGTGTCTCCACTTTTCATTCTGCAGTCTGTATCCCTGTCTATCTCCACTTCACATTCTTCTTTGTTAGACTGTCCAGTGTGCATCAAACTGGCTTTCAAACCTTCATTGTCTGTCCGACCCTCAGCCTGACCCGCAGTTTGATGATTTTCTGCCTGGCCTCTTATTGGATTTTCTTTTACCTGGTTTGACCCTCTACCTGATTTTAACCCTCGCCTGGCTCTTAAAGAAATCAACTTAGAGTTTTATTCTAACATACCAGATTGAAAGCACCTTTTTTTCTAGCCATGTAGGAAGGAGGGAAGGACCAAAATGCTTATTAAAAACTGAACTTTGTTACAGTCTACCAGCAATATCAACATGGTATCACTCTGGCTTTGATTGTTCTTCACTGCAAAGGTACCATTTGAGTCATCTTGTTGATGGAAAAGGTAACTTTTCCCAACTCTTGACACATGACTTTTTAAATTATTTTGGTTGTTTTTGGGCCATTATTGGATACAGACACACAAACTGCATCAAGTCAGCTAGTTTCAGGGTATCTGCTCAAATAACTATACCAATAAAGTATCTATTAATCAATAGGAAACAGTTCTTCTGTTCACTACTTTTTATTACATCTCTCAATCAACTTTAATTGTAACTACATTAGCATCTCCAAATAGATAACAAGAACCTCTTTCACACTTTGAATTTCTTGCATCTCTGGTTTCTGAAGCTGATTTGTTATGTTGACCTGTTGCTGATAGTCTCCCTGGTAAAAAGGTTAGTCTCTTGCATTTTGGTAACAGAAAAGAGTTAGATTAGATTACAAGGTAGATTACAGAGTGTAGCTAACATTAGCGGAGCTAGCACCACCAGCCTTAGGTTCTCCTTGCAGGTAAGTGCTCACATGCTTGTGTTGGTTATGCATTACACAAAGCAAGTAGTTCTACATAATTTTAAGCGGGACAAAAGTTAGCGTACCATTTCAAAAATAAAAAAATACTCCCAAACTGTGCCTCACTAAAATTGCCTTCTGCCACCTACATCTGGGTTGAGCATTATGGTTTTGTGGCAGTCGCAATTGACCAGAGCTGCAGCTCCAGCTAGTGGCAGGTGGCTGTACTGCAGCTTAGGTGCAACAGTTGAACAGCATTTGGGGCCTGCAGTAATGAAATTATGTTTTTCTGACAGAAAAATATTTTTCCCTACTAGTGAAGGTGCAACATTTAATCCTTTAATCTTTAGTTTACTCATTAATCAGAGATCACTGTGAGTTAGTGCTAAAATTTTTATCTTTTGAATGCAGGAAACTACCCTTTTAAAGCTGCAGTTGATTAAAAGAAGGTTTTATTTTGTCACAGAGGCATATAAAGTTGTATTATTGATTGTCTCTCATTTTATTTACTGTAATACCTTATGCCAATGTTAAATTTATACCATTAGAATATGCCGTTTCTTATTAAGATTACACTACATGATATGTAATTTTAATTAATCACATATAACATTTCAGTTTTTTCCTTTATTCTTTCAAGTACAGGAAAGACTCATTTACAACCGTCACAGGCCACCATATATCTAAACTCCTTCAAAGGTGAAATTAACAAGCTCAATGAGGCCCCCTAAGTAAAGATGAAAATTAAAATTACTCATTAAGAAAAAGTGATTTTCTCCATATTAGTTCCAGGAGCAGAATTAAAAGCGTGGCTGTGATCTATGGTGTTTAATTGAAGGAGATTTCTCCAGTGTCCAGCTACAAGGATACAGATTTTTACAACACTGCTCATATGTGCTGTTGTCTAGCCATCCTATAAATTAACAGTACAAGACAAATTGACAAAAATGTCTCTGCAGATTTTCTAATTAATTCCACAGAGAGGGAAGTTTTTCACTTCTGTAATTTCCACCTTGAGAAGAACAGATGGTGAGACTTTTTTTTTTTTAGGTGAATCAAGTCTGCAGTGTTCCCATAATTATTTTCACTTGCATTTGTTCACTGTGCAAGCAAATGAGGTGAAGGTAACAGCTACACAAGGCCGCTTATGAAATCCTCCTTTTATTTCTACAGACACACACATAAAAATGATGTTTTTCATTATTCTCAAATGTAGCGCATATAAATTTATCTCACGAAATCCTTAACAAAAAAATTTAATAAAAAAGACTTTTGTTATCAACTTTGTTAACCTACGTCCGCTTACCCTGACGTCATGCAAACTTTTTTATACGCCAGAGGGCCAGAAGGAAAAAGTCTGCATAAAACGATGAAAAATTCACCAGATCTTAAAGGGATATTCTGGTGTAAAATTAAGTTAGGGTCAAACACACCCAACACCGAGTTAGACACCGCGTAAAGAGATTAATGTTGCTGACCGTTTGCTTCTCTAGTTATACCA
Organism: Xyrichtys novacula; assembly: GCA_962446985.1. NCBI lineage: Eukaryota > Metazoa > Chordata > Actinopteri > Labriformes > Labridae > Xyrichtys > Xyrichtys novacula. The sequence continues at coordinate 20,573,155 of OY660874.1, read as the reverse complement.
ACTTTAGTGACGACCGCATGATGGCAATACACAGCAGTCCCAGGAGCCGCACGCTTAACCAAAACACCACTCTATATCCACAAATAATGTGCAGAACAGCACCTAACTTCATCAACAGTACATATAGGGTCCCCGCCATAGGACTAGCCACCAAACATCTTTTTAACTTTGCCTAATTTCTTTCTTCCAGCAGCCGCTTGTTTGTAGCGAGACCTCGGGCAAGTCCATCGACTGCTGCGGGGTGACACAGCTCAAGGAAGAACATTTATGATAATTTTTCATGGAAATGTAATCAGACTGAGCCGCTAAGGCAGGAGAACTACCATGTCTGCAGTGCAAAATGATTAATATAATGATTATTACTTTAAGGAAATGATAAAGAAATGATCATAAATGTTCTTCCTTGAGCTGCGTCACCCCGCAGCAGTTGATGGACTCGCTTGAGGTCTCTACTACAAACAAGCGGCTGCTGGAAGAGAGTAGGTGAGTTGTGTTTAGGCAGTTAAAAAGATGTTTGGTGGCTAGTACTATGGCTGGGACCCTATAGGTACTGTTGATGAAGTTAGATGCTGTTCTGAGAGTTATTTGTGGCTATAGAGTGGCGTTTTGGTTGAGGTTTGTTTATGGCTCCTCAGACCGCTGTGTATTGCTGTCGTGCGTTCATTACCAAAGTTGGGATAACTAGAGAAGCAAGTGGTCGGTGACATTCATCTCTTGACGGGGTGTCTAACTTAGTGTTACAGTGTGTTTAACCCTATCTTAATTTTACACCTGAATATCCCTTTAACAATGTCTAAAAACTGTTAAGAGTGCATAAGAGTGTATATGTGAAAGGCGCTGAAGTCTACAGTTCATACTTCTCATCTTCATTTAAGAAAATCTTGGTGCACCTGTAAACAGAGCGTCCTGCGTACAGTCAGTGTTTCCCTCTGATTAAATATAAAACCACTTTTCATTTTGAATTCCCCATCAATCCAAAAGCTGTGTTTCTGTTTTTTTCTCTCTTTATCTTATTGGCTGAACCTCAGATGGCTGGTTATATCTTGGCTGTACATACATTCTTGCAGCCTTTCCAGGCTCAGTTAATCGTGCTCGCCCATCTGCTTTGAAGTCCTTTCTCTCGTAATGAGTGTGACATTGCTGCACACAAGCATGACAGGAAGCAGCTTCCAGTAGTTTTTCTTTTTTTTTTAAATGATTCTAGCACACTTAATGAGACACCATGATGGTACATGTCAGGACCTCCATGCACCGAGCATGTGGTTTGTTCTTAATTGTGTGTGAGATACATTTTTCCCAAGCCTTGGACTCCTCATATCTCGCTTCAGCTGCAAGCTTCAGATCTATGCTTGCGTGTGTGTCCCTAACCTTCAATTATTGTGAGAATTACAAGCTTCTGGGGCAGATATCCTGAGAATTTCCTCCAGAGAAAGTTGTCAATCAGCTTTTAGGTATTGAAATGTTCTCCCAAGCATAGTAAAATAAGTGTGATACAGTATGCACGATACAGACCAATGCTAGCAGTGGATGACAATGCCTGTGGCTGAATAAACACACGCCTGGCTGCAGCTCCAACTGGCTCATGCACAATTTTCGAGGCTGTCTTTTCGTATTATTCTGTGTTTGTTTGTGCTTGGACAGCCGTCTCACTTCTGCAGAGTGAAATCCACTCCGCATGCACGGCCAGGCTGCTTGTCCCTGTCATGATTCATGCTATCATACAGAAGTTTGGTGACTCAGAAGAGCAACAGCTACATTATAAGTATGTTTCTGAATTTTTTTATCTCTGGAGGGGTTGTTTTAGTTGTAAATGCACGAGTCTATGAAGGTCAGATACTCGTAGAAGCAGCACACGTAGTACACTTTAACTAGATGAATACATTTTTATTCAACTCACGAGCAGATACGTCTAATGAATAAGTCAAAACAGAGCTCTTTGCCAGGCCTTTTTTGTGTGTACATAGCATAAGTGTACCATACAGAAAGCCATTTTTACCTTGAGAGTCTTTAGATTATTTGTCAAATGTGAGATAACTTAATATTATTAATTTATATGAATTGATGTAATTAAAAAATTCTGGTTCCTACCTTTTTCTTGATGTGTTTACTCTCTGGTGACTTCTCCACGAGCACAATGACACTCAAATGATACTATTTTGTATAATTTTATTGACGAACCAAGTAATTTTTTCATAGCAATGTGATTTACAGACTAACCAGAATAAGATCAACAAGTCCTGCAATCCTAATGATAATATTTAATGTTATTATGAGGAATAAGATGATGGTAAGACATGGTTCTATATTATACTACTGTTATATATCATTATATTATTATCTACATTATATTACTGTTTTACTTATTAAGTTAACCAGCCTGAGTACTGTATCTTACCTGTCCTCAAAGCTTCTCAGCTGTTTTACAGTAAGGCTAGCATTGTTCATTTCACACATGTTACATAAAACCAAAACACCTCTGCATTGAAGGACTGACAGGCTCCTGAGCCGTACATGAACTAAAAAAAGGCATCTTTTTTTTTCATCTGCTGCCCTCCCAACAGGAGCTGAGATCTCTGATTACAGGGTGCTATCACTGACATGCTTCCTTCACATCCAGCTATCAGAATAACCAATATAATACAGTTCTTGTAGCAGTTACATCTCAACACCTTTGTCAGTGTCTGCTGATTTGTACTCCACATTGACTTTTTGATGAAGTAAAACTTTTACATACATGCAGGAAGTTAGAGTCTTCATTTACATAATGCTAGGGTGACCAAACGTCCTGTTTTCCCAGGACATGTTCCCATGTTCTGAAGTGATGAAAATGTCCTGGCTTTTATTGTTTTTTATTGGGCCAGTAAGATGAAGAAGAAAATTAAATATATAGGTTAGGTAGTTTTTTTTAAGTTTGTGAGAGCTAGTTTTGTTAAAATTGGATTGTTAAGGTATTTTTTAGATACCTTTTTTTTCTAATACAGAAGAGACATTATTTCTATCATTATTTCATTGTAGGTGAAATTTCTGCACTTAACAACAAGATGCCATCCGTCCCCTTTGCTTTTTTATATCCTGGTTGTAGAGCAGTGTGGCATTATTGCAGTTGGTGTTTGCCATTAACCACATTTACAGTTACAAATTGCGGCTTGGACACAACATATGACTGGCATTTCAGGTCTTCAATAGGAGAATGTTTTTTAAATAACTTGTAGTTTTTAAACTCGACCATGAATTGTAATAGTGTTTGATTGTGCAGTAAGGGTGCACATCCTTACAAGCCAGCATTCAGCTAACGCAGTAATGATGTAGAAAAGTACAGATAAACATTACTTACTCTGGTGTTTTGAGCTTCATTTGTCAGTGGGGGTAAATATTGGCTGATATCCATATTTGAATGATACTTTTGTAGAGCTGGTACATGACAGACAAATATAAAAACTTGAATCTTTGAAAATGTTTCAGTTCAGCCTACTTCAACAGTCAATACAGTCGATTACAACTCAAAATATATGTGCCTCTGATCATAAAGGCCAGTGTAAATGGGAGCTAAGGGGGCATTAAACTGTGTACTGTTTGAATATTTCCGCTTCACTGACTGATCTTATCTCAGTAAAAAAAAAAAGATGAAAAGTTTCAGTGCAGTGTTTACAAGATGTAACTGTGCCCTTTGTGGCCAAAAATGAAAGTGAGATCCGAGCATTTCTTTGCCTTCTCGCTAAGATAAGACGCCTCTGTTGTTACGCAACAGTGGCAGCAATTACTATGACTGTCCTGTCTAAGGTGTGGGTGGATGGATGAGCTGATGTGTCTGTGTCCTGCTCCTCCTTGACTGCTGCAACAAATCATTACACTTACATCTCCTCAAACTTACAGTGAAGAAGATGATTTTGACACCTTCTTTAAAATCAGATAGTCAGATATTTATCAGAATAAAAATACAAATACAATACAATTGAAATATTGAATAATTTACTATTGAAATATTTCTGAGGTCTTCTTTTTTAAATCTAAAAGCATTTTGAGCTTCTGTTTGACCATTTTCAATCTAGTGCTTCCCTCTAGTGGATAGAAAATTACTATTACAAATTAGTGATTGCTGCTCAATTAATTTAAGTGTAATAGATATAATTTTGTAGCAAATAGGTAAAGGCATTTTACGCTTAAATTTGACATTTTAGCCTCTTTTTTTAGCCTTCTTTAATTTAATCAGTTGTTACTGAAGCGATACAGCTGATTGATTTTGAAAGCATGATAACTAATATAAAATGTTGTCCTACTATGTTCTATTTGCATACATAAACTCGTTTTGATATATACGCATATTTTCCTAATCCTTTTTTTACATCAGCTGGTGACACAGACAGGAAATGACAGGGGGGAACAATTTTGCCGGAACACCTAAGGCTCTTGCAGTGGTCATTCCAGTTCTGACCAGTAGAGGGCACTGCTGCCTGCTGAACCTCATGGAGTAGAGCTGAGCTGAAGCGGTGCTCTGCTCAACTCTGAGCTGTCAGCACTCATCAGTGCCGTCTCGTTAAAGAGATGTCAGTGGCATGTCATAAGCAGTAAATGGAGCAGCTGCCCTGCCTGCAGGCTGAGTCAACAAGTGAACCCTGTCAGTGAGGGGGGTCTGCAGGATGACTGCTGTAAGCAAGAAGAGAAACAAACTCTTTATTGTTGTGGTTTCATCAAACCTCGTACAAAGCTGGTTAACAAGGGGTCAAATGAAACGTTAATGTATTGGCTTGAGTAAAGCACCCCAGGTTCAGGTCAGAGTCCCTGAAAGTCGTGTGAGGAGGTTTTATTTGGGGATGAAACAGACTGAGTTAATGCTAATGACTCTAAATGAGCTACAATAAGAGTAAAGACCTCATCTACAAGTTTTATTATTGCTTCATGGCGCTTGTTAAAGCTTTTCAGTGCTAGAATGGTGTCGCACCAAGGTGATGGAACAACAGACATCCACAGAAACTGATGTGCATTCTTTAATATTTATTTTAATTGCAAATCCTATCCTTGTTGCAAAAACTTCCAGTCATGTCACTTTCTGTTGTTGCATACAGCTAACATATCATACAGACATTGTTTGAATGATGGTTTAATGAGGAAGAATGGGATCTTTAAACGCTGTTTGGACGTCCACTGGACAGGATCAGCAGAGAGACAAGATGTGAAACGCTGGAATGATCAACACAAAAAGATGGCAGTTTCAGTGAAGTTAGGAGATGATGAGAGACAAAATTAAACTCTTTCAGACTGTGCTCTTAAGGTTTGGGCAATTATCTAATACTTTCCATCAAATGAACAAAGTTAAAATCAACCTCTTTTTTGTGTTATTGTTGTTTTTAAGCAACCAAGCGGGTTAATGAAAAATAGACACATGATATAAGATCAAACCACAGTCTATTACTGTAACAGAACAGATAAGTCAACCTGATGTCTCAACTGAAATAAGGAAATAAATGACGATTTGAAATAAAAGAGTTTTGATAGTTTGTGACAGCATGAGACAAGTAGGAATTTAGTCAAATAGAGCCATGCTATTACCAGTTTATCCTTATTTCCTCCTTTTCACGCAAAACAGAGCTCGACTACAAATTAAGTGATACTGTTTACAGCTTTCTCTCACATTGGCTGACATGAATCTAGAGGTAGAAGGTTACATTTTTAAGCAGTTACCGCTCTCCGCCATGTAAGGCCACCCGTGTGTGAAAGCACCATTTATCTATTATCCTCTCGGTGTGAGTGAAATGTGATATAAAATATTTTTCCCAAAGAAAGTTGTTATGGTGGTTCCAGTTGCCTGAGTTTGAAACCTGGCATTAAATCTGCTCTTGAAACCTTCACTGCTGACACTGAAAACATTTGATCTTCTGAAATGTCTCAAACACTGAAGGCCAGCTTCACTTTAGCTATTATACCATCATCATCTTCCTCTCCTTCAGGTTCGTATGACCTAACACATGCTGCTCTGCAGACCGCTGCTCAGATGGACCAGGATCTGAATAGAATTTGGGGTCAAAACCACGATATCCCCCATTTGCCTCCCTCCATTAAGGGCCTATTTAGCGTACCGCCGATGGCAGTAAAGAGATAGCCGAGGCTTTTATACCTTCTGACTGGATATATTAGCAGGTAATGTCCTTAAAGAGGATTAGTGGATGGAAATAGAGGAAAGGAGAAAGAGGAGGAGAGTGGCTGAAAGCGCCGTAGGGATGGCATGGCAGTAAATAGGGAGGTGATAGCAGGGAAGACAGGAGAGCTTATGCTGCTTTGTTCTGCCTCTGGCTATGAACGAAGGGATTAGCAGCCATTGTAGCTTCTCTGGTATCCCGAAGCATGTCGAATCATGGCCGTTTGATTCTTTGTATCAAAATATGTGTAGAGAAAGATGTCCACTGTAATGACGGAGCTATGGCGAGCTTCATAGAGAGTTGTCTTGTCTTCTAAACACACAGATCATGGTCATTTTTTTGTAACTCTGATCTTCTTGTGGGTGACTTTTGTATGATCCTGTCAGTCAAGAATGTGCCGTGGGTCGAGGTCAAGAGTCCCAACAAACCGAACGCGTCAAACTGTTTACTGTTTGTGGCAATTATCCTGCTTTTGACATCTTAAACACATTCTTAAACAGGCAGCGAGAGCTTTAAGCTTGACCTTAAAGAGGGCGAACAAATGATTTGACTTTGGCACAAACAGAATAAAGAAGAAAAGGAAGAAGAGTTACTGAAATGAAGTCGTACAATATCACACAGGCTCTCGATTACTGCAGAACACACTCACCCTCAGGAAGGAACCTTTCTGGTTTCTCTCTCAGGACCTATTGAAAGAGTTAGTCAAGGTAATTCCCCCCTCCCAAGTTTGAACTGCCGTATGACTAATGCCCCAGACCCGGGCTTTGGCTGGGCCCGCTAAGCTGTTTTGGGGGGATTTGATCATGCATAGATGACATTGAGTTAGAATGGGTCACTGCAGAATCTGCTTTAGCCACAGTCTGCTGGAAAGGAGTCAAGTGGAGGGCAAACACCTGGGCTACCCGACCTTTACCTGCAGAGAGGAAACAGAGGAGAGGGATTGGGGTTGGGTGGGGGTGAGGTGGAGGGCTGCAGAGATCCAGTTTGTCTGAAGTTGGTTACAAAATTTCAGGGATGAGTAAGTGAATCATTTAGCTTTGCTGACATCCTGTCATCAAAACCAGAACTGTATCTTCCCTGATGGCTGCCGGTTCGTGTCCTTATCCACTTGAACTTCTTTGCGTGCATGTGTTAAACATCCGTACTTCCTCATGCTCACTCAGGTTTCCAAATCTTGAAAACGTGTGAGACTGTAGTCTTTCCAGGAGAGCTATTTACAAAACCCTGTCCGTGCCAAGACATCCCTATGACCATCTCTGCTCTCGGCAATAACAAGGATATGAAAGAGGTATTGTGTGCTGCTTCACGCTCCATGGCCAATTGACTTCTTTTCCCATTAATGAAATGCACTGTTTACCTAATCTTTCATAGCATTTCAAAACCATTAAACCCAAGAGGATTATCCTAGTGTTTCTGATGGTGTTCTTTACCTCAGGTACAGGTGCCCTGATAACACTCTCCCTCTTTTGCTCAATCCCTCTCTCCCTCCTTATTCCCCTTTCTTCTCATCAGACTTCCCCCTTTATCACTTTCTTTGTCCTACTTTCTCCCTCTCTCAACTTTCTTTTCTCTAAAGGATTACTTCCTGTATTATCTTAATTCTTAAAAGTGAAACCTCTCCATCTCACAAATGGACAACTCTACCTCCTTCTCTGGATAAATAAAGTATTATTGTCCGCTTAAAGCAGCTTAAGCAGATGGAGAGGGAGTCAATCTGAAATTGGGTTTAATTCGGCACTTATCTGAATTCTTGACTTCATCCAAAGTGTACACTTTTGTGCCTCTGAGCAGGAAGTTGGTTTGGGTTAGAGCGGCTACATTTCGGAGAGTGTATCTTACTGTGGAGCTGAAAGAGGAAATCATGAATTGAATTGCACTTAAAACCCCTCTTTGTAAAACTAGACGAAGCGCAAAGCAAACCCTCTTGCCAACAGAGTTGGCCAGGCTCTACAGGTAGGTGTATAGGTTATAGCAAATCTGCACTGAACTTGTTTTGCCCTGAAGCTCTGGGAGCATGCTTTTACTCGCTTCAACCAGCAGACGACTGACAGGGGTCAGACCCTCTGAGGTCAAGAACAGCTGATTCTGGTTGTGAGAGTCGATTACAGAGGTATTTCTGAGTATTTAGTTTTTCACAATTCTGGGGGAAAGGTGTCATTTAGAATTGCAGAGATCCACCTTTTTGCAGCACTATGAATGGCATCCACATTGCTCCAGTTTGTATCTCATAAAACTAATGAATGGCAATAGATAGGGCCAAAGTAGAAAGAAGGTTTTCCTAGAGTGGCAGAAATGAGTGAAGTGGAAGCTGTGCTAAGAGGATGTGGCTGTAGTTTGAAAGGTTTCCATTAGGAGTGCTGCAGACTTGTTGAAGACTTACATGTCTTTTTTGTTTTCGTTAATTAGGATCCTCTGCAAACTTAAGCAAGCACACATAAGGAAATAGAATTTTATAAATTTGGCACTGGGTATGAAAAAGGATTTTATCAACTTGGTCAAATCAGAATTGAACCAATTGCAGTCATATCACTGTGTCTAGCATACTGCTACTTAGGGTGACCATACGTCCTCTCTGACCCGGACATGTCCTCTTTTTGGGGGGCTGTCTAGGCTTGCCAGCTTTGCCCGGGGAAGTTTATAAAATCTTCCAAATGTCTGCGGTTTTGTACGAGAGTTCGATTTTGTGTCACGGGGACTTACAGAATTAGAAGCGCATAAGAGACACTCGATCCAACGTAAAAAACTCTCAAAATTAACTTTGTGCAACTCAGTGACTCCGCCCCCGCGTAGTGTGTCAGAATATGGTCACCCTACTACTACGACAAGTGTGCTGGGTCAGGCATTCGTTGCTGGTTGCTGAATTTATTGTATCTTTACCAAAACTGAAAATCTCCAGAGTTCGAATAGAAGTGAGCACAGACCGACTCTTCTGTAGGCCATGTTTGCTCACTTGATTTGTTCTGTGTCAGATTGCGATCGCTGTGTTCACATACTGTAGATCCAAATGAACCAGGCCAAGAGGAAAAACGGAAGAATACTTCAAGACAGCTATGGGGTGGATCAGGTTTCTATCCCTTTCCAAAAGTCTCAAAGAAACAGCAAAATTTGCTTTTTTTAAAGTTTTTGTTTGTTTGTTTGTTTGAGAGTTTTTGCACAACTTGATACAGACTGTAAAGTCCTAAAATTAGGGTGGTACTGTGAAGAATTTGAAATCAAACTCCTAATCTTTTACTTTATTGTAAACCCAATTAAATATCTACTTAGCAAAGTCTTCATTGTAATGTGAAGAGCAACTTGTGAGCGTATCGCACACACTCATGCACATGAATGTTGGTCAGTCATGTTGATTGAGTGGCCGCTGATGTTGCTGAGGGTTAATCTGTATTTAGTCGGCCCATCCGGATGCCTTGGAGGCCATCTTATTAAAGGAAATGAGACGTTGTGAGGCCTTTTTCAACAGACAGTTTCTGAGCTCTGCATGCATTCCTTCATGTCTCCTGCATGGTGGACAGGAACAGTGCTGTCCACAGTGGGTCCCAGCAGAACAAGGCTAAACAAAAAGGCCCTTGTGCTGGTACACATGTTAGAGAGGACATGCCGGTGTGTCAATCCAATGCAATTTTGAGAGTTTATCTCTAAACACAAAGTGACCACCGCAGACGGCTGAAGTTCTGAGCTATTTGGATCAAGATAGCTGAAGAATCTTGAACCGTAATGCTTTAAAAGATTGCCCAGCCCCCCCTTCTTGTTACAGGGCAGAGGTTGAAAAAATGGGGACCTGTTGAAATAGACTAATAACGTCTTATTCGGGTCATTTTTTTTGGCTTGCCAAGGAGTTGACTGTACGTTTAGATGAAAGGGTTTAATTGGAAATGATAACCTGCAGACAGAGTGGATCTGTCAACCCACAAGCCCTGGCTGTCTGTCTGCCAGTACTGCAACAATATCCACAGGGAGATTGGCAGATAGAAGCTGCTGTCAACGCCCTCCAGCTCATGCTTGTTCTGGTATAAGCCCTGCACTTGTGCTAGACCTCAGCAAGTATGCATGGCAGTTTTCCTGGCTCTGTGTAAAAAGTGCTGCTCTCGTTCAAACTTGCAAACACAACAAGCAAAGACCGCATAAATGTCGGAATAATCGTGGTCATTTTTCTATGGCCCAGAGGATAAGATACAGGGGAGATGAGCATCAAGGAAAGGAGCACTCAGATGCTTTCAGACCATCAGAGCAGTTCAACAAGATACAGAACATCAAAGCTACTTAAATATTTTTCATTCTTGGGGCCACGAAATGCTGGTTGATATGACAGACACACAATAAGCCCACAGTTTTTCCTTGGCCCCTGCAGCAGTGTTGACATGAGTAGAAATTAAGTTATCACCCCTTTTTAAAGTCCAGACGGCTGCCAGACAAGGTCCAGTGGAAAGGGAGAAGATGTGATTGTTTCAGCAGGGAGCTTCTTAACATGAAAAGCTCTGTATGTCATCTGTCCCTCAAGTACTGCTGCACAACATACTATACCTGCTTCCTGCATGTGCATCAGGAATGTTGGTTTGAATCAGAAGTTTGACATTTTGGACCACAAGAGTACTTCAGTGTGGACACGCTTAGACTACAATATAAGTGACCAACTTGATTTCCTTGCAGCATCTGCTCTGACGCCCACTTCCAGTGTTCTTGCACCCCCAGTCAGTTTAATTCCTCAAGTCTGATTTCTTGGCTTGGCCACCAACAACCCAAATCATCTGTTGGGAAACCTTCTTGGCTCATCACAAAGCAAACCTGGTTCATCATCTTAAAGGGTCCTTGTTGATCCTGTACCCCCAGATCATCAAATGGCCTTGACACCATGGGTAGATCCGCTCTGTGAGGCTTTAAAAGTCACTCTTTGCAGTATTTCTATCTACCCAATCAATCTTGGCTCTTTTTCTCTCCTCAAGTAGGGGCAGTTCATCTTATTTCTTTGATATAAATGCAACCCCTATCTCAAGTACATGCACGACACACCAGCAATATGTCATTGTCTTGATGTCAGTGTGGCTATCCCGTCATGTCCAGCAGTTTTCTCCTCAAGTTTAGAGACTTTTTGTCTTCGCCTTTTCTTGGCGATCTTCACCACCGATGATACCAACAACCCACAAGCTGTACGCAACCTAGATTCACCAACCAAACACTTCTGTGTTAGCCCATGAATTTCAGGAAGCAGTATGCTGGCACAAGACTTTGAAAGCACTATGTCAACAAAGTCTTAGGGCAGAGTGCTCTTTTAAAAGCAGCCACCTTTGATGTGTCACTTCCTGTGAGTTTCTGTTTCGAAAAAGATGACGCCAAGTCAAAAACACCTGAGCGAACCCAACGGAAACAACATTTATCATATGGTACATGGATTCATGATGGCATAGAGACATAAAAATGTGATTTGGTCATGATTGCAGTGCCTTTCTCAGAACACTTTGACCAATAAAATTGTGCTGTGAGTAAATATCAACCCTACAGGTAATTATTTGAGTTTCACAGAATATCTTTGTTTAAGTTCTGCCATTTGCGATTAATTGGAATAAACACATTTCAAAGATACAGATTTTACCATGGTCTATTTCTCAATATTTTGGTTTGACACACACACATAAAACTTTCATCATGTTGACCCCATCAAAGGTTTGCCCCACCCTTTCTCATCCCGAAAGAAACATAAGTTATGAGGTTCCCTCTTTAAGAGTGGCGCCCCTGGCCATCAGAGAGCCACCATTTAATTATGACACACAGGAAATTATCCCCAGAATGGGCCCAGTGCTGATAAGAAGTCCAAGCCCAGTGGATGACAGCTCTAGAAACCTGAGAGAACTTATCACCAAAGTGGGGGGTGGGAGCCCTGGACTGGGCGCCTGACAATCTGATTTGACTGTCATCCCCGGGTCATAATTAATATATTTATCAAATTAATAACTGAAAAGAAAATCTCAGCATCATTGGCGCTATTGTGAAAAGAGGCTTGCCCTGGCCCCAGAGGTGAACAGTGGCCAAATTCATGTGGCAGTCGGTTTCCCTTGTGGCTAATAAGGCTGCTGTCAGTATAATGGAGCAGAGGGGGGCAAAGTGAGCTGCCTCTTTTGGAAGCCATGACAGATAAATTGCCTCCCCTCCTGCAAAGAACGAAACAGAATTTAGAGGAAGAAAAGAAATATGTTACTGTCTACTGACAACCACAACCACAGTCTTTGCATATGAATGCCTGCAATTGTATAGAAAGTAACACAAGACATGTAGTAGACATCACAACACAAAAACGATTTGTTGTCTACGTTTTCTAGATGTGTAGAGGAAAAGCTTTTACAAATCAAGGTGCATTTTTCTCTTTCTTTTAATGTTATATAGTTTGATTTAAAGTAAATTCTCTTATATGAGTAAATTAAGCAGATTTTTTTTTTAAATTTCTATACATTTGTTATAACTTTTACATGCTGTAACTATTCGATAATAATAAATATTTCATGAATGTCAGCAACTCTAGACACACACCAGACTCCAAAAAGAGTTTTTTTGTCTTCTTCTTTTGTGCCCTCCCTTCACACATCTTTCAGTTTTAGTATTTTTTAGTTCTGCAAATGCTCAACAAATATGACAAATTTCCACAAAAGTATTGATTACACACATTTAAAACATTACTCTCCAATTAATGCCCCAATATTCAATCAATAATGCCCATCATTGTTGGAGGGTAACACTGTTTCGATTCCCCATGGGGCTGCATATTAATTCTGACCCCAAACCGCTGCCATATCCTCTCTCGTGCAGGTGGAAAGCCACAGTGGGGATACTTTTATCGGGCATTCCAAGGGTACAAAACAGGAAGGAGGGGAAACCGAATTGTAAAGGTAACACAATCAGCCGCTAAAGTAGTCACAGGAGTATCGGTTTCTTTAAGCTGCGCTGAGCGCGGCACAAGATTAAGATGTGGATTACTGAGCATTTACTTCATGACACACAGATGGAGGCATGTGGTCTCATCTATAAAGTGATATGGCACCCTGAGCCTCTGTTTCTTCTGTCACATGATGGACTTATTCAGAAAGATGTGCCTGTCATTTCTGGTTGTTATTTCATAATCCGGTTCATTTCTTTATTGAATAGTTGAGAAACTTAATTATTGACTTTCTACAAGTTGTTAGTTTCACTCGCTCACAAACTTGTTGATGGATATCTTTAGACTTTTGGGATAATTTCTTCTACTGCTGATGCGCCCTCACTAAAGGACTTCCTCGCAGACTGGAATCCAATCCTGGTGGGCAGACTTCTCCTTTGACTTTTGTACTTGACCCCGTACCTCAGGAATGAGTTTTTGGAAGTCAGACATGCTCAACCTCTGTTACGCATCTCTGCTTGACTGATCTCAGACTGATCTGGGAGACTGGTGGACACAGATTTTAATAACTGACTGAAGGCGACCCCTTAAAGCACACATCAAATAATAGATTCAGATCCCTGCAGATTCAATTCGATGAATCACAGTAAGATGTCAGTCTCTAAAGAGCTGCCTGCTGAACAGCTGAATTCAGAGTAATCAGATGTACAACTGTCGATCAATAATAGGACTAAGTTTAACCTGGTATGTGTCAGATGTCAATCACCTTTTGTCCTGTGTCCTCTGGGGTTTATCCTCTCTCCTCTTCAAGCCCTGCATCCGCCACTCTGCATAAGTGAATGGGTTGCACAGGTGCACATTGGCGCACAGTTACACGGACCCCTCCCTCTACCCTGTGTGCATTGTGTCCGTTTTCTTTAAGTCTATGTTCCATGGGGGCAACAGTGTGTTTCAAGGAAAAACCTTTGAGATCCTACCCACTACCCACCTGCACTAGTTCTTGTTGCAGACAAATGTACAGCTCTCCACAAACCTGGGGGAAACATATAGAGGAGGCGAAGGAGTGAGGATGAATAGGGGCTGGGCTTTCCCCCCCTCCCCACACACACACACCCCTACTCACTAACCCACCCAACAGACTTTCTTTCAGGTCCTTGGTGTAGAGAGAGGCCGCTTGGCTGTCCCAAAGCGTTTCGCCTCTGTGAGCACGCACAAGATGTCCATTCATGCCCCATGGTCCTACAACTTCGTCGTACCCCCCTCCCCTTCCTCCTCTCCCTTCAACTGCAGCTGAGGCAATTCAACTCAGACCAGAAGCAGAGACCTTTAATCTAACAGAATGTAGCAGGCACCTGAACTACTTAACCGCTGCGCTTGTTCGAGGGGGTGGGCACAGAGGCTAAGGTAACTGGCGTGTAACAAAAAGCCCCCGAACTTTATCCCCGGCCAGGATGAGTACATTTCCTTTCTGTTGTTTCCAACAAAGGCCAGCAGGCACAAATGGTCCGCTATCTGTGTCACCGGGAAGTGGAGAGCAATTTGTTTCTATTAAACAGGACAGTCCCCATCTTCCCCCACCCCTCCACCCATATTGATTCAGATGGCTTTTGTGCTGCCAGTCGGTTGGTTTCATTCAAACTCACCTTGACCAGGTGGAGACCTTGTAGTCTTTACCAAGGAGGCCCCTGAAAGAGTAAGAAGAGGCCTCCCTTCATTTCGCCGTGCAGGTTAATGTGAACATTTATAGAGGGGGCATGAGGCTTCAGCTACAGTGAACACCAAAGGTTGAAAGAGAATGAAAACTTGACTCCAACATTCAGGGAAATGTTGAGCTGCTTTTGATTGGTCCTTTCCAGTTCACGGCTGCAGGTCTCAGACTCGCACACACGCACACAAGTACTCACACACATCCGCTCCACAGCATAACCCATCCCTGTGCTTCCTTACTACATCATATCAGTGGCAGCTCGACCTCGCTGATTTATCCAGATTCCTGCAGAGGGCAAAATACAACTGTGAGCGACTGTAATTCACCACCATCAGTTCCCACAGCGCACAGACCCATTTCACTGCTTTGACAGAACCAAGACGGCTGCTTTCGTAAGAGGGTGTCTCTCTTTTTTATTTAAAACCTAATCTCGGGCCATTCATACACAGAAGTGAAACCTTTTGAGAGTGATTGTACATCACACGATTGTAAATAAAGCCACTGGAAACCTTGCTATTATTTTTTACAGTGTAAATGTGTATGCTGCACAGAGTAACGTGGATTTATGTGGGTCATGAACTGCATCCAATAGTGTTTTTCCCTTTTGCTTTTTGCACTTTTTGGTTTGCAAAATCATAACTTTATGAAATGAATTAGTCTTGTAAGTAAAGAGATTTGCGCTCTCGCTAGTCGGCACCAGAATTACCAGTCAGTTAAACAAACCTATTCATATTTTTGTAAAGTACAGGTCATATGTTGTGTCTACAGCAGCCAATCAAAGGCTGCTGCCTTGTTGCTATAATACTGTACAACCTGTGGTGTATCATCCAGTGATTTAAAGTAGAAAAAGGAGACAAAGTTATATATTGGCTGTATTAACCTGGTACAAAAGCACAGGTATGTGGTATGAAGGCTGGTGTTGCTAGCTCTGCTAATGTTAGATACACTCAGCAAACCTATATGACCTTATTTACCTGAAGAGTCATGCTCCTGTCAGATTGTCCGTGCTGTTGTATTTTTGCTAAATTTAGACCCACCTTTATAAGTCACAATTAGAATCTTAATTTCCCTTTTTAAAAAAATTGTTGCTTTTTGAATTCTAGATATTTGTGGTGCTGGAAAAGTATGTCAAATATTTATACATGCAGTGCATTTTATTTTTTTAAGCCTTTCCACTTCTTACTTTATCTTGCCTCCAATTTCTTCCCTTTCATCCAATTAATTAGAAATTGGACACATATGGTTCAATTCATTTAGCTAATGAGCACGTCTAAATGGTTAAGGCGAGACACTATCCCTCCTCACTTTCTCTTCATCCGTCTTCCCATTTCTTCACATTTCCCTCTGTTTTTTTCCTGCCCTCCTCCCCTCTCTTTGTATTGACGCCCTGGGACCCCATCTGGGCCCTTTGGAGGCGTGAAATGCACAGTAATTATTAGTAATCATCACACACCATCAGAAACGGATCCTAGTGCTGTAATTACATGATAAATGTCTGCCTAACACATGCCCTCTATTTAGCAGCCCCCTGGAGACCGCGGATAATAGACAGCTAACAGGGATCCGCAGAATGGGCCTTTCAGCGCTGGCCCAGGCTCATTGTCTACGCGCCAATACACCCTCACCCCCCGTTTGGCAACAACGCAGACCCCGATCAATCCCCTGCACTGCCCCCCCTGCCGGCCTCCTGACCCTTCCCCGTACACACACAGCCCTTGTTGCCACTAAGTAGACAGCGACGTCAATCATTGGCGTTACACTGCATTGCTAATGGCTGACAAACAATTTCACAGGAGAGAAAAGAGTTTTGTTGAGCCATTTATCAGGTAATGGTGACTTGGTTGAATGCTGCTTCCTCTGACCTCTGAGTGAAATGTGATAATTGGCATTATTATCATCTGCGTGTCTTTTTGTTGCGTTTTCATGTATCGTTGTGATCAGGACGTGGTCAACATCTGACAGTTTACGATTGTTTTCTACTATAATCAAACTGTTCATACTGTACACTAAGCTCGAAGGAGTGTGACGAGCTTTGTCTGCACAGTTTGTTGGCTTGCGAAGGAGTGAACAGCTGGTAATAGACTTAAAATTTTTAAACATTTAGTCCCCAGCAAATTAAATTGTGCGTAAAACCAAATGCATTTTTTTTTATAATTAAAAAACAATTGAAGAAATTTATACTCACTTGATCAGTTGTTAAAAAATGTTAAAAAGTCAACCTTTTTTTTTGAAGACACTGATCAAATGTTTATATTTTGACAATTTTTGCCTGAAAATCTGCCTCCCTCAAACATTGACACACATATGAACTGGGATTTTCCTCTTTATTTTATATAAATTGTAGCTAATATGATTCTATGACTGAGGAATGCATCACAGTCATCGTCAAATAAAAAGAAAAATTATATACAAGCTGGATTCAACCTCACAAAGACCCTCTCCTGTCAGCTATCTGCAGCATCGAGGAGTCACTCTTTTTCCCTCTTCTGTGGGGTTTGTCTGTAACTTCTTATTTCTCATGTCTCTAAACCTTTGTGTTAACATCTACTGCCTCTAAGGCATGTTTAGGATTGTTGTATGAAGCACAAAATTTGTTCAAATTACATCTTTCTGTCCACCTTCTGTGAATGACATAGAAATACAGTCATGATAGTTATTTTCACCTCTCACCTTTTTCAAAATTTTAAAACACAGCTACATTTATTGTTTTTAATTCATAGTAAACAGCTGATAACCAGTTGAGAGTACAATAAGTAGGATGCTTGCTTATCAGGCTGATAAAGGGGATATTTTAACATTTATTCCAAGAATACATCTTTATCTGGTAAAAGCAGCCAATAGTAGTTGCTTTTATTTACTTATTAACAACAAAGCAGGTGGCAGAGAAGAAGGACAAGCACAGCTGCAACTAGCTGCAAAATGAGCAAATATATGGCATCAAATTTTTCACCATTTCAGAGGAGAATAACACGATTGGCATCCCAACAGTCACAAAAGAAAGCTTCATATTCTAGACAATGACTCTCCCAAGTCACCTGGAAGTCATTCTATCAATGTAAATGAGGCTGTGTTTATTTTATGCTGATCTTTGTAGGATTATTTCTAACACTTTTTTGCAGTGTTGATCCTGTATGAAGGAGTGGAATTATTGTACCCTATGTTAAATAATGTCAGTGTCAGAGCACACGCTACAAAAGGGAAATCACGAGTAAATCTCACTCTAACATGTTCCTACATAAGAAACACCAAAATTCAGAAAAGCCACTTAAATTGAAAACATGACAGTAGCTATAGGTTGCTTAACACTTATTGAAATCTCTCCTTTAATCTTATTATGACAGCTTTCTTCATTCAGTGGATGTAGCACATGCCACCTCACCCGTCCTAAGGCCTTGATATGCAAAGTCAGTGACGGGTTTGGTGTGACACCGAGAGCAGCACTCAGAGCTGAAAGACAAATGTCAGAGAAACGAGGAGTTAAATCAGGTCAGTAAGCCTATAATTTTTAATGCAAATAAGTATTAGGTTACATAGAAACACGCGCAGCAGCTTTCATACAATGCTTTTTTTATTATTTTTCACCGAGCGCCTCTGCAGTCTTCACAACAGTGAGGGTGGTCATCGCAGTTTGAATCTATGAAATGATCAGATATGCATGCAAAAGAGTAAGATGAGGGATGGTGTTTATGGACAACAGGGGTATATTTGCCTGACATTTGCCTAGCAGGCTCTAAACAACGGTTGACACTTGGGGGATATTTTATATATTAGCCAGACAAGGCCGCAGAGACAGAAGCTGTTAAACAAATTTATATGTCCTGTTATATGCCTTGTGAAAATATTAACCTCGATTGCTTTCGAATTTGGCCTTCTTGTGGTTTATTTCTTGTTCCTGTTGGCTCATCGCTGCACAATTCAAACGGTTTACTGGTAAATGGATTTTGTCAGTTGGTACCGTGGAAAGCCAAATTTACTGGTTCACCTGAATGACAGTTGATATAGTCTGTTAGAACAAGGGCTGTCCTTCAATGAGACAAAGGTGATTCAAAACAACTGCAGACCAAGCATATCTGAGTAAACAGATGGTTGATAAAGATGCCCTTTTTAGCAACAGATTTTGACAGTACTGCATTTAACCTGCAGATGGCAACAATTTCCCCTTTTTTGTTTTTTTAAAGGAGGAAGTCCAAAATAAATTAGATAAACACAGTTTCAATGTACTTTTAAAACATCTTTTACCTATGCTTCTAATAATTACCTCAATATGATGATCAATATTTACACAATCAACAGCCTTCTTCATCATCTTAAGGATTATTGTGATCTCAAGACCGCACACACGTTCACACAAACCACAAATCCTACAGCTCCTCCTTCTCCTCTGCACAAACCCAGAGAAGACATTGAATGAGAAGCAGTGCAATCTCAAACAGACTGACAATAACAGACATATCAACTATCCCCTAATTGATACAGCTAGGCACTCAGTCAGTCACTTAATGAATTGCCTATAGCCCTCAGCAATGCTATGAGTGACAGGGGCCGAGCATTCCAGCTGGTGGGGGCTGCCCGGGGACCGCACTAGACGGGGATGCCTCTCATTAATGGAGGCTGGATGCCTGGCGACTGCTCAGTCTTGTGTGGAGAGGCCTCCTGCACACGGAGGGCCACGCTTCTCCTTCAGCTAGCCCCTCGACAGCCGAGCATCACAGAGTCACAGATAATGAAGACCTGATCAAAGAGACGTGGCATTCCAGCGGGCTGGCCGAGCAACCAAACATCACCAAGGACAGGAGGCAGAGAGGACTGAAGAAAGATAGGAGGAGATATGAAAGGAGGATAGAGGACAAGAAAGAAAGAGAGTGATGATGAGGAGGAAGAAGAGGTTATTCTCCACTGTGCATAGTAATGCTGCAATTAGGGGGTTTGTGAAGCATACTTGTGCTGGCTAAAGAAAATGTGTTATTCTGGAGGTGAAGCCATCAAGGTTTGGAAAGCGCACAGCTCAATGGGTAAAAAAAACTGGTTTGAACCTTTAGAGATAGAGGAAAGAGTGAATACAGAATACACTTTGTTCACTTTTCTTATTCTAATTTATGTCCATATGCTTACAGTATAAATGCATGATAGTTACCCTTTTTTCTCTTCTGACGGTGAAAGTTAGAGCTTCCATTTGTCTCCTTCATTTTTTCAGATATAGACAAAATCTGACACATTTCTTATACTCCACAATTTCTATAATTTCTCATAGTTAAGAAGATCTCAAAGGAGTTAATTTTAATAATAATAAGAGTTGTATCATTGATAGATTCTAATATAAAAGTTTGTGTAAGAAAATAGGTGAATACATAAACTGAACAAACTATTAGAGGGAAGAAATATTGTTTCACTCCATCCTACTCTATGAAAGGAATCATTGGGATTGTCATTTGCACAAGCACCCATTAACTATAGATCGTCCTGCTTGTTGAACTTTGTGATTCATGGTCAAGTCAAAGTATTAGCCTGCTTTGTAAAATAATTCACATGGCTTAAGCTATCCTGTGGTGACCCTCAAAATGCCCTCACCAGTCCCACTGTTATTGCCTGGATGCCTGGAGAGAATCCTGCTCCACTTTTTCTTATTGGACATCATATGGGCCCAGTAGCTCCTCAGACTGCTCTCATATATGTGACAGGAGTCAGGAATTAAAGGCCCTCTTTTTTTTGGATGTGTATTCATTTTGACGCTATTTTACGACAATAAAAACAAACGATCAAGAGCATCTTTGACAAGATTGATTAGTTTTCTGCTGCCTGAAACTGATGCAAGGGTAGAGGAACAGTCTGGTTTTATATTTTTCACATTAAATGATTCATCTGTCAAAATTCAGCAGGATGAGATATTTTGAAGGAAGATACTACCTAAGCATGTAAAGAATAAGAAAAACAATGACAAACGAAATTCCTTACTGGAGCTTTAACACTTTGGGCACAGGGTCAACAAGCAGAGGTGAAATGTGGGACCTCCTTTCCTGGGGTTTGTTAGATATCATGTGTGATCATGTTGTGTCTAGTGTTGCTTTAGTTGTTGAGAAGTGATCACCTTTGTTATGGAGGTTTGACCAATAAGAATCCAGTTCCAGGTACAGAAAGCAAAACAGTACAGGAACTCCATAGAAACACATTCTGACCATTCCATATCAACGGCATATTAATGGTGAATGTGCCCACTGTCACAGTTGAGCTGAAGTTGTTGTCTATTTGTCATGAGTGGGCGTGTGCTTGTTTTAGCGTGCATGGCTGACGTGAAAGTCAAACATGTCACCTTGCCTCTGCAAGTGCATCCAGCCATTAAAATGACCTGATGCAATTGATTACAGACACTGATATTAACATCAGTCTGTTTTATACCCATCTAAGACCTCTTCACAGGTGCTGTAATTAATGAAATAGATGTATTTTTTTCCTTTAGATGTGATCTGACCTTAATTTACTAAAAATATATTTCCATATAGATGATAGAAAGTTCTTGCCAAGTTATCAGCCTGCAGTTTCAGACAGAAGACAAACAAGAGACAACCAAAGCAGACATTACGTCAAATAATAAACTGGCAGCTTCCTGCAGTAAAACATGCACTTTCTCTGGTCATATTTACCAAGCTAATAAAACTCTAGTTTAAGGTGACCCTGGAGCTCAGGCAGAATGAAGGGGTGAAAAAACCCAAGCATTTTTACCAAATACAGTTTGTCAAAAAGTTACAGCGACTGCATTTAATATCACATTATTGATATGATAATGTGACATTGTATCATATAGTGTGTTCATTTAGAAACATATGGATATCCATAAAGTGGAGCTTTTAAGAGCTGTAATTAAAAACAAACACAGTTTAAATATCTAAATCTAAAAAAATCTCGGGGTGGAAGCAGAGGAACATGCTTCTTGTTCATTTGCTGCACTTGCCACAAGCATCAGTGTTATTTATTTTAATGCACATAACTACCAGCCCTTCAACTGACCCGTAATTTGCTCCTAATAACTGCAGTGGGTGGAGTGATTTTAGCTTTTCATTAGTGCCAGCAGCTTTTTACCAGTGCTACCCCAGCTAAAGGGCCCTTGCGATAATTGTTAGCCATTATAAATATAGTATGTTGGAAGTATAAGGGGGGGCAGTGACGCCTCTTTGTTAACTGCTGATGATTGAGCAATTAAACTTTGGCAACTTAATTATGGCTCACACCAACATGGCTATGAGGCATTAGGACTGGCATTATGGTAAACAGTATTGATATGAGTCCTTGTTTGTTTCCAGCTGCTCGCACAGGTCACCAAATCATATAATAGCAGGTGAAAGTAGTAACGAGTGAAGTTAATTAGTTAAAAAAGAGATTATATGTCAAAGTAATAGTGTGGAAGCAGCGGTATTTGTATCAGCTCTGTTTTTGAAGTATTCATCCACACCTGACCACCAGCCTATTTATTAATTGCCTATTAAACGGGACTTATTGTAAAATACACGGGGAGAAAAATCAGGCCTCACAAGCACAGAAAGCCTAACAGATGTTATATGAAGCAAAACAAAAAACACCAGAATAAAAAACCAACATCCATTCGTCAGCCTGAGAAGGAATCACGCTATGCAAGCTCCTCATTAAGTGGCATTAAAACTGTGAAGGTCTATAATTATCGAATAAATCCTTCCCCACATGAATGAATTCATCTGTGTGCCATAATTCTTCCCCACACACAGCAGCTTCGGCGGTGAATGAGTCTTTTGTGCGCCACTGTGGGAAGGCTTTTGTGAAATTACACTACTGCATAATGATGCTAATCATAAATTAGCATTTCAAGATGGAGCAGCATGTTTGTGTGTGCGCGCAGGAGTGTGTGCGTGTTTGTAAATCTGACACAGAAAATTTGAACAATCCAATTTTAATTCTCATCACCAGTTTGCTTAATTTTAGAGACTCATGTCACGTTTTAGCATATTGGCTTTATTTTTAACCAGCTCTTTTGCATTTATTAACTATAATCTATCTAATGTATTTTTTAGGTTACATATTTTTTGGCTTTTATGCTGTAATTTACTGCTATCTAACCTGCCTGCTTGAGGACTGCAGCCTTTACGCATTGGGCATGTAACATACCAGGCCACATTTACGCCCCATATCCACTTTTCTTTTTAAAAGACACAATTATCTGAAAGTTTAAGATCATGAAATTTTCTATTAACCTCCTGTTTTATGTTTTAGTTCTTTGTAAATGTTTCAGCTGCAGGCCAGAGAAGGTGTTGAGAGCATTTGAACCCCGGACTGACCTCTCTGTTTGGACATGCTTTTGCTCCCCTCCTCTTTCTCCTTCCTCTTTGCTCTTTTTGTTCTTGTCTCTAAAAGTGCATCTCCCCTTTCTCCGTGTGTGTGTCTTATCTCTCCTAAAACTGCGGCAGAAACACAGTCACAAGCACGCACACAGCAGCGCAGACAAATGCAAAATAATCAACACAAAACACAGGCATTGTGATCACTAACAGAAGCCACATGATGCTGATATTAGATTCAAGTTTCTATTCATTGGCTGAGAGTAGCAGGTGTGTGTTCCATTACCCGGCAAAGAAAACACGACTCCAGTGTGGGCTTCTTAATGTAGAGGCTTGACCGACTAATGAAAGCAGACAAAGAGAGCGATCTGGAGGCAGCACCCACTCTGTGTCCACTTAGCACCGAGCCGGAACCTTGGCCAATTAGGACCTGTTTGTTTGATGTGACAATTAACAAGGAGAAGCTCGGTTTATAATCCCAGTATGGCGTTTCTCTGCTCACTGGTTAGATTGATCATAAAAATATCCATGTGAGGCATGTTCGGGACAGGACACAAATTAACGAGTCAAAAAAGTATTTTTCAGGCTGCATGATTATTTAGGTCATTTATGAATTTATTTGAGGATGGTGTTTAATTAGGGTTTTTAAATTATAACAAATACTTTGTTACTGTTATGGTCAGTCTGGCTGCAAAAACAGTGGCCTGTCAAATTAATCAGCTGGAAAACAGCAAACATACAGATTTACAGTGATGATGTATAAAACAGCTCTTCTTGTCAACATTAGTTTGTATGAAAAAGGACAGGTTAAACCACCGCAGTCAACCTCTCTCACATAAAATAGACATGTCTTTATATAAACTTAAATAACTTTAGGAAATAAAGGGTTCTATGCATCGTCTTATATACATACAGATTATACTGGAAACTAAAACAATTTTAAACCAACATTAAATTGATAATAAGTCATTGGTCAAACTAAATATCAGTAGAAATATCTCTAATGTTGTTTAATGATGCTATCAGACAGTAATGATTTTCTCACAGTGTCAACAGGAAGATGTGAAATCATAGCTGTACCATAACTCCATTTGGTTGTCGCTTTGATATGTGTGAAGAAGATAGCCTTTGCTATCTAGAGTTGATAACCATTATAATGAGGTACTGACCAATCTGAATCAAGTGTTTACCATAGCTGGGTAATAAAAGCACATAGGAACAGTGATGTATGTGTAACTAACGACTGGCTATTCCCACAGAAATGTTAACTCTGCTTATTTTAACCTTGGTTATGATGGTTTTATTCATCTTAACCAACACTGAGTTTCAAAATCTCCACGAACTTTTGTTAAATATTTCCAGGAATGTACGTTTATATTTTCTGGGCATTGATTTATTCCTTTTTTTCCCACTAAAGCCACCAATCTTTTGATTTTAGAGAATCAAGTCTTTAAGGCCGTGCTCACTGTTAAAAGAAAAATACCCCTAATGCACATCTTCAGTGAATAAAGGATCACCTGTTTGTTATTTTGTTAATCATAAAGCACCTCTCCATATGATGAGGAACTTTTGACTATAGTCTCAAAGTGTTTCTTCATTTGAAAACTAAATATTTGGGGTTTTTCCAGCCTTAACATTAACTGTTTAGTCTGTTTAGTCATTTGATCCAGACAGTTTATTTGTATATTTATATTTGTATATTCTGGCCCTGCAGAAATATACAAATAAACGGTCTTCCCCTTTTATGTTGACACTTGCCCACCAAAAGGTGATCCAAACTCAGGCTGATTGTTGCTTTTTGATATTCACTCACACACTCGTGTTTATTGTTTGAAATTACTCAAGCATTGTCGGTGTATACGTGTCAGGCTTATACAGAAGTCATTTGCATAAAAAATATATTTGTGACCTCAGAACGAGAAGCACATGTAAATGATAACTGATGCAGCGTGTGACACAACAAAAGGATACTGATAGACTGTCCCGATATTTAAATTAAATGACTATTTACCTAGTCTTTTCTCAGGAAGGTTGGCAGTTCAAAACACGTTGTTCTTTAAGTCATAATCTGCCTTTGTTGTTTCCCATCATCCCTATTATTATGTCCGCGTGACCGCACTGCTTTGCATCTTTCTAGGCTCTGCCACACAAATAAAGTTTGTGTATTCAAAGCATATGGCTTTCACAAGATAGACTTTTATGCTTATAAAAAGATCAGATATGCTCTTCAACACCTTCACACCTCATACAGCTGTCTAATCTGATTCTTGAAGAGTTTTACTGATAGCTGAAATCCCTGTCATAATATTGTGTTTATTGAACTTTTCTTTTTCCTCTTATGGAGGACAAATTACAACCCATTAAAGCAAAGTAAAACAAGCGTATTGATGTGAAAAGTTGCTGCAAGTATTTACATGATCTACGTTCACAGCGCCATGCAGAGGTGTGAAACCCCTCCCCCCAAAGGTCTGTTTTTTAGACAGATCTTCTCTGTCGATCAAGAGTTTGTTACTCTATACTTGGTTAAGTTCTCAGTTAAATACTTACGCAAGGTGCAGTTTATATTCAATAGACTGAGAGTAGAAAATCTAACCATCAAGCAAGTTTGAGAGGACATAGCTGTGGCAGTGACTGTGCACTAGGTGGTGCCCCATCTCTTCAACAAGACAATAACCACCAGGGCGCTTCTTTTTCTGTCAAACCCTCGACTAAACCTGCAATGACCACGATGAGCGTTGGCTTTAAAAAAGAGTGTAATCTGACCAACTATGACAGACACTCTTTGTTGAGCTACTTATTTACTTTAATTATATAATAAAGTCAGGGTTTAGATTTACTCATGCACAGAATTTCTATATTTTTAATGCAGCTATGAGCATAGACTCATATTTTAAAAAGCAGAAACAGCAATACACAAAATCTTAAGAAATAAAATTAAAGGTTAAATTAAAATAATTTACAATATCATGCAAAATGTGTTCCATATAGACAAACAAGAAATAAATCTATATCACATGTAATAAATATTTATGTCAGTGCATGAGCACACATGCATGTACAAATATAATGTACAAATAAAATGTTCACAAACATGCTCCTTATGCCTCTTTTATACACTCAGACATGTTAATGTGCATTACCACACACCCATACAGCCCCGAACAGTCCCTCTTTATCCCTCCCCCCTCTCTCAATAACTCATAATAATGTGATCTGAGGAGAGAAAACTAGTGCTGCCTGATTAAAAGGGATTCAGGTGATGAAGGCTGCAGTCTTGGTGCTGAGGGCCCATAGTTTCAGCACGGCCCAAGGCAGCAGCTGGAAGCGTAATTACACGGGCTGATTTATACATCATTAAGGCCTCCATATAAGTCACCCCTTTTGAAAAGAGCAGTTAAGCTACTTATACTTTTCACAAAACAGCGGCAATTCTGTATAAAATGAATGTATGCCGTTCCTCTGAAAGCATATGGTATATTTCTCACCTATTAATAATTCAAGTTGAATGAGCAAAAATTAGTTGGCTCGGTTACCGCCGCGTTTGTCCCACATTAATTTCTCCGACGTTTTGTAAATGGGGCTATTACGCTAAAAACAAAGCAGAGTGAATGACCACGGTTTGCCGTACTTAGGAAAAGAGAGGGCCTCATTCGTACACCTGTCATTTTCAAACAAGGCACCATTATGGTGTGCAGGGAGAGAGGGGATATCACACCTTTCATTGTGCCTTCTGTGGAAAAAGCAGCAGCCTTGAAATTGTTACCTGCAAGAGCAAGAGAGAGACGTTTATATCTGAAAATCCAGACATTTGCTTTTCACTTCAGAGTTTGTCGTGAATGCATTTTGGTTGATATTTTGACATAGCAGAACCTATTAATGAGCATTTTCACCTAGCCAATTACAAAGCCTGTGTGTGTCTCATGCACATGTTGAGTTTCCCTCTGTGTCTTCAACTCGAACTTTAGTTTGATGTTAATAAAATACGAAACCTATTTTCGTGAAAGCTGTGAAACAGAAGTGAACAGGTGTTCTTTTAATATCTCCGAGCATATACATTTTAATAACCCTTGACACCTTACATACACACTGGATTTGACACACACACACACACTCGCCCACACACACAAACACATGTATGCATGAGCACAGAAGGAGCAGCTCAATGGGGCTGAGCACATTGTTGCTTTAACCTTCTGCGCCAGTTATCCCTCTCACAGCTCCGAGCCTTGGCAGCTAACTCTATTGGCTTTTTGTCATGGAGCCTTGGCTCGTACAGTGGCTAAGGGAGGAGAGCAAAGGGGGGGAGAGAATGAGGGAGAACAAAACAGCAAGAAAAACCCTTTCTCCCACATTATTTTTGGAGTGAAGTGAGTGTGAGCAGAGGGCTGGAGGAGGCCTGTAGTCAAGGCTCGCGGAGGCCCCCGTTGTCTCGGGGTCATTATGTTCAGCAGATCATTAGGATCTTAAGAGGAGGCACACGACACAGCATCCACAGGCTCTCAGCTGTGCAGCCACCCCTCCTGAAAGAATACCCCTGGCTGCTACTCACCGAGACTGAACGGTGAGTAAATGACCTGACCTCTGCCAGCCCCTGTGATATATACTTGTCTCACAGCGTCTGTACGGCTGCTTGATACTGAAATAAATGAACAGAGACTGTCGCTCAAATCCCAAGAAAGCACTGGGTGCAAAGTGGACAAAGAAGTGGGTGCAGACATTTCTCTTTGGTCTCCTTTTATGTCCCCCTCTGTCACTTTTTATTATTAAAACTAGACTTTGTTTTAAACATGACAGCAAATACATATTTTTGCACTATTGATCTGAAAGCCTCCCGTCCTACAGTTGGATTCAAAAGTAAAAACACTAATGACACAAACAAAACATCTTAATAACCAATAAAAAACAAATATCAAATAAGCCAAAAGGTAAGAAAGGAAAACATGTAAAAACACTATCAAAAATTAAATTCAAATTCAAATTCATAATACCACGAATACCTGTTAACAATCAAAGGTGTTTCTCTGCTTAAGTTTTACATTAGTTTGAAATGTCTCCATAACTCTGGAAATGTCGGTCAAAATGTTGATTCAAGCCTAAGAGCTTAAGAGGGATTTCTAAAAATAAGAGAATTAAGGGTCTTAAAACTTATGCGGGAGCTTCCATACTCAACCAGTTAATCAACTAGCCAACCATTTAACCAGCTCAACAATCAGCTGAACATCCACATGCCAACAACTAATCAACCAACCAATCAAACTACCTACCAACCACTCCACTGTACCAACAACCCAAGAACCAGCAACTAACCAACCAACCAACCAACCAATTAACCAACCAACAAACCAAACAGCCAATGAACGGCCAACTATTTAAACAACCAACCAACTAACCCTACCAATTATTACATACAAGTTTACATTTTACAGTCTCACTTATTTCACTGAGCAGGATTAGAAAAAATGAGAGAAAACGACAACAACAAAAAAAGAGAAGAAATAAATACTTAAAAACTTCATAAGTCTGCAGATCTAAAATCACGTTTTCTTTTAGATCCAGCCACTCCTTTTTCAGAATCAGTCCAGAGTAAAACATTTGGTGAATTTGTCTCACTAATTTCACTTAAATGAATTAGTATCCAGCCCCAAAATGCTTTACCTCCGGATAATTCCAGATTACATGCTGATAGGGAAACACTAGAACTGCACGTGGGTGTGTGTAAGACAGAGCTGAAACTGAAAGTTAGAAATTTATTATTTAAACGTTTAAACTCTGAGATATGATCTCTTTCTGGCACAAGTGTGTTTTTTCATAGAGACGGTATTCCTATCTTACATGTAAAATAGCTAAATCAGGAATCTGTTACATGACTGAACATGTTTGCGTCATTCTGATATTTTACATGATGAATTCTGTCCTTAATGGAGCCATTAGCGTGCAGGAAGAAACCAGTCATGCAGAGGTCATATCTCAAATGCTTTCCAGTCATAAATAAAGAGGCCATGACAAGTGAGGGACTGTTAGATTCGTGTTGGCTGATACATTTACAAACTCATCCCTTCTCTGTGTCGCTCTCCTCCTTCTCTCGCTATCTCTTCCTCCTCTGCTTGAATGTCACCACTCTGCGGGAGGATTTAACGTTGCTTTTAACCCTCAGCGCCTCATAATTACCTTGACATTTACCCTGCATTCAATCAAGTTTTTAACAGCAGATTTATTGCAATGACTTTTTTGTATTGCAGAAGGCTGCAGTAATTATGCAGGTTATTAGGAGTCCTCATGTTAATGCAGTTTTACATCGATAACACTCAGTAATACTCTTTTTTTTCCTGGATGGAAGAGCGCAGTGTCAGCTGACAGAGTGACACAGGAAAGGACAGAAATACTATTAGATGAAGTATCAGATGACTTGAACAGGCTAGCACTGCCTCTCCCTCCTTTATTGCTCAGGTTATTATCACAACTGCTGGGGAATTGTCGAGACGGGGAGATAGGAGTGGCAACGATCCATCCGGGACTCGTTCATCACCGCGCACTGCAGCCCCCCGAATAGAAATTACATCTGCATCTGAATTAGTAACATTATTCGCCAATTTGGCTCAGAGTGAACATTGTTCCATTGAAGGTGGAATTAAATTAGAAAATGAGTGAGTCTTTAATTTTCAGATTATAAATCAGGGAATATAATTCACCTCCTTGTACCTTAAGGGCAATCACATTATCCTAAGCGACATTTTATCCTCAGCCCCCACCAAGTGATCTCGTCACCACACGCAGTCACACACCAATCATGCTTCCTGAATGGGGAAGCAGAAAATACATCTTCTCCTCCAGAATTAGACATAAAATATGAGTGTCTCTTCCTGCATGAGAGCTTATTTTACATGAAATTTGATGGCCTTTCTGAGCTCACAAACACCAAAAAGAATGACTCGGTGTGTAAGCGCTTTCTTATGCAGCATAGTCGGTTCAAAATCTTGAAAGTCAAAGACAAGTACGTAACAGAGGATTTTGGAATTGAAAGTAAAGCCATCAACCAAATGGTCCTCCAAAAGTGTTGACTTTAATATCATCCATTTGAAAAACACTGAAAAAGACCATTTTGCTTTTTTTCTTGGAGTATTCATCTCTCTAAAAATGGTGCAACCCTTTGAAAGTTTCTATCAGCAACTGAGCTTTACACCTTTCCTAAACAGTTCTGTAACATTAAAGTCAAAATGGCTGCACCGCTGTAATAAACAACTTAGCAACTTATGGTCGCACATAACCCGGTCAAATTAGAAAGAATGGATCGACCTTATACTGCCGGTCGTTGCTGTACTGCGGCCCAAAACTCTCTCAGCCTGTTCATTTCATTCTGGCCAATGCCCAGACCTCATTAAAAATGAATGCACTCCTTAAACCCCAACACTAGGCCTTTTCCATTAGGGAGAGAGATATGAGGGTGATAAACATTATTTGTGATCGGATATGAATCGTACGAGGATTGGCTGCAATATTGGAAGCCACATTGAAAAGTGATTGTGCTTGAATTCCCCCGTGCAGTTCCATGCCATATCGCGGCTCTCGTAATTTGATTCCTATTCATTTCGGCCATTGTTGTGTGTTATATTGAAAAGGCCTATCGAGCTGATCTAGACCAACCAATTTGGATTTTTGTTATTCTGTCCCACTTGGTTGATTTTAAGCTGATCAGGATATTTGCCTGGCACAGTCTCAGGCATTCTGAATGGCCTTATCTGACATTTAATTACCATACTGCCTTTGTTGGAGCAAAAATTCATCTATTTGGGTGTGCAGCAGTGGGCTGTGTTTCTGTCTGCATGCATAAAAGAGAAAGGAGAAAGAGATAGAGAGTGTTTGGTTGTCTTCACTTTCTGTCTGGAGCTGTGATGTCACAGCCCCTTTGATATACTGTACAGGTGTATTTTCACGGAAGCAGCGCATTGGTGGATCCCCCATAAAAGGCAATAAAGCTTGACAGGCTATTGGAGATTCACCCCTGAGCGCTTCACTGACAACCTCCCAGACATATACATTTAATATTCCATTGATTGATTGATTTTATGGGACATGGTTAACATTATCATCAATATTGCCCTCTGGACCAAGACACCAACTTAGTGGGGAAAAGAATAGTGCTTGTCATCTGGGAGGGTGCCTGATAAACACCAGCATGCTGGGATTTTTTTTATTACACTACACATATGGTACACTTTTTATATCAGTGTGTGTATTTGAGGGCAAGTGTGCATATTTCTGTGTACATGCATGGATGACAGTGTGTGGGACTTCAGCACTGATCTATATGGGAATGCATTTCATCTGGAACTGCAGCACAAATAGATGCATGTCATCTATTTTTTACACTTTCCTCCACATCGCTGCTGGTTTGAGCTGTATTTGCCTGATTGTTTGACCCCGACACGCTAGTCAACGCTCCTGTCTTACTTTCCTCCAGGTTCACTGACAGTCAGATCAGGATGATAATGGCCGCCCTCGGACACTCTGCACCGAGGGGCAGGGATGTGATGGGCTGCAGCTCAGGCACATATTAATATTAATACGTATAAAAGCCGTCCGGCTGGCACCGAGTCATCAGCTATAGACACGCGCGCACAGAAACACCTAATAGCGCACAGGCAGATACACACACCTTCCTCAAATGCACATCTGCATGCTTGCGAACGCACACATATACACAAAAACAAAGTAAAAGGCCCATTATGGATGTAACTGCGTAGCGTTTTGCAGGTGGACCGTTTCCCGAGGTCAGTTTGAAACATTTGCCAGCAGGAAACCTACACAGAGTGGCGGTTGTTCACACCGTTTGGGGAAAACACACATTATGTAAATGATTCTTCTTTTGGAATGGAACGCACACAACTAGAAACAGTGTGCTAATGGCTACCGTGTCAGCCAAAGCTAATGGTTGTCGGTGCGTTTGCTTATGTGTGTGGTGCAAGTGTGTGTGTTTCGATATTAGAGGAAGGAGCAAAATAACATGCACGAAGGAAAAAGTTTGTCTAACTTTACATATCTGGGTGAATTCTCAGAGGCGTATTGTTAAATGTTCCCGTTAGAGAGCAGATGACAGGAAATTTGGCCAGCCTTCAGAGGTGAAACCACAGCACTGTTCAGAGGAAAGGTAGGATGATGGGGACACAATGTCACCTCTGTCTCTCTGCAGACAGAACACAGTGTCAGAAATCAAAATCCATTTGCATATTTCTATATTGGCTGACAGTTTGGTATCAAGTGCATCCACAAACAGTCCAAAGTACAGGTGCATACAGCTCATTTGGCATAAATGTGTCGCTCTTTTTCTACATTTGTACAGAGGCCATGACGTTCAAACACAAGGGCAACAAGGAAATAAAGCTGATATGATTTGGTAATAGAGTCACTGAGGGGTGTCTGCGCAGCTGATGTGTACAATGAACTAGAGCCAGGTTCTTGTTTTCCTTTCCATTTCAGACAAAAGGGTATAACCACTCAGAAGGAAAATTAAATAGCAAATTAGACACCCTTTTATCCACACCGTGTCTGTCAGGGATTATGCAAAATGCTCATGGTATGTCACTGAACTGCATGCTTGAACTTTATCCGATCACTTCATAATCCACACTCAAACTTGCATGAATGTCTCCCTTATAGTATTTAGCACACAATTCTATAAAGGGGAACGGAAAAGAAAAGGAGGCACTCAAGAGGAGACATAGAAAAGGGGGTGCATCTTTAAGAGCAGAGGGGCCTTTGAATTTGACCCCCACCTGGAT
The DNA here is from genome assembly GCA_962446985.1 of Xyrichtys novacula. Classification (NCBI taxonomy): domain Eukaryota; kingdom Metazoa; phylum Chordata; class Actinopteri; order Labriformes; family Labridae; genus Xyrichtys; species Xyrichtys novacula. Next base: position 20,540,375 of record OY660874.1, on the reverse strand, counting down.
GTTGTTTGATCCAACTGGCCATTTGTGACTCCTTAAGATCAACATGAGGTATAAACCTCAATACCTAGTCTATATTGAAACATAATAAGCTCATACTCAACGAAATCCCACGTAAAGGTACTTTTTTATCGGAGGGAATTTAACCATGGCTCCTTGGGGCTTCCTTCATGAGGATACTTGACACTTTTACTCCCCCTGAACAAAGATGCTCAAAGACCAAGATGGCTCCCCATGGCTGTGTAATTAAATTGCAAATAACAGAGGGAAATAAAGGAGGAGTGAATGGAAAGAGGTGAAGAGCAACAAAAGGGGAAGTCTAAAGACAAGATCTAAAATGAGAGAGCTGTCCTGATACCAAAATACCAGTTTTGGAATTACCTCCCGCACTGCAGAGTATCGGCAAGTGTGCCAGATTGTGCATTTAGCCAACACCATCATTTATGAGCCCAAAATTCAATCAGTGTATTTCAGTGGAAATCAAACAAAAACCATGCAGTGTCAGTGGAGAAGGTTATGTTAGAGTTATGATGAGTAGTCCAGGGTGGATCTCACAAACATTTTGGCAGACACAGCAGGTTGAAGAAGCTACATGCTAACTTGCTACATTAGCTTAGCTTGTTTGCAGGCCCCAATATTGTCAATAGTTCAGGAACACTTACTGTGTATTTTCTACAGGATTTTAGTGAATTCCTGATCAAATATGAGGATCTACCTTTCTCTGAAGTCACCAGAGCATAGATTGAAAAGTGAACCGAGGTACGGTATGTATCAAGCCTCAAACAAAAGTCTGAAGATTAACGACTTCTCTGTAATATGACGGGGAACAATCTGTGTCAGTACATAAGATAATATCAGCAAAGCTAGCAACTTGTGCTGGTTTAAACCTTAAGAGTGTTGGTTGACGGATTGCACAGATTGTACTGATTGAGTTTTGGGAATGTATTGACTTTTTAGTAACACAAAGAGCAGAAGATAAAAAGTATTTAACCAGAGTGAGGGACCGTTTAACCATGTTTCAGTTTTATGCAGACATGTGACTTCGCCCCTCAACGTCGGTCGACTTTTCTCATGAAATTAAATTTAGACGCTTTCCTCAACATTTTAACATTTTCACAAAGTTGTATTTTAACTTCTCTCTCAAAGCTTTGACTTGCATCACATTCACCTCGTGATGTAAAATTGTGAGAAAAACTTCTTGAAATGCATGTTAAAATATTCTACAACTGAATTATTTATATATTTTCCCTGGCCCTGATATTTTTCTACACAGTGCAGTTATATCCTGTGTGCAACAAAATGATGTAAATAAAAGAATGAACGTGTTTCTCTTGTTTGGGTTGTGAAGTATAGTTGTTTGTACCATTTTGATGACAGAGAAGTGATTTTATAGCCATTACTTTGCTGATTTAGCCAGTAAGCTTGTGGCAAACCATATTTCAGTTTACAGCAACTGTTGCGGACTAGCAAATCAGAGTAATCAATGGCAGATGATACCAGATCACATGAAAAATACATCCACCCAGGAGAAACCTTTTACTTTAAGGTGGCTTTAGCTTTTTGTTATTGGCTTATGTATGACAGGCACAGGTGTTTTCATGTAATAGGATTGCATCTTTTCTTTAGCTAGACTTAAATTCTTTATCATTTACCTCTTAAACACCAAAGGATTTTCATACACAAAAAAGATTCATATCAGACTGTGTCCATACAGGAAAGAGTGGTACTCATCACTTATTTTCTAAGCCTTACACCCCCATGGTATGAGATTTGGTGTCAGCTGCCAAATTCAGGTTTCAGAATCAGTACTAGATCTGAAAATGGTGTTGGACCGAATATTATAACATTTCTCTGTTGCTTTTCAAAGTGAAGGCATAGATCTATTGCATTTTTGCCTCCATATGGATACACTGAGACAAACTGGAACAACAGATCTATATAGTTAGTTTTACCTTCAGACTAAAGAAAACTCTTGTCTTCTCCAGAGCTGGGGGGTTGGGCTGTATGGGACGGCTCATATGTCACAGTCAGCCTGACTTGCCCCAACAATATGACAGCAGGTGACAAATAACCTGGCTCATGATTGAAATCTGACAAAATAACACTGTGTTTTATAATAGCGTCCCCAAGCAGAAATATGGCAGCCGCAAACTAAACAGTGCTTCATCACCTCCATGCCAGTCCCAGCGGTTCTCCATTAAGGGCCAGATCATTGTGTTTTGCCTCCCCCCGTCCCAGCTGACCGCTGAAGTGACAGCCCGGGCTTGCTGCCGTGACAGTGAAAAATATTTGTACTGACAAGGCCACAAATCACACGCCGACAAGTTTTAAAACTCAATATTCACTCAATGTGCATCTGCTATATTCTTGTTAAAAGTGTAATATGGTAGTCTCTCCCCTCCGCGTTCTTCTATTATTACGGTATTGACAGCGACTATAATAAAGTTGTGCTGTTTTGATGCCAGGGAGGGATGGAAGCGCAGGAGACGGGGAGATTGAAAGAAGAAGGTGTTTTGTTGGGGAGGGAGAGAGAGAGAGAGAATAGTCGGTATGGTTGAACACTCACACGGCACTGTAACAGAAGTGCTTCATTTTCATGACAGAACTTCATCTAACATGTTTAGTTTCATGCAGGTTTCTCAATAAGTCTGAGCCTACCTCATACTGTGGATTCAAACATAACTTTCGAACCATCAAAAACAATATCTCGCCTAATGTTCACGCTAAATCTGTTTATTTTCCCCACTACTGCCCGTCATTCTGTGTATTTTCGATCATTCGAGTATACTCAACACCCCTTTGCCTGCCCTGCACCCCTCTGCTCTTCTATACTCGTGGCATGGAGCCAATGGTTACTCTAATATCCCCTTAGTTTGAAGCCTTGTCGACCATGTAGGCCCTAATGTGTGCCCAGCGCGCACGAGTAAGTGTGCTTTAGGCTCATTGTTAACATAAGGCCAAATCTGTAATATAGCACGGACAATTAAGTGCACAATTTTTGTATAAATGCAAAATCCCTCACTGTGAATTATTTAATCCCCTCTCTACAGTTCATTTAATAGAGCCCTTTTGGCGGGCGGTTTGAGTCACAGAAAACTAATTTGATTCTGCTCCTTGATTTAATTAGATTTTATGATGTATGGTATTGCTAATTCGGTGGCTCACCACGCGTTGCCGGCGCCTGTCCCTTGCACTGGCGGCGAGCTGTCAGAGCCCCATTTTTAACAGTATTGAAAAATTCAAGCTTTATTATTGCCCCCTCACTCATTTTCTCCCATCAGGGGGAAAGTAATGAGCTTTTAGTCTCTGCTCTTTTACTTGCCTCCCTCTCCCCTCTCGTACACTAGCTCTTTTTTTTTTCTTTTCCTCTATCTTCATCGCTTTCTTTTTCAATCCCATTTTTTCTCCACCTCTTTGAAAACAATATGGGACGATGCTGAGATTTTGGAGAAGCTCAGGTAAAGAAATGTAAGAGCAGGGGGGCAGAAAAATGTAGAAATGATGGCACAGAGGAGAGCAATACAAGAGTGAAATGAACAAATAAGATAGCAGGGAGTGAAACAAAAGAGTGAATGTGTCAAGATGTGGAATTTGAGCATATGAGACATAAGTAGCAGTTTGAGGGAAAAGAAAAGAGTGGAAGGAGAAAGGGAGTCAGTGAGGAAAAAGAAAGATGGAGAAAGGGAGAGAGAGTAAAGGAGGGGCGGTGGAGATTGTGCCATACGCTTACAGCGCTCCAGGCTCGCTGCTCTGGCATTAGTGCGCTGATTCATGAGTTAAGTTTCCCCAACTGCCCGCGGCTATTAGCTTTCAGTTCCTTTGGCTGTCATTTAGACTCCAAAGAGTCTTTTGGTTAATGCACTGTTTTAATGAGAGTGCACCCCTCGCTAATATATTTGACTGTATGAAAGGTCACAACAGGAAGCTAAACAGATTGAGGTAGAGCGAGCACAATGGCGGCGGCGCTGTCAAGAAGCAAGGAGTGGGGGGGCGTCAGGGGTGGGCAGCGGAGGGTTAGTGTTAGCCTGTGAGGCAGCCTGCTACAGTGTCACCGCTCCACGCCTGGTACCCCCTTATACCCAGCATCCAACTGTGCATAATAGACCCTGGAACTGATGGGTTACTGCTCCCTCTAATAGTTACGCTCCATCCATCACAGGCTTTAACCAGAGAGAGAGAGAGAGAGAGAGAGAAAAGTCAAGATGGAAAGAGACAGGCAATGGAAGGGGCAGACACCAGGAGGAGGCACATGTTTCATTACCCATATAATCACCAGTCTGATTGCCACACAAGCAATATAAGAGCGTCCTACAGCAGCCCCAGGAAATTTATGGCCGTCTGACTCTATGAGATTCCCACCAACCCGTTAAATATCCTCGGAATGCTGAGCTGATGGGAGCAATAGAACAAGCAACGGAAATATGGAATTTGACTCAATAAAAGTTTGCAGATTGAAGAATTTAAGGCATTTCTGAACATCTCTTTCTATTATTCTAGGTTTTAGATATTGTAACCTCAGTATGCATCATATCCAACCCAACATGAAACCTACTCAGTATTTTCAGAACACTATGTAACCTCTGGGAGACACATTTTCAGGGCTTTTGGTGCAGCAACAAAACACTTTCATATTTTTGCATAGCTTAGTGTTATCAGTCTAGCTAGCAACTTGAGAAAAACAAGGATAGAGTGAAAAGGTGGTGCGCAGGAGTGGTTTGTTAGCTGCAGCTGTTAGCAAGCTTGTTTATATAGCTCATTAAAAATCCTTCAACTGATGCTCTTGTGGACTATACTTCTAAAATTGTTTATCATTACTTTGCCATGAGTGTTAATGCAAAACTTCCTTTCAACAGGCAGAAACCTTGTGCAGAACCAGACTTATATGACAACAGCCATCTGCCTGCAGTGAGTGGACCAAAAAAGTGGAACACTCAGACATGGTTGTCTCCCTTGTGAGTTGACATCAGAATTACCGGTAAGTTAAACTAATTATCATTATCTGTGTAATAATACAATGCTGTTTAAATGTTGCATACAAGCTGTACTGCGGTGTTATCACTGAGTCTAACACTTTATGAGGGTGGCCTTATGGGCAAGCAGTTTATGTGGTTGTTGAGGTACAAGGAGTTGATTGTAGCATCTAGTGTGTATATCAACAACTGAATATGCTCTATACCTCTACTGTATTGTAAGCTGAATGAATCTAAAGAGCTATTTAATAACATTAAACAGGCCAAGCAGCTGCCCCATCATCCAGTGGGGGACCATAGACCTTTATTCTACTCAATGGAGATCTACTCTTGTAGTGGAGCTTTAAAGACCTGATGCTTACCTAAAAAACATGTCGCTGATTAAAGCTAAGAGAGTCATTTTACAATTTCTGGACTTAAAAGTTGACAGACTGAGGTTTGAACTTTAATCAGTGAATGATGATTTCACTTGACAACGTTGCTCCCTGTAAGTTCAGAAAGTACAGAGAACATAATGTGTGTGAATGCTGCGAGGAGATTTTTGACATTTATGAAATAGACTGAAATTCATCGTGATGCTTTTTTATGACAAACAAAAAACTTACAAGATCACCTGTGGCAAGATTGACAGTTTTTATGTTGGAATTTTGAATGCTACAAACTGGTATGAGCGTGACAACAGAAAACTGGAGATGCAATTTCCATATAAAATATTTACAACAAATTATATATTTGACATCAGGATGAGATCTTTTGACAGAAAAGACAATTTAAAAAATACAAGATGTGGTTAACCTACTTTGTCCATAGGCAGCACCAAAATTGGCACAAAGCAAAGGTTACTCACAGGAGCTTTAAGTTAATGGATAACAGTGCACTTTTTTGGTAGCCCGGAAATGTAAATCTAGTCCAAAGTGTAGGTCTAGTACTGTTAGTTTTTCTCACAACTGATATCTGATTTTGGTTTGCACTTTTTAGTACCTTTATAATGTTAGGTATTGACTATAATGAAGTTGTTTTGTTGCTGTGTTTCATGTATGAATATGGTATGCCCTTTATACGTAAAAGGTCACTGTATAGCCGTCAGTTTCTTAATTAAAGAATGTGATTGGTCCCATTAGCTAATATAAAAGCTACACACGTGGTTTTGGACCGTGATTAAGTGCTTTGGAAATATCTTTACATCTTAAGACTGATCAACTCGTCTGAATTTGAATTTCTGTTTAATCAACTATCAAATGATTTGGTGGGAAACATCCTAATTCATACCACAAACAGAAACCAGAACATGACAAAAGTCGTGGTACTCCCCTACAGAGTCTGCATTTGTTTGCAGATGTAAGTTCGCAGAGAATGTTTGGAACTCCACAGTGCTTTCTTTCAGAAACCTGAGTTATTCCTGAAACTTAAGTGTTAAAAATGGTGAGAAACAGCATTATCAAACATTTTGACAACTCCACATAAACAAGCATGGCCTCCTCCTCGCTCCCTTTTCCTTCTTTGTCAACACAGAGCTGCCATCATTCTGTCATGGGACACCCGTAAGGGACTGTCTCAGCAAAGCAGAGCCATGTCTCGGTTTGGGCCCCAAACCCGATCATCTAACAGTAATCCATTCAAAACTAATCAAACATTTACAAAGGTGCCACGATGGGGAGAGAGCTCTATTCATCAGCATCCTCCATCACCAACACGCAGGCCCAGCTCGTTACGCTCGGGGCGTCTCAATCTACCTATGCAAATGAGACAGTGGCACACAGGGTGAGCGGGCGACTGACAACCAGACTTGTGTACAGAAATTATAAACAAATACCCATCCATTACAAGGGGAGAAGTGTGCGTCAGGGAAGTGCCACGCAACATACAAACTCTTCTCCTGTTGGGCGATTATTCACAGAGCAGGAAGCGACAGTGTTGTCAGGGTAAATTAGCAACATATGTCAAGCTTTTGTTATAAATCCTGGCCTACTGTAACCCTTATTTCCCCCTTCTGCGATGTATGTACACGGTTGATGATATATCAACACTGCTCAGCCATTAATAATTCAGCGAGGGTGATTCCGCAGGGGAAGTTGTGGTGAAACGTGGGACAGGCCCTGGTAGTTGGGGGATTTGGGGGGTTTTGGAGGGGGGTGGGGTTGAATAGTGGGCTCCTTTTCCCTATAATCCTCTCCTGGTGCCTGTAGGGCCGGGAACCCCACCTCTGCCCCCATTACCCAAACCATTTGTTTATTGTGCAGTAATTACAAACCTTCAAGCCTACAGGCAGAAAGGCGCTGTAATGATGGAGACATTTATAACAATATATCATAACAGCAATGGAATCGAACAATGAGTTTATGTCACAGGATATCAATGTGAACGAGCAGCAGAACAACCAGGTAGTTAGCTCGATGGAAACAGGAATATGCACTTGCTAAGGCGGACCATTATTGATCTGTAATGAACCGCATTCCCCCCTAAAAGCCAGAGTGTTAGCAGGGTAATATGTTGCATTTTATTTAGCAATTTCATGCATGTTTGCACCACAAGGTTAAAAACCACAATCCGTCCTGAGACAAAAAAAGAAAATTCTCATTTTCAGCACTCCAGAAGCCATTTAATGCTCCCTGTGTAAGAGTGGCAATCCCTATTACGGCTGGATAAAGTGTACCCTTTTTTATTTGAAATGAAAATGTCAGTAATTTCTTTTGAGATTGATGACTCCTTACACACGGGCCCAATAAATGAAAAATTGATGAGGCTCAGTTCTCTCTTTTAATATTTAAGGCAATATTAAAGTCTCTCTTACATCTCATGGAAATAGTTTTATTTAAAAGGAATAAGACCATTGGGCATTGTTTACTGAACACCTCATGCATGTTTTATAAAGCCGCTGGCTCTTGGAGGAATTCAAAGGCCCTTGAAATCGTTACTGTTTTGCAGTAAGTATAAAACGACTTAAGAGGAAGTCGAATGGCGGCGGCATTGTTGTGTAGCTGCTCTCTTGTTGTTGGATGTGGGCTGCTTTGATGAGGGTGCCAATGGTGGATAGCAGTGCCAAAATAAAAAGGGAGGAGGGAGTTGCACAATAAATGGCTGAGATTTTATTTCTTCTATTGGGTCGTAATGTGTGCTCGGTGAGGAAATTGATGTTTAATGTGGCTGAGCGGACGAATGGGATGAATTGCCATTTAAAACAAAGACCCATGGGTTGAAAGCGAAGGGAGGAGGGAGGGGAGGAGAGGAGAGGAAGTTAGAAGTAGGACAAGGAGAGGAAGAGGCTTGAAGTGTACCGATGGTTTAAAACAAGCCAGAGGCAAGGAGAGTCCCATGCAAAGGTAGAAAATGATACCCAGGTATTAGCGGCTAAATTGTCTCCGTTCAAATAGTCCTTCAAATGGGCTGAAACAGGGAGCTCGTAGGTATGAAAGCACACAATGGAGCGAATCAAGCAAAGGAGTTCATAGCTCACAACAAAGCATGACCTGCAATGACTTACATGGCTTTAAGGAGACTCAGTAATGCCGAATAAAGCTTTGGCCTCCAGTTAAATTACTGACCCCAAAATGTTTTAAAGAGAGATGGTGGGAACTTCAAGGAGAAAGAAAAACTCTAAGGATCATCTACGGCTTGTTTATGATGCTGCTTTGTTGCACAGGGACATATTCGTTGCCACGTTCAGCATTTGACTGAGAAGTTCTGGAGGTGTCACTATTTAACACAAAAGTTGTCTGCGCCCACATAAACCGCGACTTCAAACGCAGCCACACACACACACACAGGTACACACCTGCTCAGACACACACACACATAACAGCGTATAGTAAAAAAGCTCCTATACCAGCAGGACACAATCAGCAGCTCCAAGTTGAGGAGCCCATTACATTGTAGTGGTGGTTAACAGGGACATTCGAACTGAGAACCAAGATACTCCAGCTCCCATTTAGACAAATTAAATCAAGTCCCATGATGCTTTATGTATCTGTTGCCTGGGTTACACATCCAAGCCCAGCAGGCCCCTTGATGGAGGGCGGATTGAAGCCTTTTATATCGCATGCTTCGACAACAGGGGGTGACTACTACCTGCCAACTATTATCAAAGGCACTGGTTTCATAGCCCTGCCATATTTTTTGATTGATCTAAATTACACGTCAGTGAGTGGCGCAGTAACATGATCCATAAAGAGATAGCGACTACTTGTACATTATTAAACTCCCTGAGCGGCTGCTCTGCTTTTGGATTGCTGTAATTATCCGCGCTGGAGGCACAACAAGTGGCCCAAACACAGCTGTTAGCCTGCCTGCGCACCCCAACACTGGCTGGCATTAATTGTTTCTGAACAGAAGCTGCATTTGGCAGAGGTTAGCATTAAGAGGAGGGGTGGGAAAATGCCTTTATGTATGTCACTTATAATGAAGTATACCTACGAGTTTTCAAGTTTTTTACGCTTCTTTTTAAATGTCAGAAACCTGAGGTTATTAGGAAGATTTTGAAGTTTTGAGGAAAGGATTGGTTGTGTGAAGGTGGACACAACTTGCCAGAGGGGAGACAGTCTTTAACACCTCTTCAATATCCCATGAGCAGAGATTAGTCGGCCATTGGTGCTTCAGATCTACTTCAAGGCGGGATTCTAGTAAAACCTTCTGCAGCCTCTGGCCTTCTCACATATATCCCAACCTGTATGAGGGAGGGGGGAATTCTGGGATACCTGAGGGACCTCTGGTGTGGGTCATTTGACCCCGGCGTCCAACACTGTGGCAGCAGCCGGGGTTTGCGGCCAAGTGCTGGTGTTGTGGTGGCAAAGACGATAAACAGGATGGACTGTTTTAACCACAGAACAGATCCTCCTGTGGGTGCACGGTGCACAGTGCTGCAACCTAGATGCAGAGCATGAAAAAGTGTCAGCCTATTGGTAGGCTTACAGGTAATAATAGTTCTATTAAGGTTATCTCACAATTGCCGTGCTATAAGGGTGTTCTCTTGCAGTTTTATGTAAAAACAGAACATGCATGTAAACAGATTTTTTATTAAAGCTCCCATAATGCGTTTGTCTTGGTTTACATCATCGCACACCATCAATGTCTTTTTGCTTGAAAGCCTTATTTCATGTTTTACCTTTTACGAGGACTGCTTAGGAGTGGAGCGGCAGATGCAGACATTGAATTCATACAAGGCAGACATAATATCAGGCAATATAGAGGCAGACAGAGAGGCTATTGAAATGCAAATAGACTGCTGGGGCCGCAGCAGCAGGGAAAAGAAATTGGCCGGGATGACAATGCAAGTAAACCACTCCAGTTTGTCAAGAAGGCCACGCTTTGTCACAAAACTGGGAATGGATTTCAGTACAAGTGCTGCTGCGGCACTAAAAAGAATAATATTCAAAAATACGAGGAAAGGAGGAATAAAATAGTTGCCCGCTGCACAACTCTCATGTTAAGATTGAGAAATGCTTGAAAAGTTAATGCTTTTTCGATCATCGCTGTATGTTTTCCAAGGGAGAAGCTCACACAAGTGCTGGTTTATGGATGGACCATGAATGTGAGTCATGTTGAGGGTGCATGCATGCTCACAGTGCTGCTAGTATGCACACACCTTCTTCATGCCCCGCTCTCCTTCAAACCGGTCTTCCGGTGCATGCTGTGTTTTGTACGTCAGGTTGGCGCGCTTCATCAGGAGGAGGGACACACCACTGGGAGGCCTCACCGGACCCTCAGCCATAATAAATTACCTACAAGTGCTGCAGAACAATAACACAAAAAAGTGCGAGCCATCCATTTCGCCACCATTTACAAGAAATCAATATCAATACTTAATGCAATGTGGATGAAAAATGAGCAGAGATACGGGGGCATAATACGAGCTCAAATGAAAGACCTTGGAGTGCTGCTTCCCGAGGGTTTGGGGAGGGGGGGTGCAGAGGGTGTTAGATGTGAAAAAAAGAGCTAAAAATAAGAGAGATTGCATTATTCCTTTTGCTTTTGTCCCTCATCTACTTCTGTGCTTTAATTTTTACAATAATCTCTTTTCTCCGCTTGCTAGTCTAATTGTTAATCAATGCACAAAGTTGGCTCGCCTATAACCAGGGACAGAACATGCACAAACATCTATTTAAAATACTCCATCTGCAAAAAAAAGGAAGAATAATCTAAAGGCAGATTTCTACTTTTTGTAAGGCCAAGCGTAGAAGCAAGTGAGCAGACCATTAAATGGCCGCTGGGATAGTGGATAAGTTAAATGCGTGGCCGTTTCTGCAGCAGATCTCTTTGTCACAAATGAATCAGTTGTTAAAGACAAACATGATCTATATTTGTCCTCAGGGCTCACTGCATGATGTCATCACGGTCTTAACGTCCCTATTCATTGCGCTGGTCAGTGATGTATTGCAGATCTACTGACGCTTAGAGAAACTCAAGAGCCCTTTTAAGAGAATAAAGATAATATTTAAGGAAGTGTTAACACAAAATTCATTAAGATTTAATCGTTAAAAACAAGAATTATGAAAGTCTTAAAAAGCCATTTATGTGTGTTTTATCTCATTCATTCAGCTGATACTGAGTGATACGTGTCGTGTTGCACATACACAGTGCATGAATGGTGTCTATATGACTGTCAAATGACTGGAGGACTACATTTCACTGCCAGGTGCATCAGCGGCCTCAATTAGACTTGTCATCTGCACTGAATGGCCTTTTTAAATGCTGCTTTTGTGCTCAAGTCTTGTGGTTTTTGGTGAAGTTTCAACTTATCTGGTTCCCTAGAGGGTTTATAAGCTGTCTGAACAAAGTTTTATACCCTTTTGTCGTTCTTCCGTCTCAACGGCACAGTCTCTCTTTTTTAGTCCTGGTGCAGAATATGAGCCAGTGTGGGGCAGGTGAGATAAGGTCTTGCCAACCAACAGTTTTGCTCAGGAAAACATGCATTTTCTCTTTGAAATAAGAGTTGTTGAAGATTTAGTGAACCATCTTATTTATCCAGTTGGGCTGCACAAAAAATTACGATTTCATGATTATCCCTGTGATTATATTTGCTGTAAACATATATTAAAGTCTGAATTTATCCCCTACAAAAACGCAAAAAACACTTATTCACTTGTGTACATTTTACCCAACATTAGAGGCAGGGATCTAGTGGCAGTTCAGCTACTCTCAGTTTAATAAGTGCCATTTTGGTGGTTGGAAAATAACTTTTTACTTTTATTTAGGATTCAGAAGGGACGTTTTGCAAACACAGGTGTTGTATATAACATATAAATCAATGGGTAGTGTAGGAAAACATGAATAACAGGTCATTTGCACACACACTTGAATTGTTGTCACAAGACTGAGTATTGTAGTGGTATCCAGATGGTCCTGTGTTGTCCTCAGTCCAAGTAGTGCAGGTCTCTAACAGCTCAGTACTATGCAGTATGTTCTACGTGTTACTGAACATGATGTCTAATATATTACCAACTTGAGTGCTTGTTGATGCACTGCACAAAGAGGATTAAAGGCTGTCGTTCCCTTCCTTTTACATTGTCTGATAATGGACTGAAATATCTTGAGTATTTATCAAAGGACAAATGATTGATGAGATATTTGCAGACATGAAAAATTCTTCCATGTAGGTTTTAGTATATTTACAGATGGACAGAGAGGAAGAAGATATCCTTGTTTGGGTACTCCTAATGTACTCCTCTTTATGATGCATATTTGTGGTCAAACTAAAAAAAAAAAGTTATAGAGACTAAATGAAAATGATTATCATTCTTTCAGAAAAAAACAAATATATGACGAGGACGGTTCACTGCAAGTATGCTGGACGTTACTGTTCAAATGAGCACTTTGCAATTTTTGTAAAATCTGAAAAATGTATGGAAATTTATACACACTGACAGTGTTTATCAATCTTTAAATATAAAAAATGACATGTTGTAATTTGCAAACATAAAAAGTTACACTTCACTTCATTCACACTGATCTGGTAAAACTGTCACTATTCCCCCTCGTGTTTTTACTTTTGCGCCTCATTTCATTAAATATTTCGCGCTTTTGCATTTACTTTGTTCAGTCCTGTCATTAATCTGAACCTTGAGTGTGTATTAAAGTTTCATTTAAATATCTTACGCTGGTTGACACATACATGCTAATTCAGATATTTAAAAGTCTCATCTTTAACCTGCTCCTCCTAAGCTTGATTTGTTTCCTAATGCTGCTGTTGTCTCCTTCCACCTGCTTCCTGAGTGTGGTCTTATCAGCCCTGGCGTCTCTCACCAGTAGATGGCACTGCAGCCAAGTTGTCAGGCTTGTGCAGCCACCAATTTCACCTGCCAGCTCCAGCTGCCAAAGAAAAAAAAGTGCAAATGTATTTGTTTCCCTCTGGCTCTGAGGGCTTTTTCAGCCGCCGTGCTCGGAGGCCAGATGCAGTGTGTGTGACACAGAGAGAGAATATCAATAACCAATATGCTCACAGGCCAGCGGTCGACGCTTCCAAGTCGTCTAAGCACACCACGGCAATTCCCCTTTTAAAGTCTGCCCCGTATTCAAATTACACTCTTGTTGCCCTGAAAACACAACTGATCAGTGCTTTGGTGATAAGCCACCAAAAACGGAGCATTTTTGTTGTCTCTCGCTCTTTGTGCTCCAGTTTCTCGGGTTACTCTTCATTAAAAGCCGAGTGTATTTTCTTTACTATTACGTCTGCCTACCTCTGACTTATCAAAAGGCGAATAACATCAATTAGTCTTTGGAGGATAGAGTATTTTTGTATTGTTAAAGGTCTGGTGTCGAATTCTGAAGGGAGCCATTGTCCCTTCTTGAGCTGGAGTCCTTTAGAGAGCATAAGTGTTTATTGAACTCAATAGAAAGCACCGGGACAAAGGGACCTGATATTCTTTACTCACTTGCTGCATAGTTTGTATCATAATTTCACTGGAAGCTGCTGCAATCATGGAGAACTTTGGCAGCCATTCAACATGGCTCTTTGAACCCAAACAGCCCAGTTGTATTTTTGGTTGCACCTGGGTCTCTTGAAGACCCATATTTACCCAAACAATGGTGTTGACTTTGAGGGTATTTAGGGTTTTATTTATGGAATTAGGAGGGTATGTGGTGGAGTTGAGAGCAGAGAGGATTGTGGTTTGATGAGACATATGGAGGCTGTTTCCCATCACAGGGATGTGGAGCTGCAGGCGAAAGGACTGGAATGGATGCTGGGATTTCTGACAATTTCAAGAGAAAAAAAAAAAGTAATTTCATATATGGATTTATAACTGAAACATTACAGAAATTCATGCTTCTATTAGAGTGGTATAATGAAAAGTAACGGCATCCTAGACCAGGGGGAATAAAACAGAGAATAAACTTTATCAGGCTTTCAAAGCTAAAAGATGATCTGCTACCACAAATCTTCAACTCCACATGTACCCGTATCCTTTGGGCTTCTATCAGGACTACACCCTGAGTCAAACATGTCCATACATTTCTCTCCCAGACAGATAAGTAATTGATATTGCAGAGCAGAGTGTGACAAAGTTCACTCTCTTGTCCCCATGTTGCCTCAGGCTGGATGAGCTCATGGCTTCACGGTATGGATTCAAAGAGAAGTGTTTGGTTCAAATGATCACATCAGTAAAACACACAGAAGTTCACTTTCTATTGTCTTTTTCAATGGCTGTATTGCTTTAACAGGTCATGCAATACTCACCTTTCTGCACACAGGCCATCAATACTCAGCAGTGATGAGTTTTTCTCTTATTATTCAGTCTTCTGAGTAACGTGCTGAAATTAGGGACATGAGCATCAAGTCAACCAAACAATTAATGGATAGACAGCAGCGGATAAAGTAGTCAGCTATAAAAAATTATTAATCATTGATACAGCTACTGCCATAAACAGCTACTGTAAACAAGAACAGATAATATGGCTGTATTTTGTTCAAGAAAATAAAGAGATAAAGTTGTCTGCTAGCATTAGTAGGCAAAACAATTCAACATTCAACATCCACAGACTATAATATCTCATTTAGAGGTGTTGATTTGGCTCAGTTTTGACCGTTTTTATTGTGTTTTCTTACCTTTAGATGAGTAGATTTGTCAGAATTTAAATTACCGTTAAAACAATGAGGACATTAGTGGCTTTGGAACATGCCCTTTTTTTTCTTACAAAGAGTTGAATAAGAGCATAAATACATCAATGACAAATCTCTCCAAGAGTCTGATGGTTGTTGGTTTTGCTCAGCGTTAGGTCTGAAATCAGGGAAAACAGGTTTCCTAGTTGTTCTAAAATATAAATATTAGGGAGAAAAAAAACCTTTGCCGAGCCAGCATCTCTGAATCTAAACTGATGTATTTGCATGTTTTATTAGCTTTCAGCAGAACAACAAGGTATTGTAAAGCCCCGATGCACAGGCTGATTTTATTTCAGTTACACAAAGAAAAAAATTACGTAACTCCACGTCCCATGACACAGTGACCGAACTACATGACTCACAATCAGATTGACGACCATCGGCAAAAAATACTGACTGACTGACACACAGAGTTCCTGACAGGAGCTTTAGGTTAAGGACCAATTGTGATTTGGATTAAATTATAAAAAGTTAACAAGTTTTTTTTCTCTGAACACTAATCCAGCCACTGATTAACATAATCATCAAAATTCAAAGTGGTTTAATTTCTGGAATAAACAAACAAACAAATAAACAATGATAGAGAAAAGCGGCATGTCTAGAAAAGCTGAACTGTACCTTAGTAGACTTAGCAGACACCCAGACTGAGCTGGGTGATGATTTTAATATCTACATCTTACGGTTATTAATGATATTATTTTGCACTCAGACAGTTAATATTACCAGACGTACCGGTCCTTGTACTCTATTTGTTTGCGTTGCAATTTGAGATGAAGTGTTCGGGTTCAGCTTGTTTGCTCATTCTGAAGTAGTCAGAGCAGGGTATTACAACTTAATTGCAAAAATGTAGCTTCATGTTGAGTGATATTAATTTCAGTGGTGTTGAAATTCGGGGTCATCAAAGCAAATATTCGCTCATAACACCCACTTTGCTAATCCATACTGCCCTTTTGCATTAAAGCTTCAAACTCTGAAGCTCTCTTTTTGCTCCACCTTTCCTGAACTGCTCCTTTTTTCCGTCCTTCCTTTCCCTCCCTCCCTCCCTCCCTCCCTTCCTCCCTCTCCCGCTCTCTCCGGTGATGATTTTTTAGATCACTTCCATTAACACCGGCATGCTGAGCTCTAATTACTCTCTCACTCAGCGTTCTGGGCTGCCTGCCGCTCATTTGGCTAAGCAATGTGGCCCGTTAGCAAGATGCTTGTTAACTGAATGCACTTAATTATATAAGAAGATAATTACATGTAAACGCTGCATCTAAAAGCAGCCATCCAGCCCCACTTGCTGGTTTAATAGGCGCATGTTTAGGATCCCTGTTTTGTTTATTTTAGAATGAGGTGATTAATTGCAGGCTCTGATGAATCTGCAGGATATTGTCTCTGTGGAGGCGCAGGCCTAAATGCACGAGGTTTACAAATACTGGATGGTTTTCCTGAACAATAACTAGAAATATGTCACATAAACATAATTTAAAGTACCAAACTTAGCCAAGGAATTCAATAATCTAGTTATTGTGTAGGTTGTAACAAGATTGAGGATGTATCTTTGAATTTTCGGTGGATGTACAAGGCAGCAGCAACAAATTCATGGGATAAAAAATGAAAAATAAGGGATCATAATCATCACATGATCTGCCCTGAAAATGCAGGATGGACGTCCTTTTTAAAGCAGTAAAAAATTTCTAACGTGACAATGATTCATCCATCAATACTCTATAGTTCACAGCAAATGATGCATCCCTAAGCTGAATTTCATTCAAGCTGCTGTCAAATGAAAGATTATTTACTGTGTTTCAAGAAGGTGGAGCACAGGGTTGGGATCGGGGTCAGAGTTGGAGGGCTCCCCGGGGAGGTCCTGAGGGTCTCAGGGACATCAGTCGTCCATTATGAGCTAATCAGGAGAGGTAGTGTGTGTGTGTGTGTGTGTGTGTGTGTGTGTGTGTGTGTGTGTGTGTGTGTGTGTGTGTGTGTGTGTGTGTTGAGGAGGGGGAGGACATACAGAGCAGCCACGTGTTGTGTGTAAAATGTGTGAATGTGTGTGAGTGAGTGTGTTTCTGGGGCTGAGGAGGCCCCTTAAAATCTTCATCTTCTGGAGCAGCAGAAGGTAGGATCCCCCAGGATGAACACACATCTCCAGCCTCCAGATGCTTGCAGTTCGATACAGACCCGCAGACTGACATCCACCCAAACTCTCACAGGGCTCTTTGCACCACCCCGGGGACCTGCTGTGTTAAGAACATGATATGGTATTTACAAAAAAATATTTGTAAATGGAGGTCATCCTGCTGTCCGTAGTACGTCCGTCCATGCTGCTGCTGCTGCTGCTCCTGATGATGATTCCCACCCTGCCGTCTTTGGAAACAGGAGGGGTGAATATCATGAGATGTAAGCCCTGAGATGCGCGTCTCAGACTGTTTCTGTCTCATCCAGTCAGCCCATACGTCTGCTCTGTGACTTCTAAATCACTCAACAAGAGACAAGCTAACAGCTTGCTCACTTACCGCCACAGAAACGAAATCCTCGAGAACTTTGATGAGTGAAAGTGCATCGCAAACACTAAGTCATATTTCATTTCAGCCTGCCCGTTTGAGCGGATATGAGGCTGTGAAATTTCCAGTAAAAACTGAAACCCCCTCTCTTTTTTTTTTTTTTTCAAACAAGCACTTTCAGATAACAAATTGATGTTTCGATTAGATGAGCTTTATTCGTGACCACTCAGGAAACAAATACGCCACAAGAAACAAAATATTGAAAGGGAAAACGACATTGATTTTCTTTTTTTTTTCAGCATAGAAAGAGAGGAAGGAGCCCAAAGCTTTGACGCACTAAAAGACCTAATTGAGTTGAAAATGACAAAATGATACGCTCTATTTGTTTAACCATAGCATGTGAAAGTTGAAGATGTCATGACTGGTTAACTAGGACAGTTTCCGGTTTAGGTTGATTATAAATTCTGCAATAATCTGAATTATTCGTCAATGGGTCCTCTAGGATTTTAATTATCCGACAGTTAAAGCCAGTTGTGATAACCTGGAAGCCGTTTTTAAGATAACTCTTCAAGATAACGCTCCTTATTCTGAAGAACACTTAATTATACTGCTTGTTTGCAGTGTTCATTTGCAGGATACATGGATTGGTAGGCTGTAAGTAGAGGCAGCTCAGGGAGGATTGGGTGTATCACAGACACCCGATCCGTCCCCAGGCGCACTTTTACAGCCTCTGAAATGAGACGCATCTTTGATTTGCTCTCCCTGTAAACAGACAGAGACATGAAGGAGCTCTGGTCTCAGCTTCTCTCTGAGCTGCCAAAGATTCACCAGCTGAAGAATGGACACAGTCACCTTCCTGACACTGACGCATTTTTTGTTTCACACTGCACTGACACGCCGGACAGCTTGGAAACAGTAGTTGGATGGTGTAATTGGAACTTAATTAAAACACTCATCATTGTGCCTTCAACCTTGCTCATCAACAGTGTTTTTTATACTAGTTTCTCTGACACAATGACAGCTCTGACACCTTAGATTCAAGTTGTTTGGGTGTCCTCATCCAAAGAGAACCTCATCTTGGCCCTTCAAACTGGGGGTTTGATATGATGACCAGACGTCCCCGATTTCTGGGTACAGTCCCTGTTTTGGATGATCTGTCCTTGGCTAAAGCTGTCCCCTGAAATGTCCCCGATTTAAACGTTTCATGAATGAGAAAAAAATGCTGCGTGTGGACTAGAACTACGGTTATTACGGTAGCTGAGTAGGTAGAAAGCACAAGTTAGCATGTTGCGCGCAGTCCTGAACAACTGATTTTTATGAGGGGTTATTACGGGGATGTGTACTGCTACCAAGTAGTATGGAGTTGTTGTCTGTGATCACGCAGCGGATGCCCCCCCAGAAATCTGGTCACCTTAGGCTATGACAAGTCTGTCTTTAGGCTAATAGAAGACTGGTTAAACTGACAGCATGTAGCCAAGAATAAACCACAGTGGGGGTGCAACTATTTTGACATTTCACTAGCCGTTGATAGTTCAAACCATTAATCAACCAATCAGGTAACAGTTTGCACAATAGCTTCTGCGTAAAAGAAAGAAAAAGATAAGGGGATGAAAAAAGTTACTGGTCTTGGGGGAAGATTTTTGTTTGATAGCAAAACATCTGTCTCCACTTCAAAAGCTCTTGTCGTACCAACCTGCTGCCATGACATGCAAGTTCTGTTTTACACCTCTTGCAAGAAATCAATTTCTTTGCAACACTGAGAGTAAAATGTTCCAAGAATTGAAGAGTTTTGGGATTTAATGGTGTAACAACATCTGCCATTTTGGCATATTTTGTTCACCAGTCACTTGCTGGTCACCGTTTTGTATGCGCAACTCTAATAAGGATGGTTGTGATCTGATAGTAATGTTGTGTCTGTTCGCGGCACAAAAATACTTAATTGTGCAACCAATAAATTATGGACAGAAATTCCATTTTCGTCAACAATATTTAGTCATTGAGAGATGAAAATACAAAAGTAAAACGAGTAGGTTCGAAGGTTACAGATTTGTTTTTGATGTGCAATGAATGATTCCTGTTACAAATATTCTCTGAGCCGCTTTAATGATATGGTGATGACAATCAGCTCTGTGCTACTTTTGTACTTTAATAATATTAAAACAACTTGATAAAAATGCATGAAAAACACAGACAGTTCTAAAACGTCCATTTGGAGGTTACCCATTCAGAATTTTGCATTTGCACAACTGCTCAAAGTATTAGTGTGAAAATCCGAATTTTGCATTGGTTTTCAACCCCTAATGCAATATAACCTCATCGGTAATAGATACCCATGCATAAGTAGAGTTTAAAGAGATTAATATTGCTGTTCATTACTGAAAAAGAAGTACAGCAGCCTCTGTTAATTAATATTAATTAATATTAATCAATAAATTAACTATATTAAAGCATAAATCTTTGGTGAAATACATCATCTACAACTGGCTCAAGTGCTGCAGAAGAATGTACTGTAATATATAAATGTTAATTCACTAGAGTTGCAGGTACAAGACATAACCCACATGTTTTTTAAGAGCTGTGCAAAGCATGTAAAGAGTTTTGATGTTCCATAGTGTGGTCCAAGGCGGAGTTTTTACATCTAAAATAGCAAAACAGAAAAGTGCATTGGTCAAGTTGGATTCATACGTGTATGAGACATGTATGTTTTGTTCTTAAAGGGAGGAATATCAAGAGTACTGTGCTTGTCAAATCACCTGGAAAAAGGCTGATACTTCATAGCTACACTGTGCAGTGTTTGTTAATGTGCCTGCTTTGCCGTCTGTCTGTTTGTGTGTGTGTGTGTTCAGACTAAACAGACTGCTTATCACATTAATGCCATGCCACCGCTTGTTTATCTAGACGGATGAATCATGACTTAATTGGCTGTAATGAGCACGGTTGTTTTTAATAAACTATTCCTGGCAGAGTGAGCGAGTGGATCGGTGGGAGGTGCAGGATGGAGGAGTCCAAGATGAAAAATCCTGCTGATGTTTTCATTTTCTATACATGAGCCTTTGTCCCTATAGTTTTGTAAAGGGAGACTATGCGTTTTCTTTCTTTAGTTTGCAGAGTTGTTATCTTACCACATCACTAATTCACAGATCAAGAAATCTGCTGTTTGAAAAGACAGAGACGTGTCAGTCTCAGCCCATGATTCTGGTCAGCTGTGACCTTTCCTGCTGCGGTGTGAGAGTCAGAGTTTGAGGAGTAGTGATGAGTCAGGAAAGAGGATGGAGGGACGGTGTGAGTGTTGCTCCTCCTCCAGACAGTCTGCCTCCACTCTGTGAACATGAAGCGGTGTGGTTGGCTAATGTGGCTGGGGAGCGAGCTGCGGAGCTAAGATGTCATGTCTGTCTGTTGGCTAACAATTAAATGTGGCACCTCAAGCAGATCAATTTGACTTCGAGGCTTCAGGTTTTAACTTCTCACTCGTCCCTCGCTCACTCTTTCTTCTTCTGATGCTCTTTTTACTTCTTTTCTGCTTCCCACCCCCCTCTTTTGGCACATTAACACCTCTCATTTCCTCTAATGCACCATCTTCATCCCTTGTCTCCTCTCTTTATTTGACATGCTATCTCTCTGCATTTCAAAAGCGACTGTCAGCTGCAAAGTCAGATCTTTACACTCCTCACAGATTCAGAATAGAAACAGATTTTTTTTTAAAAACAGCAGAAATCAGCACATGCGCCAGACAGACTCCTACTCCAGGACGGAGACGAGCGACGCTGCGGGGAAACACAACACCAGCACAAACCAGCACTTGAAATATCAACGCTCCAGCCTTCTAATTAAAGCCAAGACTAATGGGTCCTAATTGCATCGCTAAAATGTACCAGTTCTCTTCTCTCTAGTGTAACTTGACTACACTTCTCCCCATATGGATTAATGGGCACCGGAGCTGCAAACTAAAAAGCAGTTAATTTATCGGAAGATCTGTTAGGGAGGATGGCAGAAAAAAAGGGGGGAAAGGGAGGAGGATAAAAAACAAGGGAGGAGGGGGTTGGCAGAGAAAGAGAAATACATTATCAGGCTCTTGTTATTGAAAATGCATTTCATATCCGTCTCCAGAGGTTTGCGTCCAGGGTTTAGCTTGTTAATTTTACTTATTGGTGACATTCTTCACATTGGCCAGAGCCCAAACTGGTTTATACTGTTGGAAAAAAAAAGCGGCAGGCTCACAGGACAACAGTTACATTAACTACTTGTGCTTTTAATTATACAACAAGGGTGGTTACTTAGTGGAGAGAAAGGGGAGACAAAAGGCTGCAGAAAAAGAGGGTAGAAATGGGGGGCATCATTTTGTGCTTATTGATGGCACCGTCTTTGGGAAATGATGCAGAGCTTTAAAATGTTTCTGTTCTTTTGTGAGGCTTCTTTTATTCACAGAGGTAACAAAAAAAAAAAGGGAAAACGTGGTGCCATTTTCTTTGGTGAGCAAGACAAAATGTACTCAATAAGAGTACAATATATGTGTTTAAATTACTCTTCCCCCCCAGGTGGAAAACCATTAAGCTCAGTGCACCAATCTGTGTTTCTCTCTCCCTCTCTGCACTGGCCAGATCCGTCTTTGTTGTTGGTTTACTCTTCATAATAGCTTTTTATCAAATCTTGCTATTAATCCATTAGAGGCTGATATTCGTTTGGGGTAATTTCAGCACACATCTCAGGCATAGGAGGCATGAGCGAGAAGCTTCTGCACTGCATTTAAACTAATGCGCCTTCAATTCTGATGTGATACCCATTACAATACCACACACAGGCCGGCATATTGAGAAATGTGTTTTTAATATTGGCCTCGTTAACATGCCAGTTGACTGAATAAAGTGAAAAAAATGGAAAAGAATGGTGAAAGCACTCTCTGCGTGGATTTCCTGCATTCACACTTCATTACTTTTGTCCAAGCACAGAACAAGAAGTACAAAAGAGAGTGGTCTTTGGATTTGAAAAGTAATTTGCCTGAAGTTGTGCAGGATCTGTATACTTTGCATGGCTTTGGTTAGCCTGCCTGCAGGGATGAGCCGCGAGGTGTTTAATCCAGTCACTTATTTGAGGTAGCAGACTTTGATACCTCCAAAAATTAAAGGACAAAATAAACAGTTTTTAAACAATAATCACAGTAAGCCTCCAGTTTGGCAACAGAGGTACAGTGGAGTAGAAAGTGGAGTAGAGCTTTTTTTGTAATTACCCAAAGAGGCATTTGGGTTCAGAATTTCACAGTAAACATTTACTAATAGTCAAAACCTGATTGAGCTGAGATTGGACACAGCCGCCAATGTATCCTGTGAACTAGTGACGACTAGCTGAATGCATCTCTTGCAAACGCCTAGGATTTTACATCAAAGATGTATCTTCCTCAGCTGAGAAACAGCTAGTTTCCTCAGAGTCCACAGTTGGAATAACACTTCTTGAAACCAACCGCACAACCTCCAGACACTTTGACGCTTCTCATACTTTTGATTCAGTGTCCGAAGCTGGCATATATTCTGGATGAAAGGGGCCAAAACAACACTCGCTTTGCCAGAAAAGCGTACATCTTTTTTGATGATGTTCGATAAATGGATCTATACACGCCTTCGAACAGCCAAAAAACACATTCTTGTTCCTCAAAATGATTTCTTCTTCTCTACATAAGACAACATTCTTCACAACTCTGTTCAAGAATTTGGAAGTCTTCATAGTTTGAGTTGTGTCTTCTTAAAATTTCACTCGGAAATTGCAAAAATCTTTGGGGGTATCAAATTTATGAGCCTTGACAACAAATGATCAACAAATGAAAACAGTCTGAACTCCAAGGTCAAAGGAAATCTTACTTTTGAAGCCTGGTAGATCCTTCTTGACTGGCATCTGTATGACTTAGTATCAACAGCTTGTATGACAACCAGGATGGTACAGTCAGTCTTGAAGTTGTGCCATACTATCCAAATCATTATTAGCAGGCAATGGCAGATCAGAGTCTCTTATATGTTTTCAAAAGAATGAATGTTGGCTTTGTTGCATTAGCTAGTACTTAGGGCTGGACGATAAACCGAAAATTTACCGATACCAAAATACACAACAGTATCCAATGTAATTTTGCCCATATCGGTATATTTGGTGTCAAGAAAATAAATAAATATGGTAATTTACGACAAAAACCAACGTCATTTTGCCCATGTCAATATATTCAGTGTCAAAAATAAATAAATAAAAGTTGGTTTTGGATGTGTGTAGGTAGGCTATGGTCTCATGTCCCTCTAAGATGCTGTCCTATGTCAGAGACGTGACTCCACCCCATTCAGTCTGTAACAAAGAGGGAAAAACAGGTGAGGAGATGGAGGACAGTTCAAAAGCTGAAGCGACTGGAGCAGTGGCTGAAGTAGACAAAGTTAATGTGGGAGGGGGTGAGCAGCTTGTGGAGTAGTTATCGTCCATTTATTGTTATTGAGGTGAACTGCTCAATATATTGTGATATTGATTTGAGGCATTGTATTGCCCAGCCCTACTAGTACTCCAAATGGTGTTATAAACTGTATGTAACTATGTTGGTTGATCGCATTCAAAGTGGGCAGGCTAAACAACATGATGTGTTTAGATTGTCCTGCAATCCAGGCAATGACTGCAGAGTGAATGCACCTCTATGTTAATGATCACTACAAAGTTGCATCAACCATAATGGTAGTGATAGTAGCAACTATGTTTTAAAAAATGTCTTAAACACTCACTCTCTAGACTTAAAAATTACAAAATATGCCGTCTCCATTATCCACCATCAAGAACTAAAGTGCCCCTTTTTGCATGTTCGATATTATTTGGCACTTAATGCAGCATCTCTAAATGTATCCAAAGTTTAACCTGAGTGTAATTTTTTGAGCTAAATCAAAAGTTATCCGTGTCTAAATCAGAGTCTTTCCGGGTGTCATTCTGGTCAATTAACAGCTTGACTGTCCTTTTGCCTAACCAAACCTTTTATCTTTAATTGTCCTCATATCGGACTTCCAATCAGACCAATTTTGCCTACAGCCATAGTTCAACCTGGCTAATTGGTTTCAGCAGTTTTTAAATGGTAGTATTGATCCCACAAGGTCATCTCTGTTCCACAATAGGGGAGTGTGCCTCGTCTTTGTTTGTAAACTTGTGAGGCTCTCACTCAGTCAGACTGGAGTGAAGGATACAGCTGCCTCATTTGCACACAGACCTGCTGAGATGTGGTTTGCATACACATGCACACACAGACACTCACATAAGAGTGCAAGCGACACAATTTACATACACATGATATGTTATGTGCTGTATGTGCTCGGAGCGATGGTCTCCTGTTTTTTTTTAATTAAACAGTCCAGTACAATGTACAACCTGGATGGAAAGAGCTGCACTTTTCACTTCCATTTATTCCAGGCCTGTGGATGTTATAGGGAGACCAATAGCAAATAAAGGGAGAATCAATGGGCCTTCATTAAAAGCAGCAGGCAGTCTTTTGCCCGGACACGGCTTAATTACAGTTTCACTGGCGTTTGCTTTAATTGGGGGAAATAAAGGGAGTGAAGTGGAGTGAAAGGAGGGTATTAGCATATCTATCACTGTGAGAGGCCACAAGGTCCTGTCCAACCTGCGCCAGCTCACCCCACCTCTAACCCTGCAGAGAAACGCACAATATATTTGTTTTTGCCGTGATACACTAAGATGAACATGCATGTTAGTTGTGTTGGTGTATGAAATTATAAGAACTAATCACCAAACTATGCCTTTATCTTATCAACAATCAGTTATCAAAGAGGAAAATGTTGCTGATTAAGTTGTGACTCAGTTCTGTGAAGTTTGTGTTCACTAGATCAAGCTGTTGAGGTTGTTTGGAAACAAAAGTGATGTAGCAAAGGGCAAGGATAAGAACAGCTGGTGATGCAAACAGGAAACCCTTCATAGACCGTATTGTCTCACTTCAGTTCAGTTCAGTTTGAGCCATGCGCCCAGGTTCCTAAGACTCTTTTTTGGGTGTTGTCTGGGCTGTCCGGGTTGGTCCAGGTTTGTCCGGGGAAGTTTACAAAATCCTTCAAATGTCTGTGGTTTTGTATGCAAGTTTCGAGTTTGTGTCACATGGACTTACTGAGTTAGAAGCGCATAAAAGACACTCGATCCAAACCAAAGAACTCCCAAAAATTAACTTTGTGTGGCTCTGTGACTCCGCCCCTGCGTAGTTGTGTCCTCTTTTTGGGAAGTCAGAATATGGTCACCCTATGAATGAATCACCCAGAGCAAGGCTAGCTGCTTCCTCCTGAATCAAGTTCTTTATGTCAGGATAAGCTAACATTGAGATTGCATGCACTGGCTGCTAGCTAAACCATGCATATAGCCTATACTTTGCCATTTGGACAGCAGGTCTTGGGATTGACCCCCCCAACTGTCCTACAGACTACTGACTCTACCACTGAGCCACAACCATACCAACATGTCATACTATGTCTCTGATTGATGTCTTTTAAGGTTGTTTTACTGTGCTGTATCATGGACAAGGAGTGCAAATTAGACATGACTAGAAGTCCTTAACAAGCTGCAGCGGTTGCTCTTTGATTAGATGTAGCTATGCTTATGTTTATCTCCCTGTCAAATAAAATGATATACAAAATAAATTAATAAAAATAATAAATAATGCTAGCGATTAGGACAAAAATATGTGAAGAGGAATTCAACGCAGCTTTTTGTAGGCTAATCAAATGTAGCTTTAAGTTGACTCTATTCATTTCATATGTGGACAAAACAGCACATGAAAAACATGATTCCAGCAAAACAAGCAGGGGTGTCTTGTGTATATGGATGTGATCCCTTTCTATCCCAGCTCTGTCTTTGACAATGACTGATAGCCGGCCGGGATCAAACCCTCCTCAGCGCTGCTTCAGTGACAGGTGAGCGGAGACAGTTTGAGTCCCAGTCTCTCCCTCAGCAGTTAATAACAATTTGAAAAAGGGTTGAGGGTTAATAACACAATCATTACCTGGATGAGGACGGGAGACAGCTGTAAGCATGTATGCAGATGGACGGCCATCATTAGTCCTTGTCAAACAAGCTGAATGGGCGTGATCCGAGAGAGCACTTCAGCTTTTAGTCATGAATGAGTAACAGCTGAGAAGGAATCAGCTTATTGCGAGCTTGATCACAGCATAAAGGTGTTATTTTGTTTTTTGTAGCCACACAAAGTCAAAACAGAATCTGTTTTATGGCGTCTTTATTCAGCAGTGAAAACTCTGGTAGAAAGAGGTGTGGTACAAACTGTACATTTTGTGTTGCTTAACCTAACAATAGCCATGACCCAGTGAGTGCGCTGCCAGGTCCTTCATTATTGAAAAGATTGATTTGTAATTTGTAGTGTTCCCATCTGTCCTGGTTACGCAAAATTATGGCTAAACCAGTTAGTAAACACTTTGCCCCATTGTCTGTTGTTTTGATAATCACCCATAATAGCATCCAGCATCAGTATGGTCTTTAAACCTGATTTAGGAGTTAATGGAATAAGAGGGAGAGGCAGTCAGTATATGCACTGGGCCTAATGTCATTAGAAATGTTTGCGGAGGCTAAATTAAATCAGTCGTAAATTGTGCTCTCAAGTAAGCCAGAAAAACCCGGCCCCATGGAGGAGAGGAGGGGGCGGCGGGGATTCATATTTTAACCTTGCGTAGAAAATGCACTTAAACAGATTAAAATAAAATAGGCACCGTGTGGATGGATGGGAATGGTAATTGCTGGTGCTTTAATGGTTTCCTGTTAGCCAAGTCAGGCTGAAGGCAGAGCTATTTTAAAGTTGGGAGCAGTGATTGAGGTCGTAACTTTGCAAATCTGGTGATTAAGCCAAAGGGGTAGCATGTCATCCGACAAAAAGTAACACATCCAGTGGGGCTTCTGCTGGAAACAGATGTTTGTGAAGAGACTTTTTTTTTTTTTAGTGCTCTTTGTGCTAAGTTGTGTTGCAGCGCATGCAGGTGTGGGATGGAGTGGATGGCTTTTGACCAAACAATGCAGCAGAATGTGGACTGTGAGTGATACAGCCTGCCAGAATGTGAAAAACGTGTGTGTCTCTGTGTGTGTATGTATGTGTATAAGTGCATGCCAAGCCCACCCATGTGTGTGCCTCATTGAGTTTCCTTAATGCTGTCAGTGCAGGCGCACTGTTGTCTGTTTGCATCAGGTTGCTCATCACACAACGCAGCCCAGACGGTAATGATAGCCGTAAATACTCTGGGAATTCCCAAACCTGGATTAAATCAAGACTTTCCCAAAATCTGACAAAAGCCTGGAAAAAAAGAGCATAGTGTTCATTTAGTACAGTGTAATATAATAATATATTTTTCATGATGGTATTATAATGATTAAGTACATTTCTGGGCACTGCTGTGTGCCATATTTAGCTTTTTTGTGGTTTAATCTGTACATTTTTATCTTGATGCACTGATTTTCCACTTAACTATCCATTCACATTCCTTAGATAATGTAATACACTGACTTCACACACACATTTCCTCCCTTGAACTCTCCGGTGTGGCTTTACCTTTCTATGCAGGGTTCATCTGTAATTCGGCACTGTTGGCTTCAGGTAAAACCGCGGCCCCTTGTGTGCTCATGTTCAGCCATTGTGTAAATTTACAAGAGAAAGGCTGTGCAGATTGAATGGCAAACATGCAGGTGATGACACATCCCTCGGCGCGCACAAAGTATGTGTCATTATTCAATGCCAGTTAAATTGTCAGTCAAACTGTCGCTGATATCGCTCTGGAATCTGTTCCTGTCTGTTTTTCTGTCTCATTCATTCAAACTCCGACTGCGGTGATCTCATTACATGCACAGATTTTAACTGGCTTTAAAGTCATAAAGGAGTCGTTTTAAGATATTAAGTTGGTAGTTTATAAATTGTTTGGGGAAGAGGGGATGAAAAGTGAAAGGTTACCTACACTTGAAACTTAAGGCACATGGGGTTCAGTTTCAAGTCTTGACCTCTTATCACCAAATCTCTAGAGACCATTGTTTTGTCCACCTGTAAAACTGTAAGTAAATTCAAAGAAGAAAGTGACACCGCCTCTTAGCAGAAATCCCCTTAAATTGGGAGGCATCTTTCTGCAGAACTAAAGTCCCTTTTCTTTGTTTGCAGGATAACTGTTCTCTGTATTTTCTTTTTCTTGCTGTAAACTTCATGATGAATTTTACCAACCCCAAAACCTTTACAGAGATACTCTTTACAGAAAGCCCAGATGTTCACTGTCGCTCTGTAAATTGAAACCCAGACCTGGTTGTCAGTCTGCCAAAGGTTGATGTCACTAAGTAGCACGGGGTGACAGAGACAGAGAGTACAAGTGTTGAAAAAGCAGGACAGGAGCATGTGTAGAATCACCTGTGCTGTTCCCTTTGTGTTTCGGCTGCAGGGCACATAGCTCACTGGGTCACAAGTGTGAGCTCAAGCTCTTTTGTCCTGAGTCTGCACCCTGGGGGCCCTGATCTCTACCAGGGAAACATCTGAATGAGCTTCTTTGACACATCATTTTACCGCCACATTGCCAGTAGCTTTGGTTCAATGCAGTGAAGAAAGCTTTGTAACTATTACAAGAAAGTTTGAGGGAAAATTGTGTTTTCAATTTTCAACAAATTCCATCGAGACCGAAACTTAACAATGATCTGATCCCACTTACAAATGTCTTCTGTGTAGCATGTTGAGCCTATTTCTCTGTGCCAAACACCTCGAAATGTGTTAAAAATTACTTCTACACAACAGCAACTACACCGAAAGAAGAGTCCCTTTATTACCTAAAGCTATACCGCAATTTATTTTGAGTTGAACTTGCAGCTGAAAAATAGTCCTAAACAACAACAACAAAAAAATCTGATTGCTATAATTTGAGTCCAGTAAAACGAAAAGAAGTTTTTGTGATAACAAGCCCAGATGGAAATCTTTTAGAGAAAAAGATGTCATTTACAGTAATTTAGAAAAATGTATCAACATTAACTGAATACATTAACCCTAACTAAAAACTAAGACTATCATCTACTTGGCCGCCTCTCCATTTGCTACATTCTTATCCCGCTGTGGTATTGCATTTTCTGTCGTAAAAGCAAATTGCAGCTTAATCTGAATAAACTGAACTTACAGATACTTAACGATTGTATAAATGTTGGGGTGGACAAAAAAAACCCTCACAATCTAAGCTGTTTAGTGTGTTACTGTTGTTATTTTCCAATTTAGGGGAATCTGAAGATTGACTGTAATAATTTGCATGTTATAATTTTTGAAGCTCCTTCAAATGTAGGTAACAAAAACATCATACACAGGCTGCAAGAGGTTAGATCCTGTAATCTTTCAAGGATCCTTCCACTGCATGGGGACATAGTTTATGTACAGCAGTTGTCCACATCATGTGGCATGTTGCCATTGTGCTCTCAGGTCCTATCTACCACTCTAAGCAGGCCCAATATTCACAAGTGCAAAAAGAACCAAGAAGCATTTGAGGCTGTGCTTCCACTGTACCAGAATTAGAGGTTGAACGATATTGGTTTTTCAAGGCCAATACCATTATTGATTATTGGTAGTTCTTGAGACCGATGACTCATATTTGAAACTGATATGCATTGACAATAAAAATAAAAAAGCTAGGTCTTGGAATATTAAAAACTCAAACACAAAACTTTGTTTAGATGCTTTTAGCAAATCTTTAACCGAAGGTGAAATATTCAGCATCATCCAAGGGAGTTGACAGTCAACTGGTTGAATTACTACAGTATATACTGTCTATGGTCATGATGTTCAGCTAATCAGATAGTGATATTAGGTGAGGTGGTGGTGTAAGAAACCAGACCCAGAAAGAAAGACACGTTGGCAGTGGCGCTAAAGTAGCACAATTTTTAATTAATACAAAAAATGAAAATAAAAGGCAGATTGGCCAAATGCCAATTATCAGCCTTGATTATCATTCAAGGCTGATAATTGCTCTACTCCTAGAGTACACTGTCTGACAACCACACTAACTAACACGATCAAAGACGAGTAATCAGGCTGAAACTCTGCTAGGCTTCAAACTGCTTCTCAGAAACTAGTCAAATAATCAGCTTCAGTTCCTAAACTCTGCTGGACAGGGCAAGTTTGTTTTCAAATTAAAAGCAGGTCAGAAAGTATGGAAAGTTGACTCCTTAATACACAAACAGTCAATGAGTCAACATTCAGACACACACTTTGTGATGAAGAAGATGTTACTATCTAACAGCCCATTACCACTGCATAGCTGTCTGCTTTCACCTTCCACGCTCTGCTACACTTGTTGTGTTATGAGTCAAAAATGTCTCTCAGGTGACTCATTCTTCATAAACACCTTATTCAATGACAACAACTCATGCTGTGATTCAGAGAACGGGGAAATCCACAGGAAAGAAGAGTCGCCCATCCAGTTCATGTCCCTTGGAAGCAACCCAGACAATGTTTAGGCACACAGTCAACAACTCCTGTCCCTGCTTATCTTAAGAATGTAAACCTCTATAAGCAAGTGCTTCATCTGTAATTCTATTGTGAGTCGGCCGGTTGTCTCAAAGTGTCTGATTAATCTAATGTAAGGCAAAACCAGCTTTGTCTGTGACACTGAATACTTGCGTTAACGCCGGCGTCTCGACTGTCAGCCCTGCGCTGCACGGAATTTGCTGGCAGACAGGATGGCGAGACCACACCAGAAACCTGCCAGTTACATTCTTCGCGTGATTCAGACGTATCTCTTTCCACCGTTGGGACCGACTCAAGAGATCTGATCAAAAGAACCCGTCTTACCGAGGAGCTGAGATTTTGGATGTGAGGTTGGGGCAAAGAAGGGACGGCGAACTGTTGGTTGTTGTGTTGTTGTGTGTTATTATTTCCATTTGTTGTTGAAAAAGAGAGATGAATGGAGGGATAAATGGATGATAGGAGGAGGGAGGTGGGGTGGAGGAAATTCCCTTGTCTGGATGGAATTGGATGGGGAGTTTGGAGGGCAGGGGGAATGGGGGGCACCTGATGTAGAGGGTGCTGTCAGGCCCTAGACAGCGGGGTCTTTGTCTTCTCAATAATCACTTGCTGTACCTCTTCTTTCCATTCCTGCCGCCCCAAAGCACCATTCTGCTTTTACTTTTCCAATTCTCTCTGCAACTTTGGCTCATAGGCCAATCGTTTAAAGCCTATAAAACGAAAAACAATCATAAGTAAGGCCCCAAAAGTCATCCCAGGTGTATAAGCTTTCACTTTAGACATGTAATAAATTACCTTTTAGATCAGTGTTGGCCTTAAAGTGAGAGAGAAAAAATATATAATTTAAATAAACAGTAAAAGTTCTTAAAAGTTTGATTTCAATATGTCGAGGAAATCTTTACACTCTTTAAAAATCTACATTTTCCTCTGTCTGCTGGCACCTCTGTCCATAATCAGTAATTGCAGGTGTTTTCTTTCCTCAACCAAAACAGCTATATACCTGCAATGTTGTCAGGGACCGGAAAAATATTAAAAAAAAACACTTAACACATAAAGGTTGATGAGTTATGGCCCCAGTTACCATTGTGTTTGCTCATTTAAAAATTAAAATAATTTATTTTTCTTTTATTTTTACCCAAAAATATGAGACAACAGACACAAAGATAAAGAAAAACAAAGTTTAAATGCTGCTAAATTAAAAGTCTGGGTCCATTTATTCAAATAAAGTAAAACTTGATATTTAGAAGAAGTTTTTTTTTTGTTTTGTCTGTGGCGGCAAAGATGAAACATGCTGTATCAGGTCACTTCATACAGGTGAGTTCATAGCTGGAAGACTTGGTTACTTTATACTGTACCAGACATGCTGTGTACCCATAGACACAACATTACTAAATCTGTTCATTCATACTTGCCAAGAACACAGCTGAAGATCAAAGCCCTTTCATTAAAGTTGACTGTAGACGAGAGTTATTGTTGTGGTGTACAAGTTTAGCTCCTCATATACATTCTGAACAGAGGTATTTGAGTCTAAACCTCCAAGAAAACTGTATGTGTTGTAATTTTAAGCGGTTTTTAAGCAGTTTAGAGAAGTCCTATCACCTCCAGTTTATTGGTGAACAGCAGTAAATTCAAATTTAGGCTATTTTTCTTCATGTGTAACATCTTGTTAGTAGTAATACTCTTTAGGTACTTTCAATCTGGAGTATAAACCGTCTATTTGAAGGAAGCGTTTTGGTTCTTAGATCAGTTTTATCTTTGTAATAATAGATGTGATTCTTATGGGGAAAAAACAGATTCATAGCTTTGTTTTTATCATGCAGTCTTGAGCAAGTACTGTTACGTCTTTTCATGTTTTGTCATGTAATATAGTGGGAGTAATTTTTCCTCTAATTTTTTTTTGTGTGTGCCGTTTCTTTCTAAAAGCTACACCGACTTGCAGCGTCTCTTTCGTAAACTCACCTGACCCAATCAATTCACCTCAAACTTCTCTGAAACAATCATAAATCACGAGAGAAATGGCTGAAAAAGTGACAACAGCGACAGTAAATAAATGTTTGTTGTTTCTTTCCCTTCCTTGTTTCCCACCCTCTTTCTCTCTCAGCTCTTTGTAATGGATGGGGTATTGTTGGTGCTGCCCTCTGGGCAGGGAGAGTTGTTTACTTTGGTGTAAAGTCCCCCATCCACCAAGGCTCTCTGTAGGGGATGTTCTTGTAGCAGCCTCTCACCTAACCTCCCTATAGCTCCAAAACTTAATAGCGCAGAGGAGACGTGATTTATATCGGCCTCAGCCCCACCACCAACAGACTTACTTCTTTGCGCTTGTGGCCCGCTCAGCCAGCCACATTCATCAATAAAGATCACATTGAGAATTCACTCCAAACCCAGAAGATGGTGATTTAATTTACTGATTTTTTTTTTGTCTAAATAAACAGTCACCTATGTTTCAGAATATCTTGAGGCCATATATTTTCTAGGTGTTAAACTTTTCCAAAAAAAGATACAAAGTAATGGTTTAAAATATTAATACAGAGCTTCGATTAAAAGCTAAATTTACCAAGAAGTTTCTTCTTTCATTTAAAGTGGAGCTCCTGCCTATAAAGGCTGTGCATGTTACACTTTCAATGATCCCATACATATACAGCAATTATCAACAATTATCAACATGATACTATATGATTCACACCCCAATCATGATGCGCTGTGATTCAACTCAATCTGATTTAACACAGTGCAATTCAATGCAATATGATATGATTAGGCAATGTAAAGGAATGTTCTGTGCAGTTCAGTGAGTCAATGAGTGTCTGTTTCAAGTTTACAGTAAAATGTCCACGTAGAATATAGCAGCAGTGACAGCTCTGATAATGGTTCAAAGCTTTCCTCTACTTTACAGCATTAAAACAGCACAAACAAGAAGCTATTCAGGTCAGTGTTTAGATTCCACTATTGAAGTTTTAAACTGCTGACCAAGCCAAAAATCAGCATGAAGTCATGGACTCACCTGTGGATTTGGAAAACTATATTTGTTACAAAGTCAGTCAGTGTTAGTATGACTCATGTAAATTAACTTGCCTCGCTTTGGTATGAAAGAGCAACTAATACCTGCCAACAGATTTGTGCAGGTCGGAAAAGGTGACGTATTTGCTCAGTGTGCAGGCCCTATGTTCAGTAAAATGCTCAAAGTGTGGACTCTACAGTCAGACTAAATCTGTGTTTCATTACACTTATCAACTAAAACCCTCAAAATCATGTCAGGACGATGACATGATCCCCATGAGTCCTCATCTGTCTTGTAATCTTCCCAACCTGAACAAGATAAACAAATTAGCACATCATGAGCAGCTCTCATAGAGGTGTTATTTGGTTATCTACTATGACTGGATTGCTCTTGTTCAAACAGGCCTTTAAAGCTGATACCTCCAGTTGAGATTACAGGGTGTCTTGTTAAGGAATGAGAAATGAAGCCTCCATTCTTCTTGGCAGTAACAGTTTTCATATTAGGTTATTTAAAAGAAAAACCCCGGCAATGACACTTATCCCTGTTGTGTCAGCCTGTGGTTGCCAAATGATAGTATATCATCTCCCTGAATGTGTGTGTGCGTAGACGGAGTGTGTGTGTGTGTGCATTCCCCTCATTTTGGACTATGCCAGCACCCAGTAACGTAAGCTTTACTGTACCACGGAAAACTATGGCAGGGCTGCAAGATTCAATTTAACCACAACTGTTTACAGCTGTCAATATAGGGACCAACACCACAATAAATGCATTAAATTGCATCTGGCCTCGTGTCACGGAAAATAAGGTGAGTGCACGGGCTGTGTAGGTGATGCTGGCTCTCACTATTATTACACGGCTGTGTCTTAAGGGTTGTCTGGGCTGCCGTCCATTGGATTTAATCAGCCTCTATTACCTGCTACCCTTTTCACAGTTAAAATAATCACCCACAATTACTGACATAAAGGGGAGAGCTGACATGAGAGTCAGAGGCAGAGAAATCACACACAAGTAATTTCTCTCCACCTTGGTTGCTTACGTGGCTTTTGATGTTTTGTGGTGTGAAATAAAAGGATCGAGGGGTGTCTGGCACGACCCCTTCCCCTCTCCCTCCCTCCCTTCCTCCCTCCTCCGGCCTTGCTGCAGTGGTGGATATGGAAATGCCCTTTATAACGCACCCACAGACACACACTTGCACACAGAGACATCTCAATGTAAAAGATGCAGACAGGAAAAACATGACACCACAAAAACACAGAGTAGCACCGCACATTTATATCAACTACCTGCAGCCCTTAAAAAATTCACATTTTTAGATGTACTATAGCATAAGTGCTCACAAACAGCCTACATAGACGTCCATTTACTAAAGAGCTCTGCACACTGTATTGTTGAGCAGATGAAAGAAAAAAAGTGAAAATAATTTAATAATTGACCACCTCTAAAATTAAGAAAATAGAACCCTGAAAAAAAGGGACATTGTGATCTACTTTAATCCTCAGCACGCCGCTGAAAAAATAAGAGACACCATTAAATGTACCTTTGAAATAAATGGGCCCAATTACCGAGATGGCCGGGACTATGATGAAGCTTTTGTCAGAGCTGACAAACATTAAGGGGGGACCCTCAAAAAAAAAAAGGGGTTGAGGACCAAGAGGCGGAACATTTGGGTGAAATCAGTGAAAGATAATCTTTAACTTCAAAGTTGAATTTATACAAATGTTAATGGAGTTGTGATGCAGGGTCCAGAGAAAACAGAGCGGAAATTTGCCTATTTAAAGAGGTAAAGAGTGAATGATAGCAGTCACAGCCACATAAGAGCACTGACGAAAAAATGACCCACACAATTAAAAAAAAACATGCTAAATGCAGACAATATGAACATTAGCAGCAATCATTACCGAGAGGGTTGCTCAGTTACATTAGCCGTTCTGTGTGCAGGAAATAAGTCATGTTGAATGGGTTTAGGAGAGTTGTTTTGATAATAGCGTTTTGTCGAATCTCTCTTTTTTAATTATAGGGTCAGAGGCTAGCAGCTCAAACTCCCTCTCTTTCATCCCTCTTCACAACAGTGAGTGCTGCCGACCCTTTCCCACAGCAATACAGAACGCTCTGTACCACCAGTGTAAAACAGAGCCTCAATTACTTTCATGAAGCTCTTTTCTCTGAGAGCAATTTGAACAAAGAAACACAGCGATAGCATGAAAAGCATATTAATCAGGTGTTTCCAGCTCACGCTGTCTAAATCTCGACTAACAACTTGTCTCTTTTTGTAACTGATAAACAGAAATGGACTCCCACGTGTCATAAAATCTCTAAAATAGAAAGTAAAGGCCATGCTGTCTGATAAACTCTGTATGCCGATGACCCTGTACTTTTCTTACAAAAGTTTTACCTCGTGTTTGATCGATTAAGGAGCAGAGCAGACCCTGAACAGGGAGCTCATAGATGGTTCTGGACACGACAGCTTGTAGAGGGGTAAAGGTTAAGGTCACAATTGTCTGTCGAGGCCCAGACATGGGTCAGGAGGTCTCAGTCAGGGTCAGGACCCCAGGTGACCCAGAGTCTGTGCCCACAGTCGCATGTTGTGTGCATTTTTTGTGGACTCTGCTCTACTGTTACTGCAGACTCTCTGCTTTGGTGAAGGAGGAGAGAGAAGTGGAAACTAATCCTTTCATTGAGGATATTGACGCAGATTTTCTGTTTTTTTACTTTTGACCCTATATGATGATCTTGACATAGATTTGTCATCCTGTGGTTCTTTTGGGGGATTATAGACATCCACTCTGTCATAAAAAAATCAATGGTTGTGTATGCTTTCCTGATAGTAAATAGTGATTGGATCAACAATATTCTTTTTTACATATCATTGTATTTAAAGTTCCTATAAGGGTGTTTTTTGACATTCATAGAACAGACTGAAATTCGTATTATTTCCTTTTCCAATGTGTGTTTGTGTAGAGACTCCGAGTGCATGTGCAAGAAAGCAACAACCACAGATACTACCATCAATAGCAGGCAAAATTTTTGGCTCCCTACTCTGGTAAGATATGGGTCATCAGGTTCTACAAATTCTGGGATTTTTTTTCATGGGTCGCTTGAGCTTTGGGTTTGTCCTTTTCTGCCGTTAAATCAGTAGCTGTAGCTGCTCTGAATTTCTTTAGATCTTCAGTGTGATGATGACTTTTCAGGGAGATTACGCATTTTGTGAAATCTTGAGGATCTTTTTGTTCCTCTCAGGCAACTTGCATCACATCATACAAATCGCAGTTGTCTTTACACAGTGGTGTAACAGCTTGTTGAGACTGTTTGTGTTGGATTCACAAACTAGCACCTATTGTATCATGAGTGGTGAAAATCAACTTTTATCTTTCCTCATATAAAACTGTAAGATCAAAATAAATATTAATATCAACTAACACTGTCCGAATTCAGTGGATAATTACAGAGCAAAACATTATGACCACCTGCCTAATATTATGTGGGTCTGTAGCCACACAGCTTCATAGAAAAAGACCTGTGACACAGTGTGCCCTGACACCTTTCTATGAGAGCCAGAATTGAAGTTTTTCAACAGTTTGAGCTCCAGCAGCTCTTCTGCTAATAGCAATGCTTTAAAGTCATATTTTGTCACCTTTGTTCAATGCAGAATCCCATTAACATGTAAAAGGCGTAACTACAGCTTCACTTCTTTTCAACATATTAGTTTCAAAACAGAAGAAATAAAGATATTAACAGAAAAATGTAGTGGGCTTTGCAACTCTTATTTTCATTTTGTTAGCAGTAGCTATTGAAAAAAAAACAACAAAGAATACAGACAAAGTGAAGCCGAAGAGAACAAAAAAAAGGTTATATTACTTAAATAAAATCATATCATTAGCTCCTGTAATCATTTTAAGAGGTTAACAAGTGAAATGTGAGCAGGACTCATCATCTGCAAAGCAGGCATTTCAGCCTCAGCTGGTGCGTTAAACATAACAGAGCATAATGTGTACTGCCACCCTACTGTACTATTCATTCCTTCATTACTATTTTATATATGCATATGATTAACGCTCATTGCATGGCTTGGCTCCCAATCTCTCTGTCGGAGGCTGCCACTAAAGACAGCTCAAGCTTGAGAGATTTTTTTTCAGTCATTTAAATTTTTGCACTTCCATTTACCCGCCTTTTAATTTAGCGTATAATGATGCCATTAGAACAAAATCCATCTGGAAGTTCTGTTGGGAGCGGTTAATGTTCCATGGCTTTTTGCTGCTAATGCCATTGTGCCTGCATTGGCAACAGATGCTCTGAAAGCAACAGATACATTCTCTTCCAGCATCATTACAATCATGCCCATGTCCAGGATAAATGTTGCTGCTTGTTCGAGGCTATCATACCTGCAATGGGACTGTTAAACAAAAAGGATATACAGCGGACTGTATCACTGCCAATGAATTCCAGTTTTTTAAGCCGTTTATTCATGAACCAGGGATGTAGAAATGTGTCTCCTGCCCCATACTAAGGTTACAGGCAGTAAGTCTGTCAGGGAAGCTGAGGAAAGTGAATGAGAAAACTAGGTAAGTTAGTATTTAAACTTGTATTTAAGGGAACATATGCTGATTTGTCACCTTTTTGCTCCCATTGCAGCCATTTTTGTTGCCCATTTCCCACCCACCAACAAACACCATTGGACAGTTCATCTTCTGCTCCATGAAAGCCAAAGAAAAGGGCAAAAAATTGTTTTCAGTTGCAATTTAGGTGATTAAGTACAGTGGATAATTAATTGGATTAACAAACAATTTCCTCCATGGAGAATTACTGATTAGTCTTGCTCCCTTACGCTGCCATGGCCTTTTTATCCTCTCTGCTATAATTATGTTAATGCTAACTTTCTCTCCCAGAAATTATTGTGATTAATTTTCTCTTGTTTTGAATTACAATTGCACTGGCTGCTAGCACTTTAAAGCATTCATTAATCCCCAATTAGATTGGTGGGCTCATTTGCTCCAGTATTGCTCGGTTCTGTAGCACTTTGTGTTTAATGTGCTAATTGGGCGAGATTAAAAACAACTAACCTCTTATGAGAGGAGAAAAGTTATTCAACAGTTACATTAGCATAATTTATCCCTGGATGTGTAATTAGACATTGCCACAATAATCATGGCTACTGAGTTACAACTTCTGTCAACAGTTGGATACTAAAACTGAACTAAGTTTAGGGTTCAGTCTTAATGGATGTACCACATGTTGGCTTTCTTTGGTTCTGAACATCTTGCAAATGTGTTGTCTGTGCTTATCTCCAATCATCCAACATGTCTAAGACACTATGGTGTTTTTTTCGATTCCTGCACTTTATGTCCTTCCAGTGCTTTGTTACAACCACTCGAGCAGCATTAACAGCTCACTACTCCATTAACCCAAGACTTGGATTGTCTCTAACT
Organism: Xyrichtys novacula; assembly: GCA_962446985.1. NCBI lineage: Eukaryota > Metazoa > Chordata > Actinopteri > Labriformes > Labridae > Xyrichtys > Xyrichtys novacula. The sequence goes on along the minus strand of OY660874.1, from coordinate 20,500,937 downwards.
CATTTACCACCATCAGAGGATCGACGCTTCAGGCAAACATGAGTGGGGTTAGATATAAGAAAAAAGAATGCTTTCATGTCCCGATGTGATCTCTTCAAATGGGACCTGGAACCTGGGAGCAAAATATTGTTTAGCTGCACCTCACAAGCTTTTTCATCTTAAGATGAGAGATGAGGGTGTGCGTAAGTTTGGAAACTGGTCTTGAGAGGTTCAGTAAAGAACCAGGGTTGTCCAGATCAAAGGAATATAAACCTTGATCACTGCATCTATCAGAGCTTTGAATAGGTCTCTGTAGTCTGAACTTTTTTTCTGATTAAAGAGACCTGGCACCCATGTGTGAGTCCATCTTTTCCTTAGGATAATCATCATCAAAATTTACATCAAGATTTTTTGGTTAAGTGCTCATTTGGTTGTAGTGCTTGCTACTTTGTGTATTTCAGTCCTTTTTGAAGGTTTCCTGCTATTATGCCATGTTGTAAGGATTTCTGAAAATTTCTTTTGTAAATAGTTCTTCCATTGTAGCCCCCATAACACACTATGTTCCATGTAATCACAATGTAGATCGACATACTCTGGCAATTTCTTATCATTTGTCTGTCCTTGCCAAAACCCTGATGAAGTACTGTTATGAAAGTTTGAGTCTTGAGTCCTCAGTGTTTAAGTCCAAGTCAGCAAACATAAGTCTGAATTAAGTCTCCAATATCTGGTACCAAGTCTGGGTCCAGTCCCAGGTAGTTGAAGATTTTTAAAGAGGACTTTCTGTTTTATCAACCTCCACTGACTATGCGGGACTTTTCATATTCAATTGTCTTTATCAGTAAATAAGTCTGAGTCCTCTTCTCAGTCTTCTGAGTCCAAGTTGCTTCCAAATCTTCACTGTTTAAGTTGCGAGTCAAGTTGAGAGTCCTGAAATCTGAACTTAAGTTGGGCTTAGATCTTTTTCTTGAGTACTGTACCTATTAGCAGTTAGCTGACAGAGACTCGGCTCAGTATTTAGGTAAATAATTCTACGCCTTTTAGTGTTGTCAGCAGTTGTTAAGTCAAGCAATCGGTCAGTCAGTCTGTCTGTCCATCTGCAAATAGTCTGCTGGATGTTTCGCCAAACTCTTTCTTATTATTTAAAAAAAGGGTTATGTTGAAGTTTAGGCCAAAGTCGCAGCCAAATTGTAAAATAACACCTAAACATAGATTGAAAGAAAGTTTCATTGCTCTCAGATGATAGTGGATGGGCTTACGACTTACATTACCATAGATAAGATAGATACTGTAAGTGTAGCCTGCAAGCAGCTGATGTCCTGCTGAAAAGGCTGGTAATCAGTACGTTCACATGCACAGGTTAGGTAAATGACCTGGTTTTAGTCACTGCATATTTATATAGTTATTCATATCTAAACCCTTCTTTCTCTTCTTGTTATCATTTTGCTCAGGTAATAGAAGCAAAGTATGACGTTTTTTAAACTGTCCAGACCTCCAGACCTCCTCCATTTTCAACTCTGTGTCTCTTTTTGTCTTTTTGAACAGTCTTTAACCAGAGTTACTCCTAACAACTTATTGAAATTTCCCTTTTAAGCTTGTGTAGATGAAGTGCAAAATAGATATCGGCAGCCAATACCAATTTAAATCTTTTACAATATGCTTCCAACAGAATCCTCCTTAGTTTGAACGTATAAAATCAGAAGAACCAAAACTGGATGTGGTCACTAGTGTGGATAAATGAGTATAATGACATCTGGTGTGAATAAGACTGAAGAGGGATACTATCATCTCTTCCCATGTTGCTTTAACCTCTTTCATGTCTCAAGTGCTTGGACACTGGCAAAATCTATTAGTCCCCTTTTAGAATTACAATGCAGCAAATATCATCCTATCTAGTGTTTTGTTCAGGTAATTCAGAGAGCACTCTGAACAACAAGATGAAAACCATTGTGCCTCGTGTACAAATGGACACTTGTTTATTTCATTGCACACTTTTCATCTATATGGAAATGAAATGATGCGCTGTCAAGCCTTGTTTGCTTGTTTGTCTTGTCCGGCAGGGACAATGAAAGGAAAAATAAGAATTGCCCGTGTGCAGGAAACTTTTTATAGAGGCAGCTCTCGTGGCATTATTTGAGGGCAAGAGGAAAGGAGAGCCGGATGAAAGAGATGTCCAGTGTCACAGGCAGCCTAAACTCTCATTTTGGTGAACAGTGCTCAGTTTTGTGATAGTATGATTGGACTATTTGTGGTCATATGTAGACCCTACCATACAGATGAAAAAATATTGTGGTTGAATAGCCCCTTCAGTCTAAAGTATTGATTTGCTTGGATGAATTCAGCTCTTGGTTTAGCACAGTTAAAAAGGAAAGGGAAAGAAAGTCAGATTTATTTAGTCGTAGAATAATTTTAGCAGTTCATTTATCACAGGCTTAACTTTTAATTTGGTATTTCCCAACATGAGTAAGACCAGGATAATAGTTATCATGTCAAGATGATCTTCCAAATAGTGATCAAGTGCATGTTACAAATACACATTTGTATCTGTTTAGGCGGGGCACAGCACAAAAATGAAAGGTAATAGCTCGTAAAAGCTGAAATACAGGATCAAGCGAGAGAGCGCTTAATTTCAAAAGCCAGAAGTTGAAACAAGGCAACCAATGAATGAGCAAAAGAAGATCAAAGTTATGACTTGATTAAAAATTTTTTGGGAAAGATAAGATCTGTTTCAGGTACATCTAATTTGAATGTAGGTGTTCAGGGGGTTCCCGCAGATGGTCATAATCACAGTGGATGTTGTTCCTGGAGACTTGTTACACTTTAATAAAAAATAAAGGAGTCAATCTGAAAAAGCTTTAGGGGATTGAATAGTGGAAGTAAGTACTGAATGCCTTTGTATGTGAAATATTTCATGTTATCTGTGAATCAACAGGTACTCGCTCTTGATAGAGGTAGCAAATCATCTTCCGATGTTTCAGTGACCACATCTCTTTCTATTCTTGACTCAAACGGAGGACAAAGGGACCCTTGTCTGCTGGTCATGCCCAGTGCCATTGGGAAGTTAAGGCGGGGAGAATTAGGAAGGGGCAGGAACAGGGCTCCAAACTACAAGGTAACATGGGAAAACCAATCCCTCCTGGAATTATCCTGATACTGGAGACACCGGGTTCACCAGACAGTGGATCAATGGGTCTCCCTGGGGAGCAGGAGGAGGAAGGGGGAGGGGTTCAGAGCAGGATATTGCACCAAGAAAGTGTGCCACGCTGTGTCCAAATTACCCCAAAAGTTGTGGGAGATTCTGTTACCTGTTCAGATGTTTTAGTTTGAATGTTCACTTGCCCGTTTTGGCCCCATGCCCCCCCCAACCACCACCAAAGATGTGGCCTCAGGACTAGTATTGTAGATAACAATGACTCAGAGAAGTGTCCAACAAGCTTCACTCTGCTGGAGTCTGTTTGGAGTGCAGAAAGCTGAAGTAAAAAACATCTCATACAGTCTTACATAGTGCCTCTTCGGCTGGAACTGTGGAGAGAATTCCATGTAACCCAAATCTTTGAAGCCCACACATGGTCATTACAGCCATCGCCTTTTCATATTTCAAACTACAACTAACCATTCAAGAAATAGTGTCTATGTATTTTGTAGTTTCCACTCTGTTTGACAGTCTACAATACTGATGATTTAGCAGAAATCTGCATGCAATGAGATGTTTAACCTTATTTCCAGTTTACATGTGACGCTTCCGATCAGACTGTAAACAATGGCAACAGAAGTTACGATAGAAAACTACAGACCCTGCTGGCGACACCAAATTCCCCCCAAAATGTCCCGTTTTGTCTCTGAGGATTGTCTTTGTCAGACAATGGCCGTTGGGTTCAAACTTCATCCAAGAATATAAACATCTGAGGTATGAGGAAACAAAAACACCAGGGCTACTTTCAGACCAATATTGGTGGCTGCATGAAAAAACAAAGTCAACAACCTCTATGAAAAAGACATCACCTAGCTTAGTATAAAGTATAATATAAAACATAACCATTCAAAAAAAAACTAGTTAAACAGATATTGAAAAATTATGATAAACCCTGGCTCGTAAAGTATTCTTCAACAGCTTCTCCACTTCTTTCCTCTCCGGGAACTACCTGTTAACCCGCCAGTACAACTGAATTCAATAAGAACGAAACCCTCTTGTTTTCCTTTATCCACCAGCGCACATTGCTCTCCCCTGTTGTCTGCCTTCATAAAAGCATTAGGTATCCTCTTTGAGCCAACACACATTGCAAATAAAAGAGCAGAACACTCTTGGTCCTCGCCCTCCTCGTCCCCCACCACCACCATCCCGACCCTACAATGTACTCTTGTCTACTGCCATGTTTCAAGCGAATGTCATCATCCAACATCTCTGAATGAGCGGAGCACGTCACATCACATATTGATCCACTCCCTTTGTGAGGCCTTCTGAGCTTGTGATAATTAGCATCGTCCATTAGCGACTTCGCAGAGCTAACGTGCCCATTAAGAGTCAAAGCTTCTGTTCTTTTCTGTGAACATTCATTTGGCCCGGATTTTCTTCTTGAAAGAGCACAATAAGGGAATGGTAAAAATATGTTATGGACAGATGAAAAGTGGGAAATATAAAGTGGGTGTTTAAATGCATTAAAAGGCATCTAGATTTAATTAACACCCTAGATAGCTGGCAGCTTTGTTCATGTGCTGTAAATGATCGTCTAAGCAAAGAACAGAGCTATAATTTGAGTTTGTTTTTATGCGTTGCAGGGACCTTTTTCTTTTCACAGCCCAAATAGAAAAATTCTCTTTGCTCACATTGATGCCAAAAAACAATTTAGAGTCTGATGCAATACAACATGACTTTTGTAATCAGGTTTCATTCAGGGTAGCTTTTGTGTGTTCATCATGAATGTTAGAGTGACCGAGCAGCATCAAGGTAGCTGAGCATAATCTATGATGAGAAGAGGAGGACGATGCAGATTTCGCTGAATTTATCATCGATAGCATAGTTCTGCTCGGTGACTTGTCAAGAGTACCAATGCCAGACCTCCATTTCTGATGCTTTAGCCCTCAGCACATTAAACTGATGATACCTGGACTCCCAAATCTGATCTGTTCACTCACAGAATATAGTTTGAGGTTGTCCAAAAGATTTTTAAAGAACGAAATGAAGTTCAGTACAATCAATTTATGAAATGATGGCAAAGTTTGCTGATAATGTGATGACTGGCAATGAATTAGGACTATAGAGATATGACTTTGCAAAGCATTAAAAAGTTGCATCAAACTAAATATGTTGACACTTAATGGAAATGTTCCTTTAGCGGTCCAGACCTGAGTATTGATTGCAACACAAGAGGTTCACATCTACGTGTTTACTTTCTCTGTTTACTGTTTGCATTCCTCTGGCATGCAAAGATATTATTTCTCTGTCAAGGACTCTAGAAAAGCGACCACCTCGCACTCAGAGTTCGACCCCAGCACCTGCTGCAGCTCTACTGATATAATGAGAGACTGTGGAGAGAATCCACTGGTGCCAGTAGAGGCTCTCGGTGCAGCATTGAATCAGCAGCTTCCACTCTCGCCCCTGTCTGTCGATGCCGTTTTGGGATGCATGTGTGTCACGTTGACCTCACTGACCATCGGCTGGCTAAGAGGGGAAACGAGCGCAGGGTATGAGAAGGAGGGAGCACCAAAGTAAAGTGCTCACCCTGAGCCATTATGATTAACCATCAGCAGTTTTTGTGTAATCATAGGCAGTGTGCACACAGCAGAATCCCGCATGGAGAGGGCTGCAGAGAAAAATCAATCACATTATATTTCTGTGGACATGCTTTATTGACCTCTGTTGGTGTTCACACATTTCATACTTGATTTGTATCTACTGGCAGTCGTTTAGAACAATGTGGGCAATTTGGGCAATGAGGAAAAACAGGGCAGCATTTTCAGGCCTGGAGCCCATGCTTATGGATTGAGTGCTACTTTATGAAAAAGAGCAACCTATTTAGATGCACTTCCTGCATACATTTTATGAAATACCCATAAGCACTGGATGGAGCTGTGACCTTATTTAGGCCCATTAGAGATATTTGTAGTTGAGACTGACTTGCAGTATACAGTATATGAGTGTATAGGAGCCAGACTTTCTGCACAATGCCTGATATCTCCTTTAGCAGAGGCAGACAACAGTAAATAAGAGCTGGACGTCCCATTATCTGCACACCAAGCCTTGACAGCTGCATTCATCCAAAATGCATTGTATTTAAAGGTTAAGAGTAGTTATGAGAAAAGTAATGTATTATTAAAATACCTTTCGGAGTGAAGTACCTTCAGATATATTTTCCTTGGTAATGAAAGTGAGATTCGGTGAAAATGTAGTAATTTGGAGGCCCATTTCTTCAAGCCTTTATTCCCCCTCTCCCTCTTCAACGATTTATCTGGGGAGAGTGAAGAGCTCACAGCTAGCGCACAGACAGTAAACATTTTGTTATAGTCAGAACCATCTCTTATTACTGGTTTTTCATTAAAAAAGAAAGCCTTTCGAAGCATTCAAAGCATTTCGGCGGATGAAGATGCTTCACAATTTTCTCCCTCTCACCCTCTTTCTCTCCTCACTATACCTGAATCCTTTCTCTTTTTGATGCTGTTAAGGGAGTAATTGAGTGCAGAAAATGGCTTGGCTTATTTGGACTGAGCCTGATCCAGAAATGATTAAAGCTAAAGGGGTTTGAGGTATTCAAAGAGCGAGAACAGCAGAAAGAATATGGTTAATGCTTTTTTTCTTTCTTTTTTTTTTCCCATTTTGTAAAGGCGAGAAGGAGAAAGGAGGGGTGGTCAGGCTGAGCAGCCAGACAGGTTGGTGTTTGAGGGGGACTTGGGAGGTGATGGGGAGGGAGTGTGGGTGAACAGAATAGCCCCTACTCATACCCCTATTAAAAGCATCAGGATTGTCAGAGACGGTAAAAAGACAGGAAATCACTGGAAGAAATGAAGCTTCTTTTACCAATTACTGAATACCGAGTGCACACCTTGGAGCTCTTTGTCCTCTGTAGCACCAGTTCCCTGACTCTCTCTTTTCTTTATCTTCCGGCCTCTCTCTCTCTCTCTCTCTCTCTCTCTCTGTCTGTCTCTTTCTCTTTCTCTCTCTTTCCTGGCTTACAGCCTTTGAGTCAGATGCATTAGCACCAAGGCCCGGAGAAGAGGCAGCGTTTTTCAAAGCCCAGTCGGACTCACTTCTAGCCTGTCGTTGTGGCTCCTTTTCAGGCTTTTATTCGCAGACAGTAGGGGCAGGTCTGAAAGAGACGCCCTCAACCTCTCCACTCAAACATTTATCTCTCCCTTTTTCCCTCGCTACAGCAGAGATGATTAGCGAAGGGGAGCCATTTACCGATCCGCAGCTCGCCTTTCGGTACAGTGTGACGAAAAAATAAAAGGAGCGCATTCAGCTTGTCTGATTAACGCACACCTACATGGATGTGCACATTCAAAGACATACTTTGAAATAAACATTTGGTATTAGCACAGTCTTACACTCAAATAGACCTGAATCTGTGTGATTCAACGTGTGAAGCCGCTCCACCTGTGGTTATGGAGGACTGCAGTCTTCTATAATGTATTTCTGTCTATAACATTTTCAGACCTATTGTGCATTTTGTCCTCAGAGATCTGGTTTAAAGTAATCATGTCTAGTCTTTCTAAAGTTTCCAGTGCAGAGTTTTGTTTTACAGCTCTATTTTCCATGTTTCTTTATCTTTTAATGAGGCCCGAGTACTTATTTTGTTCTGTTTCCTGTAACAAAATGACAATAAACATCTCGAAACCATTTCAAATAAAATTCTTTTTTATATCCAATTAATAATAAATATGAGGGTGAGGCCTTGGTGGAGGGTCTGTCAGGTCATTGAGTTTGGATAGATGAGCTCTGGCGTGCCCTCTCACCCCAGCCACAACTCTGGGGACCTATAAACACCTCGCACACCGGCTCTCCATCCCACCTATTGACCAAGTCAGTTAATTACTTCCCAGTTAAAACAATACCAGATAGCTAATGTAGTCAGCAGAGACAATTTATTGCCTGTGGTTGTGTGGGGTTTTGTAGCCTGTTCATGTGTGTAACAGCCAAGCATCACTCCAATACGAGCCCACAGGAGCGATCTTTAATGTGTTTTCACATTATGGGTTTTGTGAGGATTGTTGCTGTGGATGCAGTTATGGTGATAGCCACTGGTAATGGTGTCGTTAAAGAAGATATAGCTGCCAAATTAGGGGTTCACAGAGCATATTTGCAGGGGCAATAGCTGCCTTCAGGATCCATAACGTTGTTAGTAGGTTTTCATAGACCGAGCTGACGGATGCTGCCGCCTTGTTCTGGGTTTGCTCTTATCAAGACGTATGAGGATATTATTATGTAAGATTACTCATTTTGGAGGGATTTAAGTCAGGGTCTTTTCCCCCCAACACCCCAACTCCACCCATTGCTTCGCACCAATCCCTTTTCATTGTCCTCACCTCATTCGTCATCCCCACCCGCGGACAGCAGGGGACACTTTTTAAATCACACAGTGTTTTGCCACAAGCGCTGTTTTGATGCTAATAAGATTTTCATTTGTCTGTGAATGAATGACTTCATTTTAGCTCCCTGCATGAGTACAGGTATTTTAATGGCTGGAGATTTTTGTCTTGGTGTTAATGTCAACCATGAGGAAGTTGCTTGAGTTGACGGTGAGCGTGTGTATGTGTGTGTGGTGAGGCATCGCAGCTCTCTGGCAGCCATTTGCAAGGTTAATGTTGCTGAAAACAACATCCATCTCTCTGCCTCCCCCTCTCTCAAAACACTTTCATTAGTCCTGGCACTCTGAACCCTCTTCACATAGTGTTGTCAAATTTGACATGCATCATATTATCAGCGAGCGATGCAATCAATACATTTTCAAAGTCTGTGCTGCTGCCAAGTTGCCCAGCCTGGTGTTCCCGGTGTGCATATTTTAAAAAACACAGGGTCAAATATGTTGCCCGGCTGTCTCCCATTCATCCCCAGTTTGCAAATAAGTAAGGCAGGCTGAAGGCACTGCCTATCAATAATAATAACAGAGTGAGTTTAGTTTGGGACCCTATGATGAATGAGGCCTGCGTGCTTTTGTACAGCTTTGTTTGGTTGCTGACATATCGGTGTTCTGAGAAAGTGAGTCTCAGACAAACACTTTGATTAAGGAGATTACATTAGTTAAACAAATATACAACTGCATCACGACCACAGTGCTCTTTCTCTCTTCTAGTCATCAGTACTGTTCAGTGCGCTCCTCATATTTAAACTAAATGAAGTACAGCCACATAAAGGCATATGTCACCCGACTTTGAGCTTCTTATAATGTCACTATTGATGAAAATGAAGACTTATTGTAAGATTACAATATTATTCTGCAACATTAAGTGTTTTTTGTTCGTAAAGGAGCCCTCTCTTATTGGCGAAAAGGGCTTTTAAATATTTGGTGTTAAGATCTGTCAGTTCTGCCATCTTTGTCCACTGTCTATCACTGCATATGAATAAATTTAAAGACATACTCGTGACATACTTTTTTTACTTTTCCCTGTTACTTGGAAAATTGTTGCCACTGTCCATAAAAAGCAAACATACATGTAAACATAGCCATTTATCCAGTGCACATCTACCCACGTGTCCCTCATTTATCCATACTCAACTACCAGGGTGTTTTGTTATGGAGTATAATGGCACCTCATTGTTTCTGGAGAGGTGTTTTAAAGCCGAACAAAGGTGGACATCATATTGGAAATGCCTTAACTTAACTTTAGGTCAGCTTTGAAAAGGTAAAGGCAGAAACAGCTACATCCCTCCTTGCAGTGTGCAAATAAAGAAATGAGTTATTCAGACCAATATATGTGTATTTTTGGCTGTAAAGATGTTTAAATCCTTTGTTAAATTAGCATTTTAACATGAGTATTAGAGAGCATGACCTTTTGAAGACAGGTCCAACTTCAGCCTCTACTTCATTTTCCAATACTGTAGGCTTGAAATAAAATATAAAGGGAGTCCTGAGTTGTGTCTGAAATCGCATGCTTGTTTTTTACTCCCTATTTGGGAAGTTTTCTGTTGAAGGCAATACAGTCAACTAAATAGTAAACATGACTTTAAAAAAAAGCTCATCAGACGTAATTTACAGTCTCACAAATTCAATAGTTCAAAAGTTCAATAAATATAACGATGTGAATTTCAGTGATAAATAAATAAGTGTTTTTCTCACATTAAATAAATTGATTAATTAAGATTACATAAAGAAATATTTCATTTTCACTAACTGACAATCTTCATATAATTTCTCTGATCAGTAAAATCTGTTAAAACTAAAACACGTCTCAACACATCAGAGGATTAGAGAAGCCAAAACGTTGAACTAACAAAATAGTTTGGATAGTTATAATTGAAACATGAAAAACTGTGTCTCTAAAAGAAACAGGGATGACTGCTTAGGTTTGTATTTATATGGAAAGAAATAAACTTTATTCAACATTAATATTTAGTTGTTATGAAATGCATACAACAAGACTTCATTGGTGGCAATCACATCAGCAGCGAAAAAACCACAAACATGAACATACCTGTCTCTTTAAACACTCAGGTAAGCGCTAATGGGCTCCAGTGTGCCGCCAGCCTGTCATTGTTATTCTGTATTTCAAGCGTAAACGCTGTCAAAATATTGTTGCTGCCTGTTTTCTGCGTGTGTCAAACACATTTTTAAAACAGACAAGACGATGTAGCAAAGGTCTGCTGTTCAAACAAAAGTTTTAGTCTGACACATTTATAAAATGACCCGTGGGTAATCAGTAGGTAAAATATGCTTAAGCCTGAGCCAACAGAAATGGACAAAAAAGCACTGATAAATTGCGGTGCTCATTGTGAATTCCATACTCAATTGTGGCATTTTCCAGGGTAAATGGAATTGTACATTAAAGTCTGAATATGCCTGACTTTGGGGGAGTGATACATTTTATTTTCCCTCTTTCTCCCACAGATGTGGCCTGTGGAAGCCACAGTATTGCAGTGCTTTCAGGGAAAAGGCCATCTTTAGGACCTCTTGATCAATCTGTGACCTTTAAGTACACAGCCATCTCGTAAATAGGAGGGTGCGCTTACAGAGACTTCAAAAGCAAGGGGACCCGATAATTTCAAAATGGAGCGGTGTGGAGTGGCGCTGGTGGGGAGTCCATAAAAGCCTGCCTTGTTCTCTACACACCTCCTCTTTGCTCCACAACAGCCAGTTAGGGTAATAGCTCAAGGGAGAAAGGGGAAGAGAGAGAGGGAGAGAGAGAGAGAGAGAGAGAGAGAGGGAGAGAGAGGAGGAGGAGTAGGAGAGGAGGGGGGATGGATGGACGGAGAGAAAAACAGGTAATTACTGGTAATCATTGGTGGAGGAAGAGCTGATGATCACTACAGTATAACAGATTGTACTGTTCCCTGTTGAAAAACACTGAGGAGACCGGATGCGGTGCTGTCGGCAGGTAACGACGGGGAAATTAGTCGGTAACCTTAAACCCCCTCACAATCATACAGAAACTCTCTTTCCCTCTTTTTCTCCTTTTCTCCCTTTTCTCTCTCATTGAGAGGAGTTATATAAATCTCAATGTTCCACTCAATAAGTACTGTATAAGTAGGGACTATGGGTGCTTTATTATATTACAATCTTTTTTATTTAGATTGGACATCAAGAGGAGGCAAGTAGCTGCAGTTCAACAAGGAGACAGGGTGATACAAACAGAGATATTAGAGGGAGACAAAGGCACCTCAGTCTTGATTTGAAGCTGAAATATATTCATAAAGCACTTCTGGTTAATACCTGTGAGAGATGTCTGTTTGGTTAAGACAATTCAGGTTGGATTAAGGTCATCCAAGGTCACTGAGTTGAATTCAAACTGTGTCACTTGGAAATAAAAGCTCCGCAGTAAAACCTTTTTTATTATTTTATATTCAACATTGGTTGAATTTAACCATTAGGGAAAAAACACCACAGCCAGAAATTACTACAGTGATTGAACAGGACATTTTTGGTGTTCTACAATTGCAGATGGTAAAATTACCATGTGTTAAAATTGCAGAACCAAAAAGGAAATTTTAATAACAAGGGGTAGACAATCAAGAATATCTACTAATTATACTGGCAGTGCTTTGGTTTGAATCCCGTGAAAACAACAATTAAAATCATCAATGTTGTTGTATTGTGGCATGGAGTATCGCTTCTGTTTCAATGATTTCCTACACTGAACCTTGAGACTTCAGCAGAGCCAGTGTCACAGGAAGATGTATTGATCATGAGCAGCGTCTTCCTCAGGCTCCGTGTGACCAGACAGTGGCCCCGGCACGGTGGGAGTCCTTAGCGGATCAATTGGGAGCACTTGTGCTACTTGTACCTGTTTGTAACTGATAAGACAACACTTCAGAGAACTGATAATGATTAGCGGAGAGTAAACAATGCAGATCAACACACCAGGAGGGGAGGTGAAAAGGAAGGATGATAAAGTAAAGGACACAAATTCAACTAGAACCTTTGTGTTTTACTCGCCTGAAAAATATGATTGCAACCAGATTTGGGTTTATTTAATTAAAAGTAAAATAAGGGTTTCGTCAAAAGGAGCAGTTCAACTTTTTCCTTTAACTGTAAACAAGGCCTACTTAGTTGCCGCATTTTCATGTCACCTAAGACTCATGAGATCACCGCACTTTCATCCACGTCCCATAATGGTGACACGGTGAGCCCACATCCTGATCCTGTCTTAGATGAAAAGAGAGTCATGAGATCATTCACTCTTGACCTAGATGCTACAGAACATCCTGGAGATGACCCAATCAAACACAAAAGTTATGTTCTTAATGGGGGGGCGCACAACATCTGAATGAGGACAACTTTTTATTGAATGTGATAAAAAAAAGACATTTATGAAAGATGAGGCGATGAAATATGACTGGAGGCGAAGAGGAGATGATGTTTGCGGGCAGATGGCTCTTGTGTTGACATGTGACAGCGGTAACTGTTGTTGGGAAGCCTGTCACTTAAAACAGGACTGATGAAAATGTGCCGCTGGGAGTCATGCTTTTCATCATGGCTGCCAAACAATGCCACACAAATGGAGGCGTAATTCTCTCTCTCACTTTGTTTTCACCGTCACAGTATCACCAGCTCATCACCCACACCCATGCTGTATTCTGTTTTTTTGAAGTCCGCCTCAGCCTGTACATAGTTTTTGTCATGGCCATTCAAAGGGAATTACCAATAACACTGCTGGTAATAAAAGGCTTGTAACAGATACATACGGGGGGTTTGTCATCACGCTACAGTTTAATCTGGCCTGCAGGTACTCCAGCAGTGAAGGACAGGTAACGTGAGACTCAAAGATTCGCTGCATTAGTTCTGCTTAGCTAACCGTGAATGCTAATTGCAGGAAGAACAAACTATTAGTCTGCCCTCCTTTTCCTCTCTCCTCCCCCTTTGACCGGCAGGAAAGCTTGCTGAGAAGATCATAGTGTCACACAGCTTTGCTCTAAGGCGAGAACAAAGAGGGTTGTTCTGCAAGTGAGATTCAATGAGTCAAACATGCAACTGTTGATAGGGACTTCGTAAGACCCGTTAGTCTAGATGTCCACCGAGCCTGCATCCAGATCAAATCTGTTGAGTGTTACCTGTTACAATCTTAATTGTGATCAGGGTCTTTACAAAACTCACTAAAGGGTCTTCATCCAAGGAGAATGAATAAAAGTGTTTCCTCTAGGGTGCCAATAACCTAACAGAGTCTAAGTTCTCCTTGTATGGCAGTGGTCGCTGGTTTGATTCCTGGTCTGGATATTTTGCTGGTCTGCCCTCATTCTTTGCTCCTCACAGTTCCTGTCTCACTTCAGCTGTCGCATCTAACAAAGGAAAAGATGTCCCCAAAACAACGGCTCCTTCTGCAGCACCTCTAGACCTTCTTGTTTACATCTAATGGCTGAAAAGGCGCAGTTATCATGAAATTTCATACATGCAAAGATGAAATTCCAACTTCAGTGAAAAAATACTTTAGAGAAATGTATTCAGAATAATAATTTCTGTCCTCTTATTTATGCTAAAAACAACAAGTTATGAGACAAAATTATGTTTTAAGATGCACTGATGTTATAGCTAAACTTCCGCTGGTTGGAAAATGATTGAAATTAAGTTAAAAATATCTAGGCCTCCTATCAACCTGTTTTACCAGGTTAGTGTTCAGTGTGGAGGTTAGTGCTTAACCAGGAAATTTAATCTAAAAAATCTGTTTGCTGGAACTAGAAAAGTGTTGTGTTACCAATAGACAAAGTATGACTTATCTACTCAATCATTCTGCCTTGTACATGCATTTGTAGAATCTTCTAACCATAAATTTTATCTTACTCCCTTTATACTGTCTGACATACCACTTACTGTACATTTTGGCCCTGGAAAATAAAAAGTAAGACTGTTTCTGTACTGTGCTGTAAATTGGCTGGATAAGTCAGAAGTGTTTCCAAGCATTACAAATTACCATAGAAATACTTAGTCTGCCCACTGATGGTTCAATTGGATTTTGTAGCTCATTCAGATGTATCAGTATCAATTACAGTTTGTTTTGCAGACCAGTAAAAGTATTTCAGTTTGACAAAAGTTGCCAGACTGCAAAATTGTATCAGAAGAAATCTAATATTTTCAATCAGAGGAGGGGGCTCCGAATAGAAGACACAAACCACAAGACACCTTTGTGGAAAAAAAAAGAAACAATGGAAGAAAGAGGGCTAAGAATGAAAGACTTAAATCTAGTACCTATACTGATACTGATACTAATCTGTGGGCAAGGTCAAAGACCTGGTTACACACCAGAGGCTACAAAGGCTCAGAGGTGCTGGTCAGCCTGAGCCGCCAAAGCTGTGATCATTCTCGGAGGTTCTGACCTGGGCAAATGAGAGGTTACTGCCCTGATGGCAACCACTATCTCCTATCAGTCTTCTATCCAGACATCTATGGGCTAACCTGCAGAGCCTGGGGCAAGAGATATCATATAGCCACTGTACCCAGCACTCCTGTCTTTACCTCGCAGTGGAGATTTATTGTAATTAGAAGATTCCTTTACAAAAGCTTGGGATCAGCGTTTCTTCAAGGATCCCTGTGCGGTCCCATGGGGGACACCCTTTGATCCCGACCTTCAAACCCTAAGGGTTAAGCCTTCCCTTTGCAAATGGGTTTGACATGATGGACCACTTCCTAATTGGCCAATTGCTCAGTGCCATTTCTGAGTCATGCTGGTTTAACAAGTGTATGTTTTCCTTCCCACTATCCAATGTCTCACCACATCAGTACCTTTTGCTTTGAAGGGAGGTCTTCGCCTGGCCTACTCTTTGCAGAAAACGTCTTCATTACATAAGGAAAGTTCTCAATTTGTCCTCAAAATTTCTCACAAATTCAGAGAAAAATCACCTTGAATGTAGACAATCCAACCAACACTTTAAGACTCTTGGATCTGTGTTGAAATCAGTGTTGTTTGTGTTTTCCATCGAGGTACCCATATGTCTTCTCTCTCTTCTCTTTTGTCTCTTTCACCCTACCTCCCACTGTGTGTTAGCCTCATAATGCTGAAGGCTATAGCAGCTCCTAAACCATCAGAAGCACTGGAAGACAGGTCCAGTGGTGTCGAGTCCCACCCTGCAGCATGTGGTTTGTAAGTTTCTGTCACTCCCCACCTCCGTCTTTTTCCCAATCAGATTAGTTTGTCTAATAGTGAGAGGAAAGGTTGTTTCCATTGGGCCCCGCAGGCTTGGAGGAACAGGTGGCCAGTGCTGAAATGGTTTCTCTGCATTGATCTGCAAATAAAGTGGTGATCTGCCTCTAACTTTGACGACTAGATCTCTCGGACACCTGATCATCGGAGCAGCTTTTGCAATACCACAGAAACCACAACTGTTTCTGTACAACACTTATAAATTGTCTAATAAATTCATCTTAACTGAGGAGTCCAATCAGTTATGTATTTGGTAAGTGTCATTCAAACTTATGTTCCTTTGACTGCTTTTTTATTTACCGTCCTGAATTCTGAGATGTCTTTAAAGGCAACCTGTAGAGATGGATTACACAGTAACCTTTCCCGGTGACCTCCGTAGCGTTTGTTCACCTGCCGGACCATGGGAATCTCACCTTCCCAAATCCCTCCTCCCTGATACAGCGAGAACGTGCCTCACCAGCCGCCTAGCATCGAGACGGATTGTTTAGGGGTGCAGAATTAGTCAGGTCAGGGAATCCTCGGCCTCAGGCTCGGCTAATTACTTTCTAATGTGACGACAACTCTTTTGAAGAGTTGTTTTTCTCGCTGACCAAATCCCTTTAAAAGCATCTTGGGGGTGCAAAGAGGGGGCCGGGAGGGAGTGCGCTACTTGCGGCAGGCCACACCAGGGCCAGAGGGGGGGTTCAGGTTACACCCTGCCTGCCATGATGCATTGCTGGTGGGACGCCCAGGCTCCAGTGCTCCCCCCCTCCACCTCCATCCACCCACCTCCTCCTCCTGATCCTCCTCCTCCTCTCAGTGCTGCCCCTTCAAGAGAGGCTGTTGCAGAGCCTTGCAGAAACCCTGACACCAGTCCAGAGGATGCACTCTTCACATGAAACCTTACACTCAACTAATGGTTACAAATGTGTTTTCAAAGAAATCCCAGGTCTCCCGAATAAACCATAGACACACAACGCTTTGTGGACATATATACACACGCGCACACACAAGATATCATTGCAAAACCATGGGCACATTGATACACAAAAGTGGTGACAATTGGGGTTTACTGAACTGGGAGATTTAATAAGGATGTTGGGATATGAGAGTTTTATTTTAAGTCACTCAAGCGGGAAGCAAGGCAGAACATAAACACTTATTCATCTGGAAGGCAGATTGTTTAACCATCAAAATTATTGAAAGTTTACCACCGTGATAACCACACATCTCAACATGTGCTCTCTTTAAGGAATAGCCTTTGGAAACTGCAGGTGTCCCGTGTCTTTGACTGACACATCACACAGATTTCGGCGACCTCTTGCTTTCTTTCTCTCACTCCCTCAAAGAGAATGTATTCCCTTCCAGGGGAGTGATCCCTAATTAGCTGTCAGGTGATAGTGTACTGCTTTCATTGTGCTCCCTGCTGCCATGCTGGAGGCTATGTGGTCAGCAGTCAGTCTCACACTGAAGTGACAGATCATCTCTCTATACAGCAGCCCCCTGCAGCTGAAAGAGACCACTTGGTCCTTACAAAGAGATCCCAACTCTCCATATTAACAAGAACTCCATATCAGATCTCATAACAAACAACTCCCTGGCCCTGCAAAAACCAGAGGACCACTTAAGTATCTGTGTGCTACCACTGATAAAAACAACAGCCAGTGATGTGTTTGTCTCTTGGCAAAAAAAAATAACAGAGAACTGGACTTAGATCTGAATTATTTAGTGGCCTTTTGTGTTTGTCAGTTTGCTCAATGAAGGTGATTTTAATGGCGAAAAAATACTTCAATATCATGTTCCAACATTCAGTGAAACTGACAAAAGCTTTTCAAAATCGCAATCACATTTTGCAATATAAGAGCAAAAGAATAACAACGCTTTCCTGTATTTCCCAATAAAAGCCATCTCGCCTAACTTCACAGGATATGGCAGAGAGGTAACTCCTGATATAAAAGATATGATTTCTTCCTGTCTGTCTGATAGTTTCACTGCAGGTCTTCTCCAGACAGTTCCAGTATCCACTCAGGCAGCCCAGAGACCTTGTTTGAAGGTCATGTCAGCACTGGGGCGTAAACGTTAGACCTTTTTGTGGTCAGGGTAAATGTACAAGGCCGCCCTGCGGGAGCACTCCTTCCCTCTCTTTAATCGGCGTATAACAGGCCCTTGTAGAGCCAAACTGTCTGCGACACATCAGCACTTAGAAATAAAAACCCCTCAGCCGACTCTGCGACGGCTGCGGTTGGAGTACGGCGGCTGGATCATTTCAGAGGGACAACACAGACAGGTCTGCCGGTAGACGGGAAACAGGAAGGGGAAAATCCATTTCAAGATGGAGTACAGAACTCTTATTTCTGTACTGTACATAAACAAATTTAACTTTAAGATTCTAAACTCAGTGGAAAAAACACTTTCAGGGTTTCTCTATGAGATTAGAATAAAGACAGACTTGCCTCATGCACTGACTTTGTTGACACCGTTGCTGTTTTTGTTGAATCAAGTCACAGAAAAAAGGTTGTTTTAACTTTTAAAAACAGTATACTGACTGCCTTAATTTTTTGGGTTGTCTGAATTTGAGATACAAAATTTGAGTAATTTGCATTAATTAAATTCAGAGGCGGAGCTAGGAGCTAGGCCACCTTTTAAATCTGATTGGCCACCCTGAAACACTAAACTATGATTGAATAATTGGTCTGATAAGAGGTGCTGCTTATATTGAAATGAAGTGTTTAGGTTGACTTTCATTAGACTGCTGGTGGTTTTTTGGCGTTTCAGTGTGGAACATTTTCTTTGGTGGTAATTTTAACGATGACTTTGAGGAAGCATCTTCTTTCAGGGCCCATTAGAGAATTAAGACCAGCAGATTTCAATGTTGCCACTCTCTCTAAAAATCTCATACAACATTTTAAAAAACTTTTTCTAGTAGAGGTTAAAGTGAATGATTTGTGGAGACAACCCTCCTTGGTTGTAATGTAAGCCCTTTATATTTACCACCCATGGCTGCCCCAACAAAATCCTGTGTCCATGTTTGGCCTCTCCAGTCAAACCCCACTGAGCAATAGATCGCTATTAGACGTCTAGTTTTTTACAACCGTCTAGATTTTGTATATTTTTAGACGGATTTTAGACATTGCACTTTAACTCATTATTCGACAACTATTTAAGCAACTGTGAGTTACGTAACTGATCTCCAAGTACTTAACCAAAATAATTATGATAGCCGTTGAGCAATATACAGTGTAGTATAGATATAGCCCAGATTTAGACTTGGTCTAAATTTTGACATCTAAAAAACTTTCATTTTTAGACCTGTGGTAGCCTGATTTTAGACCAGTCATCTAGGCTACATTTGAAAGTCCATTAGACCTCTTTTAGACCAAAAAAGGCTCAGTGGAACACGAACAAATTAAAAACAAAACAAAACAAAGATTCCTGGTCAAATTAACTTACTCCTGTCTCTTTTGTTTGCTTAATTTGTACAATGAAGTTGTTTTGTCCACACATTGTGACTTTTGCATTGATCGCTGAACCAAGATGGGACTTTTTAGTGATGTGGTATCCACCTCTTCATGAAATCACTTTGATAACGACGCATATATATCATATATTTATATTTGTGCCACCTTTAAATGGGGTATTTCCTTTTGACTCATATCATATTTTCTTTTATTAGGTGTAAAAGCTTATCATTGGTTAAGATGACATCAACACTAAATTCGACTGAGCACAACTGTTATGAATTATCGATGAGTGAATAAATGCATTTCTTTGCAAAGTCATGTTCCTCTTTCTCTTGAAAAAGACTGAAATCACCATTTTGGCACTCTGATTTACAGCCTTTGTTAACAAAAGAAAGCACATCAAAGTAACAGGAAAATATCATTAAAAACAGAAGAGTTGGTTTGTAAACCTATACATGTTTTTGTTGGTTTGTTATTCCAAGAGAGAGAGAGACAGAGAGTCAGAGAGAGAGAGAGAGAGAGAGAAAGCGAGAGAGAGAGAGTCACAGTCATTTCAAAACCGCTCCCTTTCCCCTTAAAACAAGCAATGCATTTCAAAAACATCCTACAAAGTAAATAAGGCAGAACACCAAACATACAGCCATCTCTCTCAGTCAGTGAAGCCAATCATTTGAAGGAGCCAAGAAAGCAAACTTAACAGTTCTAATGCTCCAGCCGAGAAACTTAATTTACCAATTTGCAGGAAGACAAGATGGCAGGAAACAAGCCAATTTGCCACGTGTGCAGCACACACAACAAACCCCAGCCTCGCTCCCTGGGCCTCATGAGAGGTAATTATCCCTAAAAAAGAATGCCATGCTGTATTAAGATGTAGCCGCATCAAAACGAGGGAGACAGCCTCATTACAAGCAATTATGAGGGAATTAGAAACATCATTTAACTAAACGAGCAAATAATGTCCAGGATATTGAAGAAGCTGCCTGCACTTCTGCCGACCACTGCAAGTCCCATTACAAAAATTGTAGGTCTTTAATAGAATAATGACATGCTTTATCTTCTGAGAGGGTCTCGGAGCAGAGGGAAGGGCTGAAGGGGGGGAGGAAGAGAATAAGAGAGGGGAGGAGGAGGATGTGAAAACAACTGTTGCAGAGCCGTCCATCCTCAGTGTGGTCTCACTCTTGAGTGTGTAGCATAAGGCCTTCAAGATAATCCCCTTATTATCCTTACAAATACAAAATGGAGAGCAGAGAATTGTATCTCACATCCATTATTGTGTCAAAGGTAATACTAATGGACTTATCTCCGGTGTAAAAGCCCAGTTCTCTCCGCAGACTGCAGCCTGTAATAGTTTGATGCATATTGGACTGGGAATGGCACTTCAGAACAGGCAGTTCAAGAAATGGTTGGTAATTTAACAATGACACATAATGCTTTCGCCACTAAAGGCTCTAATCCCGATTTTTGGTTAAATATTGTTGGGGGTGGGGTGGGGGGGTTAACATAGAGGTGGAGAGGCTTTCATTGGGGTTCAAATAGCACAGCTGCTTGTGTTTGACCCGGGGGTTTAAATATTTCTATATTTGTCATGTTAATTCAACATCAGTGACATGATTTTACACACTTTTTATAGCTTGAAATATTAAGTTATTTTTTTGCATCAGGATTTGGAGCGTCTTCCAAAAATCATAACATATGACTTCTTTTTAATCCATGTGTCTACATCTCTCTTTTGCCTGGCACAATAGTATATTCCTCTCCTGTTTAAGAGGATGAGTAGGGGGTTGAGGAGGAGAAAAGGGAAGGAAAAGAGGGGGGGGACAAACACAATTTCCCTTCAGCTCCTTCATTTCCAGTTGATATAAACCAGAATCATGAAAAATCACTTCTGGTCTGAGCTCTCCTTTTTAACCATTAACCCATAAATACAGAAGCTGGTTAAAGCCGGCGGATGACAGGGCCTGCCTCAAAAACCTTGTTACGCTGCCCTCAAATTCATTTAGGGAGCAAACAGGTCTTGAGAGTTGTCTGGCTTAATGCATTGCGATCGCTTTTAAAACTCTTGTCTTGAGGCGGACCCGGGGCTGTGCATCTGCTCGTGGTGTTATACTTCATAATGTTTCCACTGTAATATGAAGCCGCACGCTCCCCTCTTTAAATCAAACGGCTGTGGATTTGTGGGGGAGGCTGCTGAAATGCCCCCATCCAAATAAAAGGTTAGGGGATGTATTGAAACACTGGAAAAGGAGAGTTAATATTTTAGATTAAAGCAGTATAAATAAAGTCCTGTTGATGCAGCCTGTTTAACTTTAATGCCATCTTTATTAAGTTAGTTTTGATCCACATCATTTTATCACAAGAAGTAAAAGCGGCAATATCTGGATGTTTTAGTGCAATTCATTATGATCCTGTAAATATGCTCTAAAAACTACCGGGAGCGTCAATTTGCCCATTGCTTCCTGTCTTTTCCTCTCCCTCTCTTCCTCTCCAGTCAGTGTGTAGCCCACAGTTTCCATTACTCCCATCATAAATTATAGTACAGAGTGAATTACACTTGCTTTTCACCTTAGCAGGCAGGTTTGATGAATCCTAAGGCACAACACATCATCTCAACAAATCTTCATCACCATGCCAGTCGCTGTCTCTTTGCAGTTTAAACCACTTCAAATCATTTTCATTGCCCTGCTATTAAAATTTGTAATTCACACCTGCCATTGCGGTGATACATAGTTATATCGAAACCCCCTCCTCTACCTCCCCACCTCCACCTATTCCTCCCTTTCACTTTCTCTCCCTTTTGCTCGTTGTTGCATCTCCACACATTTCACTCTCTTTCTTCTCCCTCTCCCCTGTCTTGTAAATCAAACATCCTCAGGTGACAGGTCATGCAGATTTCCCACAAGTCACTGGGGTGCAAACATCCATCCAAAAGCGCGTGGCATTGCCGTCACACCTGATGACATAATGACCACTTGGAAACTAATAAACAGCTTCATTCAACCAAAGCTATTGCTCCTTTTCATAAGCGTTACACTCTCTCATCCCTCTCTCTCTCTCCTATCTGTCACAAATTCATCCTCCTGCACCTCACCTCTTCTCCGCCGGTGCTGGAGTTACCCATAAATCACTGCTGTTGTCTAACGCTATCCATTTTCCCAGAAACACAGGGCGGCTGTTGCAGAAATTGGGTCAGGCATAATCTGCAGGGCAGCAGAGCCTGGCTCGTCATGATTCTGCTAGGTAATGTAGCCATTAGCACAGACAGAGGGAGAGATAGGGGTGGGGTGGTGGAGGTGGGAGGAGGGTGGGGGGGGGTCCCTTGTACATGATGTGACACCCAAGAAAAGCCGGCAAATGACACGGTTTTATCGCTCCCCATCAACCACGGGACGTTTGTGTGTGTGTGTGTGTTTGTGTGTGTGTGTGCTTAGGAGTGAGAAGTGTGTGTGATTCTGCAAAGGCCTGTTTTTGAGTATTTGCATTCATTAACTTGTTATGAAATACTAAAGTGAACCTAGACGATATATGTGCAGACTTGATAGAAGAGGAACCTGTTGAAAATCAAACTAGTCTTCGATATACTGTATATGATTTTACATTTTTTAAGGTGGAACTGAAACAAATTATTTTACAAGTAGAGTTAGGGGACTGGTTTGGTTAGTGAGGGTCTCAAAGTTTGAACATGTTTTCACCTGCAAGACCAGATTCTGGGTGGCAGATTTCAACAAGAGGTGTCTCACGTGCCTTTTCTATTTCTCAGTCACTTCTTTCATCTCTCAATTTACACCAGATTGACTCAGCTACTTGCACTGTTTAAGGATTAAAAATCAATTTCAAATCTGACTTTACACTCTTTGCATAATAAGACACTACTTTAGGTTTTTTGGCATCAAGTAAAAACAGGATGGAAGCAGCAGTGTGAGGTCTGTCAACGGGTAAATTTATGGTATCTTGTTGCGCATCCTTCTGCAGAAAGCTCCAATTAAAAATGCCTCTGTCAAGAGCCTCACACCCTCATGTTTCATACAGTATAATCATAAAGTCGACAACAAAATGAGACGTAGTGTAAGATGTGGGATGACAACAGCTACATAAACAGTATTAATTTTGAAGATACTCTTGTAGGTTTTTGTCCTCCCTTTAAAATAGGTTAAAAAAACTGATTTTCTTCAGTTTGATTTGATAAAACCTCACTGGAGGGTCAGGAAACATTCATTTCCGACTAAACACTACCCTATATTGTTCTAGTCATGACAGGATAAATTAGTTGTTTTAGTTTTTTCGCTTTTCATGCAACAAAATGAGATTGAGGTTTGAGTTTAAAAACAGCAAGTGTTTTTTTTTTTTTGTCTGAATCAAATATTTTCTTGCAATTCAAAACCACAAAAAAATACATAAAATGAAAGCAAACAAGCCCAATTTTCACTGAAATAGAAAATTTATTGAATGAGAAGGTTATTGTTGGAGGTCTTAATTACAATAGAAAGACTGATACTCTTCCCTTGAACTTATTTTTTTTTTTTCTGTCAGGTATAATAAAATGAATGGTGCTTTGCCTGAATATGACAAACTCATATGAAGGAAAAATCTGTGTAAAAGTGTTTTTTTTTTTTTTCTGTGTGTGGAATACATGTGATATGACTGCTAAACTCCTTTACTTTCAGGGAGGAGAGGGAAATAAAGTACAAAACTTATTATTATTAATAATTATACACATGGTGTATTTATACTTTTAGGGAAGCTTGATTGCTTTCTTGTGAAAAGTACATGTGCTGCATAATAAGAAATTTCTCAACAAATAAAGTGATACAATTAATATACAGCGGTTATGTGAAGACACTTATGAGGATGTTATTGTTTGTTTTTTTTTTTTTTTTACGTGGACTGCAGTGGAGAACATTACAGTAGAGTCATTCAGTACTCAATCTTGTTATACAGGTTATATAAAGGTAACGCTGGCAGGTTGCTTCCTGGGTAATACAGGGGCGTTGGAAAGGCGATAGACCGGGGAACCGGAACACGCAGTAAGGAGTTATCTCTGAAAACCAGCGGCATCCCCACGAGTGTCTGTGCGGAGGCGTGGGCCATGTTCGCCGCTTCAAGTTCGGCTGAAAGCTGCCGTTTCCATTTGTTCCTCCTGTTCTGAAACCACGTCTTAACCTGAGTCTCCGTCAGCTGGAGGCTGGAGGCTAAGCAGGCCCGCTCCGAGCTGCTCAGGTACCGCTTCATGTCGAAGGTGGACTCCAGCTGGTACACCTGACTCCGGGAGAAAACAGTGCGCGTCTTCTTCTTGGCCGAGTTGCCCTGCTTGTCCGCACCGTCTGTCTGTCTCTCCTCCGACAGAGGTGACATTTGGTGGCACGGTCTCTCGCGCTCCTCCTTGTAATCCTGAAGCAGAGGCTGTGGCAGGTGCGGCCGCCGCGCGAGCCCCTCATTTCCAGACAGGAGTCCTTTGGCGGGACCTGAGCGCGAGCCAGAAAAAAGGGACGTGAAATTAGCAAAACTGTGTGTGTTTTTGTCAGTCAACTAAGAGAAAGTCTCTCACTTTATCCCTCATACTCAATTTGAGAGTTCGTCAAGAGTGAACTCTGACTTTTTCTACTGACTTTTTAGATAAACAATTCAGCACGAGTACGCTCGCTGTAGTACAGTAAGCTATTAATTAAATCTCGCTCTATTTAACGCCCAATTGACGGCGTGTAGTGCAGCCATTTTAGAAACATGTTTCATCAATTAGCAGGCTCAATTAAATTTGAAACGAGAGGAAAGACAGAGGGCTAATTATTCGACCTTCCACTCTTCTGCTGCTGCTGCGATGATAGTATGCACATGATGGAACAAGTGGGAGTGGATGGGCTGAATGTGAGTGTTAGAGTCACAGACACAAGGTAATAAAATATGGGCTCAAGTGCAAACAAAAACACCACACAGCTCGATAGAGACAATTTCTAGCGTTTTTTTAATTGTATTTTTTAAGGGTAGAAAATAATCAAATTTTAATCAATGTAATGCCAAAGATAAAAAAAAAAAAAAAAATCAGTCATATTTTCTACTTGAATAATCTTTCAGCTCTTCTACTCCTTCAATAATAGTAATAATAATAATAATAATAATAATAATAATAATAATAATAATAATAATAATAATAATAATAATAATTCCATACCTAAACAGGAGAAATTGTGGGCTTGGTGCTGGCTGCATGGCTCGCTGTGACCCGTATCGGAGCAGAAGCAGTCTGCAGAGTCCTCCCCGCCGCTGCACTCCTCCTCGGATGACACGGACAGTGAACGCCTCCTCGGGGGTGCCGGTGGCCCCTTGGAGAGCTCTTTGGTGGCGGAGCGCGGCGCATCGGACGGCGTGCCCAAAATGGACTGGATTGTAAAGCTGGAAATCGGGCCCGATGAGCACTTGCTCCCGCTGTCTTCTGCGCTACTCATTCTCGCTTCATAACAGTATTGAAGTATTGACGGAATCTGTCTCTTCCTTGTGCGCTATCCCGTTATTGCTTCCTACACGATAGGCGCGTAAAGATTACGGAGCGTCTTTTGTCTTCTGCTCTTTTTTCCTCTCCCCCTTTAGCCTGTTTAATTGTGGAGTTTTGACAATAAAAGGAGTTGAAGGTGTTTTTTCTACAGCTCGGGGAACATGAGTGTATTCCTGGTCCTCCTCCTCACGCTCTGGATCAGAGGCAGCAAGGTTGCGTTGCTTCATTTGCATGTAGGTAAGCTCCTCGTTGGCCAATCACGAGCGCAGACATAAGCCCGGAAATTTCAAACACGAAACTTCAGTCAGTGTTTTAGATGAGAAGAGAAGAGCGAAAGGAAGACCAAGTGGACTAGAATAATTTAAATAGGATATAAATGAACTTTCCTTTTATTTTATGTATTTACGGGTTTACTTTGATTAGGCTATGTGAGGTTTTATTGTACGACATTAGGATTTTGGGTGGGATTTTGTGCGCATTAGAACTTTTAATGCAATTTAAGTTTATACATTTTAGATAATACCTTCTGAGTATATTCGAAGTTACTTATTGCGAGTTGTAAGTAAATGTATATCCTTTAAATTATGCGAGAAAAATCAAAAGCGTAAAAAATAGAGCAGTCTGCGTAAATTACGCATTTACTGGATTCAAGATGCAACCAGAAGTAAACCGAGGCTGACCCCACGCCAAACAACCCCGGTGTTGTCTTTTCCATAATTCCACGCATGCTTAATTGTCCGGGGTGACTGACTGACGGTGACACGCGCACAGCCTTGGAAGTAATACAGCAGCCTTTACTCATTTTTCCTGAAAATAATAAACTCATTCCGCGTCCATTATCTGCGATTAAGAATTAATTTGATCATTACTGGAGCTAATCTGCCTCGTGATGACCGCGCGTGGAGTGGAGGCCGGCTAATTGATTGACTAATTGATTGGAGGTGGTGGGGGCTCTGAGTATGGCGCGCGCACGCTGTGTCTGTGTTTGTGTGTGCATGCGTGCAAGAAGAACCTCCCCACTCCTCCCCAACTTCACCACCCATGCTCTATGTGTGTGTGTGTGTGTGTGTGTGTGCGTGTGTGTGTGTGTGTGTCTGCAGGACAGCTGCGGGGCTCAAGCCGGCATGTTCGGGCACATTATCCCTCTTTTACTGCTTTGTAAGGGAGCCCCAGACACATTACAAATGGTCAGCTTTAATCATCATGTCAGCGCCCTTCCCGGTAGCCACACGAGCCGCATTCGGTGTGAAGCAGACGGGCTGGAAAAAGAGCAGAAAACACCGATTATGAACGCTGATAACGACGAAGGTGAGGCTCTGATGAGGATGATGGCAGCAGACAGAAGCATCTGGATCAACGCGTAAATATCGTCAACATGGCAGCGGGGCTAGCAGCTGCTTAACGATCTTAACAAAACGCTTACGCCGGGGAGGCTTTACTGAAGGGGGGGCAAATATATGAGGGCAGCCGGGCCTGGTGCTGGATTTATGGTGCTTACACATAAGGCGTGAAATCTGCAATGACAGTTAAATGGGTTTATTTTATATGCCGCTCTTTTCAAACAAAGACCTTTGTGTCAGCGTGGCCGCCTGCGTCACTTTCAGACGACTTTAGCAAAGTGAGATGAGTTCATCATCACAGAGATAGTGGACACAGACACAGACACAGACACAGGCTGCTGTTGCTGCACTGAGTGACACACGCACTGTGTTTTTTATGTCAAAGGTAGGAGTTGTATTTCTTTCCATTAGTATGGAAATGTTCATCTCTTCTCCTCAGCGAGGCCCAAACAGTCTGAAACAGGAAGGCGCGCGGGGCCTAAGCTCGTGCTCTATCACAATGATAGGTGGTGTATGGGCGCCCTACCGCAATAACAGAACAAGATCTTTAGCAGGAGAGAAAGGTCTGAGAAAGACAGATGAAGTTATGAGGCGCTTTGATCTGGGAATCAAGCTTCGATAAATATTAAACAAAGAGCCCTTTACACGTGTGTATTATGATATATGGCGTGTCCAACTCTAGAATAAGGAAATTACCAGAGAAAATGATATCAATAAATTTTCTAAGTATAAACGTTGATTATGTTTCGATTTTCATTCAAGAAAGCGAGGCCTGCTCTTTTTTCAGGAGGCGTTTGTGTGTAAGAGAAAGTGTGTGTGTGTGTGTGAAAAAGAGAGAGAGAGGAAGAGAGAGAGAGAGAGTTGTAAACGCAAGCAGAGCGCACGAACCCTGGAGGTGTACAATTTATGTAATCTGAGTGTGGAAATGAACTGGGTAATTTATTGGAAAACACAAAGTCAGGAAGATTGGATCAGTACAGCCTATCCACAGGCTCCTATCCATCAAGTTCCAATTAACAACCTAACCATTGAGTTTTAATGGCTTTCCAATCTACTGCCCTGATAGACTCATCAATTCCTCGGGGAGAAATTAAGAAAATCGACCGCCCCTCGGCGTTTCACTGTCATTCTTCACAGCAACTATATGTCAAATTAAAAACACAATTAAAATTTAAACTGTTCCAATCAGACGGTGCCCCGCAACCTATGTTTCACTTAATAGAACTTTGATGAAAATCTGATGCTCTGCATTCAATCAGCAAAGCAAATGGGATGGCTTTAACACAAGATTTCCCCCTCCAAAGAGATGTCAAAAGAGTGGTTCAACTGCGTGGGCTTGTGTGTCTGACGCGTCACGTACACAGAGACAAGGAGGGGATCGGGACACATCATGTTTGGCTCACCAGAAGTTTGGATCTGTAACAGAAAGTATTCGTCTGATGCGTAATTGGATGAGCTTTCCCACACACACACCTTCTCCTCTGGCACATATCTACTTCAAATATTTAGATATTATTTCTGAAACCTTTCACTTAGATGGAAAGGACATCAGAAAACCAGAGAAAACCTAATTTGTCCAAGATGTTTTCTGTTTTAATCTTTACGCACAGACTTTGACAGCTGGAACAAACTTCCATCAGCCAGAGAAAACCTAATCTGTCCAACACGATCATGTTTTGTTTTCATCTTTACGCACAGACTCTGAGTGACAGCTGTAACAAACTTCCATCACACATGTTATCATCCAGCTTTAATTCGGTGCTCTGTCCACATGTGTGTGACCAAACTGGCTCTAACACCTCCGATAAGGTTTAAAATCACCCATTCAGCTCTCAATTCTAATGCAATACTCTGAGCGCAGTCTCCGGTCACGTCCGTTTGCCCCCGTTTCTACAAATGTACTTTATCTGATTTTTGGCCCCCCTGCTCCTTTCCCCTCCTTTACATAAAGATGTCGCCTAAATGGAAATTATCGAGTGGTAATTTTTTCAATTTATGCGCGCGAATCAAGGTCATACGCCGGGGCCGAATCGGCGCGTGAACGTTGCTCTTACTTGACGCAATATGATGCAGACGTTTGCGGATCGATATGTGCCAGAGGAATAATGCCATAGCAATCTATTAATTTGCAGTAATGGGTCCGCGTTGAGTGTGCGCGGTAGGTACGCGTCAATACTTGGGTGATCTGACGATATTTGAATGAACCCTTTGTCTCTTGATGAGGTCATCATGGAGTTTATTGCTGAAGGATTCATTCCCAATAACTGCAGATGAAAACCGAAAATGACCTTTCAGGCAAAACCACGAAGAGAGAGAGAGAGACTGTGGGAAACACGTGCCTCTGTTAATGACTTTTTACTCATTATAGTTCGATATTAAAATTCAACACTTTTATCTGTGATTGTCTCAGACTTAGAGGAACACATACTCTGTTATAAAAAGTGTTTCTGTAGAAGAGATAGTGCAAAAGGATCGAGCACCTGGATGCTCCCAAACTGGCTCCAAATCTTTTTTTTAATTCCTGTCTGTGCGTCAAAAGCACTTGGATACTTGGATAAAGGAGAACACAGTAGACATCTGTGCATCTTAAGTCCACATCCTAGAGGTGAAACACACTCAGAGTTCTTATAAAATCAAAATCTGTTAAAATTAAACACTCTGTCTAAAATGCATATTTTATTTAAGACAGGCTATATTCCTGATACTTATATATTTTTAGTCTACTCACCTCTTACTTTGTCATAAATGGGACTAAGCTATCCAGTTTTATATCAGAAAAAGATAATGAAAATATATAAGGACATTAAAAGCATAAATCCTCATTATATCTTATAAAGTATATATTCAAGCCCAGGTTAAGTTTGACCTCTATCTTTTGAATATCGAACTTTTTCTCACTTAATCACACTTTATATCAATTAACATCTACATTGGTTCGGGCAGATTTCAGCATTTACACTTTATTCTGAAATCTATTTTTTTTACCATTTCAAATATGAAGTATCTTAAAAAATGTGTCAAATTGACTGTCATAATGTTCAAGCATTAAAATGTTAAATTCGCACTTAAAGTTGTAGCACAGTCCCATTATTTGTAACTATTTTGCTATTTATTTACACTTGATAAATTCGACTTGATAAATGATGTTAAAACGTTTAGGTTTCGGTGAGATATAGTGTGATAAAGAATTAAGTGACACTATCAGGGGTGATACAAACTGCCATTTCATCTAACTTAAAAATTGAAATTATCCTCATTTTACCAAAATGTCATTTTTTGGTCCATTTTTTAATATATATAATCAATGAAACTATTCTGAGATGTTGGCAAAAGCTCTAAAATCATTGGAGTATGCTTGTGATATTTTAGCCAACTGTTTGCAACATTAAAAAAAGTGTGCAACCTCCAAAAGTAATCTAATTTTGGCATAAAATATATATATACATATATAAACGTATGCTAGTACGGTTACACAATTAAGACGTTGCTGACCATCCAAATGAATAAACAAATGAAATAATCACTCAACAGTAAAACTCTGAAAACCAGTGAGGTGGAGTAACAAGCCACAGATCCTGACACCAGCTTCATAACACACATGCACTCCCTCCTCCCTACACACACACACACGCGCGCGCAGACAGACACCCACAAGGCCAAGAGAGGGGGAGAGAAATGTGAAAAGACAGCAGCTCACACTCAGGGAGTAATGTCCTCTTCTGAATACATTACCCATAATTTTGGCAAGATGGTGCCAATTACGCATCTAATTGACCGGGCCACTTTTTATGTAAAACAACGTTTTTTAAAGTGCATAACACTAAGATGATTACAGAGACCCACCTGCTCAAGCTACAAGTGTGAGTATGTGTGTGTGTGTGTGTGCAACTGTTACCAGAATATCAATTCGGTCTATCTTCTACTTTGAACAAAATTTAAGTCTCTTAGCGCATAAATTAGAGAAAATTCGTGTTGCTGTATTTACAAAATTAAACATTTCATCATTAAATTACTCCATTCAGTCTGATGAGGTTCTAATACTGAGGGTTTCTTCTCCATGAGTGGATACAAAAGTCGTACAAAAATATCCTAAAAAGTGAGGAATATTCTCCTTTTATTTCACAACATGGTTCAGCAATACAATATCAAAACGTTGTTTTCTTCTGTACAAAGGAGACACCGAAAGGAGCAGCTCCTCTCTCCCCTCTTCGTGTCTCTTTAAATATATACATTTACAGATTTGTACATCAGTGTTTAGTCGATCTTTTTGCCCGTTCAGAAACACAAAGTAGATTCGGACACACTGGAGTTCACGCTTGTGCTTGAAGGACGTGTCCACTAAGAGAGAACAAGAGTGAGAATAATCACTAAAACTAAACAGAAAGCTACATGATTACTTTACAGTCCAGAGTGTCCTGATTGTCCCCCGTCACGCAAATCCTCATAATGATATTCCCTCGTGAGAAAATGGAAAAAAGTCTATTTCTGCTTGAGTGGATTTGTTAATTCACAGCTCACCTTAAGTTTATTGCACACTATCTTTATGAAACTGTGAATTAAGTGAAATAATGATGTCAAATGAGAAGCAGGCACGCGCCTTTGAGCCGTAAAGTTTTGTAATTTTGTAAACAAACCCTTTTTTTATGTTTTGTTTTGTTGGCCTGTAGCCGTAACAGTCATGGTGGAAAATAAAGGAGGAAAAAATAAAGACACTCAACAGGCAGTGTAAGCAGGTGGACTCCTGAGGCAATTACTACATTTTTAATAATAATAATAATAATAATAATAATAATAATAATAATAATAATAATAATAATAATGGGATCTGATTGGTCGGTTGGAGTGTAAACGACACCCTCGTGAAAATTGACACATTATATTTCCCACACTAGGTCCATGTAGGCCTGACACTGTCCCTCTTTTTTTGTTTTTTTCTTCTTCTTCATTCAGTCTGTTGTACAAAAATATTGAGTCTGTATTTTTTTACTCTGAGGAGGACATCCCTTTGCCTCAGCTCTTCTCAAACCGGTCGAAGCAGCGGTACGGATGTGACGATGGGATGGGAGTAGTAGACGCCCGGGTGCGGGAAGGTGAGCAGCGGCTGGCTCGCGGGGACGTTGGCGCCGGAACCCCCGCTCTCGGAGGCCGAGTTCTCGTGGTAGAGGATGGGCACCCTGACTATCCTCTGCGCCGCCGCGTGGCTCAGATTGGCGGCCTCCAGCTCTGCGGCGAGCTGCCGTTTCCACTTGTTCCTCCTGTTCTGGAACCAGATCTTCACCTGAGTCTCCGTCAGGTGCAGAGACGCGGCCAGGCCGGCGCGCTCCGAGCTGCTCAGGTACCGCTTCATGTCGAAAGTGGACTCCAGCTGGAACACCTGGCTCCGGGAGAAAACCGTGCGCGTCTTCTTCTTGCGGCACGGCTTCTTATCGTCGTCCCTCTTCTTCCACTCTTCCAGTTCGTCTTTTTTGGCCTCCTCCGTGTCGCTCTCCTCCAGGATGATCTCGTCGCCGCTTTTATTGTTGTTGTGCTCGTCATCCTCGTCGTCGTCTTTGGCGTCTGGTTCAGATTTTAGGACGAGCTCTGGTGAGTCTCTATCTGTGCCCGAGGTTGGAGAGGAGTCTCTGACTGCTTGTTTCTCGGTAACTGAAGAAGGGGGAGAAAGAAAGAAGTGGACATAAACACCTTGACATTGCAGATAATTTACTTATTATTGAAACTCAGATTGTAAAATTTGGAAATCAAATGGTTTTAAAAGCAGAGATAATCATTTTGCCACTATTCCAAATAGGCCTAAACAACAATTCTCAAACAAATTCAACATCTAATTGTTACCCCAACACACTGAAATGAAAATTCACAATCAATTCCATAATTCAAAAGACATTCAAACTTTTTCTTTCTTTGCCTGAACACTTGATACTGACATTGCTATCAGCGTGTATTACATCCCCTCATGAATAAATCACAGAAACAGGCAGGTAAAGACGCTGTCAGTGACCGAGCCTCTGGGGGGGAATACCGAGCGCCAATAGACAAATCAAAAGCTCGCTGCGCATCGTCACCCTCATCCTATGATTTGATGATGTCTACTTCATTTTATGCTCAGTGTGTCACTTTATTGATCTATTATCCTGCGTCGTGGCATAACAAAATAAGCCTGCACACAGAGGAACGAGGCTTCGATACACTGCGCGTACACCCCGTATCATAACGCACACTATCTAATTTTGGAAAGAAAGTACAATGACTGTAAATAAAGTGCCACAAAACGGACAGGGAACACTTTCTATGATTTAAATGCAAAACTCGAAATATAAAATGTAGTTAAAAGAGCAAAATCTAGCTTCAAAGTTACATTTTCTGTGTGAGTCTTACCTTCGGTTCTGTGTAGGTGTGCGGACGTGCCGAGGGTGTAGGGATACCACCACGCCGAGGTGCGCTCCAGGTAGTGAGCCGGTAGACTGAACCTCTGCGCGGGCAAGTCGAAGCGTGGAAAGTTGAAGTCCGCGACCTGGGAAAGAGAAAATCCTCCTTCCAAGGCCGCCCTCGTGGCAGCGAGCACGGGTTTGGGTTTGGACGGTTTGCTGTCACAGTTGAGCAGGTTCTTTATGAAGAAAGGAGAGTCCTTGGCCGGAGCGCACGTCTCTTGCGTTGTCTCTGGCATCGCTGTGGCAATGGTCTGAACGCTGGGGGACCACGGGAGCAGGAATTAAAAGAGGAGGGGGGTAAAAAAAAACACACACAAGGCTGACTTGCAGGTTGTGGATACCCTTCCCGTGAGGAGTCCCTGTTTTGGTATTCTCTTGGATTTAACGCAGGAAGGCTCGATTTCACACCTGAGCGCGTCAAAACACGCGTCCGTCTATGCTAGATAAATAATGAAATAAAATGTTGGAGCGGCAAAAAGATGCGTGAAACCGCGGGGATGTGTCATTCCGGGGCTCTTTCGTCAAAACGCAAAACCGTGTCCACCGTGTCAGTCAGTCTCGCGTCTGATGCTAATGATGAAATAAAAATGTCATCCAAGTTAAATGCGGAAAGTATAGGCGATTGGGCATGTACAATGGCAAATGGGATTAAGGGAGAGACGGTGAGGGGAGAGAGAGAGAGAGAGAGAGAGAGAGAGAGCATCCTCCCCCCTCTGCACGCTCTGGCTGCAGGCTGTGTGTGCTCGCTTGTTATTGGTCTCATACAGTCCAATTAGGCAGCAAATGAGCACGAGACTCTTAGCGCCAAAAATGAAGGTGTAGAATAAATACCATCAGGACATCACTTCCATTTGGACTGCATTAGTTCAACCATAAAACAGTTTTTTTATATTATTATTAACAGGAAAAGTTAAACTACGTGCGCAAAAATCAGCTGTTGTGAAAAGATCTTTGTCATTTTCTTTATCATGTCATTTTTATTTACTGAATATTTAGATTACATCATAATTTAGTCTTTGTAGAATAAAGGCCTTCACTCAAAGATTGCACCGAGGCCTTTAACTCTTCCTTTTTTATTGAGTCTGTTCAAAAACAATGAATAAAACGTAAAATATTGGCTCAAATATAAACTGATATACAGGTAAAATATCAGCAGCCTTTCAACAGCTACTCAAAACTAATATGGCAATCTGATTGGACTGGAAACCCATGCAAAAGAGAAAATAAAGGCGATTTCAAATAGTGCAAAACTACCGTAAATATATATGTCACAAAAAAAAAATCTGTATCTTCACAAAACACTTGATCAATCTAATAGTAAACAGTCACAACACCAGGATTTAGCCTGTCCCCAAATGTTCATGTATCAGGCCTGTGGATCCTCATCGTGTCACCACCAAAGGCCGATTAGATTCATATTTCTAATTCATTGATTTCCAGCTAAGGCCACTTCCAGCATGTCTGTGGGTCGCACACTCATTTATTCCTCCCTAATCGATTTGGTTAATTCATCCCTCAGATTGCACTCTTTGTAAATGTGCTATGTATATTCACTCATTGATATTAATTGACTTGTTAAAAAGCAGTCCATTGGTTGGTGGCTGCACGGTGTGGTGGTGGCAGAAGAAGAAGAACGAGGAGACAGCGTCCTCTATGGGCCACGAGAGGGACATGCAAGTGTATCAAGAAGAGCGTGAGGGGGACGCTTGTATTAAACACATTATGGGGACCAAATCCCAATATGGGGTGAAGTAGCGCCTTACAAGACAAGCAGGAAAATGAAGGGTGTGGATGTGGGTCATGTTAAGGACAGGATTTAAGGGCTAAAGGATCGTCCTCTAACCAACACAAATGGGCCAAACCCAGTATTGCAGAGAACTGTTATTTCTATTTGTCTCTTAAGAGAGTTTGATCATTTGGTGTTACCTGGATTCATTCAAAGACACCCCTTACCTGCAGTTTGTGGCACTTACTCATGTTGTTTCCTTCTGTCTAGATCTTTGTCATACAAACTCTCAAAATATGTCGCCTTGGGCCAAAGTGTCTGCTAAATGACATTGTAATATTTTGATGGAACTTCCTGCTTATACGAAGTTTGGACATCATGTCCAAAGGTCGACATGATGTCCAAGTCATACACCATGTCTATCTTTGGAAACCGTAAGCCCTTAGAAACTGGTCAGTATACACTCCTGGAGAGTCAACAAAGTCACAATTCATATATATATTTGTAATATTATTTTGCACCTTATCATAGAGGGCTTCCTACCATGTTCATACTGTCCCACTACGGTGCTGGCATCAGAAATAGTGATTATGATCGACACATACAGCAAGTTAAAATGAAAATAAAGGACATTGTAGTGATAAAAAGGGTTAAAAAAAAGAGGGTGGAGAACTGAGTAAATAAAACACAGCTTAATGTCTGATGTTGACTGTGTGACCAAAGTAGTAGATAAGATATTGAGATTTAATTTTTGGGAGCTGTTTAGAGAGCAAATATCATCACTATCATCTCTGTAGTGGACTTGTGAATAATTCTTGGCCTGATTCTTGGGGTTAATTTTTAAAAGCTAAACAGATACTGGGTCAGTATTATTAAAGACATAAATAAATATTTAGTACATGTGCATGCTATAACCTACAGTATTGGTCTTACATTCCCAACTGGGAATGAAGGGACACCACTCATGCTAACCCTGAAACAACCTGCACAAACTAAGAGAGAATTTCGTTCATATCATGCATCAATTAAAAACACGCAGTGCACAGTGCCTGGAGGCCATAGGCCTTCTGAATGCTCCATAAGTCTATTTTTGTTGCTCCTCGGGTAGGTTACTATGACTTTTATATTATTTATTTCAAAGCGCCTAGATATTGATTATTTCACAAGGAAAAATGACAAATGGCAGGAGGGAATGACACGGTCAGCAGGTTCTATTAGAGAAATGATAGTGTTGCTCATGGTTTGTTAAAAGGTCCAGTTTAGATACTTTATAGGTTTACATCCATCATCATCTAATGACCTATTTGATGAAAAACACGCGCTCTGGTGACAACAGCCCTGTGCAGCCAACTTCGCTTTGTAATTGCTCCCATATTAAATATAGATTTTTGTTTTGATATCTTGTGAGAATTCCTTTCTGTGGGTCAAGATTGTGATAAAGGACATAGATGCAACGGCACAAGCTCAAAGGGAGAAAAACGGGGGGAAAATGGAAAAATAGGAGAGTATGTGAGATGTCGACAATGGTACTGTGAGTTTGTGATTTTGAGTTCTGAGCAGTGGCGGAGGAAGTATTCAGTTTTTTTTTGCTAAAGAGGAAGTGCAAAAAAGTGCAAAATCAAAAACACTAAATTTAAAAAATGAGTAAATGTTATGAACAATTCTGACAAAATACAGTCACAGCACTATTTGTTGTAAAATAGACTGTGAGTTCCATTTATGCAGAGTATTTTGTTATCACTAATGCATTGATGTTGTATCTGTAATAGTGTGTAAGCACCACATAGGTTGTCAAATAAAAACAGTTAAAGTATTCAGATTTTTACCAATAATGCAAAAATAACATTAAAACTACAATTAGAAATAGCCATGAACATAACACTACAAATTTCTAGTATCTCAAAAGATCATATACTTGCAGTTTAAAATAATAATAAAAATAATAATACATGGGGAGGACAGGATAGTGGATGGAACAGGGGCTGTGGAGAGAGAGCTGGGAGGGACATGCAGTAAAAGAGCCACAAGCTGGAGGCAAACTTGTGCTGGTCCCCTGAGGTGACACTGCTTGGCCAGTAGCATCTCATTTAATTGTATTTTCAATCTCTTAAAATTCCACTACTTTGCATTTTAAAAGGTTTTGATGATACAAAACAATCCATGTCAGTGTCTTGATTTAGTAATAAAATTAAAGCAACAAAATGTACATTATTATCTTGACTTATAGGTTTTTCAGTCCAATAAATGCTGCACTGCTCCACCACATTTGAAAATGTGATTGAGAGATAGGAAATGGTTTCAAAGTGCTTTTCTGTGAAATGCAGTTTTTATGTTATCAAGGATAACACTGTTACATGTCAACAAATATGCAGGAGTGCATGTACAGAATGTCAGATGAGTGTCAGTACAGTGTTGATGATTATGAACTCAATCATGTCAATTGATAGCGGTAATTTGCACTTTCAGGTCCTCTAGTTTGGCTGCTTTCTCTGCATTCAGCTCCCGTATTTGTAAAACTAAAGTTACCTATGATTACAACACCTGACTGGTCACTACATGCTAACATGAGGATGTCCCACAGATCTGAGTGTCAGGTCTATGGCGATTCACACTCTCCAGAACAGTGCTAGGCCGTCTTTTGTGATGTGGTTGCCTGTTGACATCATTCTGAACTGCTACACCTGTATGCTTAGCTCATACATAGTAGCTCACTCTCAAAAGTACTTCTGTATAATTGTTAGAGATTAACAGTGACAACTATACAATTCAGAGGTCTTACATTTGACTTTGAAGTCAGTCAATGGTCGTTAAAACTGTCAAATATATCAGAATCAGAAGACTTGATTTACTTTGTTAAATTTGGTATATGATAAAAAGATGAGGTGCAGAAATGTGTTTGAGTAGAGGTATGAAGTGGACAGTACCTGAGTTGCTTTGCACCCTGTTTCTGAGGTTACAGGCACATTTTTGGATGTGAGTAATGCTCAGGTTTTGCTGCATTGCACGGCTGCCAGACTAAACACAATGTACTAGTACAAAATGACTCTGGCTTAGGTAAACATGGTTGTCTGCAGATGAAACACTATCCATGCGCAAAAACATCTTCCCAACGTGTTGCTTTCCATCTGATACGAGGAAGCAGCGACGGTATTTGCACAGACTCCTGCTGTAAAAACATCTTGGCGTCAAACTGCATCCACACAACCGGCAACAGTTAATCACTGTAACCTGTCCGCTTTGTGTCCTTCTTGCACTTTCAACTGGACGCTTCTGTTGAGCCATTAAACCAAACGAAGGCCACGCTGAGATTGCTTGGATTTAAGTATTGCTTTTAACTTGTAAGAGAATTGGTGGCCCTCCACTGACCCGGCAAGCTTTAATTGGGATTGTGCAGGTATTGATCTTAAGTGGCCAGGCGAATCTTGAATTACAGCCTGATTAGCTTTTACCCGGCCTCTTGCACCAGCCAGTCGAAAGAACTCAATGTCATCTGGGTTGGAACACTTCAGCGGCCACTTAACTAAAGGGAATCTTGTTACTTCCTGTGTAGACAGGAAACATGTTTTCAAGAAGAAGAGTGACAGCTCTCGTGACGGTGATGTCCCCTCAATGAGCAATCACTTCCTTGAAGAGATAATCTGGAAAATCGCCATTTAACATGAACCTTATGTGTATATATGAGACGTAGAAGTCAGATTCCTTTCTTTATCTCTCCTGCTTCAATTTTATCACTTCTTCTCTTCCTTTATTGTTTCTCAGCAGAGATGATGACCTTTGTAAGGTTTGGATGGAAACAGTCATAGCAGCAAAGTAGCCCTTTTTCTCCATTATGGGCAGCTTCATCTGAGCCCCGCAGGCACCCAGCCTCAATATCCACCCTCTGTACCTCCAAAAACTCTGCCCTGGATCGTCAGCTTTTACCCAGCCTGCCCGTCTGCCCATATGTGTCATTACAACTCCGTAATCTGGAGAGGGCAACAGAAAAGTTCTCATCAGTGTCAGCCTGAGATATAGATATGGGCCGGGTAACAAATGGCCAAATGCACAGGCAGCAGAGCAGCCCATCAATAAAGCAATTTCTTGTGTCATAACAGCCGCGCTTTTCCTAAAGCCAACCTTTCAAAACTTTTCCCTCTGCAAATCGCTGCAGCCCCACCATTAGAGTCCTGCCTTGTGAATTTAATGGATTCCGTACAAACAATATTCCACCATAATGGAAAAGGTTGAAGTCACTGAAGACAGATGAAGTCATAAACACGTATAATTGAGAATCAAAGACCGATAAATTTTAAACTGCTATCCATTTTCTCTTTTTAGATGATGATCTATGTCGGCGCGGCAGCGAGAAAATGGAAGAGATTATGGGGGAAAATTATAACAATAAATTTTCTAAACATACACCTTGATTATGCTTCGATTTTTTGGAGGGGTAGAGGGCAAGGGGAGGGGGTTGGAAGAAAGCTGGGATCGCTGAAAGCTTGCTGGCTAAATGGCACCATAAAATAGGTTCCCTGCTCTTTTGCCTGCAGAGCGTAGGCATGCCTGGAGGTGTGAT
The DNA here is from genome assembly GCA_962446985.1 of Xyrichtys novacula. Classification (NCBI taxonomy): domain Eukaryota; kingdom Metazoa; phylum Chordata; class Actinopteri; order Labriformes; family Labridae; genus Xyrichtys; species Xyrichtys novacula. The sequence continues at coordinate 20,461,211 of OY660874.1, read as the reverse complement.
TTCCCCCCCTCTAAATGGGGGAAATGAATTGTGTAATTTATTGCAAACGTGCACACAGTGAGATTAGATCAGCATATCCCATCAAAGGAACAACAATCAATCAGCCTCTAGTTAACAGCTTGAAACACATAAACCAGGGCACCTAATGGCTTTCCAATTTAACAGATTGATAGACTTATCCGGTCCTAAGGGATGAATTAAGAAAACTGGGTACTTTCACACAGGCGCTGGCACTTTTGACAGGACCTTTTCCCCCTCTAGCTTACTTACCTTTTTTTAACTCCTGAATATAGAGATAAGGTTAAACTGAAAATAAAGACGAAGTCGGTTTTCCCTCTTTTCTTTTTTCCATCCTTCTGTTTGAGGAAGCACTCCAGAGCTGATTTGTTATTCAGATGAGGCGGGACTGGAAGTGTGTCAGATGTGGAGAACGGGCTCATTTTAATGACCTGATTATCGCGGGTCATTTGGAACTGTGAAATCAAGGCAGCTATTCAAAGCCACTTAACAATATCTAAATGTGACCCGTGCGACCCATTCAACCAAGACTGTAGTTAAAAAAAAAGAACTTCTTTATTTCCGCTCTTATTACTCACATCATTGATTCATGTAAACTCATCAGAAAAACATATTAGGGAGTAGTTATAGGTATTTTTGCTAAAATCACTTATTTCATTCTTGTTTAGACTTAGTGATACCACACTTTTGTCCTATATATATGTTGCTAGAGCAAGCAGAGAGTTAGCTTAGCCTAGGACAAAGCCCGAAAGCAGGAGGATGCGTTTCGCTAGGTTATCTGAAAATGTGATGAGATGAGAAAACTACATTTAATTATTGGTCTCAAGCAAAGACCCCAGGAAACCACGGATCTGGGGGTGTTTTCACACCTGGATCATTTGCAGATTTCATTCTGAAGCAACCTCTCTGCCTGATTGTTTGGACATATGTGAACAAAGCAACCGCATGCTGATGTGGAGCAAAGCAGGCGAGCCGCAAAGCCCAGAAGAGGTGGTCTCGGTACGAACCCTGGGGTGGTTTGTTTTCAGGGAACAAAATCAATCCAGCAGCTGAAGTAAACAGCTGCTTGATTCAACACATCAGTTGTAGTTTGCTGATTTGGTCCAGCTTGTTTAATCACGGGATTTGTCCTCTCCTCACTGGAACCTTCACTGCCACCAAGCTAATCTCAGATCCTGCTGTTGGTCGACTGATATCAGTTTTTCAACGTCCGATGTCAATTATGAGAGAGCAAGCTGGCCAATGGCTGATATACAAAGCCAATATCGTGTTGTTGTTATTGCTCAGCATTTGATGAAATACAGTAACTTAACAATACTAACAAACGAGAAACTTCTCAAATGAAGACAGGAAAATATTGCAACAAGAGACTCATGGATTACTCTCCAGCCAACTGTAATTAAGATAGAAAAGTGATTGGTAGATATTTGGAGCTTTAGAAAATACAAAACAAAAGAAAGTCATCCTTAGTATCATTATTTCATGTACATTACTGTCTCATATACTGTCCGGGGGCGGAAACATTTCTCAGTAGCTTTGTGGTAGTAGCTTAGCTGTTTTTCAGCTGGTTAGGGTGACCATATTCTGACTTCCTAAAAAGAGGACACGACTACGCAGGGTCTGAGTCACTGAGCCGCACGAAGTTAACTTTGAGAGTTTTTCGGGCCAGATCGAGTGTCTTTTATGCGCTTCTAACTCACACGAAATCGAAACTCTCTTACAAAACCGCGGATATTTGAAGGATTTTATAAACTTCCCTGGACAAAGCCGGACAAGCCCAGACAGCCTCCGAAAAAGAGGACGTGTCCCGGTAAAAGAGGACAGATGGTCACCCTACAACTGGTAGACTGAGGCCTGGAGCTCCCGGCCTCCTCTCATCACAAGCTACCTACTAAGGATTAGTCAATCTGGCAAATGTGACTATCTACGCCCTGATGGTGACATCATTATACCTAACCACAATCTTAACCCACAATGGACCAGCAGCCGGCAATCATGCAGACACATGGGCATAAGTTCACCTAGCAGGGATACACACAAATTTTACATTTTTTACCCCGACTCTGTAATCCTGTGGTTAGCCATGCTAGACAAAATACTACGGCTAATTCAGTCTGTGTTTTCTCACTTAATGTGGCCCACTCATAGTCCTGCAAGATAAACACAACTGAAACAAGGCTGGCTCAATCAAGAGTGCCTTACAGTGATGCAATTGCTCAGCTCTCTCTCATTGACAACTTTTAAATGTTAACAACTTGTAACATCACAAGAGACCTGAAAACCACATACCTGCATCAAGAAAACCCATTTAAAAAAGCTCAACTGACTCTACAGTCTCTTAAGAGACCCTGGCAGCCCTGACCCTGGTGTAATGCACACTCTGTGTCACCACATTATCTTGTCCACATCCACAGAGACAGCTGATCTGTTCTTGTCACTGCATAATTGAGGAGCCGTTGGTATCAAGGTTGTGGCCTTGAGAGGGATGAGAAAGTGTTATCCTAAACCCTTGAAGTGGACAAGAGGAACTGACCCCAAGTGAGACCAGAACCAGACGGGGTGCATTCACAGGACACAGAGATCAGACAGTCCCCCCCTCAGCTTCAGTCTCTCAGTCAGTCTCTGAAACCAGCAGTCTATGTTGTCCACATGTGACTGATGTGTGTACTCCCCTGTAATGTGACCGAACTCTACATTTAAAAGGGAACCAGGTCTTCTATTTTGGATCAAGCGTGTGAAGGTCAGAGGTCAATTTGTCTTGTCTAAGGAATGGATTGAGTTTCAGCTCACAGGTTGGGAACGAGACAAAATTGATTACTGATGGATCAATAGATTGGCTAATGAATAAAAGCCCATTACAAACCATTCAAAACTAATAGCACTTTTATCTGCCTCTTTGTTTCTGCTTTTTCATCAACCTGCCACAGTCTGACACACATGAATCATGGGTAATGGATGCTCCAAAAAGTGAAGAGGACACCAGAGAAAATAACCAAACACAGAAACAGGAACTAAACTATTAAACCCAACAAGAGTCTTAATCTTCAGGTCAGAGAGCAAAAAAAGTGTTTTCCTACTTGACACTAAAACTCATATCCTCCCCGCGGACACTCCACTGACCCTCTTGTTTGGTCTGCGAGTGTAGCAAGGAGCACATGATCACAAAGAGTGCCCAAACATGATTGCTCCTAACCCCCACCTCCTCGTGATGGACAGTAATTGGTGTTTGTTTGCTCTCTTTTCTCCCTCTCTTGTGTCGTGGGCTGGTAAAGAGTGCTATTACTGTCAGCTGATTAGTATGGCTCCTCTGCCTCTTCTCGCAGCTGTCAAGACGGGCTAATGAGAGGAAACCTGAGCAGAGACATGAGAGGCATGCTCACACACAGAAGCACAACCTGATTTCAAGGCGTTAGGGGAGATAAAAAGGAAATTTAACATGCTTTTATTGGTTGAGTCAGCATTTTGTACTTAGTTGAATAAAGATGTCTCTGAGTACGAATTAAACTTTGTTGTCCAAGTGGGGAAGAACCTTTCCTCTTATCTTTGAAATAACACCTTCATAAAGTGAGATACATGACTAAATACTTAATCTGAAGGGTGAATTGGGCAGACTAATGCGACAAAGTTGGTTTTGTACCAAAAGACAAGTGAATCCAAATACTTTTAAATCAATAGTAACTAGTAATTCTGGTGCCAACTAGCAAGAATGATGCCTAATAACTCAGTCAATTAACGGATAGAGCTGCATGAAATACTCATCTAAAATAAAACCACAGAACATCTTGTGATTCACGTCATAATTTTCCTTCTCTTTAATTAAAAATTGAATAAATGCAACCTTCCTTGATGGATCCATCAGAGCGGCTCTCCTAATGTATCAAGTATTCACACCGGCCCTTGACAACTCTATCTCCATCACGTCTTAACCAGTCCCAAAGTCCTGAGGGCACGCAGGAAAATTAACCATTTAATAGCAATAAATAACAGATTCTGACTCAAGGGGACTTCAAATCAGCCTCTCAACACACACATGCACACATACACACAAAACATAGCCTCAAGTAGATGAATCAACACGAAGGAGTCCAATTAATTGTTCATGACTGAGATAGCACAGCAGAAAAACACATTTTTCCCCATTTCCAGACAAACTGGCTGAATATTAACCAATGATTGTACAGATACTCTGAAACAGTCTTTGGTTGGGTCTCTCAGCCTTTTGCTTTGTGGTTTTCTGAAGGACACATGAAGTATTCAGAACAAACAAGTGCACACCAAGAAAAACAGGGAACTACACACTTTTATAATAAAGAAACAATACTCCCACTGAGAAGCATCAGATAACTCCGGTCATATTATATGACTTAATGTGCCACGCATGCTGGTTACTAGCAACACAGACCAGTATTTCAGAACCCCCTTTTTCAGGACTTTTTCAGTCATTTGATCATAGTCATACATTTTTGGAGTTCTATTAAAGGGATATTCCAGCATAAAATTAAGTTAGGGTCAAACACACCGTAACACCAAGTTAGACACCCTGTCGAGAGATGAATGTTGCCGACCGCTTGCTTCTCTAGTTATACCAACTTTAGTTACGACATCACGATGGAAATACACAGCGGTCTGAGGAGCCACGCGCTCAACCAAAACGCCATTCTATAGCTACAAATAATGCTCAGAACAGCACCTATCTTCATCAACAGTACATAAAGGGTCACAGCCACAGCACTAGCCACCAAACATCGTTTTAGCTTTGCCTAATTTCTTTAGCAAAGAGACTAAACACAACTCACCCACTCTCTTCCAGCAGCCGCTTGTTTGTACAGAGACCTCAGACTAGTCCATTATGGACTGCTGTGGGGGCGACCCAGCCCAAGAAAGAACATTTATGATCATTTCTTTATAATTTCTTTTAAGTAACAATCATCTTATTAATCATTTTGCACTGCAGACGCCGTAGTTCTGCTGCCTTAGCATCTCGGTCTGATTGCATTTCCATGAGGAAATGATCACGGAATATCCCTGTAAGAAAATGAATTTTAGTCTGATCATAGGAACCATTTACTTTAAAACAACAAGTGACCAACAGAAGGGATGACAAGAGTCTCGCATACAGTGGTTCAATCTGTACCTCACAAATTTTGACACTATCATAGGATTACAAAAGTTATTGGATGATGATAAAAAAAATGATGCTAGATAGAAAAATTTTGAGATTTTTGGATAATTCGTTACTATTCATTCTGAACCTTTTTTGCTTTTTCAGCATTTATGTTATAAATTGGTCAATGCCAAGTTATTCAACATTCTATTAGAATATCTGATCTCAATACATCTAGAAGTTACCTTGAGGGGTATGTAGAACAACTAAGAGTGCTGTGGTAGTGTAACACTCAGAACCATGCAGCACCCTTATATCGAGAGTTTTTCTTCTCTGTTAATGGTTTCCTGTAGTATTTTACAGGTCCCTATGTTATTCAAAATGGGGCATTGATTATTTGTAAAAACATAAGTGCAAATCAAATCAACATTGCACGAGGACAAATGAGAGCTGCCTACCTGTGCACATGCAGAAGGTGTTGGTGGGGAGGGGGGTGCGGTTATTGACCGATTGATCAGATGTGAAGGGGGAGCATTTTTTTCTCTCTCTGTGGAAAGACCTTGACTGTAAGGCCAGCAATCACTCCAGCACCTTACCTCCAACTACAACTACCTCTAACACCCAACTGTGTCCTCAATCTCCACCCCAACGGGCCCGGGTATGCAACTTTTCCGCCTGCACCGTTGTGTATTTGGCTTTCTATTTCCCTTTAATAGTGCAGAAATTGGCAACATATTCTTTTACAGCCCCCTGGCACCATTAGAAAGCCTGCTGTCATTTGGATTATTTATGAAAAACTATTTCATGCTTACTTACATTTGCCGCTTATTTTCCCCCAGTGTGACCTGCAGCAGATTTAGTTCCATTTGGAAAGCCTTAAAGCCAATTCTTTATGTCTGCAGGTCAGGCTTCTCGATTGAGTCAAGATTGAAATACCAGTGTGTAGTGGGAAAGGTATGGCAAGAGGAAACCAATGATCTTTTATTGTGTAGAGGGCTACTGTAAAGAGAAAAAGGAAAGGGGGGATGCTGAACGAGGAGAAACGATAGAGGGCTGACAGCAGGAGGAAGGGGGGGGAATTTTTAGGTTGATGTAGAGTTGGAAACCCCTGCAGAAATGAGAGGCAATGCAAAGGCAGCAACAGAAAAATGGGCCACAAACAACCAGCCGCATGTGAGCTGCAAAGACAACAAAGACCAGCCAAGAACTGAGTCAGCAAATTGGCATAAAAAGCGAAAACAGAAAAGACATAAAAAGAAAGTGGTCTTAAATCTGCAAGATTTTATATTTCATCTAGAAACATGTCAAATACTGTTGCCTGCAAGGTGTTTTACAAGGACTACCCTGATAAACTCTGCTGGTGGTTTTGTTTGCGATTTTTCCCCTCCATGTTTCTAGAATCCATACTCATATTCTTTTCTGTACAGGAAAATTGGCAATCTTTGTCTTTCAACATATCAAATAAATCAAAATAAACTCCCACTAAGGAGCTCGACAGGCTGGGACGAAGCAGTCACACACCCCCTTTGGAGCATGCATCTATACTCATAATCCCATACTGCATGAGATGGGATCTTTCACTCCAGGTTGCACAAGCACGCACAAACACACAAACACACACTTCTGATCTGGGTTTGGCCTGGGCTTTATACAGTGACCCTAATAAACTGCGGCGTGGCTGGGCATGTTTGTCACTGTCACAGGTAAATGATATAATTAATGACTGTGTAGCTGAGTGGATGGGAACTGGGGTGTTAGCTTTTAAACACCTCTACAGCTGACTGGGTTTGGGGAGGCCCAGCTGGACACAGCCAGCGGATCAATACGGGGTCAGAGGTCAGTCAACCCTCCCATTATGGCCGAGGTAGCTCCCATCATCGTCTGGCTAACGACGCCTGCAGGAGGGCTGGATACAGAGAGGAGGCAGCTGAGCATCAGGCTTAGGCTGGTGGGGCTTTTTCCATCTATAATATCTGTAAATGCTGTCAGATCACATCTTCCACCTGAACAGTATCCAACCAGCTCCACGAGAACGCCCCCACCCCCCTAAAAATGTATTTGCAATATCTCTTAATTTGCACTGTGAAGAAGTTTTATGTAAGTAAGCAATACTCTCTCTCACTTTGCATGTGTACATTTCACATATTTGATTGACGGCTAGCTATCATGGCTATGCTTTTGTACTTTTATTAAATGTAGTCAGGTCAGGCTCAAGATACATCAGCTACCTTTTTGGACTTGTGGGGATTCAGGAGGGACATGCTGCAAATACAAGTATTCTAAAAAACATAATCAATGACAGGGACTATGAGTTACAGCTAGAACACACCCAATAATTTCATTTACTGAAAAAACCTCTCAGTGTGTGTTATGTGAAGAGTTGATTAGATTTTTTTTTAAATATTTGGATTGTATATTGGTAGCTGACTTTTCATATTTTCTTGTTAAACATGTTGCTTTAAATATTTTACCAGAAGTACAAAACTGGTCACAACAAATCTTCATTTAAGTGTAAACTACTGTAGGGCAGATTTGCTGCACATAATGTGACAGTGTGCTGCTGTGATTTGTAACTGTACATACAAATGCACATTTTTAACAAAATCTGTCATCAAAGAAATATAACCACACTTTATCATAATATTTCCCAAAATGAAATCCAGTATTAACTGCAGTGATGAGCTGTCTAATGTCTGTGCTATTACTGACTATTAAAGGACAAGAGAACATTAAGAAGCATGGGAAGCTGATTCTGTTCAAGTGGTTAAATCAATAAATATGACACAGTGGTGGAGGGCTTTTATTCTAAACAATTTAACTCATTATGTCACTAATTTGTAATAATAAACACTATCAGAAAACATGACTGTCATGCTTCTAAAATAAAATGCAATACTCTTGAACAAGCCATCTTTTTGGTCTTGTGAAATTTAATTGTTTCCCTCTCTATTTTCTATATTGCTACATTGCTGCAGTTGTTTGGAAATACTATATTTCTGATCAGATTTCTTTGGAGTTATTTAATTAATATTTAATGTTGTTTTTTGGGTATTGCAGAAATGAGCAGTTGTAGTCCCTGTCAACTGAAGGAAACAAAAATTTCAATGGTCTGACCTCAGCACTGGTGACGCCTCATTAATCTAAAACTTCCTCTCATCAGTGACACTATCCAGATCAGACCGCTCTTTACTCAGACTCAATATCCATTCCAGCAGATCCATACAGAGATCAAAACTAACAGAGCGCTCTAAGTACACCTCACACTTCTCTGGATTTCAGTTTTTTTATCCTGTTCATGCTTACAAGAAATCTGCAGCCAGTTTAGTCCATGATGTTGACAATATTAATATTTCAGTTGAGGAGTAAATTGTTCATGGGTGGACAAGGTTTGATCAATATCTGATTCCTTAGAGGGCAGAGACCTCTTTAATCTAAAACTTCCTTAACCTGACCAGGGATAGCCACTTCAAATAAACTCTTTCATCGGGAGATCCCCAGAGAGATCAAAACTCGACATTCAGGGTGAAAATACGATCAAGGATAAACACTAAACATGGATGTTAATACACAATGGTTGTAATAGAGGTCTTCATCTGCTGTTCTGTTCTTTAAATGCTCCTGTGCAGGACTGAAAAAAATCTGAATGCCTCTTAATGATTAAAAAAAATCAAAAGATAACACCAGCAACAACACTGAGTATTTCTGTACGGTTGTTTCAAATGCTTTTCACCACTTTGGCTGGATAGATATCAGGAGAGGGAAATAATAAGACGCTGTTAGAACATACTTTTCTCCAACTTTGAATGAAAATTTACTGAGGATATTATTTCTCATCATGAAAAAATAACTTAATCATTTAAAGGACAAAAATCAGGAAAACGAAAAAAAGAAACCAGTTTGTCTGAAGGGGGAAAGGTAACAAATAAACAACCTAAATCCTCACAGGAGCTCTAATTAAAAAAGAAAAAAATAAATGAAATTTTGAACAAAAAAACACATTTGCCAAAATAAACTTTTGTACCATAAAATTTGTGCAAGATTAAGATTAATTTATTGTATATTAGAGCCTTTTAACAACTCAAACTGTAACTACGTCACTAAAGCATTCAGAGTCTTTGTTTAGTTTAATTCAGATGTACGAAGATGAAGCTGGGATCAGTGCTAAATGTAGGCATTGTTTCAGGAAGTTGATTCTCTACCTGCTGTGACCCACTGCTGTTTAAAGATGTGCCAGTGGACGCACTATATTATCATCCTATGGACAGGCTATTCCATTACCAGCCTTCTTGCGGTGTGAGTGAAATACTCGTATTAGGGCAACTGTGCGTTCAAAGGCATCATTCAGGACAATGAGCTATAGCCACAGAGTGACAAGCTAGAAAAATGTCCCCACTTTTCAGGCTGTACAAATGACGTTTGGCCACGATAACTCACAACTGGACACTTCATTTCAAGTCGGGAGCTGGCCGGCCAGTCAAAAGCTATTATACCATCTTCTTTATTTGTGGCCCATGGTTTTGGTAGTGGGGCCATCAAATAAATACTGCTAAAATGCCACTTCAGTCAAAAATATTGGCCAATTTCTTCTCTGGCGTGACTGGGTCCGGATGGCAACCTGTTTCTGATGGTATAAACCTTAAAGAGTCAGGTGGTCGGGCAGCCCACATCCATCAGGCCCAACAGCACCATGACTTAGTGTTAGATAGATATTAAAGTGAATAGGGGTGACCATGCTGCTGATCCCTCTCAGCTATTCCCAAAACATTATATTCAAATGAATTGATTGGAAATCTATCATTGGGAACTGCTTGCTTAGAGGAGTAATCACTCACCGGTTAAGAACAAATGGCTATGAATACATTTCAAGGATGGAAATCTCTGAGGTGTAAGAGTATAATGTGTCACTTGTGTCTGTTTGATTGTTGTCAATACTTCAGGCTGGAGGAATATTTGGCAGAATCACGCTGGGATGTCAGAGCCAGGCTGAGGTGTGTGAATATGTCAGCTGGTGCTTTAATACAGTAATAAGGCAGTCAGAGCAACACCAAGACTTTCTGAGGTGACAGCAGCTTTATCGCGCATCGCCTCATAAAGTGCCATCAAAGCTGTTTGCTACTATAATCAAATGGCTGTTTAGCATGCTTCTGAATGTGTGAGGAGGAGGAGGGAAGAACTGCGAGTGTGTGTGCTGAGGGTGATGACATGAAAGCACAAAAAAAGATCAACATTAGAACAGAGGAGATCCTGGCTGAGGGTAGAAAAACTGGAGACTTTCGACAAGAAAAATAAGCCCATCCTCCCACGCTCAAGTGAAACATTTCTCTTTTTCAGCTCATATTCTCTCCTGAAGCCCAGGCAGCTCTGGTCAAACTTAGGTCAATAAAATGTCTGTCTGTCCTTTGAGTTGTCCGATCCATCAAAAGATGAAAGTTTGTCTTTAAAGGACAGATAGAATTCAGTGGAGACAGAGCGGACCCTTTCTGTGAGGCATGCAGGAAATTAATCAAGGAAATGGGGTTTTTGGTGTGCCTATATCACATCTAATCTATCCTTTGTTCACATGTAGCCAGCTCCAAGCCTCACCAATCAAGAGCGACACGCTGGCTTTATGAAAAGCCACTTGTTCTCTGCATAATTGGGGGGTCTCATTGCTGAGTTAAATGGGAGGTGGAGGCAGAAGGAGGGGCCGTCTTGTTTGCCCATGTAAAGTGTGATCCAGATAATAGCATTCTCATCAAAGGCAGCAATTACATTCATTACAACGGCGCAAGGCACGCCTGCAAGGAAATTAAGTGGTGAGAGGAAAGAAAAGCTTAATATATACCTCCTTTATCCTATCCCACACCCCTCAGTTCTTTTTCAAATGCTCCTTGTGGAGCCGGAGACCTCAAGAAAGAAACAGTCTCAGTCAGAGAAGAATAAATCTTGTCAAAGTCCCCCTTCACCTTTCTGCCTCCAAGAGGCTCCTGCCTATCGTTACTATGGCTGCACTTGTCTGGGATTAAAAAGCTTTTCCAGGAGGGTAATCTCTAATGCGGCTTTTACACACGCCCAACAAATGACACCAAGTCTTTAAAAACTGCTCAAGACCTTCTCTAAATTAAATTCCAATTTCTTTCAGGAGAGGAGGAGCAAATCAATTGTCTTGTGTGGCGTTAAACCACAAACAGCCTGTAAATCAAGCGCTTAAGAGGAGAAGGGAACCTTTTCATTGAGGCCTTTTAAATGTGAATCAGAGCAAGTGGATAACACTGCAACCTTCTGAAAGACAGGTGTTATCCCTGAGCCATTCTGCATGTGGCCGTGTGTTTATATCCAGACACACTCGTATAATTTAGCCTAATCCTATGAAGGCTTTGAGTTCAAGTTAGGCCTTTTCAATTGTTAAGTATATCAGTAGTTTTATCAGAAGAGTGCATTTGGTTTGATATTGTGTAACTACATTCATTTGGCACAATTTTTCACAAAATGGCAAATAATATATGAAAGATTCAATGTGTGACCGCAGCATTGTGGAGTATAAATACCAGGCCTAGCAAGCCCTATTAGGTGTATTACCTGCCCTAGTCTCATTAATACATTCTCACTGCCCTTTAAAAGAACACCTTAATATATCGGGCAGTGGACATGTCATTAATGCAAAATTAAGTTTGACAAATTGTCCCCCTTCAGTGTTTCTTGGGCTGAAAAATCTATCCTTCAATCCAGAAACTGAATTGGCTGTTGAAATTCTCACATAAGATTACTGTTTAATGATTTGCACTATTGAAATTAAAAACAAAACTCTCCAAATAAATGAGAATACAGACAAGTACACACTTTGTCTTTCAAGCCGACAAATCATTGTGGCTGTGTGTAAATTATTCAACAGGACCTGGCTCTGGTGGAAACCTGAGCATAATTAAATTGCAATAAAATAACATTAGTGTGGACAGGCTGTTAGAAGGTGATGTAATTGGCTGCTCCAGTGGTCATGGTTCAACTGGTCGACTGTCACGTCTTCCTGTACATACTGTCCCTGGAGACTGGCACAAACTAACACAAGAGGGTGACTCAGTGTGTGACTGTTCTCTCTGCATCCTGTTCAGTGACAGCCATGATGAGTGTCTTGATAATCTAAGCCTTTTTAGTAAGGTTAGGACTTTTAGGAAATACTAACCCACATCTCTTTGCTGTGTATCTTGTGTCATGTGTCTGAAAACTGTGTTGTACAGTGTTGTGGGACGCACCTCTTTCATTACTGAGACATGTGCTCCATCTAGTGTCCACATGATGAGCTGCACTCACAAGTGGAGGGGTCAACAGGAGGCACACAGGACCTGATAAAACAAAACAGAACCAAGTATTTACATTTGTATCTATTCTCTACAGGAGTGCATTTCCATGTCATGCTTAAAGTCAGTTCTTATAGAGAACAGCGTGGAGAGGCAGTTGGATTTCTAACACAAAGCAAGTGCCTCATATTACAAAGTAAAAAATTCACAGGTGGCAGGTTTACATTACTGCTGTAACTCTTTTAACCTGACAGTAGCAGTTGTAATGTGGTAAAAGGATACAGGGGCCTCACTCCTCTTGGTCATTTATCATCTACTCCTCAGTGATTTTCCTACAACTCTGACACATTTGGCGCAATGTGATCTTCACTTAGCGCTTACCTGTAAATTATTGATTATGATAAAACATGAATGAGTCAATAGCTTTTGAAAGTAATGTAATTGTTGTGCCTCATTTGCCACTTGTGCATAATTGCAGGGTTTACAACTAAAAGTGTGTCATGTCACGGGTGCCAGTGGATATGTTCCCACTTAACTTCATTGGGAGGTGGAGATAAATTGGCGTTTCCAGTGTATGCGTTGTTGAAAAAAAAAGGCCAATTCAACAAAGTGCATTGTTAAAGGTGTGAGGTAAGATTATACTTACCCAAATCTACCCCAACCCAAGATTAAAAGAATACTCAAATCTACCCCAACCCAAGATTAAAAGAATACCCAAATCTACCCCAGCCCAAGATTAAAAGAATACCAAAACCTACCCCAACCCAAGATTAAAGAATACCCAAATCTACTTCAGCCCAAGATTAAAAGAATACCCAAATCTACCCCAGCCCAAGATTAAAATACCCAAATCTACCCCAACCCAACCCCTTATTCCCACCTCATGATCTAATTGCAACAGAAACAGGATTAAAATGCATAAACTTAAAAAGGGCTTGATTTTGTGGAAACAGGAATAAAAGCTGAAACGCTGATCCTACCCTCATAGAACCAGGGGACAAAATATTAGTCCATATATTATCACTAAGAAACCTTAAAAAATAAAATTAAAAAAAAATAATAACAACAATAACAACAACAACAACAACAAAATACTTAAATTAAATACTCTTATACTCATTTTCTAAATGAAAAATCTAACTTAAAAATTAAAAAAAATGGCGCATGTACTGACTCTTCAACTTTTAAACAAGCTGGAAGAAGAGAGTTTGTGTGTTTGGAGAGCGCTGCCTCATACATTTATTTTCAAGCAAACATTTAAAACGACCAATCTGGCCCATATTCGACGCCAAATTATGTATCAATGATTAGAATAACAATAAATACATAAATATAATTGTAAATGAATTGTTTGTGAGGAACCTTGTCTTACCTGACCGGCGGTGGAGCGTGTCCAGGCCTAGTCCACAATCAAAATGAAAGAATATGGATCTTAATTGTCCGTGTCAGAGAATGATTGCGCCTTGACGATTGATAAGACTTAATAAAAATAAAGAATTGGGATGTTTTGTAGATAATGTCAATACTTTGGGTGATTACTTTGTATTCTGGCCAAACTTTCGGCTCAGGAAGTGGGAACTTTTCTTCGCGCCAAAACGGAGATTGTGGTAGGACGGATTTCACCGGCGCACACTAAATGAACTCTCACCCCTGGTCTGGTTTATTGTTTTGATTTCGCAGACTGTGTGTTGGTGTGAATGTAAGCGAATGGGCGGACAGAGAAGAAAAAAATACAGTTGACACCGTCGAGAGCTCAACAAAACACACGCGTACGGTAAAAAATAATGAGCGTGTCGAGGATATACCGACATTGTTTTTGACAAAGATGCTTTCTGAAAGATAGGCTAGCGTTAGCGGTGTTGCTAACGGAGCTTCGGTAACAACATGATGATGCGAAGCGGAGTTTAGGAGCAACCCAGACAGCGGATTGCGCGGATTTCCTGCTTGTCAATCAGAGATATCAAGGTCTATCTTGTCTTTGTGTCTGGATTGCAACAACACAACCTTTCCAGTCGATCAACATATATTACAGTCAAGCGAAAGTTATCTTTAAAGAGGTAGGTCTACGTTTATGAAGATCAGCTGACTAACATCGACTTTTTTCAATCTTGTTGTAAATTTCCTCCTCTCGTTTTCGCTTTTAGTCATCGCGCCTGTCCGAATATCGGAAGCACTTTAGTTCAATGGGTGAAGAAAAGCCGGACACGCTGGACTTTGTGAAGGATTTCCAGGAGTATCTGAGCCAGCAGACTCAACATGTCAACATGATCTCAGGCTCCGTTAGTGGTGTGAAGGAGGCGGACGAGATGCCACCAGGTAACAAACAATAAGCCATCTTTTTTTTTTTAATCTACCACAGAGTAAATGATTAGAAAGGGAGGTACAGTAATAAGGGGTGCACCGATCACAATTTTCTGGCCGATCACCGATCTTTAAAAGGCTTGATGTGCTGATACCGATTTTGGCCCATACCGATGTTTTTTTATATGTATAACTGACAACATACACCTTTGATGCTCCAGTCTTATTTTAATGAAAAACATTTAACAATACTTGTGAAACAATACAAACTTTTTGTGTTTGTTTCAACTGCACATGAGTGCAAAGCAAAAAGATACAACGGCTGACTTTCAGACGTTTTGCTGAGGTACATAAGATCGGTGTATAAAATGTAAGGATCAACCGATCCCCCAAAATTGAGGAAATCAGCGCTGATTGATTAGCTGGCTGATTTATCGGTGCATGTTTAACAGTTATACCTTGTTGTCATAGGAGGTACTTCTTCTTTCTAACCAGTACTGCTAATGTGCATGTTTTCAGACTGTAGTCAGAATGGACTGGATCATCCCTCAGTGGACATGTCACTGGAGGACAGCACAGGGATCCTGGTGGATGGTTTTGAGAGGACCTACGATGGCAAGCTCAAGTGCCGCTACTGCAACTATGCCACCAGAGGCACAGCGAGGCTCATTGAGCATATCCGGATTCACACAGGTCAGTAATCGAGACTAATTCCAAAGGAAAATATCAAATTCACAGGGTTTTGTCAGTGAACCTTTTTTTTCTCATTTGAACAGGAGAGAAACCGCACCGCTGCCACCTCTGCCCATTTGCATCAGCCTATGAGCGCCACCTAGAAGCCCACATGAGATCCCACACAGGCGAGAAGCCATACAAGTGTGAGCTGTGCTCCTTCCGCTGCAGTGATCGTAGCAACCTGTCACATCATCGCCGGCGACGCCACAAACTCCTCCCAATGAAAGGTGCTCGTTCTCTCTCCCACAAGAAAATGCTTAGTGTTTTACAGAAGAAGGCCAGCTCTCTGGGCTATGGACGCCGACTGCTCATCAACTTCAGCCCTCCTTCTATGGTGGTGCACAAGGCAGACAATATGAATGACTTCTCCCATGAGCTGCCACATTTGCGTCAGGATACATATGATAATCAGAGTCGAGCTGTTGATGATGGACACTCAACAAATCAAAACCATCATCATCATGACATGGCAATGGATAACCCCCTGAACCAGCTGTCCACGCTGGCAGGCCAGTTGGCCAGCCTCCCATCTGAGTCTCAGGCCCAGGCTCAACCCCCTATGTCTCCAGGAGCAGAATCTATTGTGGATGAGAAGCCCTTCCTCATCCAGCAGCCCCATCCTGCCACAGCTCCTGTTGCTGTCACAGCCAGCATGGCCCACACCTCCTCATCTTCCCCAATCACCGCAGAGCCCCGTGCTCCTCCCCACAGCAACTGCAGCCCAGGAGAAGGACCCTGCAGTGAGCACAGTGGGCGCACCAGTACCCCGAGCATCTCCAACAGTCAACCTAGTACACCCGCCCCGGGTCTGTCCGCCCCACTTCAGGACCCTCATATGCTGCATCACTGCCAGCACTGTGACATCTACTTCCCTGACAACATCCTTTACACCATCCACATGGGCTGCCATGGCTATGAGAATCCATTCCAGTGCAACATCTGTGGCCACAAGTGCAAGAGCAAGTATGACTTTGCCTGCCACTTTGCCCGCGGACAGCACAAGTGAAGGATGACTGAGGGAATTTCTGTAAGAACTTTTCATGGACAGCTTGTTTTATTAATTTCATAGTACTTTAATTTATTGGTCTTATACTTGGCCTTGATGTAGCCTAGCCTTCGACAGTTGTACTCTTACAGGAAACAAACATTCAGATGGTGTCTTTTTTTATGGTGCCCTTTCAAGTGTATTATAAAGGGGTGATCAGTGTTTTAAAAGAGGTTGGGGATTTATTTTTGGTCGTGGTGGAGGGAGGTTCATTATTCAGACATAATATAGCCAGATAAATGAATTAGTGGGTGGGAAAAACGCACAACATTCCTATTTTTAATGTTATTTTATTTATTTATTTTCCGGGGTGGGGGGGGGGGGGGTCTTTAATCAGAATTGAGAAATGTTACTCTGAATCTCTTATAAATACATGAATACATATTAATCAGTGGTTGCTGAAAGACATACAGTCACTGTTCAGCTGTGGGGTTGCTCAAATGGCCAATGGGCTCCCATTTTTAGGGGCTTGTCTTTTTAGAAAATGCTGAACAAACAAGAAATAACTTTATTCACCACAGGAGCCAGCCAAATAAGTTCTCAACCCTCCTGAAGTAATATCCAGAGATTGCTCTGATGATTATGACACAGGAGTTGACCTGTTGACCTAGAGTGATCTTACTTTAGCCTTGTTGAAATTACTGGAGTGGTTGGTGCATTACTACTCTTTCTTTGCAGTGCCTGACGTGGTCACTTTTCTTGTGTGGCCGAGACAGAGAGGACTGTTATTTTGAAGTTTCATAGACATTATCACAGATTTCCTCTTTTTGCTGTAACAGATAGGCCCAGAGCCTTTGACAAAAAGTGTGGCCGTTGTAGTTTTCTATGGTAGCCATGATTTGCCAAAACTCTGTTTCATGAATGCTGCTAAGAATCTTTGGGATCAAAACTAAAAGGAAGGCATCTACAGTGAAAAGCTGGACAAACGTTGTATCAGTGAGTTTGTTCTTGGTCAGCCAATCAAGTCGTAGAACTAGATTTTGTAAAAGTTGTGTTTTTGAAATCCCTCCACACAGTGCCCTTCTTCATCACTTTCACTAGTTTTGTTTAAAAAAAAAAAAAAAGTTCCATTTAGTTCCATCATTTCACACTCGGACCTTTTGATATTGTAAGAAGTCACTTTGATATCAAGTATCTCCATGTTTAGGACAGAATCACAAAGTCTTGTGTCTACTGTGAACACTTTTTCAGAATTGTGTTGTAGCACCAGGGATGCCCTGTTGAAGCCTTTGTGGTAACACTCACTGAGGTTCTCCAATTGGATCTCTTTCTGAATATTTATTACTGAGTATTGTATTCTGAGTGGTTGGATAGATGTTCAGTGTCAAAAAAGCTAAATATGTTGCAGTAAGACTGCCTCTCTAGTAAGATTGTTCTTTGTATTGGATACTGTTGTCTGTTGCGTAGCAACATGCGTGGAGAAAATAGTTACTGTTAGGACCACCTCTTTGTCACCATGCTTACCAGTAATAAGGGCATCCAGTAATGACTGCCTTATGTTGTCTCAGTGTGTTGTAGGCTCATAGGTAATGGTGAATGTCGAAGCCTGTCGGCGATTACTCTCTCCCTCTGGGATGGCAAATCATTTTATTGTGACACAGTTTAATCAAACTAATTTATAAGTAAAGTGTTTTCTAACTGAGCTGTGATTTGTCTCTTGTTTTCCTAATCTTAGTCTTCTTTGTGTTCAGGAACAGATCATTAACATGGATCTTATTTTCATTACATATTAAATTTGATGTGAACATGATCAAACTATTTCCAGAAACACCAAATGCCTTTTAGTGATGCTTTTAATCAGATGATAGTACACAGAGAAAGTAAAGGATAGGTATGATTTAGAGTAGGGATGGAAAGAAGAGTTAAAATGATTCCTTGAAAAAATTGAAGCTGCTCATCGCAGTTTGAATTTAAGCCTTGTCCTGCTTCTGGGTCTCACTCTCCCCTTCATCAGACTCTGGCAAAGACAAACAAAGATTTTAGTCTTTTCTTGAGATGCTAAGATCACACAGACAAACCTTACACATGTCCTGAATTTTAACCACAATTGTTTTGAGAAACAGGTAAAATAGCCACAGACCTTTGAGCTGGATGGGACCCAGGACCAGGGTTTGGCTGTTATGCTTTGACCTTAAGTCTCTGGCTATACGTCTGTGGCAGCCAGTGGGGCGACAGCGGGAATTGTTGTAAGCTTCACATACTCGGACCTTGCACTGGATGTACACTGACTCTGAGGCTCGCAAGAACTGGAAGGCCTTGAAGGTGAACCGGGCGTATTTATAAGAGCCAGAGGTGTAGACGCTGTAGGTATTGTCCACAGGGCATCTAATGGAGAAAGAGACTTACTGTTACTGAAAACCAATTTGCATTTATAAGGAAAACAGAAAAACAGAATCCTATATTAACCAAGGATTTTGATATTTGTAATATTTGCAGTCGTAGGATTAGTTATTGAATCCTCTTATTTGAGTTCATGTACAAATATCATCATGGAAAAGATTATTAGAATTTAAAAGTCCACCTTGATGGATAAAATCAGCATCCACAGGATGTAAAAAGCATTGAACATAAAAAACTGCTATCAGACAATGAATCAAAATCAACAGTTGTGTTTAATTCATCAATGTGTGGTTAATGTTAACTGTTGTAGTTACTTTAGTTAACCTCATTTAAACTGGGATGGAGTCTAATTGACAAAGGATTTTGAGATAAAGACGTGGGGTCCTTGAGTGAGTACAATGAAAAAAGGAAAAATATACTAAGACGTATAGATTTATCTTACTTAGATTTTACTGGATCATTTTGTGTTACGTTAAGGAAACCATCAATACACAAGAAAATGGTGAAACTCCAAAAACAACAATTTAGGACTGTGTGAAATTTGTGCCTACAGAATAAAAGTAAATTGTGTTTTGCATCAGTTTATTATTATATTATTATTCATTATTTATAGTTCTCCTTTATTAGTTAACCTAATTTTCTGGCTCTTAATTATAGACTCACTTCTTTAATTACTGTATAGATTTATACATATTGTCGAACTGTACTCTTATATAGCCTTTGTTGTTTACCTTCTCATTTGCCTCCTAAGGGTGAGGGTTGGTGTGGGGAGGGGGGTTTATGTCATGACCTTCATTGTTTATCAATATGTTCTACACGAAAAATATTAATAAATAAAGTTGAGTAAAAAGAAAAACAAATGGATATTAAAGAAAATGTAAAAAGTTAAATAAAATAAAAGTAAATTGTAAATAAAAAAAATAGCTGTAAATTCAGAGTATTTTTGAGTTGAAATTTAAGGAGTAGCAGGAAGCAAGATGTGCTCTCGTCTCACCCGTTTCGGACCAGGTAGTAAGCTCTGGTCTGGAAGTCATGTGGTGATGGTGAGGTCACACAGGTGTCAAGGAAGAGAACCATGTTATGCCGTTGACTCTGCAGATCCACTTGGACATACAAGTTCTGGTTAAGAGTCACCTTGTACGGCACTTGAGTCACCTGAGAAGATGAAAGGAAACAGTCAGCAGTGTATCAAACAGTTGAAATGCTCTTATTTTGTGATCATACCTTATAGTAGAAGTTGCTGGATGTGTAGAAGTCCATGCTGGTGTTAAATCTGCCTTTTCCTGTCATGCTGCTGTTATCACTATGAGCGAGGTACATTATTTCAGATACTGAATCCTGCTCCATTCGGCATTCCACCTTCAGCTTAAAGTGAGACTGACGTGTTATCTCTCCAGTAGTGGTGTTGTAGGACTGGATGAGGTTGGTGTACACAGCTCTGCCATTCTCAAGCTGTTGAAGTAAACATGATCACACTGAGGGTTTCATTAAAACCAAGGGGGTGAATTGTTCAGATGGAAGAAAAATTCTTACCTTCCGGACGTTGCCACAACTATCAATGGAGTAGCTGAAGATCACCTGATATCTGGTGAGTTGGGGTCTGCAGGTGGGGTCGTTCAGGTACAGATTGTTACCATCGTGGCCAAGAGAGCTCAGGTAAGAATGCTGGATCACGATGGTCATGTTTGAGGAGCAGATCACTTGACCTGACAGAATAAATTTCATCTGTTTGAGTCACTTTGAGGAGAGAGGGGTCATTTTTGAGGAAATGCTTGTCATGCTTCTCTGGTAGTTGGGTAACAATTATTACATATTTTTTGCCATTATTGATTTAAAATCTGTAACTTTTCTGGCAATAGGGAAAATGTTAAAAATTTTAGCTTTGCCAAATTGAGTTGGTAAGATTTGAATAAACAAAATTTACCAAATGCTGTCATTCTGAGCATATCAAAATTTGGAATTTGTATTTACCACAAAGCTCTGCTGAGCCTTGATTTGGCTTCTTTGATTGACCATCTAACAAAGGAGGAGGGTCAGGGTAGTGACAGTTGCTCACTCTCTAGCTGATTGAATAATGATCTGTCATTGAGGAGTAATTGTTTTGTGGTGGTCAAAAATCAAGGAGGCAAAGCCCCAGATTTCTGTAATTGCGGTTTCTAGTATGCAGGTACCTGAGCTTGGTGATAGAGTGCTTGAGAAATCAGCGCTGAACCCTCGGCCAACCACAGAACTATCAGTCTTGAAGTGCACTGTCATGTATCGAGAGGAGGAGACGAAAGTATTCTGACTGTCGTTGCACATTTTCCCCAAAAGTCTTGAGCCAACATACGACCCATCGTAGACTGAAATGTAGTCACAGGAGCAGCAGTTCTCCAGCCTGTAAGAAAAGATAAAAGACATAAATTAGTGACTTCTCTCGTCAACAAAAATGAACTACTGTACTAATGATTTCCAAAAAGCTGTGTATTCTTTACTCACTGCATGTATGTGAAAGACAGGAAGACTCTGTGGTTGTTCGCAGCACTGAGATACCAGACACAGTCGGCGTTGTCATGGTAGTGGTTTGGATGATTGGGGCTCTGGAAGGTGCCAGAGCTGGACAGAGAGCCTCCACAGGGATTAACTGAAAGGTAGACAAGTTTACAAGGGTAAACAGACATTTCAATAATCTCTTCTTTTAGCAGAATAATAATATAATGATTAAGCTTGTATAGGTTGTTCGTGATGTTCTCAAACCTGTGGTGGGTTCTCTGGTTGGTGATTCAGTATTGTACTGGCAGTAAGCTGCAGGGCAAAGATAGTTGTTATAGAAATTAAATTCTTAATTTAACTTTCATAATTCTGAAAATTTGCATGCTTTGCAACAGTTAACAAAACAATGTTATCCAACCGTGCCTTATTGACATTAAGTCCAAGAACAAGGAATAAGTGACTAAAAACAAAGGTTTGTATTTAGCCTGAAACTGTGATCAAGGTTTGCAAAGGTTATGCTGCAGGATACTTGCAGTAGTAATCATGACAACAGTTTCCATTCCATCTACAGGAGCTGGAGCAGGAACAACTCCCCATGTGGCTGCCACAATAATGACGGCATGAGGGCTGAGCTGAGAGACACAAAAAAATCATAATAATAATTGAAATAAGACAAAAAGACATTCAGTATTGATCTTCAATACTTATTTTTTGATGTATTATTTTTATGAAGGGTATTAAGAGGCTGTCACACCTGTGGTTTCTGGTGCAGGTGGTGCAGAAGTGTACTGGCAGTAAGCTGCAAGGCAAAGATAGGTTGTAAGAGACATTAAATTACTACCATAACTATTACAATTCTGTAAAATACGCATGCATTGCAACAGTTATTAGAATAATGTTGTCCAACCATGCCTTATTGACATCTAGTCCAAGAAAAAAAAATAAGTGGCTAAAAATCAAGGTGTGTATTTAGCCTGAAACTGTAATGAATGTTTGCAAAAGTTATGCTGCAGGATACTTGCAGTAGTAATCATGACAACAGTTTCCCCTCCATTCACAGGAGCTGGAGCAGGAACAGCTCCCCATGTTGTAGCCACAATTGTAACGACATGAGGGCTGAGCTGAGAGACACAAAAAAAATCATAATAATAATTGAAATTACATAAAAAGACATACAGTATTGATTTTCAATACTATTTTTGGATGTATTATTTTTATGAAGGGTATTAAGAGGCCTTCACACCTGTGGTTTCTGGTGCAGGTGGTGTAGGAGTGTACTGGCAGTAAGCTGCATGGCAAAGATAGGTTGTAAGAGACATTGAATTATTACTATAACTATCATAGTTCTGTAAAATATGCATGCTTTGCAAAAGTTAATAAAATAATGTTGTCCAACCATGCCTTATTGCCATCTAGTCCATGAAAACTAATAAAGTGACTAAAAACAAAGGTTTGTATTCAGCCTGAAACTGTAAAGAATGTTTGCAAAGGTTTTGCTGCAGGATACTTGCAGTAGTAATCATGACAACAGTTTCCACTCCATTCACAGGAGCTGGAGCAGGAACAGCTCCCCATGTTGTAGCCACAATTGTAACGACATGAGGGCTGAGCTGAGAGACACAAAAAATCATAATTAAAATTGAAATGACATAAAAAGACATTCAGTATTCTTTTCGATAATAATAAAATTTTGATGTTTTATCCTCATGTAGGCTGTTGAGATTCTTACATGTGGTTGGTATGTCACCAGATGGTGTAGTATAGTACGGGCAGTGATCTGCATGACAAAGATAGGTTGTTATAGACAAATTCTTTTTATTTGTGTAATTGTGTTAAACACACATGCTCAAACACTAGTACTTGAGAAAATATCCACCGATGCCTCATTGACATTAAGTCCAAGAACATGGAATAAGTGATTAAAAACAAAGGTTTGGATTTAGCCTGAAACTGTAATGAATGTTTGCAAAGCTTTTGCTGCAGGATACTTGCAGTAGTAATCATGACAACAGTTTCCACTCCATTCACAGGAGCTGGAGCAGGAACAGCTCCCCATGTTGTAGCCACAATTGTGACGACATGAGGGCTGAGCTAAGAGACACAAAAAAATCATAATAATAATTGAAATGACATAAAAAGACAATCAGGATTGATTTTCAATACTATTTTTTTTTGTGTAGTATTTTTATGAAGGGTATTAAGAGGCCTTCACACCTGTGGTTTCTGGTGCAGGTGGTGTAGGAGTGTACTGGCAGTAAGCTGCAAGGCAAAGATAGGTTGTAAGAGACATAAAATTATTACTATAACTATCATAGTTCTGTAAAATATGCATGCTTTGCAAAAGTTAATAAAATAATGTTGTCCAATCATGACTTTTTGCCATCTAGTCCATGAAAAATAATTAAGTGACTAAAAACAAAGATTTGTATTTAGCCTGAAACTGTAATGAATGTTTGCAAAAGTTATGCTGCAGGATACTTGCAGTAGTAATCATGACAACAGTTTCCACTCCATTCACAGGAGCTGGAGCAGGAACAGCTCCCCATGTTGTAGCCACAATTGTAACGACATGAGGGCTGAGCTGAGAGACACAAAAAATCATAATTAAAATTGAAATGACATAAAAAGACATTCAGTATTGATTTTCAATACAATTTTTTTGATGTATTATTTTTATAAAGGGTAATAAGAGGCCTTCACACCTGTGGTTTCTGGTTCAGGTGGTGTAGTAGTGTACTGGCAGTAAGCTGCAAAACAGAGAGGGGTTGTGAAAAATCTTAAATTCTTGTTATTTTTGTAAAACACACATACTCAAACACTAGTTCATGAGAAAATACCCAACTATGACTGATTGCCATGTGGTTATAAAGTGTCACCATTTTGTTGCAGCCATTTCTATGTTAAATCATAGCCTGTATAGGGAGAAGAATGCTATTTCTTTACATTGACATGATATTTCAATATTCCTCTGCATTACCTTGCTCACTAGCAAATAGTAGAATTATTTATTCACTTTGCTAAAAGTAGATGCAAGGACAAACTGTTAACTAGCCAGAAAAACTTTTAGCAAACAGAAATCCACTTTTCCCTGACTGTTGTAACACCAAAATCAGTCATGTTTGCTAAAAAGTAGTGGGACGTTAGAAATGTTAACTATCTTATGGTAGCCAACTTTCAACTCATCATTTGTCATTTAAGATTGAAATAGTCTCACTTTAGGTGTTCACATTGAAGAAGATTCCTCACCACTAATGAACTGAGGTATTTGAGACTGATTCCTGCAGCGCAAGATACTGAACCTGTAATGTTGCTGATTTGTTAGACTTGCCACTTACAGTCATAGTCATAGCAACAGTTGCCGTAGTATTGACAAGAGCTGGAGCAGGAGCAGCTTCCCAGGTGCCGGCCACAGTTGTAGCGACATGAGAGCTGAGCTGAGAGACATAGGAGATTTACAAATGCTGTTCACACTGTGTCATGAGAGGGAAAACATGATTGGTCTTGATTTTGGTCTGTTTGGTAACCGTCTTTAATTTTCAAAAAGGAGCCTTAACGTCAATATTCCTTGTGTTTTGTGGTAGTTTTTGTACCTGGGTAAGTTGTCAAATATCTTTTCTCATTTTTTTGGAGGCGAACTTCACCTGACATGGGATGAGAAAAGTAGACAAACAAAACAAAATGAGAGCAAATTAAACCACGAAAAGACTGATAAGACTTTTAGTTACAATGACAAAAAAAATCTTCTTTGATACTTTAAAAAAGAAATAGGAGGAAATCTTCACTCAGTCAAATGTTGCCAACTTGCAAATACAAAGTCTAATTTGTGTTTTAAAAAATCAAAGAGGAACATATCAATAATAAAAAAGAGGACTAACCTTGCACTGTGCACGAGATGACCACACCACAAAGAACCCAGAGAGTCCACATAGTTTCTGTCTACCTCTAAATCTGCTTCAGTTACTGAACATTGCAGCTTATAAAGCCTGCTGTAACACCTACAAAGTCTCTGAGTCCACAAACAGCGACAGTGACCGATCACTCCCTGCAATTTTCGTGAGAATCACACAGTTGGTTAACCATCATAAACAGAACTCAAAGATTGTTCACCTCTAACTCCAGGATGTGTTTTAACATATTTGTTTTAGTAACACAGTAAAATTTCATGGGAGGGGTTTGGGAATTTGCAAATGTGCAGCTAATAAAAAAGGAATATGCTAAAGTAATGCTAACAAAGTTTATCTACCCAACCCATCCTTCCCAGAAGCTAGTTTCAAGAGCTAACATTTAAGATTGTCATATTTGAATAAATACGAAAAAACGACAACTTCAACCACAACTAGGCCTAACATGATCACAAAATGGTTCATTGCCCTAAAGGTCCTTATCATTTGGTACATAGCGGTTACGATGGACTCAAATCTTTGCTTAAAAACGATTTATTTGCACCTAATCTTTGTTAGCATACACATGTTAGCAAACACATGTTAGCATTTTGCTCAAAGTACTGTCTTAACATGTAGGACTAGTTTAGGGCTTAAACTGATTTTGTAGTTTGTAATATTAATGGTAGATTGTCATATTAGTTTTACATTCATAAGTGCTATGGGTAACACTTTCTTTTACGGTACACTTATTACCAGGTGATTATCTGGTAATTACATGATAACTACTAAGTCAATACTGTCTAGCTACCAGGTAGGTAACCTTCCATCATCATACAAATTTGAAGCCGAATAGCTCTGGTATTTCCAGGATTTTCTCCGCTTCCTGGAACCACCACTTGCGCAGTAGCATTGTACGCATTCGGCAGGTGAGTCGCTGTGATAGTGCTCGGCTCAAACAGCGTATCGCTACGCAATCTTCGCACGCCCATTGGCTGTATCAAGTGTCAATTATAGAAAATAAGAACCCCGAATAGCTTTTGAAAATGGAGCTTCACAGAAAAAAGAAAAAAAGAAAAACTAGACAGTATTGACTGAGTAGTTATCATGTAATTACAGATGATTTCATGTTGTTAATAGGTAATTACCTGTTAATTACCTGATAATAAGTGTACAGTAAAAGAAAGGGTTACTGTGATATGTATAAACAAAATTTTGAGATTTCCGAGTATATCTGTATCTGCAGGATTTTGGGAAAAGTTCACAGCTGCCTGCTCTTTTTCTCATCATATCATAAGATCTGTAACTTTGTCTTTAAATATGCTGCTAGCTGCCCTACAGTAGTCAAACATTATTGATGGATAACATTGATATTAGTATGAACAGAGCTTAATGTTTAAAGGATATGGTTATAGTGTGTCATAAGTTACGAGTTATTCCTGATTCATTACTATTTTTTATAATTAAACTTAACTTTTTATGTCTTTTAAACAATGTTATCTTTAATTCACTAATAAATAAGTTCCTCCTCAGCCATGTGGCCTCTAAAGGTAGTTTCCTATTGACAGCATGAGTTTAAGATTGGTGCTTAATCACATACAGTTACTTTAATTTCTCCACTGCAGCCATGACCTTAACTTCCCATGACCTATTATAACTTTAAAAGATAAAACAATAGGGCTATAAAAGCACTAACCATAGCATGATGTTTCCTTGTCTGGTGAGAAAGTCCTGTATACTCTGCCCTGTTGAATCAGGTGTGTGATAGATTTTCCTCATAATGTTCAGGGATATTGCTTTTGAGTCAAACCACACAGCTCAATAAACATGTTTGAACATCTGATACAAGTTTGCTCTTTTCCAGGGTCACATTGTCACTTATTTTAACAATACAAGGATGAAGGGAAGGACGGCAGAATAGGTTTATACAATACAATGACATTCAGTAAAATTGTTAGAAGTGTTGCAATGATTTATCTGAATGTTTTCTCGTTTTATTACTCCTCAAATGTAGGTAAGACACCTTTGGCTAAGACATTGAAAAGGTAACTGAGGACAGCTAAAAAAGCAAATAACAAGAAAAGAAACAACAAATCTACAGACAACAAGCATGTTACTTCCTGCTTTAATTAGTATTTGTCAATGGTGGGTTTTTTTGATAGCTCTAACAGAAGGTAAAACTAGAGAGAAATTTGTTTGAAAAAATGAAGAGACCATAAATTCAGGAACATCTATTTGGACAAATCATCTTGTCCGTGGAGAGTTTAAACAGGAGCACCACAGGTTTCACTTTTCAGTCCTTTCCTTTTAGTTAAAATATTTCCAAAACCAGTTCACAGAGCACATTTTCAGCTGTATGTAGGGCATATGGTCTGTATACATATAATCATACAACATAAGTTTCCACACAGCTTTCATACTATTTATAGTATTAATACTTAAAGCATAGTTGGAGAACTTGTCCTGCATTATTTATTACAAAACTGGCATTAGATTGCTTTTCTTTCTGTGGTTTCATCAATACAAACATATGAATCAAAGAGCAATTAAGAGAAAACGTTTTTAACAGAATCCAGAAGCCAAGCTTCTGTAAACAACAAACAAGGGCACTCTTCCCACTCCACAAATAATCAACTCCACAATGTGATGACATATCACTGAGTCACCCTCAAATACAAACAAGCCTCGCTGTCCCTGTGCTTCCCATTCCTCCTTTGTGCAATGAACGCTTCTTTTACCCCCTCCAGGATATGTTTGCATCATCACTCCAAAAGTCAACAAGTAGAGGGGACATTGGGTGGTCTCTTCCCTTTCTGTGTCAGACCTATTTATCTCCAGCAGAAGCACGTCCGCACAAAGCGGGCTGTGAGTCACGGCAGCAGAGCCCCTAACTCAATGCTGCTTTGGTTAATCAGTAACCAGAGTGGGAGCACGGCTGGCCAGCCAGCTGGTTTAAATTCAGGGAGCAGAGGAGACCTCATTCAGGATCTTATTCAGCAGCAGCAGCAGCAGCAACAACAAACGGTAAGAGAAAAGCTTTGGCTCTAACTCAATAATTGACTTTTAATGAAGAATATGCAAACCTAGCAGAAATACAGGAAATATTTCAGTGATAATAGTGGGACTAATCCATTACACCCTTCAAAACCATCAGATCAGACTTTTAATGTCTACGACCGATGCTTAGGACAGCACCTCTGTCAAAATTGAACTTCTCAGACATTTATTTTCCTCTTAAGTATTAAAATTACAAATATCTGGAAAATTAAAATCTAACAGTACAAATAATTTTTTCAACCAGATCACATTGAAAATTCTGACATTTAACAGAAACATAAGTAATCATCAGTTACTGATGTTTTAAATCACTGCCATTGAGTCATCGGGTACAAAGGTGGGGTGATGGCGTCTAAGAACATTTGAGTGCACTGGTTTTGTTGATATAGGACCAAGGCCATGTCCTCTGGTACATGTCCAATCAGAGGAAACTCTAATGTTTGCTAGACGCCTCCAAGAGTCCATCAGTCCACATTTCTGCATGCTCATCTCAGAGGATAAAGTCCTACTTTTGCATAAGAGCTTTACAGTCATGATAAATTAAGATGAAAAAGTTGAATGTGGGGAGAATTGCTTGGTGTAAACAATAATAAACAACCTTTATCCTATGATACTTGGCAGCCCCAGCAAAAAGATGCAAGAGCCATCTGAGAAATAGTTACATATATCAACAAACTTGAGTAAAATGATTCTTTTAGAATACATGCTTATCTACATCTAAGTTTTTATTAAATATAAATTCAAGATTTTGATTTAAAAATGCCAAATTTATCTCAAGTTTTAGGGGTGAGTAAGTTCCAGTATGATGGAGACCAAAGCACGCTGAATGTGCATCCCAAGTCTGACTGCTCCTTAAGCCCGGTCCAAACAAACAAAACCTGAGTGCAACA
Organism: Xyrichtys novacula; assembly: GCA_962446985.1. NCBI lineage: Eukaryota > Metazoa > Chordata > Actinopteri > Labriformes > Labridae > Xyrichtys > Xyrichtys novacula. The sequence goes on along the minus strand of OY660874.1, from coordinate 20,432,094 downwards.
CCATTTTGTTTTCAGATGGTGAACATACGCAGACTTGCACGAACACAGACATACGCAGTCAATGTGTCTTCATTATCTATGCGACCTCTCTAGCAAAGGGTAAGGCCTGGTCTTATTCACTGACGAGAAAGAGAGAAGAGACACAAAGAACAATCAATCCATCACTGACACACCAATGTTCCTGCCAGCCAATCCTGTCAGAGTCAGAAAACCAGATCCAGCCAGATTTCTGACACCAATACTCAGTGCTCATGAAAACTCTGGCACTTCTCTCTGTAATCATCTGAAATTAAGAATATCTGCCTCCTTCCACAGAAAGAATCAACAAACGAAAGGTAAAAATGAAGATTCTGCGACCATCGTTTCTTGCCCTCCTACTCGGCTGCTACATCTCAGCAAGCCAAGCGAACCGCGTCTACATCCACCCCTTTACTCTCTTTGCCGCCGAGAATGTCAGTTGTGAGACCCTGCATACCCAGACGTCCAAGCCTCTTAGGACACTTCCAGTGGCCCCCCTCGATATTGAAGTCCTGACACCAGACAGCAGGGATCTGTCTAAGGTGGATACGCAGAGGCAGAATATCACAGTGAGGACCATGGTTCTAGCACAGCTGTTGAACACTGCGGGTCTGAGGTTTTACCAGGCTCTCAGCAGCAAACAGAAAAGCAGCAACACCCTACTCTCTCCTATCAACACCTACGGATCCCTCGTCACCTTCTACCTGGCAGCATCCAAGAGGACAGCGAGCTCATACCAGGTCTTTGCATGAGATGAATTTGTTTTATCTACCATTTTTAGCAGCAAGAAAAGACGACACATTCACTTAATTCCTCAGGAAATTATTGGCTGGTGTACAAATATTGGCAGAAACAGACATAACAACCTACTTTTATTTGTGCTGTTCAGATAAACAACTCTACACTCTACATCGAGTCCTGTTGGTTCAGTTTATAACATAAATGTTTCCTAATCCTCTCCTTCCAGCTTTTACTGGGTCTGAGCAGTGGTACCGACCCAGAGGACTGCGTCTCCTTAGTGGATGGACACAAAGTTCTCAAGACCCTTCAGAGCATCAACTCTCTGGTGGATGACGGGCCCAAAGATGAAATCACAACCCAGGTCTGGGCCTTCTCTCGCCAAGGAGCTCAACTTTCCGAGGACTTTATTCAGGGCACACAGGACTTCTCTGATACGTCGTTCATCCGCAGCGTTGACTTCTCCAATCCACAAGAGGCGGAGCAGGTAGTGAACACCTTTGTGGAGAAGACATCGGACGGGAAGGTGAAGGGCATTTTTGGAGACGTGAACGCCAGCAGCGACCTCCTGTTTCTTACCTCCCTGAACTTCCAAGGTCAGTGTTGTCCTCTTCTTTTGTTTAGACCTCTGCTGAGTTGATTCGATTTCATTTTGAATCAATAACACTTTACAGATTGCTTCATTAACTCTAGAGGAACACAGAAAGATACAGGGTTACACATCGTTCTTCATTGTATTGTGTCTACATGACTTTGTCAGTTGACCCATTGTGTAATACCGAAGTGAAACATTGGTAGACCTGACTGTGGAACTTTTGTTGGGTCTGTCTAGGCAACTGGAGGACAGCTTTCCAACCAGAGACGACCTCCATGCAGGAGTTTTACGTGGATGACACAACCACGGTGATGGCTCCACTGATGACCCACACAGGTCATTACCACTACCTGAATGATAAGGTAAATCTTTGTTCAGGATCTTGAACTCTAAAACTCTCAGGAGAGTTTGCAGACCCTGAGTTTATTCAATGAACTCATTTGTAAAATGTTTCTTTTTTTCATGTCTGTAGGTTCGCCGTTGCACGGTTGTGAAGCTGTCTTTGAGCAAGCGGTCTTACATGATGCTTGTCCTGCCTCATGAAGGCACCAAGCTGCATGATATAGAGTCAAAGCTGCGCAGTGATGACATTTCTGGCTGGTATCAGAACCTCCAAGAAGGGTGGGTATTGTATTATCTAAAGTCCTAAATACTAAGAATTAATGAACTATGATTCTACATGATCTTTATTTTATTTATAGCTGTGTGGTGCAAATCCTTTTCAAGTAGGAATTCGCAATCTGTACCATGACCTGATGTTTAGCTGTCACGTTTTCTGCTCCTGATAGTATTTAACTGGGTTCTAATATAAGTTTTTGTGTTGAATACCTTAAATTTTAGGCCTTTGTTAATGTAAATGACAATTAATAAGTAATTACTTGAGTGGATACAGGATATTTGTTCCTAAGTTAAAGTTAAAATACCTTCGCTGTTGCTCTGAGGTGAAGTGGATCATCTTCAAAACAACAGATTTGTGGTTTTATCCTTTACTCTTGCCATCTGCAGGTCGAAAAGTCTTTTGACTTACAATTGTTTGCAAAGGTAGAGCATGTGAAAATCACTGAGAGGATGAATACTGATATGCAGGAGCTGTAAATGCTTTAAATGGTCATCTGTGTGTTAATTTAGCGAATTACTATCTATTGTTCAAATTCTCAAGTATATTAATAAGGCTAAGTATGTTTCTCACCCTTCTGTCCATCCTCTCAGCCTTCTGGAGCTCACACTCCCGAAGTTCTCCATGTCCTCTGTAACCAACATGCATGAGCTTCTGCTCAATGTGGACCCAGAAGTGGAGGCCAAACTTCTGGGATCCCAGGCGGAGTTCAGCCAACTCAGCGACACCAAACCCTTCACCATAGACAAAGTGGGTGCTCATCTGCTCATATTCTAACGAGAAAATCACTGTGTTGACGCACATCAATCAAAGATCTTCCTTTCTCCTTTCAGGTGGTCAACAAAGTGACGTTTGAGATGACAGAGGATGACGCTGAACCTCAGGACATGATCCCGGCAGAAGGAGTCCCTCTAAAACTGTCCATCAACCGGCCGTTCTTCTTTTCCGTCATAGAGGGAGACTCTGACGCTATCCTCATGTTGGGCAAGATCACAAACCCTACCCTCTAGAGTTCAAACCATCAGAAACCTCTGATGATAAAAACATTCAGTTTCATTTAGATCATATACTCAATAAATTAGTCACCCCTGCTCATAAAAGATCTCAGTATTTAACAGTCCTGTAGTTGTCTTTGACCTCTCTTTACAGTTTAATAGTCACCGTGGTTCCCTGTTTCAGTATTTATGTAAATCTGTTACTTTAAACTGTGCCTGTTCAAATGCTAATTTGCTTTTTTCATCTGTAAAATTTATTATAGCAGAGTTCTGTACAGTATTTTTCTGTAGAGTAGGTACAGTAACCATAATTCTCTATGATGAATGACTAATAGGATGTACTGTATATTGTAACTAAGAGTTTATTTTTGTTTTGTTATGATTTGTGATTGCTGGAATAAAACATTTGTATCCATATAAAGTTCAAATGTCTGTTTTTCTAAGTCAGGGTTTCAGTTCATGGTGGTTCATGGTTAACCTACAGGTGAAAGATTTAGCCTCATTTCCTCCTGATGGTATAGAAATTAAAATTTAATGTCTAAATCTGTATGCTCATTGCCTAAAAAGAATCAAAAATAATAATTTATAGCAGTCAGTATACAGTTATTATATACTAATAAAGATCTGGGAAGTTCTAGTTTTCAAGTGATTAAATCTCATGACCTCAAACAGACAATCACAAATGCGCACAATACATCATACTGTCAGTGCAAGTGGGTGGAAAGAGCAATGCTGTAAGATAAACAGAAAAAGAAGTAACAATCTGTAGGTGAGATTTGTGATTTCTGGTTTTAAATTTGGTCAGAAGCATTGGTGTAAAATTAAATTTTATTTGTTGGAAGAATTTTACTTATATGAGAATATACATGAGAAAAAGAATTCATATGTGAACTAACTCAGAAAAAGATAGATTCTCATAGCCAATGAGAATAATGTGATGGCACTGGTGGTGTTTTCCTCTAGGCAAAAAGAGTCAAATCAGTTTTTTAAGGATTTTTTTTTAATTAAAGATGAACTTAAATTTTAGACGTGTTTGTGTTTTTTCTACTTCTTCATCTTGAGTGCCATCATGTGTAATATTGACTTTGGAATAAACACAATGTTCAGGATCCTGTGTTTTTGTTTTGGGTGAAAAGTTGATGTCGGGCAAACGTGACTGATGTAGATCAGTGATGAAATGTACAGTGAAAACTGTTTCGGTACTTTGTGCCACAATGCATAATGCTTCTAGTCAAGTTTTTAAGCATTTTGAGGTGAACACTGTTGTGCAAAACAAGCAATGATAAGGATGTTACCTCTGATACTTATGAAGCCTTAATTTATTGATCCTATTAACCCTAGTAATCTTTTTTTTTTCAACCTAACAATTCATAACATGATGATGCACACAAAATGTACATCTAAAAAAAGAATAAATATTATACAAATAGCTCAAAATTCCTGCATATGAATAACCTCACTTTAAAATGTTTGCAAAAGTTATTAAAAGCTCAAAAATTATATCTGTATAACAAAGGGGCCTCTTTCCTTTAATCATTTTTACTTACTTTGTTATATTCCTATGCAGAGGATATTTTTTTAATGACACAAAACCAACACTTTACCCAAAGCCTCCACTTTATTCCAAATTATATAACATTAAAGATATTTTAATAAACAACTTTAGACTTTCAGATAAATGTTTTTACACTAAGACTCTTCTTTTTAGATAAATCCTTCACCAGGTAGCAGACATTCACATTCTCTTTGATTTGTGTTTCCCAACATATGAGCAATATGATAAACTTTTCTGTAAAACAGTTTATGATAAAACCAGCCGACATCAGTCATTTGGTTAGAATAAATCAGTATCATAGTACTATAAAGTAAATTTGTTAATGTACCAACAGCAGGAGTAATGATCCCGTTTAATGCACAATGACTTGCAAGTTCTTGTTGTGCAATTTAGCACTAATGTTGGCATTAAATAAACTGTCTTTTAATGAAAAAGGTTAAAAAAAGGATCTCAGTAGTGTCAGTTCTTGTCCTACATCCCTCTTCATTCAATAAATCATACCTGTTACCAGCCAGACCTTTGTTTTACTTCTCAAGTATTTAGGAAATACAGGTATGAGTGCAGCATGTTCTTCCTCTCCGTCAACGCGGTGTCAGCTTTTCATTGATTTTGCTCAGCGAGCTCTCGGGCCTCTTTCACAAGGTCCATCAGAGTGGAGAACATGGAGATGTCCCCTGGCTTCAGACCCATCTTCTGGATCTGAGACACAAAACAGAAGAAAATCAAATCATTTCAAGGTGATGTTTGCCCTTTAATGGTGCTTAATGACAATTTTGGGGATTTTTTTGTACTTCAACCACCTACCTGTTCTCCCAGATATTCCACATCCAGTGCCAGTTGAAGTCTGATCTTGCCGTCGTCTGTGGGTCCACCGTTTGCTCCTGCTGTTGTGGTTGCGTTTGCACCTTTTCTGGCTTGCTTCAGTCGTTTCAGACTTTCCTCCATCTTTCTCACCGAACTGAGCACCTCAGAGATCGTCTCATAGTACCTGAACACAAAAAAAGAGGGAACATGTAAAAGGTAAACACTCACATTGTGGGTTAGATTTCTAGAAATAAAACTAAAACTAAAACTAGTCTTTAAGCTATTTCAAATTTTAAAAAGTACACTCACTCACAGACTTTATATTTTTTTATTTCCTCAAAACTAAGACGCTTTCTGACTCTATTCATTTTTGCATGTCTGCTTACCTCTGTGTGCATTCACACAGTGCAACACGAAGCCACTCCTGTGCTGTGGAGGGAGTAACCAGCCCTGTCGAGTCTGTCAGCAGCTGATGCAGCGGGCGTAAGGCGTTATCCATGTAGGCTGAAGCACGCACAGGCACATCCTAAAAAACAGTGTGCTGTTTTATTAACACACTAAATTAGGATTCACATGTAAAAATTTAAACAGGATCAGCACTGTGTTCATGGTAAACAACTGGACAGGTAATTAAAGTACCTATGAGTTTATATTTTTGAACTCTCAGAGGCTCCAAAACCATCTTTCTTTGATTTTATGTGTCCATCCTTACATTAAAATATTTGGAGCATGACGGTACCAAAATCAAATACCATTGTGATTCATTGATTCACATGCATGATCTGATTACCCTTAGAGTCTAGCCAGCCGATGCAGTTTATAAAAGTGAAATTTGACTTTTGACTGTGCCATTTCCATCAGAGGAGACATATAAGCCACAACACGGCTGACAGAGCATCAGCCCTCCAGGTTTAATCAAACCAGCGATGTTCCAGCTCAGAGGGAAATACATACGTTTGCATGTGTTACGCTTCACTGACCTTATTAGTCCTGCGGTAGAGTCGGGGAACCTCAGAGGCGCTCTTTAGGAAGCGGCAACTGCGTTCAGTCAGGTGCTGGGTCATCTTGTTATTCAGAGTGGGGATGCTACTTGACAGGCAGGCTTTTGAGTCGGACAGAGCATCTGAAATAGAAGAAAACACCACTGAACTGAAAGATCTACGAGTCTTTCAATCTTAATTTCTTTTCTGAGACTGAGATACAGTCATTCTCAAAAGGCTGTTGGGGATTGAACTATAAATTCTTTAAATGTCAGTAAACAACAGATGCAGGTTTGCAATGACACAGCTCATGCAATGACACGTCAACAAGCTGCAGATTAAGTGCAGTTCTTGCCCCCCACCCCCCACTCTAGCCCCTCCAAAGTGCTAAAGTCTCACTGGTATGATAATAATTTATCATACCAGTGATAATTGTCTTGAAATTTTGTCATACATATCTTCCTCATTCCCCAATAAAATCTTGAACTTCAGACACAGCAAACTCTAAAAATGAAGTAAAAAAACTTCATCACTTGCAATATACACTTGAAGAGTTGCTCACCTTCCACAAGAGGTACGTTTTTGAATCCAATGGCTTCTAATCGCTGTTTTACCATCTCTACCAGCTCTGGTATCTGAGGAGTTATTGAACAAGTTTTGAAAAAGAAAAACTTTGTCACAGATAAAACAATTGGATTAAGGTTGACAATGAAATACGTGCATTTAAATTGGGGATACTTAAGTGAATACGTGTATTAAATTTGTGTGAGCACCTGGTCCTGCAGTTTTTGGATGTCAGCTGCGATGTAAACCAGCTGTTTGGTGGACAGGGAAGCAGGACTTCCACTCTCGCTGCCGCCCTCCTCCAGCGATGTTCGACTAGAGGTGGAGGAGGCTGAGCTCGGCAGAGGCCTGGTTGGCTCTTTGGTCACCTCTGGGGTCGAAGTCTTTGTTAATACCTTTGAGGACACAAAGCGCAGGTAATGTTCGCATCACTCTTCCTTTGTAAAGACTATAGTTAGAATTGCTGCTCTGTTAAACGATCACTGAATCTATGTAGGTTCTCTTTGGTTCACCTCATCAAGAAACTTTGCGTATCGAGCGTAAAGCTGAAGAGTGAGCTTCCAGAAGCGATGTGCGAGGGGTGATAGGTAGATTTTGTCGGACCAACACCTCTGTAAGCAGGACCACAACACCTCAGATACCTGCAGGTGGTACGCACTGCCAGCTAGGCATGAAAAGATACCTTGTTAGTGCAGTATAAGTAGCATTAAGCAAACACTGATGATCACGACAGAGCTAAACTCCTACCTGGTGCTGCCTCTAGTCCATCACTTACAGCATTCTCCAAACTTCCTGCTATTTCTTTGTACCTGAAAACAAGGACAAGACATACAGAGAGAGAGAGATCAAAACAATCAATAAACAATGAGCTAATACTTCTGCTCTGATACGCAGGTGCCTGTGACGTGTGTTCGACTGAAACTTTGGACTTCCCAGAAAAGCTGGCATGCAAGTTTGCATTGTGAAACGAGGACGCGAGCTGTAATCTTTACAGTGTGTGCATTTTTCTGGGGGTGTAAGGACGTCGACAAACACAAAAAATGTACTTTTTACATGGATCACTGGCCAGTCAGTGAAGATGCAGAGTCATATTTATGGGTGTTATTTAGTAATACGCTGACACACATTCTCAATTCATATTTCTCCGCCTGTCATCATTTTTCATGGAGCTCGTACCCACGAGCAACTTTCACATTCCTGTAAAAGAAAGCCTCTTCAAAAATTCTGAACATCTGCCAAGTTGTCTTTTTGCTAAAAAAATACAGACAGCAGTTTTAATCAAAGCTCGTCCCTTGAGACCTTCATGCAACACCAGACGTCAAAAATGCATGCTGTGTAGAAATTCAACCCTGACTCACAGGAACCAGAGTCATTTAAGCTGAAGAGTCGAGATTCACAGGTCGTATTCGCCACTGAATAGAAGTGATAGACTCTAAGGTGAGTATGTGTGTCATAGCAAACAAAAACTAGGCATGGAGAGGAGAAAGAAAAGAGAATGGATATCTATTTCATGAAATACAGCCATATTCTTTCTTGCAGAGAGTTGAATAAAATGGTGACTTACAGTGAATAAATAGACTATAATCCTCTCTGTAATTTAAGTTTATGTACCTGAGGTAGGGATGCACTGATCCAATATTTGGATCGGATATTGGCTCCGTTATTGACAAATTAACTGGATCTGATGAATGACACTGATCCAGTCTTTTTTTTTTTAATTAATTTTTCTTTTAAAACATTGGAAGTCTTACTTCTTTTTGCTGTGTAGTAAAGTGGAATTTGTTATTTGTAAATAAATAATATTAAGTACATTTATATCTGTGCTAATTTGTTACCTATTTTTAACAAGGCAAATGTCAAGCCTGATGCCTTCACTCACAGGGCAAGGTATACAGTTCATTCATTCAACAGTAGTATTGGATCAGTATCGGATATCGGCCGAAACGCTCAGCCCAGGTATTTGTATTGGATTGGATCAGAAAAAATTGGATCCGTGTATCTCTAAGTTGAAGATGCACACAGGCAGTATGCCATGAACTCCAAAATATCCTAACACCTGAAAAGATTGCTTATTTAGAAAAAAATAAATAAATAAATACAAGAAATACACTGATATTTTGGAGTAACAGTGAATCAGCCCCAACAACTCATATCTCAGCAGTACTATGAGAAAGAAACTGATTATGAGACCTCTTAGGATCTGTCTGTCATCACTGAATCTAGCTTATATTTTTTCATATGATACTATGTCCAACATAACAACCCTTTGTGATAACCTTTATTACAGTATAATGTCTTAAATATCCCTCAATTCTGTTTCGTCTCCAAAAAGCTCTGCAAAGTGTCATCTACATGCTTTATATGTTAAATTCAATTTGTGCTGATGACATTGAGAAATCGTACCGTAGTTGAAAGTAAACAGGCAGGTTCCATTTGTTGTTGAAGCTGGTATACAAAGGGTGAACTCTTAGCCTCTTCACACTGGCCTGCGAGCTGCACTGACGCTCAAACTTCCGCACAAACTCCATGCTTGCGCTGTAACGCTAAAACAGGAGATAGAGAGTAAACAGTAAACACAGACACAGACAAGAAGCACTATCAGTGTAATGCCCAAATTACGTGACAGTACACCAGTACAGCTTTTTATGAAGTGAATACATACAAACATAAACAGCGTGAGTGTGGCTTTACCTCAAAGAATATGTCTGGGTTTCCAGGGTTAAAGAGATAAGACAACCTCTCCTCAATACCTTTGATGATCTCTGGCCACACAGAGTTCACCAGGAAGTCATAACCTGGCACTGTGTCAGCTTTGTCACTGAGGTGAGAGGGGAAATCAGCAGTTTAAAAATCAGTATGTGTAAAAAAAAAAAAATTATTTATTGTGCAGCATCTAAGACTTGCAATAAAAAACCTTCACGTTCAACTCTCTGAGATAATATATATGATTATACGTTAAAGTCCTTGTGATATGATGCTCTATGCATGCTCTGAATTGAATGACCTCACTGACAACATCAATACCTGGATACAGCTCCACCTGTGACCTCTTTGAGGAGTCTGCAGTGATGAGGTACAAACTCCAAAAGCCTGGTGTACATCAACTGGAGACCATTTGGATTTGACTTCACCACCTCCTCTACTATCACCTTATAAAAGGAGAGGACAGGTTTGTAAGGTTAATGCCTTAAGCAAAGCAGTCATGTAATGGATGTACAGTGCATTAAAGGTACAGTGTGAAGTATTCAGCAGTACTTTGCAGAACAGAATGGGCGAAAAAAGAATTTAGGATGAATAAACATGTTTAAATGACTTTAAATCACCTGACTGTAAAAATATTTTTGTTTTTGTTAAATTAGAATCAGCCTTTTATAAACTCAGAGGATTGTGTCTCCTTCTACAAAGGCCACCATCTTGCACTGCTATGTTGCTACAGTTTCCCAGACCAGACAAACTAGTGACATGTATGTTTTTTGTTTCTGGTGGGTGAGCTAAGGTGCTTTTCAATCCTGAGTATGACCACTCTACAACACAAAAAAACTCCCATTGTGCAGCTTAAAACTCCAAAACTGTGCAGCATGTTTTTACCTGGTCCATGTATGGTTTGACCAGCACTTGTCCTACCAAGGCCTCAGCATCTCGGGTCTTATCTATGGTGGCGTACGTCCTCAGGCAGTGTCGCACCATGTCCACATTGGATGTTTGCAGCCCCTCGATCAGCAGGCCCTCCAGAGACTGCTGCAGCATGGAGGTGATTCCTGCTATACGCTGACAGAGGACAGAAACTATCAGGTCACAGCTAAAAAGATTCAACTCAACACAGAGAAACCTCAGCTAAGAGGACAAAATCGATCAAAATCAAAACTGGAACGAGACATTTGATGATAACTAAAAGACTGGCAGACACTTTATTGGTTTATCAGCTGTTGAACTGAGTTATGACTTGAATTCCACTTACAGGTCTGACTTTGTCCAGTAAGGGCATGCCTTTACTTTGTACCGCATGGAACTGCAGCTGGTTGAATTCAGTAGCGATCCTCTCCAGGATCTGACCTGCTAACAAGGGACTGCAAACAGGCAGACAAACCAAGATGAAGCCAGATATAAAGGTTATGCGCGACTGATGTGGTTCTAATCATGTGTTTGCGACATGGATGTTTGTTTACACTGGAAAGCACATCTCAAAGTAAAAGAAAAGCAAACACAGATGATTACGATGCAGCTTTGAAAAGATGAGAGCACAGAGGTTTTGTTTTATTAATTTCATTTGGTCTATTGTTGGACTCCCTTTGTGCCATACCTGACTAGAACAAATGTTGTAAAATAAATATTGAAACTGCATTTACTTGGTAAACACCTTGTCCACATGAAATGATGGGTTGTGTACTAAGTGCTGGCATATGAGTTTCCCACCTGCTGATTTCCAGAGAGCTTGATTCTTTGGAGTTCTGCGAGTGTAGGATCTTCTCAATCTTCTCCACTGAGCGCACCACCTGAATCAGCCTCAGGACACACACCTTGTGAATGGGACAGTTTGAACATAGTCAATATCCCAATAAGGTAGAGGCAATATTAGAGCTAAAGTTTGAAACAGTTTCGCAAGTTTATGATATGAGTAGATTTCATATTGTAAACTTCAGGTTTTACATTTCTAAATGATGAAAACAAAGTTTAATGAAATGAAGTCAAAGAAGGAACCAAACCTTCTTCTTCTGCAGGTCTTTCTGTTTGGACAGCTGACCGTCAATAGCCTCAATCACCTCGCTCACACAGGATCGCATACTCTGCAACACATAAATGCAAGGCCCATGCAGGCAATGAGCACTTCATGATTAGAGCTGCTTAAAGCTAACTGAACTGACTTATTATAATGAACTATGTACCATAACTTCTTCTCTTAGCTGTCCAAGTGGCACAGAGAGCTGGTTGAGGGCTTTGTCCATCCCAACCTGTAAAGAAAGAACATGTGACAATATTCACCAACCAGCCACAACATGATGAACATTGAGTAGTAGACATAGTAGGTGATGGTTGTCAACTGAAGTAAGTTATATTTGAAAGGTGTTCCTTAGATCCTGTCCACGTCATTAACAAACATAATGTAATGAGTTACATTGGACTGCCCAGGTGTTCATTATGTTATGAGTAGTCTGAGTATATAAAGACGCTACAATGTGTGTGCGAGCATATGAGAATAAAAAGGGGAGAGTGGGGTAAGATGAGCCATATTTTCATTTTCCCCAGGTGTTCTCTTGTTATGTTGTTTTATCTTCTTTTTCTTCCTGCATGTTAAAGCAATTTGTGAGCTATTGTTTTTTAAAGTGCTATATAAATATATGCATTATTATTATAATCATATGTCATGGCACGGACGGGTTTTTCTGTGGTTTCTAGATCCTCTCTCCTCTCCTATCTGCCTCAGTCTGTTGGTATCATGTCTAATAGATGCAAACACAATAGAGGTGCAACAGACCAGGTTGGTAGAAAGGTTCACAAAGTCGGCATAGTCCTTGTTGATGAGCTCCACCATGGCCGTTTTCAGCAGCTTATAGTAGAGCTCCAGGTCCTCTCTCATCTCCTCCAGCTGGACCTGCTTCCGGCACTCGGCCACAAACTGGTCCACATCGAAGTCCTCCTACAGACAGACAGGCAGATGGAAGGATCAAGCACACATCTGGTAATCAGCCTAACACACAACAACTTTAAAAGTGTCAAACTTGCTCTTTTCAAAGAGTTTTGAGGGGAAGCAGACCAGGGTTCAGTTCTCAAACATGCAGTTTAAAGACATTTCACTCGTTTGCTCGTGTTTAAAGAACATTAATGCAAACAACTGGGGTGTTTCACATTTGACTAGACTGTACTTGATATGTAAACGCAGAAAAATCCACACTTATCGATATCTGATCAAATACAAAGATGTTTATCATGTGTCAACTGTGAACCGGCCGATGCTAGTTTGATAGCTAAAGCTAGCCTTAGCCACGGAACGAAAGGTAACTCCGTTGACATCTTACCTTCATAAAAACATCTTTATCGAAGCACAAGGACTCTGGTCCCTTTGGTAGATTCATGTTGAACTCACACACAGACAGCTACGCTGCAACAAAATTAAAAGTTAAACGCCTTCTGCTAGCTGAGGGGTTCAAGCTTCCGCAAACATGGCAAACAAACACACGAAGAAGAATCCGGAGGACCACGAGATTAGTTAGAAATAAACTACAGCGCCCCCTAAAGGCAGTGAACGGAACATATCAACAAGGTTTTGGGACTGCTTTCCTAATCACATGAATTTCACCGGTAATAAAACTAATACCGGTACTATCACTTATATCAGACTTTATTTGTAATCTATTAATTTGATGTTGTAGTTTTGATAGCATGTGATTTTTATCCCTGTTATATAAACCAGTGGTTCTCAACTGGTCTCACTCTGGGACTTGTGGGATCTGTGGGTCTCACTGGGACCCACATTTTCCCATGGTCCTTAAGTCACGACCTACTTTTATAGATAACCTTTAAAGACTCAAACCTTTAACACAAATACACCAGTTTTATTGAGAAAAGTTCATTTCAGAGCAGATGAACTGAGGACGACAACTACTGAAGTTGCATATACAGAAAATGTCAAACAAATATAAAACTGCACAAAAACTAGCCTTTTTTAAATGAAAGACGTCAAACTTCAGATGCGATCCAGACAGAACATGTCTGTGTCCCACTTTTGGGGTCGGGACCCACCAGTTGAGAAGCACTGATATAAACTGTAAAACATGGAAGCTATTTATTTACAACAGAGGTTATATGCTATCTAAAGATATAAGCTACTAATTTTGGCTTATTGCACTTGAAATAACATGTGCTCTATGGTGCATCAGTATGGTTATAATCGTAAGTGTGTATTGTAGCAATTCCATATGTTTTGCAATGTGATTTTATGACATTAAAATTCAACGTAATGTAAATGTCAAGGTCCAACAATAGACAGGATAGAAATACCACAGAGTAAACTCCAAATAACATTTTAAAACATCTCAGGTATAAATAAAGATATTGAATATATAAAATACATGTTTGTAATCAAAAAAGCAAGATAAGAAAAGTAAGTTCACGGTGAAATCATCAGATAGAGAAAAATCAGATCAGATAAATAAAAATATTTAATGTATAAACATTCTGTTTGTAATCATTCAGAAAAGAAAAATAAGTTCAAATGCTCAGATAAAGAAAGAATGATGCATAATATTCTCTGTAATATCAGCTCCAGTTAGTAGCTCCTATCAGCATCTCTCCTCCAAATTTGGATGAGATGAGATGTTTTTTATTGGATGAGAGAGAGCAGGCTGTGGTGTCAGGTGATGCGGTGGCAGCCACTACTCTCTCTATTTTCTCTCTGGATGGAGAAATCGCTGCTATCTCAACCCGGATGAGCTCTGCTACAACTATCTCTAATTTTGCCCAGTGCGCAGCGCTGTAGGCAGAGCAAGGAGGCGGAAATATTTCAGTACCCTTGAAGCGGACAGCTCTCCCCGGATCCGCACGCGTCCGACCACCAGGGCTCTGCAACCCCAGTCTGGAGGGTGAGGCACGAGGATCATAATTCATACCCAAGCTCGGGGAGGGTTTGCCCGCCACGTTAAGGACGATCACCGAAGATCGTGACCACTCACTCAGTCAAACCGTAGTGGTTGGGTGAGACAGAGGGAGTAACAGAGGGGAGCAGAGCAGCATCACTACAGAGAGAGATGGCGGAGTGCGGGCGGAAGGCGCTGTCTCTCCTGGAAGCGGCCCGCTCCCGGTACGAGAGCCTGCAGATATCCGACGATGTATTCGGAGAGTCCGCGGATGACAGCAGCGACAATCCCTTCTACAGCACCTCCGGAGACTCCGACTCCGATAACTACATAGCAGAGACAGGCGAGGAGCATGAGCACCATCAGCACCACCACCACCATCACCACCACCAAAAACGAGGCGACAAGGAGAGCGGGCACAGCGGGAGCAGCGGGGCCGGTCCCCCGGGCTCGCTGTCCCGGAGTCAGGCGGAGGAGGAGGGCTGGACGGAGACTCTGCAGGATGTCACGGTGCCGCCGTACAAAGAGACATACGGTGAGACATGATGCACGCCACGGAATGAAAGAGGTCATTTGTGCAGCAGGGAAGAATCGGGGTAGTGTGAGGTGATAGGATGGAGACATAGTGCAGTACAGTGCTTCCCTGGTTCTCAGTAATACAATACATTTATTTCCATTTGCATTTCAATATGTGAGTCTGTGTGTCCATGCATCCCCAGAGTGGAGCATGACAGTGCATCGTTAATTGCTGTACCAAGTTAATTGCAAACGCTCAGCCTTTGATACTTCACCCCCTTGATGCTCTGGTACACACTCTCCCGTGGGTGGGTGTGTGTTCACGTCGCAGGGCAGAGCAGGGGGACGTGCTCCTGTTTAATTTAGAGAAGCAGCATGCAGTCTCCTCTGGTTCCACACACATGTATCACAGAATACAAGCACTGATGCATGCTGGCCTTTGTCCTTCTCAACTTGAGACCCAAGCTCAAGACACTCTGATTTTAATGTGACACTTCTCCATGAATTCATGTGAATATATGTGTGCAGACAAAGGAGAGATGAGTGTGTGAATCATGACAGCTTAAAAGCACAAACAATGCTCTGTCTGTCCAAGAGAGACATGCCCACAATCATTATCTCACAGATTGTTCTCGTGCTTCTTCCAGCCCTTTGTTTGTCAAATGTGCATCTACAGTACTGTCTCTGCAGAACGCTGCTATTATTATTGCTTATTTATCATTAAGTAATACAAAAAGGAGTCATGAGCATGTTTTGGATGGATGCAGTCTCCTCTCTTATCTCTTCTGCCTCTCCTTCAAGCTGGGAGGTAGAAATGCCATTCAGCATCTACTGTTACATGTTAGACTGCAGCATCTTTGGAGGTGAACCTTAGTCTGCTGCTCAGAAGCAAAGACTGGAGTGTTATGTGTAGAATATCATCTATGGGCAGAGGTTAACCAGGTGAGAGACAACCAGATTTTGTGTAGGAAGCTTGCCTCTTGTTTCTGTCTCTTGTGTGAGAAGTATTATTCACTGGAGCTGCAGAGGACACAGGCAGGAAAACGAGACAACACCTTTAGTTAATGAAATCCACAACCCATCTGCTATTGTCTGAGGATGACTGGGCAAACTATCAATCACTATGAACACAAATGCATTCAAATACACCCAACAAATCAGCTTTTGACATGTCTTAATTCTGAGTTGGATTGTAAACAATGACCAGCAGATTGACAACACCACCCTTCATTCCTAAATAACCCCAAAACACAAAGTGATATAGAGGTCTAGAAAAACTGGCTTCATCAGCGGCAATATCATCAATACACAGTAGACAGTTGGTTCAAAAACATTAACAATGACATTTTTTTTCCAAATAAAAGACCAGAGATGATCTTCAATTAAAAGTTTTAACTTGAAGCTTCATGTGCGATATAGAGCCCATTGAAGGCTGATGGCATTGGCTCATCATGGAAAGCAGGATTAGTGAGCAGGACATCCACCAAAACCTGGACTGACTCGATTTGATCTTGTTTGTTGATTTTGGGATGGCAGTAGCTCAGGAGGTAGAGCGATCGTCCAATAATCGTAAGGTTTCGTGGTTCGATTCTCCCCTATCCCTAGTCTGTCCGTTGTGTCCTTGGGTAAGACACTTAACCCACCTTGCTCCCAGTGTGTGTCCTCCACTGGTGTATGATTGTGAGTGTTGTATGGTGGTGGTCAGAGAGGCCGTAGGCGCAAACTGGTAGCCAGGTTTCTGTCAGTCTTCTCCAGGGCAGCTGTGACTACTAAGGTAGTCTACCACCACCAAGGTGTGACTGTGTGAGTGCGTGAGTGATGTATCCAATATAAAGCGCTTTGAGGGTCTCTGATGAAGCACTATATGAAATCTGATGCATCATCATCGTCATCATTGTTCATCTTCTGTATCTGAGTGATTTCCAATGAAACTTAAAGCACCTGCGAGGAGTTTTTGGACATTAATGAAAAAGTCAAAAATTGAACTAAATACCCTTTTTTGATACTCAAAAGCAAACACAATTGTCACCACTTTGGTTTTGTAATTTTCAATGCTTGACATTGGTGTGAGGGGTCTGTTTTTACATTTCCCACTAAAGTAGTCACAATAACTTCTATATTTGACTCTAAAAGTCAGCAGGATGAGATTTCTGTGAAAGACACTATTTAAGCATGTAGCACTTTTACTCCTCGGCTTTTGACCCAGCATGAGACACCATTTGTTTTATTGCTTTATGTTTTATAACAACTATTTATTCTTGTTTTATGTTATTATGTACGGCACTTTTTGTCAGCTTTGGTAGTTTTTAAAGTGCTCTATAAATAAAGTTGAGTTAAGTTGAGAGTTGAGCAGAGGACAAGATAAGCAAAGACTGCTTTGTCCACAAGGGGGCACCACAACGAATACAGACAGAAAGTTTCCCACAGGAGCTTTAACTTCAGTAATCCTTTTGAGATACAACCCAGATATGGGTTGTAACTATTTTATCCATCCAAAATAATGTGAACCAGATCGTGCGATGATGGTGCACTATAAGAAGCAGTTTGGTGAGAGTAGATTTACAGGATGCTTTACACTGCCATTCATATCCTTCCATCCTTTTCTCTACCAGCTTGTTTTTTGCTCTGTTGACTTAAGCCGGAGAGCCAGCAGGTGTGTGTCTATCTGCTTTGTACAGTCTGGTCTGTTTTTTTTTTTTTTCTTTTCCACAAGATACAGTTAGCGTCTGTTTGCTCAAGCTCAGACGGTGTGGGTGTGTCCCGCCATCCTGCTCCAGGGTTGTGATGATTAAGAGCTGCCTGACTGGATGGACTCCGAACAGCCAGGGAGCGTAATCACACTTTAAAGCTTGGAGAGCGATCTCTGATTTAATCGGCCTTAAGAGTGAAGAGTGAAACATCCTGAGCAATAGCATATCTACATAACCGTGTCTTTCCACTGCTTTTAAATGGCCAGAGATGAGAGGCTGCTTAAGCTTGATGAGGTTTCCACTAAGTTGATCCACAGTGGAAATATCTTCTGTGGTATTTTTGTCCTGCAGCTCCAGGATTTCTCTCAGTCTAGCTCTCTGCCAACCTGCCTGGCTGTCTTTTTGTCACCTGTCTGTCGACTTCTCCATCCACTTCTCTGCCCCTCTATGTGTCTTACTTTTCAGCAGTGACAGTGCTGACACAGACCCAGTGTTGAAGTGACAGCTCCCATCCTAGGAGACTGTGCAGCCCGTACATAAATCATCAGCCTCCGTCAGAAAGCATCGAGTCAACCCTGTGCAAACTGCCCCCTATTCGAACTAGGTTATGTTTTAGGTGTGTGTACAGTCACAGCAGAGACTACTCCATTTTTTTCTCACAGGAGCAGAGCCTTGAAAACACGTTGGCTTGCAGAAAAATGTGATTTACTTGTTTAGCACGAGTTCAGAGGTGAAGTGAGACTGTTTACCCTGCAGGGCAGTCAGAGGTAAAGGACCGGGGCAAGGATTATAAAGCATACAGCTACGTCTTAGATTATATAACCACTTTATTATGATGTTCAAGGGAATTAAAAAGCTATTTATTCATTCGCTGCTGGACATGTCTGATAGATTACTCGTACTGCCCGTGTTATGTCACTTTATCTCCCTGGCTGTGTTTTTCTCTCTGTCTTGTCTACGTTTTGTTTCTTCCATTTGCAGAGTCATCGTGAACAAAACACACAGACACAGACACGCAAATTAGATTATATATCTATTTGGAATTCATATAGAAAACTAAAGCAAAGAAATACAGGAAAAATACACTGTAAGGCAACATTATTCATCTCTCTGAGGTATGCTGGCTTTTAGATGGATTTAGAGTCTCTAGTTTAGTACAAAAGAAAAATAATAAACTACTTTCAAAACATTTCCCTCTTGTAGAATCAGATTAAAATTAAATGAACTCGCCATAGCAGCTTTTTCAGTTTTCTGCATTAAGGTTAGTGAGTTCAGAGTTTTTAATCATCTGCTCATTAGATTTCTTATGATTTTGATAGTACTAGTCTATTTAAAATAGAGTCTCTTGAAGGAACAGTGTGTTAAAAATGGGAATATTTAGTCATATCCATAAACCAGATGATAGAAACACTTCCTTGCTCACCCTATGTGTTTGTGAAGCGACGGTGGCCTTTGAGGACAAGAAGCCCTGCGGTGCAAGATAATTATGATCCTCAATTTGCTTGAAGTTTTTACTATCAAAAACGTCTATCAATACACATCTGTGCACAGCAACAGCTCTCTAGGACAAAGATTATTTCAAGCTTGCTAATGATTATTCTACTGAGTTTAGGGAATCTGGTAGTAAAGGGATGTATGCAGCTTTAATTCACCTGAAAAAAAAGTCAGACATAAGCGCTCTTATATAATTTCCACGATAAGCTTAAGGCTGCTTTGTCTGCATGATAGGTTTACCCCTAACCCACATAAACACTCTAATCTCTCTTTGTTAAATCCATGACTGTAAACGCTCCACCTGGCAGATGTTCTTCCCCTGACAATAGAAATACTACAACTGTCATGAGGGATTATACTTGTGTCTGTGTATGCGCCACAGCAGGATTTTTTCTAATGAGTAACGTGGAAATGGATGTTTCAAAGCTTCCTTAACATTGGATGACAGAAGCGATCTTAAAGACGAAGACTATAAACGTTTGAGCCAGTTTTAATCAGAGCAATGAAGGCTGGATTGAAGATCAGCTGACAGGGGTGTGAGGAGAAATCAACAGAAATATTTCTGTTTCCATATAAATACTGCGGTCCTCTTCAGGCTGGATTTTGGTTCACTTCCAAAATGAGCTGAAATGAGTCATTTCGCCTCAATGGACCTTCAATCTGACTGTCTGATGTTTTTATTAAGGAGTGAATCACCCTAAGGAAGTCACGCTGGATTTTACTTTCAGCTGTAGTCTGATGGTATGCAAATAAGAGGCAAGCAGTCCCCACTACTTTTTCCTAGCTTGGCTTTAGGCGTCAGCTTTGTGGGCTTCCTTCAGTTCCCTGTGTTTGTATTTCCTCTTCTTGTCCTCCTCCACATATGACTTTAACAGCCAAGGTTAAAGTCTCGTACATTATAACTTTAATTTAACATTAAAAGACTGAAGCAAAAGTTCATCATCATTTTGCTTTTGGTCATCCAAACATCTCGAGGCTGCAGAGAGACAGTAAAGATTTGGTTCTGCGCTGTTCAGAGATAATGAGACGGTGCTGTTGAGTTCAGCCCAAAGTTGTTTGACTCGTTGTCTAAGTTCCCTCCCTGCAGCCTTTGAGTAAATCTCTCATTAACAAGCGCAAATACAGCAATCACAGTCACTGTGTCGTGAACTGACTCCTTGACTTTACTGCCATGCCTAAAAGACTCCAGATGGAGAGCTCTATGTTAAGATGTTAATGTAAATGTCAATTACTTGTAAATGTCAAGACATGTAAGAAATCAGATAATTGATAAGGCAGAAAAATAGTCATTCTGTTATCTGAGGAGAGGACCCACCGACAATTCAATCTTACCTGTGAAAGATATATACTTTATCTTAAACTAATTTTTCAATTTTATTTTAGCCAACTATTTTTTAGTACTTTAAGCAAAAAACTTTAAACCTAAGTTATATATTTTAACTGTTTATGAAACATGTTGAATTTTACGATGAGGCCACATTATGACTCACAAAAATCAAACAATACTATAGCAAAATGAGTGAAAGGTTCTTTATTATAATTTTCACCACTGCAAGAGAGTATGAGTCAGATGAGACAATTAACAACATGGTGTAGAAAAATCCCTTTTACTTTTTGAAACAGAAAATTTTGAGAGCAAGAAATGTTTGACTTATAGAGGACCGTATCAGCAAAGGGATATGGGGTTTCACTTTGGGTAGAGGTCCCCTAAATCAATTAAAACTTTAACCAGCATATATTTTACTTCTGGTTTATGATTAACCATGTCTGAAACTTCATTAAAACATTTGTAGTTTTTGCTCTGAGGCTGATTTGATCTGTTTATGTAGTGAGATAGCCTAACTGTCCATCAGTAAATATTTTGAGGTAACTTTTGACACTGCAAAATGTGTTTTATTCTTTCTGTCCTTTTAGTTTATTCCATTAATCAGTTTCTTTAGTCGTTTCAACCCTGTTCCCTTTTGACTGAGGAAGTTAATTCACACTCGAAGTGATTCATTTTAACTGTCTATCAGTTGTTTCATCTTCTGCTTGCTGGTCTCTGCACATGAAATTTAATAAGGTCACATCTCAGTTTGACTTGATATGACTAATTCCCAATTTATTCTCACAAACTGAGCAGATACTCTATCTTTCTACCAAATAACCCTTTTTTGAAACTAATATATGATGAGTACTTGGACATTTTTATACCTACTTTTTTGTATGTAAGTGTCAGTCCCTTCAACTATTATGACAGTATAACATCAGTCATGGCTCTCTGTTGTATTGTCGCTCAGATCATAACATGATTTTGACTCCATGCCTGCCAAAACACCAAAGGTACCAGACACGCAAACCTTCCAGCAGCATTGAGAACACGGCGCTGTGACAAGGATCACAGTGTGGTGGCTGTCATGTTGTGTAAACAATCTAACCGCTGCCCTGGGCTGCTGACATTCAAACTAAAAGCTGCCTCGGCTGTGACATGAAAAAGCACGACTCTGTCAATGTGTTTTTCTGACGCTTCAAAACAGTTTTTGTGCCTCCTTAATGAATGGATGTCCTTCCTGTTGTTTTTTCTTTTTGCGAGGACAATGCAGTTTATAAAATGAATAAATGGTTTATGCGCATCCCACACAGCCTTGACAGTGACAGCTCCAAACTTCAAGTTTTATCATCTCTCGCAGTGTCTAAAGAGTTTTTTTTTCCCCCGTCAAAGTCAGTCAAATTGAAGGCTGTTTTCCAAAGTTTAAGAACTAGGATGGAGTGGTGAGTTGGCTTTGAGTTAGCCCATATGGGACTTTCTATCTATCAATCTGCTTCTGATTTTTCACACTTTTTTTTCTCCTCCTGTCCTGATCCAGGCCCCGCTCAGAAGATGCCAGCCACGGCCACTGCCATGGACTTCTTCCAGCTCTTCGTTCCAGATAATTGCATCCAGAACATGGTCACCCAAACTAACATGTACGCTAAGAAATTCCAGGAGCGCTTCGGCTCGGACGAAGGCTGGCGTCCGGTCACGGCCCAGGAGATAAAGGCCTTCCTGGGCTTTGTCATCTCCACCAGCGTGCAGCGCTGTGAGTCAGTGCTCAGCATTTGGAGCTCAGGCTTCTTCAGCAACAGGAGCATCGCCTTGAAGATGAGCCAGGCACGATTCGAGAAGATCCTCAAGTACTTCCACATTGTGGCTTTCAGGCCGTCACAGGGAAGCAACCAGGGCTTGTACAAAATCCAGCCGTTCCTGGACTCCCTGCAGCAGTCGTTCGGCTGCACCTTCAGACCGTCGCAGACACAGGTATGTGTACTCCATTCTGTTTTCTGTATCTCAGTTTTCTCATATTGTTTCTCCTTTCACACCCAACACTTTCTTGTCTTTGCTAAATTTATTATTATACCTTTCAACTTCAGAGGCAAAAAGAATGAAATCTGCAAAGGTTGCTGTATCTCTTTTATACTCAGCTTTCAGGTTTTTCATTGCAGGAACTGTTTCACTCTAAAGTATACATTCATTTTTAATACAGTAGTTAAGAATTCCCCGCTTACCTTTCAAAATAAAACATAAAAGGATTTACTTTTAAAGTTGAAAGAACCGACTAATAGCTCCTGCAAAGCATGTACTTTAGTAAAGCACTCAACTTTTACAGAGTTCCCCTGCAGAGGACTTTATTCAGCTTGTTTCTAGATGCACCGTGAGCACTGTTAGATCTACATTAATGCAACTGGGGCAGTAGAGCGCCAGAAATGCTACTCTATTTTGGGTGGGCTGGAGTTTATTCAACTCCTGCTTTACTTTCCTCTCCAGATGAGCAGCATTCACGAATAAGCAGCCTGATTGAAGCTGAAACAGTTCAATATAATTAACTTTCATTCTTCTTGCTGTTATGCTCTTGTCAAAATTGATGACTGTATTATTAGATAACAAAAAAAACAAGCAGAAGTGCTCTTCTTCAGCAAAACAAAACAGCAGCAATCACTCATCCGTGTTTACTTCCACCTGGAAGATGGAAATCAAACATGAATTGTTGATATTAATAGCTCAGTGAGTGTGCAATTCAAAGGAGGAGGAGAATAAACCAGAGCATGTCATTTTGCTCCAGACTTTCCAATTTCAGTTCCCTTAAAATAACCTTTTACTTCAGACTCTTTGGTTTGATATTGGATGCCTATGCTTCCACTGTATGCCACTACTTTTCTCATTGTGCGTCATGTTCTTCCATTAGTATAACAAAACATTCGCTTATTCACAATCTGGTTAAGAGGAGAGCACCAGGGGTGGCTAATCATATTCCAGTGAGATCTGGAGACACCCTTGCAGCTGCTGTTGAGCTCTTAAAAATTAATGACTTTTCTGGGAAGAAGTTGATTAAATTGCCTTCTTCAGTTTGACTGCTATAACATCATCCTCAATCTGAGGGATGATGTCAGTGCTGTGATGCATTTTGGCAATACAGACTCTTAACTACGGCCTCCTTCTCGTAGCACATCTCCTCCTGCAGTTATTCTCCTTATCAAAACAGTTTAAATATAACATTTGTTCAGTAAACGCAGCGTCCTCTCTGCAGAGGGTTTGTCGAGCTGCGGTTTCACATCAGAACTTTTCATACACTTAGATCTAAAAATGACTAAACTGAAACATTGAGGGCACGTCGGATTTCAGACAGCTTCTGTGCGTGTGTGTGTGTGTGTGCATGTGTTATTAGCAGTGACAGTATGTGTGTATCTAGGACAGTTTGTCTTATCTGTGAGTTTTCTGTGCCGGGGGGCAGAGAGCGAGCCCAGATAGTGAGAGTGGCACAGACTGGAACTGTTGCTTCACTGATGATGGGAAAAAAATCTGTTCGTTTAATGGGATTCAGACGCATGAAAAGGGGGGATGCGTTAGTTCTGGCTGAAATAATGATTAGGTTATTAACAGTAAATCTGTTGTTTATATTTTCAGTTGGCTGAGCAATTATGCAGTTTAGAAGATGTGCTGAATTTGAAATGATTTGACTAGAAACTAAACAGAAACACTTGTTGAGATGTATTTTTTTTGCATATTTCTGCCAAAAACAAATAGAAATACTTATGTAAACTCTTTGTTCATTCAAAAACGGGTTATTTTTCAATATCTATGCCTGCCTGACCCTGATGTATCTACCAACCAAGCGAGAGTGTGTGTGTGTGTGTGTGTGTGTGTGTGTGTGTGTGTGTGTGTGTGTGTGTGTGTGTGTGTGTGTGTGTGTGTGTGTGTGTGTTAATATGTGAACTGGGGTGTTGATATGTGGCCATTAACACCACTGAATGTTAGCATGTAATGCCAGCACCTTGTGACAGTCATGCTCCACATCGTCCGTGTCTATCTGGCAGTTTTGCAGTCCCTGACAATAATCTGTCGACACTGCTTCATATTGATTCGCCAGTGTAAAATCTTTGAGAGCATTTATCAGTCCTCACAGAACCACCGCTGCAAGACAGCATGCAATGATGGATTTTCTTCCTCTCTTGGTTCAGTACAGGATGAGTGAAGCCATGCAAATGATTTACTAGAAGCACCCATGTGCAAATGTGACCACCCTGTGATCAGCTGTGGGGATATGGGGATATACCACTGAGCTAATGAGGCAACTACAAGATGAAATATCTCTTAAGAGGCCATTGTGGTTTGGTGATGTCATCCGTCTAAGGCCTAATAGGCTCATTAGTTTTCCACTTGTTTAATCTATAACTCTATATTTGACTTCAAAATGACTTGTTGCTCTCAAGAGAGAGAGAGAGAGAGAGCTGTTTGTTGTTGCCTCTCTCTCTTTCCATCTTTAGTCAAATCATGACGGAGCCATGCAGGAGATGGGGGAGGCAGGGGAAGCCAATTTGAAATGCAAATATTTGTCATGTGGTTGAAAGAGATGTTCGGTCAGGTTTGAGGTGTGTTGCACTGGTTTGACCGCCCCAGAAAAAAGGGTTTGAAAGTCAGTTTCATGTGTGTGATTTCTATCGGGGCCTCGTGTTTGTTTGTGTTTGGGTTCGTGAATGTCAGCCTGTTGTAATACACTCTGTAATCCCCACACGGACACTAATCCTCTGATCTGACCCATCTTCTATTTAGAGAAAAGAGAGAGGATGTTAGGGGGAAACTAACCAACAGGGAGTTAGAATGGTTTAGCCTACTTTTAAGATTTACTTTGAGTCTTTTGACGACATGTTTGCCAATTTTGTGGTAGTTTTAAAGTCTGTGCTGTCCATAGAAAAGACTTTCCGCAGAGACCACTCGATCCAAAACAGTCCAAAAATGTAAAGATGTTTATTTTCTGATTTGTAAGGATGCCTTGCCCATGTTCACGCTTTAAAGAATGGGAGGTCCACACGAATGATCATTTTGACAAGTTTTACTGGTGGCAGATCTGGGTTACAGCTTCATCATGCCACAAGTGTAACAAAGACTGGTCAGACTGTTCAAGTATATATAGTTGTCCACGTTTCCAAACATTCTGCTTGCATCTTGTTGACCTGAGGGAGAATCCATGTAAGGTAATAACAAACATATTTTGGGAGCCTGAGTGATGTTAAACATGGGTACAAGGTCCTTCTCGAGGATGGTTGTTGGAGGCCCATGACTCCAGAAATCTAGCGCCAAAGAATCCAAGATATTTGAGTGACACAGCTCCACCACCCTAAAGGCTGACATGACAGGCCAAAGAAAATCACCCTAACACTATTATAGTGAAATAAAAGTGTTAAAAAGATGAATTTTTCATGATGAATGAGTTCGATGTGACTTTAATGAACAGCAGTACAATTCATTTTATGGCATTGAATCCTCACTGCTGGTATTATAGGTAAGGTTAATGCACAGTTAGCTGGTGATTACACAAAGTGAGGCGAGCAGAGGTGGGTCAACATGCTAGTGGGTCAAATTAACATTAAACTCAATATTTTCATTCATGGTTCAGTCAAACTTTTCTGTTTATCACTCAACCAGTCCCCTAACACACTTGAAGCTAATTTATGCTCTGGTTTCCTTAAAGATCAGCTATTAATCACTAATCTAAAATATTTTTGCTCTAATTATAAAGTAATTATAGACATATCCTCCATGTTGGGTTGCTGATAGTGGTCTGAGCGCTCCTCAATGCAGTGGTTGCTCGTTTGAATCCTGTTCACGGTTGTTTGCAGTATGTTTTCCTCGGCTCTGGACTTCCCATGTTTCTTGGTTCTCCTCAAAATTCCCCAACATATTTATGCCTACCCTTTAAGTTGTGTGCCAATACTATTTTAAACTTACCCTCTGGAAGGATGAAGCCATAAACTGCCCTCTAGATGTACTATAACTCCTTTTAGTGTGATGTGTGTGATCAGGTTGTGCCGGTAGAGTTGCTTTTTGATGCATTTATTGTCCATTATATCTCAATTTTAGTCAAATTTCCCCACACATCAAAGAGGACATGACTCCTGGTATTTGTCCTTACTTCTTTTCTCAAATATTTTCCCTCTGGACCCATTGAATTTATTGCATCTGACAAAATTCACACTCAAAAGAAGTTTCTTCTCATGTGGTGCCATTAAAAAATAAAAAAAGGTATCAGTCCTGCAATGTGTACTTTTATGGGTTTTTTTGTCAAATTTTCTCAGGTTTGGTCTGAAGATAGAATATAAAAGCTCACGACTCAAGTGTTGTCCTTTTTGTGGTCATGGGAAAATAGCAGTGAGACAGATGAAGAGGATATTCTGAAGGGGAAAACATTCAATTCAAGCAACTTAAAAACAGAAAGAAGTAAAACTGACAAGTGAGAATTTTCTGTCCTCTTCCTTTCTGCAGACAAAGCTGCACATTTGAGATAGTATTTCTGCTGAGAACATTTTCTCTCTCTGGTATCACCTTCAAACACTTACGGGAACTTGCGCAGATCTTTGTTTGGCTGCCTTTTCCGAACACTGAGCTGTTATATTACGTGATTTACAGTCTCACTCCTGATTCTCAAGACAATAAAAGTGTTTCTCCTTTGTGAAAGCCAACTGTTTCTCCAGTCGTACAACTTGTATGTGTGACATGGTTGACAAGAAAGAAAATCCCACATGCAGTAACAACGAGATTTCCTGTGTGTGTTTGCAGGTTCTTCATGAGCCCCTAATAGATGAGGACCCAGTATTCATCACCACCTGTACAGAAAGAGAGCTGAGGAAGAGGAAGAAGCGGAAGTTCAGCCTCTGGGTGCGACAGTGTACCTCTACTGGATTCATCTGTCAGGTAGGAGCACATTTGAGCTCTGTGATTTATGGTACGAGGAGAAAAGTTTGAAAAATCAGATCGACATGGTCACAGTTCTGATTTAAGAGTGGAGATAAAGAGGTTGATAATAATTTGGTGTTCGCTCTTAAAACGATATGGCAATTTATTTTTGCATGAAGATTATTACAGACTCCGTTCTGCCTGAGGTCAAAAATATATTCTTTTAAAAGCATCAGACTTTGATCTTACAGAGAGTCTTAATCTCTTACTCAGATTGACGATTTTGCCCCATATTTTCAGACTATTTAAAGAAACAGGAAAAAGAGAGCTTGTGATGTAATCAAAAACTTTTCCAGGCTTTTTGTGCAGAGTTTGAGTTCATAAAATAATCATAATCATCTAGAAAGTGAAACCACCATCTGGCTGTTAGATTCTTTGAATTGTGCAAAGTTTTGATGCCAGTTGCAGGTACAGGACAGAATGAGTGCATTTAAGTTTGTGTGCATTGCTTTCTAGAAATAGTTTTACAGAATACAAAAATAGAAAATTCATTATTTTGCTTTATTATTTCGTTTTAGAGTCAAATAGCTAGCTCAGGTTTGAACAGAGTTGTCACATCAGGCAGGAAAACCTGATCTGCTTGCCAACAACCTTGGCCTTGATGCAACCTGCCACTCCTGCATCATTTGATTACGTAACATCGTCATTTAACCGGAGCCTGGCTCTGCAGGAGAAGAGACAGACGGACCTGTCCAACCCTGACCACTGCAGAGGAGAGGACAGAGGAGAAATATTGGGCACCACGACAACAAGAAGCTGTGCTTTTTTAATTTCGTGTGGTTAAATCTCATGCAGGGGGATTTAGATAGCTGTCTTACAACTGAACAGTCTTAGTGAGACAAGATCCTCGGAAAACTGCAAGTGAAAGCACTTCTAAACCAGTAAACCACATGACTTGGAAACTGGAGTGCAAGTTGCGAAAGTGATTTTCTATTCTTGTATTCTGGTTTACTGATATTGTTCTCCTTCTCTTCACCCACCCACACGCACACTGAAATCATTTGAACGGCTATCTTGAAGAAATGCAAAAGCAAGAGTACCATCACGAAATATTCAAACTGTTGCATATAAGTGACTATCGTGTCGTTAAATTGTGTATCTGGCCTTAAAAATGCAAGTAGTATAGTGATATGGATTTGACTTTTGTGCTTTAACAGAAGTAAAAGACATTCAGAGATACTGCTGAGAAAATCTGCATTTAGAGCTGCAGAGATATTTGCAAGAAAGTACAACCATGCAAGACATAAGATTGTATAAAGAGGCCCTTCAACTGCAAATAAATGTATAAGTCTGAGACGGAGAACCGTGCTGCAGAGAGGAGGTTTCCATTTTTAGCCTGGAAGAAGTCCAAAATGACATTAGAGGAGAGTCCAACCATGATCAGAATTTCAATTTGTGCATTTCTCTCTTTCCTCTGGTACTGTTGCTGTATTTTAAACACATTAACTGATGAATCAAGCCTCTCATGAATCCCCTCTTACGCTTAATCACCATTTTAAAACAAATTTTGCATAAAAGGCATGACAGGCTGTTGTATTCAGTGATCCTATCCGTTCAACATGTATAATCGTTATGATTTACTGTGACTGTGGCCGCTTGGCTGCCGCTCAGTATTTACTAGTCCTCTGCACGCGCCGCGTGTGTCTGCAATCACATCCTCTCTCTCTCTCTCTCTCTCTCTAAATGAATTGTGTCGAGGGAGTGAGAAAAAAAAAATCCAAGAAATAAAACGAGTTAATGGAGCGAATCAATGAGATTCCATTAGCCGGTGCTCCACAAACACACAAACACACAGAGGCATAGACTGACCACTTAGTGTAATAGCTGAAGGCTTGACGTAGATGCCGGCTAATCTGGCTAATGCTGTTGAGTTTGCGAGCAACTGGAGAAATGAAAGTGCTGCTAGAGGGACACGGCAGTTTGTGGGTGTGCGTTTCACTTTCTACACATGATAATGGTTTTCTGTGGAAGATGAGCGCTCATGTCATTTCCATTGAGACTTTTATTCTGAAAAGCATCATGTAGCAGTGTGTTGAGCCATAAATCAAAGCCCAGTCTGTCTTATTGCTGCTCAATATATCCAGTCTGTCTCTCTTAATGTTCAACAGCCTCCTAATCTTTTTCTTTCTAAGACGTTTTATGTAAAATTATAGATATTTTGGGAAGCTTTGAATTATTAGAGCCCTCTGTAAAGTACAGGCTTACTTTCATGTTCACCGAAACTTCAGTGAACTCTGGATGAACCTATTATTTTGGATACTTTGGACTCTCTGGTAGAAAAGAAGCACAGTGAATGTGAGGGAGAGGAAATTTCATGCATCATAGAACCTCACATTGACTTAGACTGAGGATGCTCATAGTCAGTTCATCTTGATAAGAAATTCAGTTTTATGAGACTGTCATGTCCTCCATAAATGAATCCGCTGACATCCTGCAGGCCTTCTAACGCTTCATTTTACAACATTGTTGAAGAAAAGAGCACTCAAGCAAATAACAGGTACACCGTGGAAGCCCACTACATCCTTCCAAATAAATTTGATTTTACATTAAAGGTGGGGTAGGCAGGATCTGAGGAAGTGCCAGTTTTGTGGGAGAAATCTTGAATGTAAACACTACCCCTCCCAACCAGTTTTCCCCTCAGCTCCTCCTCTCCCCGCCCACAAACAGACGCTCCTGCTCGCTCGTATCGTTTTAATTAAATTCAGATATAATGCAGATAAATACTTCAGATAATTACAAATGGGGCCTAGTCAGCGTGAAAGTAAAAAGCATTGGTGCTACTGTAGATGCTAACAGACTACCAGCAAACACAATGTTTGCAGGACTTCTACAACTAGGATAAAGTGACATACTCCAGGACCCGAGGTTAACAGTTTAGTGTTGCCACGACACGCAGCAGGTCCCGTTTGACAAGAAACACTTCTGTTACAGACACTTGGCTTACTTTGTTAAAGCGGTTTCCCTGTCCAGTAGAAAGGTTACAGGGTCCGTAAGATCTCGAAGCTCCCCCATCATTTATGCTGATGTTGACCCGGCTTCTTAGCTTTTGTCCGGTCTACCCCAATTTTAAACGCCCATTATTCCACCAGAGTCTCCAGAGGTATTTACTTTGTTTTCTTGCTTGCGTTGGCAGTCGTGGCCAAAGGAGGATTCAGAAAATTTTCCGTACTTTATGGTTGGTTTCTACTGTCCGATATTGTAGCACGCTGACTTTGTTTGGGCTCGTGAACGACACGGGTGAGCAGTGTCTGCCTCACAACCAATCAGGTTGGGGAAGGCAGAGAATGGCTTTGTTTACAGTCAGAAAGAGCGGGCCACTCAAAAAATTTAAACTGTTGACTACACAGATGTAACAAAACACAGTGATATTGTTATATTACCAAATGTCGTCAATAACTAATAGCTACTGACTGATATAATACTAAGATAATAAGACACAGGAAGTGGAAAGAGAGCTCTTGTTTCTCAAGTCTCTACAACAGAGAGGGTCAGTGTAAAGGTAGCATGACCCACATACTCATGACCAAGGGGCAACTTGCTTACTGAGAGATGACGCCAATTTAGAAGAGCTAAAAACTGCAGTACCTACAGCGCCTACACAAGGTGGGTTTTTGAAGCCCTGAAAGCCACATTACATGCACACCCAATCTAAAAAGCATGTCATAAGAACACAAATAGTAATGTTTACAGCGAGCTTGAAAAAGGTTGTTTGCCTGAATAGCTTGTGTTTCTATCTGCACACACTCTACAGGGGGGAAATATTTTATTAACGCATTATTTTTGAAGATATCAAAGTTACAAGTTTTTCATAATTAGTAGCACCACTTATTTGATTGACAGTCAGGTGTACTCCTTGGCAGAGAAGACAATGAAAGAGTGCTTAACAACAAAATGAAGTTTAGTTTTCTGGATCTATCTCTCATTAATTTAAGTCTCCTGTCTCCATCCTCCCACTCTGCAGATCTCAGTCCATCTGAAGGAGGGCCAGGGCACAGACGGTCTCGCCACCTTGAAGAACAAGCCTCAGCTCCACAGTCTGGTGGCTAAGCAGCTCTGCCAGAACATCTCTGGCAAGAACACGATCATCTTCACCGGGCCGTCCATCACCAGCCTCGGTCTCTTCACAGAATTCAGCAAACAAGGTGTGCAAACAAACAGACGTAGATATTATCTTTTCTTCTCCATGTCACCTGAATGAAACCCCGTCTATGTTTGTTTCTACTTCCCTCTCATCTCTGGTTCTCTCTTTTTAAATCCTACTTAATGTAGAGTTATAACTTCTGTCCTTGTCTCATCTTCCTCCCTTTTGCATATTTTATTGGCCAATTTATTTTTAATCATGTTGTGAAGATTGCGTCCTCGGGCTAAGCAGCACAGAGAGGACAGCAGTCTGTTGCATTTCACCTTCAAATGAGACTTCGCTGATTTACATTGAGCTCAAAGAAAGATGTTTTCTATATCTGTCTTTACAAACAAGAAAAACATCTTCAAATAGATGAGAACGTGTAAATTAAGAGTGAGCATCTGATGCACTTTGCTAACAAACAAACCGTCGGAGTTTGTTTGTGCCAGTCAACCAATATTAACTGTAAAACTGTCCTGCTGCACTTAATCGATAGGTAAAGTGGACGCTTGATTTGACTCCTAAATGAAACACTGTTTAATATCTGATAATGACAGCTTCTGACACCCAGGAGGGTTTTGCGTCTTAGCTTCTAACACCTTGTTATCTTCAAAAAATAAAGATTTGTGATGCGACTTTCCTCAGGACTCCAGTTTTCGTGCCCATTCTGTCACGGTTTGGAGTCAAACAAAGAAAGGAAGAACCCAAAATGCAGAACAAAAAAGAGGATTTATTTAAAAAGGAACTAAAAGAAAAAACAAAAACTTACTTTCCAAATGGTCCAACTCGAAGAAAATCAAGAAACACAAATGGCAAAATCCAAAGAACCAAAAAATACAATGAACCGACACAGAAACAGGGGAAGACAAGGACCATATATTATACACACACAGGGAAACGAGCAATGAGAGGCAGGTGAGACACTGAGACACAGG
Organism: Xyrichtys novacula; assembly: GCA_962446985.1. Lineage (NCBI taxonomy): Eukaryota > Metazoa > Chordata > Actinopteri > Labriformes > Labridae > Xyrichtys > Xyrichtys novacula. The sequence goes on along the minus strand of OY660874.1, from coordinate 20,399,652 downwards.
TGCAGACAATTACTAAGGAGGGAAAACTGAAGAAGTAAAACAAGACTAGAAACACAAAAAACAGGAAACAATGAAAACTGATTATAGAATAAAACACTGAGAACATGAGAGAAACAGGCTCAGACACAAACCTGAAAACTCACAAGACAAGACTACAGGGGGACAGGAACAACAGGGCACAGAAACACGAGGGAAAATACACTCAATTCACCAAAACCAGGGGAACAACAGAACATATCATGACACATTCTGCCTCAGCCATCTTTAATTATAAAGGCTTCCTCCTATTGTGAGGGTTGTTTTATTCTTTACATTTCCAGAAGTTACTGCCCAGGGTAACACTTTACAATAACCATAACTTAAAAATGGTAAATAGACCATTTATAAACGGTAAGCAGATAGTTTATTCACATTTATTCATCATTTATAAATAACAGATAGACTATTAATAAATTGTAAGTTGTACAATTTTAAAAACCTAACCCTAACTTTACAATAACCATCTAAGTAATGGTCATAGCTGATTTATAAACCACTTATTAATCATTTACAAAGTATTACAAACATCAGTTGCAACTTTACAATTACCTTTTAAGTAATGTTTATAGATGGTTTTAAAAACCAAATATTAACCATTTACACACATTTTAATCTAGATGTTTTACAACCAATATTTAAACCCTATATAAACCTTTAATAAATAGTCTATTAATAATCAATGAAAGTTATTAATCATCATTTCATTGCCTCTTAATGTTGAAACTTACATTAATAAACTATCTATTTTCCATTTATATTGGTCTTTGTGCTGTTTTTAAATGATAATTAAACATTAATAAACTATCTATTTACCATTTATAAATGATGGTTATTGTAAAGCGTTACCCCGCCCAGAGTTATCATGCCATAAAAGATTAACAATGAAAGGCAGAAAACAAGAATTCAAACAAACGAAACAAAAGAGTCTCGTTTCATGATACCATCTGCACAACTTCTTAGCCTTCACTTCTCACAATAGCACTTAAGCTCAACAATAATGGACGGCCAATTAAAAACTCAACCAGGCAGAGCTGCAGGACGCCGAGTCAAGAAAAACAAGTTTGGAGATATAATCAATATTTGTCATCCTAATTAGATGAAGCTACCGCGAGGCATTCAGCCAGGAATACTCTGTGTTCTGGGCTTATGAAGGAATTGTCTGAGAGTTTTCTTTCAAAATTTATCAGCCTGGATTAATTAACTGAGTTAATCAGCCCGAACCGCACACACACACACAATAAAAGTACAGAGAGAAATCATTCTTCAAATGGAGTGCAGAAAAAAAAAACAGCTGCAGTCACCCTCATGATTGTTTGACCACTGCTCGCTCATGTAGGAAATAAAGAAATTGGATAAGATGACAAACAGAAATAACAAAAGACAGAAAAGACGTGAAGGAGAAAGGAAGTAACAGAGCCGAGAGAGTCAAGAGAGATGTTTACATCAGAGGCAGGAAAAATCGAATGAACTTTACCACAGAGAAGTGTGAAACAATGACAAATGAACACACATTATACAGGGTTTTATGTTGAATCATGGTATGTCTTTGTGTTCCTCCTTCTCCAGATATCTACTGTTGTGGTCTGCTGAGCACCAGGAAGAGCGACTGCACCGGCCTACCACAAAACATGCTGGTCTGTGGCGCCACGCCGGCGCAGCGCGGCCAGTCGCGGGTGATGATGAAAGGCACTCTGTCGCTGATCAGCTGGTACAACAAGGGACACTTCCGGTTCCTCACCAACAGTTATTCCCCAACAAAACAAGGTACTGCTGCTTCTCTGTCAAACTGAATTTTGATTATCTCGGGTGAGAGAATAAGACCTGCTTACTAACAAGGGAAATTTGCACATTGTTTAGCATTCATGAGTGAAAATCAATCAGAATTTATAATCCAGGATAATCCATCTCTGAAAAGCGACAAGATCATGATATTCTCCTCCTTTTAGGAAATAATCCACTCTTGATTAAACAGATTAGTTTAACCTAGTGGAAGAGTTGCTGTGTTATAACTCTTTAAATGACGAGTTAAACCACTTAATCTGTTGCTCTCCAGTATTGATTTTCTCTCCCCTCAGTGCAAAGTCGAGTGTGTGTGTGTGTGCAGTATGTTTCACTCTGAGCAAAAAGAGGACTTCATTAATCCACAGGAGCTTGTTTCTGTTTTTAATAAACCGCTTCAAGATAAGCGAGAGTCATGGAGGTGATATTAAAGAATTAACTCTCTTTAGTTTGCTTGTATCAGTGACTGCTGCTTGCATTTACATGAACCCCTCTAAGGACCCTGATATTTTGCATACTTGTTTACTGCCATATCTTGTTTTCACTGAAATCTGCAGAGGTTTCTCAATGCTTTTATTTACACCTGTGCATTTGCTGCTGTGGTAAGTCTGATTTTCTGCAGCGACTAACAAAGCAGCTTCTTAAGGGACAGTAAAAAGGGAGACCAGCTAAAAACAAAAATAGTAACACAGATCCTGTCCTTTGTCTGGTTGTCGGCCATGTGACCACAGAGTCTGGAGGAGACGAGTCTCTTTAGTGGGACCTTGTTTGTCTCTGAATCTCACTTTGCTGTGTTATGTCAATTTGTGGCAGGTATGATCATTAAGAGGAAAAGTGGGGAGATCCCATGTCCCCTCGCGGTCGAGGCCTTTGCTGCACACCTCAGCTACATCTGCAAATACGACGACAAGTACAGCAAGTAAGCACAAGAATTTATACATTTGTTATTTTTACTTTAACAACTGGTAAGTGTGTACCTTAATGCTCAAGGTACACAAGCGTACTGTAAGGTCAAAGAAAATAAGACCTGAATTGTTTGTACTGAGAGAAATAATCTGCTGTGAAGTAGACACATTTTACCTATTTAAGCTCCTGTGAGGAAGTTTTGACTCGCCAAGAAACAGACTGATGTTTATGTTGGTACCTGATAAAGACCTCCTAAAGCGAAGAGAGCATTAGCAAAAAGAAAGGCTGTTTTTTATTGTATTTTTTATGTCTGACACTGCTGCTGCGAGGTGGGTCTCAGACAAAGTGATTTTTCATGCTGCCTAAAAAAAGCATCTTTTTACATTTACCACAGCAAAATCTTCTTAAAGTTGATATATTTATCTGTCAATAAGAAAAAAAAAGTAGAAGATTCTCATTTTAAAAAAACACCACCTTTGCCGAGCAATCAGCAAAAAGACAGGCTACCATTTTCTCCAAAGACGTTGCCAATATTTTCACAACTCCTCACAAGAGGTCCTCACAGGAGCTTTATGTTTTTTAAATAAAGACATTTTTTTTCAAAATCTGAAGTAAATTATTGTCGTCAATCTATGTGACTTGTCTAAATTTGCGCTATTGTTGACAATAAATGAAACATTTCCACCTGGAAAAAAGCTGAATAGACAGTAAATCTAAACTCTGATTCAAAAGTACTAAAACTGACCCTTATTGATGTCAACAACCATTACTTGATCTATGGCTGCTGTTTAACGTGTTTAGGAAATTTCTGTGAAGCTTCAGTGTCTTTGCAGAACATTTCGGTCCATTCTCCACTTTTGTATATTTCTTTGCCGATAAGTCGTTATATAATTCTGAAATTACCATTTTTTCATGAACAGTTAAAGAATGAGTTATCCGTCAAAGTCATCTTTCAGTGAGAGATTTTTGTATTTACTCAATACTGGCTCGAAAACTTGTGATTTTTCACAGGTTTCTGGCTTTTTAGCCCAAATGACGCAAACTGTAACACCTCTGTATTCTACACAGATGTTCTTGGTCCTATCTAACCTAAAAATGTCATCTCTAAAGCAGAAGACTCGATTTGATTTTCTTATACCATTTTTTTTCCGAGTGAAAGTGAAGCAGTTTTTCTTTCAGGATATTATTAGAAGTAAAGGAATGACTTTGATTACAAACCCTGGAGTAAGAAGCTATTTCTCGCCCACAGATACTTTATCTTCCATAAACCCAACAAGACCTGGCAGCAGGTGTTCTGGCTAAGCATCAGCATCGCCATCAACAACGCGTACATCCTCTACAAGATGTCTGACGCCTACACGGTTAAACGCTACAGCCGAGCGCAATTCGGAGAAAGACTGGTCAGGGAGCTGCTGGATTTAGACGACTGCTCCCCCACACAGTGAGGAGGAGGACGAGGACTGCAGGAACGCTACACACAAACACACAAACAACACCCCGCCCACACACGCACATTTACACTCCTGTACAGACTTTGCAGTCTGTGTCTATGTGATGATACTAAAGCAGTGCCAAGCTGATGTCTCTCTTCCTCTAGTTGTTTCTGTGGTACTGTAAATATTCATTCACACACGACTGCACACTACACTACATAGAGAATAATGAGCCATGGGACACTTCACATGCCTCTACTGTAACTTCTAACCACACAGATTTACTAAGGATTTGTCAGCAGGAGCAGAGATGCATCAGGATCTATGAAAAAGGGATGAATTTGCCCTTTAATGATGTCAAGTTGTAACTCCTATCAGAGTGAAATAATTTCATATGAGCCTGAATCTCCTGTGTGAGAGTTCACACATGTAGGCATCAGGCCAAAAGCTACATGTAGCTCTATATCGAACCTCTGAAAAAGAAAACACCTGCGACCCTGTAACAAAAGCTTAGTAAACCAGGACTATGGCGTGTTCACTCGCTGCATGCATGAAGAAACTGGATCGTGATGTTCAGTTGTTCAGTGTGAAAATGATTTTTTGCTCAAGGTGGGTTTTGAAACTTTTTTTCTTTTGTTCGGTGTGTGTATGTATTTAGCAAGTGGACCTGCAATTTGTGAGCCTGAGGTTATAAATGTTCAGCTATTGTGATCAGGATGGGCTGTGTTGCTGTGTACTGTTTGTGCTAATGGAAGGCTGTTGGGGGTATTAAGCCACAACCAGCAGCGTGCTAACAACTCCCAGCCTCACACATAAAAAAATCAGTGAGTTAGGATTTCATAAACAACCTGAAAAACATCTTTTTTAATCTAGTCTAATAAGATTCGATGATAGGAATCAAAGTTATAACCATAGACTACATATAGAATGGACGCCGTCTGCCTCCTCGCTGGGTGAAGCCACTCCGAGAACAGCACCCTCTGTTGACAGGCTGCAGTATAGGTCATAAATCCCGCCTCCGCCAGCCATCCTTATGGAGCTTTTGACAAACTTTAGAAATTTATTACACAGAACAAAAAAGTTTCTCCCCCTGCCTGCAATGTTGACGTGTAGTTACTATAAGACTGGTTTGTGCTCAAGTCTTTTTTTTTTTTTTTTTCCTGTGTAGCTCCATTTTTAAAAGTTATTATGGGGTTCATGTTTTTTATGATTGACACTTGATACAGCCTATGGGCGTACGAGGATTGCGTAGCTCACCCGGGGGATACGCTGTTTGAGCCGAGCGTCATCACAGTGACTCTTGGCGACTGTCCCGCCAAATGCGTACAACGCTACTGCGCAATGTTGGTTTCAGGAAAAGGAGAAAAATACAGAATTACCGAGAGCTTTTCGGCTCCAAATCTGTATACTGACGGAAGGTGGAACCAAGTTGTCCATAGTATATACAGTCTAGGGTTATAATTCTGAAACTGTCATAAGAATCTGATGGTATAGCCAGCTGTGTGTGAATAGGCGCGATTGTGCACTTTAGACAGCATCTTTAGCCATCAATGGATGAATATGAGTGAATGTGACAAGAAGTGAAAAAGTACTTTGAGTGGTCAGAAGATTAGAAAAGGAGATATATCAGTACTGTCCATTTACTGTTACATCCAGTATGTTTAGATCACAAAAGTTAGCTTGAGAACAGAGGTACAGAAAAAAATTAGCACACAAAAATAACATCAAAATTGTCAACCTACTTTAAAACCAACACTTTAACTCATCTAATCCACTTTTTTTTTTTACACAGTAGTACACTGTACTTTGGCTCCGCAGAGCTAAAATCTTGATTGAAAGGACGCTGGTGTTGCCAAGCAAATGGTGAAATCTTGGCCATTTGTCATAGACTTGGGATTATGTTGTTTGGCAAGATTAATGTCCAAGAAGAAAAAAAAAACTGAATCAGTAGTGGCTAACACGCTGGCTCAGACATGCAGCAACAAATCCTAATGTTGATCAGAAGGTTTATCATGGTGTCCAAATCTTATCAGGATCTCGAGATGTAAACAGTAATCAGTTTGGGTGGTTTTTACAGCAGAAATACACGTGGCTTTACTTTATTTTTCCTTGGGCTTGTGAGTGAAAGACCTTTTATTTAGTGCCGCATTTCTCCTCTGCTGCTTATCATTGAGCCGATGACATTATGAATCAAAAGGGTTGGGTTTATCATCATCAAATTCACTCTTCAGACCACGAAACTTTAGCACACTGCTGTCTGTGGCTCTAATGCCGACTCTACAGTCCACTTTGCTCGTTGTTGTAATTCTGGGGCCATGTAATTAGGATTAAAAGTGAAAGTTTTTGATGTGCGCCTGCTTCATCAGCATGGCTTGTATGTAAAATGAAGGTTTTAACTTGTGTGTGATTCGCTTGCAGGACTCATGCACTTTTACCCCGATCACAATCTAGCACTTTGAGGAGATTTATAAAGTTAGAAAATGTTGAATAGATAATCTTTTTAGATTTTATTTGAGGACAATGATAGTATACAGTGCTGTCAAAAGAAATGGAAAATACTAATAAGTAAGTTCTGTATATAACATAGAAAAATGAAATGGACTATTTAAAAGACGCCAATGAGATAAGACTGAAAATAAATAACCAAAAGAGTAAAGATTTCCACTGTAGATTTAGAGTACAAGGTACAGTATGTATGTGTATATTTTGTTTACAAATTACTGTGAGTGTATTTCCATAATCACTCGGTCACTGAGACTCAAGATTGTGATTTTTTTAACTTTTTCACTAATCCAAAGCATTGTTGTTGTTGTTGTAACTGTTGCTTTTGTGTGTATGTGTGTGTGAACCACTGAATGTTTACGTCACTTGTCTAATCACTGTTGAATCACCTTGAAATAACACTAGTTATCTTAGGAGGCACCTTTATCCTGTCATATCATTGTGTGGACACATGGTTTAAATACAAAATGAAAAAACATGAATGGATTTGATGGGCTTGTGTACGTGTGCAGATGGGTAACAGCTGGCCTGGAGGAGGGGAAATCTACACATCTCAACATTTTTAAAGAATATTTTCCAGTCCGTTGAAGTATCAAACTGTGGTGTGGAGTCAGGACATGTAAATACACCCTTATTTGACAGATCCTAGAGTATAATTCTAGTTCACTACAGCTTGTCGAAAGATTGAGTGGCAGCCTGTGGTTTGAATTGAGGCCAATGTAAATGTGCAAAAAAGCTGCAATTCCTCAAATGTCCACATGAGGCTGATTGCAAATGCCAAGGAATCCTCTTTACCAATATGCTAACGTTAAAAAGCCTGTATTTAAAGTCAAATTAAACATATTTAGAGTCTGGTTCAAAAAATGGTTTTAGGTTTGGAGCTATTTTTTTTATTTGGATCCACTGTACAATTAGAGAGTTTTTCATTACATCTGTTAAGATTTGATAAAGGGTATGGGGTGTACATTAAGTAAATTTGCATTATTGGATTGGAGCTGAGTGGATGGACAGGCAGGTGCGTTGTAGCTGTTTTTTGAGATGTATGAGTTCAGGTGTGTCAATATTGTCAACATGGTGCCACCATTGTTTGGCTTCAAAATGGCTCTCTGGTAACCTATGGGTGGCGTCACTCAACTATTACCAAGATTTTACAGTCTATGGGCGAGATCAACTTGCCCAAATTCAAAGATTTCATAAGGTCGGTCTTTACAGGTACACTGCTCAGTATGTAACCCTACAGTCCTTGTTCAGTGTATTTGCATTGTTTATTGGCTTAATTTTGAACCTCTTATGCCCTGTGAACCTTCAGGCAACGGACACAACAATTTATCTAATATGGTGGTCAACAACTATGTGTGGCTATGAGCTGCAAATTCATAAAAGTGAAAACAAACAGGCAACAGAAAGGGGCTGTGAATGGAAAATCATGGTGGAGTTTTATAAAAAGGAGCTGTGTTATAGAAGAATTATGCCAAACCATACTTTAATACATTCATAGGATGTTACTGTGTTGATGTCCTTACTAAACCTTGGAAAAGTTACATAACATGAGTGACCTTGAAATCCTTGGGTGAGTCACAGGTTGTTTAATTTTAAAAAGCTGTGTGAAAAGTAACACCCACAAGCTGTGTCTAATGCTGCGTTCAAGTCATCAATCGGAAGTCAGAAGTCCGAGCTGAAAATGACGTCACACCTGAGTTACAAGCGTTTCAGTTACCAAGTCGGAAAAAAGCAAAAGCGGAGGTGGAAACAAGATGGCTACATCTATGAAAGTTATCTTAGCGCTTGCATGTCTGAATATATGGCAAGGGCTAAAATAACTTTCGCAGATGTCGCCATATTGTTTCAGGTCCGATTTTGCTTTTTTTCGACTTGGTAACTGAAATGCTGGGAACTCAGGTGTGACGTCATTTTCAGCTCCGACATCTGACTTCTGAGGTAACTTGAACGCAGCATAACTTTATATCACAGAACAGCAGCCAAAATGAAGCACTGCAGCCTAAAGGGGTAAAACTAAGGGTTTTCACAGAAGTTATCTTGAGCTGCAGATCCTGCGAAGCTACTCAACGGGTGTTCCTGACTGACTTAATGAAAGGTGAAAATGAGTTAGTTCTCTTTTAAAGAGTTAGAAGGGTTACAGCAGGAAGTATGTGAGAACAGTGAGAGAAATTTCAGGTCTTTCTTCACAGACATGAGCAACGATTTCTTGGAGAAATCCTCAGTTTGCCTGGAGTCCAACCAAGCGAGAAAACACACTTTGTGTTTCATGTCCTGTCATCAAACTAACCAGCTTTGTCTTTCTGCTTGGTTACATACAGTATAAAAATGTAAATTATTTTCTCACAAATTGACTTTCAACTGACCATTGAGTTCAAATCAGTGCTGACCCCCTATTGTGGCCACAGAATTAGCAGTGATTTGTCTTTTTCTTTGCATTTTTCTCTCATTTGTTTACTTTCCCCCCGTGTGTGTTTATGAATTTGCATTTTGAATTTTTGCATGTGTTTTTGAATATGCGTTGTTATGGAATTTGCAGCTAGCTCCCCACAATGGAAATATTTCAGGTCATTGCTGTGTATTTATCCTTGTCTGCCATCTCGCTGAAACTTCCAGAAAGAGTGAGCAATAATTGAGAGACCAATTTTAAAGTGGCTTTATCAAAAATGAAAAAAAATCCATTGTGTGAAGGTCAGAGAACTCATTCTCTCCTCTTGGATTAACCTCAGAAGGTCTTATTGAGTGAAAGACGTAAATACAGTCATCATAAACTGAAGCAGAAATAGACATGGCAAGGAGAGAAAGAGAGTCTAATCACGCCAGGAAAAAAAAAACTCTTTAAAGCCAAAAAGAACCCAAAGACTGCGTCACTTCAATGATGACGCATTTAAAGTATAACCGTCAACGATGTTCTCCCTGTTCAGAGGATAAAACTCATCTCCTGTGATGGCTGCGTTTATAAATTGGCATTAAATCTGCAGCTCACTGTGGACTAAAGCGAGCGTCACACACCTTAAAATGGCGGTGACCAAATCAGTGGGTGACACCCGCAGAGATTTCCCTTAGTGCTTATATCACTCAGCTAAGACCATGAATAAGAAGAAATGATGCACCAGGGACACTGCAGGGCCACAGTAGCTTGGCAACTAATTTAATATATGTGTATGAGAGAGAGGAAAAGAGGTATTATTTGAAGTTTTATCGGCATGTGGTGATATTTTTATCACCTCAAATGCAGAATAAGAGCCGAGCAGCTTCATACGGATACCCTCACATGTTCTTTTGTTCTTTAACTTAGAGGGAGGCTGCTTTAAAATCCATATCAATGAAAGATATGGCATCCTTTAAATCCACATTCTGAATCAGTGAAGTGGTTTTGAAACAAACCTTTTAGTTTTTCTGTCCAGCCAGCTTCACTGATCAGCCATAAAAAGTAGTGTTTGTCTGCGATTTTTCCTCCCGTCACAATGATTTGGAGTTTTTAAAATCCAGAAATGAAGTTTGTGTGACAGTTTAAAAAAAAACTAAATTCAAAAGATTAAATATTGCATACTAAATTTCCTGATCTCTTCGCAGTGTCGAGTCAATCAGCCTCACTGTCGGTGGTGCCATGGTAATGATGTATAAAGTAATGTCCATGTGTGGTGTGCTGTATGTGCCGGTGTCCCATCTCTGTACTGAGCGTCACATGTCTGTGTTAGTATCTGCTGAGTGACACGTAGGGATGAATAAAGATATAGTTGTGGTTGTGGTAAAGAATTCAAAATGGCTGACCTCAGGGCTTCATGACTAACTGCTGTACAATATATCCACTAACTGATTAATAAAAACACACTAAATATACTTGTGTAACCTTATCCGGTGCTAACAAACCAATGTAAAAGTGATACTAGACTTGTGTGTTATTGGCAGGTCATCAAACTAACGGTCATTTATTGGTCATATAATGCAGAAGTTGTACCGCTGAAAACACAGGTTCACGTTTTTTAACACATGTACAGGCACCAATTGCAAAGATTGATTGAACGAGTAATAGAGATAATTTCTTTCTGTTCTGTAACGGTGGCAGCTGGATGGAGGATGCGTGTATGTGCATGTAATGCTAACATCGGAATGAAGTGTGTAAAATTACTGGTGTATGCAGGACCAAATAACTTTTAAAAGTGTGTGTAAAAGGTTGATGTACAAGGTTGTGTAAATGTGTCTTCATTAAAACTTGCCACATGTGGGTGCTCTATCAAAGACTGGGACAAAGTGTTTCATCTGTAAAAAAAAAAGGACTAGAAATCATGAGGAAAAAGACATTTGGAGTCATATCACTGACTGTAAATAGAAATGTAAGATCTGCCGGGATAAGCGCTGACGTATTATGATGGGGATGTTGCCATCTGGCTTGCAGAGCTGCAGGATTAACGCAAAAAAAAGGCAAAGTTACATCAGGTCAGTACTTCAAAGTAGAACAGATTCTTTCATAGAGACATGTGTGGTTATGTTAAGTTTAATATCAGTGTGTGTTATGTTTCCCTTGATGTACTACTAAACCTGAAAAAAAAAAAAAAACACTGAAGGAGCTGTCTGTCAGTCATCTTTTTAAAATCCAAAGCTAGTTAAAACCATAGACTGTATATACTATGGACAACTTGGTTCCGCCTCCCATCAGTATATGAATTTGAATCCAAAAAGCTCTGAGTATTTCTGCCATTTTTCTTTATTTCCTGAAACCAACATTGCGCAGTAGCATTGTGCGCATTCGGTGGGAGAGTGTTTTTCCCCAGGGTGAGCTACGCGATCTTCATACACCCGTAGGCTGTATCAGGTGTCAATCATAGAAAACATGAACCCCCTAATAACTTTTAAAAACGGTGCTGCACAAAAAAAGAGGATTTGAACATTAATCAGTCTTACAATAACTACATGTCAACATCACAAGCAGGGGGGAGAAAAAATGTATATTCTGTGTCATAAATTTCTGAAGTTTGTTCACAGCCCCATGAGTTTTGCTGGCAGAGGTGAGATTTATGACCTTTACTGCAGCCCGTCAACAGAGGGTGCTGTTCTTGAAGTGGCTTCACCCAGCGAGGAGGCAGACGCTGTCCATTCTATATACAGTCTATGGATAAAACTAAACATAAAACAACATAAACAGCTTGTTTGACTTGGAGAGCAGCTTGACAGTCTGGCAACAAGCCTGTCTGATGTTGGCCGTGCTGACATCTTGTCTTAAGTGATTAAGAAACCAAGCTTAAGAGTGAACCGACAAGGTAAACCTGAAACACAGAAACCTTTTATCATTATAAGGCAATGATGAAATGTCTGGGTTTGATGCCAGCTGTGACAATCTTCAACTGAAGAAGAAAGTTATAAACCTGTGTCTCCTTTTTTCAGCTCCTTTCCTCCTAAGGCCCAGAGTTGGAGTGTTAACCTTTTCACTTTCTTTTGAGTAGTTTTTGTTTGGTTTGAAAATTCAAAGGTAGCTAAAAAAAGTAAAGATAAATCAATGTGTAAAGTCTTGATAAGTTCAAAAAAGACCCCTTCTAGGATTCAAACCCTTAACTTTTAGGCTCTCGACCACCACATAAATGTCCCACTTGAGAGTTTTCATACAACTAACCCCAGAGATCCTTCCTCTATTGGAGCTTTTGGTGGCCAGGTCTAGGTTTTCAACTTGTGGCGCAAACCTGTCTCCAAAAAAAACTGGGTGTGAAATCCAAATGGAAATCTGAGTGTTCAAGCTCTTACCACCGTTCAACAAAATTATGTAGAGGCCTTGCTGTTGGAGTGGAGATAATTTGATAAGAAAAGGAAACAATGATGGAGTTCAAAGCTGTAAGTGAGGCAATAATGTTGTCACGGATGGCAATATCCTGTAACGACAGACAGCCACCTCTTTACAAGTGAGCAATAGATTTTATATGCAGATGTAATGAGAGATAAAACCAGTAGGGGGAAGCAAATCACAATCCTGCTCAACACACTACAGCCTGACCATCAGCTTATTGATCCCTCACTGAGGGTAAATGGGTTATAATTGGTCTGAGCACCGGGGTGAAACTGTTTGATTGAATTATTTTTGTGCTTTATTGATCACACGCCCCACAACAGACTGATCAGCCGCTCTCTGAAACCTGCGGGTTACTTACACAGCAGCCTCAATGAAGAGGCGGTTTTGTGAAAATAGTGGCATGTTGTCCCATCTGCAGCACTCAAGAAGCTTCCAGTGAAAATATTATTCATGCCTCTAACTGTGTGTGCGTCTGTGTGTGTGTGAGGGGGAGAGAGAGAGCATGTAACGGCAAATGAAGCAGACTTGAAATCAAACCTTAAAATGATGTCTCAGAAAGCAGATAGATTGAATATCCCAGGGACAGAGATGTGAAACAGTGCTGAGTCACATTGTAAATAGTCCGCAGTCTCCATTTAATTGTTATAGTCTGTGGTGAGGGGAATTGATTTTGTTGACCTCTGACTTTGCAATACTGCTCCCTACAAATAATGCAGCAGCTGCTGAACCAAGAAGTAAAAAGAAAGAAAATCACAAAAAATTCAAATGTACAGAAATCAACATATCTTTTTGTACAAACAATAAGATCTGAGTGTGCAGTGGGGAGAGAAGTATGTGGGTCCCTTGCCTCAGTAGAAGTATTTATGCTGCAGTGTGAAAATATTGCGCAACAAGTAAAAGTCATGAACTTCATCTATAAAAAGTACCAAAAAAAAAAGTGCACCACTGTGCAGCTTGCTCAAGTATAAGACATCGTAATCCATCTGATAACTGTATTTCTATACAACTTAGTGTCTATTTTTCTTTTGAACTTATCAGAAACATGTACAACAGTGAAGTCTTATTTGTTTATTTTTTACTAGCATATCGAATCCATACTTGGTCAAACATGATAACTAAATTAAAACAGACCATCAGCATCCCTGCAGGACATTAGCTAAGCATCTTAATTTACCAGTTGCTCCTTGAAATCGTCCAAGCGTTATTCTCTCTGTCATGCCATTCAATTTTGATGTACAGATGATGAAGTCCGAGCTCTTTAACTCTCAGCTTCTCATGCAAAAATCTCCTCTCAAATCTCAAACTCTGTCCTCAGGTTCCATGTAGACCAGGATTTATCTTACTCATAGGCTGCATACCTCCCTCCTCATGTCTTACTTATAAAGATGAAGCTCTTTTAGCTCATATTTCTTTTGCATTGAAGAGGTGTGAATGCATATATGCAACTTCAAACAAGAGTTAAGGAAGACCTAAGGGCTCAAGTAGATTTTTTAATTATTTATTTGCTAAAAATGCCATTTCAAACAAATGTAAACATATGTTTAATACATTACGAATTTCACTGTGTATAATGCTGTATCAGAAAAAGTACAAATATATTTATTGTAATTAACATGATCATGCAACAAAAACTGAGGCAACAAATGATTGCATCCAATTAACAGAAACTTTCGATAAAACTAATTAGTTTTTTTGAAGTTATATTTTGGGGCAATTTTCCTGTATTCCATAGGACAAATATGTAGAGTGCTTAGAGAACTGGGCACAACACAGTATTAGTGTTGGTACCTAATAACTGAAAAAAAAGTTAATTATAGGTTTCAGCAGTTATGAAAATTTCTGCTGCCAGTATGGTGACACATGAATTATGTGCACACAATGACAGCTTAAGCACGCCAACAAGTTTCAACATGTCAACTGAATGGAAGTATTTTGAAGTGTAAAGAACAAACAGCAAAATAAAGCTATCTGCAATGCTTGTGATGGGAGGAGGAGAAAACAACATTTCAACTCTACCATTCTTTTTTGTTAATCCACTTAACTGTCACCCTAAACAGCAGAATAAGAATAAATTCATCATTTATGGTCGACTCGAAATGTATTGTCCTGTTTTCAGTATATTTCTAAAGCAAATGGACAATCACAACATATGTAATTGGTATACTCTACATGTGTCATGTTATACAAATTTATTGAAATTATAAATACCAAAAACATAACAATTAAGAGAGATTTGAACGGTTAAATTCGTATCTTTAACAGAGGAAAAAAAGACGTCATGAGAAAGTTTCTTCTTCAAACTGTAATCCCATGGGTCAGTCATTTGAAGAGAATTTTTTGCTTCATTGTGAAAGCCTGTATTTCTGGCACAACCATTTCTGGGCTGACCACAAAGGATAAAAACCCCATCAAACGACTTACAAGTAATGACTTGCATTCATTGCCTGTACCATTGAACAAGATAATGGATTATCCAAAGATTTTTTAAAAAGGAGTGAACATTTTTTAATGATTGAAAACTGTCACCGCTTCACTTCCATATTCACTCTTCTGGAAATGTCAATGCTACGAATATTTCCTACAGGTGCACCATCTCACACCTTTTTCAGAGCCATGTTGTAAAACATTAGTCATCTGTACACTGTAAAATGAGGATTAACAATGGGGATTGTGAGAAACGTCTTTCCTAAGTTTATAACCTCTGTCTCCACGATGTCTGGAGTCTCCACCCATCCTATGTGTGCAAGGTTATGACATTCTCAGCCCACAATCTTTCATTCACACACACACACACACACACACACACACACACACACACACACACACACACACACACACACACACACACACACACACACACACACACAGAGTAATCACCGGGACACTGATTGTATTTATGGGTTTCTTTTGATACCTTTTTATTGGAGGTTAGTGTCGTGTCATGAAGCATCACCTGTGGGAAGATGATGCACCTTCTCTCTTAATCATAATTTTCTGGAAACAATAAAATAAGAAAAAAGGAAATTTTATCAACATCACAGGGTTTCTTTCTTTGTTTGGGTGGTTACGTATTTATTTGTTGAAGAAAAGACCTGTTTCTGGATGATGTACAATGATTAACCACAACCTGAACAAGTCCCTCGACTCTCCGTCTGTGTCCCTGTTGCGACACTGTTACACGTGCCCTTGGAGACATTGTTTGGAAATTGTCAGCTGCTAAGTTTGACTTGAAATATGATTTTACAAACACATATTTCAGCTCAGAAGAACCTGTCTAGATAAGGCTGCAGTTGGACTTTTGACACCGGCAGGGATAACACTAATTAGTCCTCTATAATAACCACTTCGTCTTTACACAAGGGTGTCGAGAAACTCTGGGCAGGCTACATGTAGTTTCTTTCCAGTCAGGTGGCGTGTGAGTGTGTGTGAGGGGATCTCACACCTCTCTGTTATGTTTCCTGGTGGTTGCTCACTCGTGACTCATCGTCTTTCTCTGCATTGTTGGACAAATAAGAAGACTAGCGACAGGAGAACGAAAAAAAAAAGTACTACAACAGTAAATAAATCTAAGGAGGCATAGTTTTAAAAATCTTCAGCAAGTGAATTGACAAATTTGTGAAAATTCCTGCTCCATCATGTGTTGCCAAAGTTACACATGGAGATGGTTATTACATTTTTTTCTTCACAGTATATACATATGAGGCAAAAACCAACTGTCAGTTACTGTAATAAAAAACAGATTCAGCTACCAATGTCCTGTCAAATCCAATAAGCCTTATTCATAACACTTTACTTTACACCTATCTCTATAACACATTATGAATATGTATGTATAATGCATTATAATCACGTTATAGCACTGTATAACTATTGTTATAAACACTCATGATGATCATAATGCTTTATAGCAATAATCATAACACATAAAGCATATTATCATGACTTACAAGGTCAGGTATGATAATGTGTTATGCTTATTGTTATAAAGCCTTTCTAATGATAGTTATAGAAGTTAATAAGCAAATTACGACATCGTAAATATATGTTTATGTTTATGTGGACATTGTCAGTGAGTTGTTAACATTTATAACGCATTATAATACCTGACCTTGTAAGTCATGATAAAATGCTTTATCATGTGTTATGATTACTGCTGTAAAGCATTATGATCATTTATGAGTGTTTATAACTATAGTTATACAGTGCTATAACATGATTATAACCTATTATACATATATTTATAATGCGTTATAGAGATAGGCGACAAGTAAAGTGTTACCCCTTAGTCTACCTGTATATCATTTGTAAAATCTGTACAATAACAAATGAATGTAGTGGTTTTTATTTTGTATAGCCTAACTAAAACAAACTCTCCAATGTTTTTGCTTATTTCATTTTATGTTATGTATGTTGTTTTTATAACTGTCAGCAGTAAGTGTATTACACATACGGGGTGCAGCTCAGCCACTTGGATGAGAGAGAATTGAAACAATAGTGAGGCTATGAACTGTTGGAGAAAAGGCAATTTATACTCTATATAAGCAAAATTAAATAAGAACATCTCTAAAAATAATGACGATGCAAATGTACATCTATTTTGACAATTTTAGACCTTTACTTTGCTGTCAGAAAGCCACTTTGTCTTTGTAGATAGATAGATAGATAGATAGATAGATAGATAGATAGATAGATAGATAGATAGATAGATAGATAGATAGATAGATAGGCCTCTACTTTCTCATGGAGACAATGGCTCCCAGCTGTTTGTGTATTAGTGTGCGTGCGTGTGTGTGTGTGTGTCTGTGTGTCTCAGTACTGAGGGAGCCTCTTTGCCTTCTCCCACTCAGGTCACATCTAAACAACAGGACCAGGTCAGGACCATGCAGATTAAACTATTACTGTTATGATGTTAGTAGGACTCGAGGGTGGAATCATGTCCAGCAGTTATGAATACCAGGTTTCATAGAAAACAGTTAAAATGACGCACAGCTGCTGAGGAAGAAAAGAGAAAGAGAAAAAGGGGGAGGAGGGGGCTGAGAGGTAGGGGATGTGTGATTCTTAGCCTCCTTATGTGAGCGTGTGTGTGTGTGTAATAGGGACATGTGTTCAGTGACTTTGTGTAGGTGTTAGGGATATTTTGACTGCAGCAGGGGGATTCAGGCATGAAAGAGGCCTTCGTCATATAATAGGATAATGTTTTATCTCATCGGAAGAAGGGAGGGAGGGTGAGTAATGAGAGGGAGAGCAGAAACATGAAGCAGATCACTAAACTTTGTAACCTGTTTGTCTCGTGTTGGTTTCACATTTATTTTATGTACAGAGAGTAGTTGCTGGTCGACAAGTTAGAACAAGCAAAAGGAACCTCTTAATATTATACAACATCTTTTCACATTCAGAATTATGAGCTTAAACTTAAGTCACAAGAGGCTGCATGAGGAGTAAAGTGTGTGAGTGAACGTGTGTGCCCGTGTTGTTTTTTTTCTTCTGTTAGCTTTTAAAACCTAAGTGACCATAATTTCGGCTTGTTTACCTGCTTTCATCAAACATTCAGCTTGATATTAATCATCAATTTGTTCCTGTCCGGGACAAAGTAGCTTGGATATGTTAGTGTCAAATCATTAATGATTTGTGCTTTTAAATTAGTGCATCTCTTCTCTGAGTTACGAAATTTCTTCAGGCCAGGACATAAAAGCAACATAATCTTAGCTAGGCTGTTTGGTTAGGTACAGTTTTGGAAAGGTTTATGGTTTTCGTGTCAGAAGTATTTTGATTTATTGTTGTACCTGTACTCCTATCAGGAGATTGAATGAGTGATAAAGTTGTTGAATATTGCTAAAGGGTAGTCTCGCAGTAGAAAATGTGTTTTTGTCTTTAAATATGTCAAGACACTTCTATGAATTCTAATTATCATCATTTTTTAGCAGCTGATCAACAAGGAAAGGACATAATGAGTAGCAGAGCTGTAATATTTGAGCAAGAGTCAAGATCATTTGTCTGTTCAACCACACTGGAATTACCTGTTCAGCCAAACCAAAGTTAGTGAGTTAGTACCCAGTTGCTTAAAAATAGGTCTCAAATTGTGGACTTTATTGTCAGAGAAGTAGATTACCTTTCACAAACTCAGACCTCCTATAAACCTTCAGATAACAGATACTCAACTTGAATTTTTCCTCGGTGACTCAGACTCGACTTCGGCTTGAACAATAGGGATTTGACTGGACTTGCAGTCAAGTTTTGGTGACTTAAATACAACACCAGTGACGTGTCCGCTGCTCCATGTGAAATAAAACAACCTGAGAGCGTAACATTATAATCCCATGGTAAAAGAAATCGCTGTAATCGTAGCATTTGGACATCATTTAAAATGACTAATATGGACGTGACGGCTTTGTTCAAATGGGCAGATTGCATCAGTTCACTAAAAAGTTCAAAAGGTGATGAATTATGAGGTTACCTGAATCGATTAATCCTATACTTTACAAAAGAAACAACTATGTAATCATCTACCAATGTGCCTCCAATCTGCTTCATTATACCATGCAGAGAAATACGACTGCCATTATTTGCTCTTATTAAATATCAATGGATCATTCTTGGGAAGAATTAAACACTATAAAACCATTGCCTCTTTCATAAAATATGATAAAACCACTTCAGAATCTCAATTGTGAATAATTCCCACTTAAACACAAGCCTGAGAACAATGTCTAATCAGAAATTCATCAAATTATAAATGCGAGACATTCCCAACAGAGCTGTTTCACTGGGGCTTTACATTTCGGAGTTTCTTTTGTCTTCTAAACAAAGACGCAATCAGTGTGGAAAAAAAACAGCGGCACTATTATAAGTGTCCATCCTGTGGGTTTTAGTTATGGCAAGAGTTTTCTTATAAAGATTTATAGCGAAACACATTTGTCAAACTGGAACAATAACACTTGACAGCACAATCTGGTGTTCAAGTCCCAGTTTTAGTCATCAGTATCAAACTGAGAGACCTGTTATTGACCCTGCAGTGCATGCTATAACCCTGAGTCAACAGAGAGTTTCTTGATTCTCACACTTTCCTACTTACATCTATTCGATACTTTACTCATTGCAACACCTGATGACATTAAACTGTTAAATCGAGTAAGGAGCGAACGTGGGTGTTATGTTGCATTTTGTGGATGGGAACTCTCTTCAAGGATTAAACAGAGCCACATGTGGAGCTGTGCCTGCTGAGAGCAATGTGACTACTCAATAATTTAAGAAGTATTATATGTAGCATGTAACTGTTAAAATATCAAGAACAAACAAGACCTATATGCTTTGCTGGATTGTAGATTAACAGTCCCAGATGTTTCCAACAGTATTCAAACAACCATTAATTTTATTACACATGTTCAGGTTTGGTTGTGGTGGAGATAGTCTAAGGAAGGTGGACCTGATGTACCCTTACTTAGCTGTGTTTTCCAGCTCCTCCTAGGGGGTGTCTGAGGTGTTCCCTAGCCAGATGGGGCGTATAATCTCTACAGAATGATCTGGGTCTACCCCAGAGTCTGCTCCAGGCTCAACATGCCCAGAAAACCTGTAAAAGCCAGTGCCAAGGAGGCATCCTGCCCCTGTGTTATGACTGGTACAAAGGTCAAGTGATGAACTGATGGCTTGTTTTTCACTGCCAGCTTCCTCTTAAGGACTGGCAGCTGGGCACAGAGCCTGCATCACTGCCTCTGCTTCACCAACCTATGTTTCATTCTACATTTGAAGATACATACTTCACCATCCACATTTGTTCCAAACCAAAAGGGAGCAGCGTCTGTTTAGTAGAGACCCAAAGCCTTTAACCTCCTCTAGGTCTGCCGAGTTTCAGCTCCAACAGAAGCACATCATCTGCAAAAAACAGAGATGTAGCTCTGAAGCTCGCAAGCCTTTCAGAGACCAACATCCAGGTGAGCAAAGGTGTTTGATTCATATCACTCATCATTGGATGGACCTTGAGAATGGGCCAGCTACTCCTGTAGTTCCCTCGATAGGATGGCCCAGGAGACATGACCACCTCAATTCCTATAAAACATATAGAATATGATGTAAGTCCTGACAAGTCCACCTGAACCACACGGGCCTTTACAAATTGGTCAACTGTCAGAACTCTCTTTTCTGGGGGTGCTGAGAGAACCTCAAAACTGGTCCTCACCTCAAAAGTATTGTCAGGTACACCGCCCAGGAAGACCGTTTAAGAAACCTGTTTGTCGAGGTAACCTTTCAGTGTCTTAAGGTTGCGGTTTCTCCAGGTGAATCAGTGCTCAGCTTAGCCCACACTAAGCTTTTCTTTCAATAATGCTGCTTCTTAGGAATAATCTTTTGCAGATACTTGCATCCAGATATCTGAAAGAAAGTGCAACACAAACAAAGTCTGGACATGCAACAACAGCCCCAAAACTGGCATGAGTAGACACAGTTCCTGGCTTTCCTTGGATCTTTAAACTTTGCCTCTTTACCTGAAGGCCTTTGGGCTGCCTTCAGGTACTCTGTGTTGCTTCCACTGTTTAATGATCCCCTCACTTCAGGTAAACAACCCCCACCCAACCCTGCTTCGATCTTCTCCACAGGTCTTTGTTGAGGTCTATCGAAGTGCAGTGCTATAATCTTTGTATAGTTTTGGTATTAGCCATCAACTATTATCATTCAACTCCTCAAAAATATTACTTTTGACACAGACAGTACATTCCCATCAACTTCATGAGACATATTTGATGGTTTTGGTGACTGTATGACTTTGAGCCACATGTGTGTCACTACCAATAATCCATGAAATCAAAAAGCATGTTAGAGGACTCAGGAAACTTTTATTTCTTTGGTCAAGGAGGCGTCCGGCACAGGCTGATAGACTTGAAGTTAATCAAAAGCAAACACTCAAGACTAAGTATGTGTAAATGGGCACAACATATAGCTTGCAGACCCTTTTCTCTTTCACAAATCCTGATAAGAACCAACAAGAGGGTCTTATTTCCTCACTTTAAATGTCAGAGCATAAAAGGGTTTGTTGTTTCCTCTGAAGGCCAGCTCAAAGGGTGTCACCCCGAGTGTTTAGAAGGTGCAAAGATATGAGCCTGATACGGAGGGAAGCATAATGTGCTTGTCCTTTGAACTCTTACAAGCAGACAAACATACAAAGAGGATAACTGTACTACAGCTCAGGGTGTCTCCAGGCTATCATAAAAGATTTCTGGAGTAAGAAGTTAAATTATTACCAGAATGTTTCTCTGAATTGTTCGTTATCAGGAGTTGGGTTGATCTGATCTGCTGTTGTATTGGTTTATGGTTTGTTGGATTTGTCATCTTTTTCATATTAGTCATTTCAGGCGGATGTTAAAACTCCTTGACAACTGATCTTGAGTTGTTATGTTTTCACATTGTGACATAGTGACAAAGACATTAAAACCAGCATTGTTTGGACAGTTTGTGGTTTTGAATAAAATAAGACTTCCTCCCACGGAACCAGCTGAAACTGCTTTGGGACAGTTTTAGTCATTATCTCATTTCTTTGAAAGGCTATTTCAAAGTTGAAGATAATGATATTACTCAAACTATCCAGAATTATAAGTGGTGTGTGTTTCAGCTAAGATATTGTCTACAAGTTCTTATAATTAACTTTCAGAGTGAAAGTGCTGGAACAAACCAAGAAACACTCCTGAGCTGGAGAACAACCTCACTCAATGATAGTTGCTGTGTGCCAGTTAATTTGTGTTAAATAACCATTAAATAGTAGGATATATAAAACACACCAACTTAGAATAGAAGAGGAACTCTGGGTAACACTGGTTAAGCTCAGTGGTGAGAATCAAACACCCTGTGCACAGAAGCTGCAGACCCCAGATTTAATTCCCATACTCTGCCCTTTGCCAAATGCCATTTCAAAACCCACTTTCCCCTCCCTGATCCCAACACTCTCCATAATCCCATCTTTCAATAAAGGCATGTAAAAAAAGTTTGAAGGAAAAAAAAGCCTGTCAGAAAAATGTCTTGTGTACTTTTGTTAACAGCTGAAATAGAGTAAAGATCACCTGATTTGTTCTTTTCTGACTCATGAAACACTCAAACGCAAAATCTTCCTGACCAATTATGTACAAAAAAAGTGGATATTTTGAAATCAAGTGCAGTGAGAGTGTTATCACACATGAGCCATGATATTTTGATGACTATTTAAAAAGAAGGAACATATGCCCCTCTTCTTTTCTTGCTGAGACTAGTTCTTCTTTATTTGTGCTAAATGAAATAAACAGTATTTGTCCAAAGAGCTTTACTACCACTGATCCTCAGTCAGTCACAATCACACATACACATTCAAAATCACAGGTGGCAGTAACTGTTGAGAGTAAATCAGGATTTAGTGTCTTATTCAGTCTTACTTCAACATGTTGACAGCAGTCAGATGATGAACTACCAACTCTCCTGTTAGTGTACAAAAATGTCCACCTTTTCAACCACAATCGACCCTGAAAGTCATAGGTTTTGAGCTGTAGCATTCAACTTACTGAGTTGAACCTCCCTGAATGCTCAGGTTTGTACAGACCAAAACAGAGCAGATTGTTGTGGTGGTTTGAAGAACTCATGGTTATAACTTCTATGTCAGAGTTTGTTATATTTTCCCCACATCACCCCTTCTTCACTCTGATAACCCAACGAAGAACGCTGCAGATCATCTGCATATAAATCAGCATTATAAGAATGACATTTTTTAAAAGAAGCATGTTTGAGCACATTTTACAACATGTATTTTATCTGTTACAATGAAGAAGGCAGGCTTTATGACCGTTACTACACCAACAGAGCGTGTTTTGGTCTAAAAGAGGTCTAATAGACGTCTAAATGTAGCCTAGATGACTGGTCTATAATCAGGCTACCACAGGTCTAAAAATGAAAGTTTTCTTAGATGTCTAAATTTAGACCAAGTTTAGACCAAGTCTAAATCTGGGCTATATCTATACTACACTGTATATTCCTCAACAGCTATCATAATTATTTTGGTTAAGTACTTGGAGATCATTTATGCGACTCACAGTTGCTTTTTTGAAATAAATAGTTATCGAATAATGGGTTAAAGTGCAACATCTAAATCCTGTCTAAAAATATACAGAATCTAGACGGTTGAAATTAGGTCTAAAAATAAAAACTAGACGTCTAATAGCTGTCTATTGCTCAGTGGGCAGCCAGTCAGTGGTGAAATCTGAACGTTTTGGCCTCACTTTTTGAGAGCTGATGTGCTGTTCATGGTTTTATACAAAACAGTTTGATTTATGTCTTTTTATGTTTAGTCAAGATGGCTGCCAATGTTTCTATTAATGATTTAAAGGAGTGCCATTACTACTGCTCAGGGGCTATTACTGCAATTGTTGCTATATTGTTGCCCTTAAACATAACACATGACAATTTAGTCTTTGTGTGAAATCATCTTTATCTGGATGTTTGCTGCTCAGTCATAACATGCTCTGTGTGATCTGTTAAACTTACATACCAAGAATAGGCTCTACGCACAGCTCCACTACTTCCTGAACTTAAGGCAGCTCCTTTATTGCTTGTCTTACATTATTGTGCAATGATTAATCCAAGTGTGCCTGATCATTGTGACTGCTCAGATACACCTGGATTAATCGGTTTGACCAATAAGGTAAGACAGGAAATAAAGGAGCTGCCTTAAATTCAGGAAGTAGTGGAGCTGTGCATACATATGGGGGAGTTGTCTTAAATCTTAGTGCTTACTGTATGTTTTTCTGGACTAACTCCCTCATGTACATTCCCTATAGAGGACACACGTGTTCAGTTCATCTTGGGGTCTAAGACGAAGCTCTGATATTTGATTTCAAACTTTTTATAATTTCTAATTACCCAACAGTTCACCTGAGGCAACATTTTTAAAAATGAACGTAGCGTCTCGTAATACAACCCTCCCAAATTTTTGATATTATCTTTAACTTTGTGATAGCATGTCAGCTGTTGTGGTATCTCTGCAATCTCTGATAACAACATGTTCTATTCTGAGAATTATTGGGACAGGTTGACTTTGGAGCGAGTTTTGTGTGTAAGTGTGTGTATGTCTATCCGGGCTCCCCGCGGTCCTTCTATTGGTCTTCTGAGTGGGTGGTCTGTTCGTAGAGAGGAGCAGTGGAAACATTATACCTACATGCACACATACACACAAATACACACACAAAGGGAAACTGGGAATCACACCAACGCAGCACAGCAGAGGGTGGAGCAGCAGCCTTCTTCCAGATGTGTGACATTAATTTAGCTGATCCAAAACATGAACCGGTAGCTCCCACTCACTCATCACCACTGTGTGTGTGAGAGCGTGAGTGTAAGTGTGCGTGTTTTTAAAATCTTTATCCTATCTTTTAAAATATTTGCGCACTCACAAGTACACCTGCAAGATTGCATTTCCATGTGTTCTCAAAAACTTGGCAAGAGGAGGAATCAAGATAAGAAAGGAAAGAGGAGAGGGAGTGAAATAAAAGTTTAAGGAGGAGGGAAATATGGAGAAGAGAGGATTTAAAGGAGACAAGGTGAGTGATTAAAAAGTGGGGAATAAGACGAGGGGCAGAGCAGGTTGTGAGAACAGTCTCCACTCTGACCTGCCGGGCAGCGCCCCTGGACTTTCATACAATCCTGTCTACCCGGGGAGGAGAGGGGGATATGGTGCATGGAAAGACAAAGAGAGAGAAAAAATAAAATTAAATAAAAAGAGCGGAGGAGGAGAAGAACGAGGAGAGAAGATGTAGGAGGACGGAAGTGGTTGATTGGGTCTCCCCTGAGATCCTTTTGTTTAGATTGTTCTGCATTTCGCTGCTTTCACTCTCTCCCCTCTACCTCCCTCTTTTTCTGACATCTGAGGTAGATTACAACAGAGACCCCGGGTCACATTTATGACTTAAATCAGGAACATATGGTGTGTGTGTGTGTGCACGCATGTGTGTATGTGTGTGCAGTACATCCAGTTCAATGCAGTGGGATCCCCCTAAAGTCCCAGAGTGGTGGTCAAATTTATTTTCTTGTCCATTGTCTCTTGCTGGGACATCAAAGAGCTATTGTTTGCTGATCAGCAAGGGTGCTGCAGGTTACTTGCAGGTCCTGGACAAGAGCTTCATCCCTCCTTCTTATCTCCTTTTGGTGAAACTGAACTCTTAAGTGTGCAGGATCTCAACAGAAAAGAAAAAATCCCAGCCAGAGTATCAGCACTCCCACAGAAACAGTATTTAGATTTTAAAAGATTTAGTGCATTTATGCCTCATTTGTTTCATTCAGGCCAGAGGGAAGCTTGTTCTAATATCCCACACTAATCTGTCTCTGGTTTCATCTTTAAATATAAACCTTATGGAGGGGAAAACTGAAATAAAGCACACACATCAGCCCCTGCCACAAGCTTTAATATTGAGTCTTTTCTTGTGAGTGAGAGAAAATATCTCCGCAATAATTTCACCACATCTGTAAAAGTGTCAATCGACTTTATTAGGTTCAGTTTCACTCAGTTGAAGAAAAAACAACTTTTGTCTTTGGAACGTTTACCTAGGAAGAAAATAAGTCTATAAAATAAGTCGCTGGAAGGACAATATATAAAACAATGGCATCAAAAGTCTTTAACAAGAGAACATAATCAAAAAAAGGCTCAAATATTTTTTGGATGCAGGGCATTTTCCTCTTTTGGCCCTTTTGTTTACAAAATCATAACAAAAGAGGAAATGAAAACTAAAAAAATCAAGTTATTTACAGTGCATATATTTACATTAAGGCATTTTTGCTGGGGAGAAAGACGGTTGATCTGATTCAACCCCCACTTCTACACAATCAAATAAATAGTCAAATTTACCATGTTACATTACAGTGCTATATTATCTTTACGCTACCTGCAGTGAAAGAACAAATACAGTTAGAGGCGTGGGCTGAATCACACCATCAACAGGGACGGTCGAGTATAAATTAAAGGATAGGTTCACGTTTATTCAGGTCGGTTTTAGGACTAAGCTCTCATGCCCATAACTCCAGCAACAAAGGGTTTCTTTTTGCGTGTGACTCTCTCAAACCTAATGGGACCTCAGAAAATGTACTTCTCAAATTCATCCAAAGAAGCCTGCCTTGGTTGCTTGTACTATAACTTGTACAATGATCTTCAAGCTCAGGGAAAACCTTGAGTGACTTCAATGTACGGTTATTTTATTGAGCTATGATGCAGAACTTGTAACCGCTATATTTTTAACAAGCCTGTGTACAAGCTCATTAAATGAAAGTCAGTACAAGTTGTTTGTACTTCTAGGCTACATGAGACTGATAACAACCACAAAACACAAAACTACAACCCTGCCATCCTCTGTTATGTAGTTGTTGTATGTTCTGTTACCAGACAGCTTACACATTTATGGTTTTTCCATTGGTTTACACTGTCTATATGCTTTTACATAGGCAGGATACACGCCTGATACACCTGGTCTACTGTGTGTTAGTGGAGAGATGTTGTTATTCCACCTCTAATCCACTATCGGAGCGGACGGACGGGAAAGTGCTGTGTGTGTCTGTGCATGTGAAGCTGTCACTGAGTGTTTACACGCCATGCCTCTTGCACTTCTGCACCACCATAACACAAAATAACACATTGGGACACCAGCATTACCTCTTTGCAGTGTTCAGTTTGTAAGCGCAAAGGCGTACTGACAATGGGACTCTGTTTTGGTGTTTAGCGAGATGGCAAGCGACTTGTGCTTAAAGCGGAAACGTCTGATCTACCACTAGGTGCAAGAGGAGAACACTTGACAGTAAATCTCTAAAAGGACACATGGGCAAGTGAGGAAGACCTGAAAAGAATGGACCAACCCTTTAACGAAACACACCTCCATGTTTGATGATCTGATAGAGCCCAGTTGCAAGTTAGTTGTGTACAGAATCAGAGAGCAAGAACCCCCAAAGACAGGACTGATTAACAAAAGCTCGATACAAAACAACAGGATGTTTGTGAGGAGGCCTGAGCCGATAGAGCCGTTAGATTACAATGAATGATGGGTAAACCTCTTTTTTTTTTTTTTTTTTCCAAATTGAGACTAATGGATGAAGAGATAAAAACAGCACCATGTGTGTTTAAAAGGTCTGTGTACATTGACCCGCTACCATTGAACACAACACACATAAACCAGAGAAGGAGGCACTTAATAAGGTGTTGATGATGATGATGATGATGAAGATGGTACTTTGGTTAAAACATCTGATAGAAGTAAGAATGCTGGATAAGAAAGAGAAATTGTTATTTCAAGCTTGTGCATCAAATACAGTCGACTATCTTTGCACTGAACAAAGTCTCGGACTTGTCGAAGGGTTCTGCTTACATCTGCTTGGAAATCCATCAAAAAGACGGCATGAATTATTCATCACCTAATTGCTTCTCTTTAGCAACAACCCGCCTCCCTCTGTGTCTCGCTTGTCCTCACTCTGAAATCTAACATCTGTCTATCTCTCCATCTCCTCCCCTCTATTGTTTTTTGTTTTCATGCGCTACATTCCCTCTCTCCGGAGTATAAATGCCTTCAATTTTTGATATCTAACACAGCAATGACTTGTTGGGCGTTCATAGAGGTTCAGTCCAGTAGTGATAGTGATCGTTCCAGTTGCGAATGAGATGTACGGGCTAGATAGGCTCGGACTTGGATTTCCAATTCTAGTGCAAACCAAAGGATCAAATCTGGATATTCCAGTTACATAGAAAAAAAACTAACAAACCAAGGAGTAAACAAAGGTTTGGCTTGGCTAGTTTGAGCAAACAAACACTTCTCCTTTATAATAATAATAAAAAAAAATGAAACCAATTCTTTGTTAGAACAGGAACAAAAGATGTACAAGTATTGAGTGGTAAGTGCTTTCATTCCAGTCATATTACAGAGTTCAAATAGACCGGAGACACGTTTTAGAGCTACCATTTTCTTTTTGTTAATCTTTTTCTTCTCTGTCATTGTCCAAACAAATATTTACCAACTACTCCCAGAGGTTTAGAGACCGTCTACTAGGGTCTTTCTACTTCAAACCTCCATATTGTCCAACTCTGGGTTAAGAGCCACATATCTGTTAGGCGTTCATACCATTTAAGCACATGGTAGCAGCACCAGGAGGAGCTGTGGTGTCAGTGAAAGCTGCTCTGCATCCCGCAGCTTGTAAAACTGTGGCCGTTGGAGGGAGGGGGACTTGAATGAGTGTGTTATTGGTGTTGGTATAGTGCTTGGGTTTTTGGTAGTGTGTGTGTATATGTGTGTGTATGTGTGCAAATGCTGCTAGTTCTGGTGTCTCTTCATGTGTAAAGCAAGATGGTCGGACCGTGAAAAGGAGCGTGAGCAGACAGCGCACTGGAAGGGTTTGGCCCCCGTGTGCTTCCGGTAATGGCGGGTCAGCTCGTCGGAACGAGCGAAACGCCAGTCGCAACTGTCCCATGTGCACCTGTACGGCTTCTCACCTGAAATAAGAGAGAGAGAGAGAGAGAAGAAAGTGTGACTAACTGAGTGCAGGAGGAAAACTCTGCAGAGCTGGGCTGAGTTTCTTGCTCAAACATGTGATCTCCAGCCCTTAATGAGCAACTTAAGATGCATCATTGCGTTTAAAGGCACAGATTATCACAGATTATCTGTAAAACAAAGGCTAACTCCCTGAATTACATGATTCACACAGTTGGGTGGAGGTACCGGGGAAACAGGCTGTACTGCAAAGTCCAGTCATCTAACAACACATACAGTCACAACACTGTCACAAGCATCCATCAACACTAACGCTGTACAAGTTTCCCACGAAACACTCTTCTGTATTGTCTGACTCTGCGTACGGCTTTGTTGGATGTAATTTGTTTCTCTGTCACTCTGCCATTTGAATAATCTTTGGCTGCAGCCTTGGGCACTTTGTTAAAGAAAACTAGTGTGACCTGTCTCCTGCAGTCTCAGCACTGTCTTAAACTTTCACTCCACCCTGTAATGCGCAACCTACAACCAGAGTTCAGTCACCTTAGAGTGGGTTTGTGTGGTTTTGTTCACCCATAATGCGAGAATAAAATCACTTATTTTCGCTGTGTTGTTTGAATTTAAGTATTTCTTCTACCACCAAAGTCAAGAAGAGGCAAACAGGATGTCTTTATGGATGTTTTCACATGAAAAACTCTTATGCAATTGTGCGGGTTAGCTCTTCTACCACTGGCATGTATTTGATTGTGTCAGGTCCACATAAAAGTGTTCTTTCTTAGAGTTGTCTCAGTTTGAAAAAAGGCGTAGGCGTGATAACCCCCTATTTAAGGTAACACTTTTTTTTGCTTCTGTATGCATGTGACATTGCCGTGGGACACAATTATGATGGAATCTAATATAAACGCTGTGGTTAGGAGGCCTGTCTTCTTTTCATTCCTGTCATTAACGTTTATATGCAAGAGATCTTTGTAGGTATCCTGCAAATCTTAGAAGTATGAGTGGGAGAAAACAGATCTAGATCTAGACAGAAACTAGAAAAATGCAGCATGAATTTCCCTTTCAGCTACATGAATTTAAGGTTGAAGCTCAGGTTTTAACATAGGCCAATAAAAAACAAATCATAAGCATGTTAGATACTTCAAGAATTCACATGAAAAATCAATGTTTTCTTTAGTAATTTGGACGAACAAAGCCTTCAAACAAGCTCAGCAAGCTCTTCCGCATCTCTAAAAACAACCACTGTAAAACCTCTAACCTGTAAATTAAGCAGAGCGTAACCATACTTAGGAACACACACTCACACACACCTGAAACACAATGAGGAGACACAAAGGACGGCAAGAAAAAATAAAAAAGAGAAAACTGGGAGGAGGACTTGTGATTGTACACATACACACACACACATACGCACACATACGCACACACAAACAATCAGGGTAATGGATGTTGATGGAGATTAGAGTGGGAACTCCCATGGGGAACCAAACGCATTAGGAATCATCTCATACAGATTACTGACAGGTGTGTGTAGGCATATGTTTGTGTGTGTGTGTGTGTGTGTGTGTGTGTGTGTGTGTGTGTGTGTGTGTGTGTGTGTGTGTGTGTGTGTGTAAGCATTCAGGCAGCTGAATAAGAGAAGTAGAATGAGTAACAGACGAAGATAGAAATGGGGAGAGGAGGAGGGGGTTTGAGGTGTGAGGAATGCACAAAGTAAGAAAGAGGATGATTTCATGAATAAAAGCGAGAGCATAAAGGGTTAAAAATAACAAAGCACTACTGACAAAGGCAGAGAGGATACGGAAGTATCTGCTACATCCCACTTTACGTGTCCTGTTCTCATCTTGCGGTCTGTAATAACTGCAATAACCACGATCAGCCTGCAGCACGAATGACGCCAGATCTAATTGTCGTGTCATGTTCCCAAAGCTGAAATGCAAGGCACGCACGCCCACAACCATGTTCTGAACAAGTCGTTCACAATCAGAAGAAGTGGGACAGACGCAGTGGTAAAAGTGAGTTTTATGTCCATGTGTGTTCTGATGAGTGAGGAATGTGTAGATATCAACAGAAGCCCTGTTTTGTTAGCTGCACTGAGGTGCGGCCCAACACCTAAGTTCTGTTTGTTGACTTTTTTCATCCAAAACTAATACTTGAAATCCAAAAGTGAGAGACGGGGATGGATTGAGAGAGAAAATAGGGAAAGGGAAGTAGGCTATTAGGAACAAGATGATCTAAGATATTTTTATATCTGCACGGACAGATCTCGTATTTATTTATAGAGGCAAACAAGCCAAAACTAGTCTCAGGAAGGTGTTTTAAAACAAAATAAACACTGATGTCTGAAAAGGCGTGGGGATCCTAAGAAAGACGGCACCATGCGAGTGGTGCTGCCCACATAGTCAGAGAGTCATCCCCTGGCAGAAGTGTGTCACTTCCACCTGTTTTGATGGAATAGTATATTGGGCAGAGGATGGGAATGGGGTAGGATACATTTACACACACATGCCAGGAACACAACACTCTGCCTAGCAACATAGTGCCAGCACAGACACCGAAATATGAGTCATGTGGGCTGCGTCGTTTTTTTGACGGCTGCCGTCTAAAAAAACGGCATTAATTAGATGAATGTCTTACCCGTGTGAGTCCTGAGGTGGGCTTTCAGATGGGACGACTTGGTGTAGACCTTCTTGCAGCCTGACGACACACACAGATAAACACAAACAGAAGGCTGAGTCCAAATCCAAAATAATAAATAACGTGTCAGATATGTGTTTACCCAATAAACCGAGCTGCGGTATGCAAGAAATGTGAGCTAACGAAGAACAGAAGCTGTTTGGAATGAGATATAGAAAATGTTTGTTTCTGTTTTTCAAATTTTAAGCGAGCACACAGTCTTGTTTGGTATAGTAGACGCTTACATTTGTCATATTTACAAGGAAATTTACTCGACTTAAAGCCATATGCCTCGATGAAAAGTTCTGTTTACTGCACCTGTTAGTTTGGCATCATTTAGGAGACGTTTCAGGTTTGGGTTAAAAACAGTGTTACACCCAGAATGTAGATTATAATATCAAAAAGTAAACTTAGATTTGGAGGTTTTCAAATCCAAGATTTCCTGCAGATTTATTTAGATTTGAAATAAGGAGATAATAGCGTTTTATGTGTTGCAAAGATTAGCAAGTGAGGAGATTTAGCAGCAGCGTGACTAACAGACACTCGGCAGAGTGTGGATCCTTGTGCGCATATGATGGATCCGCTTCATTTGACTTTAAGAGGTTAGACATGTGCTTACTTGCTGCAGGAGGCTCTGCTTAAGCCTATTTTACATGCTGCCACAGGCTGGCTGACATTACACGTCCTACAAGTAGCTGCACATCATAGTGTGTGTGTGCATGAGTCAAAAAAGGTAATGTGCGTAAGCAATATTAAGTGTGACTATATGCAAATGTGTGTTGTTTAAAAAAAGACTGTATGACTTAACATGTAGTTGATTAACACATGCCCACACACGCACACATTAACAGGTTCGTTCCACAAACATGCCAGCGATGGCACAAAAGCCACAACAATGCGAGCACGCCCTAAGAGTGTCGTTTGAGGTGAGTTGATATATGCAAATTAGTTTCTATGCAGACAGTGAAATGAAAGGTTTTGTCTTCTGATGTCCATTGCCAAAATATTTTAATTCCAGGTTAGCCTAAGCTCTGTTGTGGTTCAAGAACAAAATGTGACTCACAGGCTTGGGAAAGCGTTTCAAGACAGACAGCATATAATTTTTTAGAAATGCACGGATGTCTTAAAATAAAACTGGATTCTTAAAGCTGAGTGACCAGATATTCACCTGACCACAGCGCAGAGTAAGAATAAACACACCCCAGTGACAAGAATCAGCGTGCATTACATTAGCGGTGCTGTGTTGTTGTTCTAACCTGGGTAATCACAGTGGTGGATCCGTCGTTTCTCCAAATCCGGGTTGTTCCTCCGGTTGTAGCGAACAGGCACAGTGGTCTGAGCTGTGGTTGGTGCTGGGGTTGCTGCAGGGGCTTGTGGGAGGCCTGTGGCCTGGCCTGGAGCAGAAGCGGGACCTGTAGTGAGGGGCAGGGCTAAGCTTCCTGGGCCAGGGCCCGGTCCCAGTCCAGGAGTGCTGCCTGCCAGCTTAGAGGCAATGGTGGCCGCATATGAGGGAGGCGGGGACATGGCGTGAAGCAGCTCCTTCTGTCTGTCAGGGCTGCCGGGCTCCGAGCTGGGCGGAGAGGGAGGCAGGTAGGGCTGCTGCTGCTGCTGCTGGAGGAAATGTGGGTGAGCCTGAGCGTGAGGATGCGTGTATCGTCCTCCACCCAGGCCGCAGTAGGCCGGCTTGGTTGTCTGCTCTTGTTGGGACGCAGAAGAAGCAACCGGCAATTCGTGGAAAGGTGTGTGGATTGTGGAGGCGGAGGTGTGGTGTATCTGCTGATGATGATGCTGCTGATGCTGAGCCTCCATACCATTACCATGGTGATGGTCCAAGCCAGAGCTAAGTAGCTGAAACAGTGAGCCGCCGCCGTCATGGTGGTTGAGGGCATGCTGCTCGTACTGTGACGACATTTCCTGTTTAACAAACACCTCCGGCACTGAGTCGCTACCGCGGCTGCCTCCTGATTGGTTGAAAACACTGGTGAAGTCTGGTAACCCTGCTAGCGTCATATTTATGGCTGAGGTTTCCATGGAAATGCTGCCAGGGCCGTGCCCTGATGTGCTGCAGGTACTGGTGGGTGTAGTGTTGGGGCAGTGCAGCTGCAGGTTAGGGGAGAAACACGAGGAGGCAGACTCTGTTTTGATTTGGGTGAGACCTGTGTGGTTCTGGTGCTGAGGGGGCCTCGTCTGCTGACATAAGCCCATCCTCAGGTAGGTGGCATCAGGGAGGTAAAGGTTCATGTTAAGAGTGTACGGAGCTCCGGTGTGGTCATCTGTAAAGAAGGGATCCACAACGGAGGCGCTGTCTCTCTGTGACTTCTGCTGGCTGTCTGATGGAGGTGGAAGGGGAAGAGACTGAGGGGAAAGATACCTGTCCATCTCACACTTTGCCTGTGGATTAAACAAACAGAGAAAAAATGTCTGGATGAGTAAAATTAAACCTCGAAACAAACGCATTCAGCCTTTAGCACAGCTGCTCTTCCTGTGATCCGTCATAAAACTATTCTGAGGGGCTCTTTTGAGAAGACAAAGGTTTGATAGGACAGTCACCGCTAAAACATTTATCAAGTAGTCATCAATATGCGCTTGCCACATTCCCTCTCTGCCTGCAAGGCTGAACTCAGAAACCTTCCAGCTGTGCGGCCAAGCTGAGGCTTGGGTCACGTTCTCACAGGAAAAAGAAACAAATCTTGTGCTTTTTGTACAAAAAAAAAGAATCTCTGTTTAAGATATCTCACAGCTTATCACCAGCATTGCATGTGGGAGACTTCATATCAAAAAATTGCAATGCACTCTGCAGTCTCATGAACACCGAATGCAAATCTCTGGCTGAAAAGTTAGAGAAGCCCTGCAGCAGAGGATGAAACAGCAACATGAAAGGGAATGGGGAAACACCCATGCCTCCCTGTCCGCTGCAGCAGGAGTAGCAGCAGCAGCAGCAGCAGCAGCAGTCTGGGGATGGGCTGCTATTTCTAGGCTCCTGATCACACCAGCTGTTCCACGGGACTCTACTCTGCTGCTGCTGCTTCTGCACAACTTTCCTACTAACTGTGGGACAGAGTTGCCGGGACCTTTTCTGTCCCGAGGCCGGAGTCAGTTGTTGTCAGCGTGGTATGATGGTGAGGAGGGGGGGGACGCCAACAACTGCTGGCCAACTGGCTGGCACAGATAGAAAACATGCGGTGAATGCGTTTGCAGGCGGAGCAGCGGCTAGGATCCGCGTCCAGCTGGTCGCACGCACATTACCGCAAATAGTCGCAAACAAAGTGATGATTAATACCCCGCAAAGGAAGAGGATCGTAATTTAGAGTCCAGCGTCCAAACAAGCAAACAACAACCTGGATCTACAACAACTCTGCCACGCCCATTCAATGAAATACATCACTAATGTGTAAAGTCGGTTCATGTTTCTACCTGAGTGAAATCGTTTTGTCCAGCCTTGTCCGAGTCTGCGATCTTGCAATCCAAGCCGAACAACGCCGACTCGTCCAGGGAGAATCCAGCGGGGAGAGTCGCCTTCTGCAGCGGATAGAAGGGATCCTCCTGCCCGCCGCCGCCGCTGCTCATCGTCAGTGTCGCGGCCATGAAGCTCCGGTGCAGACGAGACGAGCCTTGGTCTTGTTATGCAAAGAGGAGGATGATGATGCTACAGTCGTGTATTGAGAGGAGGGGGAAAGCAGTGGAGGCGACGAGGTGAACGGTGCGGTGAGGTGGTGCGGTGGTGGTGGAGGAGTTCCGTCTGCTACATCTCCTTCTTCCACTTGTTTCATCCCCACAGCCGGCCCGCAGACAGTTTTCTATCTGCTGTTTGTAGGGCGGAGCGGCCACAGTGTAAATACAGCACATGCACCGCCTCCAAACCTTTAAAAAGGCTTTGATCATTCATTCACCGGCCACCGCCCTACGCTCCATCTAAATACATTAACAACAGCGTCGTAAAGTGCACACCGGGCCAGACAGCCATCACACAGGCGGTGAAGGTTAACTCAGCCAGGCTTTTTAAAACACCATCCAGACAAATATAATAACAATTTTACAAATAGACACATGTATTTTAGAATAGCTCTCTTATTGGCACGTTCTCGGGGTATAAATCTCTCCATTTGGCCTAAGTCAGATGCATCTCAACCCAGGATATCCAGAATTTCTCACCTTATTTCACGTTTGTATCCTTTATCTGACAAATAACCATAATTCTTACATTTCCCATAATTATATAAAACTGTATTTAGAGGAGTGACTTCAATAGCAGCTTCTTTTAAACACCACCAGTTTGTAATGTGGTCTTTGTTTTTGAGATCATACATTTCCAAACTTTTCTCTCACCCCTACATGATATCATTTTAATTTTAAAAGCTTGAGTAATATTTAAAAGGTCCACTAACAAGCATTATAACAAAATAGTATACAGTATAATAGTATACCAGTACAGCCTAAGAATTTTACTGTAATGACTTACTGTCAGTTAATATGTATACTGTGTATACACAAGGATTATTTGTACTATTATTTGTTTATTTGTACTATAACATACAGTGTAATCTACTTTTGTGTCATATCTTAAATCTTAACTCTTATCTGCATGCTGCACTTACAGTATTTTTACAGTTTTCTATTCATGTATAAGGTTTCTTATGTATGGCTTAAGTTGTACGTTCCGAGGGTAAAAAATACAACATTAGTAAAGGGGGGGACGTATGGCCAGAAAATCCAAATGTTCTTGGAGCTGAAATGTTTATTTCACTTACAACTGAAAACCAAAAAAATCAAATGTCCTTAAAATTTAACAAATATATGCTTTTTATCTTATTTGGTACATTAGATGTTTCTGGAAACTGATAAACTACAAGAGGACATTTTTATCATTTATTGGACTGTATTGGGGTGTTTTTTTTTTAGTAATTTGTTGATCATATTGATTCGATATAAGTATATAAAAGTATGTATCAAATATGATACAAAAGGCATTAAAGGGTTAAATCCAGCATGCTGCACTTGCAGTATTTTTAAGAATTTTCTATTCCTGTATAAGGTTTCTTATATATGGCTGAAGTTTACTTCTGTACTTCTTGGGACTTTCACTCTTTATTAATCTGCAGATGCCCTCTGGATAGCTAAGTATTACTATTAAATTTAAATTTACAATGCTTTGTGTGTTCCAGTAGTAAATAACACATTTGTAGCGGGGGCGCATGGATAGGAGTAATTCAGCTACAAAGCAGTGCTCTGGCCGAGTTTAATACGACACCGATAAGAACATGGTCTGAAATGATAAAGGTATGCCCACTATGTCTATATTTAAAGCCAAAGGACCCTCTGCTCTGGCAAATCAGAGACCAGGCTCCCTGCATTGCTGTTTGTCTGTAGCTACAAGTATTTTCAAACCTGGAATAGATAAGGAAATAATGATAGACAGACCTAATCGAACAGAGCACTGCCAAGAAAGAGGAATTTTTGGGCAGTCAGTTAGCGAGGAATGTGTACCCTGTGGAAGGTAATACCTCTGTTTTTAGACCAGTATGCAGGGAACTCATCCTCTCTGAACAACGTGCAAACAGAAATGAAAACAAAAAACTCTCGGACACAAGTAACAATTTCTGTTTTAAGTATATTTCTAAAAAATGAAATAAGAAAAAGGCGTGTTATTTACAAGTTCAATACACAATTACCTGGATGATCAATATTGCTAAGGCCCTGAGTTGTAATAAATAGCACCAGTAGTCGTAACAAAAGTGACTCCTCAGTTGGTTTTCTGCTTTTGGTACCAAACAGGAGCTTCTTTTTTGGTCTGAAATGAAGAAGAGAAGGAAAGATGATGGTAAGAAGAGAATAAATTGCATAAGGAAGGAGCTTTTGTTTGAATATATTCTCAATTTTTTTGACAGCTTCATTTATCAGGGATACACTATACTTAGAGCATATCTTTCTGCGAAAGGCAATTAAGCAATTCATCATTTTCTGTCAAGCACTTGTGCTTCTTTGTCTGAACCTCAGTCTGAGCAGGTGGAGGTGCTGTGACTCATTTGAGGGTGTTTCCATTTCAGACACTTACAAACACAGTGGGTTTCGGTTTGTTTGGTGACTCTTCCTCTGCGATCCTGTTGAGACGTTTAGATGACTGTTTTCCTGCTCCAGAGGTCCTGATACCGGTTTTATCTGCTTCCAAGGGGTGGACAGCGTCCCCTTGTCTGGACTTCATGCTGATGAGGACTTGTTTCATCATCGCTAACTCCTGCAGAAAAACACAGTTCATGAAAATAGAAACGTGAAAACAAGAGTAGAACAATAAACAGGGATTTCCAAGAACAATAAATGGACTCAAACTGGAATAAAACAAAGACCCTTGACATCAGTGGTAATTTAATTGTGTATTTTGAAGAATTTATATGGATGCTCTCTGATGACATGACTGTCCTGAACCACAGGACCGCACAGCTGAGATCTTTAGATCCATCTGTAGGGCAACTCGCAATAAGCTCAACAAGCTTAAGGGTCTGCAGGGTGGCAGCAGGGCAGAGGGGAGGACTCGGGGCCATTTCACGGTTCTATTTATCAACCCTGAGGACATGAGCCCCGGCATGTCGCACACACGCAGGAGCACACACACGTATGCAAACATGCACGCGCACCCTAGTGGCATCCCAAACAGCCAGGCTGAGGAACAGCTGTCTATGACAGGGCACATACTTCATACAGCAAACGGCTGGCTGGGGGGGCAGTCCTGCGTGCATGAGCATACGAGCACACACAATCTTGAGAGACTGTACAACTACGACTGTAGAATACATAATAAAGAGAAAAATAAATTCTATTATAGAGTTACTTAAGTAAATTTAGACGCTGCCCTCATCAATTTTTGTTTCTATTTTCTCTTTTTTAGCTGAAATTTTCTGTTTCTTGCCACGTGAAAAACAGCCCAATATCATCTGAGCTGAATTCAATCAGTGCATCTCTACACAAATAAAGACAATGCGTGGAAAGCATGTGATATCGAACAAAAAATAGCAAACAGCTGGAAGTGAACATTATCTTGAACATGCGCACCTCTCGATGGTTGAGTAGTCTTTCCAAATCGGCCGCCATGTTGTTTTTCACCTGCTGCAGAGCGGCCCGTTCTTTCCTTAGAGAACTAGAGTTGAGGTAAGTAAATAAAAACCATTACTAAAAATCCTTACGAAGCAGTGTTACTACACATGTGACTCAAACCTTAAAGGGATATTCCGGTGTAAAATTAATTTAGGGTCAAACACGCCGTAACACTGAGGTAGACACCCCCTTGAGAGATGAATGCTGCCGACCGCTTGCTTCTCTAGTTTTACCAACTTTAGTATCGACTGCACAATACAGAGCGGTTTGAGGAGCCATAAACAAACCTCAACCAAAACGCCACTTTATAGCCACAAATTATGCTCAGAACAGCACCTAACTTCATCAACAGTACATATAGGGTCCCAGCCACAGCACTAGCCACCAGAGATGGGAATTGTGGAGTCACCAAGTCATCTCCATGCCATGTATTTGATCTGCTCAGTTACTGAACCAGGTGCCTTCACTAATGAGCTCACCTTCCTGGCTGCTCATTGAAAGCAGCTGGTTCAGTGACAGAGCAGAATAAGTACATGACATGGAGAGGAGTTGGTGACTCCACAATTCCCATCTCTGCTAGCCACCAAACATATTTTTAGCTTTGCCTAATTTCTTTAGCAAAGAGACTAAACACAACTCACCGACTCTCTTCCAGCAGCCGCTTGTTTGTAGCAAGACCTCAGGTCAGTCCATTACAGACTGCTGCGGGGTGACACAGCTCAAGGAAGAACATTTACGATCATCTTTTTGGTCGAGGTTTGTTTATAGCTCCTCAGAACGCTGTGTATATGCTATAGTGCGGTCATCACTTAAGTTGGTGTAACTAGAGAAGCAAGCGGTCGGCAACATTTATTTCTTGACGGGGTGTCTAACTCTGTGTTACATTGTGTTTGACCTTAAATTAATTTTACGCCAGAATATCCCTTTAATGTACACAGTATTCAATGATATATCTGATCAAAACATATTTCAGTACCAGAAATTCTATAGCTGTGAGAGTATACAAGTATAGTACATGTTTATTTATATGCAGTTTTGCATGACTGGAATTACAAGCTTGATGAGGTGCACACTAAAGTCGCACAGTCCATAAAATGAAGAAGTGATCTTACATGTTCGATTTATTAAACAGCATAGTAGCACCAATGTGCTCAATTTGAATATATCCACTGAGTTCTGGTCTTTGCTGAAATCCTTATGCGGACGCACAGAAACAAAGCACTTCACTCAGATTAAGTTTCATTGGCTCACTGTCATTTGCTGTGCAACTATCATTCATTGGTGGCTAATGTTTAAAAGAAAAATACGTTGAGTTTGTCTTATGTAATTCCACTCCCAAGTCAGATTATCCAGAATTTTACAACCCTGGACATGTTACCTGTAAAAGCTTGTAGGTCCAAGCCAAAGTCATGAAACATGTTTTTGTCTCAAACCTCTAATCAATGGTTGATGTGATTCTTGATGGGAGGATTGAGTAAGAGTGCAGCGTAGAATACAGAAGATTCCAAATGAAAATTAAGATGTGTTTTTATTTTGCGTTGGGTGGAGTCTTGTTAAGAACATAGGATTAAGACAGAGGGTGCGGTGTACGTCGTAAATTGAATGTTATTTCGCTTGCATGGCTGTAATTAAGTTTGGTTTAAAGGGTAAAAAACAAACAAACAAAAATGCTGGACAGTTAATTAACGAAAAAGTAATCAGCCATAAATCAACCAGGTTAACTGACAGATTTACCAGTACAAAGGGTTTGTACCACCAGTCTGAAACTTTCAAAGGCAGAACATCAATTAAACATGTTAGTCATGAATTTCTTAAACATACTAAATAATCAATAGTTTGTATTCCGGCTTTTGTCTTGTTGAGATCTTCTTTCCTGGGGCAAATACAAACCTGTGACGAGGATCTTTAAAGCAAATCATCATGCAAATCTTAACACAAGAGCTTGTTAGCTCTGCTGCAATGACCTCTGAGAAAACTGAGTTTCTTAGGGCCGAGATCTACCTTTTCTGAAACACTGTTGTAATCGACTGAATAGTATGAAATGAAATGAAACAGTGAGATTAAATGTGACTTCAAGAAAGAGACTGGTGGTATTCAAAGTGAAGATCTCCAGTGAGCCATGCCTAAACAGATAGAAAGTGCACAGCCGCAGAAACACTTCAATATTTCTGTCAGATGGGAAAGTTGAAGATAAAAAGCATTTTTGAGGACTTTTTTTTCACTCCCCTGCTTGCCCCAGGTCAGCGCGCTGTGTTCGAGAGTAGCAAGAGGAAACCTGCTTTCTGCCAGTTTGCATATTTCTCAGGTAAAAAAAATATGGGGGAAGGGTGGGTAGGTCAGTGGGCTGTTGATGTACTGTAATGTAACATATCCAAACTCAAAGGTACATGGAGGTCTGAACTTTGGACACACAAAGATCATGGAGGTAAAGTCAACTACAATGCTGACTGGAAAATCTTATTCCTATTTGCACACACTGATTTGTGTCCTCTCTCTGATCGTGATCGCGTACCTGATATCGTCCTCGAGCGAGGTGACACACTCCTTCAGCGTGTTGATCTGCGCGTCTCGTTGCCTCACCGTTTCTATCAGGTAGCTGTAGGGCTGCTGCGACTGCTCTAACAACTGGTTCGCTGCCAACAACTGCGAAAAAAAATATAAACCAGTGTATCAGTAAAGCAATTACAGAGACATTTACCTGATCTACAAGGTGATGGGTTCAACTAGGGTTCCTTTCTGTTCTCCACCCACCAATTCATCTGAATCTCAGGTCTATACTTCTTTTAATAATATGTTATGAGACTGTAGAGGCATGTGTGATACAACAGAAGGACGTACACACCTGTCAACATGACGCCAGTAAAAAACTACTTGGAGTTAAATTACATTTTATAGATAGTGCAATGATGAATATACTACTAATGCTGAGTGTTTACATGCTATTTGATCATGACTAAATGACAGATTTATTTGAAAGTAAATTCATTCTCGATAGGTTCGCTGACCTATATATATGTAAAATCAAAAGTTACACTAGAAAAAACACTTATTAGAATAAAAATGATCAGGCTGGATTACTTCTTTTTGTCTTTGACATTACTATGAAGTATTTAAAACATATACGTATCAAGTTCACTTCTCCTGACCCTGTAATTAACTTTGTTTTCATTTGGTCAATGTGAATTCACAGGATCATTCGTGGGGTTGAGCACATGCCTTCGTTGGTTGTTTTTAAAAAAGTGATGTTTCTCAATAAATATCAATATCATGTTCCCATACTTGCAAAGACTTATATATGTGGTAAAAGCTAAAAACTGGTTTGCGGTGTCAGTTCTTCGATTAAAGGGTTATTACCCACAGGGAGTTCAGTCTTCCAGTTGAAAATCAGACAGAGAACTCGCACAGTAGCTAGGCTTTCAACACCTGCAGATGGAGTCACTCCTTCCACATTATGACACAAATTTTATAAACTCCTACAACACATCTTTCTAAGTGTATCAGCTTTTCTTTGCCCATTCATACCTGGAATATTTGTGGATATGACACAGCTGGGAGAATAATAAAAAAAAAAATCACAACCCCTATCACTTCCTCCTTGCTTGCACAGTCAGAAAAGCACATCACCAGGCATTTCATAAGAGTTTGCATGTATTGTACCTTAAACAATATTAGTCAGTATTAATTTTAATCTTTGTGACAATGGATAAATGTTTGGGTGTTACACATTAAGCCACTTTTACAGCCAGCCAGTGGTGAGAAGGACTTTGTGGGTGGGGAACGAGCACAATAGTTAGTTAGTCAGGGCATCTGTGTGGGTGGCTCAATGGTTAACACCCTTTCTGGTGAATATAAAGTAAAATACTTCACCTCTTCCTTTCATTCTCGATGAATAATGAGGTATTCCAGACCAGTGCCAGTCAGTCACAGCTGACAGTTGAATAGCTGGCTTATTTAGTCTCAAATCTAGTCGGCCTCTCTGTTCTAGCTTGCGCAATTTCCCCTCTCGTCGAGATTGTAATAAGGAGAAAGGGGAAAGCAAACAAATTGGCTGTGAGAGCTGTCATTCACATCACTTCAAACCCTACTGGATGAATGTTAGCATCAGTGCACGAGTAGTAGACATGTGACTTCACACACACACACTGAGAGTCACGCATAGACAAAATACGTGTACACACCCAAAAAATTAAAGCCTTAGCTTTGCACACACAAGCCAAACACAACAAAAGCCTCAATGACTGGAGTGGTGAGTTGTTGGGAGAGTAAAGAGCATAGCCGGCACTGTTTTTGGCACTGTTTCCCACTGTGTCAACAAGTATGACAGGTACTAAAGACTCAAACTTCATGCTGTCCTGGTGTAAGGACTGCTGGGCCTCTGCTGGGGAAAAAAAAAACGGTCACTTCTATAACATCGCTGTAAGAGTAGATGAAGAGTTTCAGAAAAAAAGGGCCTGATATTTTTTAAATGTGTAGAGCCACTTCAAAAGCAGCTCAATTTTTTTTCTTGTTCTTTGATGTTGGTCTTTGTGTGTGTGTGTGTGAGAGTATATATGAGATGGTGTGAGAGGGTAAATAGCGGGTGATGAGAGAGGAGCTACCAACTTTGGCCCTGTGATAATGGCTCTGTTATGTCACAAAGAGAGATAGAAACCAGCTGAAATAAATCATCACAGCTTTAATAGAAGCTGTGTAAAAACCATAATCTGAGCTGCTGTGGGAGGTTTGCCATGGTGTGAAAACAAGTGTGTGTTGCAGGCACTGGCATGCAGCTCTTTTGTTCGAAATTCTTTCAAACATGAAATTCATTAACGACTGTCCCCGGACAG
Source organism: Xyrichtys novacula (assembly GCA_962446985.1). Classification (NCBI taxonomy): domain Eukaryota; kingdom Metazoa; phylum Chordata; class Actinopteri; order Labriformes; family Labridae; genus Xyrichtys; species Xyrichtys novacula. The sequence goes on along the minus strand of OY660874.1, from coordinate 20,356,172 downwards.
GCACACACCTGGATGCTGTTTGCATGCAGCGTACGCGTGTTTACCTCTTCAGATATCTGTCCTGTCTGCGACTTGTGTCTGTCCAGCTCTCTCCTCAGTGACGTGTTCTGCCTCTCGAGCTGCAGCACCCTGCGAGCCAAGTGAACGCTGTACAACGACAACAAACAGCGTTTTTGAAATACCAAATCACAACAACACCAACAAGTGCGTACTAGCATGAGTCGTGCATGCGTTTTTTTTTTAATCAATGATTGAGTTTTATGAGTGCAGGAGTATTTAGTGCACCGGTTTCTAGAAAAAAAGGAATTTAAGCCAGATAAGTGTTGGAACTTTTACACCAAATCTGAACTAAGCATGTCTAATTTTCTTCAGTAGAAACCTTTTAGGCAGCTACTCTATCAGATATACAAAAATCAAATAGTGTCACACCTGATTCAAATGATTAGCTCGTTATCAAGCTCTGTAATGGCTTAATAACGAGCTGATCATTTGAATCAGGTGTGTTGGAGCAGGGAAACATCCAAAACATGCAGGACAGGGGGAGCTGCTCTAGACAATAGTCCTGGCTCTACCATCATCATACTGTTCTATTACCATTTTGACTCCTTAATGTTGTGATATTGTTGTTCTTGTGAGTGATATCCCATTGTGTTACTGCATTGTAGATTAGGAACTCAGCACACAGCAGGAGCTCTACTTTGAAACAAATTGAGACATGCCCACACACACACTCAGTGCTGTTCTGCCCTGCCTGCTTGGCCAGCTCACAGGGATCCCATATCCTCCTGAGACACCTCTGTTACTGATTCTGATGCCAGCACAGTGGGATGACTTAATCCCACCTTCCTGTCCCACTGGCATTGATATTAAAGCTGAAACGTTACAGAGGGAGTAAATATCACACCTTGGACTGGTAAAATGAAAAAGGGCAGAAGTTTATCATTTCTTTTAGTCACTCAGAATTTATGTATGTCCAAGTGCTGAATGTGGAAACAATCAGAAAAGTTCAGGAATTGATAACTTATTTTTCACCCCGATACTATGTGAGCTCTCAGGTTATGATTCTTGTGCAACAGCAGCAGCAGTCCTGTGATCACTCTGAAATGTAAAGTGCGTGATGTACTGTACCTTTGTTTCAGTCTTCTTTTGGCCGTTGTGGGAACGTTGGCTCCATAGCCATAGGAGAAAAGAACTCTCTCTGCTTCTTCTTCATTTTCAACTAAAAATGTTAAATAAAAACATATTTAATTACAACAATGATGGAAGGAATGAACTCCTTTATATTTTCTGTTTTCTTTCCTTGAACAAGTTCGATGAAACGTATTGAAAGTGAAAATATTCAGATTATCCCTTTAACATGACAAAACATTTTTATGTACAAATAAATAACACACATTTACAATACCACAGCAAAGCAGTTGGTGGAACAAATGTTTTTTTATTTGTCCTTTCATCATTCTGACATCCCTGTCATGTAATGACCGTTAAAGAGCAAATACCACGTCCTTACTTTCAGCAGCCTGCATGGTGACCTGGTCCAACTCCTGCTCGAGCTTTTCATACGTCTCAAGCCGAGCGGCCTGCTCGGCATTCTGAGCTTGCAGCTCTGCTGCCCGCTTCTCTGATGACGTCTGCAGCCTATAAAACTCCTGGGTCAGGAGCTGAGGGAAACGATGGCGGCGGAGTGAGAACAGGGCAGAAGCAGGGAAGGAGAATTAAGGGACAGAGAGTCAATCATGGAGTTTATATCACAGTTTTCTGGACTCTGAATTTTCACAGTCTTCTGTGCAGTTCACTGTTACACCTGATACGTCCCTCTGACAAGCAGTAAAGGAGGATACAAGGTGAAATACAGATGAAGAGATGGGCCTCAGCTAAGACATGGAGAACAGTCTGGACTAAATGAATATTTTGTGTGTTTTGGATTCTCTTCCGTGAAAAGAGATAAAGAAGAAGCTACTTAAGTGAAATATCAATTCCAATGGGTGGGACATTCATTTTTAGTATAACCTCAATTCCACAAAAACTGTGGTTTCAAAATGTGACTTTTTTTTGTCTTTGCACTGCCTTCAATAGAATATAGACAACAAATGATGAGCAAACCATTAACAACCAGAGCAAGGAATAAACTTTGGTTTTATCAGTCAACTTGATGTTTGCAGCAAATACGTTTTCTTAGCTGAAACCCATCCATAACATTATTTCAAACCAATCAAGATGAAAATGTATAAATAAGACAGTAAATAAAGAGGGGAAGAGTGAAGGGCTTCACAGGATGCACTAATTTAAATACAGATGAGAGTTTCAAATTGTTCAAGGTAATCAAGATTACTATGAGGAGCTGCAGGAGGGCACTTAAAATTGACAGTCAACTAAGTTACATCAAAATCTCTCTAATAAAAACATGATTACGTGTTCAATTAAAACTATGAAAGAGTTCAGTTTCAAAAACCAGGTGTAATCAAATTAATTTTCCCATTATCAAACTGCTTCAATTTAATTATCACAAATGATAAACCTCTACATCAAACACAAACACATTAAACTGTTGATCGTTTGTGCCACTGGATGTGTTTGAGGAAAGTCAGTCTGATATAAAACAGAAGAAAAAACAGGTAATACATATGTTACTGAAGTGTGGCAGCAATACCATGTAAAATGCTGACAAACTGGAAAAACCTCTCAAGACAAAGACAGTAAAATACCGTTAGTGTCCAGGAGGATGTGAGTTTTAATCATCATTTTAAACAAGATTGTTTTTTTAGTTAAACAATCAGACACTAACAAAGCAGCACTGTACCTGAACTCTTTATAAAAATGTCTTTCTCCTCTACCAACAGTATCTTACAGTAGGGGTTAACGGTAAGAAAAAAACTTGGGAGATGTAAATTGATGAAGATTTGTTGGAAAACCACACTTCGGGAATACCTCCAGTTTTTTCTGCTGCTTTTCACACTCCACCTGGCACTGAGCCAGAGTCTTGGCCGTCTCATCCTTGACCATCTGAGCACGTTCAGCTTCAAATGAGTGCAGTTTAGCCTGGTTGGACAGTTCTGCTACACGGCTGTCAGTGCCAAGCTGGAGATGACGAAATCTGAATATTTAAAGACACACAGGTAGAAAACAGACACATACAATATTTAGATATAAACTATTGTAAAAAAGTGAGATTGTGTATGTTTTAGTGTTATTAAGAAGATAAAGGTCACACACTCAGCACTTTGGCCCTGGTTGAGCCCCGGCATGCCTGGTTGTTTCAAACTAATGGCGCAATGTCTTTCCTCTTTTGGCTCCAATTATGTTTGGAGATGATTTGCATGTTCAAATTGTTCTGTGGCACAGCCTGGCAACAACTTTATAACAATAAGTCACAAAGCAGGAAAGCCAAGTCTAAAATCACTTTGTTGCAGAAGAGGGTTTCTCAACGGTGCTCGCGGCGCTGTTTGCTCTTGTTTGAACTTTCATCATTTCAGTTGGCAACTGAGGTGTTCCTATTTAATATTTCAGATAAGGTAAAAACTTATCAAACAATTCTGCTTTAAGTAGTAGCATTAATACTTTACTCACAATATAAGAAGTGAAGTCAACACGAATTGTGGCATACATGAAAAAAGGGGTTTTGTAATAATATCATAATTGGCTAAGTGACCAAAAAACACATCTCTGCGCCCGGTGCTCCCTCTACAGCAGCTATAAATCACACACACACACATACTCTCATACTGTATCAAAGCATGCAGGATGGTTGGATAATATTAATAACTCGATTACAGCTGACCTGATAGGATTTCATCATCCATAGAGCCCAGGCCTGAGCTGGGGTGCTCAGACAGACATGTACACATGGTGGAAATTTTATGCCTTCTCTTATTAGTGGCAGCTGCAATCTGGATGCAGAGACGCAAAGTAAACTTCTTCCAGAGGAGTGTGACCAGATTTACAGGGTTATGTTTTCAGTTTTCATGTCTATATCTGCAGCTCTATTAAGTAAGAGCCGCTGACTCGGCATTTTTCTTGTAGCAAGTTTTAGTTTTGATACAGAATAGGAAATAGAAAGGACATACTCAAAACTTCCTCTGTGTTTTGGACAGGTTGATCACCATAATTGGCCGTCTGATACCGAGGTTCAAACTGGCTCTCTTTGCTACAATCATCTGACGCCATTTCAAGCTTGTCCGCCTCATTCTTTGACCCAAAAATAGGGGCATGCGTGGGGTTAGGGGTTAAGGGCTTGTGGCGAGCATCTGTCGTTGCTGGCTTGCGATGCGACATAGAGAGGGAATGTGATCGCAGCGGAGAGAGTGAGCGCAAGGGAGAGTGAAGACTGTGTGTATGTGTGTGTGTCTACGTGTGTGTCTGTGTGTGTATGGAAAGAGCAACAGCTGGTGGTTTGGATCTAGAGAAATGACCGGCATGTCGTAGTAACCCAGGACAGGGACACTGCTGCTGCGGCTGCTGCTGTTTGTGAGTCCATGCTTGTTAGTCGCAGATATAATATTGAATAAGTAAATATAATCTTGAATAAATAAATCACTGCAACAGTGAAAAAAAAATGTTTGGAAAGATATTTCTCCACATTTTTGACTTATCAGCTGCACACATTTGAAACACCTCCTCCAAAAGAGAAAAAAAGTAGGATTATATGTGTGTGTGAGAGAGAGAGAGAGAGAGAGAGAGAGAGAGAGAGACAAAGAGAAAGAGAAAGAGAAAGAGAGAGAGAGTAGCAGTCCTCATAATACATCTGTTGCAATTTCAACATTAGATATGAAACTTCCTGCGAGGCCATTATCCAGAGATCTTTTTCAAGGCTTTACTGAGATGGGTGATGTTGCCTTGGGCAGAGAACTGGACTTGTAACATTGACACAGATCACTTAGAGTAGGTATGAAAATGCGTAAAAAACAACACCTCAAAACCAGGCAGAAAAGAGAGGAAAAAAAATCTTTTTTTCTGGAGTCATATTAAAAGAAACTGAATAATACTTGACTTGTCCCAAATGATTTCCATTTTTCAAGGCGTTTTATCATGTTACAGCCAACGGCATGACGTCTCTCCAACTTTAGTGACCTTTTTTTCTTTTTTTTTTAAAACACCAAAGAGCACCTTCATCATAATTTAAGTTTCCAAGTGCCCTAGAGACTGAAAATAATAAATCAAATATTTAATTACTTATTCTTTCATAGTTCATTGTAGCTTAAATTATAGTTCCCACACAGAGACAGTGTTTTTCAATATAGGCCTTAATATATTTTCCAGCACATTTGTCAGCAGGGTTGTCAAAGTTTTTAAATTTTCATTTTTTAAATCATTATTTTATCTTTTTTATATTATTTATTATTATTTTTAAATACTTAGGACCTGAAATATTGTCTCGAAGAAAAAAACTCAAAACATCTTAGACTTTGAAAAATGTAATCAAAGAAAAAAGATGAACAACTTCATGTTCGTATTGCAACAGTAGATGCAACAATAAATGCTATTAGTTGCTGCGTGGGCTCAGATTCTTTGAGCCACCCCCGGCATAAGTCAGTGCCCCAGCTGGGACACCCCAGCCAAACAAGTCTAGACACGCCCAGCTTGTACCTCCTTGTAAGCACATCATGTTGCTTTGCTCGATAACAGATGGATCCATGCTGTAATGGAGGGCTCTGACGATGGAATAGGGGGAGCTAGAGTGAAAGACAAGGACTCAAGATTCACCCCAGGTAAAAAAAAAAAAAAAATAGACAACTTTTCAAGCTTCTATATCCCTGTAATGAGCTGCTCTCTCTCCTTTTCAAAGCCCACCTGTGACTCTTTTATCCATCCACAGTCAATAAACATTAATAATAATCTATTCAAGACATCAAGTGGAAGTAGAATGACACAGCACTAAAAACAAGAATGAAGTCTGCCTCCAGGGTGAGCTCTAAGTCTTTTGGCTTCACTTTACAACAGTCATCATGACCTCAAACTTGTTACACAGTCTTTGGTTATTAGTCACAGATATCATACATCCTCTTCAGTAGCTTGTACAACAGTGCACTTTAGTACATGTTGAACCTGCTCTGAAACTATTTTGCCCCTGAGATGCCAGCGAAGAGGCCACTGACACCAGTTGGTGCAGACCTCCAGTGAACTCTGACTTTCATGTGACCTCCCGACCCCTCCGTTACAGCAAGCATTCATGTGATCTTTAGCAAGAAACAGACCACAGCCACCAAAGTCCTGCCGCTCCCACAGCACGCGCTGATGAGAAGCTGCTGCTGCAAGTCACACATCAGCGGCAGAGTGAGAACAAGCTCACAGCTTCAAGGGAAACACTGAGAAATTCAAGCAAAGGGGGAGGAAGAAATGAAGAATGAAAATGGCTGTCTTAATAATTACAGTAGCTTGACTGCGGCCGACCTCACACTCACCGAGTCAGCGCGTCCCTGATTGGCCCACGGAGACAGGGAATGAATTTGAAATATGATGTGATTAACCCTGACATAAAAAACTGTACCAACTGGCCTGACTTTGACAGGTTTAACAGTTGCCCTCAGGTGAAGTTCCTGATATACAGCCTTTTAACAAAGCAACCAGGAAGCAACTCGCATTCATGTGAGGCAGCTTGACTGATCGCGTTTAACTCTTCAGAGGCTACAAGTTGATGTCTACTTAAACTTTACGCACTGAATGTTCCAGGGCCCCTTAAATGTTTTCTATTATTTACTGCACGGTTAAGACAGATCCTGTAGCAGCGATTAGAGTGTGCATGAGGTGAATTTGTCAGAGCAAGTTCATTTTTTCATGGACATGATAGAAAATATCGCTGGATGTTACTTCAAAACAAGTAAAATGGTTGTATTGTTGCAGTTTTCTAGTTATGTGGATAGAAAAGGTTTGATTGTACAGGTGTCTCTTTTTCTCACCTCTGTTTCAAAATTTCTAACAAATACATATTGAAACTACCCTTTGTTGCTGTTAAATGTGCAGTTATCTGTGTCCTTCTAACTGGCACTCCAAACTTCATCCTCTATTTTCCAGGCACAACAGAAAAAGCAGGAAAGAGACAAACAGAGCCAAATGTACTTTTCTGTGAATATAACCAGAAATGATGATCAGACATACTTTAATAATCCCTAGGGGGAAATTGCTCTTTGTTACAGTAACTCCAGTGCAAACTAGAAAAGCACTTGAAGAGCGCAGACCTCCGCCAAGCAGCTCATGTCCCCCCTTATATTGTGATTCACACCAAAACTTCTACTGTTACGTGTCTTTTATTAACTTCTATTTGTGTTTAAACTGGTATGTTCACTGTTCATAATGTTCCTAAAACAAGAAATGCCCTGATCCAAATTCGAACCAAGGACCTTCTTGCTGTGAGGCGACAGTGCTAACCACTACACCACTGTGCTGCCCATCTACACCACTGTGCCGCCCATCAACAGCATTGAAAATTCCAACGACACTCTAATTTTTGTGTGTTCTGGATCACACTATCTGGAATTTTGTCTGGATCAGGATCAACCTTTGACACCTCATAAAACTCATTGAGATCCTTTTGTGTAATTTTTTACTAAAGACTCTGGCCATTTTTATAGAGTTAAATGCAAAAATTCCAAAATTTGCCCTATCTCACAATGACGAAGAATCCTTAAAAAAATTCCTGGATCCAGAAGGCGATCCGCATCATCACCAAAATGTAATGGGATCCTCCTGGGGCTGAGACTCACTTCTGGTAAAAATTTCAGGTCAATCCGTCTGTTACTTTCTCCGTAAAGTTGTTGACAGACAAACAAACAAACAAACAAACCAACGCTACCGAAAACATAACCTCCTTGGCGGAGGTAATAAAGTAGAGAGAGAAGATACATAATAGATAAAACAAGTAAAATAAAGAGATAAATAGATAAAATAAGTAATATAAGTAAAAATAAAGAGATCATATACAAGTATGTACATTATGTGACAGATATGAACTGCGTGGACACCTGTTTTAAATTCATATGTGTGCACTAGTCGGTTAACTTACTGTTCCAGCAGCTGATCGTATCTGGACTGAGTGTCTCTCTCAGCAGCAACAGCTCGGTCCTTCTCCAGCACGGCGTTGTCTCTGGCCTCACGCAAGTTCCTAACCAAACAAACCCACACGCACACACACACAGCCGAACAGTGATATGTTAGAGAAATATGCGAGTTCGTCTTTGCTTTGAATAGCTCTCCGGATATTTATTTACTTTTCCAACCCACATACACTTCTTTCAAAACATATTTAAAAAAAGAGAGAGAAAATAATCTGGTACCTGTTCTCTCTCTCATACATCTCCCTGGAGGTTCTCTGCAGGTTGTCAATCTCCTGACCTGTTTTCAGCCTGATGTTCTCCAGCTCATCTCTTAACTTGGTCTCATATTCTGACTTATAATGATCTCTGTTGTAAAATAAAAATAGAGAAAAATTAAAATAACAAAGTAACAGAAATGACACTTCATTGTTATGGATATGAAAATAAAGCCGAAGCTGACCTGGATGCCACATATTTTTCATAGGCATCCTCCCTTGCTTTCTTAGTGTCCTCTAATTGTATCTATGGAGCAAAAACAGACGTGAAAGAACATCAGCTGAATCCTTCTTAATAGAGGATGCATTTTATGTTTTTGTATATAAACCTGCAGCCTCTCTAGGCGGTCTTCTTCATGTGCACAGCGGATGCTCAGCTCCATGTTCTGCTTGTGTAGGTACTCCTTGTCCTTCTGCAGGAGAGTAACTGACTGCTGCAATGTCGCCACCTGGTGGGGAAGGACAGGAAATGAAATACTGCTGCACCGAACACAAACTATCCAGAGATTTTGGTTTGCATAATAAAGACGCACAGAAATGATATGTATGTTTAAATGTTTGATGCACCTCTCTGCTGAGTGTGTTCCTCTCTGTGGTCAGTGCAGCGTGAGATAACTCGAGAGTCTCGAATCTCCTTTTTAACTCCTTCAGCTCTGCTTCAAAGTTGTCACGCTCCCTGTTAAGTCAGAAGGATACTGTTGGCACACGTTTGAACTCGGATGCAGAATTTCCAAGGACTGTAAAACTAGAATTAAATTTATTCAGTTTTTTGATTCAACCACATAAAATATTCAAGTATAGCTGATTAATAATACAAATGGATAAATAAATAATACACCGATCATTTCCATGTTCAGAATAAGCTGATATCCCTTTGAGAAACACCTATAAAAACATTAAAAACACTCACACAACCATTTGACATCTGATTATTATTCAGAGAACAAACATCAGGTTTTTAAGGGAACCTTCTTTGTGTGTGTTGCATCACAGACATAGGAAATAAATTGGACCAGTGCCTGATGTTGCAGATCATTTCACAGCAGCATAGTGGCCTTCAGATATAAAACATATCAGTAACTCCAAACAAACACAGAGTTAAAATGGCAAAATGTATAAAAACTTCAAGAGAAAACACAAAGTCAATCTTTCATGGGTGTGAGGATGTTCCCCTGTGGTTGACTTGGTAGTATAATTGACTGAGAAAAGTCAGCTTATTCTAACCCTCAAGAGGTGTGTGCCACCAACAGTAAGAGATAGTGCACGCACCGTTTGACGCTTGGGTAGTTATCTCTGCGGAAGTCTCCTTCTTGGATCAGCTGCTTGGTGTCGGCCAGTTCAAGGGTGAGTCTCTGGCTTCTCAGCTCCAGCTCGGTGCGCAGCCGCCGCTCCTCCTCATAGCTCTGAAGATTCACATACACAGAAGAACGCACAAAATACGCATTGGATCAGTGGTTCTCAGCTGGTGGGTCCCGACCCAAAAGTGGGTCGCAGACACGTTCTGGATGGGTCATGAACAGCTGGTCAAAAAAGGAAATATTTAATGTGATATCTATTAGATCTTTGATTTTTTCTGTTTGTGCAACTTCAGTAGTTGTCGTCCTCATGTTGTCCCCTTCATGTGCTCTGAAATGCTTTTAACTCAATAAAACAAGTGGATTTATGTTAAAGATTAGAGTCTTTAAAGTCTTTTTTTTTTATAAAAAATAAATTTGCTTGGTTTGAATTCTATAGAAGAGGGTCACGACTTCAGGACCATGGGAAAATGTGGGTCCCAGAGTGACACCAGTCGAGAACCACTGCATTTGATGGAGGTTGATATTGTTGTTAATGCATTTGTCATAACAACATATGAGATTGCAGGAACAAAACACAAAAAGCAGATGAAGTTTTAGTCAACCTGTCACTTTCAGAGTGGGTTTTGCAGCATATTTATATTCTAGTGTCTTTAGTAAACTTGTTTGCTTTCCTGGTTTTATTGCACCATACTCAATTATTTTAATTTGCATTTTCAAAGCTTTACTAGGTGCAAACCACTTTAGGTGAAGAATTTCTTAAACCTCCTAAATACACTTAATTCACACAGACAAATTCGATATTGAAAAACTCCAGTTGCTCACTTCAGTCTTCACAGTATCATACAGTTCCTACAGGTCCCAGTCTGCTCATGCATATTCATAGATCAACTCAGAGTATTTTACCCTCTAGATAAATTTGAGTGAGTACGTCAGGGACTGTGGAAACTGTGACGAAGGAAAATGAAAGAGCCAGCTCAGTTAAAAAAAGGCTTTCAAGCTGCACCCGTTTGGCCTTAGAAGGTCTTGTTTATCAAGAAGAAAAATCTCCAGGTCATGAAAACCTCAAATGACTTTACCTGGATTTTACCTTTGACTTTGATGTGATTCATCATTTTCTCATCAACTTGTCATTTATGCCCACGGGGCTCGTGGTGCTAGGCTGACAGGTTTTTTTAATCACTTTTCTCAAATTCTAAAGACTGCAGGCAGAGATATTAGCATTTCAAGGACAGAGTAACTGACACCACTCCATGTTTGAAGGTGACTCTGTGCTCATTGCTGTGACACTTTTTGATTTAGTTTAGAGATGAAACACGAACTCTTACCCTTATTGCAATCTTGACATCAACACTTCAAAAACTCAGTCTGAAAAATTCAGTCTGGCTAAGAGAGAGTTTAATCTTCAGATCTTCAAAAATATCTACTGTCACGTTAACGTGTTCCCAAACACATAATACTTTTCTTAATTTAAACACGTTAATCATTCATGCTTTTTAAGTTTTCTATTACAATAAAAAAGGAGTCAAATAAAGCAACAATCCCCATGAAAGATGTATAACCCTACACACAGAAAGAGCTGAGACGACAGCATTTAATGGTGAGAAAAGTATGTGTAAGTATGTTGTACCTCCAGTAAAGCCTTCATCTGTGTTCTGTGTGTATCCAGCTCATCAGTCAAACTGCCTCTTTTCACACTGAGCTCAGCAAGCTGAGTCCTCAGAGGAGTTACCACCTCATAGAAACGCATCTGGACACACAGGAGGAAAAAAAAACACCTCTTAAGCATATTTTCTCTCCCACGCCACCATCATGGGGGTCAAAAATTAGTTTTCAAGATAATGCCCTGGTACTCACAGCTACATATTCCTGTATGGAGATTTTGTCATCAGGAAGGTCTCGGAGCTCCTGGTATTTTTCCTGCGTGATGTCCAGATCTCTGAAGGACCTTCGCAGCTCTCCGGCCCTCTCACAAAGCTGTCGGTTTGTCTCCTCTAGCTGCTGCTGCCTGAGCAGGATGGTATCCATCTCTTGCTTACGCAGGGCTTGCTGCTTCCTGGTGACATCAACATTTGGTAAGAACAGTTCACATTTGAGATTATGATCTAAATATCAGGACAGAAAACACGGGTAGGTTGTGAGTGGTTTTTTTTTGTTCATATTTAAAACAGATTCTGCAATAAAAACAAATTCAACTTTATTTTTTATGGCACTTTTCAGACAGGAAGTACGCACACACCCACCCATGGACCCACACACACCCACCCTCACTCACCCACACATACACAAACACAAGCGCACACAATGTAGGAATTTAAGATATAATGTTAAAGAGACACAGCCTGACACTGAGACATTTATGTGTGGAAAGAGCTACCTTTGGGAAACACTGGAGATAAAAAGATAAAAATGGTAAAAAGAAAAAGAGTAAAACCTGATGGACTAAAACAAGAAAATAATATTAAATGAACAGATGAGTAAGAGCTCTTTACCATGTAAAAGAGGTATGAAATGAACATTTGCTATAAGAGAAATATAAGAAGGCAATTAGTGAAAAGCCTGGTTAAAAAGGTGAGTCTTGAGCCTCCTCTTAAAAACATCATCAAAATGACTTAAAGTCGTCTGCCTCTCCTGCACATGTTGTCTTTGACTTGTTATGAATATGTGTATTTTATCAGAACATCTTTATTATGTTATGTTTGTTAATTGCTAAGGAGGATTACTTTCAAACACTGCAAGAATACAAAAGAGGAAATGTACATGTACAACAAAACATGTGACAACTAACCCCAAAATGACTGAGACATGTTGCCCCAAACTACCGTGTTTACTACTTCTAGCTCTCGCTTAAAGCTAGCTTACAACAGAACAGTGACTGAGGTATGATAGGATGCCTTAAATTAATTCAAAATATATAAAGTAAAAGATTTTTCTTTGGGTTGTGTGAAATGGTGAATTGGCACTCATCTCAGCTCACAATGTGCTCTTCTCTTCTCAGACAGGACACAACCCCTGACCATGTAAAGGAATAAAACTAGTATTCTAATTTTTAGTTGCGCCCTCTGGCAGCAAAGATAATTGCAATGTGACAACAAGCCCCGGTCTCCCCTACCCCTACCCTACCATTACAGACTGCTGCTGCCACCTTCCTCACCTGTTCTCTTCTTGAGCCAGTTTCAGCTGGCTGTCCAGTCTCAGAGCCAAAACTTGTTTCTGGTGCAGAGCATCATTCAGCCTCTCCTCTAGCTCTTCAACCTGTTGAATAAGAATAAGTCAACAATCATGAGATCACTATTGCAGAAAACACTCTCCTCCAAAAGCCTCCCTCTGGCTCGGATCACTCCCCCCTTACCTTCGACATGTGGTCGGCCTTCATGTTGTCTATGATCAGGTTTTTCTGAGAGAGCTCGATTTTTAGCAGCTGGACACTGTGCAGCAGCTCCTTTCTCTCGATCAGCTGTCGGGTCACTTTTTGAGATCCGTCCCGCTGCTCATCAGAGGAGGAGACGTCCTCGGTGGTGGGGACGGTGGTCTCCAGGCTGATGTCCTCAGACTCCAGGTCCAGGGAACTGGAGACATTGGCTATTGTGGGCCTCAGGTGTTGTCTCTTTGGAGGCATCTTGTTAAATATTGTCCAGAGCAGTAACCGGTTATTGCGAAAAGACTACTGGCTTATAAACCACTTGTGGATGTTGCTGACCAACCTAACAGGCAACACAATCAAGAATATCGAATTGAAGCTTGCAGCAACAACCGAAACGAATACCGACTTCACCGCAGCTTTGCTAATGTGAATTAACACCGTTTATTATCAGCCAAAGGATAAAGTTTAACTCATAGAAGCATTTCAAACCCACGCAGTTGCCGTGACATCCCACAGCTGTTCTTGTTTTCAAGGGTCCCGCTTTGAATCGCCTGCTAACCGCCAACGGTTCCACACTTACGCTGTATAATGTACGCGAGTGCAGCGCCCTTTGTGGTAAACAAGACGTACTACATTAAGAAACCGCTTGCCTCCCGTCCGTTTCAATGAGCACTTCCTGCAGTATTTCCTCCAAAGCATAGGTGGCGCTGTTTTAAATGATCACTTCTTATCAAACCGGCCAGCTACTTCCTTTTTGTGCCTTTCTCTGCTTTGTTTTCATTGAAGAAGCATTGGATGGTCAACCAAAACTAAACACGGAAACTTTCAAACAAATTTTCTCATTAGTGACAAGCCTTCATTGAAGATTATATTTTTCTCCATTTCATCTATATTATTTTTTAGGAAAAATACACGGTTGTGAATGAAGGTCTGAAATCAACGCGTTATTTTGTTGAACTCGGGAAAGGTTTTTGTCGGCCCATAGATTCAGTTTACACATGGACAGCTAACTGCGTGTCTGGTTGATGGTTTGGTGAAAACATTGAGATTTAACAGTCTGAGGATTTCATCTTCATCATGTTGAAATCTAAAACCTTCGTCAAGAAGACCCGGTCTGGCGGGGTGATGAAGATAGTGCGTGAACATTATCTGAGGGATGATATTTGGTGTGGAAGCGAAGTCTGTACGGAGTGTAAACAGGAGTCCACGGTGCTGCAGAGAGATGCGTGTTTAGAGAGCAGTCTGTGCTCTTATCCTCACTATCTGATCCCTGACACCAATGTGGTGCTGCATCAGGTAAAAAACTAACAAACCTAAAATGTAAAGAAATAAGAATACGTGTGTGATCAAGGGGCGGTTTTTATCATATCAACATGTTCCAGTCTTCCAGGTCCTGAATAGTTAGACGCCTCTCTGTGATCCATCGCGGGTGATGAAGCCGGTCACTGAAGGAGCTTTCTAGGGCTTTTACAGACTCATATAGCGGGTGGGAGACATTGTCCTCGATTGATGACAGCTTTGCCACCTTTGCCTAAAGCAGAGAGAAATCATCTTAACAGAGCTATGGAAATAAATGAATTATATAAATAAATAAAAAAACAGACCTGTAATGAGGCAAACGAAAGATCACCTGTACTTCAGCCACATAATGTTTGCAGTGCACTCAAATCACAACCGTGATTTTTTTGTGTTAATGTATGTATACATATTTTTCCCGCAGATTGATGTGCTTGAGGATCCTGTGATTCGTAATGTGATCATCCTTCAGACAGTGCTGCAGGAGGTCCGGCACCGCAGTGCACCTATCTATAAACGCCTGAAAGACATCATACATGAGAAAGAGAAGCACTTCTACACCTTTACCAATGAACACCACAGGTGCCAATACATTTCTAGCTTTTCTGCATGAACAGCAGTTTATTTCATGGATTTAAAAAAGGAAAATTTAACAAAAAAAAAGTTGACAGTGCCCAGGAGGCTGCTACTAAAATATCCCTTTTACCACTGAAGTCAATTTTCATCATGTTGTATATTTACTCTGTAAAAGCATAACACTTTCTTGGCCTTCATGCTGTTATACGATCACCTTTTCTTCAGAGAGACGTTTATTGAACGTGAACCAGGAGAGAGCGCCAATGATCGTAATGATCGAGCAATCCGTGTGGCGTCAAAATGGTATAGCCAGCATCTGAAGACATCCAAATCTGACGCAGAGGGGCTCAAGGTGGTTCTCCTCACCAATGACAGTGGGAACAAGCAGAAGGCAGAAGAGAGCGGCCTGCTGGTGTATAAATGTTAGTAGTTTGTTTGTTTGTTTTTTTGAGAAATAGTCTCTCTAATTACACCTTTTTTTCCCCAAAAACGCCTCTTAAGGCCTCTTGGTCAGTTAAGCAGGATTCAAGAACTCCATGTATGTTTCACTTTGACACAAGCATTTATTAAATTCTGTTTTAGGTGAAGAGTACATCAAGAGTCTGATAGCAAACCCTGAGCTTGTGGACCGTCTGGCTTTGTCCAATGATGACAAGGTAATCAGTCTTTATAAGTTATCCCCTGTTCTAGCTCTCATGCCTCGCCAAAAAATATGTCTCTAACTCCTTTGTTTGATGCATTTGTCTCCCTTCCCTTAGAATGAGATCACTGCTAGTAAAGTGCTGTTTCCAGAGCATCTTCCTCTGTCCAGGATCCAGGCAGGAATTAAGAGCGGCTCCTTCCTCCAGGGCACCTTCAGGGCCAGCAGGGACAACTACCTGGAGGCTACAGTCTTTGTGCAGGGAGAGGGGGAAGACAGCAAAGAGGTGTGTGTTAAGGTCTAAAAAGAAAATCAGAAAATACAAGGATATCTGAGACCTAATAAAGCATTTAATGAAAATGTCTTCTTGTGTTGTGGTGTAAGTTTCCAGTCAGAGGATTTATGATGCTCTAGTCAGGAGCACAAATTTGTATGAATCTGTAAACCGTTCTTTGTCTTGCTGCCAGGTTCTTCTCCAGGGTCTCCAGAACCTCAACAGAGCAGTCCACCAGGATGTAGTCGCTGTGCAGCTTTTGCCACGTAATGAGTGGGTGGCACCCTCTTCAGTTGTCCTGCAAGATGAAGGTGCAGCAAAAGATGATGAGGCTGAAGAAGAAGAAGAGGAGAAAGCGGTGAGTTTGATTGAACCAGCTCACAATTATGGATTTGTTTTCTTCTTGGTTGCTCAATGGATGTAGATGCTATATGCTAGTCACTCTTTCTCAACACTTTTTAATTTAATGACAAACTTGCTGTTAAATCATCTTCATGAGTTCTGTTCTCTTCTGTGTCTGGGCAGTTGAGGATATCAGCAGCTGAAGCAGCCAGAAAACCCACAGGGAAAGTTGTCGGGATCATCAAACGGAGCTGGAGACCCTTCTGCGGCATGCTCAATCTCTCCCAGATCAAAGAGGTCCATCTAGAGTTGTTCTATTTTAATTTATTTAGAAACTTGAAGCTGTCCAAACATGGTATTTTCACACTGAATGAGTAAATACGTCTACTGTACAGTTTGAAAACTGCGTCACACTTCCTTGTCTCATTCTCTCTGTGCTCACCATCGCTCCCTTTTCTTTTCCTCTCAGTCAACCCGACATCTCTTCACCCCGGCAGACCGTCGTATCCCTCGCATTCGCATCGAAACACGCCAGGCAGCCACATTGGCTGGCCAGAGAATTATGGTGGCCATTGATGGCTGGCCAAAGAACTCAAGATATCCTAATGTGAGTGAAAAACTGCTGATACTGCTACTGTTTCTATATTCTGTGTACAGTAAGATAAACCATTTTTTCCCCTTTTGTTAGGGTCACTTTGTGCGCAGTCTGGGTAGTGCAGGGGAAAAGGACACAGAGCAGGAGGTGCTGCTTTTAGAGCATGATGTCCCCCATCAGGCCTTCTCTCAGGCTGTGCTCAGTTTCCTCCCCAAGATGCCTTGGGGTATCACACCAGAGGTAACAGCAGCGTTTCTGGAGAGTTAATGAGCAGGATCCTCGTCTCATTAATGTTGATCCATCATCATTTAGTCTGTCAGCCCATTTTTTGGCATTTCTTTACTTACTAATGTCTCTGTGTTGATAAGGACATGGTGAGGAGAGAGGACCTGAGGCAGCTGACAGTGTGCAGCGTCGACCCTCCTGGATGTACAGACATAGATGATGCTCTTCACTGTAGGGAGCTGGACAATGGAAACCTTGAGGTACAGAAATTGTTCAAAAGTAAAAGCAGTAATTATGTAGTAATAAAGTTTGATAGTTATTGTATTGAAATTTAAGAGAATGTCCTTACTTGCTTCAGGTGGGCGTTCACATTGCTGATGTCAGTCACTTCATCCGACCTGGCAATGCTTTGGACAAAGAGGCCGCAAACCGAGGCACTACCGTCTACCTGTGTGGCAAAGTAAGAAACACACGCACACACATGAATCAGATGTTTCCAACATTAATTTACAAGTTTATTCTGAATTAAACGATTTTAATGGAAAACAAAAGTTTGCGTTTAAGGTGAAAAGAAGATCTGTTTACACTGAAGTAAACTTGACATGTTGTCAACCAATTCAAATCAGTTTTTGCTTTGCATTTTGTTATAGTACAGATCACCACCATGGGCTGTATTGCAGCTCAATTGCCTTTTTTATTGAAGCTTGTTATCTAAAGATGCAAAACAATCAAGATACATTTGGGTTGCATCAAAATTTTGCATATTCTGATCATTTCTGTTTTGATTGACAGTTAAACAGTAAGGAGATCACTATGTAAATGAAAAATTTCACACTAAAAACTAAAATAAAGCAAATTTAATGACTCTTTTTATGTTTGTGTCCATCAGAGGATTGATATGGTCCCTGAGCTGCTCAGCTCCAACCTTTGCTCTTTGCGCTCCAATGTGGAAAGGTGCAGACTTTTGAATATACACACTTGCACTGAGGCTACATTCATTATTACCAATGCTTTTCCTCCCCAGTCTTCCCTAAACTTGCCTCTTACTCTTTTTTTTATATACCAGGTTGGCTTTCTCATGTATCTGGGAGATAAACCACCAGGCTGAAATTTTAAAGACCAGGTTTACAAAAAGTGTCATTAACTCAAAGGTATTGTTCCATCAGATAATGTATTATTCCTTGAAATTTAGTTTTTGAGTAATGTTCCTTGAAGTTAAAAAGAGAGCAACAGATTTTATTAACTATTTCTGAGACATAAAATTACAGGATCAAGATATTTTCAGGCATCATTTGGGTTTACTACTGTCCTGTTTACCTTCGGCTCTTCTATCTGGTTCAGGCGTCTTTGACCTATGCTGAGGCCCAAATGAGGATTGATGACACCAGCAAGAATGATGATATCACCAAGAGCCTCCGCGGCCTCAACAAACTTGCTAAAATCCTCAAAAGGAGGAGGATAGAGAAGGGGTAAGGAGTATAGAAAGGGTAAACATTCACTTCATCTTATACGCTGACAACTGAAAATCTTGTTACAGAGAGAAAATTAGATTTGTTAATCTTGAATTATGTGTTACAGGGCACTGACGCTGTCATCCTTAGAGGTACGGTTCCACATTGACAGTGAGACTCATGATCCCATTGACCTCCAGACCAAGGAACTCATGTAAGTGACTTGTGAGTGAAAAAGGAAGCATATTTAAGTGCTTTATTTATTTATTTTTCTGAGAGTCATGCCACTTCTTATGTAAATGAATCTCTCTGTGTCATCATAGGGAGACAAACTCCATGGTAGAGGAGTTCATGTTGCTGGCCAACATTTCAGTGGCCCAAAAGATCTATGACGAATTTCCAGACTGCGCCATGCTGAGGAAACATCCAGCTCCACCTCCATCAAACTACGACATCCTACTCAAGGCTGCAAAATCCAAGGTGAAGACCTGGAGATAGAGGGTCATATTTAAAACAGCTTTTGTTAAATTTTTTAACCACCTAATTTCCCTTCAGTTCTCTGTCACAATCTGATGGAATATATTTGTTATTACCAGGAGGTTAACATCCACACAGATTCAGCAAAAGCACTTGCTGACTCCCTCGACGTCGCCAAAGTGGACGGCTTCCCCTACTTCAACACGTTACTCCGCATCCTGGCCACTCGCTGCATGATGCAGGCCGTCTACTTTTGTTCAGGCATGGACAGCGATTTCCACCACTATGGGCTCGCCTCACCTATTTATACACACTTCACATCCCCCATTAGAAGGTATGGAAACAGATGTTCTGCACGTCTTACATGAACACGTTGAGTTGAATCTTTTTGGCCTTAAAGTGGGCGTATTTCTTTATAACCTTTTTTGACAGTAAGATTCTCCTTTTCCGTCTTCTCTGCACAGGTACGCTGATATCATCGTACATCGCTTGCTGGCAGTGGCCATAGGGGCAGACAGCACCTACCCAGATTTGATGGACAAACACAAACAGTCAGCCCTCTCCAACAACCTCAACTACAGACACAAAATGTCTCAGTATGCACAGAGGGCATCTGTGGCCTTCCACACACAGGTAAACACTGGTTTGCTTTCTTTTTAAACTTTACTGACCCCAAAATTAGGCCCATCTATGGCCCCTCTGAATGAACATCGTGCTTTTTTAAAACAACGCTCTCTTTTTTTCAGTTGTTCTTCAAGAGCAGAGGCATACTGAACGAGGAGGGATTTGTTCTGTTTGTGAGGAAGAACGCGATCATTGTTCTCATCCCTAAGTTTGGCCTGGAGGGGACGGTCTTCTTTGACAGCAAAGACAAGGCTGGCCCAAACCTTGTTTTTGATGAGGAGGTATCAACACTAGCTTCTTTTCACTGATGAAGGAACTTTGAGAATTTTTTTTATAAAGCAATCTTGAGGCTTTAGCTAATTCTTCTGTGTGTTTAGGGTCCCACTCTGACGATCGAGCAGCACACCTTCCACATATTTGACAAAGTGAAGGTCACTATCAGCCTGGATGACTCCAACATTCAGCACCAGAAGATCCGCATGGCTCTGATTGACCCGGTGGTAAGGACCAATTGAACTGTGTTCAGCTTTCCCAGCATTACTTAGTTACAGCTACCACTGCAACAAACAGTTGAACCTCTTAGATTCTTCACACATTTGTTTCTTCTAACACTAATAAGGTTTGTTTCGAAGAGATAAACATGTTTCCAGTATGTTCTTATGACAGTCTTTCTAACTGAAAACCTTCTGGCTTATTTTTCTTTTTTTTATTCAGATTCCTGGTGTGAGCGTTGCAGTCCCAGAAATTGAACCCCAGGCCAAGAAACCAAAACTGGACCGCTGAAACAGACAGCAGCAGAGTTGTTCCTCTGAACCTGCTCATTGAGAAACAGAGGTCTATGATAGAGCCGCAGTGAACTGTTCATTACATATCCTGTTTAAGCAGAGAGGTTTTTTAATAAATGTACCACAGTGATGCTACACTCTGCTCTTTGCTTTTTTTATGCTTTCTGGAATATTCATAAATGAGATCTGTCAGCATTGTTATTGTGTCTCAGTCATTAAAATGTTACCCTTTTTTCCCCCACTACCAATCTCAAACAGCAAAGCTACATCTCGCTGCTACGCGTAATTGCATATGGTAGGAATACTAAGTCGACATCCTTGTTTCCAAACCCAAATTTGATGAACTATCAAAGCATGCTATCTGCCAGAGTGACGAAGGAATGATTGCACAACTATAGAAGCTCTTATTTATGAAAATAATACATCATTAACTTACACTGGCATGTTTTACATAAACATTAGAGCAAAATTGAACCACAGAAATGAGATTTGCCACAATAACATGGACACAATTACAAATTTATTGCAAGCTCTGATGTAAATGTGTTACATCTGTGTGCAGCAGAAAAACAAACAATGAGGTTACACCAAACGAAATAGTAAAATAGGATTCAAGTCAGAGAAGATTTCAAGTTTGTTTAATGCGACAATAATGCAGCCTGTGCCCTCAAGTATATAAAATATAGGAAACAAATTGGCTCAATCAGTGTTAAACTCACAAGTGGCATTATTCAGGAATAAATATATATTCTTCTAACAATCCAAAAATGATCCACAGATAACCGGAATTAATCAGTCACTCGATAAAAAATAGAAAGCTTTCATCAAATTAAAACAAGTTTTATAAAAACATACAGTTTCATATCTTTTATCTGAAAGTCAGGCTCTCATCAGATCAGCATGAGAGAAAACTGAAATGATAGTTTACGCATCAATACAGCATTTATGAGGTTACTGCTGAGCAGCTAAGACACAAATATACTTCTTCCCCTCATCCTTCACTGCACCAGCAGAGTGGATCCAAACAGACTCATTGCTTACAGTGTGAGCTTTTCAGTGTCTTACAGTGGACCTAACAGGACGAAATGTTAGTCTTCTGCCTCCTGTAAAAAAGCTGAGGCAATAATTATAAGCTTTGAAACTGTTAAAGATCTTATAACCATTTGTGAGGTTCCTTTTGTTCTCTTAAAGCTCCAAATATAATTGGACCCCATGCACCTTAAACAAAAATTCCTTTTAAATAAATTCTCCCGGGAATAGTGTAAACTTTGTAGTATACAGTTGCAAAAATAAAACAAAAAGTTTAAGCTCCCATAGGTGGAGGCGTCCCTTTTAACCCATTACTCAGAGGGCGTGGTGGTGAGGATAGAAAACCTGCAAAACAAGAAAGGATTTTTAATGTAGAGGAAAAATTTTAAACAATTTTAAAGGGTGCTTGATAACAGTAAACTAGGTCTTAAAACAGACAAACGTATGCTTGTATCTAAGACTGTGATTGACTTGAGAGGGTAAGCAGTACCTTTACTTTAGCGTGTCGTGAAACTTGAAAGCCATCGTCGGCGAGGTTCGAACTGAAGGACTCTTTGCTGTGACAGTCTGAGTTGAGGCCATCAATAAGACTGGCTGTGCCTGCTGTGTTGTACCCGCTGTCCACCTAAATTTGAATGAAAAAAATCAGCTCATTACAAATACTCCATGTGACAAACAGAACAATATGATGCCACCAAAAGGAACTCTTTGTACAGTAAAAGAAACAAAACAAAAAGGGGATAGAGAATCCTTGAGTTGTGTATCAATGACAATGGTCACACAAACCTGCATGCTGGAGTCATAGCGTATGCTGCTTCCATCTGCCAGGAGAGACACAAACATCTGAGAGCTTTCTGTTGCTGACACATTTCCCATACGAGAGCTTGTCAGCTGTCCTGAAGGCCCTCCACTTTCCTCCTCTTCATCCTCTAACCTCCCCTCCATCCCCATTTCCTTGTCTTCCTCCTCCATTTTTAAAGGCTCCATAGGATCTGGACTTACTCTCTCTGAGACAGCAGGATGAGAGTTTCGAGGCAAGGGGGAAGAAGGGTCAAGCTCCATAAGGGGTAAAGAAATGGAGGAGGACGAAGAGGAGGGGAGATGCTCCTCAGAGTCCTGACTGTCTTGGAGTCTGTGGTTGATGATCGGAGAGATAAGGGGAGGAGACGCCCAGCAGCGGACTCGGGGCCGGGGCTTTGGTCTGCCATTGGGTTGTGGTTCATTTTTGCCTTGAAGTTGGTGTGGCGAGCAGCTACGAATGGGAGAGCAACCCTCGACAAACGGGCTCTCATTGCAGGAAGCGATGTCTACATTCAGGGGAACGCCGTGTGGAGTCAGAATGCTTGCCTGCTTCCTCTCAACTAAAGAAAGAAAATAGGTTTAGTTTTACTTTTAAGAAGAATTAATCGAACATCCTGAAGGTATGTCAAAAATGTAACTCTCTACCTGAGTCAGTGGGTGTGCGTATTGTATGTGCAACTATTGGAGAGATTGTAGGGGAGGCGAGGCCAGCAGGAGACGACCCATCAGGGAACAGAGGGCTGGTGATGCTGCCAAGGCTGCAGTCCCTGAAGCAGCCATGCTGGATGGGACTAGATGAGAACTGACCCTATAGTTAAAAAATGCAGATTTATTTTTAGTCAACATTTTAAGAGTTAATTAATCCTACAAAACAGTTAAATCCATTTGCTGTTCCATTGTTCTGTCTTAAGCATGTGAAGTAGTTGATTTTTTAAAAATACAGTATATAAACAAATTTATTTATGCCATAAAGTAAGGTAGATAAAGGATGTTTTTCTTTTTCAAACTTACTTGTACTAACAAAACTAGTCTTAAGGAGAATATTCAACGCTAATAATGTGCTTCAAAACTGACGTAAATAAGAATAAGCATTTGCATTCTTGAACATCTCCCCATACCGTGGATGGGGTCCGACTCCGAACAGATGCACCGCAGGGCAAAGGTGAAGCAAACATGGATGATATAGCTTCAACCACCTCTGCAGCGCCCTCTCCTTTGTTCAGAGAAGGTCTCTCCTGCGTGACATGGCTCCTCTCTGGGCTTGGAGGACTGGAGCTGTCAGAGCCGCTGTAACTGCCTTGGCCATCGAGGAAGAGTTTTCGCCTCAAAGAGGAGGAACTGAGACTCTCCTGCACTGCATCACATGCCTCTTCGTGGCGGTAATGCTCCCCTGAAGAGAGGAGGGACAAACACAATGCTTTGATCCAAAACTCTCTTCAAACCAGATTTTTGATTCTCATGTGTAGATTTTGAACACTTACCTAGTATTTTCTCCAGATCAAAAGACAACGGTAACGTAAGAGTCGTCTGACAACCAACTGTGAAGCAAAAATATTACAGAGAGATTAATAAAGCAAGATGATAAAGTCAAGATGATGACATATAGCAGCATTTGTCACAAGTCATGTTTCTGTTTCTGTAAGAACAAACCAACCTGATACTTTTTGTGTTTCCACTGTAATCACTGGGGACACATAACCTATGAGTACAATGACATCATTAGGTAACAAGAACACAAAATGCTCAATTAACAAAACAGAAAGATATACTTTAATCTAAAACAAATTACAAGGAGAGAAATCCATTCAAACAAGGCTGATGAGTTTTAAAAAAAGCTGTATTAACTTACTTTTTGTACTGCTCTGGGGGTTTTTACGGGTGTCTGGTGCTGCCCACGGAGAGGGAACAATGGTTCTTTGGGTGAAAAACTTGATTTGGAGAAGGAAAAATGACATGATTGCAAAATTAACCTTCAAATTTTTGATGGAGTAACTACTGTAACAATAAGATTATGACAAGATTGAAATAGCATGCCTGTTCGATGGCATTCTGGCGCTTTTCCTCAATGTCAGAATCTGTCCTGGAAAGATAAAAAAACAATTTGTTTTGTAAATCCATCTGTAGCTTCAGATCATACAAACCAAGCCCATCTTGACCAATGCAGTGCTGTGATTTTGTTTTTAATCTTCAAGGATTTCTAATTCTGCATCAATTTCATACTGAACACCTGACCGTGACTATAGAGACTGAAGTGAATTAGCACGAACCTTGTCTGGCTGAGGTAAAAAGATTGTCGTTGGATTTCCTCTGGGTCGATGTGTACTGGGAGGAGACTGGCCATTTCGTCAATAGACCAGTTAAACTTGGGAGGAGTCTAGGAGGAACAAATGAGGAAGTCAGCATAGGGCAGAGTGGGGTAAGATGAGCCATTTTTCATATTTCAGATCACTACATTAAGACAATCATAGTTTTGTCTCTAACTAGTGTATTTGCATATATCTCAAGATGTTGTGCATCCCTGCAAACCAACAGAATGAGTGTAAACATAACTGTCTTGATAATATAGCATGCCAAAAAAGTGGTCTCCTATGGTCAACTTACCCCGTGTGTGGGGTAAGTTGAGCCGTACCCCTTCTATCCCCCCACTCTCCACCCCAGCCCTCACTCAACTTCTCTCTCCCTAAATAACAGTCACTTATTCACATTCATGTGTAATTTTTAGCTATTATACGCTATTCAACTGGTACAATAATTATTTTTATTATTTTTGCATTTAACTGCTAAAAAGCTGTTTTATAAAAAGTCATTTTTAACATGAGAATGTCTTTAAGTTATTCAGAACATTCACAGCTGTATTTCTGAAAAGAAAAGTAACACATTTCAACAATCTGAACTGAAACTCTGATCCTCTCATCAGACACCTTTACTCTCTCAGTTGAGCTACTGGTTTAACTTACCCCAGAGCTACTATTATGACTTTGTCAGTCCTCTAAGCTAAAATGGTGGACTTTTATGGTAGGTTTTTGACCTCATGTTGTAGCTCATAGATACCACAATTGATGTATAAAACAAATTTAAAATGATCTCTTTGGTGTGAGCACAACTCTAATAAAACCCATGTGCTTCTAACCTTCACAAACTCCATGAATTGATGCCCATCTCCTAAACATTTGGTCACATGATCAATTTCTTTTACAATTTCCAAGCAACAGGGGTCAGCTCAACTTACCCTTTGGCTCAGCTTACCCCGGTCTCCCCAATAGACATTTTAAAAAAGACATGCCCCCCACCTCACAGTAGGTAAGTGTACAAACTTACAGCTTTACAAGGTTTTAACTTGAAGACAGAAGGACTTGGCACCAGGGCTTCTCTGAGGTGGTGGTAGTCATTGGGACTTTCAAATGGGTTTCTGATGGAGGGTTTTCCTGGGGTCTCTGGGGTAATGTGGAGCTCATTATGGTCTCCCATCTTTCCTGACAACGACAAACGGACATTTCTCACATAGTTAACAAACGAGACCTGTAAATGCATGTTTTTCCTGGATTGACCAGAGAGTTTACCACATCCCCTTTCTTGTTTCTATAGTTTTACTAACCCTTCGAAACAACAGTAGGTCTTTCTCCCGGGTTTCCGTACACTTTTCCCACCTTAACGAACAGCTTTCCTTCAATTCTTTCAACTGTACACGATAACATTAACCATAATCTTTTCCTTTGATACTCACATCAGTTAGCGAGCGAGACCTTTACTCCACAGCAAGAAACAACGATTATTGAGAGGTCAGCAAACAATCAGCACCGAGAGTGTTCAAACGTTTATTTCAATTTTGCTCACTAGGCCTGCTGACCAATAGGAACAAAGCAGGAAGTTCTAGGGAACCAATCGATCAAACGTGATGTCGTCACATCCGTATACTAGCGACGTTGCCTTAGCCTAGCAGAAAAGTGGGCAGCTAGCTCAAAAATATTGACCCGTTGAGATTACACATATCTGTGTTTTTTGGAGGGCTTACCTTTAAATGAGCACGAGTATTATCAATTTTCGGCGAAGAAACGTATAACTTCGTTTTGTGTTGTGCGGGGGCAGCTCTGTGAGTGTCACTCGTGGGCTACTTGCTAATAAGCGTCGGCTAACTATCTTCGTTTATCACCATGGCCAGCGCTGCAAACACAAACTTAAACGCAGTCAGGGAAACCATGGACGGTAAACTAATATTTTATTCATGCTTTAACTCAAATGATGAAACTCAAGGTGTAATTCTTCAATGCAATGTATTGCTCTATGAATTGCATCTTTGTGTTTTCACCAAAAAGTAAGTCTTTGCAATGATGATCGTGTCTCTCTCGTCTTGTAGTGCTGTTGGAGATCTCCAGGTTATTGAACACTGGTTTGGATATGGAGTCTCTATCGATATGTGTGAGACTGTGTGAACAGGGCATCAATCCTGAGGCTCTATCAGCGGTCATCAAAGAGTTGCGGAAAGCTACGGAAACTCTCAAGGTACATTTTCTCTTTTATACGATTAGAAAGATGGTTTTGATTACTGTGATCACATATACACAGCCTGTACAGTAAACACTTGGGCAATCAAATACAGCAGTTCAACCACAAATCTTTCTTTCAAGAAGCCTTAAAATTTTCAGTTATAATTGTCATGATCAGACAGCTGACTGATGTACTTAAAGGGATATTCCAGTGTAAAATTAATTTAGGGTCAAACACACATAACACCGAGGTAGACACCCCTTCGAGAGATGAATGTTGTCCACCACTTACTTCTCTGGTTATACCAACTTTAGAAACGACCGCAGAGTAGCAATACACAGCGGTCTGAGGAGCCATAAACAAACCTCAACCAAAACGCCACTCTATAGTTGCAAATAATGCTCAGAACAGCACCTAACTTCATCAACAATGCATATAGGGTCCCAGCCAAAGTACTAGCCACCAAATATCTTTTTAACTTTGCTTAATTTCTTCAGCAAAGAGACTAAACACAACTCACCCACTCTCCTCCAGCAGCCGCTTGTTTGTAGAGACCTCGGGCCAGTCCATTACGGACTGCCGCAGGGTGACACAGCCCAAGGAAGAACATTTATGATCCTTTCTTTATCATTTCCTTGAAGTAATTATCATCATATTAATCAATTTGCACTGCCGCTTTGGTAGTTCTTCTGCCTTAGCGTCTCGGTCTGATTGCATTTACATGAAGAAATGATCATAAATGTTCTTTCTTGAGCTGCATCACCCCACTGTAATCCATGATCGACTGGCCCGAGGTCTCGCTACAAATAAACGGCTGCTGGAAGAGAGTTGGTGAGTTGTTTTTAGTCTCCTCGCCATAGAAATTAGGCAAAGTTAAAAAGATGTTTGGTGGCTAGTGCTGTGGCTGGAACCCTATATGTACTGTTGATGAAGTTAGGTGCTGTTCTGAGCATTATTTGTGGCTGTAGAGTGGCTTTTTGGTTGAGTGTGTGGCTCTTTGTATTGCTATCTGCAGCTGTACTAAAGTTGGTATAACTAGAGAAGTAAGCGGTCGGGAACGTTCATCTCTCAAGGGGGTGTCTAACTCGGTGTTATGGTGTGTTTGACCCTAACTTAATTTTATGCCAAAATATCCCTTCAACATTGATTATTGAGGTCGTAAAGGTCGTGGTGGTGCACTGTAGTTTGACATATTGAAGGTGTGTCTTATATTTTGTTTACTTCATTAACAAACGTGAGAGGGGCAAAATACAAGGAACAGATTTTCATGTAGAGATTCTCCTGGTCATGAAGCAGATACCAAACAAAACCTAAAATAAAAATTTACATTTTGGGGTAAACATAAGGGTCAAAATAACTATACGTATTGGAATATACTGTAAGAAAGTTGAACGAAGGGGGGGTGGCCTGAAAAATAAAATCACTTAGGACAACACAGTGAGCGTACAGGTAGCAGAGAGTGCTCTCACTGCTCTTGGATTAGTTTATGAATCAATCGAAATATAATCAAAACCTTAACATCAAAAGTCAGCAATTTATTATTGTGACTTTTCACAAAATATCTACACAATTTTAACCGTCACGGTGTCTATTCATTTTCTTCTTCAGGCTTCTGAAAACTGCACTAACTGAGGATGCCGCCTGTTTTATTTTGTGGGATCTTACATGGGAAAATCCCAGATCTGTACTTGTCATGGATTATCCAGCTTATCAGACATATCTGTGCATTTGCTCAGGGTTCACTGAGCCTTTTTGCAGACTAACTTCTCCCGTTCTGTGCTTTGACTTGTTTGTCTGAGTCTTTGTGTTGAGGCTCAGTCCTCTTCCTCAGTACAACTCCTTTTTGGACACTGGGACATGTTCAGCCATTCTGTCAAAGATTAGCCTTGCTTCGTGTGAGTTCAGAATGGCCAAGCGTGGACATAACTCCTCAAATGAACAGCCAACTTCTGTTTGCCTATTCTCATCTTACAGAGCAGTTTTCATGAGGACTTTTTTAAGTGCTATTTTGTAAAATCCATTATTTATTGTTGTTGTGTGTATTTCTTTTTTTCAAATACAATGCTTTTGTCAAACAACCCCCAAAGCTGTTCCATTTTCTATGTAACCATCAATGATGGACTAAAGCCTAAATAAAAATGTTGCAGTGGATGGCCACTAGGTGGTGTTGTGTCATTGTTATTTTTATCTGAGTCAAAGGTATTCAAAGGATGTTGGGGTCCGTTTGAGCAAGCTTCCTACCTTAAGAGCTTACCTAATGTGTAAAATCAATTAAATATTATGAAGCTATTATTTACCTTTTCCTTGGCATTGCTGAGTCTTTCTGGCTCATTTAAGAGCACAGCAAAGATCATTTCTAATTGATATTGAAAGTATAATATAGGCTTTCACCAAGGACTGGGAATTTGATGAAGGATTTCACTCCGGAAATGATCTTTCCTGTTGTAGTAGGTGAAAGGAACATTAAATTGTTAAGCCAAATTCACAGTACTGATCAAATCCAAGTGTTTAGAGGAAGAAAACACATTAACACGGGTCATTTTCTATAGCCACAGGATGTTCTGTTGAGCCAACACGTTGCTCTTGTTTTTGTCCCACAAAAAAATATTCGAGATTTATTGCAAACTTGACAAAAAAACATGTCTTTGATCAAGAAGAAATGAAGCTCCTACATCATATCTAACCACAAGAAGCAGCACTGTGTTGTTTCTCCACTGTCTGTAAAATAACTCTATTCATCTTCAGGACGAGTGGAAAATGCTGAGAGCACAGAACATACCCCCACGAGCCAATATAAAAGCAGGAGACGACCCCAGGATCTGTGAGGGCTTGATCAGAACCTTTTATGGTATGTGTGTGTGTGTGTGTGTGTGTGTGTGTGAGTTTAGGGGTTCCTGCAGTGCTGTAGATGTCTACAAATGAGTAGCCCCTAAGCCATCTGACAGTTACACCTCACACCACAGAGAGAAAGGGAGCAAGTGAGCAGGAGAGAGTGTGTGTAAGCACTTCTGTCTTCTTGCTTTGTCTCGCCATCTTGAGTGACAGGCTGTGAGTCTAAATCTCTGTTCTGCTGCTTTGATCTCTTTACACAGTATTTCTCTGTTCCCTACAATACCAGCACCATGTTAGCACAGAGGCATACAGATACACTACACTGGCTTTCCTTGATAGCCAGTAAGTCAACCCCCCCCTAAACCTGTATGGGGGGCAAACTACATGGGCAATGATGACAGATGAAGACCCACATTGGGCGTCTCATTCTTTTACTAAGAAGCAGAGTTTTGCATGGCTTGATTGGCTACTGTGGGCGTGGGATTCAGGATGCATTGCTCTCTTGTTTGATGTGTTTTGAAGGGTAGTCCTGATCCGAGCCAGCCACTTTGATCTCTGTAAGACAAAATATTCACAAATCCCATAGTCCTCACTGAGAGATTAGCGTCCATATATGCATAAACATCTAAGAGGTGTTCAACTAGGGCACTGGTCAGGTCACATGACTATATAAACCTAATGCAGGCCCTCGCATCAGAACTTCTAAAGGTGTTTATGTTTGTACGTCTGATAATTATCCAGGGCGAGGAGTTTTTTTCTTTTTTTTGTAATAAATGAGGGCAGTCTCAATTAAATTGGATAGATGCATGTGTGGCAATTACAGTTCAGGTGTGTGCAGTGGATACAACAAAAATAATTAGAGTGGACGAGCAAGATGGTCTGTTGATGTTTGTATTAAATTATTGTCTTAAGAAAACAACCAGAGCCCTATGTGAAGTGGAGTTTATTCAAAAGTCAAAGATCTCATTGTGCTCTGTGATGTTTAGTTACTAATTACCATTAGCCATAAACAGACAGGTCTAATGGACTCCCAGTAGAGGCAAGGCTTTGTTATGTCCATTTCAAGCTTTATCCTCATTACAGTGTGCGATGATTTCACAGCCAGAACTTTGAGTTTATTTCTGACTGGGAAAAAAAAAGTTTTGTTATGATAAAGGAAGTATTGTGTGTATTTTTAGTTTGTGACAGGAGATCAGTCATTTATCAGGAAGGTTATTTTCTTATGTGACATAGATTTTCTAAGCACAATAGTGTTTCAGGGGAATAATTCAACATGGACTATGCACATATCCTTTACAGATGTGCTGCAGTGGAATCTACAGTGTATTGCTGCTAAAACAAAGTAATGAATGAATCAACAATCACACCAGAACATTGTGTAATTTTATTCATAATACTTGTAATGTCCTACCTAGGTCCAGTCCTAGCAGAGGGAAGTATAACCCAAAAAACATGATCCAATGCAAGCCACAGGAAACACTAAAGAGATGCAAAACTATAGGATGTTCATAGGGCACACAATATAAAGCTAACAAAACATAGCGGAAAATTCCTCTCTGTGAGGTCAAAAGACAGCAGTCTTAAATTTTTGAGTATACTCAACTCAAAATGGAAAAAAGTATGGATAGTATGCGAAAATTGAGTAGGCAAAAGTATCCGGATGACGTACTCAAATCGGTCAAGATTTTGAGTATCCGACTGTGGACACTTGCCCGCACTCATTATCAGTAAGAATGGGTGCAGACGGCTGTGGTGCCAGTGGGTCGGCGACGGTCGACCTGGGAGCTTTGAACAGATGTAAGTAATAAGTTGCCTTTTACACATTGTGAAATTTCATTTATAATACCTGTTATGTCCCACCCAAGTCTAGTCCTAGCCACAGGAAACACCTAAAGAGATACAAAACTATTGGATGTCCCTCTATTAAGAAATCCAGATCAGATGAGCCTAGTCCTGCAATCAGAGGGCTCACCTGCCAGATTGAAGACAGCATTACATTAGAGCAAAACATAGAGTCATATCATACTTTGTGTAAAAGACAAAGGAGAATTTGTAGGCAATGCTTTAATTCTTTCACTTAAAGTAAATTTTTTCTACATGAACTTAGGCCCAAAAGATTATGGCACTTTAAATGTTCTTCTGGAACAAAAGAAAGGACCAGAGATATGAGCCAGATGTCCTTTTTACACATATCTGATTAATAAAAAAAAATTGTTGCTCAAGCAAAATAAGGAACCAGTAAACTGACTTGATAATGCCAGTGTAAAAAATGTGCATACACTGCCCTCTCATTGGATTATCTATTTATTTATTTACTCAAGGAGGGTTTCATTTGTTGTTTGGATTCACCCAATATCACAAGGCTTTTTGCTCTGTTACATATTTTGCTTGTCACATTGAGCAAATTTTACCTTTAAATACCCCAGCTGAGTTTGCAGTTTTACACTTATTCCATATACCAAAAGCATTTGTAAATTTATTGTGTAAACTTTTCTCTTTAGCCAAAGATCTTTCCAGATAATCATTATAATCTAAGCTTCTGTGAGGAACCTTCAGTTTGTGACAGCTCCTGAGGACAAGAACATCTGTACTGCTTTTGCCCTGTAGACTTAAATGTTGTGTTACTTGACTTAAAAATTCTAACTCTGCTCTTTTTCAACAGTTGAATGAAACACTAATCAACAAACTTATCTATGAAACATGTGAAAAAGACATGCAGTTACTCACTTGGTCTTACGCCCACCTTTAGCCAGTGATTTTAAAAATTAAAGAGAACTATACGGTTTCTGTACTGTTTGACGCACCCATTTTGTTTCTTTTAGGTCAAAATAAAACATGATTATTGTTTCAGTCTGTGATAAAAACTCCTCACAGAAGCAGTAGGAAGAAGAAAGGGTTAAGATAGGGTTATTTTCACCTTCAATGGTAACAGTACTGTTTAATGTAGATCCTTACACCTCAAAGATTGAGTTATTAATATTTCTGTAGCAGATTAAGCCTCTCTGACACTCATCCTCCACTAATATGCAGCTTCACTGCCTGTATTTGTCCTGAGAAGAGTTGCGTGACCTTGTTGGATCTCACTCCGTTACACCACCCTTGATTAAATACAGGCCTCACACTTTTACACTGTCAGATTATACTATTTAGATCCCAATTAAATTCACAGCTAGGAAATTGGATCATAAACTCTTTAAAGGATCGTTAACAATCATTAGACGGGATAATGGCATGGCAATCAAAATATGCTAGAAAAAAAGAAACTTCCAAAGTCTTTTAGTGACTTTGTTGTTTTTGGACATTTTCCAAGCTGATTAATGTAGAAGTGATTGATTTACAGTTGTAATTAGCTGTCTTCTGCATAGATGCATAATAATTGTATATCTCCTTGCTTGTTTTTAAAGTATTAATTGGTTTCATTAACAAAATCAGTTAATTGAATAACAATTAACAAAGTTGGTGATGGCATCAACACGGTGCGTGCGAACTCCCTTGTGTTTTCCCTTTGATGATAATGAAACCACCTTTTTATCAGATTGGAATTTTGTGTGTTGGACTATGTAATGACTAATATGATGTTGGGCTTATTAGTTTATTCAAGTGGCTTACTGAGGCGTTAAGCTGGTACTGCACACATTGTGTTTAACAGGTAGGCACCATATGTTGCCTTAATCAGACATTGGAATCACATTTGGTTGTTAAATTGTCTTCTAATAAAAGCAGGTAGTAAAACAACTTGAGCTAATTCAATTCCAGGCCAGTTTGGGTGAAGGGAACAGCTGTTCGTGTTTGTTGAATTGTTTTAACATTCCCTCTGTTGTTTTCTCTCCCTTTTTTAAAGGTTTCACTCCAACAGCCTGTTTGTTCGACAACTTTTCTTGTAGAAAATAGAGATGGAGGGTGGACGAGCTGTCCACTTTGCTTAAAAGAAGACAATACCAAGCATATTGTAGTGACAGCTTGCATTGTGCATGTGTGTGTGTGTTTGTGTGCATAAGAGAGGGAGAGGGAAAGGAAGGAGGCAAGACAGAGAAAGCATGAGTGTGTGTATGTTAGAAAAACAGAAAAATAGAGACAGTGTGTGAGTTTGTGAGTGTGTGAGCATGTGTGTTACAGTGACAGCTTGTATTCTGCGTGATTAATGATGTGCTGTGTGACTTGATAAGTGCTTCGGAGGACCAACGCTTGTTTCAATTAGACCTTGTGAAGGTCGCGACGCCGCGCCGGCCTCTCATTATCATATCCATAATCAATCCACATTATCATAGGAGAATGTGCAATGGATGTGTGATATCTTGGTCATACACACACACACACACATAGACTCCTAATCACATACCAAAACACAATGACGTACTCTCTCACTCACAAGTGCACACATACACACGCACACACACACTCACACACCCTTCACTCCGAGTTGATTTGAATCATAACAGTGGCTGTCGGAACGGATTGTCTGTTCAGATTAAGTGTGTGTTTCAGAGGAATTAAGCATCGCTGATGGTGGTGGCATTTCAGATCCCCTCCGCAGACACAAATGCCAAAACATCATCCTGTCACCCCCTCTCTTTCTCTGTCACACAATCCCATATACCAACAAACACTCACACACACACACTTAACCAGGACCCTGGGGCATTTTTAATAGAGGCGAAGTGATTCGTATGTTTTTACTCCTCTAATGAGAACAGATTGAGTGGTATTTACACTTCATCGGCTGATCCAACCACCTACACATTCGCCTCATGCTTGGGCTGCTCACTGGCCAAAACAGACATGTGGAAAGGAGCAGAGCTTGGCTTTCAAACAGTGACACAACATGAACATTTTATTTGTCTCTTTGGCTTCAAACATAACAACAACAAAAAATATTAACTGTTAAAACAGCCTATTTGAGGATATTGGTGTCTTTGTCTTTGGAGAAGGTAACTTAAACCTGATATTTATATCTAAGTTTTTCTCAAAAAACATTCAAACAGCAAAATAAGCAGTGTAACAACAAGAGAAAGAAAAGGTTGAGATAAAAAGTTTGCACCGAGCTGCAGCAATTACAGGAATAAAGTAGGTATAAAAATTTAATTAACCGAAAGAGGAGAGTAATATTCAGTGAAGAGGGAATCTTCCCAGGCGGTCAAGATAGATTGGCTGGCAAAGTGTGAGGATGAAAAACTTAAAGTGCTTAAAAGAACATACATAGAATTGCACTTCTAATATAATATCAGTTTTACAAAGGATGAATAAAAAAGGACACGGGGAGTAAAGGTATCTTCTTTATCATAGGCAGTCTTCTTTCTTTTCCGAACAAAATTAAAACCTGTTCCTTGACAGTTGAACCAAAGAAAGCAAGTTCTCAAAGTGTTAAAAGAAGGTGACATTTTTTTGTATGCAAATATGAAACAGAAGTTTGTTTGCTGGTTTTACGGTCTGTTAGTGGGGTCACACATACACAACTTTGCCATTAGTTGAGAGAGTGACATTGCCAACAAAAATTCACAAGAGTTTGGTAAAAGTTCAGACCAAGTGAGAGGACACAATGTTGTATTAACTTTTCCTTTGCACAAAATGGAAGTGACAGTTATTTGCCACTGTTGTATTTCCCACCTGTGTGACCATGCTAACACCATCTGTCAGTATCTGCTCAAGTTGCTAGCCCTGAGTGGAAATGAAAGCTAGACTGAATATTCATTACAACAACTTCCAGTTCAATGATTCCATGTCAAAATGAGCATTATCAAATATCCACAATAGGCTTCTTCCCATAGGAGGACAGCCAGTTTTGCCACTGATATTTTGGCCTTTCAATTTTTTTGGTTCCAACAACATCATTCTTTCTTTTCAGAGGGGACATCTGCAATTTAATTCTTCCAATGATGAACTCCAACTCTAAATAGTGTGTAACTTTTATTTTGACAAGAAAATTTCTCCAGAGTGCTTGAAATGAAGCATGTTGAGACAAAACCTCTGTCTTCTAGTACTCTTTTAGACTTTGATGTGCAAAATCGGTGAAGTCCCCCCCCTCTGAACACAAAACGTTTGACTTTGTTTCTTTCTTCTGCTCTGAATGGTACACCGTGTTTTTATACTTCAGTAACTGGAGGGATTTTGCATTAAGTATCGGGTCATTGTTTCATTTCATGGGAGTTTAAGCACAATAGCTGCTGTAGGAATTAAACCTGTGACCTTCCTGTTGTGAGACAAAGTCACTTCCCACCAGGGCATCCTGCAACCCACTGCTAACAGGCTTCTCTTGAAACTGTGCTGCTTACCAGACCATGCACGGATGAAAAATTGAAAAAAAAAATCGTGGATCTAAAGTCATAAAATAATTTCGTTACCTGGATCATTACTGTTTGGGTTATTTGTGGCAGCTTTTGGTGGATAACTGGGCTCAAAAAATGTGGGTAAATCTCATATCAAACAGTGTAGAAAACCCACAATGGTTGCAAAGCAAAAGCCTGGAGGTTTAAAACGGAACATTTCAACATGTACTGAACCCTCTGATGTGAAATTTAACTATAAAACTCAGTTCTGTTTAACACTGATGGCTTCATCGGTGTGTTTTTCTACAGATGGAGAAAGAGTGTCGTGACATTTCTTTTTGGCAGGGAAAAGGCCATACTCAGCAGGAGTTATCAAAGGCAAAAAGTAAAAAGTTCGAGTTAGCTATCTCTCTCTCTCTTGCTCCCTCTCTCTCTCTTCCCCTGGAGATACTCATGTTAAGCATAATTAAGCAGATTTGATTAGCATCAAGCCTGGCTTCCTCTCTTGACTTTTAATGAATGTAAATCTACCATCTACATCCTAAAGATTAATTTCTGCCAATTAAAAAACACAAGAGGGCTTATTGGGGAGAGGGGGGGGCTGTGAGGAAAAGAGTGTTAAAGTCCTTTGAGTTGGAGTACAGTCGGAGTTTTATCCTCTTCCCCCTTGTCTTATGGTGAGATGGTCTCTGGAGATCTGTGTCTCTCTCTCCCTCACGACCAAGATCATTATCAGCACAATGTTCCGTGAAAGCCACTTTGAAAGGACTGCAAGCTCCATATGTAAATGATGGTAGTGTGTGTATGTGTGTGTGTGTGTGTATGTGTGTGTGTGAATTGGATGAGGAAGCAGTACAGCGAACAGGTAAAAGGGTCGATTTGTCAAACCAAGGTTATTGCCCCCCCTTTACAGTATGAGCTTTGGTTTAATTCCACTATCTTACTGGTTTAGGATCCTTTTTGTTCCAAATCAGATTCAGATTTTTGTCAGTTTTGAGACCATGATGGTGTGTTGTACAAATGGCATCAAAGAAAGATAAACAAATGTCACCTGATGGGTGTTAAGAACATCAAAATATGCTTCTAGGGGACACATTTTGGAGGGCTTAAATCAAATTTCGACGGACAGAAACTTCGGAAGGTACTTTTTCCTGATTTCATTGACTGTCTTCAAGCTCTCATATTAAGTTATCCCATATTTAATTCTTGTTAAAATATAAACATTGATTTAAATTTGCTTTTGGTGACTTTTGAGTTGAACATTCACCTCTTTTTAAACCAATATAGTTTGATATTGCACCCAGAAAAAATACTTTATTTGAATCCTCTTTTGATCGTGTTTTAATAAATTTCTACACAATTTACATTTAACCAACTGTCTATATCAACAGATGTGTAGATGTGAAGGATATACGCTCCAGCAATCATATCATAAATGTTTGAAATGATGGCACAATTACACAAGAGTTAGTTGTGGGCAGATTACAGACAGATTGAGTGCCACAGAAACACTAAGCTCCATCACAAGCATTAATATGAAAGTGTCTTCTGGTTAGGCGTTCATAAATAGGCTTATCCAAAGTTTATGTGGGCTAATCTTTGCTCTCTCTCTCTCTCTCCCTGACTGTGTGAACATGTCTCTCACTCTCTAAGAATAAACCATGGCTCCTCCTCTTTATGATAATGTGACAGTAGCATCTCCAGCTCGGAGACAAACCTCCTCTCATTCTGACTCAACTATGTGATCTGTTTTTCTACACACAGACCCTGTTTTCTATCCTCTCCTCATTTATCCCCCCTCTCCTCTTCAGTACACTCAATGCGTAGTACCCTTCCGCAAAACCAACGGCGTTTGTTCGGCGAAGTTACTTTCAGAAACAGTTTGCTCTAAAGTTAACTTTTTTTCGGTCTAATTCCGGGACATGACTACCATGGCAACTCCGGCAGCTCCTGCTCTGCTCTCCGCCGCTCCACTCGGTCACCACCCGGCTCCCAGCTCCGTCTCCCCGGCCACCAACTCTCCGCCACCTGCAGCCACCTCCGCTGCTTCCTCCCCGGCTCCTCCGGTAGCTCACCCCGCGCTGCTTCAGCAGTTCCGGGCGGACCTTCTGCTCTCAAACGGGACTCAGTTGAAGCCCGGAGGAGCTCCGCTGACCAGCAACACTAAGCCCGTGTACGCCACCCCGTCGCCCGTGGAGAGTACGCCGCAGAACAATGAGTGCAAACTGGTGGAGGTGAAAGGTGCCAAGCTGGCCTCGTTCACGGTGAAAGACACGGAGCTCATCTGTCTGCCACAGGCTTTTGATGTTTTTCTCAAGCACCTGGTCGGCGGGCTCCACACCGTCTACACCAAGCTGAAGCGGCTGGACATTTCGCCGGTGGTGTGCAACGTGGAGCAAGTCCGGGTGCTGCGGGGGCTCGGAGCCATCCAGCCCGGGGTGAACCGGTGCAAACTCATCTCCAGGCAGGACTTCGAGACGCTCTACAACGACTGTACGAACGCAAGGTGAGCGGGGCATGGATGATAAGGTGATAGAAACTCTGTGACCCGTTGGTAGAGCTTTTGATACGGGGTTACCTTTCTGAGTTTCAGGGGGGCGGGTGCAGCAGGTGGGGTTATATCAACCCAGGTAAGAGTTCTGATTTTCGACTATGATGTTGTACATCACTGTAAAAGAATAACAGTCTAAATTGTTATGCCACCAAATTTATGATTCATTATTTGCTGATTTGGGAGCAAGCTTTTTAATCAATATCTGTGGGCTATGAAATTACAAGCTTAACATCTCAGAGGAAGCGTTAATACTAAGTGTTGGTAAGGTGGGTAACATAGATGGACACATTAGAAAAAGACATTAATGAATGAAAAACTGAAATTGATAAGAAATAGATAAAGTTAAAAAAATATCCCACTCTTGATTTGCTTTTAGCCATTGTTTGAGGTCTTAAGTGTTGTGCTAAAGGCTGTGCAGGTGCAAAATTATTCCAGGTCTTGTCACTAGCCAGAACATGAGTGACATTCTTTCAAATGAAAGCTCGAAAGTGCTCAAGAATATAAGTTAAAACAGCTGAAATTAAAAAATGTTCTTGAAAAAATAGAAGATTTTGCTCCTGTTTGAGTCCATCTCTCATTTGATGTTGACTGCCTGAGTGTCCAGTTAACCCCTCTTTTATTTGGCACATTCATACAGCAAGGCCTGTCTGTCACCAATTAGCATTTTAATGGTTGATAAACCGTGATGGTGATGATGGCGATAATGAATTTTAGTAATCTCAATAAAGACAAAACTCTTAAAAGTTTGTCATGTTATCATAGACTGTAATCTCCCCCCTCCTTTGCTGACACGAACACACACACACATACACACTCACTCAGTTTCACTCCTACACACGCACATGCACACATTGAATCTGACACTGTCATTCTGAGAAATTGATTCTTCACAGAAATTAATTAATTTTCATTTGGCCCCAAGCGGCAGCTTAAATCAGGACAAGCTCACTCACTCACTCACTGATCCCTTTGCTCTCTCTCTCTCTCCTTCCTTAATAACTTGCTGTCTTATCATATCAACACTCTTTAGCCCTGAGCATCAGAACAGAGGAGATGATTAAATGAATTCTCGGTATTTATGATGCGATTATGTAAATTAGCTGTTTTGCAGAACTCCGATGGTGACCAACTACATGGGTCATCAATCCAGTGCACCGCAGAGATGTTTGGATAAAGGGGCTAAATTGGCGAGGATTTGTGGTTTCCTGGAGCCTCAGTCTGCTGGCGTGCACGCCACATGCTCACAACAGCATGGGTTTGAGTCCAGAGGAGTTTGGATTAGCCTTAGTTTGGGGATTTTTTTTTTAATTGTTTGATGGTTAATCCTCGCTCCTTGGAGTAATAATGATCCAATTTACACCTGCCATTGAGAACAGATAGTTGATGCTCTAAGATGTGCACAGATTGCAAAGTACAAACTACTTTTATATGCTTCCTGGCTCTATTCTCATTTCTTAACTCTGTTTGATTTTAAATCCAGGTGTTAACATTTGAGTCAAGCTGTGACTTGTTGAGTTCGACTAAAAACACACTGAAAAGAAACAAACTATTGTGAGCCTCCAGCTCTGTGTGCGTGGATTAACACCTGCGCTTAAGCGTTCGAGGCCCTCCAGCAGAGGCAAAATCCAGATGCATCTTCTGGCAGCTTTGGGATTTCTTCT
Organism: Xyrichtys novacula; assembly: GCA_962446985.1. Classification (NCBI taxonomy): domain Eukaryota; kingdom Metazoa; phylum Chordata; class Actinopteri; order Labriformes; family Labridae; genus Xyrichtys; species Xyrichtys novacula. Next base: position 20,316,301 of record OY660874.1, on the reverse strand, counting down.
GTGTCAGGTGTTAATGGGAATGTTGTTCTACAAATACACAGCCTCCACCGTCTCTAATTATCAGCATAACACTCAAACAGCCTTTAGTTAATGAGATCTGAAAACATCACTCGTCTGAAATCTTCAAACGACTTCCGTGATTCTTTGTCTGAAGGCTTCAAATCTGCTGTGGTTGCCATAAGTATCAACCCCCTACACACAGAGACACACACACACACAGACACACATTAGAAGTTCCTCAGTAATCCCTAGTGTGGATGGGGGGAAACAAACAGTAGCAGGTAAAGAAGCAGAGCTCAACGTGGTTTTCGTTAAGGCAGGAAATCTGGCTGAGCAGAGTAAAGTTCCCAAGAACATCTGCAAGAATATGATGTTACAGCGCTGTGACAGTGTCAGTTCTCAGTGAGGGGTTTTGTTACTGATTAAGACAGCCATCACTTATTATTTTCCAGTCCAGCACAGTCGGACAGGCTGGAGGAGAAATAACAGGCCTGTCTGGTAGACTAACATGACTAATGTAATGCTTTACATGGACTCTTATAACTGTTTGCTCATCCATTTGTTCCTTTTGAAGATTAAAGCAATGGTTAGGAAAATGTCCTCTGTTTATCATTGTCTTTCCTCCTCTTCTTTGTCTCACTCTTTAGTTCCTGTTGTGAACACACACACATACACATGCACACACACACACACACACGCCCTGACCACTGACTCATCAAACCATGAAGAAGGGCCGACTTCATCCTCTGTCAAAGCCTAGTTATAATTCATGCATAGGTGGCACACAAACACACCCTCCCTCCGTCACCTCCTCACACACACTCACACAAACTCCCATGGTCACGCCTGTGTGTTTGCTGGCTTTGCTGCTAAATGACATTAGTTCCACAGAGAGAACATGGTGTGTAGGAGGCAACCTGATCCCCCGTCCCTTTCTTTCTCCCTCACAAAGAAACAGTTTCATTCTCGGTTAGAAACACACATCAAACGGCTCGCTCAGGTCACACCATGTGTGTGCGCACGGATGTGCATACATTGTAGACAAACATTGTAGGAAGTACAACAATGCCAAACTTCACGTTACTCAAACGAAATGTAATGTTGCTTGTTACAAAATCTCGTGTTACTTTTTAACAAAGTGCAAGTTGTTAAGAAAACAGAAGGTTTCTGCGTTTGTGCATCTGAACATCTTTGAGATTCACTGGCCTGAAAAGTAGCAGGAAATATCCATCTTATCAGCAGTTTTGTTTCCAAGGGTTGATTTTTCTATAGTGCTATAGAAATTACCTTCATAGCCTCTCTAGATCAAGTTTCATTAAAACGTGATCAAGTTTCAACAAAATCACAATACAAAGGATAGGATATCATGTACGTTACTATACGATATGATACAATCCCATACTTGTGTCAAGTCTTATCCTAGATCCTAGTTCTTTATTAGACTACTTTTGAACAAATTGTCCCCCCAAAATAGTAATTTTTGTTTAACATTGCAGTGACACCATGTCTGGAAATAAGTGTTGCAAATGCCTCATTATTTAACTCAATTCACTTTAATTGTAATGGGATTGAAACACAGCCTCGTCTGGTTCAACTTGTCATGGCTTGATGCTTACAAGAGTAAAAGTAAAGGGTGATTGTTTTTTGTGATTAAATTTTGATGGAGAAAAAAAACGACAGAAACTGCAGCTTCATTTCAGACCCAAGTTCAGCCGCTATTCTTTGCAGCTCTTCACAAAAGCAAAATCAAATATGAAGTAAGTTAGATTAAAGGATGAATGATAAACGAGACAGCGCAGCCTGCAGAGTGCAACAAAAGCCCGCTCTTTGTGTTTCTCTGTGGTGCACCTCTGCTGCGCAAGTTGGCAGTGTTCAGATAGTGTGTGTGTGTGTAAGTGTGTGTGTGTGTGGGAAGGTGGACTCCTCAAAGCAGAGCCCCACTGTCATGCCATAACTCACTGTCAAAGTCAGCAGCACTAGGATGAAGAGAGGGAGGAGGGCTGTTTGTGTGTGTGTGTGTAGGTGTGTGTGTTTGTGAGCGTGTATGTGTGTGTTTGGGTGGGGTGATTAGTTCAACTTTAACCTCTGCACTCTTTTGATGTTTTATAGAGAAGAAGAGCTCGATGAGATAGAGAGGGACTCCATGTCTTCCACCTTGACAGGTTTTAAGGGAGAACACACTTTTGCACACGTACACACACACGCACACACACATACACACACACAGTCTTCTTGACATCCTCTTGACCCTGGAATGTGGGAGAGGAATGCACGGCGGTATCAGTTTAGGAGATCAGATTCTTGCCATGATCAAACGTCCCGTGTGTGTCTGAAGACGTGTGTCTGTGTTGTCCTGCCTGCTTCTTTCATGACATCATCACACAGGCCTCTCTAATAACAATGGTGCATAAAGCTTTTTTTTTCAGAGAGGAAGATCACAACATCAATCTTTTCCCTTCCTCCTCTAACCAGCAGCATAAGTCTTCCTGCGTACGGCGATATGATTTATCAAACCGGACCGTGACGGCGAATACAACCCCGCGTGATAAACACAGATTGAAAGGATGGGAGCATGGGAGCTGTAAACCGCCTCTAATATATTCCAAACAAAATCTTGTTTGTGCTAGTTTTCCCCCCGTCTCTGACACACACTCACATAAACACACACTCTCACACACACAGCTGCTACCTATCAGCACCTCAGTCCCTTCAAGCCAGTAGCTGTTCCACTGTTTTGACTGTAACACTTCCTCCTCTTTCATTACTTTTCTCTTTCCTCTCTGTGTGTGTTTGCATGTGTGTGTGTTGGAGAGAGGGAAATCTGTCATCTTTGTTATGTTTTGTTTCTGTTCCACCTGCGCTAAGCTCCAGCTGCCATGTTTGGCGTTTCATGTTTCAGGTAACACACACGCCAAAGCTTGGAGGGCAGGACTTGATGTACAGAGTACCCTTTAAAAAAGTGTGTGTTTTCACGTGTGTGTGTGTGTGTGTGTGTGGCCAGAGTGTTGGCATGAGGGAGGACGTCTGGGTGAGATTTTAATTAAAGTTTGAGACAAAGAGGTCATAAGCCATACACCCCCTCCTCTTCACACACACACACACCTTGTACACACACTTACACACACACACACAATGCGCTGTTTTCTCTCTTCCCCCTCCTCTCTCTCATTCCATCCCCTCAGCTTGATGACTTTTCCATGAAAGGCTTTTTCATTAATCCTACCTCAGGGAACCGGTGCTCTCCAACCTCACACACACACACACACACACACACACACACACACACACACACACACACACAGAACACACACTTGCATGCGCAACACACACATAGACCTCCCTCCATGGGTCACTTTGATGTATCAACGCACTTGCAGACTAAACACAAAATTAGGTTCCACTTCTTTATGCCTCTTAAAATGCAACATATACAAACACACCCACCCACCACAACACACACACACACACAAACACACACACACACAGGCCATTAATTAGTGAGTTCAAATAAACAGTAGTAAGGGAAAGGGAAGTGGCTGCAGTAAAAAACAACCACAGTCTTTGGTCTTTTTATTTTTTAACCCCCCCTCCCCTCCACCCGACACGCACTTTTGTTCACTTCTGTATTTGTGTGTGTGTGTGCATTTCCGTTTGTGTGTTGATTTGAGGTGTTTCGACATTGTCCGTGTTGCTTTACCTTCAAACCTGCGTCCTAAAAATACGTTTCCTGCTTTTGTCAAGCACAGTATGCAGTTCTATATGCACTACAAAAAAACGATATTGTGTGTGATGTGAATGCACCCCCCACCCTCTAGAAAGAACAACACACACTCCCGTGCATGCACACCCGCACCCAGCTTACACCCAGATACTCCCAACTTCATCCCTCTTGCACATTCCTGCCGTCTGTCTATCTGTGCGTCATGTTGTGTGTGTGAATACCAGTATGTCTACCTGAGTGTGTGTCTCTCTCACGGGCTATCAATGTGCCAGCGTGTATGTGCATGTGTGTGTGCGTGCGTGTGTGTGTGTGATATCTGATGTCAGCTGTCACATCCCAGTCGGTCTGGGCCCATAATAAGAGACAATAATAACAACTCATTAAAACCGAGGGCAGGAACTGTGGAGCTCATCGGCTCATCAAATTAACCTTTGAACACTTCATATACACACACACACACACACTCCACACTCACACTCACACTCACGCACACACACTAGGTACCTGTTTTTCTCCCACAGTTAGTGACTACACAATCTTTCTCTCTGTCTTTTTGTCTCCCTCCATCTTCCCCCCCTTTCTCAGCCAGTGGGTGTGTCAACAGGGGATTGGTCCTTTCTGCTGGGTAATTGATGAATTATATGCAATATGCAAATGAGGCGCCATTAATCTCCTGACTGACAGCTTCGTTTATGGGGCCTTAATGACGGCTGGATTAGATTCTAATTAAAATCTGCTCAAAGACACCCCACGCTAGGAAACTGCAGCTAGTCTATCTCTCCCTGCTCTCTTTTTTTTGTTTTTTTACTCTTTCTCAACATCTCCTCACCTTCCTCTTCATCTCTCTTTCCGTCTTTATTACTTAACTCTCATCCTCCTCTTTCCCATCCGCTATGTCTCTTGATGTCACGCACGTTTCACGCAAACATATGCACGGGCACATGTGCGCACCACCCCACAGACTCATGTTATCCAATGTCAGCCTGGTTTGAAAAGGAGATGAGCCGCGCTGGTTGTCATTAAGCCTGATGTGGCCCGTGTCATTTCCCCTGTCAGGACATTCACACCGTTTAGTCAGAGCCAAAGTGATGTCTGACAGCTTTTCACATACTTCCTGCAGGATTGATTGAGCATGCCCGGCTCCATCAAACCATGTGAATCTGCTCGTAGTCACAGCTTTTACTGAGGGAATCTGTGACACGGCGGGAAAAAGTGGAATGAATGACCAAATAGGGAAAGGATGGGAGAGGAAGGAAGGGAAGGAGGCGAGCAAACACATTTAATAAGCAGACAAATGAATGAGTAAGCTGAACAGTAATGAGGTGCTTTATTGATGCCATAGGGAAACTTGTTTTTTGCTTGCTCGTATCCACGGGGAGGTCAGATTTGCAGCACGGCAGCCTTCCTGGAAGCGCTCAGGTTTCAGTGTTTTCAGCTTGTTGACGCTTCAGCAGGATCAGAGGTTTACAGACTGAAGGACACAGTTCCTCAAATCAGGCCACCCATCTCAGTCTCAGCATGAAAAACAGCTACAGAGGGAGTGAGGTATTAAACTGTCTAATGGCTAATGTTAACTTGTGCTTTCTGCCCTGCAGTTCGAGGCCCGGACGACCGCCCAAGAGGCTGCAGAGCGTGACGGAGGGTGGGACTCACCACATGTTGTCCCACAGTGGTCTGATGCATGCTGGGATCATGCCTCCTGCAGGTGACCACCCAGGCCTAACCATGCACATACAGCACAAACTATGTATTCATGAATCAAAACAGATTAAAAATAATATCACATGAGTGCACAGAGGACCCAAACAGCCATCAATCCAGGAAGAATTTTTGACATCATGTAAAATAATAACGGTGCTTTAAGTGGTCAGAGGACAAACAAAGTGTGAAATCAGTTATCAGTTATTATTATTTCCGAAAATGGACAAGGAATACACATTCATTTTTATTTGAATATTTTTTTTACAATCTTATTTATGTTATCATCTATTTTAAACCCATTTTTTATTATTCCTCTCTACAGGCATTGTTTGACAGACAGGATGAAAAGACTATTATTCACATTGTCATCGTCAAATCACAGCAGGGGTTTTTAAAGTCCTTTTCAACATTTTTGCTCAACATCGACAACGAATAAAGAGCTGCTTGTTTCAGGTACCTGTGCTCAGCTCTCAATTTGAACTTAAAAAAGCGTCTCAGGCAAAGATCGAAACAAAAGTTACCAGTTTTTCATATCAATTACAATTTTGTTTCGTAAACTGAAGTCCCAGCAAAACCTGACTGAACCCTTACCAGCTGGAAAAAGTTGCTCCAGTTCTACAAAGAAACGAAGTCTAATAAAGAAACAACACTTCTGACTGTGGGGGTTTAATGATAGAAAGATAATTATTAAGTGACCCGAAGCCTGTCGATGTCAAACCAGATGGCATTTTAACAACATAATACCCAAATGAAAAGAAAGTGATGTATTACAAAACGTCTCTCTGTTTTTGGACAGCACTTCAAAAAAAGCTAAGAGTCACTAAAATTGTTGTAATATTGTCAAAATAGGCTCTGCAAAAGTTTCATGGAACAAAGTGGAAGACATATACAGTATGTTGTCCACTTTAAATGATTATTCTAATCAAAGTATGAATTAGAGGTCGACTAATCACAGTTTTTTTTAATGGCCGTTATGTAATGACACGTTGTGATTTTACAAAATACAATTTAATAATACTAACAAATAAAAAACTAAATTACTTAAATAATAATTGGCTTAGTGAAATTTAGTCTTTTGGATTTCTGTCTCACACTGAAATTGTTAAGAAAGAAAAATGTCAAAATGTAAATTTTTAGGTTGAAATAAAAAAGAAAGTCACACAAAGATTCATTATCACATGCACATTAAAATCTTATATACGAAGATATCTTAGCCAGTAAACATGTTTGAATTGGATTTTAAATAAATCAAGATTTGGAGTTTTGCTAACCATTTCATGTCCGCATTATTCTTCACATCATAACAGAATATGAAACACCATCTATTGACTTTATAGATTAAATACACTGTAATTTGGTGGTGAAAAAAGGCCTTTCCAAGTGGAAAAGGTTAGGGTGATATCGGCTTTCAGAGGGCCGATACCGATATGATGCCGATTATATCAGCAATATCGCTCAAACCCCGAGTTATTCAGCTCTTTTATCTCACACAAAGCTTTTTGTCATGAGCTGTCAATAAAAATCTTTTGAGCTGAAGTACACCTTAATGATATGAATACTGCTGCACCAAAGCTGTCATCAGTATCACCACTATTGTAATGTAGTGTAATGCTGAAGAACAGGAACGATGTTAGTCCCGTTCACATGCCAGCCTACCCTGCGTCAAGGATTTATCGAGCGAGTCCCCCCTGACTCTTAGAATCCACCTCTTTTTTTTACAAGCTTTTCCAAAGGTCAAAGTTTGAAATCCTTTAAAACAGGACAGGGCTCCCAGTAAAAATACTGTTTTTCAGCTCCAGGAGGTGTTTTGGGGATGAATCAGTGTTATGTCCTCTTCTGTCCTCTCTTTTTCAGCTTTCAGAGAGTAAATTCATGACCTGACAACTAGATGATTGATCAATTAAAAGAAAGGACAGGATGCTTCTGCAGAGTAGATACAGAGAGAGGCGGTTTATATTTCCCTGCGACCAGCTTAATGACACATTTTACCCATCCTCAACATCATGAGGAGGCAGGGCTCTGGGCGTTGATTAATAAAATTACCATACACACTGCTGACACACAAGAAACAACTTACAACTTACAAGTTGCTCTTTTTCTCGGCTTATTCTTGCGCACAGTAGTCTCTTAAATTGACTGGCAATCATAATTTTCACGCCTCTGAGTCAACTTTGAAAAAAATCTCCGAACAGCAGAGGGTATTAAGACGGGGTTTTGATGTTAAAATTTCCTGTTCTTCTTGTGTAAATAACACTTTCAACCCATTAACCGTGTCTTCAACTATGAAATTAAGTTTCAGGATAATTAAATTGTTTGTAATGTGGAGGCAGGCGGGGAATAAAGGAGAATCTGTTATTTGTAAAGACTCAATCTTTTGTTTTATAATTTGACTTTGAAGAAACAGTCATAGTCAACCGCCTGCTACATAAATGCCAAAGCGCTGCTTGTTATTGTCATAAACAGTTGTGTGTGTGTGTATGTGAGCTTGTGTGAGTGAGTGTGTGTGTGTTTGTGTGTACATTAGTGTGTAGCCCACAGAAAGGGAGAAAAGTAATTGTTGGCACCTCACCGCTCTCAAAGTTGCCCTTGGCTTTGTGCTCTTCACTGCAACCTGATCTTTTCATTCCCCGCCTCAAAAGAAGCCATTTTCTGTTAGCTCCGCTTCCTCTCACTGTTCAAAGGTGCTTGAGTGTGTGTATATGTGTGTGTGTGTCTGTGTGTGCGTTTTGTGTATGCGTTTGAGTGTTCAAGAGCATCTTTCTCAGTGGGAAAAGAGTCTTTTTCCACCAAAGGAGAGGGCATGGCGGCAATGTCAGCGCCACTGATTAGAACCGGCCACATGAGAGGCAAGAAAGAGACGGAGAGAGGGAGGACATTTGAGGCGTAAAAGGCAGTGCGAATCTTTGATGTGATCCTCCTTAGTCTCCTTTCCTCGCCCTCTTGCACTCATACACACACATGCGCAACACGGTGGCTTATGTCCCGCTGTGATGCTGACATTTTGAAAAGGTAAAGTAAGGAGAGGGGAAGGGTGGAGAGAGGAGAGGAAAGAAGATGAGAAGGAGAAAAAAAAGAGCAATTTGTTGTGGTTGTCTTGTGCACGCTGACTCTTCAGCCCAGACAACCATTGTATAAGAACAATAAAACACTCAGGAGTTCAGTCTGTTTTAAATGTTTAGATATATCCAAGATCAGGAAATTAAGACTTATGGCGTGTTTGCATTTCCTTGTCAGTGTTTGTACAGTTGCAGGGCCTGTCCAAGTTTAATAATTCATTGTTTGTCAGTATTAGTGCAAGAGATATTTAATTTTCTGTGGCATGAGATAGAGTTAGAAAGGTTTCTCCTCGGGTCAAACTTCCCTCTGAGGTTCAAGAGAAATTAAAATGCAGCTCAGCTCTCTTGCAACATTTCGCCGCTCTCCGTTTCATGTCGTCTAAAAGTGCGCAACCTCTATTTGAAAGTATCTACACTTTTGATCTAATGCCTCTAATTCCTACAGATAAAGAAGTGTTTACTGCCTAAAAGGTGGAGCTGCAGCCGCCTTTCAGCGTCGTCCTGTGTGCTGTGCTGTGGGTTGTGATGTCCCTGTGTGGGAGAGATGAATGTCTTGGCTTGTTCCTATCACTGCTGATTCCCTGGCAGACTAAACGGCCGGTGCAGCGGTGCAGTCAGAATGAATGGCTGGCCTCTGTCTTCCCATGACAACCTCCAGCCTACCCACTGCTCTAATCCTCCACCGGGGCCATTGATCTGCCTCTTTATTGATCTCTTCTTCTCCTTCTTTTTTTCCTTTTCTTCCTCTTTATATCTGTCTCTCTTTTCTCTCTTAGATCTATCCGCCCTGGCCAAGAAGATCAAGCTGGAGGCGATGGCCAGTTACCACACCAACCAACATCATGGCCGACCGAACGGAGAAAACGGTGACCACAACCCCGGACTGGGTGAGTTGTTATCCTTTAGTCTATTTAAAGCAACACACCTAAATGTTTACTTACGGCCATACAACAACTCCCCTTGTTTGTCGTCTTCACATATCTTGGATGCAAAGTCAATATGAGTGTAGCAGCTGTGTTTGCAGCTGAACCAAACTGAAAAAAAAAAAGAAAAAACATGTTTATATGTTAAGAGAAATAGCAGAAATAAGTCAGTTTATAGATGAAATTAGAAATATATAAACCTGATTCAGATCATGCAAAACCTAAAGCTCCTGTGAGGAACTTTTGGTTTGTGTCGATTTTGGCACGCCCTTTGGACATAGTTGTACCCCCTATTTCTTTGTTGATTTATTCCTGTACATCCTGAAGTATTGTAATCTCATCCTGCTCTCTTTCAACAATCCAAGAATCTTTGACCATGAAATTGTTTAAAAAAAAAAAACAGCTGTCTTGAGGCAGTCTATCACTTTATCTGACACCTACCCGCTGCCAGTCTTTCAGAGAACAAAAATAACCACATAGAAATAGTCCATCCACACACTAATGTTATTAATGACTTTTGTAGGTCCTCAATGGGTATCGATAATCATTTCATTCGGTTTTATGACCAACTTAAAACTCCCCACTGGAGCTTTAAGTATCTATGTAGTTCAAAGACACTGTTTTTCAACATTTATGAAATAGACTGAAATTCACATTGACACCTTTTTATGATATATAAAACCAAATAAAACCATTACCGACAATTTAATACCTGATACTACTGAAAGGGGGCCAAGCAGCTGAAGAACCAGCCCTGTTTTTAAACTTAACACATGAAACATGAACACTAAGTGAAATATTTCACTGGCAGAAATAGAGAGATTATTAACTTTTTGATTTAAAGACACGTCTTGAGCATACAGACTGCAAACATGCAAACTGAAAGAATCACAATCAGAATGTCCTTTATTGTCATCATACTAAAAGTACAATATTAGAGAGCTTCTCCTTTTCCAGTGCAATAGACAAGTAAAAATAAGGTAGTAAAAGTACAAATAGTTGTAAGAAAGAAGGTAGTATATATACAAGACAAGAATTCTACAGGGTATTAAAATAAAACATATGTATAAGAATAAAATAGAAAGATAAAAAGCACCTCACAGGAGCTTTTAGTCTAGTTTTCTATCTTTTAAGGTTGTGATAACAGCTCCTCAAAAGTGCAGATTGTACCCAGTTTTGGGTTTGCTGGCAGAGCTGTGGGATTCAAAGAGATTAAAGGAATATTTCCTGAAAAAAAAAACAACAACTCGGTCATCTGTTCTGTAGCCTTGAAGACATGCCTTCATCATCAGTCCACATTAGTCATCCCATCAAGAGAGCATAGACTCAAATAAGCTCCATTACTCACACTCAACATGGCATATTGTGTCACTGAGTAACATTTGATGAGGATTTACAGGAAGAGTGTGCGTTTCATTTATAGTGAAGTCACTTTGTGCCTGGAAAGCACCGAATCGCCTCATTTTGAACCGAGTCTGTTTGGTTTCTTGTACGAACTTTTGGTTATATGTTATTAAAACTGCTGTAAAAATTGCACCTGATCCCTGGCTTTTGCAGCGGTGGAGAGGGGCCAGCAAACGTGGAGCGGCAGCATACGTGAGCGAGCGTGCAGGGATGATAGAGAGATGAATAAGATGAGAGGCTGAAGCCAAATCAATAGTCTTCTCTCTAATTCACTATCCTGAATGCAAACGACAAATGCCGGACAATCGATGGCGGAACAGACACACGCACGAGCATGCATGCGGGCTTCAACACACAAACACACACACAAGCACACACACACACACAAACCAAACCGGACTTGCCGCCCCCACTGTTATCGACAGGTTAAAGCGACATCAGTGTGTTTAGACAGATGACAGGGCTTATGGAGCGTCTGTGTGGAATACGCTATCAACCTGGGACACACACACATACACACACACTCACACACATTCACTCTTTTGTGGCACATGTGACAAGAGTTCAGCCACATGGATGAAAATGAAGAAATTATCCATGTGTTTTTCAGGGATTTAAAGGAGAAAAAGATGAAACCAACATATGTCCGAGTCCCTTTTCTCCTCTTTTTGGCTTTTGTTTTTGTGTGTTTGTGTGCGTGAAGTAAATCCACGCCTGTAAACAACCTCAGTCTTTAGCATTGTTTACCATTGTATACACTGGGTTACGACTGCCAGCATCTGTGTGCAGTTAGGTGGCATGGTAACCACGAGCCATTATAAACCTGTAAAGCTTAATCACTGTTAATGATAGAGTCAAGTGGAAACACACACACTCTCACACACACATACACACACACACACACACACAAACAAACAAACACGCGTTCACACAACCAGAAAAGCACATACATAGACACAATGTGTTTTTTCCATACCGCCACCCACGGCCTTATGGGAAGGATAGGCCCCTGCCAGAGCTTTAACCACTACAAAGGCAATCTCAGATTACACACATGCACACACTCACAAATGCTGAGTGTGACACCTCACGGGCCGGGGAAGAGCGGAGAGCAGCCATTTCTGCATTTAACAAGATCTTCTGGGAAATTTACAGTAACTGTTTGTTTACAGTAATGGTTTGTTTGGATAAACATAAGAGAGGCACTTTGACTTTTGATGTTTTTTAATGAAACATAAGAGAGAGTGATGGGAGGGTAGAGCAGAGGGGGAAAACAGAGTTAAGAAGACGCAGGGAATAGGAGGAAAAAATGAAATTTAAAAGTGGGGGGTGGGGGGGTCGGAGCAGGTTGAAAAGGGGGGGGGTGTGACAAAAGTAGAGCGCTGGCTGGCTGGTTTCTAACCCAGGCTTGATATTTGGACTTGGCTGCTGGTTGATTGTCGGAGCATCTGGTTATTTAGCTCCATTCAGACTGATCTTTTGTTTGGATTGGTTTCTGCTCTGGGCAAGTGAGAGACTAATCTGCCAAATACACAAAGCACCGCACATATGTCCAGCGAGGCTTGACTCATAAAGTCAACGCCTCACTCTTTATTTCTGAGTTTGCCTTTTTATTCTCTTTCTTCCACTCTCCCTTTCTTTCTTTCTTCTCTTTACTTCCATTATTTGTTTTATTTCACCTCTCCTTTTCGGATAGCCTTTTTTTGTTTCTATGTACTCGTTCTATTATTTGTGACAATTGTGTGGAATACAGTCCAAGATTTTTCCCTTTGTGTTTATAATTACCCAGCGTGCATTGCTGGCCCAGCACCAGGACTGCCATCAGCTTCTTTTGTTCCACTTCCTCCCTGTGTTTCTTTTGTTTTTGTTTTTCCTTTTATTAAATGATAAATATTTATGTCATTTTCTCCCCCCACCCCCCCAAACAGGATTGTTTGTTTCATGAATAGAGAGACTGCAACAACCCACCAGGGTGCTGTTGGGTGGAAGGATTTTCTTTAAAGATAGTGGATGCTCGTCTTAAAGAGAGGAGTGTGAACAACAGATTGGCCCGGATAATAAGACTTTGGTTTGAACCGCTGAAAATTTGTTGGACTATTGTCAAGAAAGAAAAGTTGGCCAGTTTGTCTTTTTTCCACAGAGGCTGAAATTGTGCTTTTGTAGGTGACACGGAAATCATTTGGAAAGTCTAAACAACATTTCCAGGCCATCTTTGTGTTGTAATGAGCAGGAGAAGTGTTTCCTGCTCCTGTCATCTCCCACTGTCCTCCTGTGCGTCTGCTTTTCTACTCTTAAACAGCTCTAAACCCCTGACATGCACAAGAACACAGTATTTGGTTTACTAGCAGAGCAGTCATCAAAGTAAATCTAATATCACAGAGGAATGATGTGACTGTATTTTTAGACACAACAGTGTAAGCTTTTAGTTGAAATCACAGGAGTGACTATGAGGTGGAGGCTACAGTGAGAGAAAAGAGAATAGGTACAATAAAGCAGCCTCTGTTATTGAGTTTTGTGTAGAAAATTTTCAAAAAGAGCATAAATGAAATCAAGTAAAATAGAAATATCAGCAAAAAATTGCATGAGATATGACAAAAAATGAATTCAAGTACATATTATTAAAAATGTTTAAATAAATACATATCTGTGCTCACACATGTATGTCTGAACAAGCCTGTAGAAACTGTGCAGAGGAATTTAAAGTGTTTTCATGCAGCAGCAGACGATTCTCACGGTTCTGGTCTACACCTGTGATTCCTGATCACTTTCCTTTTCTATTGTACTTTATTTCTTATCCTCCAGTCCTGGATCAGTTGCCCTTCATGATGATGTCACATCCCCTGATTCCTGCCAGCCTGGCGCCTGCCTCCGTTTCCATGGCGATGGGCCAGATGAACCGACTGAGCACGCTGGCCAGCATGGCCAACGTGGCGCAGCTCCACGCCAAGCCCCCTGCCAGGGCTCCCACCTCCGTCATTAAGGTGAACTCAGAGGCCCGTCAACCCGGTGCATCAAACCAATAGCCAGTAATCTTCCATGAACAGGAGACACTCAGGAACTACTTGCAGCATGAAATCTGAGTTTTAGAGAGACATAGATATAAATTCATAGACATGATGATACAAATTTAAATAATTTGAAGAAAACAGACTTGATAAAACCAAATTATACACTAAAGTCTTTATATTCCCTCTATCTCAAATTCTTTAAGATTTTTTTTATTTTTTAATCATGAAAGTGCAGAATAAGATTTTTAACTGTATCCTTTTTCTTCTAAATTTCTTGGCAATAGACATGCCCGGTTGAATGTTGATGGAAACAAAAGATCTGGATAACCATCCAAATTTTTTATGTAGATCTATGGAAAGTTTAATTTTAAGATATTCTTTATACATACAGAAACTTCTGAGCAAAGTGAGTCATTTTGCCCGAGACTTTCCTATGTTCAGCCCCCTCCTCCCCCCTTTTTTTCAGTCTTACTACAGAAAGTCTGGATGATCTATTTCCAGAATTTTCTTATTGTGTCGGGCCTCACACAGAGTTACATCACAGCATGTCCTCATCAGTTGCAGGAAGTACCGTGTCCTGTCATAATCTTAACGATGCAAACCATTGTTTTAAAAACTCTGGGCTTGGTCCCAAAGGTAGTTTACGAGGCTTTTTGAAATGAGCGAAAAAATTTTCCAGTAAACACCAAAGAATGCCATTATATTAGCCTTCGCAAGGATGTCATTTTGTGTGATTGGGGAGTAAAAAATAGAGCCACATCTGTTTTTATTTATTTAATATAAAGTTATAATGACTTAAACATGTGAAGTCAAATCACCGTGAAGATAATTTAAAAGTTACTGTTTTAAATGGAACTTGTAAGCTACGGCTAAATTGTACCTTTGCTACCAGTTCAATAAAGGCAGCAAGCTACCAAAGCTAAAACATCAGCACATATTTTACATCTTGTGAACAGAAAATATGGACTTTCTGAGTGAATCAAAGCCAAAGGTACAGCTGAATCTACCTGTTACATGTCTGTGTTTTAATGTATATTTAAATTTGTTATCTCTCCTAATAAAATGGTCCAGTAACAGTTGTATTCAGGCATAGTCAAGACAAAAAGACTTGATAGCTGTAGCTTTGATAATGAGATCAGCAGTCTGGTTTTAAAGGCACTTAAATGTGATTCATCCAGTTCTGGGGTTGGTTGCTGATCAGCATCCTTGATGGGTATTACGCTTACCATTAATAATTCCCTCAAACAATCAGGTTAAAAAAAGAAAACTTAACTGTTGCTTTAAAGTGAATAAACAAAATGAAAATCATTTTAATGACCTACATCGTACAAAAGAGACTCTATTTCGTGTACATTCTCAATTTGACATTCACTGAAGATTTTCCATGATTTTGCTTATTGAGAACAATACTTTTGAATAAATGTATAAGATTTTATTTTTCATTGTTTGTTAGGAGCGAGTGCGTGACAGCCCCTCTCCTTCTCCCTCACTGGAGGAAGCTCAGATGTCGTCCAATCACAGCAGCAGTGTTTCAAGTTCGCCATCTCGCACAGAGCACATTGCAGAAACCACACGTGTGTATTCAAAAACATACAATAACGAATGTCACCTGTGATGGACGTTTGGTTTTTGAGAAAGAGATTTATTCTGATATTTTTGGTTCCAGACTCTCTGGATGATGGCGTGTCATCAGGTCACAGTCTGCTGGGACATTCCCCCAATGTGGTGCAGGCAGCCAGAGAGACAGATGTGACCACACTGGATTACAGCAAGGAGAACAAGAGGGGCCACAGTGACAGAGGTGAGATGCATTATGATGTTTGAGTCAGCCTTGAAAATACTTGAACTTCCAACACATTCAAAGACATTCAAGTCATTTGCCACCTCTTATTTAGATGTCTATAATCTGGATTCAAGGCTATGTCAGTTTTGCGTTAGAGGTCAGGTTCTTGCAGTTTTCTGGGATTTCTAGTCACACCAAATTAATGACTATTAATGAGTAATGATTATTTCTCTGACAAATCAATTCCGTTTAAATAAAGTCCATCAATTAAGTACAAGAGTTTTAGTTTTTTAATCAAATTCAATTTAATCAGAATTAGATTTAAACAACTTGATTGGTCTCTCTAGGAGCAATTTGCAGCTGGTTAGAACAACAACAATTAAACACAGCGACATTCAGATAATAAATCATACACAAGCCTCTATACATCCAGTCATCATTTACTCATGGCAGCTGTGTGTCTGTTTATTTAACGCTGTTTTAAAAAAGAAAGGCTTGCCTAATGGCTTAACAAGAAAGAAATATCTCAGTAACAGGTCGATAACGATTCACAGTCTCACCCTCTCTCTCCTCTTCCTCGCTGTCGGTGGCCCCCCCGGCTCCCCACCGCGCGCAAAGACAAATAATTCTACAAAACAGGGCTCCATTAGACCAGGAAGCAGTGTTACATTAGTGAGCCATTTGCCGGGCCGCGGCCTAACGAGCCAGGCGGCCTCCCGTGCTCTCAGCTGGACCTCATCTGCATAACGACCGCCTCCCTGTCGTTAGGGCCTGCGTTGCCACGGCGCTGCAACGTCAGTTGTTTGGTTCTCTCTGTCAGGGAGGTTTGCATTAGCTTAATGAGGACTGCTCAAGGACAAACAGTCAGCAGAAATCTACAGCAAGAGAGAGAGAGAGTGAAAGAGAGAGGGAGTTTGTATGTGTGTGCACACGCCTGTGTAAATATATTCTAATACTGAATCACATTATTCAGTAATCGAATCTAGAAATCACAAAGGCAGTTCAGGTAAGGCTTCAGATGCTGTCAGGTGTCTGTGAACATATTGACAAAGCAGTGATGGCAGCGCAATGTGAATGCCATGCATCACACATCGCATTTAAGTAATTGATCCACAATTGATTTTGCTGCATGCAAATTAAACACAAATGCGTTTGCTGGATAGCCAGCTTTTGTATTTGACCTACAACATCACAGGAGAGGTTTATTGTGGATTGAAGAGAGTTTCAAAGAGCACTCCGGCGCTGTCACTCTGTCAATCCATCGCATGATAATCTCAGAGTGTGTGTGCGCGTGTGTGCGCAATTTTTGGCTGTGTGTGCTGTTTCAGTGGTCTTTGAACAACGTATCCATGCAGCAAAGATCAGAGGCCATCCCTGACACCTCTCTCCCATTAACCAAACATCAGCAGAATTTTATTCTCTCTCTGTCTCTCTCTTTTCTCTCCCTCCCTCCCTCCCGTCCTCTTCCGCTGACTGGCAGTCTTCACGTGGTGAAGTTCATTAGCCCTTGGGACGGGTGGGAGAGGAATAAGAGAGATGAAGTTGGGAGAAAAGAGAAAAACAGACAGTGACCTTGGTTAGGGAGATGGGTAAATGATCAAACGAGCTGGCAGCCGTGCGCATGTGTGTGTGTATTTATGCCAAACGTGTGTGTGAGTGTGAGGTAAAGTAGGCGTAAAACAGTAACTCAATAAAGGATCAGTCACATCCAAGGAGCCTGGGGAGCCCACGCTGCTGACTGCGCACTTCAGCGGCTACGAGTGTGTGTGTGTGTGTGTGTGTGTGTGTGTGTGTGCGTGTGTGAGTGTGTCTGTATGAGAGCCACGGGAGTGTAGTTGGATGCCCTCCGCTGAGCTCGCCAGCACCTGCTAATTACCTTTCTCTACAGAGCAATGCTTTTAGCAAGAAAGAGGGAGAAAAGAGAGGAGAAGGAGGGGGTGCTGCTTCTCATCTGTGAAACACCTTGAATGTGACAGTTGCCAAGACGTGAGGCCGAGAAGGAGAAGGGGAGGGTGGGTGGATTTGGAACAGAAGATGCTGTGGTCAGCTAAGTGGAGAAAACACTGTCATTTGTCACAGACGGAGAAAAGTGCCAGATATCACATCGCACGTTCACACTCGTCTCTGCTCCAATAACCGGCGAACTCCCAGGATGTCTCCGTCCTCAGTGGCTCGGATGACAGTGGAGCGAGCAAGTGCCTGATGTGGGAAAAAAAAAATGCAGAAAACGGCTAATCTTCTTCTCCCCCACTGTCACGAATCGGGAACACGCAGTTCTCAGGTTTACAAACAGATGGTCATCCATAATGCAGCTTCTTAGCTGTTTTTACGGGAGATGTCAAGCTGTGATGCATTATCAATAGGCAGAGTGCCATCTAATAAAGACTAACCACATTTTCAAAAGCCCAAAGCAGGACTTTGGCGTATGTGTACCCACTCACACGGTAATTAGTTTACACACCTTTATACTATCAGGCTTGATGTGTTTACAAGAAACGAAGGAAATACATTAGTAGGTCATTAATACAAGGATCTGAATTCAACCTCATGTGTTTATTTTATAATATTCATCTATTTTTAGGTTTGGACAAATGCAACATATGAATTTTTGGAGAAAATGTAACTAACAGGAAAGCGTTAGCATGTTTGGTCTGGTGGTGGAAACTGCATGAGAGCATATCTGTGTATCTGTCTGTGATGAAGTTGATTGCACTTGGCGTAGTTTGGCAAAAACATCTGTCATATGCATGCAGTGTGTGTGGCTGAGGCTCAGAGGTAGAGTCGGTCGACTCGCAATCGGAAAGTTTGCCAAAGTGTCTTTTGGCAAGACAGCGGGATCCTCAATTGCTCCTGGTGACTAAATCAGCTGTGTGTGAATGTGTATCAGTATAGTATTTAGGTCCCTGACTGTCACATCCTCTACCATCAGCATATGAATGTGGTGTGGAGGGGTGAATGTGATTATTTAGAGTGGTCAGAAAAGTGCTGCCTTACTGCAAATTCTTTTACTGTTTACCAATTTGCTACAAAACAGTGTATAAAAGCAAATCTGCAAAATGAATAAACCAAAACAATGAGGATGAAGTTTGAGCTTTTTAGAAATAAGTTACTGTTTGACATCTTTAAGACTTGGTAAGAAACTGTCAAAGTTAAGACGCAGCATGAAAACATCTGCAGTTTCCTGGTTTCATTAGCTGTTTTAGGATCTGACTAATACTACATGTTTTGATTACTATCAACTAATTCTAATTTAGCAAACAATGCATTAGTCCATGTCTTTGTACTTGACTGTTTCATAACCCTCCGCCCAAGACAGGCCACAAATAGATTTATTCTTTGCAGCTTGAGTTTGTATTTCTAAGCAGCTGCTACTGAAACAGAATCAAACTGGGTGTTTGTTTGGGGCTGTTTGCACTGCTTAGTATTTATAACACTAGCATATTGTCTTTACACTACTTTGCACTTGCTGAGAGTCATACAAAAATACACACCCAGAGAAACTCTCGGCTCATTGATGTGTTTGTCGGCTGTGACTGAAGTGTGCGGCACAGAGGAATCAGAGCTTTTTCTACCCAGAAGAATATTGACCTTACCGACTAGACTTCAAACTGTCTCTCCCCCTCCAGACACGAGCTCCATGGCCACTCACACAAGCAGGGAGAGCTGTGATAGACAAGTCTACCAGAAACCCCCGTCAGGCAGGGAGGGCTGTGAGAGGGTGTCTTACCCCGCGGGACAGAAGCTCCCAGCAGGTCTCCACCACGCTCCCTTTATCTTCCCGGAAGGCTTGTCCTCCATAGAGACCCTGCTCACGAACATCCAGGTGAGGCTCTGCCGGGGCTTTATTATTATTATTATGCTCTAAGATGAATAGGAAGGGAGATGAACCACTCTTTGGGATTTCCTGAAATGGTAAATAGCAGAGCAGGCAGACATTTAGGATGTGGAATAATTGGGAAGGGCGTGTGCTGACCTGCTTCTCAGATTTTACATGTCTTTGTTATGGTGGAGTCACATTAAAAGCTCTCTGTGTCTAGTTTTCAATGAGAATAAAAACATGTTTTAACCTCACCTGACCTGCATGAGATGGCAGCTGTGTTTTAGCATGTAGCTCAAGATTAGTAGGCAAGTATTTTACTAAGAAAAATACTCTTTAATAGTTTTCTTTTCCTCCTGCCTGACTAAATCTGAGAATTATACTGCAGAGTAAAGTCTTACACTCAAATAATGCCTGGAGGAGCTTAAATCTTTGTGACCTTTTACAGTGAGGGGCTCATCTTTTGTATTTACTCTGGCTGATTTGTAAATATCACAAACTTTGAAGTTAAAAAACACAACCCCTTTGTTAAAGTGCCATAAAAACACAAATATTTACATCAGATTAGGAGATTAGCTAAAGTGAGGGTTCTCTCTGGTGGTTGAAAAAGACAGAAGTCTCCCATGCTTTACGTTCAGTGTGTAACCTGTTGATGTGTGCCTGTGTGTCTCCAAGCAGGGTCTGCTGAGGGTTGCCATAGAGAACGCCCGGGCGCAGGAGAAGCAGGACCAGCTGGAGAGGACGGAGCTGAAGATGGAGCTGGTCCGTGAGAGGGAGCTCAGAGAGACACTGGAGAGGCAGCTCAGCATGGAGCAGAAAAACAGAGGTAGGTGGTCACAAAGAGATGAAAACAGCAGAATTAACCCCCGGCTGTCAGTGCTAATTTTAGATAGTTTTACCTGGAAGTGATTCTGATTCCTGCAAACGTATTCATTAAAGAGTTTAACATCTAAACTGTGATAATTCTGCGAAATAAGGTTCTTTATATTCACTTCCAAGTGGACAAAACACCCAAAACTTGAGAAATTAAAAGATGGAGACATATCTCCAAAGATCATCATTTTATTTGTTGTTTTTACATAAATCTACACTCTCAGTCCCCCTCCACAAATGTCAGGGGGTTTCTAAAATTCCAACCATCCAAAAACATTAAAAAAAACTTATGACTCAATTCCGTGAAGTGAAAAGTTATTTGAAAAACAGAGTTTTTATTAATTTCCTGGAAAGTGGGACAGCCAGTCACGTGGTTTTGTTGACCTGTTAGTAGAGCAGGAAAATGAGCTTTGGATCATCTCACATGCAGTGATGCTTTGTGTTTTTCATAAACAGGCCAAACATCCTTGAATTCCATGCAGAGTTAAGTTTATTTAAAGGATAAGTAAAAAAGAGTGCATGAAATACACTCTAAGCCTGAAATCCCTTAAATCTCAAATCTCCTGGTATTAAGATCCGGGAAGTTCAGGAAGCAGGGGGGACCACACAGATATATATTAAACAACAACAACAGAAACATACAGAGCCAAATATGAAATATCCAAACATCTGAATTATTGGATTTTGAAACACACATCTTTTTCTATGTTCCCTCTTTCTTCTCCTCTTTTTAGTTCTGATCCAGAAGCGCCTGAAGAAGGAGAAGAGGAATAAGAGGAGGCTACAGGAGGCTCTGGAGGAGGAGGTCAAACTGCGCGATCAGGCGGAGCACAGCCTGCTACACACTGCCAGCACGCACACAGGTACACACACAGCAACTTGTCAGACCTTCTGTAATTAACTTAATCTTGTTTTGACTCACAATATAGTGTAATTCACAGTTTCATAATAAATGTCACCAAGACTTTGATGCAACACAGCCTGAACTGTTCATTTGCCTCTGATTATTAAGTGCCTTTGTTAATTAATGACTTAACTGCAGGTCATCAATCATCAGCAGTCCCTCCTCACACAGAATCCGTGACCCAGGACGGGGATGGGAGCAAACAAGATGACAACAGGCTGGACTCCAAGGCGACAGTACAAGGTACACAGAACCTGCACTGCTTCAAGGGTTGTTTTTGTGCAATTATTAGACAGAAAATGTTGCTGCCAAAAAGCCTGCCTCTTTAACAGACACATAATCTTATTATGGAGTTGTATCTCAAAATTGTTTTCAGGGATCTTTGCCAAACATTTAAGTTACGTTTTATATTATGTTTTCCTCCAAAGGACTGTATGTGAATATTTAATCTCTCAGTTGTGGATGTAGTTAATCAAAACTATAGATAGATTTGACTAAAAGTGTGGAAAAGGGTACTTGTTATAGAACTGTACCTTTTTTTTGCAGGAATATTGTGCTTTTATTATGTTTTATTATGAGGCAAATACGTAATAAATAAAAATAAAAACCAATTATAAACCCAGTGAGAGGGATGTATTTAGTTCTTTTCAGCCGGGCTGAGACAACAGATTCTATTTTTTCACCTTCTTGCTGCTGCTGATGCTTAACTGACCAGCCTACTGGAAGGCTTTTCAGAGATTTCACAGGGAGTCCGCTCCTGAGAAATTGAGCAAAATTAAATGAAGCGTGAGGAAGTTCACCAAGGCTACCCTTCTAATGGAGACAGGCGTTTTAATATATTTATTTCCCCAACATTATTGTCTTCAGATTAATGAAAAAATCCCACATGTAATGTCTCGAACAGACAGAAAAAGAAATGGCCGTGATCTTTAGCCCGGCCTCATCAAAAGAGTGCATGGTTTCCAGCCCACCTCATGCCAGGACCGCGGCAGCAGACAGTGTGCTTGTTCAAAGGCAGTTTTTAATTGAATGTCAGTGAAGCAAGAAGAGAACTGGCCACTAATTAACGGCTGTCTTAATTGTCCTCGTGACGAGTTTGTTTGGACATCATTTGCATAATTAACACGCAGTAATAAATCATTTAAAGGGGAATTGTCTGTCAGACAGCAGGGCAGGATGTGGTTCTTTTGTGCCAGGAAGTTTTATCGCCAAAAACAGGGATCAAGGGCCGAAAAATACTTTCAACTGAGCCTTACTTAATAATGATCTTTTATTAATGATCTTTGCTCGAGGTTGTGGGGACCATGTTTAATATTGATATCAATGTTTTAATTGTGGAACAGCACTCTTTTTTTTTCTCGTCCTGCACAAAGAACCAGACTGTTTATAATGGAACCGGTTTAAATAGTTTCATTGTGTTGAATAAACATGAATCCTTTGTGGATTTCAGAGGGCAGAGTTTTCCTGCAGACCACAGGGATGTACTGAAGACCAGCAGGAAGGATGGGTGGACAAAAGGAAGAAAAAGTGACAAAGAGTACACCTTTTTATGAAAGATGATCGCTCCTTTGCAGCTGTGGCATCTCAAAAAGGACTTTCCCCACTTTTCAAGGGTGACATTTGAACATTTCCATTGTTCTCCTTGTTTAATTTATTACATCCATCTCAAAATCTCAGCCATAGTGGGAACAGCTCTTTATTCTGATGATGTTGTTTGACAATGTATTTCTTTCAATCAAGGTTTTTAGATCCTAGGAGACGACAACCATAGTTGTTTTTTGTCAGTGCTGTTTATCTGGAAACAAGTGAAAATCTTAACTTGTAACAGAGTCGTGTACATAAATATAGTCATCATTTCTGTTTTTATTATTATGAAGAAAATAATGGCATGTTGTACAGTCAGTAAATGACTTGTATTGTGTATGTTATGCAGTAGTGCAGTTTGACAATACAAACAATACAAATCCTTTTTATCAAATTGTCTCAGCTTCTCTCTTTATTTGCCAATCCTTCAGTGGATCGTTTATTTAATTGTTCTCCACACAAATTATCATTTTTATAGGTACATCCCACCTCTCTGACACTGATACCTCAGTCAAGTTTTCCTGCCTAAATTAACCCCTTAGGGTAAATTTTGTGTATTTATGTGAGTGAGTTGACAGAAGATGAGGAGGTTAATATGTATATGAAAAGTGTGAGGACTGATGTGACATTGATTCCTGCTCCATTTCCAGAAACGTACACCTAAGTATTGACACACACTCCCAGGGAGGGGGGTGAGGAGCAGGGTCACATGTGAGCTGTCCTTTAGTGAAACATGATGACGATGCACTTGCTTTGTTTGTCTGTCTTCAGCTGCACTCATCTTTTATCAGATCTCCTAATTCAAAAACGTGCCAGTTTACCAATTTTGGATGAATGTGTGTTTGAAAAAAAAAAATTTAACACAACTTTTCAAAAGACATAGAAAGTTCCACTGTCAAAGTAAAATATCTAATTAAGCTTCTTTTTCTTTTTTTTTTTTTTTTTGCCAGGAGGTTTTTACCAACAACAACAATAGTGGTTGTGGGAGGCCATTTTTGACATTCCTTTTAACACATTTATTGTGAATCAGCACTTCTTACCTTGTTTTTTTTTTTATTACTATTTGGGTTTGTGCCCTGCAAATGTCTTCTTACATATAAATCAATTGTCACTCTCCTTATATTTATTGAAATAAGGACCATATCAGCCAATCAGAAGCAGAAAGACAATTGGAAACTAGACAGTTTTGCCAAAAGGTTGAGAGATGAATGTGTAACAACTTATTAAAGCATTAAAAGCCCTGCTAATTGTTTGCTTATTAATTCACTTAAAGACATAATAGGGATCACTAAATGGAAAGTATTATTAAGTTTTCCAAAGTCCTATGTAATGTATTTCAGAATGTTCCAAAACTCAGAAATAAAAGGTCTTTATGCCAGGCTTGATTTTGTATCCATGTCTAAATATGCAGTGTGCCATTTCCTGGACACAGGCAGATAAGCTGTGATGCAGGACTAAAACAATACCTCCCTTACCCACAGTTCTTCCTGAATACAAAGTGCCTGACAACTGAATAGCAATGATTCACGTAAATGAATGTGTGAATGAGTCATCAGCTTTTCAGATGACCACCTCAGAGGCTGTCTTGACTAAAAAGGTTTGTGACTTCATTCAGCGCCGCTCTTCTGTTTCAAACACACACACGAGGACACACACACTCACGCACACACAAATCCCTCACAATTCACTGAGTGGCATTGTCCTGCCGAGAGATGTGTAATGGAAAAGATAAATGGAGGATAAAGCTAAGGTGACAGGACCGAGCATGCATGTGTGTATGTGTATTTGCATGTGTGTGTTTGTGCCCGCATGTGTGTAGTGCACAACAGACCAGCAAACCATCTGCTCATCTCCTCTTAATGAACAAAGCAAACAGCAGGAGTCAAGGCTGTCTCCAAATCTGGAGTCTCTTTATTGGTAAGCACACACAAACACACACATCCACACATCCACAAACACACATCACTGCGCTGTTTAATCTGATTATCTTTGATTGAGAACAGGGGCAAAGCAACCTTTTTAGACCTCACTCCTACATCAGTGACAGAGAAGGTCTGAAACACAATTAGCAAGCTGTTCCTGAGCTCTGCTTTGCAGTCACATCTGACCACAGGATGCCAAATAGACCTAATGGGTGGGAACTAACCAATGGGAACTAACACACCACTGCTTCTATGGATGAGGGGGAAATGCAACACTATTAGACAGCTGTTCGCCATATCTTTTCAAATGTACTTGGACGTAACATAAGCATTGGATCAATTGCCTCAGGAGCAATCACAGCCGGGCATGACGGTAGGCTTTATACACACGGTTTGATGTGAATAAAAGTGGCAGCCTGTGGTGTAAGACAAAGCAGGGCCTCTACATAGGAAGTCTGGACCTTGACAAGATATGACACTGCCTGCATAAGAGCAGAGGACCATAAGAAAAAGTCATTAATGTGGACTTTGTGCAGCCACATCCTGCTCAGGGCCTCATGGATAATTAACGCTGTTACCACTGTGACAGTGGGCTGACCACATGGCTTCAACATGAGGAACACACCCTGACTGCTGTTTTAATGTATGTTGAACCCATAAACACATAAAACACATATAATATTCAGAGATAATCATTATTAATGGGAGGACTACATATCAAATATTATTGGTGAAGTACTCCAGGGCCTTCAAATACCCTCTGAGCTGCATGAGAAAACAGCAGGGTGGCATCATGGGTACGGAGACTGCCCTTCACCTGCTGAAATGCCTTGGAGAAAGACACTAAATCCAACCTGCAGGGGTGCTGCGGCAGTTTGATCAGTGGTTAAAAACACAAGAGTCTGGACTTCTCAGTAGTCACTTGACAGATTATGTCTTTGTTAACCTCACCTCAGTTCCACCTCGATGCAGTACTGTATGGCTTTCTGGGGCAATGATATATCTGCTAAATGGTCCATGGTGTATTCTAGTGAAGTGAGTTTGGTAACACTTTATTTGACGCCTATCTCTATAACGCATTATAAATATGTGTATAATGCATTAAAATCAAATTATAGCACTGTATAACTATAGTTATAAACACTCATAAATGATTAAAATGCTTTATAGCAACAATCATAACATATATAAAGCATTTTAACATGACTTACAGATAGGCGTCAAATAAATATTCCATATTCAATATTCCATATTTTTATTTTTTGATCTTTCTTTTTTTGCTATTTATCTTTAAGACAGATAGTTTATGTGTTTTTGTTTTGGGCCTATTTGTTTGAAAAGCTATATATATTTATATATGTATATATATATATATATATATATATATATATATATATATATATATATATATATATATTTAATTATTTTCATATTTTCCATTTTTGTAAATAATAATAATAATAATAAAAATAATAATACATGTTTTCTACAGCAGCATGAGCAGCTGTGGTTAAAATGTATCACTCCAAATCTTGTTTTTATTGTTATATAAATAATGAATATGAAGTGCTTTAAATTAATCTAAACTGATTTTGTTCATGAAGCTCTTGATAAAGAATTGAAAAATAATGTGTTCGTAATTAAGTTGTACTCTAAACAGCATTTGTACAACAACGCATTGTGAAGGTGCGCAGATAAGGTAAGTAAACCAGTAAAAAGTCATATTTAACTTTTAACTTGGAACAACAGCGTCCTCTGCAGGTCACTTCTGTTCTCGGTACAGGGAATTGCGAAACGACACCTTTTGGGTTCCTTCAGCTTCCGTAGCGGTTGCTTCCCAGGGTTTCTTCTCTTTACAGTCACAGCATGGACCCTCTCCTCAACTTCATTTCGGTGTTTTAGCGTCGGTTTCGAGTTGCCTTGGACTCAGCTGGCTTCGAGGGAATTCCACAACTTATTCAGACACCATGTTTACCACCACCGGGTCCCGGGGCCTGTGTAGGTATCTCGTATAGACCGTTAAACGACAGTCCTGTACCCGCTAACGCCACTCATTATAGTGTCAACGGGGTTAGCCTGCGCGGCTAACGGATATTAGCATTACGCTGTCATTCATTTACTAGAGGCAGTATTCATCATATTCAGCTACTTTTTGTCTCTTTGAAACCTTCAGTTTGTTTCCCTTTTGGTTGGTTGCCTTGACTGATGAATACATTTATGTTTTGAAAAGAAAAATGAATATTTAGCGAGATATGTGTCTGTTCCTGCTGTATTTTAACTTTCTCTGCCTTAGTCTAAACAGCCGATAAACACGAAGCTGCTGAGTGTAGAAGGCTGTGGTTTTATATCATGGTCGTAAAGTTGTGTCTCTATGTGAGTGTGATTGTTGTGTGTTCGGCACAGACAAGGCTCCTCTGTCGAAAGGCCTCCTGCTGGTCCTCAATGGGCTGACTGTGATGCTGACCCTGCTGCCACAGTACCAGGAACTATTTGAATACAACCTACAGGCTGTCATAAAGCAGCACCAGGTGTGTCTCCTCTATCTGTATCTGTCTGTGTGTTTGAGAGTGTGCCAGGCAGAGAAATGGCTAGACTAAACAAGCTCACATCATCTCTTCACAGTTAGGCTGGGAGTATGTTATGAACCATTATTGTTTTCAGCATAATGAAGGGGAAATTTCCGTTTAGAGGGTTATTCGGGCGTAAAATTAAGTTAGAGCGATGAATGTTGCAGACCGCTTGCTTCTCTAGTAATACCAACTAAAGTAATGACCACACCATAGCAATACACAGCAGTCTGAGGAGCATAAACAAACCTCAACCAAAAAGCCACTCTATAGCCACAAATAATGCTCAGAACAGCACCTAACTTCATCAACAGTACATATAGGGTCCCAGCCATAACACTAGCAACCAAACATCTTTTTAAATTTGCCTAATTTCTTTAGCAAAGAGACTAAACACAACTCACCTACTCTCTTCCAGTAGCCGCTTGTTTGTAGTGAGACCTCAGGCTAGTCAATAGCGGACTTCTGAGGGGGGACGCAGCTCAAGAAAGAACATTTATGATCATTTCTT
Organism: Xyrichtys novacula; assembly: GCA_962446985.1. Lineage (NCBI taxonomy): Eukaryota > Metazoa > Chordata > Actinopteri > Labriformes > Labridae > Xyrichtys > Xyrichtys novacula. The sequence continues at coordinate 20,288,527 of OY660874.1, read as the reverse complement.
TATCATTTCGTTGAAGTAATAATCACCATATCAATCATTTTGCACTGCAGACACGGTAGTTCTTCTGCCTTAGTGTCTTGGTCTGAATATCCCTTTTAACAGGACAAGATATAATTTTCTTTGACCCAATCAATCAAGAACCAGATCATTCAGGAACTTGGGACACTCAAGCAGACACGCACCCATATATTTTACCTACATATGATATTCTTGTCACGATTAGTTCTGGTTGTAAGCCAAACCACAACATGCCATGCTGTTTTTACCCACACTGACCAGTTGAACTTATTTCCATGTTTGGTTAGTGCTTTTATAACACTGGGGTTGCCAGCTATAAATGTCTGAGGTTACTGTGGTGCAAATTTAAAACCAAACTATTCTGAGATAATTAGACTAATAAGTTATGGACTCAAGTAAATAAATGGAAAGTACTCATTATCTCAAGACAGTATTAGAATTTATAGAGGCATGCCCACTTCAAGAGTTTGTACGTTACAGCCATCTAGCAACATTTTCAACCACATCCAATGCATACATTCTGTTATAGTGTTGACTTAATGATTAAATTCATAACAAGACCAGACATTTGTTGAACAGTAAAGACCCTTGACAAGAGACTGAATGCAAAAAAGAAACATACAGGGATAGAAGTCTCAGGTTATGGATCAAGGAAAAGAGTATAACTGGAGTATAATGAAGCTTGTTCATGCCTGAAACCGCAGACCACTAACATGTGGTGTCACCAGTTATCACCAGAATGCTGTTAAAGTTAGTTATTATTCTGTAGTCATAATGATGTATGGTGTATAATATAACTTTGCTCCTCCTCTTGTAGATATGGAGGCTGCTGTTGGGCAGGCTTGTCTGTCTAGATGTGAAGGATGCCTTCTGTAGCAGCCTGCTCATCTACAACTTCAGAATCTTTGAGAGGAGGTTTGGCACCAGGAAGTTTGCAGTAAGTAACAAAACGCCTTGTGTACTTTGTGTTTTTGATTAACTTAATGCCTCAAAATGTAGACTTCATGTATTGTGATAAATGAGAATTTTGAATTCAGTTGTGTTTTTAAACTTGTGGTTGATTTCTTTTATCAGTTACAAAATAATTCAACTCTTAATCATCAAGGGGAGTTAGTATGAGATCCAGCTATTTGGCCATTCCTCCGTCTTAGGAGAGAGGTTACACAGCTTCCTCATTTGGCACAAAAGTATTGGTACTTAATTTGCACTATATTTGTATCTGAGATTTGACTCTGACTATGTGCATGATGTGTTTTTTATTTTTATTTTGTAAAAGCAGTTGTCTTAATTTTTGACGTATACATAACCATTTTGTTTGTTGCTCTTCTTGACTGTAGTCCTTTCTCATGGGCACGTGGTGTCTCTCTGCGCTAATGGACTTCCTGTTGGCCCAGGCCTTTCAGTTTCTTTTTGAGTATGAGGTGGAGGAACTGCCTGCCGGACTGTGAGTAGTTTTGTCAGAAAAAGTTCCCCCACACGCTGTCTTGCTGTATGCTGGTGTAATAATTAAATCACACAACATTTCTGGTATTACAGACCTTCATCAGGTTTGATGGCAGCATCAAAACTTTTCCATACAAAGATATATACAATGACAAAAACTGCCTCAATTCTTCAGCACCCAATCAGAGACCCACTAAGACTGATGATCACCTGAATCTGTTAAATTCATCATAAGCCAGAAAAGAGTTCAGAAAGTCATACAAAATCCCGTTAATGAGGAATCTTGATATGATCTCATACCCTACATATTGACTCAAGAGCCTCATCATCTATTATCCTAAATGTACTGCACTTTGTACTCCAGTCCTCATCAGCCCTGATTTCATCTTTTGACGTTACGATATTCAAAGAAAGAATCCCAAGTGTGATAAAATAAAAGTGTTTATCCTTTAGAGCGGGATGGTACTCATCACAGTGTTTACACACTGATATAGAGAGGGAGCTTTGTCCAAGAGTCACATGACTAGTATGCATTTCCAAGCAGAGTGCAGCAGTATATCTAGAAAGTCTCTGTTATGGAAACTTGCAAATAGCTCATCATTTAGTACCAGCAGGCAAGTCCTTTCACCCTGACACAAAGCTTAAAAGTGTTATTGAGTTGTACGAGCTGCAATCCACTATGAGTGAATGTGAGGGCGGCTCCACAAACAATGAGCCAACCGCAGATTGATATACATACAGTTTGTAGTGTTTGATGAGCATTCCAGGTCTACAGAGATGTGTTGGCCATCACTAGGACTTGGTAGTCTCAGTTTGCCATCAGTTTGAGGGGAAAAAAAGCACGTGTTAGTGTCAACAGTTGAGCGAAATAAGAAAAATATCTCTGATCAGCAGAAATTTGAATGAATGTGCTATAAAAGTTCTTTGAATTATTTCCATCTCCTCTTGTTCTTCACACCCTCTGTAATTCTCTCTCTTTTCACCTCACAGGCTCGCTCCAGTCTTTTCCCTGTTTGTGCCTTTCTACCTGTTGATCCCCAGGATGCCTGTCACCCAGGTCCTGGGCCACATCCCTATCACCAACAAGTCTCTGGTCTACATAGTAGGCTTGCAGGTAAACCTATATTGTAATAATTTTGAAAGTCAAATATGTGTTTTTATAGTTTTTTTTTTTTAGTGTTTAAATTCTTGAGAATACTCCTGGGAGAGTAATATGTTACAACAAGCCTAACTGCCATTATCTCTGTCTTTTGTGGCACAGCTGTTGACTTCCAGCCCCTTCATGTGGCTTCTTGCACTCAGTGGACTGGTGAGAGGCCAAAATCTCATTTGCTTGTTTTCTTTGTTTCGTTTTTTTTTTTTTTTTTTTTTAAATTAAGTGTTGTTGTTTTTTTCTGTTGGTACTTGTATTTATTGTTTTGTTTATGGACCTTAAGTTTGTCAATAAAGTATCTATCTTTCTGTCTTTTTAAACTTTGCTGCTGAGTCCGAAAACTCAGCTTGAAACCCATGTTTCTTGGTGAATCAACACAAAGAGCAAAAAATTGTAAAGTAGTAAGAGTTTGTTGTCACGTTTCTGCAGGTGAACGCTGTAACCCAACATTTAATGATTCGGTGGACATGTTAAAGTGTTGCTTCTTCCAAGTTTGGCTTAACTTCTTTTCTTAATATGAATCTATTTGTCTTCCAGATCTCAGGTGGACTTTACCACTCCAACTTTCTCTGCCTACAGAGGCTCCTCTTTGTTCCTGTCTGGGTGTCTCGTGTTGGCAGATATATTCTGGAGCCACTTTTTTCAAGTGAGTACTGGTGTTAATAAACTCTGTGAAAATCTGTCGCCCAGTTCGAGTGTCACAGTTGAGATGGAGTTTGTGTCCCTGTCTAACTGAGTTGTTGGTATTGAAAGCGATGGCGTAAAGCTAATGACCTTTGTGCTCATCAGGCTCTGAACCAAGCAATGAAACACCCCTGGGGATGGGTGCCACTCTAGACATCCAGAGGCAGCAAAGGATGGACATGCTGGACCAACAGCTGCTTCTGGCACAATACAACGAGGCCAGGAGGAACGCCAGACAACAGCCGCAGGTACATGTGCACACACACACACAGTCACACAGATTTGCTACACTAATGCACGGATTGAACTCCACAAGCTCTACAAACATGGCATTTCAAGATCCTGCCTGTTTGTGTGCGTAGCCTGGGTTGTTACAGTGGACCAGGTTGTTTCCCTCACTGAGACACAGAGGACAGAACCGACCCCCAATGCAGCCCCGCCCCCAGGCTCAGACACACCCATCGACACAGCCCCCTCTATCAGACAACTCTCCTGTCGCAGAGGAGCAGGTGGGTGTTTACCACTTTTTCTTTTTTCTGTGTGTTTTATTTGTTTTTTGTCCTTGGTTTACTCTAGGAAATTACAGATATTTTTGGATATTTCTTCCCGGATAACTCAGAAACAGCAAGGTTGCCATGTCCCCCAGTTTTCTATCTGCATCAGGTGACATTGAAGCGTCACATGGACGCTTCTTTGCAACATTTTTACTGTATGTGTTGCACACCTATTATTTCTTCTTGTCGTGACGAGGCATAGAGCATTTGTCGCATTTGAACTTTAGAAATACCCAGTAAAGGGAGCTGATGTTGTCAGCTTCCTGGCTGTCATCTGCAGCAATGACAGCTGGGGGCGGAGACATTCAACTCGGCCCACACTGCAGTTTGTTCAAGGAAACAACCCCGCGACTACTCCACCCTGTCTGAGATTTCAGTATTGTTCCAGCGTGAAACATGGTGAGGACTTTAGAGCACTGGAAACACATTCCAGCACTTGATTATAACTATTTGGGAAAAACAGCTTTTAATGGTGACACACTTCACATTTAAGGTGTTACTGTGTAGCTATAACAACACATTTGGCACTGATAGAAATGCTGCTGATCTGATAGACCAGCTTTTGTTTGCCAAAACTTGATTTCCCTTCTCACCCACGCCTTACTTTATGCAGGACAGCCTTATGTAATATCCCCAGTTGGTGCTGCTTTAACTGATGTCTCTCAACCGACGCTTTATTTGTCCCACAGGTTGAACGGTTGGTGGAAATGGGCTTTTCCAGGATTGATGCCCTGGAGGCGCTGAGAGCTTCAAATAACGATATCAACATGGCAACCAACTTCCTCTTGCAACACTGAGACTGAGAGCTCAGTGAGAGAGCAGAGCCAAATGAAGACGGAGGAAGAAAGCAGGACGAGCAACTGAAGCACAGGAGCAAAAAAGAAAGACGATAAGTAATGGAGAAAAGGAGAGAAGAGAAACAATATGTGTACAGATAATCATAAGGTGCTATCACTGCTCCCTGAAGCAGTGTTGGGCTGACCTGACCTGACTGAAGCGCATGGCGGGCCTATTAATGAAGAGATATGAAAAAGCACAAATGGATGAGATTTGTGTCCTAGCTTTGGGATGGATGTCAATGTGTGAGACAGGCGTCACCGCTTGAGGCAGATAAGTGACGCAGAAACCAAACAGGTCAGAGCTTTCTTAAAAACTGGTAAGTGATCAAAGTGATGCTGAAGCATACCAACCAGCTGCAGTCTTAAAATACAAATACAAAGTTATGATGGAGTTGAATCAAATCCAAAACCGCGTACTGCCGTTCTACTTCCAAAGTGGAAGTATAACCAGCTAAATATCCAGCCACTCAGACCCTGATAGCAGGTTAACTGGTCAGAGATGATAACCTCACAGATCGAGACAAGAATGTACGAGTCTTTGAAAACTAGAGTTTAGAAAGCATCACCTAATCTGCTCTCCTTTAAGTCTTATTTTTAAATGTGACTGACAGAGTTTGAGCAGATCTGGTTTTTGAGTTTTTCAAAAGAGACAAAAGCAGTGATAACAGAAACGCAACACATGCTGTAGCTCATACGACGGTAAAGAATCTGAATAATACAACCTACTAAATCATCTCTTTTCCACCACAGTTAGTTCTTGGTGTTGGTATTGTTCCATTGAAGTAACAGAGCTCAGACTTTAACCGCTCGAGATGTTTTCAAAGACTATTCAGCACTAATGACGGCTAACATGGGAGCCAAATTTCTTCAGAGCTGACCGGTTTGGCCTGTCCGTAAGTACTTTGTTGAGTTCGAAGGGCTACCTCAGGGTCTGCGAGGCAACTTTTGTCAAGAACTGAGTCAAATCGACAGCCACACAGTCACAGATGCACTGTAGCCCTTTCGGGGAGACCATGTTTCACAAGCCTCGTGTGCTCCATCAGTTTTCGCTCTCACTTGCATATGCACACACTCCTCAAGGTTTATTTATTCAGTCTCCTCTCTGCCAGAACTTGTGGCTGAATCATAGCAAGACTTCAAAAAGACTGGAGATATTTATTATGCAATATCGTAAGAGAAGTTTATCGAGACTATGCACTGCATAGCATTTACTGTGTGTGTGTATAAATTGTGCAAACATCATGTGCAAAAGAAGCAAAATTGCAGCCACTGTGTATTGATGTCAAAGACAGACGCTAGTTTTATATTTTGTGCAGAAAAATGTTGATAATTTATGACCACTGAGATGAGTCTGTCATTTGTGTGTATGTATTTTTTAGGGTGATATAATAGTATATGGGTGTAATGAGGGAGTTGTTGCATGGACAACTTTCCATTGAACTGTAAAGAATCTTATTTGGTCTGTTGAATAAATCAACTTGCTGGCTCAATACTGGGTGTGACGGAGGCTGCTTATATTGGAAAAACATAACTTCTTCGAAAAACAGTGATAAACTCTTTTACCCACTTTATTCAGCCAATGTAATTTAGGTATTTAAAAACTGATTGAAGGTGTGACACAAAGGTTCATATTCAAAACATCCTGGGATGACTTGGAGGGATACTGTCCTTTTTTCTGAGGTGGGGTGATACCTTAACTAATACTGTCAAATTAACCATCTCTTTGCTCTGTTCTTACAATCCCCAAATCAAAGCGAAAGCGAAAACCAGGAATGAAAAATTAAAAGTTCACTTTTGCACTTTTCAGCTTATCGACTTGAACCAAAAAGAGAGAAGAAAAAACTGATGGGAAGATTTGGCCTTTTCCCCTAATGGTCTTTTTTTTACTTTTGCAGGTCCACTAGAATTGTAAGTATTCCTCTTACTTTGTTTCACAGCTAGTTTTTTGATAGTTTTGATGTAATAATTCTAGATAATACCACTGTGGAGTTTATCCTGGCAGCATCACAAGTTTACATAGATCACTACTACTTTTCAGCACATGGTGGCACTCTTAAACCAGAACAAGAGAGATGGTAAAAGTAAAGCTTGTGAAATCTAGACAAATATATTCATCTATTACGGTCAATTTAACAGAAGTCTGACAGATGATATATGAGTGAAAGTTCAACAAGTTTTGGGGATGAAAAGGGCCCATTAGTTGTGAAACAAAGACTTGTCTTGTTTAAACGTTATCATCTTTCAGAGAGTTTATAACTGCTGTTTTAACTTTTTTACCAAGAAGCAGCTAGCTCTGTTTTAAGTATTTAGTATTTACTTCTTGTTTCCAAGATTTGTCAGACAGAAATCTGTTAAATTCTGCTCTTTTTCCTGGCATTTTTTCCACTTTCTCTCATGGCCAGATTAAGGCTCTTGTAAAGGATTTGTGTATTGGCTTTTTAGGCTTTTTATGGTAAAATTAATCACAGTAAATAAAAAGAACTCAAGTGTTTTAACATTACAATACAAACTAACTGTAAAGGCAGGATATTGTCATTGAGCATCCAGCAGCTTTAATTCCAATTTCATAAACACAACAAATGCTTAAATAAATCTAAGTTTGAAGACAAAAAATAATCAAAATTTACTCTGTTAGCTTTGAAAAACTTTAAACAGCTTAATTTTCTGTGACCTCAGAATAAAGCACCTGTTAATATTATATGGTCTTCTGTCACTAGATGGAGACATTGAGTTAAGTCTGTGGTTGTTGTTATTGCTAGGCGCCCTCTGCCACACCCACCAGCTCTGATTATTCCACTGAGCAGACAGCTCCAGCAGACAGTCTCGCTCCAGGGTAGCTGAATATCAGTGTAGAGAAATTGTGCACATCTATCCACAAGTCGAAGAATTTCAAAAGCATATGGTTTGCCGACTTATTCCATGACACACACACAGGAGCTGACAAAATGGCACATCAAGCAGCCTATATTTTCCATCTCGTATACGCTGCTCTTGAGATCTCCTCTGAACTCCCACAGTCACTCAGGAAACATGCTTTTTTACTAAAAGGTCTCTTGGGTTCACACTGACACAGTTCCATCCAACCTCAGCTGATGCAGGACTCAGTCAAGCAGGACAACTTTTAATGGCTGCTGAATTGAAAAGCCGCTTAAACCAGGGTGATTAATATCTGTGCGTCTCTTTGTATTTTGGTGTTTAATTAAAGACACTGATTAAAACATTAAAAAAAAACCTTCACAGACAACCAACCTCATTAGGGAGACTCTTTTGTGAAACGTCCGCTTAATGTGCAGCATTAATCACTCTTTGTTTTGGGGTTATGATTCTGAGTTTTAGAGCCTTGAGAGGGCATTTTACTCCCTTTTATTGCGAAGTAAGGGTAGATATTATATTGGATGGGTCTATAGCCGGTGAAAATGAGCAAGCGTTGCTTTTATATATAAATCATGTGCTGAAATGTTGTTTAAACGGGAGCATCAAAAGCAGTAAAATAATGGTGATTTATGTTTTTAGGTGGTTTCTCCTTGTCTGGCAGAGAGGCAATTATTGTTACAGTACAGTCCATTGTAGCCTTGAAACCTCAGCAGTTGTGTCAGGCTATTTCTCATTTCAGGTCAGCCATCTGCGGCTCTATTAACTAAGACATACTGTACTATATATCATAAAATACCTACTGTATGAGAACAGAGATGTCTTTTTGCCTGTTTCTATAGAGCTGAAGTGGTTTTGCAAAGGTGGTGACCTGTACCTTGTGCACACGAGTTGCTATTTTTTGCACTCAAGTTAACTGACTTGTGCACACAGGATATTTAATTGTATGCATAAGACAACGAGTGTGCACTCGTGGTAGTAGATGCAAGCAAGCGTCTATGTATTTGACAAGAGTTTTTGTTGTCGAGGGGATAACACAGTGTAAGCTGTTTATTTTGAAACAATTTTAATTTTAACCCCCTCTAAAAAGTCAAATACCCATTAAAAGCTTGGATTTTGGTGTGGTACCAAGGGTGGCCTATCAGAAGAAAGGTCAGTGCCCCCCTAACTGCCCCTTTGGACACGCACTTGGCCGTCTGGATTGTTGTATTACTTTTTAAAGTTATAAATAAAACATCAACTATAACAACTCTATGTTTGTAGTCAAAGAGATGAACTATGCTTTTTCCATCTTAAATGGTGTACTTAAAAGGTGTGTGGGATTTAGATACTCTCCAACAAAGCCTGAAAGCTAAACTCACATTGTCTAATGCTTCACTGTAACTTCTTATTTACACACAGACCTGAGATTAGTATTTATCCCCTATCTCTCAACCAGAAAGCCCCTCAGTTTGATTCAGAAACCATCAGACAATTCTTTTAAAGCAGTATCAAATCATCATAGTTTACTTGCAAACATTTTTTACACATCTAGATAACATGGTGCAACATTAGTAATATTTTCAGTCATGTTGGTGGTGTCCTGGCAGATTTAAGTCTGATATTCCCTCTCCTTTCACTTCTCTCTCTAGCTACGCAGCTGCTAAATACTTGTGTTGTGTACCGTGTTTGCCAGCTAGTTGCTAATTTTGTCCCTCTATTATTTGGTGTGAGGCAGGTAGTGTTCAGAGTGAGAACTTCATGAGTAAACCAAACTAGAAAAGAAAAACCAAAACAAAATTTTGAAGATGTTGAATTGCTATAAAGAGCTCAGAGAAACTACATAGGGGAGAGTTATTTATCTCAACAGTTGACCCCTTTGCTATATCCCACATATTTGATCCATTACAACAAAAAATTGTCAATTGCATTGATTTATGCAGTTTTAAGGTGGCAAATCACACACCCTGTACTTGCTATAGTCCAAGTTTGATTCCAACTTGCAGCCATGTAATGCACATCACACCTTTTCTCCCAGTTTCCTTCTTTTCCACTTTCATATCCTCTCAATAAAAAGCATTAAGAGCCCAAAATAAATGTAGAAACAAAATTTAATATGTAGTTGACTAATCCCTGTATTTTCTCACTGGCCACTTTGCTCTGACATCATACGCTGAGCTGAAACCTCAAATGCGGAACTAATTTTTTCCTCATGTTTTCCTACTGTCCCTGAAATCCTCTCCTTTCTAAGCAGTATTAAGAGCTTTGGGCAAAACAGACCTGAAAATAGTCCAGATTTGACCATGGCTCAAAAAAAAGGGTTTTAAGACCCCTGGAGTGCTCACACTTTATGTTAGGTTCAAAACATTGATGTTCAGACAATAACCAACATTAGCATTAAACCTTTCCAAGCTTAAGTTTCATGTCAATTAATGGAAGCCATAGAGTTATCAAATTATTAGTGAGGAATCAAAGGTGAGGTAGGCAGGATCTGAGAAAGTGCCAGTTTTGGGGAGAAATGTTGAATGTAAACACTACCCCTCCCAACCAGTTTTCCCCTCAGCTCCTCCTCTCCCCTCCGTCTCTGCTCCACTAAGCCCAACCCACAAACAAATGCTAAATTCAGATATAATGCAGATAAATACATGGATAATCACAAATTGAGCCCAGTTAACATGAAAGTAAAAAGCATTGGTGCTACTGTAGATGCCAACAGACTACCAGAAAACACAATGTTTGCAGGACTTCTAAAACTAGCATAAAGTGACATAGTCCAGGACTTGAGGTGAAGAATTTAGCGGCGGTACAACACGCAGCAGCAAGTTGCTGATCAAACAGGAATCATCATAATTATTGCCATTTGTCCAAATCACCCACAACCCTGTAGACAGCAGCACTGAACAGTCAAGCCTTTCATGCCAGGTGTGATATCATACAAGAATGGCTGTTTTGCAGAGATAATCGGTAAAACTCTTTTCATCTCCTTAAATGTCCTCTTCTCATGTCAGCGTCTGTAAATATTTACATTTGTAATATGTTTTCGTGTGAGTGAACTACTTGCTAATACTAAGCTGCTGGCCGGCATGTATCACATCAAACAGCCAGAGGCCAGCACCAGCTCCATCCTCTTCTCAGTTATATCCCCTCACCAGCTCTGTTGCCATGGTGAGTACATGCCGTTTTTGTGTGGTTGCCATGGGGACCCCATATCACAGCCTTCCTCCTGCTCTCATCATGTTTTCTGCATGATCATTTGTATGCCTCCTGTACACTAATGCTTCAGAAAAACAGAGAAACATTAGCAGCTCAGGGGAGCGCCCTCTGGGAGTGCTTTCTGTAGAAACACGCCGAGGTATTCCTAATTCGCTTTCAGGGTATGGCAAAAAAAAAAAAAAATACAAAAACATCATCATGGCTGTCTCACAGTGACAGAGCATGTTTGACTGAAAAAGAGCAGATGTATGAGAACTGTTCAGAACAAAGTCATCTCTTTATCTTCCACACATGTGAGCAAATAGCTACGAGAGGAAAGAATGCCTAACGCCTCCCACTGTTATGGTAATAATATCCAAGCTAATGCGCTTTGAGATAATGACATCATTTGTTTGCTTGATTCCCTCTAACAATCACAGTCTGTCTGTGCCTTTCACACTCACAGGAAATTGTGTTTTTGTATGCATGTGTGTCCGCCTACATGTGTCTACTTGTGTGTTCACTGTTCACCACTCAGGCTAATGTTTGCGTCTAATTCCCAGGCTGGAGAACGAGCGGTAGAAGCCACTGATGTTAGTCATTTTCAAAAGGGAGCCGTGTTGTTAATAGGCCACAAAAATGCACCTGCCTTCAGGCCATTCAGAGGTTTGGCATTTCACTTCCATTGTGTGCTTGCTCCTGTATGCCATTTGTGGTCTGTTGAGTCTGTGCTTGCTTCAGTTACGTCAAAAGAAGAGCAATCTTCTTTAATCATTAGGGCTTGTAGGGCTTCACGCCAGGCTTTGTGTGTTTGCTCAACCTGTTTTTCATCCTCCAGCAACGGCGGCAGCTAGTGGATAGAGTTTTGTTTCTCTTTTTTGCCCCTATTGTTCGTTGACATCTTTCATCAGATCCTCGTTAGGACTTGCCCGTGCCACTTATCAGAAAAACCACAATCCCACAAGATTCTCATCTCGGAAACAGTCACATGCACCCCAACTGCTCCAAAAATAAAGCCCGCTCTCTCCTCCACCTCTCCATGTCAGGTGTGAAGTGAGGTAAGCAGCTGTCATTCTTGGCCATCCAATCCCAAGCACATGCACGTCCTTGTGTCTGAAAATTATGAATGCTTTAGGAGTAGTTATCCTTCCACGCAAACGGCATTTTGATGTTGAGTCAAAGCATCAAAGCTGCTATTTTACCCTCTCTTTGTCCTGCTGTGACACTGGGAGATTTATTTTAGTCAACGCCCTGAGAAAAAGCCCCATATTTATGTCAGATTTAAAGCTCCTGTGAGGAACTTTCAGGTTGTGTCGTCTTTTGTGACCCCTGTGAAGGAAGAAGGATGACTTGGGTCTTGGTTGATTTTGTCTTGTACATGTGTAACAGGGTTTTATGACAAAAAAATCACGTCTGTATTTACTTTAAACACCCAACTTGCGATTCAAAATGACTCTGTAGTTTGGGAAATGTTTTGAACACTATTTTGGGAGTATGCTTTTAACCACCTTATCTGACACTTGGACTGCTGCTGTGGCTTCAGGCATGAAAACAACCTTATAGAATGATAAATCCACCCTCAAATGCTTTTCTAATTTAATGTCTGGAGGTCAAATCAAGGCATCAGGAATAATTTCACAATGTTTCATCACTGGTTCACAAACCTCCTCATGAAAGCTTTTAAGAAAGCAAAATAAAAAGTGGTTTGTTTGGTGTTAGCCTGGACAAGGACAGTATAATTTGACCTCTATGCTCTATTCTCACCCTATTTTCAGCTTTCTCTCTCAGATAAATTAAGCTTTGACCCCACCATAGACCGCTAACATAAATTTCCAGATAGAGGACAAGAGTAGAAACAGCTCTTTCACTCTGTTCTTTCTCCATTAACTGTACTTTACTATTTTCTTGCCCTGTGTTGCAATGAGTACACTCTGAGGAATCTCAGTGCCCTCTAACCTTTAATGAGGTTCACTTCCTCTGTAATTGTACACACTTACGGTATGGCATGAACGCGTGCTAAGTTTATTTTTATGCATCTGTGCACTGTATGAAACTATTCGTGTGTGTGAGTGTGCTTGCCTGTGCGCGTGTGTGTTTGGTGGCATAAACACAGAGCTACCATTCAGACTTCTAGTTAAGGTGGGAGTGTTAAGCCGATGAAAGCTTTCCCTTCCGCCGTTCCTCTCATTGAACTTCACGGACACACGCACACGTTCCAGCAGATCCATTACATCCGGTCCTAAACCAACTTCACTAAACAGTTACGACATTGTCCTGACTGTTGAAGTGTCCAGCTGTTAGGACATCCATCATGCGGGGCTTGAAGCTGATTCTGGTTGTCTTTCTGCACCGCAGACGCAACACGCAGCAGAAAGGGTTCTCCTTGACTCGACAACCATGAGAGAGGCCTCTTCAGCAGACCCCTTTCTTTCGACACTCTCCTCTGCTCTCTGCATAGTCATGGCCTTACCCTACCTGTTTTCATGCAGCATCAGTCCTTCTAGGTAGTGCTAATTGGGCATCCTGTTTTCAATTCATATGCTCTCCTTCCTGTTCCAGTCGTTTCAGCCTCCGAGCACATCAGCCAGTTCAGCAGCCTGCTGGTCTGACCATGGGTTCTGTAAAGAGAATTAAATCTTGAATAAATGGCAGCAAATGGATGAAAACACAATATTTGATTTGAACAATTAAAAAAAAAAAGAATTATTTTGATTTAAAGGGGCCATGGCATGAAAAACTGACTTTGTTAACGGTAGGGGGGTGCATATCAGGGATAAAAAACCGCTACAATCCCACCGAAGTTCGAAAAAATTCCATCCGGTCGTTTTTTTTAGTTATCTCTGTATTTAGGAACTGTGTGCTCAGAACTGCCGTTCTGAAAACTCCACTGACATGACGTCATGTCAGTTCTGGCGGGTTGATGGTACTGCCCATGGAGCCGCCCACTGCCCTGCCCAAAAAATTATAAAAACGGCGCCATTATTCCCGGCCGCCCGCCCACGTAGCTCCGGTTAGAACCATGGCGGAAGTACGGTCTGAAAAAGAGGCAGCGTTTGCTCTGTTGTTGGCTGTATAAACGAGCACAAAACTCTTTTGAAAACTCCCTCGTCGGAGGAGTTGAGGACTCAAAGGGTGGATTTTATTTATAATGGGAACGTACCCGCGGCAACATATCTGTACGTATGTGCGCACCATTTCTCTTCGGACTGTTTTATCAACAAGGGACAGTTTAACGCTGGATTTGCTAGATGTCTGAAGATAAAGAATGGATCCGTACCAACTATCCGTGATCCTACTACAAACATGACATCTGTAAGTGTGAACGTTTTATTTTAACTTACTGTTTAGCCTAAATTCCCCCGGTGCCTCAGCACGGCCACCACGCTTTGATAAACACACCGGATCCGCGCCGGTTTACCGGATCCTCCCGTATTTTAGCCGCTCGCTTCTTCCTCGACAACTCCGCCGGCGGGGGACAAAATCCCCCTCCGGAGCAGCATGTAGCCTTAGCATTTAGCCGTGCGGTGACGCGCCTCTTTTGGCTCAAATACGGGATATCCTGGCTAACGCTGGACGGTCGGCCATCTAATTTATTAGCAAAGGCTTCAGAGAAGTTTTAGAGCACCAAAATCTTACATTGTAGCAGAGCTCTGGTTGTAATTTTTTCTACAATTATATCTTCCCCCTTAAGCGTGACCCTCCTGGCGGCTTTGAATAATACATAGGATGTGTCGACTAGGTCGCTTCAAGTCGCGTTTGGTCTGAACGCGGCTAAGAGTTTCTTCCGGAGCCTCTCCCTCTGGGTCAGACTCTGGCTCAAATAGGTAGGGTTGTACGAGCGATCTTCTTGCAGCCATGACCGAGCCAGTGTAAACATTAGCACATGGCTATCGGAGCACAGCCACAGCCCCTTCCAGAGAGATGGGTGTAAAGTGGACGTGGCTTAGGTACAGCTCATTTCAATAAAGAGACATGGCCCAAATCGGAGGATTTTGAGCGGAGCTGTTTTTAGCTGATAAAAAGAGCACTAAAATAATAATTGATCCAAATGGAATTTTGGCCGAAGGACGTCACAGACATGCTTTTAACACACCAGGGGACTATTTTAAGTTGTGTGAAATTGGCATGCCATGGGACGTTTACAATTGGAATATTGCCATATGGATACTTAATAATGGCTCTGATCTTAAGAGTTCAGGATTATTATGTATCACCTGCTTATAAAGATGGGCAGTGAATTGCAATGTATGTACGAGTAGGACATGCAACATTAACAATTCAATATAGTCCTCTCTAAAAGAGCTCTGGGAACCCCTGAGGAACATTTCTTTTTTTTTCTTTTCTTTTGGTCCAGGTAAGAAACCTTTGACTCTGGTTCAGAAAAGGCTTGTAATGCACCTAATTTAACCCTTTCCCTGAAGACACCAGTCCACGGTGGCTCCTGATGCGCTGACACCAGCCTTACTTTACTTCTTCTGCTCTCTTGAGGGATGGCTGAGGTCATCCTGCAGAGTCGATTATATCCCTTTTCCTACCACACTTATACCATCTCATTAATAAGCTTTAATACAGCCACTCTTCTCAGGAATGATACTCTCGAGCTTATCCCCCCCTATGGAGGGTGTCAATAATCAGCTTTTGGACAACTGTAAAGTCATCAGTCTCTCAAATGATGGTGGCTGCCTGTCTTGAATTCAGTTGAGAGATACATGGTATTTCTAGTGTTTAAATTGTAATTTTTTCTCAACCTGAAACAGAAAATAATCTAATGTTATGGGAATTTTGAGTTTAAGTAAAAGATAAAAGGGAGATAGAGTAACATTAAACAAGTCTGAAAATGAATAATGGACTAAACATGAACAAATCAGAACTTATCCTCTGTCGTTTTGGATGTAGATGGATAAGAGGAAAAAAATAGGAAATACAGAACATACACAGGAAGGATGTGCTTTGAGAATAGTGTTTTCTACATTCATAATAATATTAATCTTAAATATGCATCTATTTCAGAATATTCTTGGTTTCCTTTCACGTCCATATCATGGAAAAATGGTCAGACACTTTGATCACGGTGCTGCTGAAAGCTAACAGAGGAGCTCACAGTGTTCTTTTAGTCATGTTTAAACACAAAGAGACCCCCAACCCCCCTCCCCTTCCCTTTTTAGTCAGTGCTGATTCACAACGGTCTGGAACCAGCCAGCACTGGAAGCTTGTCTCCATGGAGACAAGGGTGGGAAGGAGAGTGATGATGTTGCTGGCAGAACAGCAGTCCCGAATCATCCATGTGTTTCAGTGTGTGTTTGTGTGGGTATACAGGAGACAAACAAGGAAGGGAGATATTTTCTTCCTCCAAAGTGGGTAATTTGGTTGTCTAACACTGTATGCAATATAGCTTTTATCCAGTCAGGGGGGAGCTACTTCATCTGTCAAAAGCTGATGCAAGAAAAACCTTGCTCCTATTGATAAGTAACGTCATGCTCAGCATTGACTGATGGTACAGGTTGTGACAAGCAGAGAGTGCAACTGATTTGTTTGGTCACGCATATTCTCACAGACTCAGATTATAGATAGCAGCACAGGGAAACAAAGCAACATCTTGCTCTGTAGCTGAAATATCAAAATGGCCCTATCTTGGCCCTATCTTTACCTGGCTTTGAATTTTAAAGGGCAACAAAATGATTTGACAGGTAATATTGATGATCATATGAAAATGCTTTATGTTCACACACAGAGTAGTCTGGGCTGCCACCCACCTGACTAGAATTAATCTGAAAGATTTGGATGCTGGGTTGATGAGAGGTGTTAATGGTAATTTTTGAGGGGGTGGATGTGGACAGGGAGTAGAGGATTGATTTTGTCATTGTTTGAGGATGAGATGTGCGTTTATGAGACAATTAAATTGCACTCAGTTGGAGATAGAGATATTGATGGTGTAAATGCCACATGCTATTATTGTGAAACGACTGTTTTTCAGTGTTTGAATGCATATAATTATGTCTCTACAGAATAGAAGACAAGACAAAAGCTAATGGGTATGTTACAGCAAATGGGCCACAATAGGTCTTCTTCAGCAAAAAAATGTCAAGGGACATTTAAGTTGGCTTTAATTTTACATTTGTATTACAAGGCTAAGGAGAAAATGCAAATCTGGGGCCAATTCTCCTCGGCATGTTCGCATGGCTGGTACAAACAAGGTATCTGATAGACTGTTGTGACAGTTCAAATGCTGCCTAATATCCACTTTGTTTCTTTCTTTTGAAAAAAGTGAATTACATTTTTCTTCACATAAGCAAAGCTAAGACAATTTCAATAGGACTCCATAGTAACCATACTAAATTGATACAAAAATGAGATATTGTTTATTAAAACCAAATAAGTTTGACCATTCTTTAAATAGTTTTGGCAGATTTAGGACAACCTAAAACTGTGCTTGGCAATAGCTTTGTGAGTTTTCAAAGGGGTGGACTCAAAAGACGGGAAACAGGCTGACAGACTATCCTAAGCCATAGCTAGCTTGCTGTCGACGCGCCTTACTTCGTGCTGTGATAAAACGGATTTTAACAGAGTTTAAGGGGACCCGGATAAGAGCACAGTGAGGCTGGGCTACTCTGTAACAATGTTTACATGGGCATAATTTATTGATCCGCTGAAAATTTTTAGGGATCGAATAATCTGAATCCACTGTTTATATGGGTGCAAGATCAAATAATCCGATCATGACACATGGACCAAGCTTTATTCAGATTAGAAGCATTTGGACATGCGCAGAGTTGTCTGATTTCGCTAAAACAACCGCAGAAGACGAGTTGTATTTATGCCTCTGCTGTCAACAAACCAACAAAAGCGGTAGTGGATCACTCCATCCAATTCAGGAGTTTTCCCTCTGTTAAATGTTGTCACTAAATGGCGCCCTTGCATACTTATTTTACTGTTCTGACAAAGATTGCACTGTGCGTGCAGATGTGACATCATTACGCTGTATGTACGCCTATTTATGTTACCGGAGGCGCAGACACGGTACCTGCAGTTGTGTTTTATGCCAGAATGTTAATAATGAAACCTCCTGTACTGGCCTCAATAAATAAGCCAAAGGCTAAAGAGTGAAGATCGAGTCAGGTAATAGAGTCATGTTCTGAATAACTGTTTACATGGACGCGTTTCGGAATAACGATCAGCATAAACCACCCCTCTTGATCGGAATACAATTTTTTCCAATTGAGCCGAATTGGATCAGAATCTTCCGATTGACATGTTTACATGACGCATTTTTATTCCGATCAGGCATTTATTCCGATTATTTAGGCTCTTGTAAACGCAGCTATTGTAAGTTCTGGAGATGTTTTTATCAACAAAGGACATGGACTGCAAAGTGTGGATGGGAGCAGGTTCCTCACCTCGTCTTTTAAGGTAATGTTCAGTCTATTTTAATTATCATTTGTGAACAATCTTAATGATAATCATGTTATCAATGACCACATATACAGTTAGTAGTCAGCAGATTTTAATATAACTCATTACAGCTTAACCCCACTTGAAGAATAGATTACATTTTATAGAATAGATTGATGACACAAGTGATTTCTTCTTACAAAAGCAAGGACTTGAAGTGTGTTGCACCTTGGTTGTTGTGTTTGTCAGAGTGAGCATGCGTAGATGGCTTGGCACAGCAAAAGAACTCCTTTGCTAAAGGGCAATGGGAGGAGATAACATAGCAGAATACATTATGATGATATTAACAAAGGCAACAATGACTGACATGTTGAGCTGGAGGGGTAACAGACTTACAGCGTAATCAGATTTCTCATCACATCACTTCAGACATGGTCATATATTCCCAGGACCTCAGGGGAAACCACATGTCATTTAAATGAATACAGCAAGGCAAGCCTAATATTTACAACATCCAAACAGGTGTAATATAAAGCCAGAGGGCGTAATGATTGTGTTTGTGTTGGAGAGTGGCATCATATTTCTAATACACAATTCACATTGAAAATAGAGATTTATTTATTGTGCACTGTGCCACTTTTGGTCTTCCATTATTCCTCTCATCACCTAGCTCAGGAGTCCCGACTTTGGTTTCAATCGCTCTGCCCTTCTGAGAAAAAGGAGCTCTCTCACTCCAGCTCTCCATCTTGTAGGGATACCATCCTGACAGTAATGGCCCCTTTAAGCGGGTAAATGTAATTTCATGCCGTTTGAAACAAAGTTATGTCAAGCTGTAATTGTAGGTAATAGTACTGTGTGCTGAGTCACAAGAATAAGTTATCATCTGATTCTCAGGATAAAATGGCATAAGCCAGATGCTTTCTCATTCAATTGTTTCATGACTCAATGACTGTAGTCGCATTGAGAAGATGAAACCCAAAAAAGCGCTAGTTGTAAGCATTGTCATTCAAGTATTAACATGACATGAGAGGTGTAACCCACAAAGTACTTGTTAACTATTTAAAAAGCAAAAAAAGTGCAATTTATTTTCTTTTATTATTTTACAAACCTTCTCTTATAACAACATGCACATAACCCTGTCAGCAGTTACAAAGCAATGCTTTAACTCTAAAGAGAACCCGAATATTATAACCGAATCATCAGTAGTTTTTCTTTAATGCAAGGTGACTAGGCCAGATCATCAATCATAGGGGAGCACCCCAAAGGCACTTGTTCCTTGTCAAAGCCCTCCAGCCTTATTTAACATTTCAGTGATCTGCAGCTGTAAATCCAAGTAAATCCCGACCTGGAGTACAGGTTTCTTTAGGTTTCATCATCTTAGTGAAAAAGCAGAATAAAAGGAATTTGTCATTCATGTCAAAACAAACAAACCAACACAAAAGATGCTGTCTGTGTTCCTAGAAGTATATTTCTTCACTTATTCTGACAGCTTCCACCACATTTCGCTGAGATAAACATATCAGTCTAGATCAACAAACCCCACCTGTTTACAGAATTATATTTTCTCTATCCTATCTAAACATCACTGTCATGTCAAAGTGTTGAAATATTTGCTATTTCAGTTTCAGGTGTGTGTTTTGTACAAACTCTGCTGTCTTCTTGTTCTTTATGTAACTACCTTCCATTGCTTCCTCTAGCAAATGCATCACAGTGAGACTGGATTGACTGAGATCAGGCAGCCTCTGGACATTGCACTGTCAGCAGCAGCAAGGCAAGTGCAAGACCCTTCAGCACATCTACCATTTACAACGTGCCCACTAGATACAGGGCAATATTAAGACGATTACTCATCTGTGTCTGAGAGCCTGTATCCCTCTCCCACTGATGCTCTCTCTCTCTCTCCCCCTCTCTTTCGCTCTCTCTCACTCACAGAAACATTAGTGTAGATATTCATATTTAATCTGAATGTATGCAGAGACATGTGGAAAGCCTCTGCAAACCCACTCCAACCATAAAACTGCAAGATGCTTCAAGAGTATAATCAACATGCAAAAATCAATAGACAGCCTTTTGTCATGTTTGCTTTGCATGCTGCATTATTGTTCAGAATAAACAGCCAGTAAGGACAGGAGTGGCCTGCACCAGGAACAATATACCCAATAATACAATACAACAGTATTGATTTTAAGGAACACTGCATGCTAGAAAGCTCAACCTGCTTCTGCCAATTGAAAGACGTCATCTCGATTTACTCTGGGTTGATGTGTTTGAACAGGCATTACAATATTTACGCAATGGATTACACGACTGTGAGGATGTGAGTCATGTGAGCGTTTGGCTTTAGGCTCATCATGAATGTGTTCGGTAACAGAGATGCATTTTCCTGCCGATCAGTGTGATTTAGAATTTTTGGACTCTTCTTACATCAAGTATGGCGGCAATCAGTTATTTCATCAAATCCCTCCATTGAACATTTGTATTTGCTCAATTAAACATACCTCTGTCAAGTTATATAAAATGAACAGAACTCATGTATTATAAATTATAACTGCACAAAGTCAGTAATATATATTTGATCAGTCTTTAAATGTCAGCTGCACGTGAAACAATGCAAACTCGTTCCTTCGCTCTTCTACAAACAAAATAAATCCGGACCAATAAAAGCTATTAAAAGCAGGGTCATTGTATCTCTGCTGAAGAGAAAACCAGGTTTTCTGTTAATATTGGTCAGTAATACAAATGACTCCCTAAACGTTAGTAAAAATGGAGCTTCTATCCTCACAACTCTTTATCAGTCAAGGAGCACCTGTCCGGACCTGACCTGATTACAGAGAAAAGTAGGTCTAAATTTAACACTCACTAGTGTCACACTACCTGAAAAGTACATGGCTAAAAGATGGACCCCCAATTCAACTCTGTTCAAGCTGGTTACAGTTAAAAGGGAGTGTGGGCAAATATATATTTCTGTCGTTAAATGACTCCCATGAAGACAGTTTTGCAAATTTGAGAAGCAATTTTAGTCCTCTTTCCAGGGCCATTTAGGGATTGGTACTGGACTAAATTTGGTAAAGGTTCTTATCAAGATAGAAAAATAAGGTGCATGTGTATATGCCTCAACCTCTTTTTCACTCCAATACATGCAGGGGCATGTTTTGTTATGACAAAGACTTCAGATCTACACTTTAAATATATTTTTAGGGGTTGTCCTTGAATCTTTAGATTGAAATATGTTTCACTGATCCTGACCCAGTGGCTTTCTTACCACCAAAGCACAGAAAAGACTGAAATATAATGTATTTCATCAGACTTGGCAGCTGCTTCCAATGACGAGTTAGATGAGATAATATTTCAGCGGGCCAGGACAGTGTCACTGTGACCAAAAATATTGACCCATAAGTGAAATGCAATTTTACAAATGTCCCAGCAAAGCTGTCGGAAATACATTTTCACAGTGCAAAGCTTGACATGGCATATCATCTATAGATTACCGCAATAAAACAGGAGCTGCTGTCACTGGAGAACTGATTGGAGTAATAATGACCCTGCTTGCATTTATTGATTGCAGATAAACATACCAGCCGATCTGAAATGGGAGCATAAATGAGTTAGAAGTTGCATCCGCTGTTATTTTTGTTCACTCAGGGCACCATTGAATTGATGCTTCGCTTGGTTGGATTCATAGGAGGCTTGTCTTCAGCATTCAACTAATGTGTTGATTGATTTCTAGTGAAGGGAGCACTTGATTTGTATGGAGCCTCTCCGATCGTGAGCCAGGGATGGGAACCCCCTGTTGAGCTGTCTGTCAGGCCCTATCTGGCCTCTGCACACAGCCCATTGATCAGGGACAGTCGATCGCTTGCATGATGGATGTCAGAAGACAATTCAGTTCATAGGGTTATAAGCTGTTTGTCTCAATCTGGATAGACGACATGCCTGAGTTATAGTTGTGGAAGTTTGTCCTTCACACGTTTAAATGTTGAGGAGGAAACTCTCTGAGGGTTTTACAGTGATGCTTCTTGGATTGATGGTTCATGGTCTGGAATCCAGAAGATCGTTATTTTCTAGCTTGTAAACACAAATCTAGTCTCTTTTAAAACTGAAAAGATGCAAACCAAACTTTTGTCACTTTGACTGTATGCTGTTGAGGAATCATTGTTTATGACCTAGATGGTGTCCTCTGTGTGAAAAATTCTCAATCTGTTATCGCTCTGGGCGGCACAGTGGTGTAGTGGTTAGCACTGTCACCGCACAGCAAGAAGGTCCTGGGTTTGAATCCGGGTCAGTGAGTTTCTGTGTGGAGTTTCCCTGTGTCTGCGTGGGTTTACTCCGGGTACTTCGGTTTCCTCCTACATCCCAAAAACATGCAGAAGTGGGGTTTGGCTAATTGGCCACTTTCAAATTGCCCGTAGGTGTGAATGTGAGCGTGGATGGTTGTTCATCTCTATATGTCAGCCCTGCGATGAACTGGTGACTTGTCCAGGGTGTCCCCTGCCTTCGCCTGAAGATGCTGAGATAGTCTCCAGCCCCCTGTGACCCCCAACAGGGATAAGCGGTAGAAAATGAATGAATGAATGAATGTTATTGCTCCAGAACAACTTTCTCATGAGCTTTGTCTACCTTTACTTCTTACTGACTTTTTGATTTTGTGTCCATGTCTTTCCATTACCTCTATTGTGTATTTCCTTGACTCATTGAGACCACCCATCTCTACTCTATTTATTCATTCATTCATTCATTCATTCATTTATATATATTTACTCAAACATGTGCATCTAACACAAGAAAGTAAACTGAAAACAAACAAACAAAACCAATGAGAATATTAAAAACAACAATAACAATAATCCATGGAAAAAAAAGAACTAAAAATAAAAAATACTACTAATAATAATGTGAACCCAACATGCACAGGAAGGAGTAGGATGAAGTATTATGCTTTTTTTAAACCTACCCCTTCTCCGCCACTTAATAATCAGTCAGTCTCCAACATATTTACATTATTTTAAGAAAAATAGAACATAAATAGTGTAAATAAGTACATAAATCATTTATGAGAACACCCGGTGGTTAAAGCCCTTCTTCCTCCCTGTATCTGGCGAGAACCATGTTTTTGCACTGCTTTGTAAACTGGGTCATGCTTGGACATTACTTGAGCTCCACACCTAATCTGTTCCACAACCTTACTCCACAAACAGAAACACAAAACCTTTTTAATGTTGTACTTTCCCACTGATGCTTTAAGTTAAACTTTTGGTGACCTTATTACTGTGTGAGCAGAATTAGATTTCTGTACTTCTCTCCATGAGTCTGACTGTTTTAGGGAATCAGAGGGACATTAAAAGATCATTAAACAGCAGCGAAAAGATCACAGTATGACCCCAGGACGCTGCGTGGACTCTGTCACTTGGACAGCACTGAATTGATTGCGCAACAGGGAAGCGCTTATATGCAGACAATGTTGAATATAAATCTATTAGTTTAATTGAGAGATGGTTGGAAAAATAGCACACATATCAGAAAATTCAAATCGATGAGATGAAAATTAAATACTTAAATGAGCAGTAATAGTTCGTATCAGAGCAAACTGCGCCAATATTTTTACTCAGACTATATTTCGAACAGTTCGCAAGAGTTTCTCTAAGTAATTGAAAGGAAACTGTGCACCTTTTAAACTGGAATAGTTACAACTGATTACTGTATTGACTGACAGTCTTAAAGATAACCTACTGTACAAGAGATAACCTCTTGAGTGTCTCCTTACAATGACAATCTCCACACCCCCTCACCTCAGGCTGCAGGCAGGAGTTCACATAGCACACTATCAGCTGTTCAGTAACTGGTTAACCACATACTCTTCTCAGTCAGAATATGTTTTTTTTGGCGTTAAATAAAAACAACAGATACTCACAAGAGTTGTTTCTTTTAGGACTTCTTTATGAGGGAAATCTAATAAAAGTATGGGCTTCAATTAAAAATGCTTCAGTACAGCTCTTGGTTATCAAGCGCATAAACAAACAGTGCAGAAATAGCTCTAAAGGATGACTTCAAATGAGATTGTACATCGTGTTCCCTTAATTTTTGTTCATCAATCATTCAGAAAACAGCCTGTACCCCTTTCTCTCTCTTTTTCCTCACTTGTCCCACCATTTTATCACAAACATAGCGACTGTTTTGGAAAGGCTGCGCCTGCCTCTTTAATGGATTACTGAGAGCTGAGAAAACCTCCTTTTGATATGGAAATCCAGCATCCCCAACAAATATAACTCCCCTCCAAAAGAAGTATCGCAGGAAAAGAGTGTGCATATGTTTATTAGTTAGGTCAACATTTTTGGCCACCAAATAGGGGAAGCCAAGAGTGTCCAAAAATAAATAAATCTGCAAGCTGTAGCATTATTTAGTGGGTAATACGGTGTGTAAACTATGACTGGTTGGAGATACAGTACTTTAAAAGCTGATATTATGCAACGAATAAAGCAAGCATCATATTATTTATCATTTTATATCAAGTGAGATTTCTCATTGAGGTCAATCAGCTGTAGTGTTGTTGTAATGAACTGATTGAACATGAAATTACCTAGAATGACTTGTTTCGTAATGATAAAACAGTTTTATGTTGGCAGTTTTAGATCAGTCTTATGACAGATCACAGATACCGAAGGTTTTTAATTCTGTATGTTGTGTTTCCCAGAGTGAGGTGTGTGACTTATAAATCCCACTAAGCTGCTGGCTGATGGAGCTTCCTCCTGGCACAATCAATAATAACTACTGCTGGCACCAGTTCACAGGAACCACACCCTAAAACACACTGACACACACTCACATCGCACACATAAATGTGTATGTTGTAAAGTATCCGCTCAAGCACTTGCCAAATCAAACATGTGCACACATCCCCATCGGCTAATCTGTACATGAACACTTTTTGTCCCAAAAATAGATAAATAAATAACAGGGTGAGGAGAACATTTTCTGCGGCAGATTAATGCGTGGAGCAGTGTGTAATCCTTCTCTCCTCTCACTCTGAGGACCCGCTGTTGTAGTGTGTGGGAAAGTGGAGTGAGGGGAGGATGACAGAGAGCAGGATGATGGTCGTGACTGGGGGACATCATATGTCACTGCTGCTAAAACAACTGATCCGTCATGAGCTTTCTCTTCTGTAGAGCAGAGTGTTACGATTAGAAAACCTTCACTGGAGTAGACCTGCATATAGGATCAGCTCCTTGACTCTTTGATATTTAAGTTGATGGACAGCTTTGTTAAGCTTGGAGCTGTATTTTGGTCTAATCTGTGCGTATATAGCATTCTTGATGGATATTCTGAATTCCTGAGATTATATTATCAACATTTGTTGGTGGCACACAGTGTCATTGTAGAGAATTGAACAGTTTGTGGCTCAGCTCCCTACCCCAGTTGTTCCTTGTGTATGGTGACTCCTAATTAAGGGCAATTATGCACTCCAATAATTCAATTGTTTTCAAATTTAGGCAACACCCCAGTACGGTAATTGTTGTGTAAACACTCCACCCTGATTGTCATAGCTGCAAGAAGCTTTTGTCCTCTGACAATCAAGCCCTGTTCACACCACTATTACTGGTTTGATTTATAGGGGTGGGAGAAAAATCGATTCACATAAGTATCGTGATTTTTTTTTTACAATTTTCACATCAATTTTATGTTCAAAAATCAATTTCTTTTTAATTTTTTTAATTTAAGAATAAATCTTAAAAACTGACTTACATGTGATGTGTATTTTTGGGGGAAATATGGTTCCTGGAATAGTCAGTAGACAATCATAATCATTCAACTGTTTCACTGCTGTAAAAAATGCAGACTAAATATTGAGAAAATCAACAATGTCGTAGAATCGCAATTTAAATCGAATCGGCATCCAAAAAATTGTAGAAGAATCGATTCGGTAGAAAAGCATATCATCCCAGCCCTATTGATTCATGTAATAGTTCAATTTATTTGTCAAGACAATAATACAGACTGCATTTTTATGGAAACAGAGTATGTTCTGCTTTGGACAAATGTGAGCAGAGCCACTATGGTAAAGTAAACTACAACAATGAATGCTAAAGTGAACTCATCTGACTCCCTCTTTCTCTAATAAGACATTTCCTGTCTGCCACCAGACAAGCTCACAAACATTTACCCTGTTCTCACATGAAAACAGTCAAATTCTCACAGCTGTTGTTTCTCGTTGTGTCTCTTGGCCAGAGTTTAGATGAAAAAGAAATGAATGTCTCAGTAGATCTGGATTATACCAGAAGAGGATAGATTAATGAATATTTTAACAGGCAAATTCTTTTTTCAGTAATATTATAAGGGGGTTTGAATTTGCATACTGTAAGCTTTATTAAATCTCTGACTTAATCGTCAAATTAGCGCCAATGAAAATAATCTCTATGATACCTGATGGAGTGTCTAATGAACTGCTGATAGTGACTGAAAACATGCTATTAGTGTTATGGCTATAGCAAATATGTAGGATATGTAAATGATATGTAATAATTGAAGCCAGCAGGTCAATCCATGTAGAAGTTTGCTTTATCTCAGCCCAGAATGTCATTTTAGGTGCAAAATGGTCTCATCTAATTGTGCAATTTGTTTGTTTTTTTCATACTGCCTCCTTTTTTTTGACTTTGTGTCTGTCCAATGGATAAAAAAATCTAGACAGCAGGATTGGAACGGCAGGTTAACTCTCAATAAGATGCATAAACATATATTTTAAACAATATTTGATAAAGTCCAGTTTTATGATGATACATGGCAGTATCTGATGACAGTATCTGAATTGGACAGTACTTACTTTGTGGTACTTCTTCTAAATAAAGATATCAATATGTGGCATCGGCATTATAGTAACTGTATATTACTCAATTTTTTTTCCACGATAATCCTAATTCTGGAGTAATTTTTATACTATCCTCTTCAGCCAAGGTCCAAACATCATGGCAAACAGCAGGAAGGAGGCAGAGAAGGTTCACAGCTATATACCCCCCAGAATAAAGAACCTGTTGTTTGGAGGGAAATCACAACACCCTGCCTCTCTGTGCCTCGCTCTGTCCTTTATTTGTTTTTTCATTTGTTCTTTCATCCTCACCACGCCGCCTCAGATTGTCTGTTCCACTGATATCACATTGTTTTTCCACCCTCCCCATCTCACCCCTTCCAATTTCCCACTGTCATTTTGTCCCTCTCCTGTTTAATTCTCACCCCTCCCCTCCTTCTGATCTCTCTCTCTCTCACTCTCTCTCTTTCTCTCTCTCCCTCTCTTGCTGTCACCCAGGGCTTTTTGCTCCCATTTTCTCCCAGCTTCACTTTCTCTCCTGCTGCCTCATTAGCTAGATGTTTCATTGGTGGAGAGCTGGAGCCTGTCGGAGCAGAGAAGGTGTGGTCTTTTCCGTCTTTTCAAAGTCTGACATTTTGAATGGTTGTTGGTTTGGTGCTATCATCCTTGTGTCTGCTTTTCAACCCATATACACACACTTTTACACGCACACACACACACAAACACACACACACACACCTCAATCAACCCAGTCAGTCAGTCAGCCAGTTCTGTTCTGTTCCAGTTTCCAGTAAGCTGATCCTGCTGGCAGAGGCAAGTAGGGAGACTTCCTTTTCTGGAAGGACCTGATGCATCGTGTTAATGATCCTCTTTCTCTCTCTCTCTCTCTCTCTGCCTCTCATCTGGCCTGTCAGGAGGGTAGAGCGTCTCATTTTATATCACCACGTCTGGGAAGGGAGCAACAGCAGAGATCAGTCAACCAGCCGGTCAGCAGGGTCAAGAGAATATGTGGATAACCCCCCCTCCCTCTTTGTCTCACGCTCTTCCTCTCTTTGACGAGTAACACCGTGGTCCCTCTTCTCTCTCTTTCACTTGTCCGTTTCTATTTTGTCTAATCTTTCTTTGTCTTTCTTACTTTGTACCATTTCTCTTGCATCTTTGTCTCTGGTGTCTTCCAGTCTCCAGCTTCAGGTAGGCAGCACCACATCCAGCCAGGAATACTCTCCTTCAAGTCTACTTTTCTCTATTTTCCCTTCCTTTCTTCATCATCCACATCCACCTCTTCACCTTATTCTTCCTCCTCTATCTCTACGCTCTCCTCCTGCCTCCACACCCTGCCTCTGAGCGCTCTGGAGAGAGTCGCCAATTGCGCACGGCAGAGGCAAGCAAGTGGGAGTGGACCTGGGCGAGCGTGCTTGCAAGTGTGTGTGAGTGTGTGTTTGTGAACGTGGAGAGGAAGAGGAGAGGAGGAGGAGGAGGAGAAGGAGGAGGGAAAGAGCATCAGCACAGTCCTCCCCAGTCTCTCCTCTCTGTCTTCTTCACGCGCACTCCCACTCTGCATGGAACAATCCTTCCTTCAGCGCTTCTAAATGGACATTTCAACGTTTCACCAGTGAAGACAGCAGCTGCCGCCGCTCAGCTCCACAAGCTCCTACATGCTGGATTTAAAAACAAAGTGAGGAGAGGAGAGGAACAGGGGGGAGATCTCCGAACATGAGTGAGGAAGCTAAGGAGAAAGCAAGTGGAGGGAAAGGAGCCCATCGCAAGAAGAAAGGCAAAAAGGTAGGAGCAAAGAAGCGCTTTTCTTTGTCTTTGTGTGTTTGCGTCTTCTCAGTTGTTGCTTTGGCTCTGAAAAAAAGCTGTTTGATGTGTTTTATGGGAAGTAAAAGGTTCTGGATGAGGTGTGATTAATGGGTGAGGTTGACAAACCCATTGTAAAGTGACTGAAGATGTGTTGGATCATGTGTTTATTGGTTTTTAATGATATTTGGCTCAAGCCCCGGCTCTGAAAGTCAGATTTATTGCTCGGTTCCAGACGTGTAAGATTGAGTCGCTTTGTGTTGCATAAGTGCCAATTTATTTAAAGCACGGCCTCTTCACCTGCTTGTTTTCTTGTGAAATTTGCTTTTAAATGTGCATTGTTTTCAGTCTTTCACAAGCACGCGTGGAAAGAAATGTTCGCTCAGTCTCACCTGAATTGCTACCAAAGCCCACAGAAATGCCGCCCTGTCAGTCACCAGTCATTATGAACCTGACGCCGCGACTGGTCGGTCTGGTTGTTTTGCTCCAGATGATTGGCTGGAAGAGCAGTGGTATGTAGAGTGCAGAGAGAGAGTGTGTATAATGTGAGACAAGGGGATGTCCTCGGGGGTTAGGGTGGGGGCAGCAGAATGCACGCACCACTCAGGCATCTGTTGTGCTGTCAAACTCCTGCACAGCTGTGTGTATATGTGTGTGTACATCTGAAACGCGTGCGACGTATGTAATGTATGCATAGCAGAGTTGTTATTATGGCTTTTAATTAGAGGTATTTGGAACCACAGGGACATGTTTTAACTTCTGATGTGGAATGTTTGTGCTCTGTGTGTGTGTGTGTGTGCTCATATATATACTTAAAAGTGATTTTAAGGTTGTTACCCACAATAACGCTCCTAGAAACGACTTATTTGTTGTATAACGTCTTTGCCTTGCTCCTTTGACTCCAATGTTGCCGTGTCAATGTGGCTTGCCTGTGATTAATGGGCTCTGGAACTAACAGCCACTGATCATCCATAAACAATGTCAAAAAATATGCACATTCACACACTCACACAAGCACGCCCGCACACATAAACACACACCGAGTGTTTTCCAGAACATTTCAGCTTGGATGGGGCTACCTCCGAGGTGGCCCTGGAGATCAGGGATTTGTAGGACAGGGGAAGACCAAAACAAAAACAGAGAGGCACAGTCACAGCAGATAGACTCCATAGGTTTTACAAGGCTGTGTAAATCCGTTATTGAGAGGGAGATGTATTCTACGTCTCCCATTAAATAATTTATCGCTGCTGTGATGTGTGCCAGCCTCAGTGGTAAAGCTGTCAGTCAGATTCCTCAATGACAGCATGAGACAAGATGTTCAAAGCTATGGCTTCAGTAACGACATGTTGACACAAAGGAACGACCCATTTTTAGAGGTGAAGGGGCTTCAGGAAATTAATAAATGTGAGCAAACTGAACTGTGTTTACCCAGGGAGCAGACACTGATTGACAGTCATCGGAATAGTCGAACACTATTGGACAGCATAAAAAAAAGCAAACAGTTGTGTGCATTAAAAAATATGGAAAAGCGGACAGTTTTAACCAAACGACGAATGTGTAACATGAATTTGAAACTATTATTTAAGCAGACGTGTCCAAACAAGTCAGGTAAAAGGGTGAAGAGAGTGGAAAATGTCTGGTGAACGAGTGAGTCAGAAAATAAAAAAAAATCAGAACTTTTTGCACATCAGAGTTGTTGGTGTAAAACTGACAATCATCTTTGACTACGACAAAAAAAAAGGCAATGAAATTTATATTAATCTCACTGTAACAATAATTTCAATTATTTGATGCAGAACATGCTATTTCTGGAAAACTGAGTCATTTTTGTAATCACCGAAACTCCCCTGTCTACTTTTTGTCACTTTTATTGCTACTTCTGATTAAAAAAGGTAATATGATGGAGGTTAAGTAGTCAAGAGTTTGACACAAACCATTATTTTTAAGTTTGATGGTACTGATAAGTACCAAGGCAAAAAATGTATCCAGGTAAGCAGCAGTACAACGTAAAGCAAGAGAGTACGGGTGATAAAACTGAATATTATTTCCTTTCTTTTTTCACATTACACTGTTACACTCTAGAGAAGTCATAAATACATCTCCGTGTGAGTAAGGAAGGCACTGATTTTGGTCCTGCAGTCCCTCATATTTAGGCTTGCCTTGTGTCTGTCTGCTCTGCCCTCCGTCACAGCCACCACACAGCTACTTCACCACTAACTTTCCTCATTCACAAGTGAGCACATATTGATGTTTTTCGGGGTCTTTGTAGCATTAAACAATGACACATAGATTTATATTCTATTAGTCTCAACCAGCAGACTGTTAACAAGGAGCTTGGCAGCACCATACAATGATTAACCCCCATAAAAAGAGAAAATCAGAGTGAGGTAATGAGAAAGTACAGGAAGGGAACACACACTCTGTGGATACACACACACCTGTATTCACCAACTAGATCCTTATCAGCACTGTGTGTGTGTGTGTGTGTGTGTTAGAAATTAAAAATAAAAAAGTTAACCAATTTGGATATCCAGAACTCAGTTTTTGTAGCTTTGGTATCAAAATACCTTTCGAAATTGCTTAATTTGCACTAATTTCATATCAGAGTTAAAAACTCTGGCGTCATGACAGCTCTACAGAGATATATAATGCAATGATCGCTGGATTAACCACCACATGGTAATAGGACCCACCAGCTCTCCACACAAGTTATCAATAACTGCTAACACTTAGCCCCAACCCAAAATGTAAAAATGGCAAAAAGACTGCATAACAGATCAACAAGGCTTATGTAGGGAGCCAACCAGACCAACAGATTTTCAAAGGTTTTGAGTGTGTAATTCACATGTTAAGTAAAAAATAATTAAAGGGTAGAAACAGACGAGCTTAAGAAAAAAAACTGTAATATTGAATTGTAACCTAAAAGTAAAGATGTTATTTTTCAACTGTTACTGCTTAAAATGTACGTGCTCTGAATGAATTTCTGAATAATAAAATATTCATTTATGTTACGAATCAATGTAAAAAAGAAAAGGATAGTCCAATAATATAAAAGTCCAATTTTTCTCAACATCAACTCCATTTCCCAGAGGATTGAGATAAAAGAGGTTGGGTTAAATTCACCAATAGGATTATCACAAAAGCTCAAAGTTCTCCAATGATGTATTTTCCCCCAACAAGCTTCGGTCCGTTATCTCTCCCACACAAGCTCCAGACCTCAGCCATGAAACTGAAAACAGCACAACAAAATGAAGCCTCTACATTTGTACGCTGTTATTATTATTTTTTGTTTGTTTTCGAGCAAACATGGGTCCATGTGTGCCTCAGATTCTCTTCGTACACATGTGTGTGTGCCAGATAACTATGCCAGATGTGTTAATGATTGTAGTCATGGCAACTAGTTTCTGTTCTGAGTGAAAGATGTCGAGGAGAGAAAGAGAGATTGTGGAGAGGGGGTGTACTGGTGAACTTGGTGGCCAGAACAGAAATATATTTTTCATGAGGCAGCTGCTCTGACAGGGAAGCTCAAGGATACAATCAAGCATCTTTTGACTCAAGGTCCCAGACTTCTCCTTAATAGGGCGGGGGTCGTAAATCAACAACAAACGTAATGTTGTGTTTGCCTTTTCGTGTGTGTTTATACCCATCGGTGTGTGTGAGTGTGTTGTGGAGTGCTCGACAGTGAACTCGTGTAGCACTTTGATGTTATTCCAAATGGTCTCAGAGAGGCTTAATGATAAGAATTCGATGTAGTGATAGAGATAATGAGGTTTACATAACACACAAGCACGCAAACACTCACTCAGACACGTTCGCACATATTCCCACCAAACAGGAGCCAGTGTCAGGTCAAGTGTAACCCTTTCATTGATTTGCTGTACCTTTTTTTTTCATTGTAGTTTGTTGTGCTCAAACAGATTCTTCTGCTTAAATTGGTCATGGAATATTTCCCCTCCACATAAGAAGACAGAAAATACGCCTGTGAGATGGAAAAAACAGCCCATGGGATTCGTTGTGAAACATCTTCCTTGCTGAATCCTAATAACTTATAACTAAACCTAACAAAATCCATCAGCTTGACTGAAGGACGACAGAAATGCTTTTAATAATGGGACTGTAAAAGCACCGCTTTAATTCACCTGATTTATAAACTTGCATAAACTCTCCTTGTGTTTATTTGCAGTATTGTTTGCAGACAGCTGAACTGTAGGAGGTCTTACATTATTAATGGTCTGGTATATGCTTGTGAACTTGATTGGAATAAAACTCAGATAACAGAAAGGGAAGCAAAACTGTTTAGTTTTTCCCACATTATTAGCTCTTCAAAATAAACCTCCCCCTTACCGCTAAGTAAACACATTGTTATGTAAGAGGGGCTTACATAGCAGAGCTGTAGAAACACCATATTTTTTACCAGGTTTATATCATCCAAAAATAAATCCCCTTTAACTCCAAGATGTGCTCTATGTTTACACTCAAGATGGTTGTGTAAGGGCTGTGAGAGGAGCGAGGGTGTTTCTGGAGGAAAGACCTATGCGGTGTTATGAATGTTTTGTCCAACAAGGAGATGGTTGAGATCTCTGGTATCATTGAAACTGTGAAATTCAGCTGCTGATCATATCCCCTCTGAGTGCTGCTGCTGCTGAGTTCATCGACCTGTTGCTGTATTTTGCTGTAAGGCTTCATAAACCTGCAGGAGCAGCTGCTCACCTGCTGAACTTTTTTATGTGAAATTCTTTACTGCTCTACGTATAAACCAGGGCAATGAAGACATGAAAAATACGATTTTTACACATCCTTATACTTCTTCTGTAAACCTGCGTATTGTATATCTTTTTTGTGTCGCCTCCATTGTCGAGTTCAGAATGAAACAGTCAGGCAGCAGCAGCAGCGCTCGGGCAGATCTGTTCTTTGTCTCGGATGGAAAAACCCTGCCAGAGACAGAGAGCTCCACGTCTGGAGGACTGGCGAAATCAGCCGTTCTGTGACAGTGCGTTCAAAGAGAAACGGCACATCACATCCCCCGGATAACAGCAGGCCATTGGTGAATGTGCTGATGGTAGAGTGTGTGATTGTGTGTGTGTGTGTGCATGTATGTGTGTGTGTGTATGTGTGGGGAGAGACTGAGAGAGCAAACGAAGTGCTGCTTTTGTTTTTCAGATTAGACTAATGGACTTGGCACTGCTCAAGTCCTTAAGAGGGGTTTGAGGCTATGCTGTATGGGCTCTTTGGGAGAGAAGGGAAACATTTGTTTGCTTTAAAGGAGAATTACAGTAAATACAGTATTCTGCTTAATAGGGCTACTCTGAAAATCTGCGTTTTAAGTGATCTGTAAGATCAAAATCCCTCAGATTAGTCTCCGCTGATGAGAGGATTTGCTGTTTTATACCTTTTAAACTCCATTTTTTCACGTTTTGAGTGTTGGTCAGTCATAAAAACACCTTAAATTATGCCGCTTTTGACATTTTTACCATCTTCTGACTTTTGAAAATGGGTGAGATAGTTTAACATTCGGTAGAATATCAATGGCCGCCCTTTCATAAGTAGTTGAAAAGGGTTTTAGTCAGTATTACATGTATACAAAATATATCAAAATCCAACATTATAGAAAAGTAAATTCAACTCTTCGAAATCTGGTTTTGGGTAGATGTCAAGTGTGTTCTGCAACCTTTTGCAAACGCATTCACACATAAAACACCAGGAAAATCAATGGAACCTGAATATCAATACTGGTCTCCGGCCAAAAAAACTCTCAAACCTGTGATTCCCCGACACATCAGCCACCTGACATCTCCTGTCTCTGCAGCAGATCCTGGATGCAGCTCAGAAATGTGACGACTTATATAAACTAGCAGGCACACACACATGCACATGCCCTGTATCAGATGGACTGTGGAGGTGTGAGTAAGTGCACATGTGTGCTCCCTCGGCAGGTCTATAAATGTATGCATGCATGTGCGGAGGTGGGTGTATTCCTCCCCTCTCTGTGTGGATGTGTGTTCGGGGAGGTAGGCGTCTCAGAGCTCGGGCACAGCTGCACGCCCCAGGGAGAGGGCAGAAGGATCAGCCTGTCAGAGCTCCATCACTCGCAGATGAACTGTCTCTGTTCCTGTCTTACCAGAGAATGAGAGAAGGAAGAGGTGAAAAAAGAGAGAGAGAGAGAGGAGCCAGGGGAGAGAGGGAGATGAAGGGGAGAAAAGGAGGTGAAGGAGGCCGAGAAAGCCGAGTGAAGTGTGAGTGAGGTGTGAGCTGGGCAGTGACAGAGGAGGAGATGGGAGGAAAGAAGGGAGAGATGGAAGTGAGAAGGAAGAGTGCTTTTTTTTTCGTTACTCTGGAGCTCTCTCTTGATCTCCAAACTGCTGCAGGGTAGGTTTATGTGGGGCCAGTTGGCTTCAACGGGGAAGCTTGTCACACACACACACACACACACACGCGCGCACTCTCTCTTAATGGTGGAGAAACTCAGGGGGCGGTGTCCTGTGATTCTTCCAAGATCCTTTCAGGAACTTTTGGGTTGTTTCAGTTTTCTTCCTCTAGACAAAATCAGACTTCTTATGTCTCTTACGTGCTGCATTTTTATTAAAAATATGTCATGATACTATTTTTAGCAGTCAAACCTATCACTCACTGGGACATTTGCCAAATAAATGATATTTTGGCATCATACAGTTAAACACCTTGTCTGACACTTACCTAGAGGCAGCAGTTTTAAGGAATTTAAATGATTCTACACAAATAGTCAGCTCTAATCGTTTTGGTTTTGTCTGCTTTTGCACGTCATTTAGAGGCCTCATGTTTAATTTCAGTGAATTCCCCTCAGATGGTTTACAGTCATTTTAAAATGTTAAATATAATAAAAAGCTGGTGTGGTTGGTTATTGTCACCAATAACAAAATCTAACAGTTACAATAAAGCAATTCAATTCTAAATGCACCCTAAGAGCCTGCCATTTCCAAAAGGTAAATAAATTCAAGAGGTTTTTATAGATTTTTATACTTTTCTCTTTCAACACAAGACCTTCATGCTACTGCACGTACTGAGAATCATGTTTTTTAATTCAAAGGCAGACCCACTCAGAAAGAGTCTTAAAAAACGGACAGAAAATGTGAGAGACTCCACACGTCATGTCTGTCATCGCAAATAAGGACAGAATTACCAGTTTTCTTCCGACTGTGTGGGAAGCGACAATATAGCAACTGAACACTTACAGATCCTGTTCAGCAACAGACAGAATCTCAACTCTCCAAAC
This sequence comes from Xyrichtys novacula, assembly GCA_962446985.1. Taxonomy (NCBI): domain Eukaryota; kingdom Metazoa; phylum Chordata; class Actinopteri; order Labriformes; family Labridae; genus Xyrichtys; species Xyrichtys novacula. Next base: position 20,252,562 of record OY660874.1, on the reverse strand, counting down.
TGGAAATCTCACAAAGTTTCAGGAATTAGAATACGGTGACTGACAAGAGGCTGTAATGGTGGTCAAGCAAAATGTTGCTTCATGCTTTACATCCTCGTATATATCCATAGTGGTAACCATTTCTGCTTCTTGTGTTGCCACAAGAAATCAGCAAATTTGTCCTCCATTTCTAGCATCGATCTAACTACCTTTTATTATTCTTTTATTTTATTATTTGTTGCCATTGTCTGCATTTGTTGCGCTTCCTTCTTTGGTCAGCTTTTTCCCAGATTTGCTATCATTTAGTTTCAAACAACAATCCCTGTTTGGGTGCTGAGCTATTTTCAGAGTTGACTCCTACACAACAGGATATCTGATCATACATTTTTCTGTTTAATATTAATGATTCCAAATCAGTGCAGCGCCATCTTTTCTTTGCAGATTTGAGGAAGGTTGAATCACCCATAGCATGCCTCACAGACAGGAAAATCTGCCAAGATAATCTCCAAAGTTGCACCACGAGTCCTGAAAATCCAAACTGCAGTCCAGGTTTTGGGTTCAAGTACTGTAACACTGGTGGATGATAGCTGTTGCTGCTGTATTAAGGAAGCAGAGGGGGGTCAGAGTGGCAGTCAGCAGGCAGGAGGAAGATAATGGTGACAGTGAGCAGGTAGGAGGGAGACAAGACGTCTGGTGTGATGGGTTTAACTTTTTATACAGGCTGCAAGCAAAAAAAGTAGAAAAGTGAGACGCTGTAAGGATTGTGACTTTCACTGATACACAAACATACACTATACTGGGCAGCTTGAATGTCATGGAGGAAAAGAACAGGCTCCCTACGGCATTGTACCCATATCAGTCCAGTGCAGCAGAGGAGTTGCTGCCATAACAACCAGAGGAGAAGAAAAGTAAAAAGGTTTTGTTTTTGTTTCATACCCTGGTAGACCTCATAGCTAAGACACATAAACTTATGGTTACACAGAGAATAGCACCAGACTCCATGATGACACTTTTACAGAGCTTAAATATGATTTTTTTGTTTTACTGCATTTGGTATACCAATACTTAGTCTTTAAGTGGAACTGAGGAGACATTCATTACAAGGTAACCCTAACCCCACAAAAATACAAAATAAAAAACCATTAATTACTTGAATATGATTAAAGGTACTCAACCTTCATCTTTCTGAACTTACATGAGAGAGAGGAATATCAATAAGTGAGACAGGTAAATAAATAAACCTCTGATAGATAATTAACCTCTTCAATAAAACCAAGGTAAATGCAGGTATAGATGCCAAACAAATAAAGCTAACCAATAAGACTTCTGCAAGTTAGTGCAAATAATGCTACAGTTTGTTCGTCTCAGTAATAGCAGCAAGAACAAAGTTATTTATGTACCGCTTTGTTCTGCATCTTGGGACTAAACACCTCCATCCAGAGGGAAGAAGCTGAAACTCGCTGTGCGAAGGGTGGGAATCAGCGTTAAAAATCAAAGTAGCTATTTGCTGTACCTGTCTGGCACACAGGGACTCTGGGTAAGGCTGTGACTCACCAATCAGCCGGCCGACCAGGCTGTTCAAGGAATTCCTCCTCTTCGAAGATATGTGACAGAACCATAACACCACAGAAGAGACTTGTTGAAAGCATGATGAAACACAGTATTTGGGGTTTGATCAGTTTAAAAGTCGTATCTTCAAACAGCATAAAGGCAGGTGACCCTTTTTGTGCACACAATTAGCCTCAGAGTAAAGTTCGCATCAGTGATGGTCTCAAGCAGGCCAGGAGGTGGAGGTTGAAAGTTAGAGAGCATTGTTGTCCACCCTCGGCTGTGTATTTATTCCTTAACAGTGACTTTTTGATGTTTTTTTGTGTGAATAAGTGCAACATACCCAAGTAGAAACTGTCTTAAGTGTAGCATAATGTCTCCATATTCAAATTATCCACCCACTCTCTCTGACAGACGTCTGTACACCACTTCTCCAAGTATGGTTTCTTTCTTTACAGCAGTAATCATTCTTGCATTCTGCTTCCCCGTGCAGCACGTCTTGCAAAGTTTTCATGCATATCTTGGCCCTCCTGCATGAGTGTGTGCCTTACTGCTTGGCTGATTCCCTTGCTGACTGACCTGTTATGTGACTGATTTGCTGATGGCCGTCCTTGTTTAATCACAACTCAGCTTTTCTGTATTCTAACCTGAGGCAGCTGTTGTTGTCCGACATGGATTTATATGCTCCAAGAGGCTGTAGAATAAATACAATTTTTGCGCACAGACAGCAGGCTGTTGAACTTAACCCAATCAACAAAAACGAAGCTTAATAAGGGCCTGCCACTCTTCGCTGTTTCTATCCATCTCTCCACAAACCGCACTCTCTTTTCTCCTTTCATCAACAAAAGCGCAATCTCAAGAAAGGTCTCGGTGAGTTTTTTCATGTTCTGTTGGTGAGAATGAATCAATACCAGTGAGAGCTCAGTGCAATTTAAAAAGACTTTCTCTCCCTGTAAGAGATGGCGAAGGCTTAAAAGACTTAATAACCAAAACCAGAGCCGGGGAAATCAAGAGTGCTGAAATATGTGATCAGATTACTGCCAAAAACAGCCATGAATTGTCATTTTCTTTGAATAAAGCCACTGCTTGCTCCCAAAAGCAAAAAAAAAAGGCAGACATTTTCAGCTTAGTCTGCTTGGTGACCCAGACTTGGGCTGCTCTGAGACGTCTACAGTGTATTAATGTGTGCCTTCATATCCACTACACTGGTATTTCTCTTTGCTGGCAGTCACTGCTGCCTGAACCCTGCAGCCTCTTCCGCTTCCCACAGCTCTGTCCGGAAAGGCTCTTTTACATCTCACTCTGTTGTCTTTCCCTCATTCTTCCTCTTCTCCTCCTTCCCTCTCTCCTATTTCTTCAAAGGACTCCACGGTGCACAGATTGGGTAATGGAAAACAGAAAGAAAAGGAGAGAGACAAATAGAGAGTTCCACTGTCAGATTTAGAAAACCCTTTTTTATCGAGTTTGGGATCCTCCTTAAGCCTCTCCTGGTTCGGAGTCTCCATGGCAACCGTAGAGCAGGATATCAAAAGCTTTTGTTCAGTACCGAAAAGCAATAACACTGTGGTTTATGCTCACTGTGTTGTCTGCTGACCTTGTTGTGACTGCAGCGTTGTCTCACCTCATTTCTCAATTATTTAACGTCAGTGGCTTTACTATGACTTGGACGAAGACGACCTAAAAACACCCAGCAGATTAAAACTGGCGGTTTATTTATAGTCGGTACCTTGATGAAGCGAGTCACAGACGCACAGGAAGGTTGAAACACAGAAATAGATACATGAGTTGTCAATAGGGTGGTGGTCTGGACGTGGGGAAAATAACAGTCATGACTGAACGCTGACAAAGATCACAGTCTTCCCACTCTAATTCCTGTGATGTAAAGTCCTGTTTATCCTGATTGGGTTTATTCACAATAACTGCTCACAGAAAAGCTGTGGTGGGTGAAAACAGCCTAGATTCCAGGTTCAGATTACAGACTCAAGGACTCTGAGCCACTGTGCCAGTGTTGGGGAAACCCAGAGCCGTTTGTAATTACAAGAACTTACTAAACACTTTTTAATTAACTGTAAAGGAGAAAACAGGGATGCTTCACTGTGCCTTTTGTTCTCAAGTGGCTATTTATGTCAGCAGATGAATTGTGGGTTGAGGAACACATCCGCCGTGGAAGCGAGCCAGATGTCTCACCCCTGTTACCTGTAGGAGCTGAGGAATGAAGTCTTTTTCTGAATTAAACAGGTGAATGAAAGGGAAGGTGAACTGTGTAATCAGGAGATGGCTACAGTCTCTCTTATAAAAGGTCATGTGTTGAGAGCCTCCTGCTGGATTCTCAGCTTGACTATGCACTGAACAGCAGGATCTGGTCTACTCTTAAAATTCTGGTTGTGTGACAGGAAGATGCAGAAGCGATTCTTTTGTTCTGAAATGTGGAGGAAGGGGGTGGCCAGAAAAACAGTTAAAAACCTACAAGTGCTTTGTTATGGTCACATTTTGATTCTTCAGAAGAAGTTCCGGTAACACTTTACTTGATGCTTATCTCTATAACGCATTATAAACATATGTACAATGCGTTATAATCATGTTATAACACTGTATAACTATAGTTATAAACACTCATAAATGATCATAATCCTTTATAGCAATAATCATAACACATTATAAAGCATTTTATCATGACTTACAAGGTCAGGTATTATAATGTGTTACAACTGTTAACAACTCACTGACAATGCCCACATAGACAATGCATTATACATATATTTAGGATGTGTTATAACTTGCTTATAAAGTTGTATCATAAGGCTTTATAACAATAAGCATAACACATTATAATACCTGACCATGTAAGTCATGATATAATATGTTATGATTATTACTATAAAGCATTATGATAATTTATGAGTGTTTATAATAATAGTTATGCAAGTTTATAAGCAAATTATAACACATCATAAGTATATAATGCATTATCTATGTAGGCATTGTCATTGAGTTGTTAACAGTTATAACACATTATAATACCTGACCTTGTAAGTCATGATAAAATGCTTTATAATGTGTTATGATTATCCTTAAGAAGCATTATGATCATTTATGAGAGTTGATAACTACAGTTATACAGTGCTAATGTGATTATAACGCATTGTACATATATTTATGATACATTTTAGAGATAGGCGTCAAGTAAAGTGTTACCGAAGTTCCACTGTCTGCTGTCTGCTGTTTTTTCTCTGGGGCGACTCTTATCGGTGAGGTTCTTGAGACAGCAAAAAAAAAAAAAAAAAGGGAGAAGATGTTCGGGGTTAGGGATGTCGGCCCTGAGGCAACAACTATCAGGGCCTGATGGTTCTCTGGCATTTGAGAGGAGGACTGAGAGGAATAAGACAGTAGCAGCCTAGACAGAGGATGATGATGGATGAGAGACAGAAAGAATCACATCTTTTTAAGAGAGTCAGGCATAAAGAGTCACAATAGGTGAAACCACCAAGGAGTCCAGGATGTTGAGCAACGCATCAAGTGGGAGGAGAAGCAGATGAGTAGATGTATGTCTGTATGTAAGTGAGCGCTCACATGTGCACCTAAAATAAATCCCAACAGGCATGCTGGAGATCCACATTCCCTGGGGCTTCAGTGACAGCTACAGATTTCTATATCACAGTATTCTGTAACTCGGGGGAACCAACTCCTGACTGTGACATTTGTCAGGTTTTCTGTGTATGAACTAAAAGTGTTAACCTCATTCTTTCTGTTTCTGTCTGCATTTCTTTCTCTGTCCCCTCACAGGGACAGAGCCGAGGAGCCAGGATGATGGGAATTGCTTGATATTGATATTGATAACTCAATTTCTGTTGCAGACAGACCAATGTGGTTTGGGTTTGATAACATTGCATTCTCCTCAGGGATCGTGTAAAATGTTGTAGGTGAGCTCCCCATTTATCTGGCCTTGCTCTCCCTGGAGATATTCTTCTTTGTCAGATACTTTGTCTTATGCTTACCCGAACACTTAAAGTCCCACTACTTAAAGTTTTTACCAAAAATCGCATTACCTGTGTCATTTTCAAGGGCTTTACTTCTGCAGAGCACCAGTAGATCATTAGCAATTCGCCTCTGAGTTATGGGTGGAAACAGCACTGATCTGCACACTCGTCATCACATTGCCAGTGTAGTAGAAGTGGCAGGTAACATAGGAGCCATTTAAGGACACAATGAAAGTTAATATCATAATTAGTTTTCTGGGAGGACTGCATTCGTCCTCCATATTTCTCCTCTATATGCAGAGTGTGGCCTGCATAGCGGGGCTCTGGGGGCGGAGCTTGAATTGGTTACGTATGAAATCTCGTTGTTTCTGAACCTGTCGTTTGGGTCTGCCAGAGAATTACAGCGATTTGAATGAAGAAATACTTAGAAAAGCAGTTTCGCAAGCAGTTTTCTCAGGCTATGTCCTGTAGCTTCAGAAAAATGCAAAATGAACACATTAAAAAACAAGAAAAACATGATTTTCATTGGAATGGGTCTTTAAATAACTTATGAGACGTCCGTATTTAATCTTTGTTACCATGTTTTGAACCTTACAAGTACCTCTCACAGCATCACTTCTATCTCACTCACTGCATAGACATAGATGACGTGTCTCCACCTCCTTCTTATTGTTTAAAAGAGAAGCTAACAGAATAAACCCTACAACAGATGCTGACATCTGGTACATTTAAAACCAGAAATTGTCTGGTTAAGCCACCTATTAATGTCCCTCTCCCTTTGCCAACCATAAATGCACATTTAACATACATAACCTACAACGACAACAAAGATTCCTCAGGTCTGTACAGGCCACAGAGACCTAGCTTCCTGTGCCAGGTTGGAGAGGACATTCACACTTGAGGAAAGTTCAGTGACTTTCTAAGTTAGTATTTGCCACTTTTCCTCTCTGTTCCTTCTCTGCTCTGATAATCCAGGTCCACACATTGCTCCAGGAGCCACATTTGTCAACAAAGCTGTCAATCATGTTGATTGTGCCCCATTTTTAGCGTCAATGAGCACTACACTTCTCCAGAGAAAGAGCACTTGCACATAAATCAGCATGATGGAAATTAATTTAATGCCAAAAGAAAAGTTTTTTTGATGTGTATTTTGCATTTTATTGTTAGTGCCATATCAAATTTTATGTGTCGCAGAGGCGGATTTATTACCTATAGCTAACTGCAACTAGTCAACAGGAGTAGCTCCAAAACTTGTGGCTTCTCATGGGGAGCTGTCATGTCGTGAGTCTTTTTATACGGTCTGTGAGCTCTCTGGAAACACTTTTCATTGTCCACATCATTAACTTTGATGAGCAGTGGCTCACTGCGCTTTTCCATGTTTTTCTGATGTCTGCTTCACTCAGCAAAATACATCTCACGATGTTATCACTGTTTGACTGGAAACTTTCATTTATTATGTCCACTGAACAAACATCAGAGATGTAATGGCCCATTTTATGAAGTCACCGCGTGCCACCGGACCGGTTTTCACTGTCCTTTATCTGATTTTGTACAAAAGCGATGGAGGTTTGAGCGTGTCTTCTAAAGCCTCTGCTTATTTTGTGTCTAAACAGCAGAGAATAAAGGTGCAGCCGTTGACATATTGTTGTTATTGTTGTCAGATGACAGCATTCAATACTGGTTTGACTGAAGGTGATAAATGCTTCCTTGGAACCAACAAACAGGAATTCCAGAGCAACTGTGTTGAGTATTGACAGAAAGTTGGCAAGTTACACTGTCACATGTGGGAGTATACAGCTCTGTCTGTGATAGATGACAATCATATCAACACAACACTGGAATTTTCTTTAGAAGTGTTTTTCAAATGGCTACCATTATGGTCGATGGTCCCTTGATACCAACCATGTGGGCGTTATAGATGTTTAAATCGATCTCTGGCTATTCTGTTCCCATTGTTTTAAAAACGCTGTGCTTATGGCCGTGCAATGAGCTGAAGTGTGAAAGTAGCATTGCCTGAAGCTTCGATCAGGCATGTACGGGTTTGACAACATGGTGTATGGTTTGCGTGTGTGTGTTTGTGTTTTGGTTTAGATTTGCCCCAGCAGCATTGCAGAGGGCTGGTTGGTGTGTGCAGTGGCTTTTTTAACAGTCACAGAGTGTCACCTGCCCTGTGGTCAGTGGCAATACGCACACAATGTGACAACCTCCAGCTGTGAGGGTGTGAGTCTGCTAATGAGATACCCTCTGGACATGAATGTGCGTGAGTATACATATGTATGTGTGTTTGTGTGTGTGTTTATGTGAGAGTGTATGCATGTGCTTGTTAATGAAAACAAGAGGTAAGTCAAAGATCATCCTGTCATCGACTGTCTAATTAAACCTTACAAAAGAGCTTCAGATACATTATTCAGCAGATGATATCAATGAAATGGGCTCTACACCTCACCTTTTGGAATAACTCTAGAAAATAGGTTATTGAAGTCATCAGGAGTTGATTCATCGTGGTTTACTTAAAAATTGGATGAACTGTGTGAGATTTAGAAAGTAAGATTTTATGAGCAGAAGGTCTCAAACTAAATTTGTCTAATTTTCTCAGTCTAATTGCATTTCCATGAGGATATGATCATAAACGTTCTTCCTTGAGCTGTGTCACCCCGCTGTAGTCCGTAATGGACTCGTCCGAGCTCTCCCTACAAACAAATGGCTGCTGAAAGAGAGTAGGTGAGTTGTGTTTAGTCTCTTTGCTAAAGAAATTAGGCAAAGCTAAAAAGATGTTTGGTGGCTAGTACTATGGCTGGCTATATGTACTGTTGATGAAGTTAGGTGCTGTTCTGAGCATTATTTGTGGCTATAAATTGGTGTTTTGGTTGAGGTTTGTTTATGGCTCCTGAAACCGCTGTGTATTGCTATCGTGCGGTCATTACTAACTAGTGTGTAACTAGAGAAACAAGCAGTCAGTAACATTCATCTCTCGAGGGGGTGTCTAACTCGGTGTTACGGTGTGTTTGACCTTAACTTAATTTTACACCTAACTTTTACCCTAACTTAATTTCCCTTTAACAAAACTAAAGTGGAGGCGAGAGTAAACATCCAGTCTGTCTTATTTTGATGGTCACGAATCAGTCTGCCAACAGCAGAATCAACATCAGGTATTTGGCTCTAAGGTTCAGTTATCTTGCAAGTAGAGGTCTGGATATATTCATTTAAATTCATACAATATTTTACGTAATCATGCATTGGAATAGTCTCTTCTCACACATTAAGTCCATGCAAGGGGGAGTGAAAATGAATTGCTTTGTGCTCTGGGTGATTCGATGTGATTAATATGAGTGGGTTGCAAATGAAAGGAGGGAGGGGACTTGTGGGCAGTGTGGTGGGACAGCAGAGAGGATGTGAGGATGATGTGACGGTGTCTAGGATGCAGCTGGGGAAAAGGGGGGACGCTAAGGGAGCTCTTACCCCCAGCTGCCTCCCAGAAAGGAAGGCTAAGTCTTCTTCACCCACTTGTGTCATGAATAAATCACTGCCGAGATCTCCTAGCTGTCTCGCCCAGCATGGACCAGTATGCTTTCATAGTTATAGCTCATCCCAGATGGCCTAGTTTACCTACAGGGGATAAGCCAAGCTGTGATTTTCCAGCTGGTAACTCTTTTATGATTGCTTCATCCATCATCAATTACCCAGCACAACAGAAGTTTAACACTTCTTAAGCATTCAGGGGGAATTTAACAAGGTGGACACCCTTTGAATTAAATGATACCTACAGGGATGGCAAAAAACAAGTCCAAAAGAAGATAGATGAATCTGGCAAATATAATCACAAAAAAAAAACTAAAGAGGATGGTGCTTTTGGTGACTGTATTGCAGTGCATGTAACCTGAATCTCCAATATTAAACTAAAAATCACTGCCCTCTTTCAAACAGTCGCAGAGGAGGCTGTTATATAAAAGCGAGTGGGAAGACAAGCTAAGTGCCAAAAAAAATATGAAAAAATAAAATTTGAGTCAAAATTAGTAAATGATGTGGTCTTGTCAGCTCAGTACAGTACTGCACACCCATGCACACAGTAATAGAGTTGTAAGGGAACAAAGGGAAACCATTTCCTCCCTCAGTGTCGCTTAACAATGGAGACGTCCTCCTCGCTGGCCAGGACAGAGAGGGATTGAGCAGTTCAGGGAGAAGCTGTGTTTCACCACGGCTGTGATTGATAATGCTTTTCACCATGGCTTTTGTGTGTCCATGTGTTTGTTTGTTTCTTTAGTACAGAAGCATGAGGCAAAAGCACAGAGGCAAAGAAAAAAAAAATTGAACTGAGCCAAAAACTCAGCTTCTGTTTTCTCTGGCAAAAAAAAGAAAACGGTACTAATTAACTAAACCGTCCTGGACTTCAGGCTGGACATAAAGCATGAGTATAAGGCGCAGTCAGATTTTGGGGTTGTCCCAAGGGTAAAACTCATAGACTGTACATAGAATGGACAGCGTCTGCCTCCTTGCTGGGTGAAGCCACTCCGAGAACAGCACACCCTGGTGACGAGCTGCAGTATACGTCACAAATCCGCCAGCCATTTTTATGAGGCTGTGGACAAACTTTAGAAAGACTGTAAGACTGGTTTGTGCTCAAGTCCACTTTTTTCTGTGCAGCTTCACTTTTAGAAGTTATTAGGGGGTTCATGTTTTCAATGATTGACACTTGATACAGCCTATGGGCATATGAAGATAGCGTAGCTCACCCAGCTCACAGCAACTCTTGATGACTCTCCTGCTGAATGCATACAACGCTACTGCGCAATGTTTGTTTCAGGAAGTGGAGAAAAAAGGTGGAATTACCGAGAGCTTTTCAGCTTCAAATCCGTATACTGGCGAAAGGCGGAACCAAGTTATCCATAGTAAATACAGTCTGTGGTAAAACTGTGTGTCTGTATGAAAACTGTGTGTCTGTATGCTTTGAAAAAAAGTCAGCAACATGGGCTTTCCAGTACTGTCTGTTTTTCCTATCCCTGCGGTAATAGAGCTCAGCACAAGTAGTCGTATGCCTTGTTTCCACTTCCTTGTGTGACAGATTCACTTGATCTGTAAATAAATGGGTGATACCTCTGGTGTGCAATGTGAGGAGATGCATTTCTTTATGGGTGGATTGGAACTATAGAAATGACCTGTAGCCATGATGGAAGAACTTGTTTTGTCTGGTACTGTATTATATAACAAAAGAAGCATGACCCGCTGCATGTTTCAATTACCTTCATGCCAGCTCTGTGATCCCTGGGATGTGCGATCTTCCTTACCTGTTACAAGAATGCACTGCTGAGACTTATTTCAATCCTCTTCTGGTATCTGCTGGTAATCTTCTTATCTGGTATTAAATTCAGTGACATGAACATGGGAATAGTTTTATAATTAGCGTTATTGTCATAAAGGCCCAGAACCCTGTCATCTGTGTCTGCTAATACTTCTGATTCATGTCAGAGAAAATGATATTTCCCGAACAGAAACTGGCAGCTAATTGTCTGCTTTACCAGCACAGTCACAGTGAAAACGGGATAGAGACAGCATTAGTATTGACCCTACACAGGCTTGTGACTGGGTAATGTGCTAAGAGCTGGAGAGATGTGGCTGACAGTGCAGGAGATGGAGGCAAATGTAGTTAACGTGACTTCTGCTCCACTTGGGAAATCAGCGACTAACTTGGTTTATGCTCCTAAGCAGTTTGACTGTTTAGGTCTGATAATTTACAGCAAATAAGAAGAAAAAAGCCATGTGAGGCCAAAACAGAGTTGCCCTTTTTGGTGGCACTCTCGGATGAAATATCCATCTAACTTTGTACTTAGATTAGCCTTTTTGAAGAGGGTTTCAAATGAGGCTCTGGAGGGATTTTCTCCTGTGTCATCTGGGATGAGACCGGGTAGGAGGAATGAAGTTTTACAGTGGGGCTTTACCTTATTATTCCATCTATAATACCAGCTAATTGGAGCTGTCGAGCTGCTGATAATCTGTATTAGACTGCACTATTCAAAAAGGCACCACACAACCTCAGCGTTTCAAAGAGAGAGATGATTAGGGATAGGGAGAGAGTGTGTGTTGGTGCCAGAAGCAGATAGAGTGAGAGAAACCACATGCAGACAGTGAGTGAATAGGCCAACCCCAATAGTGGGTTGTCTGACAGAAAATGTAATGAAGTAGATTGGTTATTGAAGAAATCTCATCTTCTTTTTTTCTGTTCTGCCTGTGAACACTTCTGAAGCCTTAATTTTCCTGAGTAAGAAAAAGAACTCAAGACGTACAGTACGATGATGACAGCCTGTGGCTTTAGGACAGGAATATGAGTATTTGTATGAGTATTTGTGAGTCGACTCATACACACACAAAAACAGACATTGTGCTTGGCCTGTATTTCTTACTTATCATTGCATCTAGGACATCATTGGACATCAATAATCGACCCCAAACATATAGAACCTGCTCGAGGCTTTTGACTCAACAAAATACAGCGTTTCCCACGGGGAGGGAATCTATTTGTGGCAGTGTGTGATATGGGGAGTGGGGGGAAGGACGACGACTAAGTAATTTGCTGTGTGATCGCAGACGACAACTCGCTCATACTTGGTGCACCGGTACTTAGTGCTGGGACGATATGCTTTTCGCCTGATTCAATTCCTCTATGATGTTTTGGATGCAGATTCATTTTAAATTGCGATTCTACGATATTGTCGATTTTCTCAATTTTTAGTCTGCATTTTTAACACCAGTGAAACAGGTGAATGATTATGATTGTCAACTGACTATTCCAGGAACCATATTTCCCCCAAAAAATAAACATCACATGTAAGTCAGTTTTTAAGATTAATTCTTAAATTTGAAAAAAAAAAAATTCAAACATAAAAATCGATTTAAAAACTGTAAAACAAAAACTCGCAATATTTATGTGAATTGATTTTTCTCCCACCCCTAGTAACCAGCTAACACTACTGTGTCCATAACCCAACTATTCAGTGGCAGGAGACAGAGATGGTTGAGTATGTGGCTGCTCTGCTATTATGAGCTCCCATGATGTGCAGCTTTGGCAGGAACCACACAGAATTTGTCGTAGTCAGGTTATGTATTAATAAATGTATGATAATTTATACTGAAGAACACTGATGCAGAAAAAAGAATTATAAAACATACTTATTGACTGCTGCCCTAATGCTAGTACCACTTTCTTCATCCACATAGTCTCTACTGCTATTCCCCGTCAGTCTTTGAGACAGTTAGGGATGGTAAACTCTGCATAGCAAACTAGAAAATCATACTCCTCCTGCCTTTGAAGAAAAATTTGAGATATTACTTTAACAGTCATCAGCCTCTTTGGATACAAAAGTGATGCTAATATATTAGTACCAAAACTGCAATTCCTTGAATGTCCACTTGAGACAGGCTACAAAAGTGAGTCTGTATTGGTAGTAAAAGTGGTTTCTGTGCTCAGTTCATGAGAACAGTATTGGAGATACATTTTGATAAAGCTCACTCATTAAAATTACATTAAAGCTTTAAGGTATGCATAATTGATGACCTGCTCACTGTGAGTGACATATGGGTGTTTTTAGCTGTCTGGTGGGTGTCCCCTCAGATAATTCCAGCCAGTGAATCTGACCTCTTAGGTCTCCAGTCTCTGGACCCAAACACTCACATTTGGTTCCACAAAGTAAAATGGCGACAGTCAAACTTGACGCTAAAAATCTTAGTCCACAAACCAAAGGATTAAACTACACTTTATATATCCATTTCTTATGCACAGTCTGTGATTTTGAAGAATACCTCTAATGAGTCACCATGTCAATATACCCATCAGTTCATCCATCCATTCTCCACCTTCCTCTGCCTTGAAGAGCAAAGTAAAACCTTTCACCTTCAGGCTTTCACACCCTCCAGCTCAGCACAATAAAACATCTGACCTCCTTGTCCCCTCTCACCCACTGCCTACTCCTCCTCCTCCACAACTCTCTCTTTCTCTCTCATTGTCTTCTTTCCTGTTCCTCCCCTCTTCAGTTTCCTCCCTCACTGTCAGCCAGCTTATTCTCTCGCAGCTGCCTCAGAGTGACGTGAAGGAACTGTGAAAACCTGAAGGAGGATAGAATTCTTGACTAAGGAGCCTAGAAACGCACACGTACACACACTAATTCAGCTCCACAGCTCCTGTCATTCCCTGCCTCATGACAAGTCAGATCTTTGGGCAGTCTGGAGTGAGTTAGAAGAGACGCAAGAGGGTTGAAGACAGAATGTTAAACAGACAAATCACTGTTGAAATGTTCTGTTTGTGTCTGGGCATCTCTGTGCGCCTATTTGCTTTTATGTGTGTGTGTTATGCTGAGTCCTATCTCTATTTCCTCTCTTGGCACAGCCAGCAGCCACTCAGCCTAGCATGAGGCATCTGGAACCTGCCTGCAAGCCTACTCTAACAAGGCCTCCAGAGTGTGTGTGTGTGTGTGTGTGTGTGTGTGTGTATGATGGAGAAATCGTCTGTCCATATTGGCTATGAGTGTGCAATTTTTTTTTACTGTTTGGTTACTGTATATTCGTTTTAAAAGAAAGCAGCTCCAAAGAGGAAGGTGTTCCCTGCTGCTGACGGGGAAACACCTCTCTTCCTCTCTCTCTTTACCTGTCTGTGCCTCTGTCTGAGTTGCTCGCCTCCTCTGTCTGGGTCATCCAGTGAAATGTTATCATCCGTTTCCCCACTCTAAAATTCACCACAGTCTTTGTAGCTTCTGTTGCCGCTGCAAAAGCAAAGTATAAGAGAAAATAGAGCTTGGAATGAACACAAATGAACTCTGTTTACAGGATTAGCTATAACGATAATCTAAACTTGGCTAATTGTTTGCTAAAATGACATTAAAGATGCATAATTTTATTCTGTGCAGTGTAATTGGTGGACAAATGACAGATTCTTTATTAGAGCTGTCACGGTTATGAATGAAAAATGTCAGCAGACTGTGTTTATATCATTTTTTGGAACTAAAAACAATATTAAATTCTGTTTTGTTATTCCCAAAGGTGGCCAAAATGAAGCATTTTTTCAATGGGAATCAGTGTTGGCTTAATAATGGATTAGAATGATTGGATGCACAGCTTTAAACTAGTTGAATATGCCAGACGCAGCTGTGTCTGACATATTTTTAAATCCTGCTGTAGGCTTGTATACAAGACGATTATAAAAGTGCATCAGGTGTTCACTGAGATAGCCTCTTCCTCATTTAAGTCATGTAAACAATACTTTGATTTCAGGGGGTCTTGAAACATCTGCACAGAAGTCTGAGATGCCGGTAGCATGACACATGTTTTTTCCTCTTTGCCTGAGATGGTCTAGTAACGACTCACATGTGCCTGAATGTTCCTGTCCTTGTTTCCATGGTGACCACAAGAGGTACGGAGAATCCTCTGTGGCCACTGGCTTTGTGGTACGTGCTGCCAGCCGCCGCCACTTACCTCTAATAGCCCTTCACAGCTGGACGCTTTGCAAAGGCACAATTTTTTGACATTGCCAATTAGAAAGCACAGGTGGTTGAACCAGCTACAGACCACTTATCCATATTTGAAATGTCTAAAATATCAAATATTACGCCTTAACTTATGCAAATGAAATCCGTCATAATTTGTCACATCCAGACAACTTCAAATGTGTTGCTTTGAGACACAAAGTCAGCTTGGCAATTAGTCAATTATTCTAGTCGAAGTTCCCACCAGCAGGCACAGCCTAATGCTCCTGCTGTACGCTCGACCCTCATTTTGGTCTGAACCCTGACAGTATTACACTCTTTCTATCCCTCCCGTTGTTCTCTTACACAATGGCATTGACCCGCTTTATTGTGTATATGGTTGTGTCCTCCTTTCAGCGCTGAGAGGCTCGTTCGTTGATCTCCTAACTGGATTAGCGTTTGTCTGATTAACTGGCTGTAACCCCTGCTGCCACTCGCAGCTGACCTGGGTTGGGCACAGATTTATGCACAGTCACTGTCCTGTACTCCGTCAGTTCACGGCCCTGGTTGTACTTTCCCTTTTTGCACTTGGCGCACTTGGGGACAATGTCACTGATGGGAAGGATTAGCTGAAGATGCAACGTCCTGAAAGGGTGAGTTTGAAAGAGCAGCAGTATGGACTGGAGTGTTGTTTACATGTTTGTGAACAGTTTTTAATGACTAGTTACTTACAGTGACGCTTCCCACAGAGATGGTAATAATCTGCGGACAGTGATGTGGTTTGTCTGTGTAATTGGAAGACATTGGTTTTCTATTAATCATCTGGTTTGATTAGTGGATTTCAATTAAAGTGATTTCACTGTAGGTAGCTCAGTTTGTCAAGTTTTGGTTGAGTTTAGTTTCGTCAGTATTTTTGGATGATGGCTCTTATAAATGACAACACCAGTTTAATTGCTAATTGGCTGGTCCACCATCTTGGCTCAGACTGAAATACCTAAATGGAAATTGAACAAGCTATTAAAGTTTGTAAAGGCCATCGATTTACTGACTACCTGACTTTTTGTCTGGCACATAAGGTTTCAAACTCATCCAGTTTAAATCTGTTTAATATAAAGGTTTGCCAACTAAATGCCTACAAACCTAAAACAATCTTGTTAGCCATAGCTTTCCTTTGTGTTTAGTGCTACAAGGAAAATTTTAGCATGCCCATTTATGATGCTAAACATCACAATTAAAAGTATTACATAACTGTACTTAAGCACGCAAGCATTTCCACTGTATTAGCAGCTTAAGGTCAAAGAACACATCGTCACTGAATTGAAAGCAACATATAGCCAATGCAAATGTATGTGTACCATCCTTACTAATGAGCACTTTTTTAGTGCTTGTTTTGAATTCATTCCATTTTTACAAGCTTGTTTCCAAATGTTATCTTACACTTACCTTAAAGGGGTAGATGGCAAGAGGTTCCTGGCCCAAGGGACTTCCCTTTAACCCACCACCTTTTCATTGTGGCCCCTGGCTAAGCAACCATGACAGGTTGAACTCTAAGGATGAGAAGGTGAGGACTGGATATGAAGGGTGGAGGCAGGAAAGTCACAGTGGGGGTTTTATGCTGAAAAATACACGCATGGTCAAACAAGTTTTTCTTCCAAGTGCTAAAGTCGAGGTGACAGCCATCAGGTGGGGACAAGAAACAGTGGTCTGAGGGGGAGTTGTATTGCGTGTATGTCTGTGTATGGCTTTTCGTAGCAATACTCTCCACACTATACAATCACCCCAGCCATCTACTGGAGTGACATTTCAGGAAATTTCCACCAATGCAGGACTAGGGCCCCAGCTGTCAAGACGGAGCAGCAGGGAGGGGCTTGGGTGGGGTGAAATGACTGGAATACAGAGGGAGAGAGGCGTTGGATGTCACTTATCAGACTTAGCCAGATCTTCAGCTTCATGGCTTACAGGGGAGAACATTGATAAGTTCTCCTTTTTCTTTCTTTTTTGTCTCTGCGCCTTATTGCCTTTAGTGATGGGGTGAATGATAGCCCCCCTTGTGATGTTGGCAACATGAGGCTTATCTCATGGAATGACGTTGCTTTTGTTTTCTGAGCTAAGATGAGAGAAATGATGCTTCCAGCTACACATTTATGAAACCACATCAGTGCAATGAATATAAAGTAAATGGGTCTCTGGTTCAGATAGAGTGTTGGGGTGGTCGAAGTGGTTATACAAGCATTTCAGTGAGTGCTGTTGATCGTGGGATGCTTGCTTACAGGTTTAACAGCTGTATTTAACAAAAAGAATTATATATAGCTATTGACCTTTTACATACTGCAGACATTTTTCTCTGATGTTATTCTGTGGAAGGAAGAATCAGATGCTGTCATAATGCTATATAGCCAGAATTTTTACTTATATACTTAGAAAATCTGGCTACTTTAATGTTAATGAACAACCAAAGATGAAAATCCAGCAAAAAATCAGGTCAATTCTCAAAGTCATTTCAAAATATTTTTCTGGGGACAAAATCCAGCATTTTCATTGACTGGTTAATATATAAACACTTTTAAAAGCATGGAAATACAACCAAAGTTTGACAGCATTTTGACACCCTGAGCACGAGGTTTTTAAAAATGGCACGGTAACACTTTATTTGACGTCTAGCTCTATAACACATTATAAATATATGTACAATGTGTTATAATTATTTTATTTTATAGCACTGTATTACTATGTTATAAACACTCATAGATGATCATAATGCTTTATAGCAATAATCATAATAAAGTGTTACCAATGGCACCATGTGAATTTGTCGGATTATATATAAGGTTTTCATAATATATTATACAAATAAAAATAATCTTTATTATATTTCATTGTACAAAAAAATATATATTTATTTTTTTATGTGTATACGTGGAAGAGTCACTGGATCAGTCTTAAGCTTTGTAGTGGTCAGTGAGAGGACTTGACATTTACACCTCTCTGTCTTGCCCTACAGCAGCCCTTCAAAGAGCCAAACCATCCAGTGAGTGTGTGTGTGTGAGAGGGGTTACTCTGCAGGGTGATCATTGCTAACGTGTGAGAAAGATGAGGTTATTGGATGCTTGTGACCCAGACCTTGTGCTTATGTACAGTATGCATAATTGCATATGTGCCTAATGGAGTTTGCTGCTCAGCTATCACTGCGCAAACACAATTAGCTGATTTACATCCAATTAAAACTCTATCTGTAACCTTTCCATGCTCTCTTATATCCAGGTACTATATATGATGGCATTACAGCGTTTTAGCAAGTCTAATGTGAGAAATGGATTGAGCAAACCGCAGGCGCAGTAGTACTACATTTCCATTACCAAGAGTTGGTATAAACACGGACTGTCTGGATGGCAGTACCTCTGGCCGACACTTGGCCTCCCCCTTCCAGCGACTGAAAAATGAAGCCCGCATGTGATGAAACATCAGAGCTGTTACTGTTACTGGGCCAGAGGTTACTACAGCAGGACTCGGTATTCGTTCCTGTTGGATGGTTTTGTTCCACTCTGCTTCCTTCATTGTATATTAAAATAGGGAGCATGTCTCGGAGGTATCTCTGTTCACAGAGGGCAGTGGAAGTGGAAATGTGTAAGAGCAGAGCACTTGGTTGACTGGATGGAATTTTTCTACATTACAGACCAGTTGAGAACCTTTCTTATGAACTTTATGCAATCCCAGAGTCTATACTCCTCCCCGTTTACGTGACCAATAGAGCGACATAACTGATAGTGTTGAGAAACTGATAGTACTTGTATGGCTATGTCACTTTGGTGTGAGGATACTTCTATAAATAGATAATGCTACATCAACCTTACACTTGGTTCTTTTGTTGTATTTTTCTAGCATTGCTTTGACATGGACAGTTCATTGTGACTTAATCACTGTCATTTCATGTCTTGGAAAGAAGTCCTAGGTGTAGTTACACAACATTTAGGAACACTTTCATCTACTATTTCATGCTGTTTAGTCATTAAATGATGCATGAATTTATACATAATATACGGTGCATGTCGTGATATCAGAAACTCCTGAGAACGGTAAACATCTCCAGGCTCACAAAAATCCAGACTTTACACACTCAGCTGGCAGTTGACCTTTTCCTGCCTGAAGAAAAGCAATAGCTTGTGATGTTTAAGTGTGTTTAAATGCATTTGTGCGTGCCTTGGCTTCTGTGTGTGTGTGTGTCCTCTCATAGTATCACAAGATATGGGGGTTCTTTGGTCCAGCAGTACTTTCCAGGTGGTTGCTTTGTGTCTTTCGTGCGTGCATGAGTGTGTGGGTGTTGGTGCGATGATACTTTGATATGTGGCTGGTGTACCGTGTGTGAGTGAGTGTGGCTCCCTAGGCACAGAGTTCCTTGGCACATCTCTATGATCCCATCATGACGGGGAAACTCGACACTAGGGAGGATATTCCACTGGCCAGCAGCTCCGGGAGCGTAACAAGGCTGCATAAACACGCAGCTCCTGCAATTCCAGTAACTGAGTCTAGTGGGGTTATGACTGCACAAACACTCAGGGCTTCACACTCTCCTACACTTTGGCACATACACAGAGAAACTCATGTATGGTACAAACTCCCTGCTGTGGAGTAAAAACCTTCATGTAAACACGTAAAAACTCAGAATTACAGATGTAGTACATATTAATTCACCCCTGCACAGTCTTGACCAGGACTAATAAACGCTGATTGCTGAGCAGACAGTGAAATGATTGGCACAGAGAAAGCATTACACCAGCACATTCAGGCATATGGCATGTGGACCCACTGATGGGCACACACATATGGTGCTGGTGGCTTCTGCTGCTTCACATGGGTGGAAGGCACTGAGCTCGCCTTTGATCAGACTCCAAATCTCAGAGCACGGCACACAAAGTACAGCCTAAAAATCTCTAACTGTTTGTGTTGCATCATTTTGTCTCATTATTTAAAAAAACAATTAAGTGCAGAGCCCCTTCAAACCTCTTAGATTTTTGAATTTTGCATTAATAGAATATTTAAATAAAAATCATTGACACACTGTAGTTTTACACATCTCGAAACAACAATCAGTTTCATTTCACAGCATGTCTCCTTACCCTTAAAAAAAGTAATGAAATCCAAAGAAATTTATATTTTTTTCCATTTTTACTACATTTATTAGCATACATAATAAAACATTGGAATAAGTTACATGCCTATCTCTGGAGTGACATGACTTTACTACACTTTTAATAAAACTATTATATCCAGCAAAACCAAGATTCAACTATATCAACTTCAAACATTTAAAAAGAAACATTAACAGAAAAATTACTGAAAGGTAAGAAATCTCAACCACTACAGCAGCATGTTACCATTTGCTTGGACCTTGGGGCTCCTAGCTGGTGCTCCATGGCAACTTAAATGTTATTCAGTTTGCACACAACATAAGGGTTATTTAATGTCCAGCTGATAGATGAAATGATCACGTGTACATGGTTACTGGCTTTTAAACAAATCAAGCAAAGGCTGCCAAATAATCACCAAAGACCAGTGGCCTTAGCAAGCTCTTAATTTAAATACTTTTTGTACTTCTTTGGCTTGAGCGGTTCTTCTCATCTGGGGCACTTCATTGCATTGTTGGCTATGTTTAATCTTCTTATGACAAATAAACCAATCTTGATCTTGAAGTACATGAACCGCATCCCTTAACTTCATTGTAGTATGAAGTCTTTCATCACAGATAGGTAGTGGAAGTTCAGATTCTTTATCTTTCTGTCCATTATGTTATCAGGCTGTTGTTGTTTCCAGTGCCTGATGAGTAAATTTACTACAGTATCTGTAGATGTATAGAGGCTGCATTGTCAACAAATATCCAATTTTTTTAATTTGTTTGTTTCTTTTTTGCTGAATCTTGTGTCTGTGATTGGCCTGAGTGACGAAATCAGAGCTTTTTGTCACACCCCCAATTAAAGAAATCCACAGGTGTCTGTCTTAGAAGAACATCAGTGTAGGTAATGTTTCTCAACTTGTCCCAAATTTGCTTTAGAGGTTTGTTTTCTTCCCCTTTAATCTCTATAACCATCATTTAAGATCCAGAGCATCAAACTGAAAATTCAAGTTTTTCTAATATTCTTGATTAAAATTACCCATGATAGCTAACATCTTGAAATTACATTTTATCCATGTTTTATTTCTGTTCAGCCATGGATATAATCATTCTGGACAACTTAATTAAACTCTCTGTATCCACAACCACGCTTGGAGATTTAACATACACATTTAACAGTAGAGCGAATACCAGAACCATACATTTTTATTAGCAATAAAATGAGAAATTTGCATCTCTTTTAAATGACTGCCCTGCAGAGCTTTAGCACTGAGATGACCCACTCTGCTTCTATTGCTTTTGTGCAACACATTGCCTACTTTTCAAAGCTGCGCTGCTGTATTGTGCCTCGGTGAAATGACTTATTGCGGTACTGTATGCTGATATAAAGCAGCCTCTGAATAGGAAGAAACTGGGTTTGATTGTGTGGAGCCGTGTATTACTGTCCCCAACCGACCGTGAAATTGTTTATTCTTCTGCTGCCATTTCTGTGTAAAACAGAAAAGGGATCACTTCCTCCCCTGCACAGCCGTCGCAGTCGGAGCTCCACTCGATTCAGCCAAGAAATTAACTCCCCATTGATTAGCGGAAATTCTTAATCAACAGGCAACTGTGTTTGTTCTCAATGTTATTTGGATATCCCATTAGAGGCGTTGCAATAGCCTGGAGACATTGTCGGGAAAATGCTTTAACCTTTTGAAAGTATTGATTATTGTTTATGCTTTCTCTTTATGTGACACCGGTTTGTTTCACAATGCTATAGCTTCATGCAGAAGTCGCAGATAACCTTAGATGGAACTGAGCAGATTTTACAGTTTCTTTGTGTTATCGTCTGTCAAAATCTTTCCCGTATTGTTGCTATTTTAAAATAAATGGTGTTGCAGGTGGTTGCAAGAGTTTTCCAATCTCCTAAATGCAACTCTATCTCTACTTTTTGACAACTGTGGTGCCACACTGTCATGTGAAACCAGGGGACCTCGCTCATGGGTTTTAAATGCATCACGTCTGCTGGTGTAACATAAATCCAGCTCTTTTTCATTAAGTGTTAATTCCTCCTCCTCTTTTGGTTTTCACTGGGGAGAGCCTGTAATATATAGCAGGGGATGTCTCTCCTCTCTTAATGCTGCACACATCACATTTTGTTAAGCTTTCTTTGATGTTGGATTGGGTTTTTTTTATGTTCAGGGTGATATGAAGGCCTGTTTGTAATCTTATCAATCATCTCGAGCTCTGTGATCTTCTCGCTTTGCTTTGTGGCAGCATTTTCAGTAACACAGAGAGGGTTTCTCTGTCGATTAATTCATTCAGTAGCTTCAGCGTGACCCACATATTCTTTGTTTCAGAGTGTAAACAATATTCAGCTTTCTGTTACTGTTGCCTAAAACAACAAAACCTTCAATCAATGCTAACCTATTTTCTCTGCCAAATTAAGAAGGAACCCTTTTGTCAGTCAAGCATTGAAGACCCCATCTCGGAGCCTCATTCACTGTGTATTTGTGTGTGCGAGTGTGTAATCCTCACTACCCCGTATGACTGTCTGCCCCTCTGTGGGGAAACCATGGAAGGACATTTTGGTCTGGTTTTAAAGGGGACGGCTTGGTCGTGACACACATTTAGGGAAGCTGTTGGTATCTAACTGGGTTGAAAGGCACCTCTCAGGGCACATTTTGTTCACTTGAAGAGGAGACATTAGGTGAATTTAAAAGAAGGGCAAGAGGAACAAAGAGAAATGTGGGAGAGAATAGAAGAGTTGATTGGTTCGATGTCTGGAAATTAAAATGATCAAAAGAGTAGAAAAAAAAGAAACAAGCTTAATCGCCGGTATTTGTGTCTACGCTGTTGTCTACGCTGTTAACACCCTAAAATAACGTCATGCACTGTCTGATTCTGTGACATTGGCAGAGCTACACAGAGACTGAATATTAATTGACGCTTGGTGATTCATTTGTTTCTCTGTCTTGGTGGATTTTTCATCGTGTCTCCTCACTCTGCTCTCGCATTTCACCTCTCCTTTCCCTCCTTTCCTCTGGGCAATTACTCCGTCCACATATTGTTCTCTTAATGTTTCCTGTATATACCTACAATGATTTTCTGATATTTCCCACTGTCCACCTCCCCACCTCCACCTCCTCCTCCTCTCACCACATCCTTCTGTGTTGATGCATTAGCCCCGAGGCTGAATGTAAAGGTGCTGTAAAGGGAGGTTCTCTGTGTGGGTGGATTTCCCATCAGTCTAAACCAGTTGCCATTTGACCTTGGACCTTTCAAATTCCTCTTCCTCTGCCTTTTTTTTCCCTCTACTTCCCTGGGGCGGTTTCACTGCTGTCAGGGCAGTCAAAGATTTCTCCAGTATTGGCAACCTGGATAAAAAAAGGAAAAATAAAGATGGGAGCTCACAAACCGGTCTCTGTATAAACTGATTTGCACTTCCATAAAGGGAAGTCTGGCGTTAAAGCTTGAAAAAAGTTAAAATATTTGAATTCGGACATCGATTTATAAATGGAGCTTTACATGTGAAGCAGTTGTAGACAACAGACTTCAGGTAACGTTTCATGATCCTTGTTTTAGGCTCTTCAATCACAGGTATAATAACGCTGAATAAGTGGCATCATCTGTGTTTTTTCGGGTGTTTCATACCAGGAAATTTGTGTATTATCCTGTCAGTTTCAGGCTGTTGCTGCTGTTGAACACCAGAGGGCAGCAGAGTACATTGAATCAGTATAGTTGAACTGGACCATCTTCCTGCTCATTGTTTTTTCTTTTTTCTATACCCTTAATCCAGATTTAATACATCACAGCAGATGGGATGTTCTTTGTGACATTATTAGCAACAAACTGAATTTCCTGCACAGCATTATTGCACTCATTTTACTGAGCTGTGTCCAACAGAGATAGGCGGTACGATCTGAGGTTCGAATTTTTCATGTAGCAAATCCAGAAAGGGTAGCTAAATTTAGAGGAAAAACTCCTAAAGGTCATTTGTCACTAGTCCCAAAACTCTCCACTGTTATCACTCAGTCAAATTCATCCGAGTGGTTTCCTGTGTTTCATTACTCTGTAACCTCACAGTGACCTGTCCAGGCCAAGCCCTCCAGATGTCACCCCCTTTTTCCCCGCCTGATTTTGTTGGTGTTTGGGGACACACTGTTGTGGCTGCAGAGGTCAAAAAGGCCAATGAGATTGATGCTGCGATTGGTCATGTTGCACCCACGGGAGTTGCGTCAAAAGGACAAGGCAGCTTACTTCATTTAAGATACTGACCCAAATAGCATGGCCTCTGGAGACAGATTTGAGATAAACGCATATGGGCGTTTTAAAGGGTTTTATTTGACCCGCTCGCTCGTAAATTCAGTGTTAGAATTATGTCGTGATAAAGTTCAGATGTTTGGATCTCTGCTCTTGAATTGATCCATTCCTTAGACTTCTACAGTAATATTTTGACTTTGTCTAACAGCTATGGTGAAAGCAATAGATTACAGTTGTATTAATTAGCAGTTACAAATTTTGCTATTGCTTCATCTGCTGTCATACTAATACGACCTAATTATTAGAAAGAAGTGAGTGATTAAATTATTGATTTATATGAGAGTCAAATAAAATAAATCAGGCAATAATTTTGGCTGTTCCTGTGTAATAAACATTTGCATCCTGTAAAGAAACACTAAATATGCATTTTTGTGACACGTGCACAAGTCAGTCCTTTTACGTATGAATGATCATCTCGTAGTGATTATTTTTAACTTTAGCTCTGTGTGTATGGCCTTGTGCCTGAAAATTGGTGGAAATCATCCAATAATTATCCACTTCTCGAGTTCACCGGCCACCAGCCAACTCTCCCCATTGTAGTAGTTGAGAATTTTCTTAGCCTGCAAAATGCTGATCTTTAAAATATTGGACACCTTGGCAGTGGCTTTTACTACGAGCTTGGCTAAGGGGGCTTACTGTCTGCCTCTGGCAATCAGACTGTGAGTGGAGTTTATCAATGAATGAATTTTCAAGAAGATAGTAGAAGAAGCAGCCACCGGATACTTATTTATGAATGGCTGGAGGGGTCTTTACACCCTTTTCTTAACAAAATTTGCAAATTTCTTACCGTTTATCTTTGCATTTTCCTCTTATTTTAGGTTATCATTTCACCAACCATGTGCTCTGCCTCCCAAAGCACCCACACACTTGCTCACATATACCCACCCCCCTGCCTACTTCCTACCCATTCCCTCTTCTTACCTCTCCATGCTCCTTATCCATCCATCCTGTTCCCCCTGAAGCCACCCTATTGGCCCTCGCCTAGCAACCGCATGATAATTTGGCATAATGTGACACCCCCTGATGCATGATGGGGGCTGTAAGTCAGCTTCACCCCCCTCTCCTCATGCCGGTGGCTGGTGTTTGGGCTTGAAAAGAAAGAAAAATGGAGCAGGGAGGATGAATATATTTGAGGGGCAGAAAAGGGAATTTCACGCTGGTATCGTTACACGACTGGTGTCCACCGGCTAAACCTGTCATCTGTCCCTGGAGGGATGTTCCCCTTTCTTCCCTCGCAGCAGTGACCGATCATCTCTCCTCTCATTCTCAGCTTTTCTCCATATGGTTCCCTTTTGGTCCAGAGAGAACGTGTGCACACACAGCAGCAGATTCAGGCATGTGATGAGGCAGCCCCTCGTTGTCGACAGGACCCAGAAAACCTCTTAGGTGCCTCTGACTTTCATGCAAGCAGGCAAGGGAAAGAAACACAAAGATGGCCGCTGCATGCGTGCTCCGTCTGTCTCTGCCATGCTGCCATGTCTGACGTGAGCAGGCTGATGTGAAGGACCTCCTAAATAAGCTGTCCTGTTTGTTTTCCTTTGTAAGTCACAGACAACCAAACAAGAGCTTTTGTTTTGTCCCCCTCTTTCTGTGCAAACCTTCTTTCATCCATCTCCTCCTGTTCCGTCCCCCTCTTTTCAACAAAGACACAAGTGATTTGGTGAAATAAAAGCTCCTATGCTTCTTCTGGCTGACCTCTCTCTCATGGTTTCAGTGAACTCAGATGGTGGGCTGACCACAGTATGGTTATAAACGACCATTTCTGTCATTAGATAGTATTGTTTTCATTCATGAATTGTAGTATTTGTATTTTGTAGCTGTTTTGGTTCTGTCCCTTCATAAGTTTAAACTTCCACTCACCATTTTATGACTTATTAATTGCAGAAGTTCATTTTGGGGTATGAGCGTATGAATAAGTCAAGCACTTTGTTGTTAAAAAAATCTAACTGGGAATACTGAGTACCGTCATTTCAAACCTTCTCTTTCTTGTGTGCATGTGTTTGGGGTTTGTGCACAATTTCAATCAGGTTCATCCTCACTCTCCACTCACCCCATCTGCCTTCATCCATGTCCTTTGCATGCTCTCCCCATCCCCATCCTATGACATGGTCACCCCCAGCCTGTGGTGTGTGTCCTTGTGTGTGCACGTGTGATAGGGAATAAGTGGGGGGTAGACAAATATACACACACACACATCCCTGCCACCGCTTCCTTTCCCCTTGCTCGCTGTTGCTTTTGATTCATTCAGATCTCACACACGATTACCCTTTTTTGGATGTGACAGATCGCACACCCGTACACTCTCAAACAAACAAACACATACCGAGGTCTGAAGCATGGTGGAGCACCTGGTGAGGTTCAGAAGCAGGGACCAGAGCAGAGAGAGAGAGAGACACATTTAAGAGGGCAGACTGAAACAGAGCGTGGTTGCCGTAGAAACCACCCCCTCACACCCTCCCACCTCCCTCCTATCACCTCCATTCTCTCTCTCTCTCTCTTGCTCTCTCTTTCCCTCTCCTCCCTCCCTCCACCTCTGTGCTGGTGATGCGCGTGTCTCCTTTCTCTTCCATCCGGTTTGTCCTCACCTCTCCTGGACGCGCTCCTCCTCTCACACTGCCAGCAGATGACACACGAGGAGGAGAAGGAGGAGGAAGAGGAGATGAGGAGAAGCTGCTGTTTCTCCTCTCCTGTCTTTCCATCACTTTGAGAGAGAGAGAGAAAAAAAAGGAAAAAGAGAGAGAAAGAGAGGGAGCAGAACCTGACCAGGGCAACAACCAGGTTGAAAGGACACACAGGATTATAAAAACATCCATAAAAGAGAAAAAAAAAACCCTACTCTTCTCCATTCTCCTTTTCAAGGAGGGCATTTTTCTTCCCTTTCCCCCCCTTTCCTTTTCTACCCCGATTTTTTCCTCTGAGATCCCGGTTTTGTCAATTAGAGCCCCTGAACTTCTCTGGGATTTCAGGTGAGGCACGCGTGTGTAGTGTGTGGTTTCTTCTTGGATTTTTTTTAACTACCTATCATGGCTCACGCGGCCTCCCAATTGAAGAAGAATCGGGGGGAAGTGGATGTGAATGCATTAGAGGACGAGAAGGAGAAGCGGAGGAAGAGCAGGAGAGCAGCGTCCCGGGAACAAAAGAGAAAGGTAACAGACGAGGGCTGACTGACTGACTGGCTCGGCTGGCTGGCTGGCTCGGCTGGTGGCTTCATCTGCTCCGCTCAGTTAGCATCAGTGGAGCGTGACTTTCTGTGTATGTGTGTGCGTGTGTATCGCTACATCTCCTTGTGGAGCTTGGAGGTTACCTGGTCACTTGAGAATAAATGTACGTTCGTCAGACACATCTGGAGACAACAATCATTCCGTCCATTTAAAAAAAGCGTCTTTGACCTTGTGTGAGAAAATGCGTATGTGTGCGATGGTGTTTCTTTGAATCTGTGTGGTATTCTGTGCAATCATTGTTGATATGAGAAGTGAAGGCTTTCTGTGGTCTCCTGTGAGCGGCTCTGAAACTCCTGATAGCCCTGAGTCAAAGATCATTTCACCTGTTTGTTGCTTGTCTCCGTGGATGTTGCGTTTGTTTTGTTTCGACTCTGACTCGCTCATATTTACCCTCTTTGGTGGAACGATACAGAATTCCTTCCTTGTGGTCAATCATGGTCGTCTTCTTCAGGGTGTAATCCATAAATCAGTTCTTAGTAGGTGTAGTTTAACCTCTTTTAGAGCTGGAAACCAAAGAAAACAAACTCAGAAACAAAAGAGGGTGTCATGTACCTTTTGAAATAGTTGAAAGAGGTCAACACAGCCAGAATGTGAGGGTGCTTTTTCCCCTGATCATGCTTCTGTTAAATGTGTGTGTCATGTGTTTTGTGGGTTCTCGCATCTGTGTGTGTGTGTGTCATTGTGTGTGCTTGGATGCACAGACAGCCATGTATAATGCATACACGACTAATTTATTGATGACGAAGCTTTTCATATGATGGAGGAGGACCTCCAAAGCACATGGGTCTCTCTCGTCTTCCTCTTCACTGACATGTTACTTGTACTTTTGACTGAAATATGGAAGGAAACAGGGAGAAAGTAGACATGTTCAAGTTTGTTTATCATCTCTTCGAAGTTTGGTGTTAAAGTTAATCTTCCATGACCGCACAGTTGTTGTATTTGGACAAAGCACTCATTGAAATCTGTGTACTGAATGTAGGGAGATTTGACCGTGAGCGTTGTATTCAATAACAGTGACATTTACAGCACATTGCGCCCATGGGTGCCTGGTTTTGAATTATGCTGCTTTCAACGTTATTTGACCTCAGTATAAACAGGAGGTGAGCGATCATGGCCTCATCTTTTCCAAACCAAAAAAAGATTCATAAGGTCAGGTGGATTTATGGAGTTACTTCATGCCTAAAAGTAGACTTAGCGTTTTTTTCCTGTCCTCTGTCTCTGTGTGCTGGTATGTATAGGAGGTTTTACAGTCCTCATGAAGGGTCATGTTTCATAGAAGAGAACAGGAGACAGAGATGATGAGGAGAGGAGAGGCCCGTATTGATTGGACTGAGCACAGCAGCATCCATGACGATAATAAACTTTCTCTTCTCACCTCCGCCTGCCCTGCGTCCTTCCCTCCGTCCTCACCCCGCTAATCTACTCTTCTCCCCCTCATACCCTCCCTTGTCTTTCTTTCTCATTGTTGTCCTGTCCATACTCTTTTTATCGCTGTTTGGCCCTTGCTTTGTATAATATGCTGTTGCCAAACAAAGTCAAACACTAAAGTTAATTTGTTTGTCAGTCGTTGTTTATTGGATGGGTGTGAACTTTAAGCCATCGCTGTCTGTCACTCTTTCTCTGTACCACACACAAACTCAGATACACTGTTGTTGCATTGCTTGACACTCACTAATAAGTGCTCCTTTGGCTTTGGTTTTATTCCTTGGCTGCCCTTGCTGGTGCTTTGTTTACCTCTGTTGGTCGCCTTCCAACTTTCACGTTATCTCACAGTACATGAGTCGGAACTGAGCGATGTCAGAGTCATGTGACAGAAACGGACTGCAGAGACGGACGCATTAAAAAAACATCAAAAGTATGACAAAAGAGTCTAAAAACAACAGAAAATGAGAGTGACTGTGTAAACCTGCAGATGAAATAGCTTTCCTCCTTGTGTAATTCGAGTAACTTTGGCTCGGATCGAGAGCGACTGTCATTTCCCCTCCATTATTCAGCCTCACACCCTTTATTTATGTCTCCTTGCTGTTCTGAAACTCTTGTCTGTGAAAATTGTGCAACTGCTTTGAGTCACTGCTTTCTACAAACGCTAAATTTAGACAGCTGAGCAGGTAAAAAATGGTAATAGAGAGCGCTTGTAAAATCAGAGCGGTGTGTCTTCTCAATAGTAACATATTTGTATTAGTCACTAAGCAGATGCCTAACAGTCATAAACTGCTGCAAGATATTCTGAGAGTCATGGTTAATAGAGGTATGTATTTTTCTATACTACTTTTCAGTTTTTGCATAATCCAAGATAATCTGTGTCAGCATTAGGGTCCAAAATGCATGCATAAATTCCACATTGATATGAAAGTCTGTTTGGTGCCCCCTGTGAACCGAATGTCACCTCACCTTGTACAGATTCAAGTTACGTTTTCTGTTGTCTCCACTCATAGCTCTCTTCAAGAATCCTCGCCTTGAAAAATATATATTTTAAAAAGGCTCTTTTTAACCACTTATTCTGACACTGTTGTAACATTTACAGGTACTAAAATACACTTTACAGACACCATCAATCTTGCTAATAATCTTTTCTGCTTTTTTTTTTAAAGTCATATAAAGGCACCTGTATTAACTTGAGTCTGTTTGACAATTAAATCTCCTCACAGCAGTTTTAAATGACCTGTATTTCACCTAATGACAGCCAGGTTTGACTCCATGGATAGATGGAAGAATCTGTTTAGGGTTGATCACATATTTTGTGAGAGTCACTGAAAAAAGTAATGAGAGTGGTTTCCCACCTCCTCTTGGTTTATATCAGATTACAGTGTGCAGACTATGAAAACACAGTCATTTACTTGTTTCCTCATCGACCACTGTCTGTCTACACTCGGAAGATAAGGCTAAATTCACAGTTCAAGTCTCTGCTCTCAGTTCAAATGTCTTTCAGATCAGATTACTTTGTATGGAAGGTCTTTTTTTATTTTGCTGCCGGTTTGACAGTCTGAACTTGTCATGGTCCTGAACTCTCTTTAAAGAAAATTCACAATGACAACATGCTGTCATGGGAACTTAACACGAAAAGCACTTAAGTTAGCATTCACTGTGACATTTTAAGTTAAAGTCTGAGCATTAGCCGGTAAATTCAGAGCTGATGATTAAAAGATCCAAGAGGAGGAGAAAGATTGTCACGTCCTTAATCGTGGCTTTTTAAGGAGCAATGGCTGCTTCTCTTGTGGAGAGTGTATAGATGCTATGACACAGAGATTTCATAATGTCAATGGCTCTTTAGCAGCATCTGTAAATCCCTGCGTAGAACTTTGTGAGATCTATATTTACATGGTATTTTTGTAAGAAAGGAACAAAGTGAAAAACAAAGAAGTGCACAAGAGGAAGATGAGAAAATATGTCTGCTGCTTTTATCAGACAACACTCACTTCAGTGTAGTCCTAATGGAGTCAAGGGCGTCTAGGGAGGGATCCCTGCCACAGACGCCTCACAACTAATATATATATGTGCATGTTTGTGGTGTATATTATCAGGAAAGCAGTACAGAGGGAGATAAAGTTTCCCCCATTAGCACTCTGGGAAAAGTAGGATGTTAACCCAGGAGACTGCGGGAAAGAGGGAAGATAGAGCACCACTTTGCTTCTGCCTGTGTTCATGTCGATGATGGATATCTGTTGATGTTCCGTCGGAGCTTTTATGGGTGAAGGACTGCAGAAACTTGTGGTCATCTGTGTGGGAAAGCCCTGCCTCGGTGTTACATAAATTCTCTGAGCTGCTTTACTTCTAATGACATTATGTAGAGCCAGGAGCCCCCGATGGATTCCCTGACAGAGACAGAGAGCTAAGCACAGCACAGGCTTCCTACTGCGGAGTCCCAGTTTTGCACACCGTTTCGGTACACAGAGTGTGCGCAAGTACAGTACCTATTGTTTCCCCTCTCGTTCTTATATAGGCCATGTGCTAGCTTTTTTCAGAAGGGCTTATCCCACAGTCTTATCCGATGTATCCCACAAGTCAATTCTGTGCTTGTTTCCAGCTTTGTGTGTGTGTTATTTAAGGCCAATATTGTGGCTTTCTTGTCAGATGCTTGGGAGAAAAAAAAGACACAAGGGAGCGTTAGCAAAATTTGATCCGCTTCATTAAAAATTCCAAAGATCATTGGTTGTGAATACCATCATCATTTATCACCATCATTGCTGTTCATTACAGGTTTGAATCCAGATAACAGCAGTGAATCCAAAGCAAGACTTGGAAATGAGTGCTGGAAGGAGAAAGGCAGTGTTTAAATTGGATTTCAGCCCTGCGCTGCCTTCAGAGCAAGCCTGTGGCAACATTAGCAAGACAAGAGTCTGCCCAGCCTAAAGAGGGAATGTAAACCGTGGGGACAAGAGACATTATACAGGCTGGGAAGAAGGGAGGAAACATTATACTGGAGCATATTCAAATGATTCCTCCATATTTCTTTATGTCGAAATTCATTCCTTCATTTCTCTCAATTCACTTTACGGCTTGATTGAAACAAAGCCGGCACGCGTGTTGCTTCCACTCCCCCTCCCCTCCTCTTATTCCTCCCACCTTCAACCTCCTCCTCTCCCTTGCAGCCCACAAAAGATGGAGGTTAATGAATTCGGCGCTCATGCATGCCTCAGCTAATTACATTGGCATTGGGAACCCCTCCCAGTATTACAAAATGTTTTCACCGTCAAGATGGCCACCAGCCGGACTGTCGGCGAGTGTGACTCTGATGAGGATGCCAAGCTTCTGTGCGAGGAAATAAAGACAATAGTTGTAGCATTTATTGCATTTCCATCTCATTAGTGTGAATATGATATATAGGATTAGGTAGATGCACTGAAATCACAATGTGATTCAGAAAGCTGTGGTCATTGTGAGGTTTTTGTGTGTAAGTAACCTAATCTGTGCCTCATGACAGCGATAGGCCACTCAGGGAGCGCTGCATGGGGTTTGTCTCAGTGGTGTTAAAGTACCTGCACATCTCACATCTCCACAATCACTCTCAGGCACTTCATTTAACACTGGTAATGGAAATTGGTTGGTCCTATTATTGTTCCAATGTTGGAGCTTCAAATCTGGAAATCGGTAGTATGTGAGTTTAGAAAAATGGACACAATGTTTTCTAAATAACCATGATTTTAGCAGTGTGTACACTCAGGTATTCATGCATTTTGTGAATAAGATGACCGTGATTTACCGAAAAACTGGGTGAAGGATTAAAGGGTTATTCCGGCGTAAAATTAATTTAAGATCAAACACACCGTAAGACCGAGTTAGACACCCCCCTTGAGAGATGAATGTTGCAGACCGCTTGCTTCTCTAGTTATACCAACTTTAGTAACGACCGCACAATACCAATACACAGTGGTCTGAGGAGCCATAAACAAACCTCAACCAAAACACCACTCTATAGCTACAAATAATGCTCAGAACAGCACCTAACTTCATCAACAGTACATATAGGGTCCCAGCCACAGCACTAGCCACCAAACATCTTTTTAACTTTGCCTAATTTCTTCAGCAAAGAGGCTAAACACAACTTACCCACAATCTTCCAGCAGCTACTTGTTTGTAGCGAGACCTCAGGCCAGTCCATTATGGACTACAGCGGGGGGACGCAGCTCAAGGAAGAACATTTATGATCATTTCTTTATCATTTCCTTGAAGTTATAATCACCATATTAATTATTTTGCACTGCAGACACGGTAGTTCTTCTGCCTTAGCGTCTCGGTCTGATTGCATTTCTATGAAGAAAGCATCATAAATGTTCTTCCTTAAGCTGCGTCACCCCGATCTGATCTGAGGTTAGTACTGCTGAAACAAGTCTTACTTATTCATATCCATCCATTATGGAAATATCCCTCGTTTGCATTTTAAATGTTTCTGACATGTTGATGCGATCTGGACCACCATTCTTGTGTGAGAGGAAGTCAGACTCTTAAACCTCATCAATGCACAGTATGCATTCACACATAGACACCTACTGTTTAAAAAAGACCATTTTAACCACCACACTTGTATCAAACATTGTATCACGCTTCTATCAAAGATTGCCTGAAACATGGAGGATCCTCCAGTGTGCGTCACAGCTGCCATCGCCGCTGCCATTGTTCTACATTAGCTTCAGTCTCTAAGGGGAAATGAGAGCATGTAATAAGGATTGTTCTAATTATTGATCCATCACTTCAAGGGTCCTCACCGTGAGTTACGGCTGGGGGATGGTTTGTGTGTGCGCGTGTGTGTGTTGTGGGATTTCTTAGGGAACCAGTGTAACCAGAAACCAGTGCATGTAAGGGTTTGTTTGTCCTGCCGCTGGGAAAATATCAATATTGTCTAGTTACCCAGTTCTAGTTCCTTATCTGGGGTATCTGGTCCTGTGATATAAACCCATTGAACACTCATTTTTAGGTCCTTCTCCAATCACAGAAGCGTTGACTAATGTGCGTGTGCACTAAAGAGTCAGTCTGAGAGTAACAGTCGTATGGAGAGATTGAGGTAGAATAGGAGAGGAAGAGATAAGGCCAAATAGATGGAGAGAGAGTGAGCATGCCTATGAAAAAAGAGTGAGTGATAAGAAGAAATGGAGAGAATTAGACGAGCATGAAGAGGAAGAGAGAGGAGAGCATGATCATAAGCCTAAAGGTTATTTGAAGGTGAGTGGCGTCTTTCTCGCCGCTTTTCAAATCCATGAGCATCCTCTTTCCTCTTCATCACTCTCTCTCTCTCTCTAAAATAGTGTCAAATGTGGAACTACTGGAAGAGATTTCACATCTGACAGAGTGAAATGTAGGTCTCATGTAGTAGTATTTCAAACACTCTGAATGAAAGGAGAAGACATTATATCTACTAGAGCTGCAGCTGATTCAACGGCTTGGTAGGCAGTTATAATGCTCAAATGACAAGAATGCAATATTATGGCATCAATTTTGGAAAGAGACACTAATTTTCCTCTCTTTTTTACTGTCCTATGAAATTTAATGAATAAAGTGATCACTCCACAAAGTTTAATTGAAACAGTTTGTTGTTGCAGAGCTTATAAAACTACAGAAACAATTGACTATAGCCTGGGACTGGACTCACCTCTCCATCATTCATCCAATTTAAATCACCTCTGCTGTTCAAGGGTGAGCCAGGGAAGGAGATCAGCGCAGTAAATGCAGTCCACCGTGAGATTATTCACACATAGTTACAGATACAGTAATGCGGCCTAATGATGTGATTAGAGAGCTGAATGGTATGTAAGGGGGAGGAGGGGTGCGGGGATAAAGAGAGAACAGTAGGAAGGAGATAAGGGAGACTTGATGAGGCAAGGACAGAACCAGAGGAAAAGAGAGAGAACGAGGAGGAGCAGGTGTGGAGGAGAGACACAGAAAGGAGAGAGGGGAAAAGGTGACTTTGTAAAAACAGGGAATCAGAGGAAAATGAGACAGAAATAGAAAACAGGATGACAGGTGATGTCTGGATGAAGAAGATGCCTTTTGTACTTTAAAGCACACACTCCAACAACGAGTGATTCACCCTCCTGATTTTGGCCTACTTTTACTGTATTTTACCTGTTTTTTACCCAGAGACTTTGCATCTCTAAATATTGTGAAACTTACTGAAAATATGGATCAGAGCCACTTCCTTTATTTCAATGTTTCATGTTGGGAAATGGTGTTGTATAACCTGTCCGCCGCAGAACTGAATAGGTCAGCATTTGGATACTCTCTCCCATCAAATCTTACAAGGGCTTAACCCAGTTTCTGGAAGTCAAAGTCAACATTGTGTAGTTTGTGTGCAGCTGTGTGGCTCTCTCTAGTATTATCTGTTTTCACCGTGTGAAGTTTATAATCTATCAGGAAATCAGTGCAGTACCTAAGCTCAACTACTTGTAACTATGAAAATAATGAGGTACAGACTCTTGGCTTGTGCCGCTACTGGTGTCTTGCTGTGTATCCAGTATGCTTGTATCCAAAAAGTAGTGGGTTACGTCTTCTGAGAAACACCACTGCATCTATTTCTCTTTATTTTACTCTAAAGTACTGGTTTATGGGATGCAGCTCTGGGATTAAAGAATAAACACAAAGTGCAACTCAAATTTTATGTGACTAATGTGACTTATGTGTCTCAAAATAACCAGTACTTCAGAAAGAGACTTAACTTTATGAAATGATTTGGAATCTCAAAACAGTAACTCGGCGTCCAATCAAAAAATTCTGATTTAGGACTCAGAAACTTTATGATAGAAATGAATTTTTGCATCTAAAAATTGTTTCTCAAAACAATGTCAGATTCACTCCAACAACCTCATATCTTAAAATACTGAGAAAACTCATAAATAATTGCCTGCTATTGCAATAAAATGAGCAATTTTCCTATAAATAACTTATTTATCTTGGTAATTACAAGTCATAATTCTGAAATATAGCTGATGATATTGAGAAAATAACCCTGTATTTCAATGAATTTCACAGTAAAAGCTTCAAAAATCTTGTTTTATTTGTCATGTTGTCAAAAATGGACTTTCGAAGACTTGGTGTCGAACACATCTCACTGTTCACTGAAGTAGCAGTGTGTCTGTGTGTGTGTGTGTGTGTGTGTGTGTGTGTGTGTGTGTGTGTGTGTGTGTGTCTGGGTGAGACCACACCCCCACGCCTACAAAATCACACTCATTAATCCCCCACTGTGCATCAACGCCAGACCTCTTCCATCAGGCTCCTAAATGCACCACATGGTGTGTCACTGCCATGTGTGTGTGTGAGTGTGTATGTGTGTACATTTATGCATATACTGCAGGTGCTCACTCACTAACTCAAAGATAAAGCTTATCCTATTGAAACGGTGCTGTCTTGCTCTCTCTCGTATGCGCACGCACACACACACACACACACACACACACACACACACACTAGTCCGCTGACCCTTGGGACTCACGCCTGTACGGCTTGATAATTACTTTCTTTTGCTTGCCTCAACCTCCAGCTCCTCCACAATGCTGTCCCCCCTGTCCTCCACTTAACCACCTGCCACTCCACCATCACGTGAAGCAATAACGAGAATCACACTGTCATCAATTTGGTGGTCCGGTTTCATTTTTTACAACATCCTAACACACAAAACTTGTCTGACAGGCTCCAATAATGTTTGTACATCAAAATTAGTCAGAATTTCAAGTAACCATCTCACTGTGTGAAAAGCTCTTGGTCTGTCACCCACCAGTCTTGCGTTTTCTCCCCCAGAAAAACACCTCCGTCCCTGGGCAAGGACAGGAGTGTGTGATCTAGTCTTGTGGCAGACCTGACCATGCAAGCTCAGAGGCAGTGGGAGCTGAGGAAATGGGCTGTGTTAGGACAGATCGATGGTAATCACACCTCCTCACAGTTAGCTCTCTTTGGTGGGGGGAGGGAGAGGAAGATATGGAGAGAGGGAGAGGGGAAGGAGGAGTTGTGTGTGCGGGTGGGTGGGAGGTGGCAGCATGGGGGTGCGTGCAGGGCCCCCTTGGGAGTAGGAAAACGCCTCAATTCATGATTAGTGAAAAATATTTAGCCCTCCTCTTCTTCTCTATCATCCAAGTCCCAAAACAGCGGTGCACCGTCTCGTCTTAACAGGCTTAGACCTGAATGTGTTCGAAAAGAAGCTTTACCTTTAGCATGCATGGCGTTAACCATCCATACTTCAATCCCTTTTCTCTGTTTTTTTTTGTATTAAACGATTGTATTTCAATTAATTACAGTGTTTCATCAAAGATGTGTTTCATTAACGAACTGGCGATATTTTTTTGACTTCCATGCCAATAAAGCAATTATAAAATTATCGTTGACATTTTGCGCATTTCTTTCTTAAAGTAAAATAAAAATTTTACAGTAATTAGCGTCTCAAAATCAATCAATCGTATCTTAAGTACTTGATAAACATTTTTGAACCGGAGATATGTTTGCAAAAAAAAAAAAATTAAATAAAAATAACAACGTAATATGTAAAGATAACAACAACTTATTGGAAATGCTGTAAAAGCGCTACCCACATAAGGGAAATTCTCTTAAAATTGACAGCCACTCAAAATAAAACTTTCAAACTTTCCAATGTTATTTGAGTAAAAACAAAGTACCTTAAATTAATGAAGAAATTTGTAGAAATGATAAAAATATCTCAATGACAGACAAAAAATATATTGTGATAAACTTTTTCCCATATCGCCTAGCCCTAGGGAAAAGATAAGAAAATAGTCAGAAAATCATTAAAATTGGCCACACACAGTCTCACAAAGTCTGCAGGTCAACAACTCCAACTGGTTAACTGAATGTGGTTCATGGTAGCAGAGCTAGCACCACCAGCCTTTGGTCCTCTTTGCAGGTTAGTACCAACATGCCTGTTATGGTTAATGCATTGTCCTGAGTGGTTATCTGACACAGCAAACATGGAGCAAACACAGCCTACATACAATTTCATCTGCTTTTTATACAAAAAGATACCACCTATTGGGACCCGGGTTAAAGTGCTATAGTCATCCGTGCTTGTATATACACGGGTAGTAGATCATTATAGCATGATGGCAAGTTTAGCTAACTAGCCACAGAGACTGTTTTTATTCATATTTGTTGACAAAAGGTGTGTAACCCTGGTCATGACATTTCCACCTATATCTCTTTCTGTGTTCTTTTCTCCCTCTAAAAGATTTAGCATTTGGATCATAGCTGTGATTCTTTTCTTGTGAAGTGTGTCTTATAACCCTGTGAAGCACAGTTAGCCTGCTGCAATGTCCTGCTTATAATCTCAGCTACAAAACTGGCTCTCGATACTAGTTTGTCACAACATTTACAGGGTTTCTTCTGTGTTTTGGACCCAGAGGGAAAGAGTCCTTTACAGCTTAAGGAGGCAATTTAGTGTAAAAAGGTTGCAGTCTTCATTGTAGTGTAATCTTAGCATGGGACTTCTGTTTGTATGTGTGTCTATGTGTGTGTGTGTGTGTGTGTGTGTGTTTGGCCATGGGTGTACCGCGCAGTATAGTAGGAGGTAGAATAAGGAGTGAAATGATCCCTTTTGTCATTTCTGGCTGGTTGTTTGCATCTTCAAAGGAAGCCTGTGCAGAAAGCAGTGGTCGAGTTTAATGCCTACTGATGGGGAAAGGTTGATTATAGCTCCAGGATGGGTTTGGTATTCTTTTCACTCAGCTGGGTAAGAGTCAGATCAGTGGAAAAATAGACCTTTAGACAGTAGAGGAGTACACACAGAGAAACAGAGAAGTCATAGGCTTCTTCAAAAAGAAAGAAAAAAAAAATCTGTGGACAAACAGAGGAGAAGCCGAAGTGTCCTGTCATCTCAACATTTGATCCTGAATCGTTCACAGCAGGAGCTTTGCAAAACACGTTTGGGACTGCGTTATCAGTCAGCAGCACATTTTTGGAGTTGAAGTGTATTTTATCATGATCAGAAAGAGTGTCATGGCTGTGAGAGGCAGTGGGAAATTCTATACAAAAACAATCAGGTTCACCTCAGTCTTACCTGACACACTTTGATCAGAATTGCAGACTGAAATTCAAGGGTGAGGCTGAGAAGAGAGCAAAGTGCTGATTTGTATCATGCCTACTTTTGTGCTCCTCCCTCAAATGTCCTCCACTTCAAATCCAAAGTCTGCTGAGCTTTTTTGCTATTTCTTTTACTCTGTGATCTTCTCTCGCTCTCCTCTGGATTCTTCTTCGGGTAACCACAGAAGGGAAATCAAGGTCTGGCTGGGAGATATGGCTTAATACTTCCCTCTGATCCAAGTGATCGCCTGATCCTGATTTTGGCCCTTTAATTTTATCATCAAATTTGTACCATCACCCTTGATTTACTCTATCAGTGTTTTTACATGCACAGCATAATCAGACTAAGCTCATAATTCGTTTTTTTCACCTAATCGGACTTCTCTTCTTGTCTGCGTATACATGCAGCTGAGAAAATTGAATTATCGATGTGGCCGTGTCCTCCTCCCCAAAATTAGAGGGCGATATGGGCCTTTTCAGCGGTGCTGTTTCTGACCCCATACAACTGTCAACAACAACAGCAGGTGTGTGCCAGAAGTCAGAAGTGGCTACAACTGCTGCTGGGCATTTTAGAGCAAGAAGATGGAGCATCGTACAGTGTTGTTTTGATGTACGCGCTACTTTTTCTGCAGATGAGGTGCAGGCTACTCCTCTTCTCTGTTTACATGCACTTCAGTTGTCCGGTCTGATCGGAATAAGGCAATAATTTGGTTTTCTCGAGTGTCATGTAAATGTACTGTATGATTGTTTCCTAATTGTGCAGTTTCCATTTATATGAGGTGAACACGGTTTTCCCCTCTGTATTTCCATTGGCATAACAGACACCTCATGCTATATCCACCAATCATCCCTGACACGATGACCACTGAGCGGAGGAGTATCATTGATGATCCTCCGCTCTGTGGTTTTAATTTCCCTGCTGAATATTTAACTGATGTGGGTTTAAAGATACCTGTTTTTAAAAGGCCTTTTAGCAAATTTATTTTATATTCAGGCTTTAATCAAATTTTAGTACAGAGTGTTGGTGTTTGAGGGGAAATTGTCTGCTCGTGTTATGATATGAGTTTTTACCTCCAGGGTAGAGTAGGTATCCAGGATTGATGCTCTGCTCTGGCTCCAGGTGCCCTCTGAGCCAACAGCTACTGCCAAAAACACATCACTCATACTGTACAGCAAGGGCGGAGTACGAGAGGATAGGAGAGGAGAGGAGGAGTTACAGGGAGAGAAGATATTAAGAGGAGAGGGGAAGATCAAACTCGAAGGGTGACACTTAATAAAACGGTTAACTCAAAGTGAAAAGTAAGGTTAAGCTCTGTCAAGTGTAACAAGAAAAACAAAGGATGAAGAAGGTTAAAACCTGAAGTCCTACCACAGGCAATTTTTGAACAGCAAGAATCTGCAGCTGAAAAAAGATGTCAGACAGAAAATCTGAAGGTTTTGGACAGTAACCTGGATGAAAAAGGACATTTAAGATGTCAGATTTCTATTTGTCATAGCTTTTATTACAGCTGAAATTTATTTGTTTATATTTGACTGTTTCTGGGAAAAGGTAGATCTGTTACCACTTGTGCCACAATACTAAAGATATAGCAGTGATTGACTTTGATGCATATACTTTCTCCTGAGACAGTTATTTAATACCATCACATGAGTTGAGCCTTTATTTCTACTGCCTTTGTCTTCTACCTCTTCTTCTTTTTCCCTCTTCTTCTTCCCTGTTCTGCACCCCTCACCACCTCTGTTTGGTTACCACTGCTTACACAAACACCCGTCATGTTGAAAATAGATCAGCCCTACAGCAACTTCCAGCCAGCTCCCCGCTGACGAGTCTCTCCATGTTGATAATCTCACGCTGGATATTTTTGGTCTCCTTTGTGGTTGTTGTTTTGCGAGCAGATCAGCTAAGAGACTCTCCACCTTCTTCTTTGTGTGATCTGTCTCATCTGTGTCTCACCATAAATCTATAGTAGCAAGATCCCACTCAGACATTTCCTACCTGGAGGGGGGTGAGTAACGATACCACGACCTGCAGGACTCATGATCGTCCGTATGTCGACGTTTAAGAACAAATATGGACTGAGCTGCTGTCAAAGTTTGTTTGGAGGATAATATTTGTAGAGATCAACGTCTTTGGCAAAACTCAACGTAATTAGCTTCTGCAAAATATTAATATATTAATCATGATAATATTGTACATTAGCTGTGCATTGGTTTATTGATTAGTCCTGTGGCTGAAAAATGCATTACTTACAATCATGAAAATTCAGTGAAGTGAAGTCATGCCTTAGGTTTAGTTATTCCAGTTTCAAGGTGATGATCTGCTGAGTTCCCTCTTTAACTATTCGTAAATTGTAAATATTTGAGGTTAAGGGACTTGTTGAGTTAATTGGCACCAACACTAATGTTACTACCCAGAACAGCTTCAGTTCCATTAAAATTCATAGCTTTGGCAGTAAGTTCAAGGTATCACAGCTGTCCCTGATGCAAAATGTTCTCATTTTTATCTTTGTGAGCACCTCAAAGTGATTCAGCTGATCATATTCTAAATTTAGAGGGAGGAGGAGCCACTAGACCAGACACTCAGTACTGTATGAATAGCAAAAGTATCAGCAGTGCATCCATGGATTCATTTTCCAATGATTGATCATTTGGTGGCTTTTCTACTTGTCTGACCCCTTTGAATTCTTTAGATAACATGAAGTCTGTTCACTTCCACATTTATACACTCACTCACAAACACAATCAGTGGAAAAGCGTGACCTTCAGGATTCAGATTCTCTCTCTGCTAACAAAAAAGAGCAAAATAATTTTCAATGCTTCCCACTTTGGAACAATAAAAGGCACATTGCTCCATAGATCAAAATAGTCTTAAAACCATGTTTGTTCATGTGTGCAAAGTTTTATGTTTATGTTTGCAAAGTGTGTGCAAGTGGTTTTCTGTCAATGAATAGTGAGAAAGTTTTCAAAAGCCAAGTGTATTCCACTTCATTTGTCCAACTAACAATCCCAAAGCCAAAATATACTTTCATAGACATAAAAAGCAGCAAGTTCTCACATGTAACAAGCTGGATTAAGCACAAATTTGATAGTATTGCCTCAAAAATGAGCAGCTGATTTCCAAAAGAGCAGAATTTTATTTTATTTTTTTTGTTAACTAGACATTGCTGCTCCTGCTCCTGAAGTCATGAGTATTTTCACCTTTTATTAACTCCTCTTGAGTTATTTTTTTTAGTCTAAGGGGTGATGATAACGTAATTTAGCAGTATTTAAAGGGAAAATGCTAAAACGTCTTTCCTTCTGTGATGGTGAAGTTCTGTCTGTCACACACACACACAACACACCGTCTCTCAGCACCAAAGCTTGATCTGATGCACTGAGACGCAGCAACATGAGTCAGGTTGTTGTTAGTGTTGCTGCTGACAAAGTTGCTGCCGCTCTTTTTGTGA
The DNA here is from genome assembly GCA_962446985.1 of Xyrichtys novacula. Taxonomy (NCBI): domain Eukaryota; kingdom Metazoa; phylum Chordata; class Actinopteri; order Labriformes; family Labridae; genus Xyrichtys; species Xyrichtys novacula. The sequence goes on along the minus strand of OY660874.1, from coordinate 20,210,022 downwards.
GCGTGTGAGTGTGTGTATACGTATACCCTTGTGTTTATATGTGTGTGTGCGGTTGCTGACTGGTATTCTGTCAACTGTGTGTCAGCCATCTTGACACCCACAGTGCACTTTAACTTTACCGGGACATTCCATCCTGACAGACAAATGGCCACTCCAGTCATTTGGAAAAACCATAGATAGACCCACACATGCACGCGGCACATACACACTCACACAAGTTGCTGAAGTGACCAATTAGGAGAAAGTGTTGGAACTAAGCAGAAATGACACAGGGGTGTACAACAACAACAACAAAAAGCTGTGCGTGTTGTTTCTCTGAGGGTCAGCACGACTTTCCATCATTCAAGTTTTAACCTTCAATGTTTGTTGATGTCTGACCATGTTGACCTGTAGCTGCTTTGAGTGGGTTCTTCCCATCTTATCTGTTTTGATTTGCATATCCGCACTAAGTATAATGCATAGTTATCCATGATTGGGGGCAGGGTTAATTTGACTGACAAGTGGGCATGTTGCAGCTGTATGCCAGGCGGCTGGCTATGCCTTCAACTCCATCTCTTTGTTGGTCTCTTGAGTTAATCAGCATTTCCAATATGGCAACAACCATCTGTGGGCTGTAGAACCCAATGGATAATATCACTGAGACTATGGCAGTGTTAGCTGTGGTATGAACACAGATACACATTTTAGTGTTATTACCACAGACTGTATATACGTTGGACAACTTGGTTCCGCCTTCTGCCAGTATACAGATTTGAAGCCGAAAAGCTCTCGGTAATTCCGCGTTTTCTCTCCATTTCCTGAAACCAACAGTGCGCAGTAGCGTTGTACGCACTCCACCACTTGAGCAGTAGCATTGTACGCATTCAGCAGGAGAGTTGCTGAGAGTCAGGCTCAAACAGTGTGTCCTCAGGTTGAGCTAAACAATCTTCGTACGCCCATAGACTGTATCGTGTCAATCATAGAAAACATGAAACCCCTAATAACTTTTAAAAAGGAAGCTGTACAGAAAAAAGAGGACTTGAGCACAAACCAGTCTTATAATAACTACGGTTATTATGCATTATACACTGTACACGCACTCATGTATTCCTCATCATCACTCTGAGTGTGTATTATGTTTTTTGAATGTGTTTTAAGTGTCGGGACATGATGCAGACATGACTTGATTGTTTGGGCTCTTGTTGACATTTCATAGAAGAAACACATACATTCAGCCCTAACATGAAGATAACTTCAACTTCATTTAAATTTATACTCGAAGCTATTTGACCTAAATGTAGGAAGCTTGTCACAGTGATGCCAACTCCTGTTACTGTGTCAGTAACTTAAGCGCACATGAGAATCATCGCCCATCCTCAATACGAGGAGAGGTGTGAGGAGACTGCTGTAAAGGAGGAGGTAAAATTAAGTACAGCAGGTCAGAAGAGCTCACCTCAGAGGAGAGAGCGGATACAGAATGATGATGCTGAGCAGCAAGGCACAGCATTCAGTGTGTGTGTGTGGGAGAGAGAGAGAGGCCATGTGTGTGTGTGTGTGTGTGTGTGTGTGTGTGTGTGTGTGGCTCTGTTGGCTGCTACAACCAAGCTTACTGACTGTACCCATCAGTCAAGGTTGTGTCTTATTATAGGTCATTAGCCTCTCTGCTCAGCTGCAACCTTGACGCTACCTGCTACACTGTACCATAGTAAGCAAAATTACTTTGTGGCTTTGTGTTTTGCATTGCACAAAATGTGTATTGATAAGTGTTTACTATATATGTATGTCTTTTTTTTTTTTCTTGTGTGTCTGTGTGTGTGAGTGGGAGCACGTGTCCATGGCCTTGATAAGCAGTTACCTCTAGCTCGGTGTGATGGATAGGTTGATGCGGGGGTCACAGGAGGTCAGCCCACATGCCCTCATACAGTGGGGGGATGGAGTTGACTCATGAGCATGTCTGTCACAGATTTTAGCGCTACAGGGCTTTACCAGTCTAAAGTAAAAGTGCTGCCACCCACGATAAAAAACTGTCTGCCATGCAGGACAATCGGCTGAGTCCAAACTGCCAGCAGACATTTACTGCATGTTGCGTTTTCCTTACTGTGACAGTTACACTGTGAAAAGCAAACCACAGTAAGTCATTGAGTTCTCACCTAGATGTTTGACTTACTGTGGATGTGAAGCATTAAAGGACTAGTCTGCTTGTTGCCAAGAGATAATCTGGCACTTATCCCTCAGTGAAACCACAAGTGTTTTATTGATTTGGTTCTTATAGGACAAAGAAATAAGATACAATCTGTGAATTAGGGATTTTTAGAGATGTTGATTTGGTGATTTTTGTGTGGAGCAGGTGAGCTGTTGCCTCTTGCTACATGTAAACTCAGACATATTCTGTTTGTATTCAAGTTTTCAACACATTTTAGTGCACTGAGAGCTCAGTACACTAGACTGCCTTTATATTAAAACAAAGCTTTTATGTGAGGGACATGTTGCTGCTTGAAGTCTTTCATAAATGTCCAGAATCTAAATTCAATGTTTGATCTTATTATCAGCATTAGTCTATAGTTTTTCTTATCTATTAGTAACATTTATAACCCTTTATATAGGGCAGGGCAATATGGGAAAAAGTTTATCACAATATGTTTTTGTCATATCAGTCAAGATCGATATATATCATGATATAAAAAATGAAATTTATATCGTTATTGTTTTATCACCAGCCCTACCTTTATAACCAGGAATTGCCTTGAGATTTAAATGACTCATTCAAAGAACACCTTGCCAAGACAGCACAACAATTACAGTTTACAAATATAAATACCAACTTAAAGCTCTTGTGAGAAACTTTTCTCCGTGTCAACTCTGGCACCTCCTGTGGTCCAAGCAGCCTATGCCTATCTTGTCTCCTACATACTTGAGTTCCAGCTCATGACAAATATGTGTTTAGCTGCGTGAAATTGTGCTCAGTTGCCCTGAGACTGGTCAGTTAGTTGAAATCTAATTATCTATTTTAAGGACTAGTGCTGCGTTTGAGTTACCTCGTAAGTCAGAAGTCCAAGCTGGGAGTGACGTCACACCCGAGTTCCCAGCGTTTCAGTTACCAAGTCGGAAAAAAGCAAAATCGGAGGCGGAAACAAGATGGCTACATCTTCCGCTTCTGATTTTGCTTTCTGGTAACTTGGGTCTGACGTCATTCCCAGCTCGGATTCTGACTTCTGAGGCAACTCGAACACAGCAAAAGAATCCTTAAACATCCCAAGTTTGAAGAGGCTAAAAGTATTATGTTAAGAATTAACATCTTTTCAGGGTTTTACTGCTCATTGTGTTTTTCTCAGTTTCAAAAACTGCTCATATAAGACAAAAAAATACTGCAAACCTCAGTTCTCTTTTGCACCAAAATGAACTTTGTTCTCATCACACTAACTGCACCCTCCACCTGTTCAGTTTGACAGCTTGCATACACCAAACAAACCCTTGTGTTTACACCTGCGTACCTGCGTAACTGAATGTTGACTTGAATTATGCTCAAGCCATCTTGCAAAATATTCATCCTTGTGTGATCTATGCGAACTGGCGGGCATCCTGAGCCCAGCAGTGTAGAGCAATGTTGCTGTCACAGTAATACCGTTTACCAGTGGATCAGATTCATATTGCACTGTTCCCCCAGGAGGAAAACAACCGACTGATATTATTCCAGAGAGGAGAAGTGGGAGGGAGGCATTCTGGATCATCCTGTACCCCTCCCTCCATCGATTTCAGTGTCCCGTATCTTTTGCTAAACAAAGCACAACTGGTGGAGGGATGCAGCTCATAAGCATGGCCTGCATGAGACAGAGAGACAGCGACATAGAGGGCTACTTTATTTGAGCTTTTCCTTATGAAAAGTCTGATGATTTGATATTCAGGGCTGGTCTACTTCATCCGCAAGGACTGGGGCTGTTGCACTGACATCTGCTGGTGTTATTAATCTAAATGAGCTGCTCCATGCAGACAGATTGAATGGCCGTTCCAGCGCTCCGTCTTTTTTAAATCTATTAAAATCATTCAGGCTATGCTTGACCTGGTCGACCCCTTGAACTCTCATGACCGCAGGGATTGATGTTTTGGTTTAGTCACGGCATCATTATTGCAGTAAAGAGTCTAATATATTAATTCCTACTGTTTTCTATCAGCCAATGAAACTAAGAATAATTTGGATACGTCATTAAATCTGAATTGTTTAGTAATATAAAACTATTACAGAAATCCTGCACTTTCAGCAGGTTGTCCTTTAAAGGTATAGTGACCATTCTTCAGCAACGAAACAGGTGAATTTCTTAACACACCAACCATCATTGCCCGTCCTGTCGCCACGTTTAGGGACTGCTGCTGCTGCTGTTATAGACTTGGGCCTCCCCATTCAACAGCCTATTACTTTGTGTAGCCTGGGGGGCAGCTGGCTGTTTCAGCATCTAATAGCCTTCTGTTTGCCAAGCAGAATCGCCAGGATCTCTAAGACCATTACTCTGCTATAGTAAGCAGTAATGTGTATTTGTGGAGGCAGGTACGCCGATTAAAGACACATGGATAAAAGATCAGCAGTTGCATCGTGGACCATGTTGGACATTGAATTTAAATCCATTTTTACCTTCACAATAATTCTCTCCCTCTTCTTCTCTTTAAGTTGCACATACACTAGTGTGTGTATTCAGTGTTTTGCGTCTGTCTGCGCGTGTGCGTGATGTGTGAAGACTAAGGGGGGTTCAGGAGGGGACAGATGGCTCGTGGTCTGCTCTCGTCTGGTGCTCTCTGCCTGCCAAAGATCAGGCGAAAACAGTTACAGCACTCTGTACTTTATTCAGACCTTCCTGCACACTGAAATAACAGACCTCTGTCTGTTTTATAGATAGCTTTATGAGCTATCAAAATGTTATGGTGAGAACTACAGATATGACATTTACAGCAGATTTTGTTTGGTTTCACCGACAGGCTGTATTTGACAATGAAAGGCCTGGTTTTTGTTCTGTGGGAAATCTTAAGCTGGAAGATTACAGCAGAGAAGCCTGTGTTTATATGCCAGCTTTCAGACTGAAAGACTGTTATAAATCATCAGGGGAATTTCTACCAAGTCTTTGTCTGGTACTTTCATTTTCAGGGCATCACTAGCAAGTTTTGCGCACACCAAGTCTTTTTCATTTAGCATATTGTTCTGTTACATCCAAAACAAACTGCTTGTCATTCGTTTTTCCTTTATTTCTATTTTCTAGAGTTAAATTGTTCCTGAGAAACAGAAACTCACAAACTTAACTCTGCATGCAGTTACAGTAGGTGTTTTTCTGGATGTAAGAACATGGAGCTAATTGTGTTTTCCTGGCGTAATGGTTTTGCGAGGAGTGATAATGTGGACAAAAAGCTTTTAGACATGGCTTTTTGCATTCCATAAAGACATCAGGGGAGCCTCTCTGTCTGCGAGAATCTCAGCAGCAGATAATAATCACTAGCTTACTCACACACAGTCGTAGACCTGCTGTACTGCACTGACTGGAGTTTGAACATTTATTAGTTAAGTTGAACACACACTAGAGATGGGCTTTATTTTCATATTATTTATTGGTGCATTTTGTTTCTTGGCAACATGTAATGTCATGCAAGTATTCCCCATTCCTCATTTTTATACCATCTCAAGCCCTCATTGACTCACACATGAATACAATCCATAACTGATGCCATAAATGTCTGTGAGGGTTCAGTGCTAACTTGGACAGTGTTGTCAGGAAAGATTCTCAAAAACACCCCAATCAATATGTTTGTATATATTTCTGAATATCAAAAAAAAGGATCAGCTTTTGTTTCTGATTAGAGAAGAATGAAATAATATTTTTGTAAATTTATGAAATGCTTACTCTGTAAGATTTAATTTTTTATTTTTTATTTATTTTTTTTTTTTTTTGGGGGGGGGTACACTGGTCCGATATTTGGATCAGATATCAGCTCTGATATTGACAAATTAACTGGATTGGATATCTGATGAATGACGCCAATCCAGCGCCCCAATCCAGTCTTCCAGCAACACAGCGATTCCGTTCGCTCTATATTTTTTGTCTGTCTATCCGTTTGCACTAAATGTTTAGATGGAAGTCTTACTTTTTTTGCTGTGTGTAAAGCCTGATGCCTTCACTCACAGCACAAGATATACAGTTCATTCATTCAACAGTAGTATTGGATCGGTATCGGATATTGGCCGATACGCAAAGCCCAGTTATTGGTAAAAGACGGATAGGTGCATCTCTAGTTTAGTTTATGACTCTGCATTTATCATACTGTTATTCATACCATCACCATATTTAGATTAAACTTGTGATTTACGTGATTTTGAACTGGAAAGGGAAAATGACCAACAAACTGAAAATACTTCTCAACAGATAACAGATAACTGCATTTATTTCTGTTATCCACCTTTGAAAGTCACCTTTGCATAAATGTAACCTCAGCTTTTTCGAGGTAGATGCTATATCGACAGTATTTTACTCAATTTAAATTCTTCTTTAGCCCAGCTTTAAAGCTAGGACATAGAGCAAAGCCAGGACAAGTTTAAGTAATAGGAGATTAATTAGTACAGAGTGATGACGGCTGTGTGGGTAAATAAAAGACAAGGAAGCAAGGGAAGTAACTGTTGAGAGATAACACCTGTGAAAAGATGGCAGGGAGAAGGAGTAGACAAAGAGGGCAGAGAGGGACAGGAAAATGGGAGGAAAAACAGGACCCAGAAGAGGCAGGATTGAGGAAGAAGGTCCCCCCATCCACAAACTAACTTGTTTTCTCTGAGAGATTAATTTGAACAAACACAGGGGAGGGGAGGAGTAGAGTGATGATCAGTAATGGATGTCATTGTTTGATGAAGTGGTTTAATCATGCACCTTTGTGACTGTTCTGAAAGATACTTAAGAGAGCAATTTCTCCTCTGCTGTGACTAGAACGGCAAAGACTTAGAGAGAAAGAGAAGACTTTCATCTGATTCTTCTTGTTCTTTTTCGTCTGGATTCGTTATTTGGTATCACTCAAGTTTAAGACACATGATGTTTAATGTTTAAAAATCCACATTTCACTTGTCTGTTGCCTTTGCATGCATCTCTCAGTGTGTAAAATGTTATTGTGTCTGTATTTTTAATCACCTATCATCTGTCCTACATACAGCGAGCATTTTGATCATTTTCTATACAAGGGAAGAAGAAACCTACTCGTGGTCTCTAATCCTCTGCTTTATTTCTGAGTCTTTCCAGTCATCTGATTATTGTCTCTGTCATATATTTTCCCACACGCTGTTTAAGAATTCATAAATACATGTGCCTCTTCCTCCTTCCCATACATCCTCTCTCACACACACACAGTGCAGTTCGTCTCATTTTCAGCTCCCACAGCTTTCTTTTGCTACCTGCTGTTCACAGAAGATTGACTCTTAATATCGGGAATAGTCATTTCAGTCCATCTACTGCTTAGTCATTTGCATTTCCATGTCCCATTAATGCAGCACAAGGAGAGGGGACTTACTCATGAGCAACTGTGTCTGTAGAGGACTGACTTTTGACAAAGAAAAGGGGTTTTAACATAGTTTATCCACTCTTGCACTATATGGTTTGAATTAATCATGGCTTTTTAAATGGACCTGAAGGGCTGTTTTAATCAAAACTGTTTATAATAGTGGTGGGAATCACAGGGCAGCTCACATAAGATATGTTTCAGTATGGTACCATACATTGCCCACAATAATAATACTATGATAAATCTGTGAAAATGTTTAAATTACAACACTTTCAGTTTGATTAATAAGGGATACTAAATGCCAAAGACAAGGCAACTATTGGATTACCAACTTCAATATTTGGGTCAGAATACTGTTGGTTTCTGCTGCCTCTTGGTGGTCAGAAGTAAATTTTTGCTGAGTCAGTATATAGCTTAAAGACCGAGATGATAAAGGATAACTAGATGATCAAAGACCAGCCAAAGAACCAAGATGGCTGATACATGTCCTGTTAAAGTTCATTTTATCTAATGGAGGTCACTGAGAGGTTCCAAACAGAGCAGAGGTTTAAAACAGCTGTCATGTGTGGGACTGTCCACCAGAGTCCAGTGTTTGACTGTTGAGTGGAGTCTGCTGTGGGTCAAACTGAGGCTAGAAGAGGGAGTGAAGAGGGAGGAAGAAGAGGAGGAAGAGAGGGAGGAGTTTGATGTTTCTGATTTTCTGCCAGATTTAACTTAAGTCTGGTATGTTGTTTAGTTCCCTTTGGTCTCTTGTCCCTGTATGTCCCAGAGGCCTGTCTCTCTGTTCTCTTACTCAGGTCATCATATTTGTGTCTCTCTCCACTTTAAACTGATATCTCACGTGTTTTGGCATCTTCGTTTTATTCACACCAGCATCCTATATTTTGTGAACTTCCTTTGCTCTTTTGGAGCCGGTCTTTGGATGACCCTTTAGTGAGACAGCTATTGATCCAGCATGGTGCACTAGTGTGTAGGTTTCACCTGTACAGCTGACGAGTCAGTTGGATGAAATCCAATGCGACATTCTGGTTCTCCCCTTGTCACTGTCAGCATTATTGTTCCAGGTCCCAGACTTGATAGAGACAGGAGACTTCATGGGTCTAGCAGTGGTAGAGCAGTGTAACTCTACATACACTGATACATGGTTATAAGGCAGTAAATCATAAAACAGTTTCTTTTTTTGTCTCCTCATGCCCACTAAAGAAGATATAAGACTCTTTAGAATATATTTTACTTTATGCAGATGTTTATGGTTAATTAAAACCTCATAATAAATCTGATCATATTTAGGCAAACTGGGTGGTCGTGGTCAATGATGACAACTGTGGTTTGCAAATCTACTTGCTGCCCCAGTTCAGTGGTTCACCTATTTTCCTTTTCACTTTCCCTATTCTCCTCTTTTTCCTTCCTCTTTGCTCTTTCAGTTCCCTCACTCCCTCACTTCCTTTACCGTCCCCTTCCCCCTCCCCCCTTCCCAGCAGTTTCATGTCCCAGGTGACAGAGGCGAGCTGTGCCCTTGAGCCCGCTCCTTGCAGCAGAAGCAATAAATAACCGTCTGCTCTGATGTGTGTTGTCTGTTCTTTGAGGGCGCTTCCCTAGAAATCAGGCGAGTGAATTATTTCACAGCTTAAGACAACATGGGGACAATTAAATCTGCCAAGAGCCACAAGTATTCCCTTATATACTGTATATGTATGCATGTTCTGTTGAGGTTGAATGTCATAAACTTATGGACTGAACTGAAGCTAAGCCCTGCTCTGTGTGCAGAAAAGGTCTTAAATTACTTCAGCCTAGTCTTGGCTTGCATCGTAGTATTAATTTTAAGATGTGTGTGTTTATATGGCATATTGTTGCTATGGATTTATTTTTTAATCAGTCAATGCTGTTGATCTCTAGTTGTGAAAGGTATGCAAAAAGCTTTGCTTGGATCTTGTGCTGTGTTGTGAAAAACATGAGGTGTTTCTTACTTCCTGTAAAGAAGTGGTTTTGGAGATGTGAGGTTCCAGATGTGAGGGCTCTACCTGACTGCAGAGACATATACAGTATCTTCTTAATGTTTTTGAAATTTGTTTGTGTTCTAGCTAAACAAATGATTAAAAAAAAAAAGTCAAATCACAGATCATACTGAAAGTGTCCCCTTATACGATCAGTATCACCTAGTTTTTACTCCTGCCATTAAAATGTATTGCACTCTTTTGGGGTGTGCAGATGGCTGAGCGGGTTAACGCACACCATGTATCAGGACCACTGTCCCTACAGAGGTCACGGGTTTGAGTCCGGCCCTGACCATGTGCTGCATATCCTCTCCTCTCTCTATCTCCCCATGTTTCCACACTGTCCTTTCCATAAATCGCCCCCCAAAAATGCATTGTAGATTTTAAAATCTTGTTTCTGACCTACCATATTCAATCCAGTGCTTTTATTTATTAAATTTGTTTTGACGCTGATTTAATGTAACATTTTAAAAATCATAGCACTAAATAGTTAAAGAAGATTTGTTCAAATATTGCATCAAGTTTCTGTTGGAGTATCAACTATCATGTTAAGCCTCACTTGTTTTTTGTGTTTACTAAAACAGAATAAAATGAGAGACTTTTCGTATTTTTGTTTTGTTTTGACGGGACTGAGAATCGATCCTATAACCAATGCGATGAAGCCTGCGCCACCAGCCTAGCCTAACCCGTGCCCCAGAGATAAACATTGTTAAAGATTACTACCAAAAACAGATGGTGTTCAAAAAGGAATTGGGTTATTCATATGACTAAGAAGTTTCATAGTTGCATTAAAAAAGGCCGAAAATATTCAGGCACTGAAGACTGCATTGTCGTCAGTGTATGAGTGTGTGTGCGAGAGAGAGAGAGAGAGAGAGAGAGAGAGCACAACTGTGTCAAATGAGATAATTTTTCTATAAGTAGGCTTGACTCCTTTCCTTTTCTTTTGTAACCTTCCTCGGTAGCCATGGTAACCCTACCGTTTCCAAGGAGTGCTGTTCGCTGCAGTGTGTTAGTGTGAAGGAGCTTCTGATCCACTGATCACATGATCAGCTGGTCTCTTCTGGTACAGAGCATCTGTCACTCCCTCTGTCAGCTCCCACCACTCTCTGTCTCTCTCTCTCTCTCTCTCTCCTGTTCAGTCGCTCTCTCACGCTCTATCTCTCTTTATCTCTCATCTGAAAGTTGATAGCGCTGGAAAATACCCACAATGCTTTGGTGCCATTCCTCTGGAACAGTGACAGAATGTGAGGCAGCGGCTGAGGCATGAATGGCCGCATGTGACTGTTTGTTCTGTCTGTGTTTGTGTGTGTGTTATTTCATAGGAAGTGCTGCACAAACAGAAGTTTTACCACAATAAATATCACAGGGGTGCGACACTGATGAAGTATGCTTATCATTAATATCAACATACGACAGGCAGACTCAAATCCCAGGGAGTTTATGATATCAGCAGCGTTAACAAATCCACTGAAGCCATTTTTCCACACTCCTAAAAGATTTCTTGACAAATTCAGGACAGCCTGCCCACAAGAATTTCAAAGGTTGCTTGTTTGCTTACATCCCTCACAGCCTGAAATATGGTGAGTGAGGCAGGGTCAGGGTCAGCTGTGATGGTGGTTTCTTGCTTTTATGAACACACTGTGCTACATTATAAACTACCAAGTAAGAAAGAACATCCAGGTGAGCAGAAAAGAGTATGAAACAGCATCTTTTTTTTTTTGCATGTAGATTTCACCATGATATGCACATCATCACCTGCTCCTTTCTACTTACTCGCAGCAAAAAATCCCTGACCTCTACCAGCTGTATTCACTCATTACCTTCCTCTTTTGCAGACATTTATACCACCAGGGGGCTGTCAGGTAAAAGTCTGGAGGATATTGGAGGAGAATATTTGGCTGTTTGCCCACCTTCAGTGCATGTGGAAAAGATTAATCGAGCATGGTGGCAGGTCCATGTATTATCTGTCCATTCAATTATTCCATTTAATCTAGTAAGTGATAAATGAAAAAACAAGTCAATAATTTGTTTATTTGTTTTTCTGTATAACCAAAAAACAAAAAATGAGTGTTTGTTTTCGTATTTTCAACTCAAAACAGTGTATAATACAAAAGGTAATGAAAACAAAATAATAAATCTTATTTACAATTTTTGATTTTGAGTGCTCCTGTTTTGAGCGTACATGCATGGAGGCTACATTGGCCTTCCCATGATCCTCAGTGACTGTTATCATGACGAAAGAAAGATGTGACAGAGCAGTTCAAGCGCCAAAATCTTACGTTGTAACAAAGCTGTGGTTGCAATTTTTTCGACAGTCATATCATCCTCCTTCAGCATGACCCTCCTGGCGGCTTTGAATAATACGTAGGATGTGTCCATCTCCATGACAGCAGGCTAGCCTTTCTCTGCCACTCTGGCCTGAAGTTATAGGTCCACGTTGTTGGCTACTTTGTTGCGCAATGCACATGTGCGAACAGTAGAAAGGTTTGAACGAAAAGTAGATTTATTGTTTTGTTTTCGTTTCCATCTCTATTATATATTCTGTTTTGAGCTGAAAATACAAAAACAAACACTAATTTTTTTTTTTATTTTTGGTTATATAGAAAAACAAATAAACAAAATATTGACTTGTTTTTTCATTTTTTCTTTATTAAATTGAATGGGATAATTAAATGGATAGATAATACACAGACTGTGGCCCCATTTGAATCAGGTAGAGGAAAATCTTCCCACAGGAAATAAATGCATTTTCCAAATAGTGATTTGAAAGCTAAGAAAATGTTTGCTTACAAAACTCATTTGGAAAATTTGCATTGCAGTACATGTTTTTTTAAACTCTGTGCTATCTAAGTAATTATCTCATGACCCCTCAGATTGATTTAGTGACCTCACTGCAGGAAGTGGGGCCACAGGGTAGGAATCCCTGGACTTATATTAACACACTGAGTAGGTGGGAGGGATTTATTATGGAAGAAGGTTGTGCTTCTGTGGGTGGCCTTCCAAGATAAGATAATCAGATCCGTTACCACCCACAGGTGTAATAACCCAGCATCAAACACAGAACATGGATACGCTAGTTTGCGGCATGTTACGCTTCACCTTGATGGTATTTACCCTTCCACTCACGCAGATAAAGATCAGATCTGTTTCTGTGGGAGAGAAATAAGCATACTTGGCTGCTCTCTTCCTGCACTGGGGTTCAGCTATAAACAGGATTTGTTAGGAGATATCAGTGGGGGCTGGCCTCTCATTCTAGCCTCCCGCTCAGCTGACTGCAGAGTGTGTGTGCGCTTGTGTGAGTAGGGGGGGGCGTGCCTGCAGAGTAGGGGGGACAGAGGGTGTCCCTAATACCAAAGGAAAAGCCCCTTAATCCTCTGTTTAAGTGTCCCCATTGACTGTTGGGGGTGCCCTCTCTTTTTTTTCCACTCTCCCCCCAAAATAGCGTCTGGTGCTGTTGTTGTTGTTGTTCTCCACAGTTACTCCACTCATGCCCCCGCACCCCAAACACTCCCATAATTTGAGATCTCATAGCCAGGTAGCACAAGCCAAGCCTGGAAATTTATTCACAACACACACACACACACATGCACCCTGGTCTTTGTTAGTGGAAAAAGGCTGATAAGCAGGATGGCAATAAAGAGCAGCGTGCTGGCAGAGACCGAGGGAGGCAGGGAGAGTGAACCAGAGAGAATGAGTGGGAGGGAGAGTGGGTGGGATAACAAGAGAGGAGTGAGGTTGGGTGGGGGGTGACACATCCCAGTCGTGTCATTTTAGCTTAAGTATTTGTATCAGCTGCTATTTTCAGTCTTCCCCCCTGTCCCCTAACCTTGTGGATATCAAGATCACACTGACAAAATCCCTCCTCCCCCCTGAGAGTAAATGAAGGTGAGGAAGAAAAAGAAGGATGCAGAGAGGGAGGGAGAAGCCTCTGCTATTATGGTAAGTCTGTAAATGCACCCTCCTCCTTGTTACTAAGGTGCTTTCTGGGGCAAAGGGTTGCTTTCAGTGAGGCAGCGGGGATTTACCCTCTGTTGACACATATAGAAAGAAAAAAAAAACGAGATAGAGATTGAGAGGGGACGGGGAGGGTGTGAGGCGGCGGAGGGGATTTGGCGTGTGTCCTTCCGTCAGCGTGAAAGACGGCGAGATGCTCTGCGCTTTGTTTACCCACCACTGGAGAGCTGTTAGTTAGACCCCTCTCCTATTCCATCCTTCCTTCCATCCTCATCTTTTCTCCCCCCTACACCTTTTTACTCACCTCTTTTTCTCCCATCCCTCCCAACGCTCCGTCTGATATCCAGACAGCAAAAGCAACTGTTGTATCTGCTGCCACTGCTGCAAGGATTTATTGGTGTGCTGTGATTTTTTTTTTTCACTCTGTTACCTGAGCCAATAGCATCTCACCCTTTCTTCCGAGTGATATGGATGCCGGGGAGGTTAAGATAAGGACAGGACTAAGTGACTGGCTGACTGAATAGATGACTGGTTGCCTGTTTGGCTGCTTAGCTTACCGGCTACCAGGAGCTCAGGTTTCACTCTCCTTCGCACAGAGGAGGGAAAGACAGAGGGAGAGAGAGTGAGCATGGCTGTGGAAGAGGGTGCTGTTTTCCTGTCACAAGTAAGTAGTGCTGATATTCGATTCATTCTCTGAGATTTAATTGAACATTTAACATCTGAAAATGTGAAAATTTGTGTTGTATGATTTTAAAAAAGATGTAGAGGAGGTAACTGACTGGATCAGGGGTTGATTTTGTTTATTCATCAGGGCATCTGACCACAAAAAGATTCAGTCTGGTTTCGTTTCATATAACAGCACAAGTGTATTGGGTCTTTTGTGTATGACAACAATGAGAGATAAAATGTAAAGCCAGTGTCTGCAGGGTAATAATATGCAGGAGTGTTTGAGCTATACACCAGGGAGTTTGATGTCTTGGTTAAATGCCCATGGACACGCATGTTAATGTTGTCTGCAGAGACTCATGCCTTAATTGTTAAAGAGGGTGGATGTTTTCCTCAAAAAGGAATAATTTGACATCATCGGGCACTAGTTTAAGATGTGTGTGTTAGAGATGTCTATTGATTAGCTTGATGTGTGTTTGTGTTTTCTTTACGGCAAAACCAGCCTTGCTGTTTCTCATCTATATCATCAGCTGACTCTCTCCTGGGTGTTTCATGTTAGCTTGTAGAAATAAGGATTGTTATATGTGTCTGTTATAACTCTCAATATGACAATATGGAAACATATTACCCTAAATGTCAGCCAGTGAAGCTGAAAGTCACATATTAAAGTGATCAAACGTTCGTCAAAAACTACAAAGTGTGGGAAACAATCTTGCCAGCACTCATTATCTCACGCTATTTTGCAACCTCATGTATGTTTGACCCCTAGCATCTTACAGCATCTCACAGCTGGTTTTCCAGTAGTTTGATTTTTTTTTTTTAACCCTGCTGCTCTCTTGAACTTTACAGAGCTTATGCTGGGTTTCTGTCTTGCTGATTTTTTCCTCTGGTTCACTTGTTTTTCTTGGTGTTGCTTTTTCTGGCTGGATTTTTGTGAAAAGAATCTCAAAACTACACATATGCTAAGCACCAGTTAGCAGGATGACAATATTAGCGACAAGCTTGTGAACCTGCTGGAGCATTTATCAGCAAAAGATATAGACGGGTTTCTTGTGTACAAACAATACTAGGTGCATGCGCAACCATGGGGCAAAAGCCTGCTTCGGAGTGAACTGATATCACTGAAGATGCCGTATTGTTTGCAAGTTCTCCCTGAAACAATTGTAATAAAATGTCATTTCATCGAAAATATCAGGAGCAGGGTCGTAATGTTTGCCGATTCTTTGTTTTGCAGATTTGTGCAATTTACAGCACAACAGCTCCTTGTCATTTTCTTTCTCCGCTGACTCCGCTAGTAAACAAATCAGAAATGTCCTGCTTTCTGCCCCAAGGCTGCGCGCACATACCTGCGATGACGTTGCACAGAAACCCGTCTATTAATATCTGAAGGAGCTAATGGACTGATAATGATTCAAATGAATGACTGAGATTCACCCAAACTGCTGAATGAGTGAAAAGGCAACAATTTTTAGTAGTCATAGTTTGTTGAGTTTGTGTTGATAAATGGCACCAAAAGAAAAACAAACATCAGTCATGGTCAAACTGAATGACTGCTGTGTGAGCTAATGCTGCGTTCCAGTTACCTCGGAAGTCGGATGTCAGAGCTGGGAATGACGTTACACCCGTGTCGACGGCATTCCAGTTAACAAGTCGGAAAACCAAGATGGACGCCTACTGTTAGCTGTTATTAGCTGTTGTTCACAATTGTCAGCTGTCGTTAGCCATTGTCAGTTGTTGTTAGCTATATCAGTTGTAAACAACACATAACACAGTATTTTACTCTACAAACACCATAGCACCGTGTTCACAGTTAGACATTGGGCAGTACAACATATACCACTTATTTAATTTCACCAAAACAAAACAGAAGCGCTAATAAATAATACATCACGAGAACTTTTACTGTTACTCTTTACTGTTGATGCACTGCCATACCATCTTGGATTATGACATTGTTGTCAAGTTGGGGCTGGTGAGGATTGTACGGCTTTCTGAGTCGGAAATCCGACTTCAGAGGTGCGTTCCAGATGAGTTTCTGACTCAGAGCTTGGAAATTCCGACTTCTGAGTAAAACCGGAAGTTGGCAGCATAATGTTAGTCTCTTTCACTGGAAAACACTGTGAGACACATTTTTTATCGTTACCTTTTCAGACTTAAAATGCTTAATAGATCCAGGAAGCGATTCACTTATATGCTCACTCACTCCTTCATTTCAAAAACTTGTGCTGCCTCTCGTAATCATTTGTCTAAGTGGCCATTAGGAGGTAAGATGCATCGAGCCGCTTGTCTCCTGTTTGTAGTGCTCCTGAAATTTGTGGTTCTTTTTGCCTGCAACACTAATACAACTGAAAGCTGTCTGAGAGTGATGTTGATGCCTCTGATATCAGCATTCAATATTTACAGTCCTGGGAGACGCAGAGCAGATGTGAATGGGCTGAGCACAGAACATCTTGTACATTTGATATCTGAGGAGGCTCTTCCATGTAAAGACCGCTGCCATAGATTACCATTCATTATCCTGCCAATAACAGGCGTTTCATCCATACTACTTTAAGGCCTGATAATGATTTTCTAGCATGAGTATGTGACAGTGAAGAAGGGGAATTTATTCATCAATATCTTTGCTAAATTTATCTTTAAGAGAAGAAAAATCAGGATAAGACCAGAGACTAAACAAGGCAAGGGGTCTGGTTAAGTTTGACAGTTTCTAGACAAGAGAAATAGATGTTGTGGTTGATGGATTGAGGCTCTTTGGCACCACTGGGGGTTGAGGTCTGCCACGGATGTCCCTGTCTTTGTGCTGGCAGAGCTGTGGAGCTCAGTTTGCTTTGTGCTGTCAGGAGAGAAGGGGATAAAGTAAAACAATACAGCCACTGCTGGTCGGGCTCAGCTCTTGTAAGCTCCCTCAGCTCACCCAGAGCCAACTGCTATGACATTAACATGGGTGTCCATGTCTGTCAGGACACATTTTGCCGGGGTGTGATAGACGTGAACAGTGTCCAAGCATATGTAGTGATAATTGCCTTTTAAGACATAGATGTAGTGCAAAATTCTGCACAAGTTTGTTTCCTCACATGCTTGGTACCGGTGCCAAACTGACATCATTGCAGTCTGGCAGCCTGGGGTTATCGCTCTTTATGCAACTAAATATCCTCAATCCATCTGCACTAACATTGCGTTGATGTCATGAGAGAAAAAGTGCCAAGTACAGATTCAGCACAAATTAAAACAAACCCTCTGCAGCTCGACACATCATGAATCTGAACTCCAACAGCCAAAGACTGATCGGAGCTACTTAAAAGCCTGCCTGCTCAGCCTCTGTGTTTGACATAAGGGATGGCGATACTTTATCAACATAATAAGTACTTTTTAAGTATGGATATTTGTGTGACCTTTCCTTTGTGAACACGTAACAAACTCAAAGATTTTTTTTTTTTGTAATTGTAATTTAGGTTAGAAAAGATGATTGGTAAGGCCACACTTCCTTCCACATCACAAAAGTGAAGCCACATACGACCTGCCGTAGGGGCAAACATATGCGAATGTGACATTTTTGGAGCAAAAGTCTGCACAGTAGGGATCGGCTGGTGGAGCTGCTTTGTTGACTTCCTGCTCTTTCTGCTAACTGATTAAACTTACCAAGAACAAACATCCCTCAGGTCTTTCTGATTCTCCTCTTTACTATATAACTATCAGAGCAAAAGTCATGTTTGTGAAAAACCTTTTATAAGTGTTCTGATTATAAAATTTGACCCATGTCCCACCTGTTTACATGGAGGAGGCGGGGTGTTTTTTTTTTGTTTGTTTTAAATCTAAGCCAGACAGTAGGAGAGCCTTATATGTTTTGGCTTCACTCTTTGGGAGCTATCATGTTGTCTATCTCTGTGATGAAGCAATGCTGAATTTCTTATTTTATACCTGCAGCTCGTAACAGTATCACGATCACTCAGTTCACCATCGAGCAGAAAAAAATGCCCTTTTTTGTATCTCCTAACTCAATCATCAGGGTCACAACTTTATGGAAAGTCTTAGGTGAGCAAATATGAATGTTGCTTTAGAAATAAAACTCCAGCTGTGTTAGGGTTTGCTTTTTATCTTGAATGGGTTAGTTATCTTCAAAAGTTTGGACTAAGTCTGATTCTGTAGAAGTAGTGACTGTGGAAATCGACTGGCGTCACTGAGATCTCACTATTTCCCTTCCTTTTCAAGGCATGTGCATGCGCAGACCCTAATTAGTGAGGAAAGGCCATCTTTAATTACAGCTCAGATGGTTAATTGTTATTTTTACTGCAGTTTACCTGTAAATTAGCTCCATTACTGACTTGGTAACTCTGTAATAAGGAGTGATATAATTCTGAGCTTTTCCGGTTTTCACTTGTGTGTCAGATTTTCTTTTCTTTCTCTCTCTCTCTCTCTCTTTCTCCCTCTCCCTCTCCCTTCAATCCTACATTAGATTAATGCTTTCCTTCAGGCTTAACCTAGTCTTTAATGGCCCCATTTTCTTTGAACCTCTGATCTGTGGAGGCTTAATGATATTTCTCTTACTAATCTCTTGCCCTGTCCCATGTAATGCTTCATTCACAAAGACTTCAGGATCCTTCATGCTGGACGTAGATGGGATGTGGATGGAAGCTCGGACATGTTGGTCACTGGTGTTCACTGTAAGCATTAAGGGATAAACCAGCAAGAGCGATGAGGAGTGACTTATGGATGAAGACTACTTAATCTGTTGGCACTTAAGCTGAGGGAGAAGCTGAGAACGCTGCATGATTTTTAAAAATTAGTTACCCCAAGTTCAAAAGCATGTATCTTAAGGAGTCGTGTCAGTGTCAAATTACTGTATTTCATATCTGTTTTCACATACATAAGATATTTTACAGTACATCACTGTGTGTCTGTCATGTATGCTGCCTGTGTGTCTCTATGTCAGAGGTCCGGGAGCTGTCAAACATTTGGTGACTACAAAGCTCTGAGTGTCCTGGGTCATACAGTCTCGCTTCATCAGCTTGGCACATAAGAGGGACACATGTTTGTTATGTAAGACACACAACAACTGTTCTGATGCGTACCAGCATGCAGACTTGGAAACACATGCTGCATAGATATTTTATTATGTGGGAAAACTTTGATTTTAATAATTGATGGTGAAGGGAGGACAGATGGTGGTGTTCTGAGCTAAATATGAAGATCATGCTGAAGCTGGAGTTCGGCGTTAAGTCGGGCAGAAAGTCTGGTGAAATATTTTTAGTTTGAAACAACAGGTTTAGACCCAGGTGCTTCAAGAGAGAGAAATGATAAAGAAGATATAAATGACCTTGTACTTGAATAGAGCTTTTTTTTTAGTCTTAAAGCACTTTTGTCACATTCACCCATCATTACATTGGTCACAGAGGCTTCTAGTTCCTGTCAATACTAACTTATCCTGTTTATACACATTAACATACTGCTCAGTGCTTACTATGCTACCATGAGCATTTTGATATTCAGTGTCCTTGTGACGGCAGGAGCTGGAATGAACCACCATATTCCAATTGATAAATTCTTTCCTAAACCCTGAGCCACTGCCACGACTGAAATAATTGATCAATTCTGTATCTACATGAAAAAATCAACAAAAACACTGAGTTCAAACATGTATTTTCAGTATATTCAAATCATATTTGAGATTTGTATCAGTGATGATATTGCAAAACTATCAAGCTTTTGAAACATCTTGATTCTCATCACATTGTATTATATTGCATTACATTGTATAGTATTGTATTACACTTCATCATATTGTATCCTATGATATTGTATCCCATGGTATCTCTTTACGACTCATTGCATCATATTGTGTCGTATTGCGTTTTGTCATACTGTATCATATCTTATCACAACCCATGTTATTGTATTGTATCACATAGCTTCACACTGTACTGTATAGTAAAGTGTTGTACTACTGGAGATGGAGGACACTTCAAAAGTTGTAGCGACTGTAGCGGCAGCTGAAGTAGACAAACTTAATCTGGGAGGGGGTGAGCAGCCTGTGGAGTAGTTATCATCCATTTACCGTTATGCTCAATATATCGTGATATTGATTTGAGGCCATATCGCCCAGCCCTATATTGTAAACAGTATTACAGCACATTGTGAGTCTCGCTATAGTTCTCACATGTCATATTCTGTCATATTACAGAGGTGTCACAGGAAAATAGAGGGAGGTGTGTAACAGTGTTGAAGTGTAACACTTAGTTGACAGAGGACTTCTAGGTCTAGATTCAACGTCCTTATTTTCATCATCAAGGATGCTGGCTCTTAAAACCAGAGATGAACTGAAGTATAGTGATCTTTGTAACATGTTGCATTGTTTAAATCATTTTTAAACCAAACTAATAGAATTATAAATAATGTTTTTGATATCTCAGGTGATTCAGGTGTTTCTGAATTGCAAAACTCTATCATGCGAACACACTCTAGACTATGATGGTTATCTGTTTGCTGCTGAAATCCAACATCCAAGACTGTAATTTTAGATATCAAAGTTTCTTCAAACTTTGGTAGTTTTGTTCAAACAGAAGCAGGCTCCTGCATGAAGTGTTTACCAGTTTTCACACTCAGCAGCACTTTTTATTGTACAGCAGAACAGTACCAACATGAGAGTTTCTCTGGCAGCTTCTACTCTTTTTTTGATTGCTTCTCAGTCTCATTCTTGATCTCAAACTTTTCTGATGTCTCCATTAAAGTTAGTGGTTGTATATTACTTGTTATTGTTCTTGACCCATGGCTCATTTTTGTGCAAGTCCAGGCTCTTTGCCAGTGACACACACAATTATATCATGTCTTTTCTCAAGGCCACATGAACAGAAACATCATTAGCAGTTCGGTGCTGTCAAACTACTCTATGGGGATTGTGAGGATAGAAAAAAGGGAGATGTTGTAGATGTTGCAGAATTATGATTAGCTGCTTAATGGTCTCTTGTAGGCAGGAAATGACTTGGTTTCCGATGATCACTGCTTAATCCGCCATTACTTTGCTTCATGAGCACGCACAGATGCTAATATTTTCCTCTCATTGTTTATCACAAGAACAATCTGATTCTGGATGTCTCACATTTTGGCTTTGGGTCAGATGCCTCCATGTTCGTCAGAGTTATTTCTGGAAAAGTACGGTGAGGGGGAGGTGCAGAGGACAATGTTGGATAAGTGCTCATACCGTTTTTGCCCTGCTGAGTTTATCCTAAGAGTCTCTGGACACGAGACTAAAAATAGCAGGTCTGGGCTTTTGATAATTCAGGGGAATTTAGTTTTTGAGCTGCTATTACGAAGCAGCGTATCACAGCTTCCCGCTCCAGTGCTGATTTTACAAAACGCTCTGCTGCAAAGAAGCAAAAACAAAATATGCAGAGTTTGCTTTGTGTCATTTTATGTCAAACCAAATGTCTTAGAAGCAAACAAGAGAAACTCAGCCTTCCTCTCCTCTCCATCTCTTTTACTTTATCTCATCCTTCTGTCAATGCCTCCTCCCTACTCTCTTTGCCCTCCTCCAGCATGCACACATACTCACATACACACTGCATTTATTATAGGGGCAAAAACATGCTTGCCTCATCATTTTATTTTGGTGTGCAAAGCCCTATTTCTGTAGTGATGTAAAGGACAGCCCAGCAGAATAGAGAGTGCTCTGCTTCCTGTAGCACAGCGACACAGACTTTTATATTCAGAGGAGATGTTTGTGGAGGAGAGGCGGTCTCTGAGGCAGCTGGAAGGACCACCCGGTCACTGAACTTCCTACATTTTGGATTCAAAGGCGTTTGGATTTCTCAAAGCTGGAGTAGCAGCCCACAGGGGACTAATGGATGACGGAGGATGACGTGAATTGTTGGGGTGATGTCCTACGGCTCTGTTGTTCTCATGGATTTACTTTTCGGGAAGTTTTAACGTTCAGCGTTTTTTCTATTGATTTTAGTGGGACAATGGATCTTCTTTATGTGTGGATGTTGGATATGTTTTTCTCCCTCTTGAGATGTTTGAGGATTTCTGAGAAACTATGACAGAGTTCTACCTGGTATGGTAACATTTCAGCATCTACGTGTGTTTATGGTCTCCTAAGTGCCTGGAAGCAAAAGCTGAATCATTTATTGCGATGTAAGCATGCTGCCAAAGTCTCAATTGACAGACTCACCCCTCTTCTTCTTCTTCTCTCTCCTCTCTTCCAGTCTGACAGTAATGCCAGTTACCTGCGAGCTGCCAGGGCAGGAAACCTCGAAAAAGTCCTCGACTACCTCAAATCTGGGGTTGAGATCAACATCTGCAATCAGGTATGTTTCCGGATGCTCTAACTGACTGCTTTACCTACTTAAAGACAGTCCGATCAAGATCTGCTTTTATCTTTTTGTTGTTATAAGCAGGATCGTCCTCTTGCTTGAATATTTTATAGATTTAATCCATCCATTTAACAGAGTGAAACATTGATTCATGATATATCCTGCTGCATGAGATACACCGACTCCACTGCATCTATTTCCTCTTCAGAATGGTTTAAACGCTCTCCATCTAGCCTCCAAAGAGGGGCATGTAGAGGTTGTTGCTGAGCTCCTGAAGCTCGAAGCTGCCGTGGATGCAGCCACAAAGGTAAGACCCGTCACACATCACGGCTCAGCTGGACTATATTTGGATCCAGCACAAAAACATGGCTGCGCTGTAGTGTTGAACATCATGCAGCTGCAGTGCCACTACTGTAAGTGTGCAGCCTTTGTTGCCGCTTGTTATCGGATCAATATTTAATGATAGCTGTGGGGTTTGCTGCAAGAAAGAGTAATGTATGCCATGAAGCAAAAGGCGCTCAGCGTAATTACAGCAGGGTTTTTCTGTTTTGGAAATGTTTGAGAGAAGGATCTAGGTTGGCTAAATCTGAGGCAGTAGTAGTGTTACACTTTATATCCTGTTTTTTTATCATCCAACAAGGGAGAGTCTCTTCCTTTGAAGCAGCTTTACTCTGAAGCTAAGAGTTGAGAGGGAAAGCCATTGAAAAAATTATTCAGATTTGAGCCCAGAAGGCTTCCACTCCCAGTTAGTTGTCTGGTTCAGCCCCTCTGCCAGAGGCCACATCTCTAGCGCTGACATAAACACGGGACGAGATGAAATATTCAACATCAAGGAGAAAATCTGCCCAATTAAAGCGTCTCTTTATTGTGACCCTGAGGATGTTTGGGGATTAGTTTGAGATCTTGGGAATCTACTGCCTGCACCCCAATGTCTGTACACGTCTTCTTTATGCAGCTGGTGGAGACAATCGGGTAGGCAGTGCTGTCGAGGATACCCAGATTTAGTAACACGCAGTGTTTAAAGTCAGGCTGTGTGGGTGTTTAAAGCTAAAGTTAATTGTGTATCTGTCTCTGGTGTTGTGCTGCTCTAGTTGCTGGAGATTTGAACAACAGGCCTTGTCCCTGGCTCATTAGCCTCTTGGCAGCGCCGTAACAAACACATCACTTCAGAGGCTTACACTGTTGAGCCTGTCAGAGGGGTTCTTATTTAACTCTTACTGTTTGCTTTGTCACAGTGAGAGAGGGTTTGGTTTTAAGCTTTCCTGGCTTTAGAAATGTTCATACAGTCTAACCTTATCTGTCAGATATTACATTCAGTTTGTCTCAGTTTTCTCCACATGTGGGAAATGGAATTACAGCCTGCTGACTTGCTGAATCCAGGCTATTGTTTTTGTTTTTTTTATTTCTGTGTCCAAGGTAATGTCACTTTAGGAATCCTTTCTGAATGGAGAGTCTAAAAATAAAGAAAAGAACCCTACTAGCTTAGACTGGAAAGAAAAGGTGTTTACCAAAGTTTTGGAGCATGCTTCTGGTCTCTATCTGGTCTCAACATTAATCACTAACATCTCGACTTTAACAGTTTGGAGATCAGCTTCTGTTATTGTTGTGTCTACAACCCAGTGGAACGTAGGATATTCACTCTGGGCACTTGCAAATTATTAAATAGGTAGTCAGGCTGTCTGTTTAGTGATCCAAAAGGTTGCATTTGTAAGACATCCATCCAGTGAAGCTAATTGATACCATAAAGTTGATAGAATATTGTTGCCAGTAAAAGCTGAGCTATATTGTGTTTTCCAAAATCAAAAGTGGAAGCACACCACTGCTAATTTCATTCAAGTTTGATTGTTTTTAAGTGTCTTTAAGGGAAAGATCATCCAACAGAAGAGCACTGATCGGTGAAATTACTGGACAACCGTTCATGAAACCTCATTGAAGCAGAGAAGTGGTTGTCTTTATTTAGCAAACAGTCTCCTCTCTCTTAATCAATCTGCTCTGTGTCTCCACAAGAATGTCTACCTGATATCTCAGCTACAGTATCAAGTACATGTGACAGGCATCCACTATTGTGCAACTGCACTAGTTGTGAATTTTTATAAACCAGAATCACGTGGCCAAGAGACAGGCAGGGAGTAGGCTTTGCTTGCACAAGGACCTGCTCAGGTTCATAAAAAGCCTCCTGTAGTTTTATTTATGGCCGAGACTCAACAGGGGGTCATTTATGTGGGTGACGCACAGTATCGGAAGTGACACATTGTTGGCAGACCACGCAGGGGATGCCACAGTAAGAACGCCAGGGTTGTGGTTGACATGAGGGGTTTTACTGGGGCACATTATACTGACATGGATACGTGCAGTGGCCCACACACACGCACACACATTAGTAATACACTTGGACAGGTGGAGCAGAGCTTAACGCACATTCCTCTGGTTGTTTCATTTAATCCAGAAAGGAAACACTGCTCTGCACATAGCCTCACTGGCTGGCCAAACAGAAGTTGTCAAAGAGCTGGTCAATAATGGAGCCAACGTCAACGCACAATCTCAGGTGAGATATAATCATCACACACACGCATGGTCATGTACACACAATGTCAAGATGAGCCATCACTTCCTCTTTATCTCTGGTACATTTTAATACTTGAGACAACTTCATACACCCTGAAATCTGTATGTCTGATGTATACATTATTTCTGATGATACTGTATCATGAAGCCGCTCACACTGAGGGAATCTCTTAGAGGAGTGATCCTCATTGTCACACACTGGCTTCCAGCCAACTAGGCCTCTGCCTCTCCAGGAAGTTGCTATCTTTGCATTTCACGCTTAACTCTCCTAGATCAAGGTGACAGGACGGGTTTCAGTCACTGATCTTTCTCTTTGTTCTTATCGAACCCTGGGAAAGTAAATAGTGATGAAACAGCAACAGATACCAAGTCTTACAGGTTTCACCTATTTTTGCCAATGTCATCCTTTGGTTTAATTATCCATTCCTCTGAAAACACAAAAGACACTGTGTTTACCACCTAATATATGTCCACACAAGGCAGATATATATGTAGCCCAGTTGTTAGACTAGTCCCCATGAAACAGAAACAAAGTATTTAGCTACTGAATTCTTTTATTGCATGCCATCCCTGGTCCCTAGATTTGCTGTATATATTGGATGTCTCATTGAATAAGACAAAGGTCAAACAGTCCTTTTCAAAATGGTTTGTTTGGAAATTTCACATTATATGTATAGTGTTTTCTACAATGCACATTATGGGTTCTATTTTGGTGCCTCGCCGGAGACGTGCCGCAAGCGCAGCGTCAATCAGATCCGCCGTGCTGACAAGGCGTTCCCAAGCACATTTTGGTATTTTGGTGAGCCGCGCAGCCCGGCTTAAGTATCCCCCCTCCCTAACTCAGCTCCTCCCGGCAGCATAAATCATAGACGGGGAGGAGAGAGGGCGTGTAGTGAGTTTAACACAGCCGAGACCTGTTTTCACCAATCACATAAGCTCCTCTCCTTGCCTTTAAATCCGCCACCGGCGAGGCGTATTACTATTTTCATGAAGTAGTCAAAGAGATCAAGAGATGTCTGAAGACAGTTATGCCACAAGATGGCGACAGAGGGCAGCTGCTCAACAAGTGTCCTCCACACTCTCTCATCTGAGCACAGATGGATTTGGTGTGCGTAATGTTGGACCCACTGGTAAGACAAACACCCTTTTCCACAAAAAAGACACTCACATAAAGTTGCATATATTCAAACCTCACGTGACAAAGGTGGGTTGAGCGCACAGATCACAACATAAACTCCAAAAATGGCATTAAAATCGGAACCATCTGTGCGTATATGACGCATCGCGCTCCGTGGCCTGGCTCTTTCTTTCATAGATGTTGGCATATAAAATAAATTTGGCCCACAAAACTGAATATTATAATATCCGTGTGTCGGCTTAAAGTAGATAACGCATCTGAGCACTGAAACAAATCATCTGTTCAGCTGCAGCAGCAGCAAGACGGACAGAGGACACGGAGACGTGTCCAGGTCGAGCTGTGCGAGAAATAAGAGGAAGAAAGAAAAGGAGGGAGACACATTACGTATCTTGTTAACTTCATCATGTGTATTTATTTACTAGATATTTAATTTAATTTGATGCAGTTTCAGCTGTATTGATTCGGTCAGGTTGTGTGCCCAAACGCGTGCCAAACGCGTGCCAAACGCGCTCATCAGATCAGATATAGATCAGAATATATCTATATAGATCTAAATGTATGTGCTGACTCAGATTAATAGTTGTTGATGATTATTTATTGCACTGAAATCTGCCTGACACTGTGGAAACCTGCCGGTGAGGCATCAGTGACGTATGCCGCCGGTCTACCAAAATACTACTAGACCAGCTGCGTTCCGCCTTGCGCTGAAAGCTGACCAGGTTTGAATCGGCGAGCTTTCAGCGCACGTTACACGCCGGTGGCGAGCACGAAAATGTCACTGCGCCAGCTGATTCTGTCAACACCTCCCCCTGCCACGCCACCACACCCAGCTTGGCGGATCTCGGCTCGCCTCCGTGCGACTCAGTCCACGAAAATACCAAACTCGCCTTACGCCGGGCTCTGCCAGATGAAAATACAACTGCGCGGGGCTCGCCGCCCTCCGCCGCCTCACCGGCGCGAACGAAAATAGAGCCCGATGTCTTGAATGAAGAAGAAAAGCTGCAGTGCTCCATGAGTAAAATTGCACCAAAAACCCAATTTAAATGAACTTGTTCCAAAAAAAACAAAAAACAACAAAACTTAATTTGCAAAACTTGATTTTAAAATGTTAATTTCTGAATGTGTGTTTTTATTTGTGAACAGAATGGCTTCACCCCTCTGTATATGGCGGCCCAGGAGAACCACCTCGAGGTGGTACGGTTCCTTCTGGAGAACAATGCCAGCCAGAGTATGGCCACTGAGGTACTGAAATGTGTTTGTGTGTGTATGTGTGTACGTTCCCTCTACATGTGTGTGTTCACCTCTCTACTGTCATACTCTTGTTGTATGTTCCCATGCATTTTCTCTGCCTCAGTCATGTATGGTCTTTACATCTGTTGTACTAACCACCTTCATCTCCTCTCCTCCTCTGTTTCCTTTCCCTCCTTCCCTACCCCATCCCGGTTCTTCACCTCCGTCCGTCTCTAACTCTCTCCATCCTCTCATCCCTTTTCTATATCTGTGTCTATTTCTCATCCTTTCTGTCTCACATTCTCGCTCTGTCTTCTCATCATCCTCCTCTGCCTGCTCCCTTCTCCTCCTCCTCCCCCTCCCACTCCCACTCTGTCTTTTCATGAGGGACTGGGCAGAGCTTCATTGATTGGTAGTGTATGCTGGTGGAGGAGGCAGAGTGACCTTGAGTGGCTCTCAGATGAGGTCTGCTCTGCTCGCTGCCTCTCCTCCACGGCTGCTGCAGCTGCTGCCGTTACTGCTCTGATTTACGTTGCTCAGCCTGTGGAACCCGAACACACTCACACTATTAGGAATCACAGCACGTACACACACAAGCACGTGCAAATATGGAGATAAGGACCTGGTGAGGCTGATGGAAAGCCCCGGCTGGTCCACAGTCTGCTTGTTTACATCCATCGGTTATGTGCTAGCACACCAGCTACCTTTTAGGCTTTCATACACGGAGATTATCTTTGCATATATGTACATGTAGATTCAGAAAGAATGCAGAAATATATGAAAGCGCTCCTGCTCACTTCTTTCCCTGCAAAAAAAAACTCAGAGTATCAGAGGGAGCTTTTGGCTGAATTATGCATCATAACAGTGATGTGTGGGAGAGAGACATAAGCCTTTTCCAGTCCAACCTCTCCTTATGTAACGTACATTTGTGTCCTATATGGTGAGGAGGCTGGAAATGTTCGCATACATAGTTAGATCAAATCTACTGCTCTTGATGCCAGAAACAGATCAGACTGTTTCAGTGTGCCAAACTCATACATGCCACCTAAACAGGGATGTAGATATCCCACCTTGAAACAGCAGTGCAAATGTTAACAACATGAATATACTTAATTCACTGACAACCAAAAACCATCATCAGCTATCAGAGTGAACAGGAATATGCTTCATTGGGTGTTAAGGTATTAGTATTTGAAGTTCCAGGTATGACTTCACAAAAACAAATGTTACCAAGTGCATCTGATTAAGTGACAAAGGGTCTGTGGTAGGGCTGGGCGATAAAAGGATAATGATATATATCGAAAATTAATTTCCCTCAATATCAATTTAAAACATGGTGAATATGCTTTTCGATAGTCAGCATTCTGCCATGTTCTGGTTTACTATACTAATGAAAAGGGGAGTTGCTCCGATAGCATACCATACCATCCGCAACCATAGCATTTTAAGACGTGATGTGGTGGTGTGGAGATATTTTTTTTTTTGAGGTCGGACATGAAGCAGATTAATGTGCACTGCAAATTGTGTCAAGAACATTTTCTTGCAAAGTCGAGGAATACCTCAAATCGTTTTTACCACCTGAAGCAGTGCCACATGGCAGAGCACGGGCAATGCAAAAGGTTTCAAACCCCGAGCGGAGCAAGCAGCCCATGGCGCCTGTGCACCGAAAACAGCCGACCATGCAGTCCGCTTTCTCTAGCGCAACACCTTACGACAAAAAGAAGTAGGTTATTGTATTGCAAAAGACATGCTACCACCAAGCACCGTTAAATTACATTTTTTATATTGTGATATATATCGATATCAACTAATATGGAAAAAATATATCATGATTAACTTTTTCCTATATCGCCAAGCCCTAGTCTGTGAGATCTGAAAAGATCAGCCTCTAAGTCTGCTGTGTCTCATACAGACACTTAAGGGTAGCTGAAGTATCCTTTTACAAACCTCTCTCCAACTCTCCACAACAATCCTTTAATGAATGCTCATTCTGCCACACTGACCTCTTTCCCCGTTTCCCTCACATCTCACAGGATGGCTTCACCCCTCTGGCGGTGGCGCTCCAGCAGGGCCATGACCAGGTGGTCTCCTTGCTACTGGAGAACGATACAAAGGGCAAGGTACGCCTACCTGCCCTGCACATCGCTGCCCGCAAGGACGACACCAAGGCCGCGGCCCTGCTTCTACAGAACGACCACAACGCCGATGTGGAGTCTAAGGTGAGAGACGATGCTGATGAAGCTTTTGATGCTGGTGGTGGATCCTTAACTTTTGTCTTTTCATTGTTTCTTATCTCTTTATTCCTACACTTGTTTTCTTGATGTTAGTTTTCAGTACTTGCTTTACTTTTTGTCTTTTTTTGGTTGAATTTTGCTTATAATGCTCTTTTTGGCAAAAAAAAGGGGGAAGGAGCAGATGTTTCCTTATTTATTTGAAACTTTTTTTGAATTCATGCTGAGCTCCTCTGCTCTCTCTGCTCCTCCACTTCCTGTCAATGGAGACAATTTTCTGTTTGTTTTTCTTTCTTTCTTTCCTTTTTTTTTTCCTTTTTCTTTTGCTCACTAACTGCTCATTCTCTCCTCTCTTGGCTGACTCTGTAGATGATGGTGAATAGAACAACAGAGGTACACCTCTACTCTGTTCATTACGTAGTTTCTCCATTGCAAGCCATAAAACTTGTGAAAACAACAACAACAAAAAACACCTCAGTGCCCCTGACTTGACGCAATAGTGTTTCTGCAGCCCTTTGTCCCCTCCTCTTCTCTCCCATTTGAACTCTCATCTTCCTCTGCATTGCTTCATTCATGTAGTGGATATCTGTAGTCTGTAGAGGAAGCCAGAGTAGCGCATGTTTCACTAATTCTGACTCAGGGAACCCAGAGGCTGGAGGCTTGGGTAGTGAAGTTTTAAAGCTTGGTTCTAATAGTTTCATGGTGTCCAAAGCTGAAGCTTCGGCTGTTATTTTTGGCAAATTTTTTTGGAAATGTTGACAAAATCCTGTCTTAATGCGACACAGTCCGTCCATGAAACTGATTAACATGATAACCTGTGTTAGCATGAAATGTGGTTATCATTCATTGGAAATCTACGGTTTGTCCTTAACCTGCATGGCAACCAAATCCCCTTTAACATGTGAAGGAACCAAGCCTTCCAGCAACAATAACACAAAACAACAAATAGATAGAGTATCAGTTTAGGTAACTAGTTTGCTTCGCTCTATTTTACAACTTCAAATCCTTTAACTTTTGCATCTAAAGCATTTGGCATGGGACCAAAACAACAAACAACCTCAACTCTGCTTCTGTGGTAACAAGAGCTTTTGTCACACCAAAGCGAGGCCACACTGTATGTATGCGTGTGTGTGTAGGTGTGTAGGTGTATGTGAGTGTGTGCCTGTTTTGGTTGGCATTGTTTCTGGCTTTGGCAGGCTGACCACTTATCTTGTATGAATCATCCAAAAATGGCTCTGTTGATCCCAGGCCCTGCATCGTGGTAAACAACATTTGCATTTGAAGCTGGAAGACACTTAGTACTAGGAACAAGTTACACACAGCGCTCGAGCTGTTTGTCTGTAGATCAATAATAGAGAGATGGACTCATGTTTGATTTGTGTTTATGTTAGTTGAAGGTATATAGATGTAAATTTCTCCTGAAGTTGTTCATACAGTATTTAGATGTTAACACACCTGCTCTCTGCTGGAGTTTTGGTTGTTTGACTTTGGGATTCTGATGATTAGATAGCTTTAATATGAGATTCATTTAGTCATTGGGCAGATTGTTTCCATGTCCTTTAGCTGCTTTCACAGCTGCTGCTCTCTAAGCCAGGGGTTTTGGTGGGAAATGACTTTAATCTAAGATGTTAACAAACAGATATTAAGTCCAGTCCCGGGGTAATTTTGCAGACTTGACATATCAGGAGATTACCAGTGATTACTTTCAAATAGAGTTGAGTTCTAGACACACTTTTACTTAAGCAGTATTACGCCTCTCTGTCTCTTGGTGTGATGAGTTATATTTAGTAACATAAAAGCACCTCAGCAGTTGTGAGCGCACTCTTGGTACATGTTTAATGCTTCTATTTTGTTCTGCTACTATGAGGAAAGTCTTAGCGTAACAATGTGTAGTAGTGTGTGTCCTTGTCTGATAGAGTGTGACTGTACGTCAGCCATAGCTCTGTTTAGAGTTCTGTAAAGCCCAAGGTCTACTCTGAATCATAAAGATGCTGTTTTTAATGGTTTGTAATGAAACTATGTCTGTTTTCGGCTTTCTTCAATCCTCAGAGCGGTTTCACCCCCCTCCACATCGCCGCTCACTATGGCAACATAAATGTGGCGACTCTTTTGCTGAACAGAGGGGCTGCTGTGGACTTCATGGCTCGGGTGAGTACACTCTGCCCTCTGCTGGTTTGGAGGGGTACTAGAAAAGTAAAGGTAAACAAGTGGGAGGGAAGCACACTGTTATCACATGCACTGTTTTGCTGCTATGACTTATTATTTTGTTATCAGTTAGATCCCACAGGTGTACAAGCACTAGCAGTAGATATTTGGATTCATTACAGAGGGAAAAGTTTTAATGAGAAAATTTTAGGTTTGCAAATTAAAGTTATCTGAAAACTCATTTGAAAGTCTGCTTGACTTACACATGAAAAACCTTGGCTGCCATGCAGAGCTAAATCGTAATGAGTCCGTCTTGTTGCGTTGATTTCAATAATTCTGTTTCTTCCTTTAAAGTTCAGAAAGAAATGTCAAGTAAGCTTAGATTAAAGAAAATACTCCTCTAGATAAGATCATATTTTATGTATGTCATTAGATTCAATTTGTTCTTTTTGTATGGTCAGGTAAATAAGTTAATGAATATGTAGAAACAAATGAGATTTTAATGAAATATGTTTTTGATTTTTAAATAAGGATGTATAAGCTGAGAATGATTTGCTTCACATTTTAAATAAGGAAAGGTGTAATGGAGGGAAGTTATGTGTCCTGATCTAATTTCGCTGTGTGTGTACCCACACTGTGAACAATGCAAATTAGCACTTAGCACTATTGTTGTGTATTTTAAGTGGGCATCAGGATCTACAATAATCCCTCTGCTGCTTGAAATAAACGAAGTAAACAACAAACAGTGTTCATTACAGGCGCATCACTTCACAAGGCTACACTCTCCTTAAGAAACGCTCTGATGAGAAGAGTCGGATTACTGCTCTTTTTATTGGATATATACATTGAAATGCAAGAATGCGTGCTATTAAGTGTGTTTGTCTCACACTTAAGACTTAAGCCGTTCATAGACAACATTGGCGTGCAGCTATATAATTGAGTGTGTGGAGGAGTGTTTGTTTGTGGTCCCCTTTTGACACTGATTACAGGTTAGATCCTCAGAGTCATGCTAAAGCAGTGCAGATAGATCGCATTAAAGAACGGAGCTGTTTTTCAAGTTGATGATAAAAGGCTATGCCCCCTTAATAAGGAGGGTGTAGGGTTTGTTTTAGGCAGCTGCAAATTAGATCATTATTAGAATTTCTCTCTGCATATGTAAGTTTTGTGAGGGTTAAAAAATGTTGCATCTTAACTGAATCGTATTAATAAATTTGTTTATTTCTAATTTGCCCAGAATGACATCACACCACTCCATGTGGCATCAAAACGGGGCAACAGCAACATGGTCAAGTTGTTGCTGGACAGAGGGTCCAAAATCGATGCAAAGACCAAGGTGAGAGTTTAGACCCGGCTGAAATCCCTTCTTCTTTTCCTACGCTCATGAGGAAGACAAGCCCTTTTTACTCTACTCCTGCAGCTTTTTGCTCTTTTTTTTAATTTAAATCAATGCAAGCCACATTATCACAGAGATGAAGATGAAAAGAAAAATGAAAACTGTATATCTGCTGTGACTTTTAACACCTTTACTTTTTTTCTTTTCTGTTTTAGGATGGGCTGACACCTCTTCACTGTGGGGCGAGGAGCGGACACGAGCAGGTGGTAGAAATCCTACTCGACCGTGGAGCTCCTTTCCTGTCTAAGACCAAGGTAGCTACTGGGATGATCAATTTAGGAGGCGCTGCTTAGCTCAGAATAGGACAGGAAAAGTCACAAACACATGACCTTTTATTTTTTTAATTCATTTACTGTTTATGGCAGTGTTTTTAGCTCAGAGTCACATAGATCACACACACATGAATAAAAACATTATTTACAACATGTTAGTATTAACTGGCTTGACTTAAAAACTCGTAGCTTTTAACCAATCAGATAGCAGGCCTGTTGTTGTTGCTGTAGTGTTGTCGCATTGTCTCCATAACGTGTGTGCGACCTCTCCAGAACAGCCTGTCTCCGCTGCGTAGCCGTACAGTTTGACCGCGCAGGACGACCAGTGTAACAAAATAGACATTGTTGTAATGACCTCGTTATAACAATGCTCCTGTAACCTTCTCAACAACTTCCTTCACAGTCTGTCTGTGCGGCGCACAGCCACGCCCTAACTCCTTGTGTCTGTCTGTCCATCTGTCTATGTGTCCTGTCTGCGTGTGTGTTTGTCTTTCTCTCTTTCTCTCCCTCTTCTCTTTCTCTGTCTCTCTTTCTTTCCCTGTCTCCCTCCCACCATAGAACGGTCTGTCTCCGCTCCACATGGCCACTCAGGGGGACCACCTAAACTGCGTCCAGCTCCTGCTCCAGCATGACGTGCCGGTGGATGACGTCACCAATGACTACTTGACGGCACTGCACGTCGCTGCTCACTGTGGTCACTACAAGGTGGCAAAGCTCATCGTGGACAAGAAAGCCAACCCTAACGCCAAGGCTCTGGTAAGGAAATAGTAACGGACATAAAGCTTAAAGTAAAACATCTTCCATAAAGTAAAATTATATAAAATATCTGAGACGTTATAATCAGAAAACACCAATGACAGAGTAATTATGATATTGTTCATTAAGGTATAATGAATAATAATTTGCCGTAAATAATTAATAGAAGTAATTAGTAAAAAAAATCCATCTTATGATTTTTGATTGTGTTGTTTTTGCCTCAAGGCTCTCGCTGCTCAGACTTGATTGATAAAAAGTGCTACAAAGTCCTCCTGAAAGCAGCGAGATTGAGGCAGAGAGGTGGAAAAAAAAGAGGAGTGGTGGCAGAGGTACTTATGTTGATTTTTGAGGAGAAGGATTAGGAGGCACTTTCTGAGAATTTAAGACTGGAGGGGATGAGGAGGAAGAAGAGCTGAACGATAAAGTCTTCTCTCTTAGGTGGCTCCTCACTGACATTTTCTCTGGAGATCATTTGCTCCTTCTTGTCTCATATACTTATCATGTCACAGATGTTTTTTAACTGCAGAGTTCATCTCCTTTATACTTTATAGCTATAAAGATGCAGACTTTTTACACTGACGGTTTATTCTGTTTTTCTGTGTGCAGAACGGTTTCACTCCACTTCACATTGCCTGTAAGAAGAACAGAGCAAAAGTGATGGAGCTGCTGCTGAAACATGGAGCGTCTATCCAGGCTGTCACTGAGGTACAGCTCCACATACATCCACATTCACTCTTGTCCGACTCAGTCAATGTATACCACTTGGCATCAGAAGTGGTTTCTTTAATCTGTGTTGACTTTTGACTTGTGCTTTGAATGTTGTGGTCTGTTTTACTAAGTTTGAATGTTTTCTGAAAATGATCATGTTTGTTGTTTTCAGTCTGGTCTGACGCCGATCCATGTGGCAGCCTTCATGGGCCATGAGAACATTGTTCATGCACTGACACATCACGGAGCATCACCAAACACTACCAATGTGGTTAGTGGATTAAAGTGTCTCATCCTTGAGATTACCTGTTAAGAGTTAAATCTCACATCCATTTATATCTAAAAGTGAGACTGATGATTATTTCTGTGTGGCTTCCCAGCGAGGTGAGACAGCTCTCCACATGGCAGCGAGGGCAGGCCAGGCCGATGTAGTCCGATACCTGCTTAAGAATGGAGCCAAGGTGGAGACCAAGTCTAAGGTCAGAACGCTGAACTGAGTCTCTTTATTAATCCCTTGGGCGTGGAAGGGGAAAGGAAGTTGAAATACTTACCCAGCTGTCACTCTCATCTTCTTTGCAGGATGACCAGACAGCATTGCACATCTCCAGTCGGCTGGGCAAAGTCGACATCGTACAGCAGCTGCTGCAGAGTGGCGCCTCTGCAAACGCTGCCACCACCTCAGGCTACACCCCCCTCCACCTGGCTGCCCGGGAAGGACACCAGGATGTTGCTGCCATGCTGCTGGAGAACGGAGCATCACTTTCCTCCTCTACTAAGGTGGTAACAGATTTTTTTTTCTTGTGCATTAAGTAATCCAGTCAGAAATCCTTATTTTTCTCACATGGCTCAGCTCAACTCAGATGTTATAGACCCTACCATACTCCAAGCATTAAGGCTGAAGTGTCTCACAGTTAAACAGAGAGATAGGGAATAAGAACAGAAATGTTCAACAGTATATGAAATAATAAATGACTAAAAAAAGAGAGGATGATACAATTTAATCATTAATAAATACATAGATGGTATAAAACACCCCAGCTGAATAAAACAAAATAAGTTCTGGAAAAAAAAAAACATTTAATATCAGTGATGAAAAATAGTCAACTGCAGCTTTAAAAGTATCTGAAATAGTCATTTAATAATCATAAATCTGGTTCCACATTCAAGGACAGGTCTTTGATCTCCTCTCAAAAAGCCTTGAGATATTTCTGTTTAAAAATAAAAATAAAAGGGCTCTCTCATCCGTGCTCATATTAGCAAATTAACAGAGGACAGAAGACCTGCTCACATGGAAGAATGAGATCATGTCGATCCTCATAACCAAGTAAATTAAATTTTGTTATCAGTGTTGAGAAATCACATTTATCAAGGCTTACAGTATAAACCCACATCTGAAGAAGCAAACCTCAATATGTCAGTGCCATTTATCCCCACTAGTGGGCACTAGTCTGTTTATAATATCCTCCATGGTGCTGTTTTGTCATGTTAACTCATCAGAGATTGTAGTAAATGTGGTAAAGAGAAGCTTTTATTGTCCCCAGCCCTCAATGATCAAACATGTTTTACTGTTACTACATACGGTCACACCTTTTTACAGTTCACTCTCACTGAACACCATTGGCTCATACATGTAAAGTTACTCTTTTAATCCTGGTTGAAATTTTTGATACAAGAAGTGAGCCTGCGCTGATTTTTAGTGATGGTGGGCTTGTATGTGTCAGGCTGCATGGATCAAAGTCAAGGAAGAGACTTGATGAGATTAGGTTGTATCGTGTGTATAATGTGTGTATTATGTTGCTGGGGGCTTTTTGTGAAGGTGACCTCAGTCAGTGGAACAGATTAATGAAGGGTAAACCCCATGGTGCCAGTACGCTCTACCTCTCTCTCTCTCTCTCTCTCTCCGTCTCACACACACACTCACACACACTCACACAGCATCTATTGGGACATCATCTACATCAGCTGTCCAAACTTGAAACAGCAGAAATGCAGGAAAGAATACATTTGATTTCATTTTAGAGACGATTTTGCAATAAAGCGAACATTAACGCTCCTGCATTCAACGACACTTTCGACTCAATACACATGTCCTCTTTAAAATGATCCTTCAAAACGTGTGAAAACAGGCTGAAACCAATCAGACAATGGAGGTCATGTGTGGTAGAGCAGGAATGGGAATCTGTGGGAGTCCCACATTCCTCTGGAAAATATGACCTCATGTCTTTAAATATCTTCACATTCAGACAGGAAAGAAGCAGATTAACATGATCACATTATACAACAGCTAAATATAGATGTGGAATATATGAAGATATAGGGGCTTTCAGATTCATCTCTGAGGATTTCACACACTTTCGAACAGTGTGGGCTGTGTACTGTTACAACTAATTAAACCTCACACTAATTGTTCTTATCGATAAGTTATTTCCAGTGGTTAAAAATCAATCATAACATTTGATTTTGCACTGTTTCTACAAAAAATAAACTTGATTACGGTTGGATATTATTTATTTATTTTCATTATGAATGCATACGGTCACTGATTGTTGACAAGTTTGTGAGAAGAACTCGACCCCATCCAGGCACAGGCTGCCCTTAGACAACACAAATATTCTCTTCCTGTCTGATACCCGTGTCTTTGCTTTCTTCCTCTCTTCATCTTCCCACAGTTTTTTTTTTTAAAAGTTCCTATTTTATGCCCAACAGAAAGGATTCAGTCCTCTGCATGTGGCAGCAAAGTACGGCAAGATGGAGGTGGCCAGTCTCCTCCTACAGAAAAGGGCTTCTCCTGATGCTGCTGGAAAGGTGAGATATTTATCACACTTAAATTAGAGTTAATCTTAGGGCTGTTTTTAGATGTGCTACTGTTGCTTAAGGAGGGAGAGGCCCGGCATAAAGGGGACTCTACATAAAATAGTAGGCAGGGGATTACAATTCCAATGTCTTTAAAAGTAATACAAGCAGCTGCTAATGAGGTTTTATAGTGTCAAAGCCAAAGCTTTAGATGATTCTTAGAAATCCTGGTATCGTAAGATTAGCTCTTGGAAAAGAGTTAGATACAGCCACAAGGGTAAGGAGCAGAAATTCTCCGAAGATAGCCTTTTCTAACAAAGTGCAAAGCCTCTACTGAATTGTACATACAGTATCTGCTATCTTGAACCTCTTAAAATCTGGATTTAGTCAACTTTCCCTGTGAAATACCGCCAACAAATGACTTAAAAAATCAGGAAGTCATTCAGATACTGTGATCATTAATCACCCTGTAGCTCTTTCTGTCTTTTGGCCTTATCCAGCCTGTCTCCCAGAGAGTAAACAGAACACTTTTGGGGTTACATTTTCCAAGCTGCAGCTGGTTACGGGGGTGGTGGAGTTAGCTGTGCGAAGGACCATCAGGTTTAGAACTGATCCCAGGACAACACAGCAATCAGATGCTTGTCCTGTCATAAAAAGGCTTATGGGTAAATTTTGCTTGATGACATGCATTCATTACTCCCCCACATACACCCTTGTGGACATGCTCACACACACACACACATATGCAGGCCTACTGGCTCTGATCATGGTGCAAGCTTCGTTGCGTGTGTGTATGTCTGCGCCACCATCTGAGAGCATTTAACATAATGGCGGTCAGGTATGATAATGAAGCTTCCACACTGCTCTGTGGTGTCGTGCTAAAATCAGTCTCATTGTTGTTAGTCTGAACACAAAGGAAAATCTTGAGGGCTTTGATTCCAGTTTTATTAAACTAATTGTCTTTAAAGACATAAAGAAAGACTGATTAAATTGCTTTACATGAATTTCTTCACACCTGATAATGTGTAGGACCACTGCAACAATTCATTGCAACAGCTCATGCGGTTTTCATGACATTCTCTGCACTATTTTTCTGACTAAATGCAAGTGTTTGTTTAATGCGTGGGAAATTCCATTGGCCTGTTAAGCGTCCCGATGACTCAGTCTTGGTTGTTGAGTCTGGAGGGAATCTTTAAACCAGAACAATAACAACAACATGGTGCTGCTAGAGCTAGTACTAAAACTTGTGGTGCTGATGCTGATGAATGATCATTACAATCATTAAAATCTTTGAACAGGCCCGGAAGAGTTGTACCACATAGATGAAAAACATTCGCTAAAGCTTTAAAGGTTCCTTAGGAAAAGGAAACTTTTCCCAAGGTTTCTGCCTGTTAAAAGGAAGTTTTTCGTTGCCACTGTCACTCATGTTAGATGAGATGGGCCAAATCTGTCCCATCTTAAGGTTGAGTCTTGATAATTCATCAAACAATGAGCGTGGTCCAGACCTGCTCTTTTTCTTTGGAAAGCGTCTTAGGATGTCGACTGTTGTGAATTGGCGCTTTACAAATAAAATTTGATTGATTGATTGAGTGATTAGAAAAAATCAGACTGTATATACTTTGGACAACTTGGTTCCGCCTCCCGCCTGTATAAAGCTCCCTGTAATTCCGCGATTTTTATCCATTTCCTGAACCAACATTGCGCAATAGCGTTGTACGCATTTGGCGGGAGAGTCGCCGAGAGTCGCTGTGATGATGCTCAGCTCAAACAGCGTATCCCTTGGGTGAGCTACGCAATCTTCGTACGCCCATAGGCTGCAGGTGTCAATCATAGAAAACTTGAACCCCTAATAACTTTAAAAATGGAGCTGTACAGAAAAAAGAGGACTTGGGCACAAACCAGTGTTACAATAACTACATGTCAACATCGCAATCTGCGGGAAAAAAACATATGTCCTGTGTAATAAATTTTTAAAGTTGGTCCACAGCCCCATAAGCTTTGCTGGCGGAGGCAGGATTTATGACCTATACTGCAGCCCGCCACCAGAGGGTGCTGTTCTCGGAGTTGCTTCGTCCAGCAAGGAGGCAGAGGCTGTCCATTCTATATACAGTCTATGGGAAAAACAGAAACACAAAATGTCATATAATTTAGTGCTGAAGATATATCAGATTATTTAGGGCTGAAGATTTTAGGTGAGGTTAGGTTAAAAATAAGAAAATATACAAAACTACAAGACCTTTATAGTTGATGTTTCATGTCTGCTTGAAATGGAACCTAAAGTTTGCATTAGCTGCTACTCACTTACCACACATGGATCTCCAGGCAGCCCAGCTGCACAGTGAGTTATGTGAGGGCCAAATTTTGTCTCATGCAAGGAAAAAAAAAGACTGTATTAAGTGTTACTGCATCTGTTTTGATAGTTTATGTTCCTATGAGTCAGGTGATGTTATATAAGTGTACTGGAGTATCATTAAAGCTCTTTTAAACTCAAAAGAATGAAACAACTTATGTTGCCAGTTTGTAAATATGTCTTATAGGTCGGCTAAAGCATGTTTTAACCCTGTCTTTTCTGATTAAGTCTTTGTCTCTAAACTTCTTCCTCTAACTTTTGAGCATGAAGCTGGAAACTGTTTCTTTCACTAACTAGCCTCCATCAATTCGATGTGAACTTTTCATCATATCTTTGCATTATATCTTCTCTTTCATTCTTCTTATGTGGCGGGATTGTGCTTGTGCGTGTTCAGTGACCTTCTAACCCGGTGATGTGTTGCATGCTTGTGTGTCTGCGGATGTTTGTGTACCTGTGTGTGGGTGTTTCAGAGCGGGCTAACCCCACTGCATGTAGCCGCTCACTACGATAATCAGAGGGTGGCTCTGCTGCTGCTGGATCAGGGAGCTTCCCCACATGCTGCCGCCAAGGTATCCACACAAACACACATGTGCACACAATAAACTCACCTGGCTTGGTGTCATCTCTGACCATTAACAATAATCTGTATGTAAACTGCATTAGTTCAAGATCTTATGCTCATCCATTTTTCTTGCATTTCATCTGGTCTGGTGTTGAATGTTGTGAGTGATTGTGCAGCTTTTCCTCTCACCTCCTAAAATCTCTGAAATCACTTAACTTGACAAAACTCAGCTTGAACTGTCAGTTCATTTTGCCTGGTGGTGTACTTGATTCTATGTTTTAGAATTTGTCATAAAGTTTGAGTGGAGAGTGCATGCAAATTGACAGGTAATTTGTTATCAATCTTGCAAATTAACTCCAAAGCGGATATTTTTTTAAGTTTGTTCAAGTGTTGTAAACTTTTTGAGTTCCACATAAAAAAAAAAAAAAAATTAAAAGTAGGGCATTTTTGTCTCAGCGCCTGTTGAAGTGTTTGACACCCACAAACACATATGGTCAGTGACGCATCATTAAGTTGTGGTCAGTTTCCCGCTGAGCTATAGTTGTGTGTCAAACCCACGAGGCGAGTTAGAGCTAAAAAGCAGAACTGGCAGACAAAACCCTGACAGGAAGTGTTTGTGCCTCTTGTTGGAGTGACATTCAAGACAGACATCCCTCAAGAGGAGGCGAGAGCTTGTAAAGCCAATCTACCCATGCTAGCTGCCTTCCCTTTTCTGCCCTGGCTCTGATTCTGTTTGCCCTCTCTCTGTTAATCTGTATCTGTCTTTATTTTTTTTCTTTTCCAGCCTCCCTCCCACACTCTTAGTCATCCCTCCCTGGCTCTCGTTCTTTCTGTTTCTCTTGCTATAAATTGTTTTTTATTTGGCTTGGTGACTGGTCTAATTTCAATGCTTTTGGAAAGAGATGAATCTATGTGTGTTGAAGGAGTTGTCTGAAGTGTTTGCACTCATGAATACTGGCAGCATACTAT
Organism: Xyrichtys novacula; assembly: GCA_962446985.1. NCBI lineage: Eukaryota > Metazoa > Chordata > Actinopteri > Labriformes > Labridae > Xyrichtys > Xyrichtys novacula. The sequence goes on along the minus strand of OY660874.1, from coordinate 20,168,496 downwards.
AACAAAGGGTTGGAATAAACTCAATGCATGCATTATGTCTCCGATGAAAGAACCTAAAGTTGTGATTGTTACCAAAGAGATAAGTCTCGCTATAAACACTTTATAAAAAACAAAATTCACTCTACCCCATCTGTGAACCTCACGGCTTTCCAAAGCCTTTTTTTAGCCCACCTGCAGTTCACAGTAGCATCAGAGGGGTTCCTAACAGGGAAATGTATTTAAATGTAGTCCTCAGTTTACTCCAAGGTCCTCTCCATGGTGACCAAAGTGAGGAATGTTAGAGTGGTGACTGTTTCCCTGCTGTTAAAGTGCTGTCTATATCTTCAGCCAGCAAAAGACGCCTCTATTCAGAGGTCTAAGATGTTCATTCATGCGTTCTTCAAGGCGTGGTAGTGCTCCTGAATGTGATAATGAGTGGGTAATATTTGTAAATGAGTAGTTTTATGTTATTCAGAATGGTGATACTAAGAAAAAGGAGTCAATTTTTTATGCTCCAGCCCTTATTTCTGTATGTATCAGCTGAGTCTACGGTAGGGATGGGCGATATGTAGGCTAAAAAAATTTGTCACAATAAGTTTTGCCATTCTAGCGATAATGATAAAAGTCCCGATAAAAAATCGATCTATGTTTTTGACTCAATCTGTCTTGAGGACACCAGCTAGCATAGTCGAATAAGATACTTGACCACAAGTTTGAGAGGTAGGTTATAGAGAAAACTAGTGAAATATGTAAACACTTTAGACATTCATTCAAAACTGTTATTGCACAGAGGGAAGAGCAGCAGATCTGCTGTCCGATGTCAGGCCTACCTGATAGCACTCGTCTAAACCCCAATCTTAAAGGAAATCCCTCATGTGGATCCTCGTTCAGTTACGAGCTGCTCAGATCTTCCTCGCCACTTTCGTCCATGTTTGTTTGTTATTCTGATCTGTGTGGGCCATGGCTGCGAGTGCGTCGGTCACGCTTACATCATCGACTTGAATTTATTGCGTTTATCGTGAGATGGCAAATATTTATCGTGGAGGCATTTTCTGACGATAAATCATGAATGATAATTTATCGCCCATCCCTATTCTATGGTATCAAATACTGTTACATGACTGTAGAAATAGTGGCTTGACTGAGTCCATTCTGACCGTAGTGCCCATCAGCTCGGAGGGAAATCCATCTGTGTCAATCTTTAGAGTTCATTTTGATTTTTAACAGGATACAATAACTATCAGAGGAAGGCTGCAAATTGTCTCAATGTTATGTAAGAGTGTGTGTAACTAGTCCATATTGAAATAGAAATAGAAAGGATTGAAACCAACCATTGTACCCAGAATAACTGGGAGAAGAAGAGGAAGAGCTCAGTCCACACTCCTAAATGTCTGCCTCTCTTTGTCCTGCCTCAGAATGGTTACACGCCGCTCCACATCGCTGCCAAAAAGAACCAAATGGACATTGGGACCACACTGCTGGAGTATGGCGCCGACACCAACGCTGTTACACGGCAAGGCATTAGCCCCATTCACCTGGCAGCACAGGAGGGCAGTGTGGACCTTGTGTCACTTCTGCTGACCAAGAACGCAAACGTCAACGTGTGCAATAAGGTAAAAGCGGTGATATTATTTCATGTGCAGTCTGCTACGCTTAATAGCTTTGCTTGGATCTTTATGACCATCGCCATTGAATTATACATAAGCACTTGTAAATAGCATCATTAAAGGTCTGTTGCTTTGTAAATGACTCTCCACATTCAGAGTTTGTATATCTCAGTCTTATAATGAGGCCTTCGTTTTAGTTTGAGTCGAGTGTGAACTCATGTTTGTGTTCGTCCTGTTTGCATTTACAGAGCGGACTTACACCACTCCACCTAGCAGCTCAGGAGGACAAGATCAATGTTGCGGAAGTCCTTCTCAACCATGGAGCTGATGTCAACCCACAAACAAAGGTAGAGCTTTACAGATAACACACAAACACAAGCATGCTCATGGACACATTTGTGCAAAATCATCTCAGGTTCTTCATAAACAAAAGATTAGTACTCAATTGGAAGGTGTCTGTTTTTTTATTGATGCACGACACTGCAGTAAAATCACATGCATGCACATAAGCAAGTAAATGAGCGAATATTCAGTTACACTCTGTCGGTTACAATCAAACACGCATACAGGCCTCATAACAGGCTGCTCACGTTCACTGAGACAAAGGTGCTGCAGCTGAAGGTTGGACAAACACAAGGTTATGCAACGTGTGTGTGTGTGGTTGTGTGTGTGTTTGTGCTGACAGGACAGTTGTTTACAGCAAATAGGTTATACTCTCACTGATCTCATCCATTACTATCATGTGCCGTGCTCATTATTCACCAAGGGCATGAAATATGATGCGGTTATCAGGTAACATTAACAACAACAGATATGAAGGTCAGAATGAGGTCATTCTATCTCCCAGGTGAACCTTTTTTTTATTTATTTATTTTTTTTCATGATATAAAATAACTGTTTAACTCAGCATTTGAATTGTATGTCCCGAGTACAGAAGCCACAGTCTTTGTGACAGGGGACCAGGGTTCAAATTCCTTTGCCAATGGCATTTGCCACACCCTCAACCTAGTTTCCTACTCTTCTCACTGTCTTAACCTCTGAATAAGAACATTAAAAGCTCCAAAACAATCTTGAAAAACTGCTCTTTTGAATTTGTCATTGCCCCTGGAAACAATGACTAATTTCAGCGAGTGTGGTAAAACCAGTATTTAGCCGTAAAGGACTCTAAGTCAAGTCTCCTTTATGGTGCACTGCATTTTCTGCTGTCAAATTAGCAACTTGAGAAGTGATTATTAAGTAAAGTATGAAGTAAAATTCACCTCCTTGAACATTTCTGCAAAACGAACTCTGTTATTTCTTGGTTCAATACATTCCCCAGAGGAGTACCTACCTTGTCTTGTGTTTCTGAGGAGTCAGTTTCACTGTAAATAGTGCGTGACACAAAGGCTTCACTCTGGCTTTTTTAGAAGTCTGAGTCTGCAAAAGGAGCAGATTTACTCGCTTGTAACAGGTCTTGAAATTCTATCTCCAAAAGGAATGAAAAAAATGTAATTGTGCATTAATGTTGAATGGGGTCAGATTGTTCATTTCCGAAACATCCAAAAAAGTCTAAGGAAAATCTACACTAAATAGCTTTTGTGACAATTGTTGAAAAAACAACAACATGCTGCACTTGCTCGCACATATCTGTTTATACTGATGAATAAAGTGGCATTAAATCACTGTCAATATGAGTGTGGATGTGATTATGGTGGATTATGTTCTGCCTGTGTTTGCTTTCCTCAGATACACTTATACACCGATACAGGATTTGACAATACTGCTACTCAGACTACAAACGTACTACAAACAGATATCTGAACGCCTCTCATACTGAAATCCAATCTATCATAAACTGTAAAGAAACAAGATGAGGCCTCAAGATAGACTGCTGTATATTCCCTTCTTAATTTCATCTTTTCATCCTTTAATGTCGGTCTCTTCTTCCATCTTCTTTCCTTCATGCAGATGGGTTACACACCTCTGCATGTGGCCTGTCACTATGGCAACGCTAAGATGGCAAACTTCCTCCTGCAGAATCATGCCAGGATAAACGGTAAAACCAAGGTAAGAAAAAAAAAAAGAAAGTCCATGTTCACCCACAGGAGCACAAGCATCCACTCGCACTCACGTGTAGTCTGTTTACTGTTTTTCTTTTTTTGATGTGTACCTTTTTACTTCAAACTCGTCACTTAAATATTGAGTACTTCCTCTCTTTTTTCCGCTGTTTGTGCGTCTCTGTATAGAATGGCTACACTCCTCTTCACCAGGCAGCTCAGCAGGGCCACACCCACATCATCAACCTGCTGCTTCAGCACGGGGCCTCGGCCAACGAGCTCACTGTGGTCAGTGCACAAACACACTGGCACAGACACAAACACACATTCACACTCCAGCAGAGCAGAAGCTTGATGACATACTGAATGCTCTTTTGTATTTTTTTTTTTTTTTCTGTCTGCCTCCCGACCGTGAATAACTTCCTGTCGGTCAGAATGGGAACACTGCCCTGTCCATCGCCTGCCGTCTCGGGTACATCTCTGTGGTGGACACTCTGAGGCCTGTGACGGATGAAAACCTGACCTCCATGGTGAGACGCTGCCCTCGTGTCAGCTGCATTTCATATGGTTCAATTCACGCAATCTGTGCCACAAAATGAAGAAATTACTAAATCAAACAAGTGTTTTGAATATTTTCTATGGCTGAAAAATAGGTTAAATACTGGAGTTTGAACAGTAAGTGAAATACATGCAGCAAAAGATCAAAAAGATTTTTTAAAGCTCCTGTCAGGAACTCTGAGGTTGTGTCAATCTCTTTTCCCCCCAGCATACAAAGCAGCACTTTACTGCTTTTTGTCCTGTACAAGTGTAAGCTGAACAAAAAAACTCCCATCTGGCTTTTTTGACAGCTAAATATATCACTTACAGAAATCCCATACAGGAGGAAATGTAAAGGCTGTGTCAGCAGCATGCATTTAATCCTTTAAATGCACTGACACTTCCCCCCAGCAGGAGTTTTAGACATTAGAAATAACCGTACAGGAAAAATAAGTCTATTTCTGATGGTTTCATTTGCCTTTGTAGGTCTATAGAAACATTGGCAATTTTAGTTTGATGCATTGCAAGATAAAAACTCCCCTGATATAATCTTATATAGATTTACATACATGATCATAAATGTTCTTCCTTGAGCTGCGTCACCCCGCAGCAGTCCGTTATGGATTGGCCCAAGGTGTGTTTGACCCTAAATTAATTTTACACCGGAATATCCCTTTAGAATATCATTCCAGTTAAAGTCAGGCTTATAAGGTATGTCTTGATTTTGTTAATTTATTGACACTGTGTGCTGCCCTACTTCTTGACTGTTTGAAGCATCATTTGATACAAGCCTGAGAAAAATGATTGATTGCTGCGCTGTTTTTGTTTTCTCATGCTGTTGCAAGAAAAACTTTTGATCATAAAAGTTTTGCTTGGTGCTACATTCAACATTTATTCATCTTCTCACAGGGCTGCTATCAAAAACACTGCAGCCAGGAGCTAAATAAAATAACCCAAGACTGCAGATAGCACTGGGGGTTACTGCCCTAGTGGTCTACACTGTGTATTTACCTGTTTCCTGTTTGTTTACTGTAATATCCCCAAAATACAGCTTTGAGTTAAAAAGGGTGAAAATAATACTAATATCACAGACAGAGATTCTGTTAGGTTGATTGTTCCATTAAGAGGGCTGTTTTTATGAGTTGTTCTTGGCTCAAAACATAAACCAAAGTTTTATCAAAAGTTGCATTTTAGACCAAAACATGTAAAACTGCTGGAATCTCTTTTCTTAAGCTGACAAATTAAACTGAATCGTCTGGTTGATTCCTTAAGTCATAACTTGTTCATTCATCCAGCAGTGTACTGTGAGGAGTCAGTGTATGAATCCTAAAAAATCAGCCAGCAAATAAGTCAGTCAGGCTGGCTGTGTCACATGCGTGAGGTTATCCTGATTAAGAACAAGAGTGAGGGCTTAGATCGGAGCTTAAGGTTTCTCCTCAAATAGCCCCGGTCACTACAGCGATCTGATGCACACACGTGTTTGAGAGATGAAAGATAGGAGGAGGAGGAGGAGGAGGAGGAGGGATAGCGGTGTGAAAGTGAGGACAAAATAGAGGCAGTAGGATGATGAAGAGGTGACAGGAGAGTGAGGAGTGACAGTGTAGAAAGGTGGACAAAGAGGTCACTGAGGATCCTGCACAATCAGCAGCAAAGTCTGTAAGCCATTACTGCCTCTGTGTGCAGTCAGGTACCTCAAAGATCAAGGTCTCTTACCTACACCTCAGCGATTGATCTATTATTCACTGTATGAAGCCTCCACTGTTTTTATGCCTTCATCTGCAGGCTGTAGGACCTCTGTGTATGAATTATGTGAGGAGGAAAACGCCCCGCAAAAACATCACAAAATCATTTCTTTTCCCAACCAAAGGATAAGATTCAATTCAGTGTCCATGTTAGGAAATGTATTCTGGAGTTACCTTTATGCTGGAATGTAAACGCTGATCTTACAAATGACTTAAAATTAGTTTCTCTCTGAAATACCAGCAGGTTTCTAGTAATATCAAAATGCTTCATAACTAAGGTGCATTTGCTGCTTTTAGTTCAGCAAATGAAAGCAGCTCTGAATCCTCTCATTTCTTCCAGGCTCAGTCTTGTGTTATTAAAGTCAGTTTTATACTGCACAGGGTATCAAAACATCAGACGTAGGCTGGAAGGACTTTGGGGATTTGAGGTGTTATTAAATGCATTACTAATACCAGGAGGCATACTTGGTTGGGTCAGAGATAGGACAACACAACACTGTTTTTGTCTCTTGATAGAGGAGGACTGATAGTGGGCTCAAATTATCATTAGGTTTAATATAAATGATCATACATCAATAGCCTTGGCAGTCATATATTTTAAAATGAGACTTGCATAAAGTTTCAGCAGTAGGTTATTTTTTCTGATTTTGTGTTGTCCATCTACTTTCCTATTTCCAGACTGCATCAGAGAAACACAAAATCAACGTCCCAGAGACCATGAACGAGTTTCTTGATATGTCAGATGATGAAGGTATGTAGAAAATCCACATACATATTTTCTTTTTTATTCCCCCCTCCCTATTTTATTGCTAAAATTAAATTTCTTTGTGATTTGATTTGTATTAAAAAGCAAACTCATTACCCTGCATGATTTTCCACATGTGGATGTGTGTTGGCATTATTCATTAACATGTGCACGTCTAAATCACACAGTCCAGGCCAATGTGCCGGAAACTCTGAATGAGGAGTCTTTTTCAGACGGTGACGAAGGTACTGATCGCTAGTTCGCCTCCTCTGTCTCTGTCGTTTGTCTGTTTTCCTCTAACCTAAGACCTCACCTGCCCTGCTGAGGAGCTAACCTGTACGTCTCTGCTGTACCGCTGCTCAGCTTTGCGCTATAGAATATACTATCTCAGTTAGCAGGAACCATGCATAGTTTGCACTTTTACAGAGAGCTGTGGGGTCTTGTACATTACTTATTCTGCACTGTAAGACACTTTGCATAAGACAGGTATACTGTAAGTGCAGTCTAGCTGTCCTAGAAATCTAAAGGAGGGCCAGACGGAGAAGAAATTCTGTTTTATTAAGGTTAGTTTTGGTCGCACTTCCTGTAATACAGCTGCCATCATGAGGGTAAATCCAAAGTCTGCTTTTCCTATTCCGACTAAGAGATCCATCAGCGAACATTGAATTATTGAGCAGGTTAAGCCTCGAATCTGGTCTTGGTTTTCTGGCAGGTTTGAGTGTCCTGCTTCTCTTCACAAACTGACACTGCTGATGCTATTTTCACAGCAACTTAAAAAGCTGATATTTTTAACCGCTCAAGTAGCATAAGTCTCCCACATACTGCCTGATTCTCTTTTACAAAGACACTTTCTGAAGTGTCTTCAAGCACGCAGGCTCTTTGAAAGAGAGACTATGAGAAAATGAGAACAAGGTCACTGAAATCATCTCATGAAAACTCTGATAAATTACATAATAGCATAGTTAGCAGCAGAATAGCCACTGTGGCACCGCAGAGCCAAATATCACTGCCAAGTTTATGGTAGAAGTCACATTGTTTCAGGCCGCCCTCTTCAGTCTTCTGTCCTTTGTTTTGGAAGCACAGAGCCAGTGGGCCTGTAAAATTGATGAGCTTGTTCATGGGCTGTTGCTTTGGGGACAGTCAGGGGAGTGGGGGTGTGGAGTTTCTGTGTCAGGTGATACGGCCAGACTCAACAAGTTACATGCACTCACAGATCAGGTGAAAATGAATGAGTTTGTATTGCAGCCGTATGATGACGAACCTCATTGCTTTATTCATGATGAAGTTTGTTATCACTACCAGGCAGGAGTCATAAATAAGAGTATCTGCGGGCCTTATGTACTCCACATAAACTGTTTATACTGCGCGCATATGTGCATAATTCATCCACATCGCACTCATGCAGCAGCAGCAGCAGAGTTTTGTTCAGGCCTGTGATGCTTCATCTTTGTAGGATGTTTTTGTTTCACTTTGTGAGAGTGTGTGGGGGTGTGAAAGGAGGAGTCCGTGGAGGTAAAGAGTGTCCACATCTATCTCTAATCCTATATGCAGTTTGCCAATCCTATTAGGTTGTAGGTTTGAGTAGCGAGTGTTACAGGTCACTGCTGAAGAGTGTCTGTGTGGTCTCCTGCTTTCTAAACTCCACTTGAAGCAATTCTTGAAATGCAACTTCACTTTTTGTGCATCTCATTGATTGTAAATATAACCCTACAGGTGTTGTATCAGAGAGAATTCTTACTGCTGTTGGTGTTGTTGAGGTTTTTCACTGTCTGACCTTTTTGTGTAAGTTTTAGTCATTGTGTGCAACATGTTGAAGGAAGAACTACAAATAGAAATGTTGCTCAAGATCCTTGAAAAATGGCAAAATGGTGCCTGTTGCGGTTATTTCATCATTCGTTAAGCCCCACTCCCATTCTGAAAAGCTGCCAGAGTTCCTTCATAGAGGAAGGGGGAAAAAAGCCAAAGGGATCTCTCACTGAGAGTTTTCTTCCCCTCTCCGTCACTGTCTCCTCCACTAAGGTTTCCGTCTGTGAGTGAGGCGTTTGCTCGAACGACCTGTCAGCTGACTGAGCTCTCCACAAAGCGCTAAACACTCTGAGTGCGGCTCCTGTTTACGCGCTTTGTCATGGATGCAGTTGAGCCAGAGACGCGCACCGAGACTTTCTCTCCTTAAATCCAATGAGATGAGCTTTTTTTGAACTGCGCGCAGGGGAATTAACCCTGCTGTGACCGCTGATGTCAGAGGGTTAAGTCCTGTACTGTATCTAACCCAGCATTTTCAACAGCTTGGGAGCAAAAAAACCGCAGGATTTCATGAATTTGAGTTACATTTTTTTGCGTTTTGAAGTACAGACTGGAGACAAATGCGCCAAATCGGCCAGAGTGGAGTTAAGTGCGCGCGTTAAGGAGAGGTCAACTTTTTCCATCAGCAACAAAAGCTCTGAATGGACTACTTGATAGTCGTCACCTCTCTCTGGATTTACTTTTCGTGTTGCGCAAGTTTTTTGCGGAGCTTTAGTGAAGGGTAATTAACTCAGGGAAGTACAAGAAGAGTTTGGATCAACATGGCTACGATTGTCAAAGGTAAGCCATCAGAGCATCAGATCAAGATTTAGTAGTTGAGGTTTCAGGGCTGTGATGTAAGACGCCACAGAGGATCGACCTAATTATCACCCACTTTTGTCAGCTGCAGAAACTTGTCTTACTGTCGATGTTGTCCTTTAGTAAGGGACGTTCCTGTTGGAAAGCATCAAGTCACACATTTTGCCTTTTTAGGTTGTTAATAGCTCATGCTTATTTACATCATGCAGAAGATGCTTTGGGTCTAAAACACGCGTGTGAGCGTGTATGCTATGCGTGTATGCTATGTGTGCGTGCAAGAGTGGGAGTGTGAAGAGGTGGCTGTATGTGTAGTTGTGTATTTAAGCTTCAATGGGACAGTAACACATCATTACATAGCGGGGAGCCAATTGTTCCTCCGTTTGGTCAAGTCAGACAAACATCCAGGAAAGTACCGGAAGTAAGCTAATTAATTCATCTATGGGAATAAAAGTACGACTAAAATTGCAGCAAGAGCAGTGGTTCTCAACTGGTGGGTCCCGACCCAAAAGTGGGTTGCGGACACGTTCTGGATGGGTCGCGAACAGCTGATGTTTGATATGTCTTTTAGTTTGAAAAATAGCTTATTTTAAAAGGCACACGTTATGTCGTGGTCCTCCTTGTTTTCTTATTAACATGGCCTGAATGCAGTAAAAATACATGTATATAAAAATAAATTTGCTTTGTTTGAATTTTATAAAAGTGGATCGTGACTTAGGGACCATGGGAAAATGTGGGTCCCAGAGTGGGACCAGTTGAGAACCACTGGTCTAGAGTTTAAAAAACATGTTCAAGTGTAAATGGAAAGAATATCAAGTCGAAAACTAAATGAATTCTTATGTTTGATTAAGGTAACCCTTAAATGAACTTCACAGAAGTTTGTTTTCTTCTGAAGAAACCGTTGCAGAATACAAATCTGTCGTTTCTTGATATAGATTGCAGTTGCAGATCATGATAGCTGCAGGTAAATTACAAAAATTCAGCTTTCATCCAAGAGACCAAAATATGTAAGCTAATTAATTCATCTATTGGAATAAAAGTATGACTAAAATTGCAGCTATGTAGTCTAGAATGCAATAGATACACAACATCTGCGTCTTCAGTGGTGAATTCCTGTATTTTTTGCAACTATGTGGAAATCATAAAGCAGGGAAAACATATTTTAGTGTAAATGAAAAGAATGACAGGTCTAAAACTAAATGAACTCTTCTGTTTGTTGTTTAAAGTAACCCTTTAATGAACTTCACAGAAGTTTGTTTTCTTCTGCAGTTCTGTTGCAGAATACAAACCTGTCTTTTCTTGGTATGGATTAGAGTTGCAGATCATGATAGTTGCAGGCATACTACAAAAATCTGATGTCATTTAAGAGGCCAAAATATGTAAAGTAATAAACTTTATGAATTGCACTATTCCAAAACTTACAAGTGAAAGCACACAGGTGTCTATGTGAGGTTGTGGCCAACGTGGGACGGGATGGATAGAGGATTAGGGGTTATTATAGGTATTTTACATCTCATTTCACCCTCGCTCTTTTTCACAGTGTACTATGCTGAGTTCATATGTGTTTTTCCTCAAAAAAATCGTTGAAAAAGATTTTTAAAAAAAACACACACACAGGCAACATGTTAAAATAGCAATATTAATGCCTTACTGTAGTTCATCTTCATTAAAAATTATTTTTCCAATGAAACCATGGTGTTTCTGGGAGTCAATGCTTTCAAAAGTGTCCAATAGCAGCTTTTTCATCATCATCATCAACTGGTGAGATCATAGACTTAAACCCGGTTTCATGTTGTTTTATTTTGAAATTCTATACCGGAAACGCCTACTTGTAGCGTCTCGTAACTTGACATCGGTGCTGGTGTGTGATCGGAGTGCGGCAGTATTGAAGGTAGGGGGAGGGGCTGCGGTGAAGGAGCGGAGCGTTGCAGGCAGGACAGAGCCGGACATGAGGGAGAAGGGGAAACACGGTAGCCGCTCCGCCGGCTTCGTTGACCGGCGTGTCATCGTCCACCGGTCCGCCGATCGAGGTGCATTGCGGTTGTTCACTTTTCTGCTTATTCTCTGCTCATTGTGCTCGGGCTGTGAGTCGCTGTTATACCTCTGCTGCGCTCTGAGTGATGGGAAAGGAGCTGCGTTTGGTTTTACTGGGGGAGCTCCAGTTTTACCGCAAAGTGGCTTTGCTGCTCCAATCTGATGGCTTTTTTTTTCTCGAAATATATTCCTGTCTAACCTCTGAAAGAGTCGTCGCTGTTCTGTGGTCCTGCTGCATGTTGTTTTTCCTGCTACAGCCAGATGATTAGACAAAAAGAAAAGTTGCAGTGGGCTATGCAGTTGCAGTGAGGCAGCCTATGCTGGGTTTGAAGGCAGAGTGGTGTTTATAAATGATCCAGGGGCCTGCTTTTAAGTGCCATTATCAATCAGTGGTAGGACTTTTTTTCCTGAAATGCTGCATCACCTTATCTCCCTGGATTTTCCTTTTTTTTATATCTATATTTTTTGAAGTTAACAGGAGGATATTAATGATTTCACCCCCAACCAGGTGAGGATGCAATGACCGGGGACACAGACAAATACCTGCGGCCTCAGGACCTCAAAGAGCTGGGGGACGACTCTCTCCCTCAGGAGGGGTACATGGGTTTCAGCATAGGAGCCCGCTCGGCCAGGTAAGCACCTGTCACTTTAATGATATGAAAAGCACTGATGTTTTCCTGCTGCAGTGCTGTCAACTGTTTGGTTTAACTTGGCCTTATTTAAGTGTGGTCAGATTTGGAGTGACATCATGGTTATCAGTGTTGCTGAGGTTGTGCAGACACATTTATTATGCTGTGTCTGACGTGGTTTGCAGTTTTTCTAGATTATACAGATTGAACTCGGTCACAAACGCACATACAACAACAGGAGAATGGAAATCATTAGACAAAGCAGCTGGAAAGTTGCCATGTTATGATTCAACCTGACAAAATGATTCAGCGTTTTATGTGTGGCCTCATTCAAACCTATGCAAAGATTACAAACAGCCCCTGATATAACACAGGAGATATTAGCTGCGTCTTTAAACTCTGATGTTTCTGACACTCCCGAGTGAACAGCTGCACATCAGGACAGGCCTATATACAGTTTCAAACACTGGACGAAGTATGTTGTTGGAAAACTGGCAGGCTCCAGCGAAAACACATCAGCAGGTATATATGACAAGTGTAGTGCTTGTTGCCAGACTAACAGATGGCACATACGCTGTGATGGTGAATTGATAAAAACAACAACGCTAACTGTAACAGGAAGCTGCTCACATCAGGAGGCCACAGCAAACAGGGGAAAAAACCCTGAATTAAACTGAGAGATTCCATATAAACAGTTTGCTTAAAGGGAATAAGGGTTGATAATGGAAAAAGTGTAATCAGTGAACACTGAACTGTGAGAATTCAAAATATAAAAAAAAAATGCAAGATGTTTCTGACTGTCTTTAAGAGGTTTTGGTTCAAACTTAGTCTGTTGTGACTAAAATGGATTTTAGCTGAATGAAAAAATCCAAACCATCACCTGCTACAAAGTAGTACAACAAATACCACAGTAGTTAAGTCATTTACAGCTTCTCTATTTACCGCTTGTAAAATCTTTTTGGCAATATGATTTGACATGATTCGATACACTACGAAAAAAGGTCCAGTTTAATAAGATATGATAGGATATGATGTGATACAGTACAATACAATACAGTACAGTACAATATAGTGTGATACAACACTGTCATGTGATACCAAGTAGTAGGATTCAATTCAATATGAATTGTTACACCACACTATGATATAGTACACTACTATTACAGTAAAAGAATACAGTACAAAAAGATAGGTTACATTGCAATACAATATACAGTACTGAACTCTACAGTAGGATACAATACTGCATGATGTGATATGATACAGTACAATCTTATACAATATGATACGCTATAAGTACAATATGATGTTACTGTTATGCAATGTTTTGTCCCTTTAGGAAAACTTACAATAAACACCGAAATATTCCTTTAAAGTTTTGGAATATAATGCTCTGGTATTCTGTATATTATTGATTTTTGAATGCATAATGCTAAGCGAGTTCTTTTATTTTCCTTACTTTTATGTTTATCACATCAACATTGCATGGTTCTCTTTTTGTGTGGGCTGCACAAACAAACACACACACGCACACACATACATACATATGCACATTCATGATATCTTATACACTCTTACACCTAACTGGGGTTAAAAAAAATATGCAAAAGCACAACATCTGTCATTATATAAAAAAAAGAAAGCCATGTCATGCTTGAATGTCTTCAAAATGCTTTGCTTTTCACTCTTCTATTTTGTCCTTTCCCATGTTTTCTTGCACCCCCTCATTCTAGCCCTAGAATCAGGTAAGAAAGGAGTAGTAGTAGTAGTAGTAGAAAGCAACAGTAGCTCTGAATGGTGTCTCCTTCCCCTGTGACTCTGAAACTGCTGTGTAACTCCGACCTTACACCCATAAAGCCACTAACCATGACTCATCCACTGTGCATTGTCGTCATCAAGTGTTGCTGTTATTCCATTTGTGGTCGTGGACTCGTCCCTTGATGTTTTTTAGTATTTGTCCATAATAGCTGCTTAACAGTCATCTTATTTTCCATCTGTCTACCACATCTTCAAATTTGCAAAATGGATTTTTAAAAAATTTTATCAATGCAGGTATGAAACTAGTCAATCTTGCTGGAAATTAGAAAATAGAAGCTGCACTTCTTTGTTTTGTTTTGTTTTGTTTTGTTTGTTTTGCAGACTTTTCTGCATTCAGAGTTGTGTTGAATAACCACTAACTTTTTTTGATGTGGCTTTTTAACTAAGTGGCACTTTATTTTTATTTATTTTGTGCCTCTGAGTGTAACTTCCAGGGATCAAATGCATTTTTCACTCATAATCTTCCCCTTTTTAAATCACTAGTTATTGGAGATGTCCCAGGATTATTTAGGATAAACATGAAAGTTTAATCACAGTTTACAGAGATGGAAATTTTATGGCCTGAGATTCATCTGTAATTGGCTCATCATATTAAAATCTTGCACATCTACGAAGAACAAAAACTCTACTTTTTTATATACAAACACAACCATGAAAAGATGCAGATAAAGAGTACGAGACAGGAGAAGCTGTCTGGAGATGTAGTCAATAAAAAGACAGATCGATCAGTGATAAAATGGTTGGAGGGGTTTTGAATGAAAGAATGGTAGGGTTTGAGAAAAGTAGAGAGAAAATCCCCTGTGTAAACCCACGACAGAGAGGAAGCTGTAATTAGACAGCCTTACAAAGAGGAGTGTAGGAATAAATGACAGACAATCAAGAAGACAACCATGAAAACAAGCAAAGAGGAAATAGAGAAGTATGGATGTTTAGGAAGAGGAGGAGGAGGGACAGAATTAAAAAGAGGAGGAAGCTGTGAAGAACAAACACAGTCTGGGTGAGAGCAGAGGGGAGAAGAGGGGATGAGAGGGGACACGGTGCCGCCATGCCAGCGAGTCCATTCAGGCTGTTCAGAGTTGCTTGGTAACTTCGATGGCGGGGTAGGCAGGCTGTGCTGAATAAAGGGCTTCTCTCTGTGCTGAATAGTGTACCCACTCAAACACGCTGAGCTCTGCAGTTTCTCCCCCTCTTCTCTCACCCACTCCCCCCCCCTTCACACATTCCCACAGGACACATCAGCACGCATACAGTATTCACAAAATAAGGAGTAGAATTGACAGCTTTGTCAATGAGATACAGATTTTTTCATCTCCCTTGTGGAAAAACACAAACTAAAGCAGGTTTATCATGTGAACTATTTCTGTACCTCGAGCATAAATGCACCTGTTTTAAAGAGCTGTGCATTCACACAAACATTACAGCTCCTTTTCTGCAGATAAAATCCCTGTACACCAGAAGACAGCAAAAGAGAAAAACAGAAACAGCCTTGTTTAGAATTGACATTACCGCATCGAGCTGTACAGGCTGCAAAAATAGACACACGTCACCGCACACACAGCCATAAAGCAGACTGCAGCAGGAGTGATAGAAAAGACCAGATTCTCTTTTGTGTTACGCTGCTCTGAAACAGGTCTGGGTCAGCTGCTAATCTTAGAATAAAGAGATGTCAGTCTTTGAGCTGGAGTCGGATATCGCAGTTTGAAACCCTCATAAATCCCCCTTTTCTCGTGACTTTTAAACAGAAGATCTGCACAGAGGAAACTTGTGATTTTTAGACTCGAGCACCTAGTTCACTAATCCGTCACGGTTCATCTTTTAGAGACACGTAGTTACATTTGTGTTTGTGATGCACTCCTTCATTTAGAAACGCTCACAAAAGCCGTCTCTTTCCCCTCTTCTATTTAATCTCTTTATGCAAACACACTGACTCCCTCTCATTTCCATCTCTGAATAACTCGCTGTGCTATCTGCAGACTCTTCTGCCTCTATCTATTTCCCACTTTTGACATTTGGACTCTCTCTGTCCAGTAGGAAATACACATGATTCCCTGGAGGTTGCATGTTGTAATGTGTTCCTTGCTTTTTGTTTTATGTTGTGTTCCCGTACCCGTCACTTGTTGTTGCCTGCCGCGCTGGGTTGCGTGGTAACATGTAGCCTCCGCTCCTTCAGTTCGGATAGGTCCAACACACTCAACCGGAGCTCTTTCGCCCGGGACAGTATGATGATTGAGGAGATCCTCGCCCCCACAAAGGACACGGTAAGAAACTTTCCTCATCTTCCTCTTTATGTTTTGTTTCTCCTCTTCTCCATTTAATTCTTCTTTTCCCTGAATTTCTCTTGCCTGATGAAAACACTGGCTTTGTAGGGGTTAAATCAGGGAGCGGGGTATCTTTACTTGTCTTGCACTAAGGTCACAGCAGAGGCTGTGCTGCTGATGTCATGCTTGCCTCTGCCAAAGTGCTGAGGGTGAGTTTATAGCACCTTGGCGAAGAGTTTATCCAAACTTAAGGGCTCTGGGAGGCCCCTGTCTGCTCTCCCATGGAGAAAGCAGTCCTCTGCAGAGCTTCTTTGACCTGTGTAATGCTTGTTGTGGTGGCTGTGTCTCTTATATTACAAACAACACAAGAAGTATGACATACACGTGCAATGACAGCATCACCTAAGAACTTAAACTATATATGGCCAAAAACTATGCACCCAGATGAGCCAGTATTTTTGACCCTGGAAAGCCTGCTGTTAAAAGAGAGTCAAACTGGAGATTACACAGATCTAAATTTCGACTTGGTGATTAATTTCTGTCCTATCACACAATTTTCTACACCTTTGTACGTCTTCTACAATTTAAGAGCAGAATTTGGATGTCAAAATTCAATATCAGCCTTATCCCAAAAGTGGATAAAAAAAAAATCAGGTTTCTATAGTTGGAAATTGAACCGTTTAGAGTCAAATAGACTGCATTTAGAGCTAACAGTGACCATATATGGTCGTTAGTGTGACTTCTGAACTGTCTTTCTTCTCCTTTAAGCTTCAGAGTGTCTGTAAAGACATTTCCTACTTGGTTGACCCCCTCAATAAGGTATAAAGCGTTCGTGGATGTCCGGCTCATTCATCAAGTTTTGTTGATTTTCAGTCACCATCACAGAGCTGAGTTTTGGGTCTTTGTGTGTTTCTTTGTACGGGATCTGTGCTTTTCTCACTTCATCCATGAGCGCTGTTGTGTGTTCGGTGTGTAATAGTTTCCATGGTTTTTGAAATTTCGATTGTGAAGTGTAAACACGCATAATGTTTTTTCAAGACTGATTTCCAGTTTCTGGTTTGTCGAGCATCATCATTATTTTGCTTGCTTCTGTTTCTCTGTAACAGCAGAATTAAAGAAGGACTAAAGGGATATTCCGGTGTAAAATAAAGTTAGGGTCAGACACATCGTAACACAAAGCATTTTTTGTGGCTAAATAGTGTCTTTTTAGTTGAGCGCGTGGCTTCTGAGACTGCTGTGTATTGCTATTGTGCGGTCGTTACTCAAGTTGGTAAAACTAGAGAAGCAAGCGGTCTGCAACATTCATCTCTCGACGGGGTGTCTAACTCGGTGTCAGGGTGTGTTTGACCCTAATTTTATGCTGGAATATCCCTTTAACTGTGGTTTTTAAGTGAATGTTTTTCATTTGGATTATGTTTAGACTGTGTATACTTGTGACTCTTTTGGAATAATATGAGTCAAGAAATGTTCTCAGCCGATCACTCCATACCATGCATGACACCAGGGTCTTCTCTGTCATCAGTTATATCTGTGCTGTATTTGATATTTAGTTTTCTTCATTTCTGCTCTAATTTGTGTACCTCTTTTCTTTCCATTGCCTTTTCTACCCATTTTCCTGTTTTGGATTCTTTTTTCCTCTTCCACCTTTTTCCTTGTCTCCTTCCTTTGCGTCGTCTTTGTCCTTTAAATCATCCCTTTTTCCCCAACTATCTTCATCTGCCTCTTCCCGATCCTCTCTTCCCAGCACCTGGCTGTGACCAGAGACTACAGCACGGAGTGTATGCGGCGCTACAGCTGGACTCCAGACACCATGGACCACAGCCACAACACTGTGTCCAGCCCCATTCACTCCGGGTAAGAACAGCGGTAGCGTGTACCTTACATACACAAACACAGCGCGTGTGTGCGTGTGTGTGTATAGACACATAAACCGCGTTTGCATCAAAGTAACTATTGCAGAATCACACATTCTTTATGCTTACTGCGCAGAACTGTTGTATTGTGTTTTTGTTCTCCCTCTAAGAGTCAATATTCAGCAAAACCTGCGGCAGCGATGCAGACAATGTGCAGGGCTGTGGGATTTCTGCAGTGCTGTTACTGTACACATGATAATACAGCAGAAAAAAGCAGTCTATCCTCTAAAGCTCTCGTGTCATACTATAAGTCCAGAGTCATGTTTTCTAACATCGCAGAAACAAAGCACAGAGTCATGGCTCAGGTGTTTCATTTGGCTAAAAAAACGATAAGACTCTGATCTCATTCGCCTCCCATACTTTGGATATATGAAGTGATAAAATGTTAATATCCACTTAGAATGAATGGTGCACAAAACTCAGTGCATTTTACTCCTCAAGAATAAAACTCCAGGATCAGGTTCTCTGGTCCTTTTTTGACCTTTTATTTGACCTATATGTGTGTTGTTCTACTTGTCTTTTATGTTATTATGTCCTCATTGTGTCTTACGTGTTCTGTCTCCCTGAGTTTTCGACTGTCGGGTTAAATCTCACACTCTTTCTTTCCTCAGTAGTTATTTCAGATCCCAAAAGTGACTGTGAAACATTGATACTAAAACTAGATCCTGGGGGTTTGCCTCCTGCATTGCCTCCATGTGTTTATTTTGCAGCTTCTCCTCCCCGCTCCCTCAGTATGACTCCAGGTGATGACTGAGTTCGCTGCTCTCACCCATGATGCCGCAGTGATGTCACTCACTCCTCCACCTCTTGTCTCCCACTCGCCCTTTTTCACTCTCTCTCCTTTACGTGGCCTCCTCCTTCTCTCCTCCTCATCATCCGTGTGGTCTGGTGTTTCATTTGCACTGCGTAGATTTTAGAAGTGTGTAGTCAGCGTGTTTGGAAGTTTCCTCAGTGATGTGCCGCCTTTGTCTCTCCCTCTCACAGTGCACATTACAAACACGGTTTTCTCAAAACCTTATAGGGATTCTGCAGTTCACAACACAATGGATTGAAAAAAAAAACAACATCATGTAAAATTCTTGATAAAAGTTAAGAAGTGCTCGTAAAAACATTAACATATTTGAGTTTTTCACCCCAACACCTAACTCCTTCCTTACTTTTGATTTGTGTCAGTGAGTATTTTAATGCCAGCTCTTGATTTGAAGAGACACATCATAATCACATTAACCCTATCTTGGTGGAACATCTGTGTAGGTGTTAAATATAACTTAATGCTGCTTCAGAGGAACTGACATGTTGGAAAAAAGTCTCACCTTTTGCTTCAGAAGTAGAAACAAGCTTAATTAGTTATTTTTAGTTCATGATTAATGTTTGATACCGAAGCATGTGAAGGTGATTATTTCCAACTTTCAGAACTCAGAGCATCATTTCTCTCTTTTTCTACCGTTCTGTCTCTTTCCCTTTCTTGATTTTGTTCTCTCTCTTTTCCCTACTTTGTTTGGGTGTTCGGTGATCACAGCATGGGAATCGTCCTCCTCACTTGTGTCCGTGTCATGGCTTCTGTCCATCAATCCGTCTGTCTTTACTATGAAATTCTAACATTGTTGCTCTCCTGCAGGTTCTTAGTCAGCTTCATGGTGGACGCCCGCGGTGGTTCCATGAGAGGCAGCCGCCACAACGGCATGCGCATCATCATCCCCCCCAGGAAATGTACGGCGCCCACACGCATCACCTGCCGCCTGGCGAAGAGGCACAAGCTGGCCTACCCCCCACCCATGGTAGAGGGAGAAGGGCTGGTGAGCCGGCTGGTGGAGGTTGGACCAGCTGGGGCACAGTTCCTCGGGTACAACACTTTGGCCTTGTTTCTGTTTTTTGTTAAATTGTAGTTCAAAGCTGTACAGACGACTAATCTAAAAGGATATTTTCTATTGTCTATTTAAGATATCAATGCAGTTATTAGCCAAGATTTACTTCTAATTTTCATTGGACTGTGTTTTTCTTTTTCAGTCCTGTGATTGTGGAGATCCCCCATTTTGGTTCTATGAGGGGGAAAGAGAGAGAGCTGATTGTGTTGAGGAGTGAGAACGGGGATACATGGAAGGAGCACCAGTCTGACTCCAGACCAGAGGACCTCACTGATCTGCTCGCTGGGATGGATGAGGGTAAAGAAATACAGATTTTAGGAGTTTAAATGTTGTTTTCATGCAATATGAGTGAAGGCTATGAAGAAAAAAACAACATAATCCTCAGTTTTATGTCAGACCTGACCAACACATTTTCCCCATTTAACAAATCAGAGTATGACTTATAGAACAGGGTTTATTAAGCATAAGTTACAACCTTTTTTGACTGTATTATATTTTGGCTATCTAGAAATCATAAATGACTTTCTTAAAAGCAGATTTAAGGTCTAAAAAATCTTAACCACCCCAGCAGTTTCACCAAAATACCCTTAAGGGTGCAAGTGCCCCCATTTGAGAAACACTGACCTAGAAAAATCTGGACTCTCTCCAGAGCAAAGTTCATTTGTGTCGTTTGTGTTGTGAGACCGGCCAAAACATTGTGCAGCATATTTACTCAATATTTTAATGCCATTTAAAACCATCACTTACATTCAGATTTATATTTATATTTAGACGACACAACCACAAATCACACAGGAATGAAATGAATGTTTTCTGTCACAGAGATGGACAGTCCTGCAGAGTTAGAGAAGAAGCGTATTTGCCGCATCGTCACTAGAGACTTCCCTCAGTACTTTGCTGTGGTGTCGAGGATAAAGCAGGAATCAAACCACGTGGGTCCTGACGGGGGCGTCCTTTCCAGCAGTACGGTACCTATGGTTCAGGCCTCGTTCCCACAAGGGGCACTCACCAAGAGGATCCGTGTCGGCCTGCAGGTATATTAGGACTTCTTAGATCAGCACAAATTAAACCTGATTCCTGGATCAGCTACTTTCTGTTGCAAAATACTGTAAATTGATTTAAATATTAAGAATCTTTCACATTCCTGGACTCTTTAGAGCCTGGGAAACATTTCATGGCACATTCTTTGTCCTTGAAACAACAAACAAACACTGTCTCTTTTTCAATCTTTTCTCTATCTTCCTGTGTTCGTGTTTTAGGCCCAGCCTGTGCCCGATGACCTGGCGAGGGCGGTCCTTGGGAACAGAGCCACTTTCAGCCCCATCGTCACCGTCGAACCGAGGAGGCGAAAGTTTCATAAGCCCATCACCATGACGATCCCTGTCCCACCCAGGTCGGCAGAGGGGCACAGAGGGGACTCTGCGCCCTGCCTGCGCCTTCTCTGCAGCATCACAGGCAAGTAGAGCGGCAAACAGCTAAAGCATGAGCGGAGCCAAACACTGCAGTACAGTATGCACACATACCTGATCCAAAACTCCTCTGTAGGACTAGCTAGGAGATTTATATTGTCTAACAAAACTGTGATAGCTGTTTTGTGTTCAGATGCTGATAAATCTGCTTTGTTATCAAACATAAAGTGGTTGCTCATCCAGTTTTCGACTATACAGCAAAGTCAGTGAGAATGAACTGAAATCCAGGGGCACACCTGGTGTTTGGTGGCATAAAAAAGAAGACACTGTAAGAAGACAGAAAAAAATGGGGCTACAAAAGCTAGAACGCTGTTTAAGCTGGAAAGCAGTGAGCTCATGTTTTGGCTCTGGTTCATGCAGGAGGGACGTCCCCTGCGCAGTGGGAGGACATCACGGGGACCACGCCGCTATCCTTTGTAACCGACTGTGTCTCCTTCACCACAAATGTTTCGGCCAGGTAAGACTGAAAAACAAACTATAGACACACGAATATCACACACAAAGAGAAGTAAAGATGACAAACACTGTCAATCAAGATGGTAAATACTTTGTGGTTCCAAGTTTTAATTGCCACTTTTCCTCCTGACATTTTCATGCACCAACAGTTAAATCAGGGTCTTAAAAAATCTTAAAACATCTAGAATCCCCAAATTTGAATTTAAGGCCTTAAATTGTCTAAAATTCTCTTAAAATCTCATATAATGTCCTAAGTATGATTTTGAAAGGTCTTAAAAATGTATTAACTCTTCTTACAAATAAATAATGTGCCATAGGAATAAAGATTGATTTAAAGTAATGTAAAATATTCTGATTTCCCTTCATGTCTTTTGTCATTTTTTGCCAGTATGGATGTTAAATGCGTCTTAAATTGTATTCATTACGGTCTTTAAAAAGTCTTGAAAAGTTTTAGATTTGACTTGTTGGAACCTGCAGAGACCCTGTAAATTGAAACATCAAGTTAATTCTTTTCATTTGGACAGATGCAAAAAAGTAATTTATGTTTTGAAGTAAAATTTGAACCTCTGCAAGACCCCATGAGGCCTGAAACAGTGACAGTGAGGTACCATTTTTCCTGACTTGTACATCTCCTTTATTTTTGACTCTCTCTCGAACACTTAAGTCATAAGGAGGGGAAATTCCCATCTTGTCCTACTCTAAATGTTATTGGTTACCATTACCATTTTATTCAATTCATTAAAAGACCTGAAAGTACTTTTCCTATACCATCAAGCTCGACTTTTGAAACAGACACTTCTTTGAGATCGTAGCTCTTTTTTTTTTTTTTTTTTACACATAAATCAGTGGCTTAAACTCAACCATTATGAATGCTTTTCTAAAACTGAGAGATACATGCTGACTTCAGGGCTACAGTGGCTAAAGTGATTTATTTTTGTTCTAACTAGATTGAAATCATGTGATGGGAGAGCAGCCGGATTCTAACAGGGCATCCTTTGGTGCTCAGTAATCACATTACTACACAGCTGTCATGTGTCTGTTTTCAGCCTAGAGGGAATGACCCACCTTGTTTGAATTATCGCTTATCATTGTCACTTGTCCTATGAAATGTGTTGGACGAAATGTCCTGTGTAGATTAACCCACATAAGACAAATGATTCCACTGACCCTCAGAGTTTATCAATCTTTTCGTTTTTTCCTCGGCTCTCTCCTCCACAGGTTCTGGCTCGCAGACTGTCACCAGATTCCTGAGACGGTGAGTTTAGCGTCTCAGTTATACCGGGAGCTGATCTGCGTGCCGTACCTGGCCAAGTTTGTGGTTTTCGCCAAGATGAACGACCCTGTCGAGGCGAGGCTGCGCTGCTTCTGCATGACAGACGACAAGGTGGACAAAACCCTGGAGCAGCAGGAGAACTTCGAGGAAGTGGCCCGCAGCAAAGACATCGAGGTGGAGTCCTGTTTTCAGACTCAAATAGACAGCACTGCACACTATAGGTTGACAAATAAATAAATCCATGATATTAAAATCCTTTTTGATTGATGGATTTATTGTAGGTTTTGGAAGGCAAGCCTATCCATGTGGACTGTTATGGCAACCTGTCCCCTCTCACCAAAAGTGGGCAGCAGCTGGTTTTCAACTTCTATTCTTTCAAGGAAAACAGACTTCCATTCAACGTGAAGGTAAAAAAAAACTAATACATCATCCAGTATCTCTACCTCCCTTCTGGCATTAACCGCTAATATGGTTTGCTGTTTTTAGTATACGATATGATACAATACGATACTATAAATGTTGCTAACAGACTTGAGAAAGCTGGAAAGGTGTCCCTCAGACTCCGGGGTAGGGAATGGATTCTTGTTGGGCTTTTGAATTTATGGCCACTCTTTGCAGTTGATGCATCTTGAAACATGAATTATGCAAATGTCACAACTCCTAACACTCAGTGCGTTTACATGACACTCCAGAAGACAGAATTATTGCCTTACTCCGATTAAGACCGGACAGCTGAAGTGCATGTAAACACCTTAGACTATAATTGGAGTTTGAGAACTCCGATTGGAGAAGAAGAACTCTAATTAAGACACCCAAATAATGCAATTGGAATTTGATTTTTTACCATGTAACCAGCGTAGTCGTAGTATGATTGGACAATGCATGTACGTATGCGCCACAATACTGCCAACCCCGGGACAAAAACACCAGAGAGGAAGTGGCTCTATCATTTCAAGAACTTTCGACTCAGAAGCAACTGCAACATGGCTGAAGTATGAAATAATGTCCACTTTTGGAACAATCAGGAGAGTGCCATTATGCTTTCCCTCCTGTAACAAATTGACATTTTATGGACGGTCGCATATACGCCACCTTCCATAGTGGAAAATGCGCCGCTGAAAAGACCCATATCGCCCCCTAGTTTTGGGGAGGAGGACACATTCACGTCAATAATTTGATTTTCTCTGCTGCATGAAACGAATAACGAAACGAAAAACGAGCTTAGTACAATTAAGCTGTACAAGTAAACGCACTGACTGTTGCTTATATTTTTTTTGCTTCCAGTTTAAGTTACTTTCCAATAAATCAATCACTGTGATTTAATGTGATGCGTTTTGTTGGTAAAGGAAAGGAAAAGGAACATTTTGTAGGAAAATAAGTAACTGAGTTTAAAACCCTTTCCCCAAAATTGTTCACCCTGCAGGTTTGTGCTTAAATGTATACATTATAGTACACTTCTAGTACAGTTTCTTCAAATTTTGTTGTCTTCTGCAGATCAGAGATATGGGCCAGGAGCCATGTGGCCGCCTGTCGTTCCTGAAAGAGCCAAAAACCAGCAAAGGCCTTCCACAGACTGCCATATGCAATTTGAATATCACACTGCCAACCCACAAGAAGGTAGGAGCACCGTGGTTGAACAGTTCATCCTTTTTGGAACCATGTCATATCACCTACATGTAAATGAAACTGAAATAAAGTAAGCAGTGTTGTCCTGACATCCAGAGGAACCATTCAAGTTCATTTTGGTCAGAAGTGACTGCCTGCTGCTTGTGTCTTTTATTAGTGTTAAAGCCTGTGCCAGTCGTAAGACCCCACAACGTACACATGCAGCCACACATGCACATTGTGCTTTCTCTATTGCTTGGCTCACTGTGGGTACAACAGTTCAGCAAAAAAAAAAAAAAAAAAAAAAAGGAAATAATGTTTGTTTGTTGTGGTGTTGATTGATCACAAGAAACTGAAGTTTTTTTGCTTTTGCTTTTGTTATTTTGCGGTTTATTTTTGATTAATCAGAGTTTTTCTGATGCCTTTTGTTGGTTTTGCTGCTCCATTTTCATCCCCTGAATTTTCTTTCCACCTCCCCGCTCACTATAACGTCCCTGCTCTCCATTGTGTCATCTCTCTCCTCTCCTGCAATGCATCTTGGAATACCACAGGATATGGAGTCTGATCCTGATGATGAGGTAAACAGATTCTTCATCATCACATGGAACTGCTTCTTCTTTGTCGCCCTTTTTTGTTGGCTTTCCCGCAAATGCTGTCCTAAACATGCTTGTGTCAAATAGTCGGTCTCTGTGCGGTACCTTTGTGTGAAAGATGCGTCTGACTGCACGGTTCTTTTCTGCTGCTACGATGTTGCTGAAGTGACCCCATATAGAAGCGCATGAGTGGAAATGGCGGATGTTTTAATCAGCAAGACTTTATTTATTGGTGTCTTCATCCCAAGTCCAGTGGAGCCAGCTGCTGCTCCACCGTCAGCTTGTTTTTCATTTCTATCCTCCTTTCCATACATGTTCAACAGGAAGTCACCATGTCTCCATCCGTACTAATAACCAATAGGAACTTTCACACAGGGCTACAGCATCTTTTGTCAGCCAATGGTTAAACCCTAACTTTTATCATTTGTCTACCAAGTCCATGTTTGGTTGGGAATGGGATTTCCCATCTTCACCCTTGTCCTTGACCTGTGTCTAACAGAGAGTACTAACTGTATCCATTGCATGCCAGAATATTTCAAGGAGAGTTTGATAAAAGGAAGACAGGGCTGTTAATATTAAAGTGTGTAATATTCCTTCTTTGTAAACATATCTTCCTAATCTCCAGTAGGTATGTTCATGTTGGACAATTTAGCTCAAAGATTCGTTCTTCTAATATAGTGTTTGTTTATGTTTTTGGTTTCTTTGAGTTTGAGTTTAATAGGACAGAGGAGGGTAAACAGGAAATATGGGGAAAATAGAGCAGTTTGGGTTATGCCGTTCGTGCATTGGGTGCTCTCTTTTGGAGCATTTTCAGACAGTGTGAACAAGTAGCATAAAAATAACTATATTGATAACGTTATGGTTAAGATAAATTGATGAAGTCATGGTTATTGCAGGTTCTGGTTTGTAAAATATCTGAAGCTGTTTCTGCGGTTATGCTTTTTCAAGCTTGGCCACTGTGCCAGCCCTGAACAAAACAACACCGGCGCATTGCTGCCCCAGTATTTGATTTGAGACTGCACGCCCTCTAAAATGGGTGACCAGAATGGGTGTGTCAGGAAAAATAACAGCATCGGGGTCACACACAGTGGGAGCTCCCAAATCCACACCAATGTCAGTTGAACTCTGTTTCAACCTCTTCTATTGGTATGGAACAGAATTGCCTCCCTATTCTGGCCATCAGTCCTCTTAAATTTTTCACAAACTTGAATAAGCGAGTGACGGTTCAGCTTTGACAAAGCTTTGAGAAAGAGACTATCGGTGGTCCAGGGGGGACACAAGTTCTTGTCACTGACTTTAAATTTAGACATTGTAAACTCACATCGACTGGATGAACTACAAGACCTTATTTAAAAGCTTGTAACATAATTGGCATACTTTTAACTTTATTGGAGCAGCTTTTTACCACGCTTTGTAAATCACACACAGTAGAATTGTCCAATATGAACCTTTGTCCTACTAGAGACTGGGCGTCCCTCTGTTATTAAAGCAAGATTGACCAAATTATCAATTATCTTATCTTAAGCTGGTTTTAAAGTCTTCAAATTTAATGCTAATCTCAAAAGCTAAGATAAGAGGACATTTGTTAATAAACCGTACTTCAAGTTTGATTTTGCCTCACAACACTGTTCAGAAGAATGAGCCAAAAATGTAAAGAGCAAAAGAAATGCAGGGAAACAGTCAATTACTCTCCAGAGCCACTCAAAAATACATCTGCTGTGCCATCCTTTGCCAGTACTAACAGGCATGTACTGACTCTCTAAAACCAGACAGCATTCTGCACTAGAGTCCTTCTAAACTAGATCACTTCCTATATGGTGAAATGATACTAATTTCACCATATTTATGTTCAAGCATCCTTTGTTCTTTTTTGTTTGTTTCAGACTGAAAAGCCAGAACGACGTCATACCTTTGCCTCCTTAGCTTTGCGTAAGCGCTACAGCTATTTGACCGACCCAGCAGCGAGTGAGTGTCCCATTTTTATTTCTTTAAATTTTTTTACATTAAGTTCAGATGTAATGTTACTTTAGTCAGTTTTAGTGTCTAAATGTCCCTTCATAAAGTGTACATATTTTCATACACCCAAAGTACAGAAAGACACCCACCTATCAACATGTTTATCAACCATTTATTCTGTTCATCTGACTCATACTCTTTTGTCATCTGTCATTCATAAAACATTTGCATGGTTTACTGTGTTACGCTTTGCTTACCCACCCCATGTCTACAGAAAGTCTCCCTGTTTCAACTGTTACATTATTTGACATTTGTGGAAACACTGGGAATCAATGTCTGTCTGTCTGTTCATTTATGATTTCACGTAAAATGTTTCAATTCATGTTGAATAAAAATATTCCTTTGAATTGTTCTCATTCTCTCTAGTGGCCATTTCACTCTTATTGGCTTTATGATTGTGTGCGGCTGTGTAAATTAATGTGGTTACAGGTTGCACTTTACATTAACTTGATGTCACCTACAACAACACAATGCTTGCCAGATTTCCTGCAAAATTTTGCATTTGTTTATGCACAAAAAGCTGCATACACTTCCATGCAACCATTAGTTGCAAACACTGGGCAGTTTTTGCAGCTCTCTGTTCTATCAAGACAGAGTCATAAATGTCCGGTTTACTGTTATTTTTTGTAAAGTGCAACCTCTTATTTTTATTTTTAAGTCATGACCAAACAAGGAAAGTTTTTCTTTTGTTAATGTTATACACTTGTGGGGTCATCTCTGGCATTGAAAATAATGAAATACTGAACACATGTAAATTAAACATGTACAGTAAAAGGCACTGTTGCAAGGGGGCAAAGAGATAAAACACATCAAAAGTCAATGGTATATGTATTTTTTATTTTTGGTTATCATGTCATTTTTTTGTCAACACTTTCATATGTCAAGCATTTTTTTCTCATACATGCACTTTTCTTTTTATGATGTACTTTTCTCATAAGTCACTGATTCTAGATCCTCATTTGTCACACCTGGGTTTTTATATAAGGACCTTTGACAAATTTATCTTACTGCTTTGATAATTCTGTTTCTGACTGACTCAAATTTCTCTTTCTGGTTTTTATGTTTTCTTTCAAATTATTTTTTGTTACATTTTATGTTGGCTTCCTTATTGCTTTTCGTTCAAATTTTTGTTGAAGAAACATCTGATCGAAGCTCGTCGAGAACACAGCCTTCTAGCTACCCTCACAAACCTGTCTTTTCAACGAGATCTTATCAGGCGTGGTCGCCTGTTCCTGTCGCCGTCCCTGGTCAAGCCAAGTCTGGGTTTGGCTCCCTCTCCAGTTCGTCATCCAACACGCCCTCTGCCTCTCCACTAAAGTCTGTCTGGTCCATCAACTCTGCCTCTCCTATCAAGACTAACATCCCTGGATCACCTGCCTCTTCTATAAAGTCAGTTAGTGACATGGCATCTCCCATCCGAACTTACAGAACCATCTCTTCTCCTATAAAAACTGTAGTCCAACAAGTGCAGTACCCAGGGCAGGTCACCCCCAGTCCCCTGGCATCACCAGGCAAAAGTGTCTCAGATTCTATGTCTATGAAAGGCCTGGCAGCACTGTCTGCCAGGACCTCCCCCATTACTGTCTCTGGAGGGGGAAACACATTCCTCGATAGAGCATCCATAGGCATGACCCCTCCATCCTCTCCCAAATCATCTCTGAGTATGTTCAGTTCACCTCTGCCATATAAGACTGTTATGGGAGGATCAAGCGGCACAGCACCATCCTCTTCACCAATAAAAACAGTCCCTGGCCTCTCTTCTGTGCGTTCCTTTGCCTCCGAAGTCACCAGCCCGGCAAGAAACCTATTCTCCTCCCTTACGTCACCTCTTAAAGCCAACACAGCTCCAAGTGCTGCTGCTCTGATCAACGGAACTGTATCTCCTACTCAGTATCGCTCCTCTTCCCCAACGTCTCTCCTCACAAGTAGTCTGCAAGAGCGGATACAAGCGACCACCAACGCTGCAACTACAAGTGTCAATGCAGCGTTTGATGAGGTCGAAAAAACATTCAACTCCTGTTCTGCAGGCTATGGCACCTTGAAGTCCATGTCCTCTTCAGCATCTTCTTCATATCAGTCCATCAGATCATCAGCTTCAAATTCCCTCTACCCTTCACTTCGATCCTCGCCTAATGCCACTACTGCTGTAACATCCAGTACAATGACTGTCCCTGTGTACTCAGTCATTAATGTGCTGCCAGAGCCCCAGTTCAAGAAGCTACCTGAAGTGTCCAAGTCAGCTGCTGCCCTCCTTTCCCCACGGAAGACTGTACCCGCTGAGGTTAACCCTCAGTTGCAGTCTCCCTTTGCCAAAACTCTTTCCCCTATCAAAACCCCTCTTTTTTCTGCCGCCCTGAAATCAAACACCACATCACCTCTGTCATCCAGTCAAGAGATTCTCAAGGATGTGGCCGAAATGAAAGAGGACTTGATACGAATGTCAGCCATTTTGCAGACAGACCCAAACTCCACAGCCAACAAAGGATTTCAGTCAGATTCTCCTAAAGAGGCTAAGATAGAGGACGAGGAACCATATAGGATTGTAGAGAAAGTAAAACAAGATTTGGTGAAAGTAAGTGAAATACTTACTAAAGATGCTGTCAAGGATGGTAGAGTTTCCCTGGCAAGAGGCTCTTTGGATGACATACACTTCTCAAAAGTACAAGTTGAACAACCACCTAGCAACTGGAGCTATCCACCGAGATATGAAACAGTGGTTCCTCAAGCCAAATCAAAGACAATTCCAGATAGAGATTTCAATCTTTCCAAGGTGGTTGACTACCTAGTCAATGATGTTGGTAGTAGCTCTTTCTCAAAAATACACGACACAAAGCCTAAAGCCGATGAGGGCAAAAAAGAAGGAGAGGGAAAGGAGAAGCAGAAACGTGTGCTTAAACCCACTATGGCAGTTCAGGAGCACAAGCTTAAAATGCCGCCAACAAACATGCGTTCTTCACCTTCAGATAAAGAGATCAGTAAAGTGGCAGATGCGCTTTTTGGAGCAGACACTGTGCTAGAATCTCCAGATGATATCTCACACGAACAGGACAAAAGTCCCCTGTCAGACAGTGGCTTTGAGACCAGGAGTGAAAGGACACCCTCCGCCCCTCAGAGTGCAGAAGGCATGGGCCCAAAAGCCCTTTTTCAGGATATCCCAGTTCCCCCAGTGATCACTGAGACTAGGACTGAAGTTGTCCATGTTATCAGGAGTTATGAGCCAGAGGACAATACACAACCTGCAATGGAAGATTCACAAGCTGTCAGATATATTGATTCAGACTCTAAAGGGCATCTGAGTCAGACTCAGTCAAGTCCAGAACAGAATAAATGTTACTCAGTGAAAGTCAGCCCTGACGATGATCCTATGGGGAAAGGAATGAGGGTAAAAGAGGAGACACACATCACTACCACCACCAGGATGGTGTATCACAAGCCATCTGCCAAGGAAGCTGCATCAGAGAGGTGTGAGGAGACTATGTCTGTGCATGACATCATGAAAGCTTTTCAGTCAGGAAAA
The DNA here is from genome assembly GCA_962446985.1 of Xyrichtys novacula. Lineage (NCBI taxonomy): Eukaryota > Metazoa > Chordata > Actinopteri > Labriformes > Labridae > Xyrichtys > Xyrichtys novacula. The sequence goes on along the minus strand of OY660874.1, from coordinate 20,137,806 downwards.
GACCCCTCTAGAGAACTAGCTGGACTGTTTGAGCACAAGTCAGGCAATGAGGAAGCATCACAAAGAGTCTTAGAAGACATTAACTCCAAACCCAAGATTGAAAGAATAATTGAAGTTCATATTGAAAAGGGCAATAAGACAGAGCCAACAGAGGTCATCATCAGAGAGACAAAAAACCATGCAGAGAAAGAAATGTATTACTACCCAGGGAATAGACAGGAAGAGGAGGAGCCTGAAGAATCCCTTCCAGTGTACCTTGACTCTCCCAGAGTAAACACCCCCATGTCACAAGAGGAAGACAGTCGCCCCAGTTCAGCCCAGCTTATCGCAGATGACTCTTACAAAACACTCAAGCTACTAAGCCAGCAATCTGTAGAGTACAATGAGGATGAATCCTCAGAGCTCAGGGGAGAATCTTATAACTTTGCAGAGAAAATGTTACTGTCTGAGAAATTTGACCAGTCTCACTCTGACACAGAGGAGTATCTCAGAGACAGATCTCGCTTCCATTCTCCAGACCGAAGCAGTCACAGCGAGGGTAGATCAGTTGGGCCAAGGACAGAGTATGTTTTTAGGTCGTCAAGAAATGTGTTTGACAAATCTGGAAGAATGGCCAATGTCGATGATAACTTTGACAAGCTGACACTCTTGCAGTATTCTTCTGAGCCTGGCAGCCCAAAGCAGTCTGTTTGGATGCGTGTGTCAGATGACCCTCAGAGTAAAGACAGAGGTCAGATTGTGTATGAGGACAGGGTGGACAGGACTGTAAAGGAGGCAGAGGAAAAGCTCAGTGAGGTTTCTCAGTTCTTTCGTGATAAAACAGAACAGCTCAATGATGAGCTCTCATCTCCAGAGAAGAAATCTCGCAGACCAGACTTCAGGGAATCGCGATCAGGGCCCAGCTCTACACACAGCAGTCCAGAGAGGTCAGCTTATAGAAATGGGGGCAGTGGGGAGGAGTGGAGTAGAGAAAGGCTCAGAGACAGGTTCAGCTCCAGTGATAGAAAATGTGCCAGCTTACCCAGCAGCCCAGAGAGGAGAGTACTACTGCAGTACACTGATTCAGACCGAAGACAGCAAGATGATAGATCAAAAGGAGGCACAGGCGAAAGCCCGAAACCCTTTCAAATGTCTTCCTCCAAGGTTAGTGCTGTGAGGCTGAAGTTTGAGCAAGAGGCCCAAAGACAAGACAGGAGTCCTCAGGGGGGCCAAAATTCAAATCCTCCAATTAGGAAGCTCCAGGAAAGTAAGCTACCTGTGTATCAAGTGTTTGCCGGTTCAAACATTCCAAAAACACCAGACAGTCCAGGAAACCAGAGGAGATGTACAGATAGCCAATCCAGTAAGTTCTCACCGAAGCACGAGACTGGTAGAAAAGATCAGGAGGAGAAAAAGTTATTCAAAGCATGGGAAAGCCAAGACTATGGGAACTATAAACCCCAGTCACCCAAACTATCACATACTTTGATCAGTGATTCGATAAAAGATGGCAATAATGGTGAACCCCAAAGACAAGAAACCACCAAAAAAATTATCTACACGGAATTTGTCGTCCGAGAAAGTCCAAATAATAACGATAGTCTAAAAAAAAACTCGGAATCACAAATTCCTGTAAGAAAGCCATCTAATTTTCCTGAAAATCAGAAATCCACCACTTTAAAGTTAGATGCCTCTGTTGAACCAAATGAGAGGACAGGGTCTCATATACCTACTTTAGCTAGAAGCCGCTTACACAGTAGCTCTGAATCCAACAAGTCAACTCGTGGATCATCAGTAGGAAGATCCTCAGACTCATCAGATGGTAGTGTGTCAAATGTAGTGTGCAATGGTGTTGACAGTGACCAGGTAGAGTACTTGGAAGAAGTAACACCTGTTGTTGTCACGGAGGGTTTTAAAGATATCAAACCTTTGCCTGTGTATGTTAGCATCCAAGTAGGAAAGCAATATGAGAAAGAAACAGCTTCTGGGCAGCTGGGAACATACAAAAAGATAGTAAGCCATGAGAGTAGGACAGTACATGAGACCAGGGGGGCTTTTTACACTGTCAAGCAAAAGCAGTCTCCATCTCCTCAAGGAAGTCCAGAAGATGATACTCTGGAGCAAGTCACTTTCATGGACAGCTCTGGGAGAAGTCCTGTTACCCCAGAGACCCCCAGCTCGGAGGAAGTGAGTCTGACCTCAAGAACACCGGACTCTGTGATTGGCTTCATGCCTGGCATGCCAAGCCCTATCCCAGAGGAGTCTGAGGAGGAGGAAGGGAAGACCTTCATCTACAAGGAGCCTCCAAAGGAAAAACCCAAGCCAGCCTCCTCAGGGAATCAAAGTAAAAAACAGGATGCACAGAGACCAAAGTCAAAAGATAAAAGAGTGGCCTACATAGAGTTTCCACCTCCACCTCCTTTGGAGACAGAGCAGTCCGACCCTGAAAAAAGGGGTTCATGTGCTTCCTCTGAGGCAGAGACAGAGATGATGGAGGTGAACCTCCAAGAGGAGCATGATAGGCATCTCCTAGCTGAGCCAATCATCAGGGTGCAGCCTCCATCCCCCATTCCCCCTGGAGCTGATAACAGCGACTCTAGTGATGACGAGTCTGTTTTCCATCCCATTCCTATCAAAAAGTACACCTTCAAAATTAAAGAAGAGGGAGATAAACGGGCAAAACAAAAAAAGTCAGACAAGAGCCCAAATAAAGAGCCTGGACTCAATGGCGTTGTAAAGGGGGAGGATGCTGACTTTGAACAAAATGGCAATGACCAGTCCATCACTGACTGCTCCATAGCAACCACTGCTGAGTTCTCCCATGACACTGATGCAACTGAAATAGACTCTTTAGATGGGTATGACCTTCAGGATGAGGATGATGGACTGAGCGAGGACCCTAAAACATCTAGTTTGTCCAATGATGGAAAAACAACTGACCGCTCATTTAGCCAGACAAAGCTTGAAGTGATAGAGGAAGAGAAATGTGAAGAAGGGGGGGATAATGGAAAGAGTAAAACAAGCTCATCCTCAGCGAAAAGTGGTGGAGATGAGAAAGATTATACCCTCGAAGGCAGACATCCTGAAAGGCTGGGCTTTGGAGAAAACTACTTTGGCTACCAACTGGAAGAAGAGCTGAATTCAACTTTTAAAACTGTTGCTACCAAAGGGCTGGACTTTGACCCCTGGTCTACTAAAGGGGGTGAAAACGATGGAGTTTTTGACTCCAAAGCAAAGGACGAGGACCCCAAGCCCTTTGGTTTATCCGTGGAGGACAAATCACAGGCTACAACACCTGATACAACTCCGGCTCGAACACCGACCGATGAGAGCACACCAACTAGTGAGCCTAACCCCTTCCCTTTCCATGAAGGGAAGATGTTTGAGATGACCCGCAGTGGTGCTATTGACATGAGCAAGCGGGACTTTGTTGAAGAGAGGCTTCAGTTTTTCCAGATTGGTGAGCATTCCTCTGACCCAAAAACAGGGGAAAAAGGGAGAGGGGGCAAGATCCTGGGGGTAATTTCCTCTCAGTCAAAAACAGGGGCCACAGTAGATGGGATGGTGAAAGTTATAGACACAACCACAGACAGCAGCACTACACCAACAACACCAGCAGCAACAGCAGCAAAATGCAGCCCTGCACAGCCTGGCAGTGACACTGGCCATACCAGTACCGATGCCCCCATCTGCGAAGCCATAGCTGAGACCGCCTCCTCATGCACAATCACAGCCTCTAAGGTTGATCCCAAATTGCGCACTCCAATTAAGATGGGCATAGCTGCCTCTATTACTGTGAAAAAAGACTCAGGGGATCTCGCCGATTGTAAAGCCGAGATGTCGGAAGGTCAGATGGTGCCAGAGTATGTCAGTATAGAGGGTCAGTGTACAGAGAGCCAGTCCAGCAGACACTCAGAGTCCAAGTTAGAAAGAAGAGATTACCCCGCTGAAAACTGCAACAACAACAATAACCTCGAGTCCTCCAGTGTTCAGGCCAACTACATTCAGTGTGGTAGTGTGGTTTTTAATTTGCAGTCTTCCTCTGAGCCCACTCTCCAGAAGGCTAGCAGGATAGAAACAATGTGCTGTAGAGATTTAGAAGAGAGAGTGGAAGTTCACAGCAGCAGTCAAGTGCAAGAGCAGAAAAGTGAAACAGTAAAAGAAAGTGAAGTGAAGCAGCCAAAGTCAAGGCTTCCAGTTAAAGCATCAGGGTGGTCATTTCACACACAGGGAACAGCCATAGGCAAACAGAAACCCAAACAAGCAGTGGTGGTTGAGGTCAGGAAAAGAGGAGAGCCAGCCATAGCAAAAGTAGAACCCAGGTCCAGGATACCGATCAAGGATGTAAAAAAGAGCAGTCCCGCTGCCACGGCTAGCTCACTCGTTTCAGTTCGGGTTACCTCACAGCCAACAAAGGCATTGGACAGAGACAGAGTAGTCATACAGCTGCCCTCAAGGCTACCACTGAAGGACAGGCATCAGGTCAGTACAAGTAGACAGGATAGACTGGAGAACCCTAGTGAGGTTTGTAAGCGCACCATTGAGTACTTTAAAGACATAAGCGGGGAGACGCTAAAGTTGGTGGACCGCCTGTCAGACGAGGAGAAAAAGACGCAGACAGAGCAGTCGGAGGAAGACAGCACCTCCCGGAGCACCTCTCTGTCGGACGCCTCCCAGCCTTCCCAGCCCTCCCAGCCCTCCCAGCCCTCTCGCTCATCCAGGTCTGGTAGAGGTTCGAGGGCTGAGGCCGGGGCCGCGTCCGTAAGGGCAAAGGTGGCGACGACGGACAGGGCCTCCGGCAGTGAGAGGAGCAGGAGGAGTAGGCGGACTGGTGGGAAGGAGGGCAGTCAGGGACTCACAGGGTCTCGAACGCCTCCCATCGCGGAGATCAAGCCTAGTTTGTAAAACTTTCACACTATGTTTAAAATACATCTCTATATTTATACCTTTCACTTTTAGTTGCATGACATCGTTGTGATCGTTTAATGGATTGACTGGAATGCCTGTGGCGTGTTTACATATTCTCTTCAGAACAGTAGCTGTCATTTAAATTTATTTTTTTTGTCTTTGATGTACTGTGTACTGTATTGTCCTTGTTGCAAGATTCTCTTTCCTCTGTTCCCTCCCTCCAACCCTTTTTAACCTCTGTATAGTAGAGAGAGCATGCCAGTAGTAGTGACTGGTTCACTGGCACAACCAGTCCCTTTTTTTGACAACTCCCTGGTCTGTCTGTCTGTCTGTCTGTCTGTGCAGGGTGGCTACAAAGTTATTGTAGTTTGTTCCTACAGATTTTTTTCCATGTATCGATTGTCATTCTAACTAACTAGTGATGGAAAAGAAAAACACACAAAAGCGTCTCGCATGTGAACATTTTAGATTCTAACAAAGACTTTTCCACCCTAACTGTGTAGAACTGAGAGTCTGTTGTTGAGAGTCATGTTATGCTTTGTTTTGTGTGGTTATCATGACAGTTACTGCCTGCCTAGAGGATACATACCACAAACAGTCACAGAGCACCACTGACTCTATGAACATATTTAAGTTGCTCATTATGTCTCCAATGTGAAATACCCTTTTCTTGCCATCATAGGAAAACTGTTCTTAACCCACACGATAAAGCCGCACATCAGAGATATACTAACAATTTTAAAAATACACCTCAACATGCTGAGAATAATGTTGTTGATCTGGTAAATATGTGGCCAGAAAAGGAAAACGATGTACATTTTTTATTTTTTATTTTTTTTAATCTCTTACATTAGTGTATGTGAAGATCAGTATGTTAATGTTATTAATGGGTGGTTGTCCTCTATCTTTTCAGGTCCCCAAAGTCCTTGTGAGAGAACAGATCTGCGCATGGCTATCGTCGCAGATCACCTGGGACTTAGTTGGACAGGTTAGAGACATTATGCATCGCTCTCTTTTCACTCTCAATTTCTTTCCACCTTGCTTTTTCTCTCCAGCCCTATTTGTCTCAAACCTTGTTGTTTACTGCCCTCTTCAGGCTGACAAAGACACTGCCTCTTTAAAGTAGCCCAGGAAGGTTAACACAATGTAATTCAGTTAATATGGACAACAAAGAATTGAGCCGTTAGGAATATAATGATGTTGGAGTTTCGATATGAGAGAGACCAAATTATGCAGCGTTTTAAACAATCACAGGATTTCCATGCTATTGAAATTCAATTACATGTATTGTATATTAGCTACTGCCTTTTTTGTGTTTGCATCATAATAGATGAATTAACAAAATTTGATTATTCGGTTCTGTCTTGCTGTCTATATCCCATCACAGAGCTGGCTCGGGAGATGAACTTCACAGTGGATGAGATCAACCACATCAGATTAGAGAACCCCAACTCTCTGACAGCACAGAGCTTCATGCTACTTAAAAAATGGGTCGGACGGGAAGGGAAAAACGCCACAAGTAAGACTATTTTTAAATCTGAAAAGCATATTTTTTTGTGTCTTCGAATATATCTATTTTCTTTCTCTTCTGTGCTCTCTACTCTTGGTACAAGAACTTTGTCTTTTTTGTCTTCCCCTTTAATTCCACAGCGGATGCCTTATCTGCGGTGCTGACCAAAGTCAACCGGATGGATATTGTGACTTTACTGGAGGGCCCAATATTTGACTATGGTAACATTTCAGGCACGAGATGTTTTGCCGATGATAACGCTGTTTTCCGGGATCAGGCTGATGGTAAAGTTTAGCTCTGTCTAGCTGACCTCTTGCCTCTCCCTGCTACCTTTTTGTTGTGCCAATGCATGGATTATTTTCTCCAGGCTTCTAGATCAGTGGATGTAGAGTCAGATGTGTATTTTGTTTGGACAACTGGCTCTTAGATCCCCAAAAGAGACTCATGGTTTCCATGTCTTACAGTTTACTGACAACTGTAAGAATTATGGCATCCTACTTGAGACTACAATTTTCCTTCTTTCACGATCTAAAACTAAAATTTAAAAACTTACATGTCACTTTAATATCACTTGCACTACTTTCAATTGGCTTGCAAACCACTTTCTTCAGGTTTTTCTTGAATACTTCTGTAATAATCAATGTGGGGCATCCAGTTGTCTTAAATGAGCTGTAACTGCTGTTTAAATCCTTCTCTGTGCATGTTGCATACTAGACACTACTCTTCATGTTTTTTAATAACTTGAGTAAAAATGTCATAACCCTGTAGAGTCTGCTTTCTTCTGTTGATTTAGCTTAGTTCTCCTAGTTCTCCTCCAGTTCCTCTGAGCCTTCCTTGGATAGATGAGAGAATCTCTTCCTCTGTGATCCCAGACTGCCTCCTCTTCCTCCTCCTCCTCCTGCCTCCCATCACCTCCCCGCGGCAGTATTCACTGCTGATAACAGCACATTACAGCTCTTAGCAGTTAAGAGTCATGTGTTGTCCTCTCCTCATCCACCCCTCCCGTGTCTCTGCCTCCTCCACATGTCCCTCGGTCATGTTATTCATTCGCTGTCTTGTTGTCCCTGCATGTTTTACTTCATCTTCTCTGTGTTCTTTTTTTTCCTCCTCCTCTCTTCTCTTTTTCCTCCGGCATGTGTGACTTGCTCTGCTCTTTCCCATAGTCTGCATCATTATCCCTTTAACCCCTGGAAGCACTCCTTCCGCCTACATCCTTCCTACTTCCTCCCCTTATTTTCCAACACCGACCCCAACACCCCCTCCCACTCCCCTGACTCCCACTACAGCGCTTCACTACCGCCCGCTGTCCTCGCGTCGCTCTCCGAGTTACGAATCCTCCATCTCGCTCAAAGATTTGGCACCGCCGGCACAGTTTGAATCCTCACAGTTCAACTTCCTCTCTCCTTCCTCCCAAAGTCTCAAGCCTCGAGCTCCCGCTGCCGACCCTCATCAATCCCTTGCCGCCCCTTTTTCCCCTCACCCGTCCTCCCCAATCCCACTCATCACCTCACCTGTTCTAAGCTCCCCGCCACCTTTTCCCTCCTCACCCAACTCTGTCCCAACCTCCCCCAGGATTACCACACCAACCCCAAACCCCTCACAAACAGAGCCCAACACCCCCTCTCATCAAACTGGATCTACCTCTGACCTGCATACTCCCCCCTCTGAGACTTCCCCTACCCTCACATCCCCCTCTAATCCTCCCAACCCATCTGAATTCATCACCATACCTGTGTCACCCATCCCGTCTTCACCCTCAGGGAAGGTCTCCCCTTCTGTCACCACCTCTCACAGCAAAGAATCTCAGTTTGCCCCCTCCTCCCGCCCCGTCTCCCCTCTCTCCTTGTCTCCCATCCCTCCTGCTTCTCCCTCCGGGTCTCGTTGCTCTAGCCCCACTCCTTCCTCCCCTCCTCTTCGCTCTCTGTCTCCATGTCCTGCTTGCCAGTGTACCTTTGCCCCATCCATCTCACCATCTCCCTCTTCTAACCATTCGGACCCTTCCACTGTGGAAATATTAATCTAGCATGCTCGATTTTTGATCTTTTTCTCTCTTAGTTCTCACATCTCTCTCATCTGACAGCTATCTCATGTGAGCATGTAACAGGACACCTTGGCAAATATTATCATCTTACACTCATCACATCCCACGCTACATTCTTAATAAGGCCTTATGTCACTAATGTGTCCCACTTTTGTTGTCTTACCTCACCACAACTCTAATAAACTGTCACTGAAAATTAAGCTATTGAAAAACAAATCTGACTTTTACCACTGCTGTCAGTTTCAGTGATCATGTTTATATTTTTGACATTTTATTCATGACTTTTATTAGTTTAAAACTCAGTATTTTGAACATACTCATTTAGATTTATTTAACATGATTGCTTTATTTTACTTCTGTTGATTTGTCATCCTGAGATTACTTCTGTCATATCACCATATATGCTATCTGGTTGTCTAGATACATGCCTCACACTTGTGCCATTGTCCACGTCATACAGTCTGTGTGTTAGGGTGTGTGTGTGTGTGTCTTTGTGTGTGTTTATGGGGTGTTGTATTCTTTTGTGGCATGCTTCGGTGTGTGTACGTCTCTACATTTGTCCCCCTGTCACCTACAGATTATCAGAGCATTCTAGCGGAGCTGCAGTCCCCCGCCGCACTGCACTCCGACCCTCACTTCCTGGAGCCCGAACTCCCTGTCACCCCAAACCCTTCCCTTGACCCCCACCATCAGCACCACCATTACCCAGAACCAGACACCCCATTGCTGGCAGACTCCCAGCAGCCTCAGCCCCTACCTTGGAGCCCGGAGATAGAGCCAAGTATCCAAGAACCCGACAGCCCCCCTAGGAGCCCCCCCAGACCTTGCGAGCTCGCCCTGTCCGTCCCAGTATTTGAGCTCCCAGATCCCGTTCCCTCTAAGGTCTCGAAGCCTCACATCGCTCTGAACGACCAGCTGCTTCTGAGCGAGGAGGAAGACAAGTCCTATCAAGAAATGGAGCTGAGCCACAGGCCCAGATCGCGCTCCTTCCCCGCAACTTTCGACTCGGACATTGACATGGCTTTCTCGACATCTTCCCCTTCATTCTCCTCAATATCATCCATTACCCCATCATCACCTGACAGGGCCAAACTGGGAAACAGAAGAGCGCAGTTGGGTGTCCTGAATGGGGTTCAGGGGATTGTAGATTTGAAAGGAGGTGAAAAGAAAGTGACAGAAGAAATAGAGAAGGTTGCTGAGATGGTTGCAGCCGAGTTAGCAGAAGGGAAAGACTTAGTGGAGAAGTGGGTGGAGCAAGATTTGATTAAAAATGTGGATAGAAAGTGTGATATAGTAACTAAAGATAGGTCTAGGATGGCAGAGGAAAACCGCTTTTTAGGGGAAGAGAAGGAGGAATGTACAGAGGAGGAGAAGGATATAGCAATCGAGCTGCAAGATGAGAATAAGGGGGAAGCTTGTGAGGTTAGGGAAGTAAATGATTTGAAGGATCTGTCAGCAGAGCAGCCGGCTGTGGAAGGAATTAAATATCAAGTGGAACAAGAGGATAGTACAGAGGCAGAGGCCTGTGAAAAAGGTGTTGATGAAACACATACGGCTGAAGTTGCTGATGGCTGCAGTGAGGAAAGGGTCCACCAGGGAGACAGAATGAATGAGGCAGATGAGGAGCTGCCATTTAAAGGTGAAGAAGAAGAAGGGTTATGCAGCAGCGATAGAGGGATATGCGACACACCAGAAGGGGGCCAAGCAGCAGTGGACAAAGCTGAAGGTCCTCTTTCCCCTCAGGCCTGGGTTGAGGCACTTGAGGAACGTCAGCCCAGGGATTCAGAATCCGACCAGGAAGAGGAGGAGGAGGAGGAGGAGGTAGAGAGAGATGGCGAGATCACAGAGGAGCCGTTGGGATCTGTGTTGGAGGAGGTGAAGGAAGAAGAAGAAGGCTCACAGGAAGAGGAGGAGGACGGAGAGATGATCAAAGCCAGTGTTGAGGAGACTCTTGATCAGGTTGAACAGGCAGAAAAAGAAGTGTGTTCACTTTCAGGTTGGCACAGTGATTCATCCAGTGTCAATGTGGAACCACCAACGCCAGGCCGCAGTGTCAGCTCAGACCTGCTCGACAGGCGGGAAAGGTACGAAGTATTAAACAACTATGAGCCTCAACCAGCAACCTCGAGAAGATCTTAAATCTGCTTGTGCATCCTTTACAGAAATCCTCTCAGATTGAGTTTTCTTATCCTGTTTTTCTAGCCAAGAAAACTCAAGTGACTCCATCACTTCCTCGTCCAGGGGCGAATCAGGGAGGTCCCGACACAACGGGGACAACTCAAAGCACTCACCTCAGGGCGGCTCATCAGAATCATCCAATGGCAAAAAGGAAGAAGGAGCGCTGGTGTCCGAGAAAAAAGTTCAGGTAATTCCAAAAAAATAATAAGAAAATCGATTGAAAAGACTCAAAGCATTTTTAAACCGTGTAATTATCATGTTTTGTTGTTGGGGAAAAAAAAAACTTTATTGTATTGTGATTTTGGTTTTTTTGGAGGAACTTATGAGGAGCTCCAAACTTGATGTTTAACTTGTTTGATAACTGGTTCCTTTATTCCTTTCTTGCAGCCTAGGTCAACAAAATGCAGCAAACTAACCTTTTCTCTCACTACTATATGTGCTTTTTTCCTCCTCCACTTTATTTTTACATGATGAAATTACATTACCTCCCTCAGCAGCGGGTTAGTGTTGATTCCGGCTCAGAGGAAGAGCAGACTGTTACAACCAGAATCTTCCGGCGCCGTCTCATTTTAAAGGTACCCTGAAAGCCTGGTGCAGGAGCTGGATTTTGTCTTGGCTTGGGTTGGTTTGGTTTAGGTTAGATTCTGGTGTGGATTGCAGTGCTTTTGCTTGGTATTCTGTAGCAAGTTCTCTCTCTATTGGTGTTCAAAGATACAGTATATGTGTGTAAATGACCGTTGAATCTGTGCTTGGTGAAGACTAACATAGTTCGCCGCCTCTTTCTGACACAGGCAGGCTCCCTTTAGGGGCTACTTCGGTGTGGGGATATGGTGATTTTTGTTTTTTTTTTACATTTATTCGCTAACCACAAATACTTGCAGGGAGAAGAGGCAAAGAATATACAAGGCGAGACAATGACAGAGGAGCACTACATGGACCGGGACGGTAACCTCATCAGTAGAAAAGTAACGTATCTTGATTTTTCCATCTCCAGCTCTGATATCAAACTTATCACAAGGAGTTTCATTTTTTTTCTTCAAAGCAGAACTCCTCCTCAGATCTGTTCCTCCTTTTTGTCACCACCCTTCTACCTAGCACAGGTGATCAGGAAGGTTATTCGGCGGGTGTCTACGCCCACACCTGATAACCAAGGAGGTGACTCATTGTTCAGAGACCTTCAGCACAGCCCTATTCTGCGGGAGGATGGGTCAGAGGTTGGCATGAAGACCCCGCTTTCACCGAGTGTTTGGCTTTCAAATCTAATAGATGTGATGGGGCTCCTGTCAGAAAGCATCAGTAATGAGGAGATTATAGTTAGTTCAGGATTATTAGATGCTGTAAAAGTTATACTAAAAGCTGCACAGGTTAAGATTTAATGTGAGAGAGGAAAATAAAATGATCATTCTCAATCACAGAGTATGGAAAGAACAGAAAAGTGTTGATCTGAATTAAATGAGAAACCTCTTCAACACCAGAGGACTCACACAGCTTACTTTATTTTATTTTATTAAAAATAATTTTTATTTGAGGTTGTAGTCATTTATTTTGATTGTTTGATTGGGAAGTCATGTCTGTTGTCGAGATTAGGATAAAAAAGATCAACCTCTTAAACAGCACATTTTACTCAAATCTCAGGTTACTTTCAAGTTTTGCAGACCTCAGAGAAACATCCTGCTTTTTATTGTGCAGCCCTAACTTCAACAATATGAATAGAGGATCAGTAAAGTCTTCCTCCACTGATGCAGGGTATTTTCCGTGATTAACACATCACTAACTGGTTCAGGAAAACTTTCCTCAAAAGTCACTTTTGAGCATAAAAAAATCCCAAAAACAAGCATCCATTTGAAAAGCATGCTTGCTTGTTGTGTTTTGACACTGCGTGGTGTCTATTGTGTTGCATAACAAAAGGGGGGTGCTGACTGTGTGGTTTTAGTGGTCCTTTAAAGTGTTTGAATGATTAGTCAACAGTATGACTAATGAGTGTCGTGATTCTGCAGTGAAAACACAATCTGCCTGTTTTGTTTCAAACTCTTTTCATAATCTCTTCTTCTAGGTGTCTGGTTGGTGTTTGGTTTGGGTGCTAATTACATTCCTCACATTTAAACTAATACTAACATGTTTGACTTCTTGGTTGCTGTTCCTGTGGTGGTTTTGAAGTTTTACTTTTTTCCTTTGTCCCAGGTTGGTGTTACAGGTAACTTTCACTGGACTCCCGCTCCTTTCTGTCCTCAGATTATTACGGCAGAATTGTAACAGCCGTGTTTTTGTGTTTTCCAGCAAGGGGAAGGGTCAAGAAATAGCAGGCGGAAGGATGACAGACGATCAGGGGATAAAAAGCTCCACTCATAGGGGAGGTTGTTCTCCACCAGGTAGTTTGATTACCACTTAACTTACTTCTATGTAACCATGGTTATGTAACTACTGTCATGCAATTATATCCTCTCTTTTCAGCTGTTCTGAGTATCACATTCTCATCAACTGTCATACTAGCTAAGCTATACTCAACCCTAGGACTGTTTTCCCCTCCTTAAAAAGAAAATCAACATTTTGACCAATATACATGTGTACATATTTAAAATATTACCTATCTGTAAATCCCCAATATTTTGGATGAGATACAAGCAACACAAGCAAAGTTAGGCCAGTTATTACTTAGGTGGTAGACCCTCTGGGAAAAGCCGGTCCTGCAAGCTTTTGGCTGGTTCTGAATCAGTGGTAAAGTTGGTTGTCTCTCAATTGGGAGATTCAGTTCTTAACTTTTGCACTCTACGGCCAAAGTGTCTTTAGGCAAAATGTGAAATCCCTGTGAGTATGAATGCATGTAAATGAGATTAGTTAATACTGATATAGCAGCCTATGCAATCAGTTTCTGAATGACTGGAAAAGTGCAATCCCTTAAATGCACATTTAGAAAGTGATATTGATCTTATCGCACTTGAGGCAAGACAGCAAATGAGTTTTTCCCAGAATATCAAATTATTCTATCAAATTACCCTCCTCAGATTGTTGCACTGTCACAAAGACAGTGCAAAAGGCTGACCCATGTCTGAGTCTGGTAATCCTCTGGCAACATTTCTGCCATCTTTGTCCCCCCGAATGTGTTTGTGTACCGAGCAGAGTTGACTGGTGCTACACACCTCAGCATTATATAGCCCCGCTGATGCCTTCAATGCCTGTTTTTGTCAGCTAAATCCCCAACTCACAATAGCATTGTAGCATCCCAAAAGAGTTTGTTATCCCACCGGCCAGACTGTTAATCCTTGCCGCCGTCCGCCCCTTATGTTGTGTATGCAGTGAATCACTCCATCTGCACAAAAACTGACTCAGATATAATATGGCACCGCTGCGAGGTCTGACAGAGTTACCACGGTAACCGAGGTCACAAGAACAACCCACGGACCATCGGGTCTTTTGAGCATAATGGCAGGTTATCATACAAAGGAATAGGGGATCATGTCAGGTTGTTGTGCTTTTGAAAAGTGTTTTTCGCCGAGACAAAAACAAATCTTTGATGTTAGGAAGGCGACACAGTTTGAACAGAACATGTTATGTAAAGATGAAATATTTCCAGTTGCAGTGGGGACTTGGCTGTATTGGCAGGGTTATGAAACACACTGAAACCAATATTGATGCTTCTTTGTGACCTTTTAAAGCAAACAATATCATCAGCTACAAGACTGCTTGTTTCTTCACAGTCATATTTTATACGCTTTAAACCACTGCTGCGAGGTAGGTGTCAGACAAAATGAATAACAGCAGCTTTCAAAACAGGCTTTTTTTAACACTTTCCACCATCCTTGACAAGTGATACATTTAACTGTGTAATGACAGCAACATGAGACAATTTGTTAAAACTCCTGATGTAAAGGGAAAAAAACAGAAAAGAGATACAAAAATCCACAAATCAACACAAACTCACTTGTATTTCTTCCAGTTCGTTCTGTTAATACTTTTTAAAAGTTGAATAAAATGTGAAACATTGGTTAATGTTTTATTTTGTGTCTTATTGATGTGCAGGAATTGATCCCAGTGGTTCCTGGCATGAAGTGTTGAGAGGGCTGAGCGGTTCCAGTGTGAGGACCTCAGGTACAGTCCAGTCTGCAACCATCTGCTTCAAACAAACAGTTTCCACACGAGAGGAGTCAACCCTTCTGACTTAACGCATGAGCATGAAAAACTCACCCTCCTGTCAATCAAAGGACCAGGGAGAGGGTTCTCACTTTCTGACCGTGGTGGACCCGTGGACAATGATTCTGCTTCCTATTTTGTGTGAAACAATACGTGCCATCGGTCCACCAGTGTTGTAAGAGCTTTTATCGAGGAGCGTCGTTTGCTGTGAAAACGGAAATAAAAAGACTCCCTTACCAACAACTACACAGGTGCAACTGTGACCAAAGATGGCACAAGAGCTCAATCCACACTGAGGGTGGAAGGAAAGAAGTAGACATAATCTCACAAAAACAAAGCAGAACACTTCTGATCCAACTTCAACACTCGCCTTATAGTTTTTTCTTGAACCCATTGTTGTCAAGATGTAAATTGTTTGGGGATTTTTTTTCTTTCTTTTTAAAACTTCAACTAACCCAAAAGCTTTCTTCTGTATATAGAAATACAATGTGTAAAATTCTTTAAAAGGGGGGTAAGTTAGTGGTTGAGAAAGCACTGAGGAGAGTTACCTTTTCAAGTGCTTTTTGAAATTTATTGAAACGGTTCCACTTTTAATGATTTGCGTGTAACTTCACAGGTTCTTGTATAATTACTAAATAGAGCAGGTATAATGTTTGTACATGAAAAAAAAAAATACTGGTTTGATTTTAACAGAGAGAAATTTCCAGAAAAATCACATTTCAGTAATGGATATGATCCTACAAAAAGCAGCCTTTCAGAGTTCTCATATTTCCATGCATGCTGTTCACATTATTTTAAGTACAATTTTTACAAGTTTGCAAACACTGTACTCAACAACAAATACAACCCTTTATCTGTGTGCACATATAGCCCTAGCATTTGTCACCGATTTTATATTTTAAATTAAAAAAGGGGTACCATTAAAACATTCATCATGTCGGGGTGATGATGATAAAGTCCTATAGCTTCTTGAGGGTGTGATGTCTTGTCTGTCTATGTGAAACGGGAGGGCAGCTTCTGCTACGAGAATGATTTAATCTGAATGTAAATGCTAGTAGGCTGGCTCGCTGTAAAGTTATAACTGTATTGTGTGTATTGGCTATAAGGTTTAGGAGTCTCTGTACACTGTTAGACTGTTTGTAATCATTTTAGCAGTGTGTCAACTTGGTTTTCTCAAGGCTGCTGTGATAATTAAGGAAAACTGGGGCATTTCATTTTGGATTTTTTGGTGAACTATTTCCTTAATTTAAAAACCTACTCACATTAAGGACACATAAAGACATTATTTGATTGTAGCTCTAAATAGCATATTGTATGACAAAAACACTGGATGGTCAAAATCAATTATTTAAGCATTAAATAAATTGTGTTTAACTCTGAAACTGTGTGATCTTTTTAGGCTTGAGAGTCTGTATATGCAGTGTCAAATAGAATTGTTTTCACCTCTAGATCATTGGCAAAAAATGTTTACTTTTCATTACATTAGGGATTCTCTTTGTATTGATTTTCATTAGATGCCCATGTAGTTCAAGTGTGGTGTTCTACTGGTGCAACGACTCAGTATGCTGATGTCTATGCTGTGGACATGACAACTATGTATTTTTTTTCAAGGGGCTGGGTGGGTTAAAGAAAGTCAGGTAGGGTGCTTTACCACATCCACTTATACTACTATGTCAATCAGGGGGTAGAGGATCCTTTGATATGGTTGAACTATCAATTTTGTCAATTTTGTTTGATATGTGTTTTCACCTGAGCAGATTTTTTGATGTACAATTCTTACTAACAGAGTGAAGCCATTGAAATGTAACTATTCTAGCACTTTGGTTATTCAAGGTCTTTTAGAGGCTATAGCAGCAACGATGCCACCACAAATGTTTCAGACGTCTTTAAAAAAAAACAACCTAAAAATAAAAAAAAATAAAAATGCATTGATTTCGCAATACAATGTGTTCATTCTTGTCTCTGTGTCCTTGAATATTTTATTTTAATGTTAGTAGTCATGGCAGCAGGCTAGTCATTACGTAATGAAACGCTGTCCTTCATTCAGTCATTCACTTCACTACCAAAGTGTCTTTAAAGAGTAATATCCTTGGCTGTGTTTGCTATGCAGAGTGACGCCAGCAGATTAGTTTTCCCAGAGGATAACACTTCATTCTTTTGAGGACGCAATTGATAGGCAGCACTTACGCTGCACTTTAATCATTAGTGCTTCAATTACACACGTGTTCAAAAACAGAATCAGCATCATTTGTCTGGGTCTCAGTTACTGCACTGCAAAGGAGCCAGATCCCAAACCACCTACCCTGGTGAGTCAACAACCCGATCTGTACCCTAGGACATGGGTGAAACATGATAGTGATGGGGCACATTTGTTCTGCCAGACGTATGATTTATCAGCTTTTTTAGGTGGATACAAATGAGACTAGTTTGTGGTTACACTGGCATTGGTTGTTAATAAAATATTTATACTGACACCTGCTGAATATTTACTTTTGAGTTTCCAGGAATTAAAGGGGGCCTGTGAGCCCCCTCTTTGAGATACTTTGACTTAACATGAATAAATCTGTATTTTGGAAAGTCAAAGATACAAATAAAAAAATAAGGACACACCTCTAAGTTACCACAAATTTTGTTCATACTGCAAATTCAATCATTCAATCAATCAAATTTTATTTGTATAGCGCCAATTCACAACAGTTGTCATCCCAAGATGCTTTCCAAAGAAAAAGAGCAGGTCTAGACCACGCTCATTGTTTGATGAATTATCAAGAACCCAACCTAAGATGGCTATCAGTCTGTGGTGTCTACAGTGTTCTGTTCTAAGCTGCAGTCTGCTGGGGAGGAAGCATCAAACACAAAGATGCAAGACGTCTGAACAAACTGGTGAAAAAGGCTGGCTCTGTGGTTGGATTCAAGCTGGACTCAGTGGAGGATGTGGTAGAGAGATCTACACAAGGAAGGTGGAGACTATTCTCAAGAACATGGATCACCCACTTCACAACACCTTAATGGACCAAAGGGCCAATGGTGGTGGACGGCTCCTCTCTCTTCACTGCAGGACAGAAAGATTCAGAAGATCTTTTGTACCAACAGCCATTAGACTTTATAACTCTTCTGTAAATAGTAGATGACTTTTAAAGACATGACAAATGAGATGACAGAAAATCGAATTTCCCTTCAGGTATTAATAAAGTTCTTATTCTTATCTCATCTAACATGAGTGACAGTGGCAAGGAAAAAACTTCCTTTCAACAGGCAGAAACCTTGAGCAGGACCAGACTCATGTTAGACAGCCACCTAGTCACTGCTGGGTTGGGTAGGAATACAGAGAGATAGGGGAGAGAGAGAGAGGAGTGGGAGAGAGGGCATGAGGAGAGAAAGAAAACAAGATAGAGAGAATAGGTAGGGGAAAGGGTGAGAGAGAGAGAGACAGGGGACAGCAGCAACATTAAAACAACAGCAAGAACAACAACAGCTCATGCAAAGTTGTGGTTGCAGAGCAAGTCATGATATTCACCCTCTTACTCGGTCAGAAATCCAGTCTTGGGTGGTGTAAAGATAACAGAGATATATCAAATCTCCTGTTTCATGTGCTTTGTCAATGATGCACTGGGCGGTACTGGAGACAGCCGTGTGGTGGTGCTGTGCTGACAAGCGTGAGCAAGGTCACACTGTGTACCATTGTGCTGTCTGCGCTCCTCAAACGCTGCTGCAGCTGCCGTCCTCTCCTCTCCTCTCCTCTGCTCTGCTCCACACTGTCGCACAGCCATGGCGGACAGCGCAAGCGAGAGCGACACCGACGGAGCGGGGAGCAGCTCGGCCACCCCGATGTCGTCCTCCGCTTCCAATTCGGGCAAACCGAGCATAGTCATTTCACAGTTTCGTCTGGAGGAGCTGACGAACCGCCTGGCCTCGCTACAACAAGAGAATAAAGTTCTTAAAATTGAGCTGGAGACGTTCAAACTCAAGTGCAAAGCCCTGCAGGAGGAGAATCGGGACCTCCGCAAAGCTAGCGTCACCATTGTGAGTAACGTTAGCTGGCTAACTAGCTAGCTGGAGCCTGCCCTCACTGTACTGCATGTTTCAGTTAGCTGTGGCTAGTATTGGTTGTTTGGTGTTGAATTGTCAGTGTTACCCCCATTTGACGTGTTACATAGAAATGTACTCATAACTTAAAGACAACTTGTCAATGTTGTGCTAAGGCGTAACTATTAGCTAGTTGGATATCTTGCTAATTTAGCCAGCGGGCTAAGGGTTGCTAGGTTTGCTTTGTTTTGCTTTGCGTTGCTTACCCTGGCTAACCCAGCTGCTAACGTTAAGTAAAAGGCGTTTTAACAGCGGTAGGTACATCACGATGCAAGTTACCGAGCTATTATAAGCAATTTGTTAAGCTGATTACTTATGGTTAGACATTGTCACCACGTTACGACTAACGAGGAGGATACGGTAACGACTTGAAAATAAGTTACCAGCGTTGGCATGGGCCGATGCGTCACTGGGCTGCATGCTCGGTTAATCATAAAAATGTGTAACCGATCTGCCGGATAGATGGGGAAGTATGTAGGCCAAACTTAGCGAGCTAGTAAAATGCCAGGCTCGTATTTTGGCAAGTTAGCCACACAGTGCCTGCCTTCTTCCCACCTATGTTAATGTGTCAGGCTGTGAACTAACTGTTTGCTTGCTATTGTCCAGAAGTATTGACAAATTTCACCCTTGCTTGTAAATCAAGAGTTGAGCTTGAGGTCAGACAGGAATGAGGGGATAAAGAATTTGACACTGGTGCTCACAAGGGCAGTGGTATCCTCACATTGTAATGCAAGCTGCTCTAGCTGTCCCAACACATTGCCAATGTCTCATTCTTCCCCTCACAGTAAGTCATCCATTACAGCAATATCTCTTGAGTCATTAGGGAAAAGTCTGCTTCCTCTTTGGCTAACAGACCTCACTGCAGTAGACTTTGGCTTTTGATCGGCCTGTGCATTTGCAGGGGTGGTGCAGCTTATATGCACTTTAGTCAGTTACAATATAATCATGTGGAATTAAAAGTGTCGCATGTGCTCGATCAGGGAATGTGCTATACTAATGTTTGCATCTGCCAATGTCTCCTATTTGTCTTTGTCCTGCAGCAAGCCCGAGCAGAACAGGAGGAAGAATTTATCAGTAACACTTTGTTCAAGAAGATCCAGGCCCTTCAAAAGGAGAAGGAAACCTTAGCGGTCAACTATGAAAAAGAAGAGGAATTTCTCACCAATGAACTGTCAAGGAAACTCATGCAAGTGAGTGATGGCAACGAGATGGGCAAACACATGTTTTTTTCTTTTAACTCAAGTTGGAGTTAGAGGAAAATATCAGCTTAGTGTTTAATTATGCAAAATATTGTCACGAGTGTACAGCTCGAGCTATCTAGGAGTTCGTGTGTGCACATAACCCCAAAAGGGTGCAGACGCTAGTCCATTATCATCAGCTGTATTGGTACCCGCCTGAAGTCTGGAAAGGCTCAAGATGACTTCAGTGCGCCTGCTAGCTACTCTTAATGACTCTCAAATTACTCTCCTCCCGTCTGTCGGTTATTTGGTTCAGCCTGTTTTCCACATCTTATTTTCCCAACTGCAGAGTGCACAGAACAAGCACACACACACTCTCACACTTTTCAATGGTTAGCCACAGGGTGACTAATGGTCTGTTGTTGGGTAGAGAAGTGGGAAACTGTTAAGGACACATGTAAATGCCCCAGCAAACCCTGCCTTAGGTCATATGGGTGAACTTGATGGGTCTTTTTGTTACCTTTCCTTCTCACTAGACGTGAAACAGACGCAGGGGTGGTTCTGCATGTAGGCTTGGTGCTGCTGACAAAGGCCCTGGAGTTTGCTTGTGTGTCTGTGTGTATACATGTTTTCATGGGCATGTATTATTCTCTTGTGATGATAGAGGAAGAACTGAGCAAATTTATTTTAATGGGTGTGTTAATGCTCCTGTTGGGAAGCACTTTTGTAAACAATTTTGCCTCAGCCGTGTTTTCCCCTCCATTACTTTTGATGATGCACTTTGTACTCCAGTCATCTAAACTTGAGTCGCCAAATGATGCAGTTCTCTCAGCAGGCAGACCCCCCTTCAGCACACTTTATGACCTTTACAACGTCTAGTGTAATTTTCTGGCTCTTTCCTGTCTGTGTAGAGTATCTAAACCAAACGAATGGTCTGAAATGACTCTTTTTGGAAAGGGTATCGAGATGAAATTTGTTATGAATTGATGCTACAGGATTGTAGATTGAAGCGTTGACTGATATCTAGACTTATCTATTGCCACTAATGCACGAGATAGTGAAGGGAAAACCCTTTAGGCTGTAAGTCCACATAGGAGCCTATTCTGTCCACATAGGAGCCTTTTTGTGATTAAGTTGTTTTTATAGGTTGCCTTTGCTTTGCTCTCTGCAAGATGATAGCTGAGAACAGACTGATTAATTTACATGCAGACTCCAGGCATAACTGGCACAGTGCACTTGGGTGTAGTCCTGTCAAGAGCATGTCATATGTTTTGACAAAAGGGAGACACATAGTATCAAAACGATTTTTGAAATTGTCAGCATCTTAATAAGAAGAAGAGTGAGTAGACTGGGTGTGGCGAAACTTGCTGTTCTGTTCTCTTTGGCGCGAGTACAGAGCACTGTCTAAACGCAGCGCCTTAAAGCAAACCGGCATTCTAGTTGTTTCAGCTAAAAAGGAGCAGAATGGAAAGGTTTATTTCTTCCTGCAAAATCTTTTCCTATGAATGAATTAGCATCTTTTTCCCTGTAATGAGTAATCACTTATATAATCCATCACACAAGCCTCCTATTTAGAATCAGAGCTGAGCCGCACCCTTTCTTTGTATTGGTAAGCTGCCAGAGGTGGTTACTTTGGTTGCCAAATCATTATTTCACTCTGTTGTTTCTTCTGGGAACTGTCACCATGAATCCAGTAGAACTGTAACCTTGGTTTCCTGTTTTGTTTTATTCTGAATGTGCGAGCTAAATGTGATGATCTGAGACCAGTGTGTTTGGTCACTGCGGTCATTGAATACCTTTTGAGTGACTCACCATCATTCTTGCTCTTCTCCCTTCTTTCTCATCCCTCTCATGTCCTTCACCTCCTCTGCTTCTCTACTGTCCATGCACTGACCTGTTTTTTTTTCTTCTTTTCTTTTCCATCTTAGCTCCAGCATGAGAAGGCGGAGCTGGAGCAACACTTGGAGCAGGAGCAGGAGTTCCAGGTTAACAAGCTTATGAAAAAGATCAAGAAGATGGAGAATGAAACCATCTCGAAGCAGCTCACCCTTGAACAGGTATACTTACTGTTACGAACAAGACGCGAGCAGCAAGGGTGAAACAGCGTGTCCCGAAACTTGTGTGTCCAGTCGTTGTGGTTGTGTTGGAGCTAAATTTTGTGATTCTTCCCTCTGAATGATAGCTGGAAAGAACATTTGGGTTTGCGGCTGGGTTGAACCCATTTTTTCCTGACTCCTCTGTTATCCCCTGATGACAGGATTTTTCTGTTGACGTGCACACATTCATCATTGCTCCTCATTCATGAGTGTGTACGTGTGCATCTAAGTGATGCCTGACCAATGAAATATGGCACTATTACTCAAAATCGGACTTTTCCTCAACATAAAAACCTGATTCACGGCTTACTTTAGCTTTAAGTTTTGCTTTATATCAGTTAGAACAAGCTGAATCTGAGTTGACGTCTTTTTAGACCATCCTACATCTTTCGACTGTGAGTCTCAGAATTAAGCACGACACTGCAGCTTTATGAAAGTAAAGCTTATCTTGACAGACCTTGTGCTTGCAGCTCACTGTACTTGTATTCAGCCATCTGAACGCCTTTCAACATCAAGGTTTTTGTGTCTCTGAACGTCATTCTCTGCTGCCTCCTTTTACTCTGCAGTTGAGGCGAGAGAAGATCGACCTTGAGAACACATTAGAGCAGGAACAAGAAGCCCTGGTAAACAGACTGTGGAAGCGGATGGACAAACTGGAGGCTGAGAAAAGGTGAGGAATGACTGTATAAAGGGATAACCATTTCAGTATCCAGACACAATTTGGAGTTCAGATCTGTCGTATTTGCGCATAGATTCAGGGACGGTTTACATGAACTTTACATGAACACATTCGAAAAGCCAAAACTTTTTCTGTCATGTTAGCAAAGAGACAGAAGCTGCTTACATTTTGCACTCTTGTAGTAGCGCCACCCCACCTTCGCACTTATGCATTGACCAGTGCAACATTAGAGCCCCAGTGTGTGATTTTGCATGAAAAACTTGACAGGCAAGGCATTTAATATAAACTCATATACTCAGACTTGCACACTGCTTTTTTTCCCCGGGTTCTGTCTCTATTACACATTTATTACCATCTCAGACAGCTGATCAGGGGCACATCAACTTTAAACATCTGAGCGTGTCACATTGCAGACAACTAATGGAACAAATGCAAATGCTGTTACAGATATCCTGCCTCAAACTGACGATATAAAAGAGTGCAGAAGCTCTTGATGAGTGTCCCTAATCAAATGTGGAAATGAACTATTACACATCAGCCATTTTAAACCTAAAGACCGAAACTCAAGGTTGAGGAGGTTTTTCTTATGAGCATTAGCGAAATGGTTTTCTTTTCATGAATTATTTAAGTATTTGTTGTTTGTTTGGTTTTCCGCACTAGAATCCTCCAGGAGAAGTTAGACCAACCTGTATCAGCTCCTCCTTCCCCAAGAGACGTTTCCATGGAGATAGACTCACCGGAGAACATGATGCGGCATATCCGCTTCCTGAAGAACGAGGTGGAGAGGCTCAAGAAAAGTCTGCGCACCACTGAGCTGCAGCGTAAGTGGCCTCTCGATCTGTGACTTGACCTAAGGGAGCGTGAGAGTCGAGTGTTGATTCAGGATTTGATTAGTAAAACTGACCTTTTGACGGGCTGTGAAGGTAGAATTTACATGATTTAGGTGTGTCCATAAAAGAGGAAGTCTAAATCCAACAACATAATCTCTATGTTTGTCCGACTTCAAGAAATCCCACTGACGGTGCACTGTCATTGCACTAACAGGTATTTTAAAAGTCCAGGTTTAGTCAGACTTTTACAAACACCTCATACATTTTCAACATCGTGTCAACATGCTGCCTGACGTGGTTTTTATTCTCACGGACTTCTGTTATCCAAGTTGCATTTCAAGAAACTTGAGGGTTTTTGAAAGAGAGTGACGGGAAAACAAGCCTAAAAGAAAGCTGGTGCTGGTCTTAAACTTCCTTTCCCAATAAGCACTCATTTCATTTAGCCAGCTAGTGTGTGAACATGAGAAATAAGCTGTTACTGACATGGAAAATTGAATTTCCTTTCCACTTTTGCTTCTCTAATTGCAGCAAGTTCTGAACCACAACACACTTAGTCATAAAGCATTAAGAATATAACTTCTGTGGTTTGTTTAAGATGTCTTTTGTTTATTCCAAGTAAATTTCACCGCTCATGCGTGCACTTTATACACACATTAACACTGAGTGGGAATGCAAATACAAACCGATACCTCCTTAAGGACTCAGAAGTGCGTTCAAGAGCACTCCATGAAGTTACAGAGAGAAAGAGATTAAGCATTTTTGTCATACCTGTCCATGACGGCTGCATATATTCACACCTCCAGCTAAATGTTTTGTTTCATGCAGCCTGGTATTGAGTTTGTGACTGAACTTATAACATGGTTGAGCTAGAATGCTCTCTTTGATAAATGACCAATATTGCAGAACTAATGAGACACTTAAAATAGTTTTATTTTTCTCCTCTCGGGCACTAATCCACTTAAAGCTGCCATGTTGAGTTTTTTCTTTTCGTACCTGGTTGACCTCCGTTTATTAGTTGATCAGACACAGTTTAGCATCATGACTGAGATAAAATCTACAGCTTTGTGCCCTGGACTGAATTATCCATTAATTAAAAAATAATAAAATCACAGCAAAATCTGCTTTTCAGGTGTGGAGACACTACATATGACAGTATTTTAGGTATTTAGATATTGAGAAGCTCTGTTTAATTTCTCCATGGCATATGCATCTTGTTGAACGTTTAGTGAATGCTAAATTTGGAGAGATTTAAATGTGCTGCAGGGATGTTTATTTTGGTATCCGAAAGCGAAACGAAATCAAAATATAAACATCTTTATGATCATGTTACTGAGCAGTCTCACTGCCTGAATAAACTTCTGCCTCCATGAAAACATAAAGCTGTTGAGTAAATCTTTAGGATTAAGTGTGGGCTAGGAATACATGTGGCACCGGGAGGTGGCATCTGTCCTGCATTAACTGTACTGCACTTAAAACACTCAGATTTTCATATTTGATGGGTGCTCTTAAAGTGAAAGAGGTTCAGAAATAAAACAGAATGTTGTTTCTTGTTCATACTGACAACAGTGTGGGTTCAGGTTAATGTGTGTCAGGGAAATTCAGTCTTGAAAGGGTGTTTTGCTTAACACAACTGGGAGTGTCTGCAAATGTAAGAAGGGCCCTGCTTTGATTTCACCACTAGAGGGAGCTGTAAGTCAACTTTTGAGGCAAAATCTGAGCAACCAGCTCAAGAAGAAAGGTGGTGTTTTCACCTCAAGTATGCTGTTTTTAGAAATCAGCATTGAGCTTTTCACTTTTGTTAGTAAAAAGCAAAAAACTTAACAATCATTAAAATGATCACCATGACAGCACAGTCTCAGATGAAGTCATTTTATAGGAGTTAAAGTCTTGGCATGATCCCCGTATAACAGCTGTTGTTATGCAGGTTGATATACAGCCACAAGGATGTGACCTTAACATAAGTTCAACTGATATTTGTTCTATGTGTCACCTTCCAGACACAGAGAAACGTGCCCAGTACATAGAAGAGGAGAGACACATGAGGGAGGAGAACATCCGGCTGCAGAGAAAGCTCCAGAGGGAAATGGAGCGCAGAGAGGCCCTGTGCAGACAGTTGTCGGAGAGCGAATCCAGCCTGGAGATGGATGATGAAAGGTAGGGGGTGTGGACAAACAAAAAAAGAGATATGATCTAAAAGAGTTCAATAGAGGTTTCATTTCATGATTGATCAAGTGACTTTTGTACTGGAGATGGCTGATGAGGTTATCTACACTGCTGACTATGCTGATTTAAACGCTAATTTAATGATGGCAGCCTAAATCTGTGTTAACGGAAAGATGAAGGAAGGAACAAAAGAATGATAATTTCAGATAACAGAAGGCCTTTGTGCCAGCTCAGTGCTCAACACTTCCAGCAGTCTGTCTAAATGCTTTTATTGTGATTGGCAAGGGAACAACATGGTTTCCATTAAGCTCAGCGTCATAAAATAAATGTTTTTGTACAGACAACGACCTCCGAGATTGCTTCAGACAGCAGTCAGCAAAGAGAAGCATCAGAAATAATTAGCAGTTACATCAAGCTGTTCTGTCCTAATCTGGTGTTAGTGAGACTGATCCAAGCTATTGAAGCCCTTTAAATTAAAGTCAAAAATTAAACTCCTGTCTTCTTTTTAGAACTTATAACATGTGTTACCCCCAAGAACTTAGGAAACAAGTTGGACTCAGACCATCTAACTTGGTTCAATCATAGCTGTGTTTACATGAACAGTTTTTTCTTCAGCAAACACACTCACAGTCGCCAGTCTGTTTAAGGAGCCACAGCCATTACTGACAGTCTACCACTAAATTTAAACACAAAAATAGAGAAGTGAAGCAGATGCTGGCCTCAAAAGGGAACCACTGTAGGTATGGAAAGTGAAGGAAATGAATATCTCTACCTTAGTGGGACCCAGGACAAAACTTCAAATGCTTGAATTATTTGCTGACTTTTAAAGACTTCTACTAGTGTTTAGTCAGGACATGGCTGAGGCGATAAAATGCTATAGTTATATCCTAGCATCAGGGAATCAGTCTCATGTTATAATACAGAAGGATTAACAAAAACTCAACCTCCTCCTAATCACTTTTTAAACATCAACCATCTCTGTCCTTTGAAGGCAGAGGTAGATAACTAAAAAACTGATGTCTGCCCAAACACAGCTCTGGCAGGTTAATGATGTGTTACAAGGCAAAGTGATGAGTGTCTTGATGTTGCTGTAGGAAACCAAAAAGCAGAATTGAAATTGGCATCGCTCATCAAATTCATCCATCTCAGAAATTTAAGAACAGTTTCAGGTTTAACTCAGTTTGTGATGATCAAGCAAATAGAAAGAAGTTCTCTGAAATTTCTGTTTGAAAGAGCATCTACATAGAAAAAACAATCAACCTGGAATGTTCTGCTCTTAGCAGCAACAAAAACAGGAAAAACAAAACAAAGACACAAAGCAGTTTCAGGCTTGGATAACACTCTTTTTTTATTAGTCAGAAAAAGCTTAATCATGAAAGTGATTAATACCAACTCTTCCCCTTGTTTGTTTAACCGTGTTTTCACCTGTCTAGCTCTGTGATAGAATAGATTAGCTGCATATTTTTGACATTTTGCTGCGTTCTCACTATCTCAACATCAATCCTTCAGGTACTTCAATGAGATGTCTGCACAGGGTTTGCGAGCAAGGACCGTGTCCAGCCCCATCCCCTACACCCCGTCCCCCAGCTCCAGCCGACCCATATCACCTGGTAGGTATTATCAAAAGGGTCAATGTCATGGTAACACAGGTGCCAACCAGCCATACTGGGTCAAATAGAATGTGTGTGACCCAATCAAAAGTACCTTTGATGTTATTTTACACTACTGATTGCATGACAATCGGCTTTATCTCGTTTTAAATTTGGAGTAAACATTGATTGACACTTGTTTAAGTCGGTCAATGAAACCATAAATGTCTGTTCTAGTTGTCGGCGGTGAAATTACAAATGACTGCCCTCATTCTGAGTCTGGTCAAATCCTCAAGAGTCATAAAAGTTTTAATGCCTGCATTATCAATTCTTTGCTAGGTCATTCATGTTTCTTAGCAGAGTATTTTTTTTAAGTATTTAAACTTTATTTATAAATTTAGATGCTATCTTTGTGAGGCAGAAATGCATAAATACTACAAAAAAGGAGGAAACGATGAGTAAATTATTCAGTTAATGAGTTGTTGCATGTTTGTTTACAAAACTGATTCAAAGAGGACAAAGAAAAATTGGTTTTAAGTGTTGTACCTGTGTCTGGAGTTGGGAGGGAAAAAAATGGTAAAAGAGTCAAAAACAACAAGAGGTCAATATTAAGGTCAATCACATTCAACCCCCCAAGCCATTTTTAGCAAACCCAGTGTGTCATTTAATCCATTCCAGGGTTGTAACGCTGAATACTCTGCAGAAGAAAATTGAATTATTCAGGGTCTACGCCATTGCTTTTGGTAAATTCACAAGAATTAAGACATAGCATTAATGGTTAAACAATAACACTAACCTCATGTGTCGGTGCACTGCTGTGTTTCGGCTCTCTCAGATATAGACTGTACTGACCTGCTGAATGTTAAACCATAATAATCCTGCTGTGGGGTTCATTTGTAGTTAAATACAAAGACTTTAAATAGGAGTATACACAGAATGTCCAACTTTCTGTTCACTTTCTCTTTCTCAACTTTCTCTTTTCAGGTCTTTCATATGGCAGCCACACAGTTGGCTTCACTCCCCCAGCAACACTGTCCAGAGCTGCCATCTCCCACTACAACACCCCCGCCCTGCACGTCCACGGAAGCTCCTCTCACGCCGTAGCGGTAAGTGACATTCCTTGACATCCTTTGAAGAGGACATTTGGCAAATTGAGGCTGTTTTTTAGGGTCACACAGGTGCAAATTGATTATTTACACAGTAAGGTGACCACACAAGGCTCAACATTTGGTTTAGACGTTTAGGTCCGTATGTGATATACGCAGATACTTGAATGCTGTTGCTTGCAAAATGACTCACCTTTGATTTGGAGTTAAGCATTCATGACGTCAAACACATTAAGGAGAGATAAAGTCTCTCAGCAAGTGTTAATATTTTTAATAATTGCGCTGCATGTAATGAATGAGATGTTCCACTTAAGTCAACATTGGTTTTCTGTGTTAGAAAAATTGACCTGAAAACTGTTCATCTCTCTTCTCACTCTAACGGTGTTAACTCGGGCAAACCCTAAGCCCGCCAAAGATAACAGACTTGATCCTCTCTGATCCTGACACAGATATTGTTGTTACATCACACTAAATGCCTCATCACTTTTATTGATACTTGGATGTCACAGGGTCCAGTTGGCTAGCCTGTAATCTCAACAATAACAGGATCAACACAGCTTATTGGTCACACATTGTTTCCTTATTATCTTTTATACTTTATTAGTTTATCATCCCAGGGTCATGGTCCATTAAAGCCTTTTTAAACTGTGTTTCTCTTTTGGTGATAAATGTGACACCTACTTTAACAGTGTTGGGTTATATAAGGTTGTATCATACGACAGGGCTGAAAGTCTCCGTGTTTATCTCTTTCATGTTTGGTCTGGCTTATCTGTTACACTATTGTTATATTACTGCCAGGCTATGATCATTCAAGGTACATGAAAATTTATGTAATTTTTTTTCAAGTCTTGATCCTCAAATATTAGTAATGAAGGTACCAGTGCGAGTTAAATTTTAGAAAAAGCTCGACGAGGGTTTTGAGTATGAGCCGTAGCCACTGGAGGGAAGGAGCATTTGGCAGTCGGCTGAAGCAGCAGACTTACTAAAGTGTTGTTGCTGTTCTGTGTCAGGCTGAGACTCGGTCGAGAAAGTTAATAGCTTGCCATGCTGTTGACCCCTGCATTGCCGTGTGTCTACAGTGACACAACAAGACAAGGAGTTTGAAGACCGAAACCATAGCCTCTAAAGTAATATAAGATTTTCCAATAAAACACCCAAATCTTTTCAAATCAGCTGATATTAGCTAGTGTAATATCAGTCGGTCAACAAAACAAAAGTTATCTTAGGAAATGTTTACCAAAAAAGCAGTTATAGACTGTAATATTATGTTATTTAGAGAAAGCAATGTTGATTGATCCACCATGAGTCAGCAGCTTTTGGCAATAGTGCCAGTAAACCGTATCTTTAAAAGGCAGAAACCTTGAGTAGAACCAGACTCGCTGTGAACAGCCATCTGTCACCAGTGACTGGGCCTGGTAATAAACAAGCAGAGCAAGAACAACATTTAACACTGACTTAAGGCCATAATGCCAATAATCATATACCAACATATACAGTATAATATTAACAATAACAGTATAGCCATGATAATAAAAGCATGACTCATAATCAAATGTATCATGATTAGATGGACCACCTCATTTTCTAGGGGGTCCCTGACATGACAGTTACAGTAATAATGCCTAACCTAGGTTATTAGTTTGATATGTAGCTTGATTCGACATGATTGCTGAATGTCTTGTCAGTGAACAGGATCTCGCTCTGTTAGTCAGGTGGCTGTGGGATGAATTTAATCCACTTTGACATGGCGATTAACAGTAGAAAAGGACTCCTTATTAGTCTGGCTCCCTGACTGTACCTGCTCATTACACCAGGGTTATGAAATAACTCATTCTAGTTCACTTATTCTTATGGGAACATTGGTGAAGTGGCACCACCGAGTTATGGATCATAATAACCTGAAAGATGACGCAATACTTAAACCCCTTTGCTCAAACCTTGTAAGTGGGCTAAAAAGATTGAACTATTCTTTTCATATACAAAGCTTTTAAAGTGCATTTTTAGTGTTATAAATACTTTAATAGAGTTGCACCTTTTTCACTGTCTTCTCTTATTCTACATCAATTTTAGTTCTTTAATCTATGTGAGTTTTAAGGACCACATTTCACCCGTCAGCACTGAGCCCACCCAGGAGTTGAATACAGAAATGACCCTGTCTAGGAACCTTTCACAGATTATTTTTTCTCTGAAACCCTTTTGGCTTTTATCTTTCCGCTCCTCTGACTGAAACTGCCATTTTCAGGTCAGGACCAGAAGCTCAGTGAGAGAAACACGACTTAGACAATTAACCTTACCACCAAATCTTCTCCTGTCAGCGATGTATGACCCTCTGAAACCCTCTGGGATGAAAATGACGGACAGGATAACCTTTTTATTTTACGCACTTTTATTCAAATGTACCTTCAAGCTGCATCAGAGTAAAAACTAATTAAGAAAGAAAAACTTGTTAAAGAGGAAAGAAAAGTTTGACATGCTGTGCTCTAGTGGTTTAACATAACTTCTGTTTATTTATTCTTTCACTCTCAAACAGAGGCCCTCCCCAAGAAGAAGCACCAGCCCCGACAAATTCAAACGTCCAACGCCCCCGCCCTCCCCCAACACGCACTCAGGGGCCTTGCAGGCTCAGCCTCCGCTCCCCCCACCAGCTCAGCCCATGGTCCAGTCCATGTCCTCCCCGGCAGCTATGTCGCAGCACACGGCAGCAGCACAGCAGCCTCCCTCCCAGCCTTAACGCAACACACAGTCTCTGTCTTCGCGTGTGAGCGCGCCCACTGAATGCCACGATGCTACCGCAACAGCAGCTTCCATCATTACCAGCTCTGGAAGACAAGTTTCTTACTCTATACCAACTCCACAAAAGAATCAGCTTCAACAGTTTGAGAGGGGGGAAGAAACAAGGCGGCGGCTCATCATCAATGAAGCTCGCTGTCTGCCAAAACCACACGTGGCGTTACTTAAATACTCTTAAAAGGAATGGATGGACTGAGAAATGATGGCTTCTGGTATTTGTAGGCCAATTATCTTTTCCACCTTCTGTCTTGTACATGTTATGTTTTTTCTTTGCTTGGGACTTTCGCTGGTTGGAATTGTTGTTGTGGCGCTTCTAAGATAGCACAAACAGCACATACAGTATGTATCATGGTGGTGTTTTCTGAAAGGTTGGACGTTTGGATCAATGGATGGATGTAAGGCTTAAGAAATGATTGAACTGATAGATGGATGTTGATTCTTTTCATGCCTATAAAATGACACTCGATTGCAGTAATGTCCTCCACTTCCACTCATGCACCCTCCCCCCTTTTGTCTCTAAAGCAGTGTCAACAGTTTACCCCCCGACCCCCTAGCCTAATAGAGCTTTGACGGGTCAACAAGAGGCGTCACAGTAAACTGCAAAGAGTTTCCTCATGATAGGGCATTGATCAAACGGCTCAATGAGCTCGCGCCACAGTTATTTTACGCTCTGAAAGCATTCAAGGCTCTGCTGCTCTTCAGTTTAAAGGAAAAGGAATAAAAGGATCAAGAAGGATGGACACTGGTACATAAACCACAGATAAATGTCGCCTTTTGAGGTGTTTAAAAATGTAGTCTGAGGTGTTACAACTTAGTCATGTACTCAGTCTCTTCTTTGCTCTTCTCTCTCTCCCTCTCTCTTTCTCTCTCTCTATCTCTCTGTCTCTCTCTCTGGTGTATTTCTGAAAGCTTCTATCATCCTTGTGGATATTCCTCATCAGAAAAAAAAGGAAAAAACATAATGCTCTTTACACTAAATATACATACTGCTAAAACATTCTAAATGAATGGTACTGTTGAACTAAATTTCTATGTATGATTAAAGCTCTTGAGATGACAACCTCTGATTTTGCTTGTCAGTTTTGTTGCTGTAGAAATTCACGAGTAAGCCTTGTAAAGCCAAGAGCTATTACAAATCTCTGTAAGTGATTGTCTTCCTGACAGGAGAAGCTCATGTTGAATTCGACACATCTGAACAGTCGCCATTTACCAAACCAGAAAGATGTTTTTGTGTCGTGCTTCACTTGTGGGATTTGTAAGTTCCAATCAGCCTGCTACAGTAATTGATGTATTCTTGCCTTAAATAAATCCACACCATTACAGCTTGCACTGTATCAAAATAAAAACATTTTTCCTGCCTTCCCATAATTAATACAAGATAAATATCTCATAGCTCAGCTATAAATAAAACCCCACCAGGATTTGAAAACACTGCTTCCTGCTTGTAGTGCCACCATGTGGCTGACTGATAGAGTTTAGTCTGATACCTCATAATTAAAGTAGATTGCCATGAACCTTAGATGAAAATGCATGACCACAAGACTATAAATATCCCGCTGACCATGGGGATCTCCTGATTTATTCCTGCAGCACCACCAGATTAACACATTTTTCTACAGTATCTCCATCAGTGTTCAATGGAATGCTGCAAAATTTAGTTTATTAAACCTGTTCATGGTACCTAGAGGATGAAATGTAACATCCTTTGATTCCCAGACCTTTAGCCCAAAACACCAACCTATCTAACTACCATTGTCCCATACTTTTGTTTAAACTCAAATACCTGAAGAACCATAAACATTACCATCAGTCTGATCGGTACTTTTCAAGTGCGAATTAGTATCATTCTCCAAAATAGAATTACTAACAGCCACATCGGCGGAAGTCCAGAACGGGAATTATCCAACTCTTAAAGCTTATGATGGTTTTCTTCAACATGAACTAACAAAATCATGAGGAATAAGTGAAGCAAAATGAATCAGCACATATTTGAACTTCCCAAAGTAGGAATGCAATAGCAATCATAACATAAGATAAAGGTGAAGTTATATTTCACAGGATTCATACATTAATAACCTATTTCACCCATGAAAACATGGTGCATTATGAAGGAATCATTTACTCATTCAAATGAATCTGAAATCTGTTTATATAGAGTCAGCTCTTTAGCGATGTACCTGCTGTTTAACATCATGTGATAAGCTTCTTACGAAGCAGCTCCGCTGACTCTTGATTCTGTGCCAGGGTTCAACTTTAATATCCCGGCCTACATGGTTTTGACTGGTTTTAACTGGCTGAAAGCATCAATATTTCCAGGATCATTGAACATGGTCAACCTTTAAATTGTGGGTGTCATAACCTGTGGTGGGAGGAGAGCTTGACAGGGATGACAGCCTACGTAAAACACTTGACTTCTTTCATATCTCTACAGGAAACTGCGGCCCATTCACAGGAACTCTCCACAATGAAAATATTCCCCCTATTGTAAGAGTGACATGAGGATATTGTTGGCCCGAGACTTGCTGAATGTTCTGATACCACTCATGTGTTTTCCTAGCGTGTCTCAGTGTTCTCTTTTGTAGCTGAATCCAGAAACCTGAACTAATCCAAGCAGGAATCTAGACTGGAGGCTCAGAGCTGCCATGCTGGGTGCGAAAGTGCCCTTTGACCTCTGCAGCTTTATGGGGGTAGATGACTGAACCAGAAGACATTTATCCAGACTGCAGGGTGGCTCCGTATGTTAACACCTGCCAAGCTTCTTACGGAAAAGAACAGCAGGCTACTGCTTCTTAGGTGTCGCAGAAGTGCTATAGAAAAAGCAGAGATCGTTAAAAACGTCAGGATACAGGGTCATCTCATGTAAAACTGCTGTGTGCGTGTGTTTGTGTGTGTCTGCTAATGGGCTCCGGATCAGTAACGTGAGCTGTGTGGCACAGAAAGAAGTAAGCGATACATACAGTTCAGTGTGTCTTGATGGGAACTTTCATATGTGCTTCCTGATTTTCCATTTAAACAATATGTTGCACTCGCACATTTCCATATAAACAAATGCTCTAACCTTGTCAGAGGGCAGATATAGATCTAGAAATAGGATCAGTGACCTAAAGAGCTTAGCTTAAAGTTTGAAAAAGGACCAAACTAATCTCCTTGAGCTGGGAAAATTGGGCAATAATTAAGAGTTTAGACTGCTACACAGGTCATTTTTATGTTGCTCAAAAGTGATCAACATTTCTGTACGAGACATTGATGTCAATATTTACACTAAGTGCAACTAAAACTTTGTATATTTACAGAAGATACATTTAAGCTTTCATTTAATTGTACAGTGTATCATGGTTACAGTATTCAATTTTGATTTGTTGAGAAGATGAAAATTTGGAGTGTAGAGTAGTATAGAGTATTTCATGTACATTCAGTCATAATACTAGAGGCCCCACAATGAGTCCTTGTGGATCACTGGCAATGTTGCAGGGGCTTGATTTTTCATACATCATTAAAAACATTTTTGAGTTGCATTAGTAATGAGCATCTTACCAGTCATCACACCTGAGGTGTGAACCCTGGTAACTGTGGCTGAAGGACATTATTGACCTTACAGAGTAGATTTGTCTGGTATGTCTGGGACCTAAAGCTGCAAAGATATGGGCCAGTAACTATCTGGGTCACACGGGTCTCCCAACTGTGTGCAATACAACCGCTTGATTTTGTAATGTTAAAAATCTGTATGACAAAGACGGCTGATTCAAATTGTGTTCAGCAACAGGCATACCTTAATGTGCAGGGATATCACCAGATACCAGATAAGGCCCCACCCTCACATCCCGGTTGCAGTAACCACACATCCATTGCACTATGACTCATAAAAAAATTATGACTTTGTAAAACATCCTAAGAACTGTCAGTCAATAAAACATGAGTGAAAGTGTAAAATTTCCAAAAACACTCAAAGTACAATTTTTAAAACACGTAATTGAAGTTTTTTTTCTGTAAAAATCAGAAATCATGGAATAAGAAACTTCCTGTACCCCCTTAGAGTCTGATCATTTCACACCTGGCCTGCTTTGCAGTTCTTGCCGGTTCAGTTCTTTTTATTTTTACTTTATTGCTGTCATTCAAAGGCAGAAACCAAGATCTCTGGGCTAAAACAATGCCTGCATGACAAAGACATGCTCCCTCCGAGATTTAAACCTTTGCCCGTCTTAGTACAAGGCCAAAACCCATTTTTCATTTTAATCACAGCAATTCAAAGGCATAGGAGAAGTGTTGTTTACATGTAAATGGATGACAGCAAACCTTTTTGATTTATGCATGAAAAAACTTAACCTGGGATTTGTACCCTGAACCACTAAGCTCTAAAGTGGAAAGTCTTACTACCACACCACAGACCTTAAGTCTGTTTGGGCCCAGTATGTCAAGGTAATTAAAAGCTATTTGAAGAGAGGAAGACTATCCCTGCCCCACTCAGACAGTAGGTCTCCTGTAACTGTCCCTATCACCGCTTGCACATGCACTGATCAAGTGAGTCATCGCCAGCTTCAAACCCACAACTTCCTCATTCTAAAGGAACAATGCTGACTAACAGATCTCTATGCTGCCTGTCAGTTCCTACATGCTGAGGTGTATTTACATCTCTGTTGTTAGAGATGTTGTTATTTCCTTTCTGGAGGTAGGAAGTCAGAACATCCTGCATGAGTGGACTCAAACCTGCTTGCGTCTGGCAGACAGAGCTACTCACCACATAAAAGAGAAACTTTGCAAGGTATAGGCGCTCATGCTGATATACTTCCCCATACAGATTCATGGTCACTCAAAAGAATAGTTCAAATTCTCCAGCGGTAAGTAAGCCAGAACACTGTCAACACGCCAAGACTTCCTCTGGGATTCAAAAGCACCATAATGCTGCTTTGAAAGACCAAATTGTTCAGATTTGTCTACTTTCTGGTAAATTATGGTTATTAAAAAGTACACTTCTCTCTATTCGGAGGCATGTTCTATAATCCTTTGGTAGGAAGGTCATATACAACACTAATGTGATCCTAGACAGATTGTTTTCTGACTTAAAACCTTCATATCTGATACTAGTTTGAACCATTTTTATTTCTGCAAGTTGGGCTCTACTCTCCTTTTCAAATGAAGCTAGTTAAACCCTTGTTTCCTAGCCTGCATCCTGTCTTTTTTTTCTTTTCGGTATCCTGATTTTGCTTACAGAAGCAGACACAGAGCTCCAGTATCACTTACTTCCCCCTTTAACTGTAGTCAGATGAATCTAATTTCAGGGCGGATTAAACCATTTCAAGTTTCTAGCAGTGGGGAATGGGGCTGCAGAGAGTGAATTCAATTTTTTCAGATAAAGAGTTTAGGACTGTGCTTATCTATTCAGGCAATATTACTTCACTTTGAAAAGTTATATCTTAAAGGGAGAGAAAATCCAAGTCTAAACCAAATTTCCACCATTGGAGCCCAAGTCGGAAAGCCCCCCCTCCCTCTTGTGCACACATACTGTGACACACGTGCTCATGTGATCTGTGCCACCTCAGCCCCAAAGAAGATGTTTCAGTTTTCTACTGTTGTAGCTTTTTTTTTTTTTTCAGATAAAGACAGGAAAGGACAACTTTCGAGCACTTACTTAAGAATCCTTTGTAAATAAACAAAAATGAGAAATTTGTCAATAAAAGTATTGAATAACTTATGCAAGCAAGTAAAACTAGGCACCATAATCGATTGTAGGATTAGTCAATCATATTGATATTGTATCATAAGCACTCTGTAATCCACTCCCCACCCCCTCAGATTCCCACACTGTCCCCTACATGCACTTTATCTGGTTAGAACTGGTCTGGAGTGACATGTCAGCGCAATTCTAGTGTGGAGTACAATCAACTGTGCCTCCCTTGTTCTTTTTTTCTCTCAACTTTCCAGGCAGAAGGGGATTATGGAGCCTAAATCTTCCTGGCAGCAGGAAGGGTCTTACAGGAGAAGAAAAGAAAAAGGTTCAAAAGTCTTGAGGAACCAGCTTCACCTCTGGTCTGTTCTCTTCATCCCTCCCCCGACCCTTTTGTACCCCCTGTCCTTTCATCCACCATGTCTCTCCTCTTTCAGGTCCACTTTCTGGTCACTCTACCTTCTGCTGTTTCTACCCACAGCTTCCCTGACCTCAGGTTATGAGAATAAGTGCAGTCACACAGCGATAATATAATTTTATGATGCTCCTGGAGAGAGACTCTTGTCTCTGCCATCACACTGAATGCTGCAAATCACAAAGCGCAGGACAAGAACGAATATTTGGCAGGAACAATAGGCTAAATCCAATTTTAATAAAAATGTGTTTACTCCTGTGAGTGTCTTTCAGCAGGTTAAACTATCAAATTGTTCATCTTGGAGCCACATGAGCATAAATAGGTCATAATAGAAATAAACATGTAATAATTGATGGGTAAGATCAGATTGTTTGATGTCTGTACATTTACTAATTTCCTTGGCTTAATCCTGTAAATTTGTCCCCCATGTTTCACCCATGTATGTCACTGATATGTTCTTTCTTCTATCCTCTAACTATACATATTACTTGGCTTAAACTCTACCCTCTGGTCATGTGTTCCCCCTCCTCAAAGAATCCTCACAGACTATATTTAACCAGCTGCATGTCAGACTCTCCGCGTAAGTTACTGCTGCCTATTGATGTGTTTATCAAATCTTTCTCCGGGTTTTTATCAAGCACTAGCTGTTTCCTATTGATGTGGAAGCCAATAAAGATTAAACACACGAGTAGTGTGTATTTAAAGCTTTATTAAATGCTCACCAGGGAGAGCACTCCAGGCAGTAGTGCGCCCTGCTGGTGCAGTGTGGTGTTGTTACCATCCATCAACCGGTTCAGACTGGACTGATGGCAATATTAACAATGTTCCTGAAGAGTAGGAGCACATATTCCCAGCCCCCATCGCAAGCTTGCATACACAAACTTTAAGCATGACCAGACAGACGCTTTAGATGAGTTGATAAAGCAAGCCTTTCTTCTTCTTTTTTCTCCAATGAAAATATTTTGTTTTCTCCAATGACTCGTCTGAACTTTTCAAGCAGATTCATATGTTGCCAGCTTTTTGTTACAGCCCGGAAACAACCCAGGTAAACAGTTTTTCAGTTTTTAATATATGTGCGGAAGAGGAGCACCTTGTTGACTTTGAAATTGCCTGTACTGTCACGATTCAGTCTGAGGTTTATAAAGAAAAACACGCTTTGACCCACAAACCCACAGCCGCAACATCACTGTGTGTGCTGCTCTGGCTTCCGTGCGCTCTAGACGCGCAAAAGGAGGCAGCGCTCTTCCTCCCCGTCTCTGCGTTCAAGCTGCTGCTGGACCAGCAAGAACAGCTTTGAACCGGTTTTCTCACCGGCTACAAAGCGGTATGAAACGGATGCACAATGCGCATTGTTGATGCAGACTATCGCAGCGACACACGGACGTCGTAGGATCCTCTCCAGAGAGCGCAGCGAAAATAGACGAGCCTTTCTTGTTTTTGTTATTTGTCGCGGTGTAGTGCGAGAGATTTTTTAAAGCGGAATTCATCCTACATGGAAAGTTCCTGTAGAGCGCGCAGCTGTGCTGAGTCCTGCTGCTGCTGTTTCTGTTGATGCTGAGGTGAGTGCTGCATGTGTTTTCAACAAATCCACCACCTCGACGTGGCATGTTTGTGGTGAAATATGAGGATACGTGTTGTTAGTGAATACTAAGATGGTTTTGAATTCATCATCCGCCCGCGGCCATCTGATGATTTCCCTCATCATCTCACATTTTAATGGAAAGGCGGCTTGTTTACAACCCATAATGCTGTCAGTTCGCCTCGCAAGTAAAGAAATCTTTGCTCAGACTTAAGCCTCACTGTAAACAAAGTGTGACCTAAGGGGGTTAAAGCTGCCGCAGTGATGGATAAAGTTGCTCTGCCGTATGAATTATTTATACTGGAGGTCTGAAAAACTGAAGTCAGCACCGCAGACAAGACTTTCCCTTGTGTCAATTAGGGATCCGAGATGAATCGAGGAAGAGTCAGGGTAAAGGTGCAGGAGGGGCAGAAAGCAGAGCACTTTTCTCTACTTTCTCCTCCTCTAAGGTGTGGTTATAGAGACAGCAACAAAAGGAGCTGTTGCCAACGGGTAAGATGCAGTCAGTCAGTGTTGACGACCTCACTCAGGTGAACTGCCTGTTTTCCCAGGCCAGTCGCAGCAGCAGCAGCCTGTATTACACCAAGGCTTTCTGTAAGTGTTACCATGACATGCCAGAGTTAAATTCTTCTTCCACAGGATATCATTGTTACAGACTGTAATTGTCATATTTTGTATTATTCTGCTGTTAAACTTGTTGTGCTTTTTAATGTCTTTCCAGGAGCCACCCCTCTGTCCAAGCTGTAACAGATCCCAGCGGGCAGCACTAACATCAGCACTATGACTCAGTCTACCAAGGTCCTGGATGGAGGTTGGGGGTGGGCGATTGTGGTGGCCTCCTTCATGGCCCAGCTCCTGGCCTATGGATCACCTCAGTCTGTGGGTGTCCTGTACCCCGAGTGGCTGCATGCCTTCCAGGAGGGCAAAGGCATGACGGCCTGGGTGGGCTCACTTGTGGCTGGAGTGGGACTAATAGCCAGTGAGTAGCACTCACACTGACATCAGTCCACATTATATTTAAATCAAAGACGCTAATGATTTCAGCTCTTCATAATCCTTCACTGAGCACTAAATATCATTATGTAATTTTTACGACTATTATATTTTGGCGCTGTGTGTCACCATGGGCAACATATTTATAACATGCCTTACTGACAAAGAGATACTTTATCTGCTTAGCTGTCAAAGTAGGGCACTAAATCTTCACCTTTAAACCTACTTGTATGTGATTTCCTCTTCATCCAGCTCAGCGAATAATGCTGCTGATAACAGAGCAG
Source organism: Xyrichtys novacula (assembly GCA_962446985.1). Taxonomy (NCBI): domain Eukaryota; kingdom Metazoa; phylum Chordata; class Actinopteri; order Labriformes; family Labridae; genus Xyrichtys; species Xyrichtys novacula. The sequence continues at coordinate 20,097,612 of OY660874.1, read as the reverse complement.
ACACAATCATTTTTATTAGGTCAAAGAGTGGCAATAACATCCATAACAGAGAAATAACTTTATCCAGCTACAGGTGCTGGAGTCCCCCTTAAAGTAATACTTTAACAGGATGAAGGGAAAACACAACAGTGCGGCACAGATGGGTACTTAGTGGCTTCCTGAGTAGAGTTGCTGTTATTGATTTTTGGGAAAAGCAAAGCAAGTGCAAGTCATTCGTGTCATGAATGTTGGAGCACAACTAGCCCTTAATTGAAGCACTAAAGAAGGAAAAAAGACAGACAGAGGGACGGATTCAGAGAGTAACACACTTTATGTATTTGTTGAGCTAACAGAATCGAGGATAGATGAAAGATGACAGTCTTGGATGACATTTCCATGTAAGACAGAGCTCCCCCCTCAGCCTGGCTTCAAGCTGTCGTCTCTTTTAAAGATGTGGGGGGGAGAAAATCATGACTGTACAGATCAAGCCGCAGGCCTGGCCAAGTCCTGGACACGTGTCCCAGCTGCCAGACAGCTGCAGCACTGCAGCTACTGCTGCACTACAGCAGGGTCTTTCCCCTGCCCAGAAACAAATAGAACTGTAAATGTCGCATGAGGGATGAGTCAGGCCACTTTGGGGTATGGGAATGACTATTCAGCATTAAAAGAAAGAAACCAAAACAACAACACAACTTGGGTAATACAGCACTGAGTCCAGGCTTCACATACTTTTAGTGAGGAAGGGAAACATGCAAAATAATATCCCAAAATTTCCCACAAGTAAAAAGAACAATGCTGATTATTTTCTCTCCTTAAACAGTATTATAAAAATAAAGACACAACTTCCCGGGGATATAAACAATGGATTAATTTGTTCATGAACATCTTGAGGTAAACAACATGACACTTAGTGTTTCTCGACTCTCGACTGACATGACAGCATCCTCAATGGGGTTCCTGTTTGAGCCTCATGTGATGTGGCAGGGTTGTAGTCAGACACAGCTGTGCTCTGTGAGATGGGGTTTGATTTTCTCACAGGCTCTGTTTTCCAGAATGACTAATTAAGCTGTCTTTGTCTCTGACTCTGCTCTTTTCTTCTCCTCCTCCTTTGTCTGTCTTCCACCTCTCTTACATCAGGTCCTGTTTGCAGTGCCTGTGTGGACAACTTTGGGGCTCGTCCTGTTACCATCTTCAGTGGCGTGATGGTGGCGGGTGGCCTGATGCTCAGTGCCTTTGCTCCAAATGTCCAGTTCCTCATTTTCTCCTATGGGATCGTGGTTGGTAAGCAGACATTTAGTGATATTGTCACTCTACTTCTCAGAGTTGAATAACGCAGACTCATTTCACCTGTCATACATACATCCAGGTAGAGGCTTGCCCCTTGTAACTGTGAGAAAGTGTTTGATGTTACTACGGTCATGGGTGTTAACTAAGCTTCTTATCCTGCTAACATATGAGAATCTCATGACACATTATATAATCATTTATAGCAAGCAGGGGGGTAACTTCCAGTTCAACTATTACGCAACAACAAAGGCTGACTTTATCCTAAATAACCAGTTAATGAATACCATCGCTACTGAGCAGATATGGACAATCAACAGGACAAGATATACGTATGAGCATTGCATAATGTCGTTGAGGTTGTTTGTGTTGATTGGGTATTTTAGCCTGATTTCCATGTGACCCTTTATTGCACTCGTAACAGAGTGCCTGTGTGGGCCCAACACCACCTGTTATCAAACATAAAGTGACAGCCAAGCTGTGCTTAATCTTGGTGAACTCCCTCACAGTCAGCACTGCCTCTTGCGCAGGCAGCGTCGGAGAGGGGAGGCCATGCATATTTGAAGACAGTCATTTATTTTTAGAGATGCCCTTAGATGATAGCTGTGGCTGTACATGCACGTGCAGCTTGTTTACTCATCATATGCTTCTTTTGCTGATTGTATTTCACAAGAGATCCTATGCACTCTCCCCTCTGAACTTTAAAGTACACTGAAAATAAATCTTTCTCACGGTTTCCTAACTTTATCCACAGAATAACACATTTTTAATTACAATATTACACGTGTTGATGAAACAAAGACAGCTTTAGTACATTTCTACCATTTCCTGTAATAAACAGTGCTTATGAATTTGAATCTACTTTTAGAAGTGAAAAGCCTGCCTCAATTTCTCCTTGGCTAATGGAAATTCTTGTGTGTCCTTGTCCTCTCTCTCATAGGCCTGGGATGTGGTCTCGTCTACGCAGCCACGTTGACTATCACCTGTCAGTATTTTGACAAGAGACGCGGCCTTGCCCTCGGCATAGTCACCACAGGTACTGCTGCCCCCCCTCTCTAAGCCCTCCCTGAGCTCACTGGGTGCACACCAGTTCTTCATGCTCACTTCTTTCATGTATGAGCTGCTGGGATCCTTGGGATGCTGAGGTAAACATCTGTAGAGTAGAGGCAGAGTAGTTGCATAGGTAGGAACAGGGACTGGTGACCAGGGCCTTGTTGAGAGTCAAAACTTGGGTGTGAGAACGTTTGACTGAATCTCCTGGAGCTGTGTCGAAGTGTATTTATGTTCAGATCAGGTGGCTATCAAATTTTAACACTTGAGCTTCATCATGACACAAAATCCCAGGTTTTTGTTCTCTTCGTGAGTTAGTACAGGGTGACATCACCGTTGTGACCACATTCACAGTTTCTAGGTGTGGTCAGAGGAGAAATAGACTTGGAACTTTAAACCAGCTACGGCAGTGAGATGATGTTATCCTTGTAATCGTTGAAGTCACTGTGGAGATCTGAGAAATGTGGGACTTGATGCCCCCCAGTGGCAGCTTTAAAGAAGTGTCACCTCTAAACACAAAGACGATTGGGCTAAAGGATCATGTAGAAAACAAATAAAACCCAGCTCATCAGGCCCTAAAATTTCCATGCTTTCCAAATCCAGCTCACAATAAACTTTTATGGATTGTTACTTTTATAAACTTACACTGAATTTCTGTTTTCTTCTGTTTACACAGGCACAAGCGTTGGAGCCTTCATCTATGCCACCGCTCAGAACGAGCTGATAGTGTTGTATGGCCTGGACGGCTGCCTGCTCATCATTGGGGCTGTAGCATTAAACCTCATGGGCTGTGCCGGCTTCATGAGGCCTCTAAACATGCCAGGGTACTACCTCAAACAGAAGGCCGCCCTGGAACGCAACACTGAGGAGCAGCTCTTTGAAAAACCCCCTTTGGACGACCTGAAAATCTCAACAGGAACAACTTCAGAGAAAACCCTGATGGTAAAAGAAATGCTCATCACCATAGATGCAAAGGACATCCAGACAGAGAAGAAGAAAGGCAGCTTCATGACTGGGGCGGCCATCATGAAAATCATCAAGAAGAAACAGCACGCTTACTCCAAGTATATGCGCTCAATGCATGAGATCCTGCAGGACCAAGCCATGGTGGCCTTCTGCATCGCTGTCTTCCTGTTCAGCCTCGGGGCATTCCCTCCTGTGCTCTTTATAGAGGACGTGGCGCAGAGTCAGGGACTCATCGAAGAAGTCAGTGTCATTCCTCTGGTTTCAATAGGCGCGATCGCAACATGCGTGGGTAAACTAGTATTGGGTGTGCTGGTGGACATCAGGTGGATCAACGGCATCTATCTGTATGCCTTCACCATGTTTGCAGGAGGTGCATCACTTCTCCTCATCCCCATCACTAAGACTTACCTGGGACTTCAGATCCTGTCAGTCAGCCTGGGTTTCTTCTCTGGAAACTGGTCTCTCACTTCTTATATCACTACAAAGATTGTCGGCTTGGACAGACTCACACAAGCCCATGGGATCCTCATGTTCTTTGGGGGATTTGGGATCATGCTTGGACCCCCTGTTGTAGGTAAGAGGACTCCTATTTTTTCTGCTCTAAAAATTATGAACCAGATAGAGGAGTTGTTGGAGAGTTGTGTTTTCAGAGATGATCAAATGAAGTTAGACTGATGGGCAGAGCAAGAAAGGGGGATGCCATCTTTAATAAAGACCTGATGTCATTATTCAGCTGACTGCTGTATCTGTTAGAGATTCCTGCTGACTATATGTCCATGTCTGTTTTTCTCATCCTCTTCCAGGTTGGTTCTTTGACTTCACACAGTCATATGACTTGGCTTTCTACTTCAGTGGGACTTGTGTATTGATCGGCGCCTGCATTCTCACTCTGCTCACTCTTCCCTGCTGGAACAGGAAACACACAGAGAATGACAGACCGGACGTCGAGTACACCAGCAACTGTGACAAAGTTGCCTCTGTAGCTTAAATAAGTTCCTTGCATGAGGACTCAAATCTTACCCTTACTGCCCAGCAGCCGTCCGCTGAGAAACTATACCTGAATCACCTCTGAGAGGAATTTCGTTTCTTTGACTGTAAGGGGGTTTCCCCTTTGTTCTGCTGCCAGGTCCTAAGATACCAAAACACTTGCCAGAGGTTTCAAAATACAGGCCTTTCCTCTGAAATTAGTCTGTTTCTCAGGTTCAAACCACCCACTGCAGATCTTTGTAGAGGTTTGATCTGATGCCTGTGTTGTTTTTTATTATGGCCTCATTTTGAGGTCGATTGATCAATCCTGTTTGACTCCCTTGTTCCATATTGGTTTTTTAGAAATACTTTTTCACTTCACCATAGCGCAGGAAAAATACATTGTGCAGTCAGTAGCACTGGGAGGAGAAATCTGCTTAACTGTCGTGTGTTTGTTAAACACCACAACAATGTTTTAAATCATTGTACAATAGCACAAATATCTCCCAGTAACCTTACAGACCATACAGGGATGGGTAAAAGAAGGATACTTTTTGATAAATGTAATTTTAGTAAGACTTTTTCTTTTTTTCAATTTTAATTTTCATATGTATCTTAATTAAACCACTATGTATCTTACCAAAGCATCAATGATAGACAATGCCTGTCAACACACATGCCTGTTGGAACAACACAAAAGCCTTGCTTTATAGATGATTTTTGTTTTCAAGTGCATTGACTCGGTTTATACTTTTTAAGAAATGGTTTGAGTTCCACATACCTCCTTTTTATGGATTGCACAAGACTTTTTAAATACATTATGCTGAGACAAAAACATTTGAAACACTCAAGAGGTCCTAATGTATTTCCAACCTTAACAGCATGTTAAGTCTCTATGTGGCATGATAATCATGACCTCTGCTGGTGTTCATTTTGACCAGGCTTATCCTTTTTATATCATAACGCGTGTCTGTGTGTATTTGTGTGTATGTTGTGTGTGTAGGTGTCTGCACACGCATGTTTGCATACGTGCACAGGTTTGTATGTGTGCATTGTTTGATAAACTTTTGTATTAGCACTAGTTAACGTCTCATGTGCTAGTGACTTTTATATGCACAAAATTGGCCATAAAGCTGTAATAATTTGTCTTTAAGTTGATTATTATTGTGATCATAATTGTAAGGAAACATCGCAATAGGCTTTTAGAATCACTTGAATATTGTTAGATAGACCACTACAAATGTACTTTTTAAAGTTCCAGTTTCAGGTGTGAGAAGGAACATTGCTGGAACATGGCTATTCGTGTTTGTAGAGGCTATTTACAAGGTGCAGATGAAGTACAGATAGTACTGACCTAGAGGTGCCAGTATGTTCCGCTGTCACCTTTTAGACACTGTTATTTTTTATGCCAGTATTATGATATTTAAATGTGTTGTCTGTTGTATTATTTTATTTAAAAGTGCCAATAAAAAGATGTTTGGATGGATAAAAGCCTACCAATATGAAGGCCTAATAGTCACCATACGCTCCCCAATCTACGACACATTACCATGGTAACAAGCCTATCACGTGACGAGTAACATAAACAAATTTCCAGGGCGCTAACGTTCGTGTGGGAAGAAAGCTAACGTTAACTCCATTTCAAGAGCAATTTTTCGACGTCGTGCAGCCTTTGTGTGGAAATGCGGGGACGATGGCGAGTTTTTCTCGTCGTGTGTCGGACTTTTCGATAGTTATTAAGAGCTGAGCGTCACGTGGAAGAGTGGAAAATATGCCTCATAGTGAAAAAATGAAGAGCTGGATCTGTCCGTTGAGCTGAAACATGGGAGCAAGCGCTTCAGTCTCACTATCGCTCTGTGTAAGTTAAAGAGCTCAGTGTTTGAGCTTTACTATCTCTGTTTTTCAACTTTGTGCTTGTAGGACAGTTTTACCTTCTACTAAAGCAGCCAACTATAACATTTTGGACACTTGTGGTGTGTCCCAAATCGCATACTTCCATGCTAAATACTTAAAATTTTGAGTATACTCAACTCAAATTGGAAAAAAGTATGGAAGTATGCGATTTGGGACACACTCCTGGGTAATCTAATGCAACCTAATACAATAACTTTAGCACTAGTTCTACTTTTATGAGATTGTCAGACAGGTGATAATTCTCCTTCTTTGAGTGTTGGTGGTGAACTGAAGTGCATTACATTGAAATATTTTGCTTCCCAAACTACTTTAGTAATCTACTCAGTCATATTAACAAAAACAGACAGAGAAAGTAATTCATGGTTGAACTGTTAGATTGCATTACATTTTCTGGGGTAATAAAAAGAAACATCTTGAAGTTGCTTATGTAAATATATCTAGCTTTATGAATTAACATGAAATCACTGGAACCCAATAGCTTAGTAAATAAAGTAAATAAACTTAATAACCAATAAAAAAAAACAATATTTAAAAACCAATATCTATCTATCCATCTATCTATCTATCTATCTATCTATCTATCTGTCTATCTGTCTATCTATCTATCAGTGCATTGACTTTTATTGAAATAAAGCAAAAGTAATGTAATAGATAAAGTAACTTATATTTGTTCTGCATTTATGTGATACATTTACGGGGTCTTAGATTTCCAAACCCAAGCTTAAACCTCTCAGGGGGTATTGCCTATTGTGTGTAAAAATGTAGGACACTATTGCCTGCAGCTTAAGGTCTTACAAAGTAACATGCACCATAAGAATCCAGGTCAAGAATTGATATAGTAAGTTAACACCCCATGACTAAATATCTTCCTGCTCAAATGGAAGAGGGTTTCAAATGACAGACCCACGCTACTTATCTGAAACTTCTCTTATCATCTGGCAACATGACATTAGGAGATGAGCAATGTAAAAGTTTGATTTCTGTGCTTGATTCAGCTGCTGCATTTCCTTTTCCATGCAGAGCGACCCATCTTCAGTGCGAATCCTGAGGCCTAGTGCTAAGGTGAGCCCAGAATCTGAACTACCTGCCAGGTGTGTGTTTGGTGTTGCCTTGGAAACATTGAGAGAGGATGGGCAGATGGTCTGTGGGGTGCCTCTTATGTTGAGAGACATGGTGGAGTTCCTGAATAAGAATGGTAAGCCAGGCACACCCTTGGTTTTTGTTGCATCTCCTTTATTTATTTGTATCCTATCCGTGTTCTCTCATTTTGGATGTGAGAGTTATCTTCAACCTTCACTTCTATGGGAGCTAACTCGATCATTTGTTACTTTACCACAGCCATGCACCACAGAGGACTGTTCCGACTCTGTGGCTCAGCGGTGCGGACTAGGCAGATGAGGCAGCGGTGGGACAAGGGAGAGAGGGTGGATCTAGAACAGGAGCAGGATGTTCCTACTGTGGCTTCGCTCCTTAAACTCTTCTTCAGGGAGCTGCCAACCCCCTTAGTGCCGGAACCCCACCGTAAACAACTAATTCGGACCCTGAGAGGTACAAAGGAAACATTTGACTGACAACTTAAGAATCTAATTTCATTTACTTTTCTTTTTGAGTAGAAATGTAAGAAGAATTAAACCATTGTTGATGGTACAAAGGATTGCTGAGCTCACTGTATGTACTGAGATACCTTTGCCCCATTTTGGAGCTGCAGTAAAAGCCCTGACCTGCTGAGACAGGAAAGTGATGGAGCTATGAAACTGTCTCTCAAGGCCAGATGTCATAGCAATGTCTTGGTGGTATCACTTAGTAAGAGCTTGAATCCCCCAAAACTCAGTTGTACTTTGTGGCCGGTCATGCATTCAAAACATAAACAAGGTGGCTGTGTCCTAAAGAACTTGAATTTTGGTGGTAAAAGCTGAATCTGTCAATAAATCTTATGCCTTTGGGCTGGTATGAATGTACTCTATATCAAAACTGGTTATCCTAGATGATGTGTTTCAGCTGTGTTTTTGCTTATTTTCAGAATATGAAGAAGAGATGGATGTGAACCAGTCTCTGAAAGAAAATCTTTACCACCTTCCAGATGACAACCTCAGTGCTCTATCTTACCTCATCCACTTCCTGTGTCGAGTGGCAGATCACAGCAAATCAAATCACATGCCTGTGGAAAACCTGGCTGCCATCTTTGGGCCTTGTATATTCCGGTAAGTTACTGCTGTCATAAATTCCACATCTAAACTTTAAACCCTGTACTAAAACTTGAGGTTGTTCTAGTGTAGAGAGTTTGATGATAGTATAACTGTCATTAAATTAAAAGAGGGATTTTATTGGCAGTTTGTACATATTTAATGTTGGTTTTCAGAGCTAGTTTTGAATACAGATCACAGGTAGAGAGATTTTATTTAATAGTATGATGAAGAGGAATCAAACAAACAGAGTGAAAATGTTCCGTTCTGCAACAACTTGGAGTGTTTTCTCCTTCTGTAAGCTCGCCTTGTCAGATCCCAATAGAGAATTATTTTCCATTTTCTAAGGCTATGTCACTTAGCTGGGATGGAGTCAGGTTTGTCACCAAGGAAATGAGCATAGACTGTGGACAGACAATTGACTTAAGATAAAAGAGAAGCCATCAGGATTTTGTCCTTTGCAACTCCCTTCCTGTTTACCCAACTTAGAAATCCTTGTCAACAAACACACTCCCCCGGGACTCCTGTTGTGCCATACAGTCAACATCCTTTCCACAGTTTTTCCATTCCTCGAGCTGACAGTTATCTTTGTCAGCCCTGTAGGAAAAGTAAATGACGTGTCAGGAAAATGTTTTGTCTGTGACGTAAAGTTTTAAAAATAAGGAAAGTTGTCTAATTTTATAATGAGGGGGGAAGAAGAGTCTGTGAAGGGGAGTGGAGTTGGCAACAAAAGTATGGAAAAAGTTGGGTGTTGTTTTGAGTTGAAAAATGAAGACAGCGTGATTTGATGTAATGGTTTGAATGAGGGATTATGTTGCAAAAAATATCCAACTGTACAAAAATATTATTTAAGCAAAAAAACTGTCTGAGGTACAAGTTTATGGTTTTATAATTCAAGTGTAATTTATTACAAGAGGACTATTTTATGTTAAATTGTATAAAGGTTGATATTGTGGTTTTAGCACCATAAGCATTCTGGTGTACTGTTGTTCACATCAAGAGAACATTTTGATAGTTCATAGACTGCTGGCTGGACTAGTCTTATAGGTATGTACTCTATAGGTATTCAGAGACGGCAGTCCTCATGGCAGCAGTTGTTGGTTTGGCTCCTTGCCACCGCTCTTTGCTACATGTTATAACTCACTCTCTGCCCCCCCTGATTTCCTGCCTCTCTTTCGCTGTCCTACCTAATAAGGGATAAAATTCACCCTGAAATATAACTACATACAGTGCCTAGCATAAGCCAGTACACCCACTATTAAAAGTAATATACTCAATATCTAGATGAGCAAAGATATAATTTCCAAAGTTTTGACAAGGCTGAGTTTAACATAACATTTGATAAAAATCAGGGTGATATGGTAAATAAAATTTAGCTTCGCTCTCAGAACTTTGATTGTGGTGTACTTATTTTTCATCCTGATTTTTAAATTGAAAAAAATACTTTTTTGTATGCAACTTAAAAAATCTTGTTTGCAATCAGTGGCCTACATTTGGGGGGAGTATTTTGTTGTACAGGCTGACATAGAAAATGTTGATTTTGATTGGAAACTTAAGGTTTTCTGACAACTGTGAAGGGGTGTACTCATTTATGCTGAGCACTGTAAAAGGACAATGATGTCCAATTAGCAGGATGATGATTCCCCCAACATGAACTAATTAACAACTTTATTTTGTCTATTTGGATGTGATAGCCTAATAGACTAGGGCCTGCATTTATGTTGAGTCTGTTTAAAATGTTCACGTTTTCATTCATAAATAATAATTATAAGGACCTCAATTTAAGAGTAGCGAAGATTCTTATTGTATTGCCCTCCAAGTAAGGATTGAATGAATAGATGTTGACAGACAAGGCAGCACGTGACCTAGTCATGCAGAATTTGTGATGGCTTCTTTGGCATCTCTTCTCTCGTCCATATTTGTTATCTGAGCCCTGTCCAAACAGTCTGTTGCCTTCATTTGTGTCTGTTATGTAAGAGGACAGCCTGCTCTCCTCCTCCTCTCTGTCATTCCTGCTTTTCATGTAAACACGTATCTATTTATACTGAAAGTTTTCACATTCTCTCTCTTCTGGTGTAAAGTCTGTGGTCATCTTTACCTGTCACATGTACATCAGATTAGAAAAGAAGATAAATATGTGAAGACTATTCTAGGTCTTAGGTGGTGCTTGTGGTGCATCTGCAGAACACTGTGCATGTTTTAAACAAAGATAAAGTTATCTGAGAAGATTTTTCTATCTGACTGTTAATTTTTGTCGAAAGGTAATGCATGTTTTAAACCGTCATGATTGATTCACCTTAGTTGGACAGCATAATCTCAATTCATCACTGTAAAAAAAGCAAAAAAAACTGTCCACTAGATGGCACACTTACCCATTGTCTCATCTTTTTAAGGGCACAGAAAGTGACTTTTGTTGTTGTTCTCTTGTCTGTGCAGTGTCCCCACAGGAGCCAGAATGTTGGAGGAGCAGAGTTTGTGCAATGCCCTGTTGCTTCATCTTCTGAGGCACCAGGAGATTCTGCTTCCAGTCCAGGGCGAGGACACTGTTGCCTCCTCAATAGCCTCCTCTTCACCCCCTCCTCCGACTCTGTCTGCTCTTTCTCACTTTGAGGTGATCCGAGTTCCAAATTTTAAGATCTGTGAATCATACACTATACTTCTCTTGGTGAGCGATCTTATCACATCGTTTACACAAAAAAATGGGCTACGCCATCATCTGTTTTGCAGAGTTATTCAAATCTTTGAAGTTTGATACCATGCATCTGGTGTTGGCAAGCTTCCTTTAGCACTATTGCTGGTGCTCATGCAAGTCACAATCAAGTCACAATAAATCAGCAGCTCGTAAAATGCAAAGGTTGGATTCAGCAAAAAAAAACATTATCTTTGATTTAGATTGTAATTATCATTGATTAACAATGTTACTTAGGGTCATTGAAATCTTTAGCTGTAAATTGGAAACTCAAATGTTTTATGAATTAAAAAAAACCCTCACCATTCAGAGCTAGTTATACAGGCTTTAATGTTTATAGAATATGATAACTATATAGAATTATTTATTTTAAAAGTCCCAAACCTAAAATATGGTCAACATTGTTAAGATCTGTTTTTTTTTTCAGATTTATTTAATATTATTTTCTCTTTTACAGTAATTAAAGACTAAAAATATGTGTTTTTTTAACCTCTCAAAAGTGGTATGAGTGTGTATATGCTCATTTTTATTGTCTTTTGTAGGTCCGACCCAGCAGCTGCCACTCAGAGAGGAGAAGTGTGGAGAGGTTGGAAGAAGAGATCAGTCCAGTCTCAGCAACCAACACATACCACAAAACAAACATCATTCAATCCTGGTTCAACAGGTACTGTCATCAGATCTAGGGAGTGGTAAATGTACCAGCATACAGTCACACCCAAGCCTCCTCCTTCATACAGTACATATTATCCTAGGGGGATAATTAGGACATGACCTTTTCCCCTGTGCCACTACGCTCTATAATTAGCATCACTTAGTAAGTTGTCAGGTTAATTGTTGCGTAGTACTCGATAAAGCTGACACGTCATTCATGGTAAATTAAGGCCATCCTCTTGAGATCTTTTGTTTATGGAAGTCACAAACAAACCGAGCTGTGTGGCTTTTTTTAATGGATAGTAGAAAGTCCAGACAGAGCTGCACCAACAGAGAGGGAAAAATCCAATCAAAGGAGATCGGTACTGTTTGGAACAAGATATCTGTGACAAGCTTATAGCACATTTTAGCTGATCAGTAATTATTTGAAATGCTGCTGTCTATGGTTAACATGAAGGTAATAACATATATATCTATTATGATTGTTATTAACTGGGATTATTGATGATCAGTCGATTAGTTAGGGTTTATGGTGCTGTATTGTGATAATTTCCCCACAGTTCTTTCGATTTTTCTGCTTGTGTTTGGATTGATTAAAAAAACATCTCTCTGCAGAAACTCTAACACCCACTAACTTTAACCCCTGGGGAAAACTCGTGTTACACTTACAGCCGACGTGTGCTAAATATGAACAGCATCAAGGTTTTGTTTCTTGAAGAGGGGAAGTGGGGCAATGTTTAAATTAGTCCCCCCAGCCTGATATCTACATAGTAACTGCCACCTGCTTGTGGGGAACTGTTCCCTCTCAGAACTTGTAGGCCACGGGGCTCTTTTCTATTTTTAAAGTGCAAATTCGAGTAGCTGCAGGATTGGCAACACAGACATTGAATTACATCAGTGTGTGTTTTCTATTTTAGTCCTCCCAAGTCAGCATGCGACAAGGCGTTCACGTGCACTGGCTGACTGTTTTTCAAAGCTGTTACCCATGTGTGTGTCCCATTGAAGCATGTCTGGTATCTTAATTTGTGTCTGTGCATTAATAGGAGTTCTGCTTGAGGCTTATGTAGATGACATTGGATACAGAGACATTTGCGTGCTGCTATTCTGAGCAAACATGCACTGCTGTTGTTTTGAAATGATTTTCCCTTCGGGGAATGCAAGTGAATGTTGAGTAAATCTAGGTTAAAACTGTTGAAACAAGCACAGGCAAAGTGACACATGCATGAGTGCTATATATCTGGCAACCGTTATGTTATTATTGAACTGCCCATGTGCATCAGTTTAATGACAGGTCATCAGAAGATGTAGATGTGCGGCTCCAATAGCTGTGCTGCTGTGTTATTTACCTGCAGATATTGAGCTGATGTCCCTCCAGGTCTTTGACTCTAAAAGGTCAAGTCAAAGATTTCCCTCCTTCAATTTCCATGAAGCTCAGGACAAGAGGAGGTGATCTGTATAGAGTTTAGTGTTTAGCCCAGATATGTTACATGAAGTAAATGTTGTTAGATAGACCAATAGGTGGATTACTCCAACCAATTCATAGCATTTTGAAATAATAAGAATCACATTGGCATTAATGCAGACAATCTCCCCATCATCTTCTCTTAATGAGGCCAGTGTTTAATCTGAATTATGTCATGATGTATTGAATAATGCAGTTTAATATTGCTTCTAGTATGATTATCAGTTATTTTCTGAAACCTATTTTATAACCCAAATAATTAGACATTCATTTAAAATATAATACTGGCTAATTCAAGCATATAATTAAGATTCTTATATGCATAAAATAATAGCATTATTCAGGCATTTACATTCTTTTTTCAATTTGATAATGACAGATGGCTGGATAGAAATCGCTTTTGGTAAAATATAAGTGAGTCAAATGTTTTTCAGTAGACATAGTAACAGTATTTCAGGCTGTAGTTGTACAGATTATACAGATTGATCAGCTGGCAGTCGTGCTTTTTCTTGTCATCCGTCATGTTTTTGTGCTGTTCCCTCCGGCCAGGCCTGGACCTCTTTGCTTTCTACCAACGTCACAGACATTATTGATTCTGGTCTAATAATACTTACAATGGATTTGAAAGAAAAACAAGCGTCTGTTTACTCTCAGTTACCTGTTGCACTGTGGATCATTTTTAAGAGCACAGGTATAAATTCACTGATTTTTGTGTTATTTGATGGTTCACAATAAAAGGACCTCTTCCACTCCAGTCGTTTCATTCGTTCCTATGATAAGATGTTTTTTAGGTCAAGCCTTAATATGTAGGTCAGTAAATATATACTTCCTGAATGTGTACCAAAGCCCATGAATGACCTTTTTTATGTAAACGCCTCTTTTTAAAATGATGTGCTTAACTTCTGGCCGTTATTTCTGACTGGACTTAAATGGAATTGGATGCAGCTCTGTGTCCTCTTATTTGTCAGTTTGAGAGTCCTTTCCAGTTTCAGCTTTTATGGCCTATTTCCACTGTTGTTACAGAGCTAAAACTGGCATGGTTGAACCCAAAATGACTAAGTGCTGCTGTAAGTGAGTTCATGGCATGGCATCTGTGCTTCTTCGTAAGTGTGTGTTTATGTGCGCGCATGCAAGTGTGTGTATATCGGTAATTGAAGGGGGTTGGTCAGCCCTCTGCCTCCGGGTGTCACTCGTGTTGTTGACCATGGAGAACCCTACATCTGCGCTCCCTTTTCTGTCTCTCTTTGGCTTTCTCCAAAGCAGCATGGTGCGCTCTGTGGCATGTAATTCTAACCTGCTGTGAGTTTTAAAGACATTTTGGCAAAGGATGTTTTCTTGTCTCGTCTGCTTCAGCATCAGTGGCAATAACCATGGCGCTTCAATCCTTCATAAGTGAGTAAGATAATCTTTAATGGTTTAAGAGAATAATGCATCTTAATACGATCGTAACTCTCCATGGAGAGGTTGTATTACCTTTCCTGTTGTCTGCAGTTTTTTGTCCGCCTTACAGTGATCTAAACGACAGACAACATCTGTGCATTTTCAGCTTGTTCAAGGACTCGATGCTGTGGAGTCATTCATGTTTATAGCGCAGATATAGTCGCTGTTTCCTTGGCTCGTTCTTCGACAAATAGCCTGAGCAGCTATTATTACTTTTATGACTGTACTGACCCATTTACTGCCCCTTAGTTTCACTCCTGGAGTCATGTACAACAAGCTCTAAGCAACAATGTGCCCAACAGCTTTTTTTATTTGGTTGATGCTGCAACAAATCAGTATCAGTTTTTTTTTTTGCTGAGAGCAGCTCATTAGAGCTTCGTGTCACAGTGAAGCAAAAACAACAAAAACTGAGAACTGCTGAGTCATGACCTGCTAAATGTTTGTTTTACAAACCAGCTGGTGGGAAATTTTCAGCGGGAATAACTGTTGGACATTTCAATCTAACCTTGTTGGCATTATCATACCCATAATGACACACTTTCCCCAGATTTGACATGTGCTGTTGTCTGTTTACATAATAAGGATCTACCTTGGCTTTATTTGAGAGGCTTTGTAATAAAACTGTGGGTCTTACCATCTTCCATCTCGTAGAAATTTAACAGTTTCTTACCCTTTACCACATCTGTCTCTGTCCTTTTTTTGTTGGTTTATCTGTTTCAGTTTTCTTATTTTTTTTGCCACTCTTCATTACCCTTTAAGATTTGACATTTGAAATACATCACCTGTAATGACTGACTAAGACCTTTATGGATGAGAAAAATGGTGAATAATAACACATTTTGAGTTGCTATGTTGTAAGAAATACCTCTGCACAACATTTATGATTCTAGTGTCTCTCTTCTTTCTGGCACTTGATTTGGACTTTTGTAGATTGCTCTTTTGTGCTTCTTGAAGACATATACCTGGAAACATACCGCTGTATTTAACATCTGAATGAGCTGCATAGACCCAGGAATCTTTCCAATAAAAATAGCACCCTGAGTTTCTATTGGAGCTTTGTTTATTGTTGATTTTTGCATCCCTGTGGACAATCCAGCGCATCTTTTCTCTTTGCTGATCTTGCCTTGTACATGTCTTGAGTGTTTTTTTCTGATAAAAAGTCTTAACCCGCTTTTAACTCATGCTGTAAAAATGTAGAAAGGGCAATTTTCTCTGTGTGTCTTTTATTGATCTTCATGAAACCTACAATTATACAGGCATTAAACATAATAATGTAGAAGTAATCAATCCTGTCACTGATGATGCTTTTTCAGGAACTACAAAAGAAAAACAACATCATTATAAATTTCTGTTCACTTCATAACCAGACAAAAATCTCCCCCCATGAGCTTTTAATTTAAAAATATAAAAAACTCAACATGTTTAGCTGCAGGATTATAATTCTTGCTAATGCCTTTTAAGGGATCTTTATATCATTAGCAAGTGATTTATTGTTCAGAGCATAACAGAGTCAACTTATTAACGCCTTAGAAAAGGGTGCCTCATCATCACTGAGTGGTATTTTCTCTCCTCACCTCCTCCTGTGTGTCGCAGCTTTCTCTCACGCTCTCTGTGTCTCTCTCCAGTCCTGACACACTGGCGCAGGCTTGTGAAACCGACTCTGACGTCAAAGCTGACATTCAGAAGCTGACTCCAGACCAGGAGGCTCTGATGGAGAACGGAGAAAGTAGGGCTGCAGGCTATAAGCATTCCTGCCCCGCTGACCCAGGGCCAGGGCAACACATGCACCAGAGCAGAACATCCCAAAGCAACCTTAGAGAGCTGCAGGAGATGGACTGTACCACAGAAGGGTGAGTTTTTCTTGACTTTATCTTCCCCTTGTTGTTTTCTTTACATAGATGATGTTTTCAGTTTAAAGGGGTTAATGAGGTGGCTTTAATGTCAGTCTCTTTTTTTAAGGAGACTAAAGGAACTTGTCTCTTTTGCTTCTCTGTCTATATTAAATTATGCAATGTATTCTTTCCCATAATGCATCTAGTTAGGAGTTGTATTACATCTCTACATCTCTTAAACTGATTTCTTTATTAGCAGGACCTTTTCCCAGAGCAAGATGCCGCAAATCTTTTCCATGTCCAGTGAAGGTGAAGAGGAGCGAGTAGAAGAGGTAGAGAAAAGAAAGACACCTTTCTCACCCTTCAGCAGCAACTCTTTAACAATGTTTATTGTTGATTTTCTCTGTATTTTAGCTTGTTTGAGCTGCAAATCTGGCTAATAGCAAAAACCATCTCTAGCCTTTACCATGACATTCATAACCTAATTTTTTTTTAACATTTTGTCATTCATATATCTGTAAAACTATGTTGGAAAAGCAGCTGTCATCTGCAGATCCAGCAAAATACATTCAAAGCACAATAATGCCTTTTTTAAAGGGGAAAAATCTATTCCTTAAAGTCGTGACTTGTCTGAATTATTTCCAGGCTTCCACCGATACAGGACAAACGTCATCTTCCTCGAAGTGCTTCATGTCAGGGGATGAACCACAGAGCAAAAGCCAAGCACAGAGTGAGCACACAGAGAGGTGAGAGGCAGATATTTGCCTAAAATCATTATTTAACTCTTGAAATAAAAATGTTTACAGTGAATTCATACTTGAAATTCAAATATAAGTTCAAATTCGAGGGAGAAATCATAACAAACCGGCAGTGTTAGTCATTTGGCGGCAGCGAAAATGTCTTCGATAGAATTTGTGTGACTCATTCGAATGCTACAGTTATTTTCATTCCCCCTCCCACTGCTGTTGGGTTCCTCTCAGTTCAGCTCTTCTCTCAGCCCCACAGTCAGTTTGGAAGTAGGTTATCAGAGCAGAGTGCGGCTCACAGTTGTGTTTTTGATACAATTCCAGTCCAAATAGCACTGACTTGCCACAGGGGCTCACAAGCCACATTAGGCCAATGTGGCATGGTGGCACGTTGACTTTTTGTTTGCGCTGCTTCCGCAGAGCCACAGGACAGGTCATCTCAGTTATAGCTCATTAGCGTCACACATGAATAACCCATAACCTTAAAAGCAGTGCAAGATGACAGTCTGGCCTCAGAGCTACAAACAGCACAACACAACGTGAATCGAAGTCACATGGACTGTGAGCCAGTGTTATTAGATACTTAGATTCTGCTCCCTTTTTTAATGCGATTCTTTTATGTTTGCTCGCTGTGACGAAAGTTTGTTTTACAGATTGTTGGACTGTGGAGAGAAACGGACTGAAGACAAAATCACAGTGTCTGAATCTAAGGTAAACTTTGGAATAACAAGTCTGCAACTACCACATTACTTCCTCTGACTCCTGTTTTATTTTCAGACAGTGGAGACTGCTATGACTGGAAGTTGTAACCTTAGGTTTACAAGCCAGCAAAACCACCACTGAGAGAGCTGAAATTTTAGATGAGCATATAAGTTGATATTGGCATCATCATACATTTCACCATTTATTTTTTCATCAAGTTAATCTATAAATATTTTGGTCTTGACCAAAGACTGTATATACTATGGACAACTTGGTTCCGCCTTCCACCAGTATACAGATTTGAAGCCAAAAAGCTCTTGGTAATTCTGCGTTTTTTCTCCATTTCCTGAAACCAACATTGCGCAGTAGCGTTGTGTGCATTCGGTGGGAGAGTTGCCAAGAGTCGCTGTGATGACACTCGGCTATAAAACAGCGTATCCCCCGGGTGAGCTACGAACCCCTTGTACGCCCATAGGTCAATTATAAAAAACATGAACCCCCTAATAACTTTGAAAAACGGGGCTGTATAGAAAAAAGAGGACTTGAGTACAAACCAGTTTGACAATAACCACATATCAACATCGCAAGCAGGGGTGAGAAAAGTCATATTCACAACCCCATAAACTTTGCTGGCGGAAGCGGGATTTATGACCTATACTGCAGCCTGTCACCAGAGGGTGCTGTTCTCAGAGTGGCTTCACCCATTGAGGAGACAGATGCTGTCCATTCTAAATACAGTCTATGGTCTTGACTGGTTCTTGTTTGCTAATGAAAAGTAAGCTAGGTCAGTTGTTATACTATCAATCGATCAGTCAGTCCATCTCCAAAGATCCAGCCTCAAAGTAAAATCCAGTCTCATCTCAAGATTCAGTGTTATCCTTTCATAATCCAACATGACGTTACAAAGGAAGTAATCAATAATTCATCTTTGTATAACTTGAAGTGCCATTGTCACAAACTGATGAGAGTATGTGCTCCCACACTACATGTGTCACTAAGTGGATTTTAGTAAGCGAGACCTCAACTGTGCGTATGCTGTCCACTCCTCCAGGGTGAAGGAGGAGGAAGAGGAGGATGTCGTGGTTCTCCTGACAGACATGATGATTGCAGAGGCAGGGTCAGCAGCCGTGACGTAAGTTCCCTTTCCCCATAACCAAATTAACACTTTCTTAAGGATGAGGGTATCTATGACAACAGGACTACTGATACCTCCAGCAATTGTTTGTCCTTGTGAAGAATCTAAGTGATACTGCACACACCTATATGTGTAGTGGAAGCCTGAGCTGTCTTGCCTATGGGTATTTTTTTTTGTTGTTGTTCCAGTAATGACATCCAGACTCCCTCCCCTCCCTTCCCTCCTCTCCATCTGTGTGACGCACAAAGCAGTGTGTTTTTTTTTTCTTTTTTTAGTGAATGAACTGCCAAAGAGGGCAGAACAGGAGGGTGGGAGCCTTTATCTGCAACAGATTTTAATAAAGATAAAGACACAGTGTGAGATTACAAAGATGAACAAAAAATATTTATACCCAAGCTTTGTAAAGAGTCCAGATTTTTTTTTTATCCTTCTCAATTATAAATCTTATGCACACCTACACAAAAACACACTCACGCCAAGGCAAAACAATAAGCAGCCTGATCCTTGCAGCTCCATCAAATTGGCCCCATAGCTTGGTCTGACAATGTTGCCGTGGAAACGTCTCATCACATACAGTCAGAACATCTCTCGTCCCTTGAGCACACACCATACACATCAGCATGAGCCGCTCTCCTGTCACCCACCCCTCCTCTGTGCAAGGTGAAATATCCATGTGGTCACAGTGAAGCAGCAGCAGAAGTGCGAGGAATCCCGGTCAGAGGAGTGAAATCAAGATTTAAGGATTCAGGAGCAAGCTATCCTCTCATGCACCCACACACCAATAAACCTGGTGATGTGAGAATCACTGTGATAATGCTAATTGGATTGAAGCATGTTGCTCATCAGGGATCCTACGCTGGATGCTGATGCGTGTTTGGAAACTGACTCATTGACTGAATAAAGTCAGAGGGAATTTTGTCTCGTTGGATGCCTCCTGGGCTGCAGAGCTTGTAGTCACACAGAGCGAAGAGGAGCTGCAGAAGGGGACAGTCTGTACATGTACTGCTCGTGATGTGATCTCTGCCTTTTTAACTGACGGAGCTTCAGAAGATCACATTTACAACTACCTCTGAAAGCAGCATGCCTGTTGTTTATTTAATCTTCTTTTTGAATGTTTTGTCCTGAAAAGGAAGGAAACAGCTACTCTTCAAACCTCATCCTGGAACTCCCTGTTTTATGAAGTGAAATGTTTCAACCGATTTCTTTAGATTCCAGAGCAGCACATGAAGTGCTGAGGACTCCCTCAGGCTAAAAACTACAGTCTACATCTCCAAGTCTTCTTTCCTGAGGCGATGTTTTGCTTCTGTTTTCAGAGCCCTTCTCTCAAGCTACAAGCTCTGGAGGCTGACCTGAGGCCCAAGTCATCAATAGTAGACCTCCTAACTGAAGATAACCAACCTGCTCAGGATAAGTCTCTGACTACTGACGAGCAGAGTCTGTTTTTAACACGCAAGCTGCAACTCCAGCAGCCACCATCGCCTCCACCTCAGGGTCAGCACACAGAGGACTCATCACAGTCTGGTAAGACACTGATTAGTATGAGCTGATTTTATTCAAGTTTAAGAAACTTTTGGTGAAAAATTCTCCTCTGGGACAAAATGATTCAGTGGATTTGCTTTATGAGTTTTATTTATTTTGAGGTTTCTGTTATCCAAAACATTTCGCTCTTCAGTACCTCGAGCAGCTGAAGGCTCTAACCCGTGACAACCCTTTCAGTACTAGAGCTGCAATTCATATTTGTTGTTTAATTGCCTCTATTTATAGAATCTTATTTCTCAAGTGTTTTCATTTGTGGTGTTGTAGTTCCCACTGTTTTCCCCTTGGTTTGAAAACGTGGTCAATAAAGCGCGACAGCAACCCTTGACGGGTGTGTCATTTTTTATAACAGCAGACCAAGGTACGATACGGCTGCTGTTACATCACTTCACAGTTGGCAGTGACATAATGAACCAGTACATGAATTTAGTAACATGTAATATATTGACATTTCCCTCTTTTTCTAAACTTGAAAACTAGTGTCATTTTATTTTGTACATTGTTTGTTTATGGTTTTTGACCACCATACGACATTAACATTTTCCCAAGATGATGTTAAAGATAAATCACTTGATGGTAGTATTTTCATATACACCAAAGATACTACATATTTGTGTTTTTATGTATGTTGCATGTTTGTATACAATGAAGAAAAACATTCATTTTTTTTACCCTCATATTTGCTTTCATAAGGCAAAATAGAAAATGGTACTGTTGAATTAGCATTAAAGAGAAATCAGTCGTATCTATAAATTCATGTGTCAGTTGACATTATCCTTTGTCCCTCTCCAACAGAACATACCCTTTCACCTGAGTCATCAGAGTCCAGTCCTGTAATCTCCACTCAACATCACTCTGAGAGGATACCTGCTAATGACACCCCGTCAAGCCCACCAGGACCCAAAACCAGCCCGCTTCTCTCCTGTTTAACTACAACTGACTGCCCAGTACCCTCTCCACGCTGCCCGAACCTCAGTCACAGCCTGCGGTACAACCTCGACCCTGATACAGCTCCTTCTCCTCCATGCTCACAGCATATACGCACGTAAGACAGCTGTTTCCTCAACAACTTTATTTGGGGTTTTGTTCATATTGTCTGCGATTGTTTTTTTTGTTGTTAATTGGCTTAAAATGGGCAGTAGTTTGAAAATATCACAGTCCTTATACCATACAGATGCACATGGGTTGAATTGAGTATCTTGGCTTTTATTGTCACCAGTGCTCGCAGCAGTGTCCGTTCAGAGCCAGACCGGGGCTCTGTGTCCATCTCAATGCTCAACAGACACATTCACAGCCTGAGGAAAAGGATCAGGCGTTTTGAGGAACAGTTTGAACAGGAGAGGCGCTACAAGGTAAGATTATCGGCCAAATCCTCATGAAGAGATCGGAAGTTGTTGTGTCAGAGTTTTTTTTTTTTAATTAATTTTGTGTGTGTGTATATGTGTGTCATCCTGCAAGAGTGAATGACTCCCTCTACTGGCACGTTGGGAAAATTATATCTTTTTGCATAGATGAAGAAGTAATGCAAAACAGAAAAGTATTGATGACATATGACACCTATCCAGTAAAACTAAAGAAAAATCCAGGTACTCAGTGCAAGAGGTGGATTAGTATCAAGTGATTTGAGTTTCCATTGTTATTTCAGCCTGCCCACAACGACAAGACAGCTCACCCTGAGGTGTCCAGACTAATGAAGGAGCTCATCAGGAGCCGCAAGCAGCTTAAAGGTCAGTTTCATAACTGTGGACACACACTCAAATACATGAATTAATGATTACAGAGGTGGAGGAGGCGTTCAGGTACAGCATAGTAAAGTTAATTCAAAATTCTGCCTTAGTGATCATAGGATCATAGGAAACTGATTCATACTTGATGCTCAAAATAGTTTCCTCTCTACGCACTTATTACACTGGCACTTAGAACCTAAAAGTCCATTATTTATTTTGTGGGTTTTTCTCTCAGGTTTGCTCGTTTTGATACTTTTTGAGAGTTTTGTCTCTTTGGGCCTCATTTATGAAATGTAGTTAGGCTTGGAGACAAAAAAAAAAGTGTCGAAAAAACCAAACTAGACCTACTCATTAGGCATCAAAGCTTAAAATATGGGCAAAAACTTGTTTTAGTTTTGATAGTGCAATATATTTTGTAACTTTATTATTTGACTGAAGATCTTCTAAGAAGAGACAGCAGCTATTCAGAAATGTGGCTGAGTTGGAATCAAATAAAAAGTATTTGAAAACTACAGAAAAAAAGGTACATAATAACCCTCCATCACTGAACTTGAACTTAACAACACTACTTTCCTCTTTTAGAGCTGAAGCTGAGACAATCAGCAGAAATTGAACTGATGGAACAGAGGGTCTTCAACCCATCAGCTGAAACACACGGGACCACCACAGACCACAGAGAGGCAGCACTAGCAGGTACTGAGCTGCAGCAACTCAACAACAATAACACCAACACCAAGCCAAATGTGGAGGAAACCGTCAACATCATCACCAACAGACTGAAGGAAAGGCGGCATGAGCTGGGCTTGCCTGACAGCATTAAGGTCTGTATTGTTGGATTACTTTCAAACAGCAACATTAAGTGCTATGATGTTAGATCCAGATTTTTTTGCGCACAGAGGGAAAATTTGTGCAGCACTGACCCTGGAAATAGAAAAAACAATCATGCTTCGCAATCATCTCTTGCAGGAGATGTCTCATTTCCAGATGACTTTGGAGAAAACCAGTCTGCAGAAGTGTTTGCTCTACTTTGAGAGTCTACATGGAAGACCAGTAAGGCCTGCTCGGATGACTTCCTTTGTGTCTTTTTTTTGTTTTTATCCTACTTCTTTTATTTTCTGCTCCCTCTTTTGCGTTAATCCTCTGACTTTTTATTTACATGTTCCCTCACATGACATCGTTTTCTCAGTTTACATCTTTTTTTTTCATCTGTGTCCTCAGAGCACCAAGCAAGAGCGGAATCTAATGAAACCTTTCTACGATAGATACCGTCTTCTCAAGCAGCTGCTCTTTTCCTCTGTCGCTGCAAAAGTAATAACGACCATTGTGAGTACACTCCTATCACTGATTAGTACCTGGCTTCCCTGTTGTCACCTGGCTGTGATACTTGATTCTGATTCTTGACAACGGTAATTAATTCTGTAATGCCAGGGACAAGGAGATCAATTGGTGGATAATAGTTTGGCACATTTACATCTGCTTGTCGACACTGTAGCAAAGATGTTGGTTTCCCCCTAGCATCAATAACAATAAACACTGTGTAGAAAAACATTATAGCATGTCTATTGGTGGGCTAAACAGTCTGAGTAATCTAATACCAGATCCTCTGTTGTGATTCTAGCAAGGGTAGCAGAGCTGGTGAGTTGAGCTTTGGTGTTTGTTTATTCTGCAGGAAGGATTAAAATCTGTATTTAACAATAGCTTTACCAACTGAAGAATCCTTTATTTGTACAATTATCATTCTTAAATCAATAAAATCATTTTTAATCTGCCGTTTAATTTAGTGCCAATGTACACATGACTTTAGTTGTTAGCTGGGTAATAAGCAAATCAGAGGCTTCTGTCTTGTAGAAATAATAATGATAATAAATTTTGTTTGTTTTGCACTTCACGTATTTGCAATCTCTAAATGACACAGGGTAAAAAAAAAAACAATTAAAATTAATGTATTAAAAAGAGTCAAGATAGATAGATACTAAAAAGCGAGAACCTGTAAAATAAGGCTGTCGCAAAATGCTTTTTTTAAAGGTAGGTTTTGTTAAAAAGCATCTGTAGACTGTGGGGCCCTCGGGTGATCAGGGAGGGTGTCCCATAGCCTCGGGGCAGCTGAGAAAAAGGCTCAAACATCCATGGTGCAGAGTTAAGTTCTGGGGGCTTGGAGGGTGTTTGTGGTTGTAGAACAGTACATGAGGAGGCCTGGGGGGAGAGGTAACCCTGCAGATAACGGTGGGCATGTCTGTGAATGCACTGAGACCTTCTATTCTATTCTGAGTGAGACAGGGAGCCAGTGAAGGAAATACAGGATGTGGGTGATGTTTGTGCACCCTCATCAGGATCCTAGCAGCGCTGTTCTGAATGTATTTTAGTCTCTGGATGAGAGTAAGATTTAAGTGTCTGCTGCCCTCTGGTGGCTAAATTTGGGAGCCTTACCACACAAGTTAGAAAAAGCATAGTTCATTTAGCAGAATAATGAAAGTTAGAAAAAAACAAAGCTCGTAAGTTCTGTGGTTCGTTTTTAAGTTGTGTTTTGTGATATTTGATTACCTCAAGTATTGTTCAAAGTTTTTGAAAAGCTTGACATAGGCAGTGAATGAAACTATGAAGTTTTCTGATGGCTTGACAATAATTGGTATCCTATGCATTTACAAGTTTTCTAAATTTGTTATGTAATGCTAACTGTAACACACAAGTTATCCCTGTGTTTGTGTACACAGGAGGAAGAAGACGGCTCTGATGAAGAGCATCCAAAACAGCGAAGCCCCAAACAACAGCCACTCTGGTCGAAAACTCCCAGGTACCTGTCTTCAGATGAGTTGCTGCAGCTGCCTTCTCTAGAGTTCTCTGAAACACCTCTGGTTTCCCCGCTGGAGGAGGTAAAGAATCTCCAGCCACAGATTATTACCATGGCAACACTTCATGAAGCTTCCAGGTACTGCTTTAACTTAAGCATCAGTTTTTTTTTTAACCTGTGATGGGATGTTTGACCTGTGATGTTTAGGAAGTTGTAGTGAGTTGAATCTCACATGTTTGCAGACAGTTTGAAAGACTGAATAAATTTCTTGATATTTTTTTACACAGAACAGAGTTACTGGATCACCTCAGGGCGGCTCGATTAGAGAAGAGGAGGCTTCATCGTGCGCTCAGAGAGTTTGAGGACCACTTTTACATGCAGACCGGCAGGTACAAGTCACACACAAAACTCTTGACTTTAGGATTTATTATTTTTTTCTCTTAATAAACTTGAACATTTGGTTTTTTAACAATGCCTTGTGAAAAACAAAGAAAAAAACATCCACAAAAGAAATTCCATCGTAATGCTACGACAGTGTAATGCACACTCACTTAACGTTAATACAGCACAGAGAGCTCAGGAAAGAGACAGAGAGATAGACGTTTGCTCTGAACTGTACACGACCTTTTGTACTGTACATGTTAGTCCTCCAAAGTAATACAGTTAAGTTTCTGATTACAATACACACTGTACAAAGCTATCGGAGTAAGGCAACATAGGGACTATCAACCAGTTATGGAAGCTGCTGCAGGTTGTTTGGATCTATTGAAGTTTGACTGTTGTGTGTGCATCTGTTTTTTTTTTTTTTTTTACCCTCCATGTTTTGTCGACAGGATCTGTCAGAAGGAGGACCGAGGCCCAATGGCGGAGGAGTACTGCCAGTATAAGAACCTCAAAGCGAAACTCCGCCTGCTAGAGGCCCTGCTCAGTAAACAACAGGACTCAGCGAAGAGCAGTTGAATGAACTCACAGTGGGATTTTTCTCTTTCTTAACAGGAATCAATCTATTCTGAAAAAAAATGAGGCCTCTCAGGTCTGGTCTTGTTTCATGCCATGCTCGTAATGTTGATGCACTTTAGATGAGGAAAAAGAAGAAGTTATTGGTGATAATCAAATGCTATTAGACTGTATTTTTTTTAAAGTTCCTACAACACATCCCTTATCATTGACGGTTTCTTTTTTCTATCATAAACCTGATGTAGCAAGTGTTTTTTTCATGTAGCACTTGTTTATGTGAAAGATAGACAGCTGCATTAATGTAATGTTAGTAACATGTTAGTTTTTTAAGATCTCTGTATGTATGTATGTATGTATGTATGTCATGGCACTTTGTCGCTTCCTTTTTTTGTCCTGTGCCAAAGTACTAGTTTTGGACAACACTGTCCCTAGTTGATGTGGAAACTGCATTTTTCAAAAGTGCTATCTTGGCAAAAAAAGGAGTAGGCTTAAATGCAACCAATGCAACAATCACGTGTTATTGTGCATTTCAGTTTTTTAGTCCTACATTGTGCTATGATATGCATCAAGAGTTTTATCTGAATCATTCAGTGTACATGCTCACCGTTGAAAATATGTGAATGAGGGTGAACACTGGCATCGTAGTGCAAGTTATACCTGCTGTCAGATTTGTGTTTATCCCCCAATTTTTCCTGTATGAAGTCAATTTCCCTCTAAATGCAGTTGTTGACAATGCTTTTGACATTGTGCACTTCCGGTTCATATAGTTCTCTCTCTATATATAGACATATACATATATATGAATGTATCAATAAAAATAAATATTTTTTCACATTTATTCTGCTAAACACAGTTTCTGGTTTTACCTTCCTCCTCTCCGCTCACTACAACGAAAGAAGAGGAACTAATGCAGAAAAAGTCTCCATGGTAGAGGTACTGACAGCTTCCATAATCATGCTGCACAGAACTGCATCATGCTTATTCTTTAAAGGTTAACAAGTTCACAAATAGTTCACACTCGGTCATCAAAGACTCATAGTGAATCCACGTTTTAGAGGCTGTTGCATTAGTACTGCGTAAATTCCACAGCAGTTTCACTTCTTGTTTTTAATACCTTTGGTTTAAAAGACAGATGACTCTGAATGCTGCAGCCCTATACAATTGTTTTACCAGTCTGTGCCACTAGGTGGAGGTAAACAAAAGTCTGACATTGTCTACTGTAGAATGAGAGTAAAATGTTTTTTTTATAATGACAGTCAAAGTAATTAGAAACAAGAGAATGTTTGTCCACACAGGCTGTGGACTCAATATCAAGAGCATATCAATAAGAACAAGGCAAAGGTCAAGAACAAAATATGAGACAACTGGTTAAAAGAAACACCAGGAAACTGAGTAGAAGCAGCCCGTGTTGGTTAGTAGAGTTAAAGGGTTTGGTCAGTATGCCAGTGTTGATTTGAAGGATGTATGGATGAATCTGTGTCGTCCCAGGTTTCGATTGCTCAGTTTCATGTTTGTCGTTTTTTTTAATTAACCCTTTTGAGAGACAACAGTGCAGGTGTCAGCGTGTGAACTACTTCTTTTCCCCTCCGCTCTTCTTTGGGAATGATGGTCTCTTTAGAGAACAGAGCAGTGTCTGAGATATGTTTGTGAGCCTACTAAATCTGCTGCTTCATGCATGTGTTGGTCTGCTTCATCAGTACATGTGGACTTCCTGTACGTGTTTAGAGGTCAGTCACCTCAACTCCTTCCCTCCTCCTCCTCTTTCCTTTACATTCTGCTTATTTTTTTTAGCGTCCCACACTGATGTTGCAGGTCTTGCAGCTGGGGTCCTTCTTGGCATTTACCGTGGACAGACTCATCAGCTGGTGCCCACTGATCTCCGCCACAGTGCCCAGCGCCAGGTCCACAGGCTCTGTGTAGATCACCTCCAAGATGACATCCTGCGCGTGGTGGAATAATAGACCTTCACCTTCTTCAACCTGCTTGCAGGTAAGGAAACGGTTGTTGGTGATGTCGAGCAAAGGAAGCCTCTGCTTACAGAAGTCGTCTCCCCTGGAGCCCTTTGGCGCCAGCACCAGAATAACATAGTGGTAGGCTGTGTACATGCAGTAGAAGTCTCCAAAGTACAAGTTGGTGTTGGGGTTGAAGAGCACGTCAGCTTGCACCTCAAAGCGTTGTCGGCCGTAAGGGGAGTCCTGCGGGGGCTTGCCGGTGTTGAACTCTGTGTTGCAGCTGAAGAAAATGCCCTCCAGCTTGCCACTGATAGGTGAACCGTGGCTGCCGCTGTTGTCTTTCACTGAGGGCAGCATCCGGTTCTCCTGTGCCTCCCTGGAGTTTGGGGAAAAGAGGAAAAGAAACTGACTTTGAACAACCAGAAAAAAAGACGGTTCAGTTTAGGCCACATCAGTAACAAATCTGCACTTTGTTTTGATCTGTGGTTTTTGTGCTTCCCCTTAATAAATCAAAGCCATGGTTTTGTTTTGGGAATGGCAGATGGCGATGGCATCACTCGATCAAGTTTGATTACAAAATGATAAACAGGGTTAGAGACAGTGTAACACATGGGGGAAAAAAAACGGATGAAATATGCAGTGGTCTCGTAATCCAACGAACAGAGTGAACTCTCAGAACGGTGCCGTGTTGGTTCATTGTTTCTGTAATTGCATTAGCCAAGAACAGTTTGTCTCACTGATGCTTAAATATTTATTGACCTTTGTTAAGAAAATCTATTCTCACAGAACAAATCAACAGAAGAAATTTTAAAGCTATGAATGCTGCGGCAACCTCACACCTACCCCGAAGAGTACGGTAAATCTAAGCGCTGGAACTCTTATTACAAACTGTGATTATGCATCTATCAGTCCTGAGGTTGTCATTATATCATAATTGATGCTTTGTTGTGGTCATTATGGAGTTCTTCTGCTCCCACCTCAGGTCGGTGAAGTGTTTACTTCAGTTCTGTTTCTCCCCACATGGTGGAGCAGTTCAACTGTAACACTGTCCAAACACTATAGCAGATGTAACTCAGCAGAAGAGAGAAGTCTATTAACATGACGTCATGCTGCAAAGCTTGACCAAAGAGAGCGCACAAGCTGTGACTCTGGTGCAGAAACTGTGTTTTCTGAGGCGTAGAGCATTTTCTCCACAGGAGTGCAAAGACAGGAGATAAGAGGAGGGGGCCTGAACAGGAAAGTGGAAAAAAGTGAGTCACATGAATCCAGTTAAGGATCTGACTGCACAAAAGGCGACTCCACAGATATTCCTCGTCTCTGTCCGTCACACTCTACTTAGTCATCAAAACAGACTTGCACAGCTTTTCCTGCCACAAGCGTTTGTCTTTTCTCTTCTTTCTCCTTGACGACTGTTTGTTCTCCTCTGGCAGGGTTACAAACTTAGGCACATTGGAGAGGAACTACAAGGCAAAGACACAAACTGGCATTACATTTCATTCCTGTCATTTAAATGTGCACTGAGGGTAAGACTGCAGCAACCAATCTATGACTCTTTAAATTGCTTTTTGGTAGAGCTGGCAATGTCTTTGGGAGGTTTTTTAAGGAGAAATACTGCGGTATGGATTTCAGTGTGACCAAAATTTCATATTGCTAAACATGTTTCAGGAAGAGAGATATTTAAAGGTAAAGACACGGCCCAGTTCAGAAAAACACTTCTCAATAACATCCATTTACAGGCTGACTAGAATGAAAGTGGCCACATTAAGTCATAACAAACAACATAATGTTCAGTTAGTACAATAATAGACTTGGTTGTCTACCTGGCGTGGTCAAAGTACTCTTTATTCTGATTCCTGTAGAAGACGGAGAAAGGCAGCATCCGACCTGCAATGACCTCCGCTTTTTCCAACAGCTGGTTTAGATGCACTGTAGAATAATCTGCAGAACAGACACAAACACATGCAGTGAAATCTAATGTGCTGCTATGGTGAGGATCAGAAACCAATGAAAAATATAATTAGCAGATATGTAATCATGAACAGCGGGAAGCTCTGTGGCAGGGATGTGAAATAAACTGAGTATGATGACCCTGAGATACGCCCATCTTTAACCTCTTTATATTTATGACTTGAAATGACTCAGCAGTGGATATAAAAAGCCTTTCACTATTTTTACTAAGTACTATAATAAACTCTGCTCTTACCACTGTGTGAGCAGGTCTGCCAAATGGGAGTGGATTTTATCCAAAGCATAAATTTTATGATGATGAAGACTCTTCTCATGACATTTTTCTTTAAAAGCACTTCAGCGCTGACAAGGACAGCTATAGAAATTCTCCTTTTTTCATGCACAGAGAGAGTAACTCAGACAAAAATGAAACATCATGGTGTTTATTTGGATATTTTTGACAAAGTTCAGAAGGCTACTAACATTACTGGAAAGCAAAGGTTATATTAGAGCATCCAGCAATATTTACTTTGAACATGAACATTTTGTCTGTGCCAACATTTGGCCTTTTTTAAGACTTGTTCAGGTAACGGGTAATCAGCACATTGTGATTTCACAAAAGCTCATCTCTCTCTTTTTAAAAAGTGTCTTGTGCAAACCAACAGGATGGAAGGATACCCTGAAGAGTGGGGATTTTCAAACACTCTAAAATCCCCTGGGTTAAAAACAACCCAAATTAGGTTTTTTAAACCCAACACCAGGGTTGAAAAGGGGCCAACTACATATTGGGTTATTTTGACCCAGAATGTTGGGTTATTTAAATTAACCCAAATTTTGGGTTGACTCAATAACTCGTTTTAAGGATCAAGTTAACCCAATCTTTGAGTTAATTTGACTCATGATCTTGGGTTAAATTGATATATGCATTTGGGGAGCTTTTTTGGGAGCTTTTCTTATACAACCTGTACCCTATATTCCCATGTACTTTTATCTAACTGATTGGTGGGAATCAGTTAGTTTAAAGTACATGTGAAAATAGGGTCAATAAAAGCCAATTGCCATTAGGCCTAGAAACCACGTAGAACCCAACATTCTGACCCAATTATTGGGTTTCTCTCAGAAAAATAACCCATAATTATTAACCCATTCAATAAACCCTTAAATTGGGTTACAATAGAATCCATATGACCCAAGAAATGGGTATGGATCTGAAAAATAACCCAGAAATTTAACTCAACACGAACAGTATAACCCAGGAATTGGGTTGAAGAAATAACCCAGTAGTTTTTAGAGTGTATGTTTGTGTTTCAGTATTATAAGGACACGGTCAAGAATATCTTTACAGCCCAATCAGTGAAAAAAAAAAGGCTGAGATATAGGTGTTTAAAAGACAGTTTTAGTCATTAAAGCTGCTCATCTGCTGTGGAAAATAACAGTGCTAAATGTCAGGAAACATCTTGCTTGTAAATTTGAGAGCTTAATTTCACAGACTGTAATATCAGAAGGCTGCAAGCTGCAGGGTAAGTGATTTACACATGGTGACCCAGGGAAAACATTGCTGATAGCGTGACGGAATTACAAATGTTTCCTAAAAATGTGTCAGAAAGAGGATTTTGAGCTTGGGAAACAGAACCCTGAGAACATGAAAACACACTCTCATGAGGTTTGTGGAGAAAGTGCCATGAAATCTGGAACATAAAGTAGTTTAAGTCAATATGTTTCTTTAGACACAGAGGGACTAAATAAATGCTTCTTTTTTGTGTGTGCATAGTGCCCCAATAGAGGCGCACTAGACCAAAGTCTAGACATGCCTCTGTCCCAGTTTATTTTTCTTTATGACGATGTTAAATCAGAAAATTAAACCGAACATTGTAACTGTTTACATTAGTGTGTCAGCATTGTGATTGTGATCTTGATCATATGCTAGCTATTAGCACAGTAATACTGCATTTTAGCATCACTTTCTCTCACTACATCATCCCCTCTCATGACTCTGGACTCTGGTCTTCCCTCTGCTGCTTGTCATCGCTTTACCCCCCAGCCCCCAAACACACACACACACATAAAACTAACCAATGAATTACCCTCCAGTCTCTTGCCATCATTTCCTCACCCTTCTCCCCTCCCCCACATAAAGCCTCCAACCAGCTCTGTTGAACTTGCTGACCTCTGCATCAGAAGATATACAGCCATGCCTCTCCCTCTTTTAATCCCTCATCATCCCGCCCTCCACCTCTCCATTCCCTTGATATAAATTAGCTTTCTTTTAAGATCCTCCCTCATACTCAAACTATTTCTTTTATATTTCTCTGTGTTAGTACTAGTAGTCAAGTACAGGCAGAAATCATGAGTCAAGTCAGACATACTAAAATGTATGTACTCTGGGCACTGCCTGTTGTGTATTACTCACCAGCAGTGCAGAACTCAACAATCTCGCTCCACTCAGAGATGGCGTAGTCCCCATCAGTCTGTTTTGATGCGGTCTGAACGGCCACGGTGTACTCTGTGCGGGGGCTCAGGAACCAGTGACCCCGCACTGTCATGGGCAGGGGGACGGCTTTGGCCACTAGTTTAGTGGGGACATCCTAGAAGACAGAAAAAAGACAGGAAAGAATGAGTCTAAAAATATACTCCCCCACATGCTGAGATTTGCAGATGCATGCCTGTGAAATCAAACATGCAGGCTTGTATTTGACATATTCTGAGTGTCAGACAGCAGTTTTCACCTGTGGCTGCCC
Source organism: Xyrichtys novacula (assembly GCA_962446985.1). Taxonomy (NCBI): domain Eukaryota; kingdom Metazoa; phylum Chordata; class Actinopteri; order Labriformes; family Labridae; genus Xyrichtys; species Xyrichtys novacula. The sequence continues at coordinate 20,064,968 of OY660874.1, read as the reverse complement.
TTTTGATATGTAAGTACGATATTCTGTTCACTATTCACCCCTCTCCAAGCCTAGTGGGCTTCAGCAGCTCATTGATTGGACCAGGAGCCCCTGCCTAGCAACAGAGTCAGCCCATTAATCCACTGTTGCTGCACACCAAAATCAAAATACAAGCACGAGGTCGCCCCGCTATAACAGAGCCAGAAGAGAGGAAACTCTCCGCCAAGCATCACCCAGGAAGTGTATGTAGGTGGAAACGAAGGAGGCTGATGAAACAGGCCTGTAAGATTACCAAAACAGATCATGGACTCTCCTCTGAAAGAGTGAAACATTCTCCCTGCTGCTGCTTCTGCTGCTATAAGGGTGATAACTCCCAGAGAGAAAAAGCCTTGTGGGTGATTTTAGTCTGTTTGAGTCTTTTTGCTTCATGATTGAGAGGAAAGGTTGTATTTGGGTGAAATGTGCGATACCAGTGTTTTATGTTTTAGTTTTAAAAGCAAGTGTCAAACACTCTGATCAACATATTTAGCTGATTATGAAGCAAACTGAAATTAGTACACATGTCTCCACATAACCAAAACAGGCCACAAGGCTATCATGGACAAGACTAATTATCTCTTTGTCTTAATTTTGGATGCTGTGTCAACAAAGTAACTGCATTTGTTGACAATTTCCACAAAAGTAAATGTTTTACTTTATTTTTTGACGGAAACAGATCAAGATTAATTTAGGACAGTGGTTCTCAAGTCCAGTCCTTGAGGCCCCCCTGTCCTGCATGTTTTGGATGTTTCCCTGCTCCAACACACCTGATTCAAATGATCAGCTTGTTATTAAGCCAGTACAGAGCTTGATAACGAGCTGATCATTTGAATCAGGTGTGTTGGAGCAGGGAAACATACAAAACATGCAGGACAGTGGGCCTCGAGGACTGGACTTGAGAACCACAGAGTTAGGAGATACATATACAGGACGTGTACAGGACAAGACCAGTGCTAAGTTAGAAAGTATCCCAAAAGATACTGTGCCAAAAAGTAACCTAACCTGCAAGTTCCTCACAGGAGCTTTGAGTGACCTAAGTAATCAACTAAGTAATTCCAGTATAGTTCACGTATTGTTAAAATATTCCCTTTAGCTCACTGTCTTACAATTTTAAATAACTATCCATCCTAAGTTAGTACCTAGATGGCCACTAACAGCATTTTGCAAAAGATAGCTTTTGAGATTTTTTTTGCAGGAGGTGGAACAAACAGAAAAACCCTCTATTGAAACTGTGCCTGAAGATGTATATCTGCACATTGCCTATTCTGGGCTATTACAGGCTATTACATTCTGTTTATTCAGTGTCCTCACTCACTGAATCACAAACATAAACCTCTCATCGCTGACACATTTAGTCCTTATTTATAAATGCAGCACATTGAATTCAGTGTCAGGTCTTTTAGTGAGTCATCTCTCTTCATAGTGTCACCTCAGCGTGCGTCTGCGCTAATCCGAGTGTTTTACCTTGTGTTTGAACTTGTTGGAGTTTTTGTTTTCCTTCTTGTTCAGGTCAATGAAGTAGTGTGTGATGCGCTCCTTGCTGCGGGCCTCCATGTCCCAGCAGATCTTGAAAGAATCGCAGGTGATGTTGCTGATCTTGATGTTCTGGGGGACGGGGAGCTCCTCTTCGGTAAGGCTGCCATCTTGGGCTTTACTCCCTGTGTGGTAGGAAAGATATATTGATATGATATGGGCTAAATAATGCAAACTTAATACGGCTATCAAATATGAATTACATGACATTAATGTACTGGAGGAGCCCCTTGAGAACGAACTATTTTTGGACACTACATCCTTTTTTAATCATCATTTTTCTAAGCTTTACTAGTTCAACATCATTGCTGTGAGATACTCATAAATAACTAGGGAACCAAACCATCATACTTTAAATCCTCTATCTATGTCAGGCTTTTATTCGGCTGTCAGAATATCCTTATTTTTCTTCTCTTTCTTATAAAGCTTTCACACTCCTGCGGTTCCTAAGTAATTATTCCACAGACACCACTTACAGTCGTGTATCCGCAGGATCACACACTCGCACAGGGAACTGCCTGTGTCGCTTACTACCATATATGTTGCCATGGAAACACATCAGCCCATGAACACACACACACACGCTCATACACACCTAACTGCTTTCCAGAAGATATGCAGCACTAAATATTTCAAACACTGCCTATAGAACCTCCTCTCCTCTTTGCAAATAGATGGATCCATTTGTAACCCGAGTAAGGTTACACTGTAGGAAATACACATGAGCTTTCAGCAGTATCATTTATTTGCTGGTGAGTTTCTGTTGGGAATGTGCAATTTGAATAAAGTCGAGTTTACTTTAATATTTGAATTTGCTAGTTTGGCTTCAATGGAAAGACTTGCTTTATAGTTTTACATCAAATATTTTGATTAATTTCACATTTCCCTGTGGGGTTGCTGCAGAGCTGCAGAGCTACAGAGATTATATGCATTATCCCATCCCTGTGAGTACAATGTATCAAATGCGTGCAACCCAAAGCGCACACTGAGGCCAATGAAAAAAATGTCAAAACACAGCTGAATGAGGGCTTTGTAGAATTAGAGTGAATATAGACTTTGCGTCATGCTTGGAGACGCCCACTTGGCAGAGCAACAATGTGTTTTCTGTGCACGCTCTGGGGTCTGAACACGAGAGTGAGTAAAATGCAAGAACGCAGAATTTGGGAGCAATGCAAAACACGACTGGACTCTATGGAGTGGAAACAAAGGCAGGAGCAGCGGAGCATGGAACATCCATCTCCACTCATCAGCTTAGAGAGGGGGCGACAGGAGAGAATAATCTCATAATTGGGCTGTGTGGACTCTCCTGTCTCGCCTCCACACACCACTCCAACAGTGGGGCATTTGTAGATTGAATCACTCTAGGAAATAACTAGAAGGTAATTCATTCATTCAATCTGCATCTTTTCCTCGACTCTTGATCCAGACTTGTTTTCCAACCGTAACTTCAGGCCAACTTAAAACATCACCCACTGGAAACAGATGTACATTCTTCACCTCCAGACCAGACTAACCAGACCCCCTGCTTACTTTTGTCCTTATAACCTCTTCCTAATTACAAGTGGCTGATTAACGAAAATAATCATCTTTAGCCTCGATTGCTTCAAATTTTATACCCTTTCAGAAGAAAGAAAGACAACTTACTATCAGACAACTATTTTGGAACAAAATGTAATAAATCTCCACAATACAATATATCAGTATGGTATAGTATTAAATAATATTATATAAGACAGTATTAAATGACAAACCGATTCTGCATAAATAGCCTTACGCCCTTATCCTTGGCTTATCCAGCATGACCATTTTGGATACATGCGGAATTACTTCTTGGAAAAACTCATATTTTGAAAATCTTCAACCTGGATTTACTACTTTTTTATGACTTAATCAGAAAGGATGGGGCAGAGAAAAGAGCAGAAAACTTTGGAGAGAGCGGGATTGACATGCAGGGAAGAGGCTGCAGGTTGGAATTGAACTCTCATTACCCTTAAACTGTTCAGTCGATGATGCCACTAAACTTATCTCGATTTAAACTTAAAGAGATAAATAAATTAAAACTCCAGATCAAGTTTAAAGAATTGTCTGAGTGTCAATGCCTTTATCCAGAGCAAAGAGAACACTGGATGAAGCAGAAAACAGGAGACAGAGTAGAGGAAGGGAGAAAGGCACGAAAGAGGCCGAAGGTCGAAATGGAGCCTGGCCTGCCCTTGAGGACTAAAGCCTCTGTTTATGGGGCATGACTGAACTTCCAGGCCAAACCAGCACCCCTCATTAAAATCATTACGAGTAAAATATACAGCCTTGAAATGCAGATATGCTGAGCTCTGACACCTTTAGCAAGTCTGTTTTATAATTAGCATTGTAACTTATTGTTATTGTATTATTATTTATATCTGTTTGCATCGATTTCTGCACTTTTTACCAATTAATGGAGTCTTGAAATCCTGTTTGGACCAATAACTTGAAAACTGAGGACAGAGCATCTTCCCAAACAGTTGTGCTGAAACTGTCTGAGGGATCTTTGCTGTTAGGTGCATGTTTGGGTTTGCAGAAAGGATGGGATGTCAGTTTAGCAGCTCCACCAGCACAGTATGCCACTGGCTGTCAGGGTGGTAGTGTGGCTACACATCCCAGAATGGGAGAAGATGGAGGCACAGGGTTCATATTCAAATACAGTCAACAGTTTGTCTGACACAACAGCATCCCCTCCTGCTGCTAGTGCAAATTGGAAACCTGTCTCATTCTACTTTAAACCCCTCTGGGGCGCTGATAGCCTATAGGTTTGAGAACCCCATGTATGTAAGCTATAGGACCCGCTGGTTTTGACCCTTTGCTGCATGTCTTCCCCGCTCTCTTCTCCCCTGTCTCTTCTCAGCTGTCCTAAATGCAAACACGCCCCCAAAATATAACTTAAAAAAACACTCCTCTTAGCTGATGTGTTTGTCTCAGACTGAAAGGGTCAAACAAAACATGCTGGTGCAGACCTTGGTCAGTAAACGCTCCACCAAGTCAGCACAGACCAGACACTGATGTCAGCATTGTGGCGTCTCACCTGGGAATTTATGTTGCTGACCTTTACTGAACAAAAGTAGAATACAAAGGAGCCAGATGTCATTCTCTGGCATCTACTTTCGAGAAAGATAAAATATAGCCAAGGATATTTCTTTAAAAAGCCTTACTGAAGAGTACTCTGGAAAATGCTGAGTAATTCAGGCCTTTAGGAGCCGATGCTAGAGGTGTGTTATATTATAGCAGGATTTGTTGACATTATTACCACGACTAGAAACCTTCTATTTATTTCGAGTCTTGTACAACATGCCAGGTGATTACTGTTGTTAAAAAAACACAACCTTCATGTAACTTATTTCTTCCTGGACACTTCCTGGATATCATCACTGTGATCATCAACCAAAGTCAAACACTAACCATGATAAACCAGTCAGCTGAGTTTCTTTGTTGTGCCTGAAGCAGGTCCTTTTCCTCTTCTGCTCAAACAATTAATGTCAACAATAAGCACCCTGACAGTAGACCCCATGCGGGTCTTTGCCCTCCCAGCTCCCTGTTACTCCACACTGCTGATTTAACTCCTGTTTACTCTAATGCTCTGCTAATTAACCTGCAAATTAAGGCATTACACCCACAAAGTGAAGCTTTCCGAATACAGTGGGATAATGCAGATGCAACACTATTAAGGCTCCTCAGTCGGGCTGAAAGTGATGTTATCAGGGAAAAGAAGCTGTGAAAGCTGCAGTTTAAGGGGGAAGATACAAGGAAACGCACATGAGATCAACCACAGTGTTGTTTTATAACACGAGCAGAACAGATCTGACAGAAGTCTCCTGGTAAAAACATTAGATTATTAAAAAGTGAGGCCTAAATAATGATGAAATTGACTTGCTGGGTCCAAATCAGAATCTCAATACCTTTATGTGTACAAGGCAAGCCTGGCTTGAGGTAAATGCAGTAGCTTTGTCAGAGCCAGTACTAAGCTGTGTTACGAATCCTTAGGGACAGTGAGAGCGCAGGATGAAAGATAGAAGAGCGAGAGCCAAGCAGGATGAAGGTCAGGCGTTAAGGGAGAGAGTTAAACCTTTTTACGAACACACATGGGAGGCCCAAACCCTGGTCCAACTTAAATTTAGATGCTGGTATAGTGGTTTCTTAGCTCTCGCTGCTTCCCTCTTGCTTCTGGGCGGTCGGTAGCAAATATTCATTTTGTTGAGTCATTATTATTTGTTTCAGTGTGATGTGTAGAAGTTGGAGGCTGGGGGGATTTTTGCCTCATCATGATAAAGCAAAGTGAAAGTCAACTTTAAAGCCGTTGCTTAGTGTGGGCTTAGTAGCACACATTACTCACGCTGTAAACACATGTGCGGGGGTTTAGGATGACATATATTTTCATGTAAGTGCTCAAACCAAGCACCAAAATAAAGGGCACAGATAGATCTGCGTTATAGGAAAAGCATCGAAATGATGGAAAGCCTATTCTGTGCATAAGCCTATCAAATGAACCTTACTGGCTATTGCCCTTTATGCGTGCAGTCAAATGCCAGTGTGAAGTAGCAATAGATGCAACAAGAATCGATAAAAATCTTGTTAACATGCATGCATAGACTCATCGTAATGGCTCTCTGTGGTAGGATTTGTTCCAGTCACACCTGGCTTGATACGGTAAATCACTTGTTAGCTGAGAGGAAAGTTATTTGATTTCCATTCAGGCCTTCTAATAGGCCTAACATAATGTAAATGGACTCTCTGGTTGGTGTTAGGTGATAAAAGTGTCCACCGTTTGAGGCCAGTTGAAAGTCCACGATTCTGACTTTGAAAACAAGTCAACTTTCAGCGAGGGGTTAGCGTTGAAAAATCTGTTTGCCAAGTATTGTTGGCAGGTGTCTAAGGTGAAGGATGAATTGGCCGATTATAGTAGCTCTGATAGTTTCTGACAGCACAAGTGGGCACTAGGTTCAGACAGACAAGCTTCCTGTTGTTCGTGTTGCAGTGTTCCCTCTAAATCTAAAACAGTGCTATACTCGCAAGGCATCGATGCTTGCAGGTCTTTGAAAATCACATCTTTTGTTTCACTCAATGCACAGACTAGACCGAGACACAGAAATAAAAACCGCAACTGCGTCAGGGTTACACAGTCTGTTCCATCCATAAGATGTCAATATTCTCCTGAGCGGCAGACAAAGACCCGGTAAAGACACTCTAATAACGCAGCCTTTGGTGGTGAAGTGGACTCTTTTGGCTCAGAATCGACTCACTGAAGAAATAAAATGAAGAAGACCCTTAGGCACCAGAGATCTGTTTTTCTAAAGCTATTCATAACAGGAGTGACTCATTGTTTCCCATTTACAGAGAACTTAAATTCCCAAACAACAGATTGCTGTACAATCTTTCAATCAGTACAAGTCTTGAATTTCTGTTTCAAATTCCTCAACAATCAGGCATTGATGCTGCGTAAACAGAATAAACATGGTGCACTTTTAAGGGTCAAAACAAACTAAAATCAATCCCACATTCGTCTGTTTGAAACAGCAAAGAGAAAATATTCAGCAGCTGATAAGCAACTGTGCAACATGTACCTTAAACAATTGCCAGCACAGTCATGACACACAACTGTTCGCATTGAATGCCCGCCAAACTGAAATGCCAGCTTACTCAGACTGTATGTCATAAGCTTTGTGTTGTTATGGAAAACAGATGGAGTCTAGAGCCATAATAGCAGCTTAGAGAAGCTGCACCTTAACATAATGGTACTACCAGCTTAATGCTACTAACAACATGCTAGCATATCAGTGTCAAGATGCTCATATTTCTTATGTAATGTAGCTCACCATCTACGTTTACATGAGCATACTGTGCTTCATAAGACAGCTAACGTTAACAAAGTAGGTTATTGAATAAAAAAACAGTTAAACTCAATGACAGAACAAAACAAGGTATTCTGGGTTGGTAGTGATATTTGGCCATATTCAACAATCAGCATAAATAGCAGTCAAACACAGCAAAGCTAGCCACATCAGAACGATAGTAGGGAAAACAGAATAGTCAGTAGATTGTCTACAACAGAACCCTAACCCCAACCAAAGGTGCTCATTCAGTAGTTGTTCATATAGTCTGGATGGAGAAAGTGAAGGACAAACAGACTAGTATTGCCATCAGATCCATTTTGTCAGTCAAAGGGTCGGAAATGTGGCACATTTAAGAATAAAAAGCAGACTGCACAGTCAGTCTCCCACTATCTTTTTGATCTTGCGAAGTTATATTTTCAATCATGTTTTCGGCACTACTGAGGATTGAAAAGCAAGCTTTTTATTTCAGTGCAGAGGCACAGCAATCCAAGAAAAATCCTGCTGCTGACTAGTAATTGGTAGGCTCAACACTGAGGGGGCTTTTCTCCTGTATTTGACAGGCAGTGACAATGTTAAGGCACCTTTAGGAGATGGATTCTTATGTATCTGTCTGTCATTACAAGGCGTACACTTCAAGAGGCTGTCACAGCTAGAGCCGCAGTATTTCCAGCAGGGACATTTCAGACACAGTACTTGCTTCGATCCATCATGCAACTTAATTGTGTCAGTGACAACAGCGCAAAGGCCCTGCACTGCATGTTGCATGTTTTTCATTACCCCCTGTTAATGCACATCAACTGTGCATATCAAAATGACGGTCCAAGTCAGCTTTGCAGAGGCTGAGCAAATTTGGCAGCGGTTGTCGGTGTTGTCAGACCTGCACACACAAGTGACAGAGACCTCTTATTCACAGGAGCCTATTCTTTAATCTTCCCATTACTCATCACTCTGAGCAAAACACTCATTCATGTCACAACCCCATCACTACACTGAACCATTAAGGCTGTTACACTCCCTCAACTCAGGGGACACAAAACAACTTGTGTTTCACCACTTCTTTGAGAACTAAAATGCTCAAATAGTCCTCAGTATGTGTGTTTGTGTATGTGTGAGTGTGTGTTCGTGAGAGAGAGCGGGAGACAGAGAGCTTTTTCCCACAGACATTTGTAGGCTGCATGCATCCCCATTTGCTGGGTCAGCATAGGCACATAAGCCTCTCATGCTGGCAATTAAATATTAATGGATATGGGAGTTAAATTTAGAAGACTGTTGTATTGAAATGAATACCGTCCTTGGAAAAACTTGCATAACAATAGAAGAGTCCATTTCTGAGAACATGATCAGTGCTCAATTTTCTGCAAAGTGGTTTAGCGAGAATTTTTTTTTTTTTTTTTAGATTTTTTGTCTTTTGAAGTAAGAAACAAACTAAAAAAAAAAGTGCTGAACACCACAATTACATTTGGGATCTATCATCAAATGCTTTTTGAATTATTTATACACACATTTTAGACTTTTTTTTTTTTTTTTTTTTTGCCAAATTACAGAAGACATGACCAGATTTAATGGCATAAGCATGTTTTTAACAGAAATTATTTAGATGACAATTGAAGCGTCTCTGTCTTTAGCACATGGATTATCTGAGGTTACAAATCCAGACACTACTATGCAAGCTATTTACTCCTCCGAATCTACACAAAGGTGGACTTTGTCAGTGTGTTGCACCATAAACAGAGCATGTGGGTGTCTCAAGGACACAGAAGCACCATTTACACTGGTTGAGAGACTTCAACTCCTTCAATAGGGAAGTGGCTGTTGGGCTGCAAGGATCAGGCTTATCAAAATAAAAGCATTCCAGTAAAGCTGCTGCTGCAGAGGAAGTACAGAGATGACATGGGGTCCATTACAGAGAGAGACCAGCCCTGGCCGATACAGCCATTATTAAAATTACAGTTTAGAATCAGGCCAGCAGAGCACTAAGAGGATATAAATTGCGTCCGACTGCATTACATTTTAAGAAGGAGCAGCAGGGGCAGATGAAAATGAGACAGTGTGTTACAAAGGCTTCTCTGTGATCAAGTGCAGGGGGTCTTTTGGGGCCTTTTTGAAGACACACCATTGATTCATAGCAGTCAGTCCAAATACAGATCAAGGCAGTCTGTGAAGAGACTCAAATTAAATCCGCTCAGCTATGAAAAAGGTGTGACCCTGATGCCATTGCCATGGCTGAGGGTTAATCAAAAATCTTAATTACAAAAGGAACTCTGTGAAAATGCATCTGGACTCAGATGTGAAATCGAATGTGTGTAATTGCACTGATGGGTGTGTAAGGCTGCACAGCCTGTGCACACACGTGGGTGCAGCCATGTTTGAGACTCATTCTCTCCTGATGATGACTTGCTTTTTTCCTCCCATTAAATTCGCATCAGGTTGAAGCCTGCTCATGCAAAATCTGTTTACTCTTAATGACATTTGAAGATCAGCTATTCAAAGACTTCTAATGTGTAATTAAATTCACGACTTTGCTTTTTTCAATAGTAAATAATAAGGAAACTTCTGAATTAGTAGAGGTGAACCCCAGGCTACAGCATGGGTGCAGCTGCATGACTTGATGAATTAAAAATTCAAACGCAGGTGGAGAGTTTTCTGTAAGTTTAGGATTGGCTGAAACATTCAGAATGATCATTTGCAACCACACAAATGCACAGGGTGTAATGCAGCATGTGCAGATAGATTGATTAAGCCAACTCCCTTAGATACAGCAACGAGGCAGCGGTTAAAGGCGGGGTGTCTGCCGGTCTCTGTCCATATCTGTGGTGCTGAAATGCATCCATTTAATAACCCAATCATGTTTATTCGCCTGTGCATGCTCAGTGTGCAGGAACACGCATTTATTCTCTACTGACAGCTCAGTTATGAATGGACTTCACCCCAGTGTCACAAGAAGACGCTCAGATATTCCACACACGCACAAGCGCGCCATCCATCCCCCCTGTGCATCCATCTATCTGTAAGAAACCGGCAGAACGAGCAGCCCCTACTCCCTCTGAACACACAATACGGGTACAACAGACTGGGTACGTTGCAGTGGCACTATATAGGCCCGTAGTGCACCGATATCATGCGCAAATGTCTTTACGTCCAAATGAAATGCAGACAAACCTCCCCTTACCATCTCGTTCGCATAACTGTATGGCGTCCAAGCTGAGGTCCTTGATCATGCCCTCGCAGGGACTTAATGGACTGGTGATGTTGTGCGCAAAGCCTGGTACATCCATCTCTGCAGAAAAGTCTGGATGATGATGATGCTACTGGTCAGACGCTTATTGTCCACGGGGTTTGCGCAAACGCAGGGTTTATGTCCACGCTGGTCAACGAGGGAAGAAGGGAAGAAAGAGGAAGAAAGACCGGTTTCCAGTCAGTCAGTCCCCTGCTCGGTCCGTCGCTCACAGTTCTCTCCTCCTCTCCTCCTCTCCACTCCTCTCTGTCTCCTGGGTGGTGCGGCTAGTGGCGCGTCAGCGGTATCGTCACGGGCGCGAACAGCACAGCAAGCCGCCAGTTTGGGTTTGCAACGTGATGCATTCTGCAGAGATGCGTATAGATCTGAACCAACCTCCGAGATATGGCAATCTGCTGCTTTATCCAGTTTCACGCGCCTCTGTAATTCTGGAGCCACAAGTGTGCGCGCACGAGTTTGTGTGCTCCCCGTGTACGTTATACTACCGCGGGACGCTTGAACATGAATGGTTCAGCGGATTAGTGCAGAGACTCTCTGCAAATTCAATGGCCTCTTATGTAACCAGATTAGGACGGTGTCCCCCCTCCGGTTTATAGGTCTCCTTCTACACTACTCTCCCGTTCTCCCCCATTTCACGGCCAACGTCATCCCAGCAAGGGTCTCTCACATGTCCTTATTTGGTCAGGTGTGGCCCTTTCGCACGGGCGCAGGTGCAAGTGGAGCGCACAGTAATCAGATTGGGGGTTGGACGCTGACATATTGCACGACATAATGAATGAAAGAATGAAGAGCCTTTGAATTTACATTCCGTGGACGATCCTTCTTGCATTGTAATGGCTCATAATAAAATGCAAACCCCCGTGGGAGCCAGAAAACTGAGTTATGCCTGTTTGTGGGTTGTATGTTATCTCCCCTATACTGCTACACCCTCTTTATCAGTGGCCCCCAGGAACAGGATTGCCAAAAATAAAAGGTCAAGTGCAGAGGGAAACTGTGGCCAAGCACACACTTAAGGCTTCAGGCAGGGCTGTAACACAATGTGACCATCAAGGAGTTACTGTGGAGTCATTTACATTCTTATATTTCCTCTGGCAACATTGTCTCCTTCGCATGCTCAATAGGAGAGCACCAGAGAGAGAGTATGTCACTTCTTATTTGTTTTTATCCTCTCTCAGTGTTATGCAAGGCGCCCGGTGGAGACACGACAGTCTTTATCTATTCAGCAGACGCCATAGCTCATCTCTGTTTGAGGCATGCTGATGCAGCAGCAGCATCACCTCTGAATGCTGGCAAACTCTGGCTGTGTGAGAAAAAGGTGCCAATGGCAAATTATGCCAATGGGTATAATATATGAAGTCACAGAGAGGTAAATATGCAAGAAAATGTCATGTTGTGCCATAATCAATGCCAAAAAATGTGCAGCACATCGCAGAAAATGAGTCATAATAGAGGCATTGATTTGGTGCTGAAGAGAATAATTGCAGTTTACGTTTTACTACTTGTCATCCCTCACCCTCGGCTCTCCCTATTTCATATCCTACCTCAGCTGTGGTATGAGAAATAACATTAAAAAAAGAGCACCACATTTCTTTAACCCTACTCCCCTACTCATGTCATGCAGCTGGTGCCCTTTTAATATTTCTGCCCTTCATTCTCAGAAAGCCTGATTCAGTCACTGCTAATGGCCTGGAACAATATGACCATTTTAAATCCTAACTCTTCATTTTAGTCATAATTACAGATAGCTAGTCGGTGAGCATTTTCATGCATTCTGCAGGATTAGTAAATGGGGTTATGGCGGGCAGGCAAATTCGAATCCTGGTAAGCTCATAATCACGCTGGCATTCAGATTCAAGCATATCACATACACCACTGAAGGTCTGAATTTATTTCACGCTCAGATTTTTATCAGGGCGGTGCTGCGTCTGGCTCAAATTTCCTGCCTGGGAAGTACATCTCATTAGAAGTGAAGGTCAGGATGCTGATGGCCTGCAAGAACACTGAGGCATCTGCGTCTGAGGAGGAGAAGAGAGGCTGAGGATTCACCTATTATTCAAAACTCAAGTTATTCATGTAAGAAAGTTGTGTGCAGCAAGATGTTTTTAGATGTTGGATGACTAATCGACTGCCCCCCTCCTCATGCTGTCTGAGATGCTCCATCATTAAAGAGCTCTGCACTGATATCCACAGATTAACACAGCATCTGTTTAAATGACTCTGTTTCCATTATAATTCTATCAACCCGCGAGTGAGCCCAGCAGAAACATAAACAAACAGCTTATGGCTTTAACTACCCTGCATTTAAAAAAAGCTTAATTCTTTCAATCATCCTTTTTTCCCCCCTCCCAATTTACCCATCTCTGCCGACTCTGCTTATCTGCTACGGCACAGGATGAGGAGGAGGTATTTGATGAAGAAAAAACACTGATTCTGGAGGTTTCATCGCATCCTACCTCCACCCGCTCTGCTTGCCATCCCTTCCTCCCTTCCCCTCATCCCCACCCACTGCGCCCCCTCCAGCAAGATTCATCATGTGTTAGCGTCAGTGTTTCCAGCAGAGCTGCAGGAGGACTGAGGAGAGTGACACTGTGTCCCATGCAAACACACACCCAGCCAAGTTCATCCCCTCCCCCTTTTTCTTTCCCTTCACCCACATCCTTTCATCCTTTACCTTTTTCTACTTTATTATCACTTTCCCTTCTAAAAGCACGCTTCATTTTATGTCTCATTACATTTTCTACTGTTCCTCCTGCTCTCATATGTGCATATTTCTGAGGTGTGTGTGTGTACACTATATGTCCTAGTGTGCCCCTTCCTGAGAGTCCACTCGGATCTGCTCACTCTGCTGTCCCTGGAGCTCAGGGGCCAAATGAACCCACAGTGACAGATGGAGGAGTAGCAGGTGTAGTGAGAGTTGGAGAAAACCTGCCAGATAGGTTTAGGATTTATAGATGGATAAAGAAAAACATGAGTGTTTAGAATACAAATATCTCTCCAACAATATGTAGTATCATACACCCACACAACATATATTCAACCCCAGGGTCACCACACTTCACCTCTCATCCAGGAGGTCAGTTATAGGCAAGTATATAGAGCACAGGCCACAAGATTGTACATTTGCAGGAAACAACAGCAAGTCTCCAGGGCTTACCGTGTGTGTGTGTTTGTGTGTGTATGTGTGTCACTGTGTAGCCCCAACACATTTGTCTGGAGGCCGTAAATGAAGCGTGTCATTGATTTGCAGTGTGAGCTGCGGGCTCAATGAGGCTTCAGTTTGATTGATAAAAGTAATGTGTATCCGTAAGTCTCCAAATGAAATCCCCCCTTTTAATCCCAAGCTTTTCAACAATCAAACCAATTCCTCCCCTTTCTTAAAATACAATTTAATTAATATTGAACCTTGTTGTTATCCAACATTCAAAGACAGGCCCAGGTGTTTTAATCAGCAGAGACTAATTAAAACAGGCCTGAAAGATATTCCAGCTAAATTAATTGAATCAATAGAGAGGGTGGATTATAACACACGCATTGCTTACTTGAAAAAAAGCATAATGGAGTCTCTGTTAGTGTCCTGCAATGACATAGTGTGGGCATGTTCGCAATCCTACAAAACAACAACATCTGTTTGCACTTGGATTTTGTACAAGCAAGATAAGCAAGTCAGTGAGCTTTGAGATGGGTATTTGTTTATTTTTGAACAGACCAAGGCCAACAATATTTTCAGTCTTTATGTAAGGCTAGCACGTGGCCCAGATTTCATTTTGTAGTAAATGATAAGAGTGCTCACAATCTTAAAATCTTCATGAAGCAAAGAGGCACATTTTCTAGTATGAAATAATCTCTTCAAGGAGTAAATCTTTGACTGCTCTGACCGAGTGGTGACCTTCCTGGTGTTGAAACTAAAGTAAATGTGGAAGTACAAATAAAAACAAAAATGCGGATCCTGAAAAGTCCACTGGAGGCTGTCAAGGAAGCCATGCAAAGGAGCTAAAGTATCCAGTTTTTGCAGCAGAAATAAAAATGTTAACCTCTGTGTGCAAAATCATTTTTATTATTACCTTTAAAAGTTTTCCACTTTTACACCCTCTAGATGGGTTTAAATACTCCGGAAATTTGAAATTTTTAACATACTATACTATAAATTTTTTTTTTACACTAAAATTTGAATTTTTTAAATCATACTATACTATGACAAATTTTTCTTACTACAATGTGAAATTTTCATCATACTATACTATGAAATTTTATCATACTGTACTTTAATATTTTTGTCAATCCATACTATGATGTTTTTTTCCATAGAAAAATGTTAAATTTTTATCATACTATACTATGACAATTTTATCATTCTATAGTATGACATTTTTATCTCATCCGCTTCATCCGCTTCACCGATTTGAGGGCCACTGCCATTGTGAAACACACTGCTTTAGTGTGCCTTTTTTGATGCTATACTTTGAAATTTTTATCATAGTTTAACATGACATTATCATCATACTATACTATGATATTTTTCTTATCAAACTATACTGTGCCTTTTTTAATACTAAAGTTAAAATCTTTATCATAGTATAATATTTCTATTATACTATACGATAACATTTTTATTATTCTATACTGACATTTTTTGTTTTAAGATTTTATATTTTTTAGCATAGTATACTATGACATTTTTATCATACTATATTTTGACACTTTTAACATTATTTTTTTCTGAAGTTGGAATTTTTCATCATACTTTACAAAATCCTTTTTTCAGATAATATGTGATTTTTTTTATCATACAATACTATGGCATTTTTTTCAAACAATTTTTTTTTACTACACTCTACTTTGACATTTTTATCATACTATACTATGATAATTTTACTATGACATATTTGAATAGAAAATTGAAATTTTATATCATACTATAATATGCCATTTTTTTTCAAATTAAAATGTAAAATTTTTACTTTACTATGACATTTTCATCATACTATACAATGACATTTTTGTCATACTATACTATGACATTTTTTCCTACAAAGATGTGAAATTATTTATCACAAAAAATGTGAAATTTTGTATCATACAAAAATGTGAAATTTTGTATCATACTCAAAATGTGAATTTTTTATCATAGTAAACTATGACATTTTTATCCTTTTATACTATGACATTTTTTAACATACTATACATGTCATTTTTCCATACTAAAATTTGACATTTTTATCATACTATTGTTTTTATTATAATATACTATGAAATTTTCATCATAATTAACATTATTATCAAAACAAACAATATTTTTTTTCATTCCTTACCTGACCAGGATTGGAGCCCATGACCATTTTTCTGTAAGGCCAAAGTGCTAACTGTTAGGCCACTGTCCTGCCCTCGTTAAAAGAAATCCTTTTATTAGACTTTTCTATAATCTTTCAAACATACTTAACTATGAGTTTTTTAAACTTTACTATGATAATTTTAACATACTTCAAACAAGTTCTTTATTGTACATCACTGTGACATTTTTTAACAAATTATAATAGGTAATTTTAATCATACTTTACTATGACAGTTTTTTTATCATACTATACTATGATATTGTTTTCACACTTAAATTTGAATTTTTAATCAAACCTTTAGATGGATTTTTTTCATCAAAATGTGAATTTTTTATCCTTACAACTATGACATTTTTTCATACCAAAATTTAAATTTTTTATCATCGTACAGTAAGACATTTTTTAATCATACTATACCATGATATTTTTTTATCCAACTATACTGTAACATTTTTTTGTTCTAAAATTTGATATTTTTATTCATACTATTCAATGGCATTTTTCAAAAGTGAAATTTGGTATTTTTTTCATAGTATACTATGACATTTATAAACAAACTAAATGACATTTTTTCATACTAATGTTAAGAACGTTTAATCATTCTTTTCTATGACATATTTAATTTAAACATGTGAAATTTTTTATAGTACTATACTATGATATTATTATCACACTACACTGACATTTTTTTCAAACTAAAATTTGACATTTTTATCATACTACACTATAAAATATTTTCACATACTACACTATGTCATTTTTTCATACTAACATTTCAAATTTTAATCATACTTTACTATGATATTTTTTTATCATACTATACTATGATATTGTTTTCACACTTAAATTTGAATTTTTAATCATACCTTCGGATGAAAATTTTACTTAAAAAATGTGAATTTTTTATCCTTACAATGATGACGTTTTTTCATACTAAAATTTGAATTTTTTTTTACAATATAGAAAGACATTTTTTAATCATACCATACCATTGTATTTTTATCAAACGAAACTATGACATTTTTCATTCCAAAATTTTAAATTTTTATCATAGTATACTATGTCACTTTTTCCATACTATTACAATGAAATTTATAAAAGTGAAATTTGATATTTTTTCATAGTATACTATGACATTTATATCATGATATACCATGGAATTTATTTACAAACTATACTATACTATGCCTTTTTATATACTCTACCACTACATTTTTATTTTTATTTTTATTGTACTATATTACTATACTATCTGGCAGAATCTTAAAGTTCATCACGACAGTAAAACCCAGACTTAATAGCTGACAGAAGCTCAAACATGTTCATCTTTATGACTGGACAACAAAAAGTTGATTGGATGATGACAGCTGTGAAACAATGGGATTAGCTGATGTTGAAAAGGTTAAGAATCCTCAGTCAGATGGTTGTGTTTGAAGTGGAGAAGACAAATATATTAGGAATGGACATAGCTATGAAAAAAAGGATTCCTCAGTGAACACATTATCATTGCTGCCAGACCAGCATTTTCCTTCCCAATGAGCCTAAAAAGCTGAAAAAAATGTTTTTTTCAAGGTGGATTTTCTTATTCTAAAAGACAGGAAATATTCACCTCTACTTCTTTTAATGACTCTGAAAGTCATGAGAAAAGAGACCTATTTGCTTTCAATTCTTAAAAGCCAACCTCTAAAAAATGAAGCTTTTTTATGTATTCTGCTCTTCGATTTTTCCAAGAACTGCCATAAATCAGTGACTGTCATTTTTCTTTGTGACTGCACAATGATCTTCTGAAATGATGTTACCAAATGCACTTGAGAGCTTCAGATTCCAAACAATAAGAACAGTTGCTGTAAGATTTTTGCATAAGAAAAGATGAACGCAGAAGATGAAACAGATTGACAGGCACAATGAGCCAGACTCATCACACACTGTAAGCATATGTTCTGCTGGATAAGAGCCAGGTGTGCTGGGAAGGGGAGGGGGGACTCTCAGCTCCTCTCATTTACACCTTTCCTGCAGAGGCAAGCTGCCCATGACAACAATATGTGAAGCTGTAGTGAGGTGGCCGCCAAGATTCAGAATAAATGCATGGTTGGTTAGTGGTTTAAAAAAGGCTTCGGTTCTTGTCTCTGCAATTTAGCCGTCTTTCACTCTCTCATCTCTCACATAAGAACATGAAATTGAAATTAGTCACACTGGGCACTGAGAATGATTGCCAGCTGTGTGGCAGATATAATAGCCTCAAGTGAGTGGAAGGGAGACTTTGAATACTAGGATGCTTGATGCATATGGGATCTTTACAGGGTAACATGTCGATGCTCTTTTAGCTTGATTTGAAATAGATTTGAAATAGACATCATGGCTCTGCTTGTGTTTTCCCTAGCACTTTCTTGACACATTACCCTTGTGCTCCTCATGATTACATACCAGTATTTACAACCATTTCAGTGTTATGATGTTAACCTGAAGGCATTCAGTTGTGTTTACCTCTTAACCCTGCTCCTGTGGAAAATAACAGAGAAGGAGAAAGTGAGTGAGTCACACAGCATGGTCCAGTGGCACCACCTGTTTGTTTTGAAGGCTGTGTCTTTCTCTCTGTCGGCCATCTGAACATTAATTTACTGCCATGCACAGAGAGGCACGTGGGAAGGGCTTGAAGCAGTTAATGTAATCATTAATTACACAGAAAATTAAATCACTCCCCTGGCTTAGGGCAAAATAAAGGCTGAGGAAGGGTTTGTATGGGCAGTCAGGCACACACAAACATACACACACACAGGCAATTATACACACCTCTTATGTGCCCACATTAAAAAGCTGTCATCTGATGTTCTAAACTTTAAGGTTAGGTCTATTTTAGAGAGCATACTTGTGCCATCCCCCCTAAGTGCAATTTTACTTGCATATATTTCGAAATACCACAAATAAATCAATTCTGTATTGTTGTTTTCAATTCCCATCCCACAGTCAGTTGCTGAGTAACCAGTCCATTGTCTATGGTGTACCAAAAAGAGTAATTCAAAGTGGCAACACTGCCCCCTAGAGTTTTTTAACTACAGTGTTGTTTTTCTTTTCTTTTCTTTTCTTTCCTTTTTATAGTGGGCATGACAGCTGAACAATAAAACTGAACAGGCATGAAACCAAGCTGTTCTTTATTCTTCGCCGCAGTCTGTGTTGTTGTCTTTGCTTTGCTGAGCTGGTCAAATTAAATGAGAGACATTTTCATGGCTTCATTTTAAGAAATGTGCTACAGCCTTGCAGTGATGACCTCACCTAAAGCACATGAACTCTTCAATTGATCTGACATGGGTTTAATGACCACACTAATGCTTAAAAAAAGTGGTGAAAAAACGATTTCTTTGTTTTCCCTGGTGCAGCGGCGTTTAGGGTTGGAACAGATGGGCAGAAACTTACAAGCTATAGCTGGAGAATGAGCTTAAAATAAATTACTTTCTCCTCCGTTACAGTATACTGTGAATTATCTCCACGCCAGTAACAGATTCATTCAGCTGGATTAAGCAGATCCTGGCTGTGCAGATTAGGCTTTATGCTGGCATGCATGGCACTATAAACACATGGCATGTGTCTGGACCCGCAGAGCATAATGTGGTGTGTAGCTGTCAGAGACTAAAACAAAGACTGAGTGATCAAAGTTGGTGATTTAAAACTGGTTTCTGAGTCTCATCTGTTTCTGAATTCGGACTTTTCCTGTGGCCTTATTCTCTGGTAACTAAATCTGAATCATACCAACTCAAGGCCACATTGAACACATTTACAATAAGCTGTTCTACATGAAAATCACTCCCTGACATTCAAGAAACTACGAGGAAGGTAGTTGAGCAATTACAGTAACTGCTGCTGTGTCAGTCTTGAGATTTTAACCTGGAAAGCTGAAAACAGAACCACAAAAAGACTTTGTTTGCATACATTTATTACCATCATAATACCATTTTAATGTTTGAACAAACATTTTTGCCTGCTTGACAATTTCTCCAAAATGTCCTGTTTATATCTGCACTACAATACAGTCAGAATAACAATAGTATCAACAGATGCAACAATGAACAGAGCTTTGGCCTCATGGCAATGTTTATACACAAATCCCCCTGTGGAACTTTGTGCAGAACTGTACCTTTCCCACACTCAAACAATGGCTGAATAAGATGAAAAAGTTGCACAAATGTTATGAACTACATCATTTCCTTAGTGGTTTACATTTATTATAAATGTACCAATTGATTGCAGTACAAAGACTCCTTTAAAATAATCCCTTTGGGAACAAAACCAATGAATATAACAAAACAAAAACATAATTCTGAAACTATTCTATCAAGGGCAAAGACAAGCTTGTAGTAAACCTTCCGACTGTATGAGTCCCTTCAATGATCCGTAATAAATCTGCAAAAAACATGCTTTAATTTTCTTTTTCAAACAACATTCACTTGATAAGACAAGAACCTCTTTTGACTTCTGAAACAAGGCGAAGGATGAAAACAAATGTCTGCTAGGCAGGAACACGAGTCACAGCACTACAAGTTAGTGCTCAACAGTTTTAACGTAGTACCATGATGAGTGAGGGCGAACCAGCCCCGGGTTTTCTTCCCTTTTTAGATCAGCTGTCTCCTTTTTCATCTCTCTTTTATGAAGAAAAGGAGATAAAAAGGAAATTACCTGGTTGGTATTAGCAACCATGTCAGAAAATTATTTAGTCTAGTGTTACTAACTTGACAACCACATTGACGATGGCTCAAATCAGATGTGAGGGAAGGCTGAAAACTAGTTGAAAAAAAAAAAAAAGGATCAACAAAAAGACACCTTAAAAGGAGATCACTGTGAATCAAACAGAGATGATAAATACTTTAGAGTTTCTGCGAGGATTGTTGTTACTTCAGTCAGTTTAAGATGTCATGATTAATGTTCATGTGCTGGACATTAATAATTCCCTCTACATACCTCAAAGTTTCGACACGCTGTTCTCTAGTTAATACCAAGATAAGACAGTCTCAGATTTTCTCCTTTCTGTACTGAGAATGTGATTCACATTTTTTATCCTGAATATTAAGCATGAAGAGCCATTTAATTCCATTTGATACAAAATTCTCAGGACCTTGGATGATGGCCTGGCTTGTAGACCTAATCTTCGGATAAATCTAAAGAAATTCTCACAGAATAACACTGGAGTTATCCAAAGTTAATGAACTGCAGGAAAAGGATGTTTTCCTTTTAAAACACATGACCAAACATAATACAGGAGCTCAGAACAATAAACACTGCTCCTGCATACACAATTCTTCTTCATTAAACACTGGTCAAACAGGTTTTCTAGATATTTGATTGCACAACTGATATGAGAAAACTCAGATTTCTTTTTGTTTTCATCTTGAATCTAACGGTCCCTCAGAAGATTTTGGTTCCCTATTTTTGTCTCTCTCAGAAATGCTCAACTAATACCACCTTGGCTCTTTGTTTGATGCACCTCTTATCTGTAGAGTAAGGTCAGATAATATTAATGTTCCTAATGAAAAATCTCCCTGCTGAAAAGTAGTTATGTACTGTACATTGGCACTTTTTGCAACAAAGGCACTGTGAAATGTTTTGTTTTTTTGTTTTCAAAGTTAGAGCCAGTAAATCGGTAGACACAAAGGCACACAGCTCTTGCATAGCAAATCCTGAAGACATGGAGGAGTGCTCTGTGAGATTGGGTGAACATAAGGGGCCACAGGGAGGCCAACCATGACAAATAACAGATGAGACAAAAGAGCATGTGCTAAAAACGAACAGAGAAGGAAACCACAGAAAGATACCTGTTGACACAATCAGAGAGAGACCTATAAAGCTCAGCCTAACTGCCTCATGTCTCTGCTGCTGTCTGATGGCACAGCCATTTAACCGCTCCACAGATTAAAGGGCAGGGGGAAATAAAGGAAAATTTAAAAAAAAGATACAAATAATCTAATTACAAAATCATAGAAACTCATTCATGAATGTATAAAAAAATACATATGTAAACTGAATACCGTTTAATATCCCACCCTTTCCCCTAAAATGGTAATAAAAAAAAACAAAAAATAAAATCATAATGCATAATGAGTACAAAATATTTGATTTTTTTTTTTTTGTCTAGAGATACACGGACACTTGGACTGTGGTTGGACACAATCACTGACCTCATAGGAATGTCCACCAATCACAACACTGTAAGGCAGCCAAAGGTCAAAGGCCACATTGATACTTCCCTTTGGTATAAATGTTGAAGTAAATGACCTTTCATGAACTTCATTTGGTGGCGCCCTAATCTCACTGGTTAAGTGCTTCCATTTGGTTTGGTACAAAATGCATCTGTGCTTTTAGTCAATAAAACAATGCATAGTTATTATTATTATTATTAATTCAATCTAAGGAATTAGGCTTTCACAGGCAAAAGTCTAGTATTATTAAAGTGCATATCACTGATACGACAGCATAATACAAATGCAGGTAGCATCAATGTATAAAATGATTGTACTAATCATTCTGCCTGTTCCCTTGAACCAAGCGTGGACAGAAATACTGGACAGTACCCTTCTTCAAAAACAGAACAAAAACCTTCATATAGAAATGCTCCACATAAACTCAATGGCTGTATACAGAGCGAACACCGAACCTCCTGTATCTGAGAAATCTGTTTTTTGTTTCCTGTTGGCACTTAGGGTCAAACTATGGCTTTTTTGTTTTTATATATATTTATATTTATATGGCAGTAACAACATTCGTGACAGTCTTTTTCAGCTGATGCTGACAGAGGGTAAACTTTCAATGATTCCTGGGCGTCTAAGGCACAGACAAATACAGAAGTTTGGTCTCCATTATGGACGGTCCTGGGACAGAGCAGCCTACCACCGCCCGCTGATGCTCGCCATGTCTGCATGAAACTGCCGGGAGAGTCGGCCACTCGCCCCCCCCTCCAGGAAGGAGGACCTGATGGGTGGCTCAAACAGCTTCCTACGGTTCTTGTTTAGTTCTGTAAAAGAGTCAGACCGCAAACATCAGTGGCAGCAGAGGTGATACAAAAATGGGTTTTAATGTGGAAAATTGATCAGAGTGCCCTGAAAGTACGAAAATAAACACAACCACAGTCTGTTAACATTTCTTTTTTTGCCACCATTGATCAACAATGACAAGAAAATTGGATTCAAATGACTTCAGGATTTCACAAATCAACAAAGCCCCCTTTGTGTCCATCTGGGTTTACACAGCAGTTTGAACAAAATGCTTTCATAAAAATGTCAGAGGTGGACTCTGGCATCTCTGCGTTATTCATATGATGGCCACATTTTGATGCTGCCAGCATAAACCTTCAGGTTAATTGCTGGAGACAGGCAGTCACTCTAGCAGCTCTTTTACTGGAAGACTGGCAGGAAGTTAAAAACCAAGACTGCCTTAACTGGCTCTTTATCTTTTCAGAGCAGGAGGCAAAAAAACACGCAGACAAAGAGACTGACAAAAACGTGCATGTTCTTGTTATGGAGACTTCGAGTCCATCAGCAGAGATGAAAGTTGACCAGTACTTGGCTGTGGAATCAGGCAGAAAAACCCAATCTGGCTCCGGATCCCTCTGCTTCCTTAATAATCAAAGTGCTGGCCTGGACGTTTCCCCATACTGCTCTCGCTGCCAACGCTGACTCTGGTCTGAGGTTTCTGAACTTTGACAGAATCCTCATGGCAGGAAGCACAGGATCCTCACACGAGCATGAAAAACTTACAGCAGTCCGGCAACTCCTACTATTACAACGCTCAAAATATGACACCAGTAATGAAGCGTGACATCCAAAACATTCACTTTAGATCCAGTGAAACAACAGGAAAGTCTGCATCAGCATCAGAGAGGCAACCAGCGCTCTCATCAGAGAAAACGTCGTCTAAATCCCATTTAATTCTGCGAGTAAGGATCATTATTTTTGTATTTAATGAGATGAATCAGTTACTGTCTACAGATTTACTGCATGTCTGTTAATAAAGAGCGCCATCTTTCTCAGTGGTTGGCACCGGTTATGACCTCTGTCAGTTGGTTTTTCCTTGAGCACAGCTGGGCTCCATTCAGGCTTGTTTGTCAGCGACGGACAAAATTGGAAACCATAATGGAACACAAGAGCCAGTTTGTGTGAAGTGCCTTCAGCAGGAGCGAGCCTGCACAATGAGGCCCCAGCTGCAATCTGTGATTATCTGCACCGACCACCAAGAGACAGCCGTGGCTGTTTATAGACTTCTCTTCACATATGTTGATGTATTTATTTTTTCACTCTTGGGTTTGTTGGGCGTTTGTTGGTTAAGACCAAGGGCAGAGAAAGTGAAAATAAATTACGATAGAGACAAACGCCTTCTGCTGTATCTGTACCTGAAATGGCAAGCAGCATTTTCCTGCGGGCTCCAAAGGTGGTGATACCCAGTTCCTTCAGGTCCTGGTCTGTTAGAGTTAGGAATGTCTGGAGATCAATCTGGAAGAAGGAACAAATCTATTAAAATTGAGGCTTTATCATGAAGGCAAAAATTGCCCCAAAAATACTTGGAAAACAACAACAACAACAACAAAAAAACATGCTTTATTTAGTGGTCCTTTAATCAACAGGGTTAGGGTTTTGTTTCAGGGTGATGCTCTGAGCTAAATATCTGAGCATTATATCTACATTAAAAGAGCAACCAAGCCTTTATGCAGGGACAATATATCAGGTTGGTAATTATTATTTTTATTCTGCATGCAAGGTTTTTGGGTATTTGGCATGGACGGTGTGAAACAAAGACATACTTTCAAGTATGTTACCTGTTGGTTTCTTAAGTTCAGTTTTGAAACTCAATCATGTTGAAAATGTGGACTCAACCCATTTTTCTGTCCACCCAGCATGAGGCAGAGGAAGACTTGGCTAACAGGTACAAGCTCCCCACCAGTCAATCAAGGCAGTCACGCCCTTGACTATGCCTTACTATGCCAAAAAAATTATGCAGCCATAATATCTTTTGAGTTGGTTAAAAAGTGTCCCCCCTACTGTGTGTTGGAATAGGGAAACATGGAATTCATATTAAAATGTTATTTTTTTTAGCACCAGACTGTAAGCTTAATTATTCATGCAGTTAAAGGTGGAATTTTAGCACAGGTGTTAAAGGGGCTTCATAGCTTTTGGAGCCTGTCTCAAGTAGACACACTCAGGGAAATGCAGTTTTAGCACCTCGGCTTTTTATTATTATTATTATTATTATTATTATTATTATTTATTATTATTTAAAATTATTTTTTATTTAATACTTATCATTTATTATTATTATTTAAAATTATTTTTTATTTATTTTATTTATTATTTTTATTTATTTATTTATTGATTATTTATTTATTTATTACTTCAAGGAAATGATAAAGTAATCATAAATGTTCTTCCTTGAGCTGCGTCACCCCATAGCAGTCCGTAATGCACTGGCCTGAGATCTTGCTACTAATAAGCGGCTGCTGGAAGAGAGTAGGTGAGTTGTGTTACGTCTCTTTGCTATAGAAAATTAGGCAAAGCTAAAAAGATGTTTTGGTGGCTAGTACTATGGCTGGGACCCTATATGTTCTGTTGATAAAGTTAGGTGCTGTTCTGAGCATTATTTGTGGCTATAGAGTGGCTTTTTGTTTGAGGTTTGTTGATGGCTCCTCAGACCGCTGTGTATTGCTATTGTGCGGTCGTTACTAAAGTTGGTATAACTATAGAGAAGCAAGCGGTTGGCAACATTCATCTTCGAGGAGGTGTCTAACCACAGTATTACGGTGTGTTAGACCTTAAATTAATTTTGCACCGGAATATCACTTTAATGTGCTTAAGTGAAAAGGTAAAGGATTTTTCATGGTGCGAGGAGAAATATTAAGGAATGTTCACAGTAAGAATTCGGCATGAATAGTGGGGCAAAACCCAATGGCTGTATCTCTGGTGGTTGATAAATTTGTCACAAGAGCTCTGATAATACCTCTGCCAAAAAGAACAATTGTCACCAGCATGAGAGTCAGACTGAAAGAAGGAATGGGTCTACAGTTTTTACAACCTCTTGTTGCTGGAAGACGTCTGTGTACTTCCCCAGGCCAAGCTTGCTGAACAGTTCAGGCAGGTCCGAGCCCTTCAGGGACGAGTTCAGGCTGCAGCCGTTGCTGCCAGTTACAGAAGAGATGCAGTCCATGTAGTTACTGCTGCTGAGGTAATGCTCTGCAGCTGTCCATGTTAAAGAAGAAGCCAAGAACACACACACACACACACACGGTGATTAGAAATTTAAAGTAAGCAAAGAGCAGCATGAGTTGTGTTATCTGAGCTTTTTTAAATGTTAAGTCAATAGACAAGAATATTTTCACATGAAGTGAAATCACTGTTTTAATCAGTCTCGTATTCTAGCCAGAAAACAGAAGTAATTTCTTTTTTACACAAGGCGACCACAAGAAGCAGATTAGGTGTTCAGCTTTAGTTCTTCAAATCCTGGTACTTGTAGTAAACTTCTAAAAGTATGATTAAGAATGATTAGATCTGGTTTCTCCTTGTAGCTCAGACACAACAAACAGAAATTAACTGACCAGATTTGTTCTGTTTCCTTTTTGGACTGCTGACAGCGTTGGGAAACTCGGCGTGACTCGGCAGGCCGTTACCTGTGCCATTCCTCTCTCGCCAGTTGTCCGAGTCACTGCCGTTCCCAACACCTTCCCTGCTGCTGGATCGGGACAAAGACAGCGGGGAGCCCTGAAAAAGAAAACAGAAACAGACTGACCAAATATTCAACAAAGAGTTCTGGACGCCTGCTGTGCTCTGAGTGACAAGGGCACCTCAACAGGGTACAAAAACAAAAAGAAATACTCTTTCTTAGACCCAATGCTGACAGCAAGCTCATTAAGCCACGCTGCAGATGACGAGAAAAGTGAACACAGGCTTTCTATTTCTCACCTCGTAGGTGGTGCTCATGCTGGGCTTGTATGAAACATGGTTGGCTCTCCTCAGCTCTTTGATGGTCTCAGCTGGCATGGACTTTGAGAAGCCCAGACCACTCCATGTGTTAGTGGGGGTCCGCACCTCCGTCACAACAGGCTTCTTCAACATAGCTGCGTAAAAACAGGTGCAAACATACACCTTTATAGAGATACCGCCTAAAAACAGACTAAATACAGCAAAACAAAATCCTCTTCCTGTTCCTCTTAGACAGTTTTAAATGACAGCGAGCAGTTAAATGTGTGTGTGTAGCCTATCTAAGTGGTTTTTCTGTATCTATACATCGCTCTTCTCCATGGCTGAGTATGTAATATCTGATCAGGACTGTCTATACTGTGACTCAAGTACTTTGTCTGCTACTTTTCAATAGTAAAAGTAAACTGTATTTAATAGGTTTACTGTTTACTATGTTTTACACTGCATGTTCGATATATCTACTTCATAAACGGCATTTTTCTATGTTCTTTGCAATATCTTACAGACACTTCCCCATTGTTTACAGATTTAAAGTCAATAGAAATGTCCTTTTACCCATATTTTTGTATCTTTGATTAGCACTTAAAATGAAATGTCATTACAGAATCATGAAAGACCTTATTTAACCTTTACAGCTCACAGAATACTTGTAATTCCCAGCACATTTTTTTAACAGACAGGAGTTTAAACTCACCTTTTGTTGCCAACAGCTTTTTCTGCTCATAGTCAAATGCCTGAGAGGAGAGAAAATAGTTTTCTGCCTTTATCACCCAATTAACCTCTTAAGAGTGCATGTGAATTTGTGTGTGTGTGTGTGTGTGTTTACCTGCATGTTGGCAAAGGAGGTCTGTGGTGCCAGTCTAATTCTCTCCCTCTCGTTCTGCTGTGCCGCCCTCTCAGCCGCCCTCTCACTCCCTGGTGCTCTCTTATCCGCCACAGGGCTGTCTGACGAGCTGGACTCAGCGTCCGAGAGGAGGCAGTCAGAGCTGTTGTGAATACACAAAAATATGGTTTTAATAAGCGATTAAAAAAATGGGGTCCAAAAAGGAGGCAAAGCTATTTTACCATTTATCTAATTTTTCCATCATCTCATCATCTCCTTACTTGACTGTTAATGTTTCCAGAATCATCAGGTTTGACTTTTATTCTAATAACTATGCCAGGGTGAGTGTGCGTAAGACAGACCATATGGCTTAAAATTCCGGATATTCCATTACTTTATCATTTCCTTGAAGTAATAATCACCATATTAATCATTTTGCAGACATGGTAGTTCTTCTGCCTTCGCATCTTGGTCTGATTGCATTTCCATGAAGTAACGATCATAAATGTTCTTCCTTGAGCTGTGTCACTCCGCAGCAGTCCATAATGGACTAGCCCATGGTCTCACTACAAACAAGTGCTGCTGGAAGAGAGTAGGTGAGTTGTGTTTAGTCTCTTTGCTAAAAAATTAGGCAAAGCTAAAAAGATGTTTGGTGGCTAGTGCTATGTCTGGGACCCTATATGTACTGTTGATGAAGTTAGGTGCTGTTCTGAGCATCTCTTGAGGGGGTGTCTAACTCGGTGTTACAGTGTGTTTGACTTTAAATTAATTTTACGCCGGAATATCCCTTTAACCTCTGTATAATGACAAAAACATCCAAACTTTTTGCTATCACTTAATTCTTTCAGATTTCAAAATCATAATCTGTTTTTTCTGGGTTTTCTTCAGCTCTAGCAGAGACCAGCTGGTTCCTAAACTCATGGAGAAAGTAAAAGTTGCACACTGTAACAGCAGGAGCTGTAAATGATCTCGGTATTTGTGCTAAACGGTAACAAGAGGAGCTGTAAATGATCTCTGAACTCAAACATACTGTAGATGGGAGTTCTTGGTTCCCTGCAGGAGCTCCACAGCCTGACGTTTCCCCGATGAAGTCTTGCATGAAGCCAGCATCTGTTTCAGCTCGCTCCCGTTGGCCGAATGCGAGGGGCTTCTGGGCATGCCCACCTCCACGAAAGTGTCAGAGCCTAAAGACAGTAAGCACACTTTGGGTTTATAGCAGTCATCTGTCCATCTGTCTGTCTGTCTGTATATAAAACTGTGAAAACCAAACATCATGTTTTGTCTCATTTTTTCTGTTTTAGAGATGCACAGCCTGTTCTCAGCAGTGTGCGTCACTCAGTGTAAAGGAGTGTGCAGCTTGGAAAGCATATGCACGTGTCCATGCATTTAAGTGTGACAAGTCTCAGTTGGATCCTGGATTAATTAAAAACACAGCAGCTGTAATTATAGTGCTTTTCCCCTGCTACTTTTCTTTCAGCCTGACAGGAACCTGAGCTGTGTAACAAGAGGTGTGTGTGAGTGTATGCATGTGTGTAATTAAGGTTATCTGCATATAAATGGTGTACTCTAAAGCAAAAAATACATGATGGCAGTCAATCTAGTACAGTTCCCCGGGGTTAAATGTTTGAATAATCTCCCTGCACTCCTTCAATCCAGAACGAGGACTTGAGTTGGAGTGGGTGAGCCAGTCCAAACACATTCTGTGACACAGGAGGAGGTGAGGGAGGGAAAGGAAACCTGACTGAGATGCACCACATTGGGTAGACGCAGCTCAGAAAACAGCGGGGAAAAACGAGACGCGTGAGAGTGTGAGTTGGAGGGGAAAACCGCGAGTGTAAGGCACAGAGGAAATGAGGGCCTTTCTGAACCACTAGGAGACCAGCAGTTAATCTGTCTCCGTTCCAGCACAATAAAAGTAGTCAGAGGCGGCATGAGGTTAGCAGGACAGAACAGAGAAAAAGGGATAAGTTCATTCGAGGCACTTTCAAGGCAAAGTGGGTTTTAAGCAGGCTGCGTAAATCTCGAGTGGGAAGGCATAAATTGGACGTTTATGTTAGGTCTGTAAGGCGGAGGTCCAGCAGTGTCAATAACGTTAAAAGCAGAAATATACTGTCTATTTGAGGTTAGAAAAACAACTAAATCACAAGATTTTAAGTGCATCCCTCACATATTAGAATAATAAGTGGGGAATTTTCCTCCTGAAGAAACAACTTCTTTCCTGGACATTTTTTTATTGGAAACATTCACTTAAATTTCTTTAAAGACAAACAAGGAAACGGATAAGAAAGGAGGTATTCATCCAGGGTTGGAAGTCATTTCAAACACTGCAATGATGAGCTACTAGGGCCAAAGGTTGGGCAGATGTTTCAGATGATAGCATGTGTGCACAATGAAAAGTTATGAGTCACAAATTCGTTTAATAACTTTGATGAGAAACATCAGCAATTTAATAATGAAATGGTCTTTACCAGCCTCTGTTTTTAACATATATTTAAATCAAAATACTTCTCTGAGCGCTGGTTTGGCCCAGTGGTTGACATTGCATGCTCCATGCACAGATGCTATTAATAGTCTCCTAGCAGGCGGCCCAGCGTTTGAGTCCAACCTGCGGCTTTTTGCTACATGTCATCCTCTCTCTGTGTCTTTTTCTCTCACAGTTATCCACTCTGTCCTTTGTCCTGTCCTCTCACTTTTTGACTTCTACAATGCGCTTGTACTTTATTCTTCACCTTACTAAGTCTAAAGACTTTCTCATGATTTGTTGGGTTGTGCACCTTCCAAACATGGACAATAGCTTCAGTTGCATTTTGTAGTTTATCACAGCCGTGTTTCTAAATTATAAAAAATACTGCACAGACATGATCATTCCTTCTGGTAATGCCCTGAAATAAATGACTCTTTAACATTAAATGAAATAAATTATAATAAAATACTTATAAGTTTGCCAAAGTCATGCTAATAAGTTTGTTTATAAAATACTTTGGACTACCTTCATCCTGGCTGGACTTGCTGGACAGCGGTTCTGATGGGTTGTGCCCGCTGGCTTCCTGGACCGTGTCGCAGGGTGCTGGACTCAAAACAGTTTCTGCAAGTGATGCTGTTGCTATCCTCCCGTAGACTGAGCCAGGATGCTATACATGCATTCAAACACACAAATGAGAAATATGTATCAAAGAGAAGACAAAGTCATGCATAGTCAAATAGAGTGTATAAATGTGCTAACCTTAACATGCCCGTTGAGAGTGCAGGGGCCCTTTGCACAGTCAGGGACTCCGTTAGGCTGCTTGTCGATGGGAGCGAGGCCTGGAGGAGGGGATGGTGTACTCTGTGTGTAACCTTGAACGCCAGACAGCAGTATGCTGCTCAGGGTCGCCTGGGTTGCAGGGTGCAGCATGAGCTGAGAGGAGAAGCCTGAGAACACAATGCAGGAAGAATAAACACAGCATCAGTAAGGTTAAAGTGCTTTTTGTTAGAATCATTGACTGTTCATCCGTCCATCCATTCATCTATTTTTTAAGCCATTTCAACTTGGACCTTTCAGAACTGTACGCTAAACAAATAAATTATAACTTAACCACTTCAGCATTGGTCTCTCGTCTACTGTAGACTATTCACAGATAGTTGGACGACTATTAAATTAATGCAGCAACGCAGAATGTATGCTGTGCCATGACTCACAATAAGTTCTGAAAGTATAAAACCATGGAAAACACGCCTCTGTCTCCTCCACTTGTTAAAAATGAAGCCAAAATACCCCTGTGATCAATACCGACATATTTCGACGGTGGTTATTTTGGAGCAAACACATGCATGCCCATAGGTGATCTGGCTATTTCAGTCTCAAACCTGAAACCACAGTGTTCCTGCAGATCAGTAAAGTCTACAGCAGAATACACTGTGTTGATTTTAAGGTCACTCTAGGTAATAGAAGGTGCAATAAGTTGTGTCATTTTTTCGTTTTCAATTTCATGACTGCTTTGGCAATCTGTAGAGAAATACTGCAGAAGTCGCTATTTTTTAATGCCATGGCATCACATCCCCCTTTTTACACACCAAATAACTAATTTAAAGTGAAGTTTGCAGTAAAATGAACACTTGCACATAGATCAGCACGGTCAGAATCAGGCTTTATGAGAAATACTACACTCAGTCAGTAGAGTAAGCTCAAATTTTTTGGGACAGCAAAGCAAAAAGAGGTAAAAGTTCACCGACACACCCCTCACCCTTTTACGGTGTACTCTATAACTCTCCACAGAGCGAGGATATTTCTGCTCCTGAAATTAAATCTGTCAACATTTTCTTCAAGAGCCACATTCTGATTTCCCTGAGGGGACCTTCCCAAAAGGATCAATAAAGTGCTATTCAATCTAATCTAATACCTGCACAAAACTTGCAGTGTTCTTACCTTGAGTACTGGTAAGTGAACTGGGCCACAGGGAGGGGGAGGGTGTGGGAGTGCTGGGGCTGGGGGTCTGCAGGGGGCTCATGGAGGAGTTTAAGCTGTTGAGGATGGCGTTTGGGGCAGCAGAGTTGGTGAGGGAGTGGGGCGCTGTTGCACCCAGGAAACCTGAGAAGAAAAGGAAGGAATGGGGAAAGGGGAGAAAACGGGAGATTAGCGGTGGTCCTGTCAGAGGATGGAGCCGTTTTTCACACTAATCACATGCTACACTGTAGCCCTCAAAAAATAATCTTGGTCATCAAGCGATTTCTCTGGAATTCCATCAAACTGACTTCAAGCAGACAGCGAATGACAGGAAGAATTTTTAAATTTCAACAAGGTCACGGATGCAGAGGCACGTATCTAGTGTCTCCTCATACCCAATAAAACCATGTTATTAAGAGCACCAACATTGTGGTGCCTGGTGTCTTAGCCCAAACACAGTGTATGAAAACAGAAAGAAGCAGGTCTGTGGCTTTAACAAGGGGCTAGTTTGGCTCCAGGAATAAGGCCAGGGATTCTTCTGGCAGACTGGGCTGTAATCTGAGGAAGAGAGGCATGTAGCAATTACTAAAGGCCAGGATGTGGCCGTCCACAGCCTCACCCCCCCGGGCCCCTGGGTTTACAGGACCCAGCACGTTACCATTGGGATGCCATGGCACATTGTTGTTTTAATGTGACCAATTTTTTTAATCTAATTTCCCCTCATTTCCCTTTCTAAAGACATAAGGACATAAAATCAAAGTTGTGTGAGGAGAAAAAACAAATTCAAAACATTGCCGTCCAGATCAAAAACAGAAAGTTTGAGAAAAAGAGGCGCTCCTTTGTTTGTTTGTTTGTCCCAGTATCACTTTCCCATATCTTATTTGCACTATAACTCTATAACACATTTTTGGCAGTGAAAATAACTACTGCCATATTACTCTGCTTTTAAGCATGCATGGAAAGTATTTTAGATTAATCCTATGATTTCACAGTTTTCAGCATGTGATCCCTGGGAAACACAGAATGTACACATACCAAAACTTATTATACAGATAATTTCTAACGGATCCTTTGCAAGGGTACATGTTTCCAGTAAGTTTCAATGTCATTGAGGCAATTTTTCATGGTCGTCCATTCTCCAAAATGTCTGTGTATACCAGAAAAGCAGGAGTATAAGTTATATTAAATTCACCAAAGAATGTCTGAGTAAGATTTATGACAAGCTTTGTGGTTTAATGCAAGATTAACATTTATTTAAGTCCTGAAACAGCAGTAGATGGCTACACGGTCATTTGTGCGGCAACTTTCCAAAACTTTGTGCTACTTTATTTTCCCAAAACTTCACTCAGTCAGGAAATTGCTGTTTTCAAATTCCACGACTTTCCCATGTTTTTCATGTCTGTCATGCCTTTGTTGCCAACATATACTCAAAGTCTTAGGATAAATAAACATAATTTTACAGCAGCACATCAAAGTAGAAAGCAGATAACGGGTGCTAAATATTAAATCTGCAAAACAAGTCCAAACACATACGTCACCCTGACATCTGTTCCAGTCTCAACTTTATGCCTCCATGCAGAGGTCAGCGCGTCAAGAAGCAAACTCCTACGTGAATTTCATCATCAATCATACTATGATTCATAAGTTCTCAAAACATCAAAGCAGCACAACCCAATTCCTACTGAATTCATTTTCTGATTGTTGGCTGATCAAAGGTTGGTACAAGCAGGATTCATTTCTTCAGCATCACGGGGAAAGCCAGCTCTGCAGACAAAAAATGTCAAAGGAGAGCGCGTAGATAAATGATGGTGGGGTGACTCACTGGTTGTGATTCATGTGCATGTTTGGAGGATATTTGTTTTTGATTTTAAAAACTACACGCACTCAGTCATTCGGCTAAGCAGGTGATAACAGGCTCGGAGAGGAAAACTGGCTTAGATAAATCTTCAGTGGATGAGTTGCTGGGAGACTGTGTTGAGTCTGCGGCTGCCACCAGATGTGGATGACAGTGATGTATGAGGACATTAATTCCTGCACAAATACATTTTATCTCTAATACATGTTATGCAAGGGAAAGAAGAGGTCAAGTCTTATCTTTCCTTGTGGATTTATCTTCTATCCAATCGTGGAAAAAGAACAAAAACAAAAAAAACATAAGAAATTCTCCTAACTAGTAAGTGTCATTACCCAGATTGCTCAGCCCCAGTCCAGCTGAGGCCAGGATGTCCAGGCCGACGGGGCAAATGAGGGACGGGGACGGGCCATTGGTGGCGGGATTCAATGCCACAGAGGGTGAGGAGGAAGAGGACACACCGTTGCTCTCCAGACCTAAGAGGAACTTCCGGGCTTCGTACATGTTCACTGCATTCCTCTCAACGCTCTTGACGATCACAGACTAAGAAAAAACATGAAATACAAAGGGAAATTAGGAGGAGGTACGAGAGTAAGGGACAGTTAAAAAGGAGAATAGGGCAAGAGGCATGAGGGAGTGGGGAAAAAGAGAAAGGCCCGTGGGGAGCGAGGGAGAGATAGGATAGGGAATGTTGGCAGCAGATTTAGGGAGTGAAAGGGAGGATGAGGGGGAGACAAACAAAGGGGAGGAAGGAAGAGGGAATTAAGGGTAGATTAGAAGGGTAAACATGGAGGCAGTGTGGGAGAGAGGAGACATGAGAGTAAGGTTTGAGAGAAAGCATGTCTTAAGCAATTTCATAACACACTGTATCAAATCAAGCTGATGGACACGAGTTAACAGAATATGAGGCAATGAAAGTTACTCAATGACTTTTACACTATGAGATATTAAACAAACATTTCACATTTTCATATAGGAGGTTTGAACTCAGAGGTGGGGATGACTAAATTTAGCAGGAACTCCAGCCTTCATAAACATCTTAGACAAATAAATGTGAACACAAATCACACCCCAGCTCTGTCAGCTCTGAAAAATGAATTCCAATAACTGTTGTACTCTCACAAATGCATACATACGCACACACCCTTCCTGATGCAGCCAGAGGCAGAGGCTGCAGCCTAGCATGTGGAGAAGCCTTTTGGATTAGTACTGTCACCTCTTTGAAATGTTTTAGTGAAGGGTTCTTAAGAGGAGCTGGGCCGGGTCAGTGTTTACACTGGCACCTCCTCACCAACCCCCACAAGCCTGTCTGGTTTGGGCACCAAGCCCTGGCTCAGGGCAGGACATGGGCACCATGAAGAGACAGGCAGTACACGGCCAAGCGCTGATTTATGATTGGGAATACTATGTGTAATAGAGAAATAAAGCATGTTTGACATTAAAGTTTGGCTTCAAATAAAACACATGTGCACCGAAATTTTTGTGAGAGGCTGCAAGACAAAA
This sequence comes from Xyrichtys novacula, assembly GCA_962446985.1. Classification (NCBI taxonomy): domain Eukaryota; kingdom Metazoa; phylum Chordata; class Actinopteri; order Labriformes; family Labridae; genus Xyrichtys; species Xyrichtys novacula. The sequence continues at coordinate 20,029,447 of OY660874.1, read as the reverse complement.
TACAAAATGGAAACGGAAAACACATTTCACTAATACAGACTAAATCAACCAAGAGGAAAATATCCATATCTAAATTTACTACCGCACTGACGAAGAACAGATGAAAACCAGGCCAGTGAGTTCTCAGACAGGACAGCAGAGGTGTTGTAAAAGCCTGTTTGTCCACATCCATCAGGGGAAATGTGCAGAAATCTGATTGTCCACGGTGTCGAGTTACCAAAACTCTTTGCAGTTCTGGCATAAGACGATTCTACTTGATAATGTGTCTGTTTTTTCTCTTTCAAACAATGTATAATTGTATATGTATAATTGCCATGTATAATTAATTTTCATGCCAAGCTGTGACATTTGACAGTAATTTTTTTCAATGAAACAGTGGCTGATTTGTGTACTTTAAACCTCTGTTACAGGTAAGACAGCGCAGTGTTTCTCAGGGGATAAAACAGTGAGAAGTTCTTGAATTTGGATGGAGGGTGAGCCATTATTTATCTTGATCGTTCGAAACTCTAGAGAATAAAGCGGTTGAAGGGATATTCCAGCATAAAATTAAGTGAGCTGCGTCACCCGCTGCGGTAATGGACTCACCCGGAGGTCTCCGTACAAACAAGCCACTGCTGGAAGAGAGTGGGTGAGTTGTGTTTGGTCTCTTTGCTAAAGAAATTAGGCAAAGCTAAAAAGATGTTTGGTGGCTTATACTGTGGCTGGGACTCTATATGTACTGTTGATGAAGTTAGGTGCTGTTCTGAGCATTATTTGTGGCTATAGAGTGGCGTTTTGGTTGAGCGCATGGCTCCTGGGACTGCTGTGTGTTGCCATTGTGCGGTCTTTACGAAAGTTGGTATATCTAGAGAAGCAAGCGGTCGGCAACATTCATCTCTTGAGGGGGTGTCTAACTTGGTGTCATGGTGTGTTTGGCCCTAACTTAATTTTACGCCAGAATATCCCTTTAAGTACAGAGATCTGTTTTAAGCAAAAATTGTATGTCGACGAGGCCAGGGGGAGGATACATATTTTCTTCATCTCTACAAACATTTTCTTGTCTGACACCCCATTTCACTTTGATGAGACTAAGCAACAGCCAAGCCCACATGTTGGAGCTTATTCAACAACATGATCCACATACAATACGATTTTCTGAAGGCGTTGTGTGTACTTGAAAAGTCAACTGGAAAATGAACACAGCAGACTAGCTTTGCCCATAAAAATGGACTTATTTCTCAAACTAATGGTGAGTGGAAGTACAGAAGTCAGGATCACTTGGATCGATCCTCAGGGGAATAAGACTGTTTGTACCAAATTTATGACAAACTAGAAACAGATGAACCAAATTAACATCCATTTAGCCAAACCACGAGCACAGCTTGCAAAACTTTCCATGCAATGTGAGCGTCAACCTTGTGTCATACCTTGCTGGGCTGTTTTGGCTTTGGTTTGATGCTGATGAAGACGTCCAGCTGCTCCATTAGTGTTGTGATGCACTGTGGCTCCACCTCAACGTCTTCTTTAATGTCAAACATTAAGACCAGAGGCAAGCAGCCCTGTGAAGCAAACACAAAACAAAAGTTTTCTTATGCTGGCAGCAGACTAACAAGCCTCTTAGCCTGTAACATACATGTTCTTTCTTAGTGGGTTCCTTGTCATAACAGCAGTATACTTCACTTTCATTTGCAGACCCACGTGTTAGCCATACCAATAAATACAAGATTCACTGCTGGATGCATCCCACACTGAGCTTGGGAAATTCCGCCAAGAGCAATCTGTTTTGCATGATCACCACCACAAGCACCACAGACATCTATATTTTGGGCAGAGTGCTGGACAGCGCTCCTATTGTGAGTGGGTGTAATTAGCAGCAGAGTATAGGGCCAGGCTGGCTCTGACAGGGCCTGAGATTGGAGCTGTAATCTAAAGTCTGGCTGGAAAAGACCAAATCACACAGTACGACTACAGCGAGTGGGACTCCTCTCCCTCTCCTGTTTGTTCACTCCTGTTTTCTACTTTCAAAACAACCCCTTTTATCCTATTTTCTTTTTTTTTTTCAATCTTCCCTACCATGCTCTGCTTTCTATGCTTCTCTTCCCTCCAATTTTTCCATCGTAAATCAACTTTTTTTAAACTTTGTTACTCAGACAGACAGTAGGCTCCGTCTTGTGTGTCCAAACAGAGAAAGTCGTGTTTAGTCACTGCAACAGCTTTGGCATTTGGCTAAATGTCTTTCAGGCCAAATGGGACGCCGCAGACAAAGAGAGAGCAGCTCTGGCAGAATTACCGCCCCACATTATGGATCTCCAAACAGAAAGCCAAAGCTGTTTACGGCTGAGATGCAGAAGTTTTCAGCCAACAGTAATTAAAGGGCTATCACTTCTACACATTTTTCAAACACATTTGATTATGTTCCTAAGTCATTCTGATAAGGGCGGCCTCAGTGGTTACAGGCAACAAAACAAGAATGACCACAGAGCATTTTTGACCGACAGAAATGTAAATGTGATGTGCTCCTTCCGAGTCCAGAGTGTGATGGTAATGTGCTTGTATTGAAATTACTGAGGGGGCTGAAATTTAAGTCCACCAAAACTCCAGCATACGCGAGCCAAACCATTACCATTAATGCCGTTAATGAAAATTTCTATACAGACAGGATATGTCGGACTCCTGCCAAGCTAATGCAGACATGTGTGTTTATTCTACATGCAGGTATGTGGCTGTAAATCACACAAACTGACCTTGAATAAGCCACAAATTGTTGTTTAACTGGACATGTCAGCAGCATGAGCGGTGCCAAGCAAACTTCTCCCAGGGCTTTCTAAAACCTCCAAAGGCAATCATGGTTTTCTTCTTCAACTCTATCCCAAACCCCACACATCATTCACACATAACATGATGATGCTGGTGAAACAATGACATCTATTGTAGCTGCCACACAGCATGTCAAAACTGTATATCTAAGGGTTAGACTGCCAATGCTCTCTTTTCACCACCAAAGCAAAGCTTAGCAGTTTCACAAAATTATTTTCCACATACAAGGGTAAATAAACACAACACACTAAAACACACAAGTGTGCTACACACCATGAGGTACTGCCTTGCCAGGCAAACTGATTCAATGGTGCCCTGAATGTAGACCGTGGATTTTTTCTGGGGGCTGTTGGGGTCTGGGAAGTGGATCTGGGCTCCTGTTCTCTGGGTGATGTGCTTGATGTTGCTGCCGTTGCGGCCCTTCATGAAAAGGTGGTGCTGTGGTGCGATGTCCAGGTGGGTGGTGACTGAAATTGTGCTCGCCAAGCTGCCGGCTAGGTGCTCCAAGAGAAGAGCGGTACCCCTCTGAGGAAACATGAATGACAAAGCAGTTTGGTAAAATATTTTTAAAAAGTGAAAAAAAAAAAAACATTTATCATCATTTTTGAATAAGAATTGAGTGTCCTTATTCAACCTTGCTCATTGTGACTAGATTAAAGCTCCTGTGAGGATTTTTGGGGGGTTTATTAAAGAGACTGAAATTCATGTTAACGCTTTTTTAAGATATCTAAAAGCAAAAAAGGCCATCAGGGACAAGATTGGCAGTTTGTTTACTGTAAAAGTTGATGCAAACAGAAAATTCCTTACAGGAGCTTTAACATCAGAATGTTAACGATAATAATAATGATAATAATAATAGTAATAATAACTTTATTTGTATAGCACTTTTAAAAACAAAAGTTTCCAAAGTGCTTTGACATATAGTCATGGAGCACATGGAAAAATGACAGATAAAAACAAAAATCTCAGTTAAAACGGAAGTGAAGGCCATTTTCATGTCATAAGGAACCTAGACAATACAAGAACCATGCAACATAAAATGAGACCATGAGGACCAAAATAAAAACATAAAATAGTTAAGAAAGAAGAAAATGCAATTAAAAGGGGGGATGAAAGCGGAAACAGGATAGTAAATATAAAAATCAATATCAACAATGATAATAAAATAATAATAGGTAATCCTGATCATAATAGTAATGATAAAATAGAGCAACAGAAATGAGCAAGAGATAAAACAATAAAAGGCCTAAAAGGTTAATTAAGGAAAGAGTACAAGTATAACAAGAGCTTAAAAGACAGTAAAGCTGAAATAAGATAGAGGTAAAAGAGATAAGAGATGACAGAGAAAAGATAGAAGACGTTCATGTTGTTGGCTGTTAAGTCCACTTACAGGAGCATCACTACAGAGATAACAACTCAGTTTTTAGAAGAAAATCACTCTCTGTGCGATGATCACAAAATCTATCCCCAAAAATGACTGACTCACCATCATCATCATTCAGTAACTCAAACATGACTTTTTTAAACACTCCTGAAATGAGTTATTGGATTGCCAAGTGTAAAACACAATATTAACTCTAACAACAAATAACATGTCAGCTTAAAACTCCATGGCATGTGGAATGGTTATGAGATTTTAGTCCTGGTGGTAAAAAAAATAATTCTTTCCACACTCCTGAACAATACTTGGCAAAATATACAAACAGTAGAACAAACAGAACTGCATGAAGAGATGAAAAACAGTTGATGTCAAACAGCAAATTCAGAACTATATTTCTTCCAGAGCATCAGTCAGACCAATTATGAACTTAACCACTCAAAAAGGGGAGCAAGAGAGCCATGGTGCTCTTTTCCCAGAGAAAAGAAACGTTTTCTGTATCACCAGTGGAAACTATTGTAATTTCCACTCCATCTGCTGTCCAGTTGAACAGCCTCATTGCTCACAGTCTCTGCTACGCCTCTGCAAGCCATCACTTGGCCTTGTAAAGTAAGTCATTTCCAGTGTGCAACAGGAATTCATACACTGCGGTCAGCATAACACAACAATCCACAGTGGTTATAGCAACCTGCGAAGGGTCTCGCACCACCACATAACATAGCACACATATTCTCTAATCCTGCAGCCATTATCTGGCACCAAATCATCCTGACCGACCCCTCAGACCTACCACATGCTTGGAGACGTGCTTCTGCATGCATGCATTTGTACATTTTACTGTATGTAGAAAGCAGGAATGCTTATGTTGTTGTCCCAGTGGAGTCTCTGACGAATCAAAATGAGCTATATTCTTCTCATACAGGCTCGGAAAGCTGGCAGGTATGATTTGGCACAGATGATGAGGATCCTGCTTGGCAGTATTAAACTTGATGAATCTCATATGCCAGTTTAGGAAGGGCATCAGTGTGTGTAAACATATATTACTAAAAAGTATGTTTAAGCACGAGTAGAGGAATTGTAAAAGTCTGTTTTCAATAAATATCAAACTTTGTGAGTCTCTTGGACCTCCTGGTACAGTTGTAGGGCATTCCCTCCTACTGAAGCGCTGACCTAGCAGCCTGCCAGTTCAAGCCACCAAACATCTCTCAGCACTCTCTGCCCCTGTGGTGCTGAGAGTAATGAGGCAGTTCATACAAGAAAAGTGAAGAACGCTGACAGTGTTGGTGGGCTTTGACATAGTGAAGCCCTGGAAACCTTTTTTTGGTCTGTGGCTGGCCATGTTGAGTGTAGAAGGTAAGGAGGGTATTAGCTTAAATATTATCATAGTAGAATGACTGACAAGGAGCTCACCGATCAGGGCTCAGCTGTTCTTTGGGGATCTTTAAGGGGGTACAAACTAATAACTGGGATATTTGAACCGATGAACTGTAAAATTTGGTCACTTCATGAATTTTACTTTCATATCGACGGAAAATCTTAAGGACACAGACTTAATTTTTGCTATTATGGCAATTCGGGTCACATTTAGGACACGGGCGTGCATAACTTTGTATTGAATGCAAATCAGAACATCTGTCCCTGCATAAAACTGCACAACTCAGTTGATAAATTAATGTTAAAATATTCAACCTTTGGAGAATTTATTCAAGCTGGAAAACAAATGCTACATAAATTGAGCACTTTTTGGACTTGATTTATTAAAAGTTAAGTCTTACGTGAAGCAACCAGCCAGATATTTACTAAATTTAAGCTCTTAACTCTAAAAATTTGCTGCTATTTTCTTTTATATTGAAAAACACAGTTTCATTTAGTTCTGCAGATATTTCAAACAATTCATGTCAAGCCCATAAAAACTTGGGCGAGTGTCTTGTTGTCTGATAGACTGTGGACTGATTGTTCAAGGAGATCCGCAGTAATTAATAACAATAACAATAATAAAAATAATAACAATAACAACAACATCAATAATAATAATAACAACAACATTAAAAAAAATAAATAATAATAACAATAATAATAACAATAATAATAATAATTATTGTTATTATTATTTTTATAATAATAATAATAATAATAATAATAATAGTTCCACCCCTTGCTCCTCCAGCCCTCCTTAAATACCTTGCGTGTTAGCTCTCATCAGGGTATGTAGAAGTGTAGGGTGTGGGTGTGTATTTACAGTTTATATTTTTTCTTTACTTCATATGCACATGTCAAACTTATTAGAGGTACAGAGAATTTTATTTACTCAACCGTCCTACAAAATCAACCAAAAGGCCGAGCCCTCCTCACCTTGACTGCGTTGGCATTATTCTGCGAGCCACGGACCACTCCGGTGGCTCTGTAGAGGCGGGTGGGGGGCTTGAAGGAGACTGTGAGGTTGTAGGTCTGGGAGATGTGCTGCACGGTCGGGGAGCTTGGGTCGGACTGCATGATGGCTGGAAGCTCGAAAGACAGCACAAGAGGGAGCAACTCCTATAACAAGGAGGGTCAGAAAGACAGGAAATGAAATGAGGGTGAAATGGCACAGCATGATGGCTGCTGAAGTGCAGCAGCTGTGCAAAGTCGTATTGATTATCTTCATTCTGCCACAGATGCTGCTGGACAAAATGATGAGATGGAAGTAAATTGACTGGGATCAAATAACGAATTGGCACTCACTCAGACTAGGGTGATTTCTTTACACAGTGAGGACTTGTGTGAATTGATGCAGAGACATAACAACCTTGCCCTCAGCTGAAGGTGGCAAAACTTTGCCTGGAAATCTGTCGACTCAAATAAATCCAGGGAAGTTTCTCAAAATGAGGTCAGCACTGCACGCAAAAAGAAAAAGACCTTCTTTGTTGCATGAATTTCGCTACAGGTTACAGTGGTGGATCACTCACGAGATCATGGCTGCAAAGTCATTCTGACTGTGGTTGAAAAATTCTGCAGAGCATCAGCGGTCTCCGGCAGGTTTCGGGCTCATATATTAATTTCAAGTCACTGAATCCAACCGCAGAAGCAGCAACAGACATGATCTTTCGTCGTTTAAATCACAGCAGTCATTCAAACACAATAGATGGTGACAGGAAGGCCTCTCTTCACCAACACACATATTTATGCATGCATGAGAGAAATCACGAGCACACGCCCAAACAGAGACAAACTGAAGGGAATGTGCATACACACAGTCACACACAGGCGAATGAATACACACTCTCACACACGCACAGTGTTATCCAAACACTGGCTCTTGGGCAGAGGGCCACTATGGTTTTGGCTGCCAGTGAAGGGCAAGCAGCATGAATTGCTCTGACCAAAGAAATGCGTCCCTGATCAGTCCCATATGCGCCTGGCCTTACATTTATATCACGTTTCAGCACTCGCTCTCAGAGGACTCGAGAAATTTAGGTCAGCGGCAAAGGAAAGGCAAGAGAGGAGAGGCAGAACAGCAGGAGTCAAGCGCTGAATGAAGAATAGACTGATTTTTATGGTGGAGCTGACCTCAGCTTTTTTAAAGCAGTCTACCTGGCAGATACCAACTTCACATGTATTCAATCTGAACACGCTACTAAAAGACTTCAGTTCTTCTGACAGAAAGGGTGAGAGATGAAGAAAAATGAAAATATCTTCGAGGTAAAGCAACTCGCCAGACTTTTCATCACCTGCCTGTCAGCTCCACCTCTGAAAGCTCATAGAAATCCCCCTGAGAATCCATCACCTCAACAACTGCCTTGTTTCAGACTTACACAGATCTCCACCCAAGAGGGCCTCAGAAGTACAGTAGAAATACAGTAGACCTTACAAGTCTCCTCTGGTATGTCTGGGAGTTAAAGGGACATTACCTTCATCCCTGGTGTAGCTCTGCGAGAAGGAAAAACAAAACCATTTCTGTTTTTTTCTTTTCTTTTCTTTTTTTTTTTTTAGGGGGGTTAGGCAGAAAAGAAGGATGTGGTCTAAAGGCCACCCAGGACTAGACACACATCATACAACACACTGTTGTGCGCCGGCAACCTCAACAGAAGGGGGTCAAGACAGTAAAATAAACCAGACTGCTTCCTGCATGTTTTTTGAAATATATTTACATAGAGTTCTTTCATATTTAAGAATATTTGTTGTTGAGAAGACAAAATATGAGTCATTTAAATGCCCAAAACATACTGGACAACTTGCTTAGCTAAGCAGCTATTTGCAGAGCTGGCCCAAGGCATAAACATACTAAGCGCCTGCTTAGGGCCCCACGGCCAGTAGGGGGCCCCCAAGAGCAATCAAACATTTTTTTGTATGATCAAATATATATTATTGTAAAAATTAAATAAAATAAAGTAAAAACATTTGCTTCTGCTGATGTCGGCCTATGATTCTGCCGATATGTTAAAGCTTTGCTACCGTTTTGTGCCTCCTGCTGTGCACTGAGCATCCTGAACGTGTTACATTTTGAGATTAAAAACCATATGTGGCACCCTGATCATTATTTATTAGTCATTCATTGGTATTATTTGTATGGTTGCATTGGTACTATTTATGTATTATTTATGTTACATGTGCAAAGACATGTCTGGTGCATTAAATTTATACTGTAGTAGGTGTGTGAATGATCAACAATCAATATTATTGGCAGAAATAGAGGGCTCCTAAATCAAATTTTGCTAAGGGCCCTATTGAGGCTATGTGCAGGATAGTTTAGTAAATTTATTTATTAAGGATGAAACCTACAAGACATAAAATTATAAGCAATGTTCTAAGCCTGCGGCACAAGCTTTACCTTAAACACTGAACATGGCCAGGCAAGCCATCCATGTTTTAATAAAGGGTTAGGGAATTGTTTGAACTGAAGGGACAAATTTGCAAGTGGCATCAATCTTCTCATATGTCTCTGAAAAAGACAGCTGATAGGTGTGTGGATGTATTTTAGTAAGTATTCGCTGTGTGCTGCTTTCATGTAAAATTTCTCCTCTTGTTTGTCAAAATAATCTTCAAGTTAATGTAAGATATTCATGAATCTTTAAGAGTTAAATGAGAGGATAAACACAACTGTAATGTATATGATTTCTATCAAACGGTACAATGGGCGTAGCTGAACAGCTGTTTTACAGGTTAAAGTGTGAGAGGAGGAAGCGGAGGGATTTAAATATTCATCCACCCCGTTTTTTCCCAGTAGGTGACAGTAATGCACTTTCAAGCTGTTAGCCAACTGTCCAATAAAATTAAAAAGAGAAGAAGAAGGAAGAAGAAGAGTGGCCTCTTAAAGACTGCACCCCCTTCAACCTCTCCCTTCACACTCCCCATCTGTTTACACGTTTCAGTAGACCAACTCTGAGCACCCCTCAGTGGAGAGTGAGGGGGTCTAATAGTGAGTCTTTACTGATGCTGGCTCTCTGACATAAAAACTGTTTATGATTCATTCCAGGGAGACAGTACATTTAAGTTTTCTGTTGTTACCGCCACAGCAAGACACTGGTTTGATTGATACTGAGGCGTTTTACTTATTTCAAAATAAAAGAGAAAGAACAGCTGTTAATGCTTCTCACCCAAGATGTTAATCAGGCTGTTTTGGTATCATTAATTCAACATGCAGATTTTGCCTAAAGTTAATCTATACATGACAATATGTAACAAAGGATATCACTAACATATGCAGAAAAACATTCATATACTTTGACTCTGGGCAAAAAGACGATGCTTCCGTACATTAATTACCGAGCATATACTGTTATTGTGGAGACATGCCTATCATTTGTTTATTTTGAAAACTACAAAACATTGTGCGTGGGTGTAGCCTATTCATGACTTAATGATGGAAAATATCTTTTATGGTTGAGGTTTTTCGAGGTGAAGTTTTGATAATGGAATGGTTTAGATAAAAAGGAAATCTCAACAGTGTGCCTGTTTCCCTGTTGCACTTGAGGAAATTGTCTTGAGGTTAAGAAATTAAGCTTTTATGTGATTCATCTCATTTCTCAGTAATGAAGAACAGCACGTTGTGAATAAAGAGTGTTTTATGAAACAGCATAAAAGGAATTATGATATAACAGTATGGGGTGAGTATCAAGGTCTGGCTGCTTAAAAAAAAAAGAGCCAGAGGGAAACGTATCTTTTGATCCACCCTCGTCATCCGCTGACTGTGTGTTCTTTGGAGGCTAAAACAATCTTTGTGGTTCTCTACAGCTTATATTATAAACCTCTTCGTAACACTGTGCTATGATTTGGTTTGATTATTCATCTTTTTCACTCGTATTAAATATTAGATGACCTGGTTTATGGCTTGATGCTTATGAAAATAACCATTTAGCACGAAGAAGTATAGGTTTGCATATGCAGACATTTGCAAATACACACTGTGCTAACAACCAGCATGTCTCTCCACCCTATCAGACGTCTCACTCAATCAGTCATAGTAACTTGCACACAGACTTATTAGTGTTGGTCAGTCTGCCATAGAGGAACGTGCTCACTGTAAGCCGCAGTGTTGAAATAAGGCAAAAGTTCAGGGATGTAACACTTAACTTGAGCAGAGAGGTCCTCCGCCCGCAGGACTGAGGCTGGAGGTCGGGCTTCCAGTCAGACTGAAACTGAAGACAGTGAATAGTCTAGGAAATGGTCTGGAGATACACCAGCTGATGAGGCTGAGGCTCAAGCTTTTATTTTTCAATTGTTCCAGGGAAGTGGTCTGGGAATAGACTGGGAATTGTGTTTGTGGCTTAAAAGTACTGAAGCACTGTGCCTGGAGAGCAGGATTACCGGCTGTAACCCTGGAGTTCTTCTACTGGTGAGATTAGGCAGGAAACTTGGCTGTCTTGACCCCCGGTTTTGTGGAGAAGGCAACTGTTTGGATTTTAATTTTGAAGGCCAAATGGAAAACAGCAGCACATGACAGAATTCACTGGAGGAACAAGGAAGAGCTTGGGTGGACTTGCAAATAAACAACAAAAGCAGGTGTGATCAGCAGATTTACAATAGCAGTCCATAGATTTGAAAATGTGCAGGGTTTACCATACTTTTTCTTTGAATAATCTATATTACTTAAAGGGATATTCCGGCGTAAAATTAAGTTCAGGTCAAACACACCATAACACCGAGTTAGATATCCCCTCCAGAGATGAATGTTGCCGACCACTTACTTCTCTAGTTATACCAACTTTAGTAACAACCACAGTTAGCAATACAAAAAGCCACACGCTCAACCAAAACGCCACTCTATAGCCACAAATAATGCTCAGAGCAGCACCTAACTTCATCAACAGTACATAGAATAGGATAGAATATTCCTTTATTGATCCCCCATGTATTTTTACATATACGGTCCCAGCCACAGCCACCGGAATATCCCTTTAATTATAAAAAAAACAAGCTACTTTCAGTCCCTTCTCTACAGCGATTGGCTGAAAAATAGAGTAAACATGTCAAACCACACATGGGCTGAAGTTAAGTTGAGCTAACAAATAAACTAGCATGGATTAATGATTCAGGAGAAAAATGGTGCGCTGAGGCTACAGTCAGGCAAGGATTCACAAGAAGAAGACAGGCGAACAGGAAATAGCTTAAGTAGGGTTTTTAACAACTTGTAACAGCTTACATAATTAGCATGCAGTCCACAAATCTGTATGTACAGTACATGTATAGGAAACTCATCCACAAGGTTGTTAATGAGCTCAGTAGTGCTGAGCATGAACTGTGGTGGCTACATATTTGGCCACAATAGGATGTGATGTTTCTCTGAAATATTTCCATGCAGTTAACATAAGTCAGTGCTCACATAAATGGAAAAATTTCAGAAATCTGAGCGGACCACAGTCACTTCCCTTCATGCAGGTCAGAAATTACACCCCTACGAGCCTGGAGGGAATGAGTGTTTGGGTGGAGTATTCCTTTAAGACAAGTGTGGCTGAGGTCCAGCTTACCCGTATTTTGACTCGTGCTGCCTCCACCCCTCCCGGCTGCCCAGCGATGGACACCTGTTTACAATAAAAAAGTTACATGTAAATCAGTTAGCTGGGTCGGACTCAATCCAAGAAAAACAATGGCTCAGGTCAATGCATACAGTTACATGAAGTATAAACGAAGGCACAGTTTAGAAAAAAAGGTGACTTCAATACTGAAACCTAACCCTTTTTTGTACCTTACACTATTTCCACTTAATGTTTTTATTATTGAGCCACATCATTATAGTTACTATGAACATTTCAATTGAATTATTGACCCCAAAATTGAAGTAACTGACCATTTAAAAACCACCAAGATGAGAGCTTTGATTGAGTTCCTTACCACAGAAATATAAAAGGCCATTAAATGTCAGAAATTTCCTTTTTACTTTCTTGTGTTTGTAACGGATCAGCAGTGAAGGACAAAAAGCACCTCAGCAGAAGAAACAAATAGGAAAGCGGTTCAGCCACATTAAGAGCTAAAGCTAGTTTGGTCCTTCCTGACAAACACACACACACACACGTCACAAATGTGGAGGGCAATGTTGTGGGAAGACATGACATCTTTCCAAATGAAAACCAGAGTCAAGCCTCGTATAAGTGAACACATGCCCTGCTGAAGACTGTTTGAACAATATCCTCATTTCAAACAGCTCCAGTGAGAGTGAAAGGTAAACAGCACTTTCATTGATTTTCACACGTATTTAGATTTGCTTACCAACACCACTGCACGTGTCAATATGCTCTGAAGCTCAAAGGCTCTACTTCAGCGTGTAAGCATTTGAAAGCAGAAAAAGGGGACAGCTGAAGGGGGTCCTGGGCTTCAAATGAGTCTCTTGCTACCTTTCAGTCTGTGCTTGCACCTAAAGATGCACCAATCCATTATCGATACCTAGGCTGAGTGTATTGGCCGATACTACTGTTGAATGAATGAACTGTATACCTTGCCCTGTGAGTGAAGGCATCAGGCTTGACCTTAGCCTTGTTAAAAAATGGTAATAACTTAACACAGATATAAATTTACTAATATTATCTATGAACAAATAACAAATTGGACATTAGCACACAGCAAAAAGAAGTAAGACTTCCATGTCAACATTTAGTGCAAAAGGATAGACAGACATGGAATATAGAGTGAACAGAATCACTGTGTTGCTGTGTATGGTATTAATGAAAAGAAAAAAAGACTGGATTGGCGTCATTCATCAGATATCCGATCCAGTTATTGTGTCAATATCGGAGTCGATATCCAATCCAAATATCGTATCGGTGCATCCCTACTTGCAGCATTGGAGGGGGTTCAAAAAGCTATGAAATATCAAGTACTGACAAGTTATCTGCATGTATGTATTGGGGCTATACATTTATATTGCAATTTGGATCACAAACACATTTTGTATTCTTCCAGTATTTATACTACTACTAAATAAGAAAAGTGGACACTCTGAGGTAGTGTTCTCGTACACAGGTGTACCAGCATCTGGCAAAGATAAGTATCTGATGTCGTGCCCAGTAGTCTGCTTTCCTGAACTGCTCATACTTCATTTTAATGGTAATTACAACAGGATCCACTGCTCTTTAAGTGAATCCAGCCAAAACACACCAGCTTCCTCCGGGTCGGCCAATCAAAACACTTAACTGACCCAACTCTGTGCAACCTGTTTAGACACTCCAACCTGAGAGCTACTACTGAAGAAAATAAACTGCAGAGGTATGAGGAGAGTAAACACCTGACAGCAACAGCATGCAGAACACTTAGACTCTCAGTATAATCATGGTTCAATGATGTGGTTGAAAAGATTTAAAGCAAATATTTGTCTTTGATCAGACAGCAGCCAGCAGCAACCTCCACCCATCCTCCTCGCATCCCTCACTGAAACTGCACAGAGTAAATCTACGTGACGCCCCACAAACCTGGTTGCTTTTCTCCGCCTGGTTGTTCCTGTTGGAGTCTGGAAAATGGATGTGGCAGCCTGTCTCCTCCATCACCCTCTTGATGTTGTTGCCACCTTTGCCGATAACGTGGGAGTGCTCTGTGTGGGAGACGTCCATCTTCAGAGTTACCCTGTTGCTCTAATGAGTGGATGAGAGGGGGCTGGAGTAAGTATTGATCGATAATCTTTTCAAAAGCTTGTTTAATGGAGCAAGAAAACAATGCATTAGAATGATAAATGATCAATCCTTCCAGGTAGACTGAACTCGGTAAAGGAAGTTTTGCCCACTTCTTAAATACAGATGCAGCCGTGACTCTAAGCCCAGAGTAGCTTGCACCAAAAAGTAGCCACTTAGTTTACAGATAGGAGTTGATGACGGTACATCAGATCAAATATTCTTCCTCTTTTTCTCATTTGAATGTGTGCAAATGAGAATCAAGATCGTAAGTGCTGCTCTCCTGAAAAAAGCCAGTGCAGCATCTGTTCCCTTAACTCCACCTAAAAACAGTCCCAAGACCCAAAACTTACAATTTCCCTTCTTATAAACACTTTCAGCTGCAGCAATCATTCTCAAATGAACCAAATCAGCTACGAAAGATGAAGTGCATTAAAAAAGGTATTCAATTATCGAATGCCTCTGTTGTTTCTGCCAGATCGAAACAGCCTTTTCGTGACAAAACCACATGAAATACTTAAAGACCTGAGGACTATTATGTGCTGCTTTTTTGGTGCTTGGCTCTTCAAACTGCACAGAGAACTGCCTTCCCCCAGAGGGTGCTACAGTGCAGGTGCCTAGGTGGTTGATTTGCTTTGTTGCCATGGCGATGAAGCCTGCATGCACACACTGACTGCGGCTCAGCTCGGGGATGGCAGTACCTGGTGACATTAGCGCCAAGTTGTGCTACACTGCTGTGTGCAATCTGTCACTGGGAAAGAGAGGAAGCAAAACACATTCAGGGAGAGGGATACTGAGATGTTTACTGTACCTTTGTGTCCAGGACAGACATTATCCTGTCTTTGGCTTCTCTCACATTGTCCCTCTTCCCGCACACCTTGATATGTGGATCTACAGGGGAGGGAAGAAAAACAAGAGAGGGAAAGGTTAAAATTGTAGGGTGGGAGTGTGTGTTGCAGTTTCCTGTGCGGTAATGAAGGGCAGAGATTGAATGTAAGTGAGAGAGAAACGCAAGTAAATCCCATTTAATCAAACATGACACAGCAGTCTACATTTGTCAACAAATTATAGAGCGTCGGAGGGAAAGCTCTGCAACAGTAATTGCTGCTTTGATATCTGCCGAGTCTCATTCAAGCTGGCAGGCGACCACACCACGTGGAGCAGGGGAGGGGAGCGGGTAGGAGGTTTTGCATCTCTGTAATATATTCAAGCAATCCATCAGTCAGTCGAGAGGCAGAAACACTCAAAGCTGGGGAGACTTCTTCTGCAGCTATCGAACCCTGCTTGACAGAAGACAGAGATGTTCGTGTGATGCTTATCACCTCATTCTCCTGAGTCCCATTCTGTCAGTCAGACACTGCGGCAGCTCATATACTTTGTTGAGCTCTTTATCAGCTGTCATACGCAGAGCCAATTTTCTCTCTCGCAGGAATGACGAGACAACATCTGTGTGAAATTCTGTATTAATACTTTTAGTGGGAACACAGAATATTTGTTTGAGTAAAAAGTTAGCATGAGAGAAAGTTCTCCTCCAAACTCTGAAAACTTCAGACTGAATAACAAAACTCACACCTGAACCGTTTCAAGCTAAAGCTTCGGTCTGTGCAGTGTTGGCTGAGTCTACATCTGGATCAGCCGCATGCCGAACCCCTGGAGGACTCAGATGTAAAAAAAAAAAAACACGCAAATTCAGAATGTGTGCACGCATGTACAACACACCCACAGTCCAGCGCCCCTGTTAGCTGTACTAAGCTGCAGGAAGTCATCTAAGCCCCCTTCCAGGAATAACCCTCCCCATACACACTAACAGACACACTCAGATTAACGGTATGGATGACATTTAACCCTCATAGAATCGAGTCACTGTTAGAAAAATCATTGGGACCTCAAAGAACCCCACATGTACGTGTTTGAACTTCATCTTGAGAGTGAAAATCCTTGACATTGCAGAAATAAGAACAACTAGAAAAACATGGTCAGCCCTTTTTTTTCTGGGGACGAGGGAATTCCCAACTTTCAAATGTTTTTGGGAATGTTTAATTACCATTTTCAACTCACAAAAGCAAAACCAGCGTAGCCTCCATGGAGCTGCAAAAGACCACATGATCTTAAGACTTGATTATATATAATAATAATAATGAATCCTGTTCTTTGGAAATATCTGAAAGACGTTAGGTCGTCTGTCTAAGAGCCAAAAGGAGCTACGAGGTCCAGAACCGGCAAACAAGCGCTGACCTTGTTATTGAGTCAGGGGGGAGAGGCAACCTCAACACACACAACAAGAGATGTTAGATCATGTGGGAGAGAAACAACAGGGCTTAGATGGCTTGAGGGGTAGGAACCAAACAAAAACCCAAGCTGGAGCTTGAGACAGGAAAACAAAACCAAGGAAAACAAAGAAAAAAGAGCAGAGAGATCACAGTCTCAGCAGCGGTTCCAGGAAATTTTCCCATCATACAGCTGTTCCTCTGAACAATAGAAATCCCTCTACTTCCTCCTGTGGCGCCTGCTGCGGCCATTAGAGGGAGTTTTGGATCTTCCAGTCAGTGCTGCACTGCACATCTGGCAAACATTAGCCAGCCTAAACGAGTGTTGCAGTCATGATGTAGAACACCCCCGCATTTTTGAAACCGAGTGAGCTGCGTGCTCTTTCCTCTCTGTTTTTTTTTTTTTGGTTGATTGGCTGTGGAATTAAAAAAAAACGAACACCTTAAGTCTTAATTTGGCACAAACAAAAGGTAGAAAAGCAGAAAAAACAGGAGTGGAGCTGCAGAAAGCAAAAGTCTTTCAGTCGCATGGATTTTTACACAGCTCCACTTCCACAGAAAAGAAACCTTTTGACCCTACTGGAGCTCTGTACTGGCACAGCTTAAGCATTTTTCCAGCTGAGGACTGCATTTGCAAATACCACACAAATGAAGGGAAATAAGTCCTTCTTACTCTAAAAACATCTGCAGAAATGTTGAAACAGACAATTGGCAAGAAGAAGTAGCATGTGAGATATCTATCGTGTAAAAATAAAACACAAATCTTAAGGATATCAAGGTATTAACCATTCTGCTGCATAGTCCAGCAAGTTGCACTGCAGCCCTGTCTCGTGTGAGTGATAGCGCTTTCCTCAATGTATTGAATTACCAACAGGGAGCAATGATAGCTTGCCTCAGAGGCTAACAACTGGCCTTATCACACTCATGCAGGTGGTAGTGAGGAATAGCTAGCTGTAGGTGATAGATGCAACAGAGGAACTGGCATTTTGATGGAGAGTGGGGAGAGGTTACAAACGTACAAATCCCTTCACATCTGCTGCTATCCTGCAGAGTGTAACTGATTCCAGACCGCACATGAAAGACAACACTGATGCTAAATTCCAGAGAAAACAATGCAAACCAATAAGCTTAAGGAGTGCTTTTTTAGATTACGATCACTGGAGGTAATCAGTAACCCCTCAAGAACAACACATCCACGTCAGAAGCTATTTTTAGTACAGAGGAAGTGAGTTTATGCGGGTCATATCTAATAAAAGAGTGATACAGAATGAAAGGAATGCAGTTTATTGTCTCGTGTAATTTTCCTGCAGGCTCCTGTTTTTATTTTAGACGGCCTTGTTTTTCCAAAGTGATCCGATCAGATTTGAGTGATAAAATCTTGAAAGTATTCTTTCAAAAGAAAAAAGGGTTCTCAAATTGTATTAGTTCATGAAAACCAGTTTTGTTTTGTTCGGGTCATAGTTTCAAAATGTTGCCTTGAATTATTTGGGTGGTTTTGGAAAAGCTTTGATCAAGAAGTTGAAGAGAAAAAAGGTAATAAATAAAAATCAAATGAACTGGTACATGAACTGGTAATACGTCATGCGCAACAAACCACATCTTTAATACAACACAGCTGTTTCTTCAATTTGCAACTGATTTAATTTACTGTAACTGTAATTCATCAGCTAAAGTAGATATAGAGCCAGCTTAGGCTGCATTAAAGCAAAAGGAATGAAAGATGTATGCCCTGAAAGCCGCTCGAAATATCAACTACTATTGGTGTCCCAATACAATTTTTTTTACCTTCGATACGATACCAAAATTGTTGTCTTAGGTATTGTCAAATACCTATATTGATCCGACATTAGTGCAAACTTGTGCATGACAAGTTTTGCACTCAGCTGCAACGTTGTTTTCTGAATTATATGAAAAATACTTCCACAGGGCCGTCATCGCTTACTGGATCCGAGTGCTGCTAGATAAAGGTGTTGGAGCGGAGTCCGGAATTGATTGCGTGTATTGGAGCGCTGATACCGGAGATATAAGATGCAGGCCAATATACCATATTTTTCACACTTTCACACTATAAGGTGCACTTAAAACCCTTTCGGCTTGTTGCACCACTGCAGCTACCGTAGCCTTGCGGGGTCACTGAATGAGTTAATACAGTTTGACTTATCTGACTGTTTTGTTTGGCTTAATGCGCTTTATAATCTGGTGTGCCTTATGTATGAAAATAGACGCAAATTGATGGTGCACCTTATAATCAGGTGCGCCTTATAGTGCGAAAAATACGGTAATACAATATTCCATTTTTTGCTGATATCAGAATGATATCCGAAATCAATATCATATCGGGACAACCCTATCAACTACACATACAAACATATCCAACATTGATTCATCACTTTATATTTAACAAAATGAAAAAGTCCAGAGTACTTACAAACAACAACTTCATGTCTGAGACCTTCATGAGGTTACCTGGACTTTGGATTCAAGATCTGATTCAGGACCCAGGTGAGTCTTTTTTAATATAGTTTTATAGGATTTTGGGAGTTCCCATCTGTTTCTGCTGGTCTGGTGACTGTTTACTCATATACTGTAATGATGCACTTATTGACTTCATAAGTCTTGGAGCAAATGAGGTACAATTGTTTGAAAAGAAACAAAGTAGTTGGTTAAATTTCTGTTGTTAAGCCTACAATGTGACACTGATGCGTACTGAGGGCCAGTTATAATCTGGATTTCATGCTCAGTCTTAGCCTCCAGACTCTGTCAGAGTCAGAACAATCCCCCTTTAGCCTTTCCCTCTTCTCCCTCACATAACTTCAGGTTGTTAAAATACACACTCAGTTCCACATGTTTCTTCTCCTGTGAACGCATTCCCTCAAAAGATAACGCCAAATGATAATCCAACATTCCTCTCCTTTCGGTTTACGCAATTCAGAGGAGAAAGAAATCTGACAGGCAACAAATCATGGAACAAAGTTTTAAATAGCATCGTCTCATGCACAGAACATCATTCCCAGGTGGGGTTGGAAGCAGGTTTTGTGAATGAACTAATGCTTGGGATGAATGGATGTTTGTGTGAGGGAGGATTGCCAGTTACAGTTGATTAAGCATCTTGAGAGAAGAATGTTAAAGATTCTGATGTAACCTCGTCAACTATTCTCTGTGCGGAGCGAGTGAGGAAGTTACATAATGTCATTGGATTCCACATCTGGCTCAAAGACGTACACTGGTGATTCCCCTGGGGACAACAAAGTGGGCAGAGCTACACCTATTCCTCACCCCCGTCACCCTCAACCCCTCCCGGATGAGCTTTAAATAACCATGATAATATTTTATTGGTAACAGAGAGCTGGAACAACTAATAAATGCGTGACTCGCACATGGCAGCATCAAAAATTCCTCAGAGCAGATATTAAGTCACAGAGGAACAGAAAACACGTGCTTTCATCTTTTCAAACTTCTCTATTAAATTTTTAATACCAAATTCTCATGCAACCAAGTAATACTCCCCTCTTGTCCATTTTAGCCCAATCTTCCATGAACATATTTGTGGTTAAAACAGCATTCATTGATGATCATTTACATATCAAAGGCAGAAATCTGACCCATGAGCTGAGCATGACTTTTTCCAATGGAGTGGCCAAATTGACCGACTTCTGCAGAGGACGTTTAAAGAATATGTGAGCAGAGCAGGGTGGAAACATTTCAGTCTTTGCAGCTTAATCTTTAAAGTCTAAAAAAAGTTTGTCTTAAGTCACAATATTGAGTACAAACTCAACGAAAGTTTGTGAAACCGAAATGCCAGGAAAGATACTGGTAGCCTTGGCCGGCACATCCAAAACAGTTTGTTTGATCTTCAGTACAGTCAGTGGCAGAGCAAACAGCCAATCGCTGCTTTAGGTTTTGGTTTAATTTTAAGGAGGGGGGCATGGCCACCTCTTAACTGCAACCCTGAGGTTGCCTCCCCGATATTGTAGGTAAGATAGTATGACATGACACATCTGTACTATTAAAACTCTTTTAGACAAAAAAAATGGTATCTTGTGTTTCACAAAGTGAGAAAATTAAGAGTAATTTGTTTTGCAATGTCATGAAAATTCATGCCAGCATTTACGGGCTCCAACACATTGCAGGCTTAACATTTTTAATTTCAACTTCATGAATCCTTTCAGCCCATTTGTTACCAAATAGTGAAGTAACATACGGCAACATGAATAGAAGCACAACAGATCATGAAAATCTGAAAACAGGAACAGAGTAAAAATTGAAATTATTACCTTTTTTGGACTTGGCTCCAATTTTCAATTTGGACGGCCAGGCTATCTGTGTTTGGGTCTCATCCATGATCTGAAACACAGTAAAGGAGGGTCACCATTAGGGTATCACACATATTAGTAGTGGCAGACAAAAATATACCAACACTTTGGTTTGTCAGGCGCTGTCATACAGCTTTGAAGTGGTGTATACTCAGGTCGAGAAATGCATTTCATTTTCACTATTGTCACACTACTGTCAAGCCTGGGTATGATGTTCATGCTTTTACACCATATTGCTGCAGTCAGATGAAGTTGAAGGTGGTTATAAGATTTCTTCAGATTGATTGGAGCCTGTTGGAGGATTATTATGGGTTTGTAGGGGGCATGCAGCAAACACAGGAAATGTGTTAAATATGAATGACTAAGAGCTAAAGCGAATGTGCACTCTCATGTATCTGCTTTTTATCACATTACAGATTGTTACTGCAATATCCGCAGGCCTGGTGTATTCTGAACTTGCACAAGAGTAAAAATTCTGCAACCTAACTTCATGCCGATCATGATCGTTTCCATCTTTGATGTCAACTCAGTTCACAAAAACACAGAATTCATTGGGCCCCTGTAAAAATTGTATAAGTTTAGTGGGTGTTTTTTAGTGCTGTAATGCGGGGTTGGCTTTGTTTGATATGTCGACAACTCCCTGTTCCCTCTCCTATAATACAAAACATCGATTTGGATGATAACAGGGACCACATGAAATAAAACATTAGCAGCCAATGGTGCAGAAAAAAGGCATCACATGAGGAAAAGTTCAGCGGAGTTAAATGATCTAAAACTCTTCTCTGAAGTTTGTAAAACCTGGAGAAATGGAGGAGCCGTGAGTCCAGTTTCTATGTTATGTGAATGGTGATATAAACTTATGTGATGTTTCCAAAAGCTGCTTCTTTTTGCTCAACACCCAAATCCTCCCACAACCCCTACACCGGCCAAAAAAGAGACAAAAAAAGAAAGAAAAACTAAGCACTTGGCTCCGATACACATGAAAAATGCCAACAACAATCGAAGTAAGAGCTTTTTGACAAGTCTAGTCTTCATAACCAGGAGCATATGTAACAACGTGAAAAAAGGAGCTAGTCAGGGCACTCTCAGTGCTCGGATCTGCAGGATTTATCACTAAACCCTTTCTTTCTCTTGTCATCTACGAGGAAGTTCACCTTGCTTTGATTTCTCACTTCAGATCCACAAACAAACCTCTGAAAACTGTCCTTCAGAGTACTTTTACAATAAAGAAATGGACTCCCTTTCCTAATAGCTCTGTCCTTGATATGGACTATCCTTGTTTTCACAAAGGTCCTGCGGTTCCTTGGTTTGTTTAAATTCTTTCCAGGGGTTTGTATTTTCGGGGGTGGAGGAGAAATGAATTTCTCTTAAGTTTCAGACACGTGATGTAGCACCAATGACCTGCTTTAACTATTACATGAGCAGCATTGCGTGCTCTTCGGTGGTCCAGCGAATTAAGCAATGAGCCATATATTATACTCCAAAAAGGGGAGGAGGCACATTTAGAGCCATCAACACTTCCAACGATGATAAGATACTTAATAGTAGCACTTCAACGGTTCACAGTCCTCATTATTTGAAAGATTTTCACATTTAATCTGTTTTTCCCCGCTTACCATATAACAAAAACCGTAGCCTATATTCCCAGGGGAACTTCAGCACAAATCAAAAATGGAAGCGTTTAAACCCCTCCATATGCTCGTCTGGAAGTAACACAGTCTGTTTGGCATCCTTTACAACAAACTCTAGCAGTTTTTACTCACTGCCAGCTTCACATACCTACACAACAGAGATTTAAATGCAGCTGGTGTGTGCTTTTTGTCTTTGAATTTTGCAGACATTCACTCCTAAGTCGATGATGGTTGACTGGAAACTGCTTTAAGCCTCATTGAGTTTCTACAATGTCCAATAATCGCAAATGAAAAAAAAGCAGAGAGTGAAGATGAGCCTCAGAAAAAGGTGCATACGCTTTTGTGGTGCCAGATTGAACTGATTTGAGAGCAAAAAAAAAATGCAGCAACGTTTTATAGTCATTATCCAAATCATCAAACAATAGTGTAATAAAGTCAGTGCCGTGTGTTTGGTCATTCTCCAGTAAACACATAAAATTAATCACTGCAAGCCAATAAAATCATTGCACAACACGCTTATACATCCAAGTGCACTGATTGATGATTCTTACATCCTCTCTCCTCTCTCTCTTGGCTCCTTTTATATCTACGTGTTTTATTGTGCAGAGAAGTTATTATATAATAGTAGAGAAACATCCTTCAAGTTATTCACTTTCAATTGCCTGAATAACAGAAACAAGGGGAATTTATGTTTCACTTTGCGCAATGAAAATGAAGGAGCATTCCTTTTAGGCAATCTTTCTCAACTTTTTTTTGTCAGGAATTCTTCTCTGGTATCATTAAAGTGACTAAGCAGAGAAAACTTAGCATCCAGGGTGCTAATCATCCCCCCATAATGTCCTCTTACTGGAAACCTCCCCGTTCTCCCCCCTCTGCAGTGTTATCACAAGAGCTGCAATAATATTATCAGTCTATGCACTCAGGATGGGTTTACACGCCATAAATCTGAGGCCTGAAACCAAAATCTGATGACTTCTGTGTTCCTGTGTTTCATTTTCGCCCGAGGCACGAGTGACTCTAATCCACAACATGACACCCTTCCTCTCCTTCCCTCTCCCTCCCTCCTGCCGTCCTCAGCTACATGTGTGAAAAAATGATAAATCACAAATACCCGGTGGCTGAACGCTTAACGTTTTCCCTCCATGTGCTCTCGCTAACAGCTGGATGTATCACAACATCATTAGAGGACATTCTGTTCTTGGTGATGCGGAGGGATTTCTTGATGTCAGCTTCTAACTTTCCCCCTTTGTTGTCTTTAAAAAGTCCCTGGTGACTATGACAGATGTGTTTGGATTCTGAAACAGAGATTTTTAATTTAAAACCGCAAATTAAAGAAATATTCCTCTGCCACAAACAGCAGACAAGTGATTGTAACTTTCACATAAAAACGTCACTAAAAGTTTCCTCTTTAGTCATTTTTATCCAGGAAACAGTAACATAACACCGGAGAAAACCCAATTTAGAAAAATGATATGTTGGAAATGAGAAAGATTACACATCCTGAGCTACTCCAATTATATTTTCCTGTAATTATGAAAATTAAAAGCCAACGCCTCATCTACTTTTCATCTACAGGCTTTGTTCACAGGGACCTGTTTCCTGTCCGGCGTTGCTGCTCTTGGCAGCGTCCTGCAGATGGGACTGATTTCTGACAGACCACACACCATTTTAAAAGGCTGGATGGCGTTTATTTTTATGAAGGGGGCTCGCGAATGCCTCTCAAGCAGGTCTAGATATTTGCACAAATTAAATTACGTATACATAGAAGTGTCCCGCCCTTTCGTATCATCCGCTCCATCCTTCACTGAAAGAGAATAAATACATAAAAGCTTCTGATTGGTTATACGGCACAGCCTTGACATGATGATTGCTTCTAACAGGTTTGCAGCTGGTGTAAGCAGACGTGTGTGGAGCTGTAGGTAAAATCAAACAGGACATCATTAAGGTCCTGAGAGTTGGTGCATGTGTTCATTACACGTGACTGCGTGTGTATGTCTCTATGTATGTATACGTTAAGCACAGCAGCAATCAACATGGCAGAGGCATGTTTCCTGGCCGGCACTGCGATGGTGCAGCTGTTGATTCAGCTGGAATGTGTGTGGAAGAGTGTGACTGCCCATGTGTGTGTGTGTGTGTGTGTGTGTGTTAGGGGGACACAAAGGGCTGATGGGGGCTGTAAAGAGGTTGGGAGCAGAGTTTAGAGAATGAGTGAAGGAACTGCAGAGGCCCAAGCTGTCAACATAGACTCCAACCATCCTCATGAGACCTGACAGTCATAAATGAGTTCAAGTTAACAATCAGAGCACTAACTGGCAACCAAAGTCCTATTAAACCTCAGGGCTAATGCTAACATATACACACATATACACAGGAATGAAAGAGGGACACATTTTACACAGAGGGCACTTGTGTGGAGGGGAGTGGGTGGATTGATCTTGCAATAATGTCATCAGTCTAACTTTTGACATGTAATTATCAATATGTCAGTGCTCAATATTGATAATATCACTGAGGAAAAATGGTGCTCTGAACACACGTCCACTCACCCCTTTGTGGCCTCTTGACACGTAGTGGAGCCGATGACATGAATGAAGGGAGTGTGGATGGAAATTAACAGGTCAAAGAAGAATGAGAGAGCCCCAAAATAGTAGAAGATGACATCGGATTGTCAGACAGTAATTAAGAAATGCACTAGTAGCCACTCTTGGAGCCAGAAAGGTTAGAGAAAAGACAAAGCTCTTCTGGCTCTGTATCCAGAGATGGGAGGAAAGGTGGATGATGCCCTCTAGTTTGCACTGAATTCACCCGCAGGTTGATTCCTCAGACGTCAGAGTCCTAAGGGACGATCACTGCCCAGCGCATTCAAACTAAAGTGCAGTGATATTCATGCACTTTGCCTTTTCAGGGGTATTTTCTATCCTTCAGATATTGTGATCTCTTAGTATATCATAGTCTTGCAGTAGCCTACACTATCATCGTATAGAAGTATAATGATATAATCAGTCACCCAGTGATTTCCCACACATACAAAAACATGTTTACTGCGGGCATAATAATTTCTGTGTTATCAGACAAAGCATTGAGAAGGTAATTTATCATTGTTGGGACCTGTGTGATAAATTTGATGCATCACTGGTGCAAAAATCAATATCTTAATATAAAAATGGCACTGTCGTCTGAACAGATTTCCTGTTATATTGACATGACATTCACCTTTAATGGACATTTTCCAGTTACGTTAATATTTTAGTGTATCATTATATTATTTTCTTGCAATTTATCAATCATTGCAAACTCACTGTATCATCATACTATCATCATTGTGGAGCATGTATTAGTTATAAATCACATCCTGAGTAAACCTGGTGTACCTTGTGATTCCCACCTTTTCTTTTCATATCAGGCGAATACTTCACCCTGAAAGACTCGAGTTTTCCTGCAAGCACAAGACTCTTCAACACCACACACCAAAATGAAATAAAATTATGCCTGGCCTGAGATCTAAGGGCACTAGCAGTTATATATTACGCCTGGCATTATTTACACAGCCACAACTCTTTGGAAGAAGCACTGGAAGGGGGATCAGCCATAGCTAAGGGGTTCAAAGGCAACTCTAAACTCAAATCCACTCCGCGCTCCTCTGTGATGCTTAGTTATCGGCTCATCCAGCCGAGCTCCTCGGCTCTGTGCCGTCCCGCAGCTCAACTTCTGTACTGCTCTCCAAACGGCTTTGTGGATTGTGCCATGGTTTGACACACTGTCAGTTCCCGATCCAACGCTCTCCCTGCACAATTGTAAGATGAAGTGTTCACTGACGCACACAGTCTGTTGAATTCATCAGGTAAAAACAGTGGCAGATATATTTCCATTGTCTTATCGAACGATGACTCACCACCGGGTTAACAGAGTGCAAATGTAAAATAACGTTGGATCTGTGGGAGAGGCGACCAAAACAAAGACTGAAAAGAAAGGAGGGACATGAAGCTGGAGAGATTCCCTCATGTGAGCAGCAGGGATTGCACAAAGCTGATTTCCCAGCTGTGGCACCCTCCTGTGGTCCCACTTTGTCTGCTATCCTCTTTACTCCCTCATTTACTACATAAGGAGGGTGGCCTGTTTGCTCTCTATGACAGACTGGAGCTCTGCACTCAAAGGAAGTCCAGCAGACAGTGAGTAAGAGGGTTTGATCAAACACACTAACGGTGCCTCTGGGAAGAAAGAGCGTGGGTGGAACAATTTCATGTTGCTCTCGTCAGCAAATGAACTTGAAATCTCCCTGCTGAGGCAACAACGAATGTAAGTGTGCGTCAAAAATGACCCAATCCTCCTCAGATGAGGGGGAAGGTGACTGTGCATGTGCCTAACAGCCTCTCTGAGTATTTGTGAGTGTGTGTGTGGTAGATGGGTGTGTTGGATAGTCAGGAAGCAGCCCAAGTAAAAGTTTCCATTTTCATCTACTTTGAGGTATTTCAAACACCTCATCCATTTTCTTTCAACAATACTGTTCCACAGTCACGCTCTGTGTTTATTTTCCTGACTTTAATAAGGCATGAGTGGTGATCACGCTATCAGAGGAAAACCATACACAGTTATCCAAATGGAAGTTCTGCAATAAAAACACGACTCCAGCCCTCCTCCTACACCGCTCTTCGCCAGGCTGCCAACCCAAACATCTGCATGCTAATTTCTAATTGACGATTTAACCTCCACTAACCACTCTTCCTTTGAACGAGCTGTGACAATATTAAAGCCAGAGTCTTCACAAAAACTCACAAAGTCAATACACCAAGAGCCACACGTTGTCAGAAAAGCCCTATAAAGTGAAGCAGACACCTTTACTTGGATATATTAAACATTACTGATATATCCAAACCAAATGGAGGTGGAGGAAAAAAGTCTACACTAGATCGACTGAGTCCTTGTTAAAATTCCAGGGATAGGGATCTCAAGGCGCCTGGTTTGCATTACTTGGTTTTTCAAACTGCTTCAGGGACAGTTAAATTGCCTTCTTCTTTGACGTGTAGCTCAGCTTTCTTAACCTCCAAAACCAAAAAACAGAAAAAAAGACAAAAGAAGAATGCTAAAACAAACCGTTGTCTATCATTTATTTCATTACAGCCCATTACCATACCGTGGAGAGAGTTTAACATATTCAGGGAAATGGTTTTAAACAAGAATGAATGCTCCTGAGATTTCCAGGGAATCACAGAATGATGAGATACAGACCACAAGAACAGCTCTGTGTTAACACTCAACCCTGATTGTTGCAAATTTGATTGTTTTCATTTTCAGCGCCATGTGATTCATCTGCTCCCTACTCACTCAAATACTTGGTGTTAAAATCCAATAAATGTTGCAGATCAGAGTCATTTCTTTGCCAGTCAATTAACACCGGCTCAATATCTGGTTGTGTTAGAAACTGTTCTCCCTCTTTCAGATGCTTTACAGATGGAAATGAGCTCTTTTATGTTTAACGTCTCATTTCAACTCAGTCTGTGGACTTAGAGCTGTAAGTCATGTCATACATCATTTTACTGAAAACAGAATTTTAACAAATGATCAATTCTTCACTTTATAATGCTAAAGAGTTTTTGCAGTGGAGCGACACTAAACTGTTCATAAAAAATGAGAAAAATGAACAGGATTTTCTAATGGAACATGGTGCTTTACTGTAGGCTCTTAACACTTAGGGGAACTAGGTTTGGAAAGTAAAGAGCCAAATAGCAGAACAGTCACACTTTATATATCAGACTTGTAAAGCTAGAAATTTCAAGAAGGTATTAGTTAAACGATGTAAAAAACATTTCTAGTTAATTTGCACACAAAGGAGAAAACAGACAGGAGAGTGAGGTAAACGAGTGTCCCAACAATTCACCACTTCTGTCTACAAATAGAACTAGTTAGTGTTGATGTTCATGTTGCATTTAATATCTTTTAATTCACTCAACTTTATCTCTTCTGCTATAAACAGTATGGGTTTAAATTGTTGATAAAACATATGACATTATGCCCAGAAACAGAGATATTGTCCTATGAATTCATCTCAATCAAACAATTAGCATTTACATAATGAACCTGCATGATCCTGCTCATTACACAGGGATCAACTAAAGCTACAGACAAGCAGACTTAAAATCATTCATTCAAAGTTGATTTTAATGATTTGAAAATAATTTAGGCTATATTTAGAGAACAACTACTCTGATGATATGTTCACTTGTGCTCTTATAGCGACGGATTCCTATTTGCCTACTTGTGGGATGTATTAACGTCAAAAGTAAACACTTTAATTCACGGGGTTGTCACAGTGAAATATTAGTCAGCTCATTTGTTCACATTTTTCATCTCCAAAAAAGTCATTCAAGGTCAACTTGAAACTTTTCTGCTGTTACAGCAACAATCACTATTAATTCAATTTGATTTATAGTAATTGGCTGAATTACTCTCCAGTAATGCAGGTAAAAAAATAACCTCATTATTTGGCAGAATGTTTTAGCACGCTAATATTAACATACATTTTTGCTATACAATCAACAAGCAGTATTGAAATTAGGGATGCACTGAAAATTTGGCCACCAAGAGCATTTTCGGTTTTCGGCCTTGGTTTCCACATTTTCGGTTTCAGCTAAGAATTTTCATTTCGGCGCATCCTTAATTGAAATTAGTTCAATATGTGGTTGTATCTTGTTTTGCTCTTGCTGTTTAAAACCATACCTACTTTGTTGTTACGGGGTTTTGACGAATCAGAGTCAATTAATTAAAAATAAGTAAGTCGGGTATGACCTTTTCTGATGCTTGTATATATTCAAACCTTTTTCCACATTGAGTCGTCCTCTTCCCCACTGGCTGCTAACTCAAAAGTCAGATGTTTTAAACATCAGAAAATGTTTTAATATCAGAAAATGTCTATCAGACTATCATTAAATTAAAAGAATGATTCTACTTTAACACTTGAGTTGTAAAATCCAGAAAGGGGTCCACAGTTGATCGATCAGTGAGCAGCAGAGAGACAGAGAGCAACAGTTCAGGGCTGATTAAGACCACTAAAGCACGTCTCTGTTTTATTGCATGTAATTGCCCCTCAAAGCATCTACTAATTAAATCACTGAAAACGAAAAAGTCAATGAGGCAGTGCTGACCAGAGCAGGCGTGAGTTTAACCTCCTCTGCCTCCGTATTATGGTACATTATGTAAGTGAGAAAGGCCCCGAATGTTGTGTCAGCTGTGTTATAGGATCAGAGCCCTGCAGCGACTCCACGTCACTGTTGTTCTGGTGTTTTTGTTTGTTTTAATCGGTAATTACAAAAGACTGGAGGAGCACCTGACATCTGCTTCATCGCAAAGAGAGAGAGAGAAACACTAGCTCAGTGGGCTCGAACACAACGCCAAGACCAAGCAAACAGACTCTAAGAGCAGACTTTACACTCACCTTCTGAAAGAAATCCTCCCCGCCATTGACTCTCCCTTCAGAGGCAGCTAGAAGGAGACAGAGAAGAAAGAAAATAAATTCATAAAACCACACAGAAACACTAACTTTTGTATACACAGCACAAATACTCATATTATAAGTCTCCTTGAAACATTGGGGTATCTTTTGGTGGATCTCCATTTCTTGGATGTTGTGTTTGGCACAGCAAACTTATGCTGTTCACTGACAGGAACAGAATAAAATGTTCCAAGTTATTTTCTGTAATCCCAAAGATTGGATACAGCTTCCGTGTAACAAATTGATGGATACAGTGGAAATAGTTGGGCTATTATGGTGGTACAGTAATGGCGTACTTCATTCCTCTCTTGGGTCAGCTAGTTCGCACTTCTCTGAGACGGTTTTCACACTTTAGAAATTTGTCTGTCAGCACACAGGCCCTGGGGACTACATTACCGAAAAACTTTCAAATGTAACTGCCTAGAATCACTTGTCAACAAAATAAGCACTTTGGAGATTCTTGATGGTTTCAAATTATTTTCTTAGCAGGTGTAAAATGCTGAGAAACTCCTCCAGCGGATTCAGTGAGCTGGGTGAAAAACAGAGGACCAACCAGGAGAGAGAGTCGGGCCTTAAGCGCTCCAACACATCTGCAAGTCCTTCAAAGTGTGGCTGCTCTGTAGATGCAAAATACATATCTGCTCTCCAAGGAGAGATCTCATGTTCCTCTGTCATTTGGGAGCACAGGGAAGGTTTAATCATGCATTTCAGCAAGCGCTCAACAGACGGATCTGCTGCTGTCTGTGCAAATCTGGGTCAGAAGGAACAGCAGAGTTGATGTTAGGTTTTACAGCACATCCATAAATGCAAACCAGACACGGATCGTGATCGCAAAAACATGAGATGAATACATGTTTGAGCAGAGTCTGACTCAATGTAATGTCTGATCAGAGAGCATTAGCACTCATGAGATGTGAAAACTCATACTGTTGGATAATAAATTCATCAGGGAACAACACCTGGGACTAAACAACAAATAGTCAGATTAACCATTAATTATGCATATTTTCATCTTAAAGGGATACCTACTCTCTTCCAGCGGCTGCTGGAAGGTGAGTTGTGTTTAGTCTCTTTGCTAAAGAAATCAGGCAAACTTAAAAAGATGTTTGGTGGCTAGTACTATGGCTGGGACCCTATATGTACTGTTGAAGAAGTTAGGTGCCGTTCTGAGCATTATTTGTGGCTATATTTGTGGCATTTTTGTTGAGGTTTGTGTATGGCTCCTTAGACCGCTGTGTATTGCTATCGTGTGGTTGTTACTAGAGTTGGTATAACTAGAGAAACAAGCAGTCAGCAACATTCATTTCTCAAGGGGGTGTCTAACTCGGTGTTACGGTGTGTTTGACCCTAAATTAATTTTACACCGGAATATCCCTTTAAGCAACCATACCTGAAAATTGCTTAAGTTTCTGCTTATTTGATGGTTTTCTGTATCATATACGACTTTTAATACATTGTTTTAATGTACTTAATGATAAGTCAGGCAGGAATTAAAAGAAAATGCAATCATGGCAGAGATGACAGATTTATTGCCCATTAAGAGTATTTTGATTTAGTAGTATAGGAGTATTACTTAAGTAGCATCTTTACAGGTAACAATCGGCTTTGGTTTTCTTAAAATGAGATGAGTTCAGCTGTACTCACACATGAACAAAACTCTTTCAAAGTCAATCTAATTCACTCCAGCTTCACCCAGACTGTTCCCTGCCAGCTTTTCAGTGAGATTCCTGCATGAAGTCAAGGTGAGGCGGTGAATGGCAATACAAATATATTAAGGAAATTCACAGTTTGCAAGTTTCTGCCTCATCAAGGTCAGAGCCTTTGATATTTTCTTTTCCATCTATCCGTCTTTAAACACTGCCATATCTCATACTGTGTCCAATAACGTGTTAACTTCACGCACCACCTCCAAATTCGTAGTTTCTCTGGCAGCCTTCAGTTTTTCGTGCCTTAAATAGGAGGTATCCTGCTGGTTTCCAGGCTTTCCATTGTCCTAATCATTTTGCTCTAGCTTTACTTGCAGCTTTACAATAGTGACTAACTTACTCACAGTTTGTTGTCTTTGAATAGCATCATGTCAGCTTCTGCCTGAAACACAGTCTGCCCCTACTGTAACCCCCCCTGCCACACTGTTACAGAGTTAATTGTATTTCTCCATTAAAAATGATGAATATTACTTTATGTTTTGAACCCCTAATCTGACCTAGAAAGTTTGGATATCGACAAAAAAACTACAACAAAATAAAAAAGAAGAGAGCGGGACATTTCCTTTGCTGTTTGTTGTGTCTATTCTGCTCATTTAAGTCGATTCACAAATGGGTGTTGTTGTGATATTGAGTTCCTCTTACATAGTTCTCATGTGACTTTCACACAGATTACTCTAACAGCCATGTGATTCACAATCTAAAACTTTGGCTGTACTAAAGGCTCAGACTATCCAGGGCATAAAGGGTTAAGAGATCATACTCTGGCTGCATGGATGACTTCTGCACCTGGTTGAGCTTTCAGATGAGTGTGGGCTTATGTTTTACTATGAGTTCAATCCGTAACATCCAGAACATTGACAACAGATTCTATTCAGCATAGCCGTGTATTAAACTGTCAAAAACACACACGTCCTCATGCGTTTATTACTCCCTAAAACTTGATGCCAAATTTCTATGAGGGGAGAATCTGCTCCTCGTGTTAGGTGCATCAAACCTGCAGTGCACACATTTGTATCTGATGATCCTTACCATGTGAATTCCGGGTGTGAAAACCACTGTTATGTCTTCCCCTGATAAGCTCCACATTTCAAGGCACAAACAGAGCAGATTAAAACCCTCAGAGAACACAATCCCATTTCCTACCAGACCTGACGTTATGGCCTTTGGCAGTGCAGTAATGCCAACATCATGAGCACTTTACAAGTGTTTGTTCTTACGCAGGCTGCACAGTAAACAAGTCAAAACCACAGTTTATGGAAAGACATGAGACTGGCCGTACATGCCTTAACAGCTGAGTCTATTTCAGATTAAATTTGTATATAGTAATAATAATGCATCAGATTTTTATAACGCTTTATCTGAGACCCTCAAAGCGCTTTACATTGGATACATCATTCATTCGCTCACACAGTCACACTTTGGTGGTGATAAACTACCTTAGTAGTCACAGTTGCCCTGGGGCAGACTGACGGAAACGTGGCTGCCATTTTGCGCCTACGGCCTCTCCGACCACCACCACACAACACTCACAATCATACACCAGTGGAGGACACACACTGGGAGTAAGGTGGGTTAAGTGTCTTGCCCAAGGACACAACGGACAGACTCAGGATAGGGGGGAATCGAACTGCCAACCTTCCAGTTATTGGACGACCGCTCTCCTTCCTGAGCTACTGCTATATGACAAAGACTCACCATCCCATTTAACTGATAATAGATAAACTCAGGACTGAACTCCCTGGTTCGTTGTCTTGTCTTAGGGGTTCAGAAACTGTAGTCTGAAATAAGATACAATAGTTTCAAAGAGTATGAGCCAGTTTTCACAAAGGGAGCACAGGAATGAAAGAAAAACTTTTCCTCATCCACCTTTTCCAGGTGAAAAGCCTCAAGCCAACTGAAGAATCACCGACACATGAAGACAAAAATCAACAAAGCTTTAACATCCAATCACAACTCTTCCTTTAAGATCACCACTGTCAAAGAAAATTACACAATTCTGGAGTGATGAAAAAGTGACAGATGGAAATCATCAGCAGTGGAGGAGCAGAGCTGCTAAGACAACACTGAACACCAATTAAGTTTCCTTGGTCTTTGTTTAAAGATTCAGTAATACTGGCGAGCAGCTGACACTCACAGCGATGCACGCGGCGTACTGACAAATGCTGTGCATAAACAGAGACAATGGAAACAACTTGCAGCTGGCTACAAACACGGATATGGACTGAATTTAAACAGAGCTTTTTCTAAACACAGACCTACAACAGCATGTACTGTAAGAGGGATTCCAGTCAGTATTCCAAGATTTAACATAAAACTGGAAAAATAAGTTATTAAAAAACAATCAATGGATTCACTGGCATTGAATGTTAGAGGCAACCTTGATTTTGTCTCTCTTGATTTTAGGACAATCTGTTGACAAAAAACATATTTGATTTATCTTGATAATTGTGACTAGAAGTGTTTACAACCAGTATTTAGTTTAGGGAATGATGGAAAGGCTCAGCTCTTCTGTGGCCTTAAGTTATCCAGAATTATGAAAGACTGTTGCTGATTACTGCAAGAATTTCCAGTAAGACAAACAAAAAGAGTCCAGACTGTTTTTTCTTTTTCATTCTTATCTACAGAGAAACTGAAAGAGTGTGAACCTGTTATTTTTTCTCCTCTGTGGTCTCAGTATTATCTTCTAATCAAAACAAAAGTCAGTCCAATTGGCAAAGTAAAACCCAATAGCCTCTGAGAATGGTAAATCAGTGAATTAGGTTTAGATCGGGTTCATGGTAGTGTTGTGTCGTTCGCAAACGAACCAAATCTTTTAAGTGAACATACTGAACCAAATTGCTTCCTTAAGTGATTCGTTCGTTTCTCACTTCCATTGAACTTAGGTGAGAAACAGCATTGCCAGTCGAGCAGCCGGCGAACGAGGGACTGCATGCATCGACACCTGTGGTGAACGAATCACGCATTAATGACACTCTCTAGAATCATTTTTGTCACAACGAGTAGTGCGTTAAACCAGCAGCATCCTATCACTGCAGCAGTTTGCGAGGGAACGATGTATGTTCAGTTTGAATTCTTCTAAATGTTCAGTGACCGAATCACTCACTGAGCCCAATTAACTGAGCTGGCCTGATAAATAGCATACCCAGGACAGTACACTTAACACATCTTGACTTATAAACAAGTTAATTTTTTCAAATCTGTTTGCCAAAGCAACACAGCCAAACACTCTTGTCTCCCAGTCCCAGAAGTGATGAACTGAACTGAATCCTGAACCGTTCAGCTGTGTATCAGTCCAGGAGGTCGGAGTCAAAGGAATCTCCCACGAAATGTGACATGATTCGGTGATTTGGTAAACAAATCTTTTGAATGAATCTTTTTAGTGAACTGATTCCAGTGATTCAGTACATCTATAAGAACTGCCGTGCCCATCACTAGTTCAAGGTGAGACAATTAAAACGCCACTCTTATTTCAAACTCTCCTCAGCACTCAAGGAGGACGTGAGGTTCTACTGATCTAACAAAATGGTTCAACTTAGAGCTCCTGTGAAAAAAAAACATGAATGTGTCCATTTTGGCACCCTGTATGAATAAAGTGATATCTCTAATACATTTGTTGGTCATGCCTGTACATGTTCAAGTCGTTTTTCCTGACGAAAATATCATCCTGCTTTCTCTGTAATGACAAATGCATGTCTCTTTGTAAATATTTGCCATTGGAAAAAGTAAAAAAAAAAAGAGCTGATTCATGCTGTCAGTCATCTAGTCTGATTCCCACTCTCTTATTCCAGCTGTTAAAATTACAACAAAGTTATTCTTATTGCTGAAGGTCTCGTCTGCTAACAGATCATAAAAAGGCATCATTTTAAATTCCAGTCTTTTTCATAACCAGCTAAAAACTCATCACACAGTCTTTAACCTTTCTTTGTGTTTAGATTCTTGGTTATATAGCAGAGTAGTATCATTATTTCTACAAAAATATTTACTGGAGAAGGTATAAGCATGCTAAAAATATTAAATTGCTGCTGTTCCCCAAGAGCGCCTAACAAAATTTAACACAGCATGTAACAGCATCTGTACATGTAGATCAAATTCTTAACTGCAAGGAATTGCATGCAAACTCCTCTCCATCCATGCAGAAACACATACAATCAACCGTCTCCAAGCATTTCATTCAACCCAAGCCTGCAGCCTGTAGATGCAGCAGAGTCGATGCCAGCTCTAGGATAAAAACAACACACAACCTATAAAACTCTGTTTACCATGGTGCGATGCCAGCAGTGTAACATTCTCAAATATTGACATTCACATCTCAGCGTTGATACGGGTCAAATCAAAAGGTCAAACAAGGCCTACTGACACGATTCAGGAGAGGAATAGAAATATAAAAATTACAATGTTTGTTTTTTTTCCCCTTGCAACAACAGAAACAACACAACGGCGTTTTTTGGCATCTGACGCGGAAAATGAGAGAAAACATGAGCCATGTGCTAGGAGCAAAAAATCCTGTTGGCCCATGTGTGGAGTGTAAACCGGCCATGAGAGACTCAAAAGGGGAGTGGAGCAGGGTTTCTGCGGACTCTGAGGCGAAAAATATATAGAAAGAGATATAGCATCCTCCTACACTCCATTTACTCTGAATCTGCACACCACTATGGGTTAGAGGTCTAAACACGACATACAAAAACAAATTTTCTTGGTTAAAAACTTGCTCTGAAATGACTGCAGACAACGATACTTCATGCCTTTGAGAGCAGACACATCTCTTAATTACCCCAAAGTAGTCTAGTTCAAGACCCTCTCAATTACAGGCTGTGTAAAGTGTTCACTGGTGGCTTCTTCGCTACTTAGAAAAAAGAACTCAGTGACAGCGATGACAGCGATGCTGGTGGGATTAAGTATGAGGATGTCACCATCTTGTGCCAGAGCCAGAGAAATGATGGCAAGCGTGAAAGATGTGATCACAGCGACACAGGCAGAGACTCGGAGAAACCGCTCTGAGATGATATTTCTGTGACTGATGTTACAAACATTAAAAGGAAACTGCACTGATTTTTCACATCAAAGTATGTTTACAGGTCTCCAGGGGAATATGACTGCAATTACCAAAACAGTTACATGAGTTTTTTACGGCTGCAAGGAAGAGTATGTCAACTATGATACAGATTTGAAAACAAGAGTATGAGCAGAAGATTTCAACAAGTTTAAGAACTGAGAGAAAATTTGGAGGCCTCCAGAAAGTTAAAAGGAGTAAGCTTAATACATCTCTGCTGCAAACCCTCACATCTGTGTTGAGGCTAACTACTCATGACTGTATTAGCTGCTTCAAGCATGACAACTGGATGTGACATTGCAAAAGGTGCCTGCAGGTTCTTTCACATTAATTAAAGTATGGCTCAAGTTTGTCAAGAAACGAGAAAGAAAATGTTTATTCATTTGCACGACAGACCCCAAGTTTATGATTCTGAGCCTGTCGTAAGTCAAGGAGAGCAGGAAGAGGACAGGATTAGGAGAAATAACAGCCACAGGAGACGTAAAGTTGAGGAGCAATGAGACCCTCTCTCCATGCTGAATGTCGGCTCTTTGAAGTGATCAATTCTAGACTATGTTCAGCTGTTTCTTCCTGAGCCTACTGATCTGGGTCACTGATAGGAGCCTGAACTCCAGTCATTAATATTATTAACACTGAGTTTGTTTACCTGGGATGGAAGATGGATTCAAACTCTGCATTTGCATGTAAAGATAGATGAAAGCCAGCTTGAACAAGAGTATTATGGCCTTTGTAGATTTGAAGTCATCTGTGGGTCGTGGATAAAATGTATTTGTATTAAATCTGTTGATGGAGTTCAGTTGTTCAGTAAAGTAGTATTTTCACCAGCTGTGGAAACACTACACGTTTTTGTACTTAAAAACAAATACGAAGAATAAATCTGAACTTTAGGGATTACTGAGCTGAGCTGACATCACTAATAAAGGGCGGGTCTCACATGCTTTAGTCGGGTGCCTACTCTTCAAGTTTCATCCAGTCTTTGTTTTGATCAAGACTGGCTGTCATGTTAGGTTAAAGAAATTGTTGCATCAAAGTCACACAAATATTAGGATTAAAGATGCTGACGTGCAACCAGAAAACCACCAAAAACAGTCTTTGCTGTTTCACTTCATCTTCTTCACATCATTCATGTTTGCTTGTGGATTTGATCAACATCACGCAACAAGACGGAAAGAAATCTTTTTACTTATATTTGCCCTTTTTTCCCCACAACTGACAGGCAATTTTCCATTAAAATGCATGACTCGTGCCTCATTACTATGATAACCAAGGAGCCTATTATTCTGTCTGCCAACTGAAACCCAGACTGAAATTACAGGCCTCACTAAAGACAAATCTACTGTAGCCTTAAACAAGAATCCCAGAGCACATCCCGTATACATTAACATATATTTCACAGCATTAAAAAAATACCGCTGCTCAGTACAATCCAACTTTGTTCAATTTGTTTTTCAAGAGCACTAATGTGCTTTTAGTGTTTTTTGGCACAGGCTGCGCGAGGACAATGTAGCCCTCCTCCCTCTGAGCACAGCAGTTTGTAAAGGCGTCACAGCTGAAAAACGACACGGGACCCTTGAGTGCAGACCACATGTTGCAATCAGTTCTGTTCTCTGGTGTTTCTTTTTTAATATGGAGCAAATAATGTGGCACTAATTTAAAGCAGTTATCTGCTCTGTGTATTTATCTGACAAAGTAAACATGATGGTCAACGTAAATCAGATCCACACCCACTAATAGTCTCCTTGTAATTATTTCATGCATCTCATCACCATCACTGCATTTAAAGACAAGGAGAGACAAGGCAGTGAAAGGCAGAGAGGACTCAGCTCTGGCAGATGGAGCAGGGTCTGGGATCCATTATTTTGTGGAAGGACAAACTCTGGGAGAGTCTGCTGTTTTGACATAGAAGGAATGTAAACAAAACTGATTTCTCCAGTCATGATACACACAACAATCAAACAAACAATAGAGACATAAGCTTCAGAAAACCAAATCCAGAATTCTGATAAGGGTATTTTCACTAGTAGCGAGTTATTATCCTGGCATACTTCGATTTCATGATTTAATGGTGAGAAACACTATGAGGAAAGAGTTGAAAAATGTACTATTACTTGCACTGAGAAAAGGGTCAACACCTCCACATTCAGTTGCAAGCTAATTTGACAGATTTTAACATAATAAATCAGTCACGCTATAACCACCAAATAATCAAGAGGGGGTTTAAGCATCCGATTATTCTGATATTTGTGCAGCACCATAACTTTGAAGGCAAAAATCCTTCATGTCAAAGGATTTCAATGGAGAGAGGAGCTTTTCAGATTACAAAAAGCAAAAGACAACCCCTAAAGGCATCGACTAAATCTCCAAACGGAAGAGCTGCTTAGAGGAAAATCCTCTGCACTGGCTACAATCACAGAGGGACTTAAGGTGAAACTGGGGACATTCACATTGAAGTATTCACAGGCATTAAATGAGCAAGGTTAAACAATGTCTATTTCTTCTGGTGCAAATTTCATAGCAAATGACAAGTCTAATCTAGGAAAAGTTTGACATCTCAGTGTACCCACAGCTGACATTCCTTCACTAAAGTGATATTTATATAATAAAAAATATTAAAACCAGATCATGAGCCCCATGTCTGAGAGGACAATGACTCCTGTGAAAGAACTACAACTCCCAGTTCCTCTGAAAAGAGCGGGAGAGCGTGATGTTTTCACACCAGCTCTCAGTGCCTGCCCCCCCCTTTAGCGTGCCCAGAAGCTCTCAGCTGATTCAACATGGAGTTAATGAGGGGCCTCAGGGAAGCCAGAGAAACACATGAATACACACAGAGAAAGACTCTCAGGCTCAGAGAGAAAGATTCAACTCAAGGGTACACATATTTCAAAATGTGTCTTCAGGTCTGATTCAAAAA
The DNA here is from genome assembly GCA_962446985.1 of Xyrichtys novacula. Classification (NCBI taxonomy): domain Eukaryota; kingdom Metazoa; phylum Chordata; class Actinopteri; order Labriformes; family Labridae; genus Xyrichtys; species Xyrichtys novacula. The sequence goes on along the minus strand of OY660874.1, from coordinate 19,989,836 downwards.
GCTGCATATACCTATAGATTCTTTCATTACAGCAAAAATTAATAAAGACGAAGGGGAATTGTTGGGAATAAGTTTATCTTTAAGAGTTTTGTTCTATGATTAAACTGTTTTAAATATCTATAAATTCATCTTACACCGGATTAGAGATGCACCGATCCACTTTTTTCCAACCCAATCTGATACCGATACCTGAGCGTATTGGCCGATATCTGATTCCAATACTACGGCTGAATGAATGAACTGTATACCTTGCCCTGTGAGTGAAGGCATCAGGCTTGATGTGAGCCTTGTTAAAAAAAGGTAACAAATTAACACGGATATAAATTTACTTAATGTTATTTATTAACAAATAACAAACTGAACATTAGCCCACAGCAAAAATAAGTAAGACTTGCATGTATTAAAAGAAAAATTAATTCAAAGAAGAAAAAAAAGACTGGATCAGCAAGAAGGATCGGCATCATTCATCTGATCCAGTTAATTTGTCAATATTGAAGCCGATATCCGATCCAAATATCGGATCAGTGCATCCCTACACCTGATTGTTTCACTTTTATCGCAGACCTCACTACAGTGAAACTGAAACTGAGACCTATTCATGATGACGTCAGAAAAAAGAGTTGAAAAGTCATTTTAATAAATTTTAAAAATCCCTGATAAACCAAGGTAATGAAAGGAGAAACAGTTACTAAGTGCAATTTAAGGCCTGACATAAGCAGAAATATTAGAGACAAAGCCCAACTAACATGACATTTCTGAATACAATTAGGAGGTCAATACTGTGCAGTTTAGACACAGAATGATTATGGGTCTTTTTCACTGATGATTTTTGGTATATAGAAGTCTGCTTACTTCCAAATTCAACCTCATTAGATTATTTAACACTGTCACACAGTGTCAACAAATTATAGAGCAGATTGTAGCTTTGAGCTGGAGGGAGCTCTGCTGGAACAACTATGTAATGACACCGTTTTTGCATCAAGCATCTCCAGATTTTTCAGTTTCCCTGTCACTTAATAGTTTAAATCAATCCTGAAGCTGAAATATTCATTAAAAGCCCTGTTTTGGTCTTTTAAGAGTCAATCAAACAGACAAATCTCTCTCTCTCTGTCATCAAGAGAAAGAAACTTCTGTTTAGAGAGTGCAGCAACATACCTAGTTGCTCACAAATTTATACCATCTCACACACCTTCAGACCATTAACCATCATTTCACACTCTGACTAACACACAGGCACACAAACAATTGTAACCTAAATCCAAAAGCCTGTTTGAGAAGTAAACAACCTGAAACTGTAAATAGTCAGTTCAATCAGCACCATTGGTCAGGTTGTTCTTCTTGTTCTCATCATCGAGCCTGAAAGCCTCACTTCAAAGACGGGAGGTTTCAGCAAGTACCTCAACTACAGCTAGCACATAGTTGACAGTCGAAGTGTCCTACTCTGAATGAATACAGACAAAGGACAACACCTTAGATCCCAGCTGACTTAAAGAAACTTAACACCAGTTGGCATCTTAACAAAAAGATTACTTAGAAACACCTGAACACCTTCTCAAAGAGATCAACTGGTCTTATTGACACCTAAGATGAGAAAGTTTAACAATTACAGCAAAACTGACTGTCTGATGTGAGACCTTTCCTATCTTTCTGTTAGAGAGGTGTCAACACAGTCTTATCTGTTTGAGAAGATAATCAGGAGGTTAAAAATGACTCCATGTCACAAAAATGCACCTGCTAGTGAATTGAACTGCTGTCACATAGAAAGTAAAAAGGTACAAAGACAAATGTGGTTCTTTTAAATACAGAAAATATTGCAAAATGCTGCTTTGTATTTATTTTTCATGAATGATCTCTCACTGTTCCTTTCAGGTTTTACTACATCTATAATTATGCATAGAATAGGGGACATTATTCAATTGGCAAAATATTTATTTATTGTCATAATCTTTGCATTTTTACTGCCATGTATCTTTTTTGCAATAAAAATGCTGTCAATAATCAAAATAAAAAGCTAATCATTATGTTTGTTTTCTTTGATTAGGTTTCTGTACAGTAGTTTTCACTGTCAGTGACATAGTCTCCCATTAATGGGCCTACCCCACCTTTAAAACCCATCTTTCAGTCTGACATATTTCTTTCAGTCGACCTATACTATTGGATTCATTGTTTTAACCTGTTGCTAACTTGTGTATATTTTGTGGACTTAGTGGTCTTGTTGTAACCTTCTCTTGTAAGGTGACCTTTACTGCTTTGAAAGACGCCTATGGATAAAATGCATTATGATCATTACTGTTTTACTGAGCCGAGCAGAAGTCATCCCCTGATCTCACAACATCTCTTCTCAACTCTTTTAGAGCTGCCAAGCAACGGTGTTATGGAATAGATGGTGTTAACTCACTTTGCCACACAGGAACTTGAATCTCTGACTCTAGGGTCAAAGCTACAAGAGGGTCCAGACGAAAATACGGGGCCTAAGGTTGTGTTGACATTCTGTTCCTCTGTGTCCGTAAACATCAAGTCCATTATGACCTTAGTTATATTTACACTGAATCATCTTTAAAGGATCCCAGCCCAACAAGAACAAGAAATCAAGCTGTTGTTGGTAACATGTTTGGGTTATCATCTCCCCTGTGGAAGTGCTGCCAAGTGATTACACAACACTGTGCATTCCTGGTGCCTGGTATCCACTGTGTTAGATCCCCCACGGAGCATGAGGGAGTCAGTCTCACTTAACAGGCTCAGAATTGCTCTGTAAACATTACATTGTACTATTTTGAAATCCCTGATATTTCACATCCATTTGCAGCCACGCATCTCCTCTTTGAGGACATGATGGATGTGTGCAGGGCTGCAGACGCACATTTTTTCCTCGATTACAGCCCTGCATTACTCAACCTCTAAGTTATCTCCATCTGATACGTCCAATCAGAAGACAGAAGAGCTCTAAGGGAATCAGCATAATCCAGTTAGGATTTCTGTGAGATTCCTGCTCTTGAATTCACTCAAACAAAATGAGTTTTCCTTTTCTTTCCCAGCCTCCACCCTTTTTCTCTCTTTTGTTCAAGTGGAGAATATTCTAGACACAGCCAAAGGGAGATCAAAAAAAGGTGCTCTTATAAAAATGACCTCTCTCCAATCACAGCAAGTGGAGAAAAGGCAGATTGTCTTGGATGTTGAATGAGGAGAGAGAACAACAAACCAAAAGCCGAGGTTCTCCAAAGATAAACACTGAAAGCTCCTGGGGGGAGTGGTTAAGGGCTGGGTGGTGCGCATGCGACCGAGTGTGTGTTTCAGCGTTTATGTGTGTGTGGTAAGTGCGCACGCGTGCAGGATAAGTCGGGGCTGCCCCCCTCCGCAGAAACATTTCTAAAATAGCAACCGCAAACCAGACAGAATGTAAATCTGCACTTTGAAAAGGGTTGAAGAAAAAGAGCTTTGAGGGACATAGAAAAACAGGTATTCATTTCAGTCCATTTACAGTTCCAGGAGCAGAGAAATGGGTCACAGCACTCCAGCTCCACTCGGACGGCTGAAATAGGACTCCTGGTTTTATTTTCTTGAGTAATGAATTACAGGTTTTTCCACCGACTGAAGCTCAATTATATTACAGCTCCTGAAAGCCTCATCATGCCCAGGATGAAGGAATTCAACGCGTAAGCAAAGTCGAGTAGAATTGTTTAATTGTATCAGCATGTTTCAGGAGAAACCTGCAAAAAGAGAGAGAAAAAGGGAGAAAGAAGGACGGTGGCGAGGGGCAACTGAGTCCAGTCCAGTGAGCGGCACAGTTTAGAGTTAAATTAAAGGAACCATTGCTGTCACTAAATAATCTGAGGTGTGCTTCTTTTGGAATTAACTTTTTAAAGCTATTAAGTAGGTAACATTAATATGAGCGTATTGATTTTATTCTCTGATACTACATGTCCCTCTGTAAATCTCCTTTTTATCCTGCAATATCGAAGAGATTTACACTTTCAGTATCTTATTTTCTTCAACTGTGATACATCACTATCCAATGAAAGCTGACCATATTTGGTGTGTTTTATATTAATAGATGAATATTAATAGCCAGCTGTTTTGTGAAAGGGGAATTTTTTGGAGATGAATGGTTTCCACGCTACAGCAAGTGATATGTGGCTGTTTCTTGAAAGACGCCGCAGTCTAAAACTCATTCCACAGTTTTCAGTCTTGTCCCAGTTAGATACTACATTTATCATTTTGTAAAGAAAAAAGAAGACTTGATATACATTTAAAGAAACGCAAAAATCCTGAAATTCTTTGATGCAATACATCATTGCACAATTTTGCAGAGTATTTCAAGTCAAAACATAGTAATATTGGAACATTACAATGAACCAATAAGTGCTTTAAGTGCAAAGTGACTATAATTTTTAATTTTCTCAAGTAAAAGAAAGAACTGGATGTAAACACAACTTTTCTGTGTTTTTCACATGGCTTTTGGATGACAAGTGGTCATCACACGAATTTCTACATTTCCACTCAAGTTCCAGTTTTTTCAGTTCCAGTCCAGTCTGTATTTTGGACTAAGAGATAAGTTTCATAGTTTTTTTATAGAGACTTAGCCGGTGTTTTAGGTAGCCGCTTCGACACGCTGGGGGTGGTGAGTGTTTGTGAGGAGATGCCCGAGTGGTGCAGAAACATTTCCCCGGTTTTCCTTCTCCTTACAATGACAGAATTGCACATTACGTCAATTTCCACGATACTGCGCTTTTAACAGTAGATTCTGTTTTTATTGGCCGATTCCGCAGTTCTGTTAACACAGAAATCATAGGGCCCTAGTATTCCTGACTTGGGCTAAGATTTATCAATAGACCACTATATCTTCAAGTATAACAAGACACTCTTAAGATTTTCCTACCAATTCAACCTGCCAAGTCAACCACAGCTTGACTTCTCGTAGTGGCTTCAATGAAATCAATTCCTCACTTTAGCTTTAGGAGCATTTTTTATTCCCTAGGCAACCAGAGATTCTGATGTTGCATTACATGGCTATCTCCCAACATCGTTTAATGCAGAATTGGTTTTTATTCCTCCTGACAATTGCAACTACTCTACTACTAAAACAGAGTATCCAGTAAAAATGTGGTTTTAACATCACATCATTTAATATTGCCAAAAGACAGATGACAATCTCATTTTGGGGAATAAACTGTTTTCACTTTTAAGCCTGGGAGAAGGTTTTCCCCTCTGCACTGCTGGCTCAACCTATTGTTTTCCACTTCTGCCTGCATTTTTTCCGAAGGGTGGACTGTGCATGAGTTCTCTCCAAGTTCCCAGCTTTTCTAAAATATAATGGTGTTACACGAGAAAGAGCAATGTACCTGAAAAACCAAATAACTTCAGTGCTCTACTGTCATTACACAGGGATCATAACATCAAATCCAACCGATGGTCCAGCCCTACCACTAACTTCTCAGCAGCAAAACTGACTTCTGCAAGATAAAGAAACACCATTCCCTCTGATCTGAGTGTTTTCAGAGGCATCTTTTCCTGGGTTTGGTTAAGTCAAAGGTCAGAGTGAGGATTTTGTAGTATTGTAAGGATAAAGAGCAGGGGAAGTCCAAAGACTCCACAGTGGATCTGATGGAAGCTAGAACAACTGAGCAGTGTTTCAGTACTCCAGAGGGAGCAATAGAGGGAAAGAACGAAGGAAAGTGAAGGGAAAGCCTGCAGCACATTCCCCAAAAGACACTCACTTCCTGTCTGTGAGTCTTACTCAGCACCCTGGAGGAAGAGGAGGAGAGAGCCCTCACACATACTAAGGCTATATAAGCCAGAGAAATTATTCCCTGAAGAATAAAACAGCTGAAAATATTACAAAATATAAAAAACAACTGTAACTCGAGGGCAATTTTCCCTTTCCACCGGCCTCTGAAATAATGTTTTCTAATCCTGTGCACATTCTGCAGCCTGTAAATGAAGTCAAGTGTTTAAACATGCAGTATGTTTTTAGAGAAGCTCCAAATTAGCCCCTCCTCCAAAGGGAATAATTAGGTGAAAGAGCAGTGTAACACTAACATCACGACTACATGCTATAAATTGTTTTTGTTTTTTTTTACCTCATCTAATAGTTTTTTTAATTTTAGAGACAAAGGTTCCCAATAATGGTATGCACTTAAGGAACGGGAAAACAAATTAGCTCAATGAAGAAAATGATTCACTTAGCATAATTGTAGGTTTGTTGTTGTTGCAGTATTCAGAAAACATGTTGTTACGATAAAGTGCTCACACTGGCTCACCAGGGGGCAAAGCACAACACCACTAAAGTCTCATCATTACAAGGAAAACCCTCAGCCCTAAATTCTCCTTCAACTGACCCCAAACTGTTAAAAACATGGGTTAAACATGCTTGAAAAAAGGAATGGAAAACCTCTCTGCACATGTAGATGCACTGCGTCTGGAGAAATGTTACATCTTTCCCACACTTGCCCGTATTGTTTGACTTCATGATGAATGTTAAAGAGAAGGCGCTCTTCCCTGTGCATATAAAACTATCTTTCAGGCTTTCATACCTCTGTCAGGGTCTCCAGGGTATTAACTTGGAAGGTCTATTCCTGTGAGCCAACAGAACAACAGTTAAACACAGATGGCTGTGAGGGTGAGATTTTGTTTTCACTTCACACTCCATTTACTGATCTCAGCCCTGAAAACCTGCGTCCATGCCAGTGTGAGAGACAGTAAATTTGTAATTGTAAAGCAGTAAAACAATTTCCATTTTCTCCTGATGGGGACTGAGCCAAAACAAAGGAGTAAAATACGACTTATCCAAATAAAAAGGTACTTTGAGAGTGTACGCTTGGATTTAGTTTCAGAGTGGAGACGTGCTGGTGAGTCACTCACATCTCTTAATAGGCACAAAGTGCTTCTGGGTAATTTTTATACAACAGAATTTACACCACCTTAGAAAATATGATCTGTTATCCTGCTCTGACCCGTTTCTTAGGAGAACAGCCAAATCGATTCAAAAGGAAAACATTTTAAAATTCCTGAATCAAAGCGAACATTTTGGCAAAGTAGATCTGGACATCATAAACGTGGCAATAAATGCTCTTACAGGAAATCAGATATTTCTTTACTTTAATTAAATAATTGTCTGCATGACCAAGGGATTCACTTTGTTTTTGTTATTTTTTGACTAAAGTGGCCTTACCGGGGTGCAAACTTATGTGGGGGATAGGAGAGCAAACACAGAGACATGAACTGCATTTATTTACTTTTTCTATCTTTACTTATTGTACCTACTTTAACAGGTGCAGTGTGCAGTACTTCGCCACGTTAAACAGAACTTACTCGGTACAGTTTTGTCTCTTTTATATCTACAGAAACTGGTCCACTTTCACAGAGGCAGCAAGCTTGTATCACTGTGTTTCTACGGTACCTCAGGCAGGACAAACTAGTAGCATATGCCTTTTTTTTTTTAATCAAACGATTGGCAACGCAAGATGTACTGGTTGGAAGACAAAGCAAAGGAGAGAGTGGTTGTAGGAGCCAAATATGTTTATGTGAAACCATAAAATGAGTTGCAGTTCACTTTGTGTGCCGTGTGTGTCGCTGTCTTGTTATCTGGGAGCTCAGGAATAAAGGTAGCCATGTCACTGCTGTGGGCAGGTGTTTGACCCAGAAGGGCAAAAGGTTTTTGACCGTTGTGGCGCTAACTGCTGGCGTTTTCCTTGTTTGTTCAGTGTTGGATATCAATTGCAAAATGGATTTGGTTATGTTCATCCAGACTTTCAATGATCACAACTCACGGTAAAACTCAGTAGCACGGCGCATCAACCAGGTTACTCCAAGTCAAGCACCTCAGTAGCTTAAAGTATCGACTTCACTCCTACAGTGGTTGTTCTACACAAAGACTTGCGGGCAGTAAAAACTCAACAAATGGAGGATTATACACAAGGATCACTGGAGCTTTGTGTCCTTGAAAGCTACTGTTTCATTAACAGAAGGGGTGAGCAAGGGAGCATTACAAGCCAACATTACCATCTCTACACACTGTACCTTTAACAAGTAGCACATAAGTTTCAAAAAGATGGTCTATTCATTTTGATGACAGCTTATATCTTAAGCTTTAAAGTTTTCCATATTCAGAGTATCAATTTTAAGCACCAACTAAAAATATGTGCTAAAATAAAATGCAAAGAACACAACTGATCTATGATACATTTCTATCACATCCAACAGTTATGGTGCTTTCAGTTATCTGGTCTGACAGTTGTATCCTTTCAATGGTTTTAGGTATTAGAGATCACAGCATAGAAACAATCCATTTTGTTGCTGATAGTCTTATAGACATCGCTGTTGATCCAGCTACAAGCTCCTTACAATAGCTTCATCAAAAAACTAACTTGTCAAATCTATGTCATTCAAATTGTCCTTACAAAGCTGACGAAGGATTTTACTGAGCAGACATCTGGATCTGAAACACTCTGAGCTAACAACAAGCTGGAGCTCTGCTCATGGAATGTGTCGGCTGAAAGTGTGGGAAAGTGTTTTACTGGTTTTAATTATCAGCCAATAAAATGGACACTGCATGTGTGAGTCAGAAACTGATGAAAGGGAACAAATTCAACGTTTTTTCCCCCAAAATACTTTAGGATATTTTTTAATGTTTCCCTCAGGAAATTATGATTGCCCACTTCAGTGTTATTGATTGTGGTAACTTAAAAACTAACTGCTGCTGGCAAGGATGACACCAGTTCCCAAAACCTTCCAAAAGATTGTATCTCGCAGCCTCGGGGAAAAAACAGGAGCACCAAGATTTCACGGCAATGACACAGCTCTTCTATGAGGCAAAACAACACTGAAAGACAGCAAACATATCATCTGTGGAGCAATTTGATTGTAACTGCTTCATTGTGGTGAATCTCTTCCTTAAATCATACCAACACTTGAATCACTAAATGCTAAACTAAGAATTCTGTTAAAAACGGCATGTGGCAAACACGTTTACAGATATTAACCTGCCTTACATCAATAATCCACAATTGCACCATCAGCTTCTTATCTAAACAGTATTAACACTGAAGGCCAAATTCACAAATGGATTGCACTGCTTTTGCACCTGCTAAACCTGTGAAAATGCACCAGAAAGGCAACATCAGATTAATTCAGTGATCATGACAATGGTTCCTCTGGATGACTACAAAGGAATATATTTGTGCACAAAGAGCATTAAAATTACTTGGGCATTGCTATTTTTATTGTAATCAGGGGATAAACCATCCATGGCTCAGCCCTGCACAAAATAGATAGTGCCATTATGCCAATGGAGTATTTTATTTTGTTTGTTTTTAAATTGATGAGCTGCATATTAAAGCAGCAAAGAGCATCATAAAGTGCACGACTGTCTGAACTCTGTGGGCTTTTTTCACTTGTGAATTGGACCTCGAGGAAAGTGATGCACAATTTTTGGTGCTTTTAGCAGCTACAGTTTATTCTTTGTGAATTCCTCTGTGTGTAAGAATGGCAAAGGTCACTAATCCATGTGCTTGAGTATTGATCAGCCAATCATGATTCAGGATCAATGAACCTCACAGAGAAAGGTTTCATCGACACAGCCAATTCATCATTGGATGCCGATGATGTTTAACTGCATTTATTAAATGTACCTCATATGACAATAAATCAATGACTTATTTTAAACTATGATATCCATATGTTTTAATACTGCTTTATATCTAAGATTTTAATGAAATTAAGAGGACTTCAAGAAAAGAGGAAGTCATTCAGGGAACATTTAAACAGTTAAATAACTAAATCAGTTCATTTCCATGCCAAGGGTGCCAAAAATATAGATAATCCAGAGGCCTCCTTTGTGTTTTATTTCTACTAATCTTCATAAAATTGACATTTCTGGAATGGTTGGACTTTTCATTGGATGAGAGGTGGCACATTTTATCATTAACCACACTAATGGGCATTTATCACCATTCTGTGACCTTTCAAAGATTAAGTAATGAATAAGTTATGACAGGCAGTTACTGAGCAGTCGAATTTCACAGTTATAAAAATCAGGGGCAGTTGCAGCTCATTTCTATCCCTGACTCTGTTCATTTGAAGCGTCTTACATAAGTGTAGTGCAAAGACATGTTTCATACATGCATTGAATGAATGTTTAGCCTTATACTGCACACAAGCAGGTGCACTTTTCAGCAGCTGACTTATAAACTGGCCTCTGGCATAATGATTTACAAGACAGGCAGCTATGTAAGCCATTGCTAAAGCTGTGTATTAAAATTTTCCAATGATGTCTGTGTCTGGAACCTAATCTTTGGCTTAACACCTTATCCATTCTGAAAGTGAGGCTCACTGAAGGCTTCAATTCTATTTCTATGAGTACAGACACATTTTCCAAATAAGACAAAAATCCGACAAGATGTTGTCATTTGGGAAGTCATTACAGCTCGATTCAATCAGTGGCTTTCAGTGGAAGGTCAACCACACTCAATTTCCCGGGAAAGAGAAGTGAGCGATATTGTCACAGACGATAAAACTCAGAGTAAAATAAATGCCCTGCGAGTTCCCATAAAATGATTTCATTTTAACCCGAACTGTGACTTTCAGAACACAGCGTACCACGACAAAGACTAGAGCTCATCCAATCAAAACACGGCCAGATGTTACTGAGCTGGATGAAACTAAAAGAGGTATTTATTTGGAGATAAAAGAAAGAGATTAGAATCAAGAGACACAGAGAGTTGAAATTTGGTCAGATTATAATTAAAGTAATCCGAGGTGTTGAATCAAAAAGGACCCGTGGTTAAAGAGTGATCAGATGAGTGCTGTAGGATTGGATCATGGGTTTATCCAACCAAAATCTGCATTGTGAGATAATTTGATTTAAAAAACAAAATAAAAAAAAACAGGACTATTCTAATTCAAGCAGGAGGCTGGATAACAGGAATACTTTGCCACATATTTGCTTTACAGCCACTGTGACAGCATAAATGAGGAGGATTTTAGGGTTAAAAGAAAAATAAAGAACTTTGTCCCAGTAAAGTAGTTCATCAAAGAGCTGTCAATATTTAACAACATATTTCATTTTAAAGCCACTGGCAGGATCTATCAGTCTGTGCAGACTAGTGCCCCCTATGGGCAACGTTTGTATGACATTATCTCATTTACTTGTAACACACATTTAGCCTTCCTTTAAAATCTGTATTTAGATCAAGGGGTTTAAGGGTTAATCTTCGCCAGTTTTTTTCTCGTACAACCAGGACAAAAAAAAACTTGGTAGATCCTGGATAGAATAAAGTGGGTTTCCTAATCTGATTTGCTCTCATCCATATAGAATCTTTAGATCAACTACAGATGCTAAAACTGAGATAACCAAGCTCCAACTATGAGGCCCTGGTTCTTACTGGAAGGGTAGAGGTCAAAGGTTAAAGTAGTTTTACGGTTCAGCTGAACTAGTATTTAAACCTGAACCAACAACTGACCAGAAGGACCAGGAGACAAAAACAGCAGTCTTTTCTTTTCAACAACTGAACTTCAGTGTCAACACAAGCAGTATCAGCCATGATGTCATGATGCAACAGTTGGGAAACTAGATGCTGGCAGAGACACCAGACCAAACTAACAAACTGCATAGTCCCAGTAGACAGGATAGATTATACCTAACACAAACAGATGAGTCGAGCACGCACACAAACAGACACACTGCAGGACGTGGCACACGGTATGTCCGGGATGCTACAGAGTTTAGGGCCGGCCTCTGGTTAAGTTGTTTTCCTGGAAGAGTTGGGGATGACATGGAGCTTTAAGGAATGTACCGAGCCGAGAGGCAGCAACCAGGGTCTTCTCCAGGGGAAATACGTGTGCGCTTGCATGTGCATGTGTGTATAGAATTGAAGGAAATCCAAGGCTAGTCACTCACTGAGGATTTCTGCAGAAGTTAGTCACAAACTCGAGCAAAGCTTACTGTACCCATCAGTAAAATAACATCTTGCCTGATTTAATTCCAGTATGATTGTGGCGCTCTAAATTCCTTGGCTACCTCTCAACCGTCCTTTAATGGAATTGATAAGAGCCCAGCCCACATTACTAACACACCTCTATTGCACACTCGTGTGTTATGAAATGTGCCATAAAATGACCTCAACCCCTGCATTTTCAGGGACCCCTTTACAGGGGCCAGCGGGCCTGTCTTTGCAAGTCTGTCATTGCTCTTTTTACTGTCAATGTGCACATCATTAGGGGATAAATCACATCATCTATTTCAACTCCGAACATGCAGAAAAATTTAAGCTTGTAAGAACATTAAATTCTGTTTTAAAGGATGCTGGACATTTTGACAGAGCAGACTTAATGTTTTTTTCTGAGCTGTAGATTTACATAAACTGTTTTTTTATTGATGCAGGCCAAGATTTTTTTAGTTTACAGACTGTTTTTTTTCATGGAAATAAGAAAAGTGCATGTTCAGGTCAATTTCAGTTTAGTCTGAGAACAAATGGAAAATCTGAGCTTCTGTAGCGATAGCTAGAGGTCGAGGTGTGTTACTACAAGACGGGGAGATGATGGATTTTGCTCATGTCTTTGACCTTAGCAACTTTATGTTCCTTTTTTACTTTCCACTTTTTGGTGAAATTTTAGTACTCCTACAAATACTTCAATACAGATGAAAACTTATTAAAAGGCCCAATGCTCAACCTTTTCTTCCATGTATAAAAATGGTGACAGAAATCGAAAGTTAATATGATTTTTAATGCCTAATTCGCTCCTGGTCACGCACAAGGCACGCTCAGGGGTCGTCACCGTGCCGACAATGTGCCCGCAAATTTTACGCTACTAAGTGGGATTTTATGCACCTAGAAATAAACAAAGGACTGTCTAAAGTGTGCAACTTCTCGGAAACAACGAAGCCTGTAATTACATCACATGAAACGTGGAAAGAAAACTCCTAAATGTGAAAACACTTCAAACTTTACGCTTATTCGTTTGGTTTGTCTTTTACCCAGTAACATGACTTCCAGCTTCTTACGGTCCACCCGGAACCTCTCCTCTGTCCACTCCGGGTCTGGCAGAGGATGGGGTCCGCTCAGATCCTCCTCAGATCCGGGCGGAGGAGAGTCGGTGCTGCGCTCGCTGTTGGAGCCCTGGTCCGACTGCTGCAAGTATCCGCTTAAAGTGTCGCACTGGGCAGCCATTGCGCTGCGCAGCAACTTCTCCAGTTGGCCACCGCGTTGGATTCAAGTGAAGTTGAGCCGGAGCAAACTGTTGAAGTCGTGTTAACTTTTTTTGTTTAATCCCGTCACTTCGCGGTGCTATTCGAGCTCATTGCAGCGCAGCTGGGTCCGACTTCCTCTGCACTTTCTTCAAGCCCCGTCGTTTTCCCCCATTCCACAGACACACTTCTAAAAATAGGCACGGACAAACTAGGTCCACTCGCTTGAAGCTGTCTGTAGAGTTAACGGGGCGCCGCACAAGCACACAGCAAGCATACCAACCAACTCCTCGGTAAAGTTTCACGTGTCATCACGCAAAAAAGCGGGACTCCTCCCAGAAACATTTTTCGACCATCTACCTCCCCCTGGGTTCATGTGAGGGGTTTGAAAAGTTGCTTCCCTGCTTTTGGAGTTTTTCTCAGTCGCTTTGGTTCATTTCTCAGATCAGAATGAAAGTTCTCATTACTATTAGTTCAACCTCCACAACACTGAGTCATTTGTGCACATCATCGTTGCAGTTTCTCATTCCTCTGAATAAATTGTTGCAAATTGTTCCTGGACATGTATCAGTTACTTTCATACAATTCTCTGCTGTTTTATAACATTATCATTTGCTTCTATCATGTCAGTCAAAATGAAACATACTTATGAATGCTGAAAAGTCATTCCTTCATTGCTTGAGTCATTACATAAAAAAAATGTTCAACTAGTTGTCAAAATCTGTCAAGCTAACTTCATAAATTACTTTATCATTTTTTTTTGTCCTGAAAATGTCTCCTACGTTGAACAATTGCTCTCAGGTGAACCTCAGCTTGAACTCATGAATAAGAAAAAGAAGAACTTTATTAATCCCTGAAGGGAAATTCAAGTGTCTTGTCTCACAGAATATGTCTCTAAAAGTTATCTACGATTTACACAAGAGTTATAAAGTCTGATGGCTGTTGGTACAAAAGATCTTCTGAATCTTTCTGTCCTGCAGCGAAGAGAGAGGAGCAGTCCACCACCATTGGCCTTTGGGTCATCAAGGTGTTGTGAAGTGGGTGATCTATGTTCTTTAGAATAGTCTCCACCTTCCTCAGTGTAGATCTCTCCACCACATCCTCCACTGAGTCCAGCTTTTTTCACCAGTTTGTTAAGACGTCTTGCATCTTTGTGTTTGATGCTTCCTCCTAGAACAGAACACTTTAAACACCACAGACTGATAAAACATCTGCAGCATCTTACTACAGATGTCTATTGATCGGAGTCTTCTCAGGCAAAAGAGGCGGTTCTGCCCCTTTCTGTAGATGAAGTCTATATTCTTAAACCAGTCCAACTTACTATCTAAATGAGGAGGTGTGTGAAGCATTAGTTGTAACCAATGACAAGCCACTTGTCCACAGTCACTCAGAGCTGAATCCCATGAACCCTCAGTTGGTGAGCATATGTAAACCAACAGGACATAGTGTGTCCCATTTCTACAATTCTGCAACACAAAAATGGAAGGTCAGCGTCGTGGAGGAGGAGTGAGAATGCGGGGAAGAAGGGGAAGGGGACAAAACAGGGGCAGAGGAAGAAGAGGTGAAGTATAACGGCAAATCCCTGATGAAATTAGGTTTTACACTTACCTCATTATGGCTGAGGCTGGTCGACGGGTGCAACCAAAATGTAGGGAGAACCACTGTGAATCTTATGTTTGTTCTAAATAGGTGACTGAATTTTTTATTTTTTTGCACAATGCTGTAGAATTGCAAAGAGCATATGCAATAAATAAGTGAAAAAAACATGAATACTTGCTTTTGAGGAATCAACTATTGCAGGTTATCCACAAGGTTTTGCAGTTTCTTACTAATTGTTTTGAGAAATGCACTAACTGTTGTGCAAATGTTAATACTGATGTGAGAAATGCACCAAAGCGACTGAGAGAAACTGTAAGACATTTACTGGATTCAGTTTTTGCTTTTGTTGGACCTGTTGAGCACATAACTTCTGTGCCTCCTTACAGGGAAACTAATTTGGTGCTACAACCCACTATATGGCACAATAACAAAATTGACCCCCCCCAGGTAAGTTAATAGGGTCTCATGAGGGTTTCAATACAAATTTCTTAGTCAAGCTGTCAGTTAATAACACCCCATGTGTCAATTTTATTGGTTTACAGAGGAAATACTCCACATCCCGAGAGTGCTTACTGGGAAGTAATACAGGAAGTAGGGACTAAAACAAGTGTGGAAGAATACGATTTCATTCAGAAGCCTGCAACGGATTCAA
The DNA here is from genome assembly GCA_962446985.1 of Xyrichtys novacula. Classification (NCBI taxonomy): domain Eukaryota; kingdom Metazoa; phylum Chordata; class Actinopteri; order Labriformes; family Labridae; genus Xyrichtys; species Xyrichtys novacula. Next base: position 19,974,405 of record OY660874.1, on the reverse strand, counting down.
AAGTAGTTAGAAATTCAAAAGTCAAAGGTTCTGTAATGTGTGCAGATATAAACAGTACATGGAAAGGGTGCAAGCCCCTATAAAATACTGAGTAATTCTTGGTTTATTCTCTATACAGTTATGTATAGCATGTGCAGTTTACATCATTCTAGTTTTTTATGCTTATTTTGAATTGCAAATCCCAGTTGTTGTTTTTTTGTTTTCTGTATAGCATTTCCCCTGATAGATTTATCATTTAAAGGATCATCTCAAAGGACCTACAGTCATCACTGTAATTTCTTAAAATTTCAATAATTCTTGAGTCAGAGCTGGAGCTTAAATCACCTCTTGATTAATTTTTAGTGATTTCTCCCATGTGATTTGACTGATGTTCCACCTACCTGACAAACTGATTTTAACCTCAATAAAACATTGACTGCATGTGCTCCTGAAAGTTGAGTTTCCTCAGCTTGGACTCTGCTTCACCTTAACATACAAGTTAATCTGTTGAGTTTAAGGTTAAACCCTATTTAAATGCTTTATTCTCGTGATCGAAAATGTCAAGCCTTTTCTAATCAGAACTGTGGAAGTTGAGGGGTCTAGGACAACATTTGTTTGGCAGTATGAAAACTCAACCCTGTGGTCTTTACAGGTCAGATTAATTAATAAGTACAACAGAGATGAAACAGTTTCATATTTCTGTTCTAACATTAATCCCATGTTAATTTTTTGTAACATACACCTCAGCACGAGACCTAAACTGCTTTGAATAGCAGCAGAGGTGGTGATAACTGCTAGTTTAATTTCAGTGAACAGAGGAATTCATTTTGTTTCATTGTTGAAACAAGATAATTTGATAGCACCTGTCTGCATCACTCCTCATCCAAATGAACCCAGATCAAATATTAAATAGAACACAAACATGAATATTGAGAATCAACCTGATTGAAAAGTCTTGGACAGTAAAAGGAAAGACTGCCACCTAGTGGTTCCAAGAAGAAAATAATTCAGGGAAACTTGACTTCATAGCAGATGTAATGTTTTCCGACAAGGTCATTCATATCAAGCAAGACAGAATAACTTCAGCTACAATTTTTTGTACAAAAGAAATGAACAACAACCCATTTTATGAAGGCTTTTAATGAAAAAACTTAAAAATAAATTCTGTAGAGTCTCGATAAATCTTTTAAAAGGAATTACAATCAGGTCATTTAACAGCTAATAATAATAGAATTATGCCAATTTTAGGGAGAATAAACAGTAAAAAAAGTAAAGTCAAGTCTCGAGTAGGGAAAGAAAGTGCTTCAAGCAAGTAAAACACCCCAGCTAGAACCAGTGAGGTCGAGCAATCAAAACAGTACTTTCATATTGTGAGGTGTTTAGGGTTGCATCACTGATGTTGAGCATTGGGCCATCACATTGCGTGGGTCTGAGTCCATTCTCTGGCTATTTTGTTGTACCTAAAGAAAGAAGAACATTAGAAAAGTTTTTAAAAAATGGTAGACTAATTTTAAGTGTTTATCCCTAATTCATTTTTTGGCCTTAAAACTCACTTTTGCCTGTCTGTTTTGTAGATGTTTGCAATGTCTGGCACAAGTGGATCATCCGGATTTGGGTCACACAGCAGAGAGCAAATGGATAGTAAGACTGGAAGGAAAAAATAAAAATGAATATGCACACACATTAAATAACAATTGGAAACAACTTTCTGAATTGTGTAGCCATTTCAAGAGTGAAATGGCTTTCGTTTCATACACCTTCTTATCAAAACCCCATGTTTCAGAGTATTTTTTGATACAATTATGACAAATATACTACTATTTGCCTCTTTCAACCTCCAAATTCATCTTAAACCTGTAAGTTCATATTTCCAAAACATTGTAAATTAAATATGGTTAAAAGGTACAACTCCGGAAACTATGGGAATACCTTCATTCATTTATTACAATCCAGACTTGCTGATAAGAAGATGAATGAGGTTAGGGTTAGAGCAAAAATATATATATTTATATTAAAGTATATTATATTATCTAAGTTTTTCTTCTTTTTCTGCCTTAGTTCTCTCTTAGCGTCACATCGTGTCTCAGGTAGAAAGTAGTTACCCCACAGTCCTGCTGTACTATACAACACCACAGAATGAAAATGCTATTTACCTTTCGATACTGTGAGTGCAGGCGACCACTGTGACCTCAAGATGTCAAGGCAAATGCTGCCATTGCTGTTTATATTTGGGTGGTAGATTTTTGTTGTAAAGGCAACCTGTAAAGAGAGAAGGAACAAACAAGCACAAAGTTAATCAGTTTTTTAAAATGATTATAAAGGTGGTGGAAGTTTGTGAAATGAAAACAGCTTTCAAAGGACTGATAGACTGCCAGAGTAATTATCATTTTCTCTATAAGGACAGGAAATAATGGAAATGGTTGAGAAATGTCTACATTCACGAATGAGCTGATCAAGAATCTTACCTTTGGTGGTTTGAAGGGATAGTCAGTGGGAAAATGGACGGAGAGGAAAAATACTCCTCCATGGTATGGACTGTCACTCTGAAATAAAGAGGAAACTTGTTAAATTTTGCTAACTGCATCCTTGAAGGATGAAAAAATGCTTGTAAATAAACAGTAAAACAATGGGATAATCTAAATAATTTGCCTCCTGTTGGTTTCAGATTTTACTTGGTTATTTTAAGAATTTACGATTTTTCCGCTTTCCCCATTGTCTCAGTAATGCCATTTGGCTTCAGTCAGTAACAGTGGGATGGAGTGTGCCAGTCTGTGCTCTCCATACTGAATAGAAAGGGCTGTAAAGTCAACATAAAACACTATTGTCTAGAGATCCAGAAGCAGCTTGGTTTCACAGAAATCCTGGAAACTAATCCAGAAAAAACTCACCGGTCCTGTGATGGTTGCTTGCCAGTGAAACACTAAGAGGAAATAAAGAAAGAGATTAAAAAAAAGATGTAAGAATATGAAGCGTGAGACTTTAAATCCACAAATCAACAACACAAAAACAAATGAAACAAGGATGAAAGCTTAAGAAATAGGGATTAGAGCATGTAGACATGTATATGAACAGGAATTATAACACTTACTGTCATCCCCCACAGGTCCAGCTGAACAAGAGGCTGGGGGGTCCTTCTGTAAATCCATCAGCTCCTGGAAAGATTCGACAATTAAACAATTTTAATAACCTCATTCTTAGATAGACTGAAATTACTTAAATTACTTTGACGAACGACAATCTTACATAATTGAAAACGAAAGCAGAAGAGAAAGCAAACCCTCTCCTAGTTGAAGTACTTTCATATTTGAGCCAACTTTAGCTGACTTTAGCGAAGTTAGCTTATTTAACTTTCACATCTGAGATAAGCGAAGCTGCTTTCGGATGTCATCCCCACAAGAGTGATGGGATGACTTATTAGGAGTAAAATCTATCTTGTGAATCATATTTCTAGCTTTGGATTACTTTCAAAAACCCTTTTCAATACTTTCTTCCAGGTTAGCAAACAGATGCTATTAGAGGGTTGACTGGTGGCTAAAATATAGCGATGCTTCCGCGCCGCTCCAACCTCTTCTGTGATAACATGAAACAAATCAAGAAAAGATCGATATTCCTACCTTTTTTATTCTTTTCAAAGCCATGACAGACCCGCCAGTTAAGCTAAAAGAAGCTACGGTGTTAACTCTGACAGCTGTCAGCAACAAATACGTTCACTTTCTGCCGTCTCCGGGTTATTTGTTTTGACAAACTGATTATTTCTTTTGTTTCCGCGTTTTTGTTCGACGACGGAGTGTGGAGCAGTGCATTATGGGAATTCGAGTTTCTGGTAGATACATTAAAGGGCCAGTTCACGATTAGAACTAGTTATAGTTTAGTGAGAAACCACTGTGTGAACTGACTAAACATCTGACTTTGTGATTAAGTGTTATGGAAAAAAAAATATATAAAAATAATAAAGAATTATAAAAAATATAAAATATAAAAAATATATAATTTTTTATACTTAAAAAATTATAAAGACACTGTAAAGAAAAAATAAAAATGTGATGCAATGATAGATAGATAGATAGATAGATAGATAGATAGATAGATAGATAGATACTTTATTATGGAAATTCAGTTATGTCAGACATAGGCCAATGCATCCACATTTTGTTTACTATAGCTACCATCCAGCTCTTGATGTGTTCTGCAGACAGCAATGAATAAATCCTATTTTTTCTTTCCAAATGGCTATAACATAGTTTGGCATCATTGCAACTTTGCAACTGTCTTTTCATCTTAATCTGTATGTTATTTTCATTGCTTTGAGTTCTGGTGAATGCAGCGAATGACCATAATGGATGCTTAAAGCTCCAGTGGAGAGATTTTGTGTGGTTATGAAACATAATAGACATGTCTGACCTCTATAAGCTGAAAAGACTATCAGCCCCAAGTTGATTCTGTCTATATCATTGTAGAAAATCATTTCTAAACAGATGGTTTTCACATAAGTTATTATTTCTTATGCCTGAATCTTCTACCATGTGGTAGGTGTCACATGATTTGATCAACTGCATGCTGCTAAATTTACCTCTTTTGACACTTTCCACAGCAATGACTCTCAGTGAATGGTATTTTTGTTTGTTAAAACAAAACCCAGCAAAAATGTAATGAAAAAAAAAAGGACTGATGGTAAATGACAGATACCTTAACTTTGTGTGATATTAAGATAAATTTAGTTGAACTTCACATGGTTATCAGCATATGTAGCTTGGTAATATTTTGGCATCCTCATAGCTTAAGCTGTACTCTGAAATGCAAATGACTTGCTTTGAATAAAAAGATACTGTCAGTGATGAATTAATGTAACTTTACTTCTGTATGCAAAAGAGCAGTACGAGGGATCAGGGTGGAACCATTACACAGCTTGCACATGCTTTGTGAGGCACAGTATCTTAATCAAACGTAGTGTTTGGCTTTCACTTGAGGCACTTCTAGCTTACTACTGACTAAATATTTAAAGGCCCTGGGTTTATATGTTTCAAGTAAACCATAGATGTATTTTAGCCCTTAGCTATTATTATAAACCAACAGCAGCACTTCAAATCAGTTCTATAAGTAGATGAAAGCCAGAGTAAAGATATGAGTGGTTATTGCAGCCGCATCATGAAAGGGTTTGCAGGGATTTAGTCTACAGGGAAAACCATAAAAGTCAACCCCACTGAAATGAATGCATAAATGAGTCTCTCTAAATCTTATTTGGACATGAAGCCTCTGATGTTCAGTATTTGTACATGATAAAAGCACATGAAATCCTGCCTTGATGAAGCCGCTGGTGCTGAAGTGTGATCCACTTTGACAGCAGCACCTATGGAGTCTCCACTTAGTTAGGCCAAATAAAAGATTCTCAGCTCAGTGATCATTTAGCCTAAATGAAAATAACTTCCTCTTTAATCTCAGGAACTATTCATATTTTATATGTGTGCATTGAGCATGAGACTATTCAGTTTGTTGGGTGCTAATGAGACCTGTGGTAACTGACAAAATAAAAGTTACTGATAGGAGTGCAACAGCCTTGTTTGCAGCACATCTTAAAGTCACTTTAAAATTTTCCAAAAAATTCAAATTTTCAAGCCACTTAATCTGTTCCTAAAAAGTTTTCTTTTCGAAAAAAATAAGTAAAAGTGCAATTACCAGTATAAGGGGCATACAAATACAGATCAACTCAGATCCTCAGTGGGATAAAAACAGATTCAGGTATCTTTTTTGTGTTAGTTTTAACCCTAAGATACCTGCCCGCTGGAAAGAATTGGTATGAAAACAAGTCACAGAGAAGGTCAGTAAAAACTTCCCCAAATTTGGAGGGAGAAACCCTTCCTAAGCCACTGCCCTTACCTTGCTGTGTCCGTCTGTTTGTGTGGGATTTTAAATTAGATGATACATTACCAAACCAAGCTGAGATATAATGTATTTTGCTCTCTGTTACAGCATGACGGAATAACATCATTATCCACTGTCCGACCCCAGCAGCCGAGTCTGCACTATGGCATCTGTGTGCAAGCGGAATTCACATAGACTTCCTAAAACAGATTGAATACACTCTTATTTTTTAGTGAGATAAACCTGGATAATACAGATGTCTGGACCACTAGTGGAGAATTACCCCTCAGATGTCCAGATATATTCGTAAGATCTTTGTTTTTTAATGCTTAAAATGTTGGTGGTTTTACATGTTGTGTTGTTGGTCTGGATGCTTGGTTGCACACTGCAGAGAGCAGAGAGAGGGAGAGGAGGTGAAGACAGGAGGAAGATGAACATACAGATGCATAGTGTTCATAAAGAGAGGGGGCACATCTGCTATCTTTCACGCCTGGATGGCTGCATATCTCACAACCACAGATTGCAGTAAATGCAGAGAATTTCTAATTATTCATTTATTTATTTATGCAGCAATGGATGTACTACATCATGTTCTCTTACATTAGCAGCCAGTGTTCGGCATAGTTAAAAAAAAATACCTGCATGACACCACTGACCACCACCATCTTATAATGGTGGAAAATTAAATTGTCAGCCCGCTGTATACCCCAAATAATATATTAATGAAATTCATTTAGTCTGTTGGAAAGATTCTTATGAGGTGTTGTGGCTTATTTAATTATTTCTCAGTAGTGTTGCTCTCTGCTTTCTCACTAAAGTGATGCCATTTAATTGAACAGTGCATAGCAACAACCGAGAAACACTGAGATTACTTTTCTTGCTACATTTGTCTTTTAATCTTAATTTGCACGTGAATGCAGCGAATGACCATAATGGATGCTTAAAACTCCAGTGGAGAGATTTTGGCTGGTTATGAAACATGGTAGACAGGTCTGACCTCTATAAACTGAAAAGACTATCAGCCACAAGGTCGATTCTGTCTAAATTATTGTAGAAAGTTAGATCTAAACAGATGGTTTTCACATGAGTTGTTATTTTTATATGCCTGAATCTTCTACCATGTGGTAGGTGTCACGTGATTTGATCAACTGCATGCTGCTAAATTTACCTCTTTTGACACTTTCCACAGCAATGACTCTCAGTGAATGATATTTTTGGTTGTTGAAGAAAACAGCAAAAAATGTAAGGGGGAAAAAAAAATCAGAACTGACACATGCCCATAATGAGACCAAGTAAGAGAACAGTTTTTTAACTGTTTTAACTTTTTCGTTCTTATCTGGTTTATCTGGCTCAAATAAAATAAACATATTAATATAATAAACAGGTCAGGACCTCAAATGCAATTGTCATCAGTCTTCCCTGAGCTTTTAAGTGAAGTTAACGTCTTAAAAGTAAAGTAAACAGGGAGACAGTAAGGGTTTTTCACCATTCTACAATACACAGAAATATACCCTTTCCCTTTTGATTGATTTTTATTTCTACTTAATATAGAGAATTTAGATAAATTTATAACAGAAGTGAATCCAAAATGAGACACTTGACCTTCACTTAGCTTCTTAAAAAAACAGAATTGCAAATTGTATGGTGTGCTGTTTCACTTACCAGAGTATCAGGCTGAAGAAAGATTTTGTGGACTCATTGATGGCACTTAAAGTGTTGACCAAGTTTTCCCCTTGTCCTCCAATACTATTGAGGGCCAGGCTAATCAAAACAGACCAGGTGATCAGGTCCAAGATGTTGGTTCCGTCAACATAACCATGAACGAATTTCATGTGTGTCTTATTCTGGAACAAGAGCAGAAACCCATAAGTCATGATAGTCCTAGAGAAACAGCAGGTGTTAAGAAAACATTTTAAATGTTCACTTAGCAAATCCATTTTCATTGCGACAGGACCATACTTAAATTTTAATTTTTCCTGTTACCATGCTTGAATTTTCTACCTTTGCCACAAACACCACCACTTCAGCCTTGAACTATAAATACAAAAAACACAAACTGGAGTTCATTTGATAACTGCAGCAGGGAAATAACAAACACAAACAATTTGTAGACGAGTACACTTCAATGAGAGCACATCTGCTGAAAGCATACCTGAGCAGGGTTTGCTGGGAACAGGTTCCTTTCAACAACAAAAAAAACAGGTCCCTTTCAACAACAACAAAAAACAACGACAACAAAAAGGTCACAATGTCAGTAAGCTTGTGAATGTTGTAAAACTACACAAAGTACACAGCTTGTGATGTTTGTTTGACTTTTCTGAACACCTGACATGCAGAATTTGTTATTTAAATATATCATAATAAGCTTCTCCTCTTTCACTATCAGGTCATATATTGCTGTTACAGTGGCATGGGTCTCATCTTCGCTTTCTCAGTTTCCTCTCTAGTGTCAGCTACTCCTGGCTTGATCAACAGCATCGTCAAAAAACAAATAAATAAATAAAAAATTGCAAGAGCTATTTAAACAGGAACATGAAAGTTTTTATTGCATTGAAAACAGTCCTCTAAAATCTAAAATCCTCTCTACAAGTCATTTTAAACACAAAACACAGTATGTGCAACAGATCTCAAGGTGTAAGTTACTCCACGGTTACCCTGAAGTGACTCAAAACTTGAGACTACGATGTGAACATGGAAAGAAGAGCAAACTTCTGAAAACCACGGAGATGGGGACGTAAGATTATGACAACATAAATTTACCTTGTGATTTAAAACTTTGCATACATGTAGTTATATGGACATAGTTCTACCTCGGACTCATATGTATCAGCAGTGTTTCCACTACATTCATTTAGCAGTGGCGCACTGTCACTGCTAAATAAGATGCACCGCTACTGAAATTTCACGTGATCATTAATATCAATGCGCCACTAATGAGTCTACTCGTACTGTGTGAGCACAACAACACACAACGTTATTTCCGATTTGTTGTGAGTCATCAAGGAGTGCATCAAATCCTGTTGGACCCTCTTCTATCAACGTGAAAGGTAATGTTCAAGCTTACACATGGTCTACAAAGCGAGTACCATTAATAGCATTAGTAGCATTATTATCAATGCGCCACTAATGATTTCTACTTGCACTTCTACTCGACTTGTTTTGAGTCATCAACGAGCACATCAAATCCTGGCGGACCCTCTCCCACCAATGTGAAGCTCATACATGGTCTGTATAGAGAGTAGCGCGGGTAATGTAACGTGAATGTAACAGCGTAGCTCCTGGAGTGGTAAGAGAGTGGGGGTAACAACGACCCCCCAGAACACACACACACACACACACATGCTGAAAAAAATTCTAGAGGAAACACTGCCTGACCATGTAAAGGAATTAAATTAGTATTTCAATTTTTAGTGGCGCCCTCTGGTGGCAAAGATAATTGCGATGTGACAACATACCCATGCGACAACAAGCTCCGGTCTCCCCTACTGTTTCTTTCAGTCTGTTTCATAACCATGACAAAAAGTCCCCACAGTAGCTTTAAGTAATGAACAAAACACTTCCTGATTAAGCATTATTGATTACACATTTGAATCTAACTGACTTGAATGAATGAATGGTGATGACAGCAGAAAGTCAGGGTGATTATTTCCTTCTGGTTTTTAAAAAGTGCCACGAAATCTGCCCTACATTTATGTCCCTCTCTGACCTTTGGTAAAAAAAAAAAAAAAAAAAATTTGATTGAAAAAAAACAAACAAAAAAAAAACAACAATATCCTGCCAGTCCTGTCTTATCTGACTTTACTTTAAGATCCAGTGTATTAATGTAGCTAAAGCGTGATTGGTGTTTAAAGTACAAAGGAGAAAATGCGGTTGATTTCTAAAACGGGTTGTAATTTATTCTCAACGCGCTATTGGTCACCGATCGATGCGCGTTCACGGCGCTCCGTGGCGGCGCGCTCGTTGCTTCTGAGCACCGTTTGGAGGAGAGGAGAGGAGGAGAGAGAGACGGAGAGAGCTGTAACCACACCAAGAGTCCACCGAATGACTGCCTTAGCACGCTGCCAATGAACAATCCTCGCATTCCTATGTCTGCCACTTGACCCACTGAACGTTACGGACCAGGCTTCCACCTCTGCACGGATTCAGGAGTCCTACCGCGGGCTGCCCGATTTTTCAGGTGAGCCGTCCTCTCCCCCTCCTTCCCCTCCTTCTTCGCCTCCTTCTCCTCCTGTGACCGATTTGTTGTCTGAGTATTAATCGTGATTTTAAATGATAAAAAGGGGGGATAGTGGCGGGTGCGTGCGCTTTTTTTTTTTTTTCTTGCAGTAGCTGTCCAAGGTGCTGAAACGGGCAGTGGCTCGTGGTAAGAGAGGAGAAAAAAAACACAGTGCCTGTGTAGTAGAGCTAGCGTCCTCATGTTAGGAGCAGGTTGCATGACTCCGCTGTTTGCATGCTATGGGCTATTTAGCGTTGCAGACTAAAACCTCTCAAAGATGTCGTGTTGCTGTCGTGGAAAAAAAAGGATGAAGCTGCAACGTGCATTACGGTATTTCTTCCAGCAGCACGGTCTGACTATGGCTCCTCTGTTTCTAAGCTGCATTGTAGAGTATAGCTTTCCCTCCTCCTCTTGAGACGGTGTGTTGTTTTACTGCATCTGTACCGTTGTCAGGGTCCGGGGTCTTCTCCAGCTCACCTTATCTTCCCCTTTGCAGCCTCATGATACATTTAGGTGCGGTGTAAGGATTGCTTCTGCATCCTCTGATGTCAACAAACAGTAAAAGGTTATCACTGTTGCAGGCATTGATTTTTGTGCACAATAAATCCATCAGGGAACAAGGGGATTGTAGTCTCTTTCAAGTTGAACTTTTGCCCGCTCGCTGGTAATCGTACCGGTGACCAAACCTTGTACAAAAAATGTCTATTTTTTGGAGAATGTCCTCGCCAAGACCTTATGAAATGTTTACACATGTAACCAAACATGAGTTCTGTCAAAAGCATACCGCAGACCACAACTTATGTAAATTGGCAAGGTAAAGAGTCACATCCAGGCCTCTATTGTTCTCCTGCTGGACCCAAATATCATCTTTTTTTTCTCTCTCCACAAACAGGAGCACCTGACATTTCCTGTGGCAGATAAAGTCTCTGGATCATGGCACAGACCAATAGTGGCGGGCAGGGCACCAACGGGGTAGCGGACGAGTCCCCCAACATGATAGTGTACAGAAAGGTAAGGCTGGTGCTGCTATTTTTAGTCCGCACGTGTCGGTGTTTGTGAGTGCCAGTGTGTGTTGAAATCTCTTGCATTAATTTACTTGACGATGAGCTGCGAAATGAAAATTGCTCACACTAATAGCAAGACGGTGTTCCCGCGCCATGCTTGATTTAGGGCTGTAATGCAACATCAGCTGGGTGAGAGCATGCAAGGAACGTATATTTTTTTTTCACACACAATAGGCATGACATGCAAGTGGAGTGAGAGCATACTTAAACACATGCACACTTATGAGAATCCCTGACAGGCATGCACACATTTTCCTGTAAAACCATTCGCTGTCATGTTGGTTTTTAATGGAGGCAAAGCAGTCGTTTATTACATGGCCGGGGGGTGTACTCCTTCACTGTTAAATCTCTAACTACATTAGAGGAATTGAGAAAGGGAGGGGAGTACAACGGCCAAACACCGAGACACCTTAATCCAGTACTGCTTCAAACATCAAACAGATTACTGAAATAATCTGCAGGGAATGTTACATTTGTTTACTCTTCGGCTTAAGGTCCAGTTGATGTTCCTTATAGGAATTTTAGCATCTCTAGCATCTGGGAACTTTAAGGGTCTGAGTTGAGTGTAATTTTCATGATGTTTGAGCCCATAACAAAGGTAATTTTCTGTCACTGAGTGACTGACAAAGTTTTCTTGAATCTTGCACCATCCTCCTCCATAATTGCGCTCGCCTCTCACCATACCCACACACCAAAACAGAGAAGAATAGAAAAAAATCAGAAAGAAAAGCATGGAGAAATGGTTGAAAAAGAGGCAGGGCCAGTGTGAGGAGTTTGTTTGGGTTAGGACTCACCCCTGCCAAATTAGGCTGTACACTCCACCACCCTCAACTCTCCTATTTACACGAGGGAAAAGCAGAGGGCAGAGAAGACAGAGCCTGTTTCGGCCTCCCTGAGTATGAGCTTTACCCTGCTCGTAAAACTGTAGTAAAATTCATTTATCTTTGCCGTCTTTACTACATGACTATGATTTCATTTGTTTTTTTCCACTCAAAGAATCTCCTGAATCTCACTGGAGAAACCACCTTGCAGTTGGGAAACTTGTGTTTTACTTTACTCACACCTGCACTGATGAAGTGATTACATTCTCATCTCACTTACAGATGACTCAAGCTTTGAGTGAGTTTCTGCATTTCATATTCTTCACCCTTCACTGAATACACCCATTTCCATCTGCGACAGCTTCTTCACACTAGGCCGAGGATATGCTTAGCATGATATCATAGATTGACTGTATTTTATAGCGCTCGCAGCGTGTTAGGCGATAGCGTTGCCAGTGTGTGACAGAATTTTCAGGAGATGTTGCTATGCTTGCAGCAAACAGGAAGGCTTTCTGCTTTTTGAAATCAAAAATTGTAGGATCTTCTTGAAGCAAAACAGCAACCAGATACATGAGAGGATCTTATAAAGTAGGCTGGATATTTAGGATTACAGGTCAGATAAGTGACTGTTTTATCATTTTTTATACAGTGCATTTTCGTGAAGACAAAGATGAAAACATCTCTGCTTATTTTTCCATTTTTATAAAACACATCGAACAAATATGCTGAGGCATAAAAGACAGTTGCATCTACATATTGACCTATGTCTCCCCAGGTATTCAATTACATGTGATGTCTCTTCCTTCCTCCTGCTATTGATCCCTCCTTCCTGCTGTTCCATCATGCTATGACGCATGGAAAGAGTAAAGTATGCAAATTAGCCAAACATCTCCAGCTTGTGCAAGTCTTGCCTTAAATGGTGTTTTTCTATAATGTCTTTAAAATAAGGATGCAAGAATGATCTGAGTTAAGAAAGTGTTTGTTCCAAAGTGTTGGTTTAGTCATAGAGGTTTCATACTTCATCCAACGCTTCCCTTCACACCACTTGACCACACATGGCCACAGCTTGGCTCCGCTCACTGACTGACCTAGATACACCGCAGAGTGAAAGAACATGGTGAAAGAAGGGTGGAAGAAATCGTGTTTCTGAAGTGGGTTTAAATAAAATAAAAAAAATGCAGCTGGAAGAGCTCCGTCTGTAGACATGTTGACTCCGCCAGCATGAGCTGAAGCCCCGATTGCTTTTCAACCAAGATGACTTGGCAGAGGTGTTGCAACCCACACTTAGATGAGGCTAATTCTCGAGTGGAAAAGCAGCTTTTATGTACTGTTCCTGCTGCTGCTCAGACTGCTTAAGCACCAACTTACTGCAGGAAAATAATGTTCATATCGAGCAGCATCTACTCAATATCTGACAATGTGCTGGTGGTGTATAGTAGAGGAAGGATTATGTAACTTGAGCAGAGGGAGTTTTATGGTTGAGGACAGCAGAAAGTGGTTTGATAGTCGTTCCACTGGGAGCATAACTATATCTTTTCACCCTCTCAATCTCTCCTCCCCTCTGGCCCATCCACCCCTCCACTCCTGTCATTAACGTCTAATGAAAATGGATGGCAGAGCTGAGGTGTTGACCTGCCTGCAGTGGAGATGTGTGCAGAGATGTCTGTGTTTTTTTCCCCGTCATGCACATACACTAGGGGTGGCGGTTGGCCTTGGGTTTAAGCGTCCGTCCTGTGCACAGAGGCTGTAGTGCTCATCTTCGAGATTGCTGGTGTGACTTCCAGCTGCATGTGTTCCCCAATCTGAACTACCCACACTCCCTGTCTCGATAAAGGAAAAAATGGGAATAAAAAATGGATGCACACATACTTGCAGCTATTGATAAATATAACCACAAATCCACACAGTGTGTTTGAACAGTCAAACGTACAGAAATGCACGAAAACTCTCAGCCTGTCAGTGATTTATTTAGATCAGTTGCTGCAAATTTCATCACTTGCTATATGGATCCAATCAGGTCCCAACAAGCAATATATCAGAGCTCATCCAGTTTGTGAGGAAAGACCGATAAAACGTCTGATAGAGTGATTTGGCAGATACGCACAGCACATCTGCTGCTCTGCATCATTACTTACCATTTAAAAAGCTGTTCAGATTTCTTTCTGCTCACATATTAACCAAGTCAGGCTCATAACTTCAAGAGTGTATGCTATGTGTTTTTTTTTTTTTCTGCCTGCTCACATGTGTGCGATGAATAATGCTGTGATGCATACATGAGCGTGTGTGTGTGCCGTATGTAGGGCAAATGTTGCTAAGAGAGAATCGTGAATTTTTTATGCACGCCTAAAACAGCTCTGGTGAAGTTCACAGCCATTCAACGTGAGGAGGGAATATCTTCACTCAGCGGGAAGCGTGCACTGTGTATGTGTATGTGTTAGCATCTCTGTATGTATGGAAGCATGTATGCAGTGTCTGGTATCTTAAAAAAGTGAAAAGGTGAAAGAAAATGCACTGTGATGTATAAGATACTCAAATACTCATTAATCCTAAATGGATCCAATTACATAATAATGTTCTGCGCACATTCATCTTAACTCAGAAAGAGAAAATCCACACTAATGTAACTCAGTATGCCATGAAAATTAGCATACTCAACCAAAAGTAAAGCAACACACAACTAAGTATTTTTATAATTTAAAAAAGTCTAGTTTATGAAATAAATACATGGTTAAAAACGGAGAAAATTTGCTATCATTTGTAGCTCTGAAAGAGGAATAGTACCATATATAAACCACAATTTCAGAAGCAGATATTGCTGCTATTTAAACTTCAATAAATGAACTGCAGGCAAAAATTTTAAAGTGAAACAAAAATCCAAAAGGTACACCAGTCAGAGACAAATATATATATATATATATATATATATATATATATATACACACATATATATATACATATATATATATATATATATATATATATATATATATATATACATATATATGTATTTAAAACTCACATGTTATCATAAACATAGATTATTTGATTATTGATTCTAAAATTGAAACAAACAGTTTCTAAAAAAGAGCTTTAATTTTTGAAAATAAAATGGTTACTAGTTTCAGAATCCATTTCTGTCTCACAATGACTAAGACACCAACCTAAACAATCTCACTTTTATTCAGGTTCAGCTTCTCCGTCACTTAAAAAGTTTCTCCTATCACCAAAAACAATGTTGATTTTAGAAGAGCTGGGCTTTGGAATGTTGTGACTTACTGCACTTAAGCTAGAAAACCTCTCTTTTCTTCGCAGTCTGACAGAAATCTCTCTTGATTTTTGCAAAAATAAAAATTTTAATAATTTGATTGCCTCACATTCCACCCATCCCTTTTTCATCAGAAAAACTATTTACAAGGGTTTTTACAAGATAAAAATGAAGACAGTCATCCTCACCAATTACGATAAATATAAAATGTTTCTGTCGAACTGAATGGCAACACATTTTCTGCATTTTAAATTGTCAGCACTTTAGGCACTTAAAAATGTAAGCACAAATATTCATCTCTTCAGAGTTTTGGCTTGATTTTTTTTTAAACAGATGATCAACAAGTTAGAAAATTCAACATTTTCTCTGAGAGCACTTTGGCAAAGTGAACACTTACAATCTCACTTGATACCAGTAAATGTTTTAAAGAAGTTGATTTGCCGCATTTCACTCTCACTGTAATTTCGGAAAACTGTGGCTGTCAGAGCTCCTTACAAGTTGAAATAAATTGCCAAGTTCACATTCTTGCAGTTTACTGTCACTGCTGGAGTCAGATCTCCCTCTCTGGCTTAGTCAGTGACAGCTGAGGCAACAGCCCACTCTTATTTACATCTGAACCGCCGACGGGCAACTAGTAATTGTTCTTCAAGCTGCCAGTGTGGCTTCTGTCTGTGTGTAGAGCCATTAATCCTATACTGTAGGTTTATTGTTTTTTCCACAATGTGCTTATCCAACATGGTATCACAGCGTTATATTGTCTCCAGTCGATACAGGAGGGTACTGTTTTACATCTCGGTGCTTACATAAATATCAATATTGGTATGTTTTTGAAGTAATTGGTCCCTGGTGAACTCAGTGTTGTCTGAAGATGACAGCGAGGCAGAAAGAATGTATGCACGTTTACCACTTTGAAGTAGATAAACAACCTAACTGTTGGTATTTGGGCTGAAAAATATCAGAAATATAACACACAACCTTTTTTATATCAATTCAACTAATCAGATCTTATTTTAAAAGCACTGTTCATACAGACTGACTTAGAACAAAGCGCTTAAAGACAAAAAAACACAGTAAAAAGCTATAAAATAATTAATATCAGAGCAGACAATAAGTGATTATCAAACAAGTATGGCTATAAAAGACAAACATTGCCTGTGATTTGCCTGAAGTCTCCAGCGAATACATGCCTTAAGTTATCGTTCAGTGTTTCTAAGATATCGCTTCTGTGATATGTGATGTATTACTTCATTGTATGTTGTAATTCCAACCTCGACATGAATGCATTTTGCTTTTTGGCAGTTTTTCAAATGTTTATGAAGCAATAACTCACCAGGGCTTCCCGGTGGTGGAAGTCTGAACCACCTCATTGGGGTTTGCAGCACATCGGCGAAGTTAATTTTCCCCATTTAAGAATAAGCCACGTAAGATTTGCATATTTTGTGTCAATAAGAAGCTACCATACTAGGGGAGACTGGGGTTTGTTGTCACAGGGTAAGTCGTCACATTGCAATTATCTTTGCCACCAGAGGGCGCAACTAAAAATTGAAATACAAGTTTTATTCCTTTGCATGGTCAGAGGTCGTGTCCTGTCTGAGAAGAGAAGAGCACATTGTGAGCTGAGATGAGTGCCAATTAACCATTTCACACAACCCAAAGTAAAAAATGTTACTTTTATATATTTTAAAATAAGCTTCTCCCAGATAAAAATCCCAGCAGTGATACATGCTGACCTTTTAGAGGAGAGATCAAGGCATCCTGTCGTACCTCAGTCATTGTTCTGTTTTTAGTTAACTTTAAGCCAGAGCTACAATTAGCAAACATGGTAGTTTGGGGCAACATGTCTCAGTCATTTTGGGGTTAGTTGTCACATGTTTAAAGGGATTAAAATTACCATAGAGAGTCTGCTTATCAGCAGTTGTCATATTGAAATTTTGACTTTATTTTTACAGAGAAAAGACTGGTTTAAAGGAGAGGAGAAAGCGAGAAGACATGGTCAAGAATTACAAAAGAAAAACAGAACATGTCAGTGCAGTACCTGAAATGATGCTGAGGGCAGTCAGGCAGGTGACCTGAGCTAATAAATCAATCTGGACTACAATAAAGGACTTTAATGTCAACTACCATACCTGCAAAACATTCAGCCCAGCCAAAATACAGAGTCAGACAGCTCTCCAAACTCCAGAACATGTTGCACAATATTTTATAGTAAGGTTTATTTAATAGCTATGTTCAATGTTTTTTTCTGGCTCAATGATAAATATTTTCTGTGCCTGACTTGGCAACATGTCACATGTTCACACTCTCTATTTGATTGCTTATAACTCTGCACTGACACAAGATATGAAAATGACATGAATATGAAACCTGAGACTTTGGTCTTTCATCTGGTACATATTTTGTTTATATATGATGTATTGATTCCAAGAAACACATAAGAGTGTAAAAAGTGTGACAACAAGCCCTGGTCTCCCCTACACTAGATGTAAGTGGCTGGAATCATGTGATCAGTGGAGATAGATCTGTGAATCACCATATGCCACCCCTGTAGCCTCAGTTTGGCTGCAATACAAAATGAAGTCTGGGCAAACTCCTGTATCTACCAGAGATTTTCTTTGTACATTTTTGATTGCCATTAGCCCAACATATCATTTGCAACAATAAATAACATCGACAATGAAGGCTTCCTCAGAATGTCTCCACCAGCTTTCCCTGATGTTGATGTTAGCACACCCTGGGAAGCTCTGTCCTTCACACTTTTAAAAGGTGTTATGCTGCACTGTGAGATTTGAAACATTTCTCCTTAGCCTGACCTAGTAATGAAGTCATGAACAAACAGAAATAACAAACAGGGCAAAGGTATCAGTGCATGCTATTGATTTGTCAATTGATTAAGTGGTTGTGTACAAGGGATCATTTTGCATGAACAAGACTCTCCCTCTCCTCTGCATTTTTGCAACACAGCAGCATTGTAAGATGATGCAGAGCAGCGGCTAATATTAATACTCTGGGCCTACTTAAAATTCTCCCCAGTAGAAAGCAATTTTCAATCCCTACTTAATCTGCATCTGTTAAACCCACCCTGTATCAGCTGTCCTGTTATCAATACAATTTCCTACAACCGTCCTACATTGTTCATGAGTCATAAAGCAGCGAGAACTGAATACATTTTCAGCTTTTTCTCAGTTAAGAGCCAGATTGAAGGGTTCTTGTTCTGCCTGTCTCCCTCAAGCTGCAATCAGATGATCAGGAAGACCGGGAGAAAGAGTGAGAGAGACGGGGGAAGGGGGGGTGAGGTGGGATGATCCTTAATTGCCAGATCAGAGAGAAATCTTTGTGTGTGAAGTGGGTTCTTTGTATACCAGCTTGCCAGCCAGGCCATTTCTCCTCCCGTGTAGGAAAACATGCATGTTCTTTTGTGCGCGCACTGTGGAGGGAAAGTGTGGGTGTTTGGCAGACACTGTTGGGGTGGAAAATTGGCATTTATGGCTTTGTGCATTTCAAGCTAATCCTTTTTTTTCCCCCTGTATTTGCTGACATCAATACCTAAACGCCAATTACAGGGGCTGGCATTAGTGACACATGCTATAGTCGATAATTATGTAGGTGTGTCATCGTACTGCTGAGGGCAAAAATAAGCCAATGGGCCGTGTTGAATCCTGAATCTTGTCACAATATGAGATGTTGGTGATGCTTTCGCGAATAAGAAGAGGAACACAAGGTCCTTTGAAAACGTTCACTTTTCAGATATGTACAGAAAAGACTGAACGTTGTTAAATAGTGGAAGAGTTGTTAGGCTGTGATGGCTACTCAAAGGACTCAAAAGTATTTTCTTTGATAACTCAGCAGTTAGTATTTGTGAATGATCTCAGCGTTACCTTTAAATTGATCACCTTTAAGCCATTGCGTCACTATTTCTAACCTTGTGAGAGTGACAGATGTCCATTGTTGACAACGGTTACTTTGATTAGAGACACAGACTAAGACTTTCTACCGAAGTTAGTAGTCCAACAGGCAAATCGAGATTAAAAAAAGAGGTTGAAGTGGAGGGGTGACGTTCTAGAGTTGATTATTATTTACATTCATACCCAAAATGAAATACTAAATCTCGATCAGGCGCTACTCACAGGGATATCTGATTACTCTACAATTACTCTCAGCCTGTTTTCCTCCTTCATGCTGTGTTTCTATTGCAAACAATCAAAGCCAACATTAATTGGCGCATATTTGCAGATACAGATTGTATAACACAAGACCTTGACAGCTGAATGTAACAAAATGTCAACTCTCCGCCCTTCACTGGGTGAACAAAACACTGAAGTACAAAGCAAATAACACCTATAAAGCTAGACAATTAGTAAGTTATACAGTAAGTAACAAGGTTTGATACAACGTGCTAATTAGCGAATGCTTAGAGGGATTTTTTCCACAACATTTTAAACATATTTTTCTAGTTTACTTTGTGTTTAAAGCTCCTGTGAAGAATTTTCTACATGTGCCAATTTTATATATTTCTGGATCAGGTCCTTAATATCTACAAGTCTTGTTTTCTGATTCAGAATCTTACCCTGCTTTTATCAAATGCTAATATCTACCCTGCTCATGTTTACTGTTTCATGACTACTAACCTCCTGTAGTAGCATAAAAAAATTACAATGTGGAAATTGTGAATCTTCTTGTACATATAATTTTGCTTTTGAAGGTGATAAAGAGGCAGTAAATTGCTGTAAATTTCAATCTATTTCATAATGTGGTGAATTCTCCTCATATGAGCTTTAAGACATGATGCAAACCTGGATGGCCAGTCTCTACAGTCTTATGTTTATTTTCACCTAAAAACAAGAGCATAGTATTGCCCAACTTTTTGAAGTAAAGTTGCATGGCAAAAAGGGGTTGCATCAGATAAATAACTCTGGCATGGTTCGTCTTACACCACAGGGCCATACAGTAAGGTGACAGATTAAAGATTCAAAAGCAGACTTGACTGGGTGACGGTTTGGGCTGCTCTGTGAAGACAGTGAAAAGATACTTATGCCTCTCTTCCTCTAAGCTCTATCCTCTGTATATGTCTGCCACAGCTGGAATCTTTAGTCCTGTCTGTGTGGGTTATATAAGGGTCTAAAGAAGCCCGAGCATTAAGATAGAGGCTGACTCAGGCCTCGCCCCTGTCTGCTGATTTAATTCCTGCTCAACATTTAGCTAAAGATTACAGGAGAACCTTGGCTGAAGTTGTGAATGAATCCTTTGATATCCGTGGAGTGATGGTCATAATGAGGACAGAGGCGCTCACTTAAGGTGAATAAGCAGTAGGAAATGCGCACAGTCTGTTCATTCTGGGTGTATTTCATTGTATTGGGTGTGTATTTGTTCATCCATCTGAATCAGGTATGTGTCCTTGTCCTCTCCTTGTTTATTTTCTGTCCTACCTCTCCTCCCCTGCCCTGACCCTCCATCACCATACACACCACATGCATCTCAACTCTGCCCTTGCAGTCACTGCCTCTAATACACTCACTCCCCTGCTGTTTCCTTCTTTCCATACCCAAGCTCTGACAGCGATGTATATATTCACATCTGCTGCTTGTTCTTGTCTCTTGAAGCTGTTAGTGCTATGTTTCTATTTACTGTCAAAACTCTGCATTTAGTTTCCAGCCGCATCTCTTCCTGACATCCAGTTTCTTGTCGTCTAGAGTCAGTGATTCATGCCACGTACCCAAAGACTCGTGTTGCTCTTGAGGCGGTGATCAGATGAAAACTGTAATGGTGTTTGTTACAAATTTAATTTCAGTCTTATTGAGACATTTTTAATAAACAAAAGTAAGATCCATTACGTGAAACCTAAACTTAAAACTACCCCTTAATTGCTTCTCCTGCAGGAATTAACTTGTGAAAATGTCAGTGCTTTTCAAATCTCTGAATAAATCCACATTCTACTGAAGGAAGATCAAATATTAGAGGAATGTTGTTCTCCAAAAACCAGCGCTGTATTTCAGAGCCGCTTCTCAAAAGCTAAAATCATATTTGCACGTCAAGAGCCTTCAAAAGTAAATAGAAATAAGAAATCTTGTTATCTTCTCTGCAGAGTATTTCATGCACCGACTCCCTTCTCTGCAATGGATTTCAGCAGCTTGGAGCAAGAATGTCGTTTTTCTGCAGAACATCCTTTTACTTTTTTCACCCTCCATCTTTTTCTCTCTTTTTCTCTCTCTGCGTCTAGACTTGTGAAATTTTCCTCTCAGCTCCAAGACTTTTTCATCCCAGCTTCCTTCTCTGCCTCTCTCCAGTTCTGGTGTTCACACTTTGCCCTCACCCTTTTTTCTACCCCACTCCCCCCTTCCCTTCATGCTCTCTTTTGTTCATTTTCAGGTCTTTGATGTTTCCCATACACTCGCAATAGCACACTAACTTTCTCTTTGTCTGTCTCGCTCTTGCCCTAGCGCACATATGCACCCCCCTCCTCTCTCCCTTCCATCAGTGTGTTTTGCCTTACCAGCAAAGCATCCATCCACCTCTGCCTCTCCGTCCCCTCCTCTCACATCCCTCGCCTCTCTTTGAAGTCATCAGAGCCCCAGTCGGAGCTCCATGCCACTCCAGTCAGCTTTTATCCTCACTCAGTGAAGAAAAAAAAAGGGAGGGATGTATTTAGACCCCGCTGGAGCACAGTCATCTCTCCTCCTGTGTGAAATGATTCACTTGTGACTCATAGCTTTATTGGGGACTCTCTCTCTCTCTCTAAACAAACAAGCAGTGGTCGTGGCATTTTTTCCATCCAAATTGACTGGAACTGTAACTGAGAGTGCCGGCCTGATTGTCCCCCCTGCAGCTCGGTGCTTCGCTCGCACAATGATGAGCCGTTCTCCCAGAGGCAATCATGTCTTGGTGATTAGCCCGCCATGACTGAGTGCCATCGCGCAAATCCAATACCAAGCCAAAATAATAAAAGTCAAACAACAATTGCTCCAAAGGGTACATTTTCATATGTTTGAGGCGTACATTTGCATTTGCCAAACAGGAGGAGACGCACCTTTTGTCTAAAATCCGGCTCTTCTCGACTCATCATTTTCACACACACAAGCACACTCAGCTTGCAGGTTGCAGTGTGCTGAGCAGCTTCCACCTGCAGCCTACTGAGGCTCACAGCTTCACACCATTAGTTCAGCTTAGCGAGCACAGCCATCCTCAGTACAGCCTCGTCTATAAACCTCGGGCGCCATCTTGACTCAACTGCTCCTTTTTTCTCGTCTTTTTCTGCCTTCACTGCAAATGTGGCAGAATAATGATATCCAGCTATAAACAAAACATGTAATATCAGTTTCTCAAATTGCTTGGCAGAATGTGTTTCCATTCTTACATCATACTTTTTCAACAAACTCTTCCAAAATGAAGCCAAAAACATCCCTTTGCGCTCAACCATTATACTATATATAGTTCATTCGGGGACTTAATTAGCTTGTTGTGTAATCTGAAGCAATGTCAAGGCGTCTTTAATGTTTCCATATTTAATGATGATATTTGAAGATGAACTTGAAATAGTTGTGTCAGCTGTAAAATATGAGCATGCGAGATAGGGTCTGGGTGGCGGGAAATTGGCCTCATTAGATAAATTCAAGTCTGCCTGTCGTGTCCAGGCAGCCATGTAAATAAGATGATTAATCACAGCTACTTAGATGAAGTTGGCGATGGAAATGCATATTAAGAAGTCTAAGCTGTAAGCTGTTCTTGAAAATGCACATAGTTAGGATAAGAACAGTTTCAGCTCACTGTCTGTCTGCAGGTGCAATATGCGACTACTAATTTAATCCAGATTTATTTAACTCTTTGTCCATCAGATGAGTTGCCATGAAACTGTACAAAGCCATTTATGCTCTATAACATCTAACTAAGATGGTAAACTATTTCATTTTGTTAGCATGACACCATCTTGCCACTGTTACTCATATTTTTCAATCTAGTGAGGCATTTTTATCTTATTTAAGTTTATATATTTTGCCTAACAATAGGGCTGGGCGATAAAACGATAACGATATATTAAAAATTTCTCGATATCGATATAAAAACATGGTCAATATGCTTTTCGATAGTCGGCATTCTGCCATGTTTTGGTAGACTATACGAATAGCCAATGAAAAGGGGAGTTGCTCTGGGTCTGCTTCACGCTGAACCAATCATGTGCTGAATTAGAACCAAGTAGCAAACAACTATGTAGTAGCAGGCTGCAGCTACACGCAACCACAGCACTTTGACACGTGAAGCCGGCAGCGCTGTCAGTGAGGAAAAAAGAAAACTAGCGCTACCCTCAGCAGAAATGCAGATGAAGATTCAACAGATGACATGCTACCAATAAGCACTGGTAAATTTCATTTAAGAGTAACAGGAAAATTTAAGATTGATAAGTGATTTTTTATTAATATCGGTATCGACTGATCTGAAAAAAACATGTCGTGATAAACTTTTTCCCATATCACCCAGCCCTACCAAACAATATTACGTTATACAGGACAGCGGTTTGGACCCCTCCCCACCCCCATCCACGAATGGTAGCCTTAGTTCTTTGATTCCTGTTCTTGCTGACAGTCTCTCATTAAGATCTTTGTTACGCAAGGCACCCAGAGTAACACGGTGAAAGGCGTCGATAAGGGAAATATTACGCATGAAGGCAAATGACATTAACAGCTCAAAGTAGTTGGAACTGGTTCTCATCCAGAACTGGTTCTCAATTCCTATCCCTAGCTACTCCAAATAAAAATGAAGTCCTTTTATATGAAATGCTAGTCTCAGATCTGAACAATCAAATAAATTGGCTGACAGTAAATTAGTCACTTGCTCCTTTGAGTGTAAATTTGAAATCATAGTCTTCCAGGCATAAAAAGGAAACTATTTCACTGTACTTTCAATAGAACTCCTTATCTTGGGTTTTTAATATTCATCATTATCTCAGACCATGACCTTGAGTCTAATAGAGGGATTACATTCAAGTAGACAATACCGTCTCCAATGCTTGTGCTTTCTCCCGCCATCCGTTTGGTGTCTGCTGCGGTGGCTGTTGGTTGGCATCCCTGTGACAACACCGCCAGCAGCACGTCAAATGCCATTATCTCAAACACTAAAGCAATGTGTCC
The DNA here is from genome assembly GCA_962446985.1 of Xyrichtys novacula. Classification (NCBI taxonomy): domain Eukaryota; kingdom Metazoa; phylum Chordata; class Actinopteri; order Labriformes; family Labridae; genus Xyrichtys; species Xyrichtys novacula. The sequence goes on along the minus strand of OY660874.1, from coordinate 19,950,085 downwards.
AGCCCACCCTTAGCTAGCAAAGTGACAGCACATGTGTATGTTTATGTGTGTGAATGTGTGTCTGTGTAATTATGTCTTAATCTGTGCTCGCAAATGAGCAAACATTAGCTCTGTTTAAAGAGCGCTGCTCGGTCCGTGAAAGCCTGCAGTGCGGTGGCTGCGCTTATGCATTTTTCACCAACCCCTTTTACTTCTAACCACATCGATGAAAGACTTCATTACTGCCTGTAACGAAGTACATTTTCCCCACCACTGCACTAAACTGTAATTAATTGTTTACCTGCGGACTTCCAGTTTGTGCTACTGTATAACATTTCAGAGAAAAATACTGTGTAATAGCCCATATTTTGCTAAACCATTATAGGTGTAGTTTTTAAACAGAGTGCATCTTTATAGTTGTGTTGGTATAGATTATTCAAACGGTACTTAAAGTTATACTATTCTGAAATTAAGCTATATCTTTTACAGTGATCATGGAGTTTTTTTCATGTTTTTAAAGGATAATATAACCGTAAATAATAGATTAACTGGAGCTGAAGTTTTCGGTGAAACTCATAAACCTGCAAACAGTCACTAGCAATTTTTCAGCTTACCATTTAGTGTCCTAAATTTTTTAAAGGAATACAATGTATTGATAAAAAGCTGTAGAATATTTGTTAAAACAATTTCCCTGCCCACAGCAACAAATACTTGTAGGTATAGCCAGAGGTGTGGATCTTTAACCACACTCGACGGTGTGCTGGTCCCTCTTTGGGTACAATCTGCACATAACTGCCTCTTTGGGTACTTTGTAGACAAAGTGTGCTTTTTTTAACAATCCATCTTGTCCTCTATAAGATTAAGAATAACTTTTTTTAAACAGACCAAACAATTCTCCTTTTGAGAGTTACTTTTTCAGGCATAAAGTGGAGGAAGACATGCAGGAAAGGCTTGTGGCTGGGAAATCAAACCAGCAGGGGACAGTAGCCCTTAAACACACGCACACACCATGCTGTCTTTTATAGTCATATGCAGCTCTAAGTGAATACTTTCTGTCTGCATGTTTTTTGTCCTCTCCTTTGACATCAACTCTATAGCAGCAGTGACTAACACAAAAATCAATCATGAAATTCAGCTTCTACCTAATGGACTTCTTTGTTTTTGTTGGTATGGAGGCCTTAATATTAGTTTCAGTCTGTTCAGTAACCAGCTTCACAACCTTGAAAGTGTTCCGTCACCTTTTCACACTTTCTATTGCACCTTGTCTGTAAAAAAGACCGGCTTTCTTTGGCCACCTATAATAATTAAAGCATATGTGTTATCAGCTCCTCTGTTTCCTCTTGCTTGGCCTGGAAAACTGCGACTGGACACTGTTAACAGGGTTTCTCATCTCCCAATAAAGCCTCGACATAGATCTTGTGAACGTGTATATTGGCAACATCTTTCTGGCTGTCTGAGTGGGACAAAAGATAAAATATGTTATCTGAGCTCTGAGAGGAGTGAAATAGGACAAGGTCAGGTTTAACAATGTAGTAGGATATGATGGGAAGGGTGTCTCTATTTCTTGTAACAGACTGGTTTGATTTGTTGACGGTAGTTATTTTTTTCTTTTTCGCTTGAACATCAGTAGAGCCCAGTGTGAGCTGGTTTTGAAAAGAGTTAGAAAGGATATGTCAGAGCGGGGATGAAAGCAGTGTTTCTATCACCAGATTTGATAAAAGGACAGCATGAAAGTCTAAAGAGAAGAAATTTGTCTCCCCAATGGCCTGAATGAAACATAACACTCCTCAAAGTTGTGAATGCATGATAAGTTTACCACCACATGAAGCACTTTACTGCCAAACTGTTGCTGTGATGAAATCTAGATTTTAACTTTTCTCAATTTAGTAAAGTAGTGCAGCCTTTTATGGTAACACTTTACAATAACCATAACTTAAAAATGGTAAATAGACCATTTATAAATGGTAAGCAGATAGTTTATTAATGTTTAATCATCATTTATAAATAGCATGTAGACCATTAATAAATTGTACATTAAAAATTTTAAAAACCTAACCCTAACCCTAACCTTACAATAACCATCTAAGTAATGTTAATAGGTGGTTTATAAACCACTTATTAATCATTTACAAAGTATTACAAACATCAGATGCAACTTTACAATAACCATCTAAGTAATGTTTATAGATGGTTTATAAACCACTTATTAATCCTTTACAAAGTGCTATTGACACACATTTTAATCTAGATGTTTTACAACTAATAAACTCTGTATAAACCTTTAATAAATAGTCCATTAATAATGAATGAAAATTATTAATTGTAATTTCATTGCTTGTTTATGGTAAAGTAACTATTAACTTACGTCAATAAACTATTTGCCATTTATAATTGGTCTCTATGCTGTTTTTAAATGATGATCAAACATTAATAAACTATCTATTTACCATTTATAAATTATGGTTATTGTTAAGTGTTACCGTCTTTTGTTTTGAAAGGTTCAAATTGTCATCAGCATTATGATAACTTCTCCCTGATGATGGCTGAAATCACCCGCGACTTTTGGAGCGAAAGGTTTAACACCGTCTAACCTTCATCATCTGCACAGCTCCGCAAGTGTCAAGTGTCACTTGCGCTAAACAGTCAGCCTTTATCTGTTTATCCTGATGTTGTGTCCTCAGAAGTGAGCGTTTGTGTTTCCTGTCAGTTCCCTGCTCCTTGTCTAGTCTCTGTTGTGTGCAGACAGCAGAAGACAGAAGAATGTTAGCCTGCCAGTATCCAGCTGCTTCTCCCTTATTGGTATTCAGGGCACACGGAGCCGCCCTGAGTGTCTGTTGCACGTGCCAAGGAGGAATGTGGGAAATGAGGTACATGGAGAAAAGAGGAGGAGGGGGAAGAGGAAAGAAGTGAAGCCCCCTCCCTCTCATGTTATTTGGACCTAAAAATAGACAGCATCCTCCCTTCTTTTTTCTATTCCCAGTGCATCTCGGTTTCCACACCGAGCACCTCTCCCTGGATCCTCCCAGGATCCTCCCTCTCTCTCCCTCCTCGTCCTCTTCCTTCTTGTCTTTCTGTTTAGTCTAAGTAAACATGCTCTCTGGTGCCCCATGATAAGACTCCTCAAGTGTAAAGCCAGACAGTTTGGACGCCGCTAACAGGCTTGGCTTGATAAAGGATTAACTATAGGGGTGATTTAATTTAACACCACGGTATTCCCTGAGCCAGACTGCACTGTGTAACCTCTGAAAATAAAAGCTCATTAAATGTTCCTGAGCACAAACCCCCTTAGTGTCAACAACTGGTGATTGCTTATCTCAAATTAAATCACAGCATGATCTCTTAAAACAGTCTTTAATTATTGTTTAACTAAGTTTAAAAATAGGTTTATTTAATAGTCTATGCATGACTGATAATAGATAATAGCATGCACTTTTAGGTGTGTTTATATACTCCTATCTAAGTTGGCTCATGCAAGGTTAGCCACCTTGCCAAAGAGATATCCAAACAAACAAAATCAAATCAAGTACATGTTCCGATTAGAAACCATCAACAAACAAATCTAATAGCAAAACTGTGATGAATTCCTTTTGAGTCAGCTTTGACCTGAAAATGTCTGAGTGTGTGCAACATTTTCAGCACTCGGTGTTCAAATTTTGATGGGAAACTTTTGCAGATTACATCTATAAAGTGATGCAGCATTCTTGCTTCTCTATCTCCTAATTTATGATAGTGTGCAGTTTGAGTGATGAAATCATGGTAGGTGGGCAGGAGGGATATTGGCTTTCAGTGGATTATGTTCTAGCACATGGCCAACCTTGGCTTAGTCATCGCGCCCACGGCCCGCCCACCAAGAAGATGAGAGTGAGAGAGAGAGAGTGAGAGAGTGAGGGAGGCCTTGCCCTATAGAAACACTATCCCACCAGGAACACAAGAATTTAGTGGCCTTAGAAACTCAGGAATCAGCGTAAGGTAGAGACAAAAGGGTAAAATAAGGTTTGGGCATTGAGAGTACTACTCTAAAATGAGCCAGAAACTGATACGTAATAGTGATGAGATTAGTGCAAACAAAAAAGACAACACTGACAACAGGAGTAATACAAAACAATTGAGTGTTTGTGTGAGCGTGGGCTGCTGTTCCTCAGGTCAGAAAAAGCTCAGTATTATATTAGTCACCAAGAGGCAAATAAAAGTTTTATAAATGATCCTTTCCAACACAGAATCAAAGTGTCCCCGTTTAATGCCCCCAGTTCTGCCTACCACCTAAACACTACCTGTGCCAGTACTTTTCTTAGTCTACCTACTACATGTTTTTCCATATCTGTAGATAGTAATACAGGATTAACTATCACAAAAAATCCTTAATTTAGAAACTTACAGCACCACATCTGATGAATAAAAGGATTCAGGCAGTAGAGTTATTATTTCAAAAAGAATAAACCCAGGATTTTTTTGCAGTGTATATACAAAAAAGCTTTTAATATCAGTGAATAGCTATTAGTTATTGATGATATTAGGTAATATCACGATATCGCTGTTTTTTTTTTTTTTTTGTCTGTGTAGTCAACATTTTAAACTTTTTGAGCATCCACTAAACTGTTTACCTCGGGTGCTGGAGTTTGTCACTTTATCCTAGATGTAGAAGTCCTGCAAACATTGTGTTTGCTGGTAGTCTGTTGGCATCTACAGTAGCACCAATGCTTGTTACTTTCACGTTGACTGGGCCTCATTTGTATTTATCTGAAGTATTTATCAGCATTATATCTGAAATTAATTGGAACTGTACAAGCAAGCAGGAGCGTCTATTTGTGGGCGGGGCTTGCTGGTGCAGAGAGGGAGGGGAGAGGAGGAGCTGAGGGGAAAACTGGTTGGGAGGGGTAGAGTTTACATTCAAGATTCTTCCCCAAAACTGGCAATTCCTCAGATCCTGCCTACCCCACCTTAAAGCTGCTGCGTTCTGTTGCAGCCGTGATAAATAAACAGTGACACCACTGCACTCTAAAATGGTTCATTTCACTTAAAAAGAAATAAAACTCAAGAGAAGCCAGTTGATAAGCCAAAAGTGATGTGCACTTTTTTGTAAATAGAGAAGAAAGATCACTGAAGCACTGAAGTTCTGAGCTAGCAGCTACAAGCTCAACATTCAGGGGCCGCTAATCATACTGATGTCAACGGGAAACTGCATCATAAAAACTGGCAGAGCACTACTTTATGGGGTATATCACCACAAACCTGAGGATGAAACGACCATACACTTCTTACCTCTGAGTTGTGGTTTCAGAGCGCACTTGCAGCACAGCATTGATCTGAGTAAAGTGCTATGCTTAATAAACTTTTCTTACTTACTTGCTGAAATCACTTGATTTTAGGTGCGTTCGAGCAGACTACATAATTTTTGTATTTATTAACATCTCAAACCCCTGTATCCGTTTACTCCCCTTAGAAAAACAGTCCATGGATTTGTAAATTTATCTGAATTGGCACACCATTCCTTCTTGGCTTTTCCTTTTTTAATTTTGACTTTTATTACCAATTTTAATATCCTCCACTGCTTAGATCAGATAACAGTATGAAATTCTGTTGGGTCTACTGTCACCTTTAGCAGTAGTAATAAAAAATTTGCGAGTATTTTATTATGTGAAGATTCAGAGCTTTAATTAGAGTTGAACCTTGAATATACCTCAATCCACTCAGCAAAATTTGATCATATTAAATAAACTGTGGTTTTAAAACGTAGAACACAGCATGATAGGACGTACCAGATCTAAAATTTGTAACAAAAGCTGAATGAAGTGCAACAATGTCAAATGAGGATACATGCCCATGCCTTTTTTTTCCAGGAAGCAGGCATTGCTGGCTGACTACCTCTCATCCATGATTCAGTGTTCGTCTCTTTTCTTTGGTAGGGGCCTGTCCCTTGGGGAGGTAGATGTTGAGGAGTCTGGGGAAATATTGAACATCCTTCTGCTGCCTTACACTGGGGACACTGATTCTCTGGGGACGCGGAGGGGGGGGATCGAGGCCGTGTGTTCTAAAAAGCCGTGGAAGTTGATGAAAAATACTGTGAGAGAAGGGCATTGTGGTGCGAGTATCTGTTGGCAACCATCTGGAGAGCACTCTGAATTAAATAATGATAAAACCGTCTGTCCATCAAACCAGAGGACAGCTCTACAAATGCTGCTTATGCTGTTGTACACTACACACAAATTCTGTACAAGGAGTTTGATTATTAGACTACCAGCAAGAAAGTGATGGAGAACACAATGCACAACCAGTAGCATAATGTACAATATTTAGTAATGTTGCAGGAAAAGATTATTATACAGAAAACTGATTAGACCAAATTAGTTTCCTGGAAATATAAGTTAGAAAAGAGAAAATGAGAAATGATTAGCCTGTGGTCGGTCATGGCTGTGGATGAATTAACTTGAGAGAAACATCAAAAAGGCTGTAAAACAGATGTTCTTTGTTTCGCTCCTTCATCTTCATGAACGTTTCCAACATCTAATAAGACAAAGGCGCCGTTTACTGGGCAGGGATTGGTCTTTGCTTCTGTACTCATCCTAGAGATGTGCAGACTATTTATTTGAATCAGGCACTAGATAAATGCAAGGAGCAAATCATGGAGTTGGTATGTCTGTCTTAGGGACGGGAATGGAGAACAGGTTCTTGTTGAGAACCGGTTCCAAATGGTTCAATCCATCGACATCATTTACATTTTAACGCAATGATTTCCTTAATGATTCCTTTCTTCTGGGTGCCTTGAAAAACGGTTTTCAACGAGTGCCAGTCTACGCGAACGAGAACAGAGAGAGAAAAAAGCATGGCGGACAGTACTAAAAGTAGGCAGAAACGATCAAAAGCGTGGATTCATTACTAAGAGAGACAACAACAGCACAAAGTGCGATGGGGGGCACGTATCAAAATACATACATCTTTTTCTGTTATCAGAGACTCAAATAATTTTGAGTTAATGACGAACAACTACAGTCTACCTTTTTTTTTTTTAAATCAAAGTAAGGCATTGATAAGGGAATCGTTAAAGCATTGAATCGATAAGCAGAATCCATTGTGGCATCGATATCGATAAAATCTTATCAATTCCCATCCCTAGTCTGTCTTCTCTGCAACACATTTAACAGATTTAATGAGGCAAAATATTTTTTATATTTCTTTGTTTAAGTTGTGTTGGTAGTGTAAACACATTTATGTATTTCCATATATAAATGCTCAAGTGTCGCAAAGCATCTTATACAGTTGGAAATCAAACCAGCAATGATCAGCGGATGATGCTAGCTGAGGCGAATAAGGCAAATGAACTGTCAAACAAGCAGGAACTCACTAAACAGGGAAACACACAAACAGGTAATAGCCAAATAAGGTAATGTAATCAACACCTATTAAGGTAAACATGCAACCGAGTTCGCAACAACTTCTTTACAGCTAACAACAGATCACTTTTTCATCAAGTGATTCTTCCAGCTGAGATGAGGAAAGATATGCAGGGAAGTTCTTAGAAGGTGTATTATTGAAACATGATACTGAAAGTCACAGAAACATTTCATTGCCATCAATGACAAGCATGTTAAACCAAAATAATACTGCTACACGTTATAATTAATACTGTTGTAAGTTTCTTGTTGACCAAAAATTACTTATTTTTGATGTATGTATATAAAACTTTGAGTTTTTGTATAGAGCAAAGAGCACCGAGCAAATAATCTTTTAAAGCTAGCGTTGACTTCGACTGATATGTAAAGGAAAATTGTTTTGCTTCTCAGCTCAAGTGCTAGTTTAGCTTGCCACATTTTAGCACCTCTGACAAAGGCTGTCATGTCTGGCCTCTATCCATCCTGGCTGAAATCTTACTATATAAACAAAGATGAAAAGTGTTGTACAAGGCGGTGACCTCTTTTACTCCTATAATAATGGTTTCATCTTAATAATGGAGTCTACACCACCTCTGAATGACAGCTGGGAGGTTGAGTAATGGGTTGAGACTAAAGGTCTCAATATGCTACACATGAACCTTTTTTTTCTCTCACATTGTCCGGCCACATCTGAAGACAAGTGTCGAAAGTGTTAATAGCTTTTGAAATGGACACTCGCATAGTCAGGTGAAATGTCAGCTGTCATGTGGAGGAGTGAGATGCCATGAATCACAGAAATCAGGATAACCATGCACACTTTCAGACAGCCATTGCTTGAACAAATTTATGAAGTTGAACTCGGCTGCACTCTCGGGAAGTGAGAGAAAAAATCTGCAAAAAAAACATGAAAGGAGAGAGCATGAAAGGGAAGTTCAGACCTTTTTCACTCACTCACCTCAGCACACCTGGACATTTTCTGTCTGAAGTGGGGAGCTTTTGATATTGTTAGTTTTGGTGAGTTACAGAAATCAGGGCATGCAGTCCAACCTCTGGTCCAGAAATTGGAAAAGGGGTTGAGGGAGCCTTTCTTTTGAAGCATACTGGTGTTGTCATGAATCTGATGATCATTTATGGCATTTAATTATCAGCCTGGACCTAGCCCATTTTTTCTGTATCATGGCAAATCCCATTAAACATGTTAATGATCTTTCATAAAGGAGGATTTATCATGACTGTTTTTCAGGTTCGCTCCTTTTTGTCAGAGCAGTGCAGTTTTTTTGATTAGTTTTTGTTCAACCAACTGTTTTATGTTGATCTTTTTGAAATAATCCAAAGAGAAACCCCCAAGACAGTATCTATATAGGCCCTCAGTGTTTTTTTATCAAAGGTTCCCTTCGATGTTATACAAAGATCATGTGTTACAATGCAGCGAAAGCAAGGGAAGACGAATACTTGTATGAAAAGTATTAAACTAGTATTAAATGGATGAAAACAAGGCAGGTTTCCACGAAAAATAGATTAATTATAAATAATTTAATCCAACCTTAAGGTTTGGTTCACAGTTGTTGATACATTGAGCTGTTTCATACCTGCTAATAGCTCATGCTTCTGTGTCCTTTTTACCATAATGACTATTTGTGACAATAACCAGTTTTAACTTTGTTTTTACTCAGTTATTATCAATATCTACTCTTCTTTAACACCTACTGACAGCCAAACAGCTGACAGCTGGCTCCCTTCCTGTTGTTGATTTCTATAAAACCCACTACATAACAAGTTGCATTACCCGCTTTTCTCATACATTTCAGAAGCACTCACTTCTGCCTCATTATATTACAAGAATGGGAAAGACACCTGTTTGTCAGCATGAGTCCTGCCTCTGTTTACTCCGTATGTGTGCGTGCTGGGAGGTGGAGAACACTCCCCAAAAATCAACTTCGGAATCTAGAAGATATTAGCAAAATTCTAAAGACCGGAGTACGGCCTAGCCCCTCTAGATGGTTACGTTTTTTTCTGCTGACTGACTACTCCACCCTGCTTTTGCATGTTGGAGCTTTTTAATAACAATGCAACATGCTGTAACCAAGACATAAGGGAGCTAGATAGCTTTTAAAACCAAAAATTCAGTGTGTTGTATTTCACTCCAACTGTCACAGAGAAAGGGAGAACTTGACAAACAGTCAGACGAGAAAATAAATCAAGGCATTTGATCAGAGAGTCTGGTGACGCTCTATAACTTCTTGGTCTGTTGGTGCATGAAATAAACTGCAACCTGGAGTCTCTGTTTGCAGAAACAAACTATAACAGCTTTCTCATATGTAAGACCCTTCCACAGGTTGTATGGACATTTGGAGATCAATGTGTTACGTATGAATTTCCAGCCACAACAACCAGGGAGGATGTCCTTGCCTGTTGCATAAACAAGATGTTTACTTTTGTTCATCTTTGGCGGTTTGGGCTGATTTTGATTTGAGTGCAACCACATTGGTGTATTGCTGTAATTTCTGCTAAAAATAACAAATGTACTTAGAACTGCCTTTGGAAAATCAAATTCTTCCTTAAAACACCAAAAGAGGTTGAGGCAGCTGCCTCATAGTTTAGTATTTAGCAAAGAAAAACAACAGCTCATGAACTGATCCTGCCAGACAGCTTATCACCTCAACAAAGGAGTACTGTCAAACATTGTTATCCGGAGATCATGCCCCATGACAACTTCACCTATCTTTGCAGTAATTTTTACACTGCTGTTGGTGTTGCTGGGTTGGTGCCAGATAGCTTTACAGCTTTTGCTTTGTGTTTTAACCAGAATGTTTCACACAAGCAATCAGTTAAAGCCTTTCAATAGGAAACACTGCAGTATCAACATGCAAAGGGCCAGGATCAAGAAATATTCTCCAGAGCAACCTTAAGAGCACTGGGCAATAAATAATTCAGTTTGATTAAAGTAAACTGGATTTAGAGGAAATTACTGCGTCCTTTAATGCTTCACTTTTCAGTCACTCTGAGTGCTTTAAAGGAATAAGATGCTATACTTGGGCCAACAGAAAACAAGCAAACGTGCCACTTAGGTAACCCAAAGTCAATAACGCCACATGGGGAATCAAAGATCGCCTTGTTTGTCTGTAAACATCAGCCTCACTTTCATCCATTAGCAGATCAGACCTAAATCACATCAAGCCATCGACGGACTCTCAGTCCAACGTCAAGGAGCATTTCAAAGCTGAGGAGAAACATCATGGTTGACAATATCCATTTGTAATCATAAAAATAAACCAAAGTCTGGAGTAAGAAAGCCATCTGCCTGTCACTGTCCATCACAGCTTGTTCATGATGATTGTACTTGAGCTGTGTGCAAGACTGTTTCGCAGTGGCATCAGGTTTTTCTTATCACAGTCCAACATTATGGAAATAATGGACAAATAAGAACAGCAACAACTGGTGCATTATAAAACACATTCATTATATTAGGTGTGAAAAGTGACAGGAGGAATAATTCCCATTTAAAACAAATGCAGTGAATTCTGTAAAAGCAGTTGTGTAGATTCCAAGTAAGTGTACCTTTTCTATGTGAAGTTGAATCATATTTAATATGTCGACAGAAGAAACAAGGTAGAAAACAAAGAAAAGGAGCATTTGGGATGGTCTTTTTAAAGAAACACATGCTACTTTTAGTTGATGGCTCAATTGACCATATTTCTATTGCAGCTTTTCTCCTCTGACGTCATGCTCCAAGTAATAATACGCTAATATATTTAGAGTTTGAAAATATCTCAATTATTGAACTTCATTTGAACAGGTAAGAAGTGAAGAGGCAGAGTTTAGGCAAGCCTTTAGCTGCCTGGCTACCATGTAAGTAAGCCACAGCCCCAGTCACACCTAAATATGCAAATCTTGAAACCTCACTATCTTCAAGATGAGACTATTATTTATTTAGTTATTTTTAAATTAACCCCTTGTACAGTCTGTACAAATAAATAAACATGATTTCCAAACCAAATCTGTTTTTTGCACCAGATTAAATACAAGTTCATTTCAGGGTCAATGGGGTCTCGTCGGCTTTTTGAGCAAGCCTCAAGTGGACACATCAGGGACTGCAGATTTTTTTTCAGCTTATTTTTTTTATTTATTTACATTATTTTTCTTCCAGCCAGGAACCAAATTAAAACCTGATCCTATCATGTAGCAGGTTAGCTGAAAAATGGGGAAATGCTTGTGTAAGCTGGTGTCTAATGATTATATTTTACTGTCACTTGAGATATCTTGATGGGATCACCACCTAGATTTTCTATTGTTTGCTGTCATTGGCTGCAGATCACTAGAATATATAAATTTCTTATATTACATGACTTACAAACTGAATCTAAAGTCAAACATTTTGACAGCACTGCTTCTTACTTTAAACACACACTTGGATGAGAGGGATGTGGCTTAATAGTCTAAGGAGCTTTACTCAGAACTCAGACAACATCTTGGATCAATAAATGCAACCGAAGGCAAGGAATAAAGCAAGCACAAGACTGCAGATGTTGTTAATGCCTAATCAGTAGTTTGCACAATTTCCCTAACAGCATCTTGAAGCAAAGCTCCAGTTTGGATGGAGTAATTTCCTGCACTCCAGGCAGAGTTGTCACCTGGGCATCTGTTCCTGGTGTTGGATGATCCCTACCTGCTGTGAAACAGACGGTGGTCCCGGCTCTTTCCCCATCTGAGAGCCTTGGCAGATGAACAGTGGAGGCTTGGGTGCAACGTATGAGAGATACGATGAAAATCTGAAATATGCAGCAGTAAAAGAAGAAAGTTAAGACTCAGAAAGAGAAATCCATTTTCACAAGAATGGATTATAAATCTGGGTAGTTCATGTAAGATTAAGGCGAGCAGAGCAAACAGAGCGTGACCCTCTGTTGCCAAGGCTAAGAGAAGGTTTTTTTTTTTGTTCATGGCTCCTTCTCTTTTTGATCTGTATTCAAAGGATCTTTGTATTTATTGTCTTCCATTTACTGGCACTTTGACAATAATGTCAAATGTAATTTAAGTTTATTGAATCTAATGAACTCTAATTTTATCTCGAATCATTTAGGTTTTGAATGATAAGAAGCGCTGAATCAAGTCAATTAATTAGGTCAATTAGACGACATGATTCATCACCACATTGCTCAAAGCAAATTAACCAATAATGTGACAATGAATGACTCAATTGTTAGCATCATTTTTCAAGCCAAAAATAATAACATTTTTTTAAATCAAACCAAGCTTAGTCACAGGATTTGCTGCGTTTTCAGTTTTATGACAATGTGATTTAAACCTTTTGGGATGTGGACTTCTTGTCAAAACAAAAGACATGTAGTTTTACCTTCATGGAATAGTGTGTGCAACTGAGCAAGTGTTACAAACATGACTTTTAATAATCACCAGCCTAAAACTCTTCACAGGAGCTTTAATGTTATTGCAATGTCCTAATGTAGTTACACAACATTAACTTCAAAGTTATAGCAGCGGGGGGGAAAAAAGACAATGCTTGTTCAATGTCCTTTTCTCCATTTCCTGTCTACAGATATTATCTAACTCTTCTCTCTCTCTCTCTCTTTCTATCCTTCACACCTTTTGTCCCCCTGGCTACCCCCACAACCACTTTCTTTCTTTCTCTCTTATGAATGAGTGATGGCAAGCTGCCAGAGATGTCCTTGTGATAGTGGTCACAGACTGTGTTGCTGTGGTAACTCGGAGACTTAAGATTCATGGCATCCATTCAACAACCTTGTCAGCACAAGCTCAATAAGTTCCCCCACCTTTCTGCAGGGTAATTTTGTTTTGAATACTCAAGTGGTGCAGTGCTGTACAGGTGCAGGCTGAAGTGTCTGACGTACTCTGTTTGAATTCGGCTGGCAACCCAAAAATGTTTCGATCATGTTGTTGATCATTAGCCAGTTTGACAAGCTAATATGTTTATTGTAATACTTGGCCTTCCCCTGAATGGCACATTTCTACTCTTTCTGTCATTCAGTCACAGTTATCGCAGCATTTTCTTTGTTTGACATGCAGGGCTCTATTTTCGTGCGCGCCGGTGAGGCGGCGGAGGGCGGCGAGCCCCGCGCAGTTGTATTTTCGTCTGGCGGAGCCCAGCGTAAGGCCAGTTTGGTATTTTCGTGGCATGAGCCGCACGGAGGCGAGCCGAGATCCGCCAAGCTGGGCGTGGTGGCGTGGCAGGGGGAGGTTTCGACAGGATCAGCTGGCGCAGTGACATTTTCGTGCTCGCCAACGGCGTGTAAAGTGCGCTGAATGCTCGCCGATTCAAACCTGGTCAGCTTTCAGCGCAAGGCGGAACGCAGCTGGTCTTGTAGTATTTTGGTAGACCGGCGGCGTATCGACATACGTCACTGATGCCTCACCGGCAGGTTTCCACAGTGTCAGGCACATTTCAGTGCAATAAATAATCATCAATTATTAATCAGAGTCAGCACATACATTTAGATCTATATCGATATATTCTGATCTATATCTGATCTGATGAGCGCGTTTGGCACGCGTTTGGACACACAACCTGACCGAATCAACACAGCTGAAACCGCATCAAATTAAATTCAATATCTAGTAAATAAACACACATGATGAAGTTAACAAGATATGTAATTCGTCTCCCTCCTTTTCTTTCTTCCTCTTCCTCTTATTTCTCGCACAGCTCGACCTGGACACGTCTCCGTGTCCTCTGTCCGTCTTGCTGCTGCTGCAGCTGAACAGATGATTTGTTTCAGTGCTCAGATGCGTTATCTACTTTAAGCCGACATACGGATATTATAATATTCAGTTTTGTGAGCCAAATTTATTTTATATGCCAACATCTATGAAAGAAAGAGCCAGGCCACGGAGCGCGATGGGTCATTTACGCACAGATGGTTCCGATTTTAATGCCATTTTTGGAGTTTATGTTGTGATCTGTGCGCTCAACCCACCTTTGTCACGTGAGGTTTGAATATGAGCAACTTTATGTGAGTGTCTTTATTTGTGGAAACGGGTGTTTGTCTTACCAGTGGGTCCAACATTACGCACACTAAATCCATCTGTGCTCATATGAGAGAGTGTGGAGGACACTTGTTGAGGAGCTGCCCTCTGTCGCCATCTTGTGGCATTACCGTCTTCAGACATCTCTTGATCTCTTTGACTACTCCATGAAAATAGTAATACGCCTCACCTGTGGCGGATTTAAAGGCAAGGAGAGGAGCCTATGTGATTGGTGAAAACAGGTCTCGGCTGTGTTAAACCAACTACACGCCCCGTCTACGACTTATGGTGCTGGGAGGAGCTGAGTTAGGGAGGGGGGATACTTACGCCGGGCTGCGCGGCTCACCAAAATACCAAAATGTGCTTGGGAACGCCTTGTCAGCGCGGCGGATCTGACTGACGCTGCGCTTGCGGCACGTCTCCGGCGAGGCACCAAAATAGAGCCCGCAGAGTGTTTATTCTGGGACAGAGGTCAGTGAGCTGTTTTCGAAACGGTTGGTTGTAATTGGGTGCTTTTAGAAATAAAATGAATAAAAATTCATTAATAAAATGTAGAATCTGTGAGCATGGACCCAGATTTTGGTTGAAGAAGTGTCATGATACCTGTTTGTACGAGTCTACCCAACATCATCTTTCGTAATCATGAAGTAACCTTGGAACCTATGGGCTCTCACCTAAAGGCAAATTAAATCTGCATGAAAGTACAGCACACAACATACTCTTAGAAGTTGTCTCTCCAAGATCAACTCAGTTTTGGCTTCTTATCGTGCAAGTCAGATTGAAAGCAAAGGCAACACATGGGAAAATCTTGCCCAGAAATCCTTCATAGCTTATGCCTGGCTGTGCTGGAGGCCCCAATTAGTTGGCCATTTTATATTCATATTATAAGATATATGGTATATGGTTCTTAGTCATACCCTTTAAGTTGTCCATACAGTAGCAGTAGTAGAATTAGAATAGTTGCAGAGGGAGGTTAAAGGTTGCAAGTAAAGTTATTATAGGAAATCTGACAAGCGCTGTCATTGTGTTGCAAGAAACAGAAAAACAGAAACACTTAAAGACAATGTTAGTGTTAGGGTAGCTCGCTAGTGCACAGCTCTTTTAGCATCGCTGTTATAGGGAGTTTGTCAACCAGTATATTAGTGGGGTTCAGTATTGTCAGCTAGGAATTTAAAACTCAACCTTTCTGTGATCCCACAACACCATTAACAGGAAACAGGAATTTTCAACATGAATCATATGGTTGTTAATCTTTATGGATAAATACAAAGATTAATGCTGTGAGAGCTTTTACCTAAGATAAGTTATTTTCTAAATGTCTGAGTAAAAAATATTGGTGATGGCAGCGACTTTTTCTGGGGCAGCTGGCCCTGCAGTCAATATCAGGAACAGAGCTGGCAACTTCTCATTCAAGCTTAAAACCATACTGCCTTGATAAGTGAGCGAAAAGACCAGTCGGGTTGCCAGCGTGTCCAATTTCCCCTTTCATACTCTGCCTACACCGTCTGGTTTATCAAGGGAGCCTCTTGATACACAAAGCATAAACAAGGCTACTCATAAGGCTTAAAACCAGATGGCTCGGTAATCTCTTATTTATCCTTGTCCTCTCTGTTAACAGCTACCACAATGTGCTGCAGTATGAAATGACCCTTATCTAAACTTCATACTACCTTTTCGTTAAAAATGCAGAAATACATCCACATAACTGGCATTTATCATTACAAATAATATATGATACAGCTTCCCAGTATTGATACAGCTGATGATTTGTTTTGCAAGACGATCATGAATCTATACACATTATACAGGAGTGTTGCAAGACTGTTCACAAATCCATACAAGTGTATTGTGGGAATTAGAATCAGTGCATGAATGAGTCATAGATGCTATTTTTTTCCCAAAGTAATCAAAAAGTTCAAACAAAAATTGATTTAGGGATGTTTTTACGGGTGCCTTGGAGAAAATCGTCAATTTAAATCAACCAGACTTCTTTCAGTAGTGTATAGTTAATCAGTGTCTGTCTGGTGAAAGCTGTATCCATAGAAACAGTGTGATTTTGATACTAGAGATACTTTCCAGTAAGCCTCATGTTTCAGTCATCTAATTACTTCATGAATTAGATATCAAGTACTATCAATTCTAACCAGTCCACTTGGATTTCTGTGGTAAGCCCTTCATCGGTTCTGCTTGACAGCGGTCTTGTGATGATGCCCAAGTAATGATAGTAATGAGTCCTGGATCACTGGAATATTCGTCCCCATCCCTGATTGATCCACTTTTTTAATGCATGGGTTTTGATTTATCTTACAATATAGACAGTGAGATGACTCTTCCATCCAAAGTCAAGTTTGAATTCTTCTTCCGTACAAAGCATTTAGTAAAAAAAAAAAAAAAAAAAAAAAAGGTGGTGGTGGTGGGGTGTTCTGATGAACATAAAAGCTCTATCATGACCTTGTGAAGTGTTCTCGTTCAGCAAAGGCTGTTCCGGTAAGAATGCCTTGGCATCACAGCAAGTCTTCAGTTTGTTTGGCCGTGAATGAGCAGCTAACCTCTCTGTGCTTGTGCGGGGACAGGGAAGGAAAGGGTCCCTTCATTATACACCTATGATTGCAACTTCAGTATGTACCGATAAGCAGAGAAATAAAGTAATGCAGCTGGAAATAAACAGAAATTTGTCAACAGGGATTCAGACCTTATATAAGATGTGATAATCTAATTAAGGCTGTTTGAAAAAAGGTGTTAGAGTTCATCAAGTGGTGAGATTCCTCCTCCTAGTTGATATCTAGGTCGCCACTGGAGAGGATTGGCATAGTTTGAATATGTCAGAGCTGTATACAGACGAAAGAGACAACAGAAAGAAAGGAGACTTGTCTATTAAAGAGAGTAACACAAGGTGAAGAAATGCCAACTTAATGTACAACTATTTCACTGTAAGGTCATCTATTTAAAAAGATATTAGCAGTTTGCCTTACCTTACCTATCCCTCATAAAGGAGTCTGTTTGTGGATTTGCTCAGTATGCAAATGCTTCAGCAAGTTCACTAGAGATGTGTGAGTCATTTGCCGTAACATAGCACTTCACTAC
The DNA here is from genome assembly GCA_962446985.1 of Xyrichtys novacula. Classification (NCBI taxonomy): domain Eukaryota; kingdom Metazoa; phylum Chordata; class Actinopteri; order Labriformes; family Labridae; genus Xyrichtys; species Xyrichtys novacula. Next base: position 19,932,659 of record OY660874.1, on the reverse strand, counting down.
ACTTTAATGCAGCTGCAGCGTATCTCTGAGTGGCTTTGTTGTCATAATATTGATCCTATTAAAAGTTACTGACCTTGAATCCGCCTTCTGGGCTGTTTATTTTGCACTGTAAACCACTGCCGGTTTTTGAGGGCAAACTAAATAGGAAATAGTATCTCACCGCCTCTGCCACAGGTTCTGCCTCAATCACTGAGCCCAGGACTGCAGCTCAGGGGGAAATAAGATCAAGCAACTGCAAAAACTGTTTTATCTAGTCAGGCTGTCATGCCATGTAGCTGCAGGTTCTATTTAGGTTGCTCTCACACCGCCTCAGGCAGCCAGACTGGAGCTAGGGAGTCACCTATTTCAATGTTGTGCTTTTTGAAAATATAATAATCCCCTCCTTCTGTGTTCAAAAGCCTTCAAAACACACTATATCTGTGCGTATGTGTGTGATTTGTGTGGGTGAGTGTATCTCTGTACTCTGTTTAAGTGCATATGCTCTGTTTGCAATGCGACTGATAATTACTGCACACTTTTTGTGTCGCGCAATGACAGATATACCTGTGTTCCTGCGTGTCCGTGGATGCATGTTTTCGTGATGTAGAATTAGGAGTATCTCTTCCGCTCGCTTGTCCTCAGATAGCACTGTCAAGGTAATACCATCCTCTCCTCATACATTTGATGCAGTAGCCTTCACCCATCACAGGGCAGGCAGCGAGACAAACTGAGAGAGAGCAGAGAGTAGAAGAGAGAGAGAAAATGAAAGCTTTTAATTTCCTCAGCAGTGCAGCCACTGAGGTTTTTACAGTTGTGCAGATGGACATAAACCGGGATGAATGCTAGATGAGTCTCAGATTGAGTAGCAAGACAGGCCGCCTTTGACTGAGTGTGCTAATAAAAGACTGATGTAGAGATCTTGTTGAAATCTATGATTGATGATGCGCTCACTTTCACAGTCAACTTAACAAATACATGCTTTCCAGTTACAATTTGTAAGTGGCCAAGCTCATTCCTCATATAATATTTATCATGATAGGTCTTTCTAGCTCTTATAAACACTCAAATGTCCACAGGGGTTTAAAGCATACCTGGGTAATGATGACCTACTTGTTACCTTTTGAAATATGCATTTGCTCTCATCATGTGCTGTCCATTTTTAAACATAATTTAAATCAAGGTTAACAGTAGCTATGAGTGGCTTCATGTATTAAACAACTGGTGCTTGATACAGCTTGATGCTTTGCAGCACAATTAGCAATATACTCATTTGTAATTTCAAGGTTATAGTCGTTTAGAGCAATAACAATGCATTGAACTGCCTCAGGTGTCTCAAAAAGGCATCTCATTGACACACAGTACTCCAGCTATAAGTAATCCAGAGCTCTAAAAATATTTTTTTCTGCAATAGATAAAAAAGGGAGGATGCACTTTGAAACACTGAGACACATTGACTTTACACTGGCTATTGCTGTTTGTGCGCTGTAAAACTCTGATATGGTCACAGTGATACTAAGATGCAGTGTATGACCTCCCCTCCCCCTCTCAATCAATCATACCACCGTTTTTTATGTTGCGCATTCACAACTAGTTTTATCCCAAGATGCTTCACAAAAAAGCTGGTCTGGACCAAACTCTATTTGCAAAGAATGGGATCAGATTCAGGCCTATCTGGTTAGATCAGACCCACTCCCATCCCATCTTCATCCACATAAGTGTAGCACTTTTCAGTATTTACAGTAGTTACAGCGGTGAGGAAAAACTTCCTTTTAATAGGGCAGAAACCTTGGTCAGAACCAAACTTGTAAGACAGTCATCTGCCACGACTGCATTTAGTTCAGAGAGGGGATAGAGGGAGATGAAGAAAGAGAAAGATGGACAGAGATGAGACTGATGCACATAGTTCAGGCAGCTAGAAAGCAGGCAAGTCTACGGCAGCAAGAATTCTGCAGCAGCGATCCAGAGGAGCCTACAGCATGATGGAGCACAGGGTCTCCAAGTAAAGGTTGTGGTTAGTAACTCAAATGGGATGCATTAGAAATTTCAGTGTTCTGATTTATTCATCTAGTTATTTTGTGACCAGATATTGTTAACAAGATAGATATGCATTGCTTTCTGGCTTACTTGTCAATCACAAATACACTTATCACAAATGGACAAAGCTAACACTATACTACACTGATGGTGTCTTGGGACTTGAAACCATAGACTGTATATACTATGGACAACTTGGTTCCGCCTCCCACCTGTATACAGATTTGAAGCCAGAAAGCTCTCTGTATTTCCACGATTTTTCTTCATTTCCTGAAACCAGCATTGCGCAGTAGCGTTGTGCACATTTGGCGGGAGAGTCGCTGAGAGTCGCTGTGATGACGCTCGGGTGAGCTACGCAATCCCTGAACGCCAATAGACTGTATCAAGTGTCAATCATAGAAAACATGAACCCCCAAATAACTTTTAAAAACGGAGCCTAACAGAAAAAAAGAGGACTTGAGCACAAACCAGTCTTGCTGTAACTACATGTCAACATCGCAAGCAGTGGGGAGAAAAAATTATGTTCTGTGTAATAAATTTCTAAAGTTTGTCCACAGCTCCATCATTTTTGCTGGTGGAGGTGGAATTTATGACCTATACTGCAGCCCATCAACAGAGGGTGCTGAAGTGGCTTCACCCAGCGAGGAGGCAGACGGCGTCTATTCTATATACAGTCCATGCTTGAAACCAAGGATTATGGTGGTGTATAATAAAATAAAAGTGTAAAATATATTTTCTTCTGATCGTTACCAGTCGGGTTGCCCCCTGCTGGTCTCTAGAGAGAAGATTCTCTCGATTATTTTCTCTGAGGCAACATGTTAAGAATCTGTCGTTTAAATGTGTCACAAATTCCTGAAATTTCCTCAGAAAAAAAGCCTCACCTTCCTGGCTTGATACAGAATCAAGTTTACAACCCATCCTTTTTCGCTCCTCTTTTCTTAGAAACAGCCTGTCAAATAAGAGACTTTATGGTACACTTAACAATGGCTAAAAAGAAACTCTAGAGGCTGGCATTGATTTACAAACCCAGTTTGAAATGTGTTTTACTGCAAATGGTGCTACAGAACATTCTGATTGCACTCTGAGTGCCCTCGCAGATAGTCTTTCAAGTGCTTGGAGCCGTGTGCTGAGGCAGAGTTTGTGCTTATGTACGGAGCTTTTGTTAGTCACTTTACATGTACTGAGTCCTGTGCCATCATTATTCAATGATTCACACTGTGCAGCCAAAACACTCACTCTTATCTGTGAAGAGGCTGCAGAGACGCAGTCAGACAGCTCTGGGTGGGTGTACGGGTGGGGGACAGAGAGAGACTCTTGCTGTCTCTCCCTCACTCTTGTGGGAAATGGCTTTCCTCTCTTCCTCACAACATGAAGCCAGAGAGCATCCTGACTTCAAGAGCTTTAGATCCTGAATATTCACGCTGGTGGCATTTCACCGTGTGTAGGCGGTGAGGATTTGCAGAGATAGGAGAGAGTGTGTGAAGTATTGATCACTATTGCTGTTGTCCTTGTTTGCTCTATGTCTCACAGTGCCAGCTTACTCACAGAGCAAGACAGTGAAAGATTGAACACAGGGAGCAGGTTGGCGTTATAAAGCATCGTCACTCAGTGGGGATGAGCTGAACACAATTGGGATTAATTTAGAGTGATATGTTTAAAGACAACAAAAGGAGTGATGCATGCGACTCATGAAATGAGGCCACATAAATTGTGTTTTTTCTGTGCGTCACTTTAGGGAGCTACAGCTTTGCATGCCTGAGTTATATAACAAGATGTTTATATAGAAACTTTTATTTTTATTCTAGTGGCGTTAAGTTTCTCACTGAAATTGAAGTTCATCAGTTTATTGAGGAACATAAAAAAACGAATCTGAACTCCTCATAAGAATTAAAGTCTTTATTTTTTATTCAACAAGTCTAATGACCTCACATTGGAAGTCTCTTTTAGTCGACCACTGAGACCCAACCTACGAAAACCTAATTTGGGGATTTTTTTGAACATGTCCCTGATTTAATTGAAAGTCTAAGTTTGCAAATAAGTAGAAATTTGAAGTAGCAGATGGGCACTTTGGACAGATATCTTCACTGAAGCCTTGTTTTGTTGGATAATGAACTTGTTTCCAGAACTCTAATTTCATTTTTCCTTTTGAGTCACATGGTTAAATCAACAAGGAAAGATTTTGTAGAGGCAGATTTATTGACCTGCTTCATGCAGTATCTGTGGCAGAATAAAAGCCAAACTGATATTATCTGAAAACCTTTTTTTAAATTGAACTTTCTGTCTTTTTATCTCTGCCAAATTCACGATGTTGTTTCATTTTAAGATCCTCTCCAACAGCAATTTGGTTACAATATTCGCCTGAGAATATCATTGTTGATTAGCTGCCAGTTGTAAACTGGGATAGTTGTTGGCTCGAGGGTGTTTGTCTTGCTACAAGCCTCTATTCTTACATTAGCCCCAGCATTGGCTCATGAACTGTAATACCATAGTAGCCACAAATTCACTTATAAAACCATTTGTTGCAACTGTTCCTTTCCATTTATATTCCAACAGAAATTTATTTATACACATACAAAACCTTTATTTAAACAAAAGGAAATCACATAACACAACCTTTTTTTAGCAGAGTTCCACTGCTTAGTAAGACATATTTTTAGAGAAATTCAAAGAATTGAAAATTAAGGAGATTATTCATTAAATTAGACCAACCAAAGTTTTAAACACAGATAGATGATGGATGTTGTTGAGAAGACAACAATTTTTAGCCATTGTTGTGTAGTTTTGTGTTGCCTTTAAAGATTTGGCTTTCGATATATTACGCTCCTACTATATCCCACCAAAAGGTTACTATTTCTTATATTATGTGGGGTTCCCCAGGGATCCTTTGCTGGTTCCCTGTTTTTTTGAGTTTACATGTTGATGCAGGGTTGAAAAAACACATTCAGCTGTACAAAAGAAAGTGAAAATATTATTTTGATCAATAATATCATGTTTATTGGATGTTTGGTGATTAATATTGTAACTTTCTGCATCCTAATAAATCCGACTGACACTGGCCTGTCAGCTGTTATTAACAATTCCAGCTGTATTTCAGTTACAGTTGTATTGTCTCTGTGTAGTTAATGGAAACAGCCAAGATAAAGCCTTTCTAATGAAGTAGTAAAATGGTGATTTTTTTACTTGTAATGCATCAAATATTATATAATAGAGTCATGCAGAAAACCCTTAAGCATCTTTATCTGCTTCTTTTTACCAAGAGGTTTAACATAAGTTTTAAGTTTTCACTGAATGACTCAAATGTTTGTGTTTGTAGGGTCAAGCATCCCAGATGGTGAAGCTTCTGCATTACTGTCTCCATGGATATTACTACAATACTTATAATGAGGAGCATAAATTCTGCTGGCTTTAATGTGGCGAATTAGATATTCATATTAAAGCACAGACACTACAACAAGAAAAACATACCTTAATTATTAAACTCGAGCCCTCATGCCCATAACTGCCTCCTTTTAGAGTAATAATAATAACAATAATGCCATCATGCACCAGCTGTGTGCAAGTTGTCTTTTGAAAATGGGTAAACCTGACAGCTTCATCACGTCTAAATAGCAGAAAATTGAGCGTGTCAAACAAATACCTTTCGGCACAGAGGGTCCTTTACAGGTTGTGAAGTGTGAAGCAACACATTTTGTGTCTTTTATAATGGAGTACGGCTTGTATAATGCAAATCAATGTGTTGTATACATGGTGTTTACATTTTCAATCAAAGGAGGAATTTCATAACTTCCATTGACTTTTGACCCCTTCATCCTGTATGTTCAGAAGCTTGGACTGAACTAGATTTGAATTTAGTGAGTGGAGCTTGAAAAACGCTGGTTGGAGGATGAAAAAGAAGAGAGTGGTTGTTGTGTACAAATGGATTTGCATTGTTAGAATCTTAAATGTTAAAAAAAATTGACAAATGAGGGATCAAACAACAGGAGCTTCTTGTTATCAGAGGCCACCGTCGTTTCACACAAGAGTAAACAGGAGAGTGTTTCGTTCTAGCATGTGATGGATAGATATCACAATGCATTCACCTCTCTGTACACTGTATCTTTATGCAGCTTTGGTTCAGATAACCCTATCAGCGTATAAAACATCTGTGTTGAGTGTGTGTGATGTGTCAATTGAGCAACATTAGACATCCACTGTGGCTAATACACTTACTAGTGACATTTAACCCATACAGCTCTACTTCAAACATGCTTAAATATCCATTTAAGTCTTGCAAAAAGCTTGTTTACTGGATTAGACTGTGGCAAGAAATAATATTGCTCAACTTCCCAAATTCAATAGCTGTTTCCAGATTCAATAAGCACAGCTAACTTGTGATTTTATGTAACAAGTGACACAAATCAGAGACACTATTCATGGACAGAAATCTGACAGCAGCGACTGTTCGTTACCAACTGCTTTGCCTCACTCTGTCCCTGAGGACACAGCTGAACCTCACAGGAATCTTTGTGTATCTGTTTACCTCACTCACACACTACCTCTACTTGCTAAGGCTAGTTTGTTAAAAGTGCTCACTGTTTCTCTTGTGTTCTCTCCCTCCTTTTCTCCCCCACTGTCCCCGGGTTGTCCAGATGGAGGAGGTAATAGCCCGAATGCAGGATGAGAAAAATGGCATACCCATCCGAACAGTGAAAAGTTTCCTCACCAAGATCCCCAGTGTTTTTTCAGGTAAGCTTTTATTCCTCTCTGACTCTTTCTGTTTAGCCCTCCTCTTCTTGTCTCCTCTCTTCTCCACTTGGCTCCCACCCACTAAGTACCCGTTTAGTACTTCTTGCCAAACAAACACTGAAAGTATTTGGAGAGTCGTCCGCTCTCTGCATTTCACACCAGCTGTGGGAGAATGTCAGGAGGATTGTATTGGATTTCTGAGCAATGCAGCCTAATAGATAAAAATGTACGCTGTGGTGAAACTCCATAAGAGGTTAGTAAAGTTAAAGACCGCAGTCAAAAGCTAAGAGGAGTGAGGCTGACATCACTTTCATTTACACACACAGAAAGATAAAACCACATTGCATACTTTAACTTGATATAACTATGACAGTAACTCAATAAAGCCTATAAGAACTTATCAAAAATGCAGCTCGACAGTGCGTAATTGATTCTGTGGATTAATCAATTGGGCATAAAGATTGATGATGTAATGATTGGCCAGCTATACATTTGATATACATTTATGATTTCCCTGCAAGTTCTTCTTACTGGAAATTGTGCATAACCCTTATTTTGCATGCCAATGCCCCAGGGCTCAGAGACTTCCAGACACACCACTGGTCAACATCGCCGATAAGTAAGGCCTCACACTGTGCTTGTCACAACCACTGACAGGTCCAGGCTCTGCTGACATAGTGGCCAAGATGGGGCTCAGATTAAAAAAAAAAGGTTGGCAGTGGAAATCTATACATGGCCACAATGCATAGTTTAGCTGTATTTACATAATTGATATATTGATGGATGCTTTTGGCATCTGCGGGGCAGCTGATGAGGTTTTTTTTCCCCCTTTTTGATAGATAATGTTTAAATCCAAGCTACGTAAGCATAGATTTTTCTCTCTGACTTATCTTCATCTCACTCTGTACATTTGGTTCATGTTGCAAACATCCGTACTTGCTGTAGGAGCATGATAGAATAACAACAGATGGCTTGTACTTGTGGCTCTGTTTTTGCTCCTATTTCCTGGAAACAGTACATGCAAACATATTACTGAAGTGCTGTCTTCATCACCACTTTTACAAGACAAAAAAAAAAAGAATTTTGTCATAACTTCCCTAAAAACTACCATAGTCACAAACTGCGTTATAAAAAGTAAAAGTGATGCCAATGTGTAATTTTGTCATGTCGACCAGAACTTTCTAAAAATGTCCCTCAAACATGACTTCACTCTATCATTACACTTTTCCCATGCATAGCAGTTTTTAGAGATACAGTCCCCCTGTAGCCTCCCCTCTGTGAACACCACAACTATTGTGTTCAGTGGACAACTCAGCTATAAACACTAACAGTCTCAGACAAAGACTATGTAGCTGTAGTGCATCACTCCTCCACACCACTTAAACACTCAATTTTTCACAGAATGCATCGATTTATTTACCTTACTTTTTCCCCTCACTTCTTCATTTAGTTCACTTTTACAGTAAAAGCATTCGCTCTTAATTGATTTTATGGCAGGGTCTTAATAGATCCAATACTGGTTTGTCATAATAACTTTTGCAAATGTTGTTCCTTTTTTAACTGCTGAGCTAAGCTGAGTGCAGCAATTTTATCTGTTATGAATTGTTAACTATATAACCATTTTCAATTTATTTGGAGAGCATGAAACTGAAGATTTGTGGGTAATGGCTGCAGATAAATCTGTAACCAGTACTCTGGTTGAGGGGGGATAAGGGGGAATGAGGGGAATACACACAAGGAGGTGTACTTGGGTATATAAACTGTAAAGTAAGCTGTCAAGGTAGTGAACATTATATTTTCGGGACAGCAAATATTCTGAATCAGAGGGCTATTGTTTTTTTTCAGCTTTTCTTAATAGCCTGAATGAAATCAATAAAGGCACCTGCTTTTGAATCCATCCAATAGTAAGGAAAACTTGGATTATTAAGCCTTGTAATGTACTTTCAACCGCCTTCCATTGGGGTATGCATCAAGGCAGGGGTGCATCCTACGACAAACATTTCCCTCCCCACCAGCGTCGCTAATTCCCCACTAAACAGCGCTACTTTTCCTTCTCCTTTCTCTGTTGGATCGGGTAACCAAGGGTTCACCAAGGGTGGTGAAGTAGCGCTGGTGACGCTTTTGGGATTTTAGTATCATGGCCGAGCGACATGGACAGCTCAATCTGAGGGATAATGCGATAAAATAATTATCTTTGTGCTTTAGCAACAATAAAACGGGTACACAGTTGGTTTCCAACCATGTGCACTGTTAGCAGATCAAAATATCTGTCCCAAACAATAAAATCCACCATCCCCCCTGATTTTATTTCACAACACAACTACTGTCTGTAACTGTGCAGACATTAGCCAGGGATGTCAGAACACCCAACTATCTGAGTGAAAGAGATGTGGACTAAATTGAAGTAACCAGCCAACACCTTATTGTTATTATTATTATTATTTTTGTTATAGGTTAAATTTAAATGTTACTGTTTGAATCTTAGTGTTGCAGTTTACCACTGCTTAAATTAAGTGTGACAGGTCGGCGTATTTAGCTTAAAGCAGCAGTGTGTAACACAAACATTATAAAAGGAAAAACCCTCTGCCTCTCCCTCTACTTATTTGTATTACTTTACCAAGCCACTCTAATCAAAATGATGCACCATATATGTGCACACTGTTTGCTGGGCTTTGGCTGGTGCTGAATACCAAGACATCCAGCCGCCCACAGCAAAGAGGTAACCATTGTGCTCGCTATAACTGGATGTAGAGACATTGTATAGGGCTGGGCGATATGCCACAAAATTAAACACCAATCCTACAAACGACAAATACAAAGGATTCATAACAAGCTTGACCTTCAGCACAATAATCTGAATTCACTAATTAAACTGATTTATGTCCCATCCCAAACAGCAAAATGTCAAAATCACTTTCGGTGAGATTTGATGAGCATCAGTGCTGACAGTTAATCAATATAAATCTAGAGGACGCTTAACTGAAGCCACTGCTGCACAGCCACCGTCATGTTGCGCAAAATCACATAGAAGTTACACAGTGCCATTTCATATGAAGACCAAGTGGTGGGCTGGTTTTGTGCAAGCTAACCTTTATTCGTTGTTTGATTCAGACTGCATGAGTTCAGTAAATTAAATACAAAGGCATCAGAAGTCATAGACCAGACATCAGGTGCGATTTCACTGTACTACTGTAAATCACCTGCAAGAACAAAATCTGTTATCCTCACCAAATTATCATGAAATAATGTAAGCTTGACCTCAGTGAAAGTTAATTACTTTTTGACATGACCAAAGTACTGTTCAGAGTGCTACTAGAGCATCTTAATAGCTTAAATACACTCTTGACAAAACTGCAAAGAAGTGTAAAAAGTTATCACATTTTAATCTGCAAAAGAAACCAGATAATTCAGATCTTCTGCTTTTATCAATTAACAAATCCACTGTTTTTGGGAAGAGTATCTGCAGTTTCACTGTGTCTTTATTTTTAACCCTAACGTTTTCCTTTCAAAATAAAAGCCCTGGCCTGTTTAATGGTGATATACTGAAAATATTCACTCTGAGATATTATTCAGGTCATTTACACTTGCATTTGCCGTTATTCTTAATGTTTAAGCTCATCTTCCTATTTATAATTTAGTCACACCCTGATGTACATGCGTACACTGACTAACACACATTCCTATGTGGCGTCTAATCTATGGGTATGATAATAATCAATTCAGTGAACAGCCTTGTCAGAGGATTACCTTACACGTCTCATTTAAGCTTGCTCTTAGAAAGTGGGTCAACTCTGATAATTTGAAAATGGGGTTGTATTAATGATGTTAATCCACAGAAAATCTCATCTGGTTATGAGGGTGTGGAGACGGCAGCGGGTGCAGAGGAAAAGAAACAGACGAAACACAGATAGACAGACAGACAGCTTGATGGGCAGATAGACAGCCACAGGGACTGACTCTCTCACTGCATGAATTCCCTCATGTCTCCATTTCACACCTTTCTCTGCCTTTTGTGGCTCTCGTCTCCTCAGCACACCTTCACCTGTCAGCATGACAGCCAGTAATAATAGCTTGGAAAATACAGTATATATTTAGCACAAGTGCCAGAGTCACATGTTGTGTTGAGGTGTGAAAACTCCCAGGGAAAAGGGGGTGGGGTGGGGTGGGGACTTAGGGGATTGTCTGTAAGAGGTGAGAAAATGATTAATCTGCAAAAATTTGATCTCAATACCACAAAAATGCAAATGTTGAACACAAGCGTCCACATTGCTTTAAAATTGTATAAAGACTTGAAAAGAAAAATTTACATATATATATTGTACATAGATGGATATTGTTGGAGCCTTGTCTTTTATTCAGTTTGCAGTATTATTCTCTCCTCTCCTCTTATTGTGACCCTTGAACTTCTTTGATTTTGTTTCAGGCGGGAGAAAATATGATGCATTAACTTATTAAAGGACACAATCACAACTGGGATACCTGCGCCGTGACTGAGTCAGACAAAATGTGTTGTAACTGTACACAATAGATGCTTCATTATGCCATTGTCCCTCTCTGGTCATTCATATTAATGGACTACAGCTTGGAGAGGGTGTCAGAAAAGAAAATTTGGTAATGGATGGCCTATTACCCACCCACATGGTGCAACGCAAAAGGAATTGATATGCAATGCGATGATGACTGGAGGTGGGCTGGGTTAAGAGTGTCATTGTTTTCCCTTTCATTTGCATTTATATGCATAAAGGTGTTCCAGCACACGGTGAATACATTAGATACGTCAGTGATTAATATTTATGTGCTTTCTCTTCTCTCAGGTTCTGAGATCGTACAGTGGATGATCAAGAATCTGGACATTGAAGATCAAGGTAAAAAGGCTGCTTCGTTTTGATCAAGAGGAGACCTTTTTTTAACAGACATACAAAACGAGTTGTTGATTATTGAAGTCTGGCTGCTCATTTGTTTCCTCAACATCATAGTCGTCAGTTGAAGCTGCAGAAATAGACATGACACACAGCTCGTAGAGGCAGCCTACTTTGGAACAGAGAGTGCAATTTGCATCACAGTAAGCACACTGTACACGTTCTTCACACCATTCAGGCATATCATTACCTCAGATGTCCATCCTCTATGATAATAAAAAAAAAAACACAGAACTCGGCTGAAAATATTATTGAGTATGCAGTTTTTCCAGTGTCAAACAAACCCGGTGATGAATGTTCCTCATGCCTCAGGAAACATTTCAAACAGAGGATCCAGCATGCTTTGAATTGTGTCTCACTTTGACAAAATATAAACTAAAATAGGCAACACATGAGGCCTGTATTAATACACAGAATTTGCAGTAATTAAGGTGACTATGAGGTTGACGTCTTATTTTCAGTACTACAAAGATAGATAAAAGTATGGTATAAAAGATGGTCTTCAGAAAATCACCACACACTGACCAATCAGATCCTTTAATCATAGAGTTCTGTGCTGATTGAGAGAGGGGAGGAAGTAGAGACGTGTGCAGGACACTTTGTCTATCTGTGTGATGTAACATATGGGGGAAAAATGATGAAAGTTAAAAACTCAGCATTTCTAATATCATCTTTCACAAGAGACTTCATAGGTGAGTGCACCAGCTGGGTCAATCATATTTCTTATATTGGGCTTCACTAACACGGACCTTTTGACCTGAACTTACGCCAAGTTCACCAGGCCTGACTAACACCAGTCATAGCTGCACTCAGTCTTACCACTGACATGAACATTTGCAGAGCGGTGAATGTAACTCACTTCCTTTTTCTCTGCTCTTCTCTTCTCTTCTCCTTTCTTCTCTTCTCTTCTTTGCTGTGAACAAAACAAGCAAACAGAGACATTGAACAGGGATACTGGAAAGCTCTGTATCCAATACTTTCATCATAAAGCAGCATATCGACGTGTTTGGAGGGAAGACAGAGCTGACAGCCTCTTTTACATTATACCTGAGAGCCATAAGTACCTGCAGGGCAGGAGAAACTCTGTGTTTCTATCCCGTATAAACAGTAGTTAAAAGAAGAGCTCTTTATAGACTTATACTAGACTAAAATAAGCCTCAAAGGAGCTCACTATCTAAGTCGAGTCAGATCATTGATTGCTCTCTCTCAACTTGAAGCCCTACAACCTTTCATCCTGTAAACAAGGAAAAAACAGGGTTTGAGTCTAACTGATACACAGGGCTTCACTTTAAACTCTTAAAAAAACATAAGGTTACACATAAGGTTACACCCAGATTTGTGTGTAGCTGGTAATGTGTTTAAAATATATTAGGCTGAAGCTGAAGCATTATGTCTACAACAGTCAGACACACCACAGGAATATATAAAAGCAATTGATTACTATAAAGGGATAAACAGGGAGTATTATGGATCAGTCTTACACTTATGATCATTTCAGGCCTAATTTGTGGATCATCTTTTAGCTTCATTTTGCAAATCCATGTTGATTTCCCTTTTTTTCTAACACTGCAGTTTGTTCTGAGTTTATAAAACATGACAATCTGCTTTCTAAAGGCTTGTTCGTGTTTAGGATTGTGATATGTTGCCAACTCCTCCCTGTTTCGGTTACTCTGGGCGACTTTGAATAACAAGCTTCACTTTGCAGATTCTCCTCTCTGAGAGTTAGTGAAGCCAGACAACCAAAACCTACATGAGGTGTGTTGACCTTGCATTGTAGTGTAGGCCTGTATGCACGTCCCTAAAGAGGGAGGCTGTAGTGCTCTGAGCCCGTCCTCAACAACACTGAGTTTACTGGAGGGCTGCACTCTAAGAGATTGCTGTTTTATCGTATGATGAGAGGATACGTGGATGTTGCTCTCCCTTTCTTTAAATGTATTCATTAGTAAGTACTTAAAAGAGGAACACCTGTGCCTTTGAGGAACTTGCATGTACTATTACTTTATTGAACAAAAGTCCTCAGCTCTTGTTTTTTCTTTGAGCTGTCTATTATGTCCTTGAGCTTCAGTAACCACTGCTATTCTTTCCCATTCTTCCTTTTTTTCTCACTCATTACTCTTTTATTTATTCCAAAGTGATTAAAGTAGAACTTTGATGTCTTAAGGGAGAAGCCAGATCATTTGTTGAGCCCCTTGTTGTGTAAAAATGACTCAAAAGTGGGCTGGTTGAACTGTGGTAACTATGAAAACACATCAGTTATGGATGGTTATAGAGAAATGTAGCCAGCAGTGTGAATCTTCTCAGAGATTTGTGTATACAGTAGGTGTGTTTACCCGGATTGTTTATGTGTGTGGGTGTTTATTCCAGTGTTTGTCTACTCTAATGTGTGCCTCAGGACTGTACAGCTTGTTCATTGTTTTGACACTAAGCTGACTCATGAGTTCACAAGTCCTCTGTGTGTTATTTCATTATAAATTCAAGGATCTGCTCCTCTCTCCTATGCTTGTCAATTTTACATGTTCACTTCATGTTCTGGATCGGGGTGCTGCCTCTGTGGGATATTTGGAAAATACTAAGAAAGCAGTGAAATCGTGGATAAACTCTGCAGTGTTTAGTATTTCTTCCACTTTTTGCGGGTCAGACAGAATGTTACAGCGCTTACGTTTCGCCTATTTAAATGTGCCCAAGAGATTATGCTTTCCCACAGCCTCAGACTGCATTGTGATAAATAATGTAACGGTATACTGATGCCTCTTGCTTTAAAAATAAATACGTTTAAAAATAACTGAAATCACAGGTAATCAGTTGACTGCAGAGAACTTCTGCTTCCAGTAACTTCTGCTTGCTGTGCTATACTTGGCCTAAAATGCTTGTTTTGCTGCTCTGTACTAAGGACGGGTAAAAAAAAAAACACATCATCATTACCCCAAGCACAAAAACATCCAAAGTGTTAAATTTTATGTCGCCTGCAATTTCTGCAATGATCTTCCATAGTGTTGCTCTCCGTGAAAATAGTCAAAACTGCACATTCATACCAGTGAGGAGTCTGAAAACACGTGTAAACAGGCAGATGTTCTCGATCCTTTAGGGCTACATTTTTAGTTTGCTCACTTGTTTTTCGAAACAGGCACAACCTGTGCATAAACGCCCCGTGGTGGTGAAAAGAGTGTTGGGAGAAAAACTATAAGACTTCCACACAGAGCAGCTCCTGGCGGTGCTGTCAAACACATTATAGTGAAATACCACTAATTTGGCTCACAGCAGGACAGCAGCATGTTTATTATGTTTAGGTGGATGAGCTTACATCAGAACTGCAGAGGATTTTGAGTGTTATTTGCTAAATTAATGCCACAAATTACTCAATGATGCACTCAAGATGAACTCATTATCTTCTCAAAGTCCCCATTCGATACAACATTCGATCAGCCAATCCAGATCTAAGGCTTCAAAGTTATGCTTGAATGTTTTAAATGGCTTTTGGGACATTTTAGCTGAAGTTTAGTGTTTTAGCTCTTTGAAATAATACTTTCATTATAATTATACCTATTACTGACTTTGACATTTTCATAAAATGTGCTTCAGAGGCATGAGGGAATAAACTGCTCCCTTCATTTAGGGTTTCTGTTCTATTATGAAGGGCAGACATCTTTCAGTTTAATTCAACTCAAAAGAACTTTATATTTTCCTTGGGGGATTGGTAACAGATACAAGATAAATGTGAAACTTATCCATAACTTATCCTTACAAGACTTTAATCATAACCTTTTTATAGTCTTAGTCTTGTAAAATTTAAGTTTATAAGTGGTCTCTAAATTAGCAACAATAATCAATAGAAGTGAAAATTATTTTTTTTAGAAAAGCCTCATGGTATATCAATACTGATCTTAAATTCCCTGCAAATGTGTTACAAGCTCATAATACAGTGTCTATTTATCTTTCAATAACCCTTATAGAGTCTTATTACTGTTACTACACCTCCTATAGATGACTCTTATATAAACTGTTAAGTTTCTAGTGAGAGCATCTGAGCGTCCGTCTGCAACAATGAATGTGCTTCTTATGTTTTGTTAACTCTCATAAATGTTTATAAGCCCCATATAAGGTCTCATAAATTGTTTTATTAACTTTCAATCACTGCTTATTTCAAGGGACTCAACATAGACTGCTACCAAACTGTTTTATAACAACACCCTTAATACATATATACTGAATATGCAAACAGTTAGACAAAGCAAGTCAAAGAGCATTGATTGATAAAATAATATTATTTCTTTCTGTGGAAAATCAGCAGCAATAAAAACATTAAAGATGACATCAACCACAACGGGACATCATCAAAAAGACTCACCGTCAAGCTGTGAGTGTGTATGCATTTGTGTTATTAAATGCGTGAATTGCACATAAAAAACATCTAATCTGATCAGTTGAGCACCAGGGGACAGTAAAGTGATCACTGGAGGAGGTCATGTGACTCATCAGAGCAGCATGGAGAGGCTGCATGCTGCTCTGTATAATCCCTCTGATGGCCTTCTCCTCAAACTTTTCTCCTCATCAGACTCAAGAGGCACTCTCAGAGTGAAGCACTAAGATGATCTTTTTCAGTCTCCTGAGATCACCTCTTTCTGCACCGCCATCCCGGCATGTTGAAAAGCTTGAAACTTTCTAACTTGTAAAGTAAGGGTGTTTGAAATATTCTAGGCATCTTTCCTGAGTCTCAGTTGCACAAGTATATTATCAAAGCAAAATGCTCAACAAAGCTCAACACACTCCTGCAGAAAAATGAGACCAAGACGACTTATGTCTCAATCTTTATCATCGGGCTTGTTTCTAGTGATCTTGTTTGCTTGTGCAGTTCATAAAAAGCATCACTGTTTTTTTCATTCTGCTTCTTCACCAGAAAACTCCCCTGTTGAGCTTTAACCTTTGCTTTGAGTAAGATATATTTGGATTATTTGTCTCTTTGCTCCTCTTAAAATGACTGAAAGAAACCACCTGAGAAGTTCAGCGAGGGGAATGAGTTGTAAAAAAACTGCAAATTAGAAAGTTTAGTAAAATTTAGAGGAACTCCAGATGGACTCTGATTTTTTCTTTTTCTTTTACTATAATACAATTAATTATGATTCTTTTAACCTTACAGGTTTTATATAAAATCAAGAACAAGATTTTGTCCAAACACAGTTGCAAGTTGTAGTTAAAGCGAATACAAAGTACTTCAAGGTTAAACTTGGCAAATCCTTTGTGGGCATTTCCAATTGATTTTAAACAGGGCTTCTTCTTATGTAACAGCATTTAGAGTATAGAGCAAACATCCATCAAACAGAACTACAAATAGAGAATCTCTGCCCTTTTGCCTTCAGATGAAGCTCAGCTAGAGTCATACTCTCACACTCCATTTGGCAGGGCTCCAGTCTGCTGAGTTTTTGGCACCGAGTTGGTAATATGAATAAAATCAAAGGGTGTTCTCCCCCCAGACACCGTCGCTGGCCTTTCTTGACAACTTCACTAATTCTAGTCCAAGGCTGATTCAGCTATAAAGCTTATAGAAAAATGTATGGTAAAAAGGACACCAGAGGAAACCCCTTGTTACAACAGAACTGATCTTTGTAGACTCTAAAAACAACGAAACAATTTTTAGTTCATTTTGAAGGTTATTGTTTTATCAACCACATCAAATGCTTTAGGCAAAATAAGAAACATCAACTGTCTGTACAAAATTCTGACTTGAGCCTGAGATGCATGGGCCACTTAATTTAAAATAACTGGGTATGTAAAGCAGAGACAGAAGGATTATTTAAGGGGTTTAGAGAAACTGTTCAGTAACTGTGCTCACTGATGACATTCAACATCCGACCTTAAAATGGCATCTGGAAAAACCCTCAGCTTCACTTCAACACAGCAAAGAGGCTGAAAAAGTCATCACATAAACAGACACTCAGCTCTAGATTGAATTATAGGCGACAGGAAAACTCAACTGCACTGTCCGCCTATATGTCACTTTTCATACTTTGCTGCCTTCACTTTTGTCTGACATTCATCCCTGCTGAGATAATGCAGAATGTGAAAAGTTATCACAGATTATAAATAAAATGGGGTTTGTGTGAGGGGATTTTGTGGCCAGATGACAGGAGTTAACCCAGTCTGTCCTTGTAGCTCTCTCATTAGAATTAATTCTCTGATTTAATAACAAAATAGGATGTAAAGTAAATTATGTATAAATTCTGCTGCCAGGAGCAGCGCAGTGGTTAAAGAGGAAGGGGTGTGTTTATAAGTAAACAGGTCTAAATAACTTATGAGCCATCATTAATTAATGAATCCCAGGGACACATAGGCGCACACACACACACACACACACACACACACACACACACACACACACACACACACACACACACACACACACACACGCTTACACATGATCATCCTGACTCTCCCAAGCTGTGACAGTCACCTCAGAGGTAGAGGGAAAGCTGATCTATATTTATCTCACACACACATGGATAAGAATATGTGTGTGCATATACGTGTGCGTGTGTGTGTGTGTGTGTGTGTGTGTGTGTGTGTGTGTGTGTGTGTGAACTAAAGAGCATGTTTTATGCATGCATACAGTAATCTGCTGCTGTTGCATTACTCTGCCTATTTGAAATATGTCAGGGGTTTTAACCTTTGCATGTGTTAACCTATTAGTCAATATCAGAGATTGGTATCCAGCATCCTTTTGTATTTACTCTTTGTAGTTAACAATAATCAGATTTCCTGTCAGGAAAAAAAAAAAAAAACAGTTTCTGATGTTTATGACATCCAATAACCAATAATCGGTTGACCTCTAGTTCTACTTGTTGTGGTTTACCGGGACTCTCTGTGCTGTAATTTAATATTGACACATGTTCAGTTACAGACTAGCTAGTTTAATATGATCTGAAATTGATTTGATTTGATTTATTTGGATCCCCATTAGCCATGGCAATGCCAAAGCTACTCATTCTGAGGTCCATCAAATACCTAACAATGCATCAATGCAGAACAACATATCACATACAATACAGTCCTTGTTCAAATACAAAGCAAACACAACAGATACACAAACCAACAACACATAAACAACACAAGACAGCTCCTGGTCGGCAGCACCACACAAAGCTGTATCACGTCATATCAATCCAAACAGAGCCCAACTGTATTGTATCGTATCATATCATATCATATAGTATTGTTCCGTATCGTGTGGTATCGTGTCGTATCGTGTTGTATCGTGTCGTATTGTATCGTATCGTATCGTATCGCCTTGACAGGATCACAATAAATCGCTTAGATGAAAGACACCAAGCTGTTACTGGAGAGCAAAAGCAGCAACGATTCAGGCACAAGCTGACTCAATGTGCCTACTCTAATAAAGCACATCACTTCAGTTTAGAAACTTGTAGTCCAAGGTTTAGAAACATTTACGAAAATTTTCAGAGCAACTTTGGTCACGTAAGGGTGGTAATATATAGTAAGTGAAACTGTTGCCTTTTTTTCAGTTGCTAAATATCTTGCGATCACTTTCATTACAGGAGTATTGCATTGTGAGTGCTAACATGATCACTGCATGATCTGATGTATGGCATTTTGTTAACTCGCTGTCTTTTAGTTTTTGGAGAATATTTCTCCTACTATTTGCTGAGAGAAGCTCCAAATCCTCTCAGAATGCTCCTCGATTGTCCCAAAAGTTTTTCATCTTGGAAGGTTGAAGGGCTGAGATTTTACAAGGATCTTGTCTTAACTTTGAAGAGAAAATGTAATGATTCTAAGAATTCCCTTGAATTTAATCACCAGGAGCCTTGGTTTGCAGGGTTGAGTAGAAAGCTGTGTAGAGGGTTATTATTGGGGTGGAGGGATCAAAGCTGCGCCCCGGGGCTTAACTGAGGGCAGCCACTGAGATGGAAGCCTCTGGTCAGCTGACTGGCAAAAGTTTTAGGAAGCAGCAGGTTGTTTTTCAAAAAAGAGAAGATGCCACAGAAAGGTAAACATCTCCCTGTCACAACTTTTTTGAAGCATGTAGCTGGTAGCAATTTTCAAAATGAGCATAACATTTACATCTCAACATTTGTTATTTTGTCTTTGCAGCGTTTTCAGATAACAGCAGAGTCTGAATAGTTATCAAACCATCTGATTCTGTTCACATCTACATTTTATGATGCATCCCAACGTTTCTAGAATTAGGGTCGTTCAAATTATCAGCTGAATTTAAAGATGAGCGATGGATGTTGACACCTTGAATGGCTTACAGGCTGAAAGCAGCAGGGAGTCAGTGGTGGCAGATGAGACACACTTTAATGATGATTACATGTTTTCATTATCTGATGGTTTTAAATCAAGCACAGCCAACCGTGTGCTGCAGAGCGCTGGAGGGAAACAGATTTTGTCTCCAACTAAGCACAACACCAGGTGATTTGGTTGATGAGTTCTGCCTCTGTGGATGAAGGTGGGCCAATCAGCAGGACCCCCTGCTGTTCTGTTTGGTTGTGGCAAAGAGCTGCCTTTCCTTCTGTCAAGCAGTGTCAGAGTCTATTAGAGCTGCAGCTCCTGATTCAGGCTCCCGGTGTTTAATTCTGGCCACTCTGTCGAGGATGAATTTCTGCCGCGGGATTAAAGGTGAATAAAGTTAATTAGCTGGTGGGACAGAAAAAGCATGCTGGCTAAGGATCTGGAAATGGAACTACTGATTGGGGCATAATCAGAAAATCTTCTTTTAATGAAAAAGTGGCCGCCCAAAACAGGTTTATCTTTTAGTGCCTAATGAACCGAGTAAAGGCTGTTTACAAAGAGTATAAACTAGAATTTTTGTTAAGGAAAGATCTTGTCTTTGGGATCCCGAGGGGTAAGTTTGGCATAATAAAAAAATGCTTATAGGAAGCCTATAGCACAGACACTTAAAACTCAGTAAGAGCTGACCGTAAAGAGTAAAAATGTCATAAAATGTGGCATTAAGACCTTTAAAACTCATACCACCTATATACCTTGTTTAATATCTCGTAAAAGGTTAAACGTTGAGTATTTCTCAGCTCTGAACACCCAAAAGGCAGCAGAAACCTCAGGAATCTACTAACACTGATCAAGAAAAAGCCTTTTTCTTTTTCTTTGGTCAATCTACTGTACACATTCAAAATATGCCAGGTTAAAACAAGGTTATCACCTCCAAATGCTTGTTACACAGCTTCTTACATCATATTTTTTATAGTTTGTAAGATTGTTTTGTTGGAGATTGACACCACATAAAATCAAAGCCTCTGATTTATTGTCTGTGAAGAAATCAGTGTCTGTTTTAGTCCTTGTGGAGGAAGGTATCTGTTCAACAGCAGATATACCGATCATTATTGTACTCCTCTGTATATCTCACTTTACGGGAAAAATATTCTAACACATTTTTGTGGGAAGAAAAAGTTTCTATATCCAGAGAAAACACACTAAATATCTGCAAGATAGTTGACAATGTTGTTACCTTAAACTTATGGAACAATCAAAGCTGCTCTCTGTTAGGGAGTCAAACGTTCCTGCCCACCATCTTTTTATGTAACACAATGCTGATATACTGTATGTGTGAAAACTTCATATAGATGAATGTGCCAGTCCACATTATAACTGTGAACACCAAAGGAAAATCAAGAGTTTCTTATTTATATCCTGTTGTTCTCTTGTCTGTCTTTCTCCAGTGGAGGCTCTTCACTTAGGGACTCTGATGGCTGCACACGGTTACTTCTTCCCCATCTCGGACCATGTCCTAACCCTCAAAGACGATGGCACTTTCTATAGGTTTCAGGTAAAAATAGTCACACTTTCATTATTCTACCTAAGTCTTCTTAGCAACTCTTTTCTGCTCAAAAATCCCTTTATCTCCATACTTGGATCGACAGTTTTCGTGATTTGTTAGTGCACCCCCAAAGTGTGCTGCACACAGCTAACCCGACTAAATCAATGTCTGAGGCTCTGTGTGTGTGTATCAGTAGCAGTCTTCACTTTACTCTTTACCTGTAATCACTTTTCATTTGAAGCAAGTCCACACTACGGTGCCTGTGGAGGGTCAAGATTCATGCTGATGTCTGCTCTCACGCTCGCTGAAAGGAGATTATGTGCTTTAGACTTCCTGCTGAGCCCATTACACAACAAAATGTTTTATTGTAACAGATGCAGCGCTGGGACTGCATACCCACTTCTCACGACAGCGCACACTTTGACTCAAAACACCAACTATGTGATCAAATATTCTGAATCTTCTTTTGGTTTTGGTTTCTTCATGAAGTTTTTTTTTTCCCTACCAGACTCCATATTTTTGGCCATCAAACTGCTGGGAACCAGAAAACACAGACTATGGTAAGAGAGCTACTCTGTTTTTGTATAATTTAAGTCCCACTTTATGTATTCATTTTGCAACATTTTCCAAAGACACTAATGATGTTTGTGCAGTACATTAATTTAATGAGTCCACTGAATACATTACTGCAGCTAATTTTTACAGTGTTAAAACAGAAATAATGCAACAACAGTATGAAGACATTAAACCACTCTTTCTCTTGCTGTGTGGGTGCAGTACAGTTCGCCTCCAAACTTCTACTTCATAAATGTGCATTTTCAAATATACTCCCCTCTTCAGACTAACTGAAGTGTGAAGTAACTGAGCACCAACACTTTTGTCACTGCACTAAGAGTCTGTATGTTCTGTGTCCATGCAACACGTCCAGTACAGTTGTTTTCTATCAAGAAAATAGAGTGTTGAAACTTTCTTCAATTCAACTAATCAACAAGGTACAAATGGACCCATCTTCAGTGGTGTAAAGCTATGCTCCAGACAGGTCTCTTGATGACAGGGCCACACAAAACCGCATTTCTTCTGGGTAAAACACTCACAATTTACAAGTGTCTTATATAACCTACTTAAACGCATCCCCATAAGTAGAGTTTTCAAGTGTCTGTACTTCGTTGAAGTATTTATATTCCTAGAGTGTTTTCATTTTTACAATCTGTATTGTTCAAATGAGTTCAAGAAGAGTCAGTTGACTTTGGTTATGTATAATTAAGTGTCATCTTCCAGGGGTGTGTCCTTGGACATCCTTAAACCTAATTGGCCACTTTATTTAACACTTCAAAATGCTTAACTTTGATTGGCTGTTTGCCTCGCCTTATATTGAAACCATCTGGGTTGTGTAGCAACAGGCTTTCAACCTTTTTCATATGGTGACTTTGAATAAGAAGATTTTAATTTAGATGAATCTGCTGTGCAACTTTTTTTTAAATCTAAGAAATGCACAATAAGTAGAGAGAGAAAGGGTAGATAAATTCTATACATTCTTGTAAGTGCATGCATACCTTACTCAGCATTTGGTCCCCTAACCCCGTCAAAAAAAGGTGGATCTGTACTGCCTCCTTGGGATTGGGAAATGTTTGCACCTCAATAAATGGAGCATAAACACTTAATAAAAATAACTCATTAGGGTAACCATTAATGCGCTTTTAAGCAGGACAGACTTAACACACAAAAATTACAAAAAGTAAAAACCAAAAAGTCAATAAGTTGGAAACTTGGCAGACAATGTGAGGGAAGTCATGCGTCTTAGTGACAGGGATAGCCAGCATTTCAGACTGTGAGGCATCCTTGTCTTACTGATTTGAAAATGTGGAGTGTATCATTTTACATTTTAACATTTTAAGAATATTTGGTAACACTTAATTTGACACCTATCTCTATAACGCATTATAAATACATTTATAATGCCTAATAATCACGTCATAGCACTATATAACTATAGTTATAAACACTCAAATGATCAAAGTGCTTTATAGCAATAATTATAATGACACACTAAATAGCATTTTATCATGACTTGCACGGTCAGGTATTATAATGTGCTATAGCTGTCAACAACAGTTGCATTGCATTATCCATGTGGGCATTGTCAGTGAGTTATTAAGAGTTATAACACATTATAATACCTGACCTTGTAAGTCATGATATAATGCTTTATAATATGTTATGATTATCGCTATAAAGCATTATGATCATTTATGAGTGTTTATAACTATAGTTATGCAGTGCTATAACGTGATTATAATGCATTATACATTATTTGTAATGCGTTATAGAGACAGGCGTCAAAAAAAGTGTTACAGAATATTGTATTCAATCTTGGTAAAAAAATATGATGTTAGGTTAAGTTAGATTACCCCCAAACAGCCTATGAATTTGTCCTGCAGAGGCTGATTTTCTACTGTATGTGTCACATAGACCTTCAGATATTTACTGTAATCTTTGAAGAAGTAAATATGCACTCCCGCTTTTTCAAAACCTATTTTTCTGTCCATCTTCTGTCACACGCAAACTCTCACCCTCTCCACTGACTCATACAGACTGACAGCATCCAGGGATCCATTTGTATGTGTGCATGTGTTTCTGATGGGTTTGATAGCATTGCTCGGATGAGATTTTGATTGTTGTACAGAGGACTGGAGAAATGACAAACATTTCGTAATGCTGAAAATGGTCTGGCTGAACAGCCGCAGCCTTGCGGGCCTTTCATTTGTTGTTTGAGTTGTAGGAGAGGGAACAAAATAATGTTCCCTGTGGGAATAATCCTGCCAGCGTTAGAGGGAGTTTAAGTATCTCAGATGTAGCAACTGATTCACGTGAATGATGCCTCGTAATGAAAACAGTCTAATGGCATAATGAAGCCTGCACATAATGGTCAGTTTAGGAAGGAATAGAGGGATGATGATAGCAGAGGAAGACATTAGAAATCAGGCTCTCACACACACATGCAAACAAACACACGAATACACACTAGTACAGGCACTCAGATACTATCCACAGTCAATGACCTTTGTGATTTGCAGGCTGGTTTAAATGTGCACTTGAGAGGATTAAATGAGTGAACACAGGGCCACTCAGGGCTGTTAAAACCAAGCTGAGATCCAGTACTCCCTCCATAACCAACCTCTCTTCCCTTGCCGTCTCTCTGTTTTCCAGCTGTTTACCTCTGCAAAAGAACAATGCAAAATAAAGCACGTCTGGAGCTGGCGGACTATGAAGCGGTAAGTGAAAGAGGTATTTTAGTGTCAGCTCTGCTCTTGTCACAGATCTGTTTTTGTTTCTGCATCACTCTCAAGCTTCATCTGTTGCCTTTTTCCTTCAAACTGAACTGAGAACATTTGTTTTTCTGTTTGCCGCTGGAGCGCTTATCACGGATCCTATTAACAGAATCTCTGTGTCAGTTTAACTTCCTGTCCCATCGTTATTTAAACAGAGATCATAAACGATGGTATCTATTTTGTGAAGTTGAAATGATGATCCCTAATCCTCAAAACCTTTGCTAATCTGTTATTTTGTGTTTGCTCTGTTTACAGGAGAGCTTAGCGAGGCTACAGAGAGCTTTTGCCAGAAAGTGGGAGTTCATTTTTATGCAAGCAGAAGCACAAGCAAAGTAAGTCTCTGTAAAAATGCTCATAACTTTGGCAATTGGGCGAGTCTTTTTGAGATGATCATAGGATGATTAAAGAAAAAGTAAGCAACATGGACACTCCAATGGAAAAAAAGAACAAAAAGACTGTCTGCCTGTATCACTCTGCTAAGCCCCTCACACGAACCATTGTCATGCATACCATCTGTTTCACTCAGCTGGTTTTCAGACTCAGGGGGCTGACACATTGAAAAACATCTGATCAATATATCTCTTGAAACGTTATAAAAGTAGCAACAAGGAGGGCCCTAGAGCTCTCAGCGCAACAGAGACAAAAAAAAACGGAGTGAGAGAGAGAAAGACCTGTCGAAACTAGGGCCCGACCAATATGGATTTTTTTGGAGCCAATGCCAATACCGATAATTAGGGGGGAAAAATCCAATCCGATTAATCTGCCAATTTTTTACATTTTTATGAGTTTTTAAAATTGTCTTAATATAAGTAATAAATCTACATATTTACTTATTTTTTTAGCCTTTCAAACACTTCTTCAAAGAATTAAAGGCAGAAAACTAGTTTCAGATCCTTTTTATTGCTAAAACAACCCCTGGCTGTTTATTTTAACTGTAATAAAGATAATAAACTAATTCTTTTCAGCTTATTATTCAGACTGTAGCGGGTGTGAGTCTGATTATTTTGTCAATCTTTGTCTTGTCAAACTCAC
Source organism: Xyrichtys novacula (assembly GCA_962446985.1). Lineage (NCBI taxonomy): Eukaryota > Metazoa > Chordata > Actinopteri > Labriformes > Labridae > Xyrichtys > Xyrichtys novacula. Next base: position 19,906,857 of record OY660874.1, on the reverse strand, counting down.
ACACTCGTTATCCTCTAAAATAAATAGAATAAATAAAAATAAAGCTAACTCACGTATACCATAAAAAATAAGGAACACTCGTAGGCTACTGCTCTTCACACCGACAGGAAGACCAACTGATCATCTCAGTAATATTCGGACCAGAAAAGCGTTTTCAACTACACCATCTACAGGATAAGTCGGGGGATCTTTTCAAATGGCGGAACATTTTCGAAGTGAAACCGAATCTTATTCTCCACATTTAATTTCTGAAAATGTCGGCGACAATCAGCGAGTTTTGGCCTATTACCGATTAGTCTCAAATGGGCTAAAATTGGCCCTAGCCAAAGCACGTTGTACGGAAGCAAGATGATCATCCAGAATCACTTTGATTGGCTCATTTTCAGTGTAGAAACCACACACACCAACCATCTTGATTATATCATGTTGCTTACTGTAACTTTAAAAGTCCACAACTTTATATAAAAGACCAAACACACAGCGGACTGAAGGTGGAATGAAAACATGATTGAGGTACACTTTCTGCAAAAGCAGTTATCAATTTGTTTTTTTCCATCACAGAGTTGACAAGAAAAGAGACAAAATTGAGAGGAAAATCCTCGACAGTCAGGAAAGAGCATTCTGGGACGTGCACAGACCAGTGGTGAGTGAAATTACTGATGTTGTCTTCTTCTTCTCCACCTTTGCTGTCCCTGATATCATTGCTGACATTATCAACAACATCTTAATTGTCCTTGTAAAAGTGGCTAAGAGTAAAAAGACATGAAAAATAAGACCAAACTAACAGCACACACACACACAGTGACTGTAAAACACGCTGTATGGATAGTAAACAATTTAGTTCAGTCTATCCTTCACATTCACATAAAGATGGGATACCTTTTAATGGTGCAAAATGATAACCGCGTAATTACTTATATTTAAAAGAGCTTTAAATATTCAGAATTTCTGTGATGTTTTTTATGGCGCAAAGAAGTAAACACCCTATTAATCCCCGGTTGGATATTCGCCTGCCACACACATGAAATGCCACGTCAATAACTGTCACAGCACATCAGCATCAGTGCTGCTCTTTACCTTGTTCATACACACTCGCTTAGCATTAGCATTTAGTTTCCCCCTGAGGTTAAAGGGTCTCCTCTGCAGCAATTCTCTGAAAGCTGCTGCTCCATGCTTAATTGGAAAATAAGTTCAATTTATGCGTCCTTGGAGCAACATAATCAATATTAATTCAAATTTCACAGTGACGCCGTCAAGCTACTTAGCTTTGTTCTCCTGGAAGAGACCCAGATTAGACCACTTGTCCAATCAGGCAGAATTTGCACACTGAGACTCTGATTTCCTGCAGGTTTTCTTGTTTTGCTAAAATTGGCACATTCCACGTTCAATTAAGCAGCATTTTACACATTGTCCTGAAGACTCCTCTGAATCACGTCACACCCCTTCAAAGCATGCTATATTTGATCAACTCAGCCCAGCAGTGGGTTGCACCTGCATTGATTCTGGAGAGTAAATCATAAACAGTTTAAGGTGTGAAGAATTTAATATAAGCTGAATTAGTTCATCATTTTCAGAGTTTTTCCCCTTTTTTTTCTCACAGCCTGGATGCGTGAACACAACGGAAGTTGACATAAAGAAATCCTCTAGAATGAAAAATCCCCACAAAACCAGAAAGGTAAGAAAAATCACCATTACACCTTTCTGATGGTTAATTTGATTATTTTTTAATGATGGATGGGGAGGTCAGGGGGCTTTTATTGGGAGAGTATAGGATAGCGAGTGGAGCAGGAAGCCAGGACAAAGTGGGGAGTGACATGTGGGTAAGGGTGAACTGAACCACCTCCCTGTAACTCTTTACCCTCTTGATACTGCGACACAGACAGTGTAACACAGAGTAAGAAGACAGTTACAGATGTCTTTGTCAGCACCTCTATTGTTCTGCCTGTTAATTTTATCTGTATGTTTTTGTTGTTTCAGTCTGTTTACGGGCTGCAGAATGATATCCGCACCCACAGCCCGACCCACACCCCCGCCCCAGAGGCTAAGCAGCCCACAGAAGAAGAACTGCAAGAACAGGTTAGACCAATCCTTGAAGGGATGTTCCGGCGTAAAATTAATTTAGGGTCAAACACACCGTAACACCGAGTTAGACACCCCCTCGAGAGATGAATGTTGCTGACTACTTGCTTCTCTAGTTATACCAACTTTAGCAACGACCGCAGGATACCAATACACAGCGGTCTGAGGAGCCATACACAAACCTCAACCAAAACGCCACTCTATAGCCACAAATAATGCTCAGAACAGCACCTAACTTCATCAACAGTACATATAGGCTCCCAGCCACAGTACTAGCCACCAAACATCTTTTTAACTTTGCCTAATTTCTTTAGCAAAGAGACCAAACACAACTCACCTACTCTCTTCCAGCAGCCGCTTGTTTGTAGCAAGACCTTGGGCCAGTCCATTACGGACTACAGTGGGGTGACACAGCTCAAGGAAGAACATTTATGATAATTTCTTCATGGAAATTTAAGATATTTGACAAGATTTCAAATTAAAACATAAAAACTTTCATCTGCCTTTGAACAGCAAACACCAGCATGCAACCACTTCCAAGCCAAGATATCCTGAGTGTGAAGATTACGCTTCATCAGCTTGAAATCTCTAATGTAAAACTACTAAAAGTAATACCAGCATGTTGCCTCTTCCTATCCTTTATTTCATTCTAGCTTGTAATTAGCTGACTCCTATCATTAGTTAGGTTCTAACTTGCCAAAAATGTTGTTTTTACTTTTTCCCCTCAGACTTTACCGTTTCATTACCTTGTTAGTTGTAAATGAACGAAGAAGCAATAAACTGACAATGACAATGATTTAAGAAGTAGCAGTAGCAGTTGAGCATGAAACCAGAAAAAAGGCCATCTATGTGAAAGTGCTGCAGTAACTGTAATTGTTTCTGGTCTTTTTATCTTATCAGACAAAGATGACTTTGGGTTTAATTTAAGACCAGCACAGACCACAACTTTAGAGATATTGATAACAAAATTACTGTAATTAGAAACAAAATCCAAGTGCAAGAAAACTACAAACTAATTTGATCCTTATTTTATTATAGTTATCCAAACAGATACTGAAAAGCTTTAACAATCATATAGATGATTAATATTGATTTTTTTTCTGTGTGCTTTTATGGAAAGATAAATTCTTTGGATCAGTTTGAGAGGAGCCTGCTGCAGATTTCATTGTCAGTGTATAAACAGTGTGAGACTTGAGCTGGTCTGGTCCCGGTCTTGGTCTCTGTATTAGTACAACACTAATAGCATCAAGGGTCCTTTAAACAGTGTAGAGATTAAACTGTGCACAACAACATTACACTGTTAAAATAATATGCTGCAGTAAAACATGCCTGATATCTAACAATTTCAAGTGAGTGAGTGAGACTGATGCTGATTGCTCTCTGCTCTGGTTTCAGATCACCTTTTGGCAATTGCAATTAGACCGGCATCGACTGAAAATGTCTAAAGTGGCGGAGAGGTGAGTGATGTTCTTTGTGTCTTTATTCAGTTTGGCCATCGATCTGTTTATTGAGCCTCTAAACAGCCAAACATGGCGCAGAATTAAGAGCTGCGCTGACCTTGAGGAGTGATTTGTCCCACACAATGCCTTCAGTGAGCGTCAGCACTGATGATGCCAGATACTGTGTGGCACATTAAGTGTCAATTTGTCATTTCCATCACTGTGCAGACACAAGCATTCAGCGTGGAGGCTCTATCCTTGTGTCAAAACACACTTGCAGGATTGGCTCTGAAGGGGATTCCACAAACATCTCATTCTTAACTGCACACAGATAGGCATGCTGCACAGGATGTTATAAAAGTAGATTATTGAGTCACACCCTCTCTGTTGTCTCTGCTAAAAAAATAGTTTGCTGGGCTACACAGAGCAGTACGTTGAATACGACCCCTTCCTCACGCCTCCAGACCCATCCAACCCCTGGATCTCAGATGACACCACACTTTGGGAGCTGGAAGCAAGGTGGGACCCTGTATAGATTTTTACATCATAGATTATTATAAACCAATGTATATTTTCAGTTTGTGTGAATCTAATTGGTGATTTGAAGCCTTTTGTTTTTGTGGCCTTTTCCAGCAAGGAACCAGGCCAGCAGAGGGTAAAGAGGTGGGCTTTTGGCATCGATGAGGTTCTCAAAGATCCTGTGGGAAGAGAACAGTTCCTCAAGTTCCTGGAGTCTGAGTTCAGCTCAGAGAATCTCAGGTGAATAAAATACTGCTATGCCGAAGAGCTGCAGCTATCGAATATTTTAGTAATCAAGTATTCTACCGAATATTCAACCGATTACTCGAGTAATTGGACCCAAACAGCAGACTCACCCAAAGTTAGGTTTCCTATAGCCCCACAATTAAGTCAATGCTCGTAAGAAGGCTAATTATGATATTAACTTTAATCATGCCCATAAAGATATTAGTGTCCGAGAGTTGAATAACTCTTATGTTACCTGCTTCTGCTACGACACCAGCAACGTTAGACTACAAGCTAGTGTGAAGAGAAGTGTACAGAGTCGCTAGGTTGGCAACACTGCAAGAAAAGCCCCTCTGATCATTTATTTTTTCACAAAACACTACTCATCAGCTTCATATTTTGTTCTTACACTTTCTTTATACTTTGTTTTAAACCGAAATATGTTTGTGCAGTTGCGATCATTTGAGGCTTCTTATATTAAAATCGCAGGAATAATGACAATTGTAAATAAGTAACAACAGTCTTTTGTGAGTTTTTAGCTCAAAACCACAAGATTAATGCGTAATATATTCCACACTGAGTGCTCTGCATCTCTGAGTGATATATCTGAAACACAGACAGGCACACAAAGAGACTGGCACACAGGGCAGCCAAACTTGGGCTGCATTCTATATCACAATTTAGAGAAAACACAAATATAAGCACCAAGTTGAATTACTTTTTTCATTTGTGAACTTTTTTTTTTTTTTAACTTTTTCACACACATTCACGCTCCCACTCCCACTCCCACACACACACACACACACACACACACACACATACATATACATATACCAGATGATACACAAATGAACGTATGCATCCACAAGTTTTTATATTCTCCACTTTTATTGCTTAAAAGAGTATATCCGCGCTTACCTTGACCCTTTCAGCCCTTCTGTTGTTCTGGATGTAACAGCCTCTGTCTCTTTGACTTATCTCGTTTGTCCTCTTGGAGTTTCAGCTGTTCTCCTCGCATGTTTTGCGGTTAAAAGGTGTCTGTCGAGCGACGACTTTCGCTTGTGTTCCTCCACGATATTTCAGGCAGTGCAGAAGGGTTTACCTCCGCTTTCATGTAACACATCTGGAAATCGACTCGCACGAACTTTGGCGGTGATATTTGTTGGTAAATGTGAGCGTTTCGCGTTGCGCACGTCTTCATCTTCTCAATGTACACAAGGAAGTGAATACGGTGACGAAATACGGAATACGGTGGCGAAAGAGAGCTTATTGGTCGAATTCGTGGGAAATTCGCGGTGATTGGGCGAAATTGGAGCGCCTCGCTGAAGTCGCGCTGATTGGTTGAATTTGCGTTAATAGTCGCGATCGCAATATCGCGAACTTCCGGAGGAACTGATCTTTATACACATTTGATGGAAATATTGGTAACATTGAATTACCTTTTGTAAAATCTGCTATTGTTAGCAAACTTTAAAACTGTCATCTGTCATCTGACATGCACCCTTAAAGTTTGTTCCTTTTAATGTGTGCCATTGAGTGGCTTTATACGGTGGCCGAGAACCACCACTGCAGCAAATAAAATAATAATGCAAAAAAGAGAGGTTGCAACGGAGGTTACTGGTGCAAAAAAAAGAAAGAAAGAAACTGAAGCCTGCTGCAAATAAAATAAGGAATGGTGCAGATTTTAAAAAAGCCATAACGGAGTCGATATTAAGTTGAACTAGAGGATGCCGATGTAGTGTTAGCTACACTTAAACTTAATATGGCCTAACACATTGAAAAGCACACAAAGTGGAATTAAACAATAACCTTTCCACTTACTTTTTTGCTCGTCTTCTCGCCGCCGTTGTCTTTTCCTAAATCATAAAACACCGGTGCATCATCATTATTGTTCCCCAGCAGCTCACTTCCGTTGTGGCTTTTTTTTTTTTTTTTGTCGCATCCTTTTATTTTCGCAGTAAGTTACTTGTTTTTTTTTGTTTGTTTTTTGCATCACCACTTTTTGCATCATTTATTTCCGTTGTGGCTTTTTTTTTTTTTAATCTGCACTGTTTCTTTTTTTAATTGCAGCGGGCTTCCTTTTTTTTTTTTTTTGCTTGGGTAACTTCCGTAGTGACCTCTTTTTTTTTTTTTGCATTTCTTTTTTATTTGCAGCAGTGGCGGTTCTCGACCACCACAGCTTTACACGTGCATAGACTATAAGATAAGATGTTCCTTTAATAGTCCCATGAGGGGAAATTCCAAGCCTATAGCCTGAATCCTGGATGCTTCTCCTGAAATCTTAATAAGGAATTCTGTAGCGTCTGAAAACATGCTGATAACTCTGACAGTGCAGAGCAGAGGTGTGATATGAGGGGATTTTCTACCCTGGGCAGTACATAATGTAGGAAATGGCTGTTTGTATTCTAACATGGAGCTCAACTGGATAATTTAAGGGGGATTTCAGGAAGTTTCACAGTAAAATGCTAACATATTCACCAGCAAGTTTTATACCAGCAGCATTATGTAAGCTCACAGCTATCACTACTCCACTTTCATGGCTTCTACATAAGAAGTAGCAGTAGAAGTATAAGTAGTAGCCTGCAGTAATGATGTGCCTGAGCCGGTGGATGCAGCTTTTTTAAAATATACACTGCTGAATCCGTGGCTGAAATAACTCAGGTGGGCAGGAATATTATGGTAATCCCTTTATTCATGGAAACAGGAATACTGCAGAGTATTAGAAGTGCATGCTAAGAGCTGAATATGAATAGAGTCACCACAGCGCAGGAGAGCTGCTCTGCTCCTTCTGATGGAACAGGCACACGCTGTTGCCGCCAAGAACTGATTATGTGGTCACTTTACTTTGATTAATATTAGCCATGATAGTCTTTTTTTTCTCTTTGGCAACTGAATAGAAGATTATGAGTCAAATTTTTTAATCCAATAAGTGTTAAATGGAAAGGAATGCTCTTTAAATAAAATGTTGAATTTTTATCAGGGATTATTTTCTCAAACAGATTTGTAAGCCAGTGTCAACTTTGTAATACAAAAAGATATCCTTGCTGAACGAACTAGACTTCCAGCTTTGAAAAATCCATGACCTTTGACCTGACAATAATTGATGTCCTGCACATAAAAAGTCGATGCTATTGAACTATTTTTCAGTCTTCTCTTTTTAAAAGTGTATCAATATTGACATTTTTAACTTGCAGTGCTGACTGACTTTATCAACAGCTGAAGGTCTAACCTCTAAATCTGTTCTATAGGTTCTGGCTAGCAGTCCAAGAACTAAAGAAGCGCCCCATCAGAGAAGTTCCAACTCGGGTTCAAGAGATTTGGCAGGAGTTTCTGGCCCCCGGAGCACCCAGTGCCATAAACGTCGACTCCAAGAGCTACGATAAAACCACCCAGAATGTCAAAGATCCTGGGCGCTACGCCTTTGAGGATGCACAGGTTCACACTCTTTATCCACATCCATTGTTAATCACTGCCACGGTTTGGCACAATTGAAAACGCAAAGAGACATCCTGACTCTTACCCATCTATGAATCAGAGCCCTGAGACAGATCTGTATTGTCTTTCTTGCGCCTGAGGCCTTTTTATACATTGTGTTTTTTTATTATGTGCCTTCACAACAGGAACACATCTACAAGTTGATGAAAAGTGATTCTTACAGCCGTTTTATCCGCTCCAGTGCCTACCAGGAGTTATTACAGGCCAAGAAGAAGGTAAGAAACACAACTTCAAACACTGGATAAATGTCTCCTTCAATCTGTGACCCAGATATTTCAATGAAGTGTACATTTTAAACCCTCGCTGTTGTTATTGCATACACTTAAACTTGCACTTTCATCCTAAAGATACAGAAACTTTCCCTCCACTGTCATCCACAGTTATGTTTTTTCAAAGTCTGTTATCGCCCATTAATCTCTGCACACATAAAGCAAGTTTGTAATTTCACTTGATGCGTCACTGTCCTATAGACACATACCTTCTGCTACAATTTACTCAATGTGTACGGTCATTTTTAACGCCAAAGGCAGAAAATTATAGCAGATTTAGAACAACATTGGAGTTGTGTTGTGTTTGTGTTCCCTTGAGGAAAAGACCAAAACATACCTACAGCACTATATGTGGTAGATATTTAAAGTTGAAATCCCTGTCAAACTAAAAAAACATGTCAAACAGATAACAGTCTGTGATACCAGAGGGAAGCAGACGGTATAAATGCAGCGTTTTACCAGAGCGTTCTTCATCTGTGGATGATGGAGATGCTGATACAGGACTCCTGTCAAGCTTGTAGGAGCCATTGTGACAAGCAGAGACACTGAAACTGTCACAACATGATGAATAATTCAAATTTATACAGGTGTATTTATGTGCTTAAAACCTGCCTTGTCTTTCACCTCCTACACTTTGTCTGCTTGTCATTCTGTCAGCAGAGATTTAAAGATTATAACTGAGGCGTTTTTATGATAAAGTTTCATTTGAGTGCCGTGCTTCGTTTTGATGTAGTTTTTGTCTTTCTGATGTCTCTCAAGTGACATCAGAGAATTCTAGCTTGCTGGATTTTGAATATTTATGGTGCCTTAAATCCTCATGCATAATGATATAAATGAACCAAATGTGTCTTTTTCTTTCCTTACAGAAAAGTAAGAACCTATTTTGAAGGCTCTTGTTTCCAGGTAATGTCCAACTAAAATGATGCATATCATATCGCTTATCACATTACAATACATTTTACACTATTTTGTTAAGTATACAACCGTAGTATATCCTTCCTCCAGTGGTAACTTTTACTACGCACCCACTTTGTTAAGGGTCATTGTCTTAAATCAGCTGTACATTACACTAAAAACAATTCTCTGTCATCCAATTTGGTTCTCATCTCTAGGTTACCTTGTTTCATTATCCATGAAATTATTGCTGATAATATTTTTTGTAGTGGGCCTCTGGGCCTTTCTTTGTCAGTATACCCCTCATACAGACATCTAAACTGAATTGATCTCACATGCTTGGACATGCCTGAAGTTGTTTTTTTGTGCAGAGAAAAACATGGCAAAATGACAATTTCCTAAATCTCACATGATTGGAAGAGGATCTGACTGTCAGTGTGGTGCCTGTCAGTGCACATAGGATTTTAGTTTTTGCTCTAATTATTAGATATTAATTTATCCAGGTCAACAGCGACCCTAACACCACAAGAGCCCTAATTTTAATAAGAGCATTTTATAATTTAGTCAATTTTTTTTTTGTTTTTTATTTTGTTGAAATAGAGGTTCCTGACAAAGTCAAAAAGTCTTGATGCAAAAAAGCTCATTTTTCTTTTGAGCATTTTAAAACAAAGAACAGGTCGCTGTAGACCCTAACACAGGAAGAGGGTTGAATAAATAAGGGATGCGAGTAAAGTTACATAAGATAAAGCTCAAACCTTTAAGTTGTGTAGTATGCAATTCTTGCAGCTTGTCCATGACTTTTTATTCGGGAGAAAAAACATTCTCATTCTTCCACTTTCTCACCCTCTTTTCTACTTGTCTCTTTTTCTTAGCGCAGGGGAAACCACTAGCATCCAAGAGGCTGACCAGTCGTGTGCCATCATGCTAAAATCAATGCCATCTCTCTCTCTCTCTGGGACATGGAGAGGAAGACCATCTCATCTCTTTGTCATCATTGTCTGTCCATGCGCTCCTGCCTCAGCCAGGCGATGAGCCAGGCCGTCTGTTCGTCTGTTGTCCACAGGATGTTGCATGTCCATGGAGAGGATGCCCCTCCTTCTCTTCTCCTCTTACAGTACCTGATATATTTCCAGTAATCTCCAAATGAAAGGCGCTGCTGCTGCTGCTGCTGGACTTGTGAGGACACAGAAACAGACTGGTGAGATGAAAAATGTCAAAACCTTCTTTCCATCGAAAAACTGCTGGACCGGAGCCCAAATCTCTCACTTCCAGCTGAAACAAATGATGTCAGAGAGAAAAAAAGAGAAAAAAAAAAACAGAAAAAACTTATAAGACAACAACTTAAACTGATAAATCTAACCAGTGTCATCGCTTTACTGAGGTCAGAGGTCACAGATACTTTGTCACGCTATGGGAAGTGTTGTGCAGAATGAATATACGATATATATACATATATATATTATGATTATTATTATGATTATTTATTGTGCACTTATTTTGCTTTGCATTATTTTATGACACTACAATAATTAGCACATATGGTTTTCATTGCACTTGTAAAGTCACATTTCAGAATGACAAAAATGCTGTCTCCTGTCTGATGTAGAACATAATTCTTTGTTATTCTCTCCTGCATTTATTTTTATACCATATTTAAAGACACTTTTACTTACTTGTATTATTAAAGTTGGCCCTCTATCTGTTTCTGCGGCTTCGGCTTGGATCATTTTTAACAGTTTGAACACTAAAGAATCCAATTTAGCATTCAAGATAAGAAGAATCAGCTTTGCATGGGTGTTGTAGTTCTTCTTTCTGCCACTAGATGGTGTTAAATTATTTCCTAGCAGAAATCTGACTCTTAAACAAGCAATGCAGATCAACAAAATGCCCTGAGGTTTTGTACAGACAGATGTAGCCCTGTCATGCTAAAGTGTCATCACCCCCTGGTCTGCTGAAGGAGTTATTGTTCAAGCTGTTAGTGTTTGAGGTTTTGCAGTTTTATGTTGATGTTGCTGCCCTTTGATGGCAGAATTGGCGTTTGGAGTTTTCAGACTCTGTACCCAGTGGTCAGTTGATCAAGAGCCACAGAGCAGACAAACAGTATTGTCTCTGCTGCATCCAGGAATGTGAGTTGTGGCATTTTCAAAGCTCTTTTTAAGTTTGTCAGGGTAGACACAGAGTGATTTATGGACTGGGGATTATGGGTTGTGATATGATGTGGTCACAGCCAATGAGAAAGAATAATGAAGGGTTTTGAGGAACATCATAGTTGCTTCAAAAAGTTGTCCTTTACTGTCGAAGGAGGTGAAATGTCATTCAATTCCTGGAAAAAGAAATGGTAAACATGGGGGTAAAAAAAGGACAGAAAGCTTGAAAAAGAGGAACTGTCATCTTGATAGCCTTGTTATTAAAAAGAAAATATTAAAAAAGAAAAAACAATAACCACTCAGAGACAAACTGAAGGAGAGAGAGAGCCTTAAATAAAAGAAGTGAAGCTTGGTTTGATTCACACAATGACCAGGACCAATAGGATAAACCCTCCCAGTCTTGAGGAGGGAAAGGGGTGGTGGGGATTCAAACTAAGGCAGGCTCTACTGTGACTCAAACACACTCCAAGACAGACGACAGACAGTCTCCGCAGCTCTAAGATATTTGTTAACTGTTTGAAACCTGGGAATGTCTCTTCTTTAGGGTTAAAAAGAAAAGACGAGAAAAAAAAGTTAGTCTGAGAGTGAAGCTAAGAAACAGAAACAGCTGGTTCAGGAGGATGGAAAACTGAGCGTGTCTTAGACTTTGAATCTTCAGTTGTTGGAGGAAGAAAAAAAAAGAGGAGCGAGGACAAGAAGCCTGAGGATACTAGAGATTATGTTGCCATGGAAACCAAGACCTGGAAGCGGACGCAAGGACCACTGAAGGTGGACGACCTCCCTTGACTGCATCCTCGACGTGTTACTGTTCTGCCTGGCACTGTGGTGAGAGGTACTTAAACATTTCCCAATCTTTTAAGAGTTAAAGGGTTAAATGTGTTTTATCGCAGTGAAAAGCAAAGTTTGGCGTCATAGGTTTTGATGAGATGTAAAAACTTTGGGTATTGTTTGAAAAGGCAAAAACATTTGAAAGTAGTACAAACAAACTCTTAATCAAGTCTTTATTTCACACGGGCAAGCATAAAGTGCCACACTATTTACTAAGTTTTTCTCCTGGATTGCTGGAATTCAGACAAAAATGGTCTAAATGTTATGAAAATGGACATTCTTTACAGGTTACACAAGGAAAAAGTGATTATATCTGTAAAAAAAAAAGCCATGTTCACTTTGGATGTAGTGAGAAACGCGTTCAATGAGTATGTGCTGGCTCGACAAATCCCACGCCATCGCTTCCAAAAAGTGGGCAGTAAGAGCCTGATGGAGATAATAAGACGGAGTGACTCAGTGACTCTCTGAATGACTAAGCAAACAACCATGTAATTCTACCAGCCGCAGTCGTACAGCTATTTAGTTTTTCTGCCAGCAAAGGTTTGATTCCCACATGGGGCCACCCAATTGTAAAATATACACCTTCGAGGTATTGTAAGGTGTTCTGGATAAAAGTGTGCGAGTGCTAAATGACTATAATTAGCGGCTGGTGGTTTGGAGGAATTAGTGCAGCGAGTGAGAAAATGATGACAGGATGTTGTGCCGTGCTTATAGATATTCAAAGTCGTTTTTATGAGAATAGAGGTGTAAGTGTTAATTTTAAGTGAGCCTGATAATCCCCATTCTTTTCCTGTCTTCATTGGCACAGGTGAATTTCCTTAAGATGCGTGTCATTAATGTACACCTGTGTAGTCATGTGTGCACTGATGTGGTTCCAAGTGGGCGTGTGAACATGTGTGTGCGTGTGTTTCTACAGTATGCGTGCAGTGAATGGTGGGGAGTTTGCCTTCTGATCCTTCTTAGAGCTCTGGTGACTGCACCACCTTGCACAGTCTGCTCTGATGTCAAAGAGGATTTAGCACACAGGCACATTACACTTTCTTTAGCGACAGAAAACACTTCATCCTAAGCCTCTAAAGATAGTAAAACTGGTGTTTGATAGAAGCCTTAACAGCACTCTTAACACGTGAACCTCACACAGGAACAGGTAATGAGAGACCTCTGAGAAGGTGGATTAGGACAGCAGAAATTCATGTGGAAGTTGGTGAGAAAGTATTCCGCTAAAATCGAGTCCTTTTTTTGAAAACCAAAAGCACATTCACCTTGCTAAGTATACCATAGATTATAACAAATACTCTCAATCCCCTTAACACGCAGCAGCCTGCTGGTGTACCAGTCATTGCACACTCATGCTGTGAAACCAAAACACGGTTCAAACCCACAGAACTTTATTCCCAGTTTTAATAGGGATATTAAAGCTTCTGAATGCGAAATTCGCCTAAAATGATGCTTAGAGCAGCAATAATTTTCATTTTAATTGAATGGTTTCAGCTTTGAGTAGGGACTCGGGCAAAAATATCCAAGTCATAAAAATAATACAGCATCAATAAATATCTGGGATAGGCTGATAAAGGAAATGAGATTGTCGTCAGACAGTGTCAAATAAAGCCATTTCACTAATCATGAAGCCTGCAAAACAGAAAACTGTACATTAAGGAATTATACAAGCAAACCTCATTTTGAGAGAGCAAATGAAAGGTGGTGTTAATCATTTCAGCTAAGTAGTGCAATCCTAATCTGAAACGAGCTACGCAGTATTATCATAGCATCTCTAATTGCCCCTCATCCTCCGCTAAAGCACTTAATGTTGCTGCGGCGAAGGAGTTGCCTCACATTCTTGCCAGCACTTAGCTTGGAAAGCATTATATATGGGCTGCTAGTCATTATCAAGATGGATTGTGGTGACAAATGGCTGCCCAAACCGCCTTCAGCAGCCTCCTGGCCATGTTGGCATTAGACACATTTACACAGAAAAGCCCCCCAAAAGGACCCCCCTCCCTTCCCTCCTCCTCCTCCTCTTTCTCCTCCTTCCTCCTAACTGTTAATGAGCCAACAGCCGAGCGCAGTTTGGGAAAACAGAATCCGCAAATGCAGATAATGACATGGTTCCTCTTTGTGTAATTGGCTGCAAGTGAAAACATTTCATTTACCTCTCTTTCCCTCTCTTGCTATATCCTGTGTGTGTGTGTGTGTGTGTGTGTGTGTGTGTGTGTGTGTGTGTGCGCGCTCTTGTACACAGCTAACCCTTGTGTGATTGAGGTTTTTGAGCTGCACGGTGAATTAAATGCCGTTCTACTGTAATTAACTGCACTTACCAGTCTGTGTGTGAGACTTTCTGACGCACCGATAATTGAGGCATCAGGTTTTGTTTGTTTTAACCTGCCTTTGAAGGCATGCTGGGAAGATGTTTCTCATGGTTTAGCCCAAGGTACATCTGTGTGTACAAATTTGAAAGTCTTGCAATGACTCTTATTCCCCTTTTTTTTATATTCAACAGCTAAACGTCTCAAATATTGATACATTTTGCACCGAGGCTTGGGATTTTTATGGCTAATTATGCTTTATTTTACTCTGACATTTGAAAAAAGGCCCATTGTTTCAAGACTCCACCATGGTATTATTATGCCATTCTGAAAAACAAAACACAACAATTTCCCACTGACTATAATAGCTGTTTTCAGAAAAAGTCATGTTCTTAGCGCCGCAGTCTTGCTGGTATTTGTAATTTCATTAGAGGTCTGAATTTTGGAACCAAGGTCTGCCACAGTTCACTGAAGCGTTTCCCCCAAGTATTTGTGGTTCTTGTAAAACATAAAGCTGTGTTTGTGGACAATATTAGCGTGTAGCAGAGACAGAGAGGTCCGGTTGAGTTCTGTCTCTGCTGCATTAATGCACAAAACCACAGTCTCCTTCCGTCTCCGGGTCCCTGCCATGATTAGCCGAGGAGAGAGAGACAGATAGAGTGACAAAGAGAGACAGATGGAGAGAGAATGAAATAAAGAGGCACAGCTTGTGGAGGGATATGCAGTAAAGGGGTGTTGGTTTTGTTTCCCTGTAGGTCATCAGTCCCAGACACCACTGACTCTTCCACTGCTTTCCTTCTATCTCCCAACCTCAACCACAAACAGCCCACCCATCCACCTTTTTACTCCCCCTAAAGCCCCTGAATCCTTTCCCCAAACCCACAATTTGTTCCTCGCTGGAGATTGATGAGGAAAGCTTGGCAGACCCGCCACTATCATACTTACACCGAGTTTGGGAGTGGGGAAGGAGCATGCCTGATGCTTGTATGGGCCATTCGTCATGTCCTGTGTACACAGTCAGTCAGGCCATCCCTCAAAAGTCCCTGGGGCTTTGCAGACTGTAGCTCAGGGTGCCTCTTTAAGCGATGGATAGCGGGAGAAGAGGCTGCACACAGAAGCGGTGCCTGTTCCTCAGAGCGGGGGGGTTTCATGCATTTAAACACACAGTCAGCAGGAACAGGGGGAGAAAGAGACAGAGAGACAGAGCAGCCAAAGACAAATGAGACTGTGTTGGACATGGAAGGTAGATCACTGAAAGACTGAGTGGGGTCATGACTCCCCTGATGCAGTAGGTGGTGGAAGGACCCAGCGGGAGTCTTCAGTTTAGTTATTCTAACCTTTATGACGGGTGTGTGTGGGTGTGTGTGCTGGCTTGTGCATGCATGCAGAAATGTGTGTTTGCAGAGGAAATACAGATCCCAAATGCAGTGTCTATCCTGATTAGGGTATTTGTGGAGTTATGCTGTGCACAAACCTTAAAGCAATTAATTTCCTGCAGAGATCCAATTGAAAATCAACTTAAAATGCATTTATTTTTGGGACAACCTTGAATGAGAATACCACATATGAGAAATTAACTTAATTGCTAGCATTAAAACCTGATTTCTTGGCAGAGCGCTTCCTTCCTCCTGGATTTGATCTTAATGAAGGAAATGAAGATAAAAAAACACATTCAGGAGAAGAGATTTGCACACAAAAGAAAGTTAAAAGCAGAGTAGATCTGCGCATTTGTAACCCCAATACGTCTCTATATATCCTATAGAAAGAGTCTGGTACTTCTCTGGATGGACAAACAGCTGCTGTCTAGCTTAAGACCAGTGCTGCCAGGTTAGTGATATACAGACTCAAGTGCTGGTGCAGTTTCGGACAGAGCTGCCATGACCTCTGGGTCAGGGGCAGAAAAAGGGAGGGAGAGAATTCACAGAATGGATTATGATAAAGTCATTTTCTTCATGTCAGAGTGAGTTGCACATTCAGGAGAGGAAGAAAGGCAACATAGAAATTTGCACGGCAAAGAAGCGCTTGTGAATAGCAGCGGCCAATGGCCTTGAGGCAGTTTGGTTCTCTGTCAGAATCTCTGACTTGATGTCATGCAACGCTTGTCAAGAGCAACATCTGCTGAAAAGATGCTTGAGTGATGGTCAAAAATGTGCTGGCGTGAAAGCTGACAGCGTGCGCAGGGGCGGATACTCAATCCTGGATGGAGGTGGAGAAATTTCTCAAGATAACACTTTCTTTCTGGTGCTAACATGATACAGGAGACAGGATGGTGATAATGGACACTGTGGGTCAATCTCAGTTCACTTTGCTCCACAGTGTATCACCAAAGAGAAGACGAGTGGACTCCCAGAGGGCACTGTATAGTTCCCCATCTCTTCCCCTAATAACATGCAGATGGGCCTCTCTAATGCCTGTTTACATATCTGCGGCATAGTTCATGACTAAAGTAAGCAAAGCCCTAATTATTTTACCCGGCGACGGGACCAATAAAATCAACTTCCCCTTCTCGTTATGGGTGTTTAAGTGAATCCTTTGATGGCAGGCCTTTGTTTATTTTTGGAAGAGTTGCGTAGCCGAGAGGAAAGCAAATAGAAGTAATGACACAGAGTTGCTGACAAATGGAGGCCCTAGTGATGGATTCATTTCCTCAATGATGCCTGGAGGGCTACACTCTGAAGCAGGTTCAACATAAATGCACTTTCCTGCCATTGAAAACATGATAGATGGTAGGATCAATATCATTGTGTTAGTTATGTAATAGTCATGTATCATCACTTACTGTCATTAATTTGTTTCTGTTTTGTTTCCCTCTCTTTTTGTAGAATGCTGTGGAAAATAACCATCCCAGTCATCCTAGCTGGGGTGCTCTGCATCACGGCAGAAACCAAAAAGTCCCGGCCCCAAGGATCCATCCCCTCCCCGTACAAAACCAAAGGGAACCTGTCCTCAGAACGACACCACCGGTTAGTGCATCAGAAACCAGAGGTGCTCTCCTCCAGCAGGGAGGCCTTAGTGGTGACAGAGCGCCGCTATCTCCGCAGAGACTGGTGTAAGACCCAGCCCCTCCGTCAGACAGTCAGTGAAGAGGGCTGCCGCAGCCGCACTGTGGTCAACCGTTTCTGCTATGGCCAGTGCAACTCCTTCTACATACCCCGCCACATGGGCCCCAGCTCGGGTCAGGGCCACAACCGAGGCCAGACCTCAGGCTCTGGAAGGAAAAGTCACAACAAGGTCCAGGAACCGTTCCAGTCCTGCTCCTTCTGCAGGCCGCACCGCATCACACAGCTCACAGTGCAGCTGGACTGCCCGGACCTGCAGCCACCTTTTAGATATCGTAAAGTGCAGAGGGTCAAACAGTGTCGCTGTATGTCTGTGGATGTGAGCGGCCACGGGAAACTGTGAAGATGGATGTGAAAACTCCTCTAAAATTATCAGGACTGTGCAGGATTCGACAAACTTTGCCAAACAAAGACTGGCCTCAAGCTGAACCGTCCGCTTTCTGCATCATCTTGTAGGAATAACAACTTGTCCCACAATGAAATGGCATGAAATGTTGAACTTGTATAATTAAAGACTCAACAATGACTTAATCAGAGAGAACACGTATATTGGTGAAAGACTTACACAAGAGACTGCCAGAGACTTTGATGATGAAGCAGCAAATGTTCAGCATTAAACATATTTCATCTCTTATTTGAAACAGTCGGCATCTACTTGGTTACTTATACATTTGTCACGAGATTCCCTTGTGATGAATACCAAACATTATGGACACGGTTGAAAGTTGAACTTTAATGTGACTTGTTTTTTTGCAGGTGAATCCCACACAGTTTGCCAGCAGTGTAAGAGGAATTGACTGTGTTAATAAATGTTTCAGTTTTCTGTATATTTCCCTGAACTTCAAAGATGTCCAAAAAATATTCTGGCCAGTAGTACAAAACATACTGCAGCATGTGTTATGGAGGTGCAATGCAATATATATACACTATATATACTGTATATTATGTAAGCGTGTAAGTATGTATGTCAAAGGTATATTAAATCTATTTCATATAAAACTAAAGCGATGTTTGATCTGACCGCTCACCCTCACACCTGAACAAATGATACAACAGAATCTCCATTTCAAAAATGCTGTTATGTCTTTTATTCAATAAATATAAATGTCTATGGTCAAGGTTATTCAATCAAAACATATTATTGGTATTGCACATGAACATCACATCACATAGTCGTATGGCTACATTAGCATTGGGGTCACACGCACACACACACTCATGCACACACATGGTGGAAAAGGCAAAACTAGGTGCATGAGATTCGCTCAAAACATAAAGCAAGGTGACAAAACTGCTGAATAAAACATTGGTGGGTCTGTTTCAGATCACGCCACTTGGGTATGCACGGCCTTTATAGATACTGAACCACAACAGAGAAGTTGCTGTATAATTATCACTACAAAGGAATGTACAACTATCACATTTCACTCGATGTGAAACAGATTTTTCTTCTTAACATGTAACATTTAATCACAGATGATATGTCTCAGAAAGCACTCAGATGACCTCTGCACTGCGAAATAAGGCACTGATGATCCATACCTACCAACCTATGTTGTAGAAATCTTATAAAACTGTGCCTTTTACCTCAAAAGAAGATATAAGGACAAAAAACATGTGCCTTTCTAGGAAAACAGGCAGGAAATTGCACAAAAAAGAGAAACAGGCTACATATGGCTTGTAAAATACCGAGAAAGCTGTTAGATACTGTAATTTTACTACAAATTTCACACTGTCGTGGAAAATTTCTGGGATTTTCTTGCAGGCAGCTCCACTTAATCTACTCATTGCAGTGATTTTTCATTTGATTACAGAAGTGCTCTCGAAATGTGGCGAGTAATGTGATATTTCAACTAAGGTTTTAACAATATCATACCCGCTTTGAACTGTCTCTCAATAAACAACAGATCTAAATCGATTCAAAACAAATACTGGAGGCAAATGCATTTGTAAAAAATGACTCATGAATCACTGTCAGATTGTACAAACGTCGCTTGTGCAATAGGCTGCTTGATGATCGTTTTCCACTCCCTTGCTTCAGATCTTCTGACCCAGCTTTGCTTTCTGTGGGAGAAGAAACAGGCTTGAGTTATTTACAGCACTGGCACTGGTCTCAATCTGTAACTGCAGGAGCCAGGAGTGCGGTTTCTTCCACACCCCTTAAGGTGTTTGTAAGAAATAGAGGCCGTTAGAAGAAGAGACAATTTGCACCAAAGGGAGAAAAGAAAAACAGGACTGGTGCAGCATGTACAAAATGAACAAATAAAAGCACACATGAAAGCAAATAAAGACAAGAAGTGTCAGGACGTACTATTCCAGTTGCGTGCTTGGGTTTCACATTGTACGAGGCCTTCTCCTTTGCCTGTTTGAAGCACTCTTCAGCCATTTTGACTCTTAAAAAAGAAAAAGACAAACAGTAATAAACATCAGTCACCCAACAGAGACATGTTCAAACTATTTAAAGAGCAGTCATTTACTTTTGAACATAAAAAAAGAAAAAGGAATTTGGAAAAGTCCACTCATATGGTTTAAAATGACTCACTCGGATTTTACTACTATGTGGAGCAGACCAGCAGCATCACTACTTATTGGTGCTTTAAAAGACTAATGATCAACAGGTTGGCATTCAGCAAGAACAGCTTTTAACATGAGCACTGTGTGTGCCTGCGCTGCCTGCTTACATGTGCATAGAACACATGCAAGGATGAATATTTATAGCTCAACGGGAGTCTCACAGAAAGAGCAGCAGAAAGAGAATCGGGACGATTGCCAGTGGCGCAGGGCAAAGAGTTAATGCTTTCAAATTGGTTTTATTCTTTCCTACTGAAAAAGCATTGCTTGTGACATTTTGCTTCTCCTGCAAATACATATCACAATTCAATCTTCATCAGCATAATGGACCAATTTGCTTGTTGTTGACATATGTAACGGTATCTTTAAATTCATCAAACCACTGGAAGCTAACTGGATGCTCCATGTATTCTTTTCATTACTGTGGTGAGGACACAGATTTGGGTCATTTAACCTCTTTCCCCTTCATGAATTTGGATGAATGTGATAGGATCTTCAGTGAACACGGGATGCACCGCAATTTATTAATGGTTCGTGTTCCTCTGCTCGGGAGATTTTTAAAATACAGGATCATTAACATAATAGAAATAGCACTGAAAAGGTCAGAGAGTGGTGTAGTTTCAAAAGACCAAAAAAAAAAAAATTCTGTTGCAGAAGGATTTGGTTTTTAGGGTCAAAGCGTGCAAGTTTCTAAAGCAGAACTCTTCTCTCTATGGTATTCTTACCGTTCTTTTAACATCAGCTTATTCTGCTTCTTCCACTGGTCTTTGAAATCGGTGGAAAACTCATGCCAAATGGTGAAGAAAGTGTTGGGAGAAACCTCCTTCTCTCCTGCCTTTGGTTTAACGGAGAATGACACGCTTAACTCCAAGAAGCTGAGGACAGAGAACAAAAACATTTCTTCAAGACCAAACTGTTACAACATGAGCTTACAGAAACCTTCACTGACTGTTGTGAAACCTCAATGTGCCAGGCAAATATGCAAAATATGAAAGTTAATCTTGGAATAATATGCTTTTTCAGAGATTTAATGGCAGAGAAACGTTTAAAAAACACAAACGAATGATGACTGGGCATTTTAGAGAGGGAAGGAGAACGCAAAATGGAATTACTGCCACTAAAGCAGCAGAGTCATCCAGGTTTTTCTGAAGGATTAACTTTCTGGACTAAATAGAACCCTAATCCCAATGCAGTGCATGGGTCTGTCACTCCTTTTCTTGAGGTGTACAAGCCTCTCTTTATGCGCTTATGTCCATTTCACACACATGTATGACATGGCATGTACCTTGTATGTGCATGGCATGATCAAGGTAACAGAGGAAGGAAAAAAGATGTCTGACAGGGAGACAAATCTAGCAGGAAAAAAAGGGAATAAGTCAGGGAGTGACGCATGTCTAAGTGGTAAATGTGTTGGCCGTTTGCAGTGGATCAATACAGCGGACAGGTTGGGGTCTCTTTGTTTGGAGTGTGCTATAGGAACACATTCCTGGCCAGCAGTAACAGAAGCCTGGAGCCAGTGCTGTCTACTCTCGCTCCGCTTAGATAAACAACACAGACACCGCACAGGGGGGCCTCCCGTCTGCTGCAGGCCTGGCATGATGGCCTGCACCCTCCACGGAACTGAAGGACCCAGGAGTCCCAAATATTGACAAAGCAGCCAGATTACATTTCATCTCTGCATTGGGAATACATCACTTCAGACTGTATGGAACTGCATTATCCATGTGTTATGTTTATATTCTGCAGCTGCCATACCTGGAGTTGTTTCGGTACAAACTGCAGTAATGCTATTGGTCTAGAAGTATCAGGAGTATGACGACTATGGTGCATTCCCAGTGAGAAGTCCAGATTGGTTCAGTCCAATTTGGTAAAGTTTGTTGTGGTGTTTTTGCTTTTATTTCAAGTAGACTGTATCCTGACTTTATGTGCTGGATCCTGAAGCAGCTTGGTTTTCATTTTGTTGTGCATGTTAGCATATCAGACCGTTCAGACTGCCAGCGCGTGCAGCACATCTCTCCTGATTTTTTTTACATGAGCCTCTTGCAGCTCTTCGCCAAAAACACACAAATAATAGCTGAGGGCTGCGTTGGCTTTGAATCAGTCATGTATATGTCACAAGCATGAAAAATATACGATGGTTGGACTTCTGGAACGCTTTTTAAAGCAAAACCTGATACAGTTTTCTGTGGAGAGACCCCCGTTGCTTTTACATAATGTTTTTATTTTGGAAGCTGGGAGAGTTATTTTGTAAAGCAGTAACTTGCAGAGCTTTACATTCGAGCCTGCAGTGAATTATCATTAAGTGAAAGGAAATATTCCCTCTTTTGCAATCTCTCTCTCTACCATTGCACTGATCTCTGTGCCCCCGTCAATGCTCAGCTGGTGTCTGTGTGTGAATTACACACTCATTTATGAACCACAACACCTTTACAACACTCAGAAGCATCATCTGATAAATGTACATAAAACAGTCATAACTGATTTAAGTACACAAGTCTAATAAAAGTTATTTTGGTATCTTTTCCCAACTTTTGACAATGGAAATGCAAACAGTTGTGTAAGCCTACTATACTGGAAAAGACCACATGGTGTAAGAACAGCTACAGAGCTTAATATATTTAATAAACCCCTTTAAAAAGTAACCAATCAAACATGTTTCAGCAGGTTTTGGTATTTATGTGAGTAAATCACGGGATAATTGTTATTATTTCCAGGTTCATACCAGTGAAGTAAGTCAGAATATCACAATGAAACTGAGACCCACTCACGGAGAAAATAAACCATAAAATGAAGGTGCCAACTTTGCAGACAAAGCTGGGGGAGTACGTTTAATTTAGTCTTTAGTTTGAACATTTGGTACCCTCTCAGGTAATGCAGTGTATTGAAGTCTTGGTTAGAAGTTGCATACCATTTTTGTCAATGGAGAAAAGTTGAACATCATTCCCACAGCTAAATACAACAGCAGGACAGTGCCCACAGAAACTGGTATGTTAGTCAAAACTAGTGAACCTTTGACATCTGCTGATATCGGTAATCTACTCAGTATTGGCAAACACCCAAACAGTGTCAGTATTGGGATGGAAAAGATGCTATGATGAGCACATATGTTTTTAGGATGAAGAAAAGAAGTATGCAAGTGGCATTTATCTTTTTAAAGGTGAAGACAGAGAAGGAAAAGGTTTCAGAGACAAAAAATCAAAGGTCTTACATTTTCTGAGTGTCCGTAAGTTGCTTTTCTTGTGCTTCCAGCTCGGTTTTAGCTGTAAAAAAGAAAAAAAAAAAAAAAAAGAAAGAAAGAAACACGTTCTGATTATAACTGCAGAGCAACAGTAAATACAGGATTAGATTAGGATTAGGAGAGATACAAGATCTCCTAAAAAACACACTTTTCACCTTCAGTATAAGAGGAGGATTCCACATGTCACCATTAATTCAATCAACAGTCATCTGGAAGGTCAGAGCTGTGCCACCAGGTTATTAAGTGCTGGATTGTCCTGCAGTTGCACAACTGACAAATGAGGATTGCAGATCGCAGGACAAGTGCTTCTTTGTGCAGGGGTTACTTCGAATGGAGACGGATGACTGTGTGTGTGTGTGTGTGTGTGTGTGTGTGTGTGTGTGTGTGTGTCTATGTCTGTCTGTCTGTGTGTGTGTCTGTGTGTGTGTTTAACATGTTAGAGTAAAAGAGAGTCGGAAAACTGGGGATAGGACACTGCAGCACACATTAGGAGTTATTCCTAGCTAGCCACAACATTTATCTCAGTGGGCTATCAGGATCTTTTTGACTGTTTCCTAAATGATGATATAAGAGAAGAGCAGTGAGACGTGACAGCCTCAGTCAGGGAAATGCTCTGGGTAACTTCTTATCAAATTTCACATCCATGGGGCGGACTTTTTTGTTCATTTTCAAATATGACAGAGTGGCAGTAGACCCAAGCCAGCTGTTTAAATCTTCACTGCGCTGCTGTATGGCTGACAAAAGGTTACACATTAAATTCTCTGTCCTCTAGAGGTCAATTATTTGCTGTCTTAAACTGTCAAGTGATCAGAAACGACCCGTGGCCTCCCTGTTTCTTTCCAAGACAGACGTGACAGAGGATGGGACAGAGAATCTTTCCTGGCACAGAACTCAGTTCTGCTCTCATCCAGGGACTATCTGGTTGCTTTGTGTAATTGAAGCCAGGGCTGCATCTTAAAGATTTTGCACAAACTGTTCCAGCACAACACTTAATAATACGACAGAGTAACGTCCCATTTTGCCCCTAAATACAGACAAAGACATTAATCAAATGAATAGGTCCATTTACAATCATCTTTCTACCAGGAATTTTCTTTTAGGAACTAATTTAAATTCACACAGCAATTGAAGACTTACTCATAGTCTTTGTTTACTTACTTTATCAAAGTACTATGAATAATTCAAAGATGGACTCAACAGCTTGAAATTTGTTTTATCCAAGAGTTAGTTAGGAGCTGATTTTTGGGAACATAAACGATATGATATGATACGATACGATACGATACAATACGATACAATATGATACAATATGATATGATAGGATATGATGCGATATGATGTGACATTATACAATATGATACAATAAGATATGATACAATGTGATACAAAACGATATGATGCAATATGATACAAAACGATATGATGCAATATGATGCGAAATGATCCAGTATGATATGATACAATACGATATGATACGATGGGATACAAAATGAAACAAGATGATATGATACGATAGGATATGATATGATACAATACGATATGATGCAAAATGAGACAATGTAATGGGATACAATATGATACAATACGATATGATGCAATACGATGCGAAATGATCCAGTATGATATGATATGATATGATGGGATACAAAATGATACAAGAGGATATGATACGATAGGATATGATATGATACAATATGATGCGATGCGATATGATGTGATATGATACAATACAATTCAATATGATACGATATGATATGATATGATGCACTTTTTAGTCCCCCCACATAAAATGTGTCTAGATGTTAGATAATGCATATATTTAGCTGACACCGCAGAAATATTAATATCCATCCAGGACTAACATACAGAGACAAACTGCTAGATAGTTTAACATTCACATCTATGGGCCAAAGCGCCACCAATTAATCTGATGAGCGTGTCTTTGGATTGTGAGAGGAATCAGACAAGCACAAGGACAATATACAAACTGTATAGAGAAAAGCCCAGCCCTGTGAGTCAATAGTGTTAGCCACTGCACCAATATGCAGCCTGGAAATCTTTTAAAGTTTTTTTTTGTATTGACAAAAGATAAAAACAAAACAATAAAAACAACCAACATAGAAAAAATAACAGCATCTGTTTTTTAAACTCGTAATTTCTTCTTGTTTTTTTGTATCATTGTGATCATATGAGGGAAGTGCAGTACTAAGGCATAATGACTAAACTAGTAAATGCTTTTAATAAAAAAAAAAAATAAAAAAAATAATTTTTTTCCAAGAGGTGAGTACTTTAATAGCATCATGTGATTAATGTTATAAAATTACAATGCTCCTTTTGATGGGTGTTCACCATGATGTGGTTTTTACACTTAAGACGTACATTGTAACCTAATCCTCATTCATGTTGTGATAGAGTTTTTGAAAACAGAGGGAGAGTTTGACATCAGTCATACTAATCTTCATGTCCATCAGAAACAGATTATCACATAGCCAGTGCTCTCTTTTTAGTCTCAGTGACTCCATCAAAGGCCTGCATGCATGAGAATTTGTGAAGCGAGCGGGGAAAATCGAGCTAGACCAAACAGCCGAGCTCCAACAAGTCCGCTCCCACTGTTATTCTGTGGTTAGTTTCATGGTCAGAAAATAAACAAAAGCGGTTTAAACTGTGGAGCCAGAAACAGTTTAACCCCAGGCCTTTTAGAAATTACAGAAATAACAAAAATAAGACATTTGGCTGTTGTTCTTTTTTTCACCGCCGCAGTAGAGGAACCCCAAGAATCCCGTCTGGAGCCTTGTGAGTCACATGTCCGTGTTACGGTGCTTACATTCTGCTCTCAGAGGGAAAAACCTCATCATTTGCATCAAAGAGAGAGCTCCCATATTTCTCTCAAACACAGAGAGAAAGGGAAGCGAGAGGGGGAGAAGTGGAAATGGGAGATATTCTTTCATCTGCAGACTTCCTTTAAGATGGACAGTGAGCATTACTGGAGAAGAACATATGCTATATATTAGACTCTCTCATCTGAATACAAAAGCAGTTGGAAGAGGGGCCTGAGACTGTGTGCCGAGTCCATCAGAAAGATTGGTCACAGTCAACTGGATGGAGTTTGGGTCAGAGCCAATGCTACATAAAGAATTATATTTGACTTGTTATGTAAAAACAAGCGTCAAACTGAGTCTCACACCTTTGATGTGAAGCACAATACTCCAATACTGTTTTCCTGTAGATGTCGGGTTATGCAGAAAACAGCTTGATTGTATGACATCTGGAGGACATGGCAGATAAACATGACTACACTTTCAATGGATTTAGCCGTAATAACAAAAAAACTACAAGTAGCTGCGTGACTTCTCGAGATTTCCGGGTTAGATATCTATCTCTGGTTTGCGTCTACATGACAGTCAAAACAAAAGCTAGCAAACACAGGGCTCTCTTTCATGAATCCTGTATTTCATGTCTCTGTGTAAGTCAGTGTGGAGTAGCAACTTGAGCATTCGATCAACCAATCAATCAATCAATCAATCAATCAATCAATCAATCAATCAATCAATCAATCAATCAATCAATCAATCAATCAATCAATCAATCAAACAAACAAACAAACATCATCTTCCCTGACAGTAGCTCCAGGATTACAAGTCAGTTAAACACATCATTAATATTCCCACTGGTGTAGGCCTGAAATCCTGATCATATGTTGTGTCTGAGCTGTAGCGCCGTCAGCTGCCACTGGTTGGAGCCACTGCCACAATATCATAAGGCTTTAAAAAGGCTGAGATTAGACCAAAGTATTGCATCTCGTTGCGTGACGTATTTTGGTCCAGAAAAAGGAGATAAGAATGGCTCAATCCAACTTAACCGGAGTATGCTATCTTCTAGATTTGAAGTGTTTTAGTCATGCATTGAGCTAACAAACACTGGTGCGTATTATATGTAAGCCAATAAAGTAGTTTTGTGCCGTCACATGACTGAAATGCAGCTGTTTTTGCAACTTAAGAGCTTGTAAGATGAAGTCTCAAACTGAATGCTAACCATTTTAAAATCTAACTGAACGGTTAGTTTGTAATGCTAGTTTGACGCTCCATCCTGAAAGTCTGACTTCATTCACAGAAATGTGTGTAGATTGTTGTCTATTGAAGCAAAAAGCACATATTGAAATACCAATGAAGAGGACAATTACATCTTTACAGCTACTTGAATTTAGAGATGCACTGATCCATTTTTTTCCGATCCAATCCAATACCGATACCTGGGCTCAATGTATCAGCTGATATCAGACATCGATCCAATACTACTGTTGAATGAATAAACTTTATACCTTGCCCTGTGAGTCAAAGCATCAGGCTTTACTTAATATCATTTATAAACAAATAATAAATTGCACACTAGCACACAGCAAAAAGAAGTAAGACTTCTTTGTAAACGTTTTGTGCAAAAGGATAGACAGACATGGTGTAACAGAGCTGCAGACAGAGTGAACAGAATCACTGTTTTGCTGTGTATGATATTAATTCAAAGGAAAAAAGACTGAAACGGAACGCTGGATCAGCATCATTCATCAGATATCTGATCCAGTTAATTTGTCAATATCAGAGCCAATATCCGATCCAAATATCGGA
The DNA here is from genome assembly GCA_962446985.1 of Xyrichtys novacula. Taxonomy (NCBI): domain Eukaryota; kingdom Metazoa; phylum Chordata; class Actinopteri; order Labriformes; family Labridae; genus Xyrichtys; species Xyrichtys novacula. The sequence goes on along the minus strand of OY660874.1, from coordinate 19,879,172 downwards.
TCGGTGCATCCCTACTTGAATTATTGCAAGGAAACGTGCTATAAATATACCCTTTCCCTGGAAAACGAACTTTCGAAGTTCAACTACTTCCAATTGAATGAGTCGCGTTATAGTTTAATATGTTGGTTGTGAAAGTAGTATTAAGCTCAAAGCACATCTGCACATACAGCTTCACAGAGCCATTAGCATGGCTGTAGACTTCTATCATAGTGGTAGCTAAAGGGGCCAATGGGAGAGAAAGTGCCCATCGTTTACAAAGAATTCATCATCATGGTTTTAGTGACCCTCTTAGTCGTCACCTCACTGTGAAGGTTTATTTGATTTACCAAGAGGAGAGAAGATTAGAGTGAAGGAGAGAAAGAAGCAAGGAAGCAAAGCACAGCTTCTACCATTTTTTTCATAAATCTCATCGCAGAAATCAGAGGGAAGACAAACAAAAGAAGACAGGAACCAAAGAAAAATCATTAACACTGGAGGAGAAGACTAAATAAATGACAAAAACGTGACGTCAAGTGAACAAAGTTAAAGGGACCAGGTGCTGGACAAGTCCGCTTTATTCAAACCCCTCAGGCCTCACTTCTTTTCTCTGCAGTCAATTTAACAGGCTGAGTGACAGGTTCACCCACGGCCATCCTGAACCTTCCTTTAAGCCAGAGCAAGACTTACTCTGTTTTATACAGCAGAGATCAAGATAAAGGACCTAGCTACCAAGTGCAGTCCTAATCCTTCAAAGCAGATAGACGTACTTGAAACAATGGCTGTGAGTTATTCAATACAACCTGGAATAAACAGAGGTCCCTATGGAAACGACACAGAGTGAACCCTGGTGTGTGTATCCACCAGAAAGCAGCATGGAACAGATTTGGAAATGTCTGCAGACAAAGAGCACTTAAATCATTCTGATGGATGAGCTACTTCACATACACTCACACCACAGATGCAGTTTCTACTCAGATATGCCAATGAATTATCATCACACAATGCCCTTTGAATCTGGAGAGATAAATTATTCACCTCTTTAGGTTTTAACTCTCTGTCTGAGGGTGACGCAGACAGGCAGACCAGATGTTCAACTTCACTGCCCATTAAAAGTTTGATCATATTTCAAGGGTAACATTGGAAATGTTAATGAAGACAGCTTGAGTCTGATTATCAACACAGCCTGAGTCCCTTATCTCACCTGTGGTGCCCATTAAGAGAACTTGTTTGTCATTATCACTTTAAGAAAAAAATCAAAACCACATTTTCCTTCAAACTAAGAATATATTTGCATGTTGCAAGGAAGGAGAAGGAGAAGTTGATGCTGAATAAAACCAGACTAAAGTACACGAGTGTTTTGTTTGACTACTGAAGGAAAACATTGTTTTACATGTGCAAAAGGTCAACGGTCATGTTTTTCCCCCTCTTGCGAGACTGAAAGAAGAATCAGAGCTCAGAAACATCTGTAAAACTCAAGTCTTTAAAACTGGCCGCTCACTTACATTTAAATGGAACTTGCATTGAAAACACCTTTAAATGTAATCACTTTCAAAGAAGCACCGTTCTGATCATCCTCATTGTTTTTCTTGTAAGAGCTAAATCATATCTTTAAAGCTCCTGTGAAGAACCTTTGATTTGTGCCAATTTTGGCGCCCCTCTGTGGCCAAAGCAATCTTGGCTTATCATGTCCTTCCGACTTTTGACAGTCAAATGTTTCATTTAGAGTGACTGTTTTATGTGGATTGTAAAAACAGGACCAATTCTTAAGCTGCCCAGCAGACATGTACCCTCTCACACTGGTGTCAGTCATTAAGAATTAGGAAATAGAAACCTCCAGATATCACATAAAACACGGATATAAATTCAGTCTATTTCATAAACGTATCTAAAAAAATCCTCATAGAAGCTGCAGTTTGTCGCTAATGTAGCTAACATTGAAAACACCAGTAAAGACTCGATTTGTTGTGGATTCGCTTCACCAGGCGGTTCAGTCATTTTCTGTATTTGAAGAGATTCATTGAACTATTACTGTTCAGGGTCATGAGTGAAAATGGCAGTACACATGGAGTTTACATACAGTATGTTTACATGTTGCTCAAAATAATAGATTTATCCCCTCAGTTCTAGTGAAACAAGCAAACACACCAGTCTGACCGAGAATGAACTTCTCATTGTTGGACTAACATCCTTGGATAATGTGGTTGGGGATCAGATTCCCTGTCATGTATATGGTTCAATCAAACTGAAACTGGCCTAGATGTCCTGCCAATATCTACACACCAGGCTCTGAGCTGGCTGTTGAACACTATGGGAACGTTGCTGGGAAGCCAGGTAGTAAACAAAACCCTGACAGACAAAGAAACGTAGTGAATAAGACAACCTTTCCTATAGTACAAACAAACAGTAGAGTGATAAAAGTGACCGTGTTTTCATCGTTTATCCTGTTCGCCTCTTGCTAACCCACCCCCACAGTACCAAATAATCTGGGCCTAGCATCAGCACTGACCAAGTAGAAACTGGGATGCACCCCAAAATCCCCCCAATAAATTGGCATGATCGCCCCGAAGTAGGTCCAGGCTAATGTGACTAGAAAAAGTTAAGTATTCAGCCTTACCTTGGCTCAGAAATTCATCCATCTTGTCCTTAAAGGGCTGCAGGTCCCCTTCAGAGGACGATTGGCAAACTTTCGCCGTCTCGCTTGAGCACACTAAAACAACAAGAGAATTTCATGATGAGAGGATAAAACAAAAAATATTTTAGATAAATAACACTCAATCAAGGATTTGTGCTGAAATGTCTAACTCCGCAGTGCACTTGACCCTGGCTGAGCTTGCAAGCAATCATAAATCTCCGCTGGATTTCTGCTGAGTAAGTGTTGGCAAGGACATAATGACACGTAATGACTAATAAGGTACCCCATGATCCAGGAAGGCCCGCGTACTGCTCCCAGGAGAAATTTATGGTCATGCTCTATATGCAACCATAACAGATACACAAACTCCACTCAAGACCTTAAAAGTGGAGAGGCCATGAAACCCTTAAAGGAACGAGGAGGTCGAGCTTGGGCAAGTGGTAATTCAGAGACCATCTGTTGCTCGGCTAGAAAGGCACACAGCCATCCCTCTCCACTGCACGGCTTGCTCAAGTCCTTCGGGCTAGCCAAGGCCATTTCTGCGCCGCCTACCTATCGGAACCCCCCGCTGGGAACTGTCATCAAAGCCCAGGTCTGCTAGAGCACTCAGCTGGCTCTGCGAAGTAATGAAGAGGTCTGCAGGTACAGCATGTGATGATGTATTTATGCACGGCCGGCATGTGCCACTGCCACCGGGGTCAGAGCAGACGTAAGTCCATTTCCCCTGCGAGCAACTCCATCTTTATGAATTGCAAATAATGAACAGCCTAAAGAATCATTATGGTCGAGGAAAAACAATATTTGGCATCACAGACCAGGCACCTGATTGGTTTAACAGCAAAGATACATAAAATGTGATAGAGAACAGACCAGGTTTGGGGAATTGCCGATAGAGCTGCTCAAGCACTAACTCACATAAACACACACATTCTTACTCACACATGTGCACACATAGGTTTACACAAAAATACACAGTCGTTTGTTACCACCTGCAGGCACTTCAGGTTTTGGAAAGTGTTCTGAGTGCCGAGTGACTTGAGACAGAGTCATGAAAGGGAATATTTCCCGATTGGCTCATTCATTAAGACTCTTTTCACTCAAACAATCAGTTTAGCATGTCAAGCATAATCCAATTTCCACACTCTGCACACTCCTGAAGCCTTCATATGCACTGACACATTCATTCATGCGCAAGTTATGCTACTAATCATGTGAAGTGTTTGCATTTTTACATGTTTAAATTTTAGTTAAAAGCCCCTGCAAAGAGAAACACACGTGTAGCGTAGTATGGTGGTGTTTTGATAAATTTGGAGTTCACCAAAGTTGGTAAAAATTAAGTGTCATATCAGATTTAGCGACTAAGCTAGAAGTATAACCAGGGAACTTATCGAACAAGAAACAAATGAATTATTGAGGAAATGTGAAAATTTAAATCATCAAATGTTGCACAATTTGACATAAAACAGACATCCAGATGTGCAAAGGTTTACAAAAAACTTTTTTTTCTTTATACTCTTATTTCATAAAACATTTTTTAATATCTGTACACTCATGCTACAACATCCTCGCTGGTTATAGCTATTAACAAAACTTAATTTCTTGTAAGCAAATTGCTCAGTGCGGCACTTTAAAGACTATTAATTATTTTAAGAAACTAAGACCAAAATCATATATTTAATTTATGTAAGTCAGTTTCCCTCACATGCTCATTGGTTGCAACTTTCATTACATTACTCATTATTTTGCTAAAACGCATATCTAGAAAACATCTTGAATTTCTATGAGCGTATATTGCAACAGTCGACTTAGCTATGTGTTTGAGGGTGTGCAAAATACCCCTAATCTGCCTGAAGAGCCTGTGTGAGTCTTAAAACAAAGGTAATGCTGCGTGTGTGAAAATATATCAGATTATGACTAAAAAGAAAAAATAATGGCAAAATATTAAATTAATTTAATTTCCACTTGTATAATAATAAAAAACAATGTCCATCAGGCTGTATGTAACCGTGGATCCCACAAAAAGACCCCCTTTTATTTTTTACACACACAACCAGCATAATAACACGCAGGGGTCCGTAGGTTTTACTGCTTTGTGATGGTTTGCAGCTCACTGAATGATGTGTTTCAAAGCTGAAGGACAACCTCTGCTAGCTCACTGAAAAGCTGATGAACCTTTCAAAATGTCCACAGGTAAAATAAGAACCCTGACCCTTTGCCTTTTATGTTTTGATCTCTATTTCATGAGGACAGTAGAGGCACACAAGTTCCAACAGGAGTCAACATCTGACGAGTCACATCTGCTTCTGCTTAGCTCGTCTGTACGACAAACAGATGATATCTCTCTGTTGACCCGCTTCTCCAATCCAGCCATGACTGAGGCTGGTCAAATTTGGAAAATTTATTTTTTATTGCGCAAGAAGTTATGCATAGATCTATAAATCATTTATCGCAACATAAATTTCTATGATTTTCTATGATAAACTGTAGACATGATATGACATTAACAGTAAACGTATGGCATAGCCAGGTTGTTACTACCTCATAGTTGTAGCTAGGTAGTATGTAAGTTTTGGATATGCTAAGATGACTAAGGATAACCGGGAAACATAGGTCGGTAACTCACCATTGAGATCTTTCCTCAGTTTGCGCAAATCTCTTTGAAAGTCGTCAAACTTCATCTGGGAGGCCTGAAAAAGGTCGTGGGGCTCGGGCAGAGGGTAGACGCACGTTTCTCTGCCAGCATCCTGGTAAAGCACAACACACATCATTGCACAAAAAGCACACACAGCAATGTCAAAGTCAATCTTCTTCAAATGGGAAGGGGCCTCTCTAGTATATACTAAACACACCAAGCAAGATTGGAATAAATGTCTTCAGAGACCTACATGTGCTTATCAGCAGTGCAAACACTGCAGAGAAGATACGGCTGAAACTGCAGCAGATAATGACCATTAAGCTCTGTGCAGAAAGTACCCTGTATTTCTCTCCTGCAGAGTTACTACAAGGCCATTATGAATGCTGGAGCCATGTCATGCAGGTTGATTTTGGCGAGCTGCACTTTACTGAGTTCATCTCATCTGGAGAGCCTAATTATTTACACTAGCGCTCCTTTGGATGCTGTGCCAACGAACAGACTGCAGGTCTGAATGAACCCAGAACAAAGCAGAGCGAGAGCAGGAGATGAAGAGTGAAAGACAGAAAAGGGAATTAAAAGAGAGCAAGAGCAAGGAGAGAGATTTGTTCCTGTCTAAAATGAGGAGAGAGAAAATAAATAATTTGATAAAGGATAAGCCATGGTATCCTCTGGCAAGAGAGGAGATGAAAAGAAAGCTCTGGAAGGATTTCTAAGCAAATCAGACTCAAACAGAAAAGTGATTCAAATAAACAGAGACCAAAACATACCTCATCAAAGTGCCTTAGATAGTAAGCAACAATGTAGGACAAAAGGCTCTGGGAGTTATCCTGAAAGAAAAGAGAGAGGTCTAAATAAATAAACCAAATTCCCTTTATTTATTAATTTAATCATGGCCGAGCAGGACGTTTTAATTTGCGCAAGGCAAACAAGAATAGACACAGCGGTCACAGACGTTGGGCATAAATCTTGACATTGGAAGAGCAAAACAACAAAACATAACTGAGCTGGGCCGGCTGTCATAACTCAGAGTTGGTGGAAAGTTTGATGTTCTTTATGGATACCTTACTCGGTCCACCACCGCAAAAACACAAACCGCTGTGTCCTTATATGGCTGTGCCAGGGGCACACTGAGCACGCTGTGATATTGAGTAAGAACATTAAAAAAAACATCACCCAAGTCTGTACAGCTAAGATCCTCATGCTTGGCTGCTTCGAATGTTCCTCTTTCTAATTTACTTAATTTTCAGTTCTGGACCCTAACAAATGGGAAGATTTTAAAACAGATCTTGATTAGGATTTATAATTTTCCTACATCACTTTAAATTTGCACAATCTGATGAAACTTATTTTCTGTTGGGATTATAACTCACCATAGTCAGGGCACAACAGAAATCTTTCACATTTTGGCTGCTCTGTCTTATCATTCAGTTATCACGTTCCTCTGCTCTTACTTTTTTAACTTCAAAATATCAAAATAAATATATTTTTTCCATGTTTCATTCTTTAAAGACTCAAGAAGTAAATGTGTCTTTGGAAGTTGTGAAAAAAAAAATCAACAAAACGAGCAACAAATAAAAATATGGGTAACACTTCACCTGACGCTTATCTCTATAACCCATTATAAATATACTTATAATGCATTATAATCACGTTATAGCACTGTATAACTATAGTTTTAAACACTCATAAATGATCATAATGCTTTATAGCAATAATCATAACACATTATAAAGCATTTTATCATGACTTACAAGATCAGGTATTATAATGTGTTATACGTATTGTTATATAGCCTTGTGATAATGAGTGTTTATAATGATAGTTAAAGTTTATAAGCAACTTATGACTCATAATTAATATATGTTTAGTGCATTATCCATGTGGGCATTGTCAGTGAGTTGTTAACAGTTATAACACATTATAATACCTGACCTTGTAAGTCATGATAACATGCTTTATAATGTGTTATGATTATTGCTTTAAAGCATTATGATCATTTTATAAGTGTTTATAACTATAGTTAAACAGTGCTATAACGTGATTATAATGCATTATACATATATTTATGATGTGTTATAAAGGTGGGTGTCAAGTAAAGTGTTACCAAAATATGCAACACCAAAGTGCCAAAAAAGCTTCCTGAAACCTTTTGCAGCAAAGCTGATTGAATTAGTTGAAGCTGCACCTCGATAAACAAATCAGAAGCCTTTGCTTTTTCTACCCTAAGACACCCCCTGGGATCACCACCGACAATAATGAGACACAATGTAAGATTAATATTAAACGCAAAATTACCCCCTTAGTAAGTGCAATAATATCATAAATGTTCTTTCACCCCTCAGACTGCAATAAATACGCTTCTTCGATTTCCAATACTATCCTCTTTTTCAGTCTGAGTGCCTGAAAATATCAGGTCCTGAATGACCTTGAATTATCTGGATAATGTCAGGCGTTCATGTGTGAAATGAGGTTTTAGAGTGAGGAATGTTTACTTTAACTTCTGTGACACACAGACTCACACTGCTCTTCACGTCCTTCAGTTTTGGCAGGATGTCCAAGGTGAAGCCGTCAGCCTGCCCTCGGGACCGATTGCCTCCGTTCATGAAGTTGCCAAAAGCCAGCACCAGACCAAGCACCTGCAGCACACACTGACCAGTCTGCAGAGTCTGGTGCACACACACACAAACACAGAGTATTGCACATAATCAAAATAATGTAGACGTGAAGGCCAAGAGCAGAGAAAGAGGAAGGCCAGTGTCTCACCTTGCAGACCCTCTGAAGGATTTCTATTTTGCGGAGGATCGAGGTGATACATTCATGGAAAGTTGACTGGAACAGGATGCAGAACACTCGCTCAGAGAAGTTTGGGATTTGGGATAACTGGAGTAAAAACCTGACAGAGAATCAAAGTCAATCACATCGATATATTTAAAGAGCAGCTCTCAGACAACATATTTGGTTTAATGCTTACTGTTCAGGCTTGTCCAGAGGCTTGGTGTCCTCTTTGCCTTTGGATGCTTGAATATGCTTATTAATGCCATCCATCTCATCGGGTTGTGCTCTCTGTCCATAAAAAAAGTTAAACTGAGCATCAGAATTGCTGACTTGACTACAATCTGCGCATAGTTTGATCATAGAAACATCAGGAACTGTTAGAAATTAAGGCTCTGATGCCAAACACATTGGCATAAACTAGAGTTGTGCGTGTCCGACCAGATGTGGTAAACATACAAGTGTGGTGTTCAAACACATTCCTCTGTGTTTCTTTTGTACTTGTATTGGAGGTATATGTTTTGCTGCGTTATAAACCTTGGTAACCAACAGCGTAAATAAACTTGGAGAAGGAATATAGAATCTATTTCATTTGTGGTGTAACCCTTAAACCATGAAACAAACATGAAAGAAAGTAAAACAGGACAATGACAGGAGGGAAGAGGATAGAGGGGATGTTCATCATCTCCTGATCACTTGCCACAACTCCTTCCTGAACAATGCTTCATTCTTGGAAAATATAACCAACTTTATATTTTACAGATATTGTACAGATACTGAGATTGCTCAAAGCTAAATCATGCACTGTGCATGTTTGGATAGGGAGATGTGAACATTGGCTCCTCTTCAGGGGAGACTGTGCAGAGTGACACAGCTGAAACTATGCCAGATTTACTGTGCATTGCAATAGCCTGCCTTCCTGTGCAAAGCATTTTGGGATATGAAGCCATGCAAGCAAAGCTGGTGCACCTCTTAATCATGTCATGTCAGTAAACAGTGGTTTACTATTAAGTATTTAAACCCTGTGGGATGTCGGCTCAGTTGAAAAGACTCCTGTTTCAGAGGCAACTGACAAGCAGAGGTGGGCGGCACATCTTCTAATTATCTGTCCAAACAATAAGACTCACTTATTAACACTCTGTGCAGAGGTTTACAATCATGATGAATTTTATAGCAACACTTTAAACAGACCACAAATACTGCATCAAAAGCACATTTATAAAGCTTTATGGCTGCATCTGTAAAGCTTTATGAAAAAAATGTGTCATTAATACTCTTAATATGGTATAGCATGGCCTTTGGTGCTTTTTCAGGGGCCCACAGTCTTAGATACACTTAATAAAAGTGAAAAGAAGACATGCTACTTTTTAAATTTCAAACAAATGGGGACAGTTGTTCAAAGGCCCATGTTTTGTTGAAATGAAACAGATTTTTTGAGTCAAAATTGTACTTAGGGCTTGATTTGTTTATATACTAAATGAGTTCCCTACGAAGTTTTATAAGTGGATAAAGTTGTAGAGGTCATGATGTGTTACGAAACCAAGAATTTAAAAGATGCTTTTCTTAGTTTTGCATTTAAGTATGTTTAGAGTCAAGCTGTATTAAAATCTTCATTTGGCATTATATTTACTGCCTAAAACCCTTCATAAACATTGCTATAAGCTGCTATAAATTCTTATTTATAAGGATATTGAGATCTGTAAAGCTTCATAAATGTGCTAGTAATGCATAAGAAATGGTGGGTTACTTACATCTTTTCGTCATAAGATTATACCAAAAACTGACAAATTACAGATAGTAAAGATGTAAATAAAAGGTGACACTTTTAACTGCTATCGATCAGTCTCCTAATCCATTAGCTATCCTTAACATATAAAGCATTTGGGAGCAACAGTGAACTTTTGAAAGCTATGCATGAAGCAGTCAGACATAAGGGACTTCTGGTAAAGACTTGCTCTTTGTGTGTGCCATTGTTTACAGTCTAACTAGTGTTGGTGCAGTTGTGTTGAGAAATGGCAAAAATGAGGAGATTATCAACTCCACTTGTATGCAGGTGTCTGTTCGTAGACATGATTTAAGGTCAAGCTGTAGGAACTTTTTCATGGTTCTGGAAACTGCAGGATCCCTCCCTTTTCTAATTGTTTCCACACCAGATAAACTATGGGCTGTTTTAGTTCCTAGAACCCAATAAAGTGAATTTTTTTAGTTCCTGCTCCAGAGTAGGTACTTTGAATAACTTAAGTGCACAGTGATTGGTCCATAAGTGACTGTTTGTTGATTGGTTGAACATAACCACTATTTTTAAATCACACTGAAAACATTAGCAAAAATCAGAAAATAATAGGTTGGCAAAAGCTCTTAAAATTGTTCATAATAGAAAAAAAGAACAACAAATAAACCAACAATGAAGTCCAGGCTTTTGAGTGTTTATGTAAAGGAGAAGATTCAATTACAATGTGATTTTGGCTTGGCAAGGCTTTTTTAAAATCTTTGAAAGTATTTCCTGAGAGTTAGCTTCACTGGGTACCAACTACAAGGAGAGGGAGTGTTGTAAGAACTCAGACAAGACTACAGAATGTAAAAGACCACAGCAAAGTGGATCTGATAAAAGCTAGCAGGTTATCTGCCATGCTGAACACAACTCAGAGGTTTCTATTGGTCTCATTATCATGGTGATGTGAATGCATATAGAGAAAAAGTCTAATGCTGTGTAATTATCAGGGGACTCTCCGGAAAATAGTTCCTCTTCAAAATGTTGTTTGGTCCAAAAGCATCAATGTTATGATAGCTGGTGTGTTACAGTATAGCATTGTGTTATGACTCTTTTATTTCCACACAGACTGTTTCACTGTGAACAGCCAAAGCATGCTGAGATGACAGCACAACACTGCTCAGACTCAATTGAAGCCAGAGCTCCTCTGATGCCCCTGTGGAGTCCTGCACCAACAGATTTAGCATTTCTATGCAGTATCTGTAAGATTGGCTATCTGCTCTGCTTACCTTAAATTTATGCTGATGTTGATAGCAGTATAGGATAAAAAAAACTACTAAAGACATCTCTGAGGAGACTGATTTTGTCATCAATTGTCTTCCTGTCTGGCGAACTTGAGCTTCAAAAACTGAGAAAGTATTCTCAAACCACCTTTTTTTTTTTTGCTATAACTCAACCGTATGTCAATCTCCACAGTATACATTTCAGAAATGCTAAAGCGCTGCCCCCAGCCAGACTACATTCCTGACTGTTATCCTGCTGTCAGGCTCTGGACCACAGTTTTATACAAGGTGGTAGAAAAAAACAACAGGCTAGATATGCCCCTTCATTTCACAAGAGGCAAAGACAATAGATGTTAATGTGTCTGACGCAGATGGGCCAAACAATAAAACCATCCCCAGGAAGAAAATGTAAACTCTCTCTCAGCCTGCAGACCCCCAAAGAGTCTCAGCCGTCTGGTCTCTCCTTCTGTTTCTCTCCATCCTTCTCTCTGGAGTTCAACCTCGGCATGGATCCTTGGAAAACTTCAAACACCGGCATCAAACGCACTGAGGGCCCGATTAGTATTCTACACACCGCTGCCTTCTGTCGACGAGGGCAAGCTCTCCTTCGCCTTCTCTCGAGATGTTTTCAAGTGTAAATATATTTAATACAAAGCAGATCCTTTTCAAAGGGCAGCAGCTGAGCCCAGCAGTGTTTGGTGTAATTGGGGACAAGTAGGCATTAGCGTGTGATCTTTGAATTGCTAGGGCATGTTGCAGTGGTTGTTAGCATGAGAAATGCAGTCCCATGTGGAATATCAAATGCAAAGGGGAAAAAGTGGGATGATATTTGGGATGCCAGAATTCGAGTGGTAGCCAAGTGGTATTCATTAGTCAGGTTTCTAACACAGGCCTAAACAGAGCCAGCCAGGGCTCAATCACTATTTATGTCACTCAATTTTCAATGGAACAACATTTATGAGATTATTTGTACATTAAGCTGCCAAAGGATGGTGTCCAAATGACATATTGCATCATGTAATAAACATGTCAGATATGTTTATGAATCACCAGGCCATGCAGTGGACAAAAAAAAAAGAAGTATGAGGTGATTATTTGTAGTTTGGAGGAGGGACTTTGGCTTCGACTGACCTCTGTGACATTTAGCTACTGTCAGCTGAAAGGAGTCTGAACTTCAGACATCCAGTCTGGGCCCAGATTATAGCTTGTGATATTAGAGGGGAGGGAGTGGTGTCCCACTATCACTGTGACCCCTTAAATGGCGGAGGCTTATTGTTCAAAGACCAGGAGTGGCTATAATCCGCGAGCTCATAGACTGAGCGACTCTGTCCCTTTGCCTGTGTGTGTGTTTCTGTGTGCGAGTGTGCAGCAGCAGCAGCAGCACAGTGTGTGCACGTTTGTGTGGGTCAAATTGTTTGTTTGTGAGCATGTTTGTGTGTGTGTGTGTGTGAGACAGAAAAGAGAGTGAGGGAGAGCAGTGTGTGATCTGGTTCCTAGCGCAGTGAGCGAGGGTGTAACCATTAGAAGCCCCTTGCATTCCTCAAGACAGGCTGACTGTGCTGCCAACTGTGGTTTAGGGGGCTGGAGACCCACAGACAGGATGGAGTCTCGCAATACAAAAGAGAAACAATTTGGCTCCTCGACTCAATAACACAGCCTCGGGCCATCAGGGGGAGAAGGAGAGAGAGAGAGAGAGAGAAAGGGAAAGAGAGAGAGAGAGAGGGAGGGAGAAAGAGAGAGAGAGAGAGGGAGAGAGAGGGCTTGAAGTCCCGGGTGAGCGGGGAGGTTAGAAGACTTTTGATCCTCAGTTATGACACATTGGTTCATAACTGCAGCTTGTCTCGAGCCTCCGTCTCATTCCCATGATCAACATTATTAATATGCCTCTGGCAGCCAAAGGACCAGGCCTCTCCTGTGTAGTTGTGCCAAAAAGCAATTCGCAGGAATTTCACAGCATCTTAAAACTGTATTCTTGGTGAAATGTGGAAAACATGCCCGTTTTTCATGTTCCATTATTTACTGACCTGACTTCGAACGTAGACTGAACTGTTTCCACCGGGCAGGGGAAAGACTTCCTATCAGTGAAGGTTGATGAATATGTATTTATCGTATACAAGGAGCCCTTCAGAGCCAAAAATGGAGAGACATATTGGAAAGAAGCGATGACAGCTCCATAACTCTATTTATGCAAGTATTATACAACACAATGTGGTCATTTCACCCGACAAAAGCTCCACGTACTCTTTCTTTCTTTCTTTCTTTCTCTTTTAAAACCACATGAGGACCTTGAAGAAGAGCTGCACGACACAAACACTACACTTTCCCTATTATTCCCATCGCATTCTCAAGGAAAACATGTTTACTACATGAAAAAGTTTCAGCAGACAGACCTACACAAGGCCGATTCTGTCGCCAAACAGCACACATACCAGTAGGGTTTGTGGCGGGCCTGTTTGTTTTGGTGTCTAACGCACACTTCCTTGAGTTCAATCTTTCAAGTGGAACGTGAATTAAGAACTCCACATAAGGGAAATATGTACACAGTGAGGTAACATTTCTGACTGACAGCTTAAAAACCATGTCGCTTTGTATAATCAACACACAAATTTAATTAAAAGTGTTTTTCTCCCTCCCACCTACACTGTATACATACGTTCAGACCCTCATAATCTTCAAAAGGCTCCTTTTGATGGATAGCACTTGGTGTTTTGTGGTTTACCGTCAGGGAAGTGCCAAATAAAACATCACTAACAGTTGATGAGAGATTTTTTCACCATTCTGTTGATATCAAGACTTGTTGAGTCCTCTTAGGTTTCATTTTGTAATAAAATGATTGCCTGTTATTCATATATGGCATGAATAGTGTAACCATAAATCATCCTATTTGTCACAAGGAGACTGTTCCAAAATAATACTTCAGCTGAAAACCACAGAAGGAGAAGAAAAAAAAAAAGGTTTTCCCAGAGTGAATATTGCAGTCGAGATCAGCCTGAGCTGTCACTGGTGTTACTTTGTATAATTATCCTGGGTTTGTTGCTCAACACTGTGTATTTTTACGATTCTGCACTGGCAGGAAATTGCAGAAATGGATTTCAGTTTGGAGATATTGTCTTTTCGCTGTTTTATTGACTTTGCTGAAACCACTGTCCACATGAGCCATAAAAATACCGTCTTCAAAGTCAAAAATTTGCAAGGTTTAAAAATGTTTATTACTGCTGTAACCAGAAAGACATAGCTACGATTCCAAAGACCGCTTAAGTGCTTTTTTTTTTTTTTTTCTACTCACGTTTTCATAAAGGGCGTGCAGAGTCTCCAGGTCGACGACTGTGTTGTCCATATTAAGGACGGCTGTGGATGGAACCAGAGGATGACATGGTTAATGTGACTGTTTGCAGCAAAGCACGTCATGACATTTCTGTGCTGCCTTCAAGGAATAACGTCAAACAAATCAGAAATCAAACCGGCACAAACAGGCCTCAGTTTTCGTTAAACAATATTTATATTCACTGAAATCTTCTTCAATCTCAGGTTCTTTTGGCTTTCCTCTGGGATGAAACAAGGACAAAATTCTTCTGCGGAGTGTCATGTGCCGTCTGCTGTGAGTTACGTAGATATCAGCTCTCATCACTATAGCAAAGAAAGGGGGCCGCAAACTGAAAACATAAATATGGTGGTCTGAGAAATCTGTCAAAGGTACAGAGATCTCTGTTTGAACTCCTGTGTTTGAATTCCTGGTGTCGCCTTTTTGTCTCGGCGCAAGGACCTGGCGCCCGCGAGCATTAATCCTTTGAAAGTAAATGTTTAAAGACAAACAGAGCCCGGGGGTCTGCCACGTTGAGGCTGAGGTGTTGCTGTATGCACAACCGCTTTGGTAAGGCACTCGACACCTATATATGTGTTTTCACCGGGCTGTGAGTGGCCAAATTACTCACATTGTTTTGATCTGTTGATCTGCTGGAGAGGTTCAGAGGGGAGGGATGGTGTCATATGGGATAAAGAAACATGAAGTAATGGGTCCAATACACAATGTTCTCTTTACATCACAAATGAAGCTTGAACTTTGAGGCGTGAATTTCTTACAGACTGTCACCAACACGCAGAAGAAAGAAGGCATGAAAATGAATGACGATACAAGCTTATAGGAACAAAGTCTCATGTGACTTTTGTCCTCTTCCAGTAAATTCTGTCTCAAGTTTTTTGCCTGAATATCTGCCTTTATGTAATCCTTCAGCCTTTTAAATCTCTTCACTCCCTTTCCCCTTGTTCTTTGCCGTCACTCTCTAACCTCCTCACACTCTCTCCTCTTCTAAAGCCACCACAAAACAACTTCCCTCTCTTAGACGCTCCCCTCCTCTATTTCTCTCACTCTCCTCTTGTCACCATTTGGTTTTCATTACTATCTAAACCAGAGTCTGGCTGGGTTGCTTTGATTGGAGACGGATTTTTCACAAAGACATGGGAGAAAACCGTATCATCACTCTGACACAGAACTCTTTTGACCAAAAGGCAAACCCATCTGTCTGGGTCTACCCCGAGTACCACATTCAACCCCGGCATGGCGCCGCCAACCACCATATTATACTGAAGACAAAGCCTCGCAAGAAGCAGACGCAGCGCGGAAGTGTCCTATGAAACACGCAGAGTGTCGGCCAAGTCTGACAACAAACAATAACAGCTGTGAGGAAAAGAAAAATGTGTTCTCACTGAGCAATCAGGGCGTCATACAACAAACACGATCCAAATCAATGATTCAGATGTTGTTTTTTCTTTGAGTCAGAGATATGCGAGCGATGAGGCCTTTGATAGTCATTGTCTTCATCTTGAATTCAAGAGGAAATGAAACATGACTCACTGTATTGAGAAATTAATTAAAAAGTTTTGATGAGTTAATTTTCCCTATAAAAACAAAATGATCTGTAAACGTATTATAGCGCAAGGATGTATGAGATCATTTTAGAGATTGAAAAACAATGGAAATGCTAATACATAGTCTTCTAGGTCTTCTATTTTATGTGGTATAAAGATCGTTTTACAGCTTTTATAATGAAGGCCTAACACTTATTCACTTCAAATGCATTACTCAGCAAATAAAAAACACTTCTTGTCAGACTTGTTTGTCTAAGGGGGTGGGCAGTGCTGTTTTTGTGAATAACAAGCTCACACTTAAGCAGAAGTACTTCACCAAACCATTAAGATATCTTCTCTGTGATCTCACCCTCCATGATATACTGAAGTTTCCAATCAACACTAATTAGACTTGATGGTAAAAACTGTCCTAACATAGGAGACGAATGACAGCACTGATGAGAGTGGCCTTTTCTTGCCCTCCTGCTCTGTCCTGAGATGAATACACTCAAGACTGACCTAAAAACTTGAAAAAGAGAACGAATATTCACATAAAAGACACTGCAAATATGACACAAAACATCAGCAGAGAGTGAGTCACTGTACTGAAAAGTGTAGATAATGTACCAGCCTTAACTTCTGCTCTACAAAATGATTTATAGTGGGCTACCAAACTGCCAGGAGCATCCCGATAAAGATTTGAAGCTGTAATAAAAGGCTCTTCTGTCGGAGGCCTAAATAGAGCAGGGACATGAGGACGAGTGTTTAGACACATGGATGAGCGAAGACTGGAAAGCAATCAGAGAGTAACTCAAACAGGAAAACAGTCGGCTCCCATCATCGTCTCCTGAATGACTTCACTTTAACAAAGCCGTTTGGACAAGATGGTGACAACTCATCAGAGAAAGACCAAGAGAGGCGGAGGAACATGATGTGGGGGATTATTCATAATGAAAGCCGAGGAAAACAGAAGAGTGTAACAAAGGAAAGAAAATAGATGCCATAGATGAACTTATGATAATTACAAGAGGAAGGTTTGAGCTTGGGTGAATTCCTCGAGCCGTCTTACTCAAACATTAGCAGACTATGAATCAGTGGATATTGATGAACCTTAAAAAAGTGTGTCAATGCTATTGTTATTTCAAGTTTCGGTTGTTTCAGGTTGTGGTTGATGTCAGTTTTTGGTGTAATCACACTTAATGCTTTGATAAGAACTCACAGAGCCCCTTTGTTCACTTTTGAACAGGTCTCTAATTTCTGGGAAATGTAGGAGGCGTGCTCTGAAGTTAGCTGGCTTACTTAAACATACAGCAAACGGTTAACCACTAGTTGATTTTAGTACTGAAGTGTTTTTAGTAGGCTTTTCACATTTTCTTTCTTGGTTTTATATTACCTTCACAACATATTTTTTCAGGAAAAACGTAAAAGTGTAAAACAAAGTATGTTTTTTGGGCTCCTGAAAAAGTTAGCAGTCATGCTAGCAGCTCTATAAGGCACTGGTGTGACACAGATGTTTTCACGGCAAAATCATAGTATCAGCATGAGAAAATAGTTTCAGCTGTAATGCAGAGAAGCCAATTTTAAAGAGGTGTTAAGGTAAATGTTGGATGGCAGTGCTATACAGACGTAAAGATTTAGAGATATATCAGAATTTATTGAACTGTAAATCATGTAAAGCTGCAAATGAGCTATCAGAGGAACAATATAAATCTAAATGTAGATGAAGGTAATAGAAAGGTCAAGATAGGTAATAGAGAAAGATAAGTGAGTGGCTGAAGTTGGTCAGATTCTTTCTCTTAACATCTTCGGATCAAAGTAGGGGACAGGATAGCCAATCTAAAGCAAAGCCAATGTGGGCAAGTAAGAGTCACCAATACATCACTTTATTTTTATATTTGTATTTGTATTTCTATATTTAACTGGGAATAGAGGTTGGCTATTTTCTGTAACAGAAGTAAACTTAAAGAATAGGAAAGTATTAAACTGTTTGTGTTTTAGGCATTACAGTAGAAAGAAGAAAAGTTTTTAAAAACATCATAACACATTCAGAAAGGTCCAAACACATGTTACAGTTTCAGCTATCCTGGATTTTACAAAAACCTTATGTCAAGATATCTCTAGAAAAAAGCTATATGTGAGTGAACAGTGGATATATGATGATAAAGTAACATTTACCATTGTGAATGTCTTTCATATCCAGGTGAATGCTGGACATGAGAATTCCCACTGCCTGTGAGCGCTTATTGTTCAAGAGCTTCACCACCTGAAAGATAAGAAACAGAGACATGAGCAGCAGGGTTATACAAGGCCACAGAAAACAGATGTTATTAATACTTCTTATACAATGACACGCAAACAAACACACATCCAGACAACACACTTAATAAAAGAGTGGAAACACAAAACAGAAACATCGCTCCCCTTTGTCTGTCATTTTCTGTGGAAGGAAACCAAAGACCATTCAACCGCAGACATTAGGAAATTTAAATGATGTCTTGCTGAATTATGATGATTAATTATTTCTCCTTTTCCTCAATTTCTCCACATCCATCATCTTTGAGGAGAGCAAAAAGAAGTTTGAAAGATCCTTTTTTCAGTGAAGTGGAGTACTTAAACGTGAATTCAAGTCTTAAGCTTGTTAAACAAATACACTTTCAGGCAAAACCAATGTTTGCAGAGTACAAAAGAGCTCAAAAATGAGCAGGAATAACAAACATTAGCTGGATAACATTAGCATCCACTTGACAAAGGGCCAAGATTTGTAAATTAAGACAGTGTTTTTATTATGCATGAAAAAGCCCATCCAAGGGAGCTGTTAAGAACCACAGCTTGCCTGTGTAAGCACAAGTGTGCACAAAGTACCGAAATAGTGAAAGAACAGGACGTGAAACACTTCCATCTAAACCAGATCACACAGACCACAGACCCCCTCATACACACAGGAAATTATACAGAGCCAAATGTCTCAGTTTTCCCTTCTTAAACAGAGTTTTAAAGGACAAGGTGTTTATGACAGTGAAAAGCCTCCTCAGCAAGTCTAAGGTAGCTAGTGTCGCTACCTGTTCATTGATATTGAAAAAAAAAGTCATTATTCATATTTTATTAGCTGACCTAACAGTACAAATGTAAGGATACCATGGCAGAACATATTTTGGGGACCTACGTGATGTGAAAAAATGTGGACAGGGTTCTACGGTCAAGGATGGTTGTCGGAGGCCCCCGGCTCCAGCAATCAAACACCAAAGTACCTGAGGTATTTGAGTGACACAGCTCCAACACTCTAAAGGCTGATATGACCGGCTAAAGAAACTCATCCTAACAACAAATATGCAAAAAGAGGTTTTAATTATGTGAAACATGGTTGGTTAGTTTACCACACAGCCTGCGATGACAGAGGATCACTTCGGCTGGTTTGACATGTCTCTTAAATAACTCTTCCTTGCTGAGTATCTTTAGTATTATTTTCTAATAAAATACATCTGGATGCAAAAACAACACCGTATAATTAGAATCATTTACAAGAATAACCCTGTCAAGAAAAAAAAAACAAAATAAGAAATCTTCTGAATCATCTTTTAACAACCATATGGGATCCATGTGTCTGTGCTTTGCTTAAAACAAATCCTCAAAGTTAATAACATGTTCATCTTTTGATCCATTTCTTACTTCAGGTCTGACTTCTATGAGCCGAAGACTTTAAAAACCAATGGACAAACACAACAGCTCCCCTGAAGTGAAGCCAAAGCATTCACAGCTCCCCCTGGTGTCTGGCAGCAGTATAGCTTGTTAAGCCAACCCCCCTCTCTTTCAACAGATTGAACATGGATCAGACTAGAAAATTAAATACATCAAATGTTGTTTTTCAAGCAGGCTTTCTGTTATAGCAGATGGGTCTTATCATGCTGGTTTATGTGCAAGTGTTCATTAGGATTAGGGTTACATCATCAGTCTCATAAAATCACACTACAAGCTCCATAAAGTAGTGCATGTTTAAAGCAAAGTAAAAAAAGGAGTGTCTATGTATTTCAATTCTTTATTGCTGTAGGAATAAAAGTCTTACATCAGGCTTCCCTACATTTCACCTAATTACTACTTTTTAGGAGTATTTTGGAGCTTTAAAAGCAACAGAAGGTAGAGTTAATTAGAGTTAGCCCACCACACAAAACTGTCGGGGACTTTGCCAAATGAACTGTCCTCAAGTGCACCAGCAAACACATGTAAATGCAAACAACTTGCAAAGACTTGTTGGTGGTATAGCCCTGGTGGTTCCCACACTGGCTGGTTTCCATAATCCAGCTGTTCTTGTGATTAGTTAACAGCATTAGGTTGTCATCTGCCTCAGTCACAAGATCTGTCATGCAGGCTCCTGATGCACTGCTCACTTTATCATATTTGCTGCCATGGATATGAGATGAGACTTGAAAATCGTGGTTAGTTGCTGTTTGTGATGAGTGACAAATATTGTAACTGAAGAAGATGATAAGGTTAAACACAACAACTATTATAGAAACCAGTAAACATAGGAACCAGTATGTCAATAAAAACAGCTGGTAATTCTTCCTTTGTATGGCTGTGGTTCACCTCTGCCTTCTTTCCATTTTTATCGTACGTACACAGCTATAGCAGCCTCGCTATGTCTGTTAGTACACCCCGCTGCAAAACCGAAGATAATCATGGTTGAATCTGTGGGGAACTTGTGGACAAGAGTGTTCATTTAGCACTGAAACCCAGTACATGGGTTTGAAGGACAGGTGGTAGTTTTAACCTCAGCATCCCAGAATTGACATATAGCTAGAAATATGACCGCCTCATTACAATAGTCTGCTATTGGGGCTGAAGCAGTGGGTGTCTCAGCTCACAGGGTCATTTTAAATAACTGTTTTTATACATTTTTTGTCTGAAATGACACTTCCTGTTGAGTCACAACTTGGTCAATTCAAACCACACTGACACAAATGATTCACATAATGCGTCTTTGGTTTCTAGTTTGACCAACAACCTCCAGAGATATCATTATCTCTCATTGTCATTACAAAAAAATGTCAGCCAACGACAGAAATTGTCTGAGAATCTTCATGTTTTTTTCAGCTTAATGTAATGATGTCTGCTCACTCATGGTCACACCAACCAGCCATAACTTCAGCCGCCTAATGTTATACAGGCCTCCCTCTGTCATATCAGAACAAAACAACCCCAGCCTTACGAAATAAAAAGAAAAGAGTGCTGCAAGTATTGCGGCACACTCAACAAACTGTGATACTTTTTCATCTGAGGCAGCATCACCTTTTTCAGAGATCTGAGCTCCTGGGGCTCTTCTACTAGATCAAATCACACTTGCAGGTCTTTGCTCCTCACACACATCAGTGTGCCTTGGCCATGCATGACTCTGTCACTTGTTCACCACTTTTTTCACCACTGCAGACAGAGAACACCTCACAAAGGCTGCAATTTTGGCATCGCTCTGACCTTCTTGTCCAGCCATCACAATGTGGTCTTCATCAAGGTCGCTTACATCCTTACTCTCATCCATTGCCATTGCTTCCAGCACATGAGCTTTAAGGATAAAATGTTCACTAGCTACCAGTGTACCCCACCCACTGACAGGTGCCACTGAGAGGAGAAATCAGTGCCATTCACTTCACCTACTAGTGGTCATGATTTATGTATCTTGGTTATTACAACTGCTTATGAATATGCTTATCTGAAATTGTAGCCTACAGCTCCACACTAACTCAGTGGTAATGATATCCTTCTCCCAGAACATCATAGAACCTGCCATTCAAAAAAAAGTTCAACAAATATTAGCTGTGTTTACCTGGGCAACAGATAATTGGAATAAATGCCCGATCTGAATAAAAATGTACCATGTAAACATGTCGATCAGAAGATTTTGATCCAATTCGGCTCAATCGGAAAGAAATTGTATTTCGATCGAGAGGAGTGGTGTATGCTGATCGTTATTCCGAAACGCGTCCATGTAAACACTTATTCCGATCGTGACTCTGTTACCTGACTCGATCTTCACTCTTTAGCTCTTGGTTTATTTATTGAGGCCAGAACAGGAGGTTTCATTATTAATACTCTGGCATAAAACACAACAACATAAGACACAGGTGCCGTGTCTGCTCTTCCGGTAACATAACAAGGCGTACATACGGCGTAATGATGTCACATCTGCACGCACAGTGCAACTTATATAAGATCTATCTTATATATATATATATATATAGGGCGCCATCTAGTGACATTATTCAACAGGGGGAAAACTCATGAATTGGATGGAGTGAGCCACTACCTTGTTTGTTGGTTTGTTGACAGCACAGGCGTAAATACAACTCTTCTTCTGCGGTTGTTCTAGTGAAATCAGACAACTCTGTGCATGTCAATATGCTTCTAATCTGAATGAAGCTTTGTGCCTGTATACGCACATCATGATCGGATTATTTGATTTGCACCCATATGAACAGTGGATTCAGATTATCTCATACCTTAAATTTTTAATCGGATCAAGAAATTTTGCACATGTAAACATGGCTAGTGTGAACTTGTCAAAATTCCAGTGGGTTTGTCTTTTAACACAGGGCCAAGATTTTGATTGGATAAGCTGATTAAAACTATTCTGCAACAGCTGAGTAACTATTCTGGATATTATTAAAAAAGTCTCTGTTTTAAATCATCCAAAGGTTTAGGTTTGATTTATCAGTCCACAAGTTTTGAGCTGCAAGCTGTTGCTCATTGAAACATAGGGGGTTTTCTGCTTTATTTGTAAAGTTCAAATACACATCAATTGATCAAGTAATGGAGAGTTATGAATATCGCTCACTAAAATAAAGAAAAAAGGGTCCGTTGTTGCACTTCAGCCCTTGTACAACCTGCTTATTAAAAACTTTACCCATACAGGCTATAAACTTAAGATCTCAAGGCACTATAAGCAGGAAATTTGCATGCATGCACATAAAATGTGAAAAGAAATCACACTTTGCATTTTAAAATCAAGCACATGTCAAAACTCTGCTGGGTTGATCCTGAAGGGCGTTCAACAAAAGCCTAAATTCTATAGTTTCAAAGTGAACGTGTCAAATAAACCACAGCAACTCTTTAACTCCACCCCACCCCCATACGAAGAGGCCATCCACACAAGGTAAGCCGGCTCCTTTTTTAAACCTGTCCACACACAGACAGCAGGGTCAGCACCTGACAGCCACTGTCAGTGGTAGTATTTCTCCACATCTCACAGTGATGTCGGCAGAGGCCGAGAAGTGACGTCAAAGCTGCTCTCTAGTGGTGGCTCTGAAGGGGATGCTTGCGTCTGTTGAGCTAAAAACACACAGTGGTAGGGGATGCTGTTAGTGGTAGGGGATGGAATCGATCTACTCAGTGAGCTGGAAATGTCAAAAGTCAGCTCTAAACTGTGTCCACTCACAGGTTGTGTTTTTTCTTTTTCTTTTGCAGAAGATATTGGCTGTTGTCTTCAATATCACTTTTGATTTCAGAGCATCAATACTGTGCAGTGAGGACAAAGAGTGTAAATCAATCAGGATATCACATCATGTAAGCCTTTCGGAGTAGAGAGGACACTCATTCTGGTTGTTTCCTCTCTTCTCGCCTTACATCATCCCTCTAAATTCGCAGGTGTAGTGCTGCGCTGTGCAAAAGCTTGCCTTATTCTCATCTTTCAGGTGTTAAAATAACCACCTGAAAACTCCCAGAGTGTCAGCGTGCTTAAAGACCGTTATTTCTGAAGAGTGATTCAGATGAAATTTATGTCTCAAACTGAGACTTTCTTCAGTGAGTTAAATTCCCTAAACTTTTTCACTGTTTCTCTTCGCAGTTGACTTTTGTTCACCGCAACAGGTAGTTTCTGTCAGGTTTCTCTCAAGTGGCAAACCTCTGATTTCGAAAGATGAAGCCAGTGTGGGAGTCCTAAAAACTGAGTGCTCAGAAGAGACTGACTGCAGAAGCTCCTGAAACCACATATAAAAGTCTGGTAGGAAAATCAACTGGACTCCTTTCAGCACACTGATACATCTACAGTCAGCCTGCTGGAGTCTGTGATAAAAACAGGAGTTTATCAGAGCCAGTATATTACAACTTTTCCCCCTCATTTGCTCGTATCCATGCATTTAAAGAAAACCTGTACTGTTCAGTAAATAAATCTTGTAGGGGCTTAAAAGACTTCTCAGTTTGCAACATCAAATAACCAGCAGAGTCTCTGCGGCATTAGCTCAGGCTAATGTTCTCGCACAGTCCATCCGCACCTCAACAGAGTCCATCATCATGGTTAAACTACTGGTTGCATGCAGAATAGTGAAAACAGATGTTTCTAGAAAGAGCTTCACTGAATCTGCATGTCTAAAGAAATAAAAGTACAAACACAGCACACAGTTTCAACCTTTTTTGGACGTCCACAGAAACTGACTGGATCTTATTAGCGGTGTAACATAGCTTTTACGTTAATCATTAATATTCTACATGTTAATTCTTTCGCTAATACGGTGAAGGTAGAGGAGCTTAAATATTGCTAAATCAACCTTTTATTCAACTGGAACCTTTTTGCAAACGGATTTATGTTTTGTTGTTATATTTCAATTCATCTTTCCCCGTAAACTAAGAATATTTCCCGACAGCGGCCCAGCCCGAGAGCAACAATTCATCTCAGCAACTGCAGGGTCTCTATTAGAGGGGTTGAAATGTTTTTCCCTGCTGCAGCGTTATTTATGATTTAGAAACGTCATGTGGGTAAATAGAACATTAACATAAAAATCCTGACTGGAGCAGCTTTAAATTGTAGATCAAATGTTTGACTTGCAGATTGATGGAGTGACATAAAGGGCATCGGGGAGGCAAGCATTAAACTAAGTCATACAGAAAGCACAATGGGAGGAACCACATCACGATATACAGCTCCCAGGCTTCTCCCTCCCTCCCTTTTTTCCTCCTCTGTCTCAACAGTCATCACCGTCGTGAGGTTTCCTCACCGCACGCGAGACTTTGGCTCCGTGCCACTGGATGGTCACAGAGGAGTCGGGTGGGAGCCAGAGCTCACACCACATAATCACTGTCTGGCTGTGGCAGTTCCTCCTGTCACTCAAAGAACTCAGAGTAGAGAGACGGGAAGAAACAGGGTACTAGAGGAGCGAGTGTGAGGACATAGAAAGTCCCGAAGAGGAACTGTTGACCAAGAAGGTGCAACTACATACTTTATCAAAAATGGGGTTCACTTATAAGCTGATATGTATAAAGCTAAAAAGAAAATGGCACACTTACACAAATACACATCCTTACAAAACAATCCTTTACCTGCTTGGCCTTGGACTTGCTGATTGTGTCTGAAATGGGCTTTTTCTTCTCCTTAACAGCACTTTTGGAGAACAGCTCCACAAATTCATCGAAGTTTACAGTTGGTTCCTCAATTGTCTCCCATACAAGTGAAGCAACAGGTCTAAAGAGAGAAGAAATGAAATTATCTATGATGAAAAGACGTCAGCAAGAATGCGTCATAAAATGTAAAAAATAAAATTCAAGTTCATGCTGCTGTGACGTTTGTGTCAATCTTTGTACAGAGAAAATATTCAATTTATACCCTGAACTACTCAGCCAGCCTACAGATTACATAAAGAATTTAGTATTAGCTCCTTGACTTTCACGTAAATTAAAACTTGAAATTTCCAGAAATGTACTGAGTCACACTTCATGAAGTCTTATTAAATCAAGAAAACCTGTTCAAGTCTGTTCTCTGCTGACTACATTGCCTGGACTGCATCACTTTTATTTTCCACAAGGTTAGCATCTCTGCGTCCGTCACAGTGCGTGGTTGATCTATATCTAAAGTGGACAAGCTTCCTCTCAATTCTCTACTGTTCAGAGAATACCTGTGTGTAAATGATCCGTATCTATCTTCACTGTTACAGCAGCGTAGGCTTACTTTTTAGCATGCAGCTGGATGCGTGTCCAGTAAAGTGGCTTCATTGGCTTGGGGGGCTCAATCACCGCCTTGGCAGGGGCGGCTTCCTGCACCATCAGGGAGGGCATGGGTCCTGGTGGAGGTGGAGGCCCGAAGCCTGGGGGTGGGGGCGGAGGAGGGGGGCCCATTCCAGGTGGAGGGGGTGGAGGAGGAGGGCCCATACCAAACGGTGGAGGCGGTGGAGGAGGTGGAGGGCCGAAACCTGGTGCAGGAGGCGGAGGTGGTGGTGGGGGTCCAAAACCTGGTGGTGGAGGAGGAGGAGGGGGAGGAGGTGGCGGACAAGGTCCAAGCCCAGGTAAAGGAGGGGGAGGGGGTGGTGGTGGAGGAGGAGGAGCGACACCCCCTCCTAGAGGTGGTGGAGGAGGCGGAGGAGGAGGAGGGGGAACGCCGCAAGAAATCGAGGGAGGAGGAGGTGGATGAGCGCTGCTCTGCTGCCTCTGCTGGCACGTGCAGACAAAGCTCTCTGCTGATTTAGGGGTGGAGGATGACATAGTCGCTGATCCTCCGCTTGAAGGCACGTCAAACTTAAAGCCCTCCTCCACAGGTGACGTCTGCACAGAAACCTCCTGGCTCATCTTCACCAAGCTTCCTCCTCTTATCTGTGAGGCCTTGTGGCTGGCAGTGCCCAGGGCTCCTGCATTATCCGGGCTGCCCTTTGCCAAAGAGGCCTGCTGGCCCTGCAACACAGCAATCTTAATCCGCAGGTCATAGATGGTCCTCTCCAGCTGAGTGATAAGACAGCTCTCATCCTCGGAGGACGACTGACCGGATTTCAACCTGGAGGATTCAGTCTGTCCACCAACAAAAGGCAAAAGCAATGTACTTAACATGCATCAATACAAACCCAAGCTTGTGCATTTACTATGTAAAAAAGACGTTTTTAAAATCAGGCAGTCAGGCCAGTCTCGTAATCTAAATGTGAGGTAAGACATTAAATTTGCTGGACATAATGGAATAAATTACACTTTATATACAGTGAAGGAATTAGAACTGATGGAGCTTAGTGACATAGCTGTGAGCCAAAGAAGGGTCAAGAAAGTCCAGTAAGTCTAGACTTCATCAGACCTCTGGCTCCAGTCTGGTTAGAGCAGGGATGAGGGGATACTGAGAGATTTGACCCCAGAGACAGCGAGTCTCCTCGGGCCTCACATGGGGAGGGTGTGTGTGTCTGCTAGCATACATTCCCTGGTTGTGGTCACATCGTTGACTCTAAAGGAGAATGTTCAGCCAGTATGGACTTTTTAAATTTATTAACTGCTGGAAAACAGGGAGGTGCGCTGTTACACTCTGAAAGGTCTTACAACACAAGCCTGACCTCTGGTGGACAAAGAAGGATTTACAGCTCAGGATTAAACTGATTCAGATTATCCAGGACATTTTTTTTACTGTCTGCAAAGGTCGTGCTGTTTTAGATTGTGAGTAGAAATCAAATACACAACCTTTATTTATCCTTTAAGACCCTCATGATGCATTCTTTAAACTACCTCTTTATGCCTTTTCTACTTCTTTAATGTTATCTCTCCTAATCTTAATCCAGTTTACAATTGTCTGTGATATTTCGACATTGTTTTCACAACTCTGTTCATTTGCCTAAAAACAAGATGCACATAATACTCATCTATGTTGGAGGAGCAGCATCTAAGTCCTCTTAACCTTATCTTATAATAACAGCGTTATCAGATTCAGAATACAACACTCATACTGTATTTTCTGCACATGATTGCGTGCATAGTTTTGAGAATCAGCGTAATGCTTCTGCTACAGAGAGTTAAGAGGCGTCTTTGTGATCTGAGGACATTCACACAGAAAGCATAATAGTTATCTATCAGAATGTAAGTCTTCCGGAAAGATGTGATTATAGTGCATAACAGTGCAAAGTGAAAGCATCATTTTGAACACACAATATGACTCTGTGAAGATAACAGCGTTGAATGAATTGCAGTATTTTGAACTTTCAACATAGCTTGAAGTTTTTGCCCTCGATAAAAGATTATTCCTAGCTGTGTGAGGGCAAAAGTAAAATAAGAGGTTCACAAAAATGTTTAAAAAACACATTTTTTTTCTTTTGAAGGTAAGAAGAAGTCTTTTTAAGTAAAAGGACACTAGAAGGAAGATGCTCTCTCATGTAAGCAATAAATTAAACACTCCACATGGAGTGTGGACAGGGCAAACATACTGTAAAGCATTTAAAGATGAAGAATTTAACTAACCGGAGAGTGCAGTTCCCCTGGTGTTTTTGCTGATTGATTTAAAGTGGATTTGAAACTCTGCTCTCTGCCAGTAGTCCGCCCCCCGTATAGTTCCCATAGGTGAGAAGACACTGGCAGGCCCACAGAAGCCCAGGTGTACAGCTGATCCTCCTGCACACAGTTTAGAAAACAAGCAAGTGCAAACACTGTAAACGAGGTCAGATGTCTGTGCTTAACACTACAAGCTTGTACAAGTGACAGTAGCTACAACTACACTACATGTGGCAAGAGTGTGTACATATGGTGGGATGCACCATGATTAAAGGTTAATCACAACCACCAGGGTAAGGAGCAGAGTGGTAGCAATATCTGCAGGCTTAAAGTGTGGATAAACTTGAGGGTAAAAAGCAGCTCAACCCAAAAGCCAAAGTGGAACCTAGTCAGAAAATAACCAAGTCTGTATTGTTTATCCAGCGGTATTGCTTAGGCAAGTTTAAAATCAAATAACCCTGGACTGCTTACAGTGCGCTGATCTGAATTTCTGGCTCGAATAAGGCTGATGGGATATTTAATTTCAGTGTAAATGCAGAACAAGAATTGCACAACTTGTACATTTCACTCCATCAAAAACAGAGCTATGAGAGCACATAACGTTTCATATTTATGTTACAGAGTGGAGGATAAAAGTGATAGAGTGTGAGAGGGGAAGAATGGAGGATAGAAAAGAGAGGAAAGGCATAATGCAGTATTTTTTTCAAGAGAAGAGTCAACAAAAAATAACAGAAATTTTACCTAACTGTTTTGTTTAAAAAGGGATATAATCTGTGAAAAATAAAGCAACAACAGTCAGATCTGCACTCAGATAGCAACAGCAAAGGTTACTCCTGGTCAAGCTCAATAATGCAGGACTCCAGGCCAAGCTTCCTCAGTGAGGAAGACAGAGACTGGGGACGCAAACACAAAAAACATCGAACAATGAAGGAGGGGGCCGCAGTCCAATCCTGACATGGTGAGTTTTTTGTTGGGGAAGAGCAGCCCAAGCTCAGGGCACGTGGAGTTGTTACATAACACGGTCAGCAGATTGTCTACGCAAGCACAGATCTGTGTGTATGTGTGCAAATGTGTATGTGTGTGTTTGACTAAATGTAGTATCACAAGGACCTTAATTCATCCAGCCATGCGAGGAAATGCTTGAACATGTACGGTGTTTCAGCCTTGCCTTCTGTAAACATAAGTGCACATGTGGAGGAATTGTACATATAAACAAAGTGCTCTGCCTATTGTGACTAAACACCATGCAGGCAGAATGGTGTATATTTTTAGAGCTTTACATGCATGTGAACAATACGCATTTGCATGCAGTATGCATTTTCTGATGTGTAACACACGCCTTTCTCTGTGTTTTGTTGCTGTTGGCATTTAGCTTTGAATACTGTGCCTTCATGTTCAAAAGCATGCACAGTAATGTCATGTATGTTCATATCTGGGGGAGGTGCACTAAGCAGTCAACAGTAATCTGTTTTCCCTCTTTAGCATTAAACCAACAAAATAGGATAGGATGCCAGCAGGTTACCCTAGAATCCCAAGGGTCCTAATTTCCCTCAGTTTCTTCGTTCACTAATATTATAAGATTTAGGAACATGCTCTCTTTACAGCTAAATTTGCAAAGAGAAAAAGGAAGAAGGTTACAAGCTGCAAATGAAAAAAATCATAATCTTTACAACGAAAAAAAAAAAAAAAAAAAAAACATTATTTGCCAATAATAGAAAACATCACTAAGATATAATCCCAAAGGTCGTAGTATGTCAAATTAGGATTTTAAACAGGGTTAAATGGACCCCTGGATATATTTCTGCAACTTAGGTAGGGGCTATTTCGGCCTGACTTGAGACCTAGCAAAGCTTTGAGCTAAACACAAATTCAAGTGTGCAAACATAACAAATACAAAAATAAAAATTTGTTGACAGGTAATGCTGAAAGCTGGAAATCTAAAATAATATAAGCGTGAGGAAACACTGTGAAAAGCTCAAAAAACTATGAAAGGACTTCTTAATGTGTCATCTCAAAAGAAGTTTGAGTTGGGGTATACTGAACCCACACAGCTAAAGCAGCTCTGGCAGATGGACACAGCTATGAGCTGAATTGAAGGAACCTTTGATCATATATTAGACAACATTATTTGTGCATGTATTTCTCAGCCATGGGGGTATTTGATAGAAATGGCTCTGACAGCGGCCATGATGAAACTGTGCAGAGGAATGTGATGCATATGAGATTAGGTCTGAGCACAGCATTAGAGGGATAAAGAATTAAAGATTCATGAAATCAACTTTCACATGGTCAGCCTGTCTACATGCACAACTGCTCTCCGGATAATTAAAGGTCTCTGGGTTGAATCACAGTAATACAGAGGTGAGTATGGAAATAGAGATTGGATAAGCAATGCATGGAGCTGATGACTGCAAATCACTCTGTGTTAATTCTTAGAGGTTATCACCCGATAAGCACGTCCTCCCTTTGCACCTCAGCCCATGTTACACTATCATCGGGAATAAATTGCAATGAAATTGAGATGAGGACAGGAATCCTTTTGACCTGCAGCCTTCGGTACAATCAGTAACAAGATTCACCACAACCTGGTAAGTTCATGCAGAACTGGAGCAGGTCTGCTGCAGTTATTGCCTTTTGAAGTGTAAAATTTTGACCTTTCTGTTCCTACGCTACAATAGATCCTCCTCAGTAGCGTAAAAATCAATGCTGCTTTGAAATGTCACCACCCTGCTCTTACAATATAGCTGTACTGTGACAAAAACCTCAGCGAGGTTAGTCCCAGTTTTGATGATGTGAAGCTGCTCATCGCATCTAACCTTTCTTTAGACAAGCAGTGATGACAGTTAGGACAAAGATCTTACATTAAAGACCGCTGAGATAGTGCTGTCACCATGGAGCTCTGTGGTGCCGTCACTGAAGGGGTGCAGCAGACCCTGGACCAACATTCGGTGACACATTTCCTTTGCTTCCTCTTCTGCAGAGCCATCTCCATGATGTGCACACAGCCGGTCTAACAGAGTGTGACCTGGGAATAAAAGAGAAGTGGAGTGGAAGAATGCGAGAACACAGAGCACCATTTCTGATGCTGGAGAGGGATGTCTGGAGAAGTAAATGCTTGTTTTTGTGCTTATTTTTGGGGAACATAAGCTCAAGTGATGAAGTAGATACCTTGTGTTATCAGCACCAAACACTTCTAGAAGTCTCAGTTTCAGATGTGATAATGAAACACCTCCACATGCAAGCTATCTTTACACCGTTTACTTGATGCGGGGGGAAAAGTGATGGTGTTAATTTTGCAGTGCAAAGAATGATCAAAAACTTAATGGCTAAATTTAACATACAATGGACAAGAACATTGAACTACTGTTTTAAAGTTATTTTTTGCTGGTTGCATCTTAATAAAATATACCGAAAACCCTGAAAATTTTGTAAAAAGCACCTTTTTTTAATCGAACAGGAGTAGAAAAGTCATTTTTATTAGACAGACTGATCATAATCTCAAAACCCCTGAGCCAATCTGGATCAAAGATTTGGAAGAGCCTCATTTCTTCCCTGCTGGCAGGAGCAGAGAAATCATTAGAGGCTGGAAAAAATATTGACTATGTGACATCACAGGATGTTGGTCTTCTGTGAAAACACAGCTCTGATACTGAGAAAGTCAAACCACTACACATCCATTCAGACTGGGCTGTTGTTTTTGGAAAAAAAAAAACATGTGACTTTGGAGTAAACAGTGAATGAATGAGCTAAGTCCTATGACTCATGGTCCTGTGGACGATGATTAGAGTACTGGGGGAAGAAAAATGATTGTGATTAGCAAATTGTGTGATGTAATACACTGAAACAAGTCCAGTCTTTAAGAGTTAGATTACTCTGAATTGCTCTTAAATCCAGAAATTCATATAATTTACGTAACCAAAGTCAGTGACTGTGGTATTACCAGTTTAATGTGATTTTGTATCTCTGCCTTTTTTTATGCATCTTACAACTTTCTCCTCTGTCTCCCACATCCTCAGGTATAACCTTTAAAACACATGAGCTGATCAGTGAAGACTGTGCCTCCCAGTTTGAAATGTCACACAGGTCAGATGTTGTTGGATCAGGGAATTTAAGGTTCATTTTACCTCTATTTTTCGGCTCCAGTAAATTTACCTGACGAAATATGAATGGATTTTATATCATGACTTATTTCTGTCATGAGGATTAAGTGTCATTTTGGTTCAGCATCAAAAAATGTGCACTGTGTGTGTGAATGTGTGTGCACGTGCTTTTTAGTGTCTAAGACGGTGGAATCGGAGGATGGCATCGCCTTGGGTGGGTGGCAGTGTTGTCATTCGCCCTCTGATTTATGGGCACGGGCTCAGACAGTACAGAGCAGCTGAGCTCTTGAAAGGCACCACAACAGACAGGAGAACAAAGTGTCATTGTATTTTAGAAAGACCCTTTTGTTTTGGAAACACTCATCGATAAAGAACCCCCACTGTTTCATCATAGTTTTCATGAGCTTTGAATCATGACTTTCGTATTCAAGCTGTTGCGATTTGTATAATGTCATAATTTGTAAGTCATTAGAAATTAAATTGCTTAGCAATTACCATAATGATTTCACACCATTATTGCATAACAATTTAATCTCAAATGAGGACTGGCTAAGAGCCAAGCTAATAGGGGTAAAACCCAGCCCATTGGGGATTTCTCACTGCAAGAGTAGTAAATGGTGAAAACAATTAAGTGGTTAAAAGAAGTACGCTTTGTTGCCTGAAAAAGAGATGGTGGCTTTTTGAGAGCAGAGTTGATTAAATGAAAGATAATTTCTGGTATATGATGAGTAATTCTTGAAAAATTAATAACAAGTCTGTCTTGAACCCACCAAGGCATGCCCTGGAGTTCCAAAGTTCTCAAAAGTTTATGAATCTTCTTAACTCGGGAGATTATGAATATTTTACACATTTTACCACACAAGTGGTGGCTAAAAATAGGCCTTCACCAGTGCACTTACCAGAAAATGATGCAGTGTTTGCTTTTGAGAATAACTCTGGTGTTTAATGATTTAACTACCAAGTATTTGGAACTTTTTCCAACTCTTTGGTGGGTCCTAATTAGCTTATAGCTGACATTCACAGAGACTCAGGGTGTCGGGAAAGAGGAGAGATTTGGTTGTTTTGTTCCTTTAGATTTCTTGCCTTGGAAAATGTTGCATCACAAAGTCTTGCATCTATATCTGAACCATACGCTGCACACTCATGAACAAATGTAAATAATTTGGGCTTTATTGTGGGGCTGTGAGCTTTTCTTACCCTCAAATAAATGAGTTTATGCAGTTACAATGATCGACTTGTACTGGCTACACAATGCCATTCAGGACTAATGCTATGTTAGCCTATAATACTAGGAAACAATAAATAACTCATTATCTCGGGCGGATTCATCTTAACGTTCACAAACAGGTGCATATGTGACATGTGACTCACCAGAGAAGACATCTAGATAGGGTATTGTGGATGAGGAGCTCTTACGTCCATGTTTTCCTCTCCTGGAGCCCAGTGTCCAGTAAGTCCCACTTTGGTAACTTTTCTCTTGACTCTCTGGCTCTGAGTATCTAGCCCCACTGGCCTGTCTTGCTCTAAGCTCATTCAACTCCGTCAACCAGTCTGTAGACACACCAAGAGGCCCACCGATCGAGCAAGACCTCTGCTTGTGCCTCCTAAACTGCAGGGCCCTGCTGGACTCCACTGAACCACTGGCAGCATCTGTTTTCCTGGGCACATTTGGGCTGGTAATTGGAGAACCAATTGGGGAGGTGAGCTGCCTGGTGGTGGTCTTGACATAAGAGGGGTGGACAGGAGGGTAGAGTTTTACGGTGGATGGAGAGGTGGAGGATGTCCGTCTTGACTGAGAACCAGGGAGGATGTCAGGTGTCAGCTGGCTAAAGGACATACTACTCTTCCTCCTTTTGAGGGACAGGAAGTCGTGTCTTTGAATTTCCTCCTCCTCCTCTCCTCCCCTCTCCATGGACAAGTCCATACTGCTCACACTCTTATGACACACAGTTGGCCCTCCTCCTACCACCACTGGATCCAGGCGGACACATGGTACACATGAAAATCCTCGACTCCTAACCGGGCTCTCCAGGTCATCCTGGGGCTCCTCTGCACTCTCATACGACGTGTTGGTGGTGGTGGTGGTTAAAGTTTCAGGGAAGCTATAGGTGCTGTTGGTTTTGGGGAATACACTACCACTGCTTCTTTCTGTGTCTGCTGCTGATGATGATGGACCACTCTCACTCAAAGAACCTGGACCAGAGGATTTCCTTGATATGGGTATGTCACAACTTTCATGCTCTAATTTCTTATTCTCTTGAGGCACACACTCGCTGGAAAGAGTTGCAGGGATTAGGTCTGTTTCCAGATTGAAACCCTGCTTAGGCTTTACCTTCTCAGGAGACTTGTCTGCTCCACAGGTTGACCTTTCAGCCATCATTTCCAGTACCTTTCCACCGGACTCACATTGGTCTCGAATGGCCTGCTGAATGTCAGAGAGCAGGTCTTCATTTTCAGCAGCTGCTGAGTGAAAGCTGTAGAGGTCAGCATCTGAGCCTGAACTTGTCTTACGTCCAGTTTCTTCCACCATGGATTGGTGACTGTCTGCGGGCAAGCAGCTTAGATCTCCCTCGACATCTGATAGCATGCCCATCTCATCAGCTGACAGACTTGCCTCTGCACCAGGCTTGAGCCCTGGTTTGCCCGAGTTTCCTGACCTGCCATCTTCGAGTATTTCATCTTTGGACAACCCTTTGGCCTTCGATAAACTCTTCCTGATCTTCATGCCAGAAAATACAGAACCTTTGGACTTCTTGCTGCTGTTTTCTCCTCCTCCTTTGCTCGTCTTACTGTGAGACTTTTTGGATTTCTTATCCACTTCCCTCTCATCAGCATCACCGTCACAGGCCGCATCTCCTCCCGCTCCACCGTTGCCTCCTCCTTTCTTCTGCTTTGCCTCCTGGTTCCCCATGTTCCTGAACAGGCGAACACCCTTGGCTAACAGGCCATACTGCTGGGGTCGAGACTGCTGGGCATGCTGGGCTTCCTCCGGGGCTGCGACTGATGATGGTCCTCTGTCGGTCAGAGCCCTTTCAGAGCCGTCTAATCCCTGCTGTCTGCTCACCACAGTTAGAGGCAGCTGTGAGAATGATGCTGCCTCCCCCAGTGCCACTGATGCTGATGATGAAAGTAGGAGGAGACTGGCACTGACAGCTCCGGGCTCACTACTACTCACCCCCCTCCTCCCCTGCTCTGACTCGCTCACTCTCTGATCCTTCCTCTCTTTTTGCCCCTCCTTTCTATCCCCATCTGCTCCTGCACGCTCGGCTGTCTTGCATAACGGGCTGCTGTTAGAGCGAGTAAGGCGCTGATGCTCTAAAGTGCTCTGTCCTTGTCCATTTTTAACCGCAGGGGAAGGAAACTGTTGGGGATGCTGCTGCTGCTGTTGATGCTCTAAAATGCACGGTTGTAGCTGTTGCTGATTGTGGAGTGTGTGCTGCTGTTTGCGGAGGATGTTGGTGACGCTGCTCTTCCTCCTGCCTTTGAAAGTGGTGGTAAAGAAACTCTCTTTTAGGAAGGGCACCTGGGTCTCTACTGTCTTAATGGTCTGCATCCTGAACACTGGGCCTTTGTCCAACGTGGAGGTGACTGAGACAGCCTGGAGTTAAGGGAAGAAAACAAGTTGAAATAGCATTAATTGGATGTTTAAGCTGAGCTTCACATTAGCAGAGAAGAGATGATCTGTTCTCAGGATAGTCATGAGGCAGGAGTTCAACGTAAGGGCCAGCTGATGTTAAAACTTATTGTCTCTTGTTGCTGTGTTATGTTTCCACTAAGTAAACATATAGACTGTTTGCGTTTACATCTATATTATTCCTACAATTCCTTAAAAAAGTCACATCTACTTTTGAGTCAGACGTGTGTGTCTATTGCCAGTCACAAATGTGTGGATTTACCATGAAAAAAACTGATAAATATGTCACACTGTTAACCACAAGAGACAGAATAAACTATTCCTATCTTTACTGTTTATCAAAATTCAGCTATTATGGTTATTTTCAACCAGGTAATCTGTGAAAATCCAACAGCAATCTACATAAAAATTATTAGTAACTGTTTAATAAACAACTTTCTTCATCTGATTTCTCTACAGCTCACATTTAAATCAGACATTTGAGGTTTTAGAAATTCTCAGAGAGCATTAAGAGCATCGTGGTCTCTTCCTGGATACGTGGAAACATATGTGATGACTTCACCACATGAGCCAAACGGGAGCAAGAGCAGACAAACTTGATTGCAAAACTTTGCTTACGAACAGCAGATAAAGCATTCGTTAAAAAGATATTTAAAGTTTTATTATAAATAAAACTGTACTTGCCTGACTCGTGGATTCTCCTCACTGGTTCAGCACTGACTGAAGAAAACAACACAAATGAGTGTTTGTCTTCTCCTATGAGCCACTCCTTATCCATGGGTCACATGAAGTTGGTATTTTTCTCATCACATGTCTGGTTTTCTTGGCCATCTCCCATTAGAGCTGTCTGAGACTCCCCTCACTAACTTCATTAGGCTTCATCATGCATAAGAAACTGTGCAACAGTCAAGAAGCACATTTCCCTTCTTTCTGGTTACAGCGAGGTTCTTGGTGCTAAAGTGTTGGTAGTGTCAGAATTTTCAACTATACCAATAAGTCTAGAAAAAAGAAGTGAAGTTACAAAATGGAGGAAAAACAATTTGACTAGATAAGAGAGGCTTTTTGGAAAATGTCAGTCTTATCAGGTGTTACTAGAAGAGAACAGATAGACAGTCCTAAAGCTGTATTAAGACCCAAAATCCTGCAGAAAAATATTATTAACAAAGGGGGTAATGGTCTCAAAATAAGGAAACATCCTGAAGAATGTTTATAACAGAAGTAACCCTTAAAAAAAGGAATTAAACTAACTAACAAAACTAACCAACTAAAAAAAAGGAATTTTATGCTGTTTTTTTTAACAGACAAGAAAAAAATTTGCAGCAAATTTTGCCGAATTAAATGTATTTAAAACATTGTGGACATTATTATAACAACCTCTCATCAAGCCAGCATAATTACATCCTTGATACTGTACAGATGAGCGGTTTATGGGATTGTTTGTAGACCTGAGGGAAAAAACCTGCTAATTTGCATTTGTTGAGTTGGTGATACCGAATAGGGAGATGCTGTGTGCAGTAGTTGCAATCATGCACTATGCATGACCGAATAAAAAGCCTTAATGTGAGACAACATAGAAACAACATAAGCGATTGCCCTATATATCTGAGAAGTTTTGCCTCAAGCAGTCAACCCAAGTCTGATCCCGGCTTGTGACATTCTTCCTGCATGCCACTCCCCACTCTCTCCCCATTTCCGGCTCTGTGCTCTGTGTATGGTTGTTACACCAATGAAAACACTCTTTGGGATGTTGTTATACCACAGTTTTTCCATTACTGTAAATGTGTTATGGACATTTAAGATTTGTGTGCTGCAGTGAGCCGTCCCTCTGACCAAAGGAAGAACACATAATGCATTACAAGTAACATTTAGAGTAAATTCTTGCTTTCCTTTCAGTTGTATGTGTTATTCATTTGCGATTTGTTTGGGAAATAGAAACAGGACTGGAAAAAAAATATGACCACAAAATGTTAAAATATGTACCTTTAATTACTTTTTTGTCTTCATGTTGGTAAAATCAGTGATACTGCACTGTTGAAGTTGGACTCACACCGTTACAGCCTGGACAACAAATCCTGCTCAAGCCACTAGAGGCTGCCATTGCTCTACCAAAGACAAGCAGCCTTTTACAAAGAGTTCCTCAGATGTGTCATCTTGTAGAAATTCAAAAGGTATTTTAAAACACACATCTTTATAAATGGACATATTTTTTGTGTGCAATCAATCATTGTGTATCAAGTCAGAAATACCCAAATGTACACAAACAGAACATCATCATTGTATAACCATTACTCGTGACAGAGAACTGCAAGTACATTAAAAAAAAACACAACCAATGTACTCATTGTCTCCACCATAAAAACCACAACAACCACATTGAACACAACAGCAGTTCACTGACTGTGGTGCCACAGAAATATTCACAACTTAGCTCATCAGATGAATCATTTTCAGACTGGCTCAAAATCTCAGGAATATCTACAACCAAAGATGAAAATCACAGAAAAACTCTCTGTCGACTGAAATTAAGGACACAATTTAAAACTGTTTTTATATTCCATCAGACACAAGAAAGCTATATCCATGTAGAAAGGCAATTTACAGAAATTGTGATAAAAACACATGCCACTCAAGAGAATGGCATATCAAATGAGTTCAATGAAGAAGCCCATGAGCAGAAAAAAAGCTCTTTCTTGGCTTTCGGGGATATTTTACTGATACATAGCTCTGTTTGAA
Source organism: Xyrichtys novacula (assembly GCA_962446985.1). NCBI lineage: Eukaryota > Metazoa > Chordata > Actinopteri > Labriformes > Labridae > Xyrichtys > Xyrichtys novacula. Next base: position 19,840,644 of record OY660874.1, on the reverse strand, counting down.
ATGCAAAACCACTTTGCACATTACAGATCTAGCTACCCACTGAGAGACATGATAAGAAATGTGAATCCCACGTCCCCTGACAAAGATATCCCTTACCATTCTGTCAACTGCACTTCAATAATTCTCCTGCAAAGCATCTGAAAAGCCCTTTTCTATCATTTCACACTCTGCTTATCTTCTTTCAACTGTACTTGCATGAAATGGTTAGGAGTTCGCCAAGTACAGAAGGATAGCATTCATCTCTACGTTTTACCTCATACAACCTTTTTGACGCATTAACAAGGCATTGCTAAATGGATGCACAAAGACATGCCTTGAGACCACCACATAGGATTGCTGTGCTTGACATACAGGCGTAGAAACACATCAAGGATTTCTATGCAAAGAAACTTCACACAAACATCAATAAGGTTGTCCTTCCTTGTCCGTATCCTATGTTTAATTTTTTAGACTCCTTGTCTTCAACAATTCAAAGGTGAAGTCCTTTACGTGGACTCCCTGGGTATCCTCTTATGGAAGACCACCGACTGCCTCTGCTGGAATTGCTGCTTCCTCCTTTTTTTCTGATCCCAGCGACACATCAGTATCATCTTAAAAGTTGTACGAAAAGTCTTGTTGCACAGGGCGTAGCACATTGGGTTGACTGTGCTGTTGACGTAGCACAACCAGTACCCTACTGCCCACAGGGTCTCCGGTATGCACCCTTTACAGAAGGCATTTACCAACACCATAATGTTGTAAGGTGTCCATGTGATGATAAATGCAAAGAGGATAGCACTGAGAGTTTGAGCTGCCTTCTTCTCCTTCACTAAGGACATACGCTTCCTCTTGGTGATCTGTGTTCGAGCTCGGGTGGCAAAACGCTTCGCCATAGCGGCCTCTTTGAAAGACAATGGAAGAGAGGGGGACTTTGTAGCAGTGCTGGTGGTAGTGGTGGTGGTGGTGGTGGCATTGGCGGTAGTTTTTTGTGAATCATCCAGAGAGCCTTGGTTAGAGTTAGACTGGATGGTAGGCATTGACTGAATCTTCCGTGGACAGAAGCGTTGATGGTAGTTATTGTCTGAACTGTTTGCTCCATCAGTGTCAGGGGTATCAGCAGTGGTGTTGGTGGTGAGAGTTGAGAGGCTGTCTCGATTATACTCCGCTCCTCTGAGAGGATCCTCCTCTGAGGCTGCATCCAGATCCTCACATGATGTAAGTTGGGAGTTTACTGCAGCTTTGATACCAGGCAGACTAAGAACGATGGAGAAAATAGCATGACTCTGAGAAATCATCTCTCTGCCCCCACAGTCCTCATCATCTGAAGACCCAGATTGGTCCAGTGATACCTGTGCGTCATTGTTGTTCCAACTGTCACTGCTGCTCTGGTCTGGATCGCGGTCCCCATGACGGATACTGCCAGGTCGCCAAGAGCGTACACCAGGCCAACAGTGGAAGCGACCAACCAGTTCCCGACATGTGCTCCTTCTCCTTGACAACCTGGTTAGTTCGTAACTACTGCAACTTCTAGAACTTCCTGTCTGATGGACAAAACGGGCTCGGTCTCCTGCACCATTCCCACCTCTGCCTCCTATCCCACCACGGCCCCCTGAGCCCTGCAAACCAGCCAACTCTTTGGAGCGGTTTTGAGTCTCCTTGTAAATGCGCCAGTAGAGAACACTCATTATCGTCACCGGCAAGTAGAAAGCCGCCATGGCTGTGCAGAAGGTTATGGTGGGCTCTGAGAGGAATTGAATGTAACATTGACCTGAGGGTACTGTCCTTTCACCCTCAAGATACTGCCAGAGTAGGATAGCCGGGGCCCACAGAACAAGAGAAACAAACCAAGCTAGGCCTATCATGATCCCAGCTCGCTTCGTGGTTCGCTTGGCTCGGTAGGTCAAAGGCCTTGTGATTGAAAAATAGCGGTCAAAGCTGATGACCAGTAGGTTCATAACTGATGCATTACTGGCCACATAGTCTATCGCCAGCCAAAGGTCACAGGCCCAGTTGCCCATGGCCCAGTATCCCATCACAAGATAGGTTGTGTAAAGGTTCATGGAAATGACCCCGATGATGAGGTCAGCCACAGCCAAGCTCAGTAAAAAGTAGTTATTAACAGTCTTGAGCTGTCGATTAACCTTAAAGGAAACCACAACCAGAATGTTGCCGATGATGGTCACCAGAGACAGCAGGCAAGTCAGGAAAACAATAAGAACAACCTGCCAAATTTGGTGGCCGCCCAATGGATCCAAGACTGAAGGTCCACTCCCATTTTGTGACTCATTTAAGAGTTTGCTGGTGGAAGAGAAGTTCACATGGAAAACCATCCTGGGACCCCCTCCAGTTTCTCCTTGGTGGAGAGCATTGGGTTGTGGGTAGGCTCCGGCTGCTGGGGTTGAGGTGTTTGCAGTCAGGAAGAGACCAGGGTCTGAACTGTTTGAGCTCATTGTTATGTCCTGGCATATTCTACAGTGAGGACAGAAAGGCAGAAAAGGAAAGAACAGCGAGGAGGAGGGAGAGGAGACTTGGCACAAAGGGGGAAAAAGAGGGGAAGGGAAAGAGAGATGGAGAAAGAGAAACAGAGAAAATACACATGAGTAACAATCTTGACATTCCTTTCCTTATCCAGTAGGTGAGGCTAGAAGCCTTTTTTTTCCTACAAAGCACGGTATCTGAGGAGGCAAAGATGACTGTCATTTTTCTATTCTGTTAAACAATCTCTCATAACTCAATCTGTAGACCATCTGTACACTCATGGCGAATGCATTGCTAGTCAAAAAAAAAAAATCACAACTTGACGTTTGAATCAGCAAGGCTAGACAGCTGACACCTTCAGTGAGAGCCGATGACAGCAGACACTTGTTCCTACGACACCAAACAAATTGCAAGCCATGTCATTTACATATTACAAGTGTAGGGGCTGCACCTTGAATAACATCAAGCCTTGGACATGAGTGAATTTCACCTGTCAGATTTGCAGTGGGGGCTGGGGGTGGGGGCTTGATGGTTTGTTTAAAATTATGCTCTGTTGAAGGTGTCACCTCTGGCTTTAGTCTTTCTGTCAGTTTGATATTTTTCTTGTGACATGTTTTGAAGTTACACTGCTTAAACTTTGTTGATTGATTTTCTAAGAAATGACCATGAAAAGGAAAAAAAAACAGGTTTATGCACTGAAAAAAATCATTAGAAAGTTACTGAGGGAGAATAGATTTGATCATCTCATTTTTGTCCTCTATTCTTGGAGGACAAAAAAAATTCGAGATAATCGAATTGAAAAAGCTTTCTCAGACCTTTGAGTCTTCCTATCCTCCTCTTGTCTGAATATTGGCATCAATATTGGCATCATTTTGTAAACATGTAATCAGACTGGATCTCTGATTGAAGAATTCACCAAAGAAAATGTAAAACTGATGCCAGGTTCTGGGCACAGAAGGCTGAAAATGCAAAACCTGATGGTGAAACAGAGAAAATCCCACTCGGAGAGCTAATTTAAGCATGATCCCATAGTATGAGGCGCTGTTTGCTATTTGATTGGAGATCACTTCATGACAAACAACAAACACAACATCCTGCTGTTTTTGTCAAAGCGGCTTCTGATAATTGGATGATAGCATTAGGCACTGCCATTTTGTAAAGCAGCATGTGCTATTCAATCCAAGTTATGCTGTGCAATCATTACTAATTACTGAAGGGGGTTCATTTGCATGTAAACTTGGTATCTGTGTCTGTATTGACATAGAAGACGGCTAACAACAAATAAAGTCAAGTGAGAAACAAAGATAAAAACACACGTTTCAAGTTAATGTCATACTTAAGGAAATTATGAAGAACATGTAATCATGCTGACATGGATGGAGCCCAGTGTATATTTACATATTTACACACAAAAATGTAAAACGTTCGCATGTGTGCTCTACTTCCTTTACTCAGATTGATGTTAATATGTATTGCTAAAGATGTGTCTCTCTGTTAAGTAACTGTGTAGTTTCAAACATGACATTAAACTGATTGATTTATCCTTATCAACTGTGCCTGAAAGTACTCAGTGCAGCATAAGACCTAGGCTTCCCTTTTATAATAAAATTCACGGATACAGAGCTCTACCCTGAGGGTTAATGACAACAATCTGTTTTAACTTGTCACTAACCAGAGTCGGTTCATGTGAAAGGAACAAACAATGACCTGTTACCATGGATGAAAATCACAAAAATCTTAATATCATTTCCACAAACATATTCACCACGACTTTGGCTGACAAACACAAGCGAGCATGACAAGAGCAGCCCCAGAGAAACAGCAGTTTCACACAACATTATTCCACCCCACAGGCAAAGGTGTTTCAGTGCACCTGTGTTCTTAGAGGATCTCAGACCTCCCACAGAGCTTGTAAAGAACCCCAGCTCGAAGCAACTCAGCAGTTTGTGACACCGAGTGTGCCGCACACTGCTTCTACTTATATCAGGAGGCTCCCTGCTGTCTTTACTTTAGGCACATATCCCTGCATTCATACATATACTATATGCACGCTTAGGTTTCATGATCATGCACTTCTATCTTTACCTACAGTACAGCTATGCAAAAATAACCGAGACACCAGATGTGAATTTGTAACAACAGTGTCTGCACAACCCAAACCCAAAAGTCTCCCACTAAAGAAAGCTTACTTCTGTTTTTTTAAAGAGCACATTTTACCTTGCACGTGAGAGAAAAACGTGTCGCTAGGAAGTGCTAAACATGTTTTCATCTGCCTATAAGAGCCAAATGTTCTTGCGATAAGAGCTTTCACAGAAAGGGAATCAGACTTTAATCTGCTACCTTGACTGGTTATAAACACTGGGTGAGTGGAGAGAAAGTGAAATTAAAAGAATCAAATAATGAAATTCAAATCAGACAAACAAGAGTACTGTTTGGATTTCCTGTCTGGGGAACATATCTCGACTTGATCCACATCAAATACAAGTTTCACTGTCCCTTTGAGAATCTAGAACTCAATGTGGGAGAAGATGAATCGAAAAGTCCTCCAGCTGGAATCTGTAGTTCAAAGACAGCTGACAACAAAATGTCAGAATAATGTCAACAACACAGATTGAAGAAAATGATGGTTGTCTTGTTGTGTGTGCTATCACACATACTGTATATGTATATGGTATATATGTCATTATATGCGTGCTGTTTATTCATGACTCAATTTTCCGGCACAGGATTGACTTACAGCACAGAAAAAATATTTACAGCACACAGGAAACAGCTAAGCCTTGTTGCAGCATTAGACTTCATCTCTTAATGACCATAAATCTACATGTGAAGTCCCCTGAGAGCAGAAACTGGCTGCACGACAGGGACAGGGTTTTTTTTTTTGTTTGTTTGTTTGTTTGCTTAGTTTTGTTTGTTTTCCCCCATAATTGAAACGATTAAGCCTTTTTTCGAATAAAAGCTGTATGACAACATCCTTTCCCTACATGGGTGGCCTAGTTCGATCTCTAACAACCAGCTGCTTTTCATTGCAGTGTCCATCTCCACATCCTCTATAGACCATTTTGATCTCTATATCTTAAGCCTGACTCCCAGGCACGTAGGTGTGATGGTTTCAGATACAAAGAGGGATCAATACTCGTTTACTGTGTTGCAACACAACATGTTCACTGACATTTGGAGGCATTTGTGCCAGCAGGGTTGGACAGCACAATCCAAGTTAAGCCAAAGCTGCCATTTTAATGATTCGGGGCCTAATGCATAACAATTTCTGTTCTATTTCCAGTAACTGATCTAGCAGAGCTGAGAGACGATGTCCAGCAAGAAGCCCAAAATTCTGCAGTACGGTTACTTTCCCTTTTGTGTGTCACATCATACCTTCAGTGAAAATATACTACACTACAAGTATTATATATAGGGTTTACGATATGAAGTTTTCTGTGTTGTAAAAGAAAATAGAAAAGTAGAAATGATCTGGTTTTCCACTGCTCATAGGGTGCCTTATGTAAAGTGCACTTTCTACCAGAGCCAAATGCAAAACACATCTTGAGGCAGACAGGTATTAAAGCAGTTTACCACAATAAGGCATTATCGAAAAAAATGACTCTGGCATAAACAGCAAAAGACCACAATATCACACAGCCACAAACACAAACTAATAAGCAGTCTCGTAAGGCTGCAAAAGAGGCTGTGAGAATGTGATTAACAATTGAAGCGTCTGTAGATTTGGCAGATGAAACCGTTTTCAGACTCCAAAAGAGCAATGCAGACACGGATGCACATATTTAGACAAACCAACAGCTGAAGGAATGGCTTTGTGATTGCAATCATCATCTGTTCAAGGTTTCATTGTCTGACAGTGTGCAGATTGCTGCAAGTACGGCAGGAGGACAGTATGTGCAGGGGAGAGGAACAGCTGATAACTGACCATGTGTGAAAACAAACCTTTGTTTTAATCTAATTAAGACAGTTAATTTAGTGAAACCAGATCATCCCAGTAAAAGCTTAGAGCTGACTGATGTGGCATTCAGTGCTATAGGATCACACCCAAAGACAAAGCACGTCTAATTAGGGTCATATCTAAATAACCTCTAGATAAAGGTGTTGAGGGTGCGTGTTTCAGGGTGAAATGTTATCAGCCAACAGTACCACAACACACTGTGCTGAACAGTCCTTGGTTTCTCTCTACTGAGCTATGCAGCTTTACTGCCAAAAAAATTAAAGTAGATGGAAAAGCCTTGAAGGAAACCACTTAATCCATCTGAAACTGCTTATTTTCTTTTTAACAACAAGAACCTTCCACTTCTATAGTCTATGGATGAACAAAGGGATTTTTTAACCAATGCCTATTATTTTGACAACACAATTTCATCCAATAAAAACAGTGATAAAAAGATTTTTCACATATCTGAGAGCCCACACAGTTAAGCACAGTCAGTGGGGGTATGTTTTTCACTTTTTTAAAGAAGGACAGCATGACAGCAACAAAAGCACAAAAGATGTGCTTCAGCAAATATCATACGTCACCTAAATAATCATCATCCTACCAAGGATGTATTGAAGAAATATGAGATATGTAGAGCTGTTGTTAACGGGCATTTGAAAGTAGACATTTTCAAAGGGACAACCCAAAGCTAAAGCAATAAGTGACAAAATCACTGACAGCATTTGATGCCAGGAGAAGAGTTGACATTTTTCTGTGGTAGAAGACCAAAGATTTCAGCCGCCAGTAGAAACAGTAACCTCAGTAGATACAATGCAACGCCAGGCATGGTAGCAAATTCTGATACCTGGCAGAGGTTATATCTATGCCTGTAAAGCAGAAAATGTAAGTTGTGTTGACAATCATACCTTTGAACTTTATAAACAATGTGGAGGAAACCATTTCTTATAGGTAAACAGGTGCCTCCTTAAACTTCTCAATAGCACATGCAGCATGTGTCACACATCGCCCTAAAATGGTCTGACTGTTAGCAAAGCAAAAACCTAAGTTTGGGTTTTGTTCTCTTTCGCAGGGGTTTTGTTGCTCTGCAGCGAAGTGAAGACTGAGTTCTTCATGATGCTTATACTTTGTCTTAGCCTAAGTCTTGTGAAATCCTGCTGTCTGAGAACTTTTTTGTTTTTTCATACATTATACATTCTCCAGCTGTGCACAGTGCACAGGAAGGTAGATGAGATTCTTCCAGCCGTTTAGTATTTTCCCACCACCACCAGCTCTGACATGTTGTACAGTGAAACATCAGAGCCACTCTCACAGTTCATTTTGTTGAGTCATAAATGTCTTTTAAGCATTTTTTTTTTCAGGACCAGATGGCGGAAATGTTTCCTCCGAACATGAAGCATACATTTAATGAGCTATGCACATCTTTGTTATTCTAATTTAAAACAATGATCCTGAAAGCTCTTCACTACAACATTGTCTCACGACTAGTGTCAAGCAGAGGCCTGATTTCATAACCTTAATTGAATTAAAGCAGCATCACCAGATGCTGATGATCCTGCAGTAAGACAATGGATAATTCAGCTTCTAATGTCAACAGATTGCCTTCTTTTTATGTTTGTATGGTCTTTTAAACCTAGATGAAAGCAGATTTAGATACATAGAGAATACACAAAGTAGATATGTTGATCATAAATATAATCCTAAATAATTGCTTTGAATTTATTTTTCTTTAAGAGGGAAAGTTAGAAAGATACTTTCTAAGAGCTTGCCTTGACTCAAAAAAAGGGAAAGGGGACTGTGGTTGCACAGGATAAACTAAATCTATCACAAGCTGCTGATGATGGGGTTTGCTGCCAGAAGATGGTGACAAGGGCTGTGAAACAGCACAAGGCCATCTGTCAGGTACTTACTGCTGACAGGAACAAACATTTAGTGCCTACTTGGCAGGACACAACCCTGCTGGAGTCCACGAGCGGTGCTCTAAGTCGACTCTTAAAGTTCACAGATTTCCAGGCTGATCTTAAGCCTCTGTGTTATTGTGTGAAGCTTTAACAGCACCTCCTCCAAACAAAGGCTGTGAGACCTGCAGACAGACACTATCAGAGTCTGTGTCAGTGAGAAACATGACAAAAGCAAAGATGACTTGTTGGCCAAGATGTCAAAATAAGAGCTGTGTCTGATGATGGAGGAAGATGATGGTCCTCAAACTTTAAAAGCAGTTTGAAGAGAAGCTAGAGGAGGCAGAGCCAGCTGCTGCAGCCCGGCCTGCCAAGAGGTTCTCATAGTTGGAGATTATTTAGCTTACTTTGGTTTGAGTGTTTACAACCTGAGCATCTTCACCATTAGGTTTACATCTGACCGCAATTCAAGGCTGAGAAGAGTTGTGACCTGGAACTGGCACTACAGCAGCTTCATAGGAAACTATCCTGTTTCAAAGTTTGTGTCGGTAAAAAATGTAAACTGTATGCCAAACCAGATTTTTTTATTTTAGATAAAAGTAAATCTTGACTTACTAGATGACACTCAATCTTATCTGAACTTGAAGTTGGGTCTTTGTTTGAAAGTAAAACAAAGAATACAGGCTATCTAGATCTACTCTTTTTGTAAAGCAATTTGAGATAACGCTTGTTGTGAGCTGTTGCTACATAATTCAAGATTGATTGACTGAAATTTGTATATTCAATAACCTGATTTTACACCAAAGATTTCATTGATGTTGTTTTCTAATTGTGGGAAATCTATCCTTCTTGGTCTAGATTGAAATAGACTTCTGTTGAAGAAATTTGTTTAAGAGAATGGTTTACTTATAGGATTCTTAATAAAATGTTTTAAGACTTCAGGTACAATGAACAGGCTTGCATATTGGGACCGCAGTGCTCTGGTGGGGTTACTCTTTACCCTTTGAGATGATGCCTGGCTATGAGGAGCTTTGTAGGTCAGAAGAAGTATTTAATGTGAGGCCAGAGAAGAGGAGCTAATACAGGGGAGATGTGCTCTCTTCTGGTTCTGGTCAGTTCTTCAGCTGCAGCTTTATGGACCGGCTTAAGAGTCTTTAAAGACTTGTGAGGGCAGCCTGATGAAAGGGAGTTACAGAAATCCAATCTAGAGGTGAAAAATGCATGCATTCGTTTTCCTATGTCACTCAGAGACAGAATGTGTCCACTTTTTGCTATGTTACATAGCTGGAAAAAAGCGGCTCGAGAGATCTGTTGAATATGGGAGTCAAAGCTTAGAAACAAGTCATAAAGAACTCCCACATTCCTAACAGTGGTGCTGAATGCCAGACTGATGCCGTCTACTGTATTTATATCATTATAAAATGCCAGAACAATAGCAGTTTTGTCAGAATTGAGAAGCAGAAAGTTTCAATGTCTTTAAGGCATCATTCAAGTGAAGTTAATCTATCGGTTTCTCCATGCTTCTGTGATATGTATAATATAGTGTCATCTGCATAGTAATGAAAATTCATAGCCTGATTTCTAAGGATGAAAAGGATTGGTCCTAGCATTGAACCCTGTGGAACCCCATAGCTGACCTTGGTTTTCATTGAAGAATTTACCATGTACAAACTAATAATGATCCGACAAATATGATTCAAACCAAACTAAGGTGGTTCTTATGATACATATTTGTTGTTCAAGCCCCTATTTCATGCAAAGAGCCTCTGAGCCATCACCCATGTCTCCTTGATTGCAGGCATCATATGTCTAGTAATACCAGTGAGTAAGCGAAGAACATTTGCCTGAACATATTCAATTTGTTCCCAAGTCTAACGTGGCATTTAAGTGGGGAACATCTCCATCTGCTATCATCGTGCCTGATTTTCAGAGTTGTTGATCCCTACAGCTGCCTCCCAATTTAAATGTTTGTTGTAGTGTAAACACAGTCCATGGGGTAGAAATATTAAAAATTTGCATAATTTCCCATGGACATGTCAGACATGTCACAATTACTTTGTGCAGGGGTCAAGAACCAGGTATGACCACATTAAGGTTCACATAGGTCCTTGGTACTATTGAAGGACGTGTTACTATCCACGTTGAAGTACATGAAATGCAGATAACAATAAGCAATCAGTCAGTTATCACAATTAGCACATGAGATTATAAAGAAAGAAGTGAAAAATTGGAGGATTAATTGAAGAGATTAGCTAAACTGATAAGAAAACATTTTAGAATTTATTGCACTGCACTACTACATCATGTCTTGGTGAATTATATCAACTCATTACATTTGTAAATGAAAAAGGAAATAATGACAGTCCACTGACTGATAGAAGCAGACTAATGAGTACAAAAAGTGACAATGCAGCTACAAAAACCAAAGACAAAACATGTCTACTCCTCTGTTCGCCATTGTCACATTAAATGATTCCATTTGCATTAAATTGAACACAATTTTCGCCGTCAGAAAGGGGATTTTGGACCAGCCATCACTAAATAAATGACAGCTAATTTGTTTGTTTTTGCTGCTGATGTGAGCAAATGGTGTGACCAATTTTAGATTTATTTTGCTTCAGCAACTTAGACAAAAACAACATGATTTATGCTCTGAGTCAGCCTCAAATGACTTAAATGTTACTGAAGGTCAAATAAAGGTCTTTAGTTCAGTTTACATATACAGAATCTATAACATGAAATTACCATCTCCAGTACAACAACAGCAGTGTTTAATGGTTAAGACATGTACTACTTGGGCATGATAAAATAAAGCACTTACTTACTCACGCTTTCATCCCAAGAGAAAAACATGAGTGAAAACAGATGAATTGCACTGTATCAGAAGAATATACATGATCACAGAAAAGTGGGGGCTAAGTTAATGTTAAAATTCACCTTCTCTTTTCTTCACTTTCAAGTATTTTAGTGGTGTAACATTTCACTTTCAGCCAATACAGGGATTATTATAGCTACAAGTGATAGATGGCACAAATGAGCAGAAGCTTGTTTGGAGCAGGAAAAGCTCTCAGCTCTAGTGGATTGTATTGGCAAGCTGACACACATCACAGCTGTATCTATGGACAATATTGCAAAGAGCAAAACAATGGTGAGCAGCCTGCCAATACAGAAGCATCTAGAAGTGTTGCTCGTGTCCTTCTATCAGTAAAAACGAAAGTGGCTGAAAAAGCGTAATCCATCTGCAAACAGGGAAAAGTCAGTAAGACCAAGAGCTCTCTACCGCAAGTTAAGCTTCATTTAACTCAACAAAAAACGGAATCTACTCTTAGCATGGCTTTAACGGCAAGAGGTGTATAATGTTAAAGTAACTGCAGAACTAGTTTAGCTCTGTAGCTAACACATACATTTTGGATTTATAGCTGAATGTCAACTAGCTGTGCCTCTGACTGAGAGGTACCGGTACCTGAAGCCACATTTAGATGTGTATTCTTTAGCATAGTTAGCATCCATCAAATAAAATTTCTCAATAAAGGTCATGTGGGTTTTTAAATATGTTATACAATTATGTTTGTAGCTTTGGTACACAAACATTTTGTAATATTCAGTTACTCAGTAATATTGAGGATATGAAGTCAAACAAAGCTAGTTACATTGTATGACGACGCCAGGTGAGCGCCGGTTAGCTCCTAGCTAAATTAGCCCATTAACATTAATATCTGTACCAACTCCTTTGTTAAATATTTAATGTAATTATTTCACAGAAAAACAATGACTTCATGCCTATGCTCAAGAAAAGCTTAACTTGATCATTAAAATCATTAATAAACAACATCTGGAGACCTTGAATGTATATACTATTGTTGCAGTTAAATGCTGATAAGTGAAACCTCTGACCTGATATAGACACAAGATGAAAAATCAGGAAAACAAATATCTTCCACTTCCCTTTATGACAATCCAGGAAAAAAAAATCGCTTTACTACATTTTACTGAATATTGTTTGTTTTTGAAGTAGCCTACTCAGTCTGGGTCTAAAGCAGTGGACTAACAGACTATCAAACAGAGCCACAGTGCACACTGCTAAGAAGTCCATGAAAATACACATTTCAGGCCAGGTGTGGAAGTAGGTCAAATTGCAGTCCTGATAAAGTGCTGTGAATTTCTTTGTTTACTTGTTATATATGTTCACACTTCTCTGGAAGCCAGCCCAGATAACACTGTTTACATAAATGTTATATAATAAATAATTATTCAATTTACCACTCTTTTGGACTGTTGTCAAGATAAACGTGGTTTTATCTACTGTAAAAAAGAACAAATCTTCTAGCATGTATGTAGTTACTGGCTTTCTCTGTGTTTATTTGAGGCTTCTGTACAGAAATCTCAAAGCTATCAAGTGTTGAATCTTGCTCTGCAGGTGGAAAATGTAAATACAAAGTGTGTAAACTCTTCTGTCTGGAGGGAAAAACAGGTCTTGTGTCTGTGTAATGCAAGAACTCCTGTAAGTACCTTAATACCAGGAAGCAGCTCAGCATAATTATTCTGCCTAACCTTGTTTATTCTCCTTTATGACCGTGGGCAGTCAGGAGATCTGCTTTTATTGAGGTGTCTCTTTAGCTGCAATCCAGATTACTACAGCAGAGTGTCTGAGTCCTGCTGCACTGGCACCAGCAGCCATAAACAGAGGGCAGTTTGACGGGAGCATGGCCTGATGAAATAACTATGTGAGAGAGATGAATAATAATCAGTGTGAGAGGTTATGCAGAGTGCCAAGGATGGGATCAAGCAAATCCTGGCAGTTATGTAGATCTTGGTTATATCAATGAGGAGTTGAAATTACAGTAAATGCAAATTGTTAACTACAATGTGCTGACCTTTTATCTTAAAAAAAAAGAGTTACAATTATACCTATAAAATTGAATATTATCTGCATATACAATAATTCTGTCTCAATCTGCATACTAAGCAAAAAAGCACTCATCTCTTGCAATGAATTTCCGCAGGTATTCAGCAGTAATGTGGGACTACATACCAGGGCCCATGTCCCGTGTAATGCTTAGGTCTGCTTCAATATTTAACCAAGACAATGATCCCTCCCAGATCTTCCCTGAGTCATATTTCATTGTCATAAAAAGCTGAATCAGGAACATATTTTTAGATATAGGCAGTATAAAAATATCTTCAAAAAAGACTGTTCTCACATGAAAATGGAGGCCTCTTTCTTTTTAAAAAAAATGACCAAATTAATCTCAAAGTAAAGTTGCAAAAACCTTTTAGCAGGATTGGAAATTATCTGTCTTTGCAAAGGAAGCAAAGAATAAGCAAAGCACAAAATATACAGATAGGGAAGTTGGTCTGGTGAGTCAGGCAGTTTGTAGTAGGAAGTGAAGAGTGAGTTTCTAGAAGTTAAAGCTACTGTGAAGTTGTACTTCTTATATCTTTGCAAATCAAGTCCTCTACATTTGCATATAGAGTTTTTTTTTTCTTAGCAAACAGCTTTACCTGGGATTTTCCCTGCCAGTCTCCAGCTTGTTTGTGGTGATGCTTATAAGCTAACACATGTTGTTCTGGTTTTGGTGTTACATAATACTTTCACATTTTTGATGTACTGATAAACAACGTATCTTGGCATTCTTACCAGTTTGTGTAGAGCCATTTCTGAAAAGTTGTATCAACACACTTTTATAGACTTCAGCTGGTGTATTATAGTAACAAGGTGTGAGGAGAAAAACCTCCACGTGGAAAAAGAAGTAGGATGTTGTTTTGCTTTGAGACCAGTGCAAGAGGCTCAAGGGATTTCACACACACATCCCCACCTCTGCGGTGGGTCTCTGTGCTTTTGACAGCCTCAGTAACAAGATGCTGGAACTCTTTAGACATGGCACTCTCAGACACTTAGACATGCCTGTGTAGTATGTGTGTATGTGGAGGCAAGAGATGGGGGATAAAAACAGAGAGGCAGGAAGAGAAAGAAGCAGTGGAAGAATGGCTCAGGAATATGTCAGAGCAAAAAGCTGCAGCCTCTTGAGGATGACTGCACGGAAAATGCTGAAAGTTATCCTGTCTCTCATTCTCACAGTAAATTTAAACCTGGATGAGCTCCAATACATACCTGCGTTTTAAAACAAACGCTAAGTTGCTGTCATTGAAATGAAGTTGAGTTGAGCAGAGGGTGTCAGAGTAGAACAGGGAGCAAAACAAACCACTGGCCTGTGCATTTAACTTATTACCGTGACAGCTTGATCCTAACAATTCCCGCAATCCAAACTATGAAACACCACGCTAAGAGAAACAATGTCGTTTCGTGTGAGGCTAATTCCAGGCCTGACCCTCTGCCTCCTCCCCTCCTGCCTGCGCTACAAAACAATCCTACACAGATTCTATACACATGTACAGTATGTGATAGGCTATCACAATCAATCCTTAAAAGGAAGTGCAACCATCTGTCCATCGAACAGGCTCTGGAAAGAGAAGGAGAGGGAGAAAAAGCACACACTCTGTCCTGTGTAAACATGCTTCAGAGGGAGAAGAGGTTTCTTTAAAAGTGGATGCAGAGATGAGGGGTTGTTCGGGGAAGGATATTGTGGAGGGAGGGGTGCTAGGAATGTGTAAGTAGTCACACCTCTTGCTTGGGGAGTAGAGCGGTGGGATATAATGTGTTTATGGGAGAGAGGAGGAAGATTTCAGCTCTGCGTAGAAGGCTGTCAGGTGATAGAATCCATGCCCTTAGTCCTTTTAAAATAAATAACATACATGCATGTGCAGACTTCTTTTCAGCTCAGCTTATGTAACAAATATAAGACTGCTCCAAGCACAAGTATCACAGATGTGGGTAAAGCATAATAGAGTATCTCCGTTAGATTCTTCTTCAGCAGTCACTGTTTTTAAGAAGTTTGAAACGTTGACTTTGTTTTCCTTTCATACACAAATACTAATATGCCCAACCAGTGTTGAGTCGTAACGCGTTATTAGTCACACTATTACGTAACGCCGTTACTTTATTCTGTAACTAATAATGTAACACATTGTTTTTTTTTAATTCAGTAACTCTGTTTCCGTTACCAAATGCTGTGTTACTCTGTCCGATTTGGTGAGGTATTACAACGGCACACAGTTTCCATAACATTGTAGCGATCAATAAAGTTGAGTTGAATTGGAAAAACAAAATCACTTTTCACCCTCTGGCGTCACACTTGTAATCAAACATGCGCCATGAAGAGGACTGGACAGATCAGGGAACAGCATGATGGCGAGCGAGAAGGGTAAGATAAGTTTCTCCTCATGGAGATACTCACATTATTTTCAACTCGAGAGCAAAGGGAAAAACAACATTTCCGTAACATGTAAACTGTGTCCCACGCCAAAAATTCAGCAAACAACAGCAACAGCAATCTACCTAAGCACCTAAATAAGCGGCATGCTTTGACAAAGTTAGCAGATAAGGTAGTTAACACAGCATCCGTGACTGAGAGTCACAGCAGCGAGCACACACCCACTCCACCCAAGCACCAGCAGTTGGAGTTTGAAAGACAGACCCGTAGCCAGGCACAACTTGATAAAACAATAGCACGGTATGTTTAATTGTCTATTTGGATCTTTTTTTAGCGATATAAGGCTATTATTCCAAGAGTTCAATGGTAAAATTTTGGTGTTCGTGTCAAAGTTTGTGTTGGTGCACAACGGATCATATTCAGATTCGATTCAGTGATGTGGATGCAAATGAATTGAAGCTTTTTTTTTATTCAGCATCAGTACAGAACTAAAATGACGGCTAGAGGGGAACTCAGTCAATCCATCTTGTATTGGAAGCATTGAAAGAACGTTTCACAGTAACTAATTAGTTACTTTCTCAGTAACTTATCACTTTTTGGTTTCAGTAACTGAGTTACTATCTGAGTTACTTTTTTTACAAAGTAACTAGTAACTGTAACTAGTTACTATTTTTCAGTAACTAGCACAACACTGCGCCCAACACACATGGACTGACAAGGAACAACAAATTCATACAGAGCTGTGTCAGAGGTCTGAAACATGTCTATTCAGTGACGTCAAGCTGACCTGCAGGGGCAAATTTATTGCATTGGCTCAAATAATAACAAACAGGCTGCAGATTTGGAAACATTAGAAATCTGAAAACACTTAGTGCAACAGAGAGGAAGAATGAAGAATACAAAGGGCAAAGGAAAAAGCTTACCGGAAAAAAGGCCAAAATCGATATATCAAGATGAATAATGCTGAAGTAAAAACCCACAAACCCAGAAAACAAAAGACCAAGGGAAAAGCAGTCATCATCGTGGTACTCTAGGACTGTCAGTGTGCTCAGTGGACCAACTTACTTAATGAGAAAAAGACAAAAGTAAAGACGGCAAGGCCTTTCTTCAACCACTCCACCCTACACACTTTCACTCTGCTTGTGTACTTGCGTGGGGTGTCTGCCACACTGAGTGCCATCCTTATCGTCTGAGATCCTGAGAGTGGGTTGTTGAACCTTTTAACAGTGAGTCTGCATGAGTCTGATGCTGGCTTGCTGACCATGTGTAATGCTGTTGATTGTTTGTCATGGAAGATGCTCTGTAAATGAAAGCTGCACAATGTTACCCAGATGGACATGAATTTGCTCAGTAAGATCATGGAAAATCGTGCCGTGAAGATTAAGCGATTCGGGGTGAAGGGAGTGAATCCCGAAGCTTGAACCCGCACTTACTTGTTACAACTTAATAAAGGATTCTTCGTTTAGCTGTAGGCTTGACTTAAAACAGAGCTGATTCATGGCAGTGATTAAAAAGGGCCCTGAGAGATCGGCACTGAGATTGATGTCAAAGCTTTTGAGAGCCATGCATCACTTATGACACTGCGGTACAACTCTTGAAAATGTGCAAAAAAAAACCCACATTCGCAGGTTGTTTCTGTTCCTGCAGTTGCTGGGGTCCTTTCGATGTGTTTCTTATTTTGCATTGTCTAATTTGCAGCTATTTTCTCCTGATGGAAATTTTGTTTTTGTTGGCAACCATAATTTTCTGCTGCAGAAAACAATGAGTTATTATAATAATTTGAATTCTGAGTTTTTTTTCTGCACCATTGCCCCTAAACACGGAAAATAAAAAAAAAATAGACAGAAAAATGGATGTCTCACAAAATGTCTCAGAGAAAAGACTCACAATGTGAGATCTTATGATGATGTCATTCTAGAGGACTGAACATGGTGCCCAGCAAGTTTGTGAAAAAGTGTGCGAAAAGTGGGTCAAAATAATGTAAAACAGCTCAGTCATGTAATTTTATCAGCAGTAAACATAAGATACCAATCACAGTAACTCATAATGTTGGATTTCAGGAACACACTAATGATTTTTTTTCTAAATCTAAAACCCAAAATGTTTTGACTTGGTGGAGCACAAAACAGCTACTACTTTACAAGGCAAGGAACAATATGAGGTACATGGATGAATAATCTCAACAAGATGCTTGTTGATTATTTGGAGGAAAGACTGTGCAGGGTATGATAAATACATTTGTAAAGATTGATATGATAAAACTGGTATGATTGGGTTTCTTTTTGGTTAATTTAAGACAGTGCTATGATTTGAGTTAGGAGGTAAAGAAAAATGTGAGGGGGTAGGATTAGACAAGTTTATACTTCTTCCTACTCTTTTTCGCTCATGTAAGCTGAGGGGCTTAAAAAATTAGAGGATTGCAGTTTCAGCTACTGTCTTGTTTTGTTTTTTTCTGACTGAAAGAAATTTGTGATGAGGGGACACAGAGAGCCTGTTGACACTGTGATCCCTTTCTCACTAGACTGGAACAACTCAACTCAACTGCTGAGGTGAACTTAGCTCCATTATGCTACAGACTTATATTATGTTGATGTACAACTCACCCACTGGTGGACTGGAAACAATTAAAAACCAGTCAAAGTTTATATGGGTAGGCTACAAAAATGCCCTTTAAAAGGTAAATAAAGATTTTTGAATGTAATTGAACTGAATTGGATTGGAAACTCTTATAGCCAAAATAGTGACAATCACCTGATATCAGATAAACACTAAAAAGAGACAATTTTGGACTCATACACTCACTCTGTGCACGATAATGTCATCTTTTTCAGCATCCTCACGACCTCCAATCACCTCATCATCCTGAAATAATTTCTTGCTAGTTTCTCTTTGAAAGTGTAAACAAACGACATTAACAAATAAACACTATCTTGGCAGTGCCAAAAAAAAGATCACTAAAAGCCATGTCCAATATTTCCATAATTTGAATGCTATAAACACAAAGAAGCAATACAGAGACAAGGACAGGAAACCAACTTTAAAATGATCGATGTCAATATCAATATCAGTAAAGATAAATTAAATTAAATACTCAACAGAGCAATTCATTGATAGAAAAAGGCAAAAAAAAAAAAAAAAAAACATATTAAAGATGGGGACTAATTGCATTCATAACCCTTCCACATTTACATTTAGTGTGACCCAAGCACACACACTCTATCACAAACTGTGTCTCTTGTGCAACACACACATTGTCCATTTCCAAGACTCAAACACTTGAGAGGGCTCTGAGTCAACAAGGTGAATACAAGAAAGTCTTGAAACTAATCCAAGTGCCGTCTCGCCACAAAGAGAGGACACACTGACTGAACTGGTTATAATGCAGTCCAAACACTTCTCCTGGCGGATGTGGACAGGCTTACACAGACAGTTAACAAAGCGTTAACTATATTACAAACATGAGCACTCCTGGGGACGTGCACATACACACACAGTCTCGCATCTCTGGCTGCCTCTTCTGTCTCACTCACTCATACAGTACATTGCTGGCCCCTGGTTGCCCAACCTATTCCCGCTCTCCTTGGCTGATTTTTTTTCCCCCAACACACTGTAATGCACTGAAACGAACACACAGTGACCTGGCAGACGTTGTATTATATTTCATCCAATAATATCAACCCAGGTGACACGAGTGTACCTGGCACTGGAGCTTAAAATAGCTTCTAAATTTGATTCTCTAAAGTCTCAGGGGGAGTCTTAGTGGTCTCATCTGCCTGTCTCGGTATCAATAGCTCCTCTTGTAGTGAGCAGCATTGATCTGGAAAGGTCAAATCAAAGAAACAGACATAAGTTGGTCATGGTTGTTTTCAAACACAATGAGATAAAATGAGGAAAAACATGCAGACAAACTGAAATATTCCATCTAGTAAAATTGATTTATTGTAGCACTGACCTGTCATTCCTCTTGGCTTTATTTTCTATCATCCTTTGTATCAGACTGGATGACTACTCTATAAATCTTGTTATTTAGTGTTCAGCATATCATGTTTATTATTGTGATATTCTGTAGTCTTTCGATAGTTGGACCATAACCAACAAGATCTGTGCATCTCATAATGTCAGCTGTGGTTTAGCGATATGTGTTGACGCCAGATGTTGATATTTAGGGCTATTGCACAGCTGAGTTAAATACTTGGTTCTCATTGGCCAGTATTCATTATTGATAACATAGCACTGCGAGACACAACACACTGTAAGGGTAAGACAAGAAGACCTCTCACCCTGAGGTTCTGCTCATGCTGTCAGGACTCTACTCTGCTTACTATACATTATGCATTACTTAACAGGTGGAAAATCACTTGTCTTTCCCTGAGAAAGTACCAATAGATTGTCATAATTACAGTGAAACTGTTTTGTCGATTTTACCACAAATATGGATGACAAAATTAGCTGCTGACAAGTTTAAGTGCAGATAATCGGTGTATTTTTTTTCACACTCTGGGAGAGGATAACATTGTTATCTGGAGCTGAGTTGCTGAGGGGTCAGCCATCTTGCATCTGCTCTGCTGAGAGTTGCTCATATAAAGCAATCAGGGAGTGACAGGAATACAAAGCAGTAAAATTAGTGGGGTGGCAGTTTCTCACTCTGTAAGGATTTGGCTCGGGCATCAGAGGGTTTCAGGATGAAGTCCAAAAGTACAAATGGTTTTTGAATGGCACTCTGTAGCACTTTCTGTACTCTTCCGACCATTTAGAGTGGTTTCATTTGACATGTCACATTCACACCAGATTCTTAAACTTACAGCAGAGGTTGCTTTGTACAGAGCCCAACAGTTTTGACTGAAACCATGTAAACACCATTGGTATCACTGAGGTTATGTGTTAAGGTTCAAGGTCACCTCTGCATGTAAACAGGGAGGCTTGGACTTGAACTTCAAACCTCCTGATTGAGATACAACAGGCTCTACTACTGACAGTTAAGAGTTTCCCCTCAAGGTTAAAAGTATGTCTCCTTCTCCTTAATGCGACACCACAACACCCTTTAACTTCTGACATCTAGGAGAAATTAGACCTAAACTATGGAGTGAATTTGTAAAGAAGACCTTGTCAAACCAATGTTTGAAGAGCTATATAGTATGCAGCTGTATTAGACCAACCGCAGAAAAATACCGCAGACTTGATGAGAGAGAGATATGTTGTTTACCTCCAGATATAGATTGAATTTATCTGATCTGATTGCATTTCACCTCCTTTGATCAATAGTTAATGCCCCTGTCGGCTCAGCACCTCATAGAAAATATCTGGATTACCTTTCTTGTGTTTACTTATGTTATATTATTTATCCCCTCTCTTCTGACCTTGGAGTATATATGTATTAAATTTAATCAACTGGGATTCAAAACTTATTAGGATCAAGAAGTGCAAACAGAAGTCAGCTCCGAGATAGTTTTTTTTACAGTTCTTCTAAGTGTGAAATAAAAGAAGAAGAAGTCAAGCCTTAGATGTGATAGATGCAAATTTAATGTAGGTGTCTGAGACTGAGATAAAGGTATGTACATGAGCTGAAAATGTGTTAAAATTGCGAAAGATCTTGCAATGTATTCATGGGTTCAGTGCAACAAATCATGAATATGCAGAAAAAAAAGTTCTTGGTAACTACTGACAGCAGTCTGTTTTTGCATGGGTACATTATAAAGTATGGAAGATGGCAAGGCAAATAAACAAAGGCTGCAAAAGTAGGTCACCTGGGCAAACATGTTCTGCCTGAACGAGCAAAGAGCAAAGTCAGTAATGTGATAATCAAGAGCAAATGGACTTTAATGAAAATACCTATCAGCAACAGTGTTCATTAATTACAGCTCCTGTGAGGAGTGTACAGCTTCTTAAAGTACAGACTAAAATGAACGACCTGCAAAAGCAAACGAGACCATTGGTAACAAGATTGTTTCGCTCTGTTAAGCTACATCCAGAGCCTCTAATAGCTGCCACTGGGTATGAGTCAGTTCAGGAAGAGTTTACAATTGCCATGGTCCAAGATTCACAATGAGTGATACATTTGATTCCTTCGAAGTAGAAGAGAAATTTTTGTCTTCAAAAACACACTTTTACTCAACAGCATCAATAAAGAGATAAGACACTGGCTTTTGTCCTTGGAAGGTATAAGGATGAACACTAAAAAGTTCCTTACAAGAGCTTAAACAAAACTGTGAGTAAATGTGCCAGGTAGAGACAAAAGACTGAGTCTCACAGTAGAAAGTTGTTTTAAGACTATTTTTGAGCTTTTATGCCTTTATAGAGAGATGACAAGGATAGAGTAGGACACTGGGAAAAGAGTCATACTTTGCGACACATGGCTGCTTGCTCCAAGGATTGTAGCCTTTGCAAATGGGGCGTGTAAACCAATGGGCAAAACCAGTACGCCATCTGATCAGAATGTCATCAAACATAGAATAAATCAAGACAAAACTGCATAAAAAGAAAGGTTTTACAAGTCCTTGTTGAAATAGAGCACCCCTATAGGAGCAAAAATATTATAAACAAGTGAAATAAAAACCTGCAGCTCTCATATTGAAGGTAAAAACATCTTGAGATCGTCTTCGTAAGCCTGTTTCGGCTGCTGGATAAGTGCCAAGTCGAAATTTAATAGCCCACAATTATATTTTTATTGGGTGCTTGCTGGCTGATGAAGCTTAAATGCTAATGGCGACAGGCGAGTGATGGATCAGCTGCACTGACAATTGGTCCTGCCGCAGAAGCTTGTTGTTATTAGTCTGTCAGAAAACAGCCGAAACAGGAGGAAGACATAAAGTAGACTCCCCTCAAAGCCAAGGACTTTATTTTGGCAGGATTACAATGGAGCTGGTTTAGGGGGAAGAAAGACACATTGTGGAACACAAACTGAATAGTGTAATCCCTTTGACTGCTGCAATCCATCCATCCAACAACAAAGCACATACAGAGATTAGCATAACGAGGCAGACTGCTGAGCTAACACACAACCCGACTAATATCTTGCATAATAAAACTGCCAGCATTTATGGAGGGGTGGGGGATGGGGGGCTGCATCAAATGAATGATGATCTGTGGCATGTAATAGTTCTCATCCGGCTCTCTGACAGGAACATTATGAGGATGGAGAGTGATGAGGTCTTCATGAGCCTCTGACTCTCTGTATGGAGCCATGCTGAGTGGAAAAAGCCTCTCTTTAACTCCTCTTGCACTTACAACATGGCTAATGTGAGTGGGAGAGACAACACAGACCAGAGCAGGCTCCCAGAATATTACGTGGGTGGTTGGGGCCATAAAAATCATTCTCAGGCTATAAAGGAATCACACAACCAAATTACATTTTGGCTGTAATGACTGTAGGAATATGCAACTGCGATCGATTTTCTTCTTCTGTTTCAAATTTCTTACCAGGGCTTAGTGAAAGCAAAATGTTTCATATCACTCACTCTTTAAAGGTTAACACAGGCAGAGTGTGTAATTACATTACAGATCAGTCTTCCACTAATCAGTACTCCTGTGCTATTTGCCTCAAATTAACCACAATCTGAGAACTTTCATTTGTCATAATCACATTACACCTGCAAATCTAAATGCTTGGAGCCAGAAAACTAGCAGCACAAATCACAGTGTTTATTGATATTACACTGCTGGACTACCATCATAATGTGATAAAAGCAGCCACATGTCTGTAATTACCTGTCTTTACCTGGCAAAGAAGCAGTACAGAGCAGTGACAGTGTTGAATTTCCTTTTAATTAGTCGATTACTCCTCCAGAAAAAAAAGTTCTTTTTGCTTCTGGCAGTGCCAAGGATGATTTTCCCTCACTCTTTTTTAGTTGCATTGAACCACATCTGACACTTCAGCATTGAACCTCTTAGAGTAACAAGGCTTTTTATGGCATACCAGGACTTCTTACCTGCTGCCAGTACCCTTTTCTGTCCTTTCAAACCACCGTTTCTCTTGGTTTTTCGTGATAGCACTTCAAATAGATTACCTATGGCACATTATGTGCTGCTCTCACCCGTTTGATTCTCACTTGTCTATTTTTGCCGTGGAGGACTGCCAAATGATGTGAACTCAGAAGTCTCTACAGTGTTAAATAAATGAGGGAAATCTTAAGAGTGAAGAAAATGGCAGCAATGATGTCCTGGATCCACAAGGGCACAAAGAGGACTGAGTTAAATCTGTCATTTCAGACTTTCTGTTACTCTCTGCACGACACGCACACCAACAATTGAACAAGGGGAGTACAGGCACTTATTTTTTTCCACTTGAAGCACAGCTTTGAACTTCCTTACGTTTAATCAAACTGCATTGCTTTTCTCTCCCCAAAGGTTCTAGTGTTTCTCTTTGGAGATGACAACACCAAAAGAGGAGGTTCTGAGGCCCTTAAACTCCTGTAAACAGTGTTGAGAGGGAGTAAGACAGAGGACAGAGATAAACACCATAACCACTCAAGTGTCTCAGTCATTCCTGAGGAGAATGATGTCGAGTAGAGCCAGATTGGTGCATTAAAACTGATATATAATATGATGATTATGTTACAGAAAAAAGCATGTCAGAATAAAGTTCCCCTCATTATCGCCTCTCCCGTGAAGAACCTCTGGGCTTCAAAGTAGTTAAAGGGAGTGAAAAAAGCAGGAGGGATGACAGGAAAGCAGGAGTTAAAAAGATTTAGCAGGAAGGAACATTCCCCCTGAGGCCTGGATTGGACTGATATTATTCCATTATCTCTTCTTCTGTTTTTTCCCACAGTGACCTGAACCTATAGAGTGTGGGAATTAATGTTGCTCCGGGTTGTCATCTCAGAAAACTCTTAAATACAGTCGCACTTCCTGCCTTTTCTGAGTCTGTCTGAAGCTTGTCTCTTACATGTAGAAATACGGAGTACCGTGAATCATGAACAAATATTTTTCTGGTTGATTGTCGCTCCTGTAAGTGTATCAGTATAAAGACATAAAAAGAGAATACTCTTAAATAAGAGTGTTCTCTAATGCTGCGTTTGAGTTGCCTCGGAAGTAAGATGTCTGAGCCAGGAATGACGTCACACCCGAGTTACCAGCATTTCAGTTACCAAGTCGGAAAGTTATTGTAGCGCTTGCCTTGTCCTTGCTTATATTCGGACAAAACAAGCGCTAAAATAACTTTCGTAGATGTAGCCATCTTGTTTCTGCCACCGATTTGCTTTCTTCCGACTTATGCTGGTAAGTCGGCTCGCACATCTGACTTCTGAGGTAACTCGAACACAGCATAAATCACACAAGTTTTAAGAAACAGAGACACATCTTAACTGAAGGGATGAAAATTTGTCATATTTCCAATAATCTATATGACAGATCAACTTTTGATGTATAGAGAGTTCACCACATGACATGCTGTCATAGACAATAAACACCAAAATTAATGCCAATGAAACCTGGTCATGCTGTATCACAACAATCCACATGTATTTCACTATTGCCTGCTTCCACTGGAAAAAACACGATTATTTGTTAGCATCCTGATTTAGTGAAAAAAGCTGCAAAAAAGTAATTTCCTGTTGAGAGGTTAATGTGACCTGCAGGAGGACTCATTTTCCAAACTTCAGTATGAATGACGTTCACATTTGGAGTATATTTGAGCTACCGCTTTTGCTGTTTATATTGAAGTGTCAGTATGAATGTGGATTTTCTTATTCTTATTTCTTCATCTATTTTTAAGATTGTCCATTTTGTGCTTTTGTGTTTCTTCTAGGGGTCAATACAGCACTCTATCAATGTTTTCTGTTAAATTTATCTTGTGTAATTGTTTAACCTAAATTTTGTTGCCGTGTTTATTTATTTGTGTCATCTAGCCAATCACTGTACTGTATTATCCACTGTAGTTGTATTATTCCATTTATAGTATTCAGTTTATTTTATCCTACACTAAAGCCTGACCAGGGACAAAGCCTGTAAACAAGCTGAAGCTAGACATCTTGTATGCATCACATTTTCCATTTCTTGTGCCAATGTTATATGGTCCCTGTTCAATAAACATTAAAATAAACAGATGAGGAGATCAAGAAAAAAAGGAAAAATAAATGAACACAATATTTCCTATAAATCCTTCCATCCATTGAGTGAAACTGCCTCTCTTCTATGCATTCAAGCGTCATTATCAGCTGTTAACTCATCATTAGGTAGCATGTGTTTTCTTTTCACTGACAGATGAGGCATGAATGGGAGGCTGGCAGCCTGAGTGTGAGTTTAAATCACTGAATGTGATTGATGTTTGTTGGATCAGCTGACGATCAGCTGCTCGCTGCACATGACTTACAGTATATATCCTGCCTGAGCTATCACAACGCTTCATTAACTTATCTATTCTTCTTCCAAGTCCCAAAATGGTTAAGAATCACTCACTTTACAGCTCCGAAGCATCATTTATGTAATGTACTCCCCTCATGTGCACTCAGGAGTAAACAGGAATCTCACATACTTTCATCTGTTTTACACTACATATTTTAGGGGGCAAAGGACCAAGTTTGGAGAGTTGGTTATCCAAATAGAGCAGAAAAATCGGGTCGTCGGAGATAAAAGGGTTTTCTGAGGAAACAGACTTCTTGTTTTTGCAAGCAACTGGAAAACACTGAACCTCAGCTGCCACAAAGCCTCCAATAATTTATTGTTTCACTCTGGTGCTTTGCGACAAAAGCACTCAAAACCCAGATCAATAAAAGAGTTAACTTTGAGTGTTTGGTGGTCAGGGCACGCAAACAACTGCGGAACGGGAATTTCTGGGCATACCCACATCCGGGATCTGCTGCATTAACGAATGCATGTCAGACTGCAGACTTGTTTGTTTAAGTGACACATGCATCACACACCAACAGCAAACTCTCTCTGTAAACATCGGGGAAAATCATGGTATGAAAGCTGTCCATGTTTTCTAATCACTTTGAACACTTGCATTATGCACCCTCCTTTTTTTATCACTTCGGTTTAAAACTTCTGCAACTTTCCTCCTCCTGATGATGAAAGAAAGTAATCTGTGGCTGTGTTTCATCACGCTCGGATTACCTCAGCTCTCCATTCTCCTGTGAGAGCTTGAGCTCCGTCAGCCCTGCAGGCAACACCGCAGAGAATAAAAACACGAACTTCCCTGGATCAGATTTTCAAATTGATTTAAAGATTGTACAGTTTTGTAAAGCTCAGCGCCCAACACCGTCAAGTTAAATCATTCTGACCTCATGACGTCTAACATAACTTGGCAGTAAATCTGTTCCCAAATCCATTATGTTCCCTTCAATGTGACATTTTCACTGTTTCTCTGTCAAACCCTTTTAGAGGCCTTAAAAAAGTAAGGTCCGGGTTACATTTTGAATCACTGCTTGTGTTTAAAAGAGGAGAAGTTTTTCACCCACTCCTTTACTTTATTCTGTTGTTTTGTTTCTGCTTTTATTTTCACTTTTTACAGACCTTTGAAACCCCTGTATCTCCTGTGGTAAAAAGAATTCAAATAAAAAGCTTATGCTGTTTTCTGCTCAAAACAGCAGTCTGCTAAACATATTCATGGAGCGGCAAATCTTCTTTTATGCCTTGTTTTGATGACAATAAAAGAAGAATACACAGACATGACTGTCAACCCATGGCTATACGTTTTGCCCTTAAATACAAAAAGACAGAAGCCACTGTGGTTATACTTAATGAGCAGCAGAAAGCAAACCCAGCCCACTCAGGAGCAGGTGGTGTTCAAAGATTGGGCTTTTATCCAGCTGAGCGATGTGCTAATTTTTTTTTTTCCCTAGTAATTATCTCTTGACAATGTTGTTTGTGTGCAGCAAAGCTCTTATTTAAAATGTCCAAAGACATGCCTGGAACTGTAAATTAATGTTTAAAATTCAGTACATTATCCATACAACAAAACAACACTGAGAGCAAGCATCTACGTATGGACCTCCTGCTGCAAAGCCTTTTAACATCGCTGGCTTTGCGGCAGAGGTCCTACATGCCCGTGTGCAACAAAACAGAAAACAGACTGAGGACTGGATGATGTCCTGAGACTGTCGGACAACAGGGGGCATGGTCATCCTGCCGCCTCAGGTAGGGCAACCAAACCTCTATAAATCAGCTGACAGACAACATCTCAACATCTTCTCTGAGGAAGCTCTTTGAGTTAGTTTCTGTTTGTGTTGATTTTGTAATCCTTGTAGTCAAAGTGAAACCCCTGATTTATTTGGGATCTTGTATAGGAGTAAGTTGGATTGTTGGACAAGAAAATCCTCATCCAATATCAGTTCATGTATGTTAGGAAACATGATTTCTGATCACATTTGAATGTCCATGGACTGATGTGTTTTTTTTGAAAATTGAGAGGACTTCTGTACAGTCCAGCTGCTAAATTTAAGCAGGGATTTTTCTGATTTACTACTGTGTTTGTCATCTCTCCACCCGAAAATCGCTGGGTTGCTGTCCTTTCTTGCCAGTCAACATAATTGACTGTGTGTGTCCTGGTGGAAATGTGATGCCTGTCCCGTACATCAAAACTATGTTTCATTGCCTGAGCTGAGCTCAGCGTGAGGACAAAATTCAGAAATACAATCAAAGTTAAAACCACACACACAAGTACAGACCTGTACACTGTTTCAAATGAAATTACTGTCATTTTAAGCTTTGTTTGATGTTTTGTTGACCAGGATTACTTACTCATTTTCTATTAGTGGTCTTTGTGTATTTTTCTCATGTTACTTTTTTGTTGTTTTATTATTGGTATGATTGTCAAAATTCTTCTCTCTTTGTTTTGAAACCTAAATAACTTCATCATGTGGATTTTGCAGAAATCTTTTGCATTTGTGTAATTTGTTTTATAGGATAATGACTTAAGTAACGGTAAAGTACAGTACTTTACATGGTGAGGGCTTCACTGTTTATAAGTTTGCTACGGATTTCAACTTTTAATTTGAATCAACCTGATGATCCAGCAGTGGAGTTATCTGACAGTATGCCTCATATTCAGTCAAATGATCGTTTTCCACTGTCATAGTAGCACTAAATTTAGAGTCAGCTAATGTACACTTACCAAAAATATCACATTACATTCTGTCAGTGCTGAAGACATTTAATGAATGGTTTTAAAGACACTCTCTCTCTGGGGGCGGACAGGATCGGGTGATTTTGGAAAGAAACCTGTTTTCATTGCTGGCGCGCAACCGATCCAAATTCAAATTAACGCTCAGGTTTGCCACCTGTATGTATTCAAATATCACCATCTTGAGAAAAGGGCGGCTTGAGTTACAGCCAAAACTTGAGATAAATTTGCACTTTTAGATTCTGTTCAAACTGTTAATACCATGATGGATTTACAGACATTCACAAAAATATCAAGGATAAGATTCAAATAATGATATGATAATTAACAGCCTACTCTGATAGTAAATAGTACCTTTTCAGTGGCTTTTTAAACACTGATTTATGAATA
Source organism: Xyrichtys novacula (assembly GCA_962446985.1). NCBI lineage: Eukaryota > Metazoa > Chordata > Actinopteri > Labriformes > Labridae > Xyrichtys > Xyrichtys novacula. The sequence continues at coordinate 19,811,631 of OY660874.1, read as the reverse complement.
TATCTAAATAAAATCTGCTGATTTCACCCCCTTTTTAAACTATTTTATAGATGGTAGTGTGAATTCATTTAAAACAGTAGTTAATTTATCTTTTAGTTTCATTTAAGCCCAAAAAAGGTGTTCCAATCAGAACTTTCCAGTGAGAATAACATCATGCAAATGACATTTGAACTGTAAAAATGCCTCAAGCACGTTACTTATTTAACTGCATCCCTGCCCATGCAAGTGTAATGTTTTTAAGGTTGGGGTGGTTTCTAATTGAAATGGTAAGGCCCAATGGGGTATTTTTTTAAGGGCTCTAAATCTCTGGTGTTGCCCTTACCTTCATCAGCTCAAACGTTGAGTCTTGTCTTATTAGGAGTCACCAAACAGGACAGATTTTACACAGGGTATTTGAGACACAAGATCTTTTCTTGACAGCGTGATATCGTATTGCTATCAAGCTTTACAATCTTGCTTTAACACTGATTTCATTCATTCTTTGATCCTTTTGGTTTGAAGTATTTCCTGAAAAAATCTTTTTTAAAATTTGGCCTTGATATTTGGTACGTCTGCTGTCCAAGTTTAATTGTCTGACATTTGGGCATCTGAGCAGGTTGTGTTGATTGCGTGGAACAAAGAGAGGGACAGTGACAGGCTGCCTTTGTGGACAACAAGAGAGACGTAGGCTGGTGTGAAGTGACAGTAATGCTGTTATTTACACTTTCTCACTTCTCACCTTCACTTGAACATGCATAATCTTATTATTAGATGAAATCTTAGTGCCCATCTCCTTCTGTTTGTCAGAAGTTTTGATATCAAGCATCTGAAAGATGGAATTTTTTACCAAACGTTTCTGTAAAAACTAACAGCTCTTAGTTTGGGCTTCATGCAGATGGTGCTTAGCATGTTTACGTAGCAGCAACTTAGAGGGGAAAAAGCACAAATAAAAGCTTTCTCTGACAGAAGTCCTTTATTTCCCAAAGGCTTTAAAATAAAGACACAATAATAAATACTGAAAACCGCCATCGGAGAAGCAAGCACCGCTCCAATGAAAGAAAACCAGACATAATACGGTACTTTGATGGTGTTTCTCTGTTTTATGTGGGAAGCTGTCACCTCTGCAAACAGCCTCCACTGATTGTCAAGGAGAGGACTCACACATTTTCACCATTAACAGTTGACTCTCCCTGAAACGACGGAAATAATTTGCTCCTAGACTGAAAAAAAAAACAATTTGAAAATGTCTCTTCATGATACTGACTGCTGTTTATGCTCAGCTTATAATTATGTTTACTCTGCGAACTGCGACTTAAGAATTTACAAAGGTTATCAGGTCTACGCTCAGATGATTTGATCTGAATCATGAATCGCACCATATTAACAGAATTTATAACCTTCAATCCTGTGAAAATTTAAAGTTAAATGAAACAAACTTGAAAGATGTGATGATGCCAGAGTGCCAGAGCTTGATATAAGCTTATGTTTTTCTCCTCAGGGAAGATGAACTGCAGCCTGTTTGATGCATCGAGTTTAATCTTTTAACCTTACTCTTTCAAAACTAAAAACAGATCAATTTATGTTTCTGCCTTTTAATTTATAGATAGCACTTAGGTGCAAGTGTAGCAATCTTCTCTAATGTAAAGCAGAGATGAGTCTCAGTTCGTGATCCACTGTGAAAGACCAAGCGAGTCTTTGGAGGATGGAGACTCGTCCATCAAACAGACATCAGATCAGCCCTTGGGCAAAGGAGATTTTAGCCAATGTATGTGTGAAGTTACTGCTGGAATATGAGTCCACCGAGGGGGGGCTGAAGGAGCACATTAGACTCACAGGATGTGATGTAATTACAGGTCAACACCCAACTCAAGTTGCTTTTAGGTGAATTCCTGCCATGTCAGACGTTCATGCTTTTATGTTCCTCAAATTCACTGGAGAGTTAAAGCTCATGAAATTCATGAGGGAATTTATCTCTTGTTTTTCAGAGCGTGACTTCACTTGATGCCAGTTCACTTCAGACAGGATTGGCTGTTTATGTGTTCATTTTGAGTTCTTGTTTGTCCTTGCCAGTGGAATTACATGATTGGTTGTTTCTCTCTTTAGGGAAAGCAATTTATGAACAATCATTTGAGATAAAAATTTGTTAAATATTTCTTCTTCATGTTTAAAGCTTATTTTTTACACTTCACAGATCCAACATTTTCAGCCTTTTGCGCTTATTCATATGTATAGTGTTTAGCATGTTTACTTGAGTATGAATTCAGTAATTGGTGCTCCAAATTAAAAGATATGCAACAAAATTAACAGTTAATTACCTTACATTAGACATTTCTGCTGTTTCATTGTCATGACCTCATAAAAACATGATGACTTGCATTAGCAGCTCCGTCACAAAATCGGAGACAATCATTAAAGAGGAAACACTGTTGTGTAAACACACAGATAATGCTGTGTTAATATTTAATATATCTAATGTACTATTTGCTGAGCTTTAAGGGGTAATATTAACGTGAACAAAATCAGTTCTCTCTCATTAGTGTGCAAATCAAAGTGGCAATGTTTTGAAAATGTAATGACAGTCTCTTTTATTCCAGAGGGCTCTGTAAGATGTCTTCATATAAGAGAGTAAGAGAGGAAACGGCTCTTATATTCACTCCATGAGATTAGAAAAATGAGGCTGTCATGACAGCTTCACACAGACCCCACAGTGGTTGGTCTCTCAGGGTTTCTGTAGCACTTGAAGGCTCTATTGCTGACACCATGCAGTATGGACATTTGGACTCTGGGGAGGGGGTCTGCTGGGCGGGAGGGGAAACCTTTAAGGCATCTCTAAGCTGGGACTCATCATCTTATAATCAGTGCCAGGGGAGTCTAGCAGGGGGAAGGAAACCCTGTTTCATGTCATCCTGTTAGATAAGAGAATTTTAGCTGTTATGGAACATATGTTAAGCAGACTGATGTTATTTCTGATAACTACACAACCTGACAAAGCAAACTAGTGAGAGGACTTCATCCAACACCTACCTTGGTGCAAAAAAAAAGACAATATAAAAATAATTAATTTTGTCAGTGACAGTCTCAGAAGCTTTAGATTGTTAAGAGGCATCAGCTTTGGCCTGTTTCATAACACGAGGCAATCTCAGCATGGGATCAGATCATTGTGAGTTTTCTGTAAAGTTCTTTGTTTTCTACTCTTTGAATAAACAGGTCAAGATCACAATAATGCTAAGACTGTCCACAGGGGTCACCACAATCAACACAAACCAACAGTTCTCTGCAGTAGCAAGGACTGGGTGATTTGGTAAAAAAAAAAAACACGAAAAACTGCTGACATACTTTGAACATCGGCTTAATTGCATGGCATCACATGGAGATACCCGAACCACTACCACACAACCGACATTGAATAACTTCTCTTCTCAACAATGGCACCTTCGGAGGATGACTCAAAGTCATGGCTGACAACTATTTTGCTGCCCTCAGCTCCGCGTTTAGCTCCACATTCGATCATTCTGTTTACTTCTCCTGTCTACTTCTCCGGCAACTTACAGAAGTGGGCAGAAAAAGCTCGACTCTGATTGGCTGTTGTGATAAAAATTTCTGCTAAGTTTGATCGAGTAAATATGCTCACAGCTGATCATTATGATCGAAATGAAATTCATCATGATCATTAATCACGATCATAATCAATCAAACCTTGAGACTCTTGGTAAAGTCTTGAGTCCTCATGGCCTACTCTGAGTCAGGCCCCCCTTGTCTGAGGTTTTATGAGGACTCATTGACTCACTCTTAACCACATGAATCTCAACAAACTGAACGGGTCTTTTTGAAAATACATTCAACATATAAACATCAGAATCTGAATGCTCCTGTCGGCATGTCTAAAGATTTAAATGATCAATTAAGTTTCAGCACTGTGTGCCGCACTGAAAAGCTCACGATAGCTCTTTTAATGTGAACTCCCTTATTTTGCTGTGGTGGGATCGCTGCAGGTTTCCAATAGAGTTGAAAACATCTCCGCCCCACCTGCTCTAAATCAGACTTTGAACTAATCAAACACTTGAGACCAAAGGTTGAGCCGCTTTGGAGGCTAATCTTAGTTAGCGGCTCGCTGATGGAAATGTTTCCAACAAGCCAAGTATCCTAATCGTGTCTCACTTATCCTTCTGGGTTGGTGTTCGTTTAGCTTTGACTTTGTCCCTGTCTCATCTCTAATAGATCTTCTAGACACTGAATATGTTACACAGCTCTTTCCTATGCGTGCTGTAAACGCAAAACTAATGATCTGATGCTCCTCATCAGGTATCCAGGCAGGAGCTGTAGATAACAAAACAGCAAATGAGCAAGGATGTCAGTGGACACACATGCTAGCCCTCAGTCAAAGCTGAATAACTTATTAGGGAATTATCCAAAACAATAACACAGTCCTTCTCTTTGTCCTCCAGGTTCAAATACAGCCAATGCTCCAGACCCGACTATTCTTGAAGATAAATCCCTCTTTAATTGCCTTTAATAATCAGCTTAAAGAAACCTGACTCCTCTTCCACACTGTGATAAAAACATCACACACCAGTACGCTCTCATTATAAAACAAGTTTGTTTATTGTACTCTCTTATTTCCTCTTCCCTCTGTTTCTGCCGACACACACCATCTCCTTATTCAAACACCCTAACTACAACATTAGTATTTACTGAGTGCATCAGGGCAGGAGAGAACAAAGAAACTGTATGTCTAGTGTTGCAGTTCTGATATTAATGTTTTCAGAGCAGAAATAACCAGATATATTAAAATATTAATCACAGCACTCAATACAAAACTTGAAATTGGATTTTTTTGATTCCAAAGCACATTTCATTTGTAGTTTTCTGTTCAGTATTTCACAACAAAGTGAATAATAATCACAAGATATATTAAAGCTTTCAATTTCATGGCTGTCATTAATTTGCTCTATGCTTCGTGCCGAGGATTATACATTTAAAATCCTCACAAACCAAAGAGACGAAATTGGATCAAAAAGGCAGAAACCTATTTTCTGAGCCCCAACCCTGGACCTTCATTTAAGAAAACTGTCAGAATTATGTCTCAAAAAATGAAATGTCTTTTATTATTTTTTGCCACTTTTCATTATCTCTTACTGCTCTTAGCTTTAACTCAGCCTCTCAGCTCTGTCTCAAATTCTGCATCTGAGGAAGAGTCTGGTGGAGGAAGTAATTACAGACAGGAAAATCACAGTTTGATACAGAAAAAAGACAGGCTCCTCTCAAGCAGGCATTGTAAAATGTCTCCTTAATCCCTTTGTATCCTTTCTTCTCCTGTCTCTCCATCACTCTCCTCCTTCCTCTCTGTGCTCCTCTGACTGATACTCTGCTGCCTTCACTTGAGGGATTTGTGCAGTGATCTCGTTGTTCTTACAGACGGGTTAGATGGAGGGGGGACATGGCTGGACGAGATTTCATTGATCAGATGCGACTGTCTGAAGTGGATTTGCTTTTGTTGGGTCTGGGGTTCAGCTCTGGCCATCAGAAGCTTTGGTGGTCTGTTTTGAGCATGTTACATTTAGAGTTACATTTTTTCCCTACAGCTCTCCCACGCCACCTCCACTATCACAGGCCGCCTGCAGAGTGTTTGTTTTGAGTCACAAGTTAGGACATGGAGAGATATTAAATGCTGTTTGTGCACACAGTAAATATTGCTCAACATTACCAGGATTGACAGGATTGATTGCTTTTGGTTGTTTTTTCAGTCCAAAAAAACAACACTGGTGTTCTACAGTCAATCAGTCGGCTTGGCTGGTTTATTACTAAAACCATCCAAGCAGATTGACTGTTCCCACTTTCAGGGATAAATAGAGGCAATAGAAATTATTTTGAGCCTCAGAGCATGTTCATCTGCAGTGATCTAGGGTATATTCCTCTGCAGCAGACTGCTGCTTAGAGGAATTTACCATTGTTTTGATCATGGACTAAATGCACAGACAAAATCTTGTGAACCTGAGTTAGGTTGATTTAAAAGAGTAAAGAGAAGACAAGAAAAAGAAAACAAAACATTAAAGACAAAAAAGAGAAGATTTCAGGGGAGGCATGGGTCTCAGAAAACTGATCTTATGCCACCCTAAAATTAATATCTACATGGGGCAAGACTTATGTGAAAATCAACCATGGACCCCCGGAAGCAGCTCATTTTCTCTTCATTCATACAGACATTTAAATTCAAATTTGGATGCAGGCCGATATAATCTGATATTGTTTTTTTTTTTTGTTTTTTTTCGGTCCAATATCTGAGTATCAGTATCGTATCAGGACACCCCTATCTCTGCCTGTTACAAGAAAGTTTTTTCTTGCCACTTTAACCTGCTAAAAGATGCAAAGTACAGAACAAGTTGTCAACGTGGAATAAAACCCCAAAAGGAGGTCACATGGACCTTTCTCTTTTTTACTGATGTCACTTCGGTATGCATGGCGGTGCAGTTGAGATTACAGACAGTGGCAGCTTTTTCAAGTTTAAAAGCACAAGCCGCACTGGCTGTCTGTGTGGCACAGATAAAATCATGTGAAAGGAAATAATTAACTTCTACTGACCCCAGAAAATTAAATGAGGTAGACAAAGTCAGACAAATGCTCAGCTGTGCACAGTTCTTATGTCTGTTTATCATCTTTAACTCATCCGGACAATCAATCCACATCACTGTTCTCTTTCTTTTCCAGCTTTTTGTTGGGGATGACTCAGTCCTTTCTGGGGGGTCCTTTGCATGACTCGCATAGGAATACCAACTTTGCATTGGTTCATGTATGGCACAGCAGAATTTCAAAGGATCTTCAGCTATTTTTTGTTCTTTCGATGCAGAGGTATGGGGTACTTTAAAAACTTGAAATATGACATATTTCCAAAATGTTCAAAGCCACTTGAGAAACTCAACAACATCAGCTAAGATTTGTCAAAAACCCGCCCCTGGTTCACCTCTCTGCATTTTATCCATTCCAGCGCACACAAACACGCAGAGACACAGACACACACAGACATGTCCCCACTCACCCGAAACCTATTCGAGCAAAACATCAAACATTAGATGCCAGATTCAATAAAAGTCAGATGTAGTTTAGAAACTAGAAATGATCAAATCAATTAACTGATAAGTATTGCTCCGGTATGTGTCCTGATGTATTAGAGTGAACCTAATGCACCTGTGTATTACCTTTGATATTCCTGATGCACTCAAAATTAACCCTTTTGTGACAGTATAACCCTTTACAAAGTCACTGATGACACAAGACTTGTAAAGGGATACTTTGGGCGATATGAGGTACTTATAAAGTGTTAAGACATTTTCAGACAGGCTTACACATACATCGAGAATAGTGGTTTAGTTGGAGTTTGCTAAAATTTGCTAGAAGACATGGTAGAACTGGTCCTGTCTATCACATTTGACAGCCGAGATTCTGTTCTGCTTTTTAAGTCACTTTCTCAACAAAGGGGTCTAAATGATCGAGATCCCCTGTTACTACTACACTCAGAACCCCACTTTTAAAAAATCAATAGCTTTAAAGCTTTATAATCAGAGCTTTTATACAAGTAAAACTAAATACCAATTTAGGTTGGCAAAGGAGTAGTATTGAACATTATTATCTTAGTCCGTCAGTGCCTATTAGCAACAAAGACAAGACAGTCAATTAAAATGTCAGAGTAGTTGTTTGGAAACCGGTACTGCTTGGATAAACAGGATGGGAAGAAAATTAAAAATCGATCTTTTTAAAACTATGATTTCTAACCCAATGGTGGCACCAGAGGATATCTCATAGATCATTTTGTTCTAGCAATTGCTTCTGTAGTCGCATTTACATTGCAATAACTTGGACTCATTGTAGCTCCTAAAGTGTATGTGGTGGGTTGGGGGACTTTTTCAGGTTCTAAGCATGTTCTAGCCACTCATCTAACAAGAGAGGATCCTGCACATCATGTACACAGATTTATCAAACACTTGAGCACCAGCAACAAAATAAATTGTGTAAAGCCAAGTAGCTTGAAAAAGCTGCCCAGCTGTTGTACAAACTGACCAACAGTGAATCACTTATCTGCATAAAACCAATTACACTTGGCAAACTTGTAACTCCAACTATGGCTTCTTTGTGTTCTTGTTGCACAAATTATAGCTTTACTATCTGCTGGTGATATTTGTCACTTTGACATTGCCATCGACAGAGCAAAAAGCAAACATGTAAACGGCCTCAAAGGTATTTTATTCTCACTTGGTTCCTCTAAAAACCTTGTTATTATTATAGAACTGAATGTAATTGCAATCCACTGGACAACTCATGTGTTAATTTTAGGGATGCACAATATATATTTATAAAACGTGTCATTATTTATTCTTTCAATAATACAATTTCATCTGTTTAGAACAACTGTATCCCTAGTCTCGTTTCAAGCCACCTGAAAAGCTGCCATCACAACAAAAAGGAGAAGAAAGCGGCAGTATTGTCATCAGCATAATACTGCCACAAAACTACAGTAACTTTACACCTTATCAAAATAAGAGAGGACTCTGCTGTTCCAGTCCGAGTCATCAGAGTATTTGCTGCTAGTGAGGACACTGTTGTCATGTTCTCTGTGTTTTTCAGAGAAAACCAGAAACTGAACTCTGGGTTACGTCCAATACAAAGCGTCACAGAGGTTGTGGACAGGGGAAGGTGAACAGATTTTAATGTTGATCTAAGGTGACACGTGTGACACATTAACAGTATGGTCGTATAGGTTTGTCATTAGATGTATGCATCTATCATTAGCCGCGGCTCGATGGTGAGAAGTCCATCAATACTCAGTGAAGGGCATTAAAGTCATGTCTATATTGACTCTTTTCCTTCCTTGTAAACACAATAATGTGATGGCTGCATGGTGCCTGTAGGAACGTACTATCTTTTGCTGGGAAGAGATATGAAACTTTTGTTTCTACTCCCCCTTTTATCGTGCTTTTAGTCCTCCTGTTTGTGCATGATTAGCACTGAGCTCCAAAGCATCATATAGCATCTCAAACTCCTTAGGAGCTGAGATATCCTTAGCTGAGGTGGATGCATGCAGTAAGAAAGAAAAGAGGCAGCAAGGCTTGTCCTTTTTTCGTATTTATCCACAAGAAAGTTCATTATAATAATGACTGTGGAAATGTGGGAGTAAAAGATACTTTGGTAAAACTTAATTCGATGGTACCTTCAAGATGATGCAATTTGGATGCAATTCATTGTAGGGTTTTAGCAAACTACACTGAGAGTCAGATTAAGATGGAGGATAAAGTTGCCAAATCCTCTTTGGTTGAGAGACCCTGCCATAGATCCAAAAAATCGAACCAAGTTAAGTAGGACTTATTAAATAACTGCTGTGATGTGTGCAGACAATCAGGGAGTAAAAACACTGCTCAGTCTCTATTTCTCTTTCAAGCACTTCAGAGTCAGGGTGTTTGTCTTTTTAACCAAACGACAGCATCAGCACAGTAATTTCCAGTGGGATAATAAATCACCTCTACCCTGGAGACAGACAAACATGGCATATGTGATGGATAGCCAAGCTGTTAAAATGTGAAAATGTGCAGTTTGGAAGCAGACAATAGAGCACCGCAATTTATGCCAAAAGGCATTTTGCCAATAAAAAAAAACTACCCATTATGATGAGGAATAATCTCAGGGGGAGAGGGTGATTTAAAACTATATTGCTGAGGGTGATGACAGGGTGATAGTTTTGTCAGTGAAAGTATCACGGAAAACATGTTGGAGTATGTTGTTTGTGTCATAAACACATTAAAGACCAACCATAGGAAGCCACAGATGATTCCACCGAACGCCGAGAGGGAAGGAAGAAATAAATGAAAAAGCACAAAAAAGCAGGAAAAGCGCCAACAGGTTGTTGCAGCTACTAACAGGAATATTATGAAAGACGGTTCAGGTGAAAACAAAGTTAACGAGACATGACATTAGAACACAAGAGACGAGGAAGGGTCGGTCAAGGTAAGAGGCGAAATAAAAGCATATAAAAACTAGCTGTGAGGTGATTATATGGTTGTAACATTGAAGTGGGCGAGTGGAGTTGAGATATTGCAGTGGAGGACGGGGGTGTTGCGGAAAAGGCGGGTATATGTATCTTCTCTTCCCGGGTAAATTGTGTGTGACTGCTTTGTGTGTCCATCATTTCTCTCTCTGGTCTAATTACAGCTGGTTCCACCTGGATGCTCTGCTCCGTCCTTCTCTGTGCACAATGATGCTAACGGACGACTGCACTGAGATATACGGGGAAGAGGAATTTGAACCGGGAAAATGTCTCTGACAGCATTTAGTTTTTTTTTCTTTTTTACACCCTGGACTCAGACTTACCTGCACCTAACTAAATATCCAGGTTGAATCGGCAGCTTTGTGTTGAAAATATCACCTAAACACTTTTTTTATTGAGGCATAACTCTCAAGTTGAACCGCAAGGACAGGGATGAGTCAGCTGTAGATGGTGCATTGAAGAACAGTGTTTGCTCGATGGAGCTTGTACCAATTCATCCATCTGCGTTGTGACGCACTTGCATTTGTTGCATCAAACAAAGACTTGAGAAACTTTTGATGAAGAAATTCTCTCAACCCAGAGAAGTATACTTACATCAACTTGGATTACAAGAGCTTTCTGTTCATTGATTTAGTCATTGCTTTAGCCCAAACCACATCTTTTTGTAGACCCTTGAGGCAGTGTTGGTGCTTTCACCCAATCAAATTGTGTCCATTTCACAGACTTTATAAAACAACGGGCAGAACCAGGACTTTTAGTACTACCTTTGGTGACTGGAAACAGTCCTGGTCTTACATAGGTCAGACGCATGTCAAAAAGGTTTTTCTCAAAAACTGCTGCTGGCTCTTATTATTCTGGTAACACTTTACAATAACCATAATTTATAAATGGTAAATAGATAGTTTATTTATGTTTAATCATCATTTAAAAACGGCATATAGACCAATTATAAATGGCAAATTGATAGTTTATTTACTACTACATTTATTAATTATCAATGGACTATTAATTAAAGGTTTATATAGGGTTTAAATATTGGTTGTAAAACATCTAGATTCAGATGTGTTTCAGTAGCACTTTGTAAATGGTTAATATTTGTTTTTTAAACCACCTATAAACATTACTTAGATGGTTATTGTAAAGTTGCAACTGATGTTTATAATACTTTGTGAATGATAAGTGGTTTATAAACCACCTTTGAACATTACTTAGATGGTTATTTAAAGTTCGGGTTAGGGTTAAGTTTTTAAAATTGTAAAAATTTACAATTTATGAATAGTCTACATACTATTTATTAAAGATGATTAAACATTAATAAACTATCTGCTCACCATTAATAAGTTATGGTTATTGTAAAGTGTTACCATTATTCTGATTATCTGCAAGTGGTTTATAAGAACTTAAGCTTTAATGATCAATTATTTGACGTTAAAAAGAGGATTAATTGACAGCTTTTTTGACAAATGCAGTCATCTGCTATGTTCGACACTGGATAACCAGAGTAGAGGGGAACAGCAAAAGAAAAACTAACCAAGAACCATTGGACTATTCACAGCTACCAGTGCGCATTTTAAATCAACTCAATACAAGAATCTGTTGACCTGCTGTAGACCGCACCAACCTGAGGGATCTTAAATGTTTTATCAGTGAGTTCAATGTGTGTTTTGGGTTAGTGGAAGGGGTCAGTCCTGCGGCTCTACACACAAGATCACTCCTTCGCTCTGGCTCTTCCATCACAAATGCTCAGCACCCATCCAGTAAGAAAAAGACATATAGGGAGGCTGTCTATATTAGTGTACAACAAACAGTCCATTTTCACAAACTCACTGCTGATACTGTTTACTTTAGCAGTCCAATTATTGAATCTACTCACTCTTCACCATTTATGAAAAGGAAGCAGTTGCCAATCATGGCACAGGATTAAACACTGAGAATCAAGTCATTGATCTGATGTTGGGGACTATAGCTTGTTTCCAAAAGCTGGTGAGAGGAGTTTCAGTGATCAGTTTGTTCCAATTATTGTTCCAGGCAGCATACAGCAGGTACGTGTTGGGATAGAAAGGCTGGCAGCTGCAGCAGCTTGGCCGAACTGTCGCATCTCTGAACGTCTTCCAGCGGCTGCTTAGCTGGTCATTTTCTTTTGTTGAGTGTCATTATCTCAGAGCTTGAATGCAGCACAGCGTAGCATGAAGACTCAGATTTTCAAACATCGGCTGCAACCCATGAAACTTCTAAGGAACTGGCACAACTGATCCCAAGATCAGCGCAATGAAAGTCCCTGTCTTCGCCATCTAATGAGAGGACTACTTTCTTCTTATCCTTTTAAAATAATGACGGAGAACGAAGCTGAATAAAGCTGCAAGATTCACTCCATCAAGCAACAGATCCTTGCTTTTAACTCTGGCTTTCTGTTGTCATTATCCCCTGAAACTTATTTCAAACCTGTCAGTCAAAACGACTTTTGAAAAAAGAATTCATCATTAAAGAGGGGAGAAGTTGTCTGGGGAAATTAAGGAGGTGATGTCCTTTGGGAGACAGGACAGAAAAGCAAGAAAACAAAAAGATAAAGGTAAATAAAAAGGTCAGAATAAAAAACAACATTTTTTATGTTCAGATTTGAATGCACAGACACAGCCGGGGATGCTTGGCCGAGTCCTGCAGAGCCATTCAGACAGCAAGTGAGAAATGCCCGGATACATTTACACATACAGCCATTGTGGAAAAATAAGTCATTACAATAGCTTATTATTTTCAGACTTGCAGTTTAATTGCGCAACAGGGGATGATACTCTGTATTACCTCGCCTTTTGTGGGCTCATTAGGAGGAAAAGGATTCATTTCGGTTTTCTACAAAACCCCCTCCAACAGAGTTCAGTAGCAAGCGCTCCACATCAGGATGCACAGTGAGTATTTACTTGAAAATACAAAGGCTTTTGAAATCATCCTTCCCAATACTAATCAACTCATTAAAAATCTTAACAGTCACAAATGACTGTACTGATTAAAACAGAGAAAGCTGGCAACCCTTTTAAATTGAGCAACATCACTAATTTATTAAGACAAGTGTGACATGTGCATGGTATACTTAATACCTCGAAACACTCAGTCGGTTAACATCTGTTGCACAAAAGAGAGACATAAAGCGGACTGTAGTGCATCAAGTAGAGGATAGAAATGAAGAATGACAAGCATTTAGTCCTCTAAGTGCACAGTAACAACATAAGCTATCTATCAAAGGACGAAAATGCCAATAGATTTGAAAGGATCCTCTTATGTCCCAGGCAGCAGCTCAATGTGGAGACAGAGATTACAAGCAGCCAAGACGTACACCCATGTACCTCCAGACACTGTCGTGACAGGAAACTTTTCAGCTGTCTTCAAAGGTTGAGCTCAGTGTTGAACAAAATGACACACTGAGAAGCATTTCAGCAATCACAGTCGTAGCCGCTCAGACAGAACAAGAGAGGACTTCCCTGAAAGTGAGGAAGTCTTCACAACATGGTGTCACTTCATATTCAGGCTGAGAGTGTTTTAAGGCACTGGATTGAGAGCTCCTTTAATAAAAGTGAAAATCCTAAAAGGAAGGGGAGGCTTTTGCTTGGAAGAGAGTTGCAGTGAATCAGGAGACTGAGACTCGTAATGAAATGAAATGTCTCTTAATACTGTTATATATTTTATATCATGTCTTTATTGCTTGCCCACAGCCGCTCTCTGAACAGGAGGATGCCGTTCAGCGCTTTTTCCTGCTGACTCATTTTAAAATCTGAACGTGTGTCAAAGATGTTGAGGACAGCAGGAGATAAGGTTCATTATGAGGGATGAACTAGCTCTCTAACTGTGGGATGTGAGACAACAGAATTAAGTATGCATTTTAAAACCTAAGTGACTGGCCCAATGAAATATTACCACGAGAGACATTTACTGCTGGAAAACTTACATTATACATGGAGCCATTTGGATGTCAGATTTCTGGCCTATGTGAGTGAGGACATCTTTTACAGCCTGCTCTTCCACTTTCCCACTTGGGAATTGAGTTGTGTGTTACAACACGGCACATGTGGCCTGTATTAAGTTTGAGAACAAACAAATGACAGGCTATTTTTGGCTTCTGGGTAGGTCAGGTGTCGGTCACTGTCCTGGTGCTGTGATTGTGTTAGCACACAGAGTGACTTTACTGTGCGTCTGACTCTGCAGAGCAACTGAATCAAAGGACCTAACCCCAGAGAGTTATGAAACAGCTTTTTGATTAGCTTTGCCAAATGTTAGCCTCCAAATCACAGGGCAAGATCGTGGCTTGTGTTTGAACCATAAGAGATAAAAAACAAAACACAGACTGAATTACACTGATAAACACAGTGAAAGACATTTGGATGCTATGATATGCAAACATACAGACTGCTACAACTTCGCTAGTAAGCAGATAAGTCCAGTTTCTCATCTCATTTCAGTGCCATCAGCAATATGTAATACGCCACTCCGTGACTCAGGTCACGAACAGTCTACTAGATTACGTGATGTCCGAGACGTGACCTCCATGTCGACAAACAAACCGTAGTATTTAACCATGTCAGTGAGGACCTGTCAGGCAACGCATGCCGCAGTAATTTTGAGCTGAAGCTAACGTGACTTTTCAATCCTCTATCCTGTCAAGTCCTGTTAATTTCAGTGAATGTGCAGGCCCTCAATAATGTGATTCCATATTCTGTGTCATTTTTCTGTCTCTGTGCCCATCATGACGGGGCTTTTGACACAAAGACTGTAACTGCAAAACAGATGGGTATAGATTTTATTAGCTATGCATCCCATCTGACAGCCATGCTAGCTCGCTGTGCTCTTCTCCTTTATCTGATAAACCCAAACAGTCTGACAGTCAATCTTTCTCTTTACCCGAAGATTTTGCCATCATCACATTTTATCTATTAACTTCTCTTTTCCACCCAAAAACTTGCAAGATCCCACAGTTATGACCCACTATTTCTGCTCCCCTTCATAGACGCCTGCAAAAGTTTTGGTGCAAATCTGTCACGCTCAGCCTCAGACATACAAATTAGGGGGAGTTGATTGCTGAAAAATGCTGAAATTCTGAATCAAAATCACACACAAGCCGCATCTCAAAATAAGTGTCTCTCATCTCTCTGACTTCATATCGTGGGTTTGATTAGAGCAGCTGTATAATCAGGGGCTGAGGGTTAAATACTGAAAATTGTCTCTCATTCACACTCCTCTCTGCTATGTCTGCACAAAGACAAAGTTCATAAACATGATCCAAGCGTTGCCCTGTGGCATCGGATTTTACATTACGTTGTTCAGGTGAAGTTATTTACACCGTGACATGGGGTCATTTCTCTTTCAGCAGCTACGTGCAGAGGTGGAAATCAGGATTCACCTCAGATCAGAGCTCATCGTCTCTTCGTTTGTCTCCATCAGTGGCGAGTGAAGCAGCAGAATCATCTGGACACGATTTATCGATGGTGGTCTCGCTGAAAAAGAGATTTCCAATCTTGTTGTGTCCACTTGTGCAGAGAGACACATTGCAGTGAGGGTGAAATAAATGCACAGACAAACCGATACGACCTGGAAACCAGACAAGACAGTAAATCAAGACAGGAATCCATTAGCCAGTAAAGACGTACGGGGTTGTATTATTGATACTAAGTTGGATTGATTGCTTGATCCAGGCGAATGTGTTTTACTGGTGTGTGCTTTCTAAAGGTGAACCTACTTTTGTAAAGCAAACTCTACCTTTGTCTCAGCTATGACCACTCGTTTTCTATGTGAATTTCACATTTCACTTCAATTGACACCTTGAATAGACCAATCCACTTATAAAACACACAAGAGGTCAGAAATAGATCCTAGAGAAATTCAGGAAAACTCTGACCTCATATTCACACGGAGAGCCATGTGATGAATAAAGAAGTGGTTTCCTAATGAGCTGACAGACCTGGAAAACTCTACAGACGAGTGGAAGAGAGTTTGTAAAGTGGGAAAAGTGAGTCATAGACCATCAGCCAGCAGAAATCAGATAATCATCATAAGATGTTATATAATCTTTTATTGACTGATTCTACAAAAACATGCAGAATCTACAGAAATGGGACATGGTCTAGCTATGGTATCTTTGATCTAGTTCAGGTTTGTTGTCTCAGTGTGGTTACAATGCTACTAAACAATACAAAACCTGTTTGAGGCTAATAATCCTGTCTTAGAGGTCATGTCCCAACTCTAACGACATTTTGTTCTCATGCTGCTGGTCGGACTGTAAAAAATGAGCTGCATACAAACTCTGGTCACTCTGGAAACCCTGAACAATTTGCTGTTGCTCTCAAAAACTGACTAACCAGTCACAACAATGGAGAAAAAACAAGAACACTTGCTCTCACAGATTGGGTGACACTCATTCAGCCAATAAGCAAGGTATGGCGAATGCATTGTACCTGCCACCTGGTGCATAGCCAGTCCAATGATACCAGAATTTATTTGCCAACTGGCTTGGGCGAAGAGATGTTAATGGTCATTTAGTGCCAGAATTACGCAGTAAGCCAACTTATTTGTCTGATACCCCATCAGAAATACCTGCCTGCAATACAAATGTGACTGAGAGGCTGAAAGGAATTGGCTGTATTAGTGAGCTGTAATAGAGTTGGTAAAAACTTCTACTCCTGTACAGCTTTTTAAAACAGAAAAATGATGAGCCATATAGAGACCAAGATTGTCTGTATTGCTAGAGTTTAGTCCATGACAATGGTTTACCCTACCACCTCGTAGAAATAAGCTAACTTAGATGTTGTGACTTACATTAACTGAACAACTCCTTTGTACTTTGTACGTACAGACTCCACCCCAAAGTGTATGATTACATTTCCCATTATGCTGTTTCTGAAGCACGAGAGGCACATTTACACATAGAGGAACACCATATAAATACACTCAGACACGCTCATACACACTGCACTATTATGCACTGCCGTCAGTACCACTCATTGCCACCCTCTGTCCGCCATTTCACCACCGTTACTACCTCCAAATCGAAATGACCGCTCACCACCATAATATTTCCAAGCATTACACAATGGAAAAAAAAATGCGCGCACACACACACACACACACACACACACACACACACACACACACACACACACACAAACACATATTGCAGACAAGGCATTATAAGGGTGTAAATATCCTGCCTTGAAATGGCAGTAGGCAGTTTTCATCCCCCCTTTTTTGTAGCTCGTTCTGCATAGCAACAGTCTGTTCTTCATGGCAACAGTATGTTATTCATGGCAACAGTCTGTTCTTCATGGTAACAGTCTGTTCCTTATTGCAACAGCCTGTTTTAGATAGCATCAGTTGTGTAATTGACCAACAAGAACACAGCTGTTAAATATAGCATCATATCTACTATGGTTTAATAATATTAACGACAACAATGCTACTTCCTACTGTTTGGAGTTTACTTTATCTAATCATCTTTGTAAGTCTTAAAAGAGTATTTCCTCTGTAAAATAACAAAAGTAAAAAAAGGACCTATTCAGAATTTTTAAAGAAAACCAGAGGGTTAAAAACATCTTTTATATATGTGCAGTTTTTTTTTTTAGTCATATTGTCTTGCTACATGAGGACTCTGCTGTAAGAGCCTGTGACAGTATGTATGAATCAATCCATCAACAGGGTCATGGCAGTGAATAAAATGTATCTGGGGTTCATTCAGGGTAAATGCTCTATGCTCTATAAGTTCTGAAGGATGGCAGTTTTATAGCTGAACTGCCTGCTGCTCCAAACTTCTCCCAAACTCTGTCCTTTATCATTTTCAATCCATACCTGAGCCCTTACTTTTCTCTGAAAAGCCTTTGCCTCTGGCTTGTGCTGCGACTTTCTGTGCCCCCCAGTTTTGGATTCAGACCACAACACTGTCCCTTCACTTATACTGCTGATGGAAGGTTTTCTGTGTCATCTGCCAACCAGTGCATGTGTGAGAGTTTTTCTGATTCAATAAGGTGTAGAGCGTGCAAAGGCATGAGACAGGAGACAGAGGAGGAATGGTAACAGGCAGGAAAATGTACCACAAAAGAGAGAGCGGAAACTGGAGAAGGATAATGATCATTTCTTCTTAACCCTGCTGCCATCTCTTAAGGTAACAATGGAGAGAATTATCATGGGGTGTCATAGGCTGGCTTCAGCCTTCTGGCTGAAATCCTCTGGGATAGGAAATAATCCCGGCTGCTATTTAAATCCTGGATTTCAAATCAAATTGTATGAATACTCCTAAATGAGCTGGTAAAAATGAATTTTTATCCAACCCTGACAGTACTTTGAACTGATCATGAATATTCAGATGTCAGCCAGCTTGAACTGACCTCCGTCTCACTGGGTGAAATGAAATGTTGAAAAGCAGACATGTTTGACTGGGCATAAAAATCCACTTTAACACAACGGTAGCTTTGGCAAATAATTCACATGGTACTCCCCTGCACAGGAAATGGTGAGCACAATCGTGATTAAAGTTGTGTTCATGAGGTTCATATTTTGGAGAAGCTTTGCTGGGTTTCTCCCAGGGGAAAATTTAAACTAAGTGCATTAAGCAATAAAATAAATCTGTGATGCACTTGTGAATCCCGTGGGAGGAAAAACCCTCTGGGAGTTTTTTTTCTTTTTCCTAGCCAAAGAGGGATGGATTGAATCAATGGAGTGTCATTAATTGCAGGTCAGGGTGGTATTCTTGGCGCCAATAATTCACAAAGGAAATGGCTGTGAGTATTATTGCACTGCACAAATCACACTGGCAGTTAGTTAAGCTGATGGGCAAGAGAGAGCCTGACTCACAGGTGCCTAAGAATTCAACAAGACATTGTGTATTAGAAATGACTGTTAAAGTCACGATGTTTGATTCTGGCCAAAAATCTGAACGGACCTTCTGCACATTAATCTATCAGTCATTCTCATTGGTCCAAACAACAAAGAACAAATAAGGAAAAGCAGAGTGGAGAGGAGAGACCGTTGTGTAACCATACAGAAGACAGGCATGGAGATACTAAATCACATTATTACCTGGCTTTCCACCTTTTATTAGGCTTCTTTAAATACTTGATTCTGATTGGTCAAAACCACAGAACAATGGGGATCGATTTTCTGATTTCACACCTCATCTCACATCAAGCTGAGGACTTCAAACAGGCTTAGCTTCTGCCTGTTGACTTAGTGTAAAAAAAAATTTAAAATTATAAATTATCTACTTTACAGAAAGAGCTGGGCCAAACTCTTTGTTGCATTTCCTTAAGAGTAAAAACACAACCCTACCCTGAGCACGCACATGGCAACATTTGGCATGCAGACAGGAAGAAAGTTTCTTCCAAATGCAGAAAACTTGAGCAGAACCAGATTTGTAGTAAACAACTGTTTTCCTTGACTGGATGAGCTGTGAAATGATAATTTGTTTACTGTCACAAGTGGAAAAGAAAAGCAGAACATTCTCACATTTGTTGCTTGATTGGTTACTATAATAGATTTTTAATTAGTTGTCAAAAGTCTTCAAACTTATTTTCCAAAAGATTTAATGCCCAACAAAAAAGGGGGCATAGTTTGATTTCAACATTGTAGTCAATGGCCCACACTACAGACAGTACTGTGATAGAAAAGATGCCTCTATTAAAATGAAAAAATACTGCACCATACAGAACCCCAACTCTCACAACAATGCAACAGATGGTGAATAACAAGTGTCAGATTTTGAATCGGCACATCAGATTCTTTGTAAATTACAACATCAAAACATCAACTTGAAAAAACAGCATCAGGTTGAAATATGTCACAATCTGATGCCCCATTTTCAATGACTCAAGCTTATTTCCTATGAATGCATTCATAAATTAATATGAATCCTATTACCTTTTCTTCTTTTTGATTTACTGCAAATGAAAAGTGAAAATTCAACCCCAGTTACGGTTTGTTTATCTTCTGCTGCAGGCTGCGATGCAAATGGGGAAATTCTCACTCTGAGCATTTTATCAATGTTTGGAGACACAGAAGAAAGATACCCAGCATGTGTGATCACTCATGCACACACACACACACACCGCGGATACCTCATAAAGTACAGCAGCTTAACAGCCTATAGCTGCTCAGGCATAACACTTCCCATGCATACAGTTTGGAGAGGTAATGAGTCGAATTACTTTCTAAATGAAGGGGCCTGGTGCTCTGGAGTGTAACACTGAGCAGAGGTGACCTCAGGAGGCCCTGCACTTTTACTCAGCTCTCGTACTCTCTGCTGATCGGCACCATTCAGATGGGATGTTATCAGCAAGGTTAAACAGGGTCTATCCCCGAGTGGAGGATTACAGGTAACAGGGTGAGCGGGGAAAGCAGAAGCCTGAAATGTCACTACAGTCATGCATTTACAAACTATTTAAATATTACCATAAAATGTCTATAAATACACAGCTTGGGTCATAAATTTCATTATGCAAGAAAAAAATCATTTAGTCTGTATGGGGATGTGTGTGTGTGTGTGTGTGTGTGTGGGCAGCAGGGGAAAAGTTATACCAATCATTGAAGTTTTCCCGGAGTTACATTAACATAATCAGGCGGAAAATTCTAAATATCATTTCCATTGATGAGCTGATTAAGGAGAAAATATAGAGATGGGTTAAAGCCAGACTGGGGAGTAGATAATTGAGAGCATTAACTTTATTGGACCTAAGTTGATGTAAAGAGAGGGAGGGTAATGTAATCATTGGCTTTCTGTAAAGTCCAGTGCTCTGTGGGTCTGATTTAAACAGCCACATTAAGGGTTTAGAAACCGTGGCACAAGATGGATGAAATCTTAAACATACAACTTAGCTGCTATTATCCATAAAGACAGATGATTCATCAACGTAGATGTAGAATTCATGACACAATGAGCAGCGGACTAATACACAGAGTTCCTAAATCAATCAGACTAAATCTAGACTGTACAGCAAATTGTTAGTGAGAGAAGAGAGGCTGATGGACTTAATTACGCCCTTTGCTTGAGCCAAATAATGATCAATGGCAAATTAGCTTAAACATTAAACTTAAAGGGTGGCATAAGAAAGAAAAAACTCTGCGGGTGATTATGCTAATGAGATCGCATTTGTGCTCACAGCTGCTTCAAAGTGGATATACCAGATCAGCCCCAGACGAGGTAGGAGATGGCTGGAGGGTTAGCATGAGGCCATTTGTACTCAATGTATGTGCTCATAAATGTGTGTGTGTGTGCATCCATCCGTCTCTGTGTTTATGTGTGTCTCCAGTTTTTTTTTTTTTATATCAGGGTTTGATCCAAGTGCCTCCAGATGCTGGTGCCATTTGCTCCCCTGCCAATCAAAGGCCACAGCAGAATGCCAGTCCCTCTGAGCACTGCTTTACAGGCAGCTTACCTGTATGTCACTATTACTGGATGCACACTGCGCAACAGCCTGCAGCAGCAAAAACACGCAATGGAGAGATTTTCCTACAGATTCAGCACTGCTTGTGGTTGTGAAAGAGTTATGTGTTTCTTGCTTAAATGAACTGTGTTCAATAATAAATACAGAAAATCGACAAAAGCAGGTAAATTAAGCTGCAAGGATTGATCAGTATTGCCAAATGTGCAAAAGTATTATTTTTAAACGGCACTGTAAGCTTTGCCTGAACAGTGTATCATTTGACCATTGCAATTGAGGTGCCCAATAATACAGAACTGACCACTGTGCATGTACAGTCCATAGCTGTAGGCAACATGACTATAAAAAGTAACCATAGCCACAGGAGAAGACTGTATGTTTTCCTTTAGTTGGACCACCTAAATGGATATTCTGGCGTAAAATTAATTTAGGGTGAAACACACATTACGGACTGCTGTGGGGTGACGCAGCCCAAGGAAGAACATTTACAGTCATTTCTTTATCATGTCCTTGAAATAATAATCACCCTATTAATCATTTTGCACTGCAGACGGGGTAGTTCTTCTGCCTTAGCGTCTTGGTCTGATTGTATTTCCATGAAGAAATGATCATAAATGTTATTCCTTGAGCTGCGTCACCCTGCTGTAGTCCGTAATGGATTGGCCCGAGGTCTCACTACAAACAAGTGGCTGCTAGAAGAAAGTAGGTGAGTTGTGTTCAGTATCTTTGCTGAAGAAATTAGGCAAATTTAAAAAGATGTTTGGTGGCTAGTGCTGTAGCTAGGACCCTATATGTACTGTTGATGAAGTTTGGTGCTGTTCTGAGCATTATTTGTGACTATAGAGTGGCTTCTTAGTTGAGGTTTGTGTATGGCTCCTCAGACCACTGTGTATTGCTATCGTGCGGTCGTTACTAAAGTTGGTATAACTAAAGAAACAAGTGGTCGGCTATATTTATCTCTCTGGGGTGTCTAACTCGGTGTTACAGTGTGTTTGTCCCTAAATTAATTTTATGCCAGAATATCCCTTTCAGGTTAAAAACAGGAGGGGATTTGATTTGATAGCAGAAGTTAAAATATAAATCTCTTTAGTCATCTTCAGTCGTCAAATATAAAGATAACAAAAGATTTCTGTGAAACATTGTGCATGCATCTTGTATCTAAATTTTTTTTTAAAAAAGGCGAACTCTGCCACTTGCAGTGCAAACTCCTAAATGTAAAACCACAAAGTGAAAACATAAATTCAAGAACAAAAGTTGAAAAACTGTGATGTGGGATTTTCACAAACTGCCCCATGTACCTTTTTAAGAAATAACAGAAGAAAACAATTTCATGAAGCCGTATTTATCTTTTCCTATGAAGTTTTTTTTTATGTGCGTACAGAAGAAGACACAGAATCATACATTCATCATTGTTGGGGTCAAACCAGCTTCTGCAGAGATAATGGCTTTTTTAAAGGCCTGGCATACTATTAAAAGAAGTGTTGACAGGTTAGGCGCCTCTAGCATGGCAGGTTAATAGAAAAAAACAGCAACAGAACATGGCAGCAGCATCTAGAGCTGTGTGTTCTGTACTTTTTCACACCTGTAATCTTCCTCACCCCATATCAAAAGGTGGAATGAGAAAAAAAGGGAGGAAAAAATTGACATCATATTCTACATTTACACTCATCAAGCCTTATCACGTGTCAGAAAAGGCCACTTGATTGCGGCGCCTAAGACATATAGGGCTTCCCTTCAGCGTCATTTTTCATCCTAGTGATTACAAATTATTTACTGTCTGCAGACCTCCACCCTAGCAGACGCCCTCTATCAGCTTTCATTCTGTTTGATAAACTAGTTCTTCCAGCGTAATATCTCAAAGCATTGTTTCCAAACCTGTCATACATCAATAGAGAAATTCATGGACTGACAGCAGTACAATATACAGCCGTTTTTGTACGTCATGGAGAAATGCTTCCGTCCATATTGCATTGCTGATTCTGGCACAGATTAGCATAGCCTGTAAAGAATTGCTGACATCACTAAAACAGGCTATACTAATTAAAGCCAGAATCATCAATCCAGATCTTCAATCACCTTGACCCCTTAAGACGAGAGGGAGGTTTGGTTCCAAGAGGAGCTAAAGTTGGAAACGAATCAAACGTTAGCGTGAGGAGGTGAGTATGGATGGAAGATAAAAGGGAAGCGATGAGAAAAATGAACGCTCTCCTGGGATGGAAACAGAAAAACTAAAATGTTGCTTTAAATGTGAAAAATGTGCCGTCTGCAAAGTGTTAAAGCATTGTTATTTTCCCTCCTGTTGAGGGAATGTGGGAATTAAACCTGTTTTGTTTCCCCTCTGTGAGTACTCGACACATGGTTCATTTCAGTTAAGAGCAGCGCAGGTCCACCGCACAGATGTCCCCTTGTTTTATAAGTGGTCTTTATCACACAGAAGCCAAATCTGTGAATTATACCACAATGCATCACACCAGGAGCGGCTTCTCTTTCGCCATGACACCCTATAATAAATGGCCGGCAGTGAAAGAGAAATAAAGGGAGCATGAAGAGGAAAGAGAGAAGCGTGTGGAGGCTGCAGGTGTGAGACTGAGAGGGAACAACCAAGGAGAGTTAGGAAGGTACAGTTTGGCAGAAAACAAAAGAAAAGAGAGAGCTGTGTTCTCAGATAAGGAAGACACACATTTTGCTTCAGGTGCCGGCTTACCCCAGTAAGAATTGCCTGGTGACGACTCTGGGAAAGAATTTGAGGAAAAATGACAGCAAAAATGAGTGAAAAGCTTCAACGTGCCAGGTATTTTACCAGCTTTGAGACGTGATGTTCCCTATATTTCATGAGTTTGTTCTTTGCAACCTCTGAGAATAATACACCTGAGAGTACATCTCTTTGTCACAGTTGTCCAATGGAAAAATTCACCACTCAAAATGCTCCTCTCTACAATTTAGAGGATGTGGAAACTGTCAAAACCTGTCCTCATAAAAATAGACTGAACCTGCAACTGATAGAGTTTGAAGATTCATCACCATGACATTATGACGCCTGCCCAGATTTTTATCATCAGCATTGAAAAGAAAAAAATTCCTCAGCGGTTGTGTAAACCAAATAACTAAACTGGTGTGACAGTAGGTCAGAGACTCATGCAAGAAAGCGTGCTGCCCTTCTTTGATCTTATGTCTGATGTGCTACCCATTCATTCGTTACTTGAAAGACGTTGGAAGAAATTTGTAAAGTGGAGATACATGCTTGGCAGAAACCTGCTGACTCCCCTTTGAGGTTCTTCTTTGGTCTTTTGCCAGAAAACTGATGAAGATGTATGCGACTTAAACTTAAATACATCATATCACACCTGTGGAGCCTACTGGTCTTTATTTGTGAAAATGTGGTCTACTGCACACGGTTTGGTTTTGTGGCGGACGATTAGATTAGAGCTCCTGAGTCTAGTATATGCCTCTGGATGGTGCTGAACATTTCTATCGATAAGTCTACAATGCTACAGCCTTTAAGCAGCTCTATTAAACCAAGTGGGATCCTTCTGGGAAAACTAAAGCAGACATTAAAGTGTGAAAACTGCAGTTTCTTTAAAGGCAGAGTTTCCCTTCTATAGCTTATCCCCCTAACCGTTCAGAAGCAAGAAAATCTGAGTCAATAAGCTTGTTGCCTCGGGTGTCTTTGGGTTTTGCACTGTCTGCGTGTATAAGTGTCAGCTCTTACTACAGCTTGTTAGCTTTGCTAGATTAACCTCGGTAACTATCTTATTAGCCAGCCAATTAGTCTGTAGCATGTGCTGTACAACCTAAAAATTGAAAGTCCTAGTGAGGAGTTTTCAACTGGTTATGAAACAGACTAAAATTAACACTGCTGCTTCCACATGACTGACAAAAAACAGACAAGGCTATCAGAGTCCAGACTCATATTGATTGGGGCAGTGTTTTTATGTTTTAAGCCAATGGTATAAGAAAAAAGTACTTATACATGTACTGGAAAAGATCAGCAAAAAGATACATGTTCCCTGTTTGAACTCAAAACTTAGGTTAACTAACTGGTGCCTAAAATAAAAGATTGGAAACGCTTTACTCCTCTCAATCACCAATCCCCTCACCAAATATGGTCACATCTGGGTTAAAAATACAACACTCAAACGCTACACTTTGGATTCTTGGATTTAAAAGTCCAAACATAATTGTCTGACATCATTGAATCCATCTTTACATGTTTTAAAAACACTCTCTATGTGAGACTATTAAGGCAGCAAGTGCCAATGTCAACATGCACACATACTCCAAATGTCCATTTGCATAATGCTAATGCCCATCCTCTTTGATAGCATGCCAACATTTTTCATTAGCTTAAAGAGCTAACCTATAGATAATGTAATTAGCTTTACCAGTATTTGAGCCATAAACCACAAAGGGAATCATAAATGTCTTTGTATAGTTTTAGGACTTTCAACAGTATTTCCAGTCCTTTGCTGCCAATTTCCAGCACTGTTTCAAACATACTGTCACCTTAATGTTATTTCAGAGAAATATTGATCACACTCCCACAACACGCTGAAAAAGGAGTGAGATTGGATTACACAGAGCCTTGGAAATTTCTGGAAAACCTGAACTAAAGCTGGATGGTAATCAAATCTCAGGTACATTTTTCGTCTCAAAGCTGCTGCCTCGTAGTGTGTCCTTAACCAACAAGTACTACTTTGTTACGGTCAATAACTTTTAATGTAAGAACACATTTAGAGAGATGAAGTTGTTTTGAGCAGATTAAATGTAATTGGCTGTCCTTACCTCACATTGTTCCTGTCTTCAAATGGACTGTTTTAGAGCATGTTCTCTCTCAAGCATGTGGATATAAATAAAAGCTCTGTCGTCTTTCTTGCTCTTTCTTTAAAGTCGGTGTGTGTGGTCCACAGGGATCATAAAGCTCAGACACTGGGTTGTTTACACTCTATTTTAAAGAAGTTTTGACATTAAAAAAAACTAAAATATGAAGCTAGTTTTGCTCAAATCTTGAGTGCAGAAACACTCCAAGTTTTGCCGCAATCAGTAAATATTTTATATTGTAAGGGTGTAAATCTGTTTTAACACTTTTCATGTTGCAGATGTAATACATGAAAGAAGCCACTGTATAACAGATAACCATTAAAATTCTTCGAGTGACTTCAGAGAGGGGATGTGTATTAAATATTTCAAAAGAGTACAGAGGTTATACTCATGGGGTGTTTCTACCAACGCACTCCACATACCTGCAGTCTAACATGTCTGCAGATTTGACGGAGGAGCTGTGTGGAATCACGAAGCCACCACATAAAAATATATTTATGCCACAGGAGAAGAGTCGGGAAGATACATCTGGACACTGTCTCCTGCAGGTGTGGGACTGTGTGTTCTGGCAGCTGGGGTAGGAAGGATAATAAAACACGAGAGTTTTGTGGAAGGAGGGAAAGGGTAAAAAAAAAAACAGGAATCGAGGAAAAAAGTTTTTCACACATATGTAGGTGTGTGACATGTGTTCTCTGGAAAAGTAAGAGGCATAACTTTTCCTCAGGGTTTTACCACAGAGTTTTAAAAAAAGGAAACTGAACAAATACCACAACATAACCCCTAAGTTCATTAACCTGATATATTTTTTAAAGGATTTCTTTTTGGGCTTTTTGTCTGTAATTTAAAAGGACAGCTTGAGAAAGAGACAAGAATTATGAGGAGAAAAGAGGGGAGGATGACACACACCAAATCATGTTAGTCAGGACCTGAAGCTGACCCCAGGACAAGTGCAACGAGGATATATGAGGTGCCTGCTCTGTCAAATGAGCTAAGCAGGTGCTCAATCCAGTACAGCACAGACGAATAAAAATGATAAAATGAAATGATACTGACAGAGCACTTCACAGACAACAGTCACAAAGTGCTTCACATCAATAAAAAAGGTAATGACATGCTAAAAATGTTTACACTGTATATATAAAAACAGAGAAGGGCAAAGTGCCGCGAGATAAAAACCATGCAAACCACCACTGAAATAACCAGATATAGTACAAAGACACAGTAAACATACGGAGCAATTATAGAAAAGATGGATTAGAATGGTTACTCATAAGCCTTTCTGAAAAGATATGATCTTCATTTTCTTTTAAAGCCCCAACAGAGTTAGCAGATGACAAAGAGAAAGAAAGAAAGTCCCAGAGGTTTGGAGTTATGGCCTCAAAAGACTTATCACCACAAGTCTGTCTTTGGGATGAACAGCAGGTGTAGCGAGCTTGACCTTAGTGATTAGTCTGATGAGTTCGGTGAGGTAGTCTGGGGGCCTGGTTGAGAATTTTTAACTTGATCCTGTAGGCAGTGAGGGACGTTTAAAGAGATATCAGTATGAAAGTGATGTGGGACTATTGGTTTGACCTATTAAATAATCTTGCAGCAGCATTCTGTACTTACTGTGGGTGATTTAGAGCTGACATGCTAAAAGAGGTGAAGACAGAGCTGCTATTTGGAATGACTCATATCTGTAAATTTGGATTTCATGTGGTTTAAAACATGACCTGGAGAATGAACTCTTACATCATTACGTTTTAAACTTTTGGTGGATATCTTGCTTCCACTAAGTAAGATGAGGCAGAGAGGAAATGCAGGGAGAACAGAGTTGGGCTGACATGTAGTGTAACTGAACTGGCAGCTGCACGATACGCGCCTCAGTCCCTGCACCTGGGGCCCATGCCCCTAACATTGATCTAAACTGGCGCTCTAGATCTTAGATCATGGGAGCTTAGTTAATCTCTATTCACTGATGATATGTTTTGGGTATCTTATGCATCCTGATCACTCTTAATAAGAGTTGCCCATACTTTGAACTTGAATATCAGTAAAAATAAAATAATATCGATACCTGCTTAGATAACAGAGCAGTAAAAATGAACTCCTGGACACCTATAATGGCTATTTTTCTTGCTAACACAGTCATTTTATAACAGTATTACAGTCTTCATGCAAAGGTGTGAGGCTCTGTCTTAAGAATCCACCGGTAAGGGCTAATAGAAAACATTCAGTGACCAGGTGACAAACTTATGAATGTAAAAAAGTGAAAATAAGGTGATTCTACTGTGGCTTTTCCTTAAAATTTGTCACTCTTCCAGAGCAAACAGAGTCACAGGAAGCTGGAAATCAGTGTATTAAAGATGTTGACGGTTTGGTGTACGAGTTTCATTAAATATTAGCTTTATTTCTTTAGATTGTTGTGTTGCACGTTGCAAGTTTCCATATTAAAAAACAGTATCAAGCACCTGGAAGGCACATGAACATTATCAGACTAGAGCAGCCAAGGCACAGGAGATTAGCGCTAAGCACAGTACAAGCATTTTGTAGAAGGATATATTCAATCTCAGGATCAGAAGATTGCTGTGGAGCAAACATATTGATGGAAAGAAGCAGCAAATTGAGCCAAAGCTGCCTCTGGACAAAGCAGTCTGTGGATGAGTTGGTAAAGTGCAGGACAGAGACTTGGCTAAAGGGTTGTGCAGTATGGCAGGAAACCAAATTAGACTCATTACAGGCAACATAATATGTGCAATCACCGACCCTGAAGCTCAGTGGGTGAGTGAGAGAGAGTGAGAAAAGCCTGGAGAGCGAAAAAGAGAGCAGCAAGTTAGTAACTGAAATCGAGCAAAAAATTATGCTTTACTCCCATTAATCATGATTACAAACTTTCTCTGCATCTTTCTTTTGCAAATCCTAATCAAATTTTACTTTTAAGAAAGAGTATCCATTGAAAAATTTAACAGCACGTCTGTGTCCTGCAGAGCCGCTATTCTCAGAGTAAAAGGAAGTCATCAGAAACATCGTCAAGGCTGTGAGTCTACAGCCCTGCAGCTGTGGTTTCTCTCCTTTAACACTCATGACTTCCTCAGTCTGTCCCCAGAGGCTTCACCTCATACCCGAGGGGAGCTCCATCTCAACACCCTCCTGTTTCTGAAGTTCACCACTGTCCCTCAAAGCCACTAATACATACGTCCATACATACATAAACAGCTCTACTCAACAGAGAAAAGACTTGAAAAATATGGGATGTATGTTTGTGGTCTTCATTGAAACAGTTTTGTGTTATGGAAAATTACTCATCAGTATTCTTATTAAGCATGAAACAAAATGAAGGTTTCCATGACTTGGCAGTTCTTCTATAAGATGAGATTGTTATCACTGTTGGAATAATCCTCGCAACATATTTAAATAATTCCACAAACGCTGCTGCAGATCCAAGTGATCACCAGCCTGTTATTAAACACAGCGTCTACTTTACAATTAGCATGAATTAGTCATTTGAAGCTCACTCAGTAGGATCATCAAGATGTCCAAAAGAGTTTTTTTTTCTTAATAATCACTACAATTTACATGGAGGGTGATCTTAATTCCACCAGTTGCTCATTAAAACCCATTTGGACTACTCAAAAGTACGGTTTAAATGAAGTGGACAAGAAGAAAGAAACAAGAAAAAGGTGAAAAAGTCACTGCAATCGTTTCAGCAAAACTTTTGCAGTACTTTGCTTCTGAAGTGCTGCATCTGTTTAAAAACTAGATGTAATATTCAGTTCTGGGGGCACTCCCGTCCCAACGGACACTCCATTTTAAATATATCTTGCAATGCAAAGCAACATCGGACCTTGAGGCAATCTGCGAGCTATCTTTTAGAGTATCATTATTAAAGAGTTTCGCACAATGAACAAGTAGGTGGGAAAAGATCTGGGAATAGAGAGATGTTGAAATTAAGAGCAGAATCTCACCACAGTTATAATTATTTTGGGGTGCACGGTTTAGGACAGGAGGATTGGCTTTTTGATAGAAATACTAAGAATAAATAATAAGAATACAACAGAAAAGTGCTTCTTATGAGCCACTTATTCCTGCTGTAGATTGTGTAAGTGAATCTTGTGTGTGTGCATTCATGTGTATTTAAATGCACTCAAAGATTTTTCTGTGATTGAAAGCCCGAGTACTAAGAGCTGCAGCTGGATGCCAAAAACTAGATTTTCTATTTCCTTTCTATTTGAACTACAAAATGCAAAACACGACAGCCTGCTGAACAGGGTTCCCTCCAAATCACTGATCTTTTGTTCTGCTAAACACCTCATCCATTGTGTTTTGACAGACATGATTGGGATATTTGCAGGAAAGCAGAGAATCGGCAGACACTAGGCGTGTATTGTCGTGCAATGATTGCTAAGGCAGGGTGCTCACAGGTAGGCCTCCTAATGCTCTGAGAGAACAGAATGAAACGATGGGACTCATTTAAGGTCCCAAACTACCCCAGAAAATAAATTCATTTTTCTGTCTTAAGCCAAAACATTTTGCCAAAAGAAGTTGTTTCTTTGCCAAGATAATCACAACAAATACATCTGAACAGCTGATGACACAATTAGGCTACCCTGGCGTCAAGTCAACAATTACACTGGTGAGCATTTAATTAAAGTTTCCTGAAATCAAACATACTCTTCTATTGAAAATTTCTTCTAATAGGAAACTTACAAAAACAACACTTTGGTTCTGGGGTAAGAGCCTTTAAATGTTATACAGTTGCATTATCATTGCTCTTTTACAATCTGCACCAACTCTACTGCTTCTACTGATGTTTTAATCCAACAACTACTTGTCCTATTTATTTATGACTGCATTGCTTTCATTATGTCTTTTTATATCAGACCTTTCTTATCTTATCTTATATCTCTTAAAGTTACACAATGGAGAGCTGCAGACAAAGTTTCGATGTTTTTTGGCTCTAACTCAAATTGTCCCACCCTGCTAAATCACTGGTATTGTTGGCATGTTTTATCCCATTTGTAATAAAGTAATGAAGGTGTTTTTTTAACTCCATGTCTAAAGACTTACCTGCTATCGATTAGGTCATGTTGAAATTGCCTTTCATATGTCATATCATCTTCAGTGTTCAGTCTAGCAATCTAACAATGTTTCTAACAGCTGAAACAGAAAAGATAATACAAATGTGGGATGAGCACATTACTTTCGACAGGTAATCATATGCTAAGAAATGAGGTGACAGGATTCTTTTTTTCTGTGCCTTCCCACACTCACACGCCCAAATGTGCCAGTCCGTATCTCTTGTATAACCACGTCTGTGCCTGCTGCTACCACGAAACCAAATTAAATGCATGCTGACTGAATTCCATCCAATGCTCGAGTGCTTTTAACCATCCCCGCTGTTGTACCGCACTCACAGATACGCTGGGAGACTGTCCACCCACTGAACTCTGAGTGGAAGAACAGCACTTAGACTGTACATTTGCACTATGTCTTATGTGACAAATGAGCCCAACGTCAGACCAGTTAATGGAAAAATATGTTATTGTGGTGTTTGCTTGATTTTAATGTTTATTTGTGTTCACTTACAGAGATTGCATTGATTACTGCCTGAGGTTCTCCTCTCTTAAATGGATGTAAGTCTGTTATTAATCATGTCTTCAGAGCACTTTCAGCAAAAGCTACTGCATTTACTGCAAACTTTTAAGAAAAGTTGGAAGTTATGTTTCTTATGGTAACACAAATCATGCTTTACAGCAACATGAACCATATGAGTACCATCACACACACACACACTCTGCTGGACATCAGTGACAAAAAGACAGCACCCCAGACATGAAGCCAAAACATACTCCTCCAACTGATTGGCTGTGGTATAAGTTGACCTCATCCACATGAACACATAGGACATGGGTTAAACAAGATTAAAACACGTCCAGTTATTGTTTCACAAACATGGTTCCTGTTAGTGTTGGGCGGTATGATGGTATATACTGTGTGACAGTATAAAAGTGGCTACCAGTAGAAATTTTGCTATACCGTTTAAACCGTAGAGAGAGCAGATGTCTGCTGCATCTCTCTGAGTCATTGTGTACTTGTCGGCGCTCGCTAACACGAAAGCCGAAGCGCATCCGTTTGGGTGCATTTCTGCATATTCACCAGCATGTCCAGCAGACTGCTTGGCATAGTTTCGATGAAGAAGAAATAGCTTCATTGGCGGTGGTCTTGGCAGACCCGCAGATTAGTAGCAGTACTGAGCAAACGGAGGCAGCCCGACCAACCTAACACGAGGAAGAGGAGTAGGAACTCATTCTGAAAAAGGGCGCGAGTTGTGACATCGGTTGACAATGATCAAAAAACAATTCTATGCAAAGAGTGTCGTGTGGCTGTCGTTGCTGGAGATGGAAACACCAACAACCTCTTCCACCACCTAAAGATGAAATGCAGCTCCTCTCATACAAAAGAGCTCGGCTGATTCTTTCGCCAAAGGTCCGAGTTTAAAAATAAAAGAAAATGAACGAATGCGACAGAATGGTTATTTTTAAGCCATTAATTGAATTTACACGGGGGAAAAAAACATACTGTGATATATACCGTTACCATGATATGAAATCACTCGTACTGGCTTCCTAGCAACACATCCATGCTGTTCAACCACCAGCCCAGATCCTGGCATGTGAACAAAGGGGCATGCCAGTTTCACCTCATTTAAGCTGTATACATGCAAGAGTAAATGATCTCCATCCACATTATCCAGATATGTTCGTCCAACTATGAGAAGTTTGAATGTAGTCAGACTAATGTGTTTACATGCATATGAAAAGTCCAGTTTCAGTCAGACTGATGCGATAAATCCTTCTTTTTAAGTGCATAAAAATGTCCTGAATGGTCTGTTACCATCTGAATGAACCTTAACCATTTATCCGAGGGGCATTTGTTTTAATTTATAAAAAAAAACAGACGAATCTGAATAGAAAAGCTTTCTATATTAAGTAATAAAAACATTAAGAAAATATAAAACATTCAACCACAGTTACTTTTCATCTTTTTTTCCCCTCTGCTTCAACTCATTGATATCAACCCTTGAAATTGCCACAAGTTTCCCATTTTAGACACAGAAGAGAGTAAATCAAAGAAATACAAGACCTGTCTGCTGCTGGGTCACAAGTGGCAATTCAAAAATCCCTGCCTCTCCACTTCTGATTCTCACTCCCATATCTATTTCAGTTGCTGAGGAGCAGCCTGTTCACCTCCTGTGGTGATAATACTGCTCCAAAGACATATCTGGGGTGCTTATTTGAATTCAATCCACTTCTTTCAATCAGACCACGCAAATGGTGTTCTCATGCAGCACAGCCGACATTACACCCCATGCTCTCTGTATGCCCTCAGCAGCTCACATCAGTACAAGTGGTTGTAGTTGAATCGATGTCTTTGTATCATGGTAGGTGGATTTAATAAGGTTTGTTTATTTTGTTTTAGGCAATCTGATGCATGCTAATGATTAATAACAAGGTACAGATGTTTTGAACCCAAAACTGAGGAGAGCTGCCCTATATGGATCTGTGCGTATGCTGATAACAAGCAGCTTGGAATGTGCATAAAAATCAAACATTTTCATGTGGTTTCACGGGTGACACACAAGGTTTATTTAACTGCTGGCCAGATTAAAAAAATAAACAAATTAAGCAAGTAAGCCGGTGCTTTTCAATATTTTCTTATTGTGAGGAGAGCCTGTGAAAAGAAAAAGGATGCATTGATCCAAAAAACAAATGACATATTTTTTCCTGTGATTTGCAGATTTAAAAATTTGCTCAAAAACCGTAAAAAAACAACAACAAGATGCCATCATGTGACATCGATTCAAATAAGCATTAAGATGGACATCGTTGTTTTGTTTAAACTCGCCTACATAAACCATCCTGCTGCCAAAAAACACAATCCAATTAAAGGCCCAGTTTACCTCTATATTAGGGGCTCACTCAACTACTGCAGTAGCTACAGGGATTTGAGCATGAACTTTCCTCTAGAAATGCAGGAAAGATATTCCTCCCGAACTTTATGCAACTGATTCTTATTGAAAATTGGTTTTATATTAGTCAGCGTGATATAGCAGCCTGCTAGACACTCAAGGGACCCCCTGACAGGCAAAGATGAGCACTTGGACTGGATTTATACTACCTCTTTAAGGATATAAGTCATCATTTGAAATTGGTGTATAACATCTCGCTTTCTGTTTGGCAGGGTGAAACACTCGTATTACTCTGCTCAGTTTAGTGGTCAGGCAGTTTGAGGACTCAAATATGTAAATGAAGAACATATTTGAAAAACGAAATAAGATTCATACTGAGGCGAAGTCACTTCAATCCCGACCAAAGACAGAGAGGATCCACAGAGTCTTTGCATAGAAGCCGAGGCAGACAGGACTTTCAGTCAACATTGCTGCTGGCACTGTAGTCCTGTCTGATGGCTTCATGGTGCACTGCCTGACATCGAGACACTATCCAGCATCAAACATACTGCACTGCTCAGTTTTACTGAACTGACTTTGCCTTTCTTTTCCTTTTTAGTTGAAGGGGAGAGGATAAACACCGCACCATCCACTTGGGTGCTGAGAGTTGCTTTTATAGGTCGCAAAGGAAGATACTTTTCCCTCTTCACAATTCCTATAAACATAGACAAGCCTAACATAAAGAATAAACACCTTAATGTGACCGGAAAAGGGGGGAGTAAACTGAAGTTCCCATAGTAAAGAGTGAAAAGAGGCATGACACAGAAAGGGTGAAGAGTTAAGTAATCTGAAGCTGAAAACAACTGGGTTTTCTACCTGCTACAGTATCTGTACGTTAAGGGCATTATAAAGACTTATAACAGGGTTGTATCGAGTACTTGATTCTGATTTGTCAAATCCCTGCAACCACAGGGATGAATAAAAACAACACTAGGAGCAGGTGGATCTCACATATCACCTCTGCCTGTTGACCCTTAGAGGAAAAAAACATTTCGGTCTCAGTCTGGACTTGAAAGTGTGAAAATAAAGACAGTTACCCGGCACAGATGTGAGAGTAGCCTGAGGATCTCCTGGGCCTTAAATATCTTCGATAGAGAAAGTGGGGCAAGATTCAGTCCTGCTACAGAGCTGGCGAGTGCATCTCTGCCCCAAAGTCAAACATGAACAGCAGTGATGATAACAACAGTGTTAGAAGTTGGTGCAAACATCCCAGAAGGACAGCTGAATGAGGTCGGAATGTTGGTACAAATGTTTACCAGAAGACCTGCTTACTTTATCCAATGTTATTTTCAATGGGAATGTTAACTAACCATGTTTTAAAACAAATAAGTAGGCTATTCTTTGCACTTGGCCATGAGATAAACTTTTCAATTAATGTTTATTGTTACGGATTAGAAGTTAGAAATCTTAGATTTGAGACGAAAAAATGGGTTTAAGGCTGAAAGTTAGAAAGTATTCAGTACTGAGAGGCAGACAAGTTATTTGGTCACATCATCAAGGTGCCAGTTATGAATGTCATTACTAAACCCAAGCATGCATGAAAACAGATTATGACTTTACAAACTAGTGGTTACTTACTGAAATCATCTTTGTTGATTACAAACACGCACAGGCTTTAGAAGGTGAGTTATTGATCAGATTGAAGGTTTTTCAGATTAAATACAATCATATACATGACTCATTAAGAAAAAGCCATATCCTTAATTAAAGCATAAAGATTTCCTTTTGCCTTGATAGGATCTTGCTACGTAGGTCAAAGGGGAAAATGGCGACTTAGAGGTATGGAAGACCCGATCAATGCTTTGGAAAGACAAAAAAATATCCACAGTAAATGTTGATTTTCTCAAAGGTAGGAGTAATAAAAGCCTGAGAAAAACCCACTGGATGATGTCTCCCCAGCTCCTCCAGAATACATGAGATTCTCTGAATCTTAACTCACCACAAGTTTTGGGGAGGTGAAGTGTCTGGAGGTCACCTTTCAGCAGCGTGCCTTTCGGTGTCCATGCTGTCTACTGTGGGTGTGCGATTATCCTCCTCCTGCTGGATCATGGCGTCTTGAAGGGAGAGAGGGATCAAAAGGGCAGAGGGAGAAGGAAGGGACAGGAAAGAATTAGTTAAAGTTAATGTGTCCAAATTAGGAAAAGGAACACTTATAGCTCTCTGGCTTTTTAATATTATAAAATGTTGGGCAAGGTTAAACAGATGAGAGTAAAAATAACACTAAGAATGGTCATGTTCACCCGAAAAAGGTTACTTTCTCCTGATGATATACATTTTGACTTTAGTCATCAGCTAATTAGTATTTATTTTCATAAATGTCACTGCCAAATGGTTCATGTTGCTGATCTAGATTATTCTTAAACCCTTGCTTTGTGCTTTATTTATTCAACATGATTTAATCAAGGATCTACTCGAGTGTTTCAGCCACCATTCCCTACTGGATAATATCTGTCAGAGGGAAGAATGGCATGTCTTCATGTGTAGGGAAGTGTTCATGCCTTATATAGTCTGGGTCTAGTGGAGTTGCCTGCTGCACATTGCTGAACATAGCCAGGGGCTAACAGGGAATGTAGACCTTATGAGAGCTAATTAGAGAGTTATCAAGTTTTAAGAAACAAATAGTGTTGAAAAAAACTGAGCTTGCTGTGGAAATTAATCGAAAGTAATGAAGGTGTTCCTAGACTGACGTAGCCTTTCTCTTGGTGGACAGATTCAAACATGACAGTCACAGTCAGTAAAATGGAAATACCATTTCAATTCATGGAAATCTTGGCTACTCTGGGAGCAAAAATAGCCCCTCTCTCCTCCTTTACATGTTGGCCTTACAAGTTACCAAAGGTCAATGCAGGACACATTTCTTCTCTAATGGGAAGCTGTGTGACATTTCTGGGTGAGGATAATTCTCTTTGCATTGGCATCC
The DNA here is from genome assembly GCA_962446985.1 of Xyrichtys novacula. Lineage (NCBI taxonomy): Eukaryota > Metazoa > Chordata > Actinopteri > Labriformes > Labridae > Xyrichtys > Xyrichtys novacula. Next base: position 19,774,489 of record OY660874.1, on the reverse strand, counting down.
TTTTATTTCTAATAGTAATGCTGACATTTTAACTGAAAGCATCATGACCAAACAAAGAAACACAGAAATTTAAATTAAGTCCACAACAGTTTTCTAGCATTTTAAAAAGGGCATGCTAACAAGATGGAGTACTTCATCCTAACAGCAATGACCTTGCTTGGCCTACCCTCTCCACATTTCAGCTGAGTCTACAAGGGCCTTTCTGGAGTGAGCCACTGCTGCAACAATAACTATTTACAGGATTCCGCATAAAACCTCTGACAAGACCAGATCTGAGTCTCATTTGCATTAAATACCAAATGAGAAAGGGGCTTTTCCCACAATCATGTGAAATGGTAATTATCCAGATAGTGGATGAATGTGAATGAACAATAGCTCATCATTAGAGATGTGTCATGCAGCATGTGAGGGCTGTTTCCTCACAGCAACAGATAAAAGGTCAAGTCATTAAATGAGGTTTAGTTTTTGGATAAAGCAAATGAAAATTTTCAAAGCGCTGATTTTAAAAATACAGTTGAGAGGGATAAGGAACAGAGACCAATGAGTCATCAGCAAACATTTTTTACATTAACACACCAACTCACTGTGCTGAAAATCACAGCCCTATTGTGTGGTCAAATGAAGTAAAAGATCTTGTTCTTGATGTTGTAAGAAGATCTTGATATCTTGGTTTAGCTCAGGGGTTAAATCCACACTCAGGCTTTAGTTTAGTCAAGTGCCCCCTCCATCCGTACTATTCTATTGGAAAGAGTTTACTTGACGCCTATCTCTATAACGCATTATAAATATATGTATAATGCATTATAATCACATTATAGCACTTTATAACTATAGTTATAAACACTCATGTTATATGATCATAAATGATCAAAACACATTATAAACCATTTTATCATGACTTTCAAGGTCAGGTATTGTAATGTGTTATGCTTATTGTTATAAAGCATTATGATAATTAATGATTGTATATAATGATAGTTATACAAGTTTATAAGCAAATTATAACATATCATAAATATATGTATGATGCATTATCTATGTGGGCATTGTCAGTGAGTTGTTAACAGTTATAACACATTATAATACCTGACCTTGTAAGTCATGATAAAATGCTTTACAATATGTTATGATAGTTGCTATAAAGCATTATGATCATTTATAAGTGTTTATAACTGTAGTTATACAGTGCTATAACAAGATTATAACATACTATACATACATTTATGATGCGTTACAGAGAGAGGCAGTTACAGTAAATTGTTACCATCTTATTCTCTAATTAAGGCAAATTTTGCATGAACTTTAAAAGGTGGAACAAACCCTTTAGTAATGGATGTCTTGAGCCGAAAATATACATTTTATTTTTTTCTACATATTTAATTAGTACAAGTGGTTTTGCAGCTTGAATCACATGAGAAGTATTGAATTATGTTGACCAAAAAAATACTTTTATAATGAAAATCCTTTATATGTAATAGTTTCTCATTTTAGTGGTAGATAACAAACAAGTAGACATCTGGCCAATACGTGCTCTTTAGTAGATGATTAAGTAACCTGTCAGTCAGTTTTTGTTGTAAGTGCAATAATTTATATCAATTATCGTGTTCCTGCAAAGCAACCCCTTTTAATATATTAATGCTAAAAGTCCCTCCTGTTATGAGAAGGGTTACAAAACCTGCACATATATTATGCAACAGGTAAAACCACCGGGTGACTTCAAGTGTATCAAAGGAGGCACACGGGAGTTTTTCAGCCTCCTCAGGTCAAAAGAGGGGATTGACTGTTGCAGCACACAGCCACACAGCCACAGAGCCAAGAGCACGCACCCATGCACACATACCAAACCACAGTGGCAACAAATATAACATGATGGGTCGGATTAAGCTGATTGAACGAGCCAAACCTCATGACACTTTCACTTAGTGTCTCTTCCTCCCTTGTGATACTGAGCTATGGTCTGAAATATATCTACCTTATATCTCCTAGCGAAGCTCTCCGGAGTTATTGCTAAGAAATACACTGATATCACTTTTCACTGGCTGTTGATGGTGTCCTGTGAGTGCAGCAAAGCTAGAACAGCTACACAGACCCTGAAAACGATAGATGATTAATGCCTTTAGGGATCTACATTACATGAGTCAAATACCAAGTTAAAGGTTGATTTATGAGCTATGTGATCTTTTAGGGTGTTATAAAAATGGAGTTTAAACTTTATTGAATGCCTGGTTTACAGAGCCTACTTCAGATAATAACTATAAAGTAACAATTCAAGCTTGCAGAAAATACTTTATCCGTGAGTGTGGTAAATGCTAGAAATGACTCAGTTCTTAAATGGAAGATTGTACAGGCGTTTCAAACGGTCTTTGTGCCTCTCTGACTCTTATTAATGTCTTTTTTTGAGGAAGTGATAGTGTGGAGGAGTGTATACTGTCTCCAGCTGTAAAACTGTGTACAGGAATGTGTGAGCAAGGCTGTTTTGTGTGTGTGTGTATGAGGCAAACGGACATGCACACACACAAAGGGATAGAGAAGGACATGGAAGTGTGTGTTTCTTAGGGTTGAACCTCGGTTAAGATTCAGCCAAGGTCATCCACTTACTTATGACATACATGGAGCCAAACTGAGCCTCTCACTTGGACGCTCTCCATCTGCTTTTACTGATAAGAGCGGCTACTTCATGTGCAGTAGGCAGACACCGCGGCTCAGCATTGTGTGAGAATATAGTGTGATTAAAAAGCACATTAAGATTCTGCTGGATCACAATTAAGAGGAGGGTTTTCTCACACGTACAGTAAAGGAAAGCTGTGGCAGCTGGTTTAAATGTCATGTTTTACCACATCTAGAGGGGATTCATGTTAGAAATAAAACACCTCCTGATGGAATTTTCTCCATATTTGTACGTGCATTTTTGGTTTAATAAAAATGTATTTTTAGAAGCTTTTTTAAGCAATTTAAATGTCAGTTTTTATTGCACTTGCAAAAGAGTTAAAACTAAGGCTTCTCTGGTGCGTATTTTCTAGTATTTGCAGGGGCACATGTGGTATAAAAACACATTTAGAAAAGCTCCCTTTCTACTCAGTAAAGGTCAAGAACATCTCTGGTCTGTTATGGGTATATGCAGTCAAGAAACTACTGCAGGATTTGACAGTGGCCTGACAAAGTGTCAAAGACCTTCTGCTCGACTGTGGAGACTGCCAGCAGCCCATATGTTTTCCCTCATTGTCTTGAGTGGCCTTTGTAAAACAGGAGAGGTTAATAAGTATAAAAGCACCTCTTCGACCAATGGAACTGCCCTGCTGCTCTTAGATCGACACCGAGTCACCTTCCTGCAAGCTAAAGCTTTAAAAATTTATGAGTGGCAATTGATGTATATTTCTGGCGGACAAGTGAGTGTTTTAATTTGGATTTTTTCTGTGAGCTGAAGTTGAATCCCATAAATTTAAGACTGGGACAGGTGCTCTGACAGAAAAGAGAAATACTGGTGGCGATAAATACTATACGGGTGAGACATTACTTTTTATAGGGATTTAATAGGCAGCATGCTGGTGCCAGTCGTAACAAATTCAGGATGATGGCAACAGATTACAGCGTTGCAATAAAGTAATGAGGAGTCATGTTTGCTGTACAGGGAGGGTGGTTGGTTTCTCGCAAACATTTACACGCGAATCTGCTATTAAAATGAAGAAACGGCACTCTGTATGCGGATAACGGTCAGCTGTTTGTGCGTGGCTTTAAGCTAAGGTATCAAAAAAACACCAGGTTTATACCAATAAACCACCAAAACCGGGAGCCATAATTTCATATAGCACAGCCAGAAAAAAGGAAGCTTTGAGAGAGCAGCTGGGTTTGGAGAGACAACTGACTGATCTTGATAGACAATTAAAGGATAATTATTCTACAGCCCTGTTCAAAAAAGCAGAAGCCACACGATCTGCTCTCAACCAACTTCTTACACAAAAGGCAGAAGCAAGTATCTTTTATGCAAAACATAGATTGTTTGAAATGGGTGACAAACCAGGGCGACTTCTTGCACGCTTGGCAGCTGGTAGGCGAGATGTTAGAGCTATCTCCTCCTTAAAGGACGAAACTGGGAAAAATCATTATGAGACCAAAACAATGGTGGAGATAATGAAGGACTTTTATGAAAAACTCTATACCTCAGAATCCAATACATCACCCAACTGTATACAGAGTTTTCTAGATAAGCTTAGTCTCCCCTCCTTATCAGAAGAAGATAAATCCGCTCTTGGAAAACCAATAACTAAGGAAGAGATTAAAAATGCAATCAATTCCCTGCAGAATGGAAAGGCCCCGGGGCCAGATGGCTATGGTCCAGAGTTTTATAAAAAATTAGTAAACTTAATAGATGGACCTCTGCTAAGGATGTTCCTTCACTCAATAGAGAAGGGCTCCCTACCATGCTCGTTGTATGCTGCCAATATATCTTTAATCCTTAAAAAGGGAAAACCCCCTGACGAGTGCGGCTCATACCGGCCTATTAGCCTGATGAATGTGGACAGTAAAATATTTTCTAAAATATTAGCGAAGAGACTCGAGAACTACTTGCCACTTCTAATTGGATCTGACCAGACGGGCTTTATTAAAGGCAGGAACTCTTATACCAATATGAGAAAATTACTTAACATTATGCAGTATGCAAATACTAATCAGGTACCGGGTCTTGTTATCTCACTTGACGCCGAAAAGGCATTTGATCGCGTGGAATGGCCCTATTTATTCACGATCATGGAAAAATTTGGACTTGGGGAGGGGTTTATTAAACTTACTAAGTTGATATATTTCTCACCCAGAGCGAGTGTTCTTGTAAACGGTATTAAATCATCGGAGTTTGGGTTGGGGAGGTCCACTCGACAGGGGGACCCTCTGTCCCCACTTATTTTTGCATTGGCCATTGAACCAATGGCAGAGGCTATTAGAAGACATAACAGCATAATGGGTTTCAAAATTAATTCCTCAACACATAAGATTGCATTATATGCGGATGATGTTCTTCTTTTTCTCACTAACCCCGAGGTGTCTATACCAGCTTTAATGTCAGTCATCCAGACCTTTGGATCCTTCTCTGGATACAAGATTAATTTTAATAAATCAATGGCCATGCCAATTGGATATGGTAATAATATACCAAACATACCAAACTTTCCATTCTCTTGGTCTACTTCAGGGTTCTCATACTTGGGTATTTTTGTGTCTCAGAGTATTAAGAATTTATTTAGGAAAAATTTTGACACTGTACATAAAGATATCAAGAGTGATCTTAATAGGTGGATGGATCTGCCAATCTCTTGGATGGGCAGAATTAATTTGTTAAAAATGAATGCTTTGCCTCGGCTGCTCTATCCCATGCAGATGTTGCCTTTGTTTATTTCTAAAAAGTTAGCAAGAGAGGTTGAAAAGGATTTCTCAAAGTTCATTTGGCAAAATAAAAAACCCAGGTTAAGTATGAGGACCCTACAGCTCCCGAGAGGCAGTGGAGGTCTAGCATTCCCTAACATCAGACTTTATAATTGGGCTTGTCATAGTAGATTCATATGTGAATGGGTTCACTGCTACTTAAAGGGGACAGAGGACCCACTTGAATCCTGGGCATGTGTCCCATTTAGACTATTAGGGGAACTCACTTGCAAAAAATCTGCTCTTCCCCAAGTAAGGAACAACCCATTACTTCATAGCTCTATTAAAATATGGCATGACATGCAAAGGTTTGTGGGTAGGAGGGGTGCCTTTTCCTACTTGACCCCACTCATGGGCAACAGGGACTTCCTACCTGGTGTTGAAAATGCTGTGTTCGGCTCTTGGCGGGAAAAGGGCGTGAGAGTGGTTGGAGATTTGTTTGATGATAACAATGTCCTCATGTCCTTTTCACAAGCACAAAATAGATTTGGTCTTCCACAAAAAGATTTTTTTGCATATCTTCAAGCCCGTCACTTCATCAATACGAATCTTAAAGTATCTCAAACAGAAACACTGAAGGGACCAATTGACAAGTTCATAATTAATTTTACAGTGAAGAAAGGTCTTATCACATACTTTTATAATAGCCTTCAGAGTTGTAACCAACATAGTGTTGAGGGGCTGGTTAAGCGATGGGAGGAGGACCTTCAAAGGGTATATGATGAAGATGCGTGGGAGGGATGTATTCGGACCACTCACTCGTTGTTCCTCAACAGTAAATTTAAAGAAATGCAATATAGGATACTCCACAGACAACACAGAACACCTCATGTTATGAACAAAATTGACCCCAATAGATCACCATTGTGCCTGAAATGTAAAACGTCAAGTGGGACTTATATGCACTGCTTTTGGAACTGTTCGAAAATCTCGATTTTCTGGTCTTGTGTATCTAAGGAAGTGTCAGCAATATTCAAACACAGGATATGTAAAGATCCAGGCCAGTTTCTATTAGGTCTGCCTTCAGTGAATAGAGTTATGGATGCAAAAAGATCGAAATTACTCAATAAACTTTTACTTCTGGCCAGAAAATGCATATTATTTAATTGGATAAGTGAGAAACCCCCCACTGTAACCCAGTGGTACAAAGAAATTTTCAGAGTCCTTCCTATGGAAAGACTAAGTGCCAAATTGAAAGGAAATAATGACATTTTTATGGACATATGGCGGCCTCTAATGGATTATCTGCCTAAGGATCTAAGTGAAATTATCGAGAGGGGAAACACTGGCCTAGAAGGTTACAGAATGAGGTGAATGGTGGTAAGAAATCTTTCATATCAGGTGCAGGGACATGTATGTGTATATATGTATTTATCTATTTATTTTCCCTTTTCTTTCTTTCTTTTTTTTTTTTTTTTTTTTTTTTTTTTTTTTTTTTTTTTTACTGAGTTCTTCTTATTCATCTGTTTCCACTTGCTCAGACCTTACTGATGTATGCAATGCTGTATTGTTGTTATGTTCTAAAAATTGAATAAAATCTGATTATTAAAAAAAAAAAAAAAAACCACCAAAACCTTGACAACCCTGAGCACAGGCGCAGTGTTTCCTCATTAAACTCTCACATTGTCAAAATGAATACATTTGTAAGCCATCTGCTACAACATAGACCATTTCCCAGAGGTCCTGTGAAGGGCTACATCCAAAACATCAATTACATGGAAAAAACCCCAGGAAAGTTTCTATGAACAGGAGTGGATGATCACTTCAACTGCAGCTGATGGGCTCGACATGTATTGCCTTCTTAAATGAGGCGTACAGCCCATGGAGGTGGACCAATTGGCAGGAAATGAGACCAAATTGATTGGGAAACAGATGGAAGAGCAGCAGCCACTGTAAAGCCCACAAGGCTGTAAGTAGAAGACAGAAATGAGAGGTAAGGATGAGCCGATGTGGACAGACCAAAGTAAAGGACACATTAAACTTTGGAAATGACTTTAACAACTAAGACAAACACAAGACTTACTTAAGAATCAAATTAAACACAATGTTCTCAGAATTCTGCCAGAAAATGCCATTTCAAACTGAGGTATTTGGATTATTTAGGTGATATATTTCAAAAACCTCATATGTTTAACTTTTCAGCATTGAAAGTGATCCGTAACACTTATATTTTCTGTGTATTCTTCAGCAATCTTTCCGGGAAACAAGAGAGAAACAGAGTGGCCTTGAAAATCTTCCAAAGTAAAAGAGTTCTTGTCCTCTCATATCTCTTAAAGGTCACCTCTCAGAGACAATGTCTCAGCCCTCACTGCCAATTTTTAGATATATTCAAGATTCACTAAATCTTTGTTTTCAGACATATGAGCACTAATGACAGGAGAGGTCTCTGTGACCGTATTAATAACCTGTTTGAGTGCCAGACAGTTGCGACTGATTCCAATCCAAAACTCCAAATTTAAACTCAGGGGTCACACGACCAGCTGCTTTACTCGCTCAAAATGACAAACTTTTGTTTGATACCAACTCCAGACAGAGGCTGAACTGTGGTTATTAATGTTTTCAGGAGCTGGTCTTCATCAACATCAAGACAAGTACTGGACCACATAGAAGCTTATATCTATAGTGAAAAAGGAAAGACTTTACTCACGAGTGTGTGTGAATAATAAATATGGATAACATGTATTTTTACATTTTTTCTCCTTTAAGACTATAATCAGTAGCTTAAAGGAGATTAAACGGGGTCCCCTGCAGAAATGGTGCATTAGCTTCTTCAGGAAAATTTCATTATTGTATCCATGTGGTTCCTGTTATCTGAGAAAAAATATATCTCTCTGTCTCTCTATATTTATATATCAGCAGGTCCTCTTCCATTGATCCTGCTATGTCAAATCTCCATGTTTCTACAGCAGCCCAGAGTGAATGAACCCACACTGACTCCAAAAAGAGGAGGGAGTTGAGCTGCATGTTCAGTACGTGGTGTCTGAATAACCGAGAATAGAAAATGTCTTCAGCTGGAAAAGTTCATATCAGGGCGCCTCCAACAGGAGCAACTGTTCAAAGAGTTGAAAGAAATGCTGGCAAACAGTTTGAATCAAGGTATGTTTGTGAGTCTTAAAGTAAGTTTATTTACTCTTTTAGTGGAAACAGTATTTTGTGCATTGTGATTTGTCATTTATGAACTCAAATTTAACACTCACAGCCCGTAAAGCCTGACCATGACTAGTGTTACACAATGAAACAATGACCCCACTTTAAGGCTGGACGATATGGCCTCAAATCAGTATCACGATATATTGAGCAGTTCACCTTGATAATAATAAATGGATGATAACTACTCCACAAGCTGCTCACACCCTCCCACATTAACTTCGTCTACTTCAGCCGCCACTCCACCCACTGCAACTTTTGAACCGTCTCCTCACCTGTCTTTCCCTCCTTGTTAGTGACTTTCATTTTTTTGACACCAATTATATTGACAAGGGCAAAATTTTCAGTTTATCGCCCATCCCTACCCTACTTTATGACATCCATTTCAACATTGTGAAGTTTGCTTACATCCATGTATACATCATGAAAACAAGAACGGCTCTCCAATATGAGACCAGGGCTGCAGGAGCATGTGAATGCAGAACCATCTGCAACATCACTGTAGGATCCGATGAGTAAGATCCAAAGTGACACTGTCAAAGAAACACTTGAGGTTCTGCCTAATAAGGATAATAAAATGGTTTGGAACGGGGTCCAGAATCAGCCACAGTGACCCAAATATAAATGAGGTCATCATTGTTACATTATAAGAGGTCTGGAATTTAAACACTGACAGGGGACAAAGCCGCTCTTGACAGAAGCTAGTTTCACTCACAACCCAAGAAATGGTGTCAGTGTGTCTGAACCCAAACAGGATGTTCCTCAAACACTCATATCTTACTGTCGTCCTCAAAGCAGCTGCCTCCAAATGACTAACAGGAGTCTGTGTAAGTGTGTTACCTAAAAACTGATCAAATGTACACCTGTTACTAGAGCCATCATCCGGCTGAAAGCCTTGGAGATTATTTAAGTGGCTTCATAGAGGTCCTCTCTGAACTGAGAACACACATAACTTTTCTTTAGCACTCTTGAGGCTAATTTTCCACAATGAACCCCATAAGGTGACTGATGCCAACTTATGTGCTCACCAGCTCACCAGTCAGAGTTGGGAGAAGAAGAAAAGAAAAAGCTTTTTCTAATCCTGTACCTTATCTCTGGAATACATCACAACAGCTTCCTGAAGTCAGAGCATTACCTATTGTAGATCATTTTAGGCTTTTCAATATGTCATGTTCTTAATTTGTGATTTCAATTGGACTTGTATTAATCCTTATTCAGATATTTATCATTTTCTTTGCTGTATATCTTTTATTGCTTCTGTAGATGACTTCCAGAAATGAGGGTATAACTAATGGGATCCAAGGAGACAAAATAACCAAAAACATTTATTTTTCTCTTTGCCAAATTCTCCAGAACAATATCAATGGATCTCCTGTTTTTTGGACTGTCAAAAACATGCAGTGACACACACACACACCTCACTCCCTGGGTTGACATTTGAAGATTACAATCTGTCACTTACTTCACACTTAAAGACACACCCGCTTAACTTTTGAAGTGGTGATGTAGCGGGTGTGAGGGTATGATTTAACTGTCTGTTAACCTCAGAGAACGATCTCAAGAAAAGAATGGCCCCTTCGCTGTGAATTAGCTCCATGTCTCCGTATTGCAGATTACTTTGTTACCACCGCTGAATGTAGATGTGCTGTCGACCGCGGGCCTGCTGTCACCAAGAACTTGATAAAGCAGACGGTGTCAGATAATGACAGATCTGAGCTGCGGCTTGTCAAATTCCTCTCAAATGTATTCAAAGTGCTTTAAATAAACAGGTTGTTTGCAGAGTGCAAAGTGCATGAGTCATCAGTGGAGAGATGAGACAGGAATACAATCGAGGGTCGTTATCCGCCCAGAGTGTGAATTAAAAATCAGAGCGCGGTCCTCACATCATTAACCCTTCGCTGTTACACTGACCTTCGATGTTCATTTGATCTCATCCTGTTTTCTGTGTGAGTGGAAGTAGAATAGGGGTGATGGTGCATGGGGGTGTGGTGTACCCTTTGATGCTGTAATGCAAAATTTCTTTTATCTCCTGTGGAGCATTTGAGACTAGACCCCGCTGTCCAAAAACTCAATTAGAGCTATTCTGGTTGTGAAACCAACAGCATACGAGGAGGCGTGAGGCAGGGAGGTGTGAACGACGCAGGGGAAAGAAAAAAGCAATACATGAAAGCATCTATTAGAACCACAAACTGAGCAAAACAAACAAAAAAGGAACATATTCTTCAAAAAGAAACCAAATTTCTGGTTACGATCGGCCCTGAATGTGAAATATCCAGCTGGTGAACAAATAAGCTTTTCGTTTAAGTTCATGTTAACAGTTAGCATTGTGTTTAACAGGTAATTGAAGGCACTTTGCTTGATAAATGATGTGTGTCTTCGCTGCACAGGGAGAAAATCGTCTTTTACAGTCTGCTGAATTCAGGGTCTCATCAGCACAAATACCACAAAGTAACGCTACAGAATCCTAAAAGCTCAAAGCTCATAGTGTGTTCATCCAGCCAAAACTGTGTGGGTTTATATGCCTGCAAATGAAGTATACTCTACCTTAGAAACAAGGTGAGTCCCGCCCCCATCCCCACAACATTATTCCTTCATGTTTGTGAAAGGATGCACTGTAGCTGAGGTAAATAGGGAAAAAAAAGGAGAGGAGGTTGGGAGGTGAAGAGAGAGAGGCATGGCTTTTTACATTAGGGCTTTCATCTCTCTCCTGCCATCGGTCATCAGAAAAGGGAAAGAACACCGACTCCCAAACACGGCGCTTCGTTCCAATCTCATTTAGCTCAAGAACCAGCTGAGACACGGGAGAATGAAAAAATAAAGAAAGGCTATATTACAACCACCCAAAAAGAGCAAAAAGAATTATTCATGCACAAAGGAATTTCCCTGCATTGTCGCGGCGCCAAAACAAAGAAAGGAATATTCTTGGTTTGCAAAACAAAGATGGTCTTCAATCAGAGGAGAGCTATTTGTAACCCTCATCCTGCAAGACCACTAATAGTCATGAAATGCTTCCTGCGGATCCTGGGGTCCAAAAAAAGAAGCCCAAACTCCAAGCGAAAGGTCAGCGCTAACAACAGCAGAACAAACGTCTTATACTCTCCAGCTCTCTCGGTTTCTTAAAGCAGAGCACACTGAACTGCACATCTTCTCAAACAAACAGATGAAGACAAAATCTTTTCTCACACATCGTTCAGACTCACTGACTGATGTTTTAATACACTATGGGCAAAACTGGACATGCATTATGCAGGGGAGTGTTTGTGTTTTCAAGAAATCGCAGCAGAGGGAGTCATACGTTTACCAGTGTTGGGAGAGCATGTCTTTAAGGAATCATGGGAACAACATTTCCAGGCCATTTATTTGCCTTATTCACAAGTTATTTGTCCAGTTTGACCTTTTAACGCTGCACAAACAGAAATGCATAAACAGTGAGGGGCAGAGCCGGGGTTTGCATTGAGGGAACATATTGAAAAATGAAGAAATGATGGAGGAGAGGACAGAGCTGTGAGCGTGCAGTATTTTTATGACGCGAGAACAGTTTGAAGTCCTAATTAAATTAGTTCGTTAAGTTAAATAAGCAGAACTACAGCAGAACTGTCCACAGTAATGTCAAATGGTCCATGTTTGGAAACCAGTGTCAAAGGTTCATAAAATATGGGTGTCTTCTGATCAACCTCAAGCTGTAAGATATAATTCATTGATAATGCTGTTAAAATATACTTTATTTTGCTGTTTAATTTGGATAATGAACTGTGTAGTGAGCAAGTTGTTGTGTAAATAAAAATCCCAACCAGAGGAGCAGGACCCTGACACAATAAGTGGAGGTCTTATCAACCTACTCACTATATATTATCCTCCTCACCATGATGTGACCACCAACTAAAGCTGCAAACAAGTTATTAACAAAATACCTATTTGAAAAAAAGCATACATCTCAAAACAAGATATCCTCCATTTCCATGACAGATGGATCTCCTGTTGCAGTGGAGTCTTATCAGCCTACTTGCAGCTTAAAGGAATATTATGGCGTAGAATTAAGTTAGGGTCAAACACACCATAACACCGAGTTAGACAACCCGTCGAGAGATGAATGTTAAAGACCGCTTGCTTCTCTAGTTATACCAACTTTAGTAACGACCACAGAAAGCAATACAGAGAGCCACCTGCTCAACCAAAAAGCCACTCTATAGCCACAAATAATGCTCAGAACAGCACCTAACTTCATCAACAGTACATATAGGGTCCCAGCTATAGCACTAGCCACCAAACATCTTTTTAGCATTGCCTAATTTCTATAGCTAAGAGACTAAAGAAAACGTACCTACTCTCTTCCAGCAGTCGCTTTGTACGGAGACCTTGGGCAAGTAGATCACTGACTGCCGTTGGGTGACACAGCTCAAGGAAGAACATTTATGATAATTCTTCATGGAAATGCAATCAGACCGAGACCCTAACGCAGAAGAACTACCGTGTCTGCAGTGCAAAACAATCAATATGATGATTATTACTACAAGAAAATGATAAAGTCATGATCATAAATGTTCTTACTAGAGCTGCGTCACCCCACAGCAGTCTGTAATGGACTTGCCTGGTCTCTGTTGAACTGGCTTTGACCAATCGGAACCATACATTCAACATACCTAGGTAATATAAGCTGAACTTTTCAAACCTACATGTTTCCTGTCAACATTTGTCAAATATTAATAAGAAGTATAACTGCTGCCCATTCAATGATTTAAAATATGCAAAGTCTGGCACATTTCCATGCATAAAGGCAGAGTCCCTGGCAGGGAAAAGAAGAACTGCATTGACAGTGAACTGTATCAAAACATGGCTTTCCTCTCAAAAACTAAGAGGCAGCATGTGGACACTCCAACCAGAAAGAGAGATACAGATATAGCCATGTGCTTTCTCACCGGTGATAAAACAGATAAAACAGCAAACAGGTATTCTTCACTTTTTTTTCCAAAAAAAGGTGCAGAGAGCCACAGTTTGTGACAGCTGAAGGGTTATTACCAATTAGGCCAGCTGTGTCTCTACGCTCGTGTGGTGGAGGGGGGAGAAAGTGAGGTGCGGGTAAGGGGAGGTGCGCACAGCTGAGCCTCTGCAACAGGAGGTGACAAAAGAGAGAGAGACACAAGCAACAGCGGTCGACCAGTCCTGTTTGAAAAATCTTCTCCTCAGGTCCACGGATGAGAAACAGAAACAAGGAGAGGAAAAGATTCAGGGACTGAGCCCTGCTGCTGCTGCTGCTGCTGCTGCTGCCGGTGGTGAAAATAAAGCGCTGGCCTCAACCTCCTGACGAGTGTTTAATGGAGCAGTCACCTTCAGAAAAAAAGGCGGCCATGACATAAGCAACACCACCGTGAAGAAACACTCAACGGATTAAGTCCAAAACAAAATTGCAATTTTGTAGTTATGTCTATGAGATGTATTTTCTGACAGTTTCCCCACTTTCAGTTTACAATTTATAACAAATTTTGCCACTCCGACTTCAGCTGGACATTAATAGCAGATTTTATACTGGCGACCCTGACTAAGTACATCCCATGCAAAGAAAACTGCTCTGGCAATTTTGTTTGTCAAACCCACACAGGTTTGCAAGTTATCAGACTTTAGCTCACCATGCAATCATATAACCATGCTATAGCAAACTAGATGTTATCTGACACTATTTTATTCCACGGAATATTGCAGAAGTGGTTTGCTGTCAATGCAGAAAAGAAAAATATAAGATTTAAAACCATAACTTTTCCACAGCAACTGAAGCATGTCCAAATGCAGCCGCAAGAGTCTTAACGTGAATTATGAAATATGAACAAATTAAAACACATTTCAAAACCCTTGTATTAGTACCTGTTACACCCGTTAATCTGAGAGGTGGTTTTGGATCCCTTAGCACCCCAATCCATCTCTGCTTGCTTGTGACATATGAACCACGTAGGACATCTAGGATTTCTAACTCTGTCTGTGGTGGTGACTGCTGGACTCCAGTTTTACTATAACATCATTGTCACATCAGCCCTGAAAAGGTCTATTGGTTTCACAGGAAGCTATTTTCCCTGCAAACTGGAAAACAAAACCTCATTCAACTCGATCACACCTTCAAAACTGGTCTATTGACATGTTTGTATAACATGTTTATCCATCCAGGGTGTCATGATCAACAACCAGTTTGGATCCAATGATCCTTACACCTCTACTGTACACCAATGTGTCTGGTCCTGCTTGAGATTTCTGCCTGTTAAAGACAGTCTTTTATCCTAGCTTTTGCCAAGAGCGATGGCAGGATGACTAATGTTGGGGTGCTCTAAGAAAGTGACACAGGGAGCAGAGTCTTATGCTGCATTCCAGTTGTACTCGGAAGTTGGAATTTCCAAGCTACGTGTCGGAAATTCATCTGGAATGCCCCCCTAGAGTCGGATTTTGGACTTTGAAAGTCGGAGATCCTCACCAACCCCTGCCCAACGTCTTACTGTGCTACGATGTTTGTAGAGTAAAATACTGTGTTATGTGTTGTTTACAATTGGTATCGCTAACAACAATTAACAACCGCTGACAACCGTTGACAACAGCTAACAACAGCTCACAACCACTAACAACAACAATTGACAACGGCTAATGACAGCTGACAATTGTAAACAACAGCTAACAACGGGTAACTGTAGGCGTCCATCTTGGTTTTCCAACTAGTTAACTGGAACACCGTCAACTCAGGTGTAACGTCATTCCCAGCTCCAACAACCGACTTCCGAGGTAACTGGAACGCAGCATAAGACCTGCTGTATAAAGAGCCAAATTAATTTGCATTTTTATGGTTATGACCACAGAACCATCTTGTTAAAAAAACATTCATCTTACTGAATAAAAAAAAAAGGCTGGACTGGACAAACTAATCTCAGGTCTATAGATGAATCTAGCCCCCTCTTTTTTACTCTACTGCAGGTAAAGGCATCCTCACAGTTGAACTGTCAGCTTCAGAGGTCCCCCCAGGAACTGTGTCCCCTTGCTTGTAACCGCTAATATTAACCTACTTAAGGTTAGAGAGACTTATATTATTGGAGGAAAAATTAGCACCCACAGTGAAGTAGAAAGTCATCTGCTGTTTGAAAATACCTGTAGCTCACATGAACAGTGGTTAGGGGAATTATGAAGGAAAATGCAATCATAAAAAATGCAAAACACAATCCAACCAGCATGCATCAAAGAGCACGGCATAATTGCATTATCAGAAAACACCCATCCTTCCTCAGCTCTTCAACAGATTCATGGTTTGCTGTGTGGAGTGAAACAAAAACAAAGAGGCTCATGCTCCTGCACTTCTGTTCCCTCACCGCTCAGCTGGATCAACAGTTAACTCGGCTCAGAGTGACTGCGCAGGCTGCAAGTGACAGCAGTGAATTAATGATTCATTATGCACAGTGTAAGCAAATAGTGAGCCAGTGATGTAGGGGAATGGATTTAAACATCCAGATCCAGACCAGCGCCAAGCATGACATCTCCAAAGCCATTAAAAAAAAAGTCCAAGAAGAATCCAAAAGCAGCTCTGGTTTGTGAAACCGCAGGTTAAAAGAGGAGAACATGCCAAGGGTGCTGCTCAGATCTGCACTATTTTTTCAGAAAGCAACTTCTTCAGAAACCTGGAACCTGAAAATATTTATAATCATTCATTATAAACGTGATATATTGCTTGTTCAGCCTGGAGCTTTCATCTAAATGAATTTTCCATTTTCTTTTCATTCAGGCCGGTCACTCGAGTCCTCACTTCCTCTCTGCCTCACCATATGTTCAGAGGTTCAAGCTACGGCAGAACTGCAAAATTATCTTAGAACTCATGGAGCTTGATGCAGCAGCATTAAAATTTGATGTTTGTATCAAAAATACGTCTGCAGCTCGTGATTAATAATGCAGAGAAAATGCACAACTGCAGAACAAGTCGAACATTTATATTCCATTAAGACAAGTTGCAGAAAAACTAAAAACATGCTTTGTGAAAGTGTCTGTTAAACACACCAGACTTCACTTTCCGGTGTACATAGGCGCTGTAATCACTATTTATAAAGTTCACACATGCAGTTCTACAAACGTTCACTCTCCTGTGTCCATGGAGATCAGCTAAAGGCTGTAAATTCAGCACAGAATAGACTCTTGCGTCTTAAGTTTCTATTGTAAGGAGTGTTTTTTTTTTTCCCAAGTTCACAAACATTATTATATCTCCCTCCTACCTTTTCCATCCCGCTTATCCTCTCTCTTCTTGTCACGAAACATGAAAACAGCACGTCTTGATTGTTAAATTAGATCAAATTCACATTTAACTAAAGCTGTGAACATTTTAAAAGGCTGGGAGCGTGAAAAATCTGACAACTGCCTTTTTATGCTTGTGCTAAACGGCTCAAAATCAGTGGTTACACAACCAAAACAAACAAAAACAACGCTATGATGGATCTGTAAATCTTTCACACTTCAGACACCTTGATTTTAAGATGGATGGTTCCAGTCAGAGAGGACTTATGACCAGGTTAAATATGGAGGCCCTGATGTCTCAAGATCTTATGGATGTACAGCGAAACATCTGCATATGTCAGTGTGATAGATGACGCAGGAGCAGAGATCGAGCGACCTCGCTGTTTGGACAAGCGCTCTGTTAGGTTGCCCCCCCTTCCCCTTCCCCCCTGCCACTTCCACTGACTGATGGCTGCACACTGAATGTGAACGAGTCTGTACAATCACAGCGATAAGCCTCCGATAATGGCTGTGAAAGATTTTGTCAGGTTCAGACTGAGGTGGGGGGTAACAGATAATCAATATGGAGCGTTCTTGCTTTTTGGTTGTGGATCTTTCAGACAAAAAGAAAACTGTAAATTCTCCAAATCTGTGCTATAGCAAAGATTAAAACTCTGTGAAAAGAGCTTCAATTGTTCTCCAGGGGTACACAGATTCAGAGCTATTGGGATTAGAGATTTCCTTTTTTCCCTCTATTGCAGGGCCAGTGTCACAGTGAACTGATTTTCTCTAAGACATCTGAACCCCCAAAGGCACATGAGGAGCTGCAAAGGTACTAGAAAATGTGAATCAAATGAAAGAATGAGGGATTTAATATAACCATCCATAAAAATCTTCTTCAAGAGGGAACGTTTTCAAGATGATTCCCTTACAGTCTGAGACAATTAAAATGTCTTACTTGGCCTGCTTGCACAGTCTATAAAGGCAAACTGTTGGTGCATGTCTGAAAACGTACTTCCTTTCGATGGGTAAGATACTGCACTTGCTTTCTGTGAGCTGTTAGATTGTTGCTGCTCAAATAGCTTGGATGTAATGATAACAACTTACATAACTAGAAGGAAAGTGTCTATGCTTTGGCAATAGTAATGTTTTAAAAATTGTTTTGTACAAGAAAGGAGAGTGACTGCAGCTCCGAATGGAAGTATGTCTACCACAGAGGCAGCCAGCTCCAACACAAAGTCACTCTATTTTTTCATGTGTCTTTGAACAATTTCACAGGATGACAAATATGTTTTTATTGAGCCTCCTTGGTCAGAGAAAAATTCAGGGAATTTATTTCGCAAGGGTATCTTCTGAAACTACAGTGCCTGCTTTATTGTCTGCACGTATTTGAATAAACAAACACTACTATCTTTTTTTTTGTTGTTGTTGTATTTCAAATACAGATCCCATTTTGCAGGAATGTTGAGTCGATGGTAAGACGCGCTGCAAACCAGCATGCTGCAGAGCCAGTTTAACAGGTTTCTACAGGGGGTATTAAAGTGAGGCACTGCTTAAATCTGCAAATCCTGTCAAAGTTGTGGGGATGCACCATGCATATCACAATGATCCTCTAGAACAACACAGTTAGCAGCTACATCTTAACATTTAGACAGACAGCCACCTTTGATTGAATAACTGTTGTAATGTACTGTGTTTTTTAAGCATTGTGACAGATTCTTCATTTCATCCTTCAGCAGCTCCCAAACATATTTAGCAGGGGGACATATTTATTTTGTATTAGACACCTGGCTCTGCAAAACTCAAAGGAAACAAAGCGTAAAAGTGAAGAAATCCAACTGTCTGGAGTTTGCAGCTCTCATTAGTATTCATGCCTTGTTAATGTTACTGCTCAGTGACACAGATTCCCGTATAAGAGCCAAATATTGTCAACTCCAAATCCACCAATTAAAACACATCGATTTGTCTCTCTCCACATTAGCAACACATAGTCCTTGGATCTTAGCATGGAATAAGAAGGAAGCAAAACACTGGATTGTGAGCAGTGTAAATAATCTCTGCCACAGCCCTGATTATGATATATGGAGAACACAGTCATGCACTCAAACATGCAGCCAGAGCTGAAACACAATCAAAGGAATCATTACCAAAGCAAGGAAATGACTCATATATAGTTTCATTTGCTCTCCCAAGACCCGCAGATCCATGTTAACTCATTTTATCACCTCAGATCCCGATACTAAATGTATAAATAACAAGCAGAGAGGCGGCGAAGAGGTCACAGGGTTATCCTGCTTCCCTAGTGGTTCTCAACACCGGGGGGATTAAGCAGGATGTGACTGATGTAATGATAAGAGCTTAAGAAAAATGAGGCAGATTTCTACCTACTGTAACTGCCCCCCTTCGAGTCTGTGTTGAAAAGAGATTTAATGCGATTAATTTAAAGAGCTTTAGTGAGACTAATCTGGATAAAAGAGAGTGGTTAAATAAACATGAACAGAGTAGAGGAGGGAACAAAGGTGGCGCAGCCTGGGAGAAATCCTGAGTTTACACAAGG
This sequence comes from Xyrichtys novacula, assembly GCA_962446985.1. Classification (NCBI taxonomy): domain Eukaryota; kingdom Metazoa; phylum Chordata; class Actinopteri; order Labriformes; family Labridae; genus Xyrichtys; species Xyrichtys novacula. The sequence goes on along the minus strand of OY660874.1, from coordinate 19,755,147 downwards.
TCATCTGCGGCATGTCGTTTTTTAAATGGAAGAATAATAATGTCCATCCAGGTATTTGAGAAAAGAGAAAGAGAGGGTAATACTTACAATTTCATTTTGAAAGGATTTGATACTGTAGATCTGCTACTTTTGGATGGTTTTATGGTTGGAGGTGTTAGTTCAATCATTTGGACGGTATTGCACTTTAAAACAGTGCAACAGCCCTGGTTAAACTTATGTCTATTTTTCACAGCAGCCAAAAGTCACAGTAAACTTTGGCATTACTGTCTAAATTTTAACTACTGTAGCAAACATAGCAACAAGCTAAGAATCAAATAAACAGCAACAAGGTCTTTATTTGCAGTGTTATTGACTAGCTGGTGGCAAAACTAACTGTTTTTTTAAGTATTTAGCTATTATTACATTATTACATAGTGGCATAGCTAGCACCACCTAAACTCCGAACGTTTTTTGCTGCCTGCAAGAAAACCGATGTTAGCCTGCTTGCTAGCTGCTCCACCACTTTAGACAAGGCTAACTAAAGAATACGTCAAGAAATTGTTAGCATGTCGATACAGTTGACAATGGCAGAGAACATCACAGACGTACATGTTGCAGTTCTTTCTCCGAAGGTAAAAGGTTTTCTTTGGGACACAGAATTCCACAGGAAAGCAGACATAGGGCTGTGGACATCATACTCCTTAGATTAAGCCCAAGGCAAACGTTTTATTGAATTGTTAGCATTAAATTGTCAAGGTGAGCAAATAATCTTTCTTACATTAACAGCTAGTTAAGTACAGCTGCCAGAGAATTAGATAATCATAAACAACCATGGAGATCACAATTTCTTTTGAATCAAGTGATGTTGTTTCACGCTTCTGTCTGCTCTGCTACTGCTGCTCCTGATCCAGAGCCTATAAATTGGTTTGAAGGGATTTAAATTGAGCTTTATGACCCGAGTCTTTACTTTATTGATGAAATGCATTTTTATATCTACTCATATATTTAGTTGACTACAAATTAATAAATAATAATCTCGCTGAACTCCACCGAGTTGTCTGTATATGCAATAAATATGCCCAGCCTGGGTTGTGATTACATTTCGTAGAAACACTGAGGGTACAAAGCCAATAAACAATTTTCCTTTTTTTTCCTATCAACATGACTCTGCCAAAAACTTTTGTAAGGAGACATGCCAGATAATTCCATCCATCCTCCCCTGCCTCTGGCCTGCTTTTCATCCAGAAGACAGTGTAAGAGTGACTGCTTTCCAGCTGTCTGGTCCTCTTCTATATCGCCTCATTTCTGTAAAACCGCAGACTCTGTTAAGCTTGGGCTACACTGATTGTATCAAAGGCTTCAAAAGTGCTTGTGAAACTTTTCCCTCACAGAGCTGTTTGATAAGACACCTGCCTGATTTTACTTTATTGCCTGAGGGTTTACTCAGCTGATAGAGAGGAACAAAAGGCAGATGACCAGACACCTACTAAAATGATTCATGCCATTGCACTTCTCCTGCAAAGCTCTGATGCCTTGCCAAGTTACACACATTCCTGCAATGAGCTCCAGATTATTATCACTTTGCTAAGTGGAAGTAATCCCCTGGGAGGTTTTCAAGGTTTACGACACTCCATCCAAACATAAAGAAGTGAAAAAACCAACAAGGCAAAGCTGGCATTTCCAAACCGTGATCGGGAAATGAAATTTCTGTATTCTTCCTTCAAAGCACCTCTTTTCTGTGTTGATTTAAAGCGTTGTCATTTCTGTAATGCAGCTATAGGGGTTTGAAATAAGTCTGCTCGGTTTACGCTGCTTTATGTGGATTTCATAAATGTGAGTCTGTCTTCAGACACAGGTGCATAGTGCATCAGTTGACTCAATTACACAAAGGAGGAAGGTGCTTCACTTAATTTAACTTGTAATACTGCAACTCTACTTCGTATGATATTATATGATGAACTTTTTCCCCTATTTTCCCCCATTACTTTTATTTGAAGTAAAGCTCGGTAAGCCAAAACAGAGGATTGTTTATTAGAGTAAGAAATTGAAAACTTAGGGTTGAGCCTAAAGGCAGAGACAAATTTAGGGCTTGACTTTCTTGTGACTTTCTTGGTTTTTTGTCCAGGCTGTTGGTCTAACTGTCACTATTACATAACACCTTAAACTCCCACAGGACCACCCTACATCTGCATCCCTCTCTTGACTAATTCCATCCCAGCTTTCAACCTGTCCAATAACAGAGCCCCTTGTGTGCAGTAAAAACTGTGACCATAAAGCATTGAACCAAACACCTCTTCACACAAACTGACAAGAGAGAAAATTGGAGTTCAAGTTTCGCCCCCTTTGTTGCTGCAGACTCATGTAAATGTCAGTGGAGGATTTAATTCAATGGCCCGAGGGCTGGGGGTCTTGTTGGCACAGATTAATTCTTCTCTGCAGAGTTAAGCCAACGGGCTTGCTCTACACCTCGCCCTCGCCTGGTACAAGTTCTACAACTTTCCGTCTCTTTTCAATGTGCCAGTCACATTGCAGAGGAAGGAAGAAGACTAAAGACAGAGATTGTTTGAAATCCTTCAAAGGAGCGAGCTGTCTCCCCTACATCTACTTTAAGGGGGAAATTGAGTCATGGACATTATGGTTCGTTTTTCTGTTTCAAGCAATTTCATTGTCATGCCAAATGTGATACATTGTGTGAACTCAAGCAAGGAATGAGGCAGAGACAACAAATTATGAGTGCAGTTACAACAAACTGACTGTCGTTACAGATATTTTGGGGATTTTTGAGTAATAAATAACCAATAAACTTCTACAGATAAAGAAGTTGGCACAGCGCTGAGGTGGCCTCAAAGATATGAACAGCCACCAGGGAGAAATAAACAAACTTTCTGGGCTGCAACTAAGTTAGGTAGGAGGAGTCATAAAATCCAGTATATTGAGCGGCAGCTGTATAAATAGTTAACCGTCAGTAAAGCAATTTGAACCATAAATAAGGGCTAAGGCATAAATTCTTAATAAAACAATTCAAAGAATATAAAGAACAGATGTTTTGCAAAAGGGCTCAATTAACAGCACATATCAAGTTATCAAAAAAGGGGTTCTGCAAAAACTAAATGGGACTTCACCATCAGCACGTGTACTGCATGCCATAAAAAATACATTCACCCATGCACACTTTGAATTCATAGATGTTGATAAAAATCTATGAAATAATATTAGAAATATGTTCGATAGGCTATAACACACTTCAATAACCAAATCAACAACAACACAAATCAATTATTGTTCACAATGATTCACAATAGATTGGGGAAAATATTGAACACAGATGCAACATTTTGAAGCACAACAGGTAGAGTGTAGTAACTGAATAGAAATGCTGCTGCTTTGCACAGCAGCTCTGCCCAAATCCTATCAAAAACACAGTTGGCAGCTACACTGCATAGATATTAGCTCTAACAGGTTGGCACAGCAGCTAATCAGCAACTCCAAATCCCTTCTAAAAAGCACACGCTAACTTAAAAACTACATCCCAAGAGCTTCCTGTGATGTTAGACACTCAATAGTGGTCTTTACCAATATATAAAGATGCAATCCTCTCTGGAAACAGTACGTCCAGTCTGTTCTGTTGCTTCAGTTGTTTTTAACAGCTTTGATTTGCCAAAAAAAAAATAGTCTCATCCTCTTGATTGTGACAAGCTGGCAAAACATCTGTCTTTCTTTAAACTCTCTAGGCTTGTAGTGTTGCACGGTATACCAAAATTTAATATTCCTCAATCCTCACGCAAGGAGTACAAGTGATGTTAGCCTTGTGGCAGTATTTTTTGTTTAAGTCCGAAAAATACCCTGCAGCTGAGTGAAAAACTTGTCATGCACGATTTTATTCCAATATCGAATCAATATCTGTATCGGTCAATATTGGAGGCTACAATATAGGTATCGTATAGGAAGTCAAAAAGTTGTATCAGGACACCCCTAACTCTATATAGGTCAAATGGCCGAATGTGGCTTGGATGTAAGTAACTGAGCAACATTTTCAAGGCAAAGGGGATGATATTTTTCCAATGACACCCTCAAGGTAGCAGTAGTAATAAGAAAGGTATGTCAGACTATCAATGCTAAGGGAAGCATATGCTGGTCAGTCATTTACATTCCAACAGCCTGAGCCCCCCCACTCAGAGAGAGAAAAGCAATGCCTCAGCTTCATCATTCCTTCTACTGACAACACCAGCGAGTCATCTCCAGAGAGAATACAGCCACACCATGTGTTGGTGAACAGAGCCAGCTGTAAGAGTCTCTTGTCGACTACTGTGCTTTAAGAGCTGGTGAACCCAGTGACTTATTGAAATGTGTCATGCAAAGGAGGAAACACGTCAAACCAGGACCTTCGAAAGGCATGCATAATGACAGGTTAGCATACAAGCTCATGCCCTGCTCACTAGTGCGATGCTGATTAAGTACTGTGCATAAAAAATATCAATAACAGAGCCAACCTGCATCTTGATTAGTATTATGAGCCTACATGTCAGTTTTATAACAACAAATGTAGTATGCTGCTGCAATTACTTGAGGGTCCCAAAGGGTGCTTATTACGATAGTTACACAACTAAATTGCATTGACCTGCTAGCTCACGTTGCTTGAAATGTGTGTGGTGGTTCTGAGGAGAATACAGCCCATGAAAAGGCCCATTCCGTGTAAATTTTGCAAACATAATAGCACCCATAGTGAACACAATGCTCCTGGATAAATACAAAAAAAGTGATAAGGTTGATTTAGAATTGTTCAAGAGGATTTGTCTGCAGAATTATGGTTCATCGTTTGTAGAACTATTGAAAGCGTAGGCCTGAAATACTAAAAATATGCAATTGCAGGATCATATGAGCTATTAATCTGACTTGCAGTTCAGGAAATCCAGGGAAAAAAAATTGTTAGGGACTTGTCCAGTGATTACATAGTGTCAAAATACTGTTAATAAATTGTGAAATCCAAATGTGATCAACACATCCTGCATCTGATTTGGTATTGAGAGTAGAACCAGGGTTGTTTCAGTTTCAGGTATCATTTCAGTATAGAGTATCATCATATTACCGGAATCAAAGTCTCAGTTTTGGTGTCAACATCACTTGTGCACATAATACACGACAGGATGTTTACACAACAGAGATTCATGAATCCTGTTTTTCAGTCAAGACCAACAAATGAATTGACTTTATGGCACTACTGTTGCCTCTAAGAAATTGGTATTGCAAGAAATCATCTTCTAGCTACTTGCATCAGGGTTTTTTTTTCCCATCGGCCTATTTCTCTCAATTTAGATTTTGCCCTCACAGCATGTTTGCTTGTGCCAGCTACCATGAAGAAGTCTTATACATAGCTCCATCAATGCAGACAGACTGTTACACACTTCATCTCATGATTTGGTCACCTGTTTACTCCAGATAAATACAACCAAACAGAAATTGAGTGAAACTGATAGAATCATTAATACGTGAAAGTTCTCCCCCTCACTTCCAACCCCTGAAAGGATTTGAAGATGGAACATCGCAAAGCTGCAAAGAAATGTGATTTTGTGATACCGTGCGTAAGAGCCGAGAGTTCAGCACACAATTTGATCCACATGATGTGTTTGATGAGCTGGATTACAATGGCGAGAGGGAGGCAGAAAAAAGCCAAACAAGTAGAGACAAACAAAAACCTGCGGGAGGACTTGTCTACATTTGTTTAGTCACAAACATACACCAGCAGAATCTTAAACAGAACTCATTGATACTTCCTGACAGATTAATTCTGACAGGCACCTAATCACACAGCAACATTTAATTTAAGTCAAGTTTAAAGTGATCAGAATTCAAACGCCTTTAATTTAGTTTTAAATGAGGAAGCTTGTCCTGACATCAAATAAAAATGCGATAAATTATCCTTCATCTGGCACCACTAAGTGGAAAAGTACCCACAATGATACCGTGAACATTTCTGCTCTACGCCTTAAAGATGCAGCATGCAAGAGCCAGCATCAAAGATCCTATACTGAGCTGCCGACAGATGTTTCTCTATACCAACATCTGTCAAAGGAAACCATGAATTTTAAATTTCCCTTTGTACAATACTGCTTACTTAATGACCATGCAGGTGTGACATTGATGTATTCATGCGTCCTAATGTACCTCCACCATCTAACCTTATCATGATGCATAAAGACATCCTGTCACTATACGTAGTCTTCTTTGAATTCCTGAAGAATGAGATGTCCGATCTGATAGCCCGCTGAAGGATCCTACTGTCGCTCTGCACTCTCAGCCCATTATGGTAAATTCCATAGTCTATAGAGCCGTCTGCATGTTGAGGAATTGTGTCCACAGCCTTGTCTGACAATAATCATGATGAATAAATAGATTTTGGTGCGTTGTGAGCGTATTGTACAGAAATAGCCATTACTCATGACAGCATATCTCTCAGTTAATGAAAGACCATTTAGAGAACTCAGAGAAGTGTGAGACATAAGTCAATAACTTCTTATCTAAAGTCCTCTGGAGAAGAAAATGTTTGTTTTTGAAGGAATAAAAGCATCACTGTGGGTTCAACCTTGATTTTTCTCCAAGACTTTAACACAATCTTTGAATACAATTTTATCCTCGGAGGAAGTATTTTGTTTTGTAACAATCTGTTTTCAACATCAGCAGATCACCCATATTTACAGGCGTCCAGACACTGTCTCCTAAACATGATCTTGTTCCTGATATTTTCAGGACTATTAGCCGCAGGGAGTTACGAAACTGAAGCCAACACAAGTGTCAGCAAAAGGTTAATTGTCGTCTTATTAAGTCTGGTAAAAAAAAGGGAAAAGAAAATCAAAACCATGGGCCCACAGAGTTTTCATCAGAGGACTGAATATTCAGCCTGCATCATTTTGAAACATTAGTTTAAGTGTGATGCAGAAAAAAAGAAATAAAATAATGCATGTAGGAGTTTTAATTACCCAGGGATCTTCAAACGAATCAATACTCTGTGAAAGTATTATAACTCAGAACAACAAACAAGCCACACATGACGGGAACATTGATTGAAACAGGGAAATATACAACTGAATACTGGTAGTTTGAAGGCGGCCCAGCTAGGTCAAGCATCCATCATCATTATTAATCCTGTCTTTCTGTGTGTGCTACTTCATTACCAACTCTCCATCACCTGCTTTGGAGCTGCAGGTGCACGTGTTTTTTTTTTTTTTTTACTTCCACTATACACATTTCACCAGCTCTCGATCATTCCTCAGTGTCATGCAACCTCATTATTTCTCCCTCTCTCTCTCTGCACAAGTCAGCTCTCTTTTTAACCCTTTTATCAACACAACCGAACTTTAAAACACCAATTCACCGACTGATTCAAGCAACATGCATCAAAACTGCTTGAAAAGGTTTTGCATCACCCGTTCTCCTGACTACACTCTGTAAAGATTCAGGAACCAGGAAAGCCAATGTCTGGGTTTTGAAGGCGTAATGTCCCAGTCTTGCCTGATATAAATCTCAGCTACCAAACAGATATTTTTGTTTCATGGTACCCAGGGATGGGCGGTATGGGGTTAAAAATTTATCATGATAAGATTTGCCATTCTGGAAATAACGATAAAAGTCCAGATAAAAACTACTGTATTTCCAATCAATATTTTTGACTTATTTTGTCTTAAGAACACCAGATGGTACAGTCAAATAAGATACTTAACCACAAGTTTGAGTGGTAGGTTATGGAGAAAACTAATGACATCAAACAAGTCTCAAATGTGAAAACATTGTCAACACTTGAAAACTCTTATTGCACAGAGTGAACAGCAGCAGATCCACTGTCCAATGTCAGGCATACCTGTTTGTGCTCATCTAAGCCTCAATCTTGAAAGAAATCCCTCATGTGGAGCCTAGTTCAGTAACAAGCTGCTCAGAAACATCTTTATTACCTTTGGCCATGTTTGTTTGTTATTCTGCTCTGTGTGGGCCATGGCTGTGAGTCTGTCGCTCGTGCTTATGTCATCAACTTGCATTTATCGTATTTATCATAAGATGGCGGATATATATCATTGAGGATTTCTCTGATGATATAGCGTGAATGATAATTTATTGCCCATCCATAATGGTACCACAATGCTGTGATTGGGTGATGAGTCAAGACTGCAGGAAAATCAGTTTAGCACCCAAGCTCTTCTACTAGGGAGCCATGCTGTTGTAATACATGCAAAATTTGGTTTTGCATCGTGTCACTGTATTACACAAGATCACCCCTAAAAAATGCATCGTCTGGATGGCAACATATGCTCTATATGTAACATTCAGAATTTTTTTCTTTTTTTACCTCTAACAAACATCGGCCCTTTTTGCCAAGACATGTTAATTATGTGCAATTAATGCTATAAGTTAAGAGATGGTCCTCTAGGTATATATTTTTTTGCATTACACAACTTTTTTGTCCTTGTACCAACTCTTTTTGAAATGTGTTGCTGGCATCAAATTACAGTAAACAAATGGGAATACGTCCTTCATAAAACAATATGAATTCAGTTTCAACATTTGATTTGTTATTTTTACACTATTTCAATGGCATAGAGACTTGAACTGTTCTACAAACAATCAGAATCTGATTTATATTTTCATCAACATTTTATACACAAAGTACAACCCCACATTCCATGAAATTGGGGTTGTACTTGCTTAGAGCAGACTTTAAAGAGCAGCTAGATATTTAAAATAAATCTGAATTTCCTGAAGCAGGGTGTTGGTTAGTAAACTAAGCAGAAGCTACAAGTGTGGGGCAGTTAGACAGAGAAACATAAACAGTGGAAGCAAGTGGAAGCAAAAAAAAAAGGCAAAAAGAAAAGGAATAACTCAGAGTGAGGATCACCACAGCAAAGGTGCGGGCTTGCTAGACCACTGCAAATTGTATAGTAATAGGGGCATGGATCCCTGTCTTTTCACTGCACCATATACACTTTGATGTACCTGAAGGGCCAACATGAATTTCAGTCCATAACACTGCTGACCCTCTATAAATCACCCTCTCTACCCTGCCCAGTGTCCGACCTTTGAACTGTACCTCACTCACATTATCTTGATTTGTGTGTGTGTATTGCCATGTACTGCACATACACAATATCCTAAGGTAAACAAGGAGCAGCGTGGTCAACAGCCCTGAAGTGAGCACCTTATTGCTTCCGATAAGTGGCAGCGCCAGCTATGCGTATGACAACTAGTAAAGGTCAGTGACTGTGTGTTTTTAACACACAGTATGGCAGCCATAAAAAGTTGGATTACATCCGCAGGGCACTATTATTACAAGTTAAATAACACTTAGACAACATAAAAAAAAATCCAGAGTCAATAACATTTTATTTGCATTAAGCAGCTGTATACTTCTAATAAAACTTCTTAGTGTATTGGGCACATGGGATGATTCCTGCCTATAGTGTTCGGGCTCCTTATGCTAATGAAGTGTATCAGTGTGTTCCAAGCACTGTCACTGTGAAGCTAAGCAGGACCTATGAACAATGCACAACAGCAGCAGCTTCCCAGAGAGTGGAGACAAAGACAGAGCGGTGCTCACGACACGAGGCTTTACTGTAACAGCACCCGAAGGCAACATGTCCACTCACTGGAGAAACAACAGAGAGCAGCAGGCCGGAACAAACACATTGTTTTATGGACAAGCTAATTGAGAAGACACTGATTGACTACTTATTATCTGATACTGAGAGGACTTCATTGCTAGTGCTTGGAATTACAAGCATATTTTTTTACAGCTGAACTCTTAAACTAGAAGTTTTAAAGGACAACTATAGGACATTTGTGTTATTGTTTTGATGATTCAACTTATATGGAAAAGTTTCTGCCCATGCACTCCCTAAAGATAGATGCTCTGATTCCCTCTGTTGTGGTCTGCATGGCTGTGAAAGTGGATTAAACAGGCTTTAACATCAAGACGAGCTCTAATGAAACCCAATGGGGGAGTTAGCCTGTCTGTTTGGCCAGCTGACTCCCGTAAAATAGCCATCACTGTCTGTTGCTGCTGGCTCTAAAAGTAGCCTGGTGGTGCCAGTGAGTGTAGACTGCGGCCACAGTATTATATAGCTTGGCGCTTCATTTGCGTCGTACAGCCATGACTCTGCAAAACACTTCATTTAACATGCTTACTCATAATCCTTGTGTTCTCTGGTTGACTATGAATCCATCATCCTGCCTTTTGTTTAAAAGAGTGCCACGCAGCCTCATCTGTCACACTTCCTTCAGTATATATTAATTGTTTGCAGAAAAGAGAGTCGTATACGGAGTTTTACATGTATGTTTTAAAGGGACACGCTATGTCTGTGTTGTAGATAGAAATCTGCAGCTACAGCCAATTCACATGAAAAGGTTAAAAGTCAGCCAGTCCAAAAATTATAAAACTGAATAAATGAAAGTATTGAAATAATATATTATATTATTTCATATTAATATATATATAAAAGCCTAATTGAGATGTGGGACTTTGTTAGGGGTTTTACAAGGATTCATGACAGGAAGGTTTTGTCATTCCTGTGAGGTTTTTAGACTCCACTTCCGTTCTCATATTAAATAAACCAACATTTTACAACGATTCCAGGCATCAACTTTACTCTCTAACTTTGTTTCTTTTTTTAAAAAAGTGAAGCTGTTGGGATTTATGTGGTATTTTATAGGGATTCCTGGATGGAAACAGAGACTTCCTGAACTCGTGCGAGTGCTTCGAGATTTACATCACTAAACCTACACTCTGTATTTTGTTTGGATTTGACAAGCTTGTCACAAAAATTTAGAGGAGCAGATGGTCCAATTCTTGAGACAAAGCCTGAATAGCTGTTCTGAGTCTCTATATTAAGATGGGCTACACTAGGGTAGCTTATTTAGCTTTGGCTCTACTACTTTAGTTCTATTAACTCTGCTGGCATGACACACAGCAAAGTTTCTCTTAGTTTAAAAGCAGTCATCACAAATTTGGACTTCATCTAAGCAGAATGGCATTTAACCAAAGTCTGAAAAAAGCAAATTATCTCTGTCTTTGAAAAGGTAGCTTAAAAATTCATCTTATAAAAAAAGAGTATTAGGAGATTAATGTTGGATAAAGAGAAATTGAGTTTCAGACATTCCACTGATTTTTAGACTTTAGACCACCAGCTGCTGGCTGTAGCTTCATATTTACCATGCAAACATCACAGGGGTATTGATCTATAGTGTGGAGCTACTTTCCTCAAAATATCATGTATTCCAAGAACTGTACTTGATTTGGGGGAAACAGATCAGATTCATATTGCTCGGAAATAAAGCAATAACACCCCAAAAATGATGTCATGCTCTGTGTTTTTTCAATATTTGTTGGTAGTCACGAACTGGAGACTAATGAACCAGAAGCCTCAGAAACAGGATCCTCAGCACACGCAAGCACCCACGCACAACCACAGGTACAGCAGAGGGTAAAAAGCACAGACAATGGAGCCAGCTCTACCTCTGTCACCACAGCCGGTAATATCAATGCACTATCCTCCACCCACAGTCCATTTGGGAAAGTCATAATGATGATCAATAAGGCAATGGCAATGTGCACAAGAAAACCATCTATCAAGAGGAGAAAGTCTGAAATGAATATTAGTCAACAGATATTGACCGAGGTTCAAACAATACATCAAGTCATGAAAGCTCTGCTGCTGTTCACCTCTGTCTCATCCTCGCCTTCATGTGTATCTTTTTCTGAATGTCCTCCACTGTCTCTCCCCACAGCAGGCAATGGAAAGTCACAACCATCCAAACACATTCCTTTCACAGGCAAAGTAACAGACCATGCATTCACAACGACACACAGCTCGTCTGCACTGTTCCCTAACAATGTCTTTGTTGATGTATTGATATAAAAAACACGCTGGTGCTGTTGATATATGCAACATATTAAAATGTTAAACTACAGAGGTTTGCAGCCAGAGTGGAATAGTTTGTGATTCATATGCAGCTGCTGTATTGTCAAACTCACACTCCGGCTTCTGGGATGAATAAGTGCAGCCGTGGACTTAAAGGAAAATATTTGCACCATGGCACAGATGCCATTCCCTCTGCTCTTACTCATTATCCAGCACAATGTCAAAGTAGTCCAGGTCACTGCGAGGGAACATTCCTTCACTTTGCCATCTATGGGCTTCATAAATAAACACCCAATTCATGACAGCCTTACACTCTCCATGTAAGGACACAATTAATTTCCTCGTGTCCGACTAATGTCTGATCCACAAATTGTAATAAGCAGAGCGTGGCACAAGAGAGAAAAAAAGGCGCATTAAAGACTTCCTCCTTTGAAGGCAGCTCTTTTCTTCATACTGATAAACTTTCACTCCCGGGCATCCAAGATATTAAAACTGGCGTTAAATTCTTTTTTAATGAACTTTACTAGAGCAGATTTGTTTGAAGAGCAACGTATGCCTTTTTGAATGAGAGGCATCAGCGCGCAGAGGGCTGGGCAGCAGGGATGCTGAGCCGCGCAACGAAAGGAAAACCGCAGCAGTTGTTTGCTGAAGTTGCATTCAAACAGAAGCACATTTGATATGAGCGCGTAAGAATATCCTGAAAGTAGTATACCACGTCCAGAAGCGACCACAAATGATCAATAATGATCTCAAGCATGCGCAACAGCAAAGTGCAGCGTTTTGCGGTGGAAAATGTCCAGAGGGAAGCAGCTGGAATATGCAGTTTGCACTTTGAATACGACTTAACATTTCCCAAACTTTCACATTTGGAGTGATTTTCACCTACCTCATGAAACTCTGAACTTCGCCTGCGAAACGCAGCACATGTAGATGGGGAAACGGCAATCCAGTCAAACTTGTCACGGGTCCATTTTTGGCACAGCAGCAGTTTCAATCCATTCTCATCTGAGGAGCTTAAACAGTTTTCAGTTACAGAGGATCGACACCTTCAGCTGTCACCAAGCCGTAGGTTGGACAGCGATGTGAGGAGAGCACCGCGGGATCTCCAAGGGCGCACGAAAAATCACTGCGTCAGGATTGGTCAGCGCAGCCGTGACGCACCGGCAGGTGGCACACCCGGCGAATAGAATCTTCATTCATTGAGGGTAAATTGGGAGACTACTGAAGCTCACCACTCCAAGTCCTGAGTGAACCCAGAAGCTCCAAAATCAGAAATGCCAGGGATCTCTTTATATCATCTTCGTCCCTCTGCTGGCGATGTCTGCGCCTTTTCCAGTTCAATATCAGGATAGTGTCATCAACCGAAGCTTCAAGCTGTTTCATTTGGCTCGCATCATTGAGCTATTTCATTTGGCACAAGCAATGTCCTTTTTTATAATTGCAGTCTGTTTCCTAAAGTGACTCTTCTTTAATTTGAAAATGCAAAGCAATGTTCCCTTTTTGCTGGCAAATTATAAATTTATAACGTACAAAAGAGCAGGCAAACTGGGTATAAATGATGCTTTTGTAGCTGGCTTTAACAAATGATGAGACCAAGGAGGTCTTGAAAAATTTAAAATCAAAAAGAGGAGAAAGGGAGTGCAGAAAAAGTTCATAAAAGAGAAGAGGCAGCGCGCAAACAGATACAGCCAGAGTTTACGGACTACACAAACACATACTGTATATATAACAGAGACTTTAATTTTACTTGTTTATGTCAGGAAACCGTGTGTATTTTGACTCTTGTCTGAGTGTCTTCAGGGAACCAAAGCAAATACTTTAATAGTTCTTTATAAACACAAATAAGAAGTGAGAGGTAATCCTTAGAGGAATGTGTAAGCCCATTAGGACTGGCAGCAGGGACAAGGTATGGAGCCTTGGAGCTTCCTGCTCAGACTCTGGAGACCCTTAGATCACATTTCCTATTCCCAATATGGGCAACATTTCTATGAAGATATAGAGACCTGACCAGAGCATATCGAGTCAAATGCCTCCATTACTTACAGTTGTCTAATCCTGCTAATGCCTAACAGGCAGTTTGAAACAGCGTCTGTGCATACTTCTTCATCAGTGACTTGTTTGCATCCCTCTGAGAAAGAAAACCACTTCTTTTTTACGTGGACACTGGTGAATATATGTGTAAGCTTAAATATGTTCATGCTGGGTGTCCTGTGTGCTCACTTTTAGACTCACAGATACAAACCAGGGGGAATAAAAAGCATAACTTTAGGGGTTAAAAGAGGAAATTCAAAAGGAGACAAATAAATCAAGGTCAGATTGTGGTGAATATTGTGCTTAAAGCCAACCTATTGTATTGCTATGCGGACAACACTCTGGCTGAGAGAGCAAATGAAGGCTGCAAATGACATTTGGGACACTGGGGATAACCAGCGGTTGTATTTTATACTGTATACATGAGGTGTGAGCAGCTTGCTAATAGAAAAAAAAAAAGTGCAACAAAATGAAGTGTCAGGCATTTCCAGGAAGGATATAGCTGAAGTCTGGTGTCAGGATTTTATTTCAAATCATATTTAATAAAATGTTTAAGAGAACTCAGTCAGTGGTTCTAGTCCAGCACACCTGCTATGTGGGCCTGGGTAAACACACACTCTAAGCTGAGCCTCAACATTCACCTTCCAGCAATTTCACACCCTCTGATTCCTCCAGAACTGCATGAACACACTGATAAGCAAGTCACTGTAGCCAGCTGGTCTACAGAGACAGATTTACTTCATAATAGCCTCTCCTATCCGTCTCTCCTTCCCAAGAGTGTCAACAAACACCCAATTACAAAGACGAAATATAATAAATTATAATGTGAAGGCAGTGCAATAACTTTTTTTTTTTTACCCGCTCCTAAGCTGAACAAATGTGTGCTTTAGGCTGAGAAGAAAGGGTTTTGTAAACAGAGCTGGAGTCAGATCACTACAAAGAGAGTTTGTGCCTCTTTTGTTCCACTTTTATCTAGAGAAAATCAAATTCAGTAAAACAGAGACAAAGCTGTGCCCACTGGATGCACCACAGGATGGGAGGTGTTGTGAGATCAATATGATCTATGATCTTAAAGGCCACCGCAGAGGCTTCTGGTTCTTTTTCTGAAGGGAACTCATGCTAGCAAATAACATGAAGTTCATATGTTAATTAGCCTATTGACAGAAAATAACTCAACCATAGGATGGATGAAGTCCCTTGGATGAAGTCCCTTTTTAAGCACAACTGTCACACATTTATAGGTTCAAGCTCTTTAAATAAAATGGTAGTACTGGTGGGGACGAGGCATTAACTTGGGCTGGGTGTAAGTACTTGGTGAATGTTGTATATTAATTCACATTTACAGCAAAGTTGTTTGCAAGAAGAAAGCTGTAGATACAGAGTAATATTAACTTATACTTTGAAAAACCACAAGAATTAAAGAAATCAACATTTTATTACTAACTGGCATATTGCAAGTACTAATTCCTATTCTTGGTATTTAATGCACTCGTAAAAGCAGTTTTATTTATGCTGGGTTTCTTTGTTTTAATACTTATATGTATATTTTTGTACTTTTTTGTTTTTCAAGATCTAACTCTTAAGGTTTCGCACAAAATTTGCAATGTACCTGTACTGTCTTGTACCTGTGCAAATGGCAATAAACATCTATTCTTTTCTATCAGGGTGCTGGTTTGACTTAATAGTGAGGTCACATGCCTAATATACATCAGCTACCATCCTTGGAGAAGTAGTCCCAGAT
The DNA here is from genome assembly GCA_962446985.1 of Xyrichtys novacula. NCBI lineage: Eukaryota > Metazoa > Chordata > Actinopteri > Labriformes > Labridae > Xyrichtys > Xyrichtys novacula. The sequence continues at coordinate 19,739,496 of OY660874.1, read as the reverse complement.
TCTACTCCTCAATGCGTGTTCTCCTCAGTTTCTTCCCCTTACTCTATCCCCTCAACACAGGCATGAAAAGCCCAAAATTTAACCTTAAATAATAAAAATTGCCTTGAAAAATATAGGAAACGTTTATACAGCACAGCTAGCACAGAGGTACCATGGGTATTATTAACAAAAACTGCGCATCCTTGTGTCCTCTCTTCTCTGTGGACCCCAAAACACGAGCACGAACAACATGAAGGATCTTCCAATTTCCTATATGCACCTAAAGGAGACAAGGATCAAGGAGAGAGGAGGCTTCTACATGATTACGTATACATAAGCCCGCCACTACACCACAGCTACAGATAAGTAAAATGCTGACATCACTTTAGATAAGTAAGTAAAAAAAGAAAAGAAAAGGAAGAAAAAAGCCAGTTTATACTTGGTGCTTCAAAATGCAGTGGATAGTCTCTGTGTCATTCCAATAACCTGTCTTAGATTCGGTAATTGCAGGTTTTAAGCAAAAAAGTCGCTGCATGAAAACATCACTCATCACTGTTTCAAACCATAAAATGAACCCCAGGTAGAGTTTTACAGGGTTACACTAAGAGAAGAAAAATGTTTGACTGATCCTGCAGTTCTGATTTCACAACATGACTAATTTCTCCTGATGATTACTGTGCAGCAGGAAGAAAAAACAGCTGCAAAGCTTTAAAACCTTGTTTTGGCAAATTTACCTGGATAAACAACTCCTTGCTGAGTTACAAATTACAAAGAAGTGTTTAATTTCTAAAAAGTAATATTCCTTTTAATTTGCACATCAGCAGCATTTATGGAAAGTGAAATTAGATCTGCGTGTCTTTACTCTGGCGCTGGTTTGGTGCTGGTGCCCGTGTCAGGTTGAATTTCTGCAGGGCTTTTCAATTAAGGATGCATGTTTTTTCCTTGAAAAATAATGAGATGCCAACACCCTCTGGGGGATTACTCCACTTGTGTGTGGGGTTTCTGTGTTCATCTGACTGTCCGTGCCCCTCCTTGACATGTACAATGAGATATTAGCATCTGAATACCAATAAGGTGTTGAATTATCGAGCATCATCACTTTTTCTTTCCCTATCATCTACTTCTACTTAGTTTTTCTTCCCCCAAAGCATGTGCATTCACTCAAGAATCTCATTTTTAGGCTTTACACAGACCTCAATCCTCTTGTTATGTCCAAAAAATTCATCATTTTCACAGACATTTTGGCTCTGACCTTGATCACAGCCTGGCTTGTCATCCTCGCTGTCATCCCTATCCTTTAGCAAGTTCTAAGTAGAAAATACAAGCAAGCCCAGGCTCTTTTCTTGTCTCCCTGCTGATCTTATTTGCCTTACTGGCCTGTCAACAGCTCCTCAGCCCCTCACTTTAAAAGCTCGTCAAAGCCACGATTGTTACACCAAATGTCTGGCTGCATATTTCTCATTATAACAATATGAATGCTTGGAAACTCTTTATTCAAACTCAGACGAACACCAAATCAATGCGAACACAATGAGGGGTTGCAGTGCAGCAAAAATGTTTCAAGTCTGGCTTTAGCTTAGGTCTCTATGTTTTGTCTATTTAGGAAACCACAGAGGGGGCAATCAGTCAGTAAATCACTCAGAGGTCAAGAGCCTGTGGTTAGAGCTGGTGCCATGTTGCGACAAAGAGTAATCACAATCAAAGTGAGTAAAGTAGACCTACAGGAAATATGCCTTCCAGCCAGGAGAGGTGACACGTACTGGCTAATGGCCAGGGTAAATCAACTTGAACACTCAGCTTTGATTCAGAAGTGGGTCTGCCATGGCAAAAATCAAAACCAAACAAATAGACACAGATCTTTAGTAGAAAAACTGTGGGTTAGAAAAAAAAAGAGAATTGTTACAAAACATAAAAATAAATGAGAGTGATTCAACTAACGTCACCAGGTGCTTAAAAATTGAAGCCAGAGCAGAAGTGCATAAAAACCTAGTTTCCCCTGAGGGCTCCAAAAGCAAAAAGAAAAAAAATAGCTCACATGTTGTAAGAAACATGCCTCCAACTCAACAGTTCAAAGACAGAAGCCATCCTGGTCAGACCCAGTCATCAACCATAACCAGCATCACCTTCTCTGGCTCCCATATCCCTGTCTCTTCAGCAGTCACCAATCTTGGTGTTAAAATGGACCCCCGTCTCACCTTTGAAACCCACATCAACCACATCTGCAAGACTTCCTTTATCACCTCCACAATTTCTACAAAATCCGCCCCCTTCTCTCCCTCTCAGATGTTGAAAAGCTGGTTCATGCCTTTATCTCCTCCAGGTTGGACTACTGCAATGCACTTCTCATCGGGATCCCTAGCAACAGTCTGCAGAGACTCCAATACATTCAAAACTCTGCTGCTAGGGTCCTGATGAGAGTGTGCAAACATGATCGTATCACCCCCATCCTCCAATCACTCTACTGGCTTCCCGTTTCCACCTGGATTGAATACAAGGTTTCCCTCCTCACACACCAATGCATCCATGGACATGCCCCTACCTACCTCAAAGAACTTCTACACCCACAAAAAACAACATGCTCCCTCTGCTCCACTCTCTCACACCTCCTCTACACCCCCAGGACCAAATTAAGGACCATGGGAGATATGGCCATCTGTGATGCTGCCCCACGCCTTTGGAACGCCCTCCCCGACACTCTGAGGGCACCACAACCCACTAACAGTTTTAAAAAAGGACTCAAAACTTTTCTTTTTAGCAGAACTTTTGGTCCCTCCTCATAGATTCTTCATCTTCCTCCTTTTTAAAAAGAAAAGAAAAACCCTGCTTATCTTGCTTTTACTCTTTTAATGAGACATTTCTCTTGTTTTTAACTAACAATCTGTTCTTATATTCCTTGACTGTGATATTTCTTTGCTTCTAAGATGTAGCCCTTTGAGGTAAAGGACACTACGAAAAAAAGATGTATTATTTATTATTATAATTATTATTAAAACTTGGTACTAAAACCAGTTTAGATTTCTGAAGCTAAAGTCCTTATTTGTTGAAACTCTGCAAGGGGTGTTTTTTTTTTCTTTTTAGCACATCCATTTTGATCATTTTAAGGCAAAGAATTTTTCTCCTCATCATCCAAGCACAGACAAACACATTGAAAAACAGGGCCCAGGTTGAAAAATACCAAAGTTGCTCATTCAGAAAATCACAAAAGCACTGTTGATGTCGCCCATGTTTTCCGAACAGCCCCCTAAAATAACCTTACCAAGTCGCTGGGCTGAGTTTTCAGGTGAATCAGCTGGTAAAAATCAGGAAAATTCACTAAAAGCAAAAGGGCAAGGTTGAAGATTGTCTCATGGGTATGTGTGTGACAGGTATTGGCTCAATGTGTGTTAAAGGGATATTCCTGCATAAAATTAAGTTAGGGTGAAATACACCTTAACACTAAGTTAGACACCCTGTCAAGAAATGAATGTTGCCGACTGCTTGCTTCTCTAGTTATACCATCTTGAGTAACGACCGCACAATAGTAATACACAGTGGTCTCAAGTGCCACGCGCTCAACCAAAAAGCCACTCTATAGCCACAAATAATGCTCAGAACAGCACCTAACTTCAGCAACAGTACATATAGGATCCCAGCCACAGCACTAGCCACCAAACATCTTTTTAACTTTACTAGCTAAGAGACTAAACACAACTCACCTACTCTCTTCCAGCAGCCGCTTGTTTGTACAGAGACCTTGAGCATTATTTGTGGCTATAGAGTGGCTTTTTGGTTGAGGTTTGTGTGTGGCTCCTCAGACCGCTGTGTATTGCTATCCTGCGGTCATTACTAAAGCAGTCAGCAGCATTCATCTCTCAACAGGGTGTCTAACTTGGTGTTAATGTGTGTTTGACCCTGACTTAATTTAAGACGGGATATCCCTTGAAATGAAAAAAAAAAGCAAAAACCTTCAAACCTCTCAGATCACCCGGAATGTCCAACAACACAAAGCAGTTATATGAAATGCAAAATACTGTCATCAGAAAGTTGGACTGCATTATTTTGTGAGCATTACACTGTGTGACTGTTTCACATCATGCCATTACTCTCCTGTCAGTGCAGCTCATAATCTAACAACGCCACACTCCAATGCAGAGCCATGAGATAATTTAAAGTCATCTTGTAACAACATGCTTCCATCGTCAAACTCAAGGTGAAGTAGCTGTCACCTCCGGCACCTAGTGACGCACATTACACACCGTGTCCTTTGTAATATCACGCAGATTCTCTTTCAGTGCCATCAGATGGAAATGAATGCTGAGGAAAACTGCGTAACAAAACCTGCTTCCAAAACATCCATATGAAGGAAAAAAGACGTCACAGCTAGTCGACAAAGACAATCAGTCACCCGACTTTCCTGTTTCGCCCTGTGTCTCCGTGTCCCATCTGTCACCAGTCAGCAGCTACTCAGTCAGAACAAAAGTCAGATTATGGAGGGTTTTAATTATGCCGTAGGCATAAGCTAATTAATTATCACTATCAGTGGTATGGAACATCCCCTTAGATAAAGAAACTGAATCTAATTATCTTTTGACCTCTCTCACTTTCTCCTCCTAAAGCTCCTCAGCATGTATACAATCAACACACAAAGTCAAACATTAATATTCTGTTAAATTTCACTGCAGGATTCAGCAATAAAAACACAGTTGCTGGCCCTCATTGTCCTCTGAACACACACAGGGGATAGACTCAAGCTTTTCCATGCTTGAAGTAACGCACCAGCACGGCTCAGAGCTTCAACAGACCCAGTTTGACTAATTCCTCTTCTAGCTACATAAACAGGGCTTTTCTCACATCCAGCAACAAAACGCCAAAGGGTATAAATCGCCTTTTCTCCATCAGAATGCCATGGACCAACCACTTTCTCGCCATATGCTGCTTTGTGTCTCCTCCCTGAGCTCCAGCTCCGATCCATCCTGCTAATGATGCATCGACTGTGTACCTGGATATTTCAACGCTCATCTCCCAATACTCATAAAAGAAAGGCACCAAAAGGGGGATTTACTGTGTACAGTTTAAAACGCATGAACTCATGGGGCATGTGTGTGTGCCTGTGATAAGGAATGAGAGTGTCAGAGTGAGAAAACAAGTGATTGAATAACCAGAAATGGAAGGAAGGATAATAACAGAGTTTTGAATCCTTATATGTACTGGGTAATAGCCGAACCTCAAAGGCTAGAAGAATAGCGCTCATCCTTTTTGTTCCCTAACAGATTCTTGGCTCACTTCTTCTGAATTTAACATCCAGATGTCCAAAATCACAAAGAGATCTAAGGGATAAGAGAATCAATCAAGATTAGTACTGTCTGCAGAGAAATAACCATAAAGTGTGTCTGCGTGTGTGCTGCCTGCCCACACTTGCTGTAGGTCTGTCCGCATGTTTACCTCTCAGCACCCAAATTTACTCTGTTTATCTCTTTGCACTTCAGGTTAAGTGCTTATAAATATCCTCCTCTTCTTCAGCCCTTTAAAGAGAGACCACATCTGGTCTTGGTTTTCAGACTCATATTAGCTCCACATGCAATCAGAGCCAGGCCAGCCAGGCTTACGGGATAAAGCTGGATCACGCTGCATTGATGGACTGGGAGACAAAGCTTTCTTAACAGCTCATCAAGTTGTATTAGCTTGTGAGGATGCATTGCAGACACTGTAATGTCTGCAAACCAAAATCTACAGATTAGATTTGACACTTTTATAAACCAGTGCACAAAACATGACTGCAGAAACATAAGTTTAAACATCAAATGGAATTTGTGCACAAATACTCTGAAGGTGGATGAAATTGTTATTTATTTTTTCAGATGTTTAGTCAAAGGAAGTAGCAGATTAATCTTAAATTTGTATAACTGATGGGGACACATGTAATGCGCAGGAATCAACAGACCCAGTTCATTCCAAAGGGGGTAAGTATGTTTAGTAAAGGACACTGCAACCAATTCAGAAATTCTTAAGTTATTTGGCTCAAGATGACAAACTATCTGCCACGTGGGGATCACAAAAGCCATCATGATTGATCCTCTGTGGACAATGAAGGGTTACACCAAAACCTACCACCACAAATTACGATGTTGAAAATACTATACCAATCAGTATATGTACTTTTTTTTCCTTTGAAATGCATCTGCAAATTTTGGATCTTGTTTAGGATCCAAACTTTTAAATGCCAATATTTGTTCACAGCAGTGTACTGATTTGTGAAGTAAATGGGCCTTTTATGACTGAGGGCAGCTGTCACTCTCAACCACAGCACACACAATACATCCACTGTTAGTGAGCTGAAATACAGTGTCAGAAAGTGTTCAGTGCAAAGATGGAAAGCCTAAAAAGGCTGTCTTGAAAGGCTTAGTCAGTGACAATCTCACCATAGTTCTTGAGGTGGAAGCTCCCGAGTGGCTGAGAGGGAGGTTTGTTGAGTGCGTTATTGGAAATGGATTAAAGGTATGCCAATTGCCAGAGCTGTAAACCGGTTGAAATCCCGAAGACAGCCATAGAAGCTATAATTTCCATAAAGTGAGACACATGGCCTAATAAATAATGAATTACTGGTTATTTCCTTCTTGAAGCCATTAATGATAAATACTTAAGTGGCAAATAGTGTATGGAGCACCACTCAGAGTGCTTTTACATTACATGTCAATCACTTACACCATATTCATACACTAATTGTAGAAGCTGGAAGCTTAAACGCCAATCATTATTAACTGATTCCATTCACACACTGCTGGGTGCAGCTAGCAGGGGCAGTTTGGGGTCAAGAGTCTTAGAATGATAGAGAGACAACTGACTCAACCACTGATCCATAAACACACCATCATACCACAAGCTCACCATTATCAAAGCTGGTACCACAAGTGCACTGATTCTTTTTATAATCCAGGTTGTCTTGTACTACAACGATTGAGCAGTGTAAAAATCAGAATATGATATATCATGATGTGTGAATTAGCTCTATATTCTTCTAGATTTATTTTCCAAAAATACAATGCATGCACAAGATTCAATAGAAATAGATCTGACACAGCTGAGCTGAAAAGGTTATAATAGTGACCTGTAAACAACTGTTTGTTATATTAACTGATTATCATATGAAGGTGGTGGGGGAGGAAAAACAACAGAGAAGGAAAGATTTTGATCAATTTTTGTCAGTTTCAATCTTTTTTCTAGGGTTTAGACAACATAGGTTTAACTTGTAATTTGAAAATTTACACACATCTAGTACCAAAACATTGTAACTTTGCATTTTTTGTTGTAAATGTGGAAAAGCATATTACACCATTGTAATCACCCTCACACTGCAACTTAATGTCTTAATTTGTAATTTGAATACCTGAGAGGTCAGAAAGTGTGTCCCTTTCAACAGAACTTTAAAAATGAGTTTGAAACAAAAGTAGGAACTGCACCTTTGTGGTCCTTCTATAACCCCTGTAGAGCCCATTCTTTACATCAAGCTTTTGAGATTTCCTCTAGATAACAGAAAAAAAAACTATAATCCATCTTGCGTAACACATTTTAAAGACTAGCTATTAAAACACAAAGGATATACTGTATATCATGAAAGTTCAGAGCCATGCTCATGTTCATGAGCAATACAGTATATTAAATACCCTGTTTCCAAGCAAATTACATCTGAATCAACCATACAAGGAAACCAAAACAAACTCAAGGATGCTCCCCTGGTAAAAGACTGTTGTGGTTAAAGTGGTTGTTGTCATGAAAACTGTGCACTAAATTACATTATTAACCTTCAGTTCCAGAAAGCTGAGTAGCTCCCTAAAAGGCTCTCAATGCTCAAATGAGCAACAAAAACATGGTTCATTTCATCCACTTTGCAGAATATGTCTTCCAAGCATGTCTTATTGCATAGCCAAAACATCCATCTTACAGTCTTTGGGTGTATCAGTTGCCAGTTATCTCCCACCTGACATTGCACCCACTGGTGTAACGTGTCTGAGGTGTATTAAAATCATTTAAATGATTACTCTGATGCTAACCACCATTACTCAGGATGAGCTATACCTACGGCTCATTTCACATATGGACTCATGTTCCAAATAAAAATGACACAGTCAGTGAAACACTTCTACAGTGATGTAATCTCATCATCTGCCTCATTATACAGAAAATTATCATCAAAGAAAAATGGCAATCAGGAAATCAAGAGTGTTTTACCCATGAGGAAGATAATGAGCAGAAAAGGAAGTGATATTAACATCTCACCAAATGGGCTAAAATGACTGAATGTTTCACTGGTTTGTTCTCAAGGATTTGAAAGTGTATTACTGAACTAGGCAGATGCTGAAACATATGAAAGACTGAATGAGTGTTGCCTGTAAAGAGTCAGTTTTATGGGTGTGTCTGTGTTCATTTTACCCACTTTCTGAGGACTATGGTATTTGAGCACTGGCACTGAGTGGGGACAGTAAATGCTGAGATCCATATTCTTGGTTTATAGAAAGAAAAGAAAAGAAAAAGAAGAAAGCATAAAGATATTTTTTTGTAAATATGTGTGCATTAGTACCATTTTGCCGCACTGCGGGGTTCCTGATGTGCTCCCGATTACATTTCCATGTTATTGGCTCTTTGTCAAGGGCTTCTGAGATACTGCCACCACTGTGAGGACAGACACAGCATGAAGCACAGGTGCAATAACACCTGGGTAGCAGAGTGCCAAAAAAACAAAGGCAGAGAAAAAAAAAGGCAAGACAGGAATAGATTCAAACACACACACACACACACACACACACACACACAACTTTCTGATGTTAATCAATTTCAAGTTTAAAAATCACAAAGTTGAACATGAATCTAGGCAATGTTTAAAACCAATGATTATTAAAGGTGGGGTAGGCAGGATTGCATTAAAGAAGCATCTTTTTTTGTGGTGTATATACAAAAAAGCTTTTAATATCAGTCAGTAGCTATAAGTTATTGATGACATTTTGGAATATCATGATATTGCTGTGTTTTCGTATGCCTGTGTAGTCCACATTTTAAAATGTTTGAGCGGCCCACTCATTCTGACTGTAAACAAAGCCATTCTCCGCCTCCCCCAACCCGATTGGTTGTGAGGTGGACGCTGCTCTTTAGTGCTGATTGGTTGTGAGGTAGACACTCCTCCCTCATGTTGTGAGGCACGCTCCACATTCGGGAGCCCAAACAAAGTTAACATGCTACAATATCGGACGGTAGAGACCAACCAGAAAGTGTGTAAAATTTTCGGGATTCTCCTTTGGCCACAACTGCCAGCACAAGCGAGAAAACGAAGTAAATACTGGAGACTCTGGAGTTATGTGCAATCATGTAGGGGAGAGTGTGTTAAGTTGAGCCAAGGAGTAAGTTGAGCCACCCCCTGTTGCTTGGAAATGGTAAAAGAAATTGATCATGTGACCAAATATTTAGGAGATGGGCATCAATTCATGGAGCATGTGAAGGTTATAGTGTTGTGTCGTTCATGAACATTTCGTTCAAAAGTACGGAACTGCTGAGTGAACAACGTGAACAGAATCACTCCGAGACCTTATTTGTTCCTTTTTCAGTTCATCTGAGCTCAGCCATGAGCCTGACATGCCAGTCAGAAGTAGAACTGCTGCCTTTGACTGCTGCCTATGATTGCCTTGATGTAGTGATCCAAAATATGAAAAATGGCTTCATCTTTCCCCACTCTCCCCTACCTGTTTAACATGATATCTCTTAAGATGTAATCTCACTACCTCACAACTTAATAAAAAGATTGACTGAGTGCATTGAAAGAGCATATTCATCTTACAAAACAACGCAGTACAATGATTCATCAGAGGTAGTCGAACCAGCTACTTCCCTGATTGAACCAGCCACCACCCTTGATGGCTGTGCTTTGTCTAGCTCCATATTATTACATCCACTCATCTTAGAACCTCATTTCAAAAGGCCTTCATAAAGAAAAGCATTTAATAGTTCAGGTGAAGTTAACTTCACTCATTAGAAGCTGTTTTTAATGTTGTGCTCTACAGTCAAATTTAAATATTTATCTCTTGCTCGTAAACAAACAACACAGACATGAGAATAAATCACACTTACCAATACAGTTAACAAAACTGAGCCGAGATTCAAAACCATCAAATTATGATGCTGATAAATCCAATAACTCTCATACAATTGGTGTGTGTACGTGTGCACATTTCTTTGTGAAGGCGTGTGCACCTTAAATAAACAAAACACCACACAGAGGCAAGGTGAAATGTTTGTGTTCCCTATTAGAAAGACGAAGGGTCGTGACGTGCCGGCTGCTCCTTCTAAATTGGGTCGGGTGAGGAACCAATTAGCTTGGTGTAGAACAGTTAAAATTCTCATCCCCTCCTGTGCCAATCATCATAACACAATTTCAGCTGACAAATTAAGTCCAATTTGTGGAGACAATTAAAGTGACTAAATTCAGAAACTAGGTTTGCTCTCACCCCTCCATTTCCTACCTACAGGGTTTGAGTGACAATAAGTGTTTTTTTTCCCACTCGTTTCTTGAGAGGGGGGAATCAAATGGATAAACCCTTGCCTCAGCCAGACTGTGATATGAATCCTTTCGCTATCCACTTACACAGACAAGTGAAAGGAGCAATAGAGAAGGAGACACAGCTGAGGGAATCACAATTGGATCCAGAACAGTTGCATTTGTGATGAGCATCCACAGGTCAAGGTAACTGAACAACGGTCTGTCAGCCACCTCTGAAGCTTATTTACACCATACAAAGGATCTAGATAAGAGATGGAGTAAAGGGTGTGTGTGTGTGTATATATTTGTATGTCTATTTATGTGTGTGAGCTGGTGAGAGTGACACCAGACTGAGGACAGATTTGTGATAGAACAGAGAGTTGATAATGAGAGGCAAGCAGTCGGGACTGATAATGAGAACAATCAATAATAGTTAGTATGTTGTGGGGAATTTGAGATAACAGCAAGGTGAAATATTGGCACCTGAAAGGACAAGACATGCAACCAAACCAAGACAAAGCATGTGGGAAACAACAGAGAGCAGTGTGTGCGTGAAATTGGTATGCCTCTGTATTACTGTGCATATCACACAAGGACACATATATTTAGTGATGGCTAAACTTCTTCAATAGGGATGAGTATTGTTCATTTTTATCAATACTGATACCATTGTCAAGCCTTCTTTACAATTCAAGTCTTGTATCGTTTTACACCACAAAATTGTAATTAAACAGATTTTTCGCCAAAAACTTTTTTTTTTTTTGGACATGACATTTGAACACATCATGATATTGTATTATCTACTTTTGCTTAATTCTCATTTTACCAACCCAATCTTGAACACCTCACAGTGTGTCAATCAAACTGTATTTATTTAGCGCCAATTTACAACAGTTGTCATCCCAAGATGCTTTCCAAAGAAAAAGACCAGGGCTGGACCACGCTCATTGTCGATGAATTACCAAGACCCAACCTCAAGATGGGACAGATTTGACAGACTCATGCCAGACAGCCACCAAACTGCTGCTGGGTTAGGGAGAATACACAGAGATAGGGAGAGAGAGAGGGGAGTAGGAAAGAGGGAAGGGGGAGAGAAAGAAAACAAAGGAGAAGGAAGGAGAGAGAGAACGAGTAAGGGAGACAGAGAGAATAGAGAGCAAGGGTGAGAGAGAGAGACAGAGGACAGCAGCAACATTAAAACAACAGCAACAACCACAACAACAGCTCTTAGAGAGTCGTGGTTGCAGAGCAAGTAATGATGAAACAATATGAATTCAGTTTATAGGATTAGGTTTAAAATAACTATGGACTGGTGTGTCACTATTCATTAGAAAAAAGGCCTTTATCCTGCTGGTGTCTACATGGATTTAGACCTGAATAATGATTTTGAACTAATAAGACTTAGACTTAGTGTAAAGTGTAAAGTGAAGAAGAGGATGGCAGGAGCAGCAATTAGCATCATGTCACTAAAATCAAAGTATAACCTGGCTTCATGGGACCCTCAAGACCTGTCAGCAAACTGAATAAGCTCAAATGCTTTCTCAGGTGTTTAATGGACCTGGTTATCAATCCCAATCCTTATTCATTATAGCACTGTGGTAAAATTTCAATGTAAGAAGGGCTCCGGTCTTAAGGGAACGATCTTAATATCTTGTCAACAGATCAGTATGAAATTTAATGAAGACATGTATGCCACCAACTTACTCTGGGGATCTTCTGACTTATCTTGTGGCAACACAATGAGGAAAAGTAATTTTTAATATGTTGGCTAGTAACCAGCCACAAAAAAAATCCTCACAGCTTCAGGTGAACCTCATAGTTTAGTACGATCTAGTGTGAATGCAGTATTATTGTTGTAAATGATAAGGTGCCGCCATGCTCAGTGTGAGGAAGAAGGATTTGGCTCTTGCTGATTTAAATCTGAAAAAATTCTCTTATCGTGTCAGTTTTTTTTTTAGATCAAAGAGGGAAATAGGCAAGCTTCTAACTGAACCAAATATGGCCAAAAATCTCCTCTCTCAGACAGAAAGGGAGATGCATAGAATACAAATTTGGCACATCATGTCTGTCCTAATCTACAGAGTCAAAGGAATTCAAAGGGGGGCAATTTCCCGGCATCTTTAACCAGACTGACAGATAGACTGAATGCTGCAAACACACTCCCTTCCCCCAGTCTGAATGCTTCCGAGCTAATGGAAGGAGTGGACAGCATCAGAAAAAAAGACAGACACACACAGTCCAACTGACTGAGACTAAGTTAGCAGCTACAGTTGTGTGGGAACACGGTGTCCGGCGATGGCAACACATTCTTATCATAGCCACAGAATGTTCTCAGAGTACATCACACACAACATCTCTCAAGGGTAATAAAAATATAAAAACTTTTCCGTGCCACGTTCCAAGTTGCATTAGTATTGTAGGGCTGCAGTATCTCACTCTTCATATCATAAATCCTTTAAGACGTACAAATATTAAAAAAGGCACAGCTTTGGGCATTAAAACCCCCAAAATTCAGAGTGGTTTCTCAGTAGAAACAAAACAAAAATTCATATTTTAGGGCACTCTTATACCAGCACTGATTTAGTACATGTAGTAAATGATGTTATTTGGCTCTTGAATCAACTGCAGTGTGAAGGTCCTCACTTTCATTTACACTAATTAACTTATGGTACCTTTAACACTTCACACCAGATCCATTAGCGCCTAAATACTTGCTGATTATTCATCAAACATGTACTTGCACTTGAAAGCACTTCGCATGCAATCAGCGAGGGGCACCACTTTTCTTATTCCGTGTGCATTTAAGGAGGACCAGGCAAAAAAGATGCCAAACCAAAATGCAGTTGAAGGCACATCCTGCTGAATCTATGAAGGTTCATGCAATTTGAAAGGTCATTTCTGTTTGGGAAATTACCTGTCTTCGCAGCAGGTGCTGAAAAACGCAAGAATTTAATGGAGGCTTGGGATGGAGAGGAACTGAGAATTCCATTTAGCTTTATGCCAATAAAGTTTCAATGTGTCAAAAATGGAGCTGCAATGGGTAGCAAATATTGAAATTAGAGAGGCTGTAAGAGGAGTATTGACATAACTCAGAGTAGTGCGGTTTGCAAACTTGATTCCTATAAAGCTTAAAATATAATGATACAAATCTTCAGGTTTAACATGAAGTCACAGAGGTGTATTCATACTTCTGGGTTTCCTATCTGTTCAGTTTCAATTTCTTTCCTCTGGGTAGTTCATTTATTTTAAAGGAACAACTGTTTTTTCTTTTTTTGCTTGGCTTGTATGCGGTACTCGTCAGTAGTGAGTGTATTAGTTTGAAAATAATGGCAGAAAATATGGTGTGCTTGATATGTTTACCTTATAGAAACGCACTGTATTAGGTGTCGGAGGGAAAGGCAGGGGAACAAACAGAAAAAAGAAAGCCTCTCTTTCCCAATCCTCTGTCACGTTTGGCCTTAACCCAGTGATGGAGGAAACTGTTGCTCTGAAAAACCTGGATGCAGCCAGAGCCTGTGCAATAAAGCCAATAGCCAATAAAAACTTTTGAGGTATTTCTTAAGACATTTCTTGAACTAGGGAGCCATATAGATAGTAGTACCTAGCTCATTTAGTTCATCTTGCTGAAAGTAATCCAGTATTACTACAACAGTCCTGCAAAAGCTCATACGATGAAACTTAGACTTAGATAGTAGTATATTTTAGTATATTATGAGGTTGTAACACCCAAGCTGGTCAGATGACCCCGGCAGATACAGGGAACAACATCTGAGAACTCCGTCCAGAGATGTTCCCTGGGTTAACTGCCAGTATACAGTTAATAGACACAGTCTATTATATATTATGTATATCTGCGTCCTAACCCTGACCAAAACCTGGATCCACCCAGAACACACCGCAACACTAGTTGCACTTGTTGCTGACTTATGGCTCTGTTGGACAAGGAGGTGAAACTGGCATGCTGATTTTCCAGGATATAGCGCATCAGTGAGCTCTCCCCTCTGAGCAACAACCCCACATTTGAATATCATGCAATTAAAATAACTGCCCCCATCGGTACTTATATGATTGTTGTTTACTGCCTGACAAGTGTTTATCTGGATAGCTTTGCAGTGGATCTGGGCATGTTACTTTCAGACATTCCTGATGATGGCTCACCGCTAATTGTAATGAGAGATATAAACATTCACACTGACAAGCAGAGTCACTCCACTGAAAATGCACTTCTGTCTGTAATGGACTTGCCATGATTGGCTGGAGAAGCTGGTCAGTCACCTATTCTTCTGGTACTCAAACAATCAGCTGCTTTCAATGCAGTGAACCACCCAATCCTACTCTCCACATTGTCCAAGCTTGATATCTCTGGATCTTAGCCTGGCTGGGCCATCCTGTTGCGTGAATCACTTGGGAAGGAACGGCAAGTGATTCACGCAACAGGATGGCCCAGCCAGGCTATCTGGATCTGACCTAAGGTGGTTATTTATGTCATACCTCACACAGATCATGGAGAGGAATAGTGTCCAATCCACATAACTTTTCAAAAAGGGTGCCTTAAGGGTCAGTGCTTGGTTCTCTTCTTGGGGTTGTCATTCCTGCCAGTCTCTCCATAAAACCACAGATCCGTGTCCAGCTTGGTTAAATCAATGTATGCCCACTTAGTCTGCTCAGAGCCTGGGTGTCATGACTGATGACCGGCTAACCTTGAGGTGACTGTCATGCTCCAGCTAGGCTCTTGTTAGGTCACGCATAGACTGCTGCAACTCCTTACTGGTGGGCCTCCCTGCACAGTGAAAATTTTGCAGATGATCCAGAATATTGCAGCTGGACTAGTCTTCAACCAACCTGAAACAGCACGTTACTCTACTGGTCACATCTCTTTCCTCGGCTTTCAGTTAGCACTCTTAAAACCCTGGGGGATCAAATAGAATATTCATACATCCACAACACCCTATCCAATTCACCTTCATACTTTGATTACCAACACTGAACATCTCAAATTTAAACATTTTAGTCTGTAACTCATCGATCGATCATAGTCCCTTGTGTGCAATACTCCACACAGCTAGCATCATCTTTGATTTAAAACGGATGGTATTGAGTTAAATCATGTCCTTGCCATCTGGCAGACAGTGATAATTTGTTTCTTGACGTCAACAGGGAGCTAGCTTTCCCTCCAGTGGTAATGTATTTCCAGGATTCTCCTCTCAATGACTTTTTTGAATGCCACTGTGACTAAAACGCAAAAGCTGTCTCTGATTAATGTGACACAAAGCACACACAGTTGTCAATATATGGACATTGGCACACAGATCGTAATCTGGCATTACTCTGAAAAGTATATCCTCTCTTTCACTTTCATCAGTCAGTAAGTGAGAGATAGACTGAGCTAAACCAAATTAAAATAGATCTCCAGACTGCTGCCACCTGATCAAAGCCCCTACTGCAAAGCTGTCCATGATATCAATCAATTTTACACTGTCTGAGAAGAAGGTAGACTTAATGATCGGAACATAATGACAAAGATAAGCTAGTGGGGAAGTCTGCTGCAGTCATTCATCCACATCACGAGGCAAAACAATGAGCTGGTGTTTATATTCAGAAACCTCCTTGGGACATACATACACACACATGCAGATTAATCAAGAGGCAGATTTGATTGTGGGACTTTCAAAAGAGGATCGTCTGCACAGGCGTGCACAGTTCAGATCAACCGTGACAATGACTTGTCCTCGCAGCATTGAACTGATGGTGATGAGGCTATTGTTCTGCAGTCGCACAAGTGGACACAAATATAAGAGGAGGGTGATGAAGCATCAATCTCAATTGTCCTCTGAGGTCAATCTGATGTGTTTCTGTGAATCCCAATTTCTTGAGCCCGAACCAAACAATGACAATTCATAAACATGAACAACTCTCACCATCTTTTTCAGATCATATATTCAAATAGATATTGATGGCACAGATTTTAGAAACTGATGGAAAACAACAACAACAAAAAAGTATTATTTGTTAGATTAGACGCTGCAAATGGAAACCACTAATCAGACATGCTTCAGCAACCCAAAGCAACCAGCCTGAACTCTGATCCTTGAGGAAAAGTGCTGGAGATTAGTGTAATTCAGCAGCAGAGTCAAGCCTGTCTGTAGAGTGTGATTATATCTATGTGATAACCTCCAGTGAGGTAATTCTTTTGGCAGGGAAAGGGTCTGTCCCTGACCTTGTCGAGGAAGCAGACATATTTTATTCCTCTATTCTTCTCCTTGAATGCGAAGCAAGAATGCAAGAGTCTTTGCTGTCTGAACCATCACCCTTCAAACTGACAGAAACACCATAACAGGTGTCCATACTAAAGAGAGCACTTTCTTGTAAATATCGGAAGTTATGTGTAAGGGTGAATTTTAAAAAATTGTTAATGTACTGAGGCCTATCAAATGCAAACAGACACTTTTAGAGCTTTTTTTTAAATGACAAAATGCTTAAACTATTACATTTTTTGAAATAGGTTATCTATGCTTGCAGTGTTTTGTGAAAAAAGTTTTTTTTTGTATCATTAATTGTTACCCTTGGCTTTATTATGACTGTGTGCACATGTTTGTTCCCCCTTGGCAAATCTGGGTCATTTAAGGAGACAGAAAACAACACATTTGCCAACAGTGAGGACACTCACACACCACATTTGCCCTTATTCAACTGTGTTTCCATCAAAGCTGGCCAAAGCCATCTGCCACTCTGAACCACGCACTGTCCAGGTAGGCAGGGCAGAATCAGTTCACGCTTGTCATTTACTCCCAGACCGTGAGAAAGCCTCTGTTTTTAAAAAATCAGTCACTACCTTTTTTGATGTAGTCCTTCAAGTGTAATATATATTCTCTTTTCTTGTTTACGCTGACAGCCTAGCAAAAAAAGGATTGCATCGCATGAAGGAGCAGCAAAGGCATTGGTTTTGGACGTGAGCAGCGTCTGTCACATTTCTATGCAAAACTGAACCTCAGGACATAATGATGTGGAGCACTTCTTCATCCATGTGTGCTATCAGACAAAAGCCCCTGTCTTGCATTTGAAACACTTCCAACATGGCATTGAAGACAAAATATAATATTCTATCTAATACCACCCCTCCTCCAATATCTGTTTTTCCACTTGAAAAAATGCAAATGATCTGAGATTATTAAACTCAAATTATGTTGCTTTCAAATCTGACAAAGTGGACCTTAATGCTTTAAGATCTGTATCATATTGCTGCAGCTCTGATTGCCAGAGGGATATACAGAAGTTTCACTTTATTGGCTAGATTATCGTCTTATCTATGAGCAGAATATGGATGCAGAGGTAAGATAGGGAGTGAAATACCAGGGAAAATGGAGAGAAGTTGGATAATAAAAACAGGTAGTAAGGAAGATTTTCTCCTTGCGCTTTAAGCCGATTATTGTGGAAACAAGATTGACAGCTGATAAATTGCATATTGGTAGCAAGAAAATTCAATTACAGTAAAATCAAGTAGAAAAGGCAAACAGAACAGGCTGTTTTGGGGGGATGCTTTGCAAAGCAGTTTGCTAACTGGAGTGCCATCTTTTAGGAGAAACACTATTGGATAATATATAACAGCTTTGCATTTCACATCAGTTTATAGGATACAGCCTACTTATTAGAAAAGGTATTAAGAGTATCTTACACTAAAATTGATGGTCAAAGAAGGCAGTGGTCTAAGTCTAAGGGTGGTCTAAGTCTTAGGGTATTAACTGCTTTTCACAGCCTTGATTTCACTGTATATCTTCAGATTTTGTACGATCAACAATCAATGTACAATCAACTGATGCAGCCAGTTATCTGCTTAATACTTGCCAAATTTGTCAATGGTTGCAAGCTGGTGATACTAGTTTACTTAAATGATTTACTGAAGTAACTTTCTAATTTTGAGAGAAAAAAACAACCCAAAATAATACCACAGTCCCCCTAGCATCACAAGTGCACTTTATATTATGCCCAGAAAAGAAAAACAAGCCAAGAAATTTGTTTTGTCCAAAAAATGAAATAACAGAGGAAAAAGCCATCACTGCTATATGAGATTAGCTTTAGTCAAAAGTTAAGCATGGATGATTTTGTGTACAAAAGTAAATTAAAATCAGTGAAGAAGAACCATTACACTACAGGATGAACAATAACTGATCCAAGAGAAAAACAAACATTCAACAGACGAATGGCCGGAAACAAAAACTGAATTTAGTTTTTTTTTCTCTGACAGATATATTGAAATCAGTTCAATGTGTTGTTCATATTCACTCTAATGGAACAACCGCACAGTTTAAACCCTTAAATCACCCATCAGCATTGGTTACAGCCTTCCAAAAACTCTTGTACTAAGAGTATGTACTCTGTCAAAGATGCAGCTGCAAAATCAGTCAATTTTTTCTAGCACTATCACTGCCATTAGTGACATAGCTGGAGACCCTGAAGAACGACACACTATTTCAGCTTGGATAACCCTCCACCCTGCTTGCACCAACTTCGAAATTATACTTCTAACTGTGAAAACAGCACCTAAAAGTAAAAGATAGATGGTGCAACGCACATGACCTCAGTTGACTTGTTCAAGCCTTACATTTGAGCCCAGTATAGCCTTCATTCTAAGAGCTGCAGAGGTGAAAGCCAACCCTGGTTTATGTCAGGCAGCCCAAGAAAGCAAGAGGACTTAGTTTTTTTCTCTCAGCATAGCACACACTTAAGGATGGACTGTTTTAATTATGTACATTTATCATCAACTATGGACTTAAATACCCTTTAATGAAGCCTGATAATTTGTTTTACTGGCTTTATAAATCAAATACTAAAAACTCACTTTATCATTTCTGCAGTGATTGCATGAAAATTTTAAAGAAAGAAAAGTTGAAACGTGTTTATTGCTTCTTTATGGGTGGATGAGTGGCTTTTAATGATTTGCAATCAGCTCTCTCACAAACCAAAAAAAATATATATTCCTTGATTCATTTGAGTAAAAGTAAAATGATGCAGTACTTTGCTACCAGAGTAGTTTATCAGCAAGTGTCCATGCACACACTTAAATATTGAGGACAACAGCTGAACAGACAGATGTCCTCACAGCTGTGGATACAAAAACAATTTTGAAGACTCTCCTCTAGACCAAGCCAGGCCTGAGACTCTGGGTTGAGGTCTTCAGAAGTTGACTACAATGATGACTGAGACTACCACTGATAGTCATGACTGATATCCAACTATAAAATCCAAATGGATGTAGAAGCCCTGCTAATTCCTGCCAATAAACAAGTGCTTTATATGCTTGACTTTTTTGAAACGCACATAATTCTACTTGGCTAGAAAATGGGTCATTTCCCCAACTGCTCAAGCCTACCTTTGAGTGAGCCAATTTGCCAGTTTCAATTATTAAAGGCAGCACCTGTCTCTTTTCAAATTTCCGTGGCTCAGATGACTGTGCGCACAGCCCTGCAGAGACAAAATCCACCCTGTCTGCAGATTTCAAAGTACAGAAATGAAAGAAGATGGTGCGATACAGGATTCAAAGGCGAGTGATGCAAACGGACCTCATCTGCTGAGATATCTATTCACTTCCCAACCTTTCTCTTTCCCTTTTCCTCTACTAAACCCTTATTGAGTAATTGGCTTTTTCTTGGCATGCAGTTGTCCAATCTAAATGGTAATTTTGAAGGCTCTCCTCTCGTCACTGGTGGTAATACTTGTTTACTGGAAGACGGACACTCCGTAGGAAAATTAGAGTTGTAATGAGACGGTAGATCTGTCGACTGTCATGAGACAATACATTTCAAAATTGGGTCTAGGGCACTTCATGTGATAAAATACATATTGCTCTAGTGCTCCAGTTCTAAGCGTAGAAAATGATAATATAGTCAAGATTAGAGTATATTTGTGTCTCTCCCCCTTTATGTAATTTATCAATAAGGCCCTTTGTGATCTCTCCTTTTTTACCCATGTTTTCCCACGAGTGCTTTGGTTTCATCCCACTTTTAAAACACATGCAAGGTAGATGTATTTGAGCTTTTTTCAGGGGCTCCAGGTATAAATTTTCATTCTCTCTGTATTATCCTGTGATGGATGTGACTTGTCTGAGGTGCTTCCTTGCCTTCCCCCACATATATAAAGGAATAAGCTGCCTGAAACTTTAATAGATCTCACAGAGTACAGAGAGACAATAAATCAATGTGTTTTGGGGGGGCAAGAAACAAGAGCAGGGAGATATTCTAAAAGATCTGGATCCTGTCTGGTGTATCATGTGTTTCCCAAAAATGCTTTAAAAACATTCCCCTCATGAAGTTTTGAACCAGACGTGGCAGGGATTTGACTCTACAGCCAAATTATACAACTTTGTCCTTCTTGTAAGACAGACCTCCTCTCAGTCCAGAATATAAATAGCAGGTATAAATTTCAGCATGAGGCATCTGAGTTAGCAGTCTACTGTTGTGTCCTTTTGATTTCTGCATTGGGGACTCGAATGAACCCCTGTTCTTTTTCAATTGTGTCTTGTTGGATACACTTTAATGCTCATAGAAAAAAACATGCTAAGTTTAACACATCACAGTTTATCTACCGGAGTCTTGTTGCCCTGTGACAGCCCTCTATGCCCTCAACATCGTATGAACCTGTTTGAATCCAAGTGTGAGTTGTAGTAGATAGCTGCCACTTATTCAAATACCTAGCTACACTTTCAAAGAACTAACATGGTAAATGGTAAAATTACAAAAATGGTTTATTTTGGCCTAAAGTAGGAGATTTTTGTTTGTTTGTTTGTTTGTTTACTACAATTCAAAGTCAGCCCATCTTAAATACAATGCATGTGTGGCTTTGCTGTAGAGGGGCAATCTGGAATGGCATTTAAAGACAGTGCACAGCTACTTCAGGACTGATTTTTTGCTAAAATTAAGGTGACCATATGTCCCCGATTTCCAGGGACAGTCCCTGTTCTGGATGACCTGTCCCTGGCTAAAGCTGTCCCCAAGCTTTTCATGAATGAGAACAAAAAATGTTGCATGTAGAGTAGAACAATGGTTATTACGGTAGCCAAGTAGGCAGAAAGCACAAGTAGGCTATGCATGTTGAGCACAGTCCTGAACAACAGTTTTTACGGGGGGTTATTATGGGCGGCATGCACTGCTACTAAGTAGTAACGAGATGTTGTTTGTGAACTCCCATCCAGAAATATAGGGCCTGGGTGTGGCACCCCCCACTCCCTGGATGCTCCCGGATTTAATTTCAGAAATCTGGTCACCTTAGCTTAAATAGTTCAGCTACCCCAAAGTTGTGAGAAGGGCCAGTTAGCAGCTCAGCAGCCACCATGGAGGAAATGAAAGCCTTATCACGCTATTTACATTACTGCTACACACAAGAAGCCATGTGTTTGTGTGCTGGCTTGAATAGTTTGAAGTAGATTTAGGGCTCACTGAAGGTTTGTCACCTCTGACCTAGCTTAACAGGAAAAAAACAGGAAAAAAAAATTATTACTATCATCTAATATCTATCACTGTAACATTACACTGAACACTCTAGTAAAGTTCTTATATAAAACGAGAAAGGCATTAATGCTTATGATGCTACAGCTTTGAAAACTGTGTTTAAGAAGCTCCCAACCTCTCCAACAATCAACCTTCAGTAGATAACTGTTTTTCACTCCCTATATAGAAAGAGGGCAGGAACTGGCAGAGTAGGAGCTAATTTGAATAATTCAACAGCAGGGTATCAGACATAGTCAATGTAATCATAGTAGATGAACATGCTTCATGATGCTGCATCACAGTGAAGCACTTCACAATTTGGAAGCTGCCTGATGCCTGTCAGGATTTAATCAACTGAAGGGGAAAGCATTACTGACTGACTCATGATGCTGGTAAGAATAAGAGATGAGTAAAAAATGACAGTACTGGCACTACATAGGCATTAAGGGTCTTTTTTACAAACAATGCTGGGTGTATCGTGTGTAAATATAAGCAACAACACTATATTTTTATCTAATTTTGTGAGTTTAAAAAGATTTTTCATTGATATTGTACATGCATCATTGGACTGAGCCTGGCTTTCTCCAAAGAAGCCTTCACGGGCCACAAACAAACAGGTAGTTTTCAAGTGAATCCCCTGTTAGATGAGTGAATCCGAGAGAGAAAGAAAACAACTGCACAAAGAAAATGACTTTTGGAGGGAGTGTCTGTGGATGACAGAAGGGGTGAAATATGGACCGTTGTTTGGTCTGCAATGGACAGTTACCCATAAACACACCTGCAAGGCTCATATTATACACTGGAAAGGGTGAAATCATTGATCATTTGTTCAAAACACCAAATTTGTCTTTATACGCTGAAACTAAAGTCGCATGCAGCAATCCAAGCACTCTGGATTGATACATTTTTTATGAGACTGAATAAATGAGCAAGCCGGGAAAGCACTTCCCAGCACTGCCAAGTGTTTTAATGAAATACATAAATGGCAGTAACAGGATTGTAACAGAATCCTTTGTGCAGAAAAGTCACACTTGAGGTGGATAGCTCCTGACCTGATATCAGAGGCAGTAACAAAAAGGAGTTATTTCTATTTGGCCCAATTGACTTCAGGTGTGAGCAGATTTCTCCCACCACTCTCTGCTTTCTTTCTTTTTTTTCCATCTCTTACTGATTTACAACTCATATTACATTTCCATGAAATATCTAGCAGCAGAGACATTACCTTACAAACATCCTCAAGCATTTGAGGTAATATTCAGAATGATCCCGCCACATGCATAATCATTCTACAATGCCCTCTCTGCATACCCAGCTGCTGTATGCCAACCTGAAGCCATCTTCCCATCCATATTTTCTTCGTTCCCTGTTTGCTATACAAACTTCACCTCTGCAGCGTCTTTAAATTATGCAGAGCTGAGGGCTGTGCATGATGGATCCATATCTCATTGATTTCCCATAAAGGAAATATGAGAAATACAGCTGGATCCATTAGTCACTGCATACATTTTGTCACTATGTCACTAGGTCGCATCAGTTAAATATGTGACTTCTTTGTTATAGACAGGAAAACTAGCTTTTTCCATGAGTGCTGTGATACTGATGGGTGTAGGTAACCCTGTCCTATGGCAGGTTTTAGGAAATGACACAGAAGACTTTGATAATTGATATCCAAATCGGTACAGCTCTACATATTTTGTTTTGATAAAATAAAACAAAGCCACTTTAGCAGCAGACTGGAGCATGAGTAGAGATAAAAACTGCAAAAACAGCATCGACCTTGGTAAGTAATATACTTACACCTTCTGCTCTGCAGGCAAAATGGGTCTTATATTCTGTTGTTTCAGGATAAAAATGATTTCAAAACCCAGCACCTTTTTAAGTACTGCTGTTCTTTTTATCGATTCGGAAGTTGTAGTTGGTTAAAAATTGATCAGAAACTCAACATTTATATACTTGTTAAGCCATTTTTTTCCTTTTAAATCTGCACCCATGGTTGTGTAGAGGTAATGGCTGTGCACCTCATAAATGGGACACCGTTATGAGAAGAATACGCAAGTCTTATCAAACTCAGAGTGAATGTTTGAAGGAAATGACTCAATTTAATTTGATAGTCAATGGCTGCACGGCTAGTCTCTCATGTTTCATTCATTTTGCTTAGATTTCAAATGCATTTCATCTTACACACAGCTGTGCAGAATACCTGATTATGACTAATACAGCAAAATTTGTCAGCGCTCCTGATGAACACACTGTAATGTGGTTCTTATCACAGACTCATCTGTAATCACATCATAGTTCCATTAACTTGCGTCAGCTGGGTTATGGAGGAAATAAAGACATAGCCAGTGATGGTTACCAACACAAAAACTGGAGGCTACAGTGGATAAACCTACCAAATTAAAGATTTGCAGTAAACACTTTAATGGACAGTTTAGGGTAGAGTGGTTCTTGGTACAAATGAATGAAAAGTTCAGTCACAGCTAAGTTAGCTCTTTTTAAGAGGGATTAGGATAAAGCCTGATTTGTGAGTGAAACAGAATATTTTTGGCGAAACAATTTCTCTAAGTTAATTAAAATTTCAAAATCAACATTTGGTTTGGAAGCATCTTTCTCTAATCACCCACTCCTTGTATTATTATCCATTAGAAAATAGCCCCAACATGCTCCTGAAGTTTGTTGGCACTCTTTTGGTCGGCTGTTCATTCTTATACTGAATGGCGCAAATTCCACCGCTGCACAGACCAGTACAGAACCAGACCTCCTCGTCCCAGTGTTTTAGTCAACCACAGAAAGAGAAGATCAAAACTGCTGGAGTTGGAAGCTTGGCTGTTACACACAATAATCCATCTTCATCATATTGTCTGTAAAAGCAGACAGGGCAATTATCTCCTGAATAGCGAGTGTACTGAGTCTGTGTTGTTTTAAGAAATGAGGGAATCCTGCTACAGGTGAATGGTGTCCTTGTACAATAGTTGGTAGAGGGCTACTTCTTGTACTCTGTCTCAAGCTGACCCATGGTGTAAGTGAACTGCAAAGTGAGGTTGGCTGTCTGTGGGTTTGATGGCATGCCGGCATGATTGATTTTTATACACACTAGCAACGGATACAATTCCAAATGAAATGGGCTTTTGATGAGAGGTTTTTGCTCATTTCTTGACTTCTGGAGTTGAAATGGTGACTGGTCATCCTGTTTTTTGGTCTCAAGTTTGATTCATGTGTTTTCAACAAGAACAAAGACTTATAGGTCCTCCGTCTTGGAGTTGCTTTAAGTTTGCAACAAGAAAAAATGTTATAAAAATAGGGAATTTTTGGGCCCTCCTTCAAATATCTGACATTAAAATAAACATTTGATCACACCATTTCACAGCACTAAAACACTGCAGGTCAAATGGTTTAATTTGTACCAACAAAGACCTCTTTCGATTGTCATGTCCATTTTCCAAAAAAAAAAAAAAAAAAAAGGTAGTCTCAGTTTCATCAAACCTGTTTTTTATTTTTTGCCTCAAATCTCCTTTGAGGTTTGTGTCTTGCTCACTACCTGCTTAACCAATTTACCTTAAAAAAATTTTGTCTGATCTGTTAATGAGTAACTCAAAAGCAACATGATTTCGTCCCTGTAGCAGACCTGTGAAAGCTTGATGTCTGACCTTTCCATAATGAGGACAATATCTGTAGGTGGCCCTCCTACGCCTGTCATCCCGCTATTGAGCACCGTACACACACACACCCTTAAATAACACCTGCCACGCTCTTTTAGTCACCAAGCCACACCAGAGGATCCCCAGAGATCTTCTTGGACATCAGAGACAGTGGGGTTGTTAAGCTGAGAAATAGATTTATGCGGCAATATTTTGAGTTGAGCAGTTGGACATGTGGTGTCATTTTACACAGTGACCGTAATAAGGAGGAAAAAGAACTCAGGATTATGGAAAATATCACAGGAGAGTAAAAGGTAGAAAAAAGAGGTTCCTGGAGAGGAGCGCAGCTCACAAGAAAAGAGCCTCAAGATAAAAAGCAAGAGGAGGGTGAAAGAAAGCCAGAGGGAGAGTGTTTATTTTGATATCACACAGGAGAGAGGGATAGGATGCTGTGGTTAGACAGACAAATCACTTAAATCAAAAACAAAAATATGAGACAAATCCAAACAGTTAAGATGAATTTTGTCTGCTAGCTTTCATGGCTTTAGATGATGATGTGTAAACAGAAATCTGTCACATCCCTCTGAATACTTTTCTTGTAGACTTAAGAAACCACTGGAATGAGAAACGTTACGCCTGCAGGTCTCTGAGAATAAACAGCATTTTCATTTTTTAGTGTGAACACAGGCAAGTGGTGCCAATCTTAAGCTCCTGAAAAGTGTAATAAATAATTTATAAACAGTGACAGGCATTAGTATAGAAAATATAGAAACAGATAGTATGAAAAACAAATTACGTGGCGTAGACAGTTAAACTCAAGGTGATTCAGTGAGTAAAAGCAATCACTCAAAATGAATTGTATGTGATGACATAATCTATGGAGGCTTTAGATCGCAGATTTCTTTTCATCCCAGTTGATCCTCATATTGCTTACGGAAACAGTCTCCCACAGGGAAGAATTCCCAGGAACGCTCCTGGTACAATTTCCATACATAGGATTCCTGGCAAAGACAACAGAGTGGGAATTTATCCGCAGGGTCATTAGTTATGCCAATCTTGTCTGTTCTCCCTGAACCTAATCAGTAAAATACAGGGGTGAAAGCCTGTGAGGGTAAAATTCCAGCACTTTTTCAGTATAATCCCACAGCCCAGAGTTGGGATGCTGTGTAAAATATAAATGCAAAAATAGAATTTGATGGTTTCCAAATCAGGTGAACAAAATGCTTAAATGTGATAAAAAGTTCATATTTCATTTTCTGTGTCTAAATAAGATTCTTACCACATATTCTAAAATGATACTGTGTCACAAAGGAGAGGCTAAATATCCTGAGTGAGAATGTATTTATCGTTTTTACTTAACATTGAGTCTGATCTCTATAGGAGAGTTCATGTACATCACATGTAGCGAGAGAAAGTGATGCTGATTGAGAGGCCTCCCTGAGAAACTGATAATTACAGGTAAGCTCAATAGACAAAGTTGTGAAGACTAGTGAAGACTTGCTATTTGAAACTCCAGCCTCCCCTGCTGCCAACTATTTATGAGTAAAACAGAAATTACAATCAATGCCTTACACGTGTATTATCATTAACTGAGGGTGCTGGTACCGATAGGGTTTTTGAGAAACAGTGCGAATACAGATTCTCTCTCAGCTGAAAAGGTTACACTCCAGCTTTGTCACAGACATAGCAAATGCTGGAATTTAAAAGGTCACAGAGACAAGTGAAAACTGCAGTGGAGGGACGCATGGAGGAATGTGGACTTGGAGATTGACAGAGGAGTTGTTTATTAGCTTCAAAAGAGCACATCAGTTTGCTACTTTGACTGTTTCATGAAATACAACAAAAGAGATGACTACAGTACCTGCCCTGTGTGCTCCGTCTCATCCTTGTTAATAAGATACATCAGAAAAAATCTGTAAGGGAACAGAGGAGGGATTCATGTAGCAGCCCTGTAGTAATCCACACACCTCCCACACATATTGTGTTCGGTATAAAGGAATCAACACTCCTGTAGTAAGTTGTAGCATTACATCATGAGTCTGTGCACAAGTCCAAGTACTGAGGTGCTCACGCAAACAGTTGTTAGTATTCAAATTAAAAGGGAAACAAAGAGGTATCTGCTATTTTGACAATCAGTTAACTTTTTTTCCTTCATGTTGAAATGTTGCGTTGAACAATCAGAATGCACACAAAGAAATGAGCAGGAAAGACTTCATCAGTCAGAGGATGCAAACACAGGTTGAATAATCCATAATAATTAGGCTCAATGAGCTCTTGCCAATGGCAATTATTGATGTGGCAACAGTCTGCGATGCCACAGCACCTCCCAAATAACCATTTCTTATCCATTAAATTAACTCTGATCAGCTGTGCGTTCACACATGTGATTTATGCTGTTTGTGTGCCAAAGAGAAAAACTGGAGATCTGTGTTGATAACCCAAGAAGATGCAACAGAACCAGTCCAGGTAACTAGTAAGGTGCTGTTATTTTTTTTTTTATAAACCTGCTATTGTGGAGCATGCAAACACTTGCACATCATATTATCTGTAAGAGGTAACATGACAAATGTTTGTCATTTGGTGACAACAAATGGAGTTGTGTGTTTCAGCATGCATCAAAGGGGCATGAATCCACTCACAGATAGTTGGACAGGTTGTGTTCCTGGAGAGTGTGAGTCTCGAAGCCATGAGGGACTTTATCAAAATACTCACTTCCTATTCCACAAATAAAACATTTGGTCTGCAGGAGGAGAGATTTCAGAAATGTAAAGGCAGATAAAATAGACATGGAGCGATTTGACGTTCTCAGAGTACCTTTGAGAAAAATCAAGTGAAATAAAATCCTCAGGACCAAAGGGGGGATATGCTTTTTGATGAGTGTGGCTTAACTCCTCTCAGCTTTAACACTTCTTCAGTTCATCCTCAGAGAGCCTTTTAATGTAAATAGCAGCAGCAGCAGCAGCACACGAGTCTCTGCCAGGTTTTCGTGTCTCCCACATGAGCGTATTTGCATCATTTGTTGGGTACTAAACGGTCAAATCACCTTTTTTTTCATATTTACTGAGAAGTCGTCCAAAGGTCTCTACGACGATATGTAGCAAAAAAATGTTTAGTGCCTGAGTTAATGCATAATTCATTTCTTGGGACACACGCTGAAAAATATTCTACTCTGGGAGGAAATAAAAGCACATGTTGAAAGCTAATAATTAAGAGAATAAATTATGAAGTTTAACACCAGTCATTACCATTTCACAGCCCTGGTTAGCTTCGAGCCTCATTAGCCCCTGACTAAATGACTTTTTATTTTTTTATTCCCTCGAGGACTGTTTTGATGTCAGTGCTACAACAGCTCTGTTACTTTCACTGTGGATGTACAGTGGCAGAAACTGAGCAGCGAGTTTGCCTCTGAAACACTAATGACTGATCACATGTGTACCCTTCATTTTGAAAGGGTAGTTCACCACTGTGCTGTATTGTTACCTCAGCAGCCCAGTCTTTGATTATCTCCCTGCCGCTCTTACACCTTTGGATATTTGTCGATCTGACGACTCCCCCATTGCTCATTGTCTGCCTGCTTGACCAGATAAAAAGTCTCTTTTAACCTTTCTTGTCCCCCCCTGCACGGTCTGCCGTTTGCACCTGTTGCAGCTTTAAGGGGGATACTGCTGAGAGATGTTTGCCTGTGGCTACCTGTTTGATAAAGCCACTCAACAGTCTCCAAACAAAAGAAGCATTTCACTCCATTTAGGTTTAACACCTCCAAGAAATTCTATATGTGGAAATCTAATTAAGAGTAAGTGCAATCGCCTCCGTACGCAAAGCATGAGTGACCATGAGCTTGTTTTCTAAGCTCTTCCTATTAACAGAAAGAGCTGAGAAAATAATTATCTATATTAAGATATTTTTGGATGAAGGACTGCTGCTGTGAACGACATGTACAGTTATGATTCAATGATTCCTGTCATTTTAAACACTAATCATATCAATCTCCATAAAGGCATCTGGTGAATCTCGTTAAGTTGTTCATAAATACAGAGAAAATTGTGCTGAAAATCAGGCATAGTCAAAAGAGACAACAAAGAACAACATGTATAAGAAGACAGACATGGAGTTAACACCAAACAGACATGGTGTGGGCTGAGTCAGTGCCAAAAGGCTGGTTAAAGACAGGCTGTCAAACTACAATGATGCTTACTGGGGACTGTTTGTTCAGGACTGCAGAGTTTACCACCGCTACAGACATCACAAAACAGTCTATTTCTCAGTAGATGATGTACTTCTAAATTCTACAATAATCTCCAAAGTAATACCCTGTATAATAAACATATTAAAATATACATATTTGTTCTATTAGTAGCCTGGTAATAAGTACAATCTACAGGGAGTGAGTCAATACTTCAGACACACCCAGACAGAGAGGGGCTTATCTCACCAGGACATATATGTCATGTGATCAAAATGTGATTGAGAAAGATTTTAAATATCAGGAATCTGATTTATTACTCAGGATACAATTGACTTCAAGCTTAACTGACTATAACTTTTAATTCTCAGTTATGTATCTAAATCTGACAGCACAGTGGAAACTATTTGAAGTTAATAAACAACGTTATTCATTCGGAATTTCTTGACACTTCACATCAATAACATTAGTGGTAAGTTTGTGTGAAGTCCTACCTCCATATCCTCTTTCACCTGCTCCTGCTGGTCACGCAGCTCCCCAAAAGCATCTATTATCAATCCTGAAAAAGTTGAAGATTGTGCGTCTGAGTCTCTGTTTGTGTTACAGACTGACATGTGCATGGCTGTGCTTGTCTCTGAATAACAGGTGTTTGCAAACTTCAAGGACTCGGGGGGGATAAACAGATACTCTGTTCCTTTTCCAGTTATGCATGAAAAATTCATCAAATCTCTTCTCGTGAACAAGGTGCATGATATGCATTTGTGTGGTGTGCATAATAATGCATTTCCTCAAGCTGAGCTGTACTTGTAAAACAATTCAAGTGTGTGTGTGAGACGCACCCTGGATGATAGCCAGAAGGATGACGATGACAAAGAAGAAAAACGTGATGTCGAAGACGATACGTTCCACTTCAAACTCATCTCCGGCAGGGTCCTCAATCTCGTCTCCTATTCCCCCGCCAGCGCGCACTCCCACATACATGTGGAACATGTAGCACTGAAAGAGGATGATTTTTCAGTCATGACTTCGACTTTAGGATGAGGACATTCTTCCCCAAACTACACATGACTGACTCCTTTCTCTCTGGCTATCTCTGACAGGGGAATACACGTGGGGGAAAACATGTTAAGTTTTCAAGTACAGCTCCAGTATTGTGTCTTCCAACTCCAAATTCCAGTATTTATTTCAAATATATTCATGCCTATCTTCATGCTGGTTGCTTTTCCAGGGCTATTCAAAAGTTTCAAACTGGCAGTTTCAACATGGTTACAAAGAGCAGGTGAGGGTATTTGAAAACTTTTTTTGTTCCACTAAGACAGTATAACACCCACAAGAGTTTCCTGTTGGAATATAGGGCAGAGGTAGTGATGCAAACGAATTCAGACAAAAACAAATAAAAACTTCACTGCTGAACCCGAAAGAAAAATTCAGATGATCTCCTTTTGGGATTTTTGGGCTCACTTATTTCTTAGACAGGCTGAGCAGAACAGAACTTTATGTCTTTGGTTTATCTGGAGGTACATAGCTTTTCTATTTGGCACGTAAGGTGTCTAAAAACGGTGTTTGTTGTTTTGGGGTAAAAGGAAAAGGACTGGAATTACTTTAGGATAAAAGAAATGCATAGCAAAAACAGTGTCTGAACAAGGATTTTCTTTAATATCATCTTCTTCTTTGAATTATTCAAGGAAGAGTTTATTTTCTACTGCTGGTGTGAGTGACAGTTGAGTCCACATTAGAATAAAGCCGGGGGTTTGGGTGGTTATGTTGTGAATGGCCAAACAAAGCGCTATGCAAAGGTTTGAGGAGCTGTTTTCCATCCATGTGTCCATCACGTTGTGTAAAATGAAGCTGAAGGGCTGAGGGAAGAGGCTGCTCCCTCTTCAGTGGTGGGGATCACTGTCAGAATCGTTCACTTTGAGAAGGCTGAAAATGGGGAGTGTGAATGCATTTGTATAGTACAGATAAACATAAAGAAGATGGATAGAGGGAATAGAGAAGAGAGATTTCATGTGTGAGTGCTCGGTCAATCTTCAAACTTAACTTACAGTGAGCATGTCATTGCACTTCATGTCCCAGGTGTCGTCATCGTTGCTCTTGTTGTAGAACTTCCTGAAGAAGTTAAAGGCCACAACGGTATAGAGATACACGACTACCGCTAACAGGCCAACCGTCAGGACCAACTATGAGACACAAACATGATTACAAGAGGATTTAAAGAGGCAAATAATATACTTCTTTCCAATGTAAATGAACAGCATGACAGCAAACATCACAAGCAAGCATGCAGACACTTCTGAACACGCACCGAGAACAGGGTTCAAGAGAAAAGTCACACACCTGTTTGCCGTTGTGTGTGACAGAAGAAAGGATAGTGCGAAGTGTCTTAAAGCCCATGGCGATGTCCAGAAGATGAGCAGCAAAAAAGAAATTGTTGTAATGGCCCAGAACAGACATGGCCATGTACCAGGCCAAATACAACAGGGACTGTGGACACACAGAGAAGGATACACTCACATTAAAGGAGGCAATAAACTGTAGATTACAAAGATAGATAAAGAGACAATGTGGACTTTAGATAAGCCTACACCACAGGATATTACCCCTGTCACCTCTGCAGCATGTGAAATCAAGAGAGAATCAAGCAAAATCTTAGTATGATAGAACTAATTAGGCACAAGTCGTAACATATCAGATATGCTTTTCACACGCTGATCACTTTTCATTATCTGTAAACATTAATTATTCAAAGTGACACTTTTATCTTGTCTGTGAGGACTGAGGACAAAAACACAAATTAGACAAAAGCAGGCTTACATTATCGGTGAAAACAACTCCCAGTTTCCAGACCTGGTACTTCACATCAATGGAGCTATATCTGAAAAAAAAGCATTATCACAAAGATACATAATGTCAAGGACCAGGACAATAAGGTCAAAATGTCCGTGGCTAAAATCAGACCTCTGTTTGCAACAGTGGCTCTCCTGTCTGAAATGTAGCCAAATCTCAGAATGTCCTGTTCTTCCTCAAGTACAACATAATGTTCCAGGACCTTCTTTTGTCCACATTCAGGTAACACACTCAAACGCAGCCTCAAACAAACGCACAACATCAGTGGATTGACTACTAATAATGGTAAAGACTATAAATAATCAAGTAGCAGAAATATAATGTCAAGGGGTTAGAAACAAGAGCTGGACATAAGAGTAAATAAGCCTGTGGTGTTCATGTATATGAGTGGCACTTATTTATGAATTATAACCATCCCTGCTGTGAAACGCATTAGAGAAAGAGCTTTATCGATTACCTTATTCAAATTATTTTCCTTTATAGTCAATACTTTGTTCTACAAACATACATGGAGCAATCTTAGAAAGCAGAATGCTGCTGTGTGTATGGCCACCTCCTTCCTAATTCTATACCCCCAATGAAAGGCAAGGTGATTTATTATTTATGGCTATGATTTATATAATATAAAAAAATAAAAGCACATTTCATTATTCTTCAAAGTTGTTGTCCATGTCTGTACTTTGCTTCTGCATATAAAAAGTTCAACAAGAAGTAAGATGTAAATGCTGTCTGGTTCAATAACTACCATATTTTTGTCTGCACCTCCATAAAGGCAAAATAAATGATATACTGGATGGCTGAAGTTTCCCCCTGGATGCCATATGAATGCAGAATAGTGTGGCTTATGTTTTTTGTTCCTACTCACAGAGCACTCCAGGCTGTGTCTCTCTTGAGCCTCTTTCCCTCTTTTCTCTTTGAGCTTAAGTCTAACGCAGCTTGGTCCAGACCCAGGAGTTCACTGATCTTTTCACGGCCATAAAAGTCACCATACTTATCCATCACCTGACAGGGGAAAAAGATGTGTTTACATAGTACAACAGTCCCTTCTGAGGCTTTTCATCTGAATAAGCAATTACTTAGGGAATTATTCTGTACCGTCTGTGCCTGGTGAGACAGCAGCTTAGTTCTGCTGACAGAAAGATGGTGTTTCCAATGAATACTGAACCAAGCATTCAGGATTTTTAGATACCTACACTGCTGATGCATGCTGTTAAGGGGCATGGAGACAGAGTGGAAAACCGAGTCAGGTAACTCTGGTCTGTGATATCTTTTTTTACCTGCAATCCCCCAGCAGCACAGCATATAAATTATGGGTATTGATCTCTGCTTATATTACAACCACCACCTTCCCTCTGAAATGCCTATGTTAGCTAAACCCTGGCTATGAAGGATGCAAAGTTTGTTCTTATTGTGCTCAAAACTTTAAGCTTCTTGATTTACTGACTGAAAACAAGAGCCAACCAAAGTCAAGCTTTATTTAAGTGTCATTTTGTTATTACAAACAGAAGCACTTCAGTGTAAGGCTGCAATATCTACATCTTCCAGACTCAAAAGCACTTCAAGGCGCTATGCCATTTATTTTACTGTGAGCTCTTAACTTGATACAGTGCACAGCATAAAATTTAATACGACAGTGCTGGACAAACTTCAGAAGAACAAGTGGCAAACTTGGAAGCAAAAAGAAATTAATACTTAAGTTTTAAAGGGTGAAAACTTTCAACATTTTGGCAAACTGAGAAGTTTTTGTAAAGGCGTGTTTTCTTTCTACTCTGAGTGCTCTGCAGCTCATCACAATAAGCTTTGGAAGCTCCACCTGGGCCACTTGCCCTTTGACAAATTCATAATGTCCCGGAAATGCCAAGATATTTCCGAAGAGGGGAATCAAAGCATCACCAGTCTCAATAATAGAAATGAGTATGCAGGATCTGTTTGCAAGTTCTAGTTTTTGATGCCAGAAGCTTAATTGTGTTTGTTTGTATTTTTCAGCATATTTAATAATTATCAAATATACAAT
Organism: Xyrichtys novacula; assembly: GCA_962446985.1. Classification (NCBI taxonomy): domain Eukaryota; kingdom Metazoa; phylum Chordata; class Actinopteri; order Labriformes; family Labridae; genus Xyrichtys; species Xyrichtys novacula. Next base: position 19,704,854 of record OY660874.1, on the reverse strand, counting down.
GATGAAGACAATTAAACTCTGGTTTTGACCTCTGGTTCTGCTGATTCAATGCTTTCATCTGTGAATTAGTAAAATGGGTTCAAGTATCTAGATTTAATTTAACAGACCCCGAGCTTTTTAACAGTTTATCCAATACTAATATTCTTTCATAAGTTCCTGGAATCTAAGAACAATTTAATCTCCTTTTTGTCAGAGGTTACAACCAGAAAGGGGGGAGGTGGAAAGTGTTGCAGTTTCTCTGAGGAGAACAGGAAAATCAAATCATTTTGATACCTGAGAACAATTACACATGCCATTAAACGCTTGGTTAAATTTCATCGGTATCCTCATGCGGCATCACTCAGTGATATATCCATATTGTCGCAGGCATGGATGAACACAATTAGAATAAAACACAGATAATATTTTTGTTGTGCAAACTCACAGCTTCAATCCTACAAATGTCTTACCTTCCTCTTCACAAATTTATCCCAGTAATTACTTGGAAAGGATCTAAAGAAAAAAGAAAAACACACACATAGGATCGGGTAACTGTTTTCAAAATTTCTTGTCACTGGTGAACACAACTGTGGACAAAATCAATCTGTGAGCTCCTAAACCAAAAGTACACAACATGTTTTTTCATGTAAATATGACATGAGCCTGGTTGACTATGTGACTATGAACATACGGTGTGTTAATGACCAGTCGGTCCCATTGCCCTTTGAAGTCCTCCTCAGGGGGTTGCTCTGTCACATACAGCCCGTCAAATTCCAGCCTTCGTGCCACTTCTTTTTCACGTTTGAAGATCACCAACGGCACCTGCCAATCACGTGCACAGTAAACACTTGACCTTTTAAAAAGTTCAAATAAAAGTAAGAACGAGAACAGAAATTCAGAGACAGAGTGAGCTTCATTATTCAAATCCTTGCAAAAAACGCTCTCTGTTTATATGAAGAAAGGCACTCCTAAAAAAGTAAAATGAGTGAAAGAATCAGCAAAATGCAGGCTTGAGTTGATCTACCTTGAGGCGGTAGTAACCAATAATGCAACAGAAGGAGATAATTGTGTGTGCTACAGCCAGGAAATGGAGAGACGGCTCCATGTAGCCGCTGCTCTCCTCTAGCACAAAATAAGCTCTGCTCTTGTTGTCATCTTCAGCAGAAGATCTCAGTTCCTCTTTGTGATCGGATGTGATCACTTCTCCCTCCTCTTGTGGTGCAGGCAAGGAGGTGACCTGGGGAGAAAGAGAGACAAAATCAAAGTGACTTCAACAAAGACAAAAACAAAAAAGTGCAATACTTCTCAAATAGACAAAACTATATATTGTATGACCCGTGTAAAATAATGCAAGTGTAGTAGTTTAGTTGATAGAAATGGAGGGGGGTCAGATTCACTACCTCAAGCAGTTACGGTAATTACTGACATATTGACACTGACAAACAAATCATTTCCTATTTCCCATAGTGTAGCACTGGCACAACTCAACGTTGTCCTCAACTGTAGTGTTTGAATGAGTGCACTTCATCGTGTTTGAAATATGCCACTACGAAAGCAGTGCAATTTCAAATGTCTCTCACAACAACCCTCTCACCTTGTAAAAGAGTAGGATGAAATTGATTGCAAAGGCTACAAACAAAGCCAGCAAGCGCATGTTATAAAAATTCCTTGCAAAGTAATTCTGGAAGGAAAAAAAGAAAGATACTCAGGTGATTTTCTCTTTTAATAGTGTTTTTGCTTGTGCATGCAAATTGAAGAGCTTGAGCAAAAGTGTAAGTAATACCAGGAGGCTCTTGTTATGAGTGGCTATCATCTCCCAAAGAGCAGAATGTTGACTCTGTTGTTCCTCTGACTTCCTCAAGCATCTCTTGGCTCTTACATTTGCCTTTGTTGCCTCTCTCTCAGTTTCCTCTCCAGATTCGTTCTCTCTGCAAAGACAACAGGGCGGAACAAGGAAGGTGAGGTGACTAAATTCAGACAACGGAACAAAACATCAGGAACAATGACTGCTTTTTAAGGGTTGATTATGGATAAGGTGACAGAAACACCACAAGGCTTCATTTGGTAAGGCAGCTTTTGCAGGTTATAGATCCCACATATGTTCAATAGCATTATTATCTTTATATTTTAATGGTTCACTACACATTCTCTGGATGATTGATCGATCGTTCTCTGAGGATTATAAGTGGGAATACAAGAAACTCACATTGCAGTAGGTATTTTCTCATCTTCTAATTGTTCCTCAGCAGTAGTGTGGGCCCTGTGCTGCTGTAAATCAAACCATTAATATGAATCAGTATATTATCAAAGCAGTAGGACATGTAAAAACTATGCGAAAAAGATCATGTGAGATATAACACACTATATTAAACCAGTGACATTATCTATTATTAAACATATATATATTTGAAAATGAACCCATACCATCCCCTGATGCCTCTCGGGTAAATCACCGGTGGAAATTGTTCTAGAGACCGTGTTGAAGAGGTCAGTAAGACTGGCAGTGAGGTCTTGTGTTATAAGTCTGTATTGACCTCTCTCCTTCTTCACTTTGAGGCCAAATATATCTGACAGTACATCCAGCTCCCTTGGGGAGGTCACAGCTGCCTCCTGCCCAATCTCCCTCAATTCTCTCTGGAGAGTCAGACTGGCAGAGTGCTTTCTCAGCCGATCCACACCGCTTGGCACCTCCATGACCTCATCAAGGGTTGGTTCCGGGATCCCACCCAGCAGGTCCAATATTTTTATTCTTTTGGCTCCCTCTATGAGCCCACCACTTACAAAGGCTATGTACAGCACATATAAGATGCCGCGAACCACGACACAGATACACCGGACTTGAGCCAACACAATGAATCTAAGGAGTAAAACAGCTGACAGGAGGATATCCTTCAAGGTCATCTTCATCAATGACTTCAGGTTTTTAACAGAAACTACAGATATCAGCAGCAGCATCCAAGAATAGATGAAAAACACTCCTTTGTTGTCATGACCTTTTTCTTCACCGCCATCTTCTTCTCCTTTTTCAGCACACCTCTCCCCAGAGTCAGAGCCAGATATCTGAGCGGCGAGCTGCATCTCAAAGATGGTGTCCTCACAGAAATTGACAAACATCTCCATTTTCTCCTTCTCTCCACCCTCGTTGACCACATCAAAAATGAACTGCCTTTTAGACTCCTTGACCTGAGGCTTCTCCCATTGAGTGCGGCTGGCTTCACTGATTTCAAAGTAGACACGTTCAATGCGCTTGCCGCCGCCAAGGACCTCTATACGACCCAAAGAAGGCTGGAAGTACGTCAGGACACACTCTGCCAGCTCAAGGAATGTCCCAAGTCTATTATCGTTGGGCATGTGTTCTGACAAGTTGGTAAGAAGGACGGCGATGCTGAAGCCGATGTCTTTGGCTGGCTCATGAAAGCGGTCCACAAAGGCCTCATAATCTACGATGTCACTGTCGTCGGCCTCTGAGCAGGAGAGAAGGAAGTGAGTCTCAGTTTGGGAGAAACGTTTGCAGTTCTCCATGGCTTTCTGGAAGTCCTTCCTGGAAATGCATCCCTTTCGATCAGGGTCATACTCTCTGAAAGCATCAGAGGAGGTGAGGTCTTTGAGTTTAAGGAACATGTCAAAAAACTTTAGGATCATCTCCACATTCCCTGATGACTCCACCAACATATCCACCATCTGCTTCCCAATGGTTCCATTCACGACATTACCTGCAGGGAAAAAAGACAAGAAGACTCTTTAACATTAATTGGTCACCAATCAATGAGCAGGAATAACACAGAAATTTACATAAGTGGAAATCTTACCTTCTAACATGGAAAGCAGAAAAACCACCATGTCCTTTTGTAGATCCATGAGCTCTTTGAGGAGCTCTATTTGCCTTGAGTCCTGTGGATAAGGACGTACATCAATGATTGCTTTTCAAGAAGGAATGAAACATTTTCAATTTGTATATAGCAGCAGAGGGAGCTAAGATATGTTAATGTTAATTAACCAATGTGCTTTACCTGGGAGAGCTTCATCTGCATGTGGGCGAAGACATGAAGGAACCCAACAACAGCGTCCCACAGGCGACTGTGAGCGAGACTCTGTTGGTTTCCAGTACATGGGCCCTGAATGAAGACACTGACTATGTGAGCTGCATCATTTCTTGGACCATTTCAATGCGTAGAGAAATATTTTTTGCACAAATAAATCAACCAGCATGGACCACTGTATCATTTATTTGTGCAGTACAATCTGAGAGGCGTACCTATGTTTCATTTATATACGTTTTAACCTATTTACACACATGGGAAGGGCAGGATATTGGAAAACCCTTCTACTTTAATTCACTTTACTAAATATCATAAGATAATAAAACTGCATTATACACTAGATTTATTCTCATCTTTCCCACACTGTAAACAAAGGCTGACAATTTACAAGCTTTGTAGAAAGAAAAACACAAAGCAGGAGTATAACATCCAACGCAGTTAGATTGTACAGGCACAACCACTAAAAACAGTGTAACGCCTCAAAGCTTAAAAGACATAAGCAACAGTATAATATTGGAAACTCACTGACCTGTATATACTCTGTAAGTGTGTTGAAGACCTGTTTGGCCACTTTGATGGCCTTTGAGAAGTTCTGTTGGCCGTGTGGATCGATCACCTCTTTCCCTGAATAGTACCAGTAAAAGTCACTGATTGACTCCTGTGGTGCAGGAAAGACATTTTGGGGCCGTTAGAGAGGTTAGAGAAAACATTTTAAATAAGACTGCAGCATTGTGATCAGTGGAAGACTCAAAATTTAAAGCGGATGAAACGATGAATTTGCAATTTTTGGATCTTGAAATAGATGCAAGGAATCCATGAATTTCCACAACATGACAACGAAACACTTTATTTCAAGACAATAATTAAATCTGAGTAATAAAGGACAATCTGTAACTGTAAACTTACCTGCACTCTCAGCAGATAGTCCACCGTGGATATTATGATGTTGACGGTGGTGTTGTTGCCTGTTTGTGTTCTCAGGTAGTTCTGAAAATCTAACAAATCAAAAGCCTGTTAATCAGTATAATTGCACATTACAGTGATAAGTGCTTTATTTTGATGAGATATCCATATGATACAGGATTTGTGTATCTTTGTGACAGTGAGTAAGTATAGCACAGCAGAGGACTGATAACCTGAATTGTGTCCTTCACAGAGCAACTGTAAAAACCGGAACAGGTCGCAGGTTATGTCTTTGTCAGGCATCACTTTCTCTCCTGATAAAAAAAGATAGGTGGTGTAAGGACAGGAGGCAGAGGGTGAAGGGCAAAGATAGAGTAACACTGAACGAATGAATGAAACATGTAAGGAATTTAGAGATAGAGAGGAACAGGAAAGTGAAGCTCAGAGAGTGAAAATGTAGATTGTTTGACAGGCCAAATCTCACAGCTGGCTCCTCTACTTTGACACAGCTTCACAGAAAGATGAATCTATTTTGTTTTTCCATATCCATATGAATACAGTACCTGAGCTCTCATCCATGGCCATGCCTAATCCTTCAGCTTTGTTCTGCCTCTCAAACGCATTCAGATCCAAAACACTGGATGGCAAACACAAACACACACACGCACACACACATAGCAGAAAAATGAATCAGCATGCAGCACACAGAAGATGGAGCTTGCCAGTGATTGTGACATTTGATCGAGAATTTTCCTACATTCACTCACCTACATGACAGCATGAGTCCAGCCATGCTCTGAAAGAAGCCGACATCGCACTTCTCTCTCAGATAATCCAGCATTTTCTGTCCAACAAAAGCATCAAAGACAAGACCTGATAAAAGGAGGGGGAACTCGTCTGAAGCTGAAGCATGATTAGGATAAAGCTGTTTTTCTTTTTGATAGGTAAGCTTTGTTACGACGTGTCTGTTTGTGTCGGGGCTCATTGTACATAAAACGACGGGGAATTTGAAAGTGATATGATCTGAACAGAGATGAGAAAAGGCTCTCAATCTGAACAGATGGAAAAGGTTATGGGATCGGTCCAGGTACCCTACTCAAGTCATGGGCTTTGAGGTCATTCATCCCTACTCACGAAACTCTAATTTTTTTAACACACTTGGTAAAGTTCAGTCAATGACATCCACAGTCTACATATCATACAACTTGTTTGATTCTTTTCTGGATTTCTGTTGTATTTTTGCTCATAAACATACTTGTTTTTACCACCAACAACTACTTAAAATAGTCGGTCTCAAATTGTAAACCTTTTTCACCCGAACAAAGTAAATCCAGCATTTTTCTCTGGAGGCTGCAATCATCTGTCTTTTTAGAGTCAGCTAATCTGATTTGACCCTCTCCATGTGGTCCTGTTGTTTAATATTGTGTGTGTTTCATAGTATAAAATCATTGGGGAATATGTGAAAAAAAAAGTGGATCCAAAGAGAAATGAGTTGTGTAAGATGGATGGGTGAAAAGGATGCAGTTTGGTACCTGTTGGACTTTGGCATTTCCGCCATTGAGAAGAGCAATTCCCAGCTTCAGCGTGGGGGCAATCATGGCACTCATTCCCCCTGATAGGATGTAAAACTCATCACGGTTATTTTCTCAAAGAAAAGGGCTGAGCACAAAGAAGAGCGTCAAATTATTTTCAGCTGCTGAGTCGAGGAGTCTGCGACTCTCGTTCAGTATTCATTAAAGTTCCTTGCTCTCAGGCAAAAACAAGACATTACCGCAGTGCCTCAACATATTAACTTTGGCATTAGACCAATCTGAATATCAGTGATAAACTTCAGAATGATTTTTGTTCCTACCTTTGCTGGCACTGACAGTTTGTAGGACCATCTCAGAGGCTCCACGATGATGCAGCCTGGCTTGCTGGTACAGTAAATTCTGTTTCTCCATCTCCTTTTCCTGGATTGAAGAGGAATATATGTATCTTTGTAGCCTGTTACAAATCACATATATAACATCTTTAATTTCTCTTTCAACGACTAGTAGATCTTTTACATTTTCAAAATAACTTTTAAGTACTTTGTATTTAAAACAGAGGATGGTTTTTGGATGTGATTTTGAGACCTTGCAGTGATTTCCCAAGCAGGGTCCTCTCCGTTTTTAATGTAGTGCCACCTGAATGTAGCAGCCATCCAGTATCAGTCATTGGCTAATTCTTAAAAATCACATATTTGCACAAACATTTTAATACCTCTTTGGAGAGCCCTTTTATATCCAGTCATGATACTGACCTGTTTCAAGTCAAGATTTTTCTAGCATTACACAACTGTTTCCATGTTCTAATTCTCCTGTGCTGTTTTAAAACATGTTGCTTTATCCAATTGCAAAATAACCTTTTTTTTTCTTTAAACTAAAAAAGAAATAAAAATAGTTTCAACATTTGCCTTGTTCTCTATTATAATTAAAATCAGGATCTAAATGATTTGCAAACTATCTCATTCTGGTTTTATCAAGATTGTACACAGCGCTCTGAAAATCCATTACAAGACCCACTTCAAAGCTTTCAGCCTCCTGCTCTTCATCATCCGTGTCTTCTCTGTGGCAGCTCTGCCAAAGCAAATATTTAACACAGAATTAGACTGAGGTAAATAACCTGATGCATAAAGATACTATCGCTTGTTTTAACTCATACAGTGTGTACTGAATGTGATATGCACAATAATTTACAAATAAAGTATTTTATCTCATCATCAATACTGGTTTACAACCAGCATAAAAATAAAAATACACATGTGATATTAAAGTCAGTCAACCTTTATGGATCCAGGGAAGTCATGCATAATTTGGTGAACTATTAGATCAAGTGAGGACTGTTCTTTATCTTCTTTTACCTTTGCCATAATCGCAGCATAGGACTGATACAGACTGTCGTTTCCCAGCTTGCTGTAAAGAGGACAGATATGGGCAGATGAAGTTATAGTGGCGTTTATCAATGTATGAACAGATGCAGCATTCTAAAAATAACTCGTCAATGGCATATGTCAAGGCCAATTTGTATCTGATCCTCTGCAGATCTATTCATACTCCCTGAACATGATCCCCTTGTTTACAAGCCGAATGTAGCATCACCTTGAAATGCCTGAAGCTCAGTGTGGATCTCTACAGTGTGACCCTTTTTACCCACTGGACTGCTCAGTGGCACTGAACATTTTTATCGACCGCAACAGTTCACTTGAGGTCTGTCCTACTAAGAAAGAGTTACAGCGAGCAGGTCTTTTCAGTGCAGGATAACTTAAGGATAAACCCTGCGCAGTGCATCTGACCTGCTCCACAGATAGATAAGAGATCAAGCAGACTAAAAGCATCCCTATTTGACCGGTCAATTTCTTTTGATCCAAGAGTTGGTGCCAAGATGTGAGAGAGTAGGAGGGCCAGAGTGTTCAGACACCATCAAAACACTTTGGCTTTTCCCAGAGGAATCGAGAGAAACGCTGTTGGTGCATTTTAATGATACCACGCAACAACAGAGACTCACTAAAAGACTGAAGACCTTGTGAAACTTAATGCGCTTGTTAGGCCTTTAAACAAAAATCTAAACAAAAATTTACCATCAACTTTTCCAGTGTTAGGTTACACCAGTAATAAAATCAGCTTTATTGCATGTGATCTTTTATAATGAACACACACACAGACACACACCTCCTTTCTGCCACCGCGCTTCGACTGAAGAGCGTAATGAGTTGCAGGAGGGGATCGATTGGTTTGGCACCGTCCCCCACATCCTTTTCCTCCTCTCTGTTGCCTCCACACAGCTCCATCGCTCCTCCCCTCTACAAGCCGGGAAAAGAGATAAACAGCAAAGCTATTGTGTTTTCATAAAAGCGTCAAACACTTACCATCTACTGTGTTTGGTGACAGACTGGGTTATACGCACTTCATAGGATACACAAGGATGACACGTGTGTAGGGAGAAGACACACATTTATATCTACAACTTAATCTCCATGTACACATAGCCTAGAGGCCGTGTTTGTGTTTGACTTTTTCAATAATGTTAAATATTTAAGTAAATTTCCTGCCGGGAAGCGTGCCCTGTAGGCAATGCTTACTTCATGTTGTAAACACTCCATCATTCTGCCAAGCCTGCTTAAATTCTGTACAGCAGGATACAGTCGGTAGCTGGGGGTTCACTCCACAAACACAACAACCAAATGAGTGGTTTTTGTGACGAAAACCAATCTGTACATGGTGGCGTGATACTGCTAATATTTTAGAGCATATTTTTTCTACTTTCAAACTCTATTTACCAATTTTTCACAGGCAAATTTGAGCCACAATGAATGAGATTTTTATTCATTTTCAGAAACCCTGGGTTAGTGTATGAGTTTCTTACCTGATGATAAAAACACATACATATTTATACTATTGTTTATTTCACATTCATTCCAACCTCTGACGCTGGTATGGCTCGCTTTGTCACTCACAGCTAAATCCTCCACAAGCTTCTCCTCAAAGCTGTAGTCCTCAGCAGAGATCCAGGATTTATTGTAGCCTTGGAGGAACAGGTTGACAGCTCTGTGCCTGAGGAGGAAGAGGGGTGTGTGAGGAGACAACAAGGGATAATTTTGTAAAAATGCCAACAAGACAAGAAAACTACACAGGAAACTACTTATCTCTAAAAATGCTTTGATAGGACCCACAATTACTTGTTCATCAAAGCCTCTTAAACAAGTAAAGTGATGATTTTTTTACATCCACTGAGTAAAAAACAAAGAGGAGCCACAACGCAGCTATATTCTACAAACACCAAAACACAAATCCCAACCACAAGCAGCTGGTGGGCTTTTTTATTGTAATAGGTTTGCCCTCCCTGTGACTGACATAGCTACGGTTTATTAGCTTTTACATTACTGCTCCATCACGGGAGTGTCACCTTCGCAATACAGAGCTGTCTGTGTGTTTACACACCTGAAAAGTTTGCACTATTATAGTGTCACAGTTAAGGTTCATGCAGCATATTTATTATTCTTTCACTGGGCTGTTGAAGAAAGCAAACTGGCAAAATGTGAGGAGACTGTTTTTTCTATGACCTCTTTTCTGATTTGTGATTAAAAAAAAAAAAAACATAGCCTTTGTATTTCTGCAGCGCTAACTTATCCATTAGCCCTCCTTTCATTTTGTTTCCTACTCTTTCACCCTTCATTTCATGCTCAACTGTTCAATTACTGCACACAGATTACAGGAGTATAAATGCGCAAAAGATCAAATCAAAGTCAAATGCTTTGGCATTAGATAACTCTCTCCTTATGACAGAGCTTTTTCAGCACACATAACATTCACATTAGTCAGCAATTAGGCTAAATACTAAAAGCACTTTATTGATGTTGCAAAGCACCGATTGATAATTGCACATCATTTGTCTTTGTACCTGGGGAGATTATAGAGGGGAGCCATCCTCAGGCAGGCCACCACCGCTCGTTTCCTCTGTTTGGATAAGACCTTGTGCCAGGCAGGTTTCCTACTTTTCTGAGGGTGCTCCACCTTAATCAGAAACCAAAGGCTTGTAAAGTAATGACTGAAACATGAACCTCTAATGGCCTGAGGCTTTTCAGCGTGGTTCATCAGGGTTCCTCTTCCTTGGTTTTACCTTGCACTCATCACGCAATAGCACTGCAAGCATTACTCTGATTATAATATATTCAAATTAAAGTTTGAATAAAGAGTACAACTTTCACTGTATATCACAGCTTTGTAGTATCAAATATCTGTCTTTCTTTTTATTTATTCCAGCCAAGGCAAGACACATATTGACAAAAGCTTCTAGAAATTAAATACAGCCGGGCAGTGCAGCCAGCATGAGGAAGCTGGATTTTATCAATCAAAACAAAGTGGCTGAGACAGCTGAACCATACATACGAGGGTCTTTGCCTAGTGTGCACAGAGCAGGAGAAACTTGCACAGTACAGCTGCTTTAATAAGTCCATCAATCATCAGCATATGTTTTTTTTTTTTTTTTTTACTTTTTTGTTTATAATGTGAATGTGTCAGTGTGCATACTGTATTCGTATCAACTCAAAAACAGCCACCTTTCACCTAACCAAAACAAGAGCGAGAGAGAGTTTCAAGAGGCTGGAATGTGCATGGCATGGAAAATCTTCATTTCTGTGCAATGCAAGTAAAAACAGCAGCTCTGGACAATATCCCCACCTGCTTCTACAGACACTGAACAGCATTTATCTTAGATTACAGCTAAATAGATACGTAAAGAAAGGTCTGATCAAAGAATACAAGCTAACGCCACAATATTAAAAAGGTTTATACAACCACACAGAAGCAAGAAATACTTAAAATCATTACTGTGTTTTCAGGAAACCATGTCAGTGTGACATGCCATAATGTAACCTTTATACAAGCCTACAAAAATATCAAATCATGAACTCAATCCTAGATTGCAATGTTTTGATGATGATAGCTTTATTTTGTTATTGCTCACCTGATCCAGATAATACAGCACCCGAGCTATTTCCAAAATCTTGTCAATGGACCTTTGGGTGTCAGGGCTGGCTTTGCGCTGCTGTGGGTGTCCTGTGTTTATGGCTTCCTGCTTCAGGCTGTTTGACCCCTGGAGCAAGATGAACGAACACACGGACACATTTATTTCTTGTAGTAGCAGGTGGTTCAGCATTCAATTAAAGACATTTTTAGAGAGGCTTCAGGAAGGTCAAGGCGATACGGTTTATAGCAGCAAAGCATGACAGACTAAATGGATAAAGAGCAAACTTTCAGACGTAAACAAGATATTAAGTTGCCTTACTTTGTCACTTGCCCTCAATGTCTTTTATAACCCAAACTAACTGCAGTTGGTTCTTTTAAAGACATAGTACATAATTCATCTAGGATAGAGGACCAGCAGTGAAATGTGGACATATGTTAATTGTCTGTTTGATTACGTGTTTGTGCTCATGACAAAGCAGAACTTCAGCTTTTGAGTCAGTTACTAATGAGTAAACATATTCACAGCTGACTCAAGAAGAAATCATGAGTATGTCACATCGATTTGTCTGGTGAACAAAGAACCATAGCCCATCATTGGATGGGTGTTACAGAGTAATAACTAAAGTAGTAGCAGTAGTAACTGAAGTAGTAACTTCAGTTTTATGTAATGCACATTTTTCTATTTTTTGTACAAGTCAACAAATATGCTAAAGTAGTAGCAGTAGTAAATCCTAAACATAATACACTAAATGTCAATCATCTCCTTACACTTTTCTTGTTGCTTTGCTTGCTGTCAAAACTTGAAAACCTAGCTGTGGACTTATGGGATATGTAGATGTTTTTGTCTGTTTACTTAAGATGTCTGGAAAATAATATTTATATTATACATCCTGCAGTTATTTGACTCCAGCTTATTTTCAATATGCATGTGCTCACATAATCATAACAACTCACACTCATGCCAAAGCCAGATCTAGTTTTTTTTATAATCCTAAGACATAACAACAAGCATCATCTATCACATATATGAATAGATGGTTCCATTAAGCATACACTTGCCGTTTGTAGCTGTTCAGAAAACAAGGCTAATAATGCAGAGACAATTATCAAGTACCTGGCTTTGGAGATATGTTAGGCAACTGAAAACATGCTCTCGAATCTCATCATCCGTGTTCTTCTGTGGAAAGTAAACAATGGCTGGCGTTATATATTCATGCTGTATACTACAGGGGAAAGTTCTCAGAAGTTTCATCATGACAGAAACGCATTTCTTCTTGAACTACTGACCTGAGTGAAGCCCTTCTTGGCCAACACAATGAGACTCTGGTCGCTATGAAAACAAACCCTCAGTCCCACAGGGAGCAGTCTCTTCACAGAAGCCACTATGAGGGAGGTGTGAGAGGAATAGCGATCCCCCTTCCTCTTCATCCTCCTTTTCTCATGGTCAAACTAAGAGTTGCAAAGACATGGATTTAAATAAACTTTTTTCAGTCTTGAGCAGAGAAAGGTATCAATAAGATTTCATCAATACCTGAATTGATTCCAATGCTGCTTATTGAAAACAATATATATTTATACATATGATTATATCTATCATACTGATATTGATTTGAAGTAGGGGCGAATGCTTCCAAAATGTACAGGGAAAAGCTTGTTGCAACTTATTTGTACTTGAATCAATATTAGAAAAAAAGTAGCAGGCTGTAACTGAGAGACAAATTGGTTGTTGGGGCAACAGCCAAGAAAGCTCTGTGTTAAGGCAAAATAATAACCTCAAATACCGCGGTGAGCCCTGTTTGCCCATCAGCTCAACCGTTCTTTTAGTGCTGACAAATCAAGCACTGGAGCCAATAATACTGTCAGCTCTAGAGCTACAATAGAACTATGGATGCTGCTTATAGTCTGATTTAGAGAGATTCAGCTCTTAGCAAGTAGTGGAAGCATAGATTGAAAATATATAGCCAACCTTTGACAAATCGTCTTTGTTGACAAGAAAAGCCAGGTTGTTGATTTCATTTTGGACCACATAGTTTTGCTCCTCCCATTTGAAATTCTGTTGTAGAAAACACAAATAAAGCAAAAGTATATATTATCTGCGAGAATATTTGCGTAAATTGTCTTGATTTGAGGTTTTCAAAACAAACAAACAAAAAAAAACACATCTGTGTGACATGCTCACATGTGATTTGGCCCAGAATATAAAGACCTCTGCCACCATGCTGAACAGCTGCTCAGCATCGGGGTTTGAGTCTTTCAGCCAGCTGGCTCTAAGACAAGATGTACCGAAACACATCACATGAATATTGCAGAATTTGTTCCTGTAAAGTTAAACATCTGCCTGAAATAACACCTACAAAGTTGTTATGTGACTTGAAATGGAACATGGAGGCCAATTTATCCTAACTAGTAAAATAAAATCAGAATTAACTTCAGTATAATAAATTCTACTCTGTCTAAAACTTTGAAGCAGCAGTTTTAGCCTTAAATAAATAAGTTTGTTTCCTGTCCAAGCTCCTCTGCGGCACACCGTACCGATGAGAATCCACAAATGGGATGAGGAGAGGGTAGAAGGCGTAGAGGTCTCGCACCAGTGCAGTGAACTTTTCCTGAATCTGCAGCTCTGCTTCAGAGGTGTCACCGCCTTCTGCTTTTACCTGCTCTTCCTCAAGCAGCACACACTCAGCCCTCTTCCTCAACTTCTCCATCAGTGGCAGGAAGTGGCTCTTTAACAGCTCAGAGTGGGCTTTACATATGATTGGCTGAGAAAAAACTAAAAAGCATGGAAAAAGTTCATGGGTGAAAAAAGGAGAATGGATGGCGAAAAATAAAGGTACCAGTACTGTGAATGGTCATAATACCTGCCAGCTGTTTCATCCAGTCACCCTGACTAGCTCCCACATGGTTGTGGATAATTCGAAGGATGTGGCCAAGCAAATCACTAGCATGCTGAGGAGTAACAGAGGTGCAGATTGGGTTGTCTTGCTGTCCCTCAAGGCCCCAGAACCACCAGAGAGGCATGTAGCTGCACAGCATGAGCAAGGTGACCTCTGTGACATGGATGTAGGGGGCTTGGCGAGCTCCAGCACCGGCGCCTGCCAACTCTTTCACCTCCTCCAAGGCCTGATCCAGAGACGGCATGAGGGGACACATGTCCTCCACTTGCTCGGGAAGCCCGAGGTCTAAAAGAAACAGATATGAAAAATGAGACTGAGAGGAGAGCAAGGCCAAGATGTGAGAGTAAGAGCTATTACACAGATCTGAGATTAAATAGATAATATGCAATAAATGACAATGTGTCTACAATGAGATTTTTTATTACCTTCTCTCTCAGTAGCACTCATGGTGTTGTAAATGGAGTAGGGGTTGTTTGAATTAAAGGAAGGCTCCAGGAAGCATACCGGGAAGGTCCCAGTCAGGGCTGCTAGACAAGCGCCTGTGGCTGACCTCTGTCTGTATGGAAATTAATTTATAACTGATGCACTCTGTTATTTGACAAACCATTTGATACAGTGGCTGTGTATCGGTGTCACCTGATTCTGGACTTTTCTGATTACAGTATTCAATTCATATTCATATTCATTTATAATTGATTATTAACTACAAATAAGTAAATAAATGAAGTAAACAAACCTTGAGTGAGAATTATATTATCCACAGCGTTCTGAATAGGTGCATTGGTGGTTATTACATGCCAGTTAAACTGATTGTGCTCTACATTTCTGCCAATTGAAACAAAATTTATGCAACTGTTGGATCTTAGTTAATACAGTAATAAAGAATATGGTCTAGATCTGCCCTTTTTGTAAAGTGTCTTGGCTGATTGATTGGTTATTAGACCTTTTTAAGTATAGACAGGTATACAGATAGTTTAGGAGAAAACAAGACAATACTGAGGTAAGAATTCCCATTTTTAACCCCAAAGCATGTATAAATGAAAGCAAACTGAAGCCATCACTAAGAGAAAAATTGATAACATTACCGTTATAAACTTGAAATTCACATTGTAATAAAAGCAGTACCCATCCATGTAGATGCTGCTACTGGTGCCAAGTGAGTAGAGGTTGTTGAGGATCCTGTAACAGGACACCTGGATACTCCCCACTAGAAAGACAAGGTGAGGCTTTAAGCTGGGATCCATCCAAGGTTGAACTCAGGACATTGAGTGGGAGGAGTTGATAGCACACAATCACAGAGATATAGACAAGCTGCTGACTGAGGTAATGAATGATTCCAGGCAGGTCAGGATATTAGCGAGGGTGACAATATGCTCCTGCTGCTCTGCGGCCATGACAGAGATGCTTAATGAGAGCTGCTTTCAAAGATGAGGAAGGTAGCAAAATGAGGGGAGGGTGTCCCTGAGTGATTTCAGGGGTATGGGCACCAGCTGTTCATCCAGCTTCATGACACGTGGAGGGAATTAGAGCAGACTACTGGAAACATGTGGTGACGATTTTGATTTTACCATTGTGAGATAAAACAGAAGCTTGTCTGGCTGTTCTTACAGCTGCATACTTCAGAATTAACTTTGGAGTCTTAAATTCAATTTTCTCCTGTAAGTGTAGCTCTTACCTAGGAGGTCGACGCCATAGTTTTGGCTGCCAAGATGCTGAAATAGAGAAGTGAGGGTGGGGACAAGAATGGAGGTGGTGTAGTTAAGGACCTTGGCCACCCCTCTCGCCTGCTGACTCCGACTCTGGGGCAAACAGACCAATGTGACAGAGAGGTTTTCCACCGTCATCTCCAGATCAGCTGCAGCTGCCTCAAAGAATGAATGCAGAGAAGCTTGGATAGACTCTGGGGCTGACTTCATCAATGACCTGGAGCCAAAGGCATAAATGAATCATTTATTCGTTTTGTGAAAAATAAACATAAACTGAAAGAATTCATATGACATAAGAAAGAAGAGTATTTATCTCTGAGTTTTTCTATAATGAAAAAAAATCTTATGTAACAAAGTAAATCCAGTGGACTACATACTCTAATCTAAGAACCAGACAGATCCAAGTGAAATCAATCTCTGCAGAGCCGAGATTCTACTTTTAGTGCCATGCATCAGAGGCATTGTCCCCTGAGAGTAAAAGTGATATCAACCACAATTAGATAGCATCAGTGTATCAGTGCCTCAATTACACCAGTCATCTCATCCGCAGACATGGCTGTGACACTGCTGTGACTGCAGGCAGGGTGAAAATGATCAATTTCAGGTGGAGTGTGACTGTAGTGCCATCTAGCTACCTAGCATCCAGAGCTTGAGCCAAAACACAAAGGCAGCTTGCAACTTGTGAGGCTTCATTACCTGGGAAAACACAAGGACAGAAAAATTGATGAGTATCATGACCAGAGATCATGCGTATGGGAAAAAAAGTGAGAAGAAAAAGTTTGGAAATTTACAGTGAGAAAAACCTGAAAACAAAAAAAAATTGTAGAAAAGTGAAGATACAATCAGAAAGCATTCAACGGAAGAGTGGAAAAATAGTTTCTAAAGAAGCTTTTTGTCCACTCCAAACTCACCGAAGAGTGAGATCCTGTGTCTCACTAGAGCTGCAAGCTTACAAAAGAGGCTGGATGAGAGGAGAAAGGACAAGTGGAGTGATGAACAGAGGGGAGTGGGAAAACTAATAACAGGATATGAAACAAGAAGAATGGCAGCACAGAACAATGAGGCTTATTCTTATTAAAGAAAAAATATGCAAAACATGTCTGAAGTTTGGTGCTATGATGCTACTATCTAAGAAAGCATAAGAACACTTATAATACTGCTTATGTATTCAAAGTACAAATGCACATTTTTTCTCCAGATGACAAATACCTTGCAATCATTTCTTTTTCTCTTTTAGAGGCATAGCTGTGATTACAGTTTGAGCGAAGGGAAGTAGACAGAAAATAAAGACGATGACTCTTCACATATTGTTCCAAAAGAGGAAGGGTAACCTGTTGAATAAAGTGAGAGGCACTCATGATTTAAAAAAAAATCAACATGATTGATTTTCAATATCCTTTAAATTTCTTCAGACAAGCATAAAAAACACAACATTTGGAAACACAATTTTAATAGCAGCATCATTGCTTCTGAAAGTCAACAAATTATCATCTTCAATTTAAGATTTTCTTGAGTTTGAAATACTTCATCGACAATGGTCCAGAGGACCAGGATGTTAAATGTTTTGCCCTCTATTAGTTCTTTGAATCAAGTCTGGTGTTTCATTGACAAACACATGGACAAAAAGACAGACCAATGGACAGAGACGTGTAAGCTTGTGAGAGTGAGTGAGCAGTGGGGGACGTAGAGATCTGAGGCATGACTGTTCTTGGTCTTGGCTGACTGGGTCGGATTCATTGGGTCCCATCAATGAGAAATAAGCCCCTTTCACTCGCTGGCTCCTTGGAGGCAGAACTGTGTGGGAAGCTTTAATCAATGTCCCTATGGCAATTGACACGCCCACATGGATTTCCAAAATGGTTAAATAAATTACACTGCCACAAAGGGGTTTTACTTGGAGGGGTTGCCTGCAGCATCCATCTAACAAAACTAATTAGAATACTGAAATGAAAAAAGGGGGGAAAAGCCGGGAAGAAGAAAGCAAATGACACTGGGAAAATACAATTGGAGAGAAGCTCCATCAAGGTTAGATATTCTATGAAAGAGATTAGATTTCACTTTATTCATTCTATATATATATATATATATATATATATATATATATATATATATATATATATATATATATATATATATTCAGACAGACCTTGAGATAAAAATGTAGTGGTTGCTGGTGTGGAGCTCTCTCGTTTTTAGACAGCTGTCCTCTGGCTTGCATCACCTCTGGGGGTTGGGCCAAAAAAGAATAAATCAATGAAATGCTCAATGTAGTAAGAGAATAAAATGTAGAGATACTAAAAACATAGACATAAATGATGACAGTGTTGTATGCATCTCTAATTTTTGAGAACTGGATTGAACTACTTTGTAATAATTCAAATAAAAACTGTTCTGATGCAGACTTGCTTAGAAACTGCCAATTAAAGTAAAAGGCAATTTGAGGTTATTCGCATGGCCTAAAATAGAGTTTAAAAAATTACAGTAAAGGTACCATTTAAATCTGTAACACCAACAATCTCCTAAAAATTTAAGTCAAAATACATCTTTACTATCATCATCATCATGACACAATAAAGTTACCCAGCTCCAACATTTGTTCTTGGGCATCCTCAGTATGAGAAAGTAAGTGATGTAGAAGAGTGTAGCTGAAGCTGTTGGTCACGGCTGGAAAATCCAACTCCACAGTCTTGCGATCCCTTCAAGTCAAAGCCAAACAACCACTTATTGAAACAACAAAGAACTCAGGCCTTCAATACTATATTAGGGCCATCTATATAATGTCTGGGATGCTGTGCAGGGGGAAGAGAAAGAGGGAACACAATCTTATTATTCACTACTTGTACTCTATTTCAGAATCTAACCTGTATTTGAAGTTAAAGGTTAGAGACTGAGACTCCCCTTCCTTTCTGTGATTGCGTTGCAACATGAAAATGGAACTCATTTGCTATCCACCTCAAACACAGTGTAATCACATTGCCCTCTTGGAGTCACAAGCTCATTTTCTGCTCACCTCCACACAGTGTAACCATTAAGTTGAAGGAACTTGAGGACATCCTGGGCTCTTTCTCTGAACTTGGTTTTCTCTTTTGCAGTGAGGGTATCGTAGGGTACAAGCATCGAATGGCCACCCCCTCCTGAGAACAGAAATGAGTTGAATACATTGCAATTTACTTGGTTATTTTGTGCACTGTGAGGTGAGCCTTTAAGAAGAAGAGATATAAAAGTTGACATCACGGTATGGTACCTTTACTCTCAAGCTCTGATTTCTTCTTCTTAGCCCAGGCATTGTGGTAGTTTTCAGCCAACTGTTCAGCCATTGCCTGCAGATAAGAAAAACAAAACAAAAGACATGAGTACAATCTTGTTTTCCCCTCTTGCTCTTGAGTTTGCTTGACATTTTTTTGGGTTGCAGTAATACTGGAAGGGGTTCAAACTATGGTTAATAATATCAGCTTCTTTCGCTTGCTTTTAAAGCTGCAGATAGTAACCTGAAGAAATAGGACAGGAGTCCAGGTCCCCTTCTCAAACAAGGAATTCAATTTTCTTGAGGAGAGTGTGTCCTGTACCCAGTAACAACAAAGCTGCTACAACAAAAAGGGTTTTTTTCCACACAGAGTAATGGCATATGTAGTTCAGCTGGAGTTCATGTTACTATTTTACCATGCAGTGTTAGATGGTATTATAAAAGGTGGGATAACAGTCTGGTAAAATAAACAGTACATATTTCCTGTCCGGTACAGACTGCGATGAAAATTGGGGGGTTAAAAAACAGCCAGCCCTCCAAACAATCAGCAGTCTATTATCAGACAGGCACAGAAAATAATGGTTTATCCAACACCACATTTTGTGTAGGCCCAGCTCTGACCATCTGTTTGAGGATTCAGGGTCCCACAGAGCAGACTGAGCCGCCACAACCATTTCCTTCAGCCAGTGTTTAATATTTACAGCCCATGTGGGATGTTGGCCATGGGGGCTGTTAAATATGTCCCTGATGTCAAAGGTACATATGTGAATGTTCAAACTGCTACAGAGAAGCTTTATGCTGCTGAAAACGGCAGGAGTTTTTCCTTTTTACTATGCAGCCTGATAGGTGTTCAGAGAAACAGCAGAACAGAGTCCACAACATATTTCTCATGAACTACAACAATGTGTTTTTTATCTTATTACATCTGCACAAGTAGAAATATGTCATTCAGGGCTCAACAGTGCGACCATTTCACTCGCATTTGTGACTAAAAATAGATGTGTGCGCGTTTTGAAATGTATTTAGGGGCTAATGTGCGCATAAAAATAAATAGCTGAGGAAACAAATGTTTTTTCATGTAAATACCGCGGTGAAGTTAGTTTTAGGTTGGATATCCGACGGACATTCACTGCAGATCTTCCAGTGTCTTCTCACTCTCCATAACTGGGAACAGCAAGAGCAGCGCTGTTAAATCTACTTGGCATCTTCCCTGTCAGCGTCGGGGGTTGAATAAGGGACCATCAATAAATTACCGTTTGCTGTTCTCAAAAAAAGGCTGTTTTCCTTCAACAGCTTCCATGTCATGTGACAAATTGACGTAAAATTAATTTCAAATAATGTCGACCAGTAAGACACACCTCTTTATTTCTCTAACTTATCCTCATAAATTTTTTGTGTTAAATTTAAAAGGCAAATTTCGAAAATTTTCTTCAATACCTTCCATGTCATATGACCAAAAGACCTAAAATTGATTTAAATAATAGTACTTATGTCGACCAATACGACAAACATTATTTGATCAATTTTCATTGTGCCCCTTTAATTCCTTTTGTGCTCCTTACTTTTTCAACTTAGGAGCACATGTGCTCCTTGTAAAAAAAGTTAGTGTCAATCCCTGTATTTCCTGTCAGATAAGTCACAGCAACTTTGAGACCCCTTTTTTTCAGGTGATGAAATCTGTGTTGCTTGGCTGTATGAAAGACTGAATCTGAGTATTTTAAGAGGAGAAAGGGAGACATGCATCTAATGCCAGGAGTCAACCCTGCAGTAGGTGTGATAAGGACTACAGCTTTTAAATATGGGTGCCTGCTTGACAAACTAAGCTAAGCTGGCCTTAAATTTCTCTTTTCATGACTTAAAACAGCATTTATGCTCTTACACCTCTGAAAGTTTGAGGTAGGATTCAGGTTTTAGCCAAAAACATGCAATTGCTTACACACTGTTCCCATGATAAGGTGATGCTGCTCATGTCCAAAGGCTTGGGGCTGAAAGTTGACGCTCCTTCAAAAGACAGCTAAGAAACCAAAAGAAAACATGTTACTCCAGCAGTGAAGACGTTACCTTTTGAATAAGGGTTATTTCACTCCTTTAGACAGAATGAACTTGCTCTGCACAGTACACATACATGCCCAGACTGAGAGACTCTGCGTGAACAGGCATGTGAACCAAATGCATCTCCTTCTTTCGTCCTCTCTATTGACCATCCAAAGGCCAGCATACTCTTCATAGTCTCCTTAATGGCCCAGCGGTATGCCTCCTTCTCCTGGAAAACTCAGACATACACAGAAACTGTGAGGTGAAACTCAACTAAGCGGGTTATCACAGGACAGCAGAGGAGAGAAACTTGCCTGAACTATTTTGATTTCAGTCTTGTAAAAAGTGCTGTCTATCCATTCACCAAGGACCCCAGACCACAGCATTTTAATCTTTTATGTGACATACACCGCATTTGTTACGTAAGAGGGATCTCTGGGTTTTTTCAGTCCACTGCTTTCTATCTGTTGTACATTCACACTTACACACAATAAAAACTGACTTCTCAGTCTACCTTTTCAGCCAAAGCCCTGTATGGCTTGAGGAGAGGGTGAACCTTGGTGTTCTCACAGAGCTGCTCCCCATGAACCCAGCCATTGGCAAACTGATGAAGGTTACAGAGATTCAGGGGGATAAAAACATAAATTAAAAAATATGCAGACATCAACATACTAACTCAACCACACCATAAAGATAGATGGGCTTCTATTGTTTCATTCCTGAACCTCAAACTTTCTGTTAAATTTAGCGAGCTGCTCAGATTTAAGGAATAATTACTGTGTTCTTACCTTGTCCAGAGACCACTTCTCATGGGTGTGCTCTGCATACTTGTTCACCACAAACTCCAGTTTCTCTGGAACTGAAATGCTATTGTAGAGAGATATATTACAGATTTTTTTGCCTTACAGCGGACGAATATACGATTGCTCATTATCATAAAAAGAAATTACTGGAACCTCATGATAAATGTGCAAATTGACACATCAATGAGCAGGAAGTCAGCTTCTATTTGTTAGTATTTTAAGAGCAATGATTAATATCCCTCATCAGTAACTTACTGTGATGTATCTACAGGCTGAGGGTCAAAGTGCTCATCTGTGTCCATGAAGGTTTTTCTGTCCCTATGAGACCCACAGTTCGGGTCCTTGTGGTCAGGAGGCAGGGCCTTTCCAACAGCAGCAAGGCATTGGACACAAAGCCTGAATAACTGAGGCTCATAGGGCTGATAGAGTTGGAAAAGGAAAGTTGATATAGAGGGGAACTGCATTAGTAATGATAGAGGACAAAAAGGCAGCATACCTACAGCTTGTGACAGCTAAGTGTAATTAGTGAATAAATAAAGACCAGTGTTTATCATACTTTTATTGACACCATCTTTATTTTTATTTTTTTTGTTATGCACACATAACGCAAACCATTGAGTTCCTTAAGCGGCAGAACTCCGCTGCACTCTGTGATCGAGTCATCAGGGCTCCCCTACAAACAAGCATCTGCTGGAGGAGAGTGGTTGAGTTGTGTTTGGTCTCTTTGCCAAAGAAACCCGGCAAAGCTAAAAAGAAGTTTGACGTGATGAGACCCTGTATGTACTGTGGATGAAGTTAGGTGCTGTTCTGAGCATTATTTGTGGCTATGAGTGGCTTTTTGGTTGTAGTTTGTGTATTGCTGTCGAGCAGTCGTGCTGAAGTTGGTATAACTAGAGAAGCAAAATTAATCTCTCGGGGGGGTGTCTAACTCTGTGTTACGGTGTGTTTGACCATGACTTAAACTTACGCCGGAATATCCCTTTAAAAGCAAATTTATTTCCACTGCAATTTCCTGGTGTACTCTGTATCCTCATTTAAACAAGCTGGTTTACCAAATCTGGCAAAGATGACAGTCAATTTAGGACCTGGCCTTGGGTCTCCACATGTTTTGTTAAAGCCTGGATCGGAGTCCTTTGGAGCAAAGAAAAACTTTGACTTTTCCTAAAGCGTGCAAATTTCTGAGTTTACTGCCAGAGCAATATTCAGCAGAGGAGAAAAACAGTTTGTTTAATTCAGATTGAGAAGTCGAATTAATTAGTTTGAAAGCTTAGCCTTTTGTGGCTGTTTCAGAAATAAGTACCTCCACTGAATTTAATCACTTCTGTGGAGGAAAGTGATCATGTGAAACTTTGTTTTTAAACCTACTTCACTGGCTAAGAAATCATAAAATTAACCGGAAACTATCACTTTCAATTCCTTACCCTAACAGAAAAAAGAAAAGCGAAACAAGGCAAACTGTTAACAGAAGCCTGCTTATAGCATAATAATAACAGGTAATAATTTTCCCTAAATAAGCTGTGACGATTCTCAACCCTGCTGACTGTGGATTTGAGGATGTTTGATGAGGATCACAAGTGGGACTGGACCAACCTTGTGCGCTCTCTGATGTGTTCATGTTTTGAATCGGTCAAATAAGTGTCAGTGCATTGTAAGCCTACGCTCACAGATTTCTGAGAAAAGATCCAGCTTTTTTGCTAATGTCCCACATTTCCAACAACTTTGTTTGGAGGAAGGGCTTCGCACTTGAACATGAAAAATTAATTCTCAATCTCAAGTGTGTCACATCTTCCTCCACTTCTCCTCTTTTAGAAGTACACTAAAGGAGAAAATCAAATATGCATTTTGCTGTTTCTGCAGAGAAAACTTTGAGGAAGCTTGAGAAAGAAAAGAGGCACTAAGTCAACCTTGGAATGACACTGTTAAAAAAATTAAAAAAAACATTACTAGAAGCCAGGAACTTTCTCGGTGCTCTAAAAGACATATTTTTTAAATAATCTTCATGTAATTTCTTGGTTAAAACTGTCTTCCTCATGGTTTACCTTCTTTGCCAGGGCCTTAAAGACCCCCCAGAACAACTTTCTTGAAAGCCGTAGCTCCTCTTCAGAGGCAGCGCTCTGGTCTCCCTGCCCTCCTGCAAGTGAATAATACTTCCACCTCTGCTCATAGTGACAGTTTAAGAGCTGATGGATGAAAGCAACCGCAAGAGTCAATAGTATTCATCATTACTTCTTTGTAACATTTATAAAACTAAAGCCTTTATTTACCTTTAACGGCATCTTGCTGTGGTCTGTGAGCTGGGGAACATCGAAGACCAGACGTCTGAGAAGAGGCTGCATCATACACGGCTGGAGTTTACTGAAGACACCAGTGAGAATTAATCACAGGAGCAGACACACACATACGCATACATGAGTAACACTGTGGGTGACTACAATCTCTCAGAAAAAGCAAGACAAATAACAGAGAATATGCTTTGGGCATGATGTTAATTAATCTAACATTTTGATTAAATTTGGCAGATTAAATCTGAATCAGGCAAAAACAGGCTGTTAAGTGATTCACTTGTTATAATTAGTGAGAAAAAGATTGCACTGATGTGTCAGCATGAGTTTACATGACATGTTATGTTTGTCATCTTCTTAGAATGTAATTTGGTCAAATGGAAAATATAGGGGTGAAGCAAGGTTGTTTATAGTAGACTTGTGCCACAATTCAAACATTAAGAATAAAAGCAAAAAAAGAAACATACTAAAACACAAGAGCAAAAAATCTTTAAAATTACAGCTGACTGGAGACAAAACTTGAACTCTGAGGATTCTTTAAACCCAACTACCTGCACACAGCTAATAAACAATCCTCAATTGTGTCCCTCTGAGCCTTTGTCAGGCTGAAGACTCTGGAGAGGTTGTAGATTGCCTGGATAAGAGAATCCACCAATGAGGCATGGTCCTCCAGGGCACAGAAGAGGGCTGAACATTTGGTGAGTAAGGGAAGAACAGATGTACACAAGTATCGGTTGAGGGCCAGGGCCATATCAGTGGATCCCAAATTAGCCTGCAGTAAAAAGGAGAGAGGTTACACGTTCACAATCCAATTACCAACATAGGGAGTGCAGAGGCAGCAAGAGGACATGGAGGACGTGACTCAATATGTCAAGAGGAGGTGCGCAGATTAAACATACAAACAGAAAAACAACCTATAGATAACATGAAAATATATATGCAGTATTGTTCAGAGAGTAATCTAACTTTGTGGAGGACAGTAACTCCTGCATATTCAGATACCTTTGTGAGCTGTCCCTGCTGCCAAACAGGCAGATGATACTTTTCAGTGGTAATGGGATGCAGCTTGGATTAGTACAAAGTCACAGGTCATTTCTGTGATGCTGTACTGGGTGTCACATGCAGGTGAAGAGGGCAGCAAAATACAATTATCTCTCCTCACAGAGTCCAGAGTCACAGCCGCCTGAAGGTCAGGCAGAAAGCCAACTTCCAGAAGGTGAAGAAGAAAAGTCTGGTCCTCGATGCCATAAACACGGTCCAGGAACAGAACCATTGCTGCCTTGTGGTCCGGACAGAACACAGTAGAGAGGTCTGGCTCAACCACTTCGCCTTCTAGATAAACAAGGGGAAAAGTAAAAATTTGAAAGGCTCTTTAACAATTGTATCTTTACACACTTTGTATGATGATCCATGTCTATGTGAGCTTGTGAATCATCAGTCCAGACTCAACCATTTTGACAATGATGTAGCAGATGGTGACAAGACAACCGAGTCAAAGGAACACTGTTACAACAAAGTGTCTGGTCTAAAACAGTCAGCTGCCACAGCAAGCAGGCCAGGTGTCTATGCAATCTGGATCAGTGTGCGGTCGGCTGAAAGGCTCATTTCACCTTTAGACATTGAGGGGATTTCAAAGGGGATGCTGATAACTCCCTGAAGATCATGAATGGGGATGAGTGACCTCAGAATGGACCTGATGCGGATGGCGTCTCCTTTGCCTCCTTGAATCAACTGTGCAACAATTAAAAACATTGTGAGCGGTCATTTATTTACAACTCTGGGATTTACAACAGGGACATTATCATGAGACATTTACAGTGACATAGAATTAGCGTGGACATCTTTTGGGCTCGTCTTGCATTTCAACAGCTTATTGTTGGCGGATCTGTGATGGCGGATTGTAATGTAATGGCAGATACCACACAAAAATTAATTTGTCTTGTTTTGCCTTTGCACTTCAGTGCCGTTGTAACATGCTCACTAGGCTGAGGATTTTTAGCTCTTAAATACTGCATTTACATTGTACTGTAAATCCAGGGTAAGTACATTCGTCGTTATGTTTTGTCTGATGAATACTGAATTGGTGTATCTGTTTATAGTCCCTGAAAATTAATGTTTCTGTTTTCTTGTCTGAGGACCAGCGACAGTTTTCCTTCTCTTTCTTTCCTACCTCCTTATTTGAGACATTAGTGGCTGTTGATGCTGGGAACTGGAGAAACACTCACATGCATCTCAGGAGCACAGCGGCCCAGCAAGTCAATAAGGGCGGAGTAGAAGGTCATGATGGCGTGCCCCATGTGAATGAGGTCATCATCACTGTCCTGGACCACGTCTCTGTTACAGGAAACAATCATGATGGTCAGATGCTTGTCATGAACCCAAATAAATCATTAGAGAGTTTTAGCAGAATCAAACAATTGATTTTTCCTAAATGAAACTGCCAATTAGCAAAGCGAGAGAGAGGGACTCTCCTCTGAATTTCAAATGATCTGAAGTTTCTCTGAAACGCTCCAACAGCAAATATCAAAAGAGGAGCAGACTGATAGTTACCAGCTCTTATTCCAAGTGCACCATGAATAACACATTTTGAAGAGTCGCTGGGTTATTAAACTGCAATTTTGTGTTTAAATCACTTAACCTCTGCTTACAAAAGCCAGGTAAGCTGAGCATAAATGCTGTTTTCCTGACAGGAAACACTCAAAGTCGAAAGAAATGCCTCAGAAAACAGAGCTGAACAGGTTTGCACTTCAAATTAGATTTTAAAAGATTCATTAAGTAACCAGCTGAAGTATTTGACCCGTCTACGTTTAAAAAAAATTGAAACAAGGTCACGAATACATGATATTAAAAAAAGACAAATCTCATTACTTTGGTTTTGTATTTCATAATACTAATTGATACAGTTTGCAGAGTGTAGGGAATTCATGTCTGGCTTAACAAGTATCCTAAAGCTGATTGAGGTAAATTAACTTTTAAATGCCTCTAAAGCTACAAAGCAGAGGGAGAATAAAAAGATACTCAGAAAGAAAGTGTGCGCTGGCGTATTCTTATCAGTCTTGTCTCTAAATCACTAAACTGCCATGCACCTAGCCTCACTGAAATATTTCTAAATCACAATCTGTTGTCTTAACGACTGAATATACAAAAGCTCCACGCCCATAGAACAACTTTTATGACTATTAAGCCTATGTTGGGATGTGTTTGCACTTTCTCACACTAAAACTGAGGTATTGTTCAACTCTAATACTGACAGTGTTCTGTTGGACTGGTATGTGGTGCAGAGTCCATCCATTGAAGGGTCCTCAGAGATCCTGATGGCTTCCTCCATGGCTGCGAGGAGACCGTCACCACCATCACCTCTTAAGGCGGGGCCAAAACACTCAGGCCGACGGATCAGCAGCCTCAACACCACATAAGCATTCTCCTCTACACTTTCACCTGCAGGTCAAGGAAGACATACAATATAAAAAAATAGCGGTTTATGGGGCTGACAAAACACAGATATTGCAGGAGATGTTTTGTTTGTTTAGAAACTATTTCTCGCAAGGATTCTCATCAAAATTGAAGGCCAGAAAATCTGTTCGCTAAACACGGAGATATTAAATCAAATAAAGGGATACTGGTCAACAAAAGAACAGCTCATAGACATACAATTGAAATCAGAAAGAGGCACTTGGTATGGAAAGCCAAAGCTGAACTGTCTTCGCCCTCAAGGTCAAGGGCAGTGAGAACTGATGCCTTTAGGGTACTGCCTCAGAGTAAGAAAAATCAATAGATGAAGAATCAGGGAGTTAATTACTCCTATCACAGAAACCTTACTTAATTGGGGGCATATAATGATGCAACCTCTTGTGCCTTTTTAACTTTTCAACTTGTACTCACTGCTCTGTTTCTAAAGCATCTGAGATGCAATGAAAACCCAAATACCATTGCAGAAGACAGCAAAACGTAGGAAATCCACAAAACGTTCGCCCTCCACAGGATTCCATCCAATATCAGGATAGCCTTTAGCCACCAGCATCTGACAGCTCTGAAGACCACAGTCGGCGAGGTACTGCACCACCTGGAGAGATCATTAGATTGGTTCTTCATTAACCACTAATGGGCTACAGAAAAAAGAATAATGGATGCTCGGGTATCTGCTGTCTTAATATTTCCCCTTCTGAGGAAATGGACTCATAAAGAAGATGAACGGAAGAGTTAGATGGAGAGATTACAGGGTTTATTAAATGTTGGTTTTTAGACTGGTGCTGTGTGGAAGCAGTAAGAAAATTGGCATATTACATAACGGTGACTTTTAACAGCATTACTCAGGCGAGCACAGATTGTTAACTCACCTTTTCCAGGTCATGCTCCCTAAGTGCTAGAGCCAGTTCATAATTGTCCATAACAGAGGCTGCGGCCACATCCAGAGGAGTGGCCCCACGCATTGATGGTGAAGCTAAGAGGAATAGGAGGCATAAAACAACATGAACATTAACTCCAAAGCAACTGAAATTAGAGCTCTTTATCAGAGTTACAGTGGCCAAGCACCTTCCAAGGTCATGAAACCCTGAAATTAGACTCTGTGCTGCATTAAGTTTTTTATTGTATAGTAACATCTGAGAAAAGAGAGATAACATTTGAATACATGTCTGTATTTCTATTCATTGGATAGTATTCTTCTGAGTTACTGAGACACCTCAGTGAAGCTTTTAGTGTTGTATGTTGGGAATGCACTGCCTCTCTTACAACAGCACAATCAATAGCAAACACTTCTGAAGAGTCTGATCAATACTTCTCAAAAAAGATCAGAGTAGTTGTATCAGACAGGACAACTGAGCCCTGCAGTATAAAACTTTAAAGTGTACTTTTTTAACGTTTCAAACCACTTCAACATGAACCCAAAAAAGTGAGATTGAAAATCACCAAGTCCAACACTGCTGTTTTCAAGCAGGTAGCTGAGATGATCGAAGAGAGCTCCTTGGTTGTGGCGGCTTATGCGGCAAAAATAGCACAGAAATCGACAGCAGCTGGCCACCATCTTGGGAAAGGTGATCACCTAAAAAAGAGAATGCATATGTGAATGTAAAGATGGCAAATTCAATGTTAGGAATAAAGTGGCAGTACAGTAGGAAGCACAGCCCCAAATAATAAGTCATATCAGCTAGCACACATTCCTTTTGTTTTAAGCTCTTCCTTCAGAGTAAGAACTATGGATAATTTTCAAAGTGACAAATTATAAAAAAGTCTTCTGCTCCTTAGACTACAGACATTTTCACCCAATGATCATTATTAACTTTTACTTACTCCTCACCTTTAATTCACCTTCTCCCAGGACATTGACCATCACCTCCATCACTGTCTCATGCATTCCCAATGCCCTCATAAGGTTGGGGTGCTGGTAAAATACTTTATTATTCATGATGTCTCTGTGCATAAAACAGTGAACAGTGCATAGAGAAATACAAAAAAAAGACAGAAAAAACAGTCAGAATACTATTCATGCTAGAGAAAATACTTCAATACATTTGGTAGACATAAACCAATTAAAATTACTCTAACATGTCACTTATTATTGCATTTGAATCCCTCTTACCCCAGTTTTCTGATCATCAGTCTCTCCTCTTCTTTCCCCATGCGCACACTGAGGAGGGAGCGGATTTGGCTCAGTGAGGACAGGAGAGCCATGGTGTCCTCTACTGAAGTCTGGCTGATCGTATAGGCTCTGCTGAGAGGTCCTGCCATCTGGCCACCGAGGCCTTGGTACTGGCGGTGCAGCAATGTGAAGACAGCCCTGACTAGTTGAGGGTCCGCTATTTCAGTCTCTTGGGCCCAGTGCACCATGGTTTCAGAGATTAGCTCTTTAAGGGACTCTGAGGAAGTACCAACAAGTGAAAAGTAGAGAATAAAGTAAAGGAGGGGAACCTTACTGCATTTATCTTTAACAAAAGGTTTTGTGACCCTCACAGCAGAAATATCTCTGGTCATATTCAACACATTGTGCCTTGATGGAGGATTAATATTACTCTCCGTTATGTTTCTGCACAGTGAATGTTGTTAGCCCACATGTTCTCTCAAACTAACAGAGCAAGCAAAGTTATCAATTGCAATCACAGGAAAATGCATAGTATATACATATACAAGCCAAACACAGGAACAGCTTTCACATCATAGATTCACTGACTGGAACTGTGCAGCCTCCTCCCCTCCTCTTCTTTGTGAGTCTTCTTCAGCCCAGTGACACTTGCCACTAGGCTGTAAAGCCGCTCTTTAACAGACACTTCTGCAACCTCTTCATCCACTGCTCCACTGTCCACGTCAATGCCTAATACACGCCAATACGAAAGGATATTCTCAGTGGCAATGATAGCACAGAACTTCGCAAAGCTTTTTCCATAGCTCCCTGACTCTACATGAATTTGTCATAAGTGATTCAAATATTTTTTTAAAAAGTGTCCTGACCACAGTGTGTATTGAGGAGGTGATGAAAACTGTTCAAGAGTTGTTGGATTTCCACTGGGCAGGGACAGATCTCCTGCTGCTCATCATCTCTGAAGCTCAGCAGCATGTTGATCTGCAAACAGGTCATTAAACTATCAAGAAGCAACCCTTAAATCCACAAGAAAGCATTTCTTAATTTTGAAGAATTTCGCTTTAATGTACATGTTGAAGATTACTGAACAAAACACTGGGTTTTCATTAAGTGACCTGCTCCTGTGGAGGTGAGCGGAACTCCTTGGTTTTGCGGGCAGTCAGAGCAGCAGACATGTTGAGTGCTTGCATGACTTGGTTGTAACGAAAGCGTTGGTTCTCCTGCAGCTGGCCGACAAAGTTGTCAGAGAAAGCAACCACAGCTTCTACCCTGTGTCGCACCTGACAGTCACACAGGTAGGACAACAGATGGCAAAGCTGGGGAGAGAAAAGTGTAATCCTTTATTATTTAAGCCAAAATAAAACTGTACAATATCTGCAGGTAATCCAAATTTTTAACGAATAAAAGGAAAAGACAGGACAAAAAAGTCATTCGGTTTCTTCACCTCAAGTTTGACAGCTTCTGGAAGCTTCATTTGAAGAAGTCCCTGTTTCGGACTTTCAGTGTCTTTTTCTTTTCCCCCCTCACATTCTTTTTCGTCATCACTCTCTTCTTCTTCCTCTTCCTCCTCAGGAATTTCTACATCCACAGAGAAGACCCCTGGCTCTATCAGTCTCAGGACTTTCCCCAGTTCCTCGCCCTGAAATACCCCCATAACCAGCAGCGTGTAAAAAAGTCTAATTAGAGGGACCAGCAGAAGCTCAATGCTGCCTCCTACAGGATCCCTCATACCCTGGCCGACAGCACACACTCCAGCAGTCAGCATCTCCACAGTCAGACTCTTCAATATGTCCAGAGGGATTTCTGGGCTGTCTGTGCAGAATGCTTCTAAACCACCAGCCCTTACAAAACAAGGAGAGGAGAAATGCATCTGTGGTTTGAGGGATGTGCTGAGATGAGTGCTGGGAAAGCCCTCCAGAGGTT
The DNA here is from genome assembly GCA_962446985.1 of Xyrichtys novacula. NCBI lineage: Eukaryota > Metazoa > Chordata > Actinopteri > Labriformes > Labridae > Xyrichtys > Xyrichtys novacula. The sequence goes on along the minus strand of OY660874.1, from coordinate 19,672,983 downwards.
GACTATTCATTGCACTGACACAATTAATAGGGCTTGAACAAAGGGTTATTTCTCTGGTCTGGTCAGTCATAGGCACAATGTATTCCTGGTTCATCAAGAGGCATGCCGTTGAGTAGCCGCTGAGATGAATCTGAGAGACAAGAAAACTTTTCAGGCTATTTTCCTCGAACTGTTGTCAATGAATGTAAAAATACTCAGCTCAAACAAGCAGTTACCTGAATGAGCAGCTGGTAAAATACAGAGCGGAGCTTGCCAGGGAGGTGGGGATCCTGAATGGCATGAAGGATCTGGGATTGGTCAACATGACTGCAGAGGGCATGACAAACTCTAGTGTTTCCAAGTGCACATAAAGAGCAGTAGAGGAGGAGAGTGTGGTGATGAAATGTCAAGAGGTCCTCAAGTTCTGACAGCTCCAAAATGTCAACACACCTAGACATCGAAAATATCAGCATTTTTGGGTTTTCAAAATCAAACTTAAGTTGTTATTTTGCACATGTGGTGTGGACTGCTTCAAAATACAGGAGACATGAGTGGCAAAAATATCACAGACAGCACCTACGTCTCTAAACCAGAGTCAAAAACAAAATCTGCTCCTGCTCTCTAACCTGTTCTCATCAGGGATCTGAAGAGACATCACTTGCAGAGGTTTAGAACAATGGACTCTCCATCCATGGCACTCGTCTGGCTGATCCACCATCACTTCTAGGGTGTGGTCTGGTATTCTGGTCCACAAAACTGGGCTGAGTTTCTGCACCTGAAACCTCGGAGGGCACTGAGGAGCAGTATTTCTTCTTTGGCTGCGAAGCAAACCTGCTGACAGTGGCATCACATTCTGGGCCATAGAAGAAAACAGTAGACATGGGACAGTGAAACAAACTATCTTAGACTGCTAAGGAATAAAACACAACGAGACACTTTTCAGAAACTTTCACAAACTTGGAGGGCTGCAACCGAGTTTTTAATAAAACATTCTGTCAAGATCAGCTCACCCAACTTTTAGAAATACATTTTTTCTCTACATTGCAAAAAAGATGAATAAAAAAAAAATCCAAACAGACTTTTAATTCTTTGAGGGGATTAATAATTCAGGTTCCAATACCTTAATACGTCCAAGTTCAAACTGAAACATGTTGCTGGTGGTGGGCTTCACAAAAACAGCAGGAAACAGCTTTGTGCTCGCTTCCACCTGATTAGAAATGAATAATTGTTTAACAATGCTTTCCTTCTCGTCAAGCTTTTTTTCACTGTAATGACTTTAATAAGCTTTACTTCCAAGCGTAACAAAGAGCTTTAATGTATATTGAATTTAGATTAGAGGACATGAACTACATTTTAAAAAATTAATAGAGAAGGAAAATCACTGATTAGCTGAACAAATCAAATTAATTCTTGTTTGACCTACTTGGTAAAAGGTGGCCATCTCAACTCCACTGGAGGTGAAGGTGAGCAGCCCCGTGGCCGTGTCGATTAAACAGCCGATTTCAAGCCCGGCACTCCTCCGACTCCGAGAGAGGCCCGTCGCCTCTCCAGCACAAACCATGTAACAGTCACACCGCTTCACACTGACAAAGAAAACCATTGCTGAATGTGGTTTTATTTAGTTATTTCCTTCTACAGTGAAAGAGTCTTTTTGTAATACAGTTAGTAGAACTCCACATATTGGTCTGTAAACACTTTATGGAATGAGAGGAATCATTGCAGCAACATCTTTGACTGAGAATTGCCACCAAATGTCTCCAGCTATCTCAGCGAATACTAACCTCTCCTGGACTTTGCCACTATCATCTCCCAGGGTAATGGTCACAGTGTGGATGTTTTCAGCATCAAAAGTCATGTCATGTTGATGAAAGTTTGGGGTTACCCAGCCAACCCACACATTGAAGGGCTCCTGACCCTGGAGAACCCTCACTGAGTAGTAATACTAAAAAGGAGAGGTCAGTTTGTGTCACTGTCATTAACATGCTAAGCAAATACATTGATTTTTTTGCACTCTAAAGCAGCAGAGTCCAAATGCACTTTTTGTTTCCTGTTGTTGTCAATAGGCATGACTTCTGCTGAAAGTGTTGATCCATGTTTTATCTTTGCTGGTCATGTGTTTTTTTTAAGAGATGGGATATTAAGAGGAAAAAAAAACCTCACCCTGGAGCTCTGGATGAGGTGATCATTATTATCCTTGTCAACGACCACATCCTCCAAAAGGCGTGCAGATGAGTTGCTGCTGACTAGACCTGGTTTGGTCCTCTTGAGCAAAAACCTGGTAAAGAAAGCGAAAGAAATGGGTTGTTTGACAAACAATCTCTTCTGTCTTTTCAATCATCTGGTAGAAAAGTATGGAAATTATGATCCTAAAATACGTAATACAAATGGTTTTTAATTTTACATGTATGTGTTTGATTTCCAGAAAACAAATGCACGTCACCCATGATAACCCAGACTTAAGTTTAAATGCACACCGTTGTTTCAGTCTCGAGGTTTTGTCGTGACTATGATCCTTGTGGTTAAGCTCATCTCTAGAGCCGGCAAAGTTGTGGGCTGACTTCATCAAAACTTCAAAGTCAGAGTCCACCTCCTCCTGCTGCTCTTTCCTTCCTAAAAGGACAACGAGAATTAATTACAGAGGAGCCCTGGGGAGCTTAAGCTCTTCAACTCATCAAGGACATAATGGCCGAATATCAGCAATTTCAATGGTGTATGATCTGGATAACTGCAGCAAACAACTATCCACATCTGAATACTAATTACTGTATGTTACTTGTTTTCTACCCTTTGCAGATCCTCTGTGATGACCGATGATTTAGTTAGTACACAAACACTTGAACCCTCTGAGGCAAACTTGAGCAACCAGAGTATGATGTAATATCACCTGAACCCGGGGAGAGAGAGTTGGAGGCCACTGGAAGCACGCCACCTGCGGGGCTCTTCAGAACAGCGGCACATTCAATGGACATGCTGAGCCGATAAAAGCCCAACTCGCTGCCTCCACCATGGTGCGCAAACAACCGCTGAGAAACCCTTAGGCTGGATAAGGAATCTGCTGAGCCACAGACTCTGGTGACCTTGAATGAGATTTAAACAAGATTTTTCAGGATCAGACCTGTCAATTAACCACTAACCCCAGCAACCAAGTCTTCAACAGAGGCCTGCGTTGAAATACTGAGCAAGTTACTGCATCATACGACATGCTTGATCAACATTAACAAGCTGGTAGGTAAAAGAAAGGCTACAGTCTGGTAAACTTACTTGTAAGTTGTTATCATCTGGCCGTATGGAGGTAAACTGGGGCTGCCTCCAACTCATCCAAAGTGCTGGATCTCGAGACATGTTCGCAGCAAAAGGTTCATAACCCTCCTGCAGGCCACACACTGTAAAGTACTGCAGGGTGTCCGCTTGACAGCCAAGGTTCAGCCTTCCTACCTGGTTTACCCCAACACTGACCACAGGCAACAAACCTGGGAAATACAGAGACAAGAGGGAATAAATACAAGTCTGATAAATATATTTAAGACTTTTTGGGGGGTGAGATGTTCTTGTGAGATTATTTTGAGTGCCTCCTAAATAAAAAATAACTTGATGTAACGTTTTAAAATTTGAACCAGTATTTGTACACTGAACTGTATGAAGAGAAAACTCCCACAAACCGTCTTTCACTTCAAAGTCCTTGGCAGCCAGTTCTGATCCTCTGTCATTAAACAGCACCTCTCCATTGAGCGTGACCATCATAGTGCGTTCAGCCATGTCCACCAGGCAACCCACCACATCTCCTCTCTGCCATGGACGTCCCAGGGGTTCCACACCCTGATGGTACCACTGAGCCTGAAAGATACATACAGAAAGAGTGGGGCTAACATAGGAGCAGAAAAATAGGTAAACAGGTCAAAAGAGCACAGGATGGTCTGCCAATAAACTCATTTGGCTGATTCATACCCTTTGTCTTATATAGCAGCACTTAAACTGAAGCTCTCATTTTTTTTGTCAAGCCAATTTAAATAAGGAAAAAATGCATTATTTGATAGCATTCAAGTCTCGATAAGGGCCAAATGCCTTGTCTTTCGCCCTGCTATGGCTGTTAAAAAGTGTTTGTTTGTCAAACAACACAGACAGGCATGAATATAAATGTATTGCTGGACTCTTTCTGCCCAATTTAAATTGAGTCAAAGTCCTGTCTCTGTCTGCTCTCCAAAATATCCCCAAGCATCCTGATGATTAGAGTCAGAACATGACAGTTTTTCCAACAAATCTAGACTTTCTATCCGACCCAGGCCTATGCTAACTTTTGTGTCAGTGGGGGGTATGGAGGCAACAAAAAGTCACATTCTTCCTCCTAAAGTTTTCTGGCTCAAGAATTTAAGAGTTAAACCGAAGTAACACTGATTTTTGGGCTAATTAACCTTTTTTTTTTTTTTTTTACAAATGGCACAATAAGTACAGTTACATCTAAATTCCTTACCTCAAATCCATCAAAGACATACGCCTTGTCATCCGAGCCGAGCTCTTTATCTGGGGTACAGCTTGGTCGGGCCCAGCCAACTCTCATTTTCCCTGCTGTCACTATTTCGAATTCAAAGTACCACTTTCCCTGTGTTACAGCGTATGATTTATCTGGTCTGAACACTCGGGCTTTCTCCACAGAGAGAAGACATGGACTTGATAACATGGCTGTAAACCAAAGAGAAAGAATAAAGCGATTATCTGTTTTTTATGACAACAGATTTGCATTCAAGTCCCACTGTGAGTGTATCTTTGTTAAACAAAGTTGACAGTCTTGAATATATTCTGTGAGAGTTGAAACTTGTGCTCTGCATTAGTACGACTATGTACATACACATTCTCTAATGTGTGTTTAAGATGAATGATCAAAGCTACAGCAGATTAATGACAGGTTTGAGACGTACTCTGCTCCTGGTTGAGGGTCTCCAGACTGTAACCGTAGGCCAACAGGGTACAGACAGCCTCTGTGGCTCTTTCCATGCCCACCTTTTTACTCCTTTCATCAAGAAGGCTATACGGCACAAGGTAGGGGCTTCGCTTTGCTTTCATATCCTAAAAATAGCAGATTAAAAAAGTAATGATGGACAACTGTTAAAAAATAAATCTCTGTTTGAGTTGACAAACTGTGTTGCAAGTTTTCCTTTATTGTGAGTGAGAAAACAAACAGGAAAGGCTTTTTCCATCAGATAACTACCCAAAATTTTTGAGAAAAACAATGTTTTTACAGAAAAAAAGCCATTTCCCACAGGAATTTCACAGCTATATGCAGGAAAACAATGCAAAACATAAACCTGCTGAGCTCCATAAGTCCATCCCTGCTTGATACGCTCTCTGGCCCATACATTGTGATCATTCTCTGCCAGCAGTTTCGCCAATTCCTCATGGACAGAGCTCAGAAAAACCTGGCTCAGGTCTAGTGGAGCAGGTTTATACCCACTGGGCTGCTCATACCTGAAAGGCAAAATGAAAACAATGGACTCGTGTGGCAAGATTGTATACAAAAATTATAACTAAGGAGGGTGGCCACATCAAGGCTAACTAAACCCCCACCCATACTTTCTGCAAACATCAGATTAAGTGATCATGTACATACTTGGCAGAAACTCTCATGTATCTGACCCTTTCTTCAGCACTGAGATCAGTCAAACCCACGTGGAAACCAAGAGCAAGCGAAGTCCTCCAATGAAAAATAAAAAAATAAAAAACACTCAGTGAACATGAAAAAAAAAAAATGACCACAAGCACAACTAAAAAGATTAAACTGTTTGGTTGAATCCTGAAAAATGGTTTTCAACAAGGGAGCTGAAACAATCAGGCAGAAGAAGAATGTGGAATGTCTTACGCAATGCAGTGAAAACCTCACCTCAGGGTGTCCTGAGCCTTATGGAGGATCTGGTTCCTCTCATGCTCTGGCAGTCTGGAGAAGTCCACCAAACAGGGATCATGCCTCTTAACTTCATCTCTCACCTGATTTGACAAGAGCTTTAATCTTTTTAAACTGAATATAAAACTGAAACAAATGTGAGCGGTAAAGGCTTACGTCAGGTTTTAGAAAGAACTATTCTCTCACATGAAATAACAAAAAAGAGACACTGTATGAAGAAGTCTGTGCTTATACACCAATCCAACTCAAGATCCTGTGAGGAACTTTTGGGTTGTGTTGATTTTGGCGTCCTCTGTAGACTGTCTTATCTCTTTATTGATTTTGTCCTGTTTCTATGCTGATAGTTTAATCCTCCAATCTAAATCATCCAAATCTATACAGCTAATAGTTAAAGACAAACTATTGAAACAGAAATGCTATCTTTCATTTGTGAGTCCTTCCTTCTTCCATAACTAAATAAACCTCTCAAGAGCTTCAAGTATTGATTTGTATCATTTGTCTTACAGAGTCATGCATCCATCCAAGATCAATCTTGTCCACTGCCCAGAGTTCATGGATGTTCTCCGCTAATTTATCTCGGATATCCTCCAGTTGTGGAGGCAAAACCACCTAATGAAATAATCATATTAAAGTAATTACTTTGCATAGACATGGTACAGAACTTACTTCAGGCTGGTGAGGATATTATATGTATCTGTTAACATATTTATCTTGAAATTTAAAATCCAAATACACACCTCTAAGACATCTAAAATATGTGAGAAATCGCAATAAAATCAGTGCTGATTCTTACTTTGCTGATGTCCACCGGTGTGGGAGTAAAAGTTGCTGGAGTGGTTGGTACCAAGGAGCCAATGAGCTCTTGTTTTCCTTCTCCAAGATCCATAAAGTAAGTTTGACATGACTCTACTGTTAGTTTGAGTCTAGGGAGCAGAGCTTCAGAACATGGTGCAAAGCCTGGTGGGGGCAGAAAGCGAAACTCTCCATGCTTTCCCCCAAACAGAAAACGGACCCTGATCGCCAGAAAGAAAAGCATTGATTGATTCTTTCCATTGCTAAAGAGCAAACGATTGAACTAAAAAATGCACAAGAATAATGATCTTGCGGAAAATAATTATTTTCATGACTGACGTGACTCCAGCAGAAAAGCTGACCACAGGATAAAGGAGTCCATCAGTGATGAAATTCTCAAACATGCCCTGCACAGGTTGACCGTTGACCCGAAAGGAGATGCAGGGAGCGCTGAGGTCAAGGCAGCAGCTGACCACATCATCGTTTCTGAGCAGGTGAGGAAATGGAGAGCTCACTCTGCGTCCCATGGAGCCTAAGACAAAGGACACATACAGCGTAGAGTCATATACCATGAACCATTTTAGAATTGTTTTGGTTCCAACTCAACAAAAAGTAATCAGGGCAAATTCAATGAGTAACCACGTCATTTAAAATGAAAACTAAGTAACTATAACACAATAATATGTACATTGTATTATTTCTCTGTCTGTTTTTAAGATACTGTCAAACTTGAGGCTAACAGTATCCTATCACACAATTTTTGGGCACGAGTTTCTAGCCCTGTGCATGGCTGTGATCCCTGCTTTAATATGCTTTTAATGGCACTTAAAATAGAACCCCATGAATATTTCATCTGAATTTGCAACATTTTAACATCTCTAAACTGGTTTAACCCCAAAACATGCAGAGTAATAAGAGTGCAGAATGTTCCTTAAATGCAAGCTCAGTTTTAATACTGAGCTTGTTAAAGAATTCAAGATTATACGTAGAGACTAAATTTAAACAGTGTTCTGTTGGTGAATAATTTAACTGTTCGCTTATAAATCTTTCCTGTGACAGAAGCTGGATCTGGGAAACCACTTCCTTTCTTCTATTCTCGAAAACATGTCATATTGTATGTGGTTGTGTGTGCAGTGTGAGTGATAAATAAAAGCAAGCAATTCTTCCACTGGTTCCTGACGATTCCAGCGCTTGTATATCTTGTTGCACCTCATCCTCACCTGACCAAAGATGAAGTCCATCAAAGCCGTAGGAGGACAGGTCATCTCCCACCCCATTGCCTCCCCAGCCTTCACCCCCTGTGGGCCTGGGCTGGTAGCCGTCGGTGCAAGCCCAACCGATACGCAGGTGAGTGGGCTCAGATGTAAGGAAGGAATCTACGTGATCCACGACGAGCTCGTAGTACCATCTCCGGTGCTGAGCTGAATCTTCCCCCATAGCCAAGAAGATGTTCGGCCTCATGCTGCGATGGAGAAGAGAGCAGAGAGAAGCAAACACTAACAAACTGTGTATCAAAGAGAATAAAAAGGTGGTCGATTTAAAAGACATGAATGAGGTCTTTGAAATAAATTTAATGTATCACTACACAAAAGATCAATGTTCAGAGGAGCATTAACACTCCTCAGAAATCCTGACATAAGTGACAAAGTACTGTGTTTAAAAAATTGATGGATGACTATGAAAAATGTAGATAAGGTATTTGACAGAGGGGTAGAGGGAGCATAATCATAAGATGCAATACACTTGACTTACTCAGTGCGTTTGGTACTCTGTGGCCTTTTTTTGTTTTAATGATATTACTAGAAATGATGTGAAACAATATTATGAAAACACAAACATAGAAAGGTTTAGGAACCACACAATCACTGAGTCTGACCAAAACAGTGTCTTCGGTATAGATAAAGCTTTCACTTGGACAAAGACACTTAGACAGGATGACAAAAATGGGGGAATGACAAAACCACAGTTAAGATGTTAAAAGGAGATGGAATAAAAAGGACAGAATCAATCAATGATTTAAAAAAAAGAAACAAAATGTAATGTGCAAGGAAGGAAGGAAGGAAGGATGACGTAGTAAGCAAGTAATCTAATGGAACATTTATTGAACAAGATGTAAAAGTGACAGAATGAGAAATGACTGATGAAGAAAGGGGGAGCCGGGAAATGGACCGTCAGAGCCACAGAATACAGAACAAAATAAGCCACAAGGCTCATGAAGCTAAATCGGCACAGTAGTAAAGGAAAGCACAGGGAAAAGGCAGCTTCAGTGGAAAAAAGGCAGGCAGTGGAAAAAGAAAAACAGCCTAAAGAAAAGGGGAAATGGAAACTGCCTACAAGATCAGACCGGCGCAGTGGGCCAAAATATTGAGAGACTGAAGAACATGAAATATGATGAAATTTCCAAGGAATGTGTCAAAAAATCAGTCTGTTGAGTAACACTTTCTCGGACAGCCGACTACTTTTTAGAAGTTTCTCTGGGAGAGACTGACTCAATAGTTTGTACAGGGGAGAAAAATAAAGTTATTTGTCAGGTCTCACATTCAGTATGGACAGCTCTCTTGCAAATAGGATTCTTATGTCTGGACAACAAAAAACTATGAACATGTACAGGAGAAAAATGTCTTAAAATGCTTTATAAAGGATGCCATTGAGTCATAGTTCATCTAACAGTACATGGAATGCTCCTCCCTTTGTTGAAAGCCAATTTAAAGTTAGCAGCATCATTCAGTTCATCTAAAGTCACCCTCAATTTGAAACCTCCTCGTATGATGAGCAATAATGCAAAGGTAGGTGTGAAATCTGATTTTAAGGGCCAGTGCAGTCAGACTGAGACAAATCTATCTAAACAAGTTGGCTTGTACATGATGTGAAAAAATACCTGTTTCTATCTTTAAATTTTAATAAAATCAATCTGACGGAGTCTGGCAGCATGTGCATGACTTTGGAAATTTGTGCTGCAACATTGTGGTCTGATCTATTTTGACAAAAAGAATTGGTGCGGCAAATGAAGAGAGGACACTCGAGGAGGAGACAATTAATTCCTCAGTTATTCGCATCCAGAAAAGAAAAAGGAGTGCTGCAGTGTGAAGATTCCCGAAGAGCCTCTTGTTTGAAGGAGGGGGGTAGAATTACAGATGGTAAACTAATAAATAGGAAACCAGGGTCTGGAGCGGGGATCTCTCTGCAATCAACCAGCAGTGCTCAGCTAAAGAAATTCATAATGAAGCATCAGAAGAAGCTCTCATGACTAGTGGTTGATAAAGTGATTACAAGTAAGGATAAAAAACACTGGAAGAGGAATTTCAAGCATCACAGACTTTGTTTGCATGTGATCTATTGCTTTAGAGGATACGTCTTATTTAAGTACTTCTGCATGATGTGAGTGTGAAGTGATAAACAATATTAGACAGAATTTAAAATGGGGAGGGAGGACGACACTAAAATTCCACCACAGACATAATAAAGAAGTCTGTTGATTGAAATCACTTTAAACTCTACCTGGTGACCTGATTAACCAGACGTGTTTGAAGCAGCAAGTCCCTGTCTGGCAGCAGGTTGTCACAGATGAGGTTCTGATTGGATCGCACTGCCACACCATGGCACACACAAAGAGAGCTCAGCACCTCCAGCACCTGAAACACAGGCAGTCAGCACTTCATACGGGGGGGTCACAGTAACTTTTCCGTGTTTCTGGATTATAGAGACAGTGACACCAGGTCATTCCCACAATATAAAGGATTTTTACACTTCATTTCTAAAGTTAAAGCATTCAGTTTGTATTTCACACTGCTCTAAAAAGTACTACCTTGTGGTTACATCCATGCTTATCCAAGAAAGAAATGATTGAATGAATGTGCCCTTCTTTAATGACGTTAAGTGCCTCTGGACTTTCTACCAGGACACACTGCAGAACCTCCAAGACTCCTATAAAAGGACAGCAAACTTATTTATAGGAATGAGGGGAAATATAACATGTTAGAAATAATGCACATGACATGACAGTGTACAAGCGGAAAAATGAAGATCATAATAAAAACCCTGAATAAAAAAAATCAAACAGATGTAAAGAAAAACTGTAAAAAGTATATAGATAATGAAATGCCACTATTTCCACTAACCAGATGAGGCTTCCAGTCGATCAAGTTTGCTAATAAGCCAGTCTAAAGAGGCTGAAAAATGTGCACAGTTCACACGGTTTCCCCTGATCAGTGCAGCTGAGGGGGAAAAAAAAGGAAATTAAAAATAACAGAAGAGTGTTCTGGATTCACAATAAGGCACTGAGGAAAACACAGCTAATTCATCTGAAATAAATTAGAAGAAGTTTTGCAATTACAGTTTATTTCTCAGATAGGTGATAAGTTAAACTCGCTTCATTCTCACCTAAGAGTTCATAGAAACAGTTCAGTAAAGTCTCCCACTCTTCTCCTGTGTCAATCTGAGCAGCCTCAGCAAAATGAGAAGCGCTGCTATATTGGTGCAAATGGTCAATGCAATCCAGGACTAAATCCATCACACCCTGAGAACAAAAGGGAATATTTATTATTATACTGTAAAGTGACACAAAAAAAATCACACGTAGGACTCGTTAATTCACAGATGTATCAATTACCTCTTCTTGAAACATGTTCTGCCGATTCCTCAGTGCTGCCAAGTTGTTCTGTTTAGCCTCATGTTCCAGTCCCTCCAAAGGAGGCTGGAGATAGGTGATCAGATCCTGAAGACTATGAGTAACTTTCTCCACAGGCAGACTGACAGGTGTGAGGGTTTCCTTTTGACTAGCACCATCCAGTTTCCTGTGTGTCATGTACATGTAAATGTATGTTTAAATAAACAAAGGAACATATTGGGTAATAGTGCAACAGTAAGAAAAAAACACCAGACTAGAAAGAAAGAAAGAAAGACAATAACTGAGTCTCTACAACTGTATACATGTGGTGCTGGATGGGGGGCATGTTCAGATATTAACCAAAAACCTTTTCTTTATTTTTAAAAGTGGAAAAAAAAGTTTAAAATGTGTGTGCCACAAGTTATTCCAAGTTTTCCATCAGTAATGACAGGAAAAGAACTTTCTTTTTTTTAACCACCAAAACTCTTGGAGGCATGCTAGCATCAACATGGTGAACTGAAATGTTCTGGTTTTTCAAGAAAGTTTGTGCAAGTGTAGAGGAATGACTGTGGCTGAAGGTCTGGCATCCGGTACCTGACAAAGAAACTGAAGAGAAGAACTGCGCTCCGTACAAGTCTGGCTGTGTGAGATTCTTCCCTCTGAGAGCGAGACAGCGTCAGTCCATCATCCATGTGACCCTCACTGTGTAAAATGGCCTGGGAACACATCACTCGCAGTCATTTTCCTATTGATTTTACTCCTATGTGGCAGCATCATTCAACAAAATTATACATTTAAGCTCTTTAAAGTAGTCGGTGTGTAAAATGAGCCTCAAGCTTTAACTCAAAATGATCATGTTCCAAAGGTTTTACCTTTCTCTGGGCTACTCCTATGCGTGTAGATTTGGCATCAGTAGCTTGGTAGGTGAGCCAGAGCCCAGACTTTACATGCTGCACATAACAAACTGAGTCCCCATACTTGATCCTTGGGATTCCCATGCCTTCTACATTAGTCTCTTTGCTGGTCTCAGGCTTCTCCTATAGACCAAAATCTATTGTTACATAACCAGATTTGATTCTCTGATAACAAATGTCATCATTTGGTCGTTACTTGGAGCAAACTGCTGACCTTTAAGGTTATATATTGACCGCTGAAAGCTTAAAAAGAGATCAAACTACTTCTTGTGTGACTCCTGACCTTGGAAGATCTAAAGCAGAAGGAGGTTGTATCGACGTCAGCCTTCCCCCGATCGACCAGCTGCAGGCCTTTCTCTTCAGTAAGACCCAGGTACATCCCAGTGGTCATATGGGAGAGTCGGAAAGCCTGCCCCCAGCAGGTGTGCCCACCACTCCATCTGAAGAAACACAACATAGTCCATTCTTTTTTCTTTTGTTTTTTATCCTTTAAAATACGCTGAGCAGTTAACATTTGGTGTCTTTGTTTTGGAAATAGCAGGGGAGTGAGCAGGGACCACGATTCGAAATCCAATTTTGGGCAGAGATATTGAATTTGTCTCAAACAACCGTGTACAGCCTCAGTGGGGGGAAACAGCAGACAGAAATTCAGGACCCTACGCTGGCAGAGACCAGCAGGCAGCAGTGTGTGCAATAGATATAGACTCCCTCGATGATCTCAACAATCAAATACTGTGAGGCATTGGTGGATTGTTTTTTTGTCTTTATATACTAAAAAAGATGCAAATCACATACTGAAAGCATTTCCAAAACGTGGTGTTTTTCCCAATAACTTTTGACTTTAAAGCATGAAAGCAAATTTTGCTTTTATTTGAGCACTTCCCTTGTCCACCCCAGGCACCACTTTGGACACACCCCTGGTCAACACCCAAGATAAGGTGAAGGTATTTTAGATGTAAGTGAAACATAAGACTAAACAAGGTGGAGAAAATAAATCAAATAAAAAATGACATATTATACAATCTACTACCCTCATGTATTTTAATATCTCTGATCATTGTTCATGCCTCTTTCTTACATACACTTGGTTAGTTGGTGGTTAATATTCAGTCAACAAGGGTCGGTTAACAGCTAGAAATAGAAATCCTGATTAGCTTTATTCATACTTACACCACACGCAGAATCTCTAACCTCCAGAGAGAGCGGGCATGAATAGAGACTGATCCGCTCTCATAATGCATTACCCTACATTAGGAAAACAGACATGTTCAGAGAAGTAAAGGATGATTTGTTTAGATGACGTGAGGAGACTGATGTTTCCTACTGACCTTTGCAGCTCCTCGCCCTGTTCTGTGGACGGAATAGTCAGACACGCGTCACTATGGCTGTGGTGTAGTCGCAGTGTGTCTCCACCCTTGAGGTATCCTACAACGGGGACAAACACATACTGTCCATTGAAAGACATCTTTGAAGCCGTAAAAAAAAAGGAGATATTTTATGTGGTCAGAATACCTCTCTGAAAAACCAAATTTCCAAGATGGAAATGTCAGTTGGATTGTCAAATTGTGAAGATTGACTGCTTGCTTTCAATATGCTTAAAAACCAGAAGAGGAAAGAAAACTTGCCTTGGGCAACTCCACCTCCAGAGCAGATGGGTGCAACACTCCAGAGAGTCTGCTGGAAGGCTGCATTAACTATCAGGCTGTCACTCAAGCTCTTGTTGTCAAAAACAGCACCAAGGGACAAGTGCTGGGAAAACAAAATGAAGTTTTAAAAAGATTCTTGAACTAACAGACACCTTCATACACTGTAGAAGGATTTGATTAGGGGTAGAAATGGATTACTTGAACACTCCATCATTAAATCGTAACCCGAGCTGTGTTTGGAAAATGTGAATTCACCTAAACATTTCATGGAAACACTTTTGGATGTCCCAGAGAATAAAAAAACAAACTGTATATTCCTCTGAGTTATAAAATGGACTGAGACTTAACTTCCTTATTTAGGTTAATTCACAGATAGAATGAGTGATATTTCCTGTTTATGGGAATGAAATTATAAAATTATAAAGAGTATTTTCATAAAAGTTTATACATATACATCTGAAGGCATTTAAGGATTCTTCTGAAACAGGATGTATTTGTGAATTTGTGTGTGGAATATAAATCTGTGAATCAAACATAAATAAGCAAATAAACAATGATTAGAGCTTGTGATCTTTCTCCTGATTTATGTAAATAGGTGTTATCACAAACAATTATGCTTAACAATTCATCAGAGGCTGGGAAAACAATCATCAACAACAACTGAGTGAAACCGAAGAGGATGAATCACAGAAATACAAATAATCTTTTTCTGAAACTTTAAAGCTCAGAAGAAAAATGAGAAAGGAACATTATTCAAATTAACCTACAGATAAATTGAATAATTTAATGTGTTTAATTGTTTCTAGCTATTTTTTTTTAAACAAGTAAAAGGTATGCGTTGATTAAAATTTAATGCAGTCCAACTTGCCCAAATTCAGTCCTAAAAACGGACTCACCAGGTATCTCTCTGATGACACATTGACCAATGTCAGATCATCTCCAACACGCACTTTTTCACCCTCAGAGCGCTGTCTGGATGCTGGATGAACCGTCCACCAACATGCGTCACCTGAGCACAAACAAAATTTACAAAACTGAGTTTTCAATGTTCCACATGCTTCAAAGTTACACCAGTATAAATGAAAATAGACTTTAATCAAAATCAGTGCAGAGAACTTTGGAGATGAGCTTGATATTTAAAAAGTTAAGTATCATAAGAACTATAATTAACTGTCTAATAGTGCCCAGCACCGATTACCTGCTTTATCCTCCTGCAGACCCACATCAAAAGCCAGCTTATCAGTTGAAGACTGAGATGAAGACAAGCTGCTTAGATACTGCAAATGTGGAGAGTAAGACAGGTACAAATTAGAATCCATCTTTTAAGTTAGTCAAAAGATATTCTGTCTGTAAAAAAAAGACAGAGACCTCCTATTTTATTTACGCATTAAATTAGGATGACTGACCATTCCACTGTTAGAGTGAAGTAACAACACTGCCTGGCCATAAAGGAGGGTACGTTGGCTGCCTGCAGCTCCGACCTGTGAGGCACAAACACATAAGCATCAAAAAACAGTAAAGAAAAGAAATACAGTGGGGTAAAAAAAATGATACATTTATAACAAAAGATAATCAAATAAAATCTAACTAGGAATAAATTATCATAAAAAATTCTGTATTTTATTTTATTTCTTTATTATAGTGCCCTGCTTTTACATTTGGTTACATGTTAGTCTCAAAGGTCAGAATAAACATTGCTGCTTCAGATGAGTCCTCCTCATCCTCACATCCTTCCTCTATAGTAGTCTCAGAGGTTCAGTCACGGTCCATAGTTTAACAGTCATCAGTTTAGCAGATAGACACATTAATATACTGCATATCTTACTTTCTCTTGAAAAAAAAGCCCAACTAGGGATGTAACGATTACCGGTAAAATGATAAACTGCGGTAAAATGTCTGACAGTTAGTACTACTGTTTCAAATTTTAATTACCGTTAAAACCGTGTTTGGTTGCCGAACTCTGGAAAAGCTCACAGACTGCTCAGTGCTAAGAAGTGCAGCTGCACACAGCAATCCTTCGGACACTGATGCGCCGCACACATGCGCAGTGCGCAGTATACAACTTGTAAACATGGCAGAGGGCAGTTTTGTGGGCAGTTCTGCCACCGTGTTGTAGAGATTTTTTGGCTGTCAAAAAAAACAAAGTCTGAAGTCTGGGCATATTTCGGCTTCTACAAAGGGTTGCAAGGAAGCTTTGTGCATCCCGGCAACCAGCGTGCCATCTGAGAGGTTATTCAGTGCCAGCGGGTACATCACTTCCCCTCACAGATCACTACTCAAACCGGGAAAATATCCTGACATTTTTACATTTCAATCACAAGTAGTGGGCAAAGTCAGCAGCAGCATCTTATGATGGAGAAAACGGACAATCAGTGTGGTTAATTTGATTTGTTTACATATTTTATGTTATTTTCAACACCTGCACTTCACATTTGTTTAAATGTGGTTGTTTTGTTTCATACAGTAGTGTTGCTTTGGTTTATATTTGTAAGAGTAGATCTTTTTGAGCACTTAAGATTCTTACATTTTGCACAATAAGGAATGTCTTTTTATTTAAGTTTTATTTATTTGTTTTTATGTTAATGTTTATGCCACTGGCACATTACTTTGTACTTTGTTATTACTAGTACTAGTGTTGATCACCTCTGGCTCTTTTAAGGCCCCATCTTAAATTTTTTAAGCTTATCATTTCTCTGTTATTCAAGGTTAAGGAAAAGTTCAGTCTGTGAGTTATTTTGATGTCAGGGCATGTATAAATACTTTTTAAACATTATGAACATATTTCAACAATACCATGATAATATTGATAACCGTGATAATTTTGGTCACAATAATCGTGATGTTAAATTTTCATATCATTACATACCTACATAAGGCCAACATAAGATCAGTTTACACTAGAACCTCCATTTTGATTTGCCAAATCAAAGAACAAACACCACTATGACATAATCCTGAGAGTGTTAAAATACAGAACGGGACAGGACAGGAGGGGAGCAGAAGGGAAGGGAAGAGGATTCTCACCTCTGCAGCAAGGTGCTCACTGTGGGCCAACATCTCCTGCAGTGCCCTCACAGACAGACACTGGACCAGGACAAAGCTACAAATGGACAAGTCTGGAGGAACATTCTGTTACAAACGAAAAGACAGCAGAGCGAGATAATAGGTCCAGCTTTATCTCTGTCTACTCTCTTCACAGATCACAGTACAATTAGCAGTGACAAGGACCACTGCTGAGTGATGATGAGGGTCCAAATGTGGAGATGACTTCTCACACAAGATGAGAAAAATTGTTGTAGATTATTTAAAAGATACTAGGCTGATAAGTAAGAAACATATTAAATCTGAATTAAACATCAAATGTGATGATGATATATCAATGAAAAGTTGGATTAGTAGTGATTAATTATTTGAACATTAAGACTAATAATTCAGAATTTTGCTCTATTCAGAAACAGTGAGCAGTCATTCATTAAATTCTAAAAGATTTAAAGAATGAGAGGTTAAGTTGTAATTAAACTATATAATATAAGAGTGTCTGGATAAATGGTTATTTCAGTCTGAGGTAAACGTACAGAACATAGAGCAATTCATTTTAGGTTATGTACTTTGGGGCTTTAGAGCATATTTTTGGCAAGATTTTTCACCGTCTCTTCTTCATTCCAAATTAAGAGTAATAAAGTGTGACATCAATAATTGAAGAACAGACTGCAGTGCCAGCGAGGGAAAAACTTTGCCATCCTTAAGGCAGAGATCTTTACTTTGCAGTTAGAGGTGGGCTCAAGTCTGCAGAGCCTGCTGCCAAATCCCTCCGCAGCAAGACAGAGCTTCACATGTTCCTCTTGGTGGGTGAAGGTGCTCTGCAACACCACCTCATCTCCCTGAATTGAATAGAAATACACACAAACACACACAGAGAGATGACAGCAGTGAGTGTGAACTTCTCCGGGTGTAGCATTAACACATTGACATTTAAAACAAAAATAAAGTACAGCCATGGTATGACTAAAAAGATTTTACAGGTTGGCAGAGAAGGAAGACGCTCAAACAAATCAACTGATGACTTCTATCGTGGTAAGAGCTCTTTCTGAAATATAACCACCAATTTAGAAATTATACTGCTGCTTTTTCATGCTAATTTCTTTGTTGCTGCTGAAGCGTCACTACAGAGTGATTAATTGAGTCTAAAAAACCTGTAGAGTGTACGTGAAAAACCGAAAGCTTTATATCAGCTAAACATGGTTTATCTCTACAAGTAATGCACTTTAAATTTATCTTATCTTCATTATCTCCAATGTCTACATAAATTAGGCTTTTTACATCTATTTAAGGAACTATAGAGACGGATAACAGACAACTGGTCTTCACAGTCTGACTAGGACAACCAACACCTCTCTGTACCCAGGCTGCAAACATCCATATTGGGAAGACACTTCACTGTCTGACCTCTGATTCACCCTTCTTTCCACTCTTCATATCAGCAGTAGCCTGCAATCAGTCAAACACACTGTCCAACTCTGAGGCACTTTGTGGCATTTGGACGGCCAGAGGACTGTGCTCTCCTTGTTAGTGCATTTGAAAAATAATAACACACTGGTACACCAAATGTCAAAAGCCCCAACAAATGCAAGTATGTCACAATTAGGGTGCAAAGAAGTATATTGATTTTGAAACTGAAGTGGTTTGTCCGTGGTCATTTTTTAGTCATGGTGGACCACCTACAACATTATATGACAACATGTCTTAACATTAAACATTGATCTTTGGAAAAATTACCATAAGAATATAAACATTCCAGGAGAAAACCTTCAATTTAATTTAACAATGCATGACTCAGAAATCCTAAGTGTAATGTCAGACTATAGCAAAATGTCTCTGCCCAATACATATCTGTGTTCAGTAACTCTCTGCATCACTGTCTGTGTAAGCAATTGTGTTTGTGTCATATCCACATCTGACACTCTCACAATGGCATGCCCTTATCAGAAAGCAAGGATAACAAGCAGTGAGACAGCGTCCAACTAAGGAACAATGATGATAGCATCTCAAAGTGAGGGTGATTGAGCCTCTTAGGGGTCTTTCTTTACAGCAAGTATCCAACCAAAAACCAGAATAATACTGTTAACTACTGCAGGGTGTGAACAGATTAAATGTATTAAAAGTTATTATTATATAGTAGGAGCATTTCACTCTGAGTTACTATTTAAATCAAAGAGAAACATAAAGAAGCCAGCTTTTGTTAAACACTTGTTTTGGGTAATATATCAGTGGGGCAATTTACATAGCATTAGCATTTTATTGTGAAGACTAAGAAGTATCCTCTGTCTTCATTCACTATACCCCAATGGACAACTCAAAATCCTCAGTTTAAGTCTTTTAAACATAAAACATTACATTTGGGTCACTGCTAGCTTCCTTCTGCAGAGCAAAGTTAGGTTACGACCGGTAAATCTCAGAGTTGTCCCATAACGTCAGCTGAGCTAGCCAAAATTTACAGTTATTAGCTAAACCCAATGACTAGCCGTTTCCTTCATTTTTGACAAATGGCGGACTCACTGTTCGTAGAAAGTGGAATTCTTCGTCGCCCTCGCCGATTTCCATCACAACCGGAGCCAAAAACGCCACATTAGACAAGTCTGGCGATATTAATACCGCTGAAGTTGGAGTTTGAAGACTGAAAGAGAGGAGCAGGACCAGCAAGTAAGGTGTTCAGATTTGAATCTGTGGGCGGGCTCTGCTGGGAGCATCCGGGCCTCCCACCACACCGTTTTTTCTAACTGCTGTTTTGGCGCGAGGTCTACAAGCTAGGTTTAACCATTAAATACATGAAAGATACATTTTTAATTAAACCAGCTCAAAAACTCACAAGTACATTTACAATATTTGACAACTGAATGTTTTAGAGTACATTTGCCCTTCCCAAAAAGTGTGTTTTTTTTAAACTGCTCTGGTGTATGTATGGGAGAAATACTGACAAAAATCCTTACCAGGTAGCTAACAATAATGGCTTATTTTAGGGTTACATTCCCATTGTATCAGGTAAATCTTAATATTTTTTGTACTTTTAGGCAGAATAATCCAAACTAGAGTAAAGTCTATCATTAGAACTAGATTATGCATTGATAATCAAATCACTTATTATAGGCTATTTGAATGTTATGTTTTTTAAATTGGCTTTTACAGTGTGGTTGGGAAGTGGAATGAAGTCTCAAAGTACCTCTGAATTCTAATCATGGACCTATTGATCAAGCAAATTAATTGCATTAATCAGCGTATCAGCATCAGCCCTCACTAGACCAATATCACCATTACCTTTTCTAATTAACAAAACAATTTATATCACCCATATCAAATCTAAATCAATTACAGGTTTGTTTTTATCTATATCCTTTTTAAATGTGAAGAATAATGCAGTAAAGCCATTTCTCTGATCAGCCATATCCTGAAATCTTTAGCATAACCTCTAATCTTAGTCTTTTTTATTTATAAAACATATTTCAAACGTGACAGCGATGTTACCTTGAAATGTACACAGAGATAAATCAGTACATAACTTTTTCTACTTTAACCTCAATATTAAACTTTAAATCAAATATATATTTGTTTCTGAAAAATTTCAGATTGCATAACAGAAATCCAAAAGTCCCTTCGGGTATTGTACTGCCCAAAACTAGTACAGTAGGTTGTGAATTTTTGAAAACTCAACATCACTTTCTTTTTCAACAAACCGTCAAAAAAAAAAACACCTGTTAAATAGGTTCAAGAAATGATTCCAGCTTGAATCAAGTGTTTGAACAAGTCAAACAAAAACTTTAATTGATCCATTACTCTCAAGTACAAAGTGTTACTCTTGAATTCACCGATAACAGAATCTGAAAATTTCTTCAAGATGACAGTACTGCCTGAGTATCTTTATTTTCCAACCAAAATACAAGAAAACCAAAACTTCCACCAAAACTTAGCACATTTCTGGCACCGTAAGTGTTTCGTTCTCTACAAGGTATTGTTTGCAGGAAAAAGGAACTTCTTTTAAAGGGAATTGCTTGCATCTTAATAGAATATTAAATAAGTGGTGTGCCACAGTGCTATGTGCCTAGTTTGTGAGGTGGCCAATACTTCACACAAAAAAAAAAAAAAAATACCTTGAAAACTTCTGCAGTGTTCTTGCATAGTTCACAAACTGCCAATAGGTGTGAAATTAAGGACACAAAATGTGCAATTTAGCATTCTTGAAGAGCATTACATAAAAAAAGTTTCAGCAAAAAGTGATTGGCATACAGTTAACATGTTATGGGCTTGTACATGGCATATTTGAGTTGAATCCTGTTTCTTCAGATCAAATGGCAAAGACGTACATATACAGAGTGACATTTAACTTGTTTTCATATAGTATGCCTCAAAAATTGATTAGATTAGATAGAACTGTATTGATCCTTTTGGGAAGGTTCCCTCAAGGAAATTAAAAATGTGTCAGCCACCGGAGGGTTGGGAAAAAACCTGATTACAAAAGTAAACAAATTGAGTTTTTTAAGGCACTGGAGCAAAAAGATAGTCAAATATGGCATTTGCACAAGTATTGATACTAAATCTTGTATTAGGTAATACTTTGGGGAAAGATATGACACTGCTGAGGACTCATATTTCAGACGAAAAGCTAGGGTTCTTGCAGTACTGTTTTTCTCTCTCTCATAATTTCATAAAGCTTCTCTCTCTGCACGAATACCACACAGGATGAACTATACAATGACATTTTTGCTCATATTTTTAATTTGAACATAGCAACTTGTACTGGTTTGGGGGGCAATTTTTTCAACAAGGGGGACATGGGAACAGGACCAAGATACATGACAGTGCTCAGCATGATCATGGAAGAAAACATGAAGAAACAAACTAGTGTGGATTGTAGCACATTTCATTCAACATATCTGACCCAACTTTCAAATGAATTCTTTAAAATCATGGGGACATAGATGTATGGGAGGGTTGGGCAGATGAGGGGTGGCTAGTTTAACTGTCAGTAGATGAAGTTGGCAAGTCTAGTAGGTTAAAGGTCACTCTCCCCATAGAGGGCAGTAGAGAAGGCAGTGTAGTCCAGTGCTCCAGGTGGTGCACCAGGGCCGGCGTAAGGGGGCATCCTCATGATGCAGTACTCTGCTTGTTCAGGGGGTAGTTCTCTCCTCAGTTCCTCCACTAGTATGTACGGCTGTGGTAGAGAGGAGACACAGATCAGACATATTGGATCTCTTTGAATCATAAATCAATGATATGAAAAATCCCCCCAAAAATTAGTGTTGCCTTACAATAGCCACACATTTGTCAGTAGGCCAGCAAAAAAAAAACCACACACATACAAACCTTGTCAGCTGCCAGGATTCGGAAGGATGCCACAACTTGCTCTGCCGTGTCTGTGTCAGCCGTCTCTCTGGTCATAAAGTCAATGAAAGATTGGAAAGAGACATTTCCAGTCCCATTGGGGTCCACAAGTATCATTATGCGGGCAAACTCAACCTCGCCCTGAGAAAGACACAAATGGAGAATGAGAAGAGTGTGTAGTACGTATTTTAAGAAAAAGTCAAAGAGTGTCTGGTTACATGGTACCATCAACCCAACCACTTCAGGATTACCATACCAAGTCATAACCCATAGAGATGAGGCAGGCTCTGAAGTCATCAGTCTCCATGGCTCCATTTTTCTTCTACAGTCAGAGGCCAGATTTTAGGTTCAGCAAACAGGAAATAAGAGGAGAGTGGAGTCAGAGGAGATTAAAGGGAAGATTGAAGCATAATAGAGGCCCAAGCCAAGTCACAAACATGTAGCACCATGTGCTGTTGATTTGGTATTAAACCTGACAGCAATAATGCAAGACCAAAGACATGTTTTCAAACCTCCCTCAGATCTGACTCCAACAATGGGATGTTTTGATCTATTATAAGAGACATAACTCCAGAGGAATGCTTCCAACTTTTATCACCCAATCAGCTTTGTGATGATTTGGCTTTGTCATAGGACGAATCGATGTTGAAGGAGATTTGAGAGATTAAAAACCCATTAAAACAGTAATTGAAAGATTTCATATACTTGCATGAACGCACTGACTGTGCACATGAAAGTTGAGCTCAAATAGCATGATTACTGAGAATGTAAGTAGAAAGTAGCTGAATACTTTTTGACATGTGTGATCAATTTTGCAGGAATAGTATTTCTGTTGCTCTGGCATGGTGTAATTTATTTACAATGGGCAATTCTTACAAGTGTAGCTTTAAACAAGCTTAATCCTCAAAGACAACATCCACCATTGACCTAAATTTCCACATTACAATAGCAGCTATGGTTGATAATGCATTATGTGTAGTTATCTGAGAAGGCCCAGGGAGTAGAACTGTTACATTCTCATCTCGTCTCACCACATGGACTCACTACAGGTCAAATATACAATCAGCAACTGAACATTGCTCCTGGGTTTAGTAAGGGCTTCTCTGTAGGGAGGTCACTTGTGCCATCTCTCAGTACAATACAGCAACCACCCTTTTGCTCCCCTTCTTGTCTCCAAGAGACCCAGAGATCAGCCATTCTATAACAAAAAGAGTTTAGTTGTGAGGAACGGCATTAAGCTGTACCCTGTCAAAGTGGTTGAAGGAGGATCTGAACTCATTCATCTGCTGCTGGCTGATTCCTTTGGCATCACGAGTCAGGATCTGGGTCTCAATCTCGTTGATGGTCCGCGCGATGGTTGTGAGTAGCAGCTCCCAGCCAACACGGATGTGCTGTGTTGACAAAGACAACATTACCACAGAGACACAAGCAGCTGTGATTGTTAAATGTTTCAAAAGTGAACATGTTAAAGAACAATTAGTGTATATGCTTACGTACAGATCTGTGAATTTTTTAAATAAGTATTTCATTTACAAATTTCTGGATGTATGCGAGTGTACACAACCATAATAGGAAAAGTCTTTTAACTAGGTTTGCATACCTCCATAGTGTAGTTGGTGTGTTTGTTGTCAAACACCAGTGACTCTTGGATTAGTTGGTGGTCTCCCTCCAGTTTGTCGATGTTGGGCTTGTAAGCAACAATGACATGCTCCACTTGCTTCAGCTGGGTCATCTGGTCCTCCAGGGTGCCTCCAATCTCCACAGAACAGCGCCCAATTTCCTATTAGGATAAAGAGATACTACATTTTTTAACCAAGTAAAATTAGGCAATGCTGTTTTTACGAGGGAGTCTTTACCAGTGCTACAAGTAAAATTAGTCAGGACAAATCAGGTCAACAAATGTTCAATGTATGTGTTATTTAATTATCATTGTTATTAGTAAAGCCACTATCAGTGCATCTCCCTTATATGCAATGCATTTAAATGTGATTATCCTCCATTTTCCATCTTAATTTTATCAGTTGGAGATAACTGCTTTATTGCCCACGAGATCTTTATGTACTATGTCTGACCTCCATCCTGGTCTGGATCCAAGGACCAATGAGATTAGCCTGGGCAGCAAACTGTCGTCTCAGCCTTTCGTGCGCATGCTGACGGGCCATCTCCTCTTGGAGGGCACCATCTCTCTGGGGAACCAGCTTCTTCACCTAAAAAAAATGCTCATTTGTAATTACAACCATTTAAATCAAGTCACTGTATGCTTAAATGTTTGTATTATATATTCAAGATCCTTCATCGGTGCTGAGTCTTATTTACACAAGCTGATTCTGAGTAATGCCTCTAAATCCTGCTACATGTGTCTGAGTGAACATGAGATGAGTTGTAGTTACATTTTCCCACTTGTTGAGGAGCTCTTCAATTGTGAGGGTGCTGTAGGGGTTTACAATGCTGGCCTTGATCCCATAGCTCTGGGAAATTTTCTGCACCTCATTTTGGATTCCCAATATGGCCTGTCTCTCTGCGTCTGCCTCAGGGAGAGTCGCTTTGAACTGCTCATGAGCTGAGATTAGACTCTGAAAGGGGAAAAGGGAAGTCCTGAAATGTTATTAAAATTTAAATTTCAGAAAGAGCAATAACATTTTATGCTTTTCTCTTTCAGATGCGACAGACCTGCAAACACTCCTCAGTGTGTGATATTGAACATCCATGAATCACAAGAAAATTGAGTGCAGGGTCAATCCTAACAGAGCTTTTTAATGGTAAAAATTCTGTGAAATGAAGCTCGAATTTGCAATGAGAAAGTAAGAGTGCTGTAATCGAACCTACCTGGACCTCGTCGGTTGTATGCACTATGAACATGTCCTGCAAATCCTCCATGGCCCCTTCCATCCAGTTGTTGAAAGGGGCAGACCTCTTTGCAAACTCCAGGAACAACTGATCAATAGTCTCCAGCAGCTTCTCTGTTCGCTGAGAGAATTACACAAAATTCACATATCTGTTGTACATTTTTAACTCCTAAGAAAAGTCAGTAAAAGGTGGCCCTCTGGCCTTTGAAGTACTCAAAATCTTTCTCTCCAATTTCCCCATCACCTGTCTTAATAACTAATCCCTGGGTTCAAAACATTGGTATGGCCTTGTTAACCCCCAACCCTGGCTCAGTTATTCCCGAGAGAGTCCCTCCACCCCAGCAGGGGACATTGGGTAGTTGGAAGATGGAACACGGACCCCTGTCCCCGTCATTCAGAATTAATCCTTGGCTCTTTTCCCAGGCCCCCACACATTTGCAGGTCTGGAATGACCAGCATGGATCAGAGGAAGTGGCTGGTGGGCGTTGAGCCAGCCACTCTCTATAAAGGATTCTTACATCTATTTCTCCTTTATCCTTTTACCCTTCCTGTTTTACCATTCTATCTGGGTCATGGATGGTAAAAGGGGATCCAGTTATCTCTCCTCATTAATCACTTGTGTCTTCACTGTTCAGATGTCATTGACAGACACTTGAATATGCTTACACTGACATTTTGATTAAGTTTGTCTTGGTTGCAGCTTCATCCAGCCTGTCAATTGTGGCCCATGTGGAACATTAGCACACTCTTGTGGGGACTTATCCAAATGAAAAAAGCAAAAGTAAACCCTGCCAGCTTGAGCTGCTCAAAGGACTATTGAGTAGATCAGATAAGAGTACCACTTCAAAATGATATCGGAATGTTTCCCCTCACCTCCAGTGACTCCCTCCTCTTCTGAGTCAGGGTACCCAACTTGTCCCACAGATCACAGATGCTCTGGCAGCGCTGATTCACAGCAGCCACATCATGGTAATCCAGCTCACTGAAAAAAGCAAGAACTGTATTTAAGTGATCAGAGATATGGAAACAGTATTACTATTATGCCCTTAAATTTGCTTTGCAGTTTGCAAAATGAGCTCAGGTTCTCACCTATCGTTTTCAGCCCACCCAATACTTGAATCAGTACAGCCACACCGACCAAAATTAAAGTCAGGCTGGTGCCAGGAAGGCAAAGTCTGAACTTTAAATTTAAGACATTTTATCTAGTAAGTTTAACATACAAGTATTGAGCATCAGACTTGTGTTGCTGGTTAGATTTTTAAGTTCAATACCTTTTGCTTGAAAAGTGACAAATCAAACTTTAGGCAAAAACATCAAAAATAAAACACTTTAGGCATTGTGGGTTTTTTCACATTTTATTTAAATATCAGAACAAGCAACTTGAAAACAGTAATTTGAGTAAACTGCAGGGGCTGGAGCTGCCTTTACCCAGATCTTCAAGTTGGTTTTCAAACTTGATCCTGCTTAAATTTTGTCATAGTCCTGGGGCCTCTGCAAGATCTGATCACCGGGTACTCCCTTGGTGGGCATAGCTTGTTGTTGAACCACAGGTTGCTGCTGAACCACTGGAATGGGTTGGTATTGGTACGTGGGAATGTAGTACCTCTCATAATGAACTTCATCCAAATGGTCTTTGCCTTGTTCAACACCGGACTGGTAGTGAGTGACTGTACCTGGAGGAAGCTGACCAGTTAGGAAGAGGAAGAACTGGTCTGGTCTCAACAGTCCCACTTCTTGTGAAACTAGCTGCTCAGGGCCTCCTGATGTCAAGATAACCGATGGCTGCCCTGTTCCTAAAGGAGTCTGTCCAGGATACAGTTGTGTTGTTCCTTGTTGAAACTGCACAGAACGAGGTTGCATGTGGCCAAAATCTTCTGTTTCCCTCTCAGCAGATCCATGCTCAACCACAGCTTCATAATGACTCAAATCACCACCCTGGTAGACAGGTTCTGAGGAAGATGAATGATGACTCAGCTCCTCTGTTTCCCTTTCAGAACTGCCATGCTCAAAGCGGCCTTCATAATTGTCCAGATCACCACCCTGGTATGAAGATTCAGAAGATGACGAGTGTTGACTAAGTTCTTCAGTCTCTCGTTCTGATCCACCATGCTCAAAGCGGCCTTCATAGTTGTCAAGATCACCACCTTGGAATGAACGTCCTGTTGGAGTTGAATGCTGGCCGAGCTCTTCAGTCTCTCGTTCTGATCCGCCATGCTCAAAGCGGCCTTCATAGTTGTCAAGATCACCACCCTGGAAAGAACGTCCTGTTGGAGTTGAATGCTGGCTGAGCTCTTCAGTCTCTCGTTCTGATCCGCCATGCTCAAAGCGGCCTTCATAGTTGTCAAGATCACCACCCTGGAAAGAACGTCCTGTTGGAGTTGAATGCTGGCCCAGCTCTTCAGTCTCTCTTTCTGATCCGCCATGCTCAAAGCGGCCTTCATAGTTGTCAAGATCACCACCCTGGAAAGAACGTCCTGTTGGAGTTGAATGCTGGCCCAGCTCTTCAGTCTCTCTTTCTGATCCGCCATGCTCAAAGCGGCCTTCATAGTTGTCAAGATCACCACCCTGGAAAGAACGTCCTGTTGGAGTTGAATGCTGGCCCAGCTCTTCAGTCTCTCTTTCTGATCCGCCATGCTCAAAGCGGCCTTCATAGTTGTCAAGATCACCACCCTGGAAAGAACGTCCTGTTGGAGCTGAATGCTGGCCCAGCTCTTCAGTCTCTCGTTCTGATCCGCCATGTTCATATCTTCCCATGTAGTTGTCAAGATCACCACCCTGGTATACTGGCCCCGTTGGAGATGAATGATGACCCAGTTCTTCAGTCTCTCTTTCTGATCCGCCATGTTCATATCTACCCATGTAGTTGTCAAGATCACCACCTTGGTAGACTGGTCCTGATGGAGTCGAATGATGACCCAGCTCCTCAGTCTCTCGTTCTGACCCACCATGTTCATATCTTCCCAAATAATTGTCAAGATCCCCACCCTGATAAGAAGGCCCTGAGGAGGTGGCGTGTTGACCCAGCTCTTCAGTCTGCCGTTCTGACCCACCGTGTTCATATCTTCCAAGATAGTTGTCAAGATCCCCACCCTGATAAGAAGGCCCTGAGGAGGTGGCATGTTGACCCAGCTCTTCAGTCTGCCGTTCTGACCCACCATGTTCATATCTTCCCAAATAGTTGTCAAGATCACCCCCCTGGTAAGACGGCCCTGAAGGGGTGGAGTGGTGACCCAGCTCACTAGTCTGCCGTTCTGACCCACCATGCTCGTATCTTCCAAGATAGTTGTCAAGATCACCACCCTGGTAAGATGGTCCTGAAGGGGTGGAGTGGTGACCCAGCTCACTAGTCTGCCGTTCTGACCCACCATGCTCATATCTTCCAAGGTAGTTGTCAAGATCACCACTGTGGTAGGAAGGCTGGGGGGGAGAAATGCTATTGGAATACAGGGGCTGAGCCATGCTGTGAGCAGATGGAGATCCTCCATAATAAGCCCCACTTGGAGCAGCATTTAATGGAGCTACATTATACACTGGGGTGGCACTTGCTGGACTTATTCCCACTGCTGGTTTTGGGTTATGCAGAATTGAGACAGGTTGAATCGGATTGGAGGGCTGCTGAGCAGGAACATTCTGGGATGAGCTCAAGCCTAAGTGGAAAAACAAGAGGTAAAATTCAATTAAAGAAAGTCTAAGAACATTAGGTGAAATCTCATACTGCTAGATTAACTGAAGTGTTACCTTTTTTAGCAGGAAAGCAGTGGACATTCCAGCATGACAGTGCAATAAGGAGCAACTGACTGAAAGGGAAAAACAGCAGGGTCAAACTCTTGGTAAAATAACAGGCAGAGTGTTAAAAAAAACTAAAACATTAAACCAGTACATACCTTATGGGTAACAGAGAGGCCATTTTGCTTCTCAGCTGAAATGTTAGCCTCCTTTTTCAGTGCCTAGGTTAAATATGAAGCCAATCACACCAGATGGGTAACGAAGGCCAGGTGTTCACTGGTGCCACAGGTGTTCATCATTGACCGCTGATTGGATATGTCAACATGCCAGCAAACCACACCCTTCAGTTTTGTGCAGAGATATTCAGTGATGACTAAAGGAGAAGGTAGTTTGGAGGAAGCTTTTTACCATGTGGTTCAAACTTCAAGGTATTGAAGCTACAATACTTTTGAAGTAATGTTTATGAGAAAGAAACAAAAATTAAGATTGTATTGGGTGATTTTGGGTGCTGCAAGATAACCCTCCCTCCCTCCTCCTCCTCCTCCTCTCCTTCCCTTCCTCTGTGATTGTGTTTGGCAGGAGTAAAACACTCTCCTGGGCCTCCATGACACATGCAAATATTTGTTAAAAGAGTGCATACTTGAGCTCCTGAGCAATAGCAGCAATCTGCTCCACTCTGTCCTGGTGAGCCGCCAAGTCACTCTCAAAGGCCTCATGTTTTCGAAGCAATGCTCTGATTTCTGTCAGGGTGGCTGATTCATAGTCCTTCTGGGACAGCATCAGTTCCTTACCTGAATAACACACACATGCAAAGAGAGCAAGAGGTTTCAGGTCAGGGAGAGGAACAGCTAAATGATTAACAAGTTTGATCTAAACAGCAGGCCTTATTTGGCCAATGCAGATGGAGAAAATGACTTCAAGCCTACTTTAAGCTGATTATGTTTGAAAAATTGAAAACTTTCCATCATATCTAATTAGGAAGCCTGAACTAAAAGTCTAAAAACGCTCTAATGATTAAAAGAAATACTTAGAACTGAAAAGCAAGAATGCAGATGCGGCTAGATAAATCATTAGCTTATAAGCTGAGATAAAAAAACGGAGAAAAACAACAACTGACCACTGGCCCAGTTCTCATGATTGGTGGCTTTTTGGCGGAACTTTTCAGCCAGGTGGTCCAGCCTCTCAAGCCTGCGAATCTCTGTGAGGAGCCACTCCTCGTAGCCTTTCTCTGCCTGCTCCAGGCCCTGCCACGCACTTGCTATGTCCTGTATACATACAGAAACGGTGTTTGACTTTGATGAATAGACAAGGTAAAATATACACAATAGAAAATATGATTTATTCATCCAAAAGGAAATTACAGTTCTGAACTATTCCAAAATTGAAAGAAAAGATTTTCCAATATATGTGAAATATAAAAGTAAAAAGTTTATAGTAACTTAAAAAGTGAATAAGAGAAGAAACAGCGCCCAAAACAGAATGGCATTAGAAGTAAAAGAATGTAGGTAAAGAATGAAGCTAGATAAGAGTAATGTCTGGAGCTTTCAAGCCCTTTGTATCTTCTCAGTTTCCAATAAACTTGTCATGAGATCTGTTTTGCACTCTTTGAATTACAAGCAGTGGGAAAATTCTTCACTGCAACTTACAGACACCATCTTCCCCTCAGAGGGCATGAAGGCGGGACGATTGCTGATGCGCAACTTGGTCTGCAGGGTGTTGAAGTTAATTTCCAGCTGGCACTTCTCCTGCACCTTGGGGGGCTTGTGCTGGCGTCTGTAGTCCCTGAAGTCCTCCAGCTTCCGCTGCATCTCTGCCATGGTCTTTTCTGGGGTTCGATTCTCCAGCCAGGGTGTGGTCCGGCGGATCCACTCCAGCAGCTGGGAAACACAAGGATAATGTATGAATAAAAGGAAAAGCAAAAGTCTCCTTCATGCTTAGATAGCAGAGCACAGGAAGGCAGTGATGAATTATTAATTTTTAAGCAGATGGGTCACAGCTCATCGCAGCAATGGGGTACATGAGTGGGTGAAGGACGGAGTGTGCTTCTCCTTTGAACTTCTTTCATCATGAGAGCGAAGTTACATGTCATTTACACTGTACAAACAATTACACACTGAGGGTATAAAGTTTTTTTAATTTAGCTTTGAAGCATCAAAGGTTTTATTTCACAATGTGTCATCACTTTGCAGGAAAATCGCTCTGCATTTACATTTGTATTTAATAAAATTCAAACAATACTTTACCTCACTGGCCAGTCTCTCATACTCCTCCATCATTTTCTCATTCTCCTGGTTTACACCGAGCACCTTACAGATCCTGTTGGCAGCTGTCTCTGCCTGAAAGCATAAGATGAATTTATAACATAATTTTATATGCAGATTACCACTGTGGGTTATGCCACTCAAGGTCAGTCCAATATTTACATTAGCAAGACACTAAATATTTACACATGAATCAAAATATCAAGATTTGGCTTATGCTTTTGTCTTTGACTCTGTGCTGTTGGTGATAACTTAGTCATCTGAAGCAGGAAAGGTGAGGGCAATAGGTATAGCACTGATACCTGCTCTGCTCCAGCAAAAGCATGGTAAAAGCAGGACACATAGGTCATGATAGCTCTCTCATCAGGCTTAGGGGTGTTGATGATATCTGTTGCATTAAAAGAGAAGAAAGGAGAGTTACAGAAAGAAGTTTATAAAAAAGGGTAAAATCAAAAATGTGGAACATTTATACGGAGAATGTAAAGGGAACAAGTTTGTTCTGCAACTTTTGGTCAAAGAGGATATTAAGCTAGAAATAGACAAGTTATCTTTGTATACAACCAGGTTAGTGAAATGTGCTTCAAATCCATGATTTAAAGGGCAAATTATAAGAGCGTTGAAATTAGAGTACATCTATTTCACAAAACATTACCTTCTGCATCCAGCATTTTGGGAATGTCCAGGTGTTTCTCCGCTATGTCGAAAGCCAGGTTCAGGTTCCCCAGAGGATCATCCTAAATACAGAAACACAATTCTACATCACTGGGCAGCAATGCTGGACTTAAAATGCCACCACGCTGACCTCCATGCTATGGTGGACACATCATACTCCCTGATCACCTACTCTGCAGCACTCACTTTACATTTATATTTGAGAGCTGCTGCACAAAAACCCTTGACTGATTGTGAAAGTTTATTAGGACTTCACATGTAGATACTTGTAGATGTATAAGCCCCCCAAAATCTGCCTGATTGGTTAAATCACATACTATGTTTTTCTAACCACCAAGTAAATTGAACAAATTATGAATCACTGTTTGTTCATAATAAGTTATTTTTATTCTGATATGCCAGACCGATGAAAACTTGATCTACATAACTGTCTTAGCAGTGATAATATTAGTTTTTTACTTAGAAGAAGTGCATGTATTTTTTAATCACAGGTATTAGCTTTTCAAACAGGAGAAACCATGTGTTCTCACAGAGTGGGAGTGGTGCATTGAGCCAACAGCTGACAGTGAAGTCTGCCCTGCTAATGGGACAGTCAGTGAGGTGAGTGAGGACAGTGGGGTAAAGGGATCATGCTATCATGCTGCTGCTGCTATTGTTCCTATCTCTGTACTGCTGTTCCATAATGGTGGAGCGTTGGGCTGGGGTGGGGGCGGGTACACTACATGACAGGGCCAGCTGCTCATAGATCAAGTACAGGACAGAGACGTGGATGAATAGGGTGGTAAATTGATGACGGGATGGGGCAATGGATGAATAGAAGGATACCCCAAGGCCTATGCGTGTGTATGTGTGTGTGTGTGTGCACCCCTGACTAGATCTGTCTGAGTAGGCCGCATCACAGCAAGCTTAACGAATGCGCTCACCTGGAGCCAGACTCAACAGCTGACTGGCTCACTGTGAATCTGTCTCCTGGCAATGTAAGCAGAACTGCGAAGTAGAGGTGTGACTGGACGTGTGAATATGTGTGTCAGATTGATTGAAAGAGCGAGAAAAAGCAGACCCAAGAAATAGATTTTATGTCAGACTTATGTTGAGTCCCCTTCATGAACTATGAGAATCAGCACCATTCTTGCACTGCTATCTCAGATTAAACCAAAAGATATCACAGTGATCATTTGAAAAAAATCTTCCTGACTTTTTTGAGCCTTGGAGTCTCATCGGGGGGAACACTACGTGACAATAGTTGCAGCAAAGCTTAAGCCTTAGCGCTGCAGGGACTCGGCTCATGTTGCTGTAACTATTCAGGGTCAACTGCAAGTCAGGACAGGGAGTCATGTACTGAAAAGTGAGTGCTTCTGTTTCCAAAACAAATGAAACGTCACTCCTCATAACCAGTTGCAGTGAGAAGAGAAGCCTCAAATTAGCTCTTGCTTTCTTCTGGCCGAGGCAACACCTTCTTCCAAGAGGAAAAGAGGGTGCGTTACTCGTAGGTTACAATCACAGGGAGGCTGTCAGCTGTTCTCTCAAGCTCTGTGATAATACGCATCATGGCTCACTGAGGCCCTCACCTGTTTATTCGAAAACACTGACAATCCTGGCTATCCATTGGAGCTACAATATTCAAATGAGTTGAGGGTTTGTTTGCACTGAATAAACAATGTAAGCTCAAGAAATAAACACACCAGTACGTCTGGGTATCATTTGTCTTAGTTTAAAAGCAGACATGCCTGAGTTTGCATATATATATGACTTCAGGTTTTCGTCAACAACAAACCCTCACCATGTAATCTAATGAGGTAATGGGCACAGAAAGGTGCAAAATATAAACAGAATTCAAATAGGAGGCAACAGTCTTTTTATACTACTTATGCGGGAATTGTGAACCAAGCATCAGCCTCGGTTAGGAATAATGAGGCATGATGTGGGACTAACCTAACGCTGTTCTGCTTAAAAGAAGAATCACACCCCTAGTATTATCTACACCAGTCAAATAACTTGCTGTTTATCCACAATGAACATTCAACCCAAATAGCTTACACAGTAAACAACAGAGGGTGTCCTTAAAATTGCGAAATATCTGAAAGTAACATTAATATTTCAGGAAACATCCAGCTGTGGATGTAATTGAAGATTTATCATTGCTCACAGCACATCATTAAAAGTTGCCTCAAGAGTTGTTTATTTGAGTTCTTTCTTTGTGTGTTTATTTTGATCAGTTTTCTTTGGGAAATTGGTGTTAATTTAAGTGGAAATCACTCTGTTAGTGATAGACACGGCATCCTGGTTACAAGTGAAACCACACGACACCTTGTTGAGTTTAGAGTAGTCGAGGAGGTCGGGTCTGTGTCTATGAATCAGGGCGCAGAAGGCCAGGCCATCCTTCCAGCTACAGGGGCCGATGAGCAGAAAGAACCAACATGTCAGCACAAAGAGGAAACATGCTAACTGCACCTAGAGATGAAGCTGCTGAAGTCCAGATTTTGGTAATTCTATTCTGTAAAGCTTAATCCTTAAAAGACTCCTCTTGATAAGCCTTTTTACCGCATTTATAATGATTTGGAATGAGTGCTGACATTTTCCAACCTTTGTCTGGAGTATGACATTATAAAACAGAATAAAACAATGAAGATTAGCTTTTGACATTAAGTGTTACCAAAACCAACCAGCATGTAAGACTCAGTGAAAGTAATGATGACCTCTTACCTGACATGGAAGTTTTGGACATTGACATTCCTGTAGGGGGCAGTCTTTCTCTGACACCACAGAAGAAGACCTTCCTTGGCAGATGTTTCTGAGAAGCAAAATAGATGTTAAATAGTATGTGTTGCAAAGAGGGCTGATTTTTTGTTTTTTATATAGTTCTCCAACTTGATTTGAAATTTCACCTTCCACAGAAATGTCTTGAATGGCAAAGCGGAGGATGATAGTCCAGATCATTCCAAGTGTCATCTTTACATTACCATCCACAATCTCTGAAAGGACAAAAAAACAGTTAGAACAATAAACTGCTAGTGTAACTTACTATGTGGGTTCACACTTTTGACTGTAATGAAAAGGGAGAGCCTCCCTGTGTGAGGCCATCATCTTAAGAGCCCCCCAGGTAAGTGGTTAAAATAGACATACTTAGAAAGATGGTAGATTTAAAGCTCTGTAGACAAAAGTGAGCTCTTAACTCTGACTCAAGAGTCACTGAACTCGCCATTACCCTGAGTGTCCTCTTCAAACCAACACAAGTATATATTCTGTGAAGTATACCGAACTCAAGCATCTTTGACCTTTTATCACTAAGATAAATGTATGTTTTGGTTAGTGGAAAGGGAGTAACGTCAGCCAAACAGGAAAAATGCTTTTTCAAATGCCTTGGCTCCCTCAGCTGGTATTTTGGCTCCTTACAATGGAAGTGCATTGTCCATTCTATATACAGACAGTGGTTCACATTGGACCCCTGACAGCTTGAAGTTTATTTATAAATACACAAAGGCTTTCTTTACCTTCAGCTCCAATGGAGACCAGTTTCACTCCTTTGCTTGTGATGAAGTCCAGCGCTTTATTGACATTGGCAATCTTATGAAACCGCATCTTCCCTCTGTCTGGCTTAGGTAACCTTTCTCCTACAAAGAGAGCAATATGTCAGGTATTAATGCAGTGTTATGTGTCTGCTTCCCCAAAAGATGCTGTTAAAGATGGTACTTCATCACAAAAAATGGATTTAAACCACCACATGGCTGGCAGACCACCAAATGTGCATTTATTTTAATGATGGACTAAAAAGTAACAGATTATTAGGGGAAATAAACGTGAAGTTTTGAGACAAATACTTCCCTTTAGTTGACATACCTGAAATTACTTCCAGAAGCAGCATGAGTTTCAGACCATTCCTGAAGTCCTCTTCAATGTTTTCGATCTGGGTACCAGCTTTCCTCAGGTGAGAGTTACACCAGGCTGTGAACGTCTGACAGGAATAGAAAGTGAAGGTCATTATCATGGGATTTACATGCTTAAGTAAATTGGCATTTGAGTTGTTTCTACGTTCTTCTTACTGAACTGACTGGAGAAGTGTCACTATTTTGTGAGTTTTGATCGATGCAAGTCTTATGTAGAATTCAGAAAATCATTGTTTTCACTGACACCAGGGATGGTTAAGTGAATGAGAGTTGACATCCCGTTGGACAGTTACCAGAACAGTTTGCTTTAACACAGCTTGCTTGTGTCAAGAGAAGTGAGGCTGTTATCACATTAATGGGACATCTCTTGGGTTTCCCCTCACAAAGCATTGACTTGTCATCAGTCCTCATGCTATTTTGGGCAACCAATAAAGACAGTTAAGGTGTCTTTTTTAAGTCATGGTACTATTTCTTAATGCTGTTACAAAACAGTTAGACGTCCTGTAAATCTTTTCCAGCATTCCTTCAAGAAGAATGATTTCGAAATGTAAGGATCACACAGGAAATAACATATATCTCTGTGGAAGACCTAAACAAACCAAGACAGCTAACAGCTTAGCAAGTCTTCACTGCAAGAGTATACCAAATAAATGTTGACCTTTGTGATCAGTGCCACATTTTCGGATTAACCTTCAGTGACCTATCAGTATCAAGTTGCAACTTTTTTCTTCTCCCAAAGCTAACAACTAACTCTGTCAGGCACTGAAATACTGTAAATCATGTTAAGACGGGATCATTGTCTTCTCCTATTTTTATAAGGCCTTTCAATAGCGACTAACAGAGTTCATGGGCGCTCGGCACAGCGCAGATGAAAGCTGGGAGCCGACCGCAGAGCACATTCCGGCCGATATAAGGCGTTAAATTTAGACCGCTCTGCTGTGCCTCACGATAAGAGGCCAGGAGGAAAACGTCTAACTGTCCCGCCATGTCAACATGGACGGAAATGTCACATGGATGCGGAGCAAGTTTTCCCTTCACGTCACTCTTTGTCACTTATGATGTGATTGGTTACAGCTGCAAGGCGACAACTTTATCACAGAACATGAATGCAGCCCTTCCAGGTCACACTTGTTACTCTGCTGAGATATGAGGACAGGCAGGAATGGATACAAGAGGGGAACATAGTCAGAAATCCAAATCATTTGAAGGATAACCAACCAGAGTGAATGAACAGATCTGTCAAAGTATACTGCAGTGGGTTACTTCGATCAACTAGAAACATATTTTCAATTACTGTAACACTGAGCTAATTGACAGATACCGCAGAACAATGCAGTTTTATGCAGTGTGTAGTGTGAATTTTTGCCTCTTCATTTTTCACATTTGTAAAATGAAATGAGTGGTTCTTGAGTTTTTTTAAGTTGCTGTAGGATTTTGAAATATTACTTTTACACTTTGAGGTGGTTAATCTGACCATAATTGGAAACTGATTTGCATTTGTAGCCCTTAAGAAGAAGAAATAGTCTTGTTTATGTATTTTTCAACAGGCTCATATTTTATTTTGGCTACTTTGGCACAATTATAAGTTCAGAGAGATGATCTTTTTCAACCCAAAATCTTATACCTTCCTGATGGTGCAAAGACTGACTTTAGAAAATTAGGCTCAAAAACTACTGCATTTTACACTCAGTGTTACAATGAGCTTCCCTCCTTGATAAAAATGTGGCCTATAGTTCCCCTAACTTTGACTCAGCCACAGTTGTAAACCCTGCTGCCCACTTTCCAGGCACCACCACCCTCACTTGTGGCCTCTCCGGCACTACCAGTGACGATTAAAGCTAAAAATATTTATGCATCACATCCAAAGGGGACCAACCCTTTCCATAAAGTGGCTTAGGCTTGTCTGGCTTAGCTAGGCCAAAGGCTATCCTGCTGGAGTTGAACTGACCCCTATAAATAAGACATTTTTGCTCATTCGCTCCAGTAAACAGTTGGTGCCGACTTGGCTCTAAAAGCTTCAGCAGTGTCCTCTATGAACCTGCCTGTGTCAGGTAACAGAAAAGTATCATTGGATTAACCAATACTTAACATCCAATAAAGAAAAGCCCCAGCAGCTGCTTTGCAGAGTTTGAAACTATTTAGTTAAAACCATGCCAAGTCAATGGTAGAGACATACAATATGTTTTTAACATTTATTTTACAGCAATAACAAATCAAATGCCTTGTTTGTTTTGCATTTTTTACTTTAAGCAAATATTAACTTTTGCATTTTTTAACTATGCTCTGAATAAGTAATGCTTTTTGGTGATTTATTGTGCTGGATTAATATTGTACGAATATAGCTTTCATAGTTGCTAGTTGTTTTTCACTTAAACCAACTGTACAGTCGCTTAGTCTGAGATCTAAACCAATTAAAGCAGAAAAAATGGTACTTGGGCTTTGAGGATGTCCTATTGGTTCAGTATTGGTCCACTTCTGTAAGGAGATAGCTGGAAGGACAATTTCATACCAGTCTTTGTTTATGTGAACAAACACTGTTCTCTTGTGAACACCAGCCCATAAGAACTAATAACATCTCAGTAAACTGTAATGTAGGTGTGTGTTTTGGCTTGGGCCCTGACTGTTGTGCTGCTGTCTTGTGTTTCCAAAAATACCCAGTTTTGTCATCCATGTGGGGGCCACAGGAGGTTATAGGCATAAGGCTGATGGTCCCCAGTTGAGCAAAGAGCTAGAGTTTAAGGCCCAGGCCAACTATCAAAGCCCTAAAACCAACTGACAGTGCGGAAGACCGGGGCTATATTGAGATGAGCTGGTGCTGGTACAATATTTCTGCATGGTTTCTATAAACAAAAGAATTCCGCACCAAGGACACTGGATTAACCCTACTATAATGCCTTTTGGTCCTGAGGTTAAAATTAGATGTAGCGTCCATTCTAATCCCAAGAGCGTCATCATGTGTTAGAAGCATCTGTTGACAGCTCGCATTCCGCGCGTATCAGTGGAGAGGCAGCGGTCTGGAGAGCCGCTGGAAGGCAGAGCTATTGTTAGATGGTACCCACTGCATCCGTCCGTCAAGCCCACTACCCCAGACCCTGGGCTGCGTCAAGGTAGCAGCATGGACAAAGAAACATGCCGTAAGTTAAATAGGTGGGACATTCAAAATCTAAACTATTGAGAATTTTAAAAAATTGAGTTTGAGCATTGGAGTGAGTGGTGTTGGAGAAGTCATTGTGTTATTCTTAATCCTTTGGTGCCAATATGGATACTTAGCAATTTAAAGCAACAAATGCCAAATCAGGCTGTGGGATAGATACTAATTACTTATAAACTACTTATAAATACTTATAAACGGTTAATAGATAGTTTATTAATGTTTACTCATCATTTTAACACAGGATATAGACCAATTATAAATGGCAAATAGATAGTTTATTAATGTAAGGAAATAGTTACTTTACCATTAACAAGCAATGAAATTATGATGAATTATTTTCATTAATTATTAATGGACTATTCATTTATTCACAAGGTTTATATAGGGTTTAAATATTGGTAGTAAAATATCTAGATTAAAATGTGTGTCAGCAGCACTTTGTAAATGGTTAATATTTGGTTTTTAAACCATCTAAAAACGTTACTTAGATGGTTATTGTAAAGTTGCAACTGATGTACTTTGTAAATGATTAACAAGTGGTTTATAAACCACCTATAAACATTACTTAGATGGTTATTGTAAAGTTAGGGTTAGGTTTTTTTAAATTGTAAAAATGTACAATTTATTACTGGTCTATATGCTATTTATAAATGATGATTAAACATTCATAAACTATCTGCTTAATATGTATAAATGGTCTATTTACCATTTTAAAGTTGTGGTTATTGTAAAGTGTTACTGGTATGAAAAATTAAAAAAATAGTGAAATAAACGTTAGGAGTTCCGTTTTAAGTTTTTATATACATGTTCACTTTTTCCTTTACGTTTATACCCCAAGTTATGGTACTTGTAACCAGGGTTCTCACTTTAGTGTTTTATTTTGAAAGTACGAGCCGGATGTTGTGCTTATATCGTGCTTGAACTCACTATGTACTTGTGGAGTTTGTCAGAAACTTTTGTATTGTTTCAAATGTCCAAATTTAACAATTATAACCCTCCCAGTCACAATGGTTTGTACAGAAAAGTCTCCATTAGATAATCAGTAATGTAACCACATTTTAGTCTTTGTATCCATCACTCAGAACAAACATTTGGTCAGGATTTTTTCTTTTTTTTTTTGGTTTGTTTTTGACTTACTTTCCTCTGCTGTTGTTCCCAGGCAGGGTCCAGGAGCATATCCCTGTCCCACTCATCCTCCTGTATCATGTACTCCTCCTCGTAGCCGTTATTATAGTGCACCGTGGTCTCCACCTGGGTCATCATCATCATGACTGTGCCGTTTCTGTTTCAGTTAAAACTTCAATACTTGTTGTCCTTGACCACGGACAGCTGAAATAGCTCTAACTCTGAGGTGCTCTCGATGGTCTCTTGACTTTCTCTTCTTCTGCTCTTTCTCACTCCGTCACGCTCGCCCTTGTCCTCTCGACCCGACAGACGTCTGGCCCCGGTTGCCACAGATGAACAAGCGACTGTATCATTAGTACTGGAGAGTCACGTGACGCCTGCATACCTTCCCCCCCAAAATCCCCAGACACACACACAAACACACACCTCACCCTCACTCACACAGCAGCACAACAATTTTTTGACTTCAGACCAATAACACAGTCTTTATTGTAGAAAAACAACAATTTCAGACTTTTGTTTAGAAAATAAAACAACACAAAACTTGCTTGGGACATATAAATAGAAAATTTCTTCCATGGAAAACTCATATATTCTTTCACTGAAAAACCATAGCCATCCCAGATGTTTAACCCAAATTGATTATCCTTTAAAAAAAAAAAAGTGGGTTTTAAAATCTCCCATAGGCACAATGTTGTGTGTCTAGAACATTTTAACCATACTCAACGTGCTTGTCTTGGGTGCTTTGCGAATTCAGTGCAGGTCCATAGAAAACACCGGAATAGTCAAGATGAACAAGTATACGTTGCAAAACGAAATAATGCGTTTTATGTGAATGAAAATGTGTGATTCATCTGTGTCAAGGTGTGAAAATACGTTTTGTAATTTGCTTGTCTGAGTACAAAAAAGGACATTTAAGTATAAATCCAACAGAATGTCTTGTTACCATTAGAATGAATAAAACCTTACAAACACTATTGCTTTGAGGCAGACCAACAAGGAAAAGGATTTGTCCAAAAGTGTGCAGTATGACCGAAGACTCGCGCTGATATCTCACAGAAAATGGAGTGATTTTTTTCTTGAGCAAAATACTTCTCTGGGCTGTAGTCAGATTCTCCCTTTTACTGGATGTCTGACTTCTCTACAAAGGGGAAGCCTTTCGTTCGATAAGGAGCACTTAGTTTTTGACTGAAGGTTATTTTTATAACAGATTAAAACCACACATACACAGACAAATTCTGTGAAACCCATGTAAGGGGTACGCAAGCAAGGAGCGTAAGTCCATTTAAAAATAAGCCAGTTAAAGAAAAACAAACAGGTTTTAATGTGTGAAATTCTCAGCTATAGTCAGTAAAATGTACAAATCTTTAACTTTTTAAAAAAACCACAGACCCGAGTGCTCTCTTTATAAAATGAAAGGAAGCCCCCTGCACATTTAAGGTCACTTAACAAGAAGGAGCTGGTCCCTACAGACAGTATTGAGGGATTACATGACCACAGAGTTCATACAGAGTGCAAAGAACAACACATGGGAGAGTGAGGAGGGCTAGAGTGTTTCTCAAAATCATTCAACAAACCTAGAGCTCCTTACATCCCTCAACAATACTAATACTGTCCAGAGGATTGACATGAACTAAAACAAGTAGATTAGAGTTTTACAGCTAGGGAAAAAAGGAGTCAGTGTGGAGTGAATGAGAGACATTTTGACCCTCTGAATATGTACTGTATGTATCATCTGTGTCTGCAGTAGTGTTCTGTGGTCCTGGGTGGTTCACAGGGAAGAGGAGAGGTGAGTAGGGAAGATGGTGGAGAGGCTTCTTTTTGTTTCAATCATTCTGTTTCATTTAGGCCACAAGGCCGCCGCCACTCCTGGCCTCGTTCATGGATCCATTTGTTCGATACTAAAAGCAGAACAAAGATCATAAATACAAACAATCCAGCTCTTTACTTGATACTCAGCACAAATGTTTACTCTCCTTATCACATTTTTAATGACTCTTGATCATTTAAGTTTTTAAATTTCCCCAAGCAATGACAGTACTCAAGATGATATTATATGCAAACTTGGCCTTACCCCACTTGTTGCCAACCAGCACTGGACATGCTGCATGTCTGGTGCTGTAGTCTCCCTCTCCACTGGCAAACAGATTGTACCAGAACACTGCAGTGCCCTAGAGCACACACGTAAAAGAAAACAGACGTTAGCTCTACTGTGAACCCTCCAGGGTTTTGAGTTTGTCAATGTAAGTTTGTAATGCCTTAAGAAAATGTCCTTTCTGTGACCAGACTGAACAAATTAGGAATTACTTTTAGAAGATAGTCCTTCTTAACATAAAAAATATTTCTCTCTGGTGGATTGTTTTATTGTTCACTGTTAGAGCAAAATAACTGGGACTGTTCTTCAAAAAAAAAAATCACAAAACACAGTTTTCTGTTCTACATATTTTCCCTTTATATTGTTCCTAAAAATAATACCAACAAAAACAAGGATATCTCTGGATAGCTACAGTTAAACCAATTTGAACACAGCTTCACAGTCAACATGAATATTTTGTAACAAAAGTGAAAAGAAGAGCAGTCACCTTTTGGGGCCACACTGCAGCACCAACATCTGGGAAAACTGTGGCTCCACCAGCTGCTACATCACTCATCTAATGCACAGACAGAGAAGCAAAGAGAGATTAGTCCTTGGCTGCCACATCAAGTTATTTAGTCATACTTCTGAGTTCAAGTTTGTGACACATTGAAGAACTCAGCTGGTTAATATTATACTTCAGAGGTATTTCACAGTCCTGTCTACTGAAATGATCTGAGGTTGTATCTCAAATCATCCTCCCTCTGGCATCAGAAAAGTGGGTTCTACTTCAGCAGAGACTGTAGCACATTGATAAAAACAAAAACCCAGAATCATAAATGATAGCTGGTCCATGATATGTGTCTCACTAGCAAAACCACAGGAGGAAATTTCTGGAGAGCTTCATTTGCCTAATTTATTGGCTGCTCAGATCATAAGCAGCTCTCTTAATCACAGGGACTGAACTTCACTTCACATTGTACAGGGTGATGAAGCTCATTCCCCTGCCTGCTTATTGCCTCATTTATATCAGGTAAAAGTAAGAAGAAGCATGCACTGCTCAAAATCATGAACACTGTATATATTTGCCTGTTTTATCTAAAAGAGCCAGGGTTTGATTGTTGTTCTTGAACAATTTTTCAGCTTTTCTGGGCACATTTGAGCTTGAAAATCACTTAATGACAACTTGATATTTTCTCTTTCAGCTTGTTGAATTTGACTCATACCTTCATAAAAAGACTGACCAATTCCAAACCCACAACGCCTTGTTTTATACCTCCATCATTTTAGAAAAGATGGTTCATACTGACATATTTGAAAAATCCCATCCACATTACATCCATTTCTGATGGCACTGAAATATTATTTAACCAGAGTTTATATGACTCAAGTTCACACATTTTGTTTGCAGGTTTATTTGGAAAGAGTTTACTCACATAGAAGAGCCATGTAGCTATGCGGTTCCCAGTGCCCAGCTCTTTAAAGGCATCTGGCTCATCTTTCTGCAGAGAGAGAGTCCACATCAGCTTCAGTAACTGTCATATTAATAAAAACATACATTGGAAGAACTTAAATGTATAAATGATAAAAGGACTTACCCTTCCAAAGTCAAAGTGAGGCTCGTACTGACCTCCGACTCCATAATTTGCAACCTAAAGAGATTTAAACAATTTATCTGACAATCGAAAAAGACTGACCAGCACACACACAAACAGATGCTTCCAGAGGGAAAAGGATATTGGAGTATATCACACCATACTGTTTGAACATGCTAACTAAAAATAAAAAGAGAGATTGAATTTAATGTTAATAACTTTTAGCCACTTAGCTAACTCGTCTTTACCTGCAGCTCCTCAGCTGTGTCCATTTCCAGCCCTGTGAGATCCTCAATTCTCTGGTTGATTGTTTCAATCATTGGATCTTCATAGCCAGTGAGCCAAGCACTGGAATATGAGAGGAGGAACAGAGTAATTAAGAAAAAGAACATAGTATAGAGTATGGCTGTCAGACACACTTTTGTCCACAAGATGGCAGTAAAGGTTTGATTTCTGAAGCAGGCAACAGAGAGCCATGTCATGCAGGAAGCTTGCCATTAGAAGCTCAGAATGAAAGAGAAGTTTGGCCTCACATTTGGAAAATAAGGAGACAGGAAGTTCAGGTGTGGAAACTTTAAAGGATGAGAAAACTGGCCCAAGATTCAGAACCTCCAATCAGCTCAGAGTACAGGGTTGTTCAAGTTTTGAACTACGTATATGAGCGAATTAGAACAGGAACATTTTGCACAAGGGTCAGGCTGAGGACTACAGCAAAATATTTTCCTGGATTTAACAGTCCTCACACTGCCTGCCTTTCATACTTATTCCAACGACCTAGTCTAAGAGACGGCCTCTAAAAATACAGCTGCTGGCCAAGCCCTAGCAACTCTTTCTTGTGGACTGTTAAAACATGTCACAGCTGGAGCTCTGCTGGCCACATCAGTGTCTGAATTGGCATGTAGTCTGGTTGATGTCATAATATGCCACGATATCCACATTAAAAACTGTCAAGGATAGTAAAAATTGAAGACACAGTTTTAATTAAGTCCCTAACAAACAGGACAGAAGGAATTATTTTCAGCACTGTCTCAAATATATGAGATTTCTTCTTTCACAATACCTTGGGGAATACTTCCTCCTCCACTGTCTCATGGAAGTGTTTCTAAGATTTTCTGCAGATCTAATTTGTGATGTGTGTTTGAGAGAGACAGTGTGCGATAAGTTGTGCTTTTTGCAAAGTCTTACGAGCCAACAAATTCTTTCGTTGTGTCTTCAAGCC
The DNA here is from genome assembly GCA_962446985.1 of Xyrichtys novacula. NCBI lineage: Eukaryota > Metazoa > Chordata > Actinopteri > Labriformes > Labridae > Xyrichtys > Xyrichtys novacula. The sequence continues at coordinate 19,628,224 of OY660874.1, read as the reverse complement.
GGTTCAGAAAGAGTTCAGATTTGTCTAATAAGAACTGTTGCGTATGTTCAACCTTCAAATAATGTCCCCTAAAAGTGGGAATACATGCTGGCTCACACGTACACACAAAAACATCAAAGGGCACACCCCACCCTTGCACGGACATGCACACTCATCCAAGCATTAATTAGCACCTACAGTTCAACCAAAGAAATGTGGTGTTTTTGGGATTTCTGCTATTTTTAATTCTGGTTGAGAGTCAACTTACAATTAACAATGTATCCATCCAAGTAAGCCAGTCATTGCATTCAAATATGGGATGTTTTAGACAAAGAAGCTTCAAAGTTTGAGTGATTTTAAGCAAGAACACTCAGGCTTTTTTTCTCTCTCTCATGCTGGTTTTGGAAGTCAAAGAGGCAAAGAAGGACTGCAGCAGCAGTAATGACTCATACAAGATCGCTGTACGGATTAATCCCTGGAAAGCGCAATAGGGGAATACAGATTCAGTGTTCTTGATCTCAGGTAACCCGGAGTAAGTGGCTGGGGAAAGAACACAGCTTGCCACAGCTGTGCATTCCATGAAAATGGCTTAACTGTGGATTAAACTGAAAGAATAAACAATATTCAACTACACCGAAAACTCATAACAACACAGGATAGCTGAATTCAGTTTAACTCAGTTTCATATCTGTTTGAGTTTGTACCTCAGATAAATTAGAACCTCCCCATGTGTTGGTTTTTCAAGTGTAGATAAATATTTTCATCTTTTCTTTGTTGTTAACAAGTTAGAGGGATACAGAGATAAAGCTGAAGCGATGGATTAAGACTACAGGGAGAGGACATCATGGCCCTCCTGGTAACCTGTGACCCCTTACCTCTTGGAGACTCTGTATTGGGCCGTTGTAAGTTTCCCAGTTTGGGGGTCATGCACCGTGGCTCGCCTTAACTACAGTAGTTTTCCGCAGCAGAGGGACACCGAAGATGAGGACAAGAAGATTTACAAAAAAAAAAACAGGGTGGAATGTGACACACGAGGGTGTGTGGAAAGCAAAGGAAGGAAAGAGGGAGAGAAAGAGAGGCAGATACGGTCACTAGCTGTCAATGATATTATCAAAAAGGGCCAAAGGAGTGTTTCAAGAGGCACTTCTAATAACTCATTTTCAAAATTTTAAATATTGGCATGCTGGGAATTCCCATGTGCCTCTGAAACACTTCCTGGCTCTCGCAATGCTACTATGTTAATAACCGGTAGAAAAGCAACACCTCTTTATCGTCCTCTTGTGTTACCTTTCTTAAGCAGAGTTCTGAGCCGAAACATATCCACAAAGTAAACTTTTAGAAACCAAAAATCCCTCCATTTTTCTTCAATTCCTGTGTCCATGAGATAATACGCTTGCAAGTTACATGTTTCACCAACCAATAATGGCCTACAAATTTTTGTGCTTCAGCTCAGGAGCCTTTAGTCTTTGCCAGGGTTGAGAAGATTGATGCAGACAAGCGGGACTTGAGAGGAGGAATGGGATGAGTCATTGAGGGGAAAAAGAGGGGGGAAATCTCACTGTCTCCCCTCTTTGACCACTCTTCTTGACGGCGCCTGCCTATGCCTTACCTTTTGCTGATCCGATATGAAGCTGTCTCCAGCACTCCAGTGATGGGGTTGGAGATTGTGGCCCTGCGTAGCTGTGAAGCCAGGGACACGATTTACCCACACACAGCCATACACACATACAGTGATGTGTGTGTGTGTCTATGTGTTTGCAAAACTAGCTCAACCAGCCTCACAGTTTCAACCGCAGGCCACCCAATACACTGAACCACATAGCAGAGAATGTGCAGGCTTGAACTGTAAAGTTACCAATATGACTTTTAACATGCATCATGGATGACTGAGGGTCACTCACTCGTGGTTTTGCCAGCTGCTTGATCCTCTCGATTTCCTTGTCAGAGATGATGTCAAGGTAGCGGACAATATAAGGGCGGTCCCATTCATCTTGCTGTTTGACAGGTGATAGCACGTACTTGGGGTTGCGGTTGTTGTCATGGTAACGGCAGAATAGTCGGCTCTGCCTGCGGGGAGTCTAATTAAGGGTAAAGAAAAGCAAAATATCAAAAGGGATATAAATTTATGACATTAAAAATCATGCTTCTCTCTTTATCTTTCTCACCAGTTTGATGCCCTCCCCACGACAGAGCATCTCATACTTCTTCCTCTCCGGGATCAGGCTGTTGGGGACCTTCTTTTTCGGCTTCTCTTTCTTTTCAGTTGTTTCTCTTTTGCCTCGCTCTTTCTGTTTTGTCGCTGCTTCCTCTGCAGCTTTTTTCTGCTTTTCCAGCTGGAATTCAAAGTACTTCACGTTGCCCTTGGCTCGCTGGTGCTCGGGATCTGAAAACAAGGAATAAGAAGCCAACAGAAATAATAGCGCTGATTACTAACAGTAACAGCTGCAGTACTGTCGACAAAGAGTATCAGCTACCAAATAACTGAATCAGGAACATGTTATTATACTCTGTTTTCCTGGAAACCTCCCCTTTTGATCGATCAATGGGGAGAATGTTTTTCACAGAATCGTCAGACCCATCTCACACCCTCATCTTTAAGGATGAGCTCAAGCCGTCTGGCAGACAATGCAAAGTCCCACGGTGCAAACTAACAATTAAAAAACCTCATCCGTGCCTACATTGAACAGATATTTGAATATTGTCTGTGAGAAAATGTCAGCTGTTAAACAGCACGACTGTGTTCTTAACATTGTCTTCCCACAATCTCTTTCACTCACTCATGATACCCTTTCTCCTGAACATGAGCAACTCTGCAACAGCATGTTAATAAATTTCACTGGTGTGAATTTTTCTTGTTCAAAAATGGATTGTTGTTTATTCCTTTAATTGTGTTGTTAAGAGCTTTAATAGGGTCAGCCAAACATCTACAGCTCTGGAGTGAGTCTAAGACAAATTTCACACAGAAGACGATGATGACCCATTGTATTATATTGCATTATATTGTCCTATAAAAAATATGTTAACAGGACAAATCAATTCAATCCCCAATATCAGTGAAGTAAGGTGAAAAATGGCCCAACAGCCTGTACAGCAAACATTTAGAATCAGTCTGTAGTCTTATCAGTGCTTATCAAACCCATTGTCTGACTGCACCTGTGAGTTTTAAATAACCCGCCAAACATCCCAAACCCACACCCCTCAATGACGATCCCAGAAGTGACATGCCTACAAAAATAAAACTTGAAATAAATACATTTTGGCTCCTACATAGTCATTTCTACATCTCTGAATGTCTACATTGTTCTTATCAATGACACTGTTGTAACAAATACACCACTGAGACTGAAATCAGGCTAATACCTGACTGTAAGAGGTAGAATAACACACCTGAGCATGAGACATGTGAAGACATGGATCTTAGGTTCAAACACAATAACGCAATAGATCAGACAGTTCATCCTTTGTGTGCTTTAGAAATGCTGCCTACAAGGAATGTTCGCTTTTGTCTGAAATCTAGTAACCTAGATAGATGTGAAAATGATCCTTTTGTACTTTTCCTTCTTAACTACACTGTGTCCTACATTTTTCATTGGGGACTTACATAGTCAGACTTCTAAGTGTCAGGTTTTATAAAAACAGTCCAAAAATAGAAAAAAGGGCCAGTTTTGAGTCCAAACCCTCAACATCACTTCACACTTGATCTCACATTGAAGTCCTTCATAGTGTGCAGAGACTCACCCAGCTCAAGCAGCTTCTTGGTGTATTCCAGAGCCCGCTCTATTTCCCCCTGCTGGTAGATGGAGTAGCTGAGGTAGTCGAGCACGGTCACCTTGTCTATCGTTGACTCCTCTCCCTCATCGAGCTGCTTCATAGCCTGGGCCATCCACAGCTCCGTGTGGTAGTAATCAACCTCAGAGTAGGCAATTTTGCCCAGCTCGTAACAGTCCTCCACGGTCATATGACTCTTGTGTTTCACTCCTGGTGGGACGGGGACACAGGAGGAGGAATTTGAATATATACCGAATCTATCTTTTGTCATTGAAATATAACAATGGAAACTACAACTTCTATTCTTTCTTGGTTTGCAATTAACTAGGGGTTTCTAGTATGTATGAGGAACTTTTAGATGCTAACCTGGTAAGTTTCCAGTTGAAATAGTGTTGGCATCCAGTCTATAGGTGTCCTGTAACCGAAGAAGAGCTTTTGCAGCCCCAGTCTGGTCCTCATCTGTGGGGAAGTACTGTCTCTGGATGGTCAGGTTGGAAATGAATCCTAAAACAGATGGATGGAAAATTGTACTGTAAATGGTTTTGTTGGGTCTTATAACAGAGAAGTTAACAATTTGTTTCGAGTCAGAACGCTACTTCAATTATGTAAAGGTTGCTGAAAGAGGCACTTCATTGGTAGTGTCAGGTAACATGAGCCCTACAATGATGACACATATGAGCAAGCGTAAAATCCTTGAGACCAAAAAAATGCATTTTAAGCTCTATAGATCGTGTGCTGATAGATGATATCACAATATTGAGCATGAGCAAAAAAAATATTACGGAAAGACTTTATCATCCATACCATCAGTGGTGTCGCTGAGTACAAGACTCTCCAGGTCCCCCCACTCCGTGTTCAGCCTCTTCATTAGTTTGAAGGCATTGACAGGGTGCCCCAGGAAGCCCTCAGGATCCTGAGTGGCTGTGGCTGACAATGAGTCTAATTTGTCAGCCCACCTAGAAAAAAAGATTGTAAAACATACTTTTAAACTTTCGCTTTTACTAGAAGGATTTATGGTCTTCCATAATTTTTGAGGGCAGTCCTGTATATCTTACTTTGACCCTACTGTTTACGCCGTCAAAATTGCACAGAACTGTGTAGTCTCCGTGCCTGTAAACTCACTTTTTGACCTGCTCAAGCTTGTTCTCCTCTGCTTTGATGTAGTCCTTCAGGGAGGTGACCAGGTCTTTTTCTGTGTACAGCAGATCCGTCATCTGACCTGAAAAGGGAACAGATGTATTTCAGCATTAATACTTTGGGATCAGATCATCGAAGGGTCCACAGAAGTATATAAAATGTTCCTTTTTTTTTACCAATGGAGGTGAAGAAGTCATTGTGGGCAGAAATCGTCTGTAGGCAGCTCAGCAGTAACAAACACCAACACGGTAGCCCCATCCTGAAGAAAAGAGTGATATTATTAGGTATATTCTTCTTAAGATCACTTGAGAATTTAATGAGACAGAAAAACTGGCTCTTATGTCAGACTCACAGTGGAGCTGCAACTTGATATAAAAGGCTGCCATATGCTAACATCCCTTGAAAGGACAGATGTTTGAGTCACCTACTGTCTGGATTACTTGAGCTCCCTCTCAGAGAGCCACATCAAACATTCCAGCTTTAACTACTTATTCAGAGTGCTGCTTCCCCGTCATCCTGAATCTACTACAAATGATCAAATTGTTGCCTGCACTCTGTCTTGTGCTGCTTTTACACAATATAAAACAGAAGATAATCCACAGACATATTGCTGGTAGATTGAGGGAAATCTGCTCTGAATAAAAGCCATGTGAGCCATGTCTATGGACTGTCTGGAGTAACTGGGGCATTATTTGTGAAAAAAGGCAGTCGCAGTTTCCTAAACATAGAAGTTAGAAAAGCTTTGACCTAAAAACTCCAAAAGTGTGCTAATTCTTTTAGAAGTGTGGCCTTTCAGCCACCACACAAAGCCATATTTTAGTCTGTGGTGGCTGCTGCTGTGTCCGGTCTAGCTTTGGAGTTGGCACAGTCATGCGTGAGGAGTGGCACTATAATCATTTTCCCCAGACAGTCAGAAATTACATGAAAAAACAAAGAGTAAAAAAAAAAAAAGGAAACACAAAGAAAGGTGTGATTGTAAGTGTGTGGACTCTAACTTGAGATTTTCCTCGCAGGTAGGGTAGTTTAAAATGAACAGCAGCAGAACCAGTCTGAACTGAAATCAAAACAGGTGACTTGGATCTACAAGGACCGGAATAACAAGAGATACAGTAACTCAGATGATGCTTGGATTCCAGCTTTAGGAAGTCCACAATCAACACATATTAAATCCTGTTAAAGAACTGAAAAACTCATGGGACTGAACATATACTGTGCCTATAACTCAGCATTTGTGACACGTGTTAAAATGTTTCTACTGCCCATAGAAATATATAAGTAGGAAAGAGGTGGAAAAAAATTATGTCCACATAAAAATCTCCCAAGATCATAATAAAAATGCTGAAGCTGAGTTTAGATTTTTGGATTCATGATATCCAAGTAGAACTAAAACAGCAGAGATGCACAAACCCTGGCCTTTGGCTGTGTTAATGGGTCAAGGAATTTGGGTCACTTTATAAAAAATGAGCCAAGTACGGCTCATTTTGTGAAGCTTGAAATTTTTTAAGGTTCCCATGGGTCAGACATAACAAAGATAAAGGAACCCACAATCAGGTCACTTCATGACTAATCCTCGCACTACTCCTCTTCAGTTGGGTATCTTTCTGAGAAAGAATCACCTTTGGCGCGAGTTTTAATGAGTCAATTGATTTGAATAATGAAGAATTTTCACCAATAATGCTGATAATCCTTAATCTATTAAGCTTAGACCACTGTTTGTTGGATTCAAGTTTTCAAATAAAAAATAAATACATTTTTTGGCAAAATTTTTCACAGTTTGGGACATCTAAGGAAAAAAATAATTTGTAATATTAAAATTATTTTTGCAATTAGTTGATAATAAAATCAGTAGCAGCTGGTGCCCTTCCTTGGCTATGGTGCTTCTACATCCTTAATTCAGCTGTTATATAGTAAACAAAATTTAACCTTCTACCTTTGAGTGAAAATAAAAGAGCAGATCAACATCTACAGAGGTAAAACAATTTTTTTCTTCTATGTAAAAATCTGACTCTGGCACAGCAGCAGGGCCCATTCAACTGCACAACAAACCAATTACAAAGTGTTTCAGGCATGCTATCCATGCACTTGCACTGCACTGACATACTTCTAGTGGAAAAGTAAAGGTCATGCACGAAAAGGTTCATAGTAAGAGATTAGTCGTTCTTCCTGCTGCAGGCCGACAGCAGGCTCAGGCAGGTTCTGACCCTGCCACCAAGGCAATCTTCCAAAACAGCAATTTTACAAGGCATTTCAGTTCAGCAGCAGGCACTGGAGAGAAGGGAAATCAATCTTTCAGAGGCCCATTAAATTACAGCAAATTTTGTTTGCATTTGAGTCAAAACCGACTTTCATTTAGAAAAACATGCAAAGAAAAGTGCAAATTATCATTATTCTGTCCCTGCTACTGTTGTAAATATTCCCAGAATCTGGGTTAGTACTTTGTCCTTGATACCATGAATATAACTCTGCCACTTTTCCTGAACACAACTTAGTACTTTGTGATTACTGTAATGACGGGGTGGTAGCTATTGAGCCTCGTTATTATAATGTTGTCGAATTGAAATGCCAAGATTAAAGCTGAAAGTGTGACAGTTATAATTTAGATAAATATTGTATGCCACACACATTAAATTTCAGCAGTAGTGAGAGTGTTTGTGCATATACTGTTCATACATGAATGAGACGTGAATCATTCCTCGTGACTCATTGAAAAAAACTACCTACCAGACACATGAGATGCACTCGGTTTGAACAGATTTTAGGAGACTTTTTTGGAGGAAATTTTCCATTATTTTCTGACCTATAGGCCTATACATTTCACTGCTTTCAAAAAGATTGGATTTTTTTAACAGCCACAGGTCAACTATGATAAAAACAGCAACAACAACAACAACAACAAATGAATCAAAGCGCACATTTTAGCCAAGATAAATCTCGATGATGTTACATTTTCCCATTACTTCTGCCTTTCTTCATATGCATAAGTAAGAACGAGACTAAAGCAACAACTCTCCTAGTGGAACTTTAATGTGGAAGAGAATACATGCAAAAACCAAAACAAGAACCGGCAAGACAGGGAGTGCTTACTAATTTTTATTCAAAAATGAGAAAGGCCTGAAGAAAACTCACTTTTAGATTAGAATCAAGTGACACAAGTGAGGATTTTCAGTAAACAATGATACTCAGCACAATTTTTGCATTCCCACTACTCTCACTTCTGTTTTAGCCCGATTGTAGAAACATTTAAGTGTACAAGTTATTCCAGAAGCTTCATCGCGCAGCAGAGGAGTCACATAACAGGATGTGGATGGAAGAGGACTGCCACGTCTTCGCCCCTCCCCGCCAGCCAGGGAAGCTCGTATTAAAGACTACACAGACAGACAGTACCCCATGGTGTCTGAACTGATTTTACCTACAATGAACTGTCGAGCACCCCTGTTTATTTCTGACCCAGGGGTTAATTTCTGGAGGGGTGGTCGTACTTTTAGCCCACTGTAAGTTCAGTCAATAATTATCCAACGAGACATAATTGGGAAATTTAAGCGTCTATCAACATTAGCTTTTTTCCACTGTATAGTCTGATAACCATCACTCACTAACTAAAGAGTTCACCATTCTACACATATCCTGTCGTGTATTTTAGGATTTTATTGAGAAAACGTACTATGGAGGAGCAGCAGCAGCATCCCACGCTGCTTTGCACTGGAATGTCACCACAGACTAAACAGACGAGTTTCACACAAAAAAACTCCGATTTGGTGGCCCGGGCTCAGTCTTCGCATCTTAAGCCGAGTGAAAATTGCACGATACACTGTCTCTTTATTAGTTTTATAGAGTGAATTTCGTTTCTGCTGCTGAGAACTACCACATAAATCAAAGTTTGGGTTAGCTAGTGTTTGGCTAGCTATGGTAGCTAACGTTGTGTATAAAACTGTACCGGGACTCTGGAATGTTAGTTAAGCCAAAGTTTCCAATGTGTAACGGTAGCAAATACAAACATAACACCCCCTAAAATGCCATTTACGTTAAAATGGTGCTATGAGGGATAACCGGACAGACAGAAAAGGCTGGTTGTTTTTTTTTTATTAATAGTCCAGGAAAGAAGTCAATAGTTACCTGAACGACAGCATCCTGAAGCGGAAAAATGTCCCCGGTCCTCGGGTCTTCTGAAGCCGGACACTCGGTTCGGGGAGAAGATGAGCACGGCGTGTATCTGGAGGATCGTCTTATCTGTGATGTTTCAGTGCAGCGCTCCTGGCCATCTGCTGGTAAAGGGCTGGATTTTTGGAGGTCTGTCTCAATGCTACGTGCGGATTCTCACATGCATACAGCCTCCTGCAAGACTTTTCGGGGGCTGTCGTTTAGAAAATTGCTATGGGAGGTGCTTAGTTTGTCTTGACCCGTGGCTAAGAGTTTTTTGGGGGGTTTTATTGTAATTTGGTTTGGCACAGATAGATTTAGCTTTTGCCACACTTGTCAAACCAGCTGTGTCCCTGCTGCAGTGACCAATGACAGTGGCCTGATCTTGAGTCATTGTCGTCATCCCATTACTGTTTTGTTTTTTTTTACTTCTTTAATTTCGTTTGGAAATCACTTTGTAACCCTATAGCCTACTTTGAAAGTGCAAGATAGATAAAGTTTGTCATTATTATTAATATTTTTTTCCTGGACTGTATCCCCCATTGACAAAAAGTTGAGTCTACCCCATATGCCCCCAAAGGCTCAGTTCACACTGTTCAGATCTTTTTTTTTTCATCTGGCAACCTAGTTTAATGTCTTCCTTTTCACCTGCTTGGTCTCCTCCTACTTCACTCTAGAAAATTCCTCCCTCCCAACCAAAAACTGTGACTGGAGGGAGGGAATTCCTGCTGTACGCCATTGAGTTCAACAGGGTGGAGCTGTGTGTCTGTGTGTGCCAGAGAGAAGCAAGCTGTGCTGCTAAGTTACTGCAATATATCTAGTTGCCAGACACATCACATGTAAACTAGATAACTCTCACTGTCATGTCCCACATAAACACAGCAGAATACTTTGTATGTCTATGGTAAACACCGGTTACTCATTCATTTTTTTAAAATATTTTTCTGTATGGATACATTTTGAACAGATGGCATGACTCAGCATATCAGAAAAAAAGTCCCCTTGTTGAGAATTAAAAAACATGAAATATTTCATGTAAAATGTAACACAGACACTTCATAAATATCTAATTTTCTATCAACAAACAAATGTCACATTCATGATTTTATTTATACTTCTGTTATTGAGGCATAAAATGAAAAATACTGTATGGAAGCAAAAAAAATGATGTCAAACTTATGTGGGAAATACTGTATTTTGATCCCTGAGAGTCTTGAAGTAAAAGATAAACCGAGGTTTGTACAGTCTTAGCTTGTCTTCCTGTTGTGTAAGTAAACTGTCAGAGACTATTTAAGACTTTTAATCCTTGTGAACTGTAGGAAAAGTGGAGTCATCTGCGATTTTCTGATAGCACAACGTGTTGGGGGAAAGTATCTGGGTTGTTAGCGTGGCGTTGACCACGTGTGATAATCAAAGGCTTGTAAGGCAAGGCCCTGGTAAAGGCCCCGCAAGATTTCTAAGGGGTAGATGGTGAGGGTGTGGTGCTCAGATTCAAGCATTACCGCGTGTGGTGTGTAGAGAAAAGGATAGAGGGTGTAGAAGGCTGAGAATCCCTCCAGCAGGATGACAGCATCCCAAACCACTGAGCTGAAAGAAACAACAGTAAGGTCAGGAGAGTCTGACCTGGCTTTCACACCGTCAACTGAAATAAACAGAGAGACAATCAAAGAACTCAGTCTAACATACAGCACCATTAAAATCTTCACATGCTGAAACTTAGCAGACTGAACCATTAACTGTTTTTAAAGATGAATTACAAACCATCAACTCCTTTCGCTATGTAAAAATGAAGCCAAAATATACTGCGACAGATGCTGACACCTCTTTCCATTTTAAGCCGGTCTGTGCATTAGTCATTGACTCTCACAGCTTAATTCTTGGATGCAGATAAGAATGATGAGCACTAACAGTAATTACCCTAATGGTGTCTCCTCTGTTAAGATAGAGAAGGCAGGTTTTATGACAGTGGCCAGGCAGTATGAGGAGCTTAAGTCTTTTGACTTCACTTTAAGGCGTTTTTTTACACCAACTGTCTTTTTACACAGTCCATTTCTAAGAGCAGTATTATTACGTACTTCTGCAGCTCTATGCAGCTGATTTAGACAGCCCAGCTCAGGGTGGATCACGGCCACTTCTAAGATGAGGATGTTATTGGTGAATTGTATGCCACTGTATAGAAGTTGCCATAAAGTGTCAAGTACTCAAAATTATATTTGTACATAGTAAAGCATCTGCTTCTAGAGCCCACTGGAGTAACCCACCTTTCTGTGTTGTGACAGTCCAGGATGAGCATATAGTATGGATAATATACAGCAGGTTGACTGTCCTATACACATGCATTGGTGTGATATATCCTCACTGTACACAAGCTAATTCTGGAAGAGCAGGCACCAGCACCTTATCTTTCTCACATTCTGCCTGAAGTCCAAGAAATACAGACACAGCAGTTTGTTTGAAGCTGTGTTAGAAATAATTCTATATAAAACAGAAAGAGCAGTGAAAATACAGCTTTTACCTTTGTTCTTAATAGATACAATGGAAGAATAGTCACTGTTTGTACTGTTGACCTCTCTGCAACAGATGCTGCTTACTGTTTGGGATGTGTTGACAGGTTCTTGAGAGGCTGCTTCACAGCTGTTGTTCACTCTGGTATATACCCACAAACACATAAACACAGGAACATTATAAAAGGCTGCACACAAAACAATGTAATGTGCACCCAATGTCCTAAAGAGAGGAAATCTACCTGGACAGCACAGCACCCATGTTGATGTAATCTGGCAGATGCGTCAACTGATTTCACCAGCAATGCATAGAATACTAGGCTTCACCAAAAAGAGGCCATATTAAATTAGTTGAAAAAGTGATCTTACAAAGACCAATAGCAATTTTATTTTGAAAACTGTAAAAAGCAACACTTGTAGTACTGTTGTGACTCTAATTCTGACTCTGCTTCAACCTGCCCAAATCTGGCTGGTGGTCTTGGAAACACAGTACAAGATAAGAGCTCTAGAGATCCACATGGTAGCTGGCTTTGACAGGTGACAGAGCAGGGACCTGGGAAGGCATCCCACTTCACCTAAATTCACTCACAACAATTGCAGATTATCCGGTTATTTGATCTGGACAAGGTCTCAAATCTTAAGAAAGTCAGTCAAGTTAGAATAATTACAATAGACCACACCAAATAAAAAACACAGTTCACTTGATTTAAACGACACACATGGTTGGCTCAATATAACGCTATTTCTGTTATAATAAATGTTTTACTAAGCTTTTTTTTTCACTGAATGTGCCTCTGTTAATATAATCTTTTCATGACACTGGCCACAGATTGAGTGAAAGAGGTCTGAAGAAGGCATCAAGGAACCTTAGAGCTGAAGAGTTGGCTAATGGGAAATCAGTTGGACATATCTGGAGTCTGCTAAGGTAGAAGCAGGAAAGTTTAAGCCGATGGCCCTGCACCAGAGAGTAGAACTTTGTATAAAGCCGGTCAGGAGATCAACCAGGAGGATGTCTGGACAGGCAGAACAGCCCTACAAGATGGCCTGGAATCCTGCAACATTCTTGGATAGATGATAAGTACACACTGTGCACTGTGGGTGGACTCTCTCAAAAAAAGAAGGCAGAGGACTACTACGCAGAACTCCAGCTGGAAGTCAATGAGGGAGGGGAATCTCCCGCTCAAGAGAATCCACTGTAACGCCTGGTTCAGGTTAACATGGGCGCCGATCTGAAACTCTGTGCGCGGCGCTTCCGTTCCGCGCGCGGCGCTTCCAGTGTGACGTCTGGTTCACACTGGAAGCGCCGCGCGCGGAACGGAAGCGCCGCGCACAGAGTTTCAGATCGGCGCCCATGTTAACCTATGAGACTGTTCACACAGCACGCGCGCGGAAGCGCCGCGCGCGGAAGGATCCACTTTGAGATTGCTGACAAACGATTAAAAACTCTCAATGAGAGTCTTGTAACTGATGATTACTGATGCCATAGGTTGCTTGTGCACCGGGAATGCTTAGCAGGAAGCCAGATTAGTTTAGTTTAGTAGGATTCAGCTATCACATTGCAGGAGTTATTCTGTCAGCATGGGGTCCAGCACAGCTTTACAGTGGAGAAAGTGCAACAACAAAAAAATTGTTGTTGAAATGTATCACAAGAATCTGTGTGACAAACACGTTTGGATCAGAATCATCAACATCTTCATCAGTACCAGTATACCAGTTTATACCAGAAATTTCAGGAAAAGATATCAGCAAGAATGATCGACTGGGTCTTTTGTGGTGGTAGGCCAAGAGAGCTGTGATATAGTTGTACACTGAGCTGCTGATTCCCAGACTTTGATAAAAAAAAAAGTCTGAGAAGAAGGGAAATAAAGCAGTGGTCACGTCCGAGAGCAGTCTAATGCAGGCAAACATAATCGAAGAGGGATGGAGAAAAAATTGAAAGTCTGGGAATGCAAAAAGACACAAATGACAATGACAAAGTAGCTTACAAAAAATTTCAGTGTAAAAGGTAAGTACCTGATGAGGAAATCAGATGAAGTAGATGAATTAGTGAGGAAGTCCAGGTAAGTGCACAGAGGAGAAAGAGGAGAGTGAGTACAGCTGATGGTGCAGTCATTTGGTAAAGAAGATAAGGTCAGACAGCATCTGGCGAATCTCTAAAGGTCTGGGAATAACAAAAACATGTCCAATAGGAAAAGAAAGAAGCACAAACTTTGACAACAATTTATGCTTTCACTAAGTGACAAGAAACCAAAATTACAAATGTAGTCGAGTAAAAGCATAATGGTGGAAAAAATGCTGCACTGGCAGAGTAAAGGAATACTGTTGCAATTACTCGACAAACTCTAGTTATTGAGAAATGTTCAACAGTGACGGATAAAAATAAAATATTTCAACACAATCTCTGTCAGGAAATTTTGTTTTATTTTCCTCATACTGATCATCTCACTGATATTGAAAGCTTGATATAGCTTTTAATAGATTGCTACTGCCCTCTGTTGTCTCCCTGGGGAAGTTTACTGCTAACAAGTGAAAAGTCTTTGTGAGCGGTCAGTGCACACCTCTGTGGAGTACACGTCACATATCAGTGGCTCACATATTATATGTACACATATAATTACTCACTAACCCTCTATTATATTGGACTCACTTTGACAGCTTAAATGAGTGCTGACACAAAGCCCTCTGAAGGTATAGCACTGTTGTAAAGCTATGGACCAATCAAATGCCTCCATGTTAGGACCTTCACCCTTTCAGTGTGATGAGGCAGTTTACTTAAGCAAACCCTCCCTCATTCTGCCATGTGCTGGTGGATCCCATTATGCCTTCAGGGCTTGGGATCCAGACAGAAACATAAAATGTGAAAATTGTCAGGAATGTTCAACAGGTTGGAAAAAAAAGATATAGTCTTTCATTCTCAAAATACATTACAGTGAAGCTGGAAATGACTATGAATTGGTGGCATATGGGTCACATTCCTCTTTCAATGCAACCAATTACTCCCTATAATTCATTATAGTCATAAAATATGTCAGCAAACAGATATCTTAATGGATAGTGCAGGTGCTATTTACCTTCATGGACTTCAAACAACTGTTATACTCGATTGCTTCTCTAATTATGGCACGACAAACACACCAGACCAAAGTCCACCCACCCACACACACACACACACACACACACACACACACACACACACACACACACACAGAGAGGAAACAGCCCTCATGAGAGGCGAGTGCCTGCAGCAGGTAGAGACTTAACCCGCACAGACAGAGACACGTAAAGGCGGGCATTCACTCACATCCTCGTAAATAATAGGCCTACTTTCATTGAAAAACACGGTATTATGAGTGAAGGGAGTCTGGAGATCAAAGATGACTGGATGAGGAATTTCAGATGGTGAGTATAGCCTTTATTTACTGACTTAATCACGGCTTCGTGCGCTTCATGACGGAAAGGTTGAACTACGTAGTAACAACACGCAACTTCATTAAGTGCGGTCATTAAGTTTAATGCGATTCGCTGCTTTTAAACACGGTTGCCTTTTCCGATGCGAAAATGACTCAGCAAGTTTATGTAGCTTGAATCTCGTTTTGCATGTGTAAGCAAGTAGTGATGGGCACGGCAGTTCTTTTAGATGTACTGAACCACTTGAATCAGTTTACTAAAAAGATTCGTTCAAAAGATTCGTTCACCGAATCATTCAGCGCTTCTCGGGAGGTGCCTGCGACTCTGACCTCCTGAACTGATAGACAGCTGAACTGTTCAGAATTCATTTCAATTCATTGCTTCTGGGACCGTAAAACGAGAGTGTTTGGCTTTGTTGCTCTGGAAAACAGGTTTGTAAAAATGAACTTGTATAAAAGTCATGATGTTTCAGGTGTACTGTCCTTTGGTATGCTATTTATCTGGTCTGCTCGGTAAATTGGGCTCAGTGAGTCATTCGTTACATGCCCTGTCCCCCCGCAAACGGCTGCAATGATAGAATGTTGCAGGGTTTTACGCACTACTTGTTACATGCTGTGTCCTATTGTATGCAAGTGGCAATTTAGCAGTAAAAAAAAAGTTGGTTTTGTCTGATCAAAATGATCCCAGAGAGTGTAGTTCGATGCGTGATTCATATACAAAGTGATTCAGGTGCCGGTGCGTGCGGTCCCTCATTTTCCGGCTGCTCGCCTGGCAATGCTGTGCCGCTTACAGCTCAACTGAAGTGAGAAATGAACGAATCACTTGAGGAAGTGATTCGGTTCAGTACGTTCACTCAAAAGATTCTATTCTTTTGAACGAATCGTTCGCGAACGACAAAACACTATAATCAAGTGAGATGCACGTGTTTTTAAATTTCCACTCAAGTTTACTGTTCTATGAAAAATTGGTTGAAAAAAACAGAATAGCTTGAACCTTTTAGCAATATATTTGATGCATTTTTACATCAAAGCTGGTTATTGATTTCAGAGTCATTATTATAATTTTTGGTCAAACAGAAACCGCGTAAAAAATATACTGACAGGTAGGCTATTAGCCTTTCAATGTGGCGTAGGTAGTTCCAAAGGCAAATTATGTGTTGTTTCAAATTTGTATATTTCGTTGCATGATCTTTGTATGTTTCTGTCCGCAGCATAGGGAGGTGGAGTAAGGGATGGTGTGCCTCACTGACAAAGTGTCTTTTATCTAATCACGTACTGAAGCCACTGGTCTCCACCCTCTGCCTCGTGGTTGTGGTCATATATGGATTGGCTGACAGACTCAGAAACTTTGTGGCTGGCATTTTATTCGCCCAGTATCGTTACCCGTATGCTGTGGCTCTCTGCTTTACACAGGTTGGTGCTCTGCTGCCCGGCTTGTATCTTCCAGAGGATGATTCACACCTTTAACCTGAATTACTCAATCTTATCTGTAGATAAATGTATAACTAGAATTTGTGTGAACGTGTGTTAATTCTGTAAGAGTCCACATAATGAAAACTGACTTAAAGGGATATTCCAGCATAAAATTAATTCAGGGTCAAACACACTAACACTGAGTGAGACACCCCCTCAAGAGATGAATGTTGCTGACTCCTTGCTTCTGTAGTTATACCAACTTTAGTAACGACCGCACGATAGCAATACACAGTGGTCTGAGGAGCCACGCACAAACCTCAACCAAAACGCCACTTTATAGCCACAAATAATGCTCAGAACAGCACCTAACTTCATCAACAGTAAATATAGGGTCAGCACTAGTGCCACAGCACTAGCCACCTAACATCTTTTTAGCTTTGCCTGATTTCTTTAACAGGGGCTAAACACAACTCACCCGCTCTCTTCCAGCAGCCGCTTGTTTGTAGGAAGACCTTGGGCCAGTCCATTACAGACTACAGCGGGGTTACACAGCTCAAGGAAGAACATTTATGATCATTACTTTATCATTTCCTTGAAGTAATAATCATCATATTAATCATTTTGCACTGCAGATGCGGTAGTTCTTCTGCCTTAGCGTCTCGGTCTGATTGCAGTCCATAATGGACTGGCCCGAGGTCTCGCTACAAACAAGCAGCTGCTGGAAGAGAGTAGGTGAGTTGTGTTTAGTCTAATCAGGCAATGCTAAAAAGATGTTTGGTGGCTAGTGCTATGGCTGGGACCCTATATGTAATGTTGATGAAGTTAGGTGCTGTTCTGAGCATTATTTGTGGCTATAATGCGGCGTTTTGGTTGAGGTTTATATGTGGCTCCTGGAATAATGAGGTATCCACTTAAGCTGCAATGTCATGTGGCTTCATGTTGACTCAGCAAAAATTAAAGAAAACTCTGCACTTCATCCCAAATGCTTGTGCCAAATAAACCTTTTTGTTTTTAAAACTTTTAGTACTTTTGTAGTATGCTGCTTGGTGCTGACATAATGCATTACTACTCATATGGTGTCAGTGTGAAACAGAAAGTTGAAAAAACAGGCACTTTCTTATTGATTTTTGTTAACCATTAAGTTAACACCATACCAATATAATGACGTGTTGCCTCCAGGCTGCTGTAACTGTGTCAGAGTTTTCCATGTCCATGTGTGCTACTTTGAATAGCATATCATGTGGAGCCACAATAGCAGAAGGGACTCAGTATTGTTGAATACTTCTCCATATGTTTAACTAAATGATTGACAAAAGGATCAACGTGTAGATGTCGTCCTGTCCAAAGGTTGGAACTAGCTAATTACTGAGCTTCATGAATGATAGTCATGTGATTGTGCTTTTTGATCTTGAGTGTTTTAGATGTGGTTTAAATAAAGTAAAATATATAGGGTACACAAGTTCTCACAAATTAAGTCTATAAATCTTTTATTCTGATGAAGAAATCCTCCATAAGATTTACCCATCCAGGCAACCCCAATGATTTACAAGTTCTGAGGTTACAACAGGGAGTGGCTGTAGAGACTGACTGGCGTTAAGGTGCAGGGATCCACGTGGCAGTTCAGTTCAAATTACTTTATTTATCCCAAGAGGGGTATTTACTGTGGTGGGTGTCATCCACCACAGTAAATACCCCCACATCCTGGATCTTAGTCCACTTAGGTGTTAGATAGTGATAATTATGGTATTTTAAAGGGGAAAAATGCTCTTTTTCCCTCAAAGTGCTTTCAAATCTCAGAAAAAAAGGCCAAATATTTTTAAAAAGTAATGGAGAAACATTTGTTTAAGTTCCCGTATTTTCTATAAAACTCTAACTCCTGTTTTACTCTATTCTGTGTAGGTTCTGGTCTCTCTCCTGGTATTAAATCTCTTCCACGTTCTGAATCTGGTGCCTCTGAAGCGTTACTCACGGTCCCTGGGCGAGAGGGTTTTGGTGCCCGCTATCTGTAGCAGCATCTACGCCGTGCTGGCTACATGGGCGAAAGCTAGCAGCACATACGATGGCCTCTTCACCATCTCTCTGCCTCTGCTGCCCATACTAACTGTTGGCTTTAGTTTCTGCCAAAAGCTGGTTCCTCCTCCAGCTCTCCATTACTTTGTTCTGAGTACCCTCCTGTGTGGAGCATCTTTTACCATCCAAGGTAATAAAGAGATAATAAATAAATAAAAGGATATTTGCTGAAGGTGTAATTGAAGATTCTTCCATTCAGAGTTAACCATTAAATCATCAACTTCCTCTCTCTCTCTGCAGCCTCATGGGGTGTAGCAGGTGTTACACCTCTGGAGTACATCTATATACCTCTGGCTTTACTCCTCTACAGTCTGTCTCTCACTTGGCTGGCTAAAGTTTTAGAAACTGAACGTCACATACCTCCTGATTCCCAAGCATCAGTGTTTGACATCTACTACGCCCAGCTGGTGAACCAGTTTTGGGTGCTGGGCCTCCTGTGGCTGCTGCACCCGCACAGTCCCTGGCATGTGTTGAGTAAGAGCAGCTGGCACAGTTTGCTCTTCCATGGATACCTGCTCGCTGTTCAGTTGCTGGGGATGGTGCTAAACTTCTTGGATGGTGTTACAGCTCTGTGCCTGTCACCACTCGCTGCTGCTCTGCTCCACTCAGCCAGGCAGGTGGTACGGCCGTACCTTCAGCTTTTGTAGTATCGCTTGGAAGGACTAAGAAAAACGCAGTCTCTTTTGTTTTTACTGTTTATGTGCAACTTAAACACATTTATTCATTTGATTCTGTGGGAAAAAATGTGTTTAACTCCTTGTTCACATGACCTCTGCTACTGGGATTCTTTCCCTACTGTGATAACACAAACAGAGTTAGTTCAGAGGGGAAGTTACAGTATTAACTATTACTATGACAACGCCAATGATTTACCCTGTGGTCCAGAAGTGGAACAAAAGCCAGATTTTTTTGTTTCATTTAATTTATTTCCATAACTTGTATATTTATTATTATCAGAAAACAAGACTCTTTCTAAATTTTGATCGACGAGTTTTTTAACAGCCAGGGTATTTTATACAAATAATGCTGCTTTTACCAAACTTTAACAAGATTATGAATGCACTGTTGTTTATACTTTTAGATAATGTCAGCATCTTTTGATATTTATGACGAGGTGTGGGTTGTCTGCACTGAAGACGGACCATTCAGCCCACCTAATGGCTCTCAGTTTTATAAACATTTGAGCTCAGGCCATTGTCTGAATTAATGTAAACCATAGGTTGTGGAAGTTGCTCTTGAATGACTCTGGCTGCTTAAGTTAGACAGATGAGGAGGGCTCTTCATGAGAGGTAGAGGTAGATGATACTGATATGATTCTTTAAGTTATTTTATGCCTTAATTTAAGAGTACGTGCTTACTTTTATTTAATTACCTCTCTTGATACATATAGACGTGCAATTTATCTAACGATAGAAGTAAACATTTATTTATTGACTCTCTGAAACAGAAATGGATAGAAACAGGAGAAACTAGGTAAAAATAATGCTAAAAAGGGAATATATGCTTTAAAAAAATAGATTTTCACCAGAATCAGTTTATTGGAAAAATATTTATTCAACTGGTTTAAATGCACAAAAAGCAGCATGGATTAAAACATCTGTCCGTCATAATTTGCTGTTATTTTAAATCAAACACTAGACTCAATGGGAAACTACTTCTTATATTATCAATTCTGCATTATGGCCCTTATTTATTCTTTACATTATTCACTTAGTTATTTCAGATTGCGAGGAACTTGGTTTGCAGGATTGAGGACAAGATTCATGACCACACAGACTTCAAAAACAAACAGTATTAACACAGAAACCCTAAAGGTTAGATTTTTCTACACTGCCATAAAGCTGTTCCAGGT
This sequence comes from Xyrichtys novacula, assembly GCA_962446985.1. NCBI lineage: Eukaryota > Metazoa > Chordata > Actinopteri > Labriformes > Labridae > Xyrichtys > Xyrichtys novacula. The sequence goes on along the minus strand of OY660874.1, from coordinate 19,607,954 downwards.
AAAGTCCTGTCAATTTTGTGTCATTTTAATTAACTTTATTTTAAGCTCATCTTGTCATTGACAGTAATGGACATGAAGTGCAGATGACATTTTTTGTCCAGAAAAACTGAATGTACTAAAGACCAGTATTGTTCAAATAAAAATGCTCTGTGACTCTTGAATCATCCATGAGTGCTTTGTCTTACTGTAGTTTTGTCTATGTCTACCTTCTGCCCTCATGAGGGATCTGAGTTTGGTGGGAGGTGTAGTCCAAGACTCTGCAGCAGGTTTGAAGCTGGTCCAGCCAGTCCGGCCTGACTGCTGAGAGACTCCAGCAGATTAGTGACCAGATTGAGGTCAACATCGAGAGGTTGGATCCCCTCTGTGTCCTCTGAACCGTCTTGCATCGGCAAATTGTCTTTGGTGGAGGGATGTGGGGAGCCATTGTTGTGGTCTGGCTTATTGTAACTCTGCAGAGAGGACAAATATAGGGAAAAAAACAGATTTTAATCTAGATTAAGATCTAGATATATTCATGTTAAATTATATATTGAGGTTTAGGCTAAAAAGAGGGAAATACATGTAGATATGAAGACATTTTACCGTCTGATTAAAGCTCTGTCCTATATTGGTGCTCATCAGCTCCTGGTCCATTTGGTCCATGTATCTTCTGAGACCATCCAGAGTCTCAGTCCCATCCATCTCTGCCTCACAAGATGATCCTTTTGCTCTCTCTCCTTCTTGTTCTTCTTCTTCCTCCTCCTCCTCATCATCATCATCTTCATCTAGATCATCTGAATCTAGCTCATCTTCTTTGCTTCCTATCAAATAAATAAGAAAAAAATATTTAGTGTACCAAAGAGATGTGGTAAACGTTCATTTTCCACATCTTCCATTACAGTGATGTACCTAACAGTCTGTCCAGTGCATTAGCCATGGAGTCAGGGTCAAAACTGAAAGGCTGAGTCGAACTGCTCCTAAAATACAAAGAAAAGCGAGGAGAAACTTAAACCTTTGAATCCAGCTCAAATGAATGTGTGGCTTTGCTTTTCTGTTTATCAGTCTCACCAGGGCAACTCAGCTCCTTCATGCGATGACATGGCGTTAAGGAAGTTCTTCATGCCCTGACTAACCGCTACCAGACTGTAACCTTGCTGCTCTTCCTCCTCCTCCTCCCTGCTGTCCTTTTTCTCCTTGCTCCTCTCCTCTGTGCCCCCAGCAGGCTGTGTTTGTTTGGTGGAGCTGGACTTTTGGCTGCCAACATCAGCTCTCCACCCACTCCTGTCCTGTAGTATGCGCTCCAAGTCCTGAGCTGTGATATCCAGCCAGCTGTCACCTGGAGACGGACAACAAGAGAGACTCATTATGGAAAAACGGTTGAAAGAGAGAGCAGGGATAGAATGAGATATGCAAAAGAGCACACATTGGAAGGGGGTGGCTGCAAAAAAGAAGATTAAGGTGGCAGACACAAATGTAAATAGTGTTAGCTATACAGCTCATGTATAGTCATATAAGCCTTAATAAAGATTATGTAAGAAAACAATCTAAATATAAGCCTTCACAAACAGACTTCACTTTAAAAAAACAGTATATTTGAAGGTAACTGTTTAAACAACTTTATTCATACATTTAACTGAACAGGATTACAGTCTGAGCTCAACATTATAAGCATAATATCAGTACTGGCTAATAAAAGCCTAAAATATCAATTATTATCATTGGCTAAAATGAGTATGAAATCATTTGAATATCAGATATCAGTAAAAATCTAATTTCATGCAGCCCCACACTGTGCATGTACTTAGTACGTTTCATAACTGTAAACTGAAAAAGGTTCAAAATCTACATAACAGCTTCACTATCTCCATATTATACCTGAAAACCTTCTGCTGGTGCAAGTCTGCTCGATAAATGCTTATACTTTTGATAAACAATACTGCAGGAATGGCTTTTGTATTTGTATTTTTTAAGACATTTTGACACACCTCTTATTTAATTTTGAAACAAATCTGAGCACATAAAAATCTGCCAGAGATAAATCTACATTTATTCATTTATTTATGTTGTAATTTTGTACAAGCGCTCTCCAAGTCTTAAAGTTCTTAGTGTTGCTCTGTCAAATCACAAATTTTAACTTACTGTCCTCTGGGGGGAGCTGTGACTCTTGTTTCCTCAGCTCCTCCAAGTTAAATGGTTTGCAGCTGTGCAGCAGCTGGAGCACCTCCTCACCTGGGGACAAAACACTGAGAGACGAAATACAATATACATTAGGTACATCCAGAGAGGTGCATTTCAATTTCAAAGGCATATAAATTTATAAAGACACACATGCACAGCCACACCATCCTCACCTGGATTTGGAGGCGACAGACTGTTTGAAAAAGTTTTCTGCAGATCTGAAGAGCTCTCTGTATTGAGCTGAACCCTCCAGTTCTCCCTGCATTTGAGAACAGACAAAGCAAAAACTTGAGTTTCTTACAGCTGAGAAGAAAACAATATGTGCTTTTGGATCCACTTTCACTGGATTACTTTCTTCTGAGTCTCATTATTCAAACAGTATTACTGACCCTAAAGTACTCGTTCCTCTTCAGACTGTCCATGAAGCTTTTCCACTGTGGGTTACAACTGACGGGGGCATCAGGCTCTGAAGAAGGCAGCCTGCATTTGGAGCACAGGATCTCAAAACCATGGGCCTGGAAGCGAAACACACACACAGGCGGGGACTTAAAGTTAAGCGCTGAGCTGCAACACCCTGATTGCAGATGACTTTACACACTTTGCAATACACAGAAAGCATTATTTGAGTCATCTTAACTGAAAATTAAAAGAGGAGGAAAATATAATTGCTTACCAGTTTCATGCCAAGCTCATGGGCTTTATACTGCGGATGAGAGCGAGGGGGTAAGGTGAAGCCGCTCCTCCGGTCTGGGGTGAACTGTTGTTGCTGGAGTTGAGCGTAGAGGCAGCGTGTGAATGTCACCTGGATGGCATAAATACAAGATTTTTAAGTTTGCTGACAAACAATACGAATGAAAAACCAGCACACAGAACGCAATTACACTTACACACATGGAAATCAAATGAGAGCAATATGTAAATCCTCTGAGTGACAACAACCATGAATCTTTCTGTGTTTTTACCGTGGTGAGGACCCGTGTATTAGGAGGAAAGGTCTTGAAGCTGCGACACGCCTGAAGATCAACTGGATCCCGCAGGTAAAATGCAGAAACTGCAGGGGCCACCAGGTGAGGATGCTGAGCTAACACCGTGACAATACCTGCAGGAACGAAGCAGTGGGCGCGATGGAGGCTGGTTTGAATCTTCTCTGGGCACCTAAATGGACAAAAGGAATAATGAAGAATGCTTACCACAGGATGCTCTGCATACAATTGCATACAGAAAATGTGCTTCTATGTGTTTGTGTTTTAGTTTTATAGCAAGTTACTGTCTAAACTTTGGGTCGTCACTTTTTGCTTTTCTCATCTAGTGTAAAACTAGCACCAATTCTGAGTCATTCAATAAAGCTTTTTTTACTTTTTATTTCATATGGCACCAGACATGGATGTCACTAAATTTAAGTACCCTTTGTGAGTAGGGGTAAACGCTTGCTTATTTTTCTACAAAACAAAGGTCCTCGGGCCACAATATGATGCTCCTCACCCTTCCAGTCGCTTTGTCAAGGCTGAACGAATCTTGGGGCTTGCAGTACACACCTCTGGGTGGCTAGAGAGCAGTTCTAAAGCTTGTGTCACACTTGGTACCTCATCTTTTGAGATGCCTACTGAACAGGATTTGGAGGGACATGGGAGAATATGTAACTCTCCTCTGAAGAAGAAGACCTGAAAAGAGAGAATAATTAGGGCAACAAAGACTATTAATACAGACAATGACACGAGGAAGATATTAATGAACTTCTTAAATATCTTTAAAAGGGCGATACCAGTGGGGTTTCATGTTTGACACCGAAGCAAAGATTTGTGATATTTTTTCACTGATGTTAACCGGAAGAAACCATTCAACCGTTCAACAAGGGGATTTTAATATCCCAGATTTTGAATGTTATGCAAACAGTGAGAGATTAATTTTGTGATTACTGTTTCAATTTTATAGCTGGAAAAACACTGAACTAAGACCAAGTGTGGCTTAAGAAATACGATATTAGTCTAGAAATGAAGCAGACCATTGCTATCCTAAGCTCATCAAATCCATAAGTCCATTAAACCAACACATTCAAAAACAAAGTAAACCTACTATTAGATCTAGTCATGTGGTAGACTCACTCTGTTTTCACTGGTGTCAGGATTCAGCCACTTTGGAAGGTAATCTGCTGCTTCAATCAGAAGAAACTCTCCATCATTGTCCTCAACCCTTCATATACAAAGTAGAAATCAGAAGCAGGTAAAACAACCAAATCACACTTTTGCATTTTAACGTAACTATAAAATCTTGGTTTTCTTCTTTTCTCCATTTGTGTTAAAGCATGAAAACTCAAGCCGGTTTGTCTCACCTGGCTGCAAGTTCTGGGAAAGCTTCTGTGATTTGCTTTAAGAGATACACAATAAACCACTCATCCTCTATATTGTCCCCAAACTGAGAACTCCCTCCAATGTGAGCTGGGACACCACCTGTAAATGCAAAATAACATAAATGTATGCAGCAGGTATGACTAAATATCCCAAATATTTATACTGATTTGTACCAATACCTTTCTCAGGATGATACTTGAGGTTGAAGGGCTGATGTTGCCAAATATACTGTATTAAGAGGGGGGCAACTTTGGCCAGAATCTCATCCACTAGATGTGTAAGAAGCTCCTCTGTCTGCTGTGTAGTTAAATCATCTGGTTTGACCAAGAAGAGTTTGTACTGAACCATGTCCTCCTGAATCACTCTCCTCTGCAGGGCGTCCATTATGGTATGTTTTCGAGAAATGACTGAAAATAGACGACATGTCATGGTTATACATCAGACACACTATGCTCTGGGTTGCTGTTATAGTTTATCCTCCCACCGAACATTTTTGGTCTGAAAGAGGCCTAGACGACTGGTCTAAAATCAGGCTACCACAGGTCTAAAAATGAAATTTTTTTAGCTGTCTAAATTTAGACCAGGTTTAGACCATGACTAAATCTGAGCTATATCTATACTACACTGTATATTGCTCAAAGGCTGTCATGATTATTTTGGTAAAGTACTTGGAGATCAGTTATGCAACTCACACTTGCTTTTTAAAATAAGTAGTTATCGAATAATGGGTTGAAGTGCAATTTCTAAATTCCGTCTAATACACAGAATCTAGACGGTTGAAATTAGGTTTAAAAAAAAAAAAGAACCAGACATCTTATGGCCGTCTATTGCTCAGTCGGTTTGTACTGCCTGTAAATTCAACTAAAGACAGACCAAAGCATTTGCTGACGGCTCAGTTCAGTAACCAATTCAATTCCTCCACGATTTTTTTTTATGCCGATCCGATTTAAATTGCGATTCTACGATATTGTCGATTTTTAGTCCGCATTTTTAACACCAGTAAAACAGTTGAATGATTATGATTGTCTACTGACTTGTCCAGGAACCATATTTCGCCAAAATACACAAGTATTGTAAGTCAGTTTTAAGATTTATTCTTAAATTAGAAATTTGAACGCAAAAATCAATTTAAATATTGTAAAACAAAAAATCGCGATAATTATTTGTTTTACAATTTTTTCTCCCACCCCTTTGTAACCAACTGCTCACAATATGAAATCAATATTAAAGGTAATCTCGATCAAACATACCTTGTCTTCTGTATATTCAACACGTTGGTTTCATGTGGTCAAAACAGGATTATCGACTAGAAAAAGGAAACTTCCATCATTTGTGAGCTGTACGTTTCTATCACGCCGCCTGTCACTGTTTGGTTCCCTCACGAAATTCCACTCGACTATGAACCCGTGGTGATAACAATAGTTCCGACAGACGTAGCAAGCAATAATCGCCACGTGTAAAATATATAATAAAATGAGCCACAATTAACGACTATTTTATAAAAGTCGTCTCAGTAGAAGCAAAATACACATTTTTAATTGCAGACCGTACTATTTATACCATCATCTACTGACGACAAACGGACACATTTCCAGAGGTAATCACGCTGTGGCAATGGCTGCTGGGACTTGTAGTAGTACTACCTATTCAGTCACGACTTTTTTAAGGCAGTCAGAAATCAATTCCCCATGAGCCCATGGGGGTGCGAAGCAGCGTATCCATGACAGCCGTGTTATTGTTGTTGGTGCTGCTAGCTGTAGCATAGAAAATCCCTCGAGTTGACGTTGGCTAGCCCAACTAACGTTGCACACAGTTGTTCTACTTTAAGATTTTAACATAATTCAGGAGCATTATTAGGAGCACGTTTCTTATTAATGTAGCAGGTTCAAATCGTCTTATGATGTGGTACGATGACTTGACCAATGCCGTTCTTGCCTTATTGATGTTTAATCCGTCTGATATTGGAACTAGCTAGCCACTTGTAGCCTCCTCCTTCTTCTTCTAAAATTAGCTCCAGCGACCAGAAGCAACATTAGCACCTGCAGCCTTTGTCTGAGGGGGGTATTTTCATCCGCACACTGGAGGAAATGTCAGACCTTCCTCCAAACTCTTCCCAGGGAGCCCAGGACGTGGATGCGAGAATGAGAGACGAAGGTTTGAGACGATAAACTGAGACCAAGGAAATGATTTCACGATACAACAGGAGACCTGTATCACACAAACTTGAGATGTGAGTATTGGACATGAAGACTGCTTCAGATGATATTGTAGAGTTATATTTTTATTGCTCCAGACTGTCCATCTGTTATATCAAGATCCATTAACTGGCTTAGACTGATACAATTTAGTGTTAAAATCCAAGTGAGCCTCATCGAAGGGACATAATATTGTTATATTGTATGTTACAAATGTTCAGCTTTAAATATATTATATATCATAGGTGGTATAAAGGCTATGTCAGAGGAATAAGATGAAAAAAGACCACATATGAATATATAACATCATCATCATTTCCATACTTTGTAGGTGGATTGTACCACCACATCCTCTCTGTGTGGGGTTTCTGGGGCAGCTTAAGACTGTGCCAAAGACAGACAGAGCTCACTGTGAGTCTACATCCACAGGAAGATGTTCAGGGGTGTATTGTTATACAGAATCCATTTAGATTAAGGCAAGACCAGTAGATGTCTGTATCCACTGAGGATGATAAGAGTCTAATCAGAGCCTAAAGAACATTGGTAATTGGTAATCACTCAGTTTATTTGAATATATTTTGGTTATTTATACTCTTGCTGTTCTGTAATATCTTATTTATTTCTTAATTTTATATCTAAAATATTTAAAGTTTAATGCATGGGTTTGCTAGATGTCATATTTCTTGTTTTTTCTGTTTATGTTACAGTTTTAACTTTAACAGCATTACATAGAGCTTAGAATTGCTCTTTGTTTAAATGCTGCTTTACACATAAACTTGTCTGTTTGAGCTATTTATTTGTTTAGTGCTGTTAAATAATTTCATTATTTTTAGATTTTTGTTAGTATTCCTAGTCTATCATTTGTTATTTTATTTAGTATTTGTGTTTTGTTTCATTTGGGTGCATTTGCGGAGCACCTGAAGTCATATAGGTAGGTTGCCGGTAGGGGACCAGCACGCACCTGGGTTGGCTAATGTTTTTTACCAGAGCGGGAGAGACAAGGAATTTTTCTATGTTCTTTGTTTGCTTGCTTTTTGGTTAAATAAACCACGTTTTTCTTTGAGCTTGAATTTTGCTTGGACGTTAAGTTTTTCCCACCCGCCTACAATACAGCCCATGGTGCAAAAGTAGCGTTTGATTCGTTTAATTTGAAGTTTGATTTGAAACTTTTGTTTGGTTGACAAACGGCTACTACATTGTCTTTCCTTTATGTTTTTACAGGTGAACCTGTTTTTACACATTATGCTTGCAAATTCACTTTCGATGTCATTCATTCATTATTATTTTTCTATTTTGGTTTTCTTGCACGCAGTCGTGGGTTATCTCGAAGCAGCCTTGACCACCACCCTCTCCCAGAGGAGGCAGATGATAACCAAACCCCTCAGCGCTACCTGCATGACCTCCAGGAAGCTGTCTCTGCTCACAACAGGTAACCTAGTCCTGGTGAAGAAACCCTTGACATGCTGAAAGAAGGCAAAGATCAAACTACCAGCACCCAAACATACTCCTGTCTGTATGATTTGTAAAGTGACACCATCTGGAGTGGATGCTTGATCCTCAGAGCTCCCGCCATGTGAAATGAGACACCAAGAAGCAGTGGATTAATTGATATCACATTGCCTCCTTCAGATGTGCAGTTAAAAGAATAAATAATGAGGTAGCCTGTTAGAATATTGAATCACTTTGACATTTGCCCTTTACTTCCACTTTGAAATTCTGCCTTTGATAATGTCAGCAACAGCCACCACATTTCCTACAACAGAGACCCTGTGAATCCCTATAAACATGTGCTATAAGCTATATCTCCTTCACAGTTTACCACAGGACATAACCCTGACATACTCTCTCTCCTTTTTTTTTGCAGCTCTGATACATCTGCTGCCTCCGGCCACTCAGACTGTCCCACTGTCATCTCAGTAGATTCCAGCCAGTCCTGGTCAGGTATCCACAGCTCTACAGGCACTGGCATCTCTACAGAGAGAAGCTCTGTTTTCTCCTGGGGTTATGATGTAAGTCTTCCACTGAAACTGCTGTTTTAATATAAAATTATACACAAGTTTTTCACCTTATCTCCTATAGTGTTGCAGACCTAAATAGGAGACCCACAGGGCAAACTTTTGTGCATGTCTCATCATCAAATTTTGAATTCTTTTCTAAGATATGTCACCCTTTGGCAACCAAGAGGAAAACCATAGACCATCACTGTTTGGTGGAAGGCCTATTTGTCTGCAGCTTCTTATGATATTCTGTCCCTTTGGGTATTGCTTTGTTCTTATGCTGCGCTTTCTTGCCTCAGCTGGTCGACCAGCCTCTTTCTGATTCAGTGATTGATCAAGTTTGGTGCCCACAAGCTGCTTCTGAAACATAAAAAACTAAGATAGTCATTTACACAAACTAACTTGCTTATTTTGATGCCACAGAAGAATGTCCAGCTTGACCACAAACACATAGAAACATCCCAAGAGTCTGTTGGGGCTGATTATTATGCACGATGAAGGTTGTGGTTAGAAACAGACTGAAAAGCAGCAACTTTCAGTTACAGAGTTGGAGTGTTGAAAGAAAGGAATGACAAGCTTTTCTCCTTGTGTTTCCTTCTCTTTGTTTTTTTTTTCCTTTTTTTTTTTTTGTCTCACAGGAGTTTGACAAAGCAGCGTCACGGCAGGTGCAGCAAATGTTTGAGGAGATCGACAAAGAGCTTTACGAGGGAAGAGGCAGCGGAGGAGGGATACTCCAGGGGCTGCAGGATGAATGTCAGCAGTGGGCCACACGTTTTCCTCATCTCCGGTATGTTATCCAAAGTTTCCTCTCCTTTAACTTTCTGTGTGAAACAGGGCAGTCGTGGGATCAAACATAAATTCTAATTGTGGAAATAAGTCTGTATGAAAACAATTCTTTTGCCCACTTAATGATTGTTTGTCTCTTAGGATTCTTGGGACCCAGCTGGTGTGTCCCAGTGATGAGGGCTTCCAGTGGTACACTACTCCAGGTGTAATTAGCTCTTCCAGCAGCTCATCAGCAGGCAAAGAGAGCAGTGGGAAGTCTCAAGAGAATGATAAAGGGGGCACAGAGTAAGTCTTAACTGCACTAATTGATTGGTAGACTGACTGACTCAAGTTAAAATTCACCTTTTAGATACCGTCTCCTTTCCTTTAGTTTCATTGCAGTGCAAAAAAATCATGTCGTTCACAAAGTGACAAGGTAGCTAAATTTGTCCAATCCACAGATCAAAACATAAAGACTGTTCATCTACTACCACAAACTTGGATACATAGAAAATCTTTATTTCTAGAAGCTGCAGCCAGAATACGTTTGATACTTTTACTAAAAAAAATTCTGCGCTGATAAATAGGTCGCCAAGACTTTTGACATAAAATTTTTGATTCATTTATACCAATCCCTGCAGCTGTGGCTTGTTTTTTTTTCAACCATTGCAAATGCATCCATGTGTTGCTTTATTGATTGCAGAATTTGGCTGAAAATATTAGGTCTCTCTCTTTTGAAAGGCTGTAGGCAGGCTGTCCAGAAGACCGGGGTTGATGCATTAATTATGAAGGAGTCTGTGGTTTTGTGACCTAGATGCTTTGGTTTCTTAATGAAGTTTATAGGCCAGGGTTAGCCATCAGAGATAAAGTCAAGACTGCCACTTTTCATGGTAGACTGGTTATAACAAGACAGTGCTAATATCTTACTGCTTACGTCTGAGTAGACATGATAAAGTTGCTGAAAAATCAAAAGGAAAATGCCTCAGGTATATGTGGCTGGATTTTTGTATATTCATGAGATAAGGGAAAATCAACAGCATCTGTGTGTTTTTGACTTAACTTCACGTTCCCCTGTGTTGGGTTACAGGCTGAATGTTCAGGGACGGAAGGCAGCACTCACCAAGTCCTCTTCAGCAGAGATGGAAGAGACTCTGGACACATCCAGCAGCCATGACAAGCCAAGAGTAATTGAAGTAGAAGGCCAGATGGAGGAATACCTGGCTTATGATAGCAGGGATTTGTGAGTTGCTCACTTTCCCTCAGCTACACATTGATGTGCTTAGCCTAGCTTAACCTGAGCTGCTGTCAGTTTTGTTCAGATAATCTTCTATATTTCTCTTCCACAGGGAGGAAGAGTGGGAACAGGACAGTCTTGTGTCAGGTCGAAGGCATCACCGTATGCCCCCTGTTTCACCACACCGGTGTCGCCGCCAAGCAGTTCTGGACCTGCTGTTTGATGATGTGTGGCAGCAGCTTGTTGGCTGGATGAAAGAGCTGGTTCAACGCCACTGGGAATGCTGCGCCTCAAGTAGAGATTAACACACCTCATTTGCACCCGCTGCACCTAATTCAGTTGATCACATGTGGATTCTTGAGCATGGTATTTGATTGATTGATTCTATCTTTGAATTTCCAGATGATGAAAAGATTTCTGGGAACTTAAGCCCTGTGCAACAAGACTCCCAGAACCCCTTCATGCTGCTCTCCATGCTGCCCACAATGCTGCCAAAACCAGGCCAGAGCAGGGTGCCCCCCCTCACGGCTAGCCTGCACATCCAGGTCAGTGGGTTGAGGGGTGGTTGGGTTTCACTCAGAGAGAAGACTAACCTAAATTGTAGTTCAGGACATCAATTCAGGGCTTCACATCCAGTTTATTTTCTTTTTGAAAATGTGCTTTTTACTGCTGAATGACACATTCAGCAAAGGTGACAGTGGTTTTTATACAACAGAAGTTTATAGCATGATAAAAAAAACTGTTTTTAGGTGTGTAACATATTTAATTTTTATACACACTGTACGGGAGGGGGTTGTTTTTTATTGTCCGCCTGTTTGGATAATACCAAAGATGATAACATCTTTTCAGCATCTTTAAATGTTCCACTTTACACCCGATTGTCACCTTTCCCCTCCTCCTGCCTACTGCTCTTTCAGTCTTTCCATGCCTCTGGTTCATTAACTTGTATCACTGTTTTCTTCCCTCCCCTTTCCACTCCACTGCCCTTCACTTTTAATGTGTGTTTTCTTTACTTCCCTTCCCTTTCATACTGTTTATTCTTTATTTCTCTGTTCTTTTTTTGCCTTTTTCTTCCCACGTTCTTCTTTGGGTCATGACCTTTTCCCTCTTTAAGAACACAAAGTCAAAGGGCTCAAAGCACAAGACCAGACGGAAATCCAAAAAGCAGAAAAGGCCTTCCAGTGTATGTAACTCCTCATGTAGAGCCAAAATGTTGTTCTTAGAATAAACGTGCTTGTGCCTGTTGAATAACATGAAGTATCATCCCTTTATCTTTTTAATAAGTGCAGATTTTCTTTTGTTTTCTGTAGACTTTTCCTTATTTTCACATAGAGAATGTTGGAATGCTGTGTTTTCCTACTACTGCTTGTGTTGCACCTAAAGTGACATTAATATTTCTTTTGGTTGGGGGCTAAGATGGTATGCGGTCCTTCTGAATGCATGATATTGAGCACAGACTGTCTTGTAGATAAAGAATGAGCATATGGCATCTGATACTTTGTGTATATTATGTCTTTTCCCCTCTCTTGTCTTCTCTTGTTCTTAAACTCTTAATCATTGTCAACTTTTCGCCTGTTCTTATCTTTGCTCCTCTTTTCCCATCTCACCACTTCCTCCTTTACCTCTCATACTCTCAACCAGACTGGCCGGGCACCAGTAGGAACCGCAGCCACCCAGCACAACCTGAACGACCTCATTGTGATCCACAGCATGCCCCTGCAGCAGAGGAACCTGGGAGTGCTGGACAGAAACCAGTACGGACACATTTTACATAATTGCAAATAGAGAAAAAAGCAAAATCACATTTAGCAAACAATGGTGCATTCTTGATGAAAGATTTTAATCCTTGAATGGGACCAAAATGTGGCACTGATGTCCTGTAAACCAAGTCAACACAGTCCATGTAACAAGAAGCCTAGCCTCCTAGTTCCTGGTTCCTAACACCTTGATTGGCAGAGTAATTTGGCAACAGTTGAAAATGCACCATTCATCGATTGTGCTCCTCAATTCCTGCACAGGGAGCCAGAAGAGCGGGCGTCCCACAGACCTGGCTCCAGCATAGGCCCCTCCAGCAAACCTCGTCCTCGCAAAACCCTTGAGCAGAGCACCGCCTCCCTATCCCGCCTGGCGCTGTCTGCCCAACGCAGAAACCCTCATCCCCGAAACCTCCTGCCACTGGTTCCCAGCCTGAGCCAATCCATCGCCGCTGGATCCATGGACGAGGTCGTCCGCGGGACACGTTTGTGAGTTTAGCATTATTAGAGACCTCTGCCGACTCCACCCAAACATAAGTCCCACTTTTGATACTCTCTTATTTTCCCTGTGGTCTCAGAATTTTCCTTGAGGTAGAGTTAGATAACTTTGAAACAGACGTGCTTTCAGCTCGTGCCTCATGGCTGTGTGCTGCAGAGTTATGATGGAGGTGTCATGTATGAAACCAACTTCACAGGTGAACTTCTCATGAACTGCAGGGAAAGAGGCTAATTATGTGAAATGTGTCACAATGTTTTGGAGTTTATGGGAATGTCAAGTCTTCTGTGGAATACTACCGACGAGGAAAAGAAAGTGTTCAAAAAGTGGGCTTTTGATTTTAGTTTACTTTTCAGTCATGCCAGTGAGACTCAAGTTTAGGAAGTTGTTTAGCCTGGTTAGGAAATAGTGGGGCACATTGAACTTGAAACTACAACTTACTTTTTTCAGTTTTTGCAAGGATCAAACACCCAAGACAGAACTTTGAAACTAAATAAACTTTTTAAAGGTACTCTGGGTACTCTTATGAGGAATTTTTTGACCTCTCTGAAATAGGCTTACATTCATATTGATGCCTTTTTATGATATCCAAGAGCAAACAAGACCATCAGGGACGAGATTTGCAATTTGTGTTTTTATACAGAACCACCGCCAGCGACCACATGACATCTTCACTCTCCCCAATGAGAAGGAACACACTACTCCCCCCCATCAGTGCTGGAGAACCAGACTCATCACAGTTAGGGCAGAGATCAAAAGCTGGACAGGTATGTTAACACCTATGAAATACAGCTACACTGAAAGTGAAGCTTTTCAAACTGTTTGAAGAAACCTGTATCGGTTCATACTTTTACCAGCGTCAGAGAGGCACATCCAGCCGTGCCCACAGTGCTATAAATGACAAAGCTGGCAGCTCCATACCGAGGGATCGTCACCACCTGCTGGACGTCATCTCTCGACCAAATACCACTCACACATACAGGGTAAGATGCTCCTCGTGAACTTGGAAATGCAAAATACTATCAAGCTATCTTTGTATGTTTGTAGTTATGTTTTGTCAGTGAGTGAGTACATACAATCTTTGAATGCCAGAGGTGGTATGTTTAACTCTTTGTTTTGTTTTCAGTCAGACACTCCCTACCGCCGGTCCTTCACAGTATTGGACAACATTGGGCAGGGACGTCCAGGCAGAGCCTCTGTAGCTGCAGGTCAGCACGATAAGATTGGCTAATATCTTAGCAGCACGATAAGCTATGATAGTGGATATATTTATTTTTCTCTGCGATGATGTGTGCACAAATCTTTTTAAATTAAGTGCCTGGTTGTCCAGTGTTGTACTCAAATTATCATTTATTCCACTAGATTCTCTTGGAATTGGTGTGACCGGTATCAGTCTTGGCATCAGCAGCTCATCTTTCTTGGACTCATACTCCCATCACCCTTTGGGCCATTTGCCCATCAAAGATGAAGAGGAACCAGACACGCAAGCCCCTGTCCCAGGTCAGTAGATCAAAGAGGCTGTTGAAACTCTGCCAGGCCTGGTCTTGGATCAAATATAAATGAAAGGAAAATCTTTTTTTTTTCATGTCTGGATTTCAATATGTTCATTTCATACATTTAACCCCGTCCTCTATCCCATAGCCGCTCTGGTGCCTGTGTCCATCCCCACTCGGTCTTATTCCCGCGGAGGGATATCATCCAGAGCAAAGAGACCTGGTTTGTAGTTTGGACTCATCTGCCAGTCACCTTTATATGGCTCAACAAAGCGCTCCTCTGTTGCATCTGTGCCCACAGATTTTTTTTTAAATTTTACAGAAGTAGCAGATTTTTTCATATCATGCTGCTTTGGTGAAGTTTTTGTCAGAGGAGTTTTTGTATTTTTAATAAATCAGCTAATTCAGCTGCCAATCACAAATAACCAACATGTAACACTGACTCCATCATTATGTACAGTTTGAGTTTATGGGTGGATGTTGGTACAATGTTTGTATGATCTGAATGTGTACATATCTTATTTATATATATACATGAATGTACTGTATATTATCCTCTGTGGTGTGTTGTTGTGCTCATAAATACCTATGCAGGGAATAACACATCCACCCAGACAGGGATATAAAGGACATAAAGCGCACTTTTCCCCCTCTGGTATTGCAACAGAGGGTTTGGTACTGTATCTTTTTTAAGGGACACACATACTCAAGCACCCTGAGTAAAAAATAAACTGGCCTAAAGCCTTTCATTGCATAGAATTGCACATTGAAACAAGAACAGATGCCATCTTGTAGGTTTTTTTCCCCCATTAAATACAACCCCAATTCCAAAAACATAGGGATGCTGGTTAAAGCATTGATAGATTGTCATTGACAGATTTCAATGGTTTTCAAGTCAGTTTGTGTATATCTATATGTATATTATAAAAAGTATATTTAATTGAGCATGTTGCAAAGGCAGCAGGTCAGATGTTGAAACAGAAAACTGGAGACGTTTTAGGAGAAAGACACAATAGATGTTCATAAAGCCCATTTTAGATGAACTGAGGCAAAGTGGAAAAATTACTTTGGTCTGATGGATCAATATGGCATCCTTATAAAGAGGAGAGGGACCACCTGACTTAGTATCAGTGCACACTGGTATTGGTAGCTGACACAATATGAATGAATATGAATACTGGGCTTTTTATGGCTACATTATACAGTATCCCAACTTTTTTTGGAAATGGGGTGACAAGCAGAGGGGATCTGATGCTGTAAAAGCACTGACAGAACTTTGCAGCTCATTACACCTCATTTTGTGTAATTTGTAAGATGCAATCATTAGGAGCTGTAAATAAGAGTCAAAGTCATTCTATCTATTAAGAATAATGTATTGTTGGTCATGTTTCCTCCTTACTGAAATGAAGCCAAGCAGGGTTGCTTTGACAAGTGGCATCAGGGTAGTTTTTCCTTCATTTCTTTTTAGAATCAATTATCAGAAGCCATGCTACAGAGGTGACAAAGCTTGAAACTGGAAGCTTTTCTTCAATGCATTTTCTCTGATTCTTTTGTACAGAAAACAATAAAAGTAATTTTACAAACAAAACATGAAGATGAGTTTATTTGAGTTCATCAAGACAAGGAATAAAATATGCATTTACAACTATTAAATCTAAGCGCACATAAAGCTGTTCTGGTTACACCATATGAGAAACAGCAATTAACAAGCTTATTCATTTTGAAAGGTGGTTGAACAATTAAAGATTTATCTACATTTGGACCATTATATCCAGAGCCTGTGCTGTATATTATTCACTTCTTACTTCTCTTCCCTTTCTGGGGTTTCTCACTTTTTTTTGAGTATTTTGCCTCGAGATCAGACAGGAAACTGTTAAAATTCTTCTCTCTTGACTGTTGTCTTTGCTGAAAAATAAAATAAAAAAAGGTTCAGTTAAAAACAGTCAAGAAAATACTTCTCTGAAACATCTGCAAAACTGTGAATGCTTTTGTTACCTTAAGCATCATGACAAGACTGTCATCTTCATCACCAAGCCCCATCTCTTTCTGCATTTCTTCAGCTTCTTTCCGCTCTCTATCAGCCTGGGAGGCCAACCGTGGAGAATGTTAGAGAAATTACTCCTGTCAGTGTAGATTTAAAGATAAATAGACAATTTTAACACATTTCTCACCCTCTTTCTACGAGCTCTCTTCTTCTTTTCGGTCTCCTGAGTAAATGCAGGGAATGCTGTGACTTCTTCACTGTCGATGGCTGCCTGGATGATGTCGCGGAACCTGGGCTCATCTTCCTGAGAGCAGCAGAGGGCTGAAGCCATGATGGAGTCCATGTCTCCCTGGTGCTGCATGTACAGCTGGATCACATCCTGACGCTCCTCATCAGTGCCCTTATATTTCTTCTCAAACTCAAGGATGTCCTGCACTGTGATCTAAAAAGTAGTGTGTTAACATTTTCAAAAACAGAATAAAAAATTAAGCCTTGCATAGCATATACTTGCATTTAAATCTGAGGTTACTGCTTTTATATTTCAATCCTTAATCTATAGATCCAGTGGCACAATAGCCTTGCACAAAATGTTAAATGATCCTAATTACAATTCCTGGAATAGAGGTGACTCACTCTTTATGCCACTTTCTTTTGTATGTAGTTCATGTAAGTATCAGTGACTCATTTTTGAGTCATGGTAATGAAATAACAGGGAACACCTGCCGTCCTCCAATACCTTAGGGAAGAGCAGTCTCCAGTAGTCTTCCCAACAGCGATCTTGACTCAAGACGTCAGACTCTTCATCCACCACCCCCTGCTCATCATATACAGCTCTCTGCTCCTTATCGCTGAGCACCGCATACAACTTTCCCAGCACCTAGAAACAAATAATAATAATAATAATAATAACTTGGACTTCATGGTGAACATTTTAGTTACACTCGGAAAATATTTCATTCACAGATGTAAATACCCCAAGATGAAGCCCCACTTCAATGGATGGATAAGACCCTCACATTCTCTTTTCTTTTTTCCATGTTGTTTTGTTAATCTAAAAAGCTGGTTTAACACTTTATACTTCAAGTATCACCAATGGGCCTTAATGTTTGTATTTTGTTAAATAATAAAATGTTTACAAAGTAAAAGAGAAGCAAAAATATAATGTAAGACAAAATTCTACACATATATGACTGAGAAATATTGTATGCGTTCACTGTATACATAAATGATCAACCTCAGGCTGTGAGGATGTGGTTGGATATCCTCAAAATGTGACTAACATCAGATTTTTGCTTATCAGTTGTACATTTGCTATAACGGTTGTGTTAGCACACTATGAGCAATAATGCACATGATGAACTCTTATCTTTCACTGGTCCAAAATGAACCGTTTTTAAACTATGATTCTTATATTACCTCTATAAGCAAAAACAACAGCAAAAAAACAAAACAACAACTGACTAAAGAGATATTCCAGTGTAAAATTAATTTAGAGTCAAACACACCGTAACACCGAGTTAGACACCCCCTCGAGAGATGAATGTTGCCGACTGCTTGCTTCTCTAGTTATACCAACTTTAGTAACGACCGCACGATAGCAATACACAGCAGTCTGAGGAGCCATAAACAAACCTCAACCAAAACGCCACTCTATAGCCACAAATAATGCTCAGAACAGATCCTAACTTCATCAACAGTACATACAGGGTCCCAGCCATAGCACTAGCCACCAAACTTTGCCGAATTTCTTTAGCAAGGAGACTAAACACAACTCACCTACTCTCTTCCAGCAGCCCCTTGTTTGTAGAGAGACCTTGGGCCAGTCCATTAAGGACTACAGCGGGGTGGCACAGTTCAAGGAAGAACATTTATGATCATTTCTTCATTGAAATGCAATCAGACTGAGACGCTAAGGTAGAAGAACTACCACGTCTGCAGTGCAAAATGATTAACATGGTGATTATTACTTCAAGGACATTATAAAGAAATGATCATAAATGCTCTTCCTTGAACTGCGTCACCCCGCTGTACTCCGGTATAACTAGAGAAGCAAGCTGTCGGGAACGTTCATCTCTCGAGGGGGTGTCTAACTCGGTGTTACGGTGTGTTTGACCCTAACTTTATTTTACACTGGAATATCCCTTTAAGTTTGTAATTGAAACAGTTTTAGGAACAGGTGTAACTTGGAAGGGATCATTTTGTACCTTGCAAAAAATGATGTAGCTAAACTGCAGTATAGCAATACAAAAAGGATATACAGCACACCTAATGAGCACCAACACGTTACAGAGTCTCTCTGTCAGTCTAAGATCTAACCCTGAAGGCTCTGGGTCAGCAGGACACTGCTCGTGTCTCTACTTTTGTTAGCTATATTAGCTAGCTGCTAAGGCTAGCTTCAGCTTCTTCTGTGTTTACGTCCACCTAGAGGAGCTAACCTGGAATTTCTCCGTGGCCTGCGGGTCTTCAGGAGCCCTGTCAGGGTGGACTTTGAGAGACACTTTGTAGTAGCTCCTCCGGATGTCTGCCTCGGCTGCGTCTTTGTTGATACCCAGCACCTCGTACAGGTTTTGGGTCTTGAAGAGCTCCTGGCACCGCTCGAGCAATCCCATCTTTCTGACGCTCCTCCCGGTCGACGTTTAACAGAGATTTAAGTTGGTGAGTTTGTGCTCCTAAATGTTCCGGTTGCTTTGAAAGCAGATTTTTGAGGTTTTATTGTGCAGGCCTTCTCGAGTTCCTATGTTCAGCTTTGTCAGTGTTAGTGATATCAATTTGGCGCGCTGGACTGTCACAAACTCCATTACGTATAGCGACGTGCTTACGTATACATCTTAAACGAATTCTCATTGGTTACTACCTTCTCACTCGTCACACTTGTATGGATAACGCTAATGATCATCATTTTCAAGAGTGAAAAATGTTTTTTTGGAAATAAATGTCTAACCCCTTCACCCATGTGCTTCTAACCTTCACAAAATCTATGAATTGATGTCCATCTCCTAAATATTTGGTCACATGATTAATTTTCTTTTACCATTTCCAAGCAACAGGAGGTGGCTCAACTTACCCCACTCTCCACTATATACCTACTGACCTTATCATAACGGCCATAACAATGTTGCATAGAATGTTATGTTTTTGGTTTCTTATCATGGACGTCTGGAGTGGACACGGGCCATTATTTGTTTACTCATTTTTTAGTCACTCTTTATTCACTAATTACAAATCTCATGTCTCTAACTCATCTCTTCTGGCTCTACTGTAGGTCTGCTTTTTCTACCAGTAGACTAAACCACTGGCATGTCCTTATTTATGAAGTGATTCTTAACTTGCTGCCCTCTTATTTATACTCTAGTATTAAATGAAAAATGCTGATAGTTGCAGTCTTTGCTCTGTGATCTAGTCTCAAGACTTAGTTTTGCTCTCTGTCCCTGAAGTGAGTCTTGAAATGAGTAAAAGGAGTTTTAGATATGCTGCTACTGCAGCTTGGAATTTGCTGCAAAAGAATTTGGTTTTGAGGCAGCTGGTTTCTCTGAATGTTTTTCATAGGAGATTGAGGACAGTGGAGGAATGCATTAGGGCTGCAGATGCTTTGAATGATGATTTCTGTTCTGTGACCCAGAATATGATGGACCAAGGAATACTTAGTACTGCAGGATTTGTACGTGGAGTGCAGATTAAAACTAGGAGCAGCTGCCTGGACCTGGAAGATCTGTCTGCTGCTGGAAGCTGAAACTGGATGAGGAGGGACTGCTGCATCTTGTGACTCTTTGACCTGTAGCTTGACTTGGACTTGATAAACAGATTTACCAAAGAATGACTGGAGACATCCGTCTAATTCTTAGTTATGAGTTTTGACTGAACTGCTTTCTGACTCAGAGTTTAAATATTTAGTTTAGTTGTGTTAGGCTACTAGGCCCTGCCTCAGACTCCCAGTGGCTCTTTGTTTTGTGAAGTTGCTAGACGAGCGGAGATCCAACTTCCAACAGTGCATGTGTCAGAGGCCAGACTGCAACAACAGAGACTTAAATCTCTAGATTCTTTGATCTTTTGATAATTATTGCCTTTATCACCAGGAAACAGACCTTGTCATCTTGAATATCATGAACTATGTCATTATACAACAAGAAAAGCTAGTTTCAATATTTCAAGAAAACTAGTAAGATAGCAAATTAACTTGTTGTAAGAAGAAAACAGACATTGCTCAGAGATTAGGGGGTCAATAAGGTCTCAAGAAAACAACTTAACTTGACAACACATCACACAATTATCTGAAGAAAATGGTTTCAGGGCCATTTATGGCTTCTATATATTCTTGGAAAATATAAATGTGTATTGTCTTGACATGAGAAATGTATCTGTTTGTTACAGACTGCAACAACAGTCTGTTTGTATATATAAGTTTAATTGCAATGAGTGTCTCTCCTATTCAGCCCCTGTTACTGAAATGAATGTGTTGAATCTCCCTTTACATAAAAGTCCTGCATCAGTAGCAAAAGAAATCATCTCTACGAGTGACGGTGGAAGCTATCTAAATGATTTAGTTGCATGAAAATGTAATTCTGAAGTTCAGTATACATAAATGCATCACTCAGTCACAAGCCCACTGATACCCCAGTATTTATTGGTGCATTTGAAGCAGCACAAGAATACATCAAAGACAATGAGGCAAGTCACTAAGTATTTTTCACTGCTTCATGCAAAAGCAGAACACAAAGATACACACTGACTTTGAACTAAGCTTCTGTAGATTGCACCCATCTGTGTTTATAAGCCTGTACAATATGCAGCTCTGGAGATATACACTGCGAACCCCCCAGTCTCAGATGTTATCCAATTATTACCCCATCTGTTTCTGTTGCATATTTGGCACAGTCTCTGTTGTTGTTTTTGTGTTGACTCTTTGTCATCAAAAACCTTGTCTGTCCTTTGTACTCACACACAGAATAAGCACTTGGACAACTGGCACATCATTACCATGATCAACAATGGAAAACAAAATGACAAAAGCAAAGAAGTTGTAATGTAAATGTTATGAACTTTTGCTGGTGTGCAGATTTGTCTCATATGCTTTCCATCCACCTGCATGAACAGTGCAAGTGAAGTTTGACCCCGTTCCCTGCTCCTTCAGAGGGAGAATTTCCTTGTCATGGTTACAGTCTCTCCACAACAGTCAAACGGCTTCATTCTCATGGTCAGTCTTTACATCATGTCCATGGCCGATACGTTTTGCCCTTTAACCTGGACAGTCTAATAGCCTCCTGTAGGGGGCGGCAGCTCAGCACTCCTTTCTGGTCTTCACCATCTTGCTGGCGTACTTTATAGGAATCCCCCAGCGTCTCATTAGATAGACATCAAACACGTATGCCATCCCTGGCTCCAGGCCTCCAATCACAGCTGTAGTGACAGCCCTCCGAGGATTCAGCTCCTGGAAATACTTGCACAGAACTCTCTCGGTGTCAGAGCGGGACTCTGGCCCCAGACAGGGTGCAGTCAGAGCCCCGGTCTCTGCTTCACTGCTCCCAAGCTTCCTTCGGTAAACACAATATAGGCTTCTTTCCTCTGTGCCCATCCAGGCCAGGGTGATGCTGTTGCAACCACGTAACCGGTTGAAAGACTTTATCTGCAAGGTGGAGGGTAGAGATGGGACCCCTCTGCGATGGTAGGCTGAGGAGGTCTGCAGTTTGACAGAAGCTGTCAGACCTCCAGGGAGAGCTGGGTCTGTCGCAGTCCCTTCTCTCTCGAGGTGGATAAGGTATGTAGGACTTCCCTGGAGCCAGATATGTTCCAAATCTCCTCCTACAGCCTTTGATGTCAATACTTGACCTTTACTCGAAACAGTAACTTTGACTTTTTCACCTTTGCCGCAGCTCTGCAGAGTGAGGAGGCCACTCTGCTGCAAACCTCGTGGGCGGAAACTGAAGAATTGCTCTGAGCGGACGCCTTGGTCGTGGAAAGTCACCCATCTCAGCTCCCCGTCTCTAAGGGTAGTGATCGCCGGTCGAGCTTCCTCATGCGTTCGAGCAAATGTGCCCTTGTAGGCTGCACTGGTCCCGTTCACCCTGTCGAAAACAAAGACGTCAAAGTAATACTGGGTTTCAGGGAGGAGCTCAGAGACTGTGCAGACGCTTTCAGTCCCCTGACAAGCACACTGCAGATCAGCAAACTCATCAACAAGGGAGGAAGGTGCGCTCTCAGACTCTGAGTCCCACTGCTGCCACCACCACTCCTTCAGAATCGGCCATGCTGTCACCCTCCTCCTCCTCTCCTTCTTCTCCTGCTTCTGATCATTATCTTTCCTCACACTTTGTTGTGCAGCACAGACACTGGGGTAGTTCTGCTGAGGGTTGGCAAGAACACAGTATTCGTAACTTTTCTGTGTGAGTGGAAGTCTGGTGATGGAGACACTGGGCGCCCAGCTGAGGGTGACACTGGTCATGCCGACACCCAACGTGTGAACTCGAGGGTCAGCTGGGAGGAGAGGGAAGGCGCCTGGAGGTCCCAGGCCTTCATGGAGGAACACTGTAACTCTGGTGTTTTTCTGTTTGGAGCGAAGCCTCAGGATGTAGACAGACGTATGAGGGTAGGAAGGACCCTGGTAGGTGTCCACTGTGTTTCCTGTGAAGCTGTGCATTTTCTCCTCTGTACCAGGACCTCGCCACCAAACTTCGGGCACACTCTTTTTGGTGCTCCCTGTGGAAACAATAGACAAATCAGAACATGTTTTGTTTACTTAAACAGTCTAACATTAATCAGAGACATTGATGGCATCAGTTCTGTTGTCTCTGAACAGACCTCAGAGAAATTCATGGCTATAAATATAACATTTACCTTCTCATTAGATGTTATTTTTATATTCTACTTATGTTAAGATAAAACAAAAAAGATAGAGCATGTGTTTTTTAAGCTATATTTGAATTTTGAACAGGGCCAGCTGGCTTTGTTGTCCAGCCAGCCCTCATTATAGCTGTGTGTGTGTGTGTGTGTCCTGGCTGTGTATCCATATAGTTATAAAGAGAAAAAAAGCATATGAACCAGGTTTTAACATATTCTCTTAGTTTAAGTTTGAATTTAGATTCTTGGGGGTTCAGGGGGAACACGAGCAGTAATATTTAGCATTTCTATTATGAGAGACAATGATACAAACTTGAGCCAAGAGTGCTTTTCAACAAAACTCTCATCCTGCTTTCTTTTGCAGTAAGAGCCAAATATATATATTTAATTGCTGCCAATTCTGCAGTGTAAGAAAGGCACTTTTAACAGTGCCTCATAGATCACTTTTTCTGTAAAAGAGATGTCATGCACACAAAAAAATAGGTAATATAGAAAATATCAAGCCTATATTGATAGGGTTCCCTGATGGTCTTCCTTACTTTTGCTGCTCATGAAGAGGCACGGCAGTCCTTTCTATTTATACTTGACAATCAGTTAAAAACCTCTCAAAAGATTTTATTAGATTAAAACTGCAAGTGTGATTTTATCATTGACTTTTGATTGAAATTGGGTTTGGATGTCTCAGACCTATGACAACCTTTTCTCAACCAGCATCAGTATGTCTAGAGTTACAGCTTTATCTTAAAATCTAATAATTTGTTCATTCAAGCACTATAAGGTCTGAAATAAGTACTTTGGCATCATTTCTACGAACTTCTTTCAAGCAGTAGCTGGATTCACATTTAAGACATAATATAAGATAATCTTATTTTCATTACAAAAATTCTGCATGAGCTGTGTAGTGTTAACAAAAAGGCCAGAGATATCATTAGAACCCATATTGCCAGTCTATATGGATAGAGTTAGATGAATACACTTTTTTTCTGGGATGTGAATGATACACATGTCTGTGTATCAATAAATACTTCATGGTTCATCCTGTCTTAAGATGAGAAATAGTTCATTAAATGTGTCCAAATGTTACAGAATCAAAGTGAAAAATTCAGGCTGCAAGCTCAAAGTCTTAATAAATCATGTGTCATATTATGACTTGATTATGGTATTATACCAAGTGAAGAAGACTGTTTAGTTCACCTGGAAGAGTTCCCATACAATACTCTGAGGCATCCTCCCTCCTTTAGATGTCTACACTTACTTTAGTTCGATGCTGCATCACTTTCAGCTCTTCATGCCCAATGTTTCAAGCTATTTTCCTATTTGGCTGCCCTATTTTACTCTTCCTAATTTATGCCATTTTAAACATTGCAGACTTCAAGCACCGTATTTCTTCTTTATTTGACATTTAAATCAAGACAGAAGCCCTTTCTGGCTAATGTGTCCATGTTTTATGACGTTTTAAAATCCCAATCTGAATCCTTGCATCAAATTTATGACGGTGTGACAACCAGATATAATCCGACCCTGTCCTTGTCAGAGAGGCATTAAGATGGGAGAAGTTTTCAGTGCTTTTGGCTCAAACTACTCTAACAACTGACTGGATGAGATGACAGTATATCCCACAAATCAACTATGTGTTGAAATCAAAATAATAGCAAAACTTACACCTTCAGATATGTCTGCAGAGTAAATCCAACATTTTTTTGGCTCATTGCCCACTTTGTAGTCAGGCTATCTGAGTTTATCTGTTGAGTCTTAGTTTCACTGTAAAGGTACAATACTCAAAGGATTAGCAGCAGTATGAACCCGAAAAAGAAACCATGAACATGTGAGAGTTTCGTGAGAATTTGTTGACTCTGAAGGTTACAGAAATTAAGATTTGTGAAAAGTAAAATCTCTCTCTCTCTCTCTCTCTCTCTCTCTCTCTCTCTTTCTCTCTCTCTCAATGAAATCTGTGCACAGAGTTAAAAAGTTTACTAGTAGAATAAACTATATCAAATTTTTCTTCAAAGCCTTAATTACCAATGTAGAGCACCATCAAAGTGGTGTCTTCTGCTGTAAAAGTGGAGCTCATGAGAGTACATCCAGTTCTCTTTTAGCCAAAGCCAGTTTCCAATCCAGATACACTACAATCCAGAGCATATGGGTACTGTTCTGGTGAGAAAAGCATTAGTTTTTTTATGACAGTGATTGAATACATGAGAAAGTGGCAATAAGTAACTCTTGAATCTTAAAGGTGCCAGGGGAGTTATTTTGTCAAAGACTAGATTTCCTTAAAAAACTGAAAGGCTATTTGTTAATAAAATTTAATGGTAAAAACAGTTCATTCATGATGATAATTATTGAAATAAGCTCTCTGCATTGCTCTAAAAATGAGTGGTTGGTTTATTAAATACATCCTGTCTTCCTTGTAAAAAGAGGAAACCCAGATATTCTCAGATAGGGTTTTGGTTTAAAATTGAGTTTGGTTGCTTTGTTTTAAGTGTTTGCTGAGGCTAAGCCACGTCATTTTGACCTGAAGGGTAATCAGAAAGTGAAAACAACACAAGGGCTAAAATAGTTGGGACAAAAAAAATCTAAAATCTTATATTTAATGTCTTTCACAACTGTGAATCCAGTGAATTCGCGCTCAAGTTGAAAACTTTATCTTGAACAAAATGCTATAGCTGCACTTGCATGTAGATATCTTTGTGCTGATATTAAAAGCAAACTAATATCTATTATGCAGTTGAGAATTTGAGGCCAAGACATTTTGGAAACTGTGGTGTGAATGCTTGGTTAGAATCAGTGTTGCTTTAACATCCAGGGTAAAGCTTTGTCTTCATCATCATTTGACTTTTTTAGGATAATAATTCCTCTTGTATCCCAATCATAAAGTGAAAAGTGAACTCTACTCCAAATACAAAGTTAATAAGGACTGGGGTGTTGACCCTCCACTTAATCCCTGTCAATGGTGATAATGTGTAATTGCTTGTCTCAGCTCCTAATAATCTCTTTAGTGTATCTAAAGGTGTGTATGTGTGCGGTCTGACTGCCCACTCACACTGCAGGCTCTTCAGCGGTTTGTCCTTCAGGGTGCGAGCAGCCAGGCTCCACTCGATGGGGAGGTCACATGGGCTGACAGTCACCGACATCCCTCGAGTCTTCTTCTTCAGTGTGAAAAACAGCCTGTGTGCGTTAAGATAACCGTGAGAAGTTGTTTGATTCATCGCAGGAAACGTCAAAAAGATAACATCCTTTTTGATGGCACTGGATGAGAAGATATCTTATGATGCAGACTGCGCAACATCCTTTTATTCTGATGGATGATTTGTAGATTACCTCTGTCTCACAGCTTGAAAGTTTTGCTGTTCCTTCACACTTCTATTCACGCGTTTGTCTAAATGCTGATCAGACGGCAGATCAGGAGATGTGACCCGGGAGTGCCATGATAAGACTGCACAGACAGTTTTAGATTGATATCAGCCTGTTTTCCGTTACTATCTGGGATCTTGTATTGCATAGGAATGTCCTCCTCTGTGTTTTTAGTGCAATTTAGTTCACAGATCTGCAAATTGGACATGCCTAAGAGGACATTTAACAATCAATCTTGGGGCCCAGACTGTTCAGTAGTGTGTCATCTCTTCACAGCTCCCCCTCATTAGAATTAAACCTCCTGCATTGTTATTTATTAATTAATATTTGTTTACCCTCCTCACAAACATCATTATTCATGATTCTATGCAGATGGCGCTTGTTTCCAAACAGATGTGCGACACTGTCATTCTCAAGGGCGCTTTGCAGCTTATTTAACAGAGTGATTAATTTCTGAACTGATGTTTTCTCTTCGTTTATTTGCTGTGGGTTACGACGTGACCGCGCCGGTGGACAGACTGCAGCACACAGGGAGATGCAGATCACAATTTTCAGCTCCCACTTTTAGAAAGCAAGCACTGGCACTGGTGTGTAAGGTTCAGGCCAAATGGGCTCCACTTCCTCTTGCTCGCTCTACAGTGGTGCTGGAAGCAGATTCGGTCTACAAGGTGGATGGTGGAGGGCTGGTGGCTTGTTATTGGAGTGAGAGTAACAAGGGCAAATCAAGTTATTTCAAGAATGTTCTGCTGAGATCATCCTCTTTAATCCAGGACTTTTAAAAAAATCTATTATCCTCTTGTTGATGCTTTAAAATCCATCTTTACTGGACAAATTCATTGTTTAGCTGTACGACATACATGATGAACATCAGGCTGGAGTGGTTCCCAGTCACTTTGTAGCTTTTTTGGCAATCCCTCCTCCATCATTGTTAGTGGTCAAGCTCAGGTGTTCCTTTATCACATTCATATTCATTCATTTATGTTTTTTACTTCTATATTCAGTATATTCAGTTTCTTACATGAATATTAATCTTGATACAAGTTATTTGATCACTTTATTGAGCTGTTAATTTGCATACCCAACCTAATAAGCTTTGATGAACTTTTTTTGTTATAAAAAAAGTGGAAATTCAGTCATAAAATTGAACGATTAGTGACGTTAAAGTATCTGTGAGGAACCTTCTGTTTGTGGTGATTGTGGCGCCGCCTCTGGACAACTTGGTAATAAACATCACTGTTAATATTAGTCTGTTCTACAAATATCTTCCTCAAAAACTTCTTACTGGAGCTTTAATTTTTCAAAAGTAACTACGTAAATATTAGAATGCATAACTTTGACTTCAGACTGTGAATTTAATGTGTAGTTTTGATACTTTTACACAAAAATCTAAGGCTACAGAGTTTTTGAAAGATTTTTTTTTCTGTTTTCAGGAAAAAAGATTTTTGCACCAAAATGCAGATACAGTTGAAAAGGCTTACATAAGCATGTCAGACTCAGTTAAAAGTGATAATGTAATATTAGTCTGATGTAAAAATACCATAGAAGACTATTATGTGAGTTCACATAGAGCAGTCTTTTCAGTGAACGGCTGTTTGAAACCGTGATCCTAGAGTTAAAAGCTATTGAACTTCATGTAATTACTCCCCCCTGCACTGTGATATGATCATGGAGAACAGTAAGGTTTGACTTTTGCCACCCACATGAAAAATGACATGGGGCATTATGAAAGATCCCAACTTCAGAAGGTGTTTTCAAAAACACTTTCAGTAACCTAAAACTCCATTTACAAGTGGATTGAAGGTTAAACGACAGAAAATGAAAACTTGTGCCAACCTCTGGCAACTACTGAAGTCCTGTATAAGATGTTCTTTGTTACGAAATTGGGCTTCATTATTATAATTATGATTATTATTTTAATTAGATTTTTTTAAAGAACAGAAAAAATAGTAAATCTGAACAAATAATGCTAAAAAAATCCTTTTAATGTTTCCTCAAACTTTTCTCCATGCCATAGGTTTCCATACCTGCGGGTTCGTCCTTTGGGTAGCGTTATCGCTGTCATCTTTCCTTCGGGTAACCACGTGGTCGGCCGAAGCGGGACCTCATTCTCAGGGGCCAGGGCCAAGTGTGTCTGGGGCCAAAACATCACCAGAGCTGCACCGAGGCACCAGGATAAGGATGTGAGCGCCATCTCTCGCCTTCACTCTTTGACTTTCCTTCAGACACTACTTCTTGGATATCTCCCTGACACTGATGGTGGAAAGGTCAGAAACATCAATCAGATCTCATTAACATACACACAGATCGTAACACACTGAAACACACTTAGTTAAATTCCTACAGCAGCTTTCACACAGACACTAAAGAGCTGTAGCAGCTGATGATTCATTGATATGAAGAATCATCCGATCCTATTCAGACAGAATTATTCATGCAGGAGGGGAAAGAAATTGCCATGTTATATTACTCTGCAGTGTGTGTGTGTGTGTGTGTGTGTGGCACAGCTTGACTCTCGCTGTAAAAACCCACCAATCACACTACTTTTCAAAGTGTGAAGTGGGCTGCTAATATCACTTTGAAGTCGACGCCTTTATATCTACATTTCTATTTTTAGTCTGGGGAGTTCAAATGGGTCTGCTCACCAAATATCTTTCATCGTGGGGCATTTGGTGGCCATTTTATCGGGGCAAAGTGACGCCGTGCTGGTGTGGGGGAAGTACACAAACACCTGGAGGAGCTCTGGTGAAGTGAAAAAGAAATCTACGCAAATTACATCATGAGAAGCTCTTATATTTGACTACGGTGTTGACATTTCCCTCTGTGTGTCTTCTTTAAGGGTGTGTTTTGATGTGCGTATGTGTGTGGTTGTGTTTTAGTGATAGCTGTAAGAATGATTACAGGTTTCACTGTTCTCCCTGCTCCCCAGAGAAAGCACATTTGTTCAAAGTCACCCAGTCTTCACACACACACTCCCCGCCTTCCTCTAACAAGGTGTATTATGTCAGCGCTGTGCCCTATAGATCAGATGACAATCACAGTGGAACCACGAAGGCAGCTACAGAAGGCACATCTGAGTCTTTCGGGGCCCCGGGACGCTCCCACATCCAAACTCACAAACCCCGACGCACAGCTACAAAGTCGCCTGCTCATTATCCTTGCAAAGAACGAAGGGGAGTGAACGACCCATAAAGCTTTAACTGAGAGACATGCAGCAGGGGGAGAGAGGCAGATTGGAATAGGAGGAGAGGAAGGGGAAGAGGCAGAGGAAAGGAGAGGAAGAAAAGGAGGATGTTGGATTCTGGAGTAATTAGAGGCAAGAGATGATGGAGAGAAAGAGGAGAAAGTGAAACCAGAAAATCAGAGCAAGGGGTGGGAATAAAATCGCAGAGCCACAAGGTTGCGATGAATTTGTTTCAGCGTTTGAGTCAAACACATGCAGCTGATTGGTGTTTACTTCAGCCCCCATGGCGAATGGGTTCTAATGTGCCACATATTACCAGACGGCAGCACACAACCTCGCAGCACCTTTTTCTCACACACCCCCTCATTCAATCTTGATAAAGATGAAGACACACACACACACACACACACACAGACACACACATACACACACTGAAAGAAAAAAAGAAGCTTGGCGGGCTTGCTTCTTCAAACCGGGCCCTGCTGATAAAATATGCATATGGCTCCTCAGCAAATTACGGCCGATTGAATTTTCATAAGGCAAAAGAAAAAAAAAAAGGCTGGTCTTACAGAGCAAGGGAGCTCGGTGAACTTAACTACCGGCCTCTATAAATAAATACACACTCCCCTTTAAACACACGACTTTGATGGTCCTACTTAGCTCTCTGTTTTTCTTCTTCTTCTGGATGAGTTTCCTCTTTCCGTTATGTTTATCCCAGACTGTCAGCTGACTGCGTTTATTCTGGATACTGTTTGGGTTTTAATTAAAGACACTTCAACCTTGCTCTGTTTCTCTTCCTCCCTCTCTCTCCCTCTCTCAGCCTTCTTTTCCTGTCTACTTTACTTTCTATTCAGCCCTCTTATTTAGAAGTTGAAGCCGGCTCAGTTTCAGAGGGGCAGGTTGAGTGCTGTGTGCGCTCTCTGTCCGCACATTGTACTCACTATCTTCCATCTCTCTGGCAGGACCATCTGCCTTCTGTTATCTGTGAGTAGGGACAGATTAAATGGCATGGGGTGGTCCCTGCAGGATCCACTGTCCCCCCCAAACTACTGTGGGGGGAAAATATGGCCTGTGGTTCAAGGTGGGGGTTGACAGGATGATGGCGGGCTAACATGCAGTGACCGTGGAAGTTGATAGGATTTTCCGGCTGATTTTCCACTGCGCTGCGTGTATGTTTGCATATATTGAGCAGTCTCCTCTCTACTTTACTTTCATTGTCTCTTTTCTCTGCATGCATCTCTGACTCTTTTTCCTTAAAACACTTTTTCCTACACACACTTTCTTTCTCCCTTTACACTATGATCCCTGTCCCACTCCACAGCAGATTAATACTTGTATTTCTAAATGAAAATTAAATTCGTTGATGTCTGGGAGCTGTGGTCGACACAGTTAGCATTGAGATAAACAGAAAACACATATAAACAGCCTTTAAATGTACAAAAATATCATAGTGTCAGTCAGAAAAGTGTCCTGCATCTGTTTCAACCTTTTTTAACACCGTCCAGAGATCACACAAACATACACATGCACGAGCAAAGTAAAGAACTGACCTAAAGAAAGAAGTTGCTGACTTACAGATTCAGAGGAAATTTGAGACTCTTACGCGCACACACTCTCACACATGCTCTGCAAGGACAACAACATGCATGCATGCATCCCCCCCTTACCTTCTCTCCGTGCACACTCTCCTACTCCTGCGCAGGGAGTGAGGGATGGGATCAGATGAGAGAGGGAGTGAGGATGGAGCAGGAGGAGGAGGAGAGGGAGGAGGAGGAGCGACAGCAGGTTGTTGTCGGGTGTTCCTCTGACTCTGTCTCCCATGGGGTGCTGCTCACTCCCTGATACTTCAGGAGGTGTTTCTTTCAGGGCTCAGGTGTCCCTTCAGGGCTGTCCCGGCACCTCTGCGCTCTTCGAGCCCCTCAAGGCGCTCTTCTCACTCTTCCTCTCTCTGTCTGTGTGTCTCTCAGTGATTCACACATGGAGGCTTGTCCTGCTAAAGAGTGTGTGAATGTCATCCAGTCCCTTCTCCTCTTCTTTTCTTGCTTTCTTCTCTGTTAATCTTTCTCTCCTTTCTCCTTCTGTTTACCTCCTCCTCTGTTGGTGAACGCGGCTCACTTGCAATTCAAATAGGCTCATGTGTGAATGTGTGCGAGCGTGTGTGTGTGTTTGTGTATCTGTATGTGCAATCTGAGAGCAAAGGAGTGAGTGTGTGAGGGGGCTGGTTGGTGAGGTCGGTGAATGGGGGTGGTGATGAGAAGAGAAAGAGAGAGAGCGAAAGGGGAGGTGATGTAAAAGTTAAATACATTAACCATTCTGTAGCTGCTCTGATAACATCTGTATTAGGAGCAGGCTGCAGACAGCATGTTAGAGGTTACACTGTCTTTGTGGCCTTATCGCCTGTTCAATCAGGTGCTCAGTCTGCCTCTAAATGAACATGTTTAAATGGAAAGGCGACCTCTCAGGCACCGAATGGATTTATGCAAATATTTAATGTTTGCTCTCTGGATTTTAACAAATTAAAAACTGTACCACGTTAAATAATAGGGGGAACAATTTAACGTGTGGAACTGATTAAGAAGCAACTCAGCAAATGTAACCAAATTTTTCTAATTTCATTCGTAACATTTTTTTTTATACCGCATGATTCCCAGAGATCATATTTTGCCACAGGTTTTTAACAATATTTAGAGTTTACTGCATACCCCCTAATTTTGGGGTGGCTTATTGGGTTTTGACTGTTCTTATCTCAAAAATTGCTAATGCACAGTTGGTGAATGGATGGCTTTTTGTTCAGGACTTTCCATGTCAAAAATAGAACAGTGTGTTTTATGGTATAAGAATAATAAGATCTATACTGTCTGCTGAGTCTGACTGGACTTAAAACAGTGTGTGGTACTTTTTTCTCTCCTGTCCAGATCCTGTCAATTGCCATACT
Organism: Xyrichtys novacula; assembly: GCA_962446985.1. Taxonomy (NCBI): domain Eukaryota; kingdom Metazoa; phylum Chordata; class Actinopteri; order Labriformes; family Labridae; genus Xyrichtys; species Xyrichtys novacula. The sequence goes on along the minus strand of OY660874.1, from coordinate 19,575,233 downwards.
TATTCTCGGATTTAAGAAATGTCACTTTTCACAGAAGTGTCTGTTAAATTACGTTGTATCATAACAGCATTCGAATTAAATAACAGAGTAAGACATTAACACAAAGTGGCTTTTTAAGTAAAACATAGAGAGATAAGACCTTTCTGCTTGGCCTCTGAGTCCTGCTCTCAGGACTCTAATTTGTATAAGTACTCGTTCACTGTAAATCATCCTGCTTATTTTACAGCTACTAATTAAAGACACAAACAACTGAATATAAAATATCAATTTAAAGAGGATATTATTGATCTCCCCCCGTTGTGGTAAGAATTAACATTAAACTGTACATTTAAATTCCCAGTCAAAAGAAAACATCAGCTCACTCTTTTATTATACATCACATAAAACTCAACATGATTTGTCTGTGTGAATATTTATATTAACATTTCTGTCCTCATTCTGGTGTCCTTCTCTTTGGGGCTTTGCTCTTGGCACACCTTTTAAAATAGACACTGACTGATTAGAATATTTAACCAGACAGGGCATGTTAAATAACATGAAACTTGTATGTTATCCAGCAAAAACGCTGCTGTTAAGCCAACAGTGAATAAACTCTATCAGCATTGCTTCTTGGTTCTCTTAAAGGATAAATATTAAAGCTCCTGTGGGGAACTTTCTGTAAAAAACTCCTCACAGGAGCTTTAAACCAGAGGTGCTCCCAGATGCTTGGCATAGCTGAGTTTGGGACAAACACAAACAAAAATCTTGGTGAACCGTTTTATTTCTAACATGAACAAAGTTTATAGTACAAAAATTATAATCTATAAATTTACTCTAGAGTTTTTTGTGGAGCAACAGCAGAGTCAGGCTAGCTGCTTCCTCATAATTTTGTCTTTGTGCTGTAGGCTAACTGGCTGTAAATTCATGTTGGCATTATCAACTACTTCTTCATAGCTTTAAGTCTTTTACTTCATAAGCATCAATTATGTTAAAATTCAAGAAGTTGTTGCATTGTGGCTAGCAGCAGCTAGCTTGTACCTACTTGCTTCCTGGATCTGTGTTTTGTAGTGAACCTCCCTGTATGTGGAGCTGAAATTAAAAGCCTAAGCCCCTGCATATAATAGAGAGGGCAAAATAAAGTGAAAAGAAAGTCTACCGGAAAGAGCCTATATAAGTATGTATACGGGACGGCCATTTTGAAGCCTTTATGTCCTCCACCTATAGGTCAAGTGTGGATCTCAGGGGATTTAGGGGTTGGACGTTCATATCAGTGGCTCTCAAACCCAGCCCAGCCCTCTCATCTCCACACAATGGAGGGCCTCATGTACACTGCTCTCTCTCCTGAGCGCTTTAATCAATATCATGAGGAAAATAGAAAGAGGCCCACTACATTGTGCGCTAACTCCCCCTTTCCCTTCTGCTATGGGGCCTTTTCTCACTCATTCAGCAGGTACTTCAGTGTAGGACTATTGAGGTCGCTCTGAATGGGACCCACTCCACCCAGAGGGAATATTGTCTGACCGCAGGCTAAAATCTGAGAGACCCCCCCCTCCCTTTTCACTCTATCTTGGCCTGCCCGTCTCAGCCCCGCAAAATCACTTCAAAGAGGAATAAAAAATGTGGCACATGAGCGCTATTAATAAATGCATCACTTTAGTGGCCGCAACTGGTCTTTTTTTGAGTGAGGACCCTTTGCTGCTGCTGGACTCTCTTTCAAAGCCACCAGTTTTCCTCTCTCTGCATTTGCTGGCCCACTTTACAGTCCCTAAGAAGTTCTGAAAGTCGGCAATCTGGCAGAGCTTGATACGGCGGCTGCTTTTTGAAGATTGGATGGTGATTAACCTTAGAGAGATTACTGCTCACATACAACTTTGTGTATGTGTGAGCTGCGTCATAACAACAGTTTTAGCAGGGGTAGAATTTGAGTCGAGAATGGCGGTGCGTTTCAGTAAGACTTTCTGGACATCTGTCAGACATGTGTCAGCCCTGGAAGTGATGCACAGGCCTCGTGCGACACAAGCTTTAACACAGACATCCTCTCTCTCTGTTTTACTGCCGTCGTGACTGGCCTGGATATTTCTTTTGATCCCACAGCTCTCTTTCCTCTTGTGTTGCCTGTCGTTTAATAATTTATCCACATACATACAGTCACCGGACAAACTCCATCCGCACAGAAAGCGACAGAGTAAAAATTTCATTTGGCATAATTACATGAAAAGGAAAGTGCAAAACTGGCCCTTTCATCTATTATTGATTTCTGCTTACAAGCCATGCATAATGAAAGGGGTGGGTGGGGGGGTGTCTTTATGACAACCATGTATTAAATATCATGTTCTGCAGGTCGGGGGGTCTCTGGCTGGATGCTTTCACTGCCACAGTTAGTGGGCTTTGGTGTGGATTTGTAGCTTACATGCAATGTGTTGTAAAAGCAAATGGACAAAGAGGGATTGACAGCAAGAGAAAGACTGACAGAAAGAGAGATGATAGGAAATGGGGGGACAAGAAGAACGGAGGGAGGGAGGGAGGGAGGGGGTGGTGCTAGCTGACAACGGGTTAACAGGAATCTTTATTTTTAACAACATGTCATCAACAGCCGCCCATCTGCTCCTGTGCTGTCAGAGTCCCTTGGGAGCGCATGTGTAAGTGTGTGTGTGTGTGTGTGTGTGCGTGTGTGTAAGTATATACGAGAGAGAGAGAGAGAGAGAGAGAGAGAGAGAGAGAGAGAGAGAGAGAGAGAGAGAGAGAGAGAGAGAGAGAGAGAGAGAGAGAGAGAGAGAGAGAGAGAGAGAGAGAGAGAGAGAGAGAGAGAGAGAGAGAGAGCCATCACAGATCAGATCACTGATCAGGACCCATAGGAGGAGGAGGAGACGAGGAGAGAGCAAGGTTAGAGAGATGGGTGTGAGGGTTGGGTGGGTGGAGCATGGATATCTCCCTCCCTCCTGTGATATCCAAAGAGTGAGCGTGACAGAGGAGGATGAGTGGGAGTGGAGGTGAATGGGGCATGTGTGTGTGTGTGTTTGTGTGTGTGTGCAGGAAGGTAAAGCAGGATTAGGTGGATCAATCTACAACTCTGTATTTGGATGGGGGGAGGGAATAGAAGGAAGGTGGTGGTCTGGAGGTAATGAGAGGGAATCTATTAGCACAGATGAGTGGGGAAGGGGGTTAAAACACACAAAGAAAGGAGGAGGAGGTGGTGTAGGCGATGCTGGACCTCCAGGGCTGGCCTTAACAACCCATACTGTGTTTCTTTTAGAAAAAAAGGACTAATCTTTGGAGGAGAAATGAAGCAAAAGAGTGGAGATGTTTGTCTGTGGACTTAAACTCTGTACTCAGTTCTTTTTTTTTTGGTCTTGGAGAGGCAGGACCAGCAGCTTGCCATCCTGCAGGTCACTCATCATTAGCAAATACAGTTTCATCTCAGTACAGTGCTACTAATCTCCCCACTGTGCAACTATTTTCCTTCTTTTCCCTTCCAGTCTAGACTTGTTTTTCCCAGCGCAGCCCCCCAGTGAACCAGTCGACTTTATCAAAAGTTTTGAGTGAAGTTCCAACAGATTGAAAACATGTAATGCGCTCTCTCTTTGCACAACATGTAAAGCAAGTTGCCTCAGTTTGCTGTAAATCAACATCTCATATTGACGACTGAAATCTCCCTCCCTTTTTCTCATCTTCTTCTCAGTGTCTTTCTCTCCCACCCCATCCTTCAGGCGTGCTAAATTCGAGGGATAATTAGTCCAGAGAAACCAGTCAAACCAAAAGAAGCAACCCCGGGCCACACATACTCATCCTTTTATTGATCTCATAGTAGCAACACAAGCAAACACACAAACACAAATCACACTCTACTCAGAGGCAAGCAAACCCAGATGCAACAAGAGTTTTTTTTTAGGAGCATTTATAATGGTTAGTGATATGCAAAGATACAAAAAGACAGCAAGCTTGCATTCAGGTTTTTATGACCTTGGCAGAGTTGAAGTGTTTGAAACATTCTGCATTATGTTTGAAAATTTAGTTGGATGTAAAGGAAATTTTTTGCAGCATCAAAACATTTTTTTTTTGCACTCCGTCTTCCTCTCAGTTCCCCCCAGCCATCCCTCCCCCCTCCCGCTCTCTCCGTTCTCAGTCTTTCCCTCATTTCTGATCCATTTTTTATGCATTACTCCATTACTCTCAACTCCCATTTACAGTGCATTACCTCCTTCCTCCCATCTTCCACAAACACACTTTATACTCCTCTCTCCTTCCTTTCAGTCACTTTGCTCTCCTCCAGTGCATCATGACACTTTACTCCTCTTTTCTCCTTCACCCCCCTCTTTATTATCTCTTTGTCTCATACCCGGTCACGTCATCCCATACTCAGGGTTTCTATCCCCTTATCCCTTCCTCCCATCCAGATTGTCATTCACTATACATCACCCTGTCCATTTACACTCTTCTCTGATTGGTTATTCAAAGCAGGTCATGCAGTTTGGTTCCTTTATTGCTTAATGTCTCTTCTCTTTTACAACACGAATGTACAAATGTCAGCTAATATCATTAACAGTGTAGTGGTCAGTCTGCTCAGACATTTACTATCTCATTTAAGCACACACATGAGTGCACAGATTACCATCAAACTCCTGTTTAATAGGGTGCTGTGTCACTTTATAACACACAGAAATCAAAAGTGAGACAGACTGAAAGAATAAGCAGTACGGAGATCTCATTCTGTGCTTTTAAATCAGACCATTTGTCTGCAGTGTGTTATGTGCACTATTTAAGATCCGCAGGAGCTTGTTGTTGAGTTTCACGTCAGAGGTTGTTCTCTTTGATCGTAGGACACAGCTTTCGGGAGCCCATTCTCATTGCTGTGAATAAAACAAGAAAAAAAAATCAATTTGATTTAGAATTGCCTAGGATGTTAAGTGGAACATAAGGCAGAGATTTGGGACAGAGCTCGGCGATCACCAACTACGGATGAAGACATTTCGACTAAGTAATGAGTAATTATGAATTTTGATATAAGTCTGAATAATTTCAAGTAACAAATGCTGCACATAATCCATCTGACTCAGTCGTAGAGTTTGCTTGTGTAGAGTGTGTTTTGGTAAACTCATCATGTAGACCATGGGTTAGGTCATCGTATAATTAAAGAGAAAAAAAAACAGTGGGAGCTGAAAAACTTGTTCAAAGACTTATTTCGATTAGACTCTTCTGGTTTTCTGGTTTGACTCCTCAAAACTGAAGAAAGAGGGTAAAAGTGCAGCGCTTAGTGAGACAGGAAACTGTATAATGGACGATGCCGACTGCAGCTGTATGTGATCCACTGGTTCTCTGATCCTGGCTGTTGATACCAAGTTCCTCTCATGACGGCATAGGCTCGCAGTTTACACATATGTACCTCCAGGTAACTTGTGCTATCCTCCCTCTTCCAATAAGCACAGAAGTATCTCTCTTTTCTCCTTCTCAATGATCTTCTGTAAACTCTGACTCAAAAAGGCGTCTTCACGAGTAATGGACACATTATTGTCTCTATCAAGAAACGTGTGTATAACATTCTGGAAATAGCTTTCAAACTAAGTAGCTTTCTGATAGGGAAGTAGACCTCTGAGGATTATCTAAATATAGTGAACTATTAAGACCAACTTAAGGGTTCAGGTCAGACTCTCTTTAAATAAGCTAAGTCATGTGGTACAGCTGACCCTGTCTACAGCGGCTGATAGCCCGGCTTTTGTGCAAGTTCCCTGACTCAATACAGGGCCTGAGCTGAGTGGCATCTTCAGTGGGTAATATGCTTACAATTGACAAGTACCTCATACAACCCCACTTCAGTGAAAAAATACACAGACTTTTCTCTTTGAATGGAGCTGCAATGGAACCAAAAAACAGCCATGAAGTTTTTAATCTGAACATAGATAAATAAATAAAAAACTGAAAGCAATTTGAGAAAAAAACTTATTTGCCATTGAGACCCAAATATTAAAATTTAATTGAAAATTTATAGGCCTAAACAGGAGCCACACAGTAAAACATATTTTGGATTCATGAAGACAATGATAGACGTGATCAATTTCTACCATTTTTAAATATGTGATCTCCAATATTACTGATTATTTCAATAGTTAACAAATACTATTCAAGGGCTTAAAATTTCTAAAAGTTTTACTATATTTTCCATAGATAATATAAACTGTTCAAATTCAAGAAACCTCACATCCAAATCATGTCTAGATATCCTGGCTCTTTTTCTCATCAGAATAATTTATCTTTCAGTAGTTAAACCTGTCGCAAAAAAATCGAAGGCTGACAGGTAAATATTTAGGAAACCAAAGGCGAACAACCAGGCTTGTGTTGTTAGTGGTTAGTACTATGAAAAGACTCAGGTAGTTGTCTTTTAAGGGGTCTTTTTTAGGCTCTGTGAATAAAAACCATCATAAATCTGTAAAGGTTAATTTGTCCCGAGTCATTTAGAGTCAGTGTATCTTGGGCCGCACTGCAGCTATTTTGGTCATTCAGGTTTTTTCAACCTTTCATTTGAGTTCATCAGTTTTATGAGTGTGTAATACTTAATCGCCCCTTTAATGAATTAGGTAATTATCATCCAGGAAATTATTTTGGAGGAAAAAGGGGTCATGTTAAGACTTTTGGTGCTGAAGGGCAAAAGATGATGATTAAGAAATCTGTGCTTTAGAGTAATAGTTTAAAATATTGGCTTTTCTTTGAATAACTGAAATATAAAACGTTTAATTACAGTAAAACAGATATTAACAATCTGTAACATTAACTAACATCTATCTGTGATCTGGACTTATAGAAATATTTGACAAACTTTGTTACTTACACATAAAATGGAAGAACCAGGTTTCTGAACGATCCACCAGGCAGGCGGTCCACTCCTGCAGGGTCACCTTCCTGTTCTTGTTACTGTCACATGACCTGCAAATATAACACGTAATAAAAAATGGTGGAACACATGGGATCACTCATCCCATGCAATTATTACAGGCAAAAAACGGTTATAGATCTGCGTAGGTGGGCACACAGACCAGTTTAAGATGTATGTTTACAACAGCATCAGGTCTCTACAACAGTCAGCGTCTCTCTGTTCACCCTACAGCGTTCTCTCTGAAGGGTATTCCTTCAATTTGAGTTAATCCATGGGCAGCGGGAGGCACAGTGGGTAATAAACATTATCATTGCTGGGAATGGCTTGACATTGACACAGCAAGCCCTGCTCCCACAAAACCTGTCACTGCAGACTGGCAGGGGAAAAAAGGGGGGGTTGGGTGGGGAAATGGATGGTGGAAAAAAAGGGGGAAATGGAGGAATAAAAGAATGAGAGATGAGTAAAAATGAAGGAGGAATTGACAAAGAGGGAGCCAGAGGATGGATCTATTTGTGGTAAAGTAGGAAGCACAGATGGGGAAGAGAGGTGCTCCAACATAGAGGAGGAGAAAGATGATGGAGGGATGGTGTGGTCATAAGATCGGAGGGGAGGAGGACACAGGAAGTGGGTATTGGCATGGAGGGTGCATAGATAGATGGCGTGCAGAGAGAGCAGCATGGTGGGAGGTGCAACTTGGTCACAAAGCGGAGGCGATATGAACCTTGGAGTGACATTTTTAACCCTTAGTGTTTTAGTAATTAGCTGAAAAATAACATATTGCAGGAGACAGACGGTTCACATTATGGGCCCTATAAGTGACATAAGGTGATGGCGATGGTGATATGGGCATGGTGAGCTGCAGTTCTTGCAAAATGGATCCCTTGGTCTGTTTACAGTTCATCTTTGAAATACAAATACCTGTGATTAGAGAATGCTTGGACAAGATTTAGTTTTTGAGATTTTTCAGTTTAAGTTCAAGACTAAAGAAGCTCAGGATGAGTAGATTTTCAATCATCGTTTGTTTATATCACTTTGTCTATAATCTGAGTTTCTTATCATCTGATCATGAGCATTTATCCTTTAAAAGATTCCCTAACCAGTCTTTGTCATGATGACCTCTTTCCACTAGTCATCCTGCTGCTGCTAAACTTCACTGTTCTCCTCTCTGTTCCTCCACTTTGTCATTTCAGCGTCATCTTCACACCTAGTTACCTTCACACCTCATCATCAATGTTCGGTTTTGGTTCTTTGGATATCCACTCTTGCCACATCCTGCATACTTCCTTCACCACCACCACCACAAGTGTCTAGGCTCCATCAGGGGGTTATCCTACAATGCAGCCAGCTTTATCACCCTTTAAAGTTATGACGATGCCACATTGGGGTGTATTTGCCGAAGATATTGCACATTTAATATCCTCCTCTGAATCTTGTAAAATAAACTCCAGTTGACTTGTTACGTTGCATCCACCAGCACTGTAATGTTTCAGTGGGCTTTGGCTGCATGCAGGAAAAATAGCCCATGAGGCAAGCAAAAGAGGTGTAATGTATTGGCTGAAATGCGAGAAATATACCAGCTCGCAGGAGCCATCTGCTGTTGTCTGACACCCATCCATCCATCCATCTTCACCTGTTTATCCGAGGCCGGGTTGTGGGGGCAGCAGCCTGAGCAGAGAAACCCAGACTTCCCTCTCCCCAGCCACTTCGTCCAGCTCTTCCCAGGGGACCCTGAGGCGTTCCCAGGCCAGCTGAGAGAAACAGTCTCTCCAGCGTGTCCTGGGTCTTCCCTGCGGTCTCCTACCAGTGGGTCGTGCCCTGAAGGCCTCACCAGCAAGGCGTCCAGGAGGCATCCTAATTAGGTGCCCAAGCCACTCCTCATAACGTGGAGGAGCAGCGGCTCTACTCCAAACCCCTCCAGAATAACTGAGCTTCTCACCCTATCTCATTTGAGCCGCTTGTACTCTCCATCTTGTTCTTTTGGTCACTACTCGTCTGACACGTCTGAGTTTATTTTGAAACTGAATGTGAATGGCAATAATCTGGATTTACAGGTAGATATTTCATACATTATTTTAACTATCAATACACCTTAAAACTAGGCATGGAAGAGTAAGCCTTGGACCAGCAATTTGTTCTCCTTAATCATGGGTCAAACTCTTGAAATAGCCCTCTAGCATTAGTGGCTAGAGGTAGGACTCACTTAAAGAACTGAGCAGCACAGTGCTCCAGAGGCATCTTCTTATAATGCAGCTTCCTCAGGTCCCGGCGGCTCAACTTGCCATCTTTGTTCTTGTCCAGTAAAGTAAATCTTTGCTAAAAAAAAAGCAGAAAAGAAGTGGAATCAGTTTCAAGCATAGAAAAAACTACCACGGTTTGCACCTTCTACTAGCAAGCATTATTGGCTACATGACAAGGTCCAAGCAACAGAAACATTTAATCAGTAAATAAAGGCTAATTTTGTCATCATTAATATCTACGAAATAAGCGACTACAGCTGTAAGAAAATTATAACAAGGAAACACACCCACTCTGTCTCTTTGGCTCAACAAAGGCTGTACATAAAGATTGAGCGCATGACCCCTCCCTCAAAGTGAAGCTAAAACCTTTAAAGCTCTCCCTACTGTCTGACAACAGCATAGGTGAAAAACCTGTCTCCTTCAGATGGAGCAAACTTTTCTCAGACATGGTTTTCATCAGTGCTGTTAGTATATGTTCTTCCTTAATTTTTCACACCTGTTCTGTCTGATACCTTTTTCCCTTAAATGTTTCATTTTAAATAATAATTCGGTGCTGTGACAGTGAATGTAATCCTAAAATGATCATCTCTGTTGCCAAATGCAGCCTCTGCAGAGCTGTGCTGATTCTGTCTGTAGGGGGAACAGCTGGAAAAAGACATAACAAACACATACAAAATAGGGGGGCTGATCGGGTTTGTCCGGCTTTGTTCAGGGAAGTTTATAAAATCCTTTAAATGCTGTTTTGTACAAGAGTTTTGATTTTGTGTCAGGGTGGACTTACTGAATTAGAAAAAAAACCCACGATCTGACCCGAAAAACTCTCAAAAATTAACTTTGTGCGATTCCATGACTCCGCCACCGAATAGTCGTGTCCTCTTTTTGGGAAGTCCGAATATTGTCACCCTAGTACAAAAGAGCTCTTTAAATTAAAGTTTTAGCTTTAAACATACACAAGAAGCTGTTACTCTCTCGGCTGCACCAACCTGAGGGATTTTTACTGTTTTATCTGTATGTTTGGTCAGTAGGCCTAAGTCAATACTGGGGCTTCATCTGTCAATCTCTTATATGCAGGCTCACACACCGAACAACTAGTGCAAGATTTTAGCATCTGTCATGGGGATTTAGGCTTATCTTCACTTTTGTGCTTCAGGGGTCTGTCTTCATAACCAGTCATAATTAGCAAATGCTAGCATTCCTAGATGTTGGTATAGCTGCATCAAAATATTGGCATTAGCATTATTAGCCATTTAGCATGCTAACATTGGCAGTTATCCCTGTAAATAGTGATTTGTTTCCATACGGCATCATTCAAAGGAAAAATCTATGTAAACGCTAATGGTGTTGCAGATGTATGAAGCGCCATAACAGCTCTTTTATTTGAAACACTCTTGGTTGTATTGTGTTTCATAGCATGAAAATAATGCATGAGTTCCCTTTTAATTCATTTGAGGCCATGAGGTCAAGGTTGCTAGTGGGAGCATATTAAGTTATCCCTCCATTCACCATCTTATTGAATAATTCAGTGATTATTGACCAGTTCCTATTTATACATGGTGTTCTTGAGAGCCACTGTCTCATTTTGCGGATGACCACACCACAAGAAACACAAGAACTTGCCACTTACAGTAGGTTGTTAATATTGATTTCTCTCCAGACAGCCCATGCAGAGCAGTTTGTATGCTAGCATGATAATGGTGTCTGATGTCATGAAACAACTTTTATGTGTACAGTGTAAGATTATGCTGAGAGTAAAAGTGAACCCTCGGTATATTCTTCTTCTTGCTTTTGTTGGTTGCGGGTGTTGATTTCATTGACATCATTGTAAGCTGAGGTCATCGTTGTAAGCTGAGGTCATCCTAGATTACAAATAATGTTTACGAAGCTGAACTCATTATCCCTGTTTGAATGCAGTCTTTCTGTGTCTGTCAGTCTGCTCCTCAGGCTCACTTTAAGTGTGAAGTGTTAGATACCTGTGCCAGTTGTGTCCTCTGGGCGTGACTGAGGCAGCTCTGGGGCGGGGGAGCAGGTGCATAAGATTCCCCCATACGGCTCAAGAGTAAAAACCAGTCCAAGAGACGATATGGAAACTGGTTGAGCTCATCCTCACTGCACTTAGCCTTTGGCACTGATCAAGAAGTATAACATAGCTATTTAGAAAGCTGCATGGCACAATGGAAATTGCTTAAGATATCGAATGATTTGTGGTTGTATGTTTGTGTTTACCTAGACAGGGTCCTGAGTGAGCAAGTCCAATTCGACGGCTCTTTCTGCAGGCTTCTTTATGCAGCAAACACTCATTCCCATAGGTTTTTCCCAGAACGCTGCACACTGGTGCCCTCTGCCTGAATGCATGTGCCCATACAGAAAGCGATATAAGAGGATAGATCCCAGTGAGCACAGCTGTGTTTCATTAACTGCTGAAATTGAAAGGATTTAAGCCAAGAATCTACATCTTTTTATTGTTAACTTGACAATCAACTTTCAAAGGGTACATTTATGCACATTTCCTGGTCAGAATCTTTATATAATTAAATCCTAAACACTTGGTTCACACGCAACAAGTTGTTTACCGTGGACACGTCTGAGGACAGACACACTTGGGAACGAGGACCTCATTTTCCTGGACAACCTGGCACCAGGATCCCACTGGGCTGCGGCATTTCAACAGCTCGCAAAGCTTTTCTGAAACATAAAGAATCCATCTTGCTCCATAATGTTTTCTCATCTCTAGTTTTACATCTGCAAGTTTTCTTCAGACCTGCTCTGATGACGACTTTAACTTTCAGTGCTGAGAACAGGTGTTTTGATTAGAGCATGATCTGAAATGTCCCAATAACGTTTATTTCGAACATGAAATACCAGAGATAAGTGGATAAAAAGAAGTTAGAAGAGGACAGAGTAAAGCAAATGAATCGTGTGACCAACGACTGTTTTTCAGTAGTTGCATAACCTTCAATTCATGCCCTGAAATGCCATGTTGTGCACATATGTGACCCAAAGTGACAGTTTGTGCTCAGTATTAAAAACATATCTTGAAATGAGACGTTCAAAACAACTAGTTTATTAGAAAGTGGTAAAAGTGAAACATCATTGTACTTTGTTACTTACTTATTGGTTGACACAAATATAATGATCAAGCTTCTTTTTTTTTTTTTGACTTGATTGGGTTGTTAATTTGCTTTTAGATGCAAAATATTGCAGGTTGAATTTTAAGTCCATGTCCAATTATTGTATTTATGTATAATTACAGATAGATTCTTGATTTTTCAGTGTACTTTTGATATATGTGTCTTGTATTTTCTTTACCTTTAAAATAGCCCAATTAGCTCTGGATGCTATATTAAAGCTCCTGTGCGTATGTTTTGGTTTGCGCCCCCTGTAGACAAATCAGTCTTTTGACAGATAAATGCACCATGTATTGCGAGTATTTTGAGAGGAAGTGGTAAAAACAGGGCTGTTTCCTAAGTTGCTGAGCTGACACCTACCTCCCTTTGCACCCGTTTCAGGCATTCAAAATTAGGAAATAAGAATAAGAATAAGCATGCTGCTGATGGTAGTGTTTGCTTTTGCATATTATGAGAGGGCACCAATATGATTTTCACTCTATTTCATGAATGTGGAAAACTCTTCACAGGAGCGTTAACGCACAAGATCTTTTTTTTTTTTTACTTGCTGCTGCACATTTTTCTGCTCACTGGGATTTGGACAGATAGCAATGTTTTTCAGCAGATCCATAGGAGATATACCTGGCATGCAGTCAGAAGTTGGCATGCCTCTACTGCATATTAAAGTCTTACCTGGATCTACTCTGCCAATATACGGTCTCAGGCTCTCCTCAGCTTGTCTCTGTTTACGCAGGGCTCTGCCTCCCTGACACACACACACACACACACACACACACACACACACACACACACACACACACACACACACACACACACACACACACGGATACAGTATTTTGAGTGCTTTCTTGGCAGAGCTGAGCAAATGAAAGGATCATATGCTTTTCTTTTTATGTCACTCCAAAGGCATGCACCTAACTCAGGTATGAACTTGTCATCTTAAACCATTTGTCTTATACTTTGGATCATGATGTGTCTACACATGACAGCAATCAGACTGATGCACCGCAGATGAAGAGCCTTACATGAGCCTTGAATCTAAATAATCAAGAATGTAAACTACTCTTAGTCTTTCTCGTGTCTATGATAACAACACATGTCCTTAAATGTAAATGAAAATGGCATGTGCCCCATAGTATTTAACATCCATCTCCTTGCATACGCTCCGATTTCTAAACTTATATGTCAAGCAACTTTGTAGTTTGCGCCAGATCCACATCTGCCCTCAAAGACCTCCAAGATCAGATTGGAAACAGGTGCAACACTAGCCAAAAATACTGGAGCCACGCTTTCACGGTTCAGGAATTGCCGGGTTAACACTTAATACAAAACAATCATCATGGTTATAACAGCAAACAGGTGAAAGAGGACTGTATGGACAGTATTCTAACAAAACATGCACGGTTATAATCCTGGTAAAAGAAAACCATTAGGACACAACAATGAAGATTTGCTCAAGGCTATTTTATATTTTGTCTTGTTCTATTAGATGTATTCAGACTTCAGTTTAAGTCTGCTGGTCATCAAATTTAGACAAACAACAAAAAAAAGTTTGACTCACTGTGGCTACCCAGATGTAAAGACTCAGCAGTAGAAACAGGTCAGAGGTCAAGCGCAGGTTCATGGTTGAAACATCCAGAAATCTAGATTTAAAAAACCCTGAAAAAGGGAAATATTAGACTTAATCATGCTTACCCTTCACATATAGCTTGCGATTCTTGTTTTAGACAGACCATATGCAATTGTAAAAAACTATACAGCTATATCCATCATCACATCTATCTAGTCTCTCATTTCTTAAATTAATGTATGTAAAATTTTGCAAATAAAAAATGCTAAAGAGGGGTTAAGTGATAAGAAGTGCATTTTCTCTGTCTGTCTTCTGTGGTGTCATTCTCAGACACTATCTCTAGCCATTCTCATAATGCAGCCTGAAACAATGCATCTCATTGATTCCCAGAAAAGACTAATCCTCCATCACAGACGAAATAGAGGTTTGAATTTCACTGAGAAGACATTCAGCTACCAGTTGAGGAAGTTATTACAATGTAAAAATTTCTAACCCTATAGCTGCTTGGGAAATGATAATAAAAAACATCTCACCAGGGTATCTGTGACTGCTTCCCTCTTTCGCTTAATTCCCCTGTTAGAGTTCTCCGTCTTCTCCTTCTTGCCAGATACTTTTCTTTTCCAGTCTCTCTGGCGCCTGTGAAAGTGTACTCTTCTTACAGCACTCTTCACTTTATCTTTTTATTTGATCCATCTATTTTTACATTCTTTCCTTATCTAACCCCTCCTCTCTGCTTTTCCCCTTTACTGTCTGCATCACTATCTCCTCCTTACGTTTGCTTCCTGTAGGCTGCAGGAGAGCACAGGTACCTAAACTGAGCGTCACTACAACACATTGAGCTGTTGACTATCACTGATGAAAATAGGACAAAGTACAGTGAGATACCAGGGAAAAGATGTTAGAGGAGGGAGAGAATGATTTTTTTGGGGGAGAGAGAATGGTTTTCATTGAAGATGGCAAAGGTCCATGGGAAAATTTATGAGCCAGTGAAACCATATGGTCACATTTCTCGCCTTTACAGCTCTCTCCTTCTCTCTCTGTGTGTCTTTTTGCTCTCAAACTATGCGTGTTTTTTGCATGCAGACATACACAAACTATGCAAAGCTGAAAAAAAGTGTGTAGAAGAATGATGCCTTCAAACATGAACTATCTCAGGCAATATTAGGGAAGAGGCTGCCCTCCGATGGCAAGAATGGTCAATAACAGTTTCACTCACTGGCAGATGTATTTCACAAAATCCATTTCAAATCAAGTTATTGGTCGTTCTGTTCTTGTATGCCCTTAATACCAAATTTTCATGAACTAACTTGGTTTAAATTTAGTTTTCTGACTCAGTCCCATCTTAAAATATTTAATGAAACCGTTCCAGCGATTTCCCTGAGTAAGCCCCTCCGGTGGTACGAAAGAAACATTAAATTTTAAGTTGGGGAGGGAGAAAACACAAAATAAAAACACATGAATAAGTAAAAGTGTCAGAATAATGAAATAAATGTATCCTTGGAAAACATTATGTGATTAAATCTCTGCTCTGTTTGTTGTTTTTTAGGGGAAGCCACTATTTAGTCAAGGATGGAATGCAGACTGTGCAGATTGAGCAACTGCTCCATAGACCCAGACCCCCAGGGGCCCTTAGTTAGAGCACATTACACAGTTGTTTGGCAACAAGTAACTCCATATCACTACATCAGACAAAGCTGTAGCCTAAAGGCAGTTCCTATTTTCTTTTCATTTGTGCTCACAACCTGTCTCATGAAAAAAGTATAAATTCACGGGTTAAAAACTATGGTGATTAAAGATCAACAGATGGGTTAAGGCTTATATAGAGAGCACCTGGGGTGACCAATCCGTAAAGTAGAGGACTCTTCTGACGGGACAAGAATCTGCAATTGGATTACTCAATAATAAAGTTAGTAGGAGTTATGCCAACCCAGCAGCAATCCTTCTGAAACGTACTAAATAAGTAAATAAATAAATCATAAAAAATCTGCACTGTACTAAAACTGCAACTATCATACACTCAATTATATCTTTCAAGTCTGTAATTATGAAAACAGCTTTGTAGAGATTGAAAGCTTTCAAACTATTTTAACATCTTTTTCCCCAAAAAGACACAATTTTAAAGGTACCTTGAAAATTACAACCACAGGCCATTTAAACATGAAGAAACTCCTTTCTTGTAACTGCCCAAAGGCAAGGTAAAAATCTTATCTTTTAATTTTGTATGTTCTTTTTTGTTGTTGTAGGTAGTGAAAACACTTTTGGCTGTATAGTGCAGTGCTTAGCAGTTTCACTTGAGGGGGGGTTTTCATAGCCTTGTAGCCCATGTGGAGCTTTTTTGTTGTGTCCTAAACAGTAGGGGAAAGTAGGGTAAGATGAGCCATTTTTCATATTTCGGATCACTACATCAAGGTGATCATAGTTTTGTCTCTAACTCGTGTATCTGCATATATTTCAAGATGTTGTTCATCCCTGCAAAGCAACAGAATGAGTGTAAACATAACTGTCTTGATTATATAGCATGCCAAAAAAAGTGGTCTCCTATGGTCAACTTACCCCCTGTATGGGGTAAGTTGACCATAGGAGTGGGGTAGGTTGAGACATATCCCTACTACCCCCCCACTCTCCACCCCAGCCCTCCCTCACCTTCTCTCTCCCTAAATAACAGTCACTTCTTCACAATTATGTTTATTTTTTATCTATTATATGCTATTCAGCTGGTACAATATTTCTTCTTTTGATTAAAAGCTGTTTTGTAAAAAGTCATTTTAACATGAGAATGCCTTTAAGTGATTCAGAACATTCACAGCTGTATCTTTGAAAAGAAAAAGTCACACATTTCAACAATCTGAACTGAAACTCTGATCCTCTCATCAGACTCCTTTACTTTCTCAGTTGAGCCACTGGCTTAACTTACCCCAGAACTACTATTATGACTTTATTAGTCCTATAAGCTAAAATGGTGGACTTTTATTCTAGGTTTTTGACCTCATACTGTAGCTCATAGATACCACAATTGATGTATAAAACAAATTTAAAGTGATGTTTTTGGTCTGAACACAATTCTAATAAAACTTATGACAGACTAAATTCACTTTCAAGAGTGGAAAATGATTTTTTTTTTAAATAAATGTCTAACCTCTTCACCCATGTGCTTCTAACCTTCACAGACTCCATGAATTGATGCCCATCTCTGAAATATTTGGTCACATGATCAATTTCTTTTACCATTTCCAAGTAACAGGGGGTGGCTCAACTTACCCCACTCTCCCCTATTTAGGAACGTTCAGCTATCTGCAGGCTGCTTTTAAAGAAAGCTCTGATTACTCCCCACAAAATCACTACAGCCCACAGTTACCACTCCTCGCAACTCTCGCCACATATTTCGTACATATATTAAGTTTTTTGTCTCGTGTTAGGCACAGATAAGATCTCCGGTTTTATAATAAGCACCGTCGCGTGCACAGAGCACCACAACACAACACTGCTGCACGCTCATCGGAGCCTGACGTCACATCAACGGCTCGAGGGGAGGATGTAGTTTCCACGCCAGCTGTAGTCGATGAACCGAAGTGAACGAAGCAGTGGTTATAAATGTTCGCTAAAAAACAAAAGAACTTAAATTAATGTTGAATTTTTAAAGCAAACCTTAAGATAGTAAAGGTATTCAGGAAAATTAAACACTTTGAGATGAGCGTGCAGTGTCACCCTTTGAGACCCAGGTGACATGTAGTTCTCGCTCCGCCCAGCTGGAAGCGAGAGGACGATGTCGGAATGATAAACTGCTGTGGAGAGTCAGCCTGCAACCCTGTGGCTGTCTGCTGTGGTTACTCCTTCTACTACAGCGGTTACTCTTTCCTTTGACTATTGAAAAACATTTATGTAGTTAAATTGTGATTTAGGTTTTTACGTTACTGTATGGACGTGTTTTTTTCCGTTAGTATCGCTCAGGATCATCAGATGGTCGGTGTTGACACCGTGACGGCGTAAAAAAATAACGGGGTTTGTGATTCAGTTGCTTCGGGGTATTTTTTTTTCTTTATTTAAAGTGGAAATACGAGAAACTCCCTCCATGTTGCGTGCATAGGCTATTTCCAGTCGCCTCTACTGTGCAGGACTCAACATAGTTGATGTATAGAAGGACTTTTGCATCGACTAGCTGTCACTTCATGAATGAATCTTAAGCTTCAAAGCTGTTCAAGACTCTTGAACAGAAAGTAAAAGACTATCGCCACTTTACAGCATGTTTTCACCCACAAGACAACGAGCAAGTGGACTGACACACCGTTGAAGCTGTAAAAATGCTCCTAAAGGCATAACCAGGTAAGATAAGTTATATTTTACTAGGTTACACAATCTTATTTATCACAGTAGCTACTATGAAAGTAACAGTGTTGGCTCTAAGTCGTTTTTAAAGAGACATTTCTGTTTTTCTGGATGGTCATACGTTGGTACAGGACAAGGCTGCAGTGTATTTGTTTAACTGTACCGATGTAGACAACAACCCAGTGGAGATTAAATGATGTTGCCAGTAGCCTATATCTCAGTAATTCCCAATGAAGCAGAAGAGGCCATGTTTTCTGACGTCACAACATCACCCCCAGCAGTCATGAGACAGAGGCTACTGGAAAAAGTCAGTGGGTCATGAATCAGGATGAGCAGGCCACCATGGAAAATGAACAGTATGATAAAAGTGACTCCTCTTAAGGTAGTTGACTGACTATAAATATGTATGTTGGAGTTTTAATGCTTTTTAAGTACAGCATCAGGCCACAGTCTGTTGCACAGAGTAGGACTTAGTGCAGTTTGAGTTTCTCTGAAGAAACTTGCCTTCGTAATGCCCATGAGAGGATTAAATGGTAACTTTAACCTTACTCCTGTGTTAGCTTTTACTACACACCCAGCATGTGAATGGGTCGGTTTTGACCTGTGTCTTAAATCGGCTGCAAATTACACTAAAAACAATTCGGGTCAACAGCGACCCTAACACGACAAGAACCATAATTTTACTGACAGCATTTAATAATTTTGTCAATTTAATTTTTCTATTTTTATTTTGTTCAAAGGAAGCACTTCACACATCTATAAAACAAGACAGGCGCGTTGGAGAAAAAAGACCAAAATGTAGCAAAGGAATTCCCGCACACTGTCCAACTTGCAAGCAATCATTTATATGCAATGTTTCTGTACTAGACCTTCATCAGGCAAGCATTTTCTTGTTCAAGAGAAGCCATCTTGAATAGGGAGTAGTCATTTCTCCATGACCAATCCCATTCTCACGCGTAAACACAGAGGAACAAAATCATCATTGGGTAATTTAACCAAAGAGACAGCAAATAAACAACAAAACACTTTGTGTGACATCAGTCTAAAGTAATACCCACATGTCCAGAAGAGAAATCCATAACATAGTAATTTGATTAAAAATAAATCAGTATTTTAAAATACTTTTTAGGAGATAAGTTTACATTGTAAGTTAAAAAGAGACATATTTAATTAACAAATCTCAAATATCTAGTACAAAAGGGCACATCTATCATCAAAATATACATCTAATAACAATGATCCAAAGTTCATTTTGTGCATTTTGAACTACATACACTTACAATGACAGTGAATGACAACAACAAAAAAAGGTCATCCAGATACCGACAAAATCCCTTTGCTATTTATATTTTGTTGAAATAGGGGTTACTGACAAAGTCAAAAAAGTCTTGATGCAAAAAAGTTAATTTGTGTGGTTCTTTTAAGCATTTAAAAACACAGACCCTGGTGCAGACCCTAACACAGGAGGAAGGTTAACATACAGATACCTCCTGATTCTCTTTGCCAGGCGCTCAAATCTAATTGAGATTTTTATAACATGCAGCGCAGCCTCACACTCACATATTTTAACACCACAACTGAAGTTGCTGTCAATCATGTTTCGTAACTATCTGTGCGTGTTTGTACAGTTTTAGCCTGTGATCTATTAGAACCCAGACAGTGATAAACGCCATGACATCAACACACCAGAACACATTAGAACAAGAAATGACTGAGTGCCCCTGGTGTAAGAGAGCTGGACACTCCACTGGTGCTACAGTGTTTGGGTGGGGCTGCATTTGGACACACACACACACAGACATGCAAATCAATTTGTGTGTTCCTCAGGCACCTGTTGGCTAGGGTCCTGGAGCGCCACCTTGGCTGGGGGTGTGTTTACAAATCTGATTTCCCCCAACGACAGCTGAATGTCTCAACTGTGCATCTGTCTGCAGAAGACCCCCCAAACTGTAGTTCAGTATGTTGGGGTTTTTCCCTCTGTCCCTGGCATCTGTTAGCCTTATAAAGGCCCCATATCTTGCTATGCGTAGAGGCATACATCATAGTTGTGAGGCTCTCTACGGGCAACCTTGAGGCCACCAGATAAGATTTAAGCCTGCTTGCATGATGCTAAAAGCAGATATTATAACACGGATAAGTTATTTCCACAGCAATGATAGAAATCGCAGACTGAGTGAGTCCTTGTAGAGCAAGGTCAGTGTTAAACATTTCTTCAGACTGTCAGACACCAGCTCATGGACTAGTGTGCTGTATCTTTTTTAACTCATCCAATTTCCTGACAGAAGAGGACTCATTTTTGTTCTCTTTACTTTGTTTGCACACACTCCGCTCTACTCCCTGTGGCTCACAATCAATGGTGGATCAAATGACCGGGTGTATAAAATGTCCAGGGATGAGCTCATTCTTGATGGTGTACTGTGGTTGTTCTCATGTACGTGTTGTGGTGTCTCGGTGGAGCCAAGTGACTCAGTCTGACTTTTCACTGATCCTCCTTGCCCTCCTCTCTCCCTGTATGCGGTCTATCATTAGAGCTATACTTAGCTACGCTTATCAGTTCTGTCATTGCCTTGGTAAGCCCGCAGATGTTTAAGTGCTTGGAATAGCTCGGTGTGTAACAGAGTGTAGATACAGGATCACGGGTGACGTGCTGTAGGATCAGAAATGGAGCATTGCTGGAGAGAGGAGTCTGTCTTTCTATTCAAGTCTGTCTATTACTGAGCTATGTCCAAAATACAGTGTGGCAAATAAGTCCTTTGAGATTCAACCTAAATCTTTCTACTAAATATTCTTACTTAGAGGAAAACATTAATCGAAATAACACACAGTTATCTTGTTTGCACTCATGATATCGTAGCGCTGAAATTTGAGGAAGCAGTTTTGAATGGGTCAAGTGGTTTTGTTAGTGCATGTGTCCTTCAACGGTGTGTTTACACAGGTGCTTGCATGAAGACAAGGCAGGGTGGTAGCAGCAATTGTGTCTCATTATTGGCTGGATGATGGCGTTTATTGTCAAGGTACAATGAGCAGCTGGTTAAAGGTCTGAAACCTTTGACTCAACATGAAAAATGTTCCTGCCGCACTTATCCTTCACATTTGAACTTGTCACTGCAGAAAAAATCTGACAGGGTTTTCGGCAGGAGATAATTTACAGATTATTATAAGCACTGAAACCCACCTAGTGAAGTTTTTAACTAGTTAAAAAACAGACTAAAACCAGTATTGATGCCTTTTTACTCCTGGCAGTAGCTTCTTAAGATCTGGTGTGGGTGAGATAGTTTTCACATCACCTTAATTCAGAGGGCTAGTGGTTAGACCGAATAAAACACTTTCCAAACACAAAATGTTCATTATCTCTATTCTCACAAAGCTCCACCTCTCTGAAACCATGCATTTTTTAACCAACTGGAATTTGTCCTGTTTTTCTCCCATAAAACTACTTCCAATTCCAACAAAACATGGCTTTATTAGACAGCTTTTTTCGACATTTAAGTTGCTAGAAGCAGAAGCCATGCCAAATGCATGACAGATGTTGTAAATCTGACTTCTGCTGTCACAAAACACAGCATTCGATAACTCTTAGCAATTTTTGTATCCTCCTGCAATGTGAGCTGTCATTCACTGTCTTCAGAGTGAGCCAATGAGTTCAGGAGTTGCAGACTGAGCTGTTTAGTTTAACCTTCACGAAAATATGAGAGTGATTTGATAAAGACATTCATTTAAGTGTGCTCACTTACAACACTGCCATCAATGATAAGAATGATTGTTTCTAAAGTTATTCAGAAAATCTCACCTAGGGCTAGGTATAAGACAAATTGATTGACTTTCTGCAACCTAAACAACTTGTATAATATTTTTCATGGCAAAAAAACTTCCAGTAAGAGCTCAGATGATGAAGGGTAAAAAAAAAAACTGTCTCAAACATGCCCTGGACTAAATCAGCAAAGAGAAAAGAGGTGCCCTTTTTGTCCACAGGGGGCGCTAAAATCAACACAAACTTAAAGTTCCTCACAGGAACTTTGAATAAACACTCTTGCAATGCTTTATTCTGAGAGTACCCTATATAATGTCTGAGCTGAGCTCCGTTTCTGTATGATGTCTGCACTTTATAGCATGACAGCTGTCGTTGTTGATATATATTACTTACTATACACCCAGCATGCTTCACCGAGCTCCGTTTTATCTCTTTAGCTTCAGGTGATATAACTCCATTAAGCTTGCACTACACCAGGTCACAGAGGTCACTCCTTTAAAACCTTTAGATCTAATTCAATAATCCCTCCTGGCTTGTCATGTGATATAATAGAGAGTCTACAGTATGTGCTGTTTGGGATTAGACACTGGAGTCATGGTTTGAGGGTAAAAGTGAATTTTGAACATATCTTCACAAAAACAAACACAGTCATTCTCATCATATGTTTCCCACATGCATGGTTGTTTTTCTGGGACATACTGGCCTCTTTCAAGAGCACTTATTAATCAATATGTCAGGGTGGCTTCACATGTTCCTGTATCTCTTTCAGGTAACTCTACTTTCAAAGCTGTCAGACACTTCCTCACTTACTTTTGCTTCAAGATAACGTTGAGTATTTGTTGTTGCAAAGTAAGTTTGACTTCTTGATCTCAGTTGGTATTAGAGTGGTGTTGTATTTATTCATTATCCATGTCCCGTTCAAAGTCCATATTCAAATTATTTCCAGTGTCAGTTTATGCTGTTTTCTCCTGCTCAGACATGATGTTGATATCCAAATGTTGTATTTGCATGGCAGGCTTAGGTGCACTATCTTAGATAACTTAGCATTTCATTGTCTTATGGTGCCTCCCTGTGTTCAGAGTAGTTCAAACAGCACATGTACATCGAGCAAAACAGCAGTGAGCACTATCTGTTAATCCCGGAGGGCCCCTGAGGTGAACAGAAGAGTACTCTAGTGTATCTGACCCTCTTTTGGATAGGTTCCCATCCACTTAAATCAGTTGACTGAACAGCTCTAAACCCTGTGAAAAAGTGGACACAAAGACATGGCACTTGATAAATGTTAACCACCAACTGTGGCCTTATTTGATGTGAGGAGGCCTTGTTCTCCCTGTGAGACTGTCTTCTGGTTACTGTACAATAAAGCGCTGCCTTAGGATACAGTAGAGATACACTTCACATGAGTGTTTTTTTTTTTTTTTTTGAGTGAAACAGCCTGATAGAGAGAGCGGAAAGGAAAGAGGCACAGGAAAAGAGGAAGTTGGGCAGAGAGGAAGTTGACTTAATAGTGTATTGTCCATTCACAGAGGAATAATCCACAAGGAGCATGGTCTATTAAAAGCTTCATATTTACACTGTGTATCATTTCCTAAGCTTAAACAGAGTCATAGTATCATGAGATGCATCAAATCCATTCTCATGACAGGTCTGTGTTTAGATTTTTGTCAGGTGGCGATGAAGAAAAACCCGAAACGTTACATCAAAAGAGGCAAAATTTTAAATGAACTCACGTGTCAGAGAAAAAAAAACAGTTGATACAGCTTCTGCCATTACTGTTCTTGAATCAGTGGAAAGTGTAGGTTAAGAGCGTGCAGTCAACTTTACATGTGACTCTTGAGTCCCAGTCGTTAATGTTTATGTGTGACTGTTAATGAGTCTTGTGACAAAGAATGGGTCTTTGCCAAAAGGGCTTTATTGCAGTGCATAACCCCATGAATGTGCCTCCCCTTTGGAATTATCATCTTTGAACTTCGGTTTCATGTTATATTGAGCTTCAGAAGTATGATCCTCTCAGGCATTTTCTCATGATGTACATTTTTCTCTTAAGCTTCTATGCAGCTTATATTCATACAGAGGTAATAGTTGTGCAATATCTGGGATTTTAAAAAATGATCACAGTGATATGTATGCTTTCCCAACAGTGTAACCCATGTCCTGTGTGCTGTTGATAGACATTGCCTGTTGATATTTGCAGAATTCTTAGTGATATTTATTTGACCATTTGCTGTATATCCTGTGCTACAGATAAAAATGTGGTGAAGTTATCTTCCACAGCAACTTGCTTAGTGATCAGTGCTCAATGAGTTCTTTACTGAATTCTACTCTTTACATGTTACATGAAAGAATCATGATTTTCATTTTTAACTACAACCAAAGCTGTATGCAAAGTTATAAGAAAAAAAGATTGGTAAATCAAAATTTGTATGAAATAAATTCAACTGTTTGTCCAGTTAGTTCGGCAGAGGTGACATTATTAAGCAGGAGAAAGTTAGTACAACAAATATAGCAGCACTTGGGGAAAGACATTAGGAATGCAAGCAGGGCACAAATGAGATGGACCTGACACATAAGGATCGGAAGATGTGCTACATGAAAATAAAATACTTTGTAAATAAGACAAACACAAAGGAAAGACAAATGCTAAATTAGCAAAGCAGTCCAAAAAAAAATGTATAAATTGCACTCGATTGTATCGCAATACTCTGTGTTGCAAAATGTTAAAAATCACAATAATATCATATTGTGGCCCAAGTATCGGGATAATATTGTATCGTGGAGCCACTTGTGATTCCTGCCCCTACTGTGATGCACATCTACCAAAGATTTTCATAACCTTAAATGAGATTATTTAGCCTCATATCTTCTAGATGACATGCTGCCATTGTGAACACTTGTAGTTGCGTTTACATCCAATCAAATGACTCTTCTTAATGTAAAAAGGCTACTTGTGCTGCTGAAACCTCTAAAAACCAATACCTACTCTGAAGGTCTTTGCAGCTCTCAGCTCTTTTAACCCACTTTTGTTGTTTGCTTGACCCACAAACCGATAAATCTTTACATGAGAACTCATAAATCCAGATCATGAGCTCACACAAATCGGTTAATGCTATCCGGTCTAGCTTGAAAAAGCTAAAAGCTGCTGGAAGGAATTACTGGTGAGAGAAAGTTAAATATGTAGAAAGCAAGGGAGCTTCATATTCACTCTGATGAGTCATGGCTTAAGTTGTGTTTTAGGGATCTGAACAAGTAGATAGAAATAAAACATGGCTGGTAGAGAGAGTCCAGATTAGTTATTGCACATTTTTACAGGAGATGAGAAACAAGTTTGTCATTTTAGAATCCATGGTAGCCTCTGTCTGCAGAAAGCTTACCAGCTGACCACTGACAGGTGAAGTGATTATCAGAGATTATCTTTTCATGATAGCACCTGTTAGTAGGTGGGTAGCAAGGGAACATTTTGTCCTCGAATTTGATGTTTCTGAAGCAGAAAAAATGGGTGAGCAGAAGGATGTGAGTGACTTTGACAGGGGCCAGACTGTGATGGCTAGATGACTGGGTCAGAGAATCTCCAAAGTTGCACTTTTTGGTGGGTGTTCAAGTGAGTAACAAAACTCCAAAGTTTTATTTTGCATTGGTTCGAGGTTTAATGACAGAACTCGTCAGTGATCCCCTGTCATGGTCCCAGTGAAGTGTGATTGTCATTTGGAAAGAAAAGTAAGACTTGGGCTGCTTTTTGACCTGCTTTTGGCTCCCATCTTTATAAATGGATCTAATAAAGTCGCAGACAGTGACTGACACCTCTGCTGTTGCTCGGGCGACACTCATCAGCCTTTCTAACCCTCGTGGCCAATCAGGAGGTGAGAATTAAACAGGGCTGTCAAACAGACTCCGAGACTCACCCAGTGGTTCAAGTGAAGGTCATTCTGCACATTACAGGGACAGCAGATACTCACATCTGACATGCTGTACACATACCTAGAAAGATAAAGCAGACAGGAAAGAGATGTTTGGAAAAACGTTATTACAGTGATGGAAATGTGGACATCTGGGCTTATAAAACTGTAAGGATAATTGGATTTATATAAGTCCTATGCCAGGGTGTCTACTGCTAAGCCTCACACCTCAGAAGGAAAGCAGCAGGATTATTCTTATGGATGAGTCAAGGAGGATGATGGGTGCGTTTTAGGGGTGCTGTGTGTCGTGACTATTTGCTAGAATGACTTTTTGTAGTCGCTTTTTCAGTTCTGTATGTATTGACTCTTTACTTTCTTTACACCATTTAAAATGTTCAAAAATGTTTTTGTCTTGAATCAGCTCCACAGATGTAAAAACATAGAACAGATTGTTATAGTAAAACATATCACTTATCATAAATCTTCACAAAAATGTCAACCTGAGTGGGACCACTGCTCTGTCAGTCATGAAATGAGTAAGGCATCGTATTCTACCTCCCTTGAGCCTTTCGAGTAATCTCATGACGTAGGACAGCAATGTGCTCAATGATAAGTGCTGTTTTCGCTTGTAAATACTTTTTGTGTTAGAAGGATTATTTGGCTTTAGTATTTAGACTTTGAACCATATTGTGGATAAATAGTCAGATTTTTCCTGCTACAAATAATCTCTTTTGTACGGAGAATGAGTCTTTCCAAAATGTTTCTTTTTTGGCTGTATTCCCCACAAGCATCTCTTCTTTCACTCTTCCTTCCTCTTGCACGAATGAATCGGGGGCTCCTTAAGAGACGCACTATCAAATATTAAAGGCACCCATGAAGCCTCTGTTCTCTCCACCCACACACCCATCAGCACACACCCCACACGTCACATCATACACACACGCGCGTACAAACACACACGCGCAGCCCCACATGCAAGGAGAGAGACGAGACAGATCAACCACAGAAGAGTGTCTTCCTGTTCCTGTACTCTCCCCTCTCTTAGGGCGGTACCTTACTCTCAGTGAAGATGATGAAGGAAACTAAAGTGCAGAGTGACTTAGCAGGATGCAGCTCTTGTCCTAGTGATTAACCATGGGATGAAAGTGATTGGAATAATCAACATTAGTTCACAGAGTTAAGGTAATTCTTTGTTTCTGCTTTATATGTGTCTCTGCTTGTGGTGGTCCTGTGTCATCCAACATACAGCATGTGTTATGATGAGTTACTGCAGTTACTTATGTAGCAGGTTGCCTTGCCTGAACTTTCTTAGGACAGACTGTTTCCTCTGTTGTTTTTTTGTCATCTGATCCAGCACAGTTAGCATCACCAAACCATCTCTGCTCTCATTGGATTAGCATGTCTTAGCATCAGTGCAGCTCAGCCCAGTATTGCTTTCACTCAATACACATTAGCCTAGCGTCAGTGTTGCTTTCATCCCTGTCTTATTCTATTAGCCTGCTCTAATGGCACTCTGTTAATCTCTTCAGGGAGAGAGCTATGGCCCACTACTGCCCTGTCCAGATGACTGGCCCAGTTATTACTCCACAGAGACACAGGGCTCTGTCAATATGTAAATGAGGCTGCACAGATTCAATAGACTTTCTGAAATTGATCTCTGCTGTGGCCTGACAGCACTAGCCTTTGCATCCATTCAGTCTTTTTGAACTGTGGAAAAAAGGAGACTGCTCAGAGATAGTGGTTGTTGTAAGGACCTTGGGTGCTCCATTGGTTATTAACACACTTATTGCCGAGTAAAGCCAGCCAGACTTGGTCCTTTAGACCTTGATTCTTTAACAATTGATCTGTATAGCTGAGTAATTGTATGAGGCAATTAAAAACGGATCTATTGGGATAGGCAGAATTAGGGTGATTCAGAGAAATTGCAAGTCACAGCTGATTTCCATATTGGGCCAAACAAGGGAAATGTTTTCCTTCTGCTCATCCATCTTGTCTGTGCTTTTATTCTTTGCAGGGTGTCTTTTATGAGTTCTCCTCAGTTGGCAACCTCAGCTCAGTTTATGTGATTTAGAGATATCTTATTTCTATGACTCTCTATCATGAGACAGTTGATGTGAGCCACGGAAAGAGACAAAATCTTTTGGGGCTTTTTTTGTCCATCCATCCACCCAACCTTTCCTCCCGTGATCTTGAAGGAATATCTGCCTGTTGGATTCAAATGATGATTTAGATTTCAAGATAGACTTGTAGATTGTGAGGCTGCATGTCAAAGGTCAAGGCCTCAGTAGTTTCTCATAAAAAGTAGTTTAGCTAAAACACTTGTTTCATTTGAAATAATAACACCGCTCACTTTTGTCCTTGAGTACCTTTGTTAGTAGAACTGTCTGAAAACAGCAGAATAACCACATGGTTTGTTGAGTTAAAAAAAACACCAGTATACATGCATCTAAGTTTGTGAGGACATTCTCCAACAAGGATTATAAAAAACTTTTCTTTTTTTGTGTACCAGTGCTCCTTTTTTCTGTGCAGTTCTTTCTTACTGTTTTCTTTTTTCAGTTTCTTTTTACTGTTTGTTTTTTGATGTGGCATTAATTAACAGTATAATACATTTTCGTTCAGATTCCTTAAAGTAGATTTCTACACTAAAATGACAAATGAATGACTGCCAGATCTGCAGAGGGATGCATTTATAATCAAATCAACTGATACTTTTTTAGTTCCCAGTTGTGTATGCTGTATTCTTGTACAGTGTGTACGTCAACAACATCTGGTCTACTCTTATTACTGCACTAACTAATAGTAAGAGACTCACTGTGTTGCTCTGTCAACATTTATAAGTATTTTTTTAAACTGAATGATTTCAAACATGCCATAAAAAGACAGGTTTTTGTTTTGTTCAGAACCCCTTATTCTCTTTTTTCCTCTGGGGTATCCACAGTCTAATTTCAGTCGAATAAGAAGTCCCCCCTTCTAATCTGTTGAAATTGAATCGAATGACAAGTGTGTTCTGACAAACTGTGAGGTTGTGAAGTGTTGTATTGGTGGGGAACTACAAGCACTGCTAGTTGGAGACAGACTGGCTGTGGGGATAAACAGCAGGATTGGGGATTTACTGTGTGTAGTAGAGCACCTCCATTCATGCGTAACCCCAGTGACCCAATAGATCATTGCCCCCTGGCTGTCATATCCTATCTGCATCTATGCTGTTACCCCTGAAGAATGCATCTCTGTGGTGAGTGTGCCCGTGCAGTTTACAAGTGAAAGCTTTGCCAGAAGAGTTATGAACATCCTCAGCCTCTCAAATCGGATTTTTCAGCCCTCCTGCTTGTCTGCCAGGTGCTTTCTGTCTGGCTGTCCTTTGAGTCAGAAATAAAGTAATCCCAAATAACCTTCTTGGCAGAGAGAAAGCTCTCATTCCCTATAAGACATAGAGAAAGAAAGAGAGGATGTCATCTTATTTCTTGCTTATTCCACATGTGGGTATCAGTGCTAAATTGCAGGTCTTGTAAAAGAGAAATCCGCCCTAAGTCTTGTCTCATTCCCTCTCTGCTGTCTTACAGTAATTAAAAGTGCATGTTTATGTTATATCACTTCTCCTCCTCTTTATGATCATTTTATTTCTTTCCGGCTCGGGCTTGTCTCTTTCATTAATGTTTCTCATTAAGTCCGTCTTGCTTCGAGGTAAAGCCATTGCAAATACACAAGCGCCAGGCAGTTCTGGATGTCGATCTGTCAATCATAACACACACACAAAAAAGATGAAACTTTTATGCTTTTGACAAACTTTCCGTACAGTGACAAACTCGGATTTCTTCTAAACTGAATTATTAAAGCTATTGTGATGTGTCTCAAAGCTCAACTGGATTAAAATCGGATCAACAAAACTTGGACTTGCTGTAGGGTTTCTGCTATGTTCACAAGGTCTACATATGGAGAAGTATGATAAAACCCAAGGTCAGACTTTGTCAAGGTTTTGTGTGTTGCCTCACAAACAGCTAAGAGTTGAAGATGGAAGGTTGTTGACATCAGTTGATGTGAGGTTTATCACAGGCCTTGTGCTTGTTATGTTACGTTGCTCTGGGATATTTATTTACAGTACTTTACTCTGGGGGGAGGGGAAGGATTTCAGATATGAGCCTTTGACAGATGGCCTGCACGGTTTACTGCCCTACCTCGAAATGTGTGTCAGACTGTTGAAATCTTGTTATTTATTTGTGGTGCTTTCAAGCTGACCTGTGTCTTTGTTCCAGGATTGGGGGTTAGAGCTGGGTAGCGACCGTAGAGTTTTGCCACAGGACTTTTATTTTTGTTGCTCATTTTGTTTTTCAGTTGACGTTTGCAAGTTTTTTTTGTACTCAGCAGTCCAAGATGTATGAAATAGCACAGGCATAGGTAGTATTGACAAATCAATATGGGCAATAGAGCTTCACTTATGGACTATATCATGTGACAGCAGTCAGCTACTGACTAGCCATTAGAAAACTGTTTGACTGTTTGTACTGGAGTACAGTAGCTCCTAACCAGTTCACAAAAGCACTATGCCAGTAAACTGTGGGTATGTTTCAAGATTGATTAAATGCAGAGAAAGTTATCTTTCACAGGAAAAAGCTGAGGTTTTTTTTAAGCTCTCTTTACATCTGTTTGTGTCAGTTAATCACTTTTAAGAATTTTGGGACTTTTTTTCATAATGCCACTTGAATTATTAGGGGACATCAATTATCAGGTCTTCAAAATTTTTCTCACAACTAGTTTTGACAGAAGATGTAAAACTAAGGCTATGGAACTGTTATATTGAATCATGGCTCCTCACTGTATTTGTGGTAGCAGCAAAAATATAACAGTTCTTATAATATTGGAAGAAGACAAGCTGTAAATGAGGGGATTTTTAATAGTGATGAAAAAATAAGAAAACAACAACAGAGAGGACCCAGATGAAGATATACTGGTCACAGCAGTGCATGGATTGACTGCTTTGTAATCGTGATCCGCTGGACTGGACAAGAATGGGACTGTTGACAGTTTAGCAGAAAATCTTAATCTAATTGCTTCCTATTAAACACACATAGACACACAGTCACCACCCCCTCCCCAGGGGCAAAGAGGCTTTGGTTGCCATGCCTGCACATGCTGACCTGATTTTGTGTGTAAATAAGTGTGTGTTTTTGTATTTGCACCAGTGTATGTTTATGCAGCAGATTAGGGTAGTGGCATAGCCCGACACTACGGTGGCAGCAGTGAGTGTGCCTCTTTGATTGTAGACACGTGTGTCTGAGCATGGGAATGTGGGGCAATGAGGTACAGAAAAGGAGACCCACATTGTAACACAACACCCCTCCCCCAGCTCTTCAAAAGTTGAATAGATGATTGCTCCAGTATCTGCCTTTCTGTCTATATGCCTGTTAATCAAGGGATTCATTCACACGAGACAAACTACCTGATCTGTAGTGGAGCATTAATACAGCAGGTACTTATTAAAAGTCCATTGGTATTTGTGATTATTGATGGTAATTGAGAAAACAATAGGTTATTTTCTCTACAAACAGTTTCAATAACAGCTTGCAGCCTCATACAGACAAATCACTATTTTGCTAACTGCACCTGCCATCTGGAGCTTGGTAACGTTTGTATCCATTATCCTCCTGAACAAGCCAGATGGATGCAACACACAGGTGCTAAACATGTACACTTGTCACATGGCTGATTGACATTGAATTAATCTAACAATGAGTTAAAAAAGACAGCCCTCTGTTTTCCCTCCATTGGTTTTTTCATGTTTTACAACATCCATTCACTATTCACAGATTTTTGGCGACCCTCCCAGCACTTGTTTCCCGACATCCTCTCAGGAATTGTCTCTTTTTATTTGTTGTTGCCTATACTCTGAAAAACCTATGCCAGCTACTGTTTTAAAAGTCTCTCTAACTTCTATTCATGGTGGCCCTCTCTTACCGCTTTAATATTTTATAGCCTTGCAACCTGTAACCCTATTCTTTTTTTTTTTTTTTTTTTAGTGTTGTAGGTTTTTCTTTCTGCTTGGCATGAAGTCACATGACTGAATAACTAACAGTGAGACAGACGCCTGATTTGTAAAGTGTGATTACAATTTGTGGCTGTTAATCCGTGTAGCAGTCACAAAAGGACAGAGGCTTATGGAGCCTTTGTGTCTCACATGACTACAAGAAAGCAGAAAGGCTGACCTGCTGTGACAAAGCCTCAAGTCGCCCTTTAATCTTGCTCAATTAATCCCTAATGCTCCTCATAGTCAGTGATCTTTGAAAAGAGACGGACATGTAACTACTGCAGCAGGTAGACAGGACTACCCGTAGCATTTGAAGGGTTTGTAATGACAGATATCTCTAACACTGTTTGTATGGTTGACTTTGTTCACTGGAAACGTACAGGTG
This sequence comes from Xyrichtys novacula, assembly GCA_962446985.1. Lineage (NCBI taxonomy): Eukaryota > Metazoa > Chordata > Actinopteri > Labriformes > Labridae > Xyrichtys > Xyrichtys novacula. Next base: position 19,543,086 of record OY660874.1, on the reverse strand, counting down.
GACATTACAGCACAACTTGACTGACCTGACAGACCAATTTAGAAATGTTAGCTTGTATTACCTCTTTGTGTTCAAATGTAAAGCACAGGCTGGATCACTGTTCTGGACAGAGTATGACTATGGTAAGATACATCAGTTGGATTTGTTTTGTGTGATATCTATTGTTCCGGGAAGTTGTGATTTTAAGTTTTAAAGGAATTTGTTATATTCTCATGCTTCATAGCAGTGCCACAAGTTAAACCATCGATGCTGACAACAAATGATCTTTTATCCTGTCTTTCTGTTTCCACAGTTGTGTGTGATCCCATGCCCCCCATGCCTTTGTTGGCATCTAATGGAAGAAAAAGCGCCCATCAGGTCTACTATGGTATCCAGGTTGCCTAAATTCGGTGGTCGTTCCTCAACCGGTGGCGCAAGCCCCTTATCCAATGGCTCTACACAACCAACTACTCCTGCACAGGATGGCAAGACTACTCCACCAGGAACACGCACAAATGGTGTGGTCCATGCCTCTCCATTCTCCATGAAATGGAAGAAGGATGAGGGGACAATACCCCCCAGCCCCTCTATCCCCATCAACCTAGTGGATGGGGGAGAAGATAAGGCTCCAAAACAGCTTCCCTCGATAACAAAGGAGGTCAAAAAAGTTGCTCCAGGAACACCCAAGATACGAAGGTCAGGTTCTTTGACTGTAGCTGTCTCCAGTCCTACTGCTATTCCAAAGCAACCCTTAAAGATGAGTTCCAAAGTAGGGACCAAGCTCGGGCAAAGTCCTTTGAACGGAGGCCCTAAAATGAGCCCCACAGGCTCCAGCATTCCTGCAAGAACAGGATCAGATTCCCGCCTCTTGTGCCCAAGTTTAGGCTCCAGCTCTCCCAGAAGTAGCTCTCAGGACAGCCTATCCCAGTCAAGTGACAGCCTGAAGACCTTGGCACTCGATAACATGGTTCGCTCCAACAGTTTCACTCACTTTAAGCAAATCCCCTCACCTACCAACCAACCCATGAAACGGTCCTTCTCTTTCAACCGGGCTGTGGAGCTTGCAAAGCCTCTGGCAAACACTCAACTGTCTCCTCGTAGGAGTAGTTTCCTCAAACCCCCCCAGCTGAGCAATGGAAGAGTGGGTGTTGGACTTGGAAGCATTAATGGCAACATTGGAGGTGGAGGACTTGGAGGATTGCAGTATAGTAGGACCCCTCCAGCTGCCTCCTCTCTGCCCACTCTTTCAATCCCTCCAGCACCCAGTACTCCCAGGGCTCTAAGGAAGCCTCTGCTCCCCAGCTGCGTGCTGACCAAGCCATTGAGTAGCAGTGGGAGTCCTTTGGGCTACAGGCTGGCTCGGTCTGGGCAGGCAAAGCAACAGAAGCCTCTTTTCCCAGGTAAAGTCAAGGGTGACATCAAACCTCCAACAACCCCTGATTGTGATGGGCTTGAAGAAAAAGCGATAGACAGTAAGCAGACTGGCGAGGTTGACAAAGCAGACCCCTACAGTGACAGTGATGGATGCTCTGGAGATGGAGAAGGAAAAAGAGGTGTGCTTATTATGAGTTCTGACCAGGTAGCAGGTGAGACTCTAGAGGACATGTCTTTATCTTCTGCCTCATCTCTAGAAAGAGTCGACATCAGTGAAGAGTTTCTGGATGACTTTGACAGTGTGGGGGATGTATTCAGTGATGGGGATCTGCCTGACAACAGAAAAACTGGCAAAACAGCTCAGACCCCCCTACACAGCTTTCTCAATGAAACACTTGACTGGGACTCAATGGATCTTGAAGGTATAAACTCTATTTGAGAAAAAAATGGTTCTTTTTCGATGTTACGTATGCCTCAGGGATTCAGGCCTGTGTTTTTCTGATTTATGCAGGACACAAAGATGAAAGCCCCATGCAGGACTCCCAGGGACCACTGGGATCATCTTCAGAGCCTGCTGACGGCCTTCAGGCTTCATCTTTGGAGCTGTCACCCTCTAACAGCTCTGGTGGTACCTACATGTGGGATGAGGATGGTTTGGAACCCCTTGGAGTGCCGAGGACACTTCCATGTGACAGCTATGATGACTCAGAGCTCAACAGCATGGTGAGTTCTGTTTCTACAGGCATTAGCAAAGCCTTTATATTTACACGTCAGCCCTGAAACTTGGGTTTGGGAATTTTCATGTTTGTTGATGAGTTACAAAAAATGTCACTCAGTGTGTCCTTATTAATCGATCGTCAATCAATCTCATCTTTCAGAAAAGGGCGAGAGAAGCCAAAAATCTTCTGTGCTGTTTATTAGCCCAAAAATTCAGAAAACACTAAATCCTGTTACAGCTTTGACAAGCTCATATGACTGTGACGAAGTACTTGTGAGACTACAAGTATGGAAGTTTTCAGTATCTCTTGGAGAGGGAGAGGGTTTAGAGGAAAAGCTAACCTTTTCCAGAGTTGGCTCTTTGAAATGTTTTATGTCCCATAAACAGTAGCACTACCAGTGTATAGTTAATAACAGTATAACAGTGGAAGTGCTTAGAAAGTTAGTTTAAGTTTATTCAGCTCATATACTCTGGCCATTACCAGACTCATACGATATGAAACACTTGTAGAGTTCCGACAAAGCTCCTGGTCACAACTTACAGCCTTTTAGCATTTTGCTCTGTACTCTTTAGTCCATTAACTAGTGCCCCTTTTAAATAATTCCTCTTTCCCTCTATAATTAGGGATTAAATGAGCAGTACAACGGCTAAAAGGAAATGTAAAATTGTCTATAGTTCTGTGCCAGTTTTTGCTACCACTTTGATGCCAAGGCCTCCTTCTCCCCGAGAGGAATGCTGACCTGGCCACCAACCGTGTGTTAATTGCATTGCTGGCCTTGCTGTTTTTTTTTTTTTTTTCATTCCAGTACCAAGGCATCTGAGCTCTGGAATTTGTAAAGAGCTTAAAAATGAGCTGGATTAGACGAAAAATAAGCTTAATGTGTTTACCACTTTTACCATGTGATGTTGACACAAGCTTGGAAGTCACTGACATTGGTATATATTTGTCCCACAAGGGAGGATCCATCAGCTACTAGAATACTAAAGGAAGGAGGAGAGAGCGCTTTGTGTGTAGGTGTGTGTGTGTGTGTGTGTGTGTGTGGTGTTGTTGTCAGTACAAGCACACATGCATTAACCATGTGCACTTGCTTAAGAGTCTTTCAACTTGTGAATATGTGCATGAACACGCCTGTTTTTGAGTTGAGAAGCTCAGCTGTCATCACGAGGCAAAGTGACGGCAGGTCAGCATCAAAGTATTGATGTCTTGATAAAGTGAACTGCAGACAACCGTAGACTTAATATGTAGCCACTTTGTGGTCTGTGTAAATCCCTTTATTTACTATTTATGTTAAAATATTTGAGAAAGTAATGCTTAGAATTTTACAGAATACGGAATTACAAGAGGCTATTGTATGGATGGAGTCTTACTACAAAATATTTTGACCCAAACTTCCTTCATTATATCGTCACACTATTTCGTAACAGAATAAGAGTGCAAAAAAGGAGCTATTGAAGTCAAATTACAAAGTAACAAGAATACCCAATGCTATTCAACTCGACCAGAACAAAACAGCTACAGGGCCACTGGTATATCTTTGAAAAGGAAATGTGTGTGGCTTTTGAGTCTAACCAGAGGTTGTTTAGCTGCAGTCACAGCCATTATTACTGGCCTTGGCCACTGCAGCAAAACTGATTGAAGTCTGTGGAGAAAGACTTACTGGTACATGTTTGCAGACATGAGTGTGACCTTTCAGTAAAAAAAGAAAATCTTTCTATCGCACTGCCCAGTACAGTGATACTGTCTCCCAACACATGTATTGTGAATAGTATCATCTCTAACGTGTGCACATACGGTCAACTGCCTGGAGGAAACCTATTGTGATGGACTCGGCTGTCAGAGAGATAAAGGCTTAATGACCTGTGCAAGAAACAAGAAGTCAGAGAGAGAAAAAGCAAAGAAGAAAAGGGTGTAACCAGAAAAAGCTGGAGAGACTGATTGCTGATGTATAAAGATCAGCTCCATGGGGAGCCTGCCTTTCAGATATTAGACTGAGCTCTTTGATTAGAAGAAATGAGCCCACTTACTGTAATTGGATGCACTGAGCTCACTCTATCCCACCTCTACTTCTGCTCTCTTTTGGTTTCATTCACTTCATTTGCATTGCTCATGTAAGCACTCTACCCATTTACAGAGTAAACTGTTCACCATAATGACAGAAGAAAACCATGAGAATAATCTTGTTACAAAGCAGCGTCTGTGTCCAAAAGGATTAGTGATTCTTTTGGATTTATCCTACACAAACACTATAGTCTGCAGAGGAAAAAATGAGGCATCAAACAATGAGTATCACAGTTAATAAATTAAAGCCTCCTTTGAATTTAAGCATCTGAAAGCTTCTTTCGCTGGAAAGAAAGAAACCTAGAGCATTTCTGTCTCATCCAAATCCTACTATATATAAAATGAAGTGCATGCAGTCATGGCTTAACAAAAAAAGCAGATCAAAAATGATGTTGATAGCATTTATGTTATCACTCTGTATTCTTCCTCTGTTTTTCAGTAGATGATGCGATGTTTCAGTGATTTAACAGCTCATAGAGGGGTTATCTTGCCAATCTGCAGTTCCTAACTCAGTCCACTTGGAGGCACTGTGCATCCTTAAGACACCACAATGTGGATGCGCTCTTTGCCTGCTTGTGTGTCCCGGTGTTTTCTAGCTATATATGGCACTATCTGCGTTCTTATACCTCTGTGCAAAATCAGGAAGTGGGCTACCTGAGCTGATAATAACATCCCCATGATGCACCATACAGCTTGGTACTGTACCAGCTTTATGAAATTGGCAGTGTGAAATGGAGGGTCACTTCTCAAAGTGACTGTTAATGTTTTCCTAGCCTCAGTGCAATTTATCACGCAGAGCAACAAGGCACAATTTAAATGGTTTAACTATTTTAGAGAACTCGAGATTACTTCTTTTATTTTGTCAGGCAGCCCACAAGCAATCATAAATTCCCAAAATAAGGGAAAGAACTTAAAGTGGAATAGTAGAAAACACCTGTGCAGTATCTTACAGCCCAATACAATACACCCGTGAGACAAATAAACTCAGCGAAGCGTGTGATGTTTTATTTGTGTGCAAAAGGGGATGGAATTCAGAGTTTGGCTTAAGTTAGTTGCAGTATTTTTTGAGCCTCTGTATTTTGTATTTTGTAAACTGTAGCCCATATATGTAGTCTCTGCTTCTTTATGTATATAGTCAGTTTTTAGCCCCTGACTCACCATTAGATACAGAGAGTAATCAAATGTTTGAGACTAATGCTTGAGAATAACCATAGAGTAAAATTAGTGAATCACCACAATCTCAAATGTAGCATGTACTGCAGGGTCACTATACTGTATTGCATTACATTGTCAAAAACATTAAGCATCTGGCTCAATGTTTCCTTCTTTTGGAAACTCAAACTTCATGGACAAGTAACTTTAGGCAAAATTAACTCCGTAAATTTCTGTTTTATTTCCTTTAGAGCTGGTCTGTTGATTCCATTATGCATTCAGTTTCTCCTAAAAAAAGTATTTCCCCCAAATTAAAATCCCATATCCCTTCGAGCAGCATGAAACTTTCATGAAAAAAGCCTGAATGTTTACCTGTTTCTTCTTATTATTCTGTCTTCTTCATTCCTTCCTCAACAAACAAAATCCTGGTGGATCTATAATCCTTTGGTTTCTCCCCCTTTGCCTCCCCAAAGCTGCAGAGGTACGACTGCTTCTTATCCCCGATTTCTTTGTTTTGCCTCTAATTTTAGGCTTTTGCGAAGCCAAGTGAAGACAGGTCAATTCATTAGTGTTTAAATGAGTGAGGTGCTTAAGCCCTTTGTCTGCAGAGTGCCTATCCATTTATAGAATATGGTGCCAGTGAAGCGGCGATGCTGCTGCATTAATGAGGCTTGTAGCTCTGCTGCTTTTGTTGCTCTTGATTTTAAACAGACAGCAGCAACACTTTATGGTAAACAGTGTTTTTGTGCACCATTTTGTGTGTACAGAACTTTCATTAGAGATCATTACACAGGCATACAACCCAGAATTATTGCTTGTAGAGACCTCAGTCTGAGTCATTCCTAAAATTACAGCCTATTCATCTCTAATCATCAACCATGACTGCCTTTGATTTCTACCATCAGCCTTGACTCTTTCTTTTACTACAGAACATTACCATGCTGCCTCTTGGAAGAAAGTTGTTACTCGTTTGGACCTAATGCGTAGCATACTTTCCACGGATGGCCCCTTATATGGAAGATGAAAGAAATGACATTATCAGTTTAATTGTAGCGTACCGTTGTTTCTAGATGTAAGGTAAAAATAGTTCCGTCTCTGAGTTTTCTTGCATTTTCTATAATTAGAGTTTTTTTGGAAACTGTATCCATACAATATCTTTTTTTTGGTTGGGCATGAAAGTCCCTGAACAAGTTTTACAAATGTGCTGGAGGAAGTTTAACAGAAGAGAAGAACAGAAGTTCACAGCTTTTCATTTTCAGACAGAACATTGTGATAGTTTCTATATAAAAACTATGAGTGAGTTGTTATGAATGTTACAGAAACAGAGTTTCAGCAGATACTGTTCCATAGAGTGGATCTATGTATATGTAGCTGGAGCCACCTCTGATATTTGCAGCACATTGAAATTTGATTTGTATGATATCTTTTTAGCCCTGTATATTCATTCGGTCCGGGTTGCGTTTTGTGTTGATGCTTTCAGCACCCAGTCTGTCATTGAGAGCTGAGCTATTCTTTCTGGAGATCTGCACTGATACCAGTTCTTTTCACTTTAGCTATCAGGCATTCAACCCCAATTCCAGTGAAGTTGAGACGTTGTATAAAACATGAATAAAAACAGAATATAATAATTTGCAAATCCTTTCAACTTGTATTCAGTTAAGTAGACTACAAAGACAAGATGTTTAATGTTCAAATATTCACTCATTTTGAATTTGATGCCCACAATGTCCAAAAATGTTGGGACAAGGGCAACAAAAGACAATTAAGAAATGCTCCAAAAACACCTGTTTGCATCACTCCACAGGTGAACAGACTCATTAAAAACAGATGAGAGTAACAACTGGTTACTAAAGGAACATTTCTGATAGTCTCAGTTGTTCACAAGCAAGGGTGGGGCAAAGTTTATGAACAACCGCATGAGCAAATTGTCCAACAGGTTAAGAACAACGTTTCTCAGCAGACAATTATGAGAAATTTAAGGATTTCATCATCGACAGTCCATCAAGTATCATCAGAAGATTCAGAGAATCTTGAGAAATCTCTGCACTTAAAGCCAAATACCAATATTGAGTACTTGTGACCTTCGACCTCTTAGGGTCGCGCTGCATTAAACAGGGGCAAGTTCAAACTCTACCATGCAAAGCCAAAGTTATATGTCAGCCACATCCAAAACCGCTGGCTTCTCTGAGCCTGAGCTCACCTGAGATGGACTGACACAAAGTGGGTAAGTGTGCTTTGGTCTGACAAGTCCCCATCTCAAATTATTCTTGGAAATCATGGTTTGGTGTCCTCCTTTTTAAAGAAGAAAAGGACCATCCAGATTGTTATCAGAACAGAGTTTGCATGCCAGCATCTGTGGTGGTATGGGGATATGTTAGTGCCCATGAAATGGGTGACTTTCACATCTGTGAATCCTGAATTAATGCTGAAAGTTACACACAGGTTTTGGAGCAACATATGCTGCTATCGAAGCCATGTCTTTTTCAGGGATGTCCCATTTCATAAACACAGAGCAAAATTGTTATAAAGCTGTAAACTGTCTTGAAAATTGAGTTTGTGAAGAAACACTGTAAAAAGTTTCAAAAAATTCCTGTAGGATACAATTTCCAATCAGATGTGCTAAATAAATGAAAAAGAGGCTGAACAATAACACTGCACACTGTGATATTCAGCCACCCAAACTCACTCACTGCTGCCTTTCTACAGACAAATTTAATGTCTTGATCAGAGTTTTCTATAAGCTTATCCTCAAGGAAGGAGGGAAAGAAACTGATGGAACTCCTTGTCCTTTTATAACTTAAAGAAAGTTGTAGTTTTGATCTACTGATTTCATCTTACAACAGACACTGATCTGAGCATTGAAGCCTTGAAGCTATTTCACTTAAAAAATGCAAAACTGAAAATGCTTACTTATCCTTTTTGGTTATATTTCATGTAAAGTTTTGACAGCCAAATTGTCAAATCATTCCTACACCACAAGAGAAGCTTAAATATGAGCATTTATGTCCCGCTGTTTTTCTTACCTGTCACTTCTTTCTACATTTTGCATGTTCAGCAGTAACTTAAGTCTCGAGTCTGTGTTTAACTTTGTATAATCCTAAATTGACTTATCAGTTTGGATACCAGCTTTATATTACTGATAAACCTGTTCTCAATTCTTAGGGTTAGAGAAGCCAGAAAACCAAAAGACAGAGGGGATATGTTGATCTCACTTCGAAGCACAGGCCTCTGGACTCCTGTGTGGATGGGCTGTTTTTATCCCAAGAAATATTTTGTTTTGCTTAAGGTTGGAGCTCTTAATACCAGAGTGTTATCTGCCTACATGGCTGTGTATTGTGTTGTTCTTTTATCTTCAACTGAAGTTTCAAAAAACATTCAGCGCTCTCTAACTCCATTTTTTCTCTTCAGCCTGTTCCCTCCAAAATGCTGCCGTGTTTCTCCCTGAATGTGTGCCTATGCATAGAAGAAAAAATCCAACCAAAATAACCTCTTGGTACAAATATCATTCATACCCTTCTTTTCCTCTTGTCAAACATGAAGCAGACAATAATTAAACTTTTATCACTGCCAGGAAAGCTGTAAAATTGGACTCTAAGCAATAAATGTCATGAAGTCACTTGGTGAAGTGAAGTGTGAACAAATACAGAAGTAATGAAACATGACCCTTTACCATTAATTCTTCTCCAACAGGGACGTTCAGTCCTGTCAGCTGAAAAGATAGGCTGTTATTGCTTGAGAGGGGTTATGATAAAATAATTAAGACAGGCTCTTATCTCTGTTTTTCCTAAACCTTTTAAGTCTAGTCAACATTTTCTCAATAAGCTGACCAGCCTTTCATATAGGCAGATGGAGTTTTTCTTTCCTTTGATGGCTGTGAGGGAGAAACAACTGCATGCATTGAGATTTAGTAACTGTAACATGGTGTAATATTGAGATGAATATAATGTAAATCATCAGAATACATCAGTGATTTTCAAATAGTTTTTTTACTCCAAGAAAGTCACATTTACAGAGTGATTGATGTGACGTGACAGTGTTATAAAGGAACAGACATAATCTTGTTTTGTTTCCTCCACATTTCTGGCTTGCTTTAATATTGCTTTTGTATTCCTCTCCATGCCAATCCCAGGCTTTGTTGACAGTTTGCAGTATCCTATTTTACTGTTGTCAATACTGAAGCAAACCTCCTCTAAAGCTTACCTATTCTTTACTGCCATGATGCCCAAGCAAAAGTGTAACGAGGGGAATAAAAGGAGAATCAATATAAAATAAATTGCTTTTTAATTCAAGGTTTTCTGTCATTTTCCTTTGTAAACCTATAATTGGGTGTAACTCTTTAGATTTCTTGGCTCCTCAAACTCATACATTTCTCAAACAATGAGTGCTTGCAGCAAACACCTAATTATCCCTGTAAAAGCCAATAAGACCAACAAGGCTTTACAGTGGGTGTAGATTAAGATTATCCTACACTGCACACATCTTAGAATGGAGCGACAGAAGCTGAAAATTGACTTTTTGTTGGAAAACGGTCCCAGTTCAAGAGCTGCAAATGACTCGAGTAAATGGATTATAATGACATTCAGGAATGATGTTGGACAGAGGACATATCCTCCATCAAAAGCAACACCGAGTCCCAGAATATAGAGTTTAAAGAATTATACTGTAAAGTAAGGGTGTTAATGTCTCACTCGAGATGCATACACTATACACTCACACATGCTCAACAGCAGTAGCAAAGCACTTCTCCCCTAGTTACTAATACATTGCTGTGCATCAGCTATCTCTTTTTAGGTCTGTATTTGTCAGAACATTAATTTTGAAGGCCCTGACCTTTAGAGATGAATTATGCTGGAAAAAAGGTATTTTTGATAACTTGCTGTCTTTTCTGAAAAAATAGCTCAACAGAAATTTTGGTCCAACCTATTTGAAAGGAAAAAAGAAGTTTTGTTTAATGTGAGACTGAGGAGAAAAGACTGAATGAAAGAGGATGTCTGAGAAGAATAAGCACAGGGAATCTCAACTTCTCTCTGGCATTTATTGATTTTAAAATCTCAAACAAGGCTAAGGTTTATTTTGAAACTCTTGGCTTGAACTGAAAATAAGATGCCTGCTTTGCTGTTTTGGTGGATTATGTGCCATGTTTCTGATTTACATTCAACCCATGAACAGTCAATTTCTACCAAAGATTTCAAAAAGTTTCTCACAGAGAAAGCAGTGTGCAAGAATTGAGGTTATTCTGTAATGAGCTGTTTTTTCTCTTCTCAAGTCTGTTGTGCCGACACCAGGATCATTCAAGGGCAAACTGACAGAGTGAGAAAAGTTCAGCCTCAAAACTTTTCAGTGATTCAAAGGTGCTAATCAGTGTCTGATCCATCTGTGTTTGTTGGATTATTCAGCTGATGCCACACAAGGAGCAGAGTGTGTGCCATGAAATAGACCTTATCTTTACTGCTCCAATTCCTGATGCTGCTTTTGCTGCAGGGTTTGGATTGATGTAGTACCCCTGAGTGTCTTCGATGAATCAAAATGTTCACGCCATCTAACAAATTCATCCACCACCACTGGTCAAATCATTATCTTCTCAGCAAGAACAAGTACAGCAGCTTATCTTACATTCACTTCACAAACACATCTGATGTGGTTTTGAGGATTCCTTAATAAGCAAATAGTGACTGCACTTGTGTTTTAAACATCTTTTATATTCAGCTTTGAATAAATTAGAATGTAAAGTAGGGGTGGGAATCACTCATGGCCCCACGATATGATATTATCAAGATACTTTGGCCACAATACGATATTATTGAGATTTTTAACATTTTGCAATACAGTGAGTATTGCGATACAATATATTGTGATTTATACAATTTTTTCAACTGTTTAGCTAATTTAGCGTTTGGCTTTCCTTTATGTTTGTCTTATTTACGCTGTATTTTATTTTCATGTCACACATCTTGCAAAACGTACATATATTTGTCACACTAACGTTCTCCTGCTCTATGATGTCACCTCTGCCAACCTCACTGGACAAACAGTCGATTTTATTTTCCATTATTATAGATTTGACTTCAAATAAGCAATTAATGAAAAAAATTTATATTTGGTAAATGAGACGATACAATATATCACCAGACAAAATATCGTGATACTGTGTTGTATCGATTTTTTGTCCCACCTCTAATGTAAAGTGTGAGAATGGTTTGTGTTGGTAAGGTATCTAATTGCATCACAAGCAATAATATACTACCCTAGTAACCATGCTAACAATAAGAATAAGAATAAGAAGAACTTTATTAATCCCTGAAGGGAAATTCAATTAAGTTATTCTTATTCTTATTCTTAGCATGGTAACTAGGGTAGTATATTCTTGCTTGTGAGCCTGCAATTAGATACCTTACCAACAGTAAGGGGTGCGGGATTTGAACTTTGTGACTAAGTCCGTTACCGTATTATATAGTATCGCATTGTATCGCATTGTATCGCATTGTATCGTATTGTATCGTATCGTATCGTGTTGTGGCGTATCAAATCGTATTGTATTGTATTGTATGGTTTTGTATGGTATCGTGTCGTATCTTATTGTGTCGTTTCGTGTCGTATTGGGTCGTATTGTATTGTAAGGATTTGTCTGGTATCGTATCCTAATCAAAACATATTGTAACAAATTGTATTGAGCTATATCGTATTGCATTGTATCCAATTCTATCATATCATGATGTCTGTTATTGTAACATTCAGAAGTTTTCTTGACATAACAGTTTCTTTCATAAGATTTTTTATAATCTATTTTCAGCTGTTTTTTAAAACGTCAAATATGATTGTGTGAGTGTGAAGATTTGAGAACCACAATGGACATACACACATCTAATCCACCACTTACAGTTGCACACACTCAAACTGAGCCGTTGACTCCTCTGCTGAGAGATTATCCAGAATTAGGCGCTCCAAGCTGTTGTGTCCTGCCAGTGTGAAATGTAATTTTCAGAAGAGCTACACACTGTAACAAAAAGAATCAATCAAAACCGGGACAGAGACAGAAAGTTAGTGGTGAACATAACTTTGATTTAGACAAAAAAAAAAGACTAAATATAATGAAGCTTCAGTGGGTTGGATGAATACCATGTAACTGAGACACCATAGGGACGAGGCAGAACTAGGAGAATAAAAGCTGACTATAGCTCAGGTGGACTATTGTTTTGGTGACTAAATCGCTGAGCTACTGAACCAAAGTCTACGTCTATCGTGTATGCAGGGGGGGTTAAAATCCGAAATACATTTGAAGAAGAGTAGTCACAAAGAAAGAAGGATGAGGCTTTAAATTTATCACAGGAAATTTCCAACATATATGGTCCCTTTAGTTGGCATCTGAACGTTCGTAGAAAAAGATCCCCTGAAATCTCAGCATTCATTGTCAAACTCCTGGTCACATTACAGTGATTGACATCACCATTATATTTGATTTTCTTACTGAAGTGATGTTGTAGGCAAAACGTGATCATGTAGATAAAGTAGGTGCCAAGTTTACATATGATTTCAACTTCAACTCCAACAGCTCTCTACACCAGCCTTTCACAGGCTAATATGCAGGAGACATGAAGAGCCTTTTAGAGTTTTTATTTTTTCTCCACACACACAGCTAAGTGTATGATTTTGTACTGAGTTGTAAGATTCCTTTTTGTTCACATCGGTTCACTGGCTGGTCATGTATAGTGAGGACACTAATGGAGGACTTGCAGCAGCTGCCATTAGGCTGCTTATATGATGTGTTTGGTTTACTGAATAGAGGCTGCAAGTCTTTTAGACACACTTACAGGTGAGCCATCAAGAGATGAAAAGTTCCAGGCATAAAGTGTCTGCAGACAAGAAATGGGCATCATATCTAGGGTTCAGATTTTCATTGCCAGTGTGTTTTTGTAATTTTGTCAAGGCATAGAGCAGACTATTCTTGAATAAAGCAGAGCACATCTCTCCATACAAGAGAGCACTCTGCTTAAAGTAATATTCTTAAAAACAAATCTTCAATTATTTTTCTCACCTTATCTATTAAAAGATTTACAAGGTTAGAGAGAAACGAGCAACAGGTTGTGGGAGTGAAGCTTGATTAGAAAACTAGCGGAATGAAACTGATGAGACAGGTTAATACGCACAAACAACAAAGATTCCTCCCACACACTGGTTTGGAGAATTTAGAAGCATACAGGAGTTTTTTTGGTTTGTTTATTTTATTTCATTTCTTTAATTATTTCTTCTGTCTAAAGCCTGAAACTCTGAGCAGCAGTCAGTAATTTTGCATTATTTCAGCACTTCTTTCGATGAAATACTTATGTTTGTGCCTTTTTGTCAAAACCCTGTCAATTTGGTCTCCTGAAGCATCAAATCGCCTTGGAAAACAAAGCTTTGAACTATTGATTCATTCCTGAGCTTTTTTGGTGTGCTTTGAATTAACGGTAGCAGTCAGACTAACAGTATATTTTGGAGTTGTTGTGATAATGTTTTTTATTTTATTATTTTTTGAGTAAAGTTCCAAACAAAAAAGTAGTTTCCTAGAAACCTTTCCATGGTATAATGTATGGAAAATTCTGCTGCTTGAGTTGCTGAAGGTAAAACAATATAATAATAAAGGTAACATGGTTTTGCTTGATCAATAATTAACAAATAACTAACAAAAGTTGAAGAAACAGAAATAATTTTATTAAAAGTGTAGCTAATTAAAAAGGTCTGAAATGCTCAAAACTGACTTCAACAGTTCTTGACAAAGGGAAATTATACGGTGTGGTTATTTCACTCTGCATTAGAATGGATTATTTCCGCTGTTCTATCCAGCTCCAGTGTGTAATAGTGTCTTTAACTCAAACAGGCTCTGTTGGAAAACATGTCTAAAGCCAGTCTAATAGAGGGATCCTGAAATATGCCAAAACAACTCACAACAGGAGTATGGGACCATGCATTTGCACTTAATTGGAGGGAAGGGATTTATGTTTGTGTACACAATATGACAAAATATCCTTTCAAGGCTTTATTAGGCAGTATTGGTGTATTTTGTGCTTTTGTGCATTGTGTGCTCGTTTTGTTTCTGAACCTATTCATAGTTTTATGTATTTGGCCCCTGAGGTCCAGATATTTCACTCCCAGCAGTTGGTCTAACAGCGAAAAACGCTTTCTCCCCGAGGCGAAATGATAAAATGACTCTAATGCACTCCTAATGTTTCTATAATGTGCCTGTTATGTTATCTAATGCCTTACAATGAAGTCAGCTTTACCTGTGATTATTTTTGTGGTTTTCAGGATATCCTGAACAACCTGGACCCCCAGGGGAACGGAGAATTGGACGACGATGACCTCATGCTGGATGTGGACCTCCCTGAGGATGGACTGCATGGTCAGCACACACATACACACATAGACACATGCACACACTCTCTACATTAAATGCACTGCACTTGCCTTACTCCTGATTTGAATTTATAAGGTTATTCCATGGCCATGACAAATGCTTCAGTTTCATTGGCTGGGGGCTGTCCATTATATTCCTATAAGCAGAAACCACCGGAAACTGTCCTGATCATAATTGTAAATTAATGTGTTACTAGGGTCCACGCATACTATTTCCAGCAAAATCCTTTTATGGCATATAATGACCTGAATAAATTGAATCCTTTCTTGCCTTGGGGTGAGGATTTTTTCCTCTGCAACATCCATTAAATGCTTTTAATGGACAACAATGTGTCCATTATTTGCTGTTATTTTTTAATATTTGGTTGCTGAAGAGATATTAAATTACAGCGCTGACACTGCCGCACAAACTGACCCTGAATGACAGCTCGACAGCTGACTCAGGGCGGCATTAAGCCAGCTGTCCAACTCTGTTTAAATGAGCAGATGCGCACACACCAGCAACAGGAGTACAGTTTATGTTTGACTGTCTTGACAGCAGTGATATCATGTTTGTTCAATAGCTTTTCTATACATTATACCGCCCACTCTGATCTTGACATCATACCTGTTAAAGCATCATGAGTTTTCTATGTCATCTTTTCGCCTTTTCTGTCTGCAATCAATTACCAATCTGTAAAATAGCTTCTTTGTAGTTACAGGTAATCAAGCCACATGAGTTCTACATAATAATAGTGTTGAGAAGGTCATTATGGATTCATCAGATAGTGTGTATCACTGATGTAAGAGGAGGAGGAGACAGATGCAGAGAAAGAGGAGGTTATGAATGTTGACCTCACCTGTCATGGAACATAATGAATTCCAGGAAGTGATTTTTTCTGTTGTCAGTCAGAAAGGCAGCTCTGTGAATGTAATAGTCATGGCTAATGTGTTTGAGGTGATGTGTGAAGACTCTTACCCTGACAGGCTTGGGAAGATGAAACAAACACTAATGCATTATGCACTGGGCCCATTTGCCTCTGTGTGCACATGTAGACACACGTAATAAGTTTCACTTTGCAAAGCAGTCTAATGCAACATCCCTGCAGTTAAAATCCCTAATTTACGGTGGCCATAATGTTCAGTTATCATGGAGAGGATTTTAGAGAGGTGTTGATTTAACTTTATGGTCATTTTGTGGGCTTGTCTGCTATGTCAATCTGTCTCACTCTGAGATGTTTTTAATATTCAGTCAACCCTGATTGATATAAACTACAGCTGCCAAAAGGACCATTAAGTTAAATCAACACTCAAAAATTGAGCATAACAACCTTTATTAGAGTAGAATTTACTCCCGGCCTGTTGCTTAGGCAGCATTAGTTTTCGCTGGGTCTGGGTAATAAACTTTCAGGTGGGTATACATTAGTGAGGCAGGTTTACTCCTCTGATGTAATTCTTCAGTGTGTAAACATTGATCTCCTTGTTTCTGAGAGGAGGAGACAGAGATATTGAGAGAAAGAGAGAGAGTAAGTGAGAGAGGCAGAGGGGTAGAGCTATGTTCACAGCAGAGGAATGTGAATCAGAGTCTCGTCCCTTCCTACTCCTTTTTTGGGAAGCGGCCATATTTTTAGCTCTCTATGTCATGGCTGGAGTAAGTGTCACAAGGAGCACAGTGAAAGGAGGACACAACAGAGTGTCCAGTTAGACCCGGCCCACAGGGCAGGCCTTAGGACATGGGGATACGGAAGGGTGTTTCCCTCCTTCCTAAGACACCCTGACGCTGCCACAAAGCAGGAAGAAAGTGGAGAAGAAGAGTGAAATTTTAAAACAGGGGGGCGTAGAAGGGGCCTCATGTTACATTTTCAACCAGTTGTCAGGCCCCGTGACGGGAAAGAGGCCCCAGTTTTTCTCCCATGCCTGCCTCAGCTGGTGACTCTTTAGCTTGGAAACAAACCAGCCACCTCAGCTGCTCTCCCACCACAGTCATCTCTCCCCTGTTCCAGTTCCTAGGGAGTATCCACAAAAACAAGGCTGTCAACAAAGACAGACTCAGGCAGTGTTGGAGCAGGGAGCTCACTCTGGCCCTTTAAACTCCTCACCAACCCACTTGCCGAGGGATCATTTCTCTCTCCTCTCCGTCTGTGCTTCTCTACCTTTATGGATGTACTTTTTTCAAGTTGGAATGTTACTTTTTGGAGGACTTTGCTGAAGGTGAAAGGCATTATTGGAAACACTCAAGTTTCTTGGAATGTAACAGTTCAGCTCCTGTGCCATATGTTGACACTCAGGGTAAAGTATTTGAACCTCTTCACACATGCCCAGGATTGAGTCTCTTCTTTTCCTTCTTTATCTCTCTTTTATTTCCTCCTTTCCTCCCTTTTTTTTCCTCATCCCAAAGCTTGTCTGGTGTATAAAAGTCAAGGGTCCTTTTGATTTCCGGAAGGGTCGCGCTCTGTTAGTTGTCAATTCTGTTGCCGTCCTGGTTCATTTCACAGCTATATGCTATTGAGTGTCGGGAAATACTCTGTCCTTTTACCTCCTTGAAAATGAAATGGCCCGTCACTGTGTGTGAGCCTGTGTTTGCATTTAAAGGGTGCAGAAGTTGAAAGAAATAGGGAATGAGATATATCAGATCATGATTTGTATGCAGATACTCCAGATGTGTTTGGGATATACACAGCAGTATTCATTACCTCAAGATATGAAAAATTGATTCATGATCTTTTTTTCTTTTTTTCTGTGAACCTTAGAGTGTTGGCAGAAGGCAGGCAGAGAAAAATAGAGAAAAACAAATTGTAACCTTTGGAAAATGCTGTTCATCTTCACAAGCATGCACTCTGTTTTTCTTTTTTTCCATAAGAAATACGAGTGGGGTTTTATTCTCTATACTACCTATATGGCACATCACAAAGACAGGCTTTACAAAATCAGGATAGAAATCAGTGTGTTCAGGCTCTCTTATGCCCGTCCTCTTTGTTTCAGACATGCACTTTAGTTTTCTCACTGTGTAATCCTCTTTCTGTAGACCCTGACAGGATGTCCCACAGTGAGCGCTCAGAGAGAGCCACTCGGCAGGGACAGCGAAGGAAACACCACCGATGGAGTGGACCAGAACACTTCCACAATGACAGCAGGTTAGTTTGGCTTTAAAGATAAAAAATGATGCCGGAAAAGGAGCAAGAAACTTCGAAAGTAAAAACACAATAAAGTGAACATCACTCTATTCACCCTCTGTAACTATTTCTCTCCTTGGCTATTTGTCTCTGTCTCAGGGCCAATGTCTTTCAGCAATATGATGGTCTCAAGTCTTCAAGAATTTCTTCAAAATCGCTTCCCTCTGAGGACAGGCAACAAAGCTACGTGTCGGCACTGGATGAAATCACACTCAGACATATGAGTCAGGACTGCAGCTCCCTGAAGAACCAGCTGCTCAGGCTCAGAACATTACTGCAGGTTTGGCCAGCATCACATCTCAATGCATCTGTATACAAAACCGTGTACGCTACTAGTTTGTGTAGTACTGATCTGCTGCTATGATAGTACAAAAAGCACATTCTAAGTAGACAAAAATCCTTACATTTTTAGGTTATTATACAATAGTTCGAACACTTACATGTTACATTCACTAAACTTGTTCTGCCTAATGATGCTAAATTCTCCACACAATATCTTAAATAGATCTTTCACTGTCAGTCTGAAGAATAAGCTGGATAGAAAAGACGTCAGCTGTAGAAATGTATGGTTAAATGCACAAAACTCACAGTCATTCAAAGCACACAACCCAATCTAGGAAATTGTTTAAATGCACAGTGTAAGCACTTCACACTACGTGCTCTGCAATATGAAATTATCTTGAATGCCTTGACCAAGTTTACCCTCAATAGCGTAAAAAGGAAAATGTTCTCTTGCATTTGAATCAAATCTCTTTCAGATGTAGTCATTCACTCACTGTAATTAGCCAAACACTTTGGCAGAGCCTCGGGTGGGAAAATAATTCTGATCGCCCATATGTAACCTCGTTCTTTATTGTGTACAGTATGTGTGTCTTTTGTATTATATCAAGCTCGAGGTAGTGTTTGTAAAAATGAGCTTCGAGCCTTGCACAATCCAGATTAATCTTTATTTTTTGTGTGGTCAGACATTCAAGACAATTCTATATACGCACGCTGTTTCCAACTTTTGTTATCTACCTGAGTTGAATTGAGAGCAGGAGTTTGGAGATGTTTCAGACACATTTATATATTACATTCTTTAGATTATTCCAGACATTATCACACACATTTCAATGCTTGATTTATGAATGTAGCAAGTGTGATTTATTCAGTCTGTTTTTATTGCATTCTCTGTATGCACAAGGTGAAATCTGGACCTGCTTTGGGGAAAGACACAGGCGCTGCCCTTAATTATAAATCTGAAAGGATGTACTTGAGGAAGTAAATATATTTGATGTTTATGAATATGCTCAGTGGCTCTACCTTGGGTCTCGAAAACTAGCAGCCTGCAGTTCATGGTCAGCAGTGTCAGCGTGCTAAAGAGCAAACCTTTTCCATCCTTGTGAAATTTTGCTCTTCAGTTTTGCCCGGGGCATTTGTCATTGATTCAGCTCTCAATGTTCTCTGTGACTGTGTGTATGCCTGCTCCCCTGTGCATGTGTTTTTGTGTGTGTGTGTGTGTGTTTGATTGCCTCTAGCTCGAGGATACTGACTCTCCTGCTGAAGCTCCCGAGGACATTGAAGACAATACCACTGCAACACAAGTAGGAACTTTTGCCCTAGCTTTACAGTGATGATTGATTGGTTATGTGTATGATAGTCCACTACAACTTACTCTACACTTATTCTTGTGTGTGTTCTCAGTTGGGGGAGCTGATTAAGGAAGTACAGGTGCTCAGAGAGGAGCTGAGAAGTCGGGACAAGACCATTGCTCAGCTCTCGCTGCAGTGCCAACAACTACAACAACAGCAGCGGGAACAAACGGTCAGTATGTGTAAACAGGATTGATACACAAAAACCTTTGAGACAGTACTTTGTATTATATTCTAGGGATGTATGGGTACAGTATTATCATTCAGCTTGTATGGTTTAGATTGCTAAAATAAGGAAACTTCTGCAGGTGCTGGATCAAAATCAAATAAACAAGGGGAAGGGAAGAGAGATCTGCTCACTGCAACGATAGCTCTCAGCTCACTGAAGCAGCCAGCAAATTTTATCGTAGTCATTTAAATTTCATAATGACAGGTCAAGGTCTCTGATTGAGCAAAACATTGTGGTGTTAAATTAAATTTGTGGAAAGATATCATTACAGCGTGCGGATCGTTTGTCTGGTTCTGACTCTGTTACGTGCCTTCATTGAGGAACAGCCTATTCATTTTTTGCTGTTGGTGTCTCTTGTTTGGTGTTTTGAAAGGTCAAAGTTGAGTAAGTTAGATGATAATAATTAATTGATGACGTTAGTCACAGGGAGGGTCATGGCTGTAGAGTGTGGATTCTTTTAGAATCACAAATTTACCTGAAAGAAGAAGCACACCCAGTGAGTACTGTTTGCACAATCTAGATAGAAAAGAACAACGAGTTAGTTCGATAATAGGGAAGTAGAACGACAATACTAGACTTGTCTCATATTAAAAAAAAAAAAAAACTGTTATTATTAAATTTTGATCAGACCAGACATAGAAAAGGACAGAAATGCACAAGTTTCGAGTTACCTTGAAAGAATTGATGTAGGACTTTCAATAACAAGGTTCTGTGTCGTGAAGATAGCAGCCTTCTCTTTATGTTGAGAAGATAAGGTTGAAAATATGGTACACGTTTTTAGAGACACTGAACTTAAAGTATTGAACCTATGAAAGAAGTCATAGATATGATGGAGAGATTCATATGTAACATAAAGTGGAGCATTGAGGCTTATACACTCCTTAAAGGGATATTCTGGCGTGAGTTTAAGTTATGGTCAAACACACCATTACACCAAGTTAGACACCCCCCTCTAGAGATAAATGTTGCCAACTGCTAGCTTCTCTGGTCATAATAACTTCAGCAACGGCGCAACAGCGATACACAGCAGTCTACGTCTTAACACACAAACCTCAACCAAAACGCCACTCTGTAGCCACAAATAATGCTCAGAACAGCACCTAACTCCATCAACAGTACATATATGATCCCAGCCACAGCACTAGCCACCAAACATCTTTCTAGCTTTGCCTAATTTCTTTAGCAATGAGACTAAACACAACTCACCTACTCTCCTCCAGCAGCTGCTTGTTTGTGGAGTCGATCACTGAGTGCAGTGGATCATTTCCATGAAATAATTATCATCATAATGATCATTTTGCACTGCAGACGCAGTAGTTCTTCTGCCTTACCACCTCGGTCTGATTGCATTTCCGTTAAGTAATAATCATAAATGTTCGTCTTTGAGCTGCGAAACTCCACTAAGACGTAGACTGCTGTGGATTGCTATTGTGTGGTCATTACTAAAGTTGGTATAACTAGATCTTATAGATACTTGTTAGGGGATACATTTGGATTTTAACTTTTGCTTGAAAAGATTCTAGGTTGATCAGATCTAATGAAGAAAAAGCATAAAAAGATGGAAAAAAATTAACAAAATAAATTATTTTTATTCATGCAATGACCTGGTGCATCACAGCCAAATAAAGACTGATAAAAAAGCAGCATGTAAAAGGCAAGTTCTACCATGCTCAGCTACCTCTTGGTCAGTGAAGACATGCTGGAGTCCCCTTCCTCTTAAGAGTGGGAGTCGAGTTTGTACTCTGCTGCTAAGACTGCCTACTAGTAACCTTCCGTTCTGTATGCTTTAAGCTGGCTCCATCTCCACTCTAACATTCATTAGTGTCTCAACATAGCTCCCTTGTTAGCCAAACAACTGTGTGCTTCTCTGACATTATTCAAATCCTCGCCGTATTGAGAAATACCAAAATGTCAAAGGGAGGCTCGTCCGCCAGCCTCCCTTCCGCATAATGTCTCTCCAATTAGAATTAGCACCCACCCACCCACCCACAGGAGGTTCTTCAGTCCTGCAATATAATGTTGCACCTTCGCCCTTGACAAGCATAAGGAGTCAAAAAAGAGCTCAGACATGTTTTCAGATCTGTGCCTGACATTAATAAGAGTGGAGACTTACAGAGGGAAGATGTTGTGGGACATAGAAAAAAGATAAGACAGTAACTGAGATTTTCACTCCACCGGCTGTGTTACAGCTCTACGTGGGCACCACGAGTTAGGTTAGAGGAATGCAGAGGATGGTTGGTGTTCCCATGGCCTCTAATGTCCCTGCAGCACAGATCTGCATAACAATGAGGCCCCTCAAAAAAAAAACATAGACACTTAGTTTTACTGCAAGAAAAATACATTTAAAACACTGCCAGTGATCAGTTTCATTTGATATCTGACATTGGGAAAGTACAGTTTGTACTGGGAGTCAGTAAGACGTTGATACTACAGTTGGTTAAGGGCAGTGGTTCTCAATCCAGTCCTCAAGCCCCTCCTGTCTTGCATGTTTGGATGTTTCCCTGCTCCAACACACCTGATTCAAATAATCAGCTCGTTATTAAGCCATTACAGAGCTTGATAACGAGCTGATCATTTGAATCAGGTGTGTTGGAGCAGGGAAACATCCAAAACATGCAGGACAGTGGGCCTCGAGGACTGGGGCAGGTAATAGAAGAAAGGGAAGTGTAATAGAAACAATGCTGAGATACAGAAGTGTGTGTGTGTGTGTTAGGGGGAGCTTGACTGAGCTGAACATAATGGAATAATGACAAAACAATACACAAACTGAGTGTGTGGTGGTGAAAGAGTCCAAGCTTTAGGCGGTCTGTGTTTGTGTTTAGGGCTGCAGGGAGAGACCGGGAAAGAAAATGAAGTAATGGAAGAGAAAAATAGAGGAGCTATCAAAAAGAGAAAACTGATTTCTCCATCTTCTTTGACAGAATGCAGTTTGGGATGCTGCTTCCACCGCTGTCAAGGCAGACTGCTCATGATTATGCGCTCTGCTTGTTTGAGCTTTATTGAAGTTTTCGCCAAGGCTGGCAAAAAGAACCAATTTCTGTCAGATTCTGCCTCTGTCCTGGCAGCCAAGTACAAGTTGCTCTGCTATAAGAGAGAATGTGTAGGAGATTTAGCTCTGAATACTTGAGAAAAGGCGCATCATTAGCTGCTCTGACATTCTAGCTCAATATTAGATTGTGTCAATAGTTTTAGAAAGGCTAATAAGTTGAAGCAGTAGTCAGTCAAAGTTGATTTAGATGAAAAAGGTGGAAATGCAGGTTCAACATTTGCTCAGAGTAAATGCCAGCTAGTTTAATTTACCGCTGAATCTTTAAAATCCCATGTAAAGGTTCTTTTAATCAATTTTTGCCTGGCTGGATTTTCTCAAAAGTCATGCCCATTATTTCATTTTAGAACTCGGAGGATACTCTGCTGTGTTTTCTACCCATTCAATCCCACACAGTGAAGCTATCAGAAAGGATTCATTCAGGGTGATAAGCTCAGTATGAAAGTTAAACAGCTCAATAAAGTCTCCCTCTTCCATTCATTGTTTTCCTCTCAGCCTGCTCAAGGTCGACAGTTCAGGTGTCAGTGCCACCACCAGAGGGCTCCCTCTTCACTGCGGCAGAGCGACAGACAGTCGGACAAACGCTATCACTATGACAAGGCCACCCAGACTTACTGGAGACCGCCAGGCCATACCGTGAGTCCAATAATGCACAACACCAAATACAACATCCCTGACCTCTGTTTTCAACTTTTGTTTCACCTGAAAGGGTTCCTCAAATATGAGGTTTGTGAGGCATAAAATGTTTGTTTTTCACTGTAAGTCTATAATCAGGAAGAAATTATGTTAATTCACAGTTGTGACTGTGCAAGTGACGTTTTTTGCTGACTCATTTTACATAATTTAGCCATACACTTTTCCATTATTCTTCTGCTTCTCTCTGGCCTGTTCTAAGACTGCATCATGTCCTTTCTTTGGAATACAGTGTACGAGGTTGTCAGTAAGCTTGTCTCACAGTTAATACCGACATCAAACTCTACGGGGGTAGGTGCTGGAGTGGCATAGAAAGAAGAGATGTACAAAAGATATGTAGGAGGAAAAGAGAGAGGGAGGGACAAAGAGGAAGTAGACAGTGAGACGCAGGGATAGAAAAGGTGGGAGATGGGTGGATTTGTGTTCAGTGTGTACAGTATCATGCTATAATAGCATGCTGTGTGGCAGCCAAGTATTGATTCAATAGCAGGAGTGCCACAGGCAGGGTGCCTAGTAAACACTCCCCTAATTGACCTGCTCTCAGCTCCAAACAGTCACACACTCACAAAGAGGTAGACGGAAGCTCTGTGAGGAGATTACAGAGAGAAATGATAAAAATACACTTTTAAACCTTTGGGATGTGTGGTATTATCCATTTAGCCATAATAATAATTATTTAAGATAATGTTTGGCACACAGGATTTCACAAGTGCACTGAAAAGGTGTTGGTCAAAAGCATATTTAAATGCTGCATGTAATGCCACAGAGAAAAAGATAACAAATGGAAAAGCAGGCATCCTTACTACAGCAAGTCCCTGCTTACCAAAAGACCATATGGTTTAACAGTTGCTATGGCAACCATCAAAGCAAGGCTAGCTGTGCTCGGTGGGAATCATCTCCATGAAGGGTACATCTACCTGTGACCCATTGTACCTGGTGTGTAATAACACACTAAACCATAAAAAAGCATTAATACTGCGTTTGCAAGCTTTTTGTGTTTTTTTTTCTATATTTTTATTTCCTTTCCTCTTTTATATTATTACTTTTCTTAGCCCCATCCTGATTCCTCCCATCCTTTTCTGTTCCATCACCAGAGTAGAGGCTATTTCCTGCACTCTGTTCTGCAGCTTTGTGAGCACTAACACATTATGTTAGCTACCTTTTACTTTGCAGGGCATGTAGTTGCTCTGCTGTGGGTTTCTTTGTTTTTGGTTTTTGACAAGCCAACAAGAGAAGAGAGCAGCAGGTAAACAAATAACAAAAAGAAGAGCTGTTTTTTTTCTCTGTTTTTCTTACTCTTAGATGCTATCAAAGCTGTTGGTGTCGCTCTGACAGGTTTAGCACCTACAGCAAGCTCAAGTTCACAGTGTTTCTCATTCAATGCTGCACTACAATCTTTCACAGGTTTTCCTTTTTAAAGCTTCCTTTCCAGTGATGCTCTCTCTAACCTTTGCCATTTTATGCACAAATATTACCTTTTTTTTGTGGCTCACACATTCCCCAAGTCTGACTGTTTTCATCTAACTTTTCGATACTTCTTTTCTAACACACTCAAACACAGACACTCAAATTTATAATCTGGCGTCATCTTTATAGTTTCCTTCCTTCTCGCTCTCTGAAATACCCTTTTCTGTTGATTTTCCTCTCCTCTGACATTTAAAGTGCCGCTGTATCAGTGTTGGAGTACCTCTTGCCCTCTGATAGTATTTTCGTGCGCTTAGCTGAAAGGATCAGCCAAGAATAATTTTGATGTCAGAGGCCATAAACTGTAATCTTTTTTTAAGCTCTAATTCTGCTATCTTGTTTCCTTATCAGTAGCCCAGAGGGTAAACTTTTAACACTAACACATGGAGGTCTAGAGGTGAGTTCCTGACTGAGTCCTGCCAACAACTTGGGCTTGAACTTTAGACTACTGGGGTGGGGAATTTTCTGTTCTGTAAACTCAGATTACGAGGATAGAAAGGAGCAAGCTTGTAGCCTTTGATCTTTGGACATTCAAGAAAATGTAGTCACTGTTATGCAGTTTGAAATTCATGAGGTTAGTATATTAAGCCATCTACTCCTTTTTAATTTGTAGTTGAAGGATAAAAACATTGTGGGCTATCACTCTATAGGCTGCACTTACAAATTCTCTGTGGAGACCAGGGTTGTACTTATCTCCTACAGTCTTCACAGTCTGTAGGAAGACTTTGGCAACATACCCCAACCAACTGCTTTGGGCACCAGCTTCTACAGCTTTTCCATTTTAATCTGCTTCCAATTCAATTTGAGTCCCGAGCATGCTTAGAAATGAAAACCTTGTGATGTTGTTTATGTCTGCCAATGCACAAGACGAAAAACACATACTGTATGTAGGGCACACTTGTTGCAGCAAGATGCATAGATGATGTGACAGGAGAAAAAACTTACATTTCACTTGTAGAAAAAATATTCTTTTTGAATAGATCCCCTGAGCAATCACAGCAGCAGGAATGTTTTCTTTGCTTCTTCGTCCTTTCACAACAAATAACTATGAGCTGCACAATTTAAGTCATTTCGGATGTAGAAACAGAAAACTACACAGCATTTGTGCGCATGTTTTTGTTTTGTGTTTGTGTGTGGGAGCCCCACATTGTGTGTGAGTGGGATGTGCCACACGTATCTTTTGTACTGAAGTGCAGGGCACACTCAGCGTGACAGAACAATGAGTTCAGCAGACTGAGGACTGGGGAGCCGACCTTCTTAATAACCCAGATAAACAAACAAAAACAGATGAGCTGCAGCGGTGCAACAATGGCAACACAATAGGCAGTGTTTCATCAGTGGCAGACAGAGACGATAATTACAGCTCCCCTCCTACTCCCTCTTTGCTTCTTAAACATCCTCTCTTTCTCCTCTTCTCACTCCTTCTCTCTCCCTGTCTTTTATCACTCATGCTCTCACAATCAGCTATTTTTCTTCTCTTCTGGCTCCAGTGATTCTTACTCTCACTGTGTTTCTCTCCTCTTGCTTTGACATAACCTCTCTTCTTTTTACCTCAGATGTAATTAGATCAATTTACTACCGAGGAGAGGCAGAAAGAGAGAAAAGAGAAAGAAAAAGAGAGAACAGGGGAGAGGGAGTGAGAGGGATGGAAGGTTAGTGATCAGTGTTAAGCTGTCCGTTGAAAGAACAAGCTTTCCACACACAGATCCTGACTTTACCTCTCCACCCACATCCCCCTCTGTCTGCCGCCTTGCATCACACACACACACACACACACGCACACACACACGCAGTCAGACACTTACCTTCACATACACACTCGTTTAAACACAACACACAGCAGAGTGATGTTAGACAGGTGAGGATTTAATCGCTAAAGTCAGTGAAATGAGACATCGCAGTTAGACTTGAGGTATTAGGTGTATTCGGCCGCGAGGAGCTCTGTGTGGTGGATTTGAGGATTCGAGCAGGGAAAGGCCGTTTTAGGGCCACATTATCCAGGTCTTTACTAAATACTGTTTTATTTGAAGAAAAGGTTGCACGATGGAAAAGAACAACTTTTTGCTTGACTTTTAAATTCTCGTCCTACTTTGCCAAGTTTCACCATCTGCTGTTGGGGCTCTGCACAGGCGAAGTAGCTTAACGAATCCTGAGAGTCCATTTTATCACGAGATGGGCCTCCAGTGAGCATACCGCCACTACCATTACTTGTATGGCTGCCATTTCTATGGAGAATGATAATTCAAACACATCTGTTCTGTTATATTTTTTATTCGTTATTGCACTTCCCTGCATTCCTTATTATTTCTTTGGCAAATTTCATCCAGTTTGAACATAATAAGCACTTTACTTTTATGAAAAGAAAAGGAAATTGAAATGACTTTAGCCTTTTAGTGAAACATGATTCCGGTCTGTAATGATTGGTTACCCTCCAGTCACAATAAAAGAGGTTAGAAGGGCTGTCAGCGGAATCTGATGTTCTTTCTTTTTTTTTGTAGATAGAAATCCCATCATCAAATTGAAATGCTTTAAAATGTTAAAAAGTGTGAACTTTTTAAGGTATTTTAAACTGAGCTTTATTACCAGGCATCAATTCCCTGAGTCTCTGTGCAGGCGGCCAGAAAAAAAAAAAAAGAGTGAGAAGTTTTATTGAAATTGATGGAATATGAAAACTTTTGTACTTTCCAATTGCTGTCTCAGTGCCCTCATGAAGTTCTGTCAGCCCCTCATTGAAGAGCGTTTACATGGAAAACTGACAGGTTAAGTTTCTGCAGATTTCTAATAAAGCTGCCAGACACTGACAGAATTATTCCAGAGCCCTCCAACGTGCCCTCTTGTTCTCATCGCCTGAGGTTTCCTCTCTGTAAATGACGCCTCGACGGGAGGCTTCTGCTCAGACCTCCTGCTGAAACAGATGTTGCTGCTCAGGGAAGGACATGGACGAGAGCAGATCAGGGAAACTCATTCCTTCTCTCCTCCAGCAGTCGCACCAGGAGGGCTCTGAAATAGCATGAGCTGGTCCTGCTGGGAACTTGCTACCTTCCCCTTCCTTGTCTTCTCCCTCATCTACTCTCTGGTGTTCTTTGTCCCCCTTTACAGAATCAGCAGCTCTTTCATTTGTATTAGAGCCCCATTTGAGCGGCTGTCCTCTCAACAGAGCTGAGGGGAAAATTGTTGCATTTGATAAGGTTTTAGTCTGTCAGTGTGCTCATCGTGATGGCTCTGCTGCCTCTTCACTTTGCCTCTCCAAAGGGGGTCTCTGGTCTTTGAATTGCCTGACCTAAAGATTGGCTTGGTGTCAAGAAAAAGCCCTCGAAGATTTTCAGGTTCATGTTTGTGCATAGAGATACAAGCTAAAAAAGTTCATAAGCAACTGAGGCCGCAAAATGAGAAAGTACAGCATCTAGGGAGCAGGAATAAAGTTTATTGTCCGTGTAAAACAGACAGAGTGAGACAAGTGAAGATTGATCCAAGCTGTCACTTTGTGCTTTAATGAAATGCAGAGTTAAAACACACTTTCTTGTGACAAATAATGTGGTAAATAAAGATACATTTACCAATTTAGTGAACATAAAAAACACCTTTAAAGTGGTACTTGTAGAAACATTGGCTGTCCTCTCCAGTTAGTTCACTTGTAAAACTGTTTACCTCTGCCGTGCTCTTCTATAATGGCTTAAAGGCAACGCAGTGGGCATGCTTCATAATGTATATGCCTCTATTTCTAAACAAAAAGTAGAATAGCTATACATAATCTATATTCTTGTGTCTTCTGTTGTTTTTGAACAGTTTTGAGTCTTAATATTTTGATCTCTTATGCCTCACTGACTTGGTTATCACAAGCTCGTGATTTACAGCCGAGCATCTGAAGGACGAGTGCAGTCATGTGCTCATCATGTGTACGTTCAAATCCACTGGAAGTAAATTTTATGTTGGGAATAACATCTCCATAAACCGGCCAACTGGAAGCATATTTAAAAGACATATGAATATAAATGATGTGACCAATTGCGGAGATGTTGGCATGACAAAGTTTGATACATGAATAGTTTTGCATTCATTGCGCTGCTAAAACTGTCTAAATCGTTGGACTTTTCTTTGAATTTTTGTGCTCTGTGAGAGCAAGAATGACCAATTTTGGAGAAAGAGGCACAGAAATATGCAGAGAATGTGCAGAATATTTCTGTTTCAGGGAGTTGTGTTGCCTTGAGAAACTCGCAGACAGGGTTCGATATTTCACTCATTCAAAACATCAATGAACAAACAGAAAATTCAAGAGTCCCGGGGGTCTTTATTTTTCAACATTTTTGGCAATAGAAAAAAGCTGTTCTTGCTTTAAAGGCTTTGTTTTCCTCTCAGTTATTTATTGACAGTAAGCATGGTACAGATGAATGCTGTCTGAGTGTCTGCGTGTCAGTACACATGCGCATGTTGGCCTGTGTGCTGTGTTAAACGGGCTATCCATTCTCATTAACACTGACCGCATTAATGCCCGTGAGTGCGTTTTCTGTGTTAGCATGCTTCTGTGTGCATGTGGGGTATGTCATGCCTTTTGTCCTTTGTGTCTTTCTCTGCGTAGGGTGTGCTGCCCACCCCGCTGCTGTCCCCGTGGCAGGCACAGCACCAGGGCTTGACCCGTACCAGCATGCCCCAGCGCAGACAGAGTGAGTCACTAACATCTTTTGCCGCCTCTTATGCATCTTTTCATAACACAACATATCAAGTGAGTGTCAGATAATAACAGATAGCCTAGCTTTTCCTCCTAACTTACTACCAAATTGTGTTCTAGGTATTCATGTAACTATTAAACTACGTTTGTTTGCTTTAGGATTAACCTGGAACAAGATTGTACCATGCAAAGGATTTTTTTTTGTAGTCTTACTTCTTGTTCTGTTTGATTAATTAACTGGACTCCTTTTTTATTTGGTCTAAATATTTTGCATTTAATCAAGAAGAGACTAACTTCTGAATATGAAAGATAAACACTCAGTCCAGACCCCCAAAACTCCCAGTTTGCCATCTCCTGGGTACTTCCAAATTATGCATGATTTCAACAATGATGCCTTCAAAAGACCCATGCTCCATCTGTGAGAAGGTTGGGTCTACCTACACTAACACTTGACCACAAGCCCCCCCCCAAACCCTGACCTTTGGTACGGATAGACAGCAAGAGCCACCAGCGCATCAACATGGCTATTGAGTGGATGGCATGCTGGATATCTTTACTGGTATTTTGACAAGTTAGGCCCACAACACCTTGGGGAGGCTAAGCAGTCAGCTGCAGTGCCCTGGAACTACTCCCCCTCTATGCCAGCTCTCATCACTCATCATACCTGCATGCAAAGGAAGAAAACAAAATGCAAAAGCGGGAGAAGTGTGTATAGAGAGATGTTAGAAAGAGGACAGGGAAGGCAGAGCCCACTGGCTAAAACTCACTCCTGCCTGGTTTTGACTCCTCCACTTATCTTTATCAATCTTATATTATTTGTAGTAAATGTGTAGTGCTATGATATAGTGATTATAACTCTTGAATTAAAATTATGACCTGATCTTGCCTTTGGATTCTAAAAAATAGTAAGATAAACAACCCTTTTTCCGAATTCTGTCAGAGTACGGCTCACTGAAATCTTTGAGACAGATGTAAGTGCATAAACAATGACAGCACAATCACAACAAGCCTGCCTATCTCAGTGAATCACACAACAAAGCTTTTGCCCCACTGTGTAACGTCAAGGTAGCAATCAGGGTAGGCAGGCAGAGAGAATGATGACAAGTAAATAGACTTCAGGAAAGGAGAGAGAGAGAGAGAGAGAGAGAGAGTGAGTGCAGAGCAGAAAAAATAAAGATGGAAACCTAGGTATTGTTCCTCTGATATCCATCCCAGCGGGGCTCAGTTTTGTATCAACAGAAAAGGTGAAAAATGTGGCACTGCTGCTTTTATTTGTGTATACCGAGTGTTATTTCACCATTGAGTGCTCCTGTGTTTATGAACAATTTAGAGATATATGTGAGTAGAGCTCAGTGTTCAGTTAAAAGTGCATTTTTTCACTTATATAAAAGAGTACTTAAACAAAATGTACTTTCAATGAAATATAAAATAGAAGATTGGAAGATTTTATATCGTTTAAGCTTACTATAATGTAGCTGAAGTTATGCGCAGTTGTATTTATAGAATGAGAAGCATAAGAAAGAAACCTTTAAGGATTTGACCACCTGCTGCGAGCTGAGGCTGTAAACAAACCAGCAAAGTGCTCTTACCAGAATTCAAGTTTTTTAGATACTACTGGCTCTGAAAGGAGAAAGGAGTTGGCTCTTGCTTAACTAATGCACTTTTCATATTTAATCATTGGTTATTCTGTGTATCTGGGTCGCGTCTGACTTTCTCTTGCAAGCTAATTGTGTTATTTCTGCCTTTAACGTTACCTGACCTCAACAAGTGAATCTTTTGGGTTTGTATCCTGTAATTTATTACCTACACTCCAGCGCCTCCCTCTCTTCTAACACCTTCCCTCTCCTCGTCTCATTTCTTTACTCCATTGCTCACAGAAACTCTCAAATGTTCTCTCTCTTGTACCCTTGCCTTCTCGCAATCAATGCTTATTGCAAGGAGTGGAGCACCTAGTGCAGTACTTCTATGACACAGCGTGGTACAGTAATACTTTCTTAACATGGAGTCGGTTTGAAGCCCTTCACTCTTGCACGCTGGGCTGTGGTTGGTGATGCATGATCTTGAACGTGTGCGTTTGCATGCTTCTATTTTGAATATCAGTTGATTTTGAGTTTGATCTGATCATCCTTTTAGAGATGATAGATCCTGTTATGTAAAATTATTATTTTGTCACATCTTCATTGACTTGTACTCATGTAAGTTCATTTATTTTTGGTGCTTTTATTTTTCTCAGTTGAAGAGTGTGTTTTTTACTCCCATACCATCACATTAAGTATAGAAGGAGTGCTATGGCATGCAGTGGTAAATCTCTGTGTGTGGATTTATTTTTTTGTTTATTTATTCATCAAAAAACAGTCATTTTATTACTCAGATTGTTTGCCTTGAAGGATTTGGATGTGAGGTGTTTTGAAAGCGCCATTTCACTTTCCCCCCTCTGCTATTGGACATGAATTCATATTGCTGCTGCTCTCTTTAGCGGTCCTCATTCTTACTCTCCTGTCTATAGCAGTTAAGCACAGCAAGCAAAAGACAAATCTGTGGAATCATACATCCTCTTCTCTCGCACTATCTCTGCAGCTTAAACTCATGTAAACAGGATTCGAATTGCTTTTTCACCACCACTTCTATTAAATGATCCAATGAAATGTAATCCAGGCCTTGAAATAGAGAGCAACTCTCATCTGCATATGTGCTGCAATCACATTGTCTTCTGGCACACATAATAAGGATTATTCACACCCTTTTTCAGGTTCTTGAATGTGGTGTTTCTCATCACACAGCCATTTTTCACAGTGAAAGAGGCTGACGATGAGATTAGTAGTTTCGGGCTCTGACATCTGCCAGGTGTTTATAATTGCCACATTTCTTGGTCGTATTTGTGTTAATGTGATTGCGACCATTAGTGAGCTGAGGCATTTACTTCTCAGCGATGCAGAGAGGCGCTCTGATTGATTGCTGCTAATTATTAGTATCTGTAGCTGACAGATGTTGATGCAAATAATTGTTATAGAGACTGTATATTGTTACTACGTGTCACTTTCACTGACAGCTTGACTAGCTTCAAAAATTTGGACTTTTGTTAAGCCTTGCTATCAAATTTAATATGTATATATCTATTATTCTTATTGTAAAGGAAATTATAGATTGGTTTTTTCTTAAAGTACAAGTGCAGGAAGGCTTTTCTTATTGTAGAACAAGGATAAAGAATAACGTCACTCAACCTCAACCTACTTTCACTCCTGTTATGTTGTGAAAAAATCTTTATTTAGTTTGAACTCTGAGTGAGTAGAGGGTGATGGAAATGAAGCACTGTATGCCAGAGCTAAAAAAGGGCTTAATAACATGCTCATGATATGAGTGGCAGACTAATCACAGTTATTGTAAGAAGCAGAAATATGTTCTTTCTTGGAGTCTTTTTAAACCAAACTTTGGGATCTAAAAACAGTGTTTTTTGTATGAAAAAAAGAAGAAAAAAACCCCCCAAAAAACGTAAAACTGATGGTGAGATGAGGACAAGGGTTTCGTAAGAGGCCAGTGGATGCAGTGTGGCAGGGCACCAGGAGATGGAGCTGTGGCCCCTAACATCCATCTGCCTCACAGCACTTATGAGTGATGGTGAAAACAGGCAAAACAGCATGACCTGCACAGCTAAATATATATTCACTTCATTTGAGAAAATGTATTTTACAGTCTTTATGCTTCCTCTAAATTAGAGTTTTGTGAACATTCGGATGATTTGTGTTCTTCCTTAATGAAAGAAAATGAGTACTTCCGCTGGTGGTGATATAAACTAACTGTACTGCCATTGACCTTCCTCACCGAGAAAGTTTTCAACTAAAATAAGCAAAAGCATCTTGGGGTTTTAGAGATGTTCAGTTCATAAACTATTCGTAAAATGTACTCATAGCCTGAATAAAATATTCATACAGATGAATATTGACAGAAATTTCAGATCTGAGCAACTCAAGCTCTCTCTGGGGGTTGTTTGGACCAAAGACAGTTAATCTCGTATTCTGGTGTGTATTTGGATCTGTGGTCCAGAATAGTTGTTGTAAATCAGGAATCTTTTGGCATTATTACATTGGCTTAAACTTGAACACGGTGTTAAAAACAAACAAGAATTTCTTTTTTGAGACTGGTGCTTCAAGCTGAAAATATCGCTAAATTTGTGATTCATCTGCTGCAGTGCTTTGCAATTGGGAATAATGGAGACATGTAATTAACGCTTTTACAAACTGCACTTATTCAAACTAGTTAAAAAAAACTCTTCTGGGAAATTAAGAGATTGTTATTTTTCACTCTTACTCATTAAGTTGTTGATTAACATACTTTAAATTGGTAGTTTGTTCTTTTGTCATTAGCTGTTTTCCAACTCAGATATCACACACAGTGAGCTTCATTAAAGAGTGTTTGTTGCAGGTCTATAGTAGGTTTACATTAGGTGTTCTTGTTTTTGTGTTCATTCCCGGTACAGTATGTCCCCCAGTGGAGGACGACACCGCGGTTGGGCTACGTTTCATGCTGTTAACCGCTCAGCACGCTGTCATGCTGGCACCCGGCATAGTAGCGCACGGTTAGAGTGTTTTGAAGCCTCTCTGCTAACAGCGATCACAAAATGACTCAAAGACTTCAGTAGATTCCAGGCGCTCGCATGGCAAGGTTATTCTCCTCTGCTTGTTTTTAAGTGCTGAATCAGGCTTTCCTCTGTGACTTTGCCTCTCCAAATCTGGGAATGGTTCAGCAGCAGGCGGTGGGAACAGGCTTTGATATTAAAGAGTAAATAAACAAGTCAAAGAAAGGCAGAAATTTTCAAACGGATTTGTGGTTCAGAATTTCCTCTGCAGCTGCAAAATATTGAAAATCCTAGATTCGACAGGGATCAAAGAGGCCAGAAAAAAAAAAAAAACTTTTGAAAATGAGTGAATCCTAAAACAGGATGAAAGCAAGCCCTACCCCATCAAAACCTTTAGTTTAACTATTTTATAGTTAACTTTTTAAAAAATGTTCATATATATCCTCTCTCTCTTTCTCTCTCTCCAGCCTCAAATACTACAGCCCTTCAGCCCCTGCCTCAGCGAGCAGCACCACCAGGGAAAACTAGTAAAACCTCCCCGCACAGAGGGCCGCAGTGACTTGACACAGAGCAGATCAGAGGAAGCAACCCAAATAGATGCTGACTGTCTCCTTGGAGAACCTGGGGTGGACATGTCCGAGCCTGCAGACCTAGACGAGTCAAGTCATCTGCTCGACACCCACAGGCACCGCCAAGACTCCGAGGCTCCACGGGGAGTAACAAACAGAGACAGACCAGTAGCTGCAGCACAGCATGAGCAGAAAGCCCTCGCTGTGAAACTGCAGAACTCCATCACTCCCAAACCTGCTGCTGGTTCTACGTGCCCTTGCTTGCTGCAGCCTCCACGCCTTCACAAGCGCATGCATCTCCCGGCGCTCAAACCGAGGGGCGCTGGCAATTCAGGATGTTCCCCGAGCCCGTCGATCAACCACGGAAGACAGCTGCCCCCTCCAACCAGAGGCCTTCCCTGCTTCAACGCTGGACCCCAGGCACGTGCTCTAAGTCTTTGTCGCACTTCACCGCTTCAGCCTCGCAAAGCATCAGAGCCTTGCAGGAATCAAAGGAGCACCCACTCCAGTCAGGAGGAGCCCGACCAGGGGGCGCTTAAAAACTCTGGGTCAGCTAAGATCCTGATCCCTCTGAGTCGCTCGTGCCTCCCGAAGCCAAAGATCCCCTGAGGAGCTTCAACCAATGCTTCAAATCTTAAAACTGGAATCAATCTGACATCAACTTCATCCCTTCCCCTCCCTTGCCACAACACAGGAAGATTGTTTTACTTATTGAGCGTCAAAGAAACACAACATAAAGCTCTTCTACACACATGAACACTTCAGGGACTGCCAGTCTTATAGAAACTGTTGTTGCGACTGCTGTCTACCATCCCAGCCTGACTGATTGATAGACGTTGTCAGGCATGTAGCAGAATCTTGGACTTCACAGCAATCAATAGCAGTTTCTAATTTTCCTGAGCAAGGGGCATTCATGGGCAAGAAAATGAGTAAATGTCCAGGTTTGCCAGCCTTACGTACAAATGCTGCAGATATAAAGCAAAGAAAGTGTAACCGTTCAGCGAAGTCCAGTTTTTGTATTCTTTTGTGATGCCCTCAGGCTGTCATCACATTCTGAAGTCCGAGTTCACTCGTCCTCACACAGCTGTGCCCTCTGACACACAGGTGCATTTGGTTTTAAACACAGAGGTGACATGAATGTGACATTTCCCGAGTATTAGAAAGCCCAGGGGAAGAGAGGGGCAAGAATAAGAAGTGGGAAAGAAAGGGAGGAGGGGGGGATAAGAGCAGAGGTGCGGTGGTGGCTAGAGACTGAGAAGCAAATTCGTCAAAGTGCTCTGGAGCTGTCACATCCAGAGTAAAAATATATGTATGAGTGTGTGTCCATGTGAAAGTGAGAGATGAGAGATGTAGAGGTGAGGCACAAAGAGTACAGCACTTCACACTGTAGGTTCAGCCATGTTTGGAGCTCACTGTGCGTACATCCTGTAAACCTTTAGTCCTGCACACATTAGTGAAGGGGTTTATTCACCAGTGTGACTCAAAATGAGGTATAGGCATAAAAAAGATAACACCACACTCGCATTAGATGTACTGTTTATAATTAGTAAATACAGTTTTGAAGTTGAGAATAAGCTTTCATAATGCAGTGTAAAAGGACAGTGTAATACAGCACTTGTATACATGAGTGTACTCAGGTACAATGTATGAATCACAGCCATGGATGAACACGCGCATTAGTACTCAGACTCTCTGGATACTGTTATTTCAGGGTTACTTTTTGCGTTGTTAGATGGGAAACAGTGAAGAGGAAAAGGAAGTTTAATGCAGGAGGAGGAGGAGGAGGAGGAGGAGGAGGAGACAGTGTGTAGCACAACGGATTTAAAATCTTATTAGACGACAGAAAAATATCTGCCAGTGATTAAAATTAGAAAGTGTACAAACTGAATCATGGAAATATGATGTCAAAAACTGTAACCAGTCAAACTCAGGAAAAGTTACACCTTATTCGACAAAAAAAGACTTCTCCAGTAACCTTCTAGGTGGGTGTTTTTCTACCCCTTCGCTCCCTCAGTGACCCCACATGGAAACGTCAGCTAACAGGGATTCATTAAACAAGCAAAGCTGCTGCCTGATGTAGGTATGTGTGAGCGCTTGTGTGTGTTTGACTGTCTGAGTTGTTGTCCTTTTCCACCCCTTTCACTCTCTCTCTTTCTCTCACTGTCTCTCTCTGCCCTCGCTCTCTCGCACATCTCCTCGGGAACATCAAAGGTATTAGCACGGTATTTTCAGGTAGGCAGCCTTGGGGGGGTTTAGCGGTGTTTCTGTGGGACTTTTGGAGGATTGTGTTTATCTTCTCCTCGCCGAGCCCTTTTGCAGTCAAACGCTCCCGAAATGTCCCCAAACGGAGAGCAGCAGTGTGTTAAAAAGACCTTCTGACAGCAACTCTGTTCTCTTCTCTGTCACGCCGCGTGACCGCTTGGTGTACGCCTCTGGCACTGTCCGGTCTACTGCATCCAATAATGCACCCTACATAGACAGAGTGAGACAGTAAGAGAGAGAGTAAAAGAGAGAGAGAGAGAGAGGGACACACACATAGACACACACAACAAGCAGACACATCCGGACACAAGAGTTACATGGACACACATGCACAGGAACTCTGACAAAACTCAAAGAGACACGAAACTCAGAGCAAACACACACATCAGTTCTCACTTTTCGGTGGCCACAGAAGTGCACCGACTCACACACACTGACTTTGAATTTTATTAAAAAGTGCATAAAAGTGTTTTTCTTAGCTAACCAAGTTTTGCGTAGCCCCTCCAAAAAAGATGGCAGTCTCTAATTTGCTTGAGATTAGCAGTCTTGTCCATGTTGTAAGCAGGGATCCACGCGGCTGATAAAATGTGTTTACCTGTCAGATGGTTGGACATTGTGCCAAATCAGCCAAGCAGACACACTGCTGTGCGAGTCGAGAAAAAAAAGTCTTCTAATGAAAACGGAAACGAGACAGATAGATAGATACAGAGGAAGGACGGGCAGGGAAAAACAATAAGACAGAGCAGGAAGCAAGAGCAAAAACAAAAGAGATGTAAAGATGAAGTCGTGAAGGCACGATTACGACCGGCTGTTTTTTTGCAAATTTTCTGTGAAAGTTTGTCCACAAAATGTCATGCAGGTGTGTCTTAGAGTGGAGAGGGACTAAGGATACCTAACATGTTTGTTTGTGTGCACTTTGGCCTGATCCCCTCAGCTGTGCCACTCAATGCTTTGTAATGCCAAACAGGAAATCAATGTTGCCCGCTGAATGTGTTTGTGTATCGCTTTGTGGGTGTGTATGTGCATCTCCAGACACCTCTGCCTGCCAGGAAGTGTGTGTATGTGTGTGTGTAGAAAAGAGAGAGTGAGTGTGAGAGATGTATCTGCCCACGGGCCAAAGGCAAAGCCATGCCAGAGAAAGCAGGGCAGCGCCATCCTTCTCTCTCCATGCTGTAATCCCTATCTTCAAATCAATGTCCCCCGCTCAGTTTAGCCGTCTGGCCAATCACTCACTCATTCCTAGCTGCTTGCTATGACAACAAAACCACCACTGAAAACTCCAATGGATCGATTCAAACATAGAGTCATAACTCTGTTTAATTAGTAAGAACACTGAACGGTTATATGGCTGCACTGCACAGCAAGATAAAGGCACCAACAGGAGTTAAATTGTGTTTTCTGACCACATTCGACATCTAAAGAGCACATAATGCACTCATTAGGACAATTGTCTGCAATATTATGATGCTGCACATCAACTGAGACAACTGCTACCACACAAACATATAAAGAGAATTACTATAAAAGCAAAATAGAGCTATATAAATGGTCTCAAGCTTCTAGTTTGACCTTAAAGTGATGGATCTGTGGGACGTATTCACGATTTATAGCCCATTGTTTTGTCTTTACATCCTATCGCCTCACCTCAGATTAATGTGAATGCTAACATTACAAGTCTGCTGAATGAGGAAATATAACAAGATTGTGGTGCAAGGAAAAAAGAAAACTGCAGCTATGCCTCACTTTAATTTAAAGTAGCTCTGCTTTTGTTGTGTATCTACTGTACAACTAGGAGAGTACAGTTGTACTTTAACAGTAGTTTTAAATCAACCACACACGTATTAACAGTCATCATCTTTCCACTGAAGCGGTTTCATATAATCACTATAGAGTAGTTCTTCATACTTCATATATCTTCATGTAAGGTATAGTGTCGTCACTGTTTATTCCTAATATTGCCTAATATTAACTGGTTCCAGGTGTAAAGCACTGTGTCTGGTGTACTGTGCAATATTGTCCTGAAAATTGTCAAAAAGATGAGGGAGTGCTAAACTTTATTTCTAGCGACCTTTTATGCAAATGACAAAGCAAATAAAGCTTTGTTTGTATAAATTCTAATCTGATGCACTTTACGTGACGTGAGCAGCTGATGCTGAATTAAACTGGAGTTAGAGGCTACTTAGAATGCATTTGGGTTGAGCTTTGCCAGTGTGTCTACATTTGTGCAATGATATTTTTCTAGGAAGCCATGCGAGACAGCAATAAAGGTTAAACCAAAAAATCTGACAGGAGTGTTTATCTTCTTTTGAGCTTTTTTGAATTTTTCCATCTTTGATTAATTTTGTTTTTTTTTTTCTATCCCCAAATGAAAGCATGCAGACAACCTTGATGTGTGTTTCCCTTGAAATGCCACACTGCAGGTCGTTGGTAAAATGTTAAAAGAAGAGCAGTATATGTGCCGTGCTACAGGAAAAAAGCTGATTCTGTGGTTGGAGGTAAAACTTACATAGTTGTTGGTGTTCATTAGGATTTATTTCAGAACCTAACCATGCTTATTACTAAAACCTAAAGCTGCTGATCTCAGTTTAAAATGGAAGAAAAACCTTCTTCAAAGACTTTTTTTTGTTGTTTTCACTGTATGCAGGTTGTATTTATGTGAAATTAAAGTACGATTATGAAACAGCTGTGGTTTCTGTTTTCTTTTATGTCTTTAAAATGTCACAGATTTTCATTTGCGTATCTATAACAAAGCTCTATTAAATACCCCAGCAGAAGTGCCACAAATGTTCAAACGATGTTTAGCCTCCAAAGAGGATTGTAGCTGTCCCAAATTTCTTTTGACAAGAGACTACAAAATAAAAAATATTATGTGGAAGAGAAAAATAGGCACAGACATGGATATAAATCTGTTGTGCAAAAAGTTTCAAAGCAGGGACATTTCTCTTGTTGAATCAATGATAACAAGAAGGCATTATTCATCTCGCTTCATTACAAATCATGCAGCCTCAGTACACCTTGCATTAAGTCCACAACCTAATGAGGTTACGCGCTTCAGAGGCCATGGGTGGATAACAGCCAGCCGAGCGCAAGGAACAGCATGACACTGTCATTAAACTTGGAAAAGTGCAAGATGGAGTGCAAAAGGTTTTCTCTTGAAAGAAAGCCAGACTCTTTCCTCATAAACTGTCATACATATGTCGAAGGTTTGAACTCTTTTCATGCTACAGTGACGTAGGTCGCTTTTAAATAACAGGGTGTTTGTAGAGTAATTGAGAGTAATACTAAGGAAGGAAAGTGCACATTCTCTTGAGACATGACATGTCAGATTGTACAAATGACTCATCGGTCATACCAAGTATTTGCAAGAGTTCCTATAGTTTCCTTTCTAGCCATCATTTACAAGCTGTTAACTTTGAAAGTAAAATCTTATCCTACACCATCCTTCAATTCTTAAGCTGTGTCCACCTAATCTAAATCATTCAAGCTTGATGTGCCATCCCTAAACGAATTATTTAAACATAAAAATGCCTAATTTTAACAGTGGTCGAACTGAATTCAGACCGCACTGTTGCAGGTATGGATGTGACAGGGTGTGATAAACAGGTACAGAGCTGCCAAGCCTCACACTTTGAGTGTGACAGTCATGCAATTTGACCCATTCTCACACCACACGCCACACTTGACTTTTCTCACGCTTTTATTTCCATATTCAAAACTCTGTATTTATATTTTTCATGATAATAAACTTGGCTTGCCGTAGTTCGAGTAACTCTGATTGTCTGACAGAGATAACCAACCCCAGACCAATGTATCAGTAATTTGTGCATCTAACCAACCACAGAAGGCACCATGTGGTAGAAACCAATCAAAGGCAACATAAGGCAGGTCTTGGCATCTCTAACTGTCTTTCACACACAACAGCGCAGACATTTAAAACCCACTCGACGTAATACAATATTAACTAATAAATGTATTTTGTCAAAATTCTTGTTACAATTTCAATTTCTGGTTAATTAAGAATAGCATTAGGGAGAGCAGCTGGCATGGAGGCGAGGACATCAGTCTTCAGGTATAAATCCACGTTAAAAAAGGCAAAAAAATTTCACCAAACTCATCATAACACTAAAGTCTCACTCTTGACATTTTCTGAAACTTGGCAGCCCTGCAGGTACATAACACCAGTTGATACTTCGGGACCAGATGTTTCAATTACTTTCTTGTTAAAACCTGATGCATACATGTCCTAAATTCAACACCACTTCTGATAGCTATAAATTCAGGTGTGTTGATACCATAAATGTGAAGTACAGGTTATCAGAATTAAAAATACTCAATGTTTGACCTTTAGGCTAGCTCGGGATCAGGAGACTGGTTAGCTTGATGCTAACCCTGCAGCAACAAGGGAGAACTTAGCATTAATTCGCTATTTCACTTTTATATTTTGTAGCAGTTTAGTTAGGCCCATCCCCCACTTTTAATATAAAATCAGAGGTTTCTTAGCATTGCATAATTTCATTTGGAACAATCTCACAACATGCTAGCAAGTGCTATCTTTTAGCTGCTAGCCTCAAGCAGTGGTAAGGGGCTTGCTTGTAGCACACAGGAACAGAGAAATGGGCTGTTCTTCCAAACAAAACCTGTTTTTTCCTGAAGTCAAGTCAGTCATTTAAATATCAGTCATTAATAGGACCCCTTGAGTCTGCCCCATGCTGACACTTAATATGGGGAGTTTAAAACAATAGATCAATCAAGTGACTAACCAAGGAATATTTGCACCCTGCTGATTGGTTGACCTATATGCACATGACCCCTGCCAGTTCCTGTCATTTATATCCAAATACATGCCTCTCAAAAATGGCAGCCATCCAGCACCCCTCCTCCTCCTCTGCAGCCCTACTGTTCTCCTCCTCTAAAATGCTAACTAGCTCTGCTGCTACAGTTCGCTCACCTGAATATAAACAAACTCACCTGACAACTTGGGGTCAGCAGTTTTTGGAAAGAAGTGATGTTTGGCTTTGCACTTTGCTTCGCCTTTAATCTTATCAGCTGTGGCCTCAAACTAATCTTCAGCAGCAGTTTCCTCTGATATCACCTTATCAGGGTAAGTTTCTGCTGTTTGTGCTAACCTGCATATTGTAAAGTTTATGTTTGGCTCTGTTGCCTGCAGTCAGGCTGCTGGTTGTTGTATTGCTCTGCTTGTTAATCTGTTGGCTTCTGCTAGCTGCTGTGTTTTGTTGCAGTACCCAACCATATGCAGTGTTCGTGTCTGCAGAAATTTCTTTAAGGTTGCTTTTGGCGTGTCTCTTTAAAAGCTTTCATGTAGTCAGTTTTCTCTGTGGTGAACAACAAGGATTCATGATTGAGATTAAAAACGTTGGCAGAATTGGATTTAGCAGCACGTTTCCTCTTGATTAAATTGTTGTTTCTGTTTGTGGAGCTACTCCACTTGCTGAATTGTGAAGATTGGCTACAGATACATGAACACTTTTGTTTTCTTGCCATTTCTGCCCTTTAAAATACTCAACATGGTCGTCATCATCATCAAGCTAACCAATGGGAACTGGCTCATTGTACACATTAAAAGACTGAGTGCCACAGCCACTTTGCTGTTTTATCTTCTTTCTTTTCAGTCCTGCTGCATTCATGACCACTTGAAGCCTTCAAAGGCCATGAGGTTGTTTGTAAAAAACCCTTTACTAGTTTATGTGTCTATATGCATTATGTACAAGGCTGCATGGCTCTCTCTTTGTCATGATACAGAGTACAGTCCATTTCCCCCCTGGAGCTCACTTAAATCTTGACATTTACTGCAAAAGAAACACTCATACCACAAGGTTGATGGGTAAAAGGCTAATGAAGAGCTAGATTTGACCTGTAGGCACTCTGTACTTGTACAAAGATTTTGGATTTGTGCTGGATTTCTCGGTAACGTTTCAAGGTTTTGTTGCTTGAACCATAACAGACCTTGTCCTCTGTGTGATCACAGACGACAAGGTCTGTTATGGTGGATACTCTATTGCTAATGACAGAGTTCAGTTTGGAGAACGTTTTTTTTTTTTTTCCAATTCTTTTATAATACAGGAGATTTACGGGACAATACTAATACGGGAGGATGGTGGGAAAGAGGGGTCAAAGATGGTAGTTTCCCATGTCAGATATGTCCAGCACCTCGTGTTGCAGTTTTGAGCACTGTGTAACTCACGTCTTCCTTCTCCAACATGATGCACTGCTCTCATCTGCAATTACTGTAAAATCTTTGAAATCAAAATACACAATCAGCCTCTATTTACTGTCGCTGAACAAGACAACATGTATGTGAACATGCAAGCAGTTCAACACACTTAAGCCTTGAACTGAATTGGCTTAATATCAGGATTTGGCTGAGTATACTGTATGTATTGGCCTTTTATTTCTCTGATAAAAGTAATTTCTGTTTAAGGCAGTAATACAGGATGCCTGGACATATGTTTGAAAATGTATATCAATTTCTGTTTTAGTTGTCTGTGTCATCAGTTTTGCAGTAAGCTTGTTTGACTTTGATTCAGTAAGGCATTGTGTCTGCAGACAGCGTCTACGCTGAGGTGGGAGATGTGTGTCAATCGTGAAGGACCCGGCTTTAAAAACCGGCTTCAGAGAGCTGTGTGGGAGCAGAGAGGGTCTGTTCTTGCAGAGTTTAATGATCTGAACCATTAAAAAGAGCCTGAATTCCCATTACCAGCAGCTTTTTTTACTGAGGTCGCCTCTGAGCATTAACGCAGTCAATGCTTATCAGTTTCAGATATCAGTTATTGTCTGGTGAACTACTAATTAGATGTATCGACCTTGAAAAATCCTTATCAGTCAACCCCTAAGTTTATTTATTTTTTTATCAGTAAATACGTCCTCCTGTCCGATCCATCCAAACACTAATACAATAAATGCTGGTCTCACTACAAGTCTGAGTCCTCACCTCTGAGATCACAGTGGGAAATATTTGCTGTGCAAAAGCAGACATATTTATTTTTCTTGTTTTGTTGACTCGTTTCAGACGTTGTGGTTTATCTCTGTTATATTCTCTGTCTGTCTTGCAGCACTCTATCTTTAGCCCGCACTTTAAAAAGTTTGAGCCGCTGTTTCTGAAACTGTATACAGTGAGAGGTGCATCAAAGGTAAACAGGACACTGTTAATGATGATTATACAGTTTGTGATTTCAATCCCAGGTGTGTTGTTGCAAGGTTAATGTCAGGATTACACTTGGTTTAATGAGCAGTTTCATAGTTTACTTGACTGTGCTGCAGAGCGCCTTTGCTGAGGCCATCCCTGACAGCTGGTAATTTTACATCTCAATCATATTTAACAACGTTGGTGCAATAATTCAGCTCATTGTCTGTATATGTCACAGGTTCCCCAGCTCCTCATTAACTCTCCTTCTTAGTCATGAGATCTGTGATATGTGGGAGGAAGGTGCAGTAAATTTAACAGCATTTCTGGTGCAGTAACATAAGATTTGTTGAAACACTTAGAATACAACTTAATTATTTCAGCTTTAATTACATTCCTTCAACATTAAAGTATGATACACATCTTTTCTGAACAGTTAAGCAGCCCTTCAGTGGCAAAAAAACAAGTAAGTTTAGGCTCCAGTGTCTTAAGATCTCCTGTATTGAGTTGTCACTGTTGATTAATGTGCTCTGTCCCACAGAGATGAATAGAAAATACCAGATGTTTTTGCCAGATGATCTTTTAACAGAGGATTTATTTTTGCATTTCCTGTTCATTCTCTCCATCCACCTTTCTGTCACCGTTTCTTAAAATCT
Source organism: Xyrichtys novacula (assembly GCA_962446985.1). Classification (NCBI taxonomy): domain Eukaryota; kingdom Metazoa; phylum Chordata; class Actinopteri; order Labriformes; family Labridae; genus Xyrichtys; species Xyrichtys novacula. The sequence continues at coordinate 19,498,332 of OY660874.1, read as the reverse complement.
TAAATAAGTTGTGACAACCTGCAGGAGAGTTTCTTAAACAATTCAGCGGTGACAAAGACACATGAGGCCTTTTGTGTATTTGACTTGTTTTTAGACTTTCTCTGCCACCAGGGTACTCGGCCGCATCTCTTGAAGGAGAAATGCCAGCTTCATTCTCTTCCTCTGGCAATGCTTTCAAATATTCACAAACGCTGCAGGCGAGACGGCCTAACTTGAGTGTAGATGGAAGGTTTGGAAGGGAATACACAACATCGGAGTGTGCACCATGGGCTGGTAGAGGAACATGACTATAATTGGATCCCCTGACAGCTGTTTGACTTCTGCCTCCTCTAGGACGAGACCCCCACTCTCTGATGCTTTAATTCACACACAGACCCTCATTGCTATGCATAGCTGTCCTGATCAGTCAGAACAACACAGCGGTGATCACCTTTAATGACCTACAGATCACCCATCTACCGCTTCAGAGTGTCTGCTGTCAGGAGGATTTGTTGGCTGAGCAAGAAGGCAAACAATAAAACATAGTAGGGAAAATGATGGCCTCGTATAGGTTGGTGGTAAATTTTTTAAGTCTGGGTGAGGAGGCTAGACTTTACCTGACAAACAGATGAACAGTGGTGAAAGCTAGCATAAGCAAATGCCACAGTGCTTGTTCATTGCTTGTGTAGACCTGTCAACACTACAGCTAAAGAAAACTTTGTAGGAGCTGAAGTTTAAAATAAGTGCTATCTCTACACTGGTTGACATTATATACCTTTTATCAACCTGTTGCATTTTGTGCACACTTTAAACTTCATTATCACCTCATTAAAACAACCTAATGTCTGATCTCTTTTGGTAACGGCATTTTGTTTGATTTGTCAGTACTTTTCTTCTACTGATTTATTTCCAGCAGATGCTCTTGCGCTGGGGCGTGGATAATTTGGCTTTTTTGATCGCTGGTAATTGTCTAACCTTGTTTTGAAAACTTGCATATCAAAGAGCAAAATGTCAGGCATCCGTTCTTTTTGAAGGTCTGGGACTCGGTGGACAAAAGCTGCTAATTAGCTTCCAAACTAACCAAAGTCAGCATTTGTGTCAGTGCTTGAGATTGTGAAAATGTGACTCAGGCTCCGAAAAACTGTTCTTTTAGTGATTTAGTAGAAAAGAAAGCTGCCAACAGAGTGTTAGGTTAATGTTGCCAGTTTATTATTAAACTGTTGCCTGTTTGAATGTCCAGTGTTTATGGCTGGTGCATGGGTCACATTAGCAAGTACAAGGCCCCTGACTGGTATTTTATAGCCTCATATCTGGTCTTGTCCTCATCGCTGTGTGGGTTGTATTTATTCAAAATGACAATTTTTGGACAAGTGGGTTTGTGGGTTCATAAATGCCAATTCATCCACATCCAGAAGTCAACAAACCACCATTATTAAGGTGGGGTCTTTTAAGGAATTTTCCTTATGGAACTAATAAAGTAGTATCTTATCTTAATTTTTCCTCTTGCTCACTGACCCGTTAATGGCTTTTATTTTAAATGGACGATTAATGAAATGATATCATTGATAACGTCACTTTACTAGCTTGCCGGCTAATCAAGATGCTGCATGATATCTGTCCTGTTGCTGTTAAATGAACCGATACATGCTTAACCCTTTTAGTGCCTTTTGTATCATATTTGATACATACTTTTATGAACTTCTATCAAATCAATGTGATCAACAAATTACTAAAAAAACACCTGAATATACTGAAAACAAATGATAAAAATGTCCTCTTGTAGTTTATCAGTTTCTAAAAACATCTAATGTATCAAACAAGATAAATAAATATATTTGTTAAATTTGAAGGACATTTTCATTTTTGGGGGGTTTTCAGCAGTAAGTGAAATAAACATTTCAGCTCCAAAAAATTTTGAATTTTCTGGCCATAATTTGTGGTTTCAGACATTAAAGGGCTACGGCTAACATTTAAAAGAAATATTTAAAAGGGAAAAAAAAAAATTTGCTAATTCAAATAGTCTGTGACGATTAAATGCAACTGTTAATTGAATAATGTAATGAGCTATTTATACTCTAGTAATCTATTCTGGTACCACAGTCAGCAGTTGAATTACACTGAAGTGAAGGCAGCCATGCAAAATGTTGTCACACATATTGTTTGCTGGATTTTCTGGTTTTCCCCCATGGTTAATTTATAAGATTTATAACAAATAAAATAAAAATCTATTAATGAAGGCATCTGACTCAAGTGGTGGATTTATTCATTAAGAAAGAAGGGCAGATGTAGTAACCTTTTTTTAATGAAGATTTAAATCTTTCTAAATGCCTAATAATTTGGACTTTAATATGAAGAAAGGTGGGGATTGACTCCTTATCTGAAGCCCCCCCTCCAGTGGCCACTCCTGGAACTGCACTGGCCTCAGTTTTCAGCTCAGAGGTTGCTGCCTTCTTTCACTTTCTTTGTCCATCAGAAAAAGTTATATACAGTCTTTTCTTTTCTTTAATTGGCTTCTTCATTTGTCTTGAAACGATGCTGACAAAAGTGGCTTGTGAGAGCAGATGCAATATTTAATCTCTCACTGTATATTTTGACAGTACTCCTGATGTCACTGTAAATGAGGGCACGCCCTCAGTGACACCTCACAAATGACTGAAATGAAATTTCCAATTTATTCTCTTCAACAGTTCCCAGAAGTCTGGATTCCAGCAGATGAAAAGAAAGTGATTCTCACTCACTGTTGTAACATCCCGACACAGATTTGTCTTTTAAACATTACATACACTGTCGAGTTCAAAAGAGAGTTTATGAGCCGTGTTCATGGAGCCTCTAATTCCGGCTCCCTAGTCAAACCCTGATATGCAAGAGGAGATTTTTCCTCACATCTGCTTTAACTTCACAGTCTGTGCCGTCTGTTGGAAACATAGTCTCATTCTTCAATCTTTATAATTTTTTATTGTTAAGTCAGACCATGTGCATTGATAAATCATAAGTCTATATAAAGTATCTGGCTGAGTTAAAACACTAATTGAGAGTTGAATACTTGGTGTTCTGATAATGAGCTCATGAAAAAAACAACAGGACTGCTTCTACTAGACTGTCCTTTTATTTTGTTGGACTTTTTCTGTCTGGAGGAAGACTGATGAGAGAAAAACAGATGGCTAGGGGACTGACTTTACAAAATGAAGTCAGACATGGTGGTCAGGGACATGTCTGTAACAGTGGTGCTTGATGGAAAGAGAGTCTGAAAGGGCATGTGTTGGTTCTGTTTAATTTGAGGCTTATTTTTGTATTTGAACACAGCAGCTCAAGGTGAATCATACCAAAAATATATTAAATTTATTTCACTGAAAATATTCCATCAATAAATCGACAAGAAATAACCTAAATCGTTCTGCTGCATATCTCTAATCATCGGTTTGCTTTGCCGTTAGTATTGCATTTATTCATTCTTTCTTGCCAACTCTCTGTGTCTCATCTTTAAAAGCTAATTAGGGACAGTGATCCAGCTCATGTAAAGGTCTCCTCCTTTTGACTGAGCAAACACAGGCAGGTACAAAGAGAAACAACAGAAAAAGAAGGCAAGCAAAGAGAGAAAACCTTCAGAGCTGAATTGTAACCCAGACGCCGCTCAGTTAGCCTTCAGTTGCAAAGAATGTGTCAGACAGCTCGGAGGATTAAACAAACCCATTGTGGGTTGGAGTGCATCTGAGATGAGTGCCGACATGAAGGGTTGTATCAACACCTGCCAGAGAGACTGCATTCTGTGCACATTTTCAGAGCTTAACGGCAGCGTCTCTGATTCGCGATGAAAATCATCTTCAATGGGAGGATCTTTCATCTAATGGCCAGATTATTTATCTCTATCGATGTGCAGCTGTGATTTATCAAGACTAACCTCTGATGCATATTCACACCTTTTGTAGCTCGGTCAGGCATTCCTGCATGACTTCTTTGACAGCAATCTCTGTGATAACAACCACAAATGCATCCCCCCTTCCCTTTTTAAAATATTCGATTCAAGTGCAGACATAAATGGGATAAGCGTACAGGTGGCTGATGTCAGCGGATATCACAAAAGCAGGCGGACCACTATTTTGACCACACATGTGCCTTACTGTTGCAGGGGACTGTATTTACAGGACACAGAGAAAGCAACTAAAATTAGATCTCTGAAAATCAAAAATGTTGTTGCATCGACTGGGGATCATACGACATCAGAGTGAAATCAAAATGACAGTGCAGTATTTATTTGACTGGTAATCCCAAAAGTTGAGATTACAAAATGCTGTTTATTGCATTTATTTAATCCTTAATCATGACAAGAAGAAATTAAAAGTGATTTGTGTTGTTTTTGGAATTTTAAAGCTGTGAATAAAGATGAGATTGATCAACATTAACTATTTAAAGTCAGCTGATTAATAAGAAATTGTTTCACAGCCCAATTTATAATACATTTGTTGTTGAAGGAAAGTCCTCCAAAGATTACAAAACTAACAAAATCTACACAACAGCACTTTAATTATTGTCATAATTACAGTGTTGTGTCTCAATTAAGTACTTTAGGGCAACTTCTGCTGATACAATTTTCCTTTACGGCTCCAACCAGTCAGCGATTTCCTTAAATTAATAAGTCAGCAGTTACATTAAATGCCAGAAAATATCTGCCAAAGTTTCCTGAAGTCCTCTGACAGTCTTTTTGTTTTAACCCACATCACAAACCCCAGTACTGTTTTACCGCAATATAAAAAAATATAACAAATTACCCACAGAACTGAGAGACAGGAACATAAAGACCTTTTTGGCATAATTTCTCACCAAAAGTACCTTTTAATAATTAATTGGGCTTTTTTTATTGTCCATTTCTGCCATATACACAAGAATTGAAAAAGATGTTTCTCTCCAGCCCACAGTGGAAATAAAGCATTTGCAAGCTTAATGTTTTTATACCCACAACTTGTTTATTGAAATGTTTGTGCTTTACTTTAAATAGTCTATTTTGCCCTAATGAAAATGACTCCAAATTCCCCCGAGCCTCCTGAAGTCTGCAAAACTCCCTTAAAAGGATCCCTGTGAAAGGTGATGTGAATAAATGTATTGCATGGGGCTTTAAATTCTTGGTCTGTAATCCTTTTGATGCCTCAATCTGAGGCTCCCAACCTGCATTTCTCAACCCAAACTCCTCCTCTCTATTTTCAGGATAATAAAGCTAAACTCACCCACACAGACACCCACAGACAGTGGAGCTCACACAGGCTAAGATTACAGACACCCAGACACGAACCACAGGATGGGAAAAACATGAAAAATATGCAGTGTGAGCGTGTCTGGCTTAAACGAAAACCACGCTTCATGTTAATGTGCCAGAGAACAGGGTGATATTGATAAGCAGCTGATGCAATCTTTTTGCCTGGTTGATATGAATATGATATTTTTTATGTCACTTCATTTTCATAGTTCTTGTTTAGTGCCAAAAGCCTTGAAAATTGGTTTCAAAAGAGGTGAGTTCTTTCGTGTTTCCTACACACAAATGATACCTGGTGAGCTGCCCAGTTATACTTTTGCCATCCGAATATAATAGCCAAATATTTTTACATTTTTCATGTGTGTAAGATTTCCAATTTGCTATCTTTGAGAAAATCTATCCTAACCCTCTTCACCTCACATCAGACGACTTGTGGTACCTGATGCATGCCCTGCTGTGTGTGATCAGAGAGAGACCGATTGCTGCTGATGTTGTTCACTTATTGTCAAAAGATCAGACACATACAAGTCAAGGAGAAACAACAAGAAGTGAACATGCTGCTGTGTAAAAAGAGGTGCAAAGTGAAAAGAGTAAAATAAGACTAACCCAAATCTACGGACAACTGAGGTTCATGTGTGAAAGGCAAGTCAAGAAAATTTCAGGACCTGCAAGTCCAGATATGACCGTGAATGCCCCTTTAAGACATGTACAAAGTTCCTGAAATCACCCAGGGGAGCTGAGTGTAAGCGTTGTTTTTCACCCCGACATCACCTGGTATATTTTCTGCTAACTCACTTATTTCAGGGTAAAGTCCTGGTGAGCTCCGGTTAGAAGCAACAACTCTCCCAGATAATTTCCTGCGGGGAGCAGCAGCAGGGGGAGCGGGTGGGGTGTCTCATGTGGTTGTTGTTCTGTGTAGTTTTGCTACATGGTTGAAAAATGCAGCTGCAGTACAAATCAAAAACAAAGGTGGTTGGCTATTTATATAATTCTTCAGGTCACAAACAGCAGTAGGTTTACTGAAAGGCTAAGGCAGTATTGTAAGAAACTTTTCCACACGTCAATAGATTATTGTCCTCTCAAATAATACAAATAATACAGCTGACAAGCTTGATGCATTTGCAGAGCTGCTTAGTGGTGAATCTCAATGGGGAACACTAGTCCATACAACACTATTTTGAACCCATGTAACGGGATAAAAGTGACATTAAAGATAACCAAATGGCCTTATACCCGCTTCTCCTCCAGGGTATGTTCATTTCACTTGTCTGTTGATACTGTCTTTGCATTTGATTTCTTGTCATGTTGATACAAGGATAAAAAACAGTTGGCAAAGCATTCGTTTCTGTCTCCGTGTGCTGACCTGAAAAAAAAAAAAATATATATATCGCAGTCGTTTTTTTTCTTTGATTACCAGCACTTTAGCCTCTTCTGGTGACCCATTTAGCTTGATGCACACCTTGCAATTTGCAGTCCATGTTGACTGAATTTTCTTTTGTTTCTTCAGGAAGCGTGCTTTTTTAGCTATAGCTCCATTTTTGGGGGTTAGGTGCTCATTCACGCAGACATCTGAACCCTTAAGTTTCCTTCCTTGTCTGAGCAGTGCATTCTTATGCTTCCTATTTGTGAAGCGGATTATTAAAGCTGGTTTGTCTGCCTTGTTTCTCTGAGGGAGAGGATGGCAGGCCTCAATATTGTCGCTTTTGACTGAAATACCTTTGCTGTCAAAGAATGCAATCACTTGTTGCTCGATGGAATCTTGGTCAGGCATGGTGGTTTCTCTGTTGAAACTGCCCGTGCATATGACCGAGGCTTGGTCTGTAACCCGCTGACAACAACATCATTCATGCGGGAATACTGCTCCAGGTCAGACACTCTATTTTCCAAGAATGCAATCTTTTTCTCCTGCTCCATATTCTTTGTTTTCAACAGTTTGATTTCAGTCAACAGCCAGGTTATGGTTGTATTTTGCTTCATCAAGTTTGTAATATCAGAGGACATCATATTTATGGACTCCTTTAACTCCTCCATGTCCCTCTGCAGGCTTTTCATGGCCATGTTTGGTAGGTTTCACACCCTCACCGTGCTGCTGAGGGGAGCTTCTGACTCTTGGGCTTAGCCTAGTGGCTAGGTTGTCAGTGGGCCCTGACAACCTAGCCACAATAACACAGAATTTACTAACAGACACCATCTAGAGGTTTAAAGGGAAACAAAAACAAAGAGAATAAGATTTAGAAATTAAAATATTACATTTAAATTGCTAGAAGAGGTAAAGGATCAGTTGTTTTAATCATAGGTTAATAACCAGAATTTTTTTCTGAATTTTTCTGGAGTAAGTTTCTGATATCGGCTTAAATGTCACGAGTTTGTGTGTAAAAGGGAGTTACAGTTCAACCCACAAAGACAGACTGCCGCTTGAAGGAGCTAATAATTATTTCTGAGTTGCTAAATCTCCGGAGAGTGGTCATAGTTAGATAAATATGTACCCTGCTGCTATCTTGCACCACCATGTTTCTAGCACAGTCGCCATGTGAAATGCACTGCATGGAAAAGGAGGTTGTTTGTTCGTGTGCACAAAATAATTTAATGGACACTTTATGATGGTACAAACTTGACAAATAAAGAATCATACATATTATGAATCACAGGAGCTTTATAACCCATAAAGGCCGCCATCACTTTATTGGCGGAGGGAGTAAACAAGGTAGAGTTTTAATCAAGACAGATATTGCTAATTATCCCCACACCTACACAGTGTACCTTTAATTTGCTCAGTTCCCAACAGCAACAGCAATACAACGTATAATGTTCAACATAGTGCACAGACATGTTGTCTTTACACTTGATCTTAAGAGAATAACATCAGCTGTCTAAACTTTTCCATCTCTGAGTCTTTGTGGAGTTAAGATAATGCTTGCAAAGCTGACATGATTTCAATACAAATCGACAAGTGGATTAAGCTAACGTGCCAAACCTGTGGTAGCATAAACTCACAGCTGAGTAGTTGGAGAAGCATTACCTAGCAAATGATATTGCTGACTGAACCAAACTTACAGTAGCTGAACAAAGTCAATAGCTGTGAGTTTTTATCAGGCAGTTGTTCCTTTAAAAATGTTCACTTTGATTTTAACAGCACTGGCAGTGATGAGAAAGAACTCAACGACCCTGTGTCCACCAAAATAAGACAGAGAGTGAGGAAGTTTAACAGCCTCTGCTCTTTTCAGCAACCTATAATTTAGATGCAGTTGTCTTTTTCATATTATTTAAAACCCTAGTCCTATTTTTTTATTGGATTGACTCTTTTTTTTCAAATTACATATTAAGTTGTAAGCCACAAATACTGCAAGACAATTTCCAATGCTCAAAAACAAAGTAAGAAAAACTGTGGTTAGATGTCTGACTCATTAAACTTGTTCAATTTTATTTCTATTAATTTAGTTCCCCACCTTCAGCACTAACTTTGATTTTATTTCATATTGGCTCAAGTGTGGGCTCTCTGATTCTGCAAAGTTCTTTCTTAACACATGGGAGAAGTAGTGAAACATTTCTGTGTTGATCTCGACGACACCTGTAGATGAAGTGTTACATCTTATTTCTCCTGCTGACCTTGAACAGAAAGCAAATCTCTTCTGTAGAAAATGTCTGTAAAGACAGTCCAGACACCTTCCTCAGACTCTGGCCAGGTGGCCATGGTAAAAATAGCTCTGAACATTCCTCCTGATGGCCTGTTTGCATTTGTAGCTCACAAAGAGACATCGTTGGCAATGGCAGTCGGTTTCAAAACCAATTAAAAAAATCCAAAGAGGGCTTTTATGTTTGAGAACCCTTTGAAAGGCCCTCACACTCAAACTTCAGTGAGTGTTTGTAACAACTCAAGACTAATTAACTAAATTAATTCAGCATAATTTATTTAAAATGGCTAATGATGAGATCACAGTATCTGCAGGTAATCCTTGTCAAACTGGTTTGACAAGTGTTGATAAAGGCCCACTCTGATGAAAATCATGTTTTTCTTGTTGTCTACATGTTCATATGGTGTTTTTCTGATGGTAGAGCAGTGGTTCTCAAGTCCAGTCCTCGAGGCCCACTGTCCTGCATGTTTTGGATGTTCCCCTGCTCCAACACACCTGATTCAAATGATCAGCTCGTTATCAAGTTCTGTAATGGCTTAATAATGAGCTAATCATTTGAATCAGGTGTGTAGGAGCAGGGAAACATCCAAAACATGCCAACATTGCCTACAGTACAATGTTGTTCAACTGAACACACACCCTTTATTTTGATGAAGACCCCTGCACTTTTTGTTGTTAAAATCAGCTATCCCTTTAATTTTCACCAGCCAGCAGGCTTAATAGACAAATAGAGGAAATATTAAAACCTCTGTGATTCTGAAACTAACTGCTACTATGGGATTATATGACTCTTTTGCTCTTGATAATATTTTAAAGGAAAAAGAGACATGTTTCTCTGTCAAATTTGTCACAGGGATGTCAGCAGCTTTATTGAGTCCACTGTTGACTAACATGATGTGTCAAAAGTATGGTGTTCATGTTCATTATATCTCTTAAAAAATGACTCAATGCTCACAGAGAAGTTGCTGTAAACATGTACACACTGTTTAGGATTAACCCAACTGCTTATCATCATGAAACATCCCTTTTCTATAAGAACAGTCCTTTGAATTAACATCTAATTTAAGGTTGGCTTGTCCTGCCTGTTTAGTCACAGGACATGTAATCAGCACATTGAAGCACATGAAAAATTCAGGCTTATTAAACGCTGAAAAAGAGGAAAAGTCAACCAACTTTTAGGATTTGGTTGAAGCTAAACCAGTCAAACGGCACCACTTTACACAAACTTCATCTTCCTTTAGTCATCAATCTTTTCCACGCTGGTCCAGGCTGGCTGACTCATTAAAGCTTTCCAAAATCAGTATGACAAGTAAGGATGCATAAAGCGTGCACATGCAGGATCATACAGAAGCCTATCTATACAATCAGCTTAAATCATTTTGAGATAATTCACCCCTGCACAAAAAAAGCTTATTTCCAAGATTGGTCAGATTTTATTTTTATGTATATTTTGTCGCAGTATATGACTTTTCTAGCTTACTGTTGCATCTTGCCTTCTGGTGTTTATGAAAACAAAAACAAAGGGTAAACAGGAAAAGCAATAAAGAAGTCATGATTTCCAATACTCTTGATAAGACAGCCAGCCCCATGAAAACAAAACTTCCTGAGTTAATGCATCACAAACAAAGACTGGATTTGAGGATTAGATTGCTGCTGCATTTCAAATATCCTTTGATGCCCCCCTGCTGGGAAGCAAACCACATGGAGCTGTGAACATTATGTTATATCTGCAAGGAAATTAGATTCCATCTGCTTACCAGTATTCATGTTAAGTTTCAGGAGTTTTGTTCATGTTACACCACTTCAGTATCTCTTTAAAAGGATAAAACCTGATTTTTAGAGATTAACTGGTCCCAGATTCTTTTCATCCTCGGTACAAAAAAGGCAAATCCGACCTTGAAACTTTGGATTAATCAGGATACGTCTTCAAACACTTAACTTTTCTGCATGTTAATCCTTTTTTTGGACATTTCCCCTCTGTCTTTCTCTATTTGTCCAGCCCAGCTCTGTTGGAGGCATAGGGAGGAGATTCATGTCCCAGGGAGAGTATTTGTCAGTAACAGATCAGCCGGTTCTGCTGTGGTGGCAGGTATCTCCATCACCTCGGTGGGGCTTTTCTTCCCCTCCATGGATCAACTCCCTGTGTCTGTAAAAGTGGGGTCTGGAAGCACATCCGCTGCCTTAGAGACCAATGAACAACCAGGGGACTCATTTGAGATCCATAGTTACAGCTCTGCAGAGGTTTGGCTCACAGCTCGGATTGAGAATATAGAATAAGACCCACAGACACTGGGAGCTTTTCCAACCATGCATGCCATGCCCTTACAACTAGATTTGAAAACTTATTTTACACTTGTCTGTTTAGGAGGTGGACAGTGTAACTTAAGGACTGGTACAATTTCATATTTCTTGGTAATATGCTTGATCTACAGTTTAAATAGAAGTAGCCCGATAGAGTCCTTTGGCCACTCTTAAAAACTAGTGCAACTTTATATCAGTTTTATCAAGTATAGATGCTTAAGTCCAGTGTGCACACCCATGCTCTTGCTCTGGAGCAGTATTTGGTGTTTTCCGTGGCAGATCAGCTACTAGCTCTTTAAAGATGCCATGTGCTAGTGTGTTTGAGGTGGAAAATCATAAAACTGTGTCATCAGCATAAAACCAAAATATTTTTGTGGCACATTGGTTTATATCAACAACTGAATAATAAGATTGATGCAACAAATGTTCACAAACTGTGAAGGTAAGATATTTTAAGATCTCCCTACAGACTGGTGACTGCCTCATAAACCCCTGGAGTCAAACTTCAACATTTGAATCCAAATAACTTTTTTATGGTTTCTGTTCTTTTATCAGTTTTTTTTGCTAATCTATGATAAGTTGTTGTTTTATGGAGAAGTTTAGTCTTAAAAAGATAGTTAAATTTTTTATGACTTATAAAAAAAGCTGATTGAATAACAGCCTGCTGAATATTCAGGTCTTTACAGCATAATGAGAAAACATAAAGTAAAATGAATTGATTTAAACTAAATTATGAATTAAATTAAATTATAAATTAAAATATGGATTGTCCTTTGGGGATCAATAAAGTTTTCTCATCTTAAAGCACACTAACATAAGGGTCATTAAACTTGCCATATAGTCATAAGTGTTGGCTACAACCCAACTCAAGGGGGATCCCTTGGCGTAAAAGATTGTAATGTCTGTCCCCTGGCTCCACCATCCAGGTACTACTGTGCAAGCCTTGGCACTGCTAATGCAATATGTCAGTGCCCAGTGAAGCTGTGCTTTGGCTTCACATCTCACAATTGGAAGAGCCTGTCTATATTAATTAAAACATAGTTAATGGATTATATACAGTATAATAGAAGTGGCCCCAGAACAGATCCCTGGGGTACTCCTATGCTTGCTTTATTATGTCTGCAACAAGTGTAGTGCTAAATCCCCAGCTTTAACACTCACATAGAAGCACCCCCCACCCACCACCAAAAGCAAGTTCAATCAAAAGAAGGTTAAAAATCGGAGACTTTTCTGTGATACACAGACTTCCTCCCCGTCTGCTGAGCGCCAGATGTCATTGCACAATCCTCCCCTGTCTCCGAGCACATAATAGACTTGTCCAATATTCAGAGACATTGTCGTGTCAGCGCCTGCACTCACTAACACACTCCGACAGCGACTCTATTGCTCTCCTCTATTCTCCTGAGTGAGACCAGGAAACAAGGTGCTGTGTGATGGACAGACACAATCACAGAGTGTTTTCTAGCCGGTACACATCTGTCAAGCACCTTTCCATTTTTTTTTTTTGATTCAACAGTATACTGTTTGACAGGAGACGTGATAAAGAATCTCCAGCATTGGTTGAGAAATAGCTTTGCAGGGAAAGTATATTATCTTTTGTTTTTATTGACAAGGTGTTTTCATTTTTGAATGTCTGCTGGAGGGATTTGGTGAACAAAATAACTTATCAAGCCTTGGGATTTTAAGGTTTACAGATGACTTCTTCATTTTTATGCATTTGGACCTCCTTTTCACATTTATTGTGTTATGAAGCTATTGTATCGAAACATAATATCTAATGAGCTGCAGATGTTGGTGGCACAGAAAATTAAAAGTGACAGAAATAGTATGGGTGGAAATCAAAAAGTCCTTGAAAGTGAAAGATTTGAACACAAAGGCCCGCCTGAAAAGAGATGAAGTTAAGCTTCATTCCTGCCATCCTCATTACCTTGCAGGTGCAACCATTTAGCCCCAAGCAGCAACTGTCCAATGTGAAAGGATTGGACACTGGTCTGCCAGGGCCAAACAGATCGATGTGAGCCATTCCAAACATGCTAAACTGGGCTTGGGCTGTAATGAAACTCTGCCTCCCTGGAGGCCAACACATAAAGCCGGGAGATGGAGAGCAAGCAAATGATTCTCTACGTGAGCCAGCAAAGAAAATAACTCCCTCTTCAATGGCTTGAAAAAGTGGAACACTGAGAATCTAAGAGTTCATACATCCTTGAACAAAGATTGTATGAATATATTTCTTCAGGCACATACAAAGTGAAACTACCTTTTTAGAAAGTGAGAGACCTTGCCTGTCTCTCATCCACTGAGCTCAGAGCTGAACTGCTTTTCTCTCTGTTCCTAACCCTTACTTGTGGCAGTGAATCTAGCATTAGGACTATAAATGCTTTTATAAGTCTTTGAATAGGATGCTAGACTAAATATCTTTTGATTTTAATTCCTCAAAGAAAAATTATAAATGTACTTTTTGAAGATTACATGTTTTGAAGCATCTGAGGTCACCCAGGCATCAGGACAAAGGTTATCTAAGGTTGCATTTCAATTAAAAGGTAGCCACGAACAAAAATAAATCACTCAGTTATAAAGGTCAAATGCTAAAAAGTAGTGTAATGCAAGAGTTCACAGATTATTTCTTGGACTCAAGAAAGAGACTCATCTCTTATGGATAAGATTTAGAAAAGTTGCATATCACATGTGAGATACTAAAAGCATGGCTTTAAAGGACAGCTGGAGGTCCTCGCTCCGGTCAAACAGACATCTCAAACAACACCTCAGTTAATGAAGTCACTTGTCAGATGAATTCATATTTTGAAGAAAAAAGAAAAACTCCATGAATATCAGATTACTGGCGTTTTCGTAGCTTTTCAATGAATGCCAAATTTAGAATTCATCTCAGGGTTCAAGCTGGAATTGGCTCAGGGGGAAATAGCTGTAATTTCTAATACCCAGTCACTCCTTCTTGCGGTTTTGCCCCAGACAGCTTATTTAGGGTTTCAGGCAGACTTTCTCACTTGTCACATTGGCCTTGGCCTTCCACATTTTTGTCAATTACTCACCAATGGTCTGGGACACATTGGAAAGGTTGAGGTAGGGTCTTGTTTGAAAACGCCAGAGCCACTGATGTAGACTGACGCTTGGCGTAAAAGTGCCCTCACAGAAATGGCATGGAGGTGGAAAAGTGTCAACTCCATCAGGCTGCAGAGGAAATCCCTTTCAAGTCTGTTTAAGAGATTTCAGCATCCTCCTTGTGTGTATGTCGAGTGACAGAGGAGTCACTCAGCTATAGTGACTCTGTGATACGACCTCTGCTGCACAGGTCAGAATGACTCAGCACCTTTGTCTCTACATCACGGTCTCTTTATGTATTTTCTCTGTCTGTGATTCATTCTCCTTTTGACATTATAGAAAGTGGAGCGAAAGTAAAGTGTCACATCTACAAGCGACAAACAGCCTTAGGACAATGTGATAACACAAAAAAGGGTTTGGAGCTATTTGGTCTTTTAACCTTTTCAAGTTGCAAAAAGTCTGAAACATTTCTGGCTCTATTTATCTGTGACGAACAGATTTTCTGTTATTTTCCCACGTTTTGACAGTAGAAAATTGTATTTAAGTTTAAGGTTGTCGATCAGACTTGAGGTTTGGGAAACTAATCATATTCCCAGGACATTGCCTTAAAGCTGTTGTGAGGAGTTTTTGATTGGTTATAAAATAGGCTGAAATAAGTTGTGAATTGTTTTTATGATGCAAAAAATCAAATTATATCGTTTTCCACAAGAATACCATTTTCTATATTATCATGCATTGTGATTTTTAATGCAGCGACGGGGTAGGAACGCTGAAGAAACAGCCTCTATTACTATTTTCACTGCAAATATTCAAAGTGATTGAAAAAACCTGACTGTTCAAGGACAATGGGTGAAGGATTTTTATGAGTCAGCTCCTCTTTTACAAACAGAAGATGAAATGAAAAACAATAAAAGCTTTGCCACTTTGCAGCGGTCGCCAGAATTAACACAGACGGAAAGTTCCAGACAGAAGCTTTGAATCAAAACTTTGTCTTTATTGCTTTGGTGAATAACTGCACAATTGAAAAATAATCCAAAATGCAACTGTATTAATGGTTCATACCAACATGAAATCAACTTTCAGTAGATACTGAGCAACAACTGAGTCTTTGTCCCGTAGTTGTCATATTTCTTATTTATCTTTTTTTCCCTAAGCGTCATCAAAACATACATATGTCAGACAAATCAACAAAACAAGGATGCATGAAAAGAACATCCCAGATAAGCTTCCTTGAGATTTTAGCAGACTAGCTGAAGGTAAGGTAAGAAGACTATCATACTACAGTCAACTTTTTACCTTTACATAAAACCCCTGTCATATGCTGTGCTATTATAAAGTATAATATGCAAAACTGATGGAAAACGGAGCTTAGCTTACTGTATATAAGCTGAGCTAGTGGGTGTTAGCTCTTTCTACTGATATTAGGGTCGGTAGAAAACGAGGTAAATACCAGAGACTCTGGTATCCGGTCTGTTTTCTTGCTTGTGTTGGCAGTTGTGGCCCAAGGAGGATTCAGAGGAGGGTGGAGCAATCGGTCAATCGGTCCAGAGCTGTAAAAGTGGCGTAAATTGTCCGACATACATCCTATTAGCCTCTTACTAACATGTTCAGCTGACTGTTTTGATGCATTGTGTGTCAAGAGGGAGATGATTCAATAGTAACAAGCTGAAAAAAGGCACGTCGCCACCTGGCATAGCAAAGGCAGACACGCTTCTGTCAACATTTGGATTTCTGCCCAGTTCATGTAAACTGGGATGAGAACAGCAGTCCAGTTGAATCACCTAATAGAGCTTTAACTGTCTCATGTAAATGTACTGGATATGAAACCATCTAAGGGAAGTCTTGAAATCTGTCTTGTGCAGACTTTGCCTTCTAAGGGATTTCCTGCAGGATTCAGGTTCAGAGGTTGCTCCTATAACCATGTGAATCATGCATATAAGGGATTTGTCTTCAAATAATTGCATCACCCCAAAGCCTACTGCATACAATGAATATCCAGCTGTTAAAGAGATGAAATGTAGATCTCAAATTAAAAAGTAATCCAACAGTGGCTGGTGATGAAAGAATCCTTGCTGTTAATTCAGGGACCTTTGTGTGAAATAAGGCAGAGAAAAATGAATCACTTGCATTGGTTCACAGTGTTTAAAATCAACTAGAAAATAAATCAAAAGGAAAGAGGAGCCTCTTATGAAGCATTTTTTCTTTACCTCGCTCCATGAAGGGCATTTGTCAGAGAAAAGTACAGTACAGATATCAACCACAGCCCACAGCTCTGCCCTGTTATTTCAGACAACATGTTCCTCACTACCCCCAGGGGTGTTTTTATATATACATGATGGTGTGTGTACATGAGTGTGCAGGAGTTTTTGGTGTTTTGTGTTGTCGTGTGTTGTTTTATTAATGCTGCTGTGTGTAAACTGTTTAGCCTGGTACTACATGTCTTAATTAAACAGAAAAAAAAGGAAACAGATGCAGAGCAGACTATTGTTTGCTCTGGCATGCATGACTAGATCTAATGACTAATCTGTGAGCGAAACAGAAAGAGGAAAAGGGCGTGATGTTTTTCGCTTTACTTAAATGGAGTATTAAAAATCCCACCTGTACGTAAAAAACTGCCGAACAGATGGATTCAGACTTTAATGTCCATTTGTATGTTGCAGTTTTTAATGTTTTAATGTGTTTTTATTGACTGCAACTTCTAGTAGAATGTGTTTTTGCCTCCCCTGTTTCGATTTTATTGTTTTTCCTAGATCTAGAAAGTTTAGTTCATTGAAAGATTCAAGAGTTTGGAAAGACTGTTCAAAAATCTGAAACATTTAGATCGAGAATCTAAGATTTATTGCCTAGAAACAAAATGATTGATGAAAGAAGAAAGTTAGTGGCAGATTAACCGTTAAAAAACGTAAGCTTTTTCACTTTGTTTTGACATGTTATGGCCTCAATGCTCCAGGGGTAACTAATTATCTTGTGGGCATTTCAAGGCTACCAGCATTTACTTTGTCCTTTTATCACTAATCAGATGAATTGTTTAGTCATCCAAGTTCCCCTGACTCCCCTGACGTCCTCCCCCGGGCTCTACGGCTCAGGAGCGTCTGTGTGAAGCCGCTATAACAGCAGCTAGCAGCAGATAAAGGTTACCTGTCGACTGCAGCTTTTTTAATACAGTTTGTCCTCCAGAGTGTGTTTGCCTGTTTGCGTCTGTACCGCTAGTGCGAGTGTATTAGAGGACGCGGGGCTGCTGTGAACTGATGCAGAGAGACGAGGCGAACTTCTCCCCCTGAAATATTTATCAGCACAGGTCTGGGATGACATCTCCTTAACTTTCACACTCAGCCTTTCCCACAAAGGGCAAAAGGGTGATGTAGCGGCCGCATGTGCATTAAATGGTGTCTTCCGATCCAGCAAGTCCTCGCTCAGCGGTCCTGAATCTTTAAAAAATTCTATTTGTCTTGACAGAGAGAGTGGAACCAAGAGAGAGGAGGGACACTCAAGTGTGTAGTCAAGAGTGTATCAGCTCGTTTTAACTTCTGTAGTTAAACAGCTCAACAGTAATGTGAGCAAATAATGTGCCTCATCTGAGTTAAAATGTTCTGATCTCTCTGGCTGCATAAAACCTTTTTCCTTCTCACCTCTACAGAGCATCTGTCCTTAGAAAACCTGTGACAAAAAGTCTCGGTGAAGAGGCAGTTCACGGAGCACTTTCCAGCAGAGGACTAAGTCTTGGTTTAAACTGGATTACTGATTTACGCCCCAGCAGATATGGCAGCAAACTTGAATACAAATAATTGTTGGTGCATCAGATTCAGGGCTGGAAATTTTTGAGGGGAGAATTTTCATTCAAAGCCTTTTTTTCTCACATCTTTGAAACAAAAACAAACTCACTTTACTACCATGTCAGGATAAAAAAAATACAAAATTTTAAGGAGGCAAAAACCACAAAAAATATTTGCCTGAGAAATCACATTGTGGGTGAAGTTAGCGTCATCACAGCTTCTGTCAAAATTCTTGTTAAAGGGATATTCAGGCGTGACATTAATTTAGGGTCAAACACATCGTAATACCGAGTTAGACACTCCCTCGAGAGATGGATGTTGCCGACCGTTTGCTTCTCTAGTTATACCAACTTTAGTAGCAACCACAGGATAGCAATACACAGCGGTCTGAGGTGCCACACACAAACCTCAAACAAAAGCCACTCTATAGCCACAAATAATGCTCAGAACAGCACCTAACTTCATCAACAGTACATATAGAGTCCTAGCCCTAGTACTAGCCACCAAACATCTTTTTAACTTTGCTTAATTTCTTTAGCAAAGAGACTAAACACAACTTACCCACTCTCTTCCAGCAGTCGCTTGTTTGTAGCGAGACCTCAAGCCAGTCCATTACGAATGCAGGGGGGTGACGCAGCTCAAGGAAGAACATTTATGATCATTTCTTTATCATTTCCTTGAAGTAATAATCATCCTATTGATCAT
Organism: Xyrichtys novacula; assembly: GCA_962446985.1. NCBI lineage: Eukaryota > Metazoa > Chordata > Actinopteri > Labriformes > Labridae > Xyrichtys > Xyrichtys novacula. Next base: position 19,479,640 of record OY660874.1, on the reverse strand, counting down.
TTTGCACTGCAGACGTGGTAGTTCTTCTATCTTAGCTTCTCGTTCTGATTGTATTTCCATGAGGAAATGATCATAAATGTTCTTCTTTGAGCTGCGTCACCCCGCTGCATTCGTAGTGGACTGGCCTGAGGTCTCTCTACAAACAAGCGGCTGCTGGAAGAGATATATGTACTGTTGATGAAGTTAGGTGCTGGCAGTGTTACGGTGTGCTTGACCCTAAATTGATTTTATGCCGGAATATCCCTCTAAGAGAGATGATATGGTTTCAGTGGAATCTTATTCTATTATAATCGTGCAATTCACTTTGGTAAAAGAGTGAGGAAAACAAAAGAGCACTTTATAAGACGACAATAAAAAGGGTTCAAGCTAATCATTTTGAGCTCTATGTGACATATCTAGATCGTTTCTTCTGTCCGCCTTACACCCCGATTACAGCCAGAAACCAAGCAAAGAAAATCAGCAAAGGTAAGCCTCTCAAAAGGCTTAACTCTGCTTATTAATTCATGAAGTGTTTTATTAAATTTCTCATTAAAACTGATAAAAGTATAACAAGTACAATTGTATTTGTCCATTCTTTGTGAAATAATTGTTTTTCCTGAATATGGGAAAGAAACACTGGCTTCGCTAAAATTAGCCAGAAAGCACTGTTTGTAATTTTCCACGACTCTGAAAATGGGATTAAATATTAATATTTATGATATGCACCGGACCGTAATTAGCTCCACTGCTGAACCCTTTTACTTTGAGCCAGCTTCTAGTCCTTTTACTTCACCCTACCAGAAAATCAAAACAAAGAAAACTTTCCACAGTGGTCCAGTCATGATGTCCAGGGGTGGGTCTGCACTTCAGATTTTATATAAAACTTTTTACAAGTTTTTATGACACTTTGGGTCAAGACAACCCACTCCCATCTTGACTTCATCAGATTTGGAATGTGGAGCCCTTATTTCACAACTAGAATTTAGACTTTTCTAAATCTGGTTAGAAATTTTTTATAACAACGCTAGTATAAGTAGCACAGAAAAGACTTGGAGTGCAGAGCTGGTAAAAGACTCTTTCCCAGTGGCTCTTTAATTAGACAGAGGACAAACAAACTTGGTTTTATAATAAAAAATATGTTCTTTTACTAATTTATCAGCAGCAAGGAATCACGACTGCATAATAATAAGAGCAGCGCCCTGTAACCCACACACACACCGGTAGAAACACACATTCATGCTCTTAGTTGAAGTCCTCTCCGGCCTGTGTGTTACCAGGCAGCCCTCTTGTTGTTCCCCCAGCCTCTGTGACTGTGCTGCTGTTTAATGAAATGGTAAACTTCAAATGACAGCCTCCTACTTTAATTACCGCTCTGTGAAAGTCAGCTAATTCTAATTTATATGGCTCTCGCTGATAATTTAATGCTTTGCCCGTTAACAATACTTGCCTCGTGTCTTTTCCTTTTGTTTTCGAGGGGAGTATTTGTCCGGGAGAGAGTGGGAGATGGTGATGCTGGTGGTGTTTCTCCCGGGAGGGGTAGAGGGAGAATAGGGGTAGGACTGCTGAGCCTTAAGCCAGTTGGCCCCAGCATAGCCACGCCCGCAGGGACTACAAACACAACTGTAGTCGGCCACCCGAACTCAGGCACAGACAGATGTGGAGCGGAGCAGCAGCGAGCAATAATTCTAACATAATGATCTGTGAAGAGAGGGAGTGGGAGAGAGGACGAGAAACAAAGAGACAATAAGAGATGGAGATGGAGCAGAGTATCATCAGGGGACTTGGAAAGCAACAGCTTCACAATGCACTTCAAAGGCATAATTTGGGAGTCACTGTAACGCAGAACGCGGCTCCCTGACAAATTATTGATACCCAGAACAGACTATTTTGCTGCAGACATTGGAAATAATGTGCTGTTGATGCAACGTTGCTCAACCACGGGAGTTTGACTTGAGGCAAGACATCTAATCCTGGCTCAGATAATATGCCTTGCAAAAGTAGAGGGTAATTATAACCAAACTATTGCTTTTAAATTACCAGTGAGGTAATGAGATGGTTGTAGGGAACAGCAGATTGGCTGTCTGTGATTCTCACAGTGCCAAATGAAGTGTGTGGGACATGAATATTTCTGGCTTCCCCTTTAGCAGTTTCACACATTACTATCTCCAAATGGTTGTAGGAGATAACTCTACAAGAGTTAGTTTTTGTAGAATCCAAGAAGTCATTTTATGAAGACGAGAGCAACAAAATCAGTATTTCCTCCCTGTTGTAATGAAGACAGAGAGTGTTTCAGTTATGACTTCTTAATTCTTCCCCTCCTGTATGCAGGCAAAATTGCTTCCCCAATATTCAACCTTAATTTATGCAAATGGGGTTACTTTACAGTTTCTTATTCAACTCATTGCTACTCTTTTACCCAGTAGTTTTCCAGAAAAGGTTCAGCCACAATCTTGAGATGCAGCAAAACATTATGTTCTTTGAGTAGCATCCATCTCGAACCTTGGAGCCAAGCCCTGCATGTGCCAAAGTCCCTGGAGAGCTAGAAGTGTGGTATGAGAAGACTTTTTTCAAATGCTGTAGATGCTCGATCTTAAAATTGATTTCTCAATAACATTTTGTCTGCAAAAGTGACAAGAATGAAACTCCCCTCGAAAAAAGCTGTATCCCTATTGAACCCACCACCTATAACACGTTATAATCCTGTTTATAAAGCCTTATAGATGCATCTATTGGGCTTTATAATAACCCTTATGAATGACCAACAACAGGGAAAATAAAAAGTAAAGTCTTTACCTATTATGTATCACAACTTTTTTTTTTTTTGTCTTTGGTCAATTTTGACAAATTATTCCAGCAGAAGCTGGAATAAACACTCCCACACTCCAACCCAGTGCCTGGAACAACCCACCCAGGTGTCTCCCCCTACTGATGGTGTGCTGGTAAGTGATTAGGAACAGCTTGAGCGGTGCTGTCAACCAATTTAGTTGAGTCATTATAACTGTAGATTTGATATGTCACAGGTGCTGTACCCCTGCCAAAAGATACGCTTCTAAAAGGTAAAGTGTAGGAAATTGGAAACATGACAACAGGAGGGTAACAGGTACTGGTAGTGCTCACTTTCAGTCAGAAAAAGTCACTGGAGCCAGCCAGTGATGGGGAATTTGGATTTGCTTATCTGTGTTAAGTCCGCAATGTTCAAGAACTGTCAAGAACTGTGTGTGAAAAAAAAAATCCTTCACTGTTATTCAGCTTTTTATGTGCATGTGCATAGCAACAGCTTTAGCACCTGTGGTTTAGTGAAAGGTCAATCAAGCAATTTTCTTTTATCCCAGGAAAAAGTATGAGAAGAACAAAAAACTTGTTTTTAAAAGCCCCACGGCCCAAGGTGATTGATTAAAAATGAATATTCAAGCAGTTTTTCTGTTTGACCCAAAAATTTTCAATTAACATCTACTTAAACTTTAATTATTTCAAAGTTTCTAGTCTTTTGACAGGCCAAAAAACAGGATTAGAGTTTACAGTCCTAAACTTCGCTGAATATTAAAACTATTTGCCTCCTGCAATTTTATGCACCATTCAATTGATGAACACCAGACTGGTGCGGGTTGTCAAGAATAATTATGAGGACCTTGAAAGATGATCTAAAAAGCAGTTGGATGACAGGAGTCTGATTAATCCAGATTCTCTTGTTGTGCACTTGAGGTGCCAAGTTTTGGCTGTCTCTTCGAGCAAAGGTCTTCATTATCAACAAGTTATTGCAACACCCCAGTTGGATCTGCCTGTGGGCAGGCACCGGCAGGATCTCTGACACCGAGGCTAGCTGTTTGGGTTTCATATAATACAGTGAACTTTCTGCATCTTTGGCTCCAGCAGAAATCTGACAGGTGACTGCTGAGGTGAAACAAAGGATGGCAAAAAGCAGAGGACGAGGACATTCTGTGACTCTGTTGCATTTTGTATTCTTGTTGAGAGACAGGTGGAGCTGTTTGAGAGTGTCTAGTTTTGCCACTTGCTGGTAATAAGACAGCGAGAGTCCTTTTGGTTAGCAGCACACGGAGTGTTTCTTTGACCCAGAGCTGGTATCCATGTTGAAGGTGTCAGCTCATCTGGTTGAACAGTCGCAGAGGACATCCTATAAATCATTACAGGGGTTTTCAATATTTCCAGCACTCTTTCCCCCCCTATCTTGGCCTTTTTCTCGGTGTTGACTCTGAGCTGGCTGCAGCTCAGTTTTACCCTATAGCTCATTTGTTCCTGTAATGTATGGGAAATAAAGCCAAATGTCAGACGGCTTTCGGCCAAAGAGGCTGGCTTTGTTTCATCACAAACGAGAGGATTCAATTAGTGCGCTAATTGAGATCTTGGCACCAGTGAGTTTCATAAGATGATGCAGTTAATCCATCATAGTGTGGAAAAGTCTGTCAATCACATTCAACCAGCCACAGGGTTACAAATCTGGCAACAGCGACTGCTGGAACAAAAACCTAATTGGATTGTAGCGTTTTTTTTTTAGTCTTGTCACGTTGTTATCTAACAGAGATTTAGTTTCACTCTTGTTTTTTTGCTTAGTTTTTAGTTTGTTTTTGCTATCAGCCTTTTAAAAATTTGAATAAAAGTTTTGGTCACTTTGTTTGAGGTAAAATTTTTGTTCCCTAAAAACACAAATTAAAAAAAATATATTAAATAGGTCTTCTGATAAGGCATTTAGTGCAGTATATTTTAGGAGACTATCAACTATTTTGCACATCAAGGCGACAGCACAACGGGTTAAGGACAATAAGGATATGATGGAGAAAACAGCACACCAGATTATGGAGAAAATGAGAAGAACATTACTAAAAGAAGTCCTCCAATCAGGCTGAAATCCCCATTTTCTTCAAGTGTATACAACATGGGCCTGATTCAGTAAGAATCCCAGTAACAAGTACTAAAGTGCATGTTTCCATCAAATTGTGTGTTTTGTTTGTGTGTGTTTGCTGGTGATCAACTAAGAAAAACTGTGTTGATGGCGTCAGGTGTGCAGACTGTGGAGGTGGTGGTATTTAAATTAAGGTTTTGATTGTTTAACTTGTTGAAGCTAAAGAGAGTTTGGACAGAAAGTAGACTGACAGCAGGTGCAAAATTAAATTCAGCCCAATTCCAGGTATTTTGGATAGAAGACAAAGGCATTTGAATATTACTAATGTGACATGGGTGATAACAAGTGAGAACAAAAAATAAAATATAAACTAACAAACCAAAACCTCAGCAAATAAAACAGGCCACCCCATCCAAATCATCTTAAATCAACTAGAATAAGCTAAAAACAGCCTGCAGCTCTTGAAGATGGGCTTTTATCAGGAGGTGTACGCTGTGTCCTCTGTGGTATGGTGGAACTGAGGCCGCAGTCACGCACACCAGCTGCTCAGCGCCTTACAAGCGTACATGACGGGGGAAGCACATTCTCATGAAAGAGGAAAACCTCAGGTAGAAAGATCTGCAACCATCTGTACTAATGTTGCATATTAGTTAAAGCTAACCATGCCAAATAGACAAAGACCCAATCGCCACTCATGCACACTCAGTAGATCAACCTGCATTTGTTTGTGGGTGCTCTGAAGTTTTAAACACACAAACCTTTAATAAATCAGACCCCTAGCTGTGCTAACTAGCTAATAAAAGAGCAAAGAGTAGCTAATATGTCTATGAAGAAACTCTTGGGCTGCACTGTGATGCAGTGTTAAGCATTGTTGCCTCAAACCCTGGCTGAGGTCGTGTGGAGTTTATATGTTCTTGTGTGGGTTTATCCAGGTACTCTGGCTTCCTGCCAGCATCCAAACACATGCTTGTTCACTCAATCGGTCGGACAATGTTGCAGTTAAGTGAGAATTTGAGTGTGTCTGCTTGGTAAACTGTTGGCTCCTCAGGGAGGACATATTATGTGATTTAATCCAGTTTGCTTAACTGGAACAGCTTAAACATTTTAATGCAATACCAGTATTTTTTTTTTTAAGTGATAAAACAGCAACTATATTGAATATTTACTGTAGAAAACATTTTATGTGATTATAATTTTTGCAAAATGACTCAGAAATTTGTTAAAATACCCAAAGAAACTCGATCAGGAGGAACTGGTGCTCTAAAGAATAATTTTTCATGAGCTATTTAATAGATAAACAGTGGTGTGCTTTGTTGTTGCCTGTACAAAGTTCTGATAAAGTTTGAACTCAAGGTTTTGCAGGTTGATGAGAATACTTTTAAATCAGAGAAAAAAAACAGTAAAACAAAAACAGCCCCTGACTTCGACAAATACACCTCTGTTGTTTCAGAGGGTGGGTTTTGGATGATGGCTTTTAGTGTTGGGACATTTATTAAAAAGACCTTGACTTGTGGTATGAAAATTGTATGTTTGAAATCACTTTGTTTGAAAGCAAGATCCCTGTTGCCATGGAGCCAGAAAGCATCACTTTCTTCTGTTCGGTATTTGCGAAGTCACATTAAGAGACAGTTTTCTGGTTCTCAGGTCTGCTGAGTTCAGGCCTCAAAATCATATTATTCGTCTTCTTTTCTATTGTGTTTTATCTTTGGGGGACACAGAAATTACACTCTTTCAGGGTCCAGATGAGATTTTAGTCTACTGGAGTGGAAGCACTGACAGCAAGAAGAGCTGTGTTTTTTTTTTCTTTGCTTTTCTTGCTGATTTTGGGAGGATTAAAACAACTCTCACATCTGCGTCATAAAAATGCATCTGAGGTGTTAGCTTATCTTAGCATAAGAACAATAGAATCCAGCCACCCGCTACTCTTAATGTCATGAGGTAATGCACTGTGTCTGCTTGTTAGGACTATCAAATGTAAAATACATGATTCTAAAGGGTTTTAATGGCAACCTGAAAGACATACAGAAGTGCCTCACAAATATAGAAAACCCTGGAAAAATTATCACAACATGACACACGGCAAAATAAGACACAAACACATTTAAATGTCTTAATCAACTGAGGCATAACAATAACCATCAATTTAATAGCTCAATAAAGTACTCAAAGAAAACAAAGGAATTGTATGAGTGGAGATGGAAGTATACTTGAAGGACGTCCACAGCGACTTCTTCTGTATCTTCTTTATTCTGCCCGTGTTTACAGTTATCCTGTGTTTATCTTGTAGACTGACAGGGGGGTTTTGTTGTCACAGTGTCCCGTGGGCTGCTTGTTTTATATTCAAAAGCGCAAGAAGGGAATGAGGAGTTGTATTAGTGGTGATGGATGGAGTTTCCCCTGTGGCTCAGACAAAGAGCTTAAGATGTATGTTTTCCTCTCTCTTCTTTTTGTATTTCCACTGAACTGCAGAGAAGTGTACTTCTCAGTGTTAGTCAAACAGCCACTTTAACAACAAATTTTCCCCTGAAAATACCTAACATGTTCACCTCAAATGACATGATGTGAAAGGGGTGTTGTATATATAGTCTTGGTGGTAATCTTATAAATATCCAAGACTTCCCTACTAACAGTTTTGATTTACTTGGAAAACACTTCGCAGAGGAGGCCAACACTTACGAAGCTGAGTAATGAAATGGGTCTTACGGTTCGATACAAGGTTATTTACACTCAGTCTAGCTGCAGACCTCCACTCTCAGGACCCTTCATTGCAGACCTCCACTGACCTGAGTGGACCGGAAATATTCAAATGCTTGTATTTCTGGTATATTATTATTTTCCTAAAATGTATTTAATGTATTAAGTTATAGTATACTAATACTATGACAAAATTTTCATTTTTTTTAATTAATAAAAATCATATTCAAGTATGAAAAATTTTCAAAATTTAATAAAGAAAATATTATAGTAAAGTATGATAAAAATGTCATAGTGCACCATGCTAAAAATTTTCAATTTGAGTATTAAAAAAAGTCATTGTAAAGTATGACAAAAAAAGCATAGTATAGTATGATAAAAATGTCACAGTATAGTATGTTAAAAATTTTATATTCTAGTGTAAAAAATGTCATTGTATAGTGTGATAAACAAATATCATAGTACAGTATAATATAAATGATCTAGTATAGAATATTAAACAAGATATAAGTATAGAATGATTAAAATCCCAACAGCAACCCTGGTGGCTCGTTGGTGTAATGGTTAGCACTGGTACCTCACACCCAGAAGGCCATGGGTTCAATTCCTGATCAAGCATAGTATTATGTAAAAATCATAGTAATTTAGTTTTAAGAAAAATTTTATGGTATGATAAAGATGACATCATACAGAATTTTTGAAATTTCAAAGTGTACTATGATAAAAATATTACTGTATACTTTATAAAATTTTCAAAATTAATTATGAAAAAAAATACTATAGTATATATAAAAAAAATTGTATAAAAAATATCATAGTATAGTTTGATAAAAAATTTCATAGTACACTGTGCTAAAAATTTCAAATTTTAGTACAAAAAGTCATGGTATAGTTCAACACAAATAGCATAGTATAGTATGATAAAAAAGCATAGAATAGAATGTTAAAATTTTTTTAATATTTGTATGAAAAAAGTAATGGAATAGAATGGTAAAAATGTCAAAGTATAGTATGATAAAAATGTCACACTTATATATGAAAAAAATGTCAAAGCATACTATGATAAAAAATTCATAGTATAGAAATATATATATATTTTTATATTGATAAAATGTCATACTAATGTATGAAAAAAGGCATTGTTTACTTTGAAAAAGAAATTCAAAATTTAAACAAAAAAGTCATTGTATAGTATAATGAAAATATCAATGTATAGTATCAAAAAGGTCATAGTAAAGCATGATAAAAATTTCACACTTAAGTATGAAAGAAATGTCATAGCATACTATGATAAAAAAATTCATAGTATAGTATAATGAAAATAGCATTGTACATAATGTTAAAAATTTCAAAATTTTATACGAAAAAAGTCATTGTATAGTATGGTAAAAATGTTAAAGTGTAGTATGATAAAAATCATGGTAAATTGTGATAAAAAAATATCATAGTATAATATAAGAAAATAACCCAGTGGAGATTGTTTACAAATGTTCAAAGTATGGTATGATAAAAATACAAACTGTAACACTGATAGCTCAGTGGTGTCATGTTCAGCACTGTCACCTCACAATAAGAAAATCCTGGGTTCAAATCCTGATCAGGCATAGTATGATATAAATTTCATAGTAATATTGTTTAAAAAAATTATATGGTATGATACAAATTTCAAAGTCAACTATGATAAATGATAAACTATGATAAACTTTAAATTTTAGTATGAAAAAATGTCGAAGTATACTATGACAAAAATATCATAATATACTATGATAAAATTTTCCAAATTTAATATGAAAAAAGTCATAGTATAGTGTGGAAAAAAAAAAATTAGTATGAAAAAATATCATCATATAGTTTGACAAAAAATGTCATAGTACACTGTGCTAAAAATTTCAAATTTTAGCACAAAAAAGCTATAGTATAGTATGACAAAAATAGCGCAGTATAGTATGATATATAATATGCATATTTGTCTCTTGGGAATTTGCTTGAGAGTTATGCTACAGTTAAAAAGTACAAACTTAGTGGATAGCTATTGGTCACCTTAAAACATTAATTATTTCACTAGTATTTTAATTTAATCAGCAAATGGACAGCTGTTAGTATAGTTTGCTCTACAAATTTGTTTAAAACAATAAATCTCTGTTAAAGCATCTTAATATGTGAGATGGCATAATGAAACTACACCCCAACTGCTGACAGTTCTTTGCTGGAATGCGTGAGAAAAAACATCCCCTCGGGTCCTCTCAGTGGAGCAGGTCCACACAGTGGAGCAGTGGAGGTCTGCAGCCACAATTTCAAGGTATTGAAATATAAGTCCAAAGCAGCCAAAATAGGAAACCTTGTTATTTCATTTGTTTAATCCCCAACATTGCAAATTCCTTCTTTTTACCTCTCAGTTTTTATCTGCAGCTCTCTCAGCCTCCCCTCTATGACATTCAACCACTGCAGCTCTCTCTCATACTTGGAGCAGCTCTGTGGCTGCCTATGGGCCTTACAACAGTACCCCCAGGCTGTTGTGATCATAGGAATTTCATGGAAAAACAACATTTTTGATCAATAGTTTTTTCATTTAAGGGCTGTAAAATCGATAGACTATCATGGAAACAAATAGTGTGATACTTTGCTGTATTGATATTTTTGCTCAGCCTTCATGATTTATGTTAAATTGAAACATTTGATAGCACTGAATGATCCTTTTACATCTTTTCTGACAGTTTTTTCAAACAGCCCCTGAGAGAATTTGGTTTTGAATTCAAAATGCAGCTGATAAAACACTTTTCAAGGCATAATTAATTGCAGATGAACACAGAGAAGGTCATGTGTCAACCCTGGACGTTTTTTCTTATTGAACTTTTGAAATGAATTCACATTATTGCCTTTTAATGACATTACCATCATTGCAAATTAGGGTGAGATAAGATTTTTCATGCAGTTAAAGGCCCTTGAAAACGTATTTTCTCTCCATGCTTCTGTCGTGGAGACATACTTGTCATTTTTAGCCTGTGCCTAATTGGCTGAACATTTACTGTATAAACATTTGCCATTGGGTCCTCTGGTTTTACATCACTGGTAGAAGGAACTTTTTAGGAGTAGATTTAATTCACAAATTCAGAGGTCAGTGACTGGTGCTCTGGACATAACAGAAGTAATGTGCAGCATGAGTGAACACGACCAAAATATAAAACTACAGGATAGAAAGGAAAGTCAATTAATATTGTAAACAGGATACAGGGAGTAAACCTCCCTGGCTTAAACTAACAAGAGCTCAAGAAGCCAGTAAATGACCTTTTAGGATTTCTGCCTCAGTCAGAATGAAGCTACAACCCTTTTCTTTATTAGCTGGTGGTACATGCACACTAATATTCAATCAGTATAAAATGTGCAAAATAATTAATACATTATTTGGTTTCTTCAAAGAGTACGACTACTATCTCAGCCCAGACTGGCTCAATAACATTGCGGTAAGAGTTAAATAGTGCATTAAGATGGACTGGGTGTGTTCATCTCCTCCTGTTGCAAAAAAGGTGTTGCCAAAAACTGCTGGAGTTTGATGCTGACGTGTTAGACTTCTAGACAATGCTGACACAAGACTGATGTTGTGTAATCACTAAGGCTTGTAGTTCTTGTTGTGCACTCTCTTATTTCCCCCTTCATCCCTGTGCCTGTCTTTCTATTCATTCAGCTGTTGTGCCGTTTGTGTTTGACGATAGTTTGTGACCTTATTCTAAATAAAAGTGATAAAGAAAGACTAGGTTGGTGGCAAAAAGTCATGCAGCCAAATAAGTGGATTATCATGTATTTGTCAGTGTTTTGAGTTGGTAGTGATACAAACGATTTCACAGTATTGTTACCTCCGCCAAGGAGGTTATGTTTTCGGTAGCGTTTGTTTGTTGGTTTGTTTGTTTGTTTGTTTGTTTGTTTGTTTTGTAAAGTTTGAACAACTTTACGGAGAAAGTAACAGACGGATTGACCTGAAATTTTCACCATTAAATTTTGGTGGTGATCCGGACAAAATTCTGGATACTGTGATCCAGAACACACAAAAATAAGGGTGTCATTGGAATTTTTAATGCTGAAAGATAACCAATGGGCGGCACAGTGGTGTAGTGGTTAGCAATGTCGTCTCACAGCAAGAAGGTCCTGGGTTTGAATCCCGGTCAGGGCATTTCTTGTTGTAGGAACATTATGAACAGTGAACATACCAGTTTAAACACAAATAAAAGTTAATAAAAGACACGTAACACTAAAAGTTTTGGTGTGAATCACAATATAAGGGGGGACATGAGCTGCTTGGCGGAGGTCTGCACTCTCCGAGTGCTTTTCTAGTCTTACATGAAATATCTCGGGCTCCTGATATTTCAATCCAAGACATGGCAGATTTTGTGTAACATTTTGCTAAGAATAATTGATTTAAACTTTTGTGCTAACACATCATGGATTGATTTGTTGAGCAACTGAGAGTGTTTCCCTTTTCATCGATGTGTCTCCAAGGAGAGGACTTGCACATACTGTGACACTGGAGAGTTGTCACATGGCTCCATCCCTGTGACAAGCATTAATAGGCTCTTAATAAGATTTTTTTATATTCCTGCACAGAAAGCGACATCCAAATCATCCTTGTCAAAATATGTCTTGTATTCTTTAAGTAGCTGAGTCTGAGCTGTGAAAAAAGACAACAGTCAAAGCACCTTCTGCATTTTTCTTTCTGCTATTCAGATGCTAAAACATTCAGTCAAAATCGGACAGTTGGAATGATTAAAAACAGATGATCATGTAAAGAGAAACACAGATTTGAAAACGCCCTCCAGGGCTGTTTCACTGCAGTGACATGAAGGCAGATAAAGGCCGCAGACTATCTCAATATAAAGTCCTCCTATGTTTCATTTCTTAATTATCTAAGGTCGTACAGGGGCTCATTGAAGACCGTCTCCTCAGATCCCCCTTATTCATCAGCTGTGCAAATGTTTCCTTGCATAATTAAAACCTGATGTCCGTGCCGATAATGTCACAAAAGAAGAGTCTTTAATGCTTTTTACGCCCAAGGTGACAGGTGCTTCCTCCGCTTTGGTATTGATGCAAATATTGTCTGAAATAATTACAGCTTCTTCGTGTGGTGATCCTGATAATTAACTTTACTTTTAAAGGGGGAATAATTTTCACTCCTGCAGTTCAGAGTTTGACTGAAGTCGCCAAAGTCGATAAAGCAAATCTGAGGGCAAAATGTTTCATGTTACGTGACACTAAATCTTGTTTCAGGAGGATGTTAAAGCACGTGACCTTTCTCTTTCTCAGTTTTAATATGAAAAATTCAAGACACTCTTCAAGCTCCTCTTAATCCAGCGATACAAATGAAGATCCTTTTAAAATCTGTCTGTATGTCTGCAAACGTTTAAAATCATCAAAGACTCTAAAATCCCATGGAAATGGTGTGAACAGGGCTGCATGATGTCATTTTGACAATCCAGCTGCAATGTGTGTTTGTGCAACAGTCATACCGCAGGACATGTTATTGTCAATCACTTGATCTGAAACATGTCACGCCACAAAACATGTTTTTCTTGATCTCTTGGCCTGTTCGTACCTTTTCTAATTCTGTCCATTTGCAAGTCAAGTAATATGTTTACTGTCTATTACCACTGCCAAGCATAGAGCACAGAGCATGGGTCATTATTTCTTTTTGCATCAACAGAGACTATTCATTTCCCACAGGACGCACTATAGTGATCAGAAACCCTAAACATGTAGAAAAAGCAATCTTTTATCTTGCTGACAGCATGCTGTGCCATTCAGGCCGTCATTCTGAAGAGAACACTGTATGTGCTGATCTAATTGAATCTGGTGCAAATGGAAGGCATCCCCCTGAGGGCTCTCTCCGGCTGACACCTCTCTAAATGCGAATTACTGCATGACTGCACAGGTGTTGCATATGAAACATTGGTTTTACACCGCCGCCTCTCTGTATAGTCTCGAGTGATTGGGATCCAGGAGGAACATCTGAGTTGGAGAATAAAAGCTGTCAACCTTGTCAGGAAGACAATGTTCTTTAGTAATCTTCTGCCATTTCTGTGGACAGTGAGGAACAGGTGAGCTGTATCTTTGAAAAACAAGCAGAGAACCCCATGCATGTTTGCAAAGTGAAGTGACTGTCCAACTAAAGACTTATGGCAGAGACAATCGGATCTTTTGTCAGGCACTCAATCTCAAAAATAAGAAGTTTTCAAAGGTAGTTAAGTATGAGTAATAGAGCATCACTACCACCCTATTTATCTTAGTTTTAGACTGAATGTAGGATCTTTCTTTGAACATTTCAGGACTTCATTAAACAAAGGTCTTTCATCCCTAATTTCCTGTGTTTTAATATATCATTGTGGTAAACCTCTATAACTAATAATTTCATCCGTGCTTTCAATTGGCTGTTCCTGAGAGGTGGGATCAGAGTTTAGGGTGAGGCTGTAAGGGTAAGGATGGAGTTAGTCTTGAGGTTGGTGGGTTAGAATGAGGATGCCTATGTAAATTCTATTAGTATGCAAACTTAAGCTGCTCCCATTAGCTGACTAATGAGTCATAAAAAACTATCTTAGGCTATTTAGAATAATTGTTTGACCAGAGTTCACTACAACCACTAATTCACAACTTAAAAAACACCTATACTAAGTTATCATAGGGGTTATTTAACATAAAAAATAAGAATAATAAAAAAAAGAAGTGTAGTATTTTCTGAAAGTGTAGAAATTGTTTTTTTCTTAAGTTGAATTTTCAAATTTACACTTTTGCAGCACAACTTTTAAAAGAATGCAGTCTCACTCTTTGCAAACATGGTTCTCATCCTTTATTTAGTCAAGTTTTAGTTAAAATGATAAAAGAAACAAATGACAAAAAAACAAGAAACAAAAAGACAAGTCTTTGTATTGCTTGTTTTACAACATGAATTATGGAACCTAAATTCTGATCATTTTTATGGCAGGATTATTACTTAACTCTTCACTACAATAAGTGTGGTGTCTTCTTTATCGCTGCTTTCTCATGTTTCATCATCTTCAACTGATGCTAACCTTCAACTTGGTCATTCATTTTCAGTCTCCCACCCCATTTGTACCAATTTATTTAAGCTGCCATCAAGCTCATGTCTAAGTCTCTCCTGCTTCTTACTTTAAAACAAGTCATCTGGGAATGTCAAAATCAGCTGAGGGCTGTGTCTCTGAACCAACTTACTGAGTGAAATCTGTAACAAGACTGCTCCTGCCCTGTGTGGAAATGATGTAGCCAGCAGCGCAGCAGGGGTGCTAAAGTAGAACATAGGTCAGCTTTTAATGCATGGTATGTCCTCTGGCATTCATTTGCTGGGCGTTACTTTTAAATTACTGTGAAATTTCCTTTGCTGCCATCTGATGTAAATATAGAGCACAGGGAGAGCAGCCAACCTCCTCTGGCTATCAGTGTAGTCACAGCTGAGGAACAAAGAAAAACTGGGAGAATGAAGACAAGAGTTGAGGTTGTAATAAACAAATTAATGAGACACATAAGATTTTTGTAAGAAACATTTCAAGGAGTAAGTAGGTGTTTACAAAAACAGGATTAACCCATTGTTATTGCCTATAAAACACTTATAGGCTTTCGTTAATAACTTTTTAACAGTTAATATAACTGCCTTAAAAAATTAGACTTTTAAAGGATTAATTTTAGATTCATTAACATTATCATTAGCTTGTAACACACCAGCAGAAAACTTAATATCAGATACAGTTATATCATACATGCAGAATAATTTTGTAGAAACTAAAATTATTTAATGGGTGATGCACAACTGCTGCTGCCCTAGCTGTCTCTCTCTGCCATTTGTACACGTCTACCTCCACCAGTACTGCACATGTGCAACTCCTAACAAAGACAGGAACTAAGTAAGATTTTAGCGCTTGCCTTGTCCACGTATAACAAGGACAAGGCAAGCACTAAAATAAATCTCGTAGATCTTGTTTCTGCCTCCGATTTTGCTTTTTTCCAACTTAGTAACTAAAACCCTGGAAACTCGGGTGTGACATTATTTTCAGCTCCGACATCTGACTTCCAAGGTAACTCGAACGCAGCATAAATGTGCAGTTTAGTTATTTTGCCAAGTGTTGGATTCATACGCTTGTCAGGTTAGGGCCACTCAGGGGTTGCCTATAGGCCGGATTATGCCTGGGGGCAGCTACTTGAACTAACCAGCTGTCAGGTGTGATGCTAATCTTACAGATAGGGTGGAATACATGCAGCTCCTGTGTGTTTTTAGTCAAAAAGTAGATTACAGACTTAAATGGACAACACCACACAACATACCATTCCTGTTACAAAAGTGTACAAGACATCTTCATGGAAAACAGTTTCATTCAGTTAGATAGAACCGACTGCTACAGTTCATCACAAGTATATGATATAATAATTATTATTATTATGGTTGCTCAACATATGTTGGTGAACACACAGGGTGACACTCATGTAGATCCATGAGACGACGATGTCCAACAAGAAAGAGGTAGTTGTGCTTCAAACGACAAAAAATCTGATGAAAACTTCAGACAGAGGGGAGGGATTTGCTGTTTTTGATGCTGTGAGAAATGAAGTTCACAGTGTTTGATTTCGTGTTGAAGAGTCTGCTCTGCTAATCAATAGAATGTATGTGTTCATTCAGCAGTATTGCTGCTGGTTCATTATACAGACAAATGAAGCTCCATCCCAGAGTAAACGCTACCTATTAAGTGATAATGAGAAACTAGGGGGATGCATTACACTGGGATATCACCAACCAATGCCGTCTCTTGATCAGTCAATAGTCTAAACTTTTCTTTGTTTTCTCCAAGTACGAGAGGACTCTTCTTTCTTTTTTTTATCTTACTTCCTGCACTTGCCAGTACTTAAAAGTTAAAACATCAATTTTTAATTAGAATAATCTGTCTTCACTAAATCTTTGCTAAATTGGAAAGAACTCTCAGGGAAATGATTCAACATTTATCCACCACAGGACTCATGTCAGTGCCCCACAGCTGTTTTCACATTTCTTATTTTACCTTTGATCATCTATCCTTCAGAAAACGCTCCTTCAAAACTGAATCATTTATTTATCAGCATATTTGTTGATTTTATTCACCAACGTCTGATTAAACGGTTCGCAGACTCAGTTTGATCCTACAGGCCTCTGCCGTATCATGCACCAATAAAACCTGAAGATGTTGCTCAGGTATGAAAGTCAACATTTCTTTGTTTTTCTTTGCCTTTGTTTTCATCAAAGTTGAACAAGGCATCTCGTATCGACCCGACTGTACTGAGCTGGAGAAACTTGTTTTTTTTTGGAACAACGAAAACAAGACAAATAAAAATGAAAACACACAAACCAGGAGAAAAAGGACAGCTCCTCAAGTTACAATTAAAACAGTGTGCCCTAAATAATCCACAGTTATAAAACCCTGTAATGAAAGAGTTCACGCTCAAGATTTGAAGCAACACAGATTTGGGAAAAGAGAGAAAAAGGAAAAGAAGACTGATTGTTGCCATGGTGATGCTTGGCAGTCAATAGAGAGCTTGTGTGTGCTTTTTTCCCCCCTTCTATTGAAAGCTGATTGAGTCGACCGCTGGGTAGCAGAGCAGAATGCTAGAGACACACTATCCATCCCCCTGATTGGTCCACCACTCTGCTCCATTTTCCCTTCCTTTTAATCATTAATGCCACAGTCTCTTGGCTGGCACGTGTCAGAGAGTGCTGCTGAATAGGAGACAATACTTTAAACATGATACTGTGGAGAGGCACCAATTTCATGTATTCTATTTTCATACAGGTGTATGGCAGTACTGCAGCTGTTTCAGGGCTGGGAGTCACAAAAAATTATGAAAAAGTCCGATCAAGAAAGTAATTCATCCATGGTAGAATCTTTTTATTTATTTTTTATATTTAATTTTTTTTATTTAGACCAAACCATCATCAAAGAAAATGATCCACAGATAAAATTGGTAAAAAAACAAAACAAAACAAAACTTTCAGCCAATGAAAAGAAACGCTTTCAACATATTTGATTATTTTAAAGCTACTTTGAGGTTTTTTTTTTTTATATGTTTTAAAGGGGCTGAAATTTATCCTGATGCTTTTCATGCTATCTAAAAGCAAACAAGATCATCAGCGACAAGAATGATGGTTTTACATCCTAATATTTAAAGCCTGAAACAGGTGCGAGGGGGTAAGTGTCTGCTAAGCAGCTGAAGAAATTGCTCTGGTTTCACAAATTTTTGGTAGATGTCCACGAAACACAATCAAAAGTTGGTAGGTGAAGCAATCACTGCTTTGTGGGCAGGGGGCACCACAACATGCACAAGCTAAAAGTTCCTCACCCGAGCTTTAAATGTTATGAGTGGGTTATAAGTGCTAGTCTTTTCATGCTGTAGTGTTTAATGCTTGTGGCACACTGCGCATGTTCATAACAAAAGCAACAGCTGCTAGAAAGTTCTACAATGTCAGCACAAACGCATCCTTGGAAAAGGAATATCTTACGCAGTAAACACACAAAATTACTGATGAGTATTCAGGTGTGAGCTCCCTGTCTTTATATTATTTTCTATTGCTTGGGTAAAACGCAAGGAATATAGGTAAGTTGTTTTCTATGTGCATGAAGGAAAGCTTTGTCCACCGTCAGGACTTGTGGTTAAATCTACAAAAGCACCTAAACAAACATCATGCTTCTGCAGAGCAAGCTGCCAGGGAGCCTGGAGCTGCAAACAGTGGTGACCCAGGTGCAACTCATGTTAGTTCAGCACCAGATTGAGCCACTCCATCCAAACAGCCAAAGGTTGATCTTAAATCACCATCAGCTTCAGAATATGTCAGCGGAAAAGGACAGAACAGACTGGCTGCAAGGTATGTAGTTGATGAGACGCTTCCCTTATCAATTGTTGAGTCTGCTGCTTTGGTTAGCAAAATATTGGTGAGAAGAGACAGGTACAATCATGGTACAATCATAACCGAAGCAAAAAGAAATAATACATGTAACTTCTACCAGAAACTAATTGCTTTCAGAAACCAGTTACTCAGTCAGCAATGCAGCTATTGATGAAAGTAGTAGGATAATTCAAAACTGTAACTATTTATTAATTTTCAGTAATTTACCCAACACAAATCTTAACCTGTGTAAGAATTTGTTGAGCTGTTCTTAAATAGTTGATATTTTCCTCAGTCCAGGTGAATTATCTTGTGAGGATAACAAACAACAACTTAGTAACACTAGCTGAAAAAATACTGACAGTCAAAGCCTCAGATAATGAAGTAGTTTTACATCAGCATTGGGTTTCTATAAATATTTGTGATATAAAAGTATTTCTGTTTTAAAGCATTCCTGTAGTGTTTCCTGTTCGTGAGGTTTCCTTGACAACTAGGATCAGTAAATACACAGAATAAAAGAGCTTTAGAGTTTTTTATTCTGTCTTTCTTATGATATTCAGTAGACTGAACAAAGATGTGTCCAATTTTTTTGACACATCTCTTCACATCAGTTCCTACTTTCTTTGGATTTTTTATTATTAAAATTCTTTTTTTTAGTTGGCTGACTGTCAAACTTGATTGTTGAAGAAAGTTACACAGTTTTGATCTTGAATAGCAACCACACCACTCTCACACTGAATCGGAAGTGTGATGCTGTTACATTCTTATGATTATCATGCTGGTTTGGTGTTACAGCATTAAATTCTGGTCCATTCTTCACATTGTACACCCTGTTCTGATGTGTTACAAGGTATTCTAGTAATTGCACAATGGAGACAAGAGTCAATACATAAGTCAATAATGAAAATAAGTGTATCTCTCTGCCCTGGCTACAGTATACATAATTGCCCTTAGATGTCATAAGGTATTGAGTTCAAGTAACTCATACAGTTTTTTCTGTTAAAAATATCCTCAGAGTCTCAGGGGATCTGCTGCATAACCATGTCCTGATATCGACTAGAAGAACTAAGAATCAATCTGGCACAATGTGTGTATTTTTTATATTTAATTAACCCCTGACTTTCTATGAGGCATGAGATAATGCAAAGCTAAGACAACACTATTAGTCATAAAAGCCTAAATGAATTAAAACATAATTAAATGCTATGAGGTATTTAATACCCTTTTACCTTTTAACATCTTGACAAATGGAAATGCTTCTGGGCAACATAGAGGCATCGGTTCAGTTATGACTACTTACAGGAAAACCTATGATTTGAAAGAGCATTACAAAGAGTGATGATTCATGAGTACATGAGGCGAACCAGGTGGGAAACTTCCAGGTCGTGAATCACACACATCACAGCTCCCTGATTGGTAACATCCACTCAGACTGTAGACAGATATAATCAAGATAGATCTAGAGATCAAGATCTCACATCTTAAGTTTAAAAGCCTATTTGACAGCCCTTTAGCTTACAACAGTGAGTAAGTAAGTAAACTTTATTTATATAGCACCTTTCACAGACAAAAAGTCACAAAGTGCTTCACATAAACAAACAGTAAAAATGTACATACAAATTTAAAAGGCCAAGACAACAACATAAACAATCGTGACAGTCCCAAAGAACTAAACAAAAGCCTGGGCAAATAAATATGTCTTGAGCTTAGATAACATTAGCATTCAGCCACTTGTTACGTAAAGTTAATGTTTAATTGCCAAAATTCAATCTGTGAAAAAGATAGCCTCCGTGGGAATATGGTTTATGACTACACAAGCCAGCGCATGTGACTCTGCCTCCTCTAGTCTGCTATATGGAAACCAAATCACCAACTGGAGCAGCAGAACAATTCTGTGTCATTTCTTTAGAGCCATTTTGGCTTTTGTCAAGATGATAATGTCCAAAAAGAAGCCAAAAGTAATGTCTCACTAGCAAAAGGGCATGGAACAAAAAGAGAGAGAGAGACTGACAAGCATCTACAAGTCTCCACAAAGCAGCTGTCAATGGCAAACACCAAATACACAAAATGAGAGGGATTTACTAAAATGCTTTCAAAAACAGAAAGATCGTCAGAAAAATCACTCCGCTGTTCATAATTTAGCATATTTTCAGGAATATGAGCTATGAAGGCAAACAATCAAAATAACAGTTTATTATTTGGAACTGAGGCAAAATGTTTATTTGATCCTAACTCTGATTTGAGACCATATAGCAGAGCACTTTCTGGGAGTACCGAGAAACAAACAGAACAAGGTAGGAAGAGTTGTCTCTTCAAATATCCATCCAAACTTTACACCTAGCTGCAGCGGCATAAGGAGTTGAACCTGAAGAGTAATGGAAGAGGATAAACTGGAAACACTTTACAGCTGTTATGTAACATTAATGCACTCAGAGGCCTGGATCAGACCTCTGCATTCTGTAGAGGAGGATCACTGAAGGGACATAAGCAGCATAACAGAACCAGGTGTCCAACAAGCAAAGGGACGCGGAAAAAAAAACCTGTTTATTATTATTACGGTCAAGATGTATGCAACCACACACCATCAAGACTTTTTTGGACAGAAAAGAGGAGTTGTTACCCAAGGCAAGGTTATTGGTCACTGGGTAATCTCTTCTTTGCCTGTCTGTGGTTAATTTTTTGTTCATTTCTGGTATGTTCTGGGATTTTATGCTTCTACCAGAGGCGCACACAGAATGAAAAAGTATCTTTTTTTAGGTTTACATGTGCAAAACGTCCCACTTTGCTTTGCTGCAACCCACACACTTTGTTAGCAGTTTAAAAACCAGCCCGACCAAAGGCCTCAGATTATTAAAATGATATTTAGCATTCATTAGGATCACTTTTGACTTCTTTTAAAGGTATGCAACATGCTTTTATAACCAAAATCAGTCATTCACATCTTCTTTGCACTATTCAGAATACAACATCACTTTACAGACTTTAAAATCTGTAGGTTTTGTTGCTCTCGCTAACCTTTAAAGAAAAAAATACTGCAAAGCACAAATATAGCCTTTACATACACAGATTAAAATAAAATGTGCAACAGTTTCTCACCCTGACTGGTTAAGATGAGGTGATGCTCATAAAATGAACAGCAACATTGAATTTCGTCTTGAATTTAGTTAGATTTTTAAAAGTTTGAAGGTCTTTTTAAGCATCCCTACAAACACAGAATTTATTTTTTACTATATCTGGCAGGCAAAATTTAATTTGGTCAAGTTCCAAAATGAGTATTTTATTTTCTGAAAGGGTAAACATAACCAGACAGCTCACTCATGGGATGGAGTCACCTGACCATCTCTCCCAGGCTGGCATTCAGCTGGTGTGTAATATATAAAGCGGCTGTTCTAAGTAAATGAAGACTCTCTCTGCTGTGCATTGGGTCATACAGCAAATACTCAACACACATCACAGTGTGAGGATGGCGTATAGAAACATCTGCGCTGAGTGTGCCTTGAACTCTTCTTGCTCCAGATGGGAAATACCACAATCAGTAGATGACAGTGATGATATAAGATCCTGTGAGAGTCTTTGCAACAGCTTGGGTAGAAAATGAGATAATTACTTGCTACTTGGCTCAAAGTATGTGGACACCTGAATAATACACCCATATGTGGTTGTTGAAAATCTCAATCTAAATCTTTGATCATTTACGCTCCTTATTGGATGTCCGTGTTAAGTTCTTGATTGGGATTGGCCATGGATGAAGATCATTGCTGCGAAGAACACATCACTGTCTGGGATGCGGCTCTAACCACAGAAATCTGAAAACAAACTGTAATCATATCTGTGTGCAGAAAGAAGTCGAGTCAATTTGACATCAGTTTGTTCGCTGCAGAGGAAAAACAAAGCAAAAGACAAAGAGATCAAAACAGAAAGGAAAAAGCCGGAAAGGTTAAAGACAGAAACCTTAGACCATGACAGAGCTCTTCAGAGATGGTGCATTAATGCTGGACTGAACACAGTTTAGGATGTGGCTTTATTCAAAAACCGATGAATAGGGTGACACCACTGAAAACTTTGACAGTGACAAGACAAACTTTATCTTACTTTACCAGTTTAATGTAAGCGAATTAATCCACCAACTGATTAATTGATCTATCTGAACTAAAGGAGTAACATGGTAGTGATTGGCAACTAAGAGATGTACCCACCAGCTCTGCTATTGCCTGGATTGCAGGACAGGATTTTGCATCATTTTACCCTTTAAGAGAGACTTAGTGGATCCTTAGGCCACTCTTTACCCGGTGCCAACTATCATTATCTCCTGACCAGCCTCAGGTGAAAACTGTTTTCCACTCAGTGGCAACAAACAGTCTAAAAATGTCTTGGACTCTGTCGATTCATTTGATAAAGATGATCAGGTTTTCCCAGACATTAATTTTGCTGTTTAGAATTAATGAGATTTTGAATCAGGATCATGCATTTTGCATACTTCATTTCCCCCTTACATAACCCCCATACTATGACTGAGCGATTTGGCAAAAAAAAATGATCATGATTTATTTTGTCATATCGTTCGATCGTGATTATTATCACTTTTTTTTTTTTTTAACTGCCAGTTTCAAAGCATCTGTGCTAAAAACTGAAGAAACTAGAGATTATTTCAACATTTTATTAACATACAAAGTAAATAACAAAGCAAACTGAATGAGATATACTTAGAAAAGTATAAAAATTATTTTGACTCAACAGCAGATACAATACACACTATATAACACAGTGAACTAGTTCACAGTCCTGAGTGTTTTTGTAGGTATGCAAGACCCAAAATAAACAAATCGCCCCCTCAGAGATAATGAAGATGCCTTAAAATGTAAACATTAGATGATGTAAATATAGATGATAAGATTGTTTGCTTTGGTCTGGTGGCTGCACTGCTAGTTGTTGCTAAACTGCTAATGTACTTGTACCGTCAGCAGTGGCAGGCTGTACAGACTCCACTCACATTTTCATGCTTTCCGCATAATCACTTGTGAAGAACTTCAAATGATTAAACAGATCTGTTGTGTTGCTGGTTTTTGAGGGCACCGACCACCAACATACCTTGCACATCGGCTTAATTACTCAACGTCACTTTGGAGATACCCGAACCACCGCCACACAACCGATGCTGAATAACTTCTCAACAATAGCATCTTCGGAGGGTGACTCAAAGTTGTGGCTGACATCTATTTAGCTCCTCGTTTGGTCATTCTGTTTATTTCCTGTTTACTTCTC
Organism: Xyrichtys novacula; assembly: GCA_962446985.1. Classification (NCBI taxonomy): domain Eukaryota; kingdom Metazoa; phylum Chordata; class Actinopteri; order Labriformes; family Labridae; genus Xyrichtys; species Xyrichtys novacula. Next base: position 19,455,947 of record OY660874.1, on the reverse strand, counting down.
CGGCAACTTACAGACGTGAGCAGGAAAAGCTCAACTCTGATTGGCTGTTGTGACGCACATTTCTGCCACCTTTGATCAAGTAAATATGCTCTCAGCTGATCACCGTGATCTAACTGAAATTTATCATGATCATCGATCACGATCATATAATCGCCCGGTCCTACGCCATACCATACCGCAATCTGGGAGACATTTTATGAAAGTCATGTAAGAGGTCTCCTCTTGGTTAAAGGCAAGAATGAGCTGATGAAAAAAGGCCAAACATACCTTCAATTTTGTGGTTTATGTAAGAGGTGTTTGATGAACACCTCTTCATTAATAGGGTTAATGAAAAAGGAGGGCATTGTGTGAAACAGTCAAAAATCATCATCATTCATATTCAGCTGGAAATGCAGTGGTTGAACTGAAGGAGAAACAGATAGCTGATGGGTATTCTGCAGAAAAAAAGGAGAAAAAAAGAGAAGAAAAGCAGAATACTGAGAATTGTTAATTTGACCTGATTTCACCATGTACCGTTGTGCCGTCCTAGTAGCTGCTTTGTGATCAGACTGCACCTCCTTCACATCACCTACTGAGGCGATAAGTTTTGGCAATCAAAGTCTTCAGCTGTGACATATTTTTTGCCTGCTTTGTTGCCAAGACCTGAAACTGCCACTGCTCAGGATACCAGTGCTAGAAAAAAAGTGTCATTCTTTAGCTGAAATCGCTCACTTAACGCCGCCAAGACAAGGCCTAATTGTCTGGGAATTCTGTCAAGGTGATAACTCAAAAATGTGCGCCCAAGTCACAAAATCTCTGGAGTCAGTGGTTGATTATCTGGCCTATAACAGAGGAGCTGAAGATGTCCAATCTTTGGCAGGTCTCATTGGCTCAAACCTTTACTGCTGCCGACCCCAGAGGCATTCATCTGGACAGGAAACCGTTGAAATCTTGACTCTGAAATACAGGAGAGATCCTCGTGGCCCTCTAGAGCCATAAGTGCTCTCATCTTCATCCATCAGCCAAACTTGTGGAAGACAGCTCAGACCCTGAGCACACTCAAGGATTATTGGGCTGATTAAAACAACACATGAGGATCCTGACAATGGGGAGCAGAGAGAGGATTGATGTCCTACTTGGTTTACCTGTAAGAGTCAGGATTTTTCATGTCCTGTGTTATCTACAAAAAACGTTCAAAAAGAAATCCAGCTTAAATCACAGAAGCAGAGTTTTTATATTACAAGATATGAATCTGGAGAAAATACCTGCTGACACTGTTCAGAGCACAGCAGCTGGTGTGTCGACTGATTAGTGGTGGTTTGTGTGAGAGCGAAAACAAACATTTCTCTATTTTAAGGCTGAGTGAAGTGCAGACTGTTCTCTCAACTCCCAACCTTTGTAACCAACCACACAAACTAGTCCCTGTGTAGGTAGAATAAGGCATGATCTGGCTAGTTCTTGTTAAAATCAAGGTTGTGTTTATTTTAGTGACCCTTGTGGAAGAACCACCACCTCTCATCGCTTTTCCTCCCAAATAGGTATTATTTTTTCAGTCAATGAAACATTTTGGGGAAATATTTTTGGCAGCTAGTCAATCGTTTTCTGTGATGCCCTTCTGACGCCCTTGGGTTACAGACTTTAGAGACTACGACATCAAAAAAATCAGTGCTGTCACTAGCAGTCTTGTTTGCCTTTCAGGCCACGATCAGTCTGTTCTCTCACCAGTCAGAAACTCCTCATGGGAGCTTAACAACAATAATTACTCACTTAGTCAGACACCTACCCCTGTGGCAGTGGTTACAAGCATTAATACAACTGTGCAGACCCTTTTAGTGTAAGTTAACAGTAGCACTTTTTTGGTGCGCAGGGTTTAGCTGGAGGCCAAACAGCCCTCCAGACATATTAATTAGCATTAGCTAGCAAGTTATTATTTTTTTTTTTTTGGTATAGGTGGAAAAATTGTTGTTCAGGTCTCTTGTAGTGAAGGCATCTGTTGGGCAACGTTAACCAAGTTTAAGTTCGTAATGACTAATACAGCATCTGAAACTCCACAGGTCACCTAAATAGTTATTAAAAGTAAAGTTACACAGACAGTAAAGGCAGTAGTAGAAAATGAATTACTTTTGAGACCAGCTTGCATTAACATATGCAGAGAAATGAGAAGACTTCACCACAGCAAAGGCGGTTTGTCAACTGCTGGTGGTTCATTGGACTGGTCTGAAAGATTGGTCAGTTTCACTTGTGATACTTTACTTTGACTTCCTCTATTCTGGCACATACAGCACAACAGGATGATATTTTAAGACTATTTTGGTGCCTACTACCCTCTGGTAGGGATTTGTGTTTGCCCCCAGTTCATATCATGACACCACTGTGGTGTCAGCTCTAAAATGCTCTATAGAAATGACCAGTTGTCATTGATGGGCTTTTGTAATTTGCATATAAATATCAAGCTATTTCAGTCTGTCTCACAAACTCCTAATACTCCTCAGGAGCTCCAAGGCCTGGTGATAAAGGTGACTGTGATTTAAAGAGTCAAACAGATGGTCAGTTGGAGATGGAAAACTGTGACCTCCTTTTTGGAAGTCTGTTTTATCGCCACCTACCCAAACGTCCTTCTGAAGTGGATGTTGTCACTTCATAACAATGCCAACTAAACTTACACTTTGGTGATATGATTCCTATTGTGACTAAGAGGCTTTGTTTCTTTAAAGAAGCACACGTTGTTCCTCCCATGGACAGCTATTTCAACTGCAAGGTGACGGTGTAAGACCTCGTCTGAGTTTCGGCAGCTGAGGCATTACTCATGCTCAATCTCAGTTCCCTCATGTCTTTCAGTCTTCCATCTGCTGCCATTTTTACAGACACAACAGTCAGGGTAGGAAAAATATAACAATTATTAACAAATTTTCTCTATTTCCCAAATGGTTTCCAGTGTCATAACCCAGACAGGAGAAAACTGAGCAGTAGCACTGACGTCAGAAATGACGGGGGCTGATCTGTGAAACAGTTTAGGGAGCTGCCAGGGCACGCTAGATCAAAGTTTCCGACATGTTTGACACTGCAGGAGTCAGCAGGGAAATGATGATTATATTGATAAGCGCATAATAAGCTGCTCTCTCCCTGCGGGTCCCAGCCTTATCAGTTAATTTAATTAATTCCACTTCGAGCATTGTCTCCAGCATTAAAACCCTCAGACCTTTTCAAGACATTGAGCAGCCAACAATAATTGAGCTGCTAGATTTTTCATTTAATTAATTTAAACTTTATTTAAAAAGGTAATTTTGTTTGAGGCAGTGGATCTCAGTCACAGATGATACCAGGATTTTATTTTTATTGCTGCAGAATAACAACCATCACAACCATCTATTTTTGTAGGCCTATGCTTACGTTTTAAACCACTAATACATCTAGTGAGTCAATGATTGACCCTGGCCATTGTTCCAAATTGCTGTCCTTGGATTTTAAAAGCTAAGAGGCCTAACATTAAAGCTCCTGCAGGGAACCTTTTTCTTCGGCACACACTGTAGGCAAAAACTAAATGTAGTTTTGAGGACAAAACATCTCTTCCTGTTTTCTCTTAATATTCTGGTGCCATCAAAGAGAGTATTTGCTTTCAAAAATTAGTTATGAGTCCTGGTTTTTGAATTTCCAAATATTTATTTAGAAAAAAATTTAAAAGTTTATCAGGATATGGTCTTGTTTCAAAAAATGAATTGTCTTCACAAGCACATAAGACACTGTCTGTGTACAATTAGATGCCCTACAGTCAGATAGGGTTTAAAAGCTGTTAAACTGCATTAATTATAAACATAACTTGAAATATAAACAATAAAAATAGAACGGATCCCAATGACTACTAAATGGTATTTCGATTGGAAATATCTGGAGGGCTGTTTTTTAAGTGTGCTGTCAATTCTCTTCCCTCACAGCAGCTTCAGACTATAAAAATTACCATATAGATAAAGAAATTGTCAATTTTGCTGCCTGTGGTCTTGTTGTTTTTTTTTTTGTAAGTGTTTATGTATGTTTGCTTTTGCTTTTTCAATCTGTTCCACAACCAGTTAAAGACTCCTGGCAGGAGCTTTAAGTAGAAAGTAGGATTTGTATCTAATCCTACAATAAGCTGCAGAGCATTGCCTGAATATAAATGTATAAATCTCATTTATTACTATTATCAAAAAAAAAATGACCCAGCAAAATGTTCAGTTTATGGTTGGCCCCCTGTTGAGTGGGATGCTTTTGTTACAGTATTGTATTTTAGGTGTTTGTTTTATTCCATTTTGCAGTGTGCTTTGCAGCAGGTGAGATTATGTCATGGTCTGCTTTTGCCAGTTTGTGTTACTGGATCTTTTAAATGAAGATGTTTGTCAGTTTTTATAAAAGCAAACCATTATCCAGTCTCCTGAATTGGATCAGAGAGAGTAATCCGTCAATTTTCAATGCATATACAGGTTGAAGTAACTCGAGACAATTTCTCAGATGCAGCACATCCAATTAAACAAATAAACCTCTGTGTTCAAAATATTGGCCTGCATGCAAATGTGCGCTCTGTTTGCTCCTAGAACTGCCAGAAAGGATTTCCTTCAGAGTTTGTAACACCCACATACTGTTCAGAAGAATCATGCACTGACTCAAAACACTGTAGGACAGATGATCCTTTCCAAAACCAAAAAACAAAAAAATGCTGGAAAAGATGGCAAAAAATATCAACCAGAAATTCTTGCTGTATTAAATTCACAGCTTCATCATTGAAAATATTCGATTCTAGTGATCCCATTTAATCTGAGATCTGTCAAAATATATGTCTGAAGCATTTCAGCATCCCACACATTTTGTGTTTGAGGTCAAAGGTGGACATAAAGAGGGCAGTTACTCAATGCATCACTGTGTGAGATCACGCTGAGCCGTCCTCTCTTGTTTCAGTCAAATTCAACGGGACATTTCTGGGGTCAGAATGACTGTGTGCTTTTGGACAGCTTGAATCAATGCAGGCAAGAAAAGCTGGGCTGACATCAATGCCTCCAATATTTCAGTATATCCACAGAGATTCAACATCCCAAATACCTAAAAATACCAAAACACTATTGAAGATTCTTTCAATTTTATGTGGACACTGTGGTGCTGCATCTGGGGCTGAAGAGAGTGATTCATGAAATATTTAATACAACTTTCACACATTGGGTCCACGAGCTAGGAAGAGAAAGTCTTATTGTTGTACTTTAAGTGAACTGTATCTTGATAAGTTTTCTATGACAGACTAAAAATCAGGCTGAGAAAATTTCAATATGTCATGTTTTGATTATAAATCCTGATTTCAATTCTTGAAACAATGAAACAGTTCAAAATCGATTCTTGATTTATCTTGGTTCACCACACATTATTAGATGGGAGTATTTAATTCAGTATATATACCAGTCTGCCTGTGATTAATTATTACATGGCACTGAAGGAAAATGAGTTCAAATTAATGCAGTTTATATAATTAAAAATGTGTATTTAGGGCCCGAGCGTAGCTGCTAAGCAGCTGCGAGAGCCCTCTTGTTCCTGATGGATTCTTCTTTCGTTATTTTTCCTCCGCTTTAAACTGGAAAATGGCCCACTTCCCACTGGCGAAAACTCAGGAAATTTGGCAGGACGACCGGGCCTGGTGAAAAATTTGATATTCTGAAGTCGCCCAAACAAAAAAATGAAAAATGGCTGCATAGCGCCCCCTATGGTGAAAACTCACCTGACGCCTGTACACTTTGTCAAAATGACACAAAATTTGACACACACATGTATCTCAATAAGATCTACAAAAAAGTCAGTGCGGGCGTATCTGTCAAATGTACGGTTAATGGGTTATTTTGCATTTTTTGCAGATCTGCACACATTGGAATTTCGCTAACTCCTCCGAAGGCTTTCGTTCGACCGGCACCACATTTGCGCAGGCCAATCTACCCCCCATGGCCATTAAAAGTTGTACAAATCATGACGCTGCACCCCACGGTTTACGTTCTAGGGGGCGCCAAAGATAACCCAAAATCCACATTCTTAAAAGTCTTATAACTTTTTATTTTTGTCCTCACTGCCCTCCAAGTTTTCTAGGATGATGCAATGTCCAGCCATCAACACATTTGTGAAGGAATTTTTACTCCCCAAAAGAGCGCCCCCCCATGGCAGGAGAAAAAAGTCCTTTTTTTCTTGTCCCCTTACATGAAAATACACATTGTTGAGTGTCACGCCTGAACGCTTTGTCATATTGACACAAAAATTGACAATCATTTGTATCTCAATTAGATCTACGAAAAAGTCAAAAAGCGCGTATCTGTATAATGTACGGTTAAAGGGCTATTTCGCATTTTTTGCCGATTCGCACACATTGGAATGTGGCTATCTCCTCCTAAGACTTTCGTCCCACCGATACCAAATTTGCTCAGGGCAATCTACACCCCATGCCCATTCAAAGTTGTAAAAATCATGACGCTGCACCCCACGGTTTACGTTCTAGGGGGCGCCAGGATGACCCAAAAATCCACATTCTTAAAAGTCATTTTGGCCACTGCAGGAGTACAGAGTACTGCAGTTCTAGGGGGCGCCAAAGATGACCCAAAAATCCACATTCTTAAAAGTCTTTTTGGCCACTGCAGGAGTACAGAGTACTGCAGGATACACACACATATACACACACACACACACACACACACACACACACACACTCAGAGTCTGTTTTTTAGCACCTGCAAAAACATGCTGTTTACATATTTGACAAGAATGCAGAGGCTTCCTTTTGCCCCTGAAAAAAATCAGATTTCAAACACAACTTGACTGTTCATTTCTCCAAAAGACAACCATGAAGCTCCATCCAAACCTGAAGCAGATAGTTGGTGCATGTGTACAGTAACCTGAGGGGAGTGAGGTGACTATTTCTGAGGAGAACATGAGCAGTGAAGATTCACCTTGGAGCTAGAACAGGGATGTGCACATGATTATACAGGGGCAGGGGCTCAAGTTTTTTCCAGTCATTTATACAATATGGAAATTAATGTGAAATTAAACCACAAATATGTGTGATGAACTGTTTTTAAAACTTAAACTTCAAATAAAAATTGTAAACTTTAAAACATATGCAAATTTTTAACAAAGAACATAGTAATTTACCTCTATTTACATCAAAATGCAGGCAATGGCCCAGGCGTTCTTTGTAAAATTATTTACAAAACACTGTATAGTCTCACAAATGTCACTTTTTATTTATGCCACTACAAAAAAACATGATGTAAATGATGCATGATGTAAAACATGATGTAAAAAACTTGTGTAGATCCTCCTCTATGTCAGTCCATGTGTAATTTTTCCATAATTCTTTGTTTTTTGCAGCATTTTTGTTAGTGTAACTGCAGATTGTGCTGACAGTCTATGGCAAAAGAAACAAAAACTGAAAATGCCTCAACATGAACCCCTGGTGGTCTCTGAGGGTGAAACCTGCTAACTGCTGCAGCTCTGTCAGCTTCAGTCTCCCATGCAGAGCTCGGAGCGCATGTGTGGCTCTGCACCCTTAGCAGCGTTGCTAACTCCTCAGTAAGGAAAGCCTGCTTCATGTCAGAGTCTCTAAACTCCAGAAGAAGTCGATAAAAGTCCCTTTCTTTCAAAAAAAAAGTCGTTAGGGGGTCTGAAAAGTCATTGAATCTAACAACAAAGTCGCTAGGTTTGCAACTACGTGTCCCAGACTGCATCCCTGCTGAGAGTCCCTCCCTCCCTTCTCATGTTGCAGGAAGAACGTAAGCGCCCGCCCCTTGTCAATCAGTCACCATATAATTTTGGATTGGTTGTTGTGGTGAAGTTTTCCACCAATAGGAGAGATGTTGTGGTGTGTTTTTTTTTTCCTTTGGCAAGCCTTTTCCGCCTGTAAGACCTGTCGCTAATGTCTGCATGCTATGTTTTCCTGTCTCATACAGCGCGATCGAGCGCCGAACGTGATCAAAATAAGCAGAAAACAAGTATCGCGGACATAATTTATCATAACTCTGGTTTTATTTGGCCTATCAACACAATTTAAAAACTGGTATATAGGTTGAGGTCCTCACTTTTGAGATAAGTTGAAACGGAGAGTCAACGAGGCTCCGTCTTGCAGCTACATCCGGTTAAATATGTCATGTGACTTGAACGCACACACACACACACACACACGCACACACACACACGCACACACACACTCAGAGTCTGGTTTTTAGCACCTGCAAAAACATGCTATTTACATATTTGACAAGAATGCAGAGGCTCCTTTTGCCCCTGAAAAAAATCAAATTTCAAACACAACTTGACTGGTCATTTCTCCAAAAGACAACCATGAAGCTCCATCCAAACCTGAAGCAGGCAGTTGGTGCATGTGTACAGTAACCTGAGGGGAGTGAGGTGACTGCTTCTGAGGAGAACATGAGCAGTGAAGATTCACCTTAGAGCTAGAACAGAGACGTGCACATGATTATACAGGGGCAGGGGCTCAAGTTTTTTCCAGTTGTTTATACAATATGGAAATTAATGTGAAATTAAAAAACAAAGTATTAATAGAAAGGTAATGACTGTCCTGTGTAGGTGACAGTGATATCCAATAGGCTAGGCACTCACGAGGCTGGCTGTGGCAAGTGTAAGTGAAAGCAACACGCACTGGCAGGAAGAACAGCAAACGCCGATGAAGGAAAAGGGTCTTTGCAGTGATGGGCGTTACCAGAGAGGGCGATGGCCAGAGGACACAAATGGGACGGGGAGGCAGCGCGTTGGGGGGGGGACGCGACACAGCTCGGGCCCGCCAGTGCCCCAACGGGGTCCTAGTTATATTTTTGTTGTTACAAGACAGACACAACACCAAGGCAAAGGGTAACATTTGTATTAAACTTGCAGAAATGCTGTTTTGTCAAATTTGTTGAAGAACAGATAATTGGCAATTAGTACACAACTTACCTCTTTTCTTCCAAAGATGCCAGCTTGCTAATTTCCACTAACAAGGAGGAGGTCTGTGATTTTTTTTAATCTATAACCTTCATAAAGAGTTTGTGACTCAAAGATGCTTCTGACAGATTGATCTCTGGCTGACAGAGCTGCTCTTGTAAGAAAAAATCAGATACTTACCAGCAAAGATTGTGTAAACTCTCAGGGTACTTGAACAGCAGTGACCTAATACAGACCTCATTAATAAGCAATTTAGCTGAGCGTGATCTCAGCTCTGATTCCATGTTTTATCAGCCACCCTGATGTATTCAGCTGAGAGTACAGTAAAATTAGCTAATTGTAAGTCTGTGAAAATAAAATGTTAGCATCTGGACTTTAGGGGAACAGAGATTAACACAGTTTTCAGGTAAAATGAAGCATGCAAGTCTGTTTCAGCCGGTTTCCCAATGGTAAGTTTAAGTATCATGTTGTGGCACAGAGACCCTCTCAGCAAAGTATATCAATAATTCTGCCTCATTAAAAGCATTCCTGATATAAATAATCTGAGTGGTGCAATGAACAATGAGGTGGTATTTAAGGCAGACATTAGGGTACTTAAAATCTGTACCTTTGTTTGCAAAAAGAGTCAATTATTGACAAACACAGCGACTCTGTTACTGTCGTATCACTCACCAACACCTACTTGAGAAAAGCTGAGGTTTATTTCTAGGTTCAGATTCAACACAAATGTGTCAAATCTGTATCCAGGGGCCTGGATTGAATAACCCCAAAGTAGATGACATAGAATTTGAGTCGTTTTTTTTATTTTTTTTTAACCTTAATTCTACCAGGTAAGAACCTGTTGAGATCGAGATCTGGCCAAGAGGTCGGCAGCACACATCACAATAAAAAATAATAATAAAGAAGAAGAAAATGACCTCCAGAAACATATTAAAAACACAGACACTGTTCCATGGTCTCCCAGAGTCTGTCATGTAAGATTGAACAAAATGCTTCCAGTGAAATTAAGTCAGACAATTTCAGGTCAGTCTGGAGAGCATTCCATGCTGAAGTGGCAACAAAACGGAACGCTTTTTTGCCCAGTCAAATGGACAGTGTTGTTTGAGTGCAGGGTGTAGTGGCTTTCAGTCCTCAGGAGAAGACCACATAAATAAGAAGGAGCTAAGCCAAGAAGAACTTTCTAAATGAGAGTCATCCAGTGAGTGTACCTGCGAGTACTCAGAAAAGGCCAGCCAGACTTGGCATAAAGTTCGCAATGATGTGTTAAGCAACTACAACCAGTAACAAATCTCAGCGCACAGTGACAGACAGTAGTTAAGGACTGCAGGCATTTGGCTGAAGCAGTCATATATGAAACATCACCATAATCCAGCAGTGGAAGAAAGGGTTACTGTTAACAGTCTTTTAACAGCCAGCCAACAGTCAACAAATACTTGCTTTCTGCTAAAGATCTGAAATTTCAGCCCGAGTGACAAATAAACAGCGTGAAGCCTTTGGATAATAGTGAAAGTTTAGGTTTTCAAACTTCCAAAAATACATCAGAAATTGTTGATCTGACCTCCCTGCAACAAAAACACATTTTAAAAGTTTTTCTTTTCCTCTTGAGGGCAAGTCTGAAAAAAATCATACATCTTCACTTGAACAAAAATAAGCATCATGAGGTTATTCTGTCCAACTTAAAATGCGTTAATTGCTGGTAAATAACTGAAATTGGGTTACTTTTTTTAGTCAGAAGGGAGTTTCTCTGCGTGTAATTGACTACTTACTGAGAAACAGAGACCCACAGGAAACCACACAGTTGGTACTCACCTTAGGAGCCTAAAAGAAAAAAAAACAAAATAAGAAATGCCAGTGCTCATTTTGCAGACATAACCAGAGCAGTAAATTGTATTTGATAAGAACACATGGTAGTTTCTCAGATTTGCAGCTTGCAAATTCACTGGGCAGAAAAAGGAGAAATGGTTAGGACTTCTGCATTTATAACCCCTGGCTAACCTGTAAATACTGAGAAGTTGGCACTGACTCTGGAGGTGTCAGCCTATGTTATCCTCAGACTGGAGTCTGAGTTAGGATTCTCACAACTAATGCTAACCATTGTTGATGACCCCACCACCAGGCCAGTGAGTGTCTTTGTCGGCTCGGCTGGTGTGTCTGTTTGAGTGGATCCACAAATACTCTGCACCACAGATGAGACATCATGTGTTGAATTTAGTGAAGTTTCTTGCCCAGTAAATTACTCTTTTGTAATACCAGCTTGTGTTTGTGCCCCTGTTTTGTCACAGTCTTGGAGCCAGGTTGTGACAATTATTAAACGCTTGTTTAAAGATGAAACAACAAATGAAAGCGTACACAGATCCAGCTGCTCACAGATGTGCTCTCTCAAAGCTTCATGATGAATAAATGATGGTGTTTCCCACCTGCGTTGTGTAACAAAAGCAGAGCTAATTTGCAAATAACATGTTTCATCATGCATGGACAACAGTTAAAAAAAAATGCTGTAATCCACCGTGAGCATCTTGAAAAGCAGAGGCAGAAAATTCACAAAATCACTGGCGCAGTGAGTAAAAAATTAGAGTATGATCCTGTATCCTCTCAAGACAGAGCAGCCTGTAATGGGACACCAACTGTTGTATTAGTGCAGTTGTGACATTGAAATAATGCAGGAGGATTTTTGCTCACAACACTGATTTTAACTGCACTCTTCCTCATCCAGACAACAAAATCGTCAACATCTTTCTATATGGGGAAGATAGGTAGATCATAGTAATGAGCCGTCATATCTTGATGTTTTCTACACGGCTTTAGTCTTCTTTGCTCCTGAGTTCAGTTTTGGTTTATTCAAAGGTGTGGAAAAAATCTCAAAGCTGTTGATATGAGCAGTCACAAATAACCAAGGAGACCTGAATCAGTCAAGGTTTCATATACAGTTAGGACTACTTATACCCGCCTTTAGGAGGGTCTCGGTGACAAGCTGTTAATATCGACTTTAGGGGGTAACGGCTCAAAATGTTGTGTTTTAATCCAGAGGAGAAATGGGAGGTCATCTCTGGGTCACCAATAAAGAGGTCATGATGGAAAGTTATCTGTTTTAGGGTTACTTTAATTCCACATCTTTAGGTCAGCTTTTATTTCTATTGGTTTGGTCTTTTAGTTTTTTTAAACAGTCATTACCCCCTACTCCTATTTCACGTTGCATGCAAACTAAACTTCACCAGATCCACCCAGCTCTTTTAATTTCACATTGCTTAATGAATCAATTAACTAATTCTGATAGAAACCCTGAACAAACATTTTCTTTATAAAAACAAATGTAGTCTTGGTGAAAATGCTGAATCCTAATTGTGTCAACAAGTAATTATATTTTAATTATATTTAGAGTGATGAGAAACCAATTTGTGTGTGTGTGTGTGTGTGTGCGTGTGTGTGTGGCTGACACCATTAGTGATTGTCTTCTAAAGCATGTCTTTAGGCTCCACAAATATTAGACTGAATAATAAAAAACAATCACATTGTGTCTTGAATTTGAAGATAAAAAGCAGAATGGAGGATAATTCATTCAAGTCATTTTAAATTAGTGCACCTATGACACATATTTTGTGAGTGTGTGCATATGAATTTACCGTTACTGTGGTCACTGCTAGCCTTTGATAGCTTTTGATATGTTGTTTTTGATTCTGATCATCTCTGATGGACTTTGCCTTCTTTATGGTGGTATTCTTTGTCCCTCATACAGGGGGTGTCAGATAGTGTTGTCCAGCTCTGCTTCTGAGTGGTCAGGTTTGACAGCGGGTTGACTCACAGTCATGCAGATCACAATCACTTTATCCTGCTTGTCTTGCTTTATCACTGTTACACAGCTGAAGTCAATTGTAGAGCTTTTGTCTCAATTATTAAAATTCCAACCCTCATTTTTTACCTCAATTTCATTGTTACAAATACTATTACTGCAGACCTGTTGACTAATAAATAGTATACATACTTATTCCATTATGTTTGGCATTGTTACTACACATCTGTGTGTACTATTGCTGTTGTTAGTCTGCCTGTTAAAAGGAAGTTTTTACTTACCACTGTGACTTGCTAAACGCTGCAAAGTGTCAAACTCATGGTAGATGAAGATGGTATAAGACTGGGTCTGATCTTACAAGAAGGGATGCAGTCTTATCCCATCATTAATTGTGTGTTTATGAATATGATTGAATATTAATAGATTGATTCAAACTTCTTATAAATTCCTACTTTTACAGTCTTGTACTTCAAAAGTGAGACAGAGTGAGGCCTCTGTCTAACCTATGACAAACAGTGAAACTGAGACTTACAAATAACAGATGAGTTGGTCCGCCTTCTGGGATACAACAAACCAAGGACAGCTGTTTTTTTGTTTTGCTGACATGTCTCAAGCTGTGAATTTTGTTGGCTTTGGATCTAAACACAATATTTTCTCAATCTGGTAATGGGACTGTGAACATTCAGTTTGACTGAGAGTCATTTACCATTACTCACTGACTACATCCTGAACTATGAAATGTTGACTATTGTTTCCAGAGACATTTCGATAACCATAAGGTTATGTGATTTCATTAGTTGCAACTGGTTTACTACTCCTAAAATCTATGACTCACCTGTTCTTACTCAAGTTGCTTTATCGGCAATGTAAGCACCCTGTAAGAACTTGGATGAAGAATACAGTAAATTGAGGATATTTATGACTTCCCTGTATTAGTTTTCAGTCTTCTTTCTTTTACTTTCCACTGTGAGACCGGCTGTGTTACAGGTTTGAAACAGAAGACTCCTCTTAATCAACAACAGTATAACATGAAACCTCAATTTTTTTTAATCTTTCCTCCCACTTGTGGTGCCTGTAGATTGCTTATTCCGCAAAAGACAAGCGCGGATGAATGTTAACAATAACATCACAAACCCTTTAGAGAGCAACCCCTTTTAGAAACCTCTCTGAGCTGTGAAGCAGAATGATCACTGCTGCCACAGATCCATGTCTCAGTCGCAAGTCGCAGATGAGGATCGTTTTCCTGGAGACATTCTTTGACAGAAGGAGACATGTTTGGTTTTTCCTGGAAGATTGGTTGAAGGGACGAAGGACGATTGGAACTGTCACAGCTTTATTGATGGGAGTATGAGAATCGATGTTCAGCTTTGATTGGATGCTGAAGATAAACATCTCAAAGGGATCGGAGTCACTTAGGAATCTGCAGGGAGACGATGTTGTTTGGTTTTCTTTGCTCACATTGGCGTTGTAAAGCAAATACAGATATTAAGGGTTACAATACAGTCAAACAAAAAGGTGCTCCAGTTTCCTCTCAGAGTCAGTGGTTACAGATAAGCACAGGAAAGGAAAATTTGAGTCCTTCAGAGATGTGACATAAATTAAGCCTCTGTGCAAGCTTTACACTGACATAAGCCACACTTTTTCGCATTTATTTCTCATCATTGCGATGACAGCTTGACATCCAGTGGCTATCAGTGACGTGACTTTTGACAGTGAAAAATTACATGTTAAGAACAGTTTCTATGGGAACTACTGCAGGGGCTCTGTGGAGTAAAATCACGAGTACAGAGATAATGCAAAGGATGGTTTCAAATTGAAGACCCTTGAAAGAAATTACTCTCATAAGGACTAATTTGAAAGCATATTAAACAGCTAAACTGATGAATTAGTTCTGATTTGCACCCCTGATGAACATTTTATTTGCTGTTAAAATGCTGCAGTGTTCTCCATGGTTTAGACATGTGTTGGAGGTTATTAATTAGACTATTAATAGGCGTACAGTTTGGAAATTATATGTGGTAAGTTCACATAAAAATTCAGCTTTTTATGTGAACTAGGGTACAAAGCTTCAAATCTGGTGTTTAACACTGTCATGGATGATGCTTTCAGGTGCTTTATTTAGTCAGGAAACTGACATTTTCCACATAACATGTTGACTAGAGTGTTCTGTTTACTGTTGATACTGTACAGCCTGATTAGGAGCACAAACACCATTACAGGCTTTGCTTATATTTGGTGTTTCAAAGCTTGTTTTCGTGTCTTTTTTATTTTTTTATTTTGTTGACAGTGAGTTTATTTGCACTAAGCTGAAGGGCTTTATTTATGAATTTTGTCATTTTCAGGTTTTCCTGCT
This sequence comes from Xyrichtys novacula, assembly GCA_962446985.1. NCBI lineage: Eukaryota > Metazoa > Chordata > Actinopteri > Labriformes > Labridae > Xyrichtys > Xyrichtys novacula. The sequence goes on along the minus strand of OY660874.1, from coordinate 19,440,897 downwards.
CATTATTTTTCAGATAACTGTACTGAGATAATGGAGTACAAGAGAGCTGTTGAAAGCAATTTCAAGTGAAATGTCAGTCTAATCAAAAATTCAACATTTGCTGTATTCTTAATCCATTACTGAAAAAGTAAGAATTTCTGCTGAATAACAATTATTTAACATTTAGAAGCACAGAGCAGTCCTCGTTGCATAAATGACTTTTTAATGTTTTTTTGTTTTTTTTAAAGTTTGATTTCATTTTAATTTATTCAGAGCCCAAATGAACACACCCTATGATAAACTGTAATTTGTAGATGAAGGTACATTTTGCTGTTGCAGAGGAAAACAGAAACCCAGCTCTTCCAACAGAGATTGTGGGACAAATAGGCAATCAGCAACATGTCTGCAATGCTTGTGTTTGAGAGATAGGGGGGGTGCCTAAGTATATATGAGACTGGTTATGCAGATGATCTGAGACAGGACTCGAGTTCAGAAGAGCTTATTAGACTGTGTTTTAAGAGGCTTCTTGGTGGCTTTAGTGGGCTTTTTGGTCCTTCAGAAAAATATCATAGAGGGACCCACCTCTTCACCACCCAAGCATTCAATTATTTTCAGCCCCCTGACAGTCACGTGCTCTTGAAATCCCACAATTTTATCCTACTATATATGCTCCCCTGCTTCTGGTACCTCAAGTGATATATCCTCTTTATACCAAGATATAAGATCTACTTACAGTATATTGTTCCTGTGGGGATCCTTTTTTCCTGGACTCCATCCAACTACAATTACAAACAACAAATAAGAAAAAATAAAAAGGTGAATAACTCTGCATGAAGCATAGTCAAAGCATACGCATGGCAGCCTGCACCATACAGGAAAACAACTCTGGTACAAACTGATACCTCAGCGCACACTTCTGTTCATACACAGATGGCACATACATGCATGCACTCGAAAGCAAAATGACACTGATGCTATGTACTGTACCACGCTTATTTAAAGCCCACATTGCACAGATTATTGCTTCATATGGCGCAGATGTCCCATATTGCACCATCAATAGTCTAATTTATAAGTTGTTGAGGAGTTAAGTGGCTGTTGGCATAACTGTTGAGTCATGGTTCAGCCTGCTCCTAAAGCTGGCTCTTAAACTTCAAGATGGAAGATAAACAAAGTGAAATCTTAGCGTAGGATGTAAGCTAGGTGGGATAAGCCAGTGTCCCACTGACAGATGCTTAAGGCCTTATCCCAGTGGGACACCAAGCTGCATGCTGTCTCATCTCATAAAGGCAGAAAACTTCCCCCTTAACAGGAAATGTTATATAAAACTATAGGTATTGTAAAAATACAGGTTAAAATCAGTACAGATAATGCAGGCAGGGTGGATTAATAAGGAGTATTCAAACATTCATATTTCATGCCACCTTGTCAAAAGTCATGAACCAACTTGGAAAGTTCCAGTCAAATATCATGACAAGCCCTTTGGTGATAAAGTCTGAAGTTATGGACTATTTCAAATCCTTCATTTTTATAAAAAAATCAAGAGAAAAAGTGACATGCACCGAGAAATGATGAAAAGAAAACTTTCCAGAATGCAAGCGGAAAGGTCCTGTCACTTGGATTCAGTTTTATGCTGTCCTTTTTTCAGAGAGGCATCAGGACAAAGGTTCCTGAGCGTTGGTGAAAGCTGTTGATGGAGAGTGGGAGGAAGAGCCTGAGGCTGCTCTGTGGTTGCTGATGAACTGATGTAGTAATTTGCTAATGAGATCTAAGCTGTCTCCTGTCTCTGGCTTTGTCCATATGAGGGGACATCTGTCCCGCCGTGGGCATCATGACAGCGGTCTCCCACTAAAAAAAATTGGTCAGTAGGTTTGTGCGTGTGTGTGTAACATGCCAGTGTGAGAAGATCAGAAGGGTGACATGGGTTTTCAGAGTTTTTACCTGACTTCTTGGCACTCAGCTGGAGAAGGCTAAACTTGATAAGGAGGGTTGAACTTGCTAAGATGCTGAGGCATTCAAAAGTGTCTTGACAGCTCTAAATATAGCACAAACAGGCAGGAGCGCAGACATTTGGCAGGTCACTCCCTCCACTGTGCTGTGACAGAACTCTCTGCAGGCTTTTTATGAACTGTGGGCAATTACTAAATTAGTGAATTCATTGAGTGCCGAACAAGAGGGCAAGCCAAATCCGTTTTTTCAGCCAAGCATGAGATCATCAAAGATAAAATGAGCAGTTTGGAGTCAAATATCATACTTACTTTTGCATTGTGTAAATTAGTATGATTTCTGTGTTGAGTGTGAACACTCTGTGGTGGTTGATTTTATTTATTTATTAATTAATTTTTTTGCCTTATTGGAGACACTTCTGGTTGGTTCAAAGTCCTGCAGTAGTGATGGGAACTTTTTTGTGATCCAGATCATTTAGCCTAAAAGAGCCAGTGTATGTACCAGATATGCTCAGGTGGTCAGATCGGCTCAGGGCCCTGCACCTGTTGATGATGTCATGCGATGTGATTGGCTGGAAGTTGGTCAGATGACGTAGAAGATTGTGGTTTGTCCGGACAAATTACGACAGCAGTTTTCGCAGGATAAGGTTTTGTGGGATTGTACTTTTTCAGAGAAAACATTGACGGATTTTACAAATAAATCTATCGCTACTTATGAAAATGGATTTACGAAAGTCAACTACTGCCTCTTTTAGGTCGCCAAAGAAAATGTGAAATAAAAGCAAAACTATCTAGTGATAAAAAAAGGAGCAAATCTTTTTTTTCTTTTTCATTTAGAAAAGTTAACGTATACAATTAAAGCTCTCTAAAAATTACTGTACAGTAAGTTGTCATTCTCAATATTATATGGAGACAAAGGTTCGAGGTGAATTGAATGAACAAACAGAAATAAAGAAAACTACAATGCACTTTTAACCAAGAACATTTTACTTATTAAATGGAGCACAATGTAGTTTGTCCAAGTGGACTTGCTTATAGTGTGGCTTCATTGGCAGACCCGAGACCCTGAGCTGATCTGTCAACCCGAGCACATCTGGTACCTACACTGGCTCTTTTGGCTCCCAAACAGCTTGTCAATATCATGTTAGCTTTTGTTGCCATGTTTTGACCTGTGTGTGTATTTAGCTTAGATTAGCTATTGTAATTATTAAAACCGTATTATTCCCACTTTACTGATGCAGCATTCAGTCAGTGCATGGTGGGCCTGTGGCTGGGCAGCGTTGTGCTGAGAAAAGATCATCCCTTTGTTTTGTAGTGTATGATATGAATGACAGCAAAAAAGGGGAGAAAGTGAAACTTGCTGTCAAATGGTAGACGGCTCATCATTCATGTCCTGGAGCTGGTTTTATAGCAACACGTCACTATCCTGCTTGCAGTACACAGCTGTTTTGTTCTGTTTTAGAAACTTTAGCAGCACTTTGTGTTTAGGTCCTTGAAATATGTATTAACTAATAGTCAATAAACCATTCATAAGATGCTTATAAACATACGTAAGCTGCAAAGAGCACTGTCAGCTCTTAAAATATGCTTCATTAAGGATTTTCTACACTTTATCTGACCCTGTTCTGACTTTAGATCCTGAGGCTGCTAAGGAGTGTTGTTAGCTGTTACTAAGTGCATACTAATGGATTTACTAATCCATACTAATCTTAACCTTTTTTAGTCTTATTCATGTTGTATCGAATCCAGTTAAAGTTACTAAGTGGAGTTCACATTGCTTAAGGAGAGCTTCTAAGCAATAATGAAAGTAATGATTTTAATAAAGGGTCATACAGTGACATAAATGTAAACAAACATCTTAATTACTTTTTAAAAGTTGTCTCGATGCTGTAATTGTTTACAAGTGTATTACAACCTAAAAATAAATGAACCCTCATTGATGTTATTTCAATTGATTTTTATGATGGGTATGTATTTAAGTTTCTAATGAGAGACAATAAATATTTCAGAACAATGAAAACTGTGTTCATAATGATTTTACTCAAACTTATTTACACTTATTAATGTTTAATGTCTTGTGACTTATTAAATATTATTTAATGTTTATTGTAAGTGTGTATTCAATCAGTATTCCAGATGAAGATATACCCTAGATTTCACCACAGAGAAGAAAAATTATAAGCGAATGTTCAAATAAAAACAGGATATTTTGTGTTTGTTAATCTAAATATGGCCCCGGCTTTTAACATCCTCAAATATATTCACAAAAATCTGTTACATTTTGTCAGCGGGAGTCAGAGAAAAGCTGAATTGAATGATAAAATGTATTTTAAAAACTAAATTATGCAGTTGTTCATAGCAGGTTGTTTTTACCTCCGGGATCACATAAAAATCTTTTTTACTTGGAGTACAAAAGGTAGAGGATGGAAAATACGTCATCACCATCAGTGTCCTTTACCTGACCTGCAACGCTGAATTCTAAAAGGAGATTTAATTATTAAGCAGACATTTAAATAAACAAACTCGGTGCAGCTAATCCCAGTTTGATGCTGCAAATTCACCTCAGATTTACTCTGAATTCTGAGGCTGAGGAGCTTGCAGCAGTTTAGTTCTGCCCTGATGACACAACTTGCGTGCCGCGTGGGACCGAGGGAGCTTGGAATTGAGGCACGACACTCTCAATCCTCCTCCACCAGCTACACACACACACACACACACACACACACACACACACACACACACACACACACACACACAGACCCACTTACACAACTCTGTGACTCTTGTCTGCCTTGTAGAGGACAGGCTGACACAAGCAAACTGTCAGCATGAACTTCAAATGCTGAAAACTTGAACTTGGGACAGCAACAAAGAAGGACTCCATGTGAAGTTGAGGTGTCTGCTCTATGGGTTGTGATTAGAACAAGTGTGTGTGTAAGTGGGTGTGTGTGTTTGTGCATATGTCTTTGCCCGTTATTGTAGTGGGAGGGTGTGACCGCGCCTCAGTGTTTTGTCATGTTACTCACCCGAGAAATAAATTTCTGTCGCGTCCTTCTAACGGAGTGACCACATCTGCCGCACTTTAGAGATTAATATTCAAGCTACGTGGCTGTCTGCCTAACACCATTACTCATCCAGCACCCACATACTGCAGTTTGCACTACAAGGCTCAACAGTGGCACGCACAGTGTACCAATTATTTCTAGAACGTCTGTCTCCCCCAACACAATTCATCAGATGGGATAGAGCCCCTCACGGACATATATCACGTTTGACTTCATTCTATAAATATTTTGGATTCATACAAGCCCAGTCATGTCCCGGTTCATTCACTGATGTTGCAAACTACCGTAATAAGCATATTGTTCTATTTTAGGAGGACTTTCAGGAGCATCTGCACTCATGCTACACTGAGCAAGTGCACCTTTATGTATTAAGTTCCCCTAAAAATCTGATAATGTGATTTTTTAAAAATATAACTGAGTTTGTTAAGGTTAAATTGCCAGCAGGTCAAAACTATTTAAGTTTCTGTCTTTTTTTATTTCCAGGTAAAGTAACACCAGCATATAATACCTGATTTGACAGTTTCCATATATCTTGTTTCTATGTGGTTTTATGTTTTTTTTTTTTAATCTTATTTTTATTTTAAAGAGGTTTCATTTGAAATGTTTTTCACCTGCTTTTATTTATTTGCTCTTGATTTCTTTTAATTTTATGTGAGGCACTTTGGTAAACTTGAATGTTTTTTAAAATGTGCTACATAATTAAAGTGGATTGGATTGGACCGGTTTGCAGTTCTAACTTTCAAAGCTGTGAGAAATGGACCCACCCATCTTTGCTGCTAATTGTCATCTTGAATATTTTTGGAGTGTTTTCAAATCAAAGCTGTTAAAAAGTGTCTTTGCTGGATTCTAGTGGTACATGTCACTGTGTATCCCAGCAGGCTTTGTGAGGGGGAGCAGTCAGTTTTTTTTTTTGGAGTCCCACCTCCTGGGTAAAATAACCAAACACAATGCTATGCTCCTTCATGATTTTTAGTGAAGTATATTTGTCAGGTGGTTATATACGTGACCAAATACTACTGTTTGTTAGTAGTTTTGGCACCGTGAGCAGGTGTTAAAGGAAATTTTCATTTCTTACAGCTTATCAGCAGCAGCCAATAATGATCAAAATCAAAACAGAAAAATACTTGAAATATCTGGGCTTACATGCCGCAAGTCTAGAAAGTTTCTTGAATACGTTATCAGGAATTTTAGCTTTTTTGTGATACTGTGGTTTGTTGAGATGTGCCCGTACTCTACTTGGATTTTAAAAAAGTGTCTTATACATTAATTTCTATGGTATTTGTTGGTTTGATTACTCACCGGCAAGCAAGCGTGGGCTTGAACATATGTCTAAAGTTGAGTCAGAGGCTTCCACTCTTGTCGTCTTAATCATGAAACTAAGAGTAACCTCATATACCTCTGTGTCAACAAATACTCTTGCAGTTATACTTCTATATATTTACAGATATATTTATGGGTGCCTCTCGACAGGACATCAGCCACAATGACTAATTCATTTAAAAAGTTTTTTTTTCTTATTTTACTAAATACTGTAACTGTTGTTGATTTTTCTAGTTCATGTTCTGGAGACATTTTAACAGCAAATCTCAATGTTATCCTTTTTTAAGCCAGATGTTACATATACCTCATTAATTAATCAAATTCAAGAAAAGCAGAAACAGCCTTACTTTCTTTAGCTTGTCTGAAATTTGCACAGGAGTGGCTCCGTTTTAAGTAACATGCTGATTAACAATTGCAGTTTAACAGGCTGAAAATTAACTGGCCAGTTGCAGCTGTATCTGAAAAGTGACATGGTGACATTTAGACAGAAAAGCTACCCAAGTATGAGAAACAATAAGCGGGGACGATGGAGCAGAAAGAATAGACTGTTGTTTGAAGAAGCTTTTAAAGCAGATTTGGCAGACATCTTTTGGTTGCCTTTTTAGAGTCAACTTCGTTATTATTAGTTAATTTGTTCTTCTTTTCTTGACTCCAACCAATGGTATTTTAATGAGCTGCCAGTTTTTCTAATTCATTACCCTCTTTAGAGCACACACAAGACTTCAGTAGAAGTTGATTAAATAAGATCATCATTTAATAACTAAGACTACCTTTGTCGGACTCCTTTTTTCATTGCACTGCTGCAAACTTTGAACCTGGTTCAACCTCTTTGCTATAGGACCCGGTGTTTTTCTGAGCTGTCTGCAGCCTGGCGCTGTCAACAGAGTGGCCTCATTGAAGGGATGAGGGGGCTGCTTTTTCTCACACACAGCTGTTGTCTGTCTGAATTTTTGTTGAACTCTGGATTCAATTATTTTGGTTGCGAGGACACACTCTATGTGTCATAATATTTCTTTCATCCAGTCGCGTTGCTGCCATAGCGATCCCTTCACAGTGTCTTTCATACAGTCTGGCATTAAAACCCAACAACAACAAAAAATCAGGTTCCTCCAGCTGAAAACACACTGCATTATTCAGGATATCTGTCAGGGGTTCTTTCCTCATGTCTTTTGAGCAACAATTTTGCTGCAGAATATTCACAGTAACTTGATTACTGTCATGTAAATGCATGTAGATTAAACAACTGGAGTGAACACCCATAAAAAGTAAAAGTGACGTTTTAAAAAAATAGAAGGGCTCTAGGTTGGTCCAATTTGAATATCAGGTACCTTTAGCAGAGGCATTTGTCAATATTAGATGAGTCATTGTTTGACAAATTTCTCCTCCAATTTTACAGGCAGGGATATCATCCATCACTGCACTCCTTTTGAGCATTACTCAGCAAAACCGCAGAAGAAAAATCATTTTTGATCTTGTCCTTAAGTGCAATATTGTGGTCTAGTCTCATCATCTTAAAGCAAGTATGAAGACGTCTTGGCCTGTTCCAAAGATAAATCTGGTTTGTCCTTTGACAATAGTCTGATCTGCCCTCAGAGAAAAGGACAAACTGGAAATGAGTTCTGCAGCATGTTCATGGCTGCTCTGAAGTCTGCTTGGCAGTTGGATCTCTTTCTCCTTGGAGCTGTGGAAGTCTGAGGCTGTTTACTCTCTGCCCAGTGTGTTGGCTACCTCTCAGTGAAACAGCAGCTGGTTCATAAGCATATACATGGCTGTGGGAGCTCTATCCAGACTCTGAGGTTCTGTCATGCTGAGCTGATGTAAAATAAATTTTAAAAAATTATGTTTGCCTCTTATTTTTGGAAACATTTAAATCTTAATTTAGTCATCCTGAAATACGCTGCAGTTAAGTTTGAAACAATGGCTTATTTTTATTCCAAGGGCTGAGTGAAGTTGTGTGAAACTGTTACCTTGTGTAACTTTTGCACTTCAGTGGGTGTAACATGAAGAAACACAGTTGGTGTCATTCCACAGTTTTTCTGAGAGATGAAACAAGCCTGATAACAAGCAACCTCACTTTCACTTTGTTTCAACAGGTTTATAAGTGGAAACGCCAACTCCGCTCTGCACAGAAATAATTGCTCCTCAAAAAAGCCCCCATGAGCTGGCAGATAATATCTCAGTAATTTACATAGGAATGTATTCTTTGTGGTACAGCAAGGGGCTCGACTTTGCTTGAGAAGCTCTGCGAGTATCTGATCTTTTTGGAATAAATGAGCCAGCTGGTCTCCAGGTACTGAGCAGCCATTTACTTTATTTATGGGGCTTCAGAAAAATTTAACAATCTTGTAAATAAGATGAAGTTGGGAGGAGGGAATTCATCACGAATGGCGTCATGTTGGTGCAGAATGTTTGCAAATTACAACCCGCAGTTCCAGGAATGATTGATTATTATAAGGTCACATGCTGTCTGTAATTTTCCTCTCCGATTACAACCTTAATTCCAATTAAATGTGGATGCAGTGTTAAATGCTCCCACAGACAACATGATGGCAAATCATTTATGTCCATAATTTATTGGAAATAGTGCTGGGATGACATAACAAAAGTTGAAAGTGATACATTTTACTGTTTTATAAAGTTATACACTCTTTTTGATTCAAGCCATCAACACATTTCAAAGTAAAGAGTTTGGAGACCATTTTGAGTTGTGAAGATAAAAAGTTGCCCCAAGAATTTTAGCAGCTCAACAGTTCAGTGTCTCTTTTTTTTGTACTTGTTGTTTCATGTCGGGACTGCCACCATGTCGACCACTTAGCACCTGGAGTCCTGGACTCTTCTACTTCAGAGCTATGCTGTTGTAATGCTGTTGTAATGCAGTTTGCTGAAATATGCAGGGTCTTCTCTGGAATGGTATTGTCTGTTTGGCAGCGTCTGTTATTTCAAAAGGTGCATACAGTTTTACCCAACAATTATGCATTTCCAGATGTGAAAGCTTATCGTGCCGTAGGTACCAATGTTCCCATACCATTATAGATGCTGGCTTTTTAACAATAAGCTAATAGTATACAGGTTGCTCCCTCTTCTAAAACAGCTTGTAATGTGGCATCCATGGTTTTCAAAAATAATGTAATATTTTGATTTGTCTTACCTCAGTTCACTTTAAATGAACTTGTCTCAGACAAGTCCCGAGCATTTCTGGACCACTTTAAATTTCTCCTTCACAAAGAAAAGTTCTAACCTGTATTTTTGGAAGTGATTTTGAACCCTTGCAATGATTTCCACCAAAGAGTCCTGTGTTCTATTGATGTATTTGTGCCTCAGAGCCCACAGATCACAGCAATATGTTAGCAGTTTCAGCCTTGTCCCTTCTGTCATTTTTCCAGATTTTTCTAGATTTAAAATGTGCATACATTTTTTCCTCAATCTTCCAATATTTACCCAATATGAGAAATGTACTGCATCATAATCTTTTATTCTTTTTAAGATAATCCCATCGTATTTCTTTGTACATGACTTTTACACACTTTGAAACTGGTAAAGGGATAAAAGTGGAAATTTAAGAAGAAAACCAGTCCTTTGGCCAAAGCCACTATCTGTCTGAGTGATACCCATAAACCAGCCAAATCTAGATTATGGAAATTCTGCATTAAAATTTGTCTAAGACAATCAATGCAAGGAAATAACCAATCCAGGTCCATGCACAAGTTGTGTACAACCGAGTGCAAATAATCCATTATAAAATAAATGATTTAATAAACTCATTAAACACATACACGACCCTTATTGGCATTTCCTGCGAGGCACAGCCTGCAAACTTTCCTTTAATTCAGGATCTTATTCTGACTGCCGACACCATTGTCATCGTACAATCTGATCTGAGTTTACAGAAAGTTTAAAATGGCAATTTCAAAAGAGTACTTTATGTATTTATGACTAAATGTTTCTCTCAGGTACATTCCAATAACCAGATAATGTGTACAAAGATGTTAAACATGGATGTTCAGACATATTGTCAAAACAATCAACCTGGCTGATTCTTGCATTTTAATTAGAAATTTGTTTTAATGTCTTCCTTTAAAAGTTCCACAGTCCTTGTTATAAAAGAATCACTTATCCAATTATTTTTCATTAATTCAATTTATGAATTCAGTTAAGATAATAATTACAGGCAGAGTGGGGAAAAAGGAATAATGAAGCACAGAGAGATAGGGAGACAAAAAGAGAGAGAGGAGAAAGCTCTAAGAGTGAAAACTGATTCTTCCCGCAGCTGGAATCTTGTTCTGTCTGACAGAGCTGTATAAAAATAGACTTGAAGAGTACATACAGATAGTTTTTGGCAATTTTCCCCCAGTCAGCCAAAGTTCTCTGTGATAAAACCTTTTTATTACATTTTTCAACAAGTTCATATCTTCACCATTATATGTTCACCAAAGAGTAAAAGCGATTAAGTTTCGGTGTCTCAAAGATAGCTTAACAAAAAAATTGGAATCAATAGGTCAAAAGACTGTTTGCAATAACAATGATGGGATAAGATGGTGGTTGCTGTGTGTGATTTTGTTCAGAGAGGGACACCAAAAATGGAGTTTCAGCCAGTCAACTTGAGGTGCAATCTTCGCTCTTGGTGAGCGTTTTTCTCACAATCACCTGGCAGATATATCCTCCCTTTCTGGTTAAAGAGCTGACAGAAATGTGGTCGTTCCCTGCGCTCTGTCATAGCATTGCTGTCCCGAAACAGTGCTTACGCTGCAGATGTGACTTTGTTTTAAAATTATACATCAACAGTTTAGTATTTATCAGTCATATTGTAGTCCATTATACTGTCAAAAACTACAACACATTGTGAATCCACAAGTTTTCAGTAAGAAGAGAAAACAACAGCCATAGTTACTTTTCACATAGCATATATTTAAGGTGAGTGATACATTTCACTGTGAAAAGACTACAACAAGACTTTCACTCGGATGAGACAAAATCAACAATACTATAAGGGTTACCACTTTGTCCACAGGGGGCGCTGAAGTCAACACAGACCAAAAGTTGCTCTCCAGAGTGAAAATGTTACAAACTTTGAAAATGCTTAAAAAAGTTTAATAAATATGTAATACTTTGTTTTGTATTACTAAACATAAGATGCAGCAATGCTTACCTGTAATCGTTTGGAGAGTCTGAATCAAATTTGTCTGTGATTGATTGGCTTCGTCTCTGCCAGCATAAAATGAGAGGTTGTGGCATTTTTCATCATTTTACTAAACGGGAAACAAAGCTGAGTCAGCCTTGGGAATATTATTCCCAGGCCTTGTTACGGTCAAAAATAGTGCCACCATTTCAGAAATGCCTTGATAACATTTCAAAAGCTTCAAGACAATTTTCCTGAGATGTTTGAGTGACCTTAAAAAAAAGTTTTGTGAAACTTTAGCTACTCTTCCCCTTAAAGTAATGTTTCTGAAAAAGTGATTTATTCCAGTTACATTCTGAGTAATGATTCTCGCTTAAGTGCAATGTAATTGCATACACCCCATCCAATCTTATCTAGTGGTTCTTGTGACGTTTCAGTCTAGCCGTCTGGTGTTGCTGCAGCCCACTGAGAACCAAAGTGTGGTCTGATATAGTAATCCCGAAAGTAACACCATTAGAAAGACTCAAATTAAGTTCTCGAAAGTCAAGTTATCATTTGAACTCTATTTACCTAGAGCAAATGGTTGTACGGGACATCCATCACAGTGATCAATATGCAGTTAATTTCACCAATTTGGGTGTTTATAACAAGATGGTTGTTGGAGGTAGTTTCACTCCATCTATATCGCTGAATTTATTTCTAAAGTGCTATTTACTGTGAGCACAAATCACAGCTTTAGTCTATTGAAATGGCTTTAAGATTTAACATGATCAAACTTCAACAGAGCGAGACTCACAGATTGTTTCAGGGTTAGGGTGTTTCTGGGAGAAGGTTTTTGAGGAATAACAAAGACAGGACAGTAATAAATCTGAATCTTTTGGTTTGGACAGATGATTGTACGAGCTGCAACTCTGAAAGATAGTAAAATAAATAACAGTTTGTAATACATGCTTATTAAAAATCCTCCAACAGTGCTCCTTTGCGAAGGGACTGCTCACTATCACTGTCTCCTCTGTGCCTAAGTTACATGTTCAGAAAAGCGTCTTCATTAACGGAATACTGGATACAGAGGCTGCAGGGGACTTATGCAAAGAGGGTGCACAACAAACTTATGAGAGAGCTCATTTTACCAAAAAGAAGAATAAATATCTAAATAAAATAATTCAACACAAAACTATCTAGAGAGTAAGTGGTATTTATGGCATATTTACAGAGACAGAAACGGTGTTGGTGAAATAGATGCAAAGAAATAGAGAAATATTGGGATTCTGAGGGCTCCCAGAGATGTGTCTGCATTCGGAGCGAGAAGGAGCCTATGCGGCACAGGGCATCAAATTTTTATGGCTCTGTCGGGATGCTGTGTTTCTCTTGGATTATTTATCAAATAGTGAGAAGTTGTTTATCACACAGCTAATACTGCTATGCCCAGGTAGGAGCTCAGCAACTTCATATATATCTCAGCCCTCATAATAAATATTAATCTGTTTTTTAGCAACATGAGGTGAAGAAAAATGGATGTGCCAAATTCATTTGACCCAAGCCTTGAATGAGATAGATGCAACACAGCTCAACTAGCTCTTCCTCTGATGTCGTCTGGAAGAACATATGTGGCGTAAATGATCCAATGAGGATATTATGGGGAGAGGATGGGACAACACTGGGATACACAAACTGTGAGTCCACAGTCAGTACGAAAAATAATGAAAATATAGATCAAAACACGACAGAGGGGCCAAAACAAACGACAGCCTTGTTATCAAGAGCAGTCTCTGTTGGGGTAATCATAGGTCATTGCTAATTGACCCTGTTGAGATGTAAGGGCATTGTTTTGGCTCCAAAACAAAGTCATTATCTCATACTAATTAATCCCATTACAAGCCATGCGCAGGTCACTTTTGGCTCTACGATAAGGAGGTATCAGAGGCCCCGTGGTACTGACCTGCCTGAGACACTGTGTTTTGTAGCACATCATACGCTTCATGAATTGTAATAGGATAAGTGTTGTTGTTGTTTTTGCTTTAGTTAACTACAAAAGAAGATCACAGTTTGGACAAGTGGTGGCTTTTGGCTGAATTCTTGGTCTCAAAAGTCAAGTGTTGCTCAAGTAACTCGTACAAAGGTCATGATTTTTCAATTAATTGATTGATTCTTATCCATTTAGCTCCAAAAAACTACACAAGTTACTTTAAGACACTTAATAATGACTGTGCTCTTTGGTAAGAACTGGAAAGAGACCCAGCGTGAATTCACCGAGACCAGGCACTCAACATGAATAACTTGTGAGGTAAGATATGCAGAAACCTGAGCAGCCCAAGATCAATCCGTGAACAGCCATCTGCCTTGACTAGATGGGTAGAGAAAAGCACAGATTAAAAGCTGAATCTAAAGATTACTCTTAAAGTCGGGAGTATCTGCTTTCCACCCAGAATGGTACTTGACTCCAAAAGGGAGGGGTCCGATAATTGAAACCTCCTATTATAATACTTTCTGAGCTCTTAGGTAGCATGAGTAGGAGTGACAAGTTTTAGAGGGGTTCTGTGAACTATGAGCTGCTTAAGATATGCAATGATACCTGACTATCAAGAGCTTCATGGGTGAGATGGAGGATTTAAATTCCAGTGCAGAGAGGCTTAGTGTGGGATTGTATAATGAACCAGCGGCCGTGCAAATTAGAATCCTGACAGGGCAAAGAGTTTGCAGAGGGGTCTTGTCTCACCCTGGAAGCACTTGTGATTTGCATCAACGCTGGTTCATTATACATTATCCTACTCAGTGAAAGACTACCAGCTAAAGACACAAGGAAACTGATGAAAAATATTGATTAAAAAAGATTCTAATGAATTGCTTCAAATAACAGTCCCAATGGCATGCTTGGTATTTAGTCCAATTTTGGTCCAATTTCAATTCATGGTCAAGTTAAAACATGTACCCACATATTTTGTTTTGATTCATTTCAAAGAGTCTTTTTTCCATTAAAAGTAAGGTGACCAGATTTCTGCAATGAAGTCCGGGAACATCCAGGGGGTGGGGGGTGCGAAGCAGAATGTGATTTCAGGCCCTCTATTTCTGGTGGTGGTGGTGGTGGTGGCAGGGGTTGGGCATCGGCTGCATTTTGTTACTACTTAGAAGTAGTGCACGCCCCTGTAATGATCTGATGTAAAAACTGTTGTTCAGGATTGCGCGCAACATGCTAACTCGTGCTTCCTACCTACTCGGCTACCGTACTAAGTGTTGTTCTAGTCTACATGCAACATTTTTGTTCTCATTCATGAAACACTTGAATTGGAGACATTTTCGGGGACAGCTTTACCCAGGGAATGTCCCGGAAATCAAATATCTGGTCACCTTGATTAAAAGTTACTTTAAATAGCTGTACAATTCCTTTGCAGAAAAATTTACATCAACATTTCTGTCTTCAGTCAGCTCCTTCTTCTTACGGCTTTTGCAGTCGACAAACCTTTCAATATAAATGAGGCACATGTCTCAACTTTCAACATCGTCACGATAACCCGCCCTGCTAATGGTTTACTTTGTGGCCAAGTTACCACTCCTTTGTCTGAACTGACATGACACATGTGATCTGGCTGTCTGGAATTATTCATCATTGCCATCAGAATCAAGTAATCTAAATAGTTTGGTACTAATGTCGGACAAAAAAATGATCTCTTCCTCTTGTTTTTGTCAACAAATGAAAGTTACAACTCTAAACCTCCGCTGTACAGGAAGGAAAACTTACTTTTCTGACAGCTTGTGAATACATTCAAACAAAGTGCTGAGGCAGCTACTTTCACTGTAAGGTGCATTCTTGAGGTTCCTTTGTACAACCAGTTTTTCACTACAAAACATCTTGTGCATTCTTGAGGTCTAACAAATGTGGCACAAGCTTTTCATTCCTTACAAAACATATTTTAAACCCTTTTTGTTTCGAAAGGATTTGAAACCTGCATTGTTGACATCCATTTTTAGTTTCTTGCAGTCTGCTTCCTTTATGTCTTTGTGCATTGGTGTTTGCCTGCATGTAGCTGCAGCCTGCCAGCCAGTGGATTACTGAGAAACAATTGGCGAGAATGTTTTCTGTGTTACTTGTGTGTTCTCATTCTCAAGAATGAAAACAAGGAATTCATTTGTAGCAGCAGCGCTGAATGGTCCTACATAGTGGTCAAAGTTTACAAATGGAACTATGCACTTTGACGGACTGCGTGTTAAAATCCCAGCATCAGACCTTTACAGGACTACAGTTCAGAGAGAGTTCTTGAACTTCTCAATACTGCTGTCTTTGTTTTTGTCCCTGGAGAGCTGGTGTACAGCTAAACAAGTTACTGTTGAAACTTCACCACATGTATGAACTTTAATTACCTCCGCCAAGGAGGTTATGTTTTCGGTAGCGTTGGTTTGTTTGTTTGTCTGTCACCAACTTTACGGAGAAAGTTACAGATGGATTGACCTGAAATTTTCACCAGAGGTGCGTCTCAGCCCCAGGAGGATCCCATTAAATATTGGTGGTGATACGGACAAAATTCTGGATACTGTGATCCAGAACACACAAAAATAAGGGTGTTGTTGGAATTTTCAGTGCTGAAAGATAACCAATGGGCGGCACAGTGGTGTAGTGGTTAGCACTGTCGCCTCACAACCAGAAGGTCCTGGGTTTGAATCCGGATCAGGGCATTTCTTGTTTTAGGAACATTATGAACAGTGAACATACCAGTTTAAACACAAATAAACATTAATAAAAGACACGTTACAGTAAAAGTTTTGTGTGAATCACAATATAAGGGGGGACATGAGCTGCTTGGCGGAGGTCTGCGCTCTCAGAATACTTTCTAGTTTCAAGTGAAATGCCTGTGCCACAATCTATATACTTTTTATTGGCACATAAAGACATAAGCAGAGTCAGTAGGTGTCAAGAATGTAAGCTGGTCAGAAAATGGAAACAATTGTCAAACAGCGAGTGATATTTGTAAAAATAAATTAAATTAGCAGCTCATGAGTCCAGTTATTCCAGTTGTTGTCTTAGTCAGAAAAATTGTCTTGCAGCCAAGTGAAACACAGACACATTAACCAGAACAAGATACATAAATTTTATGGTATATGTACACATATTTATGACACTTCAGCTCTTGTAAACTGTAATGTACATAAAAGTGACAGTTTAACATACAGGCTGGAGAGCATCCAGACATTAATTTGCTCAGCACTTGTCGTCTCTTGGTCAAAGTGGTCTATTTTAGAGATAGAAGGGAGGCAACTACAGTCCATTTTGTATTGATCCATCTACCAGTTCATCTTTAGCTAACTTAAAAAAGCTAATTTAAAAAAAGGGTTGAAATGCCAGCCCAAACATAAAATCGATAGATTTTATTTTAACAGTATCTTCAGTGTCTCTCCTCTCTTTATGCAGAACATCCTCAGTCCTTTGGAAAGCTCTTCTATGAGGGAGGGGCCTCATGTTTGGACAAGTTATTGCAAAAAAACTGCCCTCTCATCAGGCTTCTGTCTGCTGTATGATTGATATTACTCAGATAATTAACAGCTAGTGTTTTCCACACACCCAGGCCACTGAAGTATACTAAGTTTTTCTGCAGTAAATGGAAAATGTACTTTCAGACATGTCTCAGTCCTGGATCAATTAACTAATGAGTGCTGTCTGCTCCCTCTGCTCCTCCTGCTGCTGTTCACTTTGACATTCACACACTGAGTCAAACATACTGGAACACATGCAGAAGAGCACAGGGTCTCAACTTCAAGTGTTACGTGCTGCTGTCTGTCCCTGTTGTAATTAAATACCCTTACACTGTTGAATTGGATATTTTGATGTTTCCATAGCTAACATCAAACTTCCTCCACATGAAGCTCGGGCACTTGAAAAAGGGATTGCAGGTGAAAACAAATCAAAGTTCAAGCGGAGGTGATTTAATGAAACATACAGCTAATGGACTAAGTCATCAGATAAACAAGAGTGGTAGAAATAAGATGGTGTGTGCGAAGACAGGAGAGGTGAGTCTGTTGAGGGTTAAAGTGTGCAGTGATCAATGATGTAGACCCACTTTCTGCACTTCAGAAAACACTGTCTTCGTATTTTTTGTATGATGCTGAAAAATTATTTTTAAAGTGTAGATATTTTTAAGCAGGTAGTCAGATTTTAGATCTCCTATTGTGGGCAAATGGTTTAATAAGGAGTGAAGAATACATAATTCAACAGTTAAGCACTTATGCAGCTTTTACAAATCTGAAACAACCATGTGTAACATCTGTACTCTCACAGCTGAGGCCCTTTGGCTTCATGAAATATTTAACTTTTTTTATGCCACAGTATTTCTTATTATAATGAATAAAACGCAGTTTATTTAGAGCCATTGTTTAGTCCAGAAGGCTTGGGCTTTATTCAGTCCAGAGGGGAAAAATGCTGCTGACCTTCAAGTTCATATTCACTCTACATTAAAGTTGTATTGCACTCTGCTCCACTGTCTCTTTTTCTTTCTTTCTTTTTTTTTTTAAACATTTCTTTTCGTCATATGCAGGACGCTGTTGAGTAGTGTTTTCTCTTAATTTAGACAGCCTTTCTTCAGACATTCATGGTCCCTAGAGGATGAGCACTTCAGTATGTTTATTTCTCCTGTCACAGAAAGAACATGCGATATTCATATTTGTGTCTTTATCACAAAGACTAAAGCCTTAACAGAGTGATTGAAACTAGGTGAAGAGAACATTAATGTAATGCTTTGATGATGGCAGACAGAGGTCAGAAGAGATCCAAATTGCTGTCACATATGATTATAATATAGTTTAACTTGCAATATAAGCTTAAAAACAAACTCAGTACAACCTACTGAATTGTTGTAATACCTACTTCAACCATGAGACTGAAAGCTTTCCACAGCAGCTAGACCTTGTGTGTGTTTCTGTGACTATCAGAGGTGTTACTGTCCAATACAGAACATCATTGTGTTTCCAGTGTCTGTCCAGATTGAATTTCTTGAAATAAAAAAAAGTAATCTTTCAAAATATATGTGTGTCTTTTCTATTGTTAGCTGATAATGTCAAACAGAGACTGCCATCATTGCAGAGATGTGAGCAAGAAGGTACACTTTTGGTCTTGACCCCAGAATGAACAATTATTCCAGCGATTAACACACCTGCTGAGCACATCATGCTTGAACTGGTAATTCAGGAAAATGCAATACAGACCTAGTGGGGTGCAAAAGGAAGGAGTAATGATGGCTGTCACAAGCGTATAATGGAAGAAAATTACTAGGACAATATTTGTTATGGTTTAAAGAGGGAGTGTTGTGCATTTTTTTCAGACTCTATACTATACTCTATACTCTATACTCTATACTCTATAATACCTCTAAAATAGCTGTACATGACTTTCAGATTAAGATAAGCATTGTGTTTCTCCCTGTGGTGTATCATCAGCACTAAGGCCAATAACAAGCACAAATCCAGTGTTTCTGAATGAATCTAAAATAATACTATAGATATACTCCATGCTGTGTACCAGCGCTGACAGATTCTGATGATGTGAAAATACAGCCAATATCAGCCTGTCATAGAAAATAAGGCAAATATCTGACTTCACATGACTTAAAAACAGTAAAAGTAAAGAGTAACACTTATGTTTATTTCCACTCCACACTATTTTTGCACAACCAAAAAGCTCTTACGGAAGGAAATCCTCTCACGCTTGCACACAATACTCATTGGGTATAGCTCTGGCAGCTTGTAACATCAAGGTCTCGCCACATAACAGGATCTACTCTAACTCACAAATACAGAGTCTGAACTACTTCAAACTTTACATTTAACTTCAGAATCTCTCCCTGAAAAGACCTTTCTGCAATCACTGCATTTTGTCAAAGCCACAAAAGCCCTTAAGAGGCAAGTAGCTTTTATACAGTACAAATGTTGTGCTCAGTATTTTGTTGTCTCACATGTTCTTCCTCTGGTTTTCTTCCTCTCCTTTAACTTTTGTCCTATCAAAGCAGTATCAGGAGTTTTGGGTTTGAGTTCTGGGGTGCTCACACTAGATGAAGATCTCAGACTCAGACTTCATACTTCTTAGAGTGTTTATCAAGTTTGTTTTCCCTCTCTAACTTTTATTGGAGCAGCAGTCAGTTTGTTATCAGAGTAATGCATGTTACATAATTGAAGCCTGAACTTCTGACTTTCGGACCAAGCTTTTGGCTATTTGATCCTTGTATTCTCTCCGCACCTTGAGCATAAGTTCTTATTAAAAATGATCCAAAATATGTAGTGTTATGTATCTCAGGGGCAAACTTCTGTACAGTACCATGAACTCCACCCTTGTGCCAAATTTCAAGTTTTTCAGGACTACAAGTATCATAAAATATTTAGATAAATATATCAAGACTCAAAAAGTTCAACAGTTTAAAACAAAGAGTCCTTGTTTTGACAAAGATTTTGCTAATCTGAATTATTTTCAGTCCTCTCTACGGTAGAAATGTGTATAGAGAGATAAGAATTTCAGATTGTATTCACTTTCATGAACAATGCAATGCTTTCGTAATTGGCTGAAATTGCAGAAGCTAGTGTCTATAATTTGACAAAGTTTTCTAACAATGAATCCCTGCCAACACTCCCAGAACTCTTCAGTATTTCAGACCTATCTCCTGCCCACCTCCCGTACAGTCATTTCTCCCAGGAATCTCCCGTAGTTTGATGGTCCACATTCATTCATGAACTGGATCACTGTATTTGTCCAAAGTTGCCAGGTTTCCAGACAACCAAAGAAGGTCGTGTGTTTCTGCTGAGCCTCACAGACGCTGGATTGATACTTTTACTTTACAATTTGGAAAACTATATTTAAGCAGCGTTTGTTGCAAAATGAACACTTCAGTGAAAGGGAAACAAACGTGAGATATAATATTCACGTTGATAGTCTTGCACCGCCTCGAAGTGATGAGTTCAGGGCAGCCTCAGATAAAAGAGTTCTGTATTGCATGTACAGATGTTCAGAGAGCCTCATACGGGAGAGCATGTAAAACATATGAGGACTTTAACACTAATATTAGTGGACTAAATAAGTTCAAGACATATCGTAGCTATTATTTGTTATATTACTCTCATAATTATCTCATGTCCACCATACAAGGTAACCCCAAAACTGCCCGGCGTGCGTCACAAAAATCTCACGGGTTTTGTAACTCAAATGTTGGCAGGTATGACAATGTGTGTAGGTTGTCAGATAAATAGTCTATAATAAGATCAAACCTCTCAGTATCCTGCATCAATGGTTCTCTACCGGTCTAGCCCATCACCTTTTCTTTGAGATGACAGGTGACAACTGGTGTTGTTACATTACTGCCACCCACTGTGTATGAGTGTGAATAAAATACCCCACTACTGCAGGCGCTCTGCATCATTACAAACAAGTCCTTTTAAAAAGCAACAAAGTCTATGCCCCAACTCTCTTTAGGTACTCATCTGGGACCCACTGAAAATGACTCTGTAACCCACTAGTAGAGAAACAAGGGTGTTTATCTTCTAAATGACTCCTTGGTCTTTTTATTTGTTCTGGATTGCAGCAGCTAAATGAATAAATTTAAAATACTTTTTTACAGTGTGCTTATAGAAACTGGCATAATGTTGGGTTAGGGGCATGAGCTTGTAGCTCTTCGAGGAGTGTCCTGGCTATAGCTGTGTGATAATTAACTGTAATTTTTTTCTTTTTTTACTTTTTTTAACTTCTCCTGAAAAATACTTGAGAATTTTACAGTAGAGTTTTCACATGCAGGCATTAAGCAACACAAAAGTCCATTGACAACTTGAAGCAGGCTTTTAGACAGCTTTTGTTAGCAGGCTGGTTGTTCTTAAGCTTAATGCTAATTGATTATATAGCTGACTGCTAACTGTTGCCTCGTATTTATAGTGCATACTGGAGCTGGGGATAAATCCTTTTATCTGACTGAAGGCAAAGGCAGCTCTTTGGAGTATTTCCCTGGACCTGAACTATTTCTTTAAAGACATCCTTCCGGGTCAATTTATTTCCCCTAATTAAAACTCTCCATCTGCTTTTTAAGAGTGAATCATTGCATTGTCTGTAGACAGGTCTGTAGGTAACAGATGGCCCAACAGGAAATCTCATTAGAAGTGAAAGAAAGTGTAGGAAATCACATGTAAGAATACTCACACATGCCTTTTCTGTGTTTCAATAATCTCATCACATGTGCAGATCAAGTCTGTGTATTCTAGGATCACAAGCGGAGAGGCTATTCATATGCTAAGCTCTAAATATGGAAACTAGTCAAGTTAATGTTACCAGAATTCAAAGTTTTGAGGGCAAAAAGGCAGAGAATTTTCCCCTGGACAACAAAAAGAAAAGCCCAGCATGCAGTTTAAGGTAGAATGGCCTGAGTGAATGGATAATAAGGCTGCAGAGGCAGTCTGGACAGACGGTCAGTGATCTCCCCGCAGGGAGAATAGAAGTTATTTTACAGCAGATTGCCTCACACTGCCCACACGAGCTAATTATACAGACTATTCATGCGCGTCTTGTATGGCAGAATTGTATAATTACAAAGAGCCTGTTCCTGTGATAATGCTCTATGTGAAAAACTGATGGAGATTTTGGTTTTACAAGTACAATGAGTCCATTAGGTGATTTTCTTCCATGCATGGTACATTATCTCTATCTCTGAATGCGATAATTTACTTAAGCATGTAGTCACATAATCATGCAATGTTTAAAAATGGATTTGCCTTGTAAAATGACCTCTTCAAAATCTCTCCAGATGAAAGTACCCCCTCCAGGCAGTGGGATTTTTCTTTTAAGCGTGCAAACTGTATGTGTTGTATCAGATGTGGAGGTGAAAAGGGCCCCGTCACGAGATGAGTCCTGACATGAAGTGGTGGCAGTCGACTGTTTGTGTTAGCCATAGCAGGAAGAACATCCGTGACAGGACTCATCTCGGCTCTTAGAACAAGGTCAGTGTTTCCTTTGAGCACAGCCATGGAGACTTCACAGCATCGCTCAGCACCACGTCTTCAGACTGGCAGGCAGGACCGCCAGACAGGAGAGGTGATGAGGGCAAATCAACAATCCAAACACACATATGAGCGTAGACAGATCTCCAAACTCGAGTGCACTCAAACTTGAAGAGGAGCAATTTTTAAGTCCTTGCTTCCTTGTTGAAGTTTTCAACTTTTGGGGGGCACAGTGCAGTCAAGTGGAGCCCCCTAAAGTTAGTATTTTGGAAAAACTGGCCTCTGCTGCATGAATCTGGCTAGGTGTCACACCAGTCAATGCAGTTGGCTGTGTTTGCAGTCAAGGATCAAGTCAACTAATAAAGAACAAAGTTAGTGGGGAGTCTGGGGACGATAAAAATATTGATAAAAACTGTTTTTTTCTTCTTCCTGGATTAAATGTTATGATAAAAACATTCATGATCAGCAGTGGCGATTTTGGTCTGGAAATTCTGGTGGGGCCATGCAGGAAAATCTCATGATGCTATCCAGAAATACCAGATATTACTCTCATACCGTCACAACAAAAACGCAACATTAAGTGAGATAGGGGACCACAGCACCTTTGACGACAAAACTGCAGCTGAATAATATCATCACACAAACAATGTCAATCTGGCGACTTATTATCATACCAATAGCACCACCAAATGGCCATGTTGAAGACCTCACAATATCAAATACTCAAGATCGACACAACGTGACAATAATACAAACACAATGGCGTGAACAGCGCACACCCAATACACAATCAATATACAAAGCCACCGCACACACAATATACCACAGCCAGGCAGCCATTTTAGCACCAAAGACAGGTGAAGCCCACGTGAGGTAACGTCCACCACACACACCCACACACGTATCACCAGGTACACGTTACATAAATTCCACTTTTATTCAAACAATATGTCAAATACATTATAAATTCCATGTAGAATAATAGACTCACCGATGTAGATCTGTTTTTGAAGAGGATTGACGCTCTGCGGTCCTTCATGTGCATAAACTTCTCTGTGACCTGTAATAATCCGATACATGAATGAAAAATGTGAATAAGCCATGTTGAGGTACTACGGTAGCCGAGATAGGGAGACCTGTGCAGTTCCTGAGCTTTCTTCTCATTAGCCAATGAAAAGTGCTCTGGGGGCGACATTTTTCAAGAGTACCCAGATGCAGCGCCAAGATGGCGGACCCAAAGATAGAAAACCCCATTTACAAAACGCAATAAGTTTCCGCATTACCTCCGATTGGCGGACCCAAAACATGAACTTTGAACTTCTGCTTTGCGATGCCAGAACAGTAGGTGGCGGTATGTACCTACACTTTCTGACGGCAAAATTTACAGAAGAAGAAGAACTTAATCGACGTCGTTACAGGAGCACACACCTTACAATGCGCATTTGTACAGCGAAACAACGGTAAGGAAAATATTATTTTATATTATTTTAATCAGGGCTTCCCCAGCCAGGACTTTGGCTCAGACTGTGGAATCTTCATGTTGATGGTAGGTCATAACGAGCTGTAATGCACAAATATTGTATCTAGAATAACTTTCCAACATGGACTTTTTTAAAGTTATCTCACATGTTGTCTCATAATTTTTTTTTTTAAGTCTGCCATGTACATCGTTCTGGAGTCACAGTTTGACTACTCAGTTGTAAGTACTTTTCAACACGCAGTGTCATCCTCAAGGTTGTATTTTGTATTGTGCACTAAAATGAAATACAAACAACAATTTCAGCATGACATGCCTGTTTTGCGGCGATGGTGGTGCCTGTTGCTCCTGGAGAACAATTCTTTGAACAGGTAGACAGTTTAAGTAAACTAGATGCCCTAATTAACTGGAAGACAATCAATGTATTGTACTTAAAGATATATTGTCATTACAGTTGTGGGAAAATCTTCGCCCACTGGACCGAAGAATGTAAACAGCTCATTGCTGGAAAGCATACTCCGGTCTTCAGACTAAAGAGGAAGGCCGAGCAGCAGGACATAGAGGTTAGAAAATTGCCTTCTAAAAACAGTATTATCTCAGTGGGAGTCCTTCAAAATGCACACAGTTGTATGGATCAACATTGTCTCGATGTATTTGGTAATTGATGTTACTTTTCAAATTGACTTGTCAAGGAAACCATGACGTAGAGGGCATCGGATGTCCGAAGAATGTGCATGGCAGAGTCGATGCAATTCTGTATCTACCAGACATCCGACAACACAGGAGAGAGGTGTGTTGCAGACTCAATTTAATAAATGCAATTATCGGGGCCTATTCAGTGATTTTCCATGAAGTGACCACTTTTACATATAGTTTAAATGCACGAATCATGCAGGAAAATTATTTATACATTCAAATGTGCTGTAGAGGTATAATCAATTGGACAGCGTGTTTGTTTGATATTATGTTTGTCTCTCATTTGATCAGATTGCTTTACCCTGAGGTAAAATTGATCAAATGGGTCCAGTGCAAGACGTGCAGGGGCTGGCTGCATCAGGATTGTGCTGGGATGGAAATGGAGCCGTTTGACTGCGGGTGCGAGGACTCCATTGAGCGTCCTCGGTATAACATAATTTATCAAGGAAACATAGTATCAGTCAAAAATACGAGGCTCAAAGGATGAAAAAATGAGGGCTTGCTCTTTTTCTTATTTCTCTGCAGGATCAAGGATGCTGTTGACAGTGGAGGAATTCATGCTGTCTTTTCTAAGACACAGATCAAGGTTGCTTTTGAATGCACTATCAGTTGTTAAAGCCACCGTTTCTTTTTCAGATGATTACATTTTTGTCTCTTGCTCTTTGGTTTCAGACATTACATGATGATCTCCTGTCTGGAAAGCTCCGCTCCAACCGGATTTTCCTTTGGAGGAATCCCGCCACCTCACTCCGACTGAAGCAGCACCTCAAGATAAGGACATTAAGTTGGAGTGAGCAGCGCGTAAGTAAAAATGCCATCCATCATGAGTATTTTTACTCTCAGGGGTGTTACATTTGAAAGGTGTTTACTTTGTGTGTTTTTCTTCAATAGATGTTCAAGCTCCTGCGGTTCATTGAGGTGGCAACAAAAATTTCTAAAAAAATAAAGAGAGGCGAGATTCATCTGCTTGATTTCGTTTTTGACGTCATGCTCCCAGAGGTGAGTAGATCAAACTATATAGCTTGCTTTGAAAATTGATGATATTGTTAAGAGGTTGTTCTTATTCATTTGGAAAGCTCAAGAACAACAATTAACCCATACTGCATAACTTCAATTGTTCACATTATTTGACTGTTTTTCAGCTTTTGATCAAAGCACTGAAGGAGCATGGCATCAACCGGTTCAGAGCAGAGCTGATGATGGCCGGTGGCAACGCGTTTTAAGCCCCCCACCACACCGACGGCAGTGCTGAATATATTTTTTTTTTTACTGTTCACAATTTTGTTCGGAAAAAATTAAAGAAATCTTCAAAGCAGTTGTATGACAATTTCCCATTTCTTTACACAGTCTGTAATGATATCGCTATTCAATTGTTTTTGCTATATGGCTCTTCTGAACCTTAAAGAGATCATGTGACTTGTGTCTCTACAACTATTGTATACTTGGATTTTGCACAGTCAAGCAATCCTCAAGAGGTTCACCAGGAAGCACACCATTTCATAAATTATGTCCCTGGTTACACAATGTTACTAAAGGATGGGGGGAGTAAATTTGTGCAGCAACATAAGCACTCTCATAAAACATAATTATGAACAACAGAAAATATGTGAGGGTCAGGGCAACATTGTTGACATTAAACGAGGTCCTTATAGGAGTGGAGAAACAAGGTCACAGAGAAGTTAAGAAACATTGATGTGCTGTGTAATAGAGCTATTGGAGAGAAAAGTTAGATGATGTGTAACGAGAGGTTAAAACAGTCCATACTTGTAGCAAACTCTTACAAAAGAATTTGAGTAAGATGATAACTTCTACATACATTTACCTATTCTGACAAATTATCAGAATATGAGGACATCAGGCTATATATACATATTACTGTAAACTTCAGAATTAAATCAGAACAAAACAGTAGT
This sequence comes from Xyrichtys novacula, assembly GCA_962446985.1. Taxonomy (NCBI): domain Eukaryota; kingdom Metazoa; phylum Chordata; class Actinopteri; order Labriformes; family Labridae; genus Xyrichtys; species Xyrichtys novacula. The sequence goes on along the minus strand of OY660874.1, from coordinate 19,414,438 downwards.
CATAATTAATACATAAACGTTTTATTTTGATTTTTAGCTCAATAATAAATTTAATTCGATTCTTATGGAATGAACGGAGCAAAAAAAAAAAAGGATCCGGCGACTAAATCCGACTACCTGAAGTATTTCGGCGCTGGAAGTCCGCCAACGAGAAAGCCTTTCCACCGGAAGTAATTGTTTTGGGTCCGCCAATCGGAGGTAATGCGGAAACTTATTGCGTTTTGTAAATGTGGTTTTCTATCTTTGGGTCCGCCATCTTGCGCTGCATCTGGTCACCTCTCACATTTTTTCGTAGGATGGTAGGGTAAGGTCCCGCCCTCCTTTGCCTCTGATTGGCTAGAAGTGCTGGGCTTCGATTGGTTATTCTTTATGGCTGTGAAACGTCATCGTTTGTCAGGTTACCCGGGATTTCCACCGCATCCGGAACGGCCCCCATCCGTAATAACGGCGATTTTCGCTGTACACCAATTCCTCCCGGGTCTGTTTGTGAGGGGAATTTCGTGGCGGATTATTGACAGCAGGAATCACGAGAACTCACAAGAACCCGCGGATTCACGTGTAATCACGCGATAACAAGTTATCATTAGCCTCGTAGGCTAACCATACAAGCAGTAGTTTGTGTCCTTCCAGAGGAGGAAACTTCTAGACTTAAAAAAATCAGCATCTCCTCATCCATGGTGTCACCGGAGTGAAATGCTGTCTAAACATTTTACTTGTGCATCTCCGCCCGTTTGCATGGTGTGAAATACGATCTGCCTGAAACATGGAGTTTTTTATTTTGAAAAGAAGCCGGATGTTTTATATTGTGCCTGTGCCCGACTTCCTCTCCAGCACGGGTTAATCTTTGCTGAATTTATCCGGCATGCTCTGGTGTCCGGAAAAAATAGAACTCTTGGAATCAGCTGCGGAGGCCGGCAATCTGCAGCGGAACAGTAAGAAGCCGGTGGAAATTGACACATTAACTTGAATGGGTATGATCAGCGGATATGGCCTTCGTAGCCGGATGCGGTGGAAATTGCCGGTTAAGGTTAGAGTTAGGATTAGGACTAGGGTTATGAGAATGGGATGACATTTCACAGCCAATCAGAAGCCAAGAAGGCGGGACCTTCCCCTATTATCCTATGAAAAAAAAAATCCTGCTCTGGGGCCCTCAACTTGAGACACACAACTGTGCTACAGAAAGAAGGGAAATTGCGTTCATCAAATGAAAACTGCAAACATCGCAGTGTGGAAAAAGTTGAATCTCAATGATGTTTTTAGCACAGGGAAACTTAATTAAAAAAGTTAATAATCCTCTCCTGCACAGCAGTGCTCTCTGGTGGTGATGCAGGTAATGTAGCGCATTTCATTTATGGTTTCCTGAGTATCTGTGACAGCAGCAACTTTGCAGCTTGGTTGCATGGTTACATTCATTAGTCATGTGACACAGATACAGACTCTTCCTGCACAGCGGTAATAGGCCTATAGGAAAAGAAAAAATGATTTTCCTGAGAATAATGGATTGACTCCAAACCAAATACTTCCTCTAGATGATCAGTAATAATTCCGGGTAGAGTGTCGATTATGGTGTGTGTATCGGCAAAAAATCTGTATTTTCTCATTTTCTTATTTTGGACATTTAATGGGTGTCTTGCTATTGTGCAGTGGTTTTATGCTCACAGCCAACTGTCTGCAGGTCAGGACTTCTCAGAGACTTGGTGACATTGCTGTTTCTTTCCTTCATTTTCAGTCTGTCTGCAGCAGACACAAACACAGCGCGTGCATCATTATGAGAAGCCAAAAGGGCTGAAAAAAAGTCAGTACCTGTCGACCCGAAATGAGAACAGTTAGCAATACAGAGGCTGTGACAGACAGCAGATCAGAAACTCACAGCAGACATGACTTCAGCGGCAAACAAAGGAAATCCTGAGTTTGTGCAGAGGTGTGGAAGTGGTTATTTTAGAACTGAACTGTGAGACATCCAGCATATTATAATATTCCTGTGCTTATCTTTTTGTTGATCGAGCACCATTACTTATCTCTCTCCTTACAATTGGCAGCAGCTGTAGGTGAAAATAAAAGTGTGGATCTGTTTTTTCATGAAGTATGAAGTTGTAGTACCTTGATTTACCTTGACCTTAATGTAAAAAATTATGTACTGGTTGTGGAAAAAACTATAAATGGATAAGGGGGCTGTTAATTTTGACAGGTATATGGGAAAAACAACCATCATCATGAGGTTCATTACAGACAGGTTATGGTCCAAAACATTTCAGAGTTCTTTAAAGGACTCAATGTTGTATATGAAAAAAAGAACTTTTCAAAATGCACTTGTACAGACAGAAATCTCATAATGCTATTTCCAGCTCACTCTTTTGGGGGATTTTCCCTAGAGGCCTACAGAAAATAGCTTGCCTATAGCATTGCCGGTTGAAAGTTGAAGCTTTAAAGTCGTAGTGATGGAGCTTTTGCCAGAAGTGTGTTTGATCAGTTTTTCTCCCCAGTGGCAGTCTGTTAGATTTGAACACAGATCTTGCGGTTCATAAAAAGACGTCAGCGGTAAGCCCTGTGTGCTCAAGAGACAGCGGGTCAGGAAAATCAGCAGCTAGGGAAGGAAAGTTTTGTTTATGGAGAAAATTGCTCCTTACTTTATAGCTGTAATGCAGCAAGATTTCTTCTTAATTTCAGCAGGTTTATGTGGAGCACTCCCAGATTAACACCTTGAGCCTCTGTCTTGCTGTTGAAGCTGAACATCTGGTACCATCTTATGGGCTGTTTAGGTGAGCCTAGTCTAATTATGTGTGATTTGGGCTCTTAATTTGTTGAAGACTGTAATTAGAGCAAATTAAACATAGTAAGGGACTCACAGTGATGGCTACTTAATAGACTCAGAGCTGCATAAAAGAAAATGATTGAAGAGTGAAGAGTCATCACTTTACAAAATGTATATTTGTGCCAAGTTCATGTGTCACTTTTATGAGTATTAATGAAGAAAGGTCAAGTCCAATTATATCATTTATATATTGTATCACAATATGCAAAAAAATGCTTCAAATATATATAATAAACCCACAGAGGATGGTGGGTTATGTTGGTTTTTTTGGGGGGACTTAATATGCACATTTCACCCTTGGAATAAAACTTCCATGTCCATCAGCTGAATATGATGAAGCTCGGCTGAAGTTCTTACATGGTCCAAGAGCTTTAAAGAAAAATATCACCTTCTTGGAGTGGGGCAGGCCAAACCAGGGAAGTTTATTTAAATAAAATGAAAAGGTTGCCCTTTAAAGCGGATTCGCTGTCACGATTTGATCTCACTAAATTCTTGTGTTTCTTTTTTAAACGAGCCATGCAGATCCCTGTGTAGTCCTATCTACTTCAACACACATTAACCTTGTCTTCTGAAATTTGAAAACAAATGCTAAGTTAAGCAAAGTATAAAAAAGCACCTCTTCAGTAACTTATACTGAGTATGAAGTTAATTTAATGTTTTGCATTATTTAGATAACTAAGTACAGGAAAATGGACATTGCCATTGTTAAATGAATACTACTCCACTCTCTCTACTTTCCCAAGTCTTGTCCAGCAAGTTATGACCAACAAATGATAAGTCTAATAATTCAAATTTGGGGAAAAGAGAACTTTTTACACCTTATTTGTATCCTGTTGCCAGAAATCATTTCTCAGTAAACTATGTTCTCTTCCAGGAACAGCACAGCCTGTTGTTGAAATTAACAAAGGAAATGTAGGGAACACGGTATGAGCTGCTGCGGATGTGTCCAAGTTTGGATGTTTTTACAGAGAATAACAAAATGGAGCATAGCGGGCAGTGGCTGGATTTCAACAGGTGTTTTATATCAATTTCCCACAGCTCTGAAATTGAAGAAATGACTCACCACTTTTCTTTTTAAGTCAAATATGAGCTTGAATGAACTGCACTAATTATAGAGCACCACAATCTCAAGCTTTCATTTACCCCCCATTTTCTGTTGTCCCTCCAGGCAGGGGAGCACACCAGCAGTAAGACACTGATTTTCTAAATAGGTTTACAAGCACACGTTTCAGTGTTTTTGTATTGTACTTTTTTATTATTTTCATAAGAAACAAATCAAGTTTTTCAATACCTTAAAGTGTGAAATGTATTGTTTTTTTTATCATGAATTCTCACAGTACATTCAGTTAATGTTGATCTGAAAGAAAACATCTTTGAACTTGGCACTTAGAAAACAACCACAAAGAATTTTCACCTTTATTCATTTAGAACAAAATTTACAAAGCCATTCAAACAGTCATTTTTTAATACTTTTGTGTTTTTTAAACTCAACTGTTGAGAATATTCAAAATACACTTTTTAATGTTGCTTCTCTCTGTCTCGCTTTGTACTTACAAATATGTACATTAAAGTCCCAGTGTCTCGCCGCACTGACTCTTCATCTCTGGTAATAAAAATCCTTTCTTACAGTGTTTTATTTATATCTCTTCGCTCTATTAGCACTCTGTTCAGCTCCACGCTATTCTGTTCAAGCTTGAGTGTCTGTGAATGTCCACGCATTCAGATGGACGTCCCATGGCTTGGCTCACTGGCTTCTGGGATGGGTCCTCCTGGCACTGGTTGGTAGGACATTGGCATGGGTGTCTTGACTGGGCTCTGCCGGAAGAGCCCCCCATTGGGCGCCCTGTGTTTGCAGCGGATAGAGGGCATGGTGGCACTGCTGAGGGGCAGGGGCAAGGTCCTGCCAGCGGCTGCACCCAGTGTCCTTCCTGCCCCATGACCCTCCTGAAGGAAGGTGCTCACAGAGAGCCGTGGCGGCCCCCGATGGCCGGGGTAGTCCCGAGCAGACAAGGCCTCCAGAGACTGGCTGGGCTGCATGCTGCCAATGTCCAGGGCAGAGATCTCGATAGACTGGCCTGGCAGCTGCTTGTGGGCCAAGTCCTCGTCCAGGAGGCTGTTCAAACGCTGGTGGACCTGTTCCAGGTTCACCTCTTTGTCCTATAGATAGATGGGAAAGAAAGGCAGAGCCACAGCGGTGTGTAGAATAAAAGAAACCAGGGGAGAGAATAGTGAATAGTGGTTTCAATGGAAAGGAGAGAATGAATGTGATTAAAAAGGAGAGTGATAAAGAATAAAAGTGAAAATGAAAGTGCAGTGAAAGGGTTTGGGAGGTTAAATGAAAGAATGGGAAGGAGATAGAGAGTGAATGGAGATAGAGAAAGACAGGTTACAATGGTTGTTTCATCAACATTATATCCTGTTTACATCCATTGATGTCTACGCTATTATTAATCAGTTAGTGCAATTCTAGCACACATATGTTAATGTTTCAATGAGTTTGAAGAACGCTGAAATAACACACCAGTTTATTTCAACTTCAGAAACTCAATTAAAAAAAAATATTACCAAGTTTTTTTTTTTGCAGCCAACATCAAGAGAGACATTACCTTCGAACACTTAATCTTGAATATGAGGTCATAAAAGGTAATGTCTCTACTGCTGAGATGAACTTAAATGAAGATGTCTCTTCATGCAGTAGTGTTTAAATTTTCTCCACAATTAGGTGACCACATATCCACAGTGGGCAACTCTTGCATGAAGAGCATCAGCTGTTCACAAGACAGGCTCCAATGGACGCACAAATTCAAATGAGCTGGACTTTGTTAGGCAGTAAAATTTGCAAGGAGACTAAGTTGTTAATGTCACTTCATAAAAGTGGACTAAATTACGCTGAAGATTCTGTTCTGGGTTTCCTTTTCTTTTTCAGAGACATATCAATGAGGCAACACAAACATAGAAGAGGAGAGGGAGAAGCCAAACAAAAAGCACAAGATTGTTAATCAGACATATTTTGGCTGCACCCTGCCCTCCGAACAACAATCCTCCACCCTGTCACCATGCACCCATTTAAGTTGAGCCAAACTCAAGACAGACAAAACCACAAAAAGACCAGAGAGACCATGGGGTGAGATGACAGATGAAGCAGCTACATTCTACCCCTGCCAGGCCCCATGCCCCGCCCCGTTCGCCCTGACACAGCCAATGACCATCCAGTATAGTATGCCAGGCCTCTCCTGACCTGTGTCAAGAGCCTCGGCCTCCTCCCAGTCTCTCTCTCTGTCTGTCCATATGTCCCGCCTCCCCTCTGGTAAGTCATTATATGTCAATGGACCAGAAACCCTTTCCAGACCGTAATCCTTAGTTACCTGTCAAAGATCATAGACAACCAAACGTAACCAGAACGGTCCGCTGTGAGTCCGGACACTGACATATAATTAGATTTTTTTTTTCACCAGGCAACAAAAAGAAAGGATTAACATTTTGGAGATAAGTCTCATTTGCTCTCTTTCTGTGAGGAAGATGTGAACCTCTCCGATGCCTCCAGTCAAGCACTGTGAAGTAGGGTGATAGTTTTCTTCAGATGCAAAGTAAGGCGACTGACCGCATCTTTAGCTTGGATTATAGCTAAAAAAAGGAAGCCTAATCAGTGTCTGTGAGCACATGGGAGGGAACTGTTTTCCTATGTGTTAATTTCTCACATTGGTGACAGAATTTGTTAGATTAGCTAATCCTGAAACACAGAATCTTACTTAGCTTCACCCTTAGCTTGTTGTTAAAGGAATATGTGTGAATACGGCTGACTGAACAGGTTTTGTGTTTTCTTTTTGGCGGAATGACAATCTGTGGTTTAACAAGTAGTTATTTCTGCAGCTAAAGATGAATGGAGAAGTTTTCCATAGTCCTGGTGCAACTGTATTGAGGAGCTGCCTCACAGAGGGGCTATGGATTACACATTAGGAAACAGTTAAACGATGTTACTCATGAAAGCTTTGAACAGAGTCTGGCTAGCTGTTCCTCCTGCTTCCAGTCTTTGTGCTAAGCTAAGCTAATCATTCCCTGGCTGGAGATTCTTATCAACACGAAGATTGGTGTCAATATTCTCATCCAATTCTCTGAAAGAAAGCAAATAAGGCAGTTTTCTTCGAGGACTTTGGTTGGCTGATATTTTCAGGCTTCCAGTAGATACTGTTTGATTTGGCTGTCATAATGTCCACATACTGTATGCTTGCGCTGTCATGGTACCAGTGATGCTTTGAACAATTTGAAGTGATACTTCACCAAAAATCTTTTGAAAATCAAACTCTTTTTTTACAGACTTAGAGAAAAAGCTGTGAAGAGTCTGTAGTATGAAGAGCAGCAGTTGTGGGCGGACTAAAGTCTTTGTGTTAAAGGAAGTGTTGCTTGTCTTTGTACAACCTAAACTGGCAGAAATCAAAAGGTTTTTGAAGAAACAATAGAGAACTCCATAAAGAGCAGAAAATCTTTAAATGTGGGCAGCTTGAAACTAATTATTCTTATCTTTTCTTTCAAGGAATGACTTCATTACTGTGCCACTGAAATTATGATTGCAGTTATCAGTCTATTTTCAGGTTTAATATATTTCTGAACAATGTCAAAACAGTGAGTAAATGCACATCTCAAGTTTAATTGTCCTATTTCTAACTGAGGAAATCTGACTTATGCCATTCAGATTCTAAAACAATTATTCCTCCATCAAGTAATCTTATCATTTCTTGGATGAAGCATTCAAATTTCAGGAGGCAGTATTAATTACATTTTACTGCAGAGAATCTACAAACACTAGATTAAATGATAGATATAAACTCGAAAAGGTCAGAATTGAAGGCTGTGCAACAGTTTAATCCTCAAAAGTGTAATTTTGGTTAAGAAAATCACTTCAAGACATGTCTACAAGCACAGTTACAAGGGATAAGATAATCATGATAATAGTCAAAAACATAAAAAGGGAGACAGTGATGCCTCTCATGACAGCAGTATGTGGCAACTATGAGAGCAGATGAACACAGGAGACTGAAATAGAAATCAGCAGCAGTAACTCAAACTCTGATACGCATCTGCATGGGTGGAGTTTGATTAACTGCGTATCTTTTCAGGACAGGACTGGGTCTTAAATGGGTGTCCTCAGACAGTGGTTCTTATTGGATTGTTGGACTGTCAAGTCAAACAGGCAGGTCAAGGCTCAGAAATATTTTTTTTACTATGTGCTTTTGCTCACACTTTAGTTTAGGGATCCATGTCAAGCCTTAGTTTTCTGGACGCCTCATGCAGAGGGGCTGTCCAGCCGACAGCAGCGAGATAAAGTCAGAGCTCTAAAGCGTTAAGACTTGAATGGATTAGCTAAAGAGAGCTATTGTACGACTGAAGCTCTTATCGACTCAGAAGTACAATTTCAGTGTGTGGTTTTGAATTAACATTTTATTTATTAAGTGTAATCATTCCAGCTGTGGTTCTCTCACATGATCACCAGTGACTGATTGAGCCCTAAATGAGGCAGTTCATGTTTGAGTGTCTCAGTATGAGAGAATCAGAGCGAGTGTGTTTGAGAGAGAAGCCTCAGAAGTCCCTAACGAAGCACCCCAACCTCTCTCCCAACATGAGAAGGAATGAGCAGATTGATCACATGACGTCTTGACTATCATCAGGGGCACACCTATTATAACTGGGTGTACTGCAGCTCTACTAAATCGGGACTGGCGTCAGGGCCTGCTGGATCCATAAAGTAGAGTGTGGCAGTGGCATCTCTGGGCAGGACCGGGGGGCCCGGGGGTCTGGGTCTCGACCGGGGCCTTGGTGGGGCAGGGGGACCCGTGGTGTTCACCATAGCCCGGTTCTGGGTTAGCAGGCTTGGGCCTGGGCCCTGGCCCGAAGAGTTGTCGGTGGTCACCTCTTTGGGCTGCTTTCTCCGGCAGTGGTTGCTGTTCCACCAGGTCTCCAGCGCTGCCACCAGGAGGGCCAGCAGCAGCCCGGCGGCCAGGATGCAGAAGACTCCGGCAAAGCTGTGGAGACGCAATGCCCGTCCCTCTGGCTGGGCGTCTGCGTGGCTCTGCAGGTCACAGCGGCCAATCTTGGGCCACCATTTCTGTTTGAGGATGTCAAGGTCACCTTTCTCTTGAAGCTCCAATATCCTGAAGAGAAGACAGACCAAGTTGTTATTTGACACACAGAAAGTGTGCGGATTCATGTGACAGGACAGTGGACAAATACTTCATCAACATTGATTCACACCCTTATAGATGCTGGCTAATTAAATTACAAGGACAAACAGTTAGAGAAGAGAATATTAACTAGTTTCATTGACAAACATGAAGGTAAATTAAAAAGTCAATACGAGGATGTCTTGAATGACTTTGGTTACATGTTAATTCTGTGCAGCAAATCATGTGAATTACTTATAACTAAATTAAAAACTCTTCAATTGGCTGTAAAACTGAACAAATTTAGATAAAAACAAAGAAGCAGAGTGTTGATAGTGATGCTTTTGTATTGGTGAAAAAAAGAAATAAGAGGTATGAAAACAAGGCAAGAAAAAGTGTTGTAGATTTGGGATGAATCGGGTTAATTTTAGATCATTTAAGCGTGAAAACAAAGACAATCAGACTTTGTATGATCCACACCAGTCTTCCCAGGGTGGATGTCATGGAGGAGAATGATGACGGGTGAGTACAAACTGAGACAAAACGGTAAATCTGGTACACTAGAGAGCTTAGCTTTCCGCACAGTCATTACTCAATCTCTTCAACAGTGACTGGCCCACATGTGTTTGTACACTGGCGTGCTGTGTGTACATTAGCTCAGACAAGGTCCACATGGCTGCCGAAGCTTTTTGACACTTGTACACACTCGCACTCCTGCAACCCCACATGCTTATTCATTCAACGTTTTTCTCTCAGTATGCTATTGATTTAAGATATTTCCCAGGCAGCTCTGTGTGTAGTTTACTGGACGATCAATCCTCCCATTTCAGCTGGTGTTTGTCCTTGAATTTATATTTTACATTGTGGAGAAAGTTTGCCGCACTGCTTTGAAATTCACTTCTATCCATCTCGCAAAACTGCACTAAGAATGTTTGGAGCGGTATTTCTCTGGCCAGTGTCTGGAGGAAAAGAACAGATCAACCAAAAACAAATAGCGAGAACAGAATTTATGAAAAATTTAATTTGCAGTATATCTCTCCAAAACAAACTGTGATGAGAAGTCTTCTGGTAGCAAATGTGAGAAACTTTTAATTGGATCTAGCGGTACCAAGACTGCAGTTTATCTCAGCTTGAGTCTTATTTTCATTGCCATCTTTTTGACATCATATTGTACTTTTACAGTAGTCAACAAGATATAGAAAGAACTTGAAATCAACAAAAAAGGCAAATAGCATTTAGATTATGGTACAAACTTTCAGATTAGTCAAATTTATATGAGATGGTAGTTTTAAGACCCACTCTTGGATCAAAAATGGCTGCAATTGCTCTCGGTGTGTGCACTCTTAAGTTAAATTTTCCTGTGAGACAGTGATTCTTATTTGTGCTTACCTTTGATTTGACCTTTTTAAAAATGGTGTGATGGTCTGGCTTAACCGTGTAGACAAATAAAACGTCCTAACTATCTGAGATGTCCTGATTTCCATCTCTGCAGTTATGCGCGTGCCATGTATGATGCAACTGTTTTACAGATCTTTAAAACTTTTGAAACCTAACTAGTCATGCATTGGAAGACAGTCAAATCAAGAAAAAAAAACAGCAGGCTCCATATTCCTTGGATTCAAATGAGAGCATTAAAGCTCACACAAATCATTGATAAGTAAGGATTGTAAATTCCAGTACACATACTTCTGAGAGAAGAGGTCTCTGTAAGGACTGCCGTGCTGCAGGGCCATGCCGTAGCCTCTGGTGCTCAGGCTGTTTCCTGCTACAGTCAGTGTGCAGTCGTCGTCTGTCAGGGCAGCGTACTCCACCACGGCCATGTCCCACAGAAAGGCGTATGACCCTCGTTTTGCCTGAGGAGTACAACAAAAATATCCCACGAGGTTCACACACAAAAGACAGACAAAGGAGACGTGCATAAATGACAGGCTTTAAAGTAGAGCGCCACAAGCGTTGCTGTGCAAGAAGGTTTTGTTCAGTTTTAAATTTGGCACAAAGACAAAAGCGCTCAGTGAAAATGTCTCCATCATACTCGCTCATTTATGTATTTATTTTCTAAATTCGAAAAAAAAATATTTAACAGCTTTGATTTTATTTCCAGAGTAAAAGCATCGGGTTAACCAAACAGTGCTAAAGATAAATATTTGCACAGAATTAAGCATTAAACATCTCACCCACTCATTAGAGTAAGCATTGAATAACATGCACAAAATAGCATATTTCTTGCAAAGATGATGAAAATAGTTTCATCCTGCTTTCCCTCGCATGGAGCATATTTTCAGAGACATGATTATGTGCCGTAGCCCCAAGCACACACTGTGGAGAATATTGAGAACAACCTCAGCTGCAAATCTGTCTGAAATCCTTCTGGATTTTGTTTTGTTTTTTTGTGTACACATTTCTTTGGCTTTCTTCCCTGTGGTGTACTTACATCTTATGTCTTCCTGAATTAGACTCTGCCCTGAACAAATACAGCCGAGCAGCCTTTTCACCTCACATCTCATTAGGACAACACAGGGCTTTCAAGTTCACTAACCTTTAACATGTAAACACATAGGGCAGAAATACCATTGCCATCAGACCATATAACTAAGACGCAGCAGTTTGTGGTCTATGAGCAGCACTGCGGTAATTCAGTTATTGGGAACAAATTGGCCTCTTCTCATGAAAGAAGTTTGGGAGACTCGTTTTCCATTGATGTTTCTGCGCAGTGCCAACAGGCAGACTACAATAGATCCAATTAGCTGCACAAATATAAAATAAAGCAGTTTGATGACAAGTGAATACGTCAAGTCTCCACTGTAATTTATTTAATATGGATTACTCTTCAATCTGTTGCTAAGTGTGTGCGTGTAGTTGTGTGTTTGTTGTTGAAGGAGAGAAAGGAGAAGATAGAGTGAATAAAATATTAATGACCATGGTAGCTGGCTGCATTTGAGAGAACAATTATGAACACTCACAATTCAGTAGATGAAATATATCACTTTTCTCATACACGTCCTGGAATCGGAGGGTGTAATTACGTACAGTTTACTCCTACCTGGCTGTGTGACGCTGAAAAGCTGCAGTTAATTATCATCAAGGCTGAGCTCATGTTTCGCAGAATTCATTTCTTGCTACGCCAAAGACATAACCACATTAAATTCTTCAGTAATTGAGTGAGGGAGATACAGTCTTCTTGACAGAGTTGGGAGTAAAGCGTCACTGTGTAACAGTCCTTGGATTACGAGTGACTGACCGTGTGAGTTTTACAGTTCAGATTGTCTTTGTCTGCTTCATGTGAAAGATTAGTCCGTCCCAGTGTCAGCCAAATTATTTGGTTTGAGTGCTGCAGGGAATTCTTTTTTTTTTTACCATTGCTGCCCATGTTTGGAAGATGAGTTGTAGGAATGGATTTTACTTTTGTGAAACGTAATAAAGTTTGAGCCTCTATAGAGCTCTTTTCTAATCCACAATAATACCAGACCAAAATTGAAAAGGGGCTTTGGTTACTTCCATGTTGACCTAGAAAATGATTCAGAGCACAGTCTTGCTAAAAGTTTTGTTTGGTTTCTACAGCCATAGTCTTCACAGAGTCTCACAGATGCACTCAACAGACAACAAAGTGTTAACTTAATAAGCACTGACCCTTTTGATTCCCTCTGATGGGCTGGAAACAGAGTTTACAAAGCCATCGTTTTTGTTGATTGTCTTCCAGAGCTCAGCGAATGTGTTGTCCTGCTCTAGAGGGTTGGTGCCTTTGGCCCGGAAATACTCATACACAGCCGACTCCCGCACTGTCCCGTAAACCACGTCAGTCTGCTTGGACAGGTCCTGGAAAGACCTGCAGGTAGGAAAAAATAAGCAAAGTGGCTGAAGACTTTGATTAGCACAGAAAAAGAAAAAGAAATCTGTTTTCCTGTGCAGAGAATTTTTTGACTGTCAGCAGGAAGTGTAGCTATCAGGGAAGGATAAGTACCCATATTAAAAACAGTGTGAATTCATTGACACAGATGATTAAAAAGGCGTCTCTTTTCTGGGTTATCTAAGCGCCCTTTACTGAAACACACGGAAAAAAAGAATTTAATTAAATAAATAAATCCACTTCTTTTGCATAAAAGAACCAGCCTTTAATAACTAAAGACTAACAATCCGTTCTTGGCGGATATGACTCATTTCCACATTTACATCAGGTTCATAGCTTTGTTGAAAACTGTCTATAAAAGGTCAGATCCATATTAACATGTAAAAACACACTATAGAGGATTTTTTTCATGGATCAATCTTTCCATGTTTCAACATTTGACTTCATATGGGTTGAGTATTTTAATTTTTATTGATGGAAAGTGATTTTTGTTCATACGAGGATCAAAGACTAAAACATAAAAATTGCATAATTATTATTTTTTTATTCAGAGGAATGCACTTTGTACTGCTACTTCATACCCTCGTACATTAAAACTGTATGGAAAAAATAGACTCTCTAGTTGTTCCTACCACTCAAAGTGCTTTTACACTTCTAGTAACAATCCCCCATTCACATTATATTTCTACACTAGTGTCAGAGGCTTCTACTATAGAGGACCATTAGTATTACCTAACCCACTGATACACATTTACATACTGCTGAGTACTAGCATGTTGAGGTTCAGCATCCCGCTCAAGAACACTTCAGAATGTGACCACTGAGGCTGGGATCAAACCATCAACCTCCCTATGGAGAGACTATGAACTCAAAATCAATCAACATATGCTTTAAGAGTCCACACACGTGCACTGATTATGATCAAGTGTATTGTTATAAAGAACACGTACAGCAAGCTAAGCTAACTCAACTGCCTGCATGGTTGAGGTCAAAAATGAAAGAGAAAAGAGCACTATGAAATTAAACACATGCACTGCCAACCCTGGAATTGATTTGTTAGATTTCACTGTCGCATGTGCATCATCCCCACTCATATGGTTCGACTATAAAAAGACAAATGCTGGTCAAAAGATACAAATCTGCAAACTGTCTCGATTTGTTTGGGAAAGACAGCTACAGCTTGATGACTAACTGGTTTTTCCATCTGTAATGAGGGAAAGAACAAGAGATGTTGCTCAAGCCATGACTTAACTCTGCAAGGAGCTGGCAATTTGTGTGTTGATTTGCTGCAAAAATCAGTGAAGGCTATGACATTTTAGTGTAGGCGTAAGGACTCTTCCCACCACGTTTCCCAGTTGCTGCTTTCATTGCCAGTCAAAACAAATTTCACACTTGCACGACTTAAAGCTGCGAACAGGTCCAGATTTTTGAGGTATTATATCTCAAATGTGTACTGCACCTCTGTCATACAGAGTCTGTCCAAATTTCGATTGGTGACTGTGTTGAGTTTGCTGCGTCATAGTAAGTAGTTTGCATTTTAAGCTAGAACACGTCTACTTGAGCAATATTATGCACTAAGATTTCACTACTTCGTCTGGTGTTCTCATTTTTTAAAATTTCTTATTTACTTCAACAACTTAGTTTTAGATCAACAAATAGACATTTTATGAGGGACACAAAACATTTCCAATTAAAATTACTGACAAATTCCCCAAAGTATATGAATATAGACTCAATCTTCATCATTCGAAAAAGAGCTACAAGAAGTTAAACCACCTACCGAGAAATTTGAGCATGTGGTCGACTTCACAAAGACTAAAAAATGTGCACTGAGTTAAAAAACATCTTTCAAAGAATAACCAAAAAGCTTCTATGATGAAATAGAAACATGTAAACCATTACAGATCTTTCGACACATCTTTGAAGATAACATTGTGTGTACTTCAGTGACTGATGATATTCATTGTAAGTTGTTGCATTTTTGTTGCTTTAAGGTCAGTCTGTTTTCTTTGAGGCTATTTTGAATGCCCTTGCCTGGATGAATAGATGGATAAAGCTAATCCAGTCTAAAATGCATAAAAGTTTCGGACCAGAGAAGTTCTTCTAACAATATTTGTTATAAATGGTGTCAGGAACTTTGCTGTTCAAACCATTGCTTTGCTTTCCTTTATGCTCTATTTCCTCATTTTCAAGATGTTTAAAATGTAAAACAAGTCAAACATTTCAAATTATTAATTACTGTCTTGTAACATTAATCTAACACATGCAGGGGCTATAGTATATTTTTCTTCCAACAGGGCTGTTCCTGCTCATAACGTGTCAGCTTTAAAAAGCTCATCCCAGTCTCAATACTCGACATCTATGATGCAAGAAATCACCAAACTGAGAAACTCCTGTTGAATTGGGAAATATGCACAAAACCTGACTATTTAACTTTTCTATTACAACAGCTGTTGCAATGAAATTTGTTCTCACATTAAAGTAAGGATTAATTTTACCCCTGTTTCCCTGCCTCTTACAAGCTATGTGAATAAAATCTTTAATAACTGTTACATAACTTTGTACCGTGATTCTGTGTATCAACTAAGGCTCCCTAACAGCATCCTCCTCCTCCAGTAATTACTCCACCAACACCTTTGTGCTTGTCTTTTTATATATTGAATTGCTTGCCTATTTGAAATTCAAGTTTTAATTCCATTCAATCAATGAGCCCCAAACCACTAATCAACGTCTGCTTTATCAAGCAAATTAGCACACCTGCAGCGTGCTCTGATGTCAATGCAAATACTTTCTCATCACCACCCCTTTCCTCAGCGCAGCAACACAATGACTGCAACCAGATTCAGAGTAATGATGATCTGGTTAGAGTTATTTAGCACTGGCTCCTAATAGCAAAAAAACTGCTTTTGATGGATACTTCCATTTGTGTCTGGAGATGCGTCTCCCCTGATTGAAATGCAGAGGCTTTGTGAGCAATTAAAAAACAGGGCTTCTCAAAGCAGCTGTGTTTCAAATACAGAGATTATTGGCAATTTGAGCAGCTTCATATTTGCTGAGTAAAGATCTCCTTGAATTAGAGTGTTTTCAATGTTTGACAACAAAGCCTGAACATGACCAACTTGCTTTACCTCATATTTGGTGGATATGTCTGGCATGTTTTCTTTACAGACTTTACAAAAAGTCAAACATCAAAAATAAAACTGTGAACAAAATTGAGATTGTTCACACCAACTCTCAGAATGTTTTTTTTTTCCTGTAAGATTAAACTGAAAGCCTTTGCAATGCTTTAATTTTCCTACAGAGGTAAAAAAGGTAGAAACAGTCTGACAAACATGAGGAACTCTAACATGAGATAAATCTACACCACATATTTCAAGACCAACACAGCTGGAGTGAAAAGAATTGATTTAGGTAGAAGCGCCGACCACTTTTGTGAGAGAAAACAATAACATATATAAAAATAACAGAGAGATGGTGACATATCTCCTCCTGCGACAAGCGCTAATCTCATGTGGAGGCTTTATGTAGAAGCTATTTATGTGCATGAGGGGCATCTGTCATTCATGTTGAAGCACTTTTCCTTGTTGGCCTTGCAATCTCCAAGTGGTGTAACATACACTTTGATTTGCGATCAATACTGAGAGGTCCAACCGACCCTCTGTTCATTAGCTATAATGGCTAAACCAAAGATTGAAAGAAGCACAACAGCAACCCACGCACACACAACCATATATACACAAGCACAACACAACACTTTTTTTCTCTTTCTCTCTTTGCCAAGAACTGCTGCTGCTGCTGTTGTGACAATTGCCGAAAAAGAAAATGACATTGTGTCTGAATGCTGCTAATTGGAGTTCTTGATGGACTCAAATGTGCAGAACGGCTGGCTGCGCAACTGGTCGTGATTATATACACACTTGTGAAGGTAAAACTGGCTGTCACAATTAAAAGACAACAAAAACAACTACACAATAGATAAGAATGGCTCATCTTATAAGTTCAACGTGTGATACGGCAAGAAGAGACTGTAGAACATGTCTTCATCTGTGTATCTTAAGGTTTAGGAGTTGTAGCCTATTTATAGAGGAGGCAAAACAGAACATGCCATGGTAGAGACATTTTCTATTATGCATCATTAAGTTACCTTACTGTTGTTGGATCAAATCTTTGCATGTCTAACCCCCCACAGAGGCATTAGAAAACATCCACTCAGCAGGAGGCATCCTCATTGCCACTAAAAGAGGGTGTATTGTTTCTTGGCACTTGCAAAATCCTACATTGCTGCTTTTCCTCAGTATAGCAGTGTCAGCTGGAGAGCTTTTTTAAAGGGAAAAAAAAAGTTCAGTTCTCCAAGTATGGTTAAGAAAAGCAGCATTAGTTTGGGTGTTTTTAGGAATTTGGATGTTGGAGGGCAGTGTGCCAATTCGTTTATGAAAAAAGTTCCAAAATGTGTCCCTTCTGAGCTGTAAACCCATATCTGTGAGGCATGTCATAAAAAGAAGACTTCTGGTCACAGCTTAGACCAAGTTTGTGGTTTTATTTGCTTAGAATTACAACAAAACATTTCAAGATCATCTTTTCCTTAGGCCACACAGGAAAAGAACATGAAGTTCAAATTCAACTGTGAAGAAACTATCAATTAATCCTTCAAGAAGAGGAGTAAGATAAAAAAAAGTGTTTGTGTATTTATAAGCGATTGAATGTGAGGCCTACAGCCAGCTTAAACCTGTGACTTTACTTCTCAGACATCTTGTAAATGAGAGAACTGTTTTTAGTGTCAGGATTGGGGATTAAAAGACTCCTGATTTCCCCTGGTAGATCTCTCCTGGAGAATACTGATTCCTTTGCCACACCATTTTATTCCCCTCTTATCTGTAAGCATGTGCAAGACAAGACAAGACTGCAGACAGGTAAATGAAAGCTGAGCGGCAGGATGAAAGGTGCGATATTTACAGGGTGATGCTATATTATTTGTTAAATTCAGACACTTTCACACAGTGTGGAAAATGTAAGCTGTGGCTGTCGGTCTGCTCTGATGCACACAGACAAACACACACGCAGACACACACAGACACTCAGAGATCTACAAAGAAAAAAAAAGGGGAGACGAGTCAGAGAGCAGCATCTTCTATCACCTCGACAGTTGAAATTAGCCAACCATGGTTTCAAAATAAGGTCTTTGGTTAAGGGCAGAATCATATTACAAATGTGCTGCATGATGAAGTTCATGCATATAAAGATGTTCCCCTCACAACTTACTGTATATACCCCATCTGATTTATCAAGGTTCCTGATTCTGTATGTGCATGTGAGAAATGAGCATGTTTCCCAGCTTGGAGAAGAAGGGACACACTGATCTGAAAATCCGATTGTAAATCTTGTTTTAAGATATTTCAAAATCAGGGCTGAAGCAATAAGCCAGTGTTGACAATAACTTTGATTTTTTAAATGAAATATTGATATGAAAATAATTAGGTAAAACCATGTAACCAATTGGCTGGTGGCGGATCTTTAAGCTAGTTGCCACCTGCCAAGAAACAAAGATTTATTATCCTGGTCTTTTTTTGTAAGTTTCTCATAGATTGTATGATAAAATTAATATTTCAAAATTTACCACACTTAATTATGAGGTAAAATAAGATCTGTATCTGGATTTGCCAGGTCATTATAATGAGACTAGTAATGAGACAAGCACATTTGGTAAGATTTTAGTTTGTTACTCCTTAAGGGAAAAACTAATGTCTTACTTAAAGATAGACTCTGTGGAAATGGGAGTATTTTGTCATACTTAGTGGTCAATTTTTACGTTGAAACACTCCCCTAACTGTCAGAGAAAGCCTGTCAATCTGGTTATACAGGGCTGTATTTGTGTTTACAATCCAACTATCCAACTGTTTTTTTAGCAAACAACAGGGGGATTCAGAGTGGACCATCCTGTATTGTATATGGTTGTTATTATCATCAATTGTTGTTGGCAGACAGTTTATATCTCTCATAATGTTCGCAGAGTCCTGATGTTATTTAAATGATCTTCTCGGTGCAGGTGAAGAGGCAAGAGAAAGTTTCCAAAGAGCAAAACACTTTTTTAAATTCAGTCCACTAACTTCCTGTCACCGGTGGAGATCCCCCACTTTGTTTCTTTTTTCAGTGCGGTAAAAAAAAGAAATAATTATCCTCCCACACTTTGTCCATCAAGTGTGACTCCAGGCTAACAACTTGTGTTTAAAACAAGGTAAAATTGGAGTCTTCCGCTTTTACTTTCAACATCTGGTGGACAGGGGGTTTAACTACCAGAGAGGGATGAAAAAGAGTTGACGTGAAAATGTTCACAGCAAGTTTCACATTAAAGGGTGTATTCAATCTCATAAAATGTGATATTGGGAAGTGGAGCAGTGGAGTTAATTTGAATACACTGCTGCTAAGTAGGAACTGCTGCTGTGCTGTTGGGTTTATGTATGTCAGAGAGTACGAGGAGAGTGAAATTAACTTTTTTCTATCTAAACTCAGAATAAAATTCAAAAAGAAGCATTGAGATCAATTGAATACATTGACCTCAGGGTAAAATAAACTCTTGACACTAAAGGAAGGATGTCAAAGGTTGAATTAAACATGTATTTCAGGGTAATATACTGTTGTTAAATAATAGTTTGATCCTCACAAACAAAAACTAAGATTTTAGAAAGTATTTGTTCAAGTTTGTTGCTGATCCTTTCTTCTTCCTGTGGGTGTTTGGTATGTTTGTTTCAGGTTTTATTGCTTTTGCGCAATGAATTTATATTAGCAAGGTGGTAAATTCCACACAGGCTGAAGATTTTATAAAGCAGCTACTACAGAGACAAGCAGACAGGGGCATGTACAGCATGTGATGGTTCCAATTTAAAGTTGGTCACAGCCACTCCTAACTCCTACATGCAATCATTTATTTCCATTCTGTAAACTGAAACAAATATATATTACGTGATCCAGAGCCAACTGCAAACCATAAACACACATGGACACACACACACGCTCGCTCGCAGAGGCCCCCCTCACAGGTGTATGTGCTGCTTAGCATTCGCCTCCTCTCCTCACATGTCCACAGATCAACAGAAGACTGACCCAATGCAATCAAATGCCTCTCTGCCTGTTCTTTGGGGAGAAACAGCACACAAAATTGGATTCACTGACAAATGGCATTTGGATCGAGGACAGGCGAGTTGTTAGTCTGCAGGGTCAAAAATTACAGATAAACAGAAAAGGGGATAGCTGTGCTAATTGCAGTTGATGCTGATGAGCTACAACAATTGTCCTTGTTGCATAATAAAGTTTACTTAGTGCTATCTCAGGAAAACAGTCTGCACTCTGAACAGCATAAAAAACAGAGGGGTTGGAGATTTTGAAGTGTTAATGAGGAGGTATTTGAAAGCCTTAAAATGGATATACCACCAGGGGAACGTTGCTTGTATACATTAAAGTTGTTCCAATAACTTGAACAAAACGTTATTTCTTTTCTCGAACAGATCGATTTGTGCTACTTCCAGGAGCTGCATTCTTCCAATTAGACCTTCTGTTTTATATCACCAGTTAAAGGTAACAAGTTTCATAGTTTAAAGCAAGACCTTCATCACTGAGAGGGTCATAAAAAAGGTGACACTTACTTTGATATATCAGGGTGGCAGGGACATGTTTAACAAGGACCAGGCTCAGTAATGGTGATAACTATTCAAAGACGGATGCCGAGAGAGCTTGAGATCTTCAATAATCTCTATTATTTTTTGTGTTTTGGTTTTTATAATACAACCTCCATGTGTGTTGAGAGTCGAGCTTTGATTAGTGCCTTACCTGACAGCATTATCCATGCGTGACACAGTCAGGTATGCAGCCAAGTTTGCAGTGTAGGACGAGCACACGATGAGCGTGAAGAGCCACCAGCTTCCCATGACAATACGCAGAGCGACTGATCCCAGGATGGAGTCGCTGCCTGTGGAGATGCAGATATATTCAAACAATGTATGAAACTGTATGATATCTGACACACTTCAGTCATTTTTACCAAACAGTGTAAAGCTAAATTTTTATACCTTGGCGACTTTGACAGGATGGAGCAGGAAATGAGCTGTCTGCTAATGGGCCGTGCAAAGAAAGCTAGACCACATGGAGCTGCTTGATGTTACTGAATCTATGTGTATGTCTTCAGGGGTAAAGCTTAAACATACTTGTCTGTGTTGACTTTTTGTGTTGTTCCACTCTTATGAAGAAAACAACAAACATTTTTGGTCTTTCTAGTTTGATTTGTATTGTCCAGATAGATTTTCTTTTTAGCTCTAGTTCAGAGAATCAGATTTGTCCTGGGAAATCAGTGTTTGGTCTAAAACTGTCATTATGACCAGAAAATAAATTATAAGTATATAAGTATCATTAAAGTGCACAATGTACTGTATCTCCCTGGGTAATGGTACATAAGGTTGAGGCATTATACATGTGTTCACACGTTGGTTTTTAGGGACACAACACAGCGAAAGAGCTCATGACTAACTCAATATTTGTGTGAGTAATGTGATTGAGCCAGATTGTATATTTTCTACGGAGGCCCAAAATCCCAGGCAGTGCTCCTGATGATTTTGTAATATAAGTTTATTTCCTCATGGGTTAAGTGTACTCAGAACCATCGACCTTGAAATTATATTTGCACATTTTTATTTTCTATCCAAATCCCAGTCCATCCTGTGCAAAGATGGAAAAACTCACTAATGTATATTCTTCCTCCAGCCTTTTTGACATTATTTCCTCACTGTCTTGAATCCTGTGTTCTTTGGTCTTTGTCTCTTAAGGGAAAATCTAGTAAGAACAGCTTTACTTTACTTATTTTGTCCTTTGTCCTGCTGACTTTTCTCTTTCAAATATCTAATAGCTTATGAGGCACATGAGAAAAATGTCAGCACACATTCTAATTTTGAAGAGTAAAGCCATAGAAATGTCATTTGAAAGATTCAGGAGTGTGAGATGTAATGAAAACATATTTGTCTGAGAGTGTCACAATCAGCCCAGATGCGCCCTTAGGACAGCTCTGGGGGAAAAAACTGGAGGCCTTGTCAGATGCATAGCACTCCAACATCAGTCATTTTTATTACATATGGCTCTGACAGTTTTTTTCTGGGTCAGTGCATGCAAAATGTGCATCTTGAAACTTAAGATATCATCCCAGTGCAACTGCAGTGCAGTCTTTATTTACAAAATAAGCTGATGGTACTTTATCATCATTCAGAAGAAAAGGTTATTTTCGTGATTTGCCAAGAGAGCTTAAAAAGATTCCTTCCTCCCTCTGATTTGGAAACAAAAGGAGGGAGGTCCTTACTTAAAAGGCACTGAGTAAAGGCGGGTTGTACGTGGGTGGATGGGCAAAGTGGTATAGAAACAACAAAAACCCAGAGAGCTGCTGTTTTATCATTGTGAAATCATCCAGAGGACAAGATGGCCAAGTTTATGCCTCTCAACAACAGCTACGATGCATCAGCAGTCAGACCCACATCAAAGTGACCTACGTCATCTGATGAAATAATGCAATCCACTTGACTGGAACAAAAAAGGCAACTTGGATCGCATGCCAGAAATGCTGATAAGAAGAGCAGCAGTAGAAAAAAAAAAAACTTGGGAGTTAGCCTTTCTTGAATTACAGTCAGTGCAGGGTTAAAAACGGCATGTAGGCAGAGTGCCAGACTTTGAAAGATGCAGTTTCAGGATTTGACATCAGTTGCTGAAGTGGTCATTTATCCCAACCCGACATACCTGGATCCCCACCAGACCTAAAGAGGGGGATTTTCTCCTTGACAAGGGCACCTTTAGAAAATGCTAGGGTGGATGTTGTGCTTCAAACTGACTCTAAACTGAATCAGCATTTTCTTACAAACGCACGTGCATTTTTATCGATTTTCGTGTTTCAACTTAAATTGTCTGTCCTTCATCCCTTTGAGTCGTTCTCAGTATTTTACCTCATTTGCATAAAAAGTTAGGGTCAGGATTTCACATCGAAGAGTTTCATGTTGTTAGAGTGCAGTAATAAACGACTGAAGATGATAAATAAGCAGGCTTTTTATTGATTTTACATTTGACACTGACTTCATCTTACTAAAGAAGTGTTTCTAACAGCATATTTAAACTGAATAATAACAGGCAACGTGGGGAACAAGTTCAGGACAAGTGTTCAATGCAGAGCAGAAAAACTAACATCTAATGTGCTTTTTTATTTGAGTTTGTTCATCCGTTAAGTTTCATTTTGACAATCTTCTTGCTAGTAAAACTCTTGTCTATAAACTCAAACAACAAGTTTATAAAGTCAGAAACGGCTTTAATTCTCACATCTGATTGTAATTAAGTGAAAGCTGCCTTATGTACTGGGTCTAACCTGCTGTGTGCCATGTCAAAGTTATTGGCGGAGTGCATTAACACACCATTTTGCATCTTCGTCACTGATTTTTAACTCAAACCACAGTTCAGCAAATTCAGCACTCAGTGTCTACAAACTCTTCTTAGCATCAGCTGATTTTAGCAGCTTCATTTTCAGCACTTTAACGGTAACACAGTTCAACTTTCGATATCGACTTTGTCTTCCAATATTTCGATGTTGGAGGCTGTGTGGAGGAGAAACTAGTTTTTAGAGAAAATTGTCAGGTCTAGGTCTGCTGCATGATTCCTATCAAGTGTATTCACATTTTCTTTCTGAAAGGCTGAAGAATGAAATCAAACAGAGAATACCAACCTGACTCATGGTTTCTACCAAGTACTGCAAGTCAACTCCCATAACCTGATTGGTGTATGATTTGGTGTAATGGATACCTGCCCAGCACTGGCCATCCCACATATTACAAACTTACGATTTTCAAACATTTATTTGCATTTGCAAAGCCAGACACAATCACCAACCTTGTTGCACAAAAGCACCATACACGATCCAGATGGCACTCTGAAGCGATGTAGACACAGAGGGTGGTGGATGGCCTCCTGTATTGTTCTGGCAGCGCACTGCCTGGATGCGCCTAAGTAGGAAGATCATGATGCCCACAACAGGGATGGCTGCTGCAATGCACGCCCACACTGCCAGGTCAAACGGTGCCAAGAGAGAGAAAATGTTGATCTTTTCCTCTGACTTGCGCATGAGGATTCCCACTGAATAGTCCAGGTAGCGTTTGCTGAAATCCACCACACTCTCACGTTCAGGGGTGATGGTGATGGCTGATATGGCCAGATCAGCTCGCTGCAGATGAGGAATGGAAGCACTTTAAAATCAACATTTTCTTCAGTAATGAGTAAGAGTTTGGATCACATGGCTGTAGATTACTCAACATTTTATTCCCTTTTAGGAAGTGAAGGATGTTTGCATAGCAATAAATTCAAGAAGTTACCCAAATTTTGGTGCTCTGTGTTTGCTGTCCTGTCTTCTGTTGGTTTTCTACCACTCTTCATGAAAGTGAAAAGTGAAAGTGCTGTGTCTGAAACATCATCTGGCCTCTTTTTTTTTTTTTATATAACTCTAAGGTGGTCAAATTGAATGGGAAATTGGAGGACACATTTTCATGCCCATTTTAAAGAAAGCTATTTGTTTTGGGAACAGAACGACCAGTTATCGATTCACATTTTCAGTCTTGAAATACTTTTTTGTTCTTTTTTGACTTCATGCAAAGACACATAACCTCCTTGTGTGCAATCATGTTGTATAACAGTGCTGTCATCTATCTGATCCATTGTTGACTTTGATGCTAACAACAGGCAGATTGTCAGGTCTACTCAGAGGTGCTCTCTCGTTAATCTCAGAATGACGTGTGTATAATTTCACTCCATTGTATGTTGCTATTTTTCTCAAAAATATCAAGGTTGACTATCAATAAATATAATATAGTTTGTCTGAGGGACGTGTTTGATGAATTAAAACCTTTTTCTGACAAAGAGAAGTCATCATTCACTGTCAGTCATTTCAGCCAACACATGCTGGAACTAATGACAATCATCACTTTGGTATTGTTGTGTTAAATACCAAATTGTTAACTCTGTCAGTGCTCATCAAACAGCTCTGTCTGATCAACAACAGTACGAAGGCTGTGGGAAGTGAGTGCATGTGTGCAACAGTGATGAAAAGTTTGAAATAAAACTTGGATGATCATTGTGACCTGTAATAACTTTGTAAAGTCCTCCAGCTCTATCAGTCATCCTCCATAAAGAGCCAAAATCAGACCCAGCTCAATCAAACAGTGATGTAAGCCACTGGAGAAAACTGATTTGCAAAAAACAGGCTGTTTGTTGTTGGCCAGTCCAGTACTTTTCTAATCTCTACACTTTGCTAAGCTTTATAATTGAGCTTCCATTTCAAAACAAGACAATGTGGCCTGACTCCCAGAGAAAAAAAAATGATTCGGAGCAAAATCTGGACATTGATTTACTGTGATAAAAAGAAAACAAACAAACCTTGCCAATCAGTTCTCCAATCATTCCGTTCCAGGATCCATTAGGGAGAACTGAGCCGTATTTCCCATCTCCAACTTGGTAGATGTCATACTTGAAGCCCAGGATTTTTGCTAGGGCATCCAGGACATCGATCGAGAAACCTTTGTATCTCTTGGGTTGGCCAAGAATATTCTCTGCCACCATCACAAAAGGCTCCTCCTGTTTGAAGGCACATAGGACAGCTGGTTAAAAGGTTGTCTTGGATGACACATAACCGACAAAGATAATGCTAAGAAATGTGGCTGCGCTTGGATTTAGTCCCTAAGCTCATGATTTGTTTTTGAACCCTAAAAAAAGCAAAGCATGTGTACTTAATCACTAGCACGTTATTTATCAAGATGTATGATGATCTCTTTGGGGCCAGACTGGGCGGCCGAGGCGCAGACACAGTTTGTCATCTTAAGAACTTTAGCGTGACACCTTTATGAAGAGCTTCTGATATGATCCAAGTTTAACTCCATCTTGATAAAACTGTTTCCTCAGCAACTGTTGACCTGTAACACATGGCGCCATGGCAACTGCCACGGTTCATCAACCTGGAAATTGCCATTTCAAATTTATCCCACACCATCATGGTTCTTCTTTATGGGTTAGAGGTGTCAGGGCAGAATTAAGTAGGTGAAGGAGGCATAAGGAGAGCTAAAGAAGACATGTGAAGTGGGACTCAGAAGAGTGGGGTTTGTGTTGAAGTAGGCAGAGGCAAATGACTTAATTAAGACACAATACCAGGGGAGAGCTGAGCAGAACACATGGGAATAAAAAGGTGGGGGGTGGCGGGGTCTACTTAAGGTACCAGGACTAGTGGAGTAAGTGGAAGAAAAGCCTGGCTCATAACTGCCTCTGATGAAGACTCATAGATGAAAAACAAGATGGAAATAACCTCATATATGTCTTTCAAGAGAGTGTGACTAAACAAATATAAGATTAAAAGGGCTCTGCTTTTCCACCTCCTATGTGGGTTTGTTATCAGCTTGTATGTGATGAGCATGTGGAAAGTCCATTTTAAAATGGTAGATGGCACAAAATGGCACAGTCTATAAGTATATCATATTATATCATGATCAGATATGTCACTTTTCAACTGCATGGTACAACACAATTTGGCTGAAATCGGCTGAACTGCTTCAAGTCTGCTCTGAATAGTACCTGGTAACCTAACAGATGTAACCAAGGTCAGCTAATGCTATAGAGGAGATACAGAGTGGGCAGTGTTTTTTTTTTTAAATAGGGCTTTCTCTAATCTTCTGACCACTCCAAACAGTTTTACATTACATATCAGATTCACACCATGTTCATTCAGTGATGGCATGTAAACACCTGGGATTGAACCTCCAGCCTTCCAGTTGAGTGACGACAACTCATGTAGTGTGCCACAGACACCCTACATGCAGATGCCAAGAAACTGCAAATACTATTGGCAAAGGAGATTATTAGTTTGTATCCTGTAGGTGTTTGTGATCCTGATCTAAATGCATAAAGATGCAAACAAAAACACTCAGATTTGTCAGCTGAGATTCGTCCCTCATTTGAAATGTAGATGTTGTGTTTGGGTGTAAATTAAGGAAATTTCATGGCAGTTTCCGTGCAGTATTGCTATCATAAGCAGCTGATCAGTGGGCTCTATCTTCAGCTTAAAAATAAACCAAGAAAAGGATCTGGCAATAAAAGTAGCTGGAATTAAGATGAGCCTTCCCTGCATGGTGGTGGAAACCAGACTCTTAACCAGCCTTTAGACACAGGCTCTTATTTGCCAATTCTGATATTTTCTGAGAAGCCTGTCTGTTCTCTGCACTGTGTTCATACTGTTTTATGCTTAAGCGCTAAAAAGTCAAACACCTTAGGGAAACGTTGAGTATTTTAGACATCATCTTGGAAAGGTAAAGCAATGTGGGTCAAAATGTATTAAACAAAGGGTATTATACAGTTTAAATCTGATCCTAAGTAACTGTCTGAGTGTAAGAGTGTAATTCACAAAGAAACTGTTGTTCAATAAATAGGTTAAAAAAAAGATTTTCACAAATGTGTTGATGTGTTTGCTTCTATATCGTTGTGCCTGTTTTGTTATTCAGATATTTGCCTACTCAGGTCACGGGTTAACAGATTCAGAGTACTCCCACAACTTACCAGTAATGTAACAATCTTGAGCGTCACTCCCTGCATACCGCTCTCGATCCGATTCTCCTTCAGGCTACCATTCAAACCACGCATGGAGTCCCAGGATGCCAGCTAATAGGAGAAAGAAAAATCAGATAAATGAGAAACAGACATTAAAATATAAACCTGGAGCAGGTCTCTAGGTGACAAAGATACAAAAACACTCATTTATAGATCAGTTATGAGTAACTTCTCATCCTATTTGCCACCATTTACTCAGTTTAGAGTGATGATCAACAATGTCTGGCCTGTGAATACATAGATAAATATAAGTATTAGTCACCAGGACAACAAGTCGGAGTTATTAACATGCTAATATGACAATTATAATAAACTTGAGGACTGAATACAGGTGTGTTGTCACAATCTTAAATGTACTTTACCAGTAATTGTACAGATGTAGGTGAGGATGAAGAGATGAGTGATGTTGGCGTTGATGATGACGATGGTAATGATAATGACAAGAGATAGAGAGGGAAACAGGAATACATTGTTAAATATAACAACATAAAATGGAGATATTATGAGAAGTTGCTGAATAAAAATCAAACCCATCAAATGTCATACATGTTCATAACTTTTCTTTCTTCAATTGAAATTCGCCCTCATTTTTAAACTCTCATTACGCTCCGTCAACATTTTGAGGTATGTCCCCAGTTGTGAGGCTGATGTTTATTCAATTCTTAATCAGTGCTGCTAGCTGGACAGGGATTCTCGAGGATGTGACACATCATCTGGTGTGGTCTGTAAGATTAGAGTTGACAGGACAAGACCGGTGGCCCAAGGCCAACAACAGGCCTTTCTGGCCACTGCACATGTGCCCCATCAGCAGCAGCTTTGATACCTCTACCCCTAAAGCAAACTGTTCAGTACAACAATAACATGGACACAAATGGAAAACTATTTTTAATAGAGTCAAATAGTCAATATAAAACATCACTTTTGGGCTACCGGGGTCTTTTGGTTTACAGAATGTTTAAAAATAGCCTTTCCTACTTGGTACCACCCATCAGCTCATTTAATTTGGTAAATTTTAATCAGTTTAATTTAATTTAGAAAACACTTTCAATCTTCGTGAAAGAAATACAAGACTTAGATGCAAAGACAAGAATAACAAAATATGTATATTTAAAAATCTGGAGCAAACAGTAGTATTGGAAAACAGTAATATTTTTCTTATTCTTATAGCTCAGATATAATTTTTGGTAAAGTCCGCTCGTTCTGTGGCTAACTTTTCTTGAATGTAAGGCCTCACCCTAGAAGTTGATGAATATATCGTAATTTCATAGGAAGTTTGGTCAACTAACATCAATTAATTTCATATCTGAACTTATGCATCTGCATCTATTTTAACAAAGCAATGCAGGAGCATTAGCACCTACAGGAATGTTGAATTGTTAAATAAACTGTCTGTCTTTATTTTCACCAGATTGAAATTACCAGCAGAGGTCTCTTATGACAAATACAGTGCTTTGGAACTACCTTGTACTTGCTCATGCACTGTGCTGCACCTAGCTTGCTTTCCAATTGAGATTCTTCTAGGTTGCTTTTTGTTCTTATGGTCTTACCAGATGCTGAAGGCTCTTCTCTTCATTACAAACAGAACAGGTAATTAAAACGGATAGAAACACTGAATGAAGCGGTCAAGTAAAAGTGATAAAGCTACCTGACATAAAATGACTAAAACAGTTAGAATTTTCCTCTCTCTTCTTGCTGCAGGACAGACAGATTTAGAAGATCTTTTGTACCCACAGCTATCAAACTTAACAACTCGTAGATGACTTTTTGAGACATGACAAATGAGACTACAGACAACTGAATTTCCCTTCTGGGATAAATAAAGTTATTCTTATTCTTATAAGTTAGTATTGCTGACAGCGTGGTGCTTGTTGAAACCCTAATAAAAGTTCACTTCACAGATAAAAGTAGCGTATACTAACAGGGGTTTGGCGCTAACATAAATAATAGTAACCAATAGACTAAGACTTGTATTTAACAGCTGAATCTAACACAACTGACAAAAACTCAGCGACAGGGTTCAGCCCAGATTTACATGTTTCCAACAGCTTTATGAACATGCTGGTTATTTAAAGCTCCCTTTAAATAACTCCCACTATCACAGCAAAAGGAGAAACTGTACATGTGTCTGTCTCAGTCTGGCACAATCATATTCAACTGAATCCTTACAGGCAACTTACATGACTCACTTTGCTCCGAGAGGGAAAATGCTGAAAGAGAGCTGGCCCTTTAGAAAATGGCTCTGGACGTTTCAATCAATGTTAAGCCGGGAAAGGTACCAGTGAATAGGAATCGAGATATTTTTTAAGCTTCAAGATTTCATCACAAGTCATGCACTTAACTTTGAACTCTTCCTCCATGAATTATTGAAGCTTCTTTGCTCTTTAACTTGATTGGATGTCATCAGTTGAGTTTTGGCCTAAAAATACCAGAGCCAGAAGTGAGCATTGTCTTGATGTTTGAAAAAATGATAGTGTATTCTTGTACTTGTGAGAGACACCAAATCGAGTAAAAAGCCCCCTCAAATATCTTTTAAGTGGGAATGAGACTGACGCCTGCAGAATCCTGCGAGAACATTTTCATGATCAGTTCAATCTTTTGTTCTTGAAAACCGTCTGCAGGGCACCTGACCCTCCACAGTCTTCAGAGTTACACTGCATTTCTATGTTGTATAGCTCCACTGCAAACTGCTATTTAATCCCTTTTGAAACCTGCCAGCTTGTGTGGGTGTATCTGAACTGTTTTCTCACCATGCAGGGAGCCAATCTTGAAAATGTGTCTTCTAAGGCTCTTTATCAAAGCACACCAATGGTATGGAGAACAGTAGGTTAAGGAGCTGTTGAATGTAAATATAATCCAGGGCTTTGCAGGATGTATTTACAGGCTTTTACTGCATTTTAATTTGCTCCAAAAAATGACTGCAGATCTTTAGCCACATGTGGGTAATGAGTCTAATTCTGCGGGCAAGAACTGCACGATCTAATTATAAAAGCGGGTCTACTTGTTTGTGTATACTCACGTATGTGACTATTCTTTGTGTGTGTCCCCGAGTGTGTGAGTGTGTGTCGGGGCAAAATGTCAGGCTGCGCTGCCTGCTTCACAGGGGACTATTTTCTCCATGAGCAGCTTTGTCCTCCAGTGAAAAACACAGAGCAATATCTGCTCTGTAAACTGAAGAACACTAAAGAGGAACACTTCTACTTCACAGAGCTTTGCACCTCAACACGTGCAGAGGAAGGTCATAGACAATGCATACACCTGCATGTGCACTGGTAACACTTGAGCAGACATTCTGTGATCTTTGAAAACCGGCTCTAAAAATGTTTTTTGGTGCACGAGTAATTGCTTTACAATTGGATTTTGGGATTTGTTCCTCTTACAAATAAGGGAGACATGCCACTGACATTTTCAAGGACATGACACTGACGCAGGATGGATACTTCTTTGCAGGAGGAGGGATATATCAAGAACGTATTAAACAATACATGAAAGATAACCAAATTTTCTCATTTGGTGCCGAGGCTTTGTTCATTCCTTTCTCTTTGAAGTGTCATCTAATTACAGTTTAAGGGTTCGATGACATCCTATAAATATCCAAATCAATCGACCACCTTGAGTGCACCTACTGTAGGGGAGACCGGGGCTTGCAGTCACACTTTTTACACTCTTATATATTACTTGGAATCAATACATCATATATAAACAAAATGTGTACCAGATGAAAGAGCAAAGTCTCAGGTGCATATTTCGTACTCATGTCGTTTTCATATCTTGTGTCAGTGCAGAGTTACAAGCAATCAAATAGAGAGTGTGAAAATGTGACATGTTGCCCCACCATCGGGTAAGTGGTCTCACTACAAAGGGTAAGATGTCACAGTGGATTTTGCAGCTAATAAAACAAGGAGAGAATTATTGTTGCTCTCATTTTTTTTTAATACTTGAAAGTGAACATCAAAGTCAGGCACAGAAAACGTTTATCATTGAGCTAGAAAAAGACATTAAACATAGCTATTAAACAAACTTTAGTTGCGCCCTCTGGTGGCAAAGATAACTGCAATGTGACAACTTACCCATGTGACAACAAGCCCCGGTCTCCCCTAGGTGAGATCAAAACATGCAGTTGTTCTCTTCCTAAACTCAGGGTACAAAGAATTTCTTTTTATCCTAGACCACACTAAATAATATTGAGCAAATGAGATTTTTAAATGTCCCGTTTAAAAGTCACAACAATTACAGGACTGCTATTTGGCTAATGGTTATGATGCTCAATACCGTAAAGTAATCATCTGCAATGGGGCTGAATAAATGCCACTGACCACTTGAAAATGACAAAAAGATTGAAGTCAAATGGTGCCATAACTGTCTCGATTACAGCATCTCCTAAAAGTCCTGCACAAAACACTAGGTTTTCTTTCAGGGGACTATTTAGTCTCCATCATTCCTGATGTCGAAGTCGAGTTTGAGCTGCTATTCTGCATCTCCATTTCAGCTGCTGGTCCAGTTCGACAGGTACTTACATATTGACAAGCCCATCTTGCTACTGAGCTCCTTATTGACCCACACTCCTTTGTCTAGATTAACGACATAGTGCAGGACTTAGTGTGTCACACATGCCATAAATTTAACTTGCCTGCTGTAGTAGATTCTGAACTTTCTCAGGTCTCTCTGAGATCACATGCACTGGTATCCTTTGATGGAATCATACTGCGTCCGTACAACTGCATGAGGTATACTTATCCTTTAAGATATTATTCTGCATCCCCCGTCAAAGAGGAAAAAAGAGGCCAGACCGGTGCCGACTTTGTTATCTCTAATCACCATGAACACAGCAAAAAATAAGCCTGCCATTTAAATCAGTCAAGCCAAGAGACATCTTATTTGTCAGGATACACTGGAGAGCAGCTCCACTGACAGTCTATCACTCTAACCTCTAATAAGCCACACAGACCATGATGCAGAAAGATGAGAAAAAACAATAAGAAAACTGCAGGAAAAGGAGAGATCGGATGGAAGAGAAATGAGTGGAAAAAGAAAAAAAGGAGGAGAGGAGAAGGAATGAGATGAAGTGAGTTCATTCCTTTATCAAAATAAAATCACTCGCAGAAAACACAATAAGAAAAACTGTGCCATGAAAATGAAAGCTCTCAATGATCCAATTTCTTCTTGTTTTCCCTCATTTATTTACCGCACATGTTCGCTTTTAAATATAATCTGTTATCTTGGAGAAAAGCAAAGGCACCGTTTCTGTATCAGTAGTTAGATCAGCTTACTATACCGCAGGCAGAGTAATCCTCTGTTCTCTGTGTTTCAGCCTTACATGTTTTGTTGTCGAGAAAAAGGATGCATGCAGAAGAAGAAAAGGAAGAAAGAGAGAGATCTGTAGGATGATTGCACCAAGCGTTGCTCCGTCTGTGACAGGGGAGAAGATGCAGACCTGCCAGTTATCATAAAACAACTGAATTTTGCTTTCAGCTCATCATGCCCACTTATGAAGTGAATATGATTTTTTTTTTTTGAGAGCAACTGAGAGTAGGTAGAGTAGGTGATGTGCATTTAAATGAGCAGGATGGCTGGAAGGTGGGTAACTTCTGCTCTGTGTTGTTTTTATGATGGATTGGAGCACATGAGAGAGAATATATTAAGAGATGGAGGAGAAATATCATGCACTTTTCATCCAATTATTTGAGACTCTGAAAGGGATTTAGTTTTTCCAGTATGACAGCATGTGGGTACTTCATGTTTAATGTAATCCTTTTGATACAGACTATTGTGAAAAAAGGGAATTTACACATAATTACAGGTAAGATTTTAAAGACACGTATTATCGCACAATTTCACTGTAATCTGCTTTTATATGATATAGCACAATGCTAAATAATGAGTATTAAAAATTAGTGACTCATGATTGGTAGTCAACAGGTTTTTGGTACTGCTTTCTGGCTTTGAATGGAATTAAATATAAAAGTCTAATTATCACTGCAGAGATGGCTAATTACCTAATGATAGCAGAGACCCGGTGAAAATAATTAGCTGAAATGTACCAAAATTATATCATGGAGCAATTAGTAAACAACATTAATAATTATGTTGCCTTTTGGCTTGTTGTTACAGCTCGTGAAATACAAACAGTAGAACATCTAGTACTAATTATAAGGCTTTTGTTATCATCCTCCAGGTTTGAACTCCAAGTGGATATGGCAGTCAGTCTTTGAAACCCTGAAGGAGACTGAAACTTTCTAGAGGCTAGAAATCTGAGCGTTACACAAATAAATCATTGAGTCAACAGCCCTGTCAACCCCCTGCAGATCTTCTGTTGGTAAAGAGAAGCCCCCAAAAGACAATTTAAAGCTGCTGTCTGCTTTATGGAAAGAAAATGGTTGAGCAACAGAGTGCAAATAAATCAGCCGGAAACTTTTTATTTGTGGTCAACAAAACTGGCAATGGGGCTCATGGAGGCCACCTCTGAGCCAGTTAGAGGAGTAAATGAAGGAATTATTCAGCATTATCTAAATCTAGCAGCAAATGGCAAACAAATGTTAGCTCACAATGATCTGGTACCAGATGACCAAATACATGCTGTTTCTGTTTCACAATTGGCTGCTAGATTTGGCTTATTTTGGGGTAAAGGCTTGGTTGAACTAAAGTTGGCTCTAGCTTTGGCAAACAAACTCAAGGCCGGTGTTGGCAACTGGGATTGGATGAATGTATTGGTGCTAGTTTGGGTATGTCATTCTTAAATATGGAAAGAATCTAAATCTAAATTATAAAAATGTTGTAAAAAAGGCATCCAAACTGACTGACAATGAATGAATGTTTTAACCAACAGCAACACTTATTTACTCTTACCATCTGTGAGGCTAATGGTGTACTTTCACCCCTGGAAAGCCATGCCATATGTTATTGTGAGCTCATATTGGACCTGAGTAGCACTGATATACAGCATTTAGAGCTAATGAAGTGATTTGATTGGACAATAGACATTCAATTAGAGCTTATAGACTCTTTATATCCTTGTTTGGTAGTACAGAGAATGTTTTTTTCTATGATGGCTTTAAAATTGAGCTCATATGTGTCAAAAGACTCCCACTTCACCGATTAAATGACACAAACAAAAAGCACAGATACATTGTGTATATAATGTTTGTGTTACTTGGCAGGGATCCGGTTCCATTCATCTTTGGGATGTGTATATGTGAAGATGTTTAAGCAGGGGTTAGGAGTAACAAAGATAATATTTGTTGTTGGCTGTTGTATTTAATTTCATTCTATTTGTAACAAAAGCAATAACATACCTGAGGTTGTGCTTTTAACAATAATAATAATGCATCAGATTTCATATAGCGCTTTATCAGAGACCCTCAAATCTCTACATATCATCATAAACATGCTGGTATTCAGCAACACTGATACTTCTTTGTGGAATTTTTATGATATAATGCATTCCATCGCACTTTGGGACTTGGATATTTAAACACAACAACAGACTGAACACAACATCAATCAGACGTACAGTAGCAAGGTAATGATTTTTGCCACAGGAAAGCATAAATTTGATCAAAACTCATATTTTTGAACTGAGTAGAAACTTGGCACTGTAACTGCAGAGACATCTCCGAAGGAACTACTGCATGACACATCTAAGATGCACAGCTTGAAGGTACAATTACATTCAAATGAACAGACTTTGCTATGAAGAGCTTAGTGTTAGCTGGAAGTCATTAGCAATATCTGCTTAGAGACGAGCTGACACATCAATAAGCGCAAACAGGAAAGGCAAAACAACAACAACGGCATCGATCACTCTGCAGCAGCACTGGTTGGTGGGTGAAAACTCACAGTAGCCATCCAGGAAATAGTATTTCAGTCTTCATTACAGTTTCTAACCAGAAAGACGGCTCATCTAAGAGCCATCAGGCTGAGGAGAAAATGGACTGAATGCAGATAAACGATGATGGAGAGGGAGGAAACCGTGGCTGAAAAATGGGGAGAGAGGGTTGGCAGAGAAGAGGAGAAGTGAGTGGAGAGGAGAGGATGGGAGATGAAATGAGTGGAGAAGAGAGAGGGGCGAAATGAGGATGGCTCTAAGGGGTGGATGTGGTGCGAATAGGAAGGAGTATGTGCAATCACTGCTACACTTGAAAACACACATGGTTTCATGACATTGCAGGGAGAAAATTGTAACTGTGCAGATTTTCTTGCTTTTGGGGGGCAAAAAACATGCTGAATGTATGTACAAACACCTTATTTTACTGAAATAGAGAGGAGGGGTCTGTGACTTTTCGTGTGTTTTCTCACAGTAAATGGTTCAACCAAGTAGTGGGCAGACTCACAGACAGACATACCAGGTAATGAACAGCAGCACTGAATGCATTTGGCATCCTATTATCTGGCCTTTCTGTCCCCTTCTGCCTCTAATGATTTGGAGATACAAGCACCCACATGTTATTGTGCACCCTGCCCTCTGTTCTCTGTTTGCCTGCCTGCATGCTTTCAGCGTCTGAGATCCAATGCAGTCTGTACAATTCATGTGCATGTGTGTGCATGTGTGTGCCTCAGGGCTGCACTGTTTGTTTGCATCGCACTGTCTTCAAATGTCTAATTCTGCTTGTGGACATGAAAGTGTATGTATGTTCCTCTGTGTATAAGCACACGGCCCTGAAAGTGATTTGTTTAAACCTAGCTAATGCTAACAGCCACATTATGATGAATTAGCTTCATGGTTTCAGTTAGGCTGAGTGGTGATTAAATCTTCATTACTGCTTCTGGTCAGTCCTGCTCTACATAGATTGCCAAGAAATTCGATTGCTCTTCATTCTGTGAGAATTTTCTGACTGAATCAGGACATGCAAAGCCACAAACAAATTACAGCTAAGAGAAGAGGGCTCTCAGTATTTTACTCAAGCCCTGCAGCACTTAAAGACCATGCATGTTTGAAAGCAAACTGTATTTTTTTTCCCATCAAACTTGGCAGAGATATACTGTACTTTATCTTTCCAAAAAAAATATCCTCCTATCTTGTGCGAATAGCAAGACACACCTATCGAATCTCAGGCTATAAAAATTTTAAAGCCAGGATGTTTTGCAAGCAGACATGGAAGATTTTATCTGACTGACTTTGGTGCAATCAGGAGCTCCAGTAGAGGGCACCCTCACACCTGACACCTCACTGTCAAATGTGAAGCCTCAGGGATCGGAGTATAGCTGATTTCAATCTTACCAGTGAGTAAATTGCATTCACCTGACATCCTGAAAATGGAAAAAAGAAACAAAACACAGCAAGGGTGTGCATCCCGAGGATTAAGATTGAGAACTGGTGGTTTATAAGAAAAAGCACAGTCAAAAACAACAGATAGCTGAAGCCTTTCTCTGCAGCATTTGTTCCTGGCTCTCAACTTTAACCCCCAGGATTTCTTGTAAAGTTGACTCATTCTTGATCCCAGAGGAAGGATGTCCTGCAGCTCTTTTGTTTCTCCTTGAAAGTAAATGAGCTACACCTGTGTATTGCTCTGCATAATAAACTGTTGGAGGGAACTACTACCTGCAGGACACCAATTCTCAGGGACAGAAATTGAGCGCCTAATCTTAAGAGGTTTTGCAGGGGGGCCTTCAGTCAATGAAAAGTAGTGTAATTTCACTTTCATTTCTCTCCTTGCACCGCAAGTGCTCATATTGAAGGAATGACTAAGAAAAGCTACTTTCATCAGTGGTAACACAGTACCTGCAGTTTACTCAACATCTAAAGAATGGACATTTATTCAAGTCTGTGCAGGGATGCATTTACTAATAAAAATAACCTGCCATTTAGTTGCTAGTGGAAGCTCTAATTGACCGATTTGCGGTTGTTACTGTATAACTGGGACATGGCACGGTTGGGTAACTGTGAAATGAAAAGGTTGGGCACCCTGTTGAGGAGAATAATGTGCTGACAAATAAGTGGAAAGGAAAAGAGTCAGTAATACTAAATCCTTGAGCAACTTAAAAAACAATATTCGTAGAAGTATTCACAACTAGTTAAGAACATGAATTCGTTTGCTACACTTTAATATCTTATGTAGGAATGTCATCCTGCAAATGTGCAATGAACTCTTCTGTAACGGCATGCATGGAAATATTCTGGACTTGCCCGTTTCACGTCCTTCCCAAATGTTTCACTGTAGCTGGTTCCAAGGATCTCAAACTGAACATGGGAGTTTGAGCCTTCAGCCCTGAAGTCCATCAGTCCAGTCAGGCCGCTGATCCGTCCCTATAGCAACAAAACATGTGAGTTACCATGTGAGTTGGTGTCGACAGTGTTAAACTTTACTGCCGTGTGAGTATGCGTAGGGAAGAAAAATAGCCCACAGTCAATGATTAGTACATACGACTCTCATCCACGCCATATTCATTAGACTAAATGACTGCATTGATTGATTTGTTCTCTTAAAGGTACAGTATGTATGATAGGAAACCGCATGGAAATTAGAGCTGCCTAGAGCTTTGGGAGGATTTTACACAACTGTTATATTTTACTCTATATGATCACTGAGGGGAAGTGTTCACCATCATAGTATCATACCTTATAATTTATGATTTTTTTGAACACTTAAAAGCCTGTGAATGTCATTAAACAAGGCAAGTGCTTTGTGAAGTGAAAAAAAAAATTATAATACATTTTATTTTAAGTGCCTTTCTAAACACTCAAGATCACTTTACAAAGTAAGAATAGCAGCATAAAACAACAAGAAAAGAGAAATGGAGTTAAAAAAAAAAAAATAAACATAAAAATATGATAAGGTGAATTATAAGGAGTTAATCTGCTGATCGGAACAGGTGGGTTCTGAGTCTGGATTTAAAAAGAGGGAGAGAGTCAATTTTCCTGATGTCAGGTGGGAGTGAGTTCCAGAGTCGGGGAGCAGAGTGGCTGAAGGCTCTGCTCCCCATGGTGCTGAGGCGGGCAGGGGGCATGGTGAGGAGGATGGAGGAGGAGGATCTGAAGGAGCAGGGGGAGGTGACTACGTGGAGGAGATCAGAGAGGTAGTGGGGGGCGAGATTGTGGATGGCCTTGAATGTATACAGGAGGATTTTGCATTGGATTCTGAATTTAACCAGGAGCAAGTGGAGCTGCTAAAGGATGGGGGTGATGTGGTGGAATGAGGGGGTCTTGGTGCTGATACGAGCGAGGTTTACGGAGAGATTTGTGAGAAAGGCAAAAGAGAAGAGGGTAACAATAATCAATACGGGAGGTAAAATGTCAGTGCATTTTGAAAACAGGTATAAATAATACCATTTAAAGTTATTTCAGAGTTTTGTTTGAATGATCTCAAGCAAAAGCAACCCTTTTTTTGTTTTCTTCATGCCCCCCTCGGCAAACTTGTGTCACACTTGAGATTAAACCAGCATGACTCTTCAAAACAACAAAAAATCCATTATCAGATTGAAATAGGGAGAATCAAAACCATTTCGAGTATGCAAGCTTTATTTTTTGAGAGAATTGAAGAGGTAACACAAGCAGAAAGACATCAAAGACAAAATCTGCCATAAATGTACCCTGAAGCCAAACCTGTGGGTCACATTGAATAGTCAGCTTCCTTGAGGGTGTTTTAAAAATACCAGAATTTAAATGACACTCCCAGCAAGATTTTCAAGGCGTGTTTGACTTTTTCAAATACTCCTTTGCCTGCTAATTCTTCTCATAAATCCAAATGAGATTTTATTATGTGCATGTATTCATAAAACCACTGAAGATAGAATATTGTAGAAGCGATCGCACATAATATTTCACCAATAAAGGAAAGTAAATACCTTTTGAATGGTGTCCAGCATGGACCATCCTCCGTTCCATGGCTTAGTGGACTTCCTCATGCAGTTGAGGCTGGCCATACTGTGCCACTTTCTGTCTTCCAGTTTCCTGTAGAAGGCGTTAGCCAACATCAGAACGCTGTCGTACAGGTAGAGATTGGACACCTGTTGAAAGTAGAAAAGTAAATCAGTGAATACACTCTTAAAAAATAGTGTTCTTTGAAACTCAGAATGCAAACTCTAACTACAACAAATAAAAACAAATACTAGTTTTCAGGGCTTGAGGAAAGTAGACACCGCCGAATTGAAAATGAGTAGTGACACTTGTCCTTCTGTCTGATCCTGGGAGGTCGGCTAGTGGGGAATAAAACATTCTCAGTAGGGAATAAAAGCCTGTCTCCTCTCTCAGAAAGAGACAGCAGAGCAAAGGGACAACTGGTGAGCTGTTCTATCTTTTTATCTGACAATAATATGGCTGCTATTTGATGTGGAGATGTGCAGCTAGTCTTTTTTGCTGGAATTCAGGGATGCTGAAGGGTTGAAATCGGCAGTAACCTTATTCTCAATGTCCTTGTGTTTAAAGACCCACTCTGATGAAAATCATGTTTTTCTAGTTGTCTACATGTTCATCTGACATTTTTCTGATACTAGAGGACATATCATGAGAAAAAGATGTGCGAAATTGCATTTCTGAGTATTTCTACATTCAAACTGTTGTGAATCTCTGGCAGACTTAAACAGCAGGTTCAGATACAGTGAGATTTCCTATGTCACAAATCCAAGCTCCGCCCCCAGAGCCCTGCTATGCAGGCCAGGCTCAGAGAGATAGAGAGGATGATTGCAGAACAAGTGTCTACATTAGTGGATTGAAATGCTTGTAAGAACGCTTATTATTATATTAGATTTCATCAGGTCCCTAAAGACAACATTGTCCCAGAGCTGAATAGCTCCTATGTTACCTGTTACTTCAACTTCACCAACAATGTTAGGCTGTTAGCTAATTTTAGGAAAAGTGTGCAGAGCAGCACTGTCTCCGCCCACGACACAGAGGCAAATTGCTAATGAGCTACTGGAGCTCTGCAGAAGAAAAGCTCTTGAAAACGACACAGGTAATGAGATTTTGGCTAAAAACTTCATAATCACAGTTTAAAAACCATTGATATCACTTTAGGCAGTAAAAAAAACTATTGAACAAACTGTGTATTTTGTGCAGAAATATGCAAAATGTTGTCTCGGAGGAGTGAAATTTCACTGTGTCACAACACAGAACCAATAACTGATTCATAGAGTCAAGTACTGTGGAAGCAATAAGTCGATTTGCTGAAAAGTTATAGGAATGCATTGCCTGCTTAAAAATAAAATGTGTTTAACTGGTTAGCACCAAAAGTGATAAGAGTCTACTATTATGATGTCAAATCGACAGAGTCAAAACACAAAATGCTATTTTTTGCACCGTCCTCTACTGTCTAATGAAGCTCAGCACTGCGGTGTCAGTCCAGCTGTCTGTCTTTGTCTGCAGTGCACCCTGTCAGGAATCATGTCGACTGCCTCCTGCCTCACTGTGACAGTAGATTTGATAGGTCCTCTGGGTCGAGTCAAGTCCAATCTGACCAACAACAGAAGATCCATGGAAGCAATACTAGCTGCCACTCCAGGCCTTCAGCTCATGACACCTTAAGACTTCAGCCCAAGCCTTCCAGTGGTACAACATATTACAAGTAAAGTTCATTCCCCCTCAAGGTCACTCATTCAAAGGCTAGGCAGCTTCTGACATCTGAGGTTATGACTGCAGCAGAGGAGGCTGTAAAAGCCCTCTAACTTCCTCTGTGTTTCATTATTCAATAGGAGGCTTAAACTGCCATTAACCAATATTTGACCCTCTTTCATGCGAGTTGTTAAGAAATGGGAATACATGCACTATCTGTCTGCAGAATAAATGAAAAGGAAACGAACATTTTGATAGAGCTGCAGGAATCACAGATATTAGATTTCAGATTGATTATTAAGAGAGGGTGTTAGAAGGCACTTCTAACTCATTAAAATGAATAATTCAGGACTGGATGTGCAGAGTTACCAAGAGTCTAACCTCAGAATGACATCGTCCTAGACAGATAACTAGCTGTGATCAATCTGAAGCAATGATTATTTGCCGGATTTCTCTTTCTAAGAGTTGGTCTCCAGGTTGACAAATCCTTGATGAAACCCCAGATAGCATAATCTGCCTTAGAGCATATGTTATTTTCCACAATGGAGACTGGTTAATTTATGTGAAGGGCTGTTTCCCTCTGACATAAAGCTCAATGTGCCAAGCTTGAATGCAGCTATAATGTCGCACTGCCGTGTTTCCGATTGTATCTCTCAGTGTTTTAACTCTAATAAATCACTGTCATTCCATTGCTTTCTTATTTTGTCACAGCTGAAAAGGCAGGATTAGTAGGCAGTAGGGGAAAGTGGGGTAGGATGAGGCAATATCTACTTGGGTTTCTATCTTGGAAAGAATAAACTAGACAGAAGTACATCTAAGACATGTAGTTTATTACGGGATGTTTCCTGTCAGATAAACTGATAAAAAAGCTTCTGTGATAAAGAGCCTTGAAAATATGACACCTGAAAAAAGGAGCAACTGTGACTCAATTTACCTCAGGTGGGATAAGAAGTTCAGAGTCATTGGTTAAATTGTGTCATTGTGTGTGGTTAAATGAGTTTGAACCTCAGCCAAATATCAGAAATTATTCATGTTTTTTTTAAAGAGATCTAATCACACATTCTACTGGACTGAACTGCCAGACTGACCTAAAACCAACAAATACAAGCTAAAGGTTTATGTTATAATACTGGAATTGCAACTTGTGAAATAGTTTAAAAGATTTCTGTTAAATTAGGTTAGTGGCCCTGTTAGAGCCTGATATGTAACAATGACTCAAAATGTAACAATGACCTGAAATGTCATAAAAATAAATGTAATAAAGCTCTAAATGAAATAACTGACCCAAAATGTAACAAGCTGCCACATTCTGGGCAAAAACTAGCAACCAGTAATTAGATTTTGGGTTTTATTACATTTTTTTTAATTACATTTTGGGTCATTGTTACATATCAGACTCTAACATCCCCAAATCAAAATGGCAGACAGCGTTTTTTATGAAAATCAAAACAATAAAAAAACATTAATCTAGAAAAAAATGTCAATCTGCTGGCATCCTGTTGCATATAGTAAAAGAAAACTACAGTTTTGCCATAAAAGTATCTCCTCCAGTAGTTTCTTTTTAAAATCATGTCCATCACTTCTGTTAAACAGATTCACGGTGTGAACAAGTGAGATCAGTTCAGCTGTACCCTTAAACACTCTCCACTTACTGAAAAAAAGTTATTCAACTATCAGACATCAAAGTTGAAAGCTTTTGAGTGGTTGCATCCAAGCTAGTGTTAGAGTTAACTCCAATTGAAAGATCCCTCATCATTTTCCTTGAAGGAAAGGTTGGCTGCTTATTGAACAAATTTACCCCACAGCATTTAGCTCATTTGAGACACTGCACTCTTTCACTTTAACCACATTTGAGTTTCTGTTGAGGATGTTGCTGAAGAAACATTATCACTGTGTGAATGAAGAGAAAAGCCAAAAGAGACATTTATTAAAAACAAGTGTAATGCATTTAGACTTTCTTGGTATGGCAGATTATTAAAACCAAGCTTTTCTCCATTCAAAAATAAGATTTTACTCTCTCTTCTCCTCTAATTCCCCAGTCACACTGAGCTCAAGTCATTTATATTCATGGACGTCCATGTCCCTCATAATTACCTTATCTGGGGAGCTTAATCTATATTCAGTTGCATACATAATCAGTTAATATTTGTCTTCATGTGGCACTTTGCATATGCTCATCTATGCTGCCCTTCACAGTGGCTGCATGTATATCCTGTGCAGTCACTCCCGAAACTGTGAAAAACAGGTGTGATCACGCAAGAGTCATGCTCATAACACTCATGGCACATGTACAGCACCCGTAACAACAAAAGAGCACACCCTGCTTGTTATGTGGTTTTGTCTCTTTGGCTTATAACAAGTCCCTCCTGATGGTCAGTGTAGAAAGTGGCTGAAACATGCTGGTCTGGTCCCAAAGCACAAACTAACTGTTCTTAAAATACTCACAGCAAAAGGGAGAAGACAGAAAAAAAAACTCAACATTGCCAACAGTCAAATACTCAACACAGCCTCATCCATCACAGAGCTTCAGTGTTGTGCATTCACCTCGCTCAAAGCTCAGAGTCTCCGATGACAGAAGCTTATGTGAGATTTGCTTTGGGAGCATTTGCATGGATAGTAGAAAAATC
This sequence comes from Xyrichtys novacula, assembly GCA_962446985.1. Taxonomy (NCBI): domain Eukaryota; kingdom Metazoa; phylum Chordata; class Actinopteri; order Labriformes; family Labridae; genus Xyrichtys; species Xyrichtys novacula. Next base: position 19,370,871 of record OY660874.1, on the reverse strand, counting down.
AAAGCTGTCTGTGGATTTTCTTCAGCTACTTTACATTTTCCTACTCTTATCTAAAAACTACTGGAACTCATTATAACAGTTTCAATTTATACTGACAACTGCACACAGATAGGAAACGTTTATGAATATAACTTAACTGTAAGTGTAGTGTTTTCTTTATTTTGATTAAATATAAGAGGAGAACTTGAGTTTTGTTTTGGGAGCAGATGTTACTTGCAAAGTTCTCTGTTTGAGATGTAAAATAGACCGCAAGATGTGTTTATTTTTGGTAAAGCGCTCCACAACTGCTGTGCATTTCTGCTCAGAGTGAGTAAATGGCAATGCAATGAGCAACCTTATGTGATGACATTATGAATAGATTCTTTTTGTTTTTACATCACAAACTAGTATTTTCATTGTAATTCATTAAACGGACAAGCTTCAGGCTACAAGGAGAAGCATTTTTTGGACATAACCAGAAACTGATTTCCCAGATTATTTCAATGTGTGCCCATATTCAGTCTGTTGTAAACCTACTCTGCTGATAGTATAAAATAAAAAGGTTTTACGTTGATGTGATTTCAGAGACATTATTTTAGAAAATCTGTAAGAAAACTTTTTTTTCTTACCTCCAGGGACTGCAGATAGCCTTCTTGTGGGTCACACAGCAGGGAAGAAATGCGATGATTGTTCCTCATGCAGCGGACGTTAGTGTCTCTCCACAGAGGGAAAATCTGCCGGATGATGGTCATTCGGCCCAGAGAGCTGTGAACAAGCTCCATGATGTCTGAATCGCTCACCTCCTGAAGAAGACAATAGAAAGAGTTCAGTCCCGTTCCCGTTGGGACTCAGACTCTATGAATTAAACCTTTTATTGAATCCCCATGAATTACTATCAAGATAGCAACTACTCTTCTTGGGATTCACTTATGCAAACTCCAAAATCAAGTCCCATAGATAACAAGCAACAATAAAATAACAGGGCAACATCCAAAACCGAGAGGACCATCATAAATCAATCATGTGAGTAATCGATCATATTAGATCCATCCAATCATTTAAACACAGTTTATGACAGAGCTGAAAGTTGGAGATTTTTTACTTGAATAAAAAAAACTTGTCATGAATGAATAATGAAACAGAGATGGTTTTTTTTCCGTTTCTGGTTGCATATTTGTAATTAGCAACAAATAAATCCTCAGAGGAACTCTATGACATTGGATGTTAAGATAAAATCTTTCACAAACAGTTTTGCTGGTTGAACTTGAAATTTGTCTCATGGAGGATCATCCCACACCTTTTCACTTCTACACAGAACAGTATGTTACTCTGTGCTAATACTTAAAAGTGGAAGCGCGTACTATAAAGTCGTTTGTACTTTCTTCTCTGGTGCCACAGGACATAATTTGAACATAAAACCAGAACTAGCTGATCATTTCTGTCCCAACATTTGTTTATTTAACCGCCTGGATCGACTGGAGGAAAGCTTCAGGTCACAGGTCGATGAAATATAACATTTTAATCAATCTCTATTTGAAATTTTAATAAGGTAAACCAAGCATTTTGTTGCTCCCATTAGACTGTCAAATCAATAAAACATTTCAAATAGATCCTTCACAATATTAGCATCGGTGACCTTTGGCCCTCTTCAATGGGGGGAGCCTTGTGTAGAGGGTCAGTGGAGGTCCGGTCTGTGAGAGGTCAGATCAATATTCATGAGACAATTGAGCTGCCAGCTGGTCTCCTGAGCCGGTCTGTGGTCAATGCTGGGCAGACAGTGAGGCTCTGGGGAAAGGGTGGGTTCATATACTATCTGACAGTAAAGCTACAAGGTTACTGTTGGGTCAAAACTGGAGCAGCTCTGGGTTGATAAAACCCTTCAGCACACATGCCTGAGTCCCGGCTCCATGTATGATTTCCTAATCAGGCGTTTTGATCTTCCTTTCGCATCGACCTCTCTGTTGTAACTGATAGATTCTGCTATGCTCCCTCTGTGGGGTGAGGTTTTTTTTCATCTTTCAGTTTCAGTGTCTTATTATCCTGCCATTGTAATTCTCACCATGTCTGTATATTTATGGTAATTTTTATAGTCCACCTTATTTCAGTTTGCAAGGCTGGGGAAAAAGTAGACATGGGAAAAGTCTTCCTGAATCCAAATAAATAAGAAAAATAATGTCCATGCCCATGCATTAACATCAGCAAACAAACATCTGGCCCATCAGATGGGGCTCTGAGTAGTTGGGCCATGAATTTAAACCATTTTGCCAATCAGATGGCACCCCAACTGGCCCTGAACTACTGTGAAAAGTGAGTATTAATTAGCTAACCCAAGCAACAATGAGACAGAGGCAAGTCTGGTTTCAAAGACTTTGAGAGTAAGGATAAAAACTTTTTGTGGATGAAAAATATCTGTGAGGGTGGACAGGAAAAACATATAAAAACAAAAAGAGATGTATTGTTCTTACATCTATTCATACATCATGTTTACTTTAATAATGTATGGCATCTACATGGAGAACAGTGTTTTCTGATGGTGAAATAATTCTTCATATACTGTGCAAGGCCATAGCTAATGTTAAATTTGTATTTTTATGGCTTTTGTAGACAAATGGAGTGTGTTGTATCTCAATCCTGAGCCCACTAGAAGCAGAAAGATGAGGAAAAATCTTCTCTTTTTGTCTTTACAGCCAAAGTATCACTCTCAGTGAATGTATGAGATGAATAGAAAACTTATGCATAAGTGCTATTCTGGTCTGTCGCTTTGTCTGATGCAGCCCTGATGGCAGCGAATACAAACACTGACAATAACCACATCTTCTCTAATGGTCCTCTTAACATTATAGGTCATACAGCCACAAAACCACGTTCAGTCTGTTTCATAAGCATCTGAAATTTCATCTACGCAGGTAAACACTTATGCCACAAGAATTTTTTAATTACGCAAACCCAGGATGTGATTTCTTTCTGCCCGAGCCAGGATTCTTAGATGATTCATCTATGTATAGCAGGAGTTTATCTCTTTCTCCAGCAAAGCTATATGTCCAGTGAGTCTCTCTGACTCTTCACAGTCATTCAGGTGGAAGGTATGAATATTCATGAGTTGCCATGACGCATTAATCAGATGAATTATGCCTCATGGTTCACAGAGCTGAACCCTCACGTCCAAGATAATAACTTCCAGTGCCACCCGGTCCGAGTGTTCTGTCACCATCCCGGCTGACATGCGTGTCGTAACTTGACCCTGCAGTGCCACAAACCAATGGGACACAAAGTGGTGCCTTTTTATCTTAGTTTGATAGGGAAGTACGGACCATTTATTCACAATCTGGACACGGCTATGATGAATTTTCCCCTGTATAGTAAGTATGCAAAAATCACCCACTGATAAGAATTCACAGCAATTGGATTTTAAAGGAGCACTAGACGCACAAAAGAGCATGTCTGCCTTTCTGATTGAAAGCCTAAAATGTCAAGTACCTCCCAATCTTTTCAGGTTTTAAGCTCCTTGGGGGTAACCCACTCAAATTTCTGAAATAGTGAATGCAGCTCAGCCATGTTACAATGGCAGCTACACACCAAAATACATTAATCAAATCAAGTTGAGCCGACGGAAAGGCTAAATTATCCTTTTTGTGCTGCTCCTACTGTTATTAATCTTTCACCCAAAAGAAAAAAAAAGGGAAATCCAGTAATCAAAGCACTGATTAATTTATGAGTTTAGGAGCTTTTTAAAGTTGTAAGATACTTCAAAAGATGTCAGACAAGAAGGACAGAAAGTGATACAATGTGGGAGGTTTGGTTCACAGAGACATGTATGTGTTTTAGTGTGTATGGTAAACAGCAGCTCCTCCATCATTTGGTGTTATGCAGTCATTTGCAATGAAGAGGAAGAGTGAAAAAACAGTTATAAAGAACAACATAGAACCAAAGGCAGAAACCTTTGCTGCTTTGTGAAACCTATACAAATTAAACTGTAATTATCTATATAAATGATTACAATTATCAGTATATAAATGATCACAAATTCAAATGATGCAGTTCAAAGAATTAATTTGGTTCTGTTGGCTTGATTAAATAAACTCATCCTGGTGGGAAAACAGAGATATCATATTTTCATTGTGTGAACAAATGCAATATATATCACTTGGATAATAAACCCAGAGACACTGGTTTTGAATTTTAAATAAATATAAAGCAATTTACATTTGTTTTCCATGCCCTTAAGCTTATTACTCTGAATGCATGCGTCTGAAAGGATTTTCTGCATCCAAAGTGGATGTAAACTTGCTAAAGTTCACGCTGAGGTTGTCAGATTTGAGACATTTTCATATTTTCCATGACACAAGATTTCAAACAAAACAGTATTCATTATTTTTAACTTAGATAGATGAAGTGCCAACTTCATGAGAAAAAGATCTGTGCACATATTTTTTTAAGAAAAAGACAGAGTGAGAACGAGAGAGAACAGCCGATCACAGAGTGCAGACTGTTGACAGGGTGCTTCACACCGGCTTACACAGACTGACTAAATGTGTGAGAAAATATGGATGAAACATGGATCTGCAGATACACACATCACCTCAGACTTCTTGTAGGCAATAAATTACAATTTAGAGGAAACATGTGGACCCACTTTTTCAAGGACAAATCCTTGTGTTTGTGCTGAATGGCTTTCTCTGCTAATCCAATATTATATGGATATCAAACATCCCTTTTTGGGTGCCTCTGAGTTTGTTTTTTGTTACTGTGGTGAGGAAACACTTCAATATCGTTTGATTTTTACTATATTATTGCATCGACATTTTTTGTATCATGACAACACTGAAGTGCATACAACTCACTTGTTGTCTACTGAAAACTAAAATGACCTAATATGGACTATCAACATGATAATAGCTGTAATTTACACAAATTAAACAGAAATCCAAATTGTGTTTGTGTTAAATGTGACTAGGATTACACAAATTATAAATTATTCATATGAACAAACTGCAAAAGGCTTCTATGTGCTTCAGGTACAGACCATCATTAGCATGGCCTCGCCACTCATTTTTTTGATCCTCAAATTGGTGTGTTATGCTAATGATTATTAAGGTAGCATTTCTTTCTCCTGCTGGTCTTTATCATTCAAGCTTTCAAGCTGTGCCAGTTCAAACTAATTGGTAAAAGCCAAACAGCTGATTTGGTGGAGCTCTGCCAGCTCTCCAGGAGATCAAAGTTGCTATTTCTCATTTCCCCTGCCAAGATAGAATAACCTATTTTTACTGCTGTTGTCCTGTTTCGAGCGCTGTATTTCTGTTTTCTGGGTTACAGAAAAACTCATGTCCAGACTTGAGGACAACTTGACATAATGTGCAGTATTAGTCCAGGGGAAAACTTATTGAAAATTGAGGCAGATCCCAGGATGACTCAGCAACAAACAAAAACATCAGCTACAATGAGTTCTTATGTTTTTGAAAAGTTGGCGATTTACAGACATTAAGCAGTAGTTGCACTTTTGGATTTGCTTATCATGGCCGATTAGACTGTTGGCCTTGGCCAGGTGATCTTCTTATTTAGTACCCATTGGGTTTTGAATACATATCCACAATTGTACATTAAAATCTTTGTCCTGTGGATTATTTTGAACAGGTTAAAACTCCAATCATAAGCGCAACCTGCAGGCTTATGAACATATGGATGCACAATGTAATGATTGATGTTCTTGTAAGTAGGTGTGGGTGTAAAGAGGCTGGATGGGGATGAAATCATTAAATCAGCAGAAATACAGAATAAAAATAGAAGTTTATGCCCACAGAGTTGTGAAAGTGAGCAAAAACTACACCGACATTTAGTTGTACTATTGTGAAAATTTTGTGTTTTAATTATTTTTGCCTTTTCCAAACTGGTACTTTCTGTTAATCATTTCTACCCACATTCTCATTCCAATTTTAACTCCAAAAACTTTGGCCAAAATAAAAAAAGGCAATAGCCTTGCTGCTCACAGTCCATGATTGCCTGTAAGAAAAGGACTTTAAATTACTGAAACAAAGGAAGGCCCATTTGTTACAACATGTGTTCGGAGCAGGCTCAAATCCAACATAATTTCATGCCAAATTGCACTGCACCGTCTGATCTGCATCAGCACAACCATATAGCTCCAACACTCCAATCAGCCAACTCCATGCAGGATAGTTTGTTTGCAGACCCAGCCTTAGTGCAAAAATAAGCACTTTGAATAAGGAAGATGGCTTTGCAACACCAGATTAGATTGGCAAAGAGTCTGCTTATCTCAAATGTGAGATAAGGTGAATGGAGTGTAAATTGTTAACATCAAAAGCTTACTGTTCATGAGAGTATTGGCTTGTTTAACAAGTTTGTGTCCCAATTACCCTCCTAAAAACCCAAATGATGTAAAAAGGCTGTAACTGCTGTAACACTTAGTTCAGGTGGTCATTTTGTCTTAAAGTCCTTTAAATTATTGACATTTTCATCTATTTTAAACAAGCATCATTAAACCAGGAAGTTTCTGAGAGTTGCAGTCTCTTTTTAGAGAGAGAGACCTTGTTTGGGCCGAAACAGCACATCAATTTCACTTTAAAAAAGATAAGAGAGAAATGAAACATAACTTATTGAACTCAAAAGAATTGCCAGAGTCAAATTGCTTTCAAATTTAATTAAAAAAGTTTGAATAAATCAAAAGAGAATTAAATGAAAGTGAAGCATGAAGTGTACCAGGTTGAAAGGAAAAGTAAAAGGACAAAGGTGGGTGTCTGCATAGATGCCCATCATGGTTAATGTGAAGCGTCGTTACTTTCGTGATGTTCTTCAGCGATGGGCTTTGATTTGAAGTGAAATACCAAACTAAAGAAACTCTGTGGCCGCACAACAATAATGAGTAAATGTGTAACAATCTCTGGGGTGGGCAAGGGGGAATGGTTTGAACATGTAACTTCTCGCAAATCACAAACTATATCCTTTAAGAGAAATTCTACAACATAAAATTTCCATCAGATAGAGAATAGAGGAAAAATAGGGACATAAACAAACATCCAATGTCCATTTTGCACACAGTACAACACAACCATGAAATCAGCAAAATAAAAACATAAATATTAACAGCCTACCTTTCTTTGGTTTTAAGTGTAAGGCACGCAGGCTAACTATTGATCCTGTCTGATGTGTCTGAAGATTTTAATAGTTGATACAGGAGAGCTGTGCGTAGCTTACATAAATGCAGCGTCTCTTGATTTAAAAAACACTGATAATTTCTAATGTTGCAGAAAAAAAAAATCCAATACTGCCCTAATCAGATCAACATAATTCATTATGAGTCCTGTCTGTTTCAGAAAGCCAGAGTCAGGTCTATTAAAGACTTAAAGCTAAAATCTGCTGTGAAGGTTTACTTTGCTCTTAAAGAGAATGAGGGGCGATACACTGACTAATTTGATTCATGTTACACTAAAAACAAACGTACACATTATCAATTAACTTAATTCAAGCTCTTTGTGACCTGTGCCTCACTTAGCCACCAGACTGTGTATCGCTTCCTGTGTAGTTATAATGCTGAACAGAGAAAGTAATTAACCAAATAATGAATTAATTCAGGTAGAAGAACCTCCAGCCTCCCTGAATCTGTCCGTCAAAATCATTTTTTCTCTCTGTTGCCGACTGCTTGCTTCTCTAGTTATACCAACTTTAGTAGCTATCGCAGATAGCAATACAGAGAGCCATGCACTCAACCAAAAAGCCACTCTATAGCCACAAATAATGCTCAGAACAGCACCTAACTTCATCAACAGTAAATATAGGGTACCAGCCACAGCACTAGCCACCAAACATCTTTTTAGCTTTGTCTAATTCCTTTAGCAAACACTACCCACCCTCTCTTCCAGCAGCCGCTTATTTGTACGGAGACCTCCGGGCAAGTCCATCTAATGCAGCGGGGGGACGCAGCTCAAGGAGAAACATTTATGATCATTTCTTTATCATTTCCTTGAAGTAATATCATTTTGCACTGCAGGCGCGGTAGTTCTTCTGCCTTCGCGTCCCGGTCTGATTGCATTTCCATGAGAAAATGATCATAAATGTTCTTCCTTGAGCTGCGTCACCTGCTGTAGTTGATGGACTCTCCCGGAGGACTCTGTACAAACAAGCGGCTGCTGGAAGAGAGTAGGTGAGTTGAGCTTAGTCTCTTTGCTAAAGAAATTGGGCAAAGCTAAAAAGATGTTTGGTGGCTAGTACCCTATATTTACTGTTGATGAAGTTAGGTGCTGTTCTGAGCATTATTTGTGGCTATAGAGTGGCTTTTTGGTTGAGAGCTTGGCTCTTTGTATTGTTATCTAAAGTTGGTTTAACTAGAGAAGCAAGCAGTCAGCAACATTGGGGTGTGTGTGTGTGTGTGTGTGTGTGTGTGTGTGTGTGTGTGTGTTTGACCCTAAATCAATTTTACGCCGGAATATCCCTTTAATTTGATATTCTGAACAAGCAAAACTCCAGCTGAAATAAATATCTCTTCTTTTTTAAAGCACTCCCTCAGTAATCCACCTTCATGTCCCACAGTCCTGTGTGGCTCTACACTGCGTCAGTAGGATAGGGTTTCCATCTGAGTTGCTCGATGGGCAGTTACCCAAGACATCAGTCATATCATGACTGTCCTCCTTGACTCTGTCTGTCACAGCAGCCACAGCCTCCTAATCCATCAAACATTTCGAGGTGTCACCGTTCTGCCTTTGAAGGCAGAAAAACAACAGCAAATCCTCCCAGAGTGTGCAATCCATCTGAGTCCAGCAGACAGTGTCAGAGGCAGACAACCTTCTGTGTACAAGCAGATGCAGCACCTTGCTTTAGTGGGTGGTTCAGGGAGACACATGCCTGCCAGTCTTCTCACTGTTCTCCTGATTACCATGAGGGCTCCTGCACTTTCTTTTTTAAGCTGTTTCAATCTCTCTCCCTTTTCTACCAGATTGTGTTGGTCTTTTGTAAATTGGGTAAGTTTTGCACCTTGAGGGGAACATGACCTGGGTTGCACTCAAACCCACTTCATCAGAATTGTCTGATCCCTTGTAGAAAAATGTTGGACAAGGTTTAATACATCTTTACGTAATCCCTTTCCCCCCTACTACAGCAATTTTACATGTTGTACTTTTACAATTATTGCTGTGGTTTTGGAGGGGATTTGTTGACTCTGCAAAAACTCACTCATGCAGCATCCATAAAGTGTAAATTGGAGATGTACATTTGGAAAGACAAGTCAGGGAGGTTATGCCAGGAAAGCTCTTGAATCAAGTTTGAACAGAAAAATTCACTTAAGGTCAGAAAATCTCAGCTTCAACTTTGTTTTTTAAGACTTTTTAATAAATCTTTTTCTACTTCTACTAAAATTATTAACTCATACTATGTTATATTGTCGCTTCATACAGTTAGTGCAAGTGTAGTATTTCTGATAGCCGTAAAAAAAAAAGGCCAGCTTGTTATGTCATCACTTTTATTCCTTTTTGTTTATTTGCGGGTCCGTCACACCTCATTGTTTTTTGACTTGTGATCACACTCGCTCATCATCATTGCTTTATGTCTCCATCCGTCTCACTCGGAGCTCTTATCACATTTCTAGTTTGACAGCTACATTCATCCCACAACATGTTGCCGCTGGTGGCAGATTAGCATAAACGCTTGTTGTGAGATTTCAATGAAATGTAAGACCTCGTTTTGCCTGCGTGGCAGGGGTGTTAAGGCTGGCAGCAGCCCGGGGGAGATGATGGGGGTGCGGGGTTGACAGTGGGCCTCGTGATCACCTAAATGAATGTCACAACTCAGTCACGGCCAGACAGCTGAATTGGAGCAAGTGTCCCCAGAGACTCCAGGGGCAAGAGGTAACATAGAGTGCTGTTATTTCCCTACAGGATTTTATGATACAGTCAGACTGCATCTGGTCAGGAAAACAGGATATGCCTGAGTGCAGCAAATAGTATTGAGTGTATTATAGCCATGTAGTAAAGTGAGGGGCTGACTTCACCAGCTGCTCCTTCCAAAGCAGAATGAAATCTAACGTTGGCATTCAACTGCAGTGGGAGGGCGTAGTAAGCAGGGTGAATAAACTATGTAGCTCTGTGGTATTTGTAAGATTTAAAACTTCATAAAGTAATACTTTTTGTGAATTTCAACAATGTTGACTTATGACCTTTGCTGCTTCGGTTGAAGGGTTCATAGAAAGTGTGCAATGCTCACATTAAATTGTCCCACTGCCAAGTATAAAAACAAACAACTTGACACTAACCAGCAATTTTCAGATGATTATTGATTCAAAAAGAATTTATTTATGCAGCTAAAAACATGTTTCAGGTTTGATGGTGGGTAGCACATCCATAGCAATGCCATTAAACATGACACAGTCAGTGCTTTTAAATCCTGTCTTAAAACTCATTTTTATAGACTTGCTTTTATGTGATTTTGTATTTTTTAAAACCATTTACGCTTCTTATTCATGTTTTATAATAGTCCCCTTGGTCTCAGGTTTTTGTGATTGGGTTGCTGTGTTGGCTGGGTATCATGGGATCTTATAATGTCTTTGTTTTAATGTCTTCGTTTTAATGACGTCTCAGCTCATGTGACATTCATCAAAGCTTTTACGTCTTCCACCTATTTTTCTTTTCTTTCCTTATATTTCTTTATTGCCAGTATTGTGTCATTTCCCCCAAGTGTTCTCTTGCTGTTGTTATTTTGTTTTTATCTTCTTTGTTTTCCTGGATGTTAAAGCACTTTGTAAACTCTTGTTTTTAAAAGTTCTATATAAAAAATATTATTATTATTATTATTATTATTATTATTATTATTATTATTATTATTATTATTGTTATCAGTCTACATGTGGGCCAAAGGTATACTCAACATTTTCATTGCGGTTAAAGTCTTAACATTAGCCAGCTATGCTATTATAAATCACATATCATTCAGAGACAGGTCCAAAGATCAATGTTTTTGCATTGGCATTCCCAACAGATGCAGAAAAATAACACCAGCACTCTTATAAGTTCTTCTTCTCTCAAAATTGTAAAATTGGTTGGCATTTGGTTTTCCATCAACAAGCCTCTGGTAACTGCTCAGCTTCCCTTTCTTTCTCCGGTAACTAAGTCACCAGGAATCTAAAGCTATGTGCGCTCCAAATAAACTGAGAGTAAAATAAAAAATATCTGTCATGTCAGCTCCAGCAATCAAAGACTAACAATTTTGTATTAGTAAGAAAGCTAAGGTAATAGTAGTGTGTGAAAAGAGGACTATTCAAACCTGCTGCATGAATATTACAGGTATCAGTAAGTGCTAACAGTTGACATTTGCTATGTGCTACAAGCTTAGTTTGGCTTTAGCTGACAGAATACTGCTAGCTAGCTCAGTTTCTATTGACAGTCAATTTCTGCCAACAGCTTTAGTATCATTTAAACCTTCAGATGCTGTTTGTTTTCATTTTAAGTGCTGCAATAATGATTGTTTCTCTTGTAGGAGTTTAACTTGTCTGCACAGTACAAAAGTAAAGAGGGTGTAGTTTCTTAATATGCATCCAAACTGCATATCCATGAAAAAAGTAAAGCTCAGTTTTTTTTTTTTTTTTAGCAGCAACACTGGTTTCTTAAACTGCATCATAAATCTCAGTAACTTGTACCTGCTACAAACAACCAAGCTCCCCTAATACCTCAGTGCTCCTACTTGCAATTTGTAAAATAACCAATACCCCTTAATGTCTCCATTTAACTTCCCCCACATAAATACATAAATTAACAAAATTGTAGACACTCTTCTCCTTCCACCAGCCTCGTCAGGGGCTCCAATGAAAATCAAATCAAAGGGCTGATGGAAACAAATACTCTGTGAAATGTATTTGAATCTCCTGCCTCTTCAGAGATAAGTAGGAACTGTGAATCTATAATTTGTAGTTCTAAACATGCCTATTTTCAATTTGCAAGATGATGATGCATGCATCAAAAGAAAATTAGGTATCGGACTAAAGGTGATTTAGCCTATTTAGATTTTTCAAGCAGACATCTGTAGGCCAATATGTGTGAGAAAAAAAATGTGGCATGAGAAGTAATTAAATTTTCTTGTTAGCCTTTTCAACATGTCTCTGTTACTCCCATTTCAAGGTTATTGTTGGCTGCTTGAGCCGTTTAAATTGGGTGATGAAACGAAAGGGAGATAAAGAGAAAGTGGAGAAAAGGATTTTCAAAAAAATCCAAGAAATGAACAAAAATGTGATTGAGTTAAAAAGAATCTCTCAACTGAGAGCAGAAGTCACGGGGGAAAGTAGAAAAAGAAAGCTCTCTCTTGAGAGGGGGATCAAGAGAAAGAATGACATCGAGAAGAGGATGTGGACATATTTCATAGTTAGCTGATACCACCACGCATGAACTTCCCTTTAAAAAACCGACAGTAAGCCAAACTTTATCAGTCAATGAGAAAAAGCTTTTGAAATGTACATGTTGCTGGTGCAGTCTGATGCTATTAAAAGTTTCTGTTTTGGTGGAGGTTTGTGGTGATCGGCTAAAAGGTGTGCATGAGCTGTGAGTAAACAAAACTTTAAATTAAGAACTTCAGGCCCCATGTTCTTGTCTTGTTTGAGACTGTGGAAACCCTTCAGGGACATATAAACAGAAGCAACAAATGCTGCAAAAATCTAAAGGTCTCATTAGCTTTTGTAAATCAATACTTCAGTTTGGTGAAACGCACAGTTGGAATGATTTAAACATACAAGCTGGTTATTTGACAAAAGCTCATTATAGTCTGGAATGAGGTAATTTAGACTGCCAGACACCAGAAGCGTTTCAAAATATTGAGCCTCATTAACTTTTTGTAGATCAATAATCGAGCTAGTAAAATAACTTCAAATCTGCACATTGAGTTTTGGACTAACGCATAAATGACAGCAATACCAAACACTTTGGTGTTAGAGTCCAATATGTTTTCTGTCCCTTAGGGGTATGTTATATTATATTATTTATTTATCTCCTTGAGTTAATTTTCCACTTTTTGCAAACTCTGCCTCTACTCTAAAACTCCTGAATCTGAATGTTATTTAGTCTGTTGCCAAAACAAAATAAAATAAGTTATCTTGGATATACGCAGACACACGTAAATGCCCATACCAAAAGTCACAGACATCATTTTAATCATGCGAGAAATAATAGAAAATGTGTGGTCCGCAATGATAATATTACTTCAAAAATGTGACTATGAGTTTTTTGTTCTTTAACAAAGTTGCCAAAAAAAGGGACTTGCAGGGGGTGTCCACATACGGTAGTGACAATGTCTTTAACCAATCTATCACACTATGGATGTTTTTTTTTATTTTTTTTAATAATGGATAATTCATCAATGACTCTAGTATCAGCAGCAAGATTTGTGGGAGTTAGCTGCAGCTTCTACGAAAAACTTCTTGCTGTTTTTTGGGGGGTTTTTACTGACAAAAAATACTGTTACAATACAATGAAACAACCACAACTAACTGTTTCTGAACTGACTGATCCTTTTCTTCTTCTACGGTTCAAACTTTGACCTCCTCTCAATTGATATGTGAACAAACAGAACGCCCCCTGCAGAGTAAAATTAACATTACATATCAGTTATATAAAATCATGTATGAAATTAACTTCATTTTTAATATGTATTTTAATATCATCTATCTAATATTTAAAACTATCTGATGTAAATCATGAAATAGAATTTATCAGTAAACAATGTTTTCTAAATTAATAATAATATAAAAAGGATACAACAAGATTTACTTTGTAGAGTATCTAACAGTACATACAAACACACACAGACACAAACAAACACACACACACATTCATCATAGTCTCCAAATCATGGATCAATACCTGACATGTTTTGGATCACAGGTTCAGGTGTTTGTATAAGGGAGGATGTGACATTGCAATAAGATACACCAATGATGATGCAGTGTGTGTTTGAGAAAGCTTTTATTAAGCTTAGGCATGCTGATATTTGAGGTGAATCAACTGAAATAACCTTAAGCTGATGGTTTCCCTCCACTACTTTTAGTATCAGGCTGTTTTTATGCCTCTCTCTCCTTATCTTTAAAACACTGTGAATCAATAGAAATGCAGAGCTACGGCACTAAAGCCAAAGAGAGAATCCACTGTTTTGTATTCACTAAGTGCCCCTGAGTTTTTGTGCTGTTACAGCCACTTTAAAAGACCATTAAGGTCAATGTCAACCACACGAGTACCTTTACATCTGAGGAAATAACCAAAGATCAACAGATGATATATTAATTTGAATGAGGTCTGGTCCTTCAGGCAAGCAGTGATGCATCTGTGGTCTAAGTGAATATGAAAGTACAAAGAGTGACGGTGTCGTAAGCTTTCATGTGTTTGTGTGTCTTGGCAGCACATAGAGACTCTGTGTTGACAGAGGCAAGCAGACACTAAGGTCTAAATTCACTCAGGTGTATATAAGGGAGTTTGTGTTTGGCCTCACCTCATTGGCATAGACCCAGTGGCTGTCCTTGGATGCCAAGTTGGTTTCCACGGCCTGCATTGAAAAATAAAATGAAAAAGGAGAGAGGAGCAAAAAGGAGAAAAGGACACTGTAAGAACTTTCTGCACAGTATTTTGAAATATCACAAAAGGTTGAAAGTTAGTCACAACTCAGGTTACTTTGAGATTTATTTAGAAATAGACTTTCTGGCACACAGACAGAGCGCTGGTTTGGATGGGTCACAGGAAGAGGTATCGTAGGATGAATCAAAATAACACTGCCTGGATCATAATTCACAAACTAGCCACACTGAGCACACCTGCAACACTCGAGCTGAATATTTTTCTCAGGATGTGAGGGTGAAGTCTTGAGTACAGATGCACATATTACGCCCACAGCTGGCACTGACTTCATTAGCCCTTCTTGCCTGTCCCTCTAGAATCTGAAAGTGGCATGAGAAATAAGGAAAAGCTGTCTGCCCAAAAGTCTGAAAATGTGGCAATAGAGGGTCAACCTTAAAGAAAAAATGACAAATAAAAACATTCAACCCCTCTTGGTGATTAAGGTGTTAATGCCGTCTGCTATCACAGCTTCTTAAACTTGCTGTCTTTTGGACTTTGCTGTATTACAAATGCTGCAGGAGCTTCAACGGTTACATTTCTGTGCCGTCTTCAATACACCTTTGGAAATGTGCCACAAATCTGTCCCCCTCTGTTACGACTAAGTGCATAAATGTTGTTTTAGAAACCTTATGTAGATATATGACTGTACTTTGTAAGAGTTTTAATAGATTTATTTTATTTCAATGACCCACCTTGCACAATGCTCTGATTTTATCATCCCCCTCTGCTCCTCTGTCACTTTTGCTTGTCTGACATCTTTGTCAGGCAAACACAGAGTAAAGTATCGATGTTTCCGAGGAAATGCATTTTTCTCTACCCAATTACACAAGCCAGGTTTCTTGTGTATGCTTAAAAAATCAGATAATGGAGGTAGTCTGGTTATTGAAGTGCATTTAAATGCATTGAATGACCTAAAACCTTTCAGTACAAGTGAGAAAAAAAATCCCACTGGTATTACCGTACACCATCCATCTCATTATGGGCTTTCTCCACCTGTCATGAGACTGCACACATTTGACATCTGTCATGCTTAACGTGCATGAATGCTTTCCCCTGCAAATTGCTATCATTAGTGTCTAAATGAATCCGTTTCACACAAAGCAATGAAGACTGATGTCTCAACATATAACTGGTGGAACCCTGCTGCATTTTAACTCAACAACACTGTGCTCATTAATAATAGCCAGTGCAGAGCGTAGCACCCCAAAATGCCTATCGATCTTCTAACCTTGGAAGAGACATAATTTGATTTTAATGCTCCTCTCATTCGAGACTGAGCTCATCAAAGTGCAAGAAGACCCGGGTATTGCGAGAGCAATATTTACCTCCATGGTTGAAATGCTACATCTCATACTTAAAATTAAAGAGCTGGGCCGTATGCTTTCAAACATTGCACTGAAATTCAAACTGATGCTAACATTATTATTAAATCTAATGAAAAAAAACACATTGATGGTGAACTAAAAAGATTCATGTTATACAAGAGCAAGGGTGACTGTTATGTGTATGAGCAACATTAACGCTTGCAAAAAGAAAAAATGGGTCATATCAGCCATGTAGGTTAGAGACAGTACTAATACATAAGTCAGCTTAATCACTTCAAAAAGGTTATACATTCACAGTAATAACACTGTAGTCCTCTGTTGCTTTATCTATTCTAATATAGGTAGTGCTAACAGTGACATTTCAAATGTGATAAAGGTACAATACTGTGACGCACAACCTTCAGGCACAACATACCACTGGAGGGCATGTGTATGAGTGTGTGTGTGTCTCAGTGTGCAAGTATACTGAGAAAATTGAAGGCTACAGCTCTCAAGGTAGAGCCGCAGGGATGGCTCAGGGCAAAAAGGTGAGCTAAAAGAACAAGCAGAAACAGAGAGATGGCGGTGAACTCTGTGTGGGTGGGTTGGGGAAGCAAGTTGGGGGTTCATTTATGACTTTTGAAATAGTAGTCTTTATATCAAAATGATCATTGGTTTTGATTATACTTTCATGGAACAGCTTCGACTGTACAGACAGAAGGATGATGCATCTTCACCTTTTCCTGTACTAAAGTGAAGCCAAACCCCGCCCCCCTGCTATGAGCCCTGACATTCTGCACTGGTGGTGTCATTTGGAGCCAGAGTCTGCACAGCAGGGAGGTGAAGCCAATTAAATGGCAAAGATCCCTTAGGTCCTTATGCTGACATCCCTGCTTATGAAAAGGTCAGTGACCCTTGTGTAAGTGATTGTAATAATTCCACCTCGACTCTGCTAATCCAGCACAGCAGGGGTCGCATTTGTCAACGGAGCTGCCAGTCATTTCCCCCTCGCTAGAAAAATAATAAAATAAAACTAAACTTAGTAGACAAATAAACATATATCAGCACCAGAAACAATGTTGAGGAAGTATGTATTTTGATATGTATTTTGATTTTACACTTTCACTCATGTCTCATCTGTTTCCATGGAGGAGGCTACCTTCATGATGAAGACAGCAGCCTGTCAGCAGAGGTAGCTCAAATTTTTGGTTTCACTTTAAGAAAATGTTATGTCGTCCATCTTTTGAGCCAGTCCATGGAGGTGTCTCAAAACTGAATTTGTCAGGGGCACTGGCAGTGGCTCTCTAAACTGGTTACGAAAAGAAATCTGATTACATTATGCTTAAATAAACAAGTCTACAGTTTCCCGTCATGTTTTTGTCTCAAAAGTTTCTGAAAAGTTTCTTAAATCCAACTTGACTTGAGTGATAAGACCAAATACCTAAAATAGCCACTCAATAAATTACCGGATGCTGTTTGGGTGGCCATGTCTATTTCTATCATACGAACGTTGGAAGTTAAATATTGATGCTCGATATTGTTCCATTTGAAAATATATTACAGATTGTACTCAGCAAATCCCTTTTTACATGGCTACTTGAACCATCCCTGATTAATCCAATAGAGTGATTGCTTTCACAAGAGAGATTACTCAAATATTACTTTGTCATGCAGCTATGACACCACAGGCACAACAATTCAGAGTAAAGCTTTGAATTAAAAGTGTAGCATCACTTGGGGTTCTTGTAATCTGTATGATGGGATAACATATCAGTGAAATCCTTCATGTGTGCGTAATCCATTAATTCAAATTATGATAATGTCTCTACAGGCCTAAATATAATCTGACAATGAGAACTATTGTCTGCCTTGAAGAATAACCTTGACATTCAACAGAGACGACAGCTCCTTAAGCTGCATTCACTGTTCCAGACAAAAACTGTCACATGCCATAATAGTAAAAACAGAGTCAAGTGGCGTAGTGTGGGTTAGTTAATGTGTGTACCAGCTGTGTTGCAATGCTTTGTTGGAGCCATGGGCACAGCAGAGCCCACCACTCGAGAAGTTCAGCCCCAGTTCACAGCCCCGACACAAAACGACTGACAACTTTAGGCGCTTGAGAAATAAAGCTCTATTAAGTTAAATGATGATGAAGCTGAATGGTTTACGAGCTGCCGTTTAACCTCTCTGATGTGTGGATAAGACAAACTCATAACTGTGCTGACGCATTTGAAGGCTGCCATAATAGACCAAAATTTATAGGTGAGGTTTTCATTGTCAGTCATCCGTGCAATTTTCTCTTACATCAATCAAAGGAAGCAAAAGATGAGAAGACCTACTGTCTTTAACCCTATGGAAATTGACAAAACCTGAGAATTGATTCAGTGCTGCTTCGTATTTACAACCAGTTTTGTTAAGGCTCCTCTGTATTGGCTCTTTGTGTAATAGTGCCTGCAGTCAGTGTAATTTTATAATGTGAATTACTGTTTCCATTTGTATACAGTATACTGCATTGTTGCATTTAGAAATAACAAAATAGTTACAAGCTAAATTTGATTAACTTAAAAATAATCCAATTACATGAATAATTACTGTGACCTTTGCCTTTTCTATCAAGTAAACGGATACAAGACAATATAATACGATACAATGGGATACAGTATGATATTATATAATACAACAGATAACCGTTCAATATGATACAGTACAAAATAGCATCCTATAATTATGTAATAAAAACATAACAATAGGCCTACCATATGTGTAATATGATATAATTCAAAAGGATAAGATACATCTTTTTATACAATATCATATTATATGATAACATATAAAACAATAATGTTGCCTGATGTTACACTACATCATAAAAATGATATAATTCATCATGCTTTAATAAAGTCACAACAATATGATACATAATGTACAATAAGCACAATACTTTATTTGTTCACAGCTGATGTTTTCATACAATATGACTTGTGCTGTGTTTGATCTGGATTGTGATTATTCTTTTTTGTACAGCTCAATTTGCTTATATTTTGCAGAACTGATGCTTGATATCATACGTTTGAGGACAATAGTACCGTACCATTATTTACTGCTCCAATACTGATTGTTATCGGTTGTTGTATGTGAATCTTGCACCCCAATTGCTTCTCCAATCAAATCTCCCCGATGCCACAACATCTTGCTTTAAGAGACTCATGACTATGATTGCTCCTTATTCAAATGTGAAATGAGATTTGATTTGCAAAGATTCAGGAATCTAAGATTTCAGAAACAAAAAACAGTCTGCTCAAGGTACTTGAGGGAGTTCCTCATTATGATTCAAAACTTGCAGCTCAAAGTACAAAAGCCCCCTGTGTGTCCGTACAATTTCTACATTATTTTGCCTAATAAGCCTTTTCCTAATCACACATCGTCTTATTTCAGATGAACTAAGCAAGGGTTTTTCCCTCTGGCTTTACATTTATCACACCAAGGCCTAAAAATCCATTTGAGACCTTAAATGTTATCGACATCCAGGCAGAGTAATTTCAGCTTTGTGTGTTTTTTTTTCCTTTTCTTCTTTCTTCTCACTTCAGGAGATGATGTAATAGTGAAACTCTGGAGAGCAATGTGGATTTGGAGAAGGAGGCATAGACAGGAGCCTGGAGTGACATCTGAGAAAAATTCTACATTGTTGATACAGCCAAAGCCTGGCGACAGTAAGATCTCCAATCAGAGAGGCAAAGTACCCCAGGCGTGTTCTTTTACAGTAGCAATGCCACAAAGGCAGCCAGAGAATGCCAACTCCAATTTAAAACCGTGACAGCCAGGGAGGGATCGAGAGGAATTGCAGTGAGAAAGATGTGAAAATAGCAGGGGGGAGGTTTGGGTAAGCAGCCTACGGAGGAGGAATCCACTGAATCCTAAAAGATGAGAGTTCTCTGTTTGAACTCATTTTATACAAATATTTAATACAGTACAAGATCACGTTTTAAAATCCTGAAAGTAAAGCAAATGTGTCTTTTTATACCCAGATGCCATTTTGAAAGGTACACTAAGCTAAATGTCACACGCTATTGTCAGACAGCCTTGCAATAAATCCAAGGATTCTTCATAAAGGATATAATGTGCCGTTTCTGTTGAAACTGTTTAAGAGGTGCTTATTTTACTTGTCATTCAGAGAGTCATTTATTGAGGGTTCGCTTTTTTATTTTAAACTGACTGATGCTTTTACTGCCTCTCCTCCATGTTTAAGGAAAGTCAGGTAACATAAACACCTCTGGGAACATCAACTACAATTACCTAAAGCTGTTATTAAAAAGAAGGGGCCATTGTATAATTACTTAGAGTTAATTAATCCATCAGTGACTAAAACGGCAGCAAGAGTAAAAGTTAGGCCATATTATACTCGGATTGCTAATTAACATCACAAAAATGGAAGTTTACATTTACAACCTGTTGTTTTGACTCTCATTTAAATGCCTCACATATAGAACTCAATGTACAGTGAAAGCTGTCTGTTTTGTGTTGTTTCCCTCATTTGCTCACATTACAGTGTGCACATTTCGCAAGTGAAGTGAATCCCCACCCTGCAGCTTACCGTCAAGATAATGATCTGAATTCAATGTGTCTGACAAACAAGTGTCTGCAGAATCACCATGTGGAAAGACAGAGCATCAACCCCCCAGTTGGAAAAAGAAAACATGTTTAATTGTTCACTCAGAGCACATGCAGTTTACTGAGCAATGCTTGCTGTTTGGTTCTATCTGATGTTTACAGTTGAGATTACCATGCACACAGATATGTGAAATGAAATCCTCCAAAACTGTTAAGTTCGAATCATCTGTCTGTCTCTTTGCCAAATGATCTCCCTGTACGCCTAGGTATATACCTTCCCTCTATGGTATCTTATTCTACAGTATATCCACATGAGGTTAATTGATCTTTTAAATTACATACTGCTGCAGTACATTCTGCCATTTAAAAGGTCAAACTTTCATGAGTAGTGCTGCTAAGAGTCTGTACTTTTTGCCCACAGTCGTCAGCATGCACATAGTTGTTGCGAAATAACTCAGTAGCTGCCGACACAGTGCCAACTGAAATGCTAATCCTAACCGACCCAAACATATTCCTGTTTCCTGAAGCCATGTGCGGTTTTATGCACAGAGACTTTCACCCAAACATCATTAACACAACTATATTCAAGGAGGATGACACGGATCAAGGATCTGAGGTAAACAATACTCAGTCCAAAGCATTTGGGAGCTGAAACTGAAGAAGGAGTCGACAGTGTTAGTGCCTGCGTTCACAGCAAATGGAGTTAAGAATAGGCAAAACCATTTTACACTTCTGTCACACAAGAAAGAAAGAGCGTCAAAAGGACTACAATTAAAAAGGTAGCCGTGTCACCAGAATTGATGCAAAGGTACCTTAACCCACTTTCCCCTGTTCCACACTCTGCTCCCCTTCTTACTCTTCTCATTGTGCAACTTCATTGAAAACAAATTTGTCCCCATTTGAGGCAGCACAGCTTTAAGGTCAGGCCGGGGTGCATAGAAACCAGAGGCTTCTCTGAGTATAAAGTGGTTGCCTTTCAGACTCTTGGTATTTGGACATAATTTGAAGCGAGTGGGTAATGAAAAGGTTTTGGTAGCATCCACACCTTTTGTGTTCTTTCGGTGTGTGGATCTCAAAAAGAAGCCAGGAAGTAGTAATGAGGTCTGTCATAAAAGATTCACGATAGTCCCTCTGAACCCAGCCTTGCCTCTGTTGCTGTGGAAACACACCTTCAGACCACTTCATCGGCTCAGAATTGAACACAAAGGTGCCGATTGTCCTCGGTGCACCTTCACGCAGACAAATTCACAAACCTTTGACAAAGACTTGTAAATGTGTCATATTAAATCCCATATATATGGCTTCATTAAGGGTCCAACATCTTCCTGTTCACTAATGATTGGAGCTAAAATAACTCAGCAACTGTTAAACAATGAGAAAGCCACTGTGGGCACTAACGTCCAATTCTTAGTGATAATCTCGTACCTGAACAAATCTCATACGACCTTCCACAGTTAAAATTCAAGACCAGGTGGCCCTCCTAAGAAGACAGCACACGTGTGTCATATTAAAACCAAATCACAGCTCCCATCTGTCACAGTACTAAAGCTGCTACCTTCACTCTGCATGTTGTCAGCTTCCTACTGGCTTTTACTTAAGCCATGAGTGGAATAGCTAATGCCCACACCGGGAGACTCATCAGCCTGTACATAACTATTAATATACAGTATGTGCTGAAATTGGAAGACGTACGGACTGAATACAATACAGTGTTGCCTCTAACAATCTGTCAATCTGTATGTTCATCTATCTATCAATCTCAACCTCTATTCACTTACCCATCAATTAATCCACAAATAATCAACTATCTTTGAACATCCTTACTTGACAGACAGTGAGTGTCAATACTCAATGATTCAGACAGGTGGGTAGGAGGGGGCAGCCATGACACATAAGGCTTTTTTTCTATCCCAGAACTTCCAGTTGGAGAGTCACCGACAGTCTGTTCTATCTACATCTTAATCTAAGCTTGCTTGGTGGTGGCTACTCTCTAACTGTTCCTCTGACATATCCCTGCTGTGAGCTCCAGAGCTGCAGTGTGGTGAGCTGGGATTTCTCAGAGTCCCTAACAGGATTAAAACTTGGTGTGACATTTTATGAATACTGTTGCAGACTGAATAGCCTCCTGAGTGCAGGCCTTTAGTGAGGCTGTAAAAACCTGCAGGGCAAGAGTTTTATGACTGTTAACTTTTTTCAAAAAGTGCAACTGACTTTGTGTATGTATGTCACTTGGCATAAAGTGTACCAGCTATAATCGAGAGACAGGTATATTTTAAAAATAGTTTTAAATGTACTTACTGGTGATACAAAAGGGAAGAACTTTTGTATCATCACATTCATGGAAACAAATACCTGCTTTCTCAAATTTAATCTTACTGTGATGATATTTTATTGTTCAAATTGGTGCACTATCATTATTCAAAACATTTTTTGTTCTTGAATAAAATAAAATAACTGTCAAAAACAAAGTCATTAACAACACAACAATGCATCCTATCTCAGGGGTGAAATCTACAATAATTAATTTGCCTGGCTTAAATGTAAACAATATGATTACAACTAAACTACCTACACAGCCAAGCTGATTGATTGATTACGGTTTAGGATGCCAGTAAACTCTATTCAGGGACCGTGAGCTGTTCCCAAAGCTTATTATTTCAAAACCCCAATAGCCCAAAATGTCTCATTGGATTGATTAGGCATATTCTGATGGTTGGTGACAGGGTAGGGGAGTGATAATGCATTATGCATCTTGACTCTAGCGGGAATTTGAAATAATAAGCTGTGAAAACAATAGCATTAGCTCTGGCAACATTCACTTTCCCAAAATGTTTAAATTTCTTCCAACGAGCCGCCGTTTAAGTCAGCTTCCGCATGCAACTACAAAATTTGCTGGCCCACAGACAATTCATAATATATTCTACAAAAGAAGTAATCAACAAGTGTGCTGCAAAGGGAGCAAACTTGGCTTTGAGCAAAATGACTTTGTAGGAATATTCAAACTTAGTTAGCATTTTAACAAGACACCAAAGCACACTTCTTGAACAATACATCTTAGTGGAAGACAAATTACTTTGCATTTCTGCAGGGTGCCCTTGGGGGGAAGTGCTGAACATAAACCAAACCCCTGCACCTGGGGGAAATTTATGTTGTGGATCTCTGATGATATTTGCAATTGAATTTTTATTGCACAGCTGATGGATGTAATAAAGCAGGATAATTAACAGAGAAGAAAGTGATTACTCCACCAAAAGTTATTTTGTTCATCTGTGACTAGAGCTCCATCACAAGGGCATGGAGATATATGACTAGTGTAAAAAGTGACCCACGGGGAGACACGTTTGAAGATAAAAACTCAACATAAATGTAGGCTTGAACAGAACGATTATTTAATGCAGTAATGAAGGAGAAGCTGTGATAACACGCAACATTAATGTTCCAGACAACAAACACTATTACTCTGCACTGCATGGGGGGTTTATTTTTAGAAACAAACTATTGTGAGTCATCTCCTTCCTGACCTCCATTAGATCATCACCCAATGAATTTTTCAAAACATCTCCACAGGACAAAAGAAACTCTTTGACACTTTTTGGTGTTACTATTCAAGAATGAAAAAGCCACAGAAGGAGACACCATTGACGTAGGCAAAGACTGACAAGTATCACAGCAGAAGACCTAGAATTGTTTTTATATCAATACTAGTGTCAGTTTTAGTAAAAATGGCTGTACCTGTATCAGTGTTCAGAATCAGAATCAGCTTTTTGTACATTGATAATAACTCACAACTTGCTCATTTCTTACCTGATTTTCAAGTTGGATGACTTTATTTTCAAGGCCAAAAATAAGTGTTATTAATACATAACATTTTTTAAATATTATTATATATTTTTTAAAAAGTCCATCAAATGTTCTGTATTAATATCACGTGTTTTGGCAATGAAAATAAAGTACACTGCATGAAAATTGATTGAGATATGAATAAGTTGTGAGTTATTTTCACAGTAATAAGAATGATACCCCTACTAGCTTAGCCTTGCCATAGGCATGCAGCTCAAAAGAGCAGGTCATTTCTATGTACTCATACCTGTGTGGCCGAGTATTTGTACACACAAAGAATTTGACTCTGGTACACTTTGCTCTCTATGTACAAACATTAAACATAAAATTGTTACAAAATAAAAAGTATGTTCAGGCTCAAACTAGACTTTTAATTTATATATACATATACAAGACAGTGATGGTATTGGCATCGATGTAACTCTCTGACCTAAATATAGGAACATGCTCTTGTGAGTGTGGCAGTTATTTCTTGACCCCGCAACACAAGATAACACAGAAAAAGACCTGTAGTTTTTTTTGATGCAATTACAGTATTGATAATGGCAAAGATATTGTTAATACTATCATATCAGCATCAGCCTCTGGTGCTTCCTTACAGTGAAGTGCCATGCATTTGTGGGTATGGCAATAAATAGCTGTGTTTACATGGATCTTTATAATCTGACTGTAAATTGTTTAGAGCCTATAATGAATAAACCGGCACCATATGAAAGACCTGATTAAGGAAGCCTATTGTGATTTTATTTAGTGGCAAACCTCTTCAAAACAAACTGACTTGAACACTTCACAGTTTTTCAATTAGGCTACTTGTCATGCACGGTCGGTCACTCTGCCTTGCAACGCAGCTCGAACTGGTCAGTGCGTGAGTGCGAGTAGCAGAGGATAGCTGTCCATCAATAAGTAATTCTATTTACACGCTCAAAGCACAGAGATAACTGATGCTAAAAGTGCGAAAGCATATTATTTTCACCCGTAGTGGAAAGAGGATTATCCTTGTTAGTCCATCTGACCTCTCTGCAGTGCGAGTGTGGCCTTGCCAGAGAAGGACTATTTGAAACAGCATTTCACGAACAGCTTTGTGAACCCATAGAGTGTGGGATTTGAAGGGCCAACAGTCTGCTTTCACTACATCTAACACTGAGGATTTAACAATGGCATTTTGTCGCCTCTGTCACATTCTGAAAAAAACACAAGAGATCTCTGAAGGATAGCTAGGTGTGAAAGAAAGCATATTTGAAGTGCCAGGGTTTCAGCTGCAGTAAGGAGGTAGAGGTATATACAGTATTTATTTCATTTTTCCAAACTTAGAGAGCTGCCCTTATTAGAGCTGGAACGGCTTTACTTCTCTGCTTGTGTGTGTTTAAATTCAGCAAAAGGCTATCAGTAATGGCTAATTGTAGGTGTACATAAACACCAGACCCAACTATCACATCCCCTGTGAACACCTGAATGGATATCTTCAATAAGAATGGCTTTAATAGAGATAAAGTTCATATATTCAGAAAATGCTCTAACTTCATACCATATGATAACATGACGGGCCAAGACCTTAATTTGTTCCCATTCTATTTCCTGGTTGAGAGACGACCCACTCGACCACTAAGCCACAAGTGGCCCACTGCATTACAATGGCAAAGTGTGGCCATCAATGCACTGATTCTGTACTACGTCACAATACAGAAAAAGACTTTAAACTTTTCTGATATTGGTTCTGGTACCAATACAAGTATCTGAATACTGCTGAAAATGTCATATCCTGTATCATTGAGTTTGCAGTTCAACGCATCGATCTGAAGCCCCTGGTAAAATCGAAAAGAAGCCTCTCCAGATTAATTATAGAAGATGTGTATTTCAGAAGGAGTGACATGTTAGCCAAAACTAGAAAAATATTTACAATCTACGGATTGTAAAAGACGAAAACGGGATTTTTCTTTCTTTTGTTTTTTTTTAAGCAATGTTATCTCATAATATCTAAATGTTATCTTGTTATATCAATATAACAAAGTACGTTCTCCCATGATAATAGAAATGGCGTTTTAGCCAATCTAAGGTGGAAACTTTTAAAAATGCCCTTGCCAGGGAATTGAATTAAAACATCTACATCGCGCTCCACTTTGCACATGCACATTACACCTTTAACTTGGGACCATTGAACTGCCATGCGTGAATCGGACAACAGTAACAATGAAATGATCTTTGTTATGTTGAGATAACGAGATAAGTTGTTATCATGAGATAACAGTGCATAAAAAAAGAAAAGTCCATGGCCATTCTTGTAACAATTCTTGTCTCAGCAATCTCATTTATGTTTCCAGTCACTCGAATGACGCAGTGCTGTTTAGTGTTGGCCAAAGCTCAGTGTTGGTACGGGAATATCAGGAAGGGAAACAAGCACTGCGAAATCCCCAACAAGACCTGATGAAGTGGATCCAGGCTAAGACATTATAAAAGACAGAAACCTGGCCTCAAATGCACCTGAATAATGCAAGTAACCATTACCCAACATTAGTCAAGTGAATTCAGGTGAGTGAAATACAAGAATTGTTTTTAATAAAGGCGCTTTGTCCCATTAAAAGACCATTAGCTACAAATAATGAATCACAGAACTCGCCCCCCTCACACTGAACTTAACACCACAAAAACACATCTTAAGAGACAGAGTTAAGTGATGTTTTAGCCGGAAACATCTAAATAATTCAGGTGTCACTTTAGTAAGTGTTGCAGACAGGGTGGGACAGTAGCTTCTTTCCAAATGGGACCGGGGAAAAAAGACTCTCAAGGCTTTTAATCAAAGTCCATGAGCCAGTTTTTGGAAAAGGCTGTCTTCAGACAAAAAAGTGTTTTAGCAACTGTTTTTTTTTTAACTTACTCAAAAGACCTAATAGAATTGTTTAAGGTTTGGCCTTAAGACATTTGGATAAGGTTCCTTGTTCAATATATGACATACACCATCACAGAAACCAGACATCACACCTATGGCTCTTGCAGTCTCTCCCTGAGCTGTGGACTCTGTTTCTCATATTGCAACCAAGGATCAACTGCCCACCAGGTAAGAACCACTAGCAAACACATCCTCACACGGCACCAGACACACACTCTGCTGTAATCTCTGCTCCAGGCCACACCATCACACTCTCACTGCTAAAACTGCCTCAGAGTCACTTCTCACAGGGTTCTGTCAGGAGGGAAGAGTGAAAACAAAGGAGAGGTGAGAAACCTGGAAAAAAAAATGAAGGCGGTATTAGGATATGACAGCTAAGTCGGGATATAGCGGAGAGAAGAGTGTCGGGCATTTTTCTACAGCTCATCATCCAGACCCCTGTCAGCCTTTTTCATGTTAACTCTCTTCTTCTTGGTCCAAACTTTATCTAACGTTCAGTGTTTTTAACTGCAGTGGCCTGCTTTGAGGATATGAGAGACATTTGGGCAAGAAATTTGTGGTACCTCTTCAAAAGATGGAGGGCTCTCTTAAGTAGTTTTCAAGGGACTACGCGGCGTGCATATTATTTAGTATTTAACTGGAAGCATAGTTAGTTAGGGACGGGAGGTGTTGACTTTAACAGTCACAGAGACGTTATTCAGCATCTCACACATGACTGCACGTGTAGGATGCATGTGAGTCTATATGGTAATGTATGTATGTATGAACAACCTTTATATTTCAGACCTATACTGGATCTCTAGATCAAATAAGGATTAAAGCCAGGCGTTTCCTATATTCACTGTAGCCTTTAACTGTATGATTCAAGGTTTTTTTATTAACCCCTTCTAAAGTGTGAGACATTCAGTGCAAGAAAAGGTGTTTAATTTGAACAGAGTGAAATTAAATCTCGGCGGTCTCTGTTACAAAAATGTGCAAATGGTTCCATGAACCAGCCATAAGAGCTGTGGACATTATTTAGTGTAGGACAACATTTGGGAGATTCAGTGAACACAGGATAACTGAAAGTGCATTATAAGAGTGAAAAGGTCACAGCGGCACATTGTCCTGTTTTTAATGCTGCAGCCAACTAATGCACCTGACCACCATATCCTCAAACAAGATGACAGACTTTAAAGCAGATGCTTATACACCAGTAAATGAAAATATCTGGTTCTTATTCTTATTTTGACTGACATTATTTAAATATTGTTCATATGGCCTCATGTTGACTGTTATATGTTCCATTTTTAAGTTATTTTTCCTGGCATTTTCTCTTTCTCGGACAGGACAGCCCAAATGAGACAGGAAATCTGAGGAGCAGAGAGCTGAGGAAGACATGCAGCAATGGGCTGAGGTCGGCAGACAAACCAGCAACCAAAGCCTCAGCAACCATTTGGCCAACTGGTGCCCAAATTGTGATGTTTTGAGTCGTATATGTCAAGGTATTAGGGCTGGGCAATATGTCCTCAAATTAATATCATAATATATTTAGCAGTTCACCTCGATAACGATAAATGGACGATAACTACTCCACAAGCTGCAAACCCCCTCCCATATTAACTTCGTCTACTTCAGCTGATGCTTCAGCCGCTACAACTCTGTTAAGGACTGGATGGGGTGGAGTCACGTCTCCAACGTAGGACAGGGACTTAAAAGGACATGAGCCCATAGCCTACCTACACACATCCAAAACCAACTTTTATTTATTTATTTATTTATTGACACAGAACATACTGACATGGGCAAAATGACACAAAATAATTGTCATAAATTTCTGTATCTTTAAATTTTCGGTTTATCGCCCAGCCCTAGTATATATCAAGGAAAAAGTGAGAAAGCACACCTCTACAGTCCTGAAAATTGGTTTTAAATACAGAATGAGTTGGGGTTGTTTTTCATCTAAACTTCCTCATCTTGCAGTTTTTAAATTGCAAGCTCATATATCAAGGCTTTGATGCTCAAATTTTGTTCAGCCTTCTGCAGAACAAGCCTTTGTTAAAATGGGAGTCAAGACTTCGAGGTAACAGCTATTGCTTCTGTGACCAGGTTAAACAATATCTTTACTCTTATGTATCTTGATCTTGATAAATACTGCAGAACCTTCATTTTCTTATGTTTACTGTGTGTTTTGTAGCTCACTGGAACTTAAGTGTTAATACCTTGACCTCACTTTAGGAGGTCAGTATTTCCATGAAGCGTATGCTGCTTCTATCTTGGTTTGTGCTTTTTTATGCTCTTTGAGTGGAGGTTTGGATAACTTTCTCTGCTCATTGTTTAACATTTTATTCGCTCTGTAAATATGAAAAATACAGCACAATGTAATAACTTTGAGACTGTGAGCAATGCAGTAGAGCTGTGACTTTCAAACGTGAACTTTGAAAATAAGCTGAAAGGATTTTATAAGGAGACACATGCTATCCATAACTCAAGTGTTTCACCTGTGCTTGGAGGGGACAAGAGACTTCTGTCTTTCTGAGAGGCTGTATTTCTTTTTGACCTGAACAGAGAGACACTCGATACAGGTCATGTTAGAGAGTTAGTTGCAGTTTGTAATCTGAGTCCTCTCTCCTGTCAATGCAAATGCACAATGCAGAGGACACAGCAGTAATAGATGCACATCCAATCAAGGTTAAAACAGCAGCAGAACAGTCACGCCTATTACATCCATAATCCCTTTGTGCTTTAACCACCTGTAGCAGTGTGAAAATGAATAAAAATATGAAGAAAAAAAAATCATCCCTGCATAATAAGGCACCATTTGAAACCTGAAGCTCATTAATAAGACCGCCCAGTATATTAATCTTTTTCTAAATAAGCAGAGTGTGGGCTGCCAGCCTGGATACAGGAACATCTGTGCGGTATTTCACAGTTTTCCTCAACTGGAGAGCTACTTTAATTTTCTCTCCATTATGCCGACCGAGGGTCAAATGCATACATTTATTCTTCTTCCTGAACAATTAGTCTTTTCTTGTGCAGTGTGAGAGATGAGACCACAAATGAAACCTTGCTATCACCTGCCAAGAGAAACATCACAGCGTGGAAATAAGACAGGTGTCGTCCACCTGTGCAGATGCAACTTGCCTACACTGGACTGTGAAATAACAGGTGTGGCTGTCCTGATGCAATGTGTTAATATTGTCAGGATTTGAACCCCCCCCACACACGCACACACATCCATTATTGAAGTACCATTAGGCACGACACTTCCAATAATACTCAGGAACTGGTGCTAACAGACTCTGGTTGTACTGTGCCTGCATGTCTGCTGTAAGGTTGATGTATCCGAGTGAAAGGAAAATAGGCCATTCATACATAAACCTGCTTGAAGTAAATAGAGGTAGAAAAATGACCAGATGTCCATTAAAACTGACAGTTGTTTTTCCTCTACTATTAAAGTGTACGCTCCTGCTCCCTGTTTTGAAGTAAAACTGAACAACATTAAAAGGCTAAAAACAAAAAGATGACAAAATAGGAGCAGAGGCCAAACAAATTTCTAAAAGAACCTCTAGCATGAGAGCATAAACACTTTGCTTTCTCCTTAAAATCTCCACAGAAAGAGCTCTTTTCAGAATTCACTGCAATGTGCCCGCTGGCTGTGTATTGATGTCTTTTCCTCTGAGAGATGGAGGACTTTGTCTTGCTGGTGAGTGTTACAGGTCAGGGGTAAGCAGACAAGCAGCACACTCCTCCTGATTGGACAAAAGTAAGCAAGATAAGTGGGCAGGCAAATAAAAGAAGAAATAAGAAACAGAGGGAACGGGAGAGGTAACCGTGGGAGGTTAGCTGGGCCAAAAGACGAACATGAATGTGATCCTAATTATTTCAGCACGGGGTGAGACGTGTCTTCTCAGAACACCAACGGGAGAGAAGAGGTGTTATGGAGAGTGGGAGTGTGAAAGTTTAAGTTTTGACATGATGCTAATTCCAAACAGCCGTGACAGAGAGGGAGGCAGCAGAAGAAGAGAGAGGAGGGGGTGGTATAGGAAGGCAATTTACCAGATATCTCACGGTTTTACGGTGTTTTGATTAAAGCCTTTGTTGCCCTTTGCTTAATCAACAAAGTGTTTATGGCATGTATTGTATAACACTTATTCAGGGCCAAGTAAAATTTTTTAAAGAGGTTTTGTAGAAGTAAACAACACACCCTGGCAATTAGACCAACCCCTGGATCGACTGTTAGCTGTAGAGACAATAAATTAGTCAAATGTGCTGTAAATAAACCATTCGTGCTTCCTTTTTATTCCCTTAAGATCACTGTGGTTGTTTTAAAGAAACAATGAGTTTCTCTCTGCTTGAAAGGAATCTAATTTTCCAGCATTCGCCGCAAGTAATGGTTTTGCTACTATATAGCTGGCATGCTTTTCAATACACCTGAGGGCTGCTTTAATTTAATCTGTCTCATCAAGATCAATAAATGTGTCTGAACTGTGATTCTTCAGGACACACTGCCTGCTAATGGGCCACAATGATTTTAGAGTGACCATTTTCTGCAACCTCATATACACATTTAGGTGCACTGCTTTGCAGGAAATCAACTCTAATCAAGCCTGAGAGCTGCCGCAAAAGCAAAGCTCTTACTGACATTAACAGCAGCCTAAAAGGGCCCCTAATATGAAAACACATTTTTCACTTGCTCTACCTTTTCCGTACAGTGGTGGAGATAAGTGCACAAAGATGGCTGTGAGAAAAGTATTAAAAAAAGATGTGGGAGGGTGAGAGGAGAGGGCTTCCTAAAGCTGAGGGGGAGGCGGAGTTGTGGGAGAGGATTGAAGGTGCATGATCAAAGCCTATATTTTGAAATCACTTACTTCTCCATTAGTTTGATTAATGGGGCCAGCCTCACAGTCAGACAGTGGCAAGGGGCTTGAAAAATGATGCAATTACTGCTTTTTGAATAGAGGGCTGAAAAGGCCTGCTTGAAAGGAGGATCTGGAGGAGATTCTGCAGGGCATCCTGGACAGTAGACTATACCTTCTCTTCATCCATCCATCTGTCCTCCCTCCCTCTCTGCCCGCCACACACCCTGAAGCTTCCGCAGCACATCCCTACCCCTATGAGGCGGCTCCCATCAGGCTTCGTGACATGCTTCACTGGCCCTAAGTAAGCTGCAGGAGCAAACTATAAATTTTGATTAATATGTATCTGGATCTTTCAGTGTTTGCATTGCAGTCCGTTTGTTGCTACTCTCTTGTCCATCATTGCTTTTCATATTCTTCTGTATTTGCACCAATGCTTGGACTGCATGAGCTTATCAAGCAGTCTAAAAAGATCATTATGTAAACCTCTTTTGTGATCAGATATAACAGAGAAGTCTGAAGTGGCACTTATTAAGATGTTTGAATAAAACCCTGCGATAGTTATCTCCAAAGCCTTTGGTATACTCTAGATGAGTTGAAACAGTTGATGCATATGGATAACAATGAGCAAATACGTCCTCTGTCAAAGGAGCGATATGTAATTCACAGTTGGTATACTCAAAATAGGTGCTGCAGTCCAAACTCAAAACACCGGAGAGCATTGTCCCTCATCCTCAGACCTGAATGGTTGCCATGTCACTGATACTGAAGCTTTAGGGATGCAAGATGAGGCTGAAACTGTCTTTGGTGTCCCTCACCATGAGTCGAAAAGCTTCTATATGGCTGTACAATATCCTTACTGTTTGCAAATCATGAACCAGTTCCTGACAGTTTTTTTAAATGTTACCAAATTTAACAATCGGACCTCCAAAAGGTAATGCAAATTTCTGCTGATTAAAAAAAAAAAAAATCTAAATGATTAATTTCTTTGTTGACAGGTTAAAAAAATGAAATTATAATTAACTGTGGCTAAGAATACAGCAGCTGACATCGAGCCTATTATTCTGTTGGAAAAACACCAGACACTGAAAATACACACTGACTTTGTATGATTCTTCACCACTGGAACCAGTGTGGCTGACGATTACCTATCAGTTTGTGTTAGATTGATAAGTGAGCTATCATTTTACCCATCTTCACTAGTATCCATGTTTAATCAAAAAATAAGACAGACTTTTGCTTACTTATCAGCTATCAGCTCATCTGGTGCCGAGGAAATTAGCGAGCATGTCATGGGTTCAGAAACCTCCCTGCACTCTCATGTCTCTTCATTCTCCTCAGATATTAATCCAAGTTTTGCCGCATTTCCGGTCTGAAGATTTTCAGGAAAATTGAGTGACTTGTTTATGAGTTACCAATGTACCAGAACCATTTGATTGCCTGTAACGGGTCTCATATTTGGCAAACAGAGGGGAATCCAAAAGGGCTGCGTGGGGGTGCCTTAAAACCATCGACCAAAACAAAAACAAACCATTCTGTTCCGGTATCAAAACTCTGGAGGAGGATATGCTGGCTGCCATGTTACCAGAGAAGCCAATATTTTAACATAGCATGTTCTCCTAATATCTGATGATATAATAAGGTTATTTAAATTCAGTAATGCCTTCAATATTTTACCTTTTCATGTCATGTTTGGATTTTAGTTAAAAGACTGTTGTCTTTATATAAGTTGCATATCTGGGCCTAAGAAAGTTGTAAAGTGAACAGCCAGAGCAGCACAGTTTTAGTATAAGAAGAAGGTTAACCTGACAAAAGGATCACCCACAGAGAAATTCCATCTGGACATGAATCTATATGATGCTGTGGGTTGATGCTGAGATTGAAATGATCATAATCACTATCGTTGTATTCTCACTTCTTTTTTAAGCTGCTGTGTTGAATGCAATTTACAGGAGCCATAGCAACAAACGGGTCTGTTAATCTATATGGAAATGACAAGGAAAGGGATTGGGTAAAAGAAAGAAAGAAAGAAAGAAAGAAAGAAAGAAAGGGTCTGAATTTAAGATTTCTGCTGGATGCAGAGTTACATGGCAACTCTTCTGCAAAGTAGAAAGTGCAGGAAAACCTTTACAGCAATGTTTAAGTCCCTAAATGCCACTTAACCTGTGTAATTTTTGATAATAACTACTTTCACCAACTCACTATTGTAACTGTGATTATATTTTGCGCTCTGTGGGAAGCCCTGGTTATTACCATAATGAGAGCGCAAATGTCTACTTTTCAGTAAGAGCTCTGAACTTTCACATTTCTTTGTCTGCTTCAAGACAATCCTAGAGTCAACACCCCTTCTTGAATGTAGCACTAGGAGAGCATTTTATTGTCACAGTGTGTGTGCACGTAGGCTTATGGACACGTATGAAATGTGCCAAATATCAATAGGATGAGAGAAAAGAAGAGAGAGGCTTTTGGTATCCCCTTTAGAGGAAACTGACAGCTGAGACGAGCTGATGAAAAGAAGCAAAACCACGAAATTTAAAAATTCAAGTACTTTGTTCCAGTTTTAATTTGACAGAGGACTTCTTGGCATGATACTGTTGTAAATATTTCAGCTCTTAACCAAGCTTG
This sequence comes from Xyrichtys novacula, assembly GCA_962446985.1. Lineage (NCBI taxonomy): Eukaryota > Metazoa > Chordata > Actinopteri > Labriformes > Labridae > Xyrichtys > Xyrichtys novacula. The sequence goes on along the minus strand of OY660874.1, from coordinate 19,336,205 downwards.
AATTAAACACAGGATCACATGAAAGTCCTGGCACAATGAATTACTCTTGGTGGAGTGAGAAATCCGAGTTCAAAATCTATCCCTTATGCTCGTTCACACATTAGCATTTACAGTGATTCTCTCCAGAGTGCTCTTTAGGTTTTTACATCAAAATCAGTTAAGGGTTTCTTCCAACGCTTCCAATGCAAAGTAAATCCGCTAATGAAATTGTAGAAGCACTCACAGCTCAGTGAAACTCCCACAGGCTTGTAGGGGAAAAAATTCTGAGAACAGCAGCTCTCTATGCTGGTGTGTCATTGACCTGTTGCACGTCTGTAGCTTTAGATTTAATGACTGGAACTGAACAAGTGGAAACATCTGAGATTGAGGAATGAATCCAACAAATAAATCTGAAAAACATTAAGAAAGTTAAAAGTCATACCAATTTACTTGTTTGACTTACACGAGGCAGAGAACAATATGCAGCGAGGGTACTTGGTTACTTTGAGTGACAGGCGGGGGCTGCTAGTTGTGAGCTAGGCGTCTGTTGAGTTAATTTGGATGCTAAGCCAGCCCCCCAGGCCTGTTGTTGTTGCCTGGGGGATTTTTCTTTTCATGCAAATATCAAACACATGAACAAGACTTGCTTAGTGGTTTATTGCACCAACAGACTGTCAAAGAACTCCATGTCCAAGCTTTTTGGCTGACGGACATTTCAGCCTGATATAATTCATATAAACTAGACTGATTTCTCTGTGGCCGCCTGTGCAATAGAGGTATGATTGTTGTTCCTTTCTCCCTCTGGAGAAAACAGCAGGTCTAGAGATAAAAAATACCACTTTTTGGGGGGTAAAGTGCGGTTTCTATTGGTATCTGAAAGGGATATTCCAGCGTAAAATTACGTTTGGGTCAAACACACCGCAACATCGAGTTAGACACCCCATCAAGAGATGATTGTTGCTGACCGCTTGCTTCTCTAGTAATACTTCCTTTAGTAACAGCCACAAGATAACAATACACAGCGGTCTCAGGAGCCACACACAAACCTCAACCAAAACGCCACTCTATAGCCACAAATAATGCTCAGAACAGCACCTAACTTCATCAACAGTACATACAGGGTCCCAGCTATAGCACGAGCCACCAAACATCTTTTTAACTTTGCCTAATTTCTTTAGCAAAGAGACTAAACACAACTCACCCACTCTCTTTCAGCAGCCGCTTGTTTGTGGGGAAACCTTAGATGGGTCCATCACTGACTGCAGCGGGGTGACGCAGCTCAAGGAAGAACATTTATGATAATTTCTTAATGGAAATGCAATCAGACCAAGGCGCTAAGGCAGAAGAACTACCGTGTCAGCAGTCCAAAATGATTAATATGATGATTATTGCTTCAAGGAAATGATAAAGTAATGGAGGGTGTCTAACTTGGTGTTACGGTGTGTTTGACCCTAACTTCATTTTACGCCGGAACATCCCTTTAAATCTCAAAATACAGGGTCTGACCACACAAGGCTGTAATAAGACCCACTATTACATGGCCCAGATGGGTTTTTTTTTTACCATGTGAAATCTGTTTCAACAATGATAAGGGCCATGCAAATCAGTAACAGCTGCACTATCAAGATGTTCGAATCATTTCCTTAACCTGAAACATCTGAAATATACAGAACAATACCTGCATGGGTATTTTTGGACAATCTCACTGTCATTTACCGCTCATTATAGTTGACAATAAGCACAGCTTATCATTCCAACTGCACACTTTCACACTCTGTAGTTATGCATAAATGAGATACAGTATATGGCCTTATCTTTCAAATGTGGGTGTTAACACATTCCTGAGGATGATACTTCAAAGAGAGACATGAATATGCATGTGCACATGTTGGACACTGACTGGTTATTTATGTGTGAGCTAAAGGAGAAATAAGCAAGCAAGTTAAACAGGAAAGAAAGAAGCACCAGGACACCTGAACTGCAGTTTATATTCATATTCTTTCCACAGGGGCTGTACTTTAATTGAACATTTTCTCCAGAGCTTCCGGACTGTGATAGTCTGTGTGCCGGGTACCAATACAGTACTTGTTTTCCAAGTGGTTGGCTTTGCAATTACCCTTATAACTCTTACTGTATTTTGAGGCTGCCACTTGGGAAATGGGCAATAATCCTGAGCCCACAGCAGCAATTTCACAGAGACAGAACTTTCCAACAATATTGGTTGCTTTTGGTATAATTGCATCTCATATTTTGCTACGGGAAGACAAATATACAAAGTGATAAAGCTATTAACATACAGACAAAGTTACTGTGTATTTGAGTTTTTCAATTCAAGAGGAAAATGAAGCACATAATTGTTTTGAAAAACTTGAAATGGCTCGACTGTCTTAACAATGACAACAAAGAAATGATTATTTTTAGACATCTGAGTGCACTGAGGACATGCTGACAGGCTTAGTGCTCTGGTCCTACTGCTGGCTTACTTACTGAAACAAAAATAAAAACAGAAGGGCTCAACTTGGATATTTAAAGGACTTCTGACACTCATATGCAACTCTAGAGGTCACCAGATAAATGAGACAGACTTCGCCGGGTGCCTTTTACGAGATTTTCCATCCTGAGGAAATCAAAATAGCCCAAGAGGTTTACTGTTTCAATAATGCTAAGCATGACTCATAATCGCACACATCCATCAAAGTTTATCACCTACTGTCAGCATCGGCCTGTATTTTGGGTGCTGCTGCTGCTGCTGCTGGAATACATATCCTGAACAGTGTTTTTGTCCCATACGCCTTACTGTACTGAATATTTGGAAGCATAAAAGACAAGGTTAGAGTGATCACAGAGGCTGGGTGGTTATCAATTATGCCGATGTTGGGGGTTTCATCACTTTCCTCCTCATTGTTATGATAATCACCTCTACCTCCACCACCATCAGTAGCACAATGTTCAAGTTATTTACCCTTTGAAGGCCCCTCTCACATTTTAAAAAGTGCCTGACACTGATTTATGTGACGGGATAAGCATGCACCTAAAATACACCACAGTTTTTAATTCTCTGGCATTACTTATGAAAAGGCAAATTATTTATGAAAAGCTCTTTAACTTCAGCAGATGATTCATACTTGGAGAAGTAATAACAATCCATCAAGTGGAGAGCTTGCCAACTGCCCTGGATTCTCAATTTTAATACCAGAGTTTGGATATACAACCATTCCTCTTGATTATTCCACCCTCCCTGTGAAATATGTACCTGAGGAGGAGGTTTTTATTTAGATTTTGTCGGGGTAAACTACTTTGTTACTAAGTGTTGTTCCGCTGGAGCCAATATATTGTAGGCAAAGACAGACATCCTCGGAATATTTCACAGTCAGACAATAGTGCCAAGTTTTTCACCAGCCTCCAGGAGGTAGGTTTAATTGATCATGGACAGAAAGGGCGCCATCTATTATTAATCTGTCAAAATGCAGCATTTATTTGTCATGCAAAGCAATTAATGCTTCCTCGGCGAGAGCTAATATTTCTCCTTGCACCATGGTAAAAAGGCAAGGCTTATAAGAGAAGAAAAGCATGAAGAGTTTCTGAATTAACTTAATTCTTTTGCTTTAGTCTCTTAGTACAAAACAGCTATGATGACTCTCACACCAACCAACACATATCTGCTACTAATATTCGAGTCTATTACTGTTGGTACTGTATGTACAATGGAGAAAATTTCTATATTGCTAAATTACAATGGCAGAATAGAGGTATCAGATGGTCTAAAGAGAGTATAGCATAATGCATCTGTCTCCAACGCAGCAAGAGACATGACAGAACAAATGGAGAGAGAATATTACAGAACAAAACAAGTAAGCAGAGGGAGCGAGGACAAATAACCAGAAGAAGAGAAATGAAGACATAGACAAAAGTATACAGTGCAATAAGAGAGGAGGAGGCAAGAGAAGATGAGGTTATAAGCGGAGGGAGAAAAAAAAAATAAGAGCAGAAAGACAAAGTGCCCATGTAGGGAGAAACATGAAACCATTAAGATGGGAAAAACACAAAGAGGAAAAGGGGGAATGTCCTGTAACAGGGACAGGAGAGGAAAAGAGAGACAAAAGAAAGGGAGGAGAGGAGGGAACAGAGGGCAGGGGAGGATGAGATGTAGGACAATGATAGATCGTATTCTGGCAGGCTCAATTTGTCACGCTGTTATTGGGAGGAAAATGGAATAGAGGAGCAGCAGAGGGGGTCAGAGGAAGAGGACAGGGTCCAAAGGTGGGAACGTTAAGCCAGGAGGGAGCAACGGCGGTGGACGGTAAGCGAGATAAACTCCACACACCTCTTCACCTTTGGCCTTCAAGAGATGATTACTGGGGTCACGGCACCAGACGACTCCATCCCAGTATTCCGGGCCCACACACACTGGGAGAACACTGGATATTTGATACCATGTGTGAAGGAATTTTAGTTTTTTTTTTTGGTGGTATCAATGAAGTTTGTTGATCTTATGTGAATTTCTTCAGTTATTAAAGGATCAAGTTTGGTTATTAAAGGAGCATGCCACCTATTTTTCTTATTAAAAAGATTGGTCTTACAAAAAGGGCAGTTTATTTTTGAAAACAGGAGCCAGTCGCCCTTTAAGAGTTGGCCATTTTGGGGTAAAATAAGAATATTTCGGTACCCCCATCTGTATTTAATCAATAATTAATATCTGGATATTCATCATAGAAATATATCTTTTTCCTTTCTTACAACATTCCCCTGTGATTGGATCACAAGTGAAAATTTGTTTTACTACATGTAAACTCTAAACAACCAGATATATTGGACTTTGTTTCATGGATGTAACTCATTCGTTTCTGAAGCAGTATTTTGAAGCCCAATGGTGGTGGACGGAAAAGCTGAGTTCACCCAACTTTCAGCTGACCCAGCATGAGACAAATTGAGAATTATGAAGCAGGCCTATAGCCCCCTGGCTAACAGCTACAAAGAGCCCACTTTCCAGTCAGGTTAGCTACGCTCTTATGCAAAACTTGTAACCTTGACAGCTCCAAAACATCTTCTCATGGAAAATCATTTTATTCTAGCATGTGCAAATATAGTTAATAAACACAAAAAATCTGTATATGCTTATATAATATTTATGTCATATCCTTTATTCACCTAGTAAGGGAGGTTGCATGCATAAGGAGAGGGAGCTGGTGTAGGTCAAAATGTGGCCACAAGCAGTTTACCAGAGATCAATAAAAGACAGTGAAGACATGCACTGTTATCAGAAAGGAAGAACAGATATACTGTGGATCTGCCTGACTTGTATTTCCACGCACGGCCCACACTAATGCTCAACCACATTTTACTGAAGACACATATGGATACGCATGAAAAGTCAGAGTGTGACCAGCTGTGCTCAGAGCTGTCCACTTGTGATCAGATCACTCAGGACACATCACACCATCCAAACAGCCTCTTTGTTTCAGTGTCTAAATTTGCCGTAACCTCAAAATACCCATTTAGGTTACAGTCAACAACCCAGATATCAACACAGGACTCTTGGCCCATGAATGTGGAAATGTACTACAGATTCAGAATGTAATAAAATCATGCCTGATACTGACAGACATAGAACTGTTAAGGGTAAACATCCTTCATTTTGAGGGAATATTTTCAGGATATTATAAAAAATAAAGAGCTATTAGCATGTGTTACATTCAGGCGCCTATCAAATGTTCAGAGTCCCAAGATGGCCTTTTGGGAAATAACATATGCAGCTTTACATAATCCAAGAACAAATTTCATGTCATGAATATGCACAATAGCAAATACATAAATTTGCATTCATATGCATACATGCAACAGCTGCTTCATTGTAATCTTATATGATGCAAAATAAAAGCCCTGCCAACCTTTCGATATTTCAGTTTTTGTCGACTTGTTTCAAAAAGGTTAAAATCCTCCTTCATGTTTATTAATAAGGTCTTAGTGGGTGGTGATGGTGTACACAAGTTCATTATATCGAAAGGTGCTTCTTTTAATTTGCCTACTTCAGTAGGTAAAGAGGTTGGACCAAACATGAGGATTTCTTATTATTATGCAGTTTCTAGTTTAACAGAACTGCAAACTACGATCTCAATGTCAGCGATGGAATTAAATCAATAATCACGGATGTGTGATATGCAGTGGTCTCAGAAGTTATTGGCTGATGATGGGAAAAGTTGTTTTTTATCATCTCTTAAATAAATTTAAAAAAAAAAATAAGTGACCCGAAAAGTAATCATTGCAAAGTTGTATTGTAGAAATGCAAAGGCAGCTGTAGCCTCACTGAAAAAGGAGCTGATATTTGATGTATTAGGCATTAGTGGACTGCCAAAAGTGAATACCTGAAAGCCAAATCATTTTATGATAAAAACATTGGATTTAGAGCACTTTTTAATCAAAACTTTTTCCCTTGATGGAAGAATAAATATTGTGCTGAAATTTGTATGCTGAGTCCCTACTGTTTTGCAGACATACCAATTTAATTTTCTGTTCAAATGGCTTATTGGTATGGAAATATTGCCAAAGCAAGTGAACAAACCAATCGGCGCAACAAAATTATAAAAAGTACAAAAAAGGGGAAAATGAGTAGGTGTCTCGTCCCCCCTGTAAGAAAGACACTGAAAAAGGGATTCAAGTAAAAAAATAAAAAAAAAGTATTTGTTAATGCCAACAGCTGAAGCTTTCTGTGTTGCTCACTGGTGATAATGTTACTTCTAGTGCTACCTGCCGGCGCAACATCAGAGCAGCCATGCAGAACTGAAATTTCACCGTGGAGTTGGTGTCATCTCAGGTGAAGTACCCCTACAGTGCCAAGCCTGTTGATGCCTACAGTGCTGATGAATGGTTACTTGACATCTTACAATACAGAAATGTAGAAAAGTTTTATAAACATGTTTTTATCTGTTCTTAGTATTAGCACACATACATAAAAAAAATCATGCACCTTTTATATTGGATCATATCAGATACAAGTGGGCCTTTGTCGAGTGGCCCATATTTGGACTTTTATTTGAGAACGTTACATTCATGGCATACGTAGCCTGACATTTTTGTTTGATTATAAAATAGGGATATCTCCCTGATACAGCAGAGGATAGTCACAAATAATGCCATCAGTAAACAAACTCCACACACTGTCTGTTTATTAAACACAGTTTATCTTGAGACTGTATCACCTGTTTAATCTCTAAAGTTATGTCCTCTATTTAAATTTTTGCTTCTGTTTGCCCTGATTATCGCCGGCCCCCTCTTTAAAGTCAAGCGTTGTCTGTTACCTCCTTAAACTCTTCTAGTCTCCAACTCTAAATGATGTCAATCACCCCATAACACGCTTCCGCCCTCATTGGTATTCTGGACCAGGCTGGTTGATTCTTGGAGGTGGCTGTGTGTGTGTTTTTCTATGAAAAAAAAAGAGTCAGGCTGAAAAGCACTTTTGGGGCTTTGTAATTATACCTGGCCTCACTCATTAGCACTAAGGGAGGGGGTGTAGACAGAACTGGCAGTGATGGATCAGGGGAAGGAATGAGGGGTGACGCGGTGAAGGCGCGTACATGTGTTGCGGCATCCCTCTATGTGTGTGTATAAGTGAGTGTGTGCGTGCGTGCATGATTGTACAGGATGTTGTTTGTGCCAGCACTAAACGCTCCCCTGCACCAACACCATGCTCTCTGTTTCAGGTTAATGAGTCATGCTGGGATAAACACTTCCAGGTCATGGCCAGCTTTGTTCTGTCTGAGGGAGAAAAGGAGAGTCGAGGTACTGAGACAAAACTGTGCAGCAGTACATAAACAAACACATATGCATGCACAGAGGAAAATAAGGACACCTTAAAGAATACACTGACTTCTACGAGTTCTTGCTATCTTGGTAAGAGGAGCTTCCTTCTATGAAACTAAAAAGATGCTGACAAAAAGTGGGACAACAGTAAAATTGGGGTAAAAACTGGAAGAAGTAAACAAAACCAAAAGTACTGGGCACAGGAAATGAAGACAAGTCTAGACACTGGGGACATTAGCTGTTCCAAGGAGAGAAGCTGTAGATGGAAAATGGTTTTCGACTTTTTTTTTAACAGCTTGATAACGACTTAAATTGCTGCGAAATGGCAGGGAATAACTTTGGGATAGGAAACAAGGCGCCCACAGACTGAGTGGATTATATTTTACCCAAATTCTGCTGCCTTATGTTAGTCTGCAGTCTATTAATAAAACAGGTTAAAAAAAAAACAGTTTTACGCTCCCTGTCACCTTCACATTAAAGCGCACGCTATCTTCAAACACTTATTGTGTTTCCAACCCACGACACCCTGACTTTGACGAAACAATCATGAAGGACACTGAATGTCACAAAGTGGGAGCTTACTGTCAAATAGCAACTCTAGCTTTCATGTCGGAAAAATGTTGAAGAGAGTGAGATTGTTAAATGTGTAAATGTGTGTGTGTATTTTCTATGTGTGTTTGTTGTGTCCTGCAGGCTGTCATGTCACAGCACATAAGTCCCCCAGCAAGAGAAGCCATCATCACTGCCTTTTTTTCCCCCAAAATCACCTCTTAATAGCCCGTCAACTTTGGTCGCTTTTAAATCGCTGTCCACAAGTACTGGTGACACTAAGATGGAAGAGTCCTTGGCATCAAAAGTCACTTCAGAGCAAGGGCAAATGTGTTTATTACTGCTCATGATCCAGCGTCACAAGGGTGCATTTTTAATCAGCCATTCATGGTCTCAAGTCTCAAGTGAATCTGTTTCCAGATCAATACTCAATGAGTTGAAAATTTTTTCCCAAATAACCAATCTATGCCGTCCTGGCACCCTGCTGTTGGGGTACCAAGTGTGCCTATTAGACCCTGTATGGTGGAGAGAAACACACTGCAGTGCATTGATTATAAGAGAGGAGGAGGATGAGAAATCATCTTGAGTTATCTCTTTCCTGACTTGATCAGGAAAGTTGTGCACCTCATTGATTTATGACTCAATTGTATGTATATTTTTACACAGATCAGAGAATGCTTAAGGGTGTTATGCAGATGCTGGTGCTGGTCTTATCTGGAAACAATATTTCTTTAAAAAAGGAACTTATGTACACAAACTCTAGCTGAGCAGCGAGGGGCGCGCAAATGGGTGCAAAGGACAAGAGAGATTGCAAAATAAGGAATATCTCCTGTAATCCAAATATTAAAAGGAGCGATCCTGTGCCATGATTCATGACAACTTTTCCACTGAAAGTTCAACACAAGCTCAAATCAAAGCTGTGCAATTTATTTCTTTTACCTAGAAACTGTCCTCGACTTAACAGGAAAATGAAACATGACCTGAAAACAAGATGAAGCCTCTCCACAGAAAGATCTGTCCAGGCTTTTGCTTTCAAAAGTATCCCAGAAATACTTGATACTACTTTTTAGATGCTTTAACTGATTATAAGCCAGAACAGTTCTTAACTTCTCACTTTACTGTCTATTTAGGCCAAGATCTGCACACAGCTTGGGGGAAAAAAATCAGGGAGCCTATTCTTCAGATGGACTTTAGATGTGCTGCTCATAGCGGTGGTCTGAACCACGGTCTGATCTGTATACACCATGATAAAAATCAGGCCATTACAGAGCCATCATGCAGCCAACACATTTCTTGTGTTCAGTGCCCAAAGGTACAAGTAGCTGTGGAAATGCAACAAATGGGATTTACTGTACAAAACTGGAGCAAACCAAAGTGGACAGCTCAGTGGAAACCAGTTTTTTTTTTTCTATTTCAATTTGTACTGCAGACGTAGAAAACTAAACACCCTGAAATATATTAGTCCCATTTTGTACAACTGTAATAGTCCTTAAAACCTGGTGTTGTCCAATCATGTTAAATAGTTATGCTAATTCTTACAATTATGCATAATCAAAACATGCCACAGTTCAAAAAAAGGACACACAAAACTCATATAACTGTCAAAGTCCAGTACCTGAGAGATCTTCAGAAAAATCCTGTTCAAATAACTTCTTAATTCTCTGCACAAAATTTTGAAATGTCATCGTAAAATGATTTTGCCGTGTGTCTTCGAGGAGACATATTTCATTCAGGTTTAAAGGGATCGGTGCTAACAAGGTGCAATCTCGTCTTTGCGAGATTTTTCCGGAAAACAAACTGCACTTCCTTCACAGCTGAGATCATTTTAGCTGTCACAGTGGGAGAAACGGATGAAAAACCTGTGAACAAGCTTTCATCTTTTCCACATTAGACACCTAATCTGGGCTGCATTTGCACTTTCATAAGGTGCAGATTAAAACACTTACAGCTGTCAACATTCATTCCTTAATTATTGCTCCAAAAAAAGCCATTTTCCCCACCAGCTTTAACAACCCCTTGTCTGCCAGATAGCGTACCCATTTTCTCAGTCTCTCGGCACTTGTGACTTTTGTCTCTTTTCCCAGCCATCTCTTCCTGAAGATATCCCCCATTACTGTTTCATACAGAGGAGCTTTATTTCGTTGCCAGAGCGCCTTCCAGCCATCTTTTTTTCATCTTTGACCTTTCCTCCCCTGCATCAATCTCCACTTGTCCTTTCTTCCTCTCTTTGTGCCTTTGTACCCCCCCTTATTTGTGCTCTGTCTTTCTCCCCGTGTGTTCCTGTCTTCTTCTCTTTACCCTCCTGCCACCCTTTGCGGCATCTTTTTCCCCTCTCACGCTCCCTGGCAGCAGACAGCAGCGCTTGTCACTCTTGTAGCTCGGTGTTGCCGCCGCACAGGAGGTAGACCTCACCCAGCCTCCCCGCTCCATCCATCAAACGGCCTGCAGGGCTGGCATGCTAAGTGACACCACCCTATTTTGCTTCCCCTCACATCAACACCTTTACGATGACACTGCCGCACTTACGCAGAGAGAACAATAAATGAGATGAACGAGGAATCACGATATAAATGTCTGCTATGGATCAAAATGCTCACTGCATTATGAGACTATGTCAATAAATGCAAAAATAATTCGTTATCTTATAAATTGAGTTTTTATTTGTGTTAGCGATGCAAAAATGGGGAACTTATCATTCCTAGATTTTACATTCAGAACAGGTAATAATTTCTGAGAGCATTTTAATCAGTGTTTGTGAAAATGAATGACTATCTCCCAAAGCCAGTACCCACAGAGCCAAAAAATCTAATTTGAGCGTCTTGAAGATATATCGCCCAAAGCTGCTCCATGAATTACTTTGAGAGTGACTTTGGTAACTCATAAAACGTGTCAAGTTTTTGTACCTAATTGTGCATCAGTTTATGAATGTTGTTCTGCAAATCTTCACTAAAACAGCCCAAGGACGCAGTATATGGGACAGTTGAAAGCCTAAAATTCCACTTTATGGCCCTCTAAAAGGCTTGCGTGACTCAAGTAAGGTTCCCCCGAATGTGAAGGGAACAGAAAGTAGCTGGGTGTCAGGGACAAGGCGGCGCCAGAGCTGACAGAAGACGCTACATCCTCTCATGGCCGAAATGAGCAAGAGACGAGATGGCAACTGTCTGGACAGGAGAAGCACAAGAGCGGGAGAAACCGCCAACACTGTCAATTACATATGCATGTTGTTTAAAGAATGAGAAACGACTACAGCCTGAGAGGAGACTGTTAAAGTGATAACTGACTTATGACAGAATGTGTAACTCAGAAAAGTAGAGCGCATTCAGACTGGGATGCATGCAGGCACTTTTCACGATGTGGATTATACCCTTTAATCTGAGTCAACTGAAATGAGAACTCTAAAATGGATGTTTTAATTTTGTCTGCCAAAATGATATTTTAATGAACTGTCTGACTGAAATACAGGCATCTCTATCATCTTTCCAGTGCTTATTATCTGTTTTTCTGTCATCACAAAAATATTTTCAAAGAGGAATATACACAGACTGAACACAGACGTGTTAAAGCCTCTGTAAGGAGTTTTTCAACAATCATAAAAACAAACTGAAATTCATATAAATGCCTTTTATGGTTTACAAAAGCAAAATCCTCTCTCTCAGTTTTTAGGTTGCAATTCTTAATACCTGAAATCGTTGTATGGGGTAGGTGTCCGCTGCAGAAACAGCCCTGTTTTTGCACTTTTCTCAATAAATATTCACTTGGTGCATTTGACTGTCACAAGTCAGCAGGATAGGATTTACTGTTTGGCAAAAGAAGCTACCTAAACGTAGGGAGGACAACATGTGCAAGGACTGCTTTGTATCCAGGGGCACCAAATTAACACAGACCTAAAAATTACTCACAGGAGCTTTAAAAATGCTCCACGACTTCATTGTGTTGTTATTTGAATCACTTTGTAGTTTTTTTTTATTTTTATTCTTGATGTTCCTTTTCCTTATAAATCCCTTTAAGTAACGTTAACTCAAACAACGACCCCAATTCTTCCTCCCAACTCATAAGAAGATACCCAGACTGTTTTATATTTAATGTGTTTATCTATAAATCACTTTGTAGCTTCTCTCTCCCCCTTTTTAGCTATCTGTGATGTTTTTCCTTTAGGCCGAATTTTAATCTCTTTAAAGATACTTTAACCAACTTGAAATCAAACCGAATCAACCTACATACTCTTAAAAAGGATACTCTGGGAACCATCTATCCTACACACAATAAATAGTCGATTCTAGTCACTTTGCAGGGTGTGTTTTGTTGTCTTGAAAGTTTTTCAGTCTTTTTGAAACCATTTTGGTATCATTTTAGTAACCAGCAGTCTTTGTAGTTAGTTTGCTTACCATTATAGTTGCTTTTCTGTGCTTGGTATATGTCCCTTTTAAGTCCCTGCGTCTCTTTGTGGTTGTTATTTTTCTACTGCATCTTTGTCAGTTTTAATCTGTTTGATCCTGTTTTACATCTTCTAGAGGCCATTTTTTGAGTCTGCTCTTTGTTGTTCGGTCTCTTTGTGGCAGCTTGGAAGAATTTTTGTGCTCATTTTGTGTTCTTTGTAAGTTGGTTTGGTAATCCATCTGCGCAAGTAGGTAGAGAGAATGAATGTGAATTGTACAGCACAGCAGAGGAGATGCAGCAAAATAGAAATGGGGCTGAAAGAACTTTGAAACTCACACAAATGACAAATTCAGAAAAGAGCAGGAAATAGAGCATGTCTCTGTGGTAAACAGAAGTATTACCCTGCTACATCTCATCACCTTCATACATTTTCATCCACAAGACTCGCAATAATGCAATAATGCACCCTTCACAGTGCACCAATGCTATTAAGCACCCTGTTTACCTGCATTTCTTAGATATACATCACCAAAGTATACACATAGAAAGATAGGATGTGGATGATGAATTTTTGATCAGGCATCCTGTCGTCAACACAACATCTTTCTCCTTTGTGCTTCCTGAACACTCAGCTCTCTTTCTCCGCTACAATATTGGCATATTTACATTTCCTTCCTTGATGTTTCAACAGGGGAGTGGATATACTCTATGACAACAGTAACCAAGGTATTAATGAAGCTTTGATGAATTAAAATATCTCCACCACTCCTAATATATTAACATATTCAGAGGATCATTTGGGAGATGTGCTTAATGTGAGGCTGTGCCTCTCTCTCAGTCCCTAAGATGCCTCATGGTAATTGTATAATGAATGATAAAGAATATAATGTGCGAGATTAAATGAAATATTATGAGGAGAAAAAAAGGGTCTGCAGCAGTTTATGTGTGCCTGTGTGTGCTGAGACACAATTCATCAGAGAACAGGGAAAGATCAAAGCTGTGAGTCATTAATAAAACTTGAAAGCCTCGGTGTATCCACAACCTGTGCACTGATTTATTTATAAGTGCTTCATTTTTAGATTAATTGTTGAGCCTTTACACAAAGCTAATTGGAATAAAAGTGATGTTTTTGACTTACTGTTAGATCAGCCCTTTTTCTTCTGGAATATCTGAGTATTTGAAAACTTGAGCTGAATAATAACAAACCATTTCAGACAAAGAATCAATCACATGCACACCATGTTCTTTTATTTTGAGAGGGTTTCAAGTTTCAAGAATAAGAAGTTGACGGGATTGTAGTGTGATGATGTTTAGACATTAAAATAAATGGGAAAAGATTGCTTAGTGTTCTGGGAACTGAAAACTGAAACCCTAAAGTGGATTACTGACTATTAAAAAACAGTTTTAGAGTTTTTTTTATAGCAACAATTTAAAAGAACATTGCAGCAAATGTGTAAACTGCAGGGAATAAAAGAGACATACTGTACTCCTGTCATTTTAATGGGTCTTTTAAAGCTCCTGGGATGGACTTTATCATCCTTTGTGGACGGTCTCTGCCCATCGTGTCCTCTACATGCTAAGATAGTGTCTCCATACTAAAAATCTCATCCTGCTGATTTTTGACAGTCAATTCTTTTGTGGACATTTTATACTGACATTGTAAAAACAGGGCAGTTCCTTCAGCTCCTCGGCTTCCACCTATACCCTCTCACACAGGTTTCAGGCACTTAAAGTTATGATATAAAAGTCAGAAGTAATCTCACTGATGGTCTTTTCTGCTTTTGGATTTCATGAAAAAGGTTTTTAAATGAATTTCAGTCTAGAACATAGATTTCCTCAAAAAATATTCACTGGAGCTTTAAATATTTTACATATCCAAGGATGCCCAAATCCTGCTTTCCAAATGATTTTGTAATTTCATAACAAATCTGGGCTTCCTTTGCTGAGCTACTACCGTGAAATTCATGAAAAGATAGCACAGAAACACCAAAAGCCTGCTGTCTTATAACAACAAAATGTGTCACTCACTGTGGGTGTTTGCTGTGCTGTAAATAATCTTGTTTGACAATGATAAAATTACAGTATGGTAATCGCCAGTGTTGTCATTAAAAGGTCTTGCATACCCTTATAAAAATCAGTCTGTTGATCAAATGATCTTCAACTACATTAAATAGAAACGAATGAATGTCTAAAACTAAACAGGTATTTGTATAGCCTTATAGTATTTTTAAATCTTTGCATAATGGTCCTAATCTTTCATTTGAATTGCAGAACTTCAAGGGTTTCATTCAATTTCTCTTTGTCCTTGGGTCAAGATGATGAGTCAGGCGGTGGAGCATTTGCTGTGTAGAACCATCTCCAATACTGCCACTGTCCAACAAGTCCGCTCATCAGACATGAAAAAGCACTAGAGTGCTCTTTTTACCCAACATGAATTCACAGAGTGGTTTTAGCAAGTAAAAATCCCTGCAGATGATTAAAGGAAAACTTTCGACTTCCTCTTCACCATTAAGGATGAGAACATAGGGAAAAGTTTGCTTTAACAACCTATTCCAATTATTTCTAGTTTACTAGTGTTTTAGGTCATTCATGATCGCAGCAGCTCATCTCAACTCTTTGAAGAGGGTCATTTGAGAAGCTGAACTTTGAACTTAGTAAGGTGAGATGAAAGAGGAAAAGTTGTGTATGGCTTAGATGCATCAACTCCTACACATCACAACAGCTATGAATAGTAACCATAGTATAGAAACACAACAAGTAAGAGGTTAGCTACAGCTCTTGGGGTCTTTAGTATGAGCCTGTAAATGTGAAATCCTCAGAGGTTACACAATCTCATTTGACTTTGGTTAAACTCTGCCTGAGCTGTTGATTTGTACAGTAAACTTAGCAGAGAAATCCAGGTGAATGTTCACAGAAGAGAAACTATTTCTGCTTTCCAAAACTTTTTTTTTTTTTTTGCTGCATTTTTGCTGCTGAAACTGGCACCTGAAATTTAGTTTCCCTCTAGCAAACTCGATGCCAAAAGCAAAACACATCTCAGTCTGATCTCTGCCATCTGCTGTGGGGTTTGGTGGAGCTCCACAAACAGACAGTTGCAACTTGTTTCATCAGTTTCAACAAGGGAAGTGTCGACAGTGCAGTTTAATTGGTAAGTTCCCAATTGAAACTGGGCAATTTGTGTCATGTTACTAAATAATTTGATTGTCTGTCTTCTTTAAACGTTGTAAATTGTTTGATCATGAGGATGCCAAGCAAAAGTAATTGTCTGGCATCCTCGTGATCAAACAGTCTACAACACAAATGATCCTGATGAAAAAGCTGCTGCATCTCTGCCTATGTGATTCCTAGATGGAGCAAAATCTTTATGAAGTATCCTACCTGGTGGATGAACACCTGTGCACCTCGAGGGCTCATGAGCAGTACAGCTCGCCGTAAGGTGTCCCGATACCGGTTGAGCTCCTCAGTGCGCATCGTGTTGAAAAGGTCAGTAAAGACGCGGCTGACGTTACGGTCTACCCTCTGCAAAGAAACATCCAGACCCAACCGAGACGCTTGGTCCATGAAGGTTTGCAAACCCCGGATATCTGAAAAGAGACAGACAACTGGTGTTAGAAAGACGGAGAGAGATCAAAAAAGACAGGCCATTTTGGCAGGTTCTCTGTGATCGAGCTTTTTATTCCCCGAGCATTTAATCAGAATTATGGGTACACAACCTGCACTTTCACACCTGCACATGCACTCAATATTTTTAGGCTTTGTTCCAAGTGCTTCCAGGCAGGTTTCTTTCTTTCTTTTCTTTTTTATTCTATTTTGCTCCTGATCTGAAGCGTGGCAAAACACAACAAGCCCTCCTGTCTTCCCCATTTCCTGGGGTTTACAGGATATGAAACTGCAGGCAGGTGTTGCTGTCACCAGAGATCACTGTGTGTGTGTGTGTGTGTGTGCGCGTGTGTGTTTGTATCCGTGTGTGGTACACTATACAGGAAGCCGCTTATATGAGGTTTGAGCTGCACACACAAATCAAAGGTGATGTGCAGCAGAGGGCACATGATAAGCACACAAATCCCAGCAGTCACAGCAGCCCACCATGTGCAAAGTCATGCTGCATTGTTGAAGAAAGGGGGAAAATCACTATAGGGCCAGACCTCTTCCTGCATCCTCAATGGTTATGTGTGTGTATATGTGGGTGTGTGTGTGTGTTTGTGCATGGTTGGATGGGCGGGTTTTCCCCTGTTGCATCTCTGGAGGTTTGATGAGTCATCCAGTGCTCCAGTGCTTTAGTACAGAGGAGAGATGATAAACAGAGACATGGAAAGACAAACTTGCTCAAGCAGACATATGGCTGCATAAATAGAAGACACACACACATTTTGCAAACACATACATGCAAACCCACACAATCAAAGTGAAGAGTGGTCCTTATTCATGTTCATGTGGCACAAAGAGCTATTTTACCCATGAGAAAAAGTGGAATGTAGGCTAATAAGAAAGAGCCTTGACCTGGTCTGAGTTAAAAGGAACATATGGGTGCTTTGCCCTCATTTCTTTGTCTTTATCTCCAGGCAAGCTGAAACCACAATCTGACCATATGAAGCAGATCAAGACGAACTAGATGCTCTGCTCAGTTTTTCTCTTTCATCATTGCATTGCAGTTTATTCTTGAAGGTATTCGTGGAATAAAAATGTTCAAAGGGCAGAACAAAACATGAAATTAAATCATTCATCATTCTAACGTCTTTCCAAACTCATCCTGCAGCACTCTATGAAAATCCTCCCAAACACACACACACACACGCTTGGACGCACGCACGCTTTGCTTTTATTGGTCTCTAAGTTGAAACAATTACCCTTGATAGTGCTACTTTGGAGACAATGAACAATAGCTCAACCTCTGAGTAATCCCTCCTTCTGTAAGAGCAAAGACACAGTTTTTCTAAGTTAATCACGGCTCCTTTTCTCCTGTTTTATAACTTGACTGTTCCAGTTAATTTTTTAAAAATATTTCGCTTATACACAGCGTTCAGCTACAGCTACAGCTACAGCATTGACTATAGATTTAGCATATAATCTGATCTATGTGTAATGTGGTCTTCATTTTAAGCCATATTTGTTAGGAAGCCTGTACAGAGATAAACCTTGTGTGTATTTGTGATGACTTAATAAGAAAAAACTGGATACACTTTTACATATCCAAAGGGCTTTGTCTTTCCTGTAGTGAGGAATAGAGGCAGGGCTGTCTCCAGAAAATGTAGGCAGGGGTGGCCCTGCTCGGGCACTGACTCATGCAGAAGTCACATCATGCAGTTTCCTACATGCATTATACACTTGTGTATTCTATTCAAGTTGAAAGCAACACAATTAAATGGCAACGTATGAATCTTCACTGATTAAATCTTAAGGAACACAAAGATATTTGATCAAAGTACCTGTTTAAAGTACTTAAATTGACTGCAAGCAAAATCCTGCACGCTACAGTCAGCCTTACAGTTATTGTAAACAATAAAGCAGATGTGTGAGGTATTAATTTTTCTTCTGTTTTAAATACTAGCAAAAAGAAATGTGCAACACTTAATGTAAATAAAAATACCAGCACTCTGTTGAAACCAATGAGCAACTTCAATTCTCAAGAATAATAACAATGTAATAGTGCTAAAAGCTGCAGTCCTTCAAGTGTCCACTTGAGGCTGCCTTCAAAAGCTCTGTAGCTGCATACACACGCTCTCAATAAACCCTTATATATACAGCAGTAAACATGTTTACAGCCTGACTTTTATCTGAATGCCTTGTTTCTTTACAGGCACAAACTAAACATGGATGATTATTTTAACCCATTAGTTTTGAAGATATTTAGATTATCTATAAGGGGGCAGCTGTGGCTCGGTGGTAGAGTTGATCTTCTCTCAACAGAAAAGTCAGGGGTTTGATTCCAGATCTTGTCCACATGCTTGGGCAGGACTTTTAACCCCACTCACCCTTGCTGGTTGTGCCTAATAGTGTGTGAGAAGGATTAATCAAAAATTGAAAGGAGCTTTACATGGCAGCTTCTGCCATCAGTGTGTGAATGGATGAATATGACATGTAATGGAAAAGCACTTTTCGTGGTCAGAAGACACTTCATTCACTATTATGATTTCTGCATAATCAGGAGCAGAGCAGACCCAACTCCAGGGTCAGTCCACCAGCTCTTAGGAAGAAGATTGAAGACCCATTTTCAATTTGACACTTTAACTCTTGTAAGGTCAATAAAAGGTTGGCTTGAGTCACCATTTCCAATATGGATTGCCACTGACAGGCTCCAGTAGCAACCATAGACTGTGTGCACATCATAAACATTTGTCTGCCTTGACGCCAAAACATTTAGAGCTCCCTCTAGTGATTGCCTGCAGTGTGAGTCTAACATTACCTCCATAATGTTAGAAGATGAGACAGAGACCAAACTTTAGGATTAAATAACACTTTTTTATACCAAGGGCAAATTTTTCTGAAAACTTTCCCGGTTATAGTTTTGGATTTTGGAGTGACACCTGCCTGAAGTGGCCAATTAGATTTCAAAGAGGGCCCATGCCACCTATACTGACCCCTTTGGACATGGTAAAATAATGGGTTCCGCCCAGTACGATGTCTTCAGGAGTACTGATGTGGACAAATCCTCTATTAAGATGTTAACCACTTCCATGAATGCAGTTTGGATTCCATCAAAAGATCCACCAAACTAATAAAAAGTTTTTTTCTGCTCCCTCGTTCAAACGCTGGAAAGTTGCCATTGGTTAAAAACTTTTTTTATCTTCCAGATTGTAAATACAAGAAACACTCAGTAACAAACAAAGTTTTTAATCCCATGAAGGGCCGAGGGAAAGCTACCATGTGATAACTTCTCTCGGACCCTGATAGAAACATCGGACATCAAAGGCAACGTTCCAAACCAGTAGCAAGCTTTTCCACAGGGCAGCCGTGTCAGCCGTGGACAGGGCTGCAGAAAAGAGGATTAACGTGGAATTAAAGGTCTGATTTCTGGACATGTTTACCTCAGCTTCGTTTCTGAACACAAATCTGCTTGTGAAAGTTTTAGATATCAAAACTTAACTGTTGACGGCCCCCTTCTGTATCAGCTTCCCGCTCTCTTGGTTTGACAAATGACAAAAAAAAAAAAAAACTCAGTGTTCTTGATTTCTGTCTGTCCCTTACCTATCACATCACACTGAAGAGGAAAAGACAGATAAAAAGAGACTGAGAAATACCCCATGAATTCCTCCAACATCCTCTCCATCTCGGTCTCTGTTGACTTGGAACTAAAGCGGGACTCCCTCTTGGACCGGAGTAATGTAGAAATGGGCATATCATGATCAAAGGGCTCAGAGGTTTTTACTGAGCTCTCAGACCACATTGCAATCCAGGCGGAAAACCCACAGAAGTGGCTCAGCTACCAGCCTGTGTTTACTCAAAATGATGACATGAGTCTGGTATTGTTGTTTTGAAACACCATCTTCTTACCAACACCAGGTAATTATGCAATATAGGTGTCATTTTTTGTTACCTAATCGAGGAGCATGTAGTTTGGATGGCTGTCAGAGAAGAAGAAGGTCAAGAAGATAGAAATCTGTGTTTTATTTTGATGCAACTTGTCTTATCTGAACAAATCCTATAATCTACAATCAATAAAGACACAGTTATGTATTGTATAAAGTAAAAATGAATATTCAGCTGTAATTGGAGGTGGCGTGATATTCTACCATATGTATAAAAGTTTTGGTGTTATATTGACTCTTATGTAACAGCTTATTTCCTATCCTCACTCTCATTTCTTTTCTCGTTTGTTGCCAATTCTAACAAAGAAAGTACCCGCTTTCATTCTTGTCATTCATGACCACGGGTGCTATAATGTTGTTTGTGCTGCAAGACAGCTATCAATGTAATAAAACTCCAAATTAGGACCTCCTGGTGATTAGAAAAGTGTATAAAAATGCTTTCCACGACAAAAATAGTACGAAAATTGGAGACAGAAGGCAAATTAGCTGCAAACTGCCCATGGGAGTAAGTAATGACAAAGAATTAGGGCCAAACCACTTTGGATTTCTTTTGCTAATTGAAAATAAAATTTCCTCAGGATTTAATTGTGCAATTGATTTTCCATGTTTTTAAACCGTTATGATCGAGAAAAATGTGAGAAAAACTCTCAAGAAAAAGTCAAATAATGAACCCAACTCACAATTATTATTAATACTAAGAATTAATGCAGCCACATATCAGATAGTACATTTACTTGTTTTATACATATTTTATCTTTCAACTATGTGTGGGCTTTTTCTTATAGACACAGTGTGCAGAAATAAGAAGGCTTAGCAACATCAAACCATCAGATTCTTGATTGAAATGCTCCCCTGCTCACCTCTCTTGTTGGTGAAGAGACAGTGACCTTCAAGAGAAAAAAAAGCCTCCTGTGATGCATGATGAGTATGATCCTCATCTAGTCAAGTTTTACAGTCAAAATTATCTATAAACACAAATTACTTGTGCCACTAGGCCTGGACGATATAGAAAAAAAGCATATCGATAAAAAATAAATCATATTGATCGATATCGATAATTATCGATATAATTATTATAATTATTTAACATATATTTTAATTGCAGCCCTGGATGTTTTATGCTATTGCTTAATGACCTACTTTTAATAAAGAACACACAAGCACTGAATTCAAATTCAAACCTTTATTCAACCACCTTTTTTATTTTACCACAACTGAAAGTTTTTTTAAAAAAGAACTAAAAAAAAAAAGAAATCAACTTAAATGGCCTGAGTGACGTCAGTAAATACTGACAAACATAAAGACTAAAGTGACCAGAAAATCTGATAAATAAATATTTAAATAGTCTTTTGATGAAAATAAACAAAACAAACAAATATATAAATAAACAGAATAGCTTTAGGTGGGAATAGCATACTACCAGTTTTAACTGCGTGGGAAACTGCCCACAGCCTGGTGTCTGAACACTGAAATATTTCTCCCGGGGTCGGGAGATTTATTTTTTTTAATTATCATGTGATTGACTTAATACACAAACTAAGCACGAGAAGCAGGACTTATCCACGCCGGTGTTGTGTCGTAGAATGCACCCCTGCCGAATGCACCCCCTGCTAGTAGCCATGATCCAAATACTCGCGTCTTTGTAAAATATGAGCTCATTTGAACGTATTTCCTCCGCACCCTTCTCACCTTTTCAACCCCTGACCCATTTTCATGCCTGAAGCGCTGTGTTTGAGAAATACTTGCGGCCGGGCACTTCATATCGCGGGTCGAGAGTGGCTAGAAGCTGGTCGAAGCCAGGCTTTTCAGCGGTAGTTATTGGCAGTATGTCCCTCGCTATGGAGCATGTTACTGCATGGGTGATGTCCTTATGCCGCTTGGACGCTTTGTCGTATTTTTGGCAAGAAACGAAGTCCAGTTTGGTCGGCTTCACTTGCTTTGTGCTGGTGCTGGCAGCGGTTCCAGAGGATTCCTCCGACGATAACGTGGAGCCGCGGCGCGGCCGACACAGCTCGTACTCCTGCGGGTGCGATCGGTTTAGATGGTAAAACAAGTTGGTTGTGTTACCAGACTTGGTTTTTACTAATTCTCTGCAAATTTTGCAAACGACCGCTGTTCGCTTTTTGTCAGACTTCTAAAAACCAAAACATTGCCATGCTGGTGAACTACTGAAACCTTTTTTCCGGACAATGTCCTCCGCTTCTCCTTGGTGTATCATTTTTTCTAATACACGTGCTGTCTGTTGTGGTTTGAGAGGGGCTGGGCTTGGTGCCGTAGCGTACCTGGGTCTGCGTTTGTGATTGGTTTGGAGGAAGTAATGACTGTAGTAAAAGCTACATGATAGGCTATGATGAAAAAGAAAGGGAAACTGTGTTTTTCTATCGAACTTTTTATCGACCCGTTTATTTTCCATCGCACCACACGTCTATCGATCGATATATATTGTTATCGAATTATCGTCCAGCACTATGTGCCACCATCTTTTTTATTCAAGCAGCTCCATCAGTGCTACTTTAGAAAACATGGTGGGCTCCATGGGAGGGTACCGGGTCCTTAATTGTTTCAGAAGACTTACTGTAAGTAAAAAAACAAAAAAACAAAAACAAAACTGAAATGTTTTATTTACAAACTGGTGATTGCACACTTATCTTATATGACACAGTACTAAGGCCACACCAAGGAAAAAAAATAATAATACTTTGAGATTAAAGACATTACTTATGAGAATAAAGTAATGATTTTATTACGACTTTATTACCATTAGTAATTATGAAGTTTTAATTTTTTTATTATCTTAATGTGGCCCTCACACTCCGTTGTAATTTTAACATACGCTACTTCTGAATATTATTTTGTATTCTGCTAAATGCTGCTAAATATCACACACTGCACCTTAAACTCTGTACTGTCAATACCCTGTAATTACATTACAGGTTGCTGTTTGTCTGTCGATAAGAAAGATCT
This sequence comes from Xyrichtys novacula, assembly GCA_962446985.1. Taxonomy (NCBI): domain Eukaryota; kingdom Metazoa; phylum Chordata; class Actinopteri; order Labriformes; family Labridae; genus Xyrichtys; species Xyrichtys novacula. Next base: position 19,313,013 of record OY660874.1, on the reverse strand, counting down.
TATTTCTACACAGCTGTTCTCTTTCTCTCTGTTTTCTTGTGATTTGTACATTATGTTCAGCAATACAACTAAAAAAAAGGATAAGCTTGAGGAGAAGAAATCTTGTTATGTCCACACACCCTGTCAACAGTGGTGTGTCTCACACTTCAGCTGTGTTCTGTCACAACAGGGATTTAATGGCAAGTAACGGTGTGAAGTCAGCTCCAGGCTGACCATTCATAGTCAGAGCAGGAGGAATGTGTTTAGAGAAGGAAAAAAAACTGATCTGTAGTCATAGTTACCTCGCTTTCAAGCTCATGGTGAGCTCTCGATTGTTGTATACCCCACTGAGTAAAAATTAGAAATGTGAAGGTGATGGTAATAAGTTTTTATGGATGTGCCTTAAAAGTAGACGTTGATAAGCAGGGAGACTTGGTTTTCAAGACTTTGGGGTTTGTGAAAAAGGACTTTCAGCTGAGATCTCAGTTTTTTTGCACTACCATTGTTCGATCTGACTCTCAACCTAACAGGAATGGAGTTGAAGGTGTCACTATTGGCTGCACTGGGATTCAGATATCTATAACTATTCCCCTGCTTTTATATGAATAATCCGACTGCATTAAACTCTTTACTCTGACTGCTCGACTGTAGTTATCTAAATTGCAAGAGACCTTGGATGACGGCTGATAGATTCTGCGATAGACAGTGGAAGCTGAAGTGGCAAATACACTCTTTAGACAACAGATGAAAACCAGATCATCTCAGAAAGTAAAATCTACCCCTGTGCCCACAGACTCTGTATTTTTATGCAGATTCAACTGGAAATCTTTGAAAAACTTCAGCTTTTAGCAATTCAAGGTTTGCACATTTGTTGGAACATCTTATACCTGGCAAGGCTGTTTTCAAGAATGAAAATGAAATGAAATGGAAAAAAAAAAAAATACAACACTAACTTGTGAAAATCTTCAAGTTATCAATCTTGTTTTTTTTTTTTTTTTGAGTTTTAATTTAGGGGAAAATGAGACACATCCACCACCACACAAGGGAAGAAAGACCATCTTGTGAACAAGACCCAAAGTTACTTAAACACCCTCACACTACCAGAAAAGAAAGTTCACTTGTGTAACACTTAGTCAGCTTACATACTTATCCTCACTGCCAAACTTTACCAGCATGGTTCTGGATACAGTGACATCAGGATGAGTACCGAGTCAGCTCTTTTAGTAGAACATCCGACCAGAGCAGAGGTGCAAAATTTAGTATAGAGAGGTAGCCAATCTTTTGCTGAATAATCTCAATATAACAACATACAGAAGGTCATGAATAGGTATCAGTATGAGAATGAGACTATTTCAAAATCAGCTGAAAACTCCTCACAGTGCCCAGACAAACAGCTAATATTCCCCCTGTATTACTGAATAGTATCAACGATTTTCATAGAATAATGTGATGGTTTCTGTCAAGCCTGCAAAATAAAATGATCACAACAGAGCTTCAAAGCTCTGCCCTGAACTATTATCCTGTATTTGGATGCAGAAGTCTACACCCCTTTATCCTCATTTGACCATGATCCACTCTGTGGCACGTTGAAAACAGCATCTGTTTGTTGCATTACTGTCACTGAGTAAAAACAACATAATGCCCCCCCTTTTTTTCCCTTTTGGTGGTCAAAGACTACAATACTGGAAGACAGCGCTGTCTCCATAATGGTTCCAATATGAGCGGTTGTGTCTGGATGTGCAGAGGGGGCTGCAGCAGTTCCAGCCTTGAACTCAATCATTATTTCAGTCCAGAGCTGGTGAATGGTCTCAACGATAATGGCGAGTGATTGTATTTTTTGGCTTACTGCACCAATATGCGAGTTTTCATCCAAGTGGGAAATAAAATTAATTGCCCTACTTAAGTTTGGCTGACATGCGTTTTGGAATAGCACACTGTTTTGTGTTGGATAGGAGACAGATAAACCAGAATGCAACAGTTAAAAATGATGAAAATATAGCAATAGAAAGCAGAAATATCAAAGAGTGAGGACTCAATGGGACGGAAATATGAATCCTGCCAAAAACTACGGGTTACATTTTAAGTTTATTTATTTATTTATTTATTTGGTTTAAAATGAGGTCAGGTTTCTAGTTGTAAGACTGAAACCAGCCAGAGATATTTTATTGAACCTTTCCTGGATATGATTATGCAAATAAGGTTGGAATATTTATGTTTCTCTTTTGCAAAAAGGTCAAATGCTTTCTGCGTGGTTGTGCAGGGCTTATTTCTTCATTTCCGGTTGTTACTCAACCATGTGAGTAATGAGGACAGAATTAGAAATATCTAATATCTGTATTTCTCTTTTCCTGTAATTTCTTACTGTCAAGGTGGTTAACATTTTGTAGATGTTTCCTGTGCTTTTTTTCAGACAAGATTTGATAGATGAGGTCAAACTAAACCCATGTAGAGCTAATCCCTGCTGTAGACTATTTAACAGTACTGTACTGTGCATCAAATACAGCTCAAACACAATATTTTTTATGTTCTTAGGCAATCTGTCATGAAAATGTCCTTTTTCCTTTAACCTTCTCTTTGAATTTCTTTTCTCTATTCACATGGAGGGCCAATTACCTGAAGGTCACATGTACGTGCACTCACTTTGAAATAACCTGACAAGATCCCAGGAAGTGTGAAAGACCTTATGGCCCTCAGAGTGCCATTAATTCAAGTGAAATAAAAAACATATTAAGACTTGTATTGAAAAGAAAAGAAAAAAGGAAAAGAAAAAAAACATCTTCAGTGCTCTCTTAACACTCGCCTCTCTCTCTCTCTCTCTGATCTGTCACCGCCCCCAACCTTCACACTATGTATTATAGACCTGCTACACACTCTGCAGGAGATATCCTTAGTGTTTGTCTACGCTCAGACCCTGCCTGTGTTATAAATGCACTATTCTACATCAGGAACCACCTCCTACTCGGGACCAAAAGCAGCTTAATCAATCTCACACCTAATCCCAGCCTAATTCTCTCCTCCTCTAACAGAGAGCTATTCACCACAGGGTGGGCAGAGACAGATGTAGCCGCTCCACAGCCATTACTAGGCACGTGTTAACTGAGACAGACCTGCCAAGGATCCTACTGTTGTTCAGGAAAATCGAACCTCCGTTTAGATTTTCTATAATCGTGCCTCAGTTGTCTTTTATGCTCTCCTTGTTATGATGAAATGACAAGGTAATTTCACAGAGGCTTTTGTTTGCAGATAGTCTACCTGCTGTTCACCCTCATACCCAGAATCAATAGCTGCTTTTTTTTTTGCATACACACAACTGTGACCACTCTGTGAGCACAGCTTCAAAAAGAAACAGAGAACACCTTGAAATCTTTAAAAACATAAGTGTGCAGCCATGCAGCTCTGTGCATTTATTTACAGCTGTGAGCCTAATGCTAATGTAAACTCAAAGCTCTCTCAGGCTTATCAATCAATCACATAAACCTAAATCTGGCATGTGTGATACATGGGCCACCTTTGTAAGGTTGTCTCAGTTTTGCTCTTCTCGGGTCAGTAATTTTAAATGTTTCTCTTGAATAATTTGATTAAATCCTTTACTCAGGGCTTAGTGTTATTTGATTTAAACAGCCACAGTGATTGGATGGATTTTGCAAATTAAACTGCATGTGAAACTTCCACTCATTCATCCCACTTTTCTTGATTTATTATTGCAATTTGAGGTTCATTTCCCTTACACTGTCAATGGTAAAACGCCTTTAAAGTGGACACCTCCATCTGCTCTCATGTATTTCTAGGCCGAGGCATGTGAGGCGATGACCTAGCAGGTGGAGGTGTAGCAGTGGGATTGATGTCAAGCTCCTTTTGCTTACCAAAGCAGTCATTAAAATGTTAAAGATCCCTCGCGTGAGTAGAGTTTACAGCAGAAGAGTGATTTGAAGCAGACACTTGTGGTTATGGAAAGTTCAATAACTCGTGTCACATCTCCCTGATAGTCAAGTTGTTTAATTTCCTTTCCCCACGGTTCATGTTGTGTGTTTCCTGTGTAATTTTGTACATACTCTTGTCTCTCAGATCACTTCACTTCCTGCCTTACTGTGTTTCCTGTAATGCAGTGATGATAGCTCCAGTGTATCCCGGCTGTCTGGTTGTTTCCACTACCTAATGTATATTGCCTTAGTGTTTCTGTATCTTGTTACAGTTTTTTTTTGATCTGTGTTTTTGAATTTAGCCTTAGTGTCTTTTTTTGTCTAGTTTTGTTTGTTTACTGATACATCTGCCCTGTCCATTTTGATTTTGGGTCAATCTACATGGTCATGAGTGAAACTGACAAAAGAAGCATATTTTTTTTGTGGTGTATATACAGAAAAGCTTCTTAACATAAATCAATAGCTATTAGTTATGGAGTAGGTAACTTTATCCTAGTTGTAGAAGTCCTGCAAACATTGTGTTTGATGGTAGTCTGTTGGCATCTACAGTGGCATCAATGCTTTTTACTTTCATGTTGACTGGGCCACATTTGTAATTATTTGAAATATTTATCTGCGTTATATATGAATTTAATTGGAACAATGCGAGTGAGCAGAAGCATCTGTTTGTGGGCAGAGAGGGAGGGGAGAGGAGGAGTTGAGGGGAAAACTGGTTGGGAGGGGTAGTGTTTACATTCAAGATTTCTCCCCAAAACTGGCACCTTCTCAAATCCTGCCTACCCTACCTTTAACATTAGCCTCATTATGTAAATCTGAGAGATATCAATGTCGACCTTTGATTTTATGTCGATGGCTTTCAACTTTTTTTAAAAATTCACAGAAAGCCAAAAAATTAAACTTGGTGCAAGAGCAAAAGACTCAAACATTGGGATATGTTAATAAATCAAATAGACATCTCAGCGTTACAGTCTGAACATCAGTAATTGTCTAAAGCAACGTCGGTCATATTTAACTTGTTGAGGTACATGTAAAGACTAATAGTCAACACCAGACTGAACTGTGTGCAGACTAGACTGAGTGTTTTGTGTCACTTGCTTGCATCAGATATATTGGCATGTTGTGTCAGATTTAAAACAAAGCGTAGCGTGACCGACTTATTCAGTTTGCAGAAATTCTGCTGAGCATCGTCTATTTGAAGATACGGTTATTTTAACACAACAACCAGAGATGAGAGTGTGAACCTTGGTTGTTTCTGGTCATGGTGAAATGTAAAATGAAATGGAATATAACCACATCTTCGAATACACCACAGGACCTCAGCCCACCGCTGTCAATTCAGTCGATGTCATTTAAATGCAGCCAAAAGAGAACGGAGAACAGTTGTTTGTGCGTGAAAGTTTCATTTGATCTCTGAGCAGTCTGGCTGGTTTGAGGAGAGTGCCCACAATTCACAAGGGACGGCATAATCCTTGACTGCAACAATGAAAGCTTACTGTCAAGTTTGTTTTTCAGAAGGTGAGGTGAACTTTAGCGGCTTTTACATTGCACCATGTCTATGCTGTCCTTTTCAAAATAAAAGCTGAGGCATTACGCCGCCCTTCAGTGGTGTCAGAGAACAGGGCTAAAAACTGCCACAGTTTTCTTGCTTTAAGGCAGAAAAACTGTATCTACTATGAATATATGATGAGACAAAGAGAACAAAGGGATTAAGTGAAAAAAAGAGGGAAAAGATCAAACAAAGCTCGAATGGAGACTGAATCTCAGAAAGCATGAGGGCTCTCTTAGCATCAGGATTTTATTGTGTTATCTTAAAATTTAAGTCTTTCTTATTTGCCTCAAGGCACAAAATGTAAAACCACATAAGGATTGTTTGCAGTTCAGTGTCATTTTATGGAGGAAGAATAGCTGAGGAATAAGGTTACTCCTGCTACTTGTGAATGAAATTATGGAACCCGCACTCTCTCACGACAGAGAATCAAATTATGTGGAGAAAATGTACAATGACAAATGGAACCAGGGGAGGTGAAGCCTTGAAAGTTGTTTACATAGCGGGCCTTTTATGCAGCTGATGCATTCATGGAGACTGGGATGAATCAGCTTCTCTGACACACTTCATTACACTGTGCTACACTTTGCCCCTAAGGTTGGGAGAGCCAGCTGTTAGAGCTGTAATGAAACACCAGATTCACCATGTGATCTACTACACCAGAGCCTGGTGTCACTGTCATCTTACAGAAACAGAGGATTGAAGAAAAAAAAAGAAAAAAGAAAAAAATACATATAGTAGATGCAAACCACAGCCTGTAAGTGTAATATAGATAATGAGAGTTTGGGTGTTTTGTTGTGTGTAGAGCTTAAGTATTGTTCCTGCAGGCATGCAATCCAGAAAGTAACCTTTGTATTATCTGCTTTAATGCACCCGCAGCAAAATGCTGAGACAGATAAAAAACACAATCTTATCAGGAAACCGTCACACAAGATGACCCCTATTTTACATATTCAAACAAGAAGGCCTCGATCAAGTAATTGAGCCCCTAATCAGTTTCAGAGTAATTTACTTTTTCAACATTTTCAGTCTGACATTTGGTTTTCAGATTAATTATCAGACAATTGAACAAGATGATTTCTGCATGAAGCAAAACCTGGACAGTCATATTTAAAATTACACTACATGAAAATAAACAGACTGAGGGCTCTGATCATCATAGATTAGCACATTTCCATGTCAGAGTCACGATCAATCAACAACTTTCTGACTTTAGTGCATCAGTCAGCGAGTCTATCATTCAGGTTCCTATTCTTGCCATGTTTTAAAGACCAATATGATAAAAGCATCTAGTCTATAACCCATCTCAGTATATCTTAGGGCTATTCAGTTTAAATGTTGAAATAAAAAACAATAATACAGCCATGTCTCTACAATAGAGATTTAGTACAGGCACTGTATAAAACAAGTTTACTGTCCCGCTTGATAACTCAGGACAGCAGCTAAGTGTAGACACAGCATGTTTTCTGTTTGGATTTCAAAATGGAGATTTTCAGGCAACTAAATCTTAAATAAGAACTCAAAAACATCGTAGTTATATCTTCACAATGGTACTTTGCAGATGTGCCGATGCTTTAAGCAGCTTTCATTTGTCAGTTTGCTTAAATCACTCTCATATGGCTACGAAATAGTTGGAAATGAGCTCAGTTATCTTGGCTTCTCAAAGCAGTGTTAGATACTTGATTTTGATTGGTCAAACCCCTGGGAAATGGTCATTAGTTCTGAATGGCAAAGACAACAGCAGGAACAACTTCATCGCACACATTAGCCTGCAGGAAAGATTTATTTTTACTGTTTAAGAATCGAGTTTTTCCCGTTGACAGTCTGACAGAAATGTTACTTTTTAACAGCGATTGTAGACAACATGGAGGGTTTTTTAATATGACTCTAAATTTATTTAGAGAGAGGAAACGACAGGAGAGAGGCAAGAGATGTTAAAGACAGATTAAAAAAAGACATGGTGAGGGCTCTGGCAGTGATACAAGACAGGCTGAGAGAATAGAAAACAGGTGCTGCTGTTAAGGATGCCAAAAGGAAAAATACTAATATTTCAACGTTACTGTGAATGAAAATGTTAGGTTTGACATAACAACAGAGCAGGGCAATTTTTACACATGTTGGTAGAGGAAAATGATAAGTTTAGTATAAATTCAGTCTGCAAATTGGCTATTAAGAATACCTTTTGAAACGCTACCAGCTGAATGTTTTTCAGCTGTATAAATAAATAGCTGACCAATAAATCAACACAATCATCCTGTTTGAATGTTTAGTTGGTAGACGGGTAAGAAGCAGATGAGAGCTTTGCATTGAGTCTTCTCTCACAGTGTTGACAGGTATCTTATTTATCTATCATAACCATAATCTAATTATACATTATGTCTCATGTATTACCTTGTAGCACATCTAAATCTTTGATTAAATTGATGCTTAATTAGTTAAAAGAAAAAAAAAAAAAACGCAGAATGAATTGAGTTCTCCCTAATGGAAAAAAAACCCAGTTACTCAGAGGTCCCACTCTCTTAAATGAGATTTTTTAAACGACTATTAGCCAATTAAGACAAAAAATGTCATGCTTCCTGATTGTTGGTTAGACACAAAGAACCCACACACCCAAAAATAAAAATAAATAAATAAACAAATAAAATAAAATACATGAGGCCATATCAAACTGAAAAACTTTCACCCTTAGGTATAATCTGAAGGCCAGAATGAAAGTGATTTATCAAACCACACATCTTAGCAGCAATAAATATACATAATCTGAAAAATACAAGAGCTATTTATGCAATTTAAGCAAATCAAAAGAAAAGAAAAGAAAAAAAAAAACCCTGTACCACCATACTGTAACTGGCTGAATTATGACAGGAAGTTTCCTTGTGAAGGGGATGTCACAGTTTTGTACTCACTGCCCTTTTCATGCTAAACGCACACTGAGAGCTGAGGAGAGGAGACAGGAAGGCTTTGACAGGATCACATTGGGAACCTGATCCGAGTTCCTATGCTGTAGGGTTACATAATCTCATTTCCACTGTTTGATTACTGCTGATCTGACAGCCAGTGTTGAAAGCAATAGGATGTTCAAATCATGTCTGTGCTCGTGAGGGCTTAGTAATGATGGGAAAACTGATGAGAGAAGTAGGACCAGAGACTGGAGTACCATTTCTGAGCAGTTCGCAGTCTTTGATACTCTGTGAATGTAGAACAGGTCCTCTATTAGGAAAAATACAAAGAATAAACCATTTATTTTAATGGTTACTTTTATCTGAAAACTGCTCAACACCAAACAGGAATCCTGTGTAGCTCTTTTTTAATTTAAAATATCAATTTTTTAAAATAAATCAAAATGAATTTTAAGGGGATGAACTTCAAGCATTTCACACAATAAATCAAAACTTTCTGAAAAGTTAATTCAGAATTTCAAATCTGAATTTGAATGAACTGTCGGCAGCACTTTGCCCTCTGGCTGAATATTAAGTCTACTGAACCACATGCTGAATAATTTAGTGTGGTACATTTTTCACCCTATTTCCTGGGGTTGTAAAAAGAAGGCAAACTTAACTAACTAACTTAAAACTTATTTTCCATTGAGTACTTTGTAAATGAGCCAAATTTATTGTAGTCATTTGTTACAATACATCTTTTTTCAAGTTTTCTTTGTGAAAGAGTTGTAAAAAAGGAACAATCGAAAAAAATAGATTAAAAAAAAAAAAAACGAGGTAGCCTTTATGATGTAAGTGATCGTGATTAGCACATCAAATGAAAAGATAATGTACCATGTATGAATCACATTATCAACATGTTTTATCTCCATCATCTGATTGCACTCTATGCATTTACAACAGTTCAATTACTCTTAGCTAGAGAATTAATGCCTAAAGCCTGGCCCACACAAGAAGATATTGAAATTCCTAACATAGGTTAAAAGTATGACAAACCAAACATATTATCTTAACGAAAATACCAATAAGAAGTAGAATTTTACAAAATGAAATGTTAAAAAAAATGTTCTAATGTGGAAAGCAAAAATATGGCCAACTCTGCACATACAAACAAATTCCACTCTCAAACAGCTGAAGCCTGAACCTTTAAAACTGCGACCGAAGCAAAATCTTTTGTGGTCAAATGTAAGATTGTAGACAAACATAGCAGACAATAGGATGATAGTCAGTCTTGAAATTGCTACCCTGTATATTTTCTCTCTGCTCAGCTCTCCTCCTTGACAGTTCAGTTATAGGGCCTGTTGTAAAAACACTCATGTAGCTCCACCCATCTAACTTTAAGCTTCATGTTCATTGTCTTCACCTTGGATGCATCTGTTGTTCTTTTTTCTTCTTGAGTCAGTCTAACTTCTGATTGGCTCTTGCTTTGTTCTACATGGCAATTTGCTGAGTGCATGGCACTACGGTAAGCTCTTTGATAACTGTCCTTGAGATTCCCCGCATACAACAGGATATCTGACAGTAAACACTAAACATGTTACGATTTCAATGTGAAATGTGCAAAAATAGCCACTAAGGGTAACACTTTACGATAACCATAATTTATAAATGGTAAATAGATAGTTTATTAATGCTTAATCACCATTCAAAAACAGCATATAGACCAATTACAAATGGCAAATAGATAGTTCATCAATGTGAGTTAATAGTTTCTTTACCATTAACAAACATTAAAATTATGATTAATAATTTTCATTGATTATTAATGGACATTTTATTTAAGGTTTATACAGGGTTTAAATATTGGTTGTAAAACATCCAGATTTAAATGTGTGTCAGCAGCACTTTGTAAATGGTTAATATTTGGATTTTAAACCATCTATAAACATTACTTAGATGGTTATTGTAAAGTTAGGGTTTAGGTTAGGTTTTTAAACATTGTAAAATTTACAATTCATTATGGTCTATATGCTATTTATAAATGATGATTAAACATTAATAAACAATCTGCTTACTATTTATAATTGGTCTATTTACCATTTTTAAGTTATGGTAATTGTAAAGTGTTAACAATGGAAATTAAAAAAAAAAAACATAGTGGAGTTGATGTTGCAATAAATTCAAAATTACAGAATTACAGAAAATTTACCACCGTCTCAGAGAAATAGTAATCTTTCAACCTGCGTTTTAAAAAAGCAAGTCCACTGAGACATTTTTACACCAACTTCATACCAAAGCTTGAACACTCAGTCCTGACTTTGTGATTACTCTCTCTGGTGTGTTTGCACCTACACTCACTGCACTTGATTGACACCTCCTGACTCTCCTGTTAACTTTGTTTTACGATTCTTTTAGGTGTACAGAGGCATGGTACCTGCACAAATCTTCAGGATTTTCTCCAGCAAAAATAACAACCGAACAGATGTCTAGTCAGCCAGTAGAAACTGAGAGCACCAGTATGAGAGTAAAGCTCTGGTTATTGATTCTTAGTAGTAATTGGTATTGACAGAGTCCCTTAGGGGCTTAACCAATTCTCATAACGTGTGTTAAAATCTTGTTAATTATTATGTTAATCATAATTTTGCCAATTTTATATGTTCTTGTCTATTTGCTTTGTAGAAACAGGGATCAGAGAACTTTTTTGTTAAATGAGGAGTTTTTCAAGTAAAAAGAAAGAGTTGTTTTTCATCCTCGCTTATCAACACAAGAACTGAAAGAGTTTAAATTTGTTCAATTCAAGAAAATACACTGATTACATTTATCCGAGGCGATGTGTTAAATTACTCATTACCACACACACACACACACACACACACACACACACACACACACACACACACACACACACACACACACACAAAGACGAAAAACTAAGTGAACTGCTGCAGCTGTTACTCCTTCCTCATAAATCACAAGTTAAAATTCAACATTTACTATTTGTGCCGACACGGATTTGGAGACAGTAGCCTACTTCTCTCTCAGCAGCGTTGTGGGTCACTGTAGTACTGCTTCGAGGCAGGCACCATGGGTATTTTGACTGTTCTGTGATGAGATCCTAATTAGCCGCTACATTCATTAATTAACAAGTGCAGAGTTAAACAGTGTAACACAAGCTCAAATGTCAACAGAGCTGACTTTGTAGCACCTAATTTGGCCGACTCAAAAGGGGCTTTTTTTTTTTATCAACTAGCATTTCTAACCATTTTTTGCTCACTCACAGTTTCTTGCTAAGATCAGCCTCCATGCATTAGACAGTGGGTGACTTTCACAGGGATTTGAACTTAATGCACTATACTGATGCAGATCTACAGCTCAAGTTCAGAAAACAAAAGACATTAAATAAAGCAGACAGGCAGCTTGTAAGACACAAAGCAAAGCGGCTAGTCTGGAGATGAACAAGCCAGTGTAGACAAACATAGTAACACATATTGTAGGCTACTGGCATCCAGTTGATTAGAGACAATGCAGGGTCAGCTTTAAAGTGTAGCAGCGCTGACATCAACACGTGGGGCATGGTGCGTAACGTGCCAGCACAGCCATTTTGACTGACAAAACAACACTAAGCACATTGGAATGAATGAAATTAGGAGGACATTAGGTTTTAAAAAACAACTATTTATTAACTGACTACACAGTTACGGAGAACGGAATGGAGAGAGCAAAACTTGGACTCAACATACCGTACAGGGACAAGCTGAACAATGAAGAAAGAGAGCGTCACCTAAGCAAAATCACGGACATTGCTGGACTCGACCCATATGAACACACTGTATGGTCAGAAGATGATTTCAAGATGCTACCACCATTTAACCAAGTGCACGTGATGCAGCACTTCATCGAAGGAACAAGCTACTATACATTTGATTCCCATAATGAAAAGTCTCTCTTGGCCCAAGTTTTTTTCATATCTGGGTAGGTACACAAACTGCAGATGCACAGTGTCAACAACAAAACCGTTGTTCACACAATGGTAGGTGATCACACACAAACACATCTGCCTTTCTCTCTCTTTCTCTCTCTCTCTCACACAAACACGCACACACCCCTGAACAAATTATCATGTACTGAGGTCGAAATCATCTTCTGACCATACAGTGGGTCGAGTCCAGCAATGTTCGCAACTTTGCTAAGTTAACACTTTCTTTCTTCATGGTTCAGCTTGTCCCTGTACGGTATGTTGAGTCTGAGTTTTGGTCTCTCCATTCCGTTCTCCATTACTGTGTAGTCAGTTAATAAATAGTTGTTTTTTAAAACCTAACGTCATCCTAATTTCATTCATTCCAATGCGCTTAGTGTTGTTATGTCTGTCAAAATGGCCGCGCTGGCACGTTACGAACTACGCCCCCCCCCACTGACGTCGGCGCTGCTACACTTAATAAAGGAAGAAGTATAGCGTCAAAGTTGCCATTTACACAGGCAGCCAGCTAGTCAGATAAACTAGAAAGATTTGAGACAGAAAGCAATTCAATAGAAAACACATAAAAATAGAAAGCAAGAAAGACAGAAAGCTAGCAAGTCACACATAAACCAAGTTAGATAGGAAACTGAAAAAGAGCAGCAGGCAAAAAGACAGTAAAAGACACTGTAAAACTACAAGTCGGACAGAGTGTAAGCTAACTTTTGGACAACAGACAGAGAAGTGTGAAGGTGTAAAAGACTCATGTAGCCAACAGACAGCAAGCTAGCTAGTCACCGACAGGAGAAACAAAGATAAGCAGGAAAACAACAAGCTGAAATGACAGTAAAATAGCTAGTTATTCAGTTAGCCAGAAAAAAAAAGTACAGTGATAGCAAGACAGTCTTTTATACAGTGACAGACTCAGAGAACTAGCCGGGGAGAAATAGATAACAGGAAATGATGTAAGACAGAGCGCTAGGTATTCACAGACAGCTAGTCAGAAATAATGAAAGCAACCCATCTTGTCAGACGGACAGTATGCTAACTAGGTGGACGCAAAAAGCTGCAAGGAGAAATGATTATGGATAACAAGACAGCATCAGGCAGTAAGAAAGCTAGCAAGTCACACGCAGCTACTCAGAGAGACAGACCGCAAGCAAGCAGAGCAGTGACAGACAGCTACTGGGAGAGGTGCAAAGACAGGAAGACAGACACAGACAGCTAGCTGCTCGCAAATAACAGTGCAGACACTCAGAAAGACGGCTAGTCAGACAGACGGATGCTTTTCCCCAGTGGGGTTTTAATCGATCCAGCACAATGCTGAGAGTGCTTTTTTCACAGAGATCCAATGTCAGAAACAAATATAAGGTCACATCAGGTAAATGTACAGCTCCATGCCACACACCATACATTCAACAGCAAGCACTGCTCCAGTCCAAACTGTTGTTGGGTGAAAACCAATCGAGGGAAAGTCAGCCGCTGTATTCCCTGTGGTGGTACTTTAATATACACTGTATCAACTCTAGTTTCCATGTGCTGAGAAAAAAAGATTTACCCTCTCCTCTGGGTTGCACTTCTTTCCTGTTCTAAAAAGATTAGCCGGCAGTGGCAAAGTATCATCTGAGGATTGCTACTTCAGCGATATATTCTCCTCATCTTTCTGCCCTTGTACTTTTGCCAATCTCTGCTCAATCCACAGTCCTTAGCCTTTTGCCAAATGTGGGTCAGGAAAGGTCTGGTCCACTGGGGTGTTGTGGTGAGAATAATGAAACAGAAATGGGGAACATCTGAGAATATAGAGAGTAGGCAACTGCGGGGACACATCCTTGTTCTCTGGTGCCACAAATGAGCCAATTAGGCTCCGACTTGTCCCTTCATGAGGATGCTGTTAATGGGGTATGCAGCAATGAGATTGTGTTTTGCTCAAATTTCGACTGAACTTTGATTCATTTTTTTAGATGTGTGTGGGTGTGAGTGCACATTTTATGTCTGTGCGTGTGTGTGTGTGTCAGTGGTTGTGAGGACGCTCTTTTATCTCAGCTCCATCTTGGTGCACCTTTCAGCTCCTGACACTGGAGGTATTTATGGAGCATTAAGCATGTTGTGTTCACTCTACACACAAATGTCATGTTTATGGGATGCACACATTACTTACCGTAGTCGCTCTCATAAAAGATGATGAACTTATGCCAGTGCAGTTCTGAGATGAGGGTGAGCAGGACGTCGTTGATTCGAACAGGTGGACGGGCAGCCAATGTGTAGCTCTCTCCATCTGGGCTGGGGTTAAACTGGCATGCAGTGCGTGGACCTCCTTCCCCATTTCTCTGGATGAATAGGTGAGGAATGTGCATCGCATCTGTCAGAGACTGCAGGGCACTTGCAGCCGCGCATCCTGTGGATGTGACCAATGCGAGGATCCCCTGGTTCATCAACTCACAGGCTGGGTAAAGGGCACAAGAGGAGGGAAGATAGAAGAAAGAAAGATAGATAGATAGGAGAAAGTAAGGAATTGAAAGGGGTAGAAGCAAGAGTGAGGAGAATAAGAAAGGGGAAAAAAAAGAAAAGTTAGGTCAAGATAAGAGACGAGAAACCAAAACATCATATAGCTGGTATGTTTCTAAGTGTTTTGCACCTTCTTCATATCCATGTTTTCTAGTTTTGAGTGCACAGCAATCGTGGTAATCGGTTCAAGAATATAAGATGCTTCTGTGGGCACCCTGTTGGGATTATGTCTGAGCCTCTGGAGTTGACCCCCCTACTTCAGATTACATAAAGAAAAGAGGTCATGAAATGTAGAGATTTAAGATTCACGGGGTGCATCCCCTATTTTTCATTTCCCTCATTTAAATGATAAAAGGTAAAATTTACTTTTAATCCCAAGAGGTTGCAAGAGCCACACAAAAGAGTTCAATTCTTAGCAACTGCAAAGCTTTCACAAACAGTAAAGACTCCAAACTAACCATAACACCCTTTCTGTATCTCTCACTTTCTCATCCACACAGTGAAAATCTTCAAACCAGCACAGATTAAGGCTCCAGACTAATGCTTGGTATGTCTGCGAAGCTCTTAACATCCACACATTTGTATTTACACATTATGTAGAGCTTTATGTATTTCAGATCCTCTTAGGGGCAACATGTCAGTATGTCTGCTTGAACAAAAAGCCAAATGTCCTTTAAAGATGAAAAAGCCAGCCTTGACATTATCAACATGTTTAAAAATGACAAAAAAACAAAAGACGTTCTGTCTAAGTGGTGATAAATATTTAACGACAGTGGGTAGACTTGAGGTTGCTGTGATCTGACACATGAGGCATTCATTATATTCTCTTTAAATGATCTGACAGCTGATCAATGACCTGAAAGGATGATTCACACAACTGACATCGCATTATGTTTAGTATCGTTGTGTAATGATGGTTACAATGGCAATGCACTGAATCAAGCCGATTTTGTAAAATGTAAGAATCTCTATGAACCCATCTGACTTTATCAGTGTCATGCTTCTAAGGGACATAAAATCATCCAAAAAAAGTTGTCTCTTGACCCTCGACATACCCTTTAAATGGAGGATTCAGAATGTAATCTAAATGTGTTTCTTTTTTTCTGGGTCACAAAGTGCAAGACATAAGCAGGAGAGAAAATGTGATGTGAATTCATATGCAAAACAGTCGAAATATTAAATTTGCATTCAATTAAAAATCACATTTTCCCCATGAGCTGCATAAATGTCCTCTTCAGATGAAGTCTAATTCTGCACGTGAAACAGGATAGACAACGGGAAATGCTGCGTTTGAAATTCAAGTCTCTACTTCTTGCACAGCAGGACTCTGCAAATTTCAGCATAAACAGCTGAGCATATTGTACAAAACCGCAATTAAAGGTTCTCTCTCTGCATTTCATAATCCCACTTAATTATACAGTCAGTTTCAATGTCTGCGAAATTGAGTACAAAGCAACAGCAATGCGGTCCAAGAGCACATTCTTCCACACAAACCCCTCACACTGAGTATATTCAGGTGCACAGCGAGGGCTGCACAGTTTTATGGTATCATACAGGTAGGATGCCATTTAAGTTAAATCCACCGCTCTACCAGAGGAGGTGTAAAGGAGGAGGTGACAAAAAAGAGTGTTTTTTTTTTTTGAGAGATCTTAGATGGGATGAGAGAGAGAGAGAGAGAGAAGAGGGTGGAAGAAAGAGGGGGTGTTGAATGGAGTCATACTGGCAAAGGGTTGTGTATGTGTGGGTATATGTGTGAGAATGTATGGCATAGGGGGGAGGACTATTAATGTGACAAATGACGGTTTCATCTGCTGACTGCAAGCGCAGGACTACATTAAGGCTCTGTAAATCACGAGCACAGGGGCAACTAAATAACACACTGAGGAGGAACGCCAGACTGCAGTAGGAGGGGATACACTGTAGTTGTTCTAAAGAGAAGAGAGTGCAAAACGAAAGAGAGGAGGAAGAGGAAAAAAGTGCACAAGAAAGTATTTGTAGCTTTTTGCATGAATGCTCGAGAGAGTTTAAGAAATACTGTTCTTCTTCAGAGCAGGAGGTGTTACTGTTGCTGTGTGTGAGTGGGAGCATGGCAGAATAAGAGAGCTACATGGACGCCAACATGTGCTACAGGGCCTTTGGCAAATATTCCTCTGTGCAACATGAAACGCTAACACTCAGCACAGCAGGAACTCATGTGATTGACAGTTATACAAATGCAAATCATGCTTTTACACAGATTCAATGTGTTAATGTGTCAAATGGTAACAATAAAACATGTACCGAGCACAGCCCGTTTCTACAGTTATCGGTTTCCCTTTTTTAAGATGCAGTCTTCGCAGCATAACCTTTACAGGACAGGATGTTGTTTTTGGAGACTGGTTGAGAGGTGCTGCATGTACTTTTTGAAGCATAAAGATAGAAGAGCAGAAAAACAGAGCTGTTATATAAACTGTCAAATCAACTATTGAACTACCGATAAGAAGTAAAATGACAAAGATTGTTAGCTGTAAAGCTTCTATGAGGAATTTTTTGATAATTAAAATAATGATATTAAGATTAATGTGACCTTAACAGCAAAGGCGACCACTGATAGATACTTTTTCAGTTTAACAACATATACTGTATATTATCATATGATGTTAAATTCATGTACATTTTGCTTTCCCTTTAAAAGTTAGGTAATGGGGCACTGGTTTAGCTCTGCAGTTCAATCACATGCCCCATGTACAGAAGCTATACTAATTTGCCACCCATGCCCTCTAAGTGTGTCTCCTGTACCCCCGCTCTCTCTTCACTTCCCTACTGCGTTAACTTTCCTTGCTCTAAATAAAAGGCCCCCCATAATGAGTATAACAGAGAGTAACACCAAAATGTTAAGTTTCTGATCATTTTAAGCCTGAAAAAGAAAAAAAAAGTCAAAAAATACAATTTAAACTTATAACAACAGAAAAAAGTTATATTCAAAGAAAGCATTTGTTTACAACATAACTGCTTTTCTTATTAAAAAGTCCTGTCTCTAAGTCATTTTTTAGGATTTTGGGATGGCCTCTGGGGTATTAATGTTCAAGTCAAAGGGATCCATGGTCTTTTCTTGCCACCCCTGTACCCACCTTTGGTTTTCTCTCAATTTATTCAGCGGAAATTCTTCAGATTTAGTTGGTAAAAATATATGCTTTCCATTTGGATTTAACAGCTGAAGATTAAACGTTCTTCTAATGATGCCAAAAGGTCAAGAAAGCTATTAAAAAGTAAAATAATGTTGCATAAACTGTTGATCTTTTTTGTCCCGATATTGAAATCTAAAAAAGAAAAACGCTGATTACCGTACTCGCATGCTAGCGTGTGCTCATACAGCAGTATCATGTCTGTCATATGCAACTTGTTCCACCTTAAACCGCTATGATAAACTCTCATTTTCACCTTCATTTCTCCTCTGAGAACAGGAGCTCGTATAGAAACCCTTTTCCCTGAGTTTTTGGTTAGTAGCCATTACCCCCCGTCGCTCAGCCATCTTTAGCAGGCTGTGGCTAAAGTGCATCTGCAGCCATTTTGGCTTCATAATGGACACCCCAGGCCCCATTATACAGCAGACAGCCCACTGACAGGAGGCAGAAGTACTCCAGTCATTGGCAGAGATGATAATGGTGGAATAATGACTCTTAAATGTTTCCCCTGAAGTGGACAGAGGCCATCACTCATTTCCTGCTGGTTAGCTGACAGCTAATGTCAGTGGATAAGAACAGACTTATACATCTACCTAAATGAACAGCTCCTGTAGCCAGAATAAAAAAATATCAAGGATCCTATTTTCCTTTGAAAAAATCTATGCGTGGTAACTTATTTGAAAATCTCATGCACTTGACACGAGGTCAAAAATGTGTAGAGATACAGAATATTGAAAGAGTTTTCAAGTCCACCATAGTTGCATAAATTCTGCTTGAAATGCAAATGACAGCTGATTTCTGCTGAGGATTTGTAATCCATCCGAATCCACTGTTGTCATTTTCTTCTCATTAATGGTGTGGTTGATGACTGCATGATGAATTCAGTAGAGGTGGATGAATTTTTAAACACATGTAATCATCACAGCATATCTTTAACAGCCTAACGCAATTACTTCCACAATGAAAGCATATGAGTTTTGCTTAACTGTTAGCAAATTGAGGGAATAAATTAGTAAAGGTGCCTGGAGATTGTGAGCAAACTTTTCATACAGTCATGATTAAACAGCAGTAAAGAAAATCTGTGATCAAATTAGGCTTCTCCAAGGAAAGCACGCTGTGTTTTGATGCAGCCCCGGCCTCTAAAGACAAGTCCAGTAATGCAATCACTGTTATGAAGGGAAGACGAAAAAACGATCAAAGCACAATCTACATCACCACCACGCACGCATTACAACTACGTGCCACACAATCAGTCTGCTCATGAAAACATGACGCCATCAGGGGTTTGCCCTCCTTTTACCAGTGTAATGTAAAGAGGTTGCGACAAACCACCACACCACGGCTCTAGTGAGTGTTGCATAAATTGGGTCTGTCTCTGTGATTTCACAGTTGAAATAAGATAGTCTCATTTAGTTTGCTCTGACTCAGAGCACAATCCTGGGATTCAAAGGAGAGAGATAAACGCTGCGATACTGTCATCACCGCTTTACCCCGCAGTGACAACGGTGTAACTCTGATCTAATTGAGACGGCTTGTAATACATGATTCAGAATGAAACGTTGTCTGTTTTGTATCGTCAGAGGCAGTTTGAAAAGACCTACGCTGTACTGTAAGACCGCTTGCTTTTCTTTTTTTTTTTTTTTTTTTTAGCATGAGCACCTTATTCTCTCTAAACATGAATCACCAGAAATATTGGGATGGGAATTAGTTCATAAAAGTTTGGAGGAAAGCCAATTGTAGTTTAAACATTTGATTTTCATCTCTGAGAAAAAATCGTGACTTCAGCAGACGCTACAGTATTGAATTTATGCTCGAAATGGAGCAATTAAGATTCTACCACACATTTTCATCTTATAACATGTAGCGCACTCCTCCTCTCCTCAGCACAAATTACTGATTACAGCTCGAAACACTGAGATTGAGAAACCCAACCGCTAAATTGGTCTTTGATGGTTTTAAAGCACTCAGCAGGGAAAACTGGCACAAAGCAAAGTTTTTTAATGTTTTAGTTGGTGGAAGATCCATAAGAGCTTCAAATGATCCATATCCCACTCAGCAAAGAGGAGACTAGAAATTGTGTCATTTCCTCATTATGAATGGGCCCTTCCACTCTGCTTTTGGCAGCTTCCCGCAGCATAATAGCTCTTCACACCACAGAGCGGAGAGATGGGAGAGATGGGTATTATATGGCAGCTGGACCGCAGCTTAGTTCAACATTTAAGTGTACAGCAACACGGTCCTTCCAGCAGGATGAATCGTCTCCCCATTGCTCTCTCTCTGTCATTCGCTTGCTCGACCCTGCCTTGCTCTCTTCTCTTAGGAAGATAAACATTCCCCGTGCCTGCATGCCTGCTGTCAGACTAAGATAAGGGTTCATATCCCCGTCAATACTATTGATGCTAAGGCTGCCCATGTCATCTGAACTGTGAAGGAGTGTTTTACTGCTCTAAATTATACCCTCCAGACATCTGACAGGTAGAAATAGTCCGACAACAGTAGATGCTGTTTATATACAAGTAGTGGAAACAACTACAATATGACTCATACAGTGCAAAACAACTCAGTTCAACAGCAAAATATAACTTTTCTGATTCTGTAACTTTTTTATTCTGTTTGCCTCATGATGCGGTTTAAAACAACACCACCACAAACTCCAGCCTCTAAGGTCTGTTGAAATGGTGTCTTGCTACAGCAGTCTGAACAAGTGCTACTTAACCCCTCTGCGTTAAAGTAACCCCTGCAGGATTATAAACGGATGTTGAGGTTTAAGGAGAAAACAAACAAACAAACAAAAAAAACAGAAAGTAAAGAATAAACAACAAAGGTGAACTGAAGACTAGACCTATTTTTTTTGTCATTATGCTTATGCAACTGGACCAATTTGAAAATATTATTTTCATAAGTGGCTCTTGACTTTTATGGTGAAGCCCCCAGGGATTGTAAATTTTTAATGCTGGTGAGGAAAAGTTACAGAACAATGTAAGATTGAACTTTTGCTTCTGTAGGTGTAGAATAGAAGAGGATAAAAAATAATCTCTGTACGAACTTTATAGGAATCTACCTCTATTATGCGTCATTAACATATTTATAAAGCCTTATAAATGCATCTATAAGGCTTTATAACAACGCTTATTTGTGATAGCATTCATAAAAGCTTACAGCAATGTTTATGAGGTGTCATAAATAGTGATTATAATGCATCATAAACGTATTATTTATGATGTTTTATACCTTCATGCATAAGAAATGACTGCATCTCTTAAATTCTGGGTTTAATGAGACATCACTGTTGTCACAACTTTACCTGGTTCATAAAGAGATTATTCTGTCTATTTATCATTAAGAAGAGGTTGACATTGAAGGATTATCAGGTCAGGAAATGTAGTATCCAATGTAAAGCACTTGGGGGTCACTGATAAAAAGCACTTTACGAAATCTGAAACATTATCATTATAATCATTAAAATATGTTATTAATACTGATAACGTGCTAAAGCAAGACTTTGGGTCCTTTGGGTAAAGTGACAACACTGTATTAGATGATTCACAATTATTACACATTCTTAACAACTTGTGAGTAATATCCTATGGCTGTATGTCAAGACTCAGACACAATATAATCATCATCATCATCATCATCCTTATCATTCAACTGATGATTTTAGGGTTACTTACAATTCAAAATAACTACTTTAAAGAGCCGTGACAAAAACCCATAAATTTTAGGATACTAGTGCAACACTAGACAACTCAGTCATCTTTGCTGCTTTTTCTGCTCACAGAAAACTTTAACCATATTTGTTGAGTTAGTCCCCTCTCTAGACTTTGTCATGTCTCTTTGCTAATCTCAATCCTGTGTTCAGACTTGGATATCTCCTCTTGCTGTCTTTGAACTAGCAGCTGTATTTCTCACTATGAATCTTTGCCTTGTGGAAAAGGATAGACATGGCTTTATCCTCAGCACTCCACTCTATCCATTCTCTGTCCCCTGGTGTGCTACAGACCCCTGCATAGTAGTTCGAGACATTCACGATAGCTCAGTCAATCTTGCTGCTGAGGATCCTGTTTGCTTTTGTAAGTCATCTTGAAGTGTCACTGTTTAAGACTGTTTCATAAGCAGCATTAAAGTCTTCACAGGGGCTCTAAACATCTCAATAATTCAGCAGGAACAACCCTAGAATCTCCCTGGAACGGTGTGACATGAAACATTTCACTTTATGACATTTCTTTTTTTTCTGCTAATACTGTTGACAGGTAATCTTTGACATCCCTTAGGCAGTTAGGCACTGAAGTAAAGCTTTAGAGAGTAAAAAGTAAAAACAAAAGCAACACAAAGAGCAGTTCTGAGGCACTTTCTTCTCTGAACCAAAAACATAAACTGGGTTACTCACAGTGTTTAACCTCTTTTTTTCACATGGCACATTGTCCTAAGGCACTGTCTTCTTTCATATCTGTAAAATCTATTTAAACCTGTTATCTGATAGCACTGTGCACTGACTGACTGTAGCAGTACAAAAGGACTGGCTGCCTCTGCTCCTGCGGTGAAATTGAATGAACAAATGTATGCAATAGTCATATGGATTGAAACCTTTGTATCTGACAAAGACACAGACAATGAAATGTGACTGGCCTTTTTTTTTTAGTTGAAAGCTTTGTGCTGCTGCAGCTGCTCCTGAAGAAGCAATCAATAAAAAATAGATATAGCACCTGATTCAAAACGGCTTTTGGATCTTTTGGATCGACAATCAGACCCCGTCGGTTCTGTCTCGTCTTTGTGTAACTCTCACTTTGGTCTCTATGTTAAATATACTTTTGAGAGCAGCTTCTTATTAGCCTTGACACAAGATCTGACAAAAATAAGACATCTGATATGTCCTGTGAAATGCATGCTCGGGGATATTTTTCGACGACTGTTGCCGGAGGGATGCAACAAAAAGATGGCCCGTAAACTGAATCTGTGCAGCCTGTGAGAGGAGCTTGACCTTGTATCTTATCCGTATTTGTTCAGCAAATAAGACAAAGAAACAAAACAAAAACAGATTTGTTCTGCTGTGGCGATGTACCCAATACACTGACTCACTGACACTAAAACTGATGCCAGCAGAAAATGACATGAACAACCGGAAAAATTATATGATACAACTAGCTGCCATGTCTTGTGGCACCAGTTTCAGCTGTTGGACAATTGGTAGTGACTTAACCCTGTTTCCTGAAGCTCTGAGTTTGCAGTGGTCCCCAAAGCAGACATGGATGAGAAATCTCAGTCTTGGACGGGATTTTGGTTTTATTTTTTCATAAATAGAGGATGGCACAATGAACCCAACTCTTCTTTGGGTTTCTATGTAAATTCGAATATTATACTGGAACTCTCAGACTCAAACTCAGAGTAATAGTAAGTTGTGTTATATTTTCACAGAAGAGGTGCTCACTCTAACAGCGTGGGCAAGGTCCTATAATGCAAAGCATGTGCTGGACTTCTACAGGAACACTTACGCTGACATTTTATTCATCTCTCCTTCTTCTTGAGACTTTGCACTTGACACGCCTCCATAAAGGAGCAGACAACAATCAAAGCTTTTTACATAGTTACTTTCATCCTTCCTGCTTCTGGTTTGGGTCATTTTGTAGTAAGGTCCCAGTATACTGAGTATCACTTTTGCTGATGAGATTTAATTATCATATCAATGAGTTAAAAAAGACAGGTATTAATACTTAATTATCTGTACACAAAGCCTTTTTTAAATTGTGTCAGATCATGAGTAATTGGGCTTGAAAAGTTGTGATTTTAACATCAAAATAAACAGGATTATGATTTTTGCAACAAACAAGCAGTCGTACCACATTTAACCTTTTCTTTTTCTTTTAATGATGGTCTGGATTCCATTTTTTGCTCATATAAAGGCTTTAGCTGTAATTTCAATACAATACATCTCCTTAAAAATGCCTCACTGGAGCTTTGATTATCAGCATCTTGCTGCAGCAGCTCTGTATGAGTCATGTCCTCAGTTGGGGTGCAATGTTCACTGTAAACTATACTAAAAGCAGTTATTTGGTTTCTTAAGTTGTGTTAGTTGTTGGTTGCACAATGCAGACAAAAGGTTCACCTTTGCATATAGCGAGAATCATCCATACAAACCAAAATATTATCAAAGAAATTACGTTTCACTCCATTTGACAAATCATTGAAAAAGAAAAAAAATTCCTAATAGGTTGTTTATGTGAGCTACAATTGAACTTACACAACAGAAAATTGGTCCAACCTAGTGCTGGTAATCAAGTTGAATAAAGCTTGTCATGCTACTTTGTCTTGCATACATGGATGCAACATTGCGACTGAACCAATTTAAATCTATTTTGAGAAGTCCTTACCGCTTTCTATTTTCTCTCTCTTTTGTGTCCATTTCATCTTTCATTTTAGTGCATTTCCAGCTCTGTCCCTCTCTCCATTGTTCCTATTAGCAATAATATGGCTAGTTGAATGGTCACAACATACCCCTTTGTGCATAATAATTGCCATGTTTGTTTTTTTAGTCTTAATTTTTACCTGTAGCCTGATTAGCCTCCTCATATTAGCATGCAGCAGTGCCTGTTGGGAGAAGAAAGCTGGCAGCACAGTGCAGCGTGTTGAATCAGGTAAACAGAGAACCTAGTTTTCATATGGCAGACGTGTGTTTGGATTTTGTGATGATTGATTTGGATGTTGTTATCGAGAGATTGGCTAGCATTGTCAGAGAATAATCATGACTCATTCAGCATAGTGACAGCAGGAGGCTTGGTGTTTGCTCGTCTGTTGAAATTAGGAAACATCTCACACTTTTTCTCGGTGATGTGTCATTTGCCCTGATACCATATCTTTTATTTGCTTTTGGTTTTCTGTCCTTTTCTTTTTCCTCTCATTCGATCCTTCTGTGTTTGTCTTTCTCCTGTCCTCTTCATCACATCCGGCATGTTTGTAATCACAACCTACCCTTGTTTTTCTCAACCAATACGCATCTCCAACAACACAAACACTGCGTGAGATGAATAACGAAATATCTACAGTTCATTCAGGGATGTTTTCTGTCTTTGTGTTACAGCTGCAAAATAAGTGGATCAAGGTTGAAACTGAGAACAAAATGGTTTATATGGTCTTGTAGAGGTCTTGCACCCTCAAAAAGGAGTCATAGAAATCAATCATTTAATATACTGGTTAAATCATGATGAGGTTCTTGAGATGAGAGAGTCAAAAAAGGAATAGGAAAGTCAGGTCGCTTCAAATACACTCAGGCCTTTTATGAAAATCAAAAACCAAATGGAATTACTAAAATAGAGTCGGCTTGAATACCAACCTACGCCCAAACTCCTGTTCTTTTTCTTCCCTGACAGGAGGAACATGTGGTTCATGTGATAATAATGTAAAGAGGTAGTTCGGGGCCCTGGTGTATAACCTCTTTAAGTGCCCAAGTGATTTATGGTCCTCCCCTGACATTTCCCGGATACCAGTTTTTTAAATTTTTAAGGCCCAGTGTGTCTGCTGCAGTTGATGTTACAGCCATGAAAGGGAACGTTTAGCTGCTACACTGAGATGTGGTTTTGTTCATATGTAGAAGGAAGAGAGCCTAAGGTCTAAGGAGAGACAAACACAGAGCTTTTTCATTGTTTGGAGGTCTAAAGGAAGGTGATTTTATTTTATTTTATCAGATGTAAAGTAGTGATCAAATGATACTGTTTTTATTTTACTGGCTGATGAGGATAGTTAAAAACAGGCAGACTTGAAACTTGTATGTAATGCAAATATGTGACAGAAGGCAAATGCATAATATCTATCATGAATTCATGCACATTACAGTCTTATCTATGTGGTTATTCTAGGCAAGGACATTTCTTAGATAGATTTTGTCATTAAAATGGGAAAAATAGATCAAATGCTGCTATTGACTTCAGGACATGGCTGACATGTGTGCCAGATGCTATTATACAGCATTTTTTAATACATCAAGTACTTATGTTCAACACTTGTCAGATACTGTTTTAGATTTTATACTATGCCATTGAGGACTGAATAAGCATGTTATTAATAAGGGCGACAATAACATTGTTTGACAACAGCTATACTGACGAGGCAGCCTGCAATGTCCTCAAACATTATCATAATCATTATCATTAGCATTATTATTATGATTATTATTATTTAACACTAGTTGATTAACCTCCTGGGCCCACACATCGCCTAATGCGGATTTTAATATACTTTGAAAATTTCTTTTGTAAAGGGCTTTATTGAAAGATGCACGTTACTAACAATTATGCTAATTATGCTAATTACAACATCAACACTGTTGTATGTGCTCGCATTGCCCTCAATCTGAATTTCAATGCACTTTTCACTAACACTGAGTGTCGCTCAGTCAAGAAAGCTGTTCAATATCTTACAAAGAAGGCATAAAAAACAGATGTTGTAGTAGAGATAATTTTGGAGCATTTTAGCAGCACCAAAACTAAAAAAGTGAGAGTGGTCACTTCCTCATTTTGACCTTGTCTCTAATGTTGACAAGGTCGATATAAGAAGTCCCGTCCTTCTTGATTTTGATTGTTTGTGCTGGGCAAGAAACAATGACATTCCTGTTCCAGCCTGAAGATTTTATGTATTATTTATTTGGCATACTTGCACTACTAGCCTAAAAAAATGTATTGATATACACAGGCACTAACACTGTACAGTATAACAACACAAAGACCAACATAAAACATCAGGGACTACCATTGACAGGTTGAGAAAGCTTAAGTAAACAGATTAAGAGTGGATCTCTGTTTATGCTTTGAAAAATGCATTGCTGCAACAGCATGTAGTCCATCAATCCTGAGCCCATTAAAACCGGTCAAAGAGTTATTCTTCAGTGACTGGCCATCACCCTCCATGTTCTCTATCAGCTTTACTTTGAGGGATCACTGCACATTTACAGTGATCACTCATAGTAAAGCTGTACAAAAAAATCTTTTATAATTTGTAGAGAAGATAAATTTAATCTCATCGTTTCACTCCCGAGAAAGAGTCTCCGTCTTTTAACGCCCCAGAGTTATCCTCCACTGCAGAAACATTGATTTCACCATTTCAGTGGCTTATGTGAGGCTTGCGTTGGTAATCCACTGCATGAAGACTGTAGCCTCCACAGTATGTTGGCCATAATACTATAAACAGCCCCACTGAGGCTCATGTTGGCAGAGCAGATCAAAGCCACCTGCTCCCACAGCTTGAGCAAAGCTGGACATGTGGTCATCCGCAGGCCTGATGGCTGATAGGTGTTCACCTACTTCACAGACTCACCCATCCAAATCCACCTCTACCATTCAGCACTGATGGAAAGAAACGAAAAGCATTATTCCTTTCAGTTCCTTTTAAATGTTAAATCGGTGTCAGGGCGGGCAAAGCTTTTTATGTTGCAGATTTATTCTGCTGAGATGAGCAATACATTAATCCAATGTCAAGCAGTTAAAAGGCACAGGACCTGTGTAATGCACCTTTTGGCACTGGTACTGGAGTGTCAGGAAGTGACCTGGACCACCCCCACATAGCTAAAAGGCACATGGGCATATTACTGTAAAGAGTTTCGAGCACACACATGTGACTAATGAATATCTGCTGCTGTTTCAGCCCCTAAATGTTTGAACAGAAAGATTTAAATTCTCAGTGTGTGTAATTTTAAAGTATTTTAACTCCACTATCAAAACTTTGACAAGTTTAAGTCTAATTTTTGAAGTTTGATTAACCTTTACCTTTTTTCTCTAAGTTAGACAATTTGAACAAATTGCTTTTACTCTTAAAAAAACCCTGCTCAGTATAAGGGAATATTTCATCTGTAATATAATTGTGTTATTTGAGTAAAGCAGTGGTTTGTAAAAATCAAAGGTTTCAGGGAATGTTTGAGGACCTAAAAAAAAAGGGCACAGCCAGAGCGGACATTGAACTTTAATTCAATATTTCCCCATATTCTCATAAAAGCCACCTCACTCCACTGTTCAGTGTAAGAAGCTCACACTCTTCAAATGTCAAACAGATGGACAAGTCAAATAATAAAAGTAGTTTGGGGAATTAAAACTTTTTCTCTGTCCTTCCATTGATCAGTGAAAAATACAAAGTTCTGATATCCTGTTAGCTACTTTTAGAAGACGGCTCACTAGAAGGCCTGATTTTTACTGGACCATAAGCTAGCTACAGAGACGGATGTACTTAACTCCATTTGTAGTGTTTAAAGGACCAGCACACAATTTAATTGTAAAGAAAAACAAAATCCTCCTTCATATTCATTTGTCATTTGTGCTTTGTAAAATAAAATTTACTAGAAAATATTGCTAAGCTTGTTCAATCATTTTAATTCAATCAGTTCTCTGTTCATACAAAGGTCTTCCAGTTGATTGATTGATCAATGAGTCGACTGATTCCCAGACTCCGGAGCTTTACTTGCACGCGTTTGATACTAAAGATTTTAAACTCTATGGAGAACCATTAGAGTATCAGTCTTAATTTTTGGATTTGTTATCGAGCGCCTCAGACCCTGCAGGCAGGAACCACAATTTAAGGGAGGTAAACATTAATGAAATTGCAATTAAGACTCGTAAGGTCTTTAGAGGAGTGTAATGGTGTGGACAAAAGTAAACAAACAGCAGTCGGGCAGATGGGAGACTATTTGTTGAACCTGTTTCTATTGCAAGTCATTTGGGATTCATGAAGTAAACTGCACATTGATGAGGTTATTAATGCAGAAAACAAAGTGTATCCCCTCTTTACCCACGGGAGGAATAATAATCAGTATGTTCTCTATGTTGTTTGTGATGTTTTTGGTCCAGAGCAGCAGAATCTTCCAAGTTTCAACAAACTTGCTGTCTTACCTGAAATTTACATGCAATGGTTGTGCAGAGGGTAATTTCATTTTTACTTGTATGTCACACACAGCCGGCAGCTTATGCATCATCTACTTGTCATTTAAAGCGCAAACTCTAATTAGGAAATATTCTTGAATCTATGTGTGTATAATTATTTAAGTAAAGGCAGGCTGTGATTTGAATACAGGGTAGGATGACAAGAAAACAGATTGAGCAATGTGGAGTTTTTTTTTAGTTAGTGATAAATAGGTGAGTTTTTAGTCGTACTAAATGGCTGTTATGCTTTCACTCTCATCTTGCACACATTACCTTGTACTGCTACATAATGAGCCTGTGCTTTCAAGAGCCACATCAAGAGCTAAAGCCTTAATAACTGAACACAAATTGACTGGAGACTGAAAATGTATCATTCAGAACAATTCTCCCGCACATAAAGGTGATGGTTCCCTTCTTTGAAGAACTGACTTCTCCCGAGTGATCTGCTCCCGTCTTAACGTACTCAGTGTCCTGTTGAAAAACAAATTAGCTCATTATCCTTAGAAGGCCGGGCACATAGGAGCGGCATGCGTGACAAGCCAAGCCTTCGGATGTGCCAAGCTGAAAATGTCAACATACTACCTTGAGAGTGCACATTAAACTCGGGCAGTAATGGCTGTCACAAGACAGATCCCCATTATCAAGTCCATTAAGGCACCACACTCCTCTCCCAAAGAGGAAGAGGAAGAAAGAAAAGACCGGGCAGCGGGACTGTGAGGTTCAAAATGAGCAGCTGTAGGTAAATGCCAAGGTGACACACACAGTGCATTGTGCTGCCAACAATACACATTCCCCAGTTCATTAGATTTCTACTTTGAGAGAAATGTTAAAACATATGTCCTTCCTATGAATTCCAAGATTGTTGTGTAATATGCAATTGTATAGGTTTGAAACATTATGTTTAAGGTACTTTCAGCTCCAGAGTGCAGCAGTGTCTGAGCTACTCTTTCAACCTGTCTTCCAGGCTCTCATGTCACCAGTCACTGTGCCGAATATACCCCTTAGAGTTATTCAAAGGACATTTTTTGCCACCTTTACCACTCATTTCCAATCATTGCTGATAGTAAATGCTGTCATTTGGATCAATTAGTTCTTAGTTGCGTGCAGCGTTGTTCCAGTTAGCCGAGTTGTGCAGATGGAGTTGTGCCTAGGATGCATTCCCTTCAAGCTGTAGCTACCACAGCTCCTCTTCACTGTGTTCATAACCCCATATTCAAGTTAAAATAAATTGGCTTAATATCTGAGTCAGCCCAAACTGTAAAATATCACCTGTCCATAACTGCCTCTGCACTCATATTTCGGGGTGCAATTTTTGCTGTTCATAGCATAATTTTGTTGCCACTTTGCAGTACAAGCAAAGGCAGGGACTCAAAATTCCAGATGAAACAGCCTCTAGCTCTTCTGGGCCATCAACTACATCAAATGATGGCACTGGTGCAAGGAAAACAACAGATTTTGCAGCTGTGCTGAGTTTCTCCCCTGGGATGCTAAAACATCTGGATCAACTGCAAGCTTTCTTCACACTGTATATTTTAACTCATAATAATACATATGTGATAAAATATCATAAAGAGGACAAAAAGAAAGAAAAAATAACACTTTGGACTCTCATACTGCTTCTTCCATTGATTTAATCTGCTGGTGGATGTTGTAACCTGACCTAACCTATAGAGAAAACGTTAAAAAATTGAGATAATTTGCCAGGGGCTGCAAAAAATGTCAATGAATTGTCAGAGACTCATTGTTCTTTTGTTCATGATTTCATTGAACAGTTTTGTGCAATAATAAAGCTAGTAAACGCGGGCTCTGAAACTGCGAGAAATGTGACCTCACAGCCCAAGCAATTTAATTCCAAGAGTTCTCATTGTCTCAAATCCTTAATGGCAAACCACTAATCATTTCTTGAATTAGGATCCAATTTCCTAATCCTCAGCCTCTCTCTTTGTGCTGCCCTCTAGTTTTTGTTAATTTCCTCTTTTGGGAGATGAGAAGTGAGCAGAGATACAAGGAAATGCGGAAGGGAGACTCATCATGCATGAAATGAAAAGGAGCTTTGCCCTCCTGCAGGGGCTGACACTGACAGATTCTCTTAAGGTAGGATCCTGCATCTACTTCAGCATCTGGCAGCGCTTTACTTCTTAAGGTTAAATTGGCCTCTAAAATACAAACGATCCCACTCTGACTTTGTTCTCTTTAAATTTACATACATTTTCAAATGGTTAGAGTACCACACACTGGTGCTCACTTGACTATTCCCCCTGCTAATACTTGAAGTGTTATCTAATTGTATGATTGTTGTTGTAAATGAAGTTGCCAGTGTATATGAGCTTGCTTGTGTATATTACTAATTGGGCAGCATGTAACTTACAGAGGAAGAACTATAAGGAATGTTTCATCATGTTTTAGGTATTAAATGACAGTAAACTAAAGTATGTGTCACGTTCACACCACATACACTGAATGAATGAATGAATGAATGGATGAATGAATGAATGAATGAATGAATGAATGAATGAATTGTTCCGTTTGAACATGTAAAGGGAAAAGAAAAAAAAAAAGATATATACCGTATATCCATGAGTACAAATATACAAGTACTCACACATGTTAGACATACATATACATTCATATAAATACACATACGTGTATATATATGATAGCTGTGAAATGATAGCTTTGCTGTAGATTCTACCATCTCTTCTTTGAATGCCCCTTAATTAATGCAATTAAAATACAGTTCACAATGATAAAAGAACTGCCCAATCAAGTTGCATAAGTGATTGCAGAGCCTATAGCATTCAAACGAACATGACTTTTATACATAACCGCACGTGTTGTAACTCTTCATGAATTAGTTTAAACTTTCTCTTCGATTTATCATCTGTCTGTATGGATGTAGAATATAATTAGGCTTTAACATTCCCTGCACTTTGCACAGAAGAAAAAAAAACAACAACTTGACACCCATTCACAGTCTGTATTTTAGTGTTAAAGAGGTAGGCATTTCAATGTCAGGTCTTTTTGAGCAGAGAAGAATGCACTTGGAAAAAATCCATTCTTGTGCCTTGGCATCAGATTAACAGGTCTGACAAAATACTATTACTGTCAATTCAGCCTTAGATCTCCCTATACCATTAATGCATTAAGTGATTATAAGTTACAGCTTTGCTTACAAGAGCAGTGGATCTAGCGGTATAGTGTTGTCAGTGTACTCTGCTTTATTTTTCTTTGTCTCTGTTTCATGTTTTTATGACGCTTCTGCAACACCTGGATCGTCAAGGTTACTGATAAAGTTTAATCTGATCTGAGATTAACTTTAAGGAACCGTGTTTGTCTCCAGGTAATGCTTGGAGGGACAGAATGCCAACAATTTTTCAGTGTGCCAGTTCAACAGGTGGCACTGAAGACACGCATAGACCAGACCATCTGCTTGTAGAAACTGAAGTAAATGTAAGCAGACAGAGAATCTAGAGGAAATATGATCTACTTTATGTATTCCCTAAGTAAGCTGTCATCTCCCATAATGCATGAGGGGAGCTGGCAAAAGTAGGTCTATTACCATGTTGATAACATCAATTTGAAGTGTCAGTACGGGGTAAGCTAATACCTGGTCCTGCACTGCTGCTTTCTCATCTCCTCAGCTACGGGGTTTCTGCTTTGATTAAAATCACAAACCAGCCATTCTTCCATCCACCTTTCACCCCACTACCTCCTACAGCAATTAGATTTATTTTATACCCCCCAGGGTGTTTTCACTGTAGCCGTGTGAGACATAAGGTGTTGTCACAAATGGTTTTCCAGCAGGCTTCCATCCCATTACTTCTGAATGGTCACGACTCAGCTGTAGCTGTTTTGCACGCTTTGGTTTGTCACTAATCGAAATTCTGTACTGCTTTGAAATTGTGACAATCTGTCAATCTGCCTTTATTTTCAGACGTCTGGTTGTAATATCTTTCTTAGAATCGATAAATGTCACAACTTATCTTCCTTTTCTTGAAAGCTATTTACATGATTGGAGAATTTTAGGCCTCAAGCGGTACTTTCACCGCAGAAATCAAGGTTTCTATTGTCCGAACAAGTCATAGAGTTTATCGATGAAAGAAACATGAGGTGAAGGGAATCTGAACCACCATGGGCATTGTATTTTCTTGCTTTTGAGAAAACAAAAGAATTGACAAAAGACTTGTTTCCATTCAGCTGTCAAGCAAATTCAAAGCGACTCTTTTAAATGTCCTGAAAAAAAAAGGAACCGTGGAGTTAACTGGTATGAAACACACAAGATTTGTTGGAAGTGCTGCAGACTGAACCTTCATGTCGATACGTGGAAAGCTGCAAAAAAAGAGAGGCAACTTTTTATACTAAAGGGGGCATGTCACCATCTACTGTGTCAGAGGATGGCATACTTCTGTCAATTATTCTATTCTTGCCCAAAGCATGTAAACTGGGAGAAGTACAGGCATCCAGCTCTTAAGCAATAACTATACTATACAATACAATACAATACAAGTACTTTATTGATCCCCAAAGGGAAATTAACTAACTGTAGTTCAGCTTATTTTTGCATGTAAGTGTACAGACAAATTATAAACAGTTCTCCAGCAAATGCTGGAAGGGGCCGTTTTTCCCCCAGAGTTAGAATCAAGATTAGCTCACCAGTGAGAATCTGGTTCAAGGGCGTAGAATTGGGTAGGGACACTAGAGACACGTCCCTACCAATAATCAGCCACTACAGTGTAGTCCCTATCAATACCACCGCTGTCCGAAGTGTTTAATCAATGATTATGGCACACAGAAGGTTAACAGTCAGTCTCTGCTCAAAGTCTCGCCTCTAACCTAAATATCGCTCTTCGATTGGCTGCTGGTTTTTTACTTACGTACAAGTGATTGGCTGTCCCTGTTGTCACTACATATGCCTGCAAAAGTTACCTGCTAGTTGTGCCGGAGATGTCAAAATGTTTGGCATATAGTGCCTGGGTCACGTCAGCTTAAACAGATATCAGCAGTAATATCAGCAGTGTCATTTACAATTGCATTTGTGTCTGTGTTGGTTTGCGTGTGTGCGAGAATGTGCATAGACTTTCAGGAGGACAATTTTGTGTCCCCAGCAATGTCAAAATCAAACCTTCTCGCTTGATCTGGTTGAAGCTTAAACTGAACAGAACTGATTCCATTTGAAAAAGCAGGAGGTGATGATGTTTGTATGACAATATTGTCCCGCTAAACCAACAAAAGGTAAAAAATATATATTACAAAAAAAAAAAAGTTGTGATGCTGCTCTCACTCTGCCAAACTGTACATGTCATTCTATTTTGGTATGAGACACAGGTGGCTTCCTGCTGAATCACTGTCTTCTGTACTGTGCTCCAGTGATCACTGCTCTGGATGACCCAGCAGACCTGAGCTGCCATCTGCTCAAGGACTCCTGCTGTCTCGTCTCTGACTCTCAGATCATAAAATGCTTTACGTGTGATGTTTTAAATCCCCACTCCCTTTTGTCTGTCTGCCTGCTCTGCCACCTTTCTTCTCTCTTGTGTGCATTCCCTTCCTTCATTTAGTCCCTGTAACCATTCTCTGCAGCTGCATGCGTTTCCTGTGCTTCAATAGTTTTTACCCACCATGCACTGCAGCAGGTAAATCATCACTCATTAGCTCTGCAAACATACTGCATTGGTAAACCTTAAAAGTAAAATGCTTTCTACCACCGTTTCTCACATAAAGTCTGTCTCACCTTTCAGAACAGGAGCATCATTACAGTACTCAAGGTCTAACGCAGAATTAATCAAGGTCTGTATTTAGCCTCATTTTTCTTAGACTGCATATAATTAAATGTATGCAGAGGGTTCCAGAGAGACTCTCTAAATCTACACAAGTAAAAGCACCAAGTAGCTGTAAATAAACCACACTTCCCAGAGGAATTATCTATTCTACATTTCTCAAGGTTTGTCTTTACTGCTTCAATAAACAACATACCTTTGAGATTAATGTTCAATTTTGTTACAGTGAGATAAAACTTGGAGATGACTTTAAGGGTGTGTGTTGGTATTTCAGTTGAAAACTCTCACACGCACAATCATCTCTTGACTGTTGATTGGATTTTTTTTTTAATTAAAATACACAGTTGCATCAAAAGTCAAGGGAATATTCACTTTCAGTTCTGTTTCCAGCTGCCTCTGCACCTCCTTTAATTCCTTTGCTCTACCACGATTTTTCTTTTTCCAATAACTCTACTGGTCAGACCATCTCTCTCCCATACTCCTCCCTGCTGTACTTAACTCCAGGTCTCCTGGGCTCATTTCCAAGTCCCTTTTGCTCCCTGGATGTCACCATCTCTCTCTCTCTTTCTCTCTGTATTGTACATAAATGCAGCAGGCCAGCATGCGGTCATTTTCCCACTAGCTTTGTAGTTGTTTAGCCCTGAGGTCAGTGGGAAAGCAGAGGGAGAGCAGAGGGAGGGCAAAGGGAGCCATGCAGAACAAGATCAGTTGAATGTGTCTATTCACAATGGCGCTGACTGTTTAAAGGATAGCTTAAAAGTCATGTTAGGTTTCATATTACATATAGTGTTTGCAGAAAAGCAAACTGCATCATTACAGGGATAGTTTGACATTTTGTAATGTAGTTTCTGGATTTTCTCACTAGAGCAATTGTCTGGAGGCATGTGACTCCTGTTTTAGTTCTCTTTCTCTATGTTTTTTTTTTTT
Source organism: Xyrichtys novacula (assembly GCA_962446985.1). NCBI lineage: Eukaryota > Metazoa > Chordata > Actinopteri > Labriformes > Labridae > Xyrichtys > Xyrichtys novacula. The sequence goes on along the minus strand of OY660874.1, from coordinate 19,277,469 downwards.
TTTTTCATTCTGGCTGTGTCTGCTCAGATTTTTTTAACCTAACAGTATTCTACTGTTTTCTCTAGTTATAACATAATAAGGGAGAGAGGCTGTAACACTTGCAGCTTGATAGACAGTGTTGCCATGTATCTTGGCATGCTTTGTCTGTTTAAAGGGATATTCCGGCGTAAAATTAATTCAGGGTCAAACACACCGTAACACCAAGTTAGACACCCCCTCAAGAGATTAATGTTGCCGACTGCTTGCTTCTCTAGTTATAGCAACTTTAGTAACGACCGCAGGATAGCAATACACAGCGGTCTGAGGAGCCACAAACAAACCTCAACCAAAACACCACGCTATAACCACAAATAATGTTCAGAACAACACCTAACTTCATCAACAGTACATACAGGGTCCAAGCCATAGTACTAGCTACCAAACATCTTTTGATTTCTTTAGCAAAGAGACTAAACACAACTCACCTACTGTCTTCCGGCAGCTGTTTGTTTGTAGCGAGACCTCAGGCCAGTCCATTACGGACTGCTGCAGCTCAAAGAAATTAGGTAAAAAGATGTTTGGTGGCTAGTGCTATGGCGAGGACCCTATATGTACTGTTGATGAAGTTAGGTGCTGTTCTGAGCATTATTTGTGGCTATAGAGTGGCGTTTTGGTTGAGGTTTGTTTATGGCTCCTCAAACTGCTGTGTACTGCTATCCTGCGATCATTACTAAAGTTGGTATAAATACAGAAGCAAGCGTTTGGCAACATTCATCTCTAGAAGAGGTGTCTAACTTGGTGTTACAGGTGTAAATTAATTTTACGCAAGAATATCCCTTTCAGTGGCAAGCGGTTTGCAATACACAATGAAAGCAATAAGACATCAGGTTTAGACTGAAGCCCCGAGGGATGCCAGGGAATGACAGAATCAGAAAAACACTGTATATTATTTAAATATGAGGTGAATCACTTCAGGCTAACACTGAAGTTACCTCTCCCTTTTTAGCAAAATATACCCAGAAGAAAAAAAGTTATTTGAAACTCGCATTTGTGAAGACAATCGTGACATTTCTCAGTTTCTGAACTTGTCCTTCTCTCCATTTGAAGCTAGGTAAAACAACATATTAGGTCGTGATGCAACTGCAGAGGTGGCAGAGTAGTTTAGCGAGCGACTAAAGATGACAGTGTGAGGGATGTCACATTGTGCTGATGACACACTGAGCAAGAGTCGAGCTCTATCAGCGGCAGAATGATTGAACACTCCTAGCTTGTTGCTAATCTCGTCCAAACTGCCCACTTCCACCCTGAGCCCTTTTTTCTGAGCCCCTTGTTGGTCCACCTCTCAGCCATGACTGATAAGTGACAATTAAAGCTCCCTTTGAGACAGCAAAAGCTTTGTAATATCCCCTCCAGAGACCATCTGTTTTAAAGGATAAAAATTGAAGCCAGCTCTGGAGTCTGACACCTGGTTTTATTATGAAGTGCTGTCTTGGAAATGTAACAGCAAAAAAAAAGGTGCAGCCTTATTGATTCACTTTATTTTGTCAGTGCTGTTTGTTAACACAGACATATTCTGTTGGAAGTAAAAGACAAATGAAATGCCCTCTTGGATTACAGTACTAAATGAATAGCAAAACACAAAGAGGCACCTCATTCCCCCAATTGTTCTTTATCACTTGAATAAGATGAAACAGATATTCTCACTGAATACTTTCCCACTGTGAAGAAAGCTACTAAAGGCATCATCCGCTTGTACTTCTAAAGAGCAAACAAGAATCGTTTCTCACCTTCAATCTACCTTTTGTGTTTTTCCAGCATCTTTTCCACGTTGCAGCGCACCAACCCTCTGAGAATTACACTTCCGATTATTCCAAATCTCTCTCATCTGTTGCCTCAGGTTTCATTTTACGTCCTCTTAACTCATATTGAGTATACCTGTTCCAAAACCTGATCGCTTTAGGCTTTTCTTCTGGTGGGATCAGAATGAGGGCTTTTGTTGAATGCTAGCGCTACAAAAAAACAAATGTCTAAATAGATATCAAAAAATATGACTGATTTGTGCTGTCAAGAAACACTCCATACACACCAGGTCTTTCTTTAAATGCCACACACCTGCAGCTTTTATCAGACTCATATCTGTTTGATTCACTGCCACATTGGTTCATTCACAATCAGTGAAGAGATCAGGTGTTTAATGTGTGTAGAACTCGGCTATCTTATCCCATCGAGTCCCCTGGGTGTATTTGTAAGCTGTCAGTGACTATCTGCCTCCATCCCCGCCCTATTGTGTTTGCTGGCTCATGCTGCTTGTAACTGGATCTGTCAAATGGCCGTCCCTGTAGGGTAATAGCAGAGCTCTGCATTTTGTCAAATCGATCCTTTGAGACGCATTAAGAAAGAAAGAAAGAAAGAAAGAATGAAAGAAAAAAAAAGAGTCAGAAGAGCAGGGGATGAGAGGTAGAGTGATAACACCACACCAGGATGCCAGTTAGAGGCTAATGGTGAGAAGCAAGCAGACAGGTTTGGGCTGAAAGAGAGTAGAGATAAAATACAATATGATAGAGAGTGAGAAAAACTCAAGAAGCAAGAGAGCGCTTCTTGTGTAACAGGCGGCTGTATGCCCTAACAAAATGATGAGATGTGAAACAGGAGGATGCAGTCAGTTGAATAGGAAGGAGCTTCAGAGCAGTGGCTGTGCAGCTCCCACAGCAGGCAGATTATCATGTAACGTATGTGATTCACCTCTGACCAACCTTTCACACCTTTTAAACCCTCATGTAGAGACTACCGAGGTAAAAAACCCAGCATGTGAGAATCTGAAGGAGAGACACTGTGAGACTAAGCCGGGTTGAATGATACCTTGATCCCTCGGCTCAGCAAAAAAAATAAATAAATAAAGCGTAGAATAAAGGCACACTGGAGGGATGACCAGAGAAAACTGAGTGAATTTCTTTGCTTTTGTGCTGCATTGTCAGAGGCATCAATCATCATCATCATCGTATCAGAAAGTGATGCTGAAACTGTCAGCCACGACATGTTGAAGTCAAAACAGCACCTATTACCCTGCAGTGTTTAACACCTGACTCTGATCAGCAGGAATAACCTGATTACACCTGTCACATTAAGTCAATTCATGGAAAAGTGTTTCGCACATTTGACCCCTTCCTGTTGACACTGTGGGAAAAACATTTGTTGCTTTCCGAGGCCTAAAACTCACAAAATCTGTGTGTGTTGTGTTATGACAGCGCCTTGCACTAGGTGGCAAATATGTTCCTGCTCTAGTCAATAGTCCCTGTATCACAGACAGGACCAGGTGTCTCAACTCCATCCCTCTATGTTCCGTTCTGCTAAAGATACGTTTAACAGTACTGAGAGTTGTATGTCACAACTTGTGACATTTTCCGTATTGATATTTAAAGGCATGTCATCTGCAGAGCTCACATAGAAGGAGAGCTGAATAAGTGAGAAATGTCAACATACATATTCCTGCTGAAGTTTCATTTACCTTGTCAAATGTCTGCCTTAATGAAAAAAAAAAGACAATAAAACAGTAATTTCATCCCACAAGAAAGAGGATAATAATCTGTTGCCATGGCAGCGTCACCTGCCATAGAATCAGAAAATCTATTTCTAGTCTGCATAAATAAATTGGTTTTGGATCAGTAAATTGATCTGTGAATCAATATTTTGTGTCAACTTTTTAATGTCTTTAGTTAGTCGGGGGTGGCCGGGTAATAAGCTGGGTGATGTATGGTGAACAGGTGGTTATGCAAATTAGGATTCTGACAGGGCCAGAGGAACCCCAATCACAAAGCCTAGAATACACATTATGCCTCACACAGAAGTTAACTTTTCAGTTCTTGCTGAACAATTAAAATATATATATTCATCAGAAAGGAACAAGGGGGGCTTTATTTACAAGAAGAAGAAGTAGAAGAACAAGAACAAGAAGGAGAACAAGAAGACGATGAAGAAGAACAAGAAGAACAAGAAGACGAAGAAGAATAACAAGAAGGTGAACAAGAAGACAAAGAAGAGCAACAAGAAGGAGAAGAACTTAACTTATCTTGTGTTGGCTTTCATTTTGAGTATTTAATTTTGTACTATTACAATTGCTCTGCACCAAATGGGGTGGCGCTCAAATTTCGTTGTACTGTGTACAATGACAATAAAGGCGATTCTGATTCTGATTCTGAAGAAGAAGAACAAGAAGAAGAACAACAACAACAACAACAAGAACTTCTTTATCTATCCCCTGAGGGAAATCTGTTATTCAAGGATCACTACACTACACTGCAGTAAATGTTACAACATAGACTTCCAACTCACAAAACACAGAGGAAGCAACACTTTGTTGAACCTTGCTGATTAGAAGTTAATGAAAATCAGGAATGTCCAAATCTGTAACTCAAAGAGGATTTCTGGAAGTGTTTACATATGAAGAGTCGCACCACAACAGTTTTTGGACAGAAGAAAGACAGAGAGAACAGGACGGTTTTAGAACTTCTAAATCATCCTTACACATGTTTACCTTTACTATTTTACAGGCAAATGTTAAATCTTCAAATTTGAACAAGAAGTACATTTTTTAATTAATAGCTTTTTAAATAAATGTTATTTCTAGCCCCTAAAACTGCTTTAAATGAGAATTTCCAATGGTAGAAAATGTCAGGAGTACAAGCTAATAAAAAAAGAGGGCATCCTGAGCCATGGCCTGTAAAAGGTCTTTGGTCCATGGTCTCCATGCTCTTCAGACTGCTTAATGGTACATCCACTCTGCAAGATAACACTTATAAGACTCTTGCAGCCTTTTTCCAGGATCCTCTTGTGTATCCCCTTTATGTATCTTGAGAGGCGAAGCCCTTACTCCATCAGGCACTACATAGACTGTCTTGACTGATAACTGGTTGAACTGTTGCAGCCATGCGTACTCTTCAAAACTGGAATAGCCCACATGCAGTAGAATTTACTGAGTAACTAATGAGAAAAACTGCTGCTACTACAGACAAGATTTTAAGACCAAATAGCTTTATGGCATATATGAAGAGAATGAGAGAGTGTAGGGTACTGGTAGAAATATACGTTCTTTTGATTTCTCATTCTGTCTGTATTGTTGGCTCAGGTGTCTCTTATCCTCCTCTCAATGATACCCCAGAGACTCATCCAGAGGAGTAGGTGCTGTGGGCAAGTGAAATCTGTATATTCATAAAGCTACTCAGCAGATGTGCTCTAAAATTTCCTGGTAAGCTTTGGGCTGCGTTGGCTTTGGACTTCACTAAACACAGTCAAACAACACAAGCAGATGCCATGGAACCCCACATCATCACAGAGAGTGGAAACTTCACACTGGACTTCAAGCACCTTGGATTCTGTGGGATCATGATTTCCAAATGAGATCCAAATTTAATTGGATCCATTTAAAAAATGGACTTTTGACTTTCAAGCAATAGTCCAGTTCTTTTTCTTCTTGGTCCAGATGAGACACTTCTGATGTCCACTAGTTTCAGGAGTGTCTTGAAAGTAGGAAAACCACACTTGTAGCCCATTTCCTGATCCCATCTGTGTGTAGTGGCTCTTGGTGGTCTGACTCCAGCCTCAGTCCACTCCTTGTGAAGCTCTCCAACAGTTCTTGAAACTGCTTTGTTTGACAATCTTATCCTGTTGTGGTCATCCCTGTTGTTTGTGCACCTTTTCATCCCTCACTTTTCCCTTCCAGTCAAATTTCCATTAAAATACTTCAATAAACAACACTCTGTGAACAGCAAGCCAAACAGTGTTTCTCTTACTAAGAATCAAAATAAATAAATAAAAACTAGGTGCGTATTGGTTTAACTGTATTGTTGTATCACAAAAGTTTGTCAATCATGAACCTCTGTCTCTCTCCTTTCTTTTTCTTTTATGACATATCCAGAGGCACACACAGGTGCAACCCTCAATTTACAAACACACTCTCAGAGGGCAGAAGTGCTGCTTTATCTGACAGCAGGTTTGTGGTAACGAGAGTGATGGAAAATAGACAGGCAACCTGACAAGGACAGGCAGCGACACCCCCCTTCCCCCTCTCTCCTTTCTCCCCCAGCCCTGAGGGAATTGATAAGAGCAGACATTTTAATTTGCTAGGTCAAAACAAATGCTCCTAGACTCTGCTGGCTGGCTCAGGGAAATCCTAATGGGCTCTTGAGTACTACACTGTCGGGAGGAGCATCAATCTACTGTAGTTTCTTGGTCATCATTTTCTGATGGGTCTGGGCCAAAATATTTTAATGAAGTAAAACAGAGACCATACTCAGTAATTAGCACAATCGATGTGATTTACTGCAGTGCACATCTTTTACTGGGGGGAAATATTTCACTCAACGCAGATACAAGATTGAAGGCATGGTTTGTCATTTTGGAGATGTGCTAAATCATTGTTAGGAAGAGCTGAGTTGAGAAGATCGATACCACTCTCATATCTGTCCTTTGAAGAGCTAAAGCAAGGACACAATTATCCTACCTTATGGCATTAATACTTGTCTTTGCTCAAAGGTAGACCTACATTAAAAACACATCGACCATAGCCTGAATCACACTGTACCAAACAGATTATGTCTGCCTAATCTGTATTAACACAGAAGTATAAAATTAGCGACTTGCACTTATGAGTTGGACTGTTTCTTGGCCAGACAAACAGAGGCATTAAAAGTCGGAGCCGATGGTTCAAGTTTGACTACGGCTCACAGCCAATTGTGCCATGTCATTCCCCACTTCCTCTCTCTGTTTTCATATTTCATCCGCTGTCTTATCCGCCGCATAAAGTCTTGAAAAAGCCCCAAAAATAAAAAAGGAAGGCTGTGATAAGTTCCAACTTTGCTATCCCTCATTTTTGTGTGCCCATTTATCTTTGCTACGACTCTGTCACCCCATTTAAAATAACTAATGCATTTCAGTGGGATACTATAAACTGCTACCAAATGAGAGACTGTTGACATAGCTTGATAAGCCAGTATAATGCAATATTTCGTAGAAATGTATTTGAATATTTAAAATGACCTCAGACCCAGAGTTAAAGATTAATTCCTGGAAAAGAATACCAATTACCAGTCTCTGTAAAGGAGGGTATCATGCTTTCCCACATTTACAACAAAAATTGCAAAGTTACAAAGTTTGGTGACCATACTACAAGTATGCAAAGTTTCAAAAAACAAGGTGAACATATTTTCTCAGAATCTGAGAAAGTAGATGTAAACTGCTCAAATCTCAGACAAATGTGTTTAAAGCTATTAAAGAAGTATCAGAAAGGAAATAGAGTCTGAAAAAATGTATGAACCCCCCCTTTAAAGAAGCTACTTCAAGGACCATGCTAAGATTTTCTCTGACATTAAAATTCAGTTGTCTTGGGCTTGTCATCTACAGAAATTAAACCCTGTGACATTTTATTCCCTGCTTGATAGTTGTTTGACATCTCAGCGGTCCTGGTAATTATTCTCTTACAATCTGCATCACAACTCCTCCTTTGTGGTTGAAAAACTTTTGAGTGACTCTGTTTCTGACTATCGCTGTATCTCTCCATCTTTCATCCCCCCTGGTGCTGAAGTGATGAGTGACAGCTGACCTAAATCGAAAGAGGAACACTTGCTTTGCTGATCACTGCTGTGAATCCCGATCTGCACTCATGTAAGAATGTATCTGCTTCACAATGTAGAGCTTTGAATGCGAGACAATCCTACTTTTTCAGATATACTTAAAATATATCTCATATTAAGGTAAACTTGGTAATTCTGTTGGCAGAGACCGAAGGCAATAAGTGCTCAGGCTTGGTCTAATTCTGCTCCAACAATGTCCTCAAAAAGCACAAAAGCAGGCTTCACTGTCACACTGAGCCGTTACACAACACTGCACAGTTGATGCCATAATAGCCACAGTCACTGAGTTACTACGAAGCGTGGGGGTCCAATTAAGCTTGAGATGTACAATGAGGGCAGCAAGATGTATGCTGTTGTTAATAAGGATGTACGGTGCATTGCTGGGATCAAGTGTAACAGCATGTACAAGTTGAAAATGATCTAAACAGACTAAAACCCTGAATATGATGTCAACTACAATGCCTCTTTGGTGTTATCTTTTTTTTTTGTCATTGTACACTATACTGAATCACACTTCCCTCTGCCAAATCATTTCTGCCCTCTGGCTTCTGATTAATCCTTTCCTTTTAAATAGAACCTACAGCAGCCTTTACAATATGTCCACTACTGAGAAATGAGCAATGAGACCAAGAAAAAGGCGATGTTGAAAGGTGCCTGTACATGTCTGCTAAGCGCCGCTGCTCTATTTTAACACACGCTCCAGTCTGATGACAGAACGCGGTGTATGAGTGTTTGTATGACAGTATGACGCACAGGGGCTTCTGACATTTGTCCTGAAATAGCACTAGCTTCAAACAATGCCCTGACTCTGTACACTTGACTGGTTCAGTTATTTCAGAACTCTTCTGAGAGTGACAAAGTAATAATATTTGCTCTGTGGGCAGCATTTAGACAGGTTAATACCCTTGGGTTGCTTAGAGATATTTTCCAGAACAGACAGCCTCCAAAACAGCAACCGGCAACACCAGACAATAGAAGAGGCAGTGTGTATTGTAAGTCAGCACAGAAAAAAAAGATCCCTTGAATTCTCCTATAGATGTAAGTGCAAAGGCAAATGCAGTACTTAATGAGGAAGCAAATCTGCAAACAGCAAACAGAATCAATGAGGTGCAGTTATAAAACCTCTCTGCTTTAAGCGAGACAGATAGACCACCGGGAGGTAAACATAGGGTTTTTCTTTCCTGCAGGAAATCAGACTCAAAAACCTATTTTCGAGATATAAATATTGAAAATAAGTATTTCACCTGCTTGTACTTGAGGACTAGGGTTTATTATGTGTTGTTGCTTCAGGAGAGATCATTGCGGTTGCGGCTTTAAAAGGAAAGTATTGGCTTTGTTTTAACTTTGTAACGATTGATTCAAATTAGACTGTTGGTACATTTAAAAGAAACAAGGTTGTGATATAAACACACAGATTACAGCTTAAAGGCTCAAATGCTCATATATAATGTGGCACTGTTCAATCAATCATGCACCACATGACCATCAGCAGAGGGACTAATGGTTTATTCAGGATGATGAAATATTTCAATCAAGAAAAGTAGGGCAACAAGACATGCTGGTGTAGGTTCAGAGGTATTAACGAGTCAATTTGGAGCATTCTTTGATCCCTGCCTTGGTTGTGGAGATGCTCCAGTAATGAGCAGGTTCAAGGTTTTTTCATTCTCTCATCAGGGAGCTTTAAAAAAAAAAAAAAACTCGCCTGGCTGAGACATACGAGCTGCAAACAGGGCACATAAAGGTAAGCTCTCAGTGTGACATTTTTAGAAATACAAGCAGACAGAGAGGAGAGAAAGGCCTGTTTTCTTTTTTTTTAACCGGGGATTAGAAATTGTGAAAACCAGAAGTGATGACACCTAAACACAAAGTCCCATCAGGGGATCAGAGTAGGTACAATACCAAACCCCTGAACAGGATGCCCTCCTCTTTATCTCTGTTTTGCTTACTTTTGATACCTCATGGCCTTTTTTTTTTTCTTCTAGGGAGCAGATGTCAGAAACGTGAGATGATAAAAATGTGTCAGATCTATGTAAATTAATCAACAAACCGATCCTCATTAAAGCATCAAATAGCTTACAGGCATTGATCCACGGCCTGAAGGACATAACTCAGGTGTACCAATGGGGGTAGTAGCATCCTAATCATTTTCAAATCCGATAAAGGATTGATTCCAAGTTGTTTAAATTGACAGAGAGTTATCGACAGAGCTGTTGACTGTCATGCTCCATTATCTTAAATTGTTTTTTGTCTTCATTAATAATTTCCTCCTGACACAAAATCTACACTGCTTTAAGCCGCTGTGTGTGAGTTAACTAAGCAGAGCCATGTTAACTTTGATTACTTCTCCGCGCACAGCATGCTTACTGGCAAGCTTGTATGCCTTCTATGTGCAAATATCCGTGTGCACATTCTGCAGCTGTTCCCTCACTGAATCACATCCCTCCAGTATTACCAACTACAAGGGCATTCACGACTTCTTAAATCTTATCAGACTCTCTTTTCGGCGGGGAATTACTTTTATTTGGCTAAGATTTCTGTCAACCCCATAACACCATGTGCAGCTTTTGTCAGGAAGTAACAATCCATCTGTGGTGATGAATCTGAGTCATTTCCAAACAAGCGCCACCTGCTGCATCCATCCATTCATCCATCCATACAGAGAGGCGGACAGACAGGAAACGACAGAAAAAAACGAGAAGAAAAGAAGGAAAATCTTTCACCTTCATGCTGATGGATTAGCAGCATCAAGACTTACATTACTGTACCTCAGCTGACGGGATTGATAAAGTGAACTCTTATTCCCCTTGAATAACAGAAGAAATGTCAGTTCAGGGACAGCGCATGAAACAAGATATGTATGTTAACAGCATTTCCTTCTTCAGTAAAGATTCACCTTTAAATCACAATGCAGCCTTACAATAAAAATGAACCACAATTGAAAAATTATCTCACAAAGGCATGAAATAATCCGTATTCAGATGGAAATGTGTAAATAATTACGAGAAGTAATGCGAGGAATGTACAAGAAAAACCCTTTACTCAGATATGACATCTTACATTCATACGTTGAAAAGCCAATACGAACTCCTCCACTTGTTATTCTGCATTCAGGTAAAGAGAGGAAGCGAAGTTATGAAAGCTTGCTTGAGTTATGTGCCAAAGAAAAAGGGTCTTTAATTAAAATGGCAAACAATGAATACAGTTCAGTATAGCTGAGTCTCAGCCAAGCTTCAGCCACTTTGGGGCGAGAAAAAAAACACACTTTTCTCAGGTATGAATTCTAAACTGAGTCTTTCAAAGCTGATTGTTTTCACTAAATTATCTCTAATGAGTTGTCTTCATGTTAAATTTACTGCAGAAGACCTTCACATTCTTGAACAGGAAAAATGTATCATGACTTCTCAAATATGCAGTACTACATTAATAATCACATTTTCATCATGCAATATAATATAATGATGTTTATTCATGTGCAAAGATAACATTTCTATGTGACCCATTTGGTGACATTTGAGGGAAGAAAGTGAAGACTTAGGTCTAGACTAACCCTCTTTACGGGGAAAAGATGTGGAAAAATAAAACATAATAGTATTATTTCCACTCATAGAGGTCTGTCACTTGTTAATAATTCATCCTACAGTTATGCAACTCCAGCTTTCTACCTCTGTTGTGCATTTGTTCACATGAACACAAGTACTCACACACAACTCAATATTAGATTTATCATATTCACGAAGAGTGATGCTGCCTCGCTGAGTGCACTCATCCACATGTCATCTGTATATAATGAATGTGTCCACACTGTTCTCTGAATTACCAGCTTGAGCCATGTGATATTACAATTTTAGCAGGATAGTTATCTTTAGTGGAACAGTTTTAGAGCAATGCGTGGGGTGCCGGGTGCCAGTCAAAGTGCTGTTAATATCTATATGAGGATATATAACCATCTGCTGTGCAAATTCTCATTCTTATTATTTAATTCCAAAGGTTAAGAGTTATTAATACTTGGCGCACAACCAGTTTGCAGCCAGTTCATTGTGGCTTTACCATCTCTTTCTTATATTCATCTCATATATCTACATCCTGCTATATTACACAGCCAAACGCTGTTTGCATAATGAAACCTAACATACTACGTACAGTATGTGATTGATTGCACTGGTGGTAATGTGTAGAGATTATAATAAATCTAGTTTGTAGATTTGTGTGAGCGCTTGTGTTCAAGTGAGCACAATAGTGAGAAAAAAAAAAAAAAACTTGGGTTGTATCACTGCAGGATTATTATTAAGAAGTTAAACATCCAGTAAATGGACAAAAACAGTTGGCAAATGTCCATATACATGCTCTAAATCTTCATATCACATAAATTGTGGAAATCTACATCAAAGTTCACATGTTTAAAAAGCAACATTTAACCGTCTCTGCATGGAGATTATTGACAATAACTAACCCATGGCTCACTCTACATTTACTTTTTAATTAACTCTAAAGCCATTTCATCACCTAGTTTGCATCTTGTAATCTATACCTCTGCAGACCTAAAACAGCAATGTCCAATACAGATGCTGTTTCTAATGCTAACACCAAACAGGGCAGTGGCATGCAGATGTTTTAATAAAAACACAGCAAAACAGGTCCTTAAAAGTCACATTTCAATATGCAACGAGTAAATCTGTTGAGACCAGGTCAGTGCCAAAAGATATAAAAATCCATACACCATTACAGTGCATATGCACTTTTCACACATACTCAGATGCCAAAGCCCTATTACCTCCCTTTATCAAATGCAAAAAAGTCATCCTTAGAGTCTCTCTCTAATTGCTGGTGCAGGCATCATAGTTCTTGCAAGTCCCCCTGCAGGGAGAGTAGCTAAAGCAAATAAGATTATTGGCATAAATACTGTTTTATTTTATTTAGTTTCTTCAGTGTTTACATTTTTCATGGATGGAAAGATTCACAGTCAAAGATTATTTTTACACCTAAAAAGCAGGATGCAGATATTATGTTTACTTTTTTAAACAGAGGTACTGGAGTTGTACAAACCAGTTGTTACAATGTAAAAGTTCCTGATGGGAGCTTTAATAGTACTACAGGGACTTTATATTTTTTTATTTCACATATATTTAGTACTCTTTTTTGGTCACTCTCATTTTGAACAAATCTGTGAATGTGAATAAGTATAAACTGTTTGCTTCTTTATTATCATTTACAGTACAGGAAAAACACAACTCTTATTGCTGAAAATTCTTCCTAATATTTTAATTCTAAAAGTATAACTGTGCTCTACATTTTATTCTTCCAGTATCACAGACTTTCTAAATTATTAAAAAGGCATTCAGTTACACTATTATTGCATTACACCATCGCTCCACTGAGTGTGCAGAAAAAAAAAAAAAACACCTCTGTAATTGGACACAGTGACTTCTGAGAGAAAAATTCCTTGGCGTACTTCAGCATCCAATACAGAGGTGAAATTGGCAATGACGGCCATACAACAACACAAGATTTAAGGTACACACACGCCAGAGCTCATGAACACACAAACAGCTCCTTGTCCCGAAATGGGGGAAGAACAAACCAGAAATTGGCAATGACCACAGGCCTCGTTAACAATGCCAAAACAAAATGCTGCACTAATCCCAATTAGGCTTCTGTAATGATGGGAGTCTGCACATGAGGAGGAGGTGCCAGCCTGTATCCCCAAAACTCAATTACACAGCTATCCAGGCAAGGAAAGCAGGGACAGAGGCCAGTTACGTGTGCGTGTAAATTTGTAAGTGTGTGTGTGTTGCAAGTTCACAGATATGGCTCCAACTATAAAGACACAAAGTTGGACGCAGAGTAGGGAAGCAAAGGGATTGCGTTGGAGCAGAAGAGGCTTTAACTCCAAAAGAACACACACACACAGAGGCTTAATTCAAAGTCATGGTTGTTCTTTAAGAGAGCCAGAAGTTTACGCAGGAAGCCTCTGCAGCTGCAAGCAGATGCCATTTACACAAACTGTCAAGTGGCCGAGCAAACTTTAATATTGAGGGTAAACAGTGCCAAGAGGGGTCATCTGCAGGTCAGGTTAACAGGACGCCTCATACAAAGTTCAAGTGTCTCATCACCAAGACTAAAAAATAACAGTCATGGTCTTTAACAGGAACAGACAGCTCCATTTGAGCCCACACATGAGATGAAATCAACAGGCATGAGTGAGAACATGCGCTAAGCTCTGTTAAAACACACGCACACACACACAATCACCATGAGACTATCTCTCCTGTTGCTTATTCCTCACATATTTTTTAGGCTTTTGCAATTTGATCTTAAAAAACTGCAGAACTCGCTCTAATTAAAGTGCTTCACCCTTATGATATCACTGGAGTTATCAGATGGAAGTTATTAGGGCATTAAGGGAAATGTTACAGGATCTGAAATTAAAACGAGAATGTCTCGGATTTGATAAGGTGAACTCAACGGGCCATTAACATCCATTTTAAAGCAAATTCATAGACTCTTAGTTATTTTCAAATGCAGGAAGACTCTAGACGTGAAATCATTCACTCTTCAATTACTAAGTTTTACCCAAGGACTGAGTTTCTGTGAATATTCAGTCAGGTTTGAGAAAACCTCAGGGAGGTGGAATGAGGCAAGTGATTTAATTTCAGAACAATTACAGCCTGACCAGATCACAGAAGAATATTCTAATTCAGATAACCTGCATGGAGCAGCCATATTCATAATTTAAAAGTGATTGACAAAAGATTAAAATTGATTTTTTTTGCACAAAGTTTTTGATTTTCTGAAGTTTTCGAGTCCTGAATATCTCACTTTGTGTATCTGATCTATGGATGAGAATATAAGGTGTGCTTGAGACTCTATTTTCAGGTAAGAGGAGGAATGATTTATGAAAATGATCACTTAAATGGAATAGGAGGAAGTAGTTCATGCTAAATCACATGTTAATTTCACTCGAAGGGGGCAGATAAAATGGCATAATGGGTATGGGGATGCTAACTCACAGAATTAATAGTCCTTGACTGATGCTAACAATGGTGTGTGCTTGTGTGTGCTTGTGTGTAGTTGCATATGGAAAGGAAGGAGGTATGTCTCCTGTAAAGGTCACCCAGACTCTGATTAGACACATCAGCGGGCTATTAGCAACAAGGGAACTGCCACAGCCTTTCTCCAATCAATGGAAGGATGCCATGTGAAATAACAGCTACCAATAGTGTCAGTCCATACGGTTAAATGTCCCCACACAAACATGAGTGTGAACTTCACACTCATGGGTGGGAAATACAACTCAGAGAACAGGAAGGGTTTATCTCCAACCAGTTATCAGAGGATTACACGGCTGAAATAAAAGAGGTGAACAGAGAGAGAAAGTTCGAAATTAATAAGAGGTCTGGAGGTTGAATTCGGTATTGGATAATAGTTTCAATGTTATAAAAGGGCCAAAAAGGTGGTATTGGTAAAAAAAGATTCACACTCTGGGGAAAACTCTGCGTGTGTATGAATTTGTGAAGATGTGCCATTTTCTTTTAATTTTCTTATCATTTAATGTTTCTGTCAAACTTAGCCCTGACTATTTAAACTTACTGCCACTGCTGAAACACGTCGAGAATACCTCACCTCCAAATCCCTTCACACATGCATGCACAGCCATAATTGAATTTCTCCTATTTTTCACAGTAATCAGAGAGAAGCCCTCACCTCTGGCTATTTTTATGTTCATGGTGCTGCAGTTCGAAGTTTGAATGGCAGCACTATTCTGATGAGGTGCTTTTATGACTTTCACTCGCCAAACACACACACGCTCACACACATTCACATATCCATGCATACATTCATATGTTGAATCACACTGTATTACCCTCTGAGCGGACAAATCTTGTATCTGTCACCAGTTTCTCATCTCTTGATGACTTCATTTAAATAATGCCCCTGGGAAAGGATAGTTATGATAACATAGGGATTGTCCAATGTGCGTTAATGTGTGTTGCCCCCAGCAGTGAGTGCGAGTCTCCCTCCCTTTTCAGCACACATGTGGTACGAGTGTTTCCAGTTGCATGGCGATCGCAGCACTGGTTTCTATTCCATAAACGATCAGTCAAGTAAAATAGAAATCCACGGTTTTGCTTAAAGCGAAAGAAATGTAACACGTGTTAACACTTTTATTTTTCAAAAAGCTCTTAAAAGGAAATATTTGAGAAGCTTTAAAAAGCAGACAGGCAGGTTTCATTTGCACTCTTAGTAAGGATTAACCCGAACAGTAGAGGTGTTAAAAACTGGGATTTCATTTTCAAAACCAATTGTGATACTTTGGTTGAAGTAATCCAAAGTCCTTGGCCAATTACAACAATGATTCAATATCAGTGTGGTAAAAAAATAACATTGGCTTTATTCTCTTTTTCTGTTTTTTACTGGCTTTGACTGGCTTGTAAAACTCCATGCTGATCCTGTACCTCAGTTGTCTTGACAAGTTTACTTCCTTTTTTTGTCAGTTGGACCCTTTTAGGGTAGGGGGATGATTCAGTTTGGTAAGGTAATTTACAAATGTACAATACTGGACTTCAAACTGATACTAGTATTGATATATGAGCAACTCTACCTAAGTAGACCCATGTTGTGTCAACCCAGAACTGGGTTGTATCTGGGCTGATCTGGGATACTCAACTGAAGAGCAATCGCTCTTGTTCCAGACTGGCTGTGGGTTAGCCAGATGGGTTTATGAAGGGTACCACACAAGGCCGATCATGCATGTGTAGGTCACCAGGCATGTGGAGTGCATGAGTCACATGGTAGAGCAGATGAGTGTTTACTTTGTGGTGCTGTTTCTATCGGTATGAGATTTTTGGCTAAAGGAATGAGAACAACATGTTGAAATGTTGGCTGTACCTGCAGGACAAACGTTTGTCCACTGCCAAGAACTGCACTTTACATCTGAAGAAGCCCCTGCAAGCTAAACATGGTACCACAACACTAGTGAAGAGGTCCATTTAAGGTGGAGAAATATGCCTGAGGTGCTACAGCTCCAAACAGCAACAGCAAGCTTGTAGTTAAGATTAGGAAAAGGAAGGGGGAGACGTAAAAAAGACAAGATGAAGATGCTTATTGACCGTGAGCGTTACCTGCAAAAAATTGCCCATATCTAGCTTATATGAATGTTGCTTTGGGAATGTGCATCCAAACACCAGCTACTTATAAAGCCAAAAAGGTAAAAACTAATTTGAGCAGCACTTAACCCCGCAGTCTGGATAGTATGACCTTTTTTTTTTTGTAACTAGCTTACATCTGCAATTTTATTTGTAATTTCAACATTGCACAAAGACAACCTAAAGTAGACCGTCAAATGCCAGACATTGTTATTATCCCCAGATAGCCCTTCACCAGTGAGATTGCAGTAATTGAAAAGAGACGGAGTGTATTTGCATTTGTGTCCAGTTTTTTTAATGGCTAAAAAGGATTAGCGGGGATGGTTTACAAACCATATTCAAAGAACTAATGGTATGATTAGAGTGTTTTTCTCCTTGCTCAGTGAACAGGCCAAGTATGGACCAAGCTTAAGTAGAAAGCGTCACAATAAACCCCCTGTTTTTTATGTGTTTATCTTTGTTTAACCTAGTATGAGCCTGTCTCCTCCACTCACCTTCCCAAATTTCACTCTCACTGTGGTCCTCCTTGTGTCTTTCTTTTGGGCTCTAATTTCATCAGCATAGGAATGTGAGACAGAGCCGCTTCTTTTCATCTACACATTGTATAAATGCGCGACAAGGAATAGGAAGCAGAGTCAATCCTAGGACAACAGACAATTAATCTCCCTCTTTCCATTTTAATCTCCACTCTCTCTTTCTTTCTTTGCTCTCTTCTTCATTCTCCCAGTCACCCTTTTATACCTTCTACCCCCAGTTATGCCAGCCAATAAGACGCCACCAGGAGCCCGATGGTTATCTGTAATTCCAATTACCAAGACACAATAATTAGACGAAAATCTGAAGTCTGGCAGTTAAAACAGACATCAGCTTTTCCCAACGACTCTGTTTTAATTAGTATCCTGTGTTTGAAAAGAAGTAATGCATAATTCGAAACAGTCTCCAGTGCCTATGTTTTAAAGGAGAGAAACATGCTCTGACTTTGTCTTATATCATTGTTAAAATTCCTCTGAAACTGTGCCGACACTCGGAGTAAATCTATTCGTTCTGCCAGCATACTAACGTTTTTTTTTTTTTATATCCCTTCAAATATGTATGAACTCTCTTATTCTAACTCAAAGAAAGACATCTGACTCAAAGAATGACATCTAACTCAAAGATAGACATAATTATTTTTGGAACATCAAGTGGAAAACATGCCGATTGACTGTACAACCCCTTGGGTCATGGACTCTTTTTATTCAAAAAACATGCATTTTTATTACTTTCCCCACATTGTGATGTTTGCCGGGAGCTTATTTTGTGTTACGTACCAAACAAAGCACAGCGTGAACAAACAGACAACTGTGGCTTCACTGATTGATATTTTTAAAAACTACAACTGGCCAAAGTACATTAAACTGTGCACAGATAACAAATCAATAAAAAGCCACAAAGGCGTGGTTTGTTATATGCCTTTAGCATCAAAATAAAGAATTTGAGCACTGTAAAATATGTCTAATATGGACATTAACTATCATTACAATATTTAATGTATGCTAAGGGTAAAAGCAGTCTTCAGTAATGCTGAATCGTTTGCTTCAGCAATCACTTGCAACAGGCGACTTTAAGTCCCCTTTAATAATTAAGCATCGTAAAGGCTGTACTCTGCCGCATGCCATGAGTCATCAGCAGGAGGTTGACGTACACTTTCCATGCTGACATTTGACATTCAGCCTGCCTCAGCAGCAGAAATCAAACACCGAGGAGGCCGGACACTCCAAGAACCCCGGCCTTCAAACTGACATACCATGAATATTTAGTCAGCCCTAATTATACATTTTGCTGGTTTGACATCCGACTGCTGTAGACCACTCCTTCACTGGCAAGAGATCTGCATTATCTCGGCCTGTACTGTTATTTGTGTCACAGCTGAGGGGTGAAGACTAAGCCAGTGGATTGGAGGGTGGGTGAACTGTAGATCCTCTGAAAAAATGCCATGCTTAGCTGAGCCAAGCTGGCTTAGTGCTTTCAATGGGTGATCGCATTTCTACTCTTTCCAAGGGAGGCCTTGGCATTAGAAAGTGCTTACTCACCACAAGGAGGCTGGGCTGTGCTATGTTGCAAACAAAGAGATTGTAGAGTGACAACCGCAGTCAAATAAGTCAGTTTGTACCAGTTTATACCATTCCCAATAATGGAACCAGAGGGAAACGGATACAGAAACGGACGCTATTTATCCTTATTGACTGTGAGGGCAAAGGTCAGAATCAAATGGAAGGAGAATTAGAGAAAACTACTTCAATTACATATTGAGCAGACTGATCTGTATCTCCTTATCAACTACTGTAGTGCAGGCAAAAAGAAGGGCACATTTCCCGAAACCCATTACTGAGGTAGACTACAGTAAGGTAATCAATGTCACTTAACACTTTATGTTGAACCCAGCCCACTTTAGTGAGACTGGATGATGGTTGTGCACTCAGCAATCTTAATTAGTAAAATATTAAAGGCCCCTAATAGGCACTTAAGCTTTGATTGATGGTGTGTACCCATATCACCCATAGTGATGTCACAACAGTGACCTGCACCCTGCTGACCCCAGTGAGAGGAGAAATGAAGGGAGCAGGAGAATCAGACAGCTTGTGGTCAGATTTGAGAGATGAGGGATCATTAGAAAAGGTCTATTTCCTACTGTCTAGATCTGCAAGAGGACAACTGACTCTATTGTCATTGTCTTGTCATTTAACTGCAACTGTACCTGATCTGTGTGTAAATATCCTTCCCTTTGACCCCATTAGACTTGACTTCATGGGTGTGCACAATTTTGGTCCTTCGTTCGATATTTTCTCTATTTCTGTTCTTTCACAGTGTCTCTGCACCCTGCTGATGGACTGACCTTGAGCTGATTGAGAAAGATTGATCGCTGCTTAGATGGAGGAAAAGGAAAAGGCAGTCCAAAAACAAAAAAAGAGGACCTGAAACCTAACAATGAAAGATGGAGGACATTTCCCTTCCTGTATGCCCTCAGTGACCAATAGTGAGACCCAAATTTTAGAACCGTGGGGTAGTAGTAATTATTACTTCATTTATAATTTCTTCTGAAGTCTATTGTGAAGCTTTGAAACTAAGAGTATCTATACAGAGAAACTCCTTGTGGCCTTAACTAATCTTGATGGCACTTCACCTCTTTTTGCAAAGAACTAAAAATCTCTGTTTTTTTTCACATACAGTATTACTTTTCAGCTTGATATTATAACAGGAGTTGCTGCTCAACGTGTTACATCCTAACCAAGACCCCAAGACCAATGTTTTCCAGTGGCAGCATTTTGCTACAGGGGAAAATGCTGGTGGACTCATGTTTCTAAGAAATGCTTTCAAATGCTTGGTCTGATCCAGACCTAATTGCCTTCTTGGTAAGCCACCTCTTTGAAAAAAAAAAAACTATGAGTGATTTCCCTCTCTGTCTTTACAATGCCATTTGATTTTAATGCCCAGCCAATCAGGTCTGAGCTCTTCCACTCTCAGCATCCTCTGCAAAGATCTCCTTTCATTTTCTTTCAGCTTTTTGTTGAAAGCTTTCTCTTTTTATTAGACTGTGAATTACCATGATGCCATGTGCCACTCACTTAATGTCTCAATGAAAGAGATGTAACCCTTTTGTTGCTACCTGCTTGCTGGTGATGTATAATGTGTTTTGGCAACAATCCACTAGTTCCTTTAGTAGTTCCTGATTCTGTATTGAAAATAATGTCATGTGCTATTTCCATTACTGCCAATGGAGGCCTGAGGGTGCAAATGATGAACAATTAGCAACTTTAGACTTTCAATTTACTCTTTTAGTGTAGCTCATTCTTTTAATCCACTAGCTTTGAAATATTATATTGAATCGTGCCCACAGATGTCCTTCCTCCTTTATCAACCTTGCCTTATGTATATCAAAATATTCCCTGTGTGACAGTTCATCAAAATGCCTTTGTTCTGTTTCGCTGTCCTAGTTTGTTACCATAGATTTATCTGTTCACTTGAACCTGAATTCTGCCTACATCCCTATTTATAGCATCTGCTCTGCTGTCTTCACCAACAACAGGAAATTCTTTGGGTTACCGGATGCTGAAAAGTGAAATGCAGTTCTTTGTGTGTCCACTTGAAGTAGGCTGCAACATTCAAGTAACCTCCATTGGGTCCAATGCTCGATTGCCATTATTACAACAAAACTAAACAGGGTTAGAGGCAGGTGCCATAATTGTTTGGACTAGGTTACTCATTTTGTAATTGTTTAAAAACTTCTCTGGTTGATCGGCAAGTTTCTTTGAAGACTTAACCTGGTCCTCGGCTGTGGAAACCTTCATAGGAAAAAAAAAAAAATAAGACTGCTGAATTGATTGACAGTCTTATCAGAGAAAAGGATGCAACAAGTGTTGACAGGAACCCTCTTTGGTGGCTCCCAAACTATCTCTCGAGCTGCAGAGAAGTTGTGATGATAAAGAGTGCTGTACTTGAGAGGGAAAAACACCCAGGGCTTGCCTGTAATGCTTTATTCAAAATGCATAACTTCTGTGCCTTTACAGCTCGTCTCCTGCGTACTGTTAACGCTTTGATCCAGCAGAGCCATTAGGGCTGTGCTGTACTTTGAGATTCTATTTACTGGGCAAACAGACAAAAAATCACACATTTCTTTTGACAAAGGGGGGTAAACATTGTGCAACAGAAAAAGCAATGCTATAGCTGAATCCTGAATATAAAAACCATCTAAAGGTGATACATATTGAAAAGATAAATAGAAATCTTTACACTATAGTGCATTTCTGTAAAAGACAACCACGAGCTGTTGCCTCAAAAAACTGCCTTTAGTCTCCTATTTACATATATGTTGCTATTTAGTGGTATGTGCAGATAAATGCAAACAGTAGTCAGCATTCAAAAAATGTTTGCCCCTAATCCAGAGTTATACAAAGACTTGGGTTCTTGATTCACAAATGATAAGATAATGCCAAAATAGTGACAGCAAAGATATGTTAGGGTGATATTTAATAGGCCAAAACACTATACTATATTATACTATACTGTACTGTACTGTACTATACAATAAAACTGCACTAAATTATCTTCAGTTTTTGGTGGAAAGCTACACAAGTTGTATCCATGAAGTTGTTTTGCAAAGTGATGAAGATAGGGGTTTCCCTCTTGGCAGCAGCTACATCAACAACAAAAAAGCAGGCACATCTTCTTTATAGGCCTTTTAGTTGTTAGAAACATTTTAAGTTGGCTTTAAAACTTTTATGCCCCTATTATTAAAGAGGCCTTGGGCACTCTACCACTTGGAGTGTAGGGATGACTGTGTCCTTCACTTTGTCTAACTTACTTTGTGTGTGTGTGTGTGTGTGTGTGTGTGTGTGTGTGTGTGTGTGTGTGTGTGTGTGTGTGTGTGTGTGTGTGTGTGTGTGTTGAGAAAGACACCAAAACAGATTGAAAAGCAATGGCCTCATGAGAACCGATCATAACTGGAGTATATTGTCCGTCATTTAACAGAGGGACGTCGTCAACAAATAATAAATGTGGTCAAATGAAATATTCTTTTTCATTATACTCTGGATAATTCAACTCCAACATGCTCTTTGAGATAAAACACTCCATCACCACCACTATTACTACTGCTTCTACTAATACTATTAATAATATAGATTGATTGATTTTAGTTCTCAACAAGGGTTTGTCTACTGCAACATTACCATTGGCTGTTTACCCTGTCAGAAGTGGAATACGTGTTAAAATCAATAACTCCAACTGTGTCGCAACATATTGTTTGCAGCTCTCTTTGGATTTAAATTCAACACATCTGTTTGTGTTGGTAAGTAAAATTGTGGTACTATGCTTGAAAGTAAACTGAGCACAGTGGTTCTCATTTATGAAAAATGAATGTTAAAGGCTTTGAACACGAAAAAAAAAAAAAAACATCAATACATGACATATTTTGCTAGATTTTATGACTATACGCAGATTTGAGCTTCAAATTAGGGAAAAAAGGCTAAATGGGTTGTTCTGTATGCGTTCAGTGACAATCAACATATTGATTGCGCAACGCTGGTGCTCTGTGGACTGGTGGGAAGCATGACAGCGTCACTGCACAACAGCACAGTTGGTGCTCATTTGGTGAAAGGAGCAGTAGGAAAAGGGTTGTTTATCAGCAAGAATAAACCCCTGTTTGTATGACTGCATGTTTATGGAGCCCTCCAGGTGCCAGATCAAGAAAAAAAGACATGTGCAGGATTTGCATTCAATTATTTTTTCTTTACCTTTGCACCTCGGGGATCTGTATGTGTTTCATTTAAAGGTCTAACCCATCCATAGGAGACATAGTTACCCACTGAAGCCTTGGCTTATGTCCCTGCTGACCCACCACACACCACAGTAGCTGGCTTCTGGTAACACTCAGGGCTTCGGACTGTTACTGCACACCAATGATGTTCTGAAGGCGAGTGCCACACCACCTTATACACAACAAGAAGTAATCTTGTTTTTTTTCAGCACATACACCATCTTACCCAGGATTTCCACCGCATCCAGAACGGCAGAGGTTTTCGCCATACCCCAACTCCTACTGGATCTGTTCGTGAGGTGAATTTCATGGCAGATTGCGGACAGCAGGAATCGTAAGAACTCACGAGAACCCGTGGATTCACGTGTGATATCGCGATAGCAAGTTGTCTTTGGCCACATAGGCTAACCATATAAGCAGTAGATGACACCATGAATGAGAGCATATCCTCTCATCCATGGTGCCATCCTGGTGAAATGCTGTCTAAAAACCTTTCACTTGTTCGTCACCACCCGTTTGCGTGGTGTGAAATACGATCCGCAACACAGAGTGTTTTATTTTGAAAAGAAGCTGGATGTTTTATTTTGTGTCTGTGCCTAACTTCCTTTCCAGTACTGGTTAATTTGTGCAGAGTTTATCTGGCATGCTCCAGCATCTGGAAAAAATAGAACTCTTGCGATTCGCTGTGGAGTCCGGTGATCCACAGCGGAATGGAAAGAAGCTGGTGGAAACTGACACATTAACTTGAATAGTCATGATCAGCTATGATCAGCGGAGCTGGCGTTTTTGTTGCCATTCCGGATGTGGCGGAAATTGGGGGTTATATGGTGTGGATGCTTTATACTGATTAGTGGCTAGTGGGTCAGTTTATAATGGACTGGCATATGTGGACTTGCACACATGCCTATGATCAAATCTGGGCTTTCCACCACATTCATGAATCTTGAGTGCTTTTTTAGTACTGAGGACCAAAATTTACAGTTTCATGAATGAGACCCATTAGTTTCATTGGACATGTGCATAGAAGGGACGAAAATGCAAGGAAACATTTGCATACTGGCTTACATGCATAATCTCAATATTTTACAGTATGATTGTTGACAAAATCTAGTTTTTAATATCTCAAACAATTAAGCATACAAGATTTAAATATATACTATGTGTCTATGTGCGCACATGCCAACCCTGCACAAGTCAGTGCCCCAGTTGAGCAACCCCAGTCAAAAAAATCCTTGACACCTTCCTGGCTCTTCATCACGTTAAGGAACAGAAGTAATCTTGTTGTGTGTAAGAAAAATAACCTATTATTTTAGCACATGCATAAATATGTTCATACACTTTACTGCCCAAGCTCCCAGAATCAGAGGAATACCAAGTGTGCTGCAACTCTCTTCCCTCCTTACTGCGATATTTCTCACGGCACTAATAAATACAAGGCTTAACTGCACACTAAGCAGCCAGTGGATGAAGGCACAGACAATATGACCAACAAAGACACGCTCATGGAAGAACATCCATCATGTGTTTTTCCATCCACCCCCCAGTTCCATGGTCCTCCTGCGTGATTGATAGTCAGCACAACTGCGACTAACGTGTTGTCCGAGTTAATTAGCAAAGATGAATAGCAGCGTGTTGAGGCGGTGTCAGCCTTGTTTGTGAGAAACCCAGTGTGTGTGAGAGCAGCCCACCAGAAGCAGTGAAGAGTGAAACCATAGGACCTTGCCAACAAGAGTTAATGTCCACAGCAGAGGGTGAAAGACACGACAAAGTTAAGCTAATCATCGAATTCAATGGGGGAAGAATTCATGATGTGTAGGTCATGGTCACTATTGATGGTATAGTGTTATGTTTAGCCACTTCACCTCCTAGTAACCTTCCAGTTTCTTAATTCCTTATTACCCCAGTTGTCCCTGTAATTATTTCATTAAATTTAAACTTGCAGTGACCCCTCCGAGGGTTTATGCAAGACAAAGGTATGACTTTAATGGTGTTAAAATGACATAACAGTGCTTTATTTGAGTGCAAATGAGTAGGAGGCTTATATATGTCTAAGTTAAAGTGGCAGCAAAGAGGTGTCACTTTTCAATCTGACATCCTTCACCCTCGGTGAAACAACCCAGTTCAGTGAAGGGTGAGACAATCAACTAAATTTTGAAGAAAATTAACTGCTGAAAATTAAATATCACTAAGTCATCTGCTCACAGTGTGAATCAAACAACACTGATAATGAACTCGTGGCCTGTCTGAGTTTCTTTTCTTGTCGGCTGGAATAATGATGCTATTATTTTCAACTGAACTTTTCCCGGCAATGTCCCAGCTTTAACAGCAAAACTCATCCTTTGCATCAACTTCAGTGATTATTTCAGATTGATCGTTTTCTAAATGATAGACTAGCCAACTGGCATTTGCACAGTGCAGTTGTTCATGCTTTCCATTATGCAAAGCATAGCAGGCTTATGAGGATGTGGAAAACACAATTTAACCAAATCTTAACAAGTCTGGATTAAAAAGGTCAGAAGAAAGCGATGCAGAAAATCTTCAATAAACATCGTCAACAACTCAAATCCTGCCCTAACTGAGAAATTTGATCCAAATTGAACTGCTGAAGCAGATCCTGCAGGCACGTGATAGAGACATTTTAATTTAGCCAGGCGAGTAATGCACTAAATTTGATAGAGTTGGGGAGGGAGAGAGGCTGAGTGGGCTTTGAGAGAGGTGCTTTGTTTTCTTGTTTTATTGCCATTGTCTTTATGTCAGGCTGCAAAGCAGAGAGAAAGGCATAGTATTTGAGAAAAAAAGGGGCTCTGGCTATAATAGAGCATTGCAGGGTTTCATCAGAGTGGCCGAGACGATAAGAAAAAGCATCACACAACATAGACCTCCAAATGTCACGCTGTTGTCATTGTCCGCATTATCATTCCTCTTTAGCACTTGTATTTGAGTGTAATTGAAATCATCAGCGGGGATAATTCAAAGTTAACTCACAGTTTTATCAGTTTACTGCATTGCTCTTTTCTCTCTTTAACGGCTTCATTATGCATGGAATAATGCATGAGCACAGCATGAAAAATAAAATCTCTAAATATTACCCTTCGGTATTTATGATTCAAAGTGGTTCGATAAGGTTGAATTTTAGAGGTCCCAAATGAAACTGTTGATTTTAAAAGGCAAAAAAATACAACCAGGACTGTTAACTAACAATAAATAGACCCTGTTATGCAGTGGTAACAGGATATCAAGGGGGGCTCGTGCAGATGGTGATCTAAGGTTTGTTTGTCTATATCTGTAAGTAGTTTTTAGTAGGATCTTTATTCTTCCAAGAGGTCTGGTTCTTAAACCAGAGATCAAGAATTTACATTTTTATTGTGTTCCTTCCAGCATCACGTTTTCCTACAGCATCTTCCCGCTTCCTTCATGATGGAAAATAATGACAACATTGTGCTGTTGAATGGCATATTTCCCTTTAAAAAAGTTCCAGATAGCCCAATTCCCAGGTCGACAGTCATCACTCAAGTCCTTTAAGAGTGAACTGCCACCTATGAGCCAAACACAGGAGCAGCTTGTTAGATTGATGTTTGTGAACAACCACAACACGAAAGCACTATTTTTGAGAGTAAATCTCCGCTAACCTGTGGGTGAGACAAAATCGAAGAGTAAACAAGCGGGCTTGTTGAATGGGTGGCAACGGACTGCAGACCAGTTAGCACCAACCGAAGACAACTGGGGTCAAGGGGATGTCCCCAAAAGTGTATATTGTGTCTACTGCCTCACTGTCGCAAAGAACCAAAGTGCCACATATATAGAGTCAGTAAACGAGAGGGCAACCAAACTGGAACCCTTGAGAAGAGCATATGTTGTTGCACTGGGAGCATTGGACCTAAGTTAGTGTATCACACTGATGTAGCAGTGCAGTATTTATGTTCAGTCTTTATTTGAATGACAAATCCAAAAATAAGTCGATACCCAAAGCAAGACACTGGTAAGACGAGTTTCAAGTTGTTTTAAGTAGCTTTACACTGTTTTGACTCCGCCCTAACTTAAATTAACACATACAAATACATGTATAAATAAATAAAGCATGGTCATGGGATTAATTAAGATTTAACTGAATTAGTTGTCATATGATGTTTCTTCAACACTGAGCAGGAAGCAAGCAAAGCTGCAATCCCTTTATTTAGCTTTACAGGCAAAAAGACAAAACTAGCGTCATATTATAGTAAAGATGGACAGAAATAAGACACAAACAACAACAACAACAACAAAAAGTCTGCTGAAGATGTCATAATGTCCAATCTACAGCTGGCAGATGTCTGACAGGAAATATATCAGTCTGGTATAGGCTAACAGTAAGGATTGATGTGACAGAGAACTGGAAAAAGAAAAGAACAGTCAAATACAAGCTCGTCATTTGACAGCCAAGTCCAATGCGGTTGACAGTTTCGTTTCTGCTGCAGCCTCGGTAATTTCACAGCAGAATCCTGAACTCTGCATGTGAAACAACTCGTTTTTTTTTTTTTTCCTTTTTACCACACGCAGAAAGCCACTCTGTGTAAACATGGCCAGTGGGCTGTCAGCTGGTGTGATTGAGCATCTGTGGCCCTTGAGGGTGCTGCTTCATGTTTATGGCATCACTTTGACACCTAACACTTTGCTCAGTTGACAAAATGTGTTGTTAATGTGGTGATTTAGTTGGAGATACAAAAAAGGAGCATGCACTTCGATGTCAATACTGACAAAGGTGCTGACAAAGAGGTGAAAACACAAACAGCAATTATCTTAAAAAAAGTGCCTCAAACCACCGGTTAACTGACACGACAGACAGTAAATAGAAATAAACATTCAAAACACATCAACAAATATGTTTCACAGAAAAAAACCTTCAGAACTGTCAAAACCATGAATTTGGTATTACTGAAATCTAACTGGAAGTGAAGCCTTTCATTGTAATCCATTGTATACCTACATTATAATTCCCAGCAAAGCAAAACATATAACAAGCTCTTGAGGGGATACTGGTCAGCTGTGAATCTAGTGGAAAAATGTTGACAAGTACTCGACTTATCAACCTTGTTTTCACCCTAGATTCAAGAGCTGTTTCTAAATGGTCAACAAAAGCATAAAAAGTTGGATTACAGCCATAATACATGAATATGAATTAATGCGTCTTTATCTCCTTCCATTGTGAAAATATAAAGCAAAATACTCCCTGCAATGCTGTGCTGGTGGAGTCAGAGCATACACAGAAGCCATTTAGTTAGTGGGGCCCAATGTTTGGTATCGCACCTCTTGAGCTTCAACAAAACAGGCATTTAACCTCCTGATAAAGGATCCCTCAGGGTGGTGATCTTCAGCAGAGCACATCCTTGAGTTAGAACCTGAGGACAAAGGAGTGGAAAGGCTGCTGGGCCTTGGAAAACATCACATACAATTGAGCTCTATGTTGTTGTTGTTGTTGTATCAGCCATACACACCCACAAAGAGTGAATCCAGTCCTTTCTAACTAAGGTGGCCAAACTTTGGGAGTGACTTTTGAAAGCATGTAGCATGAGTTCACACATAAATACTAACAACAGTTATCGATTATTTCTATCATCTTGATTGTAACTACTCACATGCCCATTAAGGTAGGCTTAATCACAATCCAGTATCAAAGCATTTTGGTTTCACTTTCATGGAGTAGTTATGCCATCCATTATACACACTGAAAGCTTTAATATGCACAAACGTAGACTTGCACTACTTTCCACACCCAGCTGTCAGATCAGTCAAGCCAGCCCAGAGGTGACAAGACCAAATCACACCATGCTAATGGACTCCTCTGCTTTTTATATGAGTTCATGGCTCTCTGCAAATGAGACTCCTTTGGGGGGCCAGTAGTGGGATGTTTCAAAAACCATCACCCTGCACTCCTGGCAGCTTGAGTAAACAACAAATCCCACAAATTTACACACACATACATAAGAGAGCGAGCTGCCAGGCCCTCATTAAACCATCAGTAGCTCCTGAAGTCAACTCATCCAGTGGGTGACACAGTGGCAAGCCAGCAGCACCCCTTTCTGCATGCCTCATTTAGCCAGAATGTCACCAGCAAAGTAGCCAACATGAATATTTACACGAAAGCTTCTGTTACAGCTGGGAACACAGTCTTTTTGTTCAGGAGTGTACATTATTTATCCATTCATTCCTCTGCCAGCGTGCAAAAAAAAACACCTAAATATTGCGGTGAGAAAAACAAGGTGCCTGATGTAATAGTAGGTTATAAAAGATAATACGATCTTTCTAAAACATGGGAAAGTTAGAGATGAAAGAATAACCTTTTAGAGGGGGAAATCTAGGTAAAGGATAAGAAATAATAGGTGGAGAAAAGAAAAAAAGTGTTGCATGAAAAAGACACTTTCCTCCGACCTACACCAGACCTGATGATCCACTTCTTCTGCAAAACCAATTCCTATTTCTTTTGTCCTCCTCTCTTTCTCACTCTATTTGTGTTGTCTATAATAGAGGCAGCCCATTTGATGATAAAGCAAGAATCCATTACATGCTTTCACTCTCTCCTCTGACCTGTGAAAACAGTTTGGCTTTGTCTCATGAGAGGAGGCTTCTGAGTGAAAAATTAATCATTAAAGTATGGGACAACCTCTGCCATGGGTGACTGTCACAGCTAGGAACTGCAGTTAGACTTGGCCCAAACCCACAACGGGGCCAAAATAACTGGACAGACCTATGACTCTTATGACCGCGGCTCGGCTATAAGGCCGCTCGAAGCTGCAGGCTCAGCAATCACATGTCCTCCAAAGTGAAAATATAGAAAACTCCCTGGGAAATATGCTGGTGTGTCTATAATGTACCCTCACAGGAGGTGATAACTCAGGTCATCTCATGAGCGGAATAAAGTCTGTACAAACTAGGATGTAAGTAATAAAATTTACTGACAAGAATCCAATGTCTTTTCCTCATTTTTATACAATACAAAAATAATATAAACTCACATTTCAGTTTCTCGAGAAAACTAATGTATGGAGCCATTTGAGGTAGTTCAGGCATCAGACTAGGATACTTCTTTTTTCAAGCACAACCAACTGGAAGGAGGCCCCAGGGTAGACCCAAAACTTTGCTAGAGGGAATATACAGTACACCCCATCTGGCATGGGAACGCCTCACAATCCCTGAGGATGAGCTAGGAAATGTTGCTGCTGAGGAGGACGTCTTGGTTGACTTGCTTAGCCTGCTATGTGAGATAAGTGGAGGAAGGTGGATGGATGGATGGTTGGGTTAATTTGTTTCAAAGAGATATTTCAGGTCTTTAAAAATAGGGTGAGGCATGAGGTATTAATCAGTAGTTTGCTAGTACCTTTACTCAACCGCAGTTAGTCAAGTCTACAACATATTTTTACGATAGGATGCGATAGGAAAGGATACAATTCAAGGCAGCATGATATGACACATTAAAATACACTTTACTCCGCATAATAGCATTCATGAAAGAGTAAAACTGCCATTATTGATATCATGATGAACATGATACATTATGAAATCTGATAAACTACATACAAAAGTAATGAGCAGTACTGTTGTCTGTCTTATTAACTAACCCAGCCAAACTCATACTGTGTGTTGCGTGTGTGGGAATACAAAGCCATTGCAAAGGCTCAGAAGGAAAGGGTTGTCTGATATCAAGCTGTAGAAAAGAAATATTCAAAAACACAGAGCACACTCAACTACACTGATCTATTTTATTCATGGCACTTTTTTAGAGGCTTAAGTTTGACCTTCTTTCGACCTCGTTCACAGTGCTGCATAGCTTAGCTTCGATCTTTGACAAGCTTCTTCAAACAGGACCTAGGACTGTTTCTTTTCTTTATAGCTACACTTGCTGTTAGCATACGCTTTATATAACCCCACTTCAGAAAACAAGAAACAAACCTTTAATGTATGAAAATAATGACTTTACTTGTTCAGGTCATTTTCCCCCTATAAGTGTAGCCAGATAACTAAATGTGAGAAATAAAGCAAGGGGGAGAGTAAGTAAGACACTGTAGGGCGGTCATTAGCAGGTTCTACTTCATTTCCTCTCAGAACATATTTTTGGTCATTGACTCACACACCAGGTTTTATTAACAGGTACCGATACGTCAAAGGAACAATGGTGTATACAAAGCCATGGGTGTGATGAGAGCTTCCACACTCTAATTAGCTCAGAGTGAAAGCTAGCTCAGTGTGAGATACATCAATGAAAAGGTGTTAATGTCAAAATGGATCAGTGGGTGATCACATTTTATGCGTCACTGAACTTTATGTTCAGTGACGCATAAAACAGAAAGTCATTGTACTACTTTTTAAAACTGATCTTTAAAGACCTCTTGCCCACTAAAGAGGGGTATTTTTGAATTCTTTTGTTCATGTATGACAAAAGTCTGGACTTGAATTCAAGCTTAAGCTTTGGTCTGTTACTACAGCGTCTGTATATGAGACTGTATATGAGACTGACTGTATATGAGATGGGTAAAGGACAGACTAGGCTGAGTTGTAGCACTTTGATGATGTCTTTTGCTCTTCTTATTTTCCTGCAGCTTCATCATTTGGGATTCTTGTCAACTGACCCCAGACCCCTGCTCTGCACCCTCGAATCAATCCAAAATGGCGGCATACACAAACAGCTCTACTGCTCCTCCAGGCTGGGAGTTAGAAGCTAACAGAGGATGGCATTGATGAAGGACCTTTGCCACGTAAGTTGAGTACTCAAGCGGTGAAGTAGAAATCAGTGTTTTTCAAACCGTCTGACAATTTCTCTGTGCTGATTTTTCTACAAATTTTGGCATTCAAAAGCTGGTTGGGAGAACCACTTAAAAACCACACTGTTAACTTTGTTTTGTAGTTTATAACAATTTAGATTTATTTCATTTTAACTTATCTAATTCCACTTTTAGTTCCTCTATGTAAGACCGCAACCATAGTCCTTTTGAATGAGCTCTTTTAATTGGTTGATTAGAGTTAAAGTAGACCTATTCTACCAATCACCAGCTGTAGATTTTTTTAGCTCTGGAATTCCACTTTGCACTTACCAAAAACAAAAACAACAACAACAAAAAGACTATCACCAATTGTTCTCAAGAGGAAATTTGTTTTGAAGATCGATTTATGCAGTTTTTTAGTAGTCACTTACATAAACCAAAGTTTACTATGTGGGATTAATCTAGCCAAGGACAAAATCTAAGAACACTCAAAAGCAGTCTTAAACATTTGAAAGCTGAGTTGTCTGTGCAAAATTATTGGATATTGCGTTTTCCTTCATTCAACACTTTTATATCATCAGGAGACATTTATTTAAAAAGGTTAAAAAAAAGAGCATACAATCCAAATGGAGCAAAGTTCAATTTCAATCATGCAACATTTGGTCTAAAGTACAATATGTTAAATTATCAACAGAAACTACACGCTAAAGAGGTCAGTACAGTAGGAATATGAGAGTAGAAATGATCAGGTTTCATGAAACATGAAATATCAAACCACTATGAACAAGCTTATGGAAGACAGTAAACCAACACCATATGCTGTGTGTTGAAAAAAGGGATATTTACAGCAATAATAGCCATTTGTCATATTCACTCTCACTTCAGACAGAAGTGTGGTTGCATGTATGCCCACTCATCATTCGTCAGATATTGTCAGGGTGTTCTTGAAATAGATGTTCTTGAACACATCAGTGTTCTCTTGGTTTAATTAAGGTTGAATGGAAATGAATTAAAATGGAACAGCACAATTAAAATTTGCAGCTACAAGTACGAGCCTATATTTAACCTAGAAGAAGAAGAACAAGTCCTTCAAGGATATAGCCGTCCAGCAGGTGGCTCAGTGGTTCATTATCTAGGGAGGCAGAAAAGCAGCTGGAAGTTCAGGATTCAGAGAAGTCTGATGTTTGAACTTTCTGCACATGTTAAATGTTCATACGCTTACTTTATTATTTGAAAATTCCGGTAAGATTGAATTTGAACATTTTTATATGAAATACAAAAAAAAAAATCATAAAAGGTGCACTTGACACTTGATAGAAAACTGTGATGAGTGAACTAAAAAAACGTGTGGTTCAGCTGCCTATATCAGCTTGAGGATGAGGCATCTCTACAAAGGTTACATTCAGGGTTACTGTATGAGGGACCTTGCAGGACAACAAGATTTTTTTTTTGAAATGCCGCAAGTGCCGTCTCCTTATCATTTCAGCCTTCATCATTCAGCCTTTTGAAATGGTGGCTTTGTCACAGAACAAAGAGGAAAGAACTCTTGCCCAGTAATGTCACACACACAACAAAACACGGGATGTGCAGAAGGTAGTTTTTTTTTCTCATGTCAGATTAAGTGCGATCATCCAAGTTAATTAGATACCACAAAAAAGCATGAATGGCATCTTCAAAATATAAACCTGGCTGTAGGTGATCCGATCCTGACAAATGTTCAGCAGCTTTTCAGGTTGCACCTGCTCTAATAGACAGTGCCACTTACTCTATTAAAAGCAGGGCCAGCACACAGGATGAGCCATGCTTCTCGCCATGATGATACTTTCAAACCTAAAATTAACAGCACAAGCACTGAAGCGTCACAGCTTCCTGGCTGGTTGTTTTTCAGGTTACGCTGACTGGCTTACTCAAAAGGTACAGCAGGTGTTCACTCAACCTTTTACAACAAGCCTGCCATTGTTGCTTGAATCCAATCCAATCCATCCTGGTCTGTTCAGGTGGAGTGGTTTAAGCATAAAAAAAACACACACACACCTTCAAGGTCGTGGTTTCAAACTGAGGTTGAGAGTAAGAGGGAGTTTGACTGTGAGGGTTTTTTAATTGGGAGTTGGAGGCCACGTTTTCTCTGACGCACTCCCTCTTGGATGGATGGATGTGTCAACTATTCTTTGTTATTATATTAAGTTAGCTATTCGTTGTTTCCATGACTTCTCTTTCAGTCAGCTGAATATCTCTGGGTTGGAGACAAAAGAGGATACTTGAGGTTACCAAGCAATAACCTCTTGTGTTGAAAATAAATTGCATTTCCAACACAAGGAGTAAGCTTTCTCAGAGACACATGGGTGATGTCAGTGAGACCGCCTTAATGTTTTATAAAGTCTAAGAATAGTAATTTACATTTAGCTGTGTCCTGATATTTCATACACCAAGAAACCAATCGATGCATGAACAATTACATTGACAAAATGCTCCTTTACTCCTCTTAAGAAAAATCAAACAAACAAGATGTTTACTGTCTGGGATATAGACCAGCACACTTGTTCTAAAAAAGGGTTGATGATAAGAAGAGAAATAAGAATATAAAATATAACGCAGGTTGCACAGGGTGAGTCATCCGAAGACCAATGATCTTGAGATCCTTACGATTAAAGGCAAAATGTACACAATCCCTCGCTGGGCTTGTCTAAAAAACATGTTCATTTATAAGCTTGAGGAGAGAGAGTTTAACTGTTAGTTCAGTCAGGACCATGGTTGAAGAGGAATAATGATATGCATCAGGCAGCATAAAAGGAGGAGCAGGGGTGGAGGGAAGAAGGCAGACATCTGCAGCCTGCCTGAACTAACCCTGTGCTACCTTTAAAAAACCAGTGTGTGACATTTAAACTACAAAAATATATGTGTTTGTCTTTGACCATCTTTCCTTTCCTGCATCTCCCTCTATCCCCTCTCTAAACCCAATGCAGTGGTGGAAGATGACCGTCTATGATAAGTCTGGTTCTGCTCAAGGTTTCTGCCTATTAAAGAGGAAGTTTGTCTTCTCCACTGTAACTTCCTAAAGGTCTTTACACACCAGGCACGACGGGATGTGAAAAAAGTTCTGTGCTTTTTTTTTCTTCATATAAAAAAATTTACTGGAATTTGAATAAGTTGCTCCAAGCTGGTTAGTTAGCTAGCTGAGCTTTATATTTTGCTAGCTAGGTTACCCATCTATGTTTGAGGATTGATGTAACATCAATATACTCACCAGGTAAGTTGAGGTCTTCTTTTATTTCCTGCCATATATTTTCTTTGAGGAGCGCGCCGTGGAATACTTTACAGGACTTGTCCCATTAAGCAGGGCGCTCCTGCACACTAACTCTAAAGCGCTCAGTCATGATGAATTAATGCAGACTAGGGCTGATGCTGCCAGTAAAGTTTGGATGTGATGTTATCGACATTCCAACAGCATTTTGATTGGTCACAGGTCTGGCCGTTCGCCTTTTCGCCTCCGCAAAATTTGACACAAGAGTGAAAGAATAACAGTCGTTTTTTCACTGCACAAATTTTCACTTCCTGTTTGTACGGTCGCATTGACTTCAATAGGTTTTAAAAAAAAGTGAATTATTCACCTCACAAATTCACTCCTGGTGTGTAAGGACCTTAAGTGTTACACTAATGTGGTTGAAGACAGTTAGGAGATAGGAGATAGGAGGATAGGCGTCTTATGAAAGCATTTGTTGTGAATTTGCTTTATTATGATTGAAGATTGTGCGGCACAGTGGTGTAGTGGTGAACATTGTCGCCTCACAGCAAGAAGGTCTTGGGTTCGAGTCCGGGTCAGGGCGTTTCTGTGGGGAGTTTGCATGTTCTCCCTGTGTCCGTGTGCAGAAGTGGGGTTAGGTTAATTGGCCACTTTTAAATGTGTGAATGTGAGCGTGGATGGTCGTTCATCTCTATATGTCAGCCCTGTGATGAACTGGCGACTTGTCCAGGGGAACGGGAATAAGCAGTAGAAAATGAATGGATGATTGAAGATTGATTGACATGAATCTTGGCTATGAGATAATTATTCATCCAGGTTGTATATAGGCTAGATTTATGTCTCTATCTCAACAATCACACCACAATTACTTGAGGTGCTTATTGCTTTAAACTAAAATGGTGTCCAAAGAAAGTTGTTTTTTCTCTTACAAAATCCTGAACTGCAGACTCGAGTATTAATTCAGACAAATTTTCTAGAGCCCACATCTCAGCTCATTATTTGTCACCATTAAAAGTGAGCTCCAAGGAAGCTTGTACCATATTATAATCTCTGCACCCCTCTTAGCAACAGTGTCACATCTCCATTTATGATCCTAGAGCTGCTGAAAAGTTAGGTATTGTGCTGCCAAATGGTGAAGACATTCACAAAAACATCCAGGAGAAAACAAAAACTGATTTCCATAATAATTCACGAGCCCCTAACAGGGAACACTATGTCTTCATCCAGGAGATTATTTATGATCTTAGCTAGCAGCCCTGCTTCGGCATTATCCGACAAACACGGCGTCTCACCAACAAAAACGGAAAGAAAAGGAATGAGAAGAGAAGGAGGAATTTAGTATTCTGCCTTTGTTTTAGGGGAGGGTGATGTGTTTCTCTGCATACTCATGTGTATATGTGTGTTACCATGTCTATGTATAAGGGAGATCGAGTAGAATGGAGAACTTGGTGACCTGAAGCCCCCGGAGCTCAGTCACAGAGACAGAATACTGATAGAGAAATCCACCGTTGTCATGCTCTACTAGCCCCCATTTCTCCTTATATCTACTCTCCTCCT
This sequence comes from Xyrichtys novacula, assembly GCA_962446985.1. Taxonomy (NCBI): domain Eukaryota; kingdom Metazoa; phylum Chordata; class Actinopteri; order Labriformes; family Labridae; genus Xyrichtys; species Xyrichtys novacula. The sequence goes on along the minus strand of OY660874.1, from coordinate 19,240,897 downwards.
CACTATATTTTCTCTCTGCTCCATCTCTGATCTATCTCTTCCTATTCCAGGCTTTCTCCATCTTTTTCTTTAGATTTGATTTATACCCTTTCCAAACACTCATCTCACCCAATCCATGTTTCCCTCCCTGGTCAATATTCAACCCCGGTAAATAGCGCTTTATCTAATCCCTCCCCAATTCCTTTACCCTGCATATTACCACGTCTCACTACCCAGCTCACCTCATTTCCTGCTTCCCCACTATCTCTAAATGCTTGTTAGCTTAAGCAAGACTCAGGAGTCTCTCTAGTGCTGCCATCTCAATTAGGGATCCACAGCTCATTCAATGGGCCTTGTAATCCCCAGCAAGGGGTAACATGAACAACTTTCCCCCTGAATTTGTTCCTCTTAATATGGGCTCAAACTCAGCCTGCCTCGGAGTCATCCTTTACTGTGTGCTGAACCAAAAAAAAAAAACAAAAAAAAAAACCAAATTCTTGACAAACTACTGCCAAGAGTCGAAGCTAAAATCCCTCTTGGATATTTAATTTGTTGTTTTGGTTACTAGTTTGGTTTCCTCTGAACTACATCTAGTCCAAAACCAAAGACAGAGAGGCAGCTGCTTGCTTTACCACATGGGGTATACCAAAGGCAGCCAGCCAGCGTTCAGTCATACTGCGTTCTTTTTCTGTATAATGTACACAGGCATCAGTTTTCCAATCCCCCTCCTGCTTCCCGAGGCTGTGCATCTCATTATAAACAGAGAAGCAAACAACGCTGCTTTTTAGGCATTCAAAAAATGTAATTATGTGCACATATGGGCCGAGCCTTTAACCCCCCCAGTGTCGTGGCTTAGTGTGGGATTATGACAAAGTGGGCCAATGTGATTCCATTCAGTCTTCAAAAGCCACATTAGCAGAGAAGACAACAGTGCTGCCTTGGTGAGTGTGTGGATTTCTTCAGACCAGCAGGAGGCAAAGGTCCACAAGCACAAACACTGATGTCTTACTCTGCAACAAACTGGCACTTTGTGTGGTTTGCGGCGCCAAGTGAAGTGTATTTGCTTGTGTTTGCCAAAAACGTAAAAATTCGTCTTACCTGTTGTCGACAAAATGCAGCATTATTCAGGAGCAAGAGTGGAGAAGGGACAGATGGGAAAAGAGAGAGAGAGAAAGAGAGAACACAGTTAGTCATGCACTGTACCAAATCCATTTCAGAGTGAGTTAAAAGCGTCATCGGCATAGTGACATCTATCAATGTCAATGTGCCCACGTCCAGACTCGAGCAGTCATTAATCATCGAGTCTGGACTGATGTGGGCCATAATGGCACATGCAAGTCCCAGGCCTTGATTATAATTGGCATGGACACCTAGTTGGGACTCCAAAAAAAAAAGAAAAATAAAAATAAAAAATGAAGCTCCTTGGCGTAATCTCACACTCTCAGGCGGGTTGTGTAACAGCCCTTACTTAACCAATCACCTTAGGGCCAGAGCTTTCCAAAACCACGGCTGTAAATTTCAGTTCTTTCTGCCGAGTGGCGATTCCTGTTATGAGCTTAGAGAGGTAAGTCTACTTGTGATTTTATTCTCCAAGATGAATATTCAATTTATCTTAATTTCCAATTTATCATGCCAAAGATTTGTGTTGAATATTGCATTTTGGTTAAACAAAGGGCCAAAAAGGGAAGACCTTAGCTAAGTGGTTCCTGCCCACTCAGGGTCCATTTTATCAGGGTAGACACTGGAGATATCTTTACAATAATTTGAATAAAAAAGACCTCTAAAGTGTGTTAAAATGCTCTGGGCTTCTTTTTTTTTTTGTTGAAAATGAACAGAACAGAGCCACAAGATTTACAGAGGATTATGAAGTACCCTTGCAGTATGATTTTAAATGTCAGCTGAGTAGCCTCCCCCAGTCTAAAACATTTTGTTAGATTTAAACTCTGTTCTTCTGTCTAAAATCCTTTCCAAACATGTCAACAACTAAATAAATGAAACTATTACACAATAAATACTCTAATCTTCGGGAAGTGAAGAGGAAAAAAATGTAACACTCGAGTGTTAAACAGTCTCCCTCTTCATCTACCTCTCCCACTCATCTGCTAAAGACGGAACAAATACTCCGTGAAGTTATACAGTTTTTTTCCAGCCTCGTACACAAGTAAGGATTAAGAAGATTAAGAAAAAGCTTGTGTGACATACGGAATTAGATACAAACATTTTAAGCTCAATTGCGCGCTGATTTTGTGCCTGTTTTGACTGGAATAATACAGATATTTTACAAGTTCTGTGATTGAACTACTGCACTGCTTCTGCCTCAGATGATTTCCTAATAGAGTGTTTTAAATCTTTTCAAGTAACTAAGACTAAAACAAAACATGTTGAATACTTGGTCTTTCCCTGACTGATTACATTGGGGAGTTAAGTTTCTTTCAGTGGGAATCAATCCTTTAAAACAAGCAAAAGATTAAATCTGAACATTAGAGCATCAGTTGTTTTCAAATCCAAGTCTTTGAATATCTTTGTTTATTATATCGACTTTAATACCTCTGGATCCCCAGTCCAGCTGCCTGCACTGAACAATAACCATTCGGGAGTTAAAGGGTTAGTGGAAAAACTTTGTAAGGTCAATGTGTCGACTCAGCGCAAGAAAACTTAGCAGGGCTGTCAACAAACTTGCAAACTCAGGGCCAGATTTCTCAACAGAACATTTAAGCACACAGAAAAAAAAAATCTGTTAAAACTTGTCTTCTCTGAAAATGAACATTCACTAATCTAAGTAAAGCAGTACTTTGATAAGTTGTATGATTCAAAAGATGGTGAATAAATGGCATTTTTGGTCCAACGCACCTGTTTGATAAATGACAGGCATGTATTCAGGCGGAGAATACATCTGGGAGAAAGAACATGTCATAATAAATCTGGCAGTCTCAGCTGGTCCTGTATGACCCGTTTGCTTCTCCACTGTGCTGAACTCTGCGGGATACCAGTAAAAAAGAAGGTGCTCCTTTCATTCAAAATGCACTTAAACCACTTTTTATTATGCTTGAAATGACACAGCTTGCTTTACAGTGTTTTGCACCAAAAATGCACCGGGCCAGGAGAAATATTCTGCTCTTTTTTAAGACTGGCAAGACAAATTAGAGGCACAAAAATATTCAAAATAATCAAAATCACTATATCACAAAAAATTCTGCCACAATGTCCTTCTCACACTCTCTCAGCCTCACAATTATAGAAATTACTGTCATTATCTACCAGATTTTAAAAAGCGGAACTAAGTTGTCCATAGTATATACAGTCTATGGTCAATCCACATGAAGTTGTTGAGTTGTTTAGAAGATTTAGGATGTGATCTGTTGGATCCCCACAATCCTGGATAAACCGGACTTAATATCACGTCGACTAAACCAACCAAGAATCCCAAACAGATTCTCCCCTGATGACTGAGTTTCCTCTGGACTTAAACTGTCCTGATCTCTCTGTAGTTTGAGTCCTGTCTTATTTATTTTCCTAAACCAGATTTTAGTTGTAAATTGGTACAGAATCCCAGTCAGGGCGGTTGTAACTGTCACCTTCAAACATCCAAGTCATTGGAAATTGATTAATGCTTACTGTCCCTTTGAGAGCTGTTGACTCTCATTCAAGCTGCAATATAATGGCTTCTGTAGGTCCGTTGAGCGAATCATTTATCATAGGCTGCTGTCTAAGATGCTGATGGCAGCTTAATTTACCTCTAAGGAATACAGAAATAATCTCGAGCTGAATTCTGTCCCCTCTACCTGTCTCTTCAGACCACCTTTCCCTCAGACTGGTGATAAGACGCTCTGCCTATTTGAACCAGACTATTCTGTTTGCTCCTATCAGACTGTCTGATCGCTCCGCCTTTTAAAATGGGTGGCCACGGGTGCTGAGAGTAAACGCTCCTTGGTCCATTCCCTCCTCTCTTGCCATGTCACCGCAGTGTTCAATTAGGCCCTGTGGTCTCCTGCTCTGACCCCTTTTAGCCTTCACTTCAGCCCCTTCTGAACACCTTGATGGCGACCTTCCATTTTGGCTGTCTCGCTTGAAACAATCAGTACCATACCGTCCAAACACTCACACACACGCACACGCACGTACATGCAGGTGTACATGCATGCACTTCCAAACGCATACCCGATTAATCACAATTAGTGTGCAATCATGTGCTAATAGCATGTGAGCTTCCGAGTTTGTGCAGAAGTCTGAGTGTCTGTTTGGAGCTAGCTGTGTGCGGTTCTTAATGCCTGTCAGCGTTTTACTCTGTTTGTGTTCTTTGAATGCTCCAACCTCTGAAATGCTCTCTGCAACCTCTCCCAGCATGATCATTACTGCGAAAACTTCAATCTCTGCACTGCTGTAAACAGAGTAAAGACACTTCTAAAGACTTCCAAAGAGCACTGCAGAGTAAAGGAAATTACCAAAGGACATAAAGATTTGTAGAAATCTAAAAAAATAGGGCAAATATCCATTTACAGATCCCCGAAGCATGACTAATGGTGATATAGAAAATGTTACACGATAGAAAAACAGTGCAAGTAAGGACACAGAACATCCAAAATCCTTGTTATTCTTGTTCATTGGTTGCACTGTGTATTAGTAGAGTAATTCTGGGTGAAGCAAGTGATCACATCAGATTTAATCAATACAGTAAGCTCATATAAATGGATAGCGTGGGGCTACTGGGGAACAAAACATCACCAAGGACAGCTATTATTAGATGTTTGTAATCGTGGGCCGCTTGTTCATCTGCAGAGCCTTCTTCATCATAATCAAAGTGACACAAACACGAGAAACAAAATGGACGTGCAAGCCTTTGTCACCCACAGAAAGGATGCTCCCTTTTCAGTTTTTATTCACTGGGTATAAACACTCTGAAATAATGATTATACGCCATAAACAAAGTCCAGGAAATGTAGCAGCAGCACAGCGTAAAACAAATCACATCCCTGGCCCTGGTCTCTACATTCATGCACAGCAATGAAGCTGCAAAATTTCCCTCCACAGCCTCACTAATTCACACCACAAGAGGATGATCATGATTTATATTTCAGAGCTAAAAAATGTACTACATGAGCTGAAAGTGCAAAGGATGAGTTGGTTGGTTGATACTCGCAGATTGATTCTAATAGGTTTTGTATAAAAAGAGGAAGAACTCAGAGGGTTTGACAGAGAGCAGCAAAACAGCAGGCTGAACTCAAAGTACACTGTGGTCTGTAATATTAGACTGTTTTTTGGATATTCACTGCGGATGTGCTGTTTTAAATTAGCTACTTAGTTTCATTCAGATGCATTGTAAAGAAAGGAAACAAGAGAGTGTGCATGAGTTTAGAGTGCTGGACTCCAGCTAAAGTTAAGTGTTGTTCTCAGTGCATCATGCTCTGTACTTTTCTCCTATGTAGTCTGTTTTATAAATGATCCCAAGTGTAAAGTAAGGTTAAAGGTTAGGGTTAGCAGGGTCAGGGTCTGGAAGACTTCTTGGGGGTGGATCTCACACAAACAAGACTACTGGAAGAGGGAGCCAGACTTTTGTGTCTGCTTACTTGTCTGACCATTGGCTATCCAATGACATCCTATAACCCAAAACCGTGATACACATATCTGCAGAGTCAGGCAGGATTCCTGTTCAAATCATTCTTCAGGGTTTTGTTCAGTGGTGTAGAGTAATTTAGTAACACATAAGTACTTTTAACTGGGCTTCTGTGTTTTCTGGGAGTATCAGTATGAGTTCTGAATGCTTGACAGCTTCCATTCTTGCTTAATTAGATTTCCCAAATGAAACATTTACTTTTACTCTGAGACATTTTCCCCTAAAGCATTTGCTGCTCAGAACTAAACCATAAAGTGTTTTGAATATGAAACACTTTTCTTTTCTCGTCCTATTTTTCTACTTGAAATTAAGAGGTTGAAAACTGAAGCTGGCAATGAGGCAGCATTGAGGAAAAACCTTGAAGAAGACAAAGAAGAGTAAGAAGAAATCAGGTAAAGAGAGGGTAAACATGCAGCAAGAGAGTTCAAAGCTACATTTATAGATTACCACTTGAAGGTTACACTAGGTAGAGACTGTACTTTTAATACTTCACAACGATTACTATTATTATTTTCTTTTTATACTTTGTACAGTAAAGATTATAGTTTTCCTTGAGCAACATTATAGTAGCTGAAGGTATCAAAAGAGTCTTCCATAAAGAAAGATAAGAAAAGATTCACCACTTTGTGAGAGACTGCCTGAGCTCCAAGTTCAACAAAGCCAGAATAATTTCCCTCAGTGTAAAATTGCTAAAATTTGGGGATTTTATCATTTACACAACATAAAACTATTAAAAGAGTCAGAGAATCTGGAGAAATCTCTGTATGAAATGGACAAGGACAAAAACCACGAATGGGTGGCCATGATTATTTGGCTTTCAAGCTGAGTTGCATAAAATAACCCTGTTGGGAAAATCACTGCATGGGCTTAAAAACACCTCTAAAAACTATTGTGTGCCAACAAAGTTTCTATAAATGCAAGTTAAAACTGTATAATGCAAAACAAACAAACAAACATTTAAAAAAATGTTTCAGGGACACTGGTGACTTCCCTGAACCAGAGCTCTTTCAGTAGGGACTGAGGTGAAGTGTGGAAATGTCCTGTGGTCAGAAATATCTAAATTTGATATTGTTTGTATCCTCCACTCTGGGGAAAAGAGGAACTACCTAGCTTGTTATCAGCCCACAGTTCAAAAGCCAGAAATAGTGTGGGAATGTTTAAGTGTCCATGACATAACACAACACTGCTGAACACCTCAGACATTTTTATTTTAAATCCCAAACCTGATTCTACACAAATTACAACAACATAAAGCAGGAAAAAAAACATGATTTTCCCACTTTTTCACAGTGTCTTAACTTTTGGTTGCAACTGTCTTTCAAGTCATATGAATGTGTGCACGCTGTTGTGTGCCAGCTCTGTGTAAGTCAGTGCCCCAGCAGGGCCAGCCTGCAGCCAAAAATGTCTGGAAGCTCTTGCTATCTTGGTCTGCAGTTTAGTGGTTTGATTTCGTTCCTCTTGGTTCCCCTAAGCGAGATTCACAGTCCGCACGGACCAACAAAGCGACAAAATAGACCCCATGTCAACAAAAGGCGAATCAAATCACACTGCCCCACAGCGTTACTTCACACCACCGGGTGCCAGATAAGCCTTGTCGGAAAATGTTATTTCAACCAACAAGTTGTGACAGTGCTTTGGTTCAAATGGTTCAACAGGTCTGGACTCAAAACCAAACAGCTCCATCACAGTAGAAAAGTGGAAACTCTATGCAAATACAAGAAGGACAACCTTCATGATATACTTCTAACTTTACTTTTTCCGAACTAAAACTTTCAGTCACTCGAACAATATGTTTCTAGACTTGTTGCATCTAGTCACTGATCTTATGTGAAGGCACAGAGAGTGCCGACAACACTGTAATCATGATAATGACGAGAGAGTGGAGATGAAATTTCACACCACATATGTATAGACATAAAGAGATAAGCGTATTCTGAACAGATATAAGTGTCATCAGACTTGGCGACATCTGTCTTCCTGCATGCAATCATCAGGCTGTTATGTGCAATCATCTGACAAAGTTTGCAGGTGATTGCTAGGTGAAAGTACTTGAGGGAAAATTGAAACACAACAATTTTCCTTTCATAACCCAGTCACAGGGGCTTATGTCCTAAGAAATGACGGTACATATGTATGTTTAACCTGGCTGATAGATCCACGCATTAAGGTAGCTGTGAACGCCCTGTTTTTAGTTGGTAGTCACTCATCTTTCCTTTATCTTTTAGCTCTTTGTACTGTAGCAAATGGTCAATAAAAGGTGGACGTGTCTGGAGCAGATAATGTCCTGTCGTCTAAAGCGAAATGTCTGACAAATCCCCAAGAGGAGCTGGCATAATTCAAAATCTCTGCACAGTGGACACTGCATTGAATAATAGTAAAAGAAAAATGAATGCACATTATAAGAAAACAGCCAAGTTCTCAGCCCAACCTGCAAACTATTTTTCCTCCCGATAGATTTACTGTCAACAACATAATTTACCACTATTCATTTAGCCTTGCACTGTGCCATGGGAGAAAAGGGGCTCAAGTAAAACTGCCCTGGGACTGCATAAATGTCATGTTTCGTGCTATATACCACATAAACATACTTATACAAATTGTATAGAGGGAATAGTGGACATCAGGGAAAATCAGCCAGAAAAGACTTTTGCTAGCGCTTTTATTGTGCATCCTTCGGCTGGTGAATACAGACATCTTATCAAATTCAGGGATACAGTGGTTCAGCTGTATTTCTGAACAAGTCTTGCCACAAGGTAGTCTCACATGAAGGACTTTCTCTCTTTTTGCTCTGAGGGACTGAGAATAAAGAGCCACAGAGAAACATTTTTCAGTGGGACCTGGCAATTTACAGCAAGGACTTTGCACAGATCTCCCTGTCTTCACCATCACCAGGATAAATGCTGTCAGACCTGCGAATCTAAAGGATGTCAACAGAAGAAAGATCTGATTGAATTCTAGCTTGTGGTTTATAACCAGAGTTTCAAAAAAGCTGGGACAGTGTGGAAAATGTTAATGAAATAGATTTTCATTGGATGAAAATCTTTTTAAGCCTGTATATAATTGAAAACTACGCAGAGGCAAAATACCAAATGTTGAAACTTCAAATTTTATTGTTTTATAACATATACTCTTAACTTTAAATTTGTATGCAACCAAATGCTGTTTCTATTAACAACACTCTGAAAACATTTAGGAACAAAAGAGCCTTTCTAGACTTTCAAAAGAACAATTCTTGCTTGATAAAAGATTTCAGCAGATGCTCAACAGTGAAGTGTCTCTTTTGTTCTGTTTTTCTTTTTAACGATGCCCCAAATATTTTCAATGGGTGACAAATCAGGACTGCAGACAGGCCGATTGTGCCACATTCTTACTACAGAGCTGGGCTGCTGTTATACAGGTGCTGGCCAGTAAATTAGAATACCATCAAAAACTTGATTTATCTCAGTAATTCCATTCAAAAAGTGAAACTTGTACATTATATTCATGCAATGCACACAGACCGATGTATTTCCAATGTTTATTTCTTTTAATTTTGATATTTATAAGTGACAACTAATGAAAACTCCAAATTTGGTATCTCAAAAAATTAGAATATTGAAAAGGCCAATGAAAAAAAATGTTTTTTTTGAAATGTTGGCCAACTGAAAAGAATGAACATGAAAAGAATGCCCATGTATAGCACTCAATACTTAGTTGGGGCTCCTTTTGCCTCAATCACTGCATTAATGCGGCGTGGCATGGACTCGATTAGTCTGTGGCACTGCTCAGGTGTTATGAGAGCCCAGGTCGCTCTGATAGTCGTCTTCAGCTCCTCTGCATTGTTGGGTCTAGCGTATTGCATCTTCCGCTTCACAATACCCCATAGATTTTCTATGGGGTTAAGGTCAGGCGAGTTTGCTGGCCAATCAAGGACAGGGATACCATGGTCCTTGAACCAGGTACTGGTGGTTTTGGCGCTGTGTGCAGGTGCCAAGTCCTGTTGAAAAGTGAAATCTGCATCTCCATAAAGTTGGTCAGCAGCAGGAAGCATGAAGTGCCCTAAAACTTCCTGGTAGACGGCTGCATTGACCTTGGACCTCAGGAAACAGAGTGGGCCAACACCGGCAGATGACATGGCACCCCACACCATCACTGACGGTGGAAACTTTACACTGGACCTCATGCAACGTGGATTCTGTGCTTCTCTGCTCTTCCTCCAGAGTCTGGGTCCTTGATTTCCAAAGGAAATGCAACATTTGCTTTCATCAGAAAACATAACTTTGGACCACTCAGCAGCAGTCCAGTCCTTTTTGTCCTTGGCCCAGGCGAGACGCTTCTTACGCTGTTTCTTGTTCAAGAGTGGCTTGACACACGGAATGCGACAGCTGAATCCCATGTCTTTCATGCGTCTCTTCGTGGTGGTTCTTGAAGCGCTGACTCCAGCTGCAGTCCACTCTTTGTGGATCTCCCCCACATTTTTGAATGGGTTTGTCGTCACAATTCTCTGCAGGGTGCGGTTATCCCTAGAGCTTGTACACTTTTTTCTACCACATTTTTTCCGTCCCTTCGCCTGTCTGTTAATGTGCTTGGACACAGAGCTCTGCGAACAGCCAGCTTCTGTAGCAATCACCTTTTGTGTCTTGCCCTCCTTGTACAAGGTGTCAATGGTCGTCTTTTGGACAATTGTTAAGTCAGAAGTCTTCCCCATGATTGTGGAGCCTTCAGAACAAGACTGAGGGACCTTTTAAAGGCCTTTGCAGGTGTTTTGAGTTAATCAGCTGATTAGTGTGGCACCAGGTGTCTTCTATATTGAGCCTTTTCAGAATATTCTAATTTTCTGAGATACTGAATTTGGTGTTTTCATTAGCTGTCAGTTGTAATAATAAAAATGAAAATTAATAAACACTTGAAATATATCACTATGTGTGGAAGGAAAGTATACAGTATACAAGTTTCACGTTTTGAATGGAATTACTGAAATAATTCAACTTTTTGATGATATTCTAATTTACTGGCCAGCACCTGTATGTTCAGAATACTGTTCCCTCTACAGGACATATCTTGATTTGTTGGACCACAAGACATTTTCCAACTTCACCTCAGTTCATTTTAAATGGACTCAAGCCTGGAGGGGATATTACTGTTCCTGGATCATTTTTATAAATGGTTTCAGTTTTCAGTGTGGTACAATTTTTTTTATTATTTATAGATGAAGTGACAAACTTTGCTTGCAGACAGTGGTTTTTTGGAATCAATTTTTAACCGACACTGTGATTTCAACAACACAGTCATGTCCTTTAACTTCAATACTGGCTCTAAGATCCCGGCCACCCAGTAGTGGTTTTTAGCCTTGTACCTTAAGTACAGAGATGTCTTCACATCCTCTGAATCTTTAAATGCTACTATGAACCGTGGATTATAAAAACATGAATTCTTTGCAGATTTTACACTGAGGACCGCTATTCTGAAACTTAACTATTCGCACAGTCTTGAAGAGAGGTGAACCTATTCCCAGCTTTACTTCTTAAAGTACCCCTTTTACACCCAGTCATGTTGTTATCCTGTTGATAATTAACCAATAATTATCCTGTTATCCTGTTGATAATTAATTTGATAATTCTGACTTTTTTAAATGGTCTGCTGATCTTAAATCAACATATTTTGCATTTGAGGATGTTTTCTTTTAATTGTCACCATATGAGATTTGCTATTTTTTCAATTTAATATAGTGTTTGTTTTCTTACATAGTTATTTTAAAGTTACTTTAATGGATGGGACAGAGTGGAAATGTAAGAGATAAAAAAAGAGCAGGGGGTCAACATGCAGCACAAGGCTGGGGCCAGACTCAAGGCTGCAACCACTGCAGGGAACATGGTCCCAATACATGGGGTGCACTTTTACCTGCTAGGCTATCAGTGCACCCTGAAATATAGTTTTTAAATGGTTTGCAATCCATCAAAATCTTTCTTTTTTCTTCAATATTTTTCTGCTTTTTTACTGTGTTTCTATAAGTTTACAATCATGGTGAATTCACTGAACTATAACACAGAGCCCGCTCTCTACGAGGGAATGCCAATATAATTGAGTTTCTGGTAAAGATTAATCTTTCAGCACAATTACACTCATTAAGCTTAATTGATTACAGTCACTTGAGGAACATCAGTCATAACTTGTTGGTCTTCCCTTCACGGACATTCAATATCAAAATTAACGTTATACTTTCCTAGCTCCAAAAAGTAGTCATCTCTATACATATACATACGCAAAATAACATCTAAACACTGAGTCAATAGTCTGTTGGAGCAGTATTTATGAATAGGTAATACAGTGTTTTCTGTTACCCCAGTCGAGCAGACCCTACCTACCCACACGTACACACAGCTGAAAAGGAGCACAAAATAATGTCAAATTCAACAGCACAAGCAGGTATGTGGTAAGTGTTGGATTTGGCAGATTACACCAATAAAGGTTGACTTTGGTTGTCGTGGACAGACCCATAAACTGTGGGAAAAATGGACTTCACAGCTGACACCCAAAATGTCTCCCTTTAATGGTAGCAAGGTTTTGGAGTAAAAAGAGTGAATCTATTCTCAGGGTAATTTTTCCACTGTCTGATTTCAACAAGGTACTTTTTTATAACTCATTGATTTCATACCACTATTGGTCATTTAGTCTCAATATGAGCCCTTTGCCTCCTTTACTTGGCTTTTAAACCACTCTTTGTGCTCAAAATGATTGAGCCCAACAATGATGGGTCACAGTGACTTGCAGGAACATGATCATACTGTGAACTGAGGTGGAAAATGATCTTGTTCAAAGTGTCCTCTGGGAGTTTGAGTTGGGCTTTTAATAAAGTCTTTGATCAGTGTCTTGGGACTTTCAGACGAGTGTTCAGGAAGATCAGATAGATTAAACTGCCTTGAAGGCCTCCTGTTTGAATGTCTAGTGTGGATCGCCTCATGGTTTTACAGTGAAGGTTTCAGGCTTCAGGCATGTAGATGAGTTTCTTTGTGGCAGAATGGTCCTGTTTATTATTCATTAATGCTAAAACACTGCCATTAATGATGTTTGTGTCTTAAGATCATACCTTTGTTGATGGAAAGTTCATCTGGAGGCATCCCAGAGGTTAATACCGTATTGTCTACAGTGAACAGATGTATCATATCCCCACTGTAAAACCATTGCTTTTGGAGATAATAGAGGGTGCTTGAGTTAAAGCTTGCGGATGTGCTGCAGCATGCATCAGAGGCATCCCAGAATCAGATTTCTACTCATCTCTGCTTCAAAAATGAGCTCAGTTTTTTGTCTGTTTTAGGTCGCAGCTGCATGACCTCATCAATCTTCACAGAAGAGATGAGCAGGGCAGGAAATCACCCTTGAAGAAATCACCCTGGCAGCATTCTGATTGTTTGATACAAATCTATCTCAACGTTTAGCAACATCGTCCAAGGAAAAAGCAGTAAACTCATGAAAAATTGACCAAACCAAAAAGATGTACTGATGGGCCAACCTTGCCAAGGTTATTAAATCAAGCAAAAAAGGCAATCTATTTCTCAACACTCTCTGTGGAGTTAGAAGCCAAGAGTGGAAGCAGTAAAGTTGTGCCAAAGATGCAACTTCATCAGGACTAGTGCTGCAGAGTTACAGCCTTACTTTAATGACCCCTGGGCTTAGGTGGGCAACCCCTGATCTCACATTTGACACGTGTCACTCTCACCCCCACCTGATAAACACTCTTTCTATATAGCAGTCTATTTAAACTGTTAGACACTCTATTTGCCCTGCCTTTGCCACCGCTGCCCTGCACCAGCGCTGCACTCAAACTTTCAGCCTCATCACCTCTTAAGGCTAAAACATACAGGAGGCGTATTTGGCATTTGGCAGCAGCATCATGCAGCAAACAGGTGGCTATTTTACTCAATGCGGCAAAGCATACAGGACACATATCAGCCCCATCGCAGCATCGTATCAAGAGCAATACTGCTAAATCACTGCTGCATTACGCTGCTGCCACGCTCCAAAAACACATCCTGTCTGCGATACCCAATGCTGCTCTATGGAGCAAATACGGAACACGCTCAAAACGGATCCTGTATGTTTTTGGCTTTAGACATCTACCTGCAGGCTCCAACTAGGGTGAAGGTTTAAATATTGCCTCATCATTGTTCACATTTGTGCATGGAGAATAAATCTGTTAGAGGAAAGGTTGGAGCCCGGACACCAGATACTAACTGCTGCTGTGTTAGTTTTGACCAAAGTAACATGAGTTAGCTGACTGAACACTAGTGGATGCAGACAAGGCCGGTCTTGATACGTGATGTGTTCGCATCAGTGATCTGTTTTGATTATAAATGACTGAACAGATTGACACTGAAGCATAGTGGCTTTTTAAATGCTGGCATACATGGTTGTATGGTGTTGGATTTACCATCAAGTCAGTGCATACACTTAACACAATGACCTAGACCTATGCAGAGCTTGGATCACATTTAAAATTGTAATTAACTTGTGTATATTTCTGGTCTGGTGTTAATTAATAAGATTACTATCAAGCTACCGCATGTTTCTGTGATTATGTTCTTCACTCTGGAGCTTAATCACATTATCATAATCAAAGTATGATGGGTCTATGGGCTAAGCCCTCCTAGCACTATTGCCTTAATTAAATTATGATTGAACTTGTGATATGAACAAAGAGACAACATGGCTTTTGAAATGTGACTGTGTGTAACATTTGTATACCACTCTTTAGATAGCACCCTTTCTTCTGCCTCGGGTAATAAATAAGATGAGTGTTTAACCTTTTCACACATTTTAGAAATTACAGTTTTAACAGAACTTGCTCTTTCAAAGTGATCCGTCACGATAATATCCTTAAAAAAACACAAACCTTAGGTAAGGAGATATTTTCCTTTGCTGAGTCACATTTTTGTAAACCATGCCCTATTAAAGTGAGCAATATTGTCTAAAATATACTAACTTAGAAGCATGAGGACTCTGTAGAGTGCCTTTTTTTTTTTTTTTCCTTTTACAGTCTCCATTTCTCTCTCGACTTAATACTCTTTTCCTCCAGCTGGTCACGAAAGGAGGAAATGGTATCGAACCACACAGTCAGATGCATGCAGCCACAAGCAGAGACCAGAGGAAATAAATGTGACGGAACATATAGACAACATTTTAAACTTCACACAGCTCATTATGCTTTTGCTGCCTCACCTCTAATCTTGCCAACTTTATTTGTGCGTCTGCTGTGTGCCAACAGCCGTTTGAGATGCCAATAAATGTTTAATGCTACCGCTGTCAGACTAGAGACCTCTGGCTTTGAGAAAGTGGTTCCATGTTAGGGGAGAAATCACAAGGCTCATGGACTTTACTGTACACAAACTGATGAACTCGATATAAAGGATCACATCAAGTCCACGGCTCTTTATTTAGTACTGCACAAACATTTAAGGACACACTTAACCCTTTAATATGGTGATTTCTTTTACAATTTGTTGGAAGGGAAGACCAACATGTCTGTGCATCACATATCATGTACTGCATATTTGCCTGACTGCCTTTACCAAACTCTATTGCATGTTGTGTATTGGTAATTATGAATTTGAAAGGCTAATAAGTATCAGATAATTCTTGTGCAAGGATGCCAAACATAACATAGTCAGCTTTATTTGAGCCAACTTAAAAACTAAAGTCAAATCTCTCTTTCTTTTGGAGCTGTTTTTGGTCTGCATCAACTCTTTGGGGGAAATCTGGCCTTTTGACAACTCAGCGCCGCTACCCAGTATTTACAGGCTAGCTGCTAGATTGACCTTTCTGGCTAATCAGAATGTGCACTGACTATTTTTATGAACCAGACCACAAAATAATAGACTGAAACAGGGTCTTTAGCGAGAGGCATATGATACCATTGGCTAACTAGCCGAGAAAACCTCTCTAAATTGAATTAACCACACTGACAATGATAAAAAGGCAGCTAAAGTCAAAATCTCAGTTGAACTGTACCCCTCACGGCAGCATCAAAACCGAAACCCTGCAAAGAGATACAGGTGTTAACCAGAGAAAGTGCTGCCTCTCCACTGAGCTTGTGTTTGATGAAGAGGATGAGCCTGGGGGTAACTCTCTGTGCAGGTCAGGTCCGGCCTGTTTCAGTCACTCTCTCAGAGTGTTTCCAAAGAGATGGAGACACATTCAATGGCAGCTCTCACCGCTTTTTTACCTGAGGAAGCAACCTAAGCTGAAGCACCGGGACAGCAGCCAACACTCACGGCAGTCACTGCGCTGACTCAGCACTTTCACTCCCATGTTCATTGTCTGTTTTGAAGGGGATGTGGCTGTGCGTGCTGTTTTGTGATGCTGCTGTTTTGACTGTGAAAATTTTCATCAAAACACCCTCAGGCAGATGCATACAAATAGTGCGTCCAGATGCTTGTGATTAGCTCATTGCTGTGCTTTAATTACATCTAAATTTTTTGGCTCCAATCAAGGGAGTAGGTTTGATTTTGACTCTGGTGGGGACACAAAATATTCCTCCTGAAAGTTTATGTTTAAGCTCGCACGCAGGCAAACCGACACAAACACAAATGTAAATGTAAATGGCACAATATGCCAAACATGTTGACAAGTTACACTTCGCGGTTGCAGATAACATGCACTGTCTGCCTCCCGTGCGGTGCGCAATATATATATTTTTTTTATAAGATTGTAGGAGAAAGTCCCGCCTTCTTCCCCTCTGACTGGCTAGAAAAGCTGGAAACATCATCACACGTTCAAGCCAAACGTGGGCTGTCAGCACTGTGCATCGAATAGAACATTACAGAACATTGTCACAATTCTGAATCTCCTAACCCTAACCCTAACCCTCACCCTAACCCTCATCCTAACCCTAACCCTAACCCTTACTTGACAGACGATGATGTTTCACAGCCATAATTATAACATTATTAAACTGGAAAATTAATAACAGTAATGGATAACTCATCCAACTTTTGTGTAACTTTACAACATCCCTGTTTCTTTTCATCTTTTAACCCCTTGGTGTTTGTGGTGACGAGGTACGGCTAACCTCAGTTCAATGACTCAGTCCACAGATGTAACAAACTTTACTCATAACCTATTTTACTAACTAACTAAGTCCCAAAAATAAGACGATCCTGCTCCAAGGTAAAAACAACAAAAATTTCACACAAGCTGTGATTTGAACCGAGCGCCTCCTTGCTGTGAGCCACCACTGATCCAGGGTCCATGCTTCAACAAGAAACAGATTAATTATCAAACTATCGCCTCCACAATCCTCTCACTAATTATGATGCTCTTCTCAGAAGCTGCTTCAGGTTATCAATATCCCCCAACCAGGCTGAGATTATTCTCTTTAATGAAGACATCTGTGGACACCGGCAGTATTCTTCATCAGCTCCTTAAGTAGCTTTTCACTGCAGTGCCATGCAGTTGAATGGGTGTTGTATATACGTTTTTACAGTAAACTGATAGCAAGCAGCGGGAGGTACAATATGAGGGAACAGTTTGTGTTAGCGGTGTGACAGGGAGGCCTGTTTTGAAGTTTGTTTTTCTGCTCTCATAATCCACCTACTCAAAGCCCTGTGGAAGGAGTTAGAGCTGTGTGCCTCAGAAACACAGCTGTTTGAAGCCTGACATCCAAAAGAGACAACGCAGAGTACAGAGGAGGGTGCTGGAATACTAAAATTACGCTTAAAATGCTGAATTTACTCTTGAGCCTCAGTGTCATTTACAGTAGTAAAGTCAAGAGCACAGATACTTTTAGCAGCAGCTAGCTTTGTATTGCAGGACATCCTTCCATTTTCTATTACAGTTGAAGTCACCCATGCTCCAGTGATGCTTTCTTTAAAGTCTCCATGCTGTCGTCTTCATGAACTGATTCCCATGAGCTTACTGTATGCACATTTATAAATGCTTCTTACAGCAAGAGCTGATGAGCAGAGAGTTAATTAGCGAGCGGCAGGATGGCTCTAGGGTTTATGTAATGTTACACCCACTCTGTCAGGCCAGATTAGCCCAGCACAGAGGGGAAAAGGGCATGAACAAGCAAATGAACAAGGGAATTAAAGAAAAAGATTCCTTCCAGGCTGGCTGCCTGCCAGCCCGTGTCACAGCACATGTACAAGTCCTGCAATTCTGACTGAATACAGATGGCTCGGAAGTGGGAGTCATTTACAATTAGCATGTGCAGAAAAAAGAGACAAACCCATAATGATGCAACATATCGCAGATAATCTATGCAAAGAGAGCAGCTTTGAGCCCCCTTTAACATGAAGCCAAGGAAAACTACCACATTCAGTTTAATAGTGAGAACACTGGATTTGTTGTTAATCATTCCATCCCTTTTGTCTTCTGCAGATTTCCAAACATTTAACTTTTGCAGGTTTTTCCGAACAAACAAATGACCCCTCAGTGACCCCATTCATATAACAGTAGAAAGTAACGTATCCAGTATCTTCACACATTATTTTAGGAAGATTTAACAGAGGCTGTTATAAAACATATTTTTGAATGCATGTGGCAACCAATGGCAAGTCTTCCTGAGAGCACACCTTGAAATACTCAGATTCACAGCTGAGATATAGATGACACTAAAGCAGTTCACACCATTCCTTTAACAAAAGCACATTCTGACTTCAACTCATCCAGGGAATTCGTACCTTTAGGTGACTTTTTGACTTTCCCAGCTAGGTTAAATAGTAATAAAAGAAATTGGTTATCAACCTTTTTAGCTCATACTAGTGAGACTAGACTACATGCAACTCATTTGTAGGGCTGTAGGGTTTTGATTTGATTCAGTTTGACACCACTGAGTCTTGAGCACAAATATGAATACAAAACTCTCTATGAAACACATTACACTGTAAAAACCACAGTAGCGGATGAGCTGACTTAACTTGATTGAGCTTTGAAGGTAAATGTCAGTGAAAACATTGACTTTTTTTCGGAAATATGATCATGCCAAAGAAAATTCTTTGGTTTGTGTATAAACAACGTAAGAGGACAACTACTGTATTTTTCGGGCGATAAGGCGCACTGTGAATAACATGTCTATGTTCACACATAAGGCACACCGGTGCATTAAGCATTTATTGGTTTATTGTTGCTAGTGCGTACTCCGGGCCTGGGCTGCCTTACTTGAATGCACTTCTAGTTTAGACATTACAGTCAGGCGGTCTTATAGACCGGTTACGGGGCGATCAGGTAGTGACACAGCGTAACGTTATGCTCTGAATATTCATTGAGTGGAGTGGCTTTGTTGTTAACCAAAGTCATACTTACACATTTTGACAGATTTTTGAGCACATTCAACCGCATAAAATCAGTCAGTAAGCACAACGGTTAATCATAAGGCGCGCTGGATTATACGGCACACTGTCAATTATTGAGGAAATTTAAGGATTGTAAGTGCGCCTTATAGTCCAAAAAATTCGGCAATAGGTTTTGGAAAAAGTCTGCCAAATCTGTTACTGTCTCCAGTCTGAAATGTTCACTAACATTACTTTTAAAACAGACTAAAAGGCGATATTAGCACCTCTTTCAGTTCAGTCTTATAGTCTTGTTTACACTGCTGCTGTGGTAATCTCATAATTTAGCTGAAAGTCTGCCAAACCCTTTTCCAACAAGACTGATGAAAACGTCTTCAGGGAAATCACTTCTACCTGTTTTTCTTTTTTAATGCAGAACAATAAATCTCAGGGGAAACTGTTAACTTAATGTCCCTGATCACCTCTGATTGTTTTGCAAAATATTCAGTAATAAATATGTCACAGCTGTATTCAGCATTGAGGTGGGATTAGCCACCGTTAGTTGGCTAATAGGAGGTGAAGTGATGTGTGTTATCAAGATTATGATTCTGTTTGAACAGCTGGTTGTCTCAGAAATGAATGAATACAGCAATAACAGAATAAATACTCAACACTATGCACACATCAGGACATGCACAAAAGCTGTAGAGTGATAGACAAAACAATCCATTATACTACAGTACATTGCTGCAGTGGCCAATCGATTTGCTGACTAAATAAAAACATTCAGTAGCTACACGGCGAAACATCTGCTGGGCATTTAACAATCACTGTCAGAGTGACTTTGGACCTCGTGGATGAGTGCCACCCACAGTGATAGAGCAGTGAAGAGGAACCTCAACCCCAGACTGACCCACTACACACATGGAAGTCACACTGACCTTGGCACGCATGTAAACTTGAGTGCCCACACTTCATCAGGTAACGCAGAATGCAGTACACAGTGGCTTTATCCAAGTCAGTGAGCATGGCCCAGCAATGACATGCAGCTTTATTCTCTAAAGAGAGCGCGCAGAGGGAGGGTGAGAGGAAATGAAGCAGCACTATGCTGCTTTGACCTTCAGTGGACCAAAAAAAGGGAAAGTGTCATTTTTTTTCCAGTCGTCTGGGACCCACTAGAAGGTCAAAAACACGAGAAAGGATAGAAAAATGTATACCTTCTTTTTGTTGTGGGCAGCTGCGTGTTAAAGTTCGGTGTTGATGCATTCAGCACCAGTGATCATTAGACTCTGACCACATGCAGCTCACAGTTTGACTAAATCTCAGTCAGGTCTGAGTAAAAGCTCAACTGCATTCTTAAAAGTAAAACAATATCACAGACAGCAGGACTGACAGCACACGCAGGCATGAAAAATACAATATAAATGCTGCCTTCCAGAGAGTGGTTGGAGAAGATTGCTCTCCGTGAAGCATCTATTTCACATAAACCCTGACAATTTTCTGACAATTTTCAGAAAATTTCCAGACATTTAGTCTGTGACATGCAAGACATGGCCATTCACACATGACCAATACAGCTAGAGATTGTCTGTGTTAGATTCCCTCTCACAACCCTGAAAGACTATGTAGAGTTGAGGCAAAGGTGGAAGTGGAGCAGGGAACAGGGGCTGTTTCTGAGTATGTATGAGGACATTTCCAAAGCTCAGATTTAGTAGAAGAAAAAATATGTACAGTACAAGCAGCTAAAATAGAGCCTGGAACAGAAGAACTCAGCTTGACATCAACGTCACATTGCCAATTCACTCCTAATGAATGAAACATGTCCCTGTACATGCAGTACAGGGACATGTACAGTACAAAGACATGCAGCTAAGTTATAGACTGAACTTTAAATTGCCTCCAGGTGTGAAGGTGAGTGCGAATGATTGTGGGTCTCTATATGTCGCCCCTTTGATTGACTGGTGACCTGTCCATGATGAACCCGGCCTTTCGTCCAATGTCAGATGGCTTTACGAATAAGCTGTAAAGCTAAAAGACAGATGGCAGGCTCAGGAGCACATGCCTGTCATTTATGACCTTCCATCCATCTACTTTTCATTGTGTCTGCAATGACAGAAGCTGAAAAATACACTGTGATGACTGTGTGCATAACTGAATATGAATTTTATAATCTTAGATGAGATCTTAAGTGTGCAGATATTACAAAGATAGATCAGTCATTTGCAGCATAGAGATTAAGCATAATGAAGATCTAGAAATATGATATAAATACCCTGTTTTGCTCTTGTACACGGATCCTCATTCTGGCTTCATTCTCCGTTATAGTTTGAGTGCCAATAAACACTTTTAGCTCACAGGCAGCAATCTTGTAGCACATTAGCAAAGGGGCGAGAGGTACCTCTCTAACACCTGGCCTCTCTATACAACCAGCAGCTGAGACATCCTCCCTTAAGTTTCTGCAACATATGGAACAAATCAATGTCATCAACAAGACATGTGGTGTTGTTTTGCGTATATTCTCTTTCTGTTTAACTTTTGCCACAAAATGAAAATAATGTTTCCTCATCAGAAAAAAAGAAAAATAGCTTCATTTGAAAAATAGGAATACCAAAAAGGCATGTATAAGCACAGGTTTTCTTAAACTAACAGCTCGTATCATTATATATGGTTCAAATATAAGACAAGCCTGGCTATGAGAGGACTTTGAGTCCACTCCTTCAAGTTTAACTTTTGGAGAAATGCATATTGAAAAATAAATCATTTTTTTCAACTATTTTGTTTGAAAATATTGATCACATTTATTAAAACAGGGTACAATATGTTCTTTTTCAAGCCTTTATCAATACATTTACACTTAAAATGCTGAGGCAATTTCTTCAAAGAAAAGAAAATTGTGTTTTTCTTCATATAATTCCACTTACAAAAGTATACTCTCATATCCAAAACACAGAAATATTTGTCTTCTGAAAAGAAAGTTCATTTTTACACTCAATACTAGACTGGGGCTTCTTTACAACAAATTACTTTATCAACAGGATGTGTCCCAAAGCGGATCAGCCTCTTGCACAGCTGGAGTGTTACTCAAGCCCAGGCTTCTTAGATCTGGTTCGTACCTCTTGTGTTTTTCATCTCCCTCGTGAAAAGTACTCCACGTATCTCTTGTGGGGTACAGGCTGAGCTGGCCAATCATACGCAGACTTCCTCTGTTGGCATTTCTTGGCGTGACAGTTTTCCAATGACTCCATCACACTGATAAATGTTAGTTTAAACTGAGCCTTAGTTGTTGATTTTATATGTGTACTTTTTTGTTCACTGACAATCATTATGTCTCTGTGTCTTTCATCCCTCCAACCCTGAGGTTGTGGGTGGTGGCTGGCTTCTGATAGAAGGGGTACATTGACCTGCAGATTAGTGGCGTCACCCAGCTTAGTGATTGAGCTCTAACAACTTTGAACAATTCATTCCCACTGAAAAGTTAAAAAATGAGTCTAATGGGATTATGCCAATGAAGTTATTATATTCCTCTTTTTCTTCAGGCTCCTTTCGACTTCTGATGGATTTGCCACAGTTTTCCTTTCTCCCTTTGATCGGGGATCCTCATCAAAGAGGTACTTAGCTTAAATAATCACCTGACAGCCAATCAAGCCTCGGGTCCCAACAGAAAGATTAGTGGAGTTCCCCCATGACAGGTATACACTTTATGGTCTGTCCACAACAACCAGAACCCACTGTGACCAAACTGTGTGGTATTTGAAGTCTTCAAAGACCTGCTTCAGAGCAAAAACTGCTTTTATGTGATTCAAATGAAAACAAATCCAATTAAGGTGCTTTAGAAGCACCAGACAAGGGTTTTTTGTGTTAGAGCTGCCACAAATCCTGTTCAGCCAACAAAGACTGGGTTCAGCATTTACAAGGAGGTGAAGGGAGGTAAGGGGGAGACCTAATGAGACGAGTTGTACTCCCCATCATCTATCCCAATGTGTTTCTGTGTCTTCACTTTTCTCACTTTCTCTCCACTCTGATGTTTCTTTCACAGAGTTCACAACCTACCACAGCAAAGTGAGCTCAAAAGAAAGAACCCAGGTGCTATCCTGCTTTTTCAGAGAGTTTCCTTTCACCTCCTTTCACCCACTGGCTCTCTTTTGCCATCTTCATTTAATGATTGACAGTATCACAGAATCCTGGCAAGACTCGGATGCTTTTGTACTGCCTGGTAGATAACTTTGTGATTCCCACACTTTTAATTAAATTACTTTTCTCCCTGACTTGTACCAAAGCTTAGACAAAAAGTAGCAGGCTCTTAAACAGCCTCATTTGAATAATCCTATAGCGGAGGAGGACACATTTACATAACCACAAGCTGGATTCCACTCAAGGCTCCAGAGTCTCTGACTGCATGTTTGGATTTATTGCAATCTCCTAAAAACTGGCTCTGAATTTCATTGTATTTTTGCTCAAATACACTAAGTGCAAAAGTGAGTCTTCTACATGGCTTCTTTTAAACAGAGCAGCATTTTATATTCCCCAGATTGTTTTATGAAACAGCGCTCTAAAGTAAATCACTCAGTCTATTATTTCAGTCTATCATTTTCAATCCTAGCGTCCCTTAGCAAAGGCTTTTTGACTTATGCTGCCTTTATGTGCAGAGCCCTCGGTTACTCAGCCTGATCAAAGCAGTGTCCACAGCGCAAGCAGACAAGGCCGGAAGATCTCCAGATAGATGAATAGATTAGCATCATTAATGGCAGTGACACAAGGATTTAATTGTGGCTCTTGTATCCGAGCGAGCATGGCCCTCGACGGGCTATCTCCCTGTGGTGAAGCATGGCTGACTCCTGCAGTCATTTAAAGGCAGGGCTGACTGATTAGCTGAGATGTTAATTTCATAGAGCTATATCCATGGCTACACTTTCATTTTACTTCAAGAGGTCTTGTTCATCTAGTTGTGTCCGTTTGACAAGCAGCTAATTATCAGTGGCTGGGACTTGCCCGAAGATCGCCAAATTACTTATGCAAGAGGATAGTGAAGGAGCTTTTTGTGTATCTTGAGAAGCAAAGAAAAATTAGGAGCTAAAGGGCTGTGAAGCAGGATGATGAATGATAATGATTTAACTGGTATTTGGTATTAATGCTCTGGGAAGATGTGAAACATGTCCTCCATAATGATTTATAGTAATGAGAAAAGAAACACAAATACACTTAGGTCACTTCTGGGGTCATTACGTGAATTTCCACTCAGTTTAAGGTGACACAATCTCACTTTAAACTCATCAGATACAGAACCTTGGTCAGTGACCCCGCATACAAGCTTTGTGGTGCAAGCATAAAAATAATCCCAAAGCCAATTAAAAATTCAAAGTAAAGCCTGGATGGAAACAGTACATCATCTTTTTTTAATTTTGCAGCTGTGTGAATACTTGCTTCTGAATGGTCATTATTCCTCTGCAAAGGTCTGTTATTTCTCCAAAGCACAATGTTACTTTTCACAGAGTACAGTAAACAAACAGTATTCATATCAGTCTGCCAAAAGAGGCTTGGTTCATGACAAGAGTCTGTTTACAGATAGCAAAAGGAGAGAGAAAAAGAGACTAGAGAAGTGGTGGAGGTTAAAGACACAAAAACTGTTGGCAATGACAGGAAAATGAACATTGAAGGTGGTGCAATAAGTTAACACATACTCATAAATTGTACAGGATGTGACAGTGTGTAAGGACTGAGAAATAGATCAGAAAATGTCACAGAACCTGATAGTGATGAGGCAGTAAAACTTATGAGTGGTGCTGACTCATTCAACCCTGTTTACCGTGTTTTACTTTCCTGTCAGTGTACCATCAGCAGAAACTTTAAGTTCAAGACGAGTAAAAACATCAGAGTTAATTCACTGTCACTGGATCAGACTGTAACAGACTATTTACAACTGAATTACATTTAGGAGGAAAAAATAAAAAAACTTTTCAAGGCCACTGTGAGGAGTTTTCCGTTTGGGTTGATTTGGCATCCACTGTGGCCTCAACAGTCTTTGCTTATCAAAAAAGTCTCATCCTGATGTCTTTTGACATTTCAATATATCATTTATTGTGAATATCGTATGTGGAAATCGTATAAAGAGGATTATCTCTGTAGCTGCTTGGCTGACAGCTACCTCCTCGCACAGATTTGAGACATTAAAAACTACATATGACAATCATCAGTCTTGTCACTAATGGTCTTGCCTGCCTTAGAACATCATAAAAAGGCATCAATTTGGATTTCAGTCTATTTCATAATGATTAAAAAACTAATAACAGGTAAGTTGGGTTGTCATGCCAGCCGGTTCATTAGACATGACGTTTGGTTCATGAGATAAAGTTTTTACGAAAAAATGGATGGAAAAAAAAAATTGTGGTCAAATGAAAGTCACCAAATGTACAGCTTATGTCCTACCCATATGACAAGTGTAACCTCAACCAGCAGAAGGCACTGTAAGAAAAATCAGGATGGTAAATTTTTGAAAGAAGCACTTCCTGAATTATTGTATTTAAAGCTCGCTAGAGGCCCAAAAAGACAGCTCCTACATAACAACCTGACCCCAGAAATGTATGATAACCCATTCTGTTATTAGTATTCAATCCACTCAAATGGAGGAAGGGGCTTTAAAATGCTTTTTTACCAGGTAGAATCATTAATTTCAGACTTGAAAAGACATGCACATATGCTAAAATATGAACCATATGCAGTAAAAATAACACTGCCTCTGAGCCATGCCTAAATGAATGAATAAATGAAAGAAACGACTCTCTCATCAATGATATATCTTTGTTTGAATGTGAAACGATCTCAGGCACGGACGGATTTGATATCATCCGTAGAGATGGTTCTGTTGGTTGAGCAAGTTCTATTAAGCCGAGCCGACTTAATCGATGGCAAAGAAATATTAGAGAAAATGAAGGTTTATTCAATAACAGTCAGTGCTATAAAATATGATCATGAACTGAGCTGTGTAAAAAAGTGATGTATGGCGCTCATGACTGAGTCTGCTTTAAAGTTTTGTCTTTTTTCTGTTCAGTTTCTCCATTTCAAACAGATGGGGGAGCAGAGGGTGAAGCAGAAGAAAGCAGCAGAGATAAAGGGAGAAAATGCCACATGGCAGCACAAGGGAGGCCTATTTCATTTGCCCAGACTAAAGCATGACCAGTGCTGTGGAACATCATGAATAAATGACATGCATTATTTCACATGGATCTGCTCTGACTTTTACTGTTTTTGCCAACTTTGTCATTTCCTTGCTCCCTCCACTCACAGTGCCATGCCTACACAAATGGGAGCCTCAGTAATAAGTCCACCGTGTTGGTATGTTCCTCCCCCCTCTTTGTCTGTACTGTGGAGGGGCTGTCCCCCCCATCCTGCTGCTGAGTAAATGTCCCCTGCTCTGCTGATGGATCTTCACAGGGTGGATTCAACCACAGGGCCTGATTGAATTTACGACCATTAGATTAATCTCCTGCAGGCCAACGGAGCAACCTGCACAATCACACATAGATGCATACGTACAACCACATGAAAGTGGACTAAATCTCATACACACACAGCTGAACATACAAAAATACAAATGCACACATAAAAAAAAAGAACATTTGCATGAACAGCTACATGAGGCGTTCCTTTAATTGCATTTGCAGTTTATCAGCCAGCTTAAAAAAAAGAAAAAAAAAAAAACTGCCTCTCGTGAGAAATAAACACAAGCATTTTGTATGTTATGCAGTGCATGCACAGTCTTGAAGCTTTATCATTTAAGAACAAAAGCTAACATAAGACATATTGTATACTATATGGTCCACTCTTCAAACCAAATAACCTATTTACCATATCCACAATGAATGTAATAACACAGGTTGGCAGTTTTCATTATTTCTCCAGACATGACCGCACTTTGCAGCAAATTATCACATTAAATGTGAAAATGTTTTTCTCTCACCTTTTCTTTTGGCGCACACACTGTTCCGGTTACCCGGCACAGTCTTTGTGGACACAGTTATCTCCTAATATTCAATTGAATCATGGTAGATTTAGCTTTGGTATAATTACAAGTCATGTAAGAAAAAATTTGCATAATTATCTGATTGAAAATGATTTATTAGGTCAGTCAAAACAGCAGTGTGCCTCAGCAAACTGTTTATAATGGATTTTTCAAACAACTACAGCTCATAAGCTCCCTTAAAAAACAAACTTGAATAAACATGAGTGGCTTGCAGCAAATAATATAGTGAGTTCTGAATTAAAGGCAGATATAGTGATAGGAAATCGATGGAATTTGTTTTTGCAGTGGTGAAGTTTCTTACTCTTTTCTTGTCTCTTTCTGCAGTTTACTTTAGGAAATTAGATCTAATAGTTGTGTCTTGGCTCCATGTGTCACTGTAACTGTTGGACAGCTGTTTGTAGATAGGGTAAAAACACTCTGATGGACCTTCTGTGTTCCTTCTGCTGATGTTTTAGAAAAGAGTTGAAATTAATCTCTGCGGAACAGTTGGCTTCCAGCACATCTGTTTGTGCTCTGACAAGGGTGTCATTTTTTAACAATCCTGCAGCGTTGGATGGATTTTTATGCAGTGGTTGGTTCTGGACTGAACTTGTAAAAGTTTTATAAGGATAAACATTGCCATGTTCATGATTTATTTTTACATACCTTGAGAGATGTGGGTGATAAAATGTTACAGTTTCAAGAATAAATACCTGAGTCAAAAATAAAAAATGGCAGAGTAAAGAAACAGACCGTCAAGGAGCAAGCAATGCATTCCAGTGACAGGCTAGTTTAGTTGAGGGGTGCAGTGTAAACTTTGTGACATGTGATACAAATCCACACTGCTTCTATGTATCTGTCTTATTTTTATTGATGATTATTATTCTCGATGCATATCAGTAACAAAAGCAGATCTGCCATTTATTTCTCAACTGTTAACTCCAGGCCACAGCCTTGACTTATCCTGGATACTAGATTTGATTCAGAACATATTTAGCAAGATATTTCACAGTTTTGATCTGTTTGAAGTAATTAAATATGAAGGTGCAGCTGAAAGTGCAGTGAACTGAACTTCTGTTTACTATACCTATTACTGCAAGCACAGTTCGGGTCTGTCACAAAGCAGCAGCAATACAACATTTTATATTAAGAGCATGTGAGTTTACAGCCCTTTTATTTGAATGTAGGAAATTAAACACATCCAAAGAAAGATTTTTTGTAAGGATGATTCTTGTATACCGAGGTAGATAAACAAGGACAGCACAATAGATGCATTGTAGAAGAGTCTAGACAAAATCTTTCAAAAATGTTGCTCAGCAGGTTTTAACAATAGGCACAACTTTAATATCAATATCTGATCTGCTGTGTGAGGAAATCCAAAAAGATACATTTATTTATTTTTTTTTACTCAAAGTAATGACTAAAATGTATTGTTATATAATAACTCTTTATGGCAAAAACTGGACCAGTGTTTTGATTTTTCAGCGACTAAAACTTGACTGACAATAAAAAGTCCAAAAATGACTAAAATGTGACTGAAAATGACACATATTTTCATCCAAAAACCAAGACTAATTCCAAAGTAGCAGCAAGAAAAGCACATTTTGAGTAAGGAATTGTATTTTATGTAAAAGTTTCACCATCCATCATTCATCAGGTTTGTGCCATTTAATGCTCTTTGAAACTGGTGTTGAGGTGCCTGTTAAGTACAAACATAACTTTAATCAATCTACAAACAGCAGACATACTGCACATTAAACTTTTGTTAAAACCCATTGGGTGTCATGATCTGGGTTTTAGTAATTATCAAGGGTCAAATAATAGGATTTCATCTGTATATTTTTGGTGTTTTTGTTTATTGATCTAAATAGTACCCACATTACCTCTTTTTGTCTTCTGGCCTCCAGCATCTTTAAAATAGCCGCAAACATAGAGCTCTCTCACCCAAACACACCTGAATTTATGTGACAAGCTCCTCCAACAGCAAGTTAGGTTATAGCAATTTTAATACGACAGTTTCCTCAGAGTTTAAACCCTGCATACACAAATCTAACAGCAAGTCATTTTATATGAAGGTTATAACTTTTGACTGTCAGCTGTGGCTGTACTGAGTGGTTTGGTTCAATAAATGATATCAAAATATGATCGGAAAGACTGACAAACAGGTGTCAGTCTAAAGATGTTTTCCAAGTTTTATTTAATTCCCAAAAAATGCATAGACAATAGCTTGGATTTCTCTAATTTATAGTAAAACTCAAGCAGAAACTGGAGCTTTGTAACCTTGCTTTGAATGAAAACAAGACTGGAGTCATCCCACAGCTCCCTTCTATGACAGAACAAATCCCCAAGTCTAATTCCCCTGACATGCCCTGGTCTTAAAACCATAGAGCAGGGCCATGCACTCTCTTTGTACTGTGCATTAAATCTTAACAAATGTTAACATGTAAAAACTGCCCCAAAGGATCTCCCTGTGATCATTCAATTAGAGCATAATCCTCTCATTGGCGCTTTGCTAAAAATTTAGCTCATATTACAAAACTAATGAGTCAGAGTAATTTTGGGGTTGGCACAAGCAGTTACGGCATAATCAATACTCACATTGTTTTAATAGGATTTCCTTTTTGCTGTGCAGAAAAGTGTTTTAGCCAAGTCACAGGGATACAGTCATGCAGACAGCTTTGGTGGTTTGTGGGTGGAGAAAGAATAAATAGTGTTAAAGCTGTGTTGAACTCTGAATATACGCTGAGTCATGCAAATACAAACAAATGCCTTGGATGAATCTGTTGCATTGTACATTAGGATTATACATACATACATGCATTATGAGTATGTCAAATTTATAATGAAGAAATGTGGTTACATTTTTTCAAATAAATTAGGGTTAGCAGACTCAAGGAGGTTTTGTGCTTGCTTTGCCGTGTAATGTTAATTTTAACCGATATCCTAAAAATAGATATTCTCATCTACCAAAGCTTAAAGCAGGCCATGTGTTAAATGCCTCCAGCCATATTTGTGATGTTGCAGTGAACACTAACAGGCAGAGAAGAGAACATATTGCTAGGAGACTGGTTGCTTTCTGTAAGACTTTTTTTTTTATTGTGAAAGGGAAAAAATCTATAAACAGCATGTGAACTCTATGTCTAGTATTATACTTCAAAGTTAATCATGTAAGTTGTTGGTAAAGTGTGTAAACATGCATTTACTATACAATGTTTCCTGACCAGAATTGATCCCTTATGTTTGATCAGGTTCAGTGTTTTTGCTTTTTTGAGTCAGGCAGTGATTTCTCCAATGAGGCTGACAAAAACACAATCAGTATTCTGTTTAAACTCAGTCTGAATGCAACAGCACAGTTGGATTATGTGTGCAGCTTATGGCAAGGTCCAAGGCTGAGTCAAGGAAGGATGATTCACTCAGAATAACACAAACAATCTATTTTCGGAGAGAGTCTTAAAAAAATTCCTGGGTTTGCTTTCAGTTTTATATTTTTTATGCTTCGATAAATATAACTCTCATAATAACTAAGTAAGGTGGGACACTGAGCTGAAAATGAATCACTGTGAGAACAAAAACGGTGCATCAGCAAGGGTATAAAAAATACCCTGCTCAAGAAAGATGACACATCACTAACAGCGTTGGATATAGTGTGGGCAGTTTATGATAATTGTTGTCTTCAGATGGGTGTCAAGGACCTCCTCTTATTCTAGACCCTCTCTTAAAAGGCTTGGTTGAGCCTGCTGTCCTCCTTAAGCCCTGTAGAAGATGGTGGCAGAACATGGTGGCATTAAGGGAGAAGGACTATGCATTACTGATGGCATGATGGCATCTCCTTGTATTAAGTGGTTTATCAGTATTTTGATCTAGAAAATGAAGACTGAGTTGCATTTAGGCTGGGTCTGGTCAAACTGGCCAGATCAATGTGTAACCTGCATAGATATATGGTCGTTAAAGGTGGAGTAGGCAGGATTTCGTTAAAGAAGTGATGTATATACAAAAAAAGCTTTTAAGATCAGTCAATAGCTATTAGTTATTGATGACAGTTGGTAATATCATGATCTCGCTGTGTTTTTTTATGTCTGTGTAGTCAACATTATACATTTTTTGAGCGGCCCGCTCTTTTTGACTGCAAACAAAGCCATTCTCCGCCTCCCCCAACCTGATTGGTTGTGAGGCAGACACTGCTCCCCCGTGTCGTTTACGAGCCCAAACAAAGTTAGCGTCCAACACCATCAGATGATAGAAAGCAACCAGAAAGTACGCAAAATTTTTTTAATCCTCCTTTTGGCCACAACTGCCAACACAAGCAAGAAAATGAAGAAGATACCCGAGACTCTGGTAGAATAACCGGCGCTTAAAAAGGAGGTAGACCGGACAAGAGCTAAGAAGTCAGGTCAACATCAATGAAGCATAAACGATTCGGGATCTTACAGGCCCTGTAACCTTTCTGCTGGACAGGTAAACTGCTTTCTTGTCCAACGAGACCTGCTGCGTTTTGTAGCACTGCTAAACTGTTGACCTCGGGTCCTGGAGTATGTCACTTTAAGCTAGTTTTAGAAGTCCTGCAAAGATTGTGTTTGCTAGTAGTCTGTTGGCATCTACAGTAGCAACAATGCTTTTTACTTTCATGTTGACTGGGCCCCATTTGAAGTATTTATCTGCATTATATATGAATTTAGTTGAAATGATATGTGCGAGCAGGAGCGTCTGTTTGTGGGCGGGGCTTGCCGGAGCAGAGAGGGAGGGGTGAGGAGGAGCTGACGGGGAAAACTGGTTGGGAGGGGTAGAGTTTACATTCAAGATTCCTCCAAAAAACTGGCACTTCCTCAGATCCTGCCTACCCCACCTTTAACGTTCAAGTGGAAAGTGGCGCTAGCTCTGCTTACATCAGCCACACTCTACAAATTTGACACTGTTCAGCCGCAGACTTTGTGATCCTGTGTATAGCAGCACTACATCAATGGTATTAAATTTTGACTGTTTCCAGAGTAACAAAGTGGCAAGCTTATCATATTTTAAACACTGTCTCGGTGACATTTATAACTAACATTATTTACCTTTTGCATTCATCACCACGCATCTTTGACAGCTCGGTGCTTGATGTCTTTCTTATGACCAAAGCTCTTATTGCACTGGGTTACAAGGAGTTCTGCTTACACTTGTTAATCTCAATTGACAGGAATTAAGCAGAGGCAGGTAAACAGGATCCCAGAGCTCATAACAGCGTACTTTGTTAATCCCTTGCAACTACACAACAGTGCTCAGACTATCTTCCAGGCCACATTCACATTCTGTAAGACCATTCTTTTTCCGGACACACAGGTTGCTATGCCAGTAAACAATCCAAGAGAAGACATGGTAATAGACTCGTTAAAAGCTCTATGGAGCACAGAATAGTGAATTTGCTGTGTTAGTGCAGGGAGAAAAAGGCATGATTAGCCTTTCTTATATAGAATGGCAAATTATATTAAAGGCAATGTCAAAACAATCACTTCACACTGCTCTGGAAAGCTGGGGGATTGACACCTGACACATGTATTCACAGCCATGCATTCAACCCTGTACTGCCATGGCAATTAATTATAGTATATTGTAACAATGACACCAAGCAATTCAGCACATTTATAAAGGGGGCGTTTCCCTCGGCTGATGAGCTTATCGTGTGGCACTCAAATGCTGTCACTGTGTGATACTGCGTTTACACAGGCGTCAAGTTGTTGTGTATTTAAAGAGACAAGCTACATTATCATTCAACTGATTTATTTTGATTGCTAGGAGACCTAAGCCACTGTCGGGATGGGAAATCTGAAAGGACAGGAGGACAAGTTTCAAGGTAAAACCATGTATGAACCACCGACTGGCCGATAGCATTAGCATTCAAACAGTTCTTTGCTAACACCAACATCAGACAGTGTAATAGAGTCTGGCACTATCTAACCGCCAAGTCACTAACAGCAGTCTTCTCTGGGAGTCCCTGAGCTCCATCATGCAGTAGGTTCCTCCAGATCGATACTGCAGATGTTACGCTGCTGTGGGCCTGCCTGCTTTCCAGCTGCTTCAGCTACGTGCATCAATCTCACCTCTGTCCATCTCTCTCTTTCTGCATCTCCCTCTATGCCTCCTTTAAACCCAATGCAGTAGCGGCAGATGACTTATATGAGTCTGGTTCTGTTCAAGGTTTCTGCCTGTGTACAGAAAATTGTTTCTAGTAGTGTTTCACACATGTGGATGAAGATGGGATGAGGGTCTTATCTTACATGATGAGGCTTAATATTTTCCCATCTTCACATTGGGTCTTTGAAAAAGGAGTATGATCTAGACCAGCTCTTTTGTTCAGCATCTTCGGAAGATACTTATTGCAAACTGGCACTATATTAGTAAAGCTTGATTGATTGATTAGTTGGTTGGTTGATTAATTAACTTAGCATGAAAAAAATTGAACATCTTTATATAACCCATGGTGATGTTTTTTTGTATTGTATTATGCAACCCTGGAAAGAAGTTGTGCTAACTTTAAAATAAGAGAATTTATGATGTCTGCTATTCAACTTGCTGTAGTGTGAGATTGATGCATTTATTTGTAGTTATGGCTCCAAGGCCATATTGAGTGGCAGCTGTAATGCTTTACCAGTATATGTGAGACATGCCAGAGGTGAGCTGCAGAGCACAGTACTGTGTACAAGTCCCAAATATTAATGGTTGTAATCACATCTTGTTGGCTCAAAATTCAATGTTATTTATGTAAATGTTGATGAGATTCATCCTGTAATTCATTCAGTGCCACTCTGTGAATACCACACATTCATTAGCCAGGTACCTAGTTTCAGCGCTAATACGACTTGATGCCTTTTTACCACCTGAACTGCCAAAAACAAACCAACTGAGTAACTGGAAAGTACTTACTCTGATCCCACTCAGAGATTAAATAGTGGCATGAACAGACAAACAAGCCTCCCACTTATCATTCTACACATAACACAGAGTTCAAGGGTTTATTGAACCAGCCAGATGCAGTGAAGTGCAACTGAGTGAGGTTATACTATAGGACATTGCTGAATGCTAATGTTAGCTATTGTGTCATATGTATTTTTACCTTGAAAGTTTGCGTGATATCACTTTAGAAATCCTCTTGATATCATCATTGCAGTTGTCAGTGTAGAATGATATCAGGTTTCACACTGTTTCTATTCAAACATACTGCATCTTGAGACAGCGGTGAGACAGTGCCTGATTGGTAAATGCATTTAACTTTCTGACCCTTTAAAGAAAGATTATCTCTGTGACTTCAGCTCATCTGCGTTGACATACAGTCGCCCCACCATTCAAAAGATACTTACGGCACAAATAGCCACTTCTTCAGTTAGCCGCTAATTGACAACTTCACTGACCTAGCATCTATTGCACCCTTAAGGCCCACATTGTAGAATGGGATTTGAATTGTTTATGATTTACACAGGTTGAAAACAAGTCTGAAGTAATATAACAGGAATAGGCTTCATTAGGAAACCAACTTTAGACCTTAGCATATGGTTAGCTTACTTAGCCTGGAGCAGCTTGTACATAATAGGGAATTACTCTCAGAGGACAGTTCATAATCACTGTGTGCCAGGCATCAGTGTTATGGTCATTGCTTTCCTCCGTTCCTCTACAGCTATATTAAAGGTGACGCAGCATTTTGGACAAATAAGCTGGTGCGGACACAGAGGTCATCGCGGTACTTCCTGCCTTCATGCCAGATGGCAAGCCCCGTCTCACCTCTTCCTCCTTCCCCGCTCATTTTTCTCACTTTTACCTTGGATAGAAGTCAATGCTTTTTCTTGCTGAGAGAGATATCGCCTGCTGCCAAACACAGCGTTGTGAGGCCGGCGTCGAGTCAAATGAATGCAGATGCATTTATGAGATGCAAGCTTCTGTTTACAGCAATAATTTCTCTCAGTGGGGGTTATCACTGCGAAGCACCCTGCGTATAGATCATCTGTTAAACACATCTCATCTCTCATGCACTCTTCCTTCTAACCTCCCTCAGCAAAACAGTGGCTAATTAGTTCTACCCAGTTTTGTACTAATTAGCTGTGCAACTTTCACACCCATCCTCAAATCTCAAAAGGTGGTTAAAGATGAATGAGTCTCCTCTATTGTCCGTTTGTGTGTGTTTATGTGCGTCAGTGTGTGTTTCACCTGATGAAGACACGATGTGCTGAGTTGATGTATGCATGATAAGAGACTGTGAATCAAACTGTGAGCTGTGTTGCAGCTTTAGAGAGAAAATGACTGAGAGAGAGCGAAGCGGAGAGAGAGAGAGAGGCAGAAGAAAGAGAGGGCACAAGGGGAAAAAAAAGAGAGATTGAAGTAAGAAAGAAAGACAAGAGCTGCTGAGCCTCTGGGCTGGGTAATTGTAATGGTGTCAAATGAAAAAGGTCATTACTGTTAATGTCTTTCAGGGCATTATGCGCTATTTGTTATGTCCTTTATACTCCCAGGCAATGCCTAGATTGTGACACAAAGGCTGAAGTATAATTTGCGTCACTTAAATATATAACAAACAGACACATATTCTGTCTATTTCATTGTCTCACTTTTATATTTCACACTGATGACTTGGCATGAAATAATGGAGCCACTCTTGACTGTGGATTACCTCGAGTGTATCCTATAAGAAATGAAGATGAGTTCTTCTGCATGTTTTGGCAGATTCTTTTGTTTTAGAAAATCCAATTACTTTATCTCACAGAACACCTAACACTCAAATATCTCTCACTGACAGCACGCACAAATCCCAACAGTCAATTTAAATTGCAGGGATCTTAAAAAATGTAACCGTAGAGTTGCAACGAGCAGGCATGCCAAATATTCCCTTGCTGCTGCTTGTGTCTAATTGGCTTTTTCAACTGAATATTTGGGGGGTTTTCAGCGAGACCAGGCTGGCAGTTTGATGACTTCACCTTGGTTTTCAGTAAACGTTTCTCTGTGATGGAGGTTTTTTTTTCACTTTCTGTCTGACAATATAAACCAAATGGATACTCAGGAAAGAAAATGACACATCAATCGATGATGAAAATAATTGTATGGTTGCAGCCCTAGCCGCTACAAAGAGAAATGTTCATATATTGACAAGATCTGCTC
The DNA here is from genome assembly GCA_962446985.1 of Xyrichtys novacula. NCBI lineage: Eukaryota > Metazoa > Chordata > Actinopteri > Labriformes > Labridae > Xyrichtys > Xyrichtys novacula. The sequence goes on along the minus strand of OY660874.1, from coordinate 19,204,947 downwards.
CTATGTCAGTCCATGACTGCTGTCACGTGCACCTCTGTGCAGCTAATGACACTTGACCTTGTTGGATGCACCCCTGGGCCCTGGACAGCCCATTTGTCCATTTGAAGTAGCTGACAGTCTGTCTACCCAGCAGGTCCTCTCAGGCCTTATTTTTCTGCCACTGACCCGCACATAAAATAAAGGCCGTCTGTTAGCTTCCAAAAGCCAGGCAAGTTGGCTCAATGTGGAACCAACTGCAACCCAAAGTACCCATCTGGGATCACACTTACACCATAAACCGACAATACACATTCAGTGTTTAAATGACGCTCTGTGGTGCATGTATGAAAATAGTGTAGGTATGAATTTACAGACATACATAAATTCACATCCATCTGAACATGTCTCAGCTGGCACATAGTGGCTGCACTAACACCATAAATCTCACCATATGGCCACCGACACATTGCTTTCCATTAGGGCTCAGAGCAAAAGTCCACCGGGTTTCACTAACACGTCATAGGAGGTAAAAAGCCTTCTCCCCAAAGGACCCAAAACGACCCTTTGAATTCTCATTGCAAAGCTTAGTTTCAAAAGAAGATGCTTTAAATGTGGCTTTAACAATGTATCAGCCAATACACAGCATCTATTTTTCCTACATTTGGGAGTATGTTAAATATTTACACAAGGCAGCTGCAATTACACTTGAAGAAAAAGAAATGGAAGGGGATGTTTGCAGTAATCTTCAGTAATGGTAAATTTCTTCAAAGTAGCCGTTTTTACCCTTACAGGCCAACTAGGAGCACATTTAATGAGATTTAGTAGGAAAAACTATTGCACAATATAATGCAAATCTGGTACCATTCCCATATGAAAAACACTATGTCAGACACCATGCTTTGGGTAGAGTTTAAATTATAGCGCTCTGATTCTAACAATTACCAAGACAAACATTTATCAGCAACAAATGTATTATCCTCACACCCACAATGCACTAACTGCATGCTACCTCCATTGCAAGATTACTGTATTTTCAATGAAGCAGGCAGCAGCCATCACGACTATCTCTGATGAATCCAGACAGTTCTCTGAATATAAATACCTACTTTACAGGATAACTGAGACTGCTGGTCAGCCAATCTGTCTGCATTATCAGAAGGCAACGTATTGATGTATTGCAATAAAAATATATATGTTTAAGATTGAAGTTTGTGATTGCACATTCAATTATTGTAAACAAATCACAGCCCTAAGCTCCACAGCAATGCTCCTAGCTGTCCTGTGAGATTTCTTGTGTTTGTTTTTTTACAGTGAGCCTTGCAGTGCTTCTACCATTAGTTCCTCCTCCTCATTAGGGTTGAGGTAGAAGGGGGAAATGGTGGACACAGTTTCAGTCTCAATTGAGTGACAGTACATCTTGGACTTGGGGCGTTTTCACATAAGGCACAATTATAATCCCTCTTTTCTCCCTTGCTGGTCTGCTTTCACAACTAAATCCCATTGAGAACCCATCCCAAGTGTATCTGTGCACATTTTGGTGTACGTGAGGGTTAAGCTTTTATCTATTCAGCGCAAAGACTGTACTAAGAATATAATAATACTTTATGAGTTAATTCATACATGTCATACAGTAAAAATGTGTCATTTAGAAACCTGTATATGAAATCCTTTTCCGCTGTGTGCACCATCAGATTGCTTTGACGTTACTTCTGCTTCAGCAGTGTTCAGAACCACAGGGGCATTAAAGTGCTGTGAAAGGGGCTATCATTTTAAATTCCACTTGAATGCCCATCTCACTTCTACTCCACTTAGCTCAGGTTGTGACTTGTAATAACTATAATTGGCTGCAGGAAAACTTTCATTTTAATACATGCTTTAGTATTGACCCAAAATTAACATTGTTGATTGGATGACAAGCGATATAGCACCTAAAATTATGTTTTTGGAAGCCTGAGATAAAACTGCAACAAACATATATTTTTATTATTACTAAAATCCAACATTATTTCATCTATCTTATCCATTAATTGTTCACTTTGTGACATGTAAGACATAGATCAGCAATAATGACATTTTTGCATAAAAAAAAGGCAGCAAATATGATAAAAATACACGAAAGACTTGTGAAATCATTTGCATATATGAAAGCATTATTTAAGTGATACTATTTTATGAAGGGGAGGTTATCGGTATCTTGTCCCACCCTAATTTTGTTTCACTCTGGTATGACCACCTCCCTCTAGTACATTTTCCCACTGGTTAACCTGGCCACTAACCTAAGACACTACCAAGCCAGCACAAATATTGATTTGATGATTTTATTTCTTTAGAAAATGGTACGTTTAGACAGCTAAGAAAGTGTTTTGCAGGTCAAATCAACATTGAACTTAATATGTCCATTCAGAGTCAAATCAAAACATTAGTGTTTAGTGTTTTCTGTCCTCATTTTTAACTTCAACATAATATAACTCGAGCTCCTTATAAAGGTCTTCTGCTCTGTTAACTTGTAAAGTCTGTTGACATTTCCTTTTCACTCAACCAGTCCTTCAGCACTGCCAGAGCCCCTGTTGTTTTGTGTTCGCTCCATGTCCGTCAGTTTGGTCGATGTCTCTTTCACTCAGCTCCTTGTGAGTTTTAACATCCCTCACTTTCCCTGCACTTTTTACCTCCTCTCTCCTTCTCTTGTTTGCTGGTGAGTGGGTAGCTATTAACCCTCAACCTAAAGTGTGTTCTTCATCAAAATAATATTAAAAATATCCTCCAAGTTGTAATGCCGATGGAAACAGACTTATTTAACACAAAGCCCTGTTGTACACCTGTGTAAAGCAGAACACTAGAAAGGATCATTATTTGTCACCTGATGCACTTGTCAGTTATATGGCAGGGAAAATAACAAATACACTCATGTGGTGCTTTGCTATCTTGAGGTTGCAGAAAGTGAGCCTCAGACCTACAAAAATCTGGTCTAGAGTCCAAAGCCCATGGCACAGTACTATAGAAAGTGCATTAGTGAGACAGTAAGGAAGCATTAGAGTTCAGTGTGCTTTGCTCAGCCTTTTAAAGACAGACACACAGCAGTGCTTGTAGGAAACATTTTTTCTGAAACACTGAAATTGGCTGTTTATTGAGACAGAGGGACCAGACGCTGGTCATTTTTTCTTGTCAACATAATGTAACATGGTGCCAATTTCAGTATGCTAGGACACTCTCATAGCTATGGCCTCATGCACCAGCTTTACCATAACCCCACTAGGGCCATATACTCCAGACAGAGACATTTACCAAGTGCTCTGCCAAGTGCACTCATGCAGATGTAGGTACACAATCCTCATAGCTGTGTACTTTAAATGCTACTGACTATCCTGCCCACAGATAATGTGAGACATTATCCATTGCACATGCAATACAAAATACACCCATTCTATCCAGCCGCAAAATAAGTACCAAAAAAAGGAAACTTGGCATTGGATGTATGTGATGAAGCGCCGTTAAGCGGCGTCATTCCCCGCCTGGTGCAGAACTATCTATAGAATACCGGTGTCAGGAATTCGTACCCCGCAGAGCCAAACTCCGTCAAACTGTTAAACTGTTTCCCCGCACCTGTGTCCCGCAGTCCTGCACTCCAACCAACCGTATCTCTTTTTTATCTGGACTGCCCCCCCCCCGTAGGCGTTTGAAGGTGCACACTTGACCACTACACACCACACACACATACATCCACTTACCTGCCGCCGGTTTACAAGTCAAACCGGGGCACTTCCTGATCGGTCAGCAAATAGCGCAAGGTGGCGCATTTTGGGGGGTCATGTGACCACCGGACCATACCAGTACAGTTCATTGTGATACTTTGTCTGATTTACTGTATTTTCAAGAGGTAATATCATAGCCGTAAGGAGGGCTATTAGGTTCCTTTTTGTCTGATTTATTGAGGAGTTTGTGTTGTATTTTACATTTGATCTCTTAAACCCCTACAATTTGTGTATGGATGTGCCAAGGGGAGGGGCTAACGGGGTTTAAAAGAAGGCTGCCGGGCCTCTCTTGGAGTCTGGAGTCGGTGGCAAAGAGGGTAACTGCAGTATTGATTTTTTTTGTATTGCTGCTGTGTTGCTGAATCGTGAGTTATTGAAGAACTCTTGCCTTGTTAGCCTGTTTTTTTTTTTTTCTTTTTTTTTTTTTGATTTGTACATTGTTGTAAATTGTATTTTGACCGTTTTTTCACCTTTTTGTAAACCGTTTTTGCACTGCACCTTGTGAGCCGGCTACAAATAAATTTCACCATCATCATACTTTTCAACTGTGCCTGTCTTTCCACTGTTTTTTGATTGCTTGAGAGAGAACCCCGCGATATTGAAACAGGAAGTGATTTTTTTTTTTATATCTGGTCCAAAACTGTCTTTATAAAGCTGCCATGTGAGGTGTGTAATAAATGTACCTCTGTCAATTTGTACAGTCATTTTGCCACTGCTATTCAGGGGAACTGTTTCAGTGGGTTCACATCATCAATAATAGTAACCTCTGAGTGTTTGCTTTGTGTTAGGAGGCACAGTAGAAGGGGAGAAGTTGAATATGGCCTGGTGTACTGAAGCAGAAAGGCTGACATGAAATGCTGTGCAAATAGTAATATGTCTTAATACAGGCTTAATCTAACCTCTCTGCAACGCACTTAGCGCATATATTTTGCACTGCTTGACCACCAAAAAGTGCTCCGACACGCCCTGCTTCACCCTATGCCACGTGCTTTACACCTATCATCTTAATAGGGCATACTGTGCCAACAGGCAGAGGAGAACTGTGTTTGACTCCTTTCCCCATACTCATTTGATTTGAGGGGTGTGGTATTAGGTTGTCCTTGGGAACACTGTTTCCAAGCAATAAATCACAACTGCTGTTGGTTTTGACCAATCAGAATCAACTTCTTCACACAGCAGGGTGACAACTGCTGTACTGTATATCGAATGAGTTTTTCTCAAAGGAAAACGCTGTCTCGGGTTTCTTACTCCATAAAGAGTGCAAGCGAGAGAAAATGATTCAAAGTATTGCGAAGAAGAACTGAAGAAATGTAGCTTCCATTAATGCTAGCATGTTTCATTTTCTTCAGATAAAGCACACTGGAAACCCCATTAACCCCCTTCAAATGAACCACTCAGTAACTGTAAAAAAGGTCAAGACCTCCTCACATTTCCATTAGGCACTTGCTTAACCAGTCAGATAATTTGCTACGGAAATCACAGTCATTGTATTTTTTTAATAGCGTGATTTCTTTTCTGCGTTAACTTTTGCTCTTGGCATGTTCCTTTTGCGTAGATAATATATACACACATGCAAACACATCAATCCTCATTGATTTAGTGTAAATGCTATTTCCCACAGCTCTCTGATAGGTTCAAATGTCTGGAGGGCTTGTCAGATTAACAGGCCTGATACATTCTGCTAACCATGTTGCTTTTCTTTGTTTGTCCCCTGTGCAAATGTTTACCAAGATACTGTATAATATGATGGGGTCTCACCTTGAATGCAAAGAATGGGAAGAGAATGGGTAGTGGTGGTGGTGGTGGGGGGTTCAGGAAAGATTAGAATGAAAAATGCTTGAGAGGGGAGAAGCAGGGGGTAGGCCAAAGCTACATGTGGGAATATCTAACTTACCATCTGGACCTGAAACCTTGCACAGATAAGAACAACACAAGCAACCTCTCCAAACACCCACTGACTTCACGGCAGGAATACAAACATCTTTAGAGTGCTGGGTTAAAAACACAAAGTTACTACAATTCACACTGTTATAGTTGTTGCTGCCTTTATAATCAAAATGTTTTGTTGTTTTGTTAGTCCATTGCTACCTCAATCAATTCAAAACAACAGTTAGAAACAGGCCCCTCTAACTACTAATGATTACAAGATCAATGCTGCTTCCTATGACCGATGTTCAAACTAAAACCACTCTGCTGTGACTACATGCTTATTGTATTACATTGTTTACTTGCAATGGATTGTATTATGTTCATTATCAATTAATAGCCGTGCTGGCTATCAAAGTGCACACTGCGGCTCATAGAAGTGGTTCCGTCAAATGCATACATGCACAAATAAATAACTGCGGTAAGTGCTTCTTCTGCTTTTCGGTTTACCGGCCTAAATAGCCAACAGAGTGTGCAAATTAGAGCTAAAGCAGCCGTTCCCATGGAGTAACAAAAAACATGATTGCCTGGAACCACCGAGTCATAGGTGGTAATTGTGTTTTAGATTAAAAGCTTAGTAGGCTGATTGTTGCTGCTATCAGAGTCAATAAGCAGGCCTGGTGAGAGGGGTGCACACTGGACCGGTCGTGGTGATTAACTGCATGTTCCTGAGTTTTATTTGTGATGAAGCACAGAGATTAAAAGCAGCGGTGGTCAGGGAGGAGGCTGCATTAAAAGAGGTATAGCGGGCACCGCGGGGCGATTAAGTTCAGCACAGAGCTGATAGTGGATATATCTGCAAACATTGAGCTCTCAGGTTTCTGGTTCCTCATGCAGAGCCACAAAACATGCAAAACACCTAATGCATCCCCATAGGATTAAACACTATCTCAGGTGACTGTTTTTCCCCAGAGGCTTCCAGGTTTGATAAAGACTTAAGACTGATTCCCTTTGGATAGCACACCTCCACCCTGACTGTAAGGCTAGGTTACTCATAAACTAGATATCTGTGTCATACTGAGCAGTCACGCAGAGTTCTTGACATTTTGAGAAATCCCTGCTGTGTCAACCAAGGTGAAAAATGATCTCCAGCTCAATAACAATCTATTATGTATAGGGTATTATGGGGACACTGAGTCCTCGGGATGGGGCTGTCATCCTTAGGAGGGAAATGTGCTGGTTCTCACAGTGTCACTAATACGTGGTTATTTACAAAAGTGTCACTTTAACAGATGAAAAATCTAATTTGCAACAGTGCTGGAATCAGTGTGCAACAAAGATGACCGCAGACGGGTAACTCATTTCAGAACCAAACCAGTTCATTGGCTCCATATAAGTACGAAAGAAGAGATAAAAGAAAAAAGACATAACTGCCTTAGAAACTAAGGACTTTGAAACTAGAGCAAGATGCAAGCATCTATTTCACACCTCCAGTTTTTGTTCTCTCACGACACAGGAATACAAAATCACAAACGCTAGAGTCTTAGAACCACTGACAGTGTTGGTATGCACAAAGCTTTCAGGTTTTTGAGCTTTGTGTTCTATATAAGCACATAAACACGCTCCTGTTCTCTCCTGTAGGAAGTCAACCCTCACAGATACTTCTGAATTGTACCCGCTGCACCTCACCTGCTCTTTCACCTGTCTGCAACTCTCTTAGTCATCTCCCAAACCAATCTGTATTCTGCCAGCCAGATTCATTTCCTGGATTCAACAGACACATTGCACACGCACACAAGCAATAAAGCAGCCTCTGTTTCACTCTTGACAGGCCATTAATTCATACCAATTAATTAGCATAAGTGTTTCCGTGAGTATGTGCGTGCCTGTATCTGTGTGTGCATGATTGCACGGGCCACACGATCCATGCGGACATTTTTAAACATGTTTCATCTCGGATCCACATCTGCGAAGCATTTCTGGATCATTAAGATTGAGTGGTTTGAGCCACAGACAATCTAATGGGACACACCAGATTCCTCCTGTAGCTGTCAAGACAGGCAAATCGGATTAATATTATACAAATGAAATAAATTCAGTATGAGTATTATAATTTTTTGTTCACTGTAGGGATGCCGCTCACACTTAATAAATGGAAACAAGAAATATTTTACTTTTAAGACCTCTTCAAAATCAAAGTTTAGAGTCTCTAAGCAGCCCAGTTTAATATTTGAAATCTGAAAGGCCTCACAGTTGTGCGCCCATGAGGAAAGTCTGCTACCACCGTCTTGGAAATAAGCTGAAACCAACATGCTGGGAACAATAACAACAACACCACACCATATTAGGAGTACTGCATTTCTCTGTTTCGTTCGGCTTCACACCCCTGAGTTACAAGTATTAGTAACTACAGATGTCAACATTGTCCTGTTCTTACTGCTGCGATCAAAAACGTTTGAAAGTGATATCCAGGATTTAGAGCTGATTATTGAGTTTGAACTGAGTTTCTTCTTTTTTTCCATCTCACCAAATGATGCGAACCGCGAGTGCTCCAGACTGCTTGCTGTAAACAAACCTTCAAAAAGTCCCTGAGCAGAGGAGTGCAGCCCTGTCTGTGGGAGATTCACCTAAACAAGATCTGCTCCAGTGGGGGGAATAGCATGGGAGCCAAAGAGAATAACCTTCTTGAGGCAGAGAGATGGCCAGGTTTTAAAAGAAGTACAAGTCATTGACAAACCAGAGGTACGCCATTAATTTGGCTGGAATCTTGGCCGTATAAATACAGACAACACACCTCTATCTACTTTCATTGTAAAAACCCAGGGAGACAAAATATCATTGTGATGAGCACTGGCATATTGCTTGGTGGAAGTACAGCCAAGTTATGTGCTGAAGGGATCTGGCTGGTGCAGTCACTGCCCTGACAACTGCAAATGGGAGCATTCATTCAACTTTGCAACACCACAACAGATTCTTATTTATCTGATTTGATTTTGTTTAAGCAGGGAAACCTCATTGAGATTAAAAATCTCTATTACAAGAGTTTCCTTGCCAAGACAGCAGCCCCATCTTTCAACAAAGTTACAGATATACAAACACACTTTAAAATCTGGTAGCATGTTCTGGGTCACAAAACAGAAATGATCATCTTCCTCAAATGCTTTTAATCTGCTTTTAAAAGCCTTCGGAGGGACCTGCTCCCTAAGATCCAAAATCTCCTGCTGTAAATTCCAACCTACAGCACCTAAAACTCCTTTGCCCATTTTAGGGTACACTCTGGAGACAAACAGCCAAAGAAAGTCCTGCGCCTGGGTCACAGCATAAGGATGACAGCTTCCAACATTTTGCAAATTGATTACATCACATAACTAAGAGGAGGACAAGTTAGGAATCCTTGTAAATGAGGACATGCCATTCATTCAGTTTACAGGTGAGCAATGCAGGCCAACCAGCTCCATTATACAGTAACAGAGAGTGAAGGCTTTGATTTGATGCATACAAAACATCACCACAGTCAATCAGGCGCATGAATGAAGCCACGACAAGTCTGTAGAGGAAAAATAGGACTTATTTCTGAAATTGTAGCCCAGCTGCAGCTTCAACTTCTTTACAACTCACTGTATATGAGGCTTAAACAAAGAGTCATTAGTTGAGTTGGTATTGAATTGGTTTGAAGTGAACACTTGTGTTGATGGTTAGTTAAAGTACTTATTCTTGATTGTTCATTCTCAGGTTTCAAGCTTGTGACGAATGCCACTTGGTCTGCATCAGTCCACAGCGCAGTCATTCATCACTTCACATTCTTGCAATCAAATCACGATTGGAAGATAAACTCGTCAGAGAAAAAAATGACACTTAGGTAAATGTGTATTTGTGTCGATGTGCATCTTTATCTTCTAGTCGACCATCTGGAAACAGAGAGGCAGACTTTAGGATCTATTCTGCTGTCGGTCAGAAGGGGACCTCCACATATTTTGGCTTCACTTTCAGGGATCAGCTGTGCCATCCATCTTTTAAACAGTATTTTGATAGTAGTATTGTTTAATGTTTTCAATAATGTGACTTTAAGTCAGGCGTGGATGGTCCTACATTTGTTGGTGAAAAATAAATGCCTGAAATACATGAAAATGTTTTATGGCTCTGAAAGTTTTGTGTTGTTATGACAACCACTTTACAGCGATTTTAATCAGGTATAACAAATATGGATCTTTTTATGAGTTGCCTGTAGCGATATATATAATGGTGAGCTGTAGCCTGACATTGTTATGATCTATGAAGACATAAAGTCATATTTGTGTGATCAGCAGATCTTAGCCACCAGCATTCATGAGGACGACTGATTAAAATAAGCAATGATAGGTATCAAAAACCTGTGGTATTTATGTGCATTTGGCTATGTTAAATGATACTGTTTCTCAAAAAAGGGAAACGTTTAATGACAAAAACTATATTTGGACTTATTGGAAGTCACAAATGTGTGTGCAAGCCTGTGTGTGAATAGATGCAAGTCTGTTTCTATCTTTTGTGTATGCCTGGTCTAAGTCTGTATGCAGTATTTCCACTCTGATTGGAGGGCTGCTGTAGTATTGTGAAAACACATAATTCTGGCTTCTCTTTTCTCCACACGTCACGTTTTCATATAAAGAGCTGACAGCCTATTGGACATCATTACAACCATGCTTTCAGAGCCTCCTGGCTCTGTAATGAATACCTCTTTTTGAGGTACGCCAATGTGAAAGTAAACAGTACCTGCCGCTCCTTTACACCTATTATACTGACACACACACACACACAAACACACTCTGACACCCTGAAAAATGGACTGATTTGGCTCCTGTAGCTATAGTCAGACACATGGTATGATATTTCAAGAAAATGCAAATTCCATTCTTCTCTCTTCAGTTGTGTTTGGTGCATTTGAGGGTGAGGTGGACTGGCAGGGGGAGTAAGAGGGGTTAGGGGAGGGTATGCATTTGCAGCCATGCTGCAGTAATGGAATCAAAGACTGATGAGTGTGCATACCGGGCTATTTACTCAGCCTGGCTCCAAAACAAAAAAGCCACAATCTTCCACTATCTTTCTTCCTATGGCTCTCCCAGCCTCATCTCTCAACATATGTCCTTCTGCCCCCCTCCAACCCCTCTCCTCCCCCCGCCTGAACTCTGAGTTAATCATTTAGAAATAATTAAATTCAATAAAGCGGAACAGATTAAATAAGAAACAACGATTGGGCGTTAAGGGGCAGGGTGCAGTAGCAGAGGCTTCCTCCCCTACTGTAGGAGAGAGCAAATGAGGTGCTGGAGTAGAGATAGAGAAAACCGGGGGACAGAGGCAAAGGAATGACTCGGAAGATTTTTAGAGGAAGACAGGGGACAGACAAATGTGTGCAGCAGGGACAAAAAGGTACAAAAGAGAATAAAGGAAAAAGCAAAAGGAATAAGAGGAGGAGCAGAGAAGCAAGAGGTCTGGTTAAAAATTCATAAAGACTGCTTAGTGATGGGTGGTGACGTAGGGCAGTGAGGGAGATAGAGGAGACGGAGAAGCGAGAGGCGAATAATGAGCGCAGAGAGAGACACCTCCATGCTTTACGACACAGCTGGAGGCACAGAGGCAGTGAAGGCGCAGACAGAAATTCACAAATACAAATGTGCAATTAAGGAGAAGCAAACACACGTAGAGGAAGCACACGGACACTGCAGGCAAAACTCCCAAATGATCTGTTCACTTTGAATATGTGCAAGCTTCGTCTGGGAAAATTGCCACCAGTTTAAGGTTGGTTTTAGTTCTATTATTTAGTGTCATCCAGTAACACAAAGGATGAAAACACACAGTGACTTTTAATATTTTCTGACTTTTATGCTCCGTCTCTACCTGTCTGAACCCATCAGTTGCTCTAAGCAGCTGGCATCGATACTCTAGTTTGATTTATCAACTGCTCAGCAATTACCTACAAAGAAAATACAACAAAAAAAGAAGCTCGGTAGCACTTTAAATTCAGCTGAAGTCTTAACTGTCTTAACAGAAGAGAAAGGAAAAGCTTTTTTTGGTGCAAAAATTCAACCCCAAATTAAAGTCACATAATGTGCACTTGTGAGTGTTTATGGACAGTGTGCAATTACTCAAAATTAAAGACTGTGTTTATAGACAGGGTGCAATTACTCAAAATTAGCTACAATGCTGACAGTAATGTTGTGCAGGAGTCAGGCAACAAGTATTTGCAACTCATTTTGCTACTGGAATAAAATCATAGTTAAATCTTTCTTTTATGAGAATTAAATCAGAATTAAATAATTTCTTACTAGATTAAAGTATAAATCAAGTCATTGCCAGATCATTACATTACCAGAATAAAGTCATTATGTTATAAGCATTGAGTAATGATAAGGTTGTAGTTGCTGATAAAGTGTCGGTGTAGTTGGTTAAACTGTTGAATATATCTAGTTTCATATACAGCTACCCGCCTCCGCTAGCAATCCCTATGGAGCTGTGGACAAACTTTGAAATTTATTACACAGAATATACATTTTTCTCCCACCTGCTTGCGATGTTGACATGTAGATACAGTACGACTGGTTTGTGCTCAAGTCCTCTTTTTTCTATGATTGACACTTGATGCAGCCTATGGGTGTACGAAGATAGCGTAGCTCACCCGGGGGATACGCTGTTTGAGCTGAGCACCGTCACAGCGATTCTCCCGCTGAATGCATCCAACACTACTGCGCAAGTGGTGGAGTGCGTACAACGCTACTGCGCAATGTTAGTTTCAGGAAGTGGAGAAAAATCGTGGAAATACCGAGAGCTTTTCCGCTTCAAATTCGTGTACTAGTGGAAGGTGGAACCAAGTTGTCCATACAGTCTATGGTTGTCTCTGGTAATCTCTCTGCAGCCTGTCTGTTAATTCAGCACTAAGACACCCCCTTTTTGTATTGGTTATTTTGTTTTGTTGCTAACGCTACCTGCAACCACTGCTAGATTATATATTTTTACAATACAACTTTATTCAAATGATGACTTATTTTTGTTAAAACTCAAGGACTTTTTTTGCCCTTCTCAAAATGCTTTTACAAATTGCAGTTGTATTATTCTCTTTTGAAGAGTGCAAGCCATTTAATACAAAATTGTAGCAACTTTTTTCACTTGTGTAATCAGAAAATGTTTTATCAAACGATAAGTTATGATAACAGGGTTTCTTTCTTGAGCCTGTCAACATCCCTGAATCCCTCACAGATGCAAAAAGTAGAGTATCAGGGGATTTTCTTCTGCTGAGAAAATGTAGAACCACCCTTTAACGACAGAGTAAACTAGTTTGATATGATTTTCTTTCTTCCAATAATTGCGTTCCTATTGGCCTTGAATTCTGAGGGAAAGCAGCGACAGTACTGACCTCGATAAAAACATTTCACCTTCTTCCTTTGGTCAACTCTGCAGCACCAAACCACCACTTCATATTTAATATTCTCACACATAAAATAAATAAACTTTTTTAGTTCCCTCTGCACCTCGCTTTCACAGGTGATGACTTTTAAGTTGGACTGAAGCTCAGCTTGACATGTGAGGCTTTTCAATTAAGTTTCATTTTGAAAGTTGGCTCTGGCCCCCGGTAAACTCCCTCTTGGCCTTGCACTGGAGATGAAGCTATTGACCGGGCTGCACTGGATTGGACATAAACACTGTATTAGTGTGATTGGTTGGATGGAGCTGATCCATGCTGGGGGCAGCCTGTCTGCCTGCCTGCTGCTTCTGCTGCTACTGCTGCTGCTGCTAACCAATCTCAGAGGGGAAATCGGAATTCAATTAGTCTGGCCTGAGGAGGTATCTCTCTATCTCTTTCTCTTTCTTATGTTTGTTATCCACTCTCTCCTCTAACTCACTCTCCACCCCCTCTTTTTTTTCTTTTGTCTTTCTCCCTATCACGGTTAGAATTCCCTTTATGACTGCTGCCGCTATAACACAGATCAGAGGGGAGAGCTGGATTCAATTAGTCCAACCTTGGGAGCACTCGTTCTTGTTTACAATTTATCCCTGCATTCTTGCACTTAATCGGAAGGTCACTCTGATCTCTCGACTCTGTTTTCTGCCCCTCTTGCATGTATCTGCTTTGCTCTCTAGCATCCTGCTACCAGTACTTGTTTAAACCTTATGATGGGGGGGGGGGGATAGTGCATGTGACAGAGACCAAAACATAAAAGTAGAGGTAGAAATAAAGTATGATAGTCATAAAACGCAATTGACACCCAGGAGGCTATTATTAAGAGAAAGGCGAGATAAAAGAAGCAGGAAAAGGAGAGGTGTATCTGAGGAATGATGGGATAATGGAGTGAAACAGGAAGAAGCCTACATTCCTGGAGGATGGAGAAACTGATGCACAAAGCAAAAAGCAAGACAAGAGAGGATGTGGACTGCAAAAATAGGATGAGACAGTAACAGACAGAAAATATTGAAAAAGGAACAAAATAGAAACAGAGAGATAAAATAGAAAATAGTTGATATTGAGTGTTTTCTCCACAAATATCTGACTGTCTTTGCAATACTTTTTCAGTCAGTAATCCTTCCACTTTTTTTGCTCCACACATGGCTGCCATTATCCGACTCTTCTGCCTGCAACTCTTGAAACACTGATTTTTTTTTACTCAAAGCAAACAAGAAACTGCTGTTGTGAGACTGGGTAAACAGGCTACTTTCAAATCTGCTCAAAAAGCGGTAAATAAAAGTTACTCGCTTGTTAAACGTGTTCTTTTCTTCATCGCTGCAAACCCACCTGTGGACTATTTTCCTGCTGAGTCTTAAGTTGAGGAAAATGTTGAAACTTTGGCTGGAAAGCACTTCAGATTTTATTAAAATAACCACTGAGTGATGCTCAAACTGTGCTACGGCGCCTGCAAACAGCTTGTGCTACACTCATGCACAAATCCCAGGGGAGGCACGGGTAGTTCACTTCTCCTTGACGAGCAGCTACTCTCAGTGCTTTTCAGGATTTTATAGTTGTGGGGGGTGTAAAGTTTTTTTTATTTTTATTACAGTTTTCTCAAAGAGAGGGAAGTAGGGGTTCATCAAAAGACTGCAGAGTTGCATGCCAGGCGTGGTGTCAACAGAAGGCAGCAGAGAGATGGTAATGGATTTTCAGTGGAATAACATTTGTACAGTTTGACGCAGGTGTAGCCGCAGTTTGCTACTTTGGGATTCATTTTCAGACAAATATTGACTTTTACTGATACAAGTCCCTCAGGATTTTCCACAGAACCTGGTCTGTTCCACTTAGTTTATAGACAAGCCAGACTATCTCCTGTAAATCATTTGGAAAGCATTAAGGATCTTTATGGATAGTTTCATTAAAACAATAGATGGCACTGGCTCAAGACTGTAGCTTCAAATATTAAGTATTTAAATTAAGGCTGTCAAACTATTACTAGCATTGTTATTTTGAATCACAAGTAATTGCAGAAATCTAACAGTCAATCATGATTAAACACAATTTTAGTCACATACTGAAAATACTATTATTCTGCATTTCCAAACAGCTCATTATTATCATACAGTCCATTTCAAAACTTTAAAGCAGTTCCTATAATGTCTTCATTAGGAAACCAAATAATTTTGATGAAACGTACCCTGTCATTCTTGACTTTTATGTATATTATCCAAATACATGCTGTCCTGCTACACCAGTACTGAGGTCAAAGTTCAGCATGATTATTGCCAGTTATGGTAGTCATCATGTGTTGGAGCCCCCAATTAGGACTGGGCAATTTGGAAAAAAAAATAAAAATAAAAAGATCAAAATGTATTTTTTCATATTGTCTGATGTCGATTATTATCATGATTTGTTTAATCATTTTAAACTGCCAGTTTTAAAGCACCTGTACTAAAAGCTAAAGAAACTAGTGATTAGTTCAACATTGTATTAACATACAAAGTAAATAACAAAGCAAACTGAATGAGATAAACTGAGAAAAATATAAAAAACATTTAACTCAACAGTACAACAAAAGTAGATAAATATTAAATAATAAAGTGAACTAGTTTACAACAAATACCCCCCCAGGAATAATGAAGACACCTTAAAATGTAAACACTAGATCATGTAAACAAAGATTAGTTGACTGATTGCTGCTTTGGTCCAGTGACTGCACCGCTAGTTGTGGCTAAACTGCTAATGCTACTTGTTGCATCAGCAGTGGCAGGCTGTACAGATTCCACTCGCATTTTCATGCTTTCCCAAAATCACTCGGGACGTACTTCTTTAAATGATCAAACAGATCTGTTGTGTTGTCGGTTTTTGAAGCCACCAGCCGCCGACATACTTTGCACATTGGCTCGATTGCTCAATGTCACTTTGGAGATACCCGAACCACCGCCTCACAACCTACGTTGAGTAACTTCACTTCTCAACAATCGCATCTTTGGAGGAGGACTCAAAGTCATGGCTAACATCTATTTTGCTGCCCTCAGCTCAGCGTTTAGCTCCATGTTCGGTCATTCTGTTTACTTCTCCTGTTTACTTCTCCGACACCTTACAGAAGTGAGCAGAAAAAGCTCGACTCTGATTGGCTGTTGTCACGCATATTTCCATTATGTTTGATCGAGTAAATATGCCGATACAGCCGATCACCGTGATCGAACTGAAATTTATCCCAATCATTAATCAAGATCATATAATCGCCCAGTCCTACCCTTACTATTGATCGTGTTCTGGGTCATAGTGAGCAACAATCAAGACCACGGTTGGGACACCTTACCATCTCCTAACAGAAGTCTAGCATGTTTCATTTTTCTTTCTGCCTCCAACAACTCGTGCCGCTGCATCAGTGAAGTTGAACACTGAGAGTGCCTGAAGCTCTGCATTTGTACACATCATTAACGTAAACAGACAATTTGGTAAACGCAGAAAGGAACAATGGAGTTAGTGCTAGGAGACAGAGCTAGGAAACAGGGGGAATGTTTGTTGAGCTCTGGCAACAAAATCTCTGTCATTATAGTGTGTTGCCATGACTGACAGAAAAAAAAAGATCAATTTTGAATAGAAAGAGCCAACTTCAGAAACCCAGTGAGTAACTCTTGGAGGTTTTGGCTAGCCTCCCTTTTTTCCAACGTCATCATGTCAGTCATGATGATTGATCGGGTACCACTGAGTAGACTGTCACGTCTGTCAGTCAAGTTACTGCATGGATTCATGGCTCTGTGATCACCTGATCTGATCGTCAGTGATTGTGACAAAAAGATTGTGGAGTCTGACTGAGACACAAGAGGTAGGAGGCAGTTTCAAAGAGTTTATAAAGAGTGATAAAGGGGTTATGAATTCATTTTAATGTCACACATTATGTAATTAAATAGAAGTGTACGTGCAAAAGTCCATTCAATGTTGACATGCTAACTCTGAGATCTTTTTTTTTTACTGATATCCAGGGGTCCCTTGTCAATACCACAGTGTTTACATTTTTAGATAGCTTTTGTGATGCCGTCGGCTGCAGACATCAAGTCTGATTTGCTAACCTGTATGTTTAGCTGGTCAGTGGTAGATTAAACTCCATGTACACATGGGATATTGTTATTGAAGTGTAATGTGCAAATCAGTTTCAGATCTATTTAGTTTTGCCACATGCACTCAAAGAAATCCACATAACTCACTGAAAAACAACAAAGGGATCTATTGAACGGGCATCTTCAGTGGCTTTTACTGTTCCTGTTTCCTTTAGGCTTTTTCTTAAGTACATTGATTCTTAATCCGGGGTGACTACAAATCAGAAGAATCTAGCAAGCAACTTTGGGACCAATTCTGATCTGAGTTGTAGGTGTCTACCATCGGCGGAGTATGGTGATGTACACCCTGATGAGGAAGTTTAAGTAGGTCAAAGCTGCTTGTTTTGTTGTTTTGTAAGCAGACAATATGGTCTTACATTTGGTACAGCCCGAGGATAGGTCAGGGGATATGAGCCGGCAAGTACTGCCTTGGGTTAGTTGAAGACCCATGGCACTGTAGGTTCTGGATCATCTGCAGAAGTTTGAATGTGTATGCAGGGAGGCGTGCATGATATCACAAGGGTCTGCATTAGAAGTCAAGTTGCATTTTCTACTTGACTTGAGGTGGGGGCTGCATAAGAGCCACCTTTTTGAATCATCTTACATGTTGAAGAAGCTTTCATCTATCATAAAGGAGCCACTCAGTAGGTTAACAAGTTCACATTGGAAATGAAAGGTTGGCGTTTTGCAGCCTGTTTGGCAGGACGCACACCATATGGAAATCTTTGAAAGGATTTGTGACATCGCTCTCCTCTTTGTTTGCAGTTTTTGCAAACTTTTGATGTTTCCTGTGGGATTCACAGGTAACACAACACCTGAGCTAATTTATAAGATGTTGTTTTTGAGGCATTCATGGCCAGGGCTCAGACAAAAGCTGCTGATCCCTAGTAGAGATATCAGGGCGCGACTGCTTTTGATTAGCATGCTGTATGGGGAAGATAAGATGGCATGGACGAGTGGTGGAAGACTAGGGAGTTAAAGGGTTTTCAAGAGCAATCTTTTTCAACATCTCTTTTTCTTTTGCAGGGAATTGCCTCGAAGCAAGCAAATACAATTTGTGGTATTTTTCTTTTTCAGTGTGTGTGCATGCAAACCTGCCTGACAGAGGGCAGGAGAAAGAAAGAGGTAAACTGAAAAGTAATGCCTTGCACAAATGTGCCTATGGAAGAGGGAGCTTTTCAAATCACCAGAGAGAAATCTCTGTTTCTTATCTGTCCTTGTGTTTCAAGGGGGGATGAAAGCAATCTTCAAATGGCATCTGCAGTCGAGGAGCACTTGAACTCAATCAGCACCCGTCAAACCCAAATGGACCAGGGGAGAGTTGTTGGGGAAAGCTTAACGCCAATCACATCAAACACTCACATTCACACAGATCAATCAAGTATTTTTATACAATCTGAAGTAAAAAAGAAGGAGAACCAAAGCACTGAATTTTGAACACTTGTTGCACCTCTGGGGGGAGACCACAAACAGAAACTCAAAGAGTGAAAATGCAGCAACAGGGGACCTCCGGAGTCGTGTAATGGCCTGTTTATTTTATACTCTCCTCTTTTCCCTTCAAAAGCTGCAGGTGACCCTCTAGCACATGACTCAACATCCATTTATTCTCCTTCATGATCAGCGAGGATTTTTAGGCTTTAATTTCTCTGAACTTTGGAGACCATGCTGCCAAAACAACTCTAACTCAGGTCACTGGGGCAGGCAGTGCTAAATGTCATTGGCAGCTTGAGCAATGGCTGAAACACCTGCACACTCGGTAAAGCTGGTGGTAATGGACAAGGTTGTGCAAATTAAAAATAATGAGCTCTGTGAGTTGTCTATGTGTCCTAGGAAGCTGGTGGCATCACACAGCCTGTTCTGGTAAGTGCGGTGATGTTTAAAATGAGTAAATCTTCAGTTCAACATGCAGCTCTCTTTTCCCCTAAATCCTCTTTGATATGCATTTAAGTAGTGATGTTTTTTCTCTCTTTCAAACAATCTATTCTACGACACTTCTCAAATTGGTAAGACTTGATGGATGTGTGCAAAAATCTCCTTATCAGTGAGGAACTGGTTACAATATTAAGAAAACATTTCTCCTTCCCATTTCTTCCTCTCACAGACGTACACAAATAAATCCTTCAAGCAAAACATTTGTTGTCTCCTATTTTCCATGTATAACAGACAGCAAGAGTTGCGCTCTATTTCAATCACAATTTATACCCTTGAAACTCTGTTATTTCACATTTTCATACAGTTGTGTAAAAAAGACGGCAGAATTCTGCTCTCAAGAAATACATCTTTCAGTCTGTAAATATAGTGTATGTCATGGAGTGACATTTAGCTGGTAAGCAATGTAGCAGCTTGTAGATTCAACTAAGAAATTTCTTCCCCGCAAAGAGAAAACAGAAAGAAGAGAATGTCAGAGAGCTGCAGGGGAATGTCATGTTGCAGAAACCCATATCTCTCCAGGTGCTTCAATACTAATTGAATATCTATATATCATTCACTTGAGGGTTGAGGGGATGTAACACCTGGTCAGACATGAACATTTGCATGCTCAGAGCCTGATTCACAAAGCACACACACATGGTCAAATGCACCACAGGCTCCACTGCAAAATAGATAGGGCCTTGGTACACCAAGTGTTTGCAGGCCCTGAAATGGAGCGTAATGTGTTTATTTGAGGCAAAATTGCTCTTTCTATGCAAATAAGCCTCATGACAAAACAACTTCTAATTTACAAACTCTCACACTAATATCAACACCCACTTATAATGGAATATTTACCCCCAACTGACAGTTGGTGGTAACTGAGCCACAGTCTTGATAGAAGATGACAGGCCCATCATTTCCAGAGATCAAGACAAAAAGTGTATGGAAAATCTCTCAATGTCTCATATTATTCTCAGAATAATCGGGTTAGACCAGTTAGGAAGCCGTTTCAGACTCAACCCCAGCTACCCATCTGTCATGAATTAGTTTCAAAATACATAGCCCAACTCCCAATTTCCACTGTATCCGGAATGGCTACGAAAGGCCGTAGAGCTGCAGAGTGGACATGCAAGATGGTTCATTTCACCCATCAGGTGCTAAACAAGAGCAAACCTTGTGGCACAGCAAAGCCTTCAGGACAAGTTTGGGCTTGGTTATCATTAAGGATTTGTGAACTGGACTTTCAGATGAATCAGGTGTTTGATGCAAACCATGCAAATGTATTGGTGCTTGGCAATCAACTCTTAATGAATTCTCAGTTGTTATGCTGTGAGAGAAGATGTCATTCTTAATCGTGTGAATGTTACACTTCAAAAACAACAAAGTGCAACAGCGCTCCTATGATCAAATATTCATGACTGTTCCACTCAAGATTTGTTGATAACATGCCTAATTTCAATTCACAGGGATAAAAGCAGAATCAAATGTTTAAATGTGATGAATAAACATAAAACTCTTTATCCTGAAATGGTTTCAAAGGTCCGACACAATTAGTTATAAACTAGTTTGGTTGTGGGATTTTAAGTATGAATGAGGCCAGGGCTTTCATAAGTCTGCATCTAAGGGTGAAGGCAGACTGATGAAAAGGAAAAGTAGAGAAAAAAAGGGTAGATGTGATGAATAAGGTATAAAATCTGATTTATGTAATTGTCTGTTTATTGGGGTGTTGTATTTGATGGCCACGTTGGCGATACATCTTACATAATAAGAATTAAAGTCGATTCTTAAAACCGAATACAGGCATTTAATCAATTTTGAGCCATCTTTGAAGTCCTGCATCATCAGAGAAAGTCTGTCATATCTAAGCTTCATGAAAAGAATCACTAATTGGTGAGTAAATGAAGTGAGTTAAATTCAGATGTGGATAACTAGATCCATTAATCAAATTAGCTGACATTAAAGCATACACCAAAACTGGGTCAAGACTGGGTCAGCACTGTGTCAAGTCTGAAGGGGTGGCATGAAGCAGCAATGAGGACTTGAGTTTGAGACTTGGGGTTGAGTAACAAGAGCTTAGAGACTCTTGGACAAGCTTTTGAAGTTGTGTTTTTGGTCTCAATATGAGCTTAATATCAATACTAAGTAGAAGCCTTCTTAAACCACTGGTTGGTGTTGCTTTCAGTTTTGTATTGTTTTACCTCTGTGTCTATTATTTTATATTCACTTGAAACGGGTAAATATAAAATGGTTGGACACAGAGAAACTGTAGGGAGGAGGCCGGCCATGGCACTGCTGAAAGTATAATAATGTGGGAGTCCAGGGTGGATTCTGGGTGGTAATCAAATATCAGTTTGACATGATGTGAAACAAATGAGTTTTTTATTTTCATTTAATGAAGCGCTCCTTCTTCTTACAATACAATTTTATCTTTCATCATCATATTTATCACCACAATGAAAGACCTGACTTGGACTTGGCCCCAAAGACTTGAAACTTGACTTGGACTTGAAAAAAGCAACTTGTGCCAATCTCTGGCATCAAGTATGAATAGCACTTATTTACCAACTGCACAATGAGTTTCACGCAGATGCAACACAACAGAGTGACAAAAACTTGAGTTATTTCAATTTAGGTAATCAAAAGGAAGACATTTATCAAAGGTCACAGTAAAGTATATATTTAAAAAATGGCTAATAAATCAAGAGTGAATAAACCATAGTCTGTATGCGCAACTTGGTTCCGCTTTTTGCCAGTATACGGATTTGAAGCCAAAAAGCTCTCAGTATTTGAAGGTTTTTTCTCCACTGCCTGAAACCAACATTGCACAGTAGCATTGTATGCATAGTTGGCGGGATAGTTGCAGAGAGTCGCTGTGATGACGTTCGGCTCAAACAGCGTATCCCCCAGGTGAGCTATGCCATCTTTGTACACCTATAGGCTGTATCAAGTGTCAATCATAGAAAATATGAACCCCCTCATAACTTTTTAAAACGGAGCTGTACAGAAAAAAGAGGACTTGAGCACGAACCAGTCCAACAGAAACAACATGTCAATATCTTCTGTGTAATAAATTTCTAAAGTTTGTCCACAGCTCCATAGGGATTACTGGAGGAGGCGGGATTTATGACCTATACTGCAGCCTGTCACCAGAGAGAGCTGGTGACAGGCAGATGGCGTCCATTCTATATACAGTCTATAGAAGAAACTCAAAGAAAAACTGCCACTGTAAAATGCAAAGAAAAGGACCAGCAGCCTGGACAACATGACCTGGACAATTCAAATACAACACACTCGTCTAATATGCACTACCCAATCATCATTAAGGCCAATCAAATTCAAACAGAGGTCAATGACATCCTACACCACCATCCTGAGGACCTGTAGGGACTTTTCAAATGGGGACTTTCATTTCAACATGACACATAGTGCAGAGATACAATCCTGCACAGCTAAAAACCAGGAGGTAAAGGTAGGGAACTGATCCACGCTTTTTGATACTTTTAAGATCAGAGCATAAAAAGTGGCACTTTCTCTAAAAAAACATTTAGACTTCGTCGGTGGGTGGCACTTCCCTGCTGTGTAACCATGGCAACATTTGATGTGCAGAGTACAGGCTGGTTTCAGGTGTGCGGTTATGCATCTTTAGATTTTCTGCCTCTGGCCTTCATACTAACTCATTCAAACACTCAGTTATTTAAGCTCTCTCACCTATCTTTCATCACTTCTTTATTGTCTTTTGATCAGTGAATGTTAAACTCTCTTTCTGAATATGCTGTTAGCCTAACATAGCTTTTTTCAGGACACAACAACAAGCGCTTGGAAAACTTTTTTAAGGACATTTTCCAGGTCCTACCTCAAACAACCCTGGAAAAGAAAAAACGCAAATATGCTAATGTATGTAAACAATATTCTACAGAAGCCCTGAGAGGTAAGTGTGAAGTAAAAAGATTCTTGTGATCTATTTTCCAAGTCTGGTGTTCAGTCTTGAGTTCCTGACTTGAAGCTGGGATAGACTCCTGAAGAAATGAGCGTACTCCTGCTTGCAGACAACAGATCTCGTTTACTTTTTCAGAGTGTTTTGATTTCTTTATTGGATGAGTCTTTCTGCAGGTATAGAAAAAAAATGCATTTAAGTGAGCTGCCTACCCTGTGCTTCCAGGTTAACCATCTTTTAGTTTCAAATGTGGCTAAAAAAACATTTGGTTTTACAGATTGTCTCTAACAATGTCAAACACAGAATGTGTATTCATAACCTAGATTGAAAAAAAAAATCCATTTGGACAATTTTCAGCAATTCAAAGTTCTTGTTGTTTTTTTATCCAACAGAGAGTGTTCTGCTGGCTATCTGATGCAGCCCTCTGACATCAGTCTGATTACCTCAAACTTGAAGCATTTTTGTGGTATTTTAATCTTTATCCACACAGAGTGCATACTACCTTTGACTTGTAAACTAAGATGTGTGGAAGTTTTTGAAAAGAAATGTTTGAAAGTGCAGTGGAGTCCGTTTCGATCACTGTGGAAGCAGGGAGCTTGAAGACCTCTTGGTGGCCTAAATGTGGTGTGTGTTGAATGGGAAAAATATCATGTCATTGAAAACATTTCAGTTTCAGACCTTGGTGTGGTATTGATTACAAAACCACGGTCCACTCTAGTTTAGACTAGGGTGGACAGTGGTAGACTTCAGGCTACACAGTGGTATAGCCTTTACATATATACAGTGGTATATATGTATTCAATATATAATACTGTTGATACTGAGTAACATCTTTGCTATAACTCTGGAACAAAGCCTGAATGGTTTGGCCCTTTCATTCTCGATAGCTGATATAATTTGACATAATATGAGTTCAATTTTTTATCAGAATTTGCTCATTGACAATGTGTAACTAACCAATTTTAACAGTATCCTGTATTTAGACTTGTATCTCTGTAGCCAGTGTTGCTTTCTGTGACTGAGGGCCTCTTGTTTGCAGCACTTTGATAGTTCTAAGCAGGGCATCTGTTTGTACATCTTCCAACCGAAAAGTAAAATGTAAGTAAATCAATGTCTTACAATATAAGCTATAGTAACAACATAACAACAACAAAAAAGGGGGAAAAAATCATCTCAAAGATGATCAATGTCCTTATAATTCCAACATAATGAGTCCTGCATTGGCTTAAGGAGATCAAAAGATATGGTTAGCCCTGCTTGCAGACAAGCTGGACTCTAACAATTGATTGTCGAAGCAGAAAAGCAGAGTGGAAACCTGCCAAAGCAGTGAACAAGTCACAGTTCCCACTCAAAGTTGCCTCGCAGTCAATTTTTGAATGGTGACCAATTGCATCAGCCTGGGGGAGGAATTAAGTCAGATTATCCACTGGAAGAAATGCATTCAGACTGTCGGAGCTAAAGTTTGATCGGGATATCAAATAATCCTCATTGATCAAAGTCAAATGGTAATTTCTGATCAGTTGAGCCTCTTCAGCGCCAGTTGACCTTTGACCTTTCTGTAGGAAAAGCATAATGTGAGCATTTTTCTTAGACGGTGGCTGAGATGTGAGGGAAATGAAAGCAATTTGCAAGTTGAAAGCAGTCAGCTGTGACACTCTTGGGGGTTTAGTGTTTACGCTCTGCTGTGTGTACGTGTGTATGTTAATGTACAGAATGCGTCTATGCAGTCATGTATACATTAGAGAAATAAGAGGCGCAAGGGGGGGGTGAAAATATGTTCCCTTGCAGTCCAGCATCTGCATCCAAGTCATTATTAACAGATTAGTCTTGAAAGAATACCACAGATAATGTTAAAGATCGAAGAAAATGAATCATAGCCGCCTTTGAATCTTTTGATCCTTTTGTTTTGTTCTTTTTTTTATCTCCCTGTCAAAACTACTGAAGGGTAACTCACAAAAAAAACCTCAAACTTATTTGTGCAACGAAGTTTCCTAATGCGCCAACTCAAAAATAATGTTAGGCAGAGACTTGGATATGTGCTATTCGTAGCGACATAGAGTACAGGAGTGACACACAGTTTATGTCAGCTCCAATCAGGAAGAATCTGTGTGCTCCACTCCTCTGTGATGTTTTCCACAGTGCACTGTTTATCCATTTCACTTCATGGTTGCACAGGCTCATCCAAACTGACTGCAAATAAGCAGCGACTAAGGAGACTCACAGATCTTCTGTAACAAAGACCTAAAAGCACAGAGGGGACTGCTAATTAAATATGGATGGAGTTAAACTTATGGCTCAGGATGCTTCGCCAGCGGTGATGTTGACAGCATAGAGCCACTTCTTGTATTTGTCACCATCTATTTTTACCATCGAACTGCAAGATTTGTTATATTCTGTCAGCCACTGAAAGGTAACAAATTGTTACACCCCATATGTAACTCCTTATGTGAGGCAAAGTTTGTGGCCTTATAGTGCTTATAGAAGAAGAACAGCTAGCTGGATGGATGGATACAAATTGAGCGAGATGAAGTACTTAGTGTGTAAACAGGAGTCTATCTTGAAGTCTATCTTCTTTTCAGACACTGAAAACAGATTGGGACAATTATCTGACATTTTCCTTCTCAGACAAGCACTCTGGAAAATTCTGGATAATTCCAGGGGCTCTCACCTGGAATAACCTAAATATACTCGCGGAAGTCTGACCTGTCAGACCCTGTCAGATAAGGGGTGTGGGAAAAGGGGCATTTGAGGAGGCTGATCATAATGTCGAATCACTGCACTGCAGTAGTCATAAAATAATGTTTTAAAACTTAATCCAAGATTAGAACCACTGATCTTTTCATTTAAACTATTCCAAAAGCTTTGATTTACTGTAAATCCCATTCTCTTTGTTTTCATTTCCTTTTCAACCCGAAGAAGATGTTCATAAATCCACTGCTGCATTATTGTCAGAGATTGCAATAGTTTTTTTTAAGTCAGGGAGACAAAAACTTACATTTAAAGACATTTTTATAAACTTCTAATTAATGGGAAAAGAAATTAAACGTAGTATCGTTAGATAAGTACAATGAATATTCCATCTCTCATTCCATCTACTTTTGCTCCCGTCAGTGTGACAATGGCCCGCAGGATTGCATACTTTCTTCTCCTTTCCTGTTGACGATGTTATAGTTATTGTTGAATAATAAAATTCATAAGATAAGCTCAGACCAGCCTCATGTTCAGCTCTTCAGGTTGCTGCTGTTGGTAGTAGAAAATCAACAATAATATGAGGGTGGGAATGACAATTTCATTGATGTTTACATCATTCAAGACCCCCGTTATTCAACGTGTTGACATCAGATGCTTGCCAGCCAATTGATAAATCAATATAAACTACAGAGACACGCATAGCACGGAGTTGACGATGATATCATGTAGGTTCGTCATGTAAAGTCTGTTAGTCCATTTGCAATACTGACAGTGTGAAACCTATACAGCCTGAACCGAACGTACAAGATGTATCACAAACACGGACCTTGGTCGAGACCCTGGTCCGGTTTTTCAAGTGTGAAAACACCCTAAGAGTCAGATAGAGCTCTTAACAAAAAGTCCCTTTAATCAAACAATACGATCTTAGTTTTGGCTTATAAATGAATCCTTCTAACCATTTGTGTTGTGATTTTCAAATAATTATGTTTTCTTTGACTCACACTACATATTAACTTATTCTGAACAGCAGAATAACATTCTTTCAGCCTCCTTGAAGATGTCCTGTAACTGATTCATCATCTGCACCAAACACCTACATCAAGCAGGTTTTTGAGCTTCCCATTCTGTCTCCAGATTTTAATATCAAATTTCAACTATTAGCCTATTAACAATAAGAAAATCATAATCAGCACTTAATCATCATAATTTGATGAGCTGGATCACTGAAAAAGCGTTTAAATGCTATCAGTGTAGTGACATTCAAATTAAGACAGTTTTACTTGGAATTTTTGTTTAATGCTACTTAATAATTATACTAAATTACATTTCTGCTGCATAATAATGTTTCATATTTAAACTTGAAGTGTTTAATGTGAACTATTTTGTAACAATGAATGAAACCTCTTTGGACCAATTATTTAAATATCTGAGTTCAAAGTTAAGTCCAAGTCCAAAGTCCAACATTCAGTTAAATATCTATGATAGAGGCACAGCCACATTACATGAATGAAATTATTCTTATATAATACGAGTTCTTCTTCCCCCACTGGCCTTTATGTTCCCTTTTTATGTATACTGTGTTGTTATCTAGAAGCTATGTGATGTGTGCAAATGATGCTCAGCCTTGAGCAGACTCCCTCATGGGTTTAACTTGTTATGCTATCAAATACATGCTGCATATTTTATGACCATATAGACCTCTACAAACCACCACAAAGGACCAGGCGGAGGGGTTCCCTCTCTTGAGAGCCTCTATAACAAGCAGGCATGTCTAAGCAGATGGCAGTCATGATGTGTGGTACGGCCGAGTGCACTTGACTTACAATGTCAGATCAGCCGCAGTGGTAAAAGATGTTTTCAAATTAAATCCGAAGCAGAATGGACGGTTTAATTACAGCCTCATTTTGGTGAATGACAGGAATGGCGCAGTCGATATGTCGAAAGGCATTTACTTCTTACAGCAAAAGGTCAAAGAGAAAAAAAAACAAAATCAGTGACCAGTTTCCTCCCCGGTTCAATAATCGACAAAGCCAGAGGGAGGAGGGTGAAATCAGATATGAAAGGCGGAATATCCAGTACAAGGAACCAAGTGTTAATATCACGCTGTAAGGAGAAATGGGATGAAAGATTATTTATTATCCAACCTCAGAAAGCTGGGCTGATATGAGATGGAAATTACAAAAAAGGGGGTCACTTTGACGCAAAGAGTGATACGGGGATGAAAGAGGGATTAGATTTTTTTACATGGTGTCATTGTTATCTCAAAGCCTGACTGTCAAGCTAGTTTTCTGCCATATAGTATTTGCGCACTTAGTGAACCCATTTGCCCATGTATAGCACACGCTAATAGAGTCCCACTTGCCTTTATATTTCCCTCTTGCCCTCAGCTTGCTACACTCCATGCAGAACACTTTTCCATGCACACACACACACACACACACACACACACACAAGGACACGCATTCACACACACTCGGTACGGCTCATAAGGAACATCCATCAGAGGTGAACACACACACTTTTGAATCTAACGCTCAATAAAGCAAATATAAACCTCCAGTTCCCGTTATCTGTCTTCAGCAGGAGCCAAAGCTGTGACAGAAGGCAGAGGGAGGAGGAGGGAAGGAGAAAGGGAAGGAATCAAGGAAAGGAGACTTAGATTGAGAAAAAAACAAAGCCTGGCCACTTTGAAGCATGCCTGCAGCGTTTCTTTGGTAAGTGCTCCAAATAAAGTCCCATAAAGAGAACTTACAGTCTAACATAAACAGACACAAGAAAATATCTTTGTTCTAGTAAAGCTATCTGAAGCAACATGCACAGTAGACTTCTTGATTCTCCTCTTACACATAGTTCAGACGAGAGAGCTGGTTCAGCAAACTACATTAAGCGGAGGAGGAGTCTTATTATGGGAAAGGAATTGAATCCCATATTTCTCATGTCTCACTGGTTTTCTTTTTCTTTTTTTTTACCTCCCCTCTCTGTCTAGCTCTTATCATCTCATTTTACATAACATCCCCGAGATTGTCCTCCGCAGCGAATATCCTATTTCACTTGTTGTAGCACCACTGAGGCCTTAAACGATACAGATGCAACGCTGTGTGTGCACTTCAGTGTGTTTCTGTGTGTTTGCACTCATGCTTTTATGCAAATGTGTGATGCAGATAAGTGTCTGTGGAGATGTACAAGATAGGAACTCACTGCTGCTTACAGTATATATGCAAGGCTGAGCTGATTACTTTGTGTGTGTTAGTGTGGGTGTGCACATGTGTGTGTGAGTTAATCTCCTGAGCCTATATATATATATGAATGTATAACCAAGACTATTCTCTTCAGATATAGCAACCAAGATGATTGAAGTGACATTTGGCTGGGGCCACTAGCAACATCAGAATAATATTATACTGATGGACACCGAGAGGTGGGTGTAGACACAATATTGTTGGTGGTATCTTTTTGGATTGTGTAACCTGTAAGAGCATTTGGTTTTGAAATATTGGGCCACAAGCAACACAATTTGGAGGAGAAGGCTGATGTAAACTGTAATGTCTCTGATTGGCTTTGGCTATGTGTAGCAGAAAGCAAACAGAACCCACCTGTGCAAACAGCACTCCCCTTGATTGTACATAACACATGCAGGAAGTCTGTATATAATTCAATTCCTTTAAGTCAGGAAGGTCGTAAAAATCCTCCATACAATTTTCATGCATAAAGAAATTAGCTACCACTTTTTTTTTTTCTCAAGGTTGCTCAAGTATTTGGCTGACTTGCTTTTTAAAAGATGGGGTGCATTGAATTACCAAACTAAGAAACAGTAGTATACGGGTATAAATACCGTCCCTGTCTTGGTTCTGAAACAGAACTTGTGCTCTACACTAGTGGTCGACTGATAGCAGTTTTTTTCAATGGCTGTGGCATCAATGATAAGAAAGTAGGTTGCTGATATAAAATGCCGATATGACGTTTTTGTTATAACAGAATTCATGTCAAATGCTAGCCAGGTTTAGATTTGATATACTTTCAAATGTGCTTTTCATTTGGAAGGATATTGGTGATATTGGCCTTTTGTGGGCAAAAAACACAGAACTGATTTTATGCTTATTACGTTAAAATGCTATTAACCACCCTGATTAATACGTATATCTGTTCTCTTCACCTTTCTAAATAATCACATGAACCAGAGGGTTCACCAGGATCTTCTGCCTTTAACATACATCATAGACGAAAGCTATAGTCAACCGTGTTACTCACAAACACCAATTGGGTGTCAATAGCAACCATAATTTTGCCATTCAAATTGAATTGCCCCACACTTACACTTCATTGGCACATTACCACCTCGGTCTGTCGAACAGAGGACATGGCATGGAACCATGGGAAGAATAAATCATACCATCTGTGTTATCATGTGTGTCATCACACATGCATGATTAAAACGAGACCGGGGCCCATTTGGAATGACGCTCTGTGATGCATCTTATTCGTCATTGACCCACAGGGTGTCTTTGATAGAAGAGGCTGGGAGAGTGATCCAAAGTATCAAATGTGCTACCTGCAGCCATCAACAACTAATCAACATCGATGACTTTCAGACACAAGCTAATTACCATCAGCTCCAAGACAACAATAAAGTCTGAAAATATGGACCTTTAAAACTGGCTGTCATTAGACAACAATATCACCTCAGCCAGCAACTGCCAATTGTTAAGGTTTCCAATGTAGCAACCTGAATAGGATACCCTTTAATACGCTTAATAGTGTTTCCTGATCTGCATAAATGAGTTGGGGTTTGGAGAAACAACAACAATCAGACTGTTATCTGTCATACATTTGTAGTGATTAAATTAAAGCTTGAGGGTTGTCTGTAGATCATTCATTGGGTGCAGGATTGCTTTACTGCAAATAACTCTCACTTTAATTCTGCTCACTACTTGGGCTGTTTTCTTGCATACCGCCTATGCCTGCTGAAATGCTTATAGGCATCATTACTCAGGTTTAACAGAAACCAGAATGCTCCAAACCAACATTTTTGTACCAAACAGTGCTGTCCTTAAAGAAAGCTATTGTGCAAAAGGTGGGCTTATAGGTCACCCTGTAGAGAATGACAAAAGCATACTTTGTTGCCAAGGGCTGAGGACCTGTTGGTGTGGTGTGGCGTCATTCGCATAAAGAGGCATCTGACAACAATGAGTAACATGGAAATTGCAATTGTCCAGGTCAGGTGGCTGTTGGGTTAAATAAAACAGAACACAGGAGTCAGGCAGTGGCAATGCCCCCAACTGAATGGTACAATTGTCATTGACATTCTGTGTACAATACTTGTATGAGCAAGAAATACGTAAAGCATCCAGGAGGCCCCAGAGATGAGCTCATGTGCCTGAGTCCAAGCCCTGCTTTGAAAAGCTTTTATCTGAGCTTTTCCTTTCTTCTCAGGACGGTGCTTGAGGATCTCAGGATTTCGTTATGGCATGTTAGTTGGTTCGCAGACACTCTGGTGTCCCTGCTCCCTCATGAGAAAGGTCAAGCTTGAGTGAGATCAGCCAATAAGACCCTCACTGGCCCCTGTGGCAGTCGACACACCCCAATGCATTTTCTCTAGCTAACTGTTTGACCATTACCGATTTTCTCCCCTCACTCTGCAGCCATTTATGACTTGGTCATGTGTTATCATAGCCCCCAGGTGAGGTCAGGCTACCACAGAGGGATAGAGGGAAAGAGAGGGTGATAGGGTGAGAGAGAGTGATAAGAAGGGATGAAGGGAGAGAAGGACGGATAGATAGATAACTGTTTGAGCAGATAATGGAAGTGAGGCTTGGGTTTAGAGATAAAAAGATGGAATCTGGCTCCCGTGATATCTTTGATATTTTTTTTTCAGCTCTGCACCATATTTCTGGATTAAACATTTAAACACTTTTATCGACAGCCAGTTTGTGCGAAGATGTAAGAATACAACAAGTTAGATTATCGATCAATTGGAGTGCGTTGGGGGGGAATGCAACGTTCATGATCCAGCAAAGCAGATTTTAGGAATTAATTGGATGTTTCTGTCAGGGTACTGAGGCATGATGGTACACTATCAATAAGCACACTGCTTTGTGAAGGACGGAGATGTACATCAAACACTGAGCACGGCTCTAGCTCTAACTGCTCTGTGGTTAGGTTGTAATAACTGTGATAGTTCCTATGCAGTAATGGGTATTTTTCTCATTTTACATCAGATGTCCTGCACTTTAAGAAGCAGAGGCATTTCATCAGGGTGCCAACACAGAAACTATGTTTTTGAAGTAGAGGAAATAATTCTGTTGTTGGGCAGACGTTCATTTTAACATGCACTTCCATGTTGATTGAAAGCCCAGAGCTTACTTACACAAACACACATAAGTAGGAAACACCTAGGGAAGAACTTGGAGCTCCTGCTACTGGCTCATGCTTTTTGTGCAAGGATGCACCCAAAGATAGGCAACATTTGAAAAGGCATATTCAAACAATGATGAGCTCTATCAACATAACATTTAAGATGGTGTTATCATTCCTATGCATGACAATTTTTGCCAAAAAAGAAAAAAAAAAGAAAAAGAGAGACAGTGAGAAAACGCCAACGAAGGCGAGAAAGATGAGGTCAAGATGCATACATATACTGTATTTTAGTATTGCGTCTTCTGCTTCCCAGAAGCTCATGGCCATTTGAAAAGTAGTGAATTACTGCACAATGTGTAGGTGGTAAATATTTATGTACATCCTCTACTACCGGTCCTCAGATCTATTTCCAGCAGCAAAAACATCATGTAAACACTGACTGTAGCAAAAGGAAAAAGAGAGATGTCCTTCATGACAAGAAATCCTTTTAAAACCAAGGGTTTGTTTGCTCTTTTCTGAATTGTGGGCTCACATAGGTCAGGAAAAAGAAGACTTGGTTTGTTGTTGTGAGGATTACTAGCCTGATCAAGAAAAAAACTGGTATGTGTTCTGCATTGATACAAATCATACTAATGCTGTTTTAAGGAGGTACTTCTCAAAGAATGATCACAGCCTCTAGTTGCACCATCATCATTTGCCCCAGCTATCTGCTTTGTCTCAAGATCTAATTCACAATGCCAACTTCACAAATGATATCCTTGCACACAGTTTAGCATGTTAGAATAAGTGAGATGAGCAGCAAGCATCTCCACGCTCTACTGTGCAGAGCTGCACTCTCATCTTGATGGTGCCTTATTCTATCCAAATGCATTATGAGTGTGATGGAGGGAGACAGTCTTGACCAATTACAAATGGAGTCAATTCATGAAAAGTGTGACTAACATTAACACATCACTGTAACAAGTCACTGAAACATCAGTTACTCTGTCAAGTATTTTTGTTATTTTTTGTCGTGAGGCATATCTTGCTCCAAATAAATGCGCAGTGGCTTTCGTGCACAGCCATGCAATTTGCTCTTCAATGCAATTTGTGGAGCATTTAACCCTTTGTGTACGCAATGAAGTAGACTATGTCTTTATGGCTCATTTTCACAGACTTAGCAGGTGCATCAGGATAGTTAATTAAAAAGTGTTAAAGCCACTGGAAATCCTTCATTGTAAAGTACATGGGGTTGCAATTTTAGAGAGCAGTTTCTGGCTCACATTCTACCTTTAACCCTTGGCTGCATGTTTCTATGTGTAAGCCTCTTTTAAAGACAGAACACACATCCAATTCTAGTTTCACAGTTTTTGTTTCACAAAATATGTAAACAAGAGCCTTTGCTTTGATGAGTGATAATCAGGTGATAATATATCACACCTTCTAATCCTTAAATTTGACATGATTTTTCTTGGATTTGTCGATATCATTTTGGTTAGGTTAGAATGACGGAAGCCTATTTTGGTTGGATGGATTGAATATGAAGAAATGAAGTGCAGAAGTGAATCTGTGTCCCTCCGAGCTCATCATCCCCATCAGCATTCATAACCCCTGTGTCTGACCAGGGAGGGGTTTCTGTTTCGATTAAACTTTGCTCACTTCAGGGCGACATTTACGCGAGAGGACAGCTGATATTTTCACACTGTAATTAAAGCCATAGGTCAATGAAACACAAATGCAGCCGCCATACGCCCAGCTCTGACCACTCGGAAAAAAATAGATCTGACTCTGTCGACAGAGCTGAAGACCAGAAACAGAGCTGTATGTTATCAGAAAGGTGCAACAGGAGCTATAGGAAGTATATGGCATGAAATGAAAAGTTGTACATTGCAAATAAATGCAATTTTACATTAACATTAACAATCTCATGATCTGACTTGCACCCTCTTGAAACTTAAGGAAAAACTTTTGTAGGTACTGGTGATTGAGGGCCATGTCCAGATATTTTATGCATAATTGATTTATTTTCTGCTGTGAATAGGTACTTGTATTCAAAAATGTACCTCCGGCCTTGTTGTTGTACAATAATAAAATTTGCACAGTCTAAAGCAGCCACCAAAACCCAATCTGAAGTATTTGCCCACAACTCTCCCTGAATCTTGTGCATTGTCTGGTGTTTTATATTTTATATTTCGTCTAAACTCATATAAAGAGTTGCAGGGTGGAAATGAGATTTGGAGAGAGCGGGGAGACAAATACTGGTCCTTTTTCTTTTGTTATCTGGCAATAAAATGGATAAGTACTGTACCTCTCAACTCTTTATTTAACCAAAAGTGCCCTTTACAAAGCAGCAGAATCCAATCCGGCTGTACTACTCCCATCAATATTTCATTTCATTTTCCCTTCATTCCCTGGAATATATCTCAAAAATAAAAGAGGCAGCAGAAAAAAAAGTCTCTTTTATGATAAGGTCTGTATATAAGAATAGCATTTTGCAGTAAAGCACTTTCCTGCTGATCTTGTATTTAACAGTCCTTGCTCTAAATGATGCTTTTGCAACAGGTTCTTTATTACCCAGAATAAATGTTCTTGCTTCAATTTTAGCAGGAAGTATGGATTAGTGCAGTGCTCCATAAGTCCATTACAAAATAATAAATAAACGGTTTCAGCTGAACTGTGAGGGGAACTGTAAGCGATTAGTTTGCCGATGTCATTAAAAGCTCTCCCCTTCGCTGATTGGCTTTATTGATCTGGAAGTCTGAGTATCGAATCTGTGGAGGAAGAACTCTGAAATTTCATTCAGCCAAATCTGGTACAAAATCTCAAGAATCACTTCTTTGTTTTCCTTTGTTGACCCTTAAACCTTAATCTACATTTCAGTGTTGAGTACCCTAATTCTGGACGTCTTTTTGTTTGCTGTGTGAAACACTGGAGCACTTATGGTGTTTTATTCAAAATGTCTAACTCTTATCATTGTGTTTGTTGATATCCTTTTGGTCCTTTAATGTAATTGTGACTCAGCAGACCCCCACACCTGCCTCCCACACCAGTCATGTACTAAACTACATAAAAGAGGTGTGATGTTTGAGCGGGTGATTAAACATGCCCCTCTGATTCGTCTCTGTGGGAGGGGGGGACTCAGCTGGGTCTGCCTGCACTGCTACAGTGAATCCTTTTCATCAGATGCAGGAAGAAGCCATGTTGGGCAAAGGGGGGGATAACAAGGCTCAGCTGACTTCAAAGGGGAAACAAGTCTGGACTAACAGTGCAAAACTGGGTAGTGATTATTTTGTATGCAAAGGCACCGCGAGAAAGGATGTGTGAGCAGGTGAGAGTGAATTCTGGGAACCCATTCTAAAGGGGAGGCTGAAACAAACACTTCGGTAAACACAGTGACAATGCTGTGAGGAATAATCAAGCAGAGGTAAATGCAACCAATACTAAATTGGATTTGGTTGAAGCTCTTTTTGTCTGTTGTCCAACAATTAAAAAGTTGTAATTTATGCAAAAAAAAAAAGATTTATCTTAGTTTGGAATGAATATTCTCTCACATTTTCGAAGTGAAATTTATAAATCCATAATTGATTAATTTACCATTCATTATTCAATTCCTCTGAACAGTTTTTATATGTCTTGATGCTTTTAAACAGTATCATTAATCTTTAAAATCTATAAAAGGGGAAAATCTGCCAGTCTTGCAAATTAAAAAAGAAGATATAAATATAAATAGGAACACATTGTTTTTGTCAGTTTGCAAAGAAATCATCACATCTCAGATTTCTGTTACAGATCCGGTTATTAAAAGCTGATGGATAAAGAGCACACAGACATCGGAGAGAAACAATCCCTTATATCTTCTAAACATCAGTGGTGGACAAGAACAGAAAGTACAAGAAGGGAGCATGGTTGCTGTCTGCAAGGCATAAGAGACACACAGAGGCAGGTGGTTCTGAAAAAAATAAGAATAAATAAATAAAGAAGAAAAAGATGTCTGTTTGTTGTTGGTGGGGGAGTAAAGTTCTACAAAAACTCTGCGACTCAAGCGAGGGACAAAAACTGGGATCCATTTTCAAGTGATGTAAATTGTTTATGACTAAAGAATAATTGAAAAGTTTTTTTGCTAGAAACATATTGTCTTGGTTACTTCTTTTGTAAAGAAGAAAAAGAAAATGTGTCGCTCCGTCAGAAAGCAGCATTTTGAACTCTTTTTACAGCTATTTTTGCTGGTCAAAGGAGGCTTCGGTGTAACATTTCCTCTTAATAACAACCAGGGATGTCAACAATAAAAGCAAGTATTGACTAATTGATTGTTGAGAACACACATTTTTTCGGTTTTCTATCAGGTAGAGATAAACAACATTTGGGCTGATTAAATTCAGCTATTGCTGTGAATTTTAAAGCAGGTTTTAATGTAAATCAACTGGCTAAAGGTCTTGTCCACAGTGGGGATGCTCAGTCGGGGGCTGCAGCTGCGTGCCAGGTCTCCAGGAGCTCGTTTTAGGGAACAACACACAACAGACACCAATTTGGACATGAAAGGTTGAGAACATTTTACAGGATCCTACGCCATTATTAGATACAAGCAAACAGACATGGTGAAAAGTCAATGCAGTAAAGGGAGACTTCCTAAACTGGTAAAGGGTGCATGTATATGCACACCTGCATCATGGACATTTCCTGAGCTTGTGTTTTCTGTTACCAGACTGATTTGACATGGATGCACTCCAAACTGGAACCAAAGCATGTGGACATTTGTGACAATGGAAGCAGAAAACTGGAGTCTGAAATATTTTTTGCTTGGTTCTATTGTTGCAGGATTCTCACATTTAAAAAGTTAAACCTTGTTATTCATGACTATGTGTCTGCAGGGATTGTTTTTTCTGGAGGTTTATACTTAGCATGTTAAACAATTAGTGAACCTCTATATGTTATGTATAGCTAACCAAAATAGTCAGTTATATCCAGTATGTCGCAATAAAAATATATAATTATGAGGAGAAAAAAAATAGTTTCATCTTGTTTTGCAAAAGTACTAAAAAGTGCAGTTCCCCAAGTGCCCACCTGGGGCTGGGTGCAGAACCACCAGAAACCACATACACAATAAACCAAGAGCCTGTTATTAGTGCAAAAATGAACATGTTTACAGTCTGGTTCATATGTTTTTCCCATGTATGTTCAGTGTTATTGAAGTTACAAGATTGGCCAACAAGAGGCACAGGTGACTTGATTGACAGATCGGCACACTGTAGCTATTTGCAAGAATGTTGAAGGCCTGCCTCTGGTAGGTTGAGCGTAACTCAAGTTGAGTTAGCACTACCAATATGGCAACCACCACGAGTAGGATTCAAAACGGGTGTTTTGTTTTCAATATATTTTACAGTCTTTGGAAAAAAATGCATTTGGTTCTGTTTTTTGTCATTGGAAGAGAGTAAATAAAAAATCTTTGGTATGCTGAAAATAGTTTTGCCTGATACCAACCCTCTCATGATAGTTATGAGCATTAAAAACTCAAGACTTGTCAATCATGTCATCAAAAATCTCGTTTGTTTTTTAAGGTCACATAAAATTATTGCTGTTTGTTTCAGTCTGTTCCATGAACAACCATAAACTCCTTTCAGGGGCTTTATGATCAGACTCAACAAATAAACAACTGCAAATTTATTCTCACTTGTCTCTCGAGACTCTACCCTATAACACACCAGACATACACATTTTTTTTTTTTTTGCGGTATGGGAAAAAAAGCAAGAAACAAATAATAAAAACATCCCAGTAGGCCTAATTTGCTCTTTTGAGACAGTTTTCTTTACTGTGATA
This sequence comes from Xyrichtys novacula, assembly GCA_962446985.1. Lineage (NCBI taxonomy): Eukaryota > Metazoa > Chordata > Actinopteri > Labriformes > Labridae > Xyrichtys > Xyrichtys novacula. The sequence goes on along the minus strand of OY660874.1, from coordinate 19,167,149 downwards.
TCTATAACTTTTCATTTTGCATTCATTATATACAGTTTCTTGATCATAATGTTGTGGCCATGCTGCAGTCTACAGACAGATGTGCTGATTATTCTAAAAATGTTCAGGGTTGCCGCAGAAAATGTGCTTCAGTCATTAAAAAGAATGTAACATTTCAATGCTGAAGCAAGGACTCTGTGACTCATGCCCATAATGCAATGAGTTTTGATAAATTAACTGAATGCCCTGCCATTCACCTTGTGCATAACTGCTTAGATGCAAAACAGTTATGATTATCCACACGTGTGCAGCCCATACATGCATGCAGTCAATGGACCAGAGCACATATGTCAGACATATCTCCTCTAAACATAAGCCATTGTGCAGACATCTGCAGAGCGTGACAAGGGTGGGGCTGCTATTCTAAGGTGATGCTTGAAGGGTAGCTGGAATAAATATTTGGCGAGATCAAGCAGCTAAAACCATCAGTTTCTAATTAGTATGCATTTGCCTATAGGAGGTGGATGCTGATACACAGCCTACATGGGTCCCCTATAGATACGTAACCTTTCAAATGCAAGTACATACAGGTGAAAAGTGCACAGGAACTGGAATGCACTGTGCATCTGTGTGTATGTGTGTAAGCCTGCAGAGTATTTGTATATGTGTGCATGTTTGTTAAATGTTATCTGCCTGTCAGCATCCCCGCTCCTGCTTCCATCTCCAAGTACGTGCGGGATGTGATCAATCCAAGCTCCACACGGCAGCAGAAAATCTATAAAGAATAGACAGGTTTCTATCCCATCCTCCTTATAATTGGCAGGTTAGAAGTTCATCCTGCCAGAGAGGCCTATGAGTAACATGAACCTTGCATGTGTGAGATGCGAACACAGATAATTTAGCTCAATCATAAGAGTGTAGAGGGTGAGATAACGTCCTCCTCTGTGGGAGCACAACATCCATTTCTCTTCTCGATTACCCTTAAGACTGAATCCCTACAAAGAACACTATATGGCACGTCTCATTCACTTTGTTTGAAGCCCTTGTGAGAGGGAAACGCAGAGGATAGAGGAAGGATGGCAATTTCATTTTCAAGGAGTAATTTATCAGAGGAAAAGAGACAAAGATTTGAGGTGCAATTATCTGATTCAGCGGCCATCTTCAGAGGGGTCACAAATAAGATAAATGCCATGTGCTCTGAATGCCGGGGAAGTTGCCAAGCCGTCAAAATAAACACAAGACAGGTATTGACTCACGACATGTTAGGTTTTTAAAGGGCCTCCCCCTTGCTGTTTCAAAACGATTGACCACTGACAGCTAACGATAAAGACCTTTAAGAACCTGACTTTTATTTCTCCGACTGAGTTGAGTGGATTATATCTGATAAAACTACAATAATACCAGCTCTGAAGGAAATTAAAAGAGATAGGTTCTATAAAGCAACAGCTAAGTATGCCAGCTACAGGTACCTGCAGTATAAATAATGCATCACATGATTTCCCTATGGAGAGTGTCAGCCTCAAAGCACTCTTTGTATGCTAAAGCACTGCATTAGATGCACAGTGATTGATCTCAGCCCCCCACCTACACTGGCATTGGATGATGCAGTACCTAGAGGCTTGACTCCCCGCTATATGGGTGGAGATTGGTTGAAGGTAGAAATGGAAAGGATGGAGGAAAAATCAGATAGGAATGATGGGAATCCCAGGATAGAAGGGAGGATGGGTAGGTGGTTGGGTTGGGTAGGTGGATTGATTTTTTTTACAGTGCTTTGATTGTCTGCATGGTGCTGGACGCTTTTAACTCATGACTCATTCTTTCCACTGCTTAGTCACAATTGTTTTTCAGTAACAAACATTATAAGCGAACAAGGATTCGATTGATGTATCATTCTTGCACTGGAGTGGCCAATAACATTTATACAGGAGTACCTGACGCTTTGTTTGTGTCTTTTTTCGCATTTATTTCTCCCCGAGTGGCATTTTATTTGGACCAAAGTGCCTGTGTGGAGTGCTCCGCGATAGGCATGAGCAGTATAAAAACAATAAAAATACAACCAAACAATATGCAGTAAGACACTAGAGGTTCAAATGGTTTATGGCAGGAAGAATATCAGCAGGATCATAACCTTGAAGCCATTATATTCAATAACAACTAAAGCACTAAAATCTAAATGTTACAGCTGAACCACATATAGATAAGAGCCATGTGGACATTTTACACAAACAAGTCCATGATCGTTCTATCACAGCCATTATGATCGTATCAACATCAAAACCATCATCGTCAAAGTCCTCATCTGCTCTCAGACATTTGGATCACACTAGAAGACAAACCGCATCTTAGTTTCTGTGTGAGAAGAGGGGAAAACCCATGTAACAATATGATCCAATTCTTTGCAGCTTTCTCGGATAAATGAAAATCATTTTATCCATATAGACTGTAAACCCAACAAAAATGCTATTTTCACCAATTTACAGCCTAATGAGTCATCTTTAACCCTCAGTTCCTACTATGTCGGTATTGAGGGCATTTGTCATTTTTTTCATCTTTATTTTGAGGTGACAGTCACATTTTTAAAGACGAGGGCATCTAATTTGGTGAGAGTTCTTATTTTTCTTCATATTCAAAAAAAAAGAAAAGAAAAAAAAACTGTGTAACCTGTAGTTCTTCGCCGCCAAGACTCTATTAATAATAATAGAAAAAACAATCTATATCATTGCATATGGGCAATATGGCGATTTTGTGTTTTTTTACCATTAAAAATATCAGTGACATGGTGCACAAAAACTGGCATAAAAAGGGTGAAACATTGAATTTTGTATTTATTATTTTTTAAAGGTCAGGGCTGAAGTTGTTTAAGAGATTTGAGCGGAAAACAGTAAAAAAAAATGTCTGAAAATGATTATTTCATGATCACTTATCTGCATGTCCGTTTTGGGGTCAAAGTAGGCTGAATGGAGGTTAAAATTAACAGGAACCGAGGGTTAAAACACATGACCATCTAGCACACATCTTAGGAAAGAGAAAAAATACGGAGAAGCAGTGTAACATAGGAACTTTCCTTGTTTACAATATGATGAATGTCTCTACAAAAAAATGGAATCAAACCTTTTTATGTCCTTGTTAATTTATCTAATCTGTCTAACAGGCACCTCTAGTCAGGTCTGGGCCAAAACACCCTGCCCTGACAAGAGGTGCACTTAACTAGGTCCATGAAGGGGTGCTGTGGTATCACTGCCATGGCTCAAGGATCTCTTGATTCCTGTAAGTTAAAAGGAGGGGTCTCCATAGATCTGACTCTGTCCACCAGTGCATCCCACTGACACTGACTGGATCAAGATCAAGGGGATTGGGAATTTTTTTGGGATTTGAGCTCTAGTACCCCCTCTGTTGGATAAGACCACATGGACCGGCCTGCCTGCCCATATGTACCAAAGAGTCTTTGCAACCCATAACCCTGTAACTAGTTTTCCTTCTTTTACCACTCGAGTGGGCATCAAGGGTTTTTAATTCCTCTGATGTTTTTGCTTGATCAAAAGTAAGAACCAAACATTTGAAATAGAGCACTTGAAGAAAGAAAAGTAAGGGTGATGCTACAAAAAATAGGAAATTTTGTCCTTTCCTTTCTTGGAAGTGATGGGAGATGATGATAAGAAGCCTGGACAGAGAGTGTGTCACCTTAGCCTAGCATGAAAATTAAGAACTAACATGAAGCCCTGTAATTTTATCACTGGGTCTATATATAATAAAGTTTTTTTTTATGTCAAATTTTTCAGTTTCTTTTCAGGTGGTTAATTAGTATTCCAGCACTGACATGATAAATGATAGATATCATGCAAATGTGAATGGAAAAAGAGAAAATGACATGGTGCTTTATTTAGTTACCTGTATTTATGGACCGAAAAATGTGGGTGTATGATTTGCAGTAATAAAGTTGTGGGAAAGTAGTAAAACAGTGGAATGGACATGTAGTAAAGTATTAGTGATATAATATGGAAAGACATAAAAAAGAGTAATAATAACACTAATAATAACACCTGAAAAACTTTCTTTTTTCCTTTTCTGTGCCATGTGGTACATCCTCTCTACTACCAGGTTTGTGAAACCTCCTCCGTCAGCACCTACATTTGTCATTGCCGGTTGTAAAAAGGGGGCAAGCCATGTCATGTCTCTCCATTACTCACAAGAAGTAGTTTGTGTTTCTTTGAGTGCCTCATCTGAAGTAGCCAACAACAATGTTTTAAAACTGTCTGTGTACTGGCCACCGGAGAAAAGACATTAAAAATGGTTTAAAAGTGAAGTCAAAGGTGTTCAAAACATCGGTTAGACATATGTGTTTCACCATTTCTGCTTCTGATCCATCACACATACACAAGAACGTTTAGTCTTTTATCTGTCTGCTCTTTAGAGAATCCCCTTGTCTAAACCAGAGTAAATACCTGCATCCAGCTCCCATAGCATCCCTGTCTTTCTCTTGGTGAGTAAGCCTGTACATTCCTGCCTCTGTGATTGGCTGTCAACAGGTTAATCCCAATAAATCCAGCCATCTAAATGATTTGAGGTCTCATGCAGCAAAGTGATCAATACACAGATGGAGACAGGGACGAAGCCTTTAGGCGGGATGGCTTTTTCTTCAGCTTCCAGATCTGCTCTCAGCTTTGCCTGTGAGGAGCTGAGGGAGAAACAAGGGGAAGGGGGGCTGCAGGGTTTTTTTTTTTAATTTTTGGAGAGCAAACAGGCGGCCTTATCTTAGTGTCAGGGGAGAGCCAATTGGTGATTCAGAGAGGCAGACTTGGCTAGACAGAGCCTTATTTAGGAACACAAACACAAACTCAGATTTGTGTATAAGTCTTTAAATGTTATTCACTTTTGATTCACTGCTCTGCAAAATCTAAGTGAACCTCTTGCACGCACACGGACTTCAAATACTCAGCCATTTAACACTGATTGTGTTAAACTCTGCACCACATGCACATGAGGCCATCGCCCTACTATTGAGCACAACATTATTTCCCTTTTGTAATGTTGCATGTGTGTGGATGTGTCATTATCATCTATTCTTTACTCTTAACCTGTATAACAACCCACGCATGCGTTTACAGAGATACAACGATAAACTCCCTGTAGACCGATGAGTCCATGACCTCGATCGCTGTATAACAACAGCTCTAACCACAACCTGACAATTACCTACCACTGTGTAAATGGACTTTTTGTTTCTGCTCATGCTCTCCATGAAACAGAACGCAAACATGCAACTAGCTCACCCCTACTCAGCTGATACTGTGCAATCATAATGTCCAGGAGGCTGATGGATAATGCAAATGTTGCATAATCTAAATCAGCCTCGATAGATGTAGAACATCAAGAAAGAGTGTCAGCTCACCTTCGGCCTACAACTACCGACACATCCTCAGATCTCATTAAAGTTCTTAAAAAATCCCCTCGAGGAACGTTCGCAGATCAAATGGTGCCAAACAACTCCCACTGTCTAACCGGCACCCTTTTTCTAACGCTCACTTCGAGACCACTGCAAGGGAAGAACAGAGAGAAACATGAGAGGAGTGAGTGCGGGGCAGGGAGGGCTTTTTTTTTTTTTTTTTTAGGTCTTTGAAAGAGATGGTAGAAGAGTAACCACGCTAATCACAGGAGTGCAGAGGTGATGAGAGACAACTAATGGCTTTTGCACTCCTGGTATATAGCTGTTGTCAATGTACTGCTAACATTGATTTCTCCCAGGCCGTTTACCTGCCTGTGTAAACCAACTCTAATTTGTGTCAAATCACAGCCTATATGATGCAGAAACCCCATGGTGCCTTCAGGGTAACCTATATACGTTTAAATTACACCTCATAATCTTCTTTAATATATTTTTTTTTACTCTGTGAAACATGAAACAAAAATATTCATCACTCCAGACTACAACTTGACTCATCAGGGGCCACATTCTCAGAGGATCTTCTCTTACAACTTGATCTTACCACTTCACTACAAATTGAACTACAAAGAGAAAAGAGGGAAATTCTCTCAAGAGCTTTTTCACAAAGCGACTGAGACCAACTTCTACTGATACTGAGAAGACTTCAATCTGAGAGGAGGGCAGAGGGCAACCACGCTGCTGTGGATGACATCTTATTACATGAAATACTCCTGTGGAGAGGGATTGGTGGTAGGGTGACCAGAATTAACTAGTTTGAGAGATAGGTCAAAACTAAGACACATGATGTAATGATGTAAACACCAGAATATTTTAGTTGTTTCATGGGAGAAACTGCTGTTGTAAATATTTAATAACCCTTTTATTTTTCTTGCTAATCACCCAGATTGATTCTGATTGGTCAAAACCATGTAACAGCAGTAATCAATTCTGAATAGCAAAGGCAATTCAAGGGAAAACGACATCACACTAGTGGGTAGATTTATATGATTTCATCTCTTCCATGTTGGCAGTATATCAAAACATAAGGTCATTTTCAGTATCACTCTTGAAGGGATATTCCTTACTTTATCATCATACTCATTTCTTTATCATTTCCTTGAAGTAATAATCATCATATTAATCATTTTGCACTGCAGACACGGTAGTAATTCTGCCTTAGCATCTCTGTCTGATTGCATCTCCGTACAAACAAGCGGCTGCTGGAAGAGAGCGGGTGAGTTGTGTTTAGTCTCTTTGCTAAAGAAATTAGGCAAAGCTAAAAGGATGTTTAGTGGCTTGTGCTGTGGTTGGGACCCTGTATGTACTGTTGTTGAAGTTAGGTGCTGTTCTGAGCATTGTTTGTGGCTATAGAGTGGCGTTTTGGTTGAGCGTGTGGCTCTCTGTATTGCTATCTGCAGTCGTTACTAAAGTTGGTATAACTAGAGAAGCAAGCAATCGACCACATATATCTTTCGGCGGGGTGTCTAACTCGGTGTTACGGTCTGTTTGACCCTAACGTATTTTACGCCGGAATATCCCTTTAATTCAAAACTTTAGAGTGGTGGTAAACAGCAGACCTGAGATAAGAAGAAGAAAGGAGGAGAACAGCCCACAAACTGGCAAAGGATGTGAAAACACATGGAGCCTAGTGCAAAAGACATCAACCAAAATGAAGAAAACAGACGCAGAGCAATGGCAAACCACAATACAGTTTAGGCTCTGGCAAATTATAGTGCGTGAGAGTGAAATGCCAACAGAGGAATTATGAGGGGGAGGAGAGTATACAGGTGCTTCTGTTATTTTCTGCAGCTGTCAAAGGGAAAGTTTAGGTTGATTTAAGTTGGGTTGTGTGAGATACTTGCCATTATAGCCACAGGGGATCCCATTCAGCTCAGCCCCTTTGTTGAGAAAGCAGCCAGAGATCTGGAAGTGAAGCTGAGCTATCAACTTCTGCAGACAAGGCCAGTCTAGCATGTAATGAAGTGGATTTAAACAAACTCCAAAAGACCATCCTTAGTTTAAATGCATCTCCTATTTGAAAAACTTGTAGCAATTCACTTTTTCATAAAATACTTTTTCCATCTGAGAGGGGGAAACAAGCGATTTGTAATCATCTTTTTTTGCTCGCTGGACTTGGATTTTGTGGAGGATTATTTACTTTAACACTAAAAAGACAAAGCGAGAGTTTCCTTTGCTTCACTGAGTTGAACGAATCTGACATCAAACACGGCCTTGATGCTGAGGTATTTCCTTCAGTTTAACAGTTACTCATTACTCACTTAATCCTTACTCCACATACAAACACCAATTTTGCCGGCTATTTTAGAGATGGCCATGAAAGCTTTGCGGGCTTAAGCTTTAAATATCCCGTTGATACACTTCAATTAGCCGTCTTTGATGATTATCTGTGCTTAATGATGTGTCAAACCAAGTGGGGCCTGAAGCACATTTTGGGGTTGATGAGAGATTTTGACAGGCTGAGGATTTCTCATCAGAGCATGACTTAGCACAGCAACTCTAACAGAAGCTGCGTTTACATGGGCACAAAAGATCAGGCTAAAGGCCCGATCGGAATAAAAACACGTCATGTAAACATGTAGATTGGGAGATTCTGATCTGATTCAGCTCAATCAGAAAGAAAAAATGGATCGCAAGTTCATCATTACTAGGAGGCATATTTTTGGTTTTAGTAAACTGAAATTATAAGGCTAGTTCTTGCACTCAGGGCTTCTGAAATGGTCATTTACCAAACTTTGAAAGGCTCAATGTTTGGATGAACTGTTAAAAGGTACTTTTAGCCTTGAACTGTATTGTGAGTCCTTTGTGTCTTCAAAGCTGTGTTGGTACAAGTTCAATAGATCAAGGCAATAGATCAACAAGTCATGCCAATCTGTATGACTGAAAGGGGTCATCTTTCCTCTGAAATACTAGCCTTAGATCACAGAAAGAAGTCCAAATAATCTTTGTAGGAAGTAATAATCTTCTGAGATAAGGTAGAGGAAGCTGGAGAGAACACCTACAGGGAGAGGAAGGAGGACAAACAAACGGAAAAACAGCATGACATAAAGGGAAGGATGAAAACACTGAGGAAGAATCAGGAAGTGATAAATGAGGATTAAACCTCTTCTTTTTCTGGCATGGGGAAACTCATAGGTCACCTCCCTCTCTTCCCGCCTACCACCAGCTCCAACATATCAGACTTGTCTGAGTGCCATCACACCAGGGATCAAAGCTGAGCTCTGCCATCCCTCCTTCTTGGAACATGGTAAGAGTTGTATTTCTTGATCTTTTCCCTGTTCCCCTTTGCACGCTTTGATTGTGAGAATTTTCAATCATACCTTCATTCTTAGACCCTATTACCGTTGTCTCTATATTTATTAACTTTTCAGATCTTGTGTTCTCTCCTCCCAGGCATTGTAGGCAGCTCTTGGGGAAATATAATCAAAATTGCAAATGTCAAACAAGCAGAAATGACATGAAACATCAAAAGTGATATCCACAAAGAATTATGGAAAAATTCCAGCAATGAAACACAAAGTTACATCTAATTTACATATGAAAATTACAAATTTCCCTAGGAAATGGTTTCTCAAAATGTTTTTATGTTCAACAATTTGTCATAATTTGTCACTGATGGAAATACAACTGCAGCCCATTTTCACATTTAATGTGTCTGGAGTTCTCTAGCAGTCGAAAGGGAGCACTGACCTGTGCGGGGGAGGACGTGAACGCGTGCTCACTCAGGTCAGATAAGTGTTTGTTTACCATTTCTATCTCCACGATCAAGATTTCTTTAACTGAGAACAAAAAGCATCTCAGAAATGTCACAATCCAGTGTAAAGTAAGTATCAGTAAACCAAAAAAACCCACAGAAACACCAAGCAACCTGCTGCAACACAGCAACAGAAAGTGTGCTGGGTCAATGGACTGTATTAAACATATTGTAACATCGCCTAATGGTTCCCTGGGGAAGTCCGATAATGGCGGCTAAACATGTTGGAAATGCTGACTCAGCCTAATGACTGATCAGCTCAGACAAGGGCTGAGGAAGGCTTTTAGCCACTTGGCAAACACCCACCCTTCTGTCAACTCATCTTTGACCCTGACAAACTCTTTTCAGGCTTTTTAACATGGGAGCAAATGGGGATTCATTGGCTTTTGCAGTCTGCCTCAAGTGGACACTGAAGGTACTACAGTTATTTGCACTTCATCATTGGCTTCATTTTTGAAGACTGGAGGTAGTTTCATGGTTGAGACATAAGTTCTGCCTCCAATCAGGCAAACACCCAATGCATGGAGTCCAACCTTTAACCAATCAGGTGAAAGGTTGGGCCCAGGGGACCCTCTAGACACACCCCTCTTTTTTGTACGGTAAGACAACTAGTTGGTTGACAACGGAAGGTTAAAGCCTTTTACAAAAGGTTCAGAGAAATCTGTTCGGTAGTGAGATAATGTTATTTTTTCTTCCATCTCTTAGCCCATGGGATGAAGCTACATGACAATAATCACTTATCTATCAAAGGTATTTGCTCATAATGTGCCATTACAAATCTTGTTTTGCAGCTCACACCTTATTAATAGTCATTTATATGTTGTTGGCTTGGAATATGGCAGAGTAAAACCCACAGCACTCTGCTCATTCTCCAGCCCTGCCCTGTCTGCGGCTGTACAGCTCATCCTAAAGGGCTCCTAGAATAGCTGCATAAAGAGTTTCATGAGCTCCCATATCCGCCCCTGCATCGACCCGTATCCTCGGAGCCCAAGTTTTCCCAGGAGGGAAGTTATTAACATTCCTCCCTATTCTCTGCTGAGGTTTAAGTTTGGTCATGCAGGGGTGACAAGGTCAAAGCCCAGAGGCTAAATTATTGCGGTCAGGCAACAAATATCAGTTATTTATTCTTACTTTTTATTCGTCTCTCTCCTTGAAATTCAACAAGTAGATAACTGTGTTGTCTGTGTAATGTCAGAAGGTCCTAACACTGTTGGTTATTTGAACAGATGCAGAAAATCACAGCAGCACCTGTATGTGGTTATTTTTATTGATTATTTTTTATGTTAACATTTTCAGACTTAACTCGTACCGTGATACTCCAACAGCCCATACTGTGCTCTGGTTGTTTTGCATCAATTTCAATTTCTTTACAATTTCCCTTTATTTCCTTCAAGGTTTTTATACTTTTCTTATATTTGCTGTTGATGTATCTAAAGTGTTTTGCTCAGTGAATTAATCAGGAGTAAAGCTAAAAATAACCTCTATGTTGTATAACTCCTATTGGTAAATGGCGAGTTTGCTATATTCCTGGAGCACAGTCAGTCTGATCCCTTTACATTACATGTCACATTCACACCACATTCACACACTGATGGCAGAGGCTGCTTGGTAAACCGTCTATCAGTATTAACTAATCCTACTCAAACACCTGGAGCAGCCACTAGGGGCAGTGATGAGGTTATGAGTCACGCTGAAGGACACTTGGCCCTGGGATCGATCACCCAACCTTACAAATAAGAGAAAACTGACTCTACCACTGAGCCACAATCAGACTTTATGTTAATTCATTTACAGTTTTTGCTACAAACATCAACAGAAATAGGTTAACACTTGCGTCACTCTTGCAATTTAGAATTAAATAACGTTCCTGTGGGAATTTAACTAATCAGAATCAAACATTAAACACAGCTTGGTGATCAGTAAGAAAGCCGGGCACTGACTAATCAAAGTCTGATTCTTTGCTAAAATATTTACAGTTTTTCTTTTGCTTTTCAGTTCGGTGCACCAAACTCTTGCTGCCTGTTTCTGTTTGGCAGGAAAGACACAGATGTTTGGTAACACGGGGCATAAACTAAGGACCTCCAGATGCAAAGTGGTTGCCTCACTCACAGTTTCACTCCCCATTAGCAACATCCATCACAACCTGTTGGCCGATGTTGTAGGAGAAGGGCGAGGAGTAATTAGAGAGGCTGATCTTGAAATTGCTCTGGGGAGAAGACGCAAGTGACCCCTTCAAACGTTTTATATTTAATGGATTATACAGGCGTTTTTCCCCAGGGGAAGAAGACAGAGAGGCGTTATTATGCAGTACATGACCTGGTAATTTGTCCTCTTTTACTGCGAGATCATGCCCTCGCTGTTCAGGTCAAACTAACCTGCAGACAAGCACAAACATACAAACATGAGCGGTGAGTCATATGCTGTCAAATTCCCGCATATAAGAAAATCTTTTGGATCATGTTTCCGTAAAAGTAGCATAAAAACACTGTGCTGTGACAGGAGTTTGATTCTTTTGTAACCGGGCATCTAAGAAAAACAGAATGAACAACATGGATGTGTTGACAGCTCTGTGCAGTTCATAAATAAGTGATAAAAATGGATGCTTCCTCACGCTTTTGTTCGTCATTTGTTCCACTCCTATTGCTTTCCGTTCTGACGGCTGACACCCACTGTGCCGTTTATTGTCTAACTTTTTGCCTACTGCCTCCGAGCTTCTTAGCCAAGAGCTTCAATATAAAGTGTCATTCATCTCAGAGTGACTGCTTTGGTTAACAGTTGCTGAAAAACATAGTTTTATGTGATTGGAATAAAAGGAAAGACGCACAGTTTGATTACAGAGGTGGCGTGCTGCTCTTCTGCGGTGAACGTGCGGCAGCAAGGAAATAAAGCCATTAGTGAGTGGGAGAGTCTCAGCGTCGGCTGTTTAAATGTGCAAATAAACAGCGGTGCGGCTCTTTTCAGGGCCCCTCTGAGTCTCACCATGCCCTTGAAGAGTTCCTGTAGAGGCGACGAGGAGTGCCAGAGAGAGCTCTAATCAGCCTGTGACAAATCAGCCTCTTCTGCGGCTTGTTTTTCATTTGGATAATGCTAGCCTCCTCTCTTAAGTGATAAAACAACCTCAGTGGAGTGGTCTTTACGCAGCCAGATTAAATGTGATCACCTTGCCAACATACCCTGGGAGATTGCCATGATTAACAGGCAAAAAGAGAATAATGATAATCATATGCAGGATAATAGCCCATACCAAATGGCTGCGTGATCTGTGCATAAATCACAACCCATTTCCCCACCCCTAAAGGACACGCTTTTACCCTTTGGCTGGATTTACGCGAGAAACAATCTGATTTTTTGACCTCTTTGTGACCTAGATCTAATGTTATCACCACCAATTTCAACAAAAAAAAAAGAAAAACCTCCACCCACAAATCTGGATCACATATTTTTCTTCAATATGTTTTCAGTTTAACTACATACTGTTAATTTGTGTGATTATGTGCCTTTAAATTGAGCTAAAGGGCTGCAAACCGGAGCACTCGCAACACTGTGGAGGACTTATAACTGTATCAATGAAGTCAATAACCCTGAGCAGATATAAGCTCAGCTTCATACAGCACAATAAAGGCGACTAAAAGAGGGCTGAGTACACAGGTTAATTAATGTTTATGGGTGCTTTTCTCAAAAATGCTTTGAGAGACAATATGAACAGATTTGTTGGACAAAATCTCCTCAATTCTTGGTGTGTATTTCACTTAATGAAGGCCTAATCACATCAGAAAAGCTCATGGCTCGGTACCAGCTCTTTATTGAGGCTTTAACACAAGCTGTATAGTATCTGCAACAGACAGAAGGAAAGCTGGCAACATCCCACGAATCACATTTAATGCATAAAGTAAAACATGGTGAAATTAATTAGCTTCAACTCGATTTGTGATCTATACGATACAGGCAAAGCTAGCATTCAGGTAAAACCTCTGACAGGCTTAAGCATTATCTCTAAACCCTCAGGGAGAATCCATCCCAGAACTAATCCATATGAGTAGGAAGGTACATGATGAGGAAAAATGCAGAAGCTGAAAAGGTTATTAGGCAGAAGAAGCAGGTTAGGAAAGAGGGAGAGGAAGAAAGAGAGAGAGAGAAATAAGAAAACAAGTGGAACTGATCCTTAACATTTAGTCTGTAATGGGAAATCCTCTAGAGGGAAAACATGAGCAAAGGAAAGGAAAATGCAAAAATAAACATGCACCAACAACAAGAAAAGTGAAGCTAAACTATTTTTCTATCTTGGCAGGGTCATAAAAGATGTTAAATGAGAAAAAGAGGAAAAATCTGAGGCTGCTTTTACTAATTTTGTACCAAACAGGAGTGTGAAAGGTGCTGCCAGGCAAATCACCCACCTTCCTGCTCACAAAAAGTCATCCCTACATTTTGGGCACAAATTACCATATGTGATGGAAAGGTCGCATGCATCAGGTCATATCCCGTTGTTTTTCATAAAGCACAACTCTGAGGCAAATACAAAAGAGGATCTGTCATTGCTGACTTAATGTGCTGATGTGTGAAAAACCAGGCTGGTTTCACTTTGCAGCACTGTGGGTGGAGAAACTACTTTTTTCAACAACAGAACTAACTTTATCTGCCAAAAGCGTTGACATATGCAATGAATTTGACTCTGCCTTTAAGTAGGTCTCAAAGCTTCATGCGAATGTGCCAAGAAGAAGAAAACACAAAGAAATATGGACAGAAGACGAGAAAGCTAAACAAAGACAGAGGAATTTAACTCTGAACAGGTAAGCGAATATAAACTATAGTGTTTATTTAGACTGACAGCCCAAATATGCCTCGAAAGCAGGGGAAGACAACAATGAGTAATTATTTGTCTTTAAGGGTTTATATTCAATTTTTGTAAATGTATTATCCTCTCCCTTTTTAAAACTACAACTCCAGCCAAAACTTAATGAACGGCTGTTTCTCTAAAGAAACAAACATACCTCCTCTACTTCTACTTCATCTCTCTACTTCTAGTCATCTCAGAATCTTTCCATATTAGCTCATATGTAACATACTAAACTACAGCTTATTGGACAATAGTAAAACAGATTCTTTTTTATACACCCCATTAAACACAACTTCAGTGCCAAACATTGAAATGCTGTGTGTTTTGCAAAGGCATTCTTCTATCTATTAAATTTTGTGGTTTTTATGAATGAACAAAAAGCTAAAATTAGCAGAAATGGCATCCCAATATGAACTGGTGCTGTGTGGGGGTAACAGGCAGTCATGAGAAGGAAGGCAAAGTATTACACAGAATCGTACTATCGGCATAATACAGAGATTTTGTCGTGTCTTTATGGAACTTTAGCACATTCACTTAAAAAGAAATAGGACCTACCATAGACCCTTGCGGGACGCCATCATGTATATATTCAACATTTAAAGATTGACCATCATTTAAACACACTATTTTCTTTTAAAAGAAAATGATTGTGCATTATCTACCCCCACAAGCACTGTTCAGTAGACAAAGCACATCATATTCAAGCAAAAATACACCCATGAACTTTTGTGACACTGTGCAGTTTACTCTTGTTTTGGTGAGACAAACTCTCATCGTCTTTATTCACACAGAGCTGCCGTGGGTTTATCTCGATGGAGCGCAATCCCGACCAAATATGGATACTCGTGATAGATATGTAACAAACTGTTTCCAATAAAGCTTCATCACTGAGAACAGCACACCGGAGAGCAGAAAAACTCTCATCTATGTGCAGCAGACAACACTACCTCTAAATAAACTACCTCTTATTTGTAAAAACAAAGTCATGATCACTGAAGAGAGTGGCACATTGTGTACAATTACTGCTTCACAGTAACAATTGACCGCTACTTACCAGTGAAATTTTCATTCAAACCACGCACGAGGGTGGTTTCTATAGCAAAGTGCCAAATTTGCCCCCAGATGAATTTGTATTGGCTCATTTAAGTACAAGCAAACAGAATGAGCAAAGAAGCTTAATTTTCCTGCAGAGCAGTTTGTGCAGCTTCAATTCATTTGCGTTTTCTCTGAGTCAGAGAGTGTCTCTTTGTCTCATTTGCAGGGTTAGCGTCAACAAAGCTGTACAGTTCTCTCAGAGTGTTGAACAGTGTTGACAGCCTGAGATGGATGTTGAAAAAAAAAGAGCACGATGGTCGCTGTTGTTTGGTTTCGTGAAATAAGAACTTTGTGAGACTAAAACTTGGTAATTGCTTCTTAGACAAGTTCAGACTGAGCAAAAGCCCACTATCCTTCCATGAAGCTTTCCACAAAAGTTATTTTCAGTGTGTACTTCAACAAAAAAACAATATTTTTTATTCCTATAGCTGCAATATTTGAGGCATCTTTAAGAGACATTATTGCAACACAGTGCTCTCCAATTTAATATTTTCAACGGTGCTACAGTGGGTAGTATATACTATAAATTCATATTCATGGATGGCTGTAATCTTATCCTAAAATATCCCATATGTAATAAAAAAGGAACTTCAAAGCTTCTTTAATAATTGTGGGGCCTGAACTCTGGTCTCAGGTGGTTTCTGCTGAGTGGGTATAAAGACATCCCAGCCTTTGATCATTACAGCTTTTAGGGGAGGGAGGTGAGGTCATTTAGAAGCTGGATCTCTTCATAGAACTAAATCATCAATTCAGACAGCATGGTCCATTCCTGTTGCTCCAACACTGCTGATCAGACGTAATCAGGGAATCGTTACGCCCTGAGCATGGTCCAGGAAGAAGCTCAGAATCCACACCACGCCATGATGAGCATGAGACACCCTTCATTTCACTCTGAAGACTTCATTTGCCTTCGACGTATAAAGACCTACAGTACACTTTAACCTACTCTATCTACAACTACAAATGCATGCATCATTAGAGAGCCAGCAGTAGCCTCCAGGTTCAAGAGGTGAGCTCGTGAGACTGGATCCTCGGGCAGAGAAAGCAGATGAAAGTGGGTCTGTTTTTTTCTAATCGAGGTCTGCTGGTACGACTTTTTACAGCGAGGTCTGGAGGAGGAACGCTTTGTGAGGCAGAAATCTCAGGGCGACCGTTGTCTCATTATTATCTGCTGGATTATTAGAAATGAACACTGTCACAATCAATATGAATGAAAATGTTTGATGGCAGCACCAAGATGAAAAAAGAGCGAATGTCAAGGGAAAAAAAAATCTGTAGAAAATATGGATGGGCTGAAATCTTTAATGCACTACTAATGAAGACTTCCTTTATGAATACAGGGTACAAGTTCTACCAAGAATAACATCAGAATCATGCTTGGATAAAGTATGCTCAAGAAAACCGTGATTACTACTTATCAATTCCATGTTTTCGAAGAAGATATGATAAGAAGGTTGTGCCCTTAAGAAGATTGTGAAAAGTACCGTAAAAGCCATATTGGTTTTAAGTTGTCATGACGATGGTTTCAAAAATAAAATGCTTGTTATGATACTAAGATGAAGCCTCGGTTCATTTTATCAGATAGGAGAAATGTTTTACAAGATTGAAAGTCAAGAAGGGGCCATGGTCATCAAAAAAAATGAGTCATCATTAAGTGATTGTAAGAAACTAAAAGACAAAAAGATTAACTGAACTGCCTTGTAAGTTTTAATCCTTTGAATTCCTTTACATATTTGTATTTCATCTCAAGGAGTTATTTTCATTTTCTATCATTTTGAATCAGTGTTACATCAATAATACTTTCTGTACACTCTGCAGCGTCCGTACCCCCTGGGTTTTGCTCCTTCTGTCCATCCCATACGGAGCTGTTTAGCTGTTTGCGAGGGAGAACTGTGCTGTGCAGAATGAGGCTTTGATCGGGGGAAGAGCAGCAGTTTTAATAGTGTGTGTTTTTTCCAAAAATAGTATCAGCAATTCAACTGGTTGTGTCAATGTGATACTCAACTGTTTGGTTATTTTTTAAGAATTTTTTTGTACTGTTTGTGTCTCATTTATCATTCAGTGTAACGCAACTTTTGTGATTTATAGGCTTCCTGCAGAGGGATCAAATGCTAAAAAACAGTCTCAATGACATGTATGCTCCACTTACACCCATTTCATATGCAAAGTTGTCCTAACTGTGTAATGTTAAATAGCTGAAGAAGAAGCTGCTTGTGATTAAAAAAAATAATGTGGTATGAACAAGTTTTTCTGGACAAGCGAGATGTTCCACCATCTTGAGTTCTTTTAAAGTCTGTAAAAAAAAGCTATGCTGGCTAAAGACCAGTTTTGTTGGCAACCACAATGTCTTCATCTATTCTGGCAATAAAAAAGCTGAAACTCATCACTTTGCAGAGGGAAAACATGCAAAGTTTGAATAATTTTGCCCTGACTAAGAAACGTTTGGATCAAGTTTTACCTTTTAAAAAAGGCATAAACCACCCCTTTTCACATCGGGATGAAATTTCTCCCCAGATGGGCCTGATAAGCTAAGCAATTTGATTCTGTTAATAGAACTACTGAAATGGCACCTGCTGAAATTCAGCAATTTGAATAAACATTTATATTCACACTAACTAGTTTTTGAGCAATCAATGCTGCTAGATTTGAACTCAACACATCATTTATGAGATTATATGATAGAACTTTTGCTTCCTCCCACAGCAGGCTGAAGGAATCTCTAAAAAAAATAGTGGCCTTAGAAAGTGGAAAAAGATTAGATTTTCTTTTTCACAGCTGCAAAAAAAGGAGACAAATTCCAAAACGTAACCTTCTACTGTGTCTGCTTTTACAAACAAGGTTGACTCTAAAATGCTTTAACAAAAAATGAGACCTTATTGTACTGACTACTCTCAAGGGGTCTCAGCCAGAGGAGAGCTGCAGGGTGTTGGAAAAAACTAGAATATTTTTCCATTCTGCAGTATATACAGAGATATCATAACACAGACGTTGAATACCAGATAAAGACAGTGTATTTTAAGTGCATGAATACGATGGAAATATCAATTACACAATCATACTACTTAGTAAGCATTCTTGTGTGCATGTTAACATTCCACAGTCATGTTACACAAAGACACAGACTCTGCCTGCACATCGATCAGTTTCTTTGTGTTCAAGTGAGGTGCTGCATTGAAGCGACAGACAGATGTATCTAAATGAATAATCCCAAAAATTGATGAAGCAGAGACAGCATTGATATGTTTAGGTCATGTGACTTACATTGCACATCCTGGGATGTTACTATCACGCATGCACACATCACAAATATATCATACTCAAGTCCCTTAGAGTAGCAAATTTTATCACAATATTTTCCTGCAATGCCATAATGCAATGTGTAATGACACACTAGGACACCAAAATACTGCCTTTTCGGGGTGCTGTGTGTAAACATAAATGGCGTAATGATGGTGGAAATGCAGTGTGGGTGAGAATGGAGATTCAAACTGTGGAAATTTGTGAAAAACCGACATCAAAATACAAAATAAAGGGAGTAATGAAAATGAATTATTGAGCAGCCTTGATGAAAATTAATGTGCTCCATAATTGAAAAACAAAGCATTATAATCTAAAGGTCTGTGTATAATTCTGGCCGTTATCCAGAGCAAACATTGCACATCCTACATTATTTATTAAGCTGAACTGCTCCCAGCACCACATTTACCGAAGCCAGTTTTTATTTAAGGGCCTAATAACAACTCCTTTTAAATTCCAGGTCCTTGGGTAAGTAATAATCAGCCCGAATCAATAACCACCATTGCCCAGTATGTCCAGGGTCAAGGAGCATCACAAGAACTACAAACTGCCCTTGCACTGTGGTCCTGCTCTCCCTACTTCAAGCCCCGCATTGATCCTTGTGAAAATCTGTGCCAGGTGTAATCCATTTCTCTTGAGAGCGGCAGCCAGAAAGTTTCTAAAGCCTTTTTTCCTCATCAGCAACACAGCAGAAGGATAAACTTCATTCATGCGGCACATACAGTCAGACACAGTGCACAAGGGTAACACTGGAGCCAACAAAAGAAGCTAAGATGGGCTGTGTTGGATTAGAAAGGCTATGAAAAGTGATGTGTGGGTTAGTTTAAGGGGATAGCAAAAGCCATAATGGCATCGATAGCACTGAAAATTGAGGATTGAAAAGCATTACAGGACTGCAGAGATTATTGATGACACATCCCAAAAGCCTCTCCTATTGGGACCTTGTGCTTCAGTAGATGAACACATAATCGGAGATTTACACAGTTTAAGACAAAATCCCAAAAGCTATGTACCGGTTTCTCTCTTAAGTAGATGGGGGTGGGGAGTGGGGGGATTGATATTGAGTCTCCAGGAAAAGCATGCTTGCATGAACCAAGAAATATGAATTTCTTATTTGCAAACACATCATTAAACCCCAACTGTGGCACAAACTCGATCTGGCTCATAACGAAAAGCTGCTATCAGCTTCTTAATAATCAGACTTGATGCCAGGTGGGAATTTCTGACATAAAAAAGCAGAATCTAAATCCTTCAAATGCCCCTAATGACAGCAGCTTGTTCCAATGCCGCTCTGAAGGTGGAGTAAACACAGCCAAATAATATCATCGTCTGGTCCAGCAACTTTCAAACATGGATAATGTCTTTCATTTAGGAGTTGTATCCAAAGAGAAAGACTCCTGGCAATGAGGTTGACTCTGATCCTGCTTAATCACATTAATACTACTTTAATCAAATTCAGAAAAGCTTCAAAACAAATTTAGCTGGAGTCTAATTTTAGTTCACTGGCTAGAAAACTAAAACAGATGTGCAGTCTCTTGAGTCATTTCACACTCTTATTGGAATAGTAGCGGCCAAACCTTTAGATAATTAAAGCCGGGTATCGCCACTGATTGCTTGCTTCACTGTGATTCCAATATGCAAGGTCCTGATTTGATTTCCAATTCACTTCATTGAGATCATATTTGTTCTGAGGGACCAGCTTTGGCAAATAAAGGACCATTAGAGAAAAGGGGGACACTTTAGAAGATCAATCTCAGGCTTTGGGGGTAAGAGGTTACAATGGATAAATGAATCAATGTCTTCTAATCAAAGAAAATTATTTTGAATCTCAAATCCAATTTTTCTAACCCAGCCAATGACATTAAATGGAACACAACCACTGCAAAAAGCATTGTTCCAGTATTCATAGAAGACCAAATCCAAGGAAATCCCTGCAACAACTTAGACTTCCTCTAAACCTATTGTTTTTATCTCAGGGTTCAGAGAAGAATGACCAAGCCACATCATAAAAACTTAACTTAAACCTCATTCCAAATATGTTTCAACACACCACAAAGGACCATATTAAAAAAGAGCCTTTTTGAGATGAAAGTGTCTAATTTGAAGGGAAATAGGGCACTGCTTAAGCGCACAGTCATTACAACAATCGGAATAAGAATTACTTTGCAAGCTGGCATTGCATAGTCGTAAAGAAATTGCTCCGCTGATTCCCCATCAAGAGCCTGATTTCTCTCACTTATCAGGGGAGAAAATCAGTGGGCATAAGATGAATGTTTCTCATGATACTGCCCGACTTGCACTCCTACATGTGCCTTGATTTTTATCCCTGCAGAAAATGTGTGATTTCCATTCTTACGTTACTTGTAGTTTCCTCCCCTCATCAACAGATGAACTAGGAAGTGTTTTTCTCTCCAAAAGAGTTGTTGCCATGTCAACCATTGCTTTGAATCCATGCACTCGGATGGGAGACTCCATTGAGGTGAAGTTGGAAACATTGATGTATCACGGATGTACCACACACTTCCAGTGTCAACATAGTGATCAATTAAAAATGCTCAAGGCTCCATAAATAAAGGATACCAAAAGGGTTCATTTGTTGCACATTCGAACTCATTTTCTGTACATATACATTCACAGTAAACATCCATACAGCCTGGAATAGAAGCAATTGGACTGTTTGTACCAGGATGAATGTAATCATGTCCAAGAGTTTCCATTTTTCTCCTGTCAAAGGCGGCTTTGTTATAGCAGTGAATGGGCATAGGGTGAGGGACAACTTTTCAATGGGGACATGCCTCATTCTTCCAGCCTCTTTTCCTAGTAACACTACCAGCTAGGGCATCGCTAAGGAGGAAACTGGCACAGTCAGAAATGATGACATCCCAGTGAAAGACGTCCTCCTGCTGTCCAAGAGAATAGAAGTAGATAGAGAGATGATTTGAAACATTGCCACCTCTTCCTCCTCCACCATTGTTCTTCTCCTTCTCCCCTCCAGGCAATCTCTTCTCTTCCTACTAGTCTCTTTTGTATATTTTCACGCTATAAGGAATCTTTTTCTTGCTGTGATATTGTTCTTGTTGGAAGAGATAAAGCTTTACACTGAGGAAGTTTTTGTCCTCTTCCCCCGGTCTGACTTGGCATTGAAATGAGGTTCTACTGAGCATTTCATTTTGATTTTTTCTGGTGTTGACCAGAACAGTGTCAACTTCTATGTGTGCATTTGCAAAGGCACAAGAAACTGGGGCTCTAAGTGGCTGAAAATCACTAGAGCCAATCTGGTTTTTGCTTGAGGGTGGGTTGGTTGGTTATCTTGCTGTATGTGTGTGTATTTGTGTGTGTGTGTGTGTGTGTGTGTGGGTAGGTATGCGTGTGTGTGTCCATGTGTCCTATTTCTACCTAGATGGAGTCTTGGACACTCTGTTACTAAGCACACCATATCCAAAGGCTAACCACATCATCGTTTGGATGTTAGCAGGTCTCCTAAGGTGAAATTTTACTGATGCTCCCCCTGGTGGCAGTAAATTAACTGTACTTTGATATCTAAAGCAGGAAAGTCAACCTTTATTTGAACTGAAGGCATGATTTCATCAAAGGCTGATTTTTCTGCTTTTTTCTCTACACCGAAGTGGGCTTCATTGTTCTTCTTATGGCATCAAAGACAACAGTGAAGGCTTTTTATCTTCTTTTTTTGGTTTAACAAGGGAGATATCTCTGCAGAATGGTGCTTGAATTTAAATAGCTATTTTTTAAGAACCAAAACGCTATTAAGATCACTTTAAGGGGCTTGAATATTTACATTAAATAAATAAGAAAGAGAAAACGTAATAAGCACAGGGGAGGGCCACTTGCCACATGCAATTACTAAAATAGCTCTTATTAAATGCATGTAATTACCTGAAGGACAAAGCTAGCCATGCCCAGTCACAGCATGTCAGCCTCTTCTGACGACTGACCTGCTTTTGTGGATACACATTAAAGAGGGTTTAATGCCCTCCATGGTGTCTATCACAGTCATTTTAGGCTGTTAGGGGGTCAATCATGAGCATATTTATTCAGAACCAGTCATATATGGATGAAAAGGTACCATTACCAGGGTTTAAAATAAAAGATTTTACCAGAACTGTTATCACAGTCTGGTGATGCTAAAGCAGGTTGGGAAGTTTACATGGAAGTCCGTCTGCTGCATTCTCCGCCAGAATAAATGGAGGTAGAAAGACGGAAAGAAAAACAAATTCCAGTCTCTCCGCTTCTTTATTTTTGAAACACGGAGGACATGGGCACTTGAAATACTGATCTTCATGTCTGTGAATGGTTGAGTGCAGTGGCACAGACTGTAAATTAGAGTGTGTGGTGATAAACCATTACTTCTTTTTTCAGTCACATCACTAGTTAGGCACTCGGGAACAGCTGCTCCAGTCAGAACAGCCCATAAACGCGATTGCTCAACAAATGTAAAACTTGTATCGTCATTTGTATAATACAGAGCAGCAAGATAGAAAATACTGAACCACAAATCTGCACACATAGGCAGATGGTGTGTTTTTTAAAAATGTTAATTAGATAGAAACAAATGAAAAGTAGTTTGGTGAAGCTGTTTTTTTTATGGTTGCATTTTGTTTTTTAATTCAGCTGTTCTGCATTGTTTAAGATGGAAACTGCCTTAGTAATGTCGCTGTTTTAACCACATTAACAAAATGCAATTTGCATGCTGATCCTAAGTAGCTATTGGCTTTTAAAGATGTTATTGGTATAGCAGCTATTCGGTGTTGTAAAGATTTAATTTTGACCCAAGGATGGCATGAAATAAAATGTCAAGGGTTCATCAAAGCAATTTCAATTAATCCAGGGTGTTCTTTGAATATCTGTGCAAAATTTATAAAATTCTATCCAACTGATGTTGAAATCGCAAATGTCAACCTGAGGGTGATGTCAGGGGATCAGGAAAGGTTTTTAATTTTCAAGAGACCAAAAGTATCTTTGCAAATGTCACGGTGATCTCTTCGGATAATTTCAGTTTGACCAAAGGGCTCACGGTCAAAATCTAACAACAAGGGCAGAGTTAGTTTTCCACTTTTCCCCATTATACTGTTTGGATGTTGTGTGGGTGGGTAATCTAAATCCTGAACCACCAGGAGTTGAGTCTTATCCAAAAAGAGATGTTTTTAGTCTTAAATAAGGCAATTACACAAAAATATGACAAAATATAAAGCATAAAAAAATTATTTCTAAGAGATAAATTACACTCACACAGATCACAAATGAATACTCAATGAATGCTACAACATACAAAGGTGGTAATTCAAAATTACCGCTGTGCTTTTTATTCTCTTGGTGGAAAGTAAACATCAAGTAATTTAAGCAACAGTGAAAATAAAAAACAGCCTTATGCTTTGGAAACTTGCAGTTTCTTAACAAACAGACTGACCTCATGTCTCAGTGTGTTATGATAATGCAAAATGATTATCCTGTCTTATTCATTTGATAAGTAATACTTCACTCCCATTACCTTTGGTTTTCAAAGACATAAAGATACACATGCTGCATTAATGTTGCTCTCCACATCACCTCATCCTCAGAGTACAATCCTTCACACTAACATGTAAAAACTTAATGCATATAAGTCAAAGAGTCAGTGGCTATGTCAGAAGCCTTGGCTACTCTGCACCTCTTCCTATACATAATGCATAGTTCAAGCCAGAGAGGGTGGGAGACTACAAAGAACAGGAACGCAGAGGAATTTTCAAAAGGTTAACCCTCCAGAAGTGGGGCATTATACCTGCATGCCAACCCAGGAGATAAAGTCATAGGAACACATTTGTCATCTAAAAGAGTAGGATACATGCACAGTGGACAGAACACTGCACAAGCTGAATCAAAACAGGATTTTCTTATCAGATTTCATTCATCGAAAACCCCTTAACAGTGGCATCAAGGACAACCAGATCACACACAACATATCTCATGTATGAATTTATCGACCGTTTGTTGATTTAGCCATGTGATAAGCAGTGAAATGCATTGCAAGAAGCTGACACAGTATAGAGGGGCTGCCACTACGTGTCAGGATTTCATTTTGCCCAAACACCTTCTCACTATACATTATCTCTTCCTTATCATATAAATCACCAAAAAAAGATCTGTGCTGCTCAGATTATAAAGCCTTCAGACTTAACTCGTTTTATAATGAGTTATGATTTATCAGTAATCCTGTATCATCTCATTTCAAATGTTGTAAGTGTTAAGTTAAATGTCCGTCTTATGGTTTTAAGAGGAAGAATCAGCTGACTTCATGACAGCTGAATGACAGAGGAGTTCAAAAAGAAGAAAAAGCCTCTCAAGTAAACAAACACAATTATATTTATGGAAGAGTTTCAAGCCCTGTAAATGTATATCTATCAATCAATCGGTCTTTATTATTATGGCACCAAATCATGACAGAATAAATGCAAAGTCACTCTGCTGAAATATTAGGTGTAGACAACACAACTTTATTTATTGGTGGGACTGAACCAGCAGTCATCCATCATGAACGAGCTTCATTTAAACGGACAGAAACCTTAAGCAGAAGCAGAGCCGATGGTGAGCAGCCATAGGGATAGAGGAAAGAAAAAGAAATGTTCACAGACCTGAAATCTTAATGAGGGCCTACAGTCATCCACTCTGTACTCTTCACCTTGCCTCATATATCAATCAAAATACTCTACAGTGGCTGAGAAAGCTCAAACCAAAGCAGCTGCAGAGTTTACCACTGCTACGGATAAATCGTCCGATTGTTTTCAGTGTTTCCTTTAGATAATTCCCTGTTGTTTTCTGGGGCCTGCATTGCTCCGGTAGGGGTTATTTTCACTGTAACAACCTGCTCTGAGTTTATTACCCATAAATAACCTGCTGTCATGGAGTTCATTAAACCGAGGGTAATCACGGTTTATGTCACCTTATGGCTATGAAACGACACTGTCAAAGAGTCTGGGCTGTACAGTCAAGCTCTTAAATGCCAGCGCACTGAGGATTGTCTTTGTGTCTCCAGTTGATAATATAGTATGATGTTATAGATATTCACTCATTCAAAGAATCGCTCAACCTGAATGTCTTTCTACATGTGAAAAAAAATCACGGTTTAAAATGATTACGAACTACTCTGTTCAAGGACACCAGCATTTTGTTTTGTATCTATTACAGCCTTATATAGTCTTATAAATAAACCATAAACTGTTCTCATTCTCATCTTAATTCGGATGACTCTGTTGTGTTGGTGGGCTGTTTCTGCCAAATGAGGCCGTCTAATTAGAAGCTCTTTACATCGAAAGAATTAAAAGAGAAAAGGGAGATCCGCTGACTTTTGTGGCTTGGGATTTTAAACGCTTGTTGCAGAGATGATTAAAACCCAACGGCAACAATTTACTTTTGTATGACCCGCGCTGAACTCGTGTACTTTAAATGATTAGTACAGCAGAAATTTGGTTCCAACTCACAGAAGGTTTGACTTGATGTTGTACTACGGTGTTAAGATGACATGTCAAGTCATGTCAAAAACAGTGAGATCTAAATTACTTTATTGGATTCACCTCTTTGGCAAAGACAATCTGTGAGTAGTTCCATTGGTAATAGATGCTTTGGAGTCTCACATTAAAAGTGAGTGGGACTAAAATAAACCAGACTTTCATGGCCAGTTTAAGACAGTAGATTAATAACGCAGTTTCTTTCCGTTTATTTCCACTGCAGAGCTAAACTGTTTAAAGAATTTTCATACTGGACTGAATATTCAACCCCATTTTCATCTGTCTCACTCCATACTTTTTATTTCGGCTTCCACTCATGAGGTTTAAGCTGGGTTTTGATTTCACTCAGAGAGAGCTTACACACTAGCTTAGCCTCATCTCTGGATAAAATCCATGTTGCCTGGCCATGGTAGAGAACCCATGGCAATGAGAGAAAGACTGAGAGACAGGGATTCAGGGGGAGACTGAGGAGGGGTTCTTGTGACAGATGGTCCCACTCGGTTTCTGTGTCTGTGGGCAGTAATGCAAACTACAGCTCCAAAATACAGTTTGGCATATCTTCATCATCGATGAGCGTAAAGAGCCAGGGCCACTGTTTCAGATGGCTTCGCCTCTCTTGTCTTCAATACGGCTGTAAATTTCTCATCCTTGATTCCCCCTTTTTTTTCTGCCTGTGGGTTGTGCACTCTGCTTCACCCTTTGCTCTTCTACTCCCCCCCTCCCTTCAGTCCTCTCCCCCTGCGTCTTTCTCCTCCCACCGTCTGAAAAGGGTGAGAAGTCCAAGATAGCAGCACAGCGTTTCCTTGGCTGACTCCTGTTTAGCCTCTAATAAGATTTACTCGGGGGCTCCTTGTCTTCCTTCCTGGAACCGTCCTCCCTGCCAATGGTTCAGGTGGTGGGTAGTAAATTATACACACTTCCCTTTGAGTTAGTCAGCATCAATGCAACCCCCCATTCCTGAACTATTTCGCCGCACTAATGCCAGCTCTCACCAAACAACAGCACTACTTTTCGAAGACATCTGCAAAACAGGAGCCCGCAAATACATCACAGTGTACAACCGCACACATTTTCATATCCCCGTTCACAAACAAATCCCCTTCTACCATTCATACACCCACTCCTCCTTCCCCCAACTGTCCCATCTCTGTCATTTCTGCAGCTCAGTAAAGCTGAAGCATAACTGTGTACAAAGAGAAATGATGCTAGTAAGGTGGGAATGTATCACAGAGGACGCAGGCTGGGGGCCTCATCAGCATCAATCTGAATGGACAGGAGTTCTCCTCCAGGCCGTCTCTCTCTCTCTCTCCCTCTCTGTTTTCCAATATCTCTCTCTCACTCAGTCTCCCTCACTCTAACAGGTAGAGTAGTATTGATGGCCAATCCCCCAGCGGTGGTTGGGGGCTGTTTTGGGGTCTTTGTAAAGCACTAACATCTGTCACGGTGTTTTCAACAGCTCGTTATAAATCTGTCAGACCGAAGAGGACAGGAGCATGAATAAGACATGGGGGCTGAGAGGGCTGTGATAGGAAAAACATATGCTGTGTGTGTGTGTGTGTGTGTGTGTGTGTGTGTGTGTACCAGGCAGCTCTTTGATTTATGTGTGACACGTACATATGTATGCACACGTTTTAAAAAACGTAAAATATTTCGTGTGCAGTTTTTCCTCATATGTCAGGTGCTCCTGTCGTACAAAAAAAGGTCAATACAGGTGCTAAATTTCTTTCAGGCAACAATTACAGGACCAGAGCAGGATAAATATGGCCATCTGATGGTTTGATGTCGCTCTTCAACAGTGCTAAACGGCGCAAAATATATCTTCTGTTGCCAAATTTAGGGCCCCTGTGTGCGAGTTGTCATCATAAAATGGAACAAAAAAAGTCCGACATCAATCAAATTTTCTATGTATCCCCTTTTTTCTGATGTGTTTTTCTTGCATTTGTCCTTCAGAGACAGACAGCCATCATACCACCCAGAAGCCATTAGTCAGCCTTATACACAATGACCCCCTACAACACCCTCAATCAAACATGCCACAGTGAAAAAGGAACGGGGATACTTTGAAATCAGCTCTCAGCTGTCTGCCAGCGCAGCAGCACGGGGAGTGTGATGAATGCATAAAGGCACAAAGACCCCGATGTGACTGCCACTCTCTCTAATTAGTGCAATACAGTCATTCTGTTTATATAGCAGACCAAACATCCTCTCCCTATTTTCTACAAAAATGAGAGAAAAAATCAGTTGAAAGATTACAGCGGGTAAAGCACTAGGTTTCTATCCCTCTCATTATGTATTTTCTTTATTTGTGGAATTCTGCTAAAACTTGTTACCGCGCAATACAAGGACGCCGGCCCTGTTTACTCAAATTAAAAGATGACTATAATCCCGGCTCATGGTGACATTTATCACGCCGCCGATGATGCCTTTGAATACAGATCAGACGTGGCATTTAAGTGAATTGACGCTTTTTTTTCTTGAAGTTAATCAGCAGACCAAGCCTTTTGACTCAAAAGCCAAAATCACTTTCAAAGTCCTCGATTTTTCTTTTTAATTTTATAATTGGATACTTAGAAATGTCTCGGAGCTCATTTTACAAGGAATTCTGAAAACTGCCGGATGAGACGTCTTTTAGAGATGCTGAGATTAGGTGGCACAGAGGTTCCCTCCGTGAGGGGGAGGAGAAACATGGACTGGCTCTTCCTGTACAGCACATAGGACAAAACTCTGTGGCCTGCTAAGCAGGTCCGACATTTAACAGCCCTAACCTCTCCCCATCTCACTCTTCCCTCTCTATATTCTGCTCTCTCGCTTCACTCCCTCAGTGGCAGGCATTGCTGACTCTGGCTATTCTAAAGGAAAGCTGGAGGAATACATATTCTTTAGTGTGTCTGTCAGCCCACAGTGGTTACGGGTCCCAAAGGCCCTTGACTGTGACATCTACACTGTACGGTGTGAGAGGCACAGGTACGTAGGGACAAGAAGAGGTTTGTATAATCCACAAAACTGCACTGTCAGTTATATCACAGGTAGAAAGTGACAAAAACAGATACAAGAAGTAGAATTACTCCTTTGAAATCTCTTTTAGGAGACCGCATGTGTCTTTAGGAGACAGACAGAAACACATCGAGAAGCACTTGAGGTACAGACATATCGCACTTTGCACAAATGGAGCATGAACACTTTCCAACCCTAAAATACACTGTTGTGTTTTCTTTATTGCACTGTTACACTATAAATACAAAAGCTGTCTCCAGGAGCCCGGTTCAAACTTGAACAAGATCAAACTCAGCGGGTTTTCATAAATTCAAGATACAAAATCATTTCAAGTGTGTCTGTTGCAATGCAATAAAAAAGTACTGTCTATAGGGAATGGATTTAAAACGTTGAAGGTGGGAGCTTTTCTTTGTAAAACCTAAATCCAGATCAGTAAATGATCCAGGCCATTGTCTTTACATTGATACATTCAGATTGTTGCCCCCTGCTAGACTTTGCTGTGAATAAATATCGTAATTTAGTGTCTTTAAAGAACGCTCTACCTTAATACCTGGAGATGAAATGCTCTTGGTAACAATAATGCTGTCACTGTGAATATATCTATACCTCATCATATTATGTTATGGTACATACCAAGTGATGTAACCATATAACCTTATATACATTTACGTTACGTTGCGTTACCCGCACTACTCGCTATATAGACCGTGTATAAGTTTGAACATTACCCTTCACATTAATGGAAGAGGGGCCGACAAGATTTGATGCGCTAGTTGATGATTCAAAACAAATTGAGAATAACATTGTGTGTAGTTGTGCTCACACAGTGCAAGTAGAAATCATCTGTGGCGCATTGTTATTAATTATTTTGTGAAATTTCAGTAGCGGTGCATATAATTCAGCAGCTGCGGTGCGCCGCTGTTGTACAAATGTAGGGTAAACACTGTAATGATAATAAATGAAATTCAATTCATTCTCATTTCAAAATAAAGTCACTGAACATCCTTATTAATTGGGACAGTTGTTCAAATACAAATCAATCTTTCTACAGGCATTACCAGATAGTTCTGTGGCCTTAAAACTTAGCCTACCAACAACTCTTTTTTTCCTTTTAAATTTTTTTGTTTTACTCATTTATTTTTTTATAATTATTATTATTATTTTATCTTTTCATTTTATTTATTTATTTATTTTTATTATTATTATTTATTTATTTTTTTTGGGGGGGGGGGGTAGTTGGGTTTGCTCTCAGCACCTAAATGAGTTGGTTAGTTGTAGGATAATTAATGAATTCCGCTATTGTATTTTGGCTTCATGAGGCCAAGGGTCTTCCGGCTACAAGCAAAACTGCCAAGCCACCTTACTGTGGCAGGAGTAGCAGTTGCTATAGAAACAGAATGACCCACTGAAACCTACTGATGTTGGCAGAATACACCTTGCAGCTGTCTATTTATTTGGCTTGTAAAGTTTTTGGCAACTATTACAAGTCTTAGTGTGCCACAGGATGTTCGACTGTTCTTATCACCCACTTATACTTTTTTTTCATCAGTTGATGAAATAAAATATATACTCTGAGTCTTTTTACCATTTCAAATTAGCTTAAGGTATCATATCTTCTCAGAGCACACATACCGTCTCTTTAACCATGAACTGGACCACAAGAATACAAACACAGGCGCCCCACTAAAGGTTAACCCTGCCTGAATGCAGAGTAATGGGCTTCACATTGTGAGAGGATTAAATGGTGAAAGGTAAACCTCTGCTGCAACATCACTTAGCTGATTAAGGTACCAGCAGGCCTTTACACAGCCCATTGAGGAGCTTATGACTGATTAAAATAACCGCTGGGTAATTAACGGGGGCTGCTAAAATGGCCTGATCATCCCCTCTGCATGTCAGGCTGGTAAAAGACATTAAAAAAAACAAACAAATCCATTACCTAGATTTATGCAGCATTATTGAATACTCTGGGACAATAATAGTGAAAGGGCAGCATTCCATCACACATGAGGAGTAATGAGTTGTCAAAAGCAGAGAATCAGATAGAGGATATTACATTACCCATAGACCCACCTTCAAAGAAACCATTATTTCAAATTTTGTCAGGAGAGGGAAAATAGAGAAAATTCTCCCTTTGCAAGTTCTTCAAAGTCTATTGGCTTAAAGGGACAGAAGGAGCAGAGAATTAAATCCTCCTTGACATTACCTTGGCAGGGGGAGGATGAAAATGGAGGGTCAGTGGTGGTGTGCTGTCAGTGGAGGCCTCAGTGAAGAACACTCACCAAATTACTGCACATTAGAGGAGCGGAAAACTACCTCCCCTAAACGTGGCCAGGTGGCTTTACTTTTCCTAACCTGCTTTCTTCCAAATGTGTGTTTTAAGCAGAAGTGAGTACCAGCGGGGGTTCGACTGCCTCATAAAAAAGGGTCTCTAAGTGCTTCAAATGGGGGACCACACTGCATTAACTTCTGCTCAGCAAAGACTGTGAACCCAATTTAAGATTTCTGTCGAATTCTGTTTATACTCAAGTTTTCTCTTCTTGTTGCTGATGTTTCTCAGAATTAATTTGTCCTATTTGTAGCCACACTGGCTTATGTTGGTCATGGACAACTTCCATACTTAAGTATCTGAAACAAGCCAGGAGAGTTAAGCACATGACAGTCAGAGTCACCAAAGTTCATGTTCTGACTTCGGTGATCTTCTGAGAGTTATTGTTATGTGATCATCACTTTTGGTTTGGACAGAGGTGGGTATAGTTAATTAAAAATTTAACATCAATAACTCTTAATCCAATAACAAAGATTTTAATCAAGTCATTTTGCTCAAAACTGAGACATGACATTAACATTAATGTTAAAACCTGCTTAAAGTTCAAGAGCAACACATTACTATAGACTCTCCAGCTTTGCTAAGACGGTGTCTGCTGCCACAGTGCATCATTCCTGCAGTAAATTTACAAAAAATGACAACATTAAAGGAAACATCATTTAATGGGACTTAAAGGTTTTAATAATCACTTTGGGAATTTTCTGGAAAGTAACACTGATAATTCCTGATGAATATAATAATGAAACTGTGCTAAGCTCTGGGTTAAGATGATTGATTATTATCGGAAACACTGACCTGCAAAATATACGACTACCTTCACCATTTTAGTGTCTCCAGATTGCTGTTGAGACATGCATATGTTCTTTATCTATTCCCATAAAACCACAGGGACCAAGTTAAACCATTTACCTAACTCAAAAATATTAAATATAAAGTAAACTACATGAACCACACAGCACAGACTCTCATCCTGTCCCATTACAGACTGTTACAGCAAGACTGTTACAACAAGACTGTAATCAGACTGCTTTTACATTTACACACACTTCAGTGCATGTAGTGCATGTTTTATTGAACCATGCGTCTAACTCATACATTGTTACATCTCTGCACTTGCTATCAAGTCTTGCATCGTTCTGCATTTCTGTAAAGTGCTGCAGTTGCAACTTTTGTAAACATGTTAACATATGTAATTTTAAGTTTTTTTCTATTTCAGTTCTATGAAAGCAGGACTAATACTTGTTAATGTTGCACTCTAACTTCATGACAATTGTTCTTGTGCTGACTGTGTGCAACACCAAGAGCAACAACAATGAATACCTCTTAGCTTTTTAAATTTTCTTCAAAAGCGCACAGGGTTAGATTTACATTATCACACAACACGGTGGCAGCTTT
This sequence comes from Xyrichtys novacula, assembly GCA_962446985.1. NCBI lineage: Eukaryota > Metazoa > Chordata > Actinopteri > Labriformes > Labridae > Xyrichtys > Xyrichtys novacula. The sequence goes on along the minus strand of OY660874.1, from coordinate 19,134,533 downwards.
GTTGTCTCTATCTGACACTCTATGAGAACAATACAAGAGAAAGAAGTGTTTGCGTTTCCTCCTGTGTGTAGTTATTCACCCGATTGAGGACAAACTAACAAAAGCAGAAGAAGAAAATCTCTGCAGTGGTGAAAAAAGTAGATAATGAAACATCTGCTTTTCAACTGCAGCTGCCACAGCCTGATTCAGTTAAACATCAGTTATACTTTCACTGACAAAAATGAAGAAACGTGACAATTGTCTTCAACTTTCTTAGGTTATAAGTGACTTTGCTTGTTCTCAAATGCTTCGGGACCTAGACATGCAGTCCCAGGAGGTGACTGATGCTGAATAATTTATATTAATGTTAGAACGCGCAGTCGAAATCTGCAAAGCCACAATGAGAGTTATTCTAACTTTCCATTGCCAAAATAACTATCTGTGTTGCCATTGTCTTGACTTGATGTAGTACAAGAATTGAGGGGAAATACAATGCATGTGGGATGTAGCAGAGACATGTGTTTTGTCTTTGACAGCATCACAAGCTTATAGTATCTAAAAACCTCATGACAGGCTTCACTACACCAAAGACAGATATTCCACAGAGTTTTGTCTCCAGGTGTTGAAATCGTCCTCTTCATCCTCTCTGGTTGCTGCAGCCTATTAATAGGACAACATCTGCCAGTTGTTTGGTCAAGCAGTATATATATCCAGCCAGCCTCGAGCTGTCATTTTTAAGTGATAGGAGCGTGGGAGGCCCATAAAGTTGAGTGTTCCTTTATGCATGCTGTCCAAGTGACAGCCGCGTTATAGAATGTGCTCCACCTGTGCAAGGACAGAGCAAGCCAAATAAGGATAAACATGACTCTGCAACTGAGCCTTTCACTGGGCTGGCAAATTTCCTTCATCACCTTCCTCCTATCTTTACCCCCCGGCGTTCCTCTTTTGCCCACTCATGTTTATTAACGTCTCTATCATAATTCCCTCTAATTTTACCAGTTTTTTAATAGATTATCCTCACTCATGTTAGTCCCCTAACCTCCGATCTCCCTCCTATTTCTTCCTCCTCCGGCTCTATCATCTCCTCTTCATTCCACTCACTTCCCTCACCCCTCCCTCACCTCTTTGCCATGCAATGGCAGGGTCCTGACTGCCACTCACAGCGGGACGGCAGCGAACAAAAGAGCAACGCAAAAGGTCAACTTCTCCAGGGTGTCACTCAACACCCCTCTGCCCCGCCTGGTGTGTGGTGCGAGGATCTAGGGAACTAAATTGATCTCTCCCAACATCATCAGCTGCACATTATCTCCGGCGTTCTCTTATACACACACACTCTCTGTCTCTCTCTCTTTCTCTCTCTCTCTCTCTCCAGAAACCCAATCCCCTCTTTAATCACCTCCCTCAGCAAATATGTCATTATCAGGAGAGTAACCGTAAACAGTAATTAAGCATGTTAAATGATGCACAATCAAAGCAAATGAAAGGCAGGTCCACCAGCAGGAAATAAGATCAGAGTTAATTTCAATATGCAGTGTCAAGATTTGCAGCGTCAAATTATCTTCACAGCTTACATTTGTTTATTTTTACAGCATTGTCAACCACTTTTAAGGTCCATAAGCTTTTGCAAAGGCACAATATTGTGCTATGATACTGTCTGGAAAACGCACAAGACAGAAAACGACTTATAGAAAACCAACAGCAGTTTTAAAATGATCCAAACACTCCATTTTTGACTATAGGTCTGGACTGGAATGCAAAACTGGTAAACGATTAGCTGCCAAGTCAGTTTAATTATTGTACTTCTGCATCTCAAGCAACGGCGACTGATAAATTAGCCAAGTCACACATGTGTGTAATACATTTTTTATCTCATCTCCACAGCAGCAGCTGCAGCAGTCGCAGTCTGGACTATCTTCTCTGTAGAGTTCAGCCGGTCTCAGAGAACCAGAATGGCTCTGTGGTGCATGTGAGCTTTGTCAGGAGTTAAGTGTATGTGAGCAACAAGGAGTCGAATGTCTGGGAACACAGCTAAATGACAAGGGATAATTATTATAGCAAAAGGCAGGACATATGAGTGTTTTTCTGTGCCTGTCAGGGGCACTATGAATAGCAATGAGTCATCAAGGCCCCTCTGCTACTGGGGACAAAAGTACAGGCTGCTAGGAAAAAGTGCAGGGGACATAAACAGTCCTTTGAAGGTCCCAAAGAACCTATTAATGTCTCCTTTCATTTTACTGGAAGAATTTTTAATCACTCTTGCAAGTCGATTGTCGGTTGGAGCACCTCTCGGTGACTGCGAGAGACAACCTTGAGTAAAATGATTTCATTGCTAATTTCCTGTCTGTTTCGTGTAGGTGTTTACATTCTGGGCACTAACAGGAACTCCACAATGATGCAGTGATACATTTGAAGGTGAAGGATGATAAAATGACAAAGACTCAAAAAGACAGAAATATTCCTCTCTGTTAGGATTGCATAATTGGAACACCTGTGCTGGAACAATGTTTGATCATCTTCAGGTATATCTATTTTTTTTAACCTCGCATATTATCTTCATCTGCTAGGCTTTAACTCAATGCTTCCACCTAGCTTTTTGTCCACAGAAGACACCTTGCTTAGGTGTGCTACCATGGCAGTTCACACACAGAGCTCTATCACATGCATAATCACCAATGGCTGCTTCCTGAGCGACCAGACCAACTGATCAACAACATCTCACCGTCCTAAGAAGAAAATGTGCCAGATTAAGACAGTCAAGGACACCGTCTCTTTGAAATGCCCTGCAGACCCAGAGTCATCAAATAAAATAACAGGAGCAATTTATTGCCGAGAAGAAGAAAAATGAGGGGGGGTGGAGAAGGGGATCCCACTTACCTTCCTGCACAGCCTGGAAGGGGTTGTTAGGCTCGATAAGTTTCACAGAGTGGGTGATTTTCTCGCTCTGCAGAATGTCGTCGCTGAGACTCAGGTCAGAGATGGCAAGTTGGAAAATCTCGTCATCTCGTACAGCATTTTCCTCGAATATGGCACCTTTTGGAAAGGTAGTTAAGGTAAGATGTGAGAAGAAAATACACTGAAGGGGAAGCGCTGGAGATAGAGGAAGAGGTTAATGATTTGACCACTGAAACTTTTTAAAGGTATTTCCTTTAACTTTCCAATAAGTTGAAGATTTTATGTCGTGTTTTGTGTTTGCAACATACGCTGAACTTGGTGCAACATGGTGCAGGATTTCAGCACCTCAGACAGCGACACGTTCACCTCTTCTAAACACTATTATTTGATGCATAGACTTCCCGAAGCTGTAAAGCAAACAGCTGCCACCTCTACCAAATGAATGCATCTTTGCTAATAAGCATTATAGGCCCAGTGTTGGAGGCATACTGAAGCTGAACTGTCTCCCTGTCTACACCCCCCCTCCTCCTCCCTCTTTCCCTCCTTGTTTATCAAAATGGCATCAGCTGCCTTTTTGAAGAGCACATACATCACAGGAAAAAGGTTTCAGGAAATGAAAAGTAAAATCGGGGTACCAAAACGTTGAGCTGAGCATCAGCCAATATTATCTGGATGGAGTCCCACCTCTGTATTAAGGCAGTGACTGAGCACCTGCTGCTTGCCAGACTGTTGCAGTAAACTGAGAGCAGCACAGCAGCAGCAGCAGCAGCAGTCAGAGAGTGGAGAAGCAGGGACCGAATTTGCTCACAGTGACATTGACATTTTTATCTCAGATTACAACGCCAGTCATTTTTTAAAGTAGCTGTGTGCGTAAAAAATTGGAAAGAAACCAATTATACAGAGATTTTGCGTGTGAAAAAGGAGAGGGAGGAAATCTCTCCAAACTGTAAAATGAAATGTTATGCGATGTTAAGTGATAAACAGCAGATGAGTATCATTTTGAACCTCATTATGAGATTAAAGCTATGGAGGGATAGAAAATGAAAGGGGTCTCAGCTCGGGTTTGAAGTTAGAGAACAAAGAGGCTCTATGCGTTTTGCATCTCTAAAACGAAACTCCTCTGACATTCCCTCTGTCGACGGTTTTGACATTGCAGTCACGTTCCGGTGAAAGTTGAGGCTTGTCGGGTACGCACAAGAGGTAGCTTGGTTTTAAAAAGGAAGCCTCAGCTAATAGTTTATTGGACGTAAATTTCGTCAAAAGCTTCAGCGATAGGGGCCTCTCTTCTAAGTGTAAAGCGTGCTTTGAATGCGAAATTGCAATTAAGGGCCGACTGTGGTGAGGTTTAGATCTGACATGAATGCACAGAGGTGTCATCGAAAAGTAAGAGGGAAATCGTCAAAAGACAGGCAATGGATTTTTCATACTGGAAATTAACACTAGATTAGCTCTCGTGGTAAAGGTCAGAGGCATGTGCATTTACAAAACCGCAACTTTTCAACTCGCTTGAGAGTCAAAGTGTTGCTTAAAGACAGGATGCGAGCTGAATAGAGGATCTATCCCGCCCTCTCGCCAAAATCCTCTGATCAACGCAGTATGCGCTCGCTGAGCTTTATCCCTGCACACACGCTGCCATTAACACCTGTCTAAAGCCCCAAACAGCACGGTGGTTTTATTGGACGCTTACCGATGTGTATGATGGAGTCCGCTTTGGCCGAATTGCATTGCAATATCCACAGGGAAAGGCAGATCAGCAGCAACTCCATCTCGGAATTTGATCGAGGCGGCTCATCCAAGCTCTGCTCTGCTCGGCTGTCCTATAGCTGTCCAAATGGAGCACCCAAAGACAAAAAAAAAAAAAAAAAAAAAAAAAGATAATCAGAACCCAGCACTAAAACACACAACAGTGGTCCTCCTCCTCTTCTTCTTTGCTTTGCCAGACCGGTATGTAACCCTGCAAAAATGTGTCAGTTGTTTTTTCCAGCCAAGAAAAAAGAAAGAAAACGACAATTTGTTGGTGGTGACAAAAAAGACGAGGGATCACCGACGGGGACCCGAGGTAAGACTGAAAAGAGACAGGTAGCCCGGTGAGAGAGAGCCCGGTGTTACCTCTCTCACTCTCGCCTCTCTCCCTGCGCTCCGGCGTCTAAAGCATGGCAAGCAGCGAAAAAAATGCGGAGGAGGGACACCCCTAACTACACACAGAGAAACGCGCGCATACACACTCCGAAAATATAAAACAAAACCGCACACACACACACACACACACACACACAAGGAAAGCGCACACACTCTCCCCTCAGTCCTGTCTCGATCACGTGACTGCAGAGACTTCACGACTCGGCTGCTGTCCCGACAAGCCGGGTAGAAATGATTTGGACTAGCCGGAGAGAGACGCGCGGAGAGCCGAATTGGAAACACATTATTGAAGATTACGGGAGAGAAACATCTTTTCACCTTTTTTTTTTTGAGGAAGACAAGAAAACTGCGAGAACACGAGAGCTCCACGGCATTCAGATCTGCAGGAGAAATGAAAAAAGTGGACGCAGCTGCATGGACACTTGACTTTTGGAGAAGTTGCCGTTTTTGTTTTTTTTTTCCCCCGGATGATGTGTGGGAGCGCAGAGGCTGAGGAGCATTTACAGTGCAGTTAAGTGGCGACGGAGCGCTGCTGATGTGGCAGAGAAGAGGATTTACACGCAGGGGCTCCTCGGTAAAGGGGCTGATGGATGACGGACAGACGTGACAGGAGCCTCCACGCCTGGATGAAGAGGGGAGCAACGGGAAGGAGTGACCAGAGGAGCATTTTACGCAAAAAGTGCAGTTTTTAGCCAAAGCGTATCCATCCAACTGACTGTTGCTCCAGCATAATTGACACCCTTATGCTTTTGTTTTAACCATGTCATGACTATATGATTGGAATTAGTTTTTAGATTGAGTAAATAGAGCCACATAGAGTGATAGTATTTTTTTTCCACGCCTCTGTGTCCAATAATACCAAGCGTGTGCCGACATGTGGAGAGCAGGTTGAAGAGGACAGACGTGGAGTTTCTAGTCAGTCATAATCTTACAATTAAAGGATATTTCTCGTGACTGAAATAAAAAACGGAAATATCTCTTAATTGTTTGGTTAAGTCTGTCAGAGGCGCAGAGAACAAACTTTCAGCACCACCGTGGAAGTGGACAGCTCCTCCACTCAACTGCACCAAGACAGTCCAAGAAGAGAAAAAGCACCTGTAGAGCCTTCAGGTCTTTCAGTCTATACCCGTCAAAGTGTCTTTTCTTCCTTTTTCTTTTTTTTTCTCTCTCTCTTGTGTAAGTTCTCACATGCTTTGTAACAAGGTGATCGTTTGTTTGTTACTGCAGCCGATGAATAAAGGTCCACGCCTCCAAAGTTGGTGTAAAATCACACACTACCCCTACCGGCCACCTGTGGGAATTGCAGTTGTTTTTGCGCAAATATTTCATTTTTATATGATGAGTTATGTAATTTATGTTTCATTCATATAAAACAAGTTCAATAATAAACTGAAAAGCACATGTGCAACACACCACACTGCATGTAAGAGTCAACAAAGTGGAATCGGACACAATCATGTCTAATTATTGGATTAATTATCATCCATTAATCAATACCTCATGCCAGAGTTATAATGTGTGAAGATTTATTGACTAAAAACAAGATAATATCAATCAATTACGTTTCCCTTAACACCCAACATCAGAAGCTCCTTAAGGGTTTAAAGCTGACAGCTTAACCCTGTATTTTTAACTGACACGAATCCCATAAATAACTATTCACATCACAGGCGATAAATGACTCAATTTTTTATTGATCTATGCAGCAATATGTGTTCGAGGTTTCATCGCAGAGTGATAAATTATTCATTTTAAAGCTGGAAATTCTCTCAGGTCTGTGAGAGGTTTCAGTCTCGTGTGTGTTTTGACTGAATGTGATAAAAGCGGATCTTCTCTCTCACTTCCCCCACCCTGAGCTGAGGTGGAAAAATACAAGAATCATCCAACAACCATCAGCTCTAGTAAAGCTGTCCAATAACATTCACACCGCTGTATAGGAACCTGAATTATTGAGGCATTAAACAAGACAGATTACCTTTTTTTTTAAACCTAAATTGCAAGACTGTGTAATATAATGAAATGTGTTATATATGTGAAGCAGATACACATCATACACTGGATGTAACACAAATCACAACACTGCATCTGTGTGGTGTAGCTGTTGAAACAAAAGCATGTTTGTTTTCTCCTTCTGGTTCACAAGAGAGTTGTAGCAGAACAAGTCACGGCTCTAAGATACAGTATGTGAAGAGAAGTGGTAAGTCCTGTTATCTTATGCTATCTTAGTCATTAGCATACATCAGGCAGGCCCATTTAAAGTAATGCATGTCCTCTGATATTTATTCTCTGCATATAGAAAGGTATTTATGAGATATCTGAGCAGAGTGTGTGTTTTGCGCCATGAGGAGGTGGACTCCATGCATTTGTAAGCAGTTTTAATATGGAGAGAATACCTTTCCATGGAAACTAGGCCATCCAAATGGTAATCACCCATTTTTGGAGGGTTTATTATGCAGTTGATTCAAACCTGTGCAGATTTAGAGCCAGAAACATCCCTTTGTGATTATTCCCAAAATTAAAAGGAAGAGAAATCTGACATCTGTGTTTTTCCTTCTTTCAGGTGCAGTATTATCAGCGAACTTCAGCATCTCCATTGGTGTCAACCCGAGTTAGACTCAAACGTCCCGCCAACAGTCATGGAGACATTGGCGGGAGTGTCACGTCTGCTCTCGGAGATGAAGGTGGAATTTCATTGACATAAAAACCTGAGTCATTAATGTTTAGCTGTGAGCAATGAGGTGAAAAGAGGAGACAGAATTTCCCTGTTTTGGAGGAGGGCCAAGAAGTGAACGCAGACAAGGAGGAGCTGTCATATGTAAAACTTGCTGTATGTCATAAATAGATAAGCAGCGCTGCCACTGGGTGACCTCTTGCTAACAACCTTAATTTCTCCAATATTTTTACCCTTTATCCCAAATGATAAGCTCTTCAAACCAAAAGCAAATATGGCACAGGTCTCAGGATGATTAATTGTTTTTATAGAGTAACATTTTTCTCAGTCTAGGCCTTCACTTTCTCCTGATGAGTTCCATATCTATCTTTAGCCTTCAGTTATTTTCTTCTGCATGGCTCTGGGTGTTGCACACTGCTGCCTGAGAAATGAAGACAGTTAATCGCTATGTAAATCACATGTTTGCTCCTGTGTAGCTGGTCTAGTTTGGTCTGTGATTAGCAGTGCCTTTAGAGCTTTTGTATATTCATGTAATCTGCTTTTGACTCAAAGAGGGGAAACAGTCTTACATTGGTACAGTAATGGGTAATTATTAACTGTGTTGATTGTGTTTTCCCTTATTCAGTCCTCAGAGCTCTGATTTCATAATTCACTGCAGAGAGAGTGAGTTTAATCGCTTCATTAGCCTTGAGCAAAGTTAGCTTGGGCAGAATTTAAAACCTGGACTGTGTCAATAAGTCAAATTAGCCCAGCACAAGAACATACTGTATTTTAATATATAGTATCAAAGCATAACTAATTCACTGAAAGTGAGTGCATAGCTGGTGTATTTCCCCCTTTCATAAGCATTCTGCTAATCCTGCTGAGATCCCAATCCACTCAATATACACTCCTTATGATGCTGCTGCTGTTAAAGGCGTGGAAAAAGACTGCGTCCTTTTTCAGATTAAGTGTACCAAAGGGACTGTCTGTAGTGTAAACCGATCTTAAGTGGGTCCATTCTCTAAGGGGTTAAGTAGCGAGCAGCAGGTGGTAATGGTTATTTGAATCCTGAAAGGGTGAACAAGACTCTGACACTTATCACCAGGCGGCCACAAATTGTACAAAAAGAGACTCAGAAACTCTTGACTGTCAAAAACAAATACAGTGGAACAGTGATCATCTTTGTTTTCTAAAGTAGGGGAGACCGGGGCTTGTTGTCACACTTTTTACACTTTTACATATTTCTTGGAATCAATACATCAAATATAAACAAAATGTGTACAAGATGAAAGACCAAAGTGTCAGGTATATATTTTATATTCATGTCATTTTCATATCTTGTGTCAGTGCAGAGTTATAAACAATCAAATAGAGAGTGTGAACATATGACATGTTGCCCCACCATCGGGTAAGTTGTCTCACTACATGGGGTAAGATGTCACAGGAATTTTGCAGTGAATAAAACAAGGACAGAACTATCACTGTTCTAATTTTTTTTTACATGAAAGTGAAAATCGAAGTAAGGCACAGAAATTTTTTATAATTAAGCTGAAAAAGTCATTGAACAAACGTTAACATAAAATATTATGCAACATGCCCTGAAGTTTGTAGAGCTGTCTGACTCTGTATTTTGGCTGGGCTGAATGTTTTGCAGGTATGGTAGTTGACATTAAAGTCCCCTATTGTCCTCCAGATTGATTTATTAGCTAGGGTCACCTGCCTGACTGCCCTCAGCATCACGTCAGGTACTGCACTTTTGTAATTCCTGCCCATGTCTTCTCGCTTTCTCCTCTCCTTTAAACCACTCTTTTTTTTGTAAAAATAAAGTCAAATTTTCAATTTGACAACTGCTGATAAGCAGACTCTCTATGTTAATTTGAATCCCTTTTAAACATGTAACAACTAACCCCAAAATGACTGAGACATGTTGCCCCAAACTTTCTAATTTGGGCTCTAGCTCAAAGTTAGCTTAAAACAGAACAATGACTGAAGAATGACAGGATGCCTTGATCTCTCCATGTTGTCAGTTTCATGTTATCCTAAATATGTCTAGATGTCTTATTTTTGTATTTTACAAACCACTGTATACCATGAACTGCGGTAAATAAATAAATAAATAATACAATACAATTGTTGATATCAAGATTATGATTTTTTAATTCTTTATTAACACACCTAAAAAGTAGTCCCTTTAATTCCATCATTGGTAATGTGTCCAACAGGTTCATACAGGATGAATAAATATCAAACTGAGTATTTAAATTCATGGTTTTGTCAAAATATGAGCCTGCTCTGACAAATAACCGCAACATTTTTACTGAAGTGACATTAGAGACAAGGTAAACGGGACTTCAGCAGAAATATTTATGTTGACATTTCTGACCCCATTCGGCTTTTCTTCTTTGAAGAGCTTTTCAGAGGAGAGACTTTTTTATTTCCAGGAGGCAAATGTCACAACTTTCACACTGTTGCTATCACAACTGCCCATGGTTTAAGTTATGTCTTAGAGACTGGCGACGTGTCACTGAAACATAATGTGGATGTGGCTCTACTGCCTGGGTTGCAGGACAGGATCTTGCTCCACCTTTGTGGGATAGTTAGGGGTCAAGTCCCTCGTCTTGCTGCTCTCACATCTGTGCCAAGTAACTGTCTCTATTTCCCATCCCTCAAGACCCAGCTGAGATGTAAATCAACATTACTGAACTCTGTTTTGTTCTGTTGAAATCCTAATGGAAATTGTGTGTTAAGCTGGCTGGTTAAAACGCATGTACAGAGGCTCCACCCTTTGCTGCATGTCATTCCCTACACTCTTCTTACCACTTTTCGTGTCCCTCTTAAGCTGTCCTGTAAAGAGAAAAATGCCCCCAAAATAACTTAAAAGAAAATAAATGCCAGTGAGGGGATAAAAGGAACACCTTTCTTTGATTGACGTGATCTTTTCCCCTCACACCACTTTTGCTGTTGAGAATTAACCACCATGATGAACTTTTAACAAATCCCAATCAAGTATTTAACTCAAAACATACTTATGGAATAATAGAAAATACAGGTCCCTTTGCTTGTGGTTCCTGATTTGCTGCATTCATTCAAACATTTTACGAAGTGAACTGTAAGTATGAGCTAATCAAAGAGTCACTCTGTCACTTGCTTCGCCTGTCCCATTGTACTACTGGATGTACTTATCTTCCCCTGTACCAATTTGGAGGAAAGTTAAAGCCCGGACAAGTTAGAAATCCGTTCATGTCAAGCAGACATGTGCAGGGAATAGTCAATAAGTTTGTGCAGCACCAGAGGTGAATGAGCAAGACTCTCTTCTCCAAATACACAGCCTCAGGTAACATTACAGATTAATCATGTTATGGGAGAATAAGCACATGCTCCATCACAGACTCCGAATCTCAATGAGCGAAACACTGACTGTTCACATCATTATGCCTAATGCGCCCAAACCATGGTGAAATATGAAGTAGCTGATAATATGAAACTGAAAACTCATATATAGAAAATATACCAGTGGACTAACACTCGGGAAAGTGTGAAGGATAAGAGTCCAGCTGTGTTAGCCAAGAACCTTGACAGCTGCAAGAGCTGAGTTTTCCCTCAGTTTCCCAGCCAGTAACTCAGATTCAGTCAGATATGCCAACTTCAAAAATGATTTTGCTCATGAAGAGTGGGTTTTTTATGATCTGATGCTGCCTCTGTAATGTGACAGATCTACACAACATTGAAGCCTCTGATTGAATTGGAACAAATTCACAGGCCTATATGATATGATAAGTTTGAAGTTGTATCAAGCATCCTAAAAATGTGTGTGAAAACACTTCTGTAAAACTATTTGAAAACATAATCCAATGATGATCCTCTCTTCTCTTAACAGGATTCAACTTTTAAAATATGATGGGTGTGACCAGTTATTTACGTAATCGATTGAACTATTCCAGCTCTACACTGTGCAATATTCATGCTTCCATCCAGGGCCAGGCTGTGGCACCAGAAAACTGAGCAAGTTAACTCAGATATCCCCCTCCCAAGCAATATTTTCAAGCTGCTCCTGGGGGATTCAAAGGACTCCCAGGCTTAGGGGGGGATATAGAATTCCTCCAGCGAGTCTACCTGAGGTCTTTTCTTAGTTTGAAGTGCCTGGAAAACCTGCAAAGGGAGGCATCCCAATCACATACCAGAACCACCTTTACTGTCTCCCTGAAAGCATTCCTGTCAACACATCCCAAATGTCTAAACTTCTTACCTTATCACCAAGGCTTAGCCCAGCCACCTTTTGGAGGAAACTCCAGCCGCTTGTATTTGCAATCTAACTGTTTTGATCTGCACCCAAAGCTTGTAACCGTAGGTAAGGGTTGGAATGAAGTTGGCTGGTAAAATCAAGTCTTTGCCCTCAGGCTCAGCTCCCGCTTCACCACAATGGTTCGGTACAACAACCACATTACTGCTGATGCTGCACTAAACCATCTGTCAGTCACACTAGTCATTCAACCCTCACTGTGAACAAGACCCAAAGACACTCCGACTCCTTCGCTCGAGGCGGAGATTCAAAGAACATTGCATGTAACATTCACTGTGGGAAAAAGCATGTGTTTAAGCTGTGTGAGTCACAGTCAGAAAAGGAAACGAGTTGCCATGGAACGACTGTTAACAATTATTTCTATGCATGATGAGTTGAAAAACATAAGCCATTGTACGAAGTTGCACATGCTTTGCAGCTTAGACGCCCCCATTTGTTCTTAACACTTAAATAAAGCTCTGTTGTGTTAGCTGGAGCTCCACAAAAACACAACACCAAATATAATAACAAGCTCTTGCTGCTCCATTTTTTACATTTACTACTGCGACAGTGGGCCACAGGACTAAACTAGCACTGTGTGTAAACAGTCAAACTATAGCTGTCATGCAGCTACCTTGTGTGACGGGTTTGTGGACTTGTTATACAAATAAAATCTGTACCAACTCCAGCTCCGGTATCTAATCTGTAGAAGTTACTGAAAAATTACAATATTCTTTTTAGTTAGATGTTAAAGGTGGGGTAGGCAGGAATCCGTTAAAGAAGCATCTTTTTTTGTGGTTTATACACAGCAAAGCTTTTAATATCAGCCAATAGCTATTAGTTATTGATGACATTTGGGTATATTATGATACTGTCGTGTTCTATTATGTCTGTGTAGTCAACATTTTAAAATTTTGGAGCGGTCCGCTCTTTCTGACTGTAAACAAAGCCATTCTCCGCCTCCCCGACCTGATTGGTTGCAAGGCAGACGCTGCTCCCTCATGTTGTGAGGAATGCTCCATGTCCTCGGATAATGTTCACAAGCCCAAACAAAGTTAGGGTGCTACAATATTGGACATAAGAAACCAACCAGAAAGTACGGAAAACTGTCTGAATCCTACTTTGGCCACAACTGCCAACACAAGCAAGAAAATGAGGTGAAGACCGGGCATTGGCAGTATAACTGGCGCTTAAAAAGGAGGTAAAATGGACAAGAGCTAAAAAGCTGGATCAACATAAGTGAAGCATATAAACTTTGGGGACGCTTCGGTATCTTACAGACCCTGTAACATTTATGCTGGACAGGTAAACCGCTTTAACAAAATAAGCCAAGTGTCTGTAACAGAAGTGTTTCTTGTCAAACGGGACCTGCTGCATGTTGTAGTAAACAAACACTAAACTGTTGACCTCGGGTCCTGGAGTATGTCATTTTATCCTAGTTGTAGAGGTCCTGCAAACTTTGTGTTTGCTGGTAGTCTGTTGGCATCTACAGTAGCACCAATGCTTTTTACTGGTTGGGAGGGGTAGTGTTTACATTCAAGATTTCTCCCAAAAACTATCTCTCCCTCAGATCCTGCCTACTCCACCTTTAAATACTTATTCCAATTCCATTTATTTACAAATTAAAATATACTTCAAACATCATCATTTTAACACTCTGGGGGAACCTCTAACAACAGTTTCAAGGCACATATAATTCAGGTTCGTCATACATTCATTCAGGTGTTGCATGAAGCTACATAATATCTTGATAGAAACTCACCAGTTGTGCAAAATAATCATCTATCGTAATTGTTATAGTCTCTCATCAATCGTTGAACAAAACAGCATTCATTCACCATCAAGCTTCCAAAAGTAATACAACTCTGTTGGGCAGCACTCAAACTGCAAAGACATCTATCTCTGCAGCTAACTGCTGGGTGTTGTAGCAAAATTACTCTTGAGTTACATCCATTTGGGGTTGCTAACTGAGCTCTATGAATTCAGAGGATCTGCCACCAAAGTTTTCCAAAGCTTCCTGTTCCCACATGTCCCTCACAGCGTAAAGTCTACCCTGTCTGAAGAGCTAGCATATGTGGGATCTAATGTTCAGAAGGCTGAACATTAGATCAAAGGTGGCTGCAGAAGCATGGTGACAGCAAGACAGCGAGTGAGGAAACAGAGCCCTATTACGGCACTTTTGCTGTTTATATCAATGCCATATGCAAACATAAGGATGTGCTGACATTTCCCTTTTCCTAATGTTCCTTCGGATGTTTTTTACTCATCCTGTGATGTGTCGCTGTTGCAGATCTGCAGAAGTCATGTATTTGATAACCACCCCCTCACTCCCACCTCACTTGAGGTGAAGTTTTCTAAAATGTCCTGCTGTGTTCACGCATCAGCTCAGCCAATTCCTTGAAGAAATAATCCCCAGGGGTCCAGAATAGCTTGTCTCAGATATGACCTATGTTTTATGTCACACTCAGAGAGACCCCCAAGTGTTAGAGCCATATCTAAAAATTGGGTCCATATTCTTCAACAGCTCTTTTAGGTTTATAGTCGTGTCTCTTACTAATGTGAAGGAACAGACATAAATGCACTAAACAGCCTGAAGAAAGGGAACACCAAAATGGCTGTGTGATCTATTGTGGTTAAAATGCAAAAGAGCTTGTCCCAGATGGGCTTTATTGTGCAAGTCTCGCTGTTGCAAGCTGTGAAAAAATAAGAGCTCCTCTGTTTCCTTTCTCGCTCCCTTAACATGTGCCTCATCATCATGCCGATGTCTAACTGGGAATGGAGGATTGTGGTTACTCCTATTAAAAGCTGAAAAATAGAGGCTCATACACCAGATGTGATCAAGACTCACTATTTACTCCCAACAGTTATTTCTGTATGCAAATCTGTGGGGATGACATACAGTGATGGGACCATATGTTGTACATGTCTGTCTGATCAGCCGCCTGTGCCCATGTATGAGGGAAACTACAACTAGCAATTATGGAAATCTCTTGTGGCGAAACAATGGCATTGGTATCATCTGTAGTTGTATCATAAATTCATAGTGAGGTTTAAAGGTGTTGTTTAAGCTAACACAGCCTAATTATTATCTAGCATTAGCAGAATCTGCAAAACACCAATTTGCCTGCAGGAATGTTTACAATTTATACACCTAATAGCGACTGTTCAAGCATTTGTTTTGTGTGGCCTGAGCAGCGCTATTGAACCCTGAGCCTGTGTCAGCTACATTTCACTCCAGCTGTGCCTGCAAGACAGTCATTAGCTGGGGGAAAAAAACAGGAAGCTACTTAGCCAACAAAGAAGCAGGAATCTACCTGAGGACTGATGCTTTGCAAATGAGCACGACAACGAAATTATTTGATTATTTAAGACGTTGAGAGCAGGTCAATTTGCGCCATTATTAAACTCAGAAGTGAAGGAAAAGCAGCAGCGGTAACCTGAGAACACACAGTGAGACGGCCTGTCTAGAATTTTAAAAAGCCCCGTCACTGCTGCTGGCAAACATCTATTATTCCAATTATCCACATTTTCTCGCAACAGACCAGAAACAAAACCTTAAAATGGACTAACACTTGTGAAAATCCTCCATTTATGTAGCCATTATGCAAAACTAAAGAATCTAAAGGCACTGGTCAAATAACTCTAATTGTAGCAAACTGTGTTCCAGCAGCTGTATTTATGTAGCATCTCATGCAAATACTAGACTCTCGCTTCACAGTCAAATCCACTTGGGAAAGATGGGCAATCCTTGTAAATATCGTGGTTGTGTGCGAAGTATTAAGTTTTATACATTTATCACAGTGCAACATGGGAAAGAAAAATAGTCCCGAATCTCCAGACCAACAAGCTTTAAAAATATGTTTTTTGAAGGAGGTATGGGAAGAGCAAGCCTTAAATCAAAATCACTTAGCCCCTGGCAAAGAAACACTCTGTGGAAAATTCAAAAGACATTAGAAAAGAAAAAACAAGTTATCCTTTTGTCTTTACTTCTTGAGACTTCAAAAATTCTTACAAAATGAAAAAAAATGTCTTTTTGTATGCCAAAGTCCTCTTTGATGGTGCCAAACCTAGCATGCAAGGATGATGTGCCTGAAAAATGGCGTTTGAAAAGAAGTTGTTTTTGAGAAACTTATGAGAAATTCGGCGAAACAAACCACAATGAAAAAAATAGGGATGTGTAGGTTTAGTTGACAAAACGATTTAACTCTGTCAACCATGCTAGTTGGTTAAAGTCAATATTTTCTATCACTGCAGAACGTAAACACAGGTCGCATGCTGTGTCTAAGCTGAAGTGCAGCCAGCTAGCACTAGCCAGGACTGTAGTTGCATTGTTGTCCAAGGCAAATTTCCATTCAAAGTTAATAAAGATCAACTTTGGTGTTTCTCAACCCTTTTTTTCATGTGTTTGCGTGTGCTTGACTGATGGCGAGAACGAGTTCTGAAACAGGTCCAGTGTTGAAGGAAAGCAGGGCAGCCATTACAAATCCTGAGAACAGAGTGACATGAGTTTCCCTTACCTTCCACTTTATCAGGTCTGTCCGCAACCAAATCTTGTTGATAGAAAAAAGTCACGTTGGCATCTTGCAAGATCTCACTTGTTGCTGAAAGGTGAGGGAAACCTTCGCCATTCTGTCCCCAGGATCTTTCTTGTGCCATTTCATGCTAGCTTGGTGGCTGTTATTTCATATACTTGATATAGACTATCAAAAAAGTTAAAGATAACAAAGTGGGGGAGGTCTTCATCTGAAATAGGTGGAAAATATCAGAGTTTGTATGTCTGGCATACATCCTATATGGATGTAAGCAAGCCTTATTTTTTATTCATCATAAAGTCAAGGTTTCATCATTCTGAAGAGATGGCCTGATATAGGGAAGTGTCAGCCTTAATCTGCCATTTCCCTCCTTCCTGTCTTGTTCTCTCTCTTTCTGTCCTAATCTCGGTCCTTTCCTCTCATGTGCTTACCTCCTCAGACCTGCTTGAAAGATCCTTTCCTCTCACACACACTGTTCCTATTAAAGGGTGCAGACGACGAGACTCTTAGTATTCAGCTCAGTTCCTGCCGTTCTTTTAACTCCATGGGGTTCTTCCCTTCCTTTTAGCCCCCAAGCTGGCTTTTAAGAAGTTAAAGCCTGAGGACTAATGACAAAAATCTAACACAATAAGTGTTACGGATATGAAACCAAATTGGATTCCTTTCATTTCGCTAAATGAATGTGTCCCACTCTAGTGAAGCTCATCCTGAGCAACAAAAGTTCCCGTACAGTAAAGTACCCTTACTGCTGGTTACAATTCACAGCGTTTCATTTATTTGAACTAACTCATAAATCTCTCACTTTTATTCTGAAAATAAATAAGAATATGACTCATCTTCTTATTTAAGGGCACATTTTTTTAAGGCCGCAGTTGAAATACCAGCTTCCATTTGGGTAATTATCCTTCAAATTTGGGCTAAATGAGAGAATATCCTGGTGACATCTGATTAATTAGAATTGGATTTAATGGGCCTATCTAGGCTCTATTGGATTAATTAATTGGCAGATGATAAAGTCTAGTGTTGCAGGCCTATTACGTTAACTGTCACAGTGCATTTGATGACAAGGTGCCAACTGATCCATTCAGCGGCACAAACATGATTTGATAGGATATTATCCCGCTGTGGGGGGGTGGGGGGTGGGGATGGGGGGTTCGATCATTTTAAACACAGGCTGCTGAGACTTTACTGTAATGACAGAGCCATGAATATAGCCTGATAAATGTACGTTACTGAGAGCAGCTGGCAGCCACAGTAAAAGGGTTCCTCTGCAGATAGGACTGACTGCTCACTCACAGGAGACTGCTTCAACACCGTACCAGAGCGCTCTTTCATTTGCATACAATTATATTTCGACTTCTATCAACTTGTGCACCAGAAGGTGAAACTCAGTATTTGCAAATAGAGCAGCTTTGACCCTGATAACAAAAAAAGGGGGCTCTACACATGGAAATAGTTCCCTTGAGAAAACAAGGACTAGTTTCTCTTTTGTTAGTCAAGCTGATATCAAAAGAACAGACTTGAGTTTGGTTGCTTCCCATTCTTCACCTCCTCTGCATCTACTTAACTGGTGTTGCTGTTTACGTCCTTCCTTCAAGACATGGTCAACCCTGTACTCTTTGGTACAACCACTGTGCTCCTTTGCCTGTGGGCCATTGACTGCGCTGTCACTCTGAGGACTCGGTGGCTCGTCTCTGTCCAGACTTTTATTTGTTCTGGCCCTGCAGTGTAGAGATAAACTCTTAACATCATGACAGCAGAGTCATGCCTATCATTTGGCACAGGTTAAAAACGATTCCTTTGACAACCCATAGACACCCTAGGACTTGCATAACTCCTACTTCCATTAAATCAACTCAGACATCATAAAAAGAATTTACAAATTCGCATTATAGCATTCTGGAGACAGTCTCTATGTTTGAAGTTAATTTCAGATACACAAGGCATTGGTTTTGCAAACTTAAGATGAACTCTAAATTTTCCAGGTATTAAAAGTTCTTTAACTTGAGCTGAATCTTGATTGAGCCACTTCCCTGATGCTTAAAGAAACAGAGCTGTGTGCAAGTCTGAAATGTAATTGACAGAAGATTTGACAAATAAGATTTATAAGTGACATTACAGCTCATGTCTCTATTTTTTTTTCAATGTATCTGCCTCCCCACTGTTATTTTTGGTGTGGTAAAAGATGCGCCTGGTCCTTATCCAAAGGGCATGTCGATCTTTCCCCCTGTGAGTCAAGGCTGCAGACACTGGTCTGCATGCAGGGCAGGAAAGGAAAGGTTTTGGCATTTTTGTGAGTGTACTTCTGCTAATAAAACAGATTTAAACATTGTGTGTGACCGCAGGTGACCTGTGTTTTTGGCCTGCCTCGGGCTTTTTGTGGGCGGATAATATTTTACTTTGTCTCCCTGTCTGCCTTAGCTGCAGGCAACTCGCCTTACACTGACAGATGATAACAGCACTTATTCACAATGGCTGTGACAGGGAAATTGTGTGCCTGTGTGTGTGCGTGTGGCAAAAATGTGTGTTTATGCAAGCCTGTGCATTTTTTATTTCTTCTTTTGCCTGGGGGAAATATTTGATTTTAAAAGGCCTCCGCGTCGTTGATTAAATTTATTTTAAGTGCGGTTTAACTGGAGCGCTGTGACAACTGTTTGATTGCCATCCTGAATAATACCTTTGTGAGATCCGAGCTTTCAGTTAAAGCCACACGGTGACACATAATCGATAACATAAATGGGTTTTCCTTTGCTTTAAAAAGGGCCAAATTAGCCTAAGCCTAACCCTGAGGCTCCTGAAGAAAACTGGTTAACCATATGTTAATTCTTGATATTTTAATGTAGCTTGACCTTAAAATCATTCCTCTATATTCTAACAGCGACTTACTGTAAATAAGGAAGAAAAAAATACACTCTGATCCTCGCTGTGAGGATCTGTGAGCAAAATATTTCAGTGAGTGTTATGTCATTATTTTGAGGTTGGAAGAAAAGAGTCTTGATGTGTGGATGTTGCTAAGCAGCAAGCGAAACAGTCCAAAAGGTCTGTCTTTTCAAATAACTTGCTGTGTTTTAACCCTTCAAAGCCTCCACCTGCCTCTCTGTTTGGGATGGTAATGGAGTCTGTGTGTGTGAAGTGGTGGAGGTGGGGGTGTGGGGTGGCAGTTGAAGCATCTTTAACCAATTTCATACTGTGCCACAGTCGTGCTTCAGTGCTTTCACACTTCTCAGTGTATTTTCAAGAAGTTATGAACCCCAGCTGTTTCCTATTTTTATTTCCCTTTTGTGCGTGTGTGCGTTTATGTGTGTGTGTGAAAAGGCAACAGTCTGAACCCTGAGCTGCTTCACAAGCAAACACACACACACACACACACTCAAACACACACCCCGCAGACTGCGATCATCTCTCAGTGGCTGAATTACAACTAGTCTGCTGAGGCCGACAGAACAAACCAGTGAATCGCCGGCAGAATCTTGAACATGGAGAGAAAGACACCTTGTACGGTTTAATTGGTACACCCACGGAGAAAGGTGGTTTGATGACAGCTGCATATAAATGAGCTGCTTATTATCGCTACACAAGGAAACCTTTGACCTTGTTGTGCATGATTTCTCATGATGCTGTTGAGAGGTGATAACCATCAGGTCCTCATCTGGGGGTACAATTAAAAAAAAGGAACTGAAAACCTCATAAAAAAAAACACACTGTTGAATGTCAAGTGAACATAGAGAAGTTGTTTTTTCTTACCTAGAAGAAGAAGAAGAAGAGGTTCATTTGATGACTTACAGGCAGTAAGGTGTGAAAGTCCAAGAAAACTGGTAAAGAGGTACAGAATAGGGGAACAGCTAATTTAGTGGGTTTCCTCCATCAGAAGTCAAGCAGTTTTTATTGGGTGTTAGATGCATCTGGATTTGTCCCATTGAAATGACTGCTCATGATTTTTATTAGGCTCAGTCCCCAAGAAGCTTGGAAAACAGTCAAATCTGTGGATGTTGCTCTTCGATAAAGATGATGCTGTTCTGTTGGCTCCATCAAACTCTAACAGTCAACATTAAGTGGTTTGAGCTGAAGGCAGAGGTTGTAATGAGAGAACATGGTTCCTTGGCTGGAGTGAGATACTTGAACCCTTTACTGAAATGGTTCAAGTATCTCTGAATGGTGAACACAAAGGCCAATGCTGGCTTTGAACAAGGTCATTGTAGAAGAGTGGTGAATTGGAAAAACTGAGAAAAAATGTGAAATGGGGGCTGAACTAACCACTCTGGGTTGCATCTTGACTGAGTTGAAGATACCCCTAAGACATCACCCGATATCAAATCATTTTTCTTTATTTGAAGGGAAGAAGTCAAACCATAGACTGAACGGACAACTTGGCTTCGCCCTCCATCATTACACAAATTTGAAGCAATTGCTCTCGGTATTCCCGGGATTTTCTCCACTTCCTGGACCCACCACTTGCGCAGTAACGTTGTAAGCATTCCACCACTTGCGCGGTAGTATTGTATACATTCGGCGGGAGAGTCACTGTGATGACACTCAACTCATTCTATATACACCCTATGGTCATAACATAACAATAGCAATTCTTGGTAAGTCATGGTCGCTTTCTTGAGAGATTGTCCCTTGTTCCACTTTTGGTAGATGTGTCTGAGCTCACAGCGGTCTGTCTGGTCACCATCTGTTTGTTCTCCGACAGGCGCCTCAATAAGCAGTTAAAGTCTAAAAACACAAAAAGGCTACTCTGCGCACTTGTTTTTAAAGAAGCTCATTTTCAGTCTGCATGTAGCCCTGAAACAAAAGCATAACCTTGCTAAGCTGCAAACATGTCTTGCTAAGCTACAAAGCATCAGATTGAAGACAGAATGGTTGGTCTGGAGACAAAGAAAAATACCATCTGAGTCAAAACAGCTTAGAAGAAGACACGATAGCTAGGCGCTATTCTTCTGCAAGCGGCAGGTGTAATGTTTTGCAAGTTTTTTCCACAAGTGAAGATAACTGACAGACTGCCAGATTATCTTCTTTGAATGTTTGATTTGTTGTGAACGTACGTATGGCATGTAGCGTTGTGTGTGGGTGCTGGCGCGTGGGTAGGATTTTGTTTGCTCTCAACCAGCCACCTTTTTTAAGAGAAACTGTTGATCGTTTGGTTTTTTAAGTTTAGATCTTCTTTGAAAGATGATGCAACTGAGCAAACTTATCATAAGACATCATGTTCTGTGTTCAGACGGCTGGTTGCTGCTTGGCAGGGCCTTCAAATAATCGGAGCAACCACTATCCTCAGACAGTCTGCATTTTTAAAGCTGTATCACAGTTTGAAGTGTATTGGAGATCAAATCCTGGTGCATCATTTTAACCTTAATGCATCCGTGTGAAGTTGGGCAGAGAAACCCGACAATCCCAGTTTCTATTCTGATTTTAAATTTGAAAGTGATGAGATCAGTTGCGAGCACATCCATCTAAAATAAAATCTAGTTCAAAAGATTCCCCTTTGCTCTGTTATCTGAAATGCCTGACACTGAGACACTGATATCAACTCATGAAAAGTGCACTGAAAGAATTGTATTCTCTGTGAATGAAAATGGGCTTTGCAATCAGATCACCGTAAATTATAGAAATGCAGTATCAGACAAAAAGGAGGTTTCAAAGAGTTCTTTTAAGGAACTATTTTTTATCAAAAACACACCATATTTCAAAGGTAGCCATGAAAAACACAATCCAGCCGCCCTTCTCAAAGAAGACAAAGAAGAAACTGATAAGAGAAGACAGAAACTAGTTTCTCCATGCAGCAAAAAGGCAGGTAAGAGCTGGACATCAGCCGTAGAAGTTTTGGACAAACCACCGATAAAATTACTCCTCCACTTTCCTGTCTTGCACCGCACAACTACATACAGCAACTACTCCTAGACCTGGCAATACAGACTGAGCAGTCAAGCTGTCTTTGCTTTCTTATCAGCATGCACATATATGTGCTTGACTGCAGGAGAGTTTCATTATCCAGTTGCTGATCCCCTACAGCAGCCAGTCAGCATCGGGCTCTCAGACTCTTTAGGGGCACAGCAAAGAGATTCCATATGGTACAAAGGCGCTGAGCTCAGGCAATCAGATGAGGGATATCCATCAAAGATCTGGCCTTGCAGTCTGTGCGGCTCACTGAGCCGTTTTTTTTTTTTTTTGCCTCATAATGCTTACCAAATCATCACTCCATGAGTCCAGAAAAGTATATACAAAAAGGGGGTGCAGTGTTGGGGGTGAGAACGGGGGAGGAAAAAGTGACAAATGAGACAGAGATCATTGATTTTTCCTTTAGGAGTGATCATTCAGTGTAGCCGAGCGTGTGAGGTGTTTTTAGAGCTCTTAAATGGTGTGACAACATAAGAAAGACCCCCGGGGTGGGTGTCTAGCAGTTGAGCTCTGAACTGAGAAGTCAATTATGTTCAGAGTCTTTCCTGTGGCATGTTAGGAAGAGATGCAAGACCATTTAGTGAGGGCTCCAAAACGGGACTTTCTTTTAGGGTTATGGTTAGGGTCAATTAAGCACAAATGCGTGACTACACCAAGATGCCAAGTTGGGGCCCAATCATAGTGACATGGCCCTCCTTTACTGGACAGTACCATTTATACGCTGGTTTGACATTTTTATTTTGATGCGGTGAATGATTACATGCTATATTCTATACCTGATAAACCTTGGAAAAATACAGCGTCCTGAAGGGCATTCCACTGCTTCGGACATTAACCCTGAAAGCATTCTGAGTAATTTTCTCATCAGTTTTATTCAGAGTCAGAAAAAGAGGGAGGACACAAAGCATGTTATTCAATTCTATTAAGTTTTATGAGCCTTTAAAATCCACAGTTTGAGCTTTTACTGGAGATATTACATCATTAGAAGCCCAATCACCGTAGATAGGTGGAATGTGCGATATTTGCAGATGGAGATTTTGATCTGTGCGGCTAATTAGAAAACACAACCCCTCAGAAAAGACAAAATTAAGTGCTGTCAGACCAAAAGATTAACTCTACATCCGTTTAAAATTCCTCGTCCCCTTGTCAAGGCCATCCTGGCAGTAATAAATTGGGTACCAGGTGTCTTGTGGGCAGCAGACAGAACATAGAGGAGATAAGCTCGGCCTCGCTTCCCTGCCAAAGGACACGGCAGATTATAAAAGAACTCATGCATATTCTGTAGGACCCATCGCTGCCTCTATCCTGAGAGGAGACAGCGGCTGTGTACTGATTTTTTTTTTTTTGTGTGTGTGTGGAAGGAGGATTCCAGACCACAACGCGCTGCCCCCAGCACTACAATCAACGCCACCAGTCCCCACAGCGCCTGATACGCAGCCATAAATTCAGATTTCATGGCTTTAGGGGTTTTGCAGAGGGCTTGTAATTGTTCTGCTGCTGTCGAGCTATCATGTACACACACACACACACACACACACACACAAACAGAAGTAGATTAACAAACACATAATGGTATGGAATTTTCATGTTCTCATTACCATGCTTGTCCACACATGCCCCTCGCCCACACAAACACTTAAACACAAACGTGTCCCAGGAATAAAAGTAGAAACATTTCCAAGAGTAGGTAGTAATTTCCAGATCAGAGCAAGAACCTCCAAACATAATTACACTTAGAGAAGCCGCCTTGGGAACTTTACTGCTCTATTCAAAGAAAAAATGATTCTCCAGGATAAGGGTAGTTTCAAGCACTTTGAGGGACCTTCCTCTAGATCTGTTTGGTTTGTCTCTGCTTAGCCACGGCAGACGGGTCAGCCACTGGGATAGGTTTCTACTCACAAGCAGCTCCAGTATGCAGAGCTCTCTGCAGCAGATCTTTCTATCTTTGCTGGATGCCAGATTAATGGTGCATCGATCAGCACGGGGCAGATTAAATGAGACAGGGAGTCAGACACCGAAACCACATTTAAATATCTTTGCTAATTCTCAGAGTTAAATATTCCATGTGGGCTCCAGATTGTATTTCTCTGATCTACATCAACCAACCATTATCATAAGTGGAGCAAGGCTCTAGAGTCAACAGGTCAGAGGTTTTCAGATGCTTGAGGAGAAGTTCATGTTGGAGGAAGAAAAACACTGATTCTGTGTTTACCGCAGGAAATCCCCAGTTTTGTTACTCCAGCTGTCTGCTGGTGCTGCGCTCTGAAAACACAGCCAGTGAGTGATCATAAAAATATGAGTACAGAGCCAAACCACAGCACAGCAAAGACAGACTGAACATGGATCCGGAGGAAGTCAAGCATCCAGCCTCATTTTCTGCCCTATAGCAAGTTTTCAACCAGAATAAACGAGTAGGATATTATACCCTATGATCATTACTGTTGTGGATGTTATTGTTAATATTTTTACTGTCATTGTGCAATATTTAAAATCAAAGCTGAAATAATGTATTTGTTGAAACTTGAATGAAGCAAAGCTGAAAATGATAATCCAACAACTGCTATGATGTATTGTTTGGACTGATGGATTATTGGGAGCTTCAATTAAAACCTTTTTTCTTCATTATAGCTTCAGAACAAACACCAGGGAATAAACAAAAACATGAGGATGCATCCTCTGGAGATCTTGAATATCTGCACAAAACATTAGAGCAAAATCCAGGACTTTTAGAGATTGTTAGTTCTGTTCTCATTGTGGTGCTCAGGAAAATATCAAGTTATTAATGCAAAAGAGATGGTGCAGGTACCTCTCTTTTATACAAACGCAACCTTTAACTCGACCATCCAATTCGTAGTTTATCTTGTAAATCCTGACCAAAGTCACCCAAAAGAAAAGCAGTCTAAACGTGCTGAATGCAGTTCACATTTATATATATTTTGAGGCACAAAATCATTGATCCATCGCAGCAACCTCAGTCAAGCGCAAAACTTCTATGTTCATTCCCAGGGCGTTCAGAAACACATAGAGTTTAACAGAGCGAACAGCTTCACATGAATATGAAATAAATTTAAACAGAGATAAACTCTTCAGTGTGTAGCCTGCGTACAGAAACAAACAGGTATCAACCCAGCTATCTCCCCTCTAAGTTGATGAAAACTATAGAATGCACTTGGGCTGGGCGATAAACCGAAAATTTACGACAATAACCGACGTCATTTTGCCCATGTCAGTATATTCAGTGTTAAATAAATAAATAAATGTTGGTTTTGGATGTGTGTAGGTAGGCTTTGGTCTCATGTCCCTTTTAAGATGCTGCCCTATGTCGGAGACGTGACTTCACCCCATCTAGTCCGTAACAAAGAAGAAAAGGAGGAGATGGAGGACGGTTTAAAGGTTGTGGCGGCTGGAGCGGCAGCTGAAGTAGACGAAGTTAATGTGGGAAAGGGTGAGCAGCTTTTGGAGAAGTTATCGTCCATTTATCGTTATCGAGGTGAACTGCTCAATATACGGTGATATTGATTTGAGCCCGTATCGCCCAGCCCTAGAATCCACAGATAATATAATATACAGATAATATCTGTCAGTATTCAACTCTAAATCTGTTTTGACTTGTTTCCTCCTTCTCCATTTCTTTGAAACAAAGGTACAGTCATCAGTGAATTCACTTTTTGCAGTCTTGTAGTTTTCTGTCACTTCGATGTACCTACAGTCTATCAGAAGTAGGGATGTTCCCAGCGGTTAATTTCACTGACGTTTAAACGACCAATTTGAAACCGAATATTCGAAAACACGAAAATTAATTAACTCCCAGAAAATAGCCCAAATTGAGCACATGTCGATCTATATGGCCAGATATCATCTGAAATCAATATTAAGAGTACATGAAAGCCATGCTTATAATATTAAAATATGTTACAGAATCTTATTTTAGCGCTGGAGAATGACATAAAGTACGTGAAAGATCAAAGCAATTAAGCTCCGCTGCGCTCAAGCCGAACAGCCTGCTGCGTCGTTGGCCTGCCTCACGCTATAATCACAAAATGAAGAGTCTTCAGAGTCAGACAACATCACGTTCAACAACGTTTATTTTCTAAACTAGACTTAAACTTTGCTCTTTTTTCTCACCGACATCGCTCTGGCTGATCACATGTGTAGATTCACTCTAAGGATTTCTTAGGATATTTTTTTATAGAATAAATGAATATTATTTACTTAACAGACAAGTAAGGACAGCCCCATTTACACGAATAACCGCACACATCCCTACTTAAAAGCTCCATGTTCTTGCGAGTCTAACCTTGTGCTGCTCTTACGGGGATAGTGTTACCTCTGTAAAGAGGAGCAGCTCTCTCAGTGTTAATGTTCAGAGTTGATCATTTCAGGCTATCAAAGCACTACATAAACACTCTGTAGTTCACCTGGCTGCAGTAAACAGCATGTTCTGTCTGACTTAACATGATAACTCTATATCATTAAAGATGGCGATGCTGTTGAAAGTGCAGTGAACTGAATGACTGTCCCTTACACCTCTCACCAGCAGTTAAAGGCCATCATAAAAGCGCAGTACAGCCCTTTCATTAAGAACACAGTAAGGGTCAAAGCACTTCGATTTAAAGGCAAGAAAATTACAGCTATAGCTGCAACAGACAGATTATTTGTTGACTTGGAATAAGGATCCTTCCACTTTTGTACATTCCCTCTTTTATCTGTTAAGTGCACTTTCTTATCTTAAAAGATCGACAGGGACTGCACAACTGCATTGTACTGTAGCCAAGTGTTGGCTGAATTATCAGACAAAGGCAAGAAATCTGGATATTTTACAAGAAGAAGTCTCAAATGACTGAAATGTCAGATTTCAACAAATGGTTTAACCTTGATACCAAACTATGATCAGTAAAATGAACGAGTTAAAAGTGAGAAAATGTTTGACTTAGATTAATGACTAAAAAGTAATTACCTTTTATTGACTTGAACCAGACTAAAAATACAGGACAAAAAAAGACTAAAATGACTGAAACTATCAAAATTGAAACGTGGGAAAACTGGAGAGGAGGTTAGCCCAAAATCAGCCTGACTATCTTGTAGTGAGGGGAGTTAATTCATTCACTGATTGCTGAGGCTGCTCACATACTCACACTCGAAACAATGCCACAGACTTCCAATACTTGGGGAGTGGTATCTTGCCTGAGGACACTTTGACATGCAGACCGGAGCCACAGAGAATCAAAACCCTAATCGCCCAATTAGCCACTGACCCGCTCCTCTTTTTCATCTCTGCCCCACTTTGATGAGGAACACTAATATCACATATTCACCTATAAACGGTTTAATTACCCTAAATATCTATGTGACTTTCAGAAAACATGAATTTTTCTCTATTTCACACTGCTTTCATATTCACATTTGTGTTCAAAGAAACGATAATACGGGTGATTCTCATCTTAAAAGGACATATTTATGTGCGGTCTGAAAGTGTTTGATGTGCAGGCACCAGAAATGTCACATTTAACCGTTGCTAAGTAAATACAGTGCTCAGGCTGATTAGTGAGTTTACTTATTCTCTGCTGATCATCAGCTGAGTATTGAAGTACATAAAACAGATTATTATTAAATCTGTCCAAACCTGACCTACTTCCTCCTCAGACACAGCAGTATTATGAGAATGTAATGAAGTAACAGCATGTGGCAGACAGCGTAAGGTGATTATGTATGTAAAGCTGGACTGGAAAATCTTTGACTGGACATTTTTATAAGCAAAATATTTTGGATTTTTTTTTAAATAACTGAAGTAGATTAACCTCAAACAGCTGTTTTTAGGTAGTTCAAGGATTGTTCGAAATACACAGACCCTCAAAACTCTTTAGATTTCAACATGGATGAACTCTCTGTCTCTCCTTATCTCTCTCTGTCTCTCTCTCTCTCTGTGTGGAGGTGCTTTGCTTTGTTTAAGTTCAAGGATGAATGCTGAGAGCCTGACACCAGTGTGCAGAGAGATTAAAATCAATACAGTAATGGCAGATATCCGCAATGAGGTCAAAGCAACACAACTCAACAGGATGAGGGGGAGTGAAGTCTGACCACATGCCGCCAAGTCTACAACCACGCATCAACTCATTCAAACCAGTATTTTGACTACAGTGAGCAACAAGAAGTTGGGGTCAGTGGATTTTGCAGAAGCAGCAAGAGGGGGAGGTCAAGCAGGAGCTAATACGACAGCAGTCCTTCACGGTGACAGTTTGAAAGAAAAACAACTCCAGGACTTACACAACCCGCTCTGAATTCTGACACCCTGCAGATAAAAGCTGTATCTACTAGCTAAAATGATGGAAAACAACCTTTGAACATGCTGGAAATCCTTTACAAGCTTCACGCTGGGAAAACAGAGGCAGCGGAGGATGCACAAGCTGACAAGCCGGTCCCACAAGAGCCTCCATGTTTTCCAGAGTGTCTCTGCAGAGATCAGGGATTCAACTGATCCTCAGCAGTTCATGACATGCTTGCTTGAATGTCAGACGTGTGAAGCACAGTCAGTGGATGAAATGTGCGGTGTTTTCCCCACCATTTCACTTTCACCATCTGTGCGTTGATATGCAACTCGGGAGTGGAGATTAAAGACTAAGAACCAAGTGCAATAAAAACTTGTCATTGAGTCTTAGGGGAGAAATAAGATCTGACTTCCACTGGGGGGAAATTTTAACAGCAGGGCTTAAGCTTTAGCCGAACACAGATATGTAAAAAATGCATCCCTGATATATCAAAGCAATAAAAATAGATCCCTTGCAGGATAAACATCAATAGTGGCGCATGTCACTGAAGCATCATACTCAACAACATAACATATACATACTGTTACTTGTATTCTCTAGTCATCGGCCTTATATACACTACTCATGTAACCTTGACCAAAGGAACTACTGTTACACTGCAGCTGCTATTATAGAGCAAACCCTGAGAACAGCAGTTATATCCAGATAAAGAGTACGCTGACTGTTTAATGTAAAACCTACAGTATTAATCACTCTTAAGAGGATTCATCCTCTAAGTTAGTTTATTATGTCGTATCTTATGTTGGATTGAACAGAAATCCACTGCAGATAAGATTTTTCATGAATATCTTGAGCTAGCACTACTACAAGGCTGTAGTGATGAGCCTGTATCGTGCAAAGCTAAATGCTAGAAGATACAGAGAGAAAATGTGCTTTATTTATTTCCAAGAGGAAATTCAATCCCTCAGCTCTGTTATTTATCATGCTACATACACACAGGCTGAAATGCACATACTGTACATGCACAAACAGAGCCCTATGAACGTGCATTCATAGAGAGGTGTGATGGTGAAGGGGCTGCACTCGTAATTGCACCTGAAGTAGCAGTTTCATGCTAAAGGGTACTTTAGCGGTGCCCAGAGATAAACTGGGACTTAACTATCTAGTCTACTAGTCCACCCTTCATATTTTGATACATACTTGACAACGTTTATCCTGGATATTACTCAAGGGAAATGACAGAGGATAGTTTCAGTCGGCAGGAGTCATTCACAGGCGCTGTGAATGTCTTTGTTATATTTTATTCCACACATTATCCATCAGCAGCAGATCTACCAACCCAATCATAGTCCTTTGAGATTTGAGATGATGTCACTCAAGTGCTGCTAGAGCGTATTTATAAACAACCAAGATGGCAGCTGCCACCACTGAAGGCTTGTTATAGCTGCCTTTTTAAATGAAACACATGATGTATTTTCATTAAAACAAGACAACATAACTGCACAAACTAGGGGTGTACCGATACAACTTTTTTTACTTCTGATACAATACCGTTATTGCTGCCTTCAGTAATGGCCGATACTGGTATTGAGCCGATATTGGCACAAAATTGTGCATGACAAGTTCTGCTCTCAGCTGCAACGTAAATTAGTAAACACAGTTTTTGTGATAACATGGGCTCTGCATGCTGTATCTGGGTGCTGCTAGATAGAGGAGCTGGAGCGGAGTTTGGAATAGACTAGTTGAGCTCTAAGATTTTAGATTCAGGCCGATATAATCCGAAATTTGTTTTTTTGCTGAAAACGGACTTATATCCGATATCAGTATTGTATCTTTCCCCTGCATCCTGCTGTCTGTTTACATTTCTGCTGCTATGTGCTTTATTACATGTAGGGCTAGGCGATATGGGAAAAAAGTTTATCATGATATATTTTTTTCATATTAGTCGATATATATTACAATATTTGTCTTTGTGTCTCTTCGACGTTTTATCGTATAGCGTTGCACTAGAGAAAGCAGACTGAATGTTTGGCTGTTTCGGCTGCACAGGCACCATGGGCTCCTTGCTCTGCTCGGGGTTTGTAACGTATTGCATTGCGCATGCTCTGCCCCGCGGCACTGCTGCAGGTGGTTAAAAAGATCTGAGGTATTCCCCAACTTTGCAAAAACATGTACTTGACATAATTTGCAGTGCACATTACTCTGCTTTATGTCCGACCTCAAAAAAACAAAATACCTCCACACCACCGACATTTTCGTGCCAGTGTTGTCGTTGATTTCATCATCTGTTGAGCCTTCATCTGCATTTCTGTAGAGGGTAGCACTCATTTTCTTTTTTTCTCACCGACAGTGCTGTCAGCTTCACGTGTTAAAGTGCTATGGTTGCGTGTAGCTGCAGCCTGCTACGATGCACTTGTTTGCTACTTGGTTCTAATTCAGAACATGATTGGTTCAGCACGAAGCGGACCCGGAGCAACTCCTCTTTTCATTGGATATTTGTATAGTCTACCAAAACATGGCAGAATGCCAACTATCAAAAAGAATATTGACCATGTTTATATTGATACTGAGGGAAATTAATTTTCAATATATACTGTTATTTTTTTATCGCCCAGCCCTAATTACATGGTTTACCAGACTGGTAGTAGGTCTGTTTAATTGCCTCAAGAGTTAGCATACTTTCATGTGAGACTGTTTTAGACCCACTCACCAGGCTGACAGATTCTTATACAAAATCTTTAAACATGAACTAATGTGATTAAAATGAGATCTATTGATTGACAGTTTGATTCTTTGGGTTCATCTTTGACAAAATGCACAAGCTTTTACTTTCATAGCAGAGCATGAGTGAAGAGGTGTCAGGCTGGTTATTGAAGCCAGACGTAATACTTGATTGAGTTTTCAGACTCTTGAGTTTAACTGCCTGTCATGTCCACAAATATAGACTGAGCCGAGTGGAGGAAATCAAATACTCTCTATAAGTCAGTTGATAAGCAGTCCAGAGAAAGAAAAACCTTTTGATGTACAGAGTAATATACGATACAGAGTGTCGCCCTAATTAGTGTTTAGTGTTTAGTCAGAAACACAGGCGAGGACGACCATACACTGAAACTGCACACATGCATTTGTGTGTGTGTCTTTCTGTGTGTGAGCGTGTAGACCACGCTATCTTTGTTGCGCAGCCCTGCACCCTCACTCGGCTGAGCTGACAGACTTGCTCTGCCACCTGCATAAGTAAAACCAACAGAGAACTCCTCCTGGCTTTATGGTCGTGTGTCTCTGGACAGAAGTCTGTTAATGTTTGGAGAAGATATTCAAATGTGACATTTCTAAGATTCAGTTAAATAATGTATTGAGACTAAATGCTTCAGCTCTAGGTCTCTAAGAAAGTGGATTAATATTGAAGATGTTGAGATTATGAGTTTCTGTTCAACCCTGCAGGAGTCTCATGTTAGAGTCGAAGAAGAGCCTCATGGTCTCTCAGAGGACGTACATCCGAGACAGACAACCTCTCATACTTGTATTCATATTCCTTCAGGCAATTCTTAGTCCCGCAGATGGAAACTGGAGCACAAACCCACGCAGCAACAGGGAGAATAAGAAAAGTTAACATAGAAGAGCGCCGTATAACACCCGGATCTTACCGCAAACCTTTAAACAAGCCGATGCAGCGCACCAGTTTAGGGCAAAATCCACAAATAGCACACTGATTCTATAAACAGCAGCTAGGGTTAACTCATGAACACAAGACTCCTTTTCTTCTGTGGCCTTGCCAAGATGTAAAGCACTCAAGATGGACAAAGATCTCCGGGATAAAGACGCTTCAAAGGTTTAGAGAAACACAGTTATATCAAGAAATTGGCTATTTATAGAAAGTATTTCTAAGTTGAGAGAGATAGAAAACAGCTCTGCTCTTTGAAGCTGCCATCAAAGATGCTGAACAGAAATGAGGCTGTCATTGGGATAACTAATCTGGCCTTTAAAAGAGTATCTCTCTGGTTTAGCATTATACTGCTGTAACTCTATCAGAATCACAATGGATAGTTTTTAAACCCGATCGACTCAGAGATATCATCTTTTATTCAATGCATTCTTTTCATTATCAAAAGTCTGGAGGTTATCTTCATCATAATGCAACTCCACTGCCAGCAATTTGGACAGAGAGTTAGATATGTTAGGGTGTAGAGAGAAACTGTAGACATGTAACCACTAAGATTAATGCTGGTTGTGCAAGAGCCGTGGTGAACCTTGACGGTATGACCATGATCCAGAATGCAAAACACCATAGAACGGAAACTATAGTATCCGAACATAATACAGCCATCATTCATTCAATCATCTAAACTTCAGCCTTTCCCTGTATGCCATGGCTTAATGCGTTCTCAGAAAGAGTGGGTCTAAAAGAAGAAGCAGTCATTGCTAATGAACTTATGTAAGCATGACGTTAAAGCTCAGAACAGAGGGTCAAATTTTCTCTTCAGCAACAATTAAGAGAGCACAGTAGTTTGACCTTTATGTGGTAGACAGAGCAGAGCAGTGTGTAGGGTGAGTATAATTGTTGATTCTCTTTTGTGTTTAACAGACTATCCACTAACAGTCACCTATTAGCTAAAATACCACCAAAACTGTAGGTTACTCACACAACCGAAATAAGCAAACTGGTCAGAGCATAAGGAATAGTTTAATGAAATCCTTTTATATACAATGTGCACAGTCTTTAACACTGCAGGGCCGTACCTGCGTCCAAATGGACTTGAAGCACTTGGTGTCTAGATCTTTGCTTGTGTTGTTCTTACTAGGAAGCTCTCCTCCCCTCACTTGCAAAACCTCCCAGACAATGGGATAAGGGCAGGGTAAGGTTATTACCGTTCTTCATTTACATCCGATTACACTCAGCAATTGGTGAGTTACTGTAAGAGTGTTTGAGAGTGTTGGAAACAATGAAGCTATAGCCAAAACTGGATAATTCTACATGTCCAGGGTTTCCACTCAGCCATTAACAGCACTTCAACTTTACCATCGTATGGCTGTCATCTCATCATAGAGGAGAAAAAAGAAGTCACATAAACCCCAAATTACTGTTGAGTTGATAAGGAAATATAGAACCTAGAGTACAAGAGCACACACACTTAGAGTAAGAGCAACACAGTATGTCTTAAAGGTACATTTCACAATTTCAGATACACACAGTATCCCTGTTAGTGAGATGTCAAGGTTGGTAAACACATCCTGTCGCCCTTACCTACAGGACTGTGTCCACTAGTAGCGTAATTGCAGTAGCAGCATCCAGTTTCAGTCTAAGCTCATCTTTATTTTAAACTAGGAGATTTGTTTCTATTCTATGATTTTATTAAATTTGCTGGTGGAAACAGGCCCTTATTTCATTTTAGTTTGTTTTTGCTACAATCACATTTTTAATCAAAACCTCCTACTGCAAAATTTTTAAAAAGTCTAAAAAGTAGTTACAGTTTAAAGGAGCATCAGGTGTAGGATTAAGTAAAAAGTCCTAAATTGCAACTGAGCGTTATTAATCTGCTGACTCAGCCGCTTAAAAGACCTGGCCGACTGAAGACCTTCAGGAGGCAACCCAAACATTCTCCTGCCCTTTTCTAGAGCCTTTCTTGGCTGCAGCCATGATTGTCACATAACAGGTACTTGGTTTACATTTATACTTCTTTAGCATTTTGATTTTACTCAGTTAGAAAGCACAGGGGGGTCCTATAGGTCTGCTCCGGGGTCAAAGTCGATGCCAATTTTGATGTTGGCCCCCATGTACTTAAGCAGCATACAGGAGTCCAACTTGGGTCTTCACAAAAGCTAACTCAGCTCTCTAACTCGCTCTGCCACACACACACACACAGCAGGGCACACATGTCAGCACAGACTCAGTGCAATTAAATGTTGAAGTAGCAACATCTTTGCACTGTTCTGTGGTTTGGTTCGTTTTCACACTGCACTTGGTCAAACAAATCAAACCATCTGGACTTTGTCTTGTTAGTTGTCCCGAAAAAACACTGAGGAAGAAGAAGACAGCTCATCTATTGGCCAGAACAGAAAAGGGAAATCGAGCTGGCGTGTTCACCACATAAAGAAAGAAGCAGCATCAAATGATGCAGTCTTGAGGTTTCTGCTTTTGCTTTGGTGTTCACAGAACACATGTTTCATGAGAACGTGCCCAGTATGAGCAGCAGGCAAGGCATGAGCTATCCAGCATATTTTCTCTACTAATGAGAAAAATTGATTCGTAACTATAAAGAATGTATACTCTGATGAGACCACGAACTGATAAAGAACAGAAGTTTCTAAGGAAATGGACCAGGGTTTGTTCAAAGAGAGCCGGACCGCTCTGGTGTGAATGTGACCTTGCACACGTTCCTTTTCAGTATTGATTATTTTTGTTATAATGTGTCAACTATATCATTTACATTGGAGGTCTCTTCAAGCAGATAAAGAAGATAATGTTGAAGTCATCTTCACTAAAATCTACCTCTTATTTGTCTAGATTTGTTTTAATGTACATTTAAACTAGCAGTTTAATAATCAATATGAAATCAATCAATAGTAAAACCAGATCATGCTCTTTTTAATGAAGGTAACTGCAGTGTTTCCTGCTCCTTTACAGTTTACTTTATAAATAAAGACTCAAACATATTGATGCAGGTGCTGATGCGTGTCCCTCAGAGGCTTCTGCGAGGGAAGATGCTGGTCTTCTATCATATGGTTTATCATTCTTGATAAAAGGACTCGGGGGCATTGACTAATGCATTTACTATTAGCAAATGCATATAAGCTCCCCTATGGGTAAGTTTATTACACAGCTTCAATAATTGCACAGCCTATACGACAGCACATTAATTATCAACAGGTTGCATAAATTTATAATGTCTGTTCAGTGTGAAAATTCCTCCACCCCCACCCACACGCACAGTGAGGATTTTTCACACCTCTCTCTTATTTTTCAGTCATTATTGGCTGTCATTCAAAGCCGTGAAGAGACGTTCTTCCTGGTTAATTTACAACGCTTAATTACACTCAAAAATGTGGTGTTAGTGAGGTTGGTGTCACCCTGGAGATCTACAGGGCCAAAGCTACCATATTGAAAGGCTTTAACATGCTTATTGCACAACTCTCTCTGCAGAAGAGGTCATTTTGGCAGAGGGAACAAATATGCTGTACGAATGATAAGTCCTCTATCAGATTAGGTGCGTACATGCTATTAAAATGGTCCACTCCATATGTCTAACCAAGAATTAATGTTTCGAAAATCTGATATTTAAGGGTAAGCTGATAATGGTGGTGAAAAAGAAACAGCATTTTATCTTAAACCGTCATAAAATTAATGTATTGTTTAGCTCTGTTTAAAAATGTAACACATTTGGCCTCGTGATATGAGGTTGATGGCTTTAAATTCTGCAGTCAAAGTAAATGAAGTGAGTATGATGTGTCCCTTCATCTCTTTTTCATGAGGCAGATCAAAATGCGATCAAACACCGAGCAATAAACTTCGAACCTTTGAAGAGATGTCCTTCGAAGAGGTGGAAACATACATCTATATACACATGTGTATGAGTGTGCATGTGTCAAGAGATAGACAGAGAGGGAGAGAAAGAGAGAGAGAGAGAGAGAAGAGCAAGAAAGCTGTTCTTCTTAAAAGCATTGCCTGAGGCCTTTTACACTACAAAGTCTATCCTTAGATCAAAAAACTATGGGTTAGGTCTTCAACAGTCGGAGAAATCATGCACACAACACTCCTACACAAGATACAGTGCAATGCAGCTGCTTCAAAATCACAGTAAATACATTTCATTCCACAAACCATTCAGAAATTTAACACCTCCTCTGTGACAAATTCACACCAACCAAAACAGAGCAGTAATTGTTGAAGAACTCAAATCTTGAGTCTTGTTGTAGCTCAAAAGCGTCTGAAACAGCTCATGGTGAGGTACTGAGAAATTCTTTTTTTTTTCCCCTTTCGTTTTTCCACTTAAGTTTTAAAATTGCCTCCAAGTGTGGATTCAGGAGCTTATAGAGGCTCCACAGAATCATTCAGCAAACGGACCTGAACCAGAACATCAGAGAACCTTGTAATACTAATTAAAAAATGATTCAAGGTTTTTCTAAAGAATATCTCGAACACCAAAAAGAGCACTTTCAGAGATGGGAGGAATTTAAAATAAAAGAAAAATCCGCTACAAGGCCAAGAGAAAGAGAGCCATAAACTAGGACAGAGTAAGAGTGTAAAGAGTAAGACTAGATCTGTTAATTGATGACGACAATAGGGTGAAGTTTATAGAAGATATAATAGAGAGAAAAGGGATTTTATGCTGCCCACTTTGGTCAAATTAATCCAGAAGTAAGAACAGTACTATTTCCTTTTGATCTAAAGAAAGCACAATGTAGAAATGAAACGATCAAAGATATAAGGACTGTGTGTATGTGACACAGTAGCTGCTGCAGTTTCTATAACTGGTACATCTATCAATCAATTAATCAATCCATCATTTATAATGTGGCGCTGAATAGTAAAAAAGATCATTTCAATAGTTATCTCAGAAAAGTAGAGAAAAAGAATATGTCTGGACTTAACATAAACATAGTCACAGTAGTGTTACCCATTTGTTTCTGAAGAGGCATTATGAAGGCCAATATCAGTGGTTTGCTGAATATGCTGACTCATATTAAATTCAAGTCAACCTTGCTACGGGCGAAGAGTTTGAGTTTTTACATTTGGTTGCTGTGTAACCCCTGGATGTTCAAGGTGATAACACTTCAATGCAATATTCTCAGCTTGCTGCAAAATCCCATTTTGCAGGTTTAAACTGAGCTTGAACTGCGAGTGATATATATGAGCATGAAGTCAGTTCATCATGAAACTGTCTTTTTTAGTGGCACTTAGTCACACTCTTAAAGGGAAATTCTGGTGTAAAATTAATTTAGGGTCAAGCACCCCGTAACACCGTAAAACCCCCTCGAGAGATGAATGTTGCCGACTGCTTGCTTCTCTAGTTATACCAACTTTAGTAACGACCACACGAGCAGCAATACACAGCGGTCTGAGGAGCCATAGACAAACCTCAACCAAAAAGCCACTCTATAGCCACAAATAATGCTCAGAACAGCACTGAACTTCATCAACAGTACATATAGGGTCCCAGCCACAGTACAAGCCACCAAACATCTTTTTAGCTTTGCCTGATTTCTTTAGCAAAGAGACGAAACACAACTCACCTATTCTCTTCCAGCAGCCGCTTGTTTGTAGCGAGACCTCAGGCCAGTCTATTACAGACTGCAGTGGAGTGACGCAGCTCAACAAAGAACATTTATGATCATTTCTTCATGGAAATGCAATCAGACCAAGACGCTTAAGCAGAAGAACTACTGCGTCTGCAGTGCAAAATGACTAATATGGTGATTATTACTTCAAGGAAATGAAAAAGTAATGATCATAAATGTTCTTCCTTGAGCTGCACCACCCCACAGGTCTCGCTACAAACAAGCGGCTGCTGGAACAGAGTAGGTGAATTGTGCTTAGTCTCTTTGCTAAAGAAATCAGTCAAAGCTAAAAAGATGTTTGGTGGCTAGTGCTGTGGCTAGGACCCTATATGTACTGTTGATGAAGTTAGGTGCTGTTCTGAGCATTATTTGTGGCTATAGAGTGGCTTTTGGTTGAGTGCGTGGCTCTCTGTATTGCTATCTGCGGTCGTTACTAAAGTTGGTATAACTAGAGAAGCAAGCCGTTGGCAACATTCATCTCTCGAGGGGGTGTCTAACTCGGTGTTACGGTGTGTTTGACCCTAAATTAATTTTACACCGGAATATCCCTTTAAAAGGACCAATGTTCATTTTTGGAACAAAAATAATGACAGTGCAGATCACACAGTTAAAAAAAAAATAAGAAAAGAAAATGTTTCATAAAAACAACAAGGGCAATTTAAAACAACATGACAGACAGCACAAAGTATTAAGGCTGATAAGAAAGAAAGAGAATTAAAAAAGAAATGATTGGGCAAACCTGTCAAATTTCTCTTCTGTTTCCCCAATTATGATCAAAGGGCTGTTTTTTTTTCCTCTTTCACATCATGACTCGGTCTCAGTAAAGTGTCAGCTGGATTGACGTCTTAATAAAACACACAGAAAATGTTCGTGAATTAAGTTTCTCAATTTAAGACAATAACATTTCTGCTTCGTGCAGGTATGCCGAGCCCCGGCTGTTCTGACCTTTGACTGTTTTCCTCTAATGAGGGTCTATTGAATGGTTTAACTGTCATAAGCAGTCTCCATGACGACCTCCAAGATGATGTAGAAAAAAAAACTAGTGCAGCAAATTACTGATGCATGCATTCAAAAAGGAGAGTATAATCAGAGAACATTGAAATTAATTACAGCTACAAAAAAGCTTACTGCTGCTCACTGGACCTAATTAACAGTCAGACCAGATGGACACAGAGTTTTCTCTTTTTGTGTGTGTATATCTATATATGTGTGTGTATGTGTGTCTACGTGTGTGTTCTTGGGAACCTGATTGATGCCATGTGATGGTAAAAAGAAATGCCATTATGAGAGCTAGATCCTGTGTGCTGGTTAATAGCCTGTCGTAAGCTCAGCTGCAGGCCAGCATTTCAGTCAACTAAAAATTATAGTGAGAGAGTCACTTTATAAATCCATGATGTGTTCTGCAGACTGTCACACAATAGTTTAAATGCACAGATAAATATTTTAGATTATTACCCTGCTGGACCACATGAGGACTAATATCCTATTGACTATCTGTCTGGGTTGATATGTAGCTACCAATAAACAGCATTTCACGAGACAGTGAATCTTTGTGTATGTAATCAATGGGTCAGTTTATAATCAGCACAAGTATATTTTTCAGATTTAAAACACATTGATTAAGTTTTCTAAAAAGTTTTAAAAAACTATGTTTGTCTTCGATTGAAAAGATTTTTTTTTAGAACAGATTTACAATGAGTATTTAAGTTGATCCTCTTAGTACATAGGCACTGAGAGTTAAACAGTTAATACCAGCGTGTGTGTCAGAGAACAAAAAATAACATATTCTTCAATCTAGATCTATTTTCAGCTTAAATTTACGCACATCTTAGTCAAAAAAATATAATCTCTGCTCCACTTCCCTATTTAAAATCACCCTAAAAATAGCTAGGCCAACAACCGACTGCCACAGTAATCAGGCCGCTATAAATAGATCATTCAGATTCATCTATTAATACCTCCTGGCATGTAAAATGTATTACTTGTCATGTTGTTTGTGAGAGAAAATGAAAAGTAACAGCTACATAATGGGCTACATGTTCTGAGACTCCTGTTCATACACGTGTAAGGAGAGTTAATTATAAAGAATACAACAACCGCTAATGGCTCAGTGCAGGACATATCTGGTAAACATTGAGAAAAAGAACATACTGCAAAGGTGAATATTTGTTGTTCTTGGCAGTCTATAGTAAATGATCTTTGACAGGGTTTCTCCTGAAGTAAGGAATAGATCCTGGTAAAGATAAAGGGAATTCACAAAGCATGTTAGCTCTTATAGCCCCAAGGTGAAAAACTATTAGGGGTAGTTAGGGGGCTTTGAAAAGGCTTACGAGTTTTACAGGCAAAGGAGAAAAAGGTGGAGAGATGGAGAAATGGGAAAAGTGTCCTCCAAACTGAAGAAGTGAGTTTATTAAATGCTACTGGTCCAAAACCCATCCATGGGCATGAACATAATCCCGACATTACAATACAGTCCATCCAAAAGGTTAAATCCCTCAAAACAATCAAGTACTTACTCAGCTTCATGTTATGATGCAGTTTGTTTCCTTTCTACTGACTGTCCACACCCTGCAAGCTCACACAACTGAATTGATGTGTACAGTTAGCACAACAATGATACTTTCAAAATGAGAAACCCAAATATTGACATATCTTTAGTAGAATAAAAATATCTGGTTGAGCACATGAGCACTGTGTTGACACTTTCATGCCCTAGTGAACATATTATTATTATTATTTATTTATTTATTTTTAATTTGGCTTGAGCAGATACAGGCTTTGAGAGAAAATCAAAGAGCCTATCAATGATCTGCAGCTACTCAGACTGGGGTAAATAAAAACAGAATGTTTATGGATAAAAGTCCATGAAGCTTTGTGAGGGATAACAGTCATATACTGAGGAGGTATTTGTTCAGCCTCTTCTTGAAGGCGTGAACACCAGTAGATGTAATATCTCCTGGTGTTCACGCCTTCAAGAAGAAGGAAGTGATGAGATCAACTTTGGGGTGTTTCCTCTAATGATTAATATCTATTCAACCTACAGTTCTGATGATAAGAAAACCGTTGCCATGGAAGCACTACCAACCATCATATCTGAGAGCCTTGTCTTTTCTGCATAGACAAATCCTTGAAATCAATTCTGAGTTTTAGCTTGTATGTGAGTGTTTTATATTCATAGAACCTGAAGAGTAACACGTGGAATAAAAACAACATCAAATGTACTGACCCGGAGCTGCCTGTAGGCAGACAAGTTGAACTTTGATAAAGGAGTCAAGGGTTCAGACCCAGAGTGCCATGTATGCCAAGATGAGCGAATGAGCACAAGCATGTTGGGTTTTATGCAACTGCTTTGCAAACAGTTGCTGCCTCACCATGTTCACCAGCTGGTCCCCAACTGTGTCTGTTTACCATTTGGTGCTGAGGGGGGTTTTGCTGCCTGCTGCAGTCATAAAGAGATTGTGAGAGTGGTACCATCAGTATGATTTAGCTGCACAGCAACAAGTTAATCCTCTATAGCAGTATCATTGCAAACAGCAGCATTGATTTCTTATTGTTTGATACATGAAAATCTTCACTGAAGCTACTTTTAAATCCATGACTGTCAACAGTTATTAAAAACTGCCCCTGCTACTCTGTTACGTTAGTCTTTTTCAAATATCAAAACCAAACTATGATGTTTTTTCTTGCTTCTTTTGCTAGTCTTCAATGTGAAACTGGGATGTACATGTTTTGATCAAGAAAATAACAAAACACCTTCAAAGTCTGTAGTAAAACTAGACCATTAGCTAAGGCTATATCTCATGTTCCTGGTGCCATCACTGTTTTGACTTTTTGTATAGTAAGAATTTCATCTTTCCTTGAAACAAGTAAATTGGTTATTGGTGGTCCTGGTGGTGTGGACCTCTTGTCATAAGAAAATATCTTTGAATGTCAACGAAAGAACCATGACCTTTCTGTCCAAACATACTCACAGTTGTGAGCTACTTTCCAGGGGCCTTATTTATCAACTTTATCAGAAAAGGTTCTAAATTCTGGCGTAGGAATGACGCAAGACTCAGAATGAATGAGGCTTGTGTTCCTCCAGGCCACCGGGCAACAACGTTTAGCAGATACATATGTGCATTGCAGATTATTTGTGCATTGACTGAATGAAATCCTTATCTGTTAACATCACTAAATTCATTGTGTGAAGATGCTTTTATAGTAATGTGGGTACAATCTATGGCTCTAATTACATTCGGGAATCCAGCGATGGCGTGAAATCCTTGTTTTATTTCGGCTTGTTGGTGATGTGTGTATGGGAACTGGGTGTAAATTGAGGCCAGAAAAATTATTGCATCCAACTCTGCCGGCATGATTCTGCTTAGCGTTGGCTGTGAAATGCTGCATATGTCTCAAATCTCAGGCTGAAATGTTCCGGTGGCCAAAAAACACTAGGTGGACAGGAGCTGGATGTGCACCGGGATGGCTTTGTTGTGTTTTGTCTCTCGCTCCAAACCAGGTTGTAAATCACAGCATAAATCCATTAAATATGTTTTCAGGGAAGCGGTACCTGCTGAGAAGCCACTCTGTGTTCTTACTAAACAAATAAACATGGTCTTTGAAAATGCGCTCGCTGCGCAGCATATGGTTCTCCAAGTCCTCCAATGGGGCAAAATAAGATATGATACTCGTATTTGTACTCATTAGACTTCTTTTGAGGTTGTCCTGTTGCAGCTGATTTTTATAGCTTGTCACACCAATCATTCAAAATGTCTGCTAAATAACTAATAGATACATTTTGTGTAGAGGCAACGGGAACGTGTGAAGTTTGAGATTGCTGAACACTGTGACTCCTTTAATGGGTTCTATTTGTACTTTCACTGTTCTACTACTAGATTTTGTGTGTGAGCATGGTCAGAGT
The DNA here is from genome assembly GCA_962446985.1 of Xyrichtys novacula. Classification (NCBI taxonomy): domain Eukaryota; kingdom Metazoa; phylum Chordata; class Actinopteri; order Labriformes; family Labridae; genus Xyrichtys; species Xyrichtys novacula. Next base: position 19,091,719 of record OY660874.1, on the reverse strand, counting down.
TATGCTGAAATTTAATCACGTTCCTATGCAAAAGTACAGGTTGATAAATTTCATACTTCGCATGGTAATGTTCGTATGCACTCATTACACACACATCTGTTCGTACGCATGGTTGATAAATGAGGCCCTAGGAGGGTTTGCCCTACTAGTTTGTTTGTTTTATTATTATACTATTTTTACTATTTTACTACTATATTTACTATTATCTCAAAGCTTCATAATCCTAGTTTTCATAAAAAGTCAATGTTGGCTGGAATAATCGACCCCTGATCTGAGCCCTGGCAATCTGAGCTATTACAGACGGCACCCATCATGTCAGGCGGTGGTTCACAGCTACAGGCAAAGCAGTGTCATAGGGTGTAATAATGGGTACCAGACTATGCATATGTTTCCCTTTCCTTATGCACAGTATAGGGCCTAAAGGAAGACCAGATCTCCACAGAGACCGGCACTCTTATTGAGCTCCTCCTGCTCATGTAATATATCTGCTTAGGTGATATTTATTACAGCTATAACTAAAGAAAGGAGCCACAGCCAATAACCTTCATTTCCCCCCTTTGTCCAACAAAGAGGACCCATTAGCTATTCCCCTCTGTATGGTGCTCATAGTATATTCAACTGAACCAGACTACATTGTTCAACAGCCAGTTATTTCATTTGCTCACATTACTGCAAACAGCAGTCTCAGACTAATATAAATTGCCACTAACTCAGTTCTTATTAGTCTTCCAGGGCAGAATAAAAAGAGGTTATTGGGAAGTATGGCTTACAGGATGGAAATAATTGATCTTTGCAGTGTCTGCACTGAGGGATACTCCTTGAAAGGTAAAATGTGTAGAAATGGGAATATTTAGTAGGTCCGGGCTGTCAGTTTCTAGTTAAAAAAAAACACCACACACACACACACACGGGTGAATCAGCAGTGGTCTTTGGAGACATAGCAAGTGTAATCTTCCATTTTTCTGTTTTCAATTAACACTATTCACCGCATTTTTAACTGTTTGCACTTTCACAGGAGTACAATTTCAAATTTCACTTAAATTGTTTCTTGTGCCAGTATGATAAAAAAAAAAAGAAAAAAAGAAAAACCTGTATATTTTTACATGCCGACAGGTTTTGGTCCACGATAAGACACAAAAATATTCTTGTCCAGGTCAATTGTAGAGAATCTGTTGATCATTTAAAATATAGGAGACATTTTAGAGGGGCCCCTAAGAGGAGATAACTTCACATCTGTACAGCCACTGATGGCCTATTCATCCAGGTTTCCAATCAAGAGACAAAAAAAAAAGCTCAAAATTCCATGTTCAGGTGACTGATGATATCGCTGAGATTATATTTTTCACAATGTTAAATTAACTGTCTATTGTAACTATTAACTGTCTGCCTTGGGTCTTGATGTTAAAACTCGTGTCACCTTTTGAGGCCCACAGGACTCGCTGATCCAAGGGCTGAGCTCTATGTGCGTGTGTGTGTGTGTGTGTGTGTGTGTGTGTACAAATTAGAAACATGCTGCCATTGTGAGTTCAAAGCACAAAAAGTTGTCAGATCAGTCATCATGCCCCCCTGCACACAGGTGACGTGACCAGCTACAGGGATAGATTCATATCATCACAAGTTATGTTGTCATGCAATTATGTAGTTTATAATTGAGACTGTCAAATCGTCTACGGGGTAATAAAATGGAATCATTGAAGATATATTGTGCACTGAAAAACCATTTATTTGACGAGGCAGATTTAAAAGAACAGTATCAGTAATGATAACACTGAGGCTGGCCTGTTTTTTAAAAGGAGAACTAAAGCGTGATGCGGAAAATAGACTCCTATTGTAGTTTATGGTTGAAGTAAATAATCCACTTCATGTATTTGATTCTGTTTTCTCCATTTAATTGTACTTCTATGAGGGCTGATGGTGAAAGCATAAAACAGAGAGAGAGAGTAGGGATGAGAAGCAGAAGAAGAGGGACCTCTACGTCCTGGAGTCCAGGACCTCCACTACAGCCAGAATCTAAAGAGAGGACAGAGGAGAGGACCCTCTCTGCTCTCTGTCTGAAAAGATACAACATCCCAGAAGGGACAAAGAAATGGAAACAGTCACACACAGCTACAGACTCACAACAGTCCAACTCATGATCCAGAAAACTGCAGGATACGATAGTGGTCCCTGAACATACTAAATTGTCTAAGTCTGATTTAAAAACATGGATAGAGCTTTAGATTATATGAGTCTGTTTCAATAAGAGAAGATAAGATAAGATAAGAGGAACTCTATTGATTTCTTTCTAAAGGGAAATTAATAACAGGCCTGGTGCAGTTTTGAACAAAATAAGCAACAAGTCTAACTTCATCAAAAATTTGACTCAGTATTGCCCGTCACAGCCCAGCTGCCTACAAACTCATAGCTAATATCTTATTTAAAATGGTTGTCATGAGCAAACTTTCTGCTGTAGCCTCACAAACTTCTCCTGGCTGTCACATACCTGCCCCCCCTTTGTTACTGCTCCCTGCTCCTCACTTGTCCATCTGTTGTTGCAGTGTCACTCTGGTATGTCAAAGTTTGTGTTGTTGAGTTTGTTGGTTTAGGTATTATTTAGATGTTTGTTAGGAGTCAGGACCCTGTGCTTAAAACTGTGACAGTCGCAGTCAAGCTGGGACAGATTCAATACTAATGGGAGGGAGAGAAGCAGAGGATTTCAAGAGAGATTAAACTCTAACCGGTGTGCATGTGTGATATTTTAACTTGTTAATACTCTGTGTATAAATTTAACTGATTCATCATTAATGATCAATAACAAAACTATGTTTCTTGTCGTAATACAAAGTAAAATAGCTATCACATTTTTCAACATAATGTTATTAATTGGAAAGAGAAACTACTGCTATTATTTGTTGCCTTATATTGTACCGACAAAGACATCAAATAAGATGTATGAGGGAACATTAATACACACTTTTACCCTTGATGAGGTGCCAAAGTGCAGCCTCAAAATAGAGCTCATTTGTCAAAAAATTGGAAAGATATGTCAGCACAGAGGGGGATTTTATGTTCAATACAGAGCCTGACTGAGAGCCAGTAAAGGTGAATGAGGGTGGGATGATGCACTGATGTACTGCCAGGGCTTGATGTGAGTCAGAACCCTGGCAGCTTGGTTCTCCACATTATGGAGCCAGTCCAGAGTTTTGCAAGGTAGCCCAGACTAAACTTTGTTTTGGTAGTCCAGGCTAGAAATGATAAAAGGCATGGATTAGGGGGTCTGAGAGGTATGGTAAGAATTTTCAGAAGTTTCTTAGGTGGTGAAAAGTGTATTCAGTGATGCCTGTTCAGTGCCAGATGAGTTCAGGTAGAAGTCAGTCTTTTGCTTTGGTGCAGCAATCAGACCAAATGCCTCAATTTTCCCCCCAGTTTGTGTTTATGAAGTCTTTTCATCTCTCGACTGTTTGAGATGTTTTGGATGTGGAGAAAACACACTTCTTAAGAATATCATGTTCTGATTTCCTCCTATCAAAGGGTCAGGGTTTTAAGATATCAGCTAAGTTACAGTTCTGTGTATGAGCATAAATGTGTGTCTTAATGAGAGAACGCACTGATCAATTCAAATCAATTGGCAGTAGGTTTGTTTTTGAGGGAGGTTGTTTAAGAAATGTATTTATTTTTCTGTTTCTGTTGCACCGCTGTGGGCTGAGGGGACAGCAATTTGACTTTTTAGAAATACAAAAATAAATAAACCTTGAGTCTTTAATCTTGAACTAATCTGAGTTTTAACAAAGCAAACATTGTGCACTTGGTCGACCCTTTTTAGAGGGGAATGTTAATGCTTGCTTGCTAAAAAAAAAATACCACTGTCCTGAAATTGGTTAGTCTGCTAGAGACGAAGCATGGCAAACTGTGCAATTTTTTCTCAGGTACCTATTAAAATGATTTGGAAGCGGATGGTGAAACTTCTAAATTTGATCCAACAAAAAAAGAAAAACACTTAACAAGGGTAGCTACTGTTCAGAGATGAAAAAGAAATTTTAAAGATTAATTCCTCTCAGGGTCCGTGTTCTTCTGCACAATTCTCCTCATCAGTCTTTAAATAGACAATAGTGAAAAAGATCCTGTATTGAAGCTGGTTATTTTTAGATGATACAAGTGTAGGTAGATGAGAATGTGTGAAGAACAAGCATGTGACTGGACTGCCCTTTTCCTTCCCATCAAACCTCACTGCACACTGCTGCTTCCGGCCTTTTAAGCAGATGCCTTAAATCCACAGCCACACTGCTATAGCTTATCTCCAAATCAATATGTGTTTGTCTGCACAACCACATATGATGTGTGTTTATGCGCATATAGGGAAATGAGTGCATGTGCCTGTGATTGAATGTGCATAATACAACATGTTTATGTGTGCTGTGCATCTGTCTAACTGCATGTGAATAACTGATGCATTCACCTGATGTACGAACGCATTATTTATTCATATTTATTCATGCATAAACGTGTGAGTACATCTTCTTCTTCTGTGTACTACTGTATATCTCCTGTGTGCACTGATTTCCTCTGGCATGTGGGTGTTATAATATACCTTGCGGGCCAAAGTTAAATGCAGTACGACATTCAGTGACATCACCTATCGTTTCTTTAGCCTCATCTTGAGCTCAGGTGAGATAGAGAGAAATTGTCATAATTACCTCTTTTTATGTATGTGCATTGGACCATTTCCAACCGCAACCTAACATTTGAAGGTATATGTATATGGTATATGTCATCTACATATCCCAAATGGAATAGAAGACGCATGATACGAATTATAGCACAATAAAAGGCATACATGTACAGATGTGCACCTGTTAAGTCCTGCTGTGCCTCTACATTTATGTTTGTGTAGTCAGGACTATTTCTTTTGGTCTTTGTTGCAAAATCTGGATTCTATCAGCTCTTTTTGTCAGATTTAAGATGAGAATTAAAATGTGGGCTTAGTTGGTCAAAAGGTTTAATTAAGGATCAGGTAATCCAGCTCACTTTTGATGCTGATTTTAGCTTTGGATAGAATTAACCTCAACCTTAATGTTTAAATGTACAGAGCCATGTTTTAATACATAATAGAGTTGGATGTCCATTTAAAACCTCTGCAAAGATCCTTAATGAAAGACACACAGATGGCTGTGAAACCCTCAAGTGTTTTTCATCTTCTTTGGGCCTTGATTCACCACAACCCGACTGAAATTGAAAAGTCCTGGCTTTATCTCCATTTTGTTGGGCCTTTGGAAGTTATGCAATGTGGCTATATAGGAAACTAGAAAAAGGATCTGTTCGAAAAAAAAAAAGGTCCCTGTAAATACAAACATAATAACACAAAAGGGATAACATGTATGAACCACAGACTGTATATACTATGGACAACTTGGTTCCACCAGTATACGGACTTGAGGCCGAAAAGCTCTCAGGTATTTCCGCGATTTTTCTCCATTTCCTGAAACCAACATTGTGCAGTAGCATTGTGCGCATTCGGCAGGAGAGTCGCTGAGACGCTGTGATGACGCTCGGTTCAAACAGCGCATCCCCCAGGCGAGCTACACAATCTTCGTACGCCCATAGGCTGTATCAAGTGTCAGTCATAGAAAAAATGAACCCCCTAATAACTTTAAAAAATTGAGCTTTACAGAAAAAAAGAGGACTTGAGCACAAATCAGTCTTACAGTAACTACATGTCAACATCGCAAGCAGGGGGAGAAAAATGTATTTCTGTATAATAAATTTCTAAAGTTTGTCAAAAGCTCCATAAGGATGGCTGGAGGGGGCGGGATTTATGACCTATACTGCAGCTCGTCACCAAAGTGTGCTATTCTCGGAGTGGCTTCACCCAGTGAGGAGGCAGATGGCGTCCATTCTATATCCCCCTAACATGTTCAATCCATGTCCTGTTATATATGTTTCAACCTCAGACTGTTTTTATTATGTTTATGTCAATAAAATGCATGTGGGTGATTCTAATAGTGCGGTAGATATAAAGTGCTTGAATATGTCAGAGGTGTTAAGTAGTTAATCAATAAAGGTTATAGTGGTTCTAAAGGCTGCAGTAAGTTAGACCATAATCATATTAGTTAAAAGGTTAGTAATAATCAGCCTCTTCATAAAACTAAGCTGTTCCCCTGATGACTTAGCTGCTGGGTGTCACATGCGACTTAAGTTGTTTTATCACCTTATCTATTAAGTAGTATGAAAGCCACCACATCACCCTCACAAGTGGCCTTACTGTTGATGAGGTTAAAACTGTCAAACAATTTTGGGGCTCTCTGACTCCATCTTACCCCCTAAGGCCGATCATTATGCCCATTTTGTCGCCTGTCATCTTAAGTCTGCTGCCTTGCGGAGTCCCAGTCGTAAAACTGCATAAAAAGACACCAAAAGAAATAGGACAGAAGAAGAGATATCGTAGCCTCAAGTCTTTTTATTCAGGATAATGATAACAATACAGAGGGTGATTATTAACATCATCATCACTCCTGGTCAGAAATGAGTTCTTCAAAAGCTCGAGCACGACATGGGGATTTGACAAAAGAGGTGCCAGGGGACACAGATTCTCACTGAATTAAACAGTGAAGGCACTGTGAAGATACTGTGTTAGCCTGTGTGTGTCAGGGATCTGGGTCTAACTGTAGTTTTCCCCCTACATATGCTCAGCATGATGCAATACATTATCTCTAGAGGTGCCGCAGGAGTTGTGCGGCACAGTTGCCGACTGATAGAGTGTTAGGATTACAGTTTTTAGGTTTGGACCTGTAGACTTCCACTGGTACCTGAGGTTTAGCAACATGGTGGAGAATGTTTGAGAGTTGTGCTTGTGCAACAATCTGGGATCCTGGATGACCCTTGACAATGATAACTAGGTTTATACATGGGCCAGAAAAGTTTTGGGAGCCCCATCTTTTGGCAGCTTAACTAGTTTGATGTGATGTACGCTGTAAAAGTCTGTGAGAAAGCAGCTTTGTGAGTCTGCAGACACAACAATGCTTAAAGCCAAGTGCTTATCTGAGCATGCTAATATGCTCTTAATGAGAGCGCAAACATGCTGATGTTTAGCAGCTCATAATGCTTACTATGATTTATTTCATACTAACATTTGCTGATTTGCACAGAAGGACAGCAGAGGATGTTGGTAATCTTTTTTTTTTTTTTTTTTTTTTTTTTTTAATATTATATAAAGATGGTTATAAATGAAAAAGCTTGTTTAAACTACAAGTATGACCTGAAAATGCCTCTGTGAACAGACAGCCAGAGGTGAGCGTTTAAGTCCAACCTCTGGAGACTGGGAATGTGCAAAATAGTCAACCAAACAATTTGATGTTGCCGCTAGTTAATACAAGAATTATAAGTCAATCAAATACATAAATTTTCTTATTTTTGAAAGCCAAAAATATGGGAAATATAGAGCACAGCCTTCTACCGCTCACTGAGGCTGAAGATCTATTGGTGGCTAATGCTGTAATGCAATGGTGCTCTACAACTTTGATACAAACAAGCACAGATAACAGATGGGATATCATAGCACGGTGCAGTATAGATGTATTAAGATCCAGAGAAGAAATTATGTAGGCAAAGTCTGGAAGAACTGGCCTGTTACCAACTAACCAAATAGATTTATAATCAGCATAGGCTTGTAGACACTAACCTGCAGGGAGGACCAAAGGCTGGCGGTGCTAGCTCTGTTACTGTTCGCCACGCAAACCAATCTGATATAGAATTTACTTATTTTTTAACTTAAGTCAGCTAGTCTAGAGCTCTCGAAAATACTGTACATGTTTATTTAAATGACTCAGCTTGTTGTCATTTTGGAGCATCTGTATAGGTGACAATACATGTTTTCAACAACAAAATAGCAAGATGAAACAGCAGTAAGTCTACCATAGAGGCATACCCATAGCAGTGGCGTACTATCTAGATATATAGACCGTTTCTGTGGAGTATTGACCAATAAGAATAAAGTAATACAGCTGTCTCATAAATAAGGATAATCAATGTTGTTGTTGGTGGCCTTCATCTATCTATCTATCTATCTATCTATCTATCTATCTATCTATCTATCTATCTATCTATCTATCTATCTATCTCACAAGCTTTTTATCTATCTATCTAACAAACTATTTATCCAACAATATCTATCTATCTATCTATCTATCCATCTATCTATCTAACAATATCTATCTATCTAACAAACTATTTATCTAACAATATCTATCTATCTAACAAACTATTTATCTAACAATATCTATCTATCTATCTATCTATCTATCTATCTAAGCGCCTGTGAAGACACTTTAGCTGGTTACGAGACAAAAATATCACAAGTTCTATTTTTACACGAGCTCCACATGCTTTTATATCTTTTACTCTGACATGTCAGTCTCTGACAGCTCCCTCTTCAAGCACTGATGGCCTTGATTTCTTGCTTTTAGGAAGATTTTACCCTCTGATGTTGTGAGTCACATCAAAAACTTTCCAGTTTTCACTACAGCCACCTTGATTATGTATGACACACAAACATCAATGCAACACTTCTTCAACTTTTTCTTGTTTCAATAAAAGGTTGAAGACAGTTTCCTTGTGAAGTTTTCAATAATTTTCCAGTCCTTTTTTGTTGATCCAAATTAATATTCACTGACTCTTTGCCAAGGTTTTCTACCTACCTGTCAGATGCGGTGTATCAGGATGCTGATTAAACAGCAAAGACATTACACAGCCTTTCTACAACCTTCAACCATCTCCACTGTCATTTCTAAGAATTTAGCAAAGAAACAATATTGACCACATTTTTACAGTGTTATAACTCTGCTTGAATCTGTTAGTAGCAAACTGGTGCATGTCAGATTCTATCAATCCTTACATATTAGTTGTGTTTACTGAATATCAGAGTAGTTATGAAATATTAAAAGTTTGGCCTAAAAACAACAAGTTTCAAAGCTTTGGGTAAAACTTTAACCCTTTAAATACAGCTCTTCTATTTGGTACATACTTGAATCATAAAACATTATATCATATGATCTTTTGTAAGCATTGTTTCAAACATTTAATTGTCAAGAAAATGACCTATCACTAAGATTTGATTGTATTTTACTTTTTGTTCCTTTGGCCCTCTTTTTTCTGGTGCAGACTCCTTTGCCACTTAATTAGTCCAGCCGAACTCTCATATTAAAATGCACCACCACACCGTCCTTATTTACATGATTAGAATGTGCAAGCAAGGCCCCCCATCTCCGCATTAAGAAGCTGCTACAACTATTTGATTAAGATAGTGGCGTCCACTTCCAAATACACAAGAAAGGCCTGATGTCTTATTCATGGTCCAGTGGGAAGTTGTAAACACTCATTCAGTTTGATATTAAGTTACTGTGGGGGTTTCAATAAAAACAATGTTGAAAACATAGCTTGAACAAAGTATAGCAATTTGGAGGAGACGGACTTGGATGCTTCAACGATTTATGGATTGAAAACCGTCATCTGGCAAAGTCTGAAATTCAGCACAATTTAAATCAGAGACAGTAAAGCATATCAACTTGATGAGGGCTGCTGCATCACGATACAGAGTGAGACAAAACAAGCAAGTAAAGAGAAAACAGACTTTAACTGTCAGGGATCATAGACTGTATTAAACATTGACAAAAACAGAGAAGTGCTCTTACTCAACCAAAAGGATTAAATCATTTCTCTGTAATCCTTTGGGACAAGACAAACTGAATGGCAATGCTGCTTACTAAGAGGGACTGCAGCCAAAAAAACACTTCACTTGAATAAATTAATCAACCTGTTTGCATCATAAGGTAGACCCAGAACTGGAAAAGACTGGCACACCTGTAAATTTTCTGTCTTTAAGTATCCTGTCTTTCCTTTAAAGGCTGGTGTTTTAGCTCGAAACAGTTTCAAATGCTATTGTCAGACATTAGTATCAATCAGGCCTTTTTACTTCCTGATCTGACATATAAAGTTTTCTGCTTTACCGTGCAATGCATTATATCATGACTTTTGTGTATTTTGTATGTTAAAAATGTCATGTTTTAATAGAAATAGCGTGTGCGTGTGTGGTTTGTGTAAGTGAGAAAGACAGGAATACATGTAAAGGTAGTTTTTCAGCATCAAACACTACACTGTAGTGTTGTTTTCAGCTGGTGTCTCAAGAGCACTGCTGCTTCTCCAGCCTAGTTAACTATTTATAGGTTTAATACATTTGTTGGCCCACCCACCTAATATGACCATGGGCTGCTATATCGCAGGAGTATGAAGATAACATAACAATACATACAGAGAACAACATGTTAGTGTGCCTGTTTGAAGTGAATTACCTTTACTTTGTGATTTTTGTGCTTCTACCATGAGTCTGCTTTGGTTAGCTTAGCCTGTGCTGGTAGTGGGCTTCATCAAAAATAGAGTTGGAGCTAATCTCCAGCAGAGTGGATCTGATATGCACTACTAAACCTTTCTGTGGGAACATGAGCGTTGACCAAAGTGGGCACGGATCAGCTCCAGGTTAGCACATGTTTGCTGAGGAATCAAAGGGTCAGCCTGGAAACTGGAATTATCTGTCATGTTTCATCTGCTCCTGCACTACGGTTCGAGTTCCCTCCCGTTCAGACACATTTCCACACAGCTCGTGTTTCGCCGAAAGAGGGTAGATTTGATAAAAGTGAATTTACAGAGCAACACCTTCAAGTCATACTGGAAACAACAAAGATATCTGTCACTAATTTAAAGTACCAAAAGAAAGCCAAAACAGTGTCAGTTATTAACCTGCCAAATGGTTCATTTTCCTCTGTATTTTTAGTAAACATCTGCATTTTAAAATGTATTTGCTATACTTTAAACAGGAATGCCAAAGGATTGACTTCCACTTCAGTGCACTACTCTTGTTGCTCTGATAGGTTACATGATATAAAATGAAGAGGTTCATTAGTCAAGCTGGGTGTATGTCAGGGTTGAACTCTTTTCAAGATCTGATGATTTTTTTCTTCTTTTACAATTCTTTCATATTTCATACACCAAGCGATTCAAAAAAGCTATCAAGGAATTCACCTGATCGTCAACCTTGCAATCAGAGCAGATGTGCAAGGCTGTGATGTTAGAGTGTGCCTAGTCAATGGGCTGTGTGGACTTTGGTGCTGCTTCCACCACAAGGCCCCGGGGAGAAGAAGTGGTCAGAGGACAAGCCCAGCGAAATGCAATCAAAGTGCTCACCACCACTGCCAACAGGAGCAGTGACCGGATCTGGCAGAAAAACATGGCTGCTGTCTGGGCTGCCAAGTGGCCAAGTTGGGACAGACCATTAGACACATACCTTGATCTAAGCAGCCTACTGGGGGGACTCCCTCATTTGAGGATGTCTTGTAACAAATAGTCGCAATGTCCTGAATGATAACATGCACAACTGACCGTGTGTCGAAACAGCAGCAACATTAACAAGTCGTCATCTCAAAAGCCAACAGATGTGCAACAAGAATGAAAAACTAGTAAGAGGAAAAGTTTTCCAAACATACTCAAACTAGAAACCTATGAACTCATGAGCATACACTGTCTACCTCTGGGAATGGTGGCCAACTACTTTACTTCCAGTGTGGGCAACTGTTAGAAGTAAATGAGTCTTGAGTTAATCACAACAACAAAATCATGATGCTGATTTGTAAAAAGTTCAAAAGCAAAAGCAAGCTTTGTCAGCTCTTTTCTCAAGAGAAGCAGGATACATTTTTATTTCTGAGGCACTAGGAAATTAAGTTTACTTCTGATTTTGTGATAAAACATCAGTTAGGTCGGGAGTTGAATGTATAGCCTAGAATCAAGTGTCAGTAGTTTTTTATAGAGATGAACAAATCATTGCCAGATTACTGCTGATGGCAGCTGGAATGAGTTCCATCTGTTTTTGCTCTCCATACAAACTGTAATTTCTGAGCTGTTTTCACACAAACAGAAAACTCTAGAAGTTTTCTTTGGGTGCTTTGTGTGGCCTGCATGTTGGAGCACAAACAAAAAAAAAAAAATGACTGCATTCTCAAAAACTTTTCCCTGCCTGTTCCCCAATAAAACTTTTGTGAAGAGTTGGGGGCGCACTAGTGTGAAACCATAGCAGGAAACACTGATGACAATTCAGATGAGCTGTGAGAATGCACAGAAAAACACCCAACATATGATCGACGCTCTGTTCTGTAACAATATTCAGGTTTTCAAATACCATACATCAATCCATTGTCTTCTGTTTAGGTGGCAGGCTCTGCAAGTTGTTTCTTAGGATCACTTTCCAGGTGTTTCCAAGGTATTCCTCGGTCAGATGGGACCTTATCACTTATGTCAGAGTCAGACTACACAATCTCCTTGTCTGTTCTGATGGTCATTGTGTCGCAATCATGGAGTCGTTTATTTGTGGCTCTGTTACTGACTGACTGACTGACATGACTACACTGTGGTACCAACAAACCACCAGAGCCAATGTCATGACTTCGGAAAGAAGATGGACTAACGGCTCATCAGGTTGCTGAAATGTGGCAGCTGTTTCTCTTTTTTTCAATCTGTCATGATATGTCCTTTTTATAAACATCATAAATGCAGAGACATTTCTGCCACAGCTCAAACTTCTCCTTTGCTGTTCCATTAAGCAGCACCAACTCTATCTTTCCTCTTTGCTTGGTTATTTTTACACTTATGGCTCTTAGGTTTGCTGAGTGCTCTGTGCTCTCATTGATCAACAGAACTGATCAGATGTAACATGTTGTAAAAGACAGAAAGAAATATCAACATGATGACTTTTTAATGGGAGGTCATGAGGCATCCTAGGAAGTGGTCCCGGCTGCTGCACTCTATGACACGCAGGATATAACAATTGATTTTCAGGGTCAAAAGGTCCTGGAGCCCTGTAAGCAAGGCTTAGCCACCCTTTGGAGGAAAATAACCTCGGCTGCCTGCATCCCTGATCTCATTCTCAGTCCATGACCGAAAGGTGAGGATCAGTCATTTAAAAGCATTGCCTTCAAGATCATCTACCACCTCTTCATCACAATGGTCATAACACCAATGGGCATGTCTGTCAATCCCATGATCTATTTTACCCTCATTTGTGAACATGGAAGACATTTTGATTTCGAAGGTGGGTGGGGGACACATGTGACTTGAGCACTGTTGAGTACTGTTGAGACACATAGCCTAGCAAACAGCACATCTCGCACACACAGTAACAGAGGAGGCAATACAGCCAGTGGGTGGAAGCGCAAACCCGATACAGGGATGTAAATAAAACCTCAGATGAATGTGACGTTACGGAAGGAAAATGAACGCCACCCTCCTGTAAACTTACGTCGGCGAATAGCGATGTTCACGGACTGACTCTTAAGAGCAATTAGCAAAACACTAGTCCAGTGGGCATGGACTGACTGAGAGCAGGGATAGCCAATCACACACAAAAAGCAGCCCTGCGGCAGAGCCAATCAAGGACCTTGTGGGCGATCGAAACCGAGGGAAATCAGTTTTCGGCTTGAGCGACCATTTGGTCTTAGTGCCTGACGTGTATCGGTTTGCTATAGTGTAAAGTAACATTGTTTTCAGATGGTTTAGACTGCAGGGGACCAAAACGGGCTTTTAAAAAATTACATCTGTGCTCAAACAAGACTTTGAACAAGACCAGGAGATTCTTTAACTACTTCATTTTGTTTTTAAAAACAGATTTAAATTAAATCAGTAATTTGGCAGAGAGAAGAGAACATAAAACAGTGAACAAAGGGAAGCTCAATGAGGAAAAGAAATATCAAATAACTCCAAATAAACAAGCATCCTCCTGGTTCACAAACAGGTCTATCTGTGAACAAAAAATTAAAAAAAGACATCCTTTCTGGCTTAGGTAATGATCCTCGGGAGCTGCTCTTGATCCCTGACCTCTCTTTGAAGTGGGAGTTCAGGGAGGAGAAGTAGATTCTCTTCCTCTGGTACTGAACCCTTCGAAAATGTTATGTAAAAGCTTTGTTCATAGGAACACGTTTCAGACACGCACTGCTTATTTCATTTTTCCACCTGCAGAGGGGGAGGTCCCGAGGGAGATCAGTTTCATCACCATCTACTCACGTACACACACTGTCCACACCTCCACTCACATGGGATGGCACACGGATGATGAAAAAAAAATTGAAAGATTAAAATATCGTTGTAAATTATTGAACAAGAACAAAACTCTGATGACACATATCTGCCTTTAGTCGTCTTCTCCCTGTTTGTTTGTCTCCTGATAGTAAAAATGACGCTGAACATGAGCTGGATCTATATTTAGTCATGCGTTGCACTGCGATCCAATCTTGCCTGCATGCTTTGTTAAAACAGATTCTGGCTCCAGTGTAAGAGCCCGCCTCGGGACGGCTTCCTAGATTTAGTTTGGCCCTCACCTAATCTTCCTCTCTGCGCTGTTGCACTGTTTCTTCCCATCTCATCATTCTCGCTCTACTTCTCCTCATCTCTCTCTCTCTTTTTTCATGTCCATCTCTCACTATCTTTCTCCTCAGAAGCTGCCAGCAGAGGAGGAGGAAGAGGAGGAGGAGTGTGGCAGGACTGTGCGATTATTCACCCAGGCAAAGGCAGAGAGGCTTTTTTCCACTTACTCACTCACCTACTCAGCCCACGGCCAGTTTGCCTATCTGTGATAAGATTCATCAACACCCCTCCTCTACCCTCACCTCCAACCCCCGAGACACGTACACTTCTCCCCTGTACACACCGACATATGATTCTCCTACGACAAGGAGAGAAACCTCCGCTGGCAACTGTCAGAAACGGCTTCACAAACAGAAACTTCCTATACACCAAGTTCACTGAAAGTCTTCACTTCACGAATTCCCTCACCAATTGCACAACAAAGCAGGATTTTTATCTCTGTGCTTTAGCCAGAAATATCACTTGATAGGTATTTTTATTTAGTCATTATTTTTTTGCCCAAACTTGCCGATTGGGTTTCCCAACATGACGTTATTAACCAAATTGATATTATGCAAATATGTACGGAAAATGAGCACGAGGGATGGGAACTAGACTACTGGGACAGTCCAAGGCAGCCTGCAGTCTGAATTAATTGTGTCCTGGCATTTGAGCCCGGAGGAAGCAGGAGTAAGAGGAGGGGGGGTTATCCCTCTTGGTGCGGCCCAGAGCTCTGCTGGAGTTTTAAGATCTGGTGATTAGGCTGTGAGGTCGAGCTACTCAGCGGAAATCTCTCTGGATTCTGAGGAAGTGCTGAAGGCATGTTCTACACTGCATCAGAAGAGAAGGAGGAGGATTTTTTTTTTAGACGCAGGCACAGATTCAGCTGGCTAGTACACAAAAGATGAGAGGACTTCAAGGTCCTTTGATTTGAATCCAGTTTCTCATTGTGAGACTTGTGATTGAACCGGTCAGATGCCTTTATACACAGAGTTAAGAGTTATTTTCCTCTTACTCATCTTTGTCTCTGTCGGCCTTTGTTTCAGTTTTTATTTAACATCTCAAGTGTCTCACTTCCAGTCCTGTCTGTCAAGATAATTTGTGTCATCAAAACCAAACTATAAGTCCAACTCCAGAGAGCTCAACTATTCACACTGCGGCATTTAAATTTATGTTACAACTCACATCGAGAGAAAATAACTAGCTTAAAATGAAAATTCTCTTTAAATTCATACTGCTAGGAAGAAAAATGCCCAAGGCTGAATTTCTACCTAAGGCGCTGCATTATTCATGTGATAGTCTGCAGTGGGTTTTGGTAAACAGCTTGAAAAACACCCTCCCCTTCCTGATGGACAAGGTATAAAAATCCAAACTGATATATCTGCCACCATCTTGAGCTTTTCCTTTGAATAAAAAAAAATTTAACAACCAATGCTGCAGGCAGATAATCATGTGTAAAAGCAATTGTTTATAGTTACTGAATGAATGGGTTAATGTACAGTGAGCTTGCGGCTATTCATAAGCAGAACCCCTTCAAAACAGACAAAGTGTGTCTTATTCTGTCGGGTTTCTATTTTGCATTAACGCAAGCTAACTAAACATTACCCCCGACTCTGCTTTATTTAAGAGAGAGCGTGTACTGATGAGAGACAAATTGAGCCTATTGTGCCGCATAAACACAATTCATCCTCTAATTGAGCAGCATAAAAAGGCCGTCTATTCAATCCACAGAATAAATCCATGTTTGACAGCACTAGGTATGACAAATGAAAGAGTAGGAAATGTAAACTTGTTTTTAGGTAATATAAATTTCAATATAAAAGATGTTCTTTCAATTTCTTTTCATCTAAACAGAGGGCTACATCTAAAACAAATAGATAGTTCTAGTACATAACATGACGATACTGTTTTAGAAAGAAAAAAAGAAAAAAAAAGAAAGAAGTGCTTTACCGGAAATGTCAAAGCATAAGAATTTGTCAGTAAGGTACTAATAAGGATTTAAATGATATTGATGCCTCTTTGCTACTTTTTTTAAATGACTGATTTGAGTTATTTCACTACTTTAGATTTCAAACCCACTCATTACGTCTGTACAGAACACACTGAGCACCAACATCTTTCACATATAAAAAATGAAACAGCACCCTTTACCAAGGTAAGACATTTCCTCTTGCCTATTATCCATAATCCAATGTATCTGTGTGCACACAGTGTGCTTTCTTTCTGGATTTTCTAATTTTCTTGTTCTGGACATTTTAGGAGCATCAGCCTTTGCAGTGCTGTGAAGCTAACAAGGCAAAACCACCATCTTTCTCTTCTTTTACCTTCACACCTTTATGAGATATTAAAGGGACTTGGGTTTTTTGCCGAATAGTGAATGATCTCTATCAGCAGTGTGGCAGCAGTGATGTAGGGCGGAGCAGAGCCACACACGGTACGACAACTTTAGATGTGAACCAACTCCAGCTTTATTCTTTGTGTTGTGAGGAAGTGTCAATGTTTCTATGATCCTCTGTGAAACAATCAGAAAATAACATCCACTGTCTCTGTGATTTCACCGTCCACTTTGTGTTCCTGACCAGCACTTGCTCACTTCATACCCTCTATATTTTGATTGACCACCATTTCTCTTTCCTTTCTCTTTCCTTAGAATAATACGATGGTTTACTTAGAAGTAAATAAACCTTAAGGAGTGCTGGTTACGACTCCCAAATTTAAGTGACCAGTTGGCACAAATCCAGGAGAACTGAAAGCAGGCAGTGGGTCTGTACAGCTATTAAAGTTACAGGAGGCTGAGCCTAACTACTCTACCAACAGCTGGAAGTATTGGAAGCTCCACACGACAAAAACAGGAGCTACTTGAAAAAGCTGCAGAGTAACTGAATATTGTGGACCTTGCTGAACAAAATGGAAACCATTGCACAGGCAGACTCGCAGTATATATCAGACTGTACAGCACTTTAATCTGCAGTAAAAACTCAGAATGGTTGTTCACTGCTGCCAAACAATAGTCAAACAGGATTTTCATGGTTTGGGCAGTTGGAGAGACCGGCCTTTCTCAAAATGGGTGCTGTGGTACCCAAAGATGCCATCTGACTGCATCAGGGGTGTCGTCAAAAAATGACCTATTCCGACATATCATGTTAAAATATATGAATAAATACACAAACACATTCTTTTTACATATATACATGATAGGGCTGCCAATTTTGGGCAAAAATAAAATCCAAAATTTTTTCCTGTAAAAACTCGATTTTAGATTTCAATTTTATTATTCAGTGACAACTTCACCAAACTTCACTTTAATATTTTTTTATATCATCTCTCAAAACAAAACCCACAAAAAAAACCATGTAGTGTATTTGCCAAGTGGCGCTGTAACGCTGCTGAGGAAATGTACAAAAGACAGAAGAAGAGTACAGAGCATGCATATAAAGGTTGTTTTGGCAGGCGCCATAAAAGAGTTACGCTGTGCGTTACATAATCGTTTCGAGAGACGCAGATAAGCATCCACACAGAGATGAAATGGTAGTCGTTTACGGACTACCATTTAAAAAGTACCATTTGCCAAAAACACTGTTACCATGTGCATGAAACGCTGATACGACAAAAAACTTTTGTTTACTCCTGAATTTGTTTCCATGTGAACAGGTTGATACCGCCTTCAGACAGACTTCGCAGCGGGAAGTGGTTTGCTCTTTATCCAAAACTGTGAAGCCGTAACAATTCCACGCGACTGACTCGCTCTTACCTTATTTAGCCGTGAAACTACTGCCTTCTTTTACAGGCGCCATGTTTGTTTACACTGGTGCGTGTGGGAACTGGGGAGTGTTCCTGCAGGAAGGGGTAGCTTACAGTGGCCTGAAGGCGTAAGACGTGATAGGGAGGAAAATCGATTTGACGATTTGAGTCATTCTTCAATTGTAGAAAAGACTATTTGAGAGTGCATGATTATCCCCACACTAAGTTGCTACGGTTTTAACCCATTGCTATTGAAATAAACTAGTTTAGGGGATGACCTAAACTTTTAAGGCTACTCTGTTGTTGAGCTGGAAGTTCAATCTATGTTTACAGTGTTTGTGGTTAAGCAAAGGTATCATGGGAACAGCAAAGAAGGGGTTCGCAGTGCTTAACCTGAGCACTGGTCAGGATTGGGCTGTATTTTTTCTTAAAAAGTTAGTAACAAGAGTATAACAAATGAAAAAAGCTGAAAAAGTTCCTAGAAGTTTGTTATTTTCTCCTTTACAGTGACACATATAAACGGAGCTATGCATGATCATACACCAGTTTGTGGCACTGATTTATATGCACACATTTTTAAGACACAACATTACAACTTTATCGTTGCCCACTTCCTCAACTATGTGAATCAAATCTAATTTCTGAAAGGCCAGTCTGTCTGCTAAGAAGGATAAATATGTGTCTGTGATCACAGCTCTTCAAGTAGAGTTCAGTCAGAGCTTCCAAGATTTTCTGCTATCGAGAAAGACATCAAGCTGTTCTCGACTCCCTTCTTGATGGGTGCAGAGGAAGAGGATGAGAGTCTGTAATTAGAACTGATGGGAATGCATTGTGAAGATTCTCAAACCACTTAACATCAGCTTTTCTCCGTACCTGACTACTACCAGAGCTTTTCCTCTGATGAGGCACCACGCCAAATGAATGACGAGTCTGTTTGGCTCGGTGTATGCATATGTGAGTGTGAACGATCTCTGTAATAACTCTGAACAAAAACAGACTGAGGGCTATGATGACAGTTATCTCAGTGAGGTCCTCACATCTCCCACTGTGTGCAATAATGTTCTCTTCATCCCTGATTCAAAATTACATAATGCAGTATTTATACTCTGATTAGCTCAATCATATATTAAGCTATCCAATACCTTTTATCAATAAAATTTAATAGCATCTTGCAAATATTAATGGCCAATTTGATTTGGTAATGAACCCGATTACTTTACAGACTTGTCACACGCCCCTCCCTTTTTCCCTTCTTTGTCATCGGTGCACAGATAAGCTGTCTGTCATGTGCACTCTGAAACTGTTAATTGCAACATAAAGAAAATTGTTTTCTTGAATCAAAGCAAAAATATGCTCAACTACTCAAAATTTCTAGAGTATATGTTACGTGTGCGTGTTTATCTTGCAACTTTATATTTTCTTATCTATAATGGATTGTGTTTCTTCTAATAAAGAAATGAATTACACAGAATATAAACAGTAAACTACAACAGCACAGTGTCAGAGAAAAGTAAAACTTGACAGCATCATTTTGCACAAAAAGCAATCTCAGTTTTATAGGTATAAATGATATGCTATTCCTTCTTACTCGCCATTGAGCCACCACACATGCCTGTAAAACCAGCAGGTATACTTCCAGGTATGAACAGCCTACTGTATATAATATCCATGACATGAAAATGAGCTGCTTTAATCCACCACCCCTTCAGAGGTTCAGCTCCTGGTGCCGTTTTCTGCAAAGTGCCTCCAGCACAGCAGTTAAGTCCTCTTCTGGGGATTCTTTAATTGCATCACTCGGCAATCATGACACACTCTCATCCCCCCCGGGAAGACGACTGTTTCTCTCCATTTGTGTCAATCAAGTTTGCTGTGGTTAACCTCTGTCACATGTCACTCATCTGATTAAATTCTGCGAGCAATGAGGGTTCGAGACAGGAGATCTCATGCCTGCCAGCATTTACGGATTTCAATTACGCTTTTTAATTACTTGCTGGATTATCACCAGTATACACTCGGCTTGTAAGACGTACGTTGGTAAATTGAAACCAATATGCAACCAGTGTTTTGAGCATGATTTACATTGCTCTTTGAGTCCCCAGTTGACTAATACAAGGTTGAGTCAACTTCTTGCACAATAAGTGTTTTAAGGTGTTCTATGCGGGGAGGTTGCAGCTTACTGATAACCCCGAAAATGACCCACACTTTCTACATCTACGAGGGGCGACTGTGAAAAAAGGTACTTGTGAACACATTCTAAGATAGTAACTGCTTACAGGTTGTCACTTCAAGGTGTGTTGTTATGTTTTGTTCGCAATATGAAACACACAGGGGCAGAATGGCAGGGGTAGTTGTTGTGCTGTTGCTTCGCTATAAGGTATAAATCATCAAAGGTTTAAGGGAGGCAGCAGTGGCAGTGTGCGGTGCTGGGGCCAGCAGTGTTCAGCTGATTGTGTGTTTGCAAGTGTGTGTATTAGACGCACCAGCAGTGTGTGTGTGTGTTAGTCTTATTGCAAAGAGAGACTCACGGGGACACGAAAATTACATTGTTGTGGATGCAGTGCGTACATACTCTTCATGTTGTGAACTCTTCATGTTTTAGCAGCTAGTATTTGGTTCATCTGTTCTCAGCCGCCCACTGCAGAAACATGGCAGAGCAGCGTGGGGGGGGCTCTGTGGTCAAGATCCAACACTTATAAAGATGCAATCAAACCATGCCAAGGCCGCAAAAAACAAAGCAGGTTTTGTGACTGTGTGCATTAAAAACTGATGGACTTCATTACTGGTATTGTATAATTATTTCATTGTTGTCTTTAGAGCACCGTATAGCACTTTGACTGCTCTCTCCTATGAAATGTGTTCCATGAAGAATCTAGATAATAAAAGAATAAAAAAACACATCATCACTTTTAATAATAAAAAGGCTTTCTGGTGTGAGATAAATCTCAGCTAAATGTGATTTCACTTTGCATCACTTTGAGACATTTGTTCACAGCATATACTCCACAAAGCTTCCTGGTCTAAAGAGTTGCTCCCACTGATGAAACTCTGAGAAAATCCTAAGAGTCATGACATTTTCTCAGAATTGGTCTTCAAAGTTGTGTAAAGATAAAAGTTATTCACAAAGTACTTTCGCTACTAACAGAGCCCCTGATATGAAAAACTGTAAGGAGGAGTGAGGAGGATGTTTAAGAGGCTTAAAGAGTCTGCAGCTAAAGAGGAAATAGAAATAGGAGAAATGTACTCCAAACTTTGCTCCCATCTACAAACCAATGCAACAGCGCTAAACAGGACAGACTTATAAGGTATTTCACTTCTTGAAAAACACAACAATCTTCCTTGTGATCTTTCTCTCCTGTCATTAGTTAAAGGTATATTCCAAGTTAGACACTCAGATAGCAATACAGAGAGCCACTCTGTACACCTACTCTCTTCCAGCAGCCGCTTGTTTGTACGGAGACCTCTGGAGGACTGCAGCGGGGGGACGCAGCTCAAGGAAGAACATTTGAGATCATTTCTTCATCATTCCCTTGAAGTAATAATCACCATATTAATCATTTTGCACTGCAGACGCGGTAGTTCTTCTGCCTTAGCATCTCGGTCTGATTGCATTTCCATGAAGTAATAATGATAAATGTTCTTCCTTGAGCTGCGTCACCCCGCTGCAGTTGGTGGACTCGCCCGGAGGTCTCTGTACAAACAAGTGGCTGCTGGAAGAGAGTAGGTGAGTTGTGTTTAGTCTCTTTGCTAAAGAAATTAGGCAAAGCTGAAAAGATGTTTGGTGGTTAGTGCTACGACTGGGACCCTATATGTACTGTTGATGAAGTTAGGTGCTGTTCTGAGCATTATTTGTGGCTATAGAGTGGTGTTTTGGTTGAGTGCGTGGCTCTCTGTACTGCTATCTGCAGTCATTACTAAAGTTGGTACAACTAGAGAAGCAAGCAGTCGGCAACATTTATCTCTCGAGGGGTTGTCTAACTCGGTGTTACAGTGTGTTTGACCCTAAATTAATTTTACGCCGCAATATCCCTTTAAGAGAGGTGCAGAGCTACAGTAACATTGACAGCAAAATGATGCTCAAAACGATCAAAACAGCATGTAAAGGTTTAAACATAACATGAGATATCCCACTGCAACACCGTACAACTCCTTAAACAAAGGAGACAAACTGACATCTCAGATCACACATAGTTTCATTGATCTTGGATGCCAATCCTATTCAGTAAAAACAATGTGTACTCTGTCTGTTCCAGTAAGTAGACATGTGTGGGGAAAAACTGAAAAAATATTAAAAGTCTACGATTTCTTGAAAACCATGCAAACCTCATCTGCTGACTGATTCCATAAAACCTGCAAAGTGGAGGTCATGGAGGGCCGGTTTCATCAATTGTTTCAAGTTCAAGCGCTGGATTATGAAAAGTTACCTTCCCTGAAGCCATTGGAAAGTCAGATTATATAAACACTAGACTGACTCAAACTCAGATACAACTCAATCTACTTTGAGCGTACAAAGATAAGAACCGCTGGAAGACATAATGACCCATGTTTCTGGTTTGGAAACGCAGTTCTGATACATAATGAAGCCGCTGACCGAATTCTTTCCAGGAATTCAGTTTAAAAATAATGAGCGTCTCTCCATCCTTGGAAGCCCCATATCCGCTCTGCCATTCTTAAATTCTCTTATTCAAGTATCTGTCCTCCTTTGCACTCGTCTGTCTTCACTCACTTCTAACAGTTGCTAGGAAACAGTGCACGCCTGCTTGTGCATATTAAGTTTGAAATCAAAACAATATTCAGTGTGCAATGAATCGTCTGGTCAATTAAGCTTCAAAGAACAGTCCCGTCGAAACGTATCTGTAAGGCTAGTTGCTTTTGTGAGTTGGGTACTTGAATGTGATAACCTGGAGTTTAACTATCATGCGCAACACTACTTTATTACTTAGGAGAGTAATAAAATTATGTTGATGTTTTATTTAGTGATGAATCAGTCAGGCTGAGCCTCAGTCATCAGGCCGACCAGCCTCTCTTTCTCCTTACACGACCTAGAAACCCATGGCTGAACCGCTCACTGTAAATATTCTGCTTTGCAACCAATACCCATGGGAGATTTCTAATTAGGTAAGAAAACTGCACAACACTGCCAGTAGAAGGCGGGGCAAGAGAGAGAGGATACGCAGGGAAGTGTGGAGGAGTGGGCTAGCTAGGGAATGGAGAGAGAGGAAGAGAACAACAGGAGAGAGGTGGGAAGAAAGAAGGAAAAAACAGCAGAAGATGACAGGAAGACTGGAAACTCATCAATTAATGATAATGCAACAGCAAGTGGAGACAGCCATTGGGAAAGCACGTTGAACTGGAGTCAGAGATATGAGAAGCAGAGTGAAAGAAAGCAGAAATTTATGGAGATTTGCACACGGAAGGAGATTTGCAAGAAAATAAGATTGGATGGAGAAATTTGCACATAAAAAGACCAACAATGAAAGTGGATTGAGGGAATGACAGAGGGGAATAAAAGCTCTCACATAGGCTTCTTAAACATGATCTGAGACGGCAGCAGGGCAGCCTTCCAGCCACCTTGTGCCTACGTACCTGCCTGTCAGCCTGCCAGCTCTGTATAATCCACGGATGATGTTCCACAGGGGGCCGGGCTCCGTGCCGACACATTCCAACGCAGAGCCCCTTTGAGTGGGCATTAGACAGCGGTTACGTGGCCAGAGACCGGCGCGGGTCATCCAGAGCTGCAGAGCTAATACGTGCTCGGACTTTTACCACAAAGCCCCTCAGGCCCAACAGTCAATGAGCCCAGAGATTGCTGTGCCGCTTTCACTTCAGGAGCCAGGGATCTGGGAGAGAGTACAGACAGGCAAAGCCAAAAGACCTGAAATGAGAAGTAAAACAATTTAGTCTGAGGGTACAGCTGGCTGCTTCAACATCTCGCTTTAGCCCCTAATGCGTATTTAACATAAGAGGTAACACAACACAGAAGCTGGGCAACACACTGTATCTTCTCTCCTCTCATCTGTGGCTGAAATTTCATTTCAAATATGAAGCTGAAACCAGAGGGATTTTGAGAGCTTTTTCTCTGTTTGTGCCCATTTGCAATTCACACAAGCGGTTCAAGCTTCCCCTAATCATACTTGCAAAAGATGCATGGGAATTTGGGAAAGTGGGTTCACAGGAGTGTGGTGAAGTAAGCTAGAATCCACGTAACCAACCAAATCAAAACCAATGTTACAGGGAATACCCCGCTGAGAAAAGCATTGCGAAGTGAGCGAGTCACTTCCTTTAAGACCACAAAAATCAGCAGGGCTGTCCAGCTGCCAGATAAAGACGTGCTACATTCTGTCTATTATGCAGGGTAGGAGTGAAAAGCACACCTGTAAGGAACACCTTGAGGAAGAAGGCAGACAGCCAAAGTTCTGTCCTCTATTTCACAGGCAAGATATTTTGGATGATACTGTCTCACTTTTTGCATCACCTAGTTTTGGATAAGACTTGCTGAAGATAAGAAACACGTCAACCAAAACAAGATAAGGAGACATGAGGGTTTTTTTTTTTAACACTTAGAGCAGCAGGAGATTCATGTCACAATGTAACAGGCATTTCCACTTAACCTGAATAAGACAGGTTAATGAAATCACCTGTGTTTTTGTCAGTTTGTTTTCACCAAAGTTTACTTAAGAGTTGGAGAGAAGAGGTTCTATTTAAAGAAAGAAATAGAAAATGAAGAAAAACACAGAAATCAAAGTATACTTATTTAAACTTTCATAACACAACCTCACATAGATTAAGAGATGAAGATGTCTTTTTAAGACAGAGCTGGGAAAAGAAGAAATGCAAAATAACCCTGAGCAAACACAACCACACAATTCAATAAAAGATTGAAAAATTCATGAAAACACCAGATGACATAGCTTTAATAATATTAAGGTGAATGTATTTTGAAGGCAGTCTATTCCTTATTCAATTTAAAAATATTCACGGTAGTTCAGACCTATTCTGCCGATTTAACTTTGAGTACAGACGGGGTTGTGAAGGTAAGGAGTGCAAAAAATATATTAAATGAGAAGAAATTTGATGTCACTTTTACTCTGGAGCCTTATGGATAAAAAAACATGAGTTTTCAACAATCTGGCGTTTAATAAATCTTTCAATCCAACCATGGTTGTTTTTTCTTTTGAATAGTTTCAGTCGTGCCCTTAAGAAAGTCCACAACTCACCTGTTTGTGGCCATTGCAAGATTTTCTGTTGGCAAAAAAGTCTTTCGGTTTTATAATCCTCAAATCAGAGCTGTCTCTCTCATTATACAGCCCACTGGTGTTGACGGAAACAGTCTTCATTAAAGCGCCATATAGGCGACTGATATCAAACTAAAACCGAACAAACGCAGGATTTGTTGAGGACCTTTGGGGAGGCTGCCACACCTTATAAAACGGAGGAGAAATGAGGAAGCAGACTGACTGTGAACTCACTTCAAGCGGCTTTTAGAAAGATGGTTTAACACTCTTTAGAAACTTAAACTCCGTTTGTTTGTTAATTCAAATACAACGGCAGGAGCGCGTGACTCTTCGGCCACTAATTGATGGCGCGTTCCGTTTGCCTCGGAAGGCGGAAGTCCGAACCGGGAATGACGTCACACCCTAGTTAAAATCGGGAAAAAAAAGTCGCCAACCATAGACATAATAAAAAGGTAGACCTCAAATTACACTAAGGTACTTTGATAAAGCAAAAAAAGTTAATTCACATATTTTTATTTATTTATTGTATTTTATTTAACCATTATCCAGCCAATCATATTCATTCATTCAGCGATGCCGGAGCACTGTGCGGCGTATTCCTGTGCCAACAGGCGGACAGCAGAGAACAGGGCTCAAGAAATAACTTTTCACAGTTATGATTAAACGTTTTTTAAACATTACACTTGACTGTAGAGTCATTTGTAGGCCAAAGAGGAAGACTATCGGTCAACTCCAAAAAGGAAACAGCATTTGCGAACAGCTAGCTTATTCACAATAATAGCAACTTTGGTCGATTATCAACAGATTTGCATTAGATTGAAAAACTTTTGTTTGAGAGAGGTTCTAAGAAACGTTAAGAAATAAAATAGAAAGAAAAAGGAAGAAAGTGAGCTCTGTTTTATTATCTGTTTTATTAAAGATTTCTTTGTGGTGATCTCCTGTTTCATTTTGAAGATTTCCTAAGGACAAAAACTTGAGGAAGAAGTGGGAGATTGCTGTTAGAGGGAGAAATTCGCAGCAAGTGATTCCTCTGTGCTGTGTAGCCAACAAGCAAATTGATATGTAGTTTAGATGCTGTCCTGTCATGCTGTTCTTGTGTTTAAATCTTTTTGATATGTAGGCTATATATTTGTGTGTATTTTCCAGTTATTAAAATAGTGCTTCTATATGACATTATTTGTGTGTGTCTACAAATGGATAAATAAAATTAAACTATATAAAAAATTATAATCAAATCAATATATATTGAATTGGCCTATTAATACCGCCAGTTATTAATAATTATTGAGACATAGCAGGAACCTAGCTCTAAACCTAAATATATCCTTGATTAATTGTTATACTATAATACAGCCACTGCTGCCATGTTCTAAAATATCATTTTATTCATTCTGAGTATTTGAAAACGCCAAAAAAAATGGCCTCTATCATGCCTCTTTGAATGGCGTTTGCAGAGAAGAAAATTACGTAGTATTGAGCGAACTATGATTCATTAATGCGCTCAGACTTCATTCCGCCGGTTAAACAGCGGTGCAGAGTGAGGCGGATGACCGGACCAAGATGGCGGCCGCATTTCTCGACAGCGCCCATTCGTGGTAGCGGCCGATGCGGGGTCTATCTTTTATTATGTCTATGTCGCCAACGGCCGAAAAACGGAAGCGGAAACAAGATGTACCTCAAATTACACTAAGGTACTTTGATAAAGCAAAAAAAAGTTAATTCACATATTTTTATTTGTTTATTGTATTTTTTTAACCATTATCCAGCCATTATTAATCACAAGAAACTTAATGAGATTAAGACTCTCCATAGTTTCCTGGCCAAGACAGGCAGCAGCACTGTTGACTAGAGTTTTTGACAAACAACAAACAGCATTAAATGAGAATAGGGGAGAGCGGGGTAAGATTAGCCATTTTTAATATTTCAGATCACTACATCAAGGCAATCATTGTTTTGTTAATAAATAGTGTATCTACTTATATTTCAAGAGATGCAAACCAACAGAATGAGTGTAAACATCACTGTATTGATAATATAGTATGCCAAAAAAGGGGTCTCCTATGGTCAAATTACCCTGTGTATGGGGTAAGTTGACCATAGGAGAGGGGTAAGTTCACTTTCAAGAGTAAAAAATGATTTATTTTGGAAATAAATAATTCGCCCATGTGCTTCTAACCTTCACAGACTCCATGAATTGATGCCCATCTCCTATATATTTGGTCACATGATCAATTTCTTTTACCATTTCCAAGCAACAGAGGGTGGCTCAACTTACCCTTTGGCTCAACTAACCTCAGTCTCCCCTATATTTTCTAAAATGCATAATTAAAGTAAGTCAAAAGTCACAAAATCACAAGTAAAATCAGGAAATGTCTGTCAAAAACATTCTCATTCATAAATACATCAAACAGAATATCTATATGCTGTGTTTTCCTCCAAGTCACCTTTCATTACAGGCTTTTGGCCACTTTCCAGAGTAAAAACCTTGTGCGATCTTTGGTTCTTAATGATTAATATAAAATAAAGCTTTTAATCCTCAAGTTTCTTAAATCCTTTGAATCAGCCGTATTGGATTCTTTGTAGGCATATGGATAGGAATGTATTTTAGCTTTTCTGAAAGTTGAGCTAAGAATCACACTCTCACTCAAAGCAGGAAATGAAGGCTGGTGAAGTGGCAGCCCACACACACAGTAGCTGTATTTGGATCTCTGATAAGATGCAATCAGTGGAGCTACTCTGTCACCCAGATAACTATGTTTATCTCAGGAGGGAAACATAATTAGATAAGATATTTTTATTTGGAATAAATCACATTTCAGATTTTATTTATGCCCTGTGGTCATTTCAATTATTCTATTGCAAATACACCAGAAGAGAGTCCCTCATTGACTTGGAGAAAGTAAGAGTTCAGCAGCAGTGAGACAGGTGCTTTCGCGTGACTGTGAAGTGATTGGCTGTAATATCTGGATCAAAGATTCCCTCATGCCTAGGTCAGTTTCATGATAGATTCATCAGATCGTTTCGGTATGTTTGATTGAACATCCTAAGACTTCTTCATCACCGCATCACCCCTGAAACCTGATTCTCCGCTCTAACGGCTCTCGCTCTCGCCTCAATCATATCTGAGCTTTCTGCAGGCTGGAAATTATCACCACAGCATCAGAGGCAACAACATGAAAGCTGATTCCATTGGATGTTGGATTTCTTTTTCGTCTTCTGAGAGAACAGTATATTACGAGAGCCCCGTGAGGTTGGGTGCTATTTCGGTCTCAGTGCAGGATGGCTTCAGGTGAAGCCCAGACCGAATGTCTGTGTGATCGGCATACTGAGTGGCAGGGAGACCAATAAAGCAGGAGAGGAACAGAGGGAGAGAGGGGGGAGGGGTTAATGAGTGGCAGAAAATTAAATAAAATATGGGAGAAGAAAAGGAAGACAGCCAAAAATAACAATCACACTGACAAATCCAACAATCTGAGCTGAAGGTGAGTGTGTGTTTGTATTAAACTGAGGCTTGGTAAACTATCAAAATAAAATACAGTACAGTGTTTCCTCAAGAGTGTTTCATGTATCATCACTTGAGCCAAATAATGATCTGCTGAGGGAATATGAATACTATAAAATACTAAAGTCACCAAAGCAATGATCATTTCATATTGCCCCAGCATGATGCATTAGTTTATTAGCGGATGCTCAGAAATTAAAAAGAATTGGAAATAAGGAAGTCATGATTGATTATATCTTATGTGCCATTTAGCGGCTGATCCAGAGCTTATTGATGAAGATAAATTAAAATCTGGTCAAGAGATTTAGAAATAAGAAATTGCTTCATTAACACAGTAGCTCACAGCCTGTTCTTACTGTTATTTTATATATCATTTCACTGGATTAGTTTTGAGTTTTTCCGAGGCTTACTGTCTATTGATACAGCTAGTTCTGAAGAATTATTCAGGATTTTGTGTCATTAATTGCAGGAGAAAAGAAGACAAAATAAAACAGAAAATGGGCATATATTAAATATTTTTAAGAATGGATAGTCGATTAAGTGGAAAAGGAGAGCAAAGAGTTGAAGAACAGCCCATAAACATCTTAGCTCATTAAATTGCTAAACTTGACACTTTCTCTAGTTTTTAAGTTATTTTTTTTTAGCCAAAACTCCAAAATAATTGTAGTCAACTTGTCTTAGCAACAAATAGACAGAAAAAAAGAGCAAATACTGTTTGTGAACTGAGTAATTCATGAGTAAAGTCAGCCCGACTCTGTAGTTTTTCAGCCCAGCTATGGAACAGACAAGAAAAATTACTAGTGAAACCAAGCCAACTTGATTTCATTTTTCCATTTTAGCCATTTCTTGCATGCCATTCAGTTTGTTACTCCATCCTTTTCCCTGTCTTCTCAGCAATAGCATTAGCCAATCACCTGACCGCCACCTGCATGCAAACCTGTACCCTATTCCCCCACCAGTTGTCCAGTTTGAATTTTGATTGTGCAAATGTTGCTGTAGTGATTCTGTCCTCTGCCTGCCTGCTTTTTAATAATTATTCCATATTTGTTCTCTTTTTTAGCTTGGTCTGCTTTTGTTGTGTGCCTGTCTGTTAAAATTTTGAATTTTACCTCTTGAATTCATTTACTCTTTCTCTCCGCTGTTAAGTCCTAACACTCTTATGCAGGCACATCATAAATGCTAGGTTCTTTTCAACACTTAAAGTATCTTTTAGTTAGACGTCCACACTGTTATAGGTCAGTGACTCTAAGTTGTGTACTGTAGCTATGATAATATAAGCCTGCTTCTATCTTTGAAACCAATGTTGTATCACAGCCCCTATTTGTCAAATCATCCCAGCTTCACATCACAAATATAAAAACAGCTTTGAAGAAAAATGTGTTTTTCTCAGAGGACATGTTTATGCATCTTACTCCCTTGAAAACGCAAGGGGGTCTATTGATCACAGCTGGCCTCCGCATTGCTTTTATGTGAAGGTAAAGCCTGTAGGAGCTCTGTCTTGAACTTGAAAATTAATTTGTGCATCCCAGCTTTTTATCGATATAGCAGCAAAAAGTAAATCTGACCCAATGATTGTTTTAATTCACTGCGATGTTTATGACATTCCTGAGGCTGCCTAATGTCTGTGTGGTGGTGGAGTCAGTCATCCTTCAGTGGGAAGGTTGGCAGTTCAATCCAGCTGCTGCCGTCATGTGCCAAAGTGTCCTTGGGCAAGACAATGCATCCCAAATTGCTCCCAGTGACACGGTCAGTGGTGTGTGTGTGAATGTGTCTGATTGGGGTTAGTAAATAGTGTTGATCTCAAGCTACAGCAGCCTCTGCCATCAGTGTATGAATGGAAGAATGTGACAAGTCCTGTAAAAGCACTTTAAGTGGCTGGAAAGAATAGAAAAGCCCGTTATTACAAGTCCATTTATCATGCCCTTCAAACTGTGCCAAGGCCTCTGGCATCATGCTGGTTACAGAACAGGGGTGTGTCACGCTGTTTTGTGGCATGGGCTCCATGTAAGCTGATTGACCACCCCAGATGAAGCTCATGTTTTCTGTTTCTGTTTTTGTTTTCTGGGGTCAAAGAAATTCATGAAATTCATGCCTAAACATTATTGAAGTAGATACATACAAGGGCTTTCATTATTTATTTGGAAGTGCACGAACTCAGGGGCAAAAGCTCAAATTCAAAATGTAATGCTCCACTCAATTTCAAAGTATACAGCAAACCAGGCTGCCTAAAGTAGTTTGTTATTTCATCCAGGAGAGTGCGTACAGCTTAACCTGACCATTGCATGCGCTCTTGACCTCAGTAGATTAATAAAGTAATGTTTTCTACAAAAGGAGGACCTGTGTAATCAAACACCAAAACATCTTAGAAAGAGTGTCGTATGGAAATATCCTATCTGGTTTTGAGTGAGTGGGATGGAGAGGTGAGAGTATTAGCGTGTCAGGTTTTATGTCTGTTCAAAATTGGACAAATTGACAGCCCATATCTTACACACTTTGGTGCACACATCTTAAAGCAGAAACAGCAGAACAACTCTGACGTCAGGGAACTGGGCCAAGATTATCAGGATATGAGACAAGAAGTGCAAATTAAGAGTTGGCTTTGTTGTTCATGTTCATCATAGTTCATGATAACACAGAGCAGAATTGATATAGCCATTTAAACACACTACAACCTGCAACAAGTTACATCACTTTACAGTTTGATTAACCGCTTAAATTCTATTAAGAGGAAAAGAAGAAAAAAAACATGTATCTGTGATCTGTTTTAATGAATTCTAGCAAAGTTTAAGGTGTTCTGCGGTACCATCAGCATTGCAACTTCCTGTGCCCATGACATAAACAAGAATGTACAAATTTTAGAGAGCCTTCACAAAGTTAGTAAAAAAGCTGATATTGATTAGTACAGGCAGAACTGTTGATAAATACTACCTGGAGATGGATCTGCACACATAATTCATGCCCCCTGTTAATGAGTCAGTGCCCTGATAAAACCAACTCAGTCACAAAAATCTGAAAAAGCCCCTGCTACACAGCAAAGCACATTGGTTGACCATATTGCTCTCAATATGTGCCCTTGCCCAAGTTTGATTTTATGCACGGAGCGCAGTCATTATCGATGTGCCTGAACAGCAACAACTGAGCAGCCTGGACAGCCTGAAATTACATGCAGCATCCCAGCAGGAGGCCAGACCGGTGATTCCCAGCGGCACATGGTCCCCCGGCTGATTGCTGCATGAGCAGAAGCTCTGATGGAGAAGGTAATTAAAAGAGATGAGAGCATTAATAGTGCATGAAACTCAGTGTGTGTGTGTGTGCAAGTGTGTGTGTGTGTGTGTACAGGAAGTAGGTTGAAACAAGTGGAGGAGAGGATAGCATTGATCTGGGGCGTTATGTCTCTCTGCCCAACTTCATCTCACAGCAAGATCATACAAAAGGCTGAGTAGCTTTCGAAGCACGCTCACATAAAAATATTTACAAACCACACATATGCACAACAGGTCACAAAGTTCAGCCGGAGGAATGTGCTGGATTGTTCACATTAATGCCCACCAGTGCTGCTGCTTCCATGGCTACCACAAATAATAGACGAGACACACAGAATACAAAGCGCAAGAAAACACAGAGGAGACAGACAACAAGAGAGGCTTGCATCAATGAAGACACATGCACATGCAAACGTGCGTTCTGTAGGTGACAATAGGCCAAATGTGTATGCGTAAAATCAAGTGTTTGAAGCCAATTTCTCTGTCTTATACATAACATGGGTTCTTGTTTTGGCAGTGTGAAGCAACACTGTGTCTCTGCTGTCAGAGTGTGAGCAAAAACGGAATACAAAAAAAGAGATTGGAAGCACTGCAGAGGGAGAATGCATAAGGATGGATGAGGAAGTCAGAAACAAAAGTTAAAGCAGAGGGAGAGAGACAGAGGAGAGTTATGAGCCTTGGAAAAATGGATATTTATTCTCCCCCCACCAGTGCATAATTAGTTCTTGGAGACAATTTTTCTTTCATTCAGGTGTAGCTCTGCCTGGACAAGCGAGGAAAACCAGTGCAGAGATGCAAAAACTCTAAGTGAACTTTGCAAACTCTACCAGACTCCCTTAATGCAGCCAGGAGCTCAGAGAGAGCGCGTTATTGTTCTGGATTTACCATGCAAATGTTTTTAGTCATGCATGGATTAAGAACAACAAAGCCACTTTAACACCGGCAACCTCAGTTTAATGTGTTTTCATGCCCGACGGGTTCCCCTCGACTCTTTAAAAGCTACGGCAGAGTAGGTGTCAGAAATGATTATGTTGCCCTGTGTTGATCAATAATGGAAACACAGTGGAAGACAGAAAGATAGGTCTAACCATGGAAGCAGAAAAGACCACCTCCTGGTTCATAAAACATTATACAAAAAGAATAAATTAACCATGTGGTAATATATTCAAGTTTTTTCCTTATAATGACCCCCTGGCTCACCAAAGACAACATATTTTCTGATATTTTATCCATAGATATGATCTGGATGTAAAATAGACCTACTTGTCATTCATTGTGCCCCTCAGAAAAACTACATCTCGTTTCATATTTACATGTGTAATGCATAGTTATGATACCCAGAGCTGATTTTTGCAGCAGTGGAGCAGAGCAACTTTGTATTTTCAGGCTCAGACTCAGCTATAAGGTCAAAAGTAAGCATATTGGCATTCCCTTCCATTGTTTCAAACTTCTTTTCATGTAAATTTGTCAAAATCCCTTTAAACTTTGCCTTTTCAGGGTGTGACTGCTGTGCCTTCTCTTTTAATGTGAGACATAAAGAGACTGAATATTTCGGCATAGTTATTACACCACTGAGCCGGCACCAGAGGTAGTAACAGAGATGAATCGACATCTGTGTTAACACCAAGCTGTCAGGATGGCACACTGCAAGGTGTGTGTTTGTCTGAAGTTCTGTGAGTCTATGATGATCTGTCATACTTTCATACTCTACAGACGTGAAAATTTCCCAGCTTTCCAGCTCCTTTTGGTTAACAAGTGTGAATGCAAATGGCTGAATCTTTTCACCCTATCCATTTGTTTTTATCATTTAACCCCCCTAAATATCTGTATTATATTTGGATAAGTTGACTTTTAAATGCAGCAGGTATCTATGGACAAATTATGCAGCGTACCAATTAACTCAGAGGTCAGATGTCGGAGCTGGGAATGACGTTACACCCGAGTTGATGACGTTCAAGTTAACAAGCCGGAAAACCAAGATGGACACCTACAGTGACCCGTTGTTAGCTGTTGTTTACAACTGTCAGTTGTTGTTAGCGGTTGTCAGCTGTTGTTAGTTGTTGTTAGCTATACCAGTTGTAAATAAAGCATAACACAGTTTTTTACTCTTACAAACACCATAGTACCATGTTCACAGCGAGACGTTGGGCAGTACAACATATACCACTTATTTAATTTCACAAAAACAAAACAGAAGTGCTAATAAATGATACATTACAAGAGCTTTCACTGTTACTCTTTACTGTTGATCACTACGCTGCCATCTAGATTATGAGGTTGTTGTCAAGTTGGTGGTGAGGATTGTCCAACTTTCCGAGTCAGAAATCCGACTTCAGGGGGGCATTTCAGATGAATTTCCGACTCGGAGCTTGGAAATTTCGACTTCCGAGTACAACTGGAGCGCAGCATTGATCAAAGTGTTAATATGATCATATAGTGAAGACAGCACCCTAAATACCAACCTGAGAAGGCTGTTTTTTTTTTCATTGTTGTTATAATGTTAACTACCATCAATAGAGCTAGCTCAAGCAGCAGAGCCCTCCCATATCGTCCTGTAACACAGTGTGATGAATAGTTCTCGAAACTAGTTTCACAATAAGCTTGTGAAAGGCTCTGTGGATTCATTTAAGCATATTACTCTCCCGCTGACGGTTCATCCCCTTTCCGCCAGTATGGGAGTCACTTCTTTACTGTCTTTCTCTGATAGAAGTTCAAGTCCACCTACGTTTCCACTCATCCTTTTAAAATCAACAAAGAGGTGTTGTCCTGCTGCTTCTGGTGAGCAGACTTGACAGCCTGACAGCATCCAGGAGTTTTCTCTTAGCAGCTATGTCAAATTGATGTGTGGTGTTAAGGTGAACGTAAAAGCACAAAAACTTGTTCCACATCTTTTTCAAGGAGTTTTTAATTCTGCAAGACATTGTTATACCTTCAGTCCATATTGAACGAGATACCCAACTGCCTGACCTTGCTTAAACCAGTATTTCAAGTCATGGGGGGTTCATTCTGGGATGAGGTACCTTCAGGCCTGCTCTACCAGACTTATGAACAGCTTCACCCACCAGGCTGTCAGAAAGCTGCACTCTCTCCCCTACCTCCCCCCTCTGCCCCCCTAAAACACTGGACTCTAAACCCCCTCTCAACCCTGACTGGACACACAGTATTTGCACTATAAAACACTCTGCTGCTGCTGTTTTCACTTGGTTCTGTATTTTTCATTGTATAATCTTTTTTTTGCACTACAACTCCACTGTTTACATGAACGCTTACTGTTAACATGCTCTTTACATCAAAGCAATTCTTCAGATTCAATCCAACTGCACTTTAGGTCATGTGTAAATACGAACAGCAGAATTATTTCTCTGGTCATTAGGTTTGCATGTGTACTGTATATATAGGGCGCATGTGTAGGAGTGTATGTAAACATAGACAAAGTAAGCATGAGGGTAAATGCAGACTTTTTATTTTTGTTTAACCTTTACTTAGCCAAGTGAGTCCCATTAAGGTCAAAGATCTCTTTGTAAGGAAGACCTGACCAATATTTGGCAGCAACACACAGTTTCATCTTGCATAAACCACTCTCCTTTCTTTTCTACTGTACTTTTTTTGTACATATACTGTATATCTTTTAATTATTCTCTGTATTTCTGCACTGTGGGCTGGGGAGAAATGTCTTTTTCAATTTCTGTGTATGTACTCAGAACTTGACGATAAAAAGCTTGGATCTTGAATTCAATAAAGATAATCTCCTGCAGGAGGGGACATATGTGAAAGTCAAGTTTCTTTTAAAAAAAACTCAGAGCCTAAATTTCCTTAAATTACCTTGAAAATATCAGGAGTTCATGTTCAAGGTCCTGAGTGTGTATGTGAAGCTTGTTTGCCTCTCAGTCTCCCACAGTGCTGTAAGGCTGTGTACAATTACACACTGAGAGACATAATAGTATTGTGTGCTTTAGTGTTAAAGTACAAAGGCAGAGTGATGCGATGCTGTGGTGGCATTGCTGTGTATCAGGGCGTTAAGTGCATCACATTTACCAACGTTACTCAAGGCTACAATGCACACAAGGCATCTGAATGTATTGGAAAGCATGTACACATAGCAGTCTCCAAACAAAGGACTTAACGTAATACCACTGCTGCTGGTTGCTCCTTCAGTTGTAAATCACCCTGTACTGTTAAACTGCAAAGCAGCAACCAGAAACAAATGTGTTCCAGCTCTCGGTATTCGTCGGCTTTCACAAACATATTTATTTCTTCGCCCGCTGCCGTGCATAAGACCAACACTGTGATATGTTTGTGAGTGTGGACACTTCATTTTTCAAATGTCTTTGGTTGACCAGGCCTTCAATGATCATTAATCGCTTCATGATGGCCTATGAGCCAACAGACAGAAAGGTCACTTCCAAAGCATTAGTCTGGATCAGAATAAGCCAATGTTTAAGCTATGCTGGCTGAATGCCTGTGGAGATGCGAATGTTAGTGTGTCTGTCAGTCAAACAATTTTGTCCAGGTTTGAAATGTTACAACAAACACAGACAGATGTCTTTGAAATTTGGTTCAAACATTCATTATAGACAGTATATCACACTGAATTCAGAACCTGAGATCTGTGACTCTACAGAGGCGTTTATGTTTGTGGATTTCAAAGAAAAGACTACTGCTATTAAAAGCACAAACATCAAATAAACTGGGCCTTTACTTAGAATATTTACATGACATCTCATGTTGTATGAGTAAATTGCTCACAAAACACCAACCAAATCTCATGATATATTTACTCACAATGTATATTGTCAAGATGACATGTGTACTAACATTATGCATGTTAAATCAGAACAGCACGTTCTCATTAAAGGTGTTGGCTGGGAGGGTAGATGTCAGCAATACATGTCAGGAGCAAAACTAACCTCAATTAGCCCAGACTTTATTTTTTGATTGACAGTGTGCCAGGCTTTATTTATCCTTTGGGATTTTTTTTTTTACCTAAATCAAAATTTAAATAATTGACATTCTTGCAAAAATTAACATGCAGTCTCTAACACTTGGCATTGATATGTCTGCAGCAGGAGAGGGTATTATCTTATTCAGCTTGCCTTTAAAATAAAAACAGACAGATAATAAATTAAGACCTTGATGCTGAAATTTTTAATGAGTTTGAATTAAAGAATAAGGAACAAGTTTGACTAACAGATGGTGAAATAAAGTTCAGAGACACCTCTGCAATTCCTTACCACCATAAGTGTGTGTTGATTTAGAACTGGGCCTCAGCTTTGACAAGAAAAGGGTTCTTTACCTTGATGATCACGGCTCAACCACAGTGGGTCAGTCTTTGGTAGAGCCAGAAAAATCCCCTGAGGGAAAATCCACAAAATCTAAATCCAAGCGGACAGCATAAATGCAATAGGGTGACAATCTGGCAGGGGGTGGGTGGAAACACAGGGCTTGAGGTACAGATCACTCTAACTACAAAAAAGACAGGAGTGTGAAGGGGAGAACCAGCAGAAAAAACTTGGCAATTACAGGAAGTAATGCTACTCATCAAACACAATCATCGTGAACACAGAGTACATGCAAACATGGTTAAAGGAAAATAGGAATTAGGAGGTGCATATGTCCGTTTGCTTCTGAAAATTCATAAATCCACAAAATCATCCTCTATTAAGTTTTATGAATTGAGCTTATGAGACCTGCGAATCACACCAGAGATAACGAATCTTAAATGTTTGAATTTTGGCCTTGAGGAAAGCTAGTCATGTTTACAAATGTGAATTGCAGCTGCTGAATTATATAAAATAAATATGAAATACTCTTATTTAAAATGGATCTGTGTTTTAATTTTAATGGTGGAGAGTTATCTACAGAGGTGTTGAATTTCTAATTTCCTCATAAAGTGCTCATTCAGGGGACCACAAAATCAGGTAATATTGCTGAACAAAGGAATAAAATATGCCTGGAGGGTGTTTTATCCCTCTTTACTTTATTCAGGCTCTGGTGGACATACTTATGTTTGACTTTCTACTTACTCCTGAGTTAACTTTTAGAGAAACTTCAAAACAAATCACAGTGACTTCTCCCTGGGTTATAATAAACCTGAGAGGCATTTGGGTTTTGATGATGAATACAAAAGTCAAAGTTGTTTGAAACACCCAAAATGGAGCATGAAGGTGTAAGAAATACTCATACACTGCTGAAATCATACTAAGTTGTCTTGAGTCCATCCAGCAGGAACGGGAGCATTACTACACTTGGGACAATCTGGCCTCAAAATCTGCCTCGCTCTGAACTCTTATCACTCTCACAGGGAATAAACTATACGTGCGCAGCCGCCATCCGCTTTAACCAAAATCCAAAACATCATCCAAACAGAAAAGTGTTTCAGAGAAGAAGCTCAGAGCAGGTTAGTTCAGTGTAAAGGAAAGGCTAAGCAGTGCAGCAGTGAATCCATTCAGGCAAAATAAAAATGCAAAGCATATTCCACTTAGCGACAGAGGAGACAAAACACTCCCAGATCGATGCTTTCTTTTGTTACAAGCATAACCACAAACTTTCCCTCACCCTCTGGGGCTTAAGTGATTTTTTTTCTTTTAACTCTGGGATGATAAAAAAAAAACTTTCTTTCCTCCTCATACCAAATTCCTTCTTGCACCTCTGCTTCTGCAGCCGAGGTATCTCAGAGGTATCTGTGTCCTCCATCCACAAAGGAATAGATTCACCCACATTCACCTCTTTCTAATACTTTCACAACATGTAAACAAATTTGGAGTCACTCAGTTATTCAGAAGAAGTCTTCAATATTCATCAATGGATAATCAACCTTTAGTGGTGCAGACTATTTCTGTATATACATTTATTTCCTCAAGTTATCCAAACAGAGTTAAGGATATTTAAACCCCCACATCATCCAGCTTGGTAGAGTCACTTATTTCATATACAGACTTTCCAGCAGTCAGAATATAAATTAAAGATGAAGATGGTGACGAGACAGTTTCAACAAAACTGCTGAGCGGATGTCCATTCTTAAAAATTAAAAACACAATGCAATCAATCAAACCTCAGTATTCATTCCAGGGTGTGACTTATCTTATATACTCAGCCAAGATTTTTTCATGTTTAATCATTTTACCCTGAAAAATAACCTACGTGAACTAACTGGCCTTTGTTTGAGTCAATTTGACTTATTACTTGACCGGTTACTGATGCTTGACATCAGAAATTTAACTGAGGAATACATTTGGAGTTCTAGTTCTTGTACTTGAAAGTGTTTGTAGTCCACTTTAAGTGTGTAATTAAACACTGTACAATATGTAGACTATCAAGAAAAGTGTTATTGAGTGTTTTCATGCTTCACTGTAATCTATTCCTTTTTTAATCATGAAAAATAACAAGACAGACATGTGATATTCAAGTAGTACATGGCAGATAGTGAGAGTTGAAATCAAATCAAACATAAAAAAAGGGAAGAAAAAAATAGTTAATTAGTATTTGATAAATAAACGGAAAAAATATATTTACGCAGCTTAAGGAAGAACATTTATGATTAATATATTATTACTTCAAGGAAATGATAAAGTCATGATCATGAATGTTCTTCCTTGAGCTGCATCACCCCGCTGCAGTCGATGGACTCTCCCGAGGTCTTGCTACAAAAAAGCGGCTGCTGGAGGAGAGTAGGTGAGTTGTGTTTAGTCTCTTTGATAAAGAAATTTGTCAAAGCTAAAAAGATGTTTGGTGGCTAGTGCTGTGGCTGGGACCCTATATGAACTGTTGATGAAGTTAGATGCTGTTCTGAGCAATATTTGTGGCTATAGAGTGGCTTTTTGGTTGAGTGTGTGGTTCTCTGTATTGCTATCGTGCGGTCATTACTAAAGTTGGTATAACTAGAGAAGCAAGCGGTCGGGAATATTAATCTCTCGAGGGGGTGTCTAACTCGGTGTTACGTTGTGTTTTACCCAAACTTAATTTTACGCTAGAATATCCCTTTAAGACTGTAATACAAGCTACTAGAGGAATACAGCTTCACTGTAATCTTGAAAGCACCAGCATCTGATGTAAAAGAAACAAAGGTAAAATCTGTAAATCTTGAACCCCAAGGCTTTTCACTCTCTGTATCATTTATAATGGACTCTTACGGATGACCTCAAGGTGATGTCACAGTATTAGCTGGAAACATAAATCGCCACCCCTGGGTAACGGCAGCAGAGGAAGTCTTCAATATCATTTTTCTCTGATGTTGGATGCTGGAATTAAAAAAAAAAAGCAGATGCAGTAAAAGACAGAAACTTGCAAGTTGATGTGTTTGAAGGATTTTTCCACCAAAATTTCTCATTCTGATCACTAACACTGAAACGTATTTCACCTCAAGGCTTTAATGCAAAGTGCATAGTATTGGGTGGAGTTTTCTCTATATTGGCAAAACTCAGAGGAAATGATCTGTCCTACATTTCTCAGATTATGTAAACAAGCTTCATTGTCATGCAGCAGCGTAAACCTACTGCTGCTGTGTTCTCGGCTGTTTTGAAAGAAGTCCATTGTGTAATTTTCACCAAACACCGACCTTGGTTTGGAGGGTTATGAACTCCCTAACACCTTTCCCAGGAAGTAGCACCTACCCTGAGGGCTTTTACGTCAAACTCTGCAAAGCACCATTTAGCCACTTTGGCTATAATACTGAATATTGAACTCGACAAGGATCTTGGCGCGTTCTTTTTTTTCCAATGAGTTTCTCTGTGTGCTCCCAAAAGCACTACAGCCTTGCCACAGGGAAGGATTAATATTAATTCCTTCCAAATTACTCAGAGATTCAATTATGCAAGATAATGCAAATACTGAGTCTAGCAGGTCAGATTTACTGCCTACATACTCACAATTGACAAAAGAAGATCAGCAAACTTAGCGGCATTGTCTGACACAGCTGTTTTTCTTTATCATTTCTGGGTTCCTGTCTTTGTAGGTGAAGTATCTGAGTCTTGGTGTTGAGACAGCAGGAAGTGGATTCCGTTGCTGCTAATAATGGGACCCAAACTTTGCCACAAAATGCATCTTCACTGTCAAAAGCACTTTTTGCCCGGTCATCTCTTAGTGTTGCAGCGAAAAGCCTTGCTGAATGCCAGCCTCGAGGGAAGTATCACAGGGACCATTAGATAGGAAAAGAGGAGGTCCTCAGATTTCGTTTAGAGGCCTGTGCTGCTGATATTTTCGTTTGCTTTCCCAAGGCCACAGGGGTCTCTGCTAGTTGTGCCTGCATGTTCTCAAATGCGTCATACTGGCAGTTAATCACTAGGATCTCCTGCAACAAAACCAAACTGGCCAAGTGAGAAAATAAAAAGGCCTTTATATTCTGCATGTATGTATTTTTTATTATTGTGGAAAGAGCACGACAGCAAAGACAAATGGAGACAGACAGAGCTGTCAGAGAGCAACAGTCAGAACGTTTACATGACACACTCCAGAAAACCAAATTATTGCCTATTGCCTATACTCGATTAAGACAACTGAAGTGCATGTTAACACCTTAGTCCAACTATAATTGGAGTCGGAGAACTCCGATTAAGACACCCAGATAATGCAATTGGAATTCAATTTTCTATACCATGTAACCAGTATAGTCAGAGTATGATAGGACAGTACATGTGCGCATGCACCATGCCCCTGTAACCCTGTAACCAAAACAGCAGGGAAGAGGAGAAGCGTGCACCTAATCTGCAAAAAAAGTAGCGCGTACATCATGTACAACAAAAACAAAGCTGCACGATGCTCCATCCTCTTGCTTGAAAATGCCCAGCAGCAGTTGTAGCCACTTGTTGTTGTTGTTGGGTCAACTGGATACAGCGCCACAGGAAAGACCCATATCGCCCCCTAGTTTTGGCGAGGAGGACACGTTCCCGTCAATAATTTGATATTCTCAGCTGCATGTATACGCAGACAAGGAGAGAAGTCTGAAAAACTTAATTATGAGCTGAGGCTGTGCATGTAAAAACACACTGAGTGATGAAAACGTCTGATTATGATTCAAGACGAAGAGTTCAACAGAGTAAAATGTTGCTACTGCATAAAAAATTTTCTTCACTAATTGT
The DNA here is from genome assembly GCA_962446985.1 of Xyrichtys novacula. Taxonomy (NCBI): domain Eukaryota; kingdom Metazoa; phylum Chordata; class Actinopteri; order Labriformes; family Labridae; genus Xyrichtys; species Xyrichtys novacula. The sequence goes on along the minus strand of OY660874.1, from coordinate 19,049,496 downwards.
GATTTTTTGCAATTTTTCAGTGAAAATTTAAGTTTTACCAGTGAAGATATTGTGGCAGGCCTCAATAGAGCAACAGCCATTTGACAATAACGCTTCATTAGTTAACAGCACACAGGCGCTAAAACAACAAAAACCTGTGAACAATGCTGTTGGCTCTGAATTAACACCCTGAAAAAAAAAAAAAAAAAAAGATTTCCTCTGTCTCTTCATCAAAAACAGTCACAATTCACTGCTACCCGAAAATAAAAAAATATTCAAGGTTTCATAAAAAATCTGGTGGTCTGCTGCTAGCCTTCACAGCAACATGGCGAGCTTTGTCAGCTTTGATTTTACAGGACTGGCCTGTAATGATTTAGAATCATTTGTGAAGATTGTGTTATCTTACAAACCTTTTTATGGACTTGCTGTTGACAGTTGACATAATCTTGAGATTTGGCATTTGAGTAATTTTTTTCATTCTCATCAAACAGACCTTAAAACTGGTTTGGGTTTGAAATCATACCACCAACGTTAAAACCTTTACAGTAGCAGCTCTGCTAAAGAGGTGCTGTCTCCTGTGTGGACATAAAAGTCAGCGGGCTGCAGCAGTTTTGCAAGGCAGCTGTTTTCTCACTGAAGCTGTCACGCATGGACGGAAATGAAAAGTGATCACTTCTAAGATCTGCCACCTTCAGAGACTGTTCAGAGTTTGACAGACTGTCAACATGTGGCTTTTTGTGACTGGAACAGTAACCAGCTCTAACGATAAGTGTTAACAATTTGTATTAACCACAGGCCTCCAGTGATCAGAGATTTCTCTTCCTCTATAGATATGAAGTAACACTATTTTAGGGTTTCATGGGTTCATACTAAACTTCAAACGGGGCAAATTTGTTGCTAGTGGGTTGTCAGTAAAAAGGGCGTACTGTGCTTTTCCATATTTACAACAGTGTTATAATATTTAGTCTTCATGTTGGAGGTATCCAAATGCATGAGGTGACACCCATGCTGCTCCGCTGCACTACTGAAATGCTTTTCATGGTCACAATAGAGGGAGCAGACCCGAAACATTGAGGTGGAAAAACTTCAGATGGAGGCCGAAATAATGGTATTTTAATTCACCAGTGTAAAGAGGTACCTGAAGGAGGTGTAAGAAAAGAAGTGTAGAGTCTGAAAATAATGAATAACACCCAGATCACATTTCCAGGCAAGTCTGGTCCATTGCTCCCCGACCACCTCTGTACGTGGACTGAGTTATTAAATCTCAGCGCACACTAATGATTGTTCATAGCTGAAGTTGATTTTTGTCTCTTGCGATCAGAGCCCCCACATCTGATGATACTGTTTGGGTCCTAGCATCTACAAACACCTACACTCAAAGCAGCTAATACAAACTTTAAGAACAGTCAAGTTCACTTGCCTTGAAACTCATTTATACTGTTAGCAAAATGCTTAGTTAGCTAAGCTAAAAGCCAGGCGGAGTAATCTTAGCTAGTTTGACATGTTAGTGAACTTTTTAAAGGGATATTCCAGCATAAAATCAATTTAGGGTCAAACACACCATAACACTGAGTCAGACAACCCTCAAGAGATGAATGTTGAAGACCGCTTGCTTCTCTAGTTATACAAACTTTAGTAACGACCGCATGATAGCAATACACTGTGGTCTGAGGAGCCATTAACAAACCTCAACCAAAAGCCACTCTATTGCCACAAATAATGCTCAGAACAGCACCTAACTTCATCAACAGTACATACAGGGTCCCAGCCACAGCACTTGCCACCAAACATCTTTTTAACTTTGCCTGATTTCTTTAGCAAAGGGACTAAACACAACTCACCTACTCTCTTCCAGCAGCCACTTGTTTGTAGCAAGACCTCGGACCAGTCCATCATTGACTGCTGGGGGTGACACAGCTCAAGGAAGAACATTTATGATCATAACTGTATCATTTCCTTGAAGTAATAATCACCATATTAATCATTTTGCACTGCAGACGTTAGTGTCTCAGTCTGACTGCATTTCCATGAAGAAATGATCATAAATTTTCTTCCTTGAGCTGCGTCACCCCGCTGTAGTCCGTAATGGACTGGCCTGAGGTCTCACTACAAACAAACGGCTGTTGGAAGAGAGTAGGTGAGTTGTGTTTAGTCTCTTTGCTAAAGAAATTAGGCGAAACTTAAAAGATGTTTGGTGGCTAGTGCTATGACTGGGACCCTATATGTACTGTTGATGAAGTTAGGTGCTGTTCTGAGCATTATTTGTGGATAAAGAGTAGCATTTTGGTTGAGCGTGTGGCTCCGGAGACTGCTGTGTATTGCTATCGTGCGGTCGTTACTTAAGTTGGTATAACTAGAGAAGCAAGCAGTCAGCAATATTCATCTCTTGGGGGGGTTTTACGGTGTGTTTAACCCTAAATTAATTCTTTGCTGGAATATCCCTTTAAACTGACAACTAAGCTGATAAGTTTAGAAACTAAGCTAACAGATTTACAAAGACAGTTAACCTGCCAGAACAGAACCTAAAGAGCTTCTGACAGACTTAAGCTCATCCTTGAAGTCATCCCTGCCATCACTTGCTGGTTTAACAATAGCAAATTTGTAACAGTGCTTTTGAACCATGATGTAAATGAGTCTTAATACTCTGGACTCTTTGGTTGTTACAAGTTCTATTTAAACAAAAATATCATAATTTCTCGAGCCCGATAGAACTGCCATACCGAAGAATCCATCTTTGAAAAAAAGACACCCTAAGGGGACAGAGATATCTCAGCTGAAGAACACCTGGAACTGTGCTGCACCCTTTAATCTCCAGTACCATCCACAATGAAAATAAATGTGTTTCGGTCGTTAAACATGGCAGGATAAATTAAAGTAGGCTACAGGCGAGCACCATACAGGGCCAGCAAGATACCTGTGAGATAATGACTTTCCAAGATAAGGTATAGTGAAACAGTTTGATTTACAAGGAAGCAACCAGGGAACTTTATCTTCATGCCTACAATAATAACTTTTCACAATAATGGCAAAAACTGGCAAAAGATCAATAATACAGGCTTAAGTGTGTGCAAATGTTCTGCACATACAGCTTAGTGTTCAGGGTTTGTAATGTTGGGTAGACAGCAGAGTGGTTTTTTTTAACAAGTCTTTAAATTATAATCCTTCTGTTGAAAACATTTCTCCATATCTCATATTTGATCTTACCATCTCAGGGCCAATGCACACTCATACACATATAGACACTGATACTCTGAATGAGCAAGTGTCCCTGAGTTCCTCATAATGTTCTACAAACCCACCCACACACTCACTTGATTTTCACACCAGCCTACCCCAGAATCAGTCGAGTAAGAAAACAGAAACTCGAAAGACACAGAGGAAAACAAAAGAGAGATTATCAGTAAAATGCTAATTTACAGATCCCACTGTGTTTAAATGTGTTTTCTATGTGCAGCACATATGTAAAGAAGTAGATTCAGGCAAGATTTGAGCTTTGCATCCAAATAAAAAGTCTCCTAAGAGTTTACCCAAGAGTATCCACTCTGGAATGACTAAAGAAGAATCCTGGAGATGTCTGTCTTATATGAACTATGCGATTTAGTCTTAGCATACATTACACAGTGCTTCAGGCCCCATTGAATACACACAGATGGACAGACATAAACACACACATGCAAACAGAAACTCAGCCGACCCCAAACAACACTAATCCGCCTCCACCCTGCCGCGACAGACAGAGAGGAGGCTGCCTGAGCCTGGAGGTGGAGGATAGCACAAGGCAGCAGGCAGTGCTGAGTTGTACTACTACTGCTCTGCTCCGCTCGTCATCTGGCTCGCCCATGGACAAAGCCCATCCTTTAAAGTGCAGGTCACGCACACCCAACACCACAGATGGGCTGGTGAGTATTTCTGCCCTGCCACTCAATAATTCGTGGGGTTAGATTAAAAAAAGAGGAGCTACATCCTCTCATGAGAACAGGTAAGGATCTGTTCTGTAACAATCTGAAAATATTTGCACCATTTACGCAATGCGCCCGCCCTGCCTTTATTCACTGCTTTCCCTGCCATAGTGTCAGGCCTGTTTGTATTTTTTATTCGCTTGGCTGCCTGTGTGTATACCTGCAAATGTGTTTGCGTGTGAGAGAGCAAACAAGACACCAGGGAAAGCACCATTTGGGCAGCGGAGCCCAGTGTGCTGTGGCAGCAGAATAGGGTAGCACTGGTGGACAAACAGTTTGAATAAATCCTTTGTGGTCGAAGCAGAATAATCTCAAGCTTGTACACAAATCAGAGTCTGGTGACTCTTTAAACACTTTGCAGTGTGTGGTCAAGTGCAAAGTTGCTCTTTCTGTAAAAAAAAAAAAAAAACGATGCTCCCTGCTGGTTTGAGGCCCTCCTGCAGCTTCAAGATAATACTCTCAGTTCAGCTTCAGCGTTTACACTGTGGCTTAATCTATCTTGACGTACAAAGTGGGGAGGTTGGTTCTTGGTTTTAACACAAGGCTGGAAAGTAAGTACAGGTCAGAGCTCCTCTCCTCTAGCTACTTATATTTCACAATAAAACAACATTTTAGTTTATCCACTTAAAGCTCCAATGAGGGTTTTTTGAAGGGTTATAAAACAGACTGAGATGAACAGGGATGACAACAAGAATGACAATTGTTGCATTGTGGTTTTTATGCCTGTAACTTTTGGGAGGTGGGTGGATATGCTGCACAAACAGCCTTTGTTACCTTTTTTCACAGCAAATATTCACAACTGGTGATTTATTTCACTGTAAAAAGACAGCAGGAGATTTTTAAAAATCCACAAAAAGGAAAGAAACCATTAACAACCAGAAACCATAAACAATAGAGGGGAAACTAGTTTGTCCATAAGGGGGCGCCAAAATCAATGCAGACAGAAAGTTCTTCAAAGGACCTTTAAAGTCTAAATCGAGATGGTAAAACACCGCAAACCTAATGAACTACTACTGAGTTTTTAATAAAGCATGAAAGTCTGCATAAATGTGTGCTTTTACTTTTCAAAATTTAAGAAAGCCTTTTTTTTTTTTTTTTCCATAGGTGGGGGGGGGGCATTTAATAAATACACGTCTGTGTAGCTCATTTTACAGCTATTAAAACACAACAAAAAGCTTCAATGTTGCAACGAAATGTCCCTTCATTATAGAAACGGGGTCTAGCAGCTGCTTTGGCTGTAAAGACAATATCAGAGTACATTTGAAAATTAAATTGCACTTTTCACTCCACATTTCCAGGAATGTCTTCATTACTTGCCTGAGTTGCTCGGAAGTCTGTTAATAAATTACTTCAAAAATCAGATCGGAAAGAGTCAACTGTTTATGTAATTCTGCTCGAGTTTTCTCTTCAACTAACACTCCTCCATGGTTAAAAGTAGAGAAAACTCTATTCCCATTTGGGAGTTTACTGGGTGGTGGTAGTGATGATTATGGATGACAAGAATGACAACTCTTTTCCTCAGCACTCATCTTTCAAACGTGACGAGATGTAAACCCATGAATTCTTGACTGCACCTTTGACTTAGGAAATTACATTTTGAAATGAAATCATAAATACTCAATTATTTTTAAGCAGGTACTCCAACAATTAAAGCTCCTGTGAGGGATTTTTGACACTTGTGAAAGAGACTAAAGCTCACATTAACGCCTTTTGTGACATACAGAGACATACGTGACTATCCACTACAAGACACAGTCATTTTTATGCCTGGATGAATGTGAAGGGGTAGGTGTCAGTGGAGCGTTGAAAGAAAAAGCCATTTTTGTTGTTTTAACTTCAATCATTCACAAAGAGAGAATCAGTTTGACGGTCAAAAGTCAGCAAGGTGAGATTTTTGGTCAGGGGGGAGGGGCAAAATGATACAAACCAAAAGTTCCTCACATGATCTTTAAGTAATAATTCAACAGAACAACTTCAGTATGTTTGGACAGGAGTATCTACAGTATAATTGGACCCAAGTGATGAAGTTGTGTACTCTCTCCACCACGGATGAAAACCACCACACGTGTCTAGAGAGAGCATAACTTGGAAATGTAACATATACCACTAGTTTATTCTAAATAAATTGGATGTGTGGCTGCTCTAGGCGTCTGCAGTGAAGCATTTTCCCTACATATGTGAATGTTTACTAGTTCAAACATTTGAACACAAGTCTTGTACTGGGAGTTTTCTGTGTGAAACAGACCTAAATGTGCCTCCTAGCTTGCTTGCCTTAATTTCAGTTAATCAAAGATAGAGTTGAAGTGTCGCCTTGAAGAATTACTTCTCTGTAACACTCACAGATCACACATTAGACATGCAGTGGTATGAAAGCCGGGGTTTCTTTTTGCATAAATGTCATGGAGGCACTCAGATCTGTGCAGAATCAAAAGATGAATGTTTCAGCACTTTTCCCCCCCGTGTTTCATGTTCTGGTACACAGGGGGGCAAAGTGTTTCTTTCCAGACAGCTTGATTTAAATTTACTGAATAAGGCTGTTGATGGTCAGCAAAGCAACGATCGAGTCCCTTCATAAATGTTTCACCACCCTTAGGAGCTGCTCACACACACATATGTCTGTGTGTGTGAGTGTGTGTCTGCATGCATGAGTGAGACGAGGGCGTTTATCTCTCCAAAGACAGCAGAGTTCTTACAGCTTGAGGGGAAATCAGTAGGCAACACCACTGATGAGAAGATACTTGTGTGTTTGTGCGAGCAAGTACACAAAAATAAGTGTGGGTGTGCGCACTTCTTTTAAGCTGTTCAGGCACTGCGGTCAGAGGCTGAGTACTCACACCACCTAGTGGCTTTCAGACCCTGTAGAAGGAGATAAAAACAACCGAACATTCATACCTCGAGACTAATCAACCATTCAGCCTTTCACCTCACAATACAAACATCGGAGTTTGAGCGAAACTAGCAACAAACACCACCGCAGCAACAAGAACACAACGGGGGATAACAAAGTAAAAGAGTGGATGAAGGAAAAGCCGAAAAGATAAATGATTCAACTCAGAAGCGAGGATATGTCCATAGATGAAAGAGTAAATGTTGAGGAAGCTGTAAAATTCAGTTGTGGTTCTCCTCCCTTGGGCTCAGGCTGTGCCGCTTCACCGAGAGGCTCTGAGTGACGGGTGGGGAAGCGTTAATCTGCTATGCTCTGCATCCTTCTCTCACTCTACTCTCCCTCTCTCTCTCTTCCTAAGTGCAGGACATCCCATCAATCTTGTAAACATATAGGAAACACTGCAGAGTTCCTCTTCTTGTTTACTCTGCTCCTTGCCACTGATCACAATGTGAAGGAAGGAGGGTTACGCTCTCACTCTGTCTTCTTATTTTACTCCTACAAATGAAGAACTGTGTATGCAATGTTTAAAGATGACAGTAACGGCTGCCAGCTACATGCAAAATGTGAGATCCAAAATCTGCTCTGAAGCCACAGTTTAATCATGTTTGCATTTTTGAGGGACATGACATTAAGACAAAGTTAAACGTATTTTCGGCTGTTTACTGAACTTGTTACCCCATCTCGTCTTTTCGGACGTCTCTTCGGATTTAAAACCTGCATCTGTCCCTGCTTGTCGCGTCACGGTTGACACAGCTGTCGCCTGCATGGGATCAGCATTAGCAGATAGCATTTCACTGCGTTTCCCCAGACTCCCTGAGCTATTTGTAAGTTTGACTCTCTGCGAGCAAGTGCAACCAGAATCTTTTGTTTCCATTATGCAGCAGTCAGTCAGGCTGAGGGGCCGTGTCCACAAGCTGTCACCACTGAGTGCTGTTAAGTATACCGGCCACGCTCTGGACACTAACTCCATCCCTGCCAGTTTGTCAGAGAAGAGAGGGAAACACACATAAGCCTCGAAACCGTTCCAGGGTCGCCTCTTGCACAGACGCAAACCAAGAATACAAAGTTTAGCATTCAGCAGCTGCTTTACACATGAATATAAAAGGAAAACTAAACATCTCTTCAGTATGGGAAAGTGTTTACCTCCCAGAGCTCTGAATGCATAAAAAAATTCAACTTACAAGTGTGTAAATAAAAAAGACATCCCCCCCCCTTTGGTTCAAAAAAGAAAACGCATAGGGAGTGTACTCAAAGTAGCAACTTTTTTGTCTTTTTCAGATACAACTATTTACATGTAACCAAAGACAGTGTCCTTGAAATGGGTACAAACTGTTTTTTTTTTTCACTCTTCCTGCAATTTCATCAAATGACAACTCAGAAATATTGTATAAAATAAAAATATCAGCTCCAGGGAAAAAAGTAGTCTAAGCATTTTCCATTGACGGCTATGTACAGGAGTATTTACAGTCTAAAATACCATTCAGAGCAGAAATTTTGCAAAGTAATTAACAGTAAACACAGTTGCAGTCTTGTCCACTGCAGCCCTACAAACCAGATCAAAACTAATCTGCTTAAAACAGTTATGGCTGTCATTCAAATCAGTGATCGTACGTGTGAGCAGTACAAGGCGGAGGCATTGTTACAGGTAAAAATGACACTAAAAAGAATAAATAAATGGGAGCTTAAAATGTGAAGTCCTATACAGAGACACATCATGATACAGTTAAGAAGGAAACCATGACGCTACAGTTAGCTGGACATAAAGGGAGTATCAGGTAACTCCAATATCACTATACGTTTCATCAATGCAGCATATTTGGGTGAAAATTTGCATGAGTCTACAATGACGTAAAAGTTTCGCCAATTCTTTCACATAAACTTACTAAGTCCAGCGACTGAGCGTAATCACATGGGATATAATTAAAAGAAACAAAGAAGAACTGGGTAAAAACTTAATGTTCTCAAAACATAAGAAAGACTTAAATTAAATACATTTTTTAAAAAATCAACTTCAATACAAATTCAAAAGGAAGCACACCATTATTTTGTGGTAATTCATCACATTTGTTGTACTTTTATGAGTGTTGCTCTCATTTCATACTGGTGGATAATTGAAGTTTAGAAGATCTCAGCTAAAATATGATCAAATGGAAAATGACTGGAAAGGAAATCTATGATTCACAATAATTTACAAATTCTCTTGAGTCAAATAAAAGACCACTAATTCTAATCCGCATGTCATGTCCTGGTTTCTTTAAAAGTTTGTCATGATTAAGACGAAGAAAAAAAAAAATGCCCTCGAGGAAATAAAAGGGTTTTAAAACATGAAAGAGCGCCTATACAACTTATCGAGGTGAATTTTACATAATGAACGGGCAACGGTGAGGACATGAAATCAAAAAGCTTAAAAATGCTCTCTTTCCCTTAAAACATTCAAGCCAACTGCAAACGTGTAAGTCAAAATGGATGAAAGCATTCACAATCGTATCACACAAGTTTACACATAGAGACATCATTCTAACACCCATGAAGATGATTGTTTTTCATGCTAATTAATGATTTCACCCTTGGCTTTGATGCGGATGAGTCGAGATTAAAATGTGACGATCCATAAAATCTGATTCAGGAGGTGTTCACTCTCCAGCTGAGCGACCAGGGACAGACGAGGCTGTCGCGTTTTCCTCTTACCGTCAAGACCTTTTGGGAGATTTCAGGACCAGCTTTCAGCCCATGTTAATATTTGACATTCTACAGATTATTATGAACCTAAGCTGACCTTCTGCCTGATTCCCAGTTACCTGAGGACGAATCTAGATCTGACTCTGAATGTGACGGGAGTTAAAACTGAAGAAATCTGCATGTTTGTGAGCTACTCGGGCTTTGGTTCAGGCTGTGCTCCAGAGAGAGATGCCTCTGTCAGTGAGAATTCAGGGTGATCACAGCATTTGGGGGGATCAGTGGGAGTAATGGGAATGCTGTTGAACCTCCAATGACCCCTTCTTGGGGTTCCTGTCTGTTTGGGGTTGTGCATTAGGAGTAGCCTGGGATCCCTTTAATGTGCAGAGTGTGAGTCGGCTGTCTGTTAACAGTGCTCCAGGTAGTCGATGACCCGCGAGATGGACTTCTGTCCTGTGGTGCCCATTGCACACTGTGTGAAGAGAAAGCGGAGAGAGAAAGAGAAGAGTGAGAGGGAGCGAACATGTTCCTTTTTTCTGTTGTGAGGCAAAAACAACGATTTTGAGCCTCTGTTCATTTGGAAAGACAATATTTATGGAACAGATGGTTCCGGGCTTCACTTCTGACAAGATGAGTCATATTCAAAGCTTTTTTTTCCAAAATGCACATCTGCGACTGTAATTCTTCACTTCAATATTAATGCTGGAAATATTTTAAGATCATCATTTTTATTTGACTTGACAGCTGAGGGCTCTTTCATTGATGACAATTTATTGATCACAGAGTCGTTTTACGTCACAGCTTTGTGCCACTCGAGGCACTGAACTGAGAGGCTGTCGAGAGGTATTTCAAACAAGTGACACTCAGACAGCCTCTTCTCCTTATTTTAATATTCCCATCTATTTCACTAAATTAAGCGTTTTGCACTCTGTTAATGAAATTAAGTGAAATAAAAGCTTCCAGTTCTTTCTAATTACAGGGTTTACTCATAAGGAAGCTAAATGACTGTGCACAAAAGGCTGCAAACCCTCCAACTATGCAAGAAACAAAAAGAGGATATCTGATGTTGCTCTGGTTTGCTGGCTGCATAAAATCCGGTTTGTTTGATTCAGACCTTAACACCTTAGAAAACTGCTTTTGCTCAAAGGATCCAATTAAAAGGTCTTTGAGTTACTTCAATTCAGATTGCCTGGAGCTATGGATCTCATCAATATTTTTAGAGTTTTACAAAAAACCTCATCTGTACTCTCAATTACATGAAAAAGAGGGCTTCTGTTTAGCTATTTACATTATCACTCAAGTGTTTCCATCTTCTTTCTTTCATTATTACGTTGACGACACTCACCGTGAGGTTCATGAAACTCAAGAACTTCTTCAGCATTTCTGTCATGATGGAGAAATCCCCTTTAGGTAGATGCTCTCTCACAGTAGTCACATTTATCTGAGGCGGACAGAGAGGTGTGTGAGCAACAATGTGAGTATCTCTGAGTGGAAAAATGATCTGCCTTCATATTGTGTGTCTGCCTGATATTCTCACCTGGCTGCCCTGGCAGAGGCAGCCCAGTAGCAGAGCGGTGTAGGAGGCAACAATACTGTCCTCCATATGCTTGCCTGCGTGCTGCAGAGCTACAGTAAACACAAGGGAGAAGGGAGAGGGAAAAAAAAAAGATTGAGGATATCAACAAACAGTACTTCTTCTGGAGGAGAGGGTTGCAAACTCTTCTGCTCTGAGCTGCAGAACAGAATCTGATTTAAAATCCCCTGAGAGAGATTTTTTCTGTCGCTGTAATTCACCGCTCAGTTACCCAACAAGCTGCACCGTGGCTAAAACATTCAGTGAAAGCCGCTAATAGTGCCAATAAGTCCCCACTGTTGTATCGAGCTTATTGGAGGCTGCGCTGCAAGAAAAGTACAAAAAGTACAGAACAAAGAAAAATGTGTTTCGTATCATCAGTACATGAAGCTCGCTAAATAGAACCTGGGTCTGTTGGAGATGGCGATGACATCTGGGTTGTGGAGGTAGGTGATGTAACTTACGAGTAAAGAGGGGTGGGGCCTCCTCATTCAGCGTTTATCCTTTTTTATTAGAGCCCAAGAATTATACAAGGACTTTGCCAGTTACTTTCCTGATTAATTGTTTTGTTAATTACATAAAATAAAAAACTACAAAGTAGAATAGAAAAAAATGAAAGTGTTATCAAAAACCATGTATGGTCTGTTGATAGAGTTGGGTGGTATGACAGTATATACACCATGTGACGGTATAAAAGTGTCTACCGGTAGAAATTTTGGTATACCGTTTATACCTTAGAGAGAGAGAGAGCAGATGTCTGCTGCATCTCTCTGAGTCAGTGTGTAGTTGTCGGCGCTCGCTAACAGGAAAGCCGGAGCGCATCCGTTTGGGTGTGTTTCCGTTGTGAGATTCTTCACATTTAGAAAATGCGACAACAATCAGAAAACAATACGATGCAAAGAGTGTCGAGTGGCTGTTGTTGCTGGAGGTGGAAACACCTGCAACCTCTTCCACCACCGAAAGATGAAACACACCAAGCTCTATTATGAGAGCCAAAAGATGTGTGGCGCACCTGCTGCACCAAAAACTGAAGCAGCTCCTCTCATACAAAGAGAGCTTGGCAGAGTCTTTCGCCAAAGGTACGCCACATGATAAAAATCGCCAGACTAGTCTGGCATTTTGTTCGCATTTGTTTACAAATCCGAGTTTAAAAATAAAAGAAAAATGAACAAATGCGGCAGTATGGTTATTTTTTTTTTAGGCAATTATTGAATCTGCAGGGGGGAAAAAAAACATACCGTGATATATACCGTTACGGTGATATGAAATTACTCATACCGTGACGAGATTTTGTTCATACCGCCCAACACCATCCTTTTATAATGTGTCCATCACTACAAAAGTAACTAACTACTCTCACTCAGTGTGCACACATACTGTTAAGACCTTTTAACCAAGAGTGTTTTTTATGAAGACCATGTATGACAGAAAAACCCAGCTTTCAAAACCTGCTCATGCTTTCCTGAGGAGTTTCATGTGAGAATCATATGTGCAAAATTACCCTCATTTGTTCCAAGTACGATTTTAACCAAAGCTAAAAACAGCTCCTTTTTAAACACACACACACACACAACTTCAAACACACACGTCTACCTTTATTTAGGTCCAACTCTTCATCCTCCTCCTCCTTCTTCTCGCTCTCTTTATTCTCAGCTTGGCTGTCGTTGGTTTCAGCTGCCACCCACTGGATCTCTCCCGACGTCTCCTGCCACTCGCCGCTTTGGTCCAGTGCCGGCTTGGGTGCCTCGCTGATGAGGTCATCAGTCTTCGCCTCAGCCAGGATGGCGGCACGCTCCCTCTCCAGGAACAGCTAGGATTTAGAGAGGAAATAAAAAACACTTGTGAGCTCCAAAACACAAACACGAGAGATTTGAATTATTCAAAGGGAATGAGAGAACAGCAGTTAAGCAGTTAGCCGAGGTATTTCTTTACGGCAAGGTCAGAGAGGAACTGTGTGTGCCAGAAACTCTGGGAGAAGCCTCCAAGTATCGAAAGTGAAAGGTAATTTTAAAGTTAATCACCAATTTGCTCTCTAAAGTTCCTTTTAAGCTTTCACAAAACTTTGCACTAATGAGCCAGTTGGGCAAGGACTTTGGTAAAAGTATTAATAATTATGAAAAACAACATAAATAATGACCGTTTTATCTTCAAACTCCAATCCACAAGTGACTATGCATCGATTTACACTTGCCCATTACTTTCATTTGCAACTCAAGACTGATGTGTTGACTTAAAATGCACAGCGGGTTACACCTCAGGGTTGTGTGGAAGGGTATCTCGCACAGAGGGAGAATTTAAATGATGATTCAGCAAAACTGCATCATCCATATTAATCACTGTAGCAAAGGTTCTTTCTGCTATCGCCCTGAGAACACAGGCAGAACACCGGTTCACCTGTTCATAAACCACAAAGGGTTCCTTTGAAGAGAAAGAAAAAGCATTGATTTTTCCTCATGAGTGCTCACAATGTTTCTTCAAAAGAAATCAGAGAAGAAAACCCCGCGGCCATGACAAAAAAAATCCCCAAATAACAGCAAAAGTATTCAATAATGAGTTACGGCTCAATTCCTACCTTAACCAGAGCAGCCAATGCACCGGTGGATTTAGGCTTGTCATCGGTGTCTCCCTGAGTCTCCGCTGTGCTCGGTGGTGCTGACACTGCTGCTGTGTCGGCTTGTGTCGGGTCAGCAGGCTGGATCAGGCTGTCTTCCAGACAGGTGTCTTCAACGGTGAACTCCATGTCCACCAGACAGTGGCGGTTTCTGGAGCTGTACTCCACGAGGTTAATTAATAAACCGAGACCCTGGTGTGCAAAAACAAAATATACAAATAAGACACAATAAACTGCCGGGAACAAAGAAAAAGCACATTAGTTAAATGTCTAATCTGATAGTCTTTGGTTCTATTCCAGTGTGTCTCACCAGTACTCTGACATCGAAGCGCTGCTCCTGGGGGATGTAGCGTGGAACTCGAAGGACGCAATTCAGAGCTGTCACTATGAGTTGTTCCTGCTCGCCTGTCTTTGTGCTCCCCCATTCTGCAGACAAAGAGAGCATCAATGTTGACCTACAGTGCTACTTTTTCATACAATTTCCTGCTGAGCACTAAGTATTACATATTACAGGAGACTCCATGAGCCTTTGTGATACACTTCAACACCAGAATATCATCTTGATTATTGATTAAACAAGGTTTTGTCATGTGATACATAAAAGGTATGTTGCTTTTCCTTATTTATTGTTTTTATTTTTCACTTTCAGAGTTGTTTTTTTCCCTTTTAATTGACATTGTGAAAAGAATGGAACACCCTGCCTGACACAGTTAGACATGCCACATCAGTAACCGTCTTTAAAAACAGATTAAAAACCATTTTTCTACAGCTTTCTGTTGAACTGTGTGTGTGTGTGTGTGTGTGTGTGTGTGTATGTGTGTGCATATGCATGTCTCCACGTGTGAGTGCAGGCGCAGTTTAAGTGTGCAAGCAATAAAGTTGTCTACTTGCACTTACACTCATATTGATTTCTAATTGATTTTTATATAACTGAGTTTGACTTGTGCATGAAATGTGCTTTATAAATAAAGTTGAATGAACTGAATTGTGAGTAATGGAGATTGTAAATATTGTGTTTTGTATATATTGTCTGGACCCCAGGAAGACTAGCTGTCGTCTTGGTGTCAGCTAACAGGGATCCCTTTAAGTAAAAAATAAACAATAAACTTCAAGTCTGTTTAACTAAATGAATTAAAATGACTCTAACATTGGTGTTGTTCACTTCAGTATGTCAAAGTAAGTACCAAACAAAAACAAGGAATCACATGAAAACATCAAGCCATAAATAAAAATACCATTATCATGTGTGAGATTGAGCAGCACTCCTATGACGGCCCTCATGCAGTCCTCCACCGCCTTGCCCACATTACTGAAGCTGCAGTGGGGCAGGGCTGTGCTGGACAACGACAGAGAGCTGTTGTTTAACGCCCTGCTGTACCGCTGGATCATGTCCTCACAGTACCGCAGAGCTCTGATGAGGAGAGAAAAAAAACAGAATACAAGAAATTATTTAGTAAAATCTAATGAGAGGAACAGTTTCCAGACAAACGGTAATACGGTGAATCAGAGAAGAGGGTGAATGTGAACGTTAACATCGAGAGGGGATTAAAAAACACAGATTAACCATAGACAGGACCCAGACTGCTAACTCGTGTCCAGCAATACTGGAACATTAATCCAAGCTTAATCTGCGGTTAAGTCATCTCCACTGGCTCCAATACTGACATTCATGCTAATCAGGGAGCTAACCGTGTTGTTTTCTGTTTCCATAAGGTCTGTTTTTTTTTTTCATGTTAGGAAAAATCTGATTCATTCATCAAATTAACCCCAATATCATTCGTCTTAATTCTACACACGTTTGTTGTGTTGTAATAAATGAACAGACTGAGCTGTTGCTATATCAGTGACTTTCTCAATGTGTCTCTGTGTCCAGTCAATAACAGCTCCAAGCTGTATCTGCTCCTCACCTGGCAGAGGAGACAATGAGTTGTGAGTCTTTGTAGGCGATCAAGTAACCCTGGTTTTCTGGGTTCTGCACTGTCACCTGATGGCAGAAAATGAAAACGAAGTAAAATCAATAGAGGGGAAAGAACAATGAAAGGCTCGAAAAGTTGTTAAGAAAGACAGAAAGAACAAGGCGTAAGGCTTAAGGCTTTTGATCGCCGACTTTCAAGTTTGATGGTTCATAAATGGCACTCTGCTTTACACAATCAAAAGTTTTGTCAAATCCACAGCTCTCTGTACCGCTCCACTTTTGTCTTTAAGTTTTACTAGCTTGACAATTTGGTGTAATAGACATTCACTCTCTACAAAACAGCACTTACGCTTTCAAGCACCCTCAGACACCTCTCAGCCCCCCATAAAGACCCTACGAGGTTCTCCTTGTCGTCCTCTTGGCTCAGGTTCTGCACGCACTCTTTAACTGTAGTAAGACAACACAAACACAGTATTGATTACTACATCCTGGATGACTACATGAAAGCAAATAGCTGTGACACTTGAACTTGTAAAGCTGAACTTTGCACATATACATAAATATAGAGCCTTGCAAACCGCCCACTTAGTGCCACTTTTGCACTATGCATCCCACACACCTACCTTTGTCTACAATGTGGTCCAAACCTCCTAGTAGCCGCAGTTCTTCTTTAAACCAATCCCCGGCCCTCTTGGAGGTTAAAGAGAGCAATGTCTCCATAGCAAGGTGGCCCGTCTACAAAAAGCAACAACAAAAACAAGTTAAAAATGCACAGTTCTTAAACTCTGACCACAATTTCTGTCTTTAGTTCCTGATATAGGTGGTAAATAAATGTTCTATACTCGAAGCTTCTTATCCGTATAAAGTGGATGATAAGGATTGTACAACTTTCAAATCACTCATTACTAAATTTAAGCAAAGAGTGAGATCACTTGAAATTGACTTTTACGATAAAACTGTGATGTTAAAGACCCAATCAGATGAAAATCATGTTTTTCTTGTTGTCTACATGTTCATATGGTATTTTTCTAATGGTAGAGGACATATCATGAGAAAACTAAGTGTGAAATTGCATTTCTGAGTATTTCTTTCAAACTGCTGTGAATCTCTGGCAGACCCAACCGGTGGGATCAGTGTACATTTCCAACGTAACCAATTCAAGCCCCCCTATGCAGGCCAGGCTTGGAGAAATAGAGAGGAAGATTGTAGAACAAGCGTCTACGTTAGTGGATTGCAATGCTTGTAAGAAAGCTAATCATGATATTAACTTTCATTATGCCCCTAAAGATATTGGTGTACGAGAGCTGAATAGCTCCTATGTTACCTGTTTCTTCTACTACACCAGCAATGTTAGGCTGCAAGCTAATTTGAGGAGAAGCGTGCGGAACAGCGTTGTCTCCACCCACGACTCAGAGGCGAATTACTAATGAGCTACTCCAGCTCTGCATGAGAAAAGCCTTGAAACAACACAGGTAATGTGACTTTGGCTAAAAACTTCATAATCAGAGTTTTAAGACAACTGATAACACTTTAAGTAGTAAAAAAAGAAAAAAAAACTATCGGAGTGGGACTTTAAAGGACCAATTATTCTTTTGTATGCAGTGTTTTTGCTTTTTAGACAATATTCACCAGCAATGAAGACACTTCTCCACACTTAATTGATCATCTATGTTGGTCTCACACAAGTAAAATCAAAAATATGTAAAAATGTTTGGCAAATATACAACCATGTTTAGCCAACATGCGGATAACATTATTTTCTACGATAAGATGTATGGTAAATATATTAAAATGAAGCACAGAGTAACAGAGCGGGGCCCTTTTTCAAACAAATATGGCTTCTGTTAAATTGTTTAGGAAAACAGTTTCATGAACTCCATAAAGAGTGTGTTGAGAAGGTACATAACACTTTTTATCAGTAAACAGACAACCCACCGTGATGTTCTCCAGGTCGAGGTGTTTGTTGTGCACCGTCTCGCACAGCTTCCTGATTTTCTCTTTGACCTTTTCCACTTCCTTCGCAGTGAGCTGGTCCTGGTGGGCAGAGTAGTCCTGGTCGAGCTCGAGCAGCTTGATCATGAGCTCCAGGCAGGCCCTGTCCAGATCCATGTTAAGACGATCCCGGCTCAGAATGTACATCAGGGCAGCGGTGCACAGAGCAAGGTTCTGACAAAGAAACAAAGATCAGATTTTACAATGAAGTGTGGGTAGCTGTGGGCATACAGAGGTGAGGCAATGCAGCCACAATGTTGAACTCTGTGGACACCTATGCCTCTTTCCTGCTGCTTCCTCAACATTAGCAGTCATGGCTTAGAGGATGCAGCAACTCATTATGTAATAACGGCTCATTATATAAAAATTTGCATGTTATAAAAGTTCACGACATAAAATTGACATATGTAATAAATTGTGACATTATGTGCAAAGACCTTATTGTGTTACGGGCTCATGTTTAAGCGATAAAGGTAGCAGTACAGAAGCCCAAAGCGAACATGGTTATTATTATTATTTTTTTTACCCCTGCTTTCTCAGGATTACGAGACAGTTTTCTCGTGATCTCAAGAAAACAGGGGTAAAAAAATAAATAAACCATGTCCGCTTAGGGCTTCAGTATGACAGAGCAGATTTACATCTATTTATATCATGTTAAATCAAAGAATAGGGCTACTTCTAGCATGACAAAGGACCTCTTTTGATGTCAGTGAGGTGTCATTTATTACTTGAATGTTTAGGTTATTCACAAGTTACGACCATCAGCTAAAGAGCATGGATAAATACAAATCTCCCACAGCAAACTTTCAAACTTACTTTCATTTAGAGCAGCAATTAATTAACAGTCATTAAAAAGAAAATGAACAAGTTTTTCTTACTGGGTGTTGTGGAGCATCACTGAGAATTTTGAAGACCTGCGCAACTTTCCCTCTGGCTCGGAGGTGCATCCTGAAACTTGGCATGGCACACCGCGTGGCCAGGCTGATTATACTGCAGCAGAAAGAGAGGGAGAATAGCAGATATGATTGGTCAAAGCAGCAACAGCAGTCTTCTGCTGAAGGCTACGATGAAAGAGACTGAAATGTGGGTTTCTCCCATAACAGTATCACTGTTTGTGATTTCTATCTGCAATATGTTTCTTTTCGAAAACTTCTATTTCTTTTTTTTGGCACTTTTTTTTCGGAGTGAAAAGAGCAAGAAACATCTTCGAAAAGAAGGCGGGACGCCCTAAAACTTTTCTGAAGTTAAGGTTGTCTCTCCTGAGTGGATTCGATTTTCACAGCGGAATGACTTTATGCTCTGTGAGACTACAGAAAAACAGGCTTTATCTTGTGAGTCACCCCAACAAAAGACAGTGATAGAAGAGAGATACGTAAACAGAAAAAGTGGAGGCACAGATAGAAAAGGGGAGATACTGCCTCTGTAGTTCTTGCCTTGTGTTATTTCAGAGAAACTGTACTTTTGTTAATGAATGAGAACCAAAGAGCATCACCAACCAACCAAACCGAAGCGGATCTTCATCCAGAAGATTCACACACAGTCGGAGTCGGTGTTCGAGGGTTGAATGTGAACGGCAAAGCCTGTTTCTCTTTGTCTTTATTCACTCAACCTCTCTGCTTGTTGTGGAAATTAATATTGTTTTGTTTATTTAACTGAGGATTGTTGTACAAATGTCAAATTGTTAATCAATGGAAGTTGCTGTTCCATGTTGCTTTATTCGCAGGCTTGAAAAATGACTCCTTCTTCATAAGATGACAGGCCCTTGTAACATTCAATCAGCTTAGGAAGGTACTTGGTACAAACCAGTATCATCAACATGCTACTAGAAAGAAAATGTGTCAGCGTATACTCACTGCTGTCTTTCATTGGTGTCAGCACTATGATGCTTTAAGTGTCTTATTCCACTTACCTAAGGCATCTTGTGTTGAGTGGCTGACTGCTCTTCAGCCCCGTCTCCAGGTACTCAAAATCATCTGTGAACTCCTGATTTTCTCCAAACTCCACCACATCATTGAAGTGCTTCACATGCTGCACCACGGTGTACAGCTGGCGGAAGGGGAAGGGGGTTAATTACAGTTAATTGGGAAGCTGTGCATCTGTCCAGAGACACAATCAGCTCGCACAAATACAGCAAGGGAGCTGTGCTCATTGTTCAAACGCCTCTCCATTGGTTCCATTAGCAGCAATAGCTGACTGTGCTAATACCCTTCATCAATAAAAACCCAGCATGGGGAATTGGAGCCTGATCAGCCGTTGACTTGGTCTGTTTACCAGTATCAAAAGTCGTGCTGTGTGTGCTCTCAGCATGGCACAGGAGGGTTAAAGATAACACAACTGTGTGGAAACAGCTTTGCTAGAGCTATATTACCTCAGGAGCTCTGTGGCTAATAGGCTGATCTGGGGCCAGAAGTCCCATTTGTAAATGACACAAGCTGGAAGGGAGTTTAATTTAACAGCAACCTTTCCCTTCGCTACTTCGAACCCCACGCTGGGGTTCATGTAAACAAAAGAGAGTATGACATGTCACAAACAAACGCTATCCCTTTATTGTTTCATCCTTCGACGACAGAGATTACTCTGCAGCATGCAAATACATACAGCATGAAATTAACATATCTAGCTGCTGAAGTCGCTGCCTCCTTGTCCTTTGTTTCTCTCTAGATGTCTGAAAACATTTCCGTCTATTCCACACTCACCTCTTTGTGCTCCTTTCTGCATTTGAGAGCCGTGACAATATCCTGGTTGGGTCGTGTGGGTATGGTCTCTGACTTTATGACTTTGGGCGGCGGTGGAGGGGCTTTGAACAAGCCGTCATCTTTATGGGAGTTGCTGTCCTTGCTGCTGCTGGATAAAATGGCCTGGGGAAGAAAGAAGTGGAGAAATACGGCTCATGCTGAAGTTAAGAAATCTGTTTAATGACATGTCTGCCAGATTACCCACAGCTGAACAGTCTGTTAAGCACACACGTTTTTATTAAGTGTTGTTAACAGATGTCGGACGAGGTAGTGCTAAAGTGAAAAAAAAATGGGAGCAAGTTTCAAATCCCAGTTGCCAGAGTCTGATTAGTTTGTCTGAACAAACATTAATTTTCACAGGGGAGGAGTTCAACGCAGAATATACAAGTTAACTCAGGTTTACTTGTCAGGGAAAATAACTCCATGTTTACAGAGAGAGTCTAATTAGTGCAATTAAACAAAACTGTTGACTACTCAGAGACCAATAAAAACATCCTCAGAGTGGACAGCAGGGAATTAACTATTCTGTTTGTAAACTGAATTTGCTGCTTGCATTTGGCTTATCATAACAACTTGTTAGACTGTTAACATGTTTTTTTTGTGTGAAACAAACATATTTTAACATCAAAAATTCACTCATTCATGCTCTTAAAACTTTCTTTTTCCATTTACATGAACTTAAAAACTTGTTTGTTTATATTAGACTACAGGACCAACAATATCCATGATAGTAATGTCTTACCGGAGCGGTTTGAGATCGAGACAGTGGGGGTGCAGGTATCTCTTCGGGCTCAGGTTGGTTCCAGTGGCGAGCGTTGTACACAGCTTTAGCGGGCGACTAGAAAACAGCGAACATGTTTGTGAGCTCAAAAAATGCTGGTATCAACAAGAGCTTAGTGTTTCAAACACATTTTTCATTTGTTGGTCACAGTAACAGATGCAAAAATCCCAAGACACCAAGACAATGCTGACAGTAAACAACAAAATCTGTGAGAACAAAAGACTATAAGGAAATATTTATCTCCATTTACAATTCTAGTACATAGTGTAATCCGTTTGTGGTTTAAAATGACATATCACATAAATATTGCAAACTACAATCATCAAGTTAAACTAAGAAAGCAGCAGCCTCAGTTGGGAGCACAACAGACCCCAAGCAGCACAAAACATTTCATCAAAATGACACATTGCGTACCTAGATTTTATATTGCAGAGACAGTTTGTTGATGATGTTAAAGCAGAACACACACACAGAATTATGGAGACGGATCACAAATAACCCAAAGCAACAGAAAAACATAATGTAGAAAAACAGGGCAAATGAGGGCCTCCTTAAAACACCACAAATCAAATCAGTTACTGTGATTAATATTGGACTGAACTTCTTCATACTGGATGACTATTATGCAGGATAAGGGTTCAAATTAGGACTACAGACTGTTCACAGGGAAACTTGATCCAAGCTAAAGTAGGCAGCTGATCTGGCTACTTGAGGATGGTGCTGAAACACAGAAGCTGACTATTGGACCTACTGGATGTTATTTTTCTCTACTAAAATGTAACACGACTTTGGTATCACAGGGTGTTAATACAGCGATGTTGCACATTTAACACAGTAAGCGGACTCCTGGTTCAGACCACAGCTGAGATCTTTCTTGTGTGAAATTGGTATGTTTCCCCGTACATGTGCACACACTCTGGCTTCCTTCCGCAGTCAAAACACAGCCTGGTTAGAACAACTGGGGACTCAATATTGCCTGTAAATTGTAATTGTGTGCATCTCTGTCAAAGTATCAATATGTACACTGCCTCTCCCCCAACAACAGCTGGGGTTAGCTCCATCCCCCCTCCCATGTCCCCTTATCCCCAATCGGAGCAAGCAGAATAGGTGTTGGGTGGACATGATAGTCTTGCATTTTCAATACTTAATTAAAGTTCCTCATTTTCTAAAAACTGTTAGACACTTTTACTTTTAGAGCTTGTAAGCTATATTTTTAAATTTTTGTTCAAAGATCTTTAAGTGTAAATAATATTGCTTTACTTGTACTTGGCTATTGTCTTTCATTTCTCTCCCTCTGTACACATCATGAATGTAAAATGAGAGCAGTCCAACTGACCCAGTGTCCCCCTGAATTCAAGACATTACAGCCATTCTAGTTTTTAAACAACAAATTAATGTATATGCATGTCTAAAAAGTATACACATCATGAAACAGCATGTAAAAGAAATTAAAACTTGTTTTTAAAATCTTTTGAACTACGAGCCTCAGCCTGTTTATTTTAAGCCTCAGAAGCTATTGTCTTGCCCAACCAGTACTTGATCCAGTGTTGCAAGTTTACACTTGAGTTACCGCCTCAGTCTTGTCTCCAGTCACCCCATCAGTTGCCAGAGCCAGCTCATGGTTGGTGAGATTAACAGACGGTTAGCTCAGCTGGTTTCAACAAGGACATAACCTCTACCCTTAGCATTGCTGTTCAAAGCCTCGAGACTACAACTGAAATTCCCACTCACAAAACTGTGCAACATAGAATAACATTAAAGTAACACACAAATATTTTAAAGTCATTTTGGCTTTTTTTTAACCCTCTTGTACAATTTCATTCGGATGGTCTTCTCTCTGCCATGACCTAGGTCTATTTTTAGATAGGCTGGGAATTTTGTCATGTAAATGTTTATTAAGACAGAAAGGTAGAAAATAAGGTAGAAAAAATACACAGTTAATTTTCCAAGTATGCTGATCACCTTTTTGGGTCCACTGAATATTTTTTTGAATCCGCTGCCACTTTCCTTGGACTTGTCACCTGGTTTTCCTGAGCGTCCTCTCTGCCCCTCAGTGCCACCAGGACTGGAGTCATCAGAGAAATCAAAAGCATCTGTTGAAAAAAAAATTGTTGACAGAAAGAAAAAAGCATCAGTACATCAATATGAGGACGCATTATTTCTTTAGTTCTACTCTCTCAGGCTTTTTAAAAGACAGAATAAAATCCTTGTTGTAGCTTTACTGATTAGAAAATAACTACATGAAAAAAAAGGCTGTGTCCCTTTAGGTTAAGGATCAGCTTCACCTGTATTGCTGCTGGCCTGGCTGTCCTGAGAGTCGCTGGTATGAGGGCTGTCCACACCGGAGCTCAGCGCTGCTAGGGCTGCAGCTACCTTCTTGGCCTTTTTCTCTTTGGCCTGAGCACTCTCGTCATCGCTGTCGCTCTCGCTCAGGTCGTCGAAGCCAAAGTACTTAATCTTGTAGCTACTCTTGCCTGCCATGCCACCTTCAGGACCCTCCTCGCTCCCCTGGTCCTCTTTATCCTCAAAGCCAAAAAACTCAAGCTTGGTCTCAGTCTTGGTCTTCTTGGTCTTTGCCTGGGTGGGTCTGAACCTGAGAAAATACAGTCGGTTTTATTTTGTGTTGTTCTTTTAGTTTTTACAAAGAGATTATGAGAAAATGGAAGTCGGAAACAGGATGCACTCAGTGAGGCTCAACTAAATCAGACATCAAAATAAAAAGTTAACCTCTTCAAACACAATGTTTCTGACCAGAAATCACCAAAAAAATTGAACTAATAAGACCAACATAGGACCATGTTCTATATTTATACTAATAATTAAGTTGACAATGAGCTGGCTTTAGTGTTTAAAATTAAAGTAAATGTATCAATCCATCTAAATATACACCTCAGTTTTAGTCGTATCTTTGGTAACCCTGCAGTTTGTTTTCAACAAAGAACTTAGTCACATAATTTGAGCACAAGTCAAGGCCTACTTATTAACCAGTGTGTCTAGTTTTGCTCAGTGTTTGCTAAAATGAAGCTTTTTATTGCCAATGTTACTTGCCAAGTGTTTTACTTGTGGTATGCATGGAACAAACCTGTTCTTTGTGGGAATGATCTTGGAATAAAATCTGTGATAAACTGAAAAAAAGATTGTTTGCACACCCTGACATTTCAGTAGAAGTGTACTGATCTTGCATTCAATTCAGCATGCATTCAACTGAAACAGCAGCTAAAACTTCAGCAGCAAGTGACACTGTCAAGTTAAGTAAAAGCCTTGGTAGCTCCCCAGGTAGATGTATATGAATACCATGTGTAACTTTATGCCAAAGCATTAAAAATAGACATTAAGATGAGCTGCACTTGATAACATCAATATAAAAACTAGTGCCAAAATACATTGTGCAGTTCGCTCTTCAGCATCTGGAAAATATAAGTTTCTATTCAGTCACAGTGGTTATTTAGAGGCCCAGGAAGGCAAACAACACAATAATTTAGTGCACAGATAAGGATATGCTTCTGTAAAGCACATAGGTGGGATGTATTATTTACATCTTACTTATTTTAATGTGTTTGCATGGCCAAAACATTGTTCTGCTTGGAGCTACAAAGTTCTAAATGATGACACAAAACTTACAAAACCTTAAAAATGGTCTTCAGTGTCTTTTCTATCAAACCCAGGTGAGACATTGGACTGTTACTTGTTACCTGGTAGGTTTGGGTGGCGGGGCATCTGTCTTCTTTTTCATCTGACCTGCTTCTCCCAGGTCAGCAGGGGCAGCCGGAGTCACCAGATCATCAATACTCCGCTCTATTGAATCCTGAATGGTGACATTGCACACTGACAGACATGAAGGGTGCAGAACTGTGTAGTCCCGTACCCTCCCTCCGCCCCTGCCTGCAGGCTTGGCTGCTGGTTTGGTATTGGCAGCAGTACTACTTGCACTAGCAGAAAGGACACTGTTGGGTTTATCTTGGGCACTCGTTTCTGTGGGCTGGCTGCTGTTGCTTCCAGCTGCTTCAGAGGATGTTTTGTTAGATCTACTGGGCCGCTGGTACTTCTTGCAGTTTGAGGATCTTAGGGTAAATGGGGAAGGGGGAATGTTGTCCACTGGTTCTGGTGGAGGCTCTTGATCAGCGTTTGTCATCTCCTCTGATTGCAGTCCATCATAAGAGGAGGAAGAGGTCTGGAAGTCTCTGCTACCACTCGGTGCATCAGTGGTCAATTTAAGGGTAGTGTCTATGCTAGGAGAGGAAGAAAAAGGCCTCTGAGACACAGAGAGGTTCTGATCGACAGAGGGGACTGTGTTTGACAAAGAGGCCGTGCATGCAGATTTTTGGTTGCTATCTGATGTACTTTTGTACCAGGGCTGGTTATTCTTGACAACCTTCACCTCAGTTGTTTGCTTAGCTGTGAATGAAAAAGAAGAATTCAGACAATCAAACAGAGCAGTGCCATAAAAGTTACTAAACCATGAATAAAAAAGTAAATGTTGATGATAAAGCAGTCATAAGAAACAAAAATATAAAAGATGTGACACAAAAAGTTACACAGCAGGTGGTATATAAACTGGGGAATTTAGTTTCATCAGTACATGAGCTTTTGTTGCTGTTGTTTTAATGTTGCTGCTGCCCCCTGTCTCTCTCTTTCACCCTTGTCTCCTACTGTCTCTCTTGTTCTCTTTCTTTCCCCCTGCCCTCTCTCCTCATCTCTCTGTATTCCTCCCCAACCCAACAGCAGCCTAGTGGCTGTCCAGCATGAGTCTGGTCCTACCCAAGGTTTCTTCCTGTTAAAAGGAAGTTTTTTTCGTTGCCACTGTCACTCATGTTAGATGAGATGGGCCAAATCCCATCTTAGGTTGGGTCTTGATAATTCATCAAACAATGAGCGTGGTCTAGACCTGCTCTTTTTCTTTGGAAAGCATCTTAGGATGATGACTGTTGTGAATTGGCGCCATCAAATTTTATTTATATAGCGCCAATTCACAACAGTCGTCATCCCAAGATGCTTTCCAAAGACAAAGACACTCATTGTTTGATGAATTATCAAGATCCCAACCTAAGATGGGATTTGGCCCATTTCATCTAACATGAGTAACAGTGGCAATGAAAAACTTCCTTTTAACAGGCAGAAACCTTGGGTAGGACCAGACTCACCAGGCTGCTGCCCGTGGGTTGGGGAGGAATACAGAGAGATAGGGGGAGAGAGATTTAATAAACTGTTTTGACATACAACAACAGGGTTGCTCAGAAAGTATTAATTACTTACTTGTAGCAAGGGCTGCTGAAGTGGCAGATTTCTGTGTGGAAGTCACAAGTGTGGCCGTGCCCTGCACTGCAGTCTTCTTTATCACATCACCTTCCTTGACTTCTGCCTGCACCACACCATGAGAGGTCTCGGTCTTGGAGTCATCATCACTGTCAAATCCAAATGGGTCCTCTTCACTGTCACTGTCTTCAAGCCTCGGCCTCTTGGTCAGCTCAGACACGTCAGGTTTAACAAGGGTCCTTTTAGCCCCCAGCTGTGCCTTGTAGGTGGTCTCTCCCCATTTGGTGGTCAGCGTGGGCTTTTTATTAGAGAAGACCTCTTCAAATTTAGAGTTAGCTTCGCCTCCCTTACGGTTGTACGTTTTACCAAATCTGGATGTCATGATGGTTGCTTTATGTTACATATTCCCTGTTAAAAGAGACACAACGTAATTGAGCATTCAACATCGAAAACAGCGTTAAAAAAATACTAACATATGTCAGCTAGAGCACAGGTTAAACGAGGTAAGAATCGAAGCTGGTGAGCGTGAATGACGATCAAGATTAAGATTAGAAAGAGGAGAGCTTTTTTAACAATCCAGAGAAGAGGCTGTAAGAATTAACTTAGTATTAGCTCCCGGGTCATGTGTCAAGTACTGGTTGTTAGCACAGAATATTAGCATAGCTAGCTCGTTAGCTCAAGCTGTGGCGCTGTCGGTCGAATAGGATCAAAATAATAGTGAGCGGAAGCGACATGGATGACTTTTAGTTAAAAATGAATAAGCTTTAAAACACACAAACTAACGCCATGCATGCAGTACAGTTGACTTAACTGTGTTGGTTTACAAAAGCTAGGCCTACTCCAGTCTGCAAAGTTACTGTAAACTTAGCAATTAGCCGTTAGCTCCTCAACTGCTAACCTGAGCTAACGTTGGTCATATGTTTACATTTCTCACCCGACTGCGTGAAAGGTTTAAGTTTTAGTTTTTAAATACGAGCCACGCTCTTTAACATGTGCAACTTAAAAAATTGGAAACGTTTAGGAGACATAGCGCGGAAAAGAGCAGAAGAACATACTGTTACCTTTCAACTCCACAGACTAGCTAAGCGTCCGCTTGTTTTTTAGCCAGCCGGCCGGGCCTGATCTCCCACTCGCGCACAAATCAAGCGGGTAAAGTCCGAGAAGCGCACAAGCAACAGCTCTACGAATGCAACTTCAACACGAATATACATCCAGAATAACTGTCGACACCGAAGAAGTGCGACCGGATACCTCCTTCGGCTACTGAAGTCTAAATACAGTGGATAATCCGGACTTTTTGCAATCTGTAGCGCTACTGGCAGCCATTAAAATATCCCCTCCCTCCTCGTTCGTTGCCAAGACCCCCATGTAGTCTGCTGCGAGGAGAGTAATAGCCAATCACCGGTGGGAAGGTTTTCTGGTGCCATTAGATCACGTCAGCAAAAACGACTCTGATTGGTTAAGAACTAAAACCATAATATACTGAAGGGGGCGCTGGAGGACTGTAATAGATTATTTAAACTTGAAGAAGTGCCAAAGTAACGGTGCTGCTGTCACGGTTGTTTATTTTTATAAAGTAGTAGATTTAAATACACTTTTATACCGCTTTTGGTTACTCATAACTCTTGGTAGGGAGTACATTATCTCATTAAAGTTATAAAAGTAATTTCACACAATTTAGAGGAAACATTGCTTTTTAAAGGGTACATGAGCTGGGACTATTTTAACTACAAAATTGTTTCAGTTACAAACACCCCCCTGATGATCAGTTTCTTTTCATATATATGCTTTTTAATTTTATTTTTGTAGTGTTGAGGCTACACATAATTGTTACATAAATTGCCTCAGTGTAGAAAGCACAATTCCTCAATGGGGGCTGTAGTGAAATGAGAATCTGATCAAGTAAATCTTGTAAAATAAATAGATATTCAATTTCATATAGACAAGTATGCTGTGCTTTCTGGACTGACTGCTCAAACACCTGCAGCACACTGGAAACAGAACTCATATGGATCACCATCACTGGCTCTGGTCTGGGGCACAGATGGTGTCAAGAAAATCCTAGGATCAGCAAAGCAAAGTGGTCCCAATAGTGTTAACACTGACAAGACCATTACTCAGCCCAATCAGCCATCATCTCCTTCAAAGCATTAAAGTTAGTGTAAAGAAGGAACATGGGGTTGCGTTTCTGGCAACAGTTGCGGCCAAGTCAAGAACAGAAGGATCAGATTCCAGGAAAGACGTTGGTTTGTTTTTTTTAGTGTTCTTGATCAAATATAAAATGTACAGATTAACTCATGTATTTAAGACTTTTTGAGTCATGTCACATGTAAACAAGTCACTCACAGATGAATATTAGCTCTAGCACGGTAATATTAATGTATCAACAATAAAGTCAATGTTTGTTTTTTAGGTGAGAAAAATATATAATCCTTTTCACAATCAAATGGTGTCCACTGTTTCACAAAATATGTATGGAGATAAAAAAGAAGAAAACAGTGCACCTTTATTTAATGTTGCAGATTTCTGGCATCTGCATACGTTTGGGCTGACAGAGTGTGTGTCATTGCACATCAAGGCTCAAAACTGGTGAGGTAATACAGCCAGGCCCTGGATGAGTGATGTTTTGAAGTTCAGTTCTGGCAGTCCAGCAGTTATTTCATCATTAACAGGAACTTTGCATCTGGGTCCAATACGATGTATACTGTAATCTCTTTAAATGTTATGCTGTATTGGAATAAATGAGTCACACGTTTATGCCACTGCCAAGTGAAACATAAACACCCAGCTCTGAGTGCAAGGTTTGTAAAAGTACAACAACATTTCCCGAAAAATGAAGATGAGAGAGACTGCAACACTGATGCAAAGCCATGAGATGGCAGCAACTCTGTCTGTCATACTACAGTCAGTGTGTATATTTCAGAAAAGTACCTTTGGTCTTTGGCCAAGGATCTATGATCTGGGTTTGTGATACATTTAAACCAAAAGAAGTCGAAGTATGTTCTAATTTCCAGAGGATGTGTATTAATATAGATAATGTTGGATTATGATGCACGCCTATGGGCATTTGACATCATTGGAAAGCATCTGTGTATCATATAGTTCGCATGTGGTTTATGAGAATGGAAAGAAGGTGGTGAGAGGTATAAACTTCAAGGAGTTATAGAAGGCGTAGTCTGGAATTTAAATGTAAAAACCCAAAAGAATGCTAAAGTATTTTCTCTCGTCCCTTAAACAAATTTGTAGAGCAGTTTACAGTTCATTTAATGTTGCTGTAGTTGGCTTTGCATAACAGAACTCTGAGTGGAATTAACGTGGTTTATGGTATAGAAAATTACCCCAATCTGCCTTTTTTCCCCTCAACCCATGAAGTGAAAGCCTTCAGTCCCAGACCTTCCCGTTAAGCCTGAAGCTGGTCACATTTTTTGGTGGTTTCTGCAGTTCTCAGGGGATCCGTTTCATCATCCTCATCCAAAATTTATGTGGTGCACAGAGATCTCTTCCAAATCGCTGAGTGTACTCATGCGAGGCCTTCATCTGTGACCAATGCATCTTGGGTCGGATCACTGTTTGGCCTGCGCCCCTGTCTCTGAGGATAGCCTGCAGAGCCCCTAGCCCAACAATCACACCAGACCACTATTCAAACCCATATGAAGGCAATAAAAACAAATCCAAACCAGATCTCCATTTGTTTTGTGACCACTTCTGTGTGTCTGTATGAGTGTGTGGATGAGCAATGGTTAAACAAAC
Source organism: Xyrichtys novacula (assembly GCA_962446985.1). Taxonomy (NCBI): domain Eukaryota; kingdom Metazoa; phylum Chordata; class Actinopteri; order Labriformes; family Labridae; genus Xyrichtys; species Xyrichtys novacula. Next base: position 19,019,385 of record OY660874.1, on the reverse strand, counting down.
TCTGAACACACAAAGAAAATATTGAAATGTCAGACTTGGTGCAGTCAAGCTGAAAGTGTGTTTTTCTTTGTCTGTTACGGATATTTAGCAGAAGAGAAACACAAAAAAGTTTGAAGGCTGAGCGTGGAAACAAAAGACCATAAACTTTATTTTCTTTTCAGTACACATCACATAATAGACATAAACATTCTACAGTACTTTTTAAAAAGGAGTTTATAAAACAGATTTTCAAATCAGATTTGCTCAACATGTCTCTAAATTGCTCAAGATGTGCAGGGGAAGGCCTGACTGAGCCAGAGTCCATACAAAAAAAGACAAGAGAGAGGTGTTAAAAAATAAGATGTCTATAGTCAATTCTTTTAACTAATTTGTAACCAACCAGTAGTAGAAATGATCAAAGCGATTAAGACTAAGAGTGAAATCACATGGATAAAGTTCAGCACCGCTTTAGAACAACTGTAGGCATTTCTACAGATGCCCCCAAAAAAGCCCATTGGCAGTGATTTTTTCAAAACTGTTGACATAAGATCATAAGTTCGTGTATTTTCTTGCTCAAGAGAAATGTAGCAAACATTCAACCTTTTTACTTTTATCAGGGATCATTAGTCCCATGCGATCATACATAGCTGGCCTCTTGATATCTGTCACAACTGGTTTAATCTGACAGTATTTCAATACATGTAGAAAATAAGGGATATAAAAACATTCAGGATTACACTGTTAATTAAGTTATCCAACTTGTAAATCTTGATGGTAATATTCAGTTTAAATCAGAAGTGATCAGATGCATTGAGTTTCCAGAATTATTCACTGTTCTCAGGAAAACACAAATCCTTTTCTTTGGATAAAATACTTTGAAATCTAGATTTTTTCAATTTATTTATTGAGATAACAAACTATATCAACCCCTCAACATGAGAAAATAAGCTTTGTTACTTCAAGATTAGCAAACACTTAACTTGTCATGTCATGATTACTGCATTGAAAAATATCATTGCCATGTTGGGCCTTCTCAGCCTCCATACATTCCTTTCAAGACAAAACCAGAATTTTCCTGGATGTGTGGCATCACTGGCCTTTGGCCACAGGAGGAGGGCGTGTCAGTAAAAGCCCTCTTCTCAAGTTTAAGGTCCACTGGTAATGAATAAAAACTAGCGCCAGCTCCTGGGTTGTTTCTTATGGAGGGGTCAAGGGTCGATCTCCATGGGAACCACTGTTAGGATAGCGTCCTCATTTCCACGGCGCACAACTACTCTCAAAGTGTCAGCAGTCTTGATGGCAGCGCTGACATCAGTCGCTGTTGAGATCCTCTGGCCATTTATTGAGATGATGACATCGTGCTCTTTAAGTCCAGCACTGGGGGAGAGAAGAAAAAGAGAAGACTGGCTGAGAGCTTTAAAGGCAAGAACATGCAGATGATAGGAAAGTAAAGAATGTTGATTTCCTAACAGATTGTAACAGATAAGAAAACCCTGGAAGACCACACGCGTAAGGACAGTCCCCACTGGTTTTTAACATTACAGTCCACTGTACACACGTGTAAGACTGCTAAACCATGCGCCACGCTATATGTGGCAATGTATTACAGTAGAATTCTCACAGAAACTTGCGTGATTAACCGTAACTTCTAGGAAAACAAACAAACAAAGAAGAAGCATTCTGCTTTACAGTGAGAATATGAAATAACAAGAAAATGAATATAGGTGAAATCCTGGCAGAAACAATGGTGTGGGTACAGCTAGTTTGCATGTCTGAAATGTAAAAGTATACAACATCAAGCTGGTGACACTTCTAGTCTGCTCCTCTCATTGTTGCAGGTATTCAGAGGGAATCCAACAACTGGATGATTTTGTCATTTGGGGTAGCAAATTGGGACCCTAAATTAAGCCCCAAATCCTCTTGTGTGCTGCCAGCCTTAGCTGAGGGACAGGATATTTTGCTGGTTTTAGCCTGAGGTTGTTTGTGGGACTCCAACACAGGCCAGGAAAAAGTTGTGCCGTCTCTCAATATGGGGTGTATGATTGTGGCCATTTGATGCCCATGTCAACAGTTTAAATGCAACTGTTGTATGTCAAACCCATAAACTGCATGAACAATGGACAGTCTCAGTAAGGTCTCCTATTTTTGCCTGAAGAGACATTATGGCCAAAGATGGCTCTCTCTATATTGGAAACGCTGACTCCACTTAACTTCAAGCTGATCTTGAAACTGGCAGAGTAGCAGAGTTGAGGCCATAGCTGAGTAGCCTTTCCAAAAACTACAATGTGCCCATGTACAGGTCAAACTAACCATGCCGGTGCTTAACTGTGCAAAACCTTGTGATCAAATCAGATGAACGGGCTTGAATGGAGTTTCCTTGACTTTTTGAGTCAGCCATACTGCAGTCTGTTGAATTTCTGTGTTGGCTTCATTTTTCAACAAAGGCTGCTGCTGCTTGGTCAACCCTTGCATTGCATTAACGTATACAACCTAATGAGTATAAACAATGCACCCAAAGCTAAAATACCAAACTAATGCTAAAGTTTTCATATGTTTGTAATAGGTGCTTTAATTGTCCACAAACTCCATTAACAGCCTGAGCTGACCTCAGAAGAAAGCATTAGTTGTGTGTTTGTAGGCTTTCTGATGCTCCTATTACTCTTAAACTGTAATTTTAAAAACCCTTGTATATCCCCTGTTCTCATTCATTTCAGAGTACAAAGGGACCATATCCAGAGCATGACACAATTTTGTGTTTCAGTGTTAAAACTTCATCACCAAACATGCATTCACTCTAAAAGAAGTCCTCAACAAAGACACAACAGATTTCTATTTGAGTAAAGACTACAAAAAACTGCTTTGCTCTGTTTTAATAAAGAACTGTATATTTTCTACAAACTGAAGTCTGTATTTAGAACCCAATTGTAAAGTTTACCCATTTAGCCAGACCCCAAGGGCTTGAACAAAAAGGTTGGGGGATCAGAGGGTTGTCACAGACACTATATGGGATCCTGAATGAAAAAAATAATTGCCAGCTTTACCTTTCATCTACAAGACGTGGTATTTTTCCTCAAAATGAGGTGTTACTGAAATTTCAGTTCAGATTTCAGGTTCAATAAATAAAACAGCATGCTAGTTTATAGGCCTGCAGATGTAAAGAATTCCCCACCAAATAAAACAAATATAATGAAGTCCTGTGCTTCAAGAGTTTTTTATGATTCTAACACATCCTACTTGGCCAGGTTTGTTTACAAGTCTGCTGGCAAATATTTTAACCTCCAACATCTGTTGATGAAGACTTAATGATGAAATAATCATGAGAGCGCAGCAAGGTTTGAGCACTAAGCTCATAAAAATCTATTAGCCAAAGGTAGTAATTGAAATCTCACACAGACTCGGGCAGTGATATCAAACGCTGACTCTCACCACAGCTGCTTAAGTGTATCCACATGTGAGCGCAGACCACCACACCTTTACTTGTACCAATTAACACAACTGCAGCTAAGTATTATCCCCTCATTACTCTAAGCTGCACCAACAGAGTGCATGGGAGACTCTGTGGCAGGGTCAAGATTTCCAAGGACAAAAAAAGGCGCATTACACACAAAAAGCAAGAGATGAAAAACATGGAAAAAACAGAGAGAGCCACAAAGGTGTTATTATGCAAAAGAGCATAGTTATTAAGCAATGAGTAAACTCTGACAAGGCCTAGAAGGGGCCGCCATTCAGAGTGGGCTGGATCAACAGGCGCAGGAAAACCACAGCGCAGCTTGTAACCTCCCAGCATGAGGTTTGAAGGAAATAGCTGACCTCAGCGTCTCCCAAGCCCCTACTCTGCTTGAGTTGTGGTAGTGGATGATTGGAGTGGGTTGGATTGTGGGAGGAGGGGGATATTTTAGAGGTTCAGGAACTCCAGGCACGCTGGAGTGAGCCATGAATTAGCTCTCTGCTTGAAGACAGTTGTGCAGGAGGCTTTGTGTGGGTCTGTGAATGTGAGTTTATGTGCAGGCTTGACACTTAAAAGGTGAGAAATAAAACAGAAACAGGAAATAAAATATACCGTCTGTTTGCATTGTGAGAGCGGAGCAGAGGCTGCGTGGGGAGTGATGAGAGTCTTGTGAGATTTAAGTGCACATTTAGAGCTTTAAGTGCCAAAGACAATATCCCACAGCTGAGAAAGAGTCTGGGATTTTGCATGTACACCAAACAATGAAGTTTAAACCAATGGAGTCTGAACTGAGTCTGCACCTCAACAGCCATATGTGCAGAAATATATTCCTTACTTTGCAGCTGGTGTCTTTGCAATGACCTCCATAACATAAGCTCCAGAGGTGATGTCAGGGAAGTCGTGGTGTCGAGTCTTCAGCTCTTTGGCTAGCCTGGACACACAAAGAAAAAGATTTCAATATTTATGTATAAGCATAACGCGAATGTACAATTTAATACATTTACAGAGGTGCATCTCTGAACCGATTTCAGCTACAGTCATTCTTGTGTTGCTAGTAGATAGCAATAAAGGGTTCTTTTCCAGGGCCTTGCCTTGTTCACGTGTGAGCTGAGAGGCAATAATGTGTTTATTAATAATAAATAGAATAAATAGAATGCAAAATAAACCCCATCATTTCTTGGTTCATAAAGTTGCCCAGAGGAGTGCTAGTTCATCTGCTTTTGGAGGGTCTCAGTTTTATTGTTAACCTTGATGTTCTGGTCCTTTGTTTAAGTCTTACAGATCGTTAGCTGCACTTGCACACAGATGAATTATAGACCACTGACTGCTAATAAAAGATGATATACCCTTGTAGTAATGCTAACAACACAAGTGATCAGCATACAGAGCCACTAAATGTTAGAAATCAAAGGTGATTTGATTCAACAAGTCAAAGAGGGAAAGTATCTGGATAGTCTGAGATTCTCAGGTGATTTTGAAAGTAGTGTTAAAAAAGAAAAAGGACGTGCTGAACAATTACCACTTATCTTTGCTTTTCTGTACCTTTCTGATTTCAAATACTAGTTAGCTAATTGTTTAATTCTGTTAAACATTTTTGACTCAAACAGCTTGTCCTGTGAAGAGGTTAAATACCAGAACTTGTTATCTGATCACTTGAATTTCAGACAGCTACTAAACCCTGATTAATTCAACAACAAACCTGCTATCATGTCTGATTTTCTGTAGCTTTGTTATCGCATTCTTTACAATCCCATTCTTTAAAGCCCATCTACAGGAACAGTGTTACAGCATTCACTATAGATACCATGGTACTTAAGTGCAGTGGCTGCTCTAACTTATATTGTATCTATTGTGAATAAAAAGCCCACAAAAACATAAATAAATGAATAAATGGCACATTTTGCTGTTTTTTAGAGCAAATTTGTCTTGCGTAGCAGTTGAAATGTGATTGTCAATACTGCTTTGACAACAAACACAGCACAAACACAACACAAAACTTTTCATATCACAGTCTAGCACCACATGCATGGTTTTAAATCGATATAAATCTGTGGGCAGAACTTTTAAAGAGATAACTGGAGGTAAAGTGGAGCTATTTCCTGTCAAAAAAAAAAGTGTGCAACTTACGCTGGTGTGAGAGTCATCATCCTGACACCAATATACTTCTTTTTGGCAGCTCCTCTCCCTGGAGATAAACCAAAACACAAAACAAATATAACCAATCTTGCACATTTGCCCTCTCCATCTTCCACATGTGGTATTATAAATGTAGGTAGTCTTGTTTTTGCAGTGATATCATCACACAGAGAAATCAAATCAAGCAGCCGTGTTGGCAGTCACGCATAAAATACTCATGTGTTTGCTGTTCCATAACACTACCCAAGGCAAAGGGTGAGAAGCAGTAAAAGTGATAGGAAAAACCTGGCATATTCTGGCAGCTCCTTCTTTATAATTTATATGCAGTGTCATATTTGTGTTGGGTAAAGCTGGGCAACGGTTTTATAAATGCAGGAAATTCATCAACATATCTCATGGGAGCGTACAGAGGTGAGAAATAACTGTTGCAGAAATAGTGAGCGAAATCATAAAGAGCATTTTTGAATAAGCACAAGGGATCTCGGTCCAACCCTTGTGGCTAATTTTCAATATGTGCCTGCCACAGCCTGTCCTGGTGATTGAAAGGAAACAATAAAGAGAAAATATTCTCAGTCTTGTCAGAGAGAGAGAGCTTGTACCTCGAGACTGCCTGTCATACGACTCTGCCAGGAACTCCCGAATTTTATCTGAGGGTATGGCGAAGGAGATTCCAGCTGTCACTTTCAGGGTGTTGATACCAATCACCTCGCCGTCCTATAACAGCAAACCTCAACTTAGTGTCTCATATCCAAAGTAAGTTCTTTTATACATTTACACATAATGAGATGGAAAAATGAGTTCAGCCAGCAACTAAAATGAAAAAAGAAACTTACCAGATTTACTAAAGGCCCTCCTGAGTTGCCGTACTGTGGAACAAAAGGTTTTTCCTCATTATTTTTGACACAAACATAGTATCTGAATATAAAAATGCATTTTTATTTTCTTACATTGATAATGGCATCGGTTTGAATGTAGTCCATGTCTGAGTTTCGAAGGCCCAGCTCTCTGCCCCCTCGCTGAGTGGTGCTGACGATTCCTGTGGTCACTGTGTTCTGGAGGGAGAACGGGCTGCCGATGGCAACAACAAACTCACCTGGCCTCAGGTCTGAAGATCTACCCAGCAAAAGGACAGGAAGCTTGGTCTACAGGTGAGAAACACAGGGACAGACATGGTCATGACACTAAAGGCTGTAGTTTAAGACAAAATAGTGTTTTTTTTTTTGCATGACACTTTCACAGAGAACAGTAAATTTCACCTCAAATTAAATTCATTAAGCTTTAACTGCAATCACTCTCCTGAGCCTTGAGTTCTTGTCATGATCGTGTGGTTTATAAGTAGACAGAGGGAAAATAATTACAGCAAAAACCACAAGTCTTCTAAACACACAGCCAACCACTGTGCATGGCACTGCCTCTGCACAAAAACATTTACTCCTTTTCCACTTCACTTATGCCAAACAACCTTAAATGCAAATAATCAGGATCAAAAGCTCATTTCTTGGACTGGAAGCAGAGCCCAGCTGACAAATCATTCCTAATGGCGAGTATGCGCCAACAAACCACAGATGCTGGAAAATGGTCTGATATGTGGTCAATAATGACTACCTTAAGCTCTGGTTAGTTCTGTTACACTGAGCAGTGGAAACCAGGCTACCGTGAGCATGTCTGGGCAGACAGACACAGAGAGGATATATTTATCCATCCAGGGTGACAGTTTCCTTCTCTGAATGAAATCATCTCTGCTGGACAGCCTGCAGTCAGAGCCCACGCGCCACCGCATCACGTTCAGTCTATATAGAGACTGTGCCCGGCGCCTTGACAGCAGGGGAGTGTTCAAAAACAGGACCTATCCAAAATGGTCCTCCTACAGTGTGTTTCCATTTTGATTGTTCAGAGTTATAAATAGGAGAAGGATGAATCTAAACATTGAGCAAGACAGCAACACAAGGTGGCGAAGACAGACAAAAGGATCATTTTTAACCCTCAGGCCCCGTTGGTCCCTTTTGGGGATGCACACATCTTTATTTCAGGGTTGTTTTCCATATGGCACGCCTTTAGGCAGATGTTTCTTTTTATTTTCTACAATTTTGGAAATGTTACCTCCATCTGTGATAATAGTTCTATAGTTTTCTGTAGAACCAAGCTGTTTTTCAACATATACCCTTTACAGCATGAAAAGAAGCAGTGTCCCATTAATATTGCTTCATTTGCAGGCTAGGCTACTTATTTGTTGTTCTTACTGTTTTCTCGCAGATTACTCAATGTACCCATTTTAGTTCTCTGTGGTAAAAGCACAAATTTCTACTAGCGACCACTAGGGGCCATCATGCCTTTGTAACTCAAATAAAGGGTTCTTAAATAATATATCCCACTGTTTCTGAGGAATCTCATGTTGTGATCATGCCAAATGCAAATAAAATCATTCATGTAAAGGTGGGAATCTGGAAAACTATACGTCCAAATGGTGAAAATTTGTGATGCATTCAACATGTTACTTGCTTAATTCACTTATTTGTGAGAGTTTTAAAAAAAATTAACCCTGAATATTTATGCTGCGTTTGCGTTACCTCCTAAGTCAGAAGTCCTCGGAATGACGTCACACCTAAGTTACTAGGGTAAGTTGGATAAAAGCAAAATCGGAGGCGGAAACAAGATGGCTCCGTCTACGAAAGTTATTTTAGCGCTTCCCTTGTCCTTGCTTATATTCGGACAAGGAAAGCGCTAAAATAACTTTTGTATATGTAGCCATCTTTTTACCACCTCCGATTTTGCTTTTTTCTGACTCGGTGACTGAAACGCAAGTAACTCGGTTGCAACGTCATTCCCAGCTCGGACATCTAACTTCCAGGGTAATTCGAACACAGCATAAAATTCCAAGATCACAAGATTATATTGAAATAATATAGAGGTTATTTTCCGTATCAGCTGATAGGTGAAATACTGGACTTGATATTGGAAAAAACAAAAACAGAATGTCCTCATGGGGGATACAATACTTTTAATTTAGTCCTCGGTATGTTTTTATTGTAAATGATCTTGAACATATGAGGTGAAGTTATAATTAGATGACGAGAAAGCTAATATGAGCCGGTTACTGCTCTCCACTTTACCTCATCTGAACACACTGATACGCAAACAGAAACAAACCCAAATGTCAGACTCCGTTCCTAATTCCTGTGGGCTTGTTTAGCACAGAAGAGATGTCAAACATGACACACACACACAGGCAGCAGGAGTGTATACTTAAACTCGGAAACACGCATTTGGCATGTGCAAACACGCACAAACAAACACCTGACACAGGAGTAGTAAGTGTGTAATCACCACCCTCCATCTGCTCCCTTAGCTCCCCTTCTCCTGTCACACTCCATGTAAGATAAGAGTATAACCAGATGGAAGGAGGAAGTGGGAGAAACACACACTGCTAAGAGAGAGAGAGAGGGGGGATGTCAGGTGGATGTGAGTCACTGCCAGCACATTCAGGACTCAGCTGGACACTGCTAACTGTCAGAGATACTGGTGCTGCCATGGCGATTGTTGCTACCAAGTGGATGCCTCTCTCCAAAATGGCAACTCAAGAGTTTTTGCTGGTTATGCACTCTCTGTCTGTATACATCCCACACCTACATGTTATCACATTGCATTCAAAGACACCACAGGCAAAGGGTGCTAAATGCATCAGCGTGCTGACCACATCGCAGCACCGAGGCGAGAAAGCAGAACAAACACTGAACACGCACATTTCAAAGCTTACGTATCACTTACTAATCGTGCCTACTCAGCAATGTGGAACGACTCGTGGAAAATCCTCCCACCATGTGAGTCTGCCTCTGCTGATCCTGGCCACCCAAGTGACTCACCCTGCTATTTCAGATGAAGGCTACGCTGCTCTGGCACTTCACCCGAAGACACTATGGCCGCACTTAAAGGAAGGAGGCAAGGTGGACAAGGGGAACAACAAACACCGCAAACCACAGGAAGGGAGTCTGAGAGTGAAAGAAAATGAGTCAAGCACCGTTTTGTTTAGTATTACATGGATGTTTGCTGCCCACATTGGTAGAGTCATAACCAGAAAAAGACTATGTTTGGTTCGAGACCAAAATGAGCATCACTTTGGAGATATTGCCAGCGTCAAAGGGGATGCTATTAAGTTTCTGAAAATGAAAGCTTCTTATTTAGGCTTAGAACTCCAGTGAGATGCCGCGGGTTTCTTTAACTAAATTTACGAAGGAAATCCATGTTTTGCCAAGTTCTCCACAGTTTTGATAAGAGGCAGGAGTGAGGCATCAGATAAAAAAGGACTTGTTTACTTTGCTCAGAGAAGTACCTTCAAGAGGCACAGGCTGAGTAAAATTCCTGACTTCTTCCTCCCATTTTTCGCCACTTATCTGAATCCTGATTCAACCTACGGGACCTAGACAGATTTTGTCACGGTCAGGTCATCGCGGACAACGTGGCGAGGGGACAATAGTGTAAATAAGACTCAAGAATGGCTGCAGAGCTGCCATAGAGATGTGTCATTGTTAAAGTTACAGCCTTGGTCCCTCAGTGGGCCATTTTAAAGCCATTAGACTAACTACCGTTTTATGACTGGGGGACCAGGTGCAAACTCAAACTCCAGTCCAGCTTCAATGGTTTAATAGTTTCTAGGGCACATGTGTACTTTTATAAGAAGAGGTCGCCTGGTTATGAACCTCCACCAAGTAGTCAGTAAATTAAACCCCCCACACCTGGCGCTGCTTAAATATACAGCTAGACCACTTCAAAATACACACATTCAAACACAGACGCTGCTCTGGTTGGGTGAGATCAAGACCCAAACTGGATTTAAGTCCCACTACAGTCACTTTCACACTCCTGTTACTTAAACACAGAGGACTTCAAAGTAGAGAGCGTGTTAACTTGTAATATCTACCTTGTGAGATTCATAAATGCACTAATATGTAGGGTTTTGACTGCTGATGTCTGAACCTGTGCCCTTAGGCGCTGAGCAGATGCAGATAAAAATGGGGCAGGATTCAACATGTGCTACATAACATCAGATCATAAGATCAAGCCAGCGAGAGGGCACCGAGTGTGTCTACTTGTGTAAGACTTACGAGTATGTTTTGGCGGTGGTTCGTTTAAGTGTGCATAAATACATGCTTGGGAATTCATGAAAAGCAAAACTATGTATGTCAGTAATTCCACGCTGCAAATATGACAGAAATACATGTTAATCAGAACCACGAGGTAGGTCTCATGGAATTCCTGGGACAGTAATTAACATGTTCGAATCACGCTGGCTAAAGCATATCCCTGCTGACACCAGTGCGGAAACCACCATGGTTTCCATATGTTGTTGGTGAGGCTTGTAGTCTTTAGAATAAGAGCAAACATGTGTGCGAGGTCCGCATGTATGTTCTGCTCTGTTTAGTTTTGCATGAGACGTGAGGGCGTCTCGGCTCCGGCTACAGATACCACAAAACTCTGGACTACACAAATCACGATAATGGGAGGAGATGAGATTTTAAAGTTGAACTAGACCTCTTTTTAACCTTAAATAATAGGTCAGGCTTGTATTTACATTGTTTAAATATGTTCTGTGCTGCCTTCAAGGACACATCCTACCTGGTACATGCTGGGATGTACAGTACTCACTGGCCTTTACTATAAATGTGAACATAAACATTGACACAGTATGGATTTTACTCTAAATCCTTTAGGTTTTATGAGTCTCGGGCTGTTTATTGTTGTCTAGACGATTCTTTATATGGCTGGAGGAGCACACTGGGACCTCCTAAACTCATTGAAGAAGGGGGTTACAGCCTTGCCTGTTGTCGCTGCACAATGTAACACTTTCCTAAAAGCCTACACCCACACTGTGGCATACAACACGTTTAATAAATGGGTTACTGGATAGTAAAAATTACACTTCACTAAAGGGTTAAAGGCTGGTTTTACCAAAAGTACCAAAAATGTGTTGAACTTCTCTGCTGTTTGGTAATAGACCAAGAAGATGTAAGGAGTTTTGGTTTAGTTTGCTGAGTTTTTCTATGAATAGAACTGTGTTTATGGTGCCAAAAGCTTTTAAAATGGATATTCATAAAACTGAAAGGCGACATCCTCCTCCACAAACATTTCATTCAGGGGGACCCACCGTCAATCTTTTTTAGGAGACATTTTCTGAGACAGTCATGTTTCCATGAAGAGCTATTCACAGAAAGAGTCTTAAATAGACGCATCTGGAAAATATATCGCTTATTTCTATCTTTAAGATTTTATCAAGACGCACAAACAAACTCGCTTTGACCTTTTCTGGATTTCTGAGGAAGACCATAAAATCACACCACATCAATTTAACACTTCATGCTTGACCTGGTTACTGTTGTAAAACTGTACAAACAGAGGTGCCTCATAGACTGTTTTCTATTGAGTAATTTGACTTTAGTAAATGACTAACTGTGGTTGATTTCAGACTTTTATATTATGCCTCATCAGCACCCAATGTGACGTCAATGACGGGTAAGTCCAAACAGTTCTGGGTTTTGCTGCTGCCCATCCAGTGGGCTTGGAAAACAATCACGTTGCCAAAAAGGAGGCCAAGACAAAGTGCATGAAGACACAGCAGGGCAAAAGAAAGTGTTTGTGTGTGAATATTGTTCTTGGCCCTTCTCCCGGCTGACAGTGTCCTTAAGCATGGGAACCATTTTGGATTTAAAGACAAAATATAAAGGAGAGACGTGGGGTCAGTGGGGAGAGGAGGATGTGATTCATTTCCCATTTGCTTTTTCTCTTAAGGACAGCATGCAGTGTATTTCCACGAGCAATGGAGAGTCTCCCCCACGTCTGTGCAATGAGCCGTCTTCAACCCATCCCATAACACACACACACTCACAAACACACACGCACAAACTCATCTGAATGACTGATAACAAGCTTGTGTTTGTCCACTGGTACCCTTCATCTGAGGAAATGCTCCCATCTCTTACTTCCTGGTGAAGCATTTAGAAGGAGATTCTGATAAACAGATAAACACAAAAACACGTGCTGAGTGGAGGCACATTCCTTCTTTTCCTCTCTGCACATAAACAGAGAGGGACATAGACACACACACACACATACATGGGTATCCTAATAATAGCCTAAGCAGTCCAAACCAATACTGTGCAAATTTCCCAGAGAGACCGCTCTTGAGACTCTAAATACGAAATGATGGCTAACACAGAGACAGACAGTGTCATTGTTTCAGGGGAACTTATTGGAGACACGAGACATGTTATCTCTGATTTTGGCACATGGGTCAAATTAATGTCTCCTTCACTGAAACAAATTTTAACAGCATCAGTTTGTATTGTTCAAACTCATCTTTAAACTGCGCTAATGGAAAAGTGTTATTTATTCATCAGACAATGACAGCTTGTGCAAAGTCTTGTAGTGTTTACAATAGGATTTTAAGGACACTGCACTTTCACGTAGTATTGGTAGTAATGTTTTAAATAGAAAAAATATGCTGTTCTAGACAGATTCACCGACCAATATGAATAACAGCCAGTACATTAACATGCACATTTAAGTCGAGCTACGCTTACAGCTGGATTAGGCAATTTATCTGGACTACTGTTGTTGTTCCAGATAACAACACTGGGCGAGTCTGCCTCCACTACAGTGGGTGACTACATTCCCCCTTTTCAGCTTGTTACTGTCAGATCATCTCTCAGTTTATGTCTCAAAAAAATCTGTAAAACACGTTAACAAGAGGCTAACAGGATGTATGTTAAACAATGAAAACACCGTCACTTTGACAGCTCTTTGACCGTTTGTTAGGAACGTTTTAGTTTGAATGAGTCTAACTGTCTCCACACACCAAGGGCGAGTAAAACCCTTCGCGCGAATGAATTACATGCTAAGTCAATGCACAGATGCAAATGACTCTGGCAGCGTGAATGACGCAAATTGGGTGAATCTCAATTTGAGCGGATATTCGCATCGTAAATAACTACTCAGCACAAAGGTTGCCTGGTGACGCATGAAAATGGATGGTTGTTCACTGATATCTAAAATGGAGGACAAATTGATCGAGCAGGTGTGTGGGTGCCTCAAATTATACGATACCTTTTCTTTCAATCACCGAAACCAGAATAAAAAGGAGCTCGCCTGGTAAATTGTCTATTACTTGATCCCGCTGGTTGAATTGGCAGGGATTACCACTGAAATTATTGTTGACACGCAAATGATGCGAGTAAATACCATTCATTCACGCGACAAATTAAACGAGTTATGACGGCCAGGGGTGGTTTTCTTCTGCTGAATCATTTGCTCTGATGGACAAGCACCAAAGTGGGCTCTGCATCAGGTTTCCATGAAGACACCCGGAGGGGCGCTTGATCACTTTTTTCTTTACACAATGGCTACCATGCAGAGCTCTGCATTGTAATTTCTCCACTGGAAAGCCCATCTTGGTGCTTCTCCATCATGTTTTCTCCGCTGAAATGGCTTCCTAAATGGCTGTGCAGCAGAGTTTCTCCACTGAAAGGGAACCCTAGAGGGCCCTGAATAATGTTTTCTCCAATAAAAGGGCACATTAGAAAACATAAAACATGTGCGTACCATAGGAAGAACAACCTAAAGGGGCCTCCATTACATGTTCCCCACTGGAAAGCCCATCTTGGTGCTTCTCCATCATGTTTTCTCCGCTGAAAGGGCTTCCTAAATAGCTGTGCAGTAGAGTTTCTCCACTGAAAGGGAACCCTAGAGGGCCTTGAATAATGTTTTCTCCAATAAAAGGGCACTTTAGAAAACTTTAAACATGTTCTTACCGTAGGAAGAACAACCCAAAGGGACCTGCATTGCATATTCTCCACTAGATATCCGACTGTGAAGCACATACAACAACATTTGGCCCAACACGACTTCAGGTTCTCTGCATTCAGCTGCATTTGCAGTATAAACATCCCAAGGTTAATGTCTGCACAGAGCATGCCGTGAAATGGTCTGAAATGACATGGAAAATTCCCCATGCAGTCCGTTTAAGTGTTTTGAAACCATTCCAAGACAGCGTTGTTACTTCCAAGTTTGTAGGGGTCAGTATAAGTCATTATGATGAAATAAATCATATTGACTTATATTCAAAAAGCCTTTAAACCAGAGTTGAGTCTGTCCTGGTAAATCTGTATGAATCCACTTTATTGCATGCATTTCCGAGATAATGTGACGTGTCCAAGTTCTGAGTAAGAGAACAGGATTACTGAAAGTCCTTTTAAAACCAGAGGCACAATGAGTTCTATCTTTATTGTGCTGTTGCCACATCACACAGCACACTCATTATCCCATTAACTCACGGTCCACCAGACATATGGATACATTTTCCAGGATTTGACCACATTGCTGCCTCTTTCTTTCTCTTTTCTCCTATACCCTCCTCTCAGGAACAAGTGAGTACAGCAGGACGTTTTCCCTGTTTCCCCTCTGAGGTTCCAGCTGCTGTAGATGGACTAATGTATTCCCCAGCGTTAAAGGCTAGACCACAGCCCCAGAAACAGACTGGGCTTTTCTACCAATAAAACCCCAATTTCTCATAGAAACTGCAAAGAAAGAGGAGAAAAGCTCAGGGAAAACTCTACTTTCTCACTCATAAACTGGGAAAATTGTTTAGTGATTATCTGTGGCTGCTTCTGGACTGCTGACATTGGCAGCAATTTTTTAACATAGAGAAAACTCTGAGGGATTGAATTAGAAACAAAAGTAAAGACAAATGGGAATGATGGAGGAGAGCGTGGATGATTACAGACATCCAATGCCAGTCAGGACATGAATTTACTTATAAACTCTCACAAAGTAACCCAATCAATGTTTTTAACTCATGAGTTTTCTTTGCAAACAGAAGACAAACTGAGGAAAAACAGAGACATCACCAAATATTAACAGTTTAACGCACCCATTAACTATAAAACCTCTACACCTTTAATTGTATGCACTACTGTGTATTCTCTGTTACTTAAAAAAGGGAAATTCATTAGGCTAAGCACCTTTCAAAGATACAAAATCCAGACTCGACATGTTGACTTGACTAAAGCCACAAAAATGTGGACGTCAGACTTAAATAAGGATTCAACATGCTGCCCTGAAGAATAAACTGGAAAGACAAGTACTGCCCTGAAGAACAAAACACAAAATAAAGCCTGGTCTTGAAAAAGGCTGTGTATCCCTTAGCCTAAAAACTACATGAAAACTACTAAAAGTGCTTCTTACCATTTTCAGAGGCACATAGAAATGAGGGACCATTAGAATTAGAAACAATTCTGACAGTTTCTATTAAAAACAGAAGGTTCATTATGCTATAAAGGGAGGCCACGAGACAACATAATCTACATAGTGCCTTACAAACAGCATTTTTTATATTTCTTTATGAAAATTATTCAAAATTTGACCATTGGGAAAAAGTAAGGGTAAAATGAAACCTCTATTTCCCTCCGTGGATTAATAATCTGGATTACCAAAAAGAGCTGGTATTGTTGTGGTTGTTATACTGATGTGTTTGATGTTGAATCTAAACCCTGTTCTTACAGGGTAAGATGGATTGCAAACTAGTTGAGTGAGGGTATATGACCTTTGTAGATTTGAAGTAATCTTTGGATCTTTATGGCAAAAGTGATTTAGGATTTGGATTGCAGAGACCCTGTTGCCGCAGGAGTGGAGCAGACCATTGGACTTTTAACAGGTTTTAATGTTATTGTTAACTTTGGTCAGTTTTGAACAGAAATTACTTTTTTAAGTTAACATCTTTGTTAATGGACAAACAATAACTGTCCCTCATTAGTAGGTTTACAGTGAGGGGCATTTGTAGAATATAAATCATTTGGCCTTCTAGGGCTTCATCTCTGACACATGGCCATGGAGAGCAGCTTCAAATCGACACAATGGCTTTCACTCTTTGCCAAAACAAGTTTACTCACGGTGCTGATGGTGTTTTCTATCGGGATGACAAACTGGATACAGCTGGCTGTCACTTGATTACAATTACCCTTCTTTATTACAACCACCTGTTGTTTACCAGCTTGTAAAGCCGAGGTGTCATGCGGAGGAATGCTACATATACGCTCAAGGAGAAAGGGGAGAGAAAACATTTCTGCAGCTACAGTGCGGACTGACTTCTGCCATGATCACGTACACATTACTGAGGACTAGGATGATGACATAATTCCCAGAGATTTCTGCATTTATAAATACTAATTTTACACACACAAAAAGGTTGTACAATGCTGAGCATGTCGTGTAACAAACATGGCAAACCCCCCTAATTAGAGATTAGGCTGTCGTTGACATTCAGAGCAGCTTTTATCATAGCATAAGCAAAAACAAAGCACCTGTCACTTCTCTTTTCCGGACTCTTCGCTCACATTGTCAGGCAGACAAAACCTAAATCTTTCATCCTCTTTTAGGAACTGAAGGGCTTTGTAATACACCTTGTGTAGCTGTCATGAGCATCTATTCAGCTTTGTCACCCAGCCATGAGAGTGAGCTCCATAAAGCACTCTGTTCTGCAATGACTTCCAGTCAATAGGCCCTGGATGTCCGCCACACATTCCTCCACATAACTGTAGGGAGTGATTATCATGTAGCGTCCAGTAGACAGAGAAATAAACACAGACAGACAGAGATGAGGAGAGGACAGGAGAGAAACTGTAGCCAGCACATGTTGTGTGCAGTTACGGTAACATAAATGTTTATCTCTTTATTTCAAATGTCAACCCCGTCTTTGACCTCAAGAAAGAGTGTGAGAATTCTTGTGGGATATCTTGTGGTTGTTTTTGCAGCCTGATGTGTTTGAACACCAACAGGCTTATGACACACTGCCAGCCAGCTGTCTTTTTAAGACCCATTCGACTGCACCTGCAATCTCACTTTACTTTACTAGGGCTTTGGATATCCTTACCAGATTTAGAAACAATTCCAGCAGAGTTAAAAAACAGCAGGTGAAGGTTTTGACCTTTTCTCACTATCTTGGAGCGAAGCAGGTTCAAGGTTTTTTGAAGATCCAGTTAATTTGTCATTTTCCTACTGTAACCTCTCACATAAAAATGACAGACTGCTGTTCTCACAGCTCAAAGTCGTATGACTAAAAAAACGAAACTGTAAAAGGCCAACAAAAACCACTTCCAGAATACTCTGAAGATTAACATTAGAAACAGATGTGGTGTAAGAGTTATTAATACGTTATCAAAAACACTTTGTTTTGGGTAAAATTGAAGATATCATCATGACATGTTTTCCTTTTTTTGTCCAACTAATCACTGCTAATGTTCTCATCTAAGAGGAGAGTCTGAAAGTGTTGACTGTGGAGAGTTAAAATACGTAAAAACAAAGTTTGATGAATGGATTTGGATTTTTGAATATACACGGTAAAATGAAAGTCACTGATTCAAGAATTAAAGCTCCTGTGTGGAGTTTTATTTTTTATTTTTACATTTTTAAAACAGAATGAAATTCATATTGATGCCTTTTCGTGGTATCCATTAGCAAATAAGACCATCAGGGACAAGATTGATTGATTTTATGTTGTAATTCTTAATGTCTCAAACTGGTGTGAGGGGTTGAACAGCTGAGGAAACGGCCCTGTTTTTACAAGTCCATTAAAATATTCAGATTGATGATACATTTGAATACAAACAATCAGAAGGATGAGATTTTTTGGGTCAAAACTAAAGTAAAGTATGTCAGAGACAAGAAAAACAAAGACTGTTCTGTTCACAGGGAGCAACAAAATTGACATAAACCAAAAGTTCCTCATAGGTGCTTAAAAAACAAACTAGAAGCCAACTGAGGGAATGAAAGTAAGGTACTTTTTTCAGGACAAGTAGAGGAAAACCTACTTTTCTTGACTTTATAACAACACGCTTACACTCGTGTATACTTCAATAAAGATTACGTGTCAAATTTTGGACTTTGTTATTTTCTTGATAAAAGTTTGACTCTCATGTCTGTATGCTAACATTAACACAAGAGCCAGAGGAACATTAGCTTTGTTTGGCATGAACAGGAAGGCATTGCACTGGCTAATTTGCTTTCATGAAAGGTTTGTGAATATTTTGGCACCCCCTATCTACAAAGCTGTCTTTGTTCCACAAATGTCAAAAAATTCGTACACATTTTATTTGAACATTCTTGAGTCGGCTCATTTTGACTGTGAGGCACTTTTACTCACCGGTGCATCGATCTTGATGAGTGCAATGTCAGATTTCTCGTCCACGTCTTTGATTTTGGCGTCATATGAGCCCCCGCTCTTCAGCTCCACCTTCACCCTGTGCTTGTTAGCCACGACATGAGCATTGGTAACAATCTGGCCGTCCTCTGACACAACAAAGCCAGAACCACTGGCCACCGCCACCTCTCGCTTGGAATAGGTCATCCTGTGGAGGGAAAGCGAGGATAAAGGCTGCTGTTTATTTTCTTTCTTTCTTTCAAGGCCTCGTCTCTTAAATAAACACACTGAAAATGCACCAAAAGTGATGCATGATGTAATAGGAGTGCAAGACAAGAAAACAAAGTACAAACAGAGTGAAGCTTAAACGGATTGGAGATCACTATATAAACAAAAAGCCTGTTACTATACAAAGAAGTGATGATTAAGAACACTTGAAAACAGTAAGAGGGGGAAACAACCGGAGCCCATAGTATTAATGCAGAAGAGGGTGAGGAGGGAACTTGGAAAACAGTGAGCTGCAAATGCTCAAGGATCTCCTAAAAAGCTGAAGTGGAAGACAGAATATAGACAACACGGACGATGAAGGATGAGGAGCGGAGATAAAAGAGCACAAAAGCTGGTGAGATGAAAAGAAAAGCTGTTGAAAGACTCGAGCAGAGAGTAAGGTGCTTTTCCAACTCGTGTGGTCTAGTTTAGTACACAGGTGGGCTGTAAACCCCGGACACACACATACACACATAGGCACACAGGTGCATGAGCCTTACTTGCGGAAGAGTTCAATGTGAACCACAGATGGAGCGATTTTCTCCACAACATCGGCGATGAAGTTGTATTTGTGTCTCGGGCTGTCTGGGTTGTCCTGAGCTGGAAATTGGACACGCAAACACATACGTAACATGTCAGGCTAGGGGGGAAAAAAAACAGACAAAAGACGCTTTGGAGTACGGCATGATGTAAGAGCTGAGTGAGAATAGAAAACCAGTTTATTTTTGTAAAACAGAGAGGAAAAGACAAGATGACAGCTCATCTGCGGTTAAGGCTGTCTGGGCCCAGACCCACACACAACAAACACACTCGCATGCACCTCGAACACTTTACTTTGACTATAAAACCTCTCACAGAAATACTTACCCTGTACCCTTATCTAACCTCATGGTTAATTGTATTTACAGGCTACCATCAAGTTGACTTTTCCCAAGACTAAACTGATCCTTACAATAACTCACACACACTGTCTGACACCGAGTGTGAAGACTGCCAAATTCCCTGAATCATCCCACCATTCATTCAGTGCCGGGCATGTTAGGAAATGTTGACTGATTTACCTGGTAATTAAGTCCTACTCAGAGCATAGTTTAACCAAAGCTATGAATCAAAACTCCCCAGACCTTTTTCTCTTTGAGCTTTCCATCCCTCTATTCATAAACACTTATTCTGCTGTACCTAAAAACTACTTTGTCTCACGAAGACAGTTCTTGCTTGTAACATTATCCCGGAGAGAGTTTTGTGGAGCTCAAAAGTGCTCCTGAGCCCTTGGATATCATTAATTGTCATGAGGGGTTGAGAAAAGACTTTCTGCTCCAGGCGCAGTTAAGCTAAGGCAAGCATGGAATGAGCACCATGTTCACGTACCGAACGCCTCTAAATTATACAGTACCAAGTATTTTATAACTGCAGGGGGAAAATTGTGAACCTATATGATACTGGGTTATGCAACTGAGTTCAACTGTCGTATCTATCTATCTATCTATCTATCTATCTATCTATCTATCTATCTATCTATCTATCTATCTATCTATCTATCTA
Source organism: Xyrichtys novacula (assembly GCA_962446985.1). Lineage (NCBI taxonomy): Eukaryota > Metazoa > Chordata > Actinopteri > Labriformes > Labridae > Xyrichtys > Xyrichtys novacula. The sequence continues at coordinate 18,998,833 of OY660874.1, read as the reverse complement.
TCTATCTATCTATCTATCTATCTATCTATCTATCTATCTATTAATCTATCAGATATTTCCCCTCACCAAAGGTTCTCATGGAAAGGTTGGCTAAATTATCCCTCCGCTAGCTTCACACCCTAGAGGTTTGTGGTCAGCTCAGCGAGGATTACAGTTATAGAGAGCTGGCACAGTATCCAGAACGTGTTGTTTTTGGAGTCAAACGGGCCGTCAGTCTCTTCAACTTCAACATTTTGTGAATAGTGCCGCCGTCTCACACTCTATCTTACTCTGAGGTATACGCTGAAACACGAGTGCATGATAGCAGGCTCAGAGACTTAGCAGAGATGATTTATTAGCATTGGTAAGTCCTGAATCACATGTTGTGTTAAGCTTGGTTACATTAAAGAGCCTGTGTAAGCCATTGTTACCTGATTTATACACTTTGATGGATTATTTCATAGCTGAGCTGAGCTGAGATTTAAAGGGCTTCTCTGTTGTAAAGTACACTTCTGAGCGCTGATGTGTTGAGAGGAAGTTAGGACACAAAGCTCAAGATTAGCAAAAGCTTCCTATTCACATGTAATCCATGTAATGCTACTTTTTCTCTATTCCAGTGGAAACTACACCTGTGATAAAGCCTACACTACATTATTGTGAATGTTAGCTTATTGTGAGTTATTCTGCCATCTGCACATAATGTAGCTAACTTAGCTAACTAGTGTCTTTAGCATCACAGGTGGAAGCTTTTAGCTTGAAATGTGGGTATGAGATAACCTTAGTGTTGCTTCTATAGACTGTCACTGGCTGCTATCAAGGCTTCTTAAATTGTTTAAAAGATCCAAATACACTGAAATCTGAACGGCATTCTGCTCTGGAGATATTCAGTCAGACTTATTTTGCAGTCCTAGAGTGGTTTGAAAAATGTCTCTTCAATTTCCTCACAAGGAGGAAATGAGGAAAAAAGCACAAAGTAATTTTCGTCGCCTGTCAGTGAAGTTTTATTTTCCACCACTAAAGCCCCCAGTAAGTCGAGGCAGACAGATTTACCAACCTCTTGTCAGAAGTATCAGCCAATTTAAGTTTTTGTCTTTAGAAAAAAATGTTTCAAAGTGGGTCATTTTAGACTTGGCCAAAAGAAACCCTTTTATTGAGGCTTGTTGTGGCTAAATTAAGGTACATCTTCTGACTTGTAAATGTTTTATCACACACAAATAGGTAGAAGGTGAAAAGAGATTATGGAGAAGAATATTTAACAGTGCACACTTGTGTAGGGATCTCACTTACATGTTCTGACACATTTTAATTGAAGTAAGAGGTGTTCATGATGCTAATGCAGCCTTTAAAATCACTCTTTTCCTCCCTCTTTCTCTTCACATACTTATTGGCCTCCTATCCTATTCACCCTGTATACCCATTACCCCTCCTCCCGCTGCACAGTGACCTTCACCGCAGAGTTCCCGCTCAAGATCTCAGCCTCTTTTCTTTTTCAGTTTTCCCATACATAGATCCCGCTGTTTTATTGGTGTCTGCAGGCGGAAGCTGCTTTTTCTCTTCCTCCCCTAGATTGGAGATGTGAATTCAATGAGTTCAGCTTTTCTTCTTCATGCCCTGACACTCTCATTAACCAAGACTGTTTGTCTTATTGTGGGCGAACTGAGGCCTTTAAAAGCAAACTTTTTTTCCACGGTGGTTATCAGTGAAGAGAGTAATAAATACATGTGCTGTTGTTTCTTTGTGGTCATGATGAGTTTCATAGGGAGAGTTTTAAGAACAGCTGCTTTGTTATATGTACACCAAGGTATTGATTTTTGTTAAGTTCCTGTTTTTAATTATTCAGAGTTATAGCATTAAAGTTTAAGATCATGACTCATCTGGTTTCATGAGGCTCACTGCAGTGAAGAGGACTGATTATTTGGGCTTCGCTGCTGTTTATAATGTTACAAACACACACTGGCAGCTTCGAGAGAGGCCCCACTTTGCCACCATGACATTAATTCTGACCAACCAAAATTTTCCATTTCAAAATTTGTCCTATTTTGACTGAAGTTCAACCCGAAAAACTTTCCATTTGAAACTGAAGTCATGGTTGGAAACTCACACACAAACACACATCTAAAAGAGGAGAGTTTCCACAGCATGGAAAGTGGTCCAAATCCAAACCATTTTTGTTTTTCTTTTGTTGTCATAAAAATACACCGGGGTCAACACAAGGACACTTAGAGGCTGAGGATAAGGAAGAAAGAAATAAGACATTATCCCCTTTATAGTTGTCAGAGATCAGAACTGCCATGATAGCATCTTGGCAGCTATAGCAACTCATTTAAGATCCTGTGACAGATCCACAGAAAGAAATATCATTATGTCTTTTTGGTGGAGTTCAGTTTTTGATCAGTTCTCATTATTTAAAGAGAACGCTGTTGGGACTGAAACCTGTCTCAATGATCTGATTTAGATTGTTGAATTAACTTGTTATCATGAAATATTATTATGGGAAAAGCAGCTTTGTTTTCTTTCTGACAAAATGATAACAAGATAACAGCAGTTTTGGTTTTTGTACCTGCCAAGCTATCAAGTTCAGGAACCTGTTTTCTCAACAGATTTATAAAGCATCCGTGGAAGTTTTATGATTAAAAATAAAATCCTGCAGGAATTTATGTGGCAGTTCAGTTTTTGAGTGATTTAACCTTGTCCAACACTGACTAACCAGGAGAAACAAGCCAAGAGAGAGAGGGTGTTTTCTTGCCTCTATGATGTGATTCACTTAGGGATATAAAAATGTATTTTTAGAAACAGAAGAAGAGAAAAGAAATGGTCTGACTCTGAATTAGAAACAGAGGTGAGGTCTCAAATGTGGTCAAGCCCGAGCAAGCGTGAGCATCAAGAACAGGGCAGAAATGATGAGGAAAACAGACAGACAAATAGACAGTCATGCCAGTGAAGCAAGAAGAGGACAAGAAGGAAAAGACATATGGAAAACAAAGATTTTCATCTAATATCAGGAGCGACTCAGACAAGTCAGGGAAAAATGTGTACACTCAGCACATGTCAGTAGCCGGAGTCACAGAGTGCGCTCTGAAACCACAGCCAGCAAAGCCAGAGAGAGCAGCACAGTGACTCAGCAGCTACCAAATGTATGAGTTTGTGTTTTAATCAAGCAGATTATTTAGGGAAAAGAGCAAATTTAATTTTGATGATCCCTGCAGCATCTGGGGCTTAAAAATGAAGTGCCACAACTGAAATTCCTTAACTGACCACTAGAGGCTTGCTCCAGAAGTTAGTTAACCCCCATTAGCTATGTTAAAAAGACTAACTTTACAGCATGTTTACGTGTTCACTGGTGACAAGTAGGTTTTGGTCTCTGCAGCTATACTTTCTTTCTTCTGGGGTCAATTTTTTCTTTACATCTCATGCTTTACAAATGTATCAAGGCCTATATTATGGATGCAGTATGTAAGCACACTAGCGGCCTGGCACCTTAGCGAATTCTAGTCACTGATCTTGGCACCTTAGATGTTCAGTGTTGTTGTTATTGCCTTTTGGGAATGTTCCTCGCTCACTAGCTTGGTCAGTGTTATTGTAATTTCTTACTCCATTTATTTGCGGTATCCACACAAGTCAGTTTTTTTCTTGCTCTTGCTTGAAAAGAAAGCGTTGACATCATCATGACTTGGATCCAACAACTTTTATCCTTTCCTCCATACCTTCAGTTTTATAACAGTTGTAAAACAGTGGACTTAAAATGGCGAAAAGCACACTGTTAAAAAATGGGTCACTTACAGCACATATGACCCCAAGGTCACTTAAATATTTGACCTAATTTCTCTTGCCAAAACTGAACCACTTGCATAATCATCATTTTTACAGTCCAGACATGAAATGACATCATGCGAAGTGCACTTGCATATGTTTTCTTAGCGTGGGGCCAAGAGGGGGGAATAGTTAGAGGAGCTCAGAGGGAGTCGAGTTTCTTTGTAGCTTTGATTGGTCTTCTAAGTCTAAAGCATTGATCACATCTAACGTCAGAGATGGTTAAGAGGTACCACTTAGGACAGCATGGGTAGAAGCTAATCTAAAAACACAAATGAATTGTGACTCTTTGTATTGCAGCTTTAGGACTTGTCACTGGTTGCCTTGATAAAATCAACAGCACTCACCACAGCCTTCCTCTCTCTGACATGGTTACCTGTCTGGGAATGACGTAGCCATTTAAGTTGCTTACATGACTGACAAACAACTGCGGTGATAGAGTCTGCACTGCCACCGCGCCCACACTGTTTTTGATCTCTGTGTAAACCTCCCCCTGAAAAATACAGGTCACTAATTTTGTGTTTTCCTTGTGTCTCCTGCCTGTCTTCAACAGAGGAGGAATTATGGCTTTGAATCAGCGCCAGGCATTCCTTCATGTGACTAGTGAGTGTGATTTATGAGCGACAACAGACACACAGAGACAGAGAGGAACACTGAAAGAGGAGGAGAAGAAGAAGAAGAAGAGAGAGGAAGTTTCCGAGCTTTGAGGAAAAGTTGTTGGTCTTTGAGGCGACAGGTGTTGAAGCTCTTCATCCAGAAGTTTTGAGAATGGACACGTGGTGCACGTTTCAGATGGACATATGTAAAACACATGCACCGCAAAATGGAGAGTGATACAATGTCTTTACCACCTGTGGCCTCACATGTGCGCAAGCAAGAGTGTTTGAGTCAGACCGTTCCTCATTTTTAAGATACATACTTTACTCATGTAGCATTAATGATGATGAACGACTCTCTGATTAAACTCTGCAGCAGTGAGAAGTCATAACACTTCATCATGTTGCTCCTATGATAAGGCCGACATACTTTTCTAATGACACCCTGATGAAGCGCAGGTCCATACTGTAACACTCACATATACCAGTTATACAAATATTTCACATGGGTGCTGTTAATTGTAAGCCAATATCGCACTTATCTGGAACTGAAAACACCTCTCAGTTCAGTTCAGACAGTTTGAACTTGCATGACCTGCAATGTATAAAAACAATCAAGTGGATTAGAGCCATGTGACTGCTTGTTATGCATGCCACAGAAAATCCTTCCATCGAGCTTTACATCGGAGCTCATGACTTCATTCAACCGGGCAGGCAGGAGTCAGGAATAGTGTCCTGATCCAGCCTAATTGTAATGCAGGACTGAGGCTACAAGGACATGAATAGCGGCTTTTGTTATCAGGACACATGAAGATTGTGTGCCACTGAGTGCAGCTGTAAACTATGATATTTGTGTCAGGATCAAACCACAAACACCAAGTGAGCAAAGAAGAAATGACAGTTTACAGTTTGACTGTAGCCAAAGCTTTTGGTGTCTAAAATTAATATTTTTCATGATACAAAAATAAGAGTAAGGTGTTTCTCCTGGTGAAAATAGTGGAGAGAGTGCTCTAAATACAGAATAAATACTGTTAAAGTCATGACCATCCAGGTGTCATTCAGCTTCTCTAAAGAAAACAGCTTTATGGTGTCTCCTCAACCCTGATTTTGAAACTTTGGGTCTTACCTTTCCCGCAGGCTCCCCGCTGAATGAAGAGCACAGGTGGCTGCTGCAGCTTCTGCGCGCGGCGGCTCACCCTCTTCAGCTCGCAGATATTCCGGTATGACACCCCATCGCTTCCACAAACCGGGTCGGTGGTTTTGCACACGCAAGTGCCACTCTTGCTTCTCCTCCTCACCGTCACAGTGTAACCAACCCCGCCGGACACCGAGCACTCCAGCCCCTCTCCGCACATCGGGTCCCCGAGCTTCCCGCTGCCGCCGCACGCTTCGCCCTCTCCGGACGCGCACACCATGCAGCAGTGGCAGGCGTCGAGGGCTTGTCCCACCGGGCAGTCCGCTGCTACCCTGGGACACATCGACTTGTCACACCGAGCGGGACATCCGATAACATACCTGCTGGTGATTTGCGCGTCTGTTGGCACGGACGCAAAGGCTACGATTACGCACAGAGACCAAAACATGATCCAAAGTAGAAATACAGAGAGGTAAAAAGAAAGCTATAAGAGTTCCAGCGGTGCGCTCTCTTCTTGCAGTGCTATGGGATGAGAGAGCTCAGGAGTGAAGCGGGGGGGAGTCCCTTCAGCTGGAGAGGCATTTAACAGAAACTCCACTGCGCAACCAATTACGCGCCCTCACGTTTTTGCTGGCAACGCTTCAGAGGAAAAAAACTTTCAAGATAGTCTCAACAAGCCTGCTGATTGGTGCTTCATCAAAAGCTCGTATGGCAATTAACAGCCGGCATTTGTTCAAGATCTGTGTCACAAAATAGGAGACAAAGTACCCAAGTTGTGCATGAATTCTTTGTTTCTGCCTTCCTGAGTGAGGGGTGAGAAGTTCAAGATCATCACGGTCTGCCAATGTTTTTGCTGACATTGGCATTGACCCTGATTATATTATATACAAACAAATGAAAACAGAATTAAAACCCCAGTGGTGCTGCCCAGATGTTTTATGAGCTGCACACATCCTGCAGGCCTGTTTCCAGTCTCTTTCTATGAATTAGTCACGCTTGGCACTCACATTACTCCTTATAGCTATTTAGGAAAATCAGCAGAGCAAAATAAATTAAACCTGGGGTGGATTGTGGGATTTGTGGCGTTCATGAAGGGTTTTCAAGTTAGCTTTAATTGAAAGATTAGATTGCAAGAGAATTTCATATATCTATTTATGACGTTATCCCAGCTTTGTTGGATATAAGCACCAGTCTAAGAGGGTAATAAACTGCATCTGATAGCGATATCCAAATGTTGTAAACCTTCATCTTTCAAGTTCAAGGGTAAATCAGTCAAATGGTTATTAAACAGTGTCTGTTTTGCCACATACTAAGTAGAAACTTGACAAATTTCCTGTATTAAGTGACCAGGTTTTGGCAAAAACCAGATCTCTGTTTGGCTTAGATGTCTGTGGTAAACTGTAAAAGATTCCAGTGAACACTAAGGTAATAAATCAATGTCGTAAAACTCCTCAAGACAATGTGATTGATAATGGGTGAGACGTTTCGATGAATCAGACTTGGTTTAAACAAGGTGGCTGGATGTTTGGGCAAGAAGAGACGCGGCCCTTTGGGTGGCACGCTTAAACGCAGGGTAACACAAACTGTTTCTAAATAGAGGTAAATAGAAACGGAGGGAAGTTTAAGCCTCTCAAGAACTAGACTACCAAGAAACAGGAACATCTAGACTTCTAACTCTGGAATTCAAGGTAGACTATTTGTCTTTAGTCAAATGAGAGGGTGCACTCATTTCCGAGCCAAGAAATTTGAGCACCATATCATTTTGCTGTGAGACCATACAGCTCTCTCAGAGCCATTATGTGGAAACTCGAGGGGATCACAAGGACGTAGGCGAGAAGTGGTGGGAAAATCCGCAGATGAAAACAACCTCATCTATAAGGAACCAAAGATGGACGACGTTGAGGTCTGTGTGATCTCTGATGTGCTCCAGTCTGCAATGATGTCTTGGCTGTGACTGAGGCCCCCGCGCAGTCCAAATATGGCTCGCATGAAGCCACAGCAAAGCACGGGTTGTCCAATGAGGAGCTGAGATGGAGTATGCGAAGACAGAGTTAAGAGAGAAGTTTTAACTACCTACTTCCGATTCACAGAGAGAGAGAGAGAGAGAGAGAGAGAGAGAGAGAGAGAGAGAGAGAGAGAGATAGAAAGATAGAATCCTTGTCTGATTAAAGAGGCTCCATAAATCACGCTATAAATCTATCTGCACATATGCTGTTAAGTGCAGAGTAACATGCAATAAGCAGTATATCAAGATTAGCTGGAGGGCATGAAAGTCCATCAGCTTTAAAGAGAAAATGCACTCAGTATGAGCAGGAGGAGTACATGTACACATGTACTGAACAGGTGCATTATGAAGCTACGTTTGCTTCACTTTATATCTATTCTTGACAACTTTTCCTGTACTTCACTAAGGATTAAGATTTGACCGACAAAATATGCTGAATTTATCAAACATAGTGAAAATCTAGCCTCAAACATATTAAAACAAAATTCAACATGCTTTTATTTTTAGCATTTTGGTTTCTGTCTTAATACTTTTATCTTCACACTGAGTACAAGTTTTGCCGTTCAGTCAAGAAAATTTCAATGGAACAGAGACACTGAAGTTTCTTCTTCTACCACAAGAGGGCAGCAGGAGACTTGAGCAGTTCAGAGAGATATACTCAAATCAAGGATTTGTTAAGATCACTGGTTTGTATTTTCTTCCCGTAAATACTCAAAATGTAAAAAAGCCTGAGGAGCCTGAGCAAATTTTCAGTGTTTAATTCTTTCAAGTCAACCACATAATAAATAAAAACATTTCAAACCAATTACACCAGACTAAAAAAAAGAGATGAAAAAGCTGGTGGGACTGACATAAAACAGGCACTTAAAAAAAAAAGGATTAGTGTGTTTTGTTAAGCAGTGAGACACTTTTAAAACAATAAGGCTGAGTTGGGGAACACAGGTACAAGAATTATGAAGAGGGGACATCTAAAAGCATAAAGAAAATAAATCAGCTCGTATCTGCACACTCACACACGCAACACTAGGGGCTGTGGAGAAACTAAAAACCTACAAACGGAGAGATGATCTGACATGCTACGGAAACGCATGAACTGAAATGAGTCGTTATTAAACCATGAACCAAATTGTCTGTATTGTGTCTCAAAGATGTAAAATCATCTTCCATCACATCAAACTACAGGCTCAGTCAGGACAAGTGAGTTTGTTATAATACAGTCGTCTGGTAAGCTTATCTAGAACTGACCCAGCCCTGTTGTTGAAGGTTTTATTACTATGAATTACAAACTGTACACAAGTGAACTCTTCTTGGTTACTGATAATGCAAAGTCCATGTTGTCTGGTGATGTCGTAATGTGGCTCGCAAAGTGTCTGATTCGGGCTGTGTAGTGCTGCATGTGCTGTGATAGGTCTAAAAACATCTTGAAAGTACCCTTACTTCACCAAAAAAAGGAGGAATATGCGTCAAACTATACGTTATAGTTATATGTATGTTTCTTAAGCTTGTAGTCATAACAGCTGAATCACCATCACCGTGAAATCTGGTGAGTAAGACGCAATAATGAGCCACAACCTATGCACTGGTGTCACTGGATTTTAAAGAGGAAGAGGCCGCTGCGCTGCAAAAAGCATACTGGACACACAGCAATGCAGACCAGGCTGGAAGTGCCTCTATTTAACAGCCTTTATCTCTCATTAAGGTTAGAGTCATGCATTCAGGGAAACTGGTGGTACACTATTAAGCAGGATCTTTCCAACCAGTTGGCCCCACCAAATGCCAAATGCGGGTCAATTTCCTGTTTAGGCCAGTAAATTTAAGAGGGTTACGCATCAAATGTCTGGTAACTATTAGCACTAAAACAAACATGTAATGATCTTGATGTAATTTAGATTGAATATGTATCACAAAAACCCAATTTATCATTTTGGCTTGTAAAAAAAACATACTTGGCTGGTGAAAATTTTCTTCAGCTGGAAAACTAAGAGGGTTAATTCCAGACCCTGCTATTAAATATTCCTTGTGGAGTCCTGATTTGATTGAAATGAGTCCCCAATTTGGGACAAGTGATGGGGTGGTTAGAATGAGTCCTTATAAACTGGTTATGGGTAGCAGAACAACCCAATCCTCACAAATATCAGCGCTCCTGTAGGCTGAGCTCAACCTCCCTAACAGTTGCAAAAACGGATCGCATTTGAAAGAGCTGCATGTCGGTCAAAGGTCTTCACTCAAAATGATAGCTGAGACTGTCTTATATACCAGTCAGACTTATATCCAGTATTTTACAGCCAAGTTAACCCTCTAATATGAAAGAATTAAGAAGTATAAGTAAAAGGCTCTGCATTTGTTGGTCACAGCAACTCAAATCTTGCATTAATAAGCATGTTTAGTTGTAAACAAATGATTTGACTTTTTGCATCTCCTGCTAGACTTGAATTTTGAGTTGAAATTTGCATCATAGAGATGATTTTTATAATTCAGTAAAAGCTTAACCCAAATCCTTAACACTGTTTAACAGCTGCGGGGCTCTGTAGTAAGAGTATGAATGAATCACACAGTTTAGATTAGTGGGTTAGAGAGGTGATACAAATACAGTCCTCGTTTCAAACACTTTTTCAGCCATGAGGAAATGGCTCCTACCAAAACTCCCTTATTCTCTTGGAGTGAAGTTGTTCACTCTTCCCATAAACACCATCAAACACACCATTTAAGGTTAAAATAAAGCTCTGTCATTAGTTAGGGACAAGTAAAGTAAAGTTTGCAGTTTTGTTTGAAAAGTCTAAGGAAATAAATACACAAATGTACATGTGGCAGCAGGCAGTCATACAAGTGTGGGTGAAGATCAGGTTGTCTTTGGCACATAAGTGCAGTGCAGTGGTTTCTCTGACACACTGATGGAGGAGCTCCACACACAAGTTTGTAGCGTCAAACATCACTTATCTGCCAACAGCTTTGGTTTCAAACACACCTGTCCGACAGTTTCCTCTTTGTCCATGAACTCTTGGTTAACATCATCCAGTTCTCCAAGTCCTAATGTCCAGTTTAGACCTCGCTCACAGGCAGGTCGGCGTCATCCAGGTCCAGAGGAGGTTCAGGCATGTGGGGCTCAAAGCTGCTCCTTCGTCGCCATGGTGACTCCTCCTCAGAGTTACTGATGGTGGTCGCAGGTGGCTCGAGGCTCACTTTGCCAAGCGCGTCTCCTGCAGGGATAGGCGTGCTGGCGTGTGGCTGTGACTGGGCCGCGGCAGCAGGCTCATGAAGTGCTCGCTGTCCCAAGCCAGGCTGTGGGCGTGTGCCGCACGTGACAGCAGTGCCCCACTCTGGGTAGCATGGTGGCATGGCAGATATGGGCGAGCGAGGGACGGGGGGACCCGAGGGGCTGCGGTAGAAAGAGGGACGGTTGCCGTGTTCCTGAGGTGGACACAGAGAAGGGAAAAAAAGAAGGAAAGACAAGACAGTGAGAAAAGTGAAACCCTGACATTTGTAGTTTATTTGAGAAGCGAGTGAAAAGGGAGTTACAGACTTGAGTTAGCACCAGCATATGAAGGCTGATGCAGCTTTAGCAGAGTTGGTGTTGAAGGTGCTGAAGCATTGCAAAAGAGTGGAAGATGGTGGTGGAAGTAGCAGTAGAAGCAGTGGTGGTAGTAGTAGTAGAAGTAGTAGTAGTTATAGAGGAGGTAGCAGGAGGAGTGGTAGTAGTAGTAGTAGTAGTGTCAGCAGGTTTTAGTTGTGGTTGTCTCAACAGGTTGAAGTGGAGAAGCAGAGTTGATTAGGTAGCAATGGTGGGTTGTGGCCTGTTATTTCACATCTTTTCATTGTCAGATTTCAATCTCTGGAAAACAAAACAAAACAGAAGCCATAAGAGGCAGCCGTTGAGCTGTTAGTAGAGTGTTGGTTAGAGAAACATTTGTGGATAAACTGGACTCTCCTACAAGATGCAACAGCAGCACTTTTGAGGTTTATGTGTTATCTAAGAATATCCCTGGAGTATCTTAAGATTTAACAATAACTTTAATCCAAAATAAACATGTCTAAATATACAAGAGACATATCAATTCACAACCTCAATTCCATAAAGTTGGGACACTGTGTAAAACAGATTTTTATTGGCGAGTCAGTTAGACCCAAGATTTGATTGAAAATAGCGCAAAGAAAACACATCAGATATTAAAATGGAAAATTGTTCTCATTTCACAAAAATATGCTTATTTTAAATTTGATGCCATCCACACTTTCAAAAAAAGATGAGACAGGAACATCAAAACTCAGAAAAAAGTTGCTGGAGGAACACCTCTTTACTGATCTAGTTAATTTGGCCAGTAACATGACTGGGATTCAGATCTGCAAATCTGGAGACAAAGAGTCTCCTAGAAATAAAGACCATGATAGGTTCACCACTCTGTGAGAAAATAGTTTAATAACTTTAGAATAATGTTGCCCAGCGTCAAATTGCAAAGAATTTTGGAAGTTCATCGTGTACAGCAGAGAGTAATATCATTAAAATATTCAGAAAATCTGGAGAATAATCTGTACGAAAGGGACAAGGCCCAAAACCAGTACTGGTTGGCCTCAGGCATCAAAATCAAACATGAAACTACATTGGAAATCACTGCATGAGCTGAAAATCACTTCCAAAATCAATAGACTGTGAACACAGCTCATCGCTGCATCTAGTTAAAACTGAACAATGTAAATACCAGTGACTTCTCTGGAGCCTGAGTCCATTTAAGATGGACTGAGGTGAAATGGAAAACTGTCTTGTGGTTCTGATGGACCACCACTGACTTTTTTTTATTCATTGATGCCACGTCCTTTACTCCGAAGAGGAGAAAGACCACCCTGCTTGTTTTCAGCACACACATTAAAAGCCAGCATCCTTGAAAGTATGGGGATGCATATGTGCACATGGCATGGATAGCTTACAAATCTGGGAAACGATCATTTATTCTGAACTTTATAAATAAACAGCTTTTGGAGCAACATATGCTGTCATCCAAACAGTGCCTTTTGAAGGGAAGATGTAGAACATTGCGGCAAGACAATGCGAAACTATATTCTGCTCTGCATTAAAACAGCATGGCTGTAAAGTGGAAGAGTCAGGGTACTGCCTGTGGTGCCGACTTGAAACATTCAGCATGTAATGAAACTGATTATTCAACAAAAGAGACCTCAAACTGTTGAGCAGATGACAACAGAGAGAAGTGGACTTTTTAAAACTCTTGAAACTGATCGACTCAGTTCACTTAGGTATACAGCAGGGTTAGATAAGAGGCGATGTGGGATATTATTGTAAACATGCCCTGCTCCAGACTTTTAAGATGTGTTGCTGGCAACAACTTTCATATGAACATCTGTCCCATTTTAACTTTTGATTTGTTGTCTTTGAACTATTTTAATCAAATAGAGGGTTTAGATAAACTGCAAACCATCCAGTCGTTTTTTTTAATCAAAATTTTACACAGCATCCCAACTTTCCTGGAATTAGGGTAGTACAAGGTTTTTTTTTCTTGTTGAATCCAAAGACCAAAATCAAGCTTAAAGACAGATCCTTGGTGAATGAACTCCACTGGAGTTTTAGACGATTACTAGCAGCTTACAGCAACTCTAATACATCATAACACTAAAAACTCTGAAATTAAAATTCATACTTAAAGGGATATTCTGGCGTAAAATTAATTGAGGGTCAAACACGCTGTAACACCAAGTTAGACACCCCCTCAAGAGATGAATGTTGCTGACTGCTTGCGTCTCTAGTTATACCAACTTTAGTAATGACCGCACGATAGCAATACACAGAAGCCACTCGCTCAACCAAAAAGCCACTCTATAGCCGCAAATAATGCTCAGAACAGCACCTAACTTCATCAACAGTACATATAGGGTCCCAGTCATAGCACTAGCCACCAAACATCTTTTTAACTTAAAAGTTAATTTCTTTAGCAAAGAGACTAAACACAACTCACCTACTCTCTTCCAGCAACCGCTTGTTTATATGGAGACCTCGGGACAGTCCATTACAAACTACAGCGGGGTGACGCAGCTCAAGGAAGAACATTTATGATCATTTCTTCATCATTTCCTTGAATTAATAATCATCATATTAATCATTTTGCACTGCAGACGCGGTAGTTCTTCTGCCTTAGTGTCTCAGTCTGATTGCATTTCCATAAAGAAATTATCATAAATGTTCTTGCTTGAGCTGCGTCAACCCGCTGTAGTCTGTAATGGACTGGCCCGAGGTCTCACTACAAACAAGCGGCTGCTGGAAGAGAGTAGGTTAGTTGTGTTTAATCTCTTTGCTAAAGAAATTAACTTTTAAGTTAAAAAGATGTTTGGTGGCTAGTCCTATGGCTGGGACCCAATATGTACTGTTGATGAAGTTAGGTGTAGTTCTGAGCATTATTTGTGGCTATAGAGTGGCTTTTTGGTTGAAGTTTGTTTATGGCTCCTCAGACCACTGTGTATTGCTATCGTGCGGTCATTACTAAAGTTCGTCTAACTAGAGAAGCAAGCTGTCAGCAACATTCATCTCTTGACCGGGTGTCTAACTTGGTGTTATGGTGTGTTTGACCCTAACTCAATTTTACGCCAGAATATCCCTTTAACTGGAAAAGCTACAGGTTTGTGACACGACTTTGGATTCAGCTTAAACATTTACTTAGTTTAACATATGTGACACAACGGTACAAGAGGTTTAAATGGAAAAAAAATCATTTTTATATATTTTGTTTATGAGAGAAAGAGAAAATAAAAACATACAGGCAGCGGACAGGAGGAAGGAGGAGAGACAAGCAGGATGTCACACATCTAAGACAGGTACACAGCTGCAGCAGACTGCAGAGATAACAGAGCATGAAGGGAAGAGAAACACAAGGTGTGAAAGACACATGTACCCAGTAATACAGACAGAGATAGGAACAGGCTGAAGGTATTCAGAGCCCTGCTGGTCGGGAAAGTCATGCAGCGAGCAGAGTGCATGAGTGTGATTTGTACAGAGATTTTTTTTTTTTCACACTTCTGCGGTGTCAATAACTGTGAGGACAGGTGAAAGCTCTGCAGGTGAAGTTAAGGGAGAGGAGGAGGAGGAGGAGGCACTCATTGTGGGTCTTCTGATGTTTTCTAGAGCCATACGCAACCTGAAAATGTAACTTTTAAGCAGCTGAATGTCTACAGAAATGCTTGATTCTAGTTGTAATGCCTGTGGCGATAATCATTCACATGCTAGAGGAGCTACATCGAGCACACCATAAGTCAAAAACTTTTAGAGATACTTTTTCTCTTACATAATTAACTAGGAACAATTTTAACTCTCAATAAGATAGGCTCAAACTTTGAGGTGGGCTTGAAGTTACAAAAGAAAAAGGAAAGCAAAGGAGGAGGAGAGGTGGATGAAAAAAGCAGCGAGGACGAGGGCGTGAAGGGAGGAGCGCTTGTTGGGTTATCACAGCCATACTCAGGATGTGGTTGGTTCATAGGAAAAATACGAAGAGGAGCATCAGATGTGCCGTCAGATCTGACCCCCTCTCATAATAGTGACAACCACAGAGGGCCAGCCAGTGAGAGGAAAGTTTTAAACAAAGATGAACTTATAGTTTAAAGGGGGGATTTAGACGAGCTGACATACGTGCTGCTGCACTCCCCGATTCGGGACGTATACCTCTGTATACAAGGGTTCGACAGCCGTCTGGCCTGCCGCATCTGCAACAACACAGTGCACAGCAGTATTAGAGCAGATGGGCCGTCAGCCCAGAGGGAGAGGAAGAGAACGTGGAGAGAATGGGACAAAGAAAGAAAGAATGAAGAAGAGAGAGAGGAGGCACAGAAGAGGAAAAAGTTGAGAGAGAAACAAGCAGGAGAGAAAGAAATACACACTGTAGACAAGGCAGATGAGTCGAGAATGATTTCAGTGTAACCAGAGGGGGTCCGGCACTGTGTCCTCTGCAGTCAGGACTGTGAAGCTGCTTTACTTCTATGATCAAACCTGTTTCTGTCAACAGATTTTAAACTTAGGTAGGGAGCTCACAGATCTGGTGGACTTTGAGGGTACCCCAGTCTGCCAACATGAAGTGGACGATGATGATAGACTGTTGAAAAGAACGTAAAAGCTCAATTGTTTGCATCCACCTGGGGACCCGGGGCTTTCCTTTTTACTGTACCCAAACCATGCTGGGGGACAACGAGCAACAGCTACAACAGGTACATTCATATTTTGTCTTACTTCATGAGACCTCTCTGCTTTTGTTCTTCTACTCAATAATTCTTCTTCCTATTTTTGTCTCTAATGCTGTTAAGTGTCAGTGTCTTTCTTTACAACGATAGAAGGTACACATAGGGCCGGGCGATGCGGGAAAGAGTTTATCATGATATATTTATCGTTAAAAATGTGTTAAAGCAGTGGTTCTCAAGTCCAGTCCTCGAGGCCCACTGTCCTGCATGTTTTGGATGTTTCCCTGCCCCAACACACCTGATTCAAATGATCAGCTCGTTATCAAGCTCTGTAATGGCTTAATAACGAGCTGATCATTTGAATCAGGTGTGTCTATCAGGATATTAAAAAAATCACTTGTCAATCTTAACTGTTACCTGTTACTTTTAAATCAAATTTAACATGTACTTGACATAATTTGCAGTGCACATTACTCTGCTTCGTGTCCAACCTAAAAAAAAAACCTAAATACTTCCACACCAACGACGTTTTCGTGCTGTTGACGATGTTGTAATCTGTTGAGCCTTCATCGTTATCACCTAGCCCTACATACACATGAAAACTTTTAAGTTCAGGAAGATGTTAGTTTATGACTGACAGAAAAAGGGATAGCCAGTTCATGTAGACGAAACAATATGCAAACTCTGCACCATAAAGGTTCCTCTTAATAAGGGGACAACACATCAAATACAGGAGCTCATTAAAGGTAGATATCACCCAGCGATGTAAGGACAAAGGTTTCGCTCAGCAACATGACACCAAGAGACAACTGAGTTTCAAAAAGGACAGTGAGGACAGACTTTTGTAAGTGACCAGCATAGATGCTACAGTTCCTGTTATCTGGCGCTATCAGTGATAGCAGGGTTCTTTCACTTCAGTAAACTTCATCCTGATCCACTTGTGCTGGACTGCAACATTTACAGATGCCTTTATTAGGTGCAGATTCAATCGCGGTATGGGAGTCACATTTTTATCATCTTTCCTCTCAGTTTTTCTGCTGCTTTTGTTGAGCAAACTTAATTCCTGACAGTAACGGAGTCCTTCTGTTTTCTGTGTCCCACTATGTCAATCTGATGTATAGCGCTCGTTGCACTGTGCATGTGAGGGCACATGAGTAACCACACTGTGCTGAAGACTGCCTCTTCAAACAGTCAAACCAGGGCTGAGGAAGCATACCCTGCCTGGGCTCAGTATGGGGCACTAACATTCACCAAACAAACACTGCACTTTGGGGATGTAACATACCACAGCATGGCACAGATTGTCTTGAGTGAATCCTAAGGCTCAAGTTCTGCCCATGCAAGAGTAAGTAGAGTTAAAAGTCATTTCACAGGTGTAGAGGTACATTTCAAGACTTATCAGCCTCCACAGTCGATTTATGTTGACCAGAAATCACACTACGGTGCTGCAATGTCGTGCCAAATACATACTGTAGCTGCAGACCTCCCGGGCCCCCGCTGGGCCACAATGGCTCCTGAGACAGCCTTGATCCAGCTGTGCATCTCCTCTGGGCTGTCAGCCTTGTGGAGAGGAAACAAGGAGAGACAGTGAGTGTCAGTGAAGAGTACGAGACAGAAACTGATTCCACTGAGTGTTGGTAGCAACAGAGATTCTGAGTGTGTGGACTAAAAGGAGCGTTTATGTCTTACCTGTATGTAAAAAGTCCTGGAAGTGGTGACGACTTCAAACAGATTATCCCTCATCATGATATCACTGCAACAAGAGTGGAAACAGATAAAGATATTCATCACATCTTTACCTTCACATGAATCAGAACAAAATAAACACCATCCCCAGGAGACAACGGGAAAATGCTGAGACATGTGAATACCTTTGTTTGCACTCCTGGACTTTGTTGACTTCCTTTAATGGGATCATTCTCAGAGGCTCTTTTTCCTTTAGGCGAGAAAATAACCATTCACATTACTTACTTCACTGAAATACAAAGGGTAATTTAACAGTTAGCAAATACATGTCTTTATCGACTAGATCGTCAAGTTCTTCTGCAAACTAAATCCCTGATGGTTGTAACTTTTTCGACCTGGCCATGTCATAGAGGAGACAGAGAGTCTGCATCTGTGAGCCTGTTGATAGCCAAATAGACAGATAAAGCTGTCAAATAAGGGCAGAGCCTGACAAGGACAGGGTATGAGACATGCTGTATTATTCAGAAGACAATGTGTGTGTGCGTGTGTGGGTGTGCAAGATAGGCAAGGGGGGAACAGGGCATGATCGGACATGTGGAGTGAAGGTACTGAATTCCTCAGGCTGCAGGTAAAACATGTTGGAACTGGAGGATGTGTGTTTGGAGCTTCTCTGCCTCACTGTGGAGCTAAATCCCACATATTATCAAATAAAGACATTCTTCACAGGCTTTACATAACGTCATCAAAGATTATTACCAAATCTGACTTGAAGTAACTCATGGAGTTTTCTTCCAGGAGGAAATATCGACGTTTCCAGTTTCTCATCTAGAAAACAAGAACAGGGAAGATGTTGAGAACTTTTAAAATCTAGATACTTGTTTGTTTTGCATAAACATGATTTACTATTTCTGAATAAAGATGAAAAAAGTCATTTACTCTTTGGCATTGTGTGCACTGAAAAAGTTGGACAGATCAAGCAGAAATCTTAACTGTGGGTCATCTTAACATAAACCTCTACACAAAACAAGTTTCTCTCTGACTGCAGCAGTTCTCTAAATGGGGCTGAAAAACCAACTGAAACTCACTGGTACTCTCTCACAGACAATACCTGTTGGACTAAAGTCAGCTCTACATCTGACATATGACTGGTTGGAGAAGCGAGCCATTTAGACCAAAAATAATGTTTTAAACATGTTGATTTTTGGTTTATAATTAGTCTAGAGGTTTTTCTAGATGGGTGTGTATGTGGCTTACAGTACTTTTGCAGGATGCCTCAAGTGGACACTCGAGGAACTGCAATTTTCGACATTTCTGCATTGGTTTCACACCTCAAGATAAGAGGATGCAGCTTGATCGTGACTGAATTGACTCATACATGTCATGCTAAGCTGCTTAATATCAAAGGAAAAAAGTTCCAATTTTCCACGACTACTCGACACGCAGTAACGGTTAACCTCCTGTCGACAAACATGAGCCAGAGCTACTTTCACTGATGTCTGGATTGGGCCTAGAGTGACATTTAACATCTCAAGTATTAGGAGGGATCCTGGAGCTGATGTTAAATTTTCTTGTTTATATTTTTCTTTATTGTAATAAGACACAGAAAGAAAGACATCACAGCAGTAGTTTTTTAAAATCCTGCACATGCATATCACCAAAACAATATCATATGCAATAACAATCCTCATATGCAGAAATAAACCTGTTGTGTTTCTGTGGTAAGATTTGCTAAATGTAGAGGACTTTTCAGAAAGGGGACAGTAAGCAGATAGTAACATTAGGGCAAAACTACATGCAAAGTGTTGTCAGTCCCTGACTATCTGTACTGAAGAACTTGTCTTATTGATACCAGAAGGATAAACCAGATATAAACACCCAACAGTCAGAAGGACTCACCACAGCTCCCTGCTTGACGCAGTAGCCTGATTTGATGACGGTATGCTCCTGAGTCGGCCTGCCCAGGAAGTACGGTAGCTGACTGTGGGAGCGATGCATGGCCTCTCGCTCGGCTCTGTCTGCAGCATCACCACCTTCTTGCTGGAGGGTGAAGGACATGAGAGATTTCGTATAACAAACAACTGTATAGTCCATTCAAAAAGGACACAGAAGCTCATTTATGCTTTGCATTTCAATTAAAAAAAAAAAAAATGAAACCAAGCTTTTTATATTTTAGAGGGTGGAGTGATTACGTAGTATTCATCAGTAAAAACAAGGGTTAAAAAATGAAATACAAAAAAGTACATTGTCTGTCAGTTATTTTTTGACTGTATTTTGCAAATGTCACTTATTAACAGAATTACATTTCATAACTTTTATAAATCTCATTTCTTGAAGATCCTATGAATATATTCCAGTTTCATGTTTTTTACTCTACAATCATATTTGACCACAAAAGACTTTGAGTTGTAAGGGACGGGACACTTGTCACTGGTACAAAAGCCTCCATGTTTTTTTCAATCACCTCGTCACCTGACTCCTAACTCCTTCAGTTACAATTATAAACACAGAAAAGCTAAACCTGTTAATTTTGTGCTATAGGCTCACTGATGCTTGATTGGTAATCACCATTACGCATCTAGTGTTTTTCTTCTTCCACTGCTTTGTCAGATCAACTCAGACCACATAACAAAATTTCTCATCTTTCCATAACATAATTTAGGAATTTCCCCTTGTGAGACCAATAAAGGAGTATCTTATCTTTTTTTAGTATAAATGAAGAAGTTGTGTAGGAGTTCTTTCTAGTATTAACAGATGACTGTCTAACATGAGTCTGGTTCTGCTCGAGGTTTCTGCCTGTTTAAGGGAAGTTGTTTCTTGCCACTGTAACTTTCTAAATGATGTGATGTGCTGTGCTCCACTCATGTCATGTGGTTTAAGATGGGATGGGAGTGGGTCTAATCTTAAAAGATGGGGCTCAGCTTTATTCTATCTTTACATTTGGGTCTTCGTAAATAGAAATGTTGTGAATTGGCGTGATATCAAAAAGATTGATTGATTGGTTAAAGAGTGAAATGTGTACTTCTAGCTAAAGTTCTGTCTATTAAAAGGAGTGAGTGATTTTTAAATTCTTTTTAATACAGTATCATTTTCATACAGTGTTTTATCAATAAAAGACTGCATACAGTGTTCGGACCCAAATTTGTGGGTCATGTTTACCTGTGTCTGTGTGACGATGGGGACTCCTCCAATGATCTCCGTCCTATAAGAGACTTGTTTCTTGAGCCCGACTACATCTGGCAGAGTCTTCAGGTTCTCTGCATTC
Organism: Xyrichtys novacula; assembly: GCA_962446985.1. Taxonomy (NCBI): domain Eukaryota; kingdom Metazoa; phylum Chordata; class Actinopteri; order Labriformes; family Labridae; genus Xyrichtys; species Xyrichtys novacula. The sequence goes on along the minus strand of OY660874.1, from coordinate 18,978,197 downwards.
TGCTGCCCATCAGATAATTTTGGGACCTTAGCAAAACACACGCATACAAAAACACATGAGGATTGAGGAATTAAACCAAAAGACGGTCTTTTACGTGCAAGTTAGCAAGTACTTCCAAACAACTAGGATCCATTTCCCTGCTGGATCATTTCATGGAGAACAATGGAAACAGTCCTTTATGCCAGCACTCAATCCAACAATATAACATCCTGTTAGTCAGCCTCTGATTCACTCTCATCTCTTTTCTTCTCACTCCATTCACTCAAGGAAATAAAAGTTACTATAAGTGTTAAAACGTGCGCCAAAAAGGAAGAGATGAGAGCAGCTGAATCAGTAACCGGGTGTGTAATGTGAGTTTATCTGTGTGTGGGTGTCTCACGGTGATCTTGGTGGCTTTATTAAGAGCGTTGACCCAGTCCACAAGGTCTTGCTGGTCGTTGGCCTGCAGGAAGAACTTCCTCATCCCGGCATTGATGACTAATAAAAAAAACACATTAGTAGGAACATTAGAAAGAGAAAGAGAAACTTTGTTCGGACCTCTTTAATCACAGTCAGACATTCACATGCATCATGTGAATCATTCTTTGTTTATATGAATCACAGGCATTGAAGTACAAAGATGTATTATAAAGCGGGTGTTGAAATTTGCCCTTTAGTTCTGAGGGAGTATGATGGGATCCACTTCCACACATTTCCCTAGAAGTGAGAACAACTGAGTACATGCACTCTCCCACACACTCCATGCAGTTCTCCCACCCTTTATGAAGATGTTGATGAACCAGCTGGATACAGCTGCTTCAGTCTGCCACCACCTACCCACTTCCAACCATAACGGAGACAAAAAAAAAAAAGAGCCCACCGTTACACACCACTGAATATTCTCAGCATGTAAGAGCACAACCAAAACCCAATTTTTAGATCACAAAAATTTTTTGGGTCAAGTGCTGATAAGCCATGGATCAGGATTTAGGAGCTGCAGGAAGAAGACTCGACTCTCATCTCATTCCCCCTCAACCATAAATCTTTTAATTCCTCAGCTCAAACCCTCCTGATGTCTACTCTGTTTCCTTTTGACATCTTGTGAATAAATTACACCAAAGATGGATGGTGAGCTGCAAAAGGCACTAAAGGCTTAAAATTTATGGCACAATGAGGATCAGTCTCCCAGTTCCAGTTGCTTGAGTTTAGACCAGCACTGACACATGCTCCTTTTTCTTGAATTCTGTAACTAAGTCTTTCTGTTTGGTTTTATTGAAACGACAAGCACCAATCAATAAACCTAAAATGCGCCCAGTGTGTGTCCCACAAAGCTGAGCTGTTTGCCCGTAATGAAAATACAGTCGTCTTTGGGTCACTGACAGGAAGGGTATCAGATCTTAGTCATAGTTACACATCATAAAACAATGTGTGCTGCACAGAAACACAGCCCAGAGCCAAAGTTCACATGGATGCACCGCTTTCCGTCTCACACACTCCCACACTGACACAGGGCATGGACTCAACTGTATCATCATAAAAACACATCAATCACATCAGCCCAATAAAAAAAATGTGACGGCCATTGCTTGACCTCTCTTCAAACCAGAATAAAACCCTCATGTTTCCTCTGAAGTTGCTGTGGGGAGCAGCAGCAAGATTTGTAGATATGAGTGAAACATGTGGCGCACACAGCTGTTTAAAAATATCCTCTAACATCTTTGAGTCAGGTTCAGATTAGGAACCTGGCATCCTGTCCAAACCTCAGCGAGGCAAATGTTGTGCACATGCAGACAGACCCCCACACACAATTACTGAAGGCAACACAGTGAGCGGTTGGAAGAGAAAGAGGAGCTAGTAAACACACCAGGAAAAAAAAAGGTCCACTGCTAAATAACCTGCAGATGGTCCATATTTCCAATATCAAGGAGACTGGGGTAAAACGCACTGTGCATTGACAGAGGGGAAGCTGCTGTGAAAAACTTAAATCAAAGCAGCTTGCCAGATGGTCATCTTAACTCCAGAAACTCCCTCTCCTCCACACTTTTGTGACACCGAATCAGAGAATTGGGTCCTTCTGCTTTTAAACTTTCCAACAGCGACAGTCACACCCTCAACCCTCATGAGAAGGCTGAGAGGATAAGAAAGGAGCTAAAGTTTGCACTTGTTTGGTTTGTTACACAATTATTTCTGGATTTTTCAAATGTGGACTAAGGCTAACAGACATGGTGGATACCCTGATACTTTCTACTTCCTACTGATGATATGACCTCCATTCATTTGTAACATAAAGAGTCAATGCATCCAAAAGCTACCCCAAGCAGAGAAAGCCGCAGTGGTCAATTCAAACAGAGAAAAAAAGAGGACAAAGTAATTAAACACATGAAAAAGAATTCCTTTCTGATTGTTTTACAGTGGTAACACTCAGAAGAACCTGAAATCACGTCCACTCCTCCGCACAGGAAGATGCCAGATTGAGTTTGTTTTTGAGAAGAAGTAGCACTTCTCCTCCTGCCTACTGAGTGTCTCTCTGCTTTTGTTGCTATAGTATCGAAACAAGTATCAACATTTTTCGATTTCGTATCTATCATATCCAAGGTCAAAATTCACCAGTATCGTGACAGTTCTGGTGTCCAAATTTAACACCAGTAGACACAATCTGAGCAGATGCCACTCTCCCAACGGCAACAAGGTTTCTCTGATCGCTCACTTTTTTAGGATTTTCACTTTTATTTTCAGTTTGACGACTGAAACTGTTTCAGATTTCTATAATATTTGAAAAACAGGTGAAACAGAGAAGTTACTCAGCTTTCAGATTCACAGTTTGAACTAAGAGACATTTTTTAAACAATTTAAAGCAGACCAATTTAACTGAGACAGATGACCAATGAGTAAATCTGTGATGACTTGTTTTTATTTCCCTTATTTAAAGCTATTAGTGGATTGGGGATGCACTGATCCAATATTTGGATCAGATATCAGCTCCGGTATTGACAAATTAACTGGATCGGATATCTGATGAATGACGCCGATCCATCCTTTTTTAAATTTTATTAATTTTTCTTTTACTACATGAAAATCTTACTTCTTTTTTCTGTGTGCTAATGTGCAATTTGTTATTTGTTAATAAATAATATTAAATAAATTCATATTTGTGTTAATTTGTTACTTTTTTTTAACAAGACTAATCTCAAGCCTGATGCCTTCAATCACAGGACAAGGTATTCAGTTCATTCATTCAACAGTAGTATCGGATCAGTATCGGCTGATACGCTCAGCCCAGGTATCGATATTGGATTGGATCGGAAAAAAATGGATCGGTGCATCTCTATATTGGATATTTATACAGACAAGGGTATGTCTGTAATCAAAAATGAATTCAAAATGTGACTGAAACTGGCTTAAATAAAACCATGGCTTTTCTTTAATATAATACAGAAAGAGACATGTCCAACTGGAATTAATACAAGAGAGAAATTTGATCAGAGAGCACCTCAGAGAGCTAACATAATCATCTCTCATCTTTTGGAGATTTGGAAGCAAAAAAAACTGTAAACATACTAGATTAAAAAAAAAAAAAAAAAGATAAAAGATGGATGTCAAGGTGGTAAATTAAAAACACTGAGCATGATTGTAAAGATAAACGTTTTCTTACCAAAGCAGAACTCAGCTTTTGGCCTCAGCTTAGTGGCATCGCTGACCTGATAAGGACACAGCACAAGTGTTAGCGCCACACTTCAACCAAATACTGTAAATAAATTCTATTTACATATAATCTTATCATGCTGGTACTAGATACGCTCCAGCTACAAAATTTCCTTTTACCTTAGAGATGTAGGTGAGCTTGAGGGAGCCAACACATTCAGCGCCGAGAGGCAAATTCTGAAGCAGAGAAGTAAAAGAACAAAAATATTTATGCATAATAAGAAAGAAAACATCCCTCAGTGTGGAGGAAAGGTGATTTCAGGTTATGGAAAGCTAGTCAAGGACACAGAGTAAATTCTGTACATTCTGTACTCAATGGTAGTTAATTTCAGAGCCTTGTTGTGCCTCTGAAACCAGGGATCCAGATTTAACTTCATTAAAATTTTAGCTTTCTACACCTATAAAAAGAAAGAGACTTGCTGAATTATTCAAAATTTCTCCAGCACTACATGATCTATGAATACTTCATGTAACAGTGCGCGAACAAATACAGCATTTCCAAACCAGCATGATATACAAACCGAGAGGAGAAACACACTGTGCACGGTTACACGGAGGGTCATGAGGCAGAAAATGACGACCACTGGGGTCATCGGGAAATATCAGGGAGCACTTTATGCGGTTGAGATTACAAGAGGACAAAAAAAATCAAAGTTTTTGTCACGTTACACTATTCATTCATTCAATCCTCATTCAAACCGATACACTCAAATGGCTGAAGTGTAACGCACCATTAGCCCTGAACTACTCTTTTCCTGTGGCGTGTGTTTTCTAAATGCTGTCAACTCAAATTACACAATGCAAGATCCCCCACCATGGCCAGGCTGTCTGGCAGAGGGAACCCTCAGTATAAACTTGGCTTTGTGTTCATAATGAATGAAGACAACCTAGCTACAGCAGGCCTATAGGTAGCCTGCAGTTGCACAAGTGGGTTCTGTTCTTGATGATCAACTAGCTCGTGTGCAGATGAATGTAAATTGTCCAGTTTTCAGTCAATAAGTTACACATTTTCGAGGGGGTTTCTTTCCAAAAACAAAGCTAATAGCTAAGCTAACACAGCTCTGTGTAATTACCTGTGGGTTGTCCATGAACCACACTAAGCTTCCCTGCTGTGTGTCCAGTATGAAGTACCGGCGCAGGAACTTGCCGCTGCTCTCGTTCTCCTCTATGTCCAGGAAGCCGCAGATGCGGTTCTGTCGGTCCACGTAAGGCATCTCGCCGTGGGGACATTCCCTGGCCTGCTGGGGCCGGGAGCAAAGAGGAGCAGGGTGCAAAAGGGACCGTGGAGAATTCCTAAAGGACAGAGAGGAAAAGGGTACGAAGAGAGAGGTGTGAGGAGGAGTGAGGGGGAGCGGATGAGGTGTTTTTTGTAGTGAGTCTTTGCTAGCGTGCCTGCTCCTGCTTTTTCTTTCTTTCTCCGTATCTTCTGTATCTCTGCTCTTTCTGCCACCTGGAGCTCACAACTGCCTGCCAAAAGATCATGTGACACAAACCACAACCCCGCCTTTATCCTTTTATATCAGCCTCACCCACTCTCTCTCCCTCTTTTTGCTCTCTAGAGGTCCCTTTTTTCCCTCCTGTAACACACTGTCACTCTCTCTTCCACCTCCTCCACCCACCCTGGCTTGCTCTCGCTCTCCTTTTCCCTCTCCGCTTGCACTTCACTCCTCTCACACTGTCTGTACTATCTCCTCCCCGACTGCTCTCTCATCCGATTTGGCAAGCCTCTGACCGGCCCCTTCTATCTCCTCCCTCCGTACACAGCTGAGCACCCACTTGAGCACAGTCAAAAAGAAACCAAAAAAAAGGAAAAAAAAAAAACGTCACTGAGCTCAGCCATGTTAGACACAAAGGAACGACACAAACGCCTCTCAGGAGAAGGAACAAAATGTGCAATATTTAACCTTCTGAAGTCTGGCACCTCCTTCGGCTGCACAGTTCACTATACCTAATGAGAAGAGTAAATGATCGTTGTACAATCTGTTTAATGCTCTGAGTATGAATGCAGACACGTCAATGTCAAACCTTGTCTGTCTGCGTGTTACTATACGGTTGTGGTCGTATTAGCTTGCTGAGGCTGCTGTCTTTTTGGACTGAACCAAAAATATGTGACTGAAATGAGCCTTTGGAAAGCACAGATAAAGACGCTCTTTCTCCACCATGTTATGAGGACTGTGTGGGTGGATGGGGGCAAAGCTGGGACAAAAGGCCCGGTTGTTATGCATGGATACTGTGCTGAGAGCATCGCAGTTAGCGCCTGCATATATGCGAGTCATCCCATTTGACACACAGGCACCAGAGAGGAGCAGCACTGTCAGAGGCGGCTGTCTCCTCGGTGTACAAAAACGCTGATTGTCATGCGAGAGTGAGAGACGTCTCTGTGTTGAGTTTAGTGATCCTGTACAGGAGGTGCTGCTGCATGCATGGTCATGCATTTCAGTAATGCAGAAAAAGATGCAAATGATAATGCAAAACAAAATCCTGACTCAGTTAAACAGGCACCCATGTACTCTATGTGTTGTAAAGGATCTGCAGTTTAAATGCTGTTATACTTTGTTTTAATCTCAACACATGAACCGAACTAGAATTATTGTCTCGTGTTTGTAAGCCACTGCAAAGGAGTCAATTTGTAGTTTTACATCCATCAATGCAAACCGAGTGGAGAGTGCACTGAGAATATACAAACAAGAATGCATGAATCACCCCAAAAACATAGCTATGGAAAGAGTGATCTCATTTTAAACAAAAGATGTCACCACATTGCAGAAACACCATTTTATGTGCGAGCGTTATATCAGATTATACCTTTTCTTCTGTTTTTCGGGTGAGAATGTGATTGTTAATGGACAGTCGTCTAAAACACGAGGAGCAAAGCTAGTTTGGGTTCTCTAATCATATCATTCCCTGGGATGAATAAACAAATCTAAACAAACCATAAACCAGATGAAATAAAATACTCCTGACTGCTTATAAAAGTATAGATGGACAACCAGAAAACATGATGGCTCTAGTTGTGGAATACGATATTTCCAACGCAGACCACTTGAGTTTTTGTTTAAAGAATTCTGACCACATTTGATTTGACACTTTAAGTACCTATTATCTTTAGTTTTTTTTAATAGTCTTACAGTGTATTACTTTGACAAGATCTTAAACAGCAAGGAGAAAATAGGTTTCTCATTTGTCGTTTTGAACCTACTGAGACTTATCAGCAATCCCTGTAATCCCCCAAAGAGGTTCTGCTCATTTCCGAGCTGCTGAATAGGGGTGGGAATCACTCGTGGCCCTCCAATACTCTAACCATAATACGATATTATTGCGATTTTTAACATTTTGCAATACAGTGAGTATTGCGATACAATATATTGTGATTTACACCATTTTTTCAGCTGTTTATCTAATTTATCATTTGTCTTTCCTTTTTGTTGGTCTTATTTACGCTGTATTTTATTTTCATGTAGCTCATCTTGCAAACCTTATATATATTTGTAGTACAAACTTTCTCCTGCTCTATGATGTCACCTCTGCCAACCTCACTGGATTGCGTAGCATACCGTCTAAGAACCAAGAGACAGCACCTCAACGTGAGTCTGAAGTAACAGCACTAAAGCTGTGTAAGCCGTGTTTGTTATACAGTAGATGTCAGACATCCTCTGGGTAAACTCACTCCCAACATTTGTTGCTAGGTTTTGTCCTCTTCACATGGCAGCCAACTGGTCACACAAGAGAAGTCATAAAACAAGAGGAGGGGCTAACTGGTGCACCCAGTGGAGGGTCAATATTTTTCTTTCCTGACAGTATACCACCGCTGAATCATTTAAAGTCACACAACAGCTGGAAATCTAACAGTGGGACACAAAACGTTGTGTTCTTTTTAATGTATCAACACAAGTTATGCTTACTGCATATGCACTTCATGATAAGGTTAAGTGTTAAGGATGTTCTATATAATGATGGAATCAAAAAAATCTGGGCTTTCCAGTTCAGCTGGAAAGGGTCGTTTGTGTCTCTTTGGCTTTTTGAGCAGCAGGTTCAACACTGCAGCAGGTTTGACAGTCTTTGTACGGTGAAGTACCATGGTCTGTGGTCTTATTTACCACAGTTGTATACTTTCAGAGCAGAGTATATTAATATGCTCTATAGATAATGCTTGGGACATGCTTAACTTCAGTTTGAGCATATAGTTACTGATCTTATATTGACTAAACAATTTTTTTTTACACAGGGGCATGTGTAACTTTAAACATTTTCCCCAAATGTGGGACCATTGTTTGAATCAACTGTCTGGTTTGCCTCGTAACAGGTCAACAGTAACCACCATTGAATTTTAAATGTAGTAACTTTAGATATGCCTCTTCTTACATCCTTTATTAGTTAAATTGATAAGAAAGAAAAGTTGCCACTTTGTTTTGTTCATTTGAAAGGCCTTCAAGTTATACATTTTATTATAAACCAACCATTACAGCCATTACATTATGAACATCTGAACAACCTAATGCAATCGAATGCCACAGCTTCACAACACATAATGCTTTCAGGAGGACATTAGCTTTTGTTGTCATGGTCAAACAGGTGATAAGAGCTTCGACGATTTTGGTTATTCAGGGCCAATACCAATTCTGATCAATAATAGCTAATGAGACCAATAACTGATATTTAAAACCCCTGTTTTTGACAGTAGGGCTGGGCGACATTGGAAAAAGTTTATCACAATAATTTTTTTGTATCGGTTGCTATCAATATATATCACTGTATCAAAAAAAAAAAAACAATTCTCAATCTTAAATGTTCCCTGATACTCTTAAATAAAATTTAACAGTGCTTATTGGAACCATGTCATTTGCAATACAATTAGCTACTGCATCTGTGAGATCTTTGTGTCTTTTTAATATTTTGTCGTAAGGCGTTGTACTAGAGGTAGCAAACTGAATGGTGGGCTGTTTCGGGCACTGTCAAAATAGTAATTGTAATGTTGACTGGTGCTGTGGTCTGCTTTGCACTCACTCCGCTCAGGGTTTGTAAACTTTTGCATTATGTGTGCTCTGCCTCGCAGCACTGCTTCATGTCTGACCTCAAAGAAACACCACTAACGTTTTCATGCCAGTGTTGTCAACAATGTCATCATCTATTGAGCCTTCATCTGCATCATCTTCATCTGCGGTTGTTTGCTACTTGGTTCTAATTCAGCACAGGATTGGTTCATTTGGACCAATCTTTTTGGTGCGGACCCTGAGCAACTCCCCTTTTTATTAGCTATTGATATAGTCTACCAAAACATGCCAGAATGCTGGCTTTCGAAAAGCATATTGACCGTGTCTAATATCGATATCAAGGGACATTAATTTGTCATTATCATTATCATGGACTGTATATACTATGGACAACTTGGTTCTGCCTTCCGCCAGTACATGGATTTGAAGCCAAAAAGCTCTCGGTAATTCCATGTTTTTTCTCCATTTCCTGAAACCAATATTGTACAAAATTGCGGACATTGCTGTACTCGACCCATATGAACACACTGTATGGTCAGAAGATGATTTCGAGATGCTACCACCTCTTAACCAAGTGCATGTGATGAAGTACCTCATTGAAGGAACAAGCTATTATACATTTGATTCCTTCCATAATGAAAAGTCTCTCTTGGCCCACATTTTTTTCACATCTGGGTGGGTACACAAACTGCAGATACACAGTGTCAACAACAAAACTGTTGCTCTCTTTCTTCATTGTTCAGCTTGTCCCTGTACAGTATGTTGAGTCCAAGTTTTGTTCTCTCCATTCCATTCTCTGTTACTATGTAGTCAGTTAATAAAAAGTTGTTCTGTAAAACCTAACGTCATCCTAATTTCATTCATTCCAATGCACTCAGTGTTGTTATGTCTGTCAAAATAGCCGCACTGGCACGTTACACACCACGCCCACCGTGCTGATGTCAGTGCTGCTACAATTAATACAGTCTATGGTCATTATCGTTTTATCGCCCAGCCCTATTTGACAAAAAACAAATAAAAAGCTTTTGTCAAAATTTAGAACTTTATAATGTTAGACAATCCTACACAAAACTTCTCTCAAGCCCTGGTCCCCTGTTGGTGATTACTGTACTTAAATTATGAATGAAGACTTAGTTGTTGGTGGTGTACTGGAGTGTGTTCAGTGGTTGACACTAAGCTGAGTGTCAACCACTGGGTGTTGGTGATACACTCGCTACAAATTCAACAAGTAACGATTAAAATAACAAGTCTCACCTATCCGACCATGTCAACAAAAAAATTATAGTGTGGAGACTTGGCATAAGTACAAGTTCTGGTAGAGCTTTTGTATTGGATTGGATGCATTTTAGTACATACATGTTTTACGCCATAACAGTATAAATCAGTGACTCAGAACGGCCACCACGGGAATAAAAGTTTAGACACGCCCCTGCAAACGAGATAATGTAAAAAAGCACAATTTAGGTGACATGTAAAGGAGCGGGATTACGGCTGCTAGCATTATGGACGTCAAATCACCGCAACAAGCGTTGAGTTAGCGGCAGCAACGACTGTGGTCGCTGGCCTGAACTTAACAGGGAGACATGGCTCATGTCAGCTAACAGCTACTACCCCAAACCAGAACCCCAGACACCACACGTTTACAAAATATGTCACGCTATATTTATTTACCACCTAAACGCTATTTTTCTTACACTGTTGTATATTTGTTAAGTAGAAGCGTTTTACGGGCTAATTTTGACTGACTGGCTAAAAGTTTTGTCACACACGTCAACCGTTGACCTAGCTTACATCAAGCTACACGACTTAGCATGCCTCCTAAAGCGTAACCACCAACTTTGGCTGTGCGAGGATAGAAGTACGTTCGTATTGGAAAGCAGTTTTGGACAATATCCAGGGTCAGCTCACCTGTGTCCTTTCTTATTTGAGTGCTGCCCACAGCGGTCGTTGGTCTCGGTGTGGTTAAGTCGCCTCGCTGCCTCAGCCCATCTCCACTGCTCAGTACACACAGAGCTCCTCCAGTACTGCTGCTGCTAGTGAGAGGGGGACAGAGATCGTGTATTAAAAAGATGATCCCTCTGGAGTTTAAAAATAAACTTTTAAGTAGATATCAAATGTTCAGACAAGATGCATAATGTGGAGTATCCTCTCAAGTATTTTCCCTACTTGTTTACTGCTTTACTAACTGGTATGAAGGTCAGCAAAGTAAGAACTGAAGATCACTGTAAGGGAGAGTGGGGTAAGTTGAGCCAAAAGGTAAGTTAATCCACCCCTTGTTGCTTGGAAATGGTCAAAGAAATTGATCATGTGACCAAATATTAAGGAGATGGGCATCAATTCATGGAGTCTGTGAAGGTTAGAAGCACATGGGTGAAGGGGTCATTTTTCACTCTTGAAAGTGAATTTAGTCTGTCATAAGTTTTGTGAGAATTGTGTTCAGACCAAAAAAGATCATTTTAAATTTGTTATATACATCAATTGTGGTATCTTTGAGCTACAACATGAGGTCAAAAACCATAGCATGAAAGTCCACCATTTTAGCTTAGAGGACTAATAAAGTCATCATAGTACTTCTGGGGTAAGTTGAGGCGTTTGGTTCAACTAAGAAAGTAAAGGAGTCTGATGAGAGGATCAGAGTTTCAGTTTAGATTGTTGAAATGTGTTACTTTTTCTTTTAAAAAAATACAGCTGTGAATGTTCTGAATCAAGAAAAGGGCATTCTCATGTTAAAATGACTTTACAAAACAGCCTTTTAGCAGTAGCGTGTAATAGATAAAAATACACATGAATATGAAGAAGTGACTGTTATTTAGGAGTAGAGAAGGTGAGGGAGGGCTGGGGTGGAGAGTAGGGGGGCAGTAGGGATATGGCTCAACTTACCCCACTCCTATGGACAACTTACCCCATACACGGGGTGAGTTGACCATAGGAGACCACTTTTTTTATGGCATGCTATATTATCAAGACAGTTATGTTCACACTCATTCTGCTGTTTTGCAAGGATGCACAACATCTTGAAATATATGAATGCCTTGATCCAGTGATCCAAAATATGAAAAATGGCTCATCTTACCCCACTCTCCCCTATATTACCTAAAAGTAGGTCTCTGGCTCAAACATTTATCACCTGTGATTGGATACAGTTCTAGGAACTTTTAGCTTAAAGACTTTTTACACTCTGCTTTCTTATAAATTAGACTACCTTAACTTCCTTCAACACTAGTCAATCCAATGGTTAACCTCTTGCTTTTTTCTAAATCATTAGAAATGTATCATGATTCACCAAGAAAACAAGCAGTATCATCTCAAGATTGTGAGATAAACTGGTTAAGATAGGAAACCAACTTTGTCATCCCGATTTAACAAGAAAAATAAGTCAAGGTCCAGATAACAGAATCAAAATGAGCACTTCGTCAAGAGAAAACAGAGTGAATAAATTGTAGTGATTTATCTCAGTTAGAGTGGTATTACAAAGCACTAGCTCCTGGAAAATTAAATCAGAGTACGAGCTCTTTCTTAAATATCGTCTCATAGTGTGGTCCAAGATGGTCTATAATGTCAACATGAGGAGCTGAAACTTTGTCAGGGTGGTGAACAGTGACACCTAATGTTCAAAACGTGCAGCCACGTGGTTTTGTCTTTTCAGCTTCCATGATTCAGTAAATGACATTTGTCATTGCGTAATAACTAATTGGTCTTCCACAAGTCAATATTCCATTAACCACCTCTAATTTTAGCAAGTGGAAGCTATAGATTATATCAGAATATGGATAGTGTTTACTTGAAGCTTGTTCTGGCAGCAAGTCATGTTTTCATATTTGACCACATGCAATTTGACCCCAATGCAACTTTATATTTGACTTGACACAATAACTAGGCTCTCTGCAGATACAAACTATTTATGGGGGGGTTGCAATAAAGGGAGATACACTTAAAAAACATCTTGGGTCAGGCCAACTTTTCATACCTTATATTTGTTTTTAGACAAAAAGATGTGTATTTTGAAGTGTCCCATCTTGTGCATGCCTTTTGCTTTACTCAGACTTTGTAAAACTTTATAGAAGTGGTGAAACAGTCAGTTAAATATAGGCCGCAGATAATTACAAGTCACAGTTTACATTTCATGCAGTCATTACAACTGTCTATGAGAAGCAGAGGCAGTGGGCGTTGACAAACACACACAGGAACTCTCTCTCTCTCTCTCTCTCTCTCTCTCTCTCTCTCTCTCTCTCTCTCTCTCTCTCTCTCTCACTTCTGTTGCAGCTGAAAAGTCTGAGTGAGTTTCACAGGAATATTTTATGTTGGTGAGGAGGTTCACACCAGGTTTCCTGTCTGCTTGCCTTTGTGTGTGATCTGCTGTTGTCTGATAAAATAGAAAACCATGGAGGAGGAGAGAGAGGAGGGAGACATTCACAGGGAGATGAAGCATTTCCATCTGCTGTGGCCTCTCCCCAGGCGCCGCTCTCATAGTGACACCTCAGGATTCCGCTCCAGGGTGCTTTTCAGGCTCCGGGGGGCCCGCTCAGGTAGGATCACTAAGCCCAGTTATACTCTGTAAAGCTGCAATTGCTATGAAATCTTGAAGTGAGCTAGTGTACTCAGCTAACTTGAATCATAAGATTCCATTTGAATGTATTAAATCCAATTCATACAGAAATCTGTCAAGTTTTTGCTGGAAATCAATCAGCCCTCAGTAGAGAATGTCTCGCTTGTATGCTGGTGTTTAACAAGTTTAACTCATTGCTTTTGGAACAACAGCATCTCTATATGACTTAAACAGCAGCACTGGCTTCCTGCTCCCCACACACAGACAAACTTCCTCTCACTCTCTGCTCTGGATATTCACACAAACTTTGTGGTTTTCTCAAAACCTTCATTCTTAAAGTTGAGTTGTGTGAAAGTACCATGGTAATCTCATCTTTTTCTCTCTTTTTAAATGATTTGTTTAGTGCAAAACATATACAGCATGGGTAATTTGTAATATAATGTGTATTATGGTTTATGGTTTCCTCCTTTATGGTCCTGCCCTGTTTAAAAGAGGATCTATATTGTCTTTCAGTCTTTTGGTTTATTGATATTGTAGGGTCAGGTAAATGTGCAGCACATTGACCAAACAGACAAACTTCTCTAAAGGTAAAAAACAGTGTATCATATAATATCATATCATGCTGCATCATATCACATCTTGTTGTAGCATATAATGTTCCATCATAACAGATTTTATCATGTTATCTTGGATCCTATTACATTATATCATATTCTGTGTTACAGTGACATGGTTGCAGTTGGGCTCTGAATTAATTGCTTTTATCCAGTTGGTTTTGTGTTGTTATATTTAATATCAAAGGCTTGATTAAATAATGTATACAGTATGTGGCCTATGCGTGACTTCACTTCAGTGATTTTTACACCCATTAAGATACATATCTATTGTTTAATGAAATGACGCTTAAAAAGATGGTAAAATATGCTTTTTATAATTTTCACTCAGCTGTGTTGTAGTATGAACTCAGAGATTCAGTGTTAATGTAGTTTATGTCAATTTAAATAAATTTGAGCAAAAGGCTAAGATCAGGGGACTACACCTAAATTCAGACCTTGAGTGTTAAACCTTGACCGCAGTGCTAACCCACTTCATCATCCTTTTGTTTAAATGTCAGTGTCACAGTTTACTGCCTGAAGCTTTTTGAGCCCTGACAGCCTGATATATCATTTCAGTCTTTCAAACCACATCCTCCAGCCTGCAGAAGTGCTCATCACCCATCTCGCACGCCTACACCTGCTTTAACATGTGCTGCAGGCATGGAGTGTAATAATGGGCTGCTCTGCGTGAGGCCTGTCTTGTTCCTTAATCTGATTAATTCATTAAAAGTTTGCGGTTATATTTATCTGAGAATTTTCTGTTCCTCTTGTCTACAGGAAGTTCTCTTCAGTGTTTATGGTGAAGTTGTAATTACAGGAAATCATGTTGGGGAGCAGTTAGGACACTGAGACACACTAAGTTGTTTATGTTTGCTGCATGTCTGTAAATTTGGAGCTTTAGGATTTGCATGCCAAAAAGCAACAAGCTGGCTAAGAATCTAACTTGAATGAGTGAAACAGATATGAAGTGTTCAGTAATGTGATGTGTTTTTGAAACAAGCAACAGGGGGAGCCAATCCACCTTTTTTGTGGAGAGAGCCTGGAAACAATGTACAGTCCCTTAGCATTACACAGCCTTGCAACAGCAGTCAAAATGGGCTGCAGGAAGGCATAGTTATTTTTACTTTGAAATGGAAACAGACTTTGGCAAGAGGGTTGGATGACAAGAGGCATGTCCTACTTTAAATAAAGCCTGGAAAAATGGAAAATTGATAAAAACAAGAACATGGGGATGATTTGTAAAATATGCGAATTGAGAATTTAGAGGGATTTTTTTTATTTTTCTTGTTACGATCTTTCACGAATTGGCTTCATAGGTTAAATGAAATGTGTCTTTGTTTTCCTGTGGAATTTAGTGATAGAATGAAATGGTTTACCTTGGACCATGGTATCACTTTTTGAACATTTGTGTGAAGCAAGCAGAAGTTTTACCAACTTATCAATCAGTGGACGACTGAAACCACAAGTCTGTGGATTGCAGTTGTCGAACAGTTGAACAGTCATACCACAGGGAAGGGGGCTGATATGCATTTAGAGGTGTGCTTTGTTTAGAAAAGCTACATTATATTTTTTTCTTTATATAGATAAAATGTGATTTTGAATGGTCTCATATCTTACTGTGGCATACCATTCTTCCTGCATCTTTCTCATATAACAACTAGTCAACAAGTCAACGATACAACAACTATTTTGACAAACTTAGCAAACAGTAAAATTAAGTAGTCATGACACTTCTACCAGGAAGCTTGATGTACTTAATATTTTGGAGCTGTGTCCATTAAAACTGTTGTTTTGTGCTGGTAGCCGTTTCCTACCTTACACAAAGCCAAAACATTTCAGTACTTTTAATGCGCAGCCTTCTTACAAGAAAATCACAAAGTTCTTAAATAAAAGGTCAGAACTTTCGATGCAACTTATGCATAGCTGAAGCAAAAGGCCTCTAATTTTTTCTCTCAGATTAAAATTTTCTTGTCAAAATTCAAAGGAAAGAGATTTGAAGAAGAAATTTTGACCTCAAAAATAATCAGTAGCTTTAATCTTCTTCCGCACAAGTCATGTTTCAGCCACACTCACAAAAAATGATGTTCAAATTTGCTGGTGAGCTTGTAAAACAATAATTGTCTTTTCTTATTATAGGAACACTTTGCATGATGTGAAAATAAAACCATTTGTCTTTCTCTTTTTTTGTCTCCTCTTTTTAAGTAACCCACTCCAACACATGTGCACGGCTTGAAAAGAGATTGTGATGCTGAGATACGTCTTTGCTGTTTGTTGTAAATAGCATGCTGTCCACCAGATGGGTGCTGTTTTGCTCTTGTAATTATACAGGCAGAGAAACAGAGAGAGAAAAGGAGGAAAGGAGGAGAAACAAAGGCAGGGGAGGGTGAAAAAGAGGAGGAAAAACAGAAAAGGAGGTAAAAATATAGTTATATTAATACAGAGGAAACAATACGAGATGACAAGTTGAGAGGGAGGAGAGCAGAATGTAATGAGACGAGGAATTATGAAGATAGCAAAGAAGGTAAATGAGACAAAGGAAGGATGTGATGACAGGAAGATTAGGGGTGAAGGGGACAGATGGACAGAATGAGGGAAGGAGGAGGATACAGAGGAGTGTCAGCTTACTGGTACACTCTCCTCTGAATAACATTGATTACAGACCCTTTTAGTCTGCAATAACTACTTGTTAAATGTCCTGTGCTGCAGAGAGCAGCTCTGCCTCTTCACTGCCCACATACAGTCTCTCCTAAGACACTGAAGTAATGGTTTATCAGCTGTTGAAACATATATCTAAGAGTTCAGGCTCTTTAGAGATAAAGCTTTCCTTCCTTTCAACATCAGTCACACTGCTGAACAACCAACCAACCAACCAACCAACCAACAACACCTTGAATTGAACACGTTGAATTTTTTATATGATATTTATCATTATTTTTTAAATTTGTACTCATTGAGACATTTATTTGTTAGTATTTTCTTCTGTACTTTTTAAAAAAGTCGTTAGTCTTTTGTGTTGTGTTTGTTGTGCACTTAGCTCTGTGTTCCTCCTGGTCTACTTCCTAAAAAGCAAATTTCCCCTTTAGTACAATTAAGTAAAATCTGATTTAATCTAATCCAGAGGACTATTCTGGGTCCATGACTGACAGGGGTCCAAAAATATCAAAACCCATACAGAACAGAAGTGGTAGGGCCTAATGTGACAGTAATATATTATTTCCATGGGGCTGATGATGATGCATTTTACGGCGTCATCAAAAAACAGATGTTATTTTTATGTTTTTTGGAGCAAGCTGAAAAAAGTGGATGGACAGCGTACCTCCATGTCCCCTTTGCACCACACTCTAAACAATACCTGCAGTGGATTTCTCTTATCACCATAGTCTCAGCGTTAAACAACATCCACTCTTCCTTTTTTCCACATTGTTGGTAAGAAAAGGCTATTAAAGCTGACCCTGTGAGTCACTGACCCTGTCATGTTCTTCTCCACCCCATTTCTTTTGTGTGTGTGTGTGTGATGGTGTGGGTGGGTGTTGTTGGAGTTGATGAGCCAGTTGTTGTTTTTTTTCCTTGCTTGTTGTGAGCTTTGGCTTCAGACTAAAACTCAAGAGAAAGTGTCCCTGCTCTTGCTTCTCTCCCCTCCATCTATCAGTAACTCTGTGTGGTTACTCACTCAGCCTTTAACTCTATTAATATTTGCTAAAGCGCCTCAGCAGCGAATGAACAGGATGTTAACTGTGTGTCGCACAGCTTCTATTAATGCCCTGTGTACACAGTGAGCGTATGTGTGGAACGGAAATTTAATAAAGACTTTTCGCTACTGGGTTCAAAATGAAAAATGGTTGACCTGAAATATAATTGTGACCGAAACCTTCGTCGTAAGATTCTTAGCTTTAAAACTGTACACAGAGAAGATGTGAGGTGAGGGTCAGATGAGTGAGGTTGACAGACAGAAAAGGAAAACTACAAACAGGAAAATTAATTAAAAAAGAAAAAGAGCAGAGCTGTCATTATTGGCTTCTCCTATGTCATCAATATCGTAATAGTTTTGTGGACACTGACTTGTGTTTACTAAGACTTACACACACTGACATACACATTAACACACAATTCCCTCTATCAGTCTATCAGCTTGTTGTTTGACAGCCCGCTGCACCTCTCCTTTTCCAGGTGGAACCTTACTATTACATGAGATATGTCTCTCTGGATATCAAAAGTAACCTGATCTAAAATAAAATGATATAACAATATCTTTTTCCAAACACATACACACAGAGAGCAGTGCATGCATGTTTCAAGGACAGCAATCGCTATGTTGCATTTTCCTGTTACACATGAAAGCTAGCTGGGTCATCCAGCATTCAAGCCTCCCTGGCATACAGATGACATATTTACCGTGCTGAGGGGCTCTTCACAACACATAAGAGATCTGAAGTGTGTGTGTGTGACAGAAACAGGAAGAAAATAAGTAAGCACCATGACAAACTCATACTCTCCATCTCTGTCTTTGTTTCAGCTGTATTTAGGATTTATTTTATTTCAAACAGGGATAATACATATTAATGAACATAAACATGTAAATACACAAGATTATAGTCAAAGGCTAATTACCATCTTTAGTCCCTTTGGCAGGTAGATGTCGTCAACAGAGATAGAAAAATCAATAAAAGAACAGTAACAAAAAGTAGCCAGGGAGGAGTAATTACAGGGAGAGAAAACACATCCTTGAAAGCACAGCAGGACTATTTGTGTTTAACTCAGACTCGATGAGAATCGATTTATTTAGCATTCTGATTTTTGCTGATTATATGGTCATAAAACTTATATTTTCTGTTCTTATTTGTGACTTTACTTTATTACTAGTATAAAAACACTTTTTTTCCACAAGTTAACAAAACATTTCTAAAGTCCACCAAATCAAAGGGAGGCAGATTTTTTATAAACTGACTGATTTAACAAACGTTCAAGTTTATCTTTTGTTAAAATCATGAAGAATTCTGATGTGTGGGGTATTTTTCTCACAAGACAAACGATTTCATCATAAAATCATGGGGAAAGGGGGGCGCGCTCCATATTAGTAACCACTCAATGAAATAAACATTCATGAGGACAAAAATAAGCTTAATTAATTTTTTTTAGGTTTTAAACATTTACAAAGTGCATGTTAATTAAACTGATAAGTGTGCAAGAACTGCTTTGTCAGAGTGTTGTTTGATGTTGATCGTCATGGCAGCCACGAGGCATCATATAACCACTGAATATATCAGCGCATCTGCACTTTGGACTTCCTCTTAACACTGTCTACCACTTCATTATTGATAATGTTGCAGTGAGGCTTCATCATGTTTGCTGAGGATGACTGGCTGTAATAAAAGTATAAATAAGGAAAAGTAAACACATTTAACACACAACACAGCTGTATTTTCCTTCTCTCTGTGTAATATTATCCTCAATGGGGACTCCTTCTCTCCTCTCCTTATTTCCTACGTCACTGTGGGACCTCAACACAGAAGAGAGTGAAAAAAAATGAGTGAGACAGGAGCCAGACTCAGCAGCTAGAGGAAGGAGGAAAAAATCTTGACAGGCAGGGAGATGGAGATAAACGCAGGAGGAGGAGGAGGCAGATTGGGAGGGAGAATGAGGGAACTGAGATGGAAACAAACATTAACTTTTAATGCTCTTTATTGGAGCAAGGGGAGGGAGGGAGGGGCGAGTCAGTTGCAGACAGTGGAGGGAGACTGAGGGAGGGGAGGGCTATGAAGTAAGGAATTAGAGGGAGAATAGGAAGAGACAGGAGACAGTAAGGGAGGGAGGTGGAGTGAGGTGGTGTGTGTCGGGAAGAGGCAAGGATCAGCTCACACTGCTGATAATATTCCCTGGGTCAAGTCATGGAACATGACGGTGAGTTTTCTTCCTCTAAAAAAGCATCTTCCTCTTTCTCTGTGCATGTTGTCTTCAGTGTTTTATTGGCATTCTCCCTCTTAATGAATGTCATAGGAAAGATTATACACAATTACACAGACACACACACACATGCAGTCATTATTCACTCTTGTTCTTCTCTTGTGTAGCTTTGTTTGCACCTGTTCGCTCATTATTACTTTTATAAGCACTGTAAATCCTCTGCACTTATTACAAGATTTACGACTGCTTAAAGCATCTGTGTTTAGTTTCAGCTCGGATTTGTTAACACTGCTTAGTTGAAAAGATTTTAACGGGGGTCATAGTGTGTTTTAACAAGCACATGAATCAGTATCTGTGGCTTCACCTGCTTTGCAAAATGAGCATCTGGCCATTGTTGACAGAGATCATTAGCTTCTCCGTTTGCCTCATCTCATAATCTTAAATAAATATGCTCCATAGAGCCATGACAACATCACAAAAGTCATGCATTATGTACAAGAACACTACTTTACAGACAACTACCCTGTGTGCAATATTAATAAGATGCTAATGCTGCGAGCATATAACACTTAATAACATTAAGGTTGGCGAGCTTATATCTTCACTTAACCAGGCTTCTAGTGTGCTGGGAGATAGTGTTTTGGCAGATCTTATGAGGCAATGATCATTGTGTGCTTAACTTTGATAACAATTATAAGTTTGTTTCATTAGAGACAATGCCTCCTCTAATCGCTGCAACTTCATTGTAATCATTCTTTAGGGTAAAAACAGGCCAATAAATCCAGGTAGGATTTGTTGGAAGCCATCTTGAGTTTACTAGACTAAATGACTATAATATGTTGGTGTCACACTCTGTCAGAGGACGCAGGGAGGCAAGGCAGGCTATATCGGGCCTGTGTTATCTAATATAGTTTGATTACCGTTTGCAGAGGTTGTCATAACATATCACAGTGGTTAACTGGCAAAAAGCCGCTGCTGCTGTGTGTTAATGAAGTGAGCCAGACGTTTGGAGCAGAAATGAAGTTCAGACTCAAGTTGTTTTATTCTTTACAGTGATTTATTCCAGTCTAATCTCAGTTTCTTGGTGTCTGTGGGGATATTGCCATCCTTGCTTTTGTGGATTTGCTGTTGTGGTTTTGTGAAAGAGTATTTTGCAAGGCAAAGCATGTAATGTGATGCGTGTGAACACGTGAAGTTTGCCGTGAAGCTTTAGAGTGTATTCATGAGATGTTGACATGAAACACTATTTAAAAAAGTCACTGTTGTAGTTATCATATATAGGACATTTATATGCATGAGAGTTTTGTGTTCTGTTTGTGTCCGTCTATGTTTTTACACATCCATCTTTGGACCTATGCCTGCCGAAGAAAACACTCTTAAACAGTAAACACAGCTTCCCCACAACTACAGAGTCTGGTAAAGTCACAACTCCTGTGCCAGTTTTCAGTTGGCAGCTGTCCCTGTGAGATACGTGTCTTCATCTCTCTTGCACATTCTCATGTGATTAGTAAGCTTGCCCTGAAAACTCTCTGCTCGATTGATGGATCTACTAGTTTGACAGGATCAGTCACCTCTAGCTGCCAAATTCTCTTGGACTAATAATGCATTAAAGTAACAACTCACTGATTGACTTCAAGTCTTTTAGTGCTCTCTTATCAGATCTCGGTGCAGAGTTTGTCGTCTTTTTTTAGACCCAAAGTATTTACTTCCCTTTTCGGTGGTTATAGCCGCAGAAATCTTTGCACACTTGCTGTAACCATGGAATACATGTGTCAAAAAAACTGAGAATGGTCAGCATGTGGTCCTGCCACAAACCTCTTGAGCCATTTGGAAGCTGGCCAAAGCAACCATCTTCAACCAGTGGCTCTTTACTTTAAAACCAACCACATTGAGTCTACATAAGATAAATAATATGCCGACACGACAAAGCAAACATGAGTGGTGTGCTTTCAAACAGATGTTTTAGCAATTGAAGGCAACTCCACTGAATCGGTCCAAATATGGCCTTATATAGTAAGACTATGAAGGTGTAGATATAAATACCGGTCACTGTTTGTTTACGGTCCTTGTTCACTGCCCTCTTATGGCCTCGTATCATACACTTCTAAATCAAGATCACAGCATTTATTTGCTTTATGACACACAGTGTTTGTAATCTGACATTACTATTACATTTCCTGTCTTTGCAACCGTCGCCCTTTGGTTTTTATGGAAGACCCCGCACTACTCTATCAATCTTCCCTCCATCTCTCCTGTCCCCGTCTCACTCGGCTCGCTCTTCCTCCAGCTCTCAGGCCGCCTGTCTGGCAGGATGTCAACTATTGATTTATACAGGCAACATTTTAGCAATGATGGCGGCTTATGGGTTGTGCCAAACAGAATACAACAAACAGGAGATCAGGTTACAGACAGGCTGGCAGACATATGTGAAGAGGAAGAGGGATGACAGGAACCACTGCTGTATCGTTGCAATAAAAGTACGATAGATATCATGAGGTCGATATCCTCATAACCAGGAGCTTTGTGCTATAAACTCTCAAAGAAGAGACAACCTCATAACTGTAGGGAGGTATGATCAAATGATGATTAAAAAAAGGAGAGGGCTTTTTTTTTCTTTTTCCGCTGCATGAGTTTGATCATGTGCTGCATCTAAGTCATCAATGGAGTTATTGTTTAAGTTTAGTTAGTGCCCCCATGGCCACAAGCATTGCAGCTTATTCTCAAATCTATTTCATGTAAGTTTTAATAAGTATACAATTACCTGCGTATAGAAATCATTATGTTTTGTGTTTTTGTTTAACTTAAAACAAGGCTTTGTAACTGCATAGGAGCTGGTTCCCCTCCACAGAGGCCCCAGAAATACAGAACAGACAAACTAATGACATTTATGTTTTCATATTTGGTGGACAAGTGAAATGAAATAGTTGGAAGACAGAGATGAAGAGAGTAGTTGTGCACCCAAATTTTGTATTAATTGACAAATGGAGGATCAATCTACTATCATACATCACAGGAGCTCACTGTCTTTGAAAACCACTCTTTCCTTACTGACAGGGGGGTGAGCAAGGGAGCCTTTTCAGTCTTGAATCTGACAGCAAAGTATCGCGAAAAATCTCACATATTGTACCTTTAAAATCTCTAACGGAATGAGTTTGGGGAATGGTGACTGAGCCTGTGATCGTGATTTTTGATGAAAAAAAAGCCTTTGTGTGCCGATATACCGAATAAAGTCAACTCAAGTGGTACAGGGTTAGAGCCACATTAAGGGAGAAAGAAAATGAAATTATGATGATTTGTTTCAAGAATTAAGTCATAATATTATGAGATGAAAGTCTTAATTGTGGTCTGTAGTTAGTCTATATTAATTTAAAATGGAAACCCTGGAAAAGCAGCCAGCTACCTGCTTAAAAATGAGTAAAGTATATTATACGTTATAAATTTATACTGTCAAAAACGCACCAACAGTGACCACTTACAGCCACAGGTGTCATCAAAAAGCATGAATCAGGGCTCCTCTTTAAAGTAACCTTATTTTTTTCTTTGATTGAACTCATAAGCTACTACGTCTTAGAATTAAAGGACTCTGGTGTCAAAAAAAAAACAAAAAAAAAACATGCAACCCATGGACCATTATCAGATCTGATCTAAAATATAACTCAGTTCTTATTGGTGCATGGGTCATCACAACTTTCTTGCTGGTCCCTGCTTTTTTTTTAACAAGTAGTAAGAGTTCAGAGACAAGAACAAATACTGACAGCACTTTGTGGGACACTGGCCAAACATTGTGTGCTCGTAGAAATATTAACGGCTCGTGTTTGTTATTTCATTTCCAAACTCTTAACTTGTAACCGAAGATAAATGTCAAACAGCAATCACTCTCATGGCTGTTTTACATGTAAATGTAACTAATTAACTTTATTTATTCTACTAACCAGAAGTTTTTGACAGCTATTTTTTTCTTTTTGTCATGATGAGTCTTCAGTGATTGTTTCCTGGAACTTCTTAAGCTTGGCTTTGTTTTTGGTATTGTGTCTGCTCCTCACAGAGTCACACCTGACTGCCAGACTGTTGATATACAGAATTGTCCGGTCCTGTTCTCCTGAAAGGTTTAGCTGCTCTACAACACGTGGCAAATTATCTCAAACAAGCTGTGTGCCAAGTGTCAGTCTTTTAGCTTTGGCTGAATTCTGAGACTTGAACCCTGCCAGAAACTTAGTTTAATAAATAAATCAAGGGGAGGGTAAAAGGGCTCTGAAAAGTAGCACTTAAACAATTATTACCCCCCTGTTCCGCTGAGGCTGCTACTTAATATTTGATGACTCCTTTCCTTTCCTCTGGCCCTCCCGCTCTTTCTCCCTCTTCACCCCTTCTGTCTTTCCTTTTGCTGTTACGGTCAATGAAAAGGTCACACTCCCCCCGTTGATCTCTGTTATTTAGTGTCAGGACACACAGGACCTGGATCCCAAAAGTGTCACCTTGGCTCTAGATTCCCTTACTCCAAGGGAAATCCTCGCGACCTGTGGTGTAACCTTAAAGATCTACATTTGGAGGACTTTGCACTTGCAGGTTAATAAAAGGTCATAATACTGATTCATGCTAAATCTGGAGGATTAATTAGTTTATTCTGACACAGTGACACAGAAGTTGTCCTACAGCCAGATGAAATGTTGAACACACAAATTCTGGCATGAAACACTTTCAAAATGTGTTCAAACTTACAATAACAATATGCAAAACATGTACTGACTGAGGCATCATAAAAATCTTTTAACATGAAGGAAGACAGAGCATACAACTTTGAGTACAAGCTACTTCATTTGGTTAAATTAACATGAGCTCTGGGGCGCTGGTTCAGCTCAGTGGTTAAGTTGTGCAGAGGTTATACACCTCAAAGAGGGGAGCCTGGGTTTGAATAAAACACGTTGCTCTTTGTCACATGTCATTCCACTTCCTTATCTCCAGTTGCCTACTCTGTCCACTGTCCTGTCTTCTTAATAAAGGCAATAAAAGCTCATAAAATAAACTTCATAAGATAAATAAATAGATCTGTACAGTAGAGCAGAGCAGATTTTTGTGTTGATTTGAAGCAGACACTCGTGGTTATAAAAAAGATGAATGACTTTGTTATTTGGTGTTTATGTTCTTCTCTCACTGTCCCTCCTAAAAATGTATGTTATCATTTTAATGTATGTGCATTTTTCTTTTCTAGTCTATCTAATTTCCCATCTGTTAACATTGAGGTGGTGAACATTATGATCAATACTGCAGCCAGCCAGTGAGGGAGCTGTAAGTGTTTGGCTTCACCTCTTAGAAGCTGATTTGCTGTCCATTTTTTTATACAGTATATGAATGATACCAAAACATTTTACCCCGTTGGACCTGTTACATTTGGATGTTTATTTTCAGCCATGTTGGGAGTTTGTTCCAACTGTCCTCCATTGGTCATAAATTTAGGGAATATTCAACCTGTAAAGATCTCAATCTGAACTGTAATGGTCAACAATTTAAGATGCAGTATTTTAGAGCTTAAGCTAAAAAGGTATTAAGTTAAAGTACAGAGCAGTACAGACCACGAATTTTGACCAGCTGTATGTGATTTCCTACCTTAACCTGATTCAGTCGGTCTGAACATGCTGGATCAGCTTGCTTGGTGTCCCGTTCTGATAATTTTTTTTGTGTTATCACAACAGTATTCTTTACTGTCTGTGAACCCCCAACAATTTCTGTGTTTCTGTTACCTCCAGTAAATAACTTTATCTCCTTGTTAATGCAAACACAGTCACTTTCCTGTTAACTTCCCTGAGCACATCCATCCTTCTCTTCTGTTTACACTCTCTCGCCTCTGCTCTGACTTCCTTTTCTCTTGCAATAACCCACTCCTCTTTCCTAAGGACAGTCCTGTTGTTGTCATGGCAACTCCCAGGTGTGAAAGGGCTCCATATTTGTATCCTGATCCAGAAGGACACAAATATGGAGCTGAACTTTGCATCTTTATAATGATATCTGCTTCAAGTAAATGAAGTTTTCACAGTTGTATGTAACGAAAAAGTCTGTTTTATTACCTGGCTTTGTTAAATAACTAATTCTGAGAGGTCAAAGTTCAGTAATAATGTTGATTAATTCTCATTGTGTGCTATGAATATAAGATTAAGTT
Source organism: Xyrichtys novacula (assembly GCA_962446985.1). NCBI lineage: Eukaryota > Metazoa > Chordata > Actinopteri > Labriformes > Labridae > Xyrichtys > Xyrichtys novacula. The sequence goes on along the minus strand of OY660874.1, from coordinate 18,952,328 downwards.
GTTGTCTGTTTAAAATAAAATGCACAAGACAGGAAAAAGAGACACCAAAACACACAGACTGAGTCAACAATGATTCAGTGAGTAATTAAATTAATATCCTACTGGTTTCGGTCCTGACACTAGATGGCAGTATTAGCCTTAATGGAAAACCACTTTATGTCCACAAGAGGGAAGTTTGATTTGGCAGCGTGTGTGTGTGTGTGTGTGTGTGTGTGTGTGTGTGTGTGTGTGTGTGTGTGTGTGTGTGTGTGTGTGTGTGTGTGTGTGTAGACTATCTGCTGTCTGGCCGCTCAGTTCTGTCTGGCCGGGATCTGAACTGTCTCAACTGACACTTTGTTGACAGTGATGACAGATAAAGCTCCTCCTTTCCCCCTCTCTTTCTCTCTTACACACACATTACCCTAAATAAGACTCCCCTCATACTGAAAGTCAAAGGTAGGAGTGTTTGTCTCAGTTTGTTGCACTTCTGTGTGCTGATATTAAACAGGTATCATTTCTTTAATCTAGTATCAAAGGATTAAAAGGCCATGATGACAAACTGTGATAGATTTTAGCTTCTCCTCCAAAGCTTTTAAAATAAACTGCGGGTAGAGACTACTGTACTGACTGTCCCCCTGAGACCCAGACACTGTCCAGACCCCAGGCTCATTCACTTATTCATCATGGCCTGTAAGCTCATTATGCTGGGTCACATAAGGTTTGTTGGCCCATGAAGATGACGGGGGCAGAAAATGTAAACTTAGTCACTTGACCTTTAAAATCAGATGTTGTGCACTTACTTTTCTTGACCAAATTAAATAAACAGCCTACTCTTAAGAATATACTGTTGTTAACGTGTTGCCTAAGATAACATTTGTGATTTTCTGGCAAAAAAGATTGTAAAACATTGATCATGAGGGTGAAAAACAGAGGAAAGTAGCAAATTATTGATCCATAACTAGTTATATGAGTTTTAAAAAGTTTTTCTTTATTTTAATGGGATATTTTTGATTGTACAACATTTTCAAACACTAACTGACAGTCACATCGGATACAGAAAAACTTAAGTGCAATATCAAACTGAATGTCTTTGGGTTTGTACACTGATGGCATTATGATGGGCAGATACCAAGCTCCTCTTATCATTTCCGCCAGATGTTGCAGCTGTCTCAGCCCGGATTTTATCATACCTCTCTGATTTCTCAAACTGAATGACAGAACACCACATTTAGCTCAATCTATGAAGGACCAAGCTCCTCATCAGATCAATATCCACTAGCTCTATTTGGAACTTGGGTGACATGATTAATGACCAGCTACTCTTTATGTGACTTTGATCACTTGATCATGCTGATTTGTCCTCTAAGACATCAGGAGGATCCCTTACGTTATAGAGCATGCAACACAACTCCATATACATACTCTTATAATATCACACACTGACTACTGCAACTCCTTACTGGCAGGCCTCCCTACATGCACATTTGATCTTCTACAGATGAGCCAGAATGCAACAGCTTGGCTGGTCTTCAACCAGCCAAAAACTGCACATGTTGCCCAGCTGTTCATATACTCCCACTGCCTTCTAGTTGCTACCAATATCAAATTCAAAACCCTAGAATTTATTTGCGAAACAGTGATAAAAACAGCTCCAACCTACTTTGAACCCTTTCTTCATGTCTACACTCCCTCCTGCCTGCTACACCCTGCATATAGCGCCTGGTACTCCCATCGCAAACCATCATTGTTGCCCCAGCAGTGGAATAAATCACCCAACTCTTTTTTGATGTAGTCCTCATTGGTGGAAGTCTTGGACTCAGCACTTTTGTGAATAGCCTAGCATTTAATATTAACCCTAATTATGATGTTAGCTGCATAGGTGTTGATAATGGTGATAATATTGAGGTTAGCTAGGGATCTGACCATGGAAAATGTATTTATCAGTAACTTACAGAGGTTATCTAGCTCTAATAAAAGTCCCAAATGTTGCTTTAGTACAATCTCTATGTAGTTGGCACGTGTGACTGTATTGTCTGATGTTTTATGAATATTCTTTATCAGCGGTGACATAATAACATTTCTGTCAGCCAATAGGCCTGCACAAATTTCATTATATCTACCCTTTATTACAACCTATAGGGTGTGACCTGACTTCACACTGCTGTTGGTTGCAGGAGATAAGTACACACACATTGCACGGGAGCAACATAACACACTGTAGTTTCGGGTTGCAGTTTGTTTCTTAAAACTATTTGGTGATACTTAAAAAATTTGGTTTGGGTCAGAACAAGTGTGCTATACATTTACTGATTAAACTGAATACCTAGGTAACACACTTGTGGCCTATCAAAGTCCCATAAGTCATGCTAAGTATGGTTGCTGTAAGCCCCACCTAATGTTATTCGAAAGTGGCATTATGCATGTGATCTTGTGGGAGTCAATGTTGAATCAAGGTTTTACTGTATGCTTGGTTATGTAAATACTGGACTGCCTAATTGTCCTTGTATTTTTTAATGCAGTGGCTGACAAAGTGTCACCTTAAATAAACTGGGTAGGGCAAGTCTTTGACTTTACAAATACTATGTTATACACACAAAAACAGCATGCTTTGCACCTTTAAAAATATCCCGAAAAATTCAGTTTAGATTTAGCCTTTGTAGCCCAGACTCAAGAAAGTTTGTTTTAGCATAATGGTGATATTGAGCTAATGCTTGTCACTAACAAATTATATTAATCAGTCCAATTAATTGGAAAATCAATAAATCAGTCTACCTCTCTTTCAGATGTAGCCTACAAAAACATCCTGTATAATTAAATACACTTGTCCATGAACATCTGTATTGGTGATCCATTGAATATTATCTGCATTCTGCTGTTAAAATCAGTATGTATGTATTTCAGGGCAAAACTTTTTAATTTAAGATTAGTTTGAAGATATAATTTCAGATATCTAAAAAAACATATTATTTTAACAAATACACATTAGACATTTATATTTGTGTCAAAATATATCAGATATCTCTGCAATGTGGACTTCCACACGTACCCATGTTTTTTTCAGCAAGCAAAACGCTGATGAAGATTAGATGAAGAGCAATTATCAACAATTCATTGAGTACTCTGCAATATCAGAGAAGGGTAGAGTGGGGTAAGATGAGCCATTTTTCATATTTCAGATCACTACATCACGGCAATCATAGTTTAGTCTCTAACTCACATATCTGCATCTATTTCAAGATGTTGTGCATCCCTGCAAACCAACAGAATGAGTGTAAATATAACTGTCTTGATGATATAGCATGCCAAAAAAGTGGCCTCCTATGGTCAACTTACCCTGTGTATGGGGTAAATTGACCAAGGGAGCTGGGTAAGTTGAGCCATATCCCTACTATCCTCATGTTGTAGCTCATAGATACCACAGTTGATGTGTAAAACAAATTTAAAATGATCTTTTTTGGTCTGAACACAATTCTAATAAAACTTACAACAGACTAAATTCACTTTCAAGAGTGAAAAATGTTCATCCATGTGCTTTTAACCTTCACAGACTCCATGAATTGATGCCTATCTCCTAAATATTTGGTAACATGATCAATTTCTTTTACCATTTGGCTCAACTTACCCCACTCTCCCCTACATCAGGTATCTGTACATCCCCAACAATGAAGGTTGTTTAAATCAAACACATTCTCCTCCTGACAGACCATCCATAACAATGATATTGCGGTGTGCTCTGCTGGTGTTAATGACTGTGTCTGAGGGTGTCGGTACCCTGCACCCTTTGACCCCAGCAGCGCCTCTAAACCGGCCGGAGGAATGAGCGGCATTCTTCAGCTGCTGGCAGCGGCAGCAGCAGCGGCGGCAGCAGGAGGAGGAAGAGGTGGGAGGGGAAACTACGACGTAGTACAGACCCACAGTCAGTCAGTCAGTCAGTGAACCAAGTTTCCAGCGACTCAGCTCCCTCAGTCTGTAACTTTTTACGACATGAGCTCACTCAGCGCTTGTGGAGAGGATTTGAGCGGTGGTAGGAGACCGTGATAGTGGGTTTTTAGGTGCGGAGGGCGGGCTCGGTCCTGCCCGGTGCAGCTCAGGAGAAGCAGAATATGGGTCAGACTGCTGTGTCTGCCGTGTCCCAGGCTGCGAGCGGTGAGTGTGTGTACATAATGTGCGTGGAGGAGCACTCCCTCCCTCTTTCTCTCTCTCACACACACATTCCGCTATCTTTTTTCAGGATGTCTGCTCGTTTTCTTTTGTCTTTAACATTTCTATCGAACAATTTATTGAAACTTCCGCAAAACTTAATCGAAACAAAGCGCTACGGGGTGTTGTGCTAATAGGAAGTTAGCTTACATGAAGTGCCTGATATTAATTGAAAGGAAATGCATCATTTTAAAAGTCTCTTTTACTAAATGTACCCCATGTTGTGTTACCTAACTGCTGTAAAACTAATGAAATAGCTAGTGTTAAGACTGCAAGATGTGTTGTGTAACCAAAGAGTTGTTTATAAGGCTGCATTGTTGCTGCTGGGTAATGAAGTGCACTGTTTGATGTGAGTTTATGTATTTAGCAGCCAGTTTGACATGAGTCCAGAAGAGCTGAGAGAGAACAGCTCAGTATTGTTTTCTACTAAAGTCCAGAGATTGAGCAGAAGACTGTCTGAAGCCTTTAATCTTTGTGGATTTACATTAAATTCGCAGTCAAGAACTCAACACAGCATCATCATAAAGTCAACAAGTGGGGCTGCTGCAAGCTACCACTGTTTTCATTATAACTCTATTTTATTTTCATGGTAGATACTTGTCTCTTTAAAGCTGAATCTAAACAAAAATGTGCAGTGCTGATCACTTTACCCCAAGTGATGACCTTAAAATGATTTTCTTATCTTAACAACAGTTCAAAATCCAAAGGCTCCACATTAACCCACATTCATGATATATGAAAGTGACAAATCTCTACCTGTACCAAGACAGAAACAGAAACAGTAAAGGGTGATTTTTGCATAAAATTCATTTAATTTTTGATATATTTCCATCCAGCCATCCACGTATCTAACAATTGATAAATCCGTGTAGCTCTGGTGCCTGCTACCTTTGTTTAGTATTTTTAAAGAGGAACTTACAGTTGAGGTGTGACAGTTGCAAAGGTCAAGGTGCTTCAGTAGTTTAATGAGCAAGTCTTTGGTCTTTGATACAGCGCTGCTCTCAAATGGCTATTCAAAGTATATAAAACTTATACTCAAGGAAACCTGAAAAAGAAAACTCATAATTTCTGCTGCAGCGCCTGTGACTGATAGCACCAACTCATCTGAGAACAGCTGATCGCTTGCTTGTGCGTTACCTGACTAGTTTGCAAAAATTATCTAAAATACGGAGATCTCCATCCAACATATAATTCACACATGCTGAGTGAGGAAGTGCATTTTTAAGTAGATTAATGCTTCTTACTTATTGCAGTTTTTCAGACTGTTGCTGTGTGTTTATTGTGAATGCTTGTGATGCGAAAGTGATTGAAATGTGATTGATTGTGCAGAGCTGGAACATAATGTGTCTCTCTGTCCATTGCATAATGTTGAAATATTGATTACTGGGGAAGTAAATCCCAAGTGTCATGATCTGATAGTATAATTCTTTGAACAATAACACAGTTTTTGCCAATTTCACATAGCTGGCCAAGGCATGATTTGATTCATCCCAAATGATGGGCCTCAAATAAAGTTAAAAACAAAGTGAAAGACCAATTTTATACGACAGTTTAATACATCTACATCAGCAAATTAGAAGCAATCAGAATTATGTGTGACAGCTTCATTACAGAATTCCCTCAGATATCAAAGTGGACAAATAAACATTATTTAATATGGAGAAAAATATATGTATTGGCTTGTCAGTGTAATCTTGCCATACATTAAAAGAGCCCATATGAAAGCTATACATATACTTGGTAATGATGAATTGCTGTTTTAAAATCAGTGGTTACCTTAAAGCATACTTTTACACACACAGTTTGGTTAAAAAAGTCAAAATGAATACTTTTTAAATCAAGGTTCAAATATTTTATCTTCAGTCTTTTATTAACACGACCTCCACTGTTCAAGAGGTTAAAGTTAAGTTGTCTCTGTAAGGTTTGTCTCCCCCCAAAAGGCTTTTCAAAACCTTAAACTTAAACCCCAACTCTCTAAGTTTTTCTATTACCAGCACAAGAGTGTGTAAGAAACAGTTGTGCCTCCTTGCTTACAAACGTTTTTTTTTCCTTTCCATCCTTACTCTTCGGTCTGTCCTGCAGCCATTAAAAGTAAACATTTCACATTTGTTCACATTTTTATGGGGAAGCTTTAAGGCAGCGAGGTACAGGAAGCCACAAAGAACTCCGGATGAAGACAAAACTGGATCTTTTTACGATGCTGTCAGCATTTAGAGTAAAACGCAAACTGTTTTGTAGCTCACTTAAGCCAACATGTATAGGATCCTAGAGCTGTAATTATGATGTATCTGCTCTACATGGCTGCATTATGGCTTATATAACAACACCATGATGTACCCTAAATGCTGAATGTACAGTACTAAGAGCAAGAGAGGGAAGTAACTCTGTCGGGGTCTTGTTGAAAGATCATTTATGTTGAACTGATATCCTCCCACCCTCTCTGAGTTATAACTCTGCGCTTAAACACAACTTTTTAGCCAAGCTTCCTGTTTGGTTTCTTTTTGCTTCTTACTCAACCCAAGCTGTTTGGTCCTGTGAGTATCATGAGTTTAGCAGTGCTGTGTGTGTCTGGCCTACATTGAAGAAAGTTTTGGAAGAAATTACCCAAGTGTTAAAACTGCAGCCAATGCCCAGTGCTGCCCCTCCCTCTGATCCATCCAACACATCTTAAGAACTTTTTTCTACTGCTTTTCCTCCCCTATTTCTACCCCCTCCCCTGTCCCGTGTTTTCTTTTTCTCAGCCTCTTTTTCCACATCTCCATGTCTCTCCCCGTTTTCTCCTCTCTTTTGTCTCTTCCTCTCTTCATGACGTCTGCCTCTTCCCTCCCTGGTGACTTACAGAGAAGGAAGGAAGCCTCTCCCTTTCCCCTCCTACTCAACACATGTTCCTACTATATCGCCTGAAAAAGCGTAATAGCTTTGTCATAAACCACTACTTAAACTCTATAGTATCTGCTGTACATATACAGTACACAACTGTACCATTGTGGTGTGTTTCTTTTGCCTTGAAGCAACACTCACAGCTCTCCTCATAATTCCTGTTTGTGATTACTCCATTGAGATGTCTGCTTTTTCACAAGTTGGCTTTCTGATTACCCAGCTCATTTTCACAGCTGCTGTGGATCCAAATCCTGACTCACTCCTCTAACATGACATTGTGAGTCATTTTTGTTTCAAAGTAAAACCCCTTAGTCGGAAATCCAGGGGCTAAAATCAGCAGTTGTAACGCATAATGTCGTCCTAAAGTTAATCTAATGTGGATACACTGCTGGATATAGAAAAGCTGTAGTCAGTGTTATTTTGGTCAGGTTCTGTTGCTTTCCTTGGTCAGACGTCGAACTGCCAACATTTGCAGTTCTTGTGTGTTAAAGTGTTTTTAAATCTTCATTGTTACTTGGCACTTCCTTCAGGATTATTTGGCGCTTTACTTCGACATCACACTTTCTCTCAGGCAGATTCATTTTTATTTGCTCGTATCTGCATTGATGAGGGCTTTCATTTCCTCCCTACCTTTGGGCTATATACTCAAGTCATTGTGGTGCATGTTTGCACTTTATTTGCCACAGATGCCTGATTGCTGTTTTAGGTGTGATAAAACACTAAGTTCCTCACAGGCTTTACCGCTGAAAATCAGTTTGACACGGTGAAAATTGTAGTTGAGGTTTGGTTGCAGTTAAAGTTTGAATCTACAAATACAAATCAGTTAAGTTATGGAAAGTTCATGTGGTTTTGAGGTGAAAAGTGAATCATTTTTTGTCAGGTTAAAATGGGTCATTTGAGATGGTTAGATTGAATTAAAGGTGGGAAAGGTTGGGGAATTATCATGACCATGCTTTTTCAAAATAGTAGCACTGTCTGTCAGAGGGAAACAGCATACAAACTTTTATCGAAAGTGTTGATGTCTGATGATGAGCTTCTACTAAATCCTTATTCAGTTTGTCTTTGCCACCGCAGTGTAGCTGATTAAGGCTGTTGTGGTGAGGGCCTTTCCCCTGCTCAGGGTGGCTCAATAACTTAGTATGCTGTATTTTTGCATAGGTCTGTTATGTATTAAAGGGATATTCCGATGTATAAATAAGTTGGGGTCAAACATACTGTAACACAGAGTTAGACACCCCCTCGAGAGATGAATGTTGCCGACCACTCACTTCTCTAGTTATACTTTTATAACGCTCGCACGATAGCAATACCCAGCGGTCTACATGGCCAGGCACACACCTCAACCAAAGCGCCACTCTATAGCCACAAATAATGCTCAGAACAGCACCTAACTTCATCAACAGTACATATAGGGTCCAAGCCATAGCACTAGCCACCAAACATCTTTTTAGCCTAGCCTAATTTCTTTTAGCAAAGAGACTAAACAAAACTCACCTACTCTCTTCCAGCAGCTGCTTGTTTTTAGGGAGACCTCGGATGAGTCAATCACAGACTACAGTGGGGTGACGCAGCTGAAAGAAGAACATTTATGATCATTTCTTCATAGAAATGCAATCAGACTGAGATGCTAAGGCAGAAGAACTACCGCGTCTGCAGTGCAAAATGATTAATATGGTGATTATTACTTCAAGGACATTATAAAGAAATGATCATAAATGTTCTTCCTTGAGCTGCGTCACCCCGCTGTAGTCGGTGATCGACTCGCCCAAAGTCTTTGTATAAACAAGCGGCTGCTGGAAGAGAGTGGGTGAATTGTGTTTAGACTCTTTGCTAAAGAATTTAGGCAAAGTTAAGGAGAGTGTGTCAGTCGTAAAGGGCTCAGGCTCTAAAAAAGAACAGCAACAGAGAGCTGTTTTGGAGCAGAAAAGGAGGGTTCTTGCATACAGATGATCTGAGTCATTAATAAGAGCCTGAATTCACATCACTGGAAGCTTCCCAGAGAAAGAAGACAAACCCTGCCCCCACTGATTGCAGACTCCTCAAGCAGGATTATAAATTCTTTTGTAGATTTAATCCATAGTTGTGTACAGATGTGATGTATATGAATTAAATCTTTTACTGGACTTGGCTTGCAGAGACCTTCTCTGTTTCAGCAGGAAGGGAGGTGGACTGTTGGATTTCCAACAGGTTTTAACGTTAACTTTAACTTCTGTTAGTTTTTTTTTCTATGAAACTGCTTGTCAGATTTCGACCAAATGTCAGTTTCTTTCTCCACCTTAAAAAAACGCCATCATCTACTCATACAGCGTATCACTGTAAACACGAGTTGGGGGGAGGTGACATCACTATCGCAGTTGTCTATCATGCTCCACAGTTGGTACTACAGGGACAGCCGTACAGCTGATAAGTTTTCACTTAAAGAAGTGCATGTGCTTCCACTTGCTCTTCAGCGGTGTGTTCCTCTTCGGGCCTTCATGGCAGATATCCAGGGTAATTTCTTTCTTTTTTGAAGAATGAGAAAATGATCGGTTCAAAATTCTTTGTCTTGAGTTATCTTTGTGTGGGAACTTTGCAAATGGTCACACCAAATTTGACTGTAATTGTATGATAGTGTTTAAGCAACATAATCTTTAAAGTACAGCGTATTTATTACTCATACTGCTGGATGGCATCATGTATGATTGTCAAGCCCTTTCCTTCCTGAAGCACCGTCTTCTTCTCTGAAGCTAAAGGTAAACAGGACAGCTAAGTTCAGTGTGTCATCTGTCAAAACAACCAGAGGTTTTCAGTCGTGTAGTTGTTGACTCTTCCCCACTCACTGCCTCTTTCCCTTGCTCTGCTTTCTAAGTAATAAGCCTGTCCATTGTCCCTGTCTGGTTCCCACTCGAGGTTTAATAGTCAGGCTAATGGTGATGATAATCGCTGTTACAGATTTTCCCATCATTAGCGGCTCAAAGCAGCTGCTGAAATGCACCTATTGTTGTGATTTGATATGAACACAGGAACAGGAAATGAGTGTGTGTTCGTTCGTGTGCATCAGTGTGAATGTATATGTGTGTAAGAGAGGGAGAGCTAGATTGGTGTCTGGGGAGAGCATGAGCTGCGTGCCTTTTTCCATGTCTTCACTCTGTTTTTGCTTTTTTCCTTGTAATTGCCATATTGTGTATTTGCATAATGATGTTTTCAAATTTCCTCAGTAGCCGGGGTCATAAGAAGACCAAATCAGTAGCTATCAGTCTTCTTGGTTTAATGTCACACTGAGATTTTACTTCCAAAACAGTGGTGTTGCAAGCTGCGTCATTTTTTTGATCACTTTGAAACCCACCTGACAGATCAGGCTGATGAGACAAACATGTCTGACTGATTTAAGCTCCTTGAGGATCTTGTCTTTTAGATCTCTAACAGTCTAACTTGTAGGGGTGGGAGAAAAAATCGATTCTCAGAAGTATCTCAATTTTTTGTTTGACAGTTTTTAAATAGATTTTTATGTTAATTTTTTTTTTTTTTTGCAAATTTAAGAATACATCTTAAAAACTGACTTACATGTGATGTGTATTTTTTGGGGGAAATATGGTTCTTGGAATAGTCAGTTAACAATCATAATCATTCCACTGTTTCACTGGTGTTAAAAATGCAGACTAAAGATCGAGAAAACCGACAATATCATAAAATCACAATTCAAATCGAATCGGCATCTAAAAAAATTGTAGAAGAATCGAATCTGGAGAAAAGCATATCGTCACAGCCCTACTAACTTGTGTAATAATAATAATAATAATAATGCATCAGATTTCATATAGCGCTTTATCTGAGACCCTCAAAGTGCTTTACATTGGTTACATCATTCATTTGCTCACACAGTCACACTTTGGTTGTGGTAAACTACCTTAGTGTGACTTAGTGGTCACAGCTGCCCTGGGGCAGACTGACGGAAACGTGGCTGCCATTTTGCACCTACGGCCTCTCCAACCACCACCACACAACACTCACAGTCATACACCAGTGGAGGACACACACTGGGAGCAAAGTGGGTTAAGTGTCTTGCCCAAGGACACAACGGACAGACTAGGGATGGGGGGAATCGAACTGCCAAACCTTCCAGTTATTGGTCGACCGTTCTACTTCCTGAGCTCCTGCCACTGTTTTTGGATGACCTGACAAAGGCTGCTGCTGTGTTGACAGGCTGTTTGTCTCTTTGATTTTGTATCTCATATAAAGCCATCTATCTTCATTTTCTACAGGGTACCTCATGCTTTCAGTGTTTTCCTTACTCATGGTATTTTATAGTGTATTATTTCTTTAAACAATGTATTGATCCGCCATCACCAGTAAACGAGAGATAGAGGCCGTCAATCCCCATTAGCTTTAGCTCTTATACAGCGTAGGGATACCGAGTGCCACATAGCAACTAATACAAGGCATTGCTGTTAGAGTCAGGCATTTGTCAGTGCTGGTAAGAGCCGAGCGTAAAGAGGTTATCGATCATTTTATATTGAGTCGATCACTTTGGATATGGTTTTTGCTCCTTTAGATATGCAGAAAGAGAGACGACTGAATAAACTTTTTTCAGCACTTGATATTAGACGTGATGATTTTTATTGGCCCTGGGTAAATGGCTCAAAACATGTTTTTCCCACTTCACTTGATGAGTTTTCGGCTTCAGTCAGTGTGTGAAGAAACCAGGAGATTTGACAGAATGAGGAAAACTCTGCACGTGTGCCTCGTCATCGAACCTTTACTTCATTTCTGAGTGGTTGTTGAGAAGGACATGAGCTGAGATCAGATGGTCTTTGTCAGTATTTGACTGTTGCATCTTTCCTCATTGTCAGAGGCAACAGGAAACATGAATCAGTCTCACGTGTTTGAGTGAAATGTGCTCACCAGTGAAGAGCGGTCTGTGAAAGGAGTGTGAGTGAAATTTCTAGTAATTTGCTGAGGTGAGGGGGTGCAATATGTCCAACATGATTGCTTGAGCAGTTGCAGTTGCGCACACCCTATACACTTACACAACAGGTGTGATGACTTTAAGTATTTTCCCCCAGAACATCACAGCTTTGAGTCCCTCATTACTGAATGGTTGTCTCACTTTAAAGATTGAGCACGCTCTGGTTTCAAAGTTACAAAGGAAGTCATGGTTGGGAGTGGTGGGACACTGAAGAGTTGGCACCTTTTCCCAGAGGCATTTATCTTGTAGCATCGTCAGAGTTTAATAAGTGATGGATGTTGATGTATTACTCATTTGTTGGTATGATGTGTCATGTTTATCTGAACACACTCGGTGGAAACTGAGAATAATATTCATTTTTATAGACGAGCGTATGATCACTACAATATATTTTTTTTCTTTGTCTACTTTAGTTCATCGGGATCAGCCTTTTATGTCCATGTAAGGTGCCAGTTTCATGGCCACTGCTATCTTGCTCTGCCATGTTACATCCACACAAATCAGACTTTCCAGAACCCTACAGGGTCTTTTTTCCTCGGATAGAAAAACAAAGAAGAAGAAGATTGGGTTATTGTTATAACCTGTAATTGAAGTTGTACTAATAGAAGTTTTTGACAATGATGGATTATACTAATGCTGCGTTCGAGTTACTTCGGTCGGAAGTAGGCCTGTCACGATAACAAATTTTGCTGGACGATAATTGTGCTACAAATTATCGCCGATAAACGATATTATTGACACCATTTTTTAAATTATAGATAATGATATTATATGGCATAATAATGCGAGTACACCGTGTCAAAAGTGATAAACTTTGATTTCCACACGAGAACAACACTGGTTGTTTTCGTTGACTAAAATATTTCCCTTTTCTCCCACGACGAAGACGTAACGTTGACGAGCTAAACATAAGTCGGAGATGACTAAAATGTGACGAGACGAAAGTGCGTTTACGTTGATGGGACGAGACGAAAATGACGAACAGAGTTGCAAAACTCAGTCAGTTAAACGCTAAACATATAGGAGCAGCTTCAGTCCGCTCTGACAGCTCGCATCAGCCTGCTGTGCTCCTCCAACACACAGACACACACGCACGCGCGCGCACGCACACACACACGTGGAGTTTTGTGGTTGACGAAAACAAAACTGGTTTAAAGCCGAAATATTCCCACACTTGGGCGGTTGCGTTCGGTTTAGACACCAAAGCTGTCGTGTTCATTCTGTTTGCTTGCTTTTCACTCACGACGCTCACTTGCAGCACTGTATCCAAAAAGTCTGTGGCTGTGTCCGAAATGGCATACTGCCTACTATCTACTTACCTACTCAAGCAGTAGCTACTGCCTACTGACTACTCAAAGAGGATTTGAGTATGCCGCGGCTGCCCGAGCGTTTACACACATACATACTAAATACCCCAGAATGCATTTCGTGCCGGCCGGACGCAGCGCCGGGAAAATTTAAATAGTCCTACCACAAGCCACACAGAACGACTGCATCCCGGACAAATTATATAAATTCATTCAATAATAATATTTTTTTCTAGCGAGAAAGTAAGTGTTTACATCACGATTATGAGCCCAGTTGTTTGAAATAGTGGCTGTTTGTAAATTTGTCTCGGCGTTTTCGGAGACCGAAGCGTCCACTTGGTCGGTGTTTGCGTCAGCAGCCCCCCCTTCACGTTTCCAAATTATTGCGAAGTGTTTTCATAATCAACATCTACACGACACAAACCGGGCGGCAGTGGATGAAAAAAATCACACAAACATCCGTGTATCCATGGTGATAATGCTATACACCACCTGCTGGCCGTGTGATGAGCAGCAGAGGGCTGCAAAATGACCAACACACAACATAATTATTATGACCTTGTTCGGTTATTCCTTGGCAAATACATCATTTCCCGACTACATTCTTTTCATGTACAATGATAATTTCAGAAACCATCAGATTTTCAATCACAAGTAAGAATTAGTAAAGCTCACATAGATTGTCAACTGGAAACTCCCCCGTTTGTATATTCTGAACCATGTGCTCTCTACCAAAGATAATTTTTATTAATCAGAGGTCTGTGCTTAATATGAGCGACCACTTTGATGATGCATTCAGAGATGAGAAGATGCTCAAACTTGATGTAATAAATACATCTTTAATAGACACTTAAATAAATAAAGTCAATTCATACGAATAGTTAAAAACATTGCCTATAATCCTAATTTAAAATACAAATAAATCCGGTAAAAAGATCAAAATATGATAAAATGATGAAAATTGTGTAATGTATACGGACTAAATATTGTTTATCTATTTATATATATATCATTATTATTGCAATCACATGCCATCTATTTCTTTTCAGCCTCGGGAAGGAGGGCCATATTACCAGCTGAGGTGCGCAATGCATTGTGGGGCAGAAGCAGTACGTGAAGCAAGCTCCGTTGCACACTCAGAAATCGAAGCCGATTGAGTATACATCCGGGCATTTCTCGCATACACAAAATTCGCATACTGTACAGTGTGAACGCACTCACACTGCCTACTCAATTCAGAGGCGGGGTTAGTAGGAGTAGTAGGAGTAGTAGGCCATTTCGGACACAGCCTGTGTCTGTGTGCCTGACTGTGCGCGCCAGCCCCCTCGTGACAAAGACACTGAATGACTGACAGGAGGGTTCACTAACTCCGTTCATTCCGCTATAGAGCCAACGCCCCCAGGTGCCGAGAAAAATGCGCAGAGTGAGACCTCTTCTCTCATCCAGCGTGTTTGGTAGCGAGAGAGGAGGAAAACAAACGCACGTCAATTATCGAGGCTGGCAAAGTTATCGACCTCGTTTTTATTTATCGAGCAATAAGGCGATTTATTGATTATCGCGACAGGCCTAGTCGGAAGTCAGATGTCGGAGCTGGATATGACGTCACACCCGAGTTATTTTAGTGCTTGCCTTATTGTCTTGTTTCCACCTCTGATTTTGCTTTTCTCTGACTTAGAAATTAAAATGCTGGTAACTGGGGTGTGACGTCATTTCCAGCCCCAACATCTGACTTCCGAGGTAACTCGAATACAGCATTATATTATGTAACACAGGAGCTTCATGTCCCCAAAGGCCACCAAGGGTTTCAATGTAGAGTCTGTACTCTGCATATAACCACATATTGACATGTCTTCACAGTGGACCTTTGAGTGATGCCTCTCCACCCATCTTCATTTTGAGCTAACCTCTATAAGCTGAGTAAAAAAAAAGGGAGAAAGCAGCCCTCTGTAGGCTGCTCCTCATCTCTGCTTGAGTCAAGTTGAGCAACAGAGCTGTCGCAAGCTGTTGGCAGTCAAGTTGCATTTTGGGTAATTTAAAGGCATCATGTTTTAAGGAAGAAAATTCTGCTCTGACAATTTTGGCCTCTTTCTTACCATGAGGAGTTTAGCCATGTTATAGGAATGAAATAAATGAATGGTTTTTGTTTAACAGTCCTAATAAAGGGCATCCTCCTCGACTTTTGTTGTGATTAAACACAGTTTAAGCCGAAAAAGCATCAGACTGCTGTTACTCCACAAATACTAGAGTTACTGTGTGCCAACCTCTGAGATTCTGAGAAAAGTTATTGAAAGATTTAATACAGAAATTTTAAACTTTTAATCCCCGCTGGTCTCACAGTCAGGAGGCTTGAGTGATTCAGCAGTGGCTGCTTTGTCGCTGAAAAAACAAAAATCCTTCCTCTGCTCGATTCTGAGGAGTCACATACCACCTCTCTTTCCTCTGTGTGGTTCCGGCAGCACACACACACACACACACACACACACTCACACTCACACTCACACCACAGATACCATAAACACCACACACTCTGTCTATACACTGTCTGCAGTTTTCCAGAGAGTTCGAAGTGCGGCTAATCTTTCAGCAGGAAGAGGAGGAGTTGTGGAAGGACATGGATCTGGCCAAGACACACACACATAGGCAGATACATTTTCAGTACAGACACAGAGTTAGTGATAATATTCCTGCTTGGCTGTTGGACCTTCTCCCCCTTTGCTTATCCTAATCTGTTATAACAATGGGTTTATTGTGAGCATAAATATATGAGCTTTTGAACAAAACTTTGACTGTACATGCCAGAAACTCTTCCCAGTGATCTGATATTAATTCTCTTGTTATCTCCACATGTGTGTCCTCAGTTGATGGGTTGGAGAAAGAATCACTTTCCAGCTGTGAAGTCGCCGTGGAAAGTGCCTCCAACACCTCGAATACTCCTGCATCACGGCAGCAGCGAGGCAAGCTCTCATCACTAGGGAAACTGTTCAAACCCTGGAAGTGGAGAAAGAAGAAGACCAGCGACAAGTTCCAGGATCTGTCCAAAGGTATGATGTCCCAAGTTTGTGTGTGTTATAGAGGCACCGCATGAAGACAGGCGTCTTATTCGTATCAACAACACCATGGATGGATTCTATGAGTGGATTGGTGCTGAGCATTAAATGCTGTAAAAGGAGGGATGTGAGGTTTGTTTGCTGCTTATCGATTGATTCCTGCTCAAGTGCTGGCTAAAATAAGAAAGAACAGGAGCGAACACAGAAAGCAGACGATCTTTTCTTTGCAGCTTCTATGTGTGTGTTGTCTCTTTGCTCTAGTCTCTCTATAGGACCATGTCCCTCAGGTTCATTTCAGGATACTGTCCAGGGGAAGAGCAAAAACAATCAATGTGTAAACCTTTTTTTCCTGTCAGAGACAAGAGGCTTCATTTAGAAACAATGCATATGCACAAAACAGCGTTTCGCCTCTGATCCTACCCAGCAGGTAGTGGCAGAGCATGAAAGTGGGGAGAGGTGGTGATATGGCCCACGTGTATGCACAGCTCTGAGGTGGGGGAAATTGGCAGAGGTGGATGGTTAGAGGGTGAATTGTAGTCAGATTATATATTTCACATTTAATACCGTTCAAAGTGCAAAGTAGGAAACCAGACTGTGTCCTAATTTCATCGTCGGGCGCAACAGGCCAAAGTGAGAACAGAAATGCAACAACTTTCCAGCACAGTGACAGTAATATCCTCTTACACTGTGCAGCAACAAAGTGCACAGATACACAGTGATATCAGGGCTGTCAGTGGTATTACTTTTTTAAATGCAGTAAAATCCAATCCAAACATTTCTTTGTTGTCCCAAGGGTTAAAAAAAAAGAACTTAAAAGTGAAAGTTATGACACTTTACTTGACGCCTATCTCTATAACGCATTATAAATGTACAATGTGTTATAATCATGTTATAGCACTGTATAACTATAGTTATAAACACTCATAAATGATCATGATTTACAAGGTCAGGTATTATAATGTGTTATAACTGTTTACAATTCATTGGCAATGCCAACATAGATAATGCAATGCGACTGTTGTTAACCTAACCCTAACCTTGTAAGTCATGATAAAATGCTTTATAATGTGTTACAATTATTGCTATAAAGCATTATGATCATGTATGAGTGTTTATAACTATAGTTATACAGTTCTACAATGTGATTATTATACATTATATATATGTATTTATAATGCGTTATAGAGATAGGTGCCAAATAAGGTGTTAGTTGTCATTTTTGTGGCTATGAGAGCTGGTGCACTTGTGTAGAAATAGAAACTCTTACAGCTTTCAAATCCTGTTTTTTTCTGTATTAAAATCATTTAAATGGAATTAAAACAACAACAAAAAAGATCCCTCACCATGTGGGGTATTGGAAATTTCATGGCAGTTAAGTCAGATTGTGCAAAATTAATCTTAGCATTGTGTTAGGCTTGGTTTTATAACACTACCAAACAGGCTGTAATATCAGTAGCCATATAATGTCATTGGTTAAAACCAATCTGATTGACTGCCAACTCAAATAATTTGCTGATTTCATTACACCACAAAGTGTAGAAGCTGATGCCATTTGTGGAAGAGCACCTGTGGTGATTTGTTTCAAGCACAACCTTAAAGATACTCAACTTTTTCAGCTGATGGTGCCAAAAAAAAAAGCGTGTACAGGAAATTTTTTACAGCGGCAGTTTAGACAGCATGAGATCATATCTATCAATACCATAAATGTATTGTTTACAGACACCTCCTACATGTAATGTCTCTTTTTGGATCAGTGAGGGTGCAGTTGGGTGTGAAATTTAGCTCACTTCCTCTTCAGTGACTCAATACACGGTTCTGTCATGTGCTGCGGACTGTAGTGGGATTGCAGTGGTGTTTTTCTCCAACTGAATAAAGAAGGTAGCCGTTGTGCAACGCTTTCACAGATGAGTGAGTAAAACACGTCTGATAAATCCTGCACTGACTTGACGTTCATCTCTCAGTTTTAGAGAGAAAAATCTCCACCAGACAGACGAGGGAGGAGCTGATCAAGAAAGGAGTTCTTATTCCTGACCAAGGTATGTCTGTAAACTCACCAACAAGTTTCATTTCCATGTTCCTATCTGTGAACTTGACAGTCTCAGACCTGTGTATCATGATTTGGGTAAATCGAAAGAGAAATTATGCTGAAAGATGACCAGTGACAGAGCTTTAATTACAGCTTTAAACATTTAGTCATGTGTTAAAATGCAGTTTGATCACTAACTGCTCACTATCACTATTTTTTCAACAATTATAAGAATTTTTTCTTCATCCCTGCCCTTTAGACTAACTTCATCATGTTAAAAGTTGGATTATTTTGTTCTGCAACAGCAGAACTTAACGGAAAATGCAGGGATTTCTGTGAAAGTACCTGTTTTCCCTTCTTCTCTTTTAGAGGAAACGATCAGTAGTGAAAATCTGAACGGTCATGCCACAGCAACAGAAACTGCAGAGGAGGTCAAAGTTGACATTGAGTCTCCAGAAACAGTGCAGGAGGAGCAGGCCACTGGACCCGCCAACACAGAGGACAAAGAGGACAAAACAGGTAAATTGACCTCATACTTTGACCTCTGATCAAGCTGTAAGCAGCTTCACTTTTGAAAGTCCACACTTAGATAAAACTTTTTCACAGGCAGTTTTCTTATAGACGTCTTTTTTTTCCTGAAATCTTTTCAAAATCAGAAGTGACAGTTTGTTTTGTTAATATGGGGTGACCCTGATAGGAGATCCACTCCCCCATTTCAAGACTAACTTTTAGAAAAGACTCTTCAGAGACCAAATCTTGTATTTGTAGAGCAAAGTATTCAAATTCAAAATAGTGATGAAAACTCATTAATGAAGATCAGAGAGATTGTTTCATGATTCAGTTTCAACATTTAAATGGAAATACAAATGGTCACATGTCTAAATGAAGCACAGATGATTTGGGCGTTTACATTAAACGTGATTAACCTGAAGGATGACAGGTCTTGTGAAGGGAATAACTTTGATCTGTTTTTCAGCCACATAGCTTTTCAAACACAGGTTTTAGGATAATCCTCCTGTGATCGCTCCATTTGGAAATTACGCTTGGTTGCGCCATCATTCTTTAGCTGTTTGACAGTCATTTAATGTACTGTCAAACAGTCTGGCGCTGTAGCAGTAGATGACAGCTGGCCTCCACTGTGAGGGGTTTGCTCTCTTTACTGAGAAATGGCACAATCAGGCATCTTTACCAGTATTGGCATTTTATTTCGAAAGATATTAATGCTTGCTTTCAACAACAGCAACTATGAACAAAGCGGTAATACTGAAACGTGAACATAACAGTTATGGTTACATAACAGTAACATGATGGTTCTGCTTTCCTTGAGGGAAAAAGTTGTTGTTACTCTCCATCTGTGACGCTCTAATGTCTGGTTCAGAGTTTAAAATGTGTTTTCTTGGCACATGCAGATACTCTTAATCCTTAAATCCAGACATCAGCTCTGTAAACAAATAAAAAAGCAGGAAACTCTTCCCACCAGAATGACTCAGAACATGTTGGGTTTCTCACGATTATGGAACTTGTGCTGCTCTTTGGTGACGTTTTGTCGAAATGGTTGAATCAAGTGCAGCTTTTTTTAGTTGCCTTCCCCACGGTTCTGAAATGCATTTGCATCGGTCACAGATTTGTGGCCGACACTGAATCTCTTCTCTTTGGGATCCCAGACCAGGCCTAATGTGCTCAAATAGATATTCCCATTATATCAGCCTGCAGCAGGCATTCACAGTCTACACTGAGCGGTAACCTCCTCCTAATGCCTCCCTCTGCCTCAAGAGACCGGCCCCGGCTCTCCTGTCTGATGCTGCCTAAGTGTTGTGCTGTTTTCATCTCAACCCTGTTAGCATTGAACTCTGAGCCATTTGTTTGTTCATTTGTCGATAAATAGAAAGGTGCAGGGTAACAAATCCTGCATGTATGGGAACAGGACACGCATACCTTCACGCTGAAGGGAAGGTTGATGGGCACAATTTATACACCGTATTTCCAGGCTTATTCTTGTTTGGTATACGTTTTCATGGATGCAGTCTAAATACAGCTGCTCAATACCTATCATGTCACATCAGTATCATGTCTTCCAACTCACCTCTTATCTTTCAATGCCTCTTTGTTTGCTTTTCCGTATTTGTGCAACATTTATCCTTTAAAAAAAAAACCTTTAACATCAAATTTTTTCCTCCCTGCCTCCACTGATGTGCCCAGAGAGGCGTGATACTAAACCCCTCACCCGGGCGAACCAAGCGCGACTTCGAGACGCCCAAGCTAAAAAACAGCCAAGCAGCACTCAGCCCGCCTCTTCCAAAACTGCAGGTGGCACAGCAGCCACAACCAGGCACAGAGAAGGTGCTGCAGGGACTAAAAAGACAGCTAAAACCACAGGCAAGGCAGGCTCATCCACTCAGTCTAAAGCTAACCCACGGAGTACTAACGCTACTGGTCAAGGGACTGGTAAGTTCAGCTAGTTTGGAGCCTGTTTGCTGCCTGCCTGAACTCCCTGCATGGAAAAAGTGCTCGTATCACTGTTTGAAAGGAAACAAAAGTCATCACTAAGACCTCTGCTGCACCAGAAGCCAGGGCTTCATGCACACTCTTGTGAATTCTCTTGGTCAAGTTCCTGTCAAGCGATGACAAAATAGAATTTCCCTGTTTTCCCGACTTGACATTGTCCCTTTCTCACCAGAGAGTTCCAGTCAAGGGAGCGATTGTGTATGTGTCTCGTTCACAATCTTTCTGTTTTTAAAGAAAGCAGAAGTGAAAATCTTTTCTCTGGCTCTGCGAATTTCTCACAGCTCAAATGTGCACAGTGTTTGAGTCTATGTATGTGTGACAGTGAGTGGGGTCAGTGTTGCATGGCTGATTATATGTGTGTATTTGTGTGTGTGCTTGTTTAACCTGCAGCATGATGAGGCCCAGCAGCACAGAGAGCAGAATGTTGCATGTGACTGTAACAGTGTCTTATCTGAAGGCCTCTGTTTATTTTAGGTTCAGATTCTGGGGAAGGGAAACGATCTCTAGATGACATTTAAGTTTGTCCTTTTCCTCAGGCTTTCTGTACCAGCACATAAGGGTGCTTCACTACAGCACTACATACATCACAGGCATACAGGCAAAGTTTAGTGATCTGAAATAGTTAACTGTTAAGAGCAATATGGCTACCAGGATGTTTATTCTTTAAACCCCACGACAGTGGAAGTTATACACATTATGAAGTTTGCATTTGTCAATGACAAAAAATGGCTTACCAATGTTTTTGGACAGAAGGAGTCAAGGAGATCATACTATACTCAATAAAATAATGATGAAAAAAATCACAGTTCACATCCACAGTCTTTTCTTAGCCTAAACAATCAAATAATCTGTATTATTTAATCCTTGTTTTGCCCCAAAGGACTTAAACACACCGTAATACTGAGTTAGACATCCTGTCGAGAGATGAATGTTGCCGACTGCTTGCTTCTCTAGTTATACTGACTTTTGTAATGACCGCACGATAGCAACATACAGCAGCCTCAGGAGCCACAAACAAACCTCAACCAAAACGCCACTCTATAGCCACAAATAATGCTCAGAACAGCACCTAACTTCATCAACAGTACATATAGAGTCCCAGCCATAGTACTAGACACCAAACATCTTTTTAACTTTGCCTAATTTCTAAAGAGACTAAACACAACTTACCGACTCTCTTCCAGCAGCTGCTTGTTTGTAGGGAGACCTTCAGATGAGTCCATTACAGACTACAGCGGGGTGACACAGCTCAAGGAAGAACATTTCTGATCATTACTTTATCATTTTCTTGAGGTTATACTCATCGTATTAATCATTTCACGCTGCAGATGCAGATTTTCTGCCTTAGCATCTCGGTCTGATTGCATTTCCATGAAGAAATGATCATAAATGTTCTTCCTTGAGCTGCGTCACCCCGCTGTAGTCCGTAATGGACTGGCCCGAGGTCTTGCTACAAACAAGCGGCTGCTGGAAGAGAGTAGGTGAGTTGTGTTTAGTCTCTTTGCTAAAGAAATCAGGCAAAGTTAAAAAGATGTTTGGTGGCTTGTACTATGGCTTGGACCCTATTTGTACTGTTGATGAAGTTAGGTGCTGTTCTGAGCATTATTTGTGGATATAGAGTGGGGTTTTGGTTGAGGTTTGTGTGTGGTTCCTCAGACTGCTGTGTATTGCTACCTTGTGGTCGTTACTAAAGTTGATATAACAAGAGAAGCAAGCGATTGGCAACATTTATCTCTCAAGGGGGTTTCTAACTCGGTGTTATGGTGTGTTTAACCCTAACTATATTTACGCCGGAATATCCCTATAATACCGCTACTGACGTAAAATTGTGTGTTTAAAAAAAAAAAAAATAACATGTATACAATCAGAAACTAAAAGCAGAGTTTTATGAGAATACAGATGGTTTTTGGTTTCTTGAAGACACTCCTCATTAATTTGTCAAACACTGATTAGTGTACCTCTTCACAGATTGATGTATATTTGGTTGCACTGGTGCTCCCCACTTCGACAAGTAAAGGACACCGGCAAAAACTTAAAGCATTCCCCAATCAATAAGGAGCACCATAATTATAACGTACATATCATCAACATAGGTTTTAGTTTAGTGATGATAAGCTCTTCTGTGGCAGTCAAGCCCACGTTCAGCTCTGCCAATGAAGTGGAACAGCCAGCAGCATCCTGACTAACACAAACTTTTGACAGTCTTACATCCGTCTTTGTCACACGTTTGTCTCTGAATTTCTTGTGTTAGGTGCTCTTTCCCCATGCTCGGTCATGTTCTCATATTTATGTTGCACGTTTTCTGTGGAAAATAAAAACCTGCTACCTTACCAAATGCTTTACATCGCACACAGAGCTTTTTTCAAAACAGGGCCATTCTCTAAAAACTGTGAACTCTCTTTGCTGCTGGTGCACCTGCATTTACCGCATCAACATCATGAACTTCGGAGGTTGCATATCTCACCATAGGTGGTCCAGGAAACAAAGCTTTCCATGCTCTTTCCATCTTCTCTCCACCCCTTTTGATTTTGCATGAGTTAACTCTGTCAGGGAGTGATTAAACATTTGAATATTGATATATGAAAATATTATGATCATTGGGAATCAATAAAGTTCTTCTTAATTGTAACACCAATTCACAAAAAAGCGAGAACCATGTGGAACAGATGTAGACTGTTCATTACTGTATTTAGACCGACCCCACAACTCTTCTATCAACAAGCTCATGATAACTGCAGCTTTGTCATTTAGCAACAACTAACATCGCTGCTTCTCATCAAACATACAAACGTGAACACACAGCCTGTAAGCTTCCCCTGCACATATCGCTCCAGGCTGTTTAGATTTGTGTGTGGTCTCTCGCTGTCATTACCTCTGTTATTAACGTGCTCTCTTGTAAGCCACAACACAAGTTTATCTGCTTTTTTTCCTCTTCGTTTTTCTCCTGCAGGCTGCTTTCAGTTTAACACAGATGTGCTCATCCAGCTGGCAGGCAGAGAAAAAACTGGAACATTTCTGATATTTCTATAACAGCCCTTCCCTCTTTCTTTTTCATATTAATTCACATGATAACTAAGTAATTGTTGGCAGTGTTATTGATCAGATAAAAGATGAAGAACTCTATGGCTGACTGAGCTACTTGAGGACATATGAGCATAAGAAGAACTGCATTGAAAACTGTTTTTTCTACAACCTGTAAATCTTCTGACTCTGGGGGTTGACAGACAAAAAGCCCGAAAGTCTAGTTTATATCTTTGCTTCTTCTCCCCCCCTCAGTCAAATCCACCCATCCAAAGAAGACAGGAACCACAACAAAAACCACCCCAGGCTCCACCTCAACATCCACCTCCACCCCACGTTCTCGTGCATCTAAGGACAGTGCAGCACAGAACGGCGGGACAGAGGGGAAGACCAACCGGAAATCAGACGTTCCCACCTCTTCCTCAGTACCTCACAAGGCCTCCACAGAGACTCCTAGCAAGCCTGGGGAGTTAAAATCCTCCCCCCTTTCCTCAGACACCAAGACAGCCGCCTCATCTAAAGGCTCAGGCAGTGATTCAGGAGGGACTCACGCTGCTTCTCAACCTGATCCTGAGTGCAAATCTGCCCCTAATGGCTCAACTGCAGCTGAGGAGACCCCCAGGGATAAGGCTGCAGAAACCACTGAGCAGATTCCCCATATCAACTCTGAAACAGAGGACACTTCCTTCACAGAGGGAGAGACGGAGAGGAGCTCAAATGGAGGGGAAGAGGAAAGAACGGGAGGGGAGGGGAGAGAGGAAGAAAAGAAGAAACATGAAGGAGAAACAGAGTCTTCTGTGGAGAACGGCCCGAGGTAACAAAGTCCAACAGGAGTAACACACTAAGTTCTGAAGTCATTAAAGTTTGAATCAGTTTTCAGAAACACATGTGCTCATACTGTTTGGTTGTTTTCGATGTAGTTCGTCTCAGCCGCGAGCCGAAAGGCCGGCAGGCCTCAGTGTGAACACAGAGCAGGCCGAGGTGACGGTGATCCCCGATAGGCCGAGAGACAGCACGACAAGCGACTCCGACTCTGATGGACCAATCCTGTACCGCGATGAGGAGGAAGAGGAGGAGGAGGATGAGTACACAGAGAGTATGAGATTAGTTTTTCAACACATTAAACAGCACTGAGATTTGAATTAAGTGATTTATGATACAAAGATACAGACACAGTGCAGTTTTGATCAATAGCCATACCCGAATATGACCTAAGAATTACTGCATTATGGTTTCTCTATTGAGGGTGAATAGATTCAAGGTCCTAAAAATGCCTCTGACTCATCCTCTCTGTTGTGTTCCTGTTTCAGGCGCTCTGGCAAAGAAGATCCGCCGACGAGACACCCTGAACATCAAACTGGGGAACAGACCCAGCAAGAGAGAGCTGGAAGAGAAAAACATTCTGCCGCGAAGCTCTGAGACGGAGAGACACGAGCTCCGCCAGCAGATAGGCTGTAAACTAGTCAGGTACACACAAACACACACACACACACACACAGAAATCTTACAAAGTGTGAAATTTCACCACAAATTTGGCAGAGTTAAGGAGGTACTTACAAAGATTAGAAATGATCTTATTGGTGTGTCCGTGGGCGGTGAACAAACGATGCCCTAAAAAAATCTGGCCGCAGTTAAGTTTGGCCTTTTCACGCTATGACAGAACAGCCCGTGGCAGAAAGCCCCTGGATTTCTTACAGACAAAAAAAAGGTGACAAATAGTCATAACTGTGGTAGTTATTGTTGCTACGCTTCGTGGTAGCCAGTGCCTTTATAAATTGATTTCATATCTACTACTTGTGAGAAGAGGATGTGATCACAGATTTCTTTTTTAGGCGCCTGAGCCAAAGACCGACCACGGAAGAGCTGGAGCAGAGAAACATCCTCAAGCGTGAGTTTCTAAAACGCCATATAAGGGCTGGTTTATGTCTGTCATTATGTTTGGAGACTTTGTTGTAGATCAGAATCAGATTTTTCTCTCCACCTTTATAAACTCAACTTATTTGTTCCCACACCTAATCACCTTTGAATGAAATCCATGCTCACAGTTCTGTACCAGCTCATTTACCACATGGTTGGTAATACATAACCTTTTGAATTATTCAGTTCTCACAGCGAGACTTTTTGCTCTGACACCTGATGCATCATTTCTGGAGTTGAGGGTGGCATATATGGGTGGATGCCGGGTTTATAAAGACATAATGCCTGTAAAAGGCTTACACTAAGCTCAAAACTATTGCATTGTTTTTCCTCTCAGTTCTACGTGTTTCTTGTATTCTTCCTTTCTGCACAACAAGCCCGGTTGCTGAATGGTTAATAAAGTTCACAGGTTTTAAAAAGAGCTACAGTTGCTGCGATTCCTATAAATATACTCGACACTTATGACTTCACTTTCTGTGAAGCTGTTCTCAAGTTTATTTTAAGTCTTAACACTTACGAAGGAAGAGGATACATCATACTTCTGACGATGGTCTGACTTTTAAACATCAGGTAATGTCTGTCACATACTGCAGGTGTTGAACTTCAGCAATTTAGTGTTTATTGATTTCAGAGTGGTCACACATTGCTGGATATGACTGTCTCAGTTATCAGATTAAAGAAGCACATGTCTGTAAAAGTCATGCGTGACTCTATTAGAAGCAGACCTACACTGAGTGACTGATTCACAATCAGTTGTTTTTACTTACTGCTTCTGAACTGGCTTCATTGACACAGATTGTTTTTCTTTACTTTAGTTACAACACTGCCTAAAATTAAATGACTACAGATCAGTTAATGAGGCTGCATTATACCCAATACACCCACTATGCTTTACATAAACTCTGATACTTTGTCAGATAGTTGAAAAATTGTACTCAATGTCACCAAGCAGGGATTGAATCAGTAAGCTCGGGGTTTTGCTAGATTAGCTTCAGCGCCAACAGAGACTTAAAAAGGGGCATTTGAGCTTGAGGTATTATGGTTTCAAAAGTGTTGTGCTCTTGGACTCAGTGAAACAATTCAACCAGCCATTTCTACCTCTAATGACCAAGTAGTTCTGAACAGTCCAGAGATACTTGTTTGTACTTCATGGAATGAAAATTAAAACTAAGATATCAGACATCACGATTCATCCAGTAAGATTAGCTTCCAAAAATAAAACAATTTTAAGAGGAATTTTAACAAAGCCCAATGAGAAAACGACTTTAAAAGTTCTTGTAAATGCTTTTAAGTGTGGGAGCAGTCTCCCTCTGTGAGTGGACACTTAGCTCCTTGAGGCTGTAATAAAATACATAAAAGCCTAGAACAGCTGTTAAACTAATAATTCGACCCTTGGCCATTACCACTGACCCGTGTACTTATACTAATACTCTGACAGTTGTTGCACAAACTCCATTTGGACATAACAAATCCATACTTCAGATTTATTATGTTTACAGTGTAACACACAGGCATGGTCTGATCAGAGCTGAAAAAAGTTTTTTTACTCACTTTTAGAAGTGTCAAGTGTCTGAGCTGTGGTCCAGATGGCTAACTCTTTGTCACTGATAGGACCAGCAGTAAGTGTCAGGCCAAGATATTCTCAGGCTGTTAACCTAAACACAAATATACACTCAATATCCACCTCGACCGTACAAGGATGCGTAAAAGATTCAACAAAGATGATATACCGGTCAGAATAAGAGTAGCTAAGTGAAGAATTGTGCCTTTGCTTTCTGTATGTTAAAGCAATCACTCATAATAGATAATCATGGAGATGGTTTAAAACCACGTGATGCTGTTTAAAGACAGCAGCTGAAGTTTGTAGCAGTCACAGAAGGTGTGAAATGACTGTTTGTTCTCTGAACGCAGAAAAAAATGAAGCAGAGGAGCAAGAAGCCAAGCAAGAGATTAAAAGGAGACTTTCCAGAAAGGTACTGTAAACACCTACTGCACACACACGCGCACACACACAAACATGCACACATGGGAGAACTGAAAGGACACAGGGGGGCTATATTTAGCTGTTTTGCTTCACCATATGAGTCAGATGGCAGAGAGGAAGGATGAAATCAGCCCATCTAGTGGACAGAGATAGAACTGAAGCTCATCTCTCTGCTCAGAGGTTGTGTTGTCTGTGTATTGTCCCTCTGCTCCTAAAGGGCATGCTTCTTTTCTTATGAAACATTTTTAGATAACAGATGCAGGGAACTGTTTTAAGATTGAACACTCATGTTTCCATTTTGTCATCCTTAAATATAAGTCAGAGGTCTGTAGTTGAATTTCTCACCCTCTTTCTTTTTGTGTGTGGTTGTAGCTGAGTGTGAGGCCGACTGTGGCGGAGCTTGTCGCCCGCAGAATCCTGCGTTTTAATGAGTACGTAGAGGTAACGGACGCCAAGGATTACGACCGACGGGCAGACAAACCCTGGACACGGCTTACACCAGCTGATAAGGTGATAAATCCTTCATATTCCACATTGTGATAACTCTGATTTTAGTTCACCGAGCTACAGGAGGTGGAGGATCTGCTGCATGGATTTAGTACATGACAACAGAACAAGGGTGAACGCCTTGTGCATTAATTATACAGCTGTTACATCCTCTGCACTTCTAATGGCAGCTCTACATAAAATTTTAGCTTCTGGGATTTGTTCTTATTCAGCTCACAAGAGCGTTAGCGAGATCGGGATCTGCTTATGGATGTTTCACTTCATTACAGAGATGTTGGATGGAGAAACAGGGCAGTGCAGGCTAGTCATGTTCATGCACACCAGTGTCAACAAAACATGAGCACAGACTTCTCTCTGTGAAAAAGGAAAGGACTCACCACAAACTGTTGCCATAAACCCAGGAAAACAGTTCACAAGTTTAACTGAGACATGAGTTACACAATATGTCCTTTTGAGCAAATAGTGAATGTAAAAACCTACTTTCCGCCTAAATAAACAGAGGATGAAAAAAATGTGTTGATTAATCACATGACCTGACCTGTTTTTGCAAAACTTCCTGTCTGTAGGAAGAAGCTCATCAGGGTGTACTCGAGGGCAGTTTCTCTGTGAAGACTGCCCCCTGCTGTCGATTTGCAGAACTATAGAAAATATTGCCAAATAATATTGTGCTTTACTTTTCTACCCATGCTATGTGATGTTATGAAAATAGGCCACTTTATGCTGCACAGAACTGGAACAAACTTTGGGTAGTTATGATCATAGGTCAGAGACTTCATCTAATCAGAGTAGAAATCACAACCTGACCCTGTTTGTGTTTCTATGTGTGCTGAGAAGGCAGGTGGACACTGAATAACTGTGTGTATGTGTTTGTTATATCCTCAGGCTGCCATCCGTAAGGAGCTGAATGAGTTTAAAAGCAGAGAGATGGAGGTTCATGACGAAAGCAGACATCTCACCAGGTACTAAAGCAGTCAACGGCTTCTACTGTTCAGCCCAATTTAGCTGTAGCTCTCTCTCTCTTCAATAACAATTCATCAGCATTAATCCTGCTGTTTATTAGCTCACATTGATCAATACCACAATTATTCTGGTGCCTGAAAGCCATTTCCTCTCTCCACGTTGAAGGCAGGATACATTGCACACACCTTAGTGGACTCGAGTTCATTAGCCTCAGGTATTGATTGTTAATAAAGTTCAGCCCTACTCTCTTATGTTCCTCGACTCGACCTTTGCCGTGTAGTTTAATAGCAGTGCAGAATACAAATTTTACACCAGCGACTCCAATTGCGTCATTCTTTCTTTGGTTATGTGGAGCGTCCCGGTGCTTTCGTAGTTTTGACTGGTTTTGTGGATGTTGCTCCTCTTGTATTGTTTCTCAGGCCTCATGAGAACAGTTCAGCCAGGCCAGTCTGAATATTTCTTTGTATTGCATAATGATTTGGAAACAATAGCCTCTTTCTCTACTGCTACAGATTCGAGGTCAGTCATAAATCTTGTGCAAAACTATTCAAAGGTAACATTATACCCACACTTCTTATTCTCTAAAACAGAGAGGAGTCATTCAAAGTGCCTGGGAGAAATCTCATTGGATCAGAAAGCAGCTGCTGTAATAATCAAATTTGCTCATATTTTCCATAGAGATTAGTGCTGTTATATACTTAATTCATAATACTCCACTTATTGAAATGAGCCTGAATGTGACCCCGAGGACAGAGAATAAACTTCTCTCCCTTCTCTGCCTCATTGACTAAACAGTGTTACTAAAGTCCCCACATAATAGAGTGACCGTACGTCCTCTTTTACCCGGACATGTCCTCTTCTTTGCGGGCTGTCTGGCTTTGTCCAGGGAAGTTTATAAAGTCCTTCAAATGTCCGCGGTTTTGTACGGAAGTTTTGAGTTTGTGTCATGTGGACTTACTGAGTTAGAAACGCGTAAAAGACACTCGATCCGATCTGAAAAACTCTGAAAATTAACTTTGTGCGACTCCTTGACTCTGCCCCCGCAAAGTCATGTCCTCTTTTAGGGAAGTCAGAATATGGTCACCCTACCACATAACCTCATAACATAACACCCTAGCATCTTGAGTTATTAAAGAGAATAACAGAATGAGAGTGCTCGTCAAAAAAACGGAGTGTGATGACAGACTTTTCATTTACACACCTCGTTGGAGTTCACAGGGGGATGTAGAATTTCTTCTCAGTGTCAAGAGTTTTGAATTTAAATGTAATAGTATTTTATTTGTTGTGTTACTTGGTTTAAAGGTGAAAGCACCTCTTTAAAAAGGTTTTAGCACTGCAAAGATATCTCACACAAGCGTTCAACTGGAAGCAATGGAAACACGAATGAAAATTGAAGCATTTGGAAACACACAACAACAAAAAGTCCTGATCCGAAGCTTGTCTGTCTGTCTGTCTCTGTTTTTCAGATTCCATCGACCCTAATCCCTCTCGCCGTCTGCTTGTACGTCAGCACCATGAGCTCTCTGGTCCACAGCTCCCAGCTCTTCATCCCCTCAGTACACAGTTCAGTCCTGTCAAACCCCTGGTGATGATGATGATGATATATGTCTGTCTATAGTAATGGCTGCAAGTGTGTCTTAAGGCTTTGGCCATCTATGGACTCTAGTGAAACATTTGCACAGATCTGTCAGAACAATGGTGTGTATAGCGCTCTGATTATTTATTATAGATGACCAGAACTTGCTGGAATATCTTTTCTTTTTGTTCAAACTTTTATGTTTCTTTCTCTTTTTTGGGGGGTGGGGGTGGGGGGGATAACGCCAGGCTTTTTATGAGAGGAAATTTGGGCTTAATTACCCTCAAGAGTAGTGAATGTGTTTTAGGTGTGAGAGTTTGTGTACTTGCCAAGGTATGCCTTGTGATAAACTGCCAAATGGCCAAATATGGGCATCCTCCGACAGCAGGAAATGGGAGCGATTGGATGGCTTCCTGCTGATGTCAGTGCCCATGTCATAGATCAGGGGGGAGCAGAGACAGTTTGTTCTGCTCTGATGTGCCTCTAGGAATTGAATCTGACATACTGCAGTTCATTCGAAGACATATTCAAATTATATCTGCCACTAGGGGGCATTATATCATTAGAGTTATCAACTGCACAGGTAAGACATTTATAGAGAGGAAGAATAAGTGAGTGTTATTTCTGCTGAAGCGCAGGGTTTAGTGGACACCTGAAGCTGTAATAATGAAGTGCAATGGAAATCACTCCAAGTTTAGCCAATCCTGATCCCTCAGCACTCTGGCTGTGATCGTGTACCGCCACACATCCTGCGTTGAGGAATTGAGAGCAAACCTTTGATCGTCAAGTGCTGAACTTGCTGTTTTTTTGGGATCTAATTTTCACGTTTTGACTTCAGGTTTTCATTGTGAGTTTTTTGACTGGAGCTTTCACTCAGTGACTTAGTGCCAATCAATAAGCAGGAAATTAATTACATTTTGGTGTTTTTTTTACTTGAAAGTTTACAGGTTTGATTTTGTTTGGAAGTGATCAGCTGGTCTGGAGGGGGGGGGGGGCAGTACTTTATTTTCTATCATTTTGAACATGTTTTTGTAGTTTAATCTGTCAGAATGTGATGGATATGTAAAGACAGACATGACCTCAAGTGGCCCTTTTACATCTTGCCTTAACATGCACCTTTCAATTAAAATGATTACGAAATAGACTCAAAAAACAAAGTATCGAGAATCGTATAGTAAGCAAGTGGTTATGCTTCAAAATAGAATCCCAGCAGGGTGAGCAGAGATCTCTTCAAATTGAATCTGACAGGGCAAACGATGGCTTATTTTCCTCTTTTTTTCTGATTTGTAGTAAATAAAACAATGAATTCATTAATTAATCCATCCGGGGATAAAACTAAAAAACTTTCAAGAGTCTCCTTCTAACACCGTGATGCTTCAATTCATCATCAGGATGGAAGTTAAAACAGGAGATTGATACCGCTCTCATCTCCATGCGTCATCCATTAGAGTGGTGATTGTCCCATTTAGTCCTCAATGTCATTCACACTTTAGTTTTATGAATCATTGGTTCATTTAATCGTTAAAGTAGGACTGGTAGTGTAACTCTTTGGACTGACTAATGTGATTTTAAATCTTTAATCAAATAAGGAAAGCGGTTAAGGAAGTACTTTTGTTGGAACATGCAGATACATAAATATTAGCTGTATACAGAGATTTTATAACCATGACTTCTATGTGGTATGATCATTTCAATCACAATAGAACTTTATTTAACAAAGATTTAAGGCTTTTAAGTTCTCTATAATAAAAAGTCAACTGCTCAATCTTTTTAAGGTGTCAGGGAGTCAGGGATATCTGCACGTTTAAGTCAGTGGATTTTGGCTCTGATGAAGGCCTGACTGGCCCACAGGTCGGCACATTAAAGTGAAAATTGCACTGATGAAGTGTGCCGATATCTGCTTGTCTTTAAGTGCTTTAGGAAAAATACACAAGAGGTGTGTTAATGCAAGATGTTAAGGGATTTGACAATAATTTGGGGGGAATGTTTAGCTGTTCACAATCAGAACAACAAAACCTAAAAATGAAACGTATTTGTATGAATTAAAAACTCCCTTTTAAAGCTCTTGACATATTTAGGACGTGTAGAAAAGCTTGGTTAGGAAAATGAAACATTACCCCTTATTAGCTTGTATAAAAGTATATATTTGAAACTTAAGAAAGGCGTGTTTCCTCCTAGTGTATTTGGACTCTGAAGGAGATAACGGCTGAATAGTGAGTGACAGATTGAGCCTGCTGACGCCCAAAGGCTGCTGCTCTTATAAAAGATCTCCCACCTCCACAAGACTCATCAAAAACAACGAAAGGACAGATTTACCCTGAATGTGCCGGGGTTGTATCATGAAGTAATGCACAGTGAGAAAACGACAGTATTCAGTGATGTTAATGTGTATGTTGTTATATATTGATTATTTTGTACAGAATGTATATCGAGCATGTGCATACATTGAAATCAGTTTTATTACCAATATGATACAATAGAACTTTGATGTGAATGTTTTACGCTCTGATTTCAGTCGTGTTTTTTTTTTTTTTTGTCACCCACAAACAATGGAAAAGAGTCCCACCTGTTTTCTAGGCAGACCATGTACCAGACATTATATAAGGAGTTAGAAATCTGCAGCTCATTTCGTATTCTTCCCACCTTCACTTGGACTGGACTCAGCAGATGCAGTGCAGCAGGTATTTTCATGGATGGGCAGTTTAAAGCAATTTCAAATCCTTCTTGGAACTCACATTTGATTAATTTCTCTAGATTAGTGGAGTTCACCTTGCACCAGCTTGAAAGAAAGCAGACTGGAGGTGCCTTGAAAAATTGAATAAATCAAAGTAAGCGTTAAGCGAGCAAATAGAAGCTATATTAACTTAGGTGCGGTGTATAACCCTGTTGCATTTTGTGAGTAAGCAAATTCTCTGGGGTTAATATGGTGGACAAAGACTGTTGGAAAAGACCAGGATACTCTTTTCTCCAGGTGTCCTCCCATTTAAAACAGAGATGAGTCAATACAGAAATAACTAACAGAGACTGTCATCATTAATTTCCTGCATCACTGGTGCATAATTCCAAATGTTTTATCTCATGATTAGAAACGGCACCTAAATGAGGCAGCAGAGAGATGTGACAGTTGGTATGAACTCATAAACATGTGGTATTAACTACAGGGAGCGAGTCCTATCAAATATTTTACGGCTGCTCTCAGTTTCATCTCACCTTGTAACCCACGGATCATTGAGACAAAGACAATAAAACTTACAGATAAGACCTGAGAGGCATTAGAAGTCTGGATACATGCCACACTCTTCAGTAATGCTCATAAAGCAGAAAATTTGGATTTATACATCCAGACATCTCCGTTTCAAGTGTGTGCCTTTGGAATAGCAAATAAGTCAGTTTGAGACATTTGCTCACTATCCGAGCCTCTCATCTTATCATAGCTGCAGATTTCTGGTAACGCTTACATCAGAGGATGACTGCTGTCACGCCGGTGCTTATTTAAGCTTCCTTCATCATTTCTCCAAACCCTCCAGTTTTTATGTTGAGCCATAATCAATCTTCTGCTGCTGCTGTTTTTGATCTAAAGCTTCTTATTTGTAACATGTAATCTTTCCGGATCATGTCAGAGTCACAGTGAAGTTTCAGGACTTAGAGGGGATTCCCAGGTGTCACTCAGTCACACTTTAAACCTTCTGGGTTAAAATACAGAGAAAGAGAGATGCAGACAAGAATCAGTTTTTTTAAAGTCACATGTTAATGTCATATATTCCTAAAATCCTTACTGTTACGTCCAAACTGTGTACATTGTTTTTGTATATAAAGAATCATGAAAACATTTATTTCGTCTTCCTGTTTTTTATTTCCGTCATGTGATCAGATCAGTTTGACTCGATGAGAAAAGTAGAGGATGAAAAAAAAGAAAATTTAACATTTAAACACAAAAAACAATCAGTAACGTGTAGAAATAAAGCAATCCCTTCTCTGGCCTTGCAGTCATTGTATTCTCAGCTCCACTTCCTAAAGTTCAGTCTTTTAAAACCACATTTCTTCATTAACTATGCAGAGACATAAAATGGGAAGCGCTTACTCTCTGGAGGATTAAATTTTTAAATACATTAAAGCATTTCTCTTTCAATTTTCTTTTGCATCACAAGAGAGGCTATGAGACAAATTTGCAGCCTTTAAGGAAACTCGGGACTGTTCCAGCTCGTGCCAAATGAGGCTTTTTAGGATATTAAAACAGAATGAAGGAAATCAGCTGTTCTGAATTCTTTTTAAAAAAGGGCAGAGATGACTGTAGTAACTCTTGGAAATGTGCAGTGAGCTGTGATGAGCCTTCTGGCTCTGACTGGGTTGCAGCTTGGGTAACATAAGGAGGATGGATTCAAAGGAGAGAGTATGAAGGCACATCAGGTTTAGAAGGATGTTGGCTCGTCAGTCCACCTCTTAAATCCAGACTGGAATATTCAACAGCTATCTGATGCATTTCTGTGAATTTTTATACAGATGCTCAGTGTGCCTAGAGGGTGAACTCAAATGAATCTGGGGATCCTCTGAACATCCTCCTCACCAGCAATTAAAAAGATTGCATTTTGTTTAGATGTTTTTTATCCCCTCTCAGTATGAGTTGGAACAAAACCAGAACTTTTTATTTGTTCAGTTCAAATCGGTAACACTTGATGTGAACCCACCTCTGAACACATTTATGAATATAAATAAAGCTTTAGAGCAACCCCGAGCACTCATTACAGCTTTTATCAATGTTTATAAGGTGTTATGAGCAGAGAGCATAATGCCTAGTAAAAGTATGATTTCTAATGGAATACAGCTTAAAACTTACAATTATAAGTGTACTTATGGTGCATTATAGGAGGTAGATTTATATAAATTGTTCGAAAAATGTGCCAGTTTTTAGCACAGCTTCACAAAATGCTCATACTCATAGGGTTAACCATGACTATAGACCCAAATACCATCCAGCAAAGCTTAAGACAAATAAAACATAATATGCCTTATGCTTCCTCCTGTGTTAGCTTTTACTACGCACCCACTCTGTTATGGGTCGGTTTTGATCTGTTTCTTAAATCAGCTGTACATTACACTAAAAACATTTCTCTATCATCCAGTTTGGTTCTCATCTCTAGGTTACCTTGTTCGGCTTCATTATCCATAAAAATATTTCTCATAATATTTTATGTAGTGGGCCTCTGGGTCTTTCTTTGTCAGTATACCCCTCACACAGACATCTATACTGAATTGATCTTACATGTCTGGACATGCCTGAGGTTGTTTTTTTGTGTGGGAAAAAACAGGTAAAATGAGAATTTCCTAAATCTCACATGATTAGAAGAGGATCTGGCTGTCAGTGTGGTGCCTGACAGTGCATATATGATTTTAGTTTTTGCTCTAATTATTAGATATTAATCTAACTTACCCTAACACGACAAGTGCCATAGTTTTAGTAAGAATAATTTTATTTTGTTGAAATAGAGTCAAAAAGTCTTGATGCAAAAAAGCTAATTTAAGTGGTTCTTTTAAGCATTTAAAAACAAAAACAGGTCGGTGCAGACCCTAACACAGGAGGAGGATTAAATTAACATGCTTTTTAATGACCAGCAGGCAAGTCTTAAAAGTATGGTTCCCATCTTTAAATAATGTGAAACTGCTCAGTTTGAGGTTTTGGGATCGTAATATCCTAGTGTTTGTGTCCTCTCCTTTTATACCCAAGAGCTCCCAGAAAACTTGTTTTTAAGTGGCCCAACACCTCAAACATGAACACACACTCATACACCTGTTCAAGAAGACAGTCACACCCTTCAGCAAACAAGCCAATCATAGGAGTTAAAAACAGCCCAAGAAAAATCACCAATGTTCTATGAGCAATTTTCATGAACAGTGTCTGGGCAAAGCTTCTGAAAGTTAGTATGCAAACGTTTTGAGATCAGCATTAATCTACATTAATACTGAGCTCAAAGTGTTGTTGCCTGCACTGATGTACTCCGGATATTTCCAGAAACTCTAATGCTTGCTCCCCAAACAGGAAGTCCATATAAAAATGTACCTTCAGCCTTCAATGTGCAAGCACACTGTGATAAATGCGGGACTGAGAGGTAATTGGCTTTATCAGCGGGGCTATTACAACCACATTTAGTCCGAAGAGATTTCTGATATATTTCCTGAATGAACACTAGTTCTCTGAATTCTCTTCCTCCGAATTGATTTAGCCTCATTATTTCTTGCATGTTGGATTTTGTGGATTTGAAGCGCACGTCACCCTGATATCTCTGTCACAAACATCTCTGGACCTTTGACTCAACATGCAGCTAGGTTTATATGGGAGGTTTCCATGCCAATGACCATTAAAGTATCCAATTTCAGTCCTATCTATTCAGCCTCATTCAGAGCCTGCCAGCTTTTAGAGAGGATGTGGGCGTAATGGAGTTGGTTCTTAAGGAGATGGCGAAGAGATGAGAACTACAGAGATTGAAGGCTTTAAGGGGGGTGAGGAGACAAGTAAGGGCTGCAGGGATAGAGACCATCGGAAATGAAAGACTGGATAACCAGCAGAGCTTATGTCGAGGTCTAAGGCCTAACAACTGACAGCCTTTGGAATTGATTTTACAGCACAAAGATGCTTCAGCTTGACCTGAGTGGTGGGGAAAGTGTAAATAGAATTTTTTGATTTGCCCTTGGAGTGTGCCCATTTGTTGGCTTTGCAGCTCCCTGGCTTGTTATATAATTCTATACTCCAACAGCGGTGATAATTGGGTTTAAAGAGCAAAGGAGGACAGCCAGATGACTGCAACAGCTGGTGCGCATACCTGAAAGATGCCCCCCTGGACTGCAGTGATGGTAAACCTCCTGCTCTTTCACATACATTTTTCACCTAAAAAAAAACACCCCAAAAAAACCCCATCTCTCCTCAACTCCCTCTAAAACCGTATCCTGATCGGTTTCTCAGACAGAAGTGTTAACCCTGACCTTAAACCAAACTGGAGACCTTTTTCAAAGTGCTAGACAACCACTTTTCACCAAAATGCTTTCACCTCACAGTCTGAAAAATTCTGCTTCTTGTAAAAATCACACAAAGGACTTTAAAGTAAGTTAATGAAGATTACCAAGAGGCATGGGAAGGCAGACACACAACCTGGAAGTCTACGCACGTGTCCTTTCAAAATTTATAAGGGCAAATATGATTCATAAGTCTAGTACCCTGCAAAATTATAAAAAGTGTGATGGTTTGAGTTTTTTTTCCAGCATGTCACACTGTTCTGCTGACATTCATAACTCTTCCTCAATTACCTGTGCTTTTTGTAAAGGGATTGAAAGGCCATAAAGTAGGAAAGAAGAGAAAAACTCAGGAACCTGAACGGCAGCCTTAATTTTCAGAGCTCAGAAATTTGTGAAAAGATAATACCTCTTTAAAAGCTGTGGGTCCATCAACTAATTCCCAAATCCAATTAAATCTTTTTTCTAACATTTGAAACACCTCAGCTAAAAAGTGTCTGAAACAGATCAAACCAAAACCTTATTAAACTTCATGTCTCTAAGGTCTAGCATTCACTCCCGTTCTCAGTCCGAAAGCTTTAATTCATCCAGACGTGTTTGTATTTAGTTATAGGGAATTGTTTCAGGCATTCACTCCATTCTCTGTCAAAAATATTGAAGTTTTGTTCTCACCGTTTTCACCCAACTGGTTAACCTGTAGAGATGGAGAAAGACAACATAATATGATTAATAAAGCACATAAACGTCAAGGTGGGTGTGGGATTTTAGTGGAGGAGAACGGCAGAAGAGAAGGCCATGAGAAAGATGAGTAAATCAGGTGGGTGTCAAGGAGGTGGGGAGGTAATTGGATTGTGTGAGCGCTCATATTTGACGAAGGCGAATCTGCTTCCTAGACCTTTTCACCCCTTTCGCTGAGCTCCTGTGTAATCAAGGGACAGAAAGGGGATGTGTGTATCACCGGCCAAACAAGCATGAACACAGAAAAGCCAAGTGGTCATTAAAAGATACAATTCACCATGTCAGGAACCATTTAAAAATGCAATCATGCACCCGTTCTGATGCGGTGTCCTGTCTTAGCGAAGCTGTCAGAGGTTTGTGAGGAGGAATGGAATTAATTACCACGACTATCAAGACTCTGCAGGAAGCGGAGCACTCGCAGAGGTGAGGTGATAATGAGCTGCCACGCCAGATTAGATCAATGCAGTGGGAGTCTGATGGGAGATGTTAGAGCTGTCCTGTACTTTCTGACTTCACTGCCTGCTTCAAAAAGCCTCAACATCCAAATAGAGTTAATGAAACTGCTTGAAATG
The DNA here is from genome assembly GCA_962446985.1 of Xyrichtys novacula. NCBI lineage: Eukaryota > Metazoa > Chordata > Actinopteri > Labriformes > Labridae > Xyrichtys > Xyrichtys novacula. The sequence continues at coordinate 18,913,162 of OY660874.1, read as the reverse complement.
GACTTAAGTTGTCTGTTTGAACTTTGGTGCATCTGAAGATCAGTGGGGACAAAGATGAGGTGAGAAAAACTCACACATGTCCAGAATAATAATACACCTCAGTTCAATTTAAAATGAGAAATTAAATGAGAAAACAGACTGGAATTCATATTGAGGCTTTTTTGTTATATATAAAAGCAAACAAGACCATCAGTGACAGGAGTGTCAGTCTTTATAGTGTAATTTTCAATGCCTGAAATGAGCGAGAGGGGGTCGATGTCAGCTGAGCAGCTGAAGAAACAGCCTTGTTTTTACAATTTCAACACAAAAAGTCACTCTCAACGATAGATGTGACTGTTTAAAGCCAGCAGGATGAGATATTTTGTCTACATAAGCATATAGAGGAAAACTGATTTGTCCAAAAGTTCTTCACAGGAGCGTTGAATAATTCACAACAAAATCAAATCTAACTCACTCATAATTTGGAATTATCTAGACCAAAACAAAGCCTGATTTCAACAAAAACTTAACTGACACACGTTTATATTCTCATTGCAATTGTTTTTCACAGGTTTCTCCATGTTCATGATCTAAATTTAGCATATTAGCACGCTAACAGCTGGTTATTAGCAACTACAAAAAGTGCAGTTGTAGATAGCAAAATTGTTTTTGGTTATGTGGCGATCTCTTCAGATACTGTTGACTGGATTTTTGCCAAATTTCAGTGGGAAAAATAATCAGATCTTAGCTGTGTACCAGTCCTCTGAAGGATGGATTTGAAGACTGTTGAAGTGGGCTGGCAGCAGAGGCACCAGGAATTATATACACATAAATGATCATAAATGTTCTTCCTTGCACTGCGTCATCCTGCTGTGGTCCGTAATGGACTGGCCTGAAGTCTCGCTACAAACAAGCGGCTGCTGGAAGAGAGTAGGTGAGTTGTGTTTAGTCTCTTTGCTAAAGAAATTAGGCAAAGCTAAAAAGATGTTTGGTGGTTATTGCTGTGGCTGGGACCCTGTATGTACTGTTGATGAAGTTAGGTGCTGTTCTGAGCATTATTTGTGGCTATAGAGTGGCGTTTTGGTTGAGGTTTGTGTGTGGCTCCTCAGACCACCGTGTATTATTATTGTGCGGTCGTTACTAAAGTTGGTATAACTAGAGAGGCAAGCGGTCGACAACATTCATCTCTAGAGGGGGTGTCTAACTTGGTGTTACGGTGTTTGACCCTAAATTAATTTTACGCCGGAATATCCCTTTAAGGCACCCACTCTGTTGGGAGTTTTTCTGGTTCATTATGAAGATAATAAGGATAAGAGATTGGCGAATCAGAGGCAAGACTTGATTGAATGACTGACTGACTGATAGGCAGACACACTGGAGGTATTTGATGGAAGGCTAATGGCCCGCCTCTGGTAGGATGATTGAATTATGTTGTGTAAGCATTACCAATATGGCGACCATAAACGACAGGCTTCAAAACCCTGCTTCACAAAGAAATGGTCATTAATCATACCCTCTGTGATCCTCAACCCACCGTGATGTATTTGACTCAGTAATCTCTCACAAATGTGGTTACAGACTCCCTTTGTAAACACACACAAGCATATGAGTGTAACTAAAGGTTATGTCTTTATAGTAAATACTAAAGCTGTCTTATTGCTTTCAGATGGATGCCTGTAGAAGCTGTATTCAGCTGGGTGTGAGGATGAAGTGTCCTTGTGTCTATTTTCACCAGCAAAGATTCACAGCTAGGAAGAAGTGAGACAAAAGGAAGCAAAAGTTCCTCACAGTGGTTTAGACTTGGTATCTATCTAGCCCATTCATCGGTTTATTCTTTCAGAGGAAGGTGACAGCACATGTTCAGAGCCAAGCCGGTGTGGCTAAAATGGTGGTGTTTTCAACAGGTGTGATCTTGTAACAGGATCTAACAATCTGCTGTTCGTGAGTCACCCTCTGCTCCTGCTGATCTCCTGAGAAACCTTGTTGTTGTAAGATGGGAAAGCAGCCAGTTGATCATGTGGTTATCTCAAGTCATCACAGCTTTATTTCTTTTAATACCATGAACTAAGTAATGACCCAAATTACATTTATGTTTGTTTAAAAAATATAAGAACAATAGAAAAATGCTGCTTAAACTTTTATTCTGTGTTGTTTTTGTGGGTTGTGTTCATCTTCAGGAAGTGCAGCAGTATTAAATTGAGGTGTAAAATATTTATGGTCCTGGATTTCAGTCAGAGGGAACAAAAGACTCCTTATATTAGAAATAATAGGCTCTGTAAATCAGCAAGGAGTCTTATGAGCATTCAATAATTTTATACACCTCATTTATGTGATCATTTCTGAACACCTATTCAGCTGGTTTTAATTAAAATCCCAGCAGTGTTTTATGGCAGTTTTTACATCTTTATTGTGCATCTTTGTCGGGAAGCAGGTTTGAGAGTGAGGGACCATGTGAAGCAACAACGAAAGCAGGAGAGAAAAAGAGCACTTAATGAAAAAAAAACAGAAACAGTTTCCATGTCATAAATTTGAACTTGAATAAAACAGAATAAAATATAAGATTTTGTTTTGAGGATGTTTTCTATATTATTGTTATCCAACTGTTTTCATTGTCCAAAGCACGATATAACCTCTGGTGTTGATAAATAAGATCAATGCAGTAGGACCATTGACTATATAGAATGGACAGCGTCTGCCTCCTCGCTGGGTGAAGCCACTCCAAGAACAGCACCCTCTGGTGACAGGCTGCAGTATAGGTCATAAATGCCACCTCCTCCAGCAAAATTTATGGAGCTGTGGACAAACTTCAGAAATTCATTACACAGAACATAAATTCTTTTCCCCCCTGATTGCGATGTTGACGTGTAGTTACTGTAAGACTGGTTTGTGCTCTAGTCCTCTTTTATTTCTGTACGGCTCCATTTTAAAAGTTATTAGGGGGTTCATGTTTTCTATGATTGACACTTGATACAGCCTATGAACGTACGAAGACTGCGTAGCTCACCCAAGGATACGCTGCTTGAGCCGAGCGTCATCTCAGCGTATCTCAGCGATTCTCCCGCCAAATGTGCACAATGCTACTGCGCAAGTGGTGGAGTGTGTACAATGCTACCGCGCAGTGTTGTTTCCAGAAGATGGAGAAAAAATGCTGAATTACTGAGAACTTTTCGGCTCTAAATCTGTATACTGGAAGAAGGTGGAACCAAGTTGTCCGTAGTATATACAGTCTGTGAGTAGTAACTTGTAAGCGCCTAAAGCTGGCTCCAAGAGTTGAGGAAGTCCAAGCTGATCCAGTTTATTATCCGGTGCAAAAAATGCAGATTTGTTGCACATCCATGATCTGAATCTCATGTTCGACCACATCCCTTAAGTGCTCTATTGGATTGCGATCTGGTGACAGTGGAGGTATCAACAACCATGGTACTTTCAAAGTCACTTCAATCCCCTTTGATTTGAACACGCCTGAATGGATTGAGCTGCTGTCATGTGATTTTCTGATTAGCTATTTGTGTTAATGAGTAATTGAACAGGTGTAACTTATAAATGATAAGTGTATAGACTGTAGTATACAGCAGGGCGAGTTTGGAGGAGTGTAAAATCAGTCAGGCTCATGAAATGACAGCAGTTGGTTTAACAAGCTCAAACTCTGAGCCTGTGTTTTTGTTTGAGAAAGGGGAATATCCACACACTTAGTGCAATTTTCTCCCCTAATGCACCAAGCTTTCAGCCTGGTTGAAAGCTCAGCACATTAGAGGGAAAATTGCACTGACTCAGTGTGTGGATCTCCTCCTTTCTATGTTTGAGTTGCTTTTTACTCTGACACCTCAAAGTTTGAGACAGGGTGAGTGGCGGTCTTCTTACTACATATCTATTTCTTTTTTGAACGTTGAAGAAAAGGAGGTACAAAAAAAATTAAACACAAAACATAGCTATGTAAGCAGCTTTCGGTGGGGCTGCTCTTTTTAATTACAGCACAAATTAGAGCAGTTTCAGGTCAAAAATCAGGGTGTCAGCGGAAAGCCTTTGAAATATCATGATTTGATTTTGTTTTTTATCTCGCTAGTAATAGAGGAAAACTATTCCAGAGCCAACAGTCATTTTCATCTCTATCAAACCCTTTTTATGGTGCAAAATGCAGGCACATGTAATCATTTCTGCTATCTGCAGGTAATTTTTATTTTGAAAAAAGGGGGCATGAGAGGTTCCTTTTCATGTGCTTTTCCTACAGTGTGGGTGTAATTGCTTACAATGAAAGTACACCCACCTGCAAGCTTCTCTGCTATTAGCAAACGACAGTCCATCTCCACTGATGTAACAGGAGATCGAGGAGCAGAGTATCTCTGCGCTCATTTCTGAGAGAGAACAAGTCAAGCGGTTTATGTGAGAGTTTCATGTGCGTGTATATGTTCATGTGAGCGCACATCACTGGACCTCACGTTGCTTTCACGCCTGACTTGGCATCGCCGCCTCCACGACTCTCACGGTGGGGACAGATGGCGAGGACTTACCCCACGAACAAACCTCCCAACACACACCCTCAGCCAGACATGATGTGCTGCACATTAACTTCCATGGCACCCACTGACTTGTCTCTCAATCCAACAATGACTCATACACAGCATCCTTTCCCACCAAGTGATTGTATTTGGGTGCATGGGTCTGGCTGACAGTATGCTATGATAAATCACCCAAAGTCAGCAAGTAAAACAACAGGCCCTGCTGTTTTCTGTTGCCACACATCACCTGCTGCTGCCCACTCCAGTAAAACAGGAGCCTTGTATAAGCTGCAGATTTCTATAATTACCCCTTTAAACCCCCCTGAGGCGATATTCATCATGAAATCATTTTCTGTTAAGTATATCAAGCTTAAAGGTACTTGAATGCAGCATGGGGATAATGATCACGATGAGAACCTGGAGCTGAATTTAATCAGCGACAGCTTGAGAAGTCAATTTGTTTTCAGAGATTTAATTACTACTTCTTGTTTTCCAGATCTGTAAGTGAAAAGCAGAACATCTGGCAAATGTATCTCAATATGATTGTAATGATTTTCATATAAATACATGCAAAACACTTAAACGTAGGGGTGGGAGAAAAAATCGATTCACATAAGTATTGCACTTTTTTGTTTTACAATTTTTAAATCAATTTTCATGTTCAAATATTGATTTTTCTTTTTCAAATTTAAGAATAAATCTTAAAAACTGACTTACATGTGATGTGTATTTTTTAGCAGCCTTCAGGCTCCATGTTCACCTTTACAGACAGAACTTTATAAATCCTTGACTTCACTTCACCCCTCAAGGCTTTTACTGTGTCCCATTCCCAAATACAATGGGTTTATGTTCCTTTAAAGAGGCCATGCTTGAAACACTGGTCAGAAATACTGCCATTGAATCTGTGTAGTTTCGTGGTGTAATGTAATTATGCATGAACGAGCTTTCATTTCTTTCAGCATCATACATGTCAACCAGACGCATCAGTTTTGCTACAATGGTCACTCTGGTGGTTTTGCATAATTTAGCAAATTGACGACAAGTCCTGTTTTGTTTTTTTTCACACTTGACTGCTCTACCCATAATGTCTTCATAATATGGACATCTAAAAAAACATGATGCATAATTATCTAATCAACCATCAGACACCGCCGTGATGTAATATGTCAGGCTGCGTGTTTAAGCAGTGTACAGCTGATCTTGAAGCACTCAAATCTGTGGGTGGATAACTGTGTGTGTTTATGTGTCTGTGCCTGATGGTGGTGCAAATGTGAGCGACTGTGTAGGCGGACATCATGATGATTCTGCAAGGTCGAACATGAAATTCACAACAGAAAGATGCCACTCTGGACCATATACAGTCCATGCAACAGATCAGCTTGATGCTCATGTTTTAGGTGAATAAAGGCCTGACCTTCAGTTTTTGCTGTCCAAACTGGCCTCACAAGACTGGTTGGAGTCTGAAGAGTAGAACTAAAATGTCAGTGGAAAAATCTTAAGTCACACAAGCTCTTATAAACAAAGCTTGACTGTTGTCAAGCTTCAGAGAGGTCATCAGACACTTAATAGAAACGTTTTTTCCATTGAGAGCCTTTTTGGACCCACCATTAAGACTGTGTAAAATAAAGATAGGTCTTTTATTTGCTGCCTGCTTTTTAACTTCATTCTCAATACTGACATTCCTCCTCTCCCATTCTTCTGAACCTTAATGCATCAAAACTCATGCCTATAAAACTATTTTTAAAAATTTTCATTGTTTCTTTTGCCTTCTTTGCAGAATTTAGAATGAGATGCATTACCTATTGTCCGAAATCCTTTCAAGCCAATAAAACAAGACAATATTGATTTGGTTTAAGATAACTGACATCTTTAGAGAATTTACTTTACTTTCTCTATTTGTATTACAGCAACACATCTGAACAAAGGGAATTAAAGCTGCTGTGTGCAAATAGGCCATCATCCCATCATTATGAACGCTTTGTTAAAGCACTAAGGTCATGCGTTGTGAGTGTGTGAGGAATGAGGATTTGAGATGGCATTCGAAAAGAGGGGGATTCTATCATAGTATCCCATGTTGCCTGGAAACAAGATGCCCATTACATAAGACAGAAAAGCCCCATTCAGCATGTAACAGTCTTATTATAGTGTTCACACCTTTTTAAAGCTGTCGAGACTCTTAAAGCCGTTAATTTACATATATGTTTTTGCAAATATTGTACTGAACAGCGTAAACTCTTCTGAAGCATGCTATAAATAATGACAAAGTGATGAACTATGTGTTGTCACTTACTGTAAACTTGTTTGTGGGATTTCTCATATCCATGCTTGCTGTGTTTACATTAAGGGTTCTATTAAAAAGGGATTTAAAAAAATGTGCTGTCTACTATTTCCATATATGGACATTTGTTAACATTTAGTGGAGAACAGGACATTTATCTTTCTTTCCTCTAAATACAGGAAAATCTGCAGAAATGTGAAGTCATGCAGAGTCTGTGATTTGGCATTTTAAAGTCTGCATCAGAGTCTTCATGCAACTAACGATGGGAAAGTTGGACGACACAATGCTGTGTAACACAACCACAACATAACTCAGTGTTAGTGAGTCTGATTATAGAGACTGGAATTTGGCGGTCCTTTTTTTAACAACCCATCTACAATGCATAGAGTAATTATTACTTTTGATAGAAATACAAAAATGATCAAATAAATGGCTTCTTACCAATCAGACCCACAAACAATCAACTCTAAAACAAGTTAATAAAGCACTGTCGTAAAAAAGGCAGACAAGAGTGCAACAACTTTAAACCAGTGATTTAATTAATCACAACAGAGGCTTCTAAACATATTACAACACCCGAACAGATTGTGTTTCCCCCATGTGCACATTTTTAATCATCCTCTTGAATAAAACTTTAAATCCTGGGGCAAGAAAGAGAATCAGTGTTCCAAATGCAGAAAGTGTAAAGATCAGAGTCCAAGTGTCTTATGGTTTTTAAGTGAATAATCATTCAGCATGGGCAGGGTCACACAGGGCTGAGGCCTCAGACGACTAAAAAAAAGAAAAATCGTAGCATGACATGGTTTGTAATTATTGCGGCAGAAATCCCAAATCCTACAAAAATGTGGGAAAAATAAAAAAAAAGACACTGTGTTTTCTATGCATCATCGGGTTTGTCTGCTGGTGGTCCACACGGCTGAAGCATCTTCTCCATCAAGTTAAAGCGGACACGCGCTTTGCTCTCATTCTCAGCCACAGAGAAGTAGTTGAGCAGGTCAAAATGTCCCATGTAAGAGCAGTAAGAGTCTCTATGCTGGTTGACCAACCACTCCCACTTGCTGGTGTCAGCATGTCCTGTGCCGATGTATTTGGACTGAAGATGCTCCAACTGACTGTGGATGTTGTATCGGTCGGTCATTGTTGCTGGAATGGGAGTCCCTGAAGCTCTGGTGAGAGGGGGAAAAATATGACTGAATACAGGATTCATGCAGGGGCAGACACTGGGTATAAGAGTGTGAGTGAAAATGGAATGAAATCGGAGGCCAAAGGATGTTTAGAGGTCATATGACATAATGATGATGACATGGCTCGAAACCTATTTGCTTAACGACTTGGATGACCCAAGTGGTCAAGTGGAGTGAATGTAAGGCTTTGTAAGTAAATCCAAAGAACTGAGTATGTTATATTTGTCACACTATCTGACTCATAAAGCTTATTCATATCATCATGATAAAAGTCGAACAAAGGCCTTCTTTTAAGTACTTGGATGTAATGATGGACCGTTTGTACTCCTGGGAAGACCACGCTGAATGTATCTAAGTCAAGAAAACAAATTTACCCTCTACTTATTTAGATATTTTGGTGCAGGCTGACAAATACTTGTTTTGTTCTTGACTTTTATGATCTCAAGTAAGGCTGCACGATATTGGAAAAAAATAATATTGCGATTTTTTCAACCCTGCGATATATATTGCGATATTAAAAATACAGGAATTTTCACCAGATGACCTGAATAACACTTAATGTTATGCTGCACCGCTGAAATCTTGAGGACAGTTAATCTGCTCTGATCTTACCTCTTTTTGTGAATGTTAGTAGAACGGCTTCTGTCTGTCTCAGAGATATTTTTAGCTTTTATTGTGCTGGGACGTTATTGTGGCAACAGATGAACACAGAAGACGTGTTTTGGTCGACATTATCCTTCTTTTAACCGAAATCATTCCAGATAACTGACTTTCCTTTTCTTTTTGGCAACAAATCTTCATTTTCGGTGGATTTCGCTTGTTCGTTGTTCATTTTGCGATCGTTGTTGTTGTTGTTAGCGGTGTTGTGCCGAGAAACGCATGTCCTCCGAGAATTGCATGCACCTCGCAAAACGCGCACTGCTTATAGTAGAGTGGTCCATGGAAATGTACAATTTAAAACCCATACAGTTCTTATTTGTTGGGCTTAACAGTCAGTAAAGTTCCGAAAGTAATTCTCAGCGGACACACGTCTCCCTCCATGTGCAGAACATGTGCAGGGGTGGGTTTCCTCCTCCCTGATTTTGATTGACAGCTGGCAGGGTAGTCTGATTGGCAACTGAGAAGTGAGTCTGATTGGCAACTGAGTTAAGGACGAAGGTGATTGGTGGATCGCTGCACAGCACATGCAGAGTCACATGGAGTGTATCTCAGTCGGTTACCCTTGAAATTAAATGAGTTCATTCACCTCCAATATCGCAGGCTCTGCGATGTGACTATCGCACACACGTACATCGCGATGACGATAGTCAAACGATATATCGTGCAGGCCTAATCTCAAGTGTCCTAAAGTAGGATGTGTCCACTGCTCTGAGGTCGACATTTCTCATCATATACATTCCAGTGAAAAGATTAATATTGGCCAATTTGACCAGAGGCTCCAAGAATGAGCAATAATATGATAAGCCTGCATTGATTCCTAGCCCTGACTCTGCTGTCCAAAAGTCTGTTAAAAGGTTTTGGTCAATATGTTTTAAGTCTGATTTTTTTTGTGTTTGTATCTTGTCTTAAAGGGATATTCCGGCGTAAAATTAATTTAGGGTCAAACACACTGTAACACCAAGTTAGACACCCCCTTGAGAGATGAATGTTGCTGACCGCTTGCTTCTCTAGTTATACCAACTTTAGTAATGACTGTACGATAGTAATACACAGCGGTCTGAGGAGCCATAAACAAACCTCAACCAAAAAGCCACTCTATAGCCACATATCATGCTCAGAACAGCACCTAACTTCATCAACAGTACATATAGGATCCCAGCCACAGTACAAGCCACCAAACATCTTTTACGCTTTGCCTAATTTCTTTGGCAAAGAGACTAAACACAACTCACCTACTCTCTTCCAGCAGCTGCTTGTTTGTAGCGAGACCTCAGGCCAGTCCATTATGGACTACAGCGGGGTGACGCAGCTCAAGGAAGAACATTTATGATCAATCCTTTATCATTTACTTGAAGTAATAATCATCATATTAATCATTTTGCACTGCAGACGTGGTAGTTCTTCTGCCTTTGCGTCTCAGTCTGATTGGATTTCCATGAAGACATGAACATAAATGTTCTTCCTTGAGCTGCGACACCCCGCTGTAGTCCGTAACGGATTGGCTGCTGGAGGAAAGTGGGTGAGTTGTGTTTAATCTCTTTCCATAAGAAATTAGGCTGTGTTGATGTACTGTTGATGAAGTTAGGTGCTGTTTATGGCTCCTCAGACCACTGTGTGTTGCTATCGTGTGGTCGTTACTTAAGTTGGTGTTACGTTGTGTTTGACAATAACTTAATTTTACGCCGAAATATCCCTTCAAGATTTAAATGAGACAAATGAAACTGCCTGGTCTCTGAACTATAATACATGAGTACTCAATGCATACTTCATGTTTAAGAACACGACATATCAGCGTTGCGCCCTATAATCTCAATTTACCTACTTTCTGAACCACAAACTCTCTGGAATTTACTGAAATAACTCGGTGTTTTTATAACCTCGACACGTAAAGCGTCCTCGCGCTTCTTCAGAGAAACAGCTAGCATGCTAATGTTGAATCAATAGCACTCTAGCTAACAACATCATGAACCCGGTGAACGATCGTAAACTTCTACTTAAGAATCTTCACATTCACTTATGCTTCTGTTCAAGTCAAACATGTCACGTTGATAGTAAAATAAGATACTTACTTCAAACGCTGAGGATACTTTGATAACGAGGAAACAAGATGTAAATGGTTTCTGTTCACAGAGCGTCGCGAGGAAGAGAGCGGGGACTTCCGGTGTGTCTCCCCGTGAAAATGAACCGGTTAGAAACAAGGCGGAAAACATCTCATTTCCCTCCAACTGAGTTTGCTTTAAGGGAGTAGCAGAGGTAACGAACCAGGTAAATATGGCTCAGTTTTAGGGAAATAAAGTGGAGTTGTGCTGAGGATACCTGGGCCAGCACATCTGAGAGACCATCCAGTCTTGCTCTGTCACCCACAGAGGTAAGAGTTCCCTTGTCTCGGAAAAATGACTCAAGTTTTCATCTCCCAGCCTTTGAATAAGTGGGAATCTGAAAATGCACTAGAGCACTATGTCCATTGTATTTCCAAGCTATGTCCAACTACTAAATACCTGTAAACATGTGAGTTTTAGGGTTTAGTTACACTTGATAACATGTTAAAATGTACAGCCAAACATAATTATATCTTAAAGGAAGAGCGGTGAGATGCATAACATCAACAATGGAGTGAAAAGGAAGATATCAGAATTCCTTGTGAGGCAAACATCAAAGATATATTCACATTTCATCACAACAGGTTTCTCAAAACCTTAAAAAAAAATAAAAAAGTTTGGTGTCATTAAAGTTACAAGGATTCATCCTCTTGAAACAATGAATGTCATCTTCAAATTGCATTAATACACCAAATAGTTGCTGAGACTTTCCAGTTGAAACAAACAACTTAAACCTCATGGCACTCCAAGAAAAAGTAAATGGCTCACCCTTGTTGGAGAGATACTAATGTGGCACCCGAATCTACATAACCCTGGATATAATACTATATCCAGGGCAATATATAATACAGGACATAACACTGTGGATAAAAACACACACTAAATTTCTTACCTGTTATCAGCCAGTAACCTTAATATTCCAAGTGGCTTTTTGATTATTTTGATTTATGTTTATTGTCTGGCTGGAATGATAAAATGTTTGGGGATTAAATATATATATATATATATATATATATATATATATATATATATATATATATATATTTATTTTTTATTTTTTAAATCATCTTGTGATACTTAGAGAATATCTGTATTTCACTGAATGACCTAACAGTTTCCTCAAGAGGTAAAAATTACATTTTAGGCTTTAATTCTAAGGGGAATAGAGTCATTTTTCATAAAACAGAGAACTCAAAAAATGTTTTATTTCTACATCCCCACAAGAACAAGAAATGTATTGTTCTGTGGAGTTATCTGAGGACAAACCATAGGAAAAATTGCATAACGGTGTCCCATGCGATGAATATATCTTTTATAGCCAAAGGCTTATTTTTCAGCTCTGGTCCCTTGATAGGAACACTTTGCACCTTGGGTAATTACTTGACTTTTGCAAGGGTTCTTTGCTTTTCTATTTCAAACTTTTTATAATGATTTGGCTGAGCTGAAGAACCTCTTCTTTTCTTGGTTTTATGAGAAACAGCAGTGTGATACATAGGTAGATTGATGAAACTTTATTTAACCAGAAAAAACCTAATTGAGATTGAAAATCTTATTTGCAAGAGTGTCCTGGCCAAGACAGGCAGCAGTACATTTACAAAGTTATAAACATAAACAACTACAGAAACATACAGACATAACAACCAGCTAAGTCGCAGAGCAGAACATTTTAGTCAAAACACTTACAGCCTGCTTCATCTTACTCTAGGGCCTTTAATCTACATTTATAAAGATTTAAAGAGACACATTTTTTCTTGTAGCAGATTCCAGTCTGCAGGAGCAGCATATCTAAAACCTCTTTTGCCCCTTTTTAAGACAAACTTTGGGGACAGATAGCAAAAGTAGATTTTGTGTCTGAGTCACAGATCGATGGCTATAGTTTCCAGAACTTTTAACATGAATACAATTATGCAACAAGTATGGTGGAAGCAGGGCCAAGTATAGCCTTGTAAATCAGGATGTGATTTACAAGCCAGTAGTCAAAGAAACAGCTACTATTCATGGTGTCATTGACATGGTCATTTGTTTGGTTGCAATACAATTAATGTCTCAGTGGGCACGATGGTGGTACTACTGCTGTGCAGGAACTGGAGGTAGTGACAGAGGTGTTGTAGCGACAGGCTCAAAAGCCAGCTGAGCATGATAGTGCTCTCTCTGTGTGAATCTTCCCGAAAACATCCTGAAACTACCCAGGTTAGCTGGCTGTGTGTTCATGTTACATCTGGGGAATATTCCCAATAACTCATTTTATGACAATGTTCATGTTAATTCAGGATGAGTTCATATGTTTCAGTAAAATATGACTGCAAATGAGCGAGCAGGAGTGATGACATATACTCTATGTGACCATCAAGCCTAGTTTTGCTTACTCCCACAGTTCAAATCAATAGCAGAGTCTGTCACTTTGTGCATTTGTTGATATTTTTTGTGGAAAATTCAATTAAAAGTAAATTCATGCCTAACAGCTAGCAAGTGTGCCTGTAAAGCTCCCTCTGTGTTGTTTACCTCTTGGGTTTTCTCAACACCTTAACTCAGTGTGAAGTCACACACCTATATTCTTGTTGATCATCACAAGAGCTAAGCTGCGTGAACACCATACAGTGAAAAAACAACATGAAAAAATGCTGCTGATAATAAAGCGAGGCATCTGTGTTTGAGTCACACAAGGAAGACAAATACCAATAAAAGCTCTGCAAGTCGTGTCAGAAAAGTCATGAAAACGCCACAAATCTTCCTTTTGTGTCAGTGATGAATGGAGAAAAAATAAGAATCAGCTAAGTTTGTTACGAGAATAATGGAGATCAGTAAAAGCACAGCGGAGAAGAGATTCATTAACTCTGAAAAGAAAACTCATCCATTAACTGAGGATATTTTTTTTTTTTTCCGAGGTTCACCTTCATGTGTGACTAAACTGAAAAGCACTGCCTCTGCAACCTCTGATTTCCCCCATGAGGATTACTCTTCATTGATCGTCTCTATGGCTGACTGCCCTTAAGAAAAATACCTGATGAGAATATCTGAGTATGAAGGATAACAGTGATTAGAAAAGACGGTTCATTTATCACGGCACACCATGGAGATCCACGGGGATTGAGATTACATTTCTGAGAGCACATCTTGGCAGAAACCACAGGGAGTAAGGTCGAGGCTGTCTGACATTTTCACTGTGGGCTGGACCTACTATCATCCTTATTATTATGAGAGGAAAAAGAGTGAAAGAGCCCAGAAGATGCTGTGAGCCTTAATTGGGTTCTATAGGACTGCGCCTGTGCTACGATGCAGCGTTTTTAGTGGCGTTTGATGGGTAAATTATACTGTATCTTGAGAGTCTTATCGCAGGAGAAGCTGGATGCACAACTAGAATATAAGGGACCTGCATCAGACTGAGGACAGATACAATTATACAGACAGTTTTTCTACATTTAGTGCGACATCCACTCGAAAACAGAGGGCTGAAATAAAAACACATCAGAGACATGCTCTTAAAACACTATAAAACTCTCTTCTCTGTGTGTTTTTTATTCTGCATGTGGTCTTTTCATCAATTTCCACTTAACTTTGTTGCACCCAGCAGTTTGCATAACAAGCACTAGCTTCATATTATTCATCACAGTGGGGTTATTGTTTCAAAATGGGACAAACCACACTGTGTGGAGAACTTTCTGTAAATATCACAGACACATTTGCAGGGTTTTTCAGTTTCATGGAAGGGAATTGTTTGGTAAATCTATTCTCACAAGCAATAATATAATTTAGTAGAATGTACTGAAAAAGTGGAGATAGTTTGTTGGATTTTATGCAATGAATTTACACCACGTTTTTTGATCAGTGAAAACCAGCAGAGTAAAGAATGAATGAATTTAAAAACGACATAACCAATGTGTTAAAATCAAGCAGAGTTTAATCTTAAATCTTAAATTGGTACATGGATTATTATCCACAAAACCAGATTCAACACTCCAAAAGAGAGCAGGTTAATATAGTTGACTTTCCCAGGCTAAGGGTGGGAAATGTAAATATTGTTATCATGTATTATTACAGAGTTCCAGGTCATAAATCGTATAAACCTGATTAATCTGACAGATTGTAGTCATGATACCGCTCTCCAATGATAAGAAGCCACATAGACAATAGTAAGTGAGAATCAGGAGGGATATGAAGCCATATTTTCAAACACATTTGACAGCCTGTTATCTAACATGAGAACGCAGCTAATGTTAGCATTCAGCCACTTCCTATACAATTAGGCTGATACGAAGACAAAACCATTGGTGTCATGTTTTAAGGAGTGACCCTGCTAATTGGCAACTTTTAGTTGAACACTAATATGGTTGTCATAGGAACAGCATGAGATTCACCAGTCAATGGGGTCATCCCTTAAACCCTAAGTCTGATATCTGCCTGCAGGGGCATTATGATTAGATTGGGGAGGGGTACTCAACACAACAAACTGGATTTGGTCTCAGTAGGTCTGCAGTTTTCTCAGAAAGTCAACAGGAGAGATTGAGGGGTGATTTGTTGTGTTGAAAACTGCAATATTTCATGACACTTTGGAATTTAAACAATGTTTAATTAATGTCCAGCTGAGTTTTACATCAATCATAACCCTAAAAAAACTTCCTTTATTTATCTGAACTTTTACATTTGTATTCTTTTTTTGTACTTTCCAAACAATATTATTTTTGTTTTTGTTTTGTCTGACTCTAATGAGAATTTATTCCTCATTTTAGAGATGCAAAAAGACCAATTCATGAAGAGTTATCTACTAGCAAAGACGTGTGAAACACTGTGATTTTTGGTCTCTAATACAAGACAGAGAACAATACAAAATACTAAATTGTGTTGTTTTTTTTTTTCTGGCTGATTAGTCAGGTTCTTTTTTCCACCCTGACAGGTTTCAATCTGAGCTTCATTCAGGTCGGGATAAGCAAAAATCTGTCTGACTCAAGGGAGAAGAACATTCATAACATTTTGATCTTTGACAAAGCTGTACCTTTTCATGGATATGCTATAAGCTTTGTTTTCTGATGAAAAGTCTGATCCTGCTTTCTTTCAAAGCCAAGCATGTCACTCACCCCAAGTCTATGGAAAATTAAAGCAAAGGATGATCAGGCTGCATGCTGTTAATTGCCTCTTTGTTTTACAAAACACTGATGCAGTCTCTCAGTAGCTGTTAATTTCTAACAAAGTGTAATGAAGCCCCAAGATGGTGGTTGGTATATTGGAAATGCTGATTCCAAATAACTTCAGAGGTGAATTTGAGGTCAGTATTGCTGCCTGGCCAACACCCACAGTGTGGTCCTCTATCATTCAAATGATTATGCCTTGTTATATATAACCTTCAGCCCCAGTACTACCAAAATGGAGGTGGCTCAAATAAATTCAGCTCCTGTTCAGTGGCCACAAATGAAGATCTGGGGTAGGGACCAAAATTACCTTCGTAATAGACAGTAAACATATCAATCTATGCTTAAAGTTTCCTTGGCTTGTGGAGCAAGACTCAAAGAGGAATACTAACTGCAGTTTTTGGCACAAGGGCGCAAGATTTTACTTTGTATGGTTTTTGCTTGATGGCCTTGTTTAACACCAACTCAGTAAAAAATTACTGTCAAGAAATAATCAATCTTATTCAATGTGGTCTGGTTTGCTCTTGTTGGCCATAAAGAGGAGTCTATATTGATATCTGCCTGTTCAATAGTTATCTAAATTCTCCTCACAGGAGGTATCACAGAAGGCCATAAATCGGATTCTGTTGGGATCACTTAAAGGGATATTCCGGCGTAAAATTGATTTAGGGTCAAACACACCTTTACACCAAGTTAGACACCCCCTCGAGAGATGAATGTTGCCGACTGCTAAAAAGATGTTTGGTGGCTAGTGCTATGGCTTGGACCCTATACGTACTGTTGATGAAGTTAGGTGCTGTTCTGAGCATTATTTGTGGCTGTAGAGTGGCTTTTTGGTTGAAGTTTGTTTATGGCTCCTCAGACCACTGTCTATTGCTATCGTGAGGTCGTTTCTAAAGTTGGTATAACTAGAAAAGCAAGCGGTTGGCATCATTAATCTCTCGAGGGGGTGTCTAAACTCAGTGTTATGGTGTGTTTGACCCCAAATAAATTTTACGCCGGAATATCCCTTTAAGGCATCCCCCAGGGTTCTATCTCAGGTCCTATTTTGTTCACTGTTTCTATAAAGGACTCGAGTAAGGATATTAAAGGAAAAATACACTTCTATGCTAATGACACTTTTATTTGTATGCATGCTACCTCCAATTGCATCAATAAAACCCCTTACTCACTCCCGCAGTGGTTTAAAGGGTTGGACATCATTGACATTTCACAGACCTTTAGAATCTCTTCCCAGAGTGCTGGCAGTGAGCACTGGTATTCCACTCTGGGAAAACATCCGGCTTATCTCTGTACTTCTCTCTATACCAGCTCTACTGGGTATCAGGTGCAATCAACAGCAGCCCTAGATGCTAAAATATGAAGCCAAAGTGTCCATTTGAGTCCGGCTCCAAGAGCTCAGGAGACCCCATTTACATACACTCACATCATTTGAATGCCCATCTATACAGCAGGAATTTGCATGTTTTACAGCTGGTTCAAAAAACTGGTCTGAGTAGTTCATATCTTCAGCTGTGCACACTGTGGGAGAGGGAAGATTTCTGGTTGCTTTAAGTTCATGAGATTTGCATAATTAGAGGTATTGCCCAACCACTTTAAGAATATCACAAAGAGCATGGTGGCAGAGGCATGTGGATGTCAACCAATTAGCGTATGGATGTTAGATTACAATGACTCTGTGAATGTATGATGTGAAGGGCTCTTAAGCGAGGTGCTCAAGTGGTTTCAGTTAAGGACACCACTTATCATAAAGCATTCAAGGGTCACTCATGCACTCTTGTGTGTTTAAGGATAGACTTTTTTTACTTGATTTCCATGCTTTAAGAGCTCAGATTCTAAATATGGCCTTTCCCTCTAGCTCTTTGTTTTTGCTCTCCTGATAGCTGCAGCTTTATCTCTTCTTTGCAGAGCTGCCCCCACTGTAATATAACAGCCACGAGGGCGTGATAATCAAACTTTGATAGGCAATCTTTTAGTGAGCAGACCTGGGAACTGCAATGCACAGCTCTAGCAGGAGTGGAGGGTAATGAAATCAGGTGGATGGATTGAAGACTGCCTGACTGGATGGCTTTTGCTCCCCTCGCCCCCAAACCTGCTGAATGATAGCCTAGTAAAAATGGAGTCAGCGATATTTCCAGTGATTTAAACCAAGTGCCTTAGATGGAGCACATTACCAACCAGACGGCGTCAGAGGTGGATAGAGAGAAGAAGTAAAAACAAACAGTACCCTGCAGGGTTGTCACAGCGGCTGCAGGATGGCTGATGGACAGGAGCGAGGCGGCCTGTTGGTCAGCTGTGAAACTGCCGGATTTTGCTGGTTTGTAGGTCTGTTTGAGAGCTGGATGATGGCACCTTTACAGGGCTCAGGGGTCTGTCAATTTGCTTTACGATACATTTGCTCAACCAACTGGAGGTGATTTTCTGGCTTGTGTCTTGCTCTTTTCCTGAGGATCTTCCCTGACTCTAATTTCCTCAGCACACTTGAGATTCTCTCCTCTGCGTCCTCGCCTCACCCTCCTGATGCGCTGTGAACCGTATAAGAAAAAAAACCCAACACTTTCTTGGTCAGAGGATGAGAGCTAGTTATTTTTTTTGTTCAGGTGTGAAATAGCCTGAGTTAACCGCTGCTCTATGACAGTGCTTTCTCACTGAAGTATTAAGGCCTGGAGGGCTTAAATTGGATTTGGCATGGCTCTGAACACACAATCTCGCCCCTTTACCAATCCATGGCGCTGAGGTTTTACGAAGGCTTTGTGTTTAATTACTGCTAAGAACTCCTTATTTCCTCCGTTTATCACACATAGAGATTCAATCGGGAGCCTGTTTACTGAGGTCTTTGGCTATGATCTGAGGAAAGCCACAAGAAAAACAAGACTGACCTTTAGGGTTTTTTTTCTCCCATGAGCTTCATGTGAAGTATGAAGCATGCTAACACAAGATCCTCAGATAAACTGGAAAATCATGTATTTCATGGGCAAAATAACTTATACATTTATGTTCTACATTAAGGATTATGAAAAAAATTAAAAAATGTACAATTTTTATAAGTTTAAATTTGAGGATTGACAGGAGTTAAACTGATTAAAATGAGTAAATTAATGAGAAATTAGTCATAATCTTATGTAATCCTATGTAAGCTGTAGTTTTATAAGAAGGAGTCTTAATTACAGGCCATGGCTAATCTATAAAACCACATGTAAAGGGATGTCAGAGCAGCAGCCAGCCCCCTACACTCAAATGATCAACACGCTTCTCCTTGTGGATCTATACCATAGATTTACTGCATCACTCATGGAGCATGATCTATGGAGCGCTGAAAAAAGGCTGTACCGGCAGCTTACAGTGGCTGAGACGTTAAAAATAACCAAAGAGAAGGTGTCACTCTTCTTGTTGATGTCCTCATGTTTTGGCCAGAAGGAGACTCTGAAATTAAATTCAGTCTGTTTCATAGCCAGCTTAAACACCTCACAGGAGGAGTGTGTGGTTAATGTGCGTTAAAGCTCTGCTGCACGGTCAGTGTCACATGAGGCAATTAAAAGCACACCACAAAAACAGCTACCTAAATATTATTATTTGTAAGAGATTTGTATTTGTAAGAGAATAAATCAGTATGAGATTATTATTTTGGTCAGAAAACATTTACTTGTATAAAATAAGAAAAGATATAAATAATCCTACTTTGTCCACTAGGGGGCCTCAAAATTAACCCAAAAGTCCCTCACAGGAGCTTTAACTTATGCTGTTGCATCATTGCCCTATTAGGCACTAGCTCACTTTTTTATTCATAATTTGCATTTATTCAATGTAATGTCATTTATATGTATTTGTTATACTCTCGGATGGTAGGTAGTGTGAGTGGAAGGAAAAAATCACAAACAAGATGTGAATTCTCAAAAATGAGGAGAATATTTATCAGGCCACATCAAAATAAGACAAAAATGTCAATTAATTAAATACTTTGCAAAACTATCCCCGGCAGAGGATAAAAAATATGAAATATTAGTTTAACACAGTGGTTCTCAAGTCCAGTCCTCGAGGTCCACTGTCCTGCATGTTTTGGATGTTTCCCTGCTCCAACACACCTGATTCAAATGATCAGCTCGTTATCAAGCTCTGTAATGGCTTACTAACAAGCTGATCATTTGAATCAGGTGTGTTGGAGAAGGGAAACATCCACAACATGCAGGACAGTGGGCCTCGAGGACTGGATTGAGAACCACTGGTCTAACATAAGTCCAACAAAACTGGATCTCCTCACAGCCTCACATCACCCAGACTGCTGATTTCACTCAGCTCATATGCTCTGCTACCTGCAGCTTTAATCACAGCCTCACAGAATTCAGGTGTGTCCACTCTCATCTGCAGACAATCCAAGGCTGAGTGAATGAATCACTCAATCCTTAACCCCTAACCCCCATATGGGCTTTCACTATATAGCTGACTATGTAGTGAGCTCAATTACCGGAGGTTTCGGACACTACAAGTATCCCGCAACAAACGATGCATGACGGGATGCCCACCACTGGTGAGTGACCATTAGATGGTCACTACATTTTGCAATGCTCTATGGGAAATTTTGAGTCGTCTATATGGGGCATTGGAATTGATCACTCAGGTTTCGGACATCCCTCAAAATGGCACTAACCCCCATATAGTCGCCTATATAGGGGTTAGGGATCCATTTTGGACACAGCCCAAGTCAGAGAAGCTGCAGCAATAATGAAAGGGAAACCGAATTCCCCATAGGGAAACAAAAAAAAAACTACACACACCCCATATTTAGAGTGAAATGTAAACATCATATGCATGTAATTTATGCTTCAAACCAATACTGCTTGGGTGCTAGTTGAATGTGCACCTTCCTTTAGCCTTAACAATAATTGGTGAGGACTCTATGGCTTCATAACAGTATTGTTTTACTAAGTCACTGGCATACAAATTTCAGTGTTAATAAAAATCTTCTCCATCCCATTCCTTTCCTCCAAGTACAAGTTGAGCACTTATTCTCAGTTTTCTTTGAATCACACTAAAACCTTTTTGAAATGCTGTTAAAATAATGCACCTTTAATTAGTGATACTTTATTATCTATGTTTACATAGTGTGTGTGCAGAATAAACGACGTGTAAAATTTACAGAGAATGAAAGTCAATGTACATATTTGCATTAATGTGCTATCAGCTGCATCCTGCAAAACAGTAAATCAAAGCTCCACACAGAGGACAGAAAAAGGCCAAACTTTGATCCTCCTGTATTATCTTTAACATGAATGACTTCACAACCTCATTCTTCTTCTCATCTCAAATGTAATCTAATTTTTCTTTTGTTATTAATCCACTGCACAGATAAAGGTGACTTCATAACAATACAGCTGAATGAAAGTACTCCCTCTGCGGAAGGAGGGCACGTTCAACGCCATCTGGTGATAATCGCTGTGACAGGGAAAATCATGCTGCCAACTCCTATAAGGTAATGCCTGGCTCTTTGACAGCCCTGTTCATGACAAGAAAGAGTTGAGAGCACACCCACGCGTTTCTGAGACCCTGCTGATGATGTTTTCTCGCACAGGCACCAGTGAAAGCTCCTGATTCGCGGTGCACTTGTACTCTTGTGAACGCACTCTTAAATACATGCAAACATCCATAGGAGTATCGCAGATCGTGGGTTGAAGAAACTTGCACATGGATTCATTTGCATTTTACATGATATCTAAGATGGGTTAACATTTTCTCTGTAATCAGTGTGCTTTGTTATGGCGCTGTGAAAACAAAAACCTGAACAGTGAGAGAGTTTTTTCTTTGAAAGCTGTAAGTGGACACATATCAAATCCTTTTACTTGCTTTTTTTTCCATGACAATGAGTTAAATTCTGTTGCTCTTTCCAGATCTTGAGTTGATATCAAACGATCATAACTCATGTCCCAAGACTGACATGTTGTAATCTGAACAGCACAAAAACACTGCTGCATGTGGACCTGCTGCAGGACCCTGGATCCAACTCCATCCTTTCCATTGAGAGACAACCGACTCTGCTGGTGAGCCACAGCTGCCTCCTACAAGACAAGTAAGTCAACATCTCAAAACGTTCACTGTTTCAAGAAAACCACCTGGTAATCATCATTTATAAATGGCATATAGACGATTAATAAATTGTGAATTTTACAATTTTAAAAGCCTGACCCAAATCCTAATCCTAATTTTACAATGATCATCTAAGTAATGTTTATAGGTGGTTTATAAACCACTTATTAATCATTTAAAAAGTATTACAAACATCAGTTGCAACTTTACAATAACCATCTAAGTAATGTTTATAGATGGTTCCAAACCAAATATTAACCATTTACAAAGTGCTACTGACACACATTTTAATCTGGATGTTTTACAACCAATAGTTAAACTCTATATAAACCTTTAATTAATAGTCCATTAAAAATCATAATTTCATTGCTTGTTAATAGTAAAGTAGCTATGAACTTACATTAATAAACTATTTGCCATTTATAATTGGTCTATATGCTGTTTATAAATGATGATTAAACATTAATAAACTATCCATTTACCATTTAATAATTATGGTTATTTTAAAGTGTTACCAACCATCTTTATTACCATGAGATACTGAGTAAAAGACAACTCTGAATAGCTTGTTGCTGGATAGTAAAGGAGATGAGAAAATGTTGAATGCAGGTGTTGCTGAGGTTTTAATCCCTACTGCCATCTTCCTGGGATGCTTTGTAATACATACAGCTCCATATGTCATCATTATGTCAATAAGTGGCCTCTTGCTGGGTGTGCGGCAGGGTCATAAAGGAGCTGTGGACTTCTTATAAAAAGCAGTGCTCTTATAGTAATATTTCCTAATAATAGAGAACCACACATAGCGATAATCTAAAGAAGAGGTCGTAGGATTGGAGGATAAGAGGCCTCCTTCAATGCATGACCGTAAACAGTATGACATTAATAAGATGCACAGCAGAATGGGTTAAGATCACACATACAGCTGTTAGGCACATTGCAGAAAAAGAGTATATACATAATAGATATGCAGTCAAACATTGACATAAGTGAGCAGTACAAATCCTGGTGTTATGCACTATTTTTGCATCAATGCAAACACACTGGTAAGGCTTATTTGAACAGTTAAATTACAGCAGAGGGATTTTTTAAGTGATTGATTACCGCAATCATAACCCTGAGTATCTGCTTTTTCATTTCAACCCACCGCAAAATACACAGAGTGGGCTGGCACGGTCCATTCTAACTGAAATATTGAGATCCCTCATGTCACATTAATATGTATTACATCACAGCAATCGTTTGCTCATAAATTACAGCCTTAGGCGTAAAAAGAAATTGATGGGTGAAAGCTCCTCTCACTGACAGCTTCTAGATTTAGGTAATGTCTGTGCATGTGTTACAAATGCATTGTATGTTGAAGTGATAATCCTCCCTGAGATTCAGTGATAGTCTTTTATCTGTATTCTTTGTCCTGGCGATTCTACAGAGATGAAGAGCCTTTTGTGTGAAATGTAGGATGTACTTGAATTAAGGAAGGACACCAGACACTAATGCAGAACATTCTTTATTCAGATGCGAGGAAAAAAAGGCATTCAGTGAGATTCAGAATTACACTTTATTCCATTGAAATGCACTGATTAACATAAAATTATATCTATTATGTTACAGTGTTGTCTGCAGAGTTGAAATTATGCTCTGTACACTGGGTTACAATAAGTGCCATTACAAGTAAGCCATGATTGAGTCCGGTAAACAGCAAATGCTCAAAAGAGAGTTTAATGGAGCTTTTAAAGAGCATTTTCTGTAGGTTCACCGAGTTTCTACTGCTGAAAAATATATCTTAGCTGTACATTATACATTGATGACAAAAATGCTATTATTACATAAGTGTCCATTTTCCAAGATCCAAGCAATATGCAGCACAGAAGGCAACACTCTGCTTCTTAATATTCCCATTAACACATAATGTGATTATTCGAATGAAACACTTAATAGACTCTCAAAGCCCACAACAGTCAATTCGGCTGTTTTTGTTATACAGAATTCTCCAGTGTTAGATGACTGGGATCCATGTTTTACAACATTTTTCTGTCTTAGTGGTTGTAGAAGAAACATTTTTTCACAAATTCAATTTCCAAGTATGAAAAAAATGGACCGTATTTACACTACAACATTTTCTGAATTGTCATCAGGGGTGTGTCTCAGGGTTTTGCCCCCCCCGTTCAAATAATTCTGGACAAGCCCCTGCATAGCCAAGAAATATTTTCAACAGTCTCTTATGTTCAACTTTGCATAAAGTTTGAACCCACAGTTTAAGATTTTCTTACAAATGTTGCATGAGGATATATATTTAATTGATATAGTGAATTTAATTTAACAAAGAGTTAAACCGTACTTTAAAAACACAATGACTCACTGGTCGACTGTCTCCTCCAGAAATCTTCACCAGGCAACTGTTATGATTTCATTATTATAAAAGAGCAACATCTTACTTACAGTATTTTACATGAGCAATCATTACAATCATAATCATCTTTACATATCTTTGAAAAAATACTGACAGTACACAGAATATCAAGTAGAGATATTGTAAAGGCAACTGGCAAATATAGTATACAGCACAAGACGTAAGCACAAGCATGTCTAAAGATTACCGCAGATGTACAATCTTGCTTGGCAATAATAAGCAATGGTTAATCATACACGCATTGCACATATGCTCGCACTCTGTGTTCGCACTATAAGCCACGGCAGCACGCTTTATGCGCTGTGCAAACAGACTGATGCATCATCTCCGCTGGTTTATAGGATCCACAGTTAAGCCCAGTTCCCCCAGTGTGATAAACACAGCTGCCTTTTTCTTCTTTTACATTCAGAAATTTGTCACACCCAGCAAAAAGAACATACTGTGCTTTACTGTATGTCTGCTCAATGACGAGTCCAGCAGCTGTAGAGACTATTTCAGAGACAAAATAACAGAAGCAGAAGAAAAAAATGAAGGAGTAAGGACAGAAGGGGGCAATATGATGACGGTAACACAGGTCCAAAACCCAACTGGCTCCTACACCTTAACTCTCCTTTAACATGTGCAAAGAAATCATGGGTGGGAGGGGGAGTGACAGCTGAATTTTCATGATGAATTGTGTATCTTTTTTAGGATCCTTCTATAAATCTGTCTACAGAAAATACTCTGCCTGTATAGATCATACTGTCAGAGTAAGAGTACAGACATAATATTTCAATATCAAGTCATGAAAGTTTTAGTTTACCAGTCAGTGCAACTTCTTCAGTCATGAGGTCATGATGTATCCTGCCTTTCTGTTTAGCTTTCCTTATCTGTTTAAATAAGAGCCTTGCACTGCCATGCTCTAAGTTATTCAAGACTGACTTGTTGGCAGAAAAACTGCCCACACATCTTCAAACTGCTCTGTTTTATCTAGTCTCGGTCTGGTCCTGGGTGGGTTGTGTGTTTAGTTTGTGTTTGATTTGTCAGAGCCCTGTGGTGACCTGTGTGATCTCTGAGTTGAGATCGTCGTTGGCAACGCGAGTGTCCATCGACGACCCCTCCAAGGCTAGTCATACCTGCAGAGACAAGAGTTCAAAAGGAAAAAAAAGATGTAGCTGTGGCTGCATACATAAAACTGATTTCTTTTTACTCTTCTGTTGTACATTTATAAGCTCACATCTCAAGAGGGAGATGAGGGAGCTAACTTGTGTCTCTACTGATAACAGAAAGCTATACCTCAATGTGCCTCTGCCACACGTGACCAAAAATGTTTCAAATTTTTATCAATAATCAATGTTTCTATTTTTTTATAGTCATTTCCCTTTAGCAAAAATGTAAAAAAAAATTTGTGCAGCCCGCTTACTTTTTGTAAGCATACACCAAAATAATCCGTTCATACGTGGATAAAGACTACCTGTTGATTGGATCTTTCTCCTGTGTTTGCACTGTTGTGTTCCCGCTGTGGCAGCTTGCGGCTGGTGGGTCCGGTCCGAGATGAGGTCTGCATCTCCAACACTGAGGGGCTCGGGGTGCAGAACTCACGGAAACAACGCTTAAAGTTCTCATCCAGATAACCGTAAAGAACCGGGTTCAGACTACTGCAAGGAGGGGAAAAAAAAAGATGCCAGGTAAACGCAGGGAAATAAACTCCCCCCTGTGCTAAAAAACATCCTTTTCATGTTGTTTCATGTCCTTTTCAGTGGCTTTATAACTTCAAGTTAACCAAAGTTGTTGCATACAAGGTGTGCAAACTAATACAGTCAGTCAAAACCCAATCCCATTTGCTTTTATCAGTAAAAAGCATAATAAATCGCTGAATAGGCACCCTGTTTTCTTCACTTGTCCAGGCTTTCTTTCTACTTCCTTAGAGCTATTAAATATTTTGCATTTCAGTGATTAAATGTGTCATGATAAATACTTCAAATGTGCAAATGCAAAAATCTAACCACAAATGCAACAATAAAAGGAACATACAGTTAAAATGTTGACAAACATCTATAAAAAACTGTTTTAGCACAACCTTGATTTGCAATTTAGTTTCCATTACTGCCTCTTTGCCTTTTGTGTACCTATTAGTGTAGCCCAGTGCAATGCAGAAGTGCCAGGTGATAGTCTGCAGCGTGGAGCTGGGGATATTGATCAGAGCAGTGATGATTACAAAGATGTGGATGGGCGTCCAGCAAACAATGAAAACTGCAACCACCACCAGGACCATGCGAGTGATGCGGCGCAGATTTCTATCCTTTTCCTGCAAGTGTGAAAGAAAGAGGGGGTTTATTGTCGAATGTTGTTAAGAAGGAAGAGGGATTTCAAAGAGAATAGATGGAGAAGGCGAGATAGGAAGGAAAATCCTGAGGAGAGAGCTGTTTGAGTGATAAAAGAGGAGATAAAGGGGAGAGACTACAGAAGCAGAGAAAAGAGCAAAAGGAAGATCGGAGGAGAAACAGGTTAAGAAAGAGCAGTAATTGTTGAATTTATATACATATATACACACATAGGCTCTGTATCCAGGATTTGTTAAATTGTCTGATTTATTAAGAGAGACTTGATTTTGGGTGGATTATTTTGCTTTCCTCTAAAATGATGTAAACTCGGCCCCAGGCTCACAGTGATTTCCCCTGATTGCTTTCTCTTGAGAGCAACGTGTGCATATGCAAGCTCCGGGCAGCATTTTAGTTTGTTAGTTATTCTTAGAATACAAACAAAATGAATTACTTATTCAGTCAGAGCCTCATGTTGTTCAACCTGAGCTTTTATGACTCACTTAATGGTGTGTCATGCTTGCATCCTAAAACCATAATTGCCAACAGGTATAAAACGTAAGAGTATTAAGTGAGACCCTCTCTTTGCATTTATTTAGCTAATATTACAAAAATGATTTTCATAACCTGGGAGCCCGACAGCATGCGCACGCTCTTGAGCCGCAGGATCATGAGGCCGTAGCACACGGTGATGATGAGGACGGGCATGATGAAGGCAAAGATGAACACGCAGATCTTCAGCAGCGTGTCCCAGTACCAGGAGGGGTGGGGGAAGATCAGCTTGCAGTCGACGATACTGGAGGCGGCTTAAAGTGAGGAAATACAAGCATCATAACACCTACATAATCACTGGAAACAGAGACACAACTATTACTTACTTCTATTTCCACAGGTAACTATTTGTATCTGTTTCATTATCACTAACATATGTGTCACATCCTCCTTCAGGAAGTAGGTTTTTTCTACCTGAATAATTTATAGGTGGTAAATATAGTATTTATGAGCACAACCAATCACTGTTTTGGTTCTCCCTGAGGCAGTTTAAGTAAGACTTATAATTGGTCAGCTCACCATACATTAATATAATGATACAGTGTGCAAACACTCGCAGTAAAAGCACAGTAACAGAAAGTGAAACTAAAGCAGTGAAATAATGGTCTGTGAAACCAAAAGGATGATCTTAAAAGACACTAAAACGTTTGGGAAAAACACAAGTGACATTATGCTGTCACTATTAAATTTACAGCAATCACAAATGTTGGTTTGTTAATTTTCCCTCAACAAATGTTTCAACACTAATCTTTTGATACGGTCCTTTGTTTTGAGGTGTTTTCCCTCTGTATAGCAAAAATGATTGGCTTAATTCCCGGCAATATGGACATGGTTGCCTCAAGGTTAATACTCTCATTATTTGCTAATTTAGCAACAAAATAAACAACTAATTTTTGTATCACTGTTGATTTACCCAGCAATCCCAGGTAGATGTAGACCATGTCTCACTAATAAGTGCTCTTCATTTGCTATACAGAGGTAAACGTCGCACATCATCAGACTTTTAAGGAGCTCTTCACTCCAAACTCAACATTTTACACTCCAGCTATTTCTGGGCCTTTTTCCTCCCCATTACCTTGGCAATTACACAGACACCCTGTCACAGAGACCTGTCTCAGTAGGCTGCAGACACTTATATTCATCACCAGCCAGGCATGGAGCGGTAAAAAGGACTTTTTTGTAGATGCACAGGAAAAAGGGAGTTGTCACCTTTTATCGAGTCTGCTGGAGCACGAAATCACTCCTTTGAGTTGGAATTCAGTAAATAAACTGAATGTGTTTCCTGGCATTTTGTGTTTGTCTAGTTTTAGTTGAAGACCTTTGAAGGATGCGGATCGGATGTGATTTTTTGAGTTCCTCCACTTTTTTTTGGGAGGAGGAAGACATACCCATTTATAGCTATAAAAAGGCTTCAGCATATTTGATTCACAGCCAATATTCAACTCTTTTCCGACTTTGCCATTGCAGATTATTGTATATTTAATTATGCTTTACATATTGTAAGTTTACAGGTCTTTACTGTGAATACATTTTCTCAATGCAAAGTGAGAGTGTATAATGTTGTCCTTAGAGGGTGCCTCAGTGCAGGTCAATACACTGATTTGTCTCAATAATTCATTATGACCTGAAACATGAACAGCTTTGAGGTAAAATATCAATTAAAAATAACAAAAACAGGGTGGTGCAGAAGTGGTGGTGTAAAGTGTGTATCATTGGTTGGCAACACGTTAGCAGTCAGTGTTTTTTCCACTAAGACGATGGTAACCATTTTTTATTGTAGGCTACTGACCTGGGCTGCGTGATGTGGCCTCAAATCAATATCATGATATATTGAGCAGTTCACCTCAATAACGATAAATAGACGATAACTAGTCCACAAGCTGCTCACCCCCTCCCATATTAACTTCGTCTACTTCAGCCGCTACAACTTTTGAACCGTCCTCCATCTCCTCACCTGTCTTTCCCTCTTTGTTATGGACTGGATGGGGATGGAGTCACGTCTCCGATGTAAGACAGCATCTTAAAGGCACATGAGACCATAGCCTACCTAAACACATCTAAAATAAACTTTTATTTATTTATTTTTCGACACTGAATGTATTGACTTAGGCAAAATGATGTTTGTTATTGTCGGAAATTTCGGTATTGGTAAATTTTCGGTTTATCGCCCAGCCCTACTACTGATATCAGAAGACTACTGGACATCTGCATTCGTCGAGGTCTTAGTAGTTAATGTGGAGTACAAACTACTGAGTAAAAGTATTAATGCTTACGAGTGACAGCAGTGGAGGCCATGAACATAACAGGCAGTCCGATGGCGGAGGAGAGAATCCAGTTGCAGACGTTGACGATTTTGGCGTTTCGTGGCGTCCTGAAGTCCAGAGCCTTGACCGGGTGGCACACGGCTACATAGCGGTCAATGCTCATGGTGGTGAGTGTGAAGATGGAGGTGAACATGTTGTAGTAGTCGATGGACATCACCATCTTGCACAGCATGTCTCCAAAGGGCCAGGTCCCCATCAGATAGTTGACGCTCTGGAACGGTAGTGTGCTGGTGACTAAGGTGTCAGCCAAGGCCAGGTTGAAGATGTAGATGTTGGTGGCAGTCTTCATTTTTGTGTATCTGCACAGAGAGAACATCTGTACTGTGAAACATTGGAGCACAGGTCAAAGATACCAGAAGAAAAAAAAAAAGGAAAATAAATGATGGCTGCATTTTTTTTTATCATTTTGTGTCTTTGGCGCTGTTCAGTAATTGCTTAGAGCTCCTTGTCCTTGTGCTTGCTTTTTGTGTTTAATCCTGGTCCTCATGTCTCTTATAAGTCATTTTGACCTCATCATAGTCTTGAGTCTTTTGTAGTCCTTTGGGGTCATTTTGTTGTCTTTTTATGAGCCTTTTAGTTGATTTGTCATCCTTTTTATGTCTTAGGGATAAAAAAGAAACAAACACTGGACAGCACCGAAGCATCTATATCACTTTATAAACACCAGGTTTTATCTTCTACAAAAATCAATGATTCAATAACCTTTTTTCAAATCACATTTAAATTCAAGGTGAATAATGTCTCTTGTCTCTTTGGTTCCTACGTAGTAGAAATAAAGAAGTAATCCTCTCAAACAAAAGAAAGAACACAGCACTGCAGAGACACAGGTGCAGCACCACAAAGTCATTTAAACATATTTAGTTTGTGTCTGCACAGAAAATGACTCAAATATCAAACTTTTGACTTTTTACAAGCTCAGTCTATAGGAGAAAGTGCTGTGTGTCCTGTGCAGAGTATCTTGGGATGTTTTCTGAATAGCTCAGACCCTCTGTGTCAACCACTTTTAGTTTTGCATGAGCAAACCTCATTTTTTAATCAGTTTTTACGTCGGAGTTTAAAAGAAAGCCATACACAGTGGAGTTGAGTTTCAGACCCCAAAGAGTTTTCAAAGATATCACAAGGATGAAACTTTGTTGAGTTTACAGAGCCAAGAATAAAAAGTTCTCATATCTTCACTGAAGTCTTGTGTAATATTGTCTTTTTGTTATTGTGGCTGAGATTTTGTATATTTTCTTCCTCCAATCCAATTTATAGTCAGCCACAATGCAAGTTTTTGTTTTGTTTTGAAGAAATAACAGGCTTGATTTAAAAAAAAAAAATTTTTTGTGAGTTATTGGAAAAAAAAATCTCAGTTAATAAGGCATAAAAATTCAATTCTTAAGGGAAAGAGATCCTGATGTGAACCCCTCCATCAATACAGTTTATTATTTTGGCATCTAAATGAAGGACGATCAAAGCTTTTTGGGGACGACTCCTTTGATGGTATATGAAACAGAAATAAAAGAGAAAGTTCTTTTGATCAGTATGATGAAAACTGCAAAGAAGAGGCAGGTTCAGAAAGAGCAGCGTGTGTATAGAAAACACAAGTAGGGGAGAGCATGGATCCATTAGGACAGAGGATGAAGAACAGACGGCTGAATGGCCAGATTGTTTGGAGCTCTTGTCAGTGAGGATGTATACTGTGTTTACCATCCTCTGCCATGAGTCACAAGTGAAGCTGGATCACATCAAAAAGATCCAAACTTATGAGCATACCCCACTAACTGCAGACCAAAGACCCAAATGAAATACGTGCAAAGCCTGCATCTTGTGACCACACCTGAATGTCTGAGAAGGCAGAGCGGAGGATGACATCTTAATCAAGATTCAGTCAGGTTTACGATGTTAAAAGTCTGCTGGGTTCCCGAGTGAAGTCAATACTCCAGAGTGTTGTTACAGAGCTGCAAGGAGCAGAATTAAAGAGCTATCAACTTAAAGCCAAACAGTAGCTGCATTAAGAAATCAGACCACACTGTAGTTTAAGACAAGACTGTCTTTAAGAGAGAGCTCAAGAAGAATGAATGCCTGCCTGAAACAAGAGTCTTTTGTAGTCCTTTGGCGTCATTCTGTTGTCCTTTTTTGTGCCTTTTTAGTTGATTTGTAGTCCTGCAGTCATTAGACATCTATATCACTTTATAAACACCAGGTTTAATCTTCTACAAGCACCAAAGAACCTTTTTTTTAAATCACACTTGAATTTAAGGTGAATAATTTTGTCTTTTTGGTTCCTACCTAGTAGAATTAAAGATGTAATCCTCTCAGACAAAAGAAAAAACACAGCACTGCATAAATACAGGTGCAGCACCACAAAGTCATTTAAGCATATTTATTTTGTGTCTGCATAGAAAATGACTCAGATATCAAACTTTTGACTTTTTTACTAGCTCAGTCTAGAGGAGAAACCCAATCAGGCTTCTGTCAGTTTCTATGATTGTCAAAAGTCTGCTGGGTTCTTGAATAAGGTCAGTACTCCAGAGTCTTGTTACAGAGCTGCATGGAGCAGAATTAAAGAGCTATCAACTTAAAGCCAAACAGAAGCTGCATTAAGAAATCAGACCACACTGTAGTTAAAGACAAGACTGTCTTTAAGTGAGAGCTCAAGAAGAATGAATGCCTGCCAGAAATAAAAGATTGCAGATAACACAAAGGTGGCAGATTTTTCTTGTTTCTGTTTCTTGGCTTTGAGCAGTTATTTAGTGAAAGCTATAAAATCCAGGAAGTTCATGGTTTCAATGCAGAAATGGTGTCACCCATAACTCCCTCCAAAAACCAAGACACCTGTCCTTTTTACCATTCAGTAAAAAGTGACAGATCTAACAATATTTTCCCAGATAAGAATCAGTTTAGTTTCCTAAATGTCAAAGTATTCATGTGGTTTCATGTCTGAGGCACAATAATGATTGCATTGTTTCTGCAGTATCCTTGTAAAGACCGCTGAGACACGTCCCAGCAGTTATGTCATTGAATTAATCTGGGTAAACAAAGTGACAAAGATACATTACACCCTCTGCCTTCACTTTATTGAACCCCCAACTGCCATTTTACCTGCAAGATAATTTACTTTTGCTTTGTTACGGCGCTCTCCTCAATAACCCCAAATCCTCTTAGCAAGAGATGACAGTTAGCTCATTAAATTCTGATTAACTCCAACACTGACAGCTTAGTGTGTTTGTTATTTCAGGCTTTATTTGCACTGGGACTGGTGAGACACCTGGAGATGAAGGAAAACGCCATCACTGTATGTTGCATTGTGTGCTGGAGCTGGAGTTAGAGGTAATAACATCCCTTTATTATCTTTGTGACTGCTGTTAACATGGCTGCAGATGATAGCTCGCGGGTCTCCTGTGTGTTGCGTGTCTCCAGCTCAAGGATTATGTAGACTCTATGGTACGTTAAGGTGAATGGCCTCATCTGGTCTAAATTAACTGAATGAAGTGTTTCATTAATGAGTTTTCAGCTTAAAATTATCTTTGCCCTTGAGGTTTTAGCTCATGGATTGTCTGTTATTTACTGGAGTCCTATGCAGACATGCAGACATTAAATTTATCTACTCTGCAGAGAAAATTCTAGTTGTTTTCTCAAGATCTCAACTTATTTTCTTCTTTTTTTTCTTCCTTCATGATTATGTTTACTATGTACTGATGACGCTGCTGTTTATTTAATTTATTATTGTTATTATTTATCTATCTATTATTATTAATTTTTTGACATTTTTATTTTTTCTTCCCTGTATTCAAATTTAATATTACCCCTGGGACAAGGGTAGGGGCAAGGGGTGTGGATGAATACAAATGTAATGAAATAAAAGAAAATAAAACATGGATCACTTATTTTCTTTGATATCCTGAGCCAATTAGGGTTTTACAGTCATAATTAGTTTATTTCTGTGCAAGAGGCGTGCATTTTTGTGAGGTTGATAAAACTTCTCGAGTGACAGAAAACAAACAATCGGCTGGTCGCTATGATAGGCCACCACTGGCCACTAGTAAGGTAAGTTTAGTTCGTTTGTTTTGTGCTATTGTAACTCACATTATGGTTACAGTCACAGAAATAACAACATCGATATTCCAAAATAAAAATGCCCAGGATTGGAAAAAAAAATCCTCTACTTATTGAAGAAATATCACACAGATCCAACCAATCGTATTAAAAGTTAACAAGAAAACACGCTGTACATTTTTCTCAAGTTGATCCAACTCCTGTAAGACCCTTTTTACCCGGTCTCTGGAGATCCCTGGACTGTTGAAATTCTGGGTCATTTAGATCATACATTTCTCAGGCTTTTGTTTGTTGCTTTGGAGTGCCTCAAGGATCCACCTTGGGTCCTGTAGTATTTTCTCCATATATGCACCCCTGTGTTAGTTTAAAGGGATACTCCGGTGTAAAATTAATTTAGGGTCGAACACACCACAACATCGAATTAGACACCCCCTCAAGAGATTAATGTTGCTGACTGCTTGCTTCTCTAATTATACCAACTTTAGTAACGACCGCAGGATAGCAATACACAGCAGTCTGAGGATCCATAAACAAACCTTGACCAAAACACCACTCTATAGCCACAAATAATGCTCAGAACAGCACCTAACTTCATCAACAGTACATATTGGGTCCCAGCCACAGCACTAGCCACTAAACATCGTTTTAACTTTGCCTAATTTCTTCAGCAAAGAGACTAAACACAACTCACCTACTCTCTTCCAGCAGCTGCTTGTTTGTAGTGAGACCTCAGGCCAGTCCATTATGGACTGCAGTGGGGTGACGCAGCTCAAGGAAGAACATTCATGATCATTGAGATATAAAGTTTGGGCTCTCCAAACACGTCAAATACTCACACGACAAATATCCTCCATGTCATCAGCCAGTGCTCAAGTAACGTTTTTGTCACACTGTCAACAAGAAGTGAAATCTTAAACAGCACACTCAATGTGGTATGTGAGATCAGTTCCCTGAAGTGGCCGTTGCCTCCAAAAGTCAGTCACAACCATCATGGGTTTAAACCAATCAGACTCAAGTATTTAATTCAGCCATGTGACGGATAACAATGTTTGGTAATTAAATCTAATTCCAAGTGAGTGTAACATATCCTTTGAATTAACATGTTTGGTTCAAAGCTTTCCCGATCCTGCTAATGAGAAAATGTATTTCCAGGAATATTACGTCTCAGTAAGAATATGTGTCATAGTAAATGAGTGGTAATGTGAATTTCTATCTAACAGAATTGAAAGTAAACAGGATAATGCTTCCTGAAAATTACAACCTCTACCCACCAGCTGGCATTTCATCTGATTTATGAGCAACTAGAGTTTTAATTGTGATGTATTATAAGGCCATGAAGAATAACAAGCAAGATATTGACAGAGAATCAGACTCAAACAAGTGTAAAATGAATTTTCACGTCAAATGCAATTATTTGATAAATATCATTTCTATGAAAAGAAACTGATTGCGGTTGGTTTCTCAATTTCAAGGAAGACTTTGATGAGAAAATTGAAGCTCATTCCACATAAACAGATAAAACATTTTCTCATTATATTGCAGTGAACGCATTACAAATGAAAATGTGAACAACAAATATCTTGCTCATTGTTGATGAGAGAAGTGACAGTAAAGTAGCAAAGGGACCAGACAGAAGTAACAGCCTGAAAAAAACGTCTTTTTCTATTATACTGTCTGTAAATGAACACCAACAGACAACAGAAATTGTCCTATCTGCCTCAAAACTACCCTGACACGCATAGAGGCGACGGGCAGGCTGTACTGCAGTAATGGACCTTAAAATCAGCAAAAACAGTCCTTTCTGTGAAATCATTTATAATTCATAGCCCTCCATCAACATGTTGGCTGTAATTCCCACCTGCAGGAAGGAGACTCTTTCTCATTACCTGTTTCTATTCTGTCTCAACAGCTCTCTGTGGCAAAGAAAGAAAATTATTTGATAATTATGTTAAATTATCCATGGGACTATTCTGAATAGAAACATTTTCTTTTTACTGGCAAATGCTAGACTGATTTAGTAAGAGGGGAGAAGTGGTGCGTCTCTGTCACGAACGCATTGGCTCCAACAGCTGTCTCTTCAACATAAACTAGAGGAGCTCACTTCTTTATTTTGTTGTCTACAACACAACAAAGTAAGGAAATTATCTCCTCTCCACACCGCTCAGCCAAAGACAAACCACACACTGACTAAATGCTGCGTCAATGTGTGATAGCTGTAAAGTAATGATGCCTGAGGAAAACAGCAGTGCTTATGTTGACAAAGTTTTACTGAAGTCTACAGAGGGATGGAAGCTGGTTGTAAAAGATTAGATTCTGACGATGGGTTGATATGTAATGAGTCAACTGGAAGACGAATGGATAGCAATAAGCGGTCCACCTACAGACCTCTGTGGTGGTACCACGACGTAGACAGTATTGTTTCATTCCTGTTAAACCCTGAGTTTGTCGTCAATGTGTATCACGGATCATGTCATATCCCGAGGCATCAGCATGTGGACTTACTAGGGCCCAACCGATTTATCGGCAAGCTGATTAAATCGGCATAAACTCGCGGATTGTCGCTGATACTTTCAGAAATAAAATGCGGAGAATAAGATTCGGTTTCACTTCGAAAATGTTCCGCCCTTTGAAAAGATCCCCGACTATCCATCCATAGCCATCTGCTATTAGCCTTGCTACACTGTTGGCCGTGCCAGTAGACGGTAGAACAAACAACAGTACACATTATGTGATCAAGCTACTTCTCTTACTGAGGCAGCTGCATGCCTTCAGATGAGACCGGACCGGAAATCAGTAACATGAGTCAAGACGCGGAGGTACCGATCAGCAGGGGGTGTAGTTGAAAACGCTTTTCTGGTTTGAGTTTGATTAATGATAAATATATGGAATATTACTGAGGTGAGTCGGTCTTCCTGTCGGCGTGAAGAGCAGTAGCTTACAGTATATCGAGTGTTTCTTATTTTTTATGATGTAGGTGAGTTAGCTTTATTTTTATCTATTTATATGGGCTATTTATTTTAGAGGATGACGAGTGTGTGAGTTTGACAAGACAAAGGTTGACAAAATAATCAGACTCACGCCCGCTGCAGTCTGAATAATAAACTGAAAAAAAATTGTTTATCATCTTTATTACAGTTAAAATAAATAGCCAAGGGTGTGGTGTAAGTCATATTATGTAAACGCAACAAAGAAAAATGCTTAATTTTTAGCAATAAAAAGGATTTGAAATGAGTTTTCTGCCTTTAACTCTTTGAAGAGGTGTTTGAAAGGCTCAAAAGCAAGAAAGGCTCATTTGTTAAAAAAACAAGTAAATTTATAGATACATTACTTGAATTAACAAAATTTTAAAACTTCATAAAAAAATTTAAAAATCGGCCGATTAATTGGTGATCGAATCCCCCCCCCCCTAATAATCAGTATCGGCATCAGCCCCCAAAAATCCATATCAATCGGGCCCTAGCACCTACTGTATAACACAGATTCTACATATGTTATGATAAATCACCCACCAGGAAAAGCAAGCAGAATAAAACTTGAGATATCTTTTTTGTGGTCTCCAAGTCCAATAAAACAACTGTAAACAAGTTAAAATGCTGCTATTTGTGAGTGCACAGAGCTCCAGAGTGTAATGTCTCTACTCAACCTGCACTTGGCAAAGCAGCGGAGAGCTAAGTGAGTGAACCCATTTCACTTCAGGGCCTGTTTGAGACAACCATCACTTGGGCACAGGTTTAAGTTGCATGTGCTTTCCTCGTAATTGGGTTAGAGGAGTCCAACCCCAGCTGCTCTAGGACAATAGATAAACAGTTGCCCGACTATTTTTGCCAGCTTCTAACATTTGAGTGTTTTTTCCTTTTGTGTTAGATGGTGACGAACGGACAAACACGCACGACAAACCACACTGGGGAGAAAAAGCACTTTGCACAGCACACGTCTCCAGGTCAGACCACAGAACGCAGCATGGAGCCGCTCACATGGGCCTGCATGTAATTAGTTGATAACTGTCTGTACATGTGAAGATCGTGTTTCACCATGGCAACCACTATGAATAGGCCTATAAGAGACTTTGATGTGGGCATGATTGTAATATGATGATTGTAAAACTTAAAATCTCAGACCAGTTGTGAGATTTTTCATGCGTCACAGCTGCTTCATTTATGACATCAAAGTAAAATGACAAGAAATAATAACCGAACAAATGCAGATATAAAGCTTGCCTGTACAGCAACTTTTGAATAATGATGCTGAAACCTGTCTGAGGAAAAATTACCACTTTCTGTTAGTCCTTTGCTGTTTCTGTCTAAAGGATCAGATTTAATGAGGCTAAGATTAGAAATAATGTTGTTTTCTCTGCATTCAACATCCACAAACTATTGTATATGGGTTCAATTTTTCATTTTCTGTCATTGTACATTTCCCAGTTACCGCTCTCTGACGCTGTTTACATGTAAAACCCTTAGCCCGTGAATATCCACTCGACTGTGTGTAACTCAGAAGCCCCCCTAAAGGGAAAATGTTAAATCTTCATAGATAAACATCAACTTAATTCAGTTTGATTTAGCGAACGGCATAGTTGTCACAAATAAATGCCAAATTATTGAGGAAGAAAGAGCAGAGGCTATTAATTTGTGCAGTGAGACATTAAAAAAACACAATAGCTCATAAACATTAATGTGATTTGGATTGTTTTATACTGACGCTTTTATCTGCTGATTGTAAATTAGGCTTGAGTAAACATCTCCCCCTAGGTTTCTGTTGCCTGGGGCAGCAGTTGAAGTGTCAAATAGATACTAGAAGGCCAACAGATAATGAGAGACCCATAACTTGGCTGGACATTTAGAGTTCAAACCCTTTCAGCACCAGGCTGATCTCTGTGTAATTTGGAAGCAAGCCTTTGGTAGGTCAACAGTCTTGTCACCATGTTTTCACAGACGTCAAGATGAAACCTACGCACTTGTGTTCAACAGTTTGGAAATGGGAGCGGATACATTTTTTTGTGCCTTTTGTTACACACAGACAGCTAAACATAATTCATCATCACCCAGCTAAGCCGGTCAGTGTGTGTGTGTAACCTTGTGTGTGATTCATGGGCTGCTGCTGGGTGAAGATAAACCATTAAGTCGAGGCTGCAAAAACAGGGGCTGCTCATGTGAACAGACATCTGTACGCCTCTGGCTCTCACCAGTAACACTGTCCATGCACGCTGTGAGGACATGATGGATTAGAGTGCACGGTGTGCGAGTCTGCGTGTCAGTCTGACTGCCAGGCATGTGCTTCTGTGGCAAGCATCGTCAGGAAGTCATGGTTTGTCTGTGCCTTCAGTGTACAAAAACGTCACACTTTTCTCAAAATTCTTCCTCAGGCTTTAAACCTGAACGTATCAACTTTACTGCATTATGATACAAAACATGGGAAATCTATTTTAAAAGTATTTGTGAAGCAGTGTGTGTAAACTAAATGAGGTTAAGCTTAAATGAGTTTTCTAATAATGAAAATATCTGATAAACCAAGGTACTTAATCACACTGATGGTCTTAGAAAATCCAATACTGCCACAAATAAGTGCTAACACCTTAATCCACAATGATCCTATTGATCCAGAGATACTAAAGAAAGAGTCGAAATGAATTATATGCTGCAAAACCTTTATTCTTGTGAGTTCATAAAATCTTACCATCTACGTAGTTCATCATCCCCCTCACGTATGGATTTTTCTATCATGACTCTAAAGGGCTGTGGAGACTAGCAAACAGAGAAATACTTGAAAACCATAAATCAGACAAACTGAAAAGTGAAGCTCGTGACGAAGCTCGAGGGATAGTCAGACGATTACAAACTCATTTCCAATCATCCTCTGGGAACTACGAATGTTTGTGCCAAAAACTGTTTCAATCAATGTTAGACCTCTAGAGGTGTATGAAACTGAGAATTCAACCTGTTGATTGGGCCTGGGAGTCATTGGATGAGAAGAACCAGGTCTGGGCGATAATTATGTTTATTAGTTAATTCATATTTGTGGTTCAGCACAATTTTTAAAAATGAAAAGCCATGTTTTCCCTCTAGCTTTCTCTGCCACCTTCATTGAGCTCCTGAAGTTCACCCTATCATTTGATTCGCCTCCTGAAGGCACACACACGTCATCCTGAGTCTGTTTCCAAAAAAAAAAAAAAGCCACAGTTATTTGTTCGTTTATGGTGTCAGACCTTGAACAAACCACAGTCGGCTGAAAACTTTGTTCAAAGGCTGGTTTGACTAAAAGCAGAAGCAGCAAAACAAATTCATTTCAACACATTAAACAGAGACACGCAGCCTCTGGAGGAGAGAGAGGAATATGTCTCACTACACGATGCATAAGACTTTACAACCCCTGCTAAAGAGTACTTAACATTAGCAAAATTATCGGGCTGGGTTAAAAAAAAAAGATTGATTTCGAGATACAAATCAGTTTCTATTTTGCAGACATTCATAAAATCCGGAGATCTACTTTGAATGTCGATTCAAATCAGATTGGAAGTCAAATTGAAACGGGACCTTGTGAACCTAGATTGAATCAATTCAGGCAATCAGTGGCAATCCAAAGTCCTTAGTACGACTTTGATTAAATTTGATTCAACATGACTATGATCAGATATTAGCTTCAAATATTTTGTTATGAGTTATATAAAGTGACATTCATCAAATGGACCTACAGGGACTGAGATAAACACCAGACATTTGCCATAAGAGACAATGAATAAAGGACTCCTCTTTTCTGTTTTCATGACAGCGGATACTAAGTGCTTTATTAGTGTTAATATGTTTGCAAACCATATTTCCCCTGTGGTACTCTCTGAATTGAAGCAAGCCCCAATAATTGTTTTTTTTTTTTTTTTTCCACATATAACCCCTCTTGGAAATCATTCCAGTAAATGGAAGTCATTACGCGGCACCCCATGGGAATACACTGCAAGGAAAACTGCTCCCAGAACAGCCCCCAGTATTGGTAAACGGTCTCACATACACATTGTCAACTGACATGACAGACTGAGATTTTGCACCTATTCTGACATGGACAGAAAGGCTCTTAGAGGTGCTGTGAATGTATTAATTCAGGGACACTTAATCTGCCTAAAGTAAGCTCAAAGCAAAAGGGAAAAGTCTAATATTTGAATGG
Organism: Xyrichtys novacula; assembly: GCA_962446985.1. Taxonomy (NCBI): domain Eukaryota; kingdom Metazoa; phylum Chordata; class Actinopteri; order Labriformes; family Labridae; genus Xyrichtys; species Xyrichtys novacula. The sequence continues at coordinate 18,872,492 of OY660874.1, read as the reverse complement.
CTCTAACTAAACAAGAAAACAGCTCAAATTTAAGATGCAACAATGCAATCAATTTCAAATTACCATTGAATTCAGTGGTACATGGATTTGTGCGGGACCTGCAAGAATAAATATACATTTTTGCTGCTTTTGAGCTGTGATTGGAGGAGCCAAACCTGTAGATCATCCAGAGCAAATAGAGTCAAACACAAAGAGTGATGGTGAAGTGAGCACAAACAGTCAAAGAGGCCAAAACAATCCTACAGTGTTATTGAATAAAGACTCTTTTGACTTCGGAGATACAAAGGAACTGAGTTAAATCTTCTTTTGTTCAGTCTCGTCTTTGTTCAAACATGCTGACACAATAAAAGAAAGTCAAGCTTTAAAGTAGAAAGTCTGCTGACACTTTGATGGTTTTTTTAATTCAACTTGAGATTGAATCCTCTTAAAGCTATAAACAAATAAAGGTTTATGTCTCGTGTTCACTCTCTTCGCTGTCTTGCTTGTGCAATCAGTTTATTTGCGCTGTCTCTTTTTATCCAGCTCTTTTTCGAACTGGTCCAGCAAGAAAATTCATAAATGAAGTCAACAGTGGATATTATAATACGGCAGAAAGTTTCAGAAGATGCTGTGTTCAGTCAACCAATACAGTCTGCCCTAGATGGGAGTAAAGTAAGTACCTCCTTACTCACATCATAAAATACAGAACAAGTTAACTTGTAGTCTTGCATGGACCATCTAGTCCAGTGCTTCCATTAGTTAGAAAAGTGACATTCAAGTTGTTCCGGCGAATACCATCTTATTTTGGAGGTCACAGTGGATTGTGCGCCGTTGATTGCAGGAAAGGATAGGTCAACTGTTGGGTGGGTCAGATTGATTTTTTTATAAGAGATAATCTTTCAGCCAGGGGGATTCAGAATTATTTTTTCCTGTCCTAATAATGTTTTCTAGATTCTTACAGGCTCATAAAGTTCATTTTCGCCTGATAAGAGGGCAGTGACTGCGAACTGTAATCTAACCCACTGCTACACACAAGATCATGTTGGGATTGGTCCCTTGATTGCAGCATCTTAAACTGTTGATTCAAGATCGTCCATTTCAGCCCACTCATAGCACCAAGTAAAAAAAATGCTTATTGTGTTTTGTGTATGTAAATGTAAGTACATATCAAAACATCTGAGACAACTTCTCAAATGTCTTTGTGGTAGTCTTCTGGCTGCTCTGTGGTTGTACGCTCAGGGGCGAATTTCCATGAACACGCTACTTTTGCTGATAGCACCATGAATTGCGTTCCACTTGTCATCATTATCTGCTCCATCTTAAGGGCCAATTCAGAAAAGATACATAGAGTATTGATGCTCAACTGAATACAGCCATGTTAAAGTTTCACAGCTTGGTGCAATTTGTTTCTGTCATGAATAAGATATCTGGGGAAATTGTCAGTAATTTCTGCTGCTGAAACTTCGCTCTTTTGCTGCCTGAATTCAATCTAACCTATGTAAAGTCTGTGAGAAGCCAACCACTCTTTTTCCTGCTTATTTCAAGTCCAGGTGTGAAGGGAAAATCATAATGCTGTTTCTGCCCCGGAGCAAACTATGGGCCAGGTGTCTAGCCCCAGGCAGCCCCCGAACGAAATTACTTACTGTGATAAAACACACACATTTTAGTTATAGAAAGTTTTAAACAATTTTTTGAAAAGTTCAAAGAAAGTAGGAACTGTCAAGATTGCTAAATGTCTAAACTTGACACCGCCTTAACACTACCCTGGAGACATCAACAGCTCTGTACGAATACAAATAATTTGAGTTGCTATTCTGACTCAAACCCTCATTTGCAAAACAAAGGCGGATTTATCCTCCCGAATACAAAAAATGGATAAATTAATTATGTGCTTACAGCAGTGGGGCACAATTGCAAAAGCTGCTGCATCATTTTATAAATTTGCTCCTCAGAATGATCAGCATAGTAAATCCAGTTTTTAATGCAGGCAGTGCTCATAATCTTGAATTCCATTACTGAGTACAATAATGAATGGGTGAATAGATAGAAAGCACCTAACTGTTTATTTAAGGAGAATTTTAAAGAGGTGGCATGTTGGTTTACTGTAAATGGTTTCCTCTGAATAGTTTCAAAACATTTTGTAAATGCTGATTTAGTCATCAAACACTTCATTTCACTCTTCAAACCCTTCAATAGTACTTTGACTGTGTTGTCACAGCAATCCTCAAAATAGGATATGATTTTTCTACACTGAAGTTTTGGTTGAAATTGATTTTGTAGAGCTTTTTTATGCGCATCAGACACAAAGAGAACAAACAATGGTGATTTTATCACAAGACGCTCAATTAAAGCAGAGAAATCAAAGTGACAAGCACAAAGTACAAGCCCATGAGCATGATCAAACACAGCTGCTATGTTCAACCTGTGATGACAAGCAAAATGTGGGAGGGAACAAGGAGAGGATCCTGGTGAGGGAGTTATACTTGTGGCAATAGAACGCCCTGGATTTCAGGGGTGGTTAATCAAAAATGGGGTTATATGACATACTTGTCAAAAGTAAGTGTATTAGGTTCAGGGTCGGATATCCAGGTTAGTATGGCTCGTTTTCTCAGAACTGAGCCATCTTACCACATGATTAAGCAGAGTCTAACAAACTCCCCAAGCACCCGATCACATCATTTCCTTTTCCTCAGGTTTGATTTTATACTCAGTGCCTTTTCTTCTGAGTACATCGTGTTGCTTACATTGACCTCAGTCTTTGATGGGAAAATATGGACATATGTCAGACAAAATGGACTGATAAAACCAATAAATATACTGATAAAAAGACCAGGGAGCAGTGTTTGCACAGGATACAGATTCATCCATGTGTTTGAGATCCACCAGCGTGAGTCACTGTTTAAGTTTTCTGGCATTAAATGTCAATATTAATAGTTTGATGTAATTCACTTGTGTGCCAAATGGGTTCAATGTGACAGTCAGTGATTATACGCTGGTATATTCACAGATAGGAGAAAAACTAGACACAATATGAATAATATGACCACTCAACAGTGCCCGTGTCTGAATACAGTATGTGAACAAGTATTAAATCTAACTTATCTTGTTTAAGTTGTATGAATAGACTTCAGCAGAGGAGAGAAGGAAGATGTAGAAAATGACGATTGTGAAGTATATCCTTTGTGAGCCAGGAAACAGTAGAGCCCTTTGTATGTCAGACATGATTCTCAAACACAGTGAAACAGAGGCCCCATCAGCCCGGGTAAACTAATGAATTTTTGTTTATTTGTTTGTTTGTTTTTTATGAACTAGCCCGCAACAAGTTCATTTACTCAATAGTATACCACTGTTTACTAAAATGCATGATTATGACCCATCCAGCATCTTTTGCCCACTGAATCATTTGCCTGCTTCTATGTGTGCCGTCATCTTGGTAAAATAGCCAATACAATAGAGTGCCTTTCCTCACTTTTGATGCTCGTATAGATTAGAAATGCATAAGAGATGCAGCTCACTTTTTGGATGAAAGAAAGGGACTTCAAAGTGCATCTTCTACACCTAACTTTGACCACAGATCCTAGGAAATTGCAATCAAACTAATTGCAGCGGTAGGTCTATGCTTTTTCAGATCCATCAAAAAATATAATCTTATTTCCAGCCGAGTTAAATCAAATTTGTAGATAACGTGCTTATGCTGGATTTCCATTTGAGATGAAATGATCACAGCCTGCATTTCTTCCATATCTATATTTAGTGAAAGAACCAGAACAAATGATACATATTAAATCCCAAACATCAAACAGCTCTCTGTGAAATTGACTGAGAGCTGCTAGGAATCAGCCTGACCATGCACAGTTCCTCATTTGTGGTCGTTTGCATTAACGTAGAAGAAACAAGTCTGTAAACAAACACACATACATTGAAATAAAAGGTTTGGCCTGTTAAAGTCAGGAAAAGACAAGATGTTCACTTGGGTACTTTTGAAGCTGTCAGACAGAGAAAGCCTGTCTTTGTTGTTGTTGTTGTGACAGGTGTGTGCTGTACAAGCTGGTACTTGAGGTTTGTAGTTATGTAGCCACGCTCACATACTCTCTCTGAAGATTCTCACACAAGGTTGAGAAATCACATAAATGCATCTCCTGTCTTTTAAAATGATTTTTCCACCATACACTTCTTTATTATGCTCTCATAAGTACATGTTCAGATGCAGTAAATACGCAACAGGGAGCTATTATCAACGACTACTACCTCCTTTTGTATTTTACCAACCTGATCCAAGGTGTATGAGAGGTTACATCTCATCTAAATCATTACCGTATATCAGCAGGAAAGCCTGAGTAAAAACATTCCCCTTCAACAGATAACAAAATCTGCCCTTCAATTTTTCCATCTCAACACCGGACCAGCTGCCATACAGTAGAAGACATACACAAACAATTTCCCCATTGATGGAAACATTTAATAAAATCATCCATCAACAGTAAGAGGTGACATATTGGAGCACGTCCAATTGGCTTGACTGGAATTGACGAAGAGATCAATATCCATAGACAAACAGCCACAAACTCAAGTGGAGTGGAAACTCAAGCAGATGTACAAGGTGAAACTCAGTGTCCTTGTGAATTAAATGTTTTGGGGTAAAAATTAATTAAATCAAAGGCACAGCTAGTCCTAATATCTGATGAAAAACTGCAAAAATGGTTGTGGATTTTGTGTCCTCTCTAGATAAATGTGGATAATTAAACTGTAATGAAAACTTGTTGCGCTGACTACTGCTTCATATTCTGTGAGGTTTGTGAAATTTGAAAAATACAAAAACCATAAACAACTTTTCATTCCCGGTTAGAAGAACTTCAGGAATCAAAACCTGGCCCAGTTAAGAGGTGCTCCAATCTAATTTTGCCAAACATGGCTTCAAAATGGGACGATGACAATAACATTAATTGCACACTCCGCATCTATTCAAACTCTGTATTGTGTTTGGCTCATGGGTTGGACAATCACTGCCTGCTTCACTGTGACTCATTTGTGTTTTTTCTCCATTATTGAAAATATGAGAAAAAGAAAATGGGAAACTAGTTTGGGACCAACCCAGATCCTCTCAGTTATACTGGTAATAGAAAGATGGACATGGAGAAGAGCTTATCAGCTTGTTGCTAAGGGACACCGTTATTGGTAGACAGAAGATCTCCAACAAAGGCTCTCTCTGTGTCCTTGGCCCCTGTCTTCAATCCATATACAATAAGTGCAATAGCTGTAAACAGCAGCAACATGTTTGGAAACTCTGAGTCCAAAGCAAGTTTTCCTGTGGATGACGTCATCCACAAAACTCCGGGGTTGTTTGTTTTGCTTGCTCGTCCTTGTGCAACAAAAAGCTGTCTATAGCCGAATGAAAATCTCATTTTGAGTCATAGCATTCAAAAAACTAACAACAAAGGGAGGGAGGGTGCCAGTATTGACGAATTAATCCTTTAAATCTGTGATATATACCCCCTGGTGCTTTAAAATGCCAGCCAGAATGAAGACAGACATGTTTAACGCTACCTGTCATAGAGAATAAAGAGCAGAAACCGGGTTGCAGAGCGAGTGACTCAATTATTGACAGATGGACAAAAGAGCCGAGAAGCCCCATCAATCTCCCAGAACATAACGGGACAAAATTTGCTTTCTGTTCCCTTCTGTAAAGTTTGTAATTGTTCTTTACTACAGCTCATTTTTCAGTGGTTAACTGTGTGGCAGTCACGATAATCCTTTGAAAAACAAACCGGGCTCTTATGGTTTAAGAGTTATATCAAAATGATTCTGATGTTCAGTATAAAAATTTAACCTTTGCTCCTATTTTGTTGAGTTTTTCTTCACATCTGCTTACAAAAACCTGAATGGATCTCCTTTTGAGAGTGCGCATTTATCAGAGTTTTACAAAAAGGAGACTACCATTGAGACAGCTCAGGGCTAACAGTAAAATAGTTAAAGCACACTGATTACTTGGTGCCAAGCAGTGCGCCTCCCCACCTATAAGTCTAGTTATGCTCAAGGTTTCTACCTCTAAGTTTTTCCAAACCAGTGTGGTCTAGTATTGGCTCGTCTATGGATTCATGTCATGTAGGTGACACAATGGCAAGTATAGTCTAAATCTGCAACATACAGTGTCTCCCACATCAATTAGTATGTTTACATGACACTTGAGAAAACTGAATCATTGCCTTACTTTGATTTAGACCAGACAACTCAAGTGCATGTAAACACCTTAGTCGGACTATAATCGGAGTTTGAGAACTCCGATTGGAGTCGGAAACCTCCGATTAAGACACCCAGATAACACGATTGGAATTTGTTTTTATCTACCATGTAACCAGCGTAGTCAGAGTATGATTGGACAATGCATGTGCATGTGCGCCACATTCCCGTAAATGTAAACACACTGAATGATACCTGGTCCAAGTGTTACGCTAACCGTTTTAACATTTTTTTTAATATATATTTTTTTTGTTTCATAAGATTTCCATCTGGGATTGTTGATTTAGAAGATCTTGTGTCTCGTGCCCTCTGCCTCTTGTGTTGTTGCAAAACACTACATCATTGAGAAGTCTTGTCAATGCATGGATTGCCTGTTGTGATTTTAAGTTAAACTTTCTGAAATCAGAGATGATCTTTAGGCGTGCTGTTAATGGATATTTCCAAAAGGTTAGACAATTAAGAAATGAAAAAATAATGGGAGGCGAGAGAGGCACGATTCAAGAATTAATGGGAAAGCTGATGGGGTGGTGTGTGTGTTGGGGAGGAGGGGGATATCATTGAAAAAAAATTAGCTGAGAAGATTAAGCCTTAATCGAACACACACTGAAAATAGATTAATTAAAGAGAGACAACATGATGTAATATAGATGGGGTGATTAATTCAGTGCCTTTCAGAAGATAGAGGTACACTGCTACTCCACCTCCTCTCCTCAACATATGGAAATCTTCACGGTAGCTCCCCCTTCTCCTCCTCAGTTTCCTATACGTGTCTGCACTGCTGCAGCTACCTCCCTTCTTGTACACCAGCCTTTGTCTGTCACAGAAACAGCAGTGAGGTTGAAGCTTGGAAGACTTTGCTCTGGGAAGGCAGCTGGCCCAGATGGTGTGTGTCCAAGGCTGCTTAAAGACTGTGATGCAGAACTGTGCCAACCTCTTCACAGGATCTTCAACCTGAGTCTACAGCTGGAGTGGGTACCTGTTCTGTGGAAAACATCCTGTGTTGTATAAGTGTAAAAAACTAAATGTCTGGCTGAACTTTATGACTCCAGACCAGTGGCCCTCACTTCACAAATCATGATATCCCTGGAGCGGCTGATTCTACTGAGGCCTGAGGTCAAAGACAAGCTGGATTCCCTGCAGGTTGCATACAAAGTACACATTGGAGTGGATGATGCTGTCCTCTACATGCTTCACTGTGGCCTGTCTCATCTGAGGTAACATGGAGTTTATGTGAGGATCATCTTCTTTGACCATCCAACCCACCATACTCAAAGACAAGCTCACAGAAATGGGAGTGGATCCTTCTTGTGTTTCCTGGATCGCAGATTACCTGAAAGGAAGGCTAGGACATTAATGAGCAGTACAGGGGCTCCACAAGGGACAGTGCTGGTGCCATTCCTGTTCACACTGTAAACATAAGACTTCAAATACAGTACTGAGTCCTGCCACAGTCCTGCCTCTGTTCTACGCTGCAGTCTGCTTGGGAGGAAGCATCAAACACAAAGATGCAAGACGTCTAAACAAACTGGTGAAAAAAGCTGGCTCTGTGGTTGGATTCAAGTTGGACTCACTGGAGGATTTGTTAGATTGATGCACACCGAGGAAGATGAAGGCTATTCTGAAAAACATGGATCATCCACTTCACTACACCTTGATGGACCAAAGGTGCAATAGTGGTGGACGACTTCCCATTACTTGGAGTTTAACTAGGATTAATTAATTTACCATCACAGGGCTTGTGATGAAGATTAAACCTAATTTTAGACATCAATGGGTAATAATTGCGTCGCTCACTAAAATACCAAGGTGTGCTTGGGCACGCCTCATCGGCACGGCAGACCAGAGGCACAAAAATAGAGCCCCATATCTCCATGCAGGAGATTCAGTCAGAGGGCTGGACAGTGTTATAAAGGTTAAAGGGAAGGGAAAGATGATATTTATCTGAAAGTAGAAAATAGACTAAAAGATCCTAATAAATATTTTAAATACGTTGATGCAAATAATAATGGCTTAAAAATAAGTACCCAGTATTTATTTAGTACAAATTCCTGTTTTTTTTTGTGAACATTACAATATAAAATGCAGAAAGGAAAAATGTCACATTGAGGTCTTTTCAGTATCATGCAGCCCAAGGAGAGTACTGCAGACAACTGGGTTCCTGTATCAGAGATTAAACTAACAAAACACAGCATGACTCTGCAAAACCAATTGACTATCTCTCTTGAGTTCTTTCCAGTCACCAAAGCCAAGGTCCACCACTCGATGAAAGCTTGAACATCTTCAGGGTCTTTGTCTTCTCCTTGAGTTTCTCCCCTTTTCTTGTCCAATGTGACACCTCCCATTGAATCCAGACTGACAGCACACTAATGCTCCAGCAGTGTCCAGTGGTGTTCAGTAGCTCATTACTCCATAACACAGAGACACACTCAGGAAGGGTCGTCCAATTACCGCCTGGACTTTATCCTTAACGAGAAATTGGACACTATACTCCCTGTTGTCTCCATTCACATACATTTAAGAAAAGCAGCATGTAGAATTGGCTTTTCCGCAAACCACACACAGAGCTGTAAAACTCAGATAAGGGTTATAGTAATGATCAATTAATCTTCATGTATGTTGATAGTTTTATTATTGAGGGTAGGCCGTTTTTTTCTTGACTTTTTCATGTTAGCTGAGTTTTTCAGTACTCTTAAGCAAACAGAGTAATGAAGCATAAAATCCACAGCTGTCTGCTTGTCATTGGTTTAACAGCATTCAAGGTCTTAGAACACAATGACAGACTATTGGGCTGTGCGGTGGTTACGAAACTGAGGTCAGAGTGCCAGGTTTAACACTCTCATACCTCAATGTCATTTAATTAATCACATAATATAGAACATAATGAATTATGGTTCTGTGGTATTATGAGGAACAATCCTAGTTACTTTCAAAACAGGTGATACACTCACACAGCCAGCAGCTGAGCAGAGAGAGGCGCAAACATATAAAAGCTGGATTGTAAAATACTATTATTTTCCTTGACCAGATGTTAGGATTTAATAATTAACAAGTTAACCTGCAGCTAACCTGATTTATGCTTATTTTCCCTGCCAGTCACTTTTTCTTTTTTTAACCAAATAAGTATCCTGACACAGCTCCAGAATAAAATACACTGTGCTGTAGTTTGGGTGTGTGGTTTACATTGTGTGACACATTATGTTATTGATTTAGTGTATCGTGTGTCTTGTGTGTACATTTATAAAATAATTCTTACTTTGAGTTTGAGTTTAAGTCTTGAGGGGTCTTGTCCTCTAAGTGAGAGGGTTTGGTGTGATCAGCAGCTCCTGTGCTCAAGAAGAGAGCGACACGCTTCTTGTCACCTGTCTCATAATTTTGTTCAGCACATGTCAAAAATCATACTCAAATAGTCATGGACAGAATTTTGATTTCAAAGGTGGGCGGGACATATGTGACTTGAGTACTGATGTGACACGCTGATTCAGTTCCCGCCTTTATATATGGCCTAGCAAACAGCACATTGGTTAGTAACAGAGGAGGCAATACGTCCAGCAAGTGGATGGAAGTACAAACCCGATACAGGGATGTGAATGAAACCTCTGATGAATGTGACGTTACGCCACCCTCCTGTAAACTTACACTGGCAAATAGCGAATGGGAGAATAGCGATGTTCATGGACTGACTCTTAGAAGCAACTTGCGAAACACTAGTCTGGTGGGCATGGAATGACTGACAGCAGGGACAGCCAATTACACACAAAAAGAGGCCCTGTGGCAGAGCCAATCAAGGACCTTGTGGGCGGTCCAAACCGAGGGAAACCAGTTTCCGGCTTGAGTGGCCGTTTGGTCCTAGTGCCAATTTCACAACACTTACAAGCAGTAGAGATATTTTTGTAGAAGGCTTTGTTGTCTCAAAGTAACTCAGACTTCAAACCACTGCAGGTAGGTTGTTTAAAACTCCGCATGAAACTATCTGTCAACTCTGACAGCGAGAGTCATGAGTAAACCCATTACAGAGAAGCATTAGTGAGGAGAATCTATGGCATTACTCTTGAGAACCAGATTGTGTTGAGTCTCATCATAACATCATATTTCATGTGGCTGGGTTTGAAACACTCAAGTAAACAACAGGAAACCAGATGTTTGGAAACTGCTCTGACATTTGTGAGTGGAGTCATGGAAAACTTGCCTTATGTGAAGGAGTAATAGAAATATAAGGTTACGTTTGTTGTACACGGCTTTTAAAGTAAATGCACATCCAGGTCAGCTGGTTCAGACGCTTAAAAGCCTCTAAGACAAAAAAAAAAAAAAAAACAGTTTTGATTGCTGACTGTTTGCTACAACTAGGTACAGCTGCTCATCTGGCTGTACTGATGGGGGATAGAGGCAGGGGTTTCAAGCAAGGTGGTGGAGTCATTTTGCACTCATCGCCCTTAAAACGCCTCCCTGTGTTTCCATGGTAACGAGAAGCACTCTGCACTGGTGGCATATTTCTTGCGGTGCTCGGCTATTTCCGTTCAACCACGATTGATTTTCTCTGATTTACTGTGCAGATCTCTGCTCATGTTTGTTTGCTCGTAAGAAGTTTGTGGGGAGGTTAAGTGTGGACCAGACAACAAAACAAGGACAACGAGATAAAGAGGAAATGTTTTATGGGCTTTAAGGTCATGAGACACAACATAGACCGTAAGGGGGAAATCATGTCCTATCCTCTGCTGTCTCTATTGAATAATGCAAAAATGCATTCAAGGCCATGACCATCAAGTAGGAAAGAAAAGTCTGAGTCTGCATTTACATTTTTAAGTGAATATCCGTTGTGTGCCATTAAATAAATGGCTGATCATTTTAAATAAGCAGACAGGGAGAGGAAAAGTAAAAGACAAAGAGAGACTGAGGGACACAAAGAGTCTCATGAATGCTGACTGTGACAGATTTTAGTCCTCAGAGTATTGGACGCATCCTTGAATTTTCGCCCAATTTTTCACCGTCTCATTAGTCAAGTTCGAAAAGTCTGGATTACCCTAATGTTTGTGCGCATGCTCACACACAAATGCACTCACACTCCCACAGTGTCAGTGTTAGCACTGATACCTCCTTCATTACTGACAAAAAAAAAGGCAGCTGACGGCTGGGTTGTCCCGAAGCTGCTCCCACAAACAACCAAGGATGAGAGAGAGCTGAGGCTGAAGTAATGCCCTTACATGGATCATCTGCGTTGGAGACAAACACATTTGGAATACATAATAAGAGCCCTAATACCATCTCATACATCATAAACACTCTTGCAACCCCGCCAGACAGCTGCAGACAGAGATCCTGACATACGAATGATACTGGCGCATGACTAATACTTCAAAAGGTGATTTTACTTCTATTTGACTGATGTTTCTTTTCCACTTCATTTGTTTTTTAGGGAAAGGCCAGGGGCAAAACAAAGTGATAAAATTTTATTTGTTGTACGAAGAAGTGCGTCTTTTTCAGGCTATTTTTAAAAGTAAATCCATATAAGCGTGTATTTCAGTCATTGTTCTCTGAGGTATTGTTTTGCTGATCGAGTAGCACTGGTAATAAGAAAAGAGAAAAAAAAAAAACATTGATATACTGCTTTATGAAAAGAAAAAAAACCGTGATGATTCAACAGCTTGATCAGAAAATGAGCTTCTGTCTTGTCAGAGGGACAAGAGGAAGATCTCAGAGAGGAGAGAGTCAGCAGTCATGGTGACATAATCATTAGTTTTGATTGGCAATCACATTATTCTCCATAGACAACTAAAGCCACACACTCTCGAACAAATCAATGCACTACCCAATAAGAATGCAAAATAGCCTGTAGCAAACATACCAGTGGTGTTGCACAACTAAGGGTGCCCACAGGTCCAAAACAAGAAATCAAAATTTAATGAAGCATTATCTATTCTGAGACCTGCCTGAAACAAGTCTTGAAAATAAGTACCCTATAATAATACCTCTAGAATACCCTACAATTCGGCTCCTTTCAAGAAACCAGTTACTACAAATTGAGTGTAAAATCAACTCAACCATTTGCGACATCTAATACAGTTGAAGTATGTTTATTTATAGTCTTAAGTTCAGTCTTACTTCTCTTATTTAGCTCTCCTTGTTTCATCTTTTTAAATAACGAAGGGGGTTAAACATCTTTTATCAGCTTCAACCTCCAGTTGCTCTGACTCAACAGTTTTTCATCCGTCTTTTGGGCATGTGATCTGCTCCTCAAACAGCATAATCTTCATGCATGATTCACCATCAGTGCTCAAACAATACTCCCATAATCAGCACTAACCAAGGGCCTTCTTAAATCCCTTCATGTAATATTCATAATGATTTTCAAACATTGGACATGCAGCAACAGCATGGGATTTCTCTTGGACTTGATTGTCCATAATCACAAGATTTAGCCCTTTCTTTACCTGTGCAGACCAGGGGTTAGCTCTCAATTCATTATTGTTAACCCTTGATTGCTCCAATGATTACATGTTCACGAGTGGGACTCAAATCAGTGAGGCGTGAGAGGCCTATTTTCCCATTACCTGTATAAAGAAGAATGCATTTCCACCTCCTTACACCTGATGCTGTAATACATTTGCAAAAATAAAATCATATGTTTCACAGCAGGACTGAGCTAAAGATGCTGTAGTAGTAGCACATACTATATATAGAATGGATGTCATCTGCCTCCTTGCTGAGTGAAGACTGCAAGAACAAGACCCCCTGTTGACTGGTTGCAGTAAAGGTGATAAACCTTGTTTCCTCCAGCAAAATGAATGGAGCTGTGGACAAACTTTGAAAATTAATCCCCTGGAATATAATTTTTTTTCCCCTTTTGTTGACACTTGATTAAGCCTATGGGCTTAAGAAGTTTGTTTAGGACATCTGAGGAGTTAGCGGTTTAAGCAGAGCGTAAACACAGCGACTCTCCCGCAGAACGCTACTGCGCAAATGCCGGTTTCAGGAAATGGAGAAAAACACAGAAATACAGAGAGCAATTTGGCTTCAAATGGCAAGAGCCACATTGTCTGTATTATATACAGTCTATGAATAGTAGTCATTCAGTCCCTTTGCAAACCAATCCACACATTTAATTCATTTATAAAATAGCAGATTCCTCGGGTCTCTATGATCTGCAGCAGAACAGATTCTCATGCTGGTTTACAGCCGGATCTCATTTTTTACAGAGGTTTGAGTTAGAATTTATAGTATTTTCACTCCATGTTTCTCCTCTTTTCTGCCAACCTGGCACACACAGCATTAAGATAACCACATTTCACATTAATCTAACTTACCATACCCATCAGTGAGTTCATATTCATTTATGCTGGCAGGTTAGTCTAGAATCGTGATCAATCTTAAGTTTCTAGTCGATGACAGATGTACAAACCAAATCACAGTCCTATTCAAGATAACAACAGAGAGAGGTTGCCAAGATGGCAGCTTCCACCATTGGAAGGTCCATTTGAATCCACTACAGAGATCGTTTTAAATTAACCAGATGATGCTTTCATTAAAACAAGACCCAAAAACTGCAAAAGAAATGTTTGGTTCCTCTGCGTGCTGCTGTCTTTTTACATTTCTGGTCTGATGTACTACATCATGTTGCATTAACCTGATTGGTTGTAAGTCTGCACAATGGCCTCCAGAGGCACTTTTTGCAAGTGACTATAACAAACGCCTCCTGGAAAAATGAATTAGTCTCGCCATGTCAGGCTGATTAGTCAAGGCAGTGTGCCTCATTCTATAGTACTAAACGACAAATTTGAACCAAACCTCTTTGAAAAATATTTGAACATTGATCAAGGAAAGAACTATCAAAAATTACAGAAACAATGTTTGAAGAGAAAACTTAGACATATATGTTCAAGTTTGACCCACAACCCATCAGTTAACATGGATCGGGAGGGCTTTCTGAACCAAACTACTGCCAGACTAAATGAAGAGTCCCTAATATTTTGTCTCCACTTCTTGGGAGCTGACATGTTCTCCATCTTTATGTACACTCTTCAGTTTTTGCCTCTAACCACCATTACACTTTTAAAGGCTTAATCCTCTCTCTGTTCATATCTGAAATCCTCACTGATCCCAGAGGCACAGACAGTTTGAGCAAACTGGTTATGTTATTCTCTGGTAATAAATGAGCAGAGAAGCTGAACTTAGAGCTGACTGAAGAGAGTAGCACAGAACTGTCAGGTGACGACAACAACAAACTCACTAATGGATGCAACTCTCTGGAGGAGACACGTCCTGCCCAGCAACAGTGCAGTCCTCTTGGTTTACAGCTGTAGATCGTCTGTACGTCTTTGTATAAGTGACCTTGCTGACTTTTTATTATGTTAAAGTGGTTGGTTATTTAATATTGCTTTACAGCAGCTGCTCTGTCAATAGCTCTGAATTTATTGAATTTGTCCTCATGAGACTTTGCTGAGGAAGGTGAACTATACGGTATATTTATGATTTATAATCAGCTGAGCACACAGGCTGCATATTTCATCTATGGGAGAGTAACTTAATGTTGGTTTCTGACAAGTAATGATTGCTGTTCCTGCTCCTCTTGACTGTGGACTTGTTAATAAGAAATATTTCATAATTCATTTTGATATATTATTCATTAACTCCATTTTAAAACATGGCAATCACAGCCCCTGAGCCTTTGTCTGCCTGAATCTGAGTAATAAGTGTTGCTCTCTTTTACTCCCTGAGCAAGGGCAGGGTTATGGAAAGTAATTTGGAGTGAACATTTTTTTTTAAAAAGAAAACAACCGGGAAAGATGCAAAAGAAACATTGTGAGGAGACTTGTATAAGACTATTTGGGGAAGCACTCAGACTGAAGAGGAGGATGTGTGCAGTCTGGCAAATGAGCATTCAGTTAGTGTTGCATCTGCCCTGGAAACAGAGAGGGAGTGAGAAGAATAATAGGTGTCAGAAAGCAATGATACATTGTAGTGGAGGGAAGGGGGGAATAAATCAAATAAAGAGCCTATTTTAACACTCTTTATTCTTTCATGAAGTGGTCCAAGCACCTGTCTGACAAGTTTAGTGCACTCAATCCTCCACTCTTCATTGCTTCTGTCAGACCTACAAAGTGGGTAATCACAAGGCAGACCACCCTCACCTTCCTCTCAGCTGTCCTCAACTTTCTCATCTCTCACCATCAATCTTTCTCCCCTGAGCTCATCTTATGGCCATGTCCATCTCTCACCTGTTTTGTCCTCTTTCCCCTACCTTTTTCTGACTGGTTCACCATCCAGGGGGACTTTTATCACCTAGGAGAGTCTAATATGAAATGACAGAGCATCAGCAGGGGATTGTTTCATCAACATAAGTGTCATGTTTCCATGCACACTAAAAAGCCTGCTGGTAAAATTCTGCCTCTCATGATGAAAGCTTTCTTTTGGGTGGACGTCTTCAGCATGATGGGTTACCCTGAAAGTATTTGTTGCACACTAAAACAACACTTGAGTGGATTTTGTCAATTCAAATCCACTCTAAGGGCCATTGAAATATTTCCATCTGCAGACATATCGTCACCCTGCAAAAGCTAACTGTGTGTATAATCTAAAAATAATGACAAAAACAGCAGTTCATTTCCTGAGTGAAGTGCCCATGAGACTTAAAGTCCCACATACCCCATGGAAATAACAAGTGGCCTAGGAATTCTTGAACTCTGCACCACTCATTTTGCACCAGTTCCCTTAAGTCAACATGTTCGGCCATTTAACTGTACAAGAGCCCTGTCTGTAATTAAACTGTAAAATAGTGACATCTCTATGAAGTTCATTTTGAAATAATAAGATGTCCTCATGTCAACAGAGGTAATATGTACGGCATGACAACTACATGAAAAAGGAACAGGGACAATGTATGGGAACTAGAAATAGAGCAGTTAATCAGTGAACTGAATAATCAGGCTGTTTTATGGTGATTGGAAACGCAAAGTGGCTAATCTCATTATAATTTTCTTTTTTTTTTCTTTTTTGGGAAACACATTTTTCCCATCCTAAATGACAGCATGTGAAATCTTCAATGGTTATTTGCTGCTGTTTGATATAAATTCTGTTATGATTCATGGGACAAGATAATTTAATGCTGCTTCTGTCAAAAAAATAAAGGTCACGGTCAATCTGAAATCCACAACATAGCCGGACATACTTTTCTATTTCATTAATTAATTAAAGATCCATCCACTGGCTAATAGGGTTGTTAGAGTACAAGTGTTTGAGCCAAACCGTTTCAGTACGGGACTCTCTGGTACAGTGCACATGCGTACTAAACTGAGCAAAATCTGAGTTCCCACAAGGCCAAGCGACTAAAAGAGCATGCATTCCCTGTCATGACAGCCGGCACAAGGACTAGAAGATCCCCCACTGCCACTAAGGTCTCCTGTGTAGGAACACTATGGTTTCTTCCAGAAATATAACAACGGACAAAGACAAGTGGATAAGATGAAAGCAGTTTGCCGACACGGTTCAACAGCCAGTCAGGCATCGGGGCAAGTAAGTAGACACTTCGAGCAGAGTGGAAACAGCTGAAATGAGAGGAGAAAACGCCACCACAAACAGGTCAAAGCAGGGTGAAAAGATTGTCCTTCACAAAGGTTCAAGTGCATATTTTGGTGTTTATGATGAAGTAGACACAGATTGTTTTGTGACTCAACATTATGGCGGTTGCAATGCTGATTCTGTTGGCCTGTTAGTCTGTTACGGTCACAACTGTGTGAGTTAGCATCAAGCTAACAAACTAATGCTGCGTTCCAGTTACCTCGGTAGTCGGATGTCAGAGCTGGGAATGACGCTTTACCCGAGCTGACAGCGTTCCAGTTAACAAGTCGGTAAACTAAGATGGATGCATACCCATTGTTAGCTGTTTACAGTTGTCAGCTGTCGTTGGCTGTTGTCAGTTGTTGTTAGCGGTTGTCAGCGGTTGTAAGTTGTTGTTAGCGATACCAGTTGTAAACAACGCACAACACAGTATTTTACTCTTAGAAACACCATAGCACTACAGTTAGACATTGGGCAGCACAACATAAACCACTTATTTCATTTCACAAAAACAAAATAGAAGTGCTAATAAATAAAACACTACGAGAGCTTTGACTGTTTCTCTTTTCTGTTGATGCACTGTGCTGCCATCTTGAATTATGACATCGTCAATTCGGGGTTGGGGAGTATCGTCCAACTTCAGGGGGGCGTTCCAGACGAATTTCAAACTCGGAGCTCGGAAATCCCGACTTCCGAGTACAACTGGAACGCAGCATATGTGTTACAGCTAGCAATTATGCTAGCTCTGTGGGAAGTTTTATGAGCCATGTGCTTCATTGTTTGAGTAAATATGCATTTTTAACTTTTCCAATGTGACTAATTGTGTTTTCTTTTTGTACTTCTCCTTTATAGTGTATATTTTTGGGAGAGTACAGCCTGAACCAAGAGGAGACTGTTTCTTATTGCAAGAACTGTCTTCAGCCAAACTCCAGGGAGGACAGAAACTATAAATGTTTAAATTTGAATAGCCCAGTATTTATGTTTAACCACTCCACTATATAAACCCTGAGTCAGGTTACAGCTCTGTCAATGTGAAAAATGTTAACATGATAACATTTTTTTGCAATATCAGCCAGCCCTAGCCATCGGATAAAAAAAGTGAAATCGATCAACCCTTTAACATGTTATTGCCATCATACTATATCAGCCATCTGCCATCCTGCTCATCAATCAACATCACCAGCCACTGAAAAAAAAACAATACCATCAACTTCTTACCTGGACATCAAGCTTTTTTTTTTGCTGTTAACACAAGTTTTAAACATCACATAATACTTGAAAAGTGTGCTTAGCTATTTTAAGTGCAGTGGGGTTAAAAGCAGCAAGTTTGTATGCAAATTGCTTGTTCCAAGTGCTTTTCCCAAAATATTAAAGGTTTTTCATCTAATTTACATGGTGACTAATCACAAAGGAGACACTTTGCATATGAAAACAGCAGCGTCTTACAGGATTAATTGTTTCTGTGTAGTGCTCACATGGGACTGATATGCAGCATTCTCCAATATCAGCGCGATTTCCCAGTTCAGAGAGAGTGTAATGGATGAAAGAGACACAGATGAAAAGAGAAGAGTGGGAATAAGCGTGTCCCGTGTCCTCTACGCAGACTCTACTCTTCCTCTGTTGCTGTGCATGTGTTTGTTTTGACAGACATAGGCACTTCTTCCCCTAGCTGCATTTGTTTGTGTTTGTGCACAGGAGCAGCTAACTGAGAGGTTGGATGGATTTTACGCACGAGTGACAGCTGGTCTATCACTGTCAACACAGCATTCACATGGACACCCTCTGTGTCATGAGCGCGCACACACACTCAGCTTTGTGTTCAGTGTACAGCAACAGGTTAATTATCCTGTGAATCGGTTAAAAGGTATACTGGTAAACGATACAGTTCAAATGTGTTTAACAGAAAAATACACGCGAGGAAAAAACACTTGTGTCAGTGTTTTGTGTACTTTCCTTACCTGACCACGATGTACATGACCAGCACGTTCCCCACCAGCCCCACGACGCACACGATGGAGTACAGCGCGGTGATAACAATCGCTATGATAACCGGGTTAGCGTCGTCCTCGACCCTGCCGATAACTCTGCGGTCGCCGTCGCATCTCGCCTCGGCGAAGCTCGTGCTGTCGTTGCCGTCAGTGAAGTTCCGACAGAAGCTGGTGCTGTTGTAAAACACGGGGCTCCGGTAATCCGCGTCCGAGCCGTTTACTGCGCTCTCCATGGTCCCCGCTCGGAAGTGTGTGTGTGGAGGGAAATGTGCCGCGTGCGCTTTCAGCCTGTACTCGGGTGCGCTCGTCGGTGTCTTCGATGTCCCACCGGGAGCCTGTTTGTTGTTTCTTTTACGAGGAGTGCTGCGTCGCACGCGCGCGGGACGGAGCTCTCGTTATGTTGAATGTCCTCGTGCTGAAGAATGTGGCCGCGTGTGATGTGGTGAGAGCACTGACGACCCTCGCGCGCCACGGCGAGCCTTAACGGAACAGAGGCGACGGCGTGAAAATGAATAAGTTTGCTCCCTTGCTTCCTTCCTCCCTAGGTTCCTAATCTACATCCTTTACTCGGAGCCCTCCCTTTGACCACATTTGTTTTATTTATCCACTCTTCCCTTTTGGTCTCTTCTTTGCTTCCTTCCTTGTATCCTTGATGCTTCTTTCCCTCCTTTAGCATTCTACCCTGCCTTGTTTTTTCCTCTTTTCTAGCTTTTTTCTCTTTCTTTTCCTTCACTCACTTTCACGTGTCATCTTTTTCAGGCCTTCATTTCATTTTTCCTCTGTTTGCTTCCTTCATTCACTTCTCTAATCTAGTCATGATCCTGTCTTTCTCAGTCTGTCCTTTCTAATCTCCTTTCCTGTATTGTCTCTTTCTACATTTATGTGCTTTCTCCCATCCTCTCAACATTTGGATCTCTGGCCCTCTACATTTCTCCATCCTTCATTTCCAGTACATGCATCCATGTTCACTCATTTTCCCCTCATTTCCATTTTTTCTTCCATAGATGTTTCCTTTCCCTCATTTACCTCCTCCCCTCTTTTTTATTTCATGCTCATTTTAGATAGTCCTCTGCTTCCTCTCTCTCACACTTCTTTAACCATGTCTTTCTGTGCCTGCTCCTTTGTGTGTTTCCTTTTGACTTTCTGTCTCCCTGTTCTACAAATATTTCATCCCCCACTTTGTCACCTTCCAGCCTTGCACCCTCCCCTCTTTCCTCGTACCCCGCTTCCTCCATCTTACCTTTAAATATTTCAGTATTGTTCTAATACTGAAGGATTTTTGTGAGCTACCCCTTTCAGACTTGAACCTGCACACCACATGTATTTACTGTTACATATCAGATCTGCATTAAAGGTTCAATAAAGTAGCACCACATATCTGACAATCAGACACTAAAACAGCTGCAGTCGCCTTAAGAGGGAACAGAAAGGATGTTGAGGAGGAGTCCGGGGATTATCTGTCAAATTATCCATGCGTGTACATGAAGCACTTCTCTTCGCTTCTGATTTCTGTTTTCAGCACAGTATTGTAATCAGTGAAGCCAAGCGAGGGGATGTAGCACAGTGTAATCCAATAGGGATTGATTTTAATCAAGATAATGTCCCTGCTTGTCTCATTAGAGTTTCAAGAGAGGCACAAAATGGGCAAAGATCATTTACTGAACGTGCTGGAAGCCTGAAACTCAACAAGAGAGTAACTAGTCGTCAAAGTCAGTGTTTATGAGTTTGTTTTTACAGGCGCTTTAATCAATAAAAATCTATGTCATAAAAAAGCTCGTTAGCTAATTGAGGGATTTAGTTTTAAAAAAGTAAGCAGAAACAGAGTTTTTTGTTTGTTTTATGATAAAGACACTTTTTATTTCGTTTAGTGAGGATGACACATTCCCCATGCAGCCCACATAAAATCAATATTCCTTTTAACATCTCAGACTCACATTTTACAAACTCGATCTACTTCACTGGCTCGTACACAAACATCCCTATGAATATAAGGTCATCTTCCAGTTTGTTTGTGTTTGTACCGAGAGGTATGTGATTCACTGTTGTAAGACCGGGCAAGGTTGCGCCAGAGGCTGTACAGACGACATGAACAGGGTACAGATGGACATTTTAAGTTTCAAGGATAGACTTTTTTTATTTATGTCAGATTAATCCAAACTGAAGAGGGATTTTTTTTTTTACACTGAATTTGCACTTTGTTTCGCTCTGACTGCTTAAGGCTTGTATTCGCTTAAGCTTTTGTGTTAGGATTAAGTACTTTGTGTGGGAACCATCGTTGCTCATATTAGAGATACTTTAAGAGGAAACTTGAGGTCATGTCAGAAATGTAGGAATTAGAAGTAGGAATTAGGTGGATTTCAGCGTCTCTAAGGAGTTTAGATTTTACATTTAAGCTTTGAAGACAAAATAGGGCCCAAGATGAACACTTCAGCATTTTAAGACCCAGAATTTCTAAGAGTTTAATCCCCGCCAAAGTAGAGGAAGTTATAAGGAGAAGTAAATAAAAACCTTTTTTAGTAAGGAAGTTATTTTCCTGAAACAAAACCTCAAATCACATATTCTTAGTCTTATCGCACTGATGCAGAGATAGCAGAGTCAGAGATGTATATTTTATACACTTATACCTTCAGTATGTCAAGTGAAATATGTGGAAGCCAAAAAGATATCAAGATATGCAAGACATCTGTTGAATATAAAGTGAAGAAAAAAAACAATAATGGGTGATAATATTTCAATTTTTCTAGGCTGAATTGATTTGAGACCTTTTAAGAAACTGAAGATTCAGTCCTGACTTGAAGAAAACCATTAAGAAATTTGCTGACCTAATGTTATTAAATCCTCACTGCATCAAAGCTTCAGAGCGACTATAAAAAAGAAAGGAATATTACAGCCAATAATAACTCTTTAACATACATGTGGGAGAATAAGGCTAATGCTTTGATCGCACAAAATAAGGAAAAGATCTTGAACGTTTCAGGATAATAAGATAAAAAAGGTAAATAACAAAATGAATTCTTCCATCTGCTGCGAAATAATATGCATTTAAAGAAAACCTGCGCTCCCACGCTCCACAAATTGTTATGCAGGGATGAGATAAGCTGTTGTTTGAAAAGTATGTGAAGAAAATCACTCACTTTGTAAAGCTGTTATCCCTCTGAAGTGGCTGCCTCTGCCTCAGCATTCCTCATGTGAACCCAATTGGAAGTATAGGGACTTCCTTCTGTTGCCACGGTGACAACAGGGACAAGATGAGATTTTTACAGACTCTACAGGTGAACTGTGTCAGGATATGTGTTCTCGTGGATCTGTCACAAGAGATGTTAACCACACAGGGAAATTGATGGATTTGATAGATAGTAGATATGAAATTCAGATATTCATCCTTGCCTTTTATTTCAGTCAAAGAGAGAAGACATGTGCTTGTCTTAGAGGATGTACAGAGGATATAAAGTGAGAGATACAATGATGGATATTGAGGTTCAAACCTGCCTCTACAAGCTTCACACATTTCAGCTTTTTGCACTTATTCCCAAGAAATCTGACTCATAAATCACAAAAAGGAACGCTCTGTTCCTCGACTTCTTTCCCTCTTATTTCATGTTAAAGTCGTTGGCTCGAGAAGGAGAAGTGGAGAGTGTGATAGAAAGTATAAGAAACACATCGAGACTGAGTTAGTCATGGAATTACACAACCTTGTTTCATACCACACCATGAAAGAGTAGATTTACACAGACAGGAATTTTCTTTTTTTATGCTAGCCATCACTGACACCAGTAACACTGTGTTACTGGTCAATTTTCAGCAGTCTAATAGTTCTTGAAAACTCATTTTTGGTTTTGGACACAGCTGTCATCACAGACTCTATCAGTAAAACTACAAACATTGACAGCAAAGAAAAGGCAGGAAAGGTTCAGACTGTAACTTAGGAAGAAGTTTACTCTGAACTCTACGAGGAGGATTTTGCCTCTAACCGTTTCTGTTTCCAGGTGTAACTCAGGCATGTGAACGAATGGAGCTTTGTAATGTTGTCAGTTCCAATGACAATGTCAATGCTGTGTCAAGAAGCTCAGCACAAGCTGTCAAAGCTGTTTAACATCAGCCTGATAACAACCACAGGTGCTAAAAATGCCTCTTATCACTGAAAACCTGTCTGAGGTCTACGATGAAATAAGACCACATATTTTAAGGAGTTTGCTCATCTTACTGACTGACTGGGACAGCGCTTCAACAGCATTGTGATTAGTATGAAATCAAACAAAAAGGAGTCTGTGCAACTAATTATAAATGTGCCACACATGCTGCTATCTGGACTTTTTTATATACCTGTTCTGCGCTGTCAGCGTGTAAGCTGAAGATTTAAGACTCAGAGCTCTGGTGGGTAAACAGTCCTTGGTTATTTTTTCACCTACCTGACACCTTACCCCTCACATCGCTTTAATTTATTAAAATGTATAAAATAAAAATCATCAGTCTCGTCAGTGATGGTCCTGTCTCTGCAAAGTCATTAGACCCTGCTTGAATCAGAGTGGAAAGTAGCCAAACAAACCACAAACTGAATCAAACCTTTCAAATTAATTTATTTATCCGGGTTTGATCTGAACTAAAAACACACCGGATAAACACTTTAAATCACTGTATACTTGAGTGAAAAGCTGAGCTATCATAAAAACTAGGAGTAGGAGGAAAAATCGATAAAGCACAGTATCGCAAAATTTTGTCTGGTGATACATCGTATCATCTCATTTACCACATAAGACAAATAGTAATTAGCTAAACAGTTGGACAAATTGTAGAAATCACAATATATTGTATCGCAATACTCACTATATTGTAAAATATTATAAAATCACAGTAATATTGTATTGTGACCCAAGTATCGTGATAATATCATATCCGGGGGCCACTAGTGATTCCCACCCCTAATAAAAACACATTTGATGTTTGAATGAGACAAAAAGAGTTGCTACAGACTTAGTGTGATCAAGTATCGTGCAAAGATACTTTGCAGAGAATTAATTATGTGAATGTGACTAAACAGTGCGGCCTCTTCCTTCTTTAAGGTGTGAAAAACGTTGGAGGATGAAATATAAGATTAAAATAAGACGAGACTCTTTCAAAAACACTTTGGAGACCTGCATTGTAGTGCTGTTTTTCATATTTTTTATGTGAAGAACCTTAGTTTGCCTTTGAGTACAAAATATCCTTAAAAAAACTACATTTACATTGTGCGGTCCTTTTCTCTGCAGGTTTAATCCCACTTTACAGGAGTATTTGCATCACTTAATCTTTATCTCAAATAATGTTGTTTACACTGAGTATACACTGACATTGTTATGCCATCACCCACATTGGCTTTTGCAGATTTTATGTAGAACTGAATTTCATTTTCCTATTTATTTGCAGCACAATTTGTCAACCACTGACACCAGCTCAAGTCATTTAGATCCACGACACCTTTCCCTGTGCTGCACAGTTCATTCTCTTCACCTCGACTCAGACACAATTCCTCCTAATTTCACTCACCCTGCAGCAGATCAGTCTGGCACAAATGTCAAGAAAGGTTGAAGGGAAGTAGATTCAGGCAGACATCTTGTCTTCCCAGGAGGTGAGTACTTCCTGACAGCGGCCTCCACAACACTTGTAACTCTGTAAAATGAAACCAATAAAAGACAAACTATAGTGGTGCACTCACAAGCTTGTAACAATTATTAGTTTCAGGAAGTGAAACATGGCTGCCAAAATCCAGGAGGTTGACATGCACAGTTATCATAATCCTAAAAATTTCAATAATGTTCTTTCAAACTCCCCCATTCAACTAAAAAGCTTTTTAACATGCAATAAATTCCAACAAATTGATCCAGCCTGCATCATTCACAAAAAAACAAACAAATAAACAAACAAATCTAAGTATGGAAACCCCTCCACTTGGTTTGGCCCAGTGATGTCAGCTGTGACTTCATCAACACCCAACAAAGCAGGAAGTGTTTGGCAGGTAACTCCCAGGTAAAATCCAGCATGATGTCTCTGAATGACCAAACACACAAAGTTGGGAATAAACAAAAGAAGAAAGACTGGGACGCTTAAACCTGTGGCTGAAGAGAGGTAAGTAAATGCAGTCTTTGCTTTGGGTTCACCTCATTGGTGTTGTTAGTTTAAGTGTATTATTTGAGACATGAATGTACAAAACATGGTTGTTATGACAGAAACTATCTTTAAGCCTACTTTTTGCCCATAAGTAGCCTACAGCACTTCATATTCATGGTTTAGCAGATTGAGGCTGATTCTGACCCAATGTTTGAGTTGTACAACCGATCAAAGCTGCGCCAAATTTCCCTCACATTACTTATCGTTTGCCTCACAGTGGGGCACAAGACCCAACCGCAGACCACTCCTGCAAATTTATGCTATCCAATACTACAGAAATATTTACATTTATACTTTTGTGAGCTTTTACATGTACACTTTTTGTGGACACATCAGTACAGAAGATGTTTTTATGCACCGTTATCTCATGATAATGACTTATCTAGTTATCTCGACATAACAAAGATCATTTTCTTGTGATAACAAATTATTTTATTTGCATTATCTCAACATAACAGAGATTGTTTTCTCATGATAATGAATTAATGATGTGTCCGCCATTGTTACTGTTGTCGTCCTGTTCGCGTTTTGAAGTTAAATATTCCCACATCAAATGTGGGGTTTTCAATTAAATGATTTAAGCAGTTTCATTGAAAACCCTGGCTTGCTATTTACAATGGTGGCTGCAGCATTTCGGATATATCCCACTCTGGAGGGCGTTTTTAAAAGTTACCGTCTTAGGTCGGCTAAAACGCCATTTCTGTTATCACGAGAAAACAATCTTTGTTATGTTGAGATAACAGGAAAAAACAGATTATCAGGAGAAAATGAACATTGTTATGTTGAGAATAATAAGTTGTTATCACAAGATAACAGAAAGATGATAAAAGTTAAAAACTCTTGATTGTTAAAGTTGTTTTCTCTTACCTTAACTTTTGAGTCTTTAATTAAAATTTGTCGACAACTTTCAAGTGCTGTTGATTTAACACACTCAGCATGAGCACAGAGCGTGCGTTCACTTCAAACCATGACCATTATAAGACTATATGGTAAATGCCAGGCCTCAACATATCAGCAGAAATGTGTGTTAGTATCTATTTTAAAATTTGCTTTTTAGGGGGCTCAACCTTTGAATTATGTCGTTTAAATTTGTGTTGAAATTGTGTTCGATTATACTTTTCATGCTCTTTCATGGTGCTTTGACAAAGGTAGTGTTGGTGCTGTTGTGGAGTTGCAGTGTGTGTGAGGGGCTGTAGATCAATGTTGCTTTCAAACATGAAAGAGCCTGTGAATAAGTGCTCTCAAAAGGATCAAAGATCAAGGATGGCTTTATTGTCCCCAAGAGGTCATTTGTGTCGCAGCTAGCAGTACCACACAACCAATATATAGACAATGAAAGAAGAAAACTGAAATTTGAAAAGCTGACATTGAAATGTGATGACTTAAATTATGAATTAAATTATGAAAAATAAATGTGAAATCAGAATTTTACCGTTAAGTGAATATAAATCAAAATAAAATATTTACCTTAAACTTTGCTGGAATTCAGATTCAAACTGATATATTCCATCTCAAATAAGCATTTCAGACCTACTATGAAAAACGACTTCATTTTTCTGTGTTAATATTTTGAACTGAAATATCAAAAGAACAAAATTAGTTTTAGCCAACACAAGTTTCTGTTCATAGTAGTGTGAGTTTGTTAGAAGTGGCAGACCATGTGTTACAACTAAGCATTTGTGTTTTGTATTTTTTGGCGGATGTGAAACATAAAAACCTGCTTCAAGTTTCATCTGGACAGCCTTTGGCTCGTGTCTTTCAGCTTCAAGAACGATAGTTGTTAGATGGTTAAGAGTCACAGTTTGATTAACAAATTAATTGAATGATCCAAGATGACACTTAAAGTACATCAAATCATCAGACAATAATTGTGTTTTTTTGATGAGCATGTTTTTATTTCTTACCTGCAGAAGTATATGATGATCTTTAGTTTTGTAATTCATAAAGGGGTATTAATATAAATTTCTGTCCCTTAATAGCCCTCTCAAAATTCTCAGGAGTTTTCGACTTCTTCCCTTTTTTCTTTACTGGATACAGTTTACACACACAACTTTCTAAAAAGCCAAGTTAAGTGAGGCACATTCACATCGCTAGTTGCCTGATTTTTCATATATAAATGTCAAACTTTACACTGAAGCCATGCAGCTCATTCAAATAAAACTACCTTCCGAGCTTCAGTGTCAGACCCCCATCTTTAGTATGAGCTTAATTGTTCCGCAGAGCTCTGTTGTGCGGTGTCATATTATGTTAACTCTGGTAGTACACACAGGATAATGATTAAGGCAATGTTACAACAGCAACGCTACATCAAAGCTGAACAAGTAAGCGTAGAAAAACATGAAGATAAGGTTGGGAGGTTGAAGAAGGTCTCAGCTAATCTGTCAAACGTGATCAGACTGTGAGCTCTGTTAGATCCCCTTAGCTATACGATCGAACTCAGATCCCTATCGGCAGGCCCCCTCCCTTTCTCGATAAATCTAATTAGATTACTGACCTTTTACCTTTTCTGGCACAGTAAATCCAGATGTTCAACAGAAAGGCACGCCCTGTGTCTCTGAAAACTCTAGAAGTTTTAGTCATCTGACGCTTAAAAAAACTAAAAAACACGAGATGAAAGATATACTTGTCTAACAATCGGCAGTTTTTGTGAGCTATAAGTGCATCCAGCAGTCAGCATAAGACCTTGTATTCAAATCTTTGAGCTTTAAGAGCTCTTAGTAAAGCTCAGGCTGTCCGTGCATTAGTCTCAAACTTCCTGTTTTTTGTCAGCAGGTCAGGAGGTAGCAGCCAGGATTGCATCTGCAAGTCGCAGTCAAACACCCCGGAGATTAAGAGTAAATTACTGTAAATCAGCTGACTGAAAATTAAGTAACCAGTGACTTAAAAGGAAACTTCAACCTGATTAGTTGTCAAATGCAATTTCTTTTATATCCATATGTATAGGTCTCGCAATTAACCCATAATGATAGTAGTGGCTATTGTGCTCTTCATATTTAATGGCTGTAATTACACCGACTGAGGAAGGAAAATGAGCCCCCACACTGAGCAGAAACAAGCACACCAGAGAATAAGAGTGGTGCCTGGTGTATGTTTATAACGTTTCAGAAGTGGAAACTACGATTGCAACTTGCATAACAGTATTGTAAGTATTTTGAGAGGAGGAAAAATGTCCTCACGTTTGAGCACAAATCTTTAGGTTTCTTGTTAAGTCTTCCCCGGACAAAGCCAGACAAGGCCGGACAGCCCCCCAAAAAGAGGACATGTTTGGGTAAAAGAGGACGTATGGTCACCCTACAAGTAAAAGACCAGGGATTTACCAGGCTGCTTGTGTATTTGGAGTAGTATCCAAGTCACAGCAACCTTAAGAGTGGAAATAAAAGAAATGAACTTGTGTAGCCTCTTTTAAAGAACCCAAGGTTGCTTTACAAAGTGGAGTACTTTGAAGACGTGTCCTTTGCGGTCTGAGAGACAACTTCAACTTCAGTGACACAAGTTTAACCACAGACATATAGACCTCAGAAGTTGGTTGAGTGAGTGTGCTTAGTTTGACCACCCACTTGCTGGATAATGACAAAGATATTGCGTGCACAGGAGATTTCCGGTAATGTTATCAGTATCAACCACCTGGAGGTTATTATCAGTCTACTCAAATAAGTCCAAGTCAAGCTCTCTTTTACCACCTCGCTTTGAGTCACGGTCAATTCCATCACAATTTCAGAAGAGTCTTAAATTGAAATTGAAATAAGAAAGGTATGACTTAGTTCATAATTTTTGCATCTTAAAGAAAATCATCAACATAAAAGGAGTTGGAGTTGGCAGCAGTTTTCCCTCTTCTCTGCAGATTTTCTGTCTCAGACCTTGGATAACCCTGGTGGCATCCTCAAATCAGAGTCAGCTTGCAAAGGGGAAAAAAATCCCCTGGGGTACAAAAAGTCATGAAGCACTTGCTGATGCTCATAAAGATTATTACGGCGAGAGCACAGTTGTAAGTGAACTCAGTCCAGGGTATTAGCACTTTTATTGGCTTCCTGCATCGCTCATCTTGATGATAACAGCTGGAGAGACTGTTTGGAGACAATTTTTGAGTCACTGAAATTGTTACCATCACACTATGAATTTTTCCAAGTCAAGGAGGAATAACCTCCAGAGTAAACTTGTAGAAAGACTGTTACTGACAGGCTAAGACAAACACTACAATCAGACCAATATGTTCCTCCTATACTAAATGGGTAAAAAACACTGAATAAGCCATGCTTGTCAACAGTTGATCTAGACATTATAATTTTTTTAATGATAAAATAACACATTTTTGTTCAATTTTGAGAAAAAATGAGCTCCAAAACAGGAACTAGTATAGAGGAAACAAACCGATGCCTGTTACCACATTGGAAATGTTGATTCATCTGTTGGGGAACAGACAAAGTGTCAATTGGTGTCAATTACACCAAGCCCACCCAAAAGTCAACTTTTCTCAGCCCTTGATTATTATAGTAAAAAAAAAAACCTTGTACAGTGTTTATGACAATAAAAACGAGCTACTCTGACCTTTTTTGAACCAGTCTATAAAATATGTTGAGCTTTGCTGTAAAAAATTAATATTTCAGCCCCTAGTGAACATTCAGCTTCACATTTCACCACCGGAGGTGACAGAACTTGCTTTCTAAAGCACAAAAGCTCATTAATAAAGCATAGTGAAGCACATTTCCATTTTGGACAACCTGAAGTTTTTGTTGTTTCCATGTTGTAGCTTAAGTCACTGAAGATTTTCAGCTTTTGAAAAAGTTACACTTTTGAAAGTTGAACAAAACTCAAATGTTACCTTACTTCACCTTACAATTTTTACATTTTCAATTACAGAGGCTGTGTAAACTTGAGTGCATTCTCCTTGAATGCCATACAAAAATTACTAATAGCTGAAATAAACCCTGAAATTAGATTCCCTCTGTGACAAGAGAATCGCGAACTGTTTTGACCCAGAAATCGTTTAGAAACGAAATGCGGCCACAAGAATTGAGATTGATTGCATTGTGAGCTATTGAAGGATTCAGAGACATGGTTTAAAATTAGGAACGCGTGGGAATAGTGCCGAACATTGGTTTGAGTGCACATTTACAAACTCTTTTTTTTATCAATATAGAATGAAACAATCAACCAATGTGGTCAGGGGGCATTTAAGTCCTTTAAAAGTCTATCTCTATGCCTCAGTCACTCTCCTGATCTCTCTCCTGTGCTTGTATAGATTAATCGATCATCACTTTGATGGAATATTTCAAACCCTTCAAAGAAATGACAACGCTTTTTAGCACTAATACCCTCGGATGATAAAATATGTGAGCAGCATTTTATGAGTAAGGCTTTGCTGGAATAACATAGATGGTTAGAGGGGTAAACTCATGAGGTAAATAATAAATCTGATATTTTTTATTTGATCCGAAAGGTCTCTAGACATGAAAACATTTCGATGAACCCACTTAAATGATTGTTGAAGCCCAAATTTCTGTGCCAGTCAGTCCAACAGACTTTGATATTTTCACAAGATAAGTGGTCTTCGCTCACTGAGGTGCATCCTCTTGGGCCCATGAGCATCTCTTAAACAGATTTAATCTTGAAGCTACGCCGACAGCAATGCTAAAAGACCTAAACAGAGTAAGACATTGATAAACTTTTGTATCTATTACCGTGTTAAACATGTTTTTTTTGCCCCTCCACTTTTAGAACAAGCATAGAGACAGTTTTTAGATAAGATGTTAGATTAACGTTGTCCATATTTCTGCATTTCCTGCGGTTATATGAATGTTCAAATCATTTGTGGGAACACCAGCTCTGCGGTGCCTCCAGCAAGTGTACACAAGTGACATGCAGGTACTTATTTGCTCCCCTAAGGAAGCCACATATCATCCTGTATACAGTCTGTGTCATTCTCTGGGGTGAATATTGTCAAACAAAGCAAAGATTGCTGGAGGAGCAGCCTGAGGGCTACATATGACTCTTCCTTCTCTTTTTGTGGTGAAGTTCTTTAAGTGAAACTTCAAAAGTCTGCATTCAACACTCATTTCCTTTGCACTGCTATTCAGCTCACAATTGAATTCATTTCATTAATTTTGAGAATGTTTACCTTTAGTCCGTCAACTACAACACAGTTACCTTCATAATTTCTCTGACTCTGCTGTAGTTGGATGCATTAAGAAGGGTGATGAGGTGGATAGCTTTGTCACATGGTGGGAGCAGAAACATCTCCAGCTCAACGTGACAAAAACCGAGGACCTGATAATGGCTCTGAAAATGACAGTCACCAGAAATCCTAGTTTCTGTCCAGGGGGTCAGTGTGGACATTGTGGAGGACTACAAGTACCTTGGAGTGTACTTGGATAACAATCTCTTGATGATATATGTAATATATGTAAGTGGACATCTCATTTCTGTCACCTTGTGGTTCAGTATCTTCTGTAACCTGATGTGACGATAAAACACACTCCAGAAGCAAGTGGTCACCTTGAGGTCGTTGTGATTTGTGGTTGTGGTGTCACTAATAAAGTGCTCACCCCGCACGTGCCATTGTGCTGCATCTCTCCCTCCTCTGAGTTATGGTGTCCTGGGTAGAGTCGGTTTCCTCGAATATCAATCTTTGGGACTGCTGCTGTAAAGCTTTGTTTCTCTCACTAAAAAGTGTGAGAAACAAAGTGATAAAGAAAGAGAAGGAGTTCTTGGTTTGGTGCAGCAGTGAATTTGAAACCTCTGTTGGCAGCTGGGAGCAGCTGAAGGAAAAATCAAATCCTCTTGACTATGTTACCTATGGAGCAATGGTTGTTAATCAAGACATAGAAACTCAAGAAAACAAAAAGATAAAGGCAGACTTAATAAGTCAACATAATGTTCAAACATATTAAAGACTGAGCCGTCTCAGAAGGCTGCCATGACAACAGCAAACTAGATGCCGAGGCCTGTATGATAAAGCAGGATTCAGAGTTATCACAGTACCTTCAAGCTTAACTCTGGGCTTTCAGTACTACCAAAGTTAGACTATTTCCTATGGAAGGTAATCACCGTGTTTATAATGAAAACGAAGCATGCAGGCTATTTTTGAGAAGATCTGCGTGTGCAAAGCCACGGAGGGTTTAACGTCATTGTAATGCAGAAGGGAAGAAATACAGTGACTAAATAAATATTGAGGAACAAGCTGCAGGTGGGAAACATAACTAATGATGGTAATCAAAAAGGAGCGGAAACACAGCAAGTAACCTGAAGTAGATACACAAGGTTTAAATACTGCAAAATATATCAGGAATGAGTGAAAACAGAAAAGAGTAAAAAACAGAAGGACCACGGGGACATACTGTACGTTTACTAGACAACAATACACAGAGAGAACATGAACACAAAAAAATGATCCTAGAGATACAAATTTTGATAAAACTTTACATACAAGAAGTTATCATGACAATTAGGGTTGTAGCTGAGACAAAACATCTTATACATAAAATGAGTATAATGTAAAAAAGAAGCAAACTAACTCATGGAAATAAGCAATAAGTCTGTGGTGCA
Organism: Xyrichtys novacula; assembly: GCA_962446985.1. Classification (NCBI taxonomy): domain Eukaryota; kingdom Metazoa; phylum Chordata; class Actinopteri; order Labriformes; family Labridae; genus Xyrichtys; species Xyrichtys novacula. The sequence goes on along the minus strand of OY660874.1, from coordinate 18,840,054 downwards.
CTGTGGGACAGGAACATAAACCTCAATTTGTGTATCTCAGCTGTAAAGGTTTTCTCCCTGTTATTCTCTGACCTCCTCATTGGTCATAAACCGCTTTTGCTCCTGTTTTTGTAAACACACTCACAGAAACATCAAGATGGTTATTTCCAGTGATCACTTACAATAATCTCATTTATTTATGTTTGCGACACCATACACACAAGCCAAGACGGTGGAACAGTTCCTGCTTCCATGGACGTAATGTGTGTGTGTGTGTGTGTGTGTGTGTGTGTGTGTGTGTGTGTGTGTGTGTGTGTGTGTGTGTGTGTGTGTGTGTGTGTGTGTGTGTGTTTAAAAAGCCCTGCAGTTTTAACCATCTGAAAACAATGTTACTTTACCCGATAGCAAACTGAAACACATCAGGCACCAGGACCAAATGGCCGTTCAAGCCGAAAACCGCCTACAAGGTCCTTGATTGGCTCTGCCCTAGGTCTGCTTTTTGTGTGTGATTGGCTATCCCTGCTGTCAGTTATTCCATGCCCACAGACTTGTGTTTTGCAAGTTGCTCGTAAGAGTCAGTCCGCGAACATCGCTACTTGTCGATGTAAGTTTAGAGGAGGGCAGCGTTCATTTTCCCCCCATAACGTCACATTCATCTGAGGTTTCATTTACATCCCTGTAGCGGGTTTGTACTTCCATCCACCCGCTGGACGTATTGCCTCCTCTCTTTGCAAGGCTATATGTAAAGGCGGGAACTGAATTTGAAATCTGAGCTAAACATTGACATTTGAATCTGCGTGTCACATCAGTACTCTAGTCACGTGTCCCCCCCACCTTTGAAATCAACATTTCGTCCATGCATGCCTCTATTATCCTTAAAGCTACCATAGGGAGTTTTTTTTTTACATATTGATGCTTTTTTTATGACAAGCAAAATCAAACAAGACCATCAGGGACAAGATTGATGATTTTTATACTTTATTTTTTATGTCCTGAAACTGGTGAAGGGGTTGGTGGCAGTGGTGCATCTGAAGAAACAGCGCTGTTTCTCCAGCTTCCACATGAAACACTTAAAATTAAACAGTGACTTCCAAAAGTAATCAGGATGAGATTTTTGTCATTTGAGACTGTTCAAGCATGTAGTGAGATAAGCAAAGACTGCTTTGTAGTCTTTGCTTATCTGGGGGGACCAAAATTGACACTGAAAGGAAATTCCTCACAGGACCTCATAGAGGCTGAACAGCCTTTTCCTATACATGATCTTCTTTATAACACAGAAACTTAACGCACCAATATTGTTTTAGTGGATATTGATTCAGACATGATTTTTATGCTTTTAGAACCGGTTGTATTCTTCCCTTAATTATTTCCACAGATGAAAACAAACAGATACACTGACAGTCTGCGATGCCTCCACAATCATAGCAACAGATGGCTCTGCCACCTACTTGAGCAGATTTAAACCAGGTGTTATATCTCACATTAAACTGGATATTTCCACTGATGGCGATGTGAAACAAGGTGAACAGGAATGTGTGAATCAGCGCTGCTTTTTCGTTTCAGTTTGTGACATTTTCTCTTCTATTTATCAGTCCTTAAACATAACTGTTTCCCATAACACGCAACATTATGCAGTCAATTATAGGTGGGGTAGGCAGGATTCAGTTAAAGAAGAATCTTTTTTTTTGTGGTGTGTATACAATAGCTATTAGTTATTGATGACATTTGGTAATATAACGATATGTTGTGTTTTGTTATGCCTGTGTAGTCAACATTTTAATTAAAATTTTTGAGCGGCCCGCTCTTTCTGACTGTAAACAAAGCCATTCTCCACCTCCCCTAACCTGATTAGTTGTGAGGCAGACGCTGTTCCTTAGAGCTGATTGGTTGTGAGGCAAACACTGCTCCCTGTGTTGTGAGGCACACAAATACCGTTCACAAGCCTAAACAAAGTTAGCGTGCTACAATATTAAACAGCCGAAACTAACCAGAAAGGACGGAAAATTGTCTGAATCCTACTTTCGCCTTGACTGCCAACACAAGCAAGAAAACAAACTAAATACCGGAGACTCTGGAAGAATAACAGGTGCTTAAAATGGAGGTAGACCGCCCAGACAAGAGCTAAGAGTCAACATCCTGCCTACCCCACCTTTAGCTCAACCATTTAATTCTTATCATTACAGCTTCCATTGCAAGGTTGATATGTTCATACCTTACCAACTCAAATCTGTGCGTAGAGTTCAAGAAATAAAGCACTGTTACTTTGACCTTTCAGGATCAAATCTACTTTTAAAACTCTACAGTATACCTTCAAAACCAAACAAAAGATCAGCAACTTCGATTTGTAGCTGTAGGAAGCACAATCTGTGACTCATGGAGAAGATTCCAGCAGTTGTAATTATAAATGTGTGTTTTTAAAACAACAGAACTGTTTTCTTGAAAGCTTATTGTACATAATTTAACATCCACAACTTCACATTGTTCCATGCGGGTGCACAAATTTTTGCACCAAATATGCTGCAACAATTAGAGCAAAAATGTGAGCGTGTCAAAGTTTGAATCTGTGACATAAAATAGGATTTTTGCACCTGTAATTAAGAATTTGTGAATGTGTAAATGTTGTGTTGTACTTGTGGAAATTTAAAAAAAAAATCTACAAGTAGACACAAAAAAATCTTCAAGTACACAACTCATAGAGTGTGTGATTTCAAATTTACTAATACACGTACACAATCACTGTACACAACTACAAATTACATGTTACAGATGCACAAAGCTTTTGCACCAGAAATACCAACATAGAAGGCAGATTTCAGCCAACTCGGTTTCAGCCGAGACTGTTGTACAGCAGCCTGACGGCACACAACATGATAATAGGAGCAGAGTGACTCATGGCGAGGGTCCTTTTGGCAACAATGCCACAGGTACTTTGTGACCTTGTGCCACTGCTGCAGCAATATTTCATTTAAGCTTCATAGCTGAAATTTATGGCTCTTTACTGAAAGCAGAGCTCAGTTATCAGGTGGTGACATGTGGTGATTGACAGCAACCACAGGGGATTTTTTTGAATGTCATTACTTCAAATATCAATGTTTGAAGCACCGGTTAAGCATGAAAAAGCTGCTGTTGGCAGGTAGTCCACTTCTGTCAGTCTGCAGTATCAATCCTCTCCTAATGCACAAGCAATCAATTTAGATTTCAGCTTTGAACAAGCAGAAAAGCTTCAAAGTGTACATGAGGGAAAAAAGGGAAATTTCATCCCACTCAGTGATGGACAGGATCTGAGTAAAGAGCTAAAAAAATAAAACAACTGATAAGTGTCATTTTGATTATTTCATTGAGATGTTCATGAAGCCTAAATATATGATTTAGTGGAGGTAATATTTTCAGACAATAACATCAACATGACCTTAGAGTAAGGGCTAAGTATAGGATATGAAAAATTGTGAGTAAACGTGAGGGAATGTGTGATCAATCTTGTAGCGTTATAAACATTTAAAATCATTAAAAAAAAAAAGTTGATGAAAAAAAGATTGTTTCCCTTTTGAACCAATTCTGAATGTTTTCAGTCGAGACATCTTTCAGTTTTGTTTGCGTAGGATTACCTGGACTGTTTCATACCTGCTTATGAAACAAGTCAAAACAGAACAGGGATTGCTGAGATTTCAAGTCTCTGTTACCCACGCTTGTTGTTTAGACGAGACATGGCTTTGACACAACATGAGATTAAAGATTAAACACATTTTCCTACAAAATTTTAAAAAATAGAAAAAGTATATTGCGCTGGGAATAACATTAAGATCTCTTTGTTGGTTTAAGCTGGTAAAGGAATATGTCAAAAAAGCACTCGTGTCAAAAGCTTTAACAGCACTTGTAATGAAAATCATCGTAATAAGTAGCTTTGTACAACTGTGAAGCGGAGGTTGATATAACTGTAAAATGAGTGAATAGTAAAGTATCACTTCATATAAAAATTAAATGCTTCAAAGCCAAAAAATCTCACTCATAGCTTTGCTGTATGAGCTGTACTAAAGGTTTGAGTAATGTCACCATTGTCACAATATTGATATTAATTACATCAAAATATTAGATACTTAAACTTGTAATTGTACATACTTGTTCATTTTTCATAAAAAACATGCTGGCCAGGTTGAAATCTTTCCAAAGCTACATGCAGGGGTTGCCAAAATCTGTACAACTACCTTTGCATACATAATAATGTCATAATTTAGGTATTAGGAGAGCAAATTTTGAGGCTTAGTAATGATTTAATACTATTTGTTTATTTATGGAGATAAAGTTGTATAAAGTTAATTAAATCAACTTAAGCAGGAAACATCTGCTACAGCTGTTGGGGGGGGGCAGATGGAGAGAGAGATCATTAGAGGAGTACAAGCAGGACATTTTTACACCTCTGTCATCCCTCTTTCCTCTCTTTTCTGCCCTCCATCCTCTCTGTATTCATGCCAGCACTGCACAACAGTGCTCTTGTGCTTTTCAGTATTCTCTTCCTCTTCCCTGTACCTCGCTCACTCTGCCCACAGCCTCTCCAATGAAGAGAAAAATGTGAAAAGGAGGGGTGACTAATATTTCTATTTACAGGTAACAGAGAATACCAAAGGGTAGAAGTCAGGGGACTTCACTTTGTGTTCTCTGTTAGAGGACGTCCATGCTGAGGCAGCACAGCTGGACTCTGCAATAAAATCTCAAATTAAACGAGTACATTGAGTTTAAAATCGTCATTAAAGTTAAGTGGAATTGAAACAGCAGAGCGCACTGATAACTCTCCGCAGGCACATGTTATGTCATTTATTTGAACTTCACCTTGATATCATGATTTATGTCTTTTAAAGTTCAGTAATCAAAAGTTTGGCTCCTACAAAGTCAGTTTTTATTATGAATTATTTTGCTGTCCAAATTGAGAGCATCTTTAGATAAAACCACCTTTTTGACCTGAGACTGACTTTTAGTGGTTAGAAAAGCAGATACTATTCTCAAGAGCAACAAAAATAAATCAAAATGAAGACTGCATTACTCAAAACAATTATTGACAAGTATACCGTCAAGTCAGTTCATGAAAGACAAGAACAAATATCACAGATTATAATAAAGCAATCGTCTCCACATAGAAAAGAGTGTCTGTATTTTCTGAGGTTGACTCAGCCCTGTCTGACCAATTTATCACTGACTGTAAAAATAATAGTCATGTCAGGTAGAGTAAACTGACTTGAGGTCATCCAAAGATGGATGTATTGTCAAGATTGCAAAAGTTTTGAGTGTGACATCCCTTGACTCGCAGCAGAAGTTATGATTTTCCCCCAACTTCTCTCTCTCTCTCTCTCTTTTTTTTTTCAGTGAAATGAGCATTTCTTGTTTATTTTGTATTTACAATAGCATTAACTTCCATAGAAAGGAGCAAATCTTGCCACAAAGAATTTCTCCTTTAAATGTATGCAAATAACCTCCTCCTACGAAGACACTATAACACTACTCATTCTGCAACACAGAGGGGAGCATTTAACCTTGAATAACCTGCTATATGAGTTAGATAGTATCTATTTGTTTCATTTGCACAGGTTTGGCATTCATTGAGAGAAAGATAACCATCTTAGCAGTCCTTTTGCTGCTCTGGTCCTAGGTTTCATAATTTGTTTTTTTGTCAAAGCACTTGTATTTTCTTGGCGACAGCTGTGCATGAGACATGCTTTTTTATCATTGTTTTGGTGCATGTGAGACATCTTGTGACGTGCACCTCACATGCACCTTTTATGCTATGACCACATTATTATCAGAAATCTGTACCCCTTTAACAAAGTAGTGCAATTTATCCCTCTTTGTGTTATATTGTGCTTTTGAATATGATGTCAATACACAATACAGTGACATCAAAATCTCCCCTGGATACAACACAGTTACCATGGCCTGTTTTTTCCTGTTTATCTGCCATGGACATATCCTCCCGCAGTTCAAGTCTGAGCCTGTCAGACAAACAGAAAAAAAAGCATGATGATTCACAGCAATGACTGTTCATCATAGCAGAAACAACTGATGACCTCCTTTGGAGGACTGTGTGAGCCCTCAAGAGAAGTCGGGCTGCCTGGCTCAGCAAACAAATACGAGCTACATTCATATGGTTTAAAAGTTTAAAGATTTAAGCAGGATACAAATGCTCCATAGAAACACATTAATAGAAATATGAACAGGCCAAATCCAAATACATTTGGTTGCAAAGGAGTCATTTAACCCTTTAAACTGGTCAAACTGGTGTGTTTATTTATTCAGGGATTTCCTGTGACTTTACTCAGCATTTACATCACCATCTATATGACTAATCTGGGACCAGATGTTAAAGGGATATTCCGGTGTAAAATTAATTTAGGATCAAACACACCATAACACCGAGCTAGACACCCCCTCAAGAAATGAGTGTTGCCGACCACTTGCTTCTCTAGTTATACCAACTTTGATAACGACTGCAGGATAGTAATACACAGTGGTCTGAGGAGCCATAAACAAACTTCAACCAAAAGCCACTCTATAGCCACAAATAAAGCTCAGAACAGCGCCTAACTTCATCAACAGTACATACAGGGTCCCAGCCACAGCACTAGCCACCAAACATCTTTTTGACTTTGCCTAATTTCTTTAGCAAAGAGACGAAACACTACTCACCTACTCTCTTCCAGCAGCCGCCTGTTTGTAGTGAGACCTCAGGCCAGTCCATTACAGACTGCTGTGGGGTGACACAGCCCGAGAGAGAACATTTATGATCCTTTCTTTATTATTTCCTTGAAGTAATGCTGCTCGGCAGACGCGGTAGTTCTTCTGCCTTAGCGTCTTGGTCTGATTGCATTTCCATGAAGAAATGATCATAAATGTTCTTCCTTGAGCCGCGTCACCCCGCAAAGTTAAAAAGATGTTTGGTGGCTAGTGCTGTGGCTAGGACCCTATACGTACTGTTGATGAAGTTAGATGCTGTTATGATCATTATTTGTGGCTATAGAGTGGTGTTTTGGTAGAGGTTTGTTTATGGCTCCTCAGACTGCTGTGTATTGCTATCGTGCGCTCATTACTAAAGTTGGTATTACTAGAGAAGCAAGCAGTCGGCAACATTCATCTCTCGACGGGGTGTGTTTGAACCTAAGTAAATTTTACCCCAGAATATTCCTTTAACATGTGCCGTCTGCTGTGCTGTGAATGATGGAGTATGTAAGGGCCACCTTATGGGAGAGAAATGGACTTTGATTTAAGTGGAGCTCCTTGTAAAGTTAAATTTCTGTAAGGGTTTCGTAAAAACTGAATTTCTAATCTGTAAAGAAAAGCATTTCACAAAAGCAGTTCGTACAGTGATACATGTGCTGTTGAGCTCTCATCAAACTTTAATGTCTTTCTGTCCTCCCCCCTTCATCAACTGCTGCTGTCAGTCTGTCTGTCTATCCATCAGGTCACTCAAAAATATGCTAAATATGCTATTTGACCAAACATAAGCGGCTCTAAAAGAAAATAATCAAACTTTTATGAACCTTGCGTCATTTTAGAAGTGTATTAATGGGTTTTTCCCCCCGCACGTCTCCTCTCTTCCTGCTGCATTTTGTGTTGGTCAGTGAGAGGTGAGTGAGTTAATAACTTTGTAAGGGGGGCACAGAGGAAGAGAGAGAGAGAGAGAGGCTGATCAGAGCAGTAGTTATTGCAGAGGCCTGGCTGAAGATTTGTATTCGACATCATATTCAGCATTCAGAGCATTCTCAGCTCATGCCTGTTTCTCCTGGTATGTGGGGCCCTGGACGTCTGCATTAATCACCTTTTCTTTGAACCAGCTCTGGTCCAATGTTATAAACTCTACAGCCTATCCTCCTCTGAAGCCTCCAACATGTTCGATATGACATTCTGTATATCCTTTAACATTTTCTCATATCTCTTCCATTTCCTATCATTTCTTTTGATACTTATTTTTTACTCTCGGTCCATCATGCACTCCAAGGGAAGCACACAGTGACTCAGCTATGAACAGAAAAGTACAGCCTGTCCTGCTCATACGCACATCCGTCATCCAGTGCCTCTGTTGTATTACTCACCATACAGATTCTTTATTATAGTCCCACATTGCTGTTGTTATTTTAATGCAAAATTATTCCTTAACTCTCAAATGGAAAATTTCTGTTAAGCATCAGTGTTATGACACTTTGTATCCGTGTTCATTTTGTCACACTTGTAACTCGGCAGCTTTTTGTTTCCGATCCAACTTTTGCTTCATTCTCCACACGCACACACACAAAAAGAGCTCTGCCAGCATCCCAAATCTTATCAGTTTTCATGACTAAATGCAGCTTGATGAGTTTAAATTAACAACCTTCAAGAGAATTCGTGTCATCCTCCCAGACGCGATGCTTTCTGTCAACAAAGCAGGGAGGACAACATTAATTAACACCAACATACCACAAACTCTTCGTTTCATTACGATTCGTTTCATCACTTAATTTGATGCTGCGGCTGTAATGAAATGGTGGACGGTGATCAAACATCACACACCCCAGACAAAAGGCTCACGTTTGAAAAAAGCTTTAGATAATGGTTTGGGAAATAAAGGGAATCACAAAGAGCGCTCTATAACTAAAGTCTGATTTAATCAAGTTTTTACATTTTCTGTCTCACAAAAGATTTCCTGAGGTATTTTCAAAGTAATTTTCTGCCTCACCAAACAGCGTTAAAGCAAAATGGTAACCCTCATCCTTTTTTCTTGGCCAAAAGTGACCATATTTAGAAAACAATGAATATCAATTTCTATGTCCTTATTGTGGGTCACACATTAATGTAGCTACCTGTCCATCACTGGCCATCCCAACACTCTGAAAAACCTTTCCCCTCCACCGACACAAGAGACATTCTCCTGGACCTTCTTTTTCTGTCTTATAGATGTAAAAAAAAAAAAAAAGAAAAAAAGCCTCTCTCTCTCTCTCTTTCTCTCTCCCTGTCATCTGTTTTCTTTTTTCTTGTAATTTTGCATAGGCTACCTGATATTTGTGACTTACCATGATAAAAATGTAAAAAAACAGTTGTTTGTTTTTACATGGAGGATGTTAGGGGGAGCATCATGTTTTTAACCATTCTTTTCAGTAACACTTTAGTTGATGCCTATCTCTATAGCGCATTATAAATATATGTATAATGCATTTAAAATACGTTATAGCACTGTAAAAGTATAGTTATAAACACTCATAAATGATCATAATGCTTTATAGCAATAATCATAACGCATTATAAAGCATTTTATCATGAATTACAAGGTCAGGTATTATAATGTGTTATGATTATTGCTCTAAAGCATGATGATAATTAATGAGTGTTTATAACTATAGTTATACAAGTTTATAAGCAAATTATGCCACATCATAAATATATGTATAATCCATTATCTATGTGGGCATTGTCAGTGAGTTTTTAACAGTTATTACACATTAAAATACCTGACCTTGTAAGTCATGATATAACGCTTTATAATGTGTTATGGTCATCACTATGAAGCATTATGATCATATATGAGTGTTTATAATCATAGTTATACAGTGCTATAACACAATTATAATGCATTATATATATATATATATATATTTATAATGTGTTATAGAGATAGGCATCAACTAAAGTGTTACCCAATTTTCTAAAGAAAAAATATACAAATGAAAAAGAAGATATTTATGTGTGACTCAAATGCAACACTTTTTTAAATCCAAAAACAGCTAATTTAATAAATGCATTTTTATATACCTTTCAATGGTCAGAGGTCCCAGTTCTGGGCCACCCCCTCCTATCCAATAAAAATCGTGGCAGGTCAATAGTACACTCGGATAAGCCTCACTTCTGAAACCATGAAGCTAAAAACATCACTTTTATTCATTCTCTGATGGCGTGCCGACATGAATATTCAGGGAATTTACTTGTTCAAAAAATTGATTTATTGTGTTACTCTGAAGGAAACTGGACTCTTGAAATATATGTAAACACATTAGCCCCATCGAACTTGCAGAAAACTGACTAGTGGTGCTCCACTTGAAGAATTTGAACGGCGTATGTATGTTGTAGGAAGCCAGGTAGTAAACAAAACCTCAACAGAATAAGAAGGGACATAATCTTATCATACAAACAAAAGGTACAGTGCTGTTGCTGCTGTTGTTTTCATTATTCCACTTACAACTCACTAATGTGTTTGTTGATTGTTTTGGTACATAATGAAATAGGTAACAGGGAGGAGGTCCAAAATTAAACTGAAAAGGAAGAATACCACCACCAAACATAGCGGAGGCAGACATACTCCTGTCAAGACAGGGATTCATGCTTGTTTTTGTAGACTGGAAAATGACAGTAGCCCAGTTAAATTGCCTAATGGAGTTATAACCAAAGCTTGACCGAACCGTGCATGTAAACACACTGAGTCGGCCACAACCCAGTTTTCATCAGGTTGCATCAACACCATAAACCCTAATGTTATATTCAGAGTACTTGCAATGAAAACAATGGTTTGGACTTTTGTTTGTCTGTCCCTCAAATAATAGAATCAGGCTGCAGACACTGTAAGCACCTCCGATGAATATTCAACACCACAGACTTTGTTTTTTTGCCGTGTAACCAAGCTTTCCTCTCTCATTGTCATCTGTTCATATGTTGTTTACAACATTATGCTAAGAGCTGACAGGAAACTGTTCATTTACAACCTCCCCGGTCTAACAATTGTCTTAATCTGCAGCAACAGAATGATTCATAGCGACAACATGCAAAGAATATGAGCACTCATAATGTGTGGCCACAGCTACCTGCACCAGGAGCAGACACCATATCTTTAGAGGCGTCTTATTCCCTGTTATATCCAAGTGTAGCTGGTAACCATGCATGGCTTTACAGTGAGGGGGAGAAGCAGACACCTCATTAGAGTGTTTCCAGACGACTGCAAATTAAGTTTAAAGCACACAGGAGAGAAACCAGCCTGCATTAAGTAAATGAAGCCTGTCATACTGTGAAGTTATCTTGTATAAAGAAGACAAATGAATTTACCTGCACTTAAATGAAAAGAAAGTGTCCAGACTGACATGAGCTCTGCTGTCTGTCATCACTTTAGGATATTAAAGAGGTGACGTTTTATCACTCAAGACTTTCTCTTTAGTTGTTTTAAAAGAAAGGGGGAGAAAAGTAATCTGTCTGAAAAGATATACTTTGACCCCTCATTTACTCCCCAGTGCCCTGACCAGCGGCCACCTCAGTGATTTCAATCAGATTGCAGATGGAGGTGCAGTTGCAATAATTTTCTTATGAGGCAAATAGTGCTTTTTTTTAATCTAAGACATTTATATGAAAACTTTCAGCATCACTTTGACTGTGTATAGATTTATTTTCCCTAATAAGTCCTTATTTCTGCTTATATGCAGACGAATGTATGGTCTAAGTGGACTTGTTCTGTGTGGTGCTAGTAAAGAAAAATGGAGATTGTGGAGAGAAAATATATTTCTAGATTTACTGTAAAATCCAGATTATAGGTGCACCTACAAGACAGTGTGATTTTGGTGTCTTCCAGAGAGAAAAGTATGACATTTTCCATCTATTTTGGCCAAGTCCACAATATGCAGTTTCTGTGCAGCTGTTTGGTTCCCTGAGTACCATCTGATTTTGCCATGTGGGGTGTTATTTGTCAGTACTTGTGCCACCCACCCTGTACACTGAGGTTTATTTACTGAGTAATAATGATAAAAACTTATACCTATGAAGCAACTTTAAATGCAAATGTTAACCAAATGCTTTGACAAAGTAAGGCAGGATGTCAGGAGGATAACAGAATAAACATCTTTCCGTGCAGCTAGAAAATTCCAACAATGCAGGAATAAAATGCAACAGAAAGGTCATCAAAAGTAAATACAGATAAACTGGTTAAAAATGGAAACAGATAAGATCTTCAATTGCAGTAGAGCAAACAATCAAAAATCATTTCAAACAAAAAGATTTAACACAAAAGCATCAAGGGACGATAAAATGTTCCAGGAGCACAACATCAAATCAGAGAAGAACAAAAATAAGTCCAAAGTTGAGGGGAAAAGTATTGTCACCTTTGAATTTGAGCCTTGACCCTGGAACAACAAAGTGCCTCATATGAGGAAACAGATACAAACAGCTCATGTTGTGTGTATAGCACTACTCTGTAACCTGTGGCAAGACACAGAATCCATCCATCCATTTTCTATCACTTATCCCTAATGGGTTGCGGGGGGGGCTGGAGCCTATCCCACTTCATCACAGGGCTGACTTATAGAAACAAACAACCATCCATACTCACATTCACACCTATGGGCAATTTGGAAGTGACCAATTGACCTAACCCCACTTCTGCATGTTTTTGGAATGTGGAAGGGAACCGGAGTACCTGGAGTAAACCCACACAGACACAGGCTGTGTCTCATTTCAGAGACCGCTCAAGCGCGCTTAGCTGAGCGCACTGCCATTATGTGGACTTAAGTACCCTGAGTGAGATGGTCCGGTTTTTGTGAAATGGGACAGACTACTCTTCGGAGGACTTCCTGGTTAAGTCGCCAAAAGTTGCCATGTTTTCTCCAAGCAAGTCCGGCCTCTCACCCGAAATGCGCAGCTGTGCAGCGGCATGCAAAGAATTCTGTGATACCAAGGCCACGAAAGCGTGCAGAAATATACGCTTGAAAAAGGGACAGGGGCAGTGTGGTTTTGAGACCGAATTTGAAGTGTTTCGAGCCAAATGGGACACTGTTCACGCCGCGTGATGACATTACATAGGGAGAAGAGAGAACATGCATCTCCATAGGGGGAACATGCAATTTATACAAAGATACGCCCTGACTCAAATTTGAACCCAGAACCTTCTTGCCATGAGGCGACAGTGCTAACCACTACACCATTGTGCCACCCTAAAATCTTGGAATGATTACCAAAATGAAAAAGAGCCAGTGGAGGGGAGAAAGGACAGGAGCAATATCATGTTGTCTGTTGACAGTATGTAAGAAGCATAGCTCGTGTGCTGTTGATATGTCAGGGATGTAAATGTGATTTTTAGATTTTATCAGAGTGAAGTAAGCTGCAGTCGTCTCATACAAAGAAGAAATGACAGAATTAATTTGATTTTTGATTCAGATCAAAGTCAATAAGTGGTTAAAAAACTTTGAGCCGTCCAACTTTTTATGACCTGAAGTCAGTGAAATGCAGCTGCAAGGCTTTCTTAGCCAACATCTGCAAAACAATGAAAAGATTGTTTAATGAAATTATATTGCCAAGTGTGGGCATATGAATATATAATGAAGAGGCTCAGCCCTACAATTGAGCCTTGTGGCACACCACAGGCTGTGTGACAGATAGAGGATGAGGTGTTGTCACCAAAAAGGTTCTGTCCTTAACACAGAAATACAACCAACTCAGCACAGCAGCCTTGAGCCTCACCCAGGTCTTGAGACGTGTCATTTAAATGGCATGATCTATTATGCTGAATTCCACACTTGGATGTAAAAGAGCAAATTGCATTCTTTCCCCTGCCAACAGCGAGAATCTGTCATTTACCACATTGAGGCAGGCAGTTTTCACAGTGTGTAATACTTTCAAACCTGACTGGAATTTCTCAAAGACGTTATAAGTAGTCATAAAAGCTCGAATCCGGGCTAAAACCACTGTCTGTAAAACATGAGGATAATAATGGCAGTTTGGAAATAGACCTAAAATTGTCAAACAGCGGGTTTCAAATGTTGGTTTCTGAAAAAGAGACTGCACCCAGCATGTAGTAAAATAGATGGAAATTTACAAGTCAAAAGTGAGCTTGTGTGAAAGAATAAAATACTCAGCCCAAACAGTGTTTGCATCTTCAAGAAATTTAGAAAAACTGGGAGAAAGGATTCATATGAGATAACATTATTGATAAAGTTGACATAGAGATAGGAGCAACATTAGTCAGAGTTTAAAAAAAAAATGTCTGCAGGATTGTGAAACAAAGTCAGGAGGGATAATCAGTGGTCTAATGTCAGACAGGGAGGACTTGGTACAGTCTAAAACCTTCAATAAAACCCTATAGTTAGATTCCATGGCTTAATTTATGTCAAAACAAAATGATACACTTTTTCGGTTATTCCTTTTTGCTCAATTTAAATTGCTTCTTTCCAAAGTTTAACAGTAACACAGAAACCTTTTTTTCTTGTTTTCTTTCTTTTCTTCTGCTCTCAGATGGAGGCCATCTCAAAATCGTTTGAACACTTGAAAGAGAGCCAAAAAAGAGGTGAGGTTGAGGTCTGTAATCTTTGCCTGGTATTACTAAGCAGCTTCACCACAGCTGGTTGCACTAGCTGCAGGCTTTGGGTCAAGTACAAGATGAATTTTAATGAAAACAACACGCTGGGACCACACAGTAGCACAAACAAACATAATGCTCTTGTTCTGTTGGATAGAGGATAGTGCTTTATTTTTCACCTTTTATCAAAGCCATCTGATTTGATTTTTGGGTGCACACTAACAGTTGATTTGACCACTTTTACCGAGAGCCATCCAGAAATAAGGATGAAGTATTTCTTTAGCTCAGAAAGGGGGCTGTCCCATTCTTGAGTGGAAAAGAATATTACTGGAATGAATACAAATGAATCAAAATGGGTGCAATAGATTGGTTTTAGAGGATGCATTCATAAACACTGTCCCTGAGGAAGGAGCAACTGATTACCATTTTTTAACCTTGGAGGAAAAGGGAAGAGAGTGGCATGATTCAGAGACAGATTGAATTGGCTTGTTTAGAGTGCAAGAAAATGTGCTTTCTGACGGACACTGAGTGGCCATGAAAGCTCAGGCTTCAAGTATTGAAATGGGAAGGACAGAAATAAGGGACAAGGTTACGTTCACAATATTTTTTGCCATCATGTGAGCGATGATTCATCAAAAATATTCTGGGTGTCTGAACACATTTATTGTACCTTTTAGCGTGTACAGAAAGAAGAAAGTGACAAATAGATTTCAAGGTAATGATGATGTTTGATAATTGGAATGTTCCCAAATATGAATGAAAATACAAATGTGAACATTTCATATGATTATATCAAAATATGTAACTAAAAATCATAGATTGTATATAGAATGGACACCGTCAGCCTCCTTGCTGGGTGAAGCCACTCTGAGAACAGCACCCTCTGGTGATGGGCTGCAGTATAGGTCAAAAATCCCTAGGAGTCATAGAATAAGATCAACCGATCGGTGTATATAAACAACGGTGTATATAAACACCCACGTCCCACAACCCTGGCCTCTCCCATTATCAAGCAGGAACAGTTTAATGTATTGACTTTATTTTATTTTGAAAATCAACCGGATATTTGACTCTGTAACCGCATAAAACTTGCGCTGCTGCTCGCGCTGTTTTCCCCCCTGCTTGCGATGTTGACATGTAGTTACTGCAAGACTGGTTTGTGCTCAAGTCCTCTTTTTTTCTGTACAGCTTCATCTTTAAAAGTTATCAGGGGGTTCATATTGTCTATGATTGACACTTGACACAGCCTATGGGCGTATGAGGATCGCGTAGCTCACCCGGGAGATACGCTGTTTGAGCCAAGCGTCATCACAGTGACTCTCGGCAACTTTCCCGCTGAATGCGTACAATGCTACTGCACAACTGGTGGAGTGCGTACAACGTTACTGTGCAATGTTGGTTTCAGGAAGTGGAGAAAAATGCAAAATTACCGGGAGATTTTCAGCTTCAAACTGGTATACTGGTGGAAGGCAGAACCAAGTTGTCCATAGTAAATACAGTCTATGCTAAAAATGCAATAATTTAGTTAGTTTTAGTTAGCATTGTCATTTCTAATGAATCATAATTGTGTAAAAAGAACTGATATATCTCGTGCAGGGATGATGAAAAGGATAATATACTCACTCTAGATCAGTAAAAGACTTGGACAGAATGAGGCACAAAGAGCTGTGCACCTTCAAGCTGCAGTAACGAAAGCAGCTATCGATCATGGCCTCTCCGGGGAGCTCCAGACAGGTGGTATAGGTGTCAGCCCATGATGAGGTCTAATCAGCCACAGAAGCATCAGCTGGTAAGATACGTGTTGCAGCAGCTGAATGGTTGGAAGTTATTTGTAGAAAACTGGCTGATGAGGCTTTTATGTGATGGGTTGAAGCAGTCTAATCAGTGTATTTTGCAATCAAGGACTACCTTCAGCGATTGAAGGGGCTATCATAGCTGCATCCTGATCAACTGTGTCTTGTAAGGTTGCGCTACGTGATGCAACTCAGAGGGTTGCATCGAAAAAACCCTTTATTGAGACAGAGGAAGAGTCAAGTATCCTCCTGAAAGTAAGAAACTTTTTTTTGCTGAAGTGGTGCACAGTGCTAACAGTGAACATTTAAAATCGTTTTATTTGTAGCATTTACATATTATATTATAATCACAGTAGTACTCCAGAGTATCCATGTAAATATAGACAGCTCATGTTCCACTTTAACACTGGTCAGCCGCTTTAAGTTAGGAAATAAAACTAACTGTAGGGGTGTACTGGTATGAAATCTACATACAGCAGGCACATTTACTCTCAACCGGAACCATACAATCCAAACTGTAGAATTACAATCAATGTCTTGGCTGAACAACTGACATTAACCTCTTTTCCCAGCACAGGAAAGAGGTTGACGTCAGTTGAGTGCATTATTTTACACCTACACACGGTCCCTGGGAGGAAGCTAAGGGTACAATCTGTATGTACAAATGTTGGGGAAACTGTCGCAGTATTACAGAACATGCAATCAAGATTTTTTTCCTATCTAAATCATTAAGAAAGTTGGTGTAATAATCGTTTTATCAATCAATCAATTAATCCTTATTTGTGTAGCACTTTCCATACAAAACCATGTAGCACAAAGGGCTTTACACAGCAGAGGAATAAAAGAAACAAAAAAATACCCGAATCTACCCCAATCTATCCCCTTATTCCCACCCCGCAATCTGAGCACAACAGAAACAAGTATTAACTTAAAAGAGCTCGATTTCATAGAAACAGGAATGTGCACACTGAGGAAATGCCATTTGACAACTAAAGATAAGGAAACACTGGGGTTGGGATGGAATCTAAGAAATGATAAATAAAATTAAATAAAAATAAAGGTAAAAGATACTTAAATAAGTGCAAAAATAGCAAAAGAGCTCAATTAAAGACGATCCTGTCATTAAAACCAGATGAGCCAAAGCCATTAAGAGTTTTAAAAACCAATAAAACAACCTTAAAATCTATTCTACTAGAGACGGGTAGTCAATGCAGAGGCCTTAAAATCAGTGTTATATGATCTCTCTGTCTGGTCCTTGTTAGCATCCGTGCAGCTGAATTTTGGAGTAATTGAAATTTGAATTATTGACGACCGAACTGACTTAGAGCAAGAGAAAGGCACCAGTGACCCCTGTTTCCATCCAGGACGTCAGTGTGGACAATGTGGAGGACTACTAAGTATTTAGGGATATACTTGGATAACAAACTGGACTGAAATCTGACGCTGTGAAGAAGGGCCTCAGCCTTCTCTACATCCTCAGGAGGCTGAGGTCCTTTAGCATGTGCAGGATGATGCTGTGGAGGCTCTCTGACTCTGGGGTGGCCAGTGAGATCCTGTCTGCTGTTGTGTGCTGGGCAGCTTACTGAGGGGAGCAGATGCCAGCAGACTCAACAAACTCATCTGACATTGTTGGGGTAGAGCTAGACTGTCTGATGGTGGTGACAGAGGAGGATGTTGTCAAAACTACATGTAATCTTGGACAGCATCCACCACCTGTCCCATAACATGCTGGTTAAGGGGCAGGAGCACATTAAGTGCTGGGCTTATTCCCTCTAAACGCAACATAGAGCATTGCAGGAGGTCAAGACTTAAGACTTGTGCATAAGGGTAAGTGCAAGTATGTTTAAAGGTTCATTTCAAGGCGTCTCAGGAACAAATTAAGGGCGTAATAATGAGAATCACAGGCTCACCGCGTGGCATTTCAATCAAGACCTATATCTTCACCTCATCTACCAACAAGAGCTCATGTCTTCAAACAGTATAGGCCTTACTGCTGTTAACACTAACCTTTCAATGATCATTACATCTTTTACATTCAGTGCCTAACCCTGCCTACAGTATGGAAGAGGATTAGGGCCAAATGAAAAGAAAAAAAATAATAACAGGAAGGAGATTTAAGATGAAATTCTGAGATTAAAATAGAAATTTCAAGGTTAAAATCAAAATTTCAAAATGTCATGAATAATGTCGAAATTTTGAGATAAAAGTCATTTCAAGATTAAAAAAAATTAAATTTATGTCAATAAAGTCAAAATTTCGGAATGAAAAATAAAAATTTCGAGATTCATAAATTTCAAATTGTTGTGAATACTGTGAAAATTTCAAGATTAAAAAAACTTGAAATTTTGAGATTTAAGTCAAAATTTCAATATTAAAAAAATCAAATTTATGTCAATAAAGTTGAAATTTTGGGATTAATAATTTAAGTTTTGAGATCAAAGTTGAAATTTCCAGATTAAAAAATGTCAAAATGTGAATAATGTCAAAATTTTGAGATAAAAAAAATGATTTTTAAGATTAAAATTGAAATTTCGAGATTAAAGTCAACCAAAGTCGACATTTTGACCGCTTTTTTTTTTTTTTCAATTTTGACTTTAATCCTGAAATTTCAACTTTGAGCTCGAATTGGAAACGTTATAATTTTTTTCTCTTCCTGCGGCCCTAATCCTCTTTCGCATCACAGGGATTAACTCAAACTTTAACGGCTGTATTCTGTTTCTGCACCTTACAGTCCTCAGGCTGCAGGAGTCTCTTTTACCTAGAAACTTATTTCACCTAAAGCCACCATTGGAGACAGATCAATCCTCTGGATCTCTGCCCTGAGGGAAAATTGTTGTCTCAAAGTCTGGAAAAAAATTGTCTCAACTTGCAAGAAAAAGTTTTCTAATGATTGGATTCACTTCACAGAACCGCAACCCCTTATAGCAGTACAGAACAGGTTAGGTGACGCGTTGCTGAGTCTCTGCAGCTTTAAAAAACAAAATCAGTCTTCTGTAACAAGGAAAAAAGGAGACTAAACTGTGCATTGTTCAAGTATTCATCCCAAGGGCACAATTTAGAGACAAAGTTATACACATGTAACATTATTCTGTGATTTACAGCGCATTTAATAGTAAATCTAACAGTGTTTTTACATCCGTCGAAAGGGCAGCAGATGGGATTGTGTTTTCCATCTCAGAAACGGCTGATATATTTTTCTCACAGCACTCTCTAAGCAAGGTCACGCTGGCAGTGAAGTATTCAGCTGTGCCAAATTGTGTATGTTATAAAAGCAAATGGGGTCTTGTGCTTTTGTTGCAAGAATTATGCAGCAACACAGCACAGGAGCACCAGAGGAAACTCACATTTCCTACAACATAGGAACATGCTGTACTTTGTGTCCTAGTTATTGCCAACTACAATAGTTTTATTATATTCTCAAAATGAATAGATGTTATACTTATTTATGTACGAGAGAGTCAGTAGAACAATACAGAACAGTATACCCTGCATAAAGATGGATATTTAGATAGGTTAATAACTCATATTGTAGATCATGAAAGGACCCTGGCCTGATCCTGGTGGGATACCTTTTTTGAATGAGTAAGTGTAGACATGTTTCCAGCCTTGACACAGTCTAATAAATGTTATTTTTAAATATTTCAGAACAGAACTGAGCTTAACCAAAAATGAGAGAATGTATGAATGAGAAGAGCATGGTCAAATTTATTTAAAGTCAATCAAATTAGCAGCACAGAGCGACTTTTGGACCACAGCAATGTTTTTTTTCTGACTAATATAATAGCAGTGTTGATGCTGGTCATATTAGTCAGTGTTGTCATTTCACACACTTTCATAGAACTGGATATCACAAAGCATGAATTGCAGCCACTTACTGCAAAAAGGCCAGAATAATTATTTCACCCTTGCAGCAGAATGATGGTGAAGTGAAACAGTCACCTTTAATATTCAGTAAATCCGAAATCGTCAGAGCCAATCATGCCAATTCTGAATCGCTGTTTTCACTCCATTTAGCTGGACTGAACACACAGGTATAACTGCTTTCATTCAGCAGGTTCCTCTGTTCTGTGTTCACCGCTCTGTGAACTGAAAAATCCTCCAGATAATACAACAAACCACCACAGGTCATCTGCATTATGCTTGGGTATCCATGGAAACAGAGCTCCGGACCTCCTGGGTTTGTCTCTGTTTCCCCCCCTACAGGGTTCAGCTTTTGGCCTCCTTTGTGTTGTCATGGGGTGTATGTGGCTTGATGTACATGTGTCATATGTCACTGTGTTTTAAGATCACTGTACACACACATTCAGACATGTTTTGCCCCCCAAAGCTCAAAGGAAGAGCTGTCAACATGTTTTCTTATTCTGACAGAGCTGTCAGCAAATCAGTGTGTCCTGTGGTTGATTTGATCAGACACTGAGCAGAGACTGACAGACTGATAGAAAAAAAGTCAATGTTTACAAACTTACATAACTCTTTATTTTATTGATTTAACTCTTTCATTCTCTCTGTCCTTCCTTTTTCTCTGCTAAGTGAGGTGATTTTTTTTGGCTACTTAAACAGTTCAAGTAAAACCTGCAGGATTGAGATGGCAGAGACAAATTACATCTATAAATTAGTCAGTGGTGGGGGAATTCAGTCAGTCTTTTTACTGGATAACATCTTTTTTCATGCTATAAAAAAGCCCTTTTTCCAATCATTAACTCCATGTTTCCATTATTTTCAATATGATTAACAGGTTTTTTTTTTTTACCCTGTTGGTGCAGATATAGTGATACTTTTGCAATTATTCAAGGATCAGAGGCAAAAAAGAGCTTGTGACTCCACCAGTTCTTCTTTTATGACCAATTCAGTCAGCGTTAAGTCAGAGATGCCAGGTGGTTTGACAATAACTGTCCCTCCCCCCAGTAATGGTCAAACTATGTAAGAATACGGATTAACACAAAATTAATTCAAACTACAAAATTCTATAAATACCAACCTTAACCACTGCACATTAAACAACATGGTAACACTTTACCTGAAGCTTATCTCTTTAACGTAATATATGTATAATGCGTTATAATCACATCATAGCCCTGTATAACCATGGTTAGAAACACTCATAAATGATCATAATGCTTTATAGCAATAATCATAACACATTATAAAGCATTTTATCATGACTTACAAGGTCAGGTATAATAATGTGTTATTTTATTATAATAATAAATTATAATGATAGTTATACAAGTTTATAAGCAACTTTTTGCACATCATAAATAGATATATAGCGCATTATCTATGTGGGCATTGTCAGTGAGTTGTTAACAGTTATAACACATCATAATACCTGACCTTATTACTCATGATAAAAGGCTTTATAATTATAATCATTTATGAGGAATATGCTTAAGAATACAATAGATATGGGACAGAATTATGGAGCAGCAGTATTTTTAAAGCACTCGTAGCTATTTGAGCATAGGAATATTCTTTAGCCTTGTGCCTGAGGTATCATTCAAAGGCTGATCAGGACCATTGACCCGTAGCATTGAGTGTCGAGATAGGGACAATGGAAGATGCAGTTGTAGCTGCGCCTATGCGTGGTGAATGCGTAGAGTTGTACTCGGGTAGGAGCTAGCAGGATTGGCAGAGCAGGCAGAGGTGAGCAGAAAACCACGATCTGGATGTAGGTTTCCCTTCTTCAGTGGCAAATAGAGACTCTTGCTGGCTGGCCAGTGGCCGGCCTTTCAGGCAGCGGGACATGAATGATAAAAAACAAAGACAGAGTTAGTTCGAGAAATATCAAAAGGTGCAAGATTCAAAACTGTGGACTATTAAAGCACATATACAATGGATATAGTTACGGGCGTTGGAGCTACAGAGAAGGTGGTACAAAAGAGGTAAAGTGAGACCATGCAGAATCGTATAAACTTTAATGCTGATTTTGCTTAACCAGCTCTCATGTAGCTGACAGCAGAGAGCACTTAGGTTTGCAAGGCTGCACTCAGACTAACACAGTCTGAATGAATAGCTTCACGAACAGCGGTTGGGATGCTTTGCCAGTGCCTTCCCCAACTCAGGGACATTTGACAGAGTTGACAGCTTTATTCTCTTTCCTGTTTAACCAGGTGAGTGCATTTTGGGCATGCTGATTTCAGATGCCTGTCCCTTGAGTAACTTGACTTCTCCGAGTAGTAGGCTTAGAGAGGCTTGGGTGGTTGGCCTGTAGCCACAGTTTTAGGGCACAGATTAGAGGTGTGGGCAGGGGTGAAGGTAGGATAAGGTTCCTCCAGGTACTGTATCCGTAGACTTTGTACAAGAGGAGCACACCCAAGTTTAGGGAGGTGCTGACTTCGATGCCACAGTATCATCATCTGCTGTATCTCTCTCTCTTGAACATAAAATCAATTTTTTCTCTGCATTTTGCCTTATCTCTGCATTAAGATTGAAGCAGCTGACTCTTTAAAAGTTCCCTCCTTCCGCAAAAGGTGGGAGGCTGGCACCTGGGCCAAGGCAACCAGCGTCCAATCAAAAGTGCGCACTGAGTGCTCCCACTTCTGGAGTTTATTTAGAAGCAAATACCACTCACTCTCAAGCAGCCTGGTCCTATTGGATTACTATGGTTATAACGCGGAGTGCAGACTGATGTGCGGCAACACACTAAGCCAAAGTTCTCCTGTGGAGAACTAAGGCCTAAAGCGCTCAGGGTTCCTCTGGGTGGGGACCTGATCCACCTCACTGTTATCCTGGTGATTTAACAGCAGCCTGTTCCACTCCAGATGTTCTTTGATGAGGTGGGATTGTCTTTTAAAATATTTGCCTAAAGGATCCCCTGTTGTAGCTAAAGAATAAGGGGATCTCTCAGTTCCAGCAGGTGGGTAGGATTTTCCTGCAAGAGGATCTGACTGCCAAGGGCCCCGCCTTCGGCTACTGCCTGGCTTGCACTGCACCTGACCCCTTTGGCCTCTCCTATGGGTGGTGAGCCCATGGGAAGCACCAACAGGTGCTCGCCATCAAGCCTAATCCCCAGGCCTGGCTCCAGGTCAGGGCCCTGGTGACCCTCTTCTGGGCAAGTTAATCTTAGTACCAATTATTTTCACAAGAGATCTATTTGAGCTATCTTTAGTCTGATCCCTCTCACATGACCTGTTTGCCATGGGTGACCCTACCAGAGGCATAAAGCCCCCAATAAACATAGCTCCTGGAATCACTGGGACACGCAAACCCCTCTACCACGATAAGGTGGTAGCTCGAGGAGGGGACTTTTTTTTTCATTATTATCATTTATTATTATTATTATTATTATTATTATTATTATTATTATTATTTTGTTGTTGTTTGTTTGTTTGTTTGTTTGTTTGTTTGTTTGTTTGTTTGTTTGGTTGGTTGGTTGGTTTTTTGAGCCTGGGATGCTCTAGTCCAGGTGAGATTAGACCTTTGGAAAGCCAAAGTCTGAGGTACTCAGAGTGCTTTGTCACTGAGGACCACAGACTTGTACTTCTCAGTGAGCTTCATGTGAGCTGATTTATAATATTCTAGTTCTTGGTGGAGGAAGTCTGTCTTCTTCCTCTCCTCCAGAATTGTAGCTCTAAGTTGTCCAAGGCTTCTTTGTTTCAGTGGCCTTTTGACACCGAGTAGTTTGTAGTTGCAGGGGTAAAGCAACCATGCATTGACCAGGCCTAACATGATGGTTTGCCACCTCGGTGATCTCATGTGGTACTTGCCACCCGCAAATGCTTTGTCTGATTTGCTACGGCATCAAGCTTTGTACAGATCACTAAGCATTATACATATATTTATGATGCGTTTTAGAGAGAGGCATCAAATAAAGTGTTACCAAAAAGATAAAAACAAGTTTACAGATGCAAAATGTGTTCAAAGGCCACCATTGTTTTGCTGACAAGAGAGGTGAGCAAGGGAAGGAAACTCTGCTACTTAAGAAAAAAAAAAAAAAACTGTCAAAGCATGATGGCAAACTAAGAATACAATACTATAGCGACTATAGTGTTGCAAGATAGAAGGGACAAGCAGGGTAAATGAAAAATGTAACTGTATGTAAACGTAAAGAATAAAATTTGAGTTGATGTGTCCTCCAAAACATGCCTGAGGTTGCAATGAAATTTTTCACAAAAATAATAAAAATATAAGAAAATATACATACTAAAGCTCCTGTGAGGGAGTTCCAATTTCTCATTAAAATGTCAAGAAGCACAGATAAAGAGGTCACACACACACACATACGTACACAAAATATCAGTTAATTTAATATTTTAGAGAAAGAATAATCTTTGTTCTGATTAAATAGTGAAAAGGAAAACTATCCCTGAAGCAAACAAATTCTGCATCTGCCGTCTCTACATCTGCGCCTCTTTGGAGACCAGGCAGGCACTAAAGTCATTTTACAGCAGCATATTCCTGTCCCTATCTGATCATAAACTGTATCACCATAACATCCACAACAGCATGAAGAGAGATTAAATTCAGCCCAACACAGGACTTGATAAACAGATTTTAGCTCGGAGTGTAGCTGACATGAGCGGTCACTTCCTTTGAGTACGCCACAGCTTGCTTCCCTTCTGCCTGACCTTTTATATTCAACCAAAACCTGCAGTGTTTCTTTTTTTTCATCAAATGAACATGTTTCAGCGTAGATTACCAGCAAGGACACCAGAATACTCTGCACATCAGAACTTGATTTAATTTGTTACCTTTCGTGTGTTTTTTTAAATTAGTGGTGTAAAGGTCAAGGAACAATTCTTCTAATTTTTTCCTCAGAGAAAGAGAGAGAAGTGGGGAAAAAAACAGAGAAAAGAATGAATTAGCATATGTCTGTAGTCACAAGGGAACTCTCCTATCTGATAATGATATTTACCACCAGGCAACTGCATCTATGAGAGTGAGAGAAAGAGAGAGAGCGCCTCCTGAATCCAGTCCATTTCAATTTACAGAGAAAGCCAACATGCACCCAACATCAGTACGAAACATCATTTTCAGGGTTTGTTTGAACAGACAAAAACTTTGAGAAACAGCTTATAACTTTCAACTAATCTTTAAAACAGCATACTGTATATCTCCTCACACATGAGTCAAAAAGAAGAACACAGACAGAAGAAACACACCTACGTTTTAATCCAATAAATTGCCGACATGACACTAAACTTTCTTTTCATCAGATCGCAAAAAGGTTTAATCCATCGTGACAAATTCCACTCAGATCAATTTGGGCTCGTTAGATATGACTGATTTGTTTGGCTGATTAAATAACTGCATCCAAATTGGTATAATCAGAGAGCGGACCCAGGCACAGATTTAATTATAAATTTAATCAAGAAAAATTTCAGCTTAAATGCTTTCAGACATGAGTCCAAAGTTCTGAAAATCAAAAGTAGAAAAATAATGTCCAGCAAAACAGGTGGTGACTCAAGCGAAACCAACAAAAGTGAGACAGCAGGCACAATTACTAAGAAGAAACTAACAAACACTACTGGAAACAGAACTTTTAAAGTGTGACTCAAATCAACTGAGCTGTCTTATATAATCTTTCAGGCCATATGTTGCCGTACATGCTATTTCCTATCTAAAATATTCAAAACGGTTTCTGCTTTATCATCAAAAATATTATTAGTTAATTATTTGAATTTATTTAAAATGTCAAATAAAATGTTAGCTTGTCATGCTATCATTCTCCAGTCCAACCACCCTGGATTTGAGGGCTGAGGTCTCGGTGAGCTGTTGCTGAGCTGTGCTAAAGCAGCCCCATATGAGCTCGGCTCATTCAACACCAGACCAGTGAAGGGCTCCACAACATGGCTTTGTCTGGCATCCGCAGACATGCCCTGTCTTTCTGTACTATTTTATAACTCACCACTCAAGAGAGCGTTTGAAATAAATAGTTTTTAGATGCTTGGGAGTCTTTGTCATCTGTTTGGAGGCAGATAGTACAAATACATCAATCAAAAAGTTAGCTTTTCTGAAAAGCTTTTCTGGGTGTTTATTTTCACTCATAATTTTGTTGATGCACAATGACACATTGAATCTTGATTCTTTATATGATTTTTTAATATTTTAAGTCATGTTTCCAGAGGTTCTCAATAAGTTTAACACAAAATCTTAACAAGGAATGATACGTGATAGATGAAATATGGACTCTAGGTAACACTATGTCAATGTATCTGATGTGGCATTTAAGTGAGATTAAAGACTGGAACAATCAGCCGAAGGTGTCCGGTGTGCTACAGTTTTGTTGAACAATGATTATGTCATCCTATTTAAGGGAGAAGAGAGAAACAATAAAATCTGCGGAGAAAGAAAGAGAGAAAGTGAGACTGAGAGAGAGTGAGAGCACCTATCACATAACGGACAGATGGTGAGAGAGACACACGGATGTTTCAACGGGTTCTTATAGAGTTTTCTCGGCATAACCAACAACAACCCCTAAACATGGATATGAATCAATACAGAGACACAAACATGCATGCACACACAGACATACACTCGTGCACGTGCACACACACATGCACATGCACAAACACACAGTCTGATTGTGTTCCACAAACACAGTTTCAAGGAGCCCCTCTGAATCAACTCTGCAGACAAGGCACAGAGAACTGAATAATAAACCCCCACTGAATGCTGCCTCATTATTTTATGAGCATACACACAAAACACACACGCACACAGGTACAAAATAACAAAGCACTTCTGTCTTTTCATGCGTTATCGATGTTCGGTATGTGAATGAGTTGTTATTCTTCCACCTTTCCTTGACCATGTTTAGTGAAAATATCTCAGGACATTTCGCCACATTCAAGTCACAAATCTGATCCCAGGGCTGTCCACATGCCAAAGTGTCCTAATTGAAGACACTTGACTCTAGCCTGTGGTAGGGTGGTGGTGTTTTGCAGTGGGTGTATGTAAAGTGATTTTAGTGGTCAGAAGACTAGAGAAATTGCTATAAACTCAGTCCATTTACCATTAACCATTAATAATAGTTAATAATAGCAATAATTATGCAGCCAGTGTTGGTATCCTACCACTGCATTGTAAACATTAGCTAAGAAATGGCTAAATGCTAACAAAACTTTTTGATTGTGTTGTAAAATATAATAAAAATGCAACTTACTAAATGCATCATTAGCCACGAATGCCACAATTCCGTCAAAATAAGCTTATGAGATATGAGAAATGTGGTTTCAAATGTCTGTTTACGGCTTCCTTTTTGTACCCTAAGACACTTTCATGTGCTAATGCTAGCATTAAGTCGCTGGGCACGAATAATCGGAATAAATTCCCAATTGGAATAAAAATGTGTCATGTAAACATGTCGATCAGAAGATTCTGATCCATTGAGGTCAGTGCAGGAGGTTTCGTTATTGATTCATTAGGTGCTGTGCCTGCTCCTCCAGTAACGTAACAAGGCGTACATACAGCGTAATGATGTCACATCTGCACGCACAGTGCAACCTTTGACAGAACAGTATAATAAGTACGCAAGGGCGCCATCTAGTGACAAGACTACCACATTTGTTGGTTTGTTGACGGCACAGGTGTAAATACAACTCTTCTTCTGCGGCAGTTTTAGCGAAATTAGACAACCCTGCGCATGTCCAAATGCCTCTAATCTGAATAAAGCTTGGTACATGTATACGCACGTCATGATCGGATTATTTGATTTTGCACGCATCTAAACAGTGGATTCAGATTATCTGATCCTTCAAATATTGAATCAAATCAAGAAATGTTGCACATGTAAACATGGCTAATGTTGATTGGGCAGTTACCCATCCTTCTTTGTTAGTGTAATTGTCCTGTGAAGGTTTTCCTCTCAATCACTTTGCACCTGCCCAAGATCCCGACAGCCAGCACAGTCATCGAGCTCAGCGAGGCCACCTGCGCCCAGAGTTGGACACAGTTTGGGGCCTCTGTTTGACAAATGTATTGCTTCTTGTTCCATCCAGAAAAAAAATCTAATTTATCATAATGATGTTTTATTTTGTATGAATAACCTTTACTTTCCACTTTGTCTTAGACTCTCATTTCAGTGGGGTTACACTCTGGCTTGCCTCATCATTATCTCTGGTTTAATCAAGCTGGCCCGTGCCAGGAGAGATTTAGGCTCAGATGTGACTCAGATACTGTGAGAAGTTACTCTTCCTGTGTGTGTTTTCAGTTGTTTTCAAGTGTAATTCATTATTATCAATAGACTAGGGCTTTTTGTTCTCTTTAAGGACTTCAAATTGCCTTGTTGCAGAAATGTAGTTTATAAATAAACTTGCCTTTTGTGCCTTTTAATTGAACTACAAGGTTTTCTTGCGAAGATTGCTGCTTCCTGAACGATCTCCTAACCAACATCTTTGTTACTCACCGCCAGCACAGAGCAGACTGAGATCAGGAAATAGAGGTTCTACACTTATGTAGCCTATGTCTAGCAGCCAGTGCTTGTCATTTGTCCCTGAGCCATTTCTAGATAAGTGCAAGGTGTGTGGATAACAAACACATCAGCTCCAGTAGATGAAGAGTCTGATGCGCCAGTATGAAACTGAATTAATGGGGCGCAGATGGGTTGCTTCTGGCTTTTTGGCATGATCGGCTCCTGTGGAGTTTGATTTGCAGGAGATGTTTTTCTCTTTAAGTATTTAAGTGATTTGTTTGGTTTTAAAGAGGCTGTTTCAGTAAGTAAACCTACAGACTCAATATCGATTCGGCCTCACCTCGGCTCAGAGTCCCAGTGGAATGTTTGTCCGTCATGCTGTTGACAGATTTACCACGAAAAGATTCTCTTGACTGCGTCTCCTCTTCCTCCCTTAGCTCAGGGTGGGCAGACAGCACTCAGAGGAGGATCATCCCTCAGGTTTTAATTAAGCTTTTTAATTAAAGACTGAAGATGCTTTTTAAGCAG
The DNA here is from genome assembly GCA_962446985.1 of Xyrichtys novacula. NCBI lineage: Eukaryota > Metazoa > Chordata > Actinopteri > Labriformes > Labridae > Xyrichtys > Xyrichtys novacula. Next base: position 18,811,124 of record OY660874.1, on the reverse strand, counting down.
TCGTGCAGAGGTGATAGCATGGAGAGGGTTACTGCGTTGGAAGATACACAGAGCTAAATTCACACTGAACTTAGAGCAAACTTGTTTTGTTTCTGTGATGGAGTAGATTCTCATCCTCCTCTGGGGACTTAAGAGAATGTAGTACAACTGATTCGCAGTCGTCTCTGGTGAGCTAAGCTTTCTAAAGGTTATCAGAGAGGAAAAGAGATTTTTCTTGTAGTTTTTTTTTTTCTTTCTATGCTGCATGTTTGAGAAGGAAAATTGAAGTGAAAAGAAGTCCCTAGGTGTTTCCTCTGACACATCAAACCCCTCCTCTTGACAGTGTCAATGGTTCATAACCATGAGTCAAATCAATGCATTTAATTTCAATCTCTTCAATCTCATGTTATTAATTCACAGGTGAAGGACGAGTAATTGAGTGTTTGTGAGTCTGTTACTGTATTAAAATAGATGCTTTTCGACAGCAGGAACTATCACCAGGAACTACAAACCTTTTAGAAAACTCTGACAGAGGCTGACAGGTTCAAGACAGTAAAGCCTATAACCTGATGTTTTTCAATAATTAATACATCTTATTGTTTACCCACCAGATTTTTGACAGCCTTTCACATAAATGTCAAGCAATGACTCCAATAAAATGCTGTGCCAGTAGTTTCATTTAACTGTCCTAGACTGGTTCTCTATATGACATTGATCTGATTTAAATAATCTTTATGTGGCTTCATTGAAAATGCAGACAACAATCAGCCACAGAAACCATTTTGTGACTTGAGAGACACAAATTTCTTGTACTTTTGGTAAAAATGTACTTGTTCTTACACGGTTACATGTCTTGTTAACATACATGATACATTTATATCCAGCACTGATTCTGATTGCTTGTGTAATATGAGTGGATATATTTGTTTTATAGATCAAACAACTAAAAGTCAAACGAAGAAAGCTTTGACTAACATCTGTTAATATATTCCTCTGAATAAGGCCCTCTTCTCTGTATTTACTGTGTTGTGTACAAGCAGCATCGCCAGTGCGAAGTGCTAAAAAATGCAGTGCTCGCTTGAGGCTGGCTGCAGAAGCACCGGAGACGATGTGCACACTCAGCCGAAAAAGACCATTTTTAGAGCAAAAATAACCATGTTTACTGTCTGGTTCAACAAACGGTTTGAGTCTGAATAGCTCAGAGCTCCCAGTGCACCCACTGTACAAGGAGGGACTTTTTTTGAAGCATGTTTGTTTCAAAGTTATTGAGGTGACAAGATTTGCCAATCAGAGGTGCGGCTGACTTGATTGACAGGCAGGCACAGTGTGGTTATTTGTGAGGTGGTTAAAGGCCCGCCTCTGGTAGGTCGACTGAAAGTTAAGCTGAGTCATCATATCGATTGTGGCGACTGCAGCCTGTTGGCTCCAAAACTCAACTTCAGAATCAAATGGTTGACGTCACCAATGCTACGTCCAGTTAGCATACAGTCTATGGTGCTGTTTACTGTGTACTGCCATTAATTAGGGATGAACAACACAACTTTTTCTGCACAACAACTTAAGAAGCAACTGTGTGTCAAGATCTGTAGTGAAGTAAAATATGCCCGACCAACCCCCAGGTCTGCTAATAACATCACATTAATGTCATTACTTGATCCATCGCAGCAGTGAGGATAGCACCTTTGTTTGACAAGTCTCAGTTTCACTGTAAATACTAAATGCAGAGGCTTCAGTCTGGATTACTTCACCAAAAAAAAGAGAAACTGTGATTTACACAGGATTAATAGAATTTTAGTTAACCAAAATAATTCCATTTTGCTGATGCTTTATCAGCCCAGTCATCAAGAGAGGAGAAAACAACTTTTAAAGTTTTGTTTGTTAGTTGGCAAAGTCAAGCCGATTGTTTCCCATGCCTGCCAGGAAGTTAGAAAAACTAAAAGCTGATTGGCTTTTGCGTTACGTCAACCATTTTAGGATGTAAAACCAATTATTAGCAGCACCTGCATGATGTTATCTCTGTATAGAGTAAACATAAAATAACCCTTTTTCAATGTACTGCAGATAGGATCTAAGACGTTATTAAGACTGACTGGGGTCTGTCTGTTTTACAGTCTGTGTTGCCTTCACACACTGCACATAATAAACCCTGCACCCTGCAAGGAAAGAATCCAAAAACTGAGAGTTAAATATTCTATATTTTTGTGTCCTTTGTTTCACTGATGTAAAAGTCTGACTTTGACTAAATTTGGTTCATGATGAACTGCCACTTTAACGGCAAGGCTCTTATTCATTCATTTATTTGTTTAATTAAACTTTGTAAATATCATAAGTAACAGCAGTGAAGTAATGTTAAGTTTGGAGGGTGTATAGGAGGTAGACTGTGATAACTGCTCCCAGGATTGATTATAAACAAGAAGCAGAGACATCCTGATGTTGACAAATGGATGTCACCCTGAGAGGAAAAGCTACGGTGAAAGAACTCAAAGAGATAGAAAACCTGTATAAGAAAAAGTTGAAGAAGAAAAAAAGACACATTTGTGTGACAGAAATGACAATCACAGAGTTGACGAAAGAGTGTGTAGTCAAGGAGATGGATAGGAGGTGACAACAATAGATGTAAACCCACCTGAGAAGCTTTGCAATGACTTTTACTCCGTCGACAATGATGAAGGAGCAAACCATAACCCTGGAAATGGGTTGCAGAGAAAGGAGTGAACAATAGGAGAGAGCTGATATCCTGGCAGCAGAGTTATTAAAGGTTGCTGTCATTTAAAATGTGTTTTTCTTCTCCAGGTAATTTGCTTGGACATCTGACACTTTTTGATGTGTTGTTGATAAGGGAAAATGTGGTCAGCGCTAACGGATGGAATAAAGTATTTCCCATGGCTGCCTCACAAGAAAATACACAGTGTTTCCCCAGTCAAGGGGCCTGTGTCCCTTGACAGTGTTTTTTTCCCTTTTGCACAGTGTTATGAGCACCTCCTTATGTTATGTTTCCTTCAAAAAGATACATTCACATTGGTTTCATGGTAAGAGCATCAGATAATGCTCAATAAAGAGACTGCCAGCGATGCTACATGTTTTAGAGACTATAATTTGACATTACTCAACCCTTGCACATATTAAGTCTGTAAAACACAGTTTAGCATATTCTGCATTGAGCATTCTTCGCACTAAAATCATCTTTTTGTGTTCTTTGTGTTCATCAGTGTCTCCTCTCCCTTGATGAACAATCATAAAAACCAACACTTTGTCGGCAACAATGGTGGATCCAAATTGTCAGACTTGTATCATCAATTTTTAGGTGTTTTCACATTGCATGGATATAATTTTTCTTCAGAAGAGGCACATATTAAGCATAAAGAGCATTTTAAAGCAGGCTTAATGGATAGGGAATGAGAAGAGCCATGAGACATCCTTTGTAACCTGGCAACAGTATCACAAGTGCTTTGAAATGGAGGTTGTGGGTTCTGCCAAAGCAGAAACCACTTAAAAGTGGACCCAGGTCCAAATGCTTTGAATGTGAAGTAGCATGATGTTATGCTTGCATCAGCAGGTAAAATGAACAACCCCCCTTGAGGACATAAATAATCATAAGCTCCTTGCACACATCAAGAGAACTGAAAGCCTGACATTTCCTTGACATTATCAGGACATCTGAAATTTTGGGGAAATGTGATTGTCTGGATACAGAGACACACTCACAAAAATAACAATCTGTTTGGTTTGTCCAGGAGGAGACATGCAGGAGATGTTCTTTTCTGTAATGGTGGCTGTGTTTGTGATAATATCACAATGTAATTTATACCAAAACTTGCACCTCACCATCAATATTATAGTAAAAACTCCAAAGGCATTTGAGGTAAACAGTAGGGAGTAAAATGCAAACAAACTGTGCTCAACAGAGACGATGTCATTAACCTGCCGTCTGGCCCATGAATTATGTTCCAGATTATCACCATCTGCATTCACATTGTTTTACATTAAACTTGCAGGGATTTTTTATGAGGGGATTGGCAGAGGAGTGGGCATAAATTTAGAGTGAGTAGAATCAACATTTATTGATGCAGTCTACAGGACAAACTGCATGGATGCATGTGATTATAACTTGATTCATTGTTCCTCAGGTGGCCCAGTTTTTGAGTTGGTAAACTGTTAAACTTCCAGGATGTTTAATCTGCTTAAGAAATGTGGAAACAACAAAGACTTAATTAGCAAAACTTGTCAAATTATATTATCAAACACTGATTAAAGGGATAATCCGGCGTAAAATTCATTTAGGGTCAAACACACCGTAACACCGAGTTAGACACCCCCTCGAGAGATGAATGTTGCCGACTGCTTGCTCCTCTAGTTATTTCAAATTTAGTAACAACCACACAATAGCAACACACAGCGGTCTGAGGCACCATAAACAAATCTCAACCCAAACGCCACTCTATAGCCACAAATAATGCTCAGAACAGCACCTAACTTCATCAACAGTACATATAGGGTCCCAGCCACAGCACTAGCCACCAAACACCGTTTAACTTTGCCTGATTTCTAAAGAGACTAAACGCAACTCACCTACTCTCTTCCAGCAGCCGCTTGTTTGTAGCAAAACCTCAGGTCAGTCCATTAAGGACTACAGCGGGGTGACGCAGCGCAAGGAAGAACATTTATGATCACTCTGCAAAGACAGAAACTTGAGATTACAAGGGGTACATGACTACTTTGAATTTATTTGCCTGATAAATTAACAGTTACTGGTGGAAAAATAAAAAGTAATTTCAAGTATTTGTTATTCTGATAATACAACTGTATGCAATTAAAAACGAAAAAGTGACTTTCATTACTGACTTACAGGCCTATACATCCTAGTATAATAGGTGGAGAGAGTAAAAATACTGATGCTTGTGTGCACGTGTTTCACATTTTACTCCTCAGAGGAGAATAACACAGTTGAAACGTGTGAAACATGTGAGGTATGTGTACTGAGTGGAGAAAAAAAGTCCTCATATTTTAACACAACTAATCTTTTAAGCCTTCTAAAAAGTCGTCATTGCAGCAAAGGTGTATTTAAAAAAACAAAAACAAAGCAGCTGCAGTTGCTGTTAACATGAGCACATGAAAAGGAAAGAGCTGCAGTGCTAATTCAACAACCATTTGAGAACTGCGGGTAGTTCACCAGAGACAATCCAAAACTAAAGCCCAGCCAGTGGGGATGGGTGGGGTCAAGTGTCAAGTGTCTTGCCCAAGACTCAGCCTGCAGATCTTCTGATTGAACTGGGTCCCAGCTGCCATAATTAGCTTTAATTGACTTTATTTAATAAAAAAAAAAACTTCACATGAAGTGAGGGCATCACCTCGAGTTCTTTTGCAGCTGACCTGTTATTCATGTATCATGTATCTGCTGTCAGATGTTTCAAATGGGGGCTTCAAGGGGGGAAGACAGGGATGTCGGGGGAAGGGAGAAGGGGAAAAAGAAAGACCCAATCATAAGTTAATTGATGTCTTGCTTCCACCTGTTGGTGATACGGACACAAGTGTAGCCATGGAAACCAACAAAGGTATGAGTCATGGTTAGTAGCAGTTGAGTAGAGGATGGGCAGAGAATGAAAAGGACTCAGATTATGATCACTGTTGATCTATAAAAAAAAAAATCAGAGAGGGTTCAAAGTTGCTGCTGTTTGTTGTGTATGACTTGCTTTTATTGCTACTGCTTCGTTTTGTAAAGCACTTTTGTAGGCCACTGGCTGTTTACATTTGCTATACAAATAAAATTGACATTGACATTGACAAAGTTTTTCAATATTACAAACTTTGGTGAATCTTTTACTTTGTTAAACCCAAAAGCATTTAGTCAAGTTCTCAGCCAGGTAAATAAGTTGATCATTTCTATCTGAAAATCTGAAGGTTTGTTTTAGAAGCTCTTAGTATACTTTAGTGTGTTCAACTTGAATATCTCTTGACTTGTTTAAAATTTCTGTTTTTGATGTTTTTATTTTCCAAATATAAGGGTTTTTCTTTTTCTTTTTCTGCTCTGATTGTCCATTTAGTAAATGTTATCACAGTTACAGAAAGTGTGGGAATATTTAGCAATTCTAAAAGTCAAAGTCTAGACTGAAAAGCTTTTACCATCAAAAACGTCTATCAATATAGATTCTTATTACCCACAACAATCTCTCCCTTCTTTTACATCTTCCACCCAGTGCACTTAACATCTCTCTGAATACATAAACTCATAGATTTCTGGTTTATCCATTCAGTGCAAGAAGGCAGCTTCTGTGGAAAGGGTCCAGCACCTCAAAAAAGCAAAACAACCTTCATCCTCAGGTAGTTTTACAGTGGATCAGACATGTTTGTGGACATCATACTCTGTTTATATTAAGTCTGAACTGTTGAATACAACTGCAGTTTTCTGTTTTCAGTTTGCAGTTATAGTCAGATTAGTACGATCCAATTGGCATCAACATGCTTTGGTGTAAGCAGAGAAACAGTCTGTGTGGAGAGAAATAAAACCAGAGGAAAGCGACCTATCGTAACTATTCACAATCATCTTTCTCCAGTTTAGCTTTTTTTTGTATGTCTAAAAGCACAAATGTGCACATGTGCATGGATAAAACTCTACTCAGACAGACAGGGTACCAGCAAAATTGCTTTTAAAAACCAAAGACCATAAGGGTTTCAGAAAATGCGATGAATCATTTATTTGATTAAAAACCAATTCCACAATCAAAAAAGGACAAAGGACAAACTGCTTTACTTTTTCACTGATTTATCCACTGTACATTAATATATTTTAATGCATTCCTTAATAAATGGTTGAATTTAAAGATCAAATTTTAATTGTTATTTTTAATAGAGAAATAACTAGCTGAATTCACAATCAGAAATTAAGCTTTCAATCAGGCATTTTAAAGGCATTTCCATCTCCCAGCCTTCTTTTCTTCTCCTATCAGCCGATCAATTTGCAGAGGCATTTAGCTTTCTATTTCCTCCTTTCCTTCCATTTTCCCTCTCCATTTTGCCTTTCTGTGAAGACCTTGAGCTGGTAAATGGAGGTAGAATAATGCAAAATAGCCAAACCCCAACAAACTCTCTGATTGGCTATAACCTGGCTTAGTACATGCTAATGTATGCAGGGAGATGAAGAAATATAGACCATATTCCCATGGCAGCTGTCTTCTCAAGGAGGAAAACTCTTATCTGCTTATCATGTAGCATTATGGTGTTGAAAGTCATATTTCTACCAGCTCAAGACCCCACAGTGTCACAGAAAGTTAAAACGGAGAGCTTAAAGACTTTTCAAATTGATTGGCTTATAGAATATGGATTTACAATTCTTCTTTAATTAAAGAAATGCATTAATACAATTTCTGCAACTCTTGTTGTTCTCAATAATATGTGAGTATAGTATGTATAGGGTGCACGTGTATAGGAGTGTATAGACAAAGTAGGCATGAGGGTAGATGCGAACATACATATACCACTCTCCTACTGTATTACACCCTTCTCTATTGTACGGTTTGACAGTTTGTCAGAAATGGACAATGAACAGCTTAAATCTTGAACTGAATCTTGATTATTTAGATAGTGTACAATGGCAGGGTATGACAAAGGATGCTACCACAGGGCAATGGTCACGGTGAGACCTACAAAAACTAGAAAGCAAAGCCAAGGTGGTAAAACACAAGGTGTAGCTAAAAATGTCCCAACTTGTACATTACTGTTATGGAAATGTTGAACTATTCGATATGTGACCTTTAACTTATCAGTGGTTAACACAAACATCTTTCAGCTTTAATGTCAGCTGACTGCCACTCTCCTATTTTCATTAAGATATTGCAGTTGGGTGCTACTTCACACACCTTCAAACACTTGACATTTGACAGTGTTGATGATGAAGATGATGATGGTAATGATAATGATGATGATAATGATTGTGATTGGGTACGCATGCTGTCTCTTGATGATGCAGCGAGGACAGAAATGTCCTTCATAGATTTAGTTCACAAGCTGCAGCTCAAAGCTGTGTAAACAGGAGGAGTCTTTGAAGACACTTTGCAGTGGCTTTTACCTTTAATATTGAAGATTTTAAAAAAAAATAGAGCACATGCAAAATTCTTATATAATACCAACACTTCTCTGAGGTACTAAACAACATAGTTCCATTTTCATTGCTTTACAAATGGGCATTAAGTGCTGACATCATAAGTACTAGACAGCTTAAGTGGCAGGTAAACAAACTGAGTGATGAAACGCGTCTCTGTCATTATCACAATGCTATTGCTAATGTGACACACTCCCACACTTCCACAGTGTTGGCATTTAAATAGCCGTCCTTTGGAGGATGTGACAGACACTGTATACACAACAGCAAAAAAAGCATATGCACAGACACACAAAGGTGATTTTTGGATTTATTTTCTATGGTTTGTTATTCTTGATGATTCAAGTCCAAACCCATTGCTTTTATTAATGTCTTCTTTGATATATAACAACACACAGACTCACACTTCCACCACATTCAGCAACATGACTGAGATTTATGCTACACCTATCCACTGGTGGCTTCAATCAATCAATCAATCAGGCTTTATTTATATAGCACTTTTCATACATAACGTAGCAAAGAATGCTTCACACAGAAAAAGGAATAAAAGAAACAAAGAATACCCAAAATCCACCAACCCAAGATTAAAAGAATACCCAAATCAATCCCGGCCCAACCCCTCATTCCCACCCCACGATCTAATTACAACAGAAACAGTATTAAAATGCATAAACTTAAAAAGGGCTCAATTTCTTAGAAGGAAACATCCTTGGTTTGTGGTTTGTGTTAAAATCTAAAAACAAAGAAACAAAGAATGAAATTTAAGAAATAATAAATGAAATGAAATGAAAACAACAGTAAAAGATACTAAAATAAGAGCACTAAAATAGCTCAATAAAAGACGATCCTGTTATTAAAACTAGAAAGAGATAAATGCTAAAACACTTATGGAGGAATGGAGGACTCAGTTATGGCTCTGTGTTTTTCCAGTTTTCTTGGTCCCTTCTTCCCCTCTGTGTTTTTTTTGTTTTGTTGTTGTAGTTAATAAATGGTTTTGGGTGTGTCAATAAATCCCATCGTTTTGAATGCTGAAGGTGTTCCCACCCTAAGGGCAGCCTTAGATTGGGATATAACAAGATAATAAGCACTCCAAAGGGGTTGTTTACCTCATAAAGTACCCCTGGTTTATTTACATTAGTCATCATTATCTAATGAGGGAGCAAAGCTTGAAAAAGTGGTGCTGCTGGACTGGTTCGCCTCACTGTGTATGCAACATGCTTTCTCAATTTAAGCAGTCGTCTTCATCCAAGGAAAATACTGTATCAATGGTGTATTTTTTGCATGGATATATAAGATGTAGCTCAAATTTAAGATGACAGAAAAGGTATTAAATGTGCGCAGAATCAATTTTTTTGACACAGCCAGGAAATAACTTGTGAATAAAATATGTTTCAGGCATAAATCCTGCGTTAAAGCTGGATTATTTTCATTGTATTCTAATGCTTTGCCTTTTGAAGGATAATTACATTTTTCAGTGAATTCATGAAGCATTTTCTGCAGATTCCACATATTAAGGTAATGACATGCAATGCTGCCCATTTTGCACAAACACAATTTTCCAGGAACTCTGAATGACAAATATGTTAATTGGCAACAACACTGACTTTTTGAAGACGCTGTGCTGTAGTTAATCAACTGAGTACAAAGCAGAAAGCCGAAGATGTCCCTGCCTGCCTCGGCGATGAATTAGTCAGAGAGAGAGTTGTGTCGGGAGAAGATGATCAAGAGGAGAGAGGAGGAACAAACACTGTCATTTATGTGTGGAGGTCACATGCCCAAGAAATAAACTCAAAGAAAGAGGTCAACATTTTGGGCAATGTGCTGAATCATTTTTGGGGCTGGTTGCCAGGCAACTAGAGGAGATGGAGAAGTTTCTGTTCCTGACCAATAACAATCTTGTACACAACTACAGCCAATCTGTTGCTTTTGCATTTCCATTTTGCAGGAGTTGTTCTGTACGATTGGTTGATGTATTTTACTTTTTTAGTCGATTTTTTATAAATACTGCAATAAAATCCTATCATGGACGGTGAAGCTCACTGTTGGAAAAACACAGAAAACTGCCACAAAAGTAAAAGTTTCCTAATCATCTGTGTGGAAACTTCTTTGTTGACATCTAACAGCCCATAATGTAATTTTTGTATGTGGTATAAATATACATCATCAACTTTCTTGATAAAAATTCTAGAGTTGATTTTTTTTCTGTGGCAATGAAAGGATGAAGACGTGGCTGATGATAAAAACTCTGACAAACATGCATGTTTTCTTTTACAAGATAAGATTGGCACTGCATTCTGGGAGTCCTGGGACCCACATCAGAGATGAGCCCAACATCATTCTCTTTTTTTTATTTCTCTCTCATTTTGTCGAAAATTAATATTACTTTGACCTTGATACCAGTTTTTGATTGGTTAAATCATAAGAGAAGACACTCATTAGTAACCAAAGTGACTATTATTGACATATACTAGACCAAATGTTTGAGTCTTGACTATAAACAACAAAAGTGATCAAAATGTGCCATCATAATAGATATTTTTGTCTTTCTGTCGCCCTAAAAACGATCTAACAAACCCTTAAAGTTATATTGGAACCATGCTGTTGATCTCTTTGTCCCTCTACCCCACAGCTGCCATTTCAGATAAAATAATCACTGTACATTAGAAAGTCAGTCCTCATGCAGATAGTCTTTTGTGCTTACAAAGAAACATATATATTATTACAGGTCTCTGGTCTATAAACAGGAGCTTTAAGAGCAGTCTGAAAGGAAAAGGTGCTCATTATAAATGTGGGAAGCCTTCAGTGTAACCCTCCCCCAAGGAGATTTACAGTTCTGACATTTATATTGTATGATTCATTCAAGCAGGAGAGCTGCTGCTAGATCACTAGATAAAAGGGTTTATCAGTACTTGTCATATTACAGAGAAAGTCTCTGTGAAAGCAAAGCCTTTTGAATTTTGTCTGTTGGTTGCGGAGGTGGTGCAGTGATTGAAGCATCTTCTTTTATCCTAAGGCTAAGTCCATTTTGAATTAGTTTGCAACATCTGATGTCTGTAACCAACGTCATAAAAGGGGAGATAAACACTTTTAGTAATATCAATGTTTCCTATGGAGTCTTGTGAAAAAGATTAACGTAGTTTCATCAATGCAAAACAGTTGAGATTTTATAAATAATGGTCCAGAAACTTTGAAAGTTTTTAGAGGAACCAAATATGTCATATAGAGGACTGTTGGATGAAAGGATGGAAATAGTTGGAGGGTTAGAAGTATGTTTTTTTATGTTTGGGAGGGAATTGGTGGAAAAGTTCCAGCTGTTGTGCCTGTCACATCGCATTGTTAGAGTGAGTTAGAGGAAAATAAAAGAAAAAAAAAAAAGGTTTAGAAAATTACAACATGAGCCATTTTGCATCTGAAAAGTATAATTAAAAAAAACTGAAATGTCTGTCTCAAATGGATATCCTGCAAATGAGGTAATCAGCCATGAGCAGATGGGAAACCTCATTGACTTGGAAAACTGCAGGTAAATATCATCAAGTGTCTCCCTGCACACTTTATGAATTTAAAGCACATCAATGGAGATGAATTATTTAATGTGGTTTAAAGAGATTTGATGGTGAGCCTCGTAGAGAGAGGGATCAAATAGAAGTGTGTGTGTGTGTGTGTGTGTGTGTGTGTGTGTGTGTGTGTGTCTGTGTGTGCGTCACCCAAACATTGCTCTGCAGCAGCCGAGTTTTGACATTTCACCGACAGATGATGAGAGATGACAGAGCCAGAACACAGACTCATATTTTTTTATTGTGAATCTGAACCTTTGGACTTCTTTTTTATGTGGCATAGCTGTATATCATTGATGTCAAAAAGAAAATCTCACATGTGTAAAATGTCAACTTCTGGAGAGGAACATTTTTGCAATTTAAGGGTGATGACCTACACTGAAATTGCTTGAGGGTTTCAGTTTTGAGAAACTCATCACCTATTTTTTTCTTTGATTGTTATGATTTGAAACTTAATTTTAAATTGAAAAGAAAATGATTCATCTATGTGAGCACACATGCATCCTTACATTATCACAAGTGTTGGCTTTGCAAGTGTGTACTGACAACAAGCTGGCTTTTTAGAGTGGAGGATTAACTGAAGTCTTATTTGGACGATGAAGGCACAGTGTTCCACTTCACCACAGTTTATCTTAAATAGGCTCAGAAATCACTGGTATTTCTGGATCATATTAATATAAAGTCTTTCCCTGGTACAGTTTGAACCAGCATTTACGGTTTTTGGAAGTAAGTTTCAGCCCATGCAGCCATTTCCACTACAGAGCTAGCTTTTAATGCAGAGCTGCCTGAAGGCTAGAAGCCATCCAGTGTTGCCAAGGGGCGGCACCTGTGACATTAAAGAGTGTGATGTGAATTAGCCAAAGAAAATGTTGACAGTAGGAAACATACAACAAAATAAAGTAGACCAGCTGTGGAAAAAAAATTCAGAGATTCACTAGCTACTTTCAAAAGCTTCCCAAAAAACTGGCAAATTCACGACAATGAAGGGATTTTAATTACATCAAACATTTTGTTAAGTCACATAAAAGGACCAAAGCCAATTTTGGTCTATTTGCTGTCTGTTGGTCTAATTCTTTTGCATTCAATATGTACTTGAAAATCTATTAACAATAGAAGAATGCTGTTTGTGGTCTGACTAAGAGAGCGTGTATCAGAGGTTTTTCAGAGTTTCCTTATATCCAAGGTCTTGCACGCAAGACTTACGGCGTAATGGTTTTGATTCCAAGCTTGAGAGTTGTGTTGTGCCATGAAATGTGTTAAAAGCTTCACTGTTAAAGGTCTTTGCATTTGTGAAGTTTTCATGATACCACTGACCTCTAACAGTAAGCTCAGTGATGAACTCTATCAACACACAACACATGTGACATGATAGCACTGAAAACTAGAAGAAAATACCACAGCTAAAATGTATAAACGTGATCAGTTTACTGAGCTGATATGATAAAGTCTGTTGGACTGGAAATCATCCTGAATATCTGTCCAACTTGTTTCTTTTCCAGCAGTATATTGTGTTCGTATACTTTGGTGTTGATGTGCGTTCTTATGTTTTTTTGTGCTTGTTGGTGAGAGTGTGTGTATCTGTGTGTCTGTGTGTAATTCCAGGTTAGTTACACCTTGCTGTGAGTCTGATTTAATGGCTGTTTTGAACAAGACCATGCGTCCCAGGTGACAGCGGGAACCTTTAGAGAAATGTGTCCAATAAAAACAAGAAACACTGTGCGCACTCAGACAAAAGATTTATTTCTAAACATCGGACTTGAGCGGAGAAAAACAGCTGAGGGCATCTACAACAATAGAAAAACATAGTTATAGCTCTGTGTACTTTTCAAACCAGCAGAATGAATAATGTTGTTTTCTCTCTTGATACATCTCAGAGTCAATATAATTTTACTGTCTGCCAGACTGGTACTTCCATGCCCTTCATATAAATAGTTTTAGTTTGTCTTCGCGCTTGGACACGGGTGCTGTGATAACATAACTCACAATTGTTTGGGTATATAGTGATGTATCTGTCTGTGAGCTTCAGTCTGTGAGGCTCATCCTTCTGTTTAATGTTCACTGTATCAATTAACCATCTGCTCTGCTGTGAAGCATGTACAACACTATAACATGATGTACTCCAAGTTTACAATCAAACCAAGTGAGAGTGTTTTGTGTTTGGCTCTTTTGCCCCGCTGAGGATATACTGTTTTTCCAAAAAGAGTCAAGTGTTTCTGCTCCATTCCTTCAGCTTTTCATAAATAATACAAAATACGCAAAAGGCAACATGGTGAGAAAGTATATTTTGTTCCGCCTCTGCTTCGGCCACCGCTGAGGATTGCTGCAGGCATCACAGTGGGTTTTTTTTTTTCCAAAGAGAGCCTACAGCCTGAATTTAAACAGACACACTGTGAGAACTATATCCTCATCTGCAGTGCTCATAAGACTCAAATGGAAATCCTCCACACAGCCCAGGGTTTTGAACAGGGAGATGGTTCTGAACTGCTGGTTCTCCTTTGTAACCTCCTGGCAAAATACTTTGCATCTCCTCTGATGTGCTTCTTCCTCACCCTTGATCACTTTCAGGATAATTGATGTTTGCTGACTGTCTTTGTACACATGCTAATGCCTTACTCTTGGTCCAAGCGCTGGGTTGGCTCTGGCAACTTTGCAACTGATTGAAATACTTTCATCTGGATTCTTTGAAGTCAAATTCATAACGATGTCCCATTGGACTGATTAAAGCTCATTATGTTCTCATAAGTCTTCGTTGATGCTGCATCATATTTCAGGTGCTTTGAATGTGGTTGTCGGTTTCCTCTTCCAAGCATACAAGTCTGCTTTTGAGTAGAAAGGCTTTGTTTCTTCGATCTGTTCTTGGTGTACTTTCTGTATCATTCTCTGATCTATATGCTCATAGAGAATGTAAGTCCTAGACATAATTGCTGGTTTCTGTAGAGGCTTCTTCAGGCCCATCATTGGTGGGCACCATATAGAAAATGATGACTCAGTTCTTATCAGCCTCACCTGGCAAACAACTAAAGCACGCCCCTTATGCAAATGTATGCATCACTCCCAGACTTTTTTTTATCTCAATGGAAGTACCACAAATAACTCACACCTGCTACAATGTGGTTTAATAAATTAATAACCTATCTACACACAAAAAATGTGTATTTCTGATGTTTAAAAAATGAAGATTTTAACTCTGGACCTTAAAGTCCCACTCCATTTTTTTTCTTTTTTTTTTTTTTACTACTTAGATGTTCTCAGTGGTCTTTAAATTGTGATTAGTGCTACTCTGCACACTCCTCTTCACGTTAGCTTGCAGTCTAACATTGCCAGTAAAGTAGAAGTAGCAGGTAACATAGGAGCTATTCAGCTCTCGGACACTAATGTTTTTAGGTGCATGATGAAAGCTAATATCATAATTAGCCTTCTCACGAGCATTGCAATCCGTTTATGCACACGTTTGTTCTGCAATTGTCCTCTCCATTTTCCCCGAGCCGGACTTTCATAGTAGGGCACCAGGGGTGGACCTCGGATTTGCTACGTAGGAAATCTCACAGTTTCTGAACCTGCTGTTTGGGTCTGCCAGAGATTCACATCAATTTGAATGAAGAAATACTCAGAAATGCAATTTCACACTTACTCATGGTATGTCCTGTAGCATCAGAAAAATTCCATATGAACATGTAGACAACAAGAAAAACATGATTTTCATTGGGGTGGGTCTTTAAAGGGATTCCTTTGTTTTTGCAGCAAACCTCAAGTGCAGTTTTCATACATCCACACGAGCTTCATTTGGCAAAATTGGAGGTTGCTGCTTTAACCTGCTCCTGAAAAAAGACAAAAAAACACAACAGCTGGTGCAGACGAGATCTGGTGACACAATTATTTGGTGTGCATTTTATTCTCTCTTTTGTCCTTTGTCCGATATTTAAGGGAAAACTGGAGAGAAGGAGGTAGGCTTACAACTAGTACTGCAAGAAAGCTTTCATGCCCTTGTGTTTATCCAGTTCATGGTCTATCTGCACTACGGAGAGTTTTCATTTTCTCACTTTCCTGAAATACCTCCTCAGCAGTCTCTTTGTCTCTGCAGTGCAATCTTCTTGGGTTTCCTTGCTGCCTTTATACGTGTCCAATCATTCAGTCTCCTTTTATAAAAGGATAGAAGAATCCAAGAATGGTAACGCATGAAAAGAAACCTGTCACCATTACTGATCGTTTGATGGTCCCTCTTCGCTATTAGATGTATCTAAAGCAGCTATACAGGCCATTATCTTGACATCCACCTACAGTAGTAATCACCTCATCTATAGTTAGTGTTCTTCCTATAATTAGGTCTCATCTAGCTAATGAAAGGCATTACACGGATGTGTTAATAGCTGAACAGTCATTTCATTCAAAGAGTCCAAATTAAGGCAGATCATCAGGGCTACGATGTACTGTAAATGCAAAGCTGTTTTTCTGAAGCAGCAGCCAAGTAAAAAAGCACTTATGCTGGGAAAAAAACCTCCTCTGTCCTTGCTCTCAGCTGCTGCTTACATTGTTAATATTCACAGTTTTGTCCTTTGAAAGTTACATCACACAGAAATATAAAAATCTGTAACATATTACCTGGCGTAGCAGACATGCTTTTGTTGAATCAGCTTCAAGAGTCAGGCCTCAGGACAGCATTGTGAGCGTGTGTGGGAGGCGGTGGAGAAAGTCTGTGAAAGGGCAATTTTAGAGCTGTCACTTCATCTCACTGAGGAAAGATCCCCACCAGGTAAGAGCAACAATATGAGTTTGAATTCAGCCTGGAACGAAGACCTGGTTTTGAGCAAAAACAGCTTCATTGTTGCTTGCGTGCGTGTGTGTATGTGTTAAAGAAGGCACAGACATACCACGGGAACTGTCCTTAAAACAATGTGACATATTGACAATAACAACTCATGCAAAATAAACTGCTGATGATTTCAGCACTCTCAATGCTCCAAACCTTTCATTCCCAAGGATATGAAAATTGGGCAAAGGCCTAGCAGGGGTTGGAAATGAATTTAGGTATTAAGGAGTTCACTTAAATGAACAGGATAAGGATGATGCCAAGCAAATAAACTGCTCCTTTTGTGGATTATTGGCTGTTTGTAGAAATCAGAATTTTGTATTACTGTAAGTTTAAGGAAATGCTCAAATGGCAAGTGATTGAAAGAGGAGGATTACAAGAAGTGACCTGGAGGGTGGAATTAAACCAGAATGTGAGAGGAACCTGCTTTGAAGAACAGGATGAGGACTCCCTTACAGAAATGTAGTATCTGTACATATATTGCATTGCCATATAGGAAATATACAGTATGTATAAGGGGGGATACAGGTATGTGCACATATGAACAAATTTAACATGAAACCTGTTAGAAACTGGAGCAATATGCACATATATGTGTGGTCCATACAGATATTTAGAGTTCATATATTTTTTTAACAACTTGGTCAAAACATTTAATAACATATTCAAATAAAGTAAACTAACTGTTTTTATATACCTGCATCTGTAGAAAACATCCATCCATCCATTTTCTACCGGTTATTCCAGATCCAGGGGTCGTGGGGGGACTGGAGCCTATCCCAGCATCTTCGGCAAAGGCAAGGGACACCCCGGACAAGTCACCAGTTCATTGACTGACATATAGAGACGAACAACCATCCACGCTCACATTCACACCTACAGGCAATTTGAAAGTGGCCAATTAACTTAACCCCGCTCCTGTATGTTTTTGGGATGTGGGAGGAAACCGGAGTACCCAGAGTAAACCCCCACAGACACAGGGAGAACATGCAAACTCCACACAGAAACGCCTGGATTCGAACCCAGGACCCTCTTGCTGTGAGGCAACAGTGCTGAACACTACACCACTGTGCCGCCCTGTAGAAAACCTATAATGCCAAAATCAAATGAAACATATATCATTAACATTTTTGGTCATACCATATATAAATCAAATATTTTTGACATAAGGGACAAACCATATGTCATATTTTACATTTCTGTATGGGCGCTACCAGGTAGGCCAGTGAAGGACACCCAAAGGTCTTTATGGTGGTGCAATAATGCTGTATGTTTCATTATAGAAAACGTTTCCTTAGAATACTTCATTGAAAGACAGGTCTATACTCTTTTTATATTACATAGACCCAACATTAACAAAAGATAACACTCAATATCATCTCATCTTGACTCACCATGAGCAGAGCAAGACATGTCAAGAAAATAAACGCCTTTTAACAGGCAGGAACCTTAAGCAGAACATTAGCTATGATGGACAGCTGTGTGCTGGAAAAGGGGCACAGAGGGAGATACTGCAAGAACCAGTTGGATAGAGACATACATCAGCAACAGCACCGACAATGAAAGCTTATACAGACTCATGAATAATAATTATAGTACAAGTATGTGCTTTATTTGCTGGTACAGCTATAATAGATTGATCTCTATATAATGGTAGTTAAGTCAGCAGGATTAATTCAAGCATCTTCAATTACAATGAGGATAACAGAGTCAGAAATGATGAAGTAAAACAGTTGGTGTCAAGCAATTCAAAGATTAATATCACTGGCTAATTACACTGATGATAAATTTAAAGGATTGATATAAATACTTGGATATTTCAGTCAAGCAGGTCCACTGCAGCGGGCCGTCTGCAGAAGATCCAAAGGGAGCAACGGAGCTTAGGGACCCCCATAGAGATCTATGGTGAGGAACTTTGAGGGGACATGAGGATTTATTGGCGATATGCAGATAGACAGTGATGACAGAGGGGACGTCTGGAGCTTTGTGTGCCAGCTCTCTGATGGCATAACTAAGAGCTGCTCCAAGCCTGAGCCAGCCGTGGTGACAAGCTTTATCAAAGGGGAAAGGCTCAAGTCCATTTTTAAAAGTCGAGAGGGTGTCTGCCTGCTAGACCTGATAACTGAGGGCTCCACTCATGTGATGTAAATGAACTATTATTTTCACAATGTCACAACAGCCCATCCAAAATTAATGAGATATGTTATTCAGAACAACAAACATCCGCTCACCAAGGAAACCAGGGAGAGCAGGGGATCACTGAAGTCATTAAAGCAGCATGAACGTAGTTTTAAGATTTAATAGTTGTCAGTTGTTGATGTATTATAATCTTGATCAAAGTGCAGCGCTATATGACATTACAAGCCCCTGAACCACACCATCAGTACAGCTAGAGAAGATATTAAATTACAAATCAGACTGAATAGAACAAGAAAATGAAGTCCCAGCTCAGAAAATCAGGTGAAAATTACTTGAACACATAAGAAAAATTGCAGTTCAACTTCCACAGATGGAGGAATAATCAACGTTATATTATTGACTTTTATCATGAAAATTGCATGAACCCTTCATACTTGCCCAGACAGGCTTCTATTCATCCACAGTGAGGAAAGCTTTAGTGAATTCAGAATGCACTTTGAAAAGAGCATTACTCTTTTATGACAATCTAATGAGTTTCTGTCTACTTTTTCTTCTTTTTAATGTATTTCCTTATATGGCAGTCAAGAGAGGGTAAACAGTCATTTACGACTGTAACGGTTCCCAGAGTGAAAGGACTATATAACAGGACTATATAACTGCATATAATATTCCATTTGTATGAGGACTGACCCCACAGAGCAGATGTGGATGCTTCATTCAGACAAACCTTCTATGTTGCCCATGTGTGGGTATAACAAGTGTGGTCACTCTGTTAACATTTGAAGAAATGGGTGTCCAAGGAGCCTTGACGCAGAGAGATGGACTGTTCACTCTCAGAACCAAGGTTATGATCGCAAATGACCGTTTGCTTTCTTATTTAGACTTTCTCTTGTGTCAACTTAAGGCTTCTCAGATACCTAGAAAGACAGTCCTGATACGATAAACAATTGTATCAGGACCAAGTTTGAATGACACTTATTCAATATAACACTCTTTAAAGGCTGTAAACTATATAGACAGTGGTTCTGAGTAGATCAATAAGGTAAAGCTGTTTTACTTGAGTCATGTGCGTGCAAAATCACACAAAATCACTCTTTAGCCATTTGTAGATCTAGTTTTTATTCATCCCACATAATCTCTTTGTAAGACTCAAAACAACCAGACAGGTGCTCCAAGTGTGACTGCAGGCTCTAACTAACATTTTTCTATCCTTTATACATCCATCTATCACTCACCTCCTTTTCTTCTTTCTCTCCCTCTGTGTGACTCGCTGATCCTCACAAGCACAGCCTCCCTACGAAAAGTCATCTTTAAAAAGTTGTTTTAAAGATCAACTTCAGGAAAAAGCCCTGAATTGCTGTCTGGACCTGGCTCAATAAATCACACGAACACAAAGACCCCAGGGGAAAGATAACTCCCTGAACTCTTCCTCGAGCAGGGAGAGAATGAGACTCTGTAGGCTATGGTATAGTTAAAGGGACACAAATCCTCTTATTGAGCAACAACAAGAGGACGGCTGCTCCGGCCACTAAAAAGGAAAACTGGGTTTGTCATTGTTTGAGCCACTGGTTAAAATGTAGAGATGCTTTTTCACCATGATAGTCACAAATGACTGTTGTTCTTTCCTTATGAAAAAGCAAATAAAAAAAAAACAACTAAGAAAATCCTATCATGATGAAAAACATGGCAGTTTATTTGCAAAAGAAAAAAAACTTGATTTACATTTTTTTTAACCTCTTGATATGATATTATTAGTTAAAATGTGTGGGGAACCCATCTCTTGCATTGATCGCTGAATGCCTCTCAAGCAGCATTCAAAGCAACCAGCAGAATCATCTGATCCTGCGAATAATGGATGTTTACTTTCTCCGCCCTTTGACTAAACAGTACGAGCTATCAATGATGCTGTCAGACTTGATTATGATTGGTTGATTGTGATTTCTAGTCGATCACACACACCCGCCTGGCACGTCCTATTGCGTCAGTCGTCTCAAACACTCCCTGTCATAGATATTTATATCATACAGATTTATGCCTGACAGATTTTGATACTTTATTGGATCTTTCACGGTGTGATACTAAAAAAAACGACAGATTTGTCCAAGACCCAAAGAGTTTGATAATGTCACAGCATGACAACCAATCAGTTTTGAACGCATTTAAGGGATTTCTGAGCGGATTTAGAAGGAATTGCTTTAACCCCCACATGTACCGAAACATTGCAACATTGCTTTTTGCTTGAATCAATAAAAAGTTCTAATAAGTTTTTAACGATTAACCAATTGTTCAGAGATTTGAGCTTACTGTTTTGAAAAGTTCTCATTTTAAAATCAAGCCAACGCAAATGAGAAAAACGGTAACATGCTTAACCAAAATGGGCGAACAGGGAATTTTGAGTTTCATGTTATTGCAGTAATGTTATTTTGAGGATATAAGAGTGCTGGTATTAGCTTTTTCTTAGAGCACCTTGGTGCCCCAGCTTTCCCTTAAAGCCCTGACTGCTTTGTTTAATTCTGTAGATAAAAGAAACACTGACCAGCAGGTTGTCCTCTGGATCACCCTCTCTCTTCTTCTATTCTTTTCATGCTGTTACTGCTATGCTATTATTCTAAACCTGTTGATTTTAATTTGCCATAAATCAAAGTCATTATCATGCTATTCCTGTATATGATACACTCACTTTTTCTATTATCTTTGGCATTGTAACCACACGTCTGTATGTGCTACTGCTGTTGTTGGTGTTGTTTGTCTCTGTCCATCTCTTGAAAGTGTCTTAGCCTTGTAAAACAGCCTGTCCCTCAAGGTTTCCAAAGGTGCCTGTTGACACATGTTCTATACAGTTTTTCTGTCTAAAGGGAGGGCAGAACATGATGTTTCATGGACGCTGTTGGAACTTATGTCACCATGCCGTATTGTACAAGGTGTCCAAGATTACAAGCAAAGCAAGGTCAGACACCCAGATGACAGTTTTTCTTTGCCTTTAATTCCTTAACAGGCGCCCATCAATTCCAACCAATCCCATCCACACAATAATACATTCACACACACTGCTGGTTCAAAGATGGAACTTAAGGTTCCGTCTCTTGCCCAAATTGGACCACCAGCTTTCTCGCTGAGAGGCAACCAACTCAATCACTGAGCCACAGCAGCCTCCATGAACTGAGAGTACCGGTATTAATTTACATACTCTCAGTTCATTTCAGATGCCCTGGAACAGAAAAAATGCATAAAGCTCCTGAATTTTAATGTTGAGGTGGCAGGGGGTTTCCGAAGCTATCCAGCCATCCAAAAAACACTTGTCTTCAAGCCCAAAATCTTTTCCCACAACTTCTGTCTGTTCAGTAAACCAACACATGCACACCAGTCCGTACTGACCCCTTATCTTTCACAACTCGTTGCACATACAGAGTTGGTTACACCTTTGTTCGTCACTGACACTCACTTCTCATCTTTCATTTATATGCTTCCATCTCTCATCTCCACCAAGAGAACTCACTACTGCATGTTTGAGAGGCACAATGAAGCACAGTCGTGCTCTGGCTGCACTTGACCTTTTCACATGCAAATCAGAGCAACACTCCTCAGCTTACAGAGAAAACAGGAGTTGATCCAGGCCACTTCAGATCCGTATTAATGAGCCGTGTTACAGAACATGGATCGGTTCAGTTGCAGCTACAACCTCATGAACCTCTTCCAGTTCATCTTAATCGAAAGCAAAGATGCATGAAGGCGGAGGCAAATCAGCAAGATTAAAAACACTTATTGCAGTTGGATATTCAAGCAGTGCCCACTCATGTTTGTTTGTCTCTGTTTTGATCAACAGCTCAGTCTGGTTAATAACTCAGAAAGCCGG
The DNA here is from genome assembly GCA_962446985.1 of Xyrichtys novacula. Taxonomy (NCBI): domain Eukaryota; kingdom Metazoa; phylum Chordata; class Actinopteri; order Labriformes; family Labridae; genus Xyrichtys; species Xyrichtys novacula. The sequence goes on along the minus strand of OY660874.1, from coordinate 18,788,694 downwards.
ATATGACTGTTTGCAGCTGTTTTTTTCTGGACAAAATGTGTTTTATGCCAACTAAAAGCGTCTCTTTAATGAGAATAATGTTCTTTCCATTTTCTTTCATGTGTTGGTTAAAAGGTAGAGTTACACACACTCAGGTTTGCCTGTGCTGCAGCAAAACAGGCGTGAGTGTTTTGTGTGAGTGGGAGAGAAGGAGAGCAGAGTTTTGGTGCCCCCCTGTGTTGATGGCAGGAAAAAAAAAGTAGTTGAATTAGCCACTGAAACTCCCCGAGGAGATGATCTGACTCCTGTTCAGGGTGCAAAAAGACAAGAGAGAGGAAAATGTAAAAAAGTATCACTTATGAGCATTTATTCTTGAAAACAATATAAAAAAGGAGCTGCTAAAAAAGTACAGCAAAAGTCAGGGAAGGATGGCCTGTTATGCATTGTTGATGCAAAGATGAAAGAAAAACTAGTAAATGGATTGAAACTGTTTAATATATCTAAAAGCTGCCATTACCTGTCTTCTTAGATGCCCTTGTTTCATTAGATCTCATGTGTTTAAAGCTTTTAAGTGTACTGCTGAATTCTACGGGACTTGTCCCTCAGCAGTCAAAGAGAATAACCCATGAAACATAATGCTAACTAAAAGCTGTTACTGTGTTTTGTAACCTGTCTCTGTGGGGTTTTTATTCAACATTTTTAACCTTTTACTGAATGAAGCTCAAGCACAGACAAGACGCTTGCATATCGCAACACCTTAATGGACCAAAGGGCCAATGGTGGTGGACGGCAGACGATCTTTTTTGCCCACAGCCATCAGACTGTACAACTCTTCTGTAAATAGTAGATGACTTTTAGAGACATGACAAATGAGATGACAGACAATTGAATTCCCCTTCAAGGACAAATAAAGTTCTTCTTATTCTTATATAACAAGACTGTTTTGCTGATAAAATGGTATGGAGATGCAGAATGTATATTGCATAAGGTGTGAAGTAGTTATAATCAGCTTGCTAGATAGGCACTGTGTAAAAATAAAGCCAAACAGGGTCGAATATGTTTAGTTTATTTAAATTTAGTTTGAGAAATGACATAATTAGCAACATTTAGCCAACAAAAATCATATGTGTAAATAACATATGATTAAAGCAGTGAGTTAAGGTGAATGCAGATGAGTTTCCATATTCATTATTTGTGTTTTTGGCACTGATACCGTGCAGCACAGGTGAAATGTGACCCTCTGTGCCTCTGAGAGTGTGTATGAGGATCCTCAGCAGTGCATCTTCTCACCGACTGCAGCCACAGAGCACCGGCGGTAGCGCGCCTGCGCAGTGCATCTAGGGGCTCGGCGGCGTTCGGTGCTGAAGTGGGGCGGATGGCAGAAAGACAGCGGCGATGGACATTACACCGCAGGATTCCCGTAAATGATGTCGTTAAATAAACATCGGAACACTGCGTTTTCACACGTATCGCCCTAGGACGCTGACAGCCCAACAGAAAGGGGTAAGATGCTGTTTTTATCTGTGCTAGTGCTCCACACGGACAGGCTAGCTGGCGTTAGCACGGCGCTAGCTGCTCAGCTGCCACCTCCTCCTCCTCCTCCTCCTCCTTTCTCGCTGAGAGAGATAGCGGACCTCGGGCTGTCGGCTAAAGCTAGCATTAGAAAGTGGGTGGTGTTTGGTTTTCTGAGAGATTTCGGTTGTGACAGGCAGTACCGTGTCGCCTCCCTTTAGTGAATGTGGTATCAGCCCGTGGTGACAGCAGGGAGGGGATCCCCTCTCTCCCTCAATCTCGCTCTCCCCGGCATGCTGTGACCTGCAGCGGCTGGGCTCAGATGTTTCGGACAGCTGCAGAAGAAACCGTGCAAAGAAAAAAAAGCAGCTAGCCAGTAAAGCTAGTGCACAGGGTCCGATGAGACTGCCCACTTTTTATCTGGAGATATACACAGGCCTTTCGGGCAGATGCAACAAAACCAGGAGGTGCAACAGCAAACTGCATCCATGCACCAAAAAAAAAAAAAACAATCCAACTTTCCTCCTCCTGGTATCACTGTGAGACCATTTTCTCCTGCATGCTTTGTGCACAGCTGAGGGAGCACCCACACTGCAGCTCCCCACGGGTGTGAGTCAGAGCAGCCCAGGTTATGTTGCCACTACATCCTGACACACTTCCTGATTCATCTCATTCAGCTTTTCAGCTCCATTCAGACAGCTTTTCTATCAAACAGCAGCTGTCTGATCTGCATGTCTGCCTTTGAGGATATTTGCTTGTAGGGTGGAGATGTGTTACTCAGGTGAGATGTAACCTTAAACACTGAGACTGTACAGCACACGAGACTGAAGAGGAAGAGTTCACGACACTCGCTTCATTTTCATTTTCATACTTTATTTCATTAAGTTGATATTTAAAACATTCGATACAAACATGGAAGAATCTCAAACGTGAATGAAAAGGAGCAGAGAGAAGAAAACTCTTTTAGAGTCTGGGTCCATGTATTATCTGTCCATTCAGTTATTCCATTCAATCTAGTAAAATGACAAATGAAAAAAAACAGTCAATAGTTTGTTTATTTATTTTTCTGTTTAGCCAAAAAATAAAAAACTTTTTTTTTTTTTTTTTTTTGTCACATTTTCAGCTCAAAACAGAATATATAATAGAGAAGGCGAAAATGAAATAAATAAGGTCCTTACCATAGACTGTGTATACTATGGACAATTTGGTTCCGCCTCCCGCCATTATACGGATTTGAAGCCAAAAAGCTCTCATTATTTCCGGGATTTTTCTGTATTTCCTGAAACCAGCGCTGCCAAGTAGCATAGTGCGCATTCGGCGGGAGAGTCGCTGAGCGCCACTGTGATGACAATTGGTTCAAATAGCGTATCCCAAGGGTGAGCTATGCAATCCCTGAACGCCAACATGACCCCCCTAATAACTTTTAAAAACGGAGCTTCACAGAAAAAAGAGGACCTGAGCACAAACCAGTCTTACAATAACTAAATGTCAACACCGCAAGCAGGGAGGAGAAAAATTTGTGTTCTGTGTAATCAATTTCTAAAGTTTGTCCACAGCTCCATAAGCTTTGCTGGAGGAGGCAAGATTTATGACCTATACTGTAGCCCATCAACAGAGGGTGCTGTTCTCGGAGTGGCTACACCCAGCAAGGAGGCAGACGCTGTCCATTCTATATACAGTCTATGGTCCTTACACACCGGGAACGACGCAAATATCCGACGCAATGAGCTTTATACATTATCTGCAAAATACTGACCTCACTCAAATAATCTTTCATGTAGTCGAGTGATAGGAGGTTGTTTTATTGAGACTGTGGATGGCATTGTGGGTACAGGGCTCATTACCTGCTAGTTTTTTAAGTGTTATTTTTGCCAACGCGCGTTTGGTCATTTTACCAAAAACACAGTTGATTGATTCTATTAATGGAAAAGTGTACCATGGTGAAATCTGGCTAACAGTGAAATGTGGCAAACTCATTTACAAGTCATCATCCACTTCTAATGATTCTCAAAGCTATGTCTGAAAAACATGGTTACTGAGTCCTCTGCTTCCTCTGCTTCTGTTTCTCTTTGGACGCCTCTCCATTGTATTGTGGGTAGCAGCCAGTGTAAAAAATCACTGCTGCCTCCATACTGTGAGAAATTAAGTTCCTTTAACATTCCATATGCAGGTTTATTTTTTAGCACAATACCTGACACGAGAACTGACTAACATTTTGTTGAGGTTTAATTGGACTGGGTTTGTTGAGAACTGAACAGTTTGTTTCAATGATTTGTGTCATGATTAGATTTGATATTTATTTGGTTTTGTATTGATCAATGTGCTAAATGTGATACCTCTTACATTTTTGCTGCATTTGGTCTCGTACATGCTTGGGCAGTGTACTTTGTAAAAACATGTTTGTCTAGGGCCGGGCGATAAAACAATAAAAATTAAAAATTAATTTCCCTCAATATCAATATGAAATGGTCATTATGCTTTTTGATAGCCTGCATTCTGCCATGTTTTGGTAGACTTAACGAATAGCCAATGAGAAGGGGAGTTGCTCTGGGTCCGCACTGTGTTGAACTGACTATTCAGTCCGCTTTCTCACACAAAGACCTCACAGATGCAGTAGCTTACTGTATTGTAAAATACGTGCTACCAATAAGCACTGTTGAATGTCATTTAAGATTGACAAGTAATTTTTTTATATCGTGATATATATTGATATCTACTGATTTGAAAAACTTTTAGTAGTCGCACTAACATGCAGCTGGGGGTCAATTCTCTGTCATGTATGTGAACTGAAACTGGTCTGTGCATGCCCCAGTACTTTGAGCTGGAAGTTGAATAGCATGGATGTGACGCTTGGAATATGGGTAGTAAACAAAGTAAGGATGTTCAAAATACAAAACTTTCTTACCGTACAAACATATGATACAGAGCTGTAAAAGTGATGCTAATTCTATCGTACGCCGATCTATTTTGCCAACTGCTTTGATTCCTAAAGAGTCAGCCAGGAGACGTAAGCTGAAAGAGGACATGTTGCTTCCTCCTGTAGCAGAGTTAGACTTGCCTCTGTCAAGAACTCAGTTTTTCCAATGTCTGTAAGCCGGGCAAGTTAAATCACCGTAGCTTGACTCAAATAAATACACTTGGTTGTTTCAGCTGTGAAACAGCACTGTACGGAAATGTTCAGTCTTGTGGTTGTTGGTCTTGTTTGCTATTTTCAGTCTATTTTACAGCCTCCTAAAACTCCTCACTTGAGCTTGAAGTGATAATTAAAATACCTCAAGGCTGCAAGCCAATGCGTCCAAAACTTTGCTCTTCCTTTTCACTGTGAGAGTGGATAAAGTTACTCCTTCCAGGAAAGGCAGTTCAACTCTTACCAGTACAAGAGAAATACCTTATCTTTTCACACAACTTGGCAAAGTCACTCTTCATAGATTTTTAATAGACAAGAGTCGCTTTATTTTCTAATCGAGCATGTTTCAAGTTTCCACCAGTTTGAGGGAACAGTTTGATGGAATAAAGCATACATTATGAAACCTCTGGTGGGTAATGTAGTTTTTGTGTTGAGCGAAGGGTTTAGCGCGGAGTCGCTGCATTGAGACAGTGAACTAGAAAGAAAGAAGCCAAATGTGAAATCGTAATATTGATTCAAATTTCGGTTTCTTTTAAGTCTTTTGGCCAAAGAGGAGGAAAAGAGAAATTCAGTTGTAATTTCAAACTCAGGAAGCATATTACAAAACGAAAAACAAAAAAAAAACAACTAACCAAATTCTTATTTTCAGTGTTGATTAAATTTACTATATACTACTAAATATACTACTATACTGAATTTTAAATGGATTGTTAAAGAAGCCATATAGAAACAATCTGCTGTCTCTTCAGTTCCTCTTTGATGTCTTTTTCTTGCTAATTTGAGCCCCAACAGACTAGCAATAGTACACCAAATAAAGAGTCTCCAGTGTTGAGGTTAGCATGTGAACACTTCTAAGCTGCTGTTATGAGTAAGCAAGCTTGTTGGAACAGACGCTTCTATATGAAAACATGAAGCATGAGGAGGAGGAGGAGGAGGAGGAGGAAGCTCTGTGGCCTGAAGGCTCAGAGTTTTTCGAGTGGCCTCAGACTGATTGTATGTTGTGATCAGAATGAATGTTTTGATCACTTCCAATGACGGTTGCAGCTCTATCAGTCATTCAGCGTTTTTGGTTTATTTCACGATCTGGTTACCTTTTTTTTTTAAACACATTTCCAAGCTGAACTTCAATTTTTTTTAGTTAGTATGTTTGTTGTCAAATAACAAATAACAATTAAATGATGCAAAAACTGGCTTTGAAGTTACTTTAATTTCTGAAGTAGTTTGTTATTTAAATGTTATTTCTAAATGTTTCCAACAATGTACAAACTAGGTATTCTCTGAAGGGACTAATTTACTTGTCATTTAAATGCAAATTTAAAGTAGCCAAAGGTAAGACAGCAAGCACTTAGAAAACAATCAAACTTGAGCACATTTTTTTTCCATACAGCTAAATACACAATCACAGAGTTCACATATAAATTGTGTCAAATTTGTTTGCCAAGTGTGGCTTAATTTACCAGCAGTAAACTTTATGATATTATAAGGTACTCATGGCGAGGGTTAAAACTGTTCCTGTAATGATAATTCAGGTTACCTGTGTAACTTTATTTAACTAAAAAGCCTTAAAGTATTTTATGTGGAAACTGTTTGAGGAGACAAAACTGAACAAACTAGTTTAGTTATGTTTCTTGTCACTTTTTGACAAGAAGAATCTTGTTTGTTGATCAAACTTTACAGTCTGACATCATGTTTTCTCTGTACTGCTGCATCCAAAAGTAACAATAATAATAATTGCAATAATAATAGTAACTTAATTTTTATAGCACTTTTAAAAACAGAAGTTTATAAAGTGCTTTAACAAAGTCAACAGGCACATGGAAATAAAGACAAATAAAAACAAAAAGCTCAATTAAAATGGAATTAAGGGCCATTTTCATATGTCATATTTAACCCAGACAATACAAGAACCATGTAAATGTCCATGTGACAATTGGATGGGAAAAAAAATCCACTGCTTCACTGTGCTGTCGTAAAAATAAGTAAAAGTGAAGACCCAAACTCAAGACCATCCTACTTTATAATATGTACGTCAGGGAGGAAAAATGAAACCTCATATTGGGACCAGCATGGTTATTTTTGTCTTGCTTTTCTTCCATCACGCATTTCTTCTGTGTCACTGTCACACAGTTATCTGTAAGAACCTGTCTGATGTAAACTCTGCCCCTTCACTCAAACAGACACACTCACCAGCAGCTGGAGTCTGAAATGATCCTTCACAGCAGGTTTAGTTCAGTTTGATTGCAGTGAGTAAGGTCAGCAGGTGTAGGGAATCCCTTCAACAGGATAAATAAATGTGCATCAGCCAGTCTAATGAGTTTAAAGTGTAGGAATTGTGGCATAGGCAAAAGATGTGATGAAAATAATTGCTTAGCACACAACATTTCTTATTCAGTTGCTTGATTTATCTCAAGATTTGTGCCGACATTAGAAACGGCCTTAATAAGAAGCCTTTTCAGACCCTTCATTTACTAAACAACAGCGCTGTTAAGATAAACAAAGAGGGGTCTTTTACTTTGAAAAGCAAATCAAGAAGGTTAACAGACTTGTCTATTTTTGTGCCTGAAAAATATTTCTTTAATATGCTGTAGATTTGACTCTCTTCTTATCATTTTAATAGTCTATTCTGTCTGGAAACTTCTCACAGCTGAGGATTAAAATGAAGAAATAGAATTTAGCACATGTCCATTTACAGTTTTCTTCCATTCTCGCCAAGACAAGTTACTTCTCCTTTATTTTTCTCTCTGTGTGAGTCAGTGGCAACTTGAACTGTAAAGTATGTCTTTGATTGCGTTTCAGATGCTGTTCCCTCACTGCTCCACGTGCTCTGCAGCCCATCAATGACAAAGATCAGAGGAGGCCTCGGAGGCGACGGCCAGTGAGACGAAAAAAAAAAAAAAAGAACGGTTGAAATAAGGAAACAAGGACAGGAGGAAGTCCCATTTTCACCTCAGCTGTCCAGTTTTCCTTTCTGTGCCAGTCGGTCAGGGATGGTGAGACCAGTAATCTCTGTTCCCTTCAGTAAAAAGAAGCTCCCAGCATCCTCAGCAAGCCAAACAGCCAGTCCATCAGCCAAACAGACATCCAGACGATCCACCAGTCAGTCACCACATCAACCAGCCTGCTATCATCCAGCAACCTATTACCTCATGCCATGACTGCTCTGTCTGATCTGTTTTTAGGATCTCGCTAATTCATGGTAAGTTTGACCTCTGCCTGACTGTGTTAGTAAAAAATGATGTTATGTAAGGTGCACAATGCTTTAAAACACACATGGAGATAAACTTTTATAGACAGTCTGTGATTGCAGTTTTTAAGCTTCATAGTTTCTGCGAACAAACACGACCTAAGCTTGGTTATCCCAGTCCTGATTTTCTCCTTTCTGATCCGATTCTGTTTACAGTAAGAGTCAGGCGCCCAAAACACCTCTGCAACAAGTGTCGCACATATTGAAATTTGACACCCTGAGATGAAAAATGAGCGGAAATGTGTACAAAATTATAAAGAGGAGTTCTTAATTATTTGACATCATCACTTTACTGTTGGGAGAATCAACACTCAATACATTTCCTTCTAGTATTTTAACCAGAAAGAGGTTTTCCTCATCATCTCCAGTTTATTAGACTCAGACATATTCAGACTTTTTAAATACTTTTCCTCTTCTTAACTCTTAAATTTGATAAATATTTCACTCCTATTAGTCTTTAAATAATCTATACTCTAAAAAAAAGTTTGAAAATACATTTCTAAAAAGAGACTACTTTGTTTAAAAACAAAGCAGAATTTTTGTTTTTACATTCATGCAAATTCAGCTCACCATCTTGTCCTGAGGCCATGAAGGTTTTAATGCTCTATTGTAGAGGAACTGGAAGTCCATCCAACAAAACAGATCTTAAGACAGATGATTAATCCAGCATGGAACACGATACAAGACGATATCAGAGCAAACTTTTGATACAAGTGGTGTTTTTTCAGGTTACTTTTTGCCTCACCTGATCTTAAAGTTAAGGGAATATAAACTGATTCAAAGACTAGTAACCCAACGGCTGAATCAAACTTGAAACATTAAATGAAAATGGATTGTTTTTAGATGATCTGACTCTCTTTATTTTGTTGATTCAAATATAATAATAATTCAAAAGTATCTCTGAATTCTTTAATCTATCATAGAACCGATTGCAAATCAATCACGTCTTTGCAGATCTTGTTACCCCCTCTATTTTTTTGGTCATTTTTCTCGTTCATCTTTCTTCCACTTGTCTGGATATATTTGTATTTCCACTCTAAATTTGCATGTCCTGCTGATGCAATCTCCCTCTCCTGTTGTAGAACAAAGCCGTGGCCTTACTGTCATTTGCATCTCGCATGCTGTCTGATTTTCCACTGCCTGGTTCGCCGAATAACTGAGCCACCACACTGGCCAGAGGGCGACATTTGCATAAATGGCAAGCAGGTTGTCTTTGCCTTACCTGCCATGTATAAGTAGTGTAGCAAATAATGTGAATGTGCAGTGAAGAGAAATATCCTCTGTTTGTCTCGGTGTGCAGTGATTGTTTCTTTGTTAATCTTAATTATTTTGGAGAGTATATTTTGAACCATGACGTTGCAGGTAAGGATCCTGCTTTGATTTTTAAATTCACTAAAGACTGCCATTAATGAGTGCATTTGCACAGTTGAATGAGGGTTTTCCAGGCCTACTTAGCTCATAAGAAGCCCTTATATCTTATACTTGGACAAAGATAAGAAATAGCACACTGAGGTTTCACTATATGTTGCTGTTCAGGTGTTTTGGTTCTGAGAGAGTTATTACTCACTTTAGAGCTGCCATAAAAGTTGAGGATTGCTGTCAGAGAACTTGTGATGTTAAAATGGCTCTTGACACTCACGCTACCTGCAAGGCCAAAGCTTTGAGCCTTGTCCCCTTCAAGCATCTCTAAAGGCCAGGAAAAACCCCAGACAGTGACGGACACTGGAGAGTGTGCATCAATAGAGCGTGACATAAAGTATTTTGTTTGCAAACTTCTGTGACTCGCAAAAGATGTGAAAAGATGCTCTACATGGGAGGATACAGGTACAGGGAGGATAACTGATGAAAAGGAAATGTAGAGGGTTTCATACCTCAGATTTTTTTTCATTTCAAGGAGCAGCTAAGAGTGATTTTATCTTCATCAAACTCTAACAAATACTGCAAATTTTATACCGGGCCTTTTTATTTAGGGTGACAGGGTTGTAAAATGACTAAAACTCTCCTCTAAAGAATACAAATAAACCACCTTCACTGATATATGGGTCTTTTAAATGCTAATGAAGGCAACTTCAAAATATAAAGCAGAGATTCATAAGATAATCACTTTGCTTATATCTTAACTTTGAAGACAATTTCAGTACGAAACAATAATGAAAACATAACTGTACTGACCCTTAAGGTTTAAGTTTTTACAGTTTCTTTTCAATGGTATTTCTAGATTTGTTAGATTAGTCTCAAGCTATATTTAATTGAACCAATCAACTGTAAAGTGAGTAAATAAACAATGATATGGAGGTTGGTTTGAGTTTTATTCCACCACTTCCCTCCAGGCCACACAGATGACTTTGAAATGTAAAAACAAGTTCAGAAGAGGATTTATCTGAATGAGCTTGGTAATTCTTTAGTTACCCAATCTGACTGCTCTTACAGTAGATGGATGTTACTGTCGTCATGTGAATCCAGTGAGTAAAAACCACAGTCTGTGGAACATGGACCAGAAAAAGTACAGTACATTCTGACCATGTTGCTTCATGCAACCAAAGAAACTTACTGATAAATAAGACACCATTCAGGTTTATCAGGTCAGGGGTTAGATCGGCTCCTCAGCATGAAAACCTCAATCTGCAGTCACAGTCTGAAGACATGAGAACACTTTCTTGAAATAGCTAGATCATTGATTTTTAATCTCTTATTTACTCTATTTATACTGATACACAAATAAAAACACTAAAGACTTAAAAAAAAGGTTATTTATTAATATATGATTTATTAAATTACATCTAAATTTTGTCTCTCTCCTCTTCTCCTCTCCTTTCCTCTCACTGTCTGAGGCTGTGTGATGATGTTATCTGTCATTTGCATTAAGAAAAGCAGGTTTTGGAGAGGTGGTAGAGGACTACCAATTTGTTATAGAAGTTAGAGGGAGGATTTGAAGTTCACCTACATGATAAAAAGAGAGATAAAAATAATCAACATTATTTTTTAAACTTTCATATCTGTAAAAAAACACTGCATGTTTCTGGTGAATTTTCCTTTTTTTTCCACATCATAAATAGAAACACAATGTGTCTCCTTCCATACCCTTCAGCCTTGGTCCACACTTCATGCTATCCACCGCTATGTCTGAGTATAGCCTCAAACGCTGCTATCTGCTGACTGAGGTGAAACCACATGCTCATTTTCAGACAGACACATCAGAGCATCAGCTGAAACCACAACACTGTGTCTCTGCAATGGAAAGATGTGCTGGTCTCAGCTCCAACAAATCAAAGTAGTTTATTCAGGCCCAGTGGCAAACAGGGTGTGTGTGTGTGTGTGTGTGTGTGTTTGTGATGTATCCTTGTTTGAATCCTTCATTGTTTCTGTAATAACACGCTCTTCAGGCCGGTCAGGAGATGAATATAGAAAAAGCTCAAAGTGTTAACTTGAACGTCTGAATGTGCATGAAGTTGTGTAAAATCTAAACAGATGTGTGTGTGTGTGTGTGTGTGTGTGTGTGTGTGTGTGTGTGTGTGTGTGTGTGTGTGTGTGTGTGTGTGTGTGTGTGTGTGTGTGTAGTGTCTGTCTGAGCCAAGTGAGAGACTTGGCTGGATGCCAGAAATCCTTGTACCGTACAAGGAAGGGAATCTTCTCTGTCCTGCTTGAGAGAACGCTCTCTCTCTCTCTCTTTCTCTCTCTCTTTCTCTTTCTCTCTCTCTCTCTTTCATCTTTTTTTTTGTTTTATTTTTATTTTCCACACACACACCCTTACCAAGCAACAGAGTTTATCATGAATTCATCCCTCCATTAAGATGTATCACTGGGGGTCAAAACGCAAATGTGCGGTCAGAATTTGTAACTGAACTTTGAGTCGTGTTGTTTTTCTTCTTGAGTATTCATTGTGTTTATATGTTGTGTGTCCTTTATGAAGCCCCGCAGTGTGAGTGGAGTGGAGATGAGAAAAAGGCAGGCGGCACACATCGAGGCCCCACCTCAGGCCCCTGGACAGCCCCGGCCCAACACCTGCTGCCTCTGCTGGTGTGGCTGCTGCAAGTGTCTGTGGTAAGAAAACACTGAACTGTACCCTTCAATAGTGCACGATGATACGATTATCAAGTTTGATGAACTATCTATAAAGAGTGAAAACCTCGAGTATATGTGAGGGATAATTTATTGTAAGGAGATTGTTGTGGCGAATCCGAACCAGAAGGGGTTCAGTCTCACTCTGGAGGGGTTCCTGATCTATAATGTGAGCTGAACATTTCCACTGAGAATGAAGTGAAACAAGTTCAACAAGAACACTTAAACCACCTATTTACGTTTTCCCGCCTTGTTATCATTAATCTCTGACATTTTTTCAATGATTATTCCAGTGACACAATGTAAGCACTTCTGTTACATACACTTTTTTTAGACGCTCCTATTCTTTCCTGCCTTTGCTCAACTGATTTTTGTCTAAGTAATTTTTTCTCAACAAAAAATCAGAGATCAGTTTTCAGTTTCATAATCATGTAAAAGTGATTGTTTGTAGCTGTAGCCATCCAGTATCTGTAAGGATTTCAGCCTCTCCTGGGAATAGAGAATTGGTGTCCCGCAAGATGCGAATGAATTGCTGTCCACTTAAGTCTGGGACGCTCTTTCTCATCATTTATCCACTCACCTGCATCTAACGCGTATGGGTCATTAAGACGTATCCCATTCACTAATATTAATTTAGCAGCGTAACTTATTTTATCGCCAGGGGATAAACTAATGTAGTACACTGACAACATCACTAGCTCACATCGCAACTGCAAGATAACTGAGGATAACCGTGACAACTGCAGTTTCGTTGTGCGCATCTGCTGTGTTGATCAATGATTAATCCCTGGATTGTTTTTCTCCAGTCTCGTCTGACTTGCTAGAAGTGATGGAACAGTGAAGGAGTTATGGGAATTGGTGTGCGGTGTGTAGTCTTTAACCAGGCAAATAACAAAATCATCAACTACAACTACCATATCACATTTGAATAAGTAAGGCAGACGCATAGACACACACAAACATATACAGCGGCTTCCTGGCTCCTATGACACTATACTGTCATGTACTGTACCATCCTGCACTATACTGTCCCATAATATACTATACCATACTAAACTGGACTATACTTTACCATAATGTACTAAACTGTATTGTGCTTAATGGTATGCTGCAGTACCATGGGATACAGTTTGTACGGTATGAAGTAGTACAATATACTATCGTGCGGTGTGATTCAATAAATACAGAGAAAGAAAAAAATATATATAAATTTTAAAAAATTGTAATCTTGCCAAGTATATCATGTGACTTGTGATATCTGACATGGATAAAAACAATTAACACTGGCTTCAAGTTGGCAAATACAGTGGTAAATAAGCCCTCTTAAGACAGCATAGCATGTATTTACCCATCCTATCTGCACTGTCCTATCTTCGTCTCTAAAGTTGTTTCCTTCAGTCATCATTGTCAGGTACTTGTGGTATCTGCAAACTTGCTTTAGTCTCTACAATGACTCCTTCACATATCTGAACATAAACTAAACTGGCATGAAAGCATGTTTGCTTTTACATTCAATAGGAATATTATAAGAGCCTAGTTCCTTTAGCGGACTGTGTTCTTGACTTGTTGAGCTGGACTTGGACAAGAAAAGTCTGAACCAGTGCAAAGCCAGTGAACAAGGAAACATCGAGTTACAGTAATTATCAGTTGAATTAGAAGTAGTTGATATGTTTTTCATCCATTCATTAAGTTTAGGTATGCAGTTTATACATAATAGTTCTGAGTTCTTGTGTGGCCATTTGTGACATTGTATAACTCACAAGATCATTTGATAACTAAGGACAATATTGGAGCCTTTATTCATTGATTCAAAAAGGACTAGCTTGAATTTCAGGCTTAGTAAATGGCTGTTTACTTAGCTATTACAGCTTGAAGCTTTCACAGCCAACAGTACAATGATCCAGTGTCCCACTACTTTCAGATTTACTGTAGGTGGCAATCATGCGCAGAAACTTCATGCACTCTGTTGCCCCTGAGCAAGGCACCAACCCAGTAACTGCTGTGTGTCTTCAGGAACTGCCTCTCTGTGGCTGCGCTCTCCCTGCAGGGGGAGAGGGGTGAATGAAACATTGTTTTCAGGCAGTGAATGGTGAATGTGCGGCTTCTTTCACACCACTTCATCTGAAGTGGTGGCAGCTTGAGGACCGGGCCTGCAGTGAGTGAGCTCTGTGACTCCACTGTGTGTTTTCCGGCCAAATGCCGGTGTCAGATAGCTAGAGTGAGCTTGTGTAATCGTCTTGGCTGCCCTTTATTTAATCGTTAGGGTTTGGGTTAGTAGTTTGTCTTTTTAGTTCAGGTTTATAACAGAAAATTAGGGTTAGGGTTACACAGGTAAAAGTTTTTGAATTAAGGTTGAGTGTAAAAACTATCCAGTATCTCTTGTCAAACTGTTAATGTTAGTTTTTTTTTTATCCATGCTGTCTTCTCCTTTTTTTCTCAACTTTTCAAACCCCTCCCCTCCCCCCGAGCCCTCCTCACTCACCCTCAAACAGGGCCTTTATCTAGTCGGGTCCCATCTATTTCCATCCACACATCACATGCAAAACAGCTGTGAAGTTTAGCTTGTATATTTAGCTGTATTGTGAGGATTCCAGCCGGCTGCAGCTAGCTTAGCCCATTACTGCCGCACAATGGGGACTTTGACAAGAGACAGCAAGAGGAAGAAGAGATCCTCCATGCTAAGACAAAAATAGATCAGTGTGTGTTTGCATTATGGCCTCAGCAAGTGTGACTGTGCTAGGATAGACAAGAGAGTTTTCATGTGCCTTTCAAGTGTTGGAATAAAGATTTGAACTGAAGCTCTGTTGTTTCATTGACTTCAATCATGCGTATTCTGATGAGGATTTTAATGGGTCAAAGTTCACTGGTACAGAGATGCTGTGGCATATGAGACTGATTATAAAACTCTTTATTTTCGGTTGTTACTCCTCATTACTAGACCACACGGAGGGCCTGAAATGAACTTTTTGACTCACCAGCTGAAGTGGGGTATAGATAGAAAATCCACCAGCAAAGAGTGTTCTTTTTTTTGTACTTTTTTTGTGTTGTATACACAACCATCTCAGCACATTTAATCAAGATCAACTGGGGCTTTGCGATATGGCCTCAAATCAATATCACGATATATGGAGCAGTTCACCTCGATAACGATAAATTGACGATAACTACTCCACAAGCTGCTCACCCCCTCCCACGTTAACTTCATCTACTTCAATCGCTGCTACAACTTTTGAACCGTCCTCCATCTCCTCGCCTGTCTGTCCATCTTTGTTACAGACTGGATGGGGTGGAGTCACATCTCAGATGTAGGAAAGCGATATGAGACTATAGCTTACCTACACACATCCAAAACCAACTTTTATTTATTTCTTTTTTTGACACCAGATATTGTCAGTGATTGTCGTAAATTTCGGTATCTGTGAATTTTCGCTTTATCGCCCAGCCCTAAGATCAGTTCCTGCAAAACCCTGGTATGCAGACAGCAGAGGAGCAGGAGAAAGAAACTGGTGCTCAATCAAAACATGGCAAAAATAAAAAACCTCCAAATAGTTTTTTTTTTTATTTTCAGAACAGCCTTTTACCTTCCACGTGGCAGATATACACTGTGAATGGAAAATGTAGCAGCATTTGGCACTTTGCATGGGTTAACCGCACCCTGACTGAACCTGGCAGGCTGCGTGTGGTTATAACACTTAACCACATAGGTACGCTTTGTCTTTTAAAAAGCTGGGAGATGTACATGTTTCAAAAGAATGAACAGGCAGTAGTACAGTCGATATTTAGCATATAATGTGTAGAATTAAATTATGCGGGTTTTGTTTAAATATTTAAAATATTTAAGAAATTCAATCCAAATTAGTTGTCGTACCTATAATAATCCTTAATTAACACCAAGATGCTTGGATCACATTATTACAAGCATGCAAATGTGAATGAACAGTTAACCATCTACACTCCTGGTACAGATACTTTCTTTCCTGGCCGGTATTTAACAGTACTGTTTGACCCAGTTTAAATAGTGACAACAAATAGCACCAAGAATTTCACATGATGAAGGATAAAGTCCTTTTCGAGTACAGAAGGTCCACAAAGCTGCTCTGCACAGTTTGCTCCAGTTTTACATCTAACTGTGAAGATGAGCTGTCAGCATCTTTACTCTGAAGTGCTGACCGCTCTCATCCTTATAGAGCTCCATTCACATAAAGATGACGAGATTAATGTCCAGAGGACTTTTCTCACCAGTTTATTTTGAGACAGATTCATAAAAAGATGTGACACAAATTTCACAGTTTAAATCCAGCTTACTTCCTGGAGCGTACAAGTGAAGAGCAGCTCATTTATTAATGAACCCTACTGTTGTGCCTGACTGTAGAGCCCCTTTGTGCCAGGGTTGGACCTCAGAAAGTTCCAGATGAATTGACTCTTGGTTATGATATCAAAGTAAATATTATTAACCTACTTAATGTACAAGCGTAATATTTTTAGGTCAACTGGAGGTGGAATAATTGACATGATCACTGGACAGTTTAAATGTGTCATCTCTTCAGAAAACTGCAGCATAGTCACCCAAAACTCTTAGCAGTCAAAATTTCACTGTCAGTGTGTGTAGCTGCTAGCACCTGTGTTTGGGAATCAGACTTATATTGCAATGATGCTCTTTTATGTAGAAAGAGCACATTTGCCCATCAAGTTAGTCACCCCCTTGAGAGGTGAATGCTTTCAACTGCTTGCTTCTCTAGTTATACCAACTTGAGTAACGACCCCACGATAGCAATACACAGCGGTTTATGGATCCACATGCACACCTCATCAAAAAAGCCCCTCTATAGCCACAAATAATGCTCAGAACAGCACCTAACTTCATCAACAGTACATATAGGGTCCTAGCCATAGCACCAGCCACCAAACATCTTTTTAATTTAGCTTTGAGTTGCATCACCCCGCTGCAGTCTGTAATGGACTAGCCCGAGGTCTCGCTACACACAAGCGGCTGCTGGAAGAGAGTAGGTGAGTTGTGTTTAGTCTCTTTGCTAAAGAAATTAGTCAAAGTTTAAAAGATGTTTGGTGGCCTATGCTGTGGCTGGGACCCTATATGTACTGTTGATGAAGTTAGGTGCTGTTCTAAGCATTATTTGTGGCTATAGAGTGGCGTTTTGGTTGAGGTTTGTGTGTGGCTCATCAGACCGCTGTGTATTGCTATTGTGCGGCCATCACTTAAGTTGGTATAACTAGAGAAGAAAGCAGTCGGCAACATTCATCTCTCGAGGGTTGTCTAACTCGGTGTTATGGTGTGTTTGGCCCTTAATTAATTTTACGCCGGAATATCCCTTTAATCTCAGCTTTTTTCCCTAAAACTTAAAGTCTGAATGATTCTGAGTTCCATTAAATTATATTGTTATAAATTACTGTGGAGTCAATTAAATAGTAAAAAGAAAATGGCTTCAGCCAACAACTGACATTTAGTGAAAATTAATGAACATGTCTTACAGCTACAGCATGAGACCCTTTTAGGTTAATGGAAGAGTTGAGCGTCTCTGAACTGGAAACAAAAGGAACAAGCAGTGAAGTCTTTGTTGTATGAAAGCTAACCTGATTCAAATGACGAAGTCTCCGACACGGTCAGACCTAATACTGATGTGTTTATGAGTTCAGGACTTGCTTAAAGAGACAGAACTAATCTGTTTGAATATAATAACAGTGCTTCATCTTGTAGTTTAAAAGGTTTCCATGTAAAATTTTAACTTCCAATTTTAAATGAATTTGAAATTTTTTAGTTGAAAATGTAAGAATTGAGTCCAGTTTTTGTTTTTTGGCAAGCTTTGTAGTGATAATATGTTACTCTATCCAGGAATGAAGACAGGCTTGAGAGAAGTGAAAGACAGACCTGTACCAAGATGGACAGCATTGAAGCTACAGAAGAGCAGTAAGTTCAGCCATCATCCTTTCACTCTTCCATGTTTGTTTTGGCATCATTGAGTGTTGGGAGTTTCAGTCAATCATACCTCCATTTATTTCATGCTCTATTGCAGACGCCCCAGTCTTGAGGAGGTGCTGTCATGGGCACGGAGTTTCGAGATGATGCTGCGCTCGTTGGAGGGCCGGGAGGTTTTCCAGGAGTTCCTGCGCTCAGAGTACAGCGAGGACAACCTGCTTTTCTGGTTGGCCTGTGAGGAGCTGAAAAAGGAGACGGATCCCACAGTGGTGGAGGAGAAGGCGAGGATCATTTATGAAGACTACGTGTCCATATTATCACCAAAAGAGGTACCAGATGTTCATTCCACCAGAAACAACAAATACAGTTATGCTTTTGTTTTCCATTTTTATGGATCGATCGACTTTTTTCCTTCATTTAGGTGAGCCTCGACTCGAGGGTCAGAGAAGGAATAAACCGGACCTTGACCGAGCCCAGCAACCTGATGTACGAAGAGGCCCAGTTTCAAATTTACACCCTGATGCACCGTGACTCCTTCCCCCGTTTCCTCAACTCCTCTGTTTACAGAGACCTCCTGGCCAACAGGAGGCGCACCTGCCTCGACACCTAAACCCATCAAACCTTCATCATCGCCATTGTACGCCAACGAGACTACTACTTAAACTTCAAATACTACTATGGTGCCAGAAGTCGGGTTTGGAAATCTCTCCCTGTTTCTTGATTGAAAAGACTGAATGACATCCACGATAGCTGGTTGGTTTTTTGTTTTTTATTTATATATATTTTTAAGCAATTTATATCCAGTGCTCCACTGGAGCCAGGTCGGCCTTTGCTGGTCGATTATTGGTCAGTTTGAGACCATTAATGCTGGCCAGTGATTGTTTTGCTAGCATTTTGTGCTGTCTGTTATGGTTGACCGGCCGACTCACTTGTGGGCTGTTAAAGTGGCCAACCTGATGGCCAGCTGTTAGTTAACTGTGGACACGGACTCCTCAGACGCTGGGGACAAAAGAGAAAGAGAGAGAGAGAGAGAGAGAGGGAGATGAAAAGGACAGCCAACTGTTCCTGTACTGTAACATTTAAACCTCATGTTTTCTACCTTCTCTTCATCATTCTCTCTCTCTTTGCTCTTTCTTTCACATAGTTTTTTCCAATTTGGTCTCATTTCTCAGATGTGTCTATCTTTTCGTTGTTTGATTTCTTTCCTGTCCAAACACGACACCTAGTTGTTGGTGGGAGTTGGGGCATCTTCGCCCTGTTAAACCAGTAGAAGCACTGGCTCTGCATGAAACTCTCTCTCTCTAAAGTAGCTTGACAATGTAAGCCGCGGACTGCAAACGATTTTTGATTTTTGAGATGTATTATGACAGGTGACCTGTCTGTCTGGCTGTGTTCAGTGAAGGGAAAAAGTACACTTCTGCCAATTTAAAGCTTACTGCAGTTTTTTCTTTAATTGAAGAGATCTGGAGGCTCCTGCAGCAAAGGCAGCAGCAGCACCTACACACGTCCATCCAGTTGTTCATTCATTTGTCCGTCCATCACAGCACTTTCCTTCTTTAGGATTCTTTAACTGGGAGAAGTAAGGGCTAGAATTGTGGTTGGGCAGCTACATGTAATACTCATGAACTTTAAACAAAAAAACTATCTCTCCACTGAGAAAAATCAAAATGCCTTTACATGTAAGAAAAGGCAGCACAAGGGCTGCTAAAGTTTTTTCTGGAGAGCAACCACAGTTTGTCCAATGATCCCTACCTCCCATCTTTTTTTCCCCTCCCTCCAACTCTGACCATCACAGCCTGACAAGCACAGGTGCCCAGTGTCAGGGGGAAAACACAGCTGGACAAAGTCAAAACAAACTTTGACTCCTAAAAGTCATTTACATATTGGGATTGTGAGGCAAATAAAGAGGGTTTTCCTTCTACTGAAACTGAATTGACCATCAGTGGGAGGCTGGTTCTGCTTGGGGAGAATGAGCAGATACAGCAGACACCCATGTAATGAAATGGGCCTTTGAGCCCTGGCCTTTGTCTGTAAGGCTTAAGCTTTAGATGCTGTAGGTAACTAGACAGTCACTTGACTGGGATGTCCAATATCAGGCTGCAGATGTGTGACCCGGGTGCCAAACAT
Source organism: Xyrichtys novacula (assembly GCA_962446985.1). Lineage (NCBI taxonomy): Eukaryota > Metazoa > Chordata > Actinopteri > Labriformes > Labridae > Xyrichtys > Xyrichtys novacula. The sequence goes on along the minus strand of OY660874.1, from coordinate 18,768,714 downwards.
GATGTCAAAGATGCTGTGAAGAGATACTAGATGTGACTTGTCACCAAGCTGTAGAGTCTCAGCCATGTCAGTGTGTGTCTGTGTCTCCAGCAGGTGAAGCTGGGAGAGTATAAGGTAGTTGTACAGTTATCGACTGCCCACTTAAGACACCCTTTTTTTTTTTAATCCAGCGCTAGTGAGGAGGGTTGGTGAAGTAATGCTAACATGCTACTGCACCAAGCTAGCTAAAAAGTGTGTGTAGCCATGCTACATGCTAGGCTAACTAGGTTTAAGCATGCCGTAGGCAAGATGTTAGCATGATTGTGCTAGCCATGCTAATCCTCCATTCTCCCACTGCCAGCCCTCTCACACTCTTGTTTTTTTTTTTTCTAATCTGACTTTGACAGCATGCAATGATAAATGTGTGTGTGTATGTGTGTGTGTCTGTGTGTGTGTGTATGGTACAGTTACACACCTAACAGAAAAAATTTAGAAAACAAAAAACTTTATGGGTTTTTTGCCAAATGACCCATCTAACATTTTTAGTATTCAAACAAGACATTTTTTTATTAATGATGTGAACATGAACTTTGTTCCCGGCCTGTGGATGTGCAGTAGAAAGTGCATGAGTGCAGTATATGCTATTTTTGATTTTCTATTAACCAGGCCTCCAATTATATCAATGATATCACATGTTTGTCAGCAGACCTCTCGGTTTGGTGGTTAGTTTGTTCTTTTAGTGTCAATGAAAGAGTGCCACTCCTCACTGATAAATGTAGGCATACCTTTTGCCACAGATTTTAACTACCTGAAGTTCATGTGCCAAGTTTGGTTTAGACTAAATTGTAGAGCGCAGAATGTCTCACAGACTAGTGTAATTGGATGTAGGTCGTGATTATAGATTGGAGTCTATTTGAAGTTCTGTCCCAGCATGTTAGATTGGTTTTGAACTGGTAAACATGAGACCTGTGAGAAAACTCCTGAAGTTTGAATGCCTCTGTTTGATGAGACAAGAAAATGGCTACCTCTCATGAATAAATTTTACAAAAGAAACTTCATAAAAAAGATGATTTAGTTGCTGTTTTAAAACAACAAATAGAAACGTATATCGATATAACGACATACCTCTGCCATGGAGTCAGTGGAGACCTTTGAGTTTTCCTTCAGACTTATTATCACTCTGTTTCACGACTCGATGAAGCTGCCAGTTCAGAACCAAACTATCATATTACTTGTTCTGGTTAAATTAATGAAATATAAACTGCAAAATTCCAACAAGTACATCTAAAACAATAATCATCCAACAGCTAATGTACAATATTTAACCGTAGCATACAGTACTCTCATGCAGAATGCATTACTGTCCATATGGACTTGATTGATATTGCTAACTGTAATGATGAGCTGTGCATGCATGCGCTCAGTTTTTCAGAGGCAGACAAATAAAGAGCTGTAGAGCGCTCTTAACAACGATGGAGCTATTTTCCAGAAAATATAAGCAAACTTTGTATTTTGACAGTTCTGTAACATTTCAGACTCAGTGGGAGATTGGCTGCCATTCATGAAGCTCTCCAGCAGACAAACCTCTCCTCTGTTTCCTGGTTGCTGAGTCTACAGGATATTAAAAAAAAAAAAACACGAGAATGTTTCACCAAGAACCAGATAATGAAATCATGGTGCAATTAAACCGAGTTTACATTTATAAATTGTGATATATTTGTGTACCTTGTTAAATACTCATAACATTGGGGGAGCTGATCGTCTCCGTTGAGAACAGAGAAGCCAGCGGGTGGCTGGGCATGAGAGTCTGCCCTGTGCTAGCTCTGTTAGCATGTTACAGGGTTTACAGGGAGGACAGACACAGCAGAAACCCAGGTAACAGTGTTTTATGGGAAGGACAGACACAGCAGAGTCCACAGTTCTGTGCCGTCATCCTCTCCTGTTAATTTATTGTGACTTTTACACAGTGGGGAAGAGTACACTGTTTTTTTAATAGCTGCATTTCAAATGTGGATTTTACAAGCAATGATGATGATGATGATGTGAAGTGATGTGGTGTCATCGCTGAGTTTAGAACTTTGTCTTTGAAATTTCCAGGGGTACCAAGCGAGGGGAGGGGGTTTGAAAACACGGCTGTGGTTTTATTTTACAGAAGAAGAAAAAAAGAAGCAAACAATGAAAGCTGAAGTGTCCTGTTAGGTTTGAGGGGGTTCGAGAAGCTTTGGCCTTACTGACACATTTTATTATTTTTTTCTTTGTATAAAAAAAAAAAAAACAACAACAACAAACGTCTCTGTAGGCTTTTCACTACCTCTCATGTTGGTTAATTTATTTCACATCTAGTTGTCAATGTACAAGTTGTGTTTTTAGATCTACTTGAAGCCTAACACTGTAAACAAAAAATGTGCACAGAAAAGTGACTATGTGTATGACAAGAGGGGTTAAAGAGAGCTTGGCCTAGTCTACATTATTGTTTGTTTTTGTTTGTATGTATGTTTGTTTTTTAATTATGTTGAGCTGAACTAGATTTTGCATCTCTGTAAAGAATTCAGGAATCCACTGTCTAAGGGCTAATCCCATTTTTGCCTATGCAAATCTGTTACTGTGGGTGAGTTGGTGAGGGGCGAACTTTCGCACCTTTCACCTGTTTTAGATGGACCATGGTTTACATTGCCCTTTGCTGATATTCTTCAATCTTATTCAGCAAAAATGTACGCTTATTTTTGTTTCTATATAAATATTATATATATACATACAAATATATATATCTATATATCAAGTAATATACAGAGAAAATAGTATATGCCTTCGTGATTATAAAAAAGAAACCTTGCTGAAAACAAATAAATGTGTTGTTGTCTGACATGTGGCTGTGTGCTGGAGTCTTGGTAAGATAATATAGATGACTAATATCTCAGGCTACAACCCAAGTAGCTGACCCTGTGCAGTAGTTTGTAACAGAGGGAAAACTTGATTTATTTAAGGCTCAAACACATCATGGCTGTCTGTGACGAATATGCTTTTATCCAGCCCTGGCCCTGGATTTGTCTGTCATTTTTGTGTGAAGTTTCATCAGTTTTAAACAAGACTTTGTGACTTTAGCAAAGCAAAGGCTATCGCTGCCACCGGTGAGAGTATATGGATAAATAATATGTGTGTAAGATAGCACAAGAGTCGTCATAAACAAGGGCAAACAGACTCAGTGTAGGACAGCTTTATTTCCTAATTCAAAATCACATAGTTTGACTTTGAAGGGCTGAGTCGGAGCAAACCCAAAAATAAGCTTGGGTCATTAATGGTATCTGCCTTTGAGATGTGCACTGTCCATTCGCAAAACATATTTTGTAACCAGTGTGTCATTAATATGATATATATTAAAAAAAAAAATCCATTAGCCATGAAATAATAAATATTTTATCAGGATTATATTGTCGTTGTTTGTCAGTGAGCACTGCAAAGCTGTTGTGAGTTTATATTACAAAAGTGTAACACCATGTCATCAGCATACAACAGCAACTTATTTTTATATTCTTCTTGATCTTTTTGTAGCCACATCCAATCAGACTATCACTGTGTTCAAATGGTAGCGTTGATACAGAAATCATCAGAAAAAGTGGATTTTCTTTTTCTTATTACTCAGTTACAAGACCAGTTAAGTCGAACTGAAGTTTGACTTAGGTCTGATACTTTATTTTTTAAGTCTTTTTTTTGTACAAGAGTTTAAGCTCCTGAAGAGAAGCAGGTGTGAGAACGGGAGCATTGACAATGTTATTATGGCGAAAGACAGATAGGTTTATCGACTGACGTTGGTTTGAAACCTGCTTTGTCTGTGGATTTGGTGCCTCTTTATGCTTCAGAAGAGACCTCAAGATAACCTTCTGTCCTTTGTCTGTCTCACTTCTCTCTTGGACTCTCACTTCTCTCTGTAAATCTCACACACAACCATGCTGTCAAACCCAGTACAAGCAGAGAGCAGAAATCACACCGATGTTTGTTTCCCCCCCTGCAGACACACTGTCACACAGTTTTTCTTATGAACCTCTCTGAGAGGTGTTTGTGCGACTTTAGGAAAGAGATTAGGTTTGTGCAGAAACTGGATAAAGTCGGATTTGAACAGATTTAGGCAATCACTTTTCTCTTTATTGATTTAGATGCCTAAGCCTCATGGTTTTTGTCATGCCTTTGTAGATAGATCGCTGTCATCGAAATATGACCTGCGGGTGAAAATATAAAGAATTTTAGTCACTTTAGAGGATTAAAAAAAAGTGACATTTTTTCTATCCAGCATGCTTTTGCTAAATAAATGAAATAATTCAGTTATTTGCTATAAACGATACTGTATGAGTATGTATTCAAGTACTGCAGTATGCAGACAACTAAAAATATCAGAAACTCTTTTGAGAGATTCATATTTTTCTTCTAGTATGTTTCACTAATATCCACAGTTATGGGTTCTTAATTCTTGTTTTGAGTGTCTTATGAATTGCAAGAATGACTTAATGACCCTCTTTGTATTAACAGATATAGTCTATGGGTGGTTCTTTCAACATGCATGACTCGCTTAATTTAACCAAGACAGTAACAGTTATTTATTGAGAGTTTGGTCGGTTAGGTGGAACTTTTACTTTGTTTGACTGGTTGCTTGATAACTTTTACAAAGCACTGAGATCCTGATACCAAGGCAAGTGATGTTTTATCATTGTGGTCACTGATAGTCAACAAGGCTGTGAGAGTCAAATTTATTTCTTTGACAGACTATAATCCCTCCCTGTATAGACTGTGAGGGCTGTAGTTATCAGACTCAGAGGACCAAGAAGAAAAAATGAAGCTGAGCATCAAACAGCAGCCAAAGGTAGTGAGTTCATGAGTTTAGCAGACTTTGCAACTTCCCTGAATATGTCAGAGGACCGTGTGGCTTACTCTCAGGGTCCGGCTGAACAAGCGTCAGACTGCTCTTCATTATGACTTTTATCAAAGGAAACTGATCATCAATCTTTGGTGTCCAGCTGCAACCCAAAAGCCCTGAGATGCAGGAATCCTTTGAGTGTAGCATTGAAAAGAAAATACTTGGATGTCAGAAGACTCATCCTGTTGCAGAGAAAGAATCTGAAGCTGGTATACATTTAACAGAACTGATCATCGGGGACTTTTTACAGAGCAAGAAACGTTTAATAACGTTAGCATTTACAAATCTCTGCATGATAGTGCAATACAGATGTGACTGTAGTTTTATCCATGGACAGTAGAATAAATATTCATAATTAAACCCCAGTCTGGTTTTCAAATGAAGATTTGCTTCTCAAATATTGAACGTCATTAAGTCCGTAAAAGGCTGGTCGAAACAGTAGCTAGTGGTGGGGAGCCGTCAAAAAAAACAAAAAAAAACTGTACCACATTTTTGGTGGTATAATTACCTTTTCACCATCTTGCCTAGTTTAGTTGAATAGATTGATATCACTCTTAAAGTTGTGCATTACCTCTGAAGCTGCAGCTGGCAAACTGTGTTTTTCGCTAGGAATAGCAAGCTAAAGCTAACAGGTCAAACTTGCTAGCCCGGTAGACGACTGCCCGGATCAAGAACTTGCTTAGTTCAGTCGATTTAATTTGATAAAAAGTGAATTTATTTATAAACTTACAACTCATTTTACAATGACCAGATATTTTACGCTTTAAAAGAAAAAAGCCTGATTGAAGATGCTAAAGAACTTGTCTTGCTGAACTGAGCTAACCGAGTGCTAGCTAAAGCTTCATATTTACCGTGTAGACACGAGAATGGTATGACTCTTCTCAGCTTCTTTATGCAAGGTATCTATTGTGTCCCCCGGTTGTCAAACTATCCACTATAAAGCCTAAAAAATCATTCTGCGACGTGAACGTTTAAAAAAGTTTTTTTTTCCTAACGGCCGAGGAGAATGTCACAGTGAGGAAAATACGATAATACTTTATTTGTGGAGATTTCAAACTAACTTTTGTTCTCTGTAACAGGTTCATAGGAATCATTGTAACTGTTTTTTGCAAAAACACACTCTCTCGCTGTCACAGGTTTCTGTCATCTCTCTGACTCATCTTTGTAAAATGAACTCCATTAACATGTAAACCACACACCTGAATGACTCTTAACCTGATGTGGACTACAAGCGACCACAGCAGCTCCGACTGAAACTGTAATCATGTCATGAAAAACAAAAAGCTGTTCATGATTTTCAGATATTTTGTACTGTTTTAAATTATTTTAACATGTTTTATTTATGTTTCTTTTTTTTAAGCTCCTCAAAAAATGTTTCCCAGACTGCCTTTGGCTTCAATAGCGTCACCATCACATCGACATTGTGTTCAGCTGTGGTACTTTTTAAACCACGGCTCAGTCTCTGTCTTTGTTTACACGATGACATCTTGCAGAAAGAGAAAACTCCAATCTATGGTTACTGCCCTTGAATATCTGTAATTTAAATAGTGCTGCTAGAGAAAGAAATCTAAATGTAACAACTTACAATAAATACTTAATAGATTTTTTCCAAACGTGACTGTGTGGTTATTTTCCCAGACAAATTCACCTTTAAGAGTCTTACCAGAGCTTGTTATCATTGTGAGGCTGTTTAACTTGATTCCTTGTTGATATTCACATGACGGCAACTCCTCTAGAAAGGTTTTAACACAGCAATATAATCAAGCAGTTCAGCTGTGCATCATCCAAGGGACCTGTTTTAGTCTGTTGTTTGGTTCTTTTCCTACTTTTGTTGAAGCTAAAATATCCGAAACAACTAATTTACAGGTTTTGAGAACTGTGTGTGAAAAGTGTGACATTGCTGTGAGTGCTCTTTCACTGAGATATTTGATGGATTGCTATTAAACATGGCACAGCACAGATATTCATGTTCCCGTCTGGATGGATCAATATCACTTGAAATATAGATTATTTTCTCATGTGGTAATAACACTTTTTACTGTATGTGTAAACCATAAGTGATTGAAAGCTCCTTAAAATCCTGGATTATGTGGAGTTGACAACAAATCGTTTAACTTATCCAAGAAAAGTAACACAAAATTTCGTCACCCTATTAAAATTATGGCCTGTGTCATCCTTTGACCGTGCCATGATCCTTTCAACTAAGGATTTAGGTGATTAAACCAGAGATAACCAGCATTATCAAGAGATGATTTAAGCCAAAAACTCATTTTCGTCAAAAATTTTAATAGGGTGACGATTTGAAGGACCTGTGTTTGAGAGTTTTCCTTGTATCTGTTTGACGTGATATACCCCTCCAATAGGGACCCAGATTATGATGACCGAAATCCTAAAATTGAAGCAGCATGGGGTGTCATTCCACCAAGATGTATAAACCTTTGAGACATAACAAAAAACAGCCTCATTTAAAAACGTCTTTAATTCATCAACTGGATCCAGGATCTTGTTTTCAGACTTTTTTACATTCCGACAAACAAGGTGAGACCACATGCTGAGGGCAGGAGAGGAGGCAGGTTGGTGTGCATGGGTGCTCTCTCATACAATCCTCTGAACGTATGTGTGTGTATGTGTATGTGTGTAACTTTTCATACAGTCCTCCCTGTATGTGGGCATGTGTGTGGACACTCGTGTGTCAGGTTGTGTTTGCGTGTCCTCTGTCAGACAGTCTTTTGATCAGTGGCCTCTGGAGCTGTGGAGGCAGACGCCGAGTCCTCCAGGGTCTTGTCTACCCCCTGGCTGCCGTCTCGGTCACCTGACTGAGCGCCCTCTTTCACTGTTGTGGCGGCGTTGGAATAAGTTGCGTCTATACTCTCATAAGCCTCCGATGTCCACTGAGGAAGAAGAGAAGAAGATACAACAAGACATGATAAGAACAATATCCTTCGTTTGTTGTTGAAACTGTTTTTAGTACAGAAGGCTGATCAGTGTTTCAGGCCAGAACACAACATGCCGTGCTGTCATTTGCTCCTACCTGTGTGGCCCTGCTGCTTGACCTGTGAGAGGGTCCGATGGCGATGTTGACACTAGACGACGATTGTGTATCTGTCGTGTTTCCCCCTTCAGCAGCAGAGAGCCCCGAGATAACCAGGCCGCTGGAGAAACTCCGCTTCCCAAACAGCAGGCTGAGCGTTGACGAAGACGAGGAAACCTGAGGGAAGGCAACACAAGGAAGGGGATGCATAATAAAAATATAACTGTGCAGACGAAATGCTAAGATAGTAAATGTAAGCACAAAACACACATGAGCTCATACACTACCAATTATGAGGGACAGCAGGCCGCAGCTAAGAATAGCTTGTGGCCAATACAACATCTTCATCACATGTAAGAGTCATTAGCTGGAAAATTGAGTTTGGAATGAGTTTTTTTAAAAACGGCAAAGATAAAACTGCAAACCTCAGCTGGCATTAACTCATTTAAAATCTGCAACAAAATGCAGTAATTCAGAAACGTTCGCCCTTATTAGATAGAAGAGCTGCGGAGGGGCAGGAAACATGAAGTAAAGAGAGGAGACATGCAGCAAAGGGTCATGGCTAGGAACCAAACCAAGGAAACCATACATGAGCTCAGCGTCCTAGCATGGAACAATTTCAGCTCATATCTTTGAAATTGGGTTTTTCAGATCACTCACTCACTGTGTATGTTCCTGTTTGATATTATTCCTGTTATTAAGTGCATAAGCAAGTGTGACACTATGACAATAATCCAACTCTGGTAAATGTTGTACATTCAAACCCTTGCTTCAGTATAAGTGAGTGAGTATCACCAGCAAAACCACCTTCACCAGAAATGGTTCCAATCAGGGTTTACTGCTGCATGGATGTGTGTGTCACATATAACTGGTTCTAGAGATTTTTGGTTTTTTAAAGGTTGGAGTGAATTAATTAACTATGATATACTAATTGGGAACTTTGAGCTTAAAAAAATGATACTCTATGAGCTCTCAATGTGTAAATTTTTTATTAGCTCAGAGTTTTTAAACCAGAAAAGACTGCCTATCTTTTGTTTGTTAGAAAATGCAAATTCATGATCAACAAACTTGGAAACATCTGTATTAGTGTACAGGAAATGATATTAAATACAATTTTAAAATGACTCAATAAATCTACAAATATGGCGCTGGAAAAGTGCAGATTTTGACTTTGGTGAAGAAAAAGTACTTTAGACAACTCCTTTACAGTGAGAAAACTGATCTGATTTATTCATTGTCATGGATTTGAGCGGGTTGCAAAAGTTTTTTTTTTTTTTTTCATTTTGAGATATTCATTTCCAGCTCTGTGTTTAATGTGTTTGTAGTTTGCAGGTACAGAGGCTCTCACCTGGCTTGAGCGCTGCTGATGCTGCGCTGCCTGCAGCTGCGAGCTGATCCCACTGGCTCCTGACAGACGAGGGACCTGAGGAGATACAAAGATCTTCTTACTGATTTTTTTTTTTTTCCTCTTTGCAAAAGCCCACTACTGCAGATTCTACTTGGCTGGGTGGGCTCCTAAATACCTGTGAAAAAATGGAGGCTATGGACGTGTTGAAGGACAGCTGACTGTTGGACAGACGCTGCACGAGCCCATGGGTGGAGCCTGAATCAATGATGGGTCCTGACTGGCTGCTGACGGGGGGGCGTTGACTCTGAGGCTGCACAGACCGACTGCGATATTCTCTCCTGGCTGCAGAAACACACATGATCACACAAATACCCATTAGTCAGAGCACTTATTAACACATTATTCTGCATGTCCATATTCTAAAACTACCAAGCCTTAATTAAGGGTTATCCCATAATAACCTCTAAATTACTGCTTATTGTTAAAAGCAGCTATTGTGTGTGAGCCTATACAATGAGGAAGTGTATGGGCCCACTTCCTCAGCCCATTACAGTAACTGCAAATGGCTGTTTGCTAATGAGTCTAGCTCTGCGTAAGGGTTTGACATGTTTAAAGAAGGTTTTGAAAGTGTTGTGTACTAGGGATGGGTGACATGGGCTAAAAAATTTATCACAATAAGGTCCCGATAATAAAATATTCAAATTCCAGTCTATATTTTCGACTCATTTAGTCTTGAAAACACCAGTTGGAGTTATCAAATAAGATACTTAACCACAAGTTTGAGTGGTAGGTTATGGAGAAAACTGATGACATCAAGCAAGTCTCAAATGTGAAAACATTTTCAACATCTGTTGAAAACTCTTGTTGCACAGAGTGAACCGCAGCAGATCAACTGTCTGATGTCAGGCAGACCTGAATGGGCTCATCTAAGCCCCAGTCCTGAAGGAAATCCCTCATGAGAAGCCTCGTTCAGTAACAAGCTGCTCAGAAACACCTTCTTCATTACCTTCAGCCAACTTTGTTTGTTATTCTGCTCTGTGTAGGCTGTGGCTGTAAGTCCGTCGTTCGCGTTTATGTCATCAACTTGCATTTATCATATTTATCATAAGCTCGCAAATCATGATCATCGAGGATTTTTCTGACAATATATCGTGAACGATTAATTTATCGACCATCCCTACTGTGTACACACAGTGGCTTGGTTTCTCTTTTTTAACTTTATAGTTAACTCCCAGGAAAATTTAATTAAAAATAAAATAAAATTAATTAAAATTAATTTGAAAAAAAAAAAAAATTACTTAAAAATTTAATAAATCAAACTACTAAGTATTTTTACAAATTTTTGTAAAGTATTTGATTTTGACTTGAAAAGTGACGTTTAGTCTATCTGTGTGAACACGAAAAGGAGAAAACAAAAACAAACCAAAAAGCTTATAATGAGAAATCTGTTTGTGTATCTGAATTGTGTTTTGTGCCTCTCTTTGTGTTTTATTCTCCATTTTTGCTTTTGTTCTCATCCATTTACAGCTCAAGTTTTTTTTTTCTAACAAGAATAATCATACACATGGTTCAACAAGTTGTGTATTTCTCTCTGTGTGAGTGTGTAGTGTGTACCTGCGTTGTGTCGGTGGCTGTGTGTGGTCCTGGCTCTGTGCTGGTACAGGCTCAGGCTGTTGGATGTTACAGAGGACGGGCGGTTGTGGCTCAGTGAGGAAGAACCGCCAGCGGCGCAGTCCATATCCTCCATGTTCACGCCGCTGTTACAGCTGGTCAGGTTGTCCTTACGCACCCTGCAGAACACACACAACAAACACACAAACATATGGCTCGGGTTGATTTATTCATGCGCTTAGTGGAGCATGGGACAAAACCTGCAAAGGACCATCAAAAATTTAGTATGCGAGGTTACACACACACACACACACACACACACATAAATTCACACCCAGAGACAGGAAGATGTTATATAACTGTGCTCTCATATGTGACACACACCAGTGCAGTCCCTCTCTTAAATAAGTTAAATGTGTTCTGGCTGAAGAAGCACAGCAGCTCACCTCAGCTTCTCTGCTACTTAGTGAAATTAAGGCAACACCTTTTACTGAAACAGGATTAACAATCTAATCTAATCTGAAAGGAAAACTCAGCCCTTTAAGAAGCTTAAGTAAAAGCACCACTGAGTCAAAGACACACACACATGCACACACACACACACACACCATATTAGCTGCCCTGTAGAGGTTAACGCAAAGCCTGTGTGATGAATGATGCCTGAGGTAATGTGTTGAGGAAAGAATGAAAAGAGAGGAGAGAGGGAGCGATAGGAAAAGGGAGGAGACAAAAAAATCTGGCAGCACTTCCAGTCTGCACTCCTTTTCTCTTAACCATGCTCTCCTGCTGTCCGTGTGTGTTTAAAACTGCATTAAGCTGAGAGGAAGTCTCTCCAAAGCAAACACTGACTTCCAATATCTGTCAGTATGGTCAATATCTGTTGAGTCACACCGAAGAGCTCACTCAGCTGACAGCCAAAGCATTACACTGCAATTTTCAACTTTTTCAGACTGATTTGTGTGAAACACAACCAGCAGAATATGTGAACAAACATGTAATTTCACCTCATAATAACTTTACCTCCTTTGGTGAAAGGAGGTGTTTTCACAGCTTATAAGTAACACTGTATTATTAGCCAGAATAACCACATTAGACATGAGGGCATACCCTACATGACAGTGCATCTGTTTCTCAGCAGCGTACAGACATTTTAGCAACAGTACGGTCAAAATAGTCTCCTATGAAATTATATTCTGCAAAAGATGAGCGATATTTTTAACAGCAAGTAAAGGAACAGCTGAAACTGATCACAAACAGCCTCTGAGATATAATAACTGGGAGGATTTTACTGTAAATGTGCACTCCGCATGATACCCGGTGGAGTAAATTGACTTACTCACTTAAAGTGAGTGATTCAAGGAGCCCTTGAGACTGATGTTGGTTCCAGGAAAGAAACCCATGACCTTTCAGTTACAACATCATCTTTTGACCAACCGTACTAAAATACCTCCAAGATGAAGAGGGAGTCTTTATTTTCCCCCTTAAAGCATGTGAGGAGAGTTAAATAACGGGCAGGGTCATAGGGGCAGGTTTGTGAGAAGTAAGCACGAAAACAGAGAGAACTGATTTTTGTTTTTTAAGGTTTCAAATGTGCAGGGAAAAAATACATGTGCAAAACTGACCGTAACCATTTCGAGCAGAGCCATGAACGGATGGCGTCCAGGCTTAGAGCTCCTCCGCCAATGCTGCGAAGTGTGCGGTGTGTTCCTGCGTATGAGGTTGTGAGTGGTGACACATACCTGCAAGAATCAGTAATACAGAAAATATCAGAAACAAGGGACTCCTGCAGAAAAGCTTTAAAATATGAACCATTAAACACCCCGATCATCATCATCATAGATAATGTAAAATTCAGTGAAGGTGAAACGTACATTGGGTAGCCAAGCGGCTGATCACAGGATGAGTTGACCATATTTCTAAGAGCCTGTTTGGAGTTCTGGATGCTACCACGCTCCGGGTTTCGGTTCCGTAAAAATACCAACTCTTGCTGCTGGCCGGCCCACAGACCTCGCACACACTCCTTATTGATCTGCAAAGGGATGAAAGAAGTGATCAGATCATATTCTAGGATGAATAAACATGATTGGAAAAAGAAGAAAATGAGAAGTGCAAAGACAGTTTCTCATCTCTGAGTCTTTCAGAAAGTCACTTATAGGAGCAGAGATCTGAACTGAAGGATGCTATTAGGCTTCATTCATCAGAGCAGATGATTTGGTTTCAACATCATCAATACTGAACATTAATGTAGGAGAAAATTACTGCACTTATCAAAGTCACTGCAAAGTCAAAAGACTTTATTTCTACCCCAAACTCCCCCCAGGGAAAAATAAAGTATTCTCATTATGAAGAAGTACAAGTTTACAAAATGAGGGGATTTTTCTGTCTGAGAATCAAAGTACAATTAAAATAATTAATTATGAATCATGAATTATCAGTGTTTAACCGTTTTTTGTGTAAAAGTTAGTTTAATCTTGTGACAAAGACTGAAATCAACCAGACTCTGTTTTTCCGAATGTGACAAAATCTGCTTACCTGCACCTTTGAATCTCTTTTATCCAAATGTTACGTTTCATTTCTGAGCTAAAAGTATGTTTTTCACTCTTGGACAGAGCTATTTTCAGCCTTCATGCTAACAGGAATAAGCTTCTCATTCAGAGAGCAGCAGCATCCATTTATAGCTGTTATTCTTAGAAGAAGAAAGTATCTTTATCTCAAACTATTCCTTTCTCGTGATCCCCTCAAGTAAAAGAGTAAATGTTCTGTTAGCTGAGCTGAAACTGGAGCACTTACAGTAACTACTGAGGAAAAGTTAATGATCTGTAAATCCACTGTGGTCAATAACTCAACTTTAATCAGATGTCTTTACATGTTGGTAAAATGTATGAGTCGGCACTTTTCTGTCTGACCAGCAGTTCAAACCTGTTATTTATAGATGATACTGAGTAGTTCCTGTATGTACTGCAGTTTTTTGTCAGGGTTTTCGGTCCGGCTCTACATAAAAGTTATGTTTTTACTCATCCACAAAGACAGAAATGTATCTGTGATGGTTGTATTTTGCTTCACCAGGATGTTAGACAGACCTTCAGCACAGTTCGAGACACATTTGTCGTGTACCTGAGCTACATTACTCATTCATTTCGCACTATCATCCTCTCTTGGCCTAAGCCGCAACCTGAAAATGAAAAATTTCTCACACATGCACCACAAGCTCTCTGGCCATCTCACCTTGATGACCTTGAAGCTGAGGTGGCGTTTGTACAGCATGATGATCTTATACTCGTCTGTGCCGTCATCGATCATATGTCTGAGTGTGAGCAGCGTGTCGCGGCTGGAAAGCACCGCCTTACGCCAGGCCGGGTCGCTTTCATGGCAGATGACCAGGCTGCTGCGGTAATTTGTGATGGCTTCGTACAAGATAGATGCCTCCTCGGTCTCTTCCAGACAGGTGAAGTGATCCTGAAAAGGTAGAAATAAGGCATGATGGAGCACCGCAGAGAGTGAGCAGATTAAAGAGGGAAAAACGTCCACCACAGGAAAGACAAATGGCCGTGGTTATGAGCTATTATCAGAGGGGGAAAAAGGATGCACAAATGTCAACCAGTAAATTCAAACAAAGGCGGACAGGAGATAGATTTACAATTGACGAAATACAGGACTTGGAAACAACCGCAACAGCAGTCTGAAAGCACAAACCTGATGCAGTTTGAGGCTCATTCTGACTGCAGGAGCCACCACCTTCTGCAAGAGGTCCAAATCAGCGAAAACCCACTCATCTTTAGTGGCGATGCGGAAGTCGCCTTTAAAGAGGGTGTTGAAACCGTAGAGAAAAGACTCCAGACTTTGAGAAGAGAGGCAGCGGGGAAAAGTGATAAAAAAAAAAAAGAGAGAAAAGAAAAAAATAAGGGTTTTCACAATCTTAATCACTCACATACAAAAGAGAGCAGTGACAGAGTATGATGAAAGATTTATCTGTTAGTGCCCCCTTGTGTTGAGTACGTCACACTGCTAAAGAAAACGGACTTCAACCTCATCCTGCTACAGAGAATCATATTCCTACAGCAGCTGTGCAGAAACTAAAGCACTGCAGACACACACGGGACTCTTTTATTCATAAAAATAACTTATAAATTAAATTTAAATGCAGAAAAAAAAGTCTGGCTTTTATAATTCTAAACTAATCAAGAGTATTTCCACAAAGGTAATGTTATTTACCTGTTGGTCTTTATTCATTAGGTTTGATTCAATCATTTATTATGTTTAAATTAGTTTATAACTAAACTCAATGAAAATGTTAATGGTAAATAAAAAACTTCAGTGTGTTTAAAAAAGCACAAATGAGCATTTCCTCATTCAGGAACACTTAACAAAGTTTGTCTATCTTCACTTATGATGGCAAACGTAAGCGAATATAGGCCGGATATTTCTGTCTAACTTTGTGTCTCTTATCAGTTTATTTTACTTACTGTACAGTACATTTTGACATTTATCATCTACCTCTAATGGTCACCTGTGGCTACAGTGGTCTAACTGGATCTAATAGAAGAGGTGGTTCTTCTTCTTTCTATCTACTAATAGTTTATTCAATTATGATTTCACTCCTAATGAGACAAATCCTGTTAGTAGGATTCATGAGTCCTAGAGGCTTTACAAATAGTTGACAGTTCAAACCTATAAACCAGGTTTCCATGTGTCTTTGTGTTATTTACAGAGGGATCTCAGACATACTCATCAATCTTTATGATGTGACACTCTTTTTAGGCTTACCTGTTGGACATGTTGTGTGATGCTGTGCCGAGCGATCTCCTCCCGAGGACAGAGAGAGCGTAACACAAAGTCACCAAAGAAGAGTCTTCATCGCTGTCCACAGGCTGCACCGAATACAAACATGAGGAGACGTTAATTTTAAAGACAATTGAATATGAGAAAGACAAATAGAAGTACAGATTATCTAAAAAAACATTCATGGTGATGTGATTTACATCTTATGAGGGAAATACTGCAGATAGGAATCATATGAGAATTTAGATTAACTTAAATCTATGTAATGCCACTTAATGACTCCCTTTTACTCACTTTCCAAACATTGTCAGTAAATGATGAGGTTACGCTTCTCAAAACTACTGAGTTTTATCTCCTTAGCTTTTAACACCCAGTAGGAAGTTGACTTCATTTATTTTATTTTCTTGATTTTATTTATTGTGTTTGTTTTTATTTTGAGTTCACTGTTTTATCTCATTTTATTTTGACCTCATCTATTGTCCCGTTGTGTTATTCATTGTATTTTTATCTTGCTGTGCAGCACTTTGGAAACCTTGCGTTTGCTTATATCATGCTATATAAATAAAATGGATTGGATTGGATTGGAAAAGTTAAATGTTGGGGTTGATTTTGTGTAGTTACATAATTGACCAATTAAGAAGTCTTACAAAGTTACCCGAGGTCCACCCTCCCTAAGCAGCTCTAACCTATAATGAAGTCTGATATAAAAAGAGACGTACTGTCTCCATCTTCCCCGCACAGTACTGGATCCACTCCAGGTAGACGTTGCAGAAGCTGGCGCGTGTCACCCCCTGCAGACAGTGCACATAGTCTTCATCGATCTTCACACTGAAGACCTGAGGGTCACGTTCAATGTGGTGCCACTTGGTGTAAGACTGCAGCGCCTCCTCGATTGAGGCGTCCTTGAGCCAGGTGGAGAGTTTGGGGGAGTGGACCAGGTAGTAGATGATGCTCTGGAGGGAGGAGAAGAGAGCTATGGGCTGCCACATGTTGTGATTAATACATAAGATACTGCTTTAACTGCCTGTCACACCTTTTAACCTTTTGGCTGCAAAATGAGTCTGTTGAGACAAATAAAATATTGAATTTCCCCTCCAAAAACTGAGCAGAAGGTCAGTAATGTGCCAAAATTTGATGAATTATTGAAGCTGCAGTTGGGACCTTTCAGTGTCAGGAATTTAATAAAATTAAAGCTCCAAAAAAAGAAGGTTAACGAAGTCTTTTTAACATCTCCAAAGGAACTGAATTCTGAATATTAAAAAAAAATGAGATGAGAGTCCAGATGAGCTGTTTTTGTATAAAAGAGGGGCATGATATTGATGGATAAAACCAGCAGAGGCAGACTCTGGACACCTGAAATATACTGAAGCAATTTGTGATATGGGAAAAAGCAAAAGTAATGTGCACAAATTCAAAAAATCTCATTTTTCTTCTTTCTTCTTTCTTAACAGAAGATCAGTTCAGGTTAGAGCTACAGTTACAGACACATGATAGGTAGCACGTCTCCTCATGTAAAATATTCCCAAATAGACACACACGGATTGATTCGAACCTTCAGGTAGTAGGTGATGAGAAGCTTTCTGAGGTCGTACACTTGCAGCATAGTAGCGGCGTTGTTCTCACTGATGCTGTAACCCTCGAGCAGGTACTTAGTGGCCATCACCTCCCAGGCCAGCCAGCGCAGGTTGAAGGCCGCATTGCAAGACAGCATGTGAGGCAAGTGGCCCGGTTCACAGCAGCAGCACGCGTCGTCCTCCTCCACGCCTTCTGTGATGGCCTCCACTTCTCGCTGTTGACAGTATGTACCTGGGATGGAGAGAGATAGAGTTAGCCGGTTAGTCAGCGTTGAGTTTAAGAGTGGAAGAAAACGCCGGCAAAGATCAAAATCTACCTCTGAATTCCAGCCCTCTGAGCTGGAAAGTGACCAACCCGTTGCCAATCTCAATGAGGTGGACCAGGGCGTTGAGGTAGTCAGACGCTAGGATGAAACAGTCTCCAGCGCCGTAGTTGCCCCACCGACCCAGCATGAGGTCTCCACAGAGTGAATGCTGCAGCGAGCGGGTCAGGTACTCGTAGAAGATCGAGTTCAGGTTGCTATCATCACACCCTGTAAGCAGACGATGAAGAGGTGGGAAGACAGGTCAAAGATGGTGTCAAGAGTTGCAACATGCATCCTTCTCTTCATTTATTCTTAACTATAAGAGCCATGCAGTGACTGCATCCTTTCTTTGTGCTTCTTTGAAACAACAAAAGTTCGAAAGTGTCTCTTAATAGATGAAAGGGCTTACCTGTCTCTTTATCAACCTGCGACACCAGTCTGCTGTTAGAGTTGTCTATACGATTTGTGCTGCAGACAACCAGAGATAAAAAACACCATGTTAAAGATGCAGTATGCAATTTTTGCCACTAAAGTCTGGAAATCAAACTAATAACAAAAGATGAGGTCTGGGTGTTTTGTCAATAAGTACAGGGTCACAGGAGTTGTTTTTTTATTGTTTGGCAACAGCTGATCGTTAATATTTCAAGACTTTTCTGTGGTTTCAGTCATCATCTACATAAAACTTGTTGTTGTCATGCTGTCTTGATGTTAATGATGTCAATCTGCTCAGCTACAGCCTATAACTCCTAGACTCAACTCCTGCAGCGGTGCCGCCAGAAGAGATTTTTAATGTTTCAGTTCCAAAACAAACCCAAGCATCTAAATATAACCACAAGCTGCTTTATGTCACATCAGTGAAGTTTGCACAACAAAGCTGCAGCTATTTTGGAGAGCTTTCAGCGGTGCTGAAGTACAGTCTCCTACATCAATAAATAAGAGGGAACAGAGGGGTGACGTTGTGTAAGAGCGAAAAACAGGAGGAGGAGGGTATCTGTATACAAGTCAGCTTCACTCACTTTGAAAGGTCGGACTATGAATTTTATAAATAGAGAAAAAAGATCGAGCTGCTGTTGTTACTGTTTAAACAAAATAAATGTAAAAGAAATCCATGTCTAGATTCCTTTTTAACCCACCGACGTTGTCTTTGTAAATCCTTCAGAGCCTTTAGCATCCTTAAAAACATGACACATTTTATAGACCTTGTTTTTATAAAATACTTTGATTATTCCTAAAGGAGCAGTACTGCAATTTTGAATATACTTAACAGACATGTTTCAGTAGTGGATTTTTTTAGACCAATTTTGTCTTTGTAAATTTCATGGCAGTCTTATTGTGTATGTACAATTGACTCAAAGAACAATAAGTACAAAAGCAGCTTCAACTATGCAGGAAAAATATTTATAAAAATGAGAAAAAGTCATCCAGTCGAGCTGACTGATATTTGTCTGGACAATAATGGTGCTCTTTGGCTTTAAGGACAAAGATGCATCAGGCTGACTAACAGAACTTGCTGGAACAGGAAACTTGGTGCATTATTGTCCGGTAAAATCTTTCAAATGATCTGATGACAATACAACTTTTTTTTTTAATAACCAGCAGCTGTCTTTAGTCCATCCTAATCCTGGATTTAAATCTCTCCGCTGTTTGTGAATCTGTATCCAGACCCACTGACTCACTTCATAAGGATCTTACTTGTAGTTTCGCTCCCAAAACTTAATGGGTCGAGGATAGGAGGAAATGAAGATGGCGCTTCCCAGGAAAGGAGCCAACGGAGTGTAGAAGATGGTGGTGAGTAAAGTCTGAAGCAACAGCATTGCGGAGTCTGGTTACACACAGCAGTCAAGGAGAGGAAAGCTAGAACTGCTGTCTATAACACACACACACACAAACACAAATTCACACACACACACAAAGAAGTCTGAGAGGAAGGATACGGGGCACAGCAAACGGCTGAGCAAAGGCATGGAAAGCGCTGCCCCAGGCGATCTGCCAGGGAGCGATGTAAACCAGGATGAAATGGAGCTTCAGCAACAGCTCTCGCATCTGTACAGAAACACAAACAACACAGTCAGTCCTCTATGTGCAGACATCAACACAGCGGTCGATTCATCTCACATCAGAGTGTGTTATTTTTATGCATCAAACAAACTTTGTCTCCCTGCAGAATCAAGTGATATTTATGACATTTTCCACATCGGACCATATGTGGTCAACTGCGGCGTATGAATAAATGTGTGTAAACGCCACTTGAAAAAGAAACCCAGACACCATACTGTAGAGTTGTGTTAAAGATGTCATATTTTATAGTATCCTCTAAACACTGGGTTTGAGGAAAGAGAAAATAAGCACCATAAAAGAGACTGGGGGACCAAATCCAGTTGGGACTCAATCCTACAACCAGTGACTTCAGGACTGTTCCTGTTGTACATGGGATGCCTGCTCTAACAAGTGGACAAAACTTGCAAAATTTAGCAGGAAGTTCCCATTTCAGAGCCCCTTGGTTATTTGATATGTCACTTTTATAAAGTTTCAGTACTTCAGCAGATACAGAATTTATATTATCAGAGTTCTGAGGCTGCAGGGTTGTTAAGCTTTTGGTCATAGGTTGAATGTTATTGAATTATCTTTGTCTTCTTTATTTGCTTAAATATTCACTTCTAAACTATCTGAAAAAGACAAGCTGCCAACCAGAAACAAAATGAAAAAAAAGTTTGTTTTTATGTCCCAGACCTGTTATTTCACTGTAATCCACGATCCCAAAATGCAACTAAATTTAATATAAGTGTAATACTGAGTCGACTTCGTTATGTTTCACTGTAAAGATCTGTAAAGTGAAACTGGTCAAACCATTTAAAAGTAAGTCACGTAATACCTGTCTGTCAGTTTCTTAAGTTCTTGCAGGTGAGTGTTGCATCTGTGTTTTGCATTTTTTTCTCAGAGAATTTTGTGTGTCAATTTTTGTTTGTGCATCTCTGGATCTACAGTGCCCAGCAGAAGTCAGTACACCCCCAAATAAAAGTCATTTATAACTCAATATCTAGATGCACAAAAGCACTATTTCCTAAGTTTTGAAAAAACTGAGTTTATCAGAACATTTTAGTTACCATGAGATGAAAATAAGGGTGATATGGTAACTAAAATTTGTCTTTGCTCGCAGAACTTTGATTTGGGTGTACTCAGTTTTGCATCCTGATTTTACATTTAAAAAAATACTTTTTTGTATGCATCTTAAAAAATCTTGTTTTCAATAGATGGCCTACATTTGGGGAGTATTTTGTTTCTAAAGTCTGACATAGAAAATGTTGATTTTGAAAAGAAACAAAAGATTTTCTGACAACTCTGAAGGGGTGTACTCATTTATGCTGAGCACTGTATCTAGTATTACATTAGCCAACACTCACTCTGGATATCACCAGACTGAACTCTTACCTTGTGGAAAATAATAGACATAACGAAGAAATCCAGCAGGAAGCTCTCTGAGGCGTGCGGACAGTCAAAATGAAAAAAGATGAGCGTGAAGAGCAGAGTGAGGAACTGGAAGCTGGGGTCGCAGAAAGATGAACGCAGGAGTTTCATTCCAGCCACTGTGGTCAGGAGGACATCACAGCTGAAGGAAACACAAAGACAAGTTCAGACCAGCACTTCAGATTTCTTAAAGTTGTGTATATGTAACGGGCTGCCTCGTGTATGTTGCTGAATGTGTTTACTCACTGGATACCCAGCTTCTTGCGGTGACTGAGGGCGAAGCCATCATTGGTGAGCGCGCTGAGCACGATGGCGGGGTACACCACATACTTCTCAAAGCACAGGAGCCCCACGTACAGTCGCTCAAACCACATCAGCACAGCGTCCTCTGAAACACACAAGCAAGTGAAGAGGACTCATTCAAACAGATCCGAATAAAACAAATCTCCAGAACATAAAGACACTAAGTTAAAGGTTTCCAGAAACAAGAGCTTTTTCTTTTTGTTGTTTTGGGGTTACTCTGAGGGGAGTCTGTCAGGATCTTATTGAAAAAGCTGTTTTTAAATTGCAAGTCTCAAGGGTCCCTCTGCAAACATGCCCAAAATATCACTGCCACCTCTGTCAGTAAAACATAGTGTCAAACACAAGGAGTCTGAAAACACTTTATACATAGAAATCAATTAATCGGTTTTAATCGTGGACCTGGATGCAGGTTATTTAATTTTTTCACACATTTTCCCAAACAATCCATTTAGAGAACCCCTCGACCTTTTCCTGTTCAGAGATTAACATGAGCAATTTATTAAGCTTTCAGAAATGTTTGAGTCTGACCTCTGGGCTCAAACTGGTGGTACTCTTTGGTCTTGAGTACAGGATGGGAGATCCACAACCAAGGGTGATGTTTCCTCAACTGGGGGATCAGGTAGTGGGTGACAAACCCCACCGTAACGGCCAGAGCATACAATACGATGGTGACAAAAGGCTGGGAAAAAGTAGTCAGATATAAAATAATGAGAGAAATAAAATGAAAACAGGACAAGACGTACCAGGGGATATGAAAAAAGGAAGCCGTCTCACCTTGAGGGACAGAAACACAGTGCTCGCAGTGATGGCAAAGGTCAGGATGTAGGCGACAGAGCACACCACTACATCCGACAGCAGAATCTCCTTCTGAAGAGCGTGAGAGGGTGAGATGTGATCATTTATAATCCGCACTGAATGAAAACTCATCCGTCTGACTCATTTAGGTTTGATTACTTTTGTCTAATTGCCTCCGTTTTTGGAGATCAAAGAGCAGCAGCTTGCAAAGAGTTAAAAGCTTCATAATCCACCATTAAAAGTGTAAAAGGCAGCGAGAGGCTCATTTTCCTGAATGCAAAATTCCTCGTAATCCTACATGATGATTCATTATCTGTCTTGAGAAACCATGTTTTATAGTCTCACATACCTCCGGTGTGAAGTAATTATTTCCTGTTAAATATTAATCCAAGCTGCCACTCTAGGCAGATATAACATCTGTTTATTTAACACTTGAAAAGTGTGATCATGTTTTCATGAAGCTGAAATATCCGACAAGAACATTATCAACGAAGCAATCAGCTGAGATGAACATAATCCGTTTTATTCACCATGGAGTTCTGCAGTTTCTCAGGAAGTGGGTCTTTAATGTCTGTGTCTTCCTCCTCTTCTTCCTCACTCTCCACTAAGGCAGGCATAATCTTTGACTTGATCAGAGACCTGAAAATGTAAATGTCACAAATGTGGCACAAGATAATGTATCCTGTATGAAAAATACAGACATGGCATAAATATATATATATGCTAAAAACTCAGCAAATATTAAAATATTTCCTTATGTTAATAAGAAACAATGTCTTTTTTATGCCGCTATTACTCTGAATTGTTATTTTTGACACGTACTGAGAAGCTGCTGAGAAGTTGAAAATGTTTATAGGTTGGAACGCTATTGTGTTACTCTTGAGGGATAAAAAAATCTACAGAGGAATAAAATATTTCTTTGAAACTTAGTTTAGTAGAAATGGATTTGACAAGAGGAGACAAACAGAAGACAGAACTGGTATCCATTTAAGTGAGAGTGCACATAAACTTCACAACAAGTCAGCCAAAAAGTCTAGCTCCACCCCTGCATGCCCACACATGCACTGATACTCACAGCAGCACAGAGGGGTCACTGCTCTGTCGGCTGAGGTGGTAGGAGAAAACCACCAGAAGTCCACAGAAACCAGAGAACAAAGCCGGCGTGTGCTGCTCATCCCACGGCTCCTGTAACAACACACACACACAGACACACACACACAAACCTGAGTGAATAACACTATTATGTCTCCAACAGTTCAAAAGCTTCTTCTCCAGCTGAAACCTTTACGTCACTTTGAAAGATGACTGGCAACACTTTGTATTTTGCTGCAACTCTACTTGCATCAGTGAAACTGCCCGGCTGCACGCTATTTATAATTGAACTCCCCATCTTCTTCTATTTCTTTAACAAGGAGGATGACCGTAAACCCAGATTCACATCAAAACTCTGAAGATGCCAGAGGGAGAGGAGAGAAGGGAGCATTCTTTTTTTTGTTTTTGGTTCTTTTTTTACCTTGAGAGCGCCAAAGCAGAAACCATACAGCAGAGACAGAGCAATCAGACTGCGTAGGATGCTGTAGACGGCCGAGACGAGACTCGTAGCAGCTGAAACACAATAAAAGTAAGAATGAAAATACATGCCTCTAACTTGGAATTAATCAATAACTAATCTAGTTATTTTTAATTACTTTTCCTTGGTCATTTTTTTGTTAAATACATGAACACGTTTTCCTACACAAATTAGAATAATTATGGACATGTTACTTTTTCAGACGTAAGTATGTTTTCCCATCAAGGTTGAGCATGTTTTAACCTGCATCATCAGGTGGGTTAAAGTCTGATTAATCATCATCCACGGTTCTTGACAAAACAGGTTTGTATTTTTCAATTATTATTTTTGGTATTTAACTTTTGGTCACAAAATTTCAAAATGACTAAATCAATCACAGAGGCTCAAACCTGAAAATCTGAAATCCACACATGCATCCAGAAATCCCAGTATAAAGTAAAAGGTTAAAAAAATGACCAGAAAGAAACTCCATTTCTGTTTCGCTACACTAACCTGTTCCTCCAAAGAGGTGCATGTCAATCTGCTCCAGCAGGTAGATGGTGAAGGTGTTGATCTGGGGGAAAAGGCCCACCAGGAAAGTGAACGGGAAGCAGTAGGTAAAACCTGTCAATAGATCAAACACACAGAAGTCTTTTAGTATCTGTAATGAATAAACAATATAGTTTTGAGCCGGAGATAAATCTAGTATTTGACAACAACAAGTAATGTTGCATGATGGTCTGAAGAGATGCTCCCTCTAGAGGCTACATGTGTCGTCACATGATTCCCTACCCACGAGCATGTCCCGTAGGAAATGCAGCGCGTCATGGCAGACGATGGTGACTCCATACAGGGTGGAGACTGGCAGGTCTTTTATCCTCAGCAGCTGCTCCAGCAGCCAGATCAGAGTGCAGAAGATACAGAAGTAGGCCGCTCGACTGTAGGCCACCAGCTGGTTATGACCCTGGAGACACACAAATCGGGACACACAGCACAGGATTTTAAAGGAGCAGTAGTAGTACACTATGCTGTGTGTTATAATTCGAGGGTATGTAAATATAAACTGATTAATTACAGATAAAGATGCATCAATACCCAGTGAAATGTAATCACTTTGATTAATCGTGGTTATCATGACTCATTAGGCGTTCAATGTGCCCATGAAGGAGAAGTAAGTAAGTCAAACAAGAAGCTGTACGTGTCCATCTAGTCAGCATCATCAAGTCGTTTGTGAGGATGTTAACGATTATGTCATGCAGGGTCACATCAGTTTACAACTATCAGTTTATCTTTGTTCTTGTTTTTAACCAATATCTTCCCCATCTATGTGCATACATCTGTGTTCTCAGTCAACAACTAAAGAATGAATGGAAAAAGGAACTGATGATGTGATATACCAAAGACTGACATCATGCAGCGCTTAAAAAGGGAACAACGGTTACAAGTCAAGACCACACAACAGAGGCATCATAAATGTGTGTGTATGAGTTCCTTTGGAATACATTAAAATACAGCCAATATATATTTATTTATTTTCTTTTTACTTTTTAGTCAGAGTTTTTCCTTAAACAATGAACAGTATCCGAGACAAGATCAGTGGTGTAGAAAAAATAAAATAAAATAAAATAAAATAATAATATAAAATAAAATAATAATAATAATAATACCATAACCAGGTATTGCTGAATATGATGCAGATGTATATCAAATATCTATTACTTATTGTAGTAATAAGGAAAAACAAACAGGATAAACAAATAGACATACAAAGATAAATAAGAAAAAAAAAAGAAAGTGGTTAACTAAATAGTACAGAATGAATAAATGATATATCAGTAGAATATTTTTAAAGACTTTTTCGTTTTCAATTAAATATTTTTTAGATTTAGTGACTAAGTAAAGTTAAACTCACATGAGTAGGTGAAGCTGCATCAGGTTGAACACTCTGAAAAGACAAGCAAATACTAAATGAGCATTTATATACTGAGATGGAGGACAGCTAGAAACAATATGTAAGCTCAACAGAAACAGGTGGATCAGGGGTCATTTTTCTTTAAGCTCAAACATCGTTCACAGTGTCCTTTCCTTTTCTTAAAGTTTCGTCTAATTACTCCGAATTAGAAATTCAGGTAAACTGCTCAAAGCTATATTTAGAGGGCAAAGAAGTTTATGTATAATCTACCTTTCACAGAGGTTTTGTGTCTTTTTACCTTCAGTAAGGAATACTGGCAGCTGGCGATGACAAGGCAGAACTGGAAGACCCAGAAGTCTTTGAAGCAGCCGTGGTTAAGAAGCACAAAACCCAGGAAAGAAACTAGGAAGGCCATGAAGACTGCAACCAGATTCTCCAGAACATCCTGGTTTCTGTATGAAGCATTGCGCACAAAGGCGAAGACAGGTTATGGTGGATTAAAAGAGTCTGTATCAGTGCTTTTGTATATGTGAAGGTAAATCAGAAAAATAATGTAAACAATTAGAAACACAGCCATGATTGAAAAGAAAGTATCTACACACTATTGACAGAGTTATATTACATGTTAATGGCTTGATAGTGAAAAGCATCAAGCAGGTTTTTCGACAGTACGTTTTACCTGTCCAAAAGAGCGAGCAGGGTGAGTCTGTCGTACAAAATGTTGATCCACTTCCCAGGGAACAGTTTCAGTTTGTAATAAATCTTCCTGGTTGGTTTCTCCTGAGTGGAGGTCTCCGATGAATCATCCAAAGAGTCCTCTTCCTGACGGTCGCACACAAAAGCAAATCATTTATACTCACAAAAACTTCAGCAGCAATTATTCAGGAAACAACAAAAGTCTGAAGTTTTCTCCTGTGCTGAATATTCAACAGTCAGGATCATTATAAGAACACAGAACAGCCTTTTTACAGGCAAAAAGAGGTGCAGTAATGATTCAGCAGAGACGGAGCTGTTTCTGCCTCAGTGGGGACGAGTAGCTTAGAACGCTGCAACGCTCTGCACTGATTAGACTAAATCACTCATTTGCTGGCTGTTACAAAACAGCAGTAATGACTCATAGTTTACAGTTTGACAGAAAGTAAAAACTAATCTGATTAACCAATGTGTTGATTGTAGTTTTTGTCTCCTTCTGACAACTTTCTGTGGTAAAAAAACACCTAAAAACTCTGTGAGAATTAAAGATTAAGTGTGTTGGTGAGAATGGTGGTACATAATTCAATTAGGTCTCCTTCTTACGGACTTGTTTATATTTGTTTACATTCACATTTTATTGTCCTTGAGGCTGAAAAGACACAAAATAAAACTGTTCTGTCCTCCAAACCGAAGGCAAAAAGACACTGTCGTGAGAATTTGAAACCTACACTGTTTAAATCCACATCAGCTTTCTACATGTCTCCCTCTTCACACCCTTTGCTGGCACATTACTCTAACCAGCTACTTGATCAGCAAAACCACTGAGCTTGGTATCATTTCACTTCCTGGCATGCAAAAACAGGTGAGTCACTGAGCAAAACCCACTCCAAAAAAATCTTAGAATCACATGGGAAACCTGGTTGAAAAATAATGCGTTTTTTCTCTGCTTTCGGTCTTAAAGGATGACCTCTCGTTAACCGTAAAGGCGGTTAGATTGCAGAACAAGAGAGGAAATATAAAAACAGATCCACACCTGGAAGATCTCAGGGTGGGTCCTCCGTGGTCGCAGTCTGTGCGCGGGGATGATGCGTCGCTGGAAAGGGCAGTCGGAGTGACCACCCGCCAGGCCATCCTGACACTCTGAGTTTGAGGAAGTCGATAGCAGGTCACTGAATCAACACAAAACACAGTCAAGAGTCAGTTTGTTGATTAGATTAGATAGCACAGGCTGTGATGATCGTTCAAGAAAGGGGATGAAGTTAAGAAAATATCAGTAAAGCAGTAAAGTGCAGCATGAAGGTACACAAAGAAAACTTAAGCGGTTATGGAAAGATCTGTTGTATGTAGAGGTAGGGAGAAATTCAGATTCGACAGCACTACCACATGTTGCCGGTGATAAGCTCAGCTCCCAGTGGCAGGTTGAGAGCTCGTTCTGCGTACAGCTTTCGGGGCCTGTCTCCTGATGGAGGAAAAACACAGCAGCTGATGAGCGGATAAATGTATTATGTGTGATTTATTCTTTAATTTAGCATTGCAAACATGCATCCAAACGTTGGACTATAACGGAAGATCTGAACAGATGAACAGTTTGGAGTCACTCCAGAAGTTTTTCATTTGATCTACCATCTTGTTTAGCAGTTTGAGCTGCTGACAAAACCCTCCACACATTATTATCTGACTGTCACGGGATAAAAACCTGGCTCTATGTACAGGTACACAACCCTTTTGTTATCTATTACTGCATATACCAAGAAGAGTTTGTCTCAAGATTCTCAACTTTGCATTTTAGACAATAATTCTCATTTTTAGAGCAGCCGCTTACTGTGTACAGTATGGAAGGTGTAGGCCTCTTCTTTGTTGGTAGCCTCAGGTCTGCAGATCACCTGCAGCATGGAGCTCTCTGACTGAGAGGTTTGGGAAGGCAGAGAATCATAATCTGGATCCTTTTCTCTGTCCGTCTGTGGACTGCAAAGAGGAAAGGATAAAGTGGAAGCCCTGGATGCTGAGTGCTCATCTGTAGATGTGTGTTTGTTAGAGGGATTTCTGCTCAAGTGTACGAGTGAATAAGCATGTGTACCTGTCAGGGGAAACTATTGGGATTTGTGGGGGTGGTATGGCCTGGAGTGTGTCGGTGGGCAGACTGGTGGGAGGTTTTCGTCTCTCTGGTTTGCTGTCTGTGTTTGGCTCTGTTATCGTCTGGTCTGGTCTGGAAGTGGCACTCAGATTCTCTGCGAACAGATTGAGTGGGAAAGGTTTTCATTAACGTGGCAGAAATGTTGATTGTCATCCAAACTACTTCAACTTTTACTATGAAGTGGGCTGCGCTGAGTGGATTTTGGACTTTTTGAGCATTTTTTATTTTTTTAAGGCAAGCAGCTTTTGTTATTTCGGTTCGGTCTCATCAGCAGTCAGCTATGGAAGCTAGCTGTGCAGCACAAGTTCTTTTACAACTTTCTGGGTGCCATGGAGCAAAAGTTTTTTGTTATAGCTCACAAAACTGTGTCAACATTTGCACACATACATCGCACTCATATTCTAAAGAGAGTGAAACAAAAATACACCTCATACTCATGCTGGGATTTACCTTCCTCTGCAGTGCCTTCCTCCTCTTTGCAGTCTGTTCCCTCGTCTTCCTGCATGCTAGCTGTGCCTGCTCTGGCACTGAGAGACCCCAACAAAGACACAAACTCCAAGAAGTTGGATTCATTGGGTATCTGCCCCTCCTTTGCTTCCAGATCTGACTTGGAGCTGGTCATGGTGGTCTAGTAGAGAGACAAATGTTTGTATGTCAGACAGACAGACAGAGCAGTCTGGATAAACAGGATAAGAATGAGCTTAACTGCCAACATACTGTGTTTTGTGAGCGGTCCGATAGGAGAACAGCATCTTTCCCACTGTCCATGCTCAGCCCTCGGATATGAGTCCTTCCTCCAGGACCATATCGGCCCAGAGCTGGCGGAAGACGCAGGAAACCTTGTGAATCCACATTAGGGTCCAGAGGATCTGTGTCATCGGGGTGGGAGTGGACATCAATACCTGATGAGCTGTTGTCATTTGTGAGCTGTGGGCTTGGTGTGCTGTCGTTAGTCATCTGCAGACCAACATGTTCCTGGTCTGGATCTGGACCCTCCATTGTGGTGAAGTCAGAACTGGTAGCTTCTCTGCACAGGTGAA
This sequence comes from Xyrichtys novacula, assembly GCA_962446985.1. NCBI lineage: Eukaryota > Metazoa > Chordata > Actinopteri > Labriformes > Labridae > Xyrichtys > Xyrichtys novacula. The sequence goes on along the minus strand of OY660874.1, from coordinate 18,739,290 downwards.
ACTCTTCACTTTGGCTGGTGGTGTGTTGCTGTTTAAGGGTGGGGTCGTCCTCCGAGCCAGTGCCGTCTTCCTCTTCCCCCTCTGCCTCCAGCTTCTCCTCCTCAGGGGAGTCAAAGGTGATGACGGGGATCTTTATGTGACACTCTCCTGCATCTTTCTGAGCCTTGGAAGATACACACAGACATGTCACACACACACTGTATCCACTCTCATGTTGCAGCTGTATCATTTTACATTAGTGGTCATGAAGTTGATAAAATAAAAAAAACAGGAAAGATATGCTGATTTCACTTCTAAACTCCTGATGACACAATAAGTGTGACGTTTTAAAAAGCCTTAAATTTTGCACAATTGAACCTATTTCAAATTTTAAAATAAAAAATTAACCTAGAATGAAGTTGTATAACAGAATATATGACTCTTTTATCATATTTACAAGATATTAAATTCAGATAATGTCTTAATCATGAAAGAAATTGGTATAGTATTTTCAGTCCTGTGAGGTCTACAGTAAAACTCACGGATGTGTTTTTGTGAAAATTAAAGTCCAAATCTTGTTGCTGTGTATTGCTATCGTGCAGTCGTTACTAAAGTTGGTATAACTAGAGAAGCAAGCGGTCGGTCACATTCATCTCTCGACAGAGTGTCTAACTCGTGTTACGGTGTGTTTGACCCTAAATTGATTTTGCGCCGGAATACCCCTTCAAAACAAATTCCCATTTTGTTATCATGTAGTGCCAATAAAGACCTAGAGGGGAGACTGTTGGAAACTTTAAAGACAGACTTCTTAGAAAAAAAATTACTGACTGTTTTCCTGTTAGTGGTGAAACATGTGTTGTAAAGGGGTTCATCTTCTACCTTAATTTAATTGTTTTGTACCTGTGCATTTTCTAGAAGGCTCTGCTTGACGCTCTCCTCCAGCTGAGCAGCAGTCTGAGGGTCGCAGCTCATAGTGATGATGATCTTAACTGTGTCATTTTCATCCAGGTGAGCAGACACAGGCCGAGGGCCAGAGTTGTCCACGAGAACTACTTCAATCTCATCCGAACAGTACATCTCCTCCACTGGCTCAGCCTATGAGACAACATGAGACATGCCATGGTTACATTCTACTAAGGCAGAGAAAAATTCCGCTCTGTCTCTGGATCTGTGAGGCCTACCTGTGCAGGGAGATCAGGAATGTCAATGAAATCATCCTGGCACTCCCGGGGAGTCTCCAACGAGTTATTGTTGTCATCTGAAGGTTCCTTCTGCTCCTCACTCTCCTCCTCGCTCTCATCTCCACTTCCCTTGGAGGGGGGCAGACCTTCATCAGCCGTTTCCATTCCATCACCATCTTTATCCTCACATTCTTCCTCTTCTATTCTATCCTTCCCTGAGTCTTTCTCTGCTGATTTTTCCTGATCTGATCGCTCTCTGTCAGCCCCTGTCAGAGAGCTCTGAATGTCTTCTCCTTCTTTTACAGCTCCAGCTTCAATTATTTCTACATCCATTTTCCCTGATCCACAAGCAGATCCGGGCCGCGTCTCTTCTCTCTCAGCTCGGGAAGGAGGCCTCTGCTGGGCCTGCAGCAGGGGGGCAGCCTGGTCAGGATTGGGGCTGGAGAGGTCATCTGGAGAAGGCTCTGGGCTTGGTTGCAGGCTTCCCTCTATAGGTTTCTCCTCTGCAGCACCTTCACTCTGTCCTGGAAAGTAAAGACATGTAAATTATTGACCTGAAGTGAAATTTCAGCAAACTACTGTAATCCTAAAAATCTGTGTTGATGGTCAGCTTCAGTGGCCACTCACCAAATCTACACTTTTATCTGCAGAAGTCAGACAGATATAACTCCATTTCCACTGCAGTATCATCATTATCTGTTAGAAGTATGGTTCTTGCAGGATAACAATACTAACAGCTACCAACATTCTGTGTTATTATGTGATTCAATCATTCCAAGTGCAGATAGGCTGACTCTGATCTGACCAATCACGAGCGCATTAGATCATACATTTCCTGGAAGCAGTCAGCTGCTCTTGTTGGCTGACTGCTACATCAGATGCTGCTTGTCTGAGAAAATTTACAACAACGATGTGTTTGCAGAGAAAGGAAAAGGAAAAGCTGCTACGCTGTCCAAGAAGCTATCGAATGCATTAGGGGAAAAAAGGGACAAATGTAGCTTGTATCACAGAGTGATTCTGACAAGACACAATGCAGAACACTACAGAAATGAAAAAATGCAGATGGCCTGCAGCCCCCTCCTTTTTACATCCTGTCTTTGGACTATGAAAACATACTGATCACCTTCTTATATTGTTGAGGTAATTATTAGTATTAACTGATTTACAGGGAAGTGGTCCAACTGATTCACTCTGCTATATTCATCACTCAGTTACTAATATAAGCAGCAGCAGAATCATTTTACCTGTATGAAAAGCAAGATTCATGTAGCTTTACGTGTAAATACACAAATTTACCCAAGATACCATGCAGACAACCTTTTTTTCAATTGTGAGTTACAGAAGATGGCTAATAAAGTGTATTAAAAAGTAATAAAACAGTGCCTTTAGCAGATTTTTCCTGTGGTCAGACTGGCAAAATGACTTGCTTGCTGTTTACAAATTACTTTGTTAACTAAAATCACAAGACAGCTAATGCCAGGCAGTTGTAGTAAGGCATGGCTGAGGCTAGCTAGCTCGCCTTGGCTTGTTGATGCTCATGCTAATGCTAATGCTAGCATTATAGATGGCAAAAGTTTATTGACTGGCTTGGCAAATTACTTCACCAACTAAGATGTTTGCAATGTGTTGCCAACAGTTTTTTTCAACAAGCAAACAATTAATCAACTAATTACAATAGCTCTAAAAATACAAACAATATTCCTTCAGTTCTTGCGCTACAGCTACATTTACACATCCTCCTGGGGCCTAATACTATGCCTGTTATTGTGAAAAAGCAACAACAAATGGCTGTCAAAGTCTAGGTATATGACTCACAACATTTCCAATTTGACAATGACTGTTTATATGTTGCAATAAATTTTCCGTGCTTTGGTTTCATCTGTCCTTCCTTCATAGTAAAACTAAGAGATTAAATACTCTCACCTTCCACTGTCTTCACTGCCTCGTCTGACTTTGAGCAATCCTACAGGGAAGAGAAGCAGCAAGATGATTTAAATTAGGACATCATGTAGGTCAGCATACTGTTTTCTGTAGGGGTCCATCATTAAATATCACTTACCACACCTATCAACCCCGGGTCAGTTTCAGTCTGTTTCACGGTCACCTGTATTACAGGACTTGGACCCTTCCGAGCCAACATTGTCATCGCAACACTGTCAGGGACTGTACTGCTCTTCCTGTAGGACAAAAACAACAGAAAGAGGAGTAAAATCAAATAAATTAATGAATGATGGCAGAGAGATATGGAGTCCATGGAAGTCAGCACATCAATACATCACCTTCATTAGAGAATCACTCCAAGCCCTTGTGTTTTGACAGTGAAGTACACTGATTTATGACGTTGAGGAAGTGCTAAAAATACATGTCTGGGCTCTGTTTCCTCCTCCCACAAACACCTCATAATCTATTAAAAAAAACTCAAAAGAAAGCAGACAAATTTTCTGTCCTCCTTCCCTGTGTGGATGAACTGTGCCAGAGCTGAGTAGCCGACTCAAGATCTCTGACCTCCCCTCATTAGCTCAACCATTCATCAAAGCTGCACTGAGTCAAGACTTTGAAATGAAGAGGAAAGAGTCTGTATCCAACTCAAAAACACTTAATCCAGAAACCAATTTTAACTCAAAGGGGAGGGGTGTAAAATAGACATGTATATAGAAAGAGAGAAGAAAACTAGGAGATGGTGAAAAGGATGTCAGGGATGTTGAGACACATAAAGGCAGACATGTTCAAGTCTAAGTTGATGATTACGTTGTATATAAAGCCTTGATTTTCCTATGACTTACCTAACAGGGACCAGGTTGAAGCTTCAGTAACAAAAAACTAGTAGTTTGTTAAACATGTGTATATTAGCAATTTGACTGAACTGCCTTTATTTACTGAATCTACATTTTCCTCTGTGGTCATGCTCAAGATAAGAAACTCTGATGTTTAATTGCTGTTGTGATTGATTCAAGGTTTGCATCTTTCATGAGCAGGGGGAAATCTGACATGCTATATTTACATTTCACTGTGTATCAAATGATAAATTAACCAAAAGACAATGAAGATAAAGTGTAAAATAAGCCTCTATATAAAGTTAAACACCCTATTTAAAACTCAATAGCTACAGACAGCTAAGTTACTACAGCTTACACTATTTGACAAATTTATAGATGACAGTGGAGTTAGCCAACTAACATTAACACTGACAATTTAACATTTATGATGGGTAGCAATCTGCAGTTTTCTAATATAATATTTTCACCTTGAAATACGGTGTGTTTTACTCATTTTTACATTTGTGGCTGGATCTGAAAGCCTTAAAAATAAAGGTATTTCTTCAAATTCCTGTGCTATGTCATGCCAGAGGACATTTCAGATAAATCACACCAACTCTAACTTGAAGATTGTAAGTGTACCGGTGAGGGTCGTACCGTATACTGGCGGGCAGGCAGGGGTCTGAGGCATTGCTTTTCTTCTCTGGGGCCTTGCTGAGGTCTGAGAGGCTACTGCGGACCACCGCCTCGCCCTCATCAAACATCACATGGAGCCGATAGTTGGCCATCTTGATGAGGATGAAGAAAACCGTGATGGAGGTACAGTAGATGCTCAAAGCCATGGTGGTGGGGGGCAAAGCCTGTTGAGCAAATGACATGAGCTTTAGCACTTTTGAATCAGCAAAACTCTTAACTCCTACGATAATATCTGATATGATGTTTCAGCTGCTGGAAAGCACAAACTATCTTCTCTCATTTTGTTAAGTCCTACAGACTTAAAGTATACATGAGCTCACTGCTTCTGAATTTATTTCAAGCTCAGAGGACCACATGGCCTAATTTGATTAAATGGTAGATAACTGACGTGTATTGATCCCGGAGGAGGGACAGCCTATAGCGAAGAACGAGAATATTTAAGAGAAAACATCTGCATCATGCTGAGACATGAGTCATACAGGTCTGTAGAGAGTTCTTGTTGAGTTGAATGCTGTGAACAATAATTTATGTCAGCAGGTACAAATTTACGATCTAAAATCATGTTCCGGTGTCATTCCTGCTTCTAAAAGATTATTCCCTCAACTTTGAGCCTTTGTTTCTGTGTGTGTGACCTTCAGATAAAAATGCTAATAAACCTGAAATTTGAAACATTTTGTCTCTCAGGAAGCTTGTGTTGTTTTTGCAGGGGAAGCAGTGGGTGTTTCCAAACAGACATTTCTATAGAGCTCCGCTGGCAAACATCGGAGCTGTCACTGTCCAATCAGAGCTTTGTACTTTGCCTTAATAATCTCTGTCATGAATGTCTTTTCTGAGAGTAATTGAACACACAGTATACACACCATTAACCCAAGTGTAGAGGACAAGGATGTAAATAAATAGTGTTCACATGATGATAATCTGCAATTAACATGACAATTAACCCCTCTGCTTCAGATAGAAATATGTCATTGAGAATGTGAGACACGCTACATAAGTCATGCATTATCACAAATAATAGAAAAGCAGGTTGATAGTGGGCCATGCTGTTTGAGGTTCATCCACTAACATGGCAAAGGTCAAGGTGTGTGACCTATAACAGCAACTATTCCTCTTCCCTCTCACTATGTTTCCTGAATTATTTTCCCTCTACACATGCTGTAGCTCTACATATCAGTCATAAATGGACATTGAGCAGTCACTCCAGTATTACTTAGGGTAGTGCAGCCTTCGCTGACCCTTTTCTCAAGGCTCTCACATCAAACTAGTATCTAGTGTTCGTCAGTTTCACGCCTCCTGTCTCTCCCAATGCCACATCCAGGAGCAGCCATGCGTTCCCTCACCGCATGCGAGGAAAAAACACTGCGACAGTGCTGCCTGTTTTCTCCTCCAGCCGAGTATTCTCCTCAGCAGCAACCAGACAATGAAGGGCATTACATTCTTGCATTACCACAGCACATTTATCCAAGAGAGGATTCACGGGGCGCATGACAATAAAGCGTTACCTTTTGGCACCTCACAACCCCTTCGCGGCCTTGAACGTCATGTTCCCTACATAAAAAACTCACCAGATGGAGAGACAGAGGCAACATCAGGAGAAATATCCACAGATAGAGGTGGCAGGAGTTGTTGAATTTGTTCTGGTCCGGGTCGTGGTACCAGCCCCCGGTCAGAGACGCCCAGACTCCCTGGCGCAGGGTCTGCACAACCTGGGAGCCCATCTCTGCTCCTCTGTCCTCCTCCACCACCTCCACCTCCTCCTCTCCGCTCAGGTTGGACGGATGGATGATGCCGCTGCTGCTAGGCTACAATGAAATGATCTCCTCTAATGCATGCTACAGTCGTTACGCCTCCATGTTGGGGCGATACGGCACGTATCCTGAGCCTTCCCTTTCATGCCTCATCGGTCGTCCTCGATGTTTTCCCCTCGTCTGCCGTTTCCAAGCCCAGTGTTGTCAGCTCGTCCATCGCTGCTGCCGCGGTCCTCATCTCGTCCAGTACGTCTCTCTCCTTCTCCACCGCTCCTCTAGCTGCCTGTACAGATGCGCAGCTCTGACCGTCTCCCCTCCCCTTCACTCCCCCTCTCGCTCCCCCTCTCTGCTTCCCTCCCTCCCTCCTTCCCTCTCAGTCCTCTGCTGTTATAATTCCTACCTTCACTGTTTATGTACGGTGGTCGAGAACAGCCACTGCTGCAAATAAAAAAAAAAAATTAATGAAAAAAAAAAGAAGAAAAAAACAGAAAAAATGAAAGAAAAAAAAAGTCACAAGGGAAGTTACCAATGCAACAAAAAAGAAACCGAAGCCTGCCGCAAATAAAAAAAAGAAACATTGCAGATAAAAAACTGAAGTTAACAACGCAAAAAAGTGGCGATGCAAAAAAAAAAAAAAAAAAGTTACTGTGAAAATAAAAGAATGCCAAAGGGAAAAAGCCACAACGGAAGTGAGCTACCGGGGATCAATAATGATGATGCACAGTTATTTTACTATCTAGGCACAGAAGACAACTGTGAGAGGACGAGCAAAGAAGTAAGTGAAAAGGTTATTGTTTAATTTTGCTTTGTCTGCTTTTTATTGTGGTTAGGCCATGTAGCATCTGAGTCAACATAAAATTGAACTGGAGAGAATATTTTCAGTCTTACAGGCTCATAATTGATCGCTCAACCAGGTTTAATAGTCTTTTTTTAGTTAATGATATATTGTATAGACCAGTGGTTCTTAACTGGTCTCACTCTGGGACCCACATTTTCCCATGGTCCTTTAGTCGTGACCCACTTTTATAAAATTAAAACCAAGCAAATCTATTTTTTAGAAACAAAAAAAACTTTTAAGACTCAAATCTTTAACATAAATACCGGGTACTCGTGACTCATCTAGAACGCGGCCACGACACACTTTTGGGTCGGGACCCATTAGTTGAGAACCACTAATATAGGCTATATTATTTAAGCCTGTCATTTTAGTGATGGTGGTAATGGTATCTTAAGTATTTATTCTTATACAACCTACATTAAAAGTGAGATTGTAATGATGTGGTTTGTATCTTAATTGTCGATTATGATTTCTATTGTTGTACACAGCCATGTATAATGTTAAACATGAACATATTTGTAAAGTTATTCGTCCAATTAAAAAGAATTACTGGTGTTTCTTTTAGTCTGCAGTTTTTGTCCGTAAGAAAACATGTAGGGGAGAGTGGGGTAAGATGAGTCATTTTTATATTTCGGATCACTATATCAAGGCAATCATAGTTTTGTCCTTCACTAGTGTGTCTGCATATATTTCAAGATGTTGTTCATCCCTGCAAACCAACAGAATGAGTGTAAACATAACTGTCTTGATAATATAGCATGCCAAAATAAGTGGTCTCCTATGGTCAACTTACCCCGTGTATGGGGTAAGTCAAACATAGTAGTGGGGTAAGTTTAGCCGTATCCCTGCTACCCCCCAACTCTCCACCCCAGCCCTCCCTCACCTTCTCTCTCCTTAAATAACAGTCACTTCTTCACATTCGTGTATTTTTATCTTTTATACGCTATTCAACTGGTACAATAATTCTTTTTATTAATATTGCATATAACTGCTAAAAAGCTGTTTTGTAAAAAGCCATTTAACATGAGAATGTCTTTAAGTGATTCAGAACATTCACAGCTGTATTTTTGAAAAGATAAAGTAACACATTTCAACAATCTGAACTGAAACTCTGATCCTCTCATCAGACTCCTTTACTTTCTCATTAGAGCCACTGACTCAACTTACCCCAAAACTACTATTATGACTTTATTAGTCCTCTAAGCTAAAATGGTGAACTTTTAAGCTAGGTTTTTGACCTCATGTTGTAGCTCATAGATACCACAATTGATGTATAAACCAGATTTGAAATGATCTTTTTTAGTCTGAACACAATTCTAATAAAACTTGAATAAACCATGAATTGATGCCCATCTCCTAAATATTTGGTCACATGATCAATTTCTTTTATCATTTCCAAGCAACAGGGGGTGGCTCAACTTACCCTTTGGTTCAACTTACCCCACTCTCCCCTATCTGTGTATCTTGATCATTTTCCTGGTGTGACAAGAGCCACTGGATTTGGGGGTCCATCACAATTCCTTATGTGAAGTACTGGAGTAGTGGCGTTTAATGTACTTCACCCAGGAGAAGTAGCCTCATCTTTACAATATCGTGACCTCGTCATTGCTTCTGTAACAAGAATAAGAAAAGTTGTGTGAGTGTGTGTGATCCAGTATACTCCACTATTCCCATAAATTTCCTGAAGGCGCGCTCTCCTCACACATTCCTATGGTGGCTCCTCCTCCCTCCTCCTCCCCCCGCTTGCTGCTGTGATGGTCACATGACACAAACTCACCAATCAGAGGCCACCACAGCGAGCAGGCAGAGCTGCAGCAGCGTCCCACTGATCCTGAACACAGCCACCACTGCTGGCTCCGACTTCGTCAAGCGACAACCACAATGGGGGGGTTGTTTTGATTAAAGTTGACGGATTTTTCTTACTTTTTTGTATCTACACTGTTGCGTTGAAGTCGGGGATATATGTGGCGTCTACCATGCTCATTTATCGACTTCTTTTCACGTCCCCGGGAGACAACAAACTTGGGAATAGTCGATGTTTTAACTGAAAGGAGCAACTTCTCCAACTGCCTTACTAGTCAACTGGCTGACCTATGCTAAGCTAAGCCGCTAGCCAATGCTGTTGAAACTTGTGTTAAAAGTCCTCAAACGATAAAGTAGACTCATACGGTTTAGGCTTTTGTGACTAGATAAGAAACAGTGAGGACTTTCAGAGTGAAACCTGTCTCTGTGAAGCTTTTATTTATTTCATCCGTGTGTGTGAGACGGGGCAGGTGCACCTCTCTCTCGGCACCTGCGGTACTAACTCTGTAACTTAGCTCCGTTGGTGGAGGAGAGCTAACTTTCGCTAGTTCATGTTAGCATTACACAGAAGCTGATACAATGTTGTGGACGACTGTTTGTTTTCTAAGATTATAGAAGTTTTGAGAGTTTATTCGCGTTTAGATAACTTTTAAATTACTATTGAATCGTCGGTCCATACAGCAGTGACAGTGATAGAGTAAACCGAAGTAACTAACCTCGCTGGTTGGTAAGTGACCCTCACACCGGAGTGGCTACGTGGATTCAGGGCTGTAGGCACACACTGCCCCACAGGACTTTGGACACGGCTTGACCCTGACGTGGGTTACCCCCTCTGTTCTCACTAGCTTGTGTCGGAAACGTGGGACCATGAGAGCTTCAGAAAGTTACTTTTTACTGTTTTAAAGTTTTTTTGTGGTTTTGTTCTCCGAGCCCCGCACCCTATGGTGCCGCTACGGCCACCGAGAAATGGATGTCTCGCAGGCCGCTTTCCCAAACGGTGAAGGGCGGCCGGGCGGCGGTGGGACTCGGGAGCATGCTTGGACAGAGTCCCCCACAATCCGGGCGTGGGCTCACTCAGCCCCGCTGTGTCCCACTCGGTCCCTGTGGACGGCCGCGTATGACTACGAGGCGAGCGGCGAGGATGAGCTCAGTCTCAGGAGAGGAGACGTGGTGGAGGTCCTGTCCAAGGACGCAGCCATCTCCGGCGACGAGGGGTGGTGGACGGGCAAAATCAACCGGCGGGTCGGGATTTTCCCCTCCAACTATGTCACGTACCAACCCGCAATTTACCGCCTGCCCGCCACGGGTGGGACAGTAGGAGTGCCAGAGCGAGTCCCGGGCTCGCCCGTCCAGATCCCCTTTAGTGAACTGGTCTTGGAGGAGATCATAGGCGTGGGTGGATTTGGCAAAGTTTACCGGGGCACATGGAAAGACCAGGAGGTCGCCGTGAAGGCGGCCCGGCAAGACCCGGACGAGGACATTACAGCCACCGCCGGCAGTGTTAAACAAGAAGCGAAACTTTTCTCCATGCTGCAGCACCCGAACATTATCAAACTCGAGGGTGTGTGTTTGGACGAGCCCAACCTGTGTCTGGTCATGGAGTATGCCCGAGGAGGGACTCTGAACCGGGCGCTGACCGGAAGGCGCATCCCTCCACACATCCTAGTCAACTGGGCCGTGCAGATAGCACGCGGGATGCACTACCTACACGAGGAGGCCGTGGTACCCATAATTCATCGTGACCTGAAATCTAGCAACAGTAAGCAAAGATTGAGTGTGTGCGAATGTGTGTGTGTTTGTGTTCATGATAGAAAGTGTAAGATGAAACTGAATTTGGAGGATGGTCGTCTTAGGAACTTGTGCAACCACCTGTAGCACATGGACATCACTATTCCGTAACAGGTTTGTCATAGTGTTAAACAACTCTACATCTAAAACAGCTTTTGATTTAGATTTGCAAAATCTACACCTGCCACACATTAACTGTTAAATCCCACGTGACATGGGGCTTCATGTCATTTTGCATTTTATTTTCACCTCTAAATGTCCAAATTCCTTTTTTTTTTTTTTTTTTTTTTTTTTAGAAAGCACCTCCCTTCTTCTTCTTCATAAAAGTCTGTGGCTATATGAAGTGGTAAGGGGGGGATACTATCACGAGGATGTGAAATAAAGTCCAAGTTTGCTCAGCTGGGCCATCCCCCACCCTCCCCTGCATTCAACCCCCTCATCATCCTTTAAAACACACACCTTCCCAGCCCCCCTCTCCACGCCAAGCTGAAATGTTCAAACAAAGTCAGTGATTTACTAAACACATAGGCAGAAACACTCAGTGCACACAGTCAGGCCATGTGCTTGACCATACAGAGCTAATAACAGTATCACACAGAGATAGAACTGAGACTAAATATAAGCGTTTTCAAGTTTTGTTGACATTGATTTTCCAGCAAAGTATGTGTGCGTTACTTCACATTTTTTACTAGTTCATGTTTGCAAAAAAATTGATTCAGATTCTTGAGTGTAAGGAGGTAATACCTTTAAGGTTTTTGGTAACCTAACTGGGTCAACATGTGGTGAGAGGTTGGTTCAGAGCAGTACAAGGCCAACAACTGAACTTTATCCTCCATGGACTCTTCATTGAATGCAGGCCAGGCAAACTTTAGTTTCCCTGGACTGAATAATGAATGGACAGGAGGACTTCATGAGGGGAAAGAAAAAGAGTCTGAGTCAGATACCCACACTGACACAGGCTACCCACTTTAACTCAGGTGTGCTTATGTGTGTAATGTGACTCCAAACACTATCTCTCCCTTTGTGACCAGAGAGTCTTATCATCCTGGGGCCATGTGGGGAGCAGCTCTGGCATACTGATGTGATGTCTGTTTATCTCCAGCTGTGAGAGCCAATGTGTGAATGCTGCATGTGAAATGTGCGCAAACCGGGCCCTCCATGATTGCCAGATTGACAGAATGTTTGTGTTTACACATATGGAGGGGTTTTCTCTGTAATTTGATCACAACAAACTCTTATTTGTGCAAGTTAAACATCATCACAGTTAATTGCAATAAGAGGCAAACTTGTCTCTTATTCAGTACATGGATAACAAATAATATAGATGATTTAAGTAGTAGAGTATATGGAATCAAATGAAACTGTCCCCTGCCCTGCATGTAAATCACCACACAATTTCAACTTCTCATATGTGGAGATATTTATCAACAAAACTTTGAAACCCTTTGTTTTGTGTGTTCACGGGGTTTCCCCATGCCAAGTGATGGGCAGCCTAGCAGAGCCCATCCCTAAAATCAGCCTGATTTAAGTGCAGAGATTTGGGTTAATTATAGGGCAGATGGAGAGAAAGGATTTAACCATTGTTTAGACAGTTTGAGCTAATCGGATGTTTGGTGAACATACACTAACAATCCTCCTCCAAACGAGCTCAGTGCTGCAAACACAAGTCAGAGTGTTTGTCCTACCACTTCACTGTGACCCAGAGCAGAAGTTCTCCAAAGTTTTCAATAGTGTGTCCTTGTTCTATTTTTCAGCTAAGTAATCTCCAACTAGAGCTAAATGTTGTGGATTGAAAGAAAAGATAGTATTTAGTAAACAACAACTTTGTAACTGAAAACCAATTATTTATGTGCACTGGGCCCATGTTTAGTGCTTTGTTTTCACCTCTTATGAAGTTTCATAGTCACAGTTTTTATCAACGATTCAATATTCTATTCAATGTTACAGATTTAAAACTTGATTGCTAGTTATGATCACATTTAAAATATAAATAATATGCAAAGCATGAAAATGAGAGGGTTTGAAACTCTTTGTTATGCTAGAAATAATGCATGACTGAAATCTGAATTATGTAAATGCAAATGTTCTTTATTTATACAGACCTTTAGAACAACCTTTCTGTGAAACAAAGTGCTTTACCATACATAGTAAATCGAAATGAATAAATAAAAACAATAAAAAGCAATAAAAAAATCATACAAAAACTCAAGTATCCCCTGCAGCTCCTCAAAGTAGCCTTGAGTTTAGAGAGCTTTGGTCTTAAAGATTGCAGGTTAATGGAATAGATATTAGCTTTTTCTGAATTTACTTATAACTCCTATTACACTTTACTCAAACACTCAGCTATCACCACATAAAGAGACCTAAAATAGACATGAATTCTACTTTTAATGAAAGTAACCAGTTACAATTAGTCAGTTGTCCCAGGGTCAAGAGTAGAAGTCTGAACATCTGTAGTCAGTGTACAGTCCTATCTAAATGAGAGTGGGGGGAAAAAAAGCTTTATGTTTGTTTTCAACCAAGGCAGTGAGTTCACAAAGGACTCTCCCCCTACACAGAAAACACACAAACAGCACCCTGTGGTGTCTTGGGTTGTTTCCCAATTAAAAAAGAGAGGAAAAAACAGAATAATGCAGCTCTGAGAAGTTGTTGCATCTGCTAGTTTTGCTCTGTCGTCTGTTTGTTTGTCTTGGCTTTGGTGTGCATCAGTCAGCCTAAAAGGATAAAAGCAGTAAGAATTATCTACACAGGGGGTCGAATAAACTGGATACATGTGATGAGTGATTGTTAATCAGCAATCTGTCTCTTTTTTTAATTTCATGAGCAAAGTGTCTGTTTCTTTTGTTGTACCTCTTCTCTCTTTTTTTAAGCTGCTTCACTTCAGTATTTTTCCTCACTAGTGAAACCAGGTCATAGACAGGTACACACACATACATACATATATATATAGAACTGTGCTTCTCCCTCTTCTCCCAAATGCTCAGCCTGTAATTTATCAACTTGCAGTGTACACATGCTCCACACAGACAAACATACAGCTATTTGATCAATGATTAGCCTGTAAAGTAATATGTTGGAAGTCAGCAAGATTTGTCCAATCTCTTTTGTGTTTTTCAACCTAATCTGTAAAATCCCGGCCTGCAGGGAGGAATGTTGCTAATGAGGGATAAAAGCTTAACATACGTTTGCACAATGGACTGGTCAAGCAGCGGTTGCTAGGCTACTGTGGCCAGAAGAATGGCTAGGACTCGGAGGGTCTCAAAGCCCTCGTTTTGTTTTGTTCGGTTCATATTTAATCTCCCAGAGAGCAGCGGTACTCTTTTATTGCCACAAACTGAGGGGGTTTCCCCTTCTTACTTTGTTATTTTTCTCCTTACTTACCTTCCCTCCTTTTTTGTCCCTTCTGCTCCTTCTTGCTTCTTTTATTATTTTTCATGCACATTTCTTAGCCTGGGCAGTTTTCCAACATTGATAGTGATACAGAAGTCACTTATATTTTTTGAAATCTAAATCAGCAAAGTTCTTAAAGCCAAAATCAAAAAATTCTCCCAAAAAGCTGAGTAGTATGTGTGTGTACTGCATTCATAAAACTTCAGTTTACTTTTGTTGTTGTGTTGTTGTTGTTGTTCTGACATATATCTCGTTTAAAAAAGTATAGCAAACATTGTTTATTAAACTAACTGTTAGTGCTGCTGTTTCTGGAGAGTGACTCCATGTCATGAACAAGTCCCAGTGTGGGTTCAAAGTTATGTTGCCATGTTTGCTTTGCTTATTTGACAGACTGAGGAGAATTCAACACGGTCACTCAGTAGCTTTATTTGTGATGCTCAGAGTGGAAAGCTAAAATTCAGCTCTAATTGAGTGCTGCTGTTTTTAAATGGCCTGGAAGGGAAACTGACTCCAGGTAGCAAAGTCAGTGCAGGATGTTGTTGTAGCGTTAAGACTGTGTGGTTTATATTGTATTGAAGCCTTAAATTGTAATGACTCAGCTCCTATTAGTCAGCAAGTAGACCTAGTTAAAGTAGTGCAATTACTGTGTCGTTCTTGATAACAGCCGATGATTTCCCTGTGCTTTATTATCACGTCCCTCCATACTTTCATACAACTTTGATTTAAACAATCCCTCAAGCTGAGAGTGGTAACAGAGAGCAGCAGATAAGAGCAAGAAATCACACTGAAACCTGGCTGTCAGCCAGCACTCATCGCCGACTTTGACTTCAGAGTTTCACGTCTTGGTGCAGGCGATAGTATGCCAGGAATGCGTGCTTGAACGCCTCTGAAACTGATGGAGTTCCGTTTGGAGCGTGTGCAACAACATTCTCCCATCAGTCTTAAGCTATTGTTTCACTTCATCACACTGTCTCTGTCCTCCCCTCCCTCTCCTCCCGTGTCTCCCCCTCTCTCCACTCAACCCTCGACCTGCAGATCTGTGCACTCTTTGCGGGGGTCATGAGGCAATGCATATTTTGTCACGACAGAGACGTACACAGACGAGGGGAAGGAATAAGGCTGATGTGGTAAATTCTGGCTTGTGCACCTGTTGTTGTTGTTATATATCTAAATTATGCTGTGCCGTGTAAGTTTCAATGAAAAGAAATAATAGGTCTGTTCAGATGAATCTTACTCCTCCACACCAGTCGCTGTAATTGTTGCTTTTGTTTAAAACAGCAGTACTTTCATGGTTGATAGATGAAAATGCCCCACAAAGTAGTCGGGAATGCCAAGACTAAATTCTTCCAGTAAAGAGAAATGTTGCTACAGGAATTTAAAACAATCACTTGCTATACACCACTTAAAAAGCGTAGAGTTTTGATCCTGCTCTTGTTAGAAAAATGCTTTTTAAAGAAAGAAATAGAGAATTCAACAGTGGCACATTTTTCTGCTGTGATACCCATATTAGGACAGGCGCTGACAAGCAGTTGAAAACTAATTTGCATGTTCTGTTTCATTTTGACCATGACCCTGCTCCTGCTCCTGCTCCATTACATCTGAAAATAGCCAGCAGACCTTGTTATCTTATGTTTTGGGGTTTCCATGTGAACCCCCTTACCTCTGTGGGAATAACATTGTAAAAGACGACCTCTTATCCTCCTTTTTTCACAGGGTCATAATAACCAGCTCATAATGAGAAGGAGAGAAACATTTCCATCCTGTAATTTTTTCTGCTCTGCTACTGGAAAAAAAAAGTAGAATAAGAGGAAAAGTTACCAAAGCTTGACTAGGTGTTGCAGGGCAACTTTTCTCAGGCTCCCCACAATTACCCCTTTTGACACACAGACAGTTACTGCCTGTCTTTTCTCTGACAAGAGAATGGGCAGAGGGGAGAGAGGAGGAGTGGAGATGCTTTCACTGTGTTTTTTATGACCTCTCCCTGACTGCACCTATTGTTGCAAGGCAGGGTGAAAAGGAAAAGGGCCCACAGCTGAGAAGAGCTCCCTTCCAAATCAACCAATCCCCCCCATTGTAGCTTTCCAGCACATTAATCGATGTTGAAGCAGCAAAAGGTACTAGTTGAACACCTCTTAACATGTGTTATGGTTTAATTAGCCTAGTTATGGGTTAGCGCAGGCTTAAACTGACACAAACCAGAAGAGGAAGAAGAGAGACAAAGAGCAAGTGGCCCGGAGAGACGTGACCATGATAGATGGATTCAGCCAGCCATTAGCCCTGATCCTTTTCCCATCAGCCAGAATGCCTGGGGGCACTCTCATTTCAGCGGGGAGAGTCAGACCAGTCGGGGAATTTTAGCGGCCTTGTTTCTGCTTACTACAGGAAGCCCACTTGCGCTCATGCTTAGTCTGTTGGCACAGTTAAGAAAATACTGCCAAGTCAAGTTAGGAGGCGGCACTTACAACGACCGTACTGTATCGATGTGTAGTTATGCTTGGTGTAGATCAAACTAAGCATGTGGACTGCCTGATCAGCAGATTAGTTATTTATTTCTGATAGCGTTTTGAATGCTTGTGTCAAAGTGTTAGCATCATGAGGAGTATTGTTTAACTCTGCACTGCTACTACTGAGACTGAGAGACCAGGAATGTCAACAAATAAATCAGATAGATTATTTTTTCGTGATCAAAATAGTAGCTTTAATACCAAGTTGTACTAGACTGCCACCTGACACAAATCAGATCTTTGTCCTTACTATAGATCTCATATGACTGCTGCACAAAAAGGCACTTTTAGGGGTTGAAAAGAGCTAGTTTCAGGTTATCTATCATCAGGTGATTTAAAAAACATAGTGTGATGGGGCATAAAAAAAAATACGTAAACAGAAAAACTTACAAAGAAAGCCTCTTACAAAGGGAAAGTACAAAATATATTAGTTACACATAGCTTGATGGGTACTGCTGCTGCTTCACTGTAGCTTTTAAATTTTCTTCAAGGGTAATGTTGTACAGGTTTGGCAGCATGTTGAGTTGTAGGGTCCCGGACTTACAGTATTTTTAGTTTTTTGAAGGGAGAAAAAAAAATGGTCCCGTTTGCCTGAGAAGTGTATTTCTATTCTCTATACCTTGAGGGTTAGAAAGCAATGGGAAGAAGCGTGGGACCTGCTTTGAAGACAGCTGCTCTGCTTCTGATCTTCCCACTGTTGCACCATGAAAGATGGGTCTGCCTGAAGATCCACTGTTTGGAAAAAGGGAATTAAATGGGGGTTGGACTGAGGGTGGGGTCTGCCTTGGAGGCATGACCATCTCCAGTGTCGTTGCACTGTTGTCCTCTTTAAAACATTTGCTTTTCAAAGGAGTGAGACTCAATATATAGACTGAGAAAAAGCAGAAAACAACATGCTGGTGGGTTTTATGCCCTTTTTAGACACATGTTTAATGATTGCCGAAGGTAACAGTGATGAAAGTGAAATAGAGTTACTGTTACATTAGAAATTTTGATATTGTCAATCAGATGCATAAAAAAGTGCACTAATAGCAGCTATGCTTGATGTAAACTCGCTTACTGCAAAGAGTGCTGCATAAGTGAGTCAAGAGTAGCTTGATTTGAGGCTTTTTTTAATTACCCTTCCTAAGTATTTGGGGTTTGGGGAGTAGGTAGTAAAATAATAATGCAAGGTTGATTTTCCCCGAGCAGTGACCCTCATTGAAACATAAATTTAAGGATTTATCTATTTTTTTTTTTTGTAAATGCATTTGTTTTTAACCTTTGGCAGTTTCTACATTTTGCATTTTCTATCTTGCCTGTGATATTACGTTACGTTTTGGATTTGGATTTAGAAAGTCGTCATTATAAAGTGTGGTTAGCCACAGAGGAACACATACAATACACTGTATTAATAATGCAAAACAAAGGCTGGATGTATTTCTGTAGAGGATTAAGTAAAACTCACTGCCCCCAGCCTGGTTTCATTCAGTAGGTCAGCTGTTTCTGAGTTTCTGAGCAACACTAATCTGTTTTGGATGACCATTGCAGAAGTCAGAACTTTTTTTCTGCTTTTTTGATAAATTTTTATCTACAGTAACAGATATTTTACAAGACCAAGTCAGTTTATATGTTTCATTTTTTATAACACAGTGCATTTATATAACTAGAGTTGAATCCCGGCGTTGTTTTGGAGTTGACTCCTAATTGTGTGGTTGTGAGTTTCCTTCTTAAATGTTTTAAACCTTTGAGAGGAAAACAGTTTGATGAAACTACACATTCTTTTTACTGGCAGCTGTTTTCTTGAGGTCAAAAAATATGCTCTCGTATAAAACTAGCTTGGATAAACCTCTCTTGAGAACACCAGAACTTAGGAGAGGGTGAAGAGGTCATGGGAAGGGGACTTCAAAGAGAGGCTGGTGGTTGTTTGGGCTGAAGGTGAGTCATTAGACTCAAAGTGCAAAGAAGAGTCTTCATCGAGCTTCTACTTCAACACAGTCTTTGTGTTTCAGATTTTACTCTGCATTACCTACTGAAACTTGACCAATATAAATCATATTAATTCTGCTTTCTTAAGTAGATTTCAGCTGCACTGCTGCTTATCGAGCCCCCTTCTAGTCTTCCAGCACTCCAAATGCTCTATACTCAGTCTTATTTAACACATGACACTAGGCTGGACGAAAATGGGATCAAAATATAGAGCTTTATTAACAGATTGCTGAATCTGCTCAGCAACAGAAAACTAAAAGTTTGATTGTCAGAAGTTGTTTGTTTGATGGCTACATGATTATTTCAGTGTGTGATTACAGCTGAATTTAGTATACTACCAGTGGCGTTGTCAGGCTGGTAACGGGGCAGGTGCAAAAAGAAAAAAAAAAAGAAAGGGCACCAGCTGTATGCCTTGAGGGCAGTCATGATCAACAAGATCTGTTTCGAGCAGCATTTCAAGGACCAGTTTGTAAGCTCTTCATTTTTCTGTCCCCCTTCAGCTTTCTGTAATCATCAGGTAGTGACACAGGCAGAGAGTAGTCTGAAGGGTAGTGATTAGGGATAGTTTCTCAAACCACTGATACACACACATAGTGTAAGGTTCATTCAACTTATTTAGGCACAAGTACCAAAAGGGGGTCTGGAGGTCCTGCATTTAATACTTAATCCTGTCCGTTCTAGTAATTACTCATGCTAAAGTTAGTGAGGAGGGTTAAGTTGCATCAAAGGAAAACACTGAACTTTAAATCCATGTTTAACTAAGATAATTAATACTTTTATAATGAGGAAATGTTTAAATCTATTATTTGTCATGCAGTGTTTAAAACTGAATGTTGTAATGTAATATAAAATCATAAGATTCTATTGATGATTTAACACTTGGAAATATTTAAGACTTTTGTAGTGAATTAAACTTCAGTCACAAACCAAACAATAATAAATCAGGTCAACTGACAAAGTGACGCATTTTATTGTAATTTGTGCATTTTTTAAGTGTATTATTTATGTCAGTTTAGAAACGTGAGCATGGACCTGGATTGTAACTCACTTTAACATAATTCAATCTATATGTATAAGTAATAGTGTTTTTAGCTTGGCTGCTAGCAGACTCCAGCAGCCATATGAGCGAGCTTACCTGAGTGAAAGGTGTTTTCGTGGCATAACGTCAGCACGGAGTCATGTAGACGAGAGCTCAGCCTTTTATTCAGTATTTCTAGAGGGCTGACACTGAAGTCTCACGGAGCTACAAAGAAAGTATTTGGCATGATATTCTATAGGCCAATCAACGCAGACGGGTTTATCCCAAAACCACTGTTCTTCTGGGTTGTGTAACTAACCCATCATAAGTCATTATGAACCTACAGAGCCTGCTGGGAGGAATCTATGGAATCACTGAAAGAGGACTTGACAACAGGAAGTAGGAGTATATCATTGGTCTAGTGAAACCTGTTTGTAATGGAATTCCTTTTGTTGCTGTCTGGGTAGAGGATCCCCTCAATGCCCGGAGCTAGTAATGGCACCGATAGCCCAGTTATTATTGGAGACCTAGTGGTTTTTAAATGCGGTAAAGAAATATTTCAGACCCATTAAGAATACACGTGAATGCCTGGAAATGTCCAAACACCCCTTCTGTTGATGATACAGTACTTTCAGTTGGGATGGTGTATTGTGGGAAAGTCGAATTGTAAGTGTTCTGACATGTTGGAGGTAGAGACACCTATTTTCACTGTGTTTTTATTCCAGGGCTAATTCACACAGGCATATGGTATAGGGATACACTTTCAATGGTGCACTGTATTTTGAAGAGTTTTGGTAATAAGAGAAATATACATTGGATTTCAGATCAAGCTTACTTTTATATCAGTGGTTATTTATCCCCCCCAAAAAAGGATAGTGTAGTATACAAGCATACAGGCTGCTTGTTTCGTGGGCTCTTTGTGTCTTGTTCTATTATCAATTAATATCTTGCTGTCCTTGAAAGGTTTATTCAAGATGCCAAGATCGAGTGTTTTCCTTTAAAGCTGTCTTTATCTATCAGCCTCACCCTGAGCTGCACTTACCTGGGTCCTCAGCAGTAGCCGACACCTGTCAGGTTCAATCTAAGGATATGTGCAGTTGTGGAATCCTGATGTAACAGATTACAGGTTTCAGTATCATTTGATTCAAAGTCAAATTTCACCACAAGCTGGAAGTGTTGTCGCCCTCTTGTGCAACCTTTTGTTGAGAGATAGACGTCCTCTCCTCCTCTTATGGCTCAATGTTTTCTCAGCGAGGGTTAAAGACCTGTTTGTGTTTGCTGATTGGGTCTCAGAGGGTTATAAAAAGAAGAATGGCAAGTTTTAGCTTAGTGCTGTGGTGGAAGAGTTAAGTCCAAGGTCAGGGAGTGATACAACATTACACACACAAAGATCAGCAAGTTCATTCAAGTTATTCTTGCACACAGTTACTTAAAATTACCAACAAATAGCCTTTAAACAAAGTAGCCGCTAATTATCTCAAGTTCACACTTGTGATTCAGGAGATGAAGTGACTCAGAAATCCAAATATTCAGAAGAGACTTTTCCACTCCTGAGTGCCGGTTTGTCTGCTGAGGTTGATGTTATGTAAAATAAACACAGCCAGTAGTGCATGTTCAAATTGACCTGGAGTGGTAGCTCGGTGTGTAAATAATGAAATGCAGCCGTTTGTACTGTGAGATTTTGGCAGAGGCAAAAAGCACATGTTGAAAATGATACCAAGGGGATCAAAAGATCAAAGAGGCTGTTTTTGGCTGTTGATACCCAACTTTTTGCAAAGGCTTTTTTTTTGTCGTCAAAAGGAAACAGGGCAGTTGGTGTGTATAGAGAGTAGCTTTTCCTGTCACATTAGAAACTGGGGGAAACATGTAGCTACTCATACTACTGGACCTATGCAGCACACATTTAAGACCAAACCTCTCATGATACCACCCTTTTTTTAAGGCCTCATCAAACCCAGCTCCTGAGATTTTTAAGATGATAAACCCTTAAAGTCTCACTTCGATCAGTTTTTTACTACGTTAAGTGTTCTCGGTGGTCTTTAAATTGTGATAATGAGGTTTTTACCAAAAATCGCATTACCTGTGTCATTTTCAAGGGCCTTTCTTCTGCAGAGCTCCAGTAGATCATTAGTAATTCGTCTCTGAGTTGTGGGTGGAGACAGCGCTGCTCTGAACACTCGTCTTCATGTTAGCTTGCAGCCTAACATTGCCTGTGCAGCAGAAGTGGCAGGTAACATAGAAGATATTCAGCTTTGGACATGAATGTCTTTAGGGACATGATAAAAGCTAATCTCACAATTAGCTTTCTTACGAGTATTGCAGTCCACTAACGCACACGCTTGTCTCGGGATCACCCTCTGTATTTCTCTTCTATATGCAGAGTGTGGCCTGCATAGTGGGGCTCTGGGGGAGGAGCTTGGATTGGTTACATATAAAATCTCACTGTTTCTGAACCTGTCAGAGATTCACAGTGACTTGAATAAAAAATGCTCAGAAAAGCAGTTTCGAATTTAGTTTTCTCATGATATGTCCTGTGGCATCAGAAAAATGTTATATGAACATATAAAAAACAAGAAAAACGTGATTTTCTTCGGAGTGGGTCTTTAAGTGCACGTTTATTTGAGATCAGAGTCACATTTTAAGTTCTTTAATTTTCTGGCACATGGTCGATATAAAGGGTCAGGGGTTCGTGGTGTGACTGTGGCAGGTGTTGTGTTTCAGGCGGGTTCGAAGGGTTCTCATTGTCTTTGATGTGTTAAACAGTTTTAGGACCTGAGGACAGGTGCTTTGTGTCAATGTCAACCTTCTGTTTCTACAGTAATAAATGACCTGCATACCACTGTTGGCCCTGCTGAATATCATTATCATCCCTTCTCCTACACATCCCCTAAAAATGAATCCCTTGTCATCCCAATCCAGTCTTTTCACTCTTTCTTTTCTCTCAATCACTCATCGCTGCTCTCATCCGTTTCCCCAACCCCTCATGTTTCCGTATTTACTTCTCACTCTTCTCCAAGGCTCTGCTCTGATGTATCCATTCCCTCTGCTCCCTCTCTCTTTTCAGTTTTGTTACTTGAAAAGATTGAGAATGACGACATTGGGAGGAAGACCTTGAAGATCACAGATTTCGGCTTGGCCAGGGAGTGGCACAAAACCACAAAGATGTCAGCTGCAGGCACGTACTCCTGGATGGCACCTGAGGTCATCAAGTCATCTCTCTTCTCCAAAGGCAGTGACGTCTGGGGGTAAGACGAATAATACACAGACCTGGGGATCAAATATCTACCACGACTCCTGAATTTGAAGCTATAACTCATTCCTTTGTTAAATATCCCTCACTTTATTTCTTCCACCAGTTATGGAGTCTTGCTGTGGGAACTCTTAACCGGAGAGGTGCCATACCGTGGGATAGATGGCCTGGCTGTTGCCTACGGTGTGGCTGTCAATAAGTTAACTCTACCGATCCCCTCCACTTGTCCTGAACCTTTTGCCAAGCTCATGGAAGGTAAACAAGGCAGAAATTAGACAGAAATTCTGAGTGAATCTCCGCAAGTTGATTTAAATTAATTGTTAAAACCTAGACAAAAAAATCTATTAAAAAACAACTTATTAATTGTTTTTGTTAAAACAAAGGTAACAGATTTATTTGTTAAGTCTGCAGGTTAACATATCCAGTACTTTATCTGTGTAGTAGCACTGTGACTATGTACATGCACCAGTCATGCAGGGTATTTGAAGCGGAACATAAACCTCGTGGCTACACCTGCAGCGCATGAAGTCAGCAGAAGTTGATTTATAGCGCTTTGTAAGTCACAAGCAGTACAAGACAGAGTGTTTTCTACGAAGAAGCCACTTTCACTGAGCCAACCCAGGCACACAGGTTCAACTTTCATTTGAAGACGTTTGGAAAAGCTAGATCACATGTTAATATTAGACTGCATCACACAAAACAAACATGCCAGTATCAGAATTAATCCACTTTTTGAATGAGGACTACCTCAGGGACAAACTCTTCCACTTTAAACAGCATTTAACAATTTACATGATAACAATGTCTGCCAAAACATTAACAGAAGATACTACTTTTGATTTAAAATTCAGATCAGACGTTTTTATACCTAACATTTACACTTGATTTATTTGACCTTTATTTAATTAAGAAAGGAGTATAAGTATAACAAAAGGTAAAAAGACAGTAAAGCTGAAATAAGAGAGGTAAAAGAGATAAAAGATAAAAAGAATGTCAGCAGCACAAAGTTTCAACAACAAAACAATAACACTGATACAGGAGAACCAAAATAAAAGCCACAATCAACTTCAACTGAAGCAAATACTTACAGAAAGCCAGGCATCCAGACAGGGTTGAAATACATTCAAGCTAACTAAGTTATGCAGTTTATACCATGTGGCTACAACCAGCCTGCTGGGTACCACAGATGGTCAAAATCTGGCACATTTACATGCCCATGCTCATCACTATGAATTGGGCCCTGTTTAAAATAAATGAAATGAGTAAATCAATGAAGTATAGAGGCAGTATGTTGTATTTAATATACAGTAGTGTTTCACCTGACACATTAACAAACATTATGTGTTTGTTTGTGTGTGTGTGTGTGTGTGTGTGTGTGTGTGTGTGTGTGTGTGTGTGTGTGTGTGTGTGTGTGTGTGTGTGTGTGTGTGTGTGTGTGTGTGTGTGTGTGTGTGTGTGTGTGTGCAGAGTGTTGGGACCAGGATCCCCACGTGCGTCCCTCCTTCTCCTGCATCCTGGAGCAGCTGTCGGCCATTGAGGAGGCAGTGATGGCCACAATGCCTCAGGACTCGTTCCACAGCATGCAGGACGACTGGCGAGTGGAGATCCAGGAGATGTTCGATGAGCTCAGGACCAAAGAGAAGGCAGGTTACAAACACATACACGGAAACACAAACATCTGTACACGTGATAGGAAGAGCTGCAGTTGACTCACTGTACTATTGTATGTTTTACTTCCTCTCATCTGTCTCACATTAGGAAGTTGGAGACCCAAGTACAGTATATGTAACAGGCCCTTGTACTTCTCTGCTTCTTTTGTCAGTGATCCATTTTGAGTAATCCATTATCAAGATTTAGTCCAGCCAAACTGCCTCACCGGGGGCAGCTTTTATGGACTAAAAAGTGTAATTGGTTACTTTCAACAGATGAGCTAATCACGCGTTTAACAAAACAAGTCATTAATGCCGCGGCGCTTAAGCGTACTTCCCCTTGTTAAGACCTTAATCTGCTTCCTGTAGAAGTCTCCCATCACTGGCTTAAACAGGGAGGTTAATTAGTGTTTGGAGAAACAGCAGGATCAGCTCACAGAGCAGAGTCTGCTAATAATGAACTGGATACTAACTCCTCGTTCCTTTTCACACTTAAGTTTTTTGTTTTAAGATTTAAAAAATAGATTGATATGAATTTGTGTGTTGTGTATATTAGCTCCCCAGTACTCGTTATTAGTAACGTGACGAAAATCTTTAGTTTCATTTATGCAAGTATGTTACATAACTTCCAATAATCCAATTTAAACAGTAAGTTCTCTATATGATCTGCACAGGCTTGCTGTAATAAAACACAGTTAAGCTCTTTGAGATCGTAAATGTAAAAAAAAGGAAAAAAAAATACAGGTTTTCAACACAAGCTTAAATTTTTCCCATAGTAGATTACGAACAGAATTAGCTGCTACATCGGCAGGTTTCCTGTAAACATCTCTCAGTAAGCTGTTTCTAGGTGGGTGGCTGAAAGGGCTTGACTGTAAAGCGGCTACGTGGAAACCATCCAGTAAAGATTATTATTACTCAGCTGAGAGCAATTAAACAGAAAATCGAGGGAGTAAAGAGAGCTAAACACACTTGTCTGCTCCCATGGCTGACTCGGTTTAACACAGGCTGGAACAGCAGGCAGTAATCTCCTGAATCACCAGGTTGTTATCTAATAAAAGGCACACTTGAACATGTCTGATTCTGTGGATTTCTGTTTTATTAAAGGGTGAGTTAGTCCTCGATCTCCAGAGCTTTGTCTTATAGCTGGACAGTTACCAAAAATAAATAATGCCACAGCACCAGACATTGAAAATATCTGTCCTTTACAAAACATGATGTCACTTACAGGACTTAGAAATAAAGACAAAGTACTGATGATCTTTTAAAAGGGGTAAAAACCCACTCCAGTACACCTTCATCCTTGTTCTGATGCTCTTCATTTAAGTTTACATGACTGATCATTTAGAGGAAAAGGAGATGGATGGTTTCTCCCATCTCACTTAAAAAGCAACCTTACAGTTTGGATTAAACAGGTGGTTGTGTTATGCATGTTCCTGCTTACATGGCCTTAAGCTACTAGCTTCAAATATGCAAAATAGGCTTCAGATCTGTTGGACCTTCACTTGTTTATCACTTCAAAGCTTAAATTTCTGTGGTCAGGATCTCCCAGGTTCATTTCTTACACTGTCTGCAAGTTCAAGCACACATTTGACTTCATTTCTGCTTCTTTCAGGAGCTTCGTTCCAGAGAAGAGGAGCTAACGCGGGCAGCCCTCCAGCAGAAGTCTCAGGAGGAGCTGCTGAAGCGTCGAGAGCAGCAGCTCGCGGAGCGGGAGATCAACGTGCTGGAGAGGGAGCTTAATATCCTCATTTTCCAGCTCAACAAAGACAAGCCCAACGTGAAGAAGAGGAAAGGCAAATTCAAACGCTCTCGGCTCAAACTGAAGGATGGAAACCGCATCAGCCTGCCCTCAGGTGAGCATCTGCAAGTCTGAGCTGAGAAATGGAGAGTCGAGTTAGGAGGATAGAAATCAAGAGTGGTTGTTGTAAGATTTTCTCTGACAAAGCAATCACTAGTGAGTCTCTGCATTAGTAAGTATCACTGTCATGCTGCTCTGGTCCGCGAGTAGTGTAGTTTGCTGAGTCCCTTGGGGTTTAATACTTTAACAATGTACTTAAGTAATATTTTAGAGTCATTTTTAATGATTGTGTTCTTAAAACTGTTATGGAGCGTTTGAACATTAGTACTTCTCAACCTTTACTTGTGTCACATCTCTGGCAAAATGAAAATTTAGCCATAAACTTTAAAAACCCTGTTTTCCAAAATTTTAGGTGATAAAATTTTATTGTCAAGTATGCTAACTCACCAAATAGGGCTGGGCAATGAACCGAAAATTTACTGATTCAGAAATTTACGACAATAACCATCGTCATTTTGCCCATATCGGTATATTTCAGTGTCTAAAAAATAAATAAATAGAAGTTGGTTTTGGATGTGTGTAGGTAGGCTATGGTCTCATGTCCCTTTAAGACGCTGTCCTACGTCTGAGACGTGACTCCACTGCATCCAGTCCGTAACAAAGAGTGAAAGACGGGTGAGGAGATGGAGGACGGTTCAAAAGTTGTAGCGGCGGCGAGTGGGCGAGCAGCTAGTGGAGTAGTTATCATCCATTTATTGTTATCGATGTGAACTGCTCAGTACATTGTAATATTGATTTGAGGCCACATTGCCCAGCCCTGTCACCAAATGATAGACAGAATACACAGTGAGTAAGAAAACCACCTGGGATTATTTCCACAATCAGATAACATGTGATGTGTGAACAAAGAGGCAGATCAGATTTACACTAAAGAACCACAACAACCACATGTTTGATGTCCTTCACAGTTGTGATCATAATGCCAAAGATAAATGTGGTTGTGTAATTTCCCTGACTTTAACTGGGATTATATCAATCACATGTCTCCTGTCCATATTTTCATGTTCTAAATTTCAGATTTCCAGCATAAGATCACAGTGCAGGCATCACCATCCATGGACAAGAGAAGGAGCCTTCACAGCACCAGCTCCTCTCCCCCCAGCAGTCCCACACTCATCCCAAGACTAAGAGCCATCCAGCGTAAGTCCAGCCCTCTTATATATCCAAGTTTCCTCCTGAGTGAGTCCTATGATCTTCACTTTAAGTGTAAGTCGTATCAGGTGTAGGTAGTCCTCGGCATTGACAGAAACATTTCGAAAGAAAACCGAAGAGTGAGTCCATCGCCTCATCTCACAGAGTTTTTGGTGGGAACATGAGGAGAGTGTTTTTCACAATGACCAAAGCTGTGTGAACAAAAAGCTCCAGAGCCAGAAGCAGTCAGCCAGTTGTTTGAACAGTTTGATAATGTTGTTAGTCATGCACCGACGCCCCTGCAATAACTGGAACAAATTCCTCCTGAGCATTTATGTAAGATCTGGATATTCAGGCAGAGGGTGCACACTGTCGGTCATTTGTCACAATTAGCCCTGAAAATGGATACGGACCAAAAATCGACAAAACAGACAGAGAAAAACTCTCAGGGGCCTTTAAATCTGAGCGGTTAGTACAAAAACGGTTTACAAAATAGGCAGAAGTTATACGAAGCTCTGTTTGGTTCAATTGACTCGGCTATGAAAAGATAATTTATGTCTCTTTTTCAAAATCGTGTAACATAAATCACATACATAAAACATGTACACACAAATACATTGAATTATAGGTAACACATTTGACGCCTATCTGTATAACGCACTATAGATATATTTATAATGCGTTATAATCACGTTATAGCACTGTATAACTATAGTTATAAACACTCATAAATGACCATAATGGTTTAAAGGAATGATCACAACACATTATAAAGCATTTTATCATGACTTACAAGGTCAGGTATTATAATGTGTTATAACTGTTAACAACAGTTGCATTGCATTATCTACGTGGGCATTGTCAGTGAGTTATTAACAGTTAAAACACATTATAATACCTGACCTTGTAGGTCATGATAAAATGCTTTTATAATGTGTTGATTATTTCTATAAAGCATTATGATCATTTATGACTGTAGTAATACAGTGTTATGAAGTGATTTATAATGCCTGACAGAGAGAGGCATCAAATAAAGTGTTACTGAATTGTAAACAGAGTGTTGAGTGTAAAATAGTACCTTTGATTTAAAGCAAACAGTACAAGTGTGTCATACTGCTCATGTTAGTTAAGGGGTAACATGTATGTTTCCTTCTTCAGTGACGTCTCATATGCAGAGGGACATTTTGCATGTTTACCAACAGGATGTTGATCTCACCAGCGAGCTCACAGGCTACTGTGGGTTCAGAAGGACAGGCAAGCTATCAGCTAATCACATGCAGCTGAAAAACAAAGAAAAAATCACACGCAGGGCTTTCTGCGTGTGATTTTTGGCTCATTTTGACAGTTAAAGGGTTTGATGTCTAACAGCTGCCCATCAGCAGGGTTTGTTTGTTTTGATGGCCAGGGTCTCATGGTGTGTTTGATCACAGAAACACTTGGGTTTTTTGCTGTTTAAAATGGTTAATGGATAAAGTAACAACGATGACACCTCATGCCACAGACTTGGGCCAGTCTACAGGTTGTTATATATTGGATAATCGTCATTATTCAATCATCCTGGTAGTGCTCTTGTGTTGCACATTTTTACAGTTGTATTCATTTTGGCCTGAGTCTGTCGCTCAAATGTCTTTAATGGGTCCTGCCTTCTCTCACAACTTCGTAACAACTTCACAGTGACTAACAAGAACCTTTATGAAGCTTTTATGAATAAGTTCTGGGTTTTCATTTCTGCAATTCTTCTTTTGGTTTTTGATTTGCAGAAATTGGTGTTTCCAGTTCACCAAGTTTGAAAATTCCTAGATCACTCATATCTGACTAAAAACTACTACTTTAAAAATCCCTCCATTGTAAAGAGATTTTCAGCTTTGGGGAAATAGAATATCCACCAATCATGTGATATTTTTCAAAGAAAGTGGAAATTTAAATAACCTGCAATCTTTCAAGAAAGATGTCTTCTGGGATTTTACAATGGCTCAGTGTCTTTCTTAACCTTAATCAAAACCAGTTTGCTGCAGTTGTTTTTACTCCATCATAACACGTCTGGTCACTGTGCCATCAGTTACCCAGGATGAGAGCAACCGTACATGGGGCCGCAGCACCCTCTTCAGGCCAGAAGAGTTCGATGACGTGAAAAAGGGAATCAAGAAGAAAGGTCGAACCTGGGGCCCCAGCTCAGTCCAGAGCAAAGAAAGACCTGCTGCTGCTGAGAGGTAGAGTGAATGCACACAGTAATAAACACAGAGGACACTCATTATTTAACATTATGATATATGAACTACATTACAGCTAAGGTTGTGTGAACAGATTGTGTTAAAAATACAAACAGTTGTACAGCATTTACTATTTCTGCATGTTGTGCTAGTGTATGAATGCAGCCAACTTTTATGATGACAAAAAAAGGGGATAAAAGTTAAAATTGAACTGCATGTCTGTGGTTTCAGGGTACGTCCTCTGTCTGACGGCAGTAATCCCTGGTCCACCAGCCTGGTCAAGTCCCAGAAGTCGGTCCCCCTCGCTGCACTGTTTGCTGAACAAGGTGAGCAAGAAATTGTAACGTCAGTGTTGTCACAATGTGAGCGTTTACAACATAGTTGTAACATACTCTGCATTTCTGCACTGTGAATTAAATGAATCAACATATTTTGTTTGTTTAATTAAAGTGACTATTACAGGGGTCATTTTCTGCTCTGGTTCTAATCCCATCCAGATAGACTAAGAACTGGTCTAAGGGGGTTTTCACAGCTGGATCATTTGGAGACACTCAGTGTGTTTACAGGCACAGCTTAATCAAACTAAGCTCATTCTTTTTCGCCAAATCAGACTTCTCTCCTTGTCCGTGTATACATGCAGCTGAGAAAATCAAATTATTGACATGAACGTGTCCTCCATCCCCAAACTAGGGGGTGATATGGGTCTTTTTAGCGGTACTATTTCCGGTTGACCCCATACAGCTGTCAACAACAACAGCAGGTCCATGCCAGACGTCAGAAGTGACTACAACTGCTGCTGGGCATTTTCAAGCCACTTCTACTCTTCGTGCCACTTCTCCTGGTGTTTTTGTGCCAGGGTTACGGGGGCATGGCACAAGCGCACATGCATTGTTTAATTATTCTCCGACTATGCTGGTTACATGGTAGAGGAAATCGAATTCCAATCCCATTATCTGGGTGTCTTTTTTAGAGTTCTCAGACTCTGATTATAGTCGGACTAAGGTGTTTACATGCACTTCAGTTGTCGGGTCTTAACCAAAGTAAGGCAATAATTTGGTTTTCTTGAGTGTCATGTAAACGTACTGATTGTTCCTAAAGGGTTGGCATTGCCTCCCTTTGGGTCAGATCATTATTTTACAAGAATGAAGCAATCACAGTCTAGTGTTAAACAAAGTAAGTTTGTAAAGATCATCAGGAAGAGGTGGTCCTTTTTCTCACTGAACCCTGGAGGGCTTTGCTTACACAGAGAAGTGACCCAACAACCAAAACAAACAGCTGGTTGATTCATCATATTAGTGGTAGACCAGTTATACTAGATACAGTTTGCGTAAGACGAGCTTTTATTGCAGCAGGAACACAAAACTAACCAGGGATTGAGTGCAACAACCTAAATGTGAATTCACACCTCAGTTTTATCAAAAGCAGGAAGTGTGTTGTTATCTGCACACGTCTAATGTCCCACTCGTGTGTTTTCAGCAGGTAAAGATGAATCCTTCTCCCCAGAATGTCCAGACAGCAGCTCCAAGCCAAAGCAGCTCAAGTTCCCCAACCAGGTGTACATCGATCTACCTCTGTGGAGGGACGAGCAGCAGCCTCAGAGCCCCGCTGGGCTGGGAGATGCAGGGATGGGGGGTCAGAGCGGCTCACCAGACACGCCAGACGACCCCTACACCACTACATCCACCTCGTCCACCTCCACCACCCCACAGCTCACCCCTACCAACAGCCTGAAGCGAACATCTGCCCGCCGCAAGACTGACTCTGTGCTGTACAGCTGCGGCTCGCTTCTGGCTTCAGTTGTGCTCGGCTACGACATACGGGAAGCTCTAAAGAACTGTGGCGAGGACTGCGAGCCTCAGCGCGAGGAGAAAGAGAAGAAGAAAAAGGAGGGGTTGTTTCAGCGCGCGACCCGCTTCCGCCGCAGCACCTCGCCACCGAGCGGTCGCCCCCGCAAAGACGAGGCATTATCAAACCACACCGCCACCCCACCTGTTAATCTCATCTCCATGTCGGCCATCGTGGAATGCAACTCCACCAAGTGTCTCTTACAGTCCGAGGCAGAGGTGTCGGAGTCAAACCCTGGTAGGGTCGAACATGCGGCTGTCAATCATCACACAGAGCCAGCCAGACCGAGCCCAGTTACACCCACAGAGGGCCAGAACAACAAGACCGCAGTAAACACACAGACACCCGGACAAACCCAAAGTAAGCCGCCAGAGCAGAGCAACCACAACACAGGGACACGTCTGCGCAGAAAGAAGTACACCACCAACCACACCTGTGAGTAAGACAAACCCCGAGTTGAGGGGAGTAACCGTGTGTGTAAGTGCTTCGAAAACATTCATGCACTAAATCTGAGTTTCCGTGTCGATTTCCAGCAAACGGCCCTCCCACTCTGCCTCCCCCAGCCACACAGAAGAAGCAGGAGAAGGAGAGGGATGGGGCGTCAGAGAAGCCTTCAGGCGGAGAGGCCTTGTCCAGACCCCGACCCGTGTCTTTCCGGGCCAAACCCCACGCCTGGGCCCTGCTGCGAGGACGCAACAAGAGCTACTCACTGGGCCACTACTCCGGGGAGAAGGCGGCACAAAACCTGAGCATGGTGCTGTCCTCTGAGGTAGGAGTGGGCTGCTCCCTGCTGGACATGGACACCGAGGGCCAGAAACGAGACTGCACCGTGCCGCTGTGCCGCATTCAGAGCTCCCCAGCACGGCCCTCTGTCTTCGAGCTGGAGAAGGAGTTCCTCTCCTAGGAGCCCGGAAAGTGACCTGCTTCAGTCACATCTCTTCCCAGTGTCCTAGACCATACAGACATACAGACATGTAGTTTTTTTGGCCTAAAACTCCTGGAGGGTTTAGAACCAGGCTGCCTTTTTTCATAGAACCCAGCTTGTTCTTAGTTCTAGGATTTGGTGTTGTCAGTGTTCTAGAGTTAAAATGAGTGAGACACCCGGAGAACGCCCGTCACGGTGAGGGGATCTAGAATGCGCACCTTGCTCTCAGTGCCAGAATGTGTGAGGCCTTATGCTGCGGTGGGAGTTACCTCAGAAGTCAGAAGTCAGAGCTGAGAATGACGTCAAATCCGAGTTACAAGTGTTTCAGTTAGCAAGTCGGAAAAAAGCGAAATGGGAGGTGGAAACAAGATGGCTACATCTACGAAAGTTATTTTAGCGCTTGCTTTATGTTCAGAAAGGCAAGCGCTAAAATAACTTTCGTAGATGTAGCCATCTCGTCATTTTCAGCTCGGACTTCTGACTTCCGATATAACTCGAACGCAGCATTACACCCTGCCTTTTTCTGTTCTAGAACAAACACCCACACCACTGTGTCGTTCTGAAATCTGAGCGGAACATTCCAGACGTGGATCAGCGGCACCTGTCCTGATCCCGCGGTACTCGACTGCCATTCTTCGTCTGCTCATCTCTCCCTCCCTCTTCCTCTCTCTCTACTGTCAGTGCAGCTAAACGTTGACCGCTGCTGCAGCTTTTTCGCAACACAAAACCCTCACCTTTTTATTTATATATATATTTTTATAGGTAATTTAATATGAAGAGACTTGATCTTTCCTTAGCAACCAGCAGGACATTACATTCCATGTCGGTTTTAAAGTTGTGCGATCACGCTTTTAGATGTTTTGACTTGAGAATCATGCATGCATGTACCCTTAAAATGTTGAACAAAAAAAATCATAATGCCTTGTTTGTAAATATTTCTTATTACCCAGTCCCAGCCTGATGCTGGAAGTTGTTTTGTATTGCCTATATATGCTGTTTTATGACTGTTTTAAAAGCCAGCAATGCTGCAGTACAGATTGTGTTAAAGGTACCGGTTACATTACATATTGCAGGAATTCAAGTTTCCTAACAGAGAACCCTGATGATGGTTCAAATTCAGGAGGACAAACACCAAAAGTCTTCAGAAAACGTGGAAATCTGTCTCTTTTAAAGTCAGATGAAATTTGAAATGACTTTTGAGATCTTGTGTTGCTCATCAAGATTTTTCCAAGAGTATTTATTGAAAAAAAAAATCTTTTTTTTCTGGTTTACTCAGTGAACTGCAGCAGAGCGGGGGAACACTTCAGCTACAAATGATTTTGTCAGGATACCTGCCTCACTGTCATGAATTTGTGACGAGTCCCCTCTTTTGATTTAGATAATTGGCTGCAACTGTGATGGCAGAGCATGATATCATTTTCAAACTGCACCGCCTGGGAGTGACCAAAACACTTGTTCGAAATACTGATTTGACAAAACAGAACTAGCTGTGCTGTAAAGTGGCTGGACCTGAACTGTCACAAGTGCTGAAGTTAGCCATGATGTCTGCTTTCTTCCCTCATTTTATTTAAGTCTGTAAACAGTTTAGTCTTTTCATCTTGAAATCTCGACCTAATTACCCCAGTACTACACTGACACTGCAAGAAAGAATACACCAACACTAATATGCTGATGTGTTGAATTTGAGAATTCTGGTTGTTATCTCAGATTCTCATGTGATCAAGCTCAGGAAAGCCTGCTGTAAACATTTGAGGACACAGTTTTCGCCGTTTTTGGACTATGAGTGCACAATTATCCCGACGTCAGACAGCTAGATGAAGAGCTTTGCAGGATTAATTATGATTTCTGCAGAATATATTCTGTATCTTGTCCCCTGGTCACTCCCAGGCCTCTCTTAACACTAAACAGATCATCGCAACATCTCTTCTTCGTTACTTGTTAATCATTTTGTCCCTCAAACTCTTTGTTGCTGACTTACTCCATTTTTTAACAAGTTCATCTGAAAATGTGACCACTTTTTAAAAAGACAAAACGAAAACAAGGGCTCATTTATGACCTCCCAAATGGTGTATATATGATTGTGTTTGCAGATGTGTGTATCACTGTGACATCTTTATGATTTAGCATTTGAAGTAAGTATCCCATGTTTTGTATTTTATGACCACTGACTATCAAACCAATACTGTTAAGGCCGAACTTATTGTGGAGTTGTGAAAGGAGCAGCTAACAAGCCAAGATATAACTGGATTTCCCTTTTATTTTGAAGAAATAAGGGGTTTTGTGTAAATACCACGATGCACTGGTGCTGTTCATTCCCCTCTCAATGCTGTATGTTACTTTGAGATTGAAGTCCTCTGTTGGTTGTCCACAGTCACATCTTTTTAAACCTTATAATGTGTCAACAAACCTAAAAACATTCCACTACATACAGCAGAGTGCAGATGACATATTTGTGAAACCAGTCGACAACATGGTGCATTGATTCTTCTGGCTATGGGACCAAATTGAACTCTACCAGCACTAAGGCCTCTCTGTCTTCAGGACCAAAACCACTAAATGAACTAGCTGCTAGTGAGACATTCTTACAAAGAAAACTTTTCCATACATTAAAAAGAAAAAAAAAAACTTCACAAACAACCTCAGAGTTTCAGCACAGTCATGTAACTGAATGACCCATCACCCTCTTATCAAATAACAATTCAAGACGTTCTTCGATCACTGAACATCTCTGCCACGCTGAATATGTCTCATTCAGCTTTGAGGTCGGTTGTTTCAGTGAACAGTTCTTATCATTACAGTATTGATTATTTCATGCCTGATTGATCAAGACTATCAAGTTTATCAATATTTTAAATAAAGTCAAAATGAGACTAAGCGCTGTCCTTTGTTTTTCCTTGGAGACCGAGTGATCATTGATGTTATTTTTCAAAGAATACATATCTGCATAAAATACCGGTCAGTCAGTTATTGATTATCCTGCATTGTCTAACACTGGTTAGTGTGGGTTATTTTTTTTAATTTTTTTTCTGAGTAGAGCAATTTTAAAGAACTTTTTGGCCCAATCTGCAATAAATACACATGATACATACAATAAATATATACGTATAGACAAACAAATAGATAGATATAGTTGTATTTGATTTTATAAGTATAAATAGACAAATTTGCCTTTTGAAAAGATTCACTATCTGGTGATGTTACAATATGAGCATTAATCACATTAATCTCGCTGAATTCTTGTGTGACTTTTTGAACAAGTTATTTAGAGCACCCTGTAGTCCCACCGGGCGATTACTTCCAGAGCCGGCCCCAAGCCTCAATGGGCCCCTAAGCAAAATTTGATTTTGGGCCCTCTATTTTTGGCAATAATATTGATTGTTGATCATTCACACACCTTCACAAATCTCTTTAACATTTCATGACATGCAACATACCTTTTTTCTCTTCTTCTCTTTTCTTTTCTCTGCTCCTGAAGGATATGTCCTTTTTTTGCGACATTTTTTTGCCTCACATCTACCTGCGTTTTGGATGCTCAGCGCACATTGCACAGCAGAAGGCACATAATGGTAGTGGAGCTTTAAAGTATCGGCAGTAAGAATCATAGGCCTACATCAGCAGAAGCACTAAAATGTTTTTACTTTATTTTATCTTTACAATAATATTTAATCATATAGAAAGCATCACTCATACATGCAAAAAATAAAACATATTTAACTTTTTTTTTTTTATTGCTCTTGGGGGCCCCCTTATGGCCTCAGGGCCCTCAGTTCACTTATGCCTTGGGCCGGCTCTGATTACTTCAACACACGTAAACCCTGTAATCTGAAACTTTGCTCATGTATAGTACTGACGTTCAACAACGTTTCAACTTGCCCAGCTATCTAAGTAGGTTCCTGAAACTTTTCTAAAACTAAAAGATTTTAAAGTCGGTTTTATCTTCTTCTAGTATCGGAGGAGTCAGGTGGAGTCAAGTTTCTGTTCCCTCAAAATATTTAACCAAAACAATGAAACAGAATCAACTTGTGAATCTTTATTTGTAATGCAACACTTATCAAATACATTTGGCACGGTACATTCTCAGAGCTGTTTGAACAGTTTCAGATTCACACTAAAGTTCTTCGCTGAATGTCAATATGAAACTTGTCGTTTGTTATAGTTTGATATGGACCAGTCTGAGTCTCCACCACACTGGACAACAGAAAAATGTTAGTGTTTCAGTTTACACAGGTCTGTGGTGATAATTCCAGTTTGTGTGTCGTCACAGTTTGAAGAGTAGTGAGAAATGAAACTCAAATATTTAAGAGAAAGAGAAAGTATGTGCTTTAAATGCTCTTTTAGGTTCTTGTTAAAGTGCCTCACTTTTTTTTTATTTATCCGTTTATTTATTTATTTAATTTTATGGGTGTAGCCGTCGAGGTAGCAGTGGAAATTCATGCCAAACTGATGGAAGTCCAATCCTACAATGCATCAGGTCTGAAGTTGATCTGCAACAAAGACAATAAAGACCAGAAAGAAGAGGAGAAAAAACATTAATAAACTGAACAAAGGAACAAATGTCCAGAGATACATTATCACCAGTCTACTCTCTGTGGCACTTCTAAAAATAGTGAGGAGGGTGGGGTGAGCAGAGGTAATTATCGTCATTGTGGGGAAAATCTCTCTCCTAAGATTCCTCCTCCAGGAGTTTCATTTTCCCTCCCTTTTTCTGTCTTACTGCCCGGGGAGACTGCTCTGTGACGGCCGAAATGTGACTCCTCATTGGGTAATCTTTTGTTACAGCAGAGAGGTTAGCTTTCACTCGCCCATGATCATGTCCACCTGGTCTGTGAGAAGCACTGACACAGACACACAAAGCAGAAACTTGTAACACTCTCCCGGGTAAATTAGCGCTTTTTGGTACTATGGAGATGTCATTTGGATTCCCATACAAAATGTATGAAATGCTGTCCTATACTTGTTCAACAGTGCCATATAATGAAGTTCACCTAAGCCAGTCACTTGCAATTGCAGCAGCAGACATTGCTCTTGTTTAGTGTCTGTAACTTCAATATCTAATCCTTACAGATTTATTTAACACGCAGAAATTGAGGTATGACGAATGATGATCGTAACCTTTTAATGCCTGACACCACAAATTATGGCCAGAAAATTAAAAATTTTTTGGAGCTGAAATGTTTTTTTTTCACTTACTGCTAAAAACCAAAAACGTCAAAATGTCCTTAAAATTTAACAAAAATATTTTTTTATCTCGTTTGATATATTTGATGTTTTTTGGAAAACTGATAAACTACAAGAGGACATTTTTATCATTTATCGGACTGTATTCAGGTGTTTTTTTTAGTAATTTGTTGATCATACTGATTTGTTAGAAGTATATAAAAGTATGTATCAAATATGATTGCAAAAGGCATTGAAGGGTTAAGACCCATAGTCTGAGCCTGCATTTGGTCTTACCACCTAAACACACGTGAGAATAACCTGTTGAATATGAAATCAGTGCAGCAAGCGTTGTCTTCTTGAACTAGTTTGCATGTGTTGTTCTAATAAATACAATGGTTGGAGAAAACCCGTAAACTACAACAAATTGTCTTCTGATACTTGAGGCACAATTTTAAATAATTCAGTGCATGTAGACCAAACAGTGTCTTCAGTGGTTCAATTTAAGGTAAGCACATATATTCACAGCAAAAAAAATGCAACTTTTGCATCAAAACTATACAAAATAACAGTGGACCAACTTCTTCTCATGCTAATCTAAGTCCATTCTGCGGACAGTACTACTACTCTACATCAGATAAGTCTGTCAGTGTCCATACCTGAGTGATCAGGGCACAGTGACACACTTCATGGTGCCTCGAGTGCTGCTCTTGGCTTGGCGGGGGATGGTGGTCTGGGCTTGGAGGCAGTATTTCCCTTTGTGTTTGAGCTCGCTCAGGGTCAGTTTGTTCGAGCAACACTCCATCTCAAACACTTCCTGAACAGCAGGAAACAGAACAAGAGATGAACGGGGGTGAGGTTTAAACTGGACTATTGTGCACTGTTGTACATAAAAATATATCAAGCAGTTCTGAAGGAAAATTAGCCGGAAAGGAGAATGAAAAGACTCGAACAAAAAGGGGCTCACTTTTGTTCATTTGGCTCTTTTCACAAGTGCTCAAATAGACACAAAGCCTTAAATATTGAAGAATAAAAAGTCTGCGTAAGTGTATTAACATGTAAATACAATAAAAATCTAAATCAAAGCCAAAGTTTGAATTTGCTCTTTCCTGAAAAAAAAAAATAAAGCCAGAACAAAACAGACATGGAGACATTTCAGCCTGTTTAAGTCACATGATGTGTGTGTGTGTGTGTGTGTGTGTGTGTGTGTGTGTGTGTGTGTGTGTGTGTGTGTGTGTGTGTGTGTGTGTGTGTGTGTGTGTGTGTGTGTGTGTCTGCATGTTTACCTCCTCTCCACTGTTGTGTGTGAGGTAAATCTTGTAGTGAAGGTTGCTTTGCATCTTTCGAACCAGAACTTTGGGAGGCCTCACACGCACCATGATCCCTTGCTCTGTGACGTTCAGCTTCAGAAGAGGAGGGCTGATTTTGGCTGCAGAAGTGAGGTTTACATTAGATGTGTGGCAGGATATATCTTCAGCTTTTTTTTAGCTTAGGCAACTTCATAACCTGTATTGGCTGTATTTACATACTTTTACAAACTAGTGTATTCAAGGATAAATTTTGTTTGACTTTGAACGTAGAATTTTTGTGTTTTATCTGTACAGTTTTTTTTGCTTCGCTTACTGTCTCTGAACAAAAAAAAAAAAAACATTATGTGATATTGCATCAGGTCAGGAAGGAGACCAGACAAAAGAGAAAGGATTCTGACAAGGAGGAGGAGGAGGAGAAGGAGGAGGCGTTTCCACTTACTGTCCCAGCGTGGGCTGAATCTCGGGGAGAGAGCCCAGGCTGATTTGCTGGAGGGCAGGGAGGAAGCATGAACTCGGGCGTAGTACCACTCATTAAGGTCAGAGGTTATGCTGCTGAGGTCACAGTGTTGCTTCTGGATCCCCTGACAGCTTTCCACGTCCAACCATTCAGGCTCACCGTAACTACATGGAAAAGAGACAGACAGATAACAACACAAATAGAAAGAAAGTTAAATTAAGAGATCAGCAAATAGAGTAGCTTGAATTATCTACATAAGACGTTATTCTGCAGTTACAATCCCTGATGGCGCACAAAACAACCAAATAGTTTATTGAAAGCAGCAATGAAGCTTATAAATAAATAGAAATCACCCTCAAGGAATCAGTCCTTGAGGGACACCTTGGGTGAGATTTGGCACTGAAGATAGTCGACAAAATTGATCATACTCCATCCTAACCTTTGCCTTATCTTAATTTATCTTAAATATTCAATTCTGATTGTTCTTGTGTGTGTAATGTGTAATGTCTCACATCTTCCACTGGATGTAGTACTGCAGTGGGGTGCTGGTATTGGGTGAAGTCCAGCGCAGGATGTTTTTATAGTCCACCGAATCAAACCTCACCTGAGTGGGCGGAGCGAGCTGGATCACTGGAGCTGAGGAAGTTATTGGTTATACAAGAGGAAAGAGAGTCAATTCAAGTCGTAAAAGGATATATATATATATATACTGTTTATCTTGTTAAGTGTACAAGGAAGCATTTTCGTAGACACAAATCATGATAAAAAAAAAACACACCGATCACAAATTGATGTAACAGCTGACAAGAAAGAGGTAAAGTGTTATGAAAATAAAGACAAATAATTCTACTTTTGCCATAAATACAAACAGTAAATACTAAAGAGCAATATAGCAATCAGTAAAACTAAAAAACAGTTTGTTTAATTTTTTAAAAATCTATATTTATCTTCATTGTTTGGTCAGAATAAAGAGATAACCCAAATTTTTGTTCATACATTAAAAAAGCAGAAATTATAGAACAGATATACATTGTTGTAATGTGACTTTATATGTAAACATCTTCATTTTATCTTTATTTAACTCTGTGACAGCACAAACTATAGGACACATTTTTTAGTAGGATAATGTTCAGCTTAGTCTTGTATTGTTTCTATGAGGCTGTCGTGCTGCAATTTATGAAATTTTGTCTCAAAATACAGCATAACACAATAAAACATAGTGTTTTAAATCCTATTAAATCACACAAAAAGTTCAGATGGTAACAGTTAAATTTTTCCCGAGTCTGTTTTTAAACAAACAAAAAAGTTTTATAAAACAAAAAGCAAAAAATATAAGAAAAAAAATGCACAGAAAGTTGATCTGAGATAGAAATTGAGTTTTAAGTCAGATAAATCAGTTCAGTTCATTTCAGACGGACTATAACAACAGTAATTTACCTTGCTGTGTGACACAGATGCCCAGACTCTTCAGTAGCACGGCTCCGAGCAGCAGGTAGTTCATGGTGTCGAAGCTGCTGGTAGATGACGGACAGGGTGGACATGCAACCAGCTCCACTGATGCCTCTGGCAACATGAAGCTAACCTTTAACATGCAGCAACTTCCCCCTTCCCCAACTTCCATGATGCAAAACCCTTTTATGGTATAGGCAAGGACAATGCAACAAAGTGAACGCAAGACAGAAGTACAATTTCGAGCAAATTGCTTCTGACGACAGAGCGACGTATCACCTTGAAAATGTTCCAGAGTATTGAGTGTTTTACCTCAGGCCTCACACGTACGAAGTCCTCACTTCTTTTCGAGGTGCTGAGTGAGTCAGCAGATCAAATGGTACTAAAACAGGCAGGCTCTTTGGAAAAACAAAAGCACAGGCAGATCAACCCAATGGGTCAATCATTAATTTTAATTTGATAGCACCAAAGAATCACAAACTTTATCGTAACTAAAGGAGCAGGACTGGATCATACTGTTTTCAGAATACCTAGAATGAATCCACAATAACCAAGGATTTGGCCACAGTGGCAGTAACAAACTATTTTTAATAACAGGTAGAAACCTCGAGGAGGACCAGACTCATGGATAGCCATCTGCTGTAACTGGATGTTACAGGAAAGAGAAATACAGGGTATTGTGTTGTGTTGTGTTGTAAAGCTTTGGCTTTGATTGTAGAGAATATTTTGTTATCATGCAACAAGATGCTTTAAAAACTACGTCAAATTCAAAGAATTCAGCTACTGAAAGTGTGGAAAATTGTCTTGCGTTTTCAGAGAAGCGGTTGTGGAAAATTTGTAACTCAAGATGTTTCTTGTCTTGTGAAACTTACAGCTTATGATGTCTTCATTTTGCTGCTTTACCCCTCGTCTAAAACTACATCTCCTTGAAAGTGTGGTCTCTGTTGTGCATTACTGTACATACTACCAACAATTTGTGATGAAAATCAAATTCAAATTTAACTTTATTTTTATGGCAGAATTTAAGATATATTGTCAAAGAGACTTGGCCTGACACTGAGACATTACGTGAGGAAAGAGCTACCTTTGGGAAACACTGGAGATAGAAGAGATAGAAGATTGAAGATAAAAATGGTAAAAAGAAAGAGTAAAACCTGAAGGACTAAAACAAGAAAATAATATTCGATGAACAGACAAGAGCTTTTTTCCATGTAAAAGGCATAAAAGGAGTAAAAACCTCTAAGACGGGAATTAAGAAAAAGACTAAGAACAGAGATAATTAATAAAATGACATAAAATAAACATTAAGAACTTTGATTAAAATGAACATTTGCAATAAGAAAAATACAAAAAGGCGATTAGTGAAAAGCCTGGTTAAAAAGGTGAGTCTTGAGCCTCTTCTTAGAAACAAATGTCCCATTATGTCTCTTAATGGTGGCACCAAACTAGTGACATGAGCCAACATGTGCATGTATGCATTTATCACTTTTAAAAGAAGAAAATGAAAAACACCAGTTTTATACACCACTTTTTCAGATTTGAGACAGTCGGCCCCATTATGTCAGTTCTTGGTACCGGATGCAGAAGCAGGTATATTGTAGTCAGTCAGTGACTCATCATTCACAGACAGTCTTTGACGAGCTGAAGCTTTAAGTTCTGTGCGGATGTATTTCATTTAACTGCCTTTTGTTCTCTGAAGGTCAGAATAATTATCACACTTCACTTGTTACCAGAAATAAGTGATAACAATCTGCTTGAAATGATTACGAAACATTAGCTGCTTACTGGAAACAGCTCGCCTAATAATCCTCAATGACTGTGCGAAAAACAGCCGTTCAGGCTTGTGTGAGAGGAGACGAGTAACATTTATTTCTTTGCTCTGTTGATCAGTTATAATGTTAAAAACTTTTTAATCCGTATGAAAGCTAAGCTGTTTTATTACTTTAGAAAAGTACTCCTGATCATGCAAACTTCATATTTCACATCATCATTAGCCATAATAATCACACTCTGCATTTTTATAAGGTTAATTTTTCTCACATTTTGTTACAGAAGTAATGGGTACACTATATGTAAATATACTTTTAAAACAATACTTAACTTTAATAGTGAATTAATGTACGTTATTTATTCATGTTTCCAAAGTAGTTGTTTTTAAATCTTACTTGTTTCCAAAACATTCTTTGTGTTTTCAAATTACATTGATTTTCAAAAAGTCTTTTATCATTTTTTTGTGTTTTCTAAAATAGATTTTGCGCACATGCAAAATATTTTCATGTTTTTGAAAATGCTCCCAGGTTGTATGAATTTTTCATTTATTGCCATTGACCTTCTGAGCCACCGTACTCAACACGTGGGTCTACTGCAGCTTTGGTCAAACAGGTTTGTGGTGTCAATATTTCTGTTCATTGTTCTCTGTTGGAGCCCAATAAGACATCAAAGCCAGATTAGGAAAGGTCCAAGCTGCCTTTTCCAAACTCCATCTCATCTTGATTTTTAGCGTTATATTTGTAAAACAAAGATGTTCGTGTTTGACAGCAACATCAAGTTTGCTCTGCTGTATGATGCAGAGATTTGGCAAGAGGTCAACAGGCACAGATTGGCGTCATTTCATTAGAGATGACTCACATGAATCTGACTGATATGTCTGTTTTTCCCTCAAACTTTAACTATACAAGTAAACAGACATCCACAAAGATCTAAAATCTTAATTCTGTTTAACAGAAGCACAGGAGATTGTAAAAAATGAACCTGCCATGAGGAGAAGCACGACATGCTGCCGATGATGGAATCAGTGTGAGACGCTTATTGAAGGATGTATGAAAAGCAAGAAATAAAAAACAGGCAAGATCTGTAATGATCTGTAATCTGCAAACTACCTGTGCAGGTAATTTGTAGTGGGTGAAAGAAAAGATGCAGATTGTCTGCAATGATGAAATAAATCAAGAATGGCATGAAGACAAATGATTCATGAATATTTACAAACGTTTAAAGCAAACCAAAGATGACCAGTGTGATCAAAATAGAGGATGTAATTTAAAAACAGAAACCGCAGATATTTGAATGGCCACTTGAGGCCGGGTTCAGAGGTGACTGAAGTTACCCTAAAAGTCGGGTCAGCAACCCAGATACTAGGATTCATCTCAGGTCATCTCAGCCCTTAGCATACCAGATAGGAAGTGAAACTAAAGTTAGTTACTGACTCTTACTGGAAACAAAATAATTTGCTTTGTACTCCCACACACACACAGCAAAGAGGAAGGAAACCTAACAGACATCTGTGCACACATAGACGCACACAGCGGGTTTCCCTGTCGCTCTGATGGCTGGTTTCAGAGGAAGGAACATGGATTGCACAAATAAGACAAAGAAACCTGTTCTTCTTCCTTCACCAAGTAACTGTATGAAGCTAAATCTGAAGCAGTTGTATGTAAAGTGAGCCACAGCAAAACCTCAGCTGTGATTTAGCTACTGAACAACATCTAAATACCAAGTTCCCTTCTTTTAAGAGGTTATATTTCACATATAGCAATGTTTTTAAACATGAGAACTAGGTCACAGATCTGGGTCATAAGGCAATGAATAAATCAGAGTATCCACCT
The DNA here is from genome assembly GCA_962446985.1 of Xyrichtys novacula. Classification (NCBI taxonomy): domain Eukaryota; kingdom Metazoa; phylum Chordata; class Actinopteri; order Labriformes; family Labridae; genus Xyrichtys; species Xyrichtys novacula. The sequence goes on along the minus strand of OY660874.1, from coordinate 18,694,778 downwards.
TTGATTTAAACCACATATTTAATCAGGACAAAATACAATAAAAAAAGCAGATTCACACATCTTTGTGTGAGAGGGGTTGAAAAACAAAGACATGACATGAGGGCATAAGAAAATGTACATAATGTGAACGATCAAATGTAAATCTAGTGCTGACAAATTATTATACAAGGGATTTAAACCTATTAGTGCAAAAAGCCAAATTCAAATATTTACAAATACCCAAGATCAATACGCTCAAAGATGGCACAGTTGACAGATCAACAGCGAAATGCAGTTTGTGTCCAGAATAATTAATTACCAATTCCATCTAAATAGACTGATGTCAGCTGCCAACAGCATCGCAAGAGCCGGCAGAGCAATGTTTTTGTATCCCCACAGATCCGCAGAGGAAACTACACCAAAGTTCACAACAGCTCTTGTGAAATGGACAACAGCTGACTGTGGGTCAGTGAACTTTGTGGAGGGCTCCGGTTTTCTGTCACAGGGAACAATCATTTTAAACATACAGGACCTGCATGCAACCAAACTTAGCCAAGGATCACCCAGTGTCAGTGAGTCATCGATGACTGCCCTCCATATGAACACAATTCGACATTTAGTACAGGCACTTCGTCATGCTATTTAAAGTAACAGTGTTTTTCTTTAAGAATAATAAACAAATTAAACCTGTATTTGGCAGAAAAAGAACTCTATTGCCCTCTAAGGCATGGTTTCAGGTCACTCTGGTGTGGCGATGTCACACTTTTTTAATGAAACATCCTTAAATCCAGATTGTTATGTACATTCATTGGAATTTATTGGACTCCTGAATTAACACATAGGGAAGCATTGATTCATACAATACATGAAATGATATATTGTAAGGTGCTACTGAAATTTAACATTAAAAAAATAAGAGTTTAAAGAGCCCTGATACAAAATACTTTTGAAGTATCACTAAGAATTGTTTTGGATTTTTTTTAGCTACACTACAGGAACAACAACTAAGTGCATGTATCATAAGTTTTTAACAATTAAAAAAGTCTAAAATCAAAAAACAGTCTTTTCTTTCTCTAATCAAAACTGACTTTAAAGTGCAGAAACAACTTGACACACCATCAGTCAACCTCATAATGCTTTCCATAAAAAAAACAAAGTTAAACACATTTGACACTTTCCAGTTGGTATTCCTTTTAACTACACAGTTATTTTTCCTAGGTCAAGTTAATATCAATAATAATTTTTGGTTATAATGTTTTCCATTTTTTCCCCCGTTCTTCTCCTCCTTATGTAGCAGCGCTTCAGTGTTCATGCTAACAATGCTTTACAGTCAAGTCCTGCTTTCCCTCACTTTATCAGCAATACAATCACATCTGAAGGACCAGAGCAGACCTGTCTTGTAACTCTCTCCCTCTCCTTTCATACAGAAAATTGGCACATCCCAGAAATAACAAATGCTCAAACTTCTGACCAACTTATATATTTATGTGCAAATAAGGAAGAAGGCGTTCATTATTTTTAAGACATATCTATCTAAATAGAGAGCACACTATTTTTGTCAGGCAGGTGATTAACCAGTATGTTAATATTGTAAGTAATACTCGAGGAACCGTATATGCATTACAGGAAATCAACCACAGTAAAGTTGAAGTGATAGAGTAGGAGTCAATGCAGTAAAGTCTGTATATGATGAAGCTAAAGGACAATTAGCAGGGTTTGATCTAAACATACCGGCAACTATTTAACAGTCTGAGAAATGTCATTTAAACCGAGGTAAAGAAAACAGGTGAAGTGATTTCACCGGTATCTTCTTTTTGGATTTGCTGCAGAAGAACAATACTAATAATACAGTGATAACTCTTTTATTGCCCAATGGATCATGAACTGGTTCCTTATGTACTCATGCTGAAAAAAAAAACAAGAGCTCCCTTTAAGTATTTTGTTTGTAACCGCAACAAAATCAAAGTCACGAGCAGAGATGTGCTAGTTTATATTTATTCTGATTTTTCTGTTTCATGCTGAAAGTGTAAGTATGCTGCACTGATGTTACTCTTGTTCAACACTTTGTTTGTTATGCTGCTTGGATATTATTGTAACTATGATGAAAACTGTAACTGATGCCAGGAGCTCCAGAAAAAGAGGAAGGTGTCTAACGTTTGACACCAGCAAACGCCCAATTTGACCTTACGAATGCAGGACTGCTTGAGGGAGACCAGTTTCATTTTCCACGCCACGGTAACCCTGCATTATTTCACCTGAACCCATTTCAACAAAAACTGGTCTTCTCTCATAAGCGGAGGGGAAAGTGTCTGGCGTCTCGCTCTCGTCAAGGTTTCTACCTTGCACGTACTCAACATTGTCAACATTCGGAGCCTCCTCATCTTCATCCTCAGCTGACACACCAATCCGCATGCGACAGTCTTGTTCGGAGTCCAAAGCAGGCGTGATTTCCGTCACGTCTGTGATTACGTCTGTGGTTGGCAGCAATAGATCGGGGGATTGGGGCTCCATTACAGGCACCAAGACCTGCTCCTGGTCAACCCCCAAGGTCCACTGCTTGCGTGTACCAGGGATGTTCTTTAAAAACAAAATGACAAACAATGAGGGAAGGAAATCTCAACAATAGGGATGGACTCTTTCAGCAGGTTTGAATTTCCTATGTGCACAAGCACAGTGAGGAACTTCTGGATGAGCCAAGGGTCTGCAATCTGGTTTCTGGTTTACATGCCACTTAAAACAAACTCAAAGAATAAGCACTGTCTGTGAAAGAAAGAACTATAAAGTCTCAGAAACGTGGAAATTCCTGAGAGCAGAGGATGGCTCTAATAATTGAATTGAACAGTGAATTGAATATTTCCATTTCAGTAAGGCTCATTAAATAAAAGCGGAGACTGCTGAAGGGAACTCACCATAGTTTGTGGAAAAGAAGATGAGGCTGCAGTCTTCTTTTTGTAAACCATGAAGCCGATAAAAATCAGTGCTGCCACGAGCAACAAGCTGGCCACAATGATGTAGATGTAATCTAGATGGAGCAGATGTAAAAAACTAAATCAGCAATAAAGTCTTAACAAATACACAAAAAGTGATTTTGACAGGAGCCACCTGAAACTCAGGAACGTTTTTCTTCTTAATTTTCATCAGTCTAAACACAAAATTGGCATTTACATATATAACTTTAAAATAAGCCAACACCTGATACACTATATATTACATTTTTTAAGCCCTAATACCTCTTGGTTTGATTTTGGTACCCGCGTATATTCAGCTGAAACCTGATCATAGTGGTACTCATGTATGAGCTGGAATGCTACTCAAGATTCAGAGGTGTGTAGACAAAAGGGAAAGATCCAACCCAGTGTTCATTTAGACATCTATTTCACTCTTAGTCTTTAGATGAAAATGCACATTAGTTTATGTTGCATTTGAGTCTCCAGTTCTACAATAGCTTTAGTCGGTAAAAAGTTATAGCTTTTATTTCATGTGTTTCCTCTCTTTAGACTAATTCAATCAGCTGATTTAAAAACTAATGTCAAGGTTTAAATTATGTAAAGCAACATTTTACTTGCACTGATCTTGATCTGTTTTGTTTGTTTTCCAAGAGTGTAAAACATTAAGATTTGGTTTCAAACCCTGAGTTTCAGAGTAACACCTGTCTTCTAAACGTATTTTTCATCCACACAATTTTTCAAAGTGCAATAATTGCCATGTATCCATTAGTAAAAACAAGGGAGTAATGAAAATGCTCTACTCAACAGTCTGTCTGCGTCTTTTCCAACGGGGAGGCACAGTAGTCTTGCGTGGCTTCAACAGACATTTTCTCCATCTCTCCTGTGATCTTCAGACAGTGTTTCTCCTGGGCAGCGTCCACATAAAGCTCCTCCTCACACACACTCTCCACACAGCTGAAACTGTGGGGCTGCTCTTTCTGCACACAAAACACATAATAAGTAGAACAAACAAGTTAAGCGCACTACTTACAGAGAATAGTACTTCAGAAAATAATCATAGAAACTGTGTCCTGTCGACTGTTTCTGTGTGGACTGAAATCACTGCTATTAACACAACAAACACACAGTGTGCAGACTGACCTGGTTTAAGATCACAACTTCGTATTTGAATTCGGGAAGATCTTTAGTGACCTGTGGGTCATGGCTTCTTCTTTTCCTGGACTCCGACTTCAAGTGGTTTGCCTGGTTTGTTTTATGAAACAGCCAGGGGTGCTCAAAGCTGAGCCGGATGGTGTCATCCTTTTGGGCAATGACATCCACTGATGGAAGATCCACAACACCTGGACACCAACATGAACATGGTTTAGGAATACACTGAATCCAGATTTCTTGCAGGCGACTGAGGCATCCAGAAATATAAGCAAAGTTTTGTCATGTTCTTATTTAAACAACATTACTGTTTGTGTCCCTGAGACTTGGATGCACATACCACTCATTTATCCTTTCCAACATTTCTGCAAACTGTGATTTTAAATATTTTGGAGCCAGCTGTATTCACACTTTTTTAACGAAACAACTGAGAGATTTGGGACTCAGAGGTCGACATGTTTGAAGCATATTTTAAGAGCTCTCCAACAAATGCTTACCTTTTTTCATTATTATTTTTCCTCTCATTTGCCATGTTGTGGCTGCTAACTTTGGATCCTGCATTTAAACTCATAAATGAACATGTAAGATAAACAAAGACAGATTAAAAAGCTTCAGAGCTTTGTAGTTTACATTTGTTGTGTGCAAGTTAAAAATTATTTATCTTTTGGTTTTCACTTCTCTTATTTCTTGATATCCATGTAGTTAAAATGAATGACCACGCCAACTGACCAGAAAGCCAAGATGCAGTTTCTATATTACAGGTAATATTGGGGCTCTTTATCTGGCAGGAGGAAAATTCAAGTCGACAAAAAGGTTTTGAATTTGCATGTTCAATATGGACGGCACTTTTCTTACATTTCTGGCCAATTAAAGCGTCCTGGAAATAGCTGAACTCAATTCCTTTAGACGGAGCGGACTGATTCCCTCCAAGCACAGCAGTAACAGTGACATAGTATTCCAGGTCTGTTTCAGAGAGGAATGACAAGTCAGCCTGGAGAGCTGGTGGATCCACCCAGCGGGTATGTGGATCCCTGTGAAAAAGAATAAGAAAAGAGAAACTCAGCAGACAGTACAGTGCATACAGTAGTTTGTGAACAATAAGATGTTTGTAGTCAATGATAAATGTACGTTTTAAATTTTGCTTTAACAAAGCTTCGAACTTCAATTTCAAATTTACAACCAAAGAAGTAAAAGTACTTCGTCAATATCCTAAACAGGGCCTGTAAAACGGCGCTGAGCTTTCCCGATGTCCGTGCTGTAAACACAGTCAAATCATTTGATGTGTATGAACACAATGAAGACTCATGTCTTACCCTGAATTACAGCGGATGACGACTTTGTATTTCAGTCCTGGCGGGGGATTGTCATAGGCCCATTTCAGAATATTTTGCAGATTTCGGCAGTGGAGGGTCAAGTTTGTTGGTGGCTCCACTGTGAAAACAGACACACAGAAAAGAATCAGTATTTCCAACTCACAAATTGGACACTAAGAGCTAAGACAAAACCACAAAGTTAATATTATATCACAGATTAGCTCCTCACTATTTACAGGGCTGTTCTGTTAGAATAGCACCAGGTGGCTAAAAACTGGTAAAACAATGTTTGTAATGCTCATCACTGTTAAATAAAGAAAAACTGTAGAAGGATAAAAGTCAAAATGCTGAGGAAAAACCTTTATTTGACCAGAGGGTCCCACTGAGATTAAAGAGAGACCTGACTGTATCACAAACATACAAACTAATGACACAAGCATAGTTACCCGATCTAAAACAGAGATTCAAAGACACATCCAGCTTTCAAGGAAAACAACCACATGCCTCTGTCCCCATATTCTTTACTATTCTCTCAAGTTTGTTAAGATATAGATGTATTAAACTGTTTCTTTTTGTTGACAAGTTTGAGCTTATAAAAGGATGGGTTTGCAGTATTTAAAATGAACCAAAAGAGGGCACTGTATGACAACCTGTGTACAACAATGTACTTCTGCTGAACCCGAGAGTCCACACAGACATAAAGGGCTGTACTTCTCAAAAACACTCAATGGGACACGAGGCTTAAATTCAGGAAGTATGTTTGTCTTTGTTTAACACTTTATTATTTAGGGTTAAAGATGAAGCTGCACACACACCTGTCTGTGAAATAAAGCTCAAACTCTGTGTCACCAGAGTCACCGCTGGTATCAGCAACACTGATCAGCACTGCCTCCACTCAGTACGTGTTTACACAAATGTAGCACTTTGTCTGTTACAGGAAGGACTTGCTTCATAGCTCCGCAGAGAACCCGTGTCCACACACTACAATGACACAACCAGTGGTTCTTCTGCTTGCTTGTGTTCTTAGAAGACTGCCTCAGATAAAACCCTCAAAAAGGATTCCTCTGATTTCATTATTCTTGTTGCTGATGAAATAAAAGCAAAGAGAAGATGACAGATGGGCACAAAAATGAAGACAAAATGGTATCTGTCATGTGTTGGGATTCATTTTGGTCTTGTGTTGCAGCCAAACAGTAAAAAAGCAAAATTCAGTGAAAAGAAAGCAACTGAACACACCCTCCCAAGACATTTGTGAGTCACTTCTGTTATCAGAAAGCTTGCGAGAAAGATTTTCATTTCAGTTTCAGTTCAACTAAAACTTTACATCTACAGTACAAGCATGAACGTGACGAGACACACCTACTGACAACAAAAAAACGAGCCGTGGGAAGAGTGAAATCACAGATAGAACCACGTGAAAAGGTGATAACCACAAAAGTAGCGTTTGGTTACCAAAGGCTGTCACCACACTGCAGTTTGAGGCACACAGTTACGCAGACACACACGCACACTCTCAGGGACTTGGTTTAGTGTATTTCCCGTGGTGAACTTCTGTTATGCCTTCAAGCTGGTTAAAAGCAGAACCCATATACTGATGCCTACATTATCACTTTCAACTCTGTAATGACAAGTATGCAAATGTTTCCTACCCATTTGGCCTCATCTTTGACAGAATTTAAAAATGCTTTACATCAAGGACATAAACTTAACAGTAAAACAATATTTAAAAAGACATTTCTAAACCACCTATGAGGTTTAAACTTCAGGTCACACATAGAACCCTATTTCAATCCACCAGTAACACTGCGGTCAAACCGTCATCTGCAGGAGTGGAGTCAAACCCATCAGAGAAAAAAATGAAATAACACAAAACACTTTCACACAAGTCTTGGTTTGTGTGAGCTGAGCAGTTTGCTGCGGGTTGTGTTGACATCTGAAGACAGAAAACAGAAGCAGACAAAGTTGACTGATTTCTGCAGACAAAGCAAAGACCTTTTTGCAGAAGCAGGAAGAGAAAACCGATGCTCTTTTTTTTTTCTTCCCAAAGCTGGTGAGTTGCAGAAAACCTGTCATATGATGACTAAAAAAACCTGCCAGAGCATCTTTACAGATGGACAAAGCTGCACAAATACGTCCGTTTAGTCATTTGTATGTTGCTGAAGATTGGGTTGCATACACATCAGCGTGCAAATACAATCAGTTAACATGTTCCTATACTTCTACTATTGTTTACATAGCAGTATATCTAGTAGGGGTGGGAGAAAAAATCAATACAGAATAGTTTTGTGATATTTGTCTGGTGATATATTGCATCATCTCAGGTCTACGGAAATTGAAAAATAATTCTGTTTCTTTGTCCAGTGAGGTCAGCAGAGATGAGATCATAGAGCAGGAGAGAAGGAGAAACATGGCAGCGCCTGGGGAAGGACATTAGGAATGCAAGCGGGATGCAAATGAGATGGACCTGACACACGAGGTTTGCGAGAAGTGCAACATGAAAATAAAATACTGAGCAAAAAAGACAAACATAACAGAAAGACAAATGCTAAATCAGTTAAGCAGTTGAAAACATTGTTTAAACTGCCATATATGGTGTTGCAATATTTACTGTATTGCAAAATGTTTAAAATCGCAATAATATCTAATCATGGCTCAAGTATCGTGATAATATCGTATTGTGGGGCCTCTACTTTTTCCCATCCCAAATATCTAGTATGCATGTTTCCAGCTATATCTGGATGTTGACACCTAACAGGTTGTTTTTAACTACTGTCTCTTTATTGTTGGAAATTCTATCTTTATTCCCTATTGTTTGATTTTGGCTGATCTCACCCATACACAAACCAAGCCTATTGTTCCAGTTAGTCATGGCTGTGAGCCAACTTGAACAATACCAACAACCAGGCTGTAAGCTATTTATTAAGTGCCCTGTCGTCATGACTGAATGGAGCTCTGTATGTACTGTGACAGATGTGCCAGTGAACTCAAACTTAACACCCCAAGGCACCACTAATAAAAACCTGGGAAAACTACAGGGGGGTGATACAATATACCATTATGTGTCGTTAATAAAAAAATATGTATAATGATAATGCTTTTCACTGTTAAAAAGCACTACAACAGCAAATGCATATGCTTGAATTCTGATGCACCTCTTTTCACCATCGCTGATCAATTTTCAGTATATAGAATATAGAGTAAAAACACACTTTCAAACACCTCGTACAACTTGAAGCCAAAGTCTTCCATTTAAATTCTTTGCTTTCTTTGACTCACGTTTCAAAAACTGAAAGAAATTATTCAAAACAGAAAGAAAAATGAGGAACCAAATCCCCACAAGACAATGTGACTCGAAACAAGTTTGTCATTTCATCAAAATGACACATAACCTCCTGTAAACCATCCAAAAAAATCCACTCATCCTTGCAGCTTTACGTCACTGTTTTAGTTACAACTCAGCTCTACAGATTAACAGAGATATAGAGATTTAATATTTGACCGTTTTTCTAGTCTGCGTTCACGTAGGAGGTTCACATGTTGAAATTGTTCTGCAGATATCCCTCCTATCACATTAAGGGTCTTCACAACACACCCTTTGATTTATTATTAGATGACATTTGACACTTGCACTGAGATCTACTCAGATGCATTTGAGAAGTTACCACTGCCAGATTATCTTTCTAATGAAAGCCTGGGCACAGCTCTATAAACAGTGTTATTGTTTACAGTTATTGATCATCATGTACAAAGCACTAGGCCAACGTCTGCTGTCAAATTCTCCAAATAAGAACAAAACCTGGTCCCAGACCTGTATGTGTACCAGCACATCAAAGGCAGACTGCTTGACATTTACACCTGCAGTTGTACCCACAGGGCTCCAATCAGACCGTAGTATCTGCATGAGTGTACACACAAACAAAACAGTCTACACACACCTTACTACAACACTCAACATCATATCTGTGACAGTTGACTGAATAACAGATGAACATAGTCGACATGACTTGACCTGCTGATGCCCGAGGCCACGTTTTCAACAGTATATACAGCGGTTGCTTTTTTGGAAATGCCAACAAGAGGCAGAGACACTTGAAGCGTGACTTTAGCCTCCTCAATTACAGGTACAATGTACCCGCCTACCAGCTGTATCAGCAGAACCGTTAATGATGCCAAACTCTTAACCTTGGTATCTTCAAAACTGATCATACATCAAACATTTAACCCCTGTGCAGTGTGTGCCGATAGAGAAATGAGCCATTCAGACCAAAATCAGTTTCTGGACCATGTTTGTTTGTTTGTGCTGCAAAGTCATGCCTTTTTGAATGGGTGTGTATGTGGTTTCTGGTGCTGTTGCAGTCACTCTCAAGCCAACCCTCAAGGAACTGCAATTTTTTAGCACTTCTGCAATGGCTTCATTTCTCAAGGCCAGAGATTACTGCTTGGCGTGACCAAATGCTGACTTGCTCTCAGTCTTGCAGATCATATGTGGCCTCACTTCCCAATTTAAGGAGCAACTTCACTCATATATGCAGAAGTATCAACCCTTAAAAAAAAAAACACAGATTGCATCTTAAGATCTAAGGGATTTTCTAGATAAGGAAATGAAGAAACTCTGTCACTCTGCAGTTCATGGCTTGTTGGGAGTGTTGTCACTTAGTGAGATGCTTGATGAATATGGACCAGGTTATACTAAGACACAGTGAACAATGGACACAAATTCAAAGCAGTCAAGTCAAGTTAGATAACTCTGATTGGCTGCTTCTGAGATTGTCTCAATTCCTCCTTCAGATTTCACTTCCAATCCTGGCAATGTTAAACAAAAACCACACTGGGTATAGAGAAAAAAAAAATCTTGTTATGACCGAAACCATACAGGATCCGTGTTCAGCGTGTTTCGTATTTGCTCCATAGAGCATCATCGCTAATTTGGAAATAATTCAGTGACCGTTGAGCCTCTACTATATGTGAAAAAGCAACCTGATTATACAGTTTTGGTTTTTGCAGGTTTACATGTGTTTAATAAAGTAAGCTACGCTCCTTTATACTGTGCTGCTACCTTCAGACAGAATAAGCAGCTCAAAGTTCTGTTGGGGTCCACATGGATCAGGGATTGACCATTGGATTGTTCTGTGTTACTGATAAATCCATAATCAGGAAGTATTTCTCATCTACACAAACTGATACACAGTCGGGGTTCGCATATAGTGTTTTATTTTAAATAGTTTTTGTGCGTTTTCATGCTTGACTTCCTGTCTAGGACGATCTTCTCTGTGTGGATTGATGTACATTGGAAGCGTAGAGCAGAGAAAAAAGACTCGCCGCGATACGACGCTGCGACGGAGCTGATATGCGTCCTGTATGCTTTGCTGCATTGATTAGAATGGCAACCTATTTGCTGCGTGATACACGACGCTGCTGCTACGCTCCATCCTGTAAGTTTTAGCCTTGACATATTACCATTTAAATCTTTGCCTGACATGTTTTATGTCAAAGTGCTCATACTTTCACTGTTCCAAAGTGATGAATATCTTGGTCACTTAAAAGGAAACTTGTTTAAAAGGTGTGAAAATAACCACAAACAATAAAAACTGGGCGCAGCTCCAGACAGGATCTCAGACTCTGTGGCTAAACTGTCAGATTTGTTGACTGGGTTTGGCCGATGCTAGGTGAGCAGTCACTGCCAGTTTAATATAGATTAACATTACAGGTCAAAGTCCATATAAAGGCTGGCCTACGCTGGTTATACAATGTTTTAGTCAAGTTCAACAAACACTGGCTACATACACCTAATCTCTATTTTCTACATCAAATAAATGCCAAACCACCACAGCAAGCTGCAAGATTTCATCATCCATCTGTGCTTGTTTGCATCAAGCACAGTTGAAGATTACAACATGACGTCAGTTACTTGATGCAGATACATCTCACAGAGCGCTGCTGGAATTTGAAGATTTCTGTCAAACTGTGTTGCCACACTTGGAGGTGTTATGAATAATACAGACAAAAGCAACAATCATAGTTTTAGTCTATTAATGAGGCAACATGAAGCAAAAAAAAATCAACTATGGGGACATTTTGTGGTTGAAAATATACATTACATGAGGCATTACTCGCCTAGCGCTCTATGCAGAGGGTTTGTCTTGAGTGGGCGTTGTGGGTTTCCTTTCAACCTGACACCTTTTTTTGTGTCACTCCTTACTTGTTTCCCACTGTCCTCTCCTAATAAAGGCAAAAAGCCCCGAAAATAAATCTGAAAACATACTTAAAATGATAAATCAGCATGAACAGAACTTGAGTAGTTTCATATCAGTATATTTATCAAAAAAAAGTTTCCTGTCAGACACTACAAAAGGGAAACTAAATGTTCTCAGAGCTGGTCAGGGATCGAATGAGTTAGAGTAGTATACACATTAGTGCTGGACGATAATTCGATAACAATATATATCGATCGATAGACGTGTGATGCGATAGAAAAAAAACGGGTCGATAAAAAGTTCGATAGAAAAACACAGTTTCCCTTTCTTTTTCATCATAGCCTATCATGTAGCTTTTACTACAGTCATTACTTCCTCCCAACCAATCACAAACGCAGACCCAGGTACGCTACGGCACCAAGCCCAGCCCCTCTCAAACCACAACAGACAGCACGTGTATTAGAAATAATGTTACAGCAAGGAGAAGCGGAGGACATTGTCCCGAAAAAAGGTTTCAGTAGTTCACCAGCATGGCAATGTTTTGGTTTTTAGAAGTCTGACAAAAAGCGACCAGCGGTCGTTTGCAAAATTTGCAGAGAATTAGTAAAAACCAAGTCTGGTAACACAACCAGCTTGTTTTACCATCTGAACCGGTAGCACCGGCAGGAGTACGAGCTGTGTCGGCCGCGCCGCGGCTCCACGTCGTCGTCGTCGTCGGAGGAGGAATCCTCTGGAACCGCTGCCAGCACCAGCACAAAGCATGTAAAGCAGACCAAACTGGACTTCGTTTGTTGCCAAAATACGACAAAGCGTCCAAGCGGCATAAGGACTTCACCCATGCAGCAACATGCTCCATAGCGAGGGACACACTGCCAATAACTACCGTTGAAAAGCCTGGCTTCAAACAGCTTCTAGCCACTCTTGACCCGCGATATGAAGTCGGCCGCAAGTATTTCTCAAACACAGCGCTTCAGGCATGAAAATGGGTCAGGGGTTGAGAAGGTGAGAAGGGTGCGGAGGAAATACGTTCCGGTGTTGTACCGTAGAATGCACCCCTGCATCCCGTCCACTCATTAGCTTCTTAAAGTGGAAGAAAATGAGCTCATATTTTACAAAGACGCGAGTATGTGGATCATGGCTACTAGCAGGGGGTGCATTCTACGACACAACACCGGCGTGGATAAGTCCTGCTTCTCGTGCTCAGTTTGCGTATTAAGTCAGTCACATGATAATTAAAAAATAAAGAAATCTCCCGACCCCGGGAGAAATATTTCAGTGTTCAGACACCAGGTTGTGGGCAGTTTCCCACACAGTTAAAACTGGTAGTATGCTATTCCCACCTAAAGCTATTCTGTTTATTTATATATTTGTTTGTTTTGTTTATTTTCATCAAAAGACTTTTAAAATATTTATTTATCAGATTTTCTGGTCACTTTAGTCTTTATGTTTGTCAGTTTTTACTGACGTCACTCAGGCCACTTAAGTTGATTTCTTTTTTTTTTTAAGTTCTTTTTTAAAAAAACTTTCAGTTGTGGAAAAAAAAAAGGTGGTTGAATAAAGGTTTGAATTTGAATTCAGTGCTTGTGTGTTCTTTATTAAAAGTAGGTCATTAAGCAATAGCATAAAACATCCAGGGCTGCAATTAAAATATATGTTAAATAATTATAATAATTATATCGATAATTATCGATATCGATCAATATGATTTATTTTTTATCGATATGCTTTTTTTCTATATCGTCCAGGCCTAATACACATGCTTATCATTGCAAAGGCTTGGGCACACATCTGGGAGAATACAGCTTCTTGTAAAGTGAGAAGGTACTTTTGTCAGAATATCAGCATGTCTATGACCAAAATTATAATACAATATCTACAACATCTCTTAGAATCTCCATGTTTTCTTACTGTTAAACATTAATTTAAACCACACAAGGTCCCAATTCAGTTTCATATCCAAGGTGAAAACACTGATGAGTTAGAGTAGTATACACATGCTTATCATTGCAAAGGCTTGGGCACACATCTGGGAGAATACAGCTTCTTGTAAAGTGAGAAGGTACTTTTGTCAGAATATCAGCATGTCTATGACCAAAATTATAATACAATATCTACAACATCTCTTAGAATCTCCATGTTTTCTTACTGTTAAACATTAATTTAAACCACACAAGGTCCCAATTCAGTTTCATATCCAAGGTGAAAACACTGATAACACAATGATTTGCAACTCTCTGGACATTAAGCAGAGGAATTTTTCTCGACTTAAACTTTTCCTCTAATTCCTCTATGTTTGACTCCTACCTCTCAACTCAATACAGTCTTTGGTTTTATTCAAAAAGTTTGCAACAACACAACACAAACAAGGTGTGTTGAGCAACACTGAAATCTACAAAGAGGAAATAAAGAAACCCCTCCCAAAACAGAAAACATATTTACTTCAATGGGATTTGATCAATTTATCAGCTTTATATTAAATTTACATAACATAACATCTACAGTCTTATAATTTTACATAAATGTATTCAGTTTATAGCTGTAATGTCATACTGTTGAAAGTTGTCAAACGTGTACACAACTAGCTGAGGCTTTTCATACTAACAAGCTATGTAACTCATAATCCTGCAAAGATATTTAATCTGTAATGATTCTGTGAGATCAGCCCGTTTGTTTACCACTCAGGATATAATCTCATACTCCTCCTGAGAGACTCACCGTGTGGCCCAGCCTAACCCATTCTAACCTGTTTACGGGAACCACCAGCCTGACACGCCGCAGACATACAACACGCACACTGTTGAATAATAAGAGCTGTTTTCTATCACCTCTGTGGCTCAGAGGAGTATTAAACAGACTGATATCACGACTTCAACTCATACGAGAGTTAGCTTGCTCAAGTTAACAACAATGTTAGCTTCTTACCATGGCTCTTCGCAGCCCGTGAGTGGAGAAGCAGGAGGAAAACTGGAAACAACAGCGTAACAACCCTCTCCATATTCGGCTGACACAACCGAGACACTCTTTGCCTCCTAATTATCAACTTTACATGAAAGCCGGGCTCCTATTTGTTCGTTTAATGCTTCATAGTGTCGCTACTGCAGCAGCGCCACCACCAACTCCCCCTTCCCGAAAATCGACGACGTCTCACGAGCGGATCGAGTGGACGAAAAAATACAGAGGATGGGAACGTCCCCCATGACGCGTTCATAAACCTCGTAATTATGCACTTCCGACGGTTGCACGTTCAAACATGAAGTCATTTGCATTCGCTTACTACTTCAACGGCAGCATGAATCAAATTAAAAAGTCAAGTTAGACAACGGATTGTTTTTTAAAATAATGATGTTCCTAATTTGAAACAACAACATCTTCTTAAAAAACACTTCACCGTTTAAGTTTGCTAGTCATTTCAGCTCTACCGGTGCGTCGAGTCGCATTTTCTGCACCAGTAAGTAAACAAAAATGTCCGAGTGTACTTGAATGTGAGATTTAAACGTGTTTGTCATCGTAACTGGAAACCACCAGTGCTTCCAAGGGTTTTTCCTCGAAAAAGGCCGGTTTTTGTCTTGTAAGGAAATATATTTATTATTAATTCATCCATGTATCCATCCACATATGCAGTTGTTACTAAAAATATGACTTACTGACAGGAGAGAATACATTTTGAGCACACTTCACAGAAGCTGTAGGCCTCCTGAACATGGGGTTGGCCTTGTCAACAAGATACATAAGTGGGATAAACTGTGGGATAACACTCTTTTCTGACTGTGCAGTCTACTGTGCAACACGTAGTTTATTGGTGAAGAAAAGTCTGTTACCTTTTTTGTCTATTCAAGTTGTGAAAAATTACATCTCCTTAAAAACTTGAGGCTGAAATCTGCTCCTAATTTGAGTCACAGCTTTCTCTGTGGGAAAACACTCTTGTCTGACTTTGCAGTCTACTGTGCAACACGTAGTTTATTGGTGAAGAAATACTGTTACCTTCTTTTGTCTATTCAGGTTGTGAAAAATTATGTCTCTTTAAAAACTTGAGGCTGAAATCTGCTCCTAATTTGAGTCACAGCTTTCTCTGTGGGATACTTCCCCTAGCCTGACGTCAGCTGGATGTGTGATTTTTCCTCCCCATCCCAGCCCCAAGCTGACGCATTCGTATACCAGCTCTTCAGCAGTAACTTGGGGTGAGTAACATATAAAAAAAGCTAGAAAACTTTTACAGCTTTGATGAACTTTTTGTCAACTTGACCAGTATTGTAGAATTGTTCAGTTCAGTTCACTGTTGTCAGAGGAGTAGAAAGCTAAGCCTGCTCTATATTCTCATATTACAGTACATAGCTTGTGCATTCCTGTGTCTGTTATGTAATAGAAACAGTCTCGCAAATGTGTTCTGATGGGCAGAAACAAAACACTTCAACTACACATGATGCTGGATGAAAAACAAGCGGATGAGATGTACCGGTTACACCCCAGCTTCATTTGTAGGGTTTTAAAAGCACAAACTTTAGGTCCGAAGGTGAAATGTTTGAGGTTTGAGTCACTAAAAGTCTAGGTCCAGGCAGACTTTGTGGTCAGAACCTCATTTATTTTTATCTTAGTGCATGGAAACCCTTACAGCCTGAACACAGAGAGAAATCTATCTTCCTTAGGTCTACACTTATGTGTAACTTTCACCTTACAGACTAACATATTTTAAGCAAATCGAGGCACTCTGAATCCTTGAATGACCTTTTCTGTCAGCAGCCTACATTTTCACCTTTTTTGATTACTGTGGTTGTTACTGCAAGATCCGTATCGATAAAATTCCCCTGTATTTCACTATCTTTGTTTCAATGTTGACACTGCTGCTGGTGCTGAAATCAAATTTCTTTTTAAGAGAAAAAAGGAGAAGTCAAGTCAGAACCCTCGCATCAACTTGTGTTATATTATTTCTAAATTTTCTGGTCTTTTTAATCTACTTGCTGCACTGCTTTCCTCTCGCAGCTACTACAGCCATTTCCTCTGAAAACCACACTGTTTGTGCGTCAATGAACTGCATAATTTTAGAGAGCTGGACCAGCAGGTTTCCTCTTCTTTGCACATACATACCAGCTGAAGCGGACGACCTAAGTAGTTTCATTATTATCACTTGTCATACATGGTGGTTATTTTTCGCTCTGATTTGGTCTCCAAGTTAGTATTCATGGCAGCTTGTTGACGTGTGAAGCAAAGTAATCTGGGATGCCTTTTATTTTGGCTCATTCATGTGAGCGTTATCGTTCTGGCACAGCAATTAAAGGTGTAGTGTGTAGTGTTATTAAACACCATTGGAAAACACATTTTCAAGGTATGTGTAAATACAATAATCTGAAAAAAAAATTTTGATTTTGTTCACTTTATAGGAATGAGTCCTCTCAGTTTCAGCAGATAAAAGCCTGGAAGTTGATTATTGAACAATTATCAGTCTGAAAGGTGATGCAATAATTAGATATCATCACATTTTCTATGGCAGCACATTGGCTGAATGGAAGTGGTTTAAAAAGTTGTATACAGACAGCGGACACATTACTGAATGTCTATGTTGGAAAAAAAAAAAGACAGTGATAATTTATGGTAAAATCAAATATCTTGTTTTATATCTAGTTTTAAAATAGATGGACAATAACAAGTGAATTGTTTTACAGGAGAAACTTTGCCACCTTTCGTGGATATTTTGGTTGTAAAAACTTGCCTAATGGAGGATCATGCATTTCGTGTAACACACGTGCTTTCAGTCCTTGAAGGCCTCTGTTACTCTACTGGAGCGTTTCGGTCTACAATCTGACAGCTAGATGTCGCTAAATACACACATTTCTACACGCTGTACTTTTAAGCCCTGCTGCATGGATGATTTAAGCTCACGCAGGCTTGTTTTCTAAAGTGTACTTTTTCTTTAGGGATCACACAGACACAGTTTGAAACACACATAGAGAAACCCCAGCAGCAGGTCAACAAGTATTAACATTTGCAGGGCAGCCTCAATTCAAACTCACAAACTGATGGAGATCCCAGAATTTCCATCAGTTCAGTGACAATCATGTAAACTTGCACATTTAACTCAACTGAAACATTATAGATGTCCAAAGTGACACACACTGGTGCAGAAAAACTGGAATCAGATGGTGTTTTTCAGCTTTCAGGCAGAATAAGAAGGAAGGAACTAAATCTATTTCAAATGATAGCTCTCTTTGTTTAGTGCCGTAGAGGGCCAGAGGAGGAATGTGGTCAGCTCTGTCCTGACTGCAGAGAGAGTTTCCAAACCAGAACTTCAACCCTAACCTTTCATGGAGCCAGGATTTCAAAACAATGTTTTCCCTGGAATCTCACAGTGAACTCCAAGGTTATAATTTTCTTAAACTGTGAGTGTGTGTGTGTGTGAGAGAGAGAGAGTCAGAGAGAGAGAGATGATGCTTGTGAAGTTCAGTGTGGGATCCCAGTGCCAAACATTGTATCCATTACTGTAGTGCAGGAAGAACACATCCATTACGGATGGTGTGTGCTGTATGTGAGTGTGTGTATGAGAGTGAACAAATACTGATCCGGACCAGTTGTCATTGTGTCCACATCCTCTCATAAGAAAAGACTTTCATTAACAAGAACTGTCTGTATGAAGTGTTTTGGGTGGATTCATATGGCCGGTGTGTTGTGGTGTCATAGAAACACTCATGGACAAACTGTTCAGATGATTTAGTTTTGTAGAAGAAGCAGTGCCATAAAGATCTAAATGTCTGCAACCAGAGCCTGGCAAGTAAATCATGTGTCATCTGCAAAAAGATAAGGTTCTCGTTATAAAGTAAAATGACCCTTGAGGGTTTCTCACTCAAAGTATTTTGGATAAATATCATTAGTGCAACAAGTTGTTCCATTTTTTGGGAGTTTCATCGATGGCAAGCATCACATTTTCCATGTTTTTATAATAATTGCAGCATTACAGTCTTGTTGGATCTATTCAAAGTAAGAACTTTTTGTGAAGTCTGTGAAACAACCCAGTTTTCAAGGTTCATTCTCATCCAACACATGTACAGGGAGTGGGTTTAGATGTTTACATAGCCTAAGAGGTCAGAGTTTCTCAACCCATTAAGGGTTGAGGGTAATCACTCATTTTATCAAAAACAAATCTAAATCATTTGAAAGTATTTACTTCTTCTTATGCCAGGGGATAAGAAAAATTAATCTCAAAAGTAAACAAAGCTGTCAGTCACATAAAAAGCACACTTTAAGATATGCTGGGGTGCAGGAAGAGTAATGAATGCATAAACCCTTATCCACATAACTGGCTCAAAAATGATCAAAAAAGAAAACTAATCTTTTCTAGAAATATCTTTGCAACAAGAGATGCTAACATTTCATACTCCAACAATTCCTAAAATTACTACTAACATTTTAAACTTTTAAATGTTTTTGTATTCCTTCTCCACACATCAATTACTGTGTCAAAAATGAACCATATTCATTTCTAATCGGATTTAATGGAAAACTCTGGCACCTATCAGCTGTGGATGTCAGGAATATATTTACTCTTCACTACACTGCTTTGATTAATAGTGTTCTCTCGAATTAAGAAAGAACATTAAAACAGTAAGATATATGTGTATTACCTAGAATTTTAAATAGTAAATTAGTACATTCATTTGTATGTGTGCAAGTTGTTCTTGACCATTGTGTTATCATTCATAACCTGCTTTCTGAGTTTTCACCTGGCTGTGTTAAAAAGCACTGTCAGAATTTCCTTGGGTATGAAAGTAAAAGTGTTGTTATCAGTGTTGTTATTTAAAAGTGCACTGTGTGGTCTTATTGTGACGCATTAAGCAGAACAGACTTTAGGGTAGATGAAATAAAGTAAACCTTAGTGAGCTTGCGTTCATAAATAATCAAGTGAATCATCAATATATATAGCTTTGGTTGACTTAGAATGAGCACTGGTCTTCACAGAGGCCGCTATCTTACTCCGACATGTTTTTACTTTAGCACAGCACCAACAAACTAGCAGCATATACAGTATGTGTTGTTCTTATTTAGTGGGTGAATGAGCTCATTGCACCAGCTGAATAATGAAGAAGAAGGCAGTTGTCGTTATGTGCAAAAGTATTTGTACTGATTGTTTCTACAGTTGCACAGAATGGACAAGAAGGAAAGAGTAATGGTTGCTGTGCGTAAAAGAAGTCATATTGGTGGACATTTTTGTAGTGGTCACAGTTTTTGTTTATCACAGGAGCTTCTTTTCCTCCACATCAACAGGAGAAGCGATAGAGTCTACAATCTTATTGCTAGTTATTTCCCATATCACATATATTTATATCCCTATTACTACACACTGTACCTTTAAAGTACTGCATTTTCACAAGAGCGTTATTTAGATGTAGCAGACTGAAGTAATTAACTGTATGTTAATTAACTTTATGTCTACACATAGTGAGCCTGATGAACAAGATAATATCCAGTCAGGCATAAGAGAGATTCAAATTACAATGGGAAGCCTGTGCAAATGATGGCAAAAATGTGCGCACGTCTTACCTGTGTTCAGCTTTGTTGCCTTTATAAACTCACAGCTGTCACACTAGAAAAATCAATGCAACTCTTTATACAAATACAGCTCTTTATTTATTTATTTGACTTTCTTAATGTTGTGTTTAACAGGTTTTGTTTTGAGTAATCACTTGTGTTTTTTCTACAGGCTCAGCTAACACACCTGAGCACCTGTCTATGCCCGTCCTCACATGAACCCCCACACTATGCTGCCTGAGCCCCTCCTCCAGCAGTGATGCCAGCCTTCAGCCCTCCTGCTCCTCTGCTCTGTGTGCTGCTGTGTCTGTCTGTGGCCCTGCAGCGCTCTGACCTGCGCCTGGCTTACGTGACCCACAACAGCTTCTCCTACTATTCTTGCAATCAAGATCCCCAACCGTGCAGCATCTCTTCACTCACAGACTGCAGATGCAAAGACATCCAGCTCTCTACGCTGCACCGCCCACAGTCGCACTCGTCTCCTGTTTTCAGGATGAGACGTTTGACTGTTTGGATCACGTCTCCTTTAAACACGGCACGTCTGCTCAACAACTCAGAAGTGAGGCACCTCACGCTGGTCAACTGTGGACCCAGAGGGACTCCTTCGTCTTCCCTGGATGGGCATTTTGCAGTGCAGCATCTGGAGAGGCTGACAATAGTGAACATTTTAAGACCAGATCACAACTTTCCAGATGAGAACAAAGCAAAAGACTCAGACTTAGACAATGATCCTAGTACAGACAACGGTGCGCACCTGGACAGTAATAGATACAACCGGGACGCAGACACAAACCGGGATCTGATTGTTGATAAGAGGAGAGATTACCTTGCATCGTCCTCACCCCAGATTCAGGATCTCTTCCTGGGCAGGGAGCTGGGAGCGGCGTATCATGAGCAGGCCAGACTGGGAGTCATCCACAGCTCTGTGTTGGAGTGGGGAGCTGCAGTCAAAGCCTACACGGTCCAGACTCACATCAACAGTGAAGGCGTACTGCCTTTCCCAGATCTCCACCTACCAAAACTACCAGAGACATCTGTCATATATGTCAGCTTTGTGTACTGAAAACACTTTCTTCAGGAGAGCGGGAGGAAGACTCTGCTGTGTTCACGACCTACAAACACCACTTTTCTGCTCCTGTTTGTTGAAGGTCTACAAATGTTTAGTTTTAGTTTAAAAAGACAGTGAAACAAGAAATGGTGGATCATTTCTTTACTGAATTAGTCGTATTTAAAGTAAGCATCAAGAAAACTCCTGAAAGATGTTAGACACCAGTGACTAAAGCTAAATGAATGGCTGTGTTGACAATACTCTTTTAAACCCTAATTTACTCGAGATCATGAGTTAAATATTTTTCAATCAAACAACAAAAGAAAGCAAAACTTAAAGCGTATTTCTCTGAATCCACCGAGCGATATGTGTTGGAGTAAAAAAAAAAGAGTGAGCGCAAAACATCTAGGCACATGAAAGCAGTCTGAAAACTATTAGCAAGAACATCTGAACTTTTTCTCAGCTTAAAGAACAGAGAAGGCAAATTACTCTGCTTTGGAAAATTTCCAGTTGCTTTTACTTTTGATAACTTCAGAGCAAAAGCACATTTGCATACACACAAGAACAGCAGCAAAGAACTAAATCCGATTCTCTCGTCCAAGAGCTTTAATCATTTTATTCCCGAGTGGCCTGAAACTTTGCACAGCTGTGTATCAGCATGTTAGAACAAAATATGCCGACTAATGAGAGGCCTTTTGAGGGAACCAGAAGGGCCTGCCAACCCCTTCCAGCTCAAGTGTCCTTTGTGTCCAAATGTTGTTTATCCTAAATTGATGGTGTTGGCCTCTTTAAACTGTAATGAAAATGGTGGAGGGTTTCATCACATTTTACCCTCAAGCAAAGAAAAGAAAAAAATAACAGTCCACCAGAAAGTTCATCCAAAATACTCTCATCATGTTGCAGAATTAACACCAAAAGTCAGTGTGGTGACTGACCGTTCGCTATCCTAAGCAACTGTTTTCAGCTTTTTATGACGGCACACTTTTCATACCTGATAAGAGAGGATCAAGAATCTTTCAGAGGGACTTACTTCAAGAATTTGATCTTCAGCTTGGTTTAGTTTCAGACATGGAGATAAAATAAGTGAATTTGATCTAGACATTGAAAATTTAGGTCAGTTTCGTTTCTGATATCTTTAGATTGAGGTTAATGAGGTCTCAGATTTCTTTCTTGGCCAGGAAACATGAAGCTTGTTTTCACTTTTTTTATTTACAGCAGCATGAACTTCTTTACTCTCTACTTTGGAAACCTACAGCTGACTCGGACCTTTGACCTCTGCACTAAAGCAAGCAGAACTTCCTCCTCTGGCATTTATGAACGATCGATGGCGTCCATAATATGAAGAGCACGGTTATTTCCAGAGTGCAACCACAAGATGGCAGCAGATATGTTTCAGAGAATGAAGGACGACCTGAGCTGACTGAAGACATGAGGGGTAAAAGGTTTTATTTCTTCTCTAAGGACTATCTAAGAAGAAATAAAACCTGTAAATAAAGATGTCATGATGCATCTCAGCACTTTAATGACTTGTGAGAAATGTTTTGGGGATAAAGGTACATTATTGAGTGTTAATAAAGAATAAAACTGAAAGACTATGCATGTATTTTTTATAAAGGTTAAATGAACAATGTCATCTCTTGTACTTGTTGGGAGGGAAAAAACAAAATTGATGATAAACTTACAACCATTGGATTGTGAACTGAAGATGAGGATTTTTTTTAATGTTTCTGTATTTCATTTGTTAAAATCAAATCACAAGGAAGTGTGTGACACACGAAATCTGAATGAAAAATGTCCTCCTAAAAAGGCTAAGCCCCCAGCCAACTTTTTAAAAACATGATGAAATCTGTCTAGTTTATAACAACAGGGATTCAAACTTTTTATATTATCCAGATATTAATTAACTTGCAATAACCACTGGTTTGATGCGGTTGTATAGGTAGATGATTGAGTGAGGAACAACAAGAAGCATGTGGGGCTAAAGCAATCTAAGGCTAACAGTTAACACGAGTGGTGAACATGGGTAGATGCTAGCAAGCTTAAACAGTGCAGCGCTATTTTTACTATAAATAATGTCAAAATAGGACCTCATCACCCCTACATTTACCGCTACCACCATACAGGTGATTTATCCTGAAAGCTCTCACAGGTCTGTAGACCTCAAGTATTTTTGAGGTGATGTAAAGTCTGTTAAAGGGGCGGATATTGCAATTTTAAATAAATACGGTAACAATATCTGTTAATTTAATTTGTCTTACTTCACTGGCCTCTCTTACCTGGTTTAAAACTCACATCGCCTCAGTTTTTTTTTTTAAGTTAGTGTTCATTCCCTCAAAGATCTTGCAGGCACAGATACATGTGCTGGTTTCCTGTGTGTCGCTGAGTGTGTGCTGACACCTGCTGCTTATTTGCATGATCACAGTGCTGCAGCCCATCTTGTTTTGCATTGTGTAAATACCAACTGATGTCGCCTGTTGATCCCACACCTGAGAGGTCAGCAGTTGCACCCGCACACATTGGGGGCAATTACTGGAAAAATCCCTGCTGCTGCTGCTGCTGAGGCAGACAGTCAGGCTGCTCTCAATATGGAAATGAGGCCTAGAAGGTTGGTGTGGACCATGTCCTCCACTTGGCATAATCTAAAGACAGACAACCCCCAGTAAAAACAAATCAATTACATGTGCAGTCTGCTACTCATGATGTATAGACCCCTCTGAATGCACACTGTAAATATTTATGTCAGTCTAAAAAGGTGGACAGGCTGAGACTAAAGGGGATTGATTTTGGGTGAGCTCTCCCTCCTCTGCACCCCTCCAACAGAGTCTTTAACCACGCTGCCGCCGTCTCCTCTCCGGCAGTTTAGCAGTAAAACATTTTTATAATCAGACGTTATTGTTCGCAGCCTCCTTGTGGGAGATGCGCCCATGTTCATTTTTTAAAAGGGCAAATCAGCCATAATTCAGTTTATAAACTGCAGCGCGCAAGGGAGAAATGCTTGGATGAATATTCATTAGAGTCCGCCTGAACTGCCACGCTCAGTGATTCATTGGGCATATGTAAATATCACTCACTTTAATTGCCCCTAAACTGACTCAACATAATGTTGTCATTAGCAAATTATTACTTATTTGTGATACTAATGGTACGGTATGGTGCACAGTGCTAGAGCCGCACATATATGATTGCAATTACGGCTCTTTTTATTCACTGGATGACTGAGTAATCTGATGGATCTGGTGTGTGTGTGTGTGTGTGTGTGTGTGTGTGTGTGTGTGTGTGTGTGTGTGTGTGTGTGTGTGTGTGTGTGTGTGTGTGTGTAAGGTGGGGGCTAAGGTGCCAACAATTAATTTCTCTGACACAGATTTAAGTCAATTCAGCCATTCGACACAAGCATATGCAATAACTGAAATCACGACATTTTGAAAGAAGACCTGATTTATTTTTGATGTAGTTTAACAATCTGGAATAAACAAGATTATTTTTCTTCGGTCAGATTCTTGAGGCCTAAGTTAAGTGTCATCAGAATCAGTAATATCTTACTATCTGATTGAATTCAATTATTTACGAAGTAGAAAGAGAAGTCAAAAAGTTTTATTTTCCAGCAAAAAGGACATCAATCTAAAGATTTAAAAGTACAGTTCCTCTAAATCTAACTTTAGTCTGCACTCAAAAAACCTTTTTGAATCAAATTATTTTAAAAGAGAAAAAAAATCACATTTTCATCACACAAGAAGGTTATACAGTCATCTGCGGGGTGAAACTAATTTTTGACACTAGATGCCGCAATTAAGTGCAGTTAAAAAACACAGAAATTCAGGATTAATTTCATTCAAAGTCTGTGCTCTGTTTTGATTTTTCTGTGTGAATTTGAAGGGGCTAAATATTTTATTTTAGCCCCCCACCAAAAAAAAATTACCTTAGCAAAGTTGCAAAAAAAGGGGCTATACTAAACTCTGTAGTTTGTCAAGGGGACCTTTTTTTATCTTGTTTTGGAGAAAAACCGTCAGAGATTAATTGCACTTTCCACATTAAAACATTTTCTTAATTAAAACAAAGAAAGTTTCGACTCTGAAAAACAAAGATCAATATTAGATTTTCCTTAGATTATCCTTAAATCCACTACGATTCATTCTCAAAGCTTGAGGCTGTTTAAATGTGACTATTGTGTGTTGTTAAAAGATCCCTTCATGCCTGTCACAGTGAGCAAAACACAACACAGTTTGGGTTTGTTTTATGGAGGCAGCAGCAGTTTGAAACAACCACCATGACAAAACAGGCCCACAAAACAGAGGGAGAGAGACCGAAGGACAGGCAGAGACGAATAATGATACGTGTGTGCAAGTGTGCATTTGTGTGTGTGTGTGTGTGTGTGTATGTGAGTGTGTGAGTGCGCAGCAGTTTGTATGCATCTGTGAGAGAGAGTGAGGGAGCTAATAAAGTAATGTGATGGATGATCTCCTTTCTCCCAGAGGGACCAGCACCATGTAAATTGGCCCACACAATGCATTATGGATAAGGCAGTTGAGATTATAGCTTGTTAATGTGTCCCTCCCTCGTCCCCTCCCTCTCCATCTCTCTATCTCTCTTTCTCTCTCTCTCTCCCTCTGCTTCGTCTCAGGCACTGACATGGTCACCTCATTGTCGGGGTGCGTGAGTCTTTTAGTTGCAGATGGAGAGGGAAGGAGCTGTACTGCAGCGATCTGCCAGACTTAGTGGAGCAAGTTTGTGTATATGTGTGTGTCTGTGTGTACTTGTCAGAGAGTGTGTAGGATTGTGTGTTATAAATCTAAGGTAAATGGCAATGTGGGGGCTTTGGTTTTTCTGTGCAGTCAAGGGACAGGTCCCTGTAATTTCAACTGCATGAGACAAAGGTCCTTTTAGTGACAAAAAACAAGTACTGTGTGTGTGTGTGTGTGTGTGTGTGTGTGTGTGTGTGTGTGTGTGTGTGTGTGTGTGTGTGTGTGTGTGTGTGTGTGTGTGTGTGCGTGTGTGTGTTTTGCATGGCCAAAATAGTGACTTTGTGGGGACCATAGTTTGATTGCACAGTCATTGGGGCCGGTCCCCATGTGGTAAATGCAAAATTTTGAAGGACAAAAAACAAAAACAAAACACATGTCTCTATGTATGTGTGTGTGTGTGTGTGTGTGTGTGTAACACTGTGCCAGCCGCCAGGCAGCCAACAGAGACAGTCCATCGTCAGGGGCCAGGGCTGTGGACATATGTCTCCTCCCTCCCTCCCTCATCCACCCCTCCTCTACACGCCCCCCCTTAGCCGTCCTAAGAGGGTGCCAACCCCCTGCAACCTCCCTCCTTCCCCTCTTTAACTCCCCCATCCTCCCACAATCTCTACCCCCCTCCAGCCCTCCCACCACCTTACAGGCCTGTCCAGGGACCCGTCAGGCCATCTGTTGAAGCAGGACCAGAGGAGCTGGTCTACAGGAAGTGCTACTGCAGCATGGCTATGTGGCTGGTCTGTCTGTCACTAACTAGAGGTGGGATGTGCATGTGTGTCTGTGTCTGTGTGTGTCTGTGTGTGTGTGTTTGTCAGGGCATCTTAAAGCAGATTTTCTCAAGCATAACTGTCCAACAAAAACAAGCTGTTGTGATTCTTTATTTAAACTTTTATCATCATGGTTTGGCCATAAGGAAACATAACCATTAAAAAAGAAGCCTAAATAAGTCATTAATGAGGAGAGTATGTTATCTCTCATAAGCATTCAACACCACCCTTTACTCAGTCGACTGACTGAGTATGAAGAATTAAATATCTCTTATTGAGGCAAAGGCTGCAGAAGCACAACATTAGGAAAGCATAAGAGAAGCATTGATGCCAACTTGCACTGCCTCCTGGGATTAATCTTCTACTTAAAATTTCAAATATATGAGAATAATCACCAAAATCACCATGTCCCGTGCAAGTGAATCAATAATTTCATAGCAGATAAATATTTTTTTAAAGTACTGTTTGTGGTGTAACAAGGGCATAAAAAGTCACACAAAACTTTTAATTAAAGATCATGAGCAAAAGAGAAGTCAGCAAGACATCAAAACATAACATCCTGTCACTATATTTATTTATATATATATATATATTATATTTTTTTAATTGAAAATGAAATAATAATGATGATGATGATAATGATAGTCTTTTAATAATAATCATTTAAAATAAAACAACAGTAATGCAATGTATCTTTATCCTTGTTTGAAATGATTATGATGAAGATGACGGTGATGGTAGTAGTAGTGGTGGTGATTATAATGATGTTTTTTTTAAATAACTTTATAAGAAAAACTTCTTTGGCACAAGGTTCTGTTTTATTAATTGGTTTTAATTTTACCCAATTAAAAAAAAAGAATATATTAATATATATATTTGGACTTTTATCTGTTCATACCAAAAAAATGATGTTTGAGTACTGGATTTGCATTTTACAATTAAAAATAAACAAAATAAGAGGCCACACAAAGTGCTTTAAGTATAAAGTGTCATGTGAACTGTCAGACAGTTAAACATGAAAAAATCTATTTCCATTTTCTCTACACAATTGAATTGTATGAATTACAAACAAGTCTCTGGTTTATTAATGCATTGCAGTCTTCATGATCACTTTCATGATTGTGAGAGGAGTCAGAACAGAGATTTAGATACAATATGATTTATGAATAAACATTTATCATTGCCATGATTTTTAGATCTAAGCCAGTTGCCAAGGTTTTGTCTGAGGATGTTGAAATAAAAAAAAACGATTAACAGGCTAAGTTATATGTAAAATCACATTCTTGTTGTCTCATGATAATCAGATAGTTTATTTAGTTAGAATGACAAACATGGAGTCTTGACATTGATTCCTGACATCATTTCTGGATTTTAAGAGTGATCTCAGAGAATCCAAACCTCAGCACAGACCCCCCTTATTTTGATGTATAGTAAAAGTTGCCTTTTGGGGGCCCTTTTATGCCCTTATAGGCAGAGAATAGGACAGATGACTGAGCAGAAAGCTGGGAAAGAGAGTGAAGCGTGACATACGGTAAAGGGGCTCCAAGCTGAAGTCAAACGTTTGGCTGCATGATAGCAGACTCAAGCTTCTGTACATGGGCTCTGTGTCTTAAACACTTGGCCAAACTGGCACCCTTTAAGCTTTGCTCTTCGTGGACCAAAAACTCAGAGACAAAAATCCAGTAAACATTCAGAAAATAAGTGGTGACCTTTTGTTCAGCAGCAAATCCTCAAATTTAGGATTCTGCAGCAAACACACAATCTTTATTGCCATGTTTAAAAAAAAATCATTTATTCTGTGTAGGGTTTGTCACAAGTCTCTCAGTTGTTTATTTTTTTGTGCAAATAAATAGTCAATCTCAATACTGCTGCCTTAATGTGAAATACAGGCAGCTGGGATGTTAACTAAATGCAATCAACTGTTCAGAAACCTTTGAAAACAGCTGTATGGTTCTTAAACTGGACCAACAAAAAAGTGCATAGGAACCAGGAGGAAAACAGCCTAATGATCCCACTGAGAGTGTGACACCTGCACACACTCAGCACATCGAACCAGCTGCTCCAACACACTGATGTCTCCCCCTCATTTAGGAGACTTGCTTTAATTATTTGTGTTTATTCTGAGTGCTTTTAATTATCCATAAAATAAAGAAACCTTGTAATTTTTATTTCTTGCACAGATTTGGTGTTAAAAAATACGTTATTTTTTCTTTGTTAATAATAAAAGATTCCAATTCACATTTCAGTGAGCATTTTTATGACCAGAGTGTTTATTTTGTTAAATATTTCGAGACCTACTGTATGAAAAGGAAAGCCCAAAATATTTGCATTTCCAAAGTACATGTAGGTGCCTCATATTTCTATTCTCTTACTCATATAACTAATCAATTCAGTAACCAAAACCTTTAAGCAAGGGGTGAGGGCAGATTTCTCACAGTTCCGTAAAGCAGTTGTGAAGAGTTTTAATTGGGATTTAAAAATTCTACAGACTCGCTAAATCTTATTCGGTAAACCGAGACTATGCCAGACGAGCATATTGAGGCATAGTGTCTGTGTATACATGCATTTGCCGGACCCTCCACAGCTGTGTGTGTGGGTGGCTGCCTCCACCTATTAGAACGGGTCATCTCTCTCCTATGGAAAGTTTTCACGGCTGTGGAGCGGATTAGGAGCCAGGAGAGCGAGAGGAGGAGAGATTATTGGGCATGCTGGAAGGAAAGAATGAGTAAAAGAGAGCATTAGCATGTACACTCCAGCGTTTGTTTGTGGTATGTAGCTGACACTCATCCTGAGTGCCCAGGTCTACAGTGAGACAATAGGTTGAACAAGTGAAAGCTGGTATCTCATCATTAGTGAGGTGCTTTTCCAACAAAGTCGAGAGGAGACGAAGTCGGAAGACAAGAGATGTCAGGTTAAAGAGAGACGGTTTTAAAATGGTTAGAATCACACTTTCACACAATGACACCACCTCGTAAAAAGAGATTGAATTTGGTGAAAGTTTTCCTCCCATGATCTGATTTATTCTACTCAAACAGCAAATGTAACACAAAAAAGAGCAAAGAGTGGATGTGGAAAATTTTTGATTTGTGTCCATTTGAGTGTAAACTTCACACCTATTTATGTTATTGTCAGAAAGTCAAAGCAAGGGAAAAGACACAGAGAGAGAGCATCACAGTTTGTTTTGTTTAGGGCTGCAGGCTGGTCATGGAGTCCATGCTGACCCCTGTCCACCACTGAAAGTGCCTTCAATGGGCTCGTGAGCATCAAAACTGGACCATAGAGCAATGAAGAAAGGTTGTCTGGACGTATAAACAATCTTGCTTTTTGCATCATGTGGATGGGTTCGCATTGCTCACCTTGGATAGGACATGGCACCCGGGTACACTATTGAAAGAAGGCAAGCCAGCTTAAGCAGCGTAATGCTTTGAAAATGTTGTGCTGGGAAACCTTAAGTCCTGTCCTGAAGACGACTTGACGCATACTACTCATTCAAACTTTGTTGTAGACAAATTCCGTTCCTGCATGGAAATTTTGTTTCCTTTTAGTAATGGCCCTGCTCAATAGTATACTATGGTGCACCCTGAAGAAATTTAGGAATTAAAGAATTCAAGATACTTTTTCTTCAAAATTTCCCTAAATCTCGGTCCAATAGAGCATCTGTGTGATGTGCAGGACAAATAAATGAGATCTATGGAGGCCGCCCTTTGTTAATATAGGGTCTTAGTAACATGGGATCAAATAGACAAGTATTGCCAGAACCAATCCATTTTCACTGGCAGATGGGTTGGGAAATGCATCTTCAATTGACAACCTCCTCTTACTGTCACTTACACCAACCCAATAACTCTCCTTTAGTTGAGATGACCACTCATGAGTGCTGCTGCAGCATGTATGTAAACAAACAAGATGGCAGTTTCCTGCATTCGAGGGTCAATTAAATCCTATTATTCAAACAAAATGAAAACAAGAACAAACAACTGCTTTTGGCGTCTTCAATCGTAAGAAAGGTGTTTTTCTTTCCCACTCACTTTTCTAGGTTCATTTACCCTCAATTTCTGTGGTATCTCTGAAAGGTACTCTTGAAGTCTGCAGGAACCCTAGCTAGATAAGGATGCATGTGATGTGCATGCAGGTGAACAAACTTGGGTCATTCAGAGTCATAATAATACGGTGTAGCATTCTAGTGCATCAGGCTGCATGAACTGAATAAATTATCAGGGCCTTCTTTAAAAAAAAAAACTTTAAAACAGTATTCAACAACTCATATGTCCCAGTAATCCTCTCCATCTTCCATGCCATCGCTGTTTGCATCCAAGTTCAGTGATGAGTCCTAAAAACCAGGACTTCAGTCATGTTGTTAATTTGAAAACTTTACACTGAAGTCCTCTAAAAAACTTACTGAGAGCACCAAACACTTAAAAAAACACCTGTCAACATCCCTCATCTCACAGTTACTGTCAGAAAAAGACAAAAAAACTACTACCTCAAAGTGTCATTGCGCCCCATATCATAGTCATAATGAATAGCTGCTATGAAATTCAGAGATGCTTTTACGAGAATATATGATTTTCTTTATGGAATGTTTACTTCGTGTCTTAGTGGGTTTCTGAATGGAGCCTGAAGGTGATTAAGACTTAAAGTGAACCAAACATTACACCAAGAAAGTTTCTCCTTTACAATTAGAGTTTGAACGATTGTCTTAACGACTGTTTCTCTCATTCATACACAGAAACACACACACACACACACACACATGCACATGCACACAAGGAGCACCAGCCGCCAGTTGGTCTTAAAGAGGCAAATTTCTCCACAGCATTTTCTCAACATCGTAAAGCGTCTGCCGTTAAAGCGATGTTTTTTCAATCCGTCTGCTCTCCCTGACATTTCCAGATAATGTTGGCGTTAGGTTGATTTGGGGGAATTTGCACACCATATGCTGCAGTGTCAAACACCTACATTTAAGCTGGCAATGGCTCTGCATTCCCTAATAGCAGCATCATTGGAGCTTGTTTATCTAATGCGCCTGTTAATGTTATTTATTGGGAGTCTGCCCGCTATCCAGTTCCTCCATGCATGCTAAGAAGACAGACATAAGATATGCAAATGCTAACGTCGGCCTAACTTCACAGCAGTAAAACAGAGCATTTGCATTTGATGTAGCACATAATAAACTGGTTATTAGCATTTTAAATGCGTCAAACAAACTTGAAAAATGTGGCCTGTGCTGGTGTGGTTTTTATTATTGCTGCATGCAGTCAAAACACACATACACATGCCACACGTGCCGTCATACACGTACAGAAGAGTGTGCATTAGCAGACACATAAATATAAAACTGCTGCACACAGGCGTAAACTGATGTGGCGAGGCAAAGAGTCACAGGACAGATGATGTGTTTGATGAAGTTGTCTTTACTCTTTGTGTGTTATCTCTCTCTCTGTTGCCATAAACTTCTCTCCCAGCATTGAAATATGCAGACAGTCATTTCACTGACGATTCATTGTTCCAGCCCCAGAAAAGAAGGTCTAGTTTCAGCTATGACAAGCAACGGATATATATAATCCGAGTTAACAGTAGCTGCTGCTGTCTCTGCACCAAAAGGCCTGCTTTGATCGCATTTATGGGTCTTTAAGTCGGGGGGAGAGCTGACCTTTAAAACACAAGGTAAACCTCTTAAAAACTGATCCATGATGGTTTAAGATGCTTGCATCACAGAAAAGAAAATAAACACCATTTTTAGTGCTTACATTCAGAAGACATGCTTTCAGTGATGCTTTGTTGTATGCGTTTTGGCTTTTTCTCTCAAATCTTTTGATGTAGTCATAGTTCTCGGAGCATTGTTTGATAAAGTGTAAAACAACGCACTGAGCATTTTCTGGTCTAAAAGAGGTCTAATAGACGTCAAAATGTAACCTAGATGACTGGTCTAAAATCAGGCAACCACGGGTCTAAAAATGAAAGATTTTTAGACGCCTATATTTAGACCAAGTTTAGACCAAGTTTAATTCTGGGCTACATGTATACTACACTGTAAATTGCTCAATGGCTAGCATAATTATTTTGGTTAAGTACTTGTAGATCAGATATGCAACTCACAGTTGCTTTTTTTAAATAAATAGTTAACGAATAATGGGTTAAAGTGCAACGTCTAAATTCCGTCTAAAAATATACAGAATCTAGACGGTTGAAATTAGGTCTAAAAAAAACTAGACGCCTAATTGCCGTCTATTGGGGAAATTGTGGGAACAGTGATTTATTCTCAACAGCCAAACTGGGTAAGGAGTCACATTTCCCCTCTGCCTGTTGGTACTGGGGCATATTGTTGATTTTCAACTCAGGCTGGTCTTGAGATTCAGAAAATAATGACATATGCCAAACACAGATGTGGAAAGCATAAATGTTAAAAGCTGTGCCTATTCTCTCTTTTACATTCAAAGGTGCGTCAACTGCAAAACCCATGAAACGGAGAAAGAGCTACTGACATACATATTCCTGCAGAAATCCTGTTCATTACGTTACCCAGAATGGAAATCTCCAAATTAAATCAGGATCATAACAAATAAATAGGCTAATGTTAAAATATTAAGTTTAATGCAAATTCTCCTACCACTTGTAGGCTTATAAGAATTTGTTGCCATGAAAGTGTTACAAACCACAGGATAAGAGGAATTGAGACTGTCTTTAAATCAAACCCTGATTATTCTTTGGGGATTCTAGTTTGTATAACCACCATTATTCAGCTTTTTACCCATATTCACATTATCTCTTACAAACATCAGGTCAGTGCTGCTTAAAAGTAACTGCAAACACCCCAGGTAACATAAATAACATACTCGCATCGTGTTTTAAAAGGCATTTTCAGTATTTGTTATGAGGCTGGCATGGGTTCAATTAATCACTGTTGTGCCCTCTTCTTTTTAAATGGCACTTGACAGCATGAGTGGATAAAAACACTCATTAATTCCTTTTTTTTTTCTGGAAAGTTAGGCAACATTTTCTGGAAGCACAGCCCCTGTGGTTAGAGACAAACAACACTTGTCCTGATTTCAGTTTGTCGTTGATTGGAAACGGCCTATATTTTACCTAAATAATGAAACTGCACGGGTCATAATGTTTTACGGCCCTGTGAGTGAAAAACTCAGACTGAGCGAGAGTGAGAGGAGGGGACGGGCATAGAGCGCAGGAGGAGAGCTGTCTGAATTGGTTTTTCATTAGCAGCTAATGATGTGATAATCTCTCTAACAGTAACCAGGCCGTGCTCCCTGCAGCCTGCAACACTCCACTAATGGTGTGTGTGTGTGTGTGTGTGTGTGTGTGTGTGCGCGAGAAAGAACTGTATTGCAGGCTTAATGTTGTACAGTTAACGTTACATGCATAAACACATGTTGTCAAGGATGTGCACATGCCACACCTGATCCCAACTGGTCTACACGTAACCCCAGTCACCAGCTCTCACCCCATCACTCCAGTTTAAACCCCACATGTTAATCTCTCTCCCTCTCCCTCACTTTCTCTCAAACACACACAAACATACTCGCTTTCATTCTCTGCTTGCACAGGCCCTCGCTTCATTTTCTGGTCATGTGAACCTATTGCGAGGGGGCGAAGCGGACACAAAGTGACACAGGGAGCAGTACGGGGAGGAGTGGTCGGTGGGGGGGCGAGGCTGGAGCCGCAGCCTGAAAGGAAGCGATGGGAGGTGTCCTGATTGTCCCTCACTGAAAAGGACAGTTAAAAGGAGAACCATGTAGCAAAAAGCTGATGGGCCGGCCTGGAGGCTGGTTAAGTGTCGATGGTGTGTCTAAATGAATGATGACTGGGAGGAAGTCAGGACTTGAACACATTGGTTGAATATACAGCTACAGCCAGCAAACAGTAAAAAAATAAAAAATAAATATCAGTTTATTTATGTTTGTTTTTATTTTTTTCTGTGTATTTTTCTGTGTTCCTGATTTAAAACAATGTCTAAAAAATAAAATTGAAATTAAATAGCACTCAGATCAACCAGTGTTTTTGTGTGCGAGTGTGTGTGCGTTTCCATGCCTGGGTTTATGCCTTTAAGTTGGCTGGTGTGATTCTTACACAAAGGAAAATTTAGTTCAATCAGGCTGATAACTTTGAACAGTCAGCCAGCTGGTGTCCTTAATCTGGCTTTGTTCAAGCTCCCCATGTGGGGCTTTCTGTTTATGTTGTTATTAGCGCCCCCTGTGGACAAAGCTATACTGTTTATCTCTTTGCTGATTGAGTCCTGTGCATATGTAAGTCCACTTTTTCTGGAAAAAAATCCCATCAAATCTCATGCTGAATTAATGCTGTGGAAAAGGTAAAGAAATGCTAGTTCTTCATCATGCTATTGATCGACTGGTCTGACTTCTGCTCCTTTTAAAAAGATAAAAAATTAGGCATTGAACAGTTTTGATCGTACTCTGTGTGGTGTGGTCTGATAATCTCAACACAGCACACCACACACAAAACGATTCTGTTCCACCACCGATCTAGAATGTAGTCCTCCAAGACAGAAATCTCGTGTGATAAAACGTGATCTTACAAAAATGAAGAAGAAGAAACATAGCAACAACCGAGACACACAAGGTGCAACATGGAAGAGGACACACAAGAGGAGGGAATGATGGTGGTTTTGGGAGTATTTTTGACAGAAAAATACTGTGTCCTTAATGATGTTGCTCTTGCACGTACTTCCTTCACAATTATGAGCACCAACAAAAAAATGTTACTTCGGTCAGGAACACTTTGTCAAAAATTTTATTTTAAAATTTGGCAGCATGATTCTGTTCCAGGTCCCTGCCCTTCCATGCGCTTGCGTGGAAGCCCAAGGCAGAAAGAGCCCTTCCTGCCCATCACGAGCCATCATGAAAGGCGATAGCAGGGAGTGCACACAAGGTTCTGTTCGGGGCCCCCCGTTCTCCACGCTGGCATGGGTGAAAGGCCAGCGGCAGGAAGAGCACCTTCCTGCCCTCCATGAGCCATCATGAAGGCAGACACGGCGGGGGGTAGAGCAACGATGACCAGAACCCCCCCGAAACAGGAGGGCTTCAAGGGTAGCGCAGCGATTAGCTGACACGAGGGTGGAGCTGGGGTGACTGCTACATTTCAGTTAGGAACACTTTGTCAAAAATTTTAGCTTTGTTGTGCAAAGTTAAATATGGCGGCATGATTCTGTTCCGGGTCCCTGCCCTTCCATGCGCTTGCGTGGAAGCCCGAGGCATGAAGAGCCCCTTCCTGCCCATCACAAGCCATCATGAAAGGCGATAGCAGGGAGCGCACACGAGGTTCTGTTTGGGGCCCCCCGTTCTCCATGCTGGCATGGGTGAAAGGCCAGCGGCAGGAAGAGCACCTTCCCGCCCTTCAAGAGCCATCATGAAGGCAGAGACGGTGGGGGGTAGAGCAGCGATTAACAGAACCCCCCCAAAACAACCATGTCGTGCAGTCTAGGAGCTAGCAAGGGGGAGGTGAGAAGCTGCCGAAATAGAGACGGGTTGGAGAGACTCGTTGCCCAACCATGAAAAGTTATCTGTTTTTATCATTTTTTTTGGGCTTCTAGAATGTCCCATGCCTCGGGGCGCACATAGCATTTGTATGTGGCTGATGACCATCGGCCCATGGCTTTGAGGGTGGACACAGGAGCCGTCATAGCTGTGGTTGTAGCTGCACCTATGCAAAAGGAATGAGCCGTGTAGCGATCTGGAGGATGTGTACCGCGACTACGGACAAATCAAGTCTTTGGTTGAATCTCGAATGTACTTAGCAGCTTTGCTGAAAATGATTTGTGATGTTCCTAGAATAATGATCCTCCATAAATCATGGCTAAATCAGAAATAATAGCGAGATATGTGTCCAGTACAGTTCTGCATGCTGAAAACACTTAACATATGACATCTCCAAATACGCCGAAAGCTATGAATTCAGCTAAGGTCGGAGATTTAAGCATCACAGACTCGTTTCCGCAATCCACAATGCGTCTATGGTTGTAGTCAGAGCACAGCAAGATTAATGTCAGTACCTGCAAGGATTTGGCTCCGCGGATTAAGTGTAATTGCAGCCGCGGCAGGGAAGAACGCGACGCCGGTGGAGACGGGGACTGCACTTCCCAGGGTCCTTCGCGGGATGGTGACACCGTCGTCGGTTGTCGCTGGAGTGACGTCATTGCTCAGCGCGGTGAATGCAGGTAACAGCTGGGATGAGGGAAGACAGTTTAGCACATGCCGAACCGCATTCTGAGGCTTTGATCCTTGAAGACATGTGGCTGAGCAATAGCTGGATGCTGGATTGTGCTTTCAGGATGGGATTGTCGTCTAGGTCCGCGGGTCTGATACCTGGGATTGGGCCTCGCGCTCTGCGGGCGCCGGCGATGACGCGGCGGCTGAAGCCGGAACTGCCGTGACGCTGCGGGAACCGGGTTTGCTTTTCTCGGTTCGCTTTTCTGGATACAGAGGAGGAAGAGAGAACTGCAAGTGGAGGCTCTATGTGGATACTTTCCATAAACAGGGTGAAAGCTCTTGATGTGAAGCACCATCTGGAGCTGTGATGTTGAAGAAGAGCATTCATACTGCCATGGATCCTCATCGTGGGCAGCGATGGACATGATGTAGAGCAAGGTTGGAAAAAGCAAAAACACAGATCTGAATGTTCTTAAAAGTGGGAGCGTGCAGAGCGGTTGTAGCAGCTTGCTGGTTAGCTGAAGAAGCAGAGGAAGAGGCTGGGTTAGTGCAGTTTTAAATTAGGCGCTCTATAGGTATAGGACCAACAGGAGCTAGGAGTGAATCAGCTGACTATCATCTGGTTGAGGTGGCTACTAGCCATTGGCTGCGGATCAGCGCTTGATGTCGTGTCCTGACAGAACTAATGCTATGCTTCATTTTATTCTGTGTCTCTTACACACTCATGAGCCCCAACTATATGATTAAAAAGCCCAAGAAAATCCAATGTGCTGAACCCATTAAATTGGAGAAAGTAAATCTTGCAGCAGGTGTACTACTTTTTAGGTAAATAGAAGCAGTGGCAGACGGTGACACCACTTTGGGGTGCAAGGTACCACAGAATTAAAGCTTATTAATTGGGTTATCGCCGTTACTAGGATTACAACACTGGCAGGAGCAAGACTAGCAGCTCGCTACCTATTAACTTACCTGATAACTCCATGGCACTGGCGATTTCTTGCAAACTCTTGTCCTTTTCATTTCTGTTGTGATACGACTTGGCAGAGACATTGAATAGGCACTCCCAGGTAGTGCTGGGCGATAGGACGATAGATATCGTGGGCACGATAGAAAATGTCTATCGTGCCATTTTTATTTTTATCGTTTCGGGCGATAGGCTGTATTTTATCCATAGGGCTTGTGCCATCAGATGATTCATAGTAACAACAACAATAATTGCACATTCAGTAAGTGTATTTGGTGTCGAACGGGAAAGAAAACAATATTTTCTTACAAAGAAAAGGATGCGTTGACATGTAGGCTCGCATTTCTCTTTCGATTTTGCGACATGACGCCGCTTTACGTGCCCTCTTCGTGTCCAGCGTCTCCCGCCGTTGCGGGTTACCTGGGTTATACACGTGAGGGGATCATTGTAAGCAGTGCTTAATTTGTGCCGGAGCAAGTCGGAGCGCGCTCCGGGACCTATTTCAGCCCCTCCGGCACCTGTTTCATCTGCTCCGGGACCTTCCCTGTAGATGATGACAGTTTTCGGGAATTCCCGTGGGTCACATTATTCCCGCGGGAATCCCACGGGATGGGAGTCATTTTTTAATTAATCCCTTGATCGGGACGGGACGGGAAAAAAAAGCAACGGGAGTGGGCAGGAGCGGGAACAACATTAAAAGGTGATCATTTTCAGCCGTGTTTAACAACCAGATGAACAGGTGCGTCCATTTTTGTAGTCATCTCTCAGTTAGAGCCAACACTCTTGACCGCGCTAGCAACACAAAAGAACTACAACAGTGGTTTGACTTCCTGTCAGCTGGGAGCGCGGCTGCGCATTTCTACCCTTCGAGCCAGGGGCGGGGAAACGTAATTTTGTGACATTCTGTAGTTTTTCAATCATTTCTGGAGTCGTGGCGAATCAAATCACCTTACCTGTCTGCCCCTGATAGACGAATAAAGCGCTCGGATTCATGCTCGGGTCTTCCTACGTGCTTCAAGAGTAAAGTTAACAATGATGGAGGCAGAGAGCAGCTTTGGAGGAGAAACATCTAGCAGTGTGAACAACCTCTTCAAAGACCTACCTTTTTAATAAAGCCTTTGGTTAGTTTTCCTCTATGCTTTATGCTTTTACTACCTTGCCTCTTACATTGCAACTCTATATTTTTTATTTTTTTAATTCTTTTTTTTATGCCAATCTGTGACTGTCATTCTATTGCTTTTTTTATTGTTGCTGCTCTTTTTTTACTGTGTACTGTAGCACTTTGAGATTTTTTGTAAATGTAAAGTGCATTACAAATTAAATTTATTATTATTATTATTATTATTATTATTATTATTATTATGGAGTGCTTTGGCTCACACTATCGGCGTTTTCTGTGAGTGTTGCATAACTTTGGGTGAGCACAGACATGAACGCACTTCAGCCACGTATTTATTTATTCATTTTTCTAGTTTTAAGTGCTGGTCTTGTACTGGTACTAGTGCAGCTGTATACACTTAAATTTTTCATGGAACTGAAAGCATACCATAGCTATATCGTGATATATATCGTTATCGTGATATAAAATGATCCATATCGTGATATACATTTTTTTCTATATCGCCCAGCACTACTCCCAGGCTTCCCACAGCTCCATGAGCTGGTCCTCCATCTCTGGGGTCCACCGGAGTTTGTTTTTATTCGCTTTATTTGGTTCCTTATTCCTCAGTTAGCTCACTTCTTGATTGGCTACATTCCATTTCACGTGACAATTCATGGAGTCATGACCCAGGAGTCGTCAGCTTTCACCACACGTGAAGATTTTTGGTCGTAAATATTGAACAAGTTTAATATTTACGATTGTTGGCCCACGACCCATTTCGGACCCAATTATCGGGACAAATTCACTCTTAATACACCTCAGACCACAGGATAATCTTAGAAGACATTAGATAATCTTCTGAATATCGTCCTTGGTCGGGAGGGGGAAAATCGGGACAAAAACAGCTCGATTATCTCTATGTGTGTACCCCGCTTTTATAGTAGTTTCAGATGTGAAAAATGATCGTATAAAAATTGTGAATCTTATTGCTGATGGTTTTGTTTGCTGTTGTAACTCACTGAGAGGCGTTGCTGTCAATTTCAGTCTGTTTCATGACCAGAGAAAAAATCCTCAGAGGAGCTTTAATAAGGAGCAGTTTTTCGTGCATAAAACTGACA
Organism: Xyrichtys novacula; assembly: GCA_962446985.1. NCBI lineage: Eukaryota > Metazoa > Chordata > Actinopteri > Labriformes > Labridae > Xyrichtys > Xyrichtys novacula. The sequence continues at coordinate 18,654,768 of OY660874.1, read as the reverse complement.
GACACCTGCTGACTTTGTGATGTAACTTTATATGCTGTTGCTGTGATGTTAGCCCCTGTTGCTGCAGAGTTTTGGCTGACTCTGCCCAGAGTTGGTGAAGTGACTATTTAGCTTTGCCACAGCGAATGAAGAGACAGTATGCTAACCAATTACGTATCTCACGTTTACTACATTACTTGCTGTGCATCATTCACCACAAAGGACGTATCGGTACATGTTACCACTTTCAAAAAGGGTTGTTCACTTTCACATCTGTATTCTGCTTTGATTTCATTGTCAGAGCTATAGCGTTCATGGCAGTTTTTCACACAGTTAAAAAAAAAGAAAAATCTCATCTTAAGCTGTTGTGCGCTGGGATGTAAAATCTGAGACAGAAAACTTCATTGCTTCTGTTTGATAAAACTCATCATCAACATGCTTCAGAAAGCTTTCAGATGTCAAATTTGTATCAGAGCGTGTTCAGACAGAGAGAAATAAGAACATGAAGGTATGCTTCTTCATTACTGAAATGTTAATTTGACTTGTTTTTGCCTAATTAACGCCAGTGTCTTCCAAGAACAAAACAGCCCCACAAATATTAATTAGAACCTCAATATTCATGTCGGCAGAGATGGTTGTGAGGTCTGTAATTAACGAGCTTTTAATTGTTTGATCGTCTCCTTAATTAAAGGCTTGCTATAATTTGAAGGTTTGTTTACTTTGCACATAACAGGACTGAAGAAGACAGAAATCTTATTGATATTCTCTTTAGCCCAGCATTTATAAGACAGAAAAAAGGCTTTTAAAAGTTATCGAAACATTTCTGTGAGGAGCATTTTACTTTTCATATATTCAGCTTTCATTAAATAAGAAAAACTCTGAAATACTTTTGGAGGGGGCTGCGGGCTTCACTTGCCCTCTTTCTCAGATCTCAACGCATTCCTGTCTTCCATCTGCCGCTCAAATGCTCCAACCTTTGTCAATCTCTTCCTGAGGAACTTCAAACTCTGGTTTGAAGGTGTCTGTGATGGGAAAATGAAAGACATATCGATCCATAATTAAACATCACTTGGTATATTTCACTGCAGGCCTGCTCAGTACAATCTAGAGGTCTGGATTGTGTTATAAACCTTTGAAACTTACCTGCAAAATTTCATTAAAACACCCCACTCACCCCACTGAGCTGAGACGTTATATAAAGGACCTAAATGTATTTGTATAGTTTTTCAATTTTGACTAAATATAAGCACTGATCACTCTCAAGGTCTCATCCAGCAAGCTCTTACATTCAAGAGTCTTCCCCCAGGATGATGAAAATACCTTTTTCCTCCATGCAGGGCGAGCAAACCTCAGGTACATGTCATCATCACAGATGGCGTCAAAAATACTTACAATGTCAAAAGTTTTGTATCCATTGACTGGACCTTGAATGAGAAACTAACTGTAAGCTTTGAGTATTCTCCTCTTCATATCATTTTTCTACTCAAGTCACTTCTTGAGATCTTGTGATCAGGATGTACTAACAGTGGGCAGATGTCTTCAGTGGGTTGTTAATTTGCTTTAATCAACAGAGGACAAGATCAACTGACATTCGAATGTAAATGTAAAATCTGCAGTGTGATAAATACAATAATTCACTGGAGATTTTACGCTGATAGTGAATGCTATGCCCTGTTGTCTGAGCCACGAAGTAGACCTGTCAGGTCTACGAACAGACAGATAGTCGTAGTTTTTGTTAATTTCTAAAATACTCCTTGAGCCAGCAAACACTGTTGCTCTTTTAATAGGATGCTACAATTTAAAGCAAACCTTGACACCTTTGACCATGACCTTGACCTTGTGTCTCTGTCCTCCTCTCAGCCCAGAGGTGCTCATTGTTTGCATCACAGTGACAGTAAAACAGCCATTGACCTACTGTCTTCTTGTGCTACTGGAGGGACGCCTCCATTGAAGGTTTACTGCTCTGAGCTCATTAGCGACCTGGCCCACCCAGGAGGGAGGGGCGGATAGGAGGAAGGTTGTTTCTGAAGTTGAACCTTTAATTTAAAGGTTTTTATTTGAAAGCAGGAGATAAGAAGTCCTCACCTAAAATCAGAACCACAGGTGAACTTTCTGGCTGTGACTAATGTCAGCAATTCGATGTTAAGCTGATTTTCTTTAGCTAGTCATGTCAGCCTTTAGGGTGGTGGAGCTGTGTCACTTAAAAACCTTAGATTTGGTGCTAGATTTCTGGAGCCATGGGCCTCTGACAACCATCCTCAAAAAGGACCTTGTACCCATGTTTAACATCACTCAGGCTCCCAAAATACGCTGTGCTATGTTATTACCCTACATGGACTCTCCTTCAGGTCAACAAGGTGCAAGCAGAATGTTTGGAAACGTGGACAAACCAGATCTGCGACCAGTAAAACTTGTCAAAATGATCATTCGTGTGGACCTTCCAGTCTTTAGAGTGTGAACATGGGCTAGGCATCCTTACATTCGAGGTATTTGAGGAGGCACACAGGCTGGTGTCTGTAGTGCTAATATCTAACCTGGATGACACCCAAGAATTTAATCTTTTTGTATGCTTTGTCAACCTAAGTCCCATTTACACAAGCACATCAGGCCGGAAAATTTCCAACTTTTTGTGAAAGGCCGCCACTGTGTGAATGCAGAAGGTATTAGCCAGCAAGAATGCAACACTTCATGCTCAGCCAGGTACTTTTTAGATACTTTTTATTGCTTGCTTTAGCTGAATTGTATTGTCCTCTGCTGTGTTTTTATTATGAAAAATGTCTAAAGTTTTATTCTAAGATGTGGAGAGCAGAGATCCCCAACCACAGGGCCCCATGGATCAATTAGTACCAGGCTGCCAAAAAAATAAATAAAAAATAACGATGATTACATTTTTTTTCTTTTCATCCATCCTCCAAGTATCTTATTTTGAAAGACCACCACTTCCGCCATTGCTTCACCTTCGCACATGTCATTTTCCTGCATCAGCAACACAAGCTAGCCCTTGCAAAAATGAGCCAGAGACAGAGTTCACTGGAGAGAGAAAGGGTTGATTTTGCATTATGGTGAGTTGATGTTAAAGTGTAATGAAAAGTGCCTATTATAAAATGTAATTGTTTCCAGATTACATACTATGTACTGTTTAAAATTTTTGTCATTGGAACCTCCACGCCCCTACCCGGTCCTTGGAAAAAGTTTCCTGCATGAAACTGGTCCCTGGTACAAAAAAGGTTGGGGACCACTGGTGTAGAGGACTAAAAACTGTGACCATTCAGAAGAAATTATAGTATTTTGCTGGTCCTAGTTATAAGCAATACACCTATTCTGGAGTAAATCTCTTAAAGCTTGTCTGGGGGTTGAGATATATATTTAGCTAATTGTCTAGCTTCACACCACGACAATATCAACCTTTCAGAGAATTATGGCATACTACACTATGTCCAAATTTACATATGTGTGAAGATGGTGTGTTTAGAGTTGTCCGTCTTTCATACAAGCAAACGGTACATCTTAGGAAAAAGTCTACTGGGAATGAGAGTAAAGCTAAATAAATGTTGGGGTCAAAGGTCAAAAAGATTTCAAAATATTTAGCTTGTTATGACATCAGGTCGAGTGACTATTTAAAGTATGAAATTAAGATTATCTGCCTTTTTCTACAACTACCTAAACTTTTACTGAACAGTGTCTCCAGCAATCGTCTGTAGCCCTGAAATAAATAACAGCACACTTCCACTGTAAGAATTTTAAAATTAAAAAGGATGCTTTAACGATAACATAGAAAGTGACACAAGCACCGAGTCAAAACTTTGTCCTGTCAGGTTTTCTCCAAATGGGAACTGTGTCCATTTATCCAGTCAAACCCAATAAGGTCAACTGGACTATAAGTGACTTACTGTGTGACTAACTATCCATTTTCTGCCCAGGAACTGATGTGAGAGGACAGAGGGACACTAACTTAAGAGAGAAAGATAAAAAGAAAGCGAAGGAGTGACCAGAGCTGGGGGCTGGAGAGATGAAGCAGCGGAGACAGTGAGGAAAAGTGAGAGAGAAGGAGAGCTAAAAAGATACGAACAGGGGGAATAAAAGAAAAGCGAGGAGCTTACGCAGTGAAAAGAGCACATTAGGGGCGACCTGCTGCGACAGTAGTGTGTGAAACGGTGAATAACTGCCTCCATTTAGACCAGTGTCCTGGTGGTGTGGTGCAAGGGGCCTCAGACGGACACATACACACACTCAAATACACCCCCCACAAAAAAATACATAAATAAAGCAAAAGAAACTCATTGAAAAGCATGTGTTCCTGCACAAAATGATATCTGACACACACACACACGCTCTCATCTGTCCCTCTCATTCACACATTTCTCCACATTGGCCGGATTAGGAACACTTTCTCTTGGGTGTGCTGGGCTGCCCCATGCACACAAAGGAACACTCGGGGACAGGATTAGTAGGCTTACAGCGGATTCACATATGTCCAGTTCAAGCAATTGGTATTCAAAGCTTTACACTTTCAAATGCCACCAAGAGAGAGCAAAGCCGAGCAGCGCTTTTTCTTTGCATTGGCAGCACCTTTATGAGAAGGGCTCTTTTGCTGGGCCAACAATGAGGCCGTGAATACACATTTTTACTGTTCTACCACGGCGATCTCACAGAGCAGGGAGAAGACGCGGAGACAGAATTTATTATTTGGATTTCAAGTTTTGTAGGTGAGTGTGAATGTGTGTGTGTGGACAGATCGAAGGGAAAGAACGGACAGATGGATGGATGGAGAGATGTAGATGTAGTGGTCAGAGGAAGAGTGCTTCAGCCACTTCTGCAGGTTATTGTTGGAGGCCCGATCCTCCACTCCACATCCACAAAACTAATCTGGAGGAGACTCTTCAGAGCTGAGAGAGCGCTCTCAGCGGCTCAATATAAACAAGACTGACTCAATTTAATGCTTTCTCTCCATATTTAAAACCAGCGCTTTAAGAGACCCCTCTGTTCACTTATTCCATCAGTAAAACAGGCTTTATTAAAGATTCATTTCTCTGTCAATTTCTTGCATTTTTTTTATCATTGAAGGAAACAGTTTATGGATGATTTTAATTTATATTTAAAACATATTTTGAGGAAGTTTAATTTGTTTAAACACATCTGTTGTTTGACATTAATAAATGTGTTTGTATTTATGTTTGTGTTTGACTCCAACTCTGATAGAGAGAGCTGTCAAGAATTACATTCAGTGTATTGTGAACATTTAATTTCTAGAATACAAATCAAAATAGAAATAGAAGTATTTCCTTTTTGACTTTAAGGAGGAAATAGTTCAGAATGAAATGCAGCCATTAGTGATGAAATATCCCACAATAATAATGGTAATAATAATAATAAAGGTAGTGGTACACGAGGTAATCATTCAGTGCTTTAAGTTTTATGGAGGTCCAGACCCTGACGCCCACATGCTGCCATATGGTCAGCAGAGCGCTGGGTGTCTGATCGGGGATGTTACCTCTGTCCCCCCGGAGGCCCAGCACCCTGCGGCCGCAGAATGGGAGAGTAATTTCCCTTCTCATTCCTGCTCATTCCCTCAGGCAACCAGAGCGCGACACTCTCTCTCGCCAAGTGTGACTGTCCGATTAAAAACTGAGGAAAAACAACTCTTTATTTTCATTTAATGTGCAAGAACACAACTAAGTCTATTTACTCTTCCTGGTGCATCCAGAAGACGACAGTGAAATCTCGGAAATCGAGACGTGTTTACAAGTTACACTCTCTGCGGCGCTGTGACATTTACTCCGTGCGTAAAATTGAGAGAGAGAGAAAAATGTCCAAAAAACTGACAAAGTTTCAGCCGCTTGAAAATATCAGTTGAAGATCTCTCTGAGTAATGACTAAATTGTGAATATATCTACCATAAAATACGTTTTATATTCTTTAAAAAACAACTGACCAGTTTGTCCCAGGAGGAGAAAGTTTCTGATCCAAGAGAAGAGGAAAAAGGAAGAAAGGAAAGATAAGAAAAAAAGGAGGACGATGGAGAAAAAAGAGGAGAAGAACAGAAGAGATAAGAAACAAAAAAGAGAGAAGAAGTAGAGGAGAAGAGAGGAGAGGCGCGCTGTGCCCCCCAACAGTGTCCTGACAATGGCAGTGAATGGTTGCGCACCGCGGTCACTGGGACAGTCAAAGCACACCGCCCCCTTTTCTAACGGGCACGTCATCCTCCTAACGAGGCGTTATGAATAGGAAAGCCGCTTTTGTCTGCCCGCGTGTATAAATACCATCATCAGTGTCCTCCTCACCGCAGAGACACACACAGACACTGAGAGAGAGAGAGAGAAAGTCACAGCCAGAGAGCGCAGCGGTGTGATAAGAGGAACTGAAGTGTGGGATAGGAGGCTTCCACACAACATCAGGTGACCCGAGTGACTACAGAAGGAGTGAGACACAGAGAGAGGGGGAGAAAAGAGAGAGAGAGAGAGGGAGGGAGAAAGTGAAAGAGAGAGAAAGTGAAGTGAGAGAGAGAGTGAGAGTGAGGGAGGAAGCCAGCAGCGACCTCCTACCCAACAACCTCGGAAGCAAACCCATAAAATGAATTCAGACTCCAGCCCGAGCAGCAGAGCCTCTTCCCCGGACATGGACGGCATGTCTCTCCGTGACCACCACCATCCTCATCACCACCACCACCACAGCCACCACGTCGGATCCTCCGTGTCTTCCTCCACGCAGAGCGGCGATCAGCACCGCCAGAAGATGACCGGAGGAGAGCACGTCCTGCGCTCTGGAGACAGCAAGTCCTCGTCCGTGGAGAGCAGCAAGTACAAATTGAAGAAACAAGTCACCGAGGAGGAAATGTACCACCTCCGGCTCAAGATCAACGGCCGGGAGCGAAAGCGCATGCACGACCTCAACCTGGCCATGGACGGCCTGCGCGAGGTGATGCCCTACGCGCACGGGCCCTCGGTAAGGAAGTTGTCAAAGATCGCCACGCTGCTTCTGGCCAGGAACTACATCCTGATGCTCACGAGCTCCTTGGATGAGATGAAGCGGCTGGTTGGGGAGATATACGGCGGACAGCACTCGGCTTTCCACTGCGGCACCGTGACTCACGCCACGGCCGGCCCCGGAGGGCACTCCGGCGGTCCTGCTGCGGCTGCAGCCGCCGCAGCCGCCGCCGCCGCGCACCAGGTACACCCCCTCCTCGGCAGCGCGTTAACCTCTTCCACATCATCCACCCTCACGAGCGCGCTGCCGGGACTCACGTCGATCCGGGCACCCCACTCCCTGATGAAGGGCTCCCCTGCTGCGCCCCCGGCCCTGCAGCTGGGCTCCGGCTTCCAGCACTGGGCCGGACTGCCGTGTCCCTGCACCATCTGTCAGGTGCCCCCGCCTCCGCATATCCCCATCACCTCCACCGGCCTCACGAGACTCACTGGGGATGGCAAGGACGGGCTGAAATGATGCCCACAGACACGCAGAGACTGAAATGTGATGCTGATTGTATATAAATGATTCAGGGCATGAGGGTGGACTCGGCCTCACCTGTGCATGCTGGTGTTCTGTCTGTTTTCTTGTTTGGCGTATGAGAAAAAAAAATGTTATCTCCCTCCTTGTAACAAGGACTTTAAAGACTGCTGATGAAGGTGAAAAGTTAAAGTTGTGTGTCATGCAACCAGCTGCCACGAGCCTTCTGTGTGTGACTGAGTTTCAGTTTTACTGTAAAATGTGAAAGGTGGAGGAGGCTGCATGAACATTTGGTTTTTATTCGACTTCTTTTTTTATTTTGCAGGCGTCATTTTGTGAAAACGAAGAATGCTCTGTGCCTTGTACCAAGGATTTTAAACTTGAGTTCTAGTCAACATGAATATCTGACATTTATGTGTTGGACTAAAATGATTCTGCTGCCACTGCCTACATTTGTTTATTTGTTTGGGTTATTATTATTATTATTTGGAGTGTGTCTCGCTGCTTGTCCATTTGTGCTTTTATTTTTTTATTATTTGTATCATATATATTTTGTTTTTGCATGATGGTAGCTTCAATAATCGCAGCATGATTGTTTTTTGCTGTGACTTTGTTATGCCCAGAGACCCTGTGTCTTTATTTTTGTACATTGTTGATGAAATATTTATTATCGCCCAGCGTCCCTGGATGAAATTTCAATAAAACTGAGATTATGGATCAGAAACACAGACCTCAGACCTTTTATTTGCAAACACTCTCAAAACACTCTAAACATATAGAAAATGTGGTTAAATTTTTTGTTGAATACCAAAAGTGTGATTTTATTCGACGATCACTTCTCAGAAATAGTGTTTTTTTATGGTTGCTCTAAGGTTCAGGAAATTAAACCCTTTAAACAATCTTTGATTTAAACGAGAGCATTTTTAATTATTTTGCATTTTTAGTATTGAAAATATTAAAATACATATTTGTTTTACACATTTTCTAAAAGAATAACATAAGGCCTAAAATGAGCAACAAGCCACCTGTGCGTTTTTGTGTCCAGTCTTTATTTAACCACTGGACCATTTTAAGTAAACACAGATATTTGAGACGAAATGATGAAAAATAAAAACAAATTTTACATCTAAAGGAAGAAAATAAAGATGTTTTTCCCACACCACTTTCACTTTTAAATGCCCTCACGTCGAATTAAAAGGCTTTAGCTGAATGTACCTGCAACATTTGGAGGATTTGGTTCGTCTTTCTATCATTATCCATCATTATTAACACTATTTTACGCAATTTTAAAATAAAGTGAGAGCACTCTTTAATATTGTGAATTTTACATTAAATTTCCCAGTTTAAAAATCTAATTTCTGAGCCTCATTTTGCATCTTTTCCCCTTTTCCCCTCCTGCTCCACCTCCATGCAGACCCCCTTGTTGCAGCAGTAATGATGAGTTGAAACAGCCAGAGTAAGGTTGCATTTGTTTAACATTTCCGAGCAGGCAGCACAACTGTTAAAAAGGAGGATGAAATGAAGGAGTGGGTCTGTAGCCCTTAATGGAGCCCGGCTGAATTGTTCGCTGCAGCAGCCAGAGAAGTGATCCTCCTCCGGGAGCGCAGAGCAGTTTGTCCGCCGGGGTCCCATGGGTGTTCCTCCGTCTCATCTCTGCAGCGACAGAATGTATGTTTGTGCAGATTACAAGTTAATTGTTCATGGGGGACCAAGAGGAGAAAATCACATCACAGAAAAGGCGTCGGGATTACAGGCAACTAAATGCAGAAGATTATACATTCAGACCCCCTCCTCGGCCTCACCGAATGCAAATGAGTGGATTAAAAAAATAAAGAAAGACAGACAGAGGGGAAAAAAAAGAAAGAAAAGAGAAAGAAGAAGAAGGCCTTTTGTAACTTATTCGGAGGGAAGAAAACCAAAGTTCTGTGTCTAAGTTTGGAAAGAGTGAAAGAGTTCATTTTATACTTCGTTTTTTTGTCTTTAGGAATGAGTCGAGCCTTTCTGTCCCTCGCAGGCTGCCAGATGGGATGTAAATAGCTGGGTAGCTGCAGTGGCCTTTTAACCACACAACACTGAGGAGGATGTTGTCAAGGGAAGCTGGCGGTTTGCGAGTTAATAGTCATGAGTTGGGGTAATTACTTAAGGTTTATTATGCTCTGCTTTCAAAGGAAATGGACTCTTCAATGGGCCGAGAAATACTTCTTAATTCTGGCTAATTAGGAGCCGAGCAAAGCACAGACAACTGCTGCTGCTGCTGCCATCCAGCTCTGTTACATTCAGAGGGGATCAGTTGTAAGTAAGCCACGAAATGATGCACAAAAACAATCATGCACATGCAAATAACATGCACAAAACAAACGGCAGTTTCATGTAAAAGAGATACATGCAAATGAAAGCTTTTCTCAGTTTTATTCAAGGAGTGGGAATCCAGCTGATGTGATGAATACAGTGATGTTTATGACTGAGTTTGAACATTTCTCTTCTACACTTCAGCTTGTATAAAAAGACATCGACCATTTAGACTTTGGGTGTAAGGCTTATCCTCCTGGTAGGATTCATTAAAGTGATCCTCATTAAATTTATCCCTTTACCTCATCATGTAAATCCCACCAAGATCCCTCTGTTAAGGCCCAACATACACAGAAAGTTGTAAGAAATAAAAGCTAAGGTGAGAAAATAATTAAGATTGAAATGTTGACCAGAGAAGATGCAGTAAGGAGGTGAAACATGCAAAAATATTCTGCTTTTTTACACACGTTTCTGCAACTTTTAATTCTCTTAACATCAGAATTTAATGTTAATGTTAAATTTCCCTTCAGGGAGTAATAAAGTTCTTATTCTTATTCTTTTTTTGCACCTTTTTTGCGTATTTTGTTTAAGAAAACACAGAAGCATCAAAACCTCAGATACATAAATGCAAAATGTAGATGAATAAAAATAAAAAAATTGATTGCCATTGCAAAAAAAACAAGAAAATTATTTTTGATGTGAAATGCAGAAGTCAAGTAGCACAATAGAGCTTCACTGAATTTGGGTTTACAAAAAGTGTCAGAGGTTGGCCATTCAGAGGAAGCCTAACCTCTGGAAATCTGTCTCATCTCTGTTTTAAAATGACATAAAACAGAGTCATAAATAATGGAGTATTTAAATCAGACTGTCAGACAGATGTGAGATTTATACCCTCTGTGTTTTTTGGGGTTTTCAGAGCGGCTCAGCGATGACTGAATGGACTCGTGGCCATCAGCTCCTCCTTTCATGTAGCTTGACAAACGATTGGTCCTTGAAAGAGCACACACCTGTTACTGGGAGCCACTCGAGGTTTATCACTTAAAGCAACACTGCTTTGTTAACACAGACACACACACATTCACACACACATAGGCCTGTGTTTTACTCCTGGGCACAGATGCTAACAAGACAAACAAATGCTGTCAGCCTGTTACTGAGCTGCCTCTTCCAAATCCATTTGAATGAGGACAAGTCCAGAATGAGTCAGATTTTCCTCACTATGATAAATAAAACAAGTGTACACAGGCTTAAAATGTTTCAGGGAAACTGACAATAAAAAAATGATGATCATTTTATTTGAATCTAAGCAGAGGAGGCCATGTTTGTTTGAGGGAATCAGAGACAACAACGGGATGCTAAATTAATATTTCCTTTAACTCTGTACTCATTTGTTCATCATCTTGGTCTATAGAAGTTGGGTTTTGGTGTTTCTATTTTTATTAGTGCTGCTCTTCTTTCAGTCATTTTTGTCCATAAATTAAATACAATAATTATTTAAAACACACACACTCAGATTCAGGAAATGTGCTTAAAAAGATGCATGTTTCAGTCAAGCATATAAAAACAGAAGCATAAAAGGCCATTCAAAGTCCATAGTCTGTGTTAATGCCTCTGTTTGTGGTTGTGTGAAGCCTCGAGAGTGTGTGACCTGCTAATGTGTGTGTGTGTGTGTATGCGTGGTCAGTGAGCGGCTGCAGGGCTGCAGCCTTAGGGCAGCAATTGAAAATAAATTTCAGTTGAATAAGGGGCAGCGAACGCATCAGGCGAGCTGCTGCTGCTAGAACAAAAGCAGTTGAGGGGATAAGTTATTGAGCGCGCTGACAGCCTGAACGAGGCTGATTATAACAGCCTGGTCATGCTCTGTGTGTGTGATTGTGTGTGTGTCATAGTCATAGTTAGTGAGGCAGGTGCAGAGGCCATCCCCTCTGTGTGTATGTGTGTGTGTGTGTTTCTGCCCTCGGGGAAGCCTCGGGGCCCTCTGCCCTCCTGTCCTCAGCTGATTCCACAGACTAATGTTTAACCCATACTGCCAAAACAGAAAGCATATTTCCATCATAAGAGCGCTTTGCCATAGCCATTAGCGACTGGGCTCATTTGCATGTTAATTGTGCAGTTAGAGAGGTGGTGTTGACACTTCTCTTTGTCCACGCAGGGTCGCAGGGAAGTGAGAGGATGGGGCTGCAGATTGACATCCATGTGTGTTATTGTTGCAGGCTGGTGCGTCAGCTGTTGTGGTTTGGATTTTGAAACACAATAGAAAACAGATAAAGTTAATTTAATAAGGTGCTATCATCCACACTGTCAGATTCAAATAAAGCTCTCAGCTGTGAAACTTTTATTGTTGCGCATCATGAAAGTAAATTCAAGTCATTATGTGAAAAATATGTAAAGTGGTGAAAACTCAAGTACCTTTTTCTACCAGCATCTAGTTTTATAACTGGGTGCGGCTTTTACCTTGTGTTTCACCGTCAGACGTAAATGTCTCACTTTCTAACCTGCTTTCTTACATGGCAGCTGTAGCTTCGAAGATTCAAATTCAACTTGAAATTCTGCATTTAAAAAGTAATCAGAAAGATCTACTCTAAGATAAATCACTTAGTAGAGGATACTGATAGTCCTTGATATAATTGAAGTGAAGTTACAGTGTTTTAATGATGCTCAGTGGGGTTGAGCTTAATTCATTTCAGCTAATAAATTAACTATCTGATCCTTCTTGAGTAAGAAGTTACTCTTGAGATAATGGAGTAAAACAGAAATGTTTGAGTCTGAAATGTTGACTCACAAAAGTTTAAAGTAGCAGAAAGTGCGAATCTGTTGTTGATGTGCAAGTTCCTCCAACTACATGCATCAAGAATAATTAAAAAAGATGATAAATTCATAACTTCATGACACCCAAAAATTTATTCACTTATTCATAACTAATCATCTAAATTTTTTCACTCTGGGCAAAAATTTTCTCAAGTATTTCGCTAACCGAAGCATACTGTTGAAGAAAAGAAAAGTTAACATCAAGTATTACTACCTTAGTGAGCTTGTGCTTTCCCTAAATAGTGTAAGTACAATTTACCGATAATGCAAGCTAGTTTAAAGCTTCTCTGAGGAGTTTTTGCTACCTATGAATCAGGCTAATATTAATAGTGAGACCTCCCCATGACCCACAAAAGCAAACAAGATCATTATTAAATAGATTTATAATTTATATGCTGAAATTTTTAATGCATGTATAGAAACTACTGATTTTTTTCCTCTGTTTCCATGGGGAGTATTCACGATGAGCAATACATCTGACATCTGACTGTAATTGGATGCAGAATAAGATTTTTTCAGAAAACATCCTTTACACAGGTACAGGAGAAGACCAGATGTAGGTAAGAGGTATTACTTTGTCAACAGGGGGCGCCAAAATCAACACCAACAGAAAGTTCCTTGACCCGAGTTTTCCATCGCATCTGAAACAGCTCTGATCCGGAACAGTGGCGATTTTCTTACCGGATATGTTTAGGCGAAATTCGTGGCGGATTACGAACAGCAGGAATCGCGAGAACTCACAAGATCGCGCGATGACAAGTTGTCTTTAGTCACAAAGGCTAACCATATAAGCAGTAGATTGTGTCCTTCCAGAGGAGGAAATCTACCTCTAAACTTCTGAAATCAGCATTTACTCATCCATGGTGTCATCGGGATGAAATGCTATCTATAAACCTTTCACTTGTTCGTCCCCGCCTTTTAGCATGGTGTGAAACACAATCTGCCTGAAACACGCAGTGTTTTATTTTGAAAAGAAGCTGGAGAACTCTTGCGATCAGCTGCAGAGTCCGGCGATACACAGCAAACGGAAAGAGGCTGGTGGAAATTGACTCATCAACTTGAATGTTGACAGTCAGATACAATCTGCAGACACAACCTTTTCGTAACCGTTCCGGATGCAGTGGAAATTGCCAGTTAAGATCCTAGAATTGATTTTTACATTTAAAGCTCCTGAGACAAACTTGCTGTTTGTGTTGATTTTGGCACCCCTAAACAAAGCAATATTTTATCTTATTGCTGATCCACTCTTGCACATACGGAGGTGGTACTCACTGATAGAAAGCCTTATCCTGCTGACTTTAGATGGTCTATCACTTATTGTGTCGCCTTGCCCGGGAAAATGTAGTACGTATGAATAAGTGCAATATCTGATCATTAAATCTTGTGTCTGACAGTCGCGTTTGTTTCCATAGCTCATGAAGAGACATCTGTATTCATTTCAATCTGTTTCATAACCAGCTAAATACGCCACACTGGAGCTTTAAGTCAAAAAATAATATGTAAGTATTTAATCTAGGGTGTTCATTTAGTAAACTATCAAGTGAGCATTGTTGATATTATTAATAACTGGCCTGTGAAATACAAATGTACAACACACACACACACACACACACACACACACACAGCCTTCCTGACAAAACGGACATGCTGTTTAACCAGCATGCAAAATATGCGCAAGAAGACAAACTTGTGAGCACGCAAACATCGCACATGCAGACTCTTTTTACACACACGCATGCCAGTTCTGGTGTGAATTCTGTGTAATAAATACAGCTTCAACCAGACAGAGTGTGTGTGTGTGTGTGTGTGTGTGTGTGTGTGTGTGTGTGTGTGTGTGTGTGTGTGTGTGTGTGTGTGTGTGTGTGTGTGTGTGTGTGTGTGTCAGTAATATCCTCCTACAGTGACTGACAGATGGCGTTCAGTGTTTGGCCGTAAATGTGCTCTCTGAGTGTTTGTCTGTGTGCCAGTCGCCTGTAGTTTGGAGACTCCCCGTGAGAGTCTAACTGTCCTGACACTGCTCAAAACCAACTGTCCTTGATTGTCAACCATGGATGAACCACAGCGTATGTATGTGTGTGTATGTGCAGCTTGGTGTGTGTGTGTGTGTTGGCCTTCTGGAACGAGCTGAGCAGGCCAGGGGAGCAGATGTTAATGGGAGAGATATATCTTGCTAAATCTCTGGCCACCACATGCTTCAAATCTGCCCGGAGGAAGCAGTCTCTCGCAAAGATGACACTGGGAAAACAGAGCAAGAGAGCTGATATATGAGACGAGAAAAAGCAGAGATTGTGTATGTGCGTGTGTGTGTATGTGTGCATGTGTGTTTGTATGTTTGTATGCCAGCTCTGGGCCTGGCACAGTGCTGGGTGACAGTCCCCTCTCAGCGGGGAGAGTCGGGCGACAAAGTGAAACATGGTCGTGAGGAGAGCAAGCCACGACTGAAGCCAAGAACAGACATCACAAATAGAGAGATCAGACCACCTCTTTGTACGGTCCAGTCCAAAATGAAATAAAACGTGTTTGATTTTGTTCCTTTACTGAAAACAAAATGAAAACAAGGGCATAAAGTGTCTGAAATGAAGGGAACTTGAATGTGGACCAAGTTGTTTTGGCTTTGAAGGCAACATGTTCTTCTGTGGTTGATGGTCATTGATTTCTTCTGCTGTAATATTAGCACCATTTACAAAACTTTTAAACACCATGTCGACATCAACAATGAATAAGCCATCTTTCAGGGAGGCAGAAATATGTCACGAGGGCGTTTCTTCGATCAAAACAAATTATTTGGTGTTGTCCATACGTTTTTATATTGGAAGTTCTCAGAGAGCAAAACCACATATACAACATAACAAGGTGACAGTTAAATTCAGCACATGACCATGTCCAAAGAGACGCACATCTGAGCGTAAGTACAACACAAACATATATTCAGACAGAAGGAAACGACACGCGCAAGTGCCACAAAACTGCTTCAAGTCAAATCAGACGTATTGCTGTCGTGTTAGCAGGTGTTTTTATAGCAGCTCAGACATAAGATAGGACGACTGTGTTCAATGTAAAGGTTAATATTAAAAGGTACATTTGTGGATAAGTTCAGAGTCACTCCAACAAAGTGGAAGGAAATCTGCTCTATACAAACAATATACTGTAAAATCAGTATGCCCATTATCCCTCCTGCATTGAGTACAAACTGGAATGAAGAAAAACTAAAGTAGTGCCTGGTTTACATGTCTTTGACTCCTTGCAATAGCTATACCATAGTTGCCTTCGCCGTCATGGCACATCTATGCATAGAAATGCCCACACCTCTCTACAATACTCAGACCAAACCCTAGTTGGAAGTGCAATTGCTGTCGTAGTCAAACAGGAAATACTCATATTTGCTTTCTTGGGTCGAAGAAGATTAGGTGATTGATACAGCTTTCACATTTTTATGCTTAAATCTCAAGGAAGGAAATTTGACTTTGAGTCCATTTTATCCTTTATATGCTAAAGTGACTTTTGACAAATAAGTTCCATCCTATGACTTTTGACGGGCTGTTTCCTCAGTTGCTTGGCTGACACCTACCCTCTCACACAGGTTTCAGACATTAAAAAATACAGATTAGGAATCACTACTTGTTTGCTTTGGGATGAACTTCAGTCTATTTCATGAATTTGACAAAATTCCTCATAGGAGGTTTAAATAAAGATTTAAATGTGGAGCTGCAGTTTGGAGAGTGATAGCTCAGCTTAGAAAGTGGCTACACGGTCAAACAGCTAACCAATTTACAGGCCAAAACAGAACACCATGGCCTATCAATATATCCTGTTTTGTAAGTAAGGTTTAAAGAAGACTGAATTAAGTAATCCTGGAAACTCTCTACAGATTAGCTCGATCAAGACATGCTTCTTTCAGGTCAGTTTACAAGGAGTTGATATGACAGGCCCTTTGTTGGACTGAATTGGTGTTTTCTCCCACAAGAATCACTTTTAGCTTATGGCTGCTTGGCAAGAAAGTTAATTTGCAGTTGAAGTAAAATGTATTTAATATTCAGTTTTGGCGTAGTCCAGCGTTTTCATTTTTGTGTGTTTCAGTCTTCTTTGAATATGAAAAAACTCTCAGAGGAATTTTAGCAAAAAAAATCACAACTTTTTTCAAGACAAGGCGTAAAATTTAAATCATATAAAACATAATAATCCTACCAGTTTGAAGTATCATTAGATATTATTTCTTTTGTAATGAAATTCAAAGCCAGGGATTCAAACATGCCTTAAGGACACATACCTCTCCTGGCAGCAGCTCAGAAACAAGCGTTACACCCCTCCAACATGAGGTACGTGGCTTGGCACCGGCCCATGTTCAAACCCTACAGCCGGTCTGACCTTCTTGTCCACGATCCATCGATTGGCAGAGGAAGCAATGCAGAGATTTCACCTCTCTGCTCTCGCTCCCTCTGTCCAGATGTTCTCCTCTTCAACCTGCCAGCTGACCTGCAAAAGAGTGTATCAGAAATAGTCTTCCACAAAGAAACTCGATCACCTTTTAGAGTTCTCTGAGGATTTCTACTCCTTCATTACATTTCTTCAAGTCTGTTTCTTAGCATGTGATCTGGCTGTTAACCCAGGCGTTAGCCCGCTACCTGACCCTCTGTGTGAGCTGGCGTTGATGCTAAAGCAGACATTAGCCTTCTCCCTCTGGCCTGGATTCAGCTGGCACACTTGGACCCCATTGATGGTGCTGCCAGGCGGACTCCATCACAGTTGGTGGTTTTGATCAATATCAGCGTTAACAACACCCAGACAGCTTGTTGGAGAACAAACAAACATATAAATAATGCATCAACACGTTCTGACGTTCTGGAGGAGATGGTTATTGGTGGAGAGGTCAAAGAGGAGCACATTTACGTCACCTAAGAGATCAGAGTGAGTGTCATGTGTAATATATATGTTACAGCCTTTGATTAAGACACTAGCAATTAATGTCATTTCATGCAATTGTCTCTGCAGGATAAATTCATCCGTTAGCATTGCTTGGATACCAGTGAGGTTGTTAGACTAGCTTAGCTCAGACAAAACAGAATGAAATATGCAGCTAAACTCCGTAACCAGTCAAGAAATTTACATGAAACCTCTAATGCTGTTATGTTAATATGATCTCTATAACCATCAAACGTGAAATTCAGGTAGGGATAGATTTTCATTGTAGCAAACAAATACCGTTAGCCTTCATGCAGCTAGCACTACACAACATCTACCAAATTTTTAATATGCTTGTATACTAGGGTGACCATATTTTGACTTCCCAAAAAGACTACACGACTTTGCGAGGACGGAGTCACAGAGTCACACCAAGTTAACTTTGAGAGTTCTCGGGTCGGCTCGAGTGTCTTTTACATGCTTCTAACTCTGTGAGTCCACATGACACAAAATTGAAACTTATGTAGAAAACCGCAGGCATTTGAAGGATTTTATAAACTTCTCTGGACAAAAGCTGAGCAAACCCGGACAGCCCCCAAAAAAGAGGACATGTCCGGGTAAATGGGGACGTATGGTCACACTAATGTATACAAGCTTTCTCGGTTACCTATCTAGGTATCTGTGGGACTGATCACCCTAATAAAAGGCACATTTCATCATAAGTTATTCCTGTAACTCAATTTATAAGATCAAAAAACTCAAAACATTGGCTTTTTTTCTTAGTGAAAAGCCTGCACATTCTGACAAAGAGTCATCTGAGCTCACATTTGCTTCGAGGATGTCTTCTATAGTACATTATAGAAGTATTTAGTTTAAATTTGTAATTTGATTGTCCTATAAAAGCTGATGTTTGTTGGCTGTAAACTTATTTACTGTGTTTAAAAGAAATACTTTGCCGGTGGTATTGTCTTTTTCTTTATTTGAATCAAAAAGCAAGTAAAAAGTGAATGGGATTAGTCAAAAACTGATGGTGCTTTATTGAGCTGCCTCTGCCATCAATGTGTGGCTGGATGATGTAATGTAGAGCTCTGAGTGGTCAGATAACACACTGTATAAACATTTATCATTAAGAATTGATATAAATAAAATACAGATATACTGTGAATATGTATAATCTGTCAAGTACAAAAATAAAGGGAAATAAATAAATTATGTGATCTGTATTGGCCATCAGCAGGTATCAATAATCACAACTGGCACAATCCATCCATGTCTTGCCTGTGATAGGTGCCTGCGAATTAACACCTGCTGTTTTTGTGGTGCTTCGCATAAGCTTCTGTTATGAAGTGGTGCTTATCATATCGAAATTGATCAATTGATTGATCGCGAACTACAGTTCTCTCATAAGATGAGAAATCAAACCTGTCGGTCAATTTTCTTCAGTCCATTCCTCTTTAATGATTTCTTTTTCAATACTTGCTCAGCAGCACCACTGTGCTTGTCAGACATTGAATCAAAACCCCTAGAAACAAAAACAAAAGCTTGAACTCAAATGGACGCATTTAACTTGATTGAATCCACTGATGGTAGAAACACATTTGATATCTTTCCATTTAAATGTACAAGTGTTATCCCTGCTTTTCTGACACACATTATGGGAACATTTCTCGAGTTTAATTTAAATATACAATTTACTTTGGGTCTGGCTACTTTTGCTCGATTGCATCTTATAATCCACAGAGCTCTAACACGAAGAAGATCTCACAAGTTAAGTGAAGACGTCCATGCGAGGCTGTTTGGGAACAATCAGCAGTGTGGAAGCAGCAGCAGTGAGGAGAGAGAAGCACGCAGCTCTAATTATACACCGGCATTATCATGGGTGTGAAACCAGAAGTGACAGCAGCATTGGGCAGACACACACACACACACACGCACACACACCCCACAAACAGCGTCTGTATGGGCCAGAGTCATCATATGGACAAATCAAAACTGCTCTGGCTCAGTAATGTCTGGCAGATGTTAACGCTTTGTACTTAATGACTCCCTCAAGACCTCACCCAATCAGACAGGACACAGTGACAGCCCGGGGATGTGTGTCTACTCTGTGTGTGTGTGTGTGTGTGTGTGTGTGTGTGTGTGTGTGTGTGTGTGTGTGTGTGTGTGTGTGTGTGTGCTGTGGTGGGTATAGCAGTGTGATGGAAACGATGATTTGCAAATTCATACATGTCATTAAACCTGGCTGAACATCTGTAATATTTGGTTCTTATGTGTTTCAGCTTAATCGGAGGTTTCAGATAAACCATTTAAAATGTCTAATGAGTATGTGTGTGTTTGCGTGTGTGCGCGACTTTTTGTGTGTGTGTATGAGTGAGCGAGAGAGAGAGACATAAAGAGAAGGAGAGAGAGGAACCCTTCTGTTACCAGAGAGTAATTTCATGCTTGACTACTGCATATTTCAAAGAATAACTAGATTTTTATTGCACATCACGACAAGTTGTGTTAAATAAAATGATCAAAACAAACAAGGCAGGACAGAATCACATTAACAAACTCACTCTGTGAGGATTAGAGCAATGAAAATCTCTGAGTTTGCTCTATGGTTATAGTTTCTGTTGTTTGGAGGAGATAATTTTGGAGTTTGAACTTTATATCTTCGAAAACTGATTTGAAGTCTTTTTGCTTTTATTTATTTCTTATTGTCCTGGTCTGGTTGTTTGTATTATAAGGAGATATGAACCTCAAGCCTCATGTGATGGACACCTTTAAACCTAAGCATGGCGCGTGAAATTAACATAAAGCCAAAAGCAGTTTCAGAGGTGTGTAAGATTAAAAATTTAGAAGTGTGTCGTGGAAAAAAAGGTGACATTGATGCTAGATACACTCTTTGGATCTGATTTCACCTGTTAGAGCAGCTAATTAGAGTGAGTAAAATGGAGCAACTGAGTGCAAATGCAGGAAAAGCCATGCAAACTGCACACATAAACACACACACGCAGAGCTGCGATGTAAAAAGAAATGAAAGTAGTGTTGAGCGGCACTCTCTCTCTCCACTAGATAATGACATAAAAGCAGCAGTGCTCTGATTTGCTATATTGAAAATGTCAGCCGCAGCAGATGCTGTGCTAATAGCCACTGGATGCTGCACTGGAATCCAGCAGCTGCTAACCATGACACAAACTACCACCAGGGAGGATGGCCAAGCTATCCACAACTCTGTCTCAGATGAACAGCAGGACCAGACACTTCATCAGTCTTTTGGGGCAATACAGTATTCGCTCCAGATTATACTTGCTGGGTAAACTGACTCGATGAGTTTGTTTCAGTGGAGCCACATTTAGTGTTGTTTTTTTCCTGTACAAAAAAATGGTTTGTTTCAATATTCAGCCAGACTGGATGTATTTAAAAAGGGAGATATATAACACTTTCTATGAACCCGCCTCTTACAATGCATCAGTACATTTATAAAGCCTTAAAATGCACCTATAAGGCTTGATGACAACCCTCATAATAATCATTATATCAGCCATCATTATACCAGCTAATAGCAAAGTTAACAAAGTTTTATAAGCAGTGAGCATAATTCTTCATAAAGGAGCGGCTTACATATACCTTTATGCAAAAACAAAAAAACGTAATTATAAATGTATTGTTGTGAAGTATTTTCATTTGAGGCTCTACCTAAAGCCACAAAATACAGCTTATAAAGTCTTCTAATAGTGTTACAGGAACGTATAAATGTCATTACCTCATACAGTCACTTAAACTAAAGCGCCCAAAGTCATGCTTTAGCGTGTGAGTATTAATAAGACATTTTCTGAACAGAAAATCCCAGAAACAAGTGTTTTATTTGTCTCTTTTACCCTGTTTGGCAGACTGTACAAAACTTTCTCCACAATTTAATCACACCTCCACACGTAAAATATCTTCTCAACATCTGTAATTCAGTGCAAAACTTTAAACTGGTGAGGATTACTTTAAAGATACCTGTCAAGTCACAGCATCTACATTTATCAGTCCTCAGTTTATCAGACTCCTTCATCAATATTGTGATAGTGCTGGCCAAAACCTGTAAGTGAGCTTTGATGACCAAAACCTAAGATTATTCACAAGTATACCTTTGCTTTGGCCAGATCCAACCCAGAATGTGAATGTGAAGATATACATTTGGGCCCCAATCTGTGGCGTCCTATTCATGTATCTTTGTTTAACTGTACAATACCTGATTCACTGTACCGATATGTGTGTAAGTGTGACATAAATAACAATTAAAACAAACAGAAGTTGGCCTAAGCTCTAAAAAGTGTCAAATTAAGTGTCAAAATGCTGATATCAGAGTCAATCAGAGTGCCAAAAATGAAAGTTACCGAGAGGAAAAGTTGCACTGTCGCTTTCTGATGTCCCTCTCTGAGCTGTCACTCACCCCCTCTCTTCCTCGTCTGTCCGTCAAACAGGAAGAGCGCCTCTCCCCCTTCCATCTGTTATCATCTCCCTTCTAAACAAGTGCTGGGGGGTCGGTGGGGGCCGTCCACGGGCTGGTCATCCCGTTAGAGGCCTATTAACCGTCCCCAGGCTCTCTGCTGGGGCCTACTGGAGAGAAATCCATATCAATACCTGTCTGTTATGCCTCCTGCCGCCCAACACAGCCGGGCTGCCTGCCTGGCACAGACAGCCCTGCATGGGCCTCCTGTCGACTCACAGAGAAGCTGGGGTTTCAATCAGAGTGTGGCACTTGAGTGCGGACCTCCTGTCAGTCCTCTTGTTACACTGATAGACCAAGTAGACAAAGCAGAGTTTGAAAAGGCACACTTCCTAGTCCTGTTGGCGTCTTTAATACCATCAGTTTCTCTTTGCTTCACATCTGGCCTGCAGAGTTTACAGCATGCCGCTTCCTCCAACAAGCAAGGAGAAAGATGGCTTCAGAGAAAGTGTTTAAAGGCTGCAGACACAGGAGGTTTAAACTTTGGGGTTCACACTGGGATGTTTTTGAAGTCTGCAGTGAGTCACAACCTGCTTTCATGAAGAGACAGTGCCATCTCTTCAGCCACCAGCTTTTACCATTTCTATCACACTGTTTCTGTTCATCTTTTCTTTTTTCTTTAATGGTTGTCCTGGGAAGGTGTAAAAAGTTTTGATGGAGTCACCAAACCTTGAATCTGAGTCAAGTCCTGAGCTCACGATGTTGAAGTCTGAGTCACTAAAGAATAATCTAAGTCAAATCTATCAGTCAAGTCCTCATTATTATTCATAAATCAATATTCAAGACAAAAAGACCAGCTTGTCTGGCTTTAAAGGAATATTCCCACGTAAAATTAAGCAAGGGTCAAACACACCATACTACTGAGTTAGACACCCCGTCGAGAGATAAATGTTGCCGACTGCTTGCTTTTCTAGTTATACTAACTTTATGGTAACTTTAAAATTACTATGTTAACTTTATACCAACATTTATGATCATGACTTTATCATTTCCTTAAGGTAATAATCACCATATAAATCATTTTGCACTGCAGATGCGGTAGTTCCTTTGCCTTAGTGTTATGGTCTGATTGCATTTCCATGAGGAAATTATCATAAATGTTCTTCCTTGAGCTGTGTAACCCCACTGTGATAATGGACTCGCCTGAGGTCTCCATACAAATAAGCGGCTGCTGGAGGAGAGTGGGTGAGTTGTGTTTAGTCTCTTTGCTAAAAAAAAATTGGGCAAAGTTAAAAAGATGTTTGGTGGCTAGTGCTACGGCTGGGACCCTATATGTACTGTTGATGAAGTTAGGTGTTGTTCTAAGCATTATTTGTGGCTATAGAGTGGCTTTTTGGTTGAGGTTTGTCAGTGGCTCCTGGGACCACTGTGTCGGCAACATTCATCTCTCAACGGGATGTCTAACTCGGTGTTACGGTGTGTTTGAACCTAACTTAATTTTAATTTTATGCCAGAATATCACTTTAAATTAATGACTGTATAAATCTGGACTGACTTTTGTAAGACCTTTTCAATGTGTTATTTTGTTTTTTAATATTACATTATGACTGATCCTGTCAGCATGTCTGGAGAGTGATGTTTCAGTGCCAAGTATTGTAAGTAAATAAGTACAGAAGAACCAAACATCCTACTGGGTAGGTCACTTCAGCAGCTAACATCACCATTGGCTTGCCATTATTACACAAACACAGTCTGGTAGACCAACTTTTGTATTTCACTTACTTTTCCAAGTGCATCCCGGACAGATGTCTGCTAGAGTTTTAGCATGTCCCTCTCATCTCCCCTCTTAATATATTAACAAAATCTCTTAAATCAGGACACACAATCATGGCACCTCCTCAAGCATTAAGGCAGGATCCTTTGCAGCAATACAACAGTGTTGAACATTACTTTCGTTGTCAGTAGTGCCTGCCAGATAAGTTTGCATTTGATGGATTACATTGTATTTCCCAAAGGCACTGTAACTTTCACTCTACAGACTAGCTGTAACAATCACAAACTAGTGTTGTAGTTTTTTTAAATCACACGTTTAAAGTTACTTTAATGATTGCACTTCTATTAGTTATAATAATCCTAACCAATCCCATGTCTTTAAATCTCACATCCCCAATCAGAGCTCGTCTTCCATCTAATCATTCATACCAGTAGGAAGTTAAAAACAAACATGTCTTGTGTGTCCATCTGTCTTGATGTTAGCAGAGAATGGAGGTCTGTTTCCTCATTAGCAGCTTATTAACAGCCCCGGCCCAGCAGAGAGCACTCTCCCTGGAGGACGGGGCGCTCTGAGGGGGGGCATTCGAATGGCACAGAGTGCTTTGTTTCTGGGTCTGGCCTCCCAGACCAGCCCCCTGTCCGAGCCTGCCCAGGGGACTCTGTGTTATGCATGGAGAGGATAAGGAGAGCCAGAGGAGAGGGACGGAGAGAGGAGGAGAAGGAAGGATGGAGAGGGGTGGAGAGATGGAGAGTTGACTGGGGGGTCATCTATCAAACCTGCTGTCAATTTTACTGCCTCCAGCTGAGACATAGAAAGGAGTTGAGAGAGATTATATACTACAGTAGAAAAAAACTATATCAAGCTGAACTAAAAATACAATTTACTGACGGTGTTAGGGTTTTAGCCTAATTCATAATACTCCAAATACATTTGAATTCTATCTGAAAGAGATCTCATTACAAGGTTGCAAGCTAGCGAAAAGTTTTCACTAAATGTCAAATGGCTCCATATGCAGTTTACCGTTAGTCGTAACATTTTGTTGTTGGCACCGTCTGTGGAGCAAAAGATCATAACGGTAAGTTCATTGACATCACAGAACAAAACACTTAAAAGAAACAGACAGCTACAACAAGCTCCAATCCAACCTCTTTATTTCAGAGAGAAAACAGGTTAGAGTCAAACAGTCTTTGAGTCAATGTCGTGGGTGCATAAATACTTAAAATGTTTAGATATTGTTAAAGTTGATTGAACTTATTTTACACATCAGTAAATGTTTACAGGTGATAGGAGGTCTGCCCTTTTAGATTGAGAACTTGTGAAGCTTTGTTTGGTTGTCTCTTGACGATGTGACTCAAGTGACAGCAATAGAAGTAGCTCTAGGTTGAAGACTACAAATCATAGCCAAGAAAATCCACAAACAAGTCAGCAGTTAAAAAAGTTGGTACACTCTTAAAAACATTCAGTTCAAAACGACCCAATTTGGGTAGTTTCCCAACCCAGCGCTGGTGAAATATTGGACAGAACACATGCTGGGTTTATTTTACCCAACTAATTAGGTTGGTTCACTTGACTCAACAATGGGTTGTTTTTTATAATCCAATTGGGTTGTTCATATAACCCAACTAACTAACCACCACAACACTCACAATCATGCACCAGTGGAGGACACACATTGGGAGCAAGTTTGGTTAAGTGTTTCGCCCAAGGACACAACAGACAGACTCGAGATAGGTGGGAATCGAACCGCCAACCTTCTGGTTATTGGACGACCTCTCTACCTCCTGAATGACTTCCACCCCTTAACAGCCCCCTTTCCATTTTACTGACCAAGAATGGACTTTGGTGTTTGTAAACATTTGGCAGTTTTCTTTTTTTTATATGGTTTTCTTATCTTTTCAAAATAAACAATACAGAACAGAAGGTTGTGGCTTGCATCCACTCCACTCCATGTCACAAAGTCATCCACTGACTGTTCGTATCAACCTGAAACATCAAGACAGAGTCCATTAAAGCAGTAGCTCAACATTTCTGACTGTACCACAGCTTGCTACGTTTGATGCTATGTACTTTATGCTACTAACATTGGCTAATCATTAGCTTGCTCACCTACCAATCGATTCCTAAAGGCAGAAGCTGGTACACATCAGTGCTTCACAAACTTACATCTCAACAAATTGAGGGTCTATATAATAATATCTGCCCAATGTGTTGGGTAGTCCACAATAAACCAACAATACTGTATAGTAATTACATCCCAACAGCTAATAACTCTGTTCCCAACATAAATAACCTTGTGAATTGGATACTCAGAATACCCAACTCCATGGAAATAACCTAAATAAATTGACCAACAGGCCCAACCTAGTGGTTGGATTGAAAAAACAACCCAGCATTTTTTTTGTGTGTATAAAACTGGTGGTTTAATCTGCAGGTGCATGGCTTTTTTTAAGTAATTGAAAAGAAGTGATCCAGTCTATCATCATTTGTTGGTTAGAGATGGCTGGTTGGTGGCCAATGGAAATTTTAGGTGTGCTTTCCATCCCCAAATGTGAGATATCTGTCCTTAACCATCTTATGCTCTTATGATAAATGACAATCATTTCCAGTGTACTGCAAGTTTTAATTTGCCTTTCAGGATTTCATAAATTTATTATCCTGGACCATTTTTCCCAATAGTGACAACACTTGAACAAGAGCTGCTATTTGTCCCCAGATTTGTATAACACATCTGTTAGCTGGTCTATGCCAGCACAGACATGTGTTGACCCCGGACCAGAGCTGGACCCCGTGGGTCTCAGGGTATGAGTTGGTTGTACTGGTGATCAGGAAGATCAGGTTCAGGTCTCTCTCAATCACACCCATGCATCTCCCATCTGTTCAGTGTGCTATATGTACTCTCCGAGCAATAACACTGATGAAAACATACATTACGACAATAGACACAAACCAAAAACAAACAATGGAGCATATGTTAGTTTACATAAACATATTCTTACAGAGGTTCAGGGAACACACATATGGCCGGCTTCCCAGGTTGCACACATTTTAACAGTTAACCATCTAATTATGCAGTCATTCTTGTATTTACAGTACTGTAGAAGTGAAAGGCAGATGACACAAGCTGGCAGTTCCTCACAATGCTTTACTGGGCTCTGTGAGGCAGCTGGTTAGCAGAGGGCCTGAGGAGGAGGAGGGAGCTGGGAACAGCTGTCGAAATGAATGCGAGTGGTTAAACACAAGTCCTCCATGCTTCAAATGATCACCTGACGCTTCATATACCTGAACGCTGCAGAGAGAAGATGAAAAAGAGCGATGTGGCGGTAAAACTCGGCATAACTCCGCTGCTAAACCTACAAGCGCTCCAACAGGCATTGTGTGGGAGGCAAAATAAGGATTACGAATGTTAGTGTTTTCTTATTTAACGCTGAAGTTTGTTCCAACTTTACTTTGTCTTTGCTTTCCACAAACTCTCCATTTCCACAACCAGTGTTCACCTCCCCCACTCCTCTGCAGGCTACCCTTCCCAGCCTGCTTTGCAAGCCTGGAGGCGCCAGCCGCACCCTGTCCCGTGCAGTCTCCTGCCGTCCCGCTGAAGACCGTGAAATCGGCATGATTAATAATTATAATTATTGGCAAACGTGCCAGCTGCTCTGTGGCAATGGGCACTACTGATTTATGGTTCTGTAAACGCAAACAGTCATTGTCCATATTCAGAGAAGAAAGGCGGAAAGGCAGGAGGGGAGAAGCAGGCAGACGGGGAGTTTTGGACGCCTGCCCTGGAAATATGATTTTATCTTCGGAAGTCAGCGGCCCTGTCCCGCAGGCATTGTCCTCGGCTCCTCCCTCCTCGCTTCCAGCCATTCGTCTCTTGTTCTACCCGTGCTCCTTACCTAGTCCGTGCTCCATGGAGCATTGCTTTTTGATCTCAGTGGGCTTCAAAGGAGTCTGGGGCCACAGGGTTTCGAGCTTTGTGAGCGCAGACTGCTGTCTTTATGGACAGCCAATCGTTAGAGTTGAAGTATTGTGGTCTTCGTGTTGAGGTGTACGTCCAGAGAGCTGTGTGCTCAGACCAAAGACGAATGATTGGTAGGGAAAGTATATCTGACTGTCAGTTTGAGATAAATCACCAGTTATGTCGGCATAGTTTGATTTGTCTGATGTGATAATAACAACCAGGAGGATGACAACACAGTGATTGTACTCTTATTTGTGTTACCTGCATGAGAATGTGTGTATTTATTTTGTGTGCGCTCTGACTGATGGAGCTGCACAGTCTGTTCATCAGGCTCGGGGGGTCTGCTGATGTGTCTATCATTGACAGAACGAGACTATGGATTACCTCGCTCATTAATCACCATCAACGTGGCAGCTCGCTCGCACAGACTTGTGTACCTCATGCGAGCTCAAGCCTTCATGCAAACACTCACACACACATTCATCTCTCCACACACAGACAGAGTAGTTATGACAGCTACTGGCCACAAACCTGTCCGCAGCCTAATCTCATTAGGGTCCTTCTGGCATCTGGGCCTGTTCTGCTGAGGGATGGAGTATGATGGAGTGAAGAAGACAAGGCGTTCAAGCGTATAATAGATGTCTAAATCATCCAGACTCAGCCAGCAGGTCCTCTTGCTTTTCTCTATTTTCCCTGGAAGAATGCAGAGAAAGTGTTTAATGAATCTAAAGAGGAGGATGAAGACAGAAATATTAACGAACCTGAAACTTTGTTTTTCTCTTAAGTTGAAATCCGAGCTGGTTTGAACGAGGCAGCGACTGTTTCAGAGCAGTATAAAAACTACATGTGGCGTCTGACGATGGCACGGTGACACTCATCACACCTGTCTGCCACTCTCCAGTCTGCTGCAGGCCTGTCCTGTCCTGTCTGCTCCTGGAGTGCAGTGTTGTACCTGTCAGTGTTGTGCAGATGGGCCCCGGCTCCCAAAGGTACCTGGGCTAAATACCCGTCATTAATCACCACATAAAGCCTCCCCAGCGGGAGATGCCCCAGGTTAGACCACATCAAGAAATAAATTGGCTGAAAAATGGCTCTGGACGAAAGCTCTGTCCCTGGAGAGGAGAGGGGAGGATAGGAGGAAAATCTGTAAGCATCCTTCTAAAGCCCTACTAAGTGATCTGTCAGCGAGCTAAGCGACATTATCATTCACTTGGCCCCCATCGCGTTCCCGCGGTGCTGACAATCTCGGCTGTTTGCTTTCAGATTTGCACACATTCATCTTCTTTACTTTGCCAAAGTGGCTACATTTCGACGGAGGGCTGAGCTTTAACATTTGCAGAGTGGAGGCCTTCAGGTCCATAAACACTTCTGAAGATAGGGAGACAACATAAAAGCCTGGGGAGAGGCAACAAGATGCAGACAGAAAATAGCAAAAGGAAAAGACTTTTTAGCTTTTTATTTCAATTTCTGAACTCTAAACTCAGCAATCGATTTGTTATTCTTCACTTATTCAACTAAAAACACACAAACCGTGTTGTTTTATAACTCCAGATACCAAAGCCCTCCTCCAATAATCCATATTAATCTGACTGTGACCCACCTTGAAGTCACAACCCAATACTCAGACAACATAGCTTTAGGGCTGACACTGATTTAAAGGCCAATAACAACAGAAAGCTAAATTGGGACACTGCCCTCTGTAACACAGGGTCCCATCAGCAGAAGAGGGACATGTTTTTTTTACACAGTTAATCAATCAATCAAAAACTGTCCACATTACACATGACAGCCAAAGATAAACAATAAAACAAGAAAGAGAAGTACTTCAATTGAGAGTACAGATGAAGAAAAACAAGTGAAATCAGCTAAATCAAACAGATATAAGCACAAATAAGGTCAAGGACATGTTGTAGTCCATAGGCCCAGACCTGTCCTCAGAGCTGTGAGTCTGTGGCTGTCCAGTCCGATGATTAATGACCACATGGATTCCCCTGGACAAACACTGAACCTTTTGCTCTATTGACACCACTCCACCTTTCACTGTGATATCCTGCAGCACTTCAGGGCCTCTCCGAGACTTCAATATCAGGCTGCAGAGTACAGATCTCCACAGACACAGTACAAATGAAATATGTGATGATCTCGACTTCAGCTGAACCGATTATGTTGTTGATCGACTGAGTGTTGCCTGTTTGTGTTTGCTATGTTAGCCGTAACAATTGCTGCTGCTGTTTTACTTTATGAGTTCGATCACAGATTTAAATTACTCGTACATGTTTGAGTACATTTTGAAGTTTATAGCCTGTTACATAAATGTGAACACAAAGAAAGAAGACATTTCAGTGCTGTGCATATTTATAAAAAGGTTTGTACAAGAAAATTTTGGAGACAGAAAAATGAAGTCAGGCATTCAACTTCAACTGGCTTTGAAAAAATAAACATTAACTGTCTTTTTCGCAAAATTAGAATTTTGAAACTGAGTTAAAAATAATCACACAGTCATATCATGAGTCCATAGTAGTAGTTGCCACTTACTTTCAATGTAAATGAAGAGATAGAAGCAGACTGTTGGCAAGCTCGCTGCATCAGCCCTCTGAGAGATGATCAGACGCTTTTACAAACGGACTTTTCAAGATTAGATGTGAATCCAAAAGAAACATTAACACTCTCTCTTCAGGTCTCTAATCGATTGAATCAGCTGAAAATGTGTTCTTCCATTTTGTTCTTTTAATTGTCTTTTTTTTTCTTTTTCTTCTTTTGTTGTATAACAATCAACCGGATGAAGTACACTTAAAAATTAAAAACTAGCGCATAATTTGACCATGCAGGAAATAGAATAACCTCTAATTCAAGACTGAAAAATTATCAAAATAAAAGCGTGATAATTGCGATATAATATTTTGTCCTCTACAAAAAAAAATCTTTCACAGGGTTGGTAATACGTGTATCACATATTTGAATATTATTAGAATATTTGGTATTATTTCATTCTTTATGAAGTAATGTGTTGTTCCCTCCTTGTCTTACCTTCCCTCAACTTGGCAGAAAGTGGAATTTCTTTCAGCCAAATGTGAGGCTGGTGATCTGTTTCCCCTCCGTGCTGCCACCCTCTGTTCCGGATGACTCATGACATTCACTTTATGACAGAAAGTTTGAGATATTGTTTTTATACCACTATCAAAAATTATGTTATTTATGGGAGTGTGGTTATCCATAACTAACTAGGTAGAAATGGGGATTTTAGAAACATCACAGACTTGTTGCGAGAGACCCACTTTTTTTTTGTCTAGAAGAGGTCTAATAGACGTCTAAATGTAGCCTAGAAGACTGGTCTAAAATCAGACTACCACAGGTCTAAAAATGAAAGTTTTTTAGACATCTAAATTTTGACCAAGTTTAGACTAAATCTAATTCTGGGCTATATCTATACTACACTGTATATTGCTCAATGGCTATCATAATTATTTTGGTTCAGTACTTGGAGATCAGTTATGCAACTCACGATTGCTTTTTGAAATAAATAGTTATCGAATAATGGGTTAA
Source organism: Xyrichtys novacula (assembly GCA_962446985.1). Taxonomy (NCBI): domain Eukaryota; kingdom Metazoa; phylum Chordata; class Actinopteri; order Labriformes; family Labridae; genus Xyrichtys; species Xyrichtys novacula. The sequence continues at coordinate 18,623,658 of OY660874.1, read as the reverse complement.
AAAAACTAGACGTCTAATAGTGGTCTATTGCTCAGCAGGGAAGCACGAGTGGATCCACTTCCACTGCCTCTTGAATCAAGACCCATTCAGTTTCCATGAAATTGTCTCCAGCGAGTGTCCATGCATTGGTCCAAGCTAACTTAAATGAATACCTTCAGCAAGTGTTTTATCAGTAACTACTTTGCAGGTTCTGCCATAAAAATTATTTCAGACTCAGTGCTCGCTGTGAAAGATTTATGATTTAAAGCATGTGTGTTACCAAATAATGAATCAATCAGATTATTAACGATTTAGTCAAAACAACAACATTCATACTGTTACAAATATTTCTGTTCCAAGGTGCAGCCACGTGGTTCCTGTTGGCTAAAAGGTTTAATTATAATTATTTAGCATTTCTCACTTGCACAGACTATTTTGCATATTGCAATTATATGTTTAAGTAGTGTAGGGCAGGTGCAGAAAACCCTTTAACACAAACTACAAATACACAACAAGGAAAATCAATGCAACAGTTAAACAAATTTTGTTTCATGTTTATCAGAGTGATTTATATTTCAAAAGATCACAGATACTCACAATCACATCCCTTTGTGAGGCAACGCTGTCTTCAAGACTTGAAACATGGCCTTTACCTCGAGGTTTAAAAGGCCCTGTAGAGGATCAGAGGCCATTATGGATTTTAAAAAGAGGGGCATGGTGAGCAGCCAGGTTATGCTCCTCTATTCTTCACATCCTCCCCTCAACAGAGCGCTCAGTGTCAGTAGGAGATGTCGGGACAATGGAGGTGATCTCTCTGATCTCAGTGCTTCTATTGTGGCTCCTGGTATTATTAATGTTCATCTCTGAGAAAAGCCACGGCCTCTGCCTCGCTGCCTCGGCATCGCTCTGTCATTTTCTCACTGCTGGATTTTCTCTCTTCTCTCTGTCATAACTTTTCTCCGCACAGCTCTGTGGTCTCCGAGCTACATTTTCTGTGATTAACACAAATGCATGAGCAGAAAAACCTGAAAAAAATAGATCACTCTTTGATTACAAGCAAAACTGTGACCAAAACCCTGTTAACAGGTGGATATATTTCAAAAGAAACATACATTCATTGCCTCAGCTTTGCATGTATGTTCTCCTAAAGTGGAAAAATTACACAAACTTTGTATAAATTTGGGGTAAAAACTCAGAGACCAAGGCAGCTTCATGGAAACAAAAGCAAGTCTAATGAAAAACTGTGATTTCATGATTAAATGCTTGTTGTGTTTGGACCAAACTTTGATAATAATAGTTGTGTGTGAGTATTTTTTGGATTTGGTTTAAAGTTGCTTGTTTTTGCTGGTTTTTCTGTAATCTTATTAACAAGAATATCACCTCAATGGCAAATTTTAGCACAACAACCACCAATGAAAACTAAATTCCAATGTCACAATTGATCAAGTGTTACTTTCTTTGACTGATACCCATCCCTGTGGAGAAAAACTTAGGACAAAACTTTGATTCACACCCACATTTCCAACTGATCCCTCAGGTCTTTGTAGTCACACAACTATGAAAGACAAGGAGCACTTTGAAGGTATGCTGCCCGCCCGCTTTTCAAAACACACAAACGAGTAAAACCTTAGTAGCTGTCGTTCATTTATCAGTGTTGCCCGTGCCTTGCTGTGCCGTGTTTGGGGTCAGGCCTCAATCTATGTGGACCTGGAGTAATTATTAACCTACTGGGATTGTCCTGCAGTCCGCTGGTCATCTGGGACTGCTGGGTGTCAATCGGGAAAGGTCACAATAAGACAACAAGCTGCTGAAGAGGGAACAGAGAGTGAAAATCAGAAAAGAGAAAGAGACTGATGAATTCAACTCAAACTGGAAACTCAGACCTGTCTCAGAAGACGAGGTGTGGATTATTGATGATCCTCTCCTTGTCTGAGCAAATATTTAAAGGATTTGTCTGATTAGAGAGTGTATTTTTCAAACAGTGGACAAATCCTGTTCAACAGTAAAACCAACAGTGAGTTGATTCCTCTGACAGACAGAAACAAATCTTTCTGTGGTGTCGTGTTACTGAGAACACTTTAGTATTTACTCTAAAAATAACTATTCCTTCACACTCCTGTAACTTGTGATTTTTTGGGGTTAGCTCTTGTCTGGAGTTTGAAAAGGGTTCAAATCACATATTTGTTTTTAATAGATTGTGAAAAAAGACTGGGACAGACAGGCGGCCGTAATTGGATGAGTAGATGTTTCCAACTTTTAACCTCTTAGGAGCTTGTTGTCAATAAGTCTAGGCTGTATTGTGAGTTTACTCCTATAATTGGATTGTTGTTTACAAATGAATAAAATGTAAAATTTAAGAATTCAGACTAATATTCAAGACCTTAAAATCATTTTCATTTCCTCAAAGACTTCTCTGAGTTCAGACTTCTTTTTGAAACCAGTGGTGTTGCCCCCTGCTGGCCATTTCATGGAATGAAAGTTTAGGTTAATTCTGCATCAGCTTCACTTTTTAGATCCCGAGGGTATGTGCACATTTAAAAGACCCAAGAAGGAAGCAGCTGACCTCTGAGTTTTATGTAAATGTTGTGACTCCTAAAAATGGACTTCTCATGCGCTTGTGACGGAGCCCCCCCAACTATCTAGGGACAAGATTTTTGAGTTGTAGGGATTTAGATAAGTGTGAGGAAATAACATAGAAACCATTTTTTTTGTTTACAACAGTTTGCTTTACTCAAAGGAACAACATTAGATCCCCAAAAAGATGAGACAGTGTGTGAAATTTCATGGTTTGTCAATCATTCAAAACACAACTGAAACAAAGATGAACTGAAATATTTTGTTTTTCCACATAATATACAAATTTTTAAAATAATGACAGCAACACTTTTTACAAAATCTGAGACGGGGGCATTGTGTTCCCTCAGCTCTTCTTGTAACAGGACTCTAATCATTTGGGAATCAGGGAGACCAGTTTCTGAATCCATGGAAGTGAAATGTTGTTCAATTCCTGCCTGACATTGGATTTCAGCTCCTTAACAATTCAGGGTTTCAATAGCTGACACGTCAGGACTCTTCTACTACAGAGTCAGACTGTTGTAAAATGTGAAGAATCTGGTTTTGAATCATCGCACTGAAATATGCAAGGGTCCATCATGAAAACAGCATCATTGACTGGTTGCAAAACTTGTAAATCAATTTATTTATCAGCCCATCTCAAATCAGTGTAGAACCAGAGAGGTTGCATATGGGTCATATACGTTTCCCTTTTTAAGCAAAACCACTGAAAACACAACATAGATTTTGCCATGAATCAATCATATAGTCCACACAGTTTTTAATGTTTGCAGACTTAAGAATCACTTTGATGTTCATTCAATCTAACAGCTCTGTATACCTAAACTCAGCGAAGCTACAAATGACTAAATCAGTGATAAAGTTGCTGCCTCCTCAGACTCACTCAGCTGTACCCCCTGTGTGTGATATCACTTGGGGAAATCTTTTTAAATCATGGGAAGATCAGGGTGTAGAGGTTCTCTACATAAAACCTACCACCTCAAACTGAAGCTAATTTATACCACTGCTGTGGCATTGTGGCCTACAGAGCCTTTGTGAAGCAACACACAACACAACTTCTAAAGATGTTTGGTTTTGTGAGGAATAAATTGTTCTGTTATGTCTGCGATCGGGCTTTATATCATATTTGGCTGGCTTGTCGGTGCCACTGAGGTGGTGAATGGCCGTTCAGAGGCCCAGCCACTGGCGGGTGGTCTGACACAGAAAGGTTAAATATGGTTCAGCCACGGACACTCTCAAAGGGCCTGGCTGTTAAAAAAATAAGTTATGTGGGTCGTATGTCTTCACGCAGTCAGGAAATTGACAATACTGGCGCAGTGAGGCACAAGGCTGTCCCAGGGCTGAACTTCATGGTTGACTGTCTGACTGAAAAAAGAGTCACAACATCACTTGTTTCTGGTGGATTTATTGACGGCTCATCAAAGCGGCGGCTAGACGAGAGGTGTAAAATCAACCCAGTGTCCATAATGGCTTTATTCATTCATCTTCTTTCTACTTAAAACTCAGTGACAGAAAAAATTGCAAAAGTAAAAAATAAAAGGTCAAAATATTAACAAAGTTCAAGCATCAAGCTCCTTTAATAGTATGAGAAAACTTGACTCATACATCATATTCTTATGACTCACACTAACTTCAATACCAGCTAAAACAACAGAAAAGTACATTCTCATACAAAGTCAAGTTTTCTACAACCCACTATTTCAGCCAAATTGATTCATTTTTTGAATCAAAATTGATTCTTGAAACTTTTCCTCCTCTTCACCTCACACCCGATGATAAAATTAAACATCTGCATCGTCATGAAGAGGACAAAATACTGACATGGACTTAATGTCATTCCTGAAGCTTGTCTCAGTGATAATCTTAACATTTACTTCCAACAACCAGTTTCTGGAATTCTGGATTTGTGGCCGTGAATGGAGGACAAAGCATGTCTCATCTCTGGACTCCTGAGCAGAGTTTGAGTGTAGCCACTGTTCAGTCAGAGGAAATTTTCTCATCTCTCCTTTTTACAGTTACATCTCCCACCTGTATTGGTCTGCACTTATCTAATGTCTGTGTCTCACTTTTATTTGACTTAATACTAGAAACAGATATGGTACATTAAAATAATCGGCATCAGCCAATATCTGAGCTCATGAGGCTGATTACAAAAAACAAATCATGTCTGCAGACCCTGCAGGCAGCCTCCTCCCTTAAACACATTCCCTTAAACGATAACACATGATAACACTGACTAACAAGTATTTGAGGTATATTTTAATATGTTTAATCAAATAATGTAGTTTAGTATTACTTCTGACATAGACATATCATGTTTTGCCATCCATCTTTTTTAAATTAATTTCATGTATGACTCCAAAATCCATCTCAAACATGTTTCTGGCTAAGAAAACCTTGGCTATTTGATTTTGATGTGGAATCATTCATAAATTATTAAAAATTATAAAATGCAAATGATAACAACAACGTAAAATCAGCATCATATATCGGCCATCGGCGGGCTTGCTCTGTAAATATTGGCATCAGTATTGTTGAAATGTTTTCAGAACATTGAAAACCCTTATCTGTCGACCACTAGTAAATAAATAAATAAAAACTCAATAAAGTAAACTAAAGTAAATAAAATGTTTACAGGGAAATCTGTGTTGATACAAACATTTGTGTGTATGGTTCATTTTTATAAAGGCTGCTCTCTGTTATTGTTTACTTTTTATGTATTTCCAGTGCAGTATGTACACTGATGTTAGCATGAAGCTCAAAGCACTGCTCGGTGTAAGAAGCCGACTGCCTCTCATAAGTGGGTTTGTGTTCTACTTATAAGTTGTTAGAGTTTTACCCACAAAGGATTAAGCCAGCTCAACCAGCTAGATTAGCATGAAAGCTCGGCTATGAATCACTGCAGAATGGATAGGTTGTTGTAGGTGACGGAAAGCGTGTGTACACATGAAAATTGGATCGCCTAATATTGCGGACACAAATGGGCTTTCTGACTGCAAGTTAAAGCAATTAGAAATTACTTAATAGAACAGACACTTAAATCTACGTTTGGTTTGGGTTGGTGGTTCTGAAACCAGATAAATTACATAGCAAAATTAACCCCTTCTGCAGTAGTTTACGGCCTCACTTCAAGGCTCAGCTGAGCTACATCTCCTGTCGAAAACACAGTTACTGTTGACAAGAACCTCATACAACCCTCTTTAAATAAAAGCAAAAAATATCCCTTTGGTCTCGTTTAGTATTTTTAGTGGGTAACTGCACAAGCAAAGAACTTATTAACATATCTGTCAATAAAAACCAATGCCCATTCACTACCAATCGATTACTGTAAAGCCCAGTACATGGTCTTTCTGTATAGCCATCTTATCCATTTAGTATTTACCTTACTATGCATCTTACTGTGTTTACAGTCAAGCTGATGCTTTGAGAAGAAAGAAATGAGAGAGGTTGTCTCTAAACAGGCTGTGTTTGTACGTCGTTGTTACAGGGATCAAAAGAAGGCTAAATCTTGGACTGATGATATCTGGTCAGTGTGTTTGGGCTCTGTTTTTCTCTACACGTGGACTGTATTCGTGAATAAGCCTGCTGAAACACAAATGACCATACGTCTAAGATAACATGCAGAAACCAGAACATGTCTCAATGTAGCCCCTTGCCTGCAGAATCAGTTTATATGTTTATTCTAGGATTAATGTGAATACAGGCACACTCAACGTCAAAATTCAATCAGTTTTGTAACCAGGTTAATTCATGAAAAACAAGGATTGGTCAGATTTTCTACCTAATGTACCTAAATATAGTTTAAATAGGTTTGTTCTACTGACAAATCAAAGTAGAAGTTGGTATGTTTCTGTGGTTTTCACAGGTTGTGGGAATGGGAAAGAGGGTTTGTGATTTGTATGTGTGTGAGTTGGGATAGGGGGGTCTGAGAAGCAGAGAGCAGGATGGGACGGAGAGCTTCAAAGCCCAAGGAAGAGGTCCCTGGCCCCCCACTGCAGCCTTGTTCACATGAGAATCAATCTGGTGCCAGCGTTTGATGTGAACCGCGAATAAAAGAAACTCAACAAAGACTGACAGCGGGGAGATATGGAGCGATCGGGGCACAAACAGACAGGGAGATTAATGAGACGGGAAGATAAAAATGTGGAGGTATGAGGAGGTGCCAGTGGGCTATAGATAAGTTGTCTGGACAGGACAAGACAAACAGACAACCAAGTTTTTAAGAGGCTTGAAAACCGGCTGCTCGGCAGACAAAAATCAAAGTGATTGACAGAAACAAGTAAGTAGGAGGACAAAGTGAAAGACGGACACAGTCCTTCCATCAGACGGACAGGATCCATGAGTCAGTCAGACACTGAGGGGCAGAAGAAGGTTCAAAGCCAGCGTGGTGGACCCTGGTGCAGCGTCTCGTTGCGGAGTCTCCCCAGGATGCCAGGAACTCACATTAACATCACAATGCAAACTGCATTATCATCATCGCCATTACCATTATCATAAAAAATGAAAATCATATTGAGTTCAGAGCAGAGCAGCTTTTGATTCTCTGGAACATCTACAGGATTTTGTCTCAGTGTCCTCATGAAGTTATCGAAAACATCCCCTCCAGCTAGCCTCCGATGCTAACATACTGTGTCAAAGGTAAAGGCTTAAAAATTAGCAGAGGATGACAGTCATAAATCAGAATTATCCCTTTTTAAACCCACAAGATCAGAGCTGAGATCTGCCCCCTTGTTGGTCTGTCAGCCAGTCGTCATGCTCCTCATGAAACAGTGTAGGAATGTTGTTTTATTTGTACTGAGCTGAAGAGAAAAGTCAGAGCTCTGTTATCACAGGCTGCACAGGGACAATGAGAGGCGGAGAGAGCAGCTTTTGGGTCTTTTCTTGTTTTTATTTCAGTCGAAACAGGCTCTGACATTGTTGTTCTTTCTGCTAATTAAGCTGTTAGAGAGAGGGGCTGGTCTGACAGGGCCCTGCATGGCGGGGAGGCCAAGAGTCAATGGGCCGAGGCTGAACAGGAGACATTTCTGGGCCGCCTTAAGCCATTGTTTCCCCTCACCGAGGATCTTTTCAGGCCGGCTGCCTCTGTCTCGGTGACCTGTACAATGAGAAGAATGCCACTCCAAGAAACCCAGAGTCGGCCACAAAGAGCAGCCCTGCAGAATGAGGATTTCACGGCACTGGGCCGAATCCGGACGCTGCCAAGATTCCTCAGATAGTTCTCGCCTCTTCTGATCATCAGACACTATCTGTCACCCTGTGTGTGTGTGTTTATATTTTGGATGTAAGTGTTTTGCAAAGATAAAATGTGTCAGGTAAGTTTTGAAAAAGTTAAATCAAAAAATAAAGAGTCAATAAAAACAAAATTTATGAACTAATTTCAGAAAAAAGGCAAGAAAAAAAGTTTGACTTTCCATCAAAGTCTTTCTCCTCAGGAGTGTCAGACTGTAAAATTTCCAATTAATAAGCTCAGAAATTCAAATTGAGGCTTTAATCAACTCTTACAGATTGTTTTCTCGAAGTTTTCCAGCAGCAGTTGTTCAAACCACCTGTTCCTGCTACAGAAGCTGTCGTCCAATCTTGCACATTAAACAGGTGAGATTAAGGCAAAGCTCTGGGCAGCTTGCAGAACATCCCCTAATACAGGCTACAAACACACCCTTCAGTGTGTGCAGTGTGTGCGAGTGTGTGTGTGTGTGTGTAGATGTAAATGCTCCGGTCCATTTGATGGTCATCCAAGCGTCTCTGTGTGTTTACTTGGACTGCAGGACAGATCCTTCCTCTCTCTCTCTGAGTCACACAGCACCGTCGCTGGCCTGAAGATGAATTTGTGATGTGCTTAGTTGTTACTGAAACTTTCTTTTTTTTAATTGCTGTTTTATAGTGACTTAAAACAAACCATTTCTGTGTCAACACCACCTGCTTATGTCTTATCAGTGTGCCAGTTTTTGCTCCTTTAGCAACTGCCATGTGTTGTCATAATGTAACTCCATTTACCACAAAGTGTTCAACGGCACTTTCAGACGAGCCAGCACCTCGCACAACAAAGCGGCCCAATTATAGAGCCATTTATGTGTTTGTCAGGGGCTTCAAATGGGCACTGGTTTCTCAGGGTAGCCATATTGGCGAGGTCAGGCACAGCATCTGAAAAGGCAGCTTTATTACAGAACAACCCATCCCCTCTCTTAGATGAACACCCAAGAAGAAAAAAAGACAAAAAAGGGGAGAAATAAAAAATGACAACTTTGTTCTTTATAACAGTTTGGCTGAGCCTGCCTGTCTGGCTGCTCTGCGGAGCGCAGCAGCATGTGTTTCAGGGATTGTCCTGGAAGCGGGAGTGCAGAAACAGCAGGGAGCAGAAGACAAACAGGCAATTCGTGACTCATTAAACACGGCGACGGTGGCCAGCACAGTGGAGGGGTGTGAGGACCCGTGTTCCAACCGGGCGATAAACCCCCCCTGTACCAGCTGGAGCAGGCATCTGTCAGCCGCACGCCGCACCACGCCACGCCACCGATTATCAGCAACAAGCCATATCTGAGTTACCATCCGCAGCCATTTTCCAACACCCTACACTTACATAACAGCCCTGATTGGCTCACAGGGGAGCCTCAGGTCCTCTGGAAAGGCTTCACATTGGAACTAGTTGGAGACCCGGCTTTAGACGGATGCGCAGCGAGTCTCTCTCAGTGATACCAAAGGTCAGCGCAAGTAATTTTGTCATTTTGTTATGAGCAGCAGGTTGGCAGTTTGGTTTGGAAGGCCGTCTGCTAACGGTGGCCCATAACACCAAAGCGAAGAAAGGACACCAAACCTTGAATGACAGCCTGCTCCCAGGACAAGAGAGGAGACCCGGGTAATTTCAGCTGAACACTTATGGCACCTTGTTACTTGTAATGAGTCTATGTACTTGTATCTGTCCTTGAAGAAGTTAAATAAATGCATATTGCGTATTCCGATGATGGTGGCTCCTAATTCAGCTTCCAGTGGTTGTAAAAGTAGGGAGAAAGCATTTGGCTAAGCGAGAAACACAGAAGGAAAACTTAACTTGTGATGTGATTTCATGAAACAGAAAGATCGCCTCATAAATTTAAAGTCCTTTAACTCAATTTTACATCGACAATGAAATAATGTAGTTTTCCTTTGGCCGTAAGGTCCAACCTGTTAACCAGATGTGTCGATTAGCCGCGAGACACAATACACAAGCTGGTTAACTCGATGTTGTTATAAGCTGCTCAAGAGCTACGTAAGCTAATTTCCCTAAAAGCCACAGAAAAAAACTGGGGAGTATAAACCACAAAATCCAATCCAGCAACTGGAGGTCCCTGTCCAGTCAAAGTTACACTAGGGTGACCATACGTCCTCTTTTACTCGGACATGTCCTCTTTAGGGGACTGTCCAGACATGTCCAGCTTTGTCCAGGGAAGTTTATAAAATCCATCAAATGTTCGGGGTTTTGTACTAGTGATGGGCACGGCAGTTCTATTAGAGGTACTGAATCACTAGATTCAGTTCAGTAAAAAGATTCATTCAAAAGATTCGTTCACCAAATCACCGAATCATTTAGTGCTTGGAGGGAGAAGCCTGCGATTCCGACCTCCTGTTTGTAAGAATAAACTTGTTTGTAAGTCATGATGTTTTAAGTGTACTGTCCTATGGTTTGCTATTTATCAGGTCTGCTCGGAAAATTGGGCTCAGTGAGTGATTCGTTCACTAAATGTTTAGAAGAATTCACACTGAACATGCACCGTTCCCTTGCAAACCGCTGCAATGCAGGTTTAATGCACTGCTTGTCACATGCTGTGTCCTATTGTATTCAATGCGTGATTCGTTCACCAAGTGATTCAGGCATTGGTGCATGTGGTCCCCTCGTTCGACGGCTGCTGTTTCTCATCTCAGCTCTACTTAAGTGAGAAACGAATGAATCACTCAAGGAAGTGATTTGATTTGGTTTCTTCTGAAGATTCGGTTCTTCTGAACGAATCGTTCACAAATGACACATCACTATTTTGTACGAAAGTTTGGAGTTTGTGTCACATGGACTTACTGAGATAGAAGAGCATAAAAGACACCCGATCCAACCTGAAAAACTCTCAAAATTAACTATGTGTGACTCCGTGACAGAATATGGTCACCCTATATTACTCTAGTAGACATCATTTATCTCCGATTAACCTCTAATGATGGGTGATTAACAAGGGGGAACACAACTCCTATAAACCCAAGATAGGCTAATTCATAAAGTCTGTGATAGCCTTATTGGAAGAAATTACACACCATGTGTCTTAATAAGAAGATCATTCATCAATGTTGAGCTCAGAGCATATTCAGGCTGTGTTCACAAACAATCAGTTACTGCAGGTTTAATAACAACTTACTAAATGCTTTGACCTCAGATAAGTTTTTTTTTTACTTTCTCTGCAGTAAGCCTTTAAAATTGGACTTCCTTCAGTCAATTAGTTGGTAAAGTAGAGATGTCAATTTCTTTAGCGACTGTTTATTCCTCCATCTGTCTCAATAAAGAGGAGGAATGCATGACACGAATATTGTCCCTGAAAAAAAAGGTGCTAAACTACAAAGACATCATAATTCAATAATAAGTTATAATGACACTGTGGATGCAAGGTAATCAAAATCCTCTGCTGCCTGGAAAAGCCTGACATCAGCACAACTTTGCAGGGAGGTAAAAGTTTGCTCTCAATAGAATTTAACGAGCTGCTAACTGCCTAATTAAACGTGGAGAGCAGATAAAAACATTAAATATAGATAAGCTGGAAAGGCTGCCTATAGCTCCAGGGGTCTGTTCAGAGGAAGACGCTGATGTCTCCTAAAACCACAATCAGCAGAGCAACTAAACCTCGCCTCGTCCTCCATCAGGTTGTGAATGTTTAATAAGAAAACAGGGCTTAACATGCTGCCTTACTTGCAATGAATAAGAGTGAATTGTCTGCCAATAGAGTAATGTAAATAAAAGCGTCGAACTTTCAATGTAAACTGGCGTTAATGGCATACTTTCGAAACCCATGGCACTTTCTCGGACTGAGGGGTTGGGGGCTTTAAGAGCGCTCGCGGTGTGACAGAAGGGGCCTCTCCCTCTCCTCACCAATGGTAGCCAGGGTTGTAATTCTGACTTTAGCAGCCTTTACGACTCCCTCTCCTCATTTCTGCAGAATATGAAAACATCAGCATATGGCTGCTGACAGCACCAAGGCTAAGAAGTCAATTTCCCCTAAGTAACATTGGGACAGGGGTGACATTCGTTTCTGTACTGCCCCCCTGGCTCGAGAAGAGGACAGGAAGAGAGACAGAGAGAAAGAGAAGACAGATGGTGATGCGAACAAGGACAGAGAAATTCAGAGGGAAAGAAAGAGAGAGACAAAGATGGTTTGACTCTTCTTTTCCTGCACCAGCAGGTCTTCATTGCCTCTCCGTCTCAGTATTTTGCAGTTCACAGAGTTTCATGTGGCTACCAGGAACAGAAAATCTGTCCGTCAGCTGCCAAAGGTTCCAGCTCCGCTCTGTTCCTCTGAGCGCTCTTAAAAACCCGCTGTTTCACACCCATGAATTACACTATTTATGGCCCTGGTTAAAATGGGCAGTTTCTGGGCACGCTGCATGTGTGAGTGTGCCTGTGTGTCTCTGTGTGGGTGTGCCATGTGGCAGATGGGAAGCAATATGGCACACCTCTGCCCGGACAGATGTGGCACAGCACATCCCAGCGAGCAGAGAGAGGGGATCAGAAACCTCAGGAACATCTGGACCTGTGGCAACCTTCACCCTCAGCCAACAAGCTAACTTTATGTAGCTGCAAAGGACCTGGGAGGAGAGGGAGGCTCGTAACGTGTCACAAGTCGCCTCGATCCCTTACATCACGTCTTCATCTCTCGCTGCGTTTTGACTGACAGATGAGGAATCCCACCTCCCTCAGTGAGAGCTGTCAATCAGTTGCTCTGTGGAGTGAAGCGCTGAGGCCTGTCCCAACATGGGCCTGTCATGGCCTGCTGCACAGGAGGACATTCCCACCACTCAGGGGGCAACCCCGCTTGGACAAACTGGGGCTGCTATCAGGGCCAGGGTGATGAGAAATGGAGGAGTGCATGGGTGACAAAGGGGGGAGACTAGAGAGAGCAGTATAGAGGAACTTAAAGGTAGGACACTGGGAGAGATGTGTGAGGGAATTTCTGCTTGGTCAAACAAAAACTTGAAGTTTTCATTCATTTGACTGAGAGGTATGGTAGCAGGTGTATGAGTGCTCCTCTTAAAGGGATATTCTGGCTTAGAATTATTTAGGGTCAAACACACCGTAACACTGAGTTAGACTCCCCCTCGAGAGATGAATGTTGCTGAATGCTTGCTTCTCTAGTTATACCAACTTTAGTCTCTTTAGCAAAGAGACTAAACACAACTCACCTACTCTCCTCCAGCAGCCGCTTGTTTGTACGGAGACCTCAGGCCAGTCCATTACAAACTGCTGCAGGGTGACGCAGCTCAGGGAAGAACATTATGATCATTTCTTTATCATTTCCTTGAAGTAATATTCTTCATATGGATCATTTTGCACTGCAGACACGGTAGCTCTTCTGTCTTAGTGTCTTGGTCTGATTGTATTTCCATTAAGAAATTATCATAAATGTTCTTCCTTGAGCTGTGTCACCCGCAGCAGTCTGTAATGGCCTTGGTGGCTAGTGCTATGGCTGGGACCCTATATGTACTGTTGATGAAGTTAGATGCTGTTCTGAGCACTATTTGTGGCTATAGAGTGGCGTTTTGTTTGAGGTTTGTTTTTGGGCTCCTCAGACGGCTGTGTATTACTATCCTGCGGTCGTTACTAAAGTTGGTATAGCTAGAGAAGCAAACAGTCGGCAACATTCATCTCTCGAGGGGTGTCTAACTCGGTATTTCGGTGTGTTTGACCCTATTTTGATTTTACGCCAGAATATCCCTTTAACTTGAGCTTCAAGTCAGTTTTTAGGTTTTTTATTAATTAGTTAATCTCTGTCCATCTCTGAACCAGACACCTATCTGTCTGGTTCAGTTCAAGGTTTCTGCCTGCTCAAAGGAAGTTCTCTTTGTTGGTATAAAATGAATAAACGTCTTTACAAACTGCAGTTTAATGACCCCAAAACTTTGAAGTAGAAAGTTTCCAGGGTGAACTTCATCTGAGACTAATTCTGAAATTCAAACACAGAAACAAGTGTTTCAATCACTTTGAAAACAAGTTTCCCTCCTGCCAAGACTGCAGAGCAACAAAAATAATATTTCCATGCTTTCTTCGCAGATAATATTCAACATTTGATAAACCATAATAACATACTAAAGCTCAATTAAACAATCAAAGAACAATTTCACAGTAGAGCAGACAACAGTTAATTAGCCGACTTTCTAGAGTAGGAAGAAGCAAACTATTGTGTTTTGTTTCACTGTATGTTTTATCAGGCAGGACTTTATCACAGGGATTTGACAGCAATGACAGATCTTAGATGTTCAAGCTGTTTTAATGAGAACAGTAACAATTAACAGAATACAAACAAAGTTTCAATGATATCGTAACAGACGGTTTGACCTGTCCACACAAGGTTGTTGGAGTTAGAAATTTATTGGTATTTGTATCATCAAAAACAATCAAGTGGTAGTCCTTAAAACACTCAGATGATTTTAACATGGCATAAAAAATCAGCATACGTACTGTCTTCAATTCAGAAATGCCTATGTACCTGGAGAAACCTGTTTTATTTCGCAGCAACTCTGAGAGTTTTACAATCGAGGCCGTATAAGAAGTCTTAAAGGAATTCACAGTGAGTGCTTCTTCATTGTCACTAAATCAGATCAGCAGCTGGTAAGTTTTGCCATTCAGACCTGAAAATATGAAGATGGACCACAGACTGATGGACAAAACTCTTGAAAAAGTTCATTTTTTGGTCATTATAAAGAGTATATAAGTTTTTCTGACCTTCAACTGATTCTGATCTGTGAGACATTTCTCCAGGATCAGCTGAACCAAAGGAAAATATGCTTCATGGATATAAGATAAGGCATCTGACAACACATCTAAAACACATTCAGGCTACAACTTGCAAGATGATTGGGCAAATGTTTGAAACACTGGACATCAGCACTTATGGTGCACCTGAAAGACAGAATCTTAATAATGCGGAAAAACAGGACACAATATTTTAACATAGTAAGCGAAAACAGTATGCCTCAGTCAGTATTTTCTACTGATATAGTCATAATTCAAATTAGTGCTGTTACAATATACCAGTGTTAATGATAGTATCACTTCTAAAACATGAAATAATATTGTGCTTAAAATAAGTATATGTAACTAGGTGGGTCTCTGTGCAGCCTGACATAAAACAAAGGTAAGACAAAGAAACAGATGAAGATCCAGTACCCACATCCAAAAAGTCCCTTTTGGGAGTTTTGGGATTTGAATTGGATTAATTAAGTATTAAGGGTGTTAATGCAACAGTAACATTGAATCACATGTAGAAAAAAACTGAGTTTTTGTTTGATTCAAAGTTTCTGGAGGATAAAACTGAAATGGATGTTGATGTGTGAGTGAGTCTGTTGCATTTATTGGTAAAGATTATGGAGTAACATGGTGCTCCACCCTAACCTTGCCTTTTTCTAATTTTTCCATAAATACTGCAATAATATCGTTACTCTAAAATCTTTTTGTTTTCAATAACATGAGGTGAAAGTCAGACATCATGACAGCACTAATTCAAAAACCTGGAAGGACAAAATGTTGATTGTGAACGTCTTAGGACAGTAGTCAGTGACCTTTTTACAACAAAATCAGGAAACTTGCTGTAACTATTCACTAGTATTTAAAAAAACACATTCATATATTTTTATAGCGTTAACACTGTTTGTTAACACAGAAACACTGATTTCCCCAAATCTAAATGAAAGTGCTCTTCGTTCCTGAACTTTCCCACAGACAGACAGGAGCTTGTAATTATAAAACAATTAAGGAAAATGAAATTGAATTTTCTAAAAACTAAAGAGCTTACAGTGAGAGAGAATCATTCAGAGTTTTTCTTGTTTTCACATCAACATTTCTTTATGTGTTGTTGCAGGTGTTTTTAAAGAGACGATTTACTCTTTAGCGAAGTTTTCCATCTGCTTTTGTTTTCGGTTCAACAACAAATTCTGCGCCTCGGCAGATGACAGACATCCCATCTTTTAATGTCCCTGTATTATTTCCTGAGCTTTTCGGAGCTCCTGTGGGAATAAGAGCAGACATATGTTGGACAGAGGTGTGCTGGATGTCTGTAGACTGAAGCCCAGCTGTCCTCCTGTTCATGCAGAGATCAGTCAATATGGATCACATCCTCTCACCACTGCTTCACTCCAAAACTTCACGAACTTTTACTGAACTGTATTTCAGCAGCTAAATCAACACTTTATCAACTAGATAGACATTTAACTTTTATTAAATATTATGACAAAATAAGCCAAGACAACTATTTTAAAGTGCTTAAGCAGGGCGAACTCACCATGTCACATTGATATTTGCTATCAAACACAAACTGTCAGTGGATGGAAGTTAGAGTAAAATCATTTCTATGTACTTAGACTTCATTTTTGTTTAATTTCCTTACTTTTTCTGCAGTTTTGTGTGTGTGAATCCCTCCTTACTGTGCAATTTTGTTGAAATATTTGTACATTTCTTGCATGTGTCATTTTTATATTAAGCTGATGTGGAAAAAGTAAGACAACATGAATATTTAGTCTCTATAAAATGATTCCCTTTCCTTTTGGTGTTTGCATATCCTTGTATAAATGCAGAGAGTGCTCTCATATTACATTACAGATAGAAAATGCACCAGCAGACGCCTTCCTCAGCTCCTCAGCTCCTCAGCTCTCTTAGCTCTTTGAATAATTAGTGATGTGTGTCAATATTGTGGCCCATAGTAACCATATGGTGGGTGCAGGCAGACAGGCCATTGTTGGGAGCTGTGAAATATTGTGTATCCCTGCGAGGGCTGGAGCCAGCGGAGGCAGGAAGTGTTGTCGGGACTGACAGGGACATTGTGCGCCTGAATGGACGAGTCCTCAGTGGCAGGGAGCACCGCGGACCCAGACAGAAAGTCTTGACCCTGGCGAGAAAGGCTGATTAGGCATGGTGCTGCAGGCCTCTCCTTCATCCACCCCCACCTCCACCTCCACCTCCTCCCCTCTCATCCACACCCCCCACTGGAGGCCGTTAGAGCCGGAGCAGAATACAACAAGGCCACTTAACTCAGCGGTGCCTTTTCAGTGCACACATAAAAACACTCATATATTCATGTCAGAGGTGGAGAGGAGAGAAGAGAAGAGGGACGGGGTCTCCAGGCTGCACCGTCAGTGTGTGTATGTGTGTGTGTGTGTGAACTCAGGAGTGTGTGGCATACAGAGTGAACCCAAAAACTGATCTGACGCATGAAAGATTAAAGCAGTTATCCCAGATTTTTCACCACTTCCTTTCACTTTTCACCATACATCAAATCTGAATGTTGTCATTAGTGTATAGTAGAGACGACAGATTGGAAATGATGCTAAGCTTTTGTTTTAGAGTCCTCATATCACCGCAGTATAATCACACAAACACATTAGTTGTACGTGATCGAAGGAGGCCAACATTATCCTGTCACATTAACAAGCTGTGGAGCGCAGGAACACCAAGCTGCAGAGCATCCAGTCCTTAAAAAACCAACATAACACCCCAACAAATATCTGGCTCTTAACTGTGCAAACATTTAAAGTCAGGAAATTCTTCAAAACGCCGACGCCGACTTTTCAGTGCAAACATCTGAGCAGTATGGTAACAATTTTTGCACTTGACATGTTAAATATACAATATTTAGTTGAATAACCGAATAAATGAGTTCAGTGATTGGTGAGGATTCAAATTTCACATATTATGTGGGGAATAATTGCTGGTTTTTAAAAACAGAGCACTGAGCTTATGCTAATGCTTAATTTTTCCACAAAATTGATCATGTTTGGGATAATTAAGAAACAGCTCGGGCTCTGTTGTGTATTTTCTAATTATTGATTGGGGACTTATTTTCTCTCCTGCAAAACAAGCTGGGCAGCTTCAGCAGAGGAGCGACTTCATCTGGTTCAGTTTCATTGTCGCTCCTCTGAGTCTTCCGCTCCGTAACCGCCTGATCAAACACGCCTCCATCCACGTCCCTGCTTCTCCTCGTCTCTCCGTCCTTCTCCCCTTTTCATCCCGTCGTCCTCTCCCCTCTCTGCCAATTATCTCTCCGTCAGTCTGTCACACTTTGTAGTCTAATAAAGGCGTCCTAAATTGATGCCCATCCCGCCTTTATCCCCCTGATAAAGCACAACAATTAAGGCTCATGTCTCTTTGCTCAGGGCCTTTGATGGCACACAAAGCTGCACCCAGAGAGAGAGGGAGAGGTGGTGGAGCTGGTGTTAACAGGGACTAGCTCTCGCTCTCTCTCTTTCTCTCCAATCCGGTGTGCGCACTGATCATGCAGGTAAATAAAAGAGGAGTGTGAATCAACAAGCACATCAAAGGTGTGAACTACAGCTCGAGCTGAGTTTGATCTGATGACCTTTACCGGATCTGCGAACTGACACAGGATGAAGACTGACTTTGATTTGGAAAACTTTACACCATCCTGTACCCAAACTTCCAAACAAGCTCTGCATTTCTCTGCTGGTATTCCAGGAAAACCAAACATGCATTGAATACAGATAAATATTGAAGATAGCTTCCTCAGCTTCCTCAGCAGAAAAGATTGTTTTGTCGTTGAATTATGGCTTCAATAACTCTTGTGTCAGGGTCTTTATTTGCACCCTCCTCTACTTTATTAATATCAAGTCAAAGAAGCAGAGAAATGAACTTTCTGGCATAAATCAACATGATAAGAGTTACTTAACAGACAGAAACTATTTTTGAGAAAAAATGGATAAAAGACTGCTTTAATATTTTTTACCCATATTCTGTGTGTTGTAAAGAATGAGTAAAGTTTATGACCTGTACTGCAACCAGTCAGCAGAGGGAGCTCTAGGCCTTTTAGCCTCACGGTCAGTTAACACTTACAGCATCCATCTGCCCATGGTTGTTATAGAGAACCTTTGAATGACCATGATTGACAATTTGGTTCAAGAAAAATATTATTTTTATGTGATAGTGAATCATTGTCATGCTTGAACTTTACAAGGAGATCAGGTGATTGAAAGGTGTCTGTTGTGAGAGCAGCAAAATCTATCGAAACCAGACACTGGTGGCAAAGGGGGAACAACTGATGTGCCAAAACTACAGCCCAATTACAAAAAAAAGTTGGAATACAGAGCAAAAAGTTGACAAAAACAGATCTTAATGGTTTTTAAATGTTCAAAGACAACATATTAAATTAAAAAAAAATACATATTTTTCTTTTATTGTTCCATAAAAAATAGTTGTCATTTACAGCAACACCCCTCCGTAAAGTTAGAGCAGTGACAGCAAAACACTAAAGAAGTTGTTTCATACTAAAAGACACCTGAATGAACTTCTCCAAAATACAATTTGCAACAGGCTGGTATCATGACAGGGTATACAAAGGGCAGATAATGTTCATGAGCATACATTCTCAGATAATGTAGGGGTTTCGTCATCTACAATATCAGTTAAAGATTCATAGAATCTGGGCAAATGCAAAGGGACAATGCCAGTAATCAATTCTGGGTGGGTGTGATCTTCACAACTCTGTAGTGGAAATCAATATAGGGGCTCAAAATCACTTCCAAATCCAGTATCTGTTTACACCGTTCACAAATGCTGCTTAAATTTGTCGAGGAAACAATATACAAACATGATCAAGAAAAGCCAGTGACTGACTGCTGTCCTGGGTCTGAGCCCAATATACTCGAACATGGTGAAGAGGAAAACCGTCTTGTGGTCTGACAGATAAGAACATCGTGGACGCTGTGTACTCCACTCTTGAGAAGTGATGCCACCCGGTTTTTTATCGGCACAAAATTCAAAACACCATCATTGCTGAACATTATATAAAGGTTCTAGAGCAACATATGCAGCCATCCGAGCAATAACTACACAGCGTATAAGTCTGTTGAAACTGTCGAACAGCTAAAATCATATATTATGCAATTATAAAAGCACAAAATGCCTCTGTCATGATTATTTAAATGTGTTTCTGGCATCAATGAGCGTTAAGATTACCATAAAAAAAACAAATAATTGTAGTTTCAACATTTATTAAGTTGTCTATGCATTATTGCCTGTTAAACACGGGCTTTAAATGATTTGCAGACCACCAAATACAGTTTTTATCAACATCTTACAGAACATCGCAACTTTTTTGGAGTTATCATCTTTCAAAGACAATGAAAATCCCACAGGAAAACATCAATAATGATGCAATGGGATATTAAACTGAATTTGAAGAGATTTTGTCATTATTTTTACCATGATATCTTGCTGTGAAATGTGAAAACCCAACCAACTCGTGGCTCCACTCTGAAGTTTCTGTTTTTGAAGACAGAGAAAATTGTCTGGAAATGATTGATGAGAGCCCTGAAACAGCAAAACGTGGTAAACAATCATATTTCCTCAGGGTATTTCAAATTTGTTTGATGAGAATTAAAGCAAAGTTAATTACTGAGTGAATGCCAAAACATTTACAACCAAAAAAAGGAACATTTAAAAAACCCAGCATGATTCCTGCAAGACCGTTCAACATGTTACCTTTTTGTTTATTGTGTTTCTTTTTCTGCTATATGCCATGACACCAGGGGGTTAGCTGAGGATGTGAGTAGTCAGTGGAAATAAGTGGAAAAGGTGTGTAAGAAAGCAGAAGACGCTCTGTCTTTTTGCAAATCTATCTCCAGTCTGTGAAAGATTGAGAAACACAAGAGTAATCATGTTGTGGTAAACAACAGAAATCTAATCTGCACCCTGTGATTATACCACATGAGTCTGAGCAGAAGTAAACACAAACTTTTCCAATCAAAGAAACACAAAATGCTGCAAAACAAATATTTCTCAGATGTTCACAAATGCTGGATCGGAAGTAAGAACTTGAATTGTCCTGTTCCTAATTCCGGTGCAGCATAAAGCTCTTTTGCATCTAAAACTCTCATTGCTGTGCATCATGTTTGAAGATGTGTTTCTCGCCGTTTTGACTTTTTGGGACATCTGAAGAGAGACAAGAAATGAAGGAATCAGGGAAGGAGTGACGACATGCAGCCAAAGGTCTTGGCCAGGAGTTGAACCGGCAGATGTCACGAAGCAGGTTCACCTAAAGGGATATTCAGGTGTAAAATTAAGTTAGGGCTAAACACACCGTAACACTGAGTTAGACACCCACTCGAGAGATGAATGTTACATATAGGGTCCCAGCCACAGCACTAGCAACCAAACATCTTTTTAACTTTGCCTAATTTCTTAAGCAAAGAGACTAAACACAACTCACCTACTCTCTTCCAGCAGCCACTTGATTGTAGCTTGACCTCAGGCAAGTCCATTACGGACTGCTGCGGGGTGACGCAGCTCAAGGAAGAACATTTGGTCATTTCTTCATGAAAATGCAATCAGACCGAGACGCTAAGGCAGAAGAGGAAATGATAAAGTAATGATCATAAATGTTCTTCCTTGAGCTGCGTCACCCCTCTGTAGTCTGAAATGGACTGGCTCCCGGTCTCGCTACAAACAAACGGCTGCTAGAAGAGTGAGTGTGAGTTCCATTAAGTCTCTTTGCTAAAGAAATTAGGCAAAGTTAAAAAGATGTTTGGTGGCTAGTGCTGTGGCTGGACCCTATATGTCCTGTTGATGAAGTTAGGTGCTGTTCTGAGCATTATTTGTGGCTATAGAGTGGCGTTTGGGTTGAGGTTTGTTGATGGCTCCTCAGACCGCTGTGTGCTGCTACCTGCAGTCGTTACTAAAGTTGATATAACTAGAGAAACAAGCGGTCGGCAACATTAATCTCTCGAGGGGGTGTCTAACTCTGTGTTATGGTGTGTTTGACCCTAACTTAATTTTACACCAGAATATCCCTTTAAGTGACTGTTTAAACAGAAACTGACACCTCCTTCAAACTAGCAGTCGCCTGTTAGCTGTAGATAACATTAGTAGAGCAACATGGTACTTTACAGACAGAAGACATGCAGCTCATTCAGACAGCCCTCTGCTTTAATATTACCCGTCCTCCCTTATTATCCTTCATTTGTGGCAACACAAGCCATGTTAGCATCCTCAAAGCTGGGATGAGCTGTCTGACATTATCTACGGATGTTATCCAACACCAGCAGTCTCCATATGTTCCCCATTATTAGTAAGCATCCCTTTTTAAAACCAGCTGATAAGAAGGGTCTTGTTTTATTCGACTGCAGTGATTCAGGGCTTGTGGTGTATCTTTGATTGGGAACAGAGCAGGGTTTGCTGTCTCACACTGACAATCAGAACGGCTGCAACAGGGACTCCCCAAACTGCTACACAAACAGCAAAGGTCAAAGTTCATCATCATCATAATTTGTGTCAGTAAGAACATAATTGTGCAAAATAAAGATATGATAATCATTTTGTGGCCACATTTAAATCTATATGCATATGAATATAAGTGTTATCTTGAAGGTATTATATTTTTATTCAGTTCATTTGTTTTCTCTAATGTTGTGAAATGTGCTTACTTGGCAAAAAGGGATAAATCAATACAAATGACAACATTAGGAACTGTTTTATTGGACCATCGAGTTTACAGATACAAGTTCTTTAAGTCTAACTACTACTGGCTCACACAACTTATAAAAACTCATAAGTGTACCTTAATAGATGAACAGATATATTTAAAACTAAGGCAAATTCTGTACCCTGGAGAGCAAAGCGCATAAATGCCTAAGATAAATACAAAAATGCGTGTTACTGCACATCCATGAACCATGTTTGTATAATCAGAGAGCACTGTGAACAGTTTGTTTTTCCTGGAATAACAGCATTTAAAAACCGTCTTGTGTCTTGCTGTTTCAGGGTATTGTGGTCTGTAGCTCTCACCGTGGAGAGGTTTATACTTAGAGGACCCGAGTTGCGCTCATTAAGGTTGAGTTAAGACGAGTTTCTCCTCCAGCAGCAGCTCAGCAGCTCAGCACTTCAGTTACCTGGGAGGCCAGCCGTGTCAGTGAGTAATGTCGCAGAAACAAAAGCCCTGACAGCAGAAGTGTGGAGAGAGTGATGAGACCCCCTGCTGGTGTGTTCGCTCGCCCGGCCTCAGAGTCTCCTCACTGGCTTTCCCTTTCACACTCCTGGCCCCGAGGGCTTGGAGCCCGGGAGACACCAGGGTCCTGCAGAGACCTGGGTCCTGGTTTAATGGTTGAGTGATTTAGTCTGGTAGTGATCTGGTCCGAAAGCTAATTTGTGACTAAGGAAAAAGGAAACTGATGTTTCAGTGATGTGCTTTTTCAGCTTCGTTCAGGGGCTTTAGCAGCTGTGGAGACATTTGAGTCCACCTCGTTGGATTTTGCCCATTCCTCCAGTAATTTTATTTACCATATTAGTTACTGTCAGGAATATGTCAGTACTTTAAATCTAATGTTTTAAGTCTGTAATTCTTTTCCTTTCTGCTTTGCTCCACATTGACCAGAGATTTTATCACCACAACCATAATCCTTAACATGATAAATCTTGGGGATAATGCAGTTGTTTTAGATTAAACTGAAATATTTGATAAAGACTGAATAAATGAAAGTTTTTCAGTGACTAAACTGTGTGTCAGACATTTGTGTGGTTGTTTTGTATCAAAGCTCTCGCATGAACCGATCGACTTAAACAACAGACTTGCCACTGCAAAGGGGCCAAGGAAAACTCCCCATCCACCTCCTGGGACAGATATTTGAAAATCTGTGTGTTTTGGGGGTTTGTTATACTTCACATAAGGTGGCACAGCTCCTCCAACTTCTCACGGTTCTTCTGTCTGTGCAGCCTCTTGTATTCGTGGTTGTAAACGTCACAGTGTCTGTGGGATTGGCTGTGGGCTCAGAGGGACGTCCGGCTGATACTCAACAATCAGATGCCATGACAACCTTACAACAATGCTGTAGATTCAGCAACCTGAACTGTATGAGGAGCTGCAGAGAGCAGACAATAAACATGTTGCTGAGTTCAGTAAACTCTAAGAGACGATGTGGGATCAAAGGCCTGTGCATGATAACATTTTTTTTGTTTGTCTGCAGAGGAATCAAAGTGAAAAATGTCATCCATGAATTTGCAGGTGTATTTTTCTCACGCACATATTCAGACGTTTCTATCTGAGAATTAAAAAAAAACATGTTGAGGTTCTTAAATGTCTTTTTTGCAATTTCATAGATGAATAAGATTCTCATTTTAAGTGAGTAGCATATACAAGCTTGTCTCTAGGGCCACATTTCCTCGCCCTCTTTGAGTTTATACATCTTTGTTGCCTCTGGCGTGTGGTCATGTGTTTCATGATTTTCCTCTTTTTTTGTTTATTTGTTGTGCTTCTTCTTCCTCTATATTACTGATGTTATTTTTTATTATCTTTCCAGGGATTCTGTCACAAGTGCTTTGTTGTATGGGCCTAATTTTTGGATGTTGTGCACTTTGACTCACAACTTTAAGCTCTTGCAAAGAATACAGTCAGAATGCTTAAATAGACCATGCACATAGATTTCTGACAACTGTCTTTCAAAGAAACAAAAAAATCTCCACTAATGGAATACCTGGAAAAGTTTGAGGAGTGCTTCATGTGGTGCAAAGTGCAGAAAATGCTGAAACCTTAAAATGCAGTTTTGCAGCTGTAATCAGTTAAATGTAAAAATGATCTGAGCCTGGTCCTCATGAGAAGAAATGATAGTTAACTATCTCAAAAACAGCTGCTCCAGTTTTGCATGCAAGAGCACATCAAAATAATTGTATGACTTTAAAGGAAGTTTTAATGCCTTACATCTTATAGGACCACCACAGAATTTCAACGTCCTTGAAAACCATAAAAAAACAAACAAGACCTGCTTTATTTGAAAAGCAATATTGATGAGGACTGTAGAAGGTACTGTTAGTGGAAAGATTTTTGACATGTTCAGAAATAACTTTGCATGCATTTGGAAAAACAAGAGGAGAGGATCCCCCTTCTCAGTATTTGTATGTCTGTGTCAGTTTCTCAAAAGTTACATGAAAATCATGCACAGATCTGACTTAAAATGTATCACTATAATAAAAAGCCAGCATATAGTCTGGAGAAGTCGAAAACCAAAACTTATTTTTTACTAAGCCTAGATAAACAATTTAAACACAACTCTTTAAGGATTAACTTTAATGTGTAATTATTTTTTGAAAAGGCATCTCTCTGCATGAATGAAGGACAAATCATACAAATAAATGAAGGAAAATCCTGGAACTTTATCTGCAAACGAGGTGGCTCCACAATATTCTACCAGGCCTACACTGCCACCTTGTGGTTATAGCGATATATAAAGGTCTTCAATGTCCCTGAGGTATTCTTTAATTTATACCAGACTCCAAACCGACTGTGAAAGGCAAACATTGACTCATATAGTTCAATATTTGGTGTTTTTCTTACATCAAGTCTAATTATATAATTATAAGTAGACTGTCAAAGCCAGGTTCACTTGGAATCAATTACATTTTTAGATAATTTGTGGCTACTTTGTCTTTTTCTTAATTAATATATAATGTGAACTGTGACACTGAGAGCAGATTTGGCATGGATTACACTTCTCCTTTGATTTTGATGTTTAATTTACATCAGACTTGTTTGATTTAATATATTTTGCGCAAATTAAGAAATGAATTTCTGTTTGAGGTTTACAGGCTTCCTTTCAGTTTGATTCACCCCTCTCTCCTCTTCATCGTCTTTTCCCTGTTAATTTAATTAAGAACCAAGTTTACAAATAATTAGCTTTTTTTTGACAAAATATTTTTATTTAACCCAATTCTGTATAAAAGTAAAGCATCCACTGTGTATAAGTAACCTCTTGAGACTTCTTAAAAAAAACATTAATGTGTTTTTAAAGTTACCAATTGTCAGAGCTCTTTGACTCTGTCTTAATTCAATTACTTTCAATCACATAAAAAATTAGGTAATAATCAGGTGATGGTGAAGAAATATAAACTTGTTAAGTTTTTGGAACTTATTTTAAGAAACTCCCTTTTTTATTCATTACAAGCAATTCGAGTCTTAGTTTGGCATTTAATATCATCAAATAAGACATTTCTCTGAACTTGTTTGGTGAATGCAGATTAAACTGAACCTAAAACGACATTTTTTTAAAATAGAAACAAGACAGAAACACTAAGATTGCAGCAATAGAAATCATTTTTTGTTTAATGCCCTGTCTTATCGCTAGAGGGAGCCCTCTGTTTATTTTCCACCATATCTGAAGCTCAAGTCAATGTCTAAGAGGCCACAGGCCAACTAAAACGGACTGTGTCCTCCAGTATAATTGTATACCAAATATTATTAGTATTTATTTGTTAATGAGACGTTTAAGTATAGAGAGTATAGGATAAATACCCCATTTAAAGGCCCATTGTAGAAAGCCTTGGACACCTACACACCTCCTCTAAACTACCACAACACATCCACACACACGGACACTCACATCTTGAGTTTACCTTAGTCTGGGGGTTCTGTCACTGTTCTCTGACCCTCTCTCTAAAATTATCGAAGCTTGTCATCACGTGTGTCTCTCATGTTTCTGCCGGCTGATGGGACCGGCTAAGAATAGAAGAGCACTGACACAGATTAACACGGCTGGTCTCTCCTTCAGTCTCACTCTTTCTAAAAAGCAATTATTTTCCATCTGCCACTCATAAACTTCCTCCTTCTGCACATGTGCCTTGACCTTTTCCTGCGTCTATCTACTGACCTCATGTGTTGAAATGTAAACAGGTCAACTTGCTGTCTAAACTGCAGCACAGAAAATACTCAATGACCTCAAGCCTCTTTTTCTCACTATCTTGGTTGTCACAGTATATCCTGTTGACCACTTGTATGACCCTGACTTTGTAGCAGCACAGAAAAGACTATAGAGTCCCTCTGCGACTCTTAAATGTCACATCTAATCCCAGGATGGAGAAGGATCTCCAGCATATGTGGGGTTGTCCCTCAGAAAGACAGTGTTGATCCAGCACTGGTCAGACATCCAATCACAAATAGTCTTCTAAAACCTGATTGGTCTGTGTGCAGGGTCAGGTAGGGTGAGCTTCCTCTGTGTTTGTCTCCTTGGCTGTATGTAAACAGTGTGCGTGTGTGTGAGTTGGTGTGTCCCCCGGTCATATCAATTTGAGTTTAGAGTCTCAGCATACTTTCTCCTTACTGTCGCTTTGTTAGCTTTGGGCTCAGGTTAGATTAGCTATAGGCTATTGTAAACACACGTCACTGCTGCAGCTGATGTAAACAGACTGATAACAGTGCTGCTGATATGAACATTTTATAAGTTGTTTTTGGCACCACCTGTGGACAAATTGTACCTTGTATCACTTTGGTGATTTTATTTTCTATCTTTTAGCTTTTATCAACTCGATTCATCATCTAGAAATATCTCTGCTGCTGCACCAGTGTGGTATAAAAACCATGAAACCATAATGTGGAGGTATAGGACTGCTGCAATGTGCTGATTCTGTGTCACACAGTGTCTGTTTTTTTTGAGTAGAAATTGACATCCAGTGATCTCCAATTAATGCATCTATATTTGCACTTTTTAACAGTTCCAGTTTGGTTACTTTTTTTGTTGTGAGGGTCCAGTAAAACTATATTGTTCCCCTCAATAATAAGACGTATGATTGGTTACAACATGCCAGCCATAGTCCCTAAAATGAGTCCTTCACAATGGTAAGTGGCCTGTCGTCAGTTTCCACCCATTTTGAAAGCACTGTTAACTTATTCAGTTTAGCTTCATCCACAGTTCTGTATTAATTTGCATTCTCCAAAATAGCACTCTGCCGGCTCTCGTGATGCAGTTGCTTGTTGACATGTGTCTGATTGGAAGCACCTGCATGCTGAGCTCATAAGTGGGAGGTCAGACATAAACTACTTTGGTGTAATTAAAATTCTTTTTGACACGAAGTATGTTTTACTTTTGACTTGTAAACGGAGTGATCTGGGAATATTTTTAAGTAAAATCAAAAAGTGCAGTGGTTTTGTTGTTCTCTATCAGCATCAGCAGTAACATGCAGCCCCAGATGAACTATAATGTGCTGAAGGGACAACATGGCATGGTTTATTAGTTGCATTTTGATTGATGTAATAACTGTCAGCCCTTTAAAAAAGATATTCCAAACAGTTTATGTGATACTGCATGCATAGTAGAATAATAATTATCAACGCCAACCTGTAATAAAATCATAAAATTATATGTCACTGTGAGCATGTTGTTATACTAATGTTTGCATTAGGCTTGAATCAGAACTTTACACAGACAATCTCAAACATCTATCCCGAGACACTTCTAAACCTGTCAGGTATAACATTAATTTATCTGTATGATTTAAACTCGCAAATATTTCACTTGAGTAGGAAAGGACATCTCATGTACATCTACATCTTTGGAGCCATGTGGTATCTGACAAGAGCTTACAAGTCTTTAAGAAACGCCTTACTCCTCTGCAGATCGTCTTCCCAAAGTGTCCGTACGAAACACCAGAGAACCTGCTAACAGCTGGGTAAACACATAAAGTGAGTTGATTAGTTTATCAAGGTGAAGAGCTTATGACTCTTGGTTTAGCAGACACTGTCTCTGAGAGCAGTTCAAACACAATAAAGTTGTGGGCCAGATACAACTTATCTTCTCTGCATCACAGGTACCTGGATAGGCACACTGGAAGATAGGTCTTATCTTTACTGTGAGCAGTCAACAGGAAAATGATCCTTCATCGAGGTGGTGAGTACACAGGGAGGGAGCGAGCTTTAGAGCGTAGACTGTTTGCATGCTATTTGCCTCAAGGGGTAGTAGTGATAACAGTAAGTAAGTCAGCAAATAAATGAGTGATTATTTAATTAAGGATTTATAAACAGTCAACAGTCAAACTGGCAGCTCTGAACTAAATGCCTATATCCATATGCAAACAAACCCATAAGGAAAGCGCTAACAGGTGGATGTTTAGGTTGTGTAATCATGCAAACAATAGCTAGTTAGCAATAATCACACTGAAACTGCACCTGGTAGGAATACATTTTGCTGGTGTCTTAGGATAAACTAACAAAGCCTGTTTCAAAAATGGAATAATACAATGCCATATAACTTCACAAAGGGCATGGTGTCAATGATGGTGTTACTGAATCAGCAATCTGTCAAAAAGTCACTCTCATGGTGAGCCAGCTGCTTTCACAGCACATACACAACAAAATACTCAAGTGTTAAAAATTCACTCAGAATACAACTCACCAAATTCTGGCCCGGACTGATATAGCAACACAGATAAGACAAGATAAGTCTTTTTGAGTTATGAATTATGCACATGAAAAATGTTCAGCTGTTTTACCATAAATATTTCATGGATATTTACTATGTTTACTGCTGATACAATGTCATCATTGAACCACATTCTGACTTTTTACTGTAACTGACTGTTGGGAAAGGAAATGACAATAATGTGCCAATGTTTAAACTTAATTTAAAAATACATACTAGTTTTCCTTCTGCTAGAGGCCAATAAGACAGTGAGTGCTCGCAGTCTGGATCATAGCTGAAGCAGATCCAATTTCCTCCCAGATTCCTGTCTTGCATTCTTCAGGTGATTGCGAACGCTGTGGATGATAATAACAGAAGTGCAAGTGGTTCTATGAATTCAAGAGAGAAATCTAAGGACAGCTGTTCCATGAACAGGCCTGCACTTCATGATACTGATGCTGTTGACAGTGATCATGATGATAACATTGAGTTTGTTGTGTATGCTGATTGGGATATTCATGTTGAAAATGATAATGGTGATTATTATTATCATGATCATGATGACAAATTAGGACTTGAAGTTGCATTTAGTTTTCTTCCTATTGACAAGATCCTCGCCTGTCTCATATGCATATAGTTTTGGACAAAAGTACCTACCAAAATAAACTGTAACATGGTAAATACCATGTAAACAGACAGCAATAAATAGGGATGCTTCTGTCAGCTTGGTAGAGTTACAGCTTCAAATATACCACCTTATTGATGTCAGGTTGTCCATCAATTTTTAGCTCAGTTATTAATAATAGTTACTTACAGCCTGCAGTTTTACCACCATCACCTATTAAACATATTGTTCTGTACTGAAGTCCCTAATGCATGAAAACGTGCATTAGTTTTTGCTGCAAGTAAAAAAAAAATAATAATAATTAAAAAAAAACACTAATAAGAAAAAACTGGAATTTGGCATTAGTTTAAAAGTACACAAACAGACTTAAAGGCAAGTGGGGTTGTGTTTTTCAGCTTAAATAACTCTTTTGCTTTCAGAACAATAACTTAAATCCATATCTATTTCCCTAAATTGGACCTGGAAACCACTGTGAATTTATCTAATTTTAATAGCCTTCATGAACTCCACATAAAGGGTTATTGATGTCAGATTATTGATGTCAGGTTGTCCATCAAGTTTTAGCTCAGTTATTTATAATAGTAATTTACAGCCTACAATTTTACCGCCATCCCCTATTAAACATATTTTTCTGTGCTGAAGTCCCTAATGCATGAAAACATGCATTAGTTTTAGTTAACTTTGAAGTGGCCATCACAAAGCCCTGACCTCAATCCTATTGAAAATTTATGGGCAGAACTGAAAAGTCATGTGCAAGCAATGTGGCCTACAGACTTGGCTCAGTAAACAGCAGTTCTGGACCACGATTCCTACAGACAATTATGAGAAGCTTGTGGAAGCATATCTAAAACATTTGAGTCATACAATTTAAAGGCAGCTACCAAATACTAATGAAATGCAAGTAAACTTTTGACTCTTGAGAAAATAATAAAAAGTTGCCTAAAAAATTATCTCTCTCATTATTTTGGCATTTAGCATATAAAAATAAACAGAAAAAAAGTTTAATCTGATTTAATGTTAGACAGTAAGGGAAAAAAAGGTTATGTACCTTTTAATATAGTGTATGTAAACTTCTGGTTTCAACTTTACATATATATTATTGTTGCTATCAGAACAAGAACTTCAATCCACATTTATTTTTCATTTTATTTCCCTAAATTGGACCTGGAAACCACAGTGAATTCAGTTTATTTTAGTGGCCTATCATGAACTCCACATAGAGGGCATGTCCATGGGAAAAACAAACTTGAATTCAGTGGGACCTGAATTCATGATTGTTCTCTTGTATAGAGGCATTGCAGTCTACTGGAAACAATGCGTGCTTTATCCAAATGAAAGAAAAGGTGTTTCGCCTTTGGACAATTAAAAAATAGTTGTCGCTCTTGTACTTGGCCCAGCTGCTGCTGCGGCCGTCGCCTCGGGGCGTCCCGGACTTGAGCAGACAGACAGACAGCGTGAGAAGAAAAAAGCCTCTTTGACGTCAGCCACGTTAGGTTTCAGTAGTCCAAGATGGCGGAGGTGAGCGGGTTGAGGAGCAGAAATCACATCGAGCCCAACTGCAAAAACCGAGCTGTTAGCGAAGGTAAAATGTTTTTAATTGTGTGCTGTGGATTTGTGGTAGTGACATGTTGGGGAGGACGAAGCTGGGAAAGATTTAAAAAGTGTTTTTCTTTTAATTCTGTCGTCTTCGTCTTTGTGAGTGACAAACTCTCGCTTTCCGTTAGCCTGACGCTGGTGTTTTCAGTTGAGGGGGGGACCCGCGCTGTTTTGCCAAATGTGGCACCCCTGCCAGAATATGTCCCCCCACACTTCACGGATATACTTTTAAAAGTATAAAACAGTACGATAACTCTCCAAAGTGGAAACCTGCTCACCGGTGTCTGTTTTCTTAAAGTAGAGACACGTTTCCCTCTTCTTGAAAAGCTGTTATTTGAAAGTGATTGTGACCCGGATACTTCATTGAACCCGACACCTGTCAGATCAAATTGTTAGTTCTGGATGTCACTTTCTCTCGGTCCATCGAGGACCAGCAGCTGCTCGGGTTTTCTCGTCTCTCCGCAGTCACCGTGTATTGGCTTCAGCTGCGTGGTTTCCGAACTTTGAAACTGTCCGCTGTAATACAGTTTCCTGTGACGGGGGTTCAGCCTCACTTACACATCTACCTTAATCTTCTCATCCCACTAATGACTGGGATATATTTAAATACTCTATTATTAGCCTGTACTGTCCGAAAGCAGACTTATGCACGCAATAACAAGGCATATTTTGTCCTTTGAAACATAATTGCTGTGTATGTAACAGGCACAGCTCGTGAAAAGAAAGGTGTGCAGTTTTTCAAGTTCATCTAAAAAGGAAATACTAGCCCTTGCAAATATTTACACGAGTCTGTTTGTTTGTTAGTTTCTATCTATTAGAAAAAATGAAAAGAAAAATCTTAAAAGTGGTAATTTTGTATAAATCTTGTCTCATCTGTCCTTGTAAATCAAATTGAAGAAGTCTGTGGTCCTCTTATCAAATAGGTGTGGTCCAGTGTAGGCTGTTCCAGGATTTAGTTTCCTATTGCTCATATTAAAAAGAAATACAGTTATTTAATTTGCTATTGGTGTCAAATAAGGATATAAAACTGATCAGGGCTAATAAACCCTTCAATGTTGCTGTGGCCTCTGACTTCTGCTTGGTAACACTGCATGTAAGTTGACAGGCTGATTAGACATGAGGATGTGATTTAGTCAGGTATTAGGATTTATAAAGTAAAACATATTTTTTCGCAAAGGATTTCAAGCCTAAATTGTCTAAAGTCTCTGAAACTGTCACAGCAAGATTCTTACATTGGAGCTAAAGCAGTGTAATGGCATGATTAGGGCCCAACTGATATGGATTTTTGGGGCCGATACCAATTGTTAGGGGGAAAAAAATCTGATTACCGAATAATCGGACAATTTTTATTTTTTTTAATGAAGTTATATATATATATATATATATATATATATATATATATATATATATATATATATTTTAGATAAAGTATACTATACTGTAGGCTACTGCTCTTCACGCCAACAGGAAGACCGACTGATCAAACTCAGACCAGAAAAGCGTTTTAAACTACCCCCTGCGCCGATCCGTGCTTCCGCGTTTTGACTCACGTTACACATATACGGTCCGGTCTCATCTGGAGACATGCAGCTGCCTCAGTAAAAGAAGTAGCTCGATCACATAATGTGTACTGTTGTATATTCTACCGTTACTGGCACGGCTAACAGTGTAGCAAGGCTAATAGCAGATGGCTAACTCTAACTTTAGCTCGCATATTACATGGTGCTTCACCGTTTACTCGGCGTGACCGAGACCAGCACAGCAGGGAGCATCGTGAAGTGGGTTGAACTGAAACTTGTAAACTTGAAACTCAGTCACTCTGCTGTGCTGGGAGGTAGTTAGTGGATGAAGATTGTCATGAGGTCGCTGTGCCATCTACAGGATAAGTAGGGGGACTTTTCAAATAGCAGAACATTTTCGAAGGGAAACCGAATCTTATTCTCCGCATTTATTTCTGAAAATATTGGCGAAAATCGGCGAGTTTTGGCTGATTACCGATTAGACTCGGAACGAGCTAGGCATGACTTCTGGTTAAATACACGCTACACTCTGAAATTTGTCTAATCCAGCAAAAGGGGTCATTAACTTTTGTTTTCTGCTCTTTGGATGTAAACAGTCGCTGCTTGATTTGCTGTACTTTACATGAAATAACTCTTGCTTTTGTGATGGTTGGTTTAAATTTCACATTGGGCTTGTTGACACGATTATTAGTTGATTTTCTCCAGAAAAGTTGGCACAAGTTGTAACTTAGATAGCAAGTGCCCTACTTTAAAAAAGAATCAATACAGGCCCATTACACTCTGCCAATACAAATAGAGAAAAACAGTCTGACATAGTTTTCCTCTGCCAATATAACAGCAGGAAATGAGCAACCCAAACAAACCAGACTCTGCACATAGCTTTCACTAATTTGTCTAAGCCTGTAAATGAAATGGTTAATAGTCGGCCTTGAAGGTTCCTCACTGAGATCGTATCCCGAGTCACTTATCATGATAACCCTTGTGTTTACTTTCATGCAAGCCTGCTGACTCTTCAGCCGCAACATTCAGTGACAGCGACGGCTCTTAATCTGCACTTTGTCCTCACGGACTCCCTCATTGGTCCACTCGTTGCAGCTGAACATTTGCCCCTCTTGACTCTTATCCAGGGAGGCCATATCAGGTTGTCTTCAAGCACTGGTTTGCAGGGATGTCAGTGTACCTGAATCTTAAAACATCCTAATGGATTGCTGGTCTCTATTGGACTTTTTATGTTGAAATAGTTTTTAAAAGTTTTGTTTTTTGCAATTCAAATTTAAAAAAAAGTTTGAACTCTTGCAACAAACAAGTCACTCGTGGATATTGTATCATAATCCTGCTTGCAAAATATTTCTCTCCGTCTAACCAGTTTGACTTGGTTCTTCTCCCAAAGATTTGTGAAGTTCCTCTGCCTCACAGCGAGCACACTTCTTTAAGAAGTGTCTTTAAAGCACAAACTTTCCATATTTGGACAGCTGGTGAAGTAAAGTGGACCATGGCCTTATCAAAGCGTGCCTCAGATATAGCTCAGGAGTCCAGGGAGGGGAGAGCTGATTTGGGACGCAGTGCTAAGATGTAGGGTAGACTCACACTATTCCTGACTTGCTTGGTTAAAGATAGACCCCTTGAGTACTGAGGGGATGCAAACCTCAACACAATTGTTTGCTTATGTGAAAAACTGTACAAATTCACCCCGTCCCTTTTTAGTGCGTGTTTGGGAAGAAAAACATACTGGCAAGTTAGCCTCTGCTTAGAGTCACTCTGCGATAAGCTCTAATGCAGCTAATTTTAGTTCTGCCCTCATTTTCTGCAAGCTGAGGAGAAGGACAGGGCATTGCCCACTTTATCATGAAGTGTTGCTCCAGCAGTGTGTGTGCACAGTTAATGTTTTTTTTCTCTGCTCGTTTATTGTGTATGTCTGTCACACACATTCTGCTGCGGTACAGGGTCCTCGCAGTCCCAGCAGAATAGTGTCTTTGTGTGGGTCGCCTCTGTGGCTGCAGTGCAGTTGCCACTTCATCCTGCTGAGAGCTGCTCTGGACTTTAGGGGGACCCCGCACCTCCACAGGCTGAGGAAATGTGCATAGCTAGTTTGTGTGCAGAGCAGATCACTGTACCTCCTCTCCTTACATGCAGTGCTGCTGTTGCTTTGGAAGTTGTGTCACCTTCAGGACTATCTTAGACTGCCTTAATCCTTCATCTC
This sequence comes from Xyrichtys novacula, assembly GCA_962446985.1. Lineage (NCBI taxonomy): Eukaryota > Metazoa > Chordata > Actinopteri > Labriformes > Labridae > Xyrichtys > Xyrichtys novacula. The sequence goes on along the minus strand of OY660874.1, from coordinate 18,588,782 downwards.
AATATATGGTCAGAACTGCTCGCCTTCTCCCTTGAAATGGTGCAGGGCTTTGACGGTATCCAGTGCCAGCTGCTATCGGTGCTGAGTCTGCTTCAAAACAAGAAACTCGCACTAAATGACCAAACAAAGTCAGTGACTAAATGATGGTGTTGGTGAGAATCTAATTGGTGGACTCATTGCTGTAGAGTAGTGTTTTTGTTGTGCTGCTCTTTTCAGAAGTTTGGACTGTTAGTTAGAGCAACACCCCAGGCTGAAGTAAATCAGTCCAAAAACTGAATAAAGTAGGTGCAGTCCAAGTCAGATTTTGCATAACTAGTTGGAGAAAGATTAATCATGGACCTGATTTAAAAAAGGTGTTAGCTGTGAGCTTGTTTGTGACTGATATTGTGAGTAATGTCCCAGAGTGACAAATATCTGAGTTGTTTTGACAGAAATTAAAATTCTGACTGAACTACTAGAGTAGAGGTTGGGAAGAAACACACAAAAAAATAGCCAGAATCGATCATAACTTATTAAAACAGTCTGTGTGTAAACAATGTCAAACTGTTCGACCAGCCTTCAGCCCTCCTGACATGTTGACATGCAAGTACATGTCTGTACTGGTTAAGCTTTGCTCCCAGTCAAGTGGTTTCATCCCAGTTAAACCAAACACAGTCTACATACCACCAGATCTCTGTTTACTGGATCAAAATGCTAAACCTTGAGGTGTTATTGTGTCATCTGTTAGCTAAGTTTGTTTACATCCAGGTGGTGGAGTATTACAGCATCAGAGCAGCAACAGGTCACCGGCAACACTATACTAGCATTTCAGGGCAGAACTACTGATACTTTGTTTAAGCAACTGGTAACTCTAGTGCCAGTAAATAAAGGTGACTGTGTTTTAACTAGGGCTGGGTGGTAAGGGAAGAAGTTTATCGTCATATATATTTTCTTCCATATCAGTAAATATTGATATGCATCATGATATTAAAAAATACTTGTTAGTATTAAATGTTCCCTGTTACTCTTAAATGAAATTCGCTCGACATAATTTGCAGTGCACATTATTCTGCTTCATGTCCGACCTCAAAAATCAAAAGGCCTCCACACAAGTGATGTTTTCATCATTTCATGTTCTTCATCTGCATTTCTGTAGAGGGTAGCACTCATTTTGTTTTTTTTTCTCACCGACAGTGCTGTCGGCTTCACGGGTTAAAGTGCTATAGTTGTGTGTAGCTGCACCCTGCTACTTCACAGTTGTTTGCTACTTGGTTCTAATTCAGCTCGTTCCCCTTTTCGATGGCTATTCGTGTAGTCTACCAAAACACGGCTGAATGAAGACTATCAAAAATTATATTGACCATGTTCTATATTGATATCGAGGGAAATTAATTTTTTATATATATTGTTATCATTTTATCGCCCAGCCCTAGTTTTAATCTTTTAGTTTACAGTTTTTGGTTTGTCTCTGAGATCATTCTGATTGTTTACCGCTTTATTAAGTCAAAGTTTTCAGCCTACAGTGAACACAGACATATAGGCAGTCATTTTAAAAAAAAAAAAGGCTTGGTCCTGTTAATTGGTGTGAACCCGCGTCTATCATGAATGTTTAATACATGAAATATTTAAATGACTAATGCTTAATAATTGTCATCCAACTTGTTCAGTGGATTCTGAGCTAGGTTTTTGGCCAAAGGTTTGCCACTTTTAATCTCCAGCTCATACTTCAGGGAGTGCCATCCTAATCCTGGCATTAACCGGGGAGTCACCTCTGTACCTGCAAAGGTCAGCTTGTTGGGATATTTTTTTTTAAAGATGAAGCATTATTTCAAGCAGCCTTGTAGAAATAATGGTGAACTATGAAATGTTTGGAAGTTGAAATGCAGTTTAGTCACATTGAAGGATCAGTTCAGAAGTAAAACGCTGGTTTATTCCATTGAAGTCTGGAGAGTTTTGACTTAAAACAAAAAGAAAACAAAATAAAAAAACAACAACAGTGTTTCCAGTTTTGAAGTTTAAGACCAGTCGAATTCAATCGGAGGTTTACCAGTTACAGATGTTTTTGAACAAGTTAATCTATCAATTAAGCAATGTAGGGGTTATAAGTGAGCAGTGTGAGCGCATAGAAAAAACAAGCCATACTAAAGTTCTGTGTGCTCCGGGTTCAGCACACTGCGAACGCTGCACATGAGGTTCTGTGGCATGAAGACAGGAATCCTGCAGTTTAACAGAAAACATGTGCTTTAGATTTAAAACAGACTACCACAGAAATGACAGCAGAAGAATGTGAATATGCCGTCCTCCCAGCATCCCTTTGCTGGTCCTCTGTGACTTTCTGCACTTTGCTATTTTTGAGCTTGACCTAGATGTGCCGACCAAAGTGGATAACAGTTTTTTTGTCCAGCACAGGAAGCTCCTTGTCTGCGAGCAAACCACAAATTTGGCGTTTTACTTTTTATTGTACCTCTCAGAATGATAGCCACCCTCCCCTGAAGCTGAAAAATATATAACCATGGAAAGATTATACCTTGAAAACATAGTATACGGTCTCTCCACTTGGCCCTTTTCCACATTTATCTTCTTCTCCCTCTTCAGCTTTTGTCTAAACACTAACTCAGAGCCGGATGTTATCTAACCTGTGTAATTTGATCTTTCTCCCTCTGCTTACTCCTAAAGGTTTGAGCGGTGTGGAAGATGTCCCCATTTTTCGACATAAGCAGAGGCCTCCTTTAGCCAGGCCTGAAGACTTCGAGGACAATTTTCTTCCTCAGATCCCAAACTCAAACTCAGGCAAAAATGCCTCCCTCACCCCCTCACCAGATGAGGAGATTCAGGAAGAAGAGGTGAGATTTGCTGTGTTTTTATATTCTGCAATGGCCAAAGATATAGAGTTTTTATGATGTACAGTCTCTGTTTTGTTTCTTTAACTGCTGTTTTTATTTTACCTTTTGGAAGTCCTGGCTGAAGGGATCTGGAATAATTGATTTTCAGAATTATGAGCATTCAGTTAAAATCTGAAAGAAGCCTAAAAATCTTAACATTGGAGTAGCTTTGGCCCTGTTCGTATGTCAACAAATAAGTGACAAAAAACACTCACTTTTCCTTCTGAATGAAATTATGTATTGTTTTCGATATAATGGGAAATCTTGAAAAAAAATGGTAAAACTCAAGTGCAGAGTGGGCTGGTAGAGGATGTCACTAGTTACAAACCATCATAGCATTTCATGGAAGTCAAAGAAGAAAAAACAAGGCTGCATAACGGCTCAGTCTAGAAGAGATGACTCATTTTGACAAAAAGGGTTTTTATTCATTTATTTACTTGTAGCTCTTGCTCCACTTTGAGCTCCCCTTTATTATCTCTCTAGTCTCCCTTTATTAAGCTCATGTCATCACAATCTAATCAGTCTGTCTTAGATGATAGAGAAAGCCGAAAATGAACTCCACACTCTGTCGTCAGGTTTTGGTCGAAGAGGAGAAGGACAAACCCATCCAGATTGTTCTGGCCAACGAGGATGAGCACAGCTTTGAGCTAGACGCTGCAGCGCTGGAGAAGATCCTGCTGCAGGATCACGTGAAGGACCTGAACGTGGTGGTTGTGTCTGTGGCGGGGGCCTTCCGCAAAGGAAAATCCTTTCTGCTGGACTTCATGCTGCGTTACATGCACCGTCAGGTAAGAGAGTAGATATTCCTGCGGCAAGAAAAGCAACAACATCCAGTTAGTTCTTTGTATACCCTGGGTTGAATACTTATGTAGCCGGTGAATCTTTAGAGATAGCTTTCACTGCTACAGAGTTAATTTAATAGATATGAGGAGTCTGATCTGTCAAACTATTGCAAAAGCTTCTTACAAACGCACAGCTATTGAAATAGACATTTTAAATCCGAGAGTCCTCTGCTGAACGTTTGTTTACAAGTTCTAAGTTAACATTTCACAGCTCATCTTTCATTCAAACACTGGCACCGTCTCTTCAGCAACAGATTTTTAGAGCAGGAGGGCTTGATGATCCAGTGCAGCAGATGGCATTACAACCAGTTCAGGCATGTGCACCTGGATGTGACAGGCAAAGACCAGTGCATCCTGTTTGGTCTCATACTGAGACTATTACGCAGACAGGAAAGTGAGACATGACAGAGTGGATTGACTGGTCTCGGAGCGGTTTACTTGGTTTTATGGGATAAGAGCCAAAGTTCAAGGGATTACCTCCAAGAGTTTGAAGGAATAATCCTAATTTGTGCTCTGGGTTGGTATTTGAATAATGTCTATGAAAACACAGACGCATGAACACGCCTTCTTGAGTGTCTCCTACAGACAACTGTGTGACTTAGGTCAACAAAAGTTGCAACTAGTCCTTCCAACTTTCTGGTGGCAGCTGGACACAGAATCCGCCTGGATCACCTTACACACACTTGTACATACTCAGTTCAACACAAACACACTCTTATATGCATACACACACACACACACACACTTGAACACACACACGCACAGAGGATGAATAAAGGATTGTTATGACCCAGTCTCACAGCTGTTTGCTGGTACAACTATTGGCATTCATATGAGCTGGTGATCATAAGTATTCAGTGTTATTGATCACCTGTCAAAGCCTCAGTGATCGTTTGCTGTGTTGTAGGATGGTGGTATGAGGCATGTATTTGTGTGGTTGTGAGAGATAATCAATGTTCATACACACTTTGCCTAACAAAGCAGGTATTTGTTTGTGAAGCTTCCTTTTACACGTCCTGCTTATGGTCAGTGGTTTCTCTGATTCACTGTCGGAAACACAGACAAGGTCATAATAACAAAGCTTTTACTTGAACCGATCTGTGTTTCAAATCTTTTTATGATGAGGGTTTTTTAATGACTTACAGGTTTAAAGACAATAAACTGTTTAACCCAGATGATGATTCTTTCATATGCTTCAGTTTTCGTCTTAAATTGAAGCCTCTGTGCTACAAAACTACTGCTCCCTCGGGTCTGTTTTTCATTTCATTAACCAGCAACCCCCAGAATAACGAAATAACTAGAAGTTGGTAATCCTCACTGTCCTCTCAGGTGGTTAAACAAAAGTTCCAAAAGTAGACAAAGGACACAACAGCCATCATTTTGTTTCATAGTGTTGCAGGATACAGGTTATTCTCATGTTTAGCCTGGAGCAGGGACAGGACATCAGCAGACACACAGGTGAGTCTGTGTCCCTCTTTAAATCTCATCCTGGTTCAACCAGAAGATACTTCCTTTAGTGAGTTTGCAAAAACAAGCTTATACTGATGGGTTGCCTGCATTTTCTATGCTGCTGTGCAGATGAAGCTCTCTTTTTAATATCATGATCACCATAAATCCACGAAGAGTTGTAGAAAACCAATGACATGTTTTTAATGTACATGGTGTTACTCAAAATTTACCCTCAGTGTTTATATATATTTTACAAAAGTTCATAAAATATGACAATTTAATTAGATAATGAATATTTAAATCTAGTAATTCATTAATTCATAGAAAATGCATATATGGACTCTTTACTTGACAGTTTTTTTTTTCTTTCCCTGGGCCAAAGGTAGCCAAATTTAATTGACTGCAAGTTGACCCAACTCCTATTCATGTGACACAAATAGGGCAGGGCGATATGGCCTCAAATCAATATCGCGATATATTGTGCAGTTCACGGTGATAACTACTCCACAAGCTGCTCACCCTCTCCCACATTTACTTTGTCTACTTCAGCCGCTACAACTTTTGAACCGTCCTCCATCTCCTCACCTGTTTTTCCCTCTTTGTTATGGACTAGATGAGGTGGAGTCACGTCTCTGACGTAGGACAGTGTCTCAAAGGGACATGAGACCATAGCCTACCCACACACATCCAAAACCAACTTTTATTTATTTGACACCGAATATACCATTAATGGGCAAAATGACAGTAATTGTCAAAATTTTTGGTATCGGTAAATTTCTGTTAATCACCCAGCCCTAGACACAAATATCGCAATGCACCAATAACACAAACAAAGCTGGGATGTCAACTTCACTTTCTGGCTGCTTCACAGAGAAGCACTTACCTGTGAATCAAAGCTGCTTTACCCTTCGCTAGGCTAAACTTAAAACCTTCAACTCTAATTGAAAATCAACGTTACACTGTCTGTTACTTTGAAAGAGGAAACTAGCTATGTAAGCAAAAGCAGTGTATTTTATGTGGTGCAGATATGTTTAAATCTGCACTTAGATGGGACATTTTTTAAATGAGGTTCAAGGACATGAAATTCCCAGTGGACAAAGTCTGGAGTGGTCAGTAGAGGGTTTGCACTTTTCTTTTGGCAGCACTTCTTTGGCTTCATTTCTCTGTCTTCAAGGTTGCCAGTAGTGTGGTTTAAACTGTGAGTGTGCTTTTCACTCTGCAAAATGTGGTTGATGGTTTAACTGTTGTGTAAGTTGTGCACAATGCTACAAGGACGCAAATTTCAAAGGAGAAGTCAGGAGCACAGACTTCAAACCAAAGTCTGATGATGGCCATCCTAAACAGTAGACTCTCTCAGTCAGCCTTTTAGAGATGAGAAGTTAGTTATATATGGTTTATCAGAGTGTGGTCGACTTGCAGTGCTAACTTTGATCCCACTGCATGTTAAAGGTGGAGATTTTTGTGTCAGGAATATTGATGTGCAGAACAAATCCTTCACAAATTGCACAGGATGTGGAAACTTTGTGGTCAAAAAGAAAAACTAATAAGGGCACAATGATCACTTTAAACAAATCTTTACTTCACCCAAAATAAAAACAAGTTAGCCCAACTTTGCCGGACTACAGAGCCCTTTTTTCACCTCCTCCTTCCTCCACCACATTCTTGCCTTTTGGCTGCTCCGTCTTTGTGGTTTCTCCCTACCAGTCTTGCTTTCTCCCAGCGTTTCATCTCGTCTCACTCTCCTCCCTCTTTCCCACTTCTGCAGAGTGATTCTTGGATGGGAGGTGATGATGAACCGCTGACAGGGTTCACTTGGAGAGGAGGCTGCGAGAGGGAGACCACAGGAATCCAGATCTGGAGCGAAGTCTTTGTGGTTGACAAGCCTGATGGCAGCAAGGTAGTATATCATTAGTTCTGTGGTTTACAAGTAAGCTAAAAAGATACCCTAAAGCTGAATTTGTCAGTGTGCGATATGATAACTTTCATATCTTCTCAGGTGGCTGTGCTCCTTGTGGACACTCAGGGAGCTTTTGACAGCCAGTCCACCATCAAGGACTGTGCTACTGTGTTTGCCCTCAGCACAATGACCAGCTCTGTACAGGTGAGAGGTTAAAAAAATAAGGGTAATGAGCCATTTCTTCCTCCTCCGTCACCAGTCATGTCTCATGAAGTGTGTCTTTTTGTTTTCAGGTGTATAATCTCTCCCAGAACATCCAGGAAGACGACTTGCAGCATCTGCAGGTTGGTGTCCATTCTCCTCCTCCTCCTCACTGCACTCCAGTCTGTCAGAGGAGCTTCTGCAGTCTGACCACCATTAATGTTTCTGTCATCTGCAGCTTTTCACAGAGTATGGTCGACTGGCAATGGAGGAGATCTACCTGAAACCTTTCCAGGTGATTACAGCAGTTGTTTCTTTGAGACTCTTCTTCTTCTTCTTCGATAGATTCTTTGAATAAAAAAAAGTTATTTTCAGTTATGAGTGGTAAAGAGAGCAGATAGAACGAAAATGACCCAAGGCTTTCTGTGTCACCTTTGAGAGGACTCAACCACCACTCTGTGAGAGGAGCTGCTGCAGTTTTAGCTTTTGGTGCAGCAGGTGCGCCACACATCTTTTGGCTCTCATCATAGAGCTTGGCGTGTTTCATCTTTACGTGGTGGAAGAGGTTGCTGGTGTTTCTACCTCCAGCAACAACAGCCACACGACACTCTTTGCATAGTATTTTTTTGCCACAATCTCCGCGCTCTGGCTTTCCTGTTAGCAAGCGCAGACATCTGCTACCAGTAGACACTTTTATACCTTCACACAGTATATACCGTCATACAGCCCAACACTATTCCACACTGATACCAGGTAGATAACCTTGCCTTCACACAGGGACTATAGATCAATGAGAGTACATCCTGGTTTAAAGTTGAGTGTTGACTCTATGTGGTAGCTGCGTTCTTGATCTCACTTCATAGTTGTGCGGATTGCTTTACAATACTCAATCTAAACCCCGGTTGACTTTGCAATTTCAATACTAGTCGAATCAGCAGTTTTCAGTTCTGCTACAGTCTCTTGTTTTCTGTACAATAAATCATGGGAACTAAAACCAGGCGAGGTATGTTTGAGTCGGAGCTGATGAGTGTTTGAGCAGAAGTTGATCATACTGAAGTTGTCGCAAAGAAGAACAGGAGACGTCAGAGATGCAGGTTTTATGTTTGCGATGTTCAGTTGATGTGGATTTGACTCAGAAGTATAAATCAGGTTTAAGGCTGGTTACTTTGTAGCAGAGCTTAATGGTTCTCCAAAATTTGGCAAGGAACAAACCTGCAAATCATTGAAGGTTGTCTCAGAAAAAAAAAGTTAAATATTTTCAGCAGTTCAGGTCTCGATTAAAAATTTGCAAAAAGATTTGATCCTCTTCCTTTTTATTTTCTGTTTCGTTCGTAGCGTCTCTGTTTGCCATGATATTTAACTGGTGATCCCGCTTCAGTCCAAGTAGCCTCATCTAAAAATTGGTAACTGGTGACAGCAGTAACGCTCTGTTTAAAGTTCTGTTTGTGTGGTTAAAGAGAGGGTCATGTGTTCTTGATGAAAGATTTTCAAATTAAACTGTAAATAGTGAAGGTAGGACAGTCGGTCAATATTTAGTCTGTCTGTCTTCAGTTTAAGTATTTCCTTGGTATCAAACTGAATGTGTCTCTACGTTGCTGCATTTTAGTCCCTGATGTTCCTGATTCGAGACTGGAGTTATCCTTATGAACACAAATACGGACTGAAGGGAGGCAACTGCTTCCTGGACAGAAGACTGCAGGTAAGACTTACGACTTAAAATCAAGTTCAAAGTTGTCTCTGCAGCTGCTCACACACTCGCTCTTCCTGTTCAACGCACCGTAAGTCTTTATTATGTTTCAGAGCACTCTGTCATCGTTAGGTGACACATGAGCATATTTACTCGGCGTGTCACATGTTTAAACATGAAAGCACTTAAGAGAGAGACACACTGTCTTTGTTAGAATGAGATGTTTTCTGCTGACACAGGTGAAACAGAACCAACACGAGGAGCTGCAGAATGTGAGGAAGCACATCCACTCCTGCTTCTCCAACATTGGCTGCTTCCTTCTGCCACATCCCGGCCTCAAGGTGGCCACCAACCCCTACTTTGATGGCAGGCTGAAGGGTGAGAAATCTAAGACAGAGAACAGAAAAAGTTACTGAAGTCGCCAGAGTTGTCAGACTGCAGAGGATAAGTTGTTATTGTCTGTCTGTGTGTTTCAGACATCGACGGGGATTTTAAGAAGTACCTGGCCAAGCTGGTGCCTCTGCTGCTCGCTCCAGAAAGACTGGTGGAGAAGGAGATCGGGGGCAACAAAGTCACCTGCAGAGATCTTCTGGAGTACTTCAAGGTGCCGCAGGATTCATTCAACTGAATCGTTTCCAGATTGATTGATAGAATGAAGTTAAACCCTGTAGCTATGTCAACTTACTGTACTTCTTTAGATCTAAGACGCAGCAAAAGGTTTAGAACTTTTCAGCTAACAGATTATGATTACCTCATCCATGTTTGTACCTCCCTGCAGGCTTACATCAAGATCTACCAAGGGGAGGAACTGCCTCACCCTAAGTCCATGCTGCAGGTTGGTTTCTGTCTCAAAACTGACAGGTTTTATTTCTTCTGAGTCACCCTTTTCTCCTGATCTCATTGTGTTGTTTTTTTTTTCTTCAGGCAACTGCAGAAGCCAACAATCTCACCGCTGTGGCAGGAGCCAAAGACATGTACAGCAAGAGCATGGAGCAGGTAAAGCCATGCTGTTAGATGTGAACACATCAAAAACACCAAGGCGGCTTAAAGGGATATTCCGGTGTAAAATTAATTTAGGGTCAAACACACCGTAACGCCAAGTTAGACACCCCCTCAAGAGATGAATGTTGCCAGCCGCTTGCTTCTCTAGTTGTACCAACTTTAGTAACGACCGCACGATAGCAATACACAGCAGTCTGAGGAGCCATAAACAAACCTCAACCAAAACGCCACTCTATAGCCACAAATAATGCTCAGAACAGCACCTAACTTCATCAACAGTACATATAGGGTCCCAGCCATAGTACTAGACACCAAACATCTTTTTAACTTTGCCTGATTTTTGTTCAGTGAAGAGACTAAACACAACTCACCCTCTCTCTTCCTGCAGCCGCTTGTTTGTACGGAGACCTCAGGCCAGTCCATTATGGACCGCTGCGGGGTGACACAGCTCAAGGAAGAACATTTTTGATCATTACTTTATCATTTCCTTGAAGTAGACGCGGTAGTTCTTCTGCCTTGGTATCTCAGTCTGATTGCATTTCAATGAAGAAATATCCCCTTAAGCCGCCTCTTGAGGGGGTGTCTAACTCGGTGTTTTGGTGTGCTTGACCCTAAATTAATTTTATGCCGGAATATCCCTTTAAGACCACCAGGTGTCACTGTAGATTAATAATCATCTGAAAATGATTTTGGACACATGAAGAGAGCTGCATACTAATAGATTAAAAAAAATAAAGATTAGTAGAAAGTCTTGCCGGTTTGAAAATCTTTTAGTTAAACAGTTTTATTCCTAAGATGAGGAATTTGCATTTTACATTTCTCTATGTGAGACTTTTGACAAAATCTCTTCTTTTTCGTTTATATCCCAGTGTCACATCTATTACTAGAATGAACATTAAACATTTATGCTGTTAAAACTATATGATTTGGAAAGGAATTGCATTTGTTACTGTGTATTTCACATCAAATCTAAGTTTAGTTTTTACAAGCCACCAGTGATTGATTGTTCAGTTTTGTTGTCAAAAAGCCAACAATGGTCATATGTGGCTGTATTCATGTCGTATTTGAGTGTCATGTTGCTACAAAGACTGACTCCACCCTCCTCTGTTCTGAACACTGTCTTATCTTGTCTTCTCAGGTCTGTGGCGGGGACAAGCCGTACATCGCCCCAACCGATCTGGAGCGCTGCCACGGGGAGTTCCGCGAGCACTCGGTCCGTTTCTTCCGCTCTGTAAAGAAAATGGGCGGCGATGAGTTCTGCCAGCGCTACCAGAACCAGCTGGAGGCGGAGCTGGACGAGGCTTACGTCAACTTCTCCAAACACAACGACGGCAAAAACATCTTCTACGCCGCGCGCACCCCCGCCACACTTTTCGCAGTCATGTTCGTCACTTACGTGGTGTCAGGGGTGACGGGCTTCATCGGCCTCAGCACCTTCGCAGCGTTAGCCAACCTGGTGATGGGCATGGCGCTGTTGTCGCTCTGCGCCTGGGCGTATGTGAAATACTCCGGAGAGTTTCGGGAGGTGGGGACGTTGATAGACGAGGTGGCTGAGACTCTCTGGGAACAGGTGGGTGTTGAACCTGAGAGGAGGGTGGAGGTATTAATATCTTATGATGTAGTAAGTTGGAGTCCTTTTGGTTTCGTTGTGTTCGTGTGACGGGCTTTGTTATACCGCCAAACATGATCCCACTTAAAGAGGATTTAGATTTAAGAGAACCTGTGATAAATTTTGTCAAAGCTGGATTAGGAAACAAAGATTACACACAGTTTTTACATGAATGATATATTTTTAAACCAGCGTTTCTTTACAAGGGGATACATCAACACAAAGTCTGTGTTTGCGTACTTTCTGCTTTTGATTTAACTTTGAAACTTCCTTCATTTTCCCATTTTCACCGTTTTGATTTTCAGAGTCCTGTCATGAGTTTTTATTTCCTCTCCACTCTGTCTTCATCCTCTCATGCTATCATCCATCCGACTTAAGTAAAGGAGCCACTGTTTGACCTCCGCCTCTTCCTCCTCTCTTCTACTTTTATTTCCCCTTCATTCATTCATTCATCGCTCCCTTGGGCTTTGACCTGCAGACTGAACCTGAGAACCCTGAAATCAGTGTGTGCTTGTTTCTAAAATGTGTTATACATCTTTTGTGTCCCCCTTCATGTCTCCCTTTATTCCTCTGCTCTTGTCTTTCTCCCTCCCTCCTTGTGCTCTACAGAAGATGGTCAGAAAGGTGAGAGTTGTCACTTCTCTGATCTGCAGCCCGACATTTTTATGTCCTACCTCGTGTCAATTTACTTTTTCCGCCCTCACCTCCTCCTACTGGATTCTACATCATTCCTTTTTGTATGGTTCAAAACCTACAACTCACAGTTCGCCCTCTTTCTTCTGCTGTATCTCTCCTTGGCTGTCTCCATCACTTTACCCATTGTTGATCTCATCTCCTCTCCTGTCTTGTTTGCTTGACTTGTTAACTCTCTCGTTCCCCCTTCACTGTCCTCTCAGGTGTTTTCCAAACTGCTGGAGCCTGTCAGGAGGCGCCTGGCCTTTCCTGTCTCTCTCCTCCCTTCTCTCCCATCAGGAGCAACACTTGGCCTTAGAGCTCTGACTCCTCTCAACAACAACTACAAGAGGAGTAACTAGCTGCTGCTGGACGACTGGCGGGTGTCAGACCCTTAAAGTTGGCTCTTGCGTAGACACCTCTGCAGTTCGCAGGCTTCTTCTTTGTTTTGTTTTTTTTCAGTCAGTTTAGTGGTGCTGGATTCTTCTGCTTTAGCCCTGGGCTTCCTCTGAGTGTTTTCTAACACTGGCAGGTCCGTCTCATCTCAGGATCTTGTGGACTTGACGCCTACGGAAACGGTTTTTACACGTCTTAAATGTCTGATGTCTAATTTCCAAATGTTTTTATTCTGTTGAAGAGGTTTTGCTCAGTTGTGAATCTTGAGAAGCTTTAGTTGAGTTTCTGTGGTTGGCATGTTGGAGACTTTATTCAGTTTTTGTTGATTATTGTTGAGGTTTTTCTCCCCTAACCCTCTTTGTTTCAGTTTCTTTGCCCCCTTTTTTTACAATCGAGCTGTTCTGGATGTGTTTATTTGACTCCCAGCAAAAATAAAATCCTCTTTCTGTCTCCTCTCCTGCAGGTTCTGAAGCCGTTAAGTGAACATTATATGGAAGACAACGTCAGACAGACGGTGGTGAACTCCATCAAAGCCAGCCTGACAGAACAGGTCTCACAGCACACCAAGTTAAAGACTCACTGACGATCCTCCTCCTCCTCCTCCTTTTCTTCCTCTTTCTTCACCTCCTCTTGTCATGTTCATCGCACTTCTGCCCACTCGCTCCATGTGCTCGATCCTTCAACTGTGGAACTCATTCAACACCAAAGCTTTTTCCTCTCCCCAAGATATCACTGCCCCCTCTTAGTTTGCTGTTAAGGACCTGTAGGCTCACTGTCTGTGCCGCTCATCATCGCCCCCCAGTGCCTCAGAGCAGGAACTGCACGTTCACAAAAGGACAGAGCAGAGAAGCCAAACCAGGACTTGAAAGACTGTCACATCTCCTCCAATGTGCCACGCTGCGATAGAGACATGCTGTGTTGTAGTGCGTACTGTAGACACGCTGACATGTTCGCTGGCAGCAGACTGCATCGCTTCAGGATTGAGCTGTAATTCAGGGAAAACTGACGCAGCTGTGAGCAGCTGGAACAACAATGAATGCAAACACGGAACCTAATTTTTGTGCATTTCTTTGTTTCATCTCACGGTCGCATGATACAGTTTACTTTTTTCTTCGGATCGTTTCCTACAAGCACAAGCTACCAATCAACTCTGAAAAGGCGTCTCCCTTTAACACTGTGTGAATGTGACCCTGAAGAGGTCTGTAGGAAGCCTCCAGCCTCTCTGCTTATGGTTGTCTCGACTACAGAACTGACATGCTCTTTTTAAATGATCCAGCCTTTTGCCTCTCTAGTGTATGCCCCCTCTTCATAGTATCACTTTGCTGATAGCACTTAGCCAGCTCAGGGCTTCCTATGCCAGGTCTCTTTATTGTCATGTTGAAAATGTTGCTCTTCTGCTGCCTTTCACTGACGTCGAACCAGCCCCCTTTTTTGTCCTTTTAAACTTCTGCTGATCGACCATCATTCAAAGAAGAGTTTGACATCGTGTGAAATACGCTCTTTTTCATTCTTGCAGGGAGTTCGATGAAAAGTTTCATATAAAAAATTAAAGATTAAAAAATGGAGCCAGCAGATAAACTGGTTGGCTTAGTTTAGCATTCAGATTGGGGCTTGAGATCAATCAGTGGTTTAAACGCAGAAATCAGCCTTAACCAGCCTCTACAAAACTGTTATTTATATTTTGTGACATTTTTTTTTGTTGAATAAATTTGTAATTTGACTCAAAGTAGCACCATGACTATCATAGAGACAAAAAATCCTCCTAACCTAAAAAATCAACGACCTTTAATACTAAACTGACAAACATTATCCAGTCTGCCCTTCTCTGTAGTTGCGTAAATTAAATTTATTGTTTCCTATCTAGCAGGAGATGATTTTTTTCACTGACAGCTTTAGTATTTCTAAGCTCTGCTGCATCGATTCCATCCACCTCATTTTTCACCTCAAGCGCCAGTCTAATACTGTACAGTCCTTTTCTGTATTCACTCATTACAACAAATCGGGCTTGTATGTTGGATTAAATATTCAAATAAACTTTGTATACGTTTTATAGTTAATAATTTCACAATGGCTGTTCATTTTTCTCTTATTGTGATCAGCTTAACAGTCGGTTTGTTTAAGATTGATAAATTGCTGCTGTAGAGTTTACACTAGTTTTGTCTCCCTCATATGAGGACTGACATTAGAAATGTGATGTGAATATTTAGATTGTGATAGGGACTTCTGCTGATTGTGACGAGTGGGTTGGAGACTGTCTGTCTGCCTTTTAAAGATATCTCTGGTAATTTATTTTTGAATAAAATGTATACCTTAAGAATAAATCATTGATACAGTTTTTTTGACTCTTTTATGTGTCTGTTCTTTGAGGAAACACGATCATTTCTGTTTTAATTCTGTGGCAGTACTTTAGTGGGGTAAGGAAGTAAGTGTATGACTGGAAGAAAGTTCAACAATACCTAAAGGTCATGGGAAATCTTTAAAGGGGGAGGGGGGTATCATACTTTTCAACATTTATAACTTAAACTGCAAAGTTACAAAGTTTGGGGTTCATACTACATGTATGCAAAGTTTCAAATCGCAAGGTAAACGTATTATTTCAGTCTGAGAAAGTCTGTAAACTGCTCAAAAACCTGCGAAAATGTGAGACCGCGGTTTGTGTGCGAGATTTACATTTAATCTGAAGTAAGTAATATAGACTCTCCATACTGGTTTATGTGCTTCCGGCAAAGAGGCCGCCTTCCGGAAAGACTGTGTAGGGGGGACCTTAAAGAGACAGCAGTTTAAAACAAAATGTTTCAGATGGAGGCAGAAATAATGATTTATTAATACACCACTGTGGGAAATTTTAGGCTTTTTTATCCGAAAATCACATAAAGCTATTAAAGAGGTATCAAAAACGAAATAGAGTCTGAAAAAAAGCATGATCCCACCCCACCCCTTTTAAAATGTGAAATACACTCACCGGCCACTTTATTAGGTACACCATGCTAGTAACGGGTTGGACCCCCTTTTGCCTTCAGAACTGCCTCAATTCTTCGTGGCATAGATTCAACAAGGTGCTGGAAGCATTCCTCAGAGAGCTTGGTCCATATTGACATGATGGCATCACACAGTTGCCGCAGATTTGTCGGCTGCACATCCATGATGCGAATCTCCCGTTCCACCACATCCCAAAGATGCTCTATTGGATTGAGATCTGGTGACTGTGGAGGCCATTTGAGTACAGTGAACTCATTGTCATGTTCAAGAAACCAGTCTGAGATGATTCCAGCTTTATGACATGGCGCATTATCCTGCTGAAAGTAGCCATCAGAAGTTGGGTACATTGTGGTCATAAAGGGATGGACATGGTCAGCAACAATACTCAGGTAGGCTGTGGCGTTGCAACGATGCTCAATTGGTACCAAGGGGCCCAAAGAGTGCCAAGAAAATATTCCCCACACCATGACACCACCACCACCAGCCTGAACCGTTGATACAAGGCAGGATGGATCCATGCTTTCATGTTGTTGACGCCAAATTCTGACCCTACCATCCGAATGTCGCAGCAGAAATCGAGACTCATCAGACCAGGCAACGTTTTTCCAATCTTCTATTGTCCAATTTCGATGAGCTTGTGCAAATTGTAGCCTCAGTTTCCTGTTCTTAGCTGAAAGGAGTGGCACCCGGTGTGGTCTTCTGCTGCTGTAGCCCATCTGCCTCAAAGTTCGACGTACTGTGCGTTCAGAGATGCTCTTCTGCCTACCTTGGTTGTAACGGGTGGTTATTTGAGTCACTGTTGCCTTTCTATCAGCTCGAACCAGTCTGGCCATTCTCCTCTGACCTCTGGCATCAACAAGGCATTTCCGCCCAAAGAACTGCCGCTCACTGGATATTTTTTCTTTTTCGGACCATTCTCTGTAAACCCTAGAGATGGTTGTGCGTGAAAATCCCAGTAGATCAGCAGTTTCTGAAAAACTCAGACCAGCCCTTCTGGCACCAACAACCATGCCACGTTCAAAGTCACTCAAATCACCTTTCTTCCCCATACTGATGCTCGGTTTGAACTGCAGGAGATTGTCTTGACCATGTCTACATGCCTAAATGCACTAAGTTGCCGCCATGTGATTGGCTGATTAGAAATTAAGTGTTAACGAGCAGTTGGACAGGTATACCTAATAAAGTGGCCGGTGAGTGTATGTCAATGTTACCAAAAGTTTCAAAAGCTGATTCTTACATTTCTGAAAATTAAAGAGGAGCTGTCTCTGAGCAGCTTCTCACTAAGTAGCCTTGTTTCCTACAGGTCAGCGACACGCACAGAAAAACAGGACAGGCTGCACTTCCTTCCAGGAACACAAAAGTATTTTCATGTTTTTACAGTTTCTGTTGTATGCTAGACGTTATATCTTCAAGTATCATATTTCCATTGTTTATTAAAGGGATATTCCGGCCTAAAATTAATTTAGGGTCAAACACACTGTACCATTGAGTGAGACGCCCCCTCGAGAAATTAATGTTGCCGACTGCTTGCTTCTCTAGTTATTCCAACATGAGTAACGACAGCACAATAGTGGTCTGAGGAGCCACACACAAACCTCAACCAAGACGCCACTCTATAGCCACAAATAATGCTCAGAACAGCATCTAACTTCATCAACAGTACATATAGGGTCCCAGCCATAGTACTAGCCACCAAACATCTTTTTAACTTTGCCTAATTTCTTTGCCAAAGAGACTAAACACAACTCACCTACTCTCTTCCTCCGGGTGAGTCCATTGACTGCATCAGGGGAACGCAGCTCAAGGAAGAACATTTATGATCATTACTTTATCATTTCCTTTTCGGTTTGGCTGCATTTCCATGAAGAAACAATCCTACATTTTCTTCCTTGAGCTGTGTCATCCCACTGTACCCCGTAATGGACTGGCCTGAGGTCTCACTACAAACAAGCGGCTGCTGGAAGAGAGTAGGTGAGTTGTGTTTAGTCTCTTTGCTAAAGAAATCAGGCAAAGTAAAAAAGATGTTTGGTGGCTAGGGCTATGGCTGGGACCCTATATGTACTGTTGAAGTTAGGATCTGTTCTGAGCATTATTTGTGGCTATAGAGTGGCGTTTTGGTTGAGGTTTGTTTGTGGCTCCTGAGACCGCTGTGTATTGCTATTCTGCGGTCATCACTAAAGTTGGTATAACTAGAGAAGCAAGCGGTCTGCAACATTCATCTCTCGACGGGCGGTCTAACTCAGTGTTATGGTGTGTTTGACCCTAAATTAATTTTATGCTGGAATATCCCTTTAAAAAGCCAGGTAGTTGGTCTCAAATCTACATTGTTTCTACAAATGACCAGCAGAGGGAGCCAGATTTCTAAAAATGCAGTTTTTATTTTATCATTCACTGGACTGTTTGTAACATTTTGGATTTCCATGCCAGACTCCTTGATGAACAACAACACAATAAACCCAACGTTTTGCATTTGGACAAACAGGCTGTGAGGATGATTACAGCCGTGGTAATGAATACTGTGCACAAGTAAAACAGGCTTTGAAATTTATTTTAAAAAAGGCCACAAAACTGCAAAAAATATATATACTGTGTATGTAACACTAATGACAGGAGGTCTATTAACATACCCTCCACTTCATAACAAAAGTAACTAAGAGATAGATGTGGTATAATTTGAAAAACATACTACAAACTATATTTATATAAAAATTAACTTCTCAAGTACATGTTAAATGACAAATGTCATTGAAAGGACTCAAGTCTGGCTCACAATGGCACGTTTCATGTCACAAGACAGCCGCATATTTTTTGTCTTTGCTAAACACACCAGAGCTAATTCTCTTCAGGACAACAGTAACAGTAAAAAAATAAATTACATGGGCTAAAAGTCACAACACAAAATGTGACCTCCTGATCGAGTCAGAAGGTTTAGCTCTAAGGAAAATACCTACACTGGTACAAATTCATCTAAACTACACACTCCAAAACAAGGAAGAGCAACAGCTGTAAGTAGCCCAGAGTATTCATTCCCAGCTCGTCTTTTGGATCCGGTCCGTTCTGACTTTTTCGGAGAACTGACTGGTTTGTTACAAAGAAACTTAAAACACACAGAAACACAAATGACTTGGCATCATGGTAAAAGAAGAGCAAGGGAGCAAAGCAGTTCACACGCTGCTTATCAGCCATCTGATGGGTCATGAACTCCCTTCAAAGTTCATCATCGTCATCACTGACCCACGTCGTCTCTTTGTATTTGGCTTGATCAGAGTTCATAGCAGTAACAGTCCAGAGTGGCGTTTGATATTTGACATGTAAACGTTAAAGAAAAATAATAAACACACTGAGTGTCACAGTATCAAGTGATGGATGAAATTTACTGGCTTACGAGCTGAACACACAAATCTACCAGCCAAATAAGAACCAGCCAAATATCTTGAAATTATGTTTTTATGCAACCTCATGACTTCATTCATAATTTACTGGAAATTTTAACTCTCTTGTTATTTGGCGTATCATTAAATTTGATGAATGTGGCTCATGCATGTCCAGGCTTATTTCAAGTATGACGTTATGCGATCATTTTTCATTCATACTTGAAATTCTTGTCTGTTATAAAATGAGCCACTACAGCCAATTGTGTGCACACTTTTGATTTGAGTTTTCCTTCTTTTAGATTTACCTTAAAAGGTGAAACCTGTTTGATCGTTTGCAATGAAAGGAAACCGGTTAAACAGGCACGCGTTGACACACTGTGCTGCTCAGTTTGAGACTAAATTAAAATCTGTGATGTGTTTCAGCGTTATGCTGCTGCTGAGGTTGTTGCGTGAGGCGAGTCTCTGCTGTACACTTTAGAAGACTGCTGTCCTTGAGACTCCTCGTCTGCTGTCTCCTCTCCTGTACAGGGTGGGAGAGGGGGGGGGAGTGTAGGAGGGCGAGGTGGTCTAATCTACTGCAGGGTTGTGAAGAGAGATCTTAGATCATGGCCCGGAAAGCGAATGAGACCGCAGCACCCAGCGCCAAGCCCAGAGACAAGAAGAAGGCCATGATGGCTCCGGCTGTCTCCGCCTCGTGCTGTGACACTTTCCTGTAAGGAGAGAGCGGTGGGACAAAATTCATGAGGAGTCAGTGCTTTACCTTTTAACCGTGAAGGTTTACTGTGAGTGTGTTGCTCTTACTTTGGTCCGAAACACATGCAGAGACTGGCGAGGTATCCGTTGGAGAAGGAGAAGAAGATCATGAAGATGATGTACCACGCATCATGGGAGAATAGCACAGGGAGGTAGTGACGAGGCTGAACGTTACACAACATGAAGAGTGGGATGAAGACAACCCGCATAGCCACAAACACGGGCAGCCAGATGCTGTCTTTACCAGGCTGTGGAGACAGAAGCACAGGAACCTCAGACAGGGACTCATGAGATCAGTCAGATCCAGACAGCAAGGTGTGAGAGGAGGGCGATTAGTTATGGAAGACGAAAGAGAAGAAAACTGCAGCTGGAATGACAGTGTGATCCACTTTAAAAGCCAGGGGGTGCTGCTTTTCTCCTCCCTGATGTATCTAGTTTTCCCAAAATTTCTAAATTTTTTATGGTTTTGGATAGCTGGCCTGACAAAATAGGTCTTTTTTTTTTTCCTTTTTCCTTTCATGCCAACAATGTACGGAGTAAGAAACAGTGAAACGAGTGAACAAAGGACAGCAGGTTGGAATCAACCTGGGTCTGCCTACTTTTAAGACCGAAGCCTCTGTTACGAGGGGCAAGCGATCTAACAGCCAGGCCAAACCAACACCATTAAAAGAACTGAAGGCGTTACATGAGTCCCTACAAAGGAATGCAAAGTTTTCTAACCCTAAGCCACACAAAAACAATCACAATATCAGCCAAGTATTTACGACACTGGTGAAATTGGTTTTTGTGGACTCTGGCGGCCCCTGCAGTGACACCTCTGACTTCTCCTACTTTTTGAAGGTCATGAATAGGTATCAATATTAACTAAGATCTTGTTACACCCAGACACTAACACTGATATATGGCATGAACGGCTAGTTTATGTTTACATCATGCTTAAAGGAAATGTAGAAAAAACCTGCAAAGCCTTTTTTTTAACATCATTTCTCTTTTCTGTTTTGTTTTTTAGCTTCCCTCCAAATAAAATTCCTGAGTTCAAATTCTGTATATCTGATGTCAAGTATGCGGTTAAGCAGAGTTCAATAAACTGAATTCTTCAGTGTCTCTCTGCAAATGTTTAACCTTTGAAAAACGGGGTTAATGATTTCATCTCTTAATAAGGAGGGGGAATTTGTTTTGGGACGTGACTGACTGAAGCACAAGAGCGGAGACCTTCATTTGACCTTCATTGTTGCCTAATAATGATAAACAAACTCACATGCTCCTGAAGCAGATGACTACTGTTATTCGAGAGTACAGGGCTAACCAAATGTTCTCAATATGTAAGCTTTTTATTCAATTTGATCATTTCCTCTTGATCACATGGCATCACAAGAGCTTGTTCCTTTTGGCTGTTTTCTGGTTTAAGTTTTGAGAGCAATCAATTGTTTCAGGGAGGTTGTCGTTCATTTGGATGTGCATGTAAAAGATTAAAAAGGAGCAAATTTGGAATATACAATAAAACATCTCTTCTTTAAAAAGTTTGATTGAAGCCACACAACTTGTCTTTTTTATTTCCCTAAAAACTCTGACTAACTTTCAACCTCTATTCTTCTCCACACAGAGATTTACTTGAGCGTTTACATTTTAGACAGTTAAAGACATTCATTACAACAAATCTGTACATTTCGAAAAGTTGTTTTGCTGAAGTCTAGGCCATGTGTACTCAAGAGCAACAAGTTATGACAAGATTAGCTATCAAGTTTCACCCGACTCGATCCTCTGAACCTGCAGGAAACTTTACAGCTGGTTGGGACAGAGTCCAAGCCGGCTGAGAAACTCACCAAAGGAGCTCAAAGTTTCAGAGCAGATTAGAGAGACTGAGCGTGGTGGTAAAAAAAAAAAAAAAAAAAAGTGTTACTACTGACCCACATACAGACGGCTGTCAGACTCCTGCCGGCCCAGTCCATCACATTAAAGAGCAGGAAACACGACACAGGGATGAAGTAAGTTTCTGAGGAGACAGCAAAACAAAAACGCTGTTTACAACCACAGGACGACATGAGTCAAACATCTGAGCTATCTTGGTTGAGAGAGGACTCTTCACAAGAAAAACTTAAAGTGGAGGCTTTCTGGTAATGTGAGTCAGAGTTAAGTTAAGGTCAAAACTTCCATGCTGAGACAATGAAGGTTTTATTCAGAACAAAGAGAGTCGATGCAGAAGATCTTTTGTACCCACAGCATCAGACTTTGTAACTCTTGTGTAAATAGTAGATAACTTTTAGAGACATATTATGTGAGACAACAGACAATTGAATTTCCCTTCAGAGATTAATAAGGTGTGTCAGGTGTGTTTTTTAATTATTATTATTATTATTATTATTATTATTATTATTATTATTATTATTATGAAGTGTCTACATGCATCCTAATCCAAACAGCTCATTACAACAAACAATTACTTTAAGTCCAGTTACAGCCTCTTTGTATTTTTTGAATGTATGTATTCAGAGCTGAGAAATTTAAACAAACTCTTAACATTTTATTTAAAAAAAAAAAAAAAAAACCTCTTCACGGCCAGTTTCATTCATTCAGTTATGGCAAACTTCGATAAAACTTTCTGAAACTGTCTCAAATCAAGACTTTGTGTCGAGGGTGGAGGTTAAAAATCCTCCCCGCCTGCCATCTCCATGCTGAGGAACAAACAAAGTTTTGTTTCCAAAATTGTGTGGGACTCACCCCAGGCGCCTCCGTTTGCTACTGTGGACTGGACCTCGACTGTGACTGCTGGGAATGTCCCGATAGTGACGGTGAAGATGAAGCACACTGACAGCGCCATCACCCAGATCTGATTAGGGAGCACAAGACCAGCATAATTCATACCGTGTTATCAAAGGTTTGTCTCACAGGTAAACTGCGTCTCTCTAACTTAGTAAAGGGGTCCTCAAAAGGTTTAATGGATCAAAATTCAAAGTTCATATTGATCAAGTTCAGAAGTGTCACATGTGTTAAAATTTGATGGGTTATGGACTGAAATGGAAATGTTTGATTGGTTTCACCTGTTTGAAGATGCTGAACACAGACACGCTGGGTTTGGCCTCGTCATCCGTCAGACTAACCACTGGTCGCTTCTCTGCGCCGTTATCTGACAACACGTGAGAGAAAAGGCCGTTTAACATTCTTTTGGTCACATGTGACTCATGGAGTTGAAACCATTACTCCCACACTCAAGTAGCTGTTTGTTAGACAACAACTCTGAGGATTTCCTTTGCTCTCTAGGACAGTAGTGATAAATGCCACAGCCTCAGAGTGGGCAGCAAATTGTCACCAAAACACCAAGACGACTGCTGTAAGCACTTGTCTGAGGGTTTGGTAATTCTGAAGTAAGCGAGTCAAACTTCAGGGTGATACGAGGAGGGGCGCTGAGATTAAGGCATGTCTGACACACTTAGTGACTTGTTCTAAAAGTGTTATTAAGTTTTAAGCTCTTCCTGCACAGACCAAAGAAGTTGACGTGTGATCAGAAAACTTTGAGGGAATGAAATGGAAATCAAAGCAAAGAGACTAATGCTGTCTTCATCCTGAAGGTTTCCTGTTGTTTGGTCAGAGTCACACAGTGGAAGACTGCTTTTTAAATACTTTTTCACAAAGTGTCACAAAAGAAAATAAAACGTTCATATTTTCAAAGAGCTGCAGTTTTTTTTGGATGAATTTTATCTTCCAGATCTTCTCTTGGCTAAAATAATGAGGTTGAACTGAAATGCAGAAAACGGTGCAGTTCTTCTTCTGTCGTAACTTACTCATGGGAAATGAAAAAAATGGAGCATGTCTGTGATTGTATTGTATTTACCTTTCCTGAGTAAATCCATCTTGTTTTCCTCGTCAGCAGAGGGCCTGGATACATTACTCTCCATGTAGTACTGGAAGAACTCCTGTTGTCGTGAAAGAAAACCCAAAATAAGTCTATTTGACTGAACAAAGGAGACATGTCTGTGGGAAGATCCAAAATACCATGACAAGGTGTGTTTTCTGAAACACAGACTGAAGCCAAGGAAGTACCAAGATGATGAGAAGTTATCTTCAGCTCTTGGAAACCAGACTTATATATAATATCAGACGCTAAAACACTCACTTAGAAAATAAACAAGGTTCATAACTGGATGCATGAGAAATCTTACCATGCGGGGCAGAGCGAGGTAGGACATGATGGCCAACAGGATAACAACACAGGCTGTGATGAAGTAACCAAAAGCACTGTCCTGTAGGGCGGACCCACCTGCAGACAAAGACACAGAAAATCATCAGAGGGTGTCTGGACCAGCTAAATAACATCGTCCCCTATGTCTTGGCTACGGGCAAGTTCCTATTTCTTCAAGAATGAGTCCTCTTTTTTTAATTTAACTTTCATATCAAATGCAAAATATTTCAGTCTTACATAAATTCAAGCTACAAAAAAATGTGTTTCCTTCTCTAGCATCAGTGCTTCTTCCTTACAAGTAAAATATACCACACTAAGAATGCTCTGGCTTACTGGTGTATCTATACTCCTTCTACTAGAAGTGGTGTACTTATGATTGGACATACTGGCCAGTGCACAGATCATGGAGAAAGCAGCAAAGGCGCCGGCAAGCCCCTGTCCGCTCATGATGGGAGTGGTGTAGGATGCGGGCAGAATCCCTGCCAGCCCAAACAGACTGCCCTGAAGGATCGCACCGAACGCTGGGGAGGAGGACAGAAAGAAAAAAAAAACACACACACAAGACAAGAATGTTTGAGATTTACTACGCTTTAAAGGGTCACTGTGACATGGATCAAACACACACAAGGCAACAGGAAAGGATGCAGCTGTGAAGATAGCCAAGAAGTTTTTGTGGCGTTCACGGTTATACAACTATTTTCTTTTTTTTTTAAATCCAATTTTACTTAAAGTTGCTGCCAAAAATGCTTTTCCATACATGTAAACTAGCATGACACACAGTTAATGATGTTCGTACAACATCTTTGAACGTTAATAAGCTGCACATCTTGAAACGAGCATCTAATGAGGGAATGTGTGGACAGAGATATCAAAGCGCTGAGGTCACGGCACCCTTCACTCTAAATCAAACACCCATGAGGTTGTTCACCATGAGGACCTGAGGGTCAGGGCAGAGCCGGACCAAGGGGATCTCGACCGGGGTGAGCTTTTCCCTGCTGCTGAGTGACTCTTTGTAAACAAACACTCACTGTGGGGTGACAGACTGAGTTCTGAAGCTCGGCGTAGTTTGAGGGAGAAAAGGGGAAGATTTTCCCAACACAGCGGATGATGCAGAAGAGGATCAAAGAAGCAAACAGGCAGGGATTATCTTCTGCATGAGTTCAAAGTAGAAATAAGGTGGAGATAATCCTGCAACTAAAACAGTCCCATACATCAGCCTTGCAGTAAAAGTTACCTGCATTACGCTGAGGTGGGAATTTTATGTAGTGTGACACCTCACAGGCTTTGGGTTGGGTTTACAAAAGAGGTTCCTCACTACTGTTCATATTTTTAAATGTGAACTCAACACCTACTCTTTTTAGTCCGGCTTTTAGTTTAATTTTGTTTTAATTTTTATCTGCGTTATGTGATTTTACCCTATTTTAGTTCGAGAGTACCTATTTTGTGTTTTATTACCTCTTTTTTAAATTTACTTTCTGTTACTGTTTAATTTTAAGACTGTTTCATTCAATAAACTTTTAACGCTTTATCACCTTTATTATATTTTATCATGGTTTTATCACTTTAGTTCTAGATCCAGTTTTTCCTCAGTCTTTTGTGTATGCATCTGTGTGTGAGTGCTGTATGTGTTGAATGGGGGTTGGGAGGGTGGGTGGGGTTTGGTATTTGTATTTCATTTATTTTCTTTTATTGTTTCAAATATCCTGCTTGAATGGACAGTACTTTGTGATACATTCTTTGTATGAAAAGTGCTTAAAAAATAAAGTTTGATTGATATCATGCCGTACAAAGTTAATGAAATTTAAGGGGTTCATCAAGGAAGTATCCTTGGACCTTCTCTATTCTTAGTTTACATGCTACAAATATAATCACATGACACAAACCAAAACACTTTACTGATATTTTTTTTTATCTACCATGCTTCAGTTTCCCTGTAAGTGACTGCTCGTGTATCTGATGCAAGCCTGGACTTCATGTTGTACTGAAGGATGAAGTCGTTTTCAAAGGTGATGTGTTTAGAAACTCACAGTTGATGCAGATAATTTTGATCATGGTGAGGGTGAAGAAAGGCAGCGGGGCAACATCAACTTTCACGAGCACTGCTGTCAGCAGGAAAACCACCAGGATGACCGTCAGGCTACCAGATATCCGCAGCTTCTGGGGGATTCTGAGACACACAGAGTCAAATGAAATTAAAATTACTGCACAACCAAACTAAACCAAAACCACGGACATCAGCCGCACCTTTTTTGGACCGCTGAGAGTGATTTCAATTATCGTAGGCTGAATAGAAAAAAGAAATAATATGTTTAAGTAAACAAGTTAATTTTAAGGTTTCTAGCAAACACATTTCCCACGTGCAGAGTCTCTTTATTCAGAAGAGAGGTGTTCAACAAACTCAGGGGGTAAACAGGATCCTGTTTAACTGAGCCTGACAGAAATAGCTGTGTAGGAACGGAATATGATTAATCGTCAAACGCAAAAACAAACATTTCCTGATTATGATGATGAAAGGGTAAAGAGTAGACAAAGCAAACGGAAGAGGAACTGGAGTGTATTAAAAAGATGGAAAAATAAGGAAGACCAAAAGGTTCTGCAGAAATGAAATGAGTCGACTGAGGATACAAGGGTCAGCAGGAGGAAAAGAACAAAGTCTGAGGAGAAGCAGGGAGAGGTAAGAAAAAGATGGGGAGGGGGCGCAGAGAACATAAATAGCATTCTTGGGTGTGTTTGTGTAGGAAAGAGTCAGCCGTGGTCACGGTGCACCTTCGAGGTCTCTCAAACCCTACACTAATTAAAGCAAACATCCTGGAGACATCATACAGACATACGTTCACGTAACAGGATCAAATGACCTGAGCGGGGGTGAGAAGGGTCACAAAGAGCAGGGGTGGGGGCTAAAAGAGAGCAGGACAGTGACAAGACAGATGTTCTCTGAAGACTTGGAGTATTCATTCCTGCATTTAAACAAACGTGTTGCAGATTTTGTCCTCATGCTATAAGATGCATGATAGCGGCCGTGTTGAGTGGGGGCGTGTCGGTATGAAGCAGATTTGATACCTCTGGTGGATGAAGGAGTTGAGGCAGGTGAAGATGAGGAGGGGCACCATGGCGCAGAGTGTCATCACATTGTTGAACTTTGACTCCAGGACGTTGCGAGTGTCCCCATCCGCTGCCAAAGTCCCATTTGTCGTCTGGTTTGCGAACAGGTCCGTGGTGGTGGGTGGGTCCTTCAGCCTACTGGTGAAGTACTAAAAAAAGAGAGTGGGGGAACGTTTACTCAGTAAATCAGCTCTCTGGAAGATAACCAGTGATGAGAATAGACAAAAAAGAGTAGATGTTAAATTGTATTGTTTAAAATAAGCTGTTTAATCCACATCTGAGAAGACCTTTTTTTTAAAGTGGAGGTCCTCTTAAGGAGAAAATGAGGTGGTGGTGGGGGGTTTAAACTTTACCCTCAGGTCCAAATCAACTCCCCGAGGATTATGAAACTGAAATTCCATTATTTAAAGATGTTAACCCTTTGAGAGCCAAAAAGAAAAGCCAGGGATTAGAGAAGCAAGTTAATCCACCTGGCTGGAGTCAGCTCAGGCAACCCGAGTAAAACCAGGTGGTTTAGGAGGGAAAAGTAAACAAACAACTTTTGTTTTCTCCAAGTTTTTCTGACCCTCCTCTAAAAGAGGAGCTCAACCCCTTAATCAACCCACCACCAGGCCACCAAGAGAGCTCTATTTCCTCTCCAGCTGTTTGTTGTTCTGAGGATTAACTGGATTTAACGGCGAATGCAACTGCCCCATAATGTTGCCTAACTGACCATTGTTGCCGTCATGAAAAAATTCCAGGGTAAGAGGGTTCCCAAGCCCAGGATGAAGAAAATAATCCATACGGCATTGTATCTGGGAAAAGAGACAGAGGAAGTTTACATTAGAGAACATGAATCAAGTGTTTGAGTTAATATCAACAAACAGAGTTCAACAGTTTAGTCCCCGGCTCTCTGTTCTGATATTAAAATAGAATAAAAGCACTCGTCTTACTTGTCCCGAGGTGCGCTGATGGCTGTCATGATTCTGGGCCGACACGTCGCGTCGAGTTTAATCAGGGAGGCACAGGGTCTGAAACACACAGATAACAAATACATGTTTACAAACTGTGAGCATTTATAGTGTGCCAGGTCAGCACATACATTTACGCCATTTATAGCTGTGAGATACAAGGCCTGCTCCCGTATTTACATATTTAAACACGCTCTCAGTCAACACAGCTGTTCAAGAAATAGCATACATATGATTGACTTGATGTAAGTAAATAAAAGAGGTAACGCACACATTCTGTTAAAGCTGTTCTGTTCTGAGTGTTAGTTCATATTCAGAAGCAGCAGATGGAGCATAACATCAGCTCACTCAACTTCCCAGTTTCAGAGTTCAAAGTCAGAAAGAAAGTGCAAGAAGGATGACACACAAACACACAAATATGCAGAACAAAAATCTCCCCACTTGATTGCTTAAGTTTCTAAACAATTCTGAAACTTACAGAAAACAACCTCCCCAAACCCACAAATCATCAAGATCAGCATGACAAGTTTCTCTAGAGAAGCTGACATTTACTCAAGAAACACTTCACCAAACGCTGACCCCAATCACCTTAGGAGAAACCAGACTTCATTCAATTACTCACAGCAGACTCCAATCAGGATTTAAACAGACTCCGCTTTCTCCTGGTCAGATGCCCAAGTGCTGAAAAAAAAAGCTCTGCTTCACTTTATACCACAGAGAGGTTCAGTGGGTTGACACCCCGCTGTCTGCTGCCCACTGGGCCCTGCCCCCTCACTGAATCTCTCAGTCATCCCTCCCTCTTCCTTTCACCTCAAACTCACTTTTGGACTTCAGACCTTTCTACAGATCGAGACTTTTTTCTTCCATATGTTTGTGAAGCCTTTTTGATACAAATCTGTCTGCTCCTAAGTTTGTTTCAGGTCAAGTTAAGACCAAGTACCCTCCCTGGATCATTTAATGTGCTCAGAGAAAGGATCCTAAGGCATCAGCAAAGACAAGAAGCTGTAGGATTATTTTCCTCTCCAAAGCTCCTGAGTCTTTGCCCTTTGTATCCAAATGTTGTCATCTATTCCAACCTCCATGTTTTCCTATTTTACAGTCAAGACACCCACAGCTTTTCAATTTCTCCCTCCACTTCCTACTGCGACTAATTTCTCACCTCATTTCATCCACAGTGTCTCTCCAGTGGCTCCATAATCAATTTTTTCATGACAGGATCTTTCCTTGCCTGTGTTGTGCAACTCACTCTGCAGTCCTATTTACTCCAGTGTTGTCTGATCATTCCTCATCTCTTCTTCACTCAGCTCTTATCTGTATTCTTGATTTATCCTATTATGCTCTCTCTACCTGCTCCTCTAATGTCTTTACCTTGCATCTGACAGGAAACACACACTGACATTTGTGACCACATCTCCAAACAAAATAATTAAAAAATCAATGACTATTCTCTCCTTGAAAACTCTGCGCCGTTTGGCAGGAAATAAAGCTCAGGAGATCCATCCAAGTCCAAAAGCTGGAGTAAACATTGTAGACTTCAAACCTTTGAAGAAAAATTGGACTGCAAAAGTTTGAGGAAGAAAAAGCATTCATCAGATCTGTCAGACTTCCTAAAAAAATGTACTGGTGACTCATGCTAAAATTGCAAAACTTGTTTTAATGTTCAGAGAACTCCACGGAGCATCTGTATCAAATAAGCAGCGTTCATACCACTGCACTGTTTCGTTTTCTTGTTGTTAGGAGGACAGGCCATGAAGAGGCCAATGTTTGATACGGCTGGTGACGCATTTGCTACACTTAATACAAAGAGTCACACATACAAGCCCATTCAAATGTAAGGTCTTTTTTTAAAAGGCATAATCTCGGATGTAAAACACGCCAAAGCAGAAAGTTAGTTCAAAGTCGCTCTAGTGGAGGTCATACCAGAAAAGTAACAAAGTGAACTGAGAAGATGGAACAAATACAGGGAGAAACATGAGCATGAGAAGCTCAGGCCTCCACAGCTCTGTAACAATGTTTAAAATCACACACTGGGATAGGAGTATTGTACAATTACTGAAAGGCTGCTGCTCACTTCTCTTGAGCCTCATGCGTCTAAATTACTCCTGGCAGTGTTTTGCTAGTGGTGCAAACACAACAGTCGCCATTATCATCATCATTAATATTTGAACCACCTTGGAAACATCAGCCATAATCCGACTAAATCGAATCTTATTTCATTAAACAAAAAAAAGATATTTGGTGCTACATGCATGAACATTCAGCTTCCCACTCTGGGAGATTTGAACCTTTTATTTACAACATATAGTCGTCCACAGTACTTGTGCATTTCAGAGCTCTTGAGACAACTGTTCACCGCCGAACACCAGTGTTCATGTGTGTCCTGTTAAACAAACCACAACTGTAGAGACAGGAGGAGGAGTTGCACAAAAGTTGTTGCAATAGATGGACCAGGTGGCCAAGCGCTGCAGCCTTGATCAGAGTTACATCCTGATTCTTATCTTGCTACAGAGCAATTTTATCATCTTCAACCACAAATTCAGTTCTGATCTCAGAGTATTTGGCAATCTGTGATGAACTTATCTTTCCAGGCGACTACTCAGCGTCATAGAAATAGTGTTGAAAGTCCTTCAGAAGAGCTTTAACTGTTGGTGTTGATTTGGATGGATTCAAGCAGCTGAAGGAGTATTTCATTTCAAACCCAAAGACGCTGCTTGAGTCCATCTACGCACCTTCCTCAAGCAGTTCTGATTGGCATTTTTTAAAGCACACTCACTCAGTTATGTCCCAGATTCCTGTAAAGTATTCCACTCTCAACCAAAAGTGTCATCAGAACGAGCCAGCTGGCCCGAGACGCCCGGTGCTGAAATGGTGCCACCACTCAAACAGTCACACAGGCACTTTGTAGTCAGTAGAGGGGTACAAAACTCCAGTCTGGCATCGGTCTGACACTTTTACTAGCGAGCCTCTCTCAGCCACATCCAACTGGAACAATGGGCACTCCAATGGCAGAAGATTTACCAGGTGTAGCTGCGATTTATTGTTTCCTCTTCTGTCAGGGAGGAAAAACGGAGTTCAAATCTGGCCAAATTAAGTGCAGTTTAGTCTGCTCGGTGCTCACCATGGGCACTACTATGTCCAATGCCTAACTTTGTCTCTTTCTCTAAGAGCTTCTCCTTGCTTTCCAAAAAGGAAATCTGGTGTAGTCTGACAAACACAAGTTGGCTCATGAATCTGTTTGTTTCCGTTTTCCATGACTCAATTCAAAGAAAATTCAAAATCCTTCAATTTTTTTTACAACCTTCTTGGACCTGGAATTCTAGACTGGGTTTCCCACATACAGAACTGCAGCGGTGGCTCTGTGTTATGAACTCCTACTCTTGATGGGGGGTTAGTATAACCTGGGACAGTGTGGACCACCTGAGCATTAAGCTCCCCCTGCCAATCTTAAAGCTGGCAAATGAAAAGACAAAAAGCTGGTGCACCCAAGTGTCATGGAGGTGCACGTCCATCTGCAGCTCTATACTGGCCAAGAGTCAGGGTATGTGTGGCATTTAAGTGACACTTGAAAGCGGTTTGCTCCGTTTCAAGTGGAGGTTGAAGTTTTTTAACGCATACATTCACCGTAGAGGTAGATCTTAATAGGAAGAGACCAGAGTACTCGTTTTTACTTCACCAGCATACCTTCATAACAGGCTTGTCTTTATTCTCCAGGCTGAGCCACAGGATAGTTTGATGCTGGTCATATGATGAGGCGAGGGAGGAATGACCTTCCTTCGAGGTCAGTTCCCAGTGCTTATAGACAACACATCTGCTCTGGCAAGAATCATCTCTGATTAATAATACTTTAACCATATAAATAACATGTTTTTTAAAACACCTAAGTCACAAAATCAGCTACATGCCAGAATGTGTAATGCTTGTTGTGATATGCTATGACGTGAACCTCATAAATTCAAATAAACCTGCAAGTTTAGAAAACTTCAATCTCAACCAGCTGAACACTGGAGTCCAGGGTGTATGAAGACCTGCAGGTTTCTGTTCTAGTAATCTAATTAAGAGGTAATTTCACAAATAGGAGCCAACCTGATCATAATTAACTTCCATTAACTAATGAGGAGCAATAAAATGGTTCATACTTGGGACAAGAAAACTAAATCAAATTCATTACACTGGTAGCAGCAAAATATTCCAAGCTTTATTAAAGGTCTTTTAGTTTTTCTGTTTAATCTGCCTGTTTTCATTCAGGACATGTAAGACTGGGCAATTTAGAGAGTGTACTTAGCACTACGAAACTTACAAACTGTATTTCCCTGCAAGGGAAGAGATAAATTTCTGGGTTATGGTGAACACAAGTCCTTAAGGACCTGGTCTAGATATAGCCAGAGATAAATCTGTATCCCCCTGTTGTCTCACAACGCTGAATAAAGTATGTTTGACTCGTAAAACGTGACCACTTGTGATTTGTACGCCATTCACATCTGTGCCTCACAGCATGAAGTTTCCCATTACACATCGTTCCTAGAATGACCAACACACATACGTGCAGAAATATAAAACGCAGCTTGCTCAACAGCCCGAGACATCCAAGACTACATTTCAGTTACGATGCAGTACACTGACTTTTACTGCCTCAATGCCCGTTCACACTTCAAGGACAGTGTGAGAGACTGTCTTCAATCTGTGTGAAGGAGAGAAATCAAAAATAACCAAACAATGAAAGGGAAGAAAGAAGGAGAACATGAGAACAGAGCTTCTTAGAAATATTACACTACTAAAAAAAACCCACACAAGATCGTATCATGTATTAAGCTTTCCTAATCTACTAATACCCCTGATCTTTTCTTCTTCAGTTCTCAAGAGGAAACATTCAGCCACCAAATTAAAAACATCAAGCTGGATTAGTGCTTCAATTAAAACGCTGCACTTTAGGTTTTTAGCAGCATCACTGAGGATTACAACATTAACAGCTGTACGAAACAAGGGTTCAGTGACCCTCCACTGACCATCATGTCTGTATGAGATAGACAACCAGACAGTTCCTGAATAGTGATGCCAAAATATTCAGTCCCTTCTCTGGTGACTGGCTGCAGTACAAGTCATCAAGTCCACCTTCTCCATTGCAACAGACAGGACAGAGGACAGGACAAGTGTCACGGTTCTCCTCTGGACTGGACTGACCTGTGGGATCTTTGACATTTCATGTGTTCGTTAAATATGTTAATTTACGAGGAGGGGGTGTGAAGTTAATCTCACAGATACACCAGCCTGATGACTTCTGCATATGCCATGCTCTGAAATATTACACCAGTGCCATATGTCAGAGACCACTGCAGCAGCATTTTGGTTTCACTTGTTTCACAAAGAAATGAGACAGAGGCGTGAGGTCCATAGTTATATACAGCAAATATGTTTCCAAACATAATCAGATGTTTTCTATTCCAAAACAAAAATAATTAATCATACATCTTGTCCATCAATGACAAGGGAACATCAATCACCTAAACTATCCCTATGGAGATTCAATATGGCCATAGTAGTATAGGTGCTCCAGTTACCGTGGCTAAAAATATGGTTGCCTGGTTTGGTAGGAGGCCAGTTTCACAGACAATTGCCAACCTTTCAACAGCTTTCATGTTGCAACTGGCACTATATAAAATGGTGGTGTCAAATTCAGAGAAATACAGAAACCACATCTCAGTGTGAGCCAAAACTACTTCAAGTGGACATTGACTGTTGAAAGAAGAACTCTCATACAAAGTCACTTCATCACTTCCACATGGACAGAGATGCATTAAGGTGTTCAGGGTCACAAAAAGTGAACACAGCAGGCCTGAGTAACACTGTAGGGTTCCAGTGCTGTGACCAACTGCAAGTCATGGAGATGGATAAATCAGCTCAAAACTCCAACAACAGACCGGACCTTTATTTTTCTGAGAAGTTAAGGTCAGAAATTGACTGCTGTTCTTCAATAGTCTCTTTAACGGTTAGGGATCACACCACAGTGAATCGACCAGTTTTCATCCCCCTAATTTAAATATTCTCACTTCAAGCAAACACACTGACTCTTTATTTCTCAGCCATGTTGGTGAGTCACAATTCATCCTTTGTGTTCCACTTTAGAAAAGGAAAATTATGACTCTAAGACTAATCTCAACACCTCTGTGCTTCTGGATCTGACTACATCTCAGTTCTCCACATCTATACTGACAGTTTTCAGTTTTCCGCTGTTACAGAAGTTCTGCCTCTTACATAAATTCTGCCCAAACACAGGGCGGAGCAGGGGACAGACTGTCATGCTTTACAAGAATCAGGGATGTAATCAGGATAATACAATACAAGAGCAGGAAACCGCAGCTAGGTGACAGGAAAGAGACACTAATAAGGCCCTTTTAAGGCGGCATTAAAATGTTAACCCTCAGGGGAACTGTTGAAAGAACGAAAACACATATGCCAAAAGAGGGAGGATGCCTACCCTATTGTCCTCACCCCCCACAATACGGCAGCTCATTTCCCGCCACTCAGAGACAGCAAGAACAAAGCCCATCTCCAGCTGCTTGTCTTTTTTTGTTGGTTCAAGTGGTCTGAAGAAATAGCTGACTGGTGGACTGGCAATAGAAACATCCACTTGAGTCAGCACTGATGGTTTAAAATGGGCAACACAAGAGGGGTCATGGTCCTCCTCCTCCCATGATGAGTGAGTCGGCCTAATCTTATCTTCTTAGGGCAGCTACCACCACCCTCAAGTGATAAATGTGTATTCTACCAGCATGAAACACAATGTACATCTTCTTTTTGAACCGCCAACACAGACAACAGATGGAGAAACTTCACTCCTACTCCTGTATAGGGCTAGGCAATATGGGAAAAAAGTTTATCACAATACATTTTTTTTCATATCAGTTGATATCGATAAATATCAGGATATAAAAAAAATGAAATTTAACAGTGCTTATTGGTAGCATGTCTTTTGCAATACAATAAGCTACTGCATCTGTGAGGTCTTTGTGTCTCTTCGACTAGAGAAAGTGGACTGAATGGTCGGCTGTTTCGGCTGCACAGGCGCCATGGGCTCCTTGCTCTGCTCGGGGTTTGTACCCTTTTGCATTGCGTGTGCTTTGCCGCATGCCACTGCCGGTGAAAAAGATTTGAGGTATTACCCAGCTTTGCAAGAATATG
The DNA here is from genome assembly GCA_962446985.1 of Xyrichtys novacula. Classification (NCBI taxonomy): domain Eukaryota; kingdom Metazoa; phylum Chordata; class Actinopteri; order Labriformes; family Labridae; genus Xyrichtys; species Xyrichtys novacula. The sequence continues at coordinate 18,553,655 of OY660874.1, read as the reverse complement.
TATTCGACATAATTTGCAGTGCACATTACTCTACTTCATGTCCGACCTCAAAAACCAAAATACCTCCACACCACATGTTTTCGTGCCAGTGTTGTCGACAGTGTCTTTTTTTTTTTCTCTCACTGACAGTGCTGTCGGCTTCACCTGTTAGAGTGCAACCCTTGGTGTAGCTGCAGCCTGCTACTACACAGTTGTTTGCTACTTGGTTCAAATTCAGCACATGATTGGTTCAGCGCAAAGCAACTCCCCTTTTCATTGGCTATTCATATAGTCTACCAAAACATGGCAGAATGCCAGCTATCGAAAAGCATACTGACTATGGCTGTGTCCAAAATGGATCCCTAACCCTTATATAGGCAACTATATTGGGGTTAGCGCCATTTTGAGGGGTGTCTGAAACCTGAGTGATCAATTCCAGTGCCCCATACAGACAACTCAAAATTTCCCATAGAGCATTGCAAAATGTAGTGACCAGCCGATGGTCACTCACCGGTGGTGGCCATCCCATCATGCATTGTGTCTCCAGCGGCAATTCAAAGATGGAGGAGCTATTACATAGGAGCATCATATAGTCTCGTGCACAATATGACGCAGCAAACAATATTCAGCACGAAAATATAAGGCCTTCTTAATATATATATATTTTTTTGTTAATTTTTTTTATTTCATGAACATCCTGGAAAAACAAATACATCTATACAACACCAAAAAATTCAAGAGATGTGAAAACAACGGCCGCAACTTCAAATGCGGCAGTCTGAGCAGTGACGTCACAACAGTGCGCCATGTAGTGTCCGAAACCTCCGGTGATTGAGCTCAATACATAGTCAGCTATATAGTGAAACCCCATATGGGGGTTAGGGGTTCAGTCATTCATTTCGGAGAAGAAATACATTTTTTATATATATTGATATCGTTTTATCACCCAGCCCTACTCCTGTATAACAGATGCACATGTGCAGCCAGAGGTTGGTCAAGACTGCTGTCCCATCAGCTGCTCTGTGAAAGACAAAGCCAGGCATTCTGGTTTGCTCTTCTCTGTGTTTAAGGTCAGCAGAGTCCCAAATAGCACAAACACGCGTGACAGTGAGCCAAGCCAGGAAACACTCTGTCATAGCCACAGAGATCCCTTTGTCATTTAGTGGAGTTATAGTAATCCTGTGGTAAATTTAAAACAAATGCTGCAAATCTATGCCTGCCTAAACCATTACATGCCCTTATCAGCAGAATAATGAACGGAAGAAGAACATAAAAACTGATTGAACCAAAGTTATCATTGATTTCCAGAGGGCACATATATAAAACTCACCAAAAAGGATATCTATGACCTACATACGGACTCGCTTTCTGCAGATGTCAGAGCAAGCAGGTATAACCGCACATCCGTTTAACTCACTAACGGAGCTTTCAACGGAGTCTTTTCATCAGTGTCTCCACTGTCAGGCCCTGTGATAGTATCTACCCACGTGTTACCGATAACTACATGATTAAAGCAGCCTGTCACACACGTGCTTCCCCACATGGTGCCCCATGATTTATACCCAGCGCCTATCTGAAATAAGAGAAATGTCGTCATTTTTATTAGATTTAGCTATCGATACGGATTAAATTTGGACAATTTAACTCTGAAAAATAATTTACTTTTTTGTCAGCCATTTTAGTCAGACGTTATGTGTTGTTGGATTTAAAGACGTGAAAAATGTGAGACAACTTTAAGGTTTAAAATTTAAGTAACAGCTCGTAGATGTTGAAAACTCGATTTCCAGTGTCGTTTTTACAGTGACTTCAACACTTACCCGCTACAGGGGTGGCAGACTGCCCGGCTGCTTTATCGCTCAAGAAGAAGATAACGTCCATTGATAAACGTAACCTTCATTGACCGACTGAACGGACCACGCGTGGACTCGTTGGCGCTAAATTTAATTCCCTGCCGCAGTCAACAAAAGGAGCCATGCGGACTTCCAGCATCACAACACCAGTCCTCCCAGTCTACATTTTTGTCTCACAGAGACAGTCAAAGACACAAATAACGCCGTTAAAATGACCAAAATCGAGAAGAAGTCAACAAAAGGGTATAAATCCTCCTAACGTGTGAACGTTTACGCCGTCTTCTCAACACATTAACCGTCAGTTTGGACTCGAGCCCGACCAGACTCCAGCTTGAATTGAGAATTGAGTGATAAAAAACGCCAATTAAACTTGTCCTGTGATTAAACACATAGAGATATATCTTACCTTATCACTGCAGCAGTCCCTAAAGGCTGACTGTGTGTCTATGTGTGTCCTCAGAGCTGCTGAGGAACCGCTCAAGCCCCCCGTGTTACCTTCGGGAGCTCCTCGGAAATACCAGCACCCCCAGCTGCTGCACCAAAAAGGGCGACTTATCGATCAGATATTGAAGCGCATTAAAGCAATTTTTTAAAAAGCAGGTCGTATGAATAAATTGTAAAAGTTTCTCACGACAGCTTAGCTTATTAAAAGTACAAAAAATGACTTTGAAAGTTATAATCTGCCATAGAAGCAAAGGAAGATCACAAAAAAACAAACAGCATACGACAGAAATTACAAGCAACAACCTTTAAGAGGCTCTATCTGAAAAGAGTTCCACAATAACACATCTCATTGTATTTGAGTGATTCTTGGTGATTCAACTGCCCCAGACGAGTAATCTTATAATGTACGATCGCCCCTAAAATCAACAGTAACTCGTCACAAGAGGGGGGCGGGGGAAACATGTAGTAGTTTAATGAGGGCCACATTGAAATGTCATGTGGAACCAAATGTTAAAAAGCAGCCAACTCTGTGATTGTATCTGTATCCGGACCACGTTAAATGGGAAAAGCCCCGTTTAAGACAAATTATCCAAAATTATCTGCTACTATGGGAGAGCTCTACTTCAAAACACTGACTCACATCTAATCTACAACAGACTTTGTTTCAGACTTGTTATGTGTAGATTACTTGAACTCCATTAAATTGGTTTATTAAACTCAAAACCCTTACATGTGTGATTATACCGTACTGTACCTACATCAGTTTGTTAAAAGGGGTTGATATTCTAGTTTTCCTGAGCCTTAATAAATAAGAGAACATTATTAGTCTCAAGTTATTTGCTGACAGTCACTTCGAGTACTGACACACTAAATCTCTTCTCTAAGACACATGCTTGCCTGCTGCACGACACAGCGGCATAAAATAAGGTTGTTGAGTTTAATTTCCTGCCCCGAGTGCGGCTGCATAATAGAAACACAACTGTCATGACAGATGTTCAAAGACTGCGACCACAAACTGTCTTTCAGATGGGCATTTGTTGTCAAGGTGTCCAAAATCAGATGTTGTGTTCAGTTACATCATGTTTCTCTTTAGGAAAAACTAACAGAGAAACCGTCCTGTTTGTGAGGATATTATTGTGCTTAAACCCAGATGAAAGGATCCATCCTCACACTGTATTCTGAATGATCGAATTTCATTATTCACACAGGGTTTTATTGCCCAAACAAACACAGAACGTGTTCCAGCTGGAGGTTGTTAGTCTGACATTGTTTACCAGTCTGAGGCATTCAGTCAAGGACAAAACAAGACAAGCAAAGCACGAGGAAGACTAAGTGTACCTATGGGAGCTTTTATTTGCACCTATGTGGTAAAACCCACATCAGAGCTCGAGTTTTCACCCCGTAGAGGCAATTAAAAATACAGAACTTTTTTTCCTTTGGATGTGATGATGACTAACTTCAGGAAAAATATGGGTTTGATTGATGCAACACAATGTAAATGTTTCTCCAAAACAAACAGGATATTATCCTCTTTTCCATTGCTGTCAGGGTACAGCTTATTTTCTAAAGTGTCTGCTAGAAATGACACCGATGTATAATTTCGTCACACCACCGGCCAGTCTGCGCCATCATGCAGAGGCGTTGTTTTGGTGCTGCATGTGTGTCTGGAGGCACTCTGTTTTCTCATATAGTTGCGGTAGGTACACAGTCATCCACACCCTGTCTCCTGTCTAAAAAAAGCACACTGTGGTTATGGACAGAAACCATCTGTGAAGGAGAGCCTTAGTCTGTCTGCCTCCTCGCAAACCCACTGAGGAGGAGGAGCAGGGCTGCAGTGGACTGAGGGACAACTGTTTCTCTGCTGCCGTGAAGACACAAAATGATCCTTTATTTCCATGAAAAGTTAAAACAACATTTCCACTTCCAGGATCTGAATATTTCTCTTCACTTTCTATGTTTTTCTGAGTCCCAGCCTGCTTTTTGGTCTGGGTAGACAAAGGGGAAAGTTAGTCAGCAGTGCAGCAGGGCAAAGCCTTGACTGGGATTTTCCATGGAGAAAGGATACATGACCAAACAATAAAAAAGAAAGCAGAAAAAAATGAAAGGACAAAGGTCCTGAACATCAACATCCTCTTCTTCAAGCCTTTTAATAGTTACGCAATGAGACCTCTTAAATCTGTCTAGATGATTAGATATTAACTGGGTAAGGAACAAACCGGAATAGATAGAGATGCCTTTTAGTGACCAACAAAAGCAAACAAGACTGTATCAATACTGAGTATTTGTAATTAACTAATTCCAGTGTCTAAAACCACTGTCAGGGGATAGGGATACATTAATCAACTGGTTGCTGCAGAAACAGCCTTTCTGTTTCATTTTCAAAGATGGGCAACATTTTTTTTAGCAATAAATTAGACCATTATAGTAATACCATTTACATCCAATACATGTATGTGTACAGTCATATTAAACAGATAAAAACTATTGTAAACTTGCACAAACCACAAGTTGAGCTGAACTCAATTGCATGCATTTTTTTGGAAAAAATTACTCATAATGAGATAATTTTTGAGGTTAGAATGAGATAACTTGAATAACTTGAGAGAATTTGATTTTGATCACTTGTAATCCCATTACTTTAAACTGTAATTAAAGGCACATTTTATCATTTGTGGTGCATTTTGGCTTTACTTGTTTTGAACTTTTGCACGTGGTTTTGAACCCACATCGTTTGAGTATTTGCAGCACTTTTTGTCTAATGGAGATCATTCTAGTTGCTGATCTTACAGTTGTCCTTATTAGCCATTAGACTATAGTATGCCTCGCTTAAAGTTGATCGATCCATATAAAAAATGCTTACTTTACATTGTGCTATATGTCATATTTGAAAAGCATTAACCACAGGTTTTTCAGTGTAAAATCTTTTAAGCTATTTCATCTTCTGCTTAAGGGTTACAAAGCACAGACTGAAAAACTGAAGAAATGTAGAGGTACTTTCCTAACCATTCTCTAATGTTAGCGGTCTAAGTTTTCAGCTGAGCATCTCTGTCCCAATATATCTGCCGTTAACCAGTGGAGCCGTTTACAGCCTCCAAAAGTTGAACAAAAGGCCAAATCAACCTTTTAAGAGCCCTACATTTTGTAACCACTTAAAAAACATTGTCAGCAAGAGCCTGGAAGAACAGTCAATGCCCCCTTTTGTGGCATGTTTGTACACATCTCTATTGTTGCACAAAAATCTTATGTCATCAACTCGACCACTTCCTCCTGACCCCTCTCATGCCATTTTTAGACCACAAGTTTATAAGCAAATAAACCCCACGCAAGTCTAAACTGAGCTATCTTGTGAAGTTTGTGGTTTAAGAGGCGAGATCTGGTAGGGGAGCAAGGCATGATCTCAAAGGGCGGGAAGTGGCTTTCTGACCACATACTAAGATTTAAGGGCCCAAGAGTAGAAAGAGGAATTTCAGTGGATGGCCTCTTCAATCCTTAAATGGCTCAGGAGGGGGACAGAGTGAAGTAAATCCCATCAGGATTAGGAATTTTTAGTTCTGGCTCTGTTTTGGAGGATTAACTGGGGTAACCAAGACAGGCAAACAAAGAAAAAAAATCTCCTCTCTGAGACCTGTCAGGGGGAAAATGCTCCTGGTCTTTACCTTTGAGTCCATCTGGATTCCCGGGAGAGTTTAAGTGGCCTGCAAAGGTCATGCACTGCTTTGAAATACCCATTAGCATGGATCATACATAAATCTCATGCAGCATGGACCTTGAATTCCTCCCAACCTTGCGGTGCATTTAAGGACAACACATAACTGTGAGACTGTCCACCATGAGATTTGCCTCTGGTTGAAGTAAACAACTGCAATCTGGCACGAGTTGCAAAGTTCTGCTCATGTGATGGTTTGTTGCTCATATTCTTCACAGAAACCACAGAAAAACACAAAAGTCCTTAAAACCAATGGCTGTTATACGCTGGGAGCACACTATTCATCCCCTCAGGCTTTGGGGTCCTCACTTATCCATAATTGGGTTGGTATTTGTGCCGAATATTGACAAAACTGAAAATTTCATCTGAAAAAAGAAGAAACCTGCCAAGTGCACTGTAAATGCACATTTGTTCCAGAAATATTCACCTCTTGGTGACTAAAAGTTTCATCTCTTGACTTGTTTTCTGTTTTTACATGCTAAACAACTTGCTCAAGACCACTGGTGCAAAATACAAGTTAATATCAAAAACTCATCCGTATGTGATTTGTTATTCTTCTTCCAATAAATTTGTATATAATTTGGCAACAGCCCAGAGTCCGTGAGGCAACATGTGGAAGAGGTCTGAATTCGTTTAGTACTAGTCTAGCCCATCCTTTTCACATAGTAAGTAACAGTGTTTGTCCTTGAGTTGAATAAGGAGTTAAATCCAAACATTTCAACAAAAAAAAACTGGTTGTTCTGGCTGATGGTGCTTGATTCAAGGCTTGTCATCAAGTTTGACTTAAGTGATGATGCTCCGGTCTGTGTCTCAAAACAGGAGACTTTCTGTGGTTGAAACTTACTATTAAAATGTGCCTCACACAACCCCCAGTTCAAGAATTCTGCACTATCTATTCAATAGAAAGCATCAAGGATGTATGACTATAAACAACAGTCTTATTTTCTCTTAAGTTTTTTTGAATAAGCATCCTCTCTGTCATTTTTTTCTCTGAATAATTCAATAATACTACAAATAACATCTCCAGTGTTGTTAAAGCTATAATCCAAAACTGCTAATGGAAACTAGCTTTTTGCAAATAAAACCAGTAAAAATCAAGTATTTGACACAGCTGGGTAAAAATGTAAAAATCTAAATTTAAATGGCTCATTCCTCTGCTACTAATACAATCTGTGACCAATGTGTCAAATACAGCAAAAATGTCCGGGTGAACACAAGTTCATTTGCGTTGCATGCAATTGCATGTTGTTTGGTAACGTCACCTGTTAAAACTATTCAGAAAGTATTTCCTTGTTCTATAATAATTCATCGCCTGATGTTGTATAGATACATTTTTCACAGATTTTCCCCCTTTATCGGTTTATATCAAAATCCTTTAATCAGTCCTCATCCCGGCCCATCCCTTTATCTTATCACAGTCTATCAGCCATCCTGTCCTCCAGTCCTGCTAAGGAAAAAAAACACATAGAGGTGAATGAGAGCACAGTCTTATATTTTGTTAAACTTTTGGAGCACTTCCAAGACAATGATTACCATGGCGGGGTTATGTCCATTTAACATCCTGTTTGCCCATTTAAAACCCATTACTCAATTGTTCTCTGTGTAATTCTGCGTGAGACGGCTCCGGTCGTATTTTCCAGTCTTAGTATCGAACCAACCCCTCCTTGTTTGCTTAATTCTCTGGACCCTGGAGGCCATCTGTAGAAACCATCAGATCTACTGAAATACCATCAAAGCTGTTATATATAATTAAAAACAAATCTTTACTGAACTCCTAATACTTGGCCCTAATGATCAGCTGATCAATATCAGCCTTTTTGAAAATATGAATTTACTCTGTGGGCTACATGAACAGCTATTAACAGGGTGTTCTTCAGGTTTCTTTTCATCCAAAACACTTTCTTGATTGACTCCATACATTCACTCACAAAACTCACAAACATCTAGAGCCAGGGGGATCAAATAGTCAGCTATGACTGCAATGGCCGATAATGAGTATTTTAATCCAAATTTGTCAGTTGCTAGAAAAACTAATATAAATGAGGGATAATCAGAGATGGCAAAAGTTTGTACGTATTTCACTTAAATGAAATACTTACTACAGGGACCACTAAGGGGAAATCAGGCAGCATCGTCTAAATGAAACAGTGTCCGATGTCTACTGCACAGACAGTGTGTCATTTGGTGCAGTAAATTGAATATCAGACAGTTCACACACTTCAGGATGTGACAGTATGACAGCCCAAAGCACTTACACACTCACCAAGAATGCGCCTAAATCTCTTTGAGTTTGTGGCTGATGAGACCAACTTAGTGTGCACTCAGCTGGAGCACTTAAACCTCTGGAGCCTGGTTTTATACTGTACATGCCAAAAACATGGTGTCTTTGCACTTGGGTAAAGTTCAGAAAAAGTCAGACAAAGTGAAGGCAAGTGATCTGAATCAACCCAAATGTTGCAATCACGGATGTCCTCCATAGCCCTTAAAAATCTGATTTTTAAGGGCTATGGAGTTTTACTCCCCCTGTGCTTGTGGAGCCACAAGTGAGACAAATGGACAGACAGATTTTAAATTCTTTGGAAGCCCTGCATCCATTAGTTGATTTATAAAAGGCCTTTTCATAGAAATGGTACAGAAAGCCATCATACATGTTAACCAGGAATGCATGAACATATCCACACAAGCTGAGAGGAGATATGATCAGCTGGAAAATATGTGTGTGCAGGGATTTAATTATTTCACTGGATATGTCAGTATCATACGAGCTGCATGGGAGTCCTTCACCAATATGATCAAGTGTTTGTTTCTCTACCAAGCTAGATTAAATATTTACACTATAATAGTTTAACCAAAAACATTTGTACTGCATTTCAGACCTAGCTTTGGGGTCTTCTTCTTGTGCTTTTTGACCACTGATGGGGTTGCAGAGTAAAAATGTTTTGTGCAAGTCATTCCTAAACTCCTCGTTTCAAATATCTTGTCTACAAGTCTTACATATATTATAAAATCATTCAAACTTTAATTGGACCTGTAACGTCTTCACCTTAACAAATTGAGGTTCAAATTGTCCGTTAAAAACTTAATGTGTCTATATAAAGCACTTTATACTGATTAATTATTTCATTCTGGAATTATGTTAACAAAATGTGACATAACTTTGAATAGATAAGACCTTTGTTATCTCTGTAAATTCCTCAGTCTACTGAACTAATCTCTACTCAGGGACTCTGGGAGATACTGCCAGGAAAAAGCAAAGGATGTGCCAATTCAGTGGCTGCCCCTTTCAACACCAGCCATCTGCAACAATAGCTAGCATCAACAAACCACCTGTATCTTCACACCAATAGTTCACAGGTAACAAAGAATTGTGTTTTGTTAAGTAGCTCTGCCAAAAGTTTGTTGACTTCAGGAGGAAAATGTTGTCAACACTGGCAAGGTTTTCAATTTGTGGAAGAACTTTTGTTTGTTTTTGTAAACTAGTAAAAGTTTCTTAGCAAACAAATGCTAAGTAGCTGATGCAGATAACATTAGTCAGCTAAAATTCAAAATCCTGGACTTGTCTTGAAAATAAATTGCTAGTTTGCTGTTTGCAAATTACTCTACCAGCTAACCCTACAAAATAACCAATGGCAATTAATCAATGAAAGTATGTTTTCTGATTTTATAGACAGCTGATAGAGATTGAATATTTCAGCTACCTGCAGAAGTTCTGCTTCTGTGATCCATGATAAATGATCAATTTTTGTGTCAAACTGCTTTTGTTTTTGCCAACAATAACAGATGTAAATGGCCTAAATGTGCAAACATGTACAACTATCACAGCATTTGATGTCTTGGGATGCAACATCGGTGATGTGACTGGGAGTCCTCTGGCGTTTTGGGTCTCACGACATCAGACACTTTCTTCTGAGCAAATTAGCCAGGCTTGATCAGGGCCTAACTTGAGTCCCAGCAGCTGATGCACATGGTTCAGCCCTCTTGATCCCAAACCACCAGGTGCTTTTCTCCATGGTGTCTTTTGCAGATTGAGTGGCCTGCTTCTTTGTCATTTCCTTTGCTCCAAGCTGGTTAAAGACCCTGCAGAGTGAGCAGCCTACAAAGTCTCTGCAGCCCACCTCTGTTGTTTGTAGGTTTTCCAATCTCTGGCTTTGTACTCTTCCACCAGGTCCTGGTACTTTTAACATGACCTCATGTTTGCTTCCTTGAAATCTTCTTCCCAAGGCAGTGTGTTGGGCTACTGCGTGATGTGCCTGCTTTGCAAAAGGTGACTGGTGTCTTTGGGGCTATGGTCTCAGCTTTGAGCACCTGGTCATTGCATCAACAGTAGCAGCCAACCCAGAGGGCCTTGGGTAGAAACTGAGGAGGAGTTCTGAACAGCCTCTTCCAGAGCAAAGGAGATGGGCAGGTGTCTTGTTCTTCCTCAGAAATGGAGGTTTGCTGGGTTTGGTAGGTCACCAACTGTTTGCTCATGAAAGTGGACACAATGGAAGTCTGCCAGCATGATATTTGACCAGGTAATCCTGCCCTGCAGTGTGCTCTCCTCGCCCCACCACCCTGCTGACTCATTCTTCTCTGTGCATGCTCAGAAATTTTCCTGGTTTGGATGGTGTCTCTTTTTAGCCTGGGCCTTGCTGACCTGAATACCCGGAAGTTGCCCAGGCCTGCTCGACCTGTAGCAAAGGCGCCCACCAGTGCCTTTTTGCCAAAGATGACTCAGTCACCTTCACTGCTTTCTCTCCCTGTTCTTGCCTCGAATCCAGCTGATGAAACCTGCAGCCTTTGGAGTCCTTGCACTGTAGGGCTCCATTTGTCCATGCCCCCATAAACTCTTTAGTGGGGCCACTGAACGGAAGCTGTAAGGTGTTACTAATCCCATACAGTGCTGTGCTGGTGAGGCTGCAAAGAAGGCCTAGCCACTATTGTAGATAGCCCCTTTTGTCCTATTGATGGACTCAACTTTTGGCACAGGACCTGAATAAACCAACAGAGACAATGGGACTTGGGCTAGGGTACAGTACTGGTAGATCCAGGCTTTGACTATGCCAAACAGACCTGACTTGTCAACCTTGGTGCGCCATGCTTTTGGGTCTTTGTTGTACTTTTGGATGGTTGCTGCATCTTTTAAACATGAGTGAAAGAGCTTCCCAAAACTTTTGGCTGGTGATCAATGACACCATGGTTTCAGACAACGGCAACATAACAGGACAGGGTGCTGACTGCTTTTTATTATGTGGCCACAGGTGTAATTGGCTATTGTCGATTACACCTTATTGAAAATTTGTCACATAATATCTTTGATATGCCACAATCTATATGGTAAATGGAAGTTTTTTGAGCCTGCCATCAGATCTTTGATTTACTCATGTCAACATTAACAAACAAAAAGTATTTTTTCACAACAAATAAGATACAAAAGTTGAAGAGAATGAAAGTTTTTGCTTGATAGAAATTCAAACACAAAGTTGTACTGAGTTTTCAGCTAAGCTTGTAAAAATATATTTAAAACATAGTAGGACAAAATAAGATGCGATGGATAACAAACATCTTTTAGAGGAAACAAGTCAAAGCAACATGGGAGAATGGATACTACAGAGCACAGGACGTATCATAGTGCTGGACGATAATTCGATAACAATATATATCGATCGATAGACGTGTGGTGCGATAGAAAAAAAACGGGTCGATAAAAAGTTCGATAGAAAAACACAGTCTCCCTTTCTTTTTCATCATAGCCTATCATGTAGCTTTTACTACAGTCATTACTTCCTCCCAACCAATCACAAACGCAGACCCAGGTACGCTACGGCACCAAGCCCAGCCCCTATCAAACCAGACAGCACGTGTATGAGAAAAAATGATACAGCAAGGAGAAGCGGAGGAAATTGTCCCGAAAAAAGGTTTCAGTAGTTCACCAGCATGGCAATGTTTTGGTTTTTAGAAGTCTGACAAAAAGCGAACAGCGGTCGTTTGCAAAATTTGCAGAGAATTAGTAAAAACCAAGTCTGGTAACACAACCAACTTGTTTTACCATCTAAACCGATCGCACCCGCAGGAGTACGAGCTGTGTCGGCCGCGCCGCGGCTCCACGTCGTCGTCGTCGTCGGAATCCTCTGGAGCCGCTGCCAGCACCAGCTCAAAGCAAGTGAAGCAGACCAAACTGGACTTTGTTTCTCTCCAAAAATACGACAAAGCGTCCAAGCGGCATAAGGACATCACCCATGCAGTAACATGCTTCATAGCGAGGGACATACTGCCAATAACTACCGTTGAAAAGCCTGGCTTCAAACAGCTTCTAGCCACTCTCGACCCGCGATATGAAGTGCCCGGCCGCAAGTATTTCTCAAACACAGCGCTTCAGGCATGAAAATGGGTCAGGGGTTGAGAAGGTGAGAAGGGTGCGGAGGAAATACGTTCCGGTGTTGTACCGTAGAATGCACCCCTGCATCCCGTCCACTCATTAGCTTCTTAAAGTGGAAGAAAATGAGCTCATATTTTACAAAGACGCGAGTATTTGGATCATGGCTACTAGCAGGGGGTGCATTCGGCAGGGGTGCATTCTACGACACAACACCGGCGTGGATAAGTCCTGCTTCTCGTGCTTAGTTTGTGTATTAAGTCAATCACATGATAATTAAAACAAATAAATCTCCCGACCCCGGGAGAAATATTTCAGTGTTCAGACACCAGGCTGTGGGCAGTTTCCCACACAGTTAAAACTGGTAGTATGCTATTCCCACCTAAAGCTATTCTGTTTATTTATATATTTGTTTATTTTCATCGAAAGACTATTTAAATATTTATTTATCAGATTTTCTGGTCACTTTAGTCTTTATGTTTGTCAGTATTTACTGACATCACTCAGGCCACTTAAGTTGATTTCTTTTTTTTTTTTTGTTCTTTTTTAAAAAACTTTCAGTTGTGGTAAAATAAAAAAGGTGGTTGAATAAAGGTTTGAATTTGAATTCAGTGCTTGTGTGTTCTTTATTAAAAGTAGGTCATTAAGCAATAGCAAAAAACATCCAGGGCTGCAATTAAAATATATGTTAAATAATTATAATAATTATATCAATAATTATCGATCATTATGATTTATTTTTTATCGATATGCTTTTTTTCTATATCGTCCAGGCCTAACGTATCATTTAGTCTGACTAAAGGTAAAAAATAAAGACAAATTAAAAAAATTATATATGATGAATGTTGTTTAGACATATGACTGCTGCAGTCAAGCTACCAAAACTTTGCTGAAGTTGTAGTAATACTGAAAAACATAAAGTAGTCCAGCCAGGCTGGGCAATAATGCCACAATCACCCAAACCACAAACCTCAAGTTGGGTGTGCATCTGCACTCTTTTGTGTACCTAAATGTATCTAAATATATAATAAAGTCTGAGGACTCCAAAATAATCTCTCTGGAATACTCAGTGACTAAGCTCATCATCTACTGTAACTAACAAAGGGTGCAATAAAATTCTTCCTCTTGCATTATCTTTGCCGTACAGACCTAAATCATATCCTCTTCTTTGCCTCTAACCATGCCTGAAAAAATTCTCTTTATCAAGCTTTTGTAGCCAAGGTTTTATGATCTCTCTGTGCTTAAGCAACCTAAATCTTACCATCATTGATCTTAAAATCAATGCTCTTTTGATTAAAGGAAAAGAGCTTTCGTTTTTCAGAGCCATTAAAGAGATTAAGATGGCAGAATTTATAGCCTGAGTCATTTTCTTTACTTCCCAGATTCAAGTCTACTAACTCTTCTGTCATTTCAAATGACCACTATCCCTATACCTCTGTTTGACTGTCAGCCTCTGGAGCTTATTTTTCTCATGCTTTCTGATGTCTGTCTGCCCCTCTATAGTGAGTGGAGGCTATCTTTATTCCTCTTGACTTGGCTGTGGAGTCACTCTTGTGGCTTTCGGTAATTTTACTCATGCAGTCCAAAGTTTGGCCAAAAAAGAAAAGGTCTGCTTGAAAAAAAATGTAAACTGTCATCTTTTGAGAGCCACGGCACAAACACTTGTCAACAAGTGTGATATTAATATGTCCCCAAACAATAATATTATCATTATGCAGATCTGCTGACAATAAGGTGAAGGTCAGGGTGGTTGATAAATAGTCGTAAGGCTTAAGTTTATCATTTTATAAGTGTTACTAAGACATTTCCCTTCATCATAGTCATGCAGAAGAAAAACAGAAGTTTACATTTTGTTTTGTGTTTTAATTGGCATTACTCTCTCACTCCTTTTCTGTATGTTATTTTAATCTATCAAAAAAGGATCAGAAATGCAGTAAAAAAAAAGACAGCGAGATTGTCTTGTGATTGAGTAACTGAGTGATTGATCGAAAAGTGATTAATCACACCAGGAATGCTGAGATAAAGAGTGTATAAGGTCAGCCTGACACTTACATTGCACAGTGATTTTCTGTTAAACTTATTAAACCATCATTTAAAGGAATTCAGGGCAGCGATAAGCTCTCGTTTGACACAGTCTTGGCTTCGTCATTACTAAGAAGTTCGATGCCCTGTTTGACCCACAGTTTATCAACACGCTGTCCTTAAATCTCAACCATATCTCCATAGAAATCTCACAAGGCTTATCTGGGATTGGCTCTTGCTACACTACCTTAGATCACCCCCACTAATAAGAGATGTTGGTCATCTGTGGAGAATATGTAGTGGTTTTTTGTGCAAGAGTTGAGTCCTTTTGTTGCAAACTTTAGGGTTTAAACTAAGAAACCAGTTCTGAATGTGTGCTCTGTGTGAAGAACAAAATATCAAAGTTACTTTTTCACTTTGGATCCTACAAACCATGAATTCACCTATTTGATACACAGACTCAGACTTGCTTGCTAATACATGTCACAATCTTACTTTGTATCTTATGTACGCAGAGAGAAAATATGGAGCAAAAATAATCATTATGGCTCCTTCTGCCAGGGGCTTTTGAATTAAACTGTATTTCCAAGTTTAAAACATGTTAAAAAGTCAATTTTCAAGGTTAAAATTGGCATTTGAGGCTCTCAAGAGGGCTGAGGGCTCCTTAAGATAAACAAACCATTTGGCATGAAGCACTGGAATCAAGCCTAAATGAACAAAACAGGAATTTGCTGAAATAACTGATAATGAAGTTGTTTTCTAAGAATGCTGCAAAGTCTTAATCTGGGTGTATCAGGTCTGAATGTTGGTAGAACTAACATATTTCCGTACAAGCTCAATAGATAGAGACCTTTCTACTATCATTTCAAGTGTAAAATTTCTTTCTTTAAAATCAAAGACTAAACCATCAGTTTTGGACTCTTACACTTTAGAGCGAAGTCATCCTAAACTAGAAGATCAATCCATCACATCAGTTCCTGATAACCATACTGATGCTATCAGTTGTTCTACAACCAAGGATTAACTCTGTCCAGTGTGTATAAAAAAACACTAGAAGTCAGTGGCAAAAAGACGTTGGAAAGTTTGTAATGGCAAACACATGTTTGAGATTATTCCTAGGCGTTTCCCTGAACCAACATTAGGAACTTATGTAATTTCATCACTTGATGAAAAAAATGTCCGTTTCACGGAGTTAGTCTTCCTGCAGGAACACATTCTTTTATTGTGAAATAGAACGCTTAATCTTACCGCTCTAATGAATACAGATATGTATAAAAAGTGTTGATAAAAGCCAGACTGACCCTGAATATCCTCCTTTAAACTAAACAGGCTCATGCGTGTACGTGTGAGTTTGAGATGTTCTGTTGTAGATATAAAAACAAACCAAAGCTTATTTACTGACAGAAAGTTAATGAGACCACATTCCACTATGCTGAAAGTAAACTGACCTGCAGAAAGACTTATTTTCTGAACAAATATGATCGAGGAGTCTACATTGGGATCAGGATTTTGAAAACTCAGTTGCAGCCCTCTTGGTTCAAGCTTTCCCTTCACCTTCACCCCTTAACTTTGGGTCACTTATGAGAATCATGACACTGCAAATTAACTGAACACCTGGACTGACCACACTTGAACAAAGAAGCAACAAATACAAAACATAAAACTACCAGTTAATCAATGGCCGTACACTGACAAAGTCTCAACGTGAGCTATCTCTGAAAGTTGACATCTGTTTTCTGATATGTTCATGATGGCAAGGCCATACTGATGTTTGGCAGGTCAAGTGTTGCAGTACCTAAATTGCAATTGATGGTACCTAAACAGTTTTCAGCCACATTGCTCTACTTTAGTATATTTTTTTTTCTTAAACACTGCAGGAAAACAGTAAATATATTGTATCTCTCAGTGTTTTGTGTAAAGTTTCTGATTTTGGAGATTTCTTGGACTTTAAACCATAAAGTCAAGTGGTTGCATGCCTGGTCAAGTGGTTGCATGCTTTCCATTAGAGCTATGAAATATCATAATAATCTTGATAATTCACCACTTAATTTAACAAATCAAAGTAGATCAGACTATGGTGTGCTTCCGCTAATTTCAAGCCCTTGCTTTGTCCTTACACTAAATCTCTGCCTCATTGTGTCCTCTCAGTGTCTTATGCACA
The DNA here is from genome assembly GCA_962446985.1 of Xyrichtys novacula. Taxonomy (NCBI): domain Eukaryota; kingdom Metazoa; phylum Chordata; class Actinopteri; order Labriformes; family Labridae; genus Xyrichtys; species Xyrichtys novacula. The sequence goes on along the minus strand of OY660874.1, from coordinate 18,537,138 downwards.
GTCTCTGGTTTCGGGGATTTTTTGGACTTCTGGATTTTTGGACTTTAAACCATGAAGTCAAGTGGTTGCATGCCTTGTCAAGTGGTTGCATGCCTTCCATTAGAGCTATTGTAAAATCATAATAGTCCTGATAATTCCCCCCTTACTTTATGAAAATCACAGTAGATCAGACTGTGGTGTGCTTCTCGCTGATTTCAAGTGCTTGGTTTATTCTCACAGTAAATCCCCACCTCATTGTGACCTTCTGTGACGGAGGGCATGTGATTGTAAACACAATAACATTTTTGTTGATCCATAAATGGTCACTTTTACCCACCTGCGTCACATTATCCCACTACATACTTGTGTGCTGTTCCCCCCCTGTGCTGTTTCCTAATTATAGAATTGGAGTTGTCCTGGGACGGACGGTCCCAACCTGTTACGAGATCAGGTGACCGAGAGAGCTGCATAAAGGAACAGTGCAACTGGGTGAATGTTAAAGCAGTGCTTAAGGCTCAGTTCAAGACTGGCAACAGAGACTGTGCTGCCTCAAGGCACTTTAAAAGAACCAACTATTTATAACAGAAAGCTTCAACACAAAACTGGAGGTTTTGAGGCCAAAAGATGCACAGACAGGGAATGAGAAATAGAAACCAGCACAGGACAAGCTACAAACACATGTCATTGTTCACCATTTAAACTTGACAATAATATATAAACATTTATGAAAAATAAAGGGTCTTATGAGTTGATTTCTCGTGAGCAGGTAAGTGATAGCTGTTATAGATCGAGAATCAACAGCTCCTCAGTCTGAACCAAGCATGTTGAACTTTCTCCTCTTTACGTGCCCAACATGACACACTGTTTTCACACTGCAGGTGAAAACTGACATCAACAGAACAGCTTATCATTGTGGGAATAGCAGCTTTCTCAAAACCTCAGGAGTGCTGATAAGCAAGCAGCTTCAGCAGTTGTTCAACAACATCATACCAAGCAGAGCAAAACGACTAAGAACTGTGTGAAAACAGAGAGTTTACACTGTACAGTAGTGGTTTTAGCGTAGTGGGGTTTATACTCAGGGCTCTTTCATGTCGTCCCCTGTTGTGTGACCATGTGTGAGTGTGTGTGCAAGAAGGCACTATTTTCTCACACGGTCTCCTGCTGTGATACCTCAACTCGAGACTGTGTACAAGTCCCAACCTCTGGCTTAAATCAACACGAAGACCAAAGCGAGGTCAGCTTTCAACTTCCCCTGCAGCTATCACAACATGCACGCTGGAGTATTGATAGAGACCTCTTTAGGGTCTTAATATAAACTGCTCAAGCATATGCATGCGGACTGGCTGGTTGGATATCCCGTATCAAGGAAAAGCTGTGTCACACACCACCTGGCGCACTTCCAACAATGTGGTGCGCTCTTTCACGTCCGAGCAGCGCACTGCGACTTTGAGTGACCATCTGACCTTGTCACCGTCTCTGCTGGAGCTACACCTGCTCTCCAGAACCGAGTGAGAACTCAACATCTGCACGACTGCCCGCGTTTGTCGAGCAGAGAATAACAACGTGCACTTGCGTGGGCACCCCATGCTACTACCCCCCGCCTCCCCCCCAGGGCTGGATGTATTTTTGGCACGCTGTGTCAGCAGTCCGAACACCGTCCTTTAATTTCTATCAGGAAGACGAAAGAGATGCACCGACTTACCCCCACACAACCGGCCTGCGATGCCCTCACATGTGAGCAGCGCGTCGGTTCGTAGGCGACAAGGTTCATGCATTCATTCGTCTGTCTGTCTGTCTGTCTGTCTGTCGTGTTACTCAGCAGCAAAACTCAACTCAGCGCTGCGCATTCATGCAGCTGGCACCGAGAGAGGCTGCAGGTTGGGGAGGGGGGTATGTGACGGGTCCAGATTTCGACAAATAGCAGACAGGGCAACATTTAATCTGTTTTTTTCTCTCCCAGTTAACCAGATGAAGTGGCAATATGTAAACAGTGCATACAAAGAAACCAGTGTGTCCAGATAGTTTTCTTGACTGGGGTGGCCCAGCTGGGGATCTAACTCACGAAGAAGCTATGTGTGCCCCCCCACACCCACTCATGAACATCATTTATTCCCCCATTGTCATGATCTATGTTCTGGTATTTAGTTTTCCACTGGTTTTTGTCTTTTGAGTGTATTTGCTTTGTGATTTTTCCTAGTGTTTTCCTAGCCATATTGTTCCTGTTCCTCCTGTCTTGTTAGTTTTCAGTTTGTGTGTTTTATTCATTAGTAGTGTTCAGTGTTTCCTGTTTTTATTTTTTTTTTAATTTTTTTTTTTTTGTAGAGGTTTATTCCCTGTGTTTCTAGTTTTGTTTTACTTCCTCACTTTTCCCTCCTCTGTGATTGTCTGCACCTGTGTCTTAGTGTCTCACCTGCCTCTCGTTGCTCATTTCCCTGAGTATTTAAAGTCCTTGTCTTCCCCTGATTCTTTGTTGGTTCATTGTAAATGTCATCTGTTGTTTTGTTTTTTTGCCCTTTTGGATTTTTAGTTGGACATTTCTGAAGTAGGTTTTTTTGTTTTATTTAGTTTATTTTGAATAAATCTTTTGTTGTCCTGCATTTGGGTCCTTTCCCTTTTGCTTTACTCAAAACTGTGACATCCATACTGTCCTAATATTAACTTGGTTATATTTATTTTGACTCCATATTATTACTCCAAATTTTATCTCTATTCAACTATTATACAGAATGTTAAGATGTTTGTCAAGCCACACTTTAAAGCACTAAAAAAACTGCACACTGCTGTACTGGCAATCAATCGACCAATAAATAAATAACTTTCAAATAATGGCGACATGTCTGAACCCAAATGTTGTCAAAGTAGTGTGCTGGAGTTTGCTTACAGTTTGTAATGGATGATTTCTCCTCTACATGCATGTAGTATAAGTAATATCTTTGATGAAACTGTATAGTACTGAAAAAGAAAGTACAACATATGAATACAAAAAAAAACAAAAAAAAGCCATAAGTAGCTTGTTTTAATAAAGTCCAAACAGCTGATGTTATAAGTCTTACCTTTGACACCGCAAACAGTCAACCATGATGTCGAGATTTTGGGTGGCATCTGGGATAGCTAATTAGAACTCAAGGGGGCATACGCCACCGCTGACCACCCCTTTGGACACACCCCTGTATGCACCAAGACTGGGGCATGGCTATTGTATATAGAAACTGTTGCAGCAGATATGATTGTGTACACTTTTATCCAGACTCACTCAAATTGTGATCATGTATCAGAGGTGAGGAACTTCTTGGCAGTAACAGAGACCTAAAACCTTGAGTTGTTTTTCAAAATATATAGGAAACACTTTAGATGTTTCTCTTTCCTTGACTTCAGTGCTGTAGATATCTGCACAAAAGCTGTGGTCTGGGCATAATGAAGCCTCACAGTTTGCAAATGTGCTCTGTAGACTCAAATGTTTCCTTAAAGTGTTTAATTTAAAATGTCTGACAATAATTTGGTTACAGAAAAGTATTTCATTTTTATTTTTATTTAACCTAAAAGAGATGGAGCTTTCTTAAAAAAAAAAAAGAACATAAACAAGCAGACTTTAGAGTACTATAAGCTAAAGATCTGTCTACACGATATCAGTAGTATACTTCCCAATTGTCTGAAAAGTTATAGAAATTGTTGACCTGAGCGCTAACTAGCAGGATATATTCCATTATCAAACTTCCTCGCAGAGTGTATTATACAAGATTGAGACCTGCAGCGTGAGACTGTTGGCTGATGATCAGCTCTACTATAATTAAAAGCGGATAATCCTGTGGTCATCGTTATGAGAGCAGAATTGAGCCGTAAAAGCTCATTATTTCTGTAAAACAATGCATTTTGATTCAAGCATTATACAGTTGGATATTCAACAACAGACTGATTGTAGAATAGATGCAACCTCACAAATTTATTAGTTTGGAGAAATGTACAAATAAGGTAAGAATAAACAACCGATTCACCATTTGGTCCGGCTATCAGGTCAGTGAAGGACGAGTGTGAGACAACTGTGTTGAAAACTGAGCCGCAGCAACAACTGCAGAGTCACCCCTCTCCCAGAGCCCTCCAGTGTACGACAGGTTCAGCATATGATTTATTTACACTGGGAACAACAAGAAAACAATAAGGCTAATGTATCACCTGGTCTTTTTCCAGACACAGAAAATACATCACGAATCAAAAGCAACATTTCAGGAATGAAATCTGGAGGACTGCAAAAAAAAAGGATTTCTCCTATCACTCCCACATCAAACAGATGTGTGTTCAGAGTCAAAAAATAACTTTCTCAATACTTTCCTTGATAGTGTTTGTTTCTGTGCACCAGATGTTTGCTGTCCTCCTCCACATCAAACCAAAACCCATAAAGATGTGCCTGTCAGACCTCTCCTGTTTATCTCCTTTGCAACAGCAACTCCCCTTGGACCACCTCCATCCACATGTAGATGAAGATTTTTGCTCCCCCATCCAAACACTCTCTCTGTACTGTGTGGAGACTTCTCCTGGTGGAGAAACTGAATGACCCAGTTATGCAACATGAGGGTCTGTTGAATTCCTGATGATTGTGGCGTGCCAGGGGAATTTTTGGTATCAATCTATGGGTGCAAAATGTCACTTTTTACCCACCCAACATTATCACGCAGAAACTGTCAATGTGACCCCTCTTCCTCACTGTAAATCAACGCAACAGCCTGACCCACATAAAGGAAATCCTCCTGCTCCCATGAGTATGTTTCACATTATTCAACTCCACAGGAGATTAACCTCTTGCCCTCCTTTTTTTTTTTCAGAACAGTATGGGGAAATGTTCTCAAGTAGCCATTGTCTAGGTCCAACAGCACTGTGAGTACAAGCAAAAGAACATGGAGTTCAGCAGACCAGCAGCTACTTCAGGCCATGACGTACCCGTGATACAATTTAACTTAGGGACAGCTGAAGTGACTGAACCCCATTAAGGCCATACGTGAGCCAGCATGTGGGAAACTGTTCCCAAGAATCCAGGGGAGTTTGCTGAAGATCCTGGGTGTCTGGCAGGGGGGCAGTAGTCGAGGAAAGGGGGTCTTACATAACCAGATTTAGGTAGTTGGTTTAAGGCTCGAGGGTCAATGAGGCCTCATTAGCTCTTTAGCTTCACAGTCTAAAGAATTGGCCAAAGCAGCTCCACAAACACTGAGATTCCTGGCTGAGCCCCTTTTCTGTGCAAAGTTTTCAGGCCACCTGAGAGCAATGCAGGCTGAGATTTACCATGCTTTGGTGACCTAAAGGTTGTAGATAATGGCCTGAAACCCAGAGGCTGTGTTTCTGCGGCTGCTTTTCAATGAAAGTGCTCAAGAAATAATTTGAAGTTTGAATCAAGAACTGGACCTACTCCTTCAGGGATTCTGGACTTATACAAAAATAACACCCTCTGTGGCTAAATATTTTGTAGGAGTACATTTCCTCCAAAACAGCAACTTTTCAGACTTGCGACAGTCTTTTCATTAAGTGTGTTTAAACTTAAAATGTGCTTGGAGAAAAAATGTGCAACATTTATTTAATCAAATTTGCTTATGTGAAATAGAAACAAACAATTATAGTTGTAAAATGAAGAGCTGTGATTTAAACAAAAATATCCAATAATTTAACCTAAACTCTGTGCTACACCAAGGAGTCCCTGTTGATAAACTAGGTAGAATAAAAGCTCCTGCAGTGCCACCTACTGGAGAAACATGTTGCTCTATGGCAGTGGTTCCCAAATCCAGTCCTCAAGGCCCACTGTCCTGCATGTTTTGGATGTTTCCCTGCTCCAACACACCTGATTCAAATGATCAGCTCGTTATCAAGCTCTGGAATGGCTTAATAACGAGCAGATCATTTGAATCAGGTGTGTTGGAGCAGGGAAACATGCTTGTAAATGTATAACAGCTATATCTCATCCTGTGGAAATATATTTATGACAAAGAAACGGCAGAAACAGGTTGTAAAGTTGTCTTAAAAGAAAACACATGACTGTTGACAAAACTTTACATTGGTTAAAAATGGCCCTGAAATTCCCAAAACTTATTTAGACTTTTTTGTCAGTTAAAGATTCATCAAGACCAAACTGTGTCATGTTGAATGATGTTCATCATGTCTTCAGTTCCTTAGAAGTAGTTTTTCTTTTTCTTTATCTCAGACATGTAATCTTTTCACGTAACTTGACATGTTTCGGCGGAAACTTTTGCCTTCCTCAGAAGTGTCACTTGGTGGTGAGGTGTGACATGTCATATCAGCTGGTGTTATGGAGGTGTGACTTTCCTGTCAATTTTTTTTTGACAGAATGGTCACTTCTCCTGCTGTCTGTTTGCATCTGCAGGACGCCGCTCCAGGTGTGTGAGAGCATGTATCCCCCCCTCATCCCTGTTCATCGTCCGTGGGGCCAGTTTCCTACTTTCAATGGCTTCCCTTATTGTTCTCTATGCGGATGACTCGGGCCAGAGTCATCTGCACAGAGGACAATAAGCACCAGCGCTGGATAAGAACACACATTTGTGGCATTTTTTTCAACCAACAAGCTCATGTTTTATACCACTTTACATCTTAGCCTGAAAGCTGGTTTGTGTCAGCATTTCACTGAAACATGAGACAACTCTAAAGACAATCAATGAGAAAGCAACAACACTTTCCCTTGATGGATGTCAAAGTTGTACACACAGACACAAAGTCAAAGTTTGACATAGAAAAGTCGTTTGTTTATGTTTACAGCAGAGTTACAATTCAGTGACTTCTGTGCAGAAAAGCACATTCATGTTAGTTAGACTGATTAAGATTTCCCACCAGGGTATGGCCAAAAGTAAGGAGAAATATCCTGTTTATTTCAAAGTCTGCAGTTATCAGACAGAGTCATATATTTTCATGAGGTGTCCTTGTTTATTGTTTTACTCTGTCTCCCCACCAGCAGCATGTTCTTGTGTTTCTGGGAGACTGTGTCTGTTTCTGTGGGTGTGTGTCTTTAATCAGGTGCTGTCTCTGGTTTCTTCAAACAGAGTCAGGGGATGCTGCCAAAGATACTGGACCCTAACACAAATGCTCTAACATTGTAAGGTCCCTGAAAGACATGGGCCCTTCAAGGAGCCCTCACTTTCCTCCACATTGATGTGTTTTTAATGACTGCAGCACAAGCTGGTGAAATTATTTTTAATACTTTCTTTACACCATTTTCTTGATCTCATTTTTCAGAAGAAGTATTTGTTTCATGTTTTTACTGTAGAAAACAAACATTTGTTGTCAGCTGAGTTTGTTTCAGTTGAAGTCCAAATTAAAGAAGGAATTAAGGGATTGAGGGAAGTTTTACATTAAAAAATCTCAGTACAAGTTAAAAGATAATGAACAAGATGGCAGCTATGGGATGAATCATAATCTCCCATTAGTTAACTCTGTGTCTGTATCTGATCAATACTGTTGCTTTGGAAATTTGATTTTTGACACTCTGCTGCAGGTAGGAGGAAGCTGCTTTTTAATGTGACTTTGAGCAACAAACACTGTATCACCAAAGTACATAAATGAGCTAAGTAAGCAGATATAAAAAATGAAGACCAGTTTGTCAACATTTCTGAGCGTGTGTCCCCAGGTGGTATTTGAGGTGAACACTCTGTAGAAACCCTCTGCCACAGACATCACACTGGTGCGGTCTCTCTCCCGTGTGGCTCCTCATGTGCTTCCTCAGATGCCCACTATGGGTGAAACTTTTACAACATAAAGAACAATAGTAAGGCTTCTCGCCTGTGTGAATCCTCATGTGTATCTTGAAGTCTCCTTTGCGGCTGCACTTTTTCCCACAAATATGACAGCAGTGAAGTTTGACCCCGTCATGGCTCGCAATGTGCTCACTGAGGGCAGTCACACTGTTGCAGTTCTTACCGCACACATGACAACATTTTAGTCCCTTGTGTGATTTTAAGTGCATATTAAGGCTTTCAGTGGACTCGAATGATTCTCTACACAAGGCACAAGGGAAATCTGTGTCTTTTGAATTCATGGGGCAAGCATGACTTATTAGGTCATTAAAGGTGGAAAAAGATGTGTCACACAGATGACAACAACAGTTTTTTGCAGCTGAGTTGTGTGTGGACTCTTGAGATGCTGTACAGGAAGTCTGACTCAGGTTTGCCTGTGCTTGGTTCGATATCAAACCTGCAGAAGGTCTTTCCCTACCACCTCGGGCTCCTTCATTTAGGACAAGAGCTTGGTGGGAGGGGAGAGGTAGCATTAAGTATAGAGCTTTAGTTTCCTGAGGCTTAGTTTCAGGGTTTTGAGACTGGGGTTGCGTTGGCGGCTCTGTGTCCCCCGCTTCATTTTTCTTCTGGTAAGGTGAATGAGATAAGGATGGCTCTTCTTCATGTTGATGACCAGCCAAGAGTTCTTGATCTTCCTCTTTGATGCGTGAGAAGTCGGGGTCTTTCTGGCACAGGCTGAGGCTCGGCTCCTGCTCACATTGTTGCTGCTCAGGGGAAGTTTCCTCTTTACAGACGGGCAACTGAGAAGAGTCTGGCAATAAAAAAGTACAAAGTAAAAACCTTATGCATCTTATCAATCAATCAGTCATTAAAACTTTATTTATAAAGTGCTTTTCCTACAGGAATGTGACTCAAAGTGCTTTACAGTCAAGTTAAAAACAAAAAACTATCTCAGATGCCCCCTTACCCCCCACCCACACATACACCAACGCACCCGCACATACACACACTAAGATAATGGACATGAGGCTGAGTACAGATAAACCAGTTGAGAAGGCGCCACGAGAGGAGCCGTCAGCACCAGGAGCAGGGAGCCACCCACAGCCACAGGACACCAACACAGGGCCAGTGGAGGGATGTGACAGACAGCAACCTCCACCAGGAACCCCATGACCGGCCCCTGCAACCACAAGCGACCACCGATCCCGGTGCCGAGGGCTCCCTCAGAGGAAACACTGGGGGTCCTAAAAATGATAAAAGGATAAAAACAAGTAAAAACTACATTATGAATAAAACACAGACCTAAAATGAACCAAGGCTAACTAGGATAAATAAAGATAAAACAAATAAATATCAATTAAAAGCTCTTACACATTCACAAAGTTTTTCTTACAAAATAGTCCCGGTGTAACATAGGCATCCCACTAACAATCGATCAATCCTGGTCTTAAAGTAAATAAAACATATACTAAAAATTATGTCTTATGTTCATGTTGTTTTATCAGCTATTTGAGGATCACTTTCTGTTGTGATCCTTTCCCCCATTATTGACACTGTCCTGCATCAGGATCTGATATTCAAGGGGTTTGATGATATTATGATGCCAGATCAACTAAACATATACTGGGTGTTCATCTTTGTTCTCAACAAAACCCATATGCTATAACCTTTTTATAATACTTTATATTTATTTTAATGTGTTAATTATAATAGGCTTGAACTAGTGATAAATGAACAACTGTATCATTAAAACATGACATTTATTTACATCATTATTTCTGTAAAAGATAGCCTCGCCTTATTATGCAGGACTTCTTATTTTCTGACAGTGACAGGTTAAAAACAGACCATTGTTTTGATGTGGAGCAAACTCCAGCAGCAGACCCCTCAGACGTTCAATCTCCTGCCTTGAGCTAAAAGCTTCTTCTTCATATTTGGCGATTGTTCCGTCAAAAACCTCAAGTATTTCCTCGACAACAGCTGTCAGACGCTCGTTTACAAAAGTCCTAAGGAGCGACCGAGAGGCCATATTTACAAATCCGTGATGTGACACTGAATAATCCCGAAATGTGGGTTTATGAAGTTGTTGTTCTGTTAGCCTAGAAGCTACGGAAGTAAGAATAAACAAACCAGGTAGCTAGAGCTTGTTGGTGCATGCTGCCCCCTTCAGGACTACAGGGGAACAGCAATCAAACAGCTCATTATATTTCATTAGGTATCAGTAAGATTTAAAGTACACATTTGAGGTTGGTCTGATGGCTTGGATTTCGTCTTATACCTTATAATATGCTACCCCACCCAACCAGAGAAAAACATGTCAATTCTGTGACTGAGAATGTACATTTAGGGGTAGGTTCATGAATGAAAATATTCTGCTACTATCTGTGGACAGTAAACATCACCATACAGTAGATAAAAACACCACACCTTTATTAAGTTTTGAATGATTGAAATTCAGTTTAACATGGACAGAAGATCTACAAACTAGGCTACATATTGTAGCATGCACTACATCAAATAACAAATTCTTTACTGAACCAGAAATTTTGACTACTGATTACTCTGACAAAATAAGAAACACATATGATAACCTTTTAAACTATTGATTATTTCAGACAGTACTAAGACCAAGTTTGAGTTGTGACCTGTCTCAGTTTGAAAGCCAAGAAAGATTTAAGCATCAAGACAGAGTAACAATTCACCGATGTAATATATCTAACATATTACAAGCCTTTACCTTTGTGCAGTACAAACGTAATGATGGCATGCAGTAGATGCAGTAATGTGCTTTAACGTTGTCCCAAAACAGGCTGGTATAGAGAATTCAGAGAGAGTAACTTAACTGGGTCTACAGCAGGTACTTTCTAGGGGACTACTGAAATGTTATGTTTCAGTCCCTCTCAGTCTCTACTTGTCTGACATTAAGCCTAAAGCAGACAAAGTCAGCTGTGACTTTATGAATTTGTACCAGACATTTCAAACTCAGGTCCACAGCAAACAAGAGCAATTATTCCACTATAAATGAATGAAAAATCCCCCAAATACTGAATTTAGGGATGACATGACACATGAATGGACAGCAAAAAGTAATCCTGTTTTTGCTCTTGTTGTTAAATTCCAACAATCAGTGGATTCTGAAGTTATTGTTGTCATTCATCTTTACCTTTTCATTTAACTTAAAGCCATGAAACGGAGTTAACATGTTCAACATGATTAAACTCAGGTGGAGCACAAGGTCTTGCTGGTATTATCACTAGAGGGAGCCATAGTAAACAGAAAATCAACATCTAGATTTAGTTTCAGTAGGCAAATATTGTTCAGGTGTTTCATACACATTTATAAAGGAAAAGAAAAAAAATTGGGTCCTATATTAGCTTTCTTTCTCTTTTGGGAGGGGGGGTTGTGTCTTTTTTCAGAATAACTTTTGGAGTTTTCAAATTTTTAGACTAACTACTGAATTAATTTCAGTTGATCTGTCTCATAAAAATTGTCACACTTTCTCAGCATTTGTTTGCAGCACATGCATCTCTCTCTTCAAACCTCCCATAGTTCCACTCTCTGACAAAAAAAACTGTTTCTGAGGACTGGAGATACCAGTCGAGTGACATTAGAAATGTATGAAAGGCGTGTACTGTACAGAGCCCATGCCTGATTCTCTCTGCAACTATACAATCAAAGTAAAGGTATACACAATAGGTTGGCTGCAATGTGGTCACAACAAGTTTGTGCTCTTTCTCTGTTTTGTTGAAACTCTCAGTATTTGTTGAACAGAAAATGAATCATTCCTGTACTCAGTTTATGGTATATAGACAGAGAGATACCATAGGTCCTTCCTTCCTGCTGCTGTCAGACTGTTTAACAGGGCCTGCTCCCAATAGTCCAGGTTTTTTGGCACCACTAATAGACAATAACTCAGTGCTACCTCAATGTGCAATATTGACAGATATTTATTAGAATTGCAAAATACCTACATTATTTTTTCAGGTATAATAACTCAAATAATGTGCAACAACATGTCCAATTCTTTTTTGTTCACTTTGTAGAACATTTGTTACTTACATTTGTTTTTCTCTTTCTTGTTTATAGCACTTTTTTGTAAGTTAATTATTTCAAATATAATTATATGTATAATAAGTGTACTTATTCTTCTATATCTGCTATGCTGATCCTTTTCTGCTATTTACACTGCAAATTTCCTCATGGTAGGATTATCTTATATTATATTATCTTATACTTACTGCTTCTGTGAGCTTTGTGTTGCAGTAGATTTAGTTGGGAAAGTAAGAAAAAGTGGGAGCATACTTGCAACTGAGTTTAGGCTGAGAAAACAAAAAAAGACAAAGCTAAATCAGCCCAGACTGCTTCTTTTTAGAGACTGAAATGACATTAAAAAAATGACTTAAATGTAAGTTTTGTACATGCTGTGGTCACCTCAGCCAGAATCAAATACACAACAGTGCAACCAAGACTACAGTTCCTGAAGTTATATTTAAATAAATAAAAAATAAATAAACATAAATATATATTTTATCTCTGGATTTCTAAAAAAAAGAAAAAAAAAGACGTTTCTTTCAAGAGGTTAATAACTTTAATGTGGACTTGAACGCACCTCCAAAATAGTGGGAGTGTCTTCTGAGATGACTGAAGTATCAAGATGATTCACCACTTATAACAAACACTCTTTGGGGATATTTTTAAAACAATGCAATATTTAGAATGTAAAAGGTGTAAAAGTAATCATACATTTGAACAAATAACATATTTGTTTTGTGACTAGGGTGTAAATCTGCAGCTGCGCAGGTCTTTCAGGTTGTTTCTATTCATACCTGGGTATGGTACTTGTCATTTCAGTGTCTTGTGCGCATGTGCAGATCGTCTGAGCGTTGCTGTGCAGGGAGCTCCCTTGGTTCATTCACAGATCTTTGGTGCAGCAACGCAGCAGCGCGGTGAGAAAGGGCGCTTGAGTGTAATCAGCGGCAGCAGCAGCGACCCAGCAGAAATGTCGGAAAGTGGGAGTCAGGAACCCGCCGGTGCCGCGGTCCCCAGCAACGGCAGCGGCAGCCCGACCAAACGGGCTCCCGTACCGTCCGTCGGCAACAGGGTGACCGTGGTGCTCGGGGCTCAGTGGGGCGACGAGGGGAAAGGAAAAGTTGTGGATCTCCTGGCACAAGACGCGGATATGGTGTGCAGATGTCAGGTTGGTTAGCCCATCACGCTGCATTCACTGGTCCCGCGTTCACTACAGGTTAAGCTAGTTAGTGGAAACGCTGCAGCTAGGTAACAGCGGCTCGTGAGCTCACACGAGTCAACTATCCATGACAGCCTCGCGGCTATTTGTTAGCTGTCCGACATCTCGGTGTGTTGAATCAAGTGTTTTTGCTAAAGTCACCTTGAATTTCTGCTAGCTGCTTAGCTCCTCGTCAGAGACATTTATTGATGATTTGTCTCCCGTCGCGTGCACATGACAAGGAAACGTCAACAGCCAAACAGAGTGGGCAGGTGACCATCACCTCAGAGCCGGCTGGGCGTCTCGAGGCGCCGTCAGTGCTCCAAAGACACACCGTTAAAGTCATGAACAGGAGTGAAGGTCCTAGCAGCAGGTTAGGAGTCATAACTGATGAATTTAATGACAGTAGAGAGGTGATGGTAGTGTTTTATTGTCATATCTAGGGGTTGTGGTTATTGTAGTTTCCTGTTTGTGGTGCTTTTTTCTTGGACTGGAGCACAACGATTAAATTGTTTTAGCTGAACTGAATGAACAGGAAATGTCTGCAAATTCCCTGATGTCAAATATGACAACATGGGATATGCAGTATTTCAGGTTTTTGTGTATCTTTTCATTCATCTGCTCATGGATTTTGTGTTTTCTTGCAAACTTGTGTTGTCCAGATCCAGCACAGATAGGGGAGAGTGGGGTAAGTTGAGCCAAAGGGTAAGTTGAGCCACCCCCTGTTGCTTTGAAATGGTAAAAGAAATTGGTCATGTGACCAAATATTTAGGAGATGGGCATCAATTCATGGAGTCTGTGAAGGTTGAAGGCACACGGGTGACAGGGTTAGACATTAATTAAAAACAAAAAAAAAACATTTTTCACTCTTGAAAGTAAATTTATGTTGTGTTCACGCCTAAAGGTCCGTTTCCTGATTCGAATCCAAGGCAAGATGATACATATGTGTCGATTGTTTAACTGGTCAGGTTTGCGTTCACAAAGGTTAAACTCAACTGCTCCAGAAAACGGAACCAGAAGTCACAAATATTGTTCGGTTATTGCTCATGTGTTTATGCAGGAATACAAACGCCAACCTTCTGTCTTCGCCTGTCATGGAGCATCGTCGGCTGATTTTGCTTTTGCTACTCATCTGGAGCACGTATCTAAAGACGCTAGTCGATCGTGTGTATGAACGGCTTGTTAGCCAGCGAGCGCGAACTGCGGCATTAATTAATACATTCCGGAGTAAACGTGCTGCAAACAACAGACAGATAGAGACGAGACGGCGACATGCATCAATGAGAGCCTACCACGATTCCTGTGATTGGTGTGGATGACGTTCACACCAGAAATGATCCACTCCAGATTTTACTTGATAGCGGTCCGAGACCACCTCTTCAGGCGGACCAAAACTATGATTGCTTTGATGTAGTGATCCGAAATACGAAAAATGGCTCATCTTACCCCACTCTCCCCTACAGATATACCAAACACTGGCTCAGCTGATACAAAACAGTGAATACCAGACTTTTCTTAGGTAAAAAGCAACAAATCATAGCCTACAAATGTAGCTGAAACTTATTGAGTGCCAGGCTTGAGGGGTGCTGTGTAGAAGTTGAGTTGAGTCCAGGTCAGCCCCAGGATAGTACTTTGTGTTGAATTTGCATGCACTGTGTTTTGCACAACAGGTGGATAGAGACTCTAGAATGTCATGAGTGGTTGTGTCTCTTAAACCACTTCTATTACAAGAACGCTCAAGTCCTGCCAGCCAACAGAAGACACGTACAATGTAGTCCTGGTCTTTAGTGTAACCGTGTGAGCTGTGCAGTTGGTGAACCTGTCTGTCTGGACCTGAAACACTGATGTGTTTTGGTATCAGTGATTGTCTGGGCAACAGAACAATTCAGAAGTTAAGTTTGGCTGAGTGTAAGGAGTACAGTATTGTGGAGAGGTGTACTTCCTGCTTCTGTGGAAAACACTTCAAACCTTTGCAGCTCATAGTAGTGTTTGTTGACAGTTTTCCTGCCCTGGAGCACGAAGCAAAAAATTCTCCGTACTCAGGAAATACAGCAGATCTGCACTAATGTAAAGGGGCAGAGAAAGAAAACTGAGATGCTGTAGTATAACTTCCTCTTATTTTAAGGTCTGAGGAATCTTGGCTGTGCAGTATTCTGTTAAATCTACTCCTCTGGGGGAAATGTCCAAAGTTTATCACTGTTATTGACATACAATTTAACCTAATCCTCTTTCCTGATAGTTTGACTGCCTGGCTCAAAATTACATCAGGCTGATGGATCAAAAAGTCAATTGAATTGATGAGTCCAAAGAAATAAACCAAGTCTTTTCCCAGCATCAAACACTGTCATATTTCAGGTATTTAAGACCGATGGTTTGCTTTCTCTAAATGCTAGAAAATTTTGCTTTCAGATCTTGTTCAAGCTCTGTCGAGTTCAGGTGTCCTTTGGGTGTTTGTCCCGATAACAAGTTGACATAACAGGGATTCTTCTGACCCTCTGAGTGTTGCTCCTGCAGTCCTGCCATGGCAGGACACGTGTAAAAATAAACCCCTCTCTGGCAGTGGTCCTCCTGCACCACGTCCCCTGCATACATTATGTTGGGTGTGGGTGTGTTCGTGTGTGTGTGGGTGTGGGTGTGTGTTGAAATGCTGAGCAGATAGTGTTGATCTTATTTTTAAAAAAGCCTCGCCAGCAGTCTGTCTGGTGTTCCTAGAAGTCACGCTGGGGGTTAAGCGAAAGGGAAGAAGGGTGTGTAGCTGAGAGTTGTACTACCAGTTAACCATCTAATGACTGATAACAGTCTTTATGGTGTATTGTGTTTTGGCGTGATTATTTTATGTTTCCTGGGAGAAATGACCCAGATAAAGTTCCAGTCATCTGTACTGATAAAAAATGAACAAAAGTTGTTGCTGCCTGTTAAGTTACAGTTAATAATTCAGTTGGAAGGGTGATTTAGAGCCAGCTCTGCTGTTTTAAATCAGATGTCTTACACGTTTAATGAGTTATAGAGTCCAGGACTAAAGAAATCCAAGAACCAGTTTAGGTTGAAGAAAAAAGTGATAAACTCTCTGATGTTGTTAGGTTTACTGAAGTAAAAATGCAAGAAATAGTTCTGGTCTGTACATTCATAGCGCGAAAAAAAAAATCATTTTGTACCAGCTCTCAAGGCTTACTATGTCTTTATTCTGGTTGGAGATTACAGTAATATCTGCGAGGGACTAAAGACCTCGAAAACTGGAGCTCACCAAGAAGCACATCACATTTTCTGTCCGACAAAGTGACTTTATGAGGAACTGAACTGGGCTCATACTTTTGGTTTAGTCAATCACTCGGTGTATCTCAGCATGATCTCTTTGTTTATGATTTCAGTTTGACACACAAACCAAGCACAGAGTCACTGCACTTGCTTGGACTGGTAAAGAGATGTTTACAGGGCTTGGTTTTGCTAACAGAAACTATTGTGTTTTCTGGCCCCTCCTCTGGAAATTTGACAGACGCAGATCTAGTGTACAAAATCTTTAAATGGTCATATGCACCCTATATGTGGTTTATGGAAGACACACCTGGGCAACTACATCACCTACAGATCCAACAAACAGAGGAGACTGACACAGGTACCCCTGGTTTCCTCTTGAACAGCCTTCAAAAGTAGCAGGTGGCTGGCTTTGACTCAAGACCTTTGACCGACTCAAGAGATGGTGTCTTAACTCACCATGGCACCTTACCGATCATATACACAGCTATTAAACACTTGCTGTGTCTTATTCCAAATTTTACTGTGATACAAAAAATGTCTGATAATTATTTGTTCTTTTTCAGATTCTTGCTGAAACCTTTTAAAATATTTAGCTGACAGTTTCAATTACTGATTTTTAGACTGAAGTGCTTTGGACTAAAACATTTTCTGGTTCCAGCCTCTAAATGATATGACTGTGAACTGAAATCTAATTTTCATTTTAACATAATCTGATTAGAATTTGGCAATAAGAGGTCAAGGTTCCTGAGAATTCATACTCAGATTATTATGCTGTTACTCAAACTGCAAATAAGAAGTTATGAGGTCAAAATGTTTTATAACCAAAGGTCAGTATGACCTACTCTATATTTTATCACCCTGGTTTGGTTTCTGAAGAGCAACATGCAGTGTAATGACAGTGGAAAACATTGTAGTAAGTGCTGACTCCAAATCGAAACACCTGCACAGAGGTAGAGTCAAGGCAATGGACTTTCAGCCTCGTAAACAGCCACAGCATGACCCCTTACAACTCAAACTAGGGATTGTCTTAGATTTCGAGCCAGCCTCAAGTGGACACTTTAGGAACTACGTTTTTTGCGTTTTTTCCTTTTTTTTTTTTTTTATTTCATTTTTCAACACTTAAGATTTCTGATTGTTGTGTCACATTATTATTATTTTTTTCCATATTTCATCGATAAACTCACTTTTTAATGAGTTGAAGAAAGAGTAGAGGCAGGTGAGGGCATCTGTGATCAGTTATTGTAAGAGCCTGTGTTTTTTCTGTATTGTACCTGTTCTTGCTGCAGTCTCAAGAGTCTACTGACAATCACGTGATCTTCTGAAAAAAGCTTATGGTCTCACATCCCTGTAGGGATGTAGACCAACCTGTATGTTTATTATAGGACTGCAATCTATATTTTCTTCCTGATTTTTCTTTATTTAGACGGTCAGCTGGTTAGTTCGCCCATCTTTGAAGACTAAAAGATATATCAGCTGTAACAGAATCTGATGACTGCCCTTTCAAACCAAAGCAGTGGGTTGTTAGACCTGTTTTTAACCTCAGGTCAGGAGCAGGGTCACAGGTCCAGATCAGGTAACACATGTTGACTCATTAGCACCAACATTTACTTCAAGGATTTTTTAGACTGTTACTTTATTGTTAGTAAAGTAAAAGATGAACCTTCATCAGCGTACTTACCACATCCCACTGTTTTATAATTTTTCTACAGTTCATTTCATTCAGGCCAAATTTCCAATATCGAATTCTCTTTATCTTTGGAACTTCATTTGCGTTAACTGAACTTCTCAAAAACAGAAAAGGTTAGATTGATAAATAGAAGTAAAAGACTTGATTGAAATTATACAAGAAATATTCCATTTTAGGTACACAACATTTCAGCATCCACAGTACCATGGCAAACTGAGAAGCAAATACACCCATGTTGAATTTACAGTATAATTGTATATTGCACTAAAGACATTGTGTAATACACAAACATGTACAGAAAATACACATAATGTATACACACAGTTAGCAAAAGATTGTTTTTGCAAATATTTCCAGAGGCATGGAAAGGATCGTCAATTTCCAGCAAAATCCCTAAATAAACCATATGTAATTTTTGGTCAATATCGCTGACCTCGAGACTTGATGTATAAATATGAGACAATATTAAAAACAGCAGTATTAAAATGACAGCAGACAAAGAATTAGTTTGTTCCCCTGGATTTTATTGGTTTATCGTGGGTCTATGTGGGAATCAATGCTAGTTTCTGCGGGGGGTGGCATTGAATCGTAAATGCTTTAAAAGGAGAGGCATCTACCTCCCCCCATCTGTTCTGCTTCTCCACCTTCAGGGTGCTGCTGTGTCCAGGAATAACCCTGTGTGGTTGAAGCACATGTTGGGCTTGATTTATACCCAAAGGCCACAGCATTAGGAACATATTGTCGTGTCAGGATGGACCAGAGTTCAATTTGCACCTCAGGAAGTGAGAATGATGTTTTCTTTCCTGTCACAGCCAATGTTATCATGCTGTTTTACGTCAAAGCAGCGAGGTATAACCTCTTTAGCAGTGGGGCATAAAGCAGAGAAGAGTGACACAGGTTGTGTTTGTGATGTCTTCACGAACAGAACTCATGGCCTCATTTTTCTTCTTTTAAATCATGTGATAGTCAGAACTCGAGGCCCAAGTTCACAGATATTGCCTTCTCTTATTCCTTACACATTAAATAATGTCCATTTTGATCAACCAATCAGAGTAGCTGGATTCTGTGCAGGACTTCTTTGCTTATAGATAATAAATCTGGTTGTTTATTCTTTTCTATCCTAATTAAGATGCAACCCCAATTTCAAAACAAATGGTTTTCTTGTTAATAAAGATTGATTAAAAGGTTTTTCATGTCCATGGCAAAGATAGCTTACACACTTTGGATACTTGCTGCTTTGTCAGGAAAGACCCTGCATATTTTAGTAGAAGCAAATG
This sequence comes from Xyrichtys novacula, assembly GCA_962446985.1. Lineage (NCBI taxonomy): Eukaryota > Metazoa > Chordata > Actinopteri > Labriformes > Labridae > Xyrichtys > Xyrichtys novacula. Next base: position 18,517,992 of record OY660874.1, on the reverse strand, counting down.
CCACACCACACACGCTACAACCATATAAAACACATATTTTGCATGTGTTAGAACAGCACAGCCCCACAGCAGAAGAGTCAGAGTGTTAAACAGACCTGCCTCTAAGATCAGGAGAAAATGGGACATATCTCATTTTTAAAACTCCAGAAACTAAATTTTTTAGGCTTCAAATGTTTACAAAGCATTAAAAAAAAGATGTGATGAAGCATATTTTCTTAAAGCAATCAAGATTTTCAACTTTTGCATTTAATTTGTTGTCTTTGTGATGCTTTTAATCAAAGATCAGGTGGATATGATTTGCAAACTGTCAAATCCTGTTTTTGTTATTTTACACAGAATCACAATATTTTGGTTTTTAGAACCCCAATGCATGAAAGTTGAGCTGCTGGGTTACATGTTCACATAAACCATTTATGGGTAAATGTCAGCTGATTTCATCGATGAACAATATAGCTGTGGGGTATTCCTGTGATGAAACATGCAAAATACCTCACGTGCAAAAAATGACGTTCTTGAAAACTGGGTGAGTCAGACTTTTACTACTTGTACAAACAAGCCTCACAGGAAGAAAAAAAAGTTTCAAGTAGTCCCATCTACTGCCTGGGCTTTGATTTGTTTTTGACCTATCTAATTGTTGCACAGGCTGGTTTTTAAAGCAACAAACCTATACGTACGTTAATCTTCCAGCTGAATATCTGTTGTGTTGTGTGGAAGTTTTTGGGAGCAGCATGAGTTGACAGTACATGGTTTTGAGTACAGGGACTTGAAGAGTATTTACATATTATATAATCCACAGTATCAACAATCTGTTGAACATGTTTATTGCTGACAGATTTGTCTGTGAGTTTACTCTCCTGTCCCCTCTTCCACGGTGAGCGAGAGTCTCTAAGCAACAGCACACATACTAACACAAAGTAGCCGGTGGTTTATGTACAATGCTTGTTGCTACTCGCCAAACTATTCGGCCAGCCTTCCAGCTCTGACTTTGTTTGTCTCACTTTGTCTGTTTGACTCTGTCTTGTCTCTGCAGGGCGGCAACAACGCAGGACACACAGTAGTGGTAGACTCAGTGGAGTACGACTTTCACCTCCTCCCCAGCGGCATCATCAACCCTAAGGTCACCGCCTTCATTGGTGTGTACAGCACACGGATATATGCACACAAAAGTACTCAGTGTCATGCTTTTTACTGTTTGTGCAATCAAATTTGACACACACACACACACACTCTTTACTCAGACATAATCACGTACAGACACTCATTTCAAGGCCAAGCTTTGCTATATTCTTGATGAACTGATCGGATCTGCTATTAGCTTGGCATTCATCATCCCTGGAGTAACAGCCCCCATTCTGAAGACTGCTACAGTGAGTGTGATCAGCTTGACATAAAGCCAGACTGCGGGCCATATCCACTTCTCTGCAGTAATTTCATTAGCTGATGGTGTTGCCACGCCCTTCAAATCTCCCAACATGACACCCATATATGTACGGGTGCATTATCTCTGTCGATATATGATCAAGTCTTCACTTACTTCCATCTTTGATGCATTATTTTCATGCTCAGTCTGTGCAGCTTAAGGATGTAATGGATTCCCTCTCTATGTGGTGGATGTGCTGTTTGTGTAGCCTGTTGTCTGCATCAGAGCATTTGGTCTGTACATTATAGACGATGTCAGCATCCATCTGTGCATTAGCATGGACCTGCAACAGATGACAACACAATGTGCTGATAGTACGACCACTCTGGATTCACAGATCGCTGACACATTCAAGTCCTTCATGATATACAGTAATATCATCCTCCTCACATACTTCTACAAGGAGTCATGTTGGTCTGTCGGCTTGTTCACTCCTTTGGTATGGACTCAAATATCTCACCAGCAGTTGCATAGAGTGGGACAGCAGTCATGGTTCAAAGAGGATGCATCCTACCAAACTTTTTCCCTTTCCGCCACATGAGGTCTGAGGTCATGAGGTTACCTGCTGCATAGTTTTTGTGTGACAAAATAGCATACAGATCATTTTAATTCCTAGTGTTTTACTGTTGAATCTTCTTGGACTCAGTAGAGTAGTGTTTTTGTTTACTTTACTGTGACTCCACTCACCAAGGGGAGAAGTACGTTCACGGCCTCCAGCACTGGTCGCAAATCTGTGTTTATGTCTTTCCCGTTTTTGAGCCAGAAATGGTTTGTATCTGTATCCCCCACATTTATCCCTCCAGTGGTATTGAGAGTGTTTTTTGTTTACCATTTCACTTTTTTTTTTCAACTCACATTTTGTCAAAGCTGTGACCTCATACCTCCTCCAGCCATCGCAGTTTATTTTAAAAGATAATAAGAAGCAACTGTATAATCTTTCATGGGAACATGTGTGTTTTAGGCCAGCTCTGTTAGACGTTACACCCTTTTTATATCATATATTGTATTAAATATCACATCACAATATCATATACTGAATCACTTTTCCTAGAAGCTCTCAGACAGGATCTAAACTGTCCCTCAATTATCGATCTTTAATAAATTTAGTAATATATTCAGCCTTTAATTCTGACTTCATTGTTTTCTTTTCTATGTAAATAACCTTTAGCAATGCATCCGCTGTCAGTACAAATGTGAGTTGTCATTGCATACACAGAATTAATACATCATATTATTAATAATATCATATTGTGGCCCAAGTATTGTGATAATATTGTATCATGGGGCCATCAGTGATTCCCACCCTTAATCCCTACTTATGGACTTAAGGTGCAACTAAGAAAAAACAAGTTTACTCAGGGTTTCCCCCACTGATGATTTCTATTATTAATATTTGAAGAGGCAGCCCAGCTTTAAATGAAGTGTACTCTAGTACACTCAGGTTAGAGGTAGAACAGCAGGACAAAGTCTAGAAATACAGTGAGTTGAGAGTTGGGAGTGGCATGCCAGAAGTCCCAGTCCAATGAAGTTCAACCACCAGGCCAAACAATGGTCCTGCACTTCACTTTTATGTCCTTAAATCTGTTCACGTTTTCCCAAAATCAAGACCCTCCATGAGATCTCAGATGAATCCAACAGACCTTGAAATAGAAAGAAGGATTTAAAACATTCAAAAAGTCACATTAAATGAGATAAAACAAATTCTCATGCGAAAATATAAATTCAGTGAAGGAAACCTGGGCCTTTTCAAATCTAGATTGAAAACGTATTTATTTATGCTGGCTTTTATTACCCAGTAGCGGGGTGACACTTTATTTTATTTCATTGTATCTTACTCTTTTTTTATTGCTTTTATTGTTTTTATTGTTTTTATTTATTCGTTTTTATTTACTATGTATTGTAAAGCACTTTGGTTCACCGAAAGGGTTGTTTTAAAGGGCTGTATAAATAAAGAACATTTACAAGAAAGTATCACGCATTGGTAGAATTCAACTCTGTGGAACAATCCTTTATCTGCTTAATTTGACTTTTCTTTTTCCTTTCTCTTTTTTAGGCAACGGTGTAGTGATCCACCTACCAGGCCTGTTTGACGAGGCAGAAAAGAACCAACGCAAAGGAAATGGTAAGGAACCCACAGCTGTGTGAGTGTACACACAGTATTAGACAAGTCTTTAATATTATGTTGGGATTTGGAGTGTAATTGTATGTGTGTATCTGTAGGTCTCAAAGACTGGGATAAGAGGTTGATCATCTCAGACAGAGCACATATCGGTAAGTTTGATTTTTTAATTATTTTTTTTCCATGGATGAATGTTTGAATGAATGGACGCAAAATAGTATGTTTGAGCCCTGCTTTCTCTGAGGTGTGTGAGTGTGTGTGTCCCCTCTCTCCCTCCTCCACAGTGTTTGACTTCCACCAAGCAGTTGATGACATTCAGGAACAGCAGAGGCAAGATCAAGCAGGCAAGAAGTAAGAAACCTGTCGCTTGAAAACAGCTGCTGCTACACACACACACACACACACACACACACATAACACGTACACCCATACTTGCACGTCCACATTTTACCTCTGTCTGACATCCACTAAGAGGTCAGAGGTCAATCAGACAGGAAGCCACGAAGACTGGTTCGACTGGAAGGTTTCTACTTAAAGGCCTTTTTACTTTGAAACACTCTACAAAGGAGCCGATGTTTAATGCAGTCTATATTTAGTACACTTGTCAATCATTTCCATCGACTGCAAAAACAATACAGTTTGGTGTTGGTGCATTTGGCCCTGTAAATGCTCACCTGGGTTAGCCAAGCTGCACACCATTGATTTGTGCCCTGCAAAGGTAAAAACGAGGCTCTTAGGCTTGTAGAGTAGAGAGGAGGTGGCTTCAATGGTGGAGGCAAAGCTTTTCCAACAGCAGCAGCATTGGTGTAGCAGGGATCAGTGTGAAGAAAGACATGTTGAAATGGACCGTCTTTTGTGAGAATGGGCTGTGATTGGTTTGTGAGTGACTGATAGCAATGATTCACTCAGCAGCCTGTTGGCCTTATTACAACCAGGGGTAGCATGACTTCCATGTCCTGCATGAACTGATGCCAAGCTTCATTTAGCCAACGTATCAAAACACCCATTGTTTTTGTAATCACATGAATATCTACATTCTTCCACAATTTCAGCATTGCTACTAAAAAGCAATATACTCATTAAACCTCTAAGATAAATCATTCTGAAGGCATCCTAGAGGAAAACTTATCCAACTTTTCGTTCAAGCAAATTCATCAAATCGAGGCCTTTTTTTTCCCTCCATCCCTCCACACTTTTCTTGTAACCCCTCTAAAGACCCTGATGCACTGATTGTGAACCACTGTGCTAAACTACCTGCATACATATGACATTAAGTAGTTCTTTGAATGTCTGAATTATTCATTTTAACAGATTTTTTGATAATGTTTCTCCATCGAGGATCCATGTCCTTAAATAGGAACAAGTCTACAGTAGTTTCACTTTCTCACTTGTGCGTGTCTGTAGGCTGGTACTGATGATTATATAGTGTCCATAAAGGTTATCTGGCTTTTCCTTCTTTCACTTTGCATGTAGGGTAAATAAAACTTGCTGTACTAAACATTCAATAGACCGAGTTTGAACTCATACGTATTATGTGTGTGTGTGTGTGTGTGTGTGTGTGTGTGTGTGTGTGTGTGTGTGTGTGTGTGTGTGTGTGTGTGTGTGTGTGTGTGTGTGTGTGTGTGTCATGGGACAATGGTTACTCAGTTACACTGAGTTTGAGCAGTTCCTCTCTTATACTTTGGCTTGTATGAAAAGTTCCAGATGATACGCAGTGTGATGATTTTTAGTGCGCTCTAACATTTATAATACCCTGAAACATGACCAAGCATCAGCTCTGCTATCTCCAGATGAGATGTGACTGTCCTTTGTTTGATTACATTATAAAAATGTAATCAAAAATGTAGCTCTTTGTTACTGGCAATCTACTTTTAACGCCAAGTTTTACATGACTGTGATATGAGTAAGATGCCAGATGAAAAGGCGGTCAGAGTTGACTGGCCTGATGAACTTTGAACATGTAAAAGTTAAGCTGTTGTCACACGCTAATGCTGCTTCTGTTTTTCTCCTCTGTCTCTCCTCACCTGGCCTCACCCAGTCTCGGGACGACAAAGAAAGGGATTGGACCTGTGTACTCCGCCAAAGCAGCACGCAGCGGTCTCAGGATATGTGACCTGTTGGCCGACTTCACCAAGTTCTCTGAAAGGTCTATGAAACATCTCTTTGGAGTTTAAGAGTTTTTCCCCCATATTGACCAGAAAACGAAGATCTAAGGTGTCCATCAAACAGAAATCACACACCTGAATTGAAAAAGTGCAAAAAACTAAAAAGTTCAAGTAAAGATCCTGATGATATGAATAATTATCAGGCATCAAAGTCCTTCCTATCAGTTTAGGACACTCTGACACCATTATAAACCATTGTAAAAATATTTTATAACTTCCTCTAAGTCTTTGCAGACTTAACTTTTCTTCTGTTGCAATGAATGCAAGGTGAACGTGTCAACTCCACAAAGTTATTCACAAATATGCACCTGCATAAACTTGAAGTTTTTTGCCTCAGCACTTAACACAGTCTAAATGTTATTCCTGTGATTGTTGCTGTTTCATGGCTCTGGAACTACCATGTTGAAGCTTCACTCAGAGAAAACATAGATTTAAAGACAGAGTTTGGTGTCATCAGCCTTCATTCTCACATTTTATAACTAATAATAAGCAGAATATTCACTTAGTCCATGACTTTAAAAATAGCTTTTTCCTCCGGTGGCCTGGTTTGCCTGATTGTCATGGTTCTTTAGTGAAAAGAAGGATTTTCACTGGGGCTGTTTTGTTCCAGAGTTTGCTTCCTGAGGCTCCCTCTTGTCTGAGGCTGGTGGCTGATAAAGGACATTGAATCCCTTATGCACATAAAAAAAATCGAAAAATGTGTTGCTGCTGAGCCTCTTTATTTTTACAGTGTACTAAAGTGCAAAATAACTTTGAACATAGTCATATGAGCCTTGTTGCTGGATTAAATAACTGTGAGAGTACATCAGACCAAGACTGATCATTGTTGCTCTTAACAGGTATAAAGTGTTGGCCCAGCAGTACAAGTCTATATACCCGACCCTGGAGATCGACAAAGAGGGAGAGCTGGTCAAATTAAAGGTAATGAGATCAAACAGAAGGATGTTTCTCAAACGTTAAAGTGGCCTCTTTGTGGTAACAGTTTGACTTTTAGGACTATGTGGAGCGGATCAAGCCCATGGTGAGAGACGGGGTGCACTACATGTACGAGGCCCTGCATGGACCTCCTAAAAAGATCCTGGTAGAAGGAGCCAACGCTGCACTGCTGGACATAGACTTTGGTAAGTAGATCGCTGTGTGTACATGTGTGAGCATGCATTTGCATAGCCATTGAGCACTCCTTACTTTTAACTTGCTTGGTTGTGTATATTTCCCAACAGTCTCTTCATTAATCAAGTGTTTGTGCTCAAATGTAACCTGAGAATGAATGTTGTTTCTAACTGCTAAGCACTGTTGAGTGCATTTACAGTGACCCAGTGAAGTTTCCCTGAGATACTTAAGATTTGTGATGCTCTTTACAAAAGCCTGCTCGGAGCTCAGACTAGAGACAACGGTAAGTTTACTAACTCCTAAGGTGCTCTGGCATCCAGGCTTGATGTGCACGCTCACAGTTGAACCACCTAATGCCACCTGACTGTGCATGAGCACCATGGCATCCTATATCAGCAGTAAGTCAGTCAGCTGACCAGAGAGAGAGTAATCGTTGAACCCAGAAATAGTCTTTGAAAGTTGATGTTTTAAAAGAATAATATCTTCACTTATAGACACAACAGTCATGCTTGTCTTGTAGATATGATAGTATGTTATTGTAATAATGCAGACAATGATGTATGGCTTTAAGTAGACTGAATGACCTTCATGGTTCGATGTTGGTTATTGACCAAACACTGTGTGCCATTCTTGTGGTATCAGGGCATAGTGTCCTTCTCGCTGATAGTGTAGGAATACAAACACTCAATCTGACCAGATATATCTATACTCAATAAGGAAGGGTGGAACATGCATTAAGCCGTCACTTTAGACAAATCATTTAACAGTAACCTCAAACATGAAAGGCGTCAGTAGCTGCGTTTCCATTACATTTTTTCGCAAAATAAAAGCGATGTTTATCAAATTTCGACAAAGTACAATTGCGATTTGCGGGTGTTTCCATTGAATGGTGTTCAGTGCATAAGCGAGCCGTCTGCCTCTCGCGAGCCGTGTTTAAATGGCCGTTGCCTAGCAACGAGGTAAACTTCCTGCCCGTGCGACCTCGTATTCCTAAAGCCTTTTTGCACACCAACATGGACGAGACACAAAACATTTTGCGTTTTGGAGCAGCTATTTCTGTGACCATTACTGCTGTTGCCGCTGCTGTCATCAGAAGACGAAGGCAGCGGGTGATAATTCAAAGGCAAAGCCCGTATGTATGGGAGCGGACACGGATGAGCGATTTCTGGGAGAGGATCGTTAATGAGGAATTCACAGACGAATTGTGGATTCAAAACTTCAGAAAAATACAAATACAATTCAAAACTTCAGAAATAACTCCGTCTCCTCCCCCGTCCACATATACCGTGCCATCTACGCTTGAAATGAACTGGTCACTTGACCCGCTACGTCACGTCCGGTGACAGAGAATTGCGAGAAAAGTGTTTCCATTACACTTTTGCGATATACTTCTATATCGACACTTCTGAAAAACCACCTCATGAGAGCGTAAAAACTCTTTAGCGATATTTGGGAGGTTTTTCGAAATGTAGGTGTTTCCATTACCAGTTTTCTATTGCGATATTTACGTTTTGCGCAAATCTATGGGTAATGGAAACGCAGCTAGTGAAAGGTGTCAGTGTGAAGTTAAAGAACACTTAAACAGGACACACTCTCCTGTTGGACACGCTCGCTGCTGTAGGCTCTCTTGTGCTTTAGTTACATAACAGTCTCGCTGAACACTGGGACTATTGGCATGTGGGCAGCCTCCAGAGTTTTAGTGTTGAAACTTAATCCCTTTTAAATGCCAAGAAGTTGAAACACTGGTCTGAGGTGCACTATCTTTTGAATATCTGAAGAAGAGCTGATTTATTGTTTCTTTTGGTCATCACCTGAGGGAAATCTTTGAGAATGCTTTGTTTAAAATGCACACCAGTACGACAGCTTGACTTAGCTGTATTTGTTTTAAGAAATATTCGACAGACAAAAGGATTCATGAAGGCTGTTGGCCTCGAGCCAAACTCAGTCTCAGCTGGATTTTTAGTGACCTTTTATGAACTTAAGTGACCATGCAGGTTTTTTCAAGGTAACATGCTATCAGGTGTAGTGTCTGGTGGTTAAAGGAAGAAGCAGCACGAGGTTGTTCAGAAGGTTTTGATTTAGATTAGTATTATCTAGACTTGAATTCCCTCTGTTCTGGCTATCTGCGATTGAGGGTTACAGCTCACTTTTACTCTGTTTTTTTAAATTTGGATTGGATCAACCTTGTCAAACAACATCCTTTCAAACTTAAGTATATGTACTTTTCTTTAGAAGTGTTACTTTGATGCAAGTTACTATTTTTTTTATCTTGCCTGAGTAAAGCCCTTTCATTGGATCAGCACAATCATGATCTCAGGGTCAAAGTTATCCCAACCCTACTTAGAAGTTTCAGAATATAAATTCAAAATTGCGTAACCTGATCATATCCAATTCAGTAATCCCTTACACATATTTTCAATATTTGTCCCATTCTCATAGTTTTATGCCAGTCAGTTTACCTTTGTACAACTAAGCTCCGGTTCTCAGCCTTAGACGTGAGGTGATCAAGAGAGGTGTACACCCGAGTTCTACTGTATGGTCAACAAGACATCTGATACTTTATCCTCATTTGGCTTCACACTAACCGATCTAGCAGTTGGAGATGCAGCTAAAGCTCTGCTGCACGGCTTATAGAGGCAATTAAATTGGTTTTTAGAGCACTCTGATTAGTGAATACCTTTATTTACCCAACTTGCATCAAAATATAACTTTTCTGTGCCAAAACTATGAAAACTCTGCTACACGTAATTAAGATTTAGTGTGATTGACACTTGGATTCTGTCTTGAATCCATCCTGAAACATCCAATAAAGTTCCTGTGATTTGAGTGACAACAAACTTCAATAGCTTGTTTTAGGAGAGTGACATTTTTGAGTTTATTTTGTATTCAAGTAGTGAGTACAACCTAAACAAGAGCCAGCTGGAATATTTTGACTGGTGCTGATTTTATTCTAACGTCAGTGTCAGACTTTGAAAACATTGTCCACTCTTCATATTCTTGCAGGAACATATCCATTCGTGACGTCATCCAACTGCACGGTGGGAGGAGTTTGTACAGGTCTTGGTATGCCGCCCCAGAACGTTGGCGAGGTCTTTGGTGTTGTGAAAGCGTACACGACCAGAGTGGGCATCGGAGCTTTCCCCTCAGAACAGAGCAATGTAAGAGCTGACCTAGGCCGACACTCTCCTAACAATATAGATTTACACCAAGTTACAGCAGCTGTCATCAAAATTAATATGTTTGCAATGGATGCAGGGCTTTACATGTCATGAAAACTTTAGAGGAGGGTCAGTAAAAGTAGCTTATTTTCCAACAGCACCCCCTTCAGGGCAATAACACACACTGCCACCACTGACCACCTGTAATTAACTTACTGTCATGATCATCTGGTAAACTTTAGGAGATTGGAGAGCTCCTTCAGACTCGGGGGAAGGAGGTGGGAGTGACCACAGGCAGGAAGAGGCGATGTGGCTGGCTGGATCTGGTGCTTATTAAATATGCACACATGATAAACGGCTTCACAGCGTGAGTTCACCTTGATTCATAGGTTTCAACTTCTCTGAACTTGTCATTTTTACAAGACTGTGAGAAAAAAGATTTTGTTCACTTATTTATTCAATATTTATGTATGTATTTTTTTTATAATATGATATTATGTTATATTTATTTTTATTTACTTTCCAGAAAGGAACTGTCTGAGTCAACTTTTTCATAACCTTTGTGTCCTCTATGTCTTGTCTCAGTTTAGCGCTTACCAAACTGGACATACTTGACGTGTTGGCAGAGATTAAAGTGGGAGTAGCATACAAAGTCAACAACCAAACTATACCTCACTTTCCAGGTGAGCCGACACAGACATTTAAAGTTGAATTTAAATGCCAAGAATCAGGAGCAAAGTCTCGGTGTACTGTAGTGTCAGGCCAGACTGATCAGAGCTAAATATCGCATCTGCTCCCAGGCTCGCTTCACCTTCACCTATTTATAGTGAAATCCATTTTAAGATGCAGACATTGATTGCAGTCCCTGAAAAGCAACATGATGTTATATTGCCCGCTTCCCGCAATACCCAGTCTCCTTTGTCTTATTGATTTTGTGACAGCCAATCAGGAGGTACTGCAGCGTGTGGAAGTCCAGTATGAGACACTGCCGGGATGGAAGAGTGACACTTCAGCCGCGAGGAGTTTTGAGGAGCTGCCTGAGAATGCTCAGAAATATGTTCGTTACGTCGAGGAGCATGTGGGAGTGCCTGGTATGACCCCTATGTGAACACAGTGATTGATATGAAGTTAACGTTTAGATGACAGGACCACAGTTTGAACACTCTCTAACAAAATTTGATGGTTTGTAAATCATTTAAAGCTTTTATCTATCTGAAAACAGCTCAGTCAAATGTAGAAATTAAAAAAAATTGTATTAAGGATATTTTCATTTTATATTGATGCCAGCAACATATTTCAAAAAAGTAATCACGGGTACAGCAAAACATTAATCAGGTTTTCTAATGCGTTTATGTGTGACCTGCAAAGGCCACTAACTTCTGTGGGTTCAGGCCATAAAAGATGAATTTTCGATGGTCTGATGAAACACAAATATCCATCCACCTTCTACTTAAACATGTCTTTGTTTCTTCAGTCAAATGGATCGGTGTGGGAAAGTCTCGGGAGTCCATGATCCAGCTCTTCTAGACGATGGCAGGTGCAGCAAAGAAGATGCACCACAGCGAATCAACTGTACCCTTCGTACCCTCCCCATCACACACACAGCCGACCTACCTGTCTGATGTGTCTGTCCGAGACATGACCGCCATAACTGTTTTCATGCTGAACTGTCATATCATCAGACTGTCCCGTGTTACAGAACGGACCTCTATGGATCAGACTCACATCAGACTGACCTCCCTATATGAATGTTTCTCAGCATCTGGGTTGGATTTTTAATAGTTTTAAACTGCAGATATCAGCTTCAAGATCAACCGCTTCTCAAATTGGTTCCTGTTTTTATTATAGCCATTTGTCAGAGACACGCAGGGCAGCACACTGCTGTCAGGTTTGAGAGGGGACTTGAGGAAATGGACTCAACATAACCAGATTAACACACAGGGTCGTTGCCAACAGGAGCTGTCCACGGATGTAAACTTTGGTCATGTGTAATTTTTGTCAATCTTTTCTGTGTTTTAAATGCGCTGTTTCAGTCTGGTGTTAAATCAATTTTAAAAAAAAAACGTTGAACCTCTGCACTTTAGATGCTTTGGACTGTATCTGTTTTATGTTTTGTTTGGACAGGTTTACATCACATCCTGACATGATAAAGGGATACTTTAATACTTTTTATGTGCCTTTTTTTGTTTTGTCGTTTTAGGAGTTTAAGATTATTATATCACCTTCGAGTTAATCAAGAGAATAACTGTTTAAAGTTTGTGTAAATTGTGACTGCTCCCAACAAATTCTGCTGATGTGATATGGGTGCTCCCCTTCCTGTAAGTGTGAGGACTTCAATTAGCAGGTAAGTGTTTTTCACCAGAGGATCTGGTCAAGCTTATGAAAATAAATTCAGAAGGCCTGCATATAACAACTCTACACAAAAACGTATTCTGCATTTCCAAAGTGCTTCTCAGGTTATCACGGCATCTTCACATTATATTGAACAGCGATAAAGTCTCTGACACCAGCTAACTGGTGATAAATACTTTATTGATCCAGAGGAGAATTTCAGTACTGGCCTGGCAGCCGCTCATGTCTGGTGCCTGAAGACAATTTTTCTGGTGAAGGCTAGAATCAAAAGGAGTGAAAGCACCTATCTCATTTTGCACATGCAGAGCCAAAGGCTGTTAAACCAGAGCTGGACATAGTTGTCAAACACTTTAAGCAGCTGATATTTGTCTGGCTGCAAAGGTAAAGTAGCTGAAGGTCACTGTCAGGTGTTGGAGGCATTGGCTGCAATATTTTGGTACCGTTCTGGAGGTGGATAAGCTGCTGATAAAAGCTGTAGTTGGAGGAAGAGGTGAAAGATGCTGGGAAAGTTGGCAGAAAGAGATTGCAAATGTGAATTTGTGGCAGTGGCTGCAGGTGAAAGTGGAAGCTGGTAGCTCCAGTTGTCAACAACAAACAAAGTGGTCGCAGGTTGTCACATTCAATGGGTCACATTGAGGTTTTTTAGAGGTTAGAGGTCACATGAGGAGTCTGCTGATATCTATGCAGGCTCAATGCAGGGGAAGGCTGTTGCTGGCTGCTTGCAGAGACTAAAGCTGAGAGGTGGCAAAAGATGTTTTCCACAGATTACAGGTTTGTAGTGAGCAGTGCAAACAGCAATCGGCCAATCTCAAGGCTGATAGATACCATCAGAACCGTCAACTGAAGGTTGTTCCTTTTTACAGGTGACTTTAAGTGCTGATGAGTTCAAGAAGAACATACGATTGGAGACAGATGTGCTGGTTAAGACAGCTATCTTTTCAAGAACCGAGGCAGTGAAAATAAGACAATCTGAAAATGGATTCAAGCTGCAGGTCATAGATGATGTGCCCAGGTGTAGTCAAGCGCATGGTTGTAGGCAGAGGGTGAAACTGAAGGCCCAGATGTGCTATTGCACATGGTCTTATGGTTGAAGTGAACAATGGGTCAAAAAAGATGGAAGGTAGAGTTGGCCACAAATTGCAGGAGTGGCCAAGTTATTTTAAAAGTTTTTTTCTGAAAGGTGCCAGCTGGTGAAGTAGGGTTGCCGACCGTCCCTTGAAAAACTGAACAAAACTGAATCATCCCATATTTAGAAGCAAAAGTATGCATCCTGTATCAAGCTGAAAAGGGACACATCTACTGAAATCATTTTACATGTAATTTCGACCGAAATTGCACGTCATGTCAACGTCAAACGGCCTGTTTTCTGGAGATACTTTAAGTTTTATCGATAATTTCGAACTTCATTGAATATGAGCAAGCCAGGGGTTTAATAAAAAGATCATTTAACGTTTAGTTTTTACTATTAAAAAGGAAACTTTGTGTTCAAGTTCAGCTCAGTTAGCTTTCCTTGTGTGTTTACTCTTCCATTCATGACTTATCTGTTCTGAACTGGACGTCGAAATGACAATGACAAAAAAACTTTCATTCTGTACCTTCAGGAGACGTGATTTAGACGTCGAAAAATTACGTTATATGGACGTCATTTCGACGTCGCATTGTGCAGTGAGTTACAAAAATCCGACGAAAAAGCCTACAGCTAAAGCAAGAATTCCGATGAACACCGGAGATTGTCAAAAAGTTCATATCTTGCATTTTTCTTGACAGAAGTTGATTTTCTTTGCTCTGGTCACTTTTAGAAGTCTTTAATCCTTTCACAGTGGAACAAATCCGGAGTTTGAGGGTAAATTTCGGTGAAAATTGTCGAGTGAAAGTCACGAAAAATACTTTCTGGCTGACTGAGATTTTGTTTGTGTTCGAATGTTCGGTTTAAATGATGCACTTTCAGGGTCACCATGGCAACCAGGTTTTGGAGTTTCCGGAGTTTCCGGGTAATGTAGCCAGGCATGGACGTGAACTCGTGAGCTCCCTAAAATTGAACTCTTACAACTGCTGTTATCCTGGACAGTGACTAGCTAGAAGCTTTATCATAGCACCAACAGACCTAAGTCAAGACTGCATGGCAAATCTGAGAGGCAAAAAAAAAAAAAAACAACAACTGAAACGACAACCCTATACTTCCGAAACACGCCGCGGTAGCCACCAAGCTAACCTCGCCGGTATGGCAGACGGACTCGAGACACGTGAGAGCTTGTTGGAAGTTACCCACAGTAGTTAGGGAGATCTACTCAAATATATCGATAGAAAACATTGATGGCCAAGATTGAAGCACCCCTCTCTACTTAATCCGATCAAGTCCAGGAACTAGAGACCCGTCTAAGTACGAATGAAGACATCTTTAATGACTACAGAGGTTGGAAAAACAACGGTACCACCTGGGAGAAAAAAAAATGTTGATCTGTAAAACCGAAGCAGGAGATCTAATCCGAGGATTATCTACATACACGAGAAAGCAGAGGGAATGGATCCAGCGAGATTTACAGAGCAGTTTATACCGAAGGTGTTTGGCGGTGAAAACTTTCTGCTCCTGTCATGGTGGAGAGGACTGTCGGATAAACCGCGACCCGAGGAAAAGATCACAATAACCTGGACACTAAGAAGTGTCCTTTTACCTGGATTACAGCGCCGACAGAGTAACGAAAATCTTGCGGGGGAAAAACCTTGACTATGTCCTTTTCTACCCCGCTGAACTTCAGGTTAAACACCAAGGAGCTGCTCTTCTCTTCACCTGCCGAGGCTCAAAGTTACCTTTCTGAACTGCTCAAGTAAGTAAATTACCAAAGAAAAAGAGAGTTTTAGTTGTCATAATCTTAAGGGTTGTTGAAAATAACACACACTTTTTTTTGGTTTTTCCTTACAAACAACGACCTACTATTCAATTACACTGAAAAAAAGCGTGGATAATCTAATTTTTTCTTACAGATTTTCTACTATACTATATTTTCTGTGTGTGTGTGTGTGTGCGGATATATGCATATGTGCATATAAGAAGAACTTTATTACTCTTCGAAGGGAAATTCTTTTGTCTGTTGTCTCACTTGACATGTCTCTAACAGTTATCTAGTATTTACGTAAGAGTTGTAAAGTCTGATGGCTGTTGCTACAAAAGATCTTCTGAAATTTTCTGTCCTGCAGCAAAGAGAGAGGAGCCGTCCACTGCCATTGGCTCTTTGGTTCACCAAGGTGTTATGAAGTGGGTGATCCATGTTCTTTAGAATAGTCTCCACCTTCTTCAATGTAGATCTCTCCACCACATCCTCCAGTGAGTCCAACTTGAATCCAACCACAGAGCCAGCTTTTTTCACCAGTTTGTTCAGACGTCCTGCATCTTTGTGTTTGGTACTTCCTCCCCAGCAGACTGCAGCGTAGAACAGAACACTGTAGACACCACAGACTGATAAAACATCTGCAGCATCTTAATACAGATGTCTATTGATCAGAGTCTTCTCAGGCAAAAGAGGCGGCTCTGCCCCCTTCTGTAGATGAAGTCTATATTCTAAGACCAGTCCAACTCATTATCCAGGTGTACACCTACATATTTATATGATGTCACCACTTCGATGTCCACACCACAGGTGTTCACTGGTTTGGATCTACGGAAGTCTATGACCATCTCCTTTGTCTTTGAGGTGTTGAGGAGGAGGCAGTTTTTGTGACCCCAGTCACTGAAGGCTCTTATCAGATCTCTGTATTCAGCTTCTTGTCTGTTACTGATACTTGCCATGATAGCAGTGTCATCAGAGTATTTCTGGATGTGGCAGGACTCAGTGCTGTATTTGAATTTTAATTCTGTATTATTAAAAGTGTATTTTTTTTTTCTTTAATCCAAACCTAGCTCATGGAATGGGTGAGTGGGGGGAGAGAGTATGTACCCTCTTAAGTACACTTTTGTTTTTCTTTTCTACTATTTATATATTTATGTTAACTTGATGTTGTGTTACTGCCATTATTATTTGTGTATGTTTGTGTTCTGTATTCTTTTCCCTTTATTTTGATTATGCCTTAGTTTGTAGTCTTATATAGTCATAACTATGATGATTCAAATTTCAAATCTGTATTGTCAATGTCATCTAAAGAAGGTGGATGTTGTCATCAATTACTCACCAATGCTTTAGATGATGTTGGTGTCTGCAAAGGCTGTGGTCTGAGGAGAAGGCTTTGGAAAGCCACAAACTACAGGTGGAGTTGGCTACAGTTTCTGGCAGAAACTTGAGTTTGAGGCTGTAGGTTTGAGGATGCTTGTGTTTAAGGCACTGGCTACTGATGTTTGGCAGAGCCTTTTGTTTGAATCATGGGCTGCATCTGTAAGCCACAAATGCTAGTGGAGGTGACACCAGGTCACTGGCAGAGGATTTAAACAGAACCAATATAAACAGCAGTCTTTAATTTTGCACAGATAGAGCTAGACACTGATAATTTCGGAGGAGACTGCAGGTAGAAGCAGTTCATTGTTGCTGACAGAGGTTTTAGTTGGAAAAAATACTCTTCTTTTTTTCACATTATCAAGGTGGAGTTTGGCACATTTTCCCGACAGAGGCTGCAGGTGGAGGTAGCTGATGGTTGTTGGCAGAGGAGGCAGTGGCAGAGTTGGCATTAGAGGCTACAGTAAGAGGCATCATCTAATGTAGATAGAGGTGTTGGCCAGATCTCTTAAACATAAGTCACTGGTGAAGTAACTGACAGAGGTTTTTCCTTAAAAGTTGCAGCTGAAAGAGGTAACTGATGGTTCTTGGCTGGTGGATAGGGGTTCGGCTTGTAGGCAGAGGTTTACAGTGAAGGCAACTGTCTTTGACATTGAGCTGGTGGAGGCAGAGGCTGTATTAATGCAGAGGCTGGAGGTCTTTATTTTTGTTGATGTGCAGCAATATGGTGAAAAAAATGGTGGAACATGTTGGAGTCAGATGTTTTTTTTTTTAGATGGAGGTAGTTTGGAGGATATGCTGGAAGTGGATGCCTGGTGTCCAGATGTTACACAAGGGAGGCAGGACATTTTTGAGAGGCTGAAGGTGGAGGATCTTTTTGTAATATTTACAAGTCTTATGTCTAACACTGATATTTACAAGTCAGATTCTTAAAATGACAGTATTTACAAGTCTTAGCTTTTCAGCTAATGTAAAGACATTAGGTCCTTAGTCTCTTTTATGGTGGAGCCTTAGGTTTTGGTTCCAGGGAGGTGTCCACATAAAACAAGGGAGGAAAAACTCCAACCCCGTACGAGACGCCCACATGAACGAGTCCATTCTCATCTGCAGTCTCAGAAAATGATGGACGGTCAGATCGCTCCCACAGCTTCTGCTTTAAGACTCGTCCCAGATGAGGACGGCCGGTCTTGTACCTATGGATCATTGTTTTTGTTAATCATGACACAAAAGTTCGAAAAAGTTGGAGGCTGGTAGCTACAGTAGTCACAGAGGCTGCAGCTGGAGGCAACAGATGGTGGTCAAATTTAGATAAATTGGCAATAGCTTTTAGCAAGTGCAGGTGGCTGCAGTTGATGGCAGAGATTTGAGTTTGGGCTGAAGGAGGCTGTAGGTTCCAGCCTACAGCCTTCCAGGTTTTTTATTTTTTGTTTGTTCGTTTGATTCTTGAATTCCAGATGTAGACTGTACAGACGAGGACGGCCAGTCCTGTACCAATGGATCATTGTTTTTGTTAATCATGACACAGAAGTTTGAAAAACATCAGGTCATGATGAAGCTAATGGTAGATTCCTGATTTTTGACATAAACAAACCCAAGCATGTCATCCACCACACTGTGGAAGAGCTGCTGGTACTCTTGCACTGAATAGTGGTGGATCATCAGTGGACCATTGTTCTGCACTGGAGCTGTGGAGGGCTGACGTCCAGGGACAGCTGAAGGGAGCTCAGTAGGTGGAATCATGGACTGAGGCCTTTGAACCAGAGGAGGAGCAACAGCATCACTGGTGGAGTGCTGAGGAGCAGGATTCTGGGTCAGCTCTGCAGGATGATTTTCAGCAGAAGGACGTGCCGCAGGGGCACGCTTTCTCTTCTGTCTGGCAGCAGGAGCTGCATGATGGTGCTCTGAACCCTGGGAAAAAATTTCAACACACAAGAAAATGTCAGACTCCAGTCTTCAACTCTATCCTTTATCAGAATTAGTGTCAAACTAGACAAAGGCCCCAACTACACAAATGCAGATATATTTCAAACCGCACATATTTATGTCCGCAGCTCGTGCGTGCGGATTAAAAAGAAAAACAACAACAACGATGGTGGACACACAGGGTACCAGATAGGATTGAATTTGAAGGCTACGTGTGGACACAGATATTTTTGAGAACTGACACATGTGGACGGGAGTCCAAAAAGTCTTTATTTAGACGGGAGTACAAAAATATCCTGATAAATAAATATCTATATATGTGTAGTCCGGGCCTAAGTTTCAACTTATGCACAGCTGGTACAACCCAGTGCAGGTTACAAGTAGAATAAAGCATCTGAATTCTCAGTTGAGGTACAAAAATCAGCTTTTTTCTGCTAGTTGATTGGATAAATACTTGTTGACTTGATTATGAAATCTGCTGTTTGTATGAAAACTTCTTTGACAACTTTATACAAAGTCTGAAGATGTAGCTGAGACTTGATGACAAGATGTTTGAGATTGGATTTTGGGGAAAATGTAGATGGATTGAGGAATAAAAAGAGCCTGTACAGTATTGAAAATATAGTCCACTTTGTGTTGTGGGTTTGTATAGCTCTCTAATGATCTGGTTTTTAAGAGTTTCACACACTGTTGGGACTTTTTCTCTGATTATTAACATCAAATGTGTTACCTGGTCACTTCCACAGCATGAACAGGGATTGAAAGCTCTGGACTTTCTCTTTGCCAGACGTACTTAGACTCTCCTCGCCTGGCAGTAATCATGACCCTGAGGGCGATGAGGAACATCAAACTGCCAAACAAAAAACACAATTATTTTAGAATTTTAGCTCCAGTAAATCAAAAAGGACACTTAATAATCTCAAATCCCAGTTGCAAAAATTCAAACAGCTGGAAAATGACTGTTTTCTCCAGCATAAATGGCTCTTTAGTCCTTCAAGCTCATCCTCAGTGGTTCATTTGGATCAGTATAAGCTGCTGACTGACTGCAGTGAACTCAATAAAGGAATGAGTTTATAAATATTCACTAACCGAAAAATAAATAAACACAAAATGGAAATGGGGATGCTCTTCGACCAAATTACATCAACCATCTCAATGAACCTAACTTTTTCGGGATGTCTAAATCAAGACACAAACTTGTGTTTGATATCATGCTAAATACACTACAAGACCTTCTGAAAGCTGTAAAGACTCACAGTGAGGCAGAGGAAGCATAAAGACATTTAAAATATATAATTTTTTACAAAATGTCAACTTTTTTCAAACGGTGTTGAAATGATGATCACATTAGATTGCATAATGTAAATCCAAATTTCAAATGGCAGATTTGTAGTAGTTGCTATCAAAACTTTGTGCCAGTTAAAGAGGGAGATAAATTTGGAAATATAATTATGATTGACAGTTCTGATTCCTTTTTTTCCAATGAATTAATCCTTTATAAATACACCCCATCACTTGTGTAAGCCAACATTTGAATATGGAGCCTTCAAACAGCCTGTTTTCTGGAGATACTTGAAGTTTTATCGATAATTTCGAACGTCAGTAAATATGAACAAGCCAGGAGTTTAATAAAAAGATCATTTAATGTTTAGTTTTTACTATTAAACAGGAGATTTTGTTTTTAAGTTTAGCTCAGTTAGCTTTACTTGTGTTTTCACTCTCCTGACTTATCTGATAGTTCATATCTCGTCTGAGGGAAATTATTTGGGCAATTTAAATATTTGATGTGTTAAAGATAACATCGTGCAAGTTTATTCTCTAAAAACATTATTCTTTTCTGATAATAACGATAGATAACCTTACAATGATCTGTCGAAAAAGCCTACAGCTAAAGCAAGAATTCCGCTGAACAAAGTTCATATCTTACATTTTCCATGACAGAAGTTGAATTTCTTTGCTCTGGTCACTTTCAGAAGTCTTTAATCCTTTCATAGTGGAACAAATCCGGAGTTTTAGGGTAGATTTCGGTCAAAATCGTCGAGTGAAACTCACGAAAAATACTTTCTGGCCGACTGAGATTTTGTTTATGTTCGAATGTTCGGTTTAAATGATGCACTTTCAGGGGCACCTTGGCAACCAGGGTAATTTCGTTTAACGTCAGCACGTGCGTTCATACAGTCTGGGCACACTGAGCTAAAAACATTAACCTTGTAGGACCGCAAATAACATTATGGGGACAAAATATCTCTGATGTGGCTTCTTCCCAAAATTCAGGTAATAATATACAAACGTGATTTTGATAAAACTGAGGTTCGGGCCTCAACGAATAGATTGATTACTAGATAGATTGCAATAGATTATTGATCAGTTTTTGATATTTTGTTGTTGTCTACAGTACTATCACACACGCGAGTATAGAGGGTAGTTTTCTTTATAAACACTAGAGGGAGCCATTTGACTATGAATGAGTATGAAGCACAACCACTTAATTATAAACTGACCACTGAGGGTTTTTTTTATGTGCTCCAAAATTGTTTATCGAAAATATGATAAAGCCACAGACACAAAGGTCAAGAGATTAATTCAGAAAAGAAATTTAACACAGAAAGAGCTAAACACCAAGTGATTAGAGGTAACTAATATATTTACACAAGTGCTGAACAACTGTACTTCAGTGTCAATTTTTAGAAATTGTTTTATACATTTTCAATTTGCTTTTGCACCATACAGTAAAAATAATGAGTAAATTTTGAATTTTGTAATGAAGATAAAGTCAGTCTTGACCAGTGGATATACATTCAGCAGCAGCAATATAGTTGAGACCTGCAGCTTTTCAGAAATGCACCTCAGGAATTATAATCCAGTCAAATAAAATGCAGAAGAGCCCTGTAAATTGTCCTACTTGTAGTTCATTCACATGATCATACTTTCTCAGTTTTCTTGCAATTAAGTATTTTAACACTGCATTTCCTGATACCACAGTAAAATATCTGAGTACACCTCAGTTGAAATCTCTCACTTTTCCTTCTCTGTTTTCTTTATTTTTTATTCATACTCTCTGAAACCACAGGTTGGCTTTTGACCACAGCTCACCTGCTGCTCATTTCCCTGTCTTCACCAAGCTTCCGCTCCAATTTGAATACATCTGCATGTACCAACAACCTCTTAAAACCCACAAACGACAGATGTGTCAGCGCAGGACAAGCACCAAAGTGTTCTTCCCTGATTTTAAACTGGACATTTATTAACTGATAAACCAAACTCCACTGAAGTCCAGGGTGAGGACATTACCTAGTGTGTCACCTTGAAGCAAACACATAAAACACACACTGTGGTGGCTGGCTATGAGCCGAGTCTTCCTCAGTATTGTGTGACTGTTTTGATGGGAGGCTGGACAGCGTCACAGCGGGCTGAAGGGCAATGCTGCCCCTCAATTTGGGTCGGGGCTAATTTTGTGACCAGTCACCTCCCTCCCTCTTTTGTCCCCTTCATCATCTATCACCTCCTCCCCCTCTTCTTCTTGTACAACTCATTCAATCCTTTCCTCCCTCCAAACTCAACTCCATAGCCCACCATCAACCCCTTCATCCTTTTTAGCGCTGCCCCCTCCTCCTCCTCGTCCTCCCTCCTTCATTTGAATCCCACAGTGAGGCCTCTTTGTCCGATGGCTGCCGCTGCATTGTGCTGCAAAGGGAAGCCGAGTAAATGGACAAGCAAATGAGTTTTTCTCCTTCAGCCAACACACACTTACAGGCACTCACTCACACATACACACCCACACACATACACACCTTCATGCACAGACTTAAAAACACAGTGCAAAGATATCAAAAAAAGTTGTGAATGAAAGTTGTTCCTTTTTTTTTTAATTTACTTTAAAAATTTCTTGAACTGAATCTCTTTTCATCAAGAGTCCATGACCTTTGTCCTGGAATCAAAAGCTTTTCTGAAAAATGCCAAAAAAAAGAAAACACTTAGCGCACAAATCATCTTGTCATAATGTTGTCCATCATTCAGCAAGCTCTGCTTCTGGAGAAAGTGGTGCAGATGGTGGTTTTTAAAAATTGCTTTTCTTTATTTATTTTTAAAATCTTACAACTAAAAATCTCAGTTACCAAAACCTGCTTTCAATTTTGTTTGGCCATGTAAGTGCACAGATGATGCTTTTAGCGTAAAGAGACATATCATTAATTGATAAAACAATTATGGGGAATAAAAACCCTGTTTAAACATCCAGCAGACAAGTTGTCTTTGTGGCCACCTGATGTATTTGCTGGATGTCCTACACCTCTCCAATGAGATCAGCTTCCTGCTGCAACTTAAAACGTAATGAAAGGAGAATAAACCAAACTGAACAAACAAAAATTAATAAATGAAGCATGTGAAGGACAACCACTTACTTTAATCTATTACCTGGGGCACTAGTTTTGCCCAAAACATCTAAAAAAATCTGATGTCCTATCTACAGGGGTCACAGCCCTTACCTTAGAGGTCACTGGTTTGACTCCTGGCCCTAACCCCTTTTTCTGCATGTGTTCCACTGCTTCAACTCCGTTAATTAAGGTAAAGACTGACAGAAATAAGAGTGCATAATATCAAATTCACACAATCAAAGACAAAACTGATTATTTATTTTCAGCAGCTGAATTTTAGAGCCTGTTTTCATCTCTTTCCTAGAAATGGTGATGTCCACTTGTAAAGCTTACAGTAAGGATGGAGTTAGATGGCAGGATTACCTGTTTTTTTTTTTCTTTTATGACTTTTTTTTTTTTACATAATCTTTTGCACTCATAGCTGATAGAGGAGCAGGATGAAGAAAATTTGATATTTCCTGCTGAAGTATTTTTATAGATAGAAACTTTAATGAACTGGCAATGTGGCAATGAACGTGATTTAATATCTATGCCAACCTGTGAATGCCTTACCGCTCTTTGATAGTAGAAATAAAGAGGAAGATTTGCTGAGAGGTTGTTAATCCTCTCATCTAGCTTGAACAAGACTATGGATGTTGAGAAATTCAAACAGCAAAAAGAGGTGGCTCACTGCAGATAAGAAGGGAATGTTCACTTGATGAGTTCAATGTCAGCCTCTGTTATTTTCTCTGACTTGAGAGCGAAGCAAAGCTCGTAGTATTTAGCTTGAATTTGTAAGTTTGATGGGCAAAAGAGTTTAAAAAAAAGTTTTAAGAGGTTCAAATATAAAAGAGAAATTCCACCCCAGAGAAAAATTACAATAAAAGTTTGTTCCTTTTTTACTGGAGCTTGGAAAATTGCACCTGAGGTCATAACTTATAAACCCCAGCCACAAAAACTGACCAGGGGAAAAAAAGGTCAGGTCTGTGTTTAAACTTTTCTCTCTGAAAAGTTAGTAATTCATCTTGAAATTAAACTCAGCTAACTGTCCTTACAGCTAATGTGTCCTATTAATCTCCGACTGTATGGTTTGTTTAAATAAATATCCCTTAAAGTGATTAAAAGGTGTGTTGCAGTTCAGTACTTATAAAACCCTCTACCTGCCACTGACCGCTGACCCATGGCTTTAACTCCTGAGTGGAATGTGTGCCTGTAAAATGTCTATGGGGTGGTTTTAACTCACTATCTCTACCAACCCTCCTTCACCTGCTTCAATTCTCCCCCCTCCTTTTTCCAACCCCTCCCCCCTCCTCAGCCAGAACTGTGGCCACTCTGTAAAAGCGCCCAAACACAGCAGATGTGTGACGGCCGACACTGTTAACAGCTGTCAGCTCCTGTTCACACCGGCTGACCTGCAGTAAATATATCCTCTGAACTATGATGACCAACAGCTGTGGTGCAAACTTCTCGCATTAAAGACAACCATCTAGAAATGTCCATTTATCTTAGATTTTTATTATTTTTTTGTATATGTTAAGAGTGGATTGTGTCCTTACTTAAAGGGATATTCCAGCGTAAAATTAAGTTAGGGTCAAGCACACTGTAACACTAAGTTAGACACCCCGTTGAGAGATGAATGTTGCCGACCGCTTGCTTCTGTAGTTATACCAACTTAAGTAATGACCGCACGATAGCAATACAGACTTACTTAATCATTTCTTTGAAGTAATAATTATCATATTAATCATTTTGCACTACGGAAGCGGTAGTTCTTCTGCCTTTGCATATCAGTCTGATTGCATTCCCATGAAGTAATAATCATAAATGTTCCTACTTGAGCTGCGTCACCCCCGCTGCAGTTGATGGACTCGCCCGGAGGTCTCCGTACAAATAAGCGGCTGCTGGAAGAAAGATGGTGAGTTGTGTTTAGTCTCTTTGCTAAAGAAATCAGGCAAAGTTAAAAAGATGTTTAGTGGCTAGTACTATGGCTTGGACCCTATATGTACTGTTGATGAAGTTAGGTGCTGTTATGAGCATTATTTGTGGCTATAGAGTGGCGTTTCAGTTGAGCGCGTGGCTCTCTGTATTGCTATTTGCGGTCGTAGCTAAAGTTGGTATAACTAGAGAAGCAAGTGGGCCGCAACATTCGTCTCTCGATGGGGTGTCTAACTTGGTGTTACGGTATGTTTGACCCTAACTTAATTGTATGCCGGAATATCCCTTTAACTAACCTGGCGATCGCATTACATAGAGTTGCTCTTGCTTAGCAACAGGTGGCTACCCAGCTAACCAGCAAACAGCTAGCGTCACGAAAGCTAAACATCACCAACCTTTCATAGGTAATTTTGAAGTTTATTGTAATGTCTGTAAAATTCAAATTCTATTATTGAACATAACATGACAGTTTAAGGGTCCGCTCTCTCAGTTGTATTAGCATGCAAAGAATCACAGGATGAGCAGGGCTAAGGAGGATGTACCTGACACAGCCTCACTGATTTAGTGGTTCCCAGGCCTGATAAACACATATTTATCCTTGAAAACATCCCTGGCCTTATGAGTCTTGCATTTCCCAGCAAACACTTTTTTCTGTAGTCATTTCAAGACAAGAGCAAGAGAGCTCAAGGGCTGCCATACATGTAATTCTCATTTGGGGAAAGCATGATTGTTTGTTGTGAAAATACTCAGAAAGACCTCTGGTGAGTGAAGTGACATGTGGTACCTTTCAGGATTGCAGGGTTTTTATCCCAACTTTGACTGGGACCTTTTTTTCCGCAGACATGTCTATGTTTCGAGTTTATTTCCAGCATACTCAGCCTGAACTCCACTTTATCCAACCTCATTGTCTCTCCCTGGCATCCCTCCCCAGCTCAGCATCTGGCTGCTGTCCAACACCTCTCTACTCATCTCTGGCAGCTCCATCCTCGCCTGTTGCCCCCTTCCCTCAGCTGTAAACTCACTTATGTCAGGGCCCCTGGCTTCGACCCTGCTCCCAGTTCCTCTTCAGCCCCTCCCCGGCACCAGGCCCTTTGCTCCAACCCGGGGTCCCAGCCTCTGGCCCTGATCTTTTTACCTTCTCCCCAATCCAGCTTCTGTCGCCTTCCCAGCCGTCCAGCTCAGCATGAGAAGCCCAGCAGCTGTTGATCAATGGGCAGCCGGGGCCAACGCCTGCCTGTCCCCTCCCCTGACCCTCTACCCTTACACACACACACACACACACACGTATAGACACAGATGCATGCACTCAATCCCAAGAGAGGCAACAGATGGGGGTCAGCCAGAGGAAAGGGGTGTGGTGGGCTACAAAAGGCTGGGTTAGGTGTGTTTTTTCTGATGTTGCTGTATGTGTACGTGTGTTTTCGTCACAAAGTGTGCTCCACAAAGAGACATATAGACGTAGGCATAATCTGTGTGTGTATGTGTGTGTGTGTTTGTGTGATCCTGTGTGTGTTTAAAGGGCTGTGGCAGGACATTTGCTGGCCGCGTGTCTCCAGCGTGGACAGGTGTTGGCGTCAGCAGTGTCCAGACTCGTATCAGCAGCTGCTGTCACCCCTCTTCTTCCCCCAGCTCTCTTCTCTCATCTCTTCCCCCTTCCTCCCTCCCCCCTGACAGATGTAGTCACACCACCACCACCTCTCAGCTTTTTATGGACCCAGCCTGTTTTGACTTTAAATATTTGCCCAGGAGGCACTTGCTCTGTTTGGGGCACAAAACAGGGGGGGTGGGGGGAGTAGAAGAAGAAGAGAACAGGACCGCTTTGCAACCTGACACACACACCTACACACACTGACGCAAACTGAACAAACACACACAAACAGGTTACTGTGTGTATGATTATGTGCCCCTATGTGCACACACACACACACCTGTAAGGGCAGAGGTTGAGATCTGGTCCGTCCTGTTTTTTGCTCACAAGATGAGAGCAACGGAAGCTAACGGCTAACAGGGAGTAAGAAAACATTTGAACCACTGATCTGCTCTCATGGTGAAGATCAGCTGTCACTTGGGGAAACACAGCAGGAGTTGACAGCTGACAGCAATTGAACGTTGGAAGAAATGAGACTTTTTGGCTCCTCTGAGAAATGTCACATTGAGCGACCTCTTATACAAACATGCAGCCATTCAATCAGCCTCCTACTGCTCATAATTACCTTTTAAGTTTATGTAACTTAAAAGGTAATTATGGTAACAAAGTGAATTACCAAAAGTAAGAAGTGATTTAATTCTTAATGTAAATAGCCAACACTTAGGTGTATTGTGCCTAAAACTGCAGCCATTAAGGTTTAAATCAACTGAAAACTTTGATATCAGCAGTGACACAATGTATTAGCACCCAATTAAAGCAACTTTCTTTGCCTTTCTACAACCTGAAACTTCATTTTCACTTTTGTCATCACAATCAGATGTTTTTCAATGAAAAAGATTTGATTTGCAAAGACAAAAAACCTGTCCAGTGGAGAAAACAAAACTATTAAATGTAGAGACATACATTTTACTGATGGAGACCAAAACAGAGCTGATAAAGAACAGCAAACAATCGACTTAAATATATTTGGGGATTTGAAACCCACTTGTAAAAAATTGTCAAGGACATTTGTTAGCTGACATGTTCTCTACAAAAACCTTGGCTGTTGTTAGACATAGAAAGTGGAGTGATGTAGCTGTAGAATTAAAAAAGTCCAACGCTTTTATTGCTTTTCAGATAAGTAGTTAACCATAAGCACACATGGTAGTTAACCATGAGAAGGTATGCTGTTGTTGAAGTTGTTTGCATCAAGTTTTTTTCTCTCTCTGGGAGAAACATCAGTGTAGAGCCTAGTTATAGGAATTCGGGCTCTTTTAATTGATCCAGAAATTTGGTGTTTGGTACAAACTGGCTCTTCCAGCCGCTAAACTGTGGTTTATAGTTTTGTTCATGTACAAGAGACAGCATTAAGAGCTTAGCTGTTCGTGACTGACACATTACTAACTGCTGTCCATCTCTGCTGCCAATTTAAAAAGTACTGCCGATGATCAACGAATTACGGGTTGAAGATCTGGTACAACTGTTGCGTTGTCCCATTTCAGAGGATGCATCCTTTCAAGGACAAAGTCTACAAAGGACTAATGCTGGGTTTGAGTTACCTCTGAAGTCAGATGTCTGAGATGGGAATGATGTTACACCCGAGTTGACAGTGTCCCAGTAAACAAGTCGGAAAACCAAGATGGACACCTACTGTTAGCCGTTGTTAGCTGTTGTTTACAATTGTTGGCTGTTGTCAGTTGTTGTTAGCGGTTGTTAGTTGTTGTTAGCAATACCAGTTGTAAACAACGTAAAACACAGCATTTTACTCTACCAACACCATAGCACCATATTCACAGTTAGATGTTTGGCAGTACAACATATACCACTTATTTAATTCCACAAAAACAAAACAGAAGTGCTAATAAATGATACATTACGAGAGCTTTCACTGTTGCTCTTTACTGTTGATGCACTGCGCTGCCATCTTGGATTATGATGTTGTCATCAAGTCAGGGTTGGCAAGGATCGTCCAATGTACAAACGACCCCCCCGAGTCAGAATCCGACTTCAGGGGGTCATTCCAGATGAATCTCAGACTTGGAGCCCAGAAATCCCGACTTTCGAGTACAACTGGAACGCAGCAAAAGTCTACAAAGGACTAAGTCTTCACGGTCTGTGTGAACTGCCTGGGTCAAAATGTTGGAGTTCCTCAACCTCTTGAGAGTCTAAAAAGGGTACAGTGACTCACAGGATATGTAAGACTACGCAGGATGCACCTTATGAATTTTTTTGGTCTGGCAAAAGTAAAACGCATTTGAAGGAGCCTTTGAAATGGGACAGCCTTTGAAGAGGCGCTTTGATATAACTGGCTTTGACATTTGTCTTTGCGAAAGATGCAGCTTCTGAATTCAGACACAGTTTGCGTCAAGTATGGCCTTCCTGACTGTATTTGTATCATACCTTGAAACTTGATGTATTACAGTATATCTTCTGTGCGGATGATAATCAACATGAACTTTTGATTCCTGACTCTGTAGAGTAGTTTGTTAGAAAAAGATCCCTAATAGTTCCTCCTGGATTTGTATTCACTGAACAGCAAAGGTGAAGCAAATAGCTGAACAAAGAACCACGGATGAATGGTTACACCTGTAGTCAACATTTTCCTATTTTTTACAAGAAGCACATGCAGAACAGCAAAAGGCTAAAACTATGCATCAACAAACGCTAATCTCAAGGTGACACATGGACTGTGAAGTGTCTGTTTTTCCAAAAAATCTCCAAGGAGTGACTGAAGCCTCTGCTTGTGATACATCAGAGTGAAAGAGAAAGAAGTGCAAAGAGAGAGAAAGAAGTTAGAGAGGAATGTGGATATAAAGGAACGATATACAGTTGGGGTTTTGAGTTGAAAGATAATTAGAACAGCAGTGAAGGATTCTGCTGCTGATCCCCGAAAAAACACCTCCGCCAGCTGGGTTCAAAGTCCAGGAGGGAGAAAAGACAAGAAGGAGAGAAGACAGAGAGAGCGGGGCACAGGAAGGGAGAGATTTGGGGATCTAGCAGAAGAGTGGTAGAGCGCACCTTGTTGTGCCATCTGGGCCGACTCCCCCACCACAAAACACACACACATCCCGCCTATCTGCTCTTCCTTCTCCTCCTCCCGGCCCATTAGGACGAAGGATTAAGGTGGTGGCAATTACAAGACGCAGCCGACAGGAGCGTACCTGGCAATACATTTAACTGTCCAGCAAAGGGGAGGGAAATGAGGAGATTGGGGGGGTTGAGAGGTAGATGAAGAAGGTGGCAGCAGAGGGGGAGTAACAAATGAGATGGGCGGGAAAGGGATAATTAGAAAAAAGACAACACACACACACACATCAGGATTGTTGTGATAACAGCAAAAAGAAACTTTCTTCATCGCCAGCTCGGAAACTCATCTTCAGAAAAATGGCCGAGTGAGCAACTGAGTGCCAAACAGATGCTGGCACAATTGCTGCTATACCCCCCACCCCCTCCAACCCTACTTCACTAACTCCTCTACCCCCTCCATCCACCCCGCCAGCCAGGGGGGGCTACAGCTATGGATGGCGCCCATATGGCCGCAGCTGATGGGGGTGATTGTCGGTATTGTTCACTTTGTCAGCGATCCTGGGGATGCGGGAGAGAGCTAATGATAATGCAGAGTGCAGATGTGCGCCGGAGCAGCCCAGTCGTTAAGCAACAACAGCTTGTGTTTTGTGTGTGTGTGTGTGTGTATGTGAGGGGGAGAGTGAGCGTGCATGTGTCTGTTCCTGGGTTTGTGTGTGTATGTGTGCGTGAGAAGGAGAGTTACAACCACAGCTGCTTGCCAGTCTGTCTGCCTTCTTGAGAAGACCTTTTCGTAGATCTACAATGTGCACACACACACAAACTTCACGCACATCACTTTTCACATGCAGAAACATATAGCGCCTCTTTTTTTCTTCTTCAGCATCGATTCACACGTTTATCAAAAGTTCTCCTTGTGTATTTGGAACAGTTGCTCAAACTTTTGAGTAATTACGAGCTTTAACTGAATTATAACTTTCTTGAGCCACTGAGCAACAGTTCTTTCATTTTTAGTGAGACAGCAACAGATTTAAGTAGAAAAAAAAATCTCGTTTTTCTGTGAATTCAAAGCAGTGATCCAACAAATGTATTTACGTTGGCGGGGAGGGTACAGACTTAAATGTGTTTCTGTTCTGCTGTTAATTTTGTCTGTTTTCTAATGTTGTGAAACTTTTAATAGCTTAGAAAGAAAGCAGAGACGAGTTTCTTTAAGGTGACAGACATGCAACAGATGTTTTGTGTACAGAAATGACCGAATTTCATTTAAATTTAGAAGGCTGTTCTTAATTTATTATATTGTATTATATTACCAGCAAAGAAAAGGTTGGCCAAATTACTTTAATTATCTTGATTTAAGTCTGAAAAAAGTCTCTTTCCTTGTTTCTCCTTAACTTAAAGAGATATTTTGGTATAAAATTAAGCTTTGGTCAAACACACTGTAACACCGAGTTAGACACCCCGTCGAGAGATGAATGTTGCCGACCACTTGCTTCTCTAGTTACAACCGCACAATAGCAATACACAGTGGTCTGAGGAGCCATAAACAAACCTCAACCAAAACGCCACTCTATAGCCACAAATAATGCTCAGAACAGCACCTAACTTCATCAACAGTACATATAGGGTCCCAGTCACAGCAATAGCCACCAAACATCTTTTTAACTTTGCCTGATTTCTTCAGTAAAGAGACTAAACACAACCCACCTACTCTCTTTCAGCAGCCACTTGTTTGTACGGAGATCACAGGCGAGTCCATTACTGCAGCGGGGTGTTATGATGTGTTTGACCCTAACTTAATTTTACGCTGGAATATCCCTTTAAATCCTCTCTGGCATGATATTATACCTACTTACCCTGATGTCTGTAGAGGGGGGAAAATTCAGTTGTTTTAAATAAGAACCTTTCTATCATCTGCATGATGGCCAGTTGACTGACCGATATCTCCGCTGCATAACAATCGAATCTTTACATGTATATTGCCTCAATTCAAAAAAGAGTCAAAATATCTTTTTACACTCAGCAGGTCAAGAAAATAAATTTAATATAATTTGAGGAGCAGATCCCATTCCCTCTCCCCCACATCTACAGCCATGGGTTTAGAGTAAATGCCCAGTGCTTTAAAGCTGCTGTGAGGAACTTTTAGTTTGCGTAAATTTTTGAGCCCCCTCTGGACAATGGTATACCTATTATTGCTCACCTGGACATATGAAAGTTGTGTTTTCAGACAAAATCCTCTTGTTTTTGAAGAGTGAAATGTATCACTCACTCAGGTCTTGTCCGCACAAAGACGAAAAGGATATATTGCCGCTTCATTTTTCTTTATCTATTGCCACTTTAGGGGTCATAACCCTCGCTTCGGAAACCACAATCATACAGTACAAGTCTAACATACTGATCCAACTGTGGTGGTTCTCGCTCACTTTCACTTATTTGCACTGACACAATTAAGACATGAATATGATGCAAACAGAAAGAAGGGACGCTTGTCTTTTGACAACTCTGTTTCACTCTTTTAGCCCCTCTCCTTCTTCTCTTCTTCTTCCCGACCACCATACAGATGGTCCCAAGCTGCCTTCAATAATCCAATGCACAGCCATGCCAGTACACCCGAGGCTACACCCCTGATGCTTCACGACTCACACACATACACAGGGACAGTGCCAGTTCCCTAGGCAGGACCCCTGTCTCTCTAGCCCAGATTGGATCAGTTTGGTTCAGCATGGAGCGGTAACACTGGGCCTTAGGGCTCTACATGGGCCTACAGGGTCCTGCGTTGGCTTCAAGTAGCTGTGGCTACAACGGAAAAAAGCTCTTGGGCTTGATTGTGTTGTCTTTTGATGATAGCTATTGTTATTATTACACAAGCTGGAGTGGCCACATGTTTTTTTGGTTTCATTTTAAGCTTTTTTTTGAGAGGCACACAAGAGCTGAGAATCAATGAAAACAGATACAGAGAGCGAAAGGGAGATGTGAGGACACTGCAAAGAAACTTTTGAAGAGGAAAAATAGACGGGGACAAGTAGCTGTGTGTTTTCTGCACAAGAGAAAAAAAAACAGAGTAAGAAAAGGAAAGCAGTGTGATGAAGGCAGAGACAAATAGAGGGATGAAGGCGGACAGAGAAACAGGAGGGATGGAAACGAAGGATGGGTACGCAGAGGGAGGGATGGATGCGACGGATGGGGGAGGGATGGAAGAAGGGATGGAAGGAGGAATGTGACAGATGGGTCGTGCCTGGCCAGAGCTGGGAGGGAGCGGAGAGGTTGGCATCACAGGGTGAGAGAACACACACAAACACACACACAATACACACAATGACTGCACACATACATGCATGTTCGCCAGTTAACTCCTCTCGTGCACACTCGCTGCTATCAGGAGTGTTTTCGATGTCTTTCCTTGTGTCAAGAAAACGTCGACCATATGATAAATAGACAAATGGATGCCGCAGCAAACATGTTTGGACATATTGTTTGCATAAATTTATTTTTTCTTCTCTAGCTATCAATTTCTGTGTTGGCAGGCTGAGATAATAGTTCAATATGTTGAGTTTAATTCATGTTTTTACTTGGAGTTTTTTAAGTTCCCAAGAAATCCAGATAATCCAAACAAAATTACAAGTTAATGATCAACCTGAACCAAAAATCTAAGAATCTTTGCACTGCTAAACTGTTGAAGCGCAGCGTATCAATAAAATATACATATATTTTTGATGTACTGGACAAAATTTGAATTGAGATTAGTTCAGACACATATAAATAAAATATCCAAATACATGATCATGAAGAGATAAAGTCATAAACATGGTTCATCCACAAACTATTATTTCTCAGGAAAATTCTGCTGTAAATGTAAGCTGATGTAAGGGAAGGTTGCTAACATGACATTTAATTACTGACAATAGTGTTAGTGTGCTGATATAATGATTACTCATTGATATAATGTTCATGTTATAGAGTAATGTTAACCTGCTAACATGACATTAGTTCTTTGGACTACAAATGTAGTCGCTGTAGCTAACGTTACGTTGTATTTTCTATCTAGGTATTAGCGCTGCTATTGTTCCCTAATGTCTGATATCATGCGGTGTTTTCAGTAATTCGGCCAAAGTTCAGAAAAATAAGGTAAAAAGGATTTGATGCTCTTGTAGGCAATCAGATTAAACACAAAAAATAAATAAGATTATAGATTACTGTGGGGCTGTGTTTGAAACCACATGTTTGATGGTATGAACAGCACCATGACGGTTAGTTTGAGACTAACAACTTGCACATCCTCTCCATGTATGACTCATCAATTACACTCATCCGGGCAGAGCCACAACGGCCCAGCTAGCATGCCAGTTGGGTCATGTATGAAATACAAAACAGTTATGGTTGTCTTTTATGTAGCTACTAAGTTGTTCATTTTTTTTGTTTTGTTTTGTTTATGCAATGTAAGCACAAGATTAACTCGAATATTTAGCCAAAATAAAAGACATATTACTTACAATTGTCCGATGTTTGTTGCTAGCTGGTGAACCCAGCGACTGAGAAGCCAACTCTGGGCCGAGCGCTGAAGAACATTAGCCTTTGAATAAAGAGTCCATGACACAACCACTGGGCTAAATTGTGTCAACCAGTGAATGAGTTGGTTTGAAATGTTTTTTTTTTTGTGTGTGTGTGTTAACTTTCAGTGGTTTTTCTTCAGAGGTATTTGATTACATTTCATAAAAACTATTTGAACGTGTCACATTTTGTAACAGATTTTAAATTGATGTTGAATAAAATGAAACTTTCTTCACCCGTATTGCTATTTTGTAAGGATACAACCTGCTATAAACTGCTTTGAGGGCACCAGGTGAAATACAGGTAATTATTTCATAGAGAAGTAGTGTCAACTCTCTACATGAACTGTTTCCAGGTCCGAGCAGTTAGTATGCATTGTTCTGTCAATATGCTGAAGTGCCCATGTGTTCCCAGTTCTTCTCTTGCTGCTGATGTGAAAACTGTATGCCGGTACTGTGAACAACCAAAGGGGCAGTGATATCTTAGCCAGCTGCTGTGGCTCAAGTGTTCAAAAAGCTGCTAAATTTCAAGACTAATGAAAACAGGAAAAAAGGAAGACAAAATAAAGGTCATTTTGTTTAACTTCATTGCAAATGATCAGTATTCACCCAAGGAAAGTAGAGTATTAGCATCCAAGCTAGTCTGTATCTTGTACTAGTTAAATTCTGAACAGTGTTTGGAGTTAAGACTGCATGGATGAGCAGATGACCATGTTGCTCTGTTGGATCTATGTACTCATCATTTGTTGTCACAGTGAGGTGGGTTTATATTTACAAGTAAACCAACAAAAAGAGCAGGGGAGAAAAGTTTGGATCCAGATATCGATTACACACCAAGAGCGACATCTTATTCAGAACAGTTTATTACAGACAACAAAAGGATGTAAAGTATCATCCTGATCTTTACTCCAAAACACAATGAGTCCTTGGCTGAGCTTTAAAAAACCCTGCATTCAACTTGGAGATTTGATAATATGATGCAAATGTTAGGAGAAGGTATTACCCAGAATACTTTGTATCTGTGTATGAATGTGTGTGTGTGTGCACATCCCCTTTATCATGTCCCCACTGCTGTGTTTCAGCAGGAGGAGAGACATGATAGGAAGGATGAACTTGACTCTTTCACAACACCACAGCTGGCTGCACACGTGTATGTGTGTGTGTTTGTGCTTGTGTGTGTATTAACTTATACATGTGTACAACGCAGCATGCAGGTGCAGCAGATGTCCAGCACACACACACACACACCACACACACATCTGTGTACTCTAACGCCGTTAACATCTCCACAGCAGCAACCTGGCAGGTTGAGTTAGTGGCATTAAAGTACCCCTCCCTACATGACCCGTCAGGTCACCATGGCGATGATAAAGTGCTGAGTTGTGCACATGTGTCCTTGTGCCAGCAGTTTCCAACAACACCCCGAACACGCCCTGGTAATGCCCCTTATCTGGAACACACACACACACGCACACACACTCACAAACACAAACACACAGCTGGGGAGAGGATGGAGGCAGAGAGAGGATTCATTTCTCTCTGCTTCATTGTTGCTCTAACCTTAAATCCAATTAATTCGACTTTTATTATCCCAGACACCTTTTCTTCAAATGAATCCTTCTGAGTGAAAGATTTATGTCTTTCTGCCTTTAACTCTCTTTTTATCTCCTTACTCTGTCTCTGTGTTGAGAGTTCATGGCTGCTCTCCTTCAATACAAGAATCACACAAAGGACAAGTACTGTTTAATCCCATCGTCTCCCAGCCCTAAAGACAGACCAGCTGGAGGCCTTTGTGTTTGTGTATGAGTGTGTGCCTGCTTGTGTGCGTGTATGTGTGTGTGTGTGTGTCGTTGCACGCTACATGACAGGTTACTTAAACCGATGCTCTCTGTTCAACCACAGTGTGTGCATCTGCAAGTGTGTGAATTGCTGAGTGACACTCTTATCAGTTTTTTTTTTTTTCATGGGTTCATGTATTTTTTTGTGAGAGGGGGTGTGTATAGGGGCTGCAGCAGCAGCAGCAGCAGAGGGGGGTTATGGGTAAGTATTATTAGGGCCCCTCCTCTACCCTCTAACAGAGACACACGAATATTCAAGTTCGAGTTGCGTCGCCTTTTGTTTTCGGGGAGGAGGAGGAGGAGGAGGGTGCTGTGGGTAGCTGGATGGCTGGATGATTTGCTGGGACACTGTGCCCCTTGATTTTCCCAAAAAAATATCCCCCCTTTTGCCTCCCCCTCCTTACACCTCCCCCCCCTAACCTCCTTCCCTCCCTCCAGCCAGTGTAGTGCCACTGTATTGTCTGCTCGCAGGCGGGCCGCTTGTTGCTTGCCTTCTGTCCTGCTGTGCTGAGTGCCTGACAAAGGGGCTCTTTTAAATATGCAGACAATCCTCGATCACTCACACACACTCACTCACACACACGTTTGTCCCTGCTTCCCTCTTTCTCTCGCCATCAATTCTTCTGTGTCTAGACCTGGACTGGGAGTGTTTCCTCTTTTTTTTTTTTTTTTTTTATAGAGAGAATCAACAAGTCTCACACATGAAAAGGATACAGAGGGCTTTTCTCCCAGTCGGTGCCTATAAGCTTTAAATGAATGCTGCCTGAGTTGCTCTGTGGAGTGGTCGACTTGTCAAGGCTAAAAGCTGAAATCCTGTTTGTTGTGCTCTTTGTGGCAGAGCTTTGTTCTTACTGTATATTTAACCAGCCTCATTTTCATGCACAGGAATATCCGTGACAATAAAAAAAAAAACAGGCTGCATCATAAAACAGCAGTCTTTGACTATTTTTCCTCACATCATATATGAATAAATTACAAGAGGATGCATATATAAACGTGTCTGTATTCTTGAAAGACCGAGGGTGTAGATGCTAACAGCTGTCTCGAGCTGATTTTGGAAGTTGCTTCAAAGTTGTTGAGGCTCTTCTCGCAGCCAAAACTGCAGATGTCAGTTAAGAGGGACGAGCTGGAAACTGGTTTGAAAAGATGGCACAACAGCCGAACATCAGGACGCCTCGAGTCCACATGACACTCTTCTCCTTATCCCCCCCTCCGCCTCCCCCTTTTTCTTCCCGCTTCCTCTCCTGGTACAGGGGCCCTCCCTGGCAGCTTGGCAGAGGCCGCTCCCCTCACGCAAAGCGGCAGAGTGCAGGGGCCCGGGCCCCAGACAGGAGCCCAAGCTGGTCTCAGCCTCCCAACATGTTGAGCTGGCCTGCCTTGGGCACAGCCAAATGGTTCTGCAGCTGCCCCTTTGTCCCCCTTCCTTAAGTAAACAAAGGACAGAAACAAATTAATGACCTACATTCACAGCAAACCTCGCACTGCCTCCTCGTGCACAGAGAGCGAGCGGTTGTCTATAAGCAGATGTTCACTTACAACACTGCAGATTGCAATTAATGATCACCAAGCAGCGCAAAACCAAAGGATAGGAGTCGTGTATATTCTACAGCAGTTATCAAAACGTCTGCTGTCTGTCCGAAATGTAATTGTAAAGGGCTCTGAGCTGAAACAAAAGTAAAGAGACATTTAAAAGTAGTAAATTTAATGATAAATCAGACGGTTTAACCCAAATATTAGTATTCATTTCATTTAATTTTGATCGCTTTCCTTAAATGATGTTGAAAGTTAAACCAGGTTTAGGTTTTACATCGGTAAAAAGATTAAACATTGCTCAAGCAAGACTGAAATCTGTGCAGCACTTCTAAGTTTCTTAAAGTATTATTAGGCCTCCTTCAGACAGAGGACAATGTTATAAAGATTAGGAGTGAGCTTATCGTGTGAGTGTGCGTTGGGGGCTTACTGAAGAGACCATCTGTGGCCTAATGAACGCTGCTCCTTGGCCTCTGAGTGCTGGGGCTTAGAATACATCTGTAAGAGCAGGTTTACTGAGCAGCAATACATTAGCTAAAGCTGATTTCTTTGCTGGAAAACTGTACTTGAGGAGCTTTGCAGTGAGCCTAAGTGTTTACGTGTGTGTGTGCGTATGTGTGTGTGTGAGCGTATGTGTATTGCATGGGTTTGGATCTCGGCAAGCTGCTGCATATTTTCTTCTCAAACACAGCCTACACCTTGACCGGTGCAGCAGATATATCAGGAGTTGAAAAGGCGCACAAAAAGCACGAAGAGAGTAAACACACATAGACCATCATGCTGTGTCCATGCACGACTGGTAGAGATGCACACACACACACACACAAAACACACACATGCACGTAAACAACTTCCACCCACACTGCTAGTCACAGAAGAGCAGGATGCAGAAACCTCCTGCAACTGTAACTCTGCGTAAGCATGTGAGCCGCTCATGTACCAAAGTTTCTGTATTGACCCCGTGCAAGACTCACGTATTATATTTGACTATTCTGTGAGGTCTCAAACCGCACGGTGAAAATGTCATCAATGATATATCCTCGGTAAAAGGTTCAGGAAAAAGAAGAGGAAACTTTACACATCTGATGAATTTCAAGATTCATATAATTTATTGCAGTTTGCACACAATTTAAAAATGTCAACAACAGCACACCAAAAAATTACAAAACTAAACACAATTAGAATTTAGAACTTACTCCCCTTGAGTAAAAAAAAAATAATAACCCAACTATGATTGTCAAAGCTAAAAATGACTAAATCTGAAAAAGGAACGTAAAATAAAAGCAAAAGAAATGTTTAATCTCAACAGGGAGCAAATCGATTTAAATCAAAATCTGCTTGTTTTTTTTTCCCCAGACAGTGATTGTCCTTTTTCAAAACACTCAGTCATTTCAAGCCCCCCACCCTGAACCTTGATCCCTCTACCCCATCAGCCTTTCTATAAACTGTCTATGTTATTTGAACATTTTATTTGATACCTTGCTTTTAAAAAAAAACAAAAACTTCCACCTTTGTTTTCAAGTAAGCACAGCAAAAAAGTGGAGATGTTTTCTCAGGGTGGCTACTTAACAGCGTCTTACTCCCTCGACTCCACCCTATACTCAAACTTAAAAAACAGAGTTAAATAAAATAAAATAAAATAAAAAAACAGCCCAGACTACAGCAGTTTAAGGCGGTCAAGTACAACCAGAGGGAAAAAAATCAGCAGTAATGATCAAAACAACAGGATGGAGTGAGCCTATATGTAGAGACGCTACCAGTGAAGAAAGAACATTTCCGAGGAAAAAATGAGAAGATGCAGTGCAAACTGCTGCAATGTCACCCACACTGTTGCATTGGCAAAGCCTGTAGGTGCCACCAGATGACAGGACGGCACATACGACCACCCCACCCACCACATGCACATCAATGGGGGTGTGCACACATACATATACACGCACATCTAAGGGGGATTGTGGAGCGTTCACTTGAATCTCTGTGTCAAATGTTTCTGGATTGTATAAACGCTTGACCATTATTTGATATTCCGACAAGGAATTTGAGACACAGAGACCGAAGGAAAGTAAACTGGTCAATAAACCCTAACCCCAAACATACACGTGTAAAAAAAAAAAGAAAAGAAATTTCTTCCAATCACATGATGAAAATATAATAAGACATCACTTTCAGATAAATTCAATAAATTTCATGAATTTATACATGGTTTTAAACAGCTATTTCCAATGCTCTACAGTATCAAATACTTCCTTAGCGTCAGACATTTTTTATTAATAAAGGCATCTTTTCAGCAAAAAATTGATTTTATGTCTTTTAGCTTAAAAAGGTGCATTCAGGCATGCCAATTCTCTCCCATCGAACTCATCCGAGGATTATGTTTGAAAAACAAAAACGTGTGTTATAGTCGAGTCACACTGCTCCGTCTAATGTTGAAGTACTGCACTGACTGAGTTGGAAGGTTCGGTCTACACCAGAGTGGCCCATTCAGCCTGGCACAACATAGTTTGACCTAACATGTGCGACAAAGATATCTGTCCCTTTAACTTAAAGCAGGATAGCTCAGTTCCAGCCTTGCTTTTTTTTTTCTTTTCTTTTCTCCGTTTCTCTCCACACTTGAGCCGAGTTAGAGCCTCGTAACTGCACTCAACAGACTTGAAACAAGGAGTGCCAAAACAAGCAAAAATAACATGTTTAAAAATGGCTCAACCGGGTCTGGAGCTGCAGAGGACGGAGACATGGGAGATGGAGAACGAACATACAGCAGTGGAGAAAATTAATGCCTGAGGAGGAGCAGAAGGAGGAAGTGCTGGGTGGACATTGATCTTCAGTAGGTTAAAATGACTGGTAATAACCAAGCCACACGCTCATAAACACGCACGCTATACAAACAAACACACACGCACGCACGCACACACAGCAGAGAGATCAGTGCATATAGACACAGGTTTAAAAATGCTTCATCTTATCACTTCAACATCCAACAGAAACACATTCGGTAACATTCTTCTAGGAGCCAAGCGACAGACCTACAACCAATAGAAAAAAAAATATCTTTTCACTGTCCGAAGTGTTCAAAAATTTCCCCCTGATGCAAAAAACCACAACTAAAAGGTTTAAGACAAAATCAAATTTTCATGCATTTTTTCCATAGTTGTGAGAATAATATTCAGTTTTTCAACAGACTGCACCCTGGAGTAGTATTCACATAAAAAAAAAGGAAGAAAAAAAAAACAAAACATAAGCCCATTGTCAAATATTTGATCAATTACAATGTGTACAGTAATACAGCAAATTCACATTTCTATTTTAAAATATACAGGTTTGGACTTCATGCAACAACAGCAGGTCCCATTACAAAAAAAGTAACAAAATAATAATAATAATAATCATTAATTTAAAAAAAGTAACGGATTTAAGTTCTAAACCTATAGCAGAACAATATACAACAACTTTAAATTAAATACCTTTTCAACAGATGAACAGATTTCAGAGATGTTTTTAAAGACTGCCAGCTACATTGAAGAAAAAAATCTATTAATAACAATAATAATTATTATTATAATAATTTGTAAAGGTCTTTTCATTTTTAGAAAATACTTCAGATTGATTGGAAGTGAAAAAAGGAGGCTGTGCATTGCATGAGTGCCATCAGTTTGTCTGTCAGTCAGTCAGCTTTACCCTGAACACACAACAGCAAAGAGCTTAATGAGAAGCGGGGAGCACTTCGCCAACGACACCTCCATGCCAGTAAGAAATAAAATTAATTCACAAAAAAAAAAAAAAAAAAAAACACTCACACACACACTCACGCACATCAGGTGAAATTTTTGCCAGAGTAGTGCAGCATTGCCACTCACACACACACACACATCTTCAAACTGTGTGTGTGTGGCGGTATCTACTTGCGGTGATCACAGTACCCGTTTAGTGTATTGTAATGCTTTTTTTTTTCACTTCAGTGTGTTCGACCTGAACTCCTGCAGTGGTGTTTGCTTTCTGCAGAACTGGGACTGTAACGCTGGCCAGCATTGGAGTGTTGTGTCTGAGATGAAACACAAACAGAGTGAAAACTCTTCAAAAAGGCGAGACATTCTCCCATGTCCTCAGACGCAATCAAACCAGCGAACAGAATTTACGCCAAATAAAAATAAGAGTTCAGAATAAAATAGAAATAAAATTACTCCAAACAGCAACAACAAAAAAACTCAGTAGTAACATTTTCATGTGCTATTAAAGTGCAATTGAATGAGATTTTGCGACACACAAGAACATGACTCACTTGAACCCAGAATACCAAACTTTGCCACCTCCCT
Organism: Xyrichtys novacula; assembly: GCA_962446985.1. NCBI lineage: Eukaryota > Metazoa > Chordata > Actinopteri > Labriformes > Labridae > Xyrichtys > Xyrichtys novacula. The sequence continues at coordinate 18,476,383 of OY660874.1, read as the reverse complement.
TTCACCTCCCCATGCCTCTCTGCCTTTCTTTCTTTCTTTCTTTCTTTCCGCTTTCTTTCCCTTTATCAAATCCCGCAGTCTGATTCTACTTCCACAGTTCCTGGGAGCTGTCCTCGATTGCCCAATCCCTGACATTGGGCAGTGCCAGCGGTTCACTCTTCACTGACAGTGAATTGACCAGTTCGCAATGGAATTTGCGAATGTGCCGATAGAGGTCCCCGGACTGTGTGAAGCGCCGTTCGCACCATTTGCAAGCGTGTGGCTTCTCACGCGTGTGAACCACTGCGTGGCGACTGAGGTTGTGTGAGTACTGGAAGCTCTTGCCACAGGTGGTGCAGGTGTAGGGTTTCTCACCAGAGTGTGTCCGCTCATGGCGCTTCAGCGTGTACATGCAGGAGAAGGTCTTGCTGCAGATGGTGCAGGTGGGCACGTTGACATCTCCGGCAGGCTTGGAGCGGATGCCCTCCTGCTCCCTGAAGTGGGAGCTGAGGTGGAGCTGAAGGATGTGTGGAGAGGGGAAAACCTTGTTACACAGCGGGCACATGAAGATCTGGGTGTGCTGAGCTGACAGCATGTTGGAGACGTAGGGCAGCAGGGAACTATCCATACTGGCCGCCTCGGCCTGCGCTCGCTCATTTTCACCCCCCAATATGTCCTCGTCGTCAGCTGTGGCCGAAGGCTTCTCGTCCCGCTCCAGCTCGGAGGCCAGAGACGCCTCTCGCAGAGCGGACAGGTGCGCTTCTAGGCCGAGCCGCCTCTGGGCTGACAGAGGCCCTCCGACCCCGTGGTGGGTCAGGCCCCCATTGGTGCTGGGGATTGTTGCCTTGGTGATGCCACTGTGCTCCATATCATAGTCCCCACCTCCCAGTTCCTCTTCCTCATCTGAAGCCACACCCCTCTCCACCTTTACCCTTACAGCCAATGGGCTTTGTAGGCTGTCTGGTGTAGCTGCCCCACTGAAATAGGACTGATGGTGGTTACTGTGGTTGCTACCTGCAGTTGGCTTGACCGACAGATCCAGAACGCAGTCAGCTGCATCATTTGACACCCTCCTGCCCCTGTGTCCTCCACGTGAGCTCACAGAACGATGAGACCTCTGTGAGAGGGAGCCGGTGGAGCTGGTTGGGCTGCCGGCCGGGGAGAGCAGCTTCCCACCCTCGCTCAGCCTTTCCCCACCCTGCATCTCTGCCTCTCCGTGCCCCGGGCTGGTGGTGGCCAGGGCTGGTGTCCCCGGTCTGTCCGCAGATGGCAGCCTCAGCCACAGCGGGCCTTCCCCAGTCTTTCCCTCCTCATCTTCATCACTGTGCAGCAGGTCAGCTGTGGCCGGCCGGCCCGGAGAGCCGTCTGATAGACTGTCGGCCTTATCGGAGCAGCTGGACCCTCCATCATCCTCTCTGCGCGTGCTGTCCGCCTCCGCCGTGGCCTTTTGCTTCAAACGTTTCTTGCACACCTTGACAATGTCATACATGTGCAGGTAGCTGGCTGCTGCCAGCACATCCTCAACGGGAAGGTCCTGGAACTGCAGCTTGCCCTCATACATGAACTCCAGGAGCAGGGAAAAGGCTGGGGCTGTGACAATGTCACTGTTGAGGTGCACCACGTCTCTCTTGTCCAGCTGGTCCTTGTAGAAGAGGTGAAAGTACATGCTGCAGGAGGCCAAAACAGCACGGTGGGCCCGGAACTGGGCATCGCCCACCAGCACTGTGGAGTCACACAGGAAGCCCTGGTGCCGCTGCTCACTCAGACACTGGAGTAAATGTCTGCTGTGGTCTGGGAACTCCATCCTGCCGTCCTCATAACCTGCAACCAAACAGAAATATAGAAGTCAAGTTAAAAACATCGGATAAAAATCTTGATCTCCGTGAATTTACTCCTCATGTGGGCTTTACAACATATTCTGCTGGGTTTCAATTAAGTACCACATTTTGATTAAATGTTCTTTTATGTAAAGGCAAATAAACATGAAAAAATTACACCAAGACATCTAGATGAAGAAAAGAATTCAAAAGATTAAGTTCACGGACAACAGATACAGACGAATTCTTAAAGGAGACAAAGCAAAAGAAAAAATTACATTCACTGAGAATTTAAACGTAACTGTTTAGTTCAAGTCTAAAGTGAAATACGTTTGAGAGGTAGAATTTCAAGAGTTGGGATCATGACAGTGTTTTTGTCAGCTCTCCTGCTTTTGTTAACGCCGCAATTTCTGCGACAATATTATCCTGAACAAGGCCAATTAAAGTAAAACGAGAGAAACGCAAGACAGAGGGATAAATGGCACAAACACATATGGTTTCAGATGCTGAGAAAAAAAAAAAAACAGAGAAAACAGGATCGTTCAGCGAAAAGAAAGAACTACGAAAAGGTAGGTTAGAAAAAAAAAAGACCGACAAGTGATTTAAATTAATTACAGGTAAACTGAAAATTAGAAAATCTGCTGTGAAGAAACAGTTTTAATTAAGAGATCTTTTTGTTTTGTGTACGCTAAGTAATTATTTCAACATCAGCAGGAAAATTGAGACACAGATTCAAAAACAGCATGCAGGTGAGCGTTAAGACTTACACACACAGTCTTTAATGTACAGTAATGATACCAACTGCTCCTTTCTCAGTTCTATATTTAATTACTTTATTTAAAATTAGAAAAAAAGAAAACAGAAGAAGAATTACTGATGATTACACGGAGGAAAAATATTAATTTAAGATTTGAGTAATTAAAGACGACTCGCAGATCCACAGAGACACTTAATCTCAGGTAAACCACGAGCGACAGATTCTTCCACTCTGTCTCTCCACTCTCTGTTTCTCTCTAACTCCTCTGCCTGCACTACTGGATTGTCGCTGCTCCTACGCTGGTTATTTTTATTAACCCACTTTGGCCTGGCCTGGCACAGCCCTTTTAGGTAACCGGCTTTCAGCTGCACACACTGTCCTCACGTACATATTACACACACACGCACTTAGTACCAGCCTACCTACCAACCACCTCCACAGGCTAAGTCGAGCAGGAAAACCGGCCAATTGAAATAGCACTGTTGAAAACGAAAACAGCTTGTCCCTCCTTTAACCTGCAAGCTGCAGCTTTAGGTGTAAGATTAGACAAAAGAAAAAAAAAAGAAAAACTGCATCAGTGTTCTTTAGGTGTGCTCAAAAAAAGATCATGTGTTAAGTAAATTAAATTAAAAAAAACGGCAAAAATCAGAGCACAACGCGAAAAATGATTAAATCCCACCTGTTAACCAAGTTGATTTGTCCTGCCTGAGAAAATACATGGGTCCCGCTCACTGTTAACCAAAGCAGTTAAATCACCTCATTTGAATGAAGCTAAACCAAGAATGTCTGTGTGTGTGTCTGCGCGATGTGTAAATGTGTGTGCGCCCTCCGGCTCGTTCAGACTGCTTTTAATGAGGGGGCTTATGGGGACAAGGGTGTACCACCTCCCACCCCCCCACCTCCCCCTGTCCGGCCAAACCCCTCTGCCACCTCCTCCTCTTTCTCTCTTACACACACACACACCATCCGTCACTCACAAACTCCTTCCTATCTAAGTCTTACAAGAAAAAAACCCTGCACATCCGCCCCGTAAAAGAAACTGCCCTCTTCCTTAACTCCCCCAACCCTCCGCCCACCACCACCCAGAAGAGAAGATTTACAGTACAATCACTGTAAGTGCCCTGCTCGTCACAGCATCAATCCTAATCCTTAAAGATGGCTAAAAATAAAGACGGCGGTGGCGGCGCAAGGGAGGGAGCCGTCGGCGGAGGCTCAGGAGGGCATCAGCCCCGTCAGCCACCCCGGCCTGGCCGGCCCAGGGAGGCAGGCAGGGGTCTGAGAGAGAGAGAGAGAGAGAGAGAGAGAGAGACACTCGCACAGAGGGACAGGGAGGGTTAGGGAGAGAGAGGGAGAGAAAGAGAGGCTGGGACGACTGGGGAGGGAGGCTTACCCACATCTGATCCAGCTGACGGGGGCCATATGGCAGCTGCTAGCCAGATAAAGAGATTAAGACTAGGAGGGAGTGCGATTACAGCTGTCTAGCCAATTCAGGCAGCTCAAATCTGCAACTTCTAAATTAGTCTCCTCCACTCCAGCCGACAGGAGGGGAAAAAAAGAGGCTCGAGTGGACCGCACATGCTTTCAAGTAATTTTACAGCGGGTTAGAATTAACTAAAGGGGAAAAAAAGAGAGATGAGATTAGGATTAAAAAACAGCTCTCTTTTAGCGCTACTATTCAAAATCATACATCAACTTTGAGATAGATTATATACTCTACATTCTTTTTTTTAACTAATTAAAAAAAAGACTTTTTTAAATTTAAAATGCAAATAAAACAGCGTTAGTTTATATTATGATTTTTCCTTAATTTTAATGAATACACCAGAAAAAGAAAAACTTTAAAAAATCAAATGCGGTACTCTCACCTGTAACTTCTCTGCTAATCATTGTGTCTAAAAAAAACTTTAACCGTAAACATGATAAAACAAAAGCTCCGTTTTGATTCGCTGGTCTCCACATGACAAACTAAAAACACAGCGGAGTGTTCCCCCGACGGCAATTACCCCTTAGACAGACAGCAACAACCAACACGAGTTTACTACTGAAGCACTCACCAGTACTTTCACACAGCGCTTGCACCGGTTTGACACACTGAAGATCTCCTCAACAAAAACAAAATAACTACTCCGTTATCCCAGACTCCGCTGGTCTATTCGCACATAGACACACAAAACAAACGCACACACACAGAACGATACCTGCAGCAGTATGCATCAACTTGATTAACTCCACTGTAGCAGAATAGCTGGGCTCTCTGGCTGGGAATGGCTGTATCTCTCCCTCTCTCTCTCCCTTTCTTTCTTTCTTGCTCTTTCTCTTCCTCGCTCGCTCTCTCTGAATCAATGAGTGGGTAGAAGAGAAGTGAAGAAGAAGAAGAAGAGGGAGGCAGGCAAAAAAAAAAAAAACCTAAAAAAAACCACGCTGTTCAAACTGCGAGGGACAGATGCAAAGTGGAGGAGATGTTGGAGGGGGAACGAGATACCACCTCCCTCCTCCTCCTCCTCCGAACTGGCGCTGATCGGCAGCCACAAACACACACACATACACAGCGTGCACACAGACACACACACACAAACAGCACTAACTCTCCCAGGCTGCCGCTGAGACTCACAATAAAGGACTGGGGAGGGGTGGAGGCGGTGGAGGGATGGAGGAGGAGGAGGAGGTGGGGTGGATGGCAGCCTGTCAGCTGCTCTGACATCATCCTCAGATGGAGATGCTACCTCCAGCTGTGCTCTTTCTACAGCCATATGCTGCCTCCTCTACACTCCTGCCACCAGACTCCTCTTTCATTCTACCAACACCAATACCACACAACTTTGTCTCCCTTTTCTCCCCACTTCTCTCTCTGGGAAATAAACTCCGGGTCTATTAAATGCAGTGGAATGCTGATTTGGCTCGTGGAAAACAGAGTTTGCTCACAAAATCACCACAACCACCTACTGCTACCACAACTACCAAGAAAAAGAGAAAGTTTGCCAAATTCACAGAGGTTCAGTGTCAAACTTTTTAGAGCATTTTTAAACACTCGTTTATCTTCATTTCTCCGTCTCGGTCTGCTTCCAGTAACCATAAACAAAGGCCAACGCAGCACATTTGCAACTGACAGACGCACGCAGCTGATATTGTTTTCCACTTCTTCACGGTTCAGCGCTGCTGCCTCCTCCTGCATTCATTCAGTCAGTCATTCATTCATCCATCCTTACATGCATCTTGCACACACATACACCCCCCCTTTACCCGGACCCCTAAGAACAACTGACAGGAGCAAAAATTGAAACGAGGAAACAATGGGGACAAGTCAAAAAGAAAGAGCCTAATGAGTGTGAATCATTGACAAAAGGTGTACAAGCCTTTTAATTGGCCGGGGAAAAACTTGATAACAAAGCATTACTTCACTTTCGTTTTGGTGAAAGTGGAAGTGTGACATTCCATATGTTTAATACAGAAACTGGAGTATGGAAAAAACTACTTTCATGTGTAATAAATCATTCAATACGTGTGGAAAATTATAAATCACATTCAGTCAAATAAATGAAACGTTCACGCCTATCCCTGATACAAACTTTACACAGATAAAATAAACCTCTTAGCATTGAATTCGCTCAGATGTTCATTATAATTAAAGGACTAAAGATTAATAGTGATTTCCACCGTTTCCGGCGCGTTAGTGTTAATTTACGCGTCAACTGCGTAAGTTTACTTTTTTGAATAGAGCGACAACTAAAGTAAAACATGAGCGGAAAAGTGGGAAAAATGTATCCCCCTTATTGTGTTTTAACTTTACCAAAAACTGAGCCAGAATAAACTTTATCTAACAATACCACCGGACTTTCGTTCGCGCATTTAATACCACAGATAAAAAGTCGCGTCACGCTGCAATTCATCTAATTTCTGCTTTTACTTTGACTCATTTTTGCACCGTGACAGCGCTCAATCCAACATCTGCAACTACAAAAGTTCACATTTCCTTTAATAAGTTTGTTATAAATCGCAACAATACTTCTTAAACTTATTTTAAAGCAGCTCGGATGTAAAAGTGACTTTTCGTTGCGACTTCCCCGGAGAGGAAATGCGCATAAAAAGTCCGAGTAAAGCTACACCTGACAGCTTGGGTGAGTTAAATGACCAAAACTCAGCGTTTTTTGTGTTTAGTTCGTTTGCGGAAGACATAACAAACACACACACACAGAGAAAGAGAGGCACGGAGACACACTGACCCACGCAGCTAGCTAAAACCGAGCAGAGCTAACAAAAGTAAGGCGAAGGGGCTACATTATTGAGCTATTTACAGTTGTTCGGGAGGCCCCGGTGCTATGACAACAGCTGCTAAAACACCGCGAGGGGAGAGCTAACATGGCAACTATAAGTGCGAGGAGACAACACAGTCATGCTAAGGAAGGTTTAGCTACTTTTTCCCCTCCATAACCCACCCTCTCTCTCTCTGTACTGAGCCTCCTTTAATCGGACTCCGGTATTAGAGGCAACACTTACAGACAACACGGTCCAACGTCTTCCCCTCTTCTGCCCCCGTCAAACCTTCCCCTCTTCTTCCTCCGTCCGAGACAAAACTAGATTGACTTTGGACTAATTTCCATAACAGGCTGCCGTTGCGAGCAGGCAGGCGGAGGGACGTGTGCGGGGAGTGGAGCACTCTGCGGCGGCCAGATGTTTCCGAGCTGTTGCTGCTGCTCAACTCGGGGCTGGGAAAAGGAGGCGAGTTGACTGGCACGGCACGCAAGCCAATGGTGCCGGTGAGGAGGAAAGTGAAGGCAAATTGGAAGCGGCCCTCCAACTGAGGAGAGGGAGGGATATGTCTTCTTCTCTCGTCGGCGTAGGTTGACACCGAGCAACAACAGCAGCAGCAGCAGCAGCAGACACACTCGGAGTGAGCAGTCAGGAAAGGAGGAGAAGAAGAAGAATAAGAAGCTGGGCCAAACCAACTGGTTCTGCGAGTCAGTGAGGCGGACTGACTGGCGCAGCGGAGAGCGAGCGAGCGGAGAGCGACGCAGTGCAGCATGGGTACTGTAGTCAGGTCGATGAAAGGGCGGAGCTGATGTGAGCAGGTGCACCACCTTGTCAGAAAAAAAAGTACTCCTTTGGGGTTACTTTTTACTTAGCTTATACGGTGGCCGAGAACTGCCACTGCTGCAAAGAAAAAAGAATGCAAAAAAAGAAGGCACAATGGAAGTTACTGATGGAAAAAAAAGAAACCGAAGCCTGCTGCAAATAAAAGAAGAAACGGTGCAGATAAAAAAAAAAAAGAAGCCACAACAGAAGTTAATATCGAAAAAAGTGGAAGGGTTATTGTTTAATTTTGCTTCGTGTGCTTTTAATGTGTCATTTGGTTAGGCCACGTTGTGCCTGAGTTAATATGAAGTTGAACTGGAGGATGCTGGTGTAGTGTTAGCTTCAGTTCACCTTCGTATCAACTCAGGTGTTACAGGCCTAACCAAATGACACATTGAAAAGCACACAAAGTGAAATTAAATGATAACCTTTCCACTTCTTTGCTCATCTTCTCTTCGTCATCTTCTGTGCCCAGATCGTAAAACACCGGTGCATCATCATTCTTGGTCCCCGGCAGCTCACGTCCATTGTGGCTTTTTTTCTTTTGCATCCTTTTATTTTCGCAGTAAGTAACTTTTTTCCATCACCACTTTTTTTTTGTGTGTCGTTAACTTCCATTGTGGCTTTTTTTTCCCATCTGCACAGTTTCTCTTTTTATTTGCAGCAGGCTTCATTTTTTTTTTCTTTTTCTTTTGCATCAGTAACTTCCGTTGTGACTTCTTTTTTTGCATTCTTTTTTTATTTGCAGCAGTGGCGGTTCTCGGCCACCATAAACTTAACCCAATTGATAATAAAAAAAAAGGAACCACATGTTTGTTTTTATTTTTGCCTCCATTCTTGTTTTAATGTGTCTAATTTATGTGTTATACTGACTTTTATATTTATTGTTGAATTTTGGACAGGTGTTATAAACTGCCTTTGTGTGGCACCAATAATCATGATCCATACTGGTCCCAGAACAAAATGAAGAAAGATCAAGAAAGTAAATGAAACTTTTATCAGCAGGTGAACTATAATGCAGCAGTTTAATTAGGCCATACTGTTGGAAAACAACATTAATTAACATAGGACTACTATCACATGGACTACCAAGCTTAATCATAGCATTTTGTGCCTCCAATTTTCTTTTAAACCAGTTCAAATTTAGTGCTTTCCTACACTATGCCACTCTGTGGATTATCATTAAAAACTCATATCATGTACTTCAAATGACCTGCCACTTTTGGCAAATGTCATTTAAATTGAAGTTAATATTATCTGATGATAATTCAAGTGGTTTCATCTTAGAAAATGTTTTACATGGATGCAGGATCATTATCTTTGGATTGAAAGGTAATTTGAAATGGATCACAAAATTTTTAATCCATAAAATTAGAAGAATAGGGGTTATGTTACAGTCATTGAAATGATGTAGACCCAGATTAGTTTCTAATTAATATTCCAGATTATTATTTTAATTTATTTCCCCCACCATGATAACTTTATGACAGTGATTTTTGTGCAAAAGCCTGTTTAACTTAAACTCCAGCTATAATCATCATCATTTAACCACACTGGACTTTGTTGTTCCTTCACTGCCACAAGTTTAGGCATGATGACCATTCCAATTTTTTCAACTTACAAAAAAGAGAGTTAGTTTTAATCATTTATTTGCTTCATGATAACTTTTAAAACATTTCTACAAATATTTTTTTACAGTGTTGAGGGTAACTGAGCAGTAGCGGTTTGAGTTGTAAGCTTCCTACATAACAACCAGAGGTAGAGAATAGCAAATGTAGGACACAGAACAACATCAGCAGCAGCGTTTTCTCCTGTCCAGAAAAAGACAAACTGTTTCACATTTCTTAGGAAAGGAATATTCAGGAGCTAAAAACAGGATAAGCACAAGGGACTCGAATCAAAAGGGATGCCAGAAAGAAGAAAGAAATTGTGTTACAATTTACTTTTTACTACTTTAGTATACTGAGTTCAAAATGTGAATGGGGGTAATGTATTTTTAAAACCCTGTCAGCTGACAGTCACTGGAATAAAAACAACTCTCTGGTAGATCTGTCACGGGAGCCTAATATGAAAAAGTTTGTGCAGTTCTGGCTGCCTGAGTGAGTCTGCAGGCCTATTTGCATCCTGTAAACCTGTCCCAGTAAACTAATTGGCGTTACTAATAGATGGCTGGATGAACCCCAGCCCTGTATGGTAATGAATTCACACGATCTGGTGTCATAGCTGAAGAAATTGTTAAAATGCAAATGAATGATGACCCTGTTATGTGTCTTTCAATTTAGGCATCCACATTACCAGTGCATGACAATGAGCCCCTTGTTCATGCACAAAAATACAATCAGGCCTCCGGTGCAGGAACAGGTCAACATGAGGCCTGGACAGAGAACAGCTGATTTAAGGAGAGGCCTTTTAAAATGAGCTAATTTGAACAATATTTTTAGAAGTTCAACCTTATTTTGATTTTATAACTATAAACTTACATAATATAATTGTTCATTTCACTGTCAGACAGTCTCTTGTGTAGGAAAGTGTGTAAAAATGCACTCTGGATAGCCTTGCATGCATTGTAGTTCCTCATGTTTTGGTGTGTAAATGACTTTTCTACAAAATTTTCTAAACTTCTTCACCACTTACGTATTCCCTGTCTGATAAGTCTCTTTTGCCACTAACAGATGTAAAAATACAGCACTGTCCTTGCATGTAAACCAATTGAGCCTGATGTTTATGATAATCTGTAACATTTTTTCATCCTCCAAAAAGACAAAGATTGTGCTTTAAGAAAAAGAAAGAGTTTTCCTGGCAGGGCTTTCCACAACTGGACAGCAAATTTATCCCAAAATTATAGTTCTTTTTCAAACTTGAATATAGAGGAAAATTATCACATTGTCGCACGTCATCCGACAGACTTAGAGGAAATCAGTCCAAATGTCTTCAGAGTTATGTATTTATTTTCTCAATAAGAACAACAGTTGTAATACAGTTTAGTTTCATTTCCAACACTGTTTTTAGGGCACACCCTAAAGAAACTTGCCGAAGAGTCATATTCCTGAGCAAATAAAGCTTTCTGTGTGAGTGATTTTCCACTTTCTGCCTCCGGAGGTCGCTGTAGATCCCAACTTATACACCTTCATTCTTTTTTCAATTCTGTCCAAAAAAGCCATACTTTACAGATAAGATCACACAGTGAAAACATCAAAGAAGTGCTGATGGACAGGGCAGAGACTGAAGTACTTTGTCATTTCGTGCTTTAATGAAGTGCTGCGTATTTGGATGGAAAAAATAAATATTGTGTATATTGAAGTAAAGCAAGACAATCAAGCATGAATTAGTAGGCAGTCTTAACGGTTCATGCAAGTTCATGTCAAGAAAAAAAATCTGTTGAAATCTACCAGAAAGATCGATTCAAGGAAAAGCCTTAGGTAACAATTCAGACTGTTTAACTGAGTACTTCAGAGATTCTGTCTTTGTTTGACAGTGTTAACTATATTCAGCTTTTCATCAGGGTTTTATATTTAAAGGTGTTCAACACAGACAGCTGTTTGCAAGTAAAAAAGAATGATGAAGATGATCCTTATCTGTACCCCATGTGATGCAGCCTAAATGGCATCTCAGCATGCTTTCTCAGTGATTTACTTTTTGAAATCATGTTAAATTGAGCATCCAAAAAACAGCTTAATGTCATCTTCTCTCCTTCTCTCCTTAATTTTGTCTAAGAATCATTTGTTAATATCTCTTGAGCTTTTTCTTTACTTCCACTTTTCCATTTCTTTCTGTTGACAGAGAAATATCCTTACATCAGTTGCAAGTTTTCTGTGAATTTGACTAGCAATTTTACTGGTAAATCTGGGGATAAAGATGTTTAAGCTCATTTAAATTCACAGTAAATTCTGTTTTTAGCGTTTAAAGCACTAGGGGTCCAAAATAATAATTTAAACCCATAAGCAGTAGCTCAAAGGGGATACAGAAAAGGCTAGATTCGGGGTAAGTGCCTCACACACATGACATTTTATTAGGCAACTCTTGCTGATTTGAGGGAGGACCATAAAGTAAAACTGTTTGTAGTAAAGTTTTAATAAGAATTTAAAGTGAACATGTTAATTTATGACACAGAGAGTCTTCTTAAAAGTTTCAGTTTCTCTATCATTGGCAACATGTTTTGCAATAAGTGGGAAATGTAAATGTGTTTTGGACCTTGGCCTTTTTACCTTGGAACACTGGCAGGAAATGAAAAAAAAAACATATTGTAAACAAATGATAGGCAGAGCAAAATTTATTCAAGCAAAGTGTGGTAATATTTTAACTAAGTGTCTGATTTTGGTTTTAATAATAATAAAATGTCATTAGAATAAATATAAAATTGACTCAAAACAAGCTCCAAACTTCCAGTGAATAAACCTTAATAATTAAGAAACCTAAGACCACTTTCATCCATCTATTTATCAATGAAAACATCATTCCATTCAACCATGCATCCATCCATCCATTAAAACATCAATTCATTCTTCCTTCCATCCATCCATTCATCCATCGATCCATCCATCCATGAAAATACTAATCCATTCATCAATCTATCTATCCATCCATCCATCGATGAAAACATCCATCCATCCATCCATGAAAATACTTATCCATCCATCCATCCATGAAAATACTTATCCATTCATCAATCTATCTATCCATCCATCCATGAAAACATCCATCTATCCATCCATGAAAATACTAATCCATTCATCAATCCATCCATCCATGAAAACATCCATCCATCCATCCATCCATCCACGAAAATACTAATCCATTTATCAATCTATCCATCCATCTATAAAAGCATCCATCCATCCATCCATCCATCGAAGAAAACATCAATCTGTTCATCCAGCCATTCATCTATGAAAACATAAATCTATTCACTTTTTTATACACTCTTACATGAAAACATTAATTTTTTTATCCATTTATCTTTTATCTTTAATTTATCTTTTTACCTACCCATCAGTGAAAGTTTCAATTCATCCATTCAACCGTAAATTTATTCATTCTTTTATTATCCTTTTTTCCAAAAATCACCCATCCACATCTCCATCCATTTTTCATCCCTCCATACAATCATCCATATCAGTCCATCAACTGGCCTTTGATCCATCCATCCATCAATCCATCCAGACAATATTGTAAAAAAAATCTTCCTATCTACCTACCAAGCTTTCCCTCTTTTCATCCATGTGTTTTCCCTTCCATCCATTCATCTATCCATCCGTCCATCTTTCAGTCCAAGAACCTCAACATCATGCAGCTGCAAGCATTTTCCACAGTGTGTCCAACAGTTCCCCTCATCATTTCTGTAATAGAGGCGATGCAGGAGGGGAGACACTCTGGGAGACTCTGGCCGGCTGACAGAGTGAGAGGAAAGAAAGGAGGGGGGAGGCAGACAGATGTTTGAATCTCAGCCTGGGACCTGATGAGATCCAACCATCCTCCAAGGCTTAGACAATAACCGAGAGAAGGAAGCAATGTCTATTAGGACAATTGGCTGCCCTCTTTCCTTTCTGTATCCAAGACAGCTTGATCATCCTTTTTTTTCTCCTCCCAGAGGTGAGCAGTATCTCCAAACCCATGATAGGTTTTAACATCCTGAACAAAGCCTTCAATAAGGGGGATAGAGGTCAATCTGTTTGAGGTGAAATAATGGCCAACATATAATATTTTGACGCCAGATAGAAGACACAAAACCTCATAGAAAAATTTTTGGGGATTTCATTTAAAAAGTGCTTTTCTTGGCCTAAAAATCAGATCTTTTAGATCATATTTCAGGATTACAACATGAAATTGTTGCTTGAAGATTCTTAATTTGGAAAATAGGGCTAAAAAATACTAAGGCAGATACTCAGTTTTTCTATTCTATCATATTTCAATTCAAAGTACAGACTTAACGCACTTGTACCTGTCAAACAAGGCCATAAACTTTACTTAGAGACTGACAATGTGACAACTCCCCAAAAGTTGTGAAAAACACACCTGGTGGTGACTGGCTTCAGTTAAGGTCATGTAAATAACAATTAAAAACTTTGGTCCAAATGTGTTATTTTGTTATAGAGTGTATTCTTATTACGCTGACTTTGGGTCTGTATCCACTAAAAGTGTCCTCCACACCACCAGGAACCTCTATAATTTCTGTAGGACTCTCATCAGCGCAAACTGTTGCAGGATTAGTTTTCCTCCTGACTCAAGAGTCAGTTACTGTAAGTTGTTCATGCATCGCAGACTGCGCTGACTTCAGAAATCCTCTGTGTCTTCAATGTATGTTTATCATGTGCTTTGATTAGTGGAGAGGTTGCGAAGTCAAAATCAACTCCACCTGCTGATACCCACTCCAGCACCAAAAACATTTGCAGCATTTGGTTTCACTACATGGTAGGAGAAGGTGGACACATGTTACCCTCACAAAGTCAATGGATAAAACCAGTACAGCTCTCTGTTCCTTACACTCTCCAAAAGAAAAAAAAATCAAGTCTTTTGTTTTTCCAACTGAGGGTGGGAGGAAGTTGGTCATTACAGTTTAATAATCTGATAATCTGGCCCAGTGTGGCTGCTGTTGTAGTCTGGAATGCAGCCATTTCGACTGAGTGTAAAATATTCATGAGCATCCAATGGAAGCCCATCTGACTGGCTGGGGAACAGCTGCTGGGTCTCTGTGCCTCTAGAGGTGCAGCATCTGTCCATTTGAAGGGAGTGAATATGTGTTTGTGTAAGTGTGTAAAAAGTGTGTGTCTCCAAGTGTGTGTGTCTGCCTTTCTAGACAAGTGAGTGTGTATGAGAGCCCACACTCTGATCTATGTGTGTGCGTGTCTCATGGGGACCAGACATCAGGAGGAACAACTGTGTATTTAACTTGCTTCTCTCCAGATGGTGGCGGATCATTTTAGAAATGATCAAAAAGCTAGTCTCAATTTTATCAGGATATGTGCTTGTCAATCAAATATCACTTTCGCTCGTACACAGGAGGAGAGCAGCATGTGTGCAGTCGACTCTGCTGCGTGTTTAAGTGAAGATGTCTTGTACATCTCAAGTCTCTGCCTTTCTATATGCAACTGTTGTGTCTCACTATCAGCACATCTCAGTCTCACAGTATGTGTGTGTGTGTACGTGTGTGTGTGTGTGTGTGGGCTGTTCGCACCCGTGCGTGTGAAGCTCACAGAGAGCTGTGCAGTTCTGGCGACGGCTGTATGATGGACATCTGGAAGCCAAATTGGTTAATGGCGCCTCCAAGCCAACAGCCAGCCGGCCGTCCCTCCACCGAGCTAAGTGTGTGTGTGCCTGGAAGTGTGTGTGTATTGCAGGGGGTGGGCTAAAGAAATGGAGGGGGGGTTCTACATCTGGCCAGTTGTCCGACCACAGACAAACATCCCTGTTGAGCATTTAAGGGCTTTTATCCTCCAATTTCTTTTCATTATTATTATTTTTAATTTTTTGTTTGTTTTGTCAAACTTCTTTTTCTTCATTATCACAGAAAAAAGAAACAAACAAACAAAAAAAACAGTTTTATTTTTGGTTCCCACATCACAAAAATGTTGCATGATGCAGCTTTATATTTGGGTGCTTTTTCCTGTAAGAAATGTCTATGTCTGTACATAGGAACTGCACACAGCAGCTTCAAAATATTTTTTTTCTGCTGGGCAAACTTGGTCGCCTCTCGTATTTTCCCAAATGTACAATCTTATATTTGAGCAACAGGAATTCACCTGAACTCTTGTAGAGAAAGCAGCAGTGGAAGGAGTAGGCAGTAAGTAGGATCTAATGTTTTGGATCGCCGAAAATCGCCTTCAGGCAAGGAGTTCACAGCTGTGGAGAACGGACTGGTAATGCTCGGTCACCTCTTGTGACTGGTCAAAATTTAGGAAACCACAAGTAAGGCCCAGCTAGAGGACCTCAGGCTGCAGTCAGGCTCATAGAGAGTTATCAGTTCACAGCTCAAAGAAAATGTTTGAGTTAAAAGTGATTGCTAACTTGTGGGTGTCTTTGTGAATATTATAAGGTAGGGAACCCAGGCTGAAGGACGGATTATAATGTAGATTTAGAGTCATTCAGCAGTAGAAAATTTTAGGACATCTTATTCTAGACAATGTACATCCCTTCACTGAATTTGAACCCAGCACCTTTTCACTCAACATCACAGGATGTTTGACAATGTGCACCTTTTCGGTCATGTCACTTCAATATTTGGTAACGCTGCATTAGAGGCCGTCTCAGATTTTAGTTTGAAGAAAGGATTACGTGTCCATCCAATGAGGGAAGTCCTAAGCCTCCAAAGCGTCCAAGCTGGGATTCGAACCCAAAACCATTTTGTTCCGAGGTAGCAGGGCCAAGCATCACACCACAGGCCTGCTTGTTAATATTTACCTATAAAGTTATTTCTGTTTTAATTTTCTATTGCCTTGTTTCAAAAGCTTAATAAAGACTTCAGTGTGAGAAGCGCATTCCATCCCTGCTTAACATGGAAAGTTTGTGTTCAGGATTTGAACCCTGAACTATTCCAATCAAAGGTGTTTGCTCACAGCATGGGTCGGTCGTTTTATCTCAAGTCTTTTCATTTCACTGTTTTATTACAATGTTTTCAAAGCTGTGTTTAGAGTGAGTGTGGCAAAAGCATTTAATTCCTGCTTTGTATGACAAACAAGGTCATTTCTACCTTTGAGGGGTCAATCATGGTCTCCCTCAGGTGGTTTAAAGTTTGCAAACTGAATTTTGTTAGCGGCAGTCCTGACAGTCAACTTACATGACCAAGATCTGCTGCTGGTTTGTGACAAAGAATCATATCAGCACCTACTGTTTGGAAATTACAAGAACAGAAGACCTGAATCATTTGCATTTCTTAAAATTACACTTCAAGAAAAAACTCCAGACCTTAGAGATAGCTTCTCTAGTTACAGCTGCTGGATCTATCCAGGACGAATAAACATACAAACAAAGAGAGTAAGAAGGGAAAGGGAGAATAGGAAACACTAACATGGACAGATCTTTAAATAAATACAGCCACAGCAGATGCATAACCGCCATAGTCCAAGCCAAGACTGCACAAACAGCCGTGTGATCTCTTCAAATCTTTATTGTGAGATATCAGAGATCTTGTTGAAATAAAAAGCGTCACTGTAGCCTCTGTTCTGTGTGTCTGTCTCTCTGTCCGCTTGTCTGTCACTGCAGTCCAGATGTCAGAGGAACCAGCCAACAGCTGTGACAGGAAATGAGCCCCCAGGCAGTGAAAAGGCCAGTACACTTCCACACGAAACAAAGCCAAATATGCACACACACATGCGCACACACACACACACACACACACACACACACACACACACACACACACACACACACACACACACACACACACACACACACCACTGTGCGATTCTGAGCATCTCAATGACCATGTTCCTCTAAGATTCTCCATGGGTGTATAAATATCAGTAAAACACAAAACAAGGTATTGTGTGACAGTAACAGTATTTGTGTGTTCTCATTGTTGGATTCATCATTTTTAAGTCAAAATGTGTGTATATGGGTGATATTATGCCAGCCTGCCACATCGCCAGCCCCCGAGCCAGCGGGAACATTTGCCTTGTGGCTTCAATTCCCAGGAATCCCTAACCTGCGCCAGCTGTTGAGAACATGTTACCTGTGCCAACAATGTGCCGCCTCTGCCCACCACATCAGCTGCCGCTCTGTCTCCATCTGGGTGCAAAATTGGATTTTTGTGCATGTTGTTGTTTGTCAGTGGCTTACTGTATCTTTAACTCTCGCCACATCTGTATTTGTACTCACATCTGCCTCTCTCATGTGCAGAGTGTAACTGTGTTTATGCACGTATTGATGTTCCTGATGTTGTCTGCTCTGCATGTCTATGTGTATGTGTAAACTCTGTGTGAGTATGTGTGTCTCCATCTGTGTGTGCGCCGGGCCTCCCTTGCCTGCATCTGGAGCGCCATTGAAGAGGCTATCCAACAAGCCTGCCAAACAGCCCAGATGTTAGTTCTGTAAGCCTCGGGCTAAATGGGGGGGAGCCATACTCTCTCTATACAGGGATAGTAAATTACAACCTTTTTTCAATTACAACCTTGTTTTTAATACTTCCTATGCTGATCTATCTATCTATCTATCTATCTATCTATCTATCTATCTATCTATCTATCTATCTATCTATCTATCTATCCATCTATCTACAATAATAAATACATGTATACAAATGAGCTTTTAACGTGTCTTACTCAGTCAGTACATTAACATGCATAGCCAAGTCGAACTACAATTATAGTTCAACTAGGCGATTTTTAAATGGACCACTGTTCTTATACCAGTTTACAAAGACAAAATTAAAATACTGAGACAAAAGTGTCTTCTGCAGCTATGATAAGTGCGGACATGCCTCCTTTCAGCTTGCTACTGTCAGGTTGTCTTCTGGCTGACATATCACGTATTGGACAGTCTTTTTAAAGTCATTTCTTTGTTTGTCAAGGTGTTGTTTACTACCTGCCTTCCTTGCAAGAAATCCATAGAAATCCAATTCAATTTCTGGTTTTAAGTGCGTGAACACTTGAGCATGCGCAGAACGAATCGTTACCCGGGTGTATTTGTCCAACAATGAGAAGTTAGATTTTGTGTGATTTCAGTCAGATTAATGTTTTCCAGTTTTTGTTGTTATCTTCTTTTGTTTAAGATTCATGTCAAGTATTTGACTCTTAAGAAGCTAAATGCTCCAACGTGATCGACCAGCTAGGTCCTAACTGTGTAGGGTGCTATCTGGTGCTGAACAGATTGGTATAAAGGGCTTTTAACTCGTTCATGAAACTGAACCAAAATGGTGAACCAAAACAGTGAGCTGACAGACAGATACTGAGCACAACTGGATGATAAATGTCAGTTGGTTTCTTGCTACAAGTCACTCTTTTTGCACTAAAAAACTCATTTGAGTTATTTTCATAATTTCAAGCACTCCTGCTTTAAGGTAGGAACTCATTTAAATCACATTAAACTTTCCCTGAACTAAGCGAATATCTTTGAATTTTCAGAAGCAGAAAGCACAGGTGAATGCCGTTCTACAGTTACTGGAAAGAAAACATTATCACAAATCAATTTTGGTGACTGTTATTGAGCAATGAATTTACTTTTGTAAATGTATTACTGTACAGTAAGCCTTGCATGTCAACATCTTGTATTTTTATACAAATAATCACCAACGTCCTCTGTCGCGGTGGAATAGATAAAATGATAAAGTAGGTTATGTTACAGCTATCTCCTGTCCTTTTTGTAAACATTAAAGATGTTTTTCCTGATAACCTTTAGCAGAGACCCCTGAAAACATGCTCTCCGTAAACAGGAGAGCAGTTGGGAGATAAAAACAAAACACGCTCATTCACCATCAAACAGTCAGACACAATTAGCCTGATCATCTGGACGGATGTAGCTGTGATGTTGGGGCAGTTTTGGCTGTCCATGTGTGTGTTTGTGGTGTGTGTGTTTGTGTGTACCATAGTGACCACAGAGGTGGCATCTGCCAGAGCGGCTTTAGCTCTGTTTGTGAGATCCATGTGTGTGGACTTCCACAGAGCTTAAAGAACGTCCGCTTTTCCCCCCATATGGTGAGCTGTCACAGGGGTGACACTGTGCTGCCCTCCCCTATGTGAGACAGCCTTCATACTCACTGAGTAAACAACAACTGGACATGGGGTGATGCTGTTGTAGTTGTTGGAATATCATCATTTATTCCTCTCTTAAACCTGTGAGGAAAGATTACACACGTCATCAGAAAATCAGCTTCTACGGTCATATGTCAGTATTTATGTCTCAGTGATACCCAAAATCTGTTGATGGTTTTTGTAAAACACTCCTCTGTCAACAAATTCAATCCCACAGAGCTTTGCAAAACAGATTAGACTGCTCGTTTTACAGAGGTCTAATTTGTCTAACCATTCGGTATCAAATGATACAAACTGATTCAGTTTGAAGGCTTTAGCAATAACGTCCTTTTATAGTCACTGGAATGAAAAGAAAAAATGTGAAAGGAGAGAAAAAAGTAATCTCTGTAAATTTACTGAATCAGCCATACTTTCTCTGAGTCTGCACCGACAACTGTCTATCAAACACAGCTCACGACACATTTGGGAAATGCAAATTGCTGAAAGAAGAACATGAGCAAGAGACGTCTCCTCCCACGACAGATATCTGTCCCTTTCTCTTCCTGCACACAGATGTTACACAGCAGTTTGTTATGAGAGGGAGTCGACGACAACTCTTTCTGTGTCTCCCTGAGGAGCGGGTAGCCTGGGGAGAATCACATTTACACATTAAGTGTTAATGTGTCTCTGTGAGCGAGTGTGTGTGTGAAGACAAAAGGGAGGAGGAGACTGAGAGAGAGAGATGTGTCTTACAAAGGCAGTAAAGGGGGCGCAGACCAGAAATAGGAAGTGACAGGACTGGAAACCAGGGGCCCTCAGGGGCTATTGGAGGCTTTTGAGGTGTGTGTGTGTGTGTGTGTGTGTGTGCATGTGTGTCGGAGGGGGTTACTGCTGCTCTATCCTCTGGCTGTGCTCATACTGTGTGTGTTTTTGGTGTTAATCTCACCCAGTTGTTGGAAAGTCAAACACAGCCTGTGCACCCAGATGTTGACAGATGTGCTGTGCACAATCTAACTTCCTCTTAAACTCACACTCACAGTCACACACAAACACAAACACAGTAAGAGATCATGAAAATCTCCTTCCAGCCCTCCTCTCTAGAGACAGTCTTCTTGGCTTGTGTGTTAGAGATTTGACAAATACTACAGTATTTCCAAATACTGCCTGCCAAGTGGTGAGCTGCTGTGGTCCCAGGAGGGCCATATCCGCTGTGCTGTCCCAGATGTTCTTTTAATAACGAAAACAAACAAAATTTCACTCATCCAGATGTGTTTACTTCATATGATGTGATCTCAGAGAGGTGGAGAGTCGAATGACAGATAGACAAACAGCTGGAGCCGTCAGTATAACTGTAACTAATGCAGCTCTCCCTAGTGGCCTGGAGTGGTGCTTGCACACATGCAGCTGTGCACATGCAGGGAGGATGTGGGATACTGGGAGTGTTGGGACATTTAGATGTCATCTGTCACTGGTTGAGCTGGTGCTGATGTTTGAGTGTTTCAGCTGTTATTTTTCATCCTGTCACATCCTGTTTGTCCTGCCCTGTCAATGAGTGAGTTTAACAAACAGCTTTATCCTGCACTTGTATTTATTATGATTTTTTTTCTTGAATGTTATAAGGTTAATCTATTCATATTATTCAGTTGGTCTATTGTTTCTTTCTTTTGAAGGTTTTTTAAAATTCATTTCTAAATGATAAGCACTGCATTAATAAGATTAATTTGCAGCTCAAGAAAAACATCTATGATCATTACTCATTTCCTATAATCACCATATTAATGGACTGCAGACGCGGTAGTTCTTTTGCCTTAGTGTCTCGGTCTGATTGCATTTCTAAGTGGAAATTATCATAAGTGTTCCTCCTTGAGCTGCGCACCCCCGCTGCAGTCAATGGACTCGCCCATAGGACTCCGTACAAACAAGCGGCTGCTGAAAGAGAGTGGGTGAGTCTCTTTGCTAAAGAAATTCAGCAAAGTTGAAAAGATGTTTGGTGGCTAGTGCTATGGCTGGGACCCCATATGAACTGTTGATGAAGTTAGGTGCTGTTCTGAGCGTTATTTGTGGCTATAGAGTGGCGTTTTGGTTGAGCGCGTGGCTCTCTATATTGCCATCGTGAGGTTTTTCAAGGATACTTAGAAAACGTACAGTATTTACAGCCTCACTTTTGATCACTTCAGACAAGCAAGTCATCAGATGAAACACACCTTCAAACAAACAGACCCCTACTGCGCTGGGCTTCAGTCTAACCACCCCAACACACAGCCAAAACAAAGAGCACATCCACTTCATGTTACTGTTAACATCAAACTCAGAAGGGAGGTAACACAAGTTTACCTGATAGCTGTGCAACAATTCACTTTAAACACTGATAGCTGCTTTGACAGGAGGTGATGCTCTTTGGTTGGTGTGTTTGCTGTGGCTCTGCTCTTAAGTATCAAGAATTCATTATTTGTTGTTGTTTTTGGTCACTCTGGTATTTTCTTTTATTTATCAGCCGCTGCGGAAACCATCTCATTCCTGAACTGTCTCAGAGTTTCTAAGTTTAGCCCTACATCACCTCACTACAAGGTCACACCTCAGCAGCAGCAGCAGCAGCACCTCAGCTCCTCTCTGGAACAGAAACAGATCAAAGTTCTCCTCCCTCTCCTGCTTTCTCTCTCTCTCTCTCTCTCTCCCCCTTTCTCCTTGTCTTCCTCAATGCTTCATTGACTCTACCCCTAAGCATAACATACACTGATGGCACCCAGTGGATCTCCAGCATGCAGCTGGAAAAGCCTTGACAGAAAAGGAGTGAGAGAGTGTTTAAGACAGAGACAGAGAACTTCCATGCTCATGCCTTACTGGTTATAATCCAGAGGTGTTCATATCACTAAAGGAGGAATGTTGGGTTTTTTGGCTGCTCCAAATATCTCATGCAGGTAATGTCCGGCTTCAAATACAGGGACCCACATACCTAATAATCACTTCAAGATATTTATCACAGCAGCTACGCCAAACCATCTATGAAAGTGGACAAACCACTTAAGCAGAAGCTTCTAAGTTCATTCTGTCATCCTGTAAACAAATGTAACAATATCCTTCAAAGTGTAGACTCATTGTTACGGTCACTGCCAAGAGCACTAACAGTAAATCAAAGCTTTTACTCTGTGGCTCAGCTCTCTCTTTATCACCTTGCTGCAAAATGACTCTTACATTACTGCAGCAGCTGCCGCTAAGCAGCAGTCAATCACATAGTTGCTTTTACCATCACTCATAAAAAAAGCTCTGCCTTTACATGCTGTCACAGGTACTAGAAACACCACATGCAGACACAGACTTTGAAAATGAACATCTGCCAGGGCCGATAGGAAGAGCGCGCACTTCCACGCTGATCTGCATATTTCAGTGCTAACACGCTAACACCTGTGCACCAAACATTGTCCGTGTGCTTTCAGAATTTTGCAGTTGTGGTGATAACTGAATCAACAACAACTTACTGAGCATGTTTTATTTCAACTGATAAAGGATTGACTGTGTCTAAAAAAAAACAAAAAAAAAACAATGGTTTGGAGTGCAAAGACACTTGATGCAAGCATTTCATGATAAAAACTATGAAATAAAGAGTTTTAAATCTGCACTCGGGATATGTTAAAAGCTGAAATTCAAGATAAGTTCAAATTTATGTAAATTTAAGTGGGTGCCTTACTGTCTTCATGATTTTGAACTTTGAACTCATGGAAACAGCTTCAAAACTTAATATGTCTGACTAACTTTACCACCTTTGCCCTTCCTGAACTTAATTCATCAATTTCTTGGCCAAACCACCAACCTGCCTTCTAGACCCAATACCAGCAGAGCTGCTGAGGGAAATCCTTCCCTTAGTTAGCTCTGTGTCTTTATTGGCAGGCTATGTACCACTGTCATCAAACAGTATCAGTCTGCATATCACGAATTTAAAATTTGCATATCTAGTTGACGTTTATTACCTATATAGACCTTTCTGGAAATCTCTGAGCTCCCTTGTTTTGTGGGTTCTTTATATGGACCTGCCTGACTCCAGCTGCTACATTAATATCAGCCTTACTGTTATAATCACTGTAAAAATGCTTATTTCAATTTTAGAAAAGCTTGACCGCTACAATCGATGTATTCCTATTATCATTATTAGTATTCTGATATCAGAGCAGTTCACTTTAACTTCCTTAAATATTAAGTACTATATAAATGAAGAGCACTGATTGGTTGATATACTTGTGATTAAACCTAAGACTAGAATTTTTTATATATATTTTTGTAAATAAAAGCAGAAGTATTAGAAAAACAGAGCTAAGATTTGGCCACAATAGATAAACTTTTCAAGTGAAGATAATGGATGACTGGTGGTTTGAAATGTGAGTTTATGGCAATGTGTGTTTAAATTTTTTTTTTTATTATAGAATAAAGTGCATAATTGTAGTTTCTCACTGCGATAAAGAGGTTATTGCAGTATAATTGCCACTCATGTGAATTAATTTAAAATCTGCTTTCACTCCTCTGGCCCCCAGCCCCTCTTTTTTAGGGCAGAGCAGCTGCACATCGCAAAGAAACCTGAGAAACCAGATTGCTCCAACCTGGGGGTGGAGGGTGAGGCTGAGTACACAGGACAATGAGTGTGTGTTTTGCACGAGAAAGGGTCAGGGGACAGGGTGTTTTTTGGGGGAATGCAACCTGTCCTCACGAGAGCAGAAGGTATCAACACACAAAAATGCACACGCACACTCACACACACACGCACACGCAGTCATACACATGCTGCATTGGTAAATGTGTGAACATATGCAGGCATACAGGAACATAAACAGGCTGTAGACAAACACATGTAGACAGAAGTGCACAAACTAACACTTAAACCAACACACATGTTCACTTTAAAGTCACATCATGTTGTTACCCCCCGACAGTACACACACACACACACACACACACACACACACACACACACACACACACACACACACACACACACACACACAAAAGTGTAGTACTTTTTGCCTCCAGTCGCTCCATTTTTCTTAAGCTGTTTTTTTTTTTTTTTTAATTAAAAATAAAGATCATAATTCTTGTACTGCTGACTGCTTTCTTTTCCATTTACACACGTCACTTGTACTTTTACATAAGTATGATACACTTTCAAGTACAGCATACTTGTGTGTAATATCAAACAAATACTTCTACTACTTCAGTAGAGAAGAAATCAGATGTTTCAGGACTTTTATTCAAATAATATCATAATGGCTGACTTTCACTTTTACCAAAGTCATTCACAAGTCTTTTTTTTTTTGTCCCAATTAATCTATGATACCAATATTTCTGCATTACTAAGCCATATGGAACCAATATCTTTGATTGACATTCTGAAGCATTTTGTCTTATTTATGGACCAGACAGTTTATCAAAAATGAAGGCCACAACTGCCTAACAAATCAACACTGAAACTAATCATCAGTTGCTGCCCTATCTGATGAGTGGTTCTACAAGTTTACAGTAAATTCAAGCAAAAAAAATTAAAGATCTTGGATTGGTTTCTTCTTGTCTCACAGGTTAAAGCTTGGTTACTGTTACTCTGATGTTAGAGAAGTCAGAGTAGTTGATCACCTATAAATGTTGAGTGATGAAATGGGGATATGACAGAAATATGAGCAGGAATTATACTTATGCAAAAATAAAGTGTGATTTCATTTACACACATACATGAAATTTTGAGTTATAATAACAATAGATACAAAAAATAGCATATAGGCCAAAGACTGCTTTTAAAATACATATTTTTTTTTATATGGTCATCTGGTACATTCCAGATTTTACACCTGAGTACAAAATAGGTGACCCAGAACAGAGCAGAGCGGAGCATGCTGGACCATACTGGCTCCCAAGCTGTCCTGCTGCACAGCACACCTTCAACACCGTGGCTGCAGCTGCTCTGTCCGGTCTCGTGTGTGTAAGAGTGTATGTGTCTGTTCACGTGTATACGTTTCCCCAGCAAAGAAGTCTGTCTGACCGCAGCTGTCCCTACCTCTATGCGGGTCTCCAGGGCGAGGCCGACCTCTCTCCTGAAGCAACTTCAAAGAGACCAGGGAGGGACAGAAGAGGTCCAGGATGTCAGCACTGCCAGCACGGCTGCTGCTGCCCTGAGCTTTGGGAGCTGGGGAGAAAGAAATGGAGTTAAGGTGGGGGTGTGGAGGTGTGGAGGTGTGGGGTCGGGTGTGTTGCAGGAGGGAGTCACAAACCTGGGGGACATACAGGGTAGAGTGTGGCAGCAGTGCAGAAACAGGAGGTATGGGGCTTCGGGTAGAGATGTTGTTACAGTCAAATGCTGGAAGTTTAGCAGTGTGTGTGTGTGTGTGTGTGTGTGTGTGTGTGTGTGTGTGTGTGTGTGTGTGTGTGTGTGTGTGTGTGCATGGCTCAGCCGGGGCAGACCCATGTGCTGTGGCATCACCTCAGAGTTTAAAGGTAGTATCTGTGCCTGTGTGATTCAAGAGGCAGCATACATCTGACCCACGGGGAGTCTAGGGTCCATTCTGGAGAGAACTGCTGGCACAGTGGGCTCCTGGGAGCCTCTTACGTGGGGTCCAAGGGGTAAAAAGAGATAAGACACAATAGAGGGGAATGATAAGTTATCTGTTTTTAAAGCACCACAAAGTGAGTTGTATAAAATATTAGCGATCAGACGTTTTTCAGTTAAGATATTCCTCAGAGGATTTCATCTACTTAAACACATGACCCTGGTGAGACGATGAGATGTCAAAAGGACATTGACAAAATTAAAGGGACATTCCGGCATAAAATTAATTTAGGGTCAAACACACTGTAACACCAAGTTGGACACCCCCGCAAGAGATGAATGTTGCTGACCACTTGCTTCTCTAGTTATGCCAACTTTAGTAACGACACCATGATAGCAATACACAGAAGTCTGAGGAGCCATAAACAAACCTCAACCAAAACGCCACTCTATAGCCACAAATAATGCTCAGAACAGCACCTAACTTCATCAACAGTACATATGCCAGCAAAGAGACTAAACACAACTCATCTACTCTCTTCCAGCATCCTCTTGTTTGTAGCAAGAACTCAGGCCAGACCATCATGGACTGCTGTGGGGTGACACAGCTCAAGGAAGAACATTTATGATCATTTCTTCATGGAAATGCAATCAGACCGAGACACTAAGGCAAAGGAACTACCGCGTTCAGAATGATTAATGTGGTGATTACTACTTCAAGGAAATGATAAAGAAATGATCATAAATATTCTATGTTTGATGCTAAATTAATTTTAGCCGGAATATCCCTTTAAGGAAAACAGACATGAAGCAACATGGTATGGGCTTTGGTAGCATCACAGGTCTGGTTGATGATAGTAGTACAGATAGTAGCATATTTAAGTCCATGCGAAGATGTTTAAGGATGGTTTTATACAAATAAGAGGTATGGTAGGACTCTGTACTTGGGGACAGCTTGTATGTAGCTAACATGCTAAGTCTTCATTTTGTTTACATGCAGGATAAAATCTTATCAAACACATGGGACCCCTTCATTTTGTGATGTCTATGACTTACGTTTGACTCAAATTTACATACATAAAGTTGGTTATTTTTGGTTGTTCTTTGACTCAAAGCAGGACCAAGAGATGACTAAGACTAGGTTGTTTTATGTGTGTGTGCGTCTGTCTTAGCATTTGTGTGTCACAGAAACGTGTCTGGCCACAGCTATGGCGACAGAAGGGGTCCCCTGTGTTGCCTTTTTCCTTTTCAAGCTGTCTCTTTACCCCCACCTCCATGACCCAACCTCAACTGCCCTCCCTACACACACACGCACTTGCACACACACACACACACACACACACACACACACACACACACACACACACACACACACACACACACACACACACACACACGCACACTCGCGCACACACACCTTCCCTGGCTGCTGGTTTCTGCTCACACTCCCTCCTCACACAGGGTTGTGAGCAAGAGGCCAGCTGATGGCAATATGTGCATGTGTGTTAAGAGAGGTTGGAACAGTACACACATAAATTATCTGACACGTTAGGTACACCTGTGTCTGCACTCTGTACTCACCGTGGCCCCATATCTACACCCTCTGCCACTGCTGCCCAGCTCCACACCCGGCACCATCTGGAGAGACTGTACGAATAACAGATGAGGTTGATGGACAGAAGGGATACCACTTTTTCAAAACATCATTCCCAAACTTTGAATGTGGAAAAGAGATATTAAAAGAGAGATAAGAGGAGCAAAGAAAAGGGAGACAGCAGTTTTAACTCACATAGCTTGTGAAGGACCAAACCTACACTGGGACCCTAGCTATAGCCCTTGACATCATTGAGGCCTGCTGAAAAGTCAGCTGACCCTTCAGGCTTCATCAGACATGCACATGAATCTAGAAATGATTAAAAAAAAAGATAAGGGCAATGGTTTTAAGTTAACATTTGGTTTTAAAAACCAGTTTATTTCTTAAACTGGTTTATTAGTGTGTGAATGGCTTTGCCCCTGACCCAGTAAGTAAAATGATCAAAAAACACTCCTATAAAGGAGCTTCTACAAGAGGAGCAGTCACAGGAGACTCTAAACCCGCAGAACACAGGACAGCTTTGGGACAGTCTTCCTTCTCAGTCAAAGGTTCACAGATTTGGAATATATGACCATCAGAAATAAAAACATTAAAGGAACCCAAAGCCTCAATATCAAAACAAAACTATAGCTTAAACAAAGACATATGTGTGAACACTAACTTACATATACGTATATTATGGCATTTATGTGTGTTTATGTGTGTGTATGTATGTATCTATGTGTGTGCGTGTGTATGTATATATGTATGTATGTATATGTAAGTCTCTGGATTTTTGTGCATAGAAGAAACTGCTTGTTTTGTCTGCTTTCTTGTTGTTTTTATGCAAACATACGATTGCCTGTCTGCATCTGCTATAATGTTAGTTTTTATATAGCGGTTTATGTATCATGTGCTGTATTTCCCACTGTCTAACCAGGGACAAGGACTGCAAATTAGCCACGGCTAGAAGTCCTGCATACACAACATCGTTTTTTTATTTAGATGCAACAATGCCTGATGTACTGTCCCTGCCAAATAAACGAATAAAAAAAATGTGCAAAGACCAAAAACTGTGCCTGAAACAGAAACAGATGTAGCCTACAAGGCACTTCTTGCCAGCTCAAAACAAAACATGTACATTTAAAAAGTGTAAAACAGACAAATGTTTGCATTTACATTTTTAAAACCACTACATTTATTTCTTTTGCAGGAGTCAAAAGTGCACTTGCACTAAAACAGAATAAGCTTTGTTTACAACCCTCACAACATGACTAAGCCCTAAGTCCTGTTCACTTCAGAAGATGAAAGTCATAGGAGATTTGATTTTAAGCACCAAGTTGCTTGGACTACTTTAAAATAAATGTGTATTTTGGTTGTTGGTGTAAAAACTTCATATGCACTTGAAAGTTAAACTGGATGGTAATGATCAATTGATTTGAGCTAAAAATATACTTGTATGGGATATTTACCAGTTTAATTTATCCCCTTGTATTTTGTATTGTTATTGAAATTGGCTATTGAAAATCAACTGTATGTGATGTCAGACCATCTTATCTCGCTGCTCCTTTCCAATCAGGTAGGTACTGATTTGAAAAAGTTGGGTGCTCGTGCAAATTCTGTTGTCCACTTTCATGTGAGGGACGAACAAATAAACCAATAAAATGTTGTGAGGGTTACATCCTCTCTCTGCCTTCCTGGCTGACTGTCACAGACCGCCTTCACCGGATCTCGCGATGCTTGGCTTATTAGCCGGCAGACACACACACACACACACACACACACACACACACACACACACACACACACACACACACACACACACACACACACACACTGACAGGATGTTGGAATGGGATGATGAGAGAGCTCCACAGTGAAGGAGGAGTGCCTCTCACACCGACCTGAAAACGTCCAAATCGGAAAAACGGGAAGACAAGGCGTGACGGTTGCATGTGTGAGTATGTTTCCGTGCGTGTGTGTACGTGTGCTTGCGTGTCCGTGCGCGAGAGAAAGGGGTTGCCGTTTCTCCGCGTGACGTCACGAGCTTTCCTGAGAGTCAACACAGCCGTTGGCTGCGGTAACGGCAGCTTCCGCGGCTTCTCGGAAATCCGTTTGATGTAACTGCAAACGGTCGTTTTTCCCCCCTGTTTCGTTACCGCGTTACGGTGCCGACGAAGGTTGTCTGGCTGCGTTTAGCTGAGCTTAGCTCGCTGCCGGGCACTGCTTCACGTTACTTAGCCCCACTCCAGAGGGAGGAAATTAACCCGAGCGGTTTATGAACAGCAGGTGCACGGGAATACCACAGCACCTGCCGATACAGGTAATACGGTTAGCCTGCTAGCCACACTATTGTTTAAGTAAGAAAAATGAAATAACCCCACTAAAGCTTGAAAGATCATTTGTGTTCATGCTCCTAAGACGGTAAAGGTGGGGGGCGGTGCCGTTTTTGACATGTCATTTGGGAATGAACGATAGCCTATATATAAGTGGGGTAAGGTGGGAAAGTATGGCGTATGTCCTTTAAAATTGTGAATTAAGGTCCGTGAATCGTTTTCCTGTTTAACATTCATACTTGTTCCTCCCATGTTGCATGCAACATGCGTCAGTTTGACAGTGACGTCGATGATGCAGTGCTGGTATTCATTCATGGTCTCCCCAGCAGCAGCAGCAGCAGCACTGCCTCAGATTGACAAGCGTTTGCACGTTCACATATGTTTTCCAATGGCCAGGTCCATTCACTGTGAGTTACTGCCTAAGTTATATTTGAGAAAACAGTACATCAGGTTGACTCTCAGGTTACTCAGAGAAAAAACATGAAAGGGTATTCAACTTTAATAGGAGAAAATCATATCTCTGATGTTAATGTTGGATATTTAATTTTTGATGCTGCTGCATTAAAGCCAGACTAAAAAACAACTGGACCTATAGCCCAAGTCTTATTGTTTTAGTTTAATATCAGACCACAGCTGGTATTGAACACCTTCAGCATTTATAGGGTTTATTTTTTCAGAAATAGGCCAAAGAAAGGTATATATATAGACAGCAGGGTATCTCAAATACTACCCTACTCTGTGAATAAGTCAGTTTTCCTTATAATTTCATTGACCAAGGAGAAAAGATGTGAAACCCTAATTTCATAAGAGTTAGGAGGATGCTGTGTGAAATGTTGAAACTGAAAAAAAATTTAAAAAGTATATGCTTATTTTGAGTTGGATGCCAGTGTCATTTCTCAAAATGTTGGAACAGGAGTTCGATTCTGTCGCATCACCTTTTCTTTAAAAAACACTGTGAAATTTGTGAACTGGAGAGCAGTTTCTGGAAATTACAAAGTTAGATGTTGTCCTACCCCAGTTTTTGGATAAGCTGCTCAACACCTCGGGTTCTTCTTGTAGTATTTTTTATGTCATGTTGTTCCAAATGTTTTCAATAGTTGACAAGTTAGTGGTTCAGGCAGGCCAGTGTGAGGACCCAGACTTTTCTACTGCAGAGCTGTGGTGTTGTAATATACCTATGTGCAAAATGTGATGTGAGATCTTCTTGCTGTAAAGCTTTCCTGACAATAAGTATTGTCAGGGGGACAACACATGTTGCTCCAAAATCTATCGTTAAGTGTTAATGGTACCTTTCCAAATAAATTAACTGTGCTGTGGGGACTTGTGCTTCCCCTTACCATTAGGGATGATAGCTTTTGAACTGTCTGTTGATTGCAAGCCTCTCCTTAGAGCAAAGGATACAGCATCCTCAGTTTCTAAAATGAATGTCAGTTTTTGATTTGTCAGATCCCAGAACAGTTTTCCATTTGAAATCGGTCCATCTTGAACAAACTTTGAACTCAACATTCGAGAGACTCAGCCTCTCTGGAATGCCCTTTGATACCCTGTCATGTAAGTCAACTGTTGCAAATCAATAATTTTATTTTTAGGGACATGTTCTTCTAGGTGTTTTTAGCATCAGTGACTTTTTGCTCTGGTCCTAAATGCTTTGAAATGTGTTGCTGGCATCAAATTTAAAATGAGCATATATTTTTGATAGACTGATACATTTTTTCCATCTTAACATTTGATTTGTCGTCTTTGCAGTCTTTTCTATCAAATACAAGCTTTGGATGATTTGAAAACTATTTAATTATACAAACTTTATAAACTTTTTGTGGTGAACCAACTCTTGTGGAATCGTATTTGTGGATTTTCCCTTCACTTTTATTTTCACCCCTAAACTACACAGTTTAGTTAAACTATTTCTTTGGACAGTAGCTGATGTTGGCCGTGGTTTGGATAGAAGTAACTTGCAGGGGTGAAGTGAGTTGAGGTAAAATGAGGTGACCTATGCTGATAGAAAGATCCCTTTGTGTCAGGGTCTTGCTCATCCTGGTGAGGGTTCCTGTCTAACTTCACCACCCTGCATCCTTACAAATGGTTAACCGATAACAGTTTTCCAATGGCCAATGCTGATTATGGTAAAGCAGCTTGGCTGATAGCCAATATATATATAAAGCCGATAAAACAATGTTTGTTTTTTTTTGTTTTTTTTTAAGTAGTAATGCATACAGATGACAAACAGTTTTGCTGAATTGGAGTGACAGTTTTATTAGATAAAATAAATATAGACAAAAATTATTAGGCTCAGTAAAATATTGTCACAAGGGACTTTTGGATTTCTGCCTAGCTATCTGGAATTTGTAAGAAAGAAAAAAATACAAGGTAAATATCAAAATAATTAAACGATATTATTCTCTGCACCATGGCCACCAGAATTTATATTAAACACTAGTCAGTCTTGGATTTAGTTTGCTGTTAAATGTATTTTCAGTTGAAAAGATAATGGCGATATTGACCTGGTGAGGGTCGATGCTAATACAATGTTGATTATGTCAAAATGCCATTAACTGGTCTGATTAATCGGCTAACTGATTAATTGATCTGTCTCTATTTCTTACGTTATTCTTTACTTGTATACAGCTATGTACTCTCACACTTTGCATCAAAGATTCTACTTGTCAAATGGCATCTTTGATACACGTGGACTATGGTCTGATGGCATAAACTGTACACGGTTAGCCAGAAAGATTTCACTGAGCAACATAAATGTTAATTTTGAAGACCTTGTTTGAAAAGGTCTTCTGCTATTTAGAATTATTAGTTTGATGTGTTACAAACACAGCCAAGACGAAAAAAAAAGACATTAAGAGTCACAGTCAATATGAGCAATCCACTCCTGTTAATTTATAGAGTACCCTGTATTTTCTGTGAGATAGATCACTGCAGATCTTCCTCATATAGTGCTGGCTGGGCTGGCCTAAAGTTTGGTCCAGAATATCAATCTGAGTCCTCTCTCACTGAATTAAATGAGGACAGGTTCAGAGGTGTACAAAAATCAGTTTTTTCACAGTTGTCATTTTTAATTTCTCTGTTGTGTTACTTGACTCATTTAGAGTCAATGGTAAAGTAGCTAACAGTTTTCTCCCTGCCTCTGCTTTGATTCTGTTTTCTTATTTTTTCCATTTTGTGTTTTTTTTTCTTGCTTTCTGTTTTTTTGATGACTTGTTGGCCACGTTGCTGCCTTTGGTATTGAGTATCAATAAATAGATGTTGTCTGGTAGGTGCTACCCCTGGCATTGTTGATTCATTATAGCAGTGGGTATCTCCATAGCAACAGCTGCTCTGGTGACAAGGGGTTGCCTCTGTTTGGACAACCATCTCTCTTTTCCTCGTCTCCTTCCCTCCGTTTCTCCTTCTCCTCGTCTCTACTCTCCCTTTTTTATGCTTGTCCTAATTAAGGTGAAGCTAACTGAAGCTTCATTGAATTACACTGAAGATTTAAAGTTTAATCCTCTATTGTACTGTGCCTATAAAAGGATTTGATCACCCTTGATGTAATTGCAAAGGCGAGTCATCATTTCGAATTTATTCATCTCAATTTGTGCAAAGTTTTGGTTTAATACAGACTCTTGGTTTAAGCGATTGGCTTAAAGTTCAATTCTGCTCTACATGTCTTCAGTTTCAATGCACTCAAACCTTTGGACCAGGGTTCGGATGGAGTACTTCTGCCTCCCATGAATCCTGCAGCGATTGTCATTAGATGAAATATATTATATTTAGAGAGTTGTATATCATAAATGTTAAATTAAAAGAAAGCTTAGGCTGAGATTCTATGTGCAGCTACTGAAATGTCTGATCCTGAAGCCTGCATCTGGTTTCAGATCGGTCCCTGTTCTGCTACCTCAACATCATGAAAAATCTCTGTCGCCTGCCTGGGTGTGTACGTGAGTGTGTATTGCAGCCTTAGTTATGACGCTGCAGTCCCTCTAAGTCGGCACCAGTGCAGACACTAGCTGATCTGAATACTGATTTCTAAGCTTGATGGGGACTGCTAGCCCACCCGCCATATAGTGCTGGTATCCATTCAAGCTGAGCGGCATAGTGTTGTTGTGCGTTGTGTAATACAGTGTAGTAGGGTGCATTTGAGGTGAGCACGGCAGCTATGCAGAGAGTAAAAGAGAGTGGGGAGGGAGAGCGGGAGTGAGACGACAGAGAGGTGCAGAGATTTGGGCAGAGAGAAAGAGAGTGTGAGAGCATCCCTAACTGTCGATGCTGCTATTTTTAGCCTAGCCCTACTCCACCGTCCTGAGATGCTCTCCCACCTCCCACATATAGACGAGACAAATCAGCCTACACATACCCACGTTTTGACAAAATACTTTGACATGCAGGAAAATAAAAAGCACTGGAAGGTACACTGGCTTTTGCACTAGAGTCTTCCTGCCTACCAAAACAGGTAAGATCTGTGAATGAATAAAAGGGACGATTGTTTGGCATTCAAGGTCAGTTTTTGCTTCATCAAGAGCTTTGCAATAACTCATCCTGTTTATCAGAGAGAGTGTTAGATAGAAAGAGGAACTGGGTGTAAGATTGAGTTGGGGTAGAGAAGAGGAAGCATTTGTCCTCTCACAATAATAAGTTGTTTGTCTTGTCAGATTGTATGAAATGGTTTTAGAGGGGAGAGTGGGTGCAGCAGAGGAGCAGGAAAATAAATCCATGCCTTTTTTTTTTTCTCCTTTCACTTCCTTCCAGGCTGAGTCACTGCTGGTGAGGAGGAAGGTCTGGAGAGGGAACGAGAGAGGAGGTGGAGGAGGTGGTGGAGGAGGAGGGGGAGAAGACGAAGAAAAGGGAGGGAGTGCAGGGAGATAAGCCACAACAGGAAGCAGAGCGACACACGCGCTTACGCTTACACTTACACATCTTGTGTTTGTGTGTCTGAGAGGGAGACTGCGCGAACAAGAGGGTGAACGGGAAAGGAAGGAAGGGAGGGAGAGTGACGCGGAGGCTGGGAGAGCCGCCCCCCCCCTCCACCCCCCACTCCTCTCCTCTCCTCCTCGCCTCCCTCCTCCCTCTCTCTCTCTGTGGAGCAGGCGTGTAGCGGCATCAGACTCGGCGTGAAGGAACCATGAGCGATGTCACCATCGTTAGAGAGGGTTGGCTCCAGAAAAGGGGTAAGTACATCCAGTACCTCTCTTCTTCTAGTCCCCTCCTCTATACCTCTATTTTTCCTTCTCTTCTTCTCTGCCTCTTGTCTAGACTGAGGGCCTGGCTGTGCCTGTCCACATGTGCCGGTGGGAGGATGAGAGTGCTTGCAATCGAGTGTGTATGTGTGTGTGTGTCTGATCACATGGATGTGTATCATAATGTAGCATGCACCTGTATATATATGTGTGTTTTACCCCACAGGGACATGTCTCTTTATTATGAGGCTGCTGTTTTGCTGCTCAGGTTGCGCCTTTAAAATAATGCATGCAAGGGTATGTGCATGTATTAAATGCACGTGTGCGTGTGTCTGTGTGTGTGTGTGCAGTTAACAGCATCTACCAGACCTCATGTTACACTGTTGGTGCAAATTGTTCTGTTTACTATTCTGTGAAATCAAGTTAGTTTTGTCTCTCTAGTTGGGGTGTAGATTTGTAGAGAATGCTGAATGATGCCACTGAACCTCATATGACATGGAGTTGAGGGGTTGATCTGGGTGGAGTCTTGGAGGGGGGTGCTTACAACACATCCTGCTAGCAACTAACTGAATGAAAAGTAGAAATGGAAATGTACTAGTTGAGAAGCATAGTGCAAAGTGAGTGGTCCCCTGTTTTCAGACACTCAAAGATCAGGTTTAGTTTGTGGATGCTGCAACAGGTAAAAATCAACTGTAGTGGGGCCGGTCTTTTTATTTATTTTGATTTAACCTTTATTTAGTCTCTTTTATATGGAGTCTAAGAGTGATCTATAGTAGCTCTATGATATCTGCAGCATCAACCAAAAGGCACTGAGGAACTTTTTTCCTCCAACAAACTGAAACTTGCATCTTAGCCCAGGATTTCATGTCACTTGTGTGTGCTGATGCTGGTTCCTTCAGGGACAAGTGTCCTAGGGAACATGTGTGATTTAGGGGGAGAGCCCCAAGGACAGAACAGGGGGGATTTCCAGACATTTAGACCAATAAGCATCATCCTTCTGGGTATGTGATGGTCGTCTAGGAATGTGTAACACAAACTGTTGAACAGGAAATGACATGGACACATAATGGACAGCAGGCTTCTGGGTAATGTAGGCTAGCACTCTGGCATAGCAGGGGGAACATGTTGGACCACAGAGAGCTCCTCACTCCACAGTGAAGATGCTTTCTCTTCCTGTGTCACACACAGCACACACTCTGTAGAGCCGAAGTAGAGGGGAGGATTTTTGTCTGTTTGTGCCAGCATGCCTGTGTGATCCTCAGACAGTCGTCTGTGCATATTAAGAGGAACACATCGCCCCCAGTCACGACGCAGCGCTAGCTGTGTTCGTCAGTGTGTGAGAGAGATGGCAGGGAAGCAGGGGGTGTTTGTTTGTGTCAGGAATATGAATGTTTGTCTGCATCATATGCTAAATTATTGTCTGTATTGGTGTGTGTGTGTGTATGTGTGTGTGGAGAGAGGAGCAGGGTCGGGGTGCTGACTCACTGTTCAGGTCGTGATACAGCAAAGACTGCAGTCTTAGTCATTAGACAGCTTTTTACTGAAATGAAATAGAGAGAGACCAAGAAGGGTGGTGAAACCTCTTCCAACACAGACACAAGTGCATACACAAACACACACTTTTGTATTTATACTATTACATACAGTTGTATTTTGTCTGTTACTTTTGAAGTTTTCTATAACTTAGACAACTGCTAACTTCTTGTGTATCATTTTGTGAGTAGACATTTTTAGCTTGGATTGATCAAACTCTTAAAACATAGATACTGATCACTTCTTGTTGTTGTAAATGGTGATTCAAGGTTCCTTATAATTTCAACAAGTCATTTAATTCAGTTTATCTCCTCTCTGCTGTTCTTGTGCACAATAACTGTTGTGTTTCTGTCCACCATTGTTCAGTTATGTTGTTATGTCAACATTACCAGGAATTTTAGGCGACACACTTGCCCATGACTGCTCTTCTGATGTGATAATCTGGCTGTTGAGGACTTACTGTTTGAACCTGTACATTATACTGCCCACACATAGTTGAAGTTGTGTGTGTAAGGCTCATGTTTTAATGCAGAGATGCTGTGATGATGCTGTTGCTCGTACAGTGCCCGCCATATGTTCTTCAGCTCAGGAATTCTGTGTTATATATGCGTAGGTTGGCAAACAATAGTTTATTATGACAGCATGTTTACAGTTTGCAACAAAAAGTGAGTGTGTGAGAGAAATGGCAGCTAATACTGAAAGAACAACTGAATATTACTGATTGACTGAGTTGATTGGATTCACAGAGCCTCTGTTCAATTCAGCTTCTTTTTTATTTAGTTTTCAATTCAACTGTATATTGATTCGTTTGGGAATATTTCAGTCAAAATACTAATTTTGTTTCAATATAAAAGACATCCACAGAGAATTGATGCTGTTAATTGTACTGGGAACCTTCTGGAAGAGTGCGCTATTACAAGTATTTGGGTTTATAGTCATACTGATACCATGTGGATTCACTGATCAACATTAACATTGATCACTGGCAGTGGTGTATAAGTGTGTTTTCCTCAAAAACATGTCGATCAGCATCGGTCTCCAGAAGACCAAAGATTTTGCACAGGATTCAAAGAATCAAAGATGAGATCAAATCCTCCCTCACCTTCGCCATTATAGGAGATGTACTGTGATAGTTCTTAAGTTAAAAGGTGTTTTTCTTTCCTGGGTCAATAAATTGATCCAAATTTGATCACAGAGTACTCAACATTTTTAAAGATCATTAAGAGATGGACAAAAAAAATGTGACAGATCATACAAATGGAAACAAGCTTTAAAGAGTAGTAAAATAAATCCATAAAAAACACGTATGTAACAAAAGCAAGCATCAGCAAACACTTCTTTTACACGTGAACCACACAGCACTCATCATCTTGGCTCACAGACACAAACCTCAGTAACATCACCCCTGCAAAGTACAGTACACAATGTCCTCAGATGACCGTGCCTTTCAGTACTCACTCTCTCACTGCCATGGCAATGATTTCCTTCCTGCTTTCATTAAATCAGAGTGGGGAGGGCATTCAGTTGCATTTTTTTATTTATCTTATCTATAATCAACAGCAGATAAATAGCAGAATCTGTCTGATACAAAGCAACAGACCTGCAAGTGAACCACATTAACCATGGCTTGAAAAGATGTTTTTCTCTACTTACATTCGAGAATGACTGGTTAAATAGCACCATTAAGACAGGTTGTTTACAGATCTGTACCAACTATTAACAACATATTGTTTTCTTTTTCTTTGACAACATATGTTACAAGGTTGTTTTAGCACGCCTTAAACATCCTAATCTGTAGTGAAATCCACAAAACGCCAGCCCAGGCTGGGAGTTTACCGTCTGTCAACACATGTGAGGCCACAGAGGTCACAGTCAGCCACTGTAATAGAGGATACTGTTACCTCCACCAGCATCAGCCCACACAGCAGTCAGCACAACAGATGGCCAGGAGGGACGAGAGGGGAAGACACACTGAAGGAGAAAGGCAGGGACAGCATCGTCATCTTTCCTTTGACATTTTCCCTGTAGTGTCTCTCTGTAAATCAGAAAAGACACGACTTTGTCAAAGTAGAAACCCTTTAGAAATCTTAAAAGATCAATGATTTGGTTTGTCTCCCAGGAGGGTTTCTACTACAATCAAATATACAAGAAAAGGTTAAAAAGACGAGCTTACTCCTCCTTTTGACTCTTGTGTTTCAGATCACTTTTGATTTGTCACAAAACATGTTACATGCAAGCTTTTGAGGAGTTAAGAGAAATACGAAAAGTTGCAAACTCAAATGTAGTAGAGTCACTTCATCAGTCAAGGCTTTGAAACAAGATTAATTGGATTCTATTTTTGCAATGAGACCGTAGGTACAAGGTTTTCTCCTGCTCCTGCACAGAAATGACATTTATCATAACATTTATCAGTCTCAGTGTGATTATCACAGCTCAAAATCATGATTGCCATGTTGCCTTTGGAAACCATTTTGAGAAATTGGCAAATATATATATTTTTTTACTTTTGATTGACATTAGTGACAATAGCTTATTAACATACTCGACAAAGGTCAAAACCAGCAAACTTTGCTGGAAAAAACATGTTCAGGGAAATTTTATTGATTTTTTTTAAATGAGCTGAAATAGCTAAAGGGACACTCAGCTCTCCTTATCCTTTAGTTTAGTCAGCATTGGCAAAGCAAAATAAGCTGAAAGAATACAGTTTAAAATTTTCAAACTTGATAACGTGACAAGCAAACGTAAGGTTTTTAGTGGCTACATAAAGCGCTGTGTTGCATATTCCTTAATAAGCTTTTAAAAGACTGCTTGGTATGCCTTTGAACCGTTGAATTGACCAGGAATAGAGATAAATTCCTCAGTTTTTCTCACCAAATTTTATCCAAGTCATTTCATAGTATTTAAGGGGCTGTGTACACTAACCCTTTTTTTATTAGTAATGCCAGTCCCCACAACTTTGTTTTCGGACTGCTTCTCTTTGGCCCTTACTGTTGCTCATGGTTGAGAAAGATGTGCCTTGGCATTTTCGCTTCCTTTAGTGGTTGTGACCATTAAGCCCATTTTAAAATGCTCTGTATGTGTCATATTTGTTTTCATCCATAGAAATGATAAGTAACCACAACTGAAATTGAAATTAGACCTGGATAGTATCTTCTCTGTAAGGACCTCCACTGTTGTTGACAAAATTGGTCCTGGCTTGCATTGATTCTGATTGGTCAGTAACCGAGAAGTGGCATAATGGTGGTGTCCCAAAAGCACAACAGTTTTCAGCTGAGAGAGTAGCAACTGAAATCAGCCGATGCTCAGGTGGGTCTGCACTAAATCAAGAATTAATCTAACACCACCATTCAGAACCTCCAACCAACATAATCTTACTTATGTGGCAATTACTTCAATTTAATGTAACTCTGTTAATACTTTTTAAAAGTTCTGTTAGTACTTTCCCCTCTGTGTGAGTTCACAAACTATTCCTTGTTTGGCTCCATGACTTCACCTTGTCCAGTCTGTGAAATAGAAGCAATATGGAGGAAAACTCAAGCACCAAACCAACTGAGCAAATTCAGCAACTTGTACCTCAGAAAAAATGTCATGTGTGTTGTTTTAACACATTTTTAGTGACAAGACTGAACACAAAGAAGTCAAATTAAAAGAGTATTGAAAAAAAGTTTAGTGTCACTTAAATTGAAGTTACCGAGTATGAAGAGTACATGGCTCAAAAGAAAAGACAGACTAGCGTGCAGCAACAAGTGTCTCAACACAGCAGCTGTCAATAACACACATCTACAAGCACTACACAATGACAAGGGTTCATCTATGATCCTATATGCCGATTTTTTTATTAGAAAAAGACACTATCCCAGCTTTGATAGTCGAGCAGTACCAACATTGTCGACAAACTATGGGGGGAAAAACAAAAGAATCATGTACCGATCAAATTGAGGTAAAGCATTCAGTTAATGGAGATATTTACTGAAGGTGTTATCACCTAGCACTACGTAGAGGGCATTTTTGCACTGAAAAGTTGAACATATTAAAATCTAGTGCCAAGACGCATCCTATACATCGATTCGAATGTGCTGTGTCTGTGTGCCTTTCTATGGCTTTTTATCTCAAAAACTGTTCATCTATAGCTCCTGATATCTCCACATCATCTAAGAAGAGAAATCATATATCACAATGGTCAGAAATAGTGTCTTGTGCTGTTTTTGAAATGTAATGCTCTTACTTGATGTATCTTGGCATGATTTTTTGATAGACATCGGTCTGAAAAATGGAGTGGCACACTCTGTCCTGTTTTCTCCGTTCTGTCATTCCCCTCGTCTGAATGCCTTTGGGAACAGTACCTGCCGTGCTGTATAGGTTAGACTGCTGTGGGGTTCATTGGGTGCAGTGCAGTGAGGCAGCCATCTTGGCTCAGTAGGTTCAGTGAGTTCAGTGTTGCTGGAGGCTGGCTGGCTGGCTGGATCAGGTGGCAGTGCCAGATCTCTGATATCAATCACCAGCCACCGCTGCTGCTGCTGCTGCTGCTGCTGCTGACTGTTGTGTCGCCCTTCCGCTCTTCTCTCCTCCTCCTCCTCTTCTTCCTCCTCCTCTTCAATCCTGCCTCTGCTGTAAAAGCGTGTCAACACAACTCACCCCTTTTATTGCACTTCACTCTCCCTTTTCCACTCCTCTGTCCATCCATGTATCCTTCTATCTCGCTGCTCTCCTCTTTTAATCCCCACCTTTTCTCGAACTCGCATCCATATACAGGACCATAGCAGACAGGCAGACAGTGCAGGCTTTGTTATGAATGGCGTCCTCTTGCACATCCGGAGGAAGTGTACGCTCCAGTGTGGCTTTACAAACTGTCTCCATTGTCCTCAGAATGACTCACTCTACACTGCAGAGAGTGGCAGTCAGCCAGACAGACAGATCGACAGCAGGACACAAACAGACAGACTAGTCTGCAGAGCCCACAGACAAACAGCACAGGAAAGACAGGCAGAGAGAGAGAGAGAGAGAAAGTTTGTGACAGAGGGAGACAACTTTCCTATATAGAAACGACCTGCAAACAGTGGGCCTAAATATCAAATGAATGACAAGGGTGAAACATACACACTAGCAGCAGAATGTTTGCACCCTTTTCTTGATGACTTTTTCTGAAGTTATGAATGAAGAATGAAGTTATTTACTGGTGAAGTGAGATATTAGTCCATTTAAGCTGAAATAGGAGCTTCATCAGGCAAAACGGTAGAAAAAAAAATGTTCTCTTGTCTGATGCCAAAGAAGAAAATCTTCTTGGACAACAAATATGGTCTATTAGAATCAAAACCTAAAAGTAAAGTGCTACACAATATTAAGGAGCAGTTAATTCAGGCAGAGGGTAGACTATGGACAGGCATCGAAACATATTGTGATGACATGTTGCTATGGAGATTTGGGAATAGAAATTTCATTAAGAATAAAACACATTTGTGTTCGTTGTTCATGCTGTTAGTAAAGTAATGTATGTAGCTTTAAACTTCAGCTTTCTCTTGAAATTCGATTCCTAACTTGAAATTTTAGTTAACTTGAATAAAACATGATGCATTCATCAACCTCCTACATCAAAAGGGTGGCTCTACTGTGCGTACTTCTTGTTTGTCAAAAGAAGAGCTCAGTGTGTTCTTGCAACCCATTATTCAGCTTCTTGTTATCCAGATCTCTTGCTGTGTATCTGCTCCGTGTAAAAAAAAAAAAAAAGCTACACACTTTGGGCCACCATCATCATCTTTACATTGTGTTTGTTGGCTCAGATTTCCAGCTCAGTAACTGTCTCCTTTAAACAGCCAAGTACAGAAACATGCTATGAAGTTTAGTCTATGATCTCAATAGCTTGCATCTGTGGACTCTGCAAAGTCAGTGAGTCAGTCAATAAGATCAGTGGTAAGAGGAAGCATTCTTGTAAAGGCCATTCAAAAAGAGAGATGGATTAATGGATGGGTGAGTGCATGAACTAATACAGAGTGAGGAAGGCTGGGAGAAATGAATAAGTGGATCAATGGAGTTCTGATAGCTGCAGAGGGAAAACTTGGGGAGAGGAAGTGAAGAGGCAATGGAGGAGAGGTTGCTAGGATATTGTATGAATCGTGGGTTTTTTGTGCGCCTCATTTTCTCACATTAGCTTCTTTTTCTCCTCCATTTTAATGAACTATCATGATGTTACTCACGAGTCCATGATCAAATTAGGGGGGTTTCTGCAGTGGTTATG
This sequence comes from Xyrichtys novacula, assembly GCA_962446985.1. NCBI lineage: Eukaryota > Metazoa > Chordata > Actinopteri > Labriformes > Labridae > Xyrichtys > Xyrichtys novacula. The sequence goes on along the minus strand of OY660874.1, from coordinate 18,433,741 downwards.
AATCTGGAGTAGTTTTTTAAGTTTATGCCTAAATCTACACACAAATTTACTATTGATTTTAACAATTGTCAATAAAATAAAATGATTAAAAAAGGTGCTACTTTGGCCCTGCTGCTCTTCCACTTTGTACTGTTTTTACTCCCAGCTTTTACTTATCTTACCTAGTGTTCCACCCATTACGCTATCTAATGGGCTACACATCATACCAGTAGTGGCCAGCACTTAAGTCTGGGTGCCATTTAAATGCATGAAGACAAGAGCAGCTCGGAGCAGGAATAGACACCCTGGTTGAGTTAGCTAAGGTCTGAAGGCAAAGTAGCAGGTATCTCTGACGATAAAAAGATTTACAAAGAACCACACTATTCTTTCAAAAACAACACAACTCTGACAAGCCTGCCCAGTTTCCTAGTTACACCACAGAAGATGCCTAAATTATGACATTTGTTTAATGTCAGTGTGTTATGTACTGAATAAATGTTAGAAAACGGAGAAAGACTGATTTATCTGTCTGCCAATTAATGGCACTGTGCGACAATAGCCATCATATCAGCATTGGCCCTCACAAGGCTGATATCACAAAGGTCTGTTAGAAACACTTGGCCTACAAGGACAGCAAATCATATCAAAAGCAGTCACTGACCAGTGTTTTATTAAAATTTTGATATGATGTAAAGATGAAATTACCAGCTATGCTGGAAACTGACTGTGTAACCCAAGGTAGTAGACTTTTTACCAATTCATGAAAAAATTATCTTCTACCTAGCACTGGCTAAGATAAGCATGTACAGGGCATTTTAATGTGCTTGGGATAACGGAGTTAGACATCACTTTTTTTTATCAACTGCATATTTTTTTATTCCTTTATTATCGTAAGATAGAAATCCAAAATTCTCTTTTGGCAACATTTAACGGGCCAAATATTTTTCCCTCTTATTTATTTTAATAAAATATTCACTGAGGCTTAGCACTTTTTTCTTATAAAAAACAAAATTAAAAAAATTGTAAAAATTAGATAATGTCATTATACATCTTCCATCTTGACAATCTCCTCCCACTCTCTCATTGGTATGGACATCAGACATCGAAAAAACTTGTAATTTGTTGATCACTATCACAACTATGCTGACCAAAGCAATTCGAGTTCAAGCAAAAAGTTAAATCTGTGTTGAACTGTGTTAACCGGCAGATTAGGTCAGGGGGTAGAGTGAAGTCAAACATGTTGAGGTACTGTATCATGGGCAGGTTGAGTAAGGCTTTGGCCTGATTAGAGGAGGCAGGCTAGAGTGGGGGTTGGTTTGGCTGATTTAGGCCTACAGATTAGTGCCTTGTGGTTATTAGCAAGTGTAAGTGTTGGCTGCCGGGAGAAGGACCCTAGTTTGATCGGATAACATCACATATTTCGCAATCAGCATAAAATATTGAATTACAGGAGTTGAAATTTTTGAAGTTGTATAAAGCTTGTTCCAAACTGCTTTTGCTTTAGTATTTTTCACTTTATTGTTATGATAAAATACGAAGTCATTTGATTTTTAAGTAATAAAACATTACGTTTTATGGTATCTTTTTAGAAATGCATTTCAGAAGATGACAGGCATCAGATGCCAGCACATTAACAGAAGTGAACATTCCAGAAATAGTTCCTGATAAAGATCTGATAAATACAGACCTTTTCTTACAAGTTCATTGATTTCACTGACATTTTAGCTCGGAGTTATGATTGTGATGCCGACTTTATGGTTCTTGATACACAGTTAATTTAGCATGTTGATGCCAAATGTGCTGGAGTGGATGGAAAGAGTGAGCTTGGCCACAGCGTTGTGTTGATCTTTCTGTTTTTGGTGCAGGGAGAATAGTTTTGAACAAGAGCAATCACACTTGCACTGATTGAGGATTGTGAGCAACATGTGATTGTCAAGGGCAACTGGACAATCGTTGTGAAAATGTTGCTCCGAAAGTTAAATCTTTGATGTGTCCTTCTCCTCACTTTGTTGCTGCACAAACCTCTGTGTTGCCTAAGTTGTAAAACATGACTGACATCAATCCCAGAGAGCATCCTCTGTAACAGAAGGTTTTGTGACGACCATGAAGGCAGCAGCTGTGTGAGGCTGCTGCAGACTGATAGGACAGGCTGACTAGTATAATGTGAGCCAATGCCAGTAACTCTGTGCTTGCTTTTCTAAATTGTCCAGCAAAGGTAAACAAAAATTTAGCAATCCATTCACCAGTGTTAGGAAGTCTAGCTGTATGGGGAACAAAGGCAGCTCAAGCCTCTATTGTCCATACACTCACTGGTCACTTTATTAGGTACACCTGTTGACACATATGGCTAATCAGCAAATCACATGGCAGAAACTCAATGCATGAAAAGTGGTCACAACAACATGTTGAAGTTAAGAGCGAGCATCAGGACGGGGGAAAAAGGGGATTGAGGTGACTTTGGCATGGTTGAGGGTGCCAGACAGACTGGTCTGAGTGTTTCAGAAACTGCTGACGTGGTGATGCACAACCATCTCTTGGGTTTACAGAGAACGGGCCAAAAAAAGGGAAAATATCCAGTGTGCAGCAGTTGTGTGGATGTTAATGTTAAAGGTCAGAGGAGAATAGGCAGACTGGTTGGAGATGATAGAAGGGCAACAGTAAGTCAAATGACATGATAGGCAGTTTTATATTTTTGAAACGTAAAGGAGTAATGTATGTTAAAATCAGTATATGGCAATGCTCTTTTTTTATTACATTAAGCATCAACATCCCCATGTGTATTGAGAAAACCTCTTAATGTGTACAGAGCAGGCGTCACGTTGCTTTCACTGCTGTTTCCTGATGTTTTCTGAAGCAGCCCCTGACGACAGTGACCCCACTTAGCGCTGTAAAGAGCAATTATTCTTCCTGTCTTCAATTATGTTGTTAATATCCATCGAACACTGAAGTGTCAGTTCAGCTGTTAGCCCCCACCCCTCGTCACTCACACTCAGGGCTGAGGGGTGGGGTCAATACAGGCAGGCAGGCATCTGCTCATGCTCATACTGATCTGAGCAAGAGCGCTGATTTGTGCTGTCGGTTGGATGAAAGCTGTGAAGTTATCATATTTACTTACATATGGTGCTGGGTTAGGATTTCACTGTGGCAAAACTTGATGTTAAAATGCTACAAGTAACTTCAGTAATAAGTAATGAGGATTTGCATTTTTTTTTCAAATCAATCTGATACCAATACCTGATCCAATACCACTGTTGAATGAACTGTATGACTTGCCCTGTGAGTGAAGGCATCAGGCTTGAAATTAGCCTTGTTAAAAAAAGGTAACAAATTAACACAATTTACTTAGTTATTTATTAAAAAATAACAAATTGCAAATTAGCACACAGCGAAAAGAAGTGAGACTTCCTTGTATTGAAAGAAAAATTAATAAAAAAAAAAAAAAAGGAAAAAATAAAGAAGACGCTGGATCAGGGTCATTCATTCGATATCCGATCTAGTTAATTTTCCAATATCGGAGCTGATATCCGATCCAAATATCGGATCGGTGCATCCCTAGTTGCTACAGGTGTCACCTAGAAGTAAAAAAAAAAGGAAACACTTAAGTTTCTTTGAATTTTTCCCAGCAACCCTCTTAAAACATCTGGTAATTTTGGTGACAGTGAAAAGCAAATGTGTGCTGCTGCTGCTGCCGCCTAACGCAGGTTCTTCTTTTCTCCGTTAATGCTTCACTGAATAGTTGATCTGGGTGCTGATGTCATGTGGCCAGGTTAAAGGGACAGCCAGTCTATTTATATCCCCCCACCTGTAATCTGTCTCTCCTCAATAGGATTAACCAAGCCACTATAGCGTCAGCTTGCTGTGCTATACAGACACACTAAAAATATAAGCTGTGGACAAATATGGGCATTCAAAAGGTCTACAGTGTGTACAGTAGATGTACTAGGAAAGGAAGGATAAATATACATGTGTTGAACAAACCAAAAACCGAGACACTTTGTAGAACTATGAATCTGTTACAAGTGATTTGGCTTTCTTTTTTCTTTTATGCACATTTCATAGAGTTTCAGTGTAAAGATGCAGAGAGAAGAGACCAAACAGTGACAGACTTACTTCATCCACCCTCAGCCTCCTCCATCTCTTGTTGCCAATCTCCAGTCATTAATTAGCTGTTCATGACAAAATTCCCCATTCCCAATCTGACATGAGTGTAGAGCAGCGGACTGCAGTGGTAATCATGTCAGCGAAGCTTGGCTCAATGTTCTGAGGGGGCTAAATGTCCCCCATATGGTCCACTGGCTGGGGCCTGTACCTCACCAAGTTCTCATTAAACTAGTGCTTAATAGCAGCTAGGTAAAGAGGGAGACATACACACATACACACACACATACACAGCTGCAAGAAACAAATCAAGACATCTGACAGGGGATTGGGCACAAAAGGGACAGAGAAGGTGGTGTTTGTTAGTTTGTGTGCAAGTGGTGTGTATGTGTGTGCGTGTGTTTTGAGAGTCTGATGCTGTACAATTGTTGACTTGCCATCTGTCATCAAGAAAAGACTTCTATCTGTGCATGTTTGTGTGTAGACAGAGGAGAGATGAGAGGAAAAAGAAAGAAAGAAACAGTGAGTGAGGTGCAGATGTCTTGCAGCATAGATGCTGGAACATGAGGTTTAATGGCAGACTGTTGTATGAAAAGAGTTGGAGAGGGAGACCAGCAAAGAAAAGAGGACGTACATCTGCCATGTTCTGATATTGCTCTGGGGTTTGAGTGCTTCCGTGCAATATCTTGGGTTTGAATGGACCTGGGAAACAGCCTGCTCATTAAACATCTTGCAGGTCAAGATGAACAAGTTCAGACAGAATCAAAAATGTTCACATATACAGTAGATCAGTGTATTTTACAACTTTATACAGAATTTGAGATTTATTATCCTTTAAAATAGAAATGATAAAGCGTGAAGAAAATATTGATACCTCTTTATGTACTGATGCATTTCTTGCTGTATTGCATATATTCTCAAATTCAATTTACCAATTTATTACACTTGAGTTAAAAATATTTTTTCACTAATCTTGCAAACTTTACAACCTCAACTCCTAAACAATGAAAAATGTTTTTATGCTTTTGTGAAGCATTTTAAATTTGATTAAATTTTCATAGAGAAACAAGTTGATGTCTTTGCACTATTTTCAATTATATTTAGGGTTTCAATGACTTGAAACCCTTTAAAATCTGCTTAAAATCTTTGAAATGTGCCATCTACTTCATTCTTTGTGAAAATACATGTAAATCTGTCAGCAAAGACTCTTATAAAAATCCTTGAAACTAGTATTTTATACTGAAGTGTAAGGGGCTTTGTGCTTGCTTTGTTGAAAAGCAGAACATCACATAGTGTTCTTCATTCATGCTGTGTCAACAAGCAACCATTCTCCCTTAGCAAGTCAAGCCACAAGGTACAGTATTGCTCTGTACTTAAGCCTGAAGTCTTGTGTAGGGGGTCGGTGAAATTTCACCTGTTGGTTGTACAGAAAAAGTCAAAAGAATAGTCAAGAATAATGAGAAAAATTCTGCATAACGAATACAGCAAAATGAATTTTCACAAACCGTTTGACTTTCTTCTGTTTACCATTTGTTTTGTGCTGATTACGACATGACAACACATGCTGTCATCTTTTGTTTACTTTGGTGCCTGATGCTGGCCAGCTGAGGTGGACATGTCAAAAACAGCCTGTAGGAAAGACTGACGCAACAACATGACAAACACCAGCCCTGAGGAGAGGAGACAGAAGTGTTTTCCAACATGCACTGACATTTAGGGCTGTCTGTCATTTCAGAGTGTGACAGACAGGCACACAGCAGTCAACTATTGCAATCAGGAGATGATTTCTTTGGTTTAAACTATGCAGAAGTTCATGAAGTTAAAGTGGCCTCTCTCAACCAAAAACGATATTGTCAACAAAAGTTCAAAATTGCATTGCCTGCGTTAATAGACTATTTGCTTGAGACACAGCGAGGTTGTATTTGAGGTTTGTATTGAGGTTGCAGTTGGTGTTGCTAAGGGTGGCCCAATCACTTTTTCACACAGGGCCATGTAGGTTTAGATGTTTTTTCTCCCTTAATAATACAAACCATCATTTAAAAACTGCATTTTGTGTTCACTTGTGTTGTCTTTGACTAATATTTAAATTTGTTTGATGATCTGAAACATTTACTGTAAGTGTGACAAACATGCAAAAAAAAACCAAAAACAAATCAGGAAAGGGGCAAAAAACTTTTTCACACCACTGTTTTAGGGCTGGGACGATACACTTTTCTCCCAATTCGATTCTTCAATGATTTTTTTAGATGCCGATTCGATTTGAATGTGTTTCTACGATATTGTCTATTTTCACAATTTTTAGTCTACCAGTGAAATAGTTGAATGATTATGATTGTTTACTGACTATTCCAGAAACCATATGTCCCCAAAATATACACATCAAATGTAAGTCTGTTTTTAAGATTCATTTTTAAATTTGAAAGAAAATCAATTTTTGGACAAAAAATCGATTTAGAAATTGTAAAACAAAAAATTGCGATACTTGTGTGAATAGCTTTTTTCTCCCACCCCTACACTGTATATACTTTCCTTTCTGTCATAAATGTGTTACTCATCCAAGTACATATTTCAGTCACACTTCCAGCAGACCACATGCTGACTTCAGTCCAAGATAGACAGTGGTGTAAATCTGCATTTTATTAATTGGCCTTGCGTTCAACCTTTCTTTAAGTTTGTTTTAGTTAAGATAGTACAAAATAAAAAAAATGAATTAACTGCTCCAGGCATGCCTTATGTGAATGCAGACAGACAGGCAGATGGCCATACACACTTACCCAGGTGGAGAGACAGGTATAGACATAGACACACAGGACAGGATGGAGCAGGGAGCAGCAGTTAGTGAGGTTGAGAGCACTTACTGCTGGCCCTTCAGTGCAACACATGAATGAAACCTTGAGAATGAGGCAAGGCTGGGCTGGTGTGTGTGTGTGTGTGTGTGTGTGTGTGTGTGTGTGTGTGTGTGTGTGTGTGTGTGTGTGTGTGTGTGTGTGTGTGTGTGTGTGTGTGTGTGTGTGTGTGTGTGTGTGTGTGTGTGTGTGTGTGTGTGTGAATATGGGGGTTCTAGGGGCAGGGGTGCACTTGACAGTAGTTGGGGTATAGTGCTTGATTGTTTACTCTTGCCTGCTGGGCTGGGCTATTGTGCTTGAGAGTGTGTGCTTATGTGTGTGTTAGTAAGAGTACTGTGAGTAAGCATGTGCATGTGTTTAAATATACAGTCAGCCAGGAGAGACATACAGCACAATTCTCTCGGAAAGAGGTGGGGGGTTGGTGGGAGTTTAACAAAGGATCAGGAGGTGCGGTGGGGGTCTTATGTCGTCCACACCCACCCTCTCACATATACACTCAAAGACGCGCACACAAAAACAGATGCACACATAACACCAGCTGCTGCCCAGAGCCACAGCCCAACATATCTGAATCAATGATACAGAGCCAGCCACTCTGGAATAATAGTGACTTACACACACACATGCATTCACATTCACGCACAAAGCTTTGCACCTGTTCACTACTGCTCGACCGGCTAGTTAAGGTCCCCCTCACACACACACACACACACACCACACACACACACACGCACACACGCACACATGCACACTCTCCTTGATGCCTGCCTGTTGTAGGAGACAGACAGCTGTGTCTGTCTACTGGCCCTTTCCTTCTAGTTCTGATCAACAGCAATTCTTATTGACTGATAGTTGACCCTTTTAGTGGAGGAAAATCACGGTGACGTAGAATAAAAAAAACCCAATTTTTTTTAATAATAATAATAATGATAATGATAATGATAATGATAATGCATCAGATTTTTATAGCGCTTTTTGTCAGTGACCTCAAAGCGCTTTACATTGGATACATCATTCATTCGCTCACACACTCACACCTTGGTGGCCCTGGGGCAGACTGACGGAAACCAGGCACTCATGTGTTTGAAAAAAATAATAATATAATGGCATTGGTTGGCCTTTCTCTTGTTGCCATGTACTAAAAGACTAAACATTAACAGAGCTCAAAGCAACAAAAAAAATCTATTTCAGAACAGAGTTTTAAAAAACAACTGACTCAATACATGTCATTCCAACATAGGAAGACAGACTAAGCATTAGAGATGGGTGTACAAGAAAAAGGAATAATAATAATAATAATAATAATAACTACTTTATTTATCTGGCACTTTTCAAAACAGAGTTACAAAGTGCTTCACAGCAGAAAAACTGAGAAATCGAGGTAGAACATACAGCAGCAGACATCAATACAATAATGGTGTAGGTCTGTATGTTCAAATGTATCCTGTGAGGAAGAGTAATTGAGACAGGAGGAAAGAACGAGAAAGGATGTAAGTGCAGATGTGATTAATGGCTCTATGGTGTATCATGTTAATAGAAGGAGACAATCAGATATGACTGAGCTGTCTGTGTTTCATGCTCTGTCTCTGGCATAAGCCGCCCTGAGTTTCAGCATGCACCCTGATATATAAAGCATGATCAATGCCTCCACCTCCTCCCATTAGGGTTTATTAATGCAGCATGATTATGAGACATAATGTGGATCTGTGTTAATGTCTTTTTTCACTGTGATCAGACTCCAGGCTGTGGTTCAGTTATTGTAGGTCATAGATAAACCACAGAATCACAACCCCAGAAAATCAGGCTTTGGGTAAACAAACAAAAGTTTGATTTAAGTACATTAATTATCAGTCATTGTTTTATAATGTCAATGAAAGAGCATGGGGTTCAAAGTGGGAAAGTAGAGTCTAATCACAAGTGATCGCTAGGGACTCTGAAGACTGTTGCAGTGGATGAACAGCCTCTCTGAGTGTCTGTCGATAAACTTGCACGGGCTCTTTTCGCTCTCTCCATCTTCTCCCCTCTCTTCTCCTGGATCAAAAACACACTTGCGTAAGTTTCCCGAGAGAGAAACATTAGGAAATAGGGAGAGAAGCAAAACTTTGAAGTGGATTACATGTAGACAGCTTAAAACTTTATACTCAGTTCAGTTCATCAATAATTGTGATACAGAAATTGATCAGGAGGGGTGTGTGTGTGTATGATGGTTTACCATGACTTGGACCAGTAAGAATGCAGATGCTTATGTTCCGCCTGCATAAAAAACTAAATGCTTGATATTTTTTTGTCCTGGAATTTGATTCAAAGCAAAGATGATAAAGATTATATGTGAAGGATTTCAACAACCAGGTATGAAAAGATATACAACATTTGTATATGAAATCTATTATGCAAACACAGTGACATCCAAAGACGAAAACAGAGAAAGGCAGTATACCAGCAACCTAAGCATTGTTATTTGCCTGCTGATTGGCTGAATATGCCTTTTCTAATCACATTGATTGCACTGCACTCTCACCAGAAGCAGCATGGCACTCCTAATGTTGTTGGGTTTTAGAATGCAAAGCCTTTTTTGACCAGTTTGGCCCAGTTTGTATTTTACTTTTTTGACATGTTAAGTTTCCAAACTTCTCAGTTTTTGTGTTATTTATGCAATGTGGTGACTGAATTACATGTGTTTGTGGTTGGATGGATTTACGTGGATGTAGAGGATACAAACAATCTTTAACATGGAGTAAACTTGCACTGCTGGTGGCTCAGTGGTGGGCTTGGTTATTTCTCAATGTGAATAGTACTGGTGGCACTGGGCACTATAGCAACCTCTGCCATCACTATACGTATTCCAGTGTTTGAATAGGTGAATATGAAAATGTGTTAACGTGTTGTGTCTATGCGCTTTGAGTCCTCTTAGGACTAGAAAAAGGGTGTAGGTGCAATCCATTTAGATTAGCCAAGTCACCCCTCACTTAGTGGTTCATTGACTCTGCCAATTTGAGAATAAGAATAAGAAGAACTTAATTTATCCCCTGAGGGAAATTCAATTGTCTGTAGTCTCATTTGTCTTGTCTTCAAAAGTCATCTACTATTTACAGAAGAATAATAGTCTGATGGCTGGGGGTACAAAAGATTTTCTGAATCTTTCTGTCCTGATAGAGAGGAGCCGTCCACCACCATTGGCCTTTTATTTCATCAAGGTGTTATGAAGTGGTTGGTCCATGGTCTTTAGAGTAGTCTCCACCTTCTTCAGCATAGATCTCTCCACCACATCCTCCACTGAGTCCAACTTGAATCCAACCACAGAGCCAGCTTTTTTCATCAGTTTGTTCAGACGTCTTGCATCTTTGTGTTTGATACTTCCTTCCCAGCAGACTGCAGCGTAGAACAGAACACTGTAGACACCACAGACTGATAAAACATCTGCAGCATCTTAATACCGATGTTTGTTGATTGTAGACTTCTCAGGAAAAAAAAGTCTACTTTTTTTTGTCTGCCCCTTTCTGTAGATGAAGTCCACATTCTTAGACCAGTCCAACTCATTATCTAGGTGTAAACCTAGATATTTATACGATGTCACCACTTAGATGTCCACGCCTCAGGTGTTAATTGGTTTGGATCTGTGGAAGTCTATGATCTTTTCTTTTGTCTTTGAGGTGTTGAGGTGGAGGCAGTTTTTGTGACTCCAGTCACTGAAGGCTCTTATCAGATCTCTGTATTGAAGCGTCTTGTCCATTTCTGATACATGCCACGATAGCAGTGCCATCTGAGTATTTCTGAATGTGGCAGGACTCAGTGCTGTGAAGTCTTATGTATACAGTGTGAACAGGAATGGCACCAGCACTGTCCCTTGTGGAGCCCCTGTACTGCTCATTAATGTCCCAGAAACACGGTTCCCCAGCCTGACAAACTGTGGCCTTCCTGTCAGGTAATCTGTGATCCAAGAAACACAGGAAGGATCCACTCCCATCTCTGTGAGCCTGTCTTTGAGTATGGTAAACCCTGGGTTCCTCCAGATGAGACAGGGTACAGTGAAGCATGTAGAGGACAGTATCATCCACTTCAATGTGTTTTTGTATGCGAACTGCAGGGAATTGAGTCTGTCTTTGACCTCAGGCCTCAGTAAAATCAGCTGCTCCAGGGTTTTCATGATATATGAAGTGAGGGCCACTGATCTGTAGTTATTACAGACATTTGACCTTTAAGTTGATACATTTACAAAAGTCAAGTTAATTATATTTTTACTAGACAAAAATAACAATCCAAACATGTTTTACATACAGCCCACACAAAAAGACTAATAGAATGATTACCTGAGACAGTAAGCTGGAAGCCGCTATAGTTAAGTGACCTTCACCACCACCCACTTCATGTAGACGTCTGTGTCTACATATGTAAGAAGTGTATGTGTGTGGGGGTGGGGGAGGTGGCTGGGTAACTACAGCCTCCTGTCTGGCACAGGTGGTGTTGAGCAGTAGCTCTCTAGCTAAGATGCTAACACTGCACTAATCCCAGTGCGCTTTAGGAAGCAACAGACCCCGATTCCCCCTCAGCTGTAAATATGAACAAACACTGATGTGAAAACATGCAAACACGTACACTACACGATTTAAACAGACTGAATGTGCCCGAAATGCAAGGCACCATCCAAAAGTACACACAACTCTCAACAGCTGACACATACTGACTTGCCCCCCCTCACCCTTCCCTATACATACTGTATTTATGCACACACACACACACACACACACCAGTGCTGTGAGGGGGGATTAGGATGAGTGGCGTCGTGGCTGCTGTGTGTCTGACAGACAGTCACTCTCAAGCTTGGTGTCAGCATCATAGTCATGCCATCAAGCTCCAGGGAGCCACCACCATCTACTGGACTAAAGTGGTACTGCAGGACAGGGTTGCACTTAGAGAGAGAGAGCAATAAAAAAGATTTCAAGAGTGTAAAGGAAGTACAGTAGGTGTGTTGCTCGGATTGAGTCATGCAGTTTGCTAACAGTTCTTTGGATTTCACAGTTAATATGTTTGTATGTAAGTATGGACAGTATGCACATGTGCTTTTTTCTGCACCAGCTGAAACAGAGGGGCATCTGGCAGCATGTATGTGTGTGTGTTTTCGTGCATATGTGTGTGCGTGTGTGTGTGTAAGCACACCCACTATAGTCCACCAGGAGGCTGTGGCTGTGTGCAGCTGGCTGGATGAATCTCTCAGTGGCCCCAGAGGGATGGCCATACTCCCATGGGTTTCCACTCAATCTGGCTTTCTTGTGGCTACCCTGCCCTGTCCCAGCTCTCTGTTACTGTCAAGGCCATGCTCACATGTACACTGAGGCCTCTCACTCTCACTCCTGCTTACAGTGACAGTGCTCTTCTTCCCCTCGAATTTCTCTACAGCATTTTTTTTCTTGGCTGCTGCAGCCTTGATGTAGTTTCCCTCTGCAGCCATAGGCTTAAACAATTACTCTAGAACAAGACCCCGGTTATGCTCTATCTTTAAACTGTATTAACTCTTTATCCTTTTTATCCATTTGTTCAAGTCTTCTAACGCTATTTCTTAAGCGGCAAAAGGCTTACTAAACTTTGACCGATAGCACAACCAGGAAGTGGGCTTTGTCGTCAGTGGTGGTATATTTTAAGTAGTTGTGTGCACAACACCCACACATGTACACACACAAAGAGTAACACCAGTCCAGTCCCGATGTGGTAATGAGACTAATTCATGTAATTGGATTGGCTTGGGAGAGCCGGGATTCGTCTTAAGATGTCTGAGTAGACTGGAGTTAGAACTGCTGGGGTCGGGGTCACGCACACAACCGTATCCTTAGAAACACACATGCATCACATTATAGATAGCACTCCTTTGAAAAAGTACATCTTTATTCATCATCATTCACATTTTCTCTACACATTGTTTGAAATTGTAAAGAGTGACTGTAAATGCTGCTCTGCAAACACATCTTCTTGCCAGCCTGTGCTGCCATGGACAGACTCTGAGACAGATGTCTTCCTCAAGCGTCTTACCGCACCACTCCCCACTTTCTTAACCCCACTGCCCTCTCAGTCACACGCACTCACCCCCACCATTCCTTCACTTCCTTTGATTACTTACCTGATGTTTAGTTAATCCCCCTGTCCCCTCCTTCTCCTCCTCCTCCTCAACATGCATCACTTTTTTTTTTTTTACTCAAGTATCAGCTGCTTAATCTCACTCACTCAAAGCTAAGAAAATCCTCTCCCTGACTGTTGTGTCTGGCTGTTCGCTGACCTTCGTTTATAAGGAGATCAGCCGATGCAGCCAGTCGATTATTCCAGCTCAAACTCATGATTGCCTGCATCCTGCTTTTGTTGTAAGAGTCTTTACTCATGCTGCTGTGCATTTATTTATAGTTTAACAGATTTCTAGGGCAGATCTGCAAAATTTACTTTTAACTTTTACAGCTGAAATAATTTTGTCCACTATGAGCTTTCAACTATAGTTTGTTTTGTGTTGAATAATATGCTAATAATTGTGTTCATAAAATTTCAGACATGTAAAGACAGTTCTCAAAGCCAAAGGTGACATTACCTTGCATGTGTTTGCAGTACAAGCAGTACATGATTTACTTTTGGTAAAAGCAGAGAAAAGCAGCATATTGTTGGACAAAGAGACTGCAACCAGGTAATGTTTGGCATTCTTATATTTGATAACTATAAAACAATTAATCCATGATCAAAATTTTTGCTCATTATTACATAATCAAAGCTTTTCAGTGCCAATACATCATTTACTTTAGTTACAAACTCAAACATCAACCTGCATAATGAGAGAGAGAAGAAGAAGCAGCTCAAGGTACAAAGTCAGTTTGCTTGTTTCTATTTGGGTTGGGCAGCTAATCAGCAGGGCAAGCAGTCAAACAGCTTTTAGTGTCAGTATTAGTGATCTAAACTCGAGGCGTGTGTGTAGATGTTATATGTGTGTGTGTGTGTGTGTGTGGAGCGTGTGTGTGTGTTCTTACGTGGGCAGACGACACATTCATCTCCGTGCCTGTGAGCTGCTGTGTATGTATGTGCTGGAACGTGGCAGATTCTCCCCACCACCCTCTTCATTCGCTTTTTCCCCCATACCTCTGAGCTCCCCCCCCCACCCCACCGCCCACCTCCCCTCCAGCTCCCAGAGTGCCAGTCACACAGCCCCGTCACTGCGCCATCTGCATATCAGCTTCAGCCTCGGCCAAAGCATTAAATTAAATCCCTGTTTGGGTTGATTAACAAATGGCTGGTGAGCTCACATAGTTATGGAGTTATTTTTTAAATTGTCATTAAGGTTTTTTCCTGCGTTTCGTTCGTCTCGCTCTGTGCTGAAATGTGGCATCCGGCAAAGCAGAGGAGCAGAGGTGTGCTGGCATCCTCAAGAAGCGGGGCTGAGAGATAGGAGGAGGAGAGAGCGAGAAGTTTGTGCAAGTTTCTGTCTCGTTTCTCTTCTGAATACTTTCAGCCTTCCTATTCCTACATGTTTCGAATTTATCCGTCCTTTATTTCATTCTCTCATTTTCTCCCTTTTTTTCCCCCTCTGTCCTGAAATGAATGGTTAATCAGTCTGCTAATTGAGTGGCAGTTAGTTAGTGCGTTGTTGTAATTGTCCAATCAGAAAGCTTGGACCGGACACAGTCACAGCTGATTCATCTCTGTCTCTAACTGCATAATCCACAAGCTGCAACTGGAAGATGTGCCAATAAGATTTATTTCTTCTAGAAAATCCCAAAATAACTCTGAAAATAACCTCTAGTTTACTTTTTAGTCTGCTGTTGGTCGCTCTCACCCAAAAAGCACAGAGTAAGGTCTGGAGGGTTAGATGCTCCCTGCTTACATCAGCCTCATTCTCAAACTAAGAAAAAGTCCGGTGGGTGTTCTCAAATTAATTTACAGTTTTTTAAGTAATGAAAAACGTCAAACTAGAAGAAGCACTTTACAATAGCTGGATTAATCTTTGTTCTGTCAGTGTTTTGAAGAAATTTAGCCTAGAAGTTGGTTATCTTTTTTCCCTCTCAAAGTCCTCTTTACACTCATCTTTCAAGTCATCCGCATTGTCCCATTCTACTGATATCCTGTTGTTCTGATGAGAAACAACAGACTCCTGTTGTCTTAAGCACTGTGTAATGTAGTATTTACTAATTGGCCTTAAGGGAAAAGTAAAGTTGTGCAGAAAACTAAATGAAACTGAGTGAGGAGTCCGAGAGAGATGGTGTGGGAAGGAGACCGGCTGTTCTGTTTTCTCCAGCAGTCCAAACTAGAGACATGTGGCTCCCCAGACAAGCTGTCCAGAGTGGGAGAGCTCGCTGGACTCATTACAGGCAGGGCCAAGACGGGATAGCTTGACAGAACACCATTGGATCATTCGGAGGATTGGAACAGTCCAAACTGAATTGTGCTGGTGTGTGTGTGTGCGTGCGCGTGTGTCCGTGCCCATGCCTGTGTTTGTTTGGAACGGCATGTGTGGACAACTGTCCATCTCCTCTCTCCGTCTGTGCCACCCCTGGCTGCCCCCACCCCCGCCCCCCAGTGGACGTGTATATACACACACACACACACACAAACACACAAACACACACACGCACACAAACGGTCATGAACAGACACGTTCACACATATACACACTGTCTCGCCTGGCCAGAAGGATTGCTTAAATGTTTTCAGTTGTACTGGACAGCTGAGCGATGAAGTGGCCAGTCACAGGCTTCCATTGGTTGGACACTTCATCTAGAAACTGACTCAGAGAAATGACTGGACTTGGACCAGCAATCCAGTCATCACTGCCAGTTTATAATAGTTTTATCAGTTAAACTTTCTGTTTTTACTCATCCAATTTGTCAGTCAATACATCTCCTTCTCTCATCCACTGGGAAGGTAACTCGACGATGATGATGATCAGTTTTTTATTGTTGTTTTGGTATAGTTACCTACAGGTACTAAAATTGATTACAGTAACAGCTGCATAGCACTTAAAAAAACAAGTTCACCAACATCACAAACTAAAGCTTGAAAGTTTTTTAAAAAGTTGAGCCATGATATTTGTAGATCAGTAACATCTACTCTTCAAATCTCAACACAAATCTACTCTCAGTTCGAAATGATAAAGGGATAAAGAGACTTTACCGTCTGTCTTCAAACATATTTTGCTTTGCCTTTTCCTCTGTCCATCCTCCCATCCCTCCAATTCAGCCCCTTTCACAGCCTCCTGTTTACGTGTAGCAAGTCTTGTGAAGAAGATGCTTTGTTTCTGAAAGAACAGAAGAAGGGAACGGGAGCGGAGGGGAGAGTGGGCGGATTTGTTATAAGAGGGAAAATAGAGACTGATAGAGGAAAGGTGTGATCTGGCAATCCTTATGACGCACCGGCACCCAACAGCTTTTTCATATCTGTCTATCTGTGTCTCCCTCTGTCCCTGTGTGGTGGTTTGAATCAGCTGCTACCGCCCCCCTCCTCCGAACCCACAACACACCATAGACACACACACCTCCACTACCAGCACCACCCAGAGGTACCGGCAGGCCCCGCAGTCGCACGGTCCCTTCGGCGGAGCAGGTGTTTTTCTGCGACGTGTTAACGAGCACGGCCTGCTGTCATTTCCGCTTTAGATGGATGTCACAAATAGAACACACACACACATAACACACACACTGCCTATCCTCCTCTCCCAGCAAATTAGCCCAAGAAAGGTGATCAGAGCTGTTATCGAGCTTTGTGAGTTCATGTTGAAGTGGATTGTGTGTGCACATTTACATTTTTGTTTAATAGTCTTTACAAGGTGTGCACGTGTGTGCACGTCGAGGAGCGGCTGGTTAATTAAAAGAGGTTGAGATGTAGAGCACATTTGTGCCCTTCTGGGGTTCTTGTTTCAGTCAAATGAGAAAGTAAAATGTTTACACACAGACTTTGGAAAGTTTCTCTCCTAAGTGCTGTGTGTCTCAGTGTTGCTTTTTGTACTCTTTGTACCCTCCATACCATGTGTGAGTCTGCATGCATGTGTCCTTTAATCCATCAGTGTGTCTGTGATGTTTCCAGTAAGTGTTATCCGCCTCTGTGGTGTGGAAATGTTTGACACTCATGTAATCCTGCAGCGGGTCATCTGATAAAGCTGCGGTGCCACCTTAGTGCCAGTCTGTGCCAGCCAGTTGGGTAATACTCTGCCACCAGCTGCTCAGCAGATGTTGTTATTTGTTGCCGTGGTGTAAGACGTGTCATGCTCCATGTGTAATCTTATCTTATCTCGTGTCATCTCCTCTCATCTCATCATATCTCATCCCTTCTCTTCCTTTTTTTTCCTTGCAACCAGTGGTTTGTGTGCCTGTCTACGTGTGCTTGTGTGTGTTTGGTGGAGGGGTCATCACCTCGACACCTGTCCATGTATCAGCCAGATGATGTTTCTGGCAGGGACAGTTTGGTTGTTGTGCTGGTAAACATGTTTTTCTCAATTTTTACATGATAATCCGATCTGAATCTGGCAAAGACTGTGGGAGTCACTGAGCTGCTGGATGTGTGTACATGTGTGTCTGTGTAAACACTCCATTGTGTACTACATGTGTGTGATACACTCTGGACAAATGAGCAGACAGGCTCTTATCTATCGAGGGAATAAAATCTGTATTTAATGTCATCATCATTACTGATAATAATACTTTCTATCATCATAATCACAATTACACTGAGTGCACTACCGCCCTCAGCGTCACCATTACTGGTGTGCTGATTATTTTTATTCAGTCGTATCTCTATCCATTGTCTGTTTAAACATGTTTAACTTAATTTTGCCTCTTTGTCTTTTTGTTCACTTTTTTTTCAGGTGAATACATAAAGAACTGGCGACCGCGTTACTTCCTGTTGAAGACAGACGGCTCTTTCATCGGCTACAAAGAGAAACCTCAGGACGCAGACCTGCCCTACCCCCTAAATAACTTCTCTGTAGCAAGTATGTTACCTACTTTACTCGTATGCAAATCCTATTGCACCTGTATCTCTTTCTTGTGCACACACAGAACAAAATTAGTGGCAAAAATACATTCGACTTGTCCCATTTATAGCTTTTAAATTCTTTTAGATTCTCCATGTTACTTGTTCAGAGAATCATTATGTTTTGGATTAACTGTTGTTGTCTAAGTCAAGGACTGTATGGTTTATCCTTCATTTTGCTGTCCATGCAGGGCTGTAAAAGTAAATAAATAAATGACAAATAACATCTAAGATTCAGCGTGTGACAAAATATCAATACAGCGATGTTGTCCTGGCTACAGTTTTTGTTTAACCAGCTCTAAATATTAATATGTGAATCTGTTGATAATATGGCACTTCAAACAGGCTTCCTCTCCAATTTGACTCATCTTGTTGTCACTTTTTCACGAGTCCTGTGGTATAGTAGCGGCAGGAAACTGGTCTAATGTGATGTTGTCATCACAGACAATGTTTTAGGTAAAACATCACATCATGTATTTTATTATGAGTTCATCCTGCAATCTACATCCCTGGTAAAGATATACATACGGTAAATTGATCGGCATTTTTTTACTGTCAATGCAAAAGACTTTTTTTTTGTAAGGTCTTATTATGGTGCTTATGTGCTGAGGTGTTTTTTACTGATCCCACACTACCTTCCATATGAGAAGAGTTTGGAGTTGTCTTTTTTTCCCCCATCTAAGAAAACAGGGCGCCGCCCTTGTGGCGATCCGTCAGTTCCTCCCGCTCCTGTCCCCCCTGTATGTGTTTGTCTCTTTTCTGTTTTCTTGAAAGGGTCTTTCTTGCTCTGTACTCGTGACATGTGCGATGACAATAATCAAATCTGAGTCTGAATCTGACCTCTGTTGAGTAAAGCAGCTGCTGAAATGTTCATGCAGCGTCATCACAGGGAGCCATAGTCGATGTACAACAGTTTTTTTGCTTTGTGTTATGATGTGTCAAAGCATCATGTCAGTTATCAGTCCTCACACTAGGACTCTAATTAACCATTTATCAGAATATCATTTGTCAGCACCTGGTTAACAAGCTCCATAGTGTCATTGACAAGTGTAATTAACCAGCTAATGAGTTAACAGGATTAATTTCAATGTGCCTTGGTCTCATTACCACCACCATCACCTCTCATTGTTCATTCATAAATGCAGACTGGCAGCTAAACTCTACCTCTGCTTTCAAGTCGTTTAAGCTTTTAAATCTAAATGATGCGCACCCTTTAACAAGTGTCACATAACTTTTTACGTCCACACAATCTGCTTTACATTAAGGCTGACCAAACCTTAAGTTTTAAAGTCACAGAGTCTGTTTTTTTCCAGCTTTACACTTCAGGCAGAGTCAACACAGTACTATTGAATTCTCTGATATCTGAAGCAATTCTTAAAGGAACATTTATATGTTAAAAAGTTCAGTTCTCTCAGGGAACCTAGCCTAGCAGTCTTAGCATGCCCCACATTCGCAGGCAGATTTAGTACAACCCTGTGGCCCCATTCCTGCATGTTACTCCCTGCTTTCTTCTCTGCTCTCTGCTCTGTCTTCTCACTTGGCCTCTGCTCACAAAGGCCAGAAAAACACCAAAATAAATCTTTTTAAAAGTCATTTTTTTTCACCAGACCCCCTTGCTGTACTTAGCACACTAATGAAGACATAATAATCAGTTATTAGATTTAGAAATTCATAACTCATATTTTTTTTAAATACTGGTACATCTAAAATGTAGTATTGCTGTTGTCATGCTCACTGTAGAACCTTAAGGCTTAATTTCAAGATCATTTGAATGATATAATAGCAATAATATTTGAAAGTGCATTAATGTAGATACGTTACCAACTTCCTGAATCCACAAATAAGCGCCGAAAGCCAAACAAAGCTGAACTAAAGGGTATATACAGTAATCAATAACTTTAAAGTTTAACTATTCATATTATCAGTATGATCAGGAGGGCAAGGGTGAAAACAGTTTTCCGTACAGTAATAATTTTTTAGTAAATAAAACTACATACCTGTATTAATAATGAAACTTAATCATAAATGTATTATATTTTATGTATGATATAAATTATAAAATGCCATATATGTACAACAGCAGCCTTTATAAATTGAGATTCCTATAAGTTAAAAAAAAATCAAAATCAGTATCCACACAGGTGCAAGGTTAGTTGAATAAACCAAGAGAATATCCAGCATATATTCAGCATATACAGCAGTAGAGCGCTTTAATAAACAGTTGGATGTTGATGAGTTGTGTATGTGTACGCTGTTACATGCCGATCAGTGTCATCTACTGAATGTGATCTAATAGGTGCTAAGCTGGTGTTCATATCTTGGCACAAGGCCTAATGCAGATGGTTAAAACTGTAATACTGTGCATGCTCTTACATGTGGATGGACCATGTATTGTTTGTGTAATTAACATGTAACTAAAAGACTCAAGAGAAATAAGAGGTATAGGTGAGCATACATAGAATCTTTTCGCAGTTTTAAATCAAATGGCTTTGAGTAAAATCTGCAAAAAGAGGCTGTGAGGGTCGGTGAAGGAGGGGGTGATAAAAAAGAAATAATTGTAGAATCCAGAGAAAACATTCAAGTATGGGAAGGAGGAGAAAGAAATACAGGGTTGCAGAAGGAGGACAAGAATGGGAGGATGAGCAATGAGAGTCAAACAGAGGGGCAGAGGAAAAAACTAAAAATGAAGAGAGGCGACAGAGATGGAAGGATGATTACGGCAGAGAGAAACAGATGAGAGATGGGGAGAGGGATTGAGAGTGAGGCTTTCATGGAAGGGAGGGGTAGAAATGATGGAGGATGAGGGAGGAGAGGAGGATCATCATCAGCGAACAGATAGGGAGGAGGAGATGAAGACTGGATTGGAGAATGAGGAAAAAAGAGGGGAGAGGAAAAGAGTTTGTGAAGAGGACAAGCCAGGCCATACATCCGGCCCCGGCTGCTTGGCACAGCACTGGCACTGCCACATCTGTTGCCCAAAGCTGGGAGTCCAGGTGGCGTGTGTGTCTACGTGTGTGTGTGTTTGTGTGTATACTCCTATGTGTGTTTGTTTATGTGTGCGTGTGTGCGATTGTGTCTGTGTTTATGTGTGTGTGAACAACAAAAGTGGTCAGATGGAACAGAGATGGTACAGGCCTGTTCCCTGCAGAGGGACTCATACATACAAGCCTGTCGCTCACAAACACACACACACAGACGCACACACACTGATGCATGAACTCACACACACCCTCTCAATGGCCACACAGACTTCACAATTGCCTGCTGTGGCAAACAAGCCAATTTGAGCTAACATTTAAACTTCAATATCACTTGTGTGTGTGTGTGGATGTGTTTGAGTGTGTCCGTGGGTGGGTGCAAGTTGGGATTTTTTGGCATCAACAATAGCATGACCTTGTGTCTGGCAGCACAGCAGGCCATGTTCGCCAGTCAGGTAGTAACTTCCTAGTGTGTGTGTGTGTTAGAGTGTGCGTTTGAATATACATTAAAAGTCTGCTGTGCGTACGACCTGAGCTGTGTTGTCATTAACCTTCCTGTCTATATTTAGGCCGAGCCGTGACGTGCTGTGCTGTGCCACACTTAAAAAGAAAGCGATTGGAAGATGGGATAGGCTGAGGACGACAGGAGGGAATGGGGAGAGGAGGAGAGCAGAGGACAGGCGAGGGTGAGGAGAGAGAGGCAGAAGACAACAGGAAGAAAACAGAAGAGAGGGTGATGTATGTAGAACAAAGGAGAAAAAGGCGAGGTGAGGGGTCAGAAGATGGATCATTATGTTGTTGTTCAGCAGCACTTGTCCCCAATAAGCAGAGACACTGCTGAGGGACAATGAGGATGCATTCCTTCCCACAGTGATCTTACAGCCCCATCTGGCTATGTGTGCGTACGTTTCTGCGTTTGTGTACTGTATTATGCATTTGTGTAATAATGGCCTACCGCACCACCCAATTCCACAGAAATGTGTCTCTTCAGATTTTCACCAGATGCGTATGTGTTGCAACACATAATTTCCTTTGGCACAGGAAAGCACCTTTTTATTTTGAAGCACCAGTTCTTGAAGTTATTGATTTCACTTTAGTTTTTCTTTTTTTTTTCTGCAAAAAATCTTTGTCATCTGAGGAAGTTGCTATTATAGACACTGTTCATTTCTGTAAATCTCAGAGAGCTTGACAGTGAAAAACTGCAATGATCACTCAGTATATTGCCATCTATTACCCTCCCTGCTGTTCCACTAATCTTTTATCAAGGGAACCAGAGTCTTAAATTAGATTTCTCTTAATTTTAGGCTTTTCTTCTTTCTTTACTCAACTTTGATAGTGATCTATAGATCTTTGGCATGTTGAAAAAACAAGACCGTAGACTTTCTTGGGCTTTAAGAAACATTGAGCATGACAACAGTTGTCATTTTCAGACCTAAAATAAGCACATGAAATATTAGGACCTTGAAGAACAAACCGTACTCCGAGTACATTTAAGACCTTTTAGCACTCCAGATTTATGTTTCCTTTCTTACTTGTCGATCTATGTAAGAAAGCAGAAACACTGATTCGACTTTATTTGAAAAAGAAAAAATGGAATTGATCCTTTGGCTGCAATTTCCAGAATGTCAGCTGATGAAGACGGAGAGGCCGAAGCCAAACACCTTCATCATACGTTGCCTCCAGTGGACCACCGTCATTGAAAGAACCTTCCATGTGGACTCGCCTGATGAAAGGTCAGTGCTCCAAAGACTCTAAGTATTTCCACAGTTGACAATGGTTAGTGAACAGTGAGGATGTCCAGTGAAGAGTCCCTCTCTGTCTGTCTACTGTAAGGTATAAAGGTGTAGATAATAAGAAGTGGATGACTAAAATTAAAAGGCTACTATTGTTGCTCAACTAAAATGGGAAATGTTTATATAGTGCTTTCTCTCGACTTTTTACCACTCAAAGTACTTTCAAAGTACATTCATACACTGCTGGCAGAGGCTGCTATAAAACCCATCAGTTTTGGACTAATTCCATTCACACTATACTGGGCGCAGTCAACAGGAAGTGTGGGGTCAAGTGTCTTGCCCAAGGACCATTCAGCATTTGTGGACAGCCCTGTAGTCAAACCCCCAAACCTTCAGATTGGGAGGCGACTAACTTCTCAACTGAGCGAAAGCACCCCCTTGAATAAGACTTTTATTTTTTCTAAGAAATAGCATTTTTTACAATACAATGTTGAGCGTAAGAAGCTTTAGTTTTTTTGACCGCAGGCTGGCGGTTGGTTTTTGTGTTTGATGTCTTGGTTTATGGCGCAAAGAATAAATGGATTGATCTATCCAAATGAATTTTTTTTTGCGAACTGAAGTTTTACTGTTTAAATGTAGTAGAACAAGTAAATGGACACTCAGTGGACAAACAGAAACATCTAGCTGAGGCCACGAGTGCATAAAAGGTGTGTCACCAACAATCTTCTCACAAAAGTGAAAAAAAAAAACTTTTCATGGGCAGACAGTGTCCTAGAACTTTTTACGTGTAGAATTTCTCGAACATCAGCAGTCGGATCAACATTTCACATTCTTAAAGCCAGAAAAAGCATATAAATGCTTTTTCAATCTTGGAGGGGGCACTCTATTGCTGATGTTGTTAGAATTAATATCTTGTATTGTTGTGAGACAAATACTGAAAGATTATGCTAAAGCGTAAAATTTGCAAGCCTTAAAACACCCTGAAAGTAGGCTTTGAATATGCAGTACACAAAAAGAGAGACTATGCAGACATATATAGAAATCATTTAGGTGAAAGGTTTATCAAGGGCACATGCATGTGTGAAGAGGTTTGTACTGTAAATAGTCAGTGTTTTTTTTTCTTTTTTTGTGTATGTGTGTGTGTCTGGTGTGTATGTTTGAGGGAAAGAGAGAGGGCGAGAGAGACAGAGTGGAAAGGAGACCTTTCAAGTAGCGTTGGCATAAATTCTCCAGCTGCTCAGTTCCTTTCTGAGGAGCTGAGGTGTTTATCTCCAGAAAATGAACAGCTTTGCCCAGAAGACCACAGATGCTTCTGTGCATCCTTTGAGTTTGTGTTTTTAATGTGTGTGAGTGCTGCAGCTGTCCGTCCAACTTTGTCTTTGTTATATATTGCTTTATAATAGTTTTGCCTCCAGATGACAAAACATTACAGCGTTATTATTCGGCTAATAACTTTTGTACGGATTATTTAATGTGTTTTATACGACATATAGATCTACAGTTGGAGCTCCTTACATTCCAGATGTGTTAGCGCCGGCTGTGTGTGTGAATCGCTGAAGTTTAAATTTGCTTCAAAAGAAGTATGTGTGGCCACAACTGGGTGTCTGTGTGTGGTTGTGTGTTACTGTATCTGTTGTACTGTACCAGAACTGGCAAAGCTCCAGCAACCACAATCCCAGCCGTGAGCTGGGAGGGTGGCACGTGTTGGCAAGGCGCCCGACTGTAGGCAGGCCCATTATCTCTCATTAGCAAAAAAAAAAAAAAAAAAAAAAAACTCATTATACAAAAACACTCAAACCAGGAGAGAGAGCATTTATCTGCTGCCTGACCTTGAGAGAGTTCCCATAGCTTTTCATGTAGCTACACGCACACACACGCATCATGGGTGCCACAAATTGAGTGCTCCATTGTTGTGTGAGGAGTGTAACTTGAGTTTGCCCTTGTTTTGCAGTGTGTAGGGTACACTCAGAAGTCTTTGCAGTAGAAAGGGATTCAGATCTTAAAAACACAAACACACACTGCTCTGTTTAAGTTCAGATGGATGTTCTCCCAGATCCCTCAAGGAAACATATGGGCATCTAACTCAAAACAAAACAAAAGACACAAGGGTGATCGTTTGGGAGTCAAACAGGTTTCATTATTATGATCTCCTCACAGCTTACACTGGGTAAGTGTATTTGAAAGAGAGCACCCCTAAATCCCAACTCGCTTCTCCAGAGTCTCGGGGATTTCTGATTATTTGAATATCATCTTCGGTTCACCTCAGTTCAAGCACTGCAGTCCTATGCTAACATGTAACCCTTGCATGTAGCACAGGATAAACACTGTTTGAGGGAAGATCAGTGGGAAACAAAATCAAAAGAGAACTCCTCCTGAGCCCAGTTCAGACTTCAGGAAACAAGATTTTCATTTTGTGTTAAAAATCTGAACTTTTTAGAAAAACACAGTTAAAGATGTCTTTATGCAGGCTTCAGAAGATCTGCAATTTCAGGACTGATTGACTTTTAGATACATCTAAAACTTCTGTTTTGGCCTCACTTACTCTGAGTCTTTTTTGCAGGAGGATGTTTGGTCCTGTGTTTAAACTATTATATTCATCATCATTAAGTGCAGTTAACATGTCTACACATCCTGATGTAAAGATGGCGTTCTGCTACACATGATGACCACACACACACACACACACACACACACACACACACACACACACTTTCACACAGATTTCTCTCAACAGATGTTGAACAACACCGCTAATGGAGAGTCAATGGAGAGGAACAATGTTAGCAAACAACAATGCATTGTTCCCTCTAATACATGTGTGTGTGTGTGTGTGTGTGTGTGTGTGTGTGTGTGTGTGTGTGTGTGTGTGTGTGTGTGTTTATGCACACACTTACTCATCCTCTCACACATACACACAGACACTTCACACACTCTCCCTGTAACACAAGCACAGACTGGTAGGCATTAGTTCTGCCCCATGATCATTGCTCATTTGCTTGATTCTCTAGTTGACCATGTTTCCTCTCTGTTAAGCAAAAAGGTGTTTATGTTAATTGAAAACATTTTAGCACCTTTAAAAACCTAGAATAAGTGAACCGGCCATCCTATGGGGCAATCTACAATAAAATCTGATAATTGTACAAAGAGTTTCTATTTGGGCTGGTTCAAAATATGAACTGTATGATTGGGGAAGCATTTTGGTCAGACCAGAACTAGAAAGAACAGAGGCCATGACAAAATCCACAGTACCAGGAGCAGCTGCACATTTTTTAAATTTCCTTTTAGTAATGATCAATTTCTGTTTTCCACTGTACCATGATGGTGTTGATTCATGTGGTTAAAAGCAGACATTACATTTAATTTCTTTTGTCTTAGTAAATTAAAAGCAAACATTAGCTAATGGTTAGTGTTCTTGCCTGAAAAGAAACTGAAATGATCGATCAGCTGTTCAAATGGATGCGCATTGATTTTCAGTCAAAAGACTGTGTTACATGATGTAAATGTTTCTTTATTAGAAGTGGGGTCTTTTTTTTTGCTTAGTTTTTCCCTGTTGTGTGTTGTCAACTCAGAGATGAGTGGACAGAGGCCATACAGATGGTGGCTGACAAGCTGCAGAGACAAGAGGAGGAAAGGATTCAGTGCAGCCCCACCTCCAACATCGATAACATGGTTGAAGAGGAAATGGACATCTCCACCACCCACCACAAACGCAAGGTAGTACACAGCAACATACACTCGCATGATCATTTCACAGGTACTCTTAACACACTGAAAGCTCACAACATGACACTTTGCAGCTGTTGGTTTTCATGTAAAGAGTGATGATTACCTTTTGGCTGCTTGACTTTAAAAGAGTCTTCAGTCAGTGTGGAACTACAGGGGTAAAAAAGCTCTGATATGAAAAGTATTGTGGAAACATAACATTGGTCACACCAAGTTCAGTGTAAACTACATCTTAAATAAACAACCCAAAGGACACCACAAAGGACACCGCAGGCTCCCACAGTTCATGAGGGAGATGAGGTTCTAAACCAAAAGCTGATATGGGCAGTCATAAAAGCCGGTATAGCTGTCTAATGCTGCATTCGAGTTACCTCGGAAGTCAGGGTTCAGAGCTGGGCATGACATCACACCCAAGTTACCAGCGTAAGTCAGAAGAAAGCAAAATCGGAGGCAGAAACAAGATGGCTACATCTACAAAAGTTATTTTAGCGCTTGCCCTGTCGGAATATAAGCAAGGACAAGGCAAGCGCTGAAATAAATTTCTTAGATGTAGCCATCTTGTTTTCGCTTCCAATTTAGCTTTTTTCCGACTTGGTTACTGAAATGCTGGTGACTCAGGTGTGACGTCATTCCCAGCTTGGACATCTGACTTCTGAGGTAACTTGAACGCAGCAATACATCATTCACTCAATAAGGTACTTATTTCAATGGGACTGTTGCATGTTTTTAACTGTTTTATATTGAGATACTTATGTGGCTGTTCAAAATGTAAGACACTGCATATGTCAAATACAAAACAGAAAATAAAAATGTCCTTAATCTGAGGTTTTATATCAGCAATAGTATTGAAACATTTCAATGAACACAGAGCTCTACAGAAGTGGTACAAGGCTCTAGCATAGCATCTATTTATATGGGAGCATGGATGAATCTTTAGCATTAATCCCCTCTGTCTCTTTAAAGACAATGAGTGACTTCGATTACCTGAAACTGCTTGGAAAGGGGACTTTTGGAAAAGTGATCCTTGTCCGAGAAAAGGCAAGTGGGAAGTACTACGCTATGAAAATCCTCAAAAAAGAAGTTATAATCGCCAAGGTGAGTAAATGACTGTTCTTTGTTTCGTCAACCTTGATATCAATGTTTTTGATTTTCTTGAATACTTTGATTTTTAAGTATGTGTCCTTAGATATAAAATGATCAAATGCATGTCATGAAGTGTTCTTCAGCAGCCGTCTCAGGTAGGTGTTTAAATAAAAATGTTTTTATTCCCTGTATGCAGGATGAAGTGGCTCACACACTCACAGAGAGCAGAGTACTTAAAAACACCAGACACCCCTTTCTTACTGTAAGTACCTCATGTGCACAGAACACATACAGGTTTAAATTTAGACGTGTGTGTGTGCAAATGGACGGACATCTGCAGAAGTGTCACAAACATACACACATACACACCGGCACACAACATATTGATCCTTTACATATCTGAGTCTCTGGAGGCTAATTATGAGTGAGGAACCATATTGTTGTACATTAACGGCTGCATCTGTTTGCCATACATTCAGCCTTTGATGTAAACATCTACACCTTAGCAGCTACTCATATTTACCACATACTGTTCACACACACACACACTCACACACTGTTTTGAGAGCAATTCCATCTCACATTTGAGTTTACCCCTGCCGCACCTGCAGCCACAAAGAGATACGAGCAACTGTTCTTTTGTTCGGCAGCTCTCTCCCCCCAAAGAAAACACACACAAACCTACTTGCTTTGAATGAGAAAATAGAGACATAAACTGTTTAAAGCTATTATTAATCGCCAAATATTGGTCCCACCGTTAAAGCTAAATTCAGACCAGACCTCCGGTTACATGCAAAATGGTTCACTCATTGTCTTCTCTGTCTTTGTGCGGTAAGTGCATGTTGGAGACAGGTGCTGTATCACTTATTTGCGTGAGAAACACTTTAAATGCAAGTTATTACTGTGTGCAACTCTGTATGTCTCTACTGTTCCCAA
This sequence comes from Xyrichtys novacula, assembly GCA_962446985.1. Classification (NCBI taxonomy): domain Eukaryota; kingdom Metazoa; phylum Chordata; class Actinopteri; order Labriformes; family Labridae; genus Xyrichtys; species Xyrichtys novacula. Next base: position 18,405,379 of record OY660874.1, on the reverse strand, counting down.
AATAACACAGTAAACTATTGTGAGAGTAAATATGCCCAGGTAGTTAGCATTGTCTGGTATCAATCACGTTGCACTCTGGGATAAATCTAGATCACACTGTACTCGAAGATGAAATATATGTGACTATATGACAATGGCAAGTTAACCCTCCAACAGAATGACACAAAAGAAAAACACTAGACTGTAAAGTGGATGAAACTGGCAAGACACACAAATAAACTGTGTCTTTGTGTGTGTGTGTGTGTGTGTGTGTGTGTGTGTGTGTGTGTGTGTGTGTGTGTGTGGTTTTTGTTACAGTCACTGAAGTATTCATTCCAAACTAAAGACCGCCTGTGTTTTGTCATGGAGTATGTGAATGGAGGAGAGGTAAGGTACACACACACACACACACACATATACATAGCACACATATACATAAATACGTCTTTGTTGCACTGCTTTAGACCTCTCTATCTGATCGGCCCTCTATTTTCGATGCTCAGTCATTGGATTGAATTGGTACAGATCTTGGTTTCGACACACACCTACAAGATATTGGCCAAGCTTGTTTTTTATCATCTCAAATAAATTTCCAAAATAAGATAACTCCTGTCTCCCACTGATTTGCACAAAAATATCTTTTCTATTTCTCTCGTTTATATTATTGTGATGCACTTTATATCAGACAGCATCACTCAGAGGTCCGTCCAAAGACTACAGCTATAGTTCATTCTCCGGCTGGAACTTTAACACGCAGACACCCTCAAAATCACTAATTCACTCCTGTCCTTACCACCTTTTGTTTGTTATACGGTTTTTATTGATTACTTTAAAAGCTTTAAATGAACTTGCCCAGGAAAACATTAGAGAAGTCTTGATCCCCCATGTGCCAAAGCGTCTCCTCAAAGCCAAAGAAGGCAGTCAAGGCCTTCAGACTGCAAATCACAATAAGTCTGTTTTAGAACAGCTTCAATTAATTCTTGAATTCAAAGCTGTTTTTATTTGACCCCTTTATTATGACATCTTTCATAACTGAGCTTTTTCTGCTTTTCCTGTATTATTTGTGAAGCACTTTGTGAATTCATATAGAAAAGTGCTTTGCAAAGAAAGTTTAATTTTTTTCAAGGCTATCCCAAGCTTTGAAAATACATCCAGTACAGAAAGATGCCAGAATAAAACAAAGCTTAATCTGGTTCTGGCCACCTGAAAAATCTGCTTGGTTTGTAAATGTATCATGCACAGTTTTTGTATGGATCAGTTACATTTAATCCCAGGTGTTTGAGTTTTCAACATCAACTAAGCAAAGGAATTTTGAGACATGTAAACACTTTAAGAGCCGCTAAAGTTTGACTGTTTGATCGCTGTCTAACACAGTTAATTTGCCAACCAACTGGCCTCTGGCTCGCCTTCTTGTTCTCCTTTTTCGCTCCATCCGTCTCCTGCTTGTGTCTATTTATGAACACACCTAAGGGACAGATATAGCCAGAATGACAGTCGGAGATGAAATGAGTTTGGATTCCACCACTTCTCCACTTCTCAGATTTTTAATCGGGCCGTTTTTTGCAATCTTGGTTCATTCCCTCAGTGTAACTGTCACCTGCTCCCCTCCCAGTCAGTTAGGAAGTTCAGCCAGCGCCAGGCCTGAGCGCACACTAATACACACACACACACATAGAGAAAACACCAGCAAACACACACGTACTTAGACTAATACACACAGCAAAATTTTACCTCAACGGACAAAATGTGACCAAAGATGCCTCACAAACACACACACATATGTATGTACACACATACACAACCCATTACAAACCTGCCACAGTCACAGCTGCCAGTACACTGATGAAGGCCCACCTGTCGTGTTACCCCATCTCACCGCAACCCCCGCCACACACACACACACACACTTTACACACAGACACCATTTGAGCAAGGTGGTCTGTGAGCATCACTCCAGCGGCCATATGCAAACCTCCCTGAACAATTAATGGAGGGATGTGTGCCCCTTGGTCTCATGGGTAATTTGTATGACTTGACTGGTGCACCACAGCAGGCTGGTGTCATTTTGGTGCCACATGTGTAGCTGTATGACAAGTTGACAACTGAGAGCCAGGGAAAGAAAGAGCAAGAAAGAGAAAGCGATAGAGAGACGAAGAAAGAAGTGTGAGGTGAGAGATGGAAAAGCAAGATGGAGGAGGAAGAGAGGGTCAAGCCACCCAAAAAACTGAGTTTTGTACTTTTTTGAGAGTTAGAGGAAGCTTCTTGCCAAAAACAGATATGAGAATGGAGTAAATGAAGATGGAGCCTCAAGGGGGAAGGCCAGCGAGGCTGCAGAGGGGGTTGTTGGGATAGGCAGGGAGGAGAAATGCTGGTGGTGGTGGTGGCAGTAGTTGGCCTGTCTTTAACTAGACTAGTGTATTGATTAAACCCTTGATTTGGCCCCAATTGCCGAACTCCACGCCAGCAGCGTGCCAACTGAGCCCAGAGGGTAGCGTGGAAGAGGTATGACAGTGTGTGTTTGCGTGTGTGTGTGTGTGTGTGTGTGGTGAGGGAGGCTGCTAGATGAGGCGCCAGCTGCCGAGTGCCTCCACCCGCCCTCCGCCGAGGCAGCCCACCCCCCCTACCCCCACCCAACCCCATCTCCACATACACCCCTCTGCTCACCCTCCCCTCCGCTATCTATCATCTCAATATGGTGCGGGCAGCCAGTTTGTGTTGTGCTAATTTCCTCCAATAAATCAGTAATTATTGCTGTGCCGTCCCTGCTGTCTCTCCCCTCTCTTTCTCTCTCTCTCTCTCTCCCCCGCCCTCTCTCCCTCACCCTCTTTTTGCCTCCCCTCTTCTCCCGCAGCTGTTTTTCCATTTGTCCAGAGAGCGGGTGTTCTCAGAGGAGCGCACGCGCTTCTACGGCGCAGAGATCGTCTCGGCCCTCGACTACCTGCACTCAGCCAAGATTGTGTACCGGGACCTCAAGGTAAACAGAAACAGAGAAAGGAGGTGGTTGGGGGGCATGGATCAGAGTGATGAGATGTTTGAGGGAAAACTTTTTTTTTTTTCCTGTTCCCTTCATGCAGGAGGAGAGATGTAGCTCAGGATGTGCTGTAATTAAAGTGAGGGACAGGGGCGAGCGCACATAGACATAAGCAGTAAAAAAGTGAGAGAGATGGAGGGAGGGGGGAGGGAGAGGGTGCGAGTGCCACAGAGGTAGAGAGGTAGATGGCTCTGTCTGAGCGTCTGCCTGGCAGCCTTGGCCCTGGCCCCGCTCACAGCAGCCAAGAAACAGAAAGGAGGAAAACGCAGACTGAGAGCGAGAAAAACACTTCAGCCATTAAAATTAAAAGGTTGAGTGGCTTCACTATATGCCTGAAGTTTATTTCCCTCCTCTGCTCAGAGTTTGTGTGTCTGAGTGTGTGCACCGCAACTACGTCGGGTGATACACTTTGTTATTTTCTCACCTTGTTTGCCCCTCGCTGTTTTCTTCCAGGCTCTTACCTACTGCCATGTCAAGGTGGGGTACTTACACCTTAGATACATCTTGTCTGAAAGCAAATCACACAGAGGCGGGGCAAAGTCATTCCAACTCTGATCCTCTCTCAGGGGTAGTAACAGAGCTGTAATAGGGAGGTATAAGGACGTGTGTGTGTGTGTGTCTGTGTTTGTGTTTGTGGTGCTCCTGCAGTGTAGCCATGCCTCTTGTGCCGCTGCGATGCCATAATGCAATGTGTAATCACACACTAGAACAGCAATATCAAGCCATTGTTGGGTAAAAAGTCAAAAGAAGCAGCGATGGGGATTCTGTGTTAGAGGCTTTTGACTTGACCGACAAAATAAAGCATCTTATCAGTCAATAAAGCAACAATGTCATTTCTGACTCCTATGAATTATGAAAATGAATTATTATACAAAACTCTTGTCCAAAGTTTCATGAATTCCAGCCAGTTTCATACTTAATTTAACATGATACAAGTTATCGACAAGATTACAGGTTTGTCTTTCACTGATTTCTTTTTTTTCTGAGATTTTAAGATTGTTTGTGTTTCTGTCATTGTTTGTTTCCCTCTTAGTTGGAAAACCTGATGCTGGATAAAGACGGCCATATCAAGATCACTGACTTTGGCCTGTGCAAAGAGGGCATCACAGACGCTGCTACCATGAAGACCTTCTGTGGCACGCCAGAGTACCTGGCACCCGAAGTAAGTTTTGTGTTTTCTTCTAATCTGTTTTCTGTATCCTCAGATTGTCTTTTGATTTCATTGTTGGCTTTTTCTCTTTTGCTTGCACACCTTGAACCTCTGCACCCTCTTTTTTCCTGTTCTCCTTCAGTATTTCTTTGACAAACTAAAACGAACTCTCCTTAAGTGTATTTCACTCTTTCCTCAGCACATCTCTCTCCCTTCATGCTTTAATCCCCAACACTATTTACTTATTTTTAATAATGCACCTTGATTGAGCAGTATACTCATGCTGTATCTTGCAACTTCCCAGGCCATGTTCATTGTACTTCATATTTTCAATGTTTTGGAAAACTTAAGTCTGATGTCATACCCAATAGTTCTTCTGTTTCGTCTGATACAACTCAACAACTTTGATTTTTCTTGAAAATCCTAGAAAAAGTAATGAGATCTTAGTGGAAAACACTTTTAGAAAAAACTCAGGGAAGTTAAATACTGTTTTTTTTTATTATTTAGGATCTAATATGAGCATAAAATCACATTACTGCCATGTGTCATGTGCAGGTATGATTCAACGAAAACACAATGACATCCTACTCTTTGTACAGAGAAAATGATATGATTTTGACTTCACTGTTTTTGAAACACATATAGGACTAAGAATGTATAAACTCAAGAAGTTTGCATTTATTCTTACATCTACATCCTTTGAGAAATGACAGAAATTGAAGGACAGTGTGTGGGACTTGTAAATAAACTGGGGCTTAAAAGTCCATAAAAGCATTCGAGGCATCCATACACATATCCACTCTGCAACCTCAAGACATGATGTGAACCCCTTACCCACAATGCCTTGCTTTATGTAAGGGTGTTCAAAACCTTCTTATTATGTATTTTATGTATGTACATTTTAATTTGCAGATTTCACAGGCGAACAATTACCATAAAATCACAATAAACTGTAAATATGCAGCTCATGCGTGTGAATGAGGGTGTTTGTTGAATTAAAGAAGGTCACAGCACGACGCTAGCGCACGCAGCAACACAGCTACATTCTTTTGAGGATTTTTTTTGCAGTCATCCGCTGTCCAGCCATCAGCGCTGCTTCACTGGAAGGCCAGCAGATCAACTGGCGAGAGCTTTGCAGCTCTGTGGGTGGTGGAGACAGCAATGGAGATGTGGAGATGAAGGCACGAGAGGAGAAGCATAGTGTATATCCCACTTGAAAAAGTATGGAGGACAATTTGGCGCAGCATTTTGTGCTTTTTTTTAGAGTCCCTTCCTTTGCGTGCCAAAAGCTGATTGGAGGCTGTTGGTTATTTTTCACAGGATGTGCGTCTGTGTGCATTTATGTGTGTGTGTGCGCGTGTGTACGCCGTGTGTGTGATTGCAGTAGAAAGTGCGGGCTAAAGCGAGGCAGATGGCGGCAGATGGGCGAGGTTGGAGGAAGGTGCTCGGAAAAAACCTGGAAATCTACACCACCGCCGCCGCCACTCACCCGCCTGCACGCTCTGCTCGCCCGCCCGCGTGTAAAAATAACACAGTTTGCTTGGAGCCAAGTTACAGAGATGCAAAGTAGCCGGGATTAAAAAGAGAAAGGGGGAGGTGGGGGTGAAGACAGAGGGAGATGAGAAGGAAGAGAAAATATTTCAGGGTTACGGGAGTGAAATTCAGACAGTTCCCGTGTTTGCTGTTAGTGAAAAGGGCAGATGAGAAGTGAATAAAAAGGTTTGTCTGCCGCGTGCCTGAAGGAACTCACGAATAGATACTCCAGCGACACTAAGCTTTAAAGTAAATAATTCTTTGGCTGATTTTTTTTTTTTAAGGCATTATATTGAAGTACGATTGTCAGTTTGAAGGATGGTCAAAAATAAAAAAAAGAAAAGATTAGTGTGAGATTAATGAACAATAAGCAGTTTAAGGTCCTTGTAAAGAGATGGAACAGGATCAGAGAAAACACATGGAGAGTGTTTTTCTCTGTTTTCTCATATTTTTTGTGTTTGACACATTTCCTTGTGGCTATTTTCTTAAGTGTTAAAGGGGATGGATTTGGGATTTTTCCATCTATTTGTCTGTTTGTTTTCATTTTGTTTGTTGTGCATATTTGGCATTGTGTTTTCTTTTTACTGTAACTGTAAATGTTTCATAAACATAGCAGCACAGTCAGCCATTAGTTAAACATTGAAAAACTGTCAAAACAGTGTCAACATAAATCGAGTTCCACATGATGACACTCGTGAGATAGAAGGTCTCTGTGCGACACCGACAATATGTGAGTGTGTGTTCGCTGTGCCGAGTATATGAGGTCTCTCTGTGTGTGTTTGTGTTCCCTGTAGCCTGCTGGGAATCTGGGCTGGTACAGCCACAGGCTGTGTGTGCCCATCCCATCCCATCTAGTCCTGTCCAGGCTGCCAAAGCCCCCGTCCCGCGAGCTGCATCTATCTGCCACATGGCTGCCCCAGCAGGGACCAGGACAGGACAAGACCTTCTCCCTCACGGCTGCTTTTAATCAGAGCTCCTCTCCTCTCCTCTCTCCTCGTCACATTTCTCTCATTCATAAGTTCTTCAGCTTCATCCCATTTACTTCTTCTGTCTTTTTGTAGCATTTTCACACTTAACCACACATACTGTATTGTACACAAATATACACAAACCCACACACTCCCATGCCTCCATGCCTAGGGCTGTGGGGCAGCATTCTGGCTCTATGTGGATTAATCTGCTCCCTGCCTGCAACCGAGCTGCCACCACTTTCTTTGGTCCCAGGATACACACACACACAAACACACACACTTGCACTTACATGAGCATACATATACATGCCCAACTGGAAGGTTTTAGTTTGTGTACATTTCTGTACCTTTTATACAAAGACTCGACACTCAGCCCTGTAGATCAGCACAGAACGCCAGCTTCCTTGAATTTCAAAACTGCTGTGTGTGTGTATGTGTGTGTGTACATGTGTGTGTCCCTCCTCAAGGTGCAGGGACTGAAACAACACAAAACATCTCCTAGTTTGCATCCCTCTCAAAAACTTTATGAATTTGATGAGGACGGATAAATATTCCATCTGCTGTGCGTGTGTGTGCCTGACAGTCTCCCAGCAGTCTAAGCCAGTGTTATCCCTCCAGCCGTACCAATCAATAGTATATCTGGAGCTGGCGGCGCGCTGCGTTCCCCCAGCTCCTCTCTGCATCTGCCAACGGGGGTGACCGGCTTAATGCTCAAACTCACACATACATACACACAGATTCACACATAAAATAGCACTCATAACTCTCTTATTCACTTCCACGCACATGTTGACTTGCACACTCTGAAGCAGCCGCCTGCATCATTAGCAGTTTAGTGCCGAGTGTGTGAGCTCAGTCAGTTAATGACCAGCTTTGTGTGGTTATTTGGCTGCTGTGGAAACTAACAGGCAGCTGTTTGTTGTTCTCTCTCTCACCTGGTTCCAATGCAAAAAAAGCACACCAAACATCATTTACAGACAGAGATGTGGAGAAATCCTTATCACAACCTTCACGTGACGGAAAAAATATCGTCCCAAATTTGGAGCCTTTAGTTATGACTCTTGAGTCTTTTTTTTAAATTATTATTTATTAAGAGTTTTGAAAAGCAGGATTCTTGATCTTTAGTGCTGATGATATAATTTGAAATAGTTAAAAGTTCTGTACATGCATGTGCATTTAGATATAAGATCCTGAATTCACCTCTGTTAAATCAGCACTTAGTCCTTTTTTATGCGTCTATGATAACTGTAATTCTGTTAAAATCATAAAGGTACTACAGTCTGAGGTAAAATTTCAGTATGCGCCACATTCTCAGTAGTTATTTTAAGAGTTTGTGAGTCTGCAGTTTGGATTATTAAGCCTCTATTCTGATCAATAAAAGCTGTTTATGCTTCTAAGCCACTCAGTCTGTCTGCATCTGCCAACATCTCACTGCTGCCAGTAGCTCATCGAAGCTCTCGTATAGTGTTGTTTTTGATCTTTTAGTATAAAACTGTTTGCTGTAAAGTTTAATCGTATCATCTGTTTTTGTATGATTTACAATAATAATGTGGAAAAAAACACGCTTTTGTGCGAACGTGTTTGCGTTTATTTATTCGTGTGTGTGTGCTCACGTCCACTCTACCTGCTCCGTTATTAACCGTGAGTGAGATGTTATTATTATGGGCGAGGTGTACAACATATGCTGTTCTGGCTGTTTTCCAGCTCTGCCTGTCTGTCTGTCTGTCAGTCAGTCGCACGCAAACACATGAGCAACTACATACACACATGAACACACATCATGTTAATAAGACTATTATGGTAATGAGCACCGCAAAAACCCTAAAAATACCTCTGTTCCTAAATCAGCCTCTCTTTTTCCTCTCCCTCTTTCTTCCAGAGGTGAGCGAACGGGCGCAGGAGGAGATTAAAGCGAAGGAACAAGTGAGGGAAGAAGTGATTAGAGGACATAGAAGGCAGGATAAGACAGGATAGAGAGAGGAGACATAAGGAGAGCAGGCAGGAAATACAGGCAGGAAGGCAGCCCAGACACAAGACTTTGATTTGCGAGCGACTCCTTTCACAGAACCTCTTTCCCCTTCACACAAACAGACACACACTCACTCACACACACAGCAGCTCAGAGCACTGCACCTGTGCTAGCCAACTTAGAGGTTGGACCGGCCCTGACCCGTGTTGCGGGCTGTTCCTGCCTTTTCCATCCAGGGACGGTCCTCTCTGTTTCTGCCAGGAGAGGATCAGTGTGCCACAGAGAGCTGGCAAGGACCAGAGGGGGCATCTGGTGGGCCACGCCAGCTCGCTGACTCTCTTACTGTAACAGAGGCCTCTGAAGACCTGCCATCCCAGGATGTTTGCCTCTGTATGTGTGTGTTTGTGTGTAGAGAGAGAAAAGGGGGGCTACTGTCTGCTCCTCAGCCCTTGTTGTCTGTGCAGACACTTCTGCTCATCTCAAAAAACTTGTTTGTTTGTTTTTTTCATTTTTCCTGGAGCAAAACCACATATTTATTCTCTTTTTGTTGTTTTATCTCACTCATCTGTCCCGCTGTTGAATACCGAGGACTTTGTCCAATGAAATAAACGAGAATTAAAGCAGATGTCCTATTAAATAAATGGCCCTTGTTAAAAGAAATACTAAAGTTGTGTGTCTCTCTGCAGGTCCTGGAGGACAATGACTACGGCCGGGCGGTAGACTGGTGGGGTTTGGGTGTGGTGACGTATGAGATGATGTGTGGCCGTCTACCGTTCTACAATCAGGACCACGAGAAGCTCTTTGAACTCATCCTCATGGAGGACATCAAGTTCCCACGCACTCTGTCGGCAGATGCCAAGTCCCTGCTGTCCGGCCTGCTCATCAAAGACCCCAACAAAAGGTGTGTGTGTGTGTGTGTGTGTGTGTGTGTGAGAGAGAGAGAGAGGTTGGTGAAGGGAACTGTGTAGATTTGTAAACAAAGGGACATTATTGACAAAAAAAGCAAGGAAACAAAATAAGCCTGTCTGGTAACACTTGACTTGACACCTATCTATGTGACGCATTTTAAATGTATGTATAATGTGTTATAATCATGTTATAACACTGTATAACTATAGTTATAAACACTCATAAATGATTGTAATGCTTTATAGCAATAATCATAACACATTATAAAGCATTTTATCATGACTAGGTCAGGTATTATAATGTGTTTTAACTGTTAACAACTCACTGACAATGCCCACATAGATATTGCATTATACATTTATTTATGATGTGTTATAATTTGCTTATAAACTTGTATTACTATCATTATAAACAATCATTACTTCTCATAAGGCTTTATACCAGACTTTGTTAGTCATGATAAATGCTTTATAATGTGTTTTTATTATTGCTATAAAACATTATGATCGTTTGAGTGTTTGTAACTACAGTAATACAGTGCTATAACGTGATTATAATGCATTATACATATATTTATAATGCGTTATAGAGATAGGCGTCAAATTAAGTGTTACTGAATTTTTCCTACTTTACATCTAAAATCATCATGACTTTGTTTCAACATTTTAGACAGAAGGCCACATTTTTTAGTTGGCTAAATTTTGCATAAAAGGTGAAAAATAATTAGCCACCTTAAATAAGGAATGAATAAATACTGCTAACTGCTGATATATTTATTTATAGCATGTGCATCTAATACAACCTTCAACATGGTTTTGAAAGTCTAATAAGAGTCCAAAATTCCTTCTTCCTCTTAATTACCTGGATTGCAGGAAATCCTCCTCATTTATCCACCGACTTACCTCATCTCTTTGGATGATTTTCTAATCATCTCCCTGAATTTTAGAAATTTGAAACAGAGTTTTTTCATGTTTATTAAAGAAGTAAAAAAAAAAAAGTCTTCATCACCTTGGATAACTTGCTCTAATTTGATAACTGTCTTTCATTTGTTTGTGTAAATAACTGATCTGAGTTTCTGTTCCTAACATTCCCCTCCTCTCCTCTAGGCTTGGTGGAGGACCAGATGACGCTAAAGAAATAATGAGGCACAGTTTCTTCTCCGGTGTGGACTGGCAGGATGTCTATGACAAAAAGGTAACATGGTTGTGAAACTGAAGCACATCTTTGATTTCTCACACGTTTCTTGATATGTTAAGTGTAGCAGGATGAAGGTGAGTGACTTAGTTTAAAGACTATACAAAGGTTGTGAGTTAGCTCGAGGAACAGATGAAGAGACACAGTTGTGATTGTTAGAACAGTGAAGCAGTGTTGAGCACAGGGCAATATGAGAGGTGAGAGTTTATATCCTGGAGGTTTATCTTTCTGCTGTTTGCTGGTCTAACACCAGAAAGTGTAAGTTTGATCCTGTGTGGAAACACTTACAGCATGTCAGGCTGGTGCTGAGCTTCTTCCAATCATTTGTCTCCTTTCTGGATCATTCTTCTTCTCATTCTCCTCTCTCTGTCTACTATTCCCACCCCCATTTCTTTTTCTCTTTTGGTCCTTTCTTCCTTTTTTACCCATCCTTTTTGTCTCTCCCTCTTCCACTATGTATGTCTGTTCCTTTAGTTTTATTTCTTCTTCCTCACTTACCTTTACTTTCCTTATCTTTTCCTCCCATTTTCTCTTCCTCTCACCACTTCTTTAGCTTTTTTTCCTTCCCCTCTCATCCCCCTTTTCCTTGTAGTAAAACAACACAAAGGTTAGACTGAGTCCTCTATGAGTCTGACAGAGAAACAGGATTGTTCCTCCTGATGTTGTTTAAAGACCCACTCTGATGAAAATCATGTTTTTCTTGGTTTTTTTATATGTTCATATGGCATTTTTCTGATGCTACAGGACATATGAGAAAACTAAATGCGAAATTGCTTTAGTATTTCTTTATTCAAATCGCTGTGAGAAACAGCAGGGTCAGAAACAGTGAGATTTCATATGTAACCAATCCAAGCTCCGCCCCCAGTGCCGTGCTATACAAGCCACACTCTGCATATAGAGAAGAAATAGAGATGACGATGGCAGAACAAGCGTGTGCGTTAGCGGATTGCAATGCTCGTACGAAAGCTAATTACAATATTAGCTTTCACTGTGTCCCTAAAGACTGTAGTGTCCAAGAGCTGAATATCTTCTATGTTACCTGCCACTCCTACCAAATCGTCAATGTTAGGCTACAAGCTAACGTGAAGATGAGTGTGCAGAGCAGTGCTTTCTCCGCCCACGACTCAGAGGCAAATTACTAATGAGCTACTGGAGCTCTGCATGAGAAAAGCCTTGAAAATGACACAGATAACAAATTTTTTGGGAAAAAAAACTTAATCACAATTTAAAGACCACTGAGAACACTTTAAGTAGTAAAAAAAAAGTGATCGGAGTGGAACTTTAAGACACATAAACAATTCAGGTCAGGAACAATAATTTCTTCATTGCAAGAAAATTCTGCACTCCAGTCTTTAATGCCTTTCCTCCAACAGCACCAGCCATTGTTATCCCACAGTTGAACTTCATTTGTCTCACCTTGTGTCTTGGCCTCAGATGGTCCCTCCCTTCAAGCCTCAGGTGACGTCTGAGACGGACACCAGATACTTTGATGAGGAGTTCACAGCTCAGACCATCACCATCACTCCACCAGAGAAATGTGAGTCTCTCCTTTTCTCTCTTTTTCTCTCAAAGGTTTATGCACAGACATATGTCCTCGTGAAGCTCAAAAAAAGCTCACTTTGATTCCTTACATGACTGGAATTACTACAAATAAAAGGATGAATACAGAAATAAATACAGTAGGATGGTAAATGTAGCCCTTTAAACCGCAGACATGCCAGAAAAAATAACATACAAGCTGTGTCGTGTGACTTGGATGGATTTCTGCAGAGGATCATGATGTAAATTTAGTTTTTTTTTGGATTACAAATAGCAACAGAAAATCGAATCTCTTTTAAGGTAATAAATGTGAGTTTAAACGAATTATCAGTGATTCGTCTTTTTCTTTAGGTGAGACATTTCAACTTAAATTAATGGGGGAATCAACACTGAAAAGTGTCGCTGTTTTTTTTTTTTTGTTTTGTTTTTCAAAGTGTGTGGAATAGTCCTCGGGCCACGTGCAGCACTTCACAGGCTTTTGAAATAAAGACGTCGCTTTTCAAAATGTTTCGGCACTGAATTATGCATGAGTGGAACCGATGTGTCTCTCCGCGCTTACGTGAGGTTCCACTTGTTTTGTAGGTCGCACAACAGTTAGTTAGGAGGAGATTGGCACATCAAAGGGGCACTTGTTAAATGAATCATGTTCTGTCGAAGTCTACAGCACAATAATGTTACACAAAGACAATACTTTGAGATGTTTGATTATGTTTTGACATGATAAAATCAACCACACATTTCCTGAGCTGATAGTGTGTGTTTAAATGATCTTGACGGGGATCCTAAAAAGTAAATTAATCAAGTCATTTATTTCCAAATCTGAAGTTGACGAGGACGGGATGGACTGTCTGGACAACGAGAGAAGGCCGCACTTTCCTCAGTTCTCCTACTCTGCCAGTGGTCGTGAATGAACTGTCCATCACATTGACATCATCACAGCTGGTCTCTGAGGTCATCAGTGTGGGACAAAAAGACCCACAGCTATGGACTGATCTGGAATGACCTTGACTTGAAGGATTTCGCCCTTCCTTCTCCTCTTTCTCCTCTCTTTTTCACCGCTCCAGTTTGCTCCCCCTCTTTATTTTTTGATTCCTTCTTTCAGAGAGAGTAAATTTCTTTCTCTCGAGTCCTGCACTGCAACCCCAACGTGATCTGGACTGTGATGTGATCAGTTACTGTGTAATGTCCCTTTAAAGACAGGAGCATTACCCATGGCCTGCTGTGCTTTGACATGTGTCAGTCCTACAGAAATCATGACAAAAAAAACTCAAATATCTGATCATGGAAGACGATGGCTTACAGCAGAAACAGCATTTTTTGTCATTTAGACCCAAACTGCCGTTACTGGTTGTATCTCAGGCTTTGACACACCGACAGATACTCACATAAACAATTCTGGGATTGATTGAGGCTGCCTTGCATTGAAGAAGCAGTTGTCATCAGTGAGCAGAACCTTACACACCTCATATCGTCAAGCAGGATTTGACTCAGGTTTTGCTCGGTGCAAATCATTGTTGTTGCTGCTATTTCAACTTCTACAACTACTACAGGTTCCACTACTGCTACTACTGTACTACTGCTACTACTTCAATCTGGTGCTACACTACTAGCTTAATGCTGCGGATCATCATACAGGCGCCAGCAACACATCAAACACCTGTATTTAACGTCTATGCTTGTACAGCTGCAGAACAGGTGCCACTACTGCTCCTAATGCACAGCTAATACATATAAGCTACAGGATAGGGTGTCGCGTGTGTGTGTGTTTGAGTGTGCGTGCGTGCATGTGGGTCTGTGTTTAAGATTACACCTCAAAGCACAGCAGCTCAGGGCGTTCAGCTCCTCAACTATGAGCTTTACTCTTTTACCAACAATGCAGTGCAAGGTGGTTAATACATCAATCACTGCAGAGGTGAAAATGAGAGGAACACCGTTTGTTTGAATGTTACGCCCCGGAATTTTTGAATTTATTTCTCAAGTCCTGCGAAGTTTAAATGTCTTATGTCCCAAAAGGGAAAATGAAATGGTACTGTTTCAGTGACAGAAAGCTTTACTATGACCTTTTGTCATTATGGCTTTAGGAACCACATGGATGTACCTCTCTGCATTTGTGTGCAGGAGAAAAAGGGAAACTGCAGCAGGAACAGATTCACCGCCGAGTGAAAGCAGAATTCCATAACGACACGTTGAGCATTGTAATGACAGGAAAGAGAGAGAGAGAGAGAGAGAGAGAGAGAGCAGGTGATAAAAACCCCAAGATTGAAATATTTATAATGTGATCATTTACAATGTATTGATGAGTGAGGTAATGTCTGATTCTCTGTGAGTTTCTATGAAGGTATTAAAAAAAAAAAAAGACATTATGGTCTGTGAGGAGGTACGCATCAACAGTTATGGGTTTACACCAATCACAGCAAAGCTTAATATATATATACATATATACAGTATATATATATATAAACATATATATACATACATACATATATATATGCAGTATATATATATATATATATATATATATATATATATATATATATGCATAGATATATATACAGTATATATGTTTTATTTATTGTTCTACTCATTTGTTTTATATTTAACTTTTTTCTATTATTACATTATTCTAGAAAACAAAAAAAAGCTATTTCTTAGGGCCGAGATGATGAAAAAAAGGCACCTCAAGAAACAAAAATGGCTGATGAATGTAGGAGGGAAAGCAGATCGCCTTCCTGCTCCGTTATTTCAATGTTATTTGTGTTGTTTGTAACCAAAATGTGACAGCCAAGAGGTGACAGCACGCGTTAAAGAAAGGCACTCTGTATTTTACTTTTACTTAATTCTAATCCAAATATACCCACAGGTGAATGGATTATTGATCTACCTTGTCCTTCATATTTATCATACCTGAGGTCTGTGTGAGACTGGAGAAGAGTTCAGGAAGAAAGACAGAGAGAAAGATGAGCAAAAAGGAAAAAGTGGACCGGAGAGTGGATGATGGAAAGATGAAACACTGAGTTGTGTTTGTAAATGTTTACTGTAAGTGAAGGAGGAGTCGAGGTAAGAGTCGTGTTTGTGAGATAGCTCCTGTCACTGTTTGGTTTAAAGTTTAAGATGACAAAAAGCATCGACACTGATCAATTTAAAGCTCTGGGATTCGGTCCAACCTTTGGACCATCCCCACACACTCTTCCTGTCTTTGACGTGTGCTGTCATGTCTTCGGTCTGGACTTTGTTTGCGTTGTCATGTCTTCCAGTCTGACCAACAAGATTTTAAAATCCCCACTATTTCTCTGTCTTCAACCGCCATTGAGCCTTATGGTTTAGCGCAGAATTATTCAAAAACTTTAACGTTCAGCACTTGAATCCAAAAGAAAAACCACCAGATTTGAGGGAAATATATATTTTTAAAAATGTGAAATCTAAATTAAAATAAAGAGACACCAGGGGATGTGTTCTCATTAGTCATAGAAAGTTGTATTCCAACATATTTATTTGAATGTTTTTATTATTATTATTCTCATTGATGAATAACTTGAATTTATTTTCTATCTTATTTATTTGATGTCACTGTTTTAAGATTTAACCGTACGGGGGGATAGTTGTTTCACTGCAGTTTAAGTCTCAGACTTTGTTCCTAAAATAAATGCCTCTATTTTTTTTTCCTTACAGATATCTCTGATATGATACATTACCTGTTTTTCTTGCTGCTTTAAAGTCCATATGCTTTACTCTTGCACATCCATTAAATTGCTGTTCGCTTGCAAAGGCGCTTTATGGCAGAAAGTATAAAAGGTTGGCGCTGGCCTGCATGCTGTAGTCCTCCTCTGTCCGCACTACCAGTGCTGTGTCAAAGTGGCACTCAGAACTCTAATGAAAAGTACTTCTCTGTGATCGATTGAGCCTGTCTGGCACAGCCGAAGCAGCAGAATCCCACCCAGCTGGCACCCTCGACAGGCTCAAGCAAACGCTCCCAAGTATTTGGAAGGATTTCAGCTTTGATTTGACCCAGGTCTGTGAGTGACTGAGGAGTTCTAGCTGTATGTGCACGCTTACCGCCAAAATCATTAGAAACCAGAGCTCATAAAATACTGCTTTGTAGCTTTGGCCACAGCACTTTCACATCCATCACTTTTTATATGATTCATAGGAATCTGATTCAGCCCTGCTTTCAAGTGAGATTTTTAGATTTTTTTAAACTGTTTTTAAGAATATGAGGATTTTTTAAGTACATCTCCCCCTCTCATACTACAGTTCATTTGGATGTTGCTCTGATGGTTACAGTTGGCAAGACCTGTGTGATTGTGTCCACGCACCAGAGATGAGTCCGCGCTGCCACTGCACAGCTCAGTAAATTGGTCAGTCTTCATAAAGAAAAATGTTAAGATGTACCCGACTCCTTCTCAGCTTCGGTTTAGAAAAGTTTTCCCTCGGGTGAGCCTCCAGCTCCACTTATCAAACACTTCTCAACGTTCAAGTTTATTTACTTGGAGCTGCAACGTTGGAGGCTGAGTCTGAGGCCAGAGATCAGGAAAGAAAAACAAGTTTGCCTCCAAGTAGAGTTAATGGAGAAGGTGAAGCTTAGCGATTCTCTTCATCGTATGTATTTGCCCCCAGAGACTATGAATCAATAGTTGGCACGTCGGTAATTTACCTTTGTCTCAAGCAGAAGTATTTGAACTGGATGGTTGAGCTCCTTTTAAGCCTCGTCACAGTTTTACCGGTGTGAACAGAGAGTCCATGTGACGCTGCACTGACAGTGTTCACCCTTAAATCTGCTGCTGTTTGTATTGTACATCTATCACACAACAGATCTGACTCCAGTATCATTTGAATAATATGTAAAATCCTTTCAAAGACCTCAGCTGCTCCGTATTGATCTGTGTCAGCCAAAAACCATGTGTTGTGATCATCACAGGGCTCAATGCAGAGAAGTACAAGGCTCCTGTGTTTGGAAGCATTTCTGAAAGTATTTGACCTCATGACTGCGACATAAATCCTTCCCTCTCTTCTCTCCAGACTACTATCATCATTAACATCAACCAGCATGAGACGCATTTATTTACAACAGCAAACAAAAACAGCAAACATGTACAGATATAACTAAACGTATCTGAGTTTAATTTCACGTCCATGTTCATCTACTGTAGCTTCACAGTTGAGTTCGAGTTTCCTGGACAGCTGCCAGCTGTTCACAGAGTGGACCGTGTTTCCCCTGAATCACTGTTATACCAAGGTTAAGCTCTGCAGAGACCATGTTGACTTTGAGACAGTGTGGGGCAACTGGGGAGATCGATCAAACAGCCTTTTTCTGTCCCTCATGCTGAAAGGATGCAGTGTTGGTGGCCGGTGAGGCCATGAGGATGTGACAACAAATTACCATCAACATGAAGCTGTTTTTTACACTGTACATCCTTAGTATTTTTACACATGAAATGTATATGATAGGGATGCACATTATTTTCCTTCTTACAGACAGCTTCAATAAAGCACTATGTCAATCTGCTGAGACGGTGTCCTCTTGTTGTGCTTTATGACTGCAGAGAATATCTTTTAGCTTCCAGATCACTAAGTTTGGTTTACAGTTTTCTTTGCAATCGGCCTAACACAGACTCCAATATGTCCATGTAGATTCTCATTCATCCAGGTCATGGTTTTCTTGAAGACTTCAAAATCAGGCAACTGGACTGTGTAGAGTTGAGAAGACGTTTCACCTCTTATCCAAGAAGCTTCTTCAGTTCTAAATATTGCTAGTGTGAGGAGCAGATATTTATCTTACTACTTGTCTGTCCCCTTCTCCAGTAAGATGACAATGACAATAAGAAAAAAACAAGAATCTTTGAATCTATAATATGAACTGCTTCTCACTTCAACTTTGGGCTGTTGGTTACATTTAGAACGCGAGGTTATCTGTTCTGACATACTGTGGGGAAGCGTTTGTAAATTTGTGGGTTACAGTCACTTGTTTTGGCCTCGGTAGAGCTTGTTTGTTAAAGAAGTTAAAACATTTAGTAAATGTGTCCAATGTAGGCAGTTTGTGTCAAACAAACAGGAAATGTTTTAACTGTATAGGCCACATAGGCTTATGTTGTGCAAACTGTGTGAAGAGTTTTGCAAATGTGTCAGAGGTATTGGAATTTGTGTTAGGACAAAAGTAAAAAACTGTAAATATTAGCTACAAAATGAAACACCTTTGAGAGTCGTGGTTTTGTTTTTCACTTTTAAACAAGAAATCAAAATAAGGAGCTTTTATTAAATTCATGTTTGGAAAAAAAGACAATCAAAACATAAATACCCAGCCACTACAGCCAGTCCAGATAGTAGTGACACACTTTACTGCTACATGTAAAAGAAAGACCCTGATCTTCACATTGTGTACTCAGTGTTTGCAGCAACACAAAAGAGATGAACACACTCCTCATCCTGCACGCTAACGCAGTTGTTCGATATCTGCTCATCTGCGGGAGATTCTCCGGAAATCCAGACTTAGAGGAGGAGAAAGGCAGGACAGACTCAGGTGGACACACTCTCAACCTGTCTCACGTTTGGCAGCTACAAAGACAACACACAAGACACACACACACACACACATTTTAATAAAAGCAGTATCTAAGCGCTCCACACACACATAATCTCCGTGATAATGAATCAGAGCAGAATTCAGACAACATGTTTTCCAGTAAATCCAGAACCAGGCAGATTCATTAGTCATAAAGGGACAAATGTCTCTTAACTGATTTTTATTTTAGTAATCTGTCAACTATAATGTGCACCACCATCGCTAATTCATTTAGTAACAGTGAGTCACACACTGTGCTGTGTGTACAAGAGGTGAGGTGTGTAAATGTGTGTGTGTGTGTACCTCTGTGTGTAGACTCTGCATCTCCTCGCTGAGTGTGTTTCTCTCCTGCATCAGCTGGTTCTGTTTGGCCAGCAGCTCACACACCTGCTGGGCGCTGCTCTGACAGTGACGGTCCAACTGCTGCAGTCTGCAAAACACACACACACGCGCACGCACAGAACACACACAATATTGACTGAAACTGTGTGAGAGGAGCGTACCCTCCTGGTTGATATAAAACCAAATGTTGTAAATATTGAAAGAGAGCTGGATCCACAAAAAGCTTTTAATATCACCGGACTTTGTATTGACCAAGTAATCAGCATTGTTTACAGGAGTGTGACAGCAGAGTTCGTTCTGGATTTAGAGCGCAGACAAGGAGCTGAAAGACAGAGTCCATAAACCGCAATACTGACCAGTGGATGGATCCGGAAAAAAGCACCAAAGTTAGATTCATTATCAGTACGGACAGTGCAACAACCATGAAGTGACACTATTCCATCACGAAAAGTCCCTGTGGTTAAAATTCTACTTCGCTTTAAGTCAAAATTTACTGGCCTGGATATTCCTGCATATTTGATCAGTGATCTTAATGTCTGGCGAGCATTGCAGATTTGATGCCATCATCAGTTGTTGTGGTTTCATCTGTTCAAATGTCAGAAACACCTGATTCCAATCCAGTTTCTGATCCCTCGTCATTTCCGGGTGATGTTTTACAATGAGTAAGCGCCGTTTCTCCTCATCATCAACAGATCAGATCAGATCAGTGACACATACAGCAGGCACTCAGCTAACACACACACAGATGAAATGATACACATCCTCAGACTGGTTTCATATTTTCATCATGTAATAAATTTATAAAATAAATCCTGTGAGATGAATTATCACATTATTTTTATTTCTCTGCAGACAGAAAACTGTTCATTTTTTTTGTACTGAATCGTGTCATCAGGATCACAGACTAACGAAGAAGAGCACATCAACATGTCTAGTATGTCAAATGTTTGAGCACTATGAACATAAAATGTGTTACTCATAACAGGGACGTCCCAATTAGTGTGTGTCCTATGTGGAACAACGGCTCCTGCACACACTGAACTCTTTCACAGCACAGAGTGGCGACCGTGTGTGCGTCATTGTGTGTGTGTGCGTCATATTGTGTGTGTGTGTGTGTGTGTGTGTGGAGCTGGTGTTTTCCAGCCGGAGTTTTGGGGGTGGATGTGGAATGCCTTTAGAAAGATTTCCCACCCGCAGCTCATTATTTCATCCATTCATCCATCTATCCATTCAGTCAGTCAGTCACCCCCCTCCTCTGGTACAGGGGTGAACTCATTCACTCTCTGTCTCTCTCCCACACTCACACACGCTCTGAAATGAGACTTAGGGAACTTTTAGCAGCGTTTTCACATATGAATACTTCCCCCTTTATCCCTATCCATATTTTTAATTTTCATTCTTCAAAAAACTGAGGAAACAATCCTCTTTTTTCACTACAGTTTCTGCTTTAACACATTTATGCATTTTGAATAAAGAAATAAAACAACCCCAAAACTGGAATATTTTCATAAATACTAGAATGAATTCCTGTGATATGTTACTTGGGTCTAGGGGTGGGAATCACTAGTGGCCCCACGATACGATATTATCACGATATCACGATACTTGGACCACGATACAATATTATTGCGATTTTTAACATTTTGCAATACAGTGAGTATTGTGATACAATATATTGCGATTTATACAATTTTTTCAACTGTTAATCTAACTTAGCATTTGTCCTTCCTCTATATTTGTCTTATTCACTCTGTATTTTATTTTCATGTAGCACATCTTTTAAACCTTATATATATATATATCTGTTGCACTAACTTTCTCCTGCTCTATGATGTCACCTCTGCCGACCTCACTGGACAAACAGTTGATTTTATTTTTCTCCATTATTATAGATTTGACTTTATATTAACAAATAATTTGAAAAAATCGATTCTTAGTGAATGAGACGATACAATATATCACCAGACAAAATATCACGATACTGTGCTGTATCGATTTTTTCTCCCACCCCTACTTGTGTCACCTCTGAAATTTTGGATAAAAAAACGAGAGAATTTAACGCGATAGTTTCCAATTCAAGAGATCTAGGCCCTCAGTGACTTAATATTTTTCATATGAAATACTGGAGATAAACTTCATCATCTGACCATCTGATAAAATGCTGTGAAATCAACGATCGACTCTTCTTATGTAGTCATCCTTTGAGTAAAAACAAGAGCTCTGCTGAGGAGGCCTCTGTTGGGTCTACATAATTGTGTCGAATCTGTAATAAAAAATAATTCAATGTTGATCAAAATTCAAACTGAAACAGCCTGAGGAGGAGGTGGTATGTATTTGTGGAGCTGCTCAGAGCCTCTGCAGCCAGACAGTTCGAAGAATAACTAAATCAGATTGGGAAAAATTAAAATGCCGGAAAGCCTTTTAAAAATAAAAAGCACTTCCTGTTAAGTTATAGGCATGAATTTTGCTGTGTTGTTTCAACAGGTTTAGAAAGCCATAAGTAAGGCATGGAGCTGAGTGTGATGAAAAAGGAGGAAGAGGAGGAGGAGGAGGAGGAGGAGAATGGAGAGAGTTGTGGCTCCGGGCAGAGATAGGCAGAGAGAGGTAGCTGGGGGAGAGACAGATGCCCCTGCCCTGCTGGTCATGTTGGCAGCGGCAGGGCTGCCTGTGTGTGACAGACGGGGGAGGAGAACATCCCAACTCTACGCCACAATCTGCTCCCCACCTCCTCACTCCCCCCCACTTTGTCCTCACTCTGCCCTGCGCTGCCTCACTCACCCCCACGGGTTTGATCCTGACCCTGAGTGTCCCTCGTCTTCAGGATCTTCCTCTCCCCTACATTTTCTTCCTCAGTCCTTTCTGACTGATCTACCTTTACCCTTCACCTTCCCCTGCTTCCAGTCCTGGAGGTTGAGGTTGTTCATCTTCCTATGCGAGCGCACATCACAACACAGCAGGTCATCACAGCGTCACAGTAACACAGAGAGAGAGCCCTGCTGTGTCAAGCTAGGACACGAGACGCAGACAGAGACGGTGTGCCACACCTACACACAGACACACACAGACACACACACACACACAGCGCAGAGGAGCTAAAGGTCAGAACCAGAGCCTGTTGTTCTGAAGCTGTAAATGTTTGATGAGGAAAGTGCGTCGAGAAAGTGTCGCCTTTAGCTCCACAACAACAAAACTAAACCGAGTCGCGCTGCAAATATGCCGATCCGTATTCAATTACAACCACAACACATTTAGGTGCACGACAAGCCTGAAAACTATTTACTCTACAAAAAAGAGAATGAATAGATCAGATTTTTTATGGGTGATATTAAGCTGGCAATTGGCAGCAAAGCTTTGAAATCCACTCCAAGTTTGTAAAGCGCAAAAATGCATCAAAATAATTTGCCAAGTGGAGTTTTACACTTACTCTGCCTATTTGCTCTGTGACGTTTCAGAGAGGATTCGTTTTCTTAGTGATTCAGAAACATACAGCATGAACCAACAGGAGACGACTGATAGTAACAAAAGGGAATTTACCTTCGTTATACAAAAGTCACTGTGTGGTTTTACGATGACACCACAGGGTCAGAGTCAATTTTTTTTTTTTTACAAAAAGTGCGATCAGATCTGTTAAGTTTCCTGCCCATTTTCTTTATATTTATTACAGAGTTTTTATAACCAATTAAAAATCCCCGGCAACATCACGTCCCAAAAATGGTGTATTTGTTGGTCTGTCACCAAAAATCAAATTGACAACATGATTAGATTCCAATAGAGGTAAATGTGAGAAAAATGCTTCTTGTTATTTGGCCAAACTTACCTTTTAATTGCCAACATTTCAGATAAAAATTGAGTATATGATTAAAAAATTGGGTTTATTTAAGGGGGCATCCCAGCAGTTCAATGTGACACAAAACACTGAATAATTACTCCTCCTCCTTGACTCCCTGAGATGTGTATGGATCAGATAATACATTCATTCATTGATTCTTCGGTTACCATGTGGAGAAAGTCGAATGAAAGTCAGTTGCATCATCCCGTATTTGTTTATCTTCACATCCCAAACTTTGAAACACAGGTTGTAGTTTGAATTTTTGATCCTCTTATCAAAGTTATTCTGAATCTGCCTTGAGCCACAGTCAAAACAAACTGCAGATTTAGATTTGTCATATTGATGGAGTCTGCATTCAAGACCGTTCGGTTTATTTCTGTCACATCTGAGAGGAAAATTTAGATTTAAATGAGTCTTATTTGCTACACTAGTTTTTCCATTTCCACAGTACAAGACAATTATTTAGGAGAAATGGCACCAACTGTACGAAATCAACAGCAAATGACACAAATTTGTGTAATTTTGAGTCCAAATCAGCTCGGAAATGCCAGCAGACTTTCACACGTAGCCGTCTGACGGCGAGCGAGCTGAACAGGAAGCCAGTAAATCAGTGTGTCGGGTCGTGGCCTGAGATGTTTAAAGCTGCAGGTTGTAAGCTGCAGGTTTATGTAATGCAGTAAGTAAAGCTTGACTCCTGGCGCACACACACACACACACACACACACACACACACGCACATGCATGCACACACGCACTCACTTGGTTTGTCTGGCCAGAGAGCAGACAACCTCTGGTCCTCTTATACAACACAGACACAAACTCTCCCTCTCTAATCCAACCCTCGTCTCACCTTGCATACCCTACCTCTGAGGGGGGGGTGAGTGGGTGTGTATTATAGTGTGTGTGTGTGTGTGTGTGTGTGTGTGTGTTTGTGATTGAGGCAGCGCTCCTTCCAGCAGCTAAAGCAGCAAATCCAATAACTGGCCTCTATCGGCTGGCACACTCATTAATTAGGGCTTAATACGGCTTAATGCTTGGGCACTGCCCCACACTGACACACACATACACACACACTCACATACACACGCACACTTCAGGCTGGCTGGCCTCTGCCCTGCTGCCTGGAAATGGTGAGTAAAGAAGGAAGCTTGGCTGGAGCCACGGATGAACCGACGGCTGAGACAGATAAATGGATGTGGAGGTGAAGAGGATCTGCAGCGGGTGAAAAATGAGAGCTGACAGTTTGCGGTTCGAGGGGGTGAGGCGCAGGTCGAGGCGGAGAAACAAAGAGGCTGCAGCCGTCACCTCCCTCCCTTTTCTGCCTGCTGTCCGCCGCCGCCGCCGCTGCTGGCTGATGGGAGGGAGGTAGCGTTGGTTGGGTTAAAGAAGGAGAGAGCCTCTCCGCTGACCTGGTGAAAGGACACCACCTGCTGGATCGCACAGTTTACTGACACACGGACCAAATAATCCAACCCTGAAATAACTCCCTGATTCTCCTCTAAAGAATACCTGCTTCGATCGCAAGTGTGTGGTGAGTGTGGATTTTGCTCTCCAGCAGCAGTCATAATAAAAAGCAAGTTTTGCTGCGAGGCAGTTTGCAGTAATTTCCCCTGACAGCCCAATAATCAAACTCTGCTCACAATCTGCACCTCGAAGCGCCGCACTCTCTATTGACTGCAGCTACTAAAGAGATTAATTACAACACACACACAGACACAGTTACCTCTCTGCGGTATACATCAGTCGTAGCCCACAGCTAGTGTCTAAACTCTGTGTTTGTGTGTGTGTGTGTGTGTTTGTCTGTGTTTGCATATTTATTTACAGGTGGGAGTATATGTCCTAAAGGCTCGGTCCAAAGGGAAACTGCTAACGTCATGTTAGACGGTTAGAGGAGAAGGAGATCTGGAGCAGCTTTCAGGTCTGTCATTCAAAAGCCCCATATGCATGTGTGCATTTTATTACTAAACAAATCAGCGAGTGGAGTGAGTCACTTTAAAGGAAATATCCATTCAAATGACTTTCTGGATGTGTAACTGCTCTGCTTCCCGTCATGAATTGAGTGAAATTCTTTATTTTATGTGACCAACAAAATAAAGTTAAATTTGATTATGAGATAGTTTGTCGAAAAGTTCATCTTAACGCTCAACAGCAGGAAGAAAAACAAGAAGATAAAATAAAAAGGTAAAAATCAAAGAAGAAAATAAAAGTTGGTGAAAAAAATTTAAAATCAACGTTATCTGAAACACTAAACTTGCATTAGCAGGTATGTGTGTGTGTGTGTGTGTGTGTGTGTGTGTGTGTGTGTGTCGAGCAGGGGGCCTAGAGGGCTGGGGGTAAAGAATGCAGCAGGCAGACGGCCTTGGCTTGCCTGGTTACAACAACACTGCCAGGGGCATGAAGGCTGCAGCTGCCATACACACACACACAGACACACGCACACACACACACACACACACACACACACACACACACACACACACACACACACACACAAAACCATATTTCGCCCAATCCCAGGCCCACCACCACCCTCACACCCCAGCGCTCTAGCTAAATCTTGGCGAGCACACGACTGCACTCAAGAATGTGTGTGTGTGTGTGTGTGTGTGTGTGCCTGGAGGCCATGCCCCTCTCTCCTCCACCAACCTGTCATGCCAGTTGTTGCTTTTGCTAACATGAACGTTTGACATGAGAACAGGATTGGTGACACTGTGTGTTTTGATGAGGATGAGACGGAAACACCGTTCCCTCGGTTATTCCATCGTCTCGTGCCATCTTTTATTTTCAGATGCCTGTCGTTCCAAACTTTCACTTTTGTTCATGTGGGGGGGCATTCATTTCTGTCCTTTTATATTAAATTTGAACAGAACTCTCAGTAACTCTTTATTGAGCCTTTTTTATTGAACATAGCTTTCTCCTCCTACCTCCAGGCCACAACATTCCTGTAACTCATCCTCTGCAGCTGTAGTGTTAATACAACTACATCTCATTAAAAAACACGCACTCCTAGATTTTGTCGTACTTTGCACAATGACAATAAAGATATTTTGATTCTGACGGAATTGGAAATTTTGACTGAGGAGTGTTTGTTTTATTTGGTACGATTTAAAAGAAAAAAAATGTCTCTAAATTGGATTTGTTTGCCGGGTGCTGCAGGGTTTCAAATTTGTACCCGATCAAATTTTAAATTGGAGCTAAAGCACTCCAGCGCTCGTACAAATGCTGGCAACAGAAGTGGGGCTTGGTGACCTCCCAGCGCCACATCACAGCAGGCAAACACAACATGAAGATTATCAATCATTCAGCTGATAAATCAATATTTAAAAATCATCTGTGATGCCGCCTGTGGGAGAGCTCCTTTTGTCTTTTTGCCTGCTGCTCTCCAGCAGTGCTGAGCGCAGCGGTGAGAGGAAGAAAGGAGGGTGAAGGTAGAGTGGGACTTCATCGTCAGACCCTGAAGTTTTTTATAGTTTTTAACAAACAGGGAACCTCACCTCTAATTGGCTGCTTTTTCTCTTTAGATTCAACCTACTGTCTTTATTAATACTGAGCACTTTGATTTAATTGTCGAAGCTTTTTAAGTTTGATTTTTGCTCCTCTGCTTTTGTTCAATCTTGTCGTAATTTTTTCATTTCATTTGTTTTAAAAGGTGTCAGTACATCTTCACATAAACTATTGAGGTATGTGTGACTGCCTCTGTTTAATGTGCTGAAAGGTTTTTGTAAATAAAACCAAAATCAATCATTTTGATCTATTTTAGAAAATGAAAGTTAATGCTGCAGTTTTTATTTGCAGTTTAAAACGATCTCACTGATCATGAAAGTGAACAGAAATCAGCACATTAATGGCATCAGATATGACAGATGTTTAGATATTTAGGACAAGTCATATCATATCTCTTAAATTTACCTTTGAGGATGGATTAAGTTCTTCTTATCTTATCTTATGTTGTACCTTATATAGTTAAAACACAAAGTTTAAAAATGACAATAAGATCAGATATATGGCTTTGGCACAATGTAATCATTTATAATAGTGTGGAGTATTTGTAATTTTCAACAGAATACCTGAGATTAACATATGCTCACCCATTTAAAACAACAGTCTTTTTTTTGTAAAATTATTCATTTAGTTAAAATCTAAATGGACTCAATTCATCCTGAAAACAAAGGCGAACTAATAATTTTTAAAAGTTTAATGCATGTTAATCTTTCCAGCTCTCTAAATTAAGAATTGAATCATAAAGGGAATAAAAATAAAAGTTTCTGAGCTGTTCTTATCTACCAAAGATTTTTATTTTATTCAGATTATATTTTAGGGTAAGTTTCTGGTGTGTTACAGGAGTTTGTAACAAGATTAAAAAGAGTCTCTGTAAAGATCTGTTTTAAAGCTCATTTTTTTTAAAGTACCCAGGGTGATTTTTAGAAAAACATCCGACTTTCAAAAACTGATGGTTGAGGACTGAAGCGTCTCTTCATTTACAGAGGTTCTGCTTCAGCTGCAGGCTGTTTTTAACAGCTATTCAATGTCAAAGTGTTTGCTGCCGTGAGGCCTGCTGACTCTTTTTTAGTCTGGCGTTTGCTTTCGCGGCATTAAAGTGATTTAAGTGTTGTGACTTTGAACATTTCTCCAAAGAAGGGGCAGGTGTTTCTGCACTAGTTCTCTGGTTGTAGTTTTATAAAGTAGTGTTAGCGAGTGTCACTAACCGGGGCTCGGGATGTGACGCTTTGCACAGTTAACGCTCCAGCTTGCAAGCCTCTGGCTACAGCCTGACATCTGAGCTGCAAATCTGTGCGTCTATGCGTGTGTGTGTTTGTGTGTGAGTGTGTGTGTGTGATAGAGCTGTAAAGCCACCGTTTGACAATGCTCCTTCAGCAGGCCGCCCTGCAGTCGCTCCCGGCTACAGAAGCCAGCTGGGCAACGCAGAGACAGGGACGATGAGAAGGAGAGGAAGATGAAGGAGGAGAGAGGACGACTGATCAGCGCCATCCAGAGGTGAGTACACGAGCATGAGAAAGAGAGGAGAGAAAGAACGAACCGTGGACGTGTGGACTGTGATTCCCCCAAATATGCAGAGAACTCAAAATGAAACTTTTTAAGCGGTACATCATCACCGCTAACTTTTTTCAGCAGGTGCTCAGAGATGTACAAGTTCAACCGCCTGTAAAAGCGTGTCGCACCACTCTGCAATTTCTGTTACACATTCAAGCCTTTCTACAAGAAGGAGAAAAGTGTGGGCTGCTGCTGAAGGGAAAATACAAATGACTGACAGTAAAAGCCGAGCACATGTGATAACTACAAATGTATTAGTGTAATGGAAAAGCTTTTGAAGCACATCAATCAAAGGTTTGTAGCCTGTCCACCCCACAAAAGGCCGTCTTTAAAGTCTTCATCCACATCCTGTTCTGTCATCCTCCCTCTATCCTCCAGTACATCATATCACACACGGCTTTAACTCACTGTTCACACAAACAGGCGCACAAACGTACATACATACACACACACAGATGAGACAAATTAAAACTGCCCTGTTCAACTGGTCGGCCGCTGCCAGCTTCATTTGCAAATGAAAAGTTTATGCGACGAGCATCCTTTTGCTTCTGGGGCATGGCAGCACACTGTGTGTTTGAGGGGTGGGGGGTGAGAAGAAGGTTTGACAGAGGGTGTGTGTGTGTGTGTGTGTGTGTGTGTGTGTGTTGTGTGTGGCAGGAGCCCAGATGAAGCAGCCCTCGCCCGGGGCTTGCTGTCCGCCCGCGGTAGCAGCAAGCCTGTTCCTTCTTCCCCGGCCCGCCGCGACCATTTGTTCCATTAACCAATCTCCTGGAGCCTCTGGTGCACACACACACACACACACACACACACATATACACACGCACACATAAACACACACACACACACATCCACAGGCATACATACTTCAACAACTGCTTGCACAGCTCATACCACACATGGCCCTCCATCCCTCCTCCATCCTTCACTCCATCCCTCCCTCCCTTCTCCAGACGCACGCACCATCTTTCTTGGTGGAGGCCATATGGCCCAGTGAAGCCTGTGGATCTACAGGCACATCTGCGTATATGTTGCTGCTCGCCTTAAAGGACTGCACAGTGAGCTGGGAGCTCACAGAAACACTCACACACACACACACACAGTACACGCACACGCACACCCAGGGCTGAGAAACACACTCTGCTGTCACTGTGTGTGGTTAAGCAAACGTTGGTGTTATGTCAGTCTGTCGTGTGTCTCAGTGTGAGTCTTAAAATGTGTGTGTGTGTGTGTGTGTGTGTGTGTGTGTGTGTGTGTGTGTGTGTGTGTGTGTGTGTGTGTGTGTGTGTGTGTGACCTCAGTACATACTTGCATAGTGATAATTGGTGAAACAGCCTGCGAGCAGCTGTGAGGTGAAAAAAGGTTGCGATGTGTTTGGTACAGAATGCAGAGGGGGACAGAGGACAGGAGAACGAGAGGAGGAGAGACGGAAAATAAGAGAAGCACACAGAGAAAAGTGGAAAAAAGTTGAAGAAAAAAAAGAGGAGGGGAGATGAGCGGAGGACAAATTCAGGAAAAGAATATCGAAAGAGTGAACAGAAAATAAACTTTCTCTCCACAGAGTTTCCACAACATCGATCGATCAGGAAAAGAATCTGTTCATCACTATGAATAGATGTCTGATGATTTTCTAGGATTTACATACAAAAGGACATTTATGGTTTATTTTTATTTTTTAGATCAGCCTTAAGTAAAAAATTCACTTTCAATAAACAGTAGTGTGAAGTCTTATCACGCACTCCTCTGTCCTTATCACAAAGGCAAATATACGAGATACACTTCCCAAAACTGAAGCTGATTTTAAATGTCCGATTCGAAAAGACACAACCCTCCAATCATTCATCTTCAGATGGTTTCACTCTTTTTTCACTTCTTTGACATGTTTCTATCCTAAATGCTTTTCATTTCTGTTGTGAAAATCTCAATCCTCTCAAATAGGTCACACAATTTTAGTAAACAGCTTTCAATCGTACTCTTAAAATTTCCACACATTCTTGTCTCTCTCCTGTGTTAATGTGTTCACTTACATAAAAATCTACAACACAGTCCTCATTGAGACACAAGCTGTCATCTATTGAAACCACAACAAGCTCAAAGAGAAACATTATCACTGTTTTTACTCTTATTCCGATTCCTCAGAACAGGCACCAGATAAAAACACACACAGTGAAATCAAATACTGGAAAATAAAGTTGTGGATGTCTCGAATCTATTACTCTCAATTTCAGTTAAACTCTATCACATGAAATATGCATTCAACTTTAAAACCAGATGAAGTTTCCTTTTCTTGATTAAAACGCACAAATAACACTCCAATTAATCATTTACAGCACCCGGCTTTGCATCCTCCCTAACTCAGTCCCCCTTCCCTCCGTTTTCTTCCGTCGTTTCCAGGCAAAAAAAAACAAAAAAAACCCCACAACAACACAGACATAGTGAAATAAATAATTAAGTGTTGAAGCAAAACATTGTGTGCTAAAACCCCTGTGTAGTTTGGCAATCAGCTTGCCCATGTAAAAATAAATCAAGCTGATTTTCCAAATGTTTTGTGCGTGGTGCGCTGTTGCCGCTCTTCGCAGCACAGATTGCAGGCCGATGGAGAGGCTGTGGGGAGGGGCGGGGCGCTGGATATTGAACCCACTTGCACCAGCTTGTTAACACGTACACCTTAACCCCCGAGCGGCGCGGCAGGGCGCCCACTGAGTGCTCGGGGCCTGCAGGGACCAAGTAACATATACCCAATGTATGGAAACAGACATACACACACTGAGGATTACAAGAACATGCGTGTGATTCGGTTTGAGAAGAGTACCATATGTAGAGGGACTGACATGGCCCCTTATTCGCGAATATGCACATATGATAAACATAACTGCGTACACGCACACACACAAATAGAGATCTACAAAGTTCAGCCCTGCCTCGACAGATTAATTCAGACATCACATACTACGACACATGGCTGAAATACTGTAGATCCATTTTTTTAATTGTTTAAGCTAAAACTGCCGTGATAAGAATATGTCTGTGGCAGGGTTTCAAGTTTTCTACTCATGCCCCTGGAGTACGATCAGAACCATATATATATATATATATATACATATACAGAGAAACCGAGCACCAGCTGCAATGTGGATCACCATCAACATGAGTCACACCTCGCTCTGCCCCTCATATCCTCCATATCGCTAAGCTCTGCCTCTTTATAAGAAATAACCTTCACACGACACACAAAATCCAAAAATACCTGTACTCACTGCTCAGAAGAACAGATTCTTAAACAGAGCCGCTTTCTTTCTTTCTTTCTTTCTAAAGAGTCACACAGACGAAAATTTAATACAAAAATGTGGTCAAGCGGCTCAACAGTTATTCAAAAGTGACCTCATGTAGAACTGAACTCTGGAGATTTTTAAATACCAGGAGGATTCATCAACCAAGTAAGTGTCAAAGCAGAAAATAAAACTCACTAAATGCCAAGAGTGATTATCGTGGTTCAGTTGGGAGAAGAGAGAAGTTAGATGCCAACTTCCCAGCCAATCCACTTTTGGCAGCCGGATTCCTACTCTGCTAAACCTCCTGAGAACAAGCAATAGCTACCCATACACAAACACACACACATGTACACACACACATAAAAATACCACTGGAACATATGCACAGAAACATACAGAATAATTAAACTATCTGCACTTTATGACAACTTATATTATTCTCTTTCTACGTAAACACACAAAGAGACTCGCACGAGCAGCAGACAGCTGTGACTCGGTAAACTTTGTTTTTTGGCACACTCTGACTGCCGACAGGTTAACACCGGTGGGTGGCAGACAATATGTAGTGTCAGTGATGAGGCAGGAGAAAAGGGGTGAGCGAGTGTGCGTGTCTCGGGTTTTATGTAAGAGGAAGGTAGAGTAGGGAGGGCAGTGGGGTGGAGATCCTGCAGAGTGGGGCGACAACTCCTACGCACTCTCGCCCACGTCGGCACAGCTAGGCTGTATGCCAGGCGCCCTGTGGAGACGCGCACCAACTGGGCTCTACACTTAGGGAGGAAGAGACCCCCGAATTTTACACACACCATGCATACAGATACTGTGACTTAAGACCAAGATGGACCCGTGGATTTTATGAGTAAATGAGAGCATCTAAATCCACTTTTATTCCAAAGAGATCTTATTTATATCTGATCATGTGAAAATTTTGCTCTCAAATATTCTGATTTAGATCTTTGTTTAAGAACAAGTGATTTACAGCAAAGTAATGTTAATGTGAGGGAGTACAAGAGGACCTTCTTCTGCAGCTCAGCTCAAAGATCTATAATCAAGTTTTTACCAAAGTACAGATTAATGGGACTGAAAAAAGACTTTCTGTCTTTGTTTATTCCTTTCTTCCTCCTATCTTTCCTTCTTTCTCCTATCTTTCTTTCTTTCTTTCTTTCTCCTAAATTGCTTTTTTTCTTTCTCCTATCTTTCTTCCTTTCTTTATTCATTTTTATTCCTTTTTTCCTCTTTTTTTCTTTCTTTCTTTCTTTCTGTCTCCTATCTTCCCTACTTTCTCCTAGCTATCTTTCTTTCTCTTTCTTCCTTTTTTCTTTCATACTTTCTTTATTCCTTTCGTCTTTCTCCTATCTTTCTTTCTTTATTACTTTCTTTCTTTCTTTCTTTCCTTCTTTCTAATTCCTTTCTTTCTTTCCTTCTCTCCAATTCCTTTCTTTCTTTCTTTCTATTTTTCTTTCTTTCTTTCATACTTTCTTTATTCCTTTCTTCTTTCTCCTATCTTTCTTTCTTTATTACTTTCTTTCTGTCTTTCCTTCTTTCTAATTCCTTTCTTTCTTTCTTTCTCACTTTCTTTCTTTATTCCTCCTTCTTTCTAATTCCTTTCTTTCTTTCTTTCTTTCTTTCTTTCTTTCTTTCTGTCTCTCCAATTCCTTTCTTTCTTTTTTCTTTCTTTCTCTCTTTCTTTATTCCTCCTTCTTTCTTTCTTTCTTTCTGTCTTTCCTTCTTTCTAATTCCTTTCTTTCTTTCTTTCCTTCTCTCCAATTCCTTTCTTTCTTTTTTCTTTCTTTCTCTCTTTCTTTCTTTATTCCTCCTTCTTTCTTTCTTTCTTTCTTTCTTTCTTTCAGTTAAGTGGATTATTAAGCGGTAACTGATTCTGGATTCCAGATTTAAAATCCATTTTATTGCAACTTTCATAATACACCCCAGAAAACTTTTGATCCAAATACTATTCTCTTCAGATTCAACACCATTTTCGGTAGTAAGTCCTCTAAACATCATTACAAATAAAATATAAAGGTGGATGACCAGTTTTTAGTGCAATAAATTCATTTTTAGTGTTTTGTTTTTGATTAAATTTGAAATTAAGCCTTATACAAAAAAACAAAACAAAAAAAAAAACGTTTACAACACACAAAGAGCAGCAGGATAAACTGTAGATTGTTCGAAAGATTGTGAATTCAACTGTACTTAATGTGACAAAATTCACACCTTGATGAACCACCATCAGAAAAATATCCAATATGTTTGAATTTAAGCTAAAAGTTTGGAGGTAAGAGGCAAAATTGTTCAAAAAGTACTGAATTTGATTGAATTATTTGTTTGAATCATGTGACATATCATTTGTAATTGAAACATTTCCTCAGGTAGCATGAAGTTACCATGTGAACTGTGTATGTGTGGTTGAGTGTATTGCGTGTATCCTCGTACCTGTTCTTCATGCGTTGGTGCATGCGGCCATGCTGGACACACTGTTCCTCCATGTCGGAGCAGCGGGCTCTCAGACTCCTCACCGTCTCCTCTAGGTGCTGCTTCTCCAGGACCAGCTGCTCTATCTCACTTCTGCATTTAAACACACAGAAACACATCAGCCCAGTTCAACAGATTTAACTGTTCAAGGTAGAATACCAGTTTACCCCAAAACCGAGTCAGGACATTAAAAAACTAAATTATACAACATATGGTGGGTTTAACACGATAGAACAGACATCACAACTTTTTTCACAATATAAAGATGGAATAATGCGGAGAAGTGACACCAAAAACAAATTCCATGACGAAAATACAGATGAAAATAAGTGAATGTGATCAACGTCCATAAAATCTTTTACACTTTTCCCAAATTTAAGGATGAGTTTTTTGCAGTAAGCTAATTTGCGACACGAGCAAAGGTGATGAGTAGAAAACCAAACAAGAAATGACTCGTTTTTCAAACAGCAGAAACTGCAGGAGGTCTTTTCACACCATAAACACAGCCAGAATAGACAGGCACTGGGTGAAATTCTGCAAACAATCACAGACTGTCCTGATTCACTTTGTCTGTACTGATATTTGTGACACCATCAGTAAGAGGCGGCCGCAACGGAGAACTCTCTGACCAACAACTGCAAAAATGTTTGGAGCTCACTTTCCTCATTTATCTGAGTGTAACCTCACTTAGCCTGACTGAGGCGTCCAGCAGGACTTTAACCGCTACACTGGGCTTAGACTCCAGGAGCTCAAACAGCTCAAGGCACGAAATACACCAACACCACACGGCTGCTAAATTACATGACACACACACACAGGGGCAGCAGATGAGGGGCACAAGCTTACTGCCAGTGTGTCCAAATGTTAGAGCGATATTTCTGCACATGATTTATACAGTATTTAATGTTGTTGTCTGTTTTTCTGAACATTAAGAGGGTACCTCAGTGTGTGTGTGTGTTTATGTGTACATGTACTGTGTGGAAAGTGAGGCCAGTGCGGTCTGGAAGGGCCAGATTGGGGGCTGTCATGTGACTAATGTGCAGCACAGCTACAACAGCTGACAGGACACTGGGCCCAGGGTCACTGTCACACACATATGACACACAAATTAAAGTACACAAACACACACACATAGGCAGCCCAGATGGAGAGCTGTGCAGGCCTGCTGTGACTACTGTAGCATCAGGTTAACAAGAAAACAGGTCAGGCAGCGTGTTGTATGTTGACATGTTCTGTCCAAACAGTCAGACGGATGACAAAATGACACGGACGTCCAAAAAGACAGAGAGAGTAAATACCTGACAGAGGGGTGAATACCTGAGTGGTTCGGCAAAAAAATGAAGAAAGTCGCTGTCAGTTTATCTTAACCCACCATGTGAGTTTCATAAAAAAAAGCTATGAAGGAAACAATGAGACGTGAGTGAGCGACAACCCCATGTACAGAAAATCAGAAAATACCGACCTGCTGTTTTCTGTTACTTCCTCCAGTCGGACCCCGAGCGTGCAGCACTCCTCCTTTAGCTTCCTGATCAGGGAATTGTGGGAACTCAGCAGACTGTCCAGCTCTTCAACTGCAAATAGTCGAGGGAAAGTTGTGGGTCAATGTGAAGTTTAGCATTCAGATTGTTTTCTATTCACTTCTTAATGGATACATGAAGCACAAAAAACACTGAAGTCCAGATATCATCAAACTCAGAGAGAGAGTTGTTAAAATGAGAGCCTTAGAGCATTTCATGAAAATGTACTTCAATATAGATTTCTCAAACAAAGAGATACTTAATCTTTTGGCACATCAGCACCACATTATCATAAGTATAATAATGATTTTATTATGACTTTATCCTTGTAAGTAATTGCTTTATTACAACTTTATTCTCGTTATTAATGACTCTATTCTTGTAAGTTAATGACTTTAATCTCGAAGTCTTAATTTTTTTTTCTTAATGCGGCCCTAAAACTCCATTGTAGATTCAAGGTTTTAACATCAGTAAAAACTTAAAGTTTCCTTTGGTTCCAACTCCAGCAGTACTTACTCTTGACATTTCCATTTTTTCCTCATTTAACCTCTTGAAAAAGCAGGTTTCATGTACTTTATATAGTATTTTAGAAGTATACACACTGTCTCTGCTTCTTATCTCTGTTAAACTCTCACCCTGTCTTTAATCCTAGCTGAACAAACCCTGTCTAAACATCTTTAATTCACTTCAGTAAAACTTGATCTAAAACTGTGGGGGCAGCTGTTCCCAGAGCTCCTCCTACACATGCTAAAATTAACTTTTCTAAGTGAAGAAAGAAATCTCAGTTTAAAAGGCAATGATGTAATCGTTTATTTAACCCACAGTTTGATAAAAGCAAGTTTTGAAACGCAGTAAAAGTGTAAAGGTGTTTCATCATGGGCTGTATGAGAAGATGGACGATCCAACTGCTCCCCAACAGTGAGGCCAAAGGATTTAAGAGCCCCCTGTGGTGACTGATTGCAGTACAGTTCACAGATGAAGGGATGAGAGTTGGATGGAGGAGGAATAGAAAATATATTAACACAAGAGTGAACTTTCAAAAGCTATGAGTGTCTGCTTCAGTTCCACACAGGAACATTTTTAACCCGGGGACCTTTGCTGTTTTATCAGTGAGTTAAACGTGTGCTTTGAAGGAGGAGGGGGCATGCCAACAGCCCTGCAGCTTTCAGATTTCAAAATACATCACAAAATTTTAGACCCCTCTTGGAGGAAGTATTTTGGCCTCACTTTTTAACCACTGGAGATGAGGCACACCAACAGTATTTTCAAAGAGTCAACGGTGATGACAAAGAAGAAAAGTGAAAATCTGAACTCAAAGAGCCTGAGGTGCATTATCAAACACGACAGCAGTACATGCTGTGTGTAAATATGAACATGTCTGCAACATTCAGATTCTAACTGCAAAGAAACAACAAACTGAAAGCAGATTTATAAACGCTGGGAGAGAGAGTATTGTTGACTGACTCGTCCAGAGTCTCAGTGCAGAAAAACAAAATAGCTTTTTTCTTGTTATTTGTTCAACGAGAGATAAGATGATGGATTATAAAGCAGATCCATTTCAGGCTTTTGTGGTCCAAGAGATGATTTAAAGGACTTATTAGGAGCAAGAAATAATAGAAACCATCATCTCTACATCTACAAATATAGATAATACATTTCTAAGAGCATGACAAGCAGAAACCTCACAGACCAGCGGAAAACATCTTTACTACAGTTAAAACCAAGCAATCAGATTTAGAGTAAGAATACGGCTGAAGACAAAAAGATGTGAGACACATATGTCTTAATGAATGTCTTTCCAAAAATGCTTTTGTCAACAGACATTCGCATCGAAATCAAAAGTGTTCAAACAGCAGGCGGAAATGTACAGAGAAAAAAAAAAAAACCTAAGAACGGAGAAAGAATAGAAATATGAAGTGTGTGAGAGAGTGGTAAAATGAGATGGAGGAAAAAGAGGGGGATTGTTGTTTGAAAAAATCGCTTTCTTTCTCCTTTTCCACCCTTCCTGCCACGTCCTCATCCGCTCATGGGGGGCTCTTTCTGAACAATCCAACACTGGGCTTTCATCATTCCTTTGAAATGATCCACGTTCCTCTCTCCAACATATGTCTACTCTTTTAAAATAACAATGGCTGCCGTTTGGATGTAGGGAATGATCCACCTGCTCCAGCATTCTGTTACAGTCAACCGAAACCAAAAAAACAACAAGGACTCGCAGTCTTTGAAAAGTAGCTCAGACTTGTGAAGAGTTTTTTGCATACAGTAGATATTGGGGTTTAGAGAGGGATTATTAAAAGAAGATATAGTAGATATCGAATACAATGTTTAATGGCAGATATTTGACTCTCCTCTTTAATTGTCTTTAGACACGGCTAAAACATGGAGAAACACATCACAAGTAGGAAAGGTGTAAAGGTCAATGCTCGCTGTAATTCCCAGCTTCAGGAGCAAAATTATTCACAGTATGCTGGCAGCACTTTGTCTCTCTTTAGTAAGTCATCATTAACCTTTGTTATCCCAGTCTATAAAGCCTCTGTGCCCAGATTACTGCACATATGTAATGCATGGGGGGCAGAAACTGGATGCTACAGAGTGTGAAAGTAAACAACACAAACTCACAGGCGTGCACACACGCGCACACTCAACAAAGTTTGGTCAGTGCTGGAAAAGTTGCATGAAGAATGCTAATTAGCTGAACAGGCTTTGAATGCGTCTGGCCGTGCGTAGGCCAAAAAGAACCCTGGGACACAGAAACACAGCAGAACTGGCACTGGAAACAAACAGAGAAAAAAACGAGGGAGGGGAGGGATGGAGAGAAGAAGCGTGGCAGGGAGGGAGGGACAGAGAGAAGCAAATATCTGATATCATCTAGAGGCTGCTCTGTACGCGTTTACTCAAAAAAGAAACATGAAAAAAACTCCGAAAAAAAAAAAAAAGGTGGGAGGGAGCAGAGAAGAAGGGAGAGGGGGGACGGATGGATGGAAGGACAAACGGATGGACATAGAGGCGGGATTTGGAGAGCAAGAAAGCTAATTATCCAGCTCGTCTGTTGGGTTGCACGGGGAGAGGAAGTGATGCGAGCTACTAAAGGACGTCCACCCCTCCATCCCCTCCCCATCCACAGTTTCCTGCTGTGCTCTGATGTCAGCTCTCTTTAGACAACATGTGTGCTTCCGACACGCGCCAGAAACAAACCCTTTGTTTACCCCCCCCACACAACCCCCCACCCTCCTCCTCTCCCTCCATCCATTCCTCCCTCTATACCCTCCATCTTTGTTGTGTGTACCAGCAGGCTCCCTGGTTGTTGAGGGGAACCACAGGTAAATAAAAAGATAGGAGAAGGGAGGGTGGTGGAGGGGAGGTGGGTGGTGGGTGTGAGGGGGGGATCCAGATGGTGCAACAGATGTGCTAGCAGCAGCAGCTCTGCTGTGCAGACAGACAGGGAGCTCTGAGCGGGGTCTCTCCGCTCTGCCTCCCATCACCTCCCCTCTGCTCTGCCCTGCTATCCTCTCGTCTCCTCTTCCTGCTCCTGTTTAATGCGTTTTGCTCTGCTCTGCTCTTGGAGGTCACTCCGGCTCGCTCTTGTTCGTCTAAAGTGATTTGTGTTCTGTCCATTA
This sequence comes from Xyrichtys novacula, assembly GCA_962446985.1. Taxonomy (NCBI): domain Eukaryota; kingdom Metazoa; phylum Chordata; class Actinopteri; order Labriformes; family Labridae; genus Xyrichtys; species Xyrichtys novacula. The sequence continues at coordinate 18,366,453 of OY660874.1, read as the reverse complement.
CCTCCTACTCAGGCTATAAACTGTTGACAGGCAGGAAAGGTGGCGCAGTGAGAACGAAAGCCAGAGGATACCAGTTCAGGACCCAGATCCTACAGAGTTCCACCCTGCTGAAGTGTCCTTGAGGAAAACAATCAAAAGACTTCGAGCTTCTGTTAAGTTCTATCAAGATGTCCCTCAATCTGACTCTGTACAGTTCAGTTCTAGGATTTTTCCTGTTGTTCTTTCTGCCGCTTTTTGATCTAGCTGAGGGTCAGTGGCAACCAGACGCTGAAAAGGAGCATCTTTACGGGGTCAAATTAAAGAAGAGAGTATTCAGATGAAGTCATGATACTGCCTCTAAAATTAATAGAGTTTTTTAAGTTATTGGTTTTCCGTTATTAGAAAAAAAATGTCTTTCCTTGTTTGTTGTATATCATTTCCCCGTCTAAAGACAATCTGTGTAGCAGGAGAAGGACTGCTATGAAGTGTCTCCTGCAAATACACAACATTCGTACAAATAAAAAAAAAAAAGATATCTGAAAGACAGCTTGAGGCACATTCAGGCTGAAAAACTCTGGTATCCAACTGATCAAAAAGCAGCAACAAACCTGTACTTAATAATCTTGGTAAACAAAAAATTGGCAAAATATCTCGAAACTAAGTGAGAACAGTGAAGGACAGGCTGCTAGAAAACAATCTACCTCTGAAACACCCAGAGATTGTTTCAGCAGCAGGAAGATTTATGGTGAATCGTGGAAAAATCGAAACGAGTGAAGTGGACCTGCAGGTGATCTTTGGTCACACAAGACTTTTCCTTTGTGAGCAAAGATAGACGACGCAAACGTCAGAGATCTATGAGCACGATAAGGGGAGGTTCGACCAGAGTGGACAGCTGCACTTTCGGCCTCGAGTCTGTGGCACTTCTGTGGGTGGAGCACTGACCTCTCAGCTGGTGTTCAGCCTCTGTGTTTTCCAGCAGCACAGCCATCTCTCTCTCCTTTTCCCGCGTCGACAAAGTCACAGACGCCATCTCCTCCTCGTGAGCCCGGTCTGCTCTCTCTCTGTCCTGTCTGAGGAGAAACAACGGGTTGTTAAAGACGCATTAAGAACACAATTAAGAACTCTTTAAAAGACATTGTGAAAGGGAAGAAAATTTGATGACTCAGAGTGTGGAAAAATACACCGAAACAAAAATGCTGACATTTGAACGACATGCTTTTTACAGTATGTCTAATTCTATTGGAGATCTTTGCTGTCTGACTGAAGTTCATTTCAACACTGAATGTGAGTTTTGTTTTAAATGACAGTAAACTCATCTGCAGCCGATAGGGAAACAGGGAAAATATTTCTGCAGTTAGCACCATGGGCTACGAACACATTCAAAACAAATCATGTCACTCTATCAGTATTTTTAAATCAAACCTTTTCTTTAAACTTGAAGAATTTGATCATTTAGATTAACTACTTTTAAATATATGTTAATTCAAGCCTGACAGCACTCTGTGGCTCACAAATATACAGGTGATTACAATAAAGACAGTTGTTGAAAATGTGAAGGCTCTGACAGACCGATTTCAAAACAAATTAAGTCTTTCAGTGAGATTAGAAAGTGATTGACCAGCATATTCAAGATTAATCCTATCATACATGAACTCTGTAATGAGATTAGGAAGTTTTAATGTGTGTGGCTGAGATAAGTAATGTGAAAAAAGACAAGACTGGCAGATAAACGCAGGTGAGAGAGAACTCAGAGGAGAGCGCGCACTGAACAAGTGCAGAATAAAGGAGCGTGACAGGAAAGACTTGTGGGGGGTAATGGGTAAAAGTGTCAGGCCACTGTCGGCTTATAGACCCCTCGGTGATGCTGCAGCTGTCTTAAACACACACACACGCATGCAAATACAAATGTAACAGCGGAGCGAACACAGACGCTTTACCCGCTTTCTCTATGAACAAAGTCCAGGAGGTTCTGAGATTTGAAGAAGCAAAGAAAAGGTCAACGTGCTCTTAGACGTGTCAGTAAAAACTGCTGTTATCTTTTCTACGGCTCACTCTAACTCTGACTCAATTATCCAGGGAGTCATTTACACACGTCGATCAAAGATATAGACTTGACGTATACAAGGTCTACATTAATAACTGCGTGACTTCATGGTGCACAAGTTCTCTACACAACAGACTAGCGATTTTATCTCCGCTTCAACTTCTCTTAAAACTGAGACTTGTGTAGGTACGACGCAAACTTATGTGCTTGTTCCTGTGGGCTTTAAACAACATGCGTTCAACTCCTGTCTGAGCCAAACTTTTCTAACTCAGCGAAGTCCAAGTGTACCCAAACAACAGAGGAGGAGACAAAGAAGGAAAGAAAAGAAAAACACTACAAAGACAGGAAAAAACGAACAAATAAACAGAACTCTTCCTGAAGTCCAAAGGCGCTAATGAAGAGAGAATTCTCCAGTTTAAGTGAAAACTTTTCTCCCCTACAGCGCTTGGCCTGCATCTCTAAAGTGACCGCGTCTGTCTGTTCCTTCGTGTGTGTGTGTGTTCTCCTGCTGTCCTGCTGTCTGGGGTGTGAAAGCGGGTGGCGGGTGTGCAGGGGACACAAGGAGACTGTGTGTGTCTGTATGCGTATGAGTGTGTGCGTGTGTGTGTGTGAGTGAATGAACCCCCGCTGGGCTTGAACAGCAGCCTGAGCCACCAAAGCGCACACCAGGGCTCAGCGGGAGATGGCGGGCAGGCGTTGCCAGCCATTTGGTCCTGCAAGAGGTTCCAGGGGGCCGTGTGTATTTGTGTATGTCTATGAGTGTGTGTGTGTGTGTGCAACCGAGGAGGAGGGGGGGGGGGGACTCACACCAGACCTGTTTACCCACCAATTAGCATCAGACATATCGCCAGAAAGTTCCAGCAGTCAGCAATAGAGAGGTGGTGAGGAAGAGGAGAGTGAAGAAAAACAGAAGAGGACAGAAAAGCTAAATCACAGAGAGCTACACATTTGGCATCTGTGAGGTCTCGCTGATCTACTTAACCAACAATTTACAAGTACAACCTAATAAAGTTGTGCACAACTGAGCCGATTCTGGGCCTTTTCAAGTTGAAGATCAAATAAGTGGGCCTGAAGGTTCAGATCGGCGGGACAAGGACCTGAGGTACGAGTCCGGCTAAGTTATGTGGTCATTTCCTGCACCATTTTGTATCAGCAATCAAATACAACATGTTTACTTTCAAAATGTTGTCACAAAATGGCTGCTGATGAGTGCTGTCAAATTAAAGCATAAAAAAGAGAAAGCAAAGGAGGGATGGAAGTGGACAGCCAAGCCCTGGAGCAAGCATTGGGGACAACAGGCAGAGCAGAGGCTGAGTGTGTGGGTCTGGAGCTGGATGATTCTCCCTGGACAATAATCTGCCTTCCAGCTAATTGGTGAATGGACTCTGGGCTGCTGCCTGTGGCAGGAACTCTTGTTTGGGCCTAGGAGGCAATAGACTGAATGTTCAGTTAGCTGATAGCTGGGCCTGTTTGTATATGCCTGGCCTGATGCACTGTAGGACAGCTTGGTAAGTATGGCGAGAGCTGCATGGGCCAGGGGCCTAAGGTAGGCTGGAATGGCTCTGGGGCTGCGGCCAGGTACAGTGGCTGCTGGGTAAGTGGGAGGTGGCAGAGGCGGTGGCTGGCTGGCTTGCTGGCCAGAGCGGCGAGGAAGAAGAGGGGGCCCAGTCGGCACTGCCTGCCTAAGTGGGCACTATTCAAGCTGTTGCCCATTAGATGTGGGGTGCCAGGGCCTGACCAAGCACGGAGTTTGCAGCACCCCATGGTGCACCCGCCATCCCACGCCAGAACCACCAAATGCCGCGGTTTATCAGAGAACGAGCACAAATTGGAGTCAGACGGTGGACTTGGAGGAATTGGAGACATTCGCCAACGCCAGACATCACTGACCACTGTTTGGGCAAACTAAAGAAGACCATACTCTCTCCCAACAAACACATACAAACTTAAGTCTTGTATTATTTTATGGACGCTGACTCACTCACACAGACAAACACACATAGAATATATATCACCCTACATTACTTTTCACTTCAAATAACTAGGAAATATTAGCATGATTGATGAAGCTCTTCTTGAACTCAAACTCTCTGGAAGCGGTAAAAAAAGGACGAATGCTGCATATAAATTATGTGCGGAAACTATAGGAAAACTCATGACAACATTTCCCAACCGATGCATATTCATATTTATTCTCCTCGACGTTTCTGTGTTGCAAAATAACAGGTGTGAAAGTAACAAACAGGTGAACAGATTGTAAACACAGCCTATAGCACAAACACACAAACACACAAGCTTTGTTCAACTGATGGTTTTGAGACATTGATGATCCCTGCACAGAGTTGCGGAGGAAAAAAATACTATTTCTATCACGGAGGACCATCTGTACTTATTGTTTTACCCAAGAATATTTTCTATATATCTGAAATATCATCAGATGTTCCTCGTACTGTTTTAAATTTAATCTTGATTACCAGCATCTATTTTTTGCCCAAACAGTTCACATTGAACGCAACATAAGTTAAATTTAAGTTTGAACCGGATTCTTAAACAAGGTTATAGTAAAGTTTTTAGATATTCAGCTTCTACTTGATCCGGTTTGTAACTCTACATTTCACGTCAGGTCTTTCCACAGATGCAGTGAAGCTCCAAGAATCAGGCGGTAAGACTCGATGTTGATAGTATGCTACCGTGATGAGCTGATTTTGTACTATAAAATTACAACTATTTACTCATATATAAACTGCTCAAAATGGTGACACTCGCGGTGATTCATATTTGTGGAGGAATTCCAGTTCATCCACAGCTATTTATGATCGACTGCATCAATCAGGCTGCATTAATATTCAACAGCCTGGTATGCAGAAATACAAAAAGATGATTCCTGCGTGAGTGTGTGTGTGTGTTTATGTGTGTGTGGCTGAGAGACAGAGAGACTGAGGCCTTGTGTAGGCCCATCGAACTGCCACTGCCAACAAAAGATGAGTGCACCAAAGAGAGAATAAAGTGACATATTGAACATTTTACTGCGCTGTGTATCACTGATGCTGCGTATGACAAACATCTGAATTGTTCCGTTGTAGCAGACCGTGCGGTGTCAAACCATTTTCTGTCACACGCACCTCAGTGTGTTTTAGCACGTTTTTATTAAACCTCAGGGTGATGCAAGTCAATCACTCTGCCCCCACAGTTTTCTTCTGACACCCCCCCCACCCCCTTCATCTCGCCGCTTCACTTTATGAAACAAACACATCAAACACAGAGGCGGCCTGATGCAGCCTCAGCGCTCGTTTGCTCCGTGCCCAGCGCATCTTCCTTTCTGTCTGTCCATCTATCCGTCCAGAGCGCTCTCATCTCTGCTCCGATCCTTTTTTCTGCTGCTTCCATCTCTCCCTCCTCCCTCCTCTTTTCCCTCCCACCCTTTTTTTCCTGTAACTAAACTGGCTGTGTCTCTCTCCATCTGCTGGTTCTTCCTTCAGCGGCCCTGCACCTGTTCACACCTCCTCTCCTGTTGGCCACCTCTTCTCTCTTCTCCCCCCCCCCCCCCCCCCCCTATCTCTCTCTTTCTCTCGCTCTCTTCCTCCCTCCCTCACTCTGCTCAGTGCGATGCTGCCAGGCCCCGTTCCTGGCTCAGTTAGCCTCTCTGTCATTCAATCCATCTGTCGGCAAGTCAACTTTGTTTACAGCGGGCGGCCCAAGCCTCTTTTCTTCTTCAAGGAGCGCTACAGCCCCCCCGCCGCCACCAAGGTCAGCGGTGAGCCAATCGTGCCGTGCAACAAAAAACTGCAACTGTTAAAGTAGCAAGAAAATGTAATTCGCCCTACTGCTTAAGCGAAACCCGGCAAAAGTATCCACAATAACTTTTTTGCACATCCTACAAGCTGTATTCCACGCCCGTCGACAAACGAATAAAACACACCGCTACAGACGCACAAATCGATGTAGAAAAAGCTGTTGCAGCATACATTCCCTCAGACTAAAATCCAACACAAGATTAGAGTCATTAGCTGCTGATTGGCCTCTATCAGCCCCTCTTTAACAACCCAGAGTGAAAGTAGTTTATAAAAGTCTTAATTGGCACAGATGACTGATGGTCTTAACACAGGAAGAGCAGACTGGCAGTGCAGGCATCTGTGATTTTTAAAAATAAACACACAGCATACGTACAATATGCTCCCATACTGACCTGATCCAGAAACCCAGGACCCAGCAACAGAGTCAAATCTGTGGCCTGCAGAAATAGTTGTGGGTAGCATATGTGGCAGGGCCAGGGGTCGAATCAATTTCAGCTGGGAAGGTAAACCATCGCACAAAATTATTCATTCCTCAGAATAGCAGCTTTAAGTTGCATCTCATTAGATATCAGATGAAAACATAAAAACACTCGAGAAGGATCCTTAAAGAAAAATGCAACAAATTCATCATAAATGATTCATATTTTGGATTTCAGTTCAAGCTAATTTAAGGATCTTTTATGTCAACTTTGGTAGACCATATGGACAAATTTGCGTGTCTTATCCGTTTGTACTTGAGTGTTTTCTCAATCAAAACCTGCATTAAATGGCGATGGCGGTTTGCTTTAATAGGTCAAACAGAGGCATCATATTCAATCCGGATTGAAACAGTCCGAGTACGTCCACAGACTAAAATAGGGGTTGATATAGTAGTAGGTTTCTAAGCTGTGCAAACAAAAAGTTGGTGCCACATGGAGTGTGTGTTCACTCACTTGTGTTTGAATTCACTTCACACGTATGACACACCTGGTGCGTTCAAAAGGCCCCCTCACCCATTCCACCTGGTTATAAGCTCGGGGGCCACTTGCGGAGAGGAACTCGCAGCATCTCGATCTCCCCTGCTAACTCACCTAAGTCATCTCCAGTGAACTCCTCTATGAAATGAATTTTACTTGCCCAGCTCTTTTCTTTATCTCTTTCACACCCTCTGCAGCTCTCCCCTCTTCTCTTCATGCTCCTGGGCCATCAGATCAGATGCCTAGCGAGAGAGAAGCAGCCATTGAGGTTGAAAACAAAGGGAGGCTTTTTTTTTTAACTCAGCAGGGGGACACAGGATGGAGATGGGACTGTAGGGGGGCTTGTGCCCATCCGGCGCTGGCCTTAATATACATACTATCGCCAGCCTCACTGCTTTTCTCCTCTGCCCTACTCTACCTCCTGCATGCAATCGACCAACTTCTCTCTCTGTGCTTTAAACTTCCTCTACTTCAACCAACAACTTTGAAATGTCCTCTTCTCATTCATCACCTTCTTGTGTCCTTTCTAACATCTACTGTTCGACAGACTCTGATGTCAACCAGGTTCACAGAGTGCTTTGTTTTCAGGAGAGGAGCACATACATATGCATAAAAATAGCGTCACATCTTTAGCGTTTTTCACCGTTTCAAACACAGCTGCAAGTCAAATTGTCATTATGCCAAATACACAACAAAAAGCAACTTCAGCTCTTATCATTGCGGCGTGTTATGTGAGATAACACGTATATTCCGGCCATCAAAGACTTTCTTTCATGCTGTTATCAACAACAACCTCAATATAAAGTATTATTTACCCTGAAACTCATCACTGCTTTCCTTTCTTTGAGTGTTTCTCCTTCTGTAGCTTCATAATCGCTCTACTCTGAAGCCATCCTTAACCTAAACTCTCCTCCTTGCTATTTTTTGCTCCTGCCGCTGTGATCACCTCCTGAAACAACCTGCTGATGGGGGCACTGCCATGCTACCTTTGTGCCGCTGTTTGGTACTGCTGTGCCCATAAAGGGCGACAGAGAGAAAAAGGATGGGTTGAAGGCAAGAGTGAGGAAAAAAAAAAGGGAGAACAAAGAGAGGCTATATGAAGGATAAAAAATGAAGAGGATAACCAGATAAAAAAGGACAGATCAATCAGGGAAAAGAGAGAAATGGAGGTAGAGGAAAAGCAAAAAGAGGTTCTGTCATGTTGGATGAAAGCTGTGCCTGACGGGCAGTGGGCACAGTGTAGAGTCACTGATGGTGCCACCCTCACAGCAGGGATATGTGAGGGCACAAAAGTTGACCAGATGACTAACTGACACGCACATACGCATACAAAAACTCCAGATAACAAGCAGTGTAGCCCCCTGAACAGACAGGATGCAGTCTGAACACAGACAGGTGTTTGTGTTTTTTGTTTTTTTAAACATTTCAGAACTCCTATAGCATGTTCTTAAATCCATCACATGGACACAAAGAGGCAAGACAGAAGAAGCATGTTGTAGGAGAGTTTGAGAGTTATGGGTGGATAGATGGCAGAGGTCTGGTGCACTCCCGTTCATTCTCTGTCCTCCAGCAGGAGTAGTGTGTGTATGTAGGCCAGTGTCCCAGGGCACACTTGGCTGGGGTGGCAACAGTTGTAGCCGACAGATTTGCCTCCATCTTGCCCGAGGTCTCCCAGTCAGCGATCTGTCTATTCTACCCATTCCCAGCCCTCAGGATGGACAGAGTACAACTCTGCCTAATAATCCCAGTACTTCTCATTCTTGATTTTCCACTGTTGAATATATTCAATCCTTTATGATAGTTTCAGTGAAAACCACTCAACTTATGCTATATCAGAGTTTATTCAGGTGCTTGTGATGGACAGAAAGGAGAAGCTGAGAGATGACGAACATCCGGTCTAAGAGAAGGATTAGTGGTACTTAAAAAATAAAAGAAACTAAAGAGAAAGTTGAAAAAATTTTGAACTCTATCTGCTTGAAGGAGTCTGGAAATGAGTTTAAGTCTTAATTCAGGCCTATTTAATAGTCTAGTTGAATGAAAAGGTCAAGCAAATCCAATCCTGACCCTCACAATTCAGTATTTGTCTTCATAGAATGGAAATATATTGATATAAAGGAGTGTCAGTGTTATATGTTCAAGTCAACCAGGTAAGCTATATAGTATAGGGCTGGGCGATACGGCCTCAAATCAACATCACGATATATTGAGCAGTTCACCTCGATAACGATAAATGAACAGTAACTACTCCTCAAGCTGCTCACCTCCTCCCACACTAACTTTATCTACTTCAGCCGTCACTCCAGCTGCTAAAACTTTTGAACCATCCTCCATCTCCTCACCTGTCTTTCCCTCTTTGTTACAGACTGGATGGGGTGGAGTCACGTCTCTGACGTAGGACATGAGATCATAGCCTACCCACACACATCCAAAGCCAACTTTTATTTGTTTATTTATATATTTATTTATATGACTCCAAATACATTGACATGGGCAAAATGAAGTCATAAATTTCAGTATCTGTAAATTTTCAGTTTATCACCCAGCCCTAATATAGTATGAGCTACTACAGAATTACACTACATACATTTTGAAAGGATTAAAGTGATTTTAGAGCTCAAAAAACATGGAAAAATTATGGAAAATAATCTATTAAACCAAAAGACGCATTTGTGTAGAAAGAGATGGAGTTACTTGCTTATACACTTGACCTTTTTTATCAATGCCAACATGTGCATTTTATTCAAAGTTTTTTGTGTGAAGAAAACAGGAAATGATTAAGGTTAAGATAGAAGGACTGTTAGGTATTAGTGCTTTGAGGGATTGTCTGACAAGCCCAGAACTGAGGGAAAGTGCTCTAAACAGAGAGCCCATCTTGATATGAGATATCCTGGAAATAGATTTTTATTCCTTTGAATACTGAATTTCCTTTCAGGGATCAATAAAGTTATTCTTATTCTTGTTCCTTGAGTTGCCTTGTACATGTGATTTACCCATTACATCAACAAATCCAATCCACACCATCAGTAACATTCAGCTGATTGGTAAAGAGGGAGAGAGACCACCAAAGAGCACGGTTATTCTCTCCGAAGTATCAAATCAATCCAGTCAAGACAAACTTGACTGGATTGACTCTGAAAGTTTAAGGACTGATGACACTAAACTTGACTCAAAAGGCCTCCATCAGGTTTAATAATAAAACACACTGTGTTACAGCAACTGAGTCAACTCAGATGAACTCAAAACTAGAGTCCACAGAAGCAGGGATACAGCAGAGTGAGAAAGAAAGACAGTGTGATGGAAAGACAAAGAGAGAAGGAGAGTCAAAGAAACTAAAAGAAAGATATAAGTTGGGGTCGGTCTCAACAGATTGAGAAAGAGAGAGAGAGAGAGAGGAAGAGAGAGCAAGAGAGAAAGAGGTGAGAAGGCAGGATGGCAGAGAGGGCACTCCGACAGCGAGGAGAGAAGAACGCGGCAAGGTCTCGTCACCGGGCCAACGGGCCCACCACTGTCAACATCATGGCACTCTGTGGTACACACACACACACACATACATACACACAAACACACACGGCTGGCCAACGGCCCTCCCAGCTGCCCTATCCGTAACTGTCTGATTAGTTGTGCTAAGCAGCCCCTCCCCTGCCAACCATGGTGCCATCTGCTACCCAACAACATGGCTGCCGACCAGACAAGCACACACACACGCAGACACACATGCAAAGACACAAAAACACACAGCAAGCCACATACCTGGCACTGCCCCGCTGCTGTCACACAGAGACACACACATCAAACTTCACAGACACAGGTGTAGCCCAAAGGTATCAACATTTAACACAAAGGCATGCACGCAGACTCGTCTGATTGCACACACACAAACATCACGATTCAAGACCACTTCATGCATGTGTTCACACACACACACAGACACACACAGTTGCTTTTGAGGTTCCGCGCAAGCATGTGTGTAGTGACAGTTGTGACACTGTTAACGCCAGGTAGAAAGAAAGATGCTGTGCTGAAGTGTGTGTGTGCGCTCGCTGGCAGAGCTTGAAGGTTCATTACGGCCCCCGCCTCTCCTGAGCGACTTCAGCCCGCGTGGTGCCCCGGCCCTTTTATTCTGGGCCGTGATTGGACAAGGGCCTCCCGCCGAGTTGGTTTGCAGCAGTTTTGTCGCGCCCAGATTTCACTCCCTGCTCAAAGTGAGCCTCTGGCGGGACGCGGCATCTGCTGCCTCACCTTCCTCATTTACACTTCTCCGCCCTCACATACACAAACAGAGTTACGTTCACCGCCTTCCCAGACCTTGCTATCACGATGTATAACTGCAGGGAGATTAAAAAAAAAAAGGCGGAGGACTAAGTAGAACGACAGAGATGGGGGCAGCAGTGTGACATGTTTAATAGAGTTTGGGGAACTTGGTGTTTAAGAGTCACAGCGGTTGGTCTAGAGCTTTTTACCTCACAGCATCTCAGCATCCACCGTCTGATTTCAGGGTCAAAGAAAGGAGAACGTGGCCTAAAAACACGAGAAAAATATCTCCCTTGCTTTGTTTCTCTATCTGCCTTTTTAAATTGTTTAACTCTTTCAATACAACAGACATTAGTGGGTACATTTTTCTCTTTATTATTCACGGCCCCTTCAAATATCTACCTGATACTGACCCACTGACTGTAAACAGCTCTAGACCACTGCCTGGACTTGTTTGGGCAGTATCCTGGTCAAACCCAAACCAAGAGACCTTTTTTTTCAGCTTATGGCATTGTCTACAGCTCGACTCAAATTGAGCTCTGCTGCCACTTCCTGTTTCAAGTCCAGGCATGCATGTGTATGGTCGGGCAACGTTCACCAATATTGCATGTGATTAGTTCTGGAGCCAAATATAGTGTTATCAGGTTTGCTAGAAGGGGGTCCAAAAGAGGCTGAGTAATTAAGTTACACTACTATTATGCCCTTTTAGTTAGTTAGCTATTTAGTCGCTATGAACTAGGCTAAACCTTTGCATAGCCAAAAGAAACAAGCTGTCTGCCAAACACAAAGACAGAACAATGCTCAACTGTGTTCGAATATCACGCTCAGTACGTTTACATGACACTCGAGGAAACCTTACTCCGATTACGCGGACAAGGAGAGAAGTCCGATTTGACAAAAAACGAATTATAAGCTTAGTCCGATTAAGGTGTGCATGTAAACACACAGAGTGTCTCCTTGCTGTTTCTCTTGTATAACACATATACATGATGAACATGGGGTCAACTGGTGAGTTGAACATCGGCTTAAACTATAATCAACAAATAGGAAATTCTTTATTCAGAGGTACCCTGATTAAAAGTGTTCATGTTCAGAGATATCCTGGCCCAGGAATCCATAGTCTCAACTTTTAGGTAATCGAAGGACATCAACTAAACTTTTTAGAAGAAAAAAGTTTCAGTTCACATCTATCTGGAGCTTTAAGCAAGCACCCTCATAAACATGGATGCCTGATTTCATAGGGATAACAAAACTGGAGGAAGATTTCGGGCTCCGCAGACAATCAGTTTGTCCAAACTGCAAAGCAGGCGCCGCACAGGTCTCAGGCAACCCACAGAAACAATAACGCATGCAAACACACATCTACCCATTCACTCCTATCTGGCATGTGTTGAGACAGAAGTTATGCTGGGCAGTTTTCTCTGTGGCCTTTGGGATCTGTGATCACAACGCAGGGAGAGAAGGGGCCGGATGGAGACAAGAAAAGAAGAAAAGAAAGAAAGTGAAGAAAGGCAGGAGCAAACAAACAAAACAAACTTGGTTAAGCCCTCTGCTGGGCTGGGGCCGGGACTGGAGTGTGTGCATGTGTGTGTGTGAGACGATGTGAACAGAGTGGTGGGGATTAGGACAGATCCTGGGCTGTCCAACTCACAGCTGGCTGATGATCCAATCCTGGAGCGCAGCGCAGCGCACCAGCCGCCATGGGACCCCCGGATGCGTGCATGCATCTGTGTGTGAGCGTGTGTGTGTTTGTGTTTGTGTACAGGCATGTGGATTGGACTGATGTGAGTATCAGTCTGCACATTTGCAGGCATGCAGTTGTACAAACAAGTGTGTGTGTGTGTGTGTGTGTGTGTGTGTATATGTTTGTGTGTGTGTGTGCACTAAACAGAAGGAAGGTAGGGGCCATCCGAAATCAAGCAGAGGCTGTTTGTGCTTCATGTCCCCTTTTTGAAGGTGGGCTGTGATCATTTGGGCCACGGGAGGAGGACAGAATGAAAGAGGAGACTGAGCAAGTTGCAGCAAGAGAATCAAAGAGCTGCCTTCCAAGGCTGGTCATAAAAACGCCTTCCAGCCTTGCTACCAACACTCTGACAGCACACACAAACACAGTAACACAGAGCAGCACACAGCAGCTACAAAGAGGACGCACAGCTCTGTAGTGAAGAACAAGAGAGGGCAAACAGAGGCATGACTATGAATGAACTACATGTTCTGCATAACCCCAAAAGGGCAAGAGATAGACAAAGAGAGAGACAGAGAGAGAGAGATAGAGAGGGAGAGAAGAGGAGAGGAGGGAGACATTTACGATGTTTTAATTGTTTGGTTTGGAGCAGCATGAGAAAAAAAGAAATCGAGAACATGACGAGTGGGGAAAAAAAAAAAAAAATCAAAAAGTAAAGAGTTAAAGTAGCAGGTGTTTTTATGACATGTGGATGTGCGTATGAGGGCATCTGAGTTTCGTTTTCAAGACACTAAAAAAAGATGCCTCACTTCTCTGTTTGATAAGACATCCTCCTACATCTATCACTCAAACTTCACTAAGTCAGGCATGGATCAGTTTAAAGATTTAGTAGACTTCAAAAATCACTACTTTAAGTTGAAATGACCCGCTGGATAGATCATTTTAAACAATGAGAACTGGAACCAAGATACTCAGGCAGATCTGCGCTCCTCTGTCGCTCAGTGGCTAAATTTAGGACAATTCTGTACATCAGGTCTTTGTACATTATAATCTAAAAACACTTTCTGGTTCTACAAGGTTAATTCATTGATTATTCCTATAACTTATCCTGTGACAATATTTTGTGCTCTTCCAGAGACACAGACACAGTCTTTTCCAACTGTTCCTGTGCTGTATTTGGTTTTCAACATCATGAGCACATTTGTTTCTAATTTGTCGCAGCAGAATTTGAATGTTGGTTATTCCTGTTTCCTCCTATTTGTGTAAATACAATGCCTTTTAAAAGCTCTATAAAGCTGGACATTAAATTTGGTCATTTCATACCGAGTGTGATCATTCATCAAAGGCACCACTGGAGGAGGAAAAAAAAATATTGAAATGATGTCAGTGTCAAAAGTGGCTTTTACTACTAATGACCAAAAATTGAATTTGAATGGCTACATGCTCAGCCAAGTCAACAGCTGTCAAACACCCAGTATGCATCTGCAGAGAGATAAAACTATAAACTCTCTCATCCACATACACCCGCACACATGGCAGTTAAATGGTTTAGTCCAGCGGCTCCTCCAGTACAGGTCAAAGTCATCATGTTGCCATATTAATATGCATGTCATTCTCCACAGCTGGCTGCAAACACACTGCAGACACACACACTCAAAAACGGACACCAACACAGCCTTTAAACACACGAAAGCCATGCAGACTGTGTGTTAGCGCTGGCCAGTCGACAGACAAACACACTCAAATACAGATCAAGCCAGGGGCTGCAGTGGACACACACACACAGATTACACAAACTTGTATCCCGCAGCCTCTAGCACCACAGGGCACCACTGCCACATCTGTGCCCATCTTAAACACCTCGGTTGTGGGCAGCAGGGGTGAGACAGTGCCCTGGGCGGCTGGCATGGGCTGGCACGACCCTGGCAGAAGCTGGTGTTAGAGGGACCTGCAGCCAGCATATGACAGAAGGGAGAGAGGGACGGAATAAAGAGGGGAAGAATTTCAAGAGGCGAAGGGAAAGAAAAGGAAGAAGTATAAAGGATGGATGGATAAAAGCTTAAAGTGAGAGCGCCAGGTAAATGGAGGGAGTGGAATGAACTGATGGTGGTGATCAGTGGACAGAAGAGTAACAGAAGAAGTGATGAAGGGAACCAAAGGAAAAAATGGCGCAGAAAGATGCAGAAATAGATTTCTGTTTTTTTAAGGAGGTGAGGGTGGGGGGGGTGGGGCCGGTAGTGCCTGTCGTGAGAACGGGCGCAGGGCAGCGGCAGGTGGCTCTAAGACCAGGCTGTCCAGTGACCACCGGCCACACTTTTTCCTATGTGTGTGTGTGTCTGTATGTCTGTGTATGTACGTGTGCACGCCAGGGACAGAAGAAAGGCTCAGGCGCCATTTTGGCTCTGCTGGAGCTGTTGCTGGGCTGGGCACTGGCCTGGTGGCACAGACCCGGCACTGTGTTTCTGTGTGCAAGTGTGTGCATGGACGTGTGTGTGTTTGTGTTCTGTGTGTTGCATTATGTTGTGGCATGCTTAACAGGATTAGAGGTGACCTGGTGAGGTCCAGTTGGTACTGGGACCATGGCACAGCGGCACATATGAGTGTTTATGTGTGTTTATGTGTGTGTGGTTTGTATAATAGGATTAGCTGTTACCTGGTGTGGTACAGTTGGTGTGCTGGTCTGAACTGGACTGGGCCGGGCTGGGCTGAGCTGGGCAGGAGCTGGCCAGAGGGAAGTGCTCTGCGTGTGTGTGTGTGTGTTTGTATGTGTATGTGTATATGCGTGTGCATGTGAGTGTGGTGGCATGTATAATAGGATTAGGTACTACCTGGTGAGGTGCAGTTGGCGCTGGGCATTTGCCAGCTGTTCTGCTAGGCTCAGGGCTTCGGCCTGCCATTGGCTCCCATCCTTTTGGACCGCTTCCAGATGCTGCCGGCAGCCAACCAGCTCTGAGCTCAGCCTTTCCACTTCCTGTCCCGCAGAGATGGCCAGAGAGGAGGAAGAGGAGGTGAGGAAATCTTTCACAACAAACCACCTTATGCCCTCAGACAAACATGTTGTAGACCTACTGAAACCTCACATGACCACCAGAGTTGTACAAGGACATCATATGTTCACCCTCATTTCGAAACTATTAGATTCTGAACAAAACAGTCAATACAAGGAACTATTGTCTCTCCTAACTGCACAGAATTCAGCATAAACTCATCTCTACCCAAATACTACAGCTTTGTTAAAATTGTTAATTGTAAATTCGAAAACGTGGAAAAAATATCAGAGGATTTCTTGGCAACACCTTGGCATAGCTTCCCTAAGTGGCAGTTGATTAAATTATTGTGAAGACTTAGAGATCACTGGCTTTCTAATAAGAAACAATGACAGAATTGATCATACTGGTTTAATTTAAAAAAAAACTCTACACCTATCAATAGATACAAAGCTCGTGTACCTGTGCGGCCTTTTCCATTTGTCTGCTGGTCTTGGCGTTGAGCTCTCTGAGCTCTCTCTCTGCCTCCTCTTTCTTCAACTGGGCCTGGCTGAGCTGGTAACGCAGATCCACACACACCTAGAGATGATGAACAGGCTATGTTTAAAACGGGTTACTCCTTTCATGAACAAATTTTAACTTGTGTCTGGTTTTTAATCATTTGCCGTTTTTTTATTTTCATTTTTCATCACCTTAGTCTAAGTTCGTCTTTCATTTAAATAAACAGTCTGTGCTATGTGTTAAACCCTTTACCATGACATGTGAGTTTTATAAACCTCCTGAAAGCCCTCATAAAAACAAATAAATCACATTACTAATGATATGATTATTTACAGCCATTTATTTATGTTTAAAACTGTAAATCTACTGGCTTTTTTAATTATTATCATTATTACTGCAATGTAATAATACAAGGTAACAAAAAATTGTTGCATTAAAATGAAAACATTTGGTCATCATATTGTTCAACTGTGCTGCACAATCACAGGTAAGTGTTGACTGTAGAAACTGGATAGTATTAATATTGTGAGCTCAGGGCATTTCATCTTGTTATACAAACCTTTACAGGCCAAATGATAATGTTGTCTCTGCTGTGCAACCTTTAACACTTTTATACACATACCCACAGATTTAAAACTGAACTGAGCATCTTCACATGCAGCTCGGTTATCCACCTTCGCTTTCAATAATTTGCGCGCAGACGGTGACTTCCATCGAACTGTTTCAGCTCTAAAATTGATTAACCTTTGCTGCCATCCAGTGGCTCGACAAAAGCATTACAAGTGGACAACACAAGCTTCAGCTGATTGTTCTGAGTGTTCAACCTCCTTTTTTCAAGTTTCAGTTGTTGCTCTATCAGCAAACATTTCCATCTTTAAGGGATAACATATGTGATTGTTTCCTTCAGACCTTCATACAGGCTGTTACAGGTTTTATACTGTTTACAGGCTGTTTCTGTCTGACCTTAACACAGCCTCACTTACCATCTATATCAAAAGACAGTGATTCAAACTGCCTACAGCCAACTCTGGGCAACATAAACACCAACGGTGAGTAAAAATACAGTGTACCTTAGTATTGTCTTGTTCTTGAGTAGTCAGTTTATGAAGAGTATCTTCCAGCTGATTGGTCAGTGAGCTCCTGTCTCTTTGAGCTCTGTTTAGCTGCCCCTCCAGCTCAGCAACTTGCTCGGAGAGGCTGGACACCTAAATACAAACACAGTTTTGTTGAACAACTATAATGTTCAAATATTGCAAAAATGTTGTGTATTCTTTGAAATCATTTCATGTTATCAAATATAACATTAATATTAATCATCTACTAAACAGCATCAGTACTGCTTTCTGATATGACTCAACCAACAGTAAAGCACGTGAGATGTAACTTAATACATGTGCAGTCGTTCACTTGACACAGTGAGAGAAAGAGTCCAATTACTGTAAGTGCCAGCTCCTCTTTCTGTTTGCGAGCCTCAGCCCGACCCTCCTCTCTGGCCTCAGCCAGTCTCTTCTGCAAAGCCTGTGCTTCTTGTGCTCGAAGTTCCCTCTGCTGAACGAGCTCCCTGGACAGCTGCTCACATTGCACCTCCACCTGCAGGCAAACAAACATTTGTAACAGGTTGGCTGGATGTAACAGGCCATGGTAGAAGGAGGAAACACAATTTTGGAGCAAATCTTCTACAAAATTAACACAATTTTACATATGAAAAGATCAGTTTAGTAAACACAGAAGGAAGGAGAAGGAGTGTGTTTCTCAGACCCTGGCTTTGAACAGATTTGCTTCCTCTGCCATCTCAACAGCCTGTTTGACCTGGAGACAGGCTGACCACTCTCTCTGTTGAGCTTCCTGCTGACTGGCTCGCAGGGCGCGTAGGGCCACCAGCAACTCATCACGCTCCCTTAAAGTTTGACAAACAAGAAATGCAAGAGTTAAAAAAAGGAACAAATCCTTTTTCAATCGATATAATCAGATATAAAAAACAAAATATCTGAAAAGTGGGAACAGATATGTAAATTCTGTTACTGACTGTTACAATATTAATAATATAATAATATGTTGCACTGAGGAAACTATTATTATCAGCAAACAGTGTATTTATGTGTGGGGGCTTGTGTGTGTGTGTGTGTGTGTGTGTGTAACCACTGACTTTGTGAGTCTGTCAATAGCCTGGACATGCAGATTCGTGTGAGTCCCAGCCAATACAGCCTCCTGCTGTGCACACTTCAGACACAATCCTGCCACACGTGGAGCCCCATCAGACCTCTGTTTATCTGCAGCCTGTTTCTCCTTGTGTTTCAGACAGACCCTCAGCTCCTCACACTCTTTCTGGCTGACCGAACGCTCCTTCCTGAGGATGGATGCAAAAGATGAAAATGAGGAAACAGAGACAAAATAACGGCTCAAGAGAGGAATGCAAATGAATGTAGAGGAAAAGTGAGTGGCTACCCTTAGTTTACAGTTACAGTAAACACAGACCTGAGGGCGATAACCTGAGCCTCCAAGCTTTCAATCTGAGCCTTGTGGATTGTTTTCAGTTGTTCCTGGTGAATAAAGACATTTTCAGATCAGAATATATGTGCACCACTGAAAAACACTTAATCAGTAGATGAAATTTGGATGACTGATTTGGAGTTTTATCACATTTTTTAAGTATCTGTATGTCTTTGTACATGTTTACGCTCCTCTGGTGAACTTGATTCTTTGAAGGGAATTTTGTTTTTTTTGTGGTGGGATTTTATGATGTACCAGTCAATAGTTAGTGTATTTGTCACAGGGGATCCCAGCCAGCTTGGCCCTTTTGCTGAGAAAGCCAAAGGAAAAAATCTATGGTACTGTAGAAATTTCATGACTGCTGTGAAATATGTGGGTTGCAGATGGAGAGGAATCAAAGAACAGTAACTTAAAGAGAGACAAGAAAATAATCCATCATTCCCACCAGCTCATTTTTCCAAGTGGCGTGTTCCGCGCCTTTCAGCTCATCATGGTTTGATTTGGAGGCTATGTAGTTGCTGGCAGCCAAACTCTCATTCACCTGTGGAACACATCAGGGAAAATCATCATTGTTTTGCAAAGATCATCCAGGTTCTATGATGCATATGCTTTATATAATCCAAGAAACAAAAGCTTAGACCTTGAGTTTTGCACATGCACACCCATTACCGTTGCATTTCTAATAGTATAGTCTCTCAGGGAATCATCCACAGCCTGGCATCTCAGCTCTGAATGCAGCTTCTCATTCTCCACCACCACCACTCTGATCCGCTGTTTCAATCCCTGCAGCTCTTCCTAAAATCAGGTACATTGTAGGGATTATCAATAAATTATCAGCAATAGCCAAATAACTCAAATATAGACACTTACATATTCATCTGCTTACATACCTTGCAGAATTTGACCTCAGCTTCCAGATGCTGGATGTACTCTGACTGGTTGTGAATCATTGGGACCAGATCATGAAAAGCAGGCGAACTAGACCTGCCTTCATGCTGAAGCCTCTAACAGAGGAAAACAGAGTGTTTAATAAAATGTGGAAAAAACAAAAGAATATCAAGTAAATACTGATACTATTGTTAATATTAATCAATTGATATTGTCAGGGAGTGGTCTACTCAGTTAAACATGTTTGACCAAGGAAAAAAAAAAACACTGTTAGCTACAAGCTTTACCTTAGAGGGCGACTGTTTCTTTAAAGGTGAGAGAGAAGTAGGGATATCTTTGCTCTGCTTCAACAGAAGGCTCTTCAGCTGGTTGACTACAATACAAAAGGACACAAACATAGAGACACACAAAGACACATAATGAGTGTTTTCTTAACAACTTTGTGTTTTATTTATCCCCAAGATAATGAGTGGGGAAATCTCCAAGTGTTTCATTACAATCTCTTTTTTCAGACAAACAGCACAGTTACCTGCTTCACTCTGAGTCTTTTGGCTCCATGCAGCCTTCTCCTCTTCAGACATGGCGCTGAAGAGTGTAACATCACTGCCTCTGGGCTCCACCACCTCTTCTCCATCAGGCCCCAGCTCATTCAGAGTGCTGCTCAGCTGCTGTATGCTCTGATTGGCCCTCTCTGAAACCAATATGTCATACAAGGTCATACAGTATATTATTGCAAATGTTTTCCTAGTAACGACCGCAGATAGCAATACAGAGAGGCCCCCGCTCAACCAAAAAGCCACTCTATAACCACAAATAATGCTCAGAACAGCACCTAACTTCATCAACAGTACATATAGGGTCCCAGCCACAGCACTAGCCACCAAACATCTTTTTAACTTTGCCAAATTTCTTTAGCAAAGAGACTAAACACAACTCACCCACTATTTTCAAGCAGTCACTTGTTTCTAGGGCAACCTCCGGGTGAAGCAGCTCAAGGTAGAACATTTATGATCATTTCTTCATGGAAATGCAATCAGACTGAGACGCTAAGGCAGAAGAACTACCGCGTCTGCAGTGCAAAACTCTTAATATGATGATTATTACTTCAAGGAAATTATAAAGTACCGATCATAAATGTTCTTCCTTGAGCTGCGTCACCCCGCTGTAGTCAATGGACTAAACAAACGGCTGCTGGAGGACAGTGGGTAAGTTGTGTTTAGTCGCTTTGCTAAAGAAATTATTCAAAGTTAAAAAGATGTTTGGTGGCTAGTGCTATGGCTGGGACCCTGTATGTACTGTTGATGAAGTTAGGTACTGTTCTGAGCATTATTTGTGGTTATAGAGTGGCGTTTTGGTTGAGTTTGCTTGAGGAGCAACAGGTGGGAGTGACATTTCCTTGAATTGAAGCCTCCACTTGGTACATTTTAGATATCAAAACTCCACAGCTGTGACTGGAGGACAACACACAGGACAACGTTGTACAAGACAGACAACTATAATCCAATAAACGGTGACCCCTTTACCTTTTTACGCTGGGCTTTTTGGTTAGCCATTAGCGTATTAAGAGAGGTAAATAAAAACTTTAACTTACGCCTCAGTTCCTTGTGATAAGGACCTATCCTCTCCTCTTCCTCCTCGTCTGAATCCAACGGTTTCATCAATTCGCTGTAGTAGGCGTTAAATCTCGTTGTATCAAAAATTAACGTGTTATGTCACTCCTTCAACTAAAATACGACCCACACGTCCAAACAGTTACCGATTCTTACTCTGTAATACGTTTATTTTTGCATAACCACACCCCAAAAGGATAGTGTACTCGTCTTTTTAATGTAACATAAATAATACCGTCCGCACGGTCGGTTCACTCGGTGGATTTCAAAACAAGGTAACCAGCGGTAAACGGTCCTGACTTCCGCAAACTGAGCCCGATACTGGGAGTTGTAGTCATTTCTTTGTAGGCGCAGCTTGCATGTTACACGTCCGCCTCCCTGTGGTGAAGAGTGGGAATTAAAGGTTGATTTGATACAGAACATTGGACAAAAACATCGAGTGAAAGGTCTACACATGGGTTACCTCTAAATAAAATGTAGGCTACAATCTTATTTTTTATTTTTTTATCTTTTATATTTTTTCTTTTATCTTTTATCTCTTTTACCTCTATCTTATTTCGACTTACTTTTCTTATTTAACCTTTCAGGCCTTTTATTGATATAATTTTTTTTCCTGCTCATTTTTTAAATTCCATTTTATCATTATTACCATCATTACTATTTTATTACTATTTTATATTCATTATTAGTATTGTCTTTTTATATTTACTATACTGTTTCCTGCTTTCTACCCCCCTTTTAGTACATTTCTTTTTCTTACCTACTTTATGTTTTTATTTTGGTCCTCATGGTCTCATTTTATGTTGTAGGGTTCTTGTATTGTCTGGGTTTCTTATGACAAATAAAATTGGCCCTCAATTCGGAGGTTTTGTTTTTAACTAAGCTTTTGATTTTTTCATATTTGTTTTTGATAATCATATTCCAAGTTTACTAGTCACTTAACTTTCTTATCTAAAATGGAGCAAAACATGGGGAGAAAATCACCATTCAAAAATTCACTTGAGTCATAAGTATTTCTCAAGTATTTGCATAAAAATGAACTTAAAAAGGTTACTTCGTGTAATTTTGTATTGGTAAGATACACTGGTAGGCTATAACTACTATGAAACTACTGCTGCTGCTACTGCAGAAAACAGTTAAGAGTACTACGCATTGTAAATAACCAGCTGCTAAGGTGGAAGCAGCTCTGACACCACAAACAAAATATATATAAGAATCCTGTGGCTATGGGTTTACAGATCAGCTGATGTTCTGAGGGTTTTCTACCAGTTTGTTGTGCATGCTTTGCCTTACTCTGTTGGCTTTCACTTCTCTTATCATCCTATTTAGGCAGCTTAATGAGTCATACTTCAGCAACACTTCCACATGCATGCACAGAATTTCACCAGAAGGTCTGAATCTGATACAGATCTGAGGCCGAGGTGATTGTTTGTGGGATTACTCAGAAAAACTTTTCAGTTCATAAATAGGATGTGTTGTGAAATCACGGACATTTTGTAGAACCCCACTCGGTCGTTATTTAGAATCGAAGGGTTAATTTCACTCAAAAAGGAGCTCTAAATAAGTAAAGATCTTTTAACTGTTATATAATTTCTACAGTTTCCTACATTAAGTTTAAATCATTAAAAAAATGAAATAAAAATGTGCATTATTTGTTTCTTATAAGGAGTGATATACATGTAGGAGGTCATCATCATAGCAATGATGAACCTTGACAATGTGATAAAAACCAAATGAAAGCTGTTGAACTTTTTATACAAAGTAATAAAGAAACAGAAATAAACTAAAGTGATGTCTCCTATAAAATAAAATCAGATTATATTCTGAGATTGAGAGTCTTCATCTTTACTTGTTTGAAGCTTTAAGCTTCAGTCATGGATGGCAAAGACTTGGAGGAGTGTTTGAATGCCATTCAGGGTTCTGTTCAGAGGAAGAGTGTATCTTGGATCTATGTTGGCTGCTGCTCATAAAAGGGTCAGACAAAGGTAACCATGGATACACCGTCTTCCTATTTCACAACAACAGATAACTTCCTGTTGAATGAGCCATAGCTGTACTTTTGATTTTTGCAACATCTAAGTTTTTCATCCAAAAAGGCAGTGAGTCAGATCCTGGTGGGTTCATTCATAAATATACACCATGGTGTGATCTGTTCACATCACTGATGGTTTATTGCCACAGTTTAAACATAGAGTTTGCATATTGTTAACATTTTGTCATTTCACAAACTTCAGTTTTGGTAATATACACCTCGGCACTGTCAGCTCTTGAGGTTGGGGTGAAGTTTGTAAGAACTGTAAATGAGCTACCCTCATAAAGCCATGTTTTACCAAAAAGTTTTAAAATATAGCTCAAAGATAGTAAAATATGTCAATCATCAGGAAACCTGGCAGGTTGTTTGCATAAAAATATCAATCACTGGGGTGCAGATGACCTCGCAGTCTTAACACAGCCTTTATAGAGGTTATCATCCTTGTCGCGTATCCATGTGGTTGCTGGTTTAATTCCCAGCCTTGGTCCTCTGCTGTATGTCTTCCCCTACTCTTTATTTCTCACATTTTCTGTCTCCAGCTGTCCTTTCCATAAAAGGCAAAATGCTCAAAAATGTAATTGAAATATATATTTAACATCTGATTTTGGTAATACGAGGATCGAATTCTTCTACTTCAACTTTGCATGGAAAAGGGAAAGAGTCTGAGGTCATATCTTATGCAACTACTGAAGAACAAAGATCAACTTCACCATAAAAAATAAACCCTACAGGAGTATTTTGGTCATTTTTTGTGCTATAGTTGTTGCTGTACTTTAAACCGAATTACTAATACTGAGTAAACTGAATTTGAAGCTCCTGTGAGTAACTTTTGGTTTGTGGCTCTATTGGTCCTCTCTAAAGACAGTTCAACGGATCTCTTTGATGGTCTTGTTTGGGCATCATTATTACACAATCTTCTTCCTGTCTTTTTACACAGAAATGCAGGGGTGGAAAGTAACTTATTATATTTACTCATGTAAACTGAGAGGTTATTTTGTGCACTTGTACTTTTTTAAAGAAGTCATAAAGACCAGCATTTTCACTGGAAATTACTGTAAAATTGTTCCATTTTACATTGCATTAGTTACTGAGTGGTAACACAAATGTTTCAATTTACAAGTTTTCCATCAAGTCTGTATTCTGGTCAAAATATCTACTTACACTTAACTAAAGCTACATTTACAGACAGGTCCAAAAATAAACCGTATTTTAAGATATATCAGGCATAATTTTTGATAAACATTACATCCTGTTTCAAGAGGCTTATCAGCTTAAGCTTAAGAGCATTTCTGGGAAATTATGCTTTTACATCATTTGGAGGGACATTTCATATTCCCCCCAACCCTACCACCATGGGGTCCAAGTCAGTGGTAAGTGCTTTGAGAACATCTCAAATACTGAACATATTACTTGAACTTGTTTAGATTCACTGCTGGTTTTACTTTTACTCGAATATATCATTTCAGATGACGTATCTTTACTTGAGTGGAATATTTTTGTCCTCTTTCCTCCCTGATGAAATCTATTGATTTTTGAGAAATTTGGGCTGCCATTTCTTCAGTGTGCTTATCTGACATCTTTCATAAACCATATCTATTAATGCCTTTGGTCTTGGACGCACATCTATGTACTATTGCATCATACTGACTAATTGTTGTATTTCAGTTTTTAAACTCAAGAGGAGATAAAAAATCAGTAACTTCACATCCCTACAAGATTTTAGCTCTTATCTTTAAAGTAACGTTTTCACTTCACACCACGGTTGTAAGCCTCACATGGGAAGGTTCACTGCACCACATCAGTGCAGAACTCACTCATCAGGCAAAACAGCACCTGTCTGCAAGGAAGTAGTTAAACAAGGGGCTGTTTGCATGCTGGGGTATTTCCAGGAAACCACATCAGCCAACCGATGTGACTGTGGTCGAAGCTGTAGGTTGATGGCATAGCCCACGCACTACACTGCAGTCCCTCACTTGTTAAATGTCACCTCTGCCCTGCTGTATGTAATAACTACCAATTCCCCCCTTCTGTCACCAGAATATCTCCTCTAACTCCAAACTCCCCCCTCCCACTACATCATACTCTCCTCCTGTGTGTTTCTGTGTGGGAATGCGGGTTTGCTTGTACTTTTTAAGGGCATGACAGCAAAGATCAGAAATCTCAGCGTATGATTTTTTTTTGTATGTAAATCCGGAGATGACAGAAGAATAAAAAAAAAAACAAGAAAACAGAGGAAACAAGCTAACCTAGATGAGCATGGGAAAAAGGTGCACTCTAAACCTCAGAGATGAGATTATCTGATGACTTTTGTAGCACCCACAGTACATCCTACACTAGAGATGGATTCGGTGCCAACAGTGAGCAACTGTTTTTCAGCAGAAACCGCATTAAGCAACACAGGGCAGAGTAGTGAGAGATGCTGTAATAAGAGTGCAATGTTGAAATCCCAAACAGCACACACAAGCATACTGTATGTGCAGACACACACACACACACACACACACACACACACACACAAACACACATACATGCATAGGAATGACAAGAACCACAGTAGACAGATTTCAGGTTTCTTAATAAAAATAATTCATTTCAGGACGACATATAAATAATTATTGAATCACACAATACAGATATCTTGATATGAATAAATACTTAACAAATAAAACCAGGCTTTTTCATACAATACCCTATTGTCGAAAGATCACACAAAGAAACTTCCACACAGTTTGCATGTTTTGTTACACCTTCTGCTCTTAAACTGATGCTCTTCCTACTGCTGGAATGTCCCTAAGCGAGTCGGAGTACCATTCCTAAATGCCTCAACAGCTTAGACAAGTCATGTGCAACTTACGTGATCTCTCCCCAGTCAAACTCAGTCAAAACCGCCTAACATTGTTAAGAGGTCATGATGAGCTGACAGCTAATTGGCCTTTAATTGATTAAGGTTTGTCTAGAGGTGATTAAAGCACACAGAGATCTACGTACAGGCCGTCAACACCTGGGCTGGCCTGACAGCTTTAGATACAGTTGAATGAAAAGGCAGACCAAGAGCCTGTTTGTCTATGCTTCTCTAACTAGAGCCACAGATGGACATCTGCCTACAGCAGTAGAGTTCTTCAACAGAAGCACAAAGGGGAGTAACTGTTTCTGTTGAAATCACATTTAGGTTAGTCAGACAAATGTTTGAAGCTTGAGGTTATCTCTGTAGATAAATATATCTTTGTATTTGGATAAAATAGGGACTTGTGAGAGAAAGCGCCCATTTAGGGATTTCTAACATGAGAGCTTTATTACTAGTAGTCTGTGGGGACAGGATTGGAGATGTCTACCTGTGGTGCTCTAGTTAGTTCAGAATGGTCCAGGCTGGCCATTTTTAAGGAGGTAACAACAACTGTCTGGATGGCACATGTATTTTTTGGCAAAAAACAAAACCAAATATATCAAAATACATTAAAAAATCCCGAAAACAATAGAAAAAAAACAGGAATGTCAGTTTTGAGTATTCCAGGCGCACGCATAGGTGCGTTTTGTGTGTGTATGTGTGTGTGTTGCAGATGAGGCATCGGTTGGAAGGTCCTATAATATGGACCAAGATCCATATTCACAAAAGCATTTGATAGGTGGGGGCACTGATGCAGAATCCCTGATCAGGCCCCTCTGGTCCATAAAATTTCAATCACTACTTAAAGGCAAAACTTATCGAGGATCAGCCCCAATAGTGTGCTGTTGTATCAACAGCACAAACACATTCAGATAAAAGAGATTAGCCAAAGCAGGCAATGAGATTGCTCTATGAAGTTTTGAAATTGTCGCCTTGGCACATCCAGTGGGGTGGAGCAGAGAGGAATTCACCTCTACAGGTTTGTTTACCTGCGAATCTCCTCAGGCTGGGGTGGGGCGTACAATCTCACAGAGCTGTGTTTGCATGTGCATGTGTGTGTGCATATGTGTGCATGTGGTGGCAGGGTGGAAAGTCATCCAGACTTCTCACTTCATTGTGGTATTAGTTCTCTTTATAGCTGGCAATCCCCTTCTGACAGAACCGGAGCTACTACATTTGTGTGCGTATGTATAGGTTTGTGTATCTATGCATTTCTAGGTGCTTAAGTGATCAGTAAACAGGAAAACAATGTCCAAGGCAACAGATCTGTTTGGGGGTAGAGGAGAGGGAATAAAAGGAAGGACAGAGAGAATAGAAAGAGAATGAGTCCTGTCTCCACTGTGCTCTCTACGTTCTGTCCGCTGACACCGCCAGCATGTTGGCTACAATGGAGAGGCTTGTATTTCTGTACATGTAGCACCAAAACTAGCAGGGACCTGCCCTGTCTGTCTTGCACTCTTTCGACTCATGGTCTCACTTTCCATATCTTGCAATTTACCATGTTGTCTTTATATAAAAGATATGTAAAAATACTAAGGTAAATTTGGCTAAAAATATTAACAATTCTATTAACTGACTATGGAAGAAGTTCATACTTGACCATTATACAATATTGATTGTAAGAGCCTTTTTTGGCAATGATTCCTTTCTTTTTGGAGGAGGACGACTAAGATTAAAAAAATTGGTTTTAAGCACTTCGCTTGCTTTGCTTTGGCCCAGTGTAGCTCATTACTGCCGTGTTTTTCCATAGATTGGTTGCTGGGCTTCTCTAACTCCTGTATCCCTTGCTCTACAGAGCACTGCTAGACAGACAGGCAGACAGGTACACAGATGGGTTCAGACAGACAGACAGACGAGGGGTAAAAATCCTTGGCTGTGGTCTAAAAAGCAATGTCAGATGCTTCTTGTTATGTCAACATACAATCATTTTGTCCGGCACGATTCGATGCGTACCTTTAAATACATATTGTACACAAGAGTTAAGTCAGTTGCTCTGACATGTAGCCACACCTCTCACCGTGTAAGTGCACTGGGCACAGTAGATGATAATAATTGCACAAAGAGGTATTCTGGAGGCCATGTCTACTTTGAACACACACACACTCTCCCAACCTCCCTCCCACCCACCCCCCACGTACACACACTCTCTTCACATTCTACATGGGGGGAGGGTTGATTTTCAGGCCATAAGGTTACTAGTTAGTCACTAGCTAGTTAGTTAGTTGGTTAGTTAGTTTCAGAGGTGCATTGACTGGCATGGGGCGCCCACAGCAGGGCAGCAGCTCTAACGTGCTAGCAATGTGTCGTCACCGTTGTTTCGTACTTGGATGTGCATGTGGTCAGCCGCGGTAAATCTGTTTGAAGTGGTCACACTCGTTACAGTAGCCCTGTTTTTCTTGGTTGGCGTAGTGGTCACAGCCCTGCGTCCGGCACCGCTGCTTGGACTTTTCCTTGGGCGCCTGCGCCCGCCTGCCTGCCTCTCTGCCCTGGCCTCGTGTGTGGCACTCTGGGCAGAGGTCTGTGCAACCCGGAGACACATTACTGCAGCCACTCCGCCGGCACTGAGTCTGGGTTTGAGTCTGGGATTGCTGTGAAGATCTGGGTTTGACTGCTCGGTCACGCTGTTTGTGCGGATTGGCAAATGGGGTTGGGAAGAGAGAAAGAACAGAGGTCAATTAGGAACAGAAGAGCAACCGTAAGAACGTAAGAGTCTGGTAGAGAGCAAGAATCACAATATGAGCAAGAAAAGGTACAAAGGTGTAGTGGAGCAGGACAGGGGTGGCAGATACCTACCATGACCATAGGAGGGGAGTGTGGGGTGCGATGTGCCACCTGGTTGAGTCGTGCACTTTGCTCCTTGACATAGCACTTATCGCAATAACCCTCCAGCATCGCCTTGCCAACTGCACCACAGCCAGGCCCCCGACACCGTGACGCATTCTGAAAACCTGCCTCCAAACCGTGCCGGTTCTGGACTGGAGGAGGTGGAGGGGTCAAATCTGAAACGTAAGCAATGTCCAGTATAACTTTAGATGAATGAAAATAGAAATGCAAAACAAATGTATGATCAGCGGCTAAAGTCGGGTACACTGGGTCTGGTTCTGTGTCAGGACTTACGGTGGTTAGTCTGATAGTCTACGTAGCAAATAGTGCAGAAGCCCAACTTCTCTGGCGTCCCAAAGAACTGGCAGCCAGATCTTTTACAAGGTCGGGCCAGAGGGGCTTGCCAAGCTGAGGTGTGACCCGGGGTTAGGGTGAGGCACGGCCGCTCAGCATCCCTGGCCTGGGTCCAAGCCGAAGAAGAGGCCTCAGTCCTGGGGTTGTTCTGCTGTGGCTCTCCCCTCTCTGGAGCCTGCTGTCTTTGCATGCAGGGTGGACACAGGCCATTGAATACCCTGAACGCTTCCTGTCTGCACATACTGCAGCGCTCTGTCTCTGTCTCGCGACCCCCCCACTGCGACCAGCCAGAGCCCTGGCCCGGATGTGGGACTGCAGGCCCCCCATTGGGTCCTGGGAGTCCTGTGGCAGCAGTTCCACCTGCAGGGGGTCCATGGTTCTGCCTAGAGTTGAAGCAGCGCTCACAAAGTCCATCATGCTCCACACTGAGGGTGAAGAGGCAGCCGGGTGTCTTGCACTTCATGGCGTGAGTTTCACTGTACAAGCTGAGGCTGGGGGCCGTAGGTGGGGCTGAACGGGGGCTGGATAACGCCATCCCTCTCCCTGTTGAGGAGGACGGGGGGCTACTGCTTCGTGCTCCTCTGGAGCTCACCTCAGTCTCTGACCCCCCTATTACTCCAACCCCACCTTGTACCCCTCCTCCCTTGGTCTGCACTACACCCTCTATCCTCGTCCCTCCTCCAGTAGTGGCCTGCCGCTTCTCAAAGCACTCATGGCAATGAGGCTGCGTGTCCACAGAGACATAGAAGGTGCATCGCGGTGTGGCACAGCGGATCTCAATGAGGGAGAGCTGGGAGACAGAGAAGGGTGGTGGGCGCTGCGGCTGGGCAGCCCACGCCTGCTCCTTGTCCTCCTGCCAGCGCTGGTACTCATGGTTGACAAGCTGCAGGTAGTCCTCCATCAGGTTCATGTCCTCAGGAAGGTTCCCCTCATCCAGCCTTAGGACATAAACAGAGACAGACATATAATGATATATAATGTTTTTTTTTTCTTTTTCACTTATGTTCTAACAATAAAAACTGTGTCTACTGGTGTGCTGATAAATTTTCAATCATGTGATCATCAGAAATGAACTGTATTGGCTCATCACCATATAAATAAACTCCCTAAAAGAAGCAGAATTCAAATTATGGCAACTACAATGAGGACAACAGTCTTTAAACAATAAGAAAACACAGTTTATTAGTACCGTGCAGCATTGATGATCCGTGTAGCATCATAGCCCAAGCCTATGACAGGGATCTCTATCAGAAGAAGGTAGTCTTTGAGGAGCCTCTCTTTCTGCTGCTGTTCTTTTTCCATCAAGAAGTGAACCTTGAGCTCCTCAAAACCTCCTCGTCCTGGGTTTATCAGCGGTACCGCTCTGATCTCTGGGATATCAGATCAAGGTGTGACATAGAAAAAAAATACAGCATGAGGACTTCATGTCAGGCCGTTTCCATCTAAATTTGTTGTGTCAGCTGCATAACACCCGTCTCTGAGGGATTCCTACCTGGACCACTGTCTTTGATAGTGATGAGGGGGGCAAAGTGCTGGGAGTCGTAGCCAAGCACGATTGGGTATTTGTAGCACTCCGTGGGCGGCCAGTGTAGAGGCAGATAAATCCCACCCACATTCAGAGGAGAGATAGAGGAACCAGATTTCATACTCCTGACCACCTGGTCTGTAAAAAGAACAGTGGTATCAGAGTTACTGCTGGCATAAAAATAACAGATTTTCAAACACAATTTAGATATGTTATTATTGTACATGTTTTTTCCTTCAATCAAATTTCTCTAATTGGAACATTTCTTGACTAAAGAAATGTTTGCTAAATAACATGGACATAACAAAAACCATGAACAACTCAGAATGTCACCCTAATGTCCTACATCTCCTCAAAGAATAGACGCTTCTTTGGTGGTCAACAAAGAATTCACAACAACTAACAGCTAAATAGTTCAGGCATGTGGCTACGGTGATACAGTGCTTCTCTTTTTCACCTCAAAAGATGTTGAAATAAGACCAGCCAATATTTGACAGTAGAACAGAAGCAATAAACACACTTGTGGTCATTAAAGGCAGGTACCTGCGATGACGATGATGGGCCTGCGAAGAATATTGGACAGGACAAAGATGTGAATGTCCTCAAGAGAGTCAAACTGGAGGCCATTGCTACTGGAGACTGGAGACGCCATCTTCACGATCTTTTCCCACTCTTCTTCCCAATTCTGGAGACACACATACATGTACATTATTGATTTAAGCACATAGTATTGTTCATAAATATAATACAGTGCATTGAAAAGGTTCCTGCTGTTCATAGAACCTGATGCAAAGTAAGGGGAAAGACTTTTAACATCAAACTAGTCTGAGGGTCAGAAATCTGCACTTCTGGGGTCATACAAAGCTCTTCTGCACCCTCTCCAGTAGCTCAGAAAATCCATATCTTAAAAAATCATTTTAAAAGTTTTTAAATGTTCTCTCTGTTAAATGAGTGGCCCAAACAACAAATTATTACTATTTCTAAACTTTCATCACTTAAATGTTCATAGTTTCCTGAGACAGTACCAAACAGCTCAAAGTTACTGCCAGTAAGAGTGAATTCTTGCACGAAACCACAGATGTGACAACAAAACTTCCCAAAACCTGACAAACTCGTCTGTGAAACACATCATCCTTTTCCTGACAATTAGAACATGAAAATGTGTTCAAAGCTATTTCCATCTTCAGACCAGTGTACTGGAATCAACGCAGGCAGGTTTTCTCATCAATGACCTATATTTAAACCCTAAAACTGCTCCACCCTCATGACCAAGAGTTTGCAGACGAGTGTGAGGAACAAAGTGACATCTTACAGCCCTCATATCAAGAAAATGGGCAGCAGTGTTTGGAAACAGAAGTTGCATTACACAGTTTAGAAATCTGTTAATAGACCAACTTTTGCAGCTTGTTCGCCTGATTTCATTCACTGATCTCTCCCTGATCTCGCTAGTTTTATGCTTTTTAAGTCTGAAAGAGATTACCTAACACCTTTTTTGTAGTTGGTGAAAGTTTTATTGAATTATATTTAAAACAACATCCGGCTGACAGTGAGCAAAGTCTACATTATTGTGTTTGTATTGTATTTAATCATTATTCGCACAAAGAGAAGGACTTAAAGTTCGTCAGCATTCACAAGTCTGAAGTTTTTTGCAAAATTGACAGCAAGCTAAAATCTGTCTAATCTCATCTCCTCTCTGTCTCATAGTCAGCATTCCTGTGAGGTTATTTTCACAAATGTTCAGTTTTGTGTTTGGCTGAAAATAGCATTTCCTAAAAGTAAAACACGTACAGTTTTCTTTCTTCTACTTCTAATATATGATTTTACTTCAATGTAAATGCCGGGTTAATGTAACGACCTTAGAGCTGCACTTTGAAGCTTGGTCAAAGATCTACCATGTCTACATACAGAGACTTAAAAGGCTATCTTAAGTTCATTAAAAGTAGACAAGAATGGCTCCTTTCATGGAAAAGGTTCTTGACCCCTGATCTAGTCTGATCTTCATACCATGGTGGTGTATCGGAGTCCAGTCTGCGTGAACTCCTGGGACTGGAGCAGCTCAGCCTGGAAACGAGCTCTGAAGACGCCGGTGTCAGTCTCTTTCAAGACACCATGGAGAGCTTTTCGAAGCACCAGGTCGGTGTCCTGAACGCCCAGCATGTACTGAGAGGCCGCATGGAGCAAACAGTTCCCATCTCCTACAGACACATACAGAAGAGGCGGGCAAACACAGATGTTATCAGTACAGACAGCTAATTTTACACAAGAGACAGTAGCCCACTTCCTAAATAGTGTAGGGGAGCATGCACACACACACACACACACACACACACACGCCGCTCAACAGACACTATCAGTGTCTATACACAGAAGCGTAACAAAACCCTGGGGAATTCCAGGCCGCCGGGTCAGTTGTTGCACTAGACTATTATATGACCCTTACATATGTGAGAGTGCACACAAATTTCAGTCAAAGATCTGTTTTGACCCCGCTGGTCCCAGAAAAGTTATTCTCAGTGTACGTGAAAAACACGTTTTAGTAATGAATCTCTTTTTGATGCTTTTATAGTTTTGTGTCAAAGAAAACTGCTGACTTTATAAAAGGAAAACATTTTTTAAAGGACATTTTTGCACATTTAAGAGATCTGGAGCAACTTAAACCCTGGAATTTTATTTTGTCTCCAATGGCAGCACTGGGTCTTTTTCTCATTGTGAAACAGAAGAGCCCATGTGTATCTATGTGTGAAGCAATGAAAAACCCTGTTGCCACACTAAACACAGGAATTTCCCGCTGCTTACTTTTGTGCATTTGTGTGTTCCCCTTCTATGATCCTAACTCATCAATGCTACTCTGCTAGTCCTGGACTTTCCACAGGGGCGGGGCTTGGACAGGATGGAATGTTATTTCTTTAACTACTGCTATCAACACCCGATGTAAGCTGTGATTAATGCGCACTGAGAGAACATGTCCTCTCACAGGTATACAAATGTACTGTCTTGTCTGGCTTTATGATCTGCGTTTCTTTGTTCAATAGAGTTTCCCTAAAAATAGTTCACATGCAACTGAACTTAGCACAGTAACAGCTAGTTCATCAAAACCACAGCTAAGCAAATGTTAGCCTGCGATAGACAAACTGTAAAATGAGATAAGCCAGGGGGGTTGAGTATCTGACCAAACTGTTTTCCTCATAATAGTAGTATGAGTGGCGCCAGATGGCTGTAACGTACAGTTGTTTCCATTCATCCCAAGCAACATCCAACTGTACTTTGAGAAAAACAAAAAAACATCTACTGCTTTTACACACTCTCAATCTCTACCTCATGTTGCATTTCGACTCTCTTGCATCACTCTCGACAAAAAAACATCAAATGCCGAGTTCTCTAGTGAGAAAAAGGTATCCTCAAGAGTTACATACACAGACACACAAAAAGTGGGCACAAACACCCAAACTCGCCATCATCATCAGATGCTCTTGTGCACAAAGACATACAGACTTTTGACCCTGAAATGAGCTGCCTGATGACTAAAGATGAAAGACGGTCTGCTGGTCCCATCTGTCTAAATATAGACACTTCCTCTGTGGCAAGCTGGGACACTTCCTGAAAACACACCGGCAGACGACCACGCTTAAGCCTTTTTTTGGTCGCCATCCAGGTGACACTTACTGCAAGTTTGCAATGTTGTCCTTTCCAATCACTTATCATCAACCGGCCCACTCTTTGTACACAAGCTGTCTAATAGGACCAGTCCAACAAAAAAAGCACCGGCCAAGACTATTTTTGCTGGAGAAATGGAGTTCTTTCAAATTGACGGCATGTTTTACCAGATTATGTTGAAACCTTATCATGAAGAGAAACCTAACTTATACCATAAAAACTGTGGCAGTGAGTGTGTGTGTATGTGTGTGTCCTCTTTTCTAACACAGTATGTAGAGTCAGTGTATTGCAGCTGAACAAATCCTGCCTGTTGGGGACACATGACAGACATGGGATGCAGTTTGGGAAAAACCCTCGGATGCATCGTAGTCGTTCAAGACAGAGGAGGCACTGAATCTCAATAAGAGAGCTCTTCGCTGGATGTGAAAGTAGCATGAAACAGGAAGAAAGTCGTATTTGTTGTCCTGGGAATGTGCAGTTAATGAAGCTGTTCAGGGAAGATGAGAGGATTTAGGGTAAGATAGAAACCAGCTTAAATGCTCTTTAAGTTCAGACAGACAGTCAACTTGTGTCGGGTTAGGATTCTGTGAAGCCTGATTAATCTGACCTGCTCTGACTGGACGTCCACTGATGGACCTCTGTATGTATGTATATATGTGTGTATGTGTGTGTGTGTCTGCTGAGCTCCAGTGACTCAGCAGCAGTCAGTCAGTCCTCTATGTGTGTGTATGTGTGTGTGTGTTGTCCGTCCTCTGCTCAAAGTCACGTCTGGGTCCTTCAGAGTTAGACGCTCAGGCTCTAAAATCTGTCTCATCTTTATGACATCATCTTCACAAGCCAGGAAATTCCATCCAGGTTACTTACTGGCAGCAGAAGTCAGACGTGTTTGTCATCAGTTTGGGGTCTTTCTGAAGAGGAACTACAGGTTAAATTACTGTAATGACTTTAGGTACGGGATGTGGACCGGCAGGGGGCCCCTCACAAAGTCTGTCACAATGTACAGAAATCACACAAGGGGCCACAAAACATGCCCTCATCCTTCCAGTTAGTAAAACTCAGATGAGATCTATGTAGAAATTTTTTTATCACTTCCTTTGCAAAAAACAGAAAACACTTCCCCTAGAGACGTACATGTTTACGTCAAACTTGTAACATAGCTTGATTTCCGCTTTCTTTTTCTATTGTGAATGTCGCACATGATGTTTTGGTTTAAAGACTCTATTTTCCCCTCGTCTAAAAATAGTCCTTATACGCACAGCAGATGTGTTGAAGTTAGTGGAATTTAAATCTAAAAGAGCCTGCTGAGACAATAACACACAGTTGCATTTGGTCACACTTGATTCATCTCATAAGGAGAATAAACCTGCATCAGTCATTCGGGCTGGTGTGAAACTTTAAGTGAAATAAACCAAGATGTTTTGAGAATCACTGACATTCACACTCTGAACACACACACACACACACACATACACCCACGCAGAAAAAGCGGGGACATACCCCTTAGGGTGTAAACGAAAACCTGTGGAAATACTCGTGTTTCAAACATCATTAACAGTAAATAAGAGTAAAACATGTGATGTCAAGAATTTCCCAGCACAGAGCTGTGATCAGAAGTAATCATGTTTAAATGTTTGCCTATTCTGGGATGTTCCCATGTTACGACATCCACGTAAGAGAAAACATGACTTAGCTAAGAAGCGCTCAGCCAGACCAGCACAGTAAAAACCAAAGGGGGGCTGCTAAATGAGTGTTTATGAAAGCGGAACCTGCGTCCCTCCATTGTTGTCATTTACAGTAACCCTGCTTGTGAGTAATGACATCTTAGTTTTTACACATAAGGTAGCCCTGACTCATAAAAATGCACCTCCTCTGTCATAGAAAATGAAACAAAAGCAGAGCGTATTCTGATACTTGAGCGGCGAGGATTTCTACAGCTTTTGAAATCAAGTTACCAAAGTTTGAAGTAGCATCTGTGAAAAATTTGTCGAATTTTTCCTCCTTGCATAATCAGTATTTATAAATGTGAAATCAGTTTTACATAAATTAGATAAAACACCTAAAAACCTCACCAATCCTGTTACAAGTTAAAATCCCCCAAAAAACTCCTCCTAAACTTTTTCTTACCATTGGTCCGTAATGGCACCATCTTCTTCACCTCCCGACACCAGTTCAGCTTCTTCTCCTGCTCCAGTGAGGCCTGCATGGCTCGGTCCAGGATGGCGGCCTGCACCACCTCCCTGAAGGCTTGCGGGAAGTGGTTCATGGCGATCATCTCAAGCGTGTACCGGTGCATCCCCCGCAGGTGGTGCATCAGGCCGCCGCTGGCAGCCGGCTTGACCACGTCGTTGGGCACTCGCTGTCGAATCTTCACCGCCTTCAGCAGGTTGGACACAAACAGGAATTTGGGGAGGAAGTTCTGACCCTGCGACATGGCGGATGTGTGAAGGCTGGGTGGATGGACGGAGGGGAGGAATAGGAACGAGGAGGAGGAGGAAAGGAGGAGGAGGCACCAACCACCTACTGAACAACGTGGTTACTGGAGGGAGAGAAGAGGAGTGGATGTTATTACAGAGCAAAGTACACTAGAAATAATAGTGCAGAGACTGGTGGGAAATTCTTAGTGGAGAATCCCCTTCCTCATTAATTGAGACTCAAGGCACAACTTAATTTACAGTGTGTCTGGGAAAGCACCCAACGCGCACACACACACACACTCACGCAGGATCACTGCACTGTGGAGGCTGTTTGGCGCTGTGGACTCGAGATGGCAACAGATCATGACGGGCAAAATGCAACAAACACACAGATAGGACCCTTTTCTATATTGCTCTATTTCTATTCAAATCTCATCTCTTTTCAGTCCTGATGGTATTTGATTTCCCTCCAAAACAGGGGATCCTAGTGTCCCTGTAAAGCTTTAGGTCTACCTTGAGAAAACTGGTGCTTTCCAAACTGTAACTTACAGCCAGCCGGGGCAGCACAGGAAGGTCACACCGGCTAAAACCCAAGGCTTCTTTCCGACCGCTCAACTCACAGTTTGAAACAGAGTTTAAGTTTGTAAAACCTGTCTGAAAACCCACTTTTATCCCTTGGCTTTTGACCCAGCATAAGACGGCTTTTGTTTTATTGTCTTTTTATTGTTTTTATTATACTTTAAACCAACTATTTATTGTTGTTTTATGTTTTTATGTAATTATGTACAGTACTTTGTGTCAGCTTTGGTCGTATTTAAAGTGCTCTATAAATAAAGTTGAGTTGAGAGTTTGGATTAGTTAGATATTACCAGACACTTGTGCAAACTGATACTGAGGAAGTGTTTTGTTCCCTTTCATACAGCTAAGCAGGTCAATCATAAGCTTTACCTGAATAAAAGCATGTATTCTAGCTTTCACTAAGGTTTGTGCTCGGTTTGATCAGTACTTACACAACTTTGGGTTTCTCACAAGTATTGCAAAAGCTTAAAGTTACCACCACCCATTGGGATTTAAAGAAGCATTTCACTCAAAAGACAAGTGACAGCACATTCACAGAGTACAGGAAGTAGAAAAGTAATGGTCAGCAAGTGAGGCCTAGAGTTTCTGCTGACTTTTTAACTCCAGACAACCTCCTCCTAAGAGCTGCCAGTCCGTGTTGTAGTTGACAGTCACTCCACCTGAGTACTTGGCTAATAACAGTGGCCTCTGTGTCTTTACTATCCAAACAGCAGCAGCAGCAGCAGCAGCAGCAGGTGCAACAACAGGCTAGGCCATGCTAAAAGGCTACATAAGAGGGGCTGGTAGACAACAGACACCTGGACGTGAGTGAGTGAGCGTGTTGTCATTAATCGCTGTTTGGTGTGTCAGCACCGCTGGAAGACTTGGAGGCAGACACACACACACACAGCGAGAGAGGGGGTCTCAGTGGTGGACTCTGCGGTTTAGGTTGGCTGGTTACACAAAAACACAATAACAGGAGACTTTGCTGACGTTCAAGGCTTACGTAATTCCAATGACAACTACCTTTGAAACAATGTAGGCTTCAATAGCATCTCACAGCGCGGGGATCGACTCGGTGCGGCGCCGCAAACGCTCCATTTAGCCGTAAAAATGCCCTGTTAAGCGCTCGAGGGTGACGTCTTTGTAAACAATGGCTGTCAAAGCCACTGTCGTGAGCAGGCTTCAAGCTTCCTCCATGTCCCCCCTCCTAGAAACACGACCATACATTACCCAAGGCCCAGATGTGATGTGCCCACAGAGTCTCAGCTCTCTTGTAAAGGAGAAATGCTGTCCACATGTGGACAGGGAGGGAGGACGAGTGTCTTACCTGTGTTAATATGTCGGGGTAATAACAAAGCCCTGCCGGATGCTCAGGCTAGTCCTCTCTCAGCCACTTCACTCAGCCTCACCGCAGCGGTGCTCGGCGCCATTCATCCTCCTCTTTCCTTCACTATTAGAGCTAATTTGGAGCTCTCGCTGCTTGCGAAGCCTCTCAAAAGAGTACACACGTCCGCAAACGATAGTTAAAAAAAAGAAAAGCCAAAGTCAAGGGGATTTCCACACGGGGACTTTCCGTCCACCCATTTTCCTCTCTCTCTCTCTCTCTCTCTCTCTCTCACAGTCACAACCTATGCAGTTGCAGCTCCTCGCCGCCAGGGGGAGCGCTCTCTATCTGTCTGACTCAATACTGAAAAGCACATCCCACCTACTGTGCACAAAGGAGCGTCACTGAGGGAGACAGACAGGTCGCGTCATACCCTATTTCATGAGACAGCCTCAGAAATAAATCATTATCTTGCTATGAGTCCAGCCACAGCAAACGAGTGGGGAGAAAGAAAGAAAAACTAATCACTAACCTGATAAGTACAGACTTGGACTTGCTGACTAACTGAATGGATGCATGTGTTTTTATGAATGTAGGGGTGAGCACAGGTATTGCAATGATGATGTGATACTGTTTTGACTACTAGGAAATTATGTTGGTGGAGGTAAAACAGACTTTCCTGCTCACACTCAAAAAATTGTGTCTTGCAAAAGGACACGTCAGAAGGAGATAAGGGTTTTTCTGCTGCATACTTGATGCATTGGTGCAACTTTCCTGCTCACTCACTGCTCTTTCTCTTGAAATTGTTGTCAGTTTTTTCATGCACATCCAAGCCCACAGCCCACATGCAAAAATTTGACCCCGAGTCTCAGCAGGGAGATATTTACACAAGACTATTATATTTTGTACTATACTGTACATGAAAACAAGTAACACTGACGTTCTTTCTATGCTTTCTTTATTAAATACATCCAGAACTATTCACCAAAAAGGAAACACATTTTAAGCAATGAGTGAAGCCCTTAAATAATGTAATTATGAGCATTAAAACCAGATACATAGTGCATTTATTCACCAAAATACTGTTTAACCTAATATTCCTAATGATTTGTAACTAAACATATAATCATCAATAATAGAACAATCACAGTCACCTGACATCCAGTCTGTTACAGCCCCCCAGCTAAAAAAAAATCACATCATTGCCCTTTAGTTGTGTTTTCCAGGATGGAGTCATCAGTATTTTACAGACTGAGCATGTGACAGGGGTATATGAGGTTAAAATGTTATGAACTGTATGTCTGAGGAATTGCAAAACATTTTGGCCTGTCTTTTGAGAAAAGAGATTCAGCTGATTGTTTTTATCACTCATTAATCTGCAAATTATGACCTCCAGTAACATCAAGATATCCTGCCAACAGTTTAATCAAAGTGAGAAAAACATTACATTATTTCCTGTTGAGAATCTAAAAGTACCTAATGTTTTGTTTTGAATCATGAGTTGATGATGATTTAACTTTCTTGATGATTTAGTAGCCATGTAAGCTTGTAAAGCCCGTTTTAAATCATCACTGATTTAAAAAAGCAGGGATTTGGTGATGGTTTTCGCAACAACACGACCTCCAGATTTAAATATCACAAATTCTTCAAATAAATAAAAATTTAAAGTAGAAACTTTGCATTTCATTCACACTGAGAGAAAACATCCAGATTTACAGCTTTCAGTGACTTTTTTCTTATCTCCAGCCAGTTATCCAAGACATGCTGACAAACCCCAGCGCTGATTCACTCTCTACTTTCTATTTTCTTTTCTTTTCCCTCTGGAAAGACTCCTTGGTTTTCACTCTGGGAACCACAGTTTCCTTTCTACCTACATGTTTGGGGAACAGAAAGCATAGTAATCACCTGACAGCCTATATCTATGAGGAATGAGCCCAATGAGTCAGCCTAAACAAACCTTTTACGAATCAAAACGGGCTGTTTGCTTTTGAGACCTATATAATTGGCTCAGCTCAGACTTGGTTCCTGAATTGTCCTCTATCAGACCATAAACAATAATAATTTAACTCCTCAAACTTTTACAGGTTCCTCTCTGGGCTGTATCGTCTGAGTCACAGGTTTGGGATTATCAGTACAAGATGGCTGTGGAAGCGGTGAATTAAAACACCAAAGTCATCAGCAGCCGGGAAACCCCACAAAGAACAATAGACCCACTTACGTTGTTCCAAATCATCAGGTTGATATGAGTAATCCTAAAAGTTTCTTGATCATTTACAACATCATGACTGATACAACAAACATGAACTGACCAGAGCTGTGTGTGTGGAATTTTTATTTAATGAACTCCTTTATCCTTAAACAACAAATTTACTTTTATAACCTCAGGCCGATAAAATGTGACTTTACTGTTGATTTTTCACCATTATAGCACAGATACTGATTCCCATTCATTTAAATAATAGAGAAATCACGTTGGAAGATGACTAACTGCAGGTAGATCTAATTACCTGTGGGGAAATCTCAAGTATGTGTCACCTTTCTCTTCTACTCATCACATTCGGAGGGACGTGTCACACTGTTGCTTTACCGCATTCACTTGACAGTCATACGGGTCTTTTCATCAAACTTTGAATTATTTAAAGCTCCTGTTAGGAATTTTCAGCTAGTTATGAAACAGGCTGAAAGTAATCCCGATGTCTCTGTATGACCTGAGAGAATAACATCAGTGACAAAATCGATCATTTCTCAAATGAAAGTGTCAAAAGTAATCCCTAAAGCTTCTGCTGCAGGGTAGGTGTTAGACCAAAAGGTTTCAGGCCATATTTTTACTTTTTTTCCAAGGCAAAAAAAACAGCGTGGAACAGCATCTACATTTTAAATATCTGAAATTGGTACAAAGGGGAAGGTCTAAGCCACACAGCTGAGGAAACAACCCCGGTCAAAAAATTCCTCAAAGAAGCTTTAAAATGAATTTCTTTGTCATAGGGGTTGTGGGGAATATCTGATATTTAGTTCATGATGTATGGATCACACTTTTTTTTTTTTTTTTTTAAACTCTGTGAAATATAGTTTCTATTAGATTCTTTGAGAGATGAAATGTCATTGAATGAATTCCTATAGGTTTTATTTGGAAATCTAATTTTAATAAAATCACAGCCACTGGTCAACATTCGTGGAATATCAGAGAAGACAAAGATTGTGGGACGCTTGAAGTCCTCTAATCAAACATAATATGGAGTTTAAATGGCTTTAGTTATGGTATAAATTGTTTTAGGGTTATTGATACAGACATATTTTTGCACATATGTCTTCATGTGACAGGAGATAGACATTGCTGCTGACTAAGTGACACAGAACATTCATGTTTAAGAAGCTTTTTAGAAGTTGAACACAGTATATGACTAATTACGAAGGGAGCTATGAAATGTGTGTCAACATTGTCACGTTGGGTGTTCTGTGATTTGGTCCTGGGTTTTATTATGCCTCTGTATCTCTTTGTGTAACATCACAGTTTAGAGAGGAAGCAAGTCAAAGGTGAGATGTTCAGGTTCATGGCGTAAAAGAGAAGTTTGAGTCACCAATCACGATACCACAATGTAAATGTTAAGCAAAAAATAAAGCTGACATTTTTATGAGTGGTATTCTGATGCTGCACTTTTTTCCACAGCACATGATGTGTGTTAAATGTTGATGTTGTGTCTTGTGACTGGGTTTTTCTAGTGTCATGTATAGTTTGCACCTGTGATTAAATTCAATATGTCACACGTCCGAGCACACACTCACCCCTGATTTGCTCTATAGAAAACATGAAGCTAAGAAAATATCAGTTAAAAAATTATCCCAAATTTGTCCCAGTTTTGTACAGTGTGTGATAAACATTAACAGAAACTGTTTAATAAACAGTTTGGGGTGTTACTTGGCTTATAGCAGCACAGCACATTCTCCTCCTCCTCTTCTTTTATCAGTCAGGGGTTTAAGAAAATCACATTTAAATCCAGACACTTCGCATAAATACACTGGCTGTCTACCTCCAGAGTCATACATTTCTTGTGTTCTGACAGTGTGGCCCGTCCCTCATAGTGACTTATGAACCCAGATCATTTCCATCAGAGCCCCAAAAGCCTCTGGCCCTGTCCTGATATGAGTCGACAGAGGAGTGGGGAGAACCCTTCAGGGAGAACTGAGATGGGGAGCGTCTCAACGCTCCTCAGGCTCCTCTTTTGGGTGGAAAGTACCTCAGAGGCAAATTGAAACCCACCCCCACTGAAGATCACTTTGCACAATTTTGAGTAGGGGTTAGGGCAAAGAACAGCTTCACAATGATTAAGTTCCATGAGTCTTATTTTTAGGGACACCTAACTGAAGACACCTCCAAAGTTAGTCTGGAAAGAGAGATATATGTGGGTTGGACAGGTGGAAAAAAAAACTTAAGAAGCTGATTTTCTGATCAAGCCTGACCTCTTGTGGCAAACATGCAGCAGTACAGAGAAAAGGGAAACAAAGCCCTGAGAATAGAAGAACAACAGACTGTGAGACTGTAGACAATTTTAATCTGGGTAAGAATTAGATTCAGAAGTACTTGATGATCATGCCGGTTGAATATGGCATGAACAGTGGCCAGAGAGTTGATGAATTAATAAAGTAAGTTTTCTAAATATTTGAAATAGCACTCAGATAATTTTAATGATAGTTTTCAAAGTTAAAGTATATTACAGCCATGCAGATGCATTTTAAAAAAAAATTAGAAATGTC
Source organism: Xyrichtys novacula (assembly GCA_962446985.1). Classification (NCBI taxonomy): domain Eukaryota; kingdom Metazoa; phylum Chordata; class Actinopteri; order Labriformes; family Labridae; genus Xyrichtys; species Xyrichtys novacula. Next base: position 18,322,946 of record OY660874.1, on the reverse strand, counting down.
CAAAATTAATTCATTTTATTCCCATAATTTACTTCAAAAAGTGGAACTTCCAAAAATGTTCACATTTATCACAAAGTGATTTAAAAAAAAAAAAAAGTTTGAATCTTATTGGTTAAAGCTTACTGCTCACAAAAATCAACAATCCACATTCTCAAAACATTAGACTATTGTCAAAAAAGAGCTCCAAGAATTAACCCAAGTGTCTCACCTGGGCAAAGAAGAAGAACTGGACTATTCAATGCATCATGAAGTGCTATAAGAAGAATATATGTTTTATCTCTCATCATTAAGTGTTGTCCTCGTGAGTAAGTCAAAAATGTACTTTTCTGCATTTTATCTCTGATCTGATGCTCTATATAAACTGGGAATAGCAGGAATATAACTCTAAACTTAAATTGTTTTTCATTCATTGGTTTAGTGGTCTAAAAGTATTTGAATAATTTATCGTGTCTATATGCAGGACAAGGTTTGTAAATTAGGAATTCTACATTTTTTCACATTTGAAAAAAAGTATTTTTACTTATTTTGAGTGTGAATAAATTGACCACATATGTTACATAATGTAATTTTTCTTTTTAAACAAGTAATTTCTTTTATTCAATGTGAGCTTACTTCAAGTGATCTTAGCTAGCCTGGGCTGACTGTTTGCCCCAGAGGCTCCCGACATGTTTCAGATTGTGCTTCTTGGTCTCTTGTATGTTGGATATACCGTATACCTGTGGTTGCTGGGGGTGTGTCAAGCTCAAACATGTTCTTCTGTAGAGTGAACATTAAAAAGGATTTCTGCTCTGTGATTCACTGAAAAATGAAGTTTGATATGGTCAAATCAAGAACAGGGTATTAGCTGTACTTTTTCTTCTATGTCTGTCCTTTCACCTATTGCTGAACTTTATTGTAGTTTCTCCCCCTTTCAAAAGTAAAAAGACTTACTTTCCTGCCTCTCTCTTTCTCTTTCTCTCTCTCTTCCACTGTATTTCTCACCCACATGTCATTTTCCGTCTCTCCACGCCTCTCCCAGAGAAAGCAGAGCTGTCAGCACACGCTGAGCAAAGTCTGATTCTCACTGAGGCCTGTCCTGGGTGGGGCTCTCTCTGAGGGTGTGTGTGGATCATAAATCATGACTCACACATGTAGAGCTGTGTGTTGTTTATTAACTGTTTTATTCTGTGTGGATGCATTATGCATGACAGTGGTAACAGTATGAGAACAGTATGAGAACAGTACAACCTCATACGGCTGGGTTATGTGTGTGACCTCGCTGACTTTTCAAATAACACGTTAAAAAATACATAAAAATTAGCATCTGTTTTGATATCCAGATAATCTGAGGTGTTCCATAGATTTTATTTTCAAGCTGGGAAACGGGAAATTTTAACATTCATACCTCAGAATGCAAAGCCACAACTATATGATAAAATTGGAACAGCATATACATACAAAATCCTACATCTTTCCATGCTTTTCTCTTACTTTTAATAGATCCATACAGATTCTTCTGATGCTCTCCCTCTGAAGTAGACGTGGTCACTTTATTGTCAGATATCAGTCAGGAAGCAGAGCCAATTCACAAAAGAAGCTTTTTATTCGATAAAAATACACAGACTACCAAAAATAATCACTTTATACTACAGCAGAAGAACAGCTGGATGATTTACAGAGGTGGATGAATGTTACCAGGACATTCCCCACAGTACAGTTTGTACCCTTACAGTTACTGGTAATGTCTGAAAATGCTGGCGTTGGAAGCAAATTTAATGCCTGTGAAGAGAAGAGCAACTTTTCATCTCATGTTTGAAGTTTGCAGGTTGATATTCCTCTCAAGAAAAACCTACCTGAAACTGCTCACTTTGTCAATTAGATTCCTCTGAATAATAAGATAATTGTTGTTTATGCAGAAACTGTAAACACTCCAAGTCAGACAATAAATCAGAAGTTTGGGGAGCGAATGTCACTTTTTTTATTACCTTATTTATATTAGAACTTAGAACTCTGTAATGCAATGAACATGATCATTTGGTCTTGTTTGGGCATGAATTGAGATGTAACATGTGCAGAGGTGAAACTGATGACTAGGGTTAAGCATGAGTCAATAGAACCAGAACGGCTGGTTTGATAGGACGCTCATGAATTCAGCAACACAACACTGAAGACGCTAAGGCACAAGTTTATCACACAGTATGTTCGAAGATTGGTCTCAGTTTCACAACAGTCTAGCGGATGGTTTGCAAAACTTGGGAAGGCTTTTAAAAAAATACATGATTGGTCATTTATCTGTGAATGAAAATACCTTTAAATCTCAAATCCCTCAGAAAACACTCAGTAAAAGTACACACCTTCTTAGAGGCAAAAGAACATATTGTTCCCTTTGAACCAAAACATTGACATCTTTGTTGAACAAGGGAGCTCATAGTCCAATAAAATTTTGAATGCGGGATTATTTCTTGACATTTTGGTCATTTTAACCCCATGGTGAGAAATTGGTCTCCAACTAGAGAAAAAAACACCCAAAAATGACTTAGTGGGTCTATTTTCTCCACTTGCTTGTGACAGGTTAATAATGGAAACGTATGAAAAATGGATCTTAGTTGGTTTTCAACTAAAAGGCAACACAGAAACAACAACTCTAGTAATGTCACACAACAATCACATCCTTATGTCTACCTACTAGTCGTATCATCATTCTGTGTTCAGAACAAATGCAAAGACAGCAAAGCAAACTCCCACACTTATTCCCCTTTTGGTAATCAGTTAATAAAAACACAAACTTTGAAGACAAACAGCAAGTTAGGATTATCCAAAAACACATTAAAGGTGCAAACACAACTTGAAACTACATGTACATTTTTTTTTTATATGTAGGTAGATTACATTCAAGCCGAGCTTCCTTCTTACCTCATGCACAGCAACGCAAAGAAGAAAGAAAAAGACACACAAATGAAAAAAAAAAAAACAGGATGGACAACAAATAATAGGTTATTATTCCTTATGCATCCTGTGCAAAAATATGAGTCTCAATGTTGTGAGGAGTTCTAAAAACAGCTCAGGCGAAAGCAAAGCTTTACACATAATTACATCCCTTAGGTTAAGTGCACTTGGGTGATCTTGCATTGGAAACCGCTGATAAAAAAAAAAAATACAGACAATGTGAGGAATATGTCCTTGATGCACTCAATCGCAGTATGTTAAAACACACAATAATGAAAAAATCTTTCTAAGATGCTGACTTAACCTAAAATAGACACTGTTCTATGGTTCTATTGGAGCAGAGGCAACATCCAATCACAGTCCACTTCCACAGAGACTCATCCCCTACGTCTGATCTTCCTCTTGGATGGCCATTGTCTGGTGAACAGTGCAGCGTAGAAATGTTCACAGATCTAGATCCAGCCCAGAGTGACTAGTAGAAATGGTTGTAACTGTAACTGGGTGTGCGTGCAGGTCTTTGTCTTTAAGCAGAGGAGTAGATGTATTTGGTCTTGGCCAGGCCGGTCAGCTCGTCCTCGTAGCGTGGCAGACAGCAGAAGAGGATCGCACAGCCAATGCAGAGGAGGGTGGCGCCCCAGCCGAAGCCGTACGCCCAGGTGTAGTAATAGTTGCCCTCAAAGATCATCTTGTTGAATTCCACAGGGTAGATGATGAGAGCAATGATCTGGATGATGACTGCAGGAAAAAAGGAGGGGAGGGAAGAGAGGTTGGTCACACACTTCAACAGAATTACGTTGGGAGTTGATTTTACTTTGAAACTAACAAAAAGAAAGGAAAATAAAATTCCTGCTTGGTCCCACACCCAGATGACGAAACACAATTCAGTGACACTAACAGCACTCTGTGAAAGATACCTCCACATGTAAGTGTTAGGAGTTACATCAACATATCAACATCTGTGAGATGAAGATGAGTCAGTGCTTGCAGACGGGGATCAGATCAGATCTCTGATGCACAGAGCTGATACTGGTTGTTTGTAAGAATTTCCAGACAGAGATTCTCAAAAAAGGTGTGACACTGTTTTGTCCTTTAGCGCACTCCTCCATGAGAGTCATCACAATGTATTTTGCATTATCCTTTCTGCCTTAAAGCCTAGGCAGGGCAGGGCAGTGAGTCAGGTGTGATACTTCTCTTGAAAACTACCTCTGAGGATCTCTGGATTTTCCATAAATACTTCACATTGTAGCAGCTAAAATATAAAAACACAAGGACATTAAAAAGCCTCTTTAATGCACAATAAATAAATTCTGTCACTAAGGGTTTCTCCTTAAGGGTAGCAGTTTGATGGCATTAAGAAGAATGGGATAGCTTGGGTTGTTTATCACCCGTCATGTTCTGTGTGTTAATGCTTATTCACATCATGTTAACTCATTTTTATGCCCAAATAGTCAAGAGTAATAAAATAAGATAAGATGTTCCTTTAATAGTCCTGCAGGGGGAAATTCCAAATTTACAGCCGCATACAGACATACACAGAGATATTAAAGAATAAAGAAACTTAGATTTAAGTTAAGAAAAAAGAAAAAGATATGTACATGAGTCATATTTACATGTGTACAGAATATGAATAATGATATGGTTTATTGCACGCTGAGGTTTCTGTTGTGGAGTCTGACGGCTGCAGGAAGGAATGACCTGCGATACCTCTCCGTCACACACTTCGGGTGGAGCATCCTGTCCCTTATGTTAGCTAATATTAAAAGTTTTCAGTGCCCTTCTCACTCTCTGATTCATCCTCTAGTGTCTCTTCTGTTTCCACAGGGACTGATTCAAATGCACTGTTTGAACAGGTTTGATCTCAGTTTGCAGTTTTAGTCATTTCAACATAGAAATCCAAAACTTTGAATTCTTGATTCAACGGTGCCATCATTTTCTTCATACAATAGTTGAAGCTTTCTGTGATACATGATATGTTTAAGATACCACAGTACAGCTTACTCTGCATGTTTTCCTCTTCCTGTATAAACTGGCTATTGAAATCAGTATATTGATTAGCATTTAGTGTAGCCAGTTGTGCATTGCATCTCACTGACAACCCAAAACATCTGGCTGGTTTATAGATCCAGTGTGGTATGAAGAGGGAGATGAAAAGCTACAGGGCCTCCCGACCTACAACATGCTTTTTTCTTTGTTAGGTTTTTTGTTTCATTTTTGACAGTTGCACAAAATAAGTAAGAAACAGCGAATTTTTCCATCTTTGGCATTTATCCGAAAGGCTTTAGCACCAAGAAGAACAAGTACGCACTTAGAAGTGTTTGCCTCTAATCAGCCAAAATGGGTGATTGCTGTAGGATGGATAAATGGAAACAAACCTAACTTTAAAGGTGCTAAGAGTCAATTTAGAGAATTTTATGATTAGGTCTAAAGTTAATAAAGTTTTTCATTAAGGCGAACCAACACAAACAAAGATATGATCAGTCTATATAAATAACTGTGGTACAGTGATCTTGCTTTATGTCTCTGATCCTCCGATCAAAGACATGAGAATTTTCTTCATAAATGAGCAGATGAGATTAAAGAGATTAAAGATGGAAACTGTAACCACACTTCTGATCTGATTTATTCTTTCTAATCTCTCTTCGTTCTCCTTTCATGACTGAAACAAAAGGTCGTTTAGTGCAAACTGTGGGTGACACACGTCAAATCACTCTCAAACTCCAGCGGTGAAAAATGCACTTAACTCCCTCTGGCACCTTTACACTGACATCACAGAACACCTGATTTATGTTTGTTGTTCTACTACACCTGGCTCTGTCCCATACTCTCAAACTTTGTGTTGTGAGTCAGTCAGACGAACATACCAAACCGGCTGTTCCCACGGTAACACCACACTGAAGACCTCATTAGTTTACTCTTATAATGAAAGTCTACTAAACTCTCGGCTTCCTCCTCTCCCTTTTCCTCAAACTCCCTTTTTTTCATAACCTTTTACTCATCATCCTGCTAAGACTCTTTGGGATATCACTCCCACTTTTCTTTTACACCAAAGCTTGAATTTCTTGCTTAACTTTGACTCCTTTATGCTGACACACACCCATAACCTTTACCTCAACTCCTCTGTCAGTTGAAACTCTAACACACACACATCCTCAAAACTATAAACCTCTATTATTCATGGAAATATTAATCACTTCTTCCTTTCTAGTTCACCTGGTTTAGTTTTATACTAAAAGTGACTTTTACACTTCCAAGTCGATTCATTTAATGGGCAGGTTCAGCTTCTCCTAAAGAAAACTCCCATGATACATTAACTGGTTGTCAACTCAAATCATAAACATGTAAAGCCATGACTATTTTATTCAAACAAGCTCCTTTTATAGCTTCTTGTATTATGAGAACATATAATAGTTAATCCGGTTATCTTATATTTAAGGAAAAAAAGGGTTTTGTAAAAAAAAAAAAAAAAAAAAAGGTTTATAATAATAAAAAATAAGTACTAGTTTTTGCATTTGTCCAAAAAATATCTGACATATCAGCAACTGTGCCGCAAAATCCTTACTCTGCTATGGTTACATTAAAAAAACAGCAAGGTTTAAGTTTGACAATGAATGAGCCTTCATAACTTTCCCCTTAGCACCTAACCACGGAGGTAAAGTGACAAAATTCTAGTTCTTATAGTTGTTATAGTTCTTTTCTTATCATCCGCCCCAGGGCTGCTCCAGGAGAGTGCAGTGAAATTATGAGGAGTCATCAAAATGCAGGTATATACATGTTCTCAGAGGGTTGACTACCACATACTGTAGGACTGGAGGCATGTCTGTTATCAGTGTCTGTAAATCTTACTGCCCGTTAAGCTGTTTCAACCCACTTCACTTTCAAGTCAGGTAGGTTGAAGTGCAACCAAAACAGAGTCATTCTAGATACCACACTTCACTTGATCTGATTTAAACTTGGTTATTTTCAAAGGTAATCATTGTATGATGCCTTATTCTCTGTTTTTGTCAGCTCCCTTTGATTCTTTTGCAGCATTTTCACCTAATTTCCAAGCAATTTCACACATGACAAAATTGGGTGTACTGGGGAATAACAATCCCCCCCAAAAAAATGTGTATATCTTACCAACAATGATCAGCAGCACTCCTATGAGGGGCAGCAGGCTGATATTGAGTGAGCAGCACAGAGCCACACAGGAGATGATGAAAGCGACGATGAGGATGAGGAGGCCGATGATCATCAGAGCAGCCACTGCCTGAGCCCAAGCTAGAGTCAGGAAACAAATATACAGATTAACAAACAGGCCTTACTGAAGTCTATATAAACATTATTCTCGAACTGTTTTTCTACTTTTATTCAGATAAGATCTTGGTGGTAAAAATGTCTTAATTGAGTAAGTGACAGTATCTTTAAGCATATTATCTCTGATTAAGTTCTGCTTTTCAATGTGGCGACTTTGTTGTTGACAAGTCATTAAAACCTTTCAGTCAGGATAGAGATATAGCCAAGTGAAGGTCGAAACTTGGCAGAATAGTGATTTACGTCAAGGAGTATTATATCCACTTATTCTATATAGTCTGAATTCTTTAGACAATGTATCACAGCATCAACATTTTAAAGTGCCCTTCCTAAACTTATAAAACCCAACCTTGTGTCGTTCATGAGTGGAGGCACAGTACAGAAAGCAACAACTGCACAGTATATTACATTTTAAGTCAAAACAAACTGTTATCATTCCTGTCTGTTTAGTTGGAAAACTGTTTTGGCATATTTCTGGTAAAAAATGAGCAGTGTGTTGTGCAATGTGTCCTCAAAAAATGCAGCAGCTCACTCTCATTAGTAACATCAACTCATGAAGTCACATTCCACCAGTGAAGTTCAGGCTGATATCGAGAGAGAGGGGCGGGGGTGCAGCTGTCGACTTGCTGCTAACACCCAACTCACTCTTAACAGCACTTTCACTCATTCACTCTGTAACTGTGCAGACATGGCCTCTGTAATTACAAGAAACAGAGTCTAAAACAGGCAGGTCTTAGCATGAGTGGCTGTATTTGTCAAATGTTCTATATATTTTCAGACGTGGGTTTTTGTTTTCATAGTTTATTAAATTCTCTTTGCAAAGGACTAAAATATGGGCAAAGACTTTCACTGAGACTCATATTAGTCTGCTGTTTAGTTTACTAATCAGACTGACACGGGCCATTGTATTTACTTATCACAAGTTCATAAGTTTGAATGGTAAAAGAAAAGTCAATGCACACTAAGGTTTTTCTTCACCTGTTACACCCAACTCTTTGTAACTGGATAAGACAACACCCTAAATTATTCATACCTCTATGTGAGAGTGTGTGTGTGTTCAGGTAATGCCCTACCCGCCTCAGCCTGAGGTACATCTGTCATTATGCACACACTGACACACGCCAGACTAGTTCAACCAGTTCTGTTTTAAGCCACACACCTCATTATGCTGAGTGGCAACCACGGTCACCAACACCACATTTCATTCTGGTGTACTTTTATCATCTTCCTATCAGGACCAGAATAATAAACCCGGACCTATCCAAAGAATTATTAACTCACCACCTCTGTAATGATTGGACAGAGCTTCAGAGTTTGTTTATCTGACCCCCCCCCGCTTAAGATTAGATTGGTCATAAACAAAGCGGTTGGATGATATCAGCCAGCCTGGGAGAGTCAGACTTTCCCACAAAAATAACTGCAGCAAAGCGGGTATCAGTAAAAAGCACTCATGTCAGTGCAGAAATCAGCTAGGCTGTAATTATCCTGCAGTCTCTCTTAAGGTTTAGTCCTTTGTGTTTGAAATATAAGGTTGTCATTCCTCCACATGGATAGCATTCAGAGGTACCCCAACAAAAAGATGATCTGTGAAGCTGTGAATTTAAGATTATTTGAATAAGTCTGTCTTCACTATTAGGACTTAGAGGCATCAACTGAATTCTGATCATAGGCAAAGAAAGTTATTGCGTGTCATTTCTGTAGCCAGGAGTCTAACAAAAGATGAAGTTTGATAACTATAAAGCAGTGTGGAAGCTGTTGTCTTTATTATGAAACATCCAGTGTTTTCCCCTTTAAAGGCAGGCAGATAAAAATAAAAAAACACCATCACTCATAAAACAATGTCAGAAAAATCTTACTAATCATATAACACAGGTCTTTTCTTTTCTTACATTTTTTTGCAAGGATTACATTATACAGCTGTTAATCAGCTTCCATTCACTTTTCTAAGGTTCAAATCTGCATATATAGTGCATGGCCATAATGGAGGATGTCTTCATGTCACTGCCTTGTTGTATCTTTTGTGTCTTTATTAACCAGGGTTACTTCTATGGAGACACTAGCAGCACAGCTTGTGTCCGTTTCCAGCTTGGGAAGAGTCTATCTCTTGTGAGCCCTGATCTGATACTTGTAATTCATGTAAAAATGTGGAAAACTGCTGCTTGGTGTTGCTGCACTGCTTCTTTGTTCCCCTTTTAAGTTGCTTTAACATTTTAAAAAGGTGTATGACCACTGACTCCCTGTCCCAGTAACTCTTACTTAAAAGCATCCAGCTGTAACACCAGTCTACCTGATCTGATTGGAGAGAAAGGGTTTCATCACTGCACTTTTACATAACCACCGTCTTTAACTTTTGTGTTTGCAGAAAGTACCTATGCAGACTCAGACTCTGCTATGTGCACTGCATAAAGCTCTGAACCTGACAAGTGTATTTTTCTCTGAAGCATCCAGGGCAGCTGTGGTTTTACAGTCAAGGATAATACTCATCAAAAGCTCGTAGAAAAAAAAGGCTTTCATGCAGGCACTGGGGATCAAAATGACACTGTAAACTTTCCCTGGAAGGACTTTAATGGGACACCTGCCCAGCTAGGAGCTCTCAGAGCAGTTCCTCACAGTTTTACGGTTTAATTCATGCTTTACAAAGTCCCTTTTCAACAACTACTTGCTTTGCTGAGAAAGATAGAGAAATCTGTGCACAAGTTAACAAGCCAGTCTGGAATTCAAGAGGAGCCAAGTTCGAAAGACAGTGAAAGTGGTGTTAAACTGTGTGAGTTTAACAAGTGTGAGCATGCTTAAGACTGCATACAGTAGTTTTCAGTAATGAAACAATTCATCTTCAGCAGATAATTCACTTTTTAACAATAATTTGACTGTTCCACGTGAATAAAGCTTCTTTTAAGCAAAACTGCTGAAGAGATGTGAGGATTTGATCTCTTTTTTTTTTAAAGTTTGGTCAACATTGATCCAATAAGTTTGTATTCTGGACTCTTGGTTAAACTAAGTGAGTAGGGATGCACAGAATAATCAGCAAAGTATCAGTATAGGCAGATGATAGCTTGAAAAGTTGGAATCAGTAAAACTTTTCATATCTGGCAGTTTGATTATAGACCAGAACAGTGTTTTATTAAATATCACGTGAATGTGTGGAGTATTTTTATGTTGTTTGTAATTGAGTGAAATGCTGTTTGGTTTGATATCAGCATCAGTTTCTCTTGTCTTCTCTAAAATGTCAAATCAATGAACTTCTTTTTTCAAACGAATCAGTTGAGATGATAAAAATGTAGATGCTTCTTCACTACGACCGTTGCAGCTCTTTTAATTGTGAACTGTAATGTTCACAGGGAGGCTCAGTGGCTCAGTGGTCGAGTGGGTTATCTCTTAATTAGAGGGTTCAACCCCAGCTCCCCCATCACAGGCCGGAGTATTCTTGGGCAAGACACTGAATCCCAAACATAGCTAGTGGTGTGTGAGTGAATATGAATGGATTCAGCCTACCATAGCAACCTCTGCCATTAGTGCATGAATGTGGTGTGACTGGGTGAATGATGTGAGCAGTGTTTAAGTGCTTCAAGTGGTCAGAAAGACTAAAAAACACAAGTACAAGTCAGTTTAGCATATATATTGTGTGATACAGTTAAGTTTTAAAACTCAAAGTATCTAAACAGAGGGCTGTTCAAATCATCAAATATCGGATGTTTCTTGAGGATTTTGCTCCAATTAGGTAGGGATATTTCTTATTGTCTCATGGCGTTGTCTCTGTGCCATGTGAACGCTCCATGTGCTATGCCAATTACACCTCATTCAGAAACATTAAACATGTTTGTTCCTGTAGTTCTCAGGAAAGCGTCAGCCTTCCTTTTTGTACAGGGAGTGGCTTTACAACAATGACAGGGAGGCTGTTCAGTCTGATTCAAATATTCACAGCGTCCCACGACCACACACATCCACTTTGCTGGCTCAGTTTGCCTCCTCAGTTTTCAGTTGAACACCCTATTACCACAAGTATCTGGGCCAGAGCTGTGACACAAGAACGCTCAGGGAAACCTCGGGGCAAAAATGCGTCCAAAGATTGAGGCAGCAGTGTTCTGGCAGCAGAGATCGACTTTTGTTTAGCAGCAGCAGTCATGCTGGGACAAAAAGAGACTCCAAAACAGAAGCAACAAACAGTTCAGACAAAGAAGGAAACTACAGGAAATGGTTTGAAATGTCAAAAAAGACAATAAAAGGACAGAAAATATAGAAGAAAATGTCCTTGCAGTGTACATGAAGGATTTGTGGCACTGCTTTTATAACTTTGAGAACTACAAAAAAGTGTTGCCCTCTTTTTTAAAGTCAGAGTGGTTACAATCTGTTAATTGTAAATCCATGTGTGTCCAAGAATGTCTACTTTGAAGAGTACTATTCAACTTTTGTTGAAACTTAGTCTTGAAATTCTCAAGCTGCAATTTAGACAAGAGAGGTTAAGCCAGTTTTGACAGGATTTTATGTAACTGACAAAAAATGATACTTTGAAATGTGAAAATTCAAGCACAACAACCTATAAGTGAGAAAAATATATTAACTTTACAAAGTCATATCTTATGAAACCAATCAAAGAAAAACCCTGAATCTTTAGCTATCATGTTGGACCATGAAAAGCTTCTGATTCTCATTATCGAGATGCTGAAACCATCAAATATTTGCATATTTAAAACTAAGACTTAAATATTTAAGTTTCTAGCAGCCAAAAAAAAAAGGTTTAAATGTGAAAGAATATTTGGGTCAGCTGAGCTTAGATAACAGATTTAAGTGTAACATTGCTTTTTATACAAGCAACAGTGATGTTTAAAAAGAAGGAATAAAGTGGTCTAAAGTGAATCAAATCAAGGATAGGAAGAGTTTTAAATGTAGTCAGCGTCTCTGTTACACTTTTTTCAGATCACAGCATGGAACTTTGTGCTATCAGAGTTTCCTTTATAGGGGCTGATGAGGGACAACAATACAGTCTTTGTTTGAGACCGTAGGTGTAGAATAACAGAAATACAACCTGAGAACAGGTACACAGAGAGACAACAGAGCTTTACTCAGTTTAAGTTATTGTTTAACATCATTTCAGACTTTAAAATGTGTGTCACTGAGATCTTGTATCTTTGGTTTAAACTACAATGGCAAAGAAAAGCTAAAAAGGCCTGACAGGAAAACACACCTCGAAAGGCATCTACAAATCCTTTTTTTAAGTACAGGCCATAGATCATTTAAAATATTCAACATCTGCTAGAGGTTTATTCCCCATGCCAACTTTTTTTCAACACACTGTGAGCAGTTCTGGGGGAATAAAGTGTATATAGCTACAAGAAAGGTAAAATATTATGGTACAGATAAATTTTAAAGGTGCAAAAACTCTACTGGCTCAGGACACTATCACTGTTTTCCAAATGAAATTTTATCCAATGTAAATTATCATTAGAGTAGTCCACCACCATTTATATAAAGGTCAAACAAAAGGTGAAATGTAGCCTCTTATTTCCTTACAGTAACTAGTCTAAGAATTAGCCACAGGTTTCATAACAGCTGTGATCAGTTTTAATAGTTTTTAATGAAAACTGCACCTGTTGTTTTGTTTAAAGCTCCATAAGTTTCAAGATTTTAAATGGTTCAATTTTTGGGGTTACCGAGTGAGGAAAATACCTCACTAGGTCCCCTTCAGGAGTGTCTTTTTTAGTTGTATTTTTGGAGGGAAATACTAATGTTGTGGGTCATTAAAGGCCATTTAGACACTTTGGTATACTTGTTTTTGCCCCTCATTAGATCAACATTAAAACAGATTGTGAGCAGGAGATATTTCAAGAAAGTCAAGTCCTGAAGTGACCATAACAACACCTGATACAGCTACAGTCCAACACCTGTAGTCAATCTCTCTTCTTCCTACTGTATTTACTCAGGCTGGAGGTAATATAGGCGGTCTCTGACCAAAGTTCAGGCTGAAGAGAGGGCTGTGGTAGGCCTTTCTTTCCCTTTTAGCCTGGACTTTGGGGCCACTATCAGAGGTCAAGACCTTTTATATCCTACTGTTGAATTTTACAACCTTGGCCAAATAAAACTATAGAAACAGCTCATGTAAACAACACATTTCACTTGTTTTTGGCCCATATGCTCTACTGTTCATGGTCCCATTCTGTCCATGTCCTGTATCTGACACTTACAGTGCTCCATGAGTGACTTGCAGTCCCAGTTGTCATTCCTGCCTCGGCACACGTCCCACATACTGGCATAGTGGGACTTGGCGTCCTCGTCCTCCACCCATCCTGATGTAGCCGCGATGGCGATTATGTCAAAAATAATGGCGAAAAGCAGCAGCAGGGGTACAATCCACCTGCACCGGGGGTAGGCGATCCCACAGCGGAACATGACCGATGATCGGAGCGTGTGGACCGAGGGGCAGAGCAAGGACGAGGTGTGGGAAAGCGCGGAGGTATCTGACCGATTAGACGGTGTGTTGCTCGTCTTTTCAGCAAAAGACAGTCAGCAAGTAGGTGTGGTGTGAATACCAGATAACAACCCCACCCGAGTGTGTAATGCAAACCTGTTTTAGGACCTGAAGGGCTGGGCTTGTCTGGCTGTGAGCGCTGAGTCAAGCCCAGCCCCACTGACTGTGTCATATTACACACACAAACTTAAAACCGCCTATTAAAACCAGAAGTCTCTCCAATACTTGAATGTATGACATGATAAGTGTTAGGAGTAAGTTACAACAGGTAGATTTCGACTTGGTTGTGATTGGTCAGAGTGTGACAAACAGGGCAGAGAAAGAGAAACGAGGTAGATTGTGAAATGATGCAGTGAAAGAAAAAGCCGCAAGATGGCAGTCGAGTTCACAATAAGTGGATCTGTGGCTCAAATTACAGTTTTTCTCAGTCGCTTTGGTGCATTAATTCTCAGACCAGAATCAAAGTTCTCACAACTATTATTTCACCCTCCACAACATTGAGTCATTTGTGCACATCATTCCTCTGAACAAATTATAAATGCTCTTAGACATGTATCAGTTACTTTCATACAATTCTCTGCTGTTTTATAACATTATCATTTGCTCATGTCATGTCAATCAAAATGAAACATACTAATGAATGCTGAATAGTAATTTCCTTCAAAACTAATAGTCCCCATTTCATCGCTTGAGTCATTACATAAAAAATGGCTGAATTACAGTTTTTCTGATTCACTTTGGTGTATTTCTCACATCACAATTAACATTTGCACAACAGTTAGTGCATTTCTCAGAACAATTAGTCATGCAAAACCGGGTGGATTTTTACATTGTACAATTACTTAACTTTCAAAAGCAAAGAAACATTTGCTAAAAATTATACCAAAGATAAAAGACGGACAGAAAAAAATAACAGGCTCAGGAAATTTGTTTTTCACATCTTAAGACCCTTCAGTATTCTTACCATTGACCATAAAACATTTGCTTTACTGGATGAACCCCTTAATCCATGGACGTTAACATGCACTATTGGCATTGCAAAGTGAGTAAAAGTTATCCTACTGAGTGTTTGCTGTCAAATGTCCCCATTTTCTGAAGTAATTTTAATACATTTTTATACTCAGGCACTAAGACAGGCTGTTATCACTCTCATATAAAAAAGGACAAAGATTCCAAATTTACAAAAGTTAGCACCCATCCATTGTCTGCTTTGTGCAGATGTCTACTTCTTGGCTGAGGTGTTAGCAAAATGCTTTAAATTAGTCATGATAACATCATTTCCATAAACTAAACAGTGTCTGCCAAGGACAGATTTTTATCATGACACCCTGCAGAACTGCTTGTTTTGATTTATTTGCATTCAAGTTTGATCTGGCATTTGAAAATCATGGCCAGTAATTCAACCCCAAACTATTTTGCTTTGAGAGAGTAATAATAAGTCCCACATTTTAGGTTTTGCCTTGAGTGCTTACTTGTTAAAAGTCACTTCCAGATTGATCTGGTGGTTTAATAAAATCATGACCCCTGCTGGAAAAAGACAGCTGGAACACTCTCCCTCTGCAAGGAAAGCCTCTGATCAGGATGCCAACCAAGGACCAGCTCGCTGTGAGGCGACAGTAACAATCCAGCCTGGAAAGGTTTTATTAACGATGCAACTGAAAGAGGGTTTGTGGGGCCTTAAATATATCACAATGCATTTGTTTAATAAGGAGAGGATACAACCTAACCTACTAGTGTAAAACAAATTTTCAGTATAAGGAAGATAAATAAGAGTATTAACAATCATATGATTTGTTTAAATAGGATTTATTTTATTTGAGCTGTGCCAACTCACATACATACAACAACAATGCTAAAACTACACAGTAAAATGAGAAAAAAATGAGGTATGATGCCTTCAGGGAGATTTCTGACTTTGATATTTAAAAAAAAAAAGTCAAAAATTTAATTGCATTTTGCTCATTACTTGTGAAACTTAACAGTTTTTGCTGAAGATGTCTTTCTGACACATTCGCATAAACCAGGGAGTCATTACACTGGCATCGAAAAATACAGGTTTGAAAGAATAAAACAACTCAACTTGAGTTGAATCACTGAGTGCAATTTCTTTTGTTTTAAAATATAGAGGAATTAAATCCACATTGATCAAGTCACAGAGTTACGCTCAGAGCCTACCAGCAGTAGAAGTGAGAAGAGTGTCACTTTGATATATCTACTTTCATACTTTGTTCTTTTACATGGCCTGTCTACCTAATCCAATGTAGGTACTATGTTTGGACTCATACTGCCTCCTGTCACAGGGTAGCATATTTTCACAACCAGCCTTAACTTCCCATCTGGATTGAGAAAGGAAAATTGCTTATGTTACTCAAGTTCTCACTCCTACCTAAAAAAAAGTCACCAAGAACCAGTTTGTGAGAAATCCGAGGAAATAATCCAGCCTCAACCACTCTTTTCTTTGCTTCTTTGCTTCCTCAGGAATACACTTACTAAATATTTGGTGACATGCAATTTTAATGATTGCCCCTTTGTGATAAAAAGAAGTATCTATTGGATCATCGAGAAATGTTGTGGCAACGTAACCCTAAAACCCAGTCAGGGATCTCGAGAGGTGTTTGCTCTTAAAAACTGCGGTGAAAAACTTGGTAAATTAAGGTTCAAATTTAATCTTTGAACTACTGATGTTGTCCTGGCAGTGAACAAATCATGTTTTCTCTTTGGTTTTATCAAATAATAGTCAGATAAATACAATCAGTTCAGGAATGATTATAAAAAACTACTTGCAGTTGTAATAGAAATTTCAGGCTTAGACGAAAAAAAGGCTGTTCCTACTGAGCTGGACTGAAGCAGTAGAAGTCTATAAGTCTATAATCAAAAATAAAAAATGGTGTGGAACTGGAACCGGCTTTGTCCAGAAGAAACTAGACAAATAGGTTAAATTATTCTTTCCTTCGGCCTAAAATTAGCAGTACCATGCTTTAAGTCCCTGTAGGTGCTGTAGTGAGACTGCTTTCATTCGATTTATGCAGCTGACAGCCTTGGTGACATGCATTGTCAGCTCGAATTAGACCACTTGAGAAAGTTTTTTTCCCTTTTTTCCTGCTCTGCTTCCTTTCTTTGTGTCCTCAGATTTCATTCTGCATACGTGCTGATTCACATTCAAGTACAGAACAAATAGTGCAGTTTTGACTGAGTTGACAGAGGCTACCTCTAAAAAGACTAATATGTGACTGACATAAAATATAACCCCTGAAATGAGTCAGACTTCACGCCCTTAAAAGCGTAAGAAAATGTTTGATTACAATTTTCTGCTTCTGACCGCATTCATTTTTCAAAACTATTCAATCCCACAGATCTCTGTAACTGAAAAACTTTGGCTGTAACATCTCACCTCCTCCCTGAATCATCAAAGTGCAGGTTCAGTGCTACCCCTGCTGCTGCTGGAGGGTCTGAAGTCCTGGCAAATTACAACCAGTCTGTACAAGTTCAATATGACCACCAAGAAGTTCTTGATAGCGAAGAAAATGAGCATCTGGTGAAAGACTTTGAAGGATGTCATGACGATGAGCCTAACGACCAAAAAAGGTCCATCCTGGATAAACAAGGCCTCCACAATGTTCCACATGTCGGTGCTGTGTTTGGTTAGAAGGGAAACCTCCTGGGCCTCCAGCTCATCCTCACTGTCTGGTTTGGAGTTCACCACTACAAGAAAACAAATAGAAAAAAATGTTATTAAGTAGAAATAATAATTTCATTTCTTTTCACTCTTAGCTGTAATGATTTACTGTTTTTATTAAATGATTGGCTTTTGTTGTGATGGAGCCAAGCTGCCTCAAACCTCGGAGCTGAGTCCCTAAACAAGAAAAGAGAAAAATGAGCAACCTGCTGAATTAATTTGCCTCTGCAGTTGTTTTGACCTGGATAGTAGAAAAAACTAAGTGGAGACAGAGGCAACAAATTAACTTCATTACAATCTCAGTTCCCAGCAGCTGTTATGATAAGTGCACCCTGCTTTATTGCTTTCAACCTGCCGACAGTTTTCATGTCTACGAATAATACCTGCTGAAATACTCGTCCATACTTTTGCAGTTCAAGTCAAACTCTAAAAATGAGGATTAAATCATATCATGTCAGTCATATCATTTTATCATCATTTTCTAAACCCATTCATGCAATAAACAGGGGCATGCCCAGACTTTTTGGACTGAGGTGGTCTACTAGGGCACTAGCTCATCCAGTGGGAACACCAAGTATGTGTGGGCAAAGACACGAATGAATGAATCTCCACAAACTATATCTACCTAAACTTCTAACACCAAATAATCATGTAGATACTATATTCCTGAGAAAAAAAATAACCTTCAGTGCACCAGAAAAGTAACGTAAATCTTCTTGGCTTGATTCAAGGACTCAGTAATTGTTTGCCCAAAGTAACAACTTCAAATACTTTAAAACAGCAAGCTAACTCCTGCACACAAACTGTACAAAATGCATCAGTTGGCATTGTTTATAGTGTGAAAATAGATTTGTAAGTATCAATACAAGAAAATGTGCTAATGCTACTAGCAGGATGTTCTGAAGTGACTGTTTTCTCGGTAACATTTCAGTTTCAACCGACCAGTCCAAATATAAGAAAACACCCAGAAAACAGAAAATTTGGCACAATTCACCTTTCAAGGCTAAATACAGGACACACTGTCTGTAAGTAAACAATGGGGATCTGGTTTTGCTGAGCTTGGCTAACAATAGAGAGCTAGCACCACCAGCCCTCTGAGTACTGCCAAATCACACCATGCTACATGATACCATCTGTCACGCATGCTTGTTTACATCCAGAGAGTAGGGGGGCGTCATGGCAGAAGTCATTGTTGAGCTCCAGCTCCAGCTCCAGCTAGTGGCAGGTGGCAGGGGGTCGCCTTGTACACAACATATGACTGACATTCTGCGTCTACTAAAATGAGAGCATCAGTTAACTGGCTGGGTTCTATAGAGTTGCCTACTCTTGATTTGAGACATACTCGACTCGGGAGAGAGGGATGCAATTTTATGGTAATAAATTCCTGTGAGCTTGTTCTCTATATTTTCCACAGGGATGTTTGTGAAGTAAAAGGCAAATAACTTTGGATTTCAAAACCCTGTCTGTACCGTTTACAGTTTACACTGGGGGAATCAGACTACCAATTTTGTGACAGCTGGGCTACCTCTCAGGACTGATAAAGATTTTGATACTCATCTAAAGCTCCAGCACAGCTACTACACAGACCTACAGTAACTTCACTCGGCTTTTCCTGAACAAAAATTAACCTTACGACTCTGAACATGTGGCACCTGTGAGTCAACGCTTGCTTGTGTTTGTGCACTATTCAAACATGCTGGCAGTAACTGCAGGGTCATACTAACAGACTGACACACCCACATAAGTGAACACTAACACACACTATGTGTGCTTCACTTGTAAACACAACAGAGCTCTGTCCACTCAAGCTCTAAGTGCTCTAAATGCACTATGAGAGAAGAGCTGCACATGAAAGTAGCGTTTGTAAATTATTGAAGGTTGGATTATGAATAATAGACAACATTAATGAGATTTGTGGTTTACATTATTTCCTATACTCACTCATAACTTCAAAAAATCCTCTAGTTTGGCTGTTTTTTTGCCAAACTATCTTTCATCAGCCCCGCTTTCTCAGTCAAACATAATTTAAGTATAGAACTGTAAGACTAGATTTCACCCCATGGGTTGTCAACACTTATACAAACTTCTCAAACACTTCCTTTCTGTTGGTTTTCCATTTTTTGTGAGTCTATTTTAGAAGCATTTATCTGAGGGACATTCTCATATTCCTAATAAAAGCCCCTGTGTTGTTTTTTTTTTCTTGGGAATTGAAAACAGATTCTTGAGTTACTGATTTGACAAGACTGGAGATAATGGGGGAAGTGATTTCAGCCAAACTGTTTACTTTCAGCCCTGGCCTGGACGCTGCTGACTTTACTGATGTTTTTCCCCATTTCTAAACACACTGTTTAAACGGGCCGTCACTGGACTGGTGTAATGCACGATGACAACAGCTGCATTTTAAGTTGTAACAGCTTTGAAAAAGCAAAGCACACAAATTTTGGGTATAACACACAAACACACTAACCGGCCAGATGTAAGGGGAACTGCAACATGCTCCAAGTCCATACAGCAAGGATGATGTAGACCAGCTGGAAACTGTTTCCCCTGGAAAAGCAGCCAGAGTTAGTCCCATTAGATCATAAAATGTTGCAGGGAAGCTGCTTTGGAAATAATTTAAAGGGATATGACTTTTGGATACAGACTGAGTAACATCACTTTACAAATACTGTTGGGAAACAGGGTTAGAACATACTGATACACAAACACAAAAAAAGCACGTACATACATACACAATGACTCAATGTATGGCTAAAAAAACAGTAGGAGAAGTCACCCACTTGACATCCGACATAGTCTCACTGGTGAATTCCAGGATGTCTGCTGCAGTGCCGACAAAAATAAGGAGTAGCTGCGATAGCTCTTCACGTGTGACCCCACCACCCAGAGGAAGGAGCCACTTTCCCACAATTAGGAGGATAAGCAGGATCTGATGAAGAGCCAGGATCCAGTCGTTTGAACAGACGTCTGATAAAACCTGATTGATATTCTGGGGAAAGCAAAGAGAAAAAAAATTATTTCTTCGATGACAATTTAAGAGTTTTTTTTTAATCAAGCTAGTTGGGAGACGTTGGATTGTCAGAAAGTGCTGCCGACCTTTAATTGCTGTGGTTAACAGTTTCTGTGTAAGAGGGGTCAGGGGGACTTCACTTTAAATTGAGAAGACAGCTGATGAGAGACAGGAAATGACAGGAGTAGAGACGGGGGAAGACGAGCAGCAAAGGGTCATGGCCAGAAATCGAACCAGCAACTGCTGTGGTGAGGACTACAGTTTCTATAAGTGGGGCACTTAGACCGCAAGATCATCAGTGCCTGTAACAGTTTATGTTTGATACTATTCCAGTAATAAATCCCTACTTCACTGAATATTTGTGTATATTTCAGATTAAAAATAATCGTTGCTGTCCAAACAAAATAAATCAAAAAGGAAAGTCTTGTGAGAACATTTTTCTGTGAACAAATCCAATAAAAATTACAAAAGTAATGTCCTCTGGTCACCTCTCAGTACTTTTAAATAACATCAGCCTGAAGTCCACACATTTTTACAGATACATTGGCAACAAAGATGCATTTTCATTAAAAAAAAAAAAAGGATTAAATTCTTAAAATATGGAGATTATTTGCAGGGACACTGGAACAGGTAAATTGTGCCCCTTTTGCAGACCATTTTTCAGATATAACACTGAAAAAAACCTCCTGGTACTTGAAAACAGTATAGATCCACTGATTCAATGTCATCATTTTTGACCAAGAAAATAATAAAAACACCACCATATTTGGCCCGAGAAAGCTCCATTATGCTGCAAATCTTCAACATTGTTTTTCTAGCTTGAACACTGTAAAGGGCTGAGATCTGCAGCCTGTTTTTAGAGGTGCGCCCACCAAATTTGACTTTAAATCTTCCCAGTGAAATGGGTGTGGTAGGGGTCTTAGTGTTTATAAAAGCACTTGAAAAGGTCTGCTATCGATGCTTTCAGTCACACTGGTTATCAGACTCTTCTCTGCAGGGAAGAGGATCCAATATCCAATATCCAAAACAGCGGACAGGATCATGACAGACTGAGAGAAGGTCCAAAAAGAAAAATAGGAAACCAAGTTAAAAAAAGGAAAAGCTTTCTAACTTTACAACAAGTACAACAGCAAACATTCCAGAGATGTGGAGGGATAGAAACTCATTAGAGCCACAAGCAGCACATAGAGGATTGGTGCACACTGAGGGGCTGCAGGTTCTAGTATGTGGAGCAGCCCCAGTTTATATTGACTGTAGCGTCTTACGACACATCTGACATTGGTTCAAATATAAGAATAAGAATAACTTTATTGATCCCTGAAGGGAAATTCAATTGTCTGTCATTTCAAAAGTCATCTAATATTTATAAAAGAGTTTTAAATTCTAATGGAAGTGGGTACAAAAGATCTTCTTAATCTTTCTGTCTTGCAGCGAAGAGAGAGAGGAGCCGTCCACCACCATTGGCCCTTTGGTCCATTAAGGTGTTGTGAAGTGGGTGATCCATGTTCTTAAGAATAGTCTCCTCTTTCCTTAGTATACATCTGTCCACCACATCCTCCAGTGAGTCCAACTTGAATCCAACCACAGAGCCAGCCTTTTTCACCAGTTTGTTCAGATGTCCTACATCTTTGTGTTTGATACTGTGTTTCATGACCCTGTAAATCACCAAAAAGCAGTGGAATTTTGACGTTCAACTCAAAATTGCTGTTTCCCTTCTGGGTTACAGATGTAAGGGGATTTTTTGAAGCCATGATGTAAGACAAGTGAAGCCCACACACTTAGCTCAGAAAAACATCCATGAACAGAAACTTTAGGAGGTGCTATGAATCAAGTTTGAACAAAGTCATACCTCATGAGTGTACAAAATTATTCATCTGAAGCATAGACCAAAATATAGCTAGTCCTATGACATCCTGTTGCACCAGGATGTCATAAGATCCTTTTGGTAATGCTGACTTTGATACCGTTGAGTCTAATATTCTATTTGCTATTCTGAGAGGGTTAGCTGGGATGCTAGCTGTTGTATTTGCCCTTCATACTTTGTCTGAAGTTTCCCAGGGGTGATTTATTTCCATTTCAACAAAACCTCTTTCTTGGGTAAAAATTATTCATCATCCATCATTCATACACTGAGATTATTCGCCTGTAGTATCTGATTTTGTTTCTTTACATAGATTATTTTTATTTATGTCGATTTTTCTTTTTAAGAAAACAATTTTATGCTTTTTGCTTTTATTTGACATGACAGCTCAAGAGACAGGGAGTGCAGGGAGAGAGTGGGGGACAAAATGCACCAGAAATCAGAACCTCATAACTAGCAAAAGAAGGACCCCACCCTTTCATATTAAACTGACGTAGACCTCTCAATAGGCATCCTCTCTTTGTATAACCTACTCCACTGCCTTCATATAGATAAGCTTTCTCGCTTAAAGCTGCAACAAAACAATAGGTCTTGTCCTTGCTACTGATCAGGCTTCTGATTCACACTGCTCAAATCAACGACTACCCAAAGAATAATAAATGTAATCTAATAGGACTGCAGATAACATTCTTTACACTCCCTATCAATCTGGCCCAATAAACTGAGAGCTCGAATCCTGCTGACCTTTTCATAGATCCTTCAGCGATAATGAAGAGAAGGGGGAAAACTTCAGAGGAATTCATGCCTCTATTAGTGGGGAGATCATCCAGCTCTCTGTTTGGAGGGTTCTTTCTGGTTTCTTTAGCCCTGTGGCCATAAAGGCTTTTCACAATAATGAATTTTCTCTCTGAACAGTTCTCCTTTCCAAACAGACTGAGGAATAAGTCCAAGTTTGGGATCCTCAATTTCAACATAAGCCTCCTCATTGATTCCACATAACCCAAATGCTGCTTTGACTAACCGCTCGCACAGTCACAGTTCATTTATAAGAGTCCCTTTAGAAAACATACCGTATGTGTGAAGTATGACTTGAACACATTTCAGATCAGAGCAAAGGTTTTCAGTGTGAGAATCAGTATCATTTCTAATTACACATTAATACGGAACATTTGTTCACAATTTGAAGTTGAATATTGAGTTTTCTGCGACAATTTGTAGATGAAATGCATCATGAAAGTATTAGTTAGTCAGTTAACCATTGAATTCTTTTTAAGTAGTTGGCTTTTTCTCCAACTTATTAAAACTAACAATAAAAAAATTAATTGACAAAAGCTCCACAGTTGCCTTTTCTAAAAGTTATGATCCAGACTATGACATGTTCAAGTGAAGTTTCTCCTTACATCTGATTCACTGATTTACTTTTAATGCTGACTTCAGACCATAAACTAAAACTTATTTAGCATCAGCAAGTGGTTGAACAAAAGAGGAACTGGTGAGTGAATCTTCCATGAAATTCTTGAGAAATCTGGACTTTTCTAATGCTCCAATTTGGAGCGTTTGATCAGCTCTACTACTTCAAATGAAATTTATGATCTGTACTAAAGGGTAAACATTTCTCGGGGGAAATCTATAAATATCTAAAATAAACCGGATGGTCATCCTTGCTCGTGTTCCTTCCTCTCATTTTGCAGGCGTTTCATGAAAGAGGTTAAGCTATGAAGTTTAAATGAAATTTTCAGAGTGTCACTCGTACCTTCAGGTGGTCCTGGTATGTGACGTTTTCCAGGGTCTTGTTCGAAGTGATTAATCTTTGCAGACTCTCCCAAGAGTCGAGACTTTTGCACTAAAGAAAAATAAAAGAGAATGTCATGGGCTGAATTTCACTTGGATTTTTCTGTATAAGTACAGCTGAAATGCCTCAAGTTTGGAAACAAAAGTACTATTTGATGGAAAAAGGAGAATAAATCAAGAACTGTGGCCGGTAAGAGCTTCAACTCACAACTGTACAACTCACACCCACAAACATCCGTCACTAGATTACATGACTGGAAAGCATGAGGCGTGTTTTTTCTTGTGGTGTGGGGTACCTGAGGGTTGCTGGCTTTGTCCTGCTGATAGTCAAGCTCCAGGATCCAGATGGAGGGAATGATACTGATAAGGAAAAGAAAGATGGGAGGCGAAAACCTGCAAGACAACCAAGACTGCTTGATTAATCTTTCATAAATACACATTTGGGAAAAAATGATGTAATAATAAACCAAATATTGACACAGCAAAAAATATTTGACAAAGCTGAAACTTGTCGGATATTGGCAAATAAATGACAGAAATGTTTAAAGATTACATAACCTCAGTATTATGTCTACACCCCGACAGAAAAATCTCTGCAATCAAAAGATAACTGACGCATTTTTAGGCAAAAGTGCAAAGAAATGCGGCCATTTTTTGTCTTGTTTTTCATTTTAGAGCAATAACTACCAGAATAAGAATCAGAATTTTTATTTTTCTGATATTTATCACTCTAAAACAAAAAAATGACTGAAAATATGTCATTTATCTTTTGACTGTTGCAGTCAGATTACCCAAACTATTTAACTTGGCCCAGAAATTGTGACTTTATATGTCTTTGACGTTTTTTAGTTTCCTTAGAGGCCAAACAATTGAATACGATTTGAAAAACATGTGTTTTAAATACAAACTTTGGAGAGGAAATTCATGGGTGGATGCTTTTCTCCAGAACAAAGCTGACATAATGTATTGCACTTATTTATATATTTATTTATTTATCAGTTTTGTATGTTGCATCAGTTTATTGGCTGAAACAGATCTATTACTTCTAAAAACCAGGCATGATTCAAGATCAGCGAAAGAAATTTGTGCAGGTCAGGAAATTCAAAAGCAAATGATTGTTTACAGATTAAAAAGCAGACATGAAGGAAGCAGTGGAGCCCCTAGAATAACAGTCCAGGGGTACCACCCCATCCTCACTGTCACAGGACTGAGTGAACAATAGCAGAGCAGGGACAGGCAGGATGTAGAGTATTTTAGGAGACGGGGGAAGGGATGATTGCATGCTTAATATATTAAGATCTATACAGAAGATAAAGGATGAAAAAAAACAGAAAGTTAGATCCCTTACACTTCAAATGTATGACATTAAGAGTAGCCTAACATGATCAGGGCACGAAACACTCACTTAAATATGCACATCATCTCACCATTTGTAGTCTTTTCCCTTTCTCCTCCTCAGTGTTATGATCATTTCAGCGACAAGCGGCAAAAAGAGGAAAGTCAGGAACCAGTAGTTGAGGTCTTTCTTCACATGTGTCACCCTCCAGACCCCTGTCAGAGACACCAGGATAAATAACGCTCTGGTTACTATTGCACATGTAAACTTACACATGCCCATCACGCTTGCCAGCATGTTGCAGGTCATTTTTATTTCTGCACTGCAGTTTCTTCCGAGGAAACTAACGTGGACGGTCTCCACAGTGAGAAAAAATCCGTGGGGTGTTGCTTTTTCGAACAAAGTCCCTAAACTTTAAGCCCCGCCCAGAACGACGGTCCTACTCGTCCCACTCTGCTCCACCTGACCTGGGATCAGTTTGCTGGGAATAACGGCGCTGCCTTATGGACCCAGTGGGCGGCACTTAGGTCTATGTCAAAGCAAGCTGTGACTGGTAGCCTACATTTTATATTCAATGAAAAAAATCAATTACAAGGTGCTCTGAGAGCGTACAGGAGAGGGCAGCAGCATCCCATCATGTTCACTTACCAGGAAAAACACTTCCTCTTCTGATGAGCAGGCTAACTCCAGGAAACTGTAATGTAAATCCACTGAGCCCTAAATGACGTACAATGAGTAAGATATGGACAGTTATACTTCTCTATTTTCCGGTGGCATAAAAATGTATTAAAGTCCAAATTAATAAACTAAAGAGAGACTGCAATGCAAAATTCAGTTCCATATTAAAATCTCCAAATAGAAATGATCAATCAGTGCTTCAATGTGGGGCCCTGTTTTGAGAGCTGACAATGTTTCTGTGTCTACTGTGTTATTTTATCATGAAATATCACTAGTTTGATAAAATAGAAATAGGGGAGATTGGGGTAAGTTGAGCCAAAGGGTAAGTTGAGCCACCCCCCTGCTTGGAAATGGTAAAAGTTCTATACTATCACACAAGTCATTGAACTTTCTATAACTGAAAGTGTTTACTCTAATGAGCTCATGAATTGGCTGTGCTGTGGACTGAACAGACTTGGGGAGTGGGGATAAGAAAAGACGGGGTTGTCTATTTAACATACAGCTAGTGATAGAGAACATAATGCGCATTACAAGGCTAAGACCACAGCAAACTAAAGTAAAATCCTTTTGATGTCATATCTTTCATGTCTTTCGTGTTTTGGTGTTCTGAAGCCAACCTATGAAGCAAAAAATATGTAAATGTACACTGCCTGGCCAGGAACATTTCTCATAAATCATCAGGATTTATCCAACAGAAAACCATCATTATGTAGTCCAATCACATATCTCATTATATCACTGTGGAGGAAATAACATGTCAGTCTAAACCCAGCCTGGTTTGAACACATACATACACACCAGTCATTTTTGCCCTACTTGGCTGCATGCAGAGTAGATATCTATTTAAATCAGTCCAGCCCTGCTGCCAGTGTAGGAGAGAGGAAACAGTAGAAGAAGGCCGTCAACCTCAGAAAAAAGGCAGACTTTTCCTGTCTTTGTTCCAAGTCTAATATCATGCCTCAGTCTGCACCATGTGAAATCACAATGAGAGTTTCAGACAACATGAAAAAGTCCAGAGAGTACTAGAGAGTATCCATAGACATACAGGGAAAGAAAGAGTAGTGTTATATCCTGCTTCAAAAAACATATTGCAAGCTGATTTTTTTTGGAACCACGGGTGTGTACTTGTGAAATTTGTCCCTGGTGTCTACCCTGTTTCCCGGTTTCCAAGCTCTTAAAGTCTGAGCATAAAAAGTGGCACTGCGACAAAAATCAAACCCATTCTAGTCAGGGGGTTTCCTCTTGACTAGAGCGACTTTATCTGCCAGATATTGAGACATATTCAGACAGCCAGACAGTCATAAAATAGAATAAATCTGCCTCTGTTGACGGGGACAGAAAGGCCGTCTCACATCAGACCCTCAGTCTTGTGTTGCCCAGTGATTCTGTGGGAAAGGGTGCTGTTCAAGACTCAGCTCTGGGCTGTGTGATGATGGGATGGCCGAGGGGCTCTGGTCACCGATCACAGAACAGTGATTCCCTCTGTGCTGCTGCTTCAATCAGCACTGCTACAAAGCTCACATAGAACCGCTCTGTCTGCTGAGTCAGCACAAAAATATGGTCTTTGTGATGTGGAAAAGAATAAAGAAAACCGGCGAAGAAATAATCTGCATCAGCAGCAGGATAGATGTTTGAAATCTTGCAGGTTATAACTGCCTTACCACTACAAAGACTGGTGACTTAAAAGAAAGAGAACTGGATCCCTTCAAGCAGAACTTAAGTTTCCGTTTGTTTCTTCAAATGAACAAACCAACACCCAAGCTATATTCTTATACATTGAAACATGGCAAAAATAGTTCTTGGACCGAACGCTCACCAAAATAAAACAATGAAATGACATCACTGGACTTTTTTTTGGACATATGATGCTCTATTTCCAGTTCTCTCACCTCGTCACTGTGTGCTGTGATTAAGGGTGACATATGCAGAAAAAAGTAGGCTGTAAGGAAAAAAAAGGGAACAGACCAGTAACATTTGGCTAAAAAAGCGTGCTACTATGGAATGAAGTTAAATGCGATGATTATATTCACATCCTCTCAGGTATAATGGAATATTTTGTGGCAAATTTTCATCATATTCACAAAAACCTGTCATGTCTGTCTGATCTTATTTTCAACAGTTGGACGTATCAAACTTGTACATCAGCAGCATAAAAGCTCCTTACATTGTGTTTACATATGGAGTGTATTTTTCTAGTTTTATTGCCTTTATTTCTAATAAGTTATTGTTCTGTGTACAGACCATAGACTGTATATACTTGTATACTATTTGTATATACTTCTTTATACAGTCTATGGTACAGACCCAATTCCAAAAAGTTAAAACCCCGAATAAAATGAAGTAAAAACAGATTTTGCTAATACTTTCAACCTTTTAATCAACTGAAAATGATCGGTAACACTTATAAATGGTAAACAGACCATTTATAAATGGTAAGCAAATAGTTTATTAATGCTTAATCATCA
Organism: Xyrichtys novacula; assembly: GCA_962446985.1. NCBI lineage: Eukaryota > Metazoa > Chordata > Actinopteri > Labriformes > Labridae > Xyrichtys > Xyrichtys novacula. Next base: position 18,294,448 of record OY660874.1, on the reverse strand, counting down.
TTTATAAATAGCATATAGACCATTAATAAATTGTTAATTTTACCATTTTAAAAACCTAACCCTAACCCTAACTTTACAATAACTAAGTAATGTTTATAGGTGGTTTATAAACCACTTATTAATCATTTACAAAGTATTACAAACATCAGGTGCAACTTTACAATAACCATCTAAGTAATGTTTATAGATGGTTTAAAAACCAAATATTTGCCATTTACAAAGTGCTACTGACACACATTTAAATCTGGATGTTTAACAACCAATATTTAAACTCTATATTAACCTTTAATAAATAGTCCATGAATAATCAATGAAAATTATTAATTATAATTTCATTGCATGGTAAAGTAACTATTCGCTTACATTAATAAACTATCTATTTACCATTTATAAATTATGGTTATTGTAAAGTGTTACCAAGTGAACTTAACAGGATCAAAGATTTGCAGTGAAATTTCAGGCATGAAAGGACCAGTGAAGTTTAGCAGCATCTAGTGGTGAGTTTTCAGATTGCAATTAACTAACAATACTTCACACCACGTACCTAAATCAATGGTGGTTTGGTTCTTGATTAAAAAAACATACATACATACATACATACATACATACATACATACATACATACATACATACATACATACATACATACATACGTGCATTTTCAATTTTTCCACATCTGCCTATAGTGAACTCCTAAATCTGATGCACTAGTCCTCTGAAATACATATCATACCTGGCATCTTCATGAGCACTAGAAACCTTTTAGTTTAAATTACCAGCAACTCTTGGAAGTTTATTGTATGTTTTGAAAAGTCACCATTCATGAGTATTTATTACCAGTTTGTCACAAACAGCACAATCTCTCTGAAGGCTTGCTAAGTCTGCCATTATGTTTTATTACAAATGACTTCCTGTAATCTTGTGTCATGAGCAGCTCCCTGTTATTACTATTGCTAACCACTAGGTGGCGCTTAAAACCACAGTTTCTACATGCTACAGAGCAGCTTTGAGAGTTACCTTTTATTAGTCAGCCTGACATTTATGATTCCCAAACCATTTAGCAGCACGCTATGTGAAAACAAGAGGGAGCAACTGAAGAGATGCTACTAAAGTTAGCAGCCACTGGTCCTTGTTTGTGTTGTGATTTATTTTTAGCTTTAAAAAAATGTTTTCACTCTGAGTGTGGAGTATATAACTCACATTTTCCAAAAGAGGCCTCCATTTAAGGAGAAATCCTTGAGTCTGACCCTGCTTTGTTTATTCATTTCATTTCATGGCAGCTCTGCCTGCTTGCAAGCATGTCAGAAACAACATAAGTGGATGACTCTTAGTGGATACAAACTTCCTTTAAACAGTCCAGGTCGTAGGTGAAGCAGGTGGCTGAATGGTTACACGGCCCTGGCCTTGATTCTCTCTCCTTGTTTTAAAAGAGCCTTCTTAACTCAGGGCCCTGCGGAGTCCCACATGTCAGGCATTTGCATGGAAGAAATTGGGCTTAAATGGGTAACACATGACTCATTCTGTCTCAGCCTCGACAGCTGCAACAAGCCAAGCACTTATTGGACAAATATGATTCGCCTCAGAGCAGAGCGAGTCTTCAAAAGCTTTTCCAATGTGGAATCTTTGACGTAAGACCAAAAATTAAGAGATATTGAAGGGGATTTGGTGTGAAACATATTGCGTTACACTCAGGCAATATCATGAGTATTCATTTTCCTTTTACTAGCTGGATTTTATTTCCTGACCTCAACCTGACAACTGTTATGAATTCTGCATTAGCAATCAAAACAAAGGACTATTATGCAGTGCGGTGCTGGCCCCCAGTTACCACTTGGCTCATATTGCCTGTACAGTAAACAGCCCACAGATGTTTTACATTGATATTAAGAACCTTAATTTGTCCTGTGTAGAAAAAGGCCAAGCATAGCACTGGGATTAAGCTCTCAGCCATGTATCACACACACAGCACAGACAGCAATCTCATTTAGCCTGAGTGAAGTTTACAGTGAGTGGGTTTTGCATAGGTCATTAGTTGTCTCAAAATACCCCCCTGTCACCATAGCAACTTCAAGTGACTGCTAAATTGCCTTATAAAATGTGATAAATTATTAATGCTGAGAGTTTTTTCCTTTTAATATGTGTGCTCAGGCTCCCAGCCCTGAACAAAATACTGTATTTTTTCCCAACACTGCTGTAATGGAACAATGCAGCAATTGTCTGTCATATTTCAAAACCAACCCATTGTCTCCTCTTTTCAACAGGCTGATTGCTATGCTCCTGATTTGCAGATACATCACAGGGATTTCACAGATTACAGCAGCATTGCATTCACAGCAACTGAAGGAGTCATCTAAATAAAATATCTTGTGACAAATCTAGAAATCTGGCTGCGTTGTAATTGCCCATGCACATGCTGTTATTTGATGTATCTATAATGCAGGACTCTGAGCCGAGATGGGAGGGTGTCATGCTCCAGTGAATAATCTGATCATAGATGTCTGCTGACATTTATGCTCGTTTTACAACAATTCAGTGTTTCAAAGAAAAGGCAGCAGTGATGCTTTGCACAGATGGTAAGTGCTGAGGTCACTGTCCTCAGTAGCTTCACAGTCAATGGTGGTTTGACCACTGGGAGAAATAACGTGACTGCTGTTTGAATAGCGCAGAGAAAATCTTAAATGCTGAGATCAGGTTCTTCAGTAATGCATTACTTAGATGTAGAGGTGATACTGTGACCTTTTTGCTTTAGGAATTCAGCTTTTTGCTTCTTTCCCTGCTCTGAAAACATCCACATAACTCACAGGCAGCTGTAACTCAATCTAACAAAATGCCTTTTCAATCACTCTCATCTTTTATAGTTATACCCATCAGGCATTTACATAAATACATTATTCATAGTTCTAATCCTGGTTTCAGATGGGGAGATATAAAACGTGTGTGTGTGTGTGCAAGTGTTATGAGTGGGAGTGTGTGTCCTGATGTGTATGCAGATGGCAGGGGAATGAAGCAGCCTATTTTGTTTGTAGTTTGCACATTTCTGATTCAGCCGAGCACCCTCCATCAATGAGGCAAATTTACATTTGCTGCGGCAGTAATAACCTAAAACCCATAGTGGTGTTAACACTTGTATACACTCGAATTCACGTTGGCCTGCCGCATGATTACATTTGTGTGGCGCTTAATAAAATGACTCACTTGACATTATCAAACAATTCAGCTGTAATAGTGGCCCATGAATGTGAAATTGTGTTTTGCAGGCAATTAGTTCATTGTGGAGGCAGTCATTCAGGCTGGGCAAACCAATGTTTTCCCTGCGAATTAATCTGCCTAAAAACATATAAATGTATGCTATTAGATGTAATCAATGGCCACAGTCATGAATGGATACAATAATTGGGTTGTTGGAAATGAGGGGCCTCACTGTTGAATATTTCAATTGAAAGATGTATTGCAGAAAACATCAATTATGCATATAGCACAATGAGATATGGTAGCTGGGATAAATAACAGTGATAAGAACTAAAAGGGGGAATGTATCCTTCTTTTCTGTGAGCGATAATCCACACAGTTCACTGAATGCAGTAATGCCTTTGATGTTCTGGAGATATGTCTGCATCCCAGATATTTATGAGCACAGCCAGTTAATATTCAGCCTACAGTAGCACTGGTTGACACCTGCAAATATTCAGAGGAATCATCCTAAATAGCCTCCGTATTGAGCTTGATTAAAAGCAACCCCCTCAATAAACTAATTGGATTTCTTGTTCATGTGCTGTACAAATAGGTGACTCACATATGACTGAATGGAGAGTAATGCAACACCGCATCATAATGAGACTGAGGGGCTAAAATTAGCCCTGCAGCATCACTTGCATCTCCTGTTACCTTTCCTAAAGTCACGCTGCCTGTAGACTGTAGCTTTTGCGATACTGCAGCACAGACAGAGGTGTTAGGTTACTATTCAAATGTGTTCCTGTGGACAAATTTACTTGATGGATTTTTAATGTCCCGGGGCTTTCCATTGATGATAGATGGATATCCACTGGGTAATGCAATTGTGCATACAGAATGAGTTGGAGATAGAGTGTTTTGCCCTAATTTCTCAGAAGCTTTCTTGAGTGAGTCATTTGTAGATTTTCATAATGCCTGCCAGTGTGATACAAAATGCGGACTTATATCACATTTAGAGCTTTTACTGTAAGCAAAAGTGATATTTTGCCATTTTCACTTGAGCCTGCCCTTTTACTGCCTATAATAATAAACTTCTACAAAATAAGATAAGTATCGTCTTTATATTTCTTTCAGATTTGTAAAACAAAAAGGTTCTACTATTGTTTAATGGTCTGGAAAATACAGGGCCTAACATTATGTTGGTTTAACACAATGACTGATAGAGTAGCCTGGAATTATTGGGGTATGTTTTTAACATAACCAAGATGGCTAAATTATGCAAATATGAAAGAAAAAAACCTGCATGAAAAGTTTTCTGCATGCAAGTGGTAACAGTTGTCAAGCCACATGTCTATGTGTTTATCTCAACTATTTCAGGAGTTGGATGTTGGAGTGAGCGTCTTAGTCTAGCTCACTAAGTTGTTGCTCTGACTACCTGCAACTATTAATGTCCGTTTCGAAAAGGTCCTGGACTAAATTACCTGATCCAGTTGCTTTATAGTTTGGTCAGATCTGCTTTTCCACCACCTCAAAGGGTTGGGCTCTGTAGTTGCTAAATGCTACATCATGTTCACCAGTTTGCTGCTAAATGGCTAATTTTTCAAAACAGCTATCTAAGAAAGCTCCAGCACTGTGCAGTGGGATGGACCTTCGTGTGTTTGATGCTACAAGACTGTTTGTTTTTAATGTGTATATTTGGGTATATTGTCCAATGTGATAAGTGTGTAGCTTTTGTTTCAGCAGCTTTTGCCTCAATGATGGGTGCAAAATGGATGAAATTTTAATTTCCCATCAAACATGATTTCTTTTTCCTTTCCTTTGGTTGATCCCACCAAATGGTTGATATATAAGAATCTCTTCAGCTGTCTATGAATTGATTTCTTACATGTAGGTATAACAGTTGGCCTCAATGTTATTTCAAAGATTGCATTACAACTAAAACTACTTTCCCGTCTTGAAACATTTCCAAATATTGGCAGAGGTTTGCAACATTATAGTAGCATTTGTATTGGTTTTTGTTGTTGTTACAACTGTTACTGCGGCTCTCAATACTGAAGTGACTTTCTGACCACATTTATGGCTCCCTGCTGAGGCTGCCTCATTATGTGGAATGTGGAACACCTGTGTTGAGAAAAACAAAGGTTTTTTTTTTACCACTTATGCACTCATTGTACACTGCTGCTGAAGGCAACAAATAACCAAGTACACACATTCTTCCAGATATTTTCTATTAAAAAGCATTTTGGGCTTTTTTTGTGTAGCTTTTTTTCTGTTTTCTGTGCTCACTCACGCAGTCAACACATGTTGGCAGTTTAAAACCCATAAGTTGGAGCTTTAAAGTCAAATAAAGAAAGAAGCTAAGGATGATTATATGGTGGCTTTTCTCTGCAAAATGAGGGAAGTGATTGCAAAACGTTGAAAACTGCTTCAACTGACATAAAAAGATCCGTTAAGAGTCATGAGGCTAGATCCAGATTCAGGCTACTTTGATATTCATGCCGTGCACATCATTGTGAAAACTTGTTTACAGTAGATTCAATTTTATGTTAATTTGTCCATTATGGTGTACAGTTTCTTATTTGTCTAAAACATTTTATCAGATATTGGAAACCCTTCTCCCTTTTGTTTATTCTTTCTTCTCATGCTTCAAGTTCACTCAGGTCAAACTATGTAAATATGACTCATTGATTTTCTTTTTAAACCCAATCTTATCACAAAGACCTGTCCAGATAGAGGACTATACTTGAGGTTGTGTTTATTGCACCCACCATTTATATCATGCAGTATATAATGCAAAACAAGAATCCCTTCAGTATTTTATAAATCACCTCTCTCTCTTTCTACTTCATTTTTAAAAATTTACTCCTAATAGAGATTTCTCAACATGGAGCTCCATTCACACCAATTCACATCAATATATGCATCACAATGTTGCAGTTGCTGCTGGGCACTCTCTGGCTGTTGACAAGCAAACACTTGCAATTGCCAGATAAGAGCTCGAGTGGTGCCATTGATTAACCAGGGACTTCATTATAGTGGCTGCCATTAACAATGCAACCCCATTGATTCAGCCACTGAAATGGCTGGGAGAGAAATCAGGGAAGATAACACTAAGAGGCACGCTTTATATTAGATTCACTGCAGGATCCCAGCACTGCTGCAGCCGTGTGTGAGACAGTGAGGCTCTGTGTACCACCTTTTACTCTGAAACGATGCACTAAACTGGTACTTAAAATATCAGAGTGTCACAGAACATTGCCTCAGCTATTTTAGTATTAACACATCATGTTCTGCAGCTTCTCTGAAAAGAGGGCACTTCAGAGACTCTCTATTAAGAACTTCAAATCAAGCCTGGTTTTAGGCTGACATTACAATCATACAAATTATATCCCATTATGCTGTCTTACTGAACCCCATAACATGCAAACAGATAGGAGAGTAATGACACTACATCTTCAAAATAAACTCCTGTGTGTTTTTAGGATTAACTATGGCACAGCAGCAGCATAATGAGAAAACATCCCTCTATTAGAGAGGAAAAAGCTTTCCTGGAAGTGAATCAATGCGTCTGTTTGCTCTGCCCGTCATTTCAGGAAGAAAAAAGCGCATTGCGTAATAGTGTACTTGAAATAGCTGGTGTCAGAAGTAGGCCTATGTCGCTGTTGCATGCTCTGTGATCTGAGTGGAGGATAAATGCAGGGCAAAGGGTGGATAATAGCGGGGAAACAGCGCAGCCCTGTGGACAGAGATGGTACCTCCCAACACATGAATAACTCTAGACAGCCGATAAAATACAGTTGACACAATGAGCAGCGGAGACTGAAAGGACAGTGAGTCTACAAATAGAAACTGTGAAGTTAAAGTGGGCTGTAACTTCAAAATAAATGAATAATAAAACTGATTGTTAATATATATGCTGACATTGCCCACCCTGCGTATAGAGGTATAGATTATGGTATTTTGATAGTTAATATTAATCAACATAATTATGTAAGGAGCTTTGATCGTGCATATGTGTTAATCCGTGACAAATATATAGCCCAGCTCGCTGTCTTCACAAGGACAGCGCGGCATTTTCACATAATTTACGTCTCAATAATGGCACGCCTCGTGAATTCTGTCTCGTGACTCCCCGCTTTCCAACTCGGCCAATTTCGTCTTTTCATGCTCGCCTTAAAATATACATATAAATATATCTTTAAGGCCATTATTTTCGCCATTATAGCCAACCCACGAGCCCGAGTCATAACGCTTTACAAGTTCCGCTGAAAGCAAAGCCGGCACCTCGCGGGTCCTACATTGCCTTTTGAGGAATCATTTGATAGCCCTATTAACTTTCATGTAACATTGTTTCTTGAAGGCATCCACAGCAAGCGCCTCAGTGTCATTACTGTGAGAAATGTGCTTTCATACTGAACGTCTTTTACACAAGTCCTGGAAGGTGCATAAACTGAAAAAAGAGCATAAACGTTTGAAATCACCACAAAGTAGGTCCATGTTTGTATAATATCTCAAATGAACGACTTGTTTTAATCGTATATACAATAGCTTCTCACAAGGTAATGAAAATTCTTCGTAGTTTTATGGTTTTATGCAAATATTGAACCTGGACAGGTCTCGCCGCGTCATAGAAATGTACAAAAAAATCACAACCGCGTGTAAACAACGAGAAATAATCACACAAACTCAATAGATGTTCGTCAAAATGTATTTTTCAACAAAACGTATTTTTACGATTAGTTATCGACGAAAACACGATGTTTTTAAACTCCACAGAGATATGTTCCTTGCAGGACCTTCGGCAATCCATTCAAGCCAGCAAGTTTGGAGAGCGTGTTGAGTTTAATCAATTCATAACGTCGAGATGGAGCCGAACTCACTGAAGGTAACGTTTGTTATCAACCGTCGATTTATATCATTTTCATATTTTTTTACGCTCGCCACCTGCTGTGAAACGTACGCACGTGCCTCATCCGCCAAACTTTGCCACATCAAATTTAGTCCGGCCACATCTGTGTCATATGTTGGACGTCTAAAAATAGTTGCAACGATAGTAATTGTGTGAAGAAAACTGAGATATTCTCATGTGATATTTGCCTGTCGAGTGTAATCACGCAGGGATGTTTCAAATGTTTGTTTACACTTTGCTACCATTTTGTTTACCAAACGATTCGATAAGCCATTCATTAATTTCTCCGTCTGTGTGTGTTTTTTCCTCAACAGTGGGTGGGCTCGTCTTGCGGTTTACATGGACCATATATATTCTATAAAGCCTTTAAATTTCACCGGGACTGCAAATCTAGGATTCTGTCTCTTGGAGACTTTTTCTTCGTCAGATGTAAACCAGAGGATCCTATTTGCATAGCGGAGCTTCAGCTGCTCTGGGAAGAAAGAACAAGCAAGCAACTTTTATCAAGCTCCAAACTTTATTTTCTACCCGAGGATACTCCCCAGGGACGGACGATCAGCCATGGAGAGGTAGGAGCATTTAATACTCAGCTGCTGAATATTTATGAATGATTTGTCCTTTTTTTTGTTTCCTGTTCTTCCTCGTTTGCGAGTCTTTTTGTTGTATTGTATTAAGCAGCATCTTTACTGCATTAAGAGTTGGCAGTGGAAGTGTATCCTCCCGAGGCAGGCTTTCATAAACGCGCGTATTGATACTGACATTGATGTATCAGAGCAGTAAAAGGATTGACCTACGGCGGTGTTTGTTCTCTAGTTTTACTTTTAGCCTATTTGCCTATTGTGGTGTCAACTGCTGAATGTGCACTTGTCCAGCTGCGCTCAATAAGGCTGCCGCTGCGCTCTATGGGGTTAATTGTGTTATAAAGGGGAAAATCCGCAACAATCCTGCGCCTAGACTCTGTCATTTCATTTCTTAGTAAGCGTGTCAAATACTGGCATATGGGCGGAAATTGCGAAACGACAATGAATGCATGGGGTCAACCTGGTGGAGATCAGTCGCTGTGATAGTTATTAGATATTTTGTAATGCTGCCTGGTGTTGAAAGAGGCAGAGCGAGTCATAAAGCAGAGCCAGCGCTGACACGTTTTAACTACTCTCCAAGCTTTGCATAATTTTCCATGTGGACATTTCCACCCGCGACAATGTGATATTGTCTCCTCGCCTGTGTGTGTTACATGACGCCGCTGTTGGCACAGAAAAGCAATAGTTATGATTGACTGTGGCCATATGTGGCGCTTGTGATCCGGTTACATCGCTGCTCTGAATGGCATTAGTCTGATATCGAGAGTTAAACAAACGCCGTGTTGTTTTCTCTCTGATATTCCTCCGCCAGCGACAACAGCACTTTAATTACTCCTCTCTGCTTTTGATCACTCGCGGCTGGATGGAAATGATTCTCCGCTGCTGTTATATTGTTTATAGGGAAGGACAAAGCCGTGTTTGTACTCGACTCTTCCGCTGATGGTTTACTTACATTCTTTCCTCTTGAGTAATAGAGTGGCTATCACATTTCCCTTTCATGAGAAAGGTGGCTATTTATGGCCCTGCCGCTTACACAAGCTATCATCTTTGTGGCAGAATTCTTCTATAAACGGGTATCATCTCCTGCAGCCCTCTCACTTTAGCCTTTAACACGCTGCAATTATTTAGTAATTACTTGGAGAGCATGCATCGCTGATTCTGAGGCCACACTTGCGCAACGACACATCGACTCCGCCCCCTTTCCCAAAGACTTATTTGCATTGCAAAGTGCTTACACTCCCGTCCATTGGGTATATCTGGAAAATATTATGTGCTGCACCAGCAATGCAAATGAAATCTCAGAGAATTTGGGACACAAAGTGCAACACAAAGTGTTACAGTTTGTGTGTTTGATAGAAGTGAAATCACAAGAGGAACAGAGCACATGAATTATGCAGCGACTTGCATCACACAACCCTGCAGATGCTTTGAAGCTGCAGACTGATTACAGAATAAGTCAAACTATCAAATAAGATAATTTGAGGATGATATGTTTAAGTGCAATGTAAGTGCCTGCAGGCTGACCTCAATTAAAGAGCCCTGTCAAACCTCCTGCTCTCAGCGAATTAGACTACTTACTGTATATTACACAGTGGAAATTGCCCTGACAACTTCAAGTCAGTTTATGACCTTCACTGAGCCCGTTCAGATTCTCGCTGACTTTGCCCCATAACACTAATCTGCCCTGCATGAGTCAGCGAGGAGCGCTTACAGATGCGAGCCATAATCCAAAAAACAAACAGGAAGGCTAAACCCACTTGACAAAAAAAAAGGCTGCGATGATACAAAAAAAAAAAAAAAAACTCACTGGCTGTTAAAATCTGCGCCTAAGTGATGCATGTGCGAAAAGATTGCTTGTTTGAGAATGTAAACAAGAAGAAGAAGGAGAAGAGTTCATTTATAGCTACGCTGGGAAGTGGATTTTATAAACCTATCATTAGTCATTTTTCTTTGGGAGCACATAAAGACAGATTAATGGCTGCGGAGTTGCTCAGGATTGTAAATCTGTAATTGACTGGCTGAAAATTAGCTGAGTGAGTCATACAGATATGGACCTGATAGCATCTAGCTCTCAGGAAGTGTGCTATTTTCACAAGATTTGAGTGCTAAATGAGCACAGGCAGCACTAAGAGGTGAAGCCGCAGCTTTGTGTCATAGGGGCTCAAGACTTTTATTCTTAGATCATGTCAGATTTACATTTTTATATTTTCACACAACGTAAAAACAGACGAGGTGTTATTCTACATTTGACATGTAAACAGCTGCTTTTATGTTGCTCCCAGCCTCGATGAAATCGCGCTTCATATCTTGCAGATTGGTATTATCTTAAGCTCAGAGCCAATATCCTGCAAATACCACAAGGCATGACTCTTTCAAGAACATCACAACAGCCTTATATTGAGCTTGCTCACTGGAATTGGATTACTGATTCACTGCGCAGAGGTATGATGTAATTTCCTGGTTATTTCTCAGGTATTTGTTTGCTCCCAGCCTCTCCTGCGCTGCTGTGTTTTGCTGTGCTGTGCAGTGACAAGAGGAACCAACCCATGACCTACTGTGCTTGTTTTTCTTCTGTCCTGGGGTCGCAGGTCAATTCCTTTTAAACGCAGCCAGCTTTCAAACCCGTGTAGGCTGGAAATAGAAATAATGATTCATTGAATAAACTTAAACTCTCGGCGCCTGAGTTTGCTGAATAGTTGATAAACAAAACCAGAAAGGAATTTATTAATCTGTGAAGTTAATTATTAAGTCCATATGTGGAGGGAGCTCTATTTTTCTTAGTGTCTCAGCCTGACGAGCAATGTTTACCCCCACCAGTTGAGCTCTGCTTGCTCTTTAAACAGGCTTTGTGCCGAGCTGCTCACCCATTATGACAAACCCTCTATTGGGGCCTCCGCTCTATTTGTCTGCCTGCAAACTGCCACCGACTAAACAGTCACATGTGTTTTAAAACTCTGAGTGACACATTATTTCTTGGCCTTCCTCTGTCTGTTTTTGGACTCCCCCCATTTCAGGAGAGAGCCATGTGTAGATAACAGCTCGCCCCTCACAACACCCACTTATTGTACATTCTGCTTCAGGCGCTTAATTGCTTATTCTTATCTTATACTATATATCCCACTTTAGTGCAAATACAGCACGGCGCTCTTAATGGGAATTCACAACCGCAGAGAATATTTCTGGATCATGTTATATTAATGTGCTATTATCATCACCTCTGATTTCATCTGACCTCTCTTCTCCTCTATTCTGTCCCTCTAGCTGACAAGGCTTTGGCACACACACACGCACACACACACATACACATACACATACACACACACTGACAGGCAGGGGACTGCAGCAGTAGGCCAGTATTGATTGCTGTGGAAAACACTTTGGCATGCATCCAGGGCCATTTCTTCAGTCCATGGCAGGAGTCCATGCATGTGTTTCAGTGCTTGGAAAGCCAGCTTGTAGGGAAATTAGATTGTATTCATTTGCTGCTTCTTTGATTTTTCCTGAGGGAAAAACCCTGAATGGGTAATTCAAGCATCTGGGATGCTGGTTAAATTAAGTGTAAGTGGCTTAGATATGCGACCAGCATTTTGATGGATAAGGTCGTTCTGTTGAATGACTCCGGTGTAAATGTGATATGGCACATTTTTACAGTGATCTTTTTACAGCGTCCTTGTCTTTGGCCGGTCTGCGCATTGTACCAAATCTCCCCATTCACACAACAATGGCAGGAATTTAGAGTAGGGGTAGAAGTGAAGAGGAGGAGGGGGCTTTCAGTGTGCATGTGTGGCGTGCGTGCGTGCATGTGTGCCGCCTCCTGCCGCAGAACAAGTCATTAACTCTGAACACTGCCCTCCAGTGAATTCCTCACCATTGCTGAAATAGCATGTAAATTATTACCAGCTTTTTAGGATAGTGTAATTTAAAACCTTTAAAATTGAATACCCTGGACTTCAAAGACTATAAAACCCCTGCTAACATTTCCCATTGGTAAAGAAGTTGTCATTCTCGTCCTTCACCAGCCTCTGATTCTTTCTTCAAACTTTTGTGTCTTTCCCGCCTCAGTAATGATATGTTTCAGCAGCGCCTGCTATATCAACACAGCAGAGCCTTTTGGTGCTCTTTACCTCCAGTTTTTTCCACTTTCTCATTGACTAACCACTTGAACAGGCAAACATTTGCCTTGATGCATGACTCCAGTGCCCCCAGCTACAGTGGATCGTTATTATAACCTTTGAGGAGAATGCAGACGCAGATGAGAAGCTGTTGCTTAATGCTGCAGCCAGTATTTTTCATTCTTAGACGGAGCGTACGGGATCATCGGGCATTTTGTCTCTTTTTTGTCTTTGTGTGCATATATTTGCTAAAATACAAGAGTACAAAGATGAAGCGTTTCAAAGGAGCTGACAGAGCTTTTTTTTTGTGGTGTCACCTTACATGATGGATGCCTCACCCACTTTCAGAGAGGCTTTGAAACCTCCTGTTATCTCGCTATTTTTCTCTGTCATTATAACCCCAAAAGAATGCTTTCAGTTCATATATCACCTGAGCAATCTCTTAATGGAATCAGTGAATAAAAGATGAGCTCAGCACCCTGCAGATATTACAGCAACTTTTTATGCATACGAATAAACTGCATGCATTAAGTGGCAGAACATTATGTACAATGATTCTCACCTTTTAAATATTATACCTTGAACTCTTTCTAGACTCGAGGAAAACATATTCTAATTCAATTGTGCCTGGCTCACTCCCCAGAGCTGCTTTTTAATTCCAAGATAAGTTTGTTTTGGGACACTGAAGCCAAGGTCAGGCATGGGGCGGGAGAAAGATAATGAACTCATATTGTGTTTCATACCTTCGTTTTTTCCCCTCTCTCTCTCTCTTTCTCTCTCTGTCCTTCTTCCTCTCTTTCTCTCCCTCTGTCTCTGTCTCCTCATTGTCCATGTCACCATGTCCATTACTCAATTACTAATCTCCTTTGGCCTTACGAATTCCAGCGCTGACCCCTCTGAGGCAGCAGGCTGAAACCTTCCCAGCATGACAGGAGCGCTCTGTGTGCGTGTGTGCGCATGTGTGTACCCACAGTATAGAAAGACACCCACCCACTGGGAGCGTGCACCCCATTGACTCCCAAGCTGAAAGTCCTGTCCGAGCGATGAGACGCTCCAGTGCAGAACGCTGACAGTCAGGAATGTCTCCCTCACTGTGTCTCACTGGGAATTGTTGGGCGCAATATGGAATATTTCAGGGTGCATTGTCTCTAATAGGATCACCCAATATACATAAAACTGGGAATGTCCCTTTATGTGCCATTTTTGCCACCCCCAGTACACTGCAGTGTGCATATAAATTGAATGATATGGATTTTAGTGAGTTTAATTTTTCAATGAGATTTCTGGAGTCATGCATTCTCTGGAACAGAATTATCTACAGTTTCACAGCAGATTATTACACACACACACACAGAGACACCCCACACACCCACACACACATCACTTTTAGTCCATTATATGCAGTCAGAGCAATAAATTCAGTCAGTAATGTTTTTGGAGATATCACACTGCTGCAGTAATAACATGAATTATTGATGGAAGAATGGAGACGGAATGTAACATTCAGCTGTTAATGTGTTACCATGCATTCTAACTCAATCATAAAATTGAGCAGTTAGACAGCATGTGTGTGTGTATTGACTTCCTGGAGCTGAAATAATGGTAGTACATTAAGATATTAGGAGTAGGATCCAGAGTGTATAAACGCTTGTAATGCATGCGTGTAGGAAGTGTCAGTGAAATGACACCAGGCACTTTGGTATGTTGCTGATGTGGAGTGTCACCTCTTGGCTATGGGCTTACAGTCCTCTGACCTATATTATCAAGTGGCCTGCTGGCTGTGTCTGCTGCTCTGCAAAACTATCAGCTGTCTAACTCAGTATGACAGGACAGTGTGGATGGGCTGCATTTACACAAGAGCAAGTTTCCAAGGCACAATTTAACAACCAAAAAAAAAAAAAAAATTTATCCAAGTACAAGAGCCCTTAAGGGTTGAATACAGCAGTAATGATTCAGCTCAGTTCTCATTTTCTACCTTTTATTAGTAGGAAGTAGAAAATAATGACTTGTGTGAGCAAATATTTGCCATTTAAAACAAAAAGTAGTGGATTTACCCAAGTGTGTATATTCAAAGTAATTAAACATTACTTTCCTATCTCATACTCATCTCAGTTCTCATTTTCCACCTTTTATTAGTAGGAAGTAGAAAATAATGACGTGTTCAAATATTTACCATTTAAAAGAAAAGTAGTGGATTTACCCAAGTGTGTATATTAAAAGTAAGTAATCATTACTTTCTCATCTCATCTCAGTTCTCATTTTCTACCATTTATTAGTAGGAAGTAGAAAATAATGACGTGTTCAAATATTTGCCATTTAATACAAAAAGTAGTGGAGTTACCCAAGTGTGCATAATCAAAGTTAACATGCTTAAAGTTCCTGTGCGGAACTATTTTGGTTGTGCGTGGGGGTTGTAGCGCCCCCTGTGGAGAGAGAGGTAACTCCTATCTCTCCTGATTTTATAATGCGCATCTGTTTGTAGAGTTTTCAGTAAATGTCATCCTGTTTGTGAACAGTTGAATGTTTTACTCATCTCTAATTTTTAATGTGATGCTGTTGATAATTTGTGACACCAACCCCAGAGCACAGCAGTGGTTTTAGACGTTGAGAATGACTATATGGAATAAACCTTTATATCTCTTTGTGTTGGTGGTTTTGTTTTCTGCAGGTCACAAAGAGACATTAATTTTAATTTCAACTTGTTTCATAACCAGATAAAGTGCTCCTCACAAGAGCTTTTCAGAACAACCCTTGTATGACTAAAAAAGATCAAACTGAGCTGCAGTTGTGAAAGGCAGCAGCTTCTCAAAGCTGAATTTTGGAAGTTTTTTTCTTCTCCATAGATGAAAAAATTGACTGAATCATCAGATTACACAATAACAGAAACAGTTATTGGTCACAGGCCTAGTTTCGTCTTTTACTGTCATTGCTAAAAAATATGTTTTTGTTTGACTAAGGCAACACTTGGTTTCTCAATAACTTCCTGGCTCCCTTGATTCATTGTTTGGTTTTTAAAATACTGGAAAACTGGACTAAAATAAATAATATGATGTCATTATCCTGAGTACCATTTTCCTTTTTCAGACTGCGTAGCCAAGAAGATTAACTGAACAAACAGATTGTACTGTAATGAAAATAATCACTGGTGGCAGGCCCTTGGTTTTTTTTATTTTATAGTGGCGAAGCAGGCTAAAGTAATACTGTTGTCATTTCTCAACGGCCTTGTTCTCATGGAAACCCAGCACTTTTCGTAAATCTACAGTATTTACCTAAACATTTCACAATCAAGCATCATGAGTTAAGCAAAACCGCAGCATGTATTCAGCAGCTTCCTGGCTGTATGTGCTGCATCACACAGCAGCGGCTCCCAGACCTCAGCTGCTGTTTTAAAGATCAGTATACAGCACAGCTAATGGATGTAGCCTGTTTTGGCTGCGTTCATAGACTGATTATATTCTGAACTGTGTTGACAGCTGCTGAATTGCTCTCACCTGTTGTGTTTTGCTCTCGAGCCGAACAAGTCCCCAAACAGGATCTGTTGACACTCACACAAGGCAGTGTGTCATCCAGCTGATTGATATAGAGGGAAAGGCTGTGTGTTTTTAAAGCTTGCTGTTGCTGTGTGTGAATGCTCTGGTGTGCTATTGGATTACTTGAAGTTTTTCTGTTTGACTCATACCCCAGCAGGAGAACATTCGGTACATTATTTTAGTTTTGAATGGAAATACTTCACAGTTAGATTTCTCTATGTGCTGTCAGTAGATAGCATCAAAGTACAGTAGCTAAATCTGTAGAGAAAGAGTACAATGTGGTTTTGGCTGCAGGCTGGATGCTATTTACTGTTGTTCTACATTATTCAAATGGCCTGCTTTTTCTGAAGGCACGAACAGCAGTCAGTTTTTCATTGCATGGAAAGCCGGTTACAACCACCCGCCACCACTTGACAGCTGAAGACAGCTCATTATAAGAAGACCGAAAACCCATGTTTGATGTTTCTACTTAGTGAGGGAGGCACAGCTATATCAAGCTATCCCTCGCAGGCTTTTCCTTTATAAGGAAATACTGTCTCCAACTGGTTGGGATTTGATATGCCTGTAGTTGCAGATGATGTGAGAACTGAATACGGGTAATTGTGTAGACAGAGCACTCTGAGAGAATCTGAAACCCAGAGAAATTGTGTGTTTGTTTTTAGAAAATGGAAACAAAATAACAGGAAGTCTTTGAAATACTCCATTTAAATGAGAAAAATGCAGCTTAAAAAGACTCGACATGTTTAGCTTCACAAAGGAAGGATTTACTGCGCTGTTGCTCTTTTGAATTTTATTAGATCGTACAAGGTGTAGCTTTTACTGCGTCCCCACCCTTTACATGCATACATACACTACATAAAAATGTCAATACAGGGCAAATAAATGTTGTTTTAACGTCAGTAATATACAGGCTGAGGGACATATGCCTGCTACATACGAAGGTAAACATCAGAGCCCTACTCAGAGTGTCTGTGTTTCTGCCTGTACACATCTGTCCTCCAGATTTACCCGTTTCTGTAATGGCCATCTTCCAGCACGCCACTCCACTCTGTTGGTAACACACTTCAGCCATTAGCCCCTCAAATGAAAACACATTTAGGCATCTCTGCTTCCTCTACACTGGACTTGTTGTTTGTCAAGTGTGGTAGTTATTTAAAAAGGTAAAATCAACCTTAGGAGAGAAAAAAGAGAGAGAGAGAGAGAGAGAGAGAGAGAGCATATCTTATTAAGTACAACCACTGTGTACAAAACCAGCTCCGTTTATCCAGACATGCACATCACTGCTATGGATTTACATTTATAGTTTCCTGACCGCCGTTTATTGTGTGTCAGTTCGACCACAGCTTTCTCCTGACATTTGTTCCACTCCTCCATCTGCTTTAACTTGTGTTTTAAAAAGGATAAACTCTCTGTGTTCATGGCAGTTATCAGGAGCTGAACTTCTCTATCTAAATGCTAATCAAAAAAAAAAGTCCAAAACATCCAACGTCCTCATTGACATTGATTTAACTGCTGGCATAAATTCAATTCAGCAATCATCCACATCATCCATATTCATGCTGCAGTAATTTACTTACATTAATGTGCATCCACAGCCGTAATGCTGCTTGACGCACATACCAATTTAGTCTATAAATAAGGACACTGTGTTGTTCGTCCTCTGTCCTCTACTGGCTCTGGATATGGGACTAATCTTTGACCCTATTGTGATCCTGTTATTCAACCTGACCTTTGACCTGTGTTATGTTCACTTTCTACAGATATACATTAATTACCAAAGGACCTAAAGTACCGTCGCACAGAGTCAGTTTGATGCACCTGGACTTTATTCAAGTGTTTTAAATCTATGTTTTTTTCTACACCAGCTGTCAGAGGGAAATAAAGTACTTAAGTTTTTAAGATATGCTCCACATTTAAAAAGATGAAGACTTGAAAAACACTCAGAACACTTTGGAAAATAAGGAAAACAACACGATCTAACAAAAACACATTTTTATTGAAAAAAAACCCTCTGAGATTTAAAAAGTGTTGTTAAATAACTGTTGCACAAGTCTTCAGCAAATTGCCATGAGGGAGTACACAGAAGTTGTGTGAAATAAGAATTTGTGCCACAATAAAGTGGCATTTAGTTGAAAGGGTAGTTGCATAAAAAAAAGTTTTTCTAAAAAGTTGAGGAGATTGTTTATCGTTTATTCTTTTTCCTTCATTCTACAAATCGATATTGTAGTTTTCTCTTAGGGAATATCCCGTTCACGATCTTCACGACTCACAAATTTTAATCAGGTTCAAGATAAAAAGTTATTGCTGTAATTTTTCTTTAAGTCTGTTCAGACAGAACCATAAAATGATGTAACAAGGAAATGACCCACGACCTTGGCACAGTCGCATATGTGTAACTCCCTCTCGATGCTTCTGATTGTAATTGGGTCTGTGCCCTGTTTCCTTTCAGCACGAGGTAATTGCTGTGTCTGAGAAGGTGATTGTGCGGCTGGAAGACTTGGTGAAGTGGACTGTGCCAGACTTCTCAGGATGGGCCCACTGTCTGAAGGCCGAGCCTCTCAAACCCTCCGTGCTGCGGGAGCTGGGCACCAACGGAAGGCGGGAGGCTCTCCACCGCTACCGGGAGAGCACCCTGACCAGTGGTCTCAACTTCAAGGATGTCCAGAGGGAGAGGGCACTGCTAGGTGAGCACTCATGAAAACTCAATTCATACAAGTTTATTTCTTCAAAAGCAGTTCTTAAGGTTGCTGCTGGGTTTCGGATTTCTTTTGGGGGTCGGTATTTGGGTCCTTCCTCCACAGTAGATTGATCTGTCAAGGTGGTTTGTTGAATATTGCCTTTGAAAGAATTTTGGGAAACAATTTTCACCCACTGTATGTTCCTTGTATCAAACCAAGAAGATCAAAACCAATCTTCTGTCTGTGATAATTCCCAAACTAGAGTCTGGAGGCAACTGGCCTAGATTAAACAGATAAAAAGCACTTAGCCTGCTTCTGTTCAGTGCTGAAACCAGGTGACAGCTAGAAAAACCCCCCAATTTTTTTTTTAGTTTATCTTAAAATCATTTTCATTTTAAAGGTTACCGCTGAATTTTCTATCCCCACATGCTGCTGTGTTAAATGTTCATGCATTTGGCTCCTGCCTCTGCCATAAATCATCTTATGTTTATTGGTTTTACCTAGTTTAACAAGTGTTGTCTTGACTCGAGTAATTCATCAGTAAGTAGTTGAAAAGCCTCCTGCTATAATAAGTGCAGACTTGCTCTACCAGAGACCTGTTAGAGACAGGTTTGCAAATGCATTACGGTCTTACTTTACAACAGATACGTTTCCAGACAACAAAGGCTGCATGTCGAACAATAACATCACTCTGCTGCTGCTTATGTCTTTAAATAATTGAGTCCCATCAAACTGCAGACCACAGCACCTCTGACACCTTCTTATCCTTCGGTTCAGACGTGCGGCGCAGAAGCTCGAAGGATCATTGCTGTGTGTCTCACTAGCTGTCTGGTGTGTTCATCATGTTCACGGTGCCATTAAGTGTCACTGATTGTTTGATTCCTGCGTTCTCGGGCCCTCGGGGTCTCGCTTCAGCGTTACCCATGAATCAGTTGAAACATAAAGCTGTATGTCTGTGTGTATGAGTCATCGGATGCAAATAGGAAACTGGCATTTGAGCCTAATAATCAGAAAGAACATAATGTTCCCTTTGAAGCTATTTCCCACTTATTTGCTTCCCTGCCTCTCACATGGCTATGATGTAATGCCTAGTACTGATTAGAGTGTTATAATGGAGCTTTGCAAACATGCTTAAAATACCATCACTATGACAATTTGTCTTGTCAGGTTATACAGAATGATGGAGATTTCAGCCTGAGTTATTGCTCAATTATCATTTTTAAAGCCTACATGGAAGTGAAACCGCTTCAGGCTTAAAATTATGACGCACTTTTCTCGAGAAAAACGCTCCTTTATCGATGACTGTGGTTCTGTTTGACTGTTCAGGGTCTTCCAGGAATGCGGCGGTGCCCTTGATTGCTCGACTTTGCTTGAATCTCATACGCAAAAAAAGGACAAGAAGATCAATAAGGGATGCTTTGTTGTTATTCCAGGGATCAATACAGTTTGATCGTGCTTGTGGTGTATGTGTGATGGCTTGCTTTCGTAATCAGATGTGCCATTGTGCTTCTTAAAAGGTATTATGTTCCATATTATCGCGTTCTATAAATGCGCTGTACCGTCCAGATTTTATGGATTTATCTGCTCTTGGTGTAATAACCTGACGATGATGCTTTTGTTACCAAGGGGCTGTGTGTGTGTGTGTGTGTGTGTGTACGTGCGCGTGTGTTCGTGCGTGCGTGTGTTGCTAATGAGCAGCGCTGCCGTTAATGACTCCATCAGGCTGTTTCTAAATGCACTTGTCACTCCGATGGGACACTCCGCCAGAGAATCTGCCCACTCAGCAGAACCAGCTCAGACTCTGGCAGGCCACCAGAGACACACAAGCACTCTTTAACACGCATACAAACATGCACACATGTTACACACCGACAATCGGTGGTGTGCATCCACTTATCCATTTGTTTGTTTGCTCACTATGTCTTTGGCGTGTTTCTGTTGTTGACAGTCCAACAATATAAGCGGGCTAGAGAGTTTGGGAGTCAGGGAGAGAGAGAGATCACTTATTCATCAAGGCAAATGCACGTTACTCTGAGCAAGGGTTTGCATAGAAATATGAAATATGCCTCTGCAATGCTGCTGACTATCCAAATGAAATATTCATGCCACAGCAGCAGCAGATCAGATATAAAAGAAGCCTTAAAGCATCCTGTATCTGAATGTCTGTAATTTGCTGTAATATGTTAGCTCATACACTCAACTGACTCTTTTTTTGTCATACAGCTATATTCCCTTTTTGGGGCGATTGTATTTATGAACAGAACAGCCCGAGGTGGCTGCTAGCTGAATGGCTTAAATGATGTATTTTGCTGATTGTTATTCTGATCCGTAACTATGTCAGAGGAATTGGATTGTTCCCCATAACAGGATATTGCAGCAATACCACAAGCTGCACAGAACACCATTGTGAGCTAAAGACCAATAAAGTGTGCCATTGTTACCGAGGGAAACGGTTCTCTTTTTTCTTTTTTTTTTTCCAAGTGCGTATCTTAACTTTTCCTGGCACGCTGCCAAGGTGAGTTAAGTGCACTGTAATGTATTTGTGTCTCACAGGCATAAATGAAAAATACCGCCAGAGAAATGTTCCTCAAATAGCAGCTTGAGAATTGCATTACTTTGATAAACATGATGTTAAGCCCTAAAGTATAACTGAACCAAACTGAATGTCCTCAAAAATGCACAAAAATTGAAACCAAAGACGGCCATTCAAATTAAAGCAATTAATTAAAGAAACAAGTGACCTTTACTACCTCTGTCTGTCTGTCCTGCAGCATCGACAGCTGTGACTCTAAAACCTGTGAGGCAGAGAGATGATTGGTATCATAATTCAGATTCCAGTTTTAGGGAGGCTTTGAAAAACAGGTTTTTTTAAAAAAGAGCTTCTGAACTAGCATGAAAGAACCTTGAGAATGACGCAACTTTCTCACAGACGTCTGAAACTTAAAAGGAAAAATGATTTAATTTGTACAATTTGTTGAACAAGTGGCACCAGTCTGTTCTTTGATACCGCTGCCATCCATGTCTTATACAGAAGCCTATACAAGCATGAGCCTGCCAGCTTAGCATGGCAAAGACAGGAAAAAAAGAGGCCAAGTGTTGACATCGGCATGTAAAAATATTGCATGTGAAACACTTAAACTTTTTTCTTTTAACCATCTGATTGTAGAGGTCATATATTGTAGTTTTAACATGATAGTATGATGAGCTTGGCATTAATGTATAAACACTAGTGTTGAGATGTCTGTCTGTCATGATAGCATGTACTGAGTCGGGGCCAGTACCAGATAAGCACATTAAACTATAATCCATAAACGTA
The DNA here is from genome assembly GCA_962446985.1 of Xyrichtys novacula. Taxonomy (NCBI): domain Eukaryota; kingdom Metazoa; phylum Chordata; class Actinopteri; order Labriformes; family Labridae; genus Xyrichtys; species Xyrichtys novacula. The sequence goes on along the minus strand of OY660874.1, from coordinate 18,272,151 downwards.
AGGTAACAAGTGAGACCTTATGGTGCTGTGACAGCAACGCGATTGAGTTTGAGACAGTGAAAAATACATATAGTATGTTGTATCTGAACAGGTTAGCTTACGAGCTAAAGATACTTAGCACAGATGAAAGTTAAAACAAAGACATTTAGCAAACTGTTAAAACACACAAACTATCGTCATATAAGAGATCCGACGCTATGAGTCTCCACAAGTTGTCCTTCAGGTCGTTATCTTTGTAATATTTGTGTTTTTTATCAAAAAGTACTCTGTTCTCCGACACGTAAACAATCAGCCGGTCGGCCATGTTGGATATACCGGTAAATCTGACGTTGCAACAACACGATATCTGATTGGTCAGAAGTGGACACACAGTATGCGAAACTTTTGAAAGATCGACTGTGATACGAAAAAAAAAATGCTGCAATATCGCAGGACGGGAAAATGTTGCTGATGTAAATGCTTGTATTGACAGGATACGGGCTCGAAAAAAAATATTGATGTCCGAAATAACCACACGAAAATAATGCCCCCGGTGTGAAAGGACCTTTAGTTGTAGCAGAGCCTCCGAAAGTACTAATACTATGCCAAAATACTATCATGCTCCACTATCTAGATGTAAACAAGCACAGATGTCAGATGATGTGTGGTATCAAGCTACGGTTTGGCATTATTTTAATCTAGAAAATGAAAATAAAATTGTATATGGACCTTTAATTCATTTCATGTTTAATGTTTGTACATAGAAAGCAAAGGAGTCAAATTCCTTATATGTGCACACCTACTTGGCCAATAAAGCTGATTCAGATTCAGATTTGAAGTAATTATGCTGAGCTCAGCTAAGATATAATGCTGCTGCAGCTAGCGCCAAATTTGCACAAAACATGAATGTGAGTATTACAGTAAGAAAATAAGTGCAGTATCTGCTCATCTGATAACAATGCAGATTATTTTCTTTTGATAGGTCTAGTTTCTATCTTTTTTTTTGACTCTGCTATAACAGTAAGTCAGACCAACATTTGTGCTATAGCTATAAATAAATATACTGAGTATCAGTATCCCATGTGCAGCACTCTAACCAAGAAGAGATTGAAAATTATTGCTGTGAGTACATACAGACAGATGCATTACAGCTTGCAGTCGTTACGTAATCTGTAAAGCAGTTCACTTAATCAGGTAATGCAAACTGTCCACTCAGTTTATCTTGTATTGAAGTGAGCATTATAGCTTCTTTTTACAGTTCAATCCACCAGGGATAGCTTGCCAGGGAAGTTTACATTCTGCCCGTCTATCTCTCCCCAGAGAACTGGCCTGATTTTTTTTCATTGCTGCCTGCTGAAATTGGTTTCTGGTCGTATACCAGGAGGCCGAGGGGTTGGAGAGCTGTATCTGCTGATACAGTTTGTTGGCTTGTGCTTAGAAAAACATAGAGCTATAGAAGGAAAATAAAAAAATGTATAGAAAACAACAGGATAGATTGTTTCTGCTGTTTAAATAGCTCAATAGGTTTGCTTTCTTGTCTGTCTTTAAGTTGGGCTTTCAGTTGGCAAGCCAGTGAACAGATTCTGGGTTGAGATGCTGCAGAAAATTACACAAGGTCGGATCTCAAGACTCCTGAATTCAGAGAAACATAGACGGTGTTCCTGACTCCTGCCCTCACATATAGTATCATCTGTAGCTTCATCATCTGTTGGCATGGCAAGGATCAGGGCTCTGAGGAAAAACATCATGACAGGAATGTGTAAGCTTGCAGGCAGAAAATAATATTTCAAAAGAGGTTAACATCCATTAGAGAGCTTTTACCGTTTTTTATTCTGTGAAACCTTTTTAAAACTCAGTGGAATGTACTTTTAGTAAAAAACTTATGGCATGCTTTCTTTGGTATATAAAAATGAAGTTTGATTTGAATTTATGGAATATCTCAATGTGTAGATTCCAATTGAACATGGATTTAATTCAAAGCTCACTTTTCTGTGAGCTGCAGGTATAAAGAAATGACATAATAGCATTTTCCTGCCAATCCATTACAGCAGACTATAATCACAGATCATGTTGTACTTTTCACTTGAAGTTACTATCATTTTTCAGTTAAATTATCTTGTTTTTTTTCCATACACGCATGCAAAGCTTGTTTTGTTATGAAAGGGGTGTGGGTTATTGTATTTACTATATATGGTCTGGTGATGTTAGGGATCAAACCACCACCCTTACGATAAATGGATGACCTTCTCCACCAACTGAGCCACAAAATTACATTAAAATTGAAACTTTTCTCAGCCTTGAGTTTGAGCCTTGAGCTTCTGAGTTTCCTCAGTGCATTGCATTGTATGCAAACTCAGAAAGTAGGATTTTTTAAAGCCAAAATATAGTTTTATTTCTATCTGGGGGTATGTTGAATTGTATCATTTTATACCAAGAATTTGCTTGGTTAGAGTAGTGTGCAGGCGGGAATTGGGATGCACCTGAACATCCCTTTATGTGATCAGAGCTAAACGAACATTGATTGAGCTGGATGGTGCAGCCAGCCGGCCAGACACAGAGCGATATCACTGCATTTCAAAATTCTTTACAGCCTAACCTGCTTGTGTAGAGAACCGCTGTGTATTTTCTCTCTGATGCAACATCTGATCTGTATGCCAGGCTTGCCACATATACCCGATGTTGATATCCCGACAATATTTCAGTCGGAACATTTCAATTTGATGTAGAGGGTAGATTCTGTCCCTTTTCAGAGGCTGTTGTGAGCGTCACAGAATGTTTATACGGGTAGGAGCCAGTGATAAGGAGACAGACAGATGCTGTCTTCTCATGCTTGATTTGTCTTGGTGACAATACAGAACAATATTTGGGACTTTGACTCGCTATCACACATGAAAATGTTTTATGTTTCGGCTGCAACGTGGGAAGGGAGTAAGCGGTTTTCTTGGAAAAGATAAAAAGAGAATACGTTGCGGTGTTACAAGAGTAATGGTATGTTGTGACTGTGACAGAGAAGGAATTCTTCCTTGTAAGACACACCAACACTTTACTCCTCCATTCAGAATATGTGGCAGATTGTATCGTTTGCACTCATTTGCTTTCCGCCCCTCAAACATATTTGCTTCCCCTTCTGCTTTTTTGCGCAGAACTAATTCAACAAACTGTCGAAAAATCCCTTTTGAAGTAATTTAATGGAGTGTTTGTATTGATTATGTGCCTCTCTCGCCCCCCCTTCCCCCTCTTTCTCTCCTTCCCGGGTGTGTTTTTTTCCCTGTTTGCTGGTGTTTGGAGGGGGTGGCTTTATGGCAGTATCTTCTTCATTATGCTCAGACCTGTAGGAGAGAGAATCACAAGCTGTTTTTCCTCACTGATGTGCTCATATCATTAATTCACTTCTGACTGGCCGGAAGCCAGAGAATTCTAAATCTGTAAGCAGTAAATTGTGTGCTGGGGTGGAAAAATCTATTAGATGTTTGAGCATGCCTTGAATTTGAATGGGAGAAAGAAAGCAAGAGAGACCACCCAACACCCATGCCATATCCTCTTATGACTCCCACCATAATCAAATTCAGCTCCTTTGGATGGCTATATTCATTAATAATTTGTGTTATTTTATTTCTGGAATGTCACATAATGTGTTTTCTGCTTTGAGTGAGGGCTGGTTAAACAATGAGAACGGCCTCCAAGGAAATGAAGAGCCCCCCCCCCTGTCTCTCCATTACAACAGTTGTGTCTCTCTTCTCTCCATTAGTCAGGTCTGAAACAACAGAGATGCTATTGATGTGACCTCTGCCAGGCATCTTAAACAGGCAGAAAAAGCGAATGAGACTGTTTTAATACAGCAGCTAATCTGCCTCAGAGACAAATTTCCTGATAGAGTAATTTCACCATAATTTTCTTTGTTATAAAAAGCCTTAAAAGCTCATGGATCAGGAGGTTTTTATCTGAGATTGTGTGTTGATTCAGGAACATTTTGCTCTCTCTTCTTAAACAAATTGCCTGCCAGTTCCAGTTACACTCTGACTCACACTTATGTGTTACCCAACCAGCAGTCTTTCTGGAAAGATTTCTATATCCGTCTTTGTCAAAATAATGCTCATTTTGAGTATTACAGCAACATCTATATTTTAGCAGGGAACTGCTCTTTCTTCACATCTCCTTGTTATGTCGTGTTGTGTACCTTCAGATGAAGAAATAAAGAAAAACAGATAGATGTGGATGATTGTGTGCTGCTCAGTGGGCACGCTGCTCACACACAGATTGTACAAATAATAACTCTGCATATTTTATGAGTATGCCAGTCCATCTGCTTTATGGATCCATAGGAGAATGTTGTCCTGTTGTGTTTATCATAAGGACTTCAAGTTCGTGCCATCAGTTAGAAAAACACACAAAGAGACGTTGTAATTTGTGCAGCTTTATATTTCTTCTTTCCTACAGTTTCGGTTGTAGCTGCATCATTTTGATTTCACTCTAAAGCTACAGTAAGAGACTTTTGGTCTGTGTGTTTTGGCGCCCCCTGTGGACAAAGTGGTTCTTCCTATCTAAAAGTCATGTTTTCAGATAAATCTCTTCCTTCTCCAACAGTTACTGTAAACAAAGGCTGTTTTGGCCGAGCACTTCAGCTGACTTCACTGACAACTTCCCTCACAGCAATGGCTACAAGTCTCAAAAACAACAGTGTCGAAAATGATCAACAAATCATTGGTGGTCTTATTTCTTTTTGTAGGTCACAAAGAGGCAAAATTATTTCTAGTCAGTGCCAAAACCAGCTCTGAACTTCTCAAAGGAGCTTTCACACAATGATTATTTAATCAAATATGATTAGGCTCCCAAACATCAGTAGGAAAACAAAGTTAAATTAGCTCTACTTCAACTAGCTACTCTTACTTCGACTAATACAAGAATGCATCGGCGATAACAACCCAGTAATTTAAGGGTATACTTAAATGAGCCACTTTTGGTCACTGAGTATGCTTATGAGTAGCTTTAATTGTGGTTCTTTCAAATGTGGTACATTTTGCGAATAATACTTCTACTTAAGTGACACTTGAATTCGAACAGCACAGACTGTTGCAGAGAAAGCTACACTATCTTAGACAAATGAACCAAGCTAACAGTGGTACAAGTGTCAACAGTACACAAAGGATTTAGTTACATTATCTGCTGTTTTACTCATCACCTGAGATCATGGTTTCAAAAGAGTTAACTGTGAACATTGCTGCTGTAGTAAGTCACCGCATTAAAAACACATTTAGCTCTTACTTTGGAGTTACTTTGACAGAGAAACACTTGTGACCTATGCAGAGTTAAAAATAGCTCTTCCTGTAGATTGCACATCAGCCTCTTGACAACTTCCACTTAATTTCTGCCATAATCTGTAAGGCAGAACTGAAACATAGCGGCTGCTGCTGGGTGTACGTACTATGGGTCACAGTGTGGAAGATAGACTTTTAGCCTTGCAGGAATAACATAGTGTTTATTTCACAGCGTAGTGGTAATGCATTTCACCAGCATTGAAAGGTAATTGCAATGCAGGCTTTGATAGATTCCAGACCTTCAGTGGGAGCTGTGTATGTGTGTATGTGTGTGCGTGTACGCGCTGCATGCTCGCACATACTTGCACGGATACATAACTGTCCTTAATGCTTTTATTAAGCCAAACAAAACATAAATGACATAATTTGTATTTGCAAAACATATCTGTGCAGATGGTGTAATATATTTTGCTTTCTTTGATATATTGACTGCCAGGGGAGTTGGAAAGGAGCGCCTGGGCTGCAAACAATAGATCATTGATGCCTCTCTGTCCTCTTTCTCAACCTGTCAGTCCATTTCCTTGTTATGTACTGGCCTGAGGAGCACTTGGCAAAATGAGAGGCATTCAGCCAGTCCTGCCCCCCCACTCCTCCCCGATTTTCCCCTTCAGCCATATCTCAAGGAAAGCTGTTGTTTTGTTTGACGTGCCAAAAGATAAAATCAAAAGTTAACAGAGAGGATTGAACTTTACTTTAGTAAATGTGAGAAAAACTTGATTGGATGGACTATTATTCAGCAAACCAACCTGTTATTTCTGTTTGTGGCTTTCATGAGGAACAGTTTTTCGCATCCAATCAAGCCAGTGACACATACATAGACACTGCCAGTCATCACAGAGACTTTAAGAACAACAAAGGACTTTAAATAAGTTCTGTGATTCATGCTGTTGTCATTTCATGTCTCTTCTTACTGTGTTATTATACTGTATACAAAATAAAGAAGCGTCCAGGGATGGGTTTTACAAAATAAACAAAAAAAAAAAATCACCCTGTCATTTCAGCCCATACTGGACTTATTGCGAGTGGTTGTTTAAGAAGACACAGAAATATTAAAGTGAGAAAAATAAGAAGTTTTTCTGGCCTGAGTGGACTTAAACTTGTGATCAGGCATAATAGATAGTCTCCACTGAAGTTCTTATCTTTGCGGTACAGTGTGAGGCATGCAGCTGCAAACTGTGTATGTATGCGTTGCATTTAGGTGATTACAGCTCTGTTGGTAAAGCAGACGTTTGCCACATCAGAGATCTCGCTCTGTAAACTGGAGGTTTAAAGGCAAGCTGGGAGCAGTTTATCAGAAATTACCTGCTTGTTTTCTAGCCAGATTCTGTGTTTGTCACATGAATAACACAGCAGTCTTCTGAAAACAGTTTGTGCAGGAGCTTCAAACGCACATCATTAGAGCTTGTGGAGAGAAAGCAATTGTTAGTGTTATTTTTTTTTTTACTTTTCTGTGGCTCTTTTTAAAATGTGTAATCACAGCTAATTGCAAACACCAAAATATGGAGAAGAAAATCCCCTGGTTTGCATTTCCGGGATTTTCTTTTGTTCACTCAATATGCTTTATACCACAGACAGCACATAAACAAGAAATGTGAACAGATGGCACTGGTTTTTAATGACATATTGCTATCTGTAAAGTCTCCCTCTAATCCACAGACTAAAACGTCTCCCCCTTGGGGAGCGCACCGCTCTAGTTGTTATCATCCGCTGCTAATGTCACTCTTTTCTTTGCCACATTGTCGAGTCCTCCAGCTAAATAAATGCAATGTAAATGGAGTATTGTGCGGGATGTAATTATTGAAAAGGGTTCCAGTTGGCTTAGCTCAACGGGCTGTTTATTTAAAGCCTCCCTCCTCCGTACTGATCTGATGATAGAGAGAGAGAGAGAGAGAGAGAGAGAGAGAGATGGAGAGCTTCTTATATAATGACAGGAATTTACAATGGAGCCCCTTTAAATATCTCAAATACCCCCCCCCCCCCCATTCAATTTGTCGTTTCAGATTCTACTTTTAGGAAACGCGCTTGTTCCAAATAGCCCTATAGTATCATCCCCCCCTCTCCCCCCCATCGCCTTGCTTCATTCCTTACTCCAAACATATTAAATCATACTTCCTTTTACACGTACACGCCCTGAGAAATACAGTAAGTCTGCGTTGATAATGAGGGGGCCCTTCTTTGAGGAAATACACACGGCAACTTTGATCTAGAATGGCATGTAATTCCTTGCCTGACCCAATTCCCAATCTCCTGATAAGATGTTTTTTCCCCTCTTTTCCTCCTCCTTCTCCTCCTTTGCTCTAACCTTCTTGCAGAACTCACTCAAATGGGAACTTGCTGTCCCATTAAAGATACATTTAAAGCCAAACATGACATTCATTTCAGTCTGCAGGAGGAGGAAATGTGAGTCTCTGTGAAGAAAAGCCTCGATGTATCCCTCGCTCTGTGTCGGTGACAACCTCTCTGAGATCTCTGATCACAGCTGCTCGATTGAGTTGGAGTCGGACAGAGCTGCGTGACAAACGAGAGCTGCCATCATAGCAGATAGGGTATCATCACCTGGGTGTAAGAGCTTTTAGGCGTGTTTGAGGAGAAGGAAACAGACACTGAGATGAGTGTTTCTCTTGTTTGTGTCTCATCAAAAGGCAGCTGCTTTTCTGCAACTGAGAATAGTTGATTAAATTTGCTCCCTGTGGTATTTGCACATTTCGTTGTTCTTGCAGAGCATCTTGTTTTTACTCCGAGAATTGACTGCGCCATAAGTGGATTGACCCCCAAAAACCCAGCAGTAGTCTTTCATTAGTCAGTATGCGGCCGGGGACCAGACAGCGAGTGGTGTTTAGGGCCAATCCATCACGACACAAAAGGGGATCAGCATGGCACAGGCTTGTCTTCTTCATCTGTAGCAACAACGTGGCCTCTAACCTCGTAGTAATCACCACATCACTTTTTTTCTCTTCTGCATGACTCTGATGAGGCTACAGCGTTGTTTAATTTCATCCACAGGAACAAAAAAAAAAAGGGGCCCTTCAGAGCTTTTCTGATAGCTCATTTGTTACAAGGCCCCTGTTGTTTTTTGATAGTCAAAAGAACCAATTTGGGTTTTTGACAAGGACGCTCCCTGAATAATTCCTTCATGTATTACAGGACCTATTAAAAGCAAACTTTTCAATCTGGCAATCAATAAGGCAGGCAGCTTTCCCTGGCCGCGTGCCAGACACATTAGGGCTGCGAGCGATGGTTGCTAGGGAGCTGAGCCTGCTCAGGGGAAAGAATGTTTAATGTAATAGAATCACATAAATCAAGCGGAGGAAAGTGCTTGTGTTGTTTCTTCTTCTCTTCTCTTCTTCGTCTCTCTGTTTAACTGAAAACATTTAATATGGGTGTGTGTTTTTGAAAATGTGCTGCAGCCACCACCACCACCCACTACCCCCCCCCCCCCCCCCCCCCAACTCTCTTTGTCAACCGCAAGAACATCTGGGTAGGAATTAAGCTGAGGGAAGTTGAATTTTCTCTGTGTTTATCTGAGTGTGTGTGTGTGTGCGCACACTTCTTATGAGTGTGCTTGTTTTTGTATGCATAGCTGTGTGTCCTCAATCCTTGTGCACACTTGAATAAATTGAGGTGAAAATTATATAAATGTTTCTTTTTTTTTCCTTCTTTGTCACAGGCCGATGCCCCACCCAGCTGAAATGAATGAGGCACTTTAGTGCTTTACTATAATTAAGAACAGGAGCCAGCATGCATGGAGGGCTCTGTCTCTCCCGCTCTCTCTCTCTCTTTCTCTGTATTTCCTTATGTTACTCTCTCTCTCTCTCTCCGCCCTCTGTTTCAATAGAACATTTCCTCTGGGTGTTAGTGGCCTTTTGTGGGAATATGATTATCTAAGAAAAATTAGCTCACAGACATGGCCTGTGAGTGTAAAAGCCAGATAACTCTTAAAGTTGTATTGCAGCTTTTGTACCTGATTACTGCGAATCTTTTTCATAACAGGCAAGTTTGTCCGTCAGGGATCAGATTGTATTTGATCAGCTTGAATTCATAATGGCATTACAACCATATTAAAGCTCCTGTGAGGGGTGTTTCGCTTGTTATGAAACAAAGTGAAAATACGATTAATGCATCTGTGTGAGCTATAAAAGCAAACAAGACCATCACTGATAACATGCCTAATTGATCCCTGAAAAATGCTTTCACTTGGGTAGGTGTCACATTAAAGGTCCTTACACTCCGGGGCTGACACGAATAAAGAACGCGAAAGTACGAAATATCCGGAGGCAAATTTTGACGCGCCTGATGCCCGATGCGATTTTGCAACTTTCCGGGGAGAAAAGACGCATCCCGGGAAGACCTTTGCCAGGGAAAGTCCTGCCTCCTTCACCTCTGATTGGCTAGAAAAGCTGGAAATGTCATCACACGCTAAAGCCAAACAGGCAGCACTTATAGCCAATCAGAGGCGATAAGATGAAACTATGGTAACAACCGTTAGCATATGTTAGCACAGATAAATGTTAAAACAAAGACGTTCAGCAAACTGTTAAAGCACACAAACATCGTCATATGAGAGATCCGACGTTATGACACAAGTTGTCCTTCAGGTCGGTATCTCTGTAATGTTTGTGTCTTTTATCAAAAAGCACTCTGTTCTCGACACGTAAACAATCAGCCGGTCGGCCATGTTGGATATACCGGTGAATCTGACATCGCAACAACACGCAATCTGATTGGTCAGAAGTGGACACACTGTATGCGAAACTTAAAAAAATCGACCATGATCCGAAAAATGCCGCAATATAGCAGGACGGGAAAATGTTGCTGATGTGAACTCTTGTATTGACAGGATAAAGGTTTGAAAAAAATATTGACATCTGAAATAATCACACGACAAAAACGGTTCCTGTGTGAAAGGACCTTAAGTCAGATATAGTTGATATTTTCCTCAGCAAAGATTACAAGGGAGTGATAAAAGTAGTAGGGCGTTTTTAATCAGAAAACACGGTTGAAAATGAAGGCAAACAAAAGTTTGTAAGCTTATCAAACCAGCCTTGCCTTCCACACTACTCTTCATCATTTGCTCTATTTGTCCCAAATAGTCTTTTTTTTCTCTCTCTACCAAAACATGACCAGACTCCCCACTGGTCAGCCACTCTTTGGAAAAATACCCCCCCAGCTTTTTCTTGGTTTATAAATTGCACTGTTGTTCAGTTGCATCTTGATTTACCACTTAAGCCAAACACCAGACTCAAGCCAGTCTGACAAAGTTGAATTAAGAGTTTCATTATTTAGCTTGACACATGTACAAATAGACAAAATTGATCATTTTTTTCACCCGAGGGACTTATCATTGGAAACTATGCTCTTATATTTGTTGTGATATACTGATGCCAGAGTCGCACAGTGGTGACAAATGTCTTTTTGTATTTCTTGAATGCTTAAGAAACAGAAGGATGAAGGAGAGAGTGGACATAAAAACTTATTGAAGACCGTACTTATCTATCATGAGTCTCTCTCAGGCCACAGTGGTGTTACTAAGAGAGTTTTTCAATCTAAAACCCCACCAGCAAGTATCTGTATTTGCAATTTGATTCTAGCCGAGTTTCTTTACTCAGAAAGAACATTTGCTGAAAAACAGTTTTTGGCACCTGCTTTGAAATGAAAGATGGAAGAAAGTCAACAAATACCAGGATAGCTTTGAACAATGAGTTGAAATAACCTGAGGAGGAAATGCCTTGTTGCATTCAAGCAGTTTGATTCACATTTAACATCACATTACGCACTTTAGTCCTGACTCTGTAAAGTGTTGATTATTGCAGCTATAGCAGCAAATCGCCGATTGGTGTGAGACTAAATTTACCATACTACCACAGGAGAAAGAGGCTTCCTAATGAGAAAAGACTTCAGTGATCCTTAGGGAGAAATTGATGGTATCACTACATTAGTATTATACCTCACCACATAGGATCCCAAAAGGATTAAGGGATGGATTTTAGGGAAAAATGCTCCTTTAGCAAAGCCTGCATGTTGTGTGTGATTGTGAGAACACAGATTACAACTAGTATGATGAGCAGAGGAAAGGCGGGTCAGTGTCTGTGACTGATGTTATCATGATGACAGACGGTAACAGATTAAACAGTATGTTCTTCTTTGTAGATCCATGAAAAATGTCAGATATTGTTAAAATTCTCCTCACTTTGAACAAAATAAGCTGATGATACACGGGGGTGATTGCTGGGCTTTGTTTTACTCCAGCGCCGTGATTGATTGATGCTGCATCCTCCGCATAATTAATGTGATTTTGTTTACAGTACTGACTTGCTTGTAATTAGCAGAATGTTCTAGCACATTTTGTTTGATCTTGATAGTGTAGTCATTCACAGATTGGACAAGCAATGAATCATGCGTATGAAATTATTCCATTGTTTTATGTAATTCTCCTTTTCAGAGAAAACACAACGTTGCTGTTAGAGAAATTGTGACGCCCACTAAACCCCCCCCCCTCTCCTTTTTTCCTCCCTTTCACTTCATTTCCATTCGGTGTCATTGACAGATGCCGTTCCCTCTTTATTTGGTCGGGTTTCAATAACATGAAACCAATAGCCAGATCGGGCGCCTGCTGCTGCTTATGTGGCCCCCTCTCAGTGTCATGTCCCCTCATTCAGAAGTGAGAGGGAGAGAGAGAGACAGAGAGAGCAAGAAGGCAGATGAATCAGAGATATGTTATATATTATGAGAAGAGGCTAAATGGAAACAGGGCAGCCTCAGAGATCAATACAGAGCACAAAGCTGAGAGCCACTAGGATGGATCAGAATACCAAACAAGACCCTTATTTTGTTACTTTCCCCTGGCTTTCTCTTTTCCTTACAAGTGTTATTACTTTTGCCATTATTATTATTGCTTTTTGAAAGATTTTACACTACTTTAGTGTTTTAAAAAAAGGAGCAAAAACAAACACAAAATATGAGAGTTACATGATTGACTCTGGCGTACATGCCTTACCATTTCTTGCCAAGCCCACAAAAGCAGCGGGGGGATCCAGTAAAATTCCTCGGCCGGGCAGATAATGTGGAAATGTTGACAACAGCAAATTTGAGGTGAGTGAGTGATTTAAGGACTACAGTGTGTGACAGGGAGCATGAGAGTAATGGTTTTCAGCTTTTCCTCTGCCTATATGACAGCAGAAATGAGCACACTTGCCCTGAAAGATCTTGTCAGAGCTTGTGGGCAGTTTGGAATATTTTTAAGCTTGGGTGAGTTTAAATGACACAACATACATGAGTCACATTTGGGTTTTAATTAGCCAGCGCAGATCCGCTTTTAACTGTCAGCAGCCCTCTTATTATGACCAGTTTTATCCTCAACTTGCAACAGCAGCTTCAAAAACTCTCTAGTTCGAGCAGCAGATCTGCAACATGCAGCAGTAGATCAGGATCAGCCCTTTTTTTATGGTTTGAAATTCAATGATATCAATGATGTTTCATCAAACATAGCAATCCAGCAGAGCAGCTGCTTCAACCACAACTAATGACTCTCATGTCGTATGCAGCATTTCTGAGATTTTGATTACCACAAGTAATTTATCATGCTGGTTATGGAAGTGAAGTAGACATTTTTCTTTCACTTCAATTACACAAAATATTCTTTAATCACTTCTGCTATAATGCAGTTTAAGAGCTTGTTCCCATCATATTTATTTCTGCTCATGTAAGCTGTAGTGCAGGAAGTCTCTCCTAATCCCTTTTTTTCGTTGAACGTTTTTCCTGAAAAGAAGAGTTGGCTCACTCGAATATTTCCCCCACGAATACTAAATCTATCCTGCATTGTTAAATAAACTTCTGTCATGTTTATGAACCAAATATTGTCCACATATATTACAACGTGCCGCTTTTACTGTGTTGGAATAGACTGAAATCTGTTTTACTGTGCAGAGGGTCTCATGACGGCTAATGGAGCTAATGACTTTACCAGTCAGCCCTGGACTGCAGTAGTGTCTCTGTCAGCACAGGCCTGAAGCACTGTATTATTTAAGTTTTTATATACATATCTATATATCTATCTATACCTATATCTATATCTATATATATATGTCTTTCTATGTAAAATGTTGACTCAGTAAATCCCTCCTCAAATTGTTTGCACTAAATGTTCTATTACATGACTAATGGATAAAATCTTCTGATAAGGACCCATAAACCCACTCATATCGGTGTGAACGTATCAGATTCATCTGATTTATGTTGTGATGATGTGTTTCTGGGAAATTCAGCGTCCGATATATCCAAGAAGATAGTGAGCTGCTGAAAGAATCTCACTCATGAGTAGTTTTATGAGGAAGGCAGACAGGAAGCAGATACAGATGTTGCAATAAGGATGATTTGGATTTCATCATGTTCTTGTAAAGTTTCTGTTCAGCAGAAGACTCTGAAATTTCCTCTCTTACTTAAGTGAAGCATCAGAGCCAGAGATTAAAATCACTTATAAGATGGATTGCATAATGTATTGTAAGCAAATGTAAGGGCTTTAGGAGCAGATGTTCATAGTGTTGCAAATAGAAAGTAATGGCAACTTGTAAACCATATCACATCTTGAGAATCACTAACTCTGCGCTCTGTAACTTCTTCTTTTCATTCCCTGTTTGTTCGGTGCTTTTCTCTCGATCTCTGCGTGTTGAGTTTTTTATTAAAAGAGTTGCTGGAAGGATAATACCGTTGCTCCTGAGTGACAGATGTTTGTATGCCTTTGTCTTCAGAAAATTAAACAGATATACTGTAGCTTCCTTTGTGTTCGGCTCCCTTTCATTTATGTGGCATCTGTCTCGTCCCCTGGGTTGTGATTCATAACAAAGAACAATCCTACAAAGCTAAAGCAGCAACATTTCTGTATTGATTCACTGTACAGTTTCTTTGGTCTAAACAAGACTTGAAACACTGTAGTGCATTTCTATGTTGAAAGAAAGAGAGCTTTGTTGTGTACAACTATGTGACTGATGTAATTTAAAGGTATTTCAGGCCACAAATGATTTTAGCAGACTGTCCGTTTTATATAATTGTCCTCCTAACATCAGGGGGTGGATGGCTCAGGCCTTAAATTGAAGCATACATTTTAATCTTCAGTTCCAGCCGCGTTGCAAAAGCAGTTCAATGATTTCGACGACACTCTTCTTGTCGTCATGCACAGCCTGCGTCTAAAAAATGTAAAAATTTGATTTCTGTTTGCATTTCAATTTGCATATTACAAAACTGGTTCAGTCATGCTTCTTTAATCTCTGGAGTGTTAGTAAGATGAGGCTCATCCTGTCATCTCAAGACAGCTGAAGTCATCCATGCATTTGTCAAATCCTGGTTACATTATTGTAATGTACTCTATACTTGTGTTAGTCAGCCAGCCTTGAAGTGTCTGCGGCTTAAACAAAGTTCTGCTGCCAGACTCCACAATAAGACCAGATCTGTGTTAATATCACACATATTTTTGCTCCTTTTACATTAGTGTATTTCTCTGTTATTTCCTATGCTTTCTGTGGCAGAGCTACAGTTTTTATCATGGGCCTCTTCAACCACCTAATACTTCAATAACCATTAGGGGTGTCACGATACAACTATTTTACTTCTGATACGATATTGATATTGTAGCCCTCAGTTACGGCTGATACTGATATGGATCTGGAGTAGTTATCATCACCATTATTTCTGATCACCAGCTCACACTAACATGTTTCAACTGTGCGACAGCGATATGTCATTACTATCAGGCGAGAAGAATTTTTCCACTGTACTGGTGAGATCACTATATAATCCACTACAGGGAGTAGTGGATAAGTGTGTGATTTCACACACAGCCTGTAACCCATAAGAAAAGAGACAGTGCTCCAGCAGGTATTACTTATACCTGTGTTAAAAGGGTTTTCTCAACACCCCTTTGTTCAGGATGCTAGCTCAGGGTTGTAAGTTGATTCATTTAGTGCAGACGTACTGGTATCACCTGTGTCATTAACACTGTTGTGTACGTAGACAGAATTTAAAGGGCATTGCGGATGAAAGAAATAACTTAAGAATGGTACACACCATTTTCATTGCTTATTTACACTACAGACTTAATCAATTTGGGTTTAGTGTTTTGTGTGTGAGAGATTGAGTTGCTATCAGACATTAAATAAAGCAGGTGGCAAATATAGATGCAGTTATTAAATCTGAACAGTATTAAGTGTTTTATTGGTTTAAGATGGAGGGCATTGTACCTGTTAAGATGACAGGAAGTATATACAATTTCACACCTTTGGCACGGCTTGTAATGTGTCAGCTTTTGTTATAGAGCTTCTATGCTACCACTCTAACAACAACTACAATCATAAAAGTTATGAGCACCAGCAGTAAAAAGAAGCCATAACAAAACTGACGAAGGTCCTCGCTCCCTGTCCCTCTACATGGTGAACAAGCATATCTTTTATTGCTCCAAAACCTTGCACCAGTTATAACACAGTATAAAATCATATATACTATGCCAGTGCTTTCAAACCATGCTTGAAATCCCACCTGTTTGAGGAACACCTAGTTCGTCTTTTGAACCTGTTCTGTATCGTAACGCTCCGGTTACTTTATACAGCTGCTGTACTTTTCCATATTTCCTCCTTTTGTACGATTACTCTCAACCATTGAAGCGCTAATATGGAAAGATTTCAGACATGGGAGAGAAACTGAAGCAAATATCTGGCTTTTTGTCCAAACACTGCGACTTACAATTCCCACAATGCAACTCAATAGTTCATCTTTCATTAGGGCTCTCTTGGCTCGTAAATCCCCATGTCTGTCATACTCTATGGCTCGGAGTTTGTAACACATGTTTTCTGTTATAGATTTGTAGCGAGCAACCCAACCCTGATGACATCACTATGACATCACCGCCGGGGTTATTTTCAGACTTTGGAAGGCTCCCAGAGAGTCGTAGAGAACGTTATACAACTTTATCCACACACTGCGAAGTGTTGAAAGTTGATGTGTTGTGTAACATGAATGTTATAGCCTTCAAAAAGTGAAATTTTCACACAGAGCCCCCTGCTGCACGGCTAAATTTTGTACTCAACTGACTTTGTTAGTTTACTTTTTTATTGTTTTATATTAGAATTTATTGAGTGCTGCCCTGACTGAGTGGTTGTAATGTCAGCTGTCCTGCAGAGCAGTTATGACCCTGACACTATTGTAGTTTATGAGGTCAGGAGCTTTACAGCATGTTCTGAAAATAATCTCCTACACTGCAGCTGTTTGATCAACACGCTATACTGCCACTAGGAGAGGACTGACAGACCAACAGACAGAAAAAAAAAAAACAGAAAAGAGGTCCAGAGAGAGAGAGAGAGAGAGAGAAACAAATTGCATAATGGTCTCGTGCTGTTTTCCAGCTCTCCAGCAATGTAGTCACAGCCTCAGCCAATTAGAAAGCTTTATAAAGATAAGGCTGTCCTTTGATTTGAAAGGTCCTGCAGTAAGAACAAAAGGATTTTTCTACAGTGTGTGCACGCTCAATATACGTTGCACGCACCAACTTACACACACATCAACATGCATATGCTGCAATGCCTTTGTACAGTTATTAGTGCCCTGCAGCTCTCTCTCTCCAAATTGAATCTAATCAAGTGAAATGTTGTGAGGGTCCTCGGGAGAGAGAGAGAGAGGGAGAGAGAGAGAGAGAGAGAGAGAGAGAGCAGGTCTGACGGTGACCGCTTACAATAAAATCCTGACATTTGGAAACAAAGCCTTCTCTACCTCTGAGCTGTAATTGCAAAAGACAACTGCTGCAATCCTCAATAAATGTGTGCATCTGCAGTGTGATTTCTATGTGCATATAGATAGAAATATGTGTGTTTATACATCTGTAAGCTTTGTGAGGCTTAACTCCACATAGGCTGTCTTTCTCTGTGTGAATAACACTGTATGTGTGTACTTGTGCGTGTATGTGCTGGTTGAATGGTTTTAATAATTTCTTTTGAAGTGGTCGTCACAGCGGAGTACGGTGGAACTAATTACGCTGATTGTCAGGAATGCAGCTGCTGTAAATATGCTATGAATGGTGTCCTTCTCTCCCTGTTTTTGCAGCACTTTCATGATGCTATCAGCCTCCAGCTTGATAAAAAAAAAAAAACATGAAAGAATGCAGAAAATACATTTTTAAATAGACCTCTTTAAACTGTCTGTTTGTCTCCGGGAAGGCAAGGTGAAAAGCTTTGCTAGTTAGCCAGCCTTGAAATATTTACTCAGCAGCAGAAATTCCCATGAATGTCATGTCCGAGGGCTTTGTAAAAGCAGACAGCACAGTGAATAATTCATGTAAAAATCCTGTTTCAAACTGCCTAACTCTGCTTCATCAACTGTTGAACCGTGTAGTCGGCTTTGTAAGCTAGAAAAATATTAGCACTCCTGTTTCAAACACCACATTACTTAAAGGGAGTCAGTCTGCATAATATGAAGTGATTGCCAAAACAATTAGTTGGTTGTATCAGTGTGTGAATCAGCATCTATTTTTCTAGTTAAACATGAATCATTTTAACCAAAAATGAGTCAATTCTGTTTTTTGTTTTCAGTGATCAGATGTTCACTTTAGGAGGTTTTCTCAGACTTCTGTGTTTATTACTCTCACTTTAAAGATGTCTAGTTAGTCTTTTTGCTCTTTGTTACTGACATTCTTGGGCCAACATAGTCAGTCTGTTTAGAGCAAAACTGTAGTAGTATCATTATTGATTATTGGTGTCAACATGTTTGCGTCAATAGCTCCTGCATCAAAAGTAGAAAGAGACTGGGTTCAGTGCCATCTGAAAGAGAAAGAGAATGTATTTCCTGTATGACTTATTCTCATATAATCATTTTTGTCTTGTGTTATTTCTCTTGTTCCATCTCCCGCTGGATAAAAATAATAATTGAGCATGTAATTAGCTGTAGATTATGATATGTGAGTCGTGTGGGTGGCAGGAGATGTACTGATATAATTAAGCAGGTCTGCATGAAAAGTTATTCTAACCACCATCTGTAACCTGTGGACTCAACAGCGAATAGTTATTTTCACCACATCTATATTTGTAGACGATGTTATACTGTGAGAGGAGATTCAAAAGAATCAAATTGAAGAGGCTAATGGTTTAATTTGTATGTTAGACAGCTGTTGTGTTAAGGAAAACAAGATGATGACCTCATTTGACAAGTTAATGATAATAATAAGTCTGGGTCTCGTCTTATTGGGCTTCTATGCCACATTACCAACTCAATACGCAAAGAAGCTGACACTAAATATTGAAATGATCAGGGTGGATTTAGCCATATCAACATCAGTTTCAACAGCTGCCAGGACTTCCTTAAGAACAGTATTCTTGTTAGCCTACTTAACAGCTTGAATCAACACTTTAATGTTCATACATACCATGTTTGTGTTTACTTTGCCAATTAATCAGTCAACAAACTAACCAATCAAGTTGTATTTTCATATAGCACTAATTCACAACAGATGTTATCTCACGGCTCTTTACAAAAAAAGGCAGGTTTAGACTATCACAAGTGCCGTTTCATTATCACCAAGATAGGATGAGATTGAGTCTCACCTCGAAGGATGAGACCCATTCTATTCTCACTTAATCCAAACACTTTGCAGCATTTAGCAACTTACTCTGGAAAGGAAAAAACCTCTTTCTAACAGGCAGGAACTTTAATTCAAACCAGACTGCTGTTATACCGTCAACTATAAAAATATCCTCCATATTTTATTCCAGCTCTATAGAGTTTTTTGCCGTGCTGTCGACAGGTAGAGGTGAAACATGAGAATTACATTGTAATGTGCCATTACAGTTGACTGACTATTATCATTAACTAGTCAAATGACGTTACCATATGACATATATGATCAGGTTGTCTTTAACGTTGCCTTTACCATTCAGACTTAATAACCAAGTCAAGAGGGTTTTGACCAATCAGAATCAAGTATTTAACACAGCCAGGGGATTAATAAAAGGCCAGGTAATAAATTCAGTGTAATGCATTTGTAAAAACCACACACACACACACACACACACACACACACACACACATATATATATATATATATATGTGTGTGTGTATGTATATATATATGTATATACAAATGTATATATATATATATATATATATATATAATATATAATATATGTCAAACTAATCACTAATCACTCCTTTAAGTTTCAGCTGTTCTTAGTTTTTAAACAAAGTTGGTGAGCTTTCCTCTTTGTTTGCCTAAAGATCATCAGCTGATACCTGAATTGGCGAGCTGTTGGCTCTCATTCTTGTTCTGGAGTTTAATATTAACAGTTAAATCTGTATTTCAGCATATTTTTCTGTTTTTATGGCAGTTTACTGTGTCAGGTCAGTCTGTACTGCCTGCCCAGAGGTTTTCAAAGTAACCAATGAGATTTCACCACTAGGTCTTCATCACCGGTGATAATGCTTACATACACCAGGCTACACCAGGAACAACACAGTCAATGTGTTAATAAAATGTATCTGTAATGGGAGGAATCCCAATGGGAGGTATTCTGAAGCAAAACAGAATCTGCGTTGTGCACTCACAGTTTGTATTTTTACGATGTGTTTTCTCATAAATTATTGTTTTCCCAGCTTGTATAAATAGATTCCTACTGTTATGGTTGTAGGGTAACAAGGTCAGCACTCACACACACGTGTATGAACACAAGCACTTGTTCACCTCCGCCTTGTCTAAATTGCTCCCAGGATTTTCCAGTCTTGAACTGGCTTGTTAAAAAGACCTTGTCAGTCAAATTTGCGAGCTTCTCGAGTTGTTGTTGGCATTCCTTTTGTCACCTCAACAGCGATGCATGTTACGCATTTCAAACATGCAGCCCGACAACATAACATGTCTCCACAGAGCACAGAAAAAGCTGTTGTGTGGGATTGGTGAAATGCATTATCACTACAAGGAAATGGAATGAAACTCTTATGCAAACTATCATGAATAAACAGTATTACCCAACACATAATCACACTGCAAAGAGGTGTTGCTAACCCGGAGATACTATAAACAATTAGAGTAATTGTACCTTTTCTGTGTAGTTGTTTTTCTGTTCTCATGTTTTGGTTAGATAACCAAAATCACTGAGGTTTAAATAAATCTACAATCTTTAGATCACAAAAGTTAGGACTGAACAGATCACAGGGTTCAAGCACACTGAAGTAGAAGTGCAAAACTATTACAGCAGCCAAAGAAAGACCTATGAGAGTGACATAGGTTGTAAAACCTGAAGAAGAAAAGGAAGAGTGCACATATCCTGTAAAATTAAGTGCTGCAGTTCTCTACAGATTTTATGGGAGCACTTGAAAAGAAAAAAAACCTGAAAGTTTCCCCTTTGAAAGTTTAACTCGGTATACTATCTATGTGCCCTCTAACCATGTTGTCTGTATTTTATGTTTTCCAGGCCAGGAGGAGGACGGGCGGAAGATTTTGGTCCTCAGTTACCCCCAGTATTGTCGCTACCGCTCAGTGTTGGCCCGGCTCAGAGAGCAGCCGTCCTCCCTGCTCATAGATCACACAGTGCTGGCGCTGGGCGGCATCGCTGCATTGGGAGGAAGCACGAGGATCCTGTACTGTAGGGACACCTTCGAACATCCCGCCCTGCTGCAGAACGACAGCATCTGTGACGAATTCGGTGAGTGAGGCAGCTGGACGTTTTATTGTAGATATTATATTAGCTCATCTGAAATGCTAATAGCCATTATAGTGACGGTTTATGGCAGATGAGATGTTGCACGTTGTCCAATGAAACATCAAACTCCTCATGTCCTAAACTCTGAATGTGAGGAGGCACTTAAAACTCATTCTCACAGTTTGGTTCAACTCAAACTTTCAATTATGTCATTGTGGTTACCCTGACCATTTGTTCAAGTCTGCTTTTAGTGGACACTCTTTGGGCCAAGCTATTTGATGCCATTGTGTTAAATCCCAGAAAATGCGGGCTACTTGAATCCATTTAAAATGTTAACTTTGCACGGTCTGACCATCAAACTGCAGACGAATAAAGGTCAAAGAAGAGGTAGTAGCTGTATCACTTAGTTCCCGAATCAAACAGAGTTGCTGACCTATAAGAAAACACTACCTTAAAACAGCGGCATTTAATTAGCTGAGAAAGAAAAAACTGCCTGCTTTCCTGTTTTCGGCACTTCGGGGAAGCAGATTATGTCAACCTTACACTCCAAATTCAGCTCATAGTTCTCTGTGGTTACGACTGCATCTGTAAAAAAAAAAGTGATCTGACATAAAAATGAAGAACTGAGGTTGTGGTATGGAAACAAACACAAAAAAATAAAAACACCTAACCAGACTTCTGCTGCAAGCTCTTCTCTTGAGGTTGGCAGCTGAAGCTACACTAGCTGCTTCCTGCAAAACACTCCCATACTCAGTCCAAACTTTTAGCTATTAAATTACTTTTGCAGCACTGTGGGCAGACATTAGACAAAGAACAAGAATATGTTTAATGAAATAAGACAACTGCTCTGATTCTGCAGCTTTGATCGCCATTTTTCTTTCTGTATTTAGCCACAACTAGCTGTGAATATAACTCAATGAACTGAATGTTCTAGACATGTATGTAAGAAATGACTCATGTTGAACAGGTAGTTAGGAAATTTAGAATTACAACAGGGTGATATTAGACCTCAACACATTCACTATGCGTTATCACACTCATTACCAGTCTACTGGCTAAAATATTGACATGACGTGTTAGTTTTATAGATTTTAAAAAGAAAATATCTGTTTGTCTCTGACGTTTCTCTTGCTGTGCAGTTAATATTCAGATGCAATTGTTTAAACTGCCTTTCTACTTATCAAAAGTGATAGACACCAGAAAAAGGAGTTATCATGTAAGTCTCAATATTCATTTTACTATTGCTTGGCTTTTTTTGCTGACTGTGATTAGTCATTTGAGTCAAAACCCCTTGATATCCCATTGACAATGATTCCACAAACCAATCCCCAAACAATTTCACCTATTCGCATCCAGTTCAAGCCCAAGTGTAGAACTCCGTATTTGCGACATAATCCATGTTTATAGAAATATAGTCTGTCGGCTTCAAATGAAAGACATATGCAGATAAAAGAGACGCAGGAAAAGAGCATTAGAAAGAGAAATGAGAATTTTACACATTTGTTGTAAGTTATAATGAGTAAATCTTTGTGACTTATTCCCTTGCTGTGATTTGAATTTGGCTGGAAATCATCAGCTTATGAGCTGCGAGCTCATTTCACCCATAACTCCTTTGTTTCTGTCATTACAATGCCTTATTTGAGGTTTAATTCCCTCAATTCAATAAAAGCTGTTTAAACTATATATCCTCTTTTCGAGTTACAAAGTTGATTTTGATGAAAAGACTTTAGCGCAGTGTTCAGTGTGGATTATTCTTTGATTTTTAACAGGCTGGTCGTGTTTTTTTATCTTCACCTCAGTTCTTTTGACCTCATAGGTCTCTCTGTACACAACAAGTGACCTCCATTCAAACGCTCTCACCAGTCACTCCTATGAAAAGCATTCTGTGGTTCCAGTGAGGAATTTTGAAGTGCTGAAACATGTCTATTTGCCATTCACTGTGCTTTCCCTGTCTGCTCATGAATCCACACATTTTATTAACCCCGAGCTGGGCTAAAACAAAGGAATAATGTGATTCATCTCTCTTTATATTTCCTCTGCTCGGTTTGCACAGTGGAGCTCAGTGGGCTCTTGTGCAGCATCAATTTGACATTCACAGTTACGGCTCCTCTGGTCAAAAGTCATTGTTTTTCTTTTCCTGTAAATTTGCCAGCAGGTAATTGCATTTTTAAGAGTGCGGCAGAGGTGAGACCAGAAGGGAAAACGGTTTTAGGCATAGGAAAATAAGTTATGAATAGTAACGCTAACATCCTGTGGCTGCTGTTGCTCATTCGCTTGGCTCAATAATGCCATTCCTCTGTGAGCCACATTTAAGCTAAAGGTTTATTTTCAAAGCCTAAGGGAGCTCTACTTTTTTATTTTTTGACTAACGCAACCAGATTTCTTAAGTTATTCACATGAAGGTTTTACTAGGTTTGAAGCTGGTTTTTATTTCTGCTTCAATTGCTGCTAGGAGACTTGTTTGTGATTTGTTTCAAAACAGCAGAGCTAAGTAATTTCCATTTCTCTGCCAAGTGAACTGAAGCCTCAGGGGCGTCTTACTTATAGGCACAAACACGCATGAACGTGCGCACATTTTCACCTAGAATCACACACAAGTGCTGAGTAAAGTTCTCCTGCCATTTACAGGCTCAGTATCAAAAAAAGCAGCAATAAAAGCCATATTAAATCCACCTTTATTAGGATAAATACCAGCGCTGTGGACACGTTAGGAGGAAATACTGTGCAGCTGAGAAATATTAAAAAGTTAAAAATTGATCTGGGGAGCAGTTTTAGGACTTTCTTCTTTGCTTCTCTTAATGCTAATTCTGACCTTTTATATTCAGCCAAATCTGCTGTGGCAGCTCTAATAGCCGTCCGTCTTGTCTCAGCTAATTCATGAAAGTGTGTCAGGCTACCTAAGGGAGCAGGAGAGGAGAGGCCCTCAGGAAAAAAAAAAAAAAAAAGAAGTGCTATTGCAGATTTGCAGCAAGCCTGTTGGTTCAGTGTTTTATGAAATGTAGCCATCAGATAAAAAGCTTTGTGTGGAAATACTCTATAGTCTGTTCTTGGAGACCTTACCACATCTTCAAATCCTCTCTTCAATGTATTTAAAGGACATGAATATGCATAGATTTATTATGTAATCAAAAGCATATGTTTCTTTTTCGACTTACATTTGGGTTGATCTGTAATTTTTAAGGTGAGTGATGGACAAGCAGCATCCTCCTGCTGCTCCTGTGTACACCATCACTTTGATATCTCCAATATTTGCTCTGACTTCTCACAGTGATGTAAGGCCATCTTTGCTCTGATACGGACAGTTGTCTGAGCTCTATCTAACTCACTCTATTTTCCTTTTTTTTTTCTTCTCCTTTCACATCACCAGCCTTGCCTTTGAAACCAGCGTGAGCGAAAACTGCAGTTGCGTCAGATCGCAGATCTTTTAGTCCTGTGATCCATATTTATGTTCAGCATTGCCTGTCACCCCTGCAGCTGCTTTCCTCACGGGGAATGACACAGTTTTTGTTTATAATTATCATGCACTCTGCCAGCATGGATTGATTATACCCATCGCTACTTTGTGTCCCCAATTTAATTTTCTTGCCAGGAGGAAAGTAATATCAGCACCATGACAGAAAAAAAGAAAAATTAGTAGGGCTGAAGACACATAATCCTTACAGTACTTATTACCTCGCACTCCGAGTTAAAAAAACAAGCTCTTATATAAATTAAAGGATAAAACGGGTCTTACTCATTGTACTGGAATAATATTGGCGTAACTGCCAGCTCCTCTGTGGTGAGAAAAATCCAGGAATAGTTTGAGTGGGCCCGGCCTTTGTAGCACTAAACGACAGACGACAAGGTTGAAGGTTTTGTTAGAAGCTGTCACTGTGTTTAGTATTACTCACATCGATTTGGCACTAATTCTCTATGCGCAGTAAAGCAACAACATAAACATTTGTAAGCTGAGCCAGAGAGATATTTCATGATTTAACAGCAAAGAACAACTCAGCGGTCGCACACATTTGGGCGTCTGTTAAGGAAAATATTATGACCAACATTTTTCTCATTTCTCTGATTTTTAAAGTTATGCTGACCTTCCTCTCCTCCCGTCTTTAGAAACCTAACCCTCCTTGTGTGCACACTGCTTAAATCAACAGCATTTTGAGAGTTAGTGAGGCAATCATGTTTGAGGCAAAGCAGTTCAGAGCAGCTGCCCCCCCTTTTTCCTCCCCTTTTTTTGCTCTTTCTTTTCTGTGCTATATATTCCCAGGTCTCTCTCCTTGGCACAGAAACTATATATTTCATGCTTGGCTCAGTGTGTTTTGTTTGAAATATCTCTCACTCAGTGCTGGTTTGATTTTTATTAAAAAGAAACATTTCGAGAGCAATCCTTTGGAATCCCTTTTCTGTAATCCCCTAAGGGTGGGAGGAGTATAAAAAAACTATTTATTGCTTCAATATATTAAAATCGTCCAGATGCACTGATCATAAACAGAATATTTTCAGTCTATTTTTGATCTTTGTTGCGTGTGTGCTACTTTTTGTACATCTGTGGCTGACTTTCGGTCATGCTTGGTGTGTATTTATGAGGGTGTTTCTGCCTGTCTGAGTTAGTTGCATCTGTGTTTGTCAGAAAAGAGAAATTTCCTGTTTGGTCTTTATTTCTCTCGAAACTGATTCTGAAACAAACTGAATTAAAGAGGGACAGCTGAGGAGAATGAAAATGAAAAGCATGCTAACAGCGAGATAACATCTTTAAAAACATTCAGTCCCTGTTAGCTTGATTGGGCTGGGTCGCCGTACTGAACATACAGTATGATGTCATTGTTTCCACAACTTGAACCACTTTCTCACTCGCTCTTTAAACATGAAATCAGATTAGATGAAATATGCATACGGCGATACTGTCCCATGACAGCCCCGTCTGTTAATGTAATAGGCAAACTGCTTGCTAAGCTCATGTTTTCCCATCTCTTCTGCAGATTTGTGTTAACCACCGGCCCATGAATTTTTCATCGTCCATATGTCATGGTGTACAGAGGCCGTAGAGGAGAAATTTAGAGGAGAAAAGAGGAGTTGTTGTTGCTCTATATTCTGATTTCATAATCAGGACATGAACTGTATACAACAACAACAACTGAACATCTGGTGAAGGCCACTCATGTCCTTATATATCTCTTCAGTTTTACAGGAAATGAAAGATACAAATTCTCACAATAATGCCATTTTATATAACTAATAGGCTGTGCTTTACAGAACACAGTGTGTCTTATCATTGCTCTGTTACACATAACACTTTAACTAAAAGTACTTTCTTGTACAAGCATCAGCAGCCCCAGCTCGACCTCTGGGCTGAGTAAAACACAATCTTCCTGATTATCCCTATTATGTCATCGGTTATACAGCAGCTCTTCTCATATTACTTTGCATTGCTGCCT
The DNA here is from genome assembly GCA_962446985.1 of Xyrichtys novacula. NCBI lineage: Eukaryota > Metazoa > Chordata > Actinopteri > Labriformes > Labridae > Xyrichtys > Xyrichtys novacula. Next base: position 18,245,772 of record OY660874.1, on the reverse strand, counting down.
GTCTATTTTAAGACAAGCACACAGAGATTAATACAGTAAGCATCTGGCTTTCGAGAGACTTTTCAAAGCTCTGTACCTGGTACAGGTACAACTTAATTCAAAGGATGATAACATGACGTGTCCCTCACACTTCCTTAAATGCTATTTTTTGCAACAGCCTGTTTCAGTTTTATTTCCCCATTTAAATCTTTCATATAAGAATAGGGATTTTGAGAGTTTCTTTCCTGCTCTCAATGCGATGTGTTTATAAGACCAGTGAGCAGGGGTGAGGAGAGTACAGACATATTTTAGCCAAGTAAAAACGTAAATACACTTTAGCTAAGTGGAGGGAAAAACCTGATGATCTACCCAAGTAAAAGTCAAAAGTGCTTTATTTGAAATGTATGAACACGGACCTTTAAGTCAGGGCTGGCTGTAGAGAGGATTGATATTATTTTAACTACTATTATTTCTTTTTTTTTGGCTATGACGAGCAAAAAATAAAAGATTGAGTTGGCTGTAATGAGTAAAAATGGCTGCATTTGGGTCAAGCAAAATGTTATTGATGTAATACTGTTTTCAAAGGACTTTTCAAGACAAGTTGACTGAAAACATGTTGAAACATGATTTATATTTGGACGTAGTGGGTCAGTGTTTCTTAACTTAAAGGTAATCACATTTTTGTTTACTTGAATTGAGACAAATTTTCTTGGTGATACTTGAAATTTTCACAGTGTAGACATCATCCTGTCAGCTGACTGTCAGGCAGTTGATAGGGAGCATAAATGTTGTTTTATTAAGCATTTTTATGGTTTCTCAAAGGATTTAAAAAGTACTAAAAAGTACAAGTACATAGAAAAGCAACTCATTAACAACATGTGAGTAGATGTTATTGAGATGCAGGAACCATTGGAATCAGTATCACCCTATTCTGAGTGATAGTTTCTTTCTGTTGACACATTGTAGGTCAGACTTCAAACCAACAAACATAACCACCAAAGAGTTTCTTTTCGACTCCTGCTGTAGCCAAACCATGTTCATATGGGCTACAGGTGCTTTATTGTTGACTGTAAGCAAACCATTTTCAGTTCCTAACACAGTGAGATGCCTTTAATGTGGAAAATGAATCTAAAAATACAAGACATAAAAGTTATATGGTGCGTTCAGCTCCTTGGAAAGGCACAAATAGTAACTTATCACATGATAGGCCTGGAGGTAAAAAGATGAACTAAGATAAGTATTTTTTTGTCGTGACATTAAAAACTTAACCCAAAGTACATGCTGTTAATTTCTGTTCTCTTCAGCTGACTGGGCCAGTGTGTGACCTCTTTTGTTTTAATATCTCATTAATAATGTGTCAAGTCGAAGGATCAGTGCAGGTTAACTTGGTTTTAAATCAATCATGGTTGTACTACATTTACATTTTAGAAAGATGAAGTGATTTTCAACACACAGACACTCGTATTTCAAAAAATCCCCGAATGTGATCTGTGATTCACCTCCTGAATGTCCCTATAATAAAAATTACAGAACGGCATGTTTCAACCTGGAGTGAGCACGTCTGACTCACCAGTGTAACTGTAGAATCTGTGTACAGAGACAGCTCAGCCCTCTGCAGCCGGGTTTCTCAGGTTTAAGTGGCGAGCATCTTTTCTCTTGTCTGCAGGTAGAGGCTTGTTGTCGCAGGTTGTTGTTTTTGACAAGAGCTTGTGTAACGTAAGTGACGTCAAATACCTCGTTTTTTTTTTTTTTCCCACCGCCGACATATGAAAGAAGCAAAGTGAGGATTATACTGTACCTCATGACTTTGATTGATGTTTCCATTTTTTTTTCCCCCCAAAATGACGCAGATGTTTCTCAGAAAAAAAGGACAGGTAACAGCGCTGGCAACTGCTTGAGTCATTTGTTTGATAAACTTTAAATATTTAATGGGAGATGTATACTTCTTAAAACTGCTGAAACATCGCTAATCATTTCATTTTTAAAGAAGAAAAATGGATATAGAGATGGAACTATCCATTGGCCTGTTTTGTCCTGGGAATGCTGATTATTTATAATCACCATGGCTTATTGCTTTGTAGCTTTTCAAAATGATAAAGTCCCCCTGATTGGGCTCATTGGTCCACTCAATCCCATCAAGTGTAACTAGAGCGTGATCTATTAGAATACATATGTTTTATTGATGTTTGGGCTTCTTGTTTATCCTGGCATTCATTTATTTATAGGTCGATGCTGTGATTTTTTTTTTCCTCCAGTAATGAATAGGATAAGCCTTGAAGCTTATCCACTGCTCCCTTTCATCTCTTCCTCCCTCCCTCCTCTCCTCTCCTCTCCTTACCCTCTCTCTCTCTCTCTCTCCCTCCGAAAGCCAAATTGAAATACTGTATTTTTAAAGCCGCCGTCCTACCGAGTTATTGCTGCAGTCTGTCAGTATCAATGATGCGGAAGCGTTTGAAGGTTATCCCGTTTTTAGTAAATCCTCCACATTATGTAACTTTGACTCTGTTTTACATTTGGCACTCTTGGAAAAATAAAACAGGGTGTGTATTGAGGACAGTCCCCTTTGTGCTCCCTGCTCTTAACATTGGGGTTTATTTTTCAGTTTCCTCCTCTTGGAACAATAGCCTTAAGAGTTACTTCCCAACAGCTGAAGTGACACGCCGACTTGATAGTTACAGCTCGCATTGTGTTCCAATGAATTAGTTTCATTGTCTCTTGACAGCAAAGCAGTGTAGCTAGTTTTTACAGATTGAGTATTGTGGTTTTTTGACTTTAAGCCAATACTGTAGAGTGTTTTCGTCTTGTTATAATTACATGGTGTGGGTGTGTGTGCTTGAGTGAGTATGTGTGTGTGTTGTGCCAAATACTTGGTGATATTATTAAGTCCCTCAGAGGTCAGAGGTCATTGCATTCCTCAGCGTGTGTGTCAGTCAGTGGATCTGGGCTGAGATTAAACCCAACCATGTCTTGAATGTGATGTGTGCTAATAAGTGCTTAACAGGTGACGCTACCATCATGAGGCAATCACATGAGGCAGACAGACAGACAGAAGGAAAGAAAGAAAGAAAGAGAGAAAGAAAGAGAAGGAGAGAGGAAAGAAAGAGATGAAAAAGGACACAGGAAGAGGAAGGATCCCTTCCCTATAACTGCAGCTTATTTTCACTCTAAATTGAGTACGTGAAATGTCTCTTGTAAAACATGTAGCGCTGTGACTTCGTACCATAATTTTCTATTTACTGTGCAAATGGAAAGCTCAAGCCGACAGTGTTTTTTTTTTTTTTTTTTTTTTTCTGTCAAATTATTTTTATGAGTTTGCGCGGTGGCAGAGTACACACATTCACACCCCTGTAGAAACACACACCCTGATGAATCCGATGAGAATGATTTCATAATCCGTCGCAATAATAAACTTCTTTGAACAGTTTAATTGGCTCTTCCTGGAACGGCACGGCTTCGCTTCATTTGATCTGATGAAAGAGTAATGTTGCTTCTCCCCAGGGGGAGCATGCACAACAGCGCACAAATAATGAATTAAGAGCACTACCCTTTTTTTTTTTTTAAACGACTGCAATAATAAAGCAGGAAAATTTACATCGCTGTGACGCCACCTCCCCCTTATAATTTGCTTTTTATGTTTACTTTGTTATACATTCAATTTTGTGAAAGTGAGAATAATCCAAATTCCTGGAAGTGTAATGAACTGAGGTCACATGGAAATTGATTGTCATTTGAAAGCGGCATTGTAGCTGGAAGTCTTCCAGAAACATTCCTCATGTGTGAATCTGTGAAAAGTCACACTTACTATACACTCCTCTGAAAATACTAACACTTTAAATAGAGACTGTATTACAAGAAATGAAATTAGATTTCAAGGCTCTTTGGTGTACGCTATGCAGAAAAGAGAAAAGGAAATATGTAAAACTGAATCTGACAAATTCATGATGGTTTGGGAGGAAGTCTTCGTCTCTGAGCTGAGGAGTTATGAGCAGTGACAGTCTGAATGGAGAGTCTGTGTACAGCAAGAGTATGGTCACAGAAATGAGCTCATTACTAACATACATTATGTATGAGCACATACACAGATCTATATGTCGCATTGATCTTTACAGTGCTGCAGTTTTCCATTTATGTTTCTATCTGCTAATTGTAACATGCCTGATGCTGAAGGCAAGGAAATGAGTGAAAACCTTCAACCCTTAGTCTTAAATTTTTCTCAATTTTACCTCTCCAAAATCTTTTTTCTTTCTATGGCTTGGCAGGAATTCCTCAACACACTCTCACACAAACGTTTTAGCACCCCTCATGGCTCCAACAACTACGATTTATACAACATTATAAGTGTGAGGTAAAAATAAAGGAGCATATTTTTAATGTCCCGGTAAACACACTCTTGCCGGTATGTGGGCCTGTCTCCATGGCAACGCTAGTCAGAGTGTGCCAGGCCTTGCGTTTTGACAGCTCCTCCTGATGATGATTGATAATTACTACCTGACTTGTTGTCCTCGTCTTCACAAACATATGGCAGGAGTTGCCCTCCGCCGTATATCTGCCAAAATGTCCCCTTTTCTGATAATAGCTTTTTAATGTAGCATTTTGTTGTGCGTGCACAGCAATCAAACACCCCCCCAACGCACACACGCACACATATATACGCACACACAACCCTCCCCAACCCCACCCTTTTGTAATTACATTTGCTGCCGCTCGCATAATTATTACAGAAAGGGAAGAGAAATAGATAGGAAAGGCAGGAGAGTGGGAGAAAGTGAAAAAGAGGTGGAGGACGGGGTGGGGTGGGGGTGTTGAATTGATTTCACTTTGAGTTGATGTGTTCCTCCCTGTGCTGCTGAATTTAAATTTGACAAATTGTCAGGATCAACACAAAGAAGCTGCATTTTTTTACAGCATAGTCACATATTAGAATATAAACTCCGGATAATAGTTTGTGTGGTGGGCTGCCGCTCTAAATGGCGAGTGAGACTCTTTATACCGTATCCGTGAACGCACTATTTGATAATGCAGCCTGTTTGCGTGCATATTAAACTCATATTTAGACCAGATTGGAAGCAATCTTGTTATATTCAGCAAGGACATCGGTCTGTAAACATGATTTATCTACTGCACACCATCAACCAAGGCATTAGCATGGATCCTCTATTGAAACCTCGCACCTGACCAGCATTTTAAAGCTCAAATATGAAAGATTTCCTCTTATACTCAACTTTTCTCTTCGCAAAAGCAACAAAAAGTGCTATTTTAGTTGAGGTTACATACAAAAGAAGGACATAACCCCTGTTTCTCTTAATTTCCAGCTTAAGTAGCCGCCTCTCAGAGTGATTTATATTCATGTTTATATTTGTCTTTCATTTATTCAAACAGTTTATTGGCCTGAATGACCTCCGCTTCCAGGAACAGGAACATTATCAGCAACACTCTCTCTCTCATTATGTCTCGGCTTCCGCTAGCTAAATCAAATGAACTTATTAGCCTCAAAGTACCTGATTTTACATGTCTGTGGTTCCAGATGGCTTGAACAGCTACCTCACCTTTATCCCACTGTGGTTCATTTAATGTGTGGCACACCTGCAGAAGGCAAAGAGCCTGGCGCACCATAGAAACCGAAGTCATTTTTAATACTGTGTGATTGAGGTCTGCCACAGGCTACGGCAACAGACAGGCTCTGTGAAGGAGATAATGATGCATGCACACACAGCTGTCAGTCAGCCGGCTAAAGGGAATCGTCTTTGAGGAAAATAAAAACAGACTGTAGCCGATATAATGCAGTATTTGTATAGGAAATGATGGGTTTGGGAAATAGAGTGGAACGAGTTGTCAGAGCTGTTGCAACAAGGAGAAAAGATCTGGTGAGAATATCCCCAGACCAGAAAATCTCGCATGGATTGCTGTCCTCGCAGTGAGAATGTATTCATATAATCACACCGAACAAAGGCAGAGGTTTCAAATAGAGAGAGGGGTTTTGATTAAAGGACGAGCCCAACCAAAGTACTGAAAATGTGTTTTTTCTTCCCCGCTACAGCAGCGAATCCAACCAAGCAGATACATTGAGTTTAATTTATTTGGGGGGTTTAACTCCACCTAAAGACAATGGTGGTAAATGAGAATTAGGTTTGCTGCCCACATTACTGAAAGAAATGATTTAGACCATTATATCTTCAGGCAGTGATTACCAAAGTGTGGGCTGTGAAGATTCCACAGGTGGTGGACTGACAGAGGTGACTTCTGCATGAGTATGAGTCCTGTTTCTTGCGTTATTTTGTTGCTGAACAGATTGCTAGATGTGTCTGAATCAGTACATTTTTGTGTAGCATTGTAAAGTCTGCTTTCAAATTGAAGTTTTCAGTTTCTGAAATGACTGAAAATACTTTGTTTCAGTCCTGGGTGTTTATCAGAGTTTTGTGAATGAAGGTCTGCTGTTTTGAAATTGGTTTTTGGTTTTGAGGACAGGCTGTCTAAGAGGTTTGTCCAACTCAACAATAACCCACACCATTTTTGCGTCTTTTAGTGCGTCGTTTTGATTTTATGACTCACAATTTTTCTATGTCCCTTCAGTGTCCTGGCTTTTATCAGACTTTTCTCCAATCCCAGGAAGTATTTGTTTTCAGTCAGTAACCTCAGGTCAATTCCACAGAACAACCTCTTATACATATGTATTACATTTCTTTTTATAACTTCCTAGAAGTTTTCAGGAGCTCCACCTCTAAAAAAGTCCAACTTGACTTGTTCACACATGTCCCTTACCTGTGAGGATGCTAGTGGTTGTGGTGGTTTAGGGGGAATGTCCCAGAAAGCAGGACATGACGTCAAAAACAAGCTGTGAAAACCAAGGTGCGATGAGTGCAACAAGACAGCAGATAGAGTAACAGAGACCAAAGCTACAATTACAGTTTTCCCCATTTATATCAGCGGTGCTTTTCTGCACGTGTAAACACAAGCGTATGCTCCCTGTTCAAGTTCATCCAAAGTGCAGCTTGCTCGAGAACAAAGTGGAGCGTTTATCATTAAAAGAGCCTGGTATATGGTGGCCAAAACAGAATTATAAGAGGAGTCAACATGTCTGTTTTCTGGTGAAAAAAAAATACTTTTTCCAGGAATAACATCCCCTACAACTCATTCTAAAAGTGATTGTATTTCAGTGAAAAATAAATTCATGTAATGTGATTTTTCATGCTGCGAGCACCACAAGTACAGTCTGATGTACTTTCACTGCACTGGAGAAGACAGAAGACAGACTCTCAGACGGATATCTGTAACCACACAAAAGAAGTTCTGACAAATGAACAGCAATACCACATTAAATACATAGTGTTCTGTAATATCTGTTGCCAAAAAAAGAAAAGAGGAAGAGTAAGAAATAAAAAGACTGTTTGTAAGAAGCTGTTGAGGACCTGCGGATGAGTCGCTGCACCTAAGGGACTTTTGTTGTTAGAGCTCTTTAGTAACAAACCGGACTAATCCCTTCCTTTGACTCATGCACATGCTCTAATAATCTTGTATTACACAGATATTCTGCGTGTATAGTCAGAACAAGAGCTCCTGATACAGGTGCTATATCCAAACACACCACTGTTCACTGACTCTGAAACATTTAAATGATCTCTCTCGCTGCTCGTTGGTGTTTACTGCTTTTTTCTCTCCATCTGTCTCTCTCTCTCTCTCTCTCTCTGTGTCTGTGACTGTGCTCTCCCTCTGTTTATTGGAAGGTGAGGTTGTTGTTGTTGAGGGCTCGGCAAAACTTGGCTGTGTTTGTGTAATAACACTAACTAGTATCCATTGTCATGCCTCAGAAACAGCCAAATACATTCCTCATTAAATTCAGAACCACTCGTAGCCACCGCAGTGTAAAAATATCTTTTTTTATGTTGCATTCAGGGGCGAAAAAACAGGCAAGAAAATAACAGCAGTGATGAAAATATTCCCGCATTATTGATGTTAAACCCCCCTGAGGTTGACCCAATATGAAACAGTGTACTCTCGCATTCGGCTGTGAAATGTTTTCCACTTTATCAATGATAATCTCCCTCTGTATAATTATGAGAAATTAATTAACACTTGTATCATCTATCAACCTGCTGAGGGTTTGATGATTAATAAAACAGTGTATTCTGTCCACCCACACACTTTGTCTCACTCTGTGGGCACGTTGTGTAATTTTTTTCTTTTTTTTTTTTGATGATGATTGCAGTGATAGAGATGCTTGAAGTATTACTGTTCATTAAATTTTTTTGTGCTGTCAGTGTGTGTCTCAAATGAAACGTGCCTGAAGCGTAGGAACAGAGGAATAACTCTGCTGTCAGATGTGGCAAAGTGAGAATTATGAGCACGTCAGAAATGTCTGATATGAGAACGTGAAATGCGACGGTGACTACAGTCAGCAGCAAAGTGATAGAGGGAAGGGGGGGGCGGAGGTGCTCAGTAGTTACTGCTTTATATGTGGCAAATCAAAAAAGAAAGCTACTCAACTCCAGACATTTATATTTAGGGTGTTCAGTAGAGTTTGTGTTACCCTCCAAAGCTAATTAAGAGCTTCTTTCTGTTGTTGTTTGGGCATGTAATAAATCCCACTTTTACATGAATTGTATTCACCCTTTTTGCATAAAGTCAGACACTCACCTGAGTTTAACAAATATCTCTTTTCAGTCGTGGAGTAAAACAGTGACAATCTTTGATGTTGTGAAAGTGAAAAATCAGTTATTGTAATCAGAGCCCAAGCCTCAATGGGGCCCTAAGCAAAATTTGATTTTGGGGCCCTTTATTTCTGCCAATAATATTGATTGTTGATCATTCACACACCTTCAGAAATCTCTTTAACATTCCATGATATGCAAACATAACTTTATCTTGGCGTTTTTTCTTCCTCTTTCTTCTTCTTTCTTTCACATAACGGTAGCAGAGCTTTGACATATTGGCGGTAAAAGTCATAGGCGTACATCAGCAGCAGCACTAAAATATTTTTATTTTATTTTATTTTTACAATAATATATATTTGATCATACAGAAAGCATCACTTATACATGCAAAAAATAAAAATTATTTTTAAAAAAAAATATTTTTTTGATTGCTCTTGGGAGCCCCCTATTGGCCATGGGGCCCTGAGCAGGCGCTTTGTTCGCTTTTGCCTTGGGCCGACTCTGATTGTGGTTGCAGGTGCTATAACAAAGTTTGCATTGAAAGGATAACACCATGCACTGATTAGATTTCCCTTTCAAATAGTCGTATCTTATTGTTGCTTTATATTGTATCTTATTGTATAGTGCTCTATGGCATGGTGTTGTACGTATTCATTCGTATTTAAGCTGTATCAAGTCCAATCCTATCCTGTTCTGTCATAAATACCAATTATGTTATGAATGCCGACTTGAAAACACCATGGCCATGAGAACTTTTAACATAACGTACTGTAGTGCATTTTTTAGCTGCCAGATATGATTCATTCTGGCAGTTATCATCTAGCTGCCTCTATCGAATTCCAGCGACATTGAACAATGAAGTGAAGTGAGACTGCTGCTGTCAAGGATACAAGTAGTGTTGTGAACACAGCACACATGTACTAGCATGACAGTATGAGTGTCAGAATGTGTCAACAAAGATAAGAGATTTGGGTTTATGGTTATAGTTCTGATATTTTTACACTGAGGTAAGATAAAGAGTCTGAAATGCAGTAAGACACTGAGTTTAGAAATCACTTCTGTAACGGGAAGATAAGACTTTCCGTATCTTTCAAACTAAGACAAGACAATACAGGTTGTTGCTTTTCTTTTTCCTGTAATTTGACCCTGACTAAGACTCACTTTAACACAAACCAAGTCTTATGATAGAGCACCCACAATTTATAAAAGCAACAGGAAATGCTGATAAGTAACCATATCAGCAGTATTCATAACACATTACCCCCTGGATCAAGGATTTATTTAACAGCAACATGTTGCCTTCAGGAAAGTTTGTAAAGCACCATTAAAGCCTTTCCAAGAGGGGAGTTTTTCTCAAGTTGGTGGCGTGTGGAGCTCTTTTGATGCTTAACCACACTGTGTGCATGTATGATTACTAGCTACTTTTGTTCCCTGCTTTTGCTGACACATAACTGCAAGGCGGTGTGTGTTTTTCACCTAACAGGCCTCCTGAGACAAAAAAGAGTGGACTTGCTAGTGAAAAGACAGCTCTTATAATGTCCTACGTCCACAGTGAACCGTGTCAACAGTAATGAAAGTTTCATATACTTAACTAAGGAGTAAGACATGGGAATCTATGATTGAAAACTATGATTTATGTGAATTAAAGTGAAATTGAAGATGAGTTTGAGTGCCTTGAAAGGTTCGGCTGGTTCACATTGTTTCCAAAGTGGCAAGGACAAAGTTATTATGACTCAGAGCAGTCACAACAATGAAAAAAGACCAGAATCGTCCTTTATTATTCCAGGGATAATAACACAAGACAACTTTGATTTTTTTATAATTTGTTTCTTTTTACAAGTAGGTCCCTGAAACTGAAACAATTAAAGAAATTAAAGATAATTTAATTTTGCTACCCAGTGGAATAACTTTCTTTTTAAACAAGTTAAATGTTATGTGTCGGCAAAGGGCAAATACTCCTTCATACTTCATTTTCTAGCAAGCAAACAACTTAATAAGACAAACTAATTATATGCTAGCACTGATACTTTTTCTGAAGTTTTTCTGATTCGATTTATTATGCTGTACAAAACAACCTTTGATCACAGCAGCTGGTAGCATCTCTCATGAAAAGATAATAGATAACCAACAAAATAATCAGTTGATAAAAAAAAAAAACATGATCTTGAACATTTTTCTTTATAGAAGAGAAACTTCTTGAGGCTGTGGTCAGAAACGAGCAGTCCTTGAGCAGGAATGCTTCAAATCTCACTGACCCCTGGGCTCTCTGATGTATAGTGAAGACACGCCGTCGCCTGTCACCACCGGCGGAGACATCAGTCACTGCTGCCTTTTTTTTGTATTCTCTGTGGTGTGGCTGCTGCCTTGCTGCTCTGTAGCCTCCCTTGTCACATCCCTGTGCCTCCAGTGGAGTTAAAATGTTCCACCAAAGTGTAATATCACCTCAGTGATCGTACGTTTAAGACTCTGCTGCTCACAGGATTAAAGTTTGTCTCTCATGAGTTGCATCACAGTATATTACTTGTCAGGTTTTATTCAGTGTGTTGGTTATGTTTTACTCACAAATGCAGTCGTTATTTATATTCAGTTTCAATTTTAGTTGAATTCGTCCTTATTTGAGTAACAAAAATCTGTTCTCTCTTTTCCATCTAGGGAGTTCCTTTTTTCAGTTGCAGAACTGCTTTATTATCGATATCTTTTTTCTGTTTTTGTCTACATAAAAGCATCTGCCCCGTGCTTTCACTGCTTGAATAATGTCTGTCATGGTGCCATATGCTTTATGAGTGGTTGTAAATTTCCAACGTACCGCTGTAACTCTGTATGCCCGACCTCAACGACCCCCTTTGTCTGTGTGTGGGCGTGTTCACAGGTAGAGTTTCGTTTTGATTCTCACCTGTGTGGATATTTATCTCTCCTGAAGCGGCGGTCTTTGTGTCCGGTGCTCGCGGGCTGTTTTTCTCCGTGTTTGGTTAAAAATCCTTTAACCGCTCTGCCCTTTTATCGTGTAACTCATTAAGGAATGACTTCAAATTGACTGAGTGGATCTCGGGGAGAATTCACATCGATTAGAATAAAGAAACTACTCCTCAGTGTCTGTCTGCTACTGAATTGTTTTAAATGGTTCCTGTTGACTTTCTCTGAAGTTAAAGTTTGTGTTGCAGCATTTAATTTTACATCTTATTACGATGGCCTTTTGGCTTGGCTCTCTCACACATACATCCTTAATCTTGGTGAGAAGTATGTTTTAATAAAAAGTGATTCATGATTGCATAATTTAGCTGTTATAAATTGTACTCTGTTGTTCTCTGGAGGACATTGTGTACTGTACAAGCACAGCTTTGTATTGCAACATGAATATTACCTCTGGCTGTGAACTCTGATAATTGCAGAGTGGGTGTCAGGTCTTTTAGTGAATTTGCAATCAAGTGAGACAACAAACTATGTCAAAACATGTTTTTCACCGAGCCTCAGCTTGTTCCAGTCATGCCTCACTCACCCTCTTCCTCCTCCTCCTCCTCCTTCACCTCTTTGTTTGAACTTGGACCTCATTACGCTGAGAGGAAGTGGAAGTTAAACTGTTGAATTAAGGGTTTGAGTGAAGACTGGAGTGGGTGTTTTGTTTGATGAAAGTGCAGATTGATAGATTCTTCACGAGTTAGTAAGTCACAGTTTGTCTGCTCAGGGATAAAACCTCTTTAATTTAGTTAGCTAAGTCTGTTGAGTCCAATCAGTTGATCCAAGTATGAATTATTCTACTTTGATCCCTCCACAGCTCGAAAACCTCAGTGCTCTCCACACTTTTGGTTAAAAAAAAAACAAAAGGAAAAGATTAAATGAGCGGGATATTGGAAGAAGGGAGGAGAGCAAAGGAGAAGCTGAAAAGAAGGATTTACAGCCCTCATACTTCTAGAAAATAAAAATTTAAAGATAGCGTGTTCATGGTTTTTAACTGAAAAATAACAACACTTAAGCTAAATACCAGTGTTAGCATGTCTTCATACTAATAATAACATGATAAACATTGATGTTAAGCATGTGTAATACTTACCATGTGTAGCATCTAACTTTTGCATGCTAGCTTGCTATCAGTGGGTATATTGGACAACAAATATCAATAAACTGAGGCTGACAAAACTAAGTGTTTCAGCAGAAATACTTTATTTTGTATTTGTGTTTTTTGTTTTCTTAGCAGAGGTAAAAATTTAGATCATTGCCAGATTTAACCTAAGTAAACATGAATTCCCTACTCCGATAGTTTTTTGTTTAATACTTATTGTTCTCAGTGGTCTTTAAATTGTGATGATGAAATTTTTAGCGAAATTAAGTTACCTGTGTCATTTTCGAGGGCTTTTCTTCTGCAGAGCTCCAGTAGATCATTAGCAATTTGCCTCTGAGTTGTGGGCGGAGACCGCGCTGCTCTGCACACTCGTCCTCATGCTAGCTTGTAGCCTAACATTGCTTGTGCAGTAGAAGTGGCAGGTAACATAGGAGCTATTCAGCTCTTAAACACTAATGTCTTTAGGGACTTGATTAAGTTAATATCATAATTAGCATTGCAATCCGCTAGCGCACTCGCTTGGTCTGCGATTGTCCTCTCTATTTCTCAGAGTCTGGCCATCATAGCGGGGCTGCGGGGGCGGAGCTTGGATTTGCACGTAGGCAGTCTTTAAGATGTTAATTCAAACGGCTAAATAAAAAGATGGATTTTCTGCTAATGTCTGACAACAAAGTTTTTTCAAATTAAACACAAAATCATGTATGCACTGTCAGGTCGATCGTTTGTCAACTTCAGAGGGAATTTTTCATAGAGATGACTGTAAAACACATGTAGGGATTTTGTTTTGAATTTAAGACACTTTTGTGTGTGTTTTCCGGTTAGCTTAATACGTTTCTGCATTCCCAGCAGCCTCTCAATCAATCAATCAATCAGTCTATTTTGTCGGCTTCCCTGTGGCTCTACTCTGTTGATGTATAGGACCGTCACAACCCCTTCCTGAGCTTTCTCTAATGACTTTTTCATTATCAGTGACATCAACTGAATGGCAATGAAACAAAGGTATTAGGGCAGTATTTAATTGAATCTGAGGGAGAAGATATTATTGGACTAAGGTGTGTTGTAAAGCCGTTAAGAGCCGAGAGCGCTCGGCTGCATCCAGAGAGCAAGCTGTCAGGCTGTGCTGAAGTTGTCCTGACTTTCATGACTCAGAGATGTCTGGTGTGACAAGACATGATGGATTCTCAACCCAGGGAAAACCCCTTACCTGTTTTTATCTCTAAATGTATATATTTTTGTGTCTGTGCATGGCCAACCGCCTATCAGCACGCTGTAAACTTCAATTTAGTTTGACTACATGAGCAGTGTATGTCTTTGTGAGCCTGTGTGTGTGTGTGTGTGTGTGTGTGTGTGTGTGTGTGTGTGTGTGTGTGTGTGTGTGTGTGTGTATGTCCTCTGGGGCTCCTAAAGGACCAGGCAAGAGTCCACCGGTCACTTCAAGGCACGTCTCCAACTCATGTCAGCGGCCCAGATAAGCAGAAAGCCACAGACTGACAAATAAGTGACTTGATGGGAAGTAAAAAAAGGAACTCGGAGGCTTTGTCAGCTGCCATTTTTAGTGAATGACTAAAGCGCTTAATTTCAAGGGTAGTATTATGTACGCTTAAATGAGCTCTTTCTTTCCTTGCGCATTTACAAAAACACTTAATGCCCACAGAGCAGTAAAAATATCCTATCCCTCAGGGCGCAGTGAAATCATTACAGTGTGATGTCGGCTTTGTTTTTTATAGACTCTAAATGTCCATAAATGTTTCCATCGAGAAAATCAATCTGCACAGAGTCAGCCCATGTTTGATTTTTCTTTGTGTTATTCTAAAGCTGATGACTCCTCCCTTATGCAACTTCTGCCATGAGGAAGGCAGATCAGCAGTTCTGCACGACTTCTGCAGCACGGAAAGATTGCCAGCGCTTAACCTTGTGTGGCTGCTCATGTGTATGTGTGTGTGAGTGTGGTTATAGAAATACTTGATGTACCGTTTGACCTCAGTTTTTACAGCGGCCATCCACTTTTAGTTGTTTGACTACATTTTCGGGTTGTCCTCCATCAATACGTCGATGAATGTAAACCCGCTCGCTGTGGTGTCACCGTGTGTTATGCAGCAGCGTTTTGCTGTGATTGCAGCATTTTCTTACGCAGCAGTATTTGACCTGATGAAAAATGTAAACAGACAGGCAGGTTATGTAAGTCGGTGTAGGGTGTCAGGGGGGTTAGTGATTGGACTAAAAACAGCCCCGCACTGGGAGTGTGACCTCACTCAAACCTCTACAACCTTTGTTAAAACAGATGTCACAAGTTAACAAATAAATCTCCTGCAAGTCAAAGCTGCAGACACAAATCACACAATGATGTTTTTAGAAGTGTCTTCCAGCAGTATTCCTGTGATATCAAAGGATATTTTCTTCTATAGTTCATACAATAGCTTATACTTGGGCTTGTAATGCGATGGCATGTGCTGCCTTTGCGTCTGCCTCATGAAAAATAAACACGACTACATAAATAAATCCCTGGGTTTATGTAATTTCTCTGCATTAATGAGTAATTGGCAGGATAAAAGAGACAGAGTGAGCAGCAGAATGAGAAAACATCAGAGAGAAGAAACACACCCAGAGCTTTCTAAGTAAAGATTACAGTGTTGAAAACTTGTTTCAGTGCCAAAGGGATGACAAATGCACAACAAATGCCCTTGGAATTTTCCCCCTGCGCTACTTCTCCACGGCACAGCGTTTGTGAAAATAACAACATGAAGTGATAGGTTGCTGAGTCGTGATCATTTTACCCTTTTTAATGACTGCCTCTCGTTTTTTTTTAAATTCGGCTCCAGTGTTATTGTTACATTTTCTTGATGGGAATTTGATCCGACAAAAATAATCACACAGGCCCTTTGGCAGAGAACAACCTTGGATGTGATTTAATTGTCATTGCAGATGGAGGGAAAGAATGTTGACGCTGTGAAATACGTGACTGAACTTGGATTATTTGAAGTTACTGCCTCTCTCTCTCTCTCTCTTTCTCTTTCTCTCTCTATCTCTCTCTCCCTCTCTCTCCTTTGAGCTTATCTCTGTTTGTGTTGCTGCGTGGAGGCAAGGCTCTCTGCCAAGAAGTTACATTACAGTCGCGGGTTGACATAAACGTGGGTGTACAAAGGACTTGGAGGGCTTAAATACTTTATTGTGTGTGTAATGTGAACTGAGCAATTATATCTGCCAGCCTTTCAAACAAAGAGCTCCTATCAGGAAGGTTCATGTGTTTTTAATTAACAGTGTTCAGCTTTAAGACATGAGCAGGCTAAACAGAGAGGTAGAGGCGTGACAATCGGTACATCTAAGTATAATATAATTCGATGAAATTCTGGCGGCTGAAAATGAGATGAGTGCTGTGAGAAACAAGCAGAAACATAACGACACACAGGCTGTGAATTATTGCAGCTCCAGTATCAAATCATTCTCCCTGCAGAAACAGTTTTGAAAAGTTTTTTTTTCTTTTGTGGATTTTCAGGTTAACCCACATCTGTCATTTACGGTATTATACTCATAACTCGACTGGGCTGTTATAATGCCCTCTTCTGAAATCTAAAAAATACATCTGTCTGAATCTAAATACAGTTTCTCTGTGCGGCTGAGAGGGAACTTGAGGATGGTGTTTACTAGCACATTGGAACAATTTGGCAGCCTCCAAAACCCATTCAGCACAATGTTGCACTAATCCAGTTTTAAAATAATTAGCTACAGGCTAGCAGGCCTGTGAAATTCCTTTCCCTGATTGTAAATGTTCCCGTCATAGCCTCCGTTTTTCACAGCTGAAAAAGTCAGTGTTCCCGGAGAGGAAATGCATTTTTGGCCATAAACATTTTCACATGTCTTTTATTCCTGTTCTCAATTGTTGTGTAATAACATTGTTTGAAGATAAAATCATTGCACTTGGCAAGAAAAACATGCTGGTTTAATCACATTATGCTGCTACAACTAAATCAGTCTTTTCATTGTTGCTTTTTTTCCCTCTTCTTTCCCTCAGCTCCTAACCTGAAGGGGCGACCCAGGAAGAAGAAGCTGTCGATCTCTCAAAGGAGAGACTCCCAGGGTCAGGCTCAGGGTCAAGGGTCAGCTGGGTCCACACAGGGGTCAACAGCAGTGGCAGCACAGGACCCCTCCAGCCTTGATAGCAAAACTACTACAAAGGTAAGAACATAAATTAGACTGAAATTACAAGATCTGAAAATAGGGAAAAACCCAAGAAGACAACATAAACAGGCATTGGTTAGTAATTAGATTAAATAAATGAAATAATAGTAAAATGATTCCTAGTTTAAGAAGTACAGCTCATGTACATTAAAATGTGTATCAGATAAATTTAGAGTTTTGTACAGTTAATGGGAATTTTAGTTCCTTTCATGCAGCAGCTCTTCAGTAAGCACACCGTCCTCATAGAACGAGGCCGTGGCATTTTAGTTTCTCCAACCATTCACCAGAGGACAGAATCTGTGCAGTAAAGCATACGACAGTGAAGGCCTTGTTTTAATAGGAGTTGAACTGGTGACACGAATTGTTACATCTGTTTGCTCCCGCTCTACAAAAGAGGGTTTAGCCAAGGACAGCTGCTCGACACATTTTTGTGTAAGTTTAACTTTTAGATTTAAAACTTCTGTCAGAAACGTTGAATTACATTCATTTGGCACACTGGTACCCCGATCGCTATGCTTTTTTACTCTTGTGATGAACGTGTAAGATTGCTACTTTGTGCTGGCTGTACGTGTGTTGGGGAGACTTAAACCTGCTTAAGGCAAAAGCAGGATACGCACTGACAGGTCAACAGGAAGAACTAAATTATAGTGGAGACTACACAGTTTTATCCAATCCTTCAGGCTAGATGTGGTGAAAATCACTTCTATTGGTTGGAAAACCCCTCTTTTTAGTAGATAGCTAGATTTTTTTAAGCAGATTTCATGACTTTTCTCATTTCCATTCATCAAATTCTGTGATTCTGTCTGTTTTCTGTAATCACAAGGCACTAGACATTTCAAGTATGCAACAAAATCAGCAAAGGGGCCACTTGGTCCACAGAGGGTGCCAAAACTAAGAATGAAAACTGGAAGTTTCTTTCAGGAGCTCAAACAATGACTCAAACAATGAATGTATCTGCAGATTATTCAGACCCAATCTTTCCTCCTGTTAAACAACATAATTGTTTCCATCTGACTAATTTCTTCTTTTATAGATGAGTCATGATAGCTTGCTCGTAAAGCAGGGCTCTTGTTTGTCTTTCCTCTTCGTCAAACTACGTAATATCCACTCAAACAAGAGCAACATGATCCCACAGTGGAACAAAATGTTTACACTTGTTTCTGTTGCGTTCTCAACGAACAGGAGGCAGTATTGTGAAAATGGAAGTAGAATAAATTAAATACTAACAAAATCCTGCGAGCTGATTGTGGAAATTGAAAGTTTATTTACACAAGGGTAAGTAAAATCATCACATCCTGTTTGCAGATGTTAGTAATCGGCTTGATTAATGATTCTCAGCTCTTTTCACCAAAAAAAGACTGAGTAATCGATGCAGCATTTCTGTACTTTACAGTAATCCTTTTTTATCGAGCCTCGTCTGGCATTGGTTGTAATATTTAAAGTGAAGGAAATATCCTTCTGTAAAGCCTTTCTACAGCCCTTATTCCTATGACCTTGGACAGTTGAATCAATATTAGTAATTCTCTCTCGTAGCTGGAGTCAAACTAATCTGCACCTAATCTGTGATGACAAGAAGAGCTGCTTCATTGATAATCAATGAGGGGCTGCCTCTGCGGCCTGTGAGGATATTTGTTTGCGCTTGAACCCATCTCACCCAAAGTGGCTCACATCATTTTTGAAAACACTGATAAAGGTTTATTTTCATCTGCTTCTACATCCACTTATTCTTCTGGCTTTGTCTTCACAGGTCAAACCCAGCTATAAATCGGTACCCAACGGAAAAATACCCCCCTCGGCCAAACACAGGGCCAACAGCCTCAACAGGAAAACCTCAGCTGAAGAGAAGGAGCGAGGGAAGGAAAGGGAAAGGGAAAGGGAAAAGGAAAAGGAGGAGAGGAACGAGAAGGATGAGAAGAAAGAGGAGGAAACATCAGAGGAGAGCCGAGCAGAGGAGCAGGCTTTCTTGGTAGAGCTCTACAAGTACATGAAAGACAGAGACACGCCCATAGAGAGGATCCCCTTCCTCGGCTTCAAACAGAGTGAGTAGGAAAACTTATTCTCATATTTCCTCACAGGAAATGTTTAAACAAAGGAGTACAGTCAATGGTAGTATATTTCAGTTTGTGGGGGTACACTTATTTGGCTCCAAGAATGTAAAATCTTTAAGTAAAGACAAGCGAGTGTTTTCATAAACCGATTCAAAAAGCTGATTTCTCTTCTCACATAAGCAAAGACTCGAAAGCTTGCTGTTACAAACGTGTATCAAGATGTGATTTTGGCAGATTTAAGACCCAGTTACAGTGAAACTGAGACTTGCTAGAAATAGAAAGATGAATGTATGCTACTCTCAGGGAGGAAATGAACAGACAACTGAGAGAATTAAGTTTGCAGAGATACCTGGGGTGTTGAATTTTATGTCGTCTGTAGAGTGCCTAGTTGTGGACTGTATGCCAAATAATAGTTGGTGGCTTTGGAGAATGATTTCTGTTTTATTTGTAGATTTACGGTGGGTAATAAAATCTGACTAACAGTCATTTGAAAGTGATCAGTCAGATGAATATCATTAATCTATTCTGAATTTCCCCGCAAAGTAAAAATATCATAACAAATTAGAAGAACTCTAAAATGTCTCGTGTTTGGGGAGGGAAAAAAATAAGAAGTCTAGATTTCAAGTTAGATTTGAGATACTAGAGTGAAACTGCACCCTGTAAGTCATTAAAATCCACACTGGGAAAAACCCAATGTGGATTTTAATCAGCTACTCTAACCACATGTTATCTATAGTGCCCCCCCAGTGTGATCACACAAGGAAACCAGTAGCTGCTTTTCAGTCAAGTCAAGGGCAGACTTTGTCCTAACTATCCACAATATAAGAGCTTAAGGGAAAGAGTGGAAACAGCTGCCAAGTGCTGCAGGCACTGCGCCCAAAAATCACTAAATTACACCACTGTTAAACTGTGAAAAGCACACATTCAAGCTGCGGCAATAATAAACTAAAGGAATAATTGTGTATGCTGAGAAAAAAAAAATCCCATCTAGTGGTGAGTAAGAGACTCTGGAGGCTCACTGTCACACTACATTTTGGCTGGCTTTTATAGCAGAGAATATCTTCTCACACTAGTCAAAGGGGCTTCCTGTGAAGGCCAAGAACGTCCTCTAACTGAGTAAAAAAGAACATCACATGTATGGGAAACACGTCTGCCCTGAGATGAAAGATTTCTAATATAGGTCGGTTGCTTAGCTTGCACCAGGTGTGCATGGTACAAAGAGGAGAAACATGCACGTAAACATCATAAAGGGCACACACTCTGGTCTCCTGAAACTGAAGCAGAGCGTTTGTTTTATGTGTTTGATCTGGAGGTAGGAACGTGGGTACTCATCTCAAACTGTGGCTTTCGAATCTTTCTTTGTTTTTTTTTTTTCTTCTTCGTCTTTATTCCAGGAAGGAAATCACATTTGCATTCATGTCGAATGAGCCGAGAAAAGATTTAGCCATTCGCATCAGCACGACAACATCAGCAAATTAATGAGAGGCAGGAGTGGGAGAGAAAGTGATGTCTCCTGGATTTCACAGTGACAGTTTATAGCACAGTAAAAAAGTCATTACTCTAAACTATTACATGAAGGTAAGCTGTGGTCGCCTCCTTCTGCTAACCTCACCGCGGTATTTTGACAATCCCGTCATCTTGACTGCCGACATGTTGTTGCTTAAATAGGTCATTGTGGTTGAGGGAGATAGAGAGAGAAAGAGAGAGAGACAGAGAGAGAAATTACAAACCCAACATGCTTTTACTTTCAGCTGGCATTTTCGATTTGAGCTGAGAATAAAGTCGAGGTCCGCGCGCCAACTGCTTTACATACAGTACATGCTTTGAATCTGAAAACCAGACACATCATAAGCAAGGCCCTCATTAAATGGTGAAATCATGCTGTTTAAACTTCGTCCTTGGCAGCGAGCACACATCAGCACATGTAAAGAGGAGGGAAAAAAAGGAAAAACACATCATAATTAATACAACAAACCCTTAGATGTAATCAGGCACCGTTTTCATACTCTTCCCTTTAAACTTGCTACAAATGCATTAAAAGATCAAAGGACTTGCTTTCCCGCAATGGAAATTGAAATTATGTTATTTTAGTTGCGTTTGAGTAATAATCTTTTTATGGAGTCCTCTGGAGTTTAACAAAGCAACAGATGGTTGAATGATTTACCAGACTTACCCATGCTTTGTTGGCTCGGCTACAAAAAAAGCCCATCTGAATCCCTGGACCAAGCTGAACCTCATCTCCCTGCTGTGGATTCTTACCTGTTTTTTTCACAGGACTGCAAATGCAGCTTTTTACAACCCAGCTGAGACACATAAGGCACTAAAATTCAGTCATTATGCATTTACCTCCAATGGCTCAAAACACCATCTTAATCCCAGTAACATTAGTTTTGTCGAGCTAACACAGCTTCCCATTTTTTCCTGCCCCTCTCTCTCATGTCGAATTTATATCTGACCCCAGGGTTTGTGTGCATTAAACATCTTTGAGTGGAGGTGCTGATGTGAGACCACGGCGCCTCTAAACCCCAATAATATCAGGCATTCAGTTTACTAAAACCTACAACATAACAGGAAAAGCGTAACTCTCTGCATTTAGCAGGCTGAAACGGAATCATAGGGTGTTATTGCTCAGGTACACACTTGGTGTTACTCTTAAACCAGCTGGCTGTATTTTGAGTTTAAAGTTTAACTCTGTTTTGTCCACACTTAAAAATCCCAGCTACACTTTCACTCATCACAGTAGTGGTTGCGGTATATATTTACACTGAATCATTAATGGTGCATTATATGTAGCCTACTTCCAGAGGTGAACTTGTGTTATCGTGCTCAATGAATTAAGCATGAACTCTTTATTTTTCTAGTACCACTCTAGTTATTTGTTTGTATTTTTATCTATTAACCCTTTAATGCCTGAAACCACAAATTATGGCCAGAAATTTTAATTTTTTTTGGGAGCTGAAATGTTTATTTCACTTTTTACTGAAAACCAAAAAAAGTCTAAATGTCCTTAAAATTAAACAATTATATTTATTTATCTTGTTTGATACATTAGATGTTTTTGGAAACTGATAAACCACAAGAGGACATTTTTATCATTTATTGAACTGTATTAAGGTGTTTTTTAGTGATTTGTTGATCATATTGATTGATAGAAGTATCATTAAAGTGCATATCAAATATGATACAAAAGGCAAAGAAGGGCTACCATAAAATATAGAGGGTACAGAGAATCCAGTGTATTACTTCCTGTACAGTTATCATTTTTAAAGGATATAATACAATAATATAATTGTTGTCATGTTATTTTCTTTTGATCCTCTTATCTTTTTATTTCCCTCTTCAAATAGATTTTCTTTAAAAACTGCTTCATTTAATGGCCCTCAGCGAACTGTTTTTCAAGAAAAACGTGACTTTTAAGTCACCTCAGTAAAGCTATTCACAGAGGCTGAACACACAAGAGAACCTGAATCACAGGAAATGAAATGAAAATAGTTGACCGTTACAGTGCAGGAGGAGGAGAAGAAAACATTTTTTTTTCTGCTGCAGCTTATTCAAGCGAGTTGCCTTCCTTCTATTTTTTTTATCACTTTGTTAATATTGACCTTGCTCTACAGCTTCTGCCATTCAAGTTGTACTGGTGCAGTAAAAGCTGTGAGAGAAATGAGTGATAGTGGATTCAGGAGGAATAAACTAGGAGTGGTTGCGGTTACATTGTATATTCTGGGCTCGTGGTGTGCAAGATGAACTAGTTACTCTGTGTGTGTGTGTGTGTGTGTGTGTGTGTGTGTGTGTGTGTGTGTGTGTGTGTGTGTGTGTTTTGCTGCTTGGGCATCAGCATGTGATTGTGAACATCAGTTCCAATTTGTCCCCCCTCTTTCAGCCAAGTTGTCTAATTGCCGTGCCATCGGTGTGTCATTGAGGCTGCATTGTGTTCCTGTTTTGTCATCCTTATCTCAGTGATAATTGCCCCTGCCAAATAGAGGGGAATTAAGAAAAGAAATTGCTAATGACAAGACATCTAAGAAAAGGCATGTTCGCTCATTTCCTTTATCTGTTCTGTTCCCTCCCTGTCCCCATGTGCTATTGTGGTAATTACAGTCGATGCATAACAAGCTAGTTAAATAGACCATCTTTCTGTTTCTCCAGTCAGAAAGCACAATACGCCAGAGTGCTCAGTTCAAACAGAAAAACCTACCCAGCTCCCTTTGTTATTCCACCCGTGCATTGACAACGGTCGCAGAGAGGAGGGAAGGAAAAAATCAATGCTGTCAAATGCGGAGATAGGAAAATGTCATTTTGACAAATGCAAGGCTTTGTGTACGCACAGATTGAATTTTGATGGATTTCTCCCCAGGCGAGGCCTCCTTTTCTTATTTATAGGCCTTCATATAAAAATGTTAAACAATGATGTTACAGAAAGCAAATACAAATGTCATTGGCATAAAAAAGTCTCCCAATGAACCTTTCCTTCTTTGTTTGTGGGAAATATTTTCATTCAAAGACAGACAAGCGTTTGAAAGCTTTCTGAAAGCTCACCCTGCTATTTTTAGGAAAATGTTACACAAGACTTGTATTTTGATATGGCCTGTCATGCGCTATTTGCATGGGGGAATCAATGCAAATGAATTTGCATTAGTTCAAACAGAAGTTTGAGCATATTGCCAAGTGTTTGATGCCTATAATGGTTTTCATTCATACCTGCAGGCTGCAGCTGAGGGTTAACAAATCTTTTTGTCAGGATGAAGCATATGCTGTATTTTATCACACACTGGTGATTGTACAACAATTCAATGTTCATTTGCATCTTTTCAGCTCAAGAGCAGCTTCGCTTTGTGTGAAAATGATAAAAAGCATTTTTCATTGTGCCAGTCCGCGAATATATAATCAGTGTGTTCGCTGGAAATGATCCAAAAGACAACCACTGTTATGTTCATCAATCAATCTCTGTCTATTGATCTGTCTGTCTGTCTGTCTGTCTGAGTGTCCCTCTGTCTGCCTGTATGCTTATCTGTCTATCATATGTCTACTGTCTGTTTGTCTGTCTGTACAACACCAGTTCTGTAAATTTTGTACAGATATTTTCTTGTTTCCATACAGTTATTATAACTCGTTGTATAGATGTTAAATAGATTAAGGAGTGTACTCATTCATACCAGCGTTTCACAGTTTACTTACTCAACAGTAAACCAACCTGTTCTTTGTATGCATGGTTGTGACCTAATGAAGAGGTAACGTCTTGAATGGGGCTGCTAGACTGGTCTGCCAAACTATTTATCCAGCTTGCTTTGCACATTGAAGCAGTCACTTGCTTCTTCAGGCGCCACCTTCTGGGTAAAATACTGTATTACAGTAGAATAAATCTCTCTACAGTTCATACCATAGACTGTATATGCTGTGGACAACTTGGTTCTGCCTTCTGCCGCTATATGGATTTGAAGCCAAAAAGCTCTCTGTATTTCTGTGATTTTTCTCCACTTCCTGAAACCAACATTGCGCAGTCCATTCTATATACATTGAATATACATTCTATGGTTCATACTTGTACATTGGTTGCACCAGTACACAGGCCAGAAGCTATTTAATACGATTTGGTTCTGGACTCAAAGACTAGGACTTTAACTGGTAGTGGAGTGTTTTCACATTTGGTATTAGCTCCATTACTTAACAAAAGGATCTAAATACTTCCTCCAGTACAGTATTTATCCCCTGCTCTCTGGTGTAATGACTGTATATGACGTTATGGGTTTCAGCTCAAGTCCTTTCCCAGAGTTCCTGACTGCCTTGTTTGTCTTCTGTCTCCCACAGTCAACCTTTGGACCATGTTTCAAGCTGCTCAGAAACTGGGAGGATATGAGTTGGTAAGTATTCACATATGTGGCAATATATTCCTACTCTTTCCTGAAAGCCCCTCCCTCTTTTCCCCTGTCTTCCCCCCCTCACTTTCTCTATCCCCCTCTCCTCCTCTATTTCTCCATTATCCCTTCATCTCTATCTACCTACCTTCTGCCTTTCTTCTCTTTCTCTCCGCCTGCCCTCCTTTTGCCCCTTTGAGGTCAGCCACTATTTTCCCAAGAAGAAAGTCTCACTCAGAGCCACATTTAGCAAAAATGATGCCGTTGTTTCAAAACCCCCTTGGAGTGGAAAACACATGTTCCTCTGCTTTGCACTGGTTCGACGGAAATTGGTCAAATCGCTCATTTTTTCCCATGTTGGTGATGAAGTGAAACACACACGTATACTCGCTGAACGCACGCACACACACAACCAAAGGAAGTATGAGGCATTGAACTTGGCAGCCTTACCTGACGATTATTCATTCACTGTTCATGTGCGACGTGTTTCCAACGTGAAGTCAATGTTTGATGTTGAGTCGTCAAATTGTATTGCTCACGCCTGTTTCTTCATTAGCTTAGCCGCTATAATGTCATCCAAACAGACAGCCAGACCGGGCCATAAACAGGATACAGCTCATATAATCGGGGCTCATATCCCTTTTTAAAAGCCTCATATCTGCAGCTGATTATCTCACATTTCATGCCTAGGCTTTGTTAGCCCGGCAGTTTTGTGTCGTAGCCTGTCATCTGTTATGGGATAAGGGGTTATAGCAGGAACAACGATGATGTTAACAGAGCTTATTATGTTAGAGAATTGAGTGTTGTAGGATTCAATAACTGGAACATCATGACTCAGTAACTCCCCAAGACCTCAAAATGATGTCAACCCCTTATGTTTTTCTTTTTCATATTCTTTCTTCCCCTCATGTTTTTTTAATTTTCCCCCCAACTTCAACATTCATCTCATTGTCCTCTGTGACTTTTCCTCTTTGTCTCTTCCTCTTTGTCTTACTCCTCTTTTGTCTCCTCTTAGATCACAGTTCGCAGACAGTGGAAGCATGTGTATGATGAATTGGGCGGGAACCCCAGCAGCACGAGCGCGGCCACATGTACACGCAGACACTATGAGAGGTGAGTTATTATATATGGCAGTTACATATGACACATTATTGCCATGCATGCACACATGGAATAGTTTGCATCGCCCAGAGTGCCCCCCCCTCTTCCCTTCCCTTCTCCCCCTCACACACAGCTGCATCAAATAGGATTGCACAATGCTTTATTCATAACGCTAGGACACTACAGGACAAATATTGATCTCATTCAGAGGATGTCAATGCAATTACGTGTACATAAGGAATAGGGCCTTTGTGACAGTGTAGTTCTTTGTAAATCACTCCTCACTGTTTCACTCTGTAATACCACTCAGTGCTAATAGTATTTATGGGTCTAAATCTATCATGATCAGATGAGATTCTGTTGTTTTCTCAGGATTAATTGAGTACTTATGTGCACTATGGAACCGATTACACAGTGAAATCCACTCATGCTGCTTTACCAGCTTAAGACGATTTCAAAGTTCAAAAAAACTGACAAGTTTTGAATTATTGACAGACCTGCAAGGATACATGAACAATACATACGCAATATACATGTATATACAGGAACAACTCTTTCAACTTTACATATGATTAAGGCACAACAGGTTGCAACATTACACACAAACAGGTTTTTTCCTGTATTTTTCCACATTTTGAAGCAGACAGATTCTGCATTCTTGAAACATACACATTAAAATCACCTGGATGATATTACCAAACTAAAGTGAGCATAACCAGATAGATTTTGAGGGAGGTTTGAGGATCAAGTGCGGACACACAAACACACACACCCTTTTCCCAAGGTTAAACAAACACCAAAAATGATCCTCCCAAAGAGAGATAACCAGTCGCTCATGAGGCACAAGACCCCCTCCACATCCCTCCAGCTGTTCACACACACATATACACGATCACACCTGTCAGTTACCCAGAAATATGCCAGTAGTGTAAGATAAGAGAGTTGGGAGTTTATTCTGTTTCATAACTGTATGACCTTTGGCCTAGTGGTTGAAGGTCTGATTCCAGATCTCAGTGTGATCTGGTGCATATCATTCCTCCTCTCCCTCTCTCTGTACATGTCTTGTTTCTCTCAGCCTTTCCTATCAATAAAGTCTAAAAGCTCAACAAATAATCGAAATAGTTGTTGAAAAAGGAGAATTGGATGAAGTAGGCGAATCTGAAAAATGAGCCACTTGTGGTTACATAAAAGCTTCTCTAGGACAGTTGGTGAATCAAAGCATCAGTGGTAGTAATAGTAGGAGAAAATAAGTAACACACATTTAAATTTCTCATGTGATTATTATTTTATCTTGAGAAACTATACTTTCTTGTTTTTGTACAAGTGTCTAGCTGTAATTCAGTACACCCACCAGATGATGGCTGTAGCACATCTGAAGGCTATTTGCTAAAAGCCACAAAACAACAAAAGAAGAGGAAAACATTTGTGCTAGTTACTTGTGAAACAGATTTGGTGCTGTGGCTTTTATTACTGTAGAAAAATGTAGAAAAATATAGATTTCTATATGATTAAGACTTCTAAGTTGAGGTATAGTTAAAATTGTACATTAAATAAATTGAGGGATCAATAAAAAGGGAAATTGTAGGCTGAAACTTGAGCTTGTTATACCTTCCCTTTTACATCACATAGTTAGCCAGGCAATCCTTTATTAACTAGATTAAGTTAGATGATAGCTAATCATCATCAGCCTTGCCAGACAGCACCAGAATCACCAGACTGTTAAACAACTCATTGGTATTTTTATCAGTGGAGGCATGAAATGTTAGTCATGTGTAATGTCTAACCTGCCTTTAGCCAAGACTGTAGCTCCACTTGCAATAATGCTCTATGACTCAGATGTAAATGAGCGCAGATGAAAGATTAGAGACGGGAGTATTTGATCCAGAAAAGAGGATAGAGTTAGGCTGTTTAACTTGTTCACATTCATAGTTTCGATTTGGTTCATGGTTTTAAAAATAAAGTCATAATCATAATTTTAGTTGCACTCAGCTTATCTTTTTTATTAGTGCCTCCCATATTTCAATCAGGAGCCTTCAGTTGTTGACGTCTTCTAGACTAAATGACTCACTGTATGCTACCGTAGAATTGTACAGCTGTTGAGTTCAAAAGCCAGAGTATAAATTGTGGGTTTAATCCCTTAAACAATGAATAATTAAGTATTACAACTCAGAACAGATAAGTGCACACAAGTATTGTTTGTTAAAGAAGAACATGTATCATGGGAAGCTTAGAGGACTCGTACAAAACTGGTCTGGGTCTGCGAAAACTGGTGTATAGCTGCTCCGCTTGAGAAATGTGTAACCAACAAATACATACGATTGTTAGCCTGTAAGGAGGACCAAAGGCTGGTGGTGCTAGCTCTGCTAACAATGATCATAATCCTGCTACCTTCAGACTTTTGTTGAATTTTTAATCAAACAACTTGAAATTCTTCCCTTTGGTATTTTGTGCCGAACAATCGGGGAAACAAATTTAAATTTCAGACATTTCTTTAATTCCTTGTCCCAGTTTTCCCACATTTACCCCACTTTTGGCAAATCAACATTCCTGTTTCGGGTGTAAGAGCATTTTCGGTGTGTTTTCTGTATTTGGACAGAAGTTGAATAATGTGCCTTTAAATGTGCAGTTGCGAGTTCCTCTCAGTGTTTACATTGTTGTTCTCCCTGAAACACACACACACGCCTACTTATCCAAGGTTAAACAAATGCTTGTAACAGGGTTATGTTTTAAAGGCTGAGTCCCGTAGTTAGACTAATAATAGATTTGACTTTCAACACTCAGCGTCAGAGATGATGCCAACCAAATATCATTTCATTGCAAAAGACAGAATGTGTCTTTGATCCTTGTTCTGTTAGTTTTTTATCCGTCCTTGAAATCAGTTTGTCTCTGCTTGGGATTTCTTTGAAGCCAGTCGTGAAAACGCTACAGTGTTCATGGGTTTTGAAGGCGTAAATATGATGGGAGGGAGGCAGGACGAAGGAAGCGTGTGGGAAGCTCTGAGGTGTGACCACTGCTGCGCTGGCCTTTCCCTCTCCAGCCACCGAGAAGCAGCTGAGAGAAAATAATGCTGAATCAATACAAGGCAATAATATCCACACACTGCAGTGAATATCAGGCTGACAGGGAGGGAAGGTGTAAATCTGGAGGGGGGGACAAGGTGGGGGTGAGAGAGCAAGAAAATAAGAGAGAGAGAGAGAGATCAGCTGAAGCAAGTTTCCATTCAGGGGAATAATTTTAGCTGAGCCTTGGTGTTTGGGCTGCTTGGAGGGCAATTAGCTTCATTGTATTAACTCAGCAAACACGGCCATTCTCTCCGCATGATGAATGAGGCTGTTTGTGGGCTCGCTGAAGTGTGTGTTTGTTCCCTAGAGGCGTCTTTGTTTCCACCTTTAATCATTAGTCAATGTGCTACAGAAATATAATTCACGGGGAAGAATGTACAGCGTACAAACTGGAACAGCACTTATGTTTTCCTCTTCTGTCTCAGAAGGATCACTTCTGATTTGTCTCAGTGGAGGAGAGCAGGATATAAAAAAGTCTCAAGCTAGCAGGGAGGAAGGAAATAATATTTCAGGGTGTAATTGCTGTAAATTAAGTTGATATTAGTGGCTGTCCTTGTGTTATTTGCATTAAAGTCGGCGAATATCCACAAGAATTCAGCCCTCATTTCAAATTATACACATTATCCTTTTATAGCCCCAATGGCCAAATCATGTGAAATGGTTTCCAAGGAGATGTTATTGTGAAAGATGGAGCCGTGAGCTAATCACTGTATTTATGCCGTCCAAGAGCAGGTAGTAATCACTGCTAGTAACAGAGTAACATAGCTGGGATTAAACAGGAGATAACCTCGACTAATTGTCATTTTCAAAGTTACTGATTGTTAAGTTGCAGAGCGGCGTTCATTAGTTCACTTGGGGGGATCGAAATCAATGTAGAAGACGTCCAAGCCAAGGTCTGTGTCTCACTGATGCAGCTACGGGGAAGCTTTAATGATATTTATTTAAACCGTTTCCCGAGATTAGCTGTCAGAGCCCGGCGCTCTGAATTAAAAATGAGGTCATGAAAAAGATGGCATCAATAACCTTGAAATAGACTGCCTTTTGCTTCTATGCTGTGCCATTTTCTCTATGCACCCCCCCCCCATCCCCTCCCTCCCTCTTTCTCTCCCCTCCCTCCCTCCCTCCCTTCCTTCCTTGCACTTCATGCTGTTTCTTTCATTATACAGGTCAGCGCCTTTTAACAGCTCCTACATATTTAATCTTCCTGCTTTCCTACGTGATCCCTTGTTACAGAAACATCACATTTCACTATCTCTGTTCATTTCTGTCTGTTACCGGTTTTTAATACCTCCCCATGCTTTGGCACTCTAATGTAATTGCACAACGGGGTTGGCATTGGTACAGGAGGGGGGCTATAGGGGGGTAAGGGAGGAGGGGGGGCTATATCCATGGCAACAGAGAAGCTATTTAGAATAATTTGCTATTTAAAAAACTCTGAGCGTTTTGGGTGAAATCAGACAACACAGATGAAGATTTATTTTTGTGGTTGAGATCATTTCTTCTTAAAAGTAGGAGATGTTTGCCAGATGCACTGCACAGAGAGTCTGAGGCCTGTGAAATATTCCCCGGCTCAGATCATGCAGATATGTGTTTCTTTTAAGACAGATGCGCGCCTGTTCCAATTTTAGTCGACTAGATGTTTTATTGATTCAGCCTTTATTCATTCCTCCTGGAATCGATGTTCCTCCGCATTCACTAAAGCTGCTCTCCAGATATAAAAATACATTTGTTGCTCATTATTATTAGGAATCCTTGAGCCAGTCCTTACTCGAAGAAATAGGAGAGGAGAGTTTTGGTTTCATAAGAGACAGTGGAGCAGAGATTGTTTTTTTAAAAAATGTATTCTTTCAGATCCTCTGTATCCAGCTCTCGTCAGCATCTCTCTCTGCGTTGTCCTTGATGTATTGCAGGAACATCAAATGTGGTGCATTGCATTTTAGCTCGCCTTGTCTAATACTGGAACTAAAACACAGATTTCATTCACTTTAGTCCAGATCTAAAACTATTGCTGGATTACAATAAGTGGTGCTGGGAGAAATATCACCTTCATGTCTTCCCTGCCTTTCATTTATTTCAAAACCAGAGAGATGTGTGGAGAGAGAAATTACAATCACGATGGCAGGTTTTAAAAAGCATAAATCGTTCAATGTCGGGAATAAACAAGCCAAGAAAAGCAGCAGAGAACATGGTGTCTGTCAGCATTCTTTAAAGGCACTATGAACAATGTCTCAACATGTCGTCCCCATCAAAAGCACGGCCAAACTCTTTATATCCACGACTCTTGTACTCAATCTGGACTTCAGCTTGAGTGGGAAAGCAGCCAAAGAGCTGCTTGTACTTTACACTAAAATAGCAGGCAGCTATTTTAACCTCTGAGAGCGAGATGGTTTCCCTGAGACAAAATGCCTCAATGAGCTTTCAGTGATAAAACCTCTTTTTCTGCTGCCATCTTACAATCACAATATTGGGTTTTTTCTTTATGAGTGGATTAAATCTGAGGTCCAAGGTTCCTCTCCCCCCGGTGGCGGTGTGAAATCACAAATTGCAGCACTGACATGTGACAGCCAGTTGAGTGTGTGAGAATCCATTCAAGTCTGCTGAGATTAATAACTAGTTCAGTGTTGCAAATTCAATTAATGACATTCTTGTGGAGATTTCACTCCACTGCAGGGCAGCAGGAGGGAACATATGCTTCATATTTATGGCTTTGAATACTTGAGCGTTTCTTCTAACAGAATACTGCACATTTATTTTAAACAGTTAGCTCTCTTGGCTCACACCTGCTATATAGTGAACATTTACTGCGAGCTGCAGCCGCAGCGGCTAATGAGAGCAAACCCAGGGGGAACAGTAGAGGTCATTTTAAATCTGGTATTTTCAGACTTGACAAAGGACTTAAGTTTTTCATACATTCCTGTGCTGCCCTCCTGTTTTAACTGCATGAATGAGGGTCACCTCAAGTGGTTTGGCTTCCAGACAAAAGAGAGGCTTTGAGGCATGAATCCAAAGCAGAGGGAGCAGCTACAATGTCTGTTTATCTGTCTGCTGGCATCTTGTCTCCCTTTTTCTCTGCAGCAGCTATTGTTTTTCTCATCATGGCTGCGATGATGCTTAATCATCGCATTTAGATTTGACAAAGATTTGATTTTATCTTTCTAATTTTATATTCTTCCCCTCACAGGCTTGTAAAAGTAAGTCATTTTTCTTTCCTCTGAATGTGTCTACGGCCCCCAGGGCTTGTCCACCAGCTCTTTAAATAGTTTTTTCCCCCTTTTTTTAACGCACGAAGAGACTCTTGTGATCTTAACACAACACCAGTTTAAATTAATTTCTGCACGGATGGGAGGGAAACTGTTGAAATGGAACAGCCTGCAGGCTTTTTCCACTTATTTGGTGACTTAGGCATTTCTTGGATTCTAGCACGCTGCTTGTTCCTGTAACACAAAACTCAGATGAGAGCAGCACATTGCTGGTAAAGTCACCTTGTTTTTGCCAAGTTGTGTTTTTTAGGAGGAGGTGCTTTGTGTGCAATCCATTATTTCAAAGGCACAGACATGCTTAGTAGACAGTTGTGGTTTGATGTAGAGGTTTTATGCTTGTATTGATCTTACTGAAGATAGACAAGTCATAAAGCATTACATGTGTATAGAATTATGTTTCCCATCTTAATAACACAAGCTTTTGTCTGCCTGTGCCTATTCAACATCTAATCTCCTCTTTGCATATTTTAGTTGCTTGTTATCAACATGGAAAACGGCTGGTTAAACAAAAGCCGGCTGATAAATTGGCATGAGAGGAAGTTAAGTATTTATTGACCTCATAAAAATGTTGCCTCTTCTCCCGCCTTAATGAAATTCTTTCCTGGAATCTCTCAGTGCCACACATGCCCCCTAGTGGCATAAATTAATAACAACACCTGGCTCCTTCTCAACTACTACAGAGGCTGCCAAGATCAACCATTCCCTTTCCTTGAAGGAAATTGCTACTTATATAAGTGGTATTGTATTATAAGTTTTATATTACATGAGCATGACTAGGTGATATATATATTTGTACTGCTTGATATTTCTCTTGTGTTTCACACTGAGGACTTCACAGTTTTTTTTATACAACATAGAGTGAAAAATGGAAACAATAAGTGATTATTCTATAGTCTGAACCTCATTCAGCTTTTTTCCATACATGATTTCTTGAAGATCCCGCTGATAGAAAAAAGGGACAAATATTTCTTTTTTAAATATCACTCTACTTGTTTTAAGTAAAACAAAGCGAGTAATTCCAGCAATTTGTGGAGCTTCCTGGGACAAACTTTTTGATTTTCCGTCACCCACAAAGCATCCCAGTCTCTCCATTTGGAACTATTTAAGGCTTCAGTAATTTCCCGGGCTCAGCTCTTACATTATGCGGGGCCTGTGACACCCCCTCCACCCTCCACTCCATATTGACATTCCATAAAGCTGACCCAGGCCAAGGCTGCCGTCTCTTTCCCACAGATCATTGTGATAGTCAACAGTGCACTCTGCTATATGCTGTATGTATATGCCACTTTTCTCGCCCTTTGATCACTAATAGCATGGCTGCACATGTTGAATACACATTTATCAGGCTGAAGAAATCCACAGTTACAATAGAGGAACATCTCAAAAACCTGCTTTTGGTATGCATAAAATAATAGCTAATTATAGAAGCCTGAGAACCACTTCTCTATTTGCAATAAATAACTCTGCTGCTGCTGCTGCTATTTAAAGTTAAAAAGGCTGCTTATTTTTTATCTTGGTTTTCAAGGATTCTTCATTGAGAATCATTTTTCCTCTTCATTAACATGTCATTATCCCCTCTTTCACTCCCTCTGTTTCTTTTTCCTCCCTCCCCTTTTCTCTTTCACAATCCCTTTGCTCTCCCTCTTTCCAATAAGTCACATTTAATAGTACATTTCCTTTCTTGGCCTGGGGCCTGGTGCCAGACCAGCTGTATGAAATGTAGTTTCACCGCTTTCCCTGCCAGCACTTTTGTTCAGAGGAAAAATAACAAAAAATCCCACAGAGCCTCTTGAACTCTCCGAGGCTTTTTTTCTTCCTTTTGAAGAGGAGGCGAAACAGCTCTTGATTCATTGTTTGTTTTACCGCCATGTCCCTTAAAAGGAAGACTGCAACCATCTCTTGTCGTTACACGAGAAGACCTTATTTTTTTCACATGACTGAGAAAGTCATGTTTCTGTCTAGCTTTTATGGATTGTTATTGTAAAAAAATAAAACCCTGACAGAGGAGCTGGCAAGATTTTCAGAGGAGCTCATTGAAGACTGAAGTGTTGTAGTTTTTCAGTTGTCCTGGTTTCCTCTCCAACAACGTT
Source organism: Xyrichtys novacula (assembly GCA_962446985.1). Classification (NCBI taxonomy): domain Eukaryota; kingdom Metazoa; phylum Chordata; class Actinopteri; order Labriformes; family Labridae; genus Xyrichtys; species Xyrichtys novacula. The sequence continues at coordinate 18,211,499 of OY660874.1, read as the reverse complement.
CCTTATTTCTGGTTAAGTGCCAATTTCCATTTTCTTTTTTTCTAGGCAATAAAAGTCTAAAAGTTTCCCTCGCTGGTCTCTTCATGTCATTATTTTACACATGGGTATTTTTGTGTTATTCAGATCTTAATGTTCCCATTAGTTATGACATCAGATACGGAAAAAACAACCTGGGAAGTTTTTCGAAGAGAAATAACAGAAGTCAAAAATAGTTTGTCTTTTTTTCCTCTGAAGCATGTTTTTTATCACTTTGCGTGGACTTTATTGAGTTTGAGTATGTGCGGCTTGTCTGCACTTAATCATGTCTAACAGCATTTATCATGTTGAACGGGCATTTTTTTAAAACTGAAGCAAACTGGTACCATTTAGCTTCTGTGATCAGTCATGTTAGTATATTAATGCAGATATCATACACTGTTACGTTCCTTTAACGCTTTAATTTCACCTCTCTTAAACATTCTTCTCATTTGCACTCAGACCACTTTAGCTCCACACACACACACACACATACACATTCGTCTTTCTCATGGCTTAACTAATACCAAATGTGATCTGTCTCAGCAGGAGATTACTGGTTATGCACATTCTCACACACACACTCACATACACACACTTACTCTGGCACACATCTGAACCTGGATTTTCCCTAACTTAGATTAATTTCACTGGGATTCTTAATGTTTGCCAGGTATTAAAATAGGAAGTTAATTCTTTGCAAGCCGTTGCAGTACAGTGCAACTCATTGTGTTTCTTTGTTCCAGCTCAACTGCACTTTAGTTGTTTAACATACAACTTTTTTCCTCCTTTGTTTGGACACAAAAAGTGAAGTTGTATGTTTAGAAAGTGCTTCACCTCCCCCTTGTTATTTTCCATCTTGAAATGTTTGCTTAAAATCATGCCTTTTAAGTTTGTCATGATATAATAAAGTCATCTGCTTTCTTTTCCATAGGCTCCTCCTCCCGTATGAGAGGCACATTAAAGGTGAAGTCGACAAGCCCCTCCCCTTATCCAAACCCAGGAAGCAGGAAGGTGGCCAGGAGAAGGTGTCAGGAGCCAAAGTCAAAGGAGTGGGGGCCAAGAAACTGAAAAGCGCTGGCAATCCCAAGCTGGAGAGTAAAAAGGACAGAGGGGAAACGGCAAATGGCCAAGAACAATCACAGGTCAGTCTCAGCGCTCTCACAAGTGCTGCCTCATCACAATCCCCCCCTTTACTTTAAGTTTAATTCAATTTCAATCCACCTTTCAAGAATGCTTTTTCTCTTCTTTAAGAAAAAGCCCAGAAGTAAAAATATGAGCCTCTTTTTTGTTATACAACTCTCATTTTTCTCCTTGTAGGACTCCAAGGGGAAAGCAGAGAACCAGGAGCTGTCCTCAGCCATCAAAAAGGAAGTATCCCTGAGCGATGAACCAATCATAATAGAGGAGGAGGAGTTACATCTCACCCTAAAGAAAGAGGAGTCCTTGGCAGTGGAGCAGCCATCCTCACGCCGCCCTAAAGAGCCAGACTGCAGGGGCACACATGCAGGTCTACCCCTCCTCCATGTGGGGACCGGTCCTCAGACTGAATGGATGCAAGTGAGCGAGGCCCTGCAAGCAAAACTCGCCTGTGAACAGCAGACTGAAAGGCATTTCATTCCTAAACACCCCTACTTGCCCCAACGCTGGGATCAGAGTAAACCTCCTGGACTTGTCGCTCTGCCCGAGACCTCCTCAAGGGTCAAAGACTCTTTAGAAAGCCATGGTGGGAGAGTGGGGAAGGTGTTACCCATGTGTAAGCAGACCGAGATACAGTGTATAGACTTGAGCGTAGACTCCTTCCCAGAGAAAGAAGACTATGGGGTGGTAAAGAAGGAGTCGGCGGCCTACTGCAAAACCAGTCAGGGCGTCATGTCGCCTTTAGCCAAAAAGAAGCTCCTCTCCCAGGTGTGCGAGTCCAACCCTTACTCCTTTACGTCTCCTTCTCTTCAGCACCCAACTCCCACAGCTGTTTCCTCGCTCTCTGATGTATCTGAAAGGGAGAAAGAAAAGAGGAAGGGCGAGGATGAGGTGGGAGGCAACATCTCCGAGGTTGCGCCCATATTCAGACCATCAGTCATCCAGCATGCCCAGAGCAGCAAGTCCCACCATCAAGCCATCAGTGGCCAATCAGAGAGGAGCACCGCCGTTGAACATTCAGAGACTTACCGGACAAGCCACCACCTCCAGCCACAAGTCAGTCTCCCGTGGCAGCCATATCTGCCCCACACCCACGCCCAGGATAGTGTGGAAAGTAACGGCGAGACGCTACTTCAGGGTCCATCAGCTCAGTCCCGTAGCTTCGCAGGTGACTGCTATTCCTCTCCTCACCTCCATAGTCTGTACCGGCAAACTGAGAGCTGCTTGAGTCAGGAGAGGATCGCAGGCTTCACCAATGGAGAGCGAAGGGAGCCTTACACCCGGGAACGTGAGGGCGGCCAGGGCTTCGTCTGTGGCGGGCTGGAGCAAGAGGGCCTGGCCTTCAGGTCTCACTACACTGAGCGGACTCAAACACACAGTGAGAGGAGAGAGGCAGAAGACGAACCCAGAGACTTTACAATCACCAAACCTCTTTCTCAGAGAGTGTCCTCCTCTTTCTCCAAGCCCTCCTTCTGCAGTCTCCCCTATTCCATCATGCACCAGAATATGGATTCCCACCCCAAAGCCTGCAGGGTCACTCCGATGACCATCTCTCCGGTGAAACAGAGCCCAGCAGAGTCATCATCGCAGCCATACCCCAGCCCTAAAGCTTCAAGCGATTCGACGCTCACCAGTCCCATCCGGCCCAGTAAGCGGAATCTTGCTGAACCTGAGGGGGAGGAAGTCCCAGAGAGGAAAGTCCGTGTGGTGACGCCGATCCACCCCGCAGGTGCGATCCGGCGCAGTGACCCGGAGGAGCTTAAACCAGCCGAACCATCCCACGGTGTTCACCTCAACAACCATCTCCCTGAAGGCCACCCTGCGACCACATATCCCCCACACCATGCTGCACCTTTTTACCCCGGCATGTACCCCAGCCTGGTTTCACCTGGAGCACAGGACGGGCTCCAGCAGCACCCGGGTCTGCAGTACCTGAAGAGCCAGTCGGCAGTGTCCCCTCTTGTGCCCCCGTTAGCTTTCCACTCCATGATGCTGCACAGGCAGCTGCTGGCCTCCAGCCCCTCCCCTCATCACTTCTACAGGCACCCTGGTGGGGCGGCACTGTACGGGGACCTGCTGCACCACTTGTACCCCCTCTCCACCCTCCCTCCACCTCAGCTCTCCTCGGTACACCCCAGCACCAGACTGTAAGGGAGAGAGGAGGTTTTATTTCTCCCTCTTCTCCTCCCTGCTCATCCTCAGAAACATTTTTAGCCTCTCTTTCCGTCTCTCTCTTGCTCGGGGATTGTAGAAAGAAAACACTGATTCTCAAACTTTGATAACAGACTGATGCAGAGTGGAATTCCATTTTCTTTCTCTTTTTTTTTATTTGTGTATTCATTTGTTTATATACTTTGCACTGTTCTTTATTTTTTATCACCACTTACTGTATCTTTTTGTTGTTGTCGTTGTATACTTATTTGCACAGTGCTCATGTGTTTGTGCTCATGAATCAGTTTGCCGCTCTCGGTCACCATGAGTCAGGTTGTTGTCCTGGACGTGTGAAAAGTGGAGGGCAACAGAGAAAAGCCATTTGTTTACTGCGTCTGAGGGCTAAACCTTTTTGCTTAAAAACACTACTAGTACACATGACAAAGTAAATGAAATCCTTTATACAACTAGAGGTAATCTTCAACAGCTGTCACACGCATTATTACACTTTTAGGCAGCCACTTGTGTTGCATCTGTTTACATGTCTCCACGCTGTGTGCTGTTTGTGCCACAGTAAATTCACCTGGACTCCTTTGGAAAAGACATTAACACTCACCGCGGTGCTGCGTAACATGGATTATAGTTTCAGCGTCACATTCAGAGGTGCTGTGTGTACCACATGTACTGTAGACTCTCTCCTTTGTGCCGAGTTCAGGTTTTGTGTTCACTAAAGTGTATTTCAGCCCAGATCACATGTCACTAGCAGTTTTCATGTTCAATCTGTCGACAAATCATGAATGTTTGTTATTAGTCAACAAAAAGCAGGTTCACTTTCGAAATTGAAAGTTATTCGACCCCCAAACCCTTTTGTGATGGTGAGTAGACTGTAGCAGCTTGTTTTTGACTGTAGGACCAGCATAATGAAGCGGCCTTCTGCTGTGGAGTGCTCACCACAAGAAATCAGCATTTCATCTTTTTGTTCTTGACTTGAAAAGCTCTCTCTCTCTTTCTCTTTTTTTTTGTTTCAGTGAACAGTCTCTTGTATTCAACACGCTGAAAAAGACTCACTGTATGATTTTAAATAGGAATGTTGTCACTTCAGATATTATTGCTTTGCAAATATTTGTGCCTTTCGCAGTCTTGGATTAGAGTTAGCACTACAGTTGTTAAGGTTTATTTCCTGTAGCAGGGTAGGAAAATCAATATTACTGTCACTCTTATCTGAAATGCACAGACACTCGTACAAAGAAAAAAAAAACGGCACATTTGGCTATCAGATACCAGGTAAGGCACAAACATTTAAGATTTTATAAAGATTTATGGCTACTATTGTGCTTCAATCATTCTATGTACCTAGCCTAACTATGTCAGGCAGTGGATTGTAGAAAAACCTGCAAAGATTTACTGATAGCTAATATTGACACAGATCTGGTGTCTGTCATCCGCAGGGCATGTGTCTTTTATGTGATGAAAAGGTACCAGACTCCGTAAAGTATGCATACTATGCTCCATAGCCTGAGGTGGAGAGAACACCTGCTTTGGCTTTTACAACCACTATAATTGCGATCCAGGATAGTCGAAATACAAGCTCAACATGTGTTTCAAAAGAGAAAAAAAAGTTTAAAGATTTACTGAATACTTAGATAAAGACATTCATTTTTGATTAAGTACTGTATATTGCTGTGTGTAGGTATAACTGGCATTAGTGCTGGCTCCTGTACAGATCATTCATACGGGATCAACTCATGACAACCCCTCTCTCTTGTCTTATTTTCTATGTAAATAACATTGTAGATAGTACTGTGTGGTTGTTATCATATAAACTGTTATAATCTGTAAATAGTACTTAAAAAAAAAACAGTATAAAAGTTGGTTATACAATCTAGCTGTGTCCTTGTTTGCCCTGTTTCAAGGCCACCGTGATCATGTTAGATTCAAACAAACACTACAATTCAAAGAATTAGGATACTCTTTTTATTTGTTGTTCTTTTTGTTTCCATGTTGTTTTCATTAATGTGCATCCTGAAAGTGTTTTTGATACAGTAGCCATCTGTTTACCAATCACCCAGCTGGCAAGCAAGATGAAAAAATAAGACATTTTGTATATGACCTCCTGTATATTTAATTAAAATATTTTACTATCTACCCACGTTTCCTCAGGTGTGTTTTTTTAACAGAATTACCAGGGACGAATAAAGTGGTGTAACAACAGTATACTTACATCAATGTAATGTTCTTTCTTTTTTCGAGTAAATGCAGTGTGAATGGGCTCGTATTATTGTAATACCATTATCTGGCTATGAGATTCTATCCGCCTTAATCTTCACAACAGGCTACTTCTGGGCTCAGAGCCAGAGAAGCCTCTCCAGTGTTTGCTGCAGAGGAGAAATGTGCCCGTACATGTATCTCTCTGTGATGTGTGTTGGGCTACAATAAAAGCTATCCTTTTGACTTTTATTGCCACCCCCTGGTAAATCTTTACCATGAAAAATATTCAGTAATAGTTTCGAGCTCAGCAAAAATAAAGCAGCCTCACCGGGGTGGAAAGTAGGACATTTTATTGCAGATCAGCGAGAATAAAAAATACAGTTAACTTCCAAGACAACAGTGAAGAGAAAGAGAGAGAGAGAGAGCAGGAAATTGCACTTATTGGGAAACAAAAATAACTACCATATTTTTCACATTGCACTACACACAAATTATTCAGCACTGGTGCAAGATTAATGCAGTCCTACTTACGAGTACATAAACAAAGTGCCCCCTACAGTCAAAGTATTAATTCGCTAAATAGAACATTGAAACATCATTGTACTATTGAATCAAAACAGGACATTTTTACCTTAACATATAAGTAGAAACTACTGCTGGTGTTTAAATTGCTGCCATGCAGCTTCAACATTCAAAACAACATGAGAAACATAAACACAGGCTCGTTGATTCGATCAAAATTAAGAACATTCAGTCTGTGTTCAGCTGCTACATCGAGATCACATGCTGCCTATAAATCTTTGTATCTGCAGGAGAAACATTTCCATTACAGTAAACTGCTTTAGGGTTAATCTGAAATACTATTCAAGAAGACCACTTTTCACAATAATGTCAGTAATAAGTAGTAATATGCTGTTTGTCTCTTGCACACTTAATTGAAATGGTCAAAGTGTTGACAGAGGATAAAGGAGCTCTAGTACAGTTATTATGATAATGTGTAAACAAATCAACATAAGTAAAAATTAACACCACAAGGCCTAACCCTTCTACCTTAACTTGTGTTTTCAAGGTGTATACCGTCCGACATCAAAGTGACTAATGTATTATGAGTTCACAGGAGCAGCCACATTTTAAAAACACTGCTTATATTAAGCACTATCCCCTTTAAACAACCCATTCTCAGTTCTTTCACAGCTTAAACCAAATCCTCCTGTAATCCTCCTCTCTCCAATTCTTCACCCTCCCTTCTTGATTAAAAGGAATTTAGAGGGTGAGATCAAATAAACTCGGTTTATAGCTTTCTCCATACTGCTTCGCACTGCCAGATAGTTTCAGAGAAAGTATCCTGATGTTTTGTACTTCTCTGTGTTATGAAGAAGGCCATTCTTCAGCATGTGATTGTTAAGTGGTTAAAATATTTTGTGGTTTCCAGTAATGGATATGCTTAAAAACACAAAACAAGGCCATTCGTTATTTCAGCCACTCAAAAGACTCATTCATTCAATTATGCTGCAGTGTTAAATTATGTTGAGCGTACTGTGTAACCACTGAAAACCGAGGTCACTCTGTTATAAAGACCTCTGAGAAATGGAGAAGTCACATTAGTGCCTGCAATTGCTTCTAAAATTTTGTTCCCTTAAAATCAGCTCTAGTGGTCATAAAATTGTCACAGTGAGTGGAATAAGTCAATAGTTCCAAAAGGAATGACTCGTTCACAGTCGGCCAATGGATCAATTCCAATTTGAGTGCTTTTGCAAGGGCTCTTTCTTCACTCCATGTTCCAGAGGCAGAGCTGAGAAATAAGCCTTTTCCATTTTACTGGGATTGATGACGGCAGAGCCCGAGCCAACATTCAGCTCTCAGATTCATCTATGGGTTAGCCGCACATGAGAAAGTTTATAAAAGAGTAATGGAGCTGGAGCTACATCAATGTGTTATTGATATTGTGGCAGGAGGTGTCTACTGGGGTTTGGGTTATCATGATGGACGCAGCGACGACCTTTTCCTGAGTGATCACGTCACCTGACTCTCTTTTATGTTGAATGAAATAGTTTGACAATTTGGGAAATTAAATTTGGAAGGTAGACTCCCACTCCTATTCATCAGCCTAAAATAGAGTCATCCACAGGAGATGATTCACTCAGCAGATAACAAAAGCTGCGTTTCGTCACATCTTTAGCACATATTCTCTCATGTTTTCATAAGCTGTAAAAGTCCTCACAGCTCAAAAGAACTCTTTTACAGTATTTGTCGTCAGTCTTAATGCAACGCCTCTGGCCCATAGTGATGCTTCTGTCATTGAAGATGTCTTGATGTCAACTATCTTTAATATGTTTAGTACCACACCAATAGTAATGACAAAATATGATCACATTGTTAAGACTGAGTTAAAGTCAAATATATATTCTGTATCTAATTCTATTAATCTTTCTGAGCTAGGTTTCAAAGTTCTTACACTTGTTTAAGAAATGAGAGAACTCTAGTTGTGGTCAAAGGCTTAGAGGTTCATCCTCTCTCTGAAAGATTTTCTCAGTTTGCTCCTCGGTGCAGGAACAGGACCGTGACTTGGTCTGAAGAAGTTGTGTTCACCAGGGTACTCAGTGGCTTGGATGTGGCGGCTCTGGTACTCCAGCTGCTGGAGAGGCTGACTTTGAGGTTGTACATCGAGGACGCCCAGTGGAGCGTTTTTGCGGCTGATGGCTGCGGCACCTCCTGAATTGTTCCTCTGGAGCTGCTGGATGATGGCGGAGAATTTGGCGTCCAGAGATGGTCGGCCAGTTTTGGACCTTGTGGGCGGGCGTGATGTACAAATGCCAGAGTTTTCCTTCTCCTGGTTTTGGGGAGGATGAGCGAGGGGAGCGGGTGGGGGAGGTCTGACTGGACGTACGGGAGGAGCATAGGGTTGTCTGTCAGAGGGAGGGGCTGGGGCACGGCGCTTCTTGTTGCTGATAGGTGTAGAGCTGGTGCTTGGATTAGGACTTGAGCAAGGGGTGGAGGTCTTGCTCTTAGAGAGAATGCTCCTCTGTACGACCACTGAATGGGACCCGTCAAACAGAGTGGACCAATTAGGTGCATCCTTCTCCTCCTCAGGACCAATGAGAAAGTGGCCGTCTGTCTCCTCGATCTTGTTGTGGATCATGTCTGTGATGCTCTCGAATTTGCCAGGTGAATTTATACCTGCATGTCAAGTAAAAAAGAAAACTGGGATGATAACACATTCAGATAATTAAAAGATAAATGGTTAACCAAAGCACCGAGTCTGTGTTTTTTCCTTATTAGATGAAGAGTTGGTGGAAAATAAAAATGCCACAAAAGAGGAAAGTCTAGTCTTCTAATTTTTTTCTTTTAACTAAATTTTTGTCAGCACTGAATTTAGAAACTATTATGCATGACAAATAGAATTACTTTTCATTTATGCGTCTCACAATTTATTTAAAAAAAAAAATTCAAATCATACCAAAAAAAATGGCAGCCACCAATTAATTTATCTCAATCTTACTCAATTCACCCACTCGTTCCATTTATTCCACTTACTGAGGTCATTGTAAACTGAGTCAGCCTGCTTGGTGAGGAAAAGAGATGGTTTCCGTGGTGACGCAACTTCAATCTTCATTAGCTGGTTGCAGCAGTGTAGCCACTGGCCTGGTTATAAACAAGAAGAGCCACCAGAGATGCAGATAAAAGGTTAAACCATCTATTCTGAACTGAGCTGAACAGCTTTCCCAAAACAGACTAATATCCCCATTCATCTCAAACACATAAAAGGCCCTACTTTGTAGAAAAAGAAGTATACTCCTGCTCTGTGCCCACTTATACTGATGGGTTATCTTTGCACTAATATTAACAAAGCCCTGTTAACACAGACACATACTTTGATCATAGAGGTGCTGGTTGAGAGCATCCAGCCAGTCCTCTAGCCCCTCTCTGGTTTCTGTGGTAAACACAAGGGTCTCAGATCCCTCTGGTGAAGGGTTGATGATGGACAGACTCCTGGACTTCTGGCCTCCCGACTCCTTCTCCATGATACGAATCCGAGTGTCCTGCAGAAACAACCCCAACCACTTACTATCAGCTGGAAATGACATCCACAGGAACAAATGGGAGCTTGGGGAGAAATTGCACAAAAACTACATTGCTGAGATTGCGGGAATGAATATAAATTAAGCAGTAAAATGCCAGAGATGCAAGAAGCATATCATGAGTAATGTGACATCTTGTTGATACAGCAAACATTATGAAAAACTCAATAATGTGGTTTAAATCAATAATAATGACTGTGAGGATTATATATAATACAAAGTTCTGCTAATCAGACAGTGCGCATAAAAGATTAATGCAAAAATGCAAATATGGATAGAGTTAGTACAATCCTGGTGTAATCGGCATTTATTTTTTCACTCCTTTGCAGTGATTATTTCACTCAAAAGAAAGTGGAGTGTGGAACAGTAAGTTTGGACTCTGTCTTACTTTGTTGATGGGAACACTGAGAGTGGGCTGCACTTTAGCCTCTATTTCTTCAGGGGTGAAGTAGCAGGATAAAAGACCGGCACTCAGCACACAGAAAAGACTGCAGCAGCGGTACATCCCCTCCACGCTTTGCTATAAATCACCAGAATAACAAATAAGGAAGGAGCTGTGGTGTTATCCCCAGGAATTGTTTTATATCAGCAGTCAACACACCTTCTGGTTCAGGTAGCCAGACATCATGCTCTGTGTCATGCAGGCAGGTTGGGCCACCAACCGGCAGCAGAGGTTACCATAAAGTGGAAGCCAGGATGACCACTCGGCTGTGGGGGGAAAAAAAAGAGTAGAGATTAAGGTAGAAGGGGCTTATGTAAAAACCAGTGATATGCCACAAGTGATGAATTCTCAAAAAGTCTCTCTAAGTAAGAGATAAAAAAAGATCAAGTATCCCAAAAATGAACTTAGAAAAGAAAAAAGAAGTAAAAAAGTTAAAACACATAATTCAACAACATTTAGTTACAGGATGTAGTTTTACACCTACACGTGAGAAAGCTGTTGTGTGTACCGGTTACAAAGGAATTTGACATATGTACATATGTACATAACACCTCAGGTAGATCTAAATATAGAGCTGGGTAACAAAGACATGCCTGAACACTAACTTCCTTGTACATTTACTACAAGAGAACAAAAACAAATCCAAGCCGAACTTCAATCTTTCAGTCAAAATTAATCTGTTTCACCTTTCTGCTTTCCTTAATGTAAATATGTTGTACCATTACCACCATGACGACTCAGAGCAGGAGCTAAAAAGCTTAAACTGTTTACATCCCCAAGAATAATATTTTTGTTCCTTCTTACCATTTTGAAGGACAATGAGGGAGTGTGACTGAAAGCTGCCTTCAGCCTCAGGCAGAGACAGTGTAGTGTAGGCAAGGAGGCTGTACTTGGCTCCTCTGATATAGAAAAACACAAATGCACAAAATTTAGCATTATGTAAATAAAAAACATCAGCTCTTTTAATTTCTTGACTTTAAAAACTTAAGCACAAAATGTTAATGCTCAACTCCTAACCTCCACCATAATAAACCCTTAACATAACAAACAATAATAATGACAATACTGGTTTCTCCTCACACTGAACAGGTGGTTTTTATCACTTGCAGATGTTTAATAAAGATGTGTTTAATGCTCTGAAAGCTGTAAAATGCGTGTTTGTGCGGACACAAATAAAATGCAGACACAAACATCAAAGGCTTTTTGGAAAAACAGAAAGTTCAATATTGTGGTAGAAAAAAATCTATGAATTTCTTGAGGCTCTTTTATCCAAATATTGGTTTAACCCTTATTACAATGCTCACTCAGCATGATTTCATTACAATCCTGTTTGTGAGCCTGCAGCTGAAACCTTTATTCTAGCAACAAGCCATAATCAAGTTAGTTCCCAGCTGCAAAAAGCTTAAATGGTGAGCCAAGAGTCTGTAAAGGGTTTTTTTTATGGGATAATACTCACGTTGGTATGGGGTTGTACTGCAGGAAGGTGTCCGGGTCATTACTGTCCAGCAGAGGGCAGACCTTCTTTCCAGCTGTCTTTCCCAAGGAGTTGCGGAGCTTCTTGGCCAGCTTCTTTGGCGTGTTTACCAATGTGAGCTCTTCCTCAACAGCACAGCTCCACAGCTCCACCCTCAGATCAAATAGAGGATCTACATCTTTACTGTAAGAGAAGATAGACATTTCAAGCACAAGATTTGCAAAAAAAAAAAAAATAAAACAAAGAATGTATATATTTTGTGTACAGCAACATCTCTCAAATCAAAGTCATATTCTGCTTGTCATGTACATAATTCCTAAATTCTAACAACATATTTTAGTGTAAATCCTCAAGATATTTTTACTCTGCCAGTTTGACATGCATAATAATTACTTACAAAAGAGTGACTCCCTCAAAGCACACGTCAGTAACTGATCTGTCCACCACCACCATCTCTGTGTCGAACACCTCTGAGCCAGTCTGCATCAGACAGAACAACGCCACTCGACGAGAGCCTGTAATCATAAGCAATGCCAAGTGAATGTTGTCCCACAAGTTTTTAGAAGAAAAAATAAGGAAAAACTAAACAACGGGCATAAAGGTTAACACTGCTGGGACAAACTTACTTCCTCTGTTGTTAAAGTGATCTGAATCCCTCCATATCAAAGGAATACGCAGCCCTACACAAAAGTTGAGGAGATAGGTTTGTTAAAGCAACACCAAAGGGGTTACACTTCTGAATTGAGTCTTTCTCGCATAAATACAACAATCTAAATAATTTAACTTAGCCATTGAGTTTATATTTTTTCAATTTCTTGGACTAATGAGTCATATTCTGCACATTTACTTCCCAGTTATGACTCAAGAGAAGGCAATGAACAGTCTTACCAGACATCGCAACTGTTCCACTACAGGGCACGCGGTCATCTGAAGCTGGATCTGAAAGACTGACATAAAATATTTCATTGATGATTAAAAGTGATCAAACTGTTCATCAAATTTCACTGAAACAAGACCAAGACCTCTTCTCAAGAAAATGCATTTTCCTGTCCTGAGTCATCAGGGATTGAGATTCAAGAGCTTTGTATATGACATAATCAACACCTAAGAACGGTTAACCCACAGCTCCTCACCTCTTAACAGTTCCAGTCATGTCCTGATCTTCTTTGTTCTTCTGCAGCTGTGTGAGATAAGCCTTGATCCTGGCGTTGCAGGTCAGCAGGTTCTTGGAGGCATTGAGAATCTGCTCTCTCTTACTACAGGCGAGGAGAAGCTTATAGGCCCCCTCGCGCATTCGCATCTCAAAGTCAAGCTTGTCCTGTATGTTAGTGTTCTTGGACAGAGATGGAGAGGATAAATTTTAAATAAACATAAGATAAATATAATATTATTGGTGTGTTGATGTTTTGAACTCAAGAAGTCCTTAAAAATAAAGCTATGCAAGACATGAGGAATGCAAAAATTCTGAGTTTGAAAGTGAAGTTGCTCTTGGTGGTAAAAAGAAATGTTCTGATAAAATTCTTTTCTTCCTGATACCAAAAATTTGGAATGAGCATATCAGCCTATACTCAGTAACTCCTGTCACTAGAAAAATTATAAAAAAATATATATTTGTTGTTGGTGGAAAAACAAAGATTACATTCATTTTGCTAACATTATACTCTGCCAACACTGCACTGTGGCACTTGTTAGTTTGACTTGAAAATTCACCTGAAACCTGCTCCATTTTCGGGGCTCTAATGAACCGTGTTATTGGCGTATATAACAAGGCTTGTGTTATGCTTTTACAAAATAGAGTTATAGCTTAATTATAATAAACAGCGGTACTGCAACCACCAATTATTTGACAATAAGCTGATGTTTTGAAAATGAATCGAGGCCATGCAGTCATTATACTCTCATCACTCAAAAGCAACTGTTTATTGTGAAAATAGAGAAAGTTTTGAGTGTTATTAGCAAACTATGAATGTTAGATGAAAGGACAATGACAGTGCATAATGGATTTAGATAATTGGCAATATGGATGACAAAAATACAGTTTTGAAGCGGATGAATGAATGTATAATGGAAAATGCTATTATGGTTTGGTCTGGTTAACATATTTAAAATCAAAAGGAGCATGATGATGTTTGTTATCAGTGGATTTGAAAACATAGTAATCTTGGTCAAAAATAAAACCTTATCTACTGGTGATAGACAAATTAGAAAAACTACTTTAAAGAGATTGACAGTTGTTTTATGGATACAAACATCATCATTTCCCTTTTAATTTCCCCACCGCATTATGCACCTGTTGCTTATGAGAAATCTGTCGTATGTACAACAAATTCATATCCTCTATTATCTGTTGGGTGTCGTTCAGAAGTCTCGGTTGACGTTTTAGGCTTTTAGTCTGAAATGATATTAGTTTAAGTGGTGTTAGAGCAAAGAAAAAAGCATTATTTTAGGGACATTCAACAGCGCAAAGAGTACACAGCTCTATAGTTTCTACTGAGACGTTAAGACGAAGACAGCAGGTCGACGACTCGCTGGCTTTGTCCTCAACCTCCTCGGTAAGTGAGAGCCAGTGTATGAACTTCAGTTAGAAACGTTATTTAAGCCCAGTTTACAGAAAAAAAGACAACTGTTTTGACGGTTGGTGAAATAAAAATCAAATACATTTGCCTATTGGCGTCGTCGCACTTTGAACCTCTCCCAGTATCAACCCAACTGTCATTGTTATGCTGATTTGACGACTAAACACACAAGTACAACTCAGTTTCTCTCAGCCCGTACCTCTGTTTGGTGAAATAAAGTACTCTGGCGTATTTTCTTCCGTTTAATCTCCATTGCCACCGCAGAACCAGCCGAAGATATCGACCTGGAGCTTCCGTGCCTCTTGGAAATTTGAACGTCCCGCAAGTCGTCCATGTTGTACGTCCATTCGCTGGCAACAGCAGCACACACCAGCCTGCTTCGACTTCAGACAACGCCCCTCTCCCCCTCCAACGGACGAAGAAGACGGTTCAATTTGTGTCACGCTGTGTGCCGTAACGACAAGTGAACGATAAAGTTAATCATAAAGAAGGGATAAAACTTCTCTATACAAAAATTAGAACACACATGAGAGTTTAAGAAAATGTATTTTATATTCAGACAAGTAGTTTGTGGTTTTTAAAACGATTTAATTGTTAAATAACTGACTTTCACTGAAGACCATATCCTTGAAGTAGACATCAAAATGTCAGTGGTGAACAAAATAAAAGTTTGTATTTAAATGCAAACTATCATTACACAGTTTAAATGCAAAAAAGTGCGCCAGAGTCACGGGATCTCACGCACAGTTCAAAAATAAATATCAAACTAACGCTCCGCCTTGCCAGCAGGTGCATATTAAATCATTAACCGAGCGCTTCCCGAGGATAGAGGAGGAACGTCATTACGTCGTTGTTGTGCAGGACGATTTGAAGTGTTGCACCGTTTTCAGTTAAAATTTGAGAGGGACCCTTGTAAAATTTGCGTAGAAATTAAAAAAAATACAGATAAATTTCGAAAAAAAGAGAAAATTTTTAAATCTCTACTTTAAGGTTTCCAGCCATGTTACATTTCATCGTATGAAATGCACAGTATCAATTCCAATTTTATTCTGGCTACAGTGTTGGACGACTTTAAAGAAGGCAAATCTAATCATACTCGGTTGCACGACAACCATTTGAGTAACATTCAAAATTCTTATATACGGTGTATTTTTATTTATTTATTTATTGTAATGAGCTTTACTTTTACGGCAGCACTCAGTTGTATATTAGTTAAAAGGTCTCTACTTAGTTTAAAGTATAAACCAGAAAAACCATCTAGGTTATGTTCTTATGCTCCTGTGTTAACACATTCACGTTTCATCTCATCCTTGTTTATCCTCCCTCGTAGCGGAGAATTAAAGCCTTATACAAATGTTGCCTATATATTCCAAACTTCGATATGTTACTGCCAGCTGCGCAGCACAGCTGATGTTGCGGGAACAATAGACCCTGAAACGCGACCACCAGTGAGTCCAGGAAACCCGCCCACCCGGTTCTGTCTACAGCTTCTGGTCGAGTTGGAAGCATCCACGGTTGGAAGTGTAGACGCAGGCGCTGCTGTGGAAGACCTCCGTCAAGGTACAGGAAACACTAACACTCCGGAAATGACGACATTGGCTTTTAAAATTATAAAGAAAGTTTTTGAAAGTGATGATCTGCGTGTAGAATTTCGTTTGTTAATTTCTCGTTTGATTTATTTCTCGTTTGATACGTTACATCACTTGGAAGCAGTTATATCTTCAAGTGATTAAAAAATCAACGTGATTATTTGAGTTGAAATCTACCAACCTAAATGCAGGTCTTCAAACTAAAGGGAACAACTCACCAATTTTCTTCTCTTGTGTGTTGTACTTTGACCACGACTATCATGTCAATGTTTTTTTAGTTGCCAATCTTACTTTACCAAACAAGGAAGGCTGTACAACAGTGTCATGAGTCTTGTTCGTAAGCGTTTCTTTTAAGCAGTCAGTCTATCACAGTTTTATGTAGGGGAGAGTGGGGTAAGATGAGCCATTTTTCATATTTAGAATCGCTACAGATCAGGCAATCATAGTTTTGTCTTTCACTAGTAGAATGAGTGTAAACATAACTGTCTTGGTAGTATAGCATGCCAAAAAAGTGGTCTCCTATGGTCAACTTACCCCGTGTATGGGGTAAGTTGACCATAGAAGTGGGGTAAGTTAGCTAAAATGGTGGACTTTAATGTTAGGTTTTTGACCTCATGTTGTAGCTCAAAGATACCATAATTGATGTATAAAACAAATTTAAAATGATCTTTTTTGGTCTGAACCATAGCATCTGCCTCCTTGCTGGGTGAAGCTACTCTGAGAACAGCACCCTCTGTTGATGGGCTGCAGTACAGGTCATAAAGCCTCACTTCGTCTCGTCAACGTAAACGCACATTCGTCTCATCACATTTTAGTCATCTAAGACTTATGTTTCGCTCGTCAACGTCACATCTACATCATGGAGAAAAGGGGCGTTGATGAAATATTTTTGTCAATGAAAACAACACTGGTCTGAACACAATTCGAAAAAAGCTTATGACAGACTAAATGTACTTTCAAGAGTGAAAAATAAACAGACTCCATGAATTGATGCCCATCTCCTAAATATTTGGTCACTTGATCGATTTCTTTTACCATTTCCAAGCAACAGGGGGTGGCTCGACTTACCCTTTGGCTCAGCTGAACCCACTCTCCCCTATCACTGTCAAATCATGGCAGAAATCTCGCTCTGGTTTTATTGTGAAAGTCGTAGACGGAAGTCGTTATCGATGTCAGCGCGACATGACGCTTCTGTCATGACGGTCCGCGCGCCGCTCGTTTTCGGGGAGTAGCGTATATTGCTGAGCAACGGAGGGGGAGAAGGCCCACGCGCACAGGCAGGGAGACTGAACAGCGGCAACGGCAGGGCAGGGCAAGGCTCTTACCGCACACACACACATACACCTTCAACAGCAGCACTCACCGGAGAGGAGAAGGGTAAGTGACGAGTGAATTTCACTTTTAATACTAATACAGTGTCATATTTAGGCGGAACCAACATGAAGCTTTCGCTGGGTGGTCGACCGTTAAAAGCTCATGAAGTTTGCGGCAGACAAAAAAAAGGGAAGAGTCGCTGCTCTGCTTTTCTGCTGCACATCTATTGATGCCAATGAGAGGATTTTTATGATGATAAAAACTACCTCGGTTAACACGGCTGACTCAAGAACTTCTCACGTTAAAAACATCAACCTTTATTCAATTTAATTTTCATATTTAGCAATAAAAGCAGTAGATAGATGCCCTGTTAGGCTCATGACGGCTAAACTGGTCTGACTCCTTGTGGGCTAACTGGATGTGGTGGCTAGTGTTGTTTGCAGCAGCATGACCAGCCTGCTCTGCGCTGCCTTTGTATATGGACACAACCTCGACACTCTCCTGCCTCTGTTAAAACACTAACCACGTTTTCCCTCTATGCTATCATGATTTGTCTTTGACCCGTTTTTATTCCTCCCGAGTTGCATCCTCCTACAACCACACGGAGGCTATCGAGACAGGATGCACATCAATGAAGGTCGGTCACAATGGACGCTTTGTGTTTATCTCGGTGGAGACACACTAACCTGAGGGTCCTCTTTGAATCTATTTATATTGTCTGAAGAAAGGATTAAAACGAGGAGGCTTTCGCTCTTTACATGTGATTGCAGAGTTTTCCCCCGATCTCGGACCCCCTCTCATCTTCTGTTTGGGGGGCTTTGTTTTGATGGGGCAGATGTGGTTGGCCTACATGCATCCGCTCTCTTTGTTTTGAGTTGATTTCTGCTGTCATCATCACATAGATGCACAACTTGAAAATGTAAAACGTGAGCTAAATTAAGTGCATTATTTATAGATATTAAAGCAGATTTGTTTGCAGGCTTATTTGCCTCTTGCAAACAAAGCTGATGTATTTTTTTGCATTTCCAGGCTGTCATTATTTTTCCAAGCATAAGGGATTTGACTGCTTGGCTGAGTGATGATTTAGGTCAAAAATACCAGTGGGAATTTTATGTAGAATAATTGCAGAGTAGCATAACTGTTAAAACAGACTCTTCTGCAGTATTATCAGATTTGTTTATCTTAATCCTTTCTCTCGTAAACCAATAAAAGTACCTTGTATTCCTGGTCCAGGGTTATTACACAGTTTGCTGTTCTGGTACTGAACTGACTGTTATCAAAAGCTGGACTGTAAGTGGCTGCACATCACTGAAGCCCTTTAGTCTCCTCCTCCTGATCTGTATTAATTCAAATTTTTGGGACTGAGCCATAGAATGAGCAGATGCAGCCATCCAGTCCAGTTCAGCTTTGCCTCCTTTCTTTCTTTTCTCTCTTTCACTCTGCCTCTTTCCGCCTGCTTCCTGTCCTTCCTGCAAATGTGGCTGCCGGCAGGCTGGTTGGCTCTACAGGCGGTTGCATTTTTAAAAAGTGTGTCAGTGTCACAGGACCGTTGCTGCGCTCTGAGAGAAATCAGCCTGTTCTGTGCCTTCGAACGTGCTGATCTATACAGTTAGAGCGCAGATAATTAAACATGAACCAATTGTAACAACCGGATAGTTATTTTTACCACATCTGTTGGAGTTTTTTTGGGCCATTAAACTGTAAACTGTGCAAACTTGTGCTCTTGTGATGGCCAGATTGCCAATAAACACTATGTTCAGATAAAGCAAGGTTGGTCTTAAATAATAGGGGCTTATTTTCTCTGCTGGTCTATAGATGGACTTTGTTGTTTGGCTTGACCGTGGCCATTGTGTATGGTAGGAAGTTTCGGAAGTGAGTTCATTTTACTCCAGTAGTCAGGGAGTGATCTTTGAGACCAAAAAAACAACCCAGCCTAGGTCTTGATTCTCAATTCTTTTCCATTCTGTTCAACTTGTTCATTAAAGTGTTCCTGTACCAGGGTGCCTGTGGCTTAAAATAGAAGTGAATCTCTCGTCAGTAATCTGCCAGAGTAGAACAGTTGAAAAGGTTATGAGAGGAAGATAGCTTTGTCTAATGCACCTCTCGCTGCAGGGACAAAAAGACAAAATCAGCAAGTAAGCAGAAAAGTCTTTGGTAAGAAATTAGGGAGAATGATGATGTAGAAACCAACAAAAACAGAAAAGCCTGAACTAAATTTCAAACATCATCATCAGCCTCTCCCTTGTTTTGGTACATCAAGAGGTGTGTCCTGGGTTTTTGCTTCTCAAAATGAAAAATAAAACAGGGAGATCTGCACATCTGTTATGGGGTGTAACATATACTCCCCTCTGACTTTCCAGTGTTTTGTTCTATTTTCCACTGCAGATATTGATCTTGTATTTGGGCAGTTTCCATTCCCTACTCTCACTCCGCCGGGCTCCCTCTGATTGTCCTGTTATGCTTACCATGTTTTTTTTCCCTCCTAAGTGCTAGTGTGGATTTCAGAGTGAGACAGTTCACTATTTTTGTCTGCTGCTGAGGCCATTGCTATGGGCAGGATTTAATGTTAGTGGTGCCATAATCAACGTGGCAAGATTGGCCGTGTACTAATTTTCTGGCAATAGGGTCACAGGTCGGACATTATCTGCACAGCAGGGGGACCAAACAGGGCACAAACTTGCACTTTACACACTGTCTGCTTTGGCTACTGTGGATAGGTGCCATATTGAATTGCCAAAAACAGCAAAAAAATACCTACAAAGCTTCTTAAAGGCCCAGGTGATATTTTCAAAAAGTTGATTTTTTTTCCAAACAACTGTTTTGAAATGATTCAAAGCTGAAAAAAGAAGCAAATCTACCAAGTCTTGTCCTACAACATATTTATATTTTGGCTTACATGAAAAATTTTTAATTTGTTAATTGTTTGAATTAAGGGTTGCATACTATCATTAATGTTGTCAAGTTACCAAAATTTTGATTTCCATACTGGCGCCCAGTTTAGTGACTCAATTTTTGATATCCAAACAATCTCCACTGGCTGTTTAGATTTATTTGATAAAAAATAATATTTAAGCGTTACAAAATTACTGGACAAGATCTGAACCTTTTTTTTTTTTTTTTTAGATCTTCTGGTCTGGAAAAAAAAAATCAATAAATCAATGATAGGTCTTCTCTGATTGATACTTTAAAGCCACCACAGAGGATGTAACAAGTAACAGTCAATGTTATTCAGCTGGTTTATCACTGTAATGAATACATATTTGAGATCTCCCCAGTTTCTGCAGCTTAAAATACAATTGTTGGGCTGCCATTTTCCTAAAGGATGTTAGTGTGTTGCCTGTTCTTATATGCAACATTGCTGCCTCCATTCATTTATTTTTAGAGATGTGTTAAAGATGTGTTTGAATGTTGAAATGAGTATGAAAAATATCCCCAAAGGATACCAAAATTTGCTAATGGAATTAAAAGGCTTGGTGCAAAAAATACCACTTTTTGCTCTGAATTAATGCAATGGGAATTCCTGCACCACAACAGCCCTGGCTGCTGCATCAACATGAGCTGAAGCCGCCATGCATGCATCCGTCCTATTTTCTGTGTGAAACAGGCAAAGAGAGTTTATTGAGTTAAATGATGAATTGTGTTTTGGGAGATAATCAGGTTTTCCATATGAAAAATCTTAGGGTTACCAAATGTGCTGATGTTACGCATCATTTATAGCAGTTGCATCGCTTGTCAACATTCTACGAGTAAGCTAGTCTACAAGTTTAATGTTAAGTTGCTAACCTGTCCTGTTTTGTACTACTTGAAGAGGTCTGGGTGTCCATCACTTAGTTGCTTGGTTAGGTTTGAAAAGTCAGTGGGTTCACCATCAGAATTAGCTCAGTCGGCATTGCAGTCTTGGAGACTTCAGCAGCTGTTTCTGTTCACTTGTACGGGATGTGAAGTTATTCTTTCGGATGATGACTTCCTGTTGTGTTTGCTTTTCTTTTCTCAATGGAAGCACAGGCCCAAGCTGTAAACATGAAGAAAAAAGTGGTGCACGTCTCCCTGAGTTATGGCACTCTGACGTGCCCTTTTTGTTGATACTGGCACCTTGTGAAGATGCAAGTAATAATAGTTCATCCTGTGAGTCATTTCTTTGTCACTCAGACCAGAGTCTCACTGAATCATGAGGTCGATAATAAGATAAATCACATTATATATCAGACAGTATTATAATATGGTATTGGCTGCTTAAAAAGTGACATTAGTTGACTACTAATAAAAAGTATCATAAAAGAAACTTAAGTAAATTAAGAGATGACTTTAATAAATATTTATGAGTATTTCATTGAATTTCCTCCAAAAAAAGAACTGTACACGCACCTTAGAGAGTCAGTCATGGGCGCTGAAACAGGCAAAGCTGTAGGGCATGTGCATCATTAACAATTCTCTTGGATTATTAATCATCTTCTTTTCATTATCTCTTTATCAGCGAGAGAGCTTTTTTTTCCTGAGTGCTGCTTTCCCCTCTGCTGTATTTTACACAAAACAGCCTCTTAGATTCTGCTCCAGGGTAGACAAGGTTTTCCCTAAAATGCTTTTTAGTCCTTCATATCTGCAAGGTGTGAATTTCCATATGTAGGTCTATGGGTCATGTGGGACACCGGGGTCAGTGAGCATGTGGTGTGTGTTTATATCTTAAGGCCAGGGATCTGCTGGCTTTGTGTGCGGTGATAACAATGAAGCAGGCTGGATGGATGCAGGCTAAATGGAGGTGTTTGCTTGTTTGTTCCTATCGCCAACTGCTCATGTGATGTGGACGGCTGCTTTTCTGCACCATATGGTCTTTTCTGCTGCATGGGGAGATTTTGTTTTTCACCCACATGCTGCATTTATGGAGCCATACAGAAACATGCACACTCAGGTTTCTGCAGATTTGAAGGGCTTCGATGACACCATAATGATTTATTATCTCCCTGCATGATGCTGTTATCCTATTGTGAGTGAATTATGTTGGGGTAATCTTAATCCGCCAGTATGTGGCATATACAATTCATTATACACCATTCAGCTCTTGCTGTTTGTTTGTTTTTTTGAGTTGTTTTAGCTAAATTACATTTAAAAAAAGGAAAATTACTTCGCTTTTATACAGTCCCAGTTACATGAGCAGGTAGATGTGTAGATGGGGTTCTTCTAAAAATACAGAAGCAATCCCGTTTAGTAGACTTTGGCTGCTGAGTGTTTACCTTGTTCTTCATTTATGAGAGGAGGTAAAGTAGAGCAACTTGATTCAAACGTCAAGAAGAATCACACACTTAGAGACTGATGTCCCTAGTGGGCCTACAGAGTGCTCTTTTGTTGCCACCCTAATTTGTGACCAAGAACATAAAACAGATTGTGTTATTCAACTGCTGTCAAACAGAACTTCTAGAGATCGGTTGGCTGCCAAGCAGAGCTAAGATATACAGTATTTACTTAGTGTACACAGCACTCAGTGAGATTACTCATTGTGATAAGTGTCATATTGGCATTGAACGATCGTTTTAGAACTGTGATACAAGACTTCTATTCAGGATTGGTTTTGTAAACACATTATGGTGAGAGAAACTCCAGAAACCATGATGCACCATCAGTGATTTAGTTTGTTTTTCAGATCTAAAATGTACGATTTTAATCCTAAAATTCAACAGGCTCATCATTTGTAGCTCATTAACTGAACAATATTTTGATTCATTTTGCTGAGATGTCTGAGACAAAGAGAGACAATAGATCCTCCTCAAATGAAGACTTTTATGTCTGTGCATGTACCGTAGACCTAACCATTAGGGACTAGAAAAACCCTTTTGTTTGGTCGGTCTGTCTGACTGTCTTTTTTACACCCCTCAGGGTCGGGAGGTTTCCCTGTTGCCCATCAGATTGAAAGGGTTGCAGGTGCAATTCAGTCTCCCCAAAGTCTGCTGAGTATTGACTTGCTGACCTCACCCCAGCATTTTCAAGGGAATATCTAACCTCCTTTTTTCTTTTCATTGTTTCTGTTTTTTCTCAAAGGTACCATCCAGCAGTCTGTATGTAGCCCCTTTGCTTTGTTGTAAAACATTTCTGTCAGTACATGAATTTCAGACTTTACATAAAGTTATATCCCACCGAAGTCATGGCTTCTCATTCCGACAACATCTGTGGTGCTCAGCTGTGGTTGCTCTGTTGTTGAATTTATGCACCCCTGAGAAATCCCTGTCAGTCACGATACTCTCCTCAGGTTATTGTGTGGATAGAGTTTAACTAAGGTAACACTTTGTTCTTTGTCTTTTCAACCAAAGGGGGTTAATGCTCAAGTTGACTACATAGTGCTATTTATATCTGAACTATCGGCTCCTGCTGCTGATGTAAACATTTAATGCACTTCTTTCTGTCTGGCAGAAGATTCCTCCTGGGAAAGACTAACCAGACATGAAAGTCCGGGGCAACCAATATAGAAAAGCCTTTTAATCTAAACACTATCAGTGACCAGCAGAATGAGAGTATCTTTTTTTTGCCATTGCTATTCATCCACAAAGCTCAGCACCAAAGTGTGACCACCCAAACATGCTGTTTTGCTTTATTTTGACCAAAGTTGTTCACAAAGTTTTACTGTTGGTGTTCTGTGTTTTAAGCTACATTTTTACAGTCGAGGGCAGACAACCACACCCTTGCAAGAGCTAAGTTTGGCTCTCATCACAAGACTGTGAGGAAATGTATGTGACAAGCAGATGAGTTGTCTCCCTCTGTCTGTCCTGGTTCTTCTTCTGCTGCTGCTGCTGTCCTGGAGTGCTTATGTGCGTGTTTGAGTTAAGTCTGTGTATGAGGCTACAAACTGCAGCTGTCAGTGATGTGGCCTGAGTCAGCTATCAGGGTCTTGGTGGTAAAGTGACGGTCTTGAGAGGTTAAATAGAAAAAGCAGATGTGTAGCACTGATGGTTACCCAGCGGTTGCATCATCCTGTGATACATGATTGAGCCAGATGCTACGTGGAGAACAGCAGCCATGTGTAGCAGCAAAGAAACACATGAGTGAGTTATAACAGTACATAGAATTGCACTCATTTGCATTGCTTGCTTCCTGATGTTTGTAGCCTGTGTTTGGAATTTGCTGTAGAGATATAAGGATCACTTTTAAAATAATAATAAAATGATGCTTTTATTGCATCAGCTCTTTAAAAGGAGATAAAACCTGGACTCCCTTCTCTATCAGGGCTCTCTGGTTTGATGCCACTGGCTGTAAAGCTGGGAGTGTTCCTTTGCATGTTTACTTTAGATACTGTACCAAGCCAGCTTACCACTTTGCAATCTACCACCATGTTGCTTATATTGCATTTGGCTGCAGCTTGACTGTTTTCATTTCCTGTTTTAGAATACTTCCACAGTTCTGACATCTTACGGTGTGTTCGCAAAGTCGGAGGCCTGAAAAAAGATGGCTACATCTACGAAAGTTGCTGTAGTGCTTGCCTTATATTCGGACAAGGCAAGCACTAAAACAACTTTGGTAGATGTAGCCATCTTGTTTCCGCCTCTGAGTTAGCTTTTTTCCGACTTGGTAACTGAAACGCTGGTAACTCGGGTGGGTGTGATGTAATTTTCAGCTGGGACTTCTGATTTCCGAGGTAACTCGAACGCAGCATTAGCTCCAGGGATGCGATTGCTGAGTTGTAGTAGTAACTCCATGCTCAGTTTACTAGTTGTTAGAAAGGTTCAGGATAAAAATTAAATGATTGTTCAAAGTGACAGAAACTTCTTTAGAAGAGACATTTCCTCACAAAACCATTATTTTTTATGCTTTTATTTTGATTTTTTTCCCGTCTTGATCCTATTTTTTCGAGGGTAACACTAAATGCTCTTAACAAATGAAATCACCACTTCCTTGGACTTGAATGTGAGTGAGCGTTCCACTGCAGGAAATACTGTGCACACTTCTATCTCTTCACAACCATCTCCTCCATACAAAGAATTCCCAGTCATCTCAGAATAATCCTCCCCTTTCACTCCTTAACTCTGTGTGTCAGGTCTGGGGGCTGGGGAATTCCTGCCGAAACCATGAAGTCACTATTCCGCCTTATTAGCACCAGAGAGAGTTGGAGTTTCTGAGAGAGTGGAATGAGCATGAGATTAAATCTGTGAATTAATTAAATTGATATAATTTGTTAGTCTTTCAGTCAAAAAAGGTTGAAGTTTCAGGATCCCAAGAAGTCATTTTGAAAAAGAAAAGAAAAGAAAATCTTTGAGTTCAAGACTTGATTTAATTTGGATTATCCACAATATCAGTGATTGAATTTATTTGTTATAATTTATTATTAAAATTCAGATAATACTAAGACTGTTAAGTGCACATGTTTGGCAGACAGCTGTGTGTCCTTTTCAGATCTACCAGCATTCCTCCTGTGCACCATGTGTGATAGCATGAAGGTTTTTAACGACACTGCACAGGCTGGCATTTGTTGAATTCAATTCCCCATGCTGCATTATCATTAACCCTGCAATCTGCTTCGAGTGTGTAGTAGTTATCGAGACGGCCTTTAGATGCTTTGGTTTCAGCGGGGAGGGGAACCACACATAATTACAGTGTAATGACAATACTGTTGTTTTCATGTAGGCCATCTCTGTCAATAAATGCAGTGTGTTGTTTTCATGTCCCAACACAGTTTCTGTTCCATACCGAACATATAAAGTGGGGGTCATATGATTGTGCTGTTGTCATGGCTGTCGTAACATGTTTACCAAGCAGAGGAGGCAGATCATTTATGTGAGTGTGGGATACTGGGCTGGAATATGGCCAGAAATGGTTCGATATGGATGAAAGTTCCCTGCTTCTGTTCAACTATAGTCCAAAATTGTCAATCACATTTGGTAAAGTCATGTGTCAGAGGACATCCTATCTTTTTCAGCTCACCTGTCTGTCCCTCTCCAATAACAACATCACAGTGGTAAAACTAACTTTAAATATGGCTTAAAACCCACTTGATGACGACAGCATCATGCAGGCCTCCCTTACTTTACATCACAGTAATTCATAACTGTTTTAAATCACAACATAAAATGTTATAAAGTTGTCAGATATTCTGTCATTAAAGGCTGATCCCTTTTTCATCAGAGACAGCTGTTGCTCTAATGCAGCTATGTTCCCTAACAAAATCGTGGAGGGAGCTGTCAGAGGTGTGGAGCTGATTAAAATTTTACTCCGGGGATTATTGAGTTGGTATATCCAGTACTTATGAGGTCAAGTGAGCAAAGCTAAGCTCAATAAGCTTTAATTCCTTCTCTGATGAGCCTTTCTTGGCACTTTTTACATGAGAGAGTGCCCGGTATTTAAGTGCTTCTCAAAATTACCTTCTGTTTGAAACCTGTTTGTTGTTGAAAAATACATGTGAATGATCAATATAAATATTGTACGGATTTCTTCTTCACTCAAGGTGCTTTTTGTTGTTGGAAGCTGTTAAAATCTTCATCTTACAGCCAAGTTGTTCAGTCAGTGTTTCCCAACCAGCCATCAAACTAAACTAACAATCCACTCAGTCAGTTTGTATATACAGTCATCGATATGACATCTTTGTCAGCCCTTTCTGGCCTGAGAAGTTAGAGAGTCAGAGTGGCTGGCTTTGACCTCCTTTTCAGCTCATCTGAAGGAAAGCAAGGGGAGGAGGAAGGCAAGAGGGAAAATAAACGTCCTGCTGCTGAGGCCGGCCAACATTCCTACATCACTTCCTCTCCTAACATCTGGCAATGATCAGGGCAGGCAAAAAGAAAGGGAGGATGTATCTTACTGGCTGGTTTAGTGCTCATTTCCAGGCGTAGACACTGAGGCATCACATTACAAGACCGCCTACTCAACTTCATTCCCCCAACCAGCAAAACAGAATGAAGCAAGACGATGTGTTTTGATTTAGTGTCTCTCTACAAGTGTTTACACTTCATATACCATTTTATTGCATCATTATTAAATTTTTTATATAAATCTCTGCCATGGTTGTCATGTCACAAACAAGTAACATGTTTTAATGCAATAAGGTGTAAAATATTTTCCTTTCCCTTCTCCCTCAGGATGGCCTAGCGGTGTTGAGTCATCAGCAGTCTATCAGCAGTGAGCTTCCCAGTCCAGAGGTTTGTAAATGAACTCACTATTTGACCGTG
Source organism: Xyrichtys novacula (assembly GCA_962446985.1). Classification (NCBI taxonomy): domain Eukaryota; kingdom Metazoa; phylum Chordata; class Actinopteri; order Labriformes; family Labridae; genus Xyrichtys; species Xyrichtys novacula. Next base: position 18,184,372 of record OY660874.1, on the reverse strand, counting down.
TAAGAATATCCATGTTGTACTTTGACAAGGTAATATGATATATTCTTCCTTAAAAAATATTTAAAATACTGAACTGACTTCTATATGTCAAGGTAAACACAGATAAGGCAACATTGGTTTGAAGGATATCCTTTCAAAAGTCCAAATCCTAATTCAAGAGTAGAAATTCCAGCGTTTTCTAAACTATATAACCCTACAGAGTGGTTAACTGTCACAGAAATGCCACCTCTGTTTATTGTTCACTCAGATAACCTCTTTTTTTCACTTCTTTGTTGCATCTGTCCTCAAAGGTGTAAACCAGAGGCAGAAGCAGGTTGCAGAGATGAGTGTGACCTCCTGGTTTCTGGTGAGCAGTGGGGGAACTCGCCACCGACTGCCACGGGAAATGATCTTCGTTGGCCGGGATGACTGTGAGCTGATGCTACAGGTGAGAACAGCAAAAACCAGCGCAAATGAAATTTTACCTTTGCTTTGAGGTGCTTTTTTTTCTCACAGTAAATGGCAGTCCAAGTTTTGAGATGATTTGATAACAAGTAAACACAAGCAGCCTGACACTCATTGAGGAGTTCTTCCCTGGCATATAAATAGCCTGCTCACCACTCAGCATTTGGTTTAATAAGCCAAGTGATTACAGATAAAAATCAGCCTGACTGCTTGGCTGTTGCTCTTGCAGTAGCAGAGCTTGCCTTCATGTTTGTGTGTCTTTTTGTCCTGAGGTGGTGTCTGTGCAGCTGTGCATACATCCAGGGAGACTGTGTGTATGCTCATGTGTACCTCTAGTCACCTTTCTATTAATAGAAAGTGGGGCAGATACCTCCTCAGTTAGATCCTATCTGACTGACTTGGTTGTTGTGGGTAAAGGGTGCAACCATGGCAGCGGTCTCTGTTATGACGTTACATGGTGAGGGAATTAAGCTGGTACCAGAGTTCTTCAGAGAGTTTGACCGAAGAGCAAGTGCAGAATTAAAATAACAGGACAAACTTCTTAAATGGCTGTTTTTATCTGCTGTGGTTGTCAATGATAAAGAGGGACGAAGACATAATACAGAGGGATCTGTGGGTCTTATTAGTGATTTACAAATAGTTTGAATCAAATAATGTTGAGTTTTTCCATGTTATACGCAGTATGACTCAGGGCAGATTCCCAGAATGACTCCCAGAATCAGGGATGGGAATCAAGAATCATGCTGGACAGAAGACACAACAACTTATTATTGTGTTAACAATATCAGCTGTAAATATAAAACAGTATGGCACACCAACTTACAAATTTCAAGTGATAATCTTTGGGTATTTTGCGACATCCAGGGGTTTTTATTTCCCACAAAGAAGATAAGTGTCTGTCCAGATCTAATCCTAAAAAAATTTCATCTTCAATAACTTATGTGTTCATATTTGTAAAAAGGTGTCTTTTATGTTGTCAGCCAACTATGCTGAACAGAGGTCATATGACTTTTATATATGACTTTTGTTCAGTCTCTTTATTCTATATGTCTCCAAGTTTTGATGGTGAACTTTTGATCTCAACTGAAAAGCACTACATGACTCATAAGGACACGGTTTTATAAAGCAGTACTGTGTCTGAAGCTGACCTTATTGCCCTTTCAGTCTGCTGATTGCTGAGTTTTTTTATGGCCGTCCCAGTTGGCCCTTATTCTTTTCACAGTTTTTTTCTTTGACAAGGAAACTTCAGTTGAGAAGTACCAACGATCTTCTACTGAAGCGTGACGAGTTGTAAAAGATCTTTTTTTTTCAATAAGTTCTCAGACAGATCTTGTGACTTATCTTCTCATTAAGTAAACACATGGTGTGTTTGTATTTCTACCCTTGGGATGTCTCTAGAAAGATATTGAACATCTTCTTAAATGAGAACATTTTTCTGGCTTGTGTTTCTGTGTGTACATCACTCTGTGTAGTTGCTGGCAGTTGTCCTCCATGTGACTGCTTTATCAAGCTACGGTCTAATCACAAGGCCAGATTCTTAGAGTGGCTTTTTCATGCACCCAATTGAACTCAAACACACACTCACACAAGCACATGCACTCTCATGGGCAGAGTAGCAAACTTCCACTGACAGAGTTTGATCACAGTGCTTCTTGAGAAGACTGAATGAGTGTTTGATAACAGCTTTGAAGTCATCTCACTGTATTGGAAATCAATCACCCCATCTGCCAATGGTTTTGAGATTGCTGTTGACTGACCCCAACATAATGACCAGATTCTTACTTATTTGGTAAAGGAGAAGGAAGAGATAAAGACAGGGACAGAGTATCCATGGAGTCACTGTTAATCCATTAAACGTTTTTCCTCTGGGTAACCATAAACCAAATACAAAAAGTCAGTGAAGCTGTTGAGGCTCTGCCTGTCTCTCAGGATTTTTCCCCTTGTCTCACAGCTAAACTCATATATGGTTGTTGTTATACATGTATGTGCATGTGTGTGTATGTGTGTGTTATCCCTTTTTCTTGATGAATTAGATTTTCCTTTTTCTCCTTACTTGTCATAATTTTGTGATTTTTTTTTCTTTGACTAACATGCATAAACTTTTGAAAGCACTTTATTGGTAGGTTTTGATGCTTCTAACTTGGACAGGGTTTTCACTTCAGTTGTATTAACTTTGTTGACACTCATTATTTTTCTGTAAGTTATACAGCCTTCATCTGTACCTCATCTCTTCAGTCTCCTCAGTAGTTATTCTGTTGGTCAGCAGTGTATCTATATTTAACAGCATGAGTCTGCTGAATTATTCTAGTGTGGGGCTCCAGATGAAGCTAGGGTGGTTTCAATTCTGTTTGATCTACACTGATCTCACTAAGGTGATCAAGTTTATGGTTGGCTCCCTGGAGCTGCCTCTCAGCATCACTGCGGTTCTTAATGTGCATTTTTGTTTCAGGATGACGATGCAACCCAGCATGATTATTTTTTGTTTAATAAGAGGAATATTGAGGTAACAGAGATACATATGAGAAATGGAGATGGCTTTCAGCTCACATATTCATAAATAACTGATGCCTACAATATATATTTTTTTACATTTAAATGTACAAGAAATGTACATTTTGGTGTCAGCACTGGTAGAAGATTCGGTGATGGACCTGTGTAAATCTGAGGTTACTGTAGATATTTATTTGATATTTTCACAGTGTTCACAACTGACATTTCACATCCAGCTATTCTAAATCATGTGCCAGTCAGTGAGAAAAGACTTACTTTACACCAAACTTTACAGCAGGTGTGCAGCAGCAAACTAAGCCACAGCAGCCTTGGTTGAGTTGGTAAAATTAAGTCGAGATCGTTTATGCTGATGTAACAGAAAATAGCTCAAGGATAATGTTTCTTGGTATTTCTGTTGGTTTTTTGTTAAATTATTTATGAATGGCTATCATTTCAAAGGCGCTCCCACAGAGTTTTGAGGAGCGCAGACAGTTTGCTCATCAGTTAGTGCCGATGCATACTTCAAGGTGTGTTTTCATACATGAGGAGATATTTACCATTTGTTAAATTCTTGCCACATATTTCAGTCTCAAGCTCACATCATCTCTTTTTTTTATTGGGGTAGGATTTCAGTGTTTGTGCTGGAAACAATTTATCATTAAAACAGCTGACACACTTTTCTGAACACTGCAGGAAATCAATACTTTCACCTCGAGTTCCCTTTATGTCTTTGTGTGTATATGTGTGTGTGTGTAGAGCTGTGTATGGATGTGAAGCGCTGTTGTTTGCTGAGTCAAAGACGTTTAAGTCCCTGCCGATGTGATTGATGTAGATATTACAGTATATAACCTTCATAGCACCATGTAAGATCACTATCAGAAATGTATCCTTGACATTGGATGCTCATCATGCCAAAGAGCTTAAACATGGTCACAAACAGAGCTCTAAAGGTTTGTGTAAAAACAAATCTGCAGTTAACTATCAGGCTCACACACTCAGTAATTTGAATGCAGTGCTGGTTCACATTAAAGCTCAAGTTTTCAAGAGCAACACATATTGAAAAAATTGACCTAATATTTGTCTGATTCTTGACAATCAGCATCCTCTTAACGCCTTGGTCTCTATTATTACAAAGCATCCTACACTGTGTAATGTTTTGTGTATGCTTTTGTTTGCAGTCCCGCAGTGTGGATAAGCAGCATGCGGTCATCAACTACGAGGCAGGGACTGACGAACACAAGGTCAAGGACCTGGGCAGCCTGAATGGGGTGAGTACACAAATAGAAATATGCAAATCAGAGAGAGGTAGGGACAGAGATAATGGAACAAAAGAGAGAGGGCATTTTGAGGAGAGTAAGGGGTCACATGGTACATGATGCATGAGGGATGGGGAGAAATAAAGACAGATTTAGATGGAGCTACATTGATCATGTAAAGGAAGAGAAATGATTGTGGGGTAGACACACAGACATTTAAAGAGCACACTTTAGAGCAGACCGATTTCTAAGCGTTAGAGGTTAACTTAATCTTTGGCAGTTAATTGGAGCTGCTGTTTTTCTGTTGCTAACTGGTCTCTCAGTCAATGAATACTTGTGTTGGAGCTGAGGTCAATTTGTACGGTTTAATTTGTTTTGGTTCTTTTTCGTGGAACAGATCCTGCCTGTCCCACATGTTCTGTATCTAAACCCAAAACCTCAGTAATGTCACCAAGTCAACCTAGTCAATAACTGCGAGCTTTAACACAGATACGTTGTTTTTTTATTTTATTTTAAAAAAATTGTATTTATTTATTTATTTATTTATTACATTTTGTTTTATTTATTTTATTTTTATTTTTATTTTTATTTTTATTTTTATTTTTATTTATTTATTTATTTATTTATTTTGGGGGGGGGTACAGAGTGCATATATAAAATGATTTCCAGGTTAAACAAAATCTATTTCAATCACTTTGCAGGCAAACATCATACAAAGGCGGCATCAAATAGATCTACAAAGTCCTGATACTTATTACTATGTAGTAGTGAGGTGCCAAAACATTAAATGCAATTTTAACTAGACGATCCATGTTACTCATTTTGTTACTTGCAGCTGACTGCCCACAGTAAGCCAAGACTACAACTCTGTCCTGACTTTATTCTGTCATGACTTTATTCTCCTATTATGAGGACTTTATTCTGGTAATATTGTGATTTTGTTACAATATTATTCTCTTAACAGTTTGACCTTAATCTCTGATATTGTTACTCAATTTTCTTATGATTTAATTCTTGTAAGAATTTGACTTTACTTTGACTTCATTCTTTTAAGAAAATAAATTTACTACATTTTTAGTCTTGTGGAAATGATCTGACAAGGATTTTATTCTCATAAGAAAATCAATCAATCAATCAATCAACTTTATTTCTATAGCACATTTAAAATAACCACAAGGGTAGCCAAAGTGCTGTACAATGACACATAAAAACAAATAACACAGTCAAAGAACAAGATAAAGCAAGCAGAAATACATTAATGCAAAGGAATAAATAAAATAAAATGGCCTTAAAACATCTAAAAAGTCTGAAAAAAACTCAGTAAAAGAGAACCTTCAGTGCGGCCCTAAAACTCAGTTCTACTCATTTGTAAACGATTCCTCTCTCCAGCCTTGCAACTTCCGGTGGAGTGTTGCTTGATGAGTCAAAGCTGCTCTGGTTTGTGGTCATGGTTAACTGTTTAAAGTTTTTTGGGAATTATAGTCAAACACTGACTGGAGATGAAGCAGTTTAAGAAGGCTGAAGTATAAAGGATATCGCAGAACAAACAAATGTCCTATAACTTCAAAAATAATTCTGTATCATTACCTTAGAAAACATAAATGAACTCTGTATTTCTCCCTGTTGAAACACACTTCACTTTCCTCTTTGACATTACAACCCAGTAAAACTCGGCCACATGCTGTTAGTCATGCATAGTGATCAGCATTCAGTCACGGCACAGCAGATTGTACCCATATGCAGAATTTCCCTCACATCCTCTCAAGCCCTCAGTCAGGAAGACAGAGTCAGAGCCACTTCCTGCTGTGTCACTGACCATCGTGCTTTTTGGCACATTTAGCAGGAACTTTTCTCTTGCTGACTCAGGAGATACGCCGAGATTTGCAGCTACTCCGAGTAAAAAGCTGTGTTTGGGCAGTGTCTTAATTTTACTCTAGGAATGTAATGGCTGTTTTTTCTGGCTGTTCAGAATTTTACACTCTAGAGGGGGGCAGGAATGTTTTATTACAACAGCACTGCAAGTGTGATAGAATTTCATTTGCAGTTCAGTGAAACCCGATCAGTTTCAAAGCTGCTTGGCTGAAGGAGGAGTGAAAGGCAGCAGGGGAGAAGGAGAACGACAGAGAAAGGAAGGAAAGAAACGGCTGGAGGTTAAGATATAAATCGTTATGCTTGGTCATGCAGACAGATTTCTTATAAGGACACACCAGGATCAGCTGATTGACTCAGTCCACAACAGCTTTGTTCAAACCAAAACCTCATTGGCCTTATGCAGGTTCAACATCACTGACTGGCAGCAAGCATTTACTGGGTGGGTTACAGCTATCAGTAACCTGAAACCAGACCAAAGAAGTTGAGTTATGTCTTGAAGCTTTTAGGTGTTTGGTATTTTCAGCTGACTAAAACATCAGTCAAACATGGAGTGAGAAGTGACAAAAAGGAATGAGACATGAACACAAGTTGTTTTTGAATTTGAGGATTTTCTGTTTTGCTTTTCTTTTCATCCTCACATTTGACGCAGATAATCTTATTTGTTCTTGTTTCACCCTTTACTTCTTCTGCAGACCTTTGTAAACGATGTCCGCATACAGGAGCAGATGTACATCACTCTGAAATTGGAGGACAAGCTGAGGTTTGGATATGATATCCTTTCACTTTCTGATCTTTTAATAACCTCATCCTTCATGTCTGCTAATGGCTGTATTCTTCCAAATACACGAACCAGCCGGTCCAAACCTTGGTATAATTATTTCTAGATGTAATGTTTTTCGCCTTTTAAAAGATATAACAAATTTTATATTTTTCATTTGTATGTTTGTAAAGAATATGTGTGCAAGTTCATGTTTGTTACTGTGTAAAGTAGTATACCTTAACCTGTTTGTCTCACATACCAACCTGTTCACGGTGGTGAGGGGAGAGCTTACTGTGCCTGAAGAGGCTCTAAAGGTAAGAATACACTCACATAAACCCCAGTTCACTGTCAAGTATCAGTGTTTACCATGATGCAACTCACTATACTTTTTCAATTGTCATTCTCCTTTAGCATGAAAAATTCACCAGTGGCCTGCAGCTGAGCAAGAAGCCATCCAATGGGGAAACCACTACCGCCACAACCACAAGCAAATCTCCCACTAAGACCCCCACAAAGACACTAAAATCCCCAAGTGGAAGCAGCCAAAGGCCAGGGGAGAGTAGAGCAACAGACGGGGTCACTTTCTCCAAAGACCTACAAGCTAAACCTGTGGATTCCCACAAAGCAGAGGAGAGGTTAGGAGGAGGTGAGAGACAGATCACATAAGAAAATGTGATGGAACTAAAAATTCATCAGCAGCCTCAGAGTTGTTTGACATTTTTGTTACCTAAAACCCTATATTTGTTATAATGTTCCTTTCTTAAATTTTAGATTTATTTACTGCCATGACTCAGCTGCAACTCCACTTCAATAAAATAATCTTTTCTACATTTTTATTGTGTAACTAGAGAAATATGAGGGTCTATATTTGCGCAACACATAATTGCAAGAATAACAAATACAAGATTCAATTTCTACAAGTGCTTTTTTCCCCCCCGGAAAAATCCATTGTTAAATAGACTGTGTTGAAATGAACTGTGGTGGTTTTTGTCTGTTTCCTCAGGCCACCAGGGGGTGGCCATAGTCACAGGGGAAGGGAATTAACCACCACTCCAGCATGCAGTTATTGTGTTTGAAAAGGAGGATTCAGGTTTACAGTATGGGTGTCCCTTATTAATTGATATCATGGGTGTTTGCAGGGACCCTTGTTAAGCTCCAGATGTAGGAACAAGGCCACGCATGGCTTGAATTATTGGTCAGATTAAGCAGTAACAGGGTCACAGTGCCTGCATTATGCTAACCCATCTGCCCATACTACTTTCCTTAAAGTGCAGTAAGATTCATTGACACGAACATGAAATACATTTGCAAATTCTCTTCATCTGCCACGCATGTTTTAATGCCACCCTCCTCTGTGGCTCAAAGGAAGTAATCCTGCAGTTTTACCTCTGCAATACCAGGCCCTACCCATGTATTGTACCTCATCAATAGCATACATTCAAGTGCTTTCCTGCTGCAGTCAATTTGATGCATAACATTGTGAATTATCCTGATACATGGTGATTACACTTACATAGCTCAGGGTAAAGGAACTGAGGGAAAAGATCAGAGGAGAAGTCAACGAACGATTACTGTTTCCAATCCAGCTGAGGACCTTTTTCGCACGTCATACTGTTTTTCTGAACTGTTTCCTGTCTCTTTTCTACTGTGCCGTCCAATTTCAAAAAAGGAGTTACCAAAGGAAGTTCATCACATGTCAGCTTTCATTAAAACAGGGAGAGAAAGGCGAACGGAAAGTCCCTCTCTCATTAAATCATGTGTCTGAGAGAAAAAGAGAGAGAGTGTCAGAGAGAGAGACAGAGAGTTTGCATGGTAGACAGTACGCACGTGTGCTTGCTTGCGTGTGTGTGTCCATTCTGTTGGCTAAAGTTGGGAAAATAGGTCAGTGGTGCAAGACCCCACCAGGGGGGATTTAATACAAAAACACACAGATACACAAAGAGCAGCTGGGCTCACTTTGTGTCATCATGATACTATGAGCAGTTTATGTCAGTTATATCATAAGTATGTTAATCAGACCGCAGATAGAAGTAGATGTTTGAAGCTGTACTCTTTGCAACTGTTGTTTCTGATCATATGCATCTCTGCATTTTGGTTTTTAGGGGATGTTACAGCACTGCCTCGTGGGACCCCCCTGTACGGCCAGCCGTCTTGGTGGGGGGATGGGGATGCAGACGATGAGAACTCCTTCAAACAGGAAACAAAGCCATCCAGCAAAAAACATGACAGCTCAGTATCAGGTATGATGAACTCATTTTTCACTTTGCGCTTCAATTGCACAGCACATACATTCATCCCTTACTCTCAAACGCACAGCATAGAAACCGGGTGATGAAGTGGATTAAATCAGACAAACATGTTCAAACTGGGGAAATGGATGGAAGCTCGATGGTTTTTAAGAAGTGGCTTTGTGTTTGAACATTTCGAATAAGTTTGACAAGTTAAGTGAAGGTTTTAATAATCTCAAAAAAAGGGAAACAAGTTCAAGTCACATGACAATGGACACATTACACATATCCCACTCAAATGTTGATTTACTTCACAGAGTCTTTCATGCTTGTCTTGCTACATATGGTATAATGAATCAGTTTGCTCCAGAGTGCAAAAATGATAGCAGCAATTATAAACTAATCCATGTAGTACAGATCAGTTTATCTTAACAGAGAGTTAAGTTGATGCTACTGCCTACGAGTGCTGTTTATTTGCTTTGTGTTGAGCAATGAAGGGGTAACGGCCAACCAGAGAGTGTGCTGAATGTGTCATGATGCTTGATGCACACAAAGGCTTGTTTCAGAGCCTGTATGTTTGTTGCCGTACAAACTGCATGTGTCTGCATGGTGACCATTGGACTGTTGGACTTGAGGGGGGGGGTTCTGTTAACTGGTGGTGGATAGCAAGAGTAACAGGATTAGAGGCTACACCAATAGTGAAACAGCCTAGTGCAGTGAAATCACTCTGTGCCAGGCTGGAGTGGACAAGTGTGTTCAGAAGGAGAGGGGGGAGGTTAATCACAAACACTGGAGCAGACTGAAGACTCTTCAAATCTCTCACCACATCTGGATGGATTGTCTGGCAGTGTCTTCACCAGTCTGAGAAGGATTACTTGCATTTTAACTGCAAATTTGCAAATATTTCTATCAAATACCATTCAGATGTTTCTGAGAAGTCTAGCAAATTGTTTTCTTCAAGAGTTTAACTGAGTCCATGGTTTTAAAGTAAATCTGTGCAAGCACGAGGTGTGATTTGAAAACCACAAATCACCACTTTCCAAAAAATCGGGCTGATGGGATTGGCCACTTCAGTCATGGAAGTGGGTGAGTAAAGAGCATGTAGCTTTCTTAGAGCACTGACTTTTAGACTTGGTGTTGAATAGATGTGTTGTTACGTATGTTTGTGGAGCAGCAGGCTCCAAGAGGACAGTACAAGCCTGTTGTACTAAACGGTTCAAATCAGATACAGCAGTAAAGGAGAAGTGGAAAAGTTCTTCAATGTAGGAAGTGATTTTGTGTTTTTGTCACATGCACGTGTGTCGGTTAGGGTTCAGTGTTTGTCCTTTTCTCTCTGCTTGTGAATAGGCTGTGTTGTCAGAACCCCCCACCCCCTTTCCTTGTGTATTGTCACTTACTGTGATTGGGTTACGCCATTGCACCAGCTCCCCCATTCCTCCTATTACACACACCCACACAGTGTTTAAACAGACCGCTCTCTCAATCTATACTGCAGCGTTCATTAGCTAACCACTCTCTAATCTCTAGTAAGTATTGCTCTTTATACCATAAATAACTTTGCTTCTGAAGCTAGTGTAGGTTTTTGTATTGAAAACAACTTCTCATTATCCGTCTGACCATAGTCACTCGCTGTATTACCTGTTAGTCTTTGAGGAAGTTTCGTGTCAGTTAACTGTCTTTAGCTCATAAGTACTTTACATTAAATGAAAAACAGAGCACTGAAAAAGCCCTGAAGGCTACAAATGAATTTGCTGTTTTCAGTTGCGACTTGTCAACTTTACCTCATAGCAGGTGCACTTTTATGAGTTAAGCCTCAAGGTGTTATTAATTCATATGCTAGGTCTATTTTGGGTTGATTTTTCCTTTTAAACATGCAGAGTTTAATAAGAGCTGAATGAGTAAAGCGTGTTGACAATAAACCAACAACAAAAGACATCCTGCAGCACAGTCAGATTAATAAACCATTAAAGTTTTCACTCCACTGAAACAACCACTAGCTTCCCAGACAAGCCAGATGATTTATAGTGACGTCAGTGGATGCTTTTGTAATACACAGAGTTGCTGACACTTCGTACTCTTGTGTGTACAGGAAGTTATGTTTATTACACCAAGAGATGGGAAAGTGGAGGCACTAATTCTTTGAGTTTAATTTTTTAATTTTGATAGTTGATAGAGAGCATTTATAGAAAGTGATCACTGCATTTTTCCACCTTTGTTTTCATGTTATTACTTTTAAGTGAAGTCATTTCATCTCAAGGATCATTCCATTTACATGATCTTCAGTCAGTATTATTTCCACTCTGTTAAAATCTGTGATGTTAATCTTTTTAAAGTTGCAGAGCAGCTTATGCTGCAAACAGCAGATCAAGTTTCAAAGACAAATCCAAAGAGATTTTGTTGTACTTATGTGATTTTGATAGCAGTGAAAAGTAAATTTAGCAATTTGATTCTGAAATTCTGTTTCAGGGAAGATCTGTTTGTGTCTTGAGTCACAAAGCTGCATAACATTTTAGAAAACATTATTCAGGAGAAATTATCTCAAAATTAGTTTAACTCTGCATTGTCTGATTCTGTCTGTCACTTCTTTGTACTGATTGCCATATGTCCCTACATTTGCTTCCCAACATGGAGCAGATGGCCACTCTAATTTCTGAAAGTATCATTTATCATATTCAGATCCCAAAGAGACTCTGTTTGCTAATATGAGCAGATGACTAAATAAGTGCTCTGTATTTGGACTCCCCCAGAGTAGGTTTTAAAAACCCTCTACAAACACTTCTTAGACACAGCAACATGACTTTTCTGTCTTTATCTGTATTTAGACGTAGGAACAGAAGTAGAGCATAAATATGAATGTAGGGCTGTTTTATTCCTATAGCAGAGATTTATTTATTTTTTTTGTAAATGGTGAGACACACATATCTGAGAGAGGACTATTACTGCATTGGTTTACTCAGTTTGTATTTGAGGGAACTTTCACATAAACTTCTGACAATGGAGACTTCTGTTCATTTCTGACTGTGATTTCTTGACAATGGGATTTTTTGACATCAAATAAATAAATGTGAAGTACAGAGATACTACAAAATCATTCATTTTTGTTCTAGACTCGTTGTACAGGAGTGAATATGCTCACGAAAAAAACTAAAGTCTGGAGACAGTCCTTTTATTTATTTATTGTTAATAAATGTCACTTCTTGCAAACAGATTTGTTAGCATGACCTGTAATAACTCAGGTCATGCAAACTAACTTGACTTAGGTTTCAGTTTTAAAAAAGTCCACCTAGACATCAGAATATTCTCATTATTCTTGGTTAAATGTATATTTTAATTTTTTCACAGACAGCAAAGAGGCGCGTCGAGCGGAGAAAGCTAAAGAGGACGGCCTTCATACACCTGCTGCCCATGATTCTAGTTACTTTGAGATCCCCACCAAGGAGGGTCACATGGCCAACAATGGCATTCATGAAATCCCCACTAAGGACACAGAGGGAATCACCACTCACCCCACAGCAGGTGAACACTTTTATGTATTCCCATTTCTAGGCAATAAAATGAACTTGCTTTTCTTTTACAATTTAAAGTTAAGTTTGTTTTCACCTGTACAACTTGTGCATTTGGATATGTTTGGGTCTGATTGTCTGCCTTTCTGGGAATGTTATACTGTCATAAAGAAACTGTAATTTACAACACAAAACAGGAAGTATGAACTGTTTGTTTAACATAAACCAGAGGCAATCATTCTGAAACAGAAACAATCCTCTGACTTGAACATATTATGATTAATATCCATGTGATCATTTAATTGTACCAAAAACATATACCTTATGTTCAAATGTAAGTCTTCAAAAGTTTCTCACCAATACTGATAGACAGAGACTGACACAACTACATGACAGCAACATTTACATTTAATGTGTCCTCCACAGCTCAGGGCCATGCCTCCTTCACTATAGAGTTTGACAACACCTCTCCTGGGAAAGTCACTATTAAAGACCATGTGTCAAAGTTCACACCGGACCACCACAGATCCCGCTCCAAAAAGAGTGGGACAGGAAGTGGGGGAACAGGAGGGAGAGACCTGAGCACACTTCAGGCAGCTATGATGGCATCAGAGAGCAAGGTGGCTGATTGGCTGGCCCAGAACGACCCAACTCTAGTGCGCAGTGAGTCAACAGAAGAAGATAGCAAGAGCATCAAGAGCGATGTGCCAGTCCATCTGAAAAGGCTTAAAGGTAAATGTTATTTGTTGTTAACTCTTGTATATGTGTAGCTTGTTGTAGATAGAGGCTGGATTTGAACCCAGACGGCTGCTTGAGGCATAACCTCTTTATATGGGGCACCAACATAGGCTAGACGAGGCTAGTGACGCCCCCAAATGTAGTTTTAACAAAGTGTCAAACCTCACATGATATCTGGGTAGTCTGCTCTTTCGGCTGCTTGAGTATAACCACTGATCAGTTTGACGTTTTATCCCTTTACTTATTTTTTTAATCTGTATGAAATCATTACCCATTTTCTGTGATTTATTCCCTTTTATCGCTTTGCGCCTGACAACCTGCTGAGACAAAAGCTCTGTAAGGGGAGAGTAGTCCTTTAGTAAGTCCTTCCTATGAGTCCATCAATTGAGGAGCGTCATCTGTTCTAGAAATGATGTACAGTTGGTTATTTCTGATGTCTTTCTGCACTGTCTTTATTTTGGATTGTTCAAATTCATATTCAACTTTATTTCTATGGCGCTTTGCAGACATAAATGTTGTTCAAAGTGCCTCACAGAGACTAAAAACAACAATAAAACCCGACCCTCCCACCCACACATACACCCAAAGACCCACACACACACACAAAGACACCCACCCATCCTCACTCACCCACACATACACACACACAAGCGCACACAGAGTGAGCATTTAAAATATACTGTAAGAGAGACATGGCTTGACACCGAGACATTATGTGAGGAAAGAGCTACCTTTGGGAAACACTGGAGATAAAAAGATGAAAATGGTAAAAGAAAGAGTAAAACCTGATGGACTAAGACAAGAATATGAAATGAACAAATAAGTAAGAGCTCTTTACCATGTAAAAGGGGTAAAAGAGGTAAAACCTCATTGGAGGGAATTAAGAAGAAGACTGAGAACAGAGATAATTAATAAAAAGTACATAAAATAAACATTAAGAACTTGGATTAAAATGAACGGTAGCAATAAGAGAAATAAGAAGGCTATCAGTGAAAAGCCTGGTTTAAAAGGTGAGTCTTGAGCCTCTTCTTAAAAACATCATGCTAAACACGACATCATTGCCATGACTTATCCTCACTCAATTCATCTTTTAATGTGGTACAGGTGAATATTGTCACAGAGAAGGGAAAGCAAAATGCTGCTGTGTGTATAATGAGAGAAAAGATGCCGTGTGTTGGTGTTGGTGGTGTTGACAGAGTCAATAGCTTTATGGACCTGCTTTTTTCAAGAGTTATTTTTTAGATATCATTAACAACATCTAATACACTTTAAGTTAGAGTGATCTAGTGTAATATCATTGTTTTACAAACTGGTTTTTGTCCTGTGGTTTCTACAAATCAAAGGAATGTCAAATATATATTTTTCTTTTTAACAAAACCATCAGAAACATCCAGATATCATGTCACTGGGTTTACTGTTTGACTACCATTGGTAACCAATCCAGGGGATTAGCAGCTGGTGTACAGAAACATTTAAATCTCCATCTACTCCGCTGCTCTATCATTCAATGACAAGGCTGAAGAACAACAACAAAACCCCTTGGTGCATTTTGTTTATTTTTAGCATTTACGAACCAGCTAAGAACACATATGAAAGAGTATAAAAGTAAATCTGGTTAGATTTATTTTCTTTTTGCATTGTAAGTGTGGATCTTTACATTGTTGTTTTCTGCCCCTCTGTGGGTTTGTTGCTGTGCCTTGAGGGAAGCTTTGAGAATGCCATCACTGTGAATCACATGCTTCTCTGGATTTCTTTGTTCCCTCTACCTGAAAGCAGCCAACTGCTGAGTATGCTCCTGCTGTTGGGGAGTTTGTGTGAATGGACCAAGCAAGGCTATGCTGTCCGTGGAGAGAAAGGAGTTTGATGCTAAGCTAGGCTTTGGTCGACTTCATGCTGGTCAAGAGTTAATTAAATGGAAGACAATATATGATGTTTCTGACATGTGTGGGGGAGGGACCGGCAAAAGAGCCCATGAAAATGGAAATCTCCTAAGATAAAAGCAGAGAGGCTAATTTATCAGATGGAGATGGTGCTACTGGAGGACTGAGTGTTTCACCTGATGGAAGATTATGTTGCTAACTGGTTATCTGACTGAGTTTTGGACAGCTAGACGCAGCAGTTTTTTGTCCGGTGAACTGGGTTTGATTGATAGTTAATGGGCTTAAAGAGGAGAAAGCATTCAGACCAGTGCATGGAGTGTTGTTGTGTGAGTTAAGTACCGAGAATAACTGCTGAATACAGAGAAAATTGAGGGAAGGGAGGAGGAAAGAGGAGGAGAGGACAAAGAGGGATGGTTGGAGGGCAGGTGGACAGCTGTGAATATGTAAGGAGTAAAAAACAAGAGTTAGCGCAGTCGTGAGAAGGTGAGAAAAGCAGAAGAACTTCACTGAGAGTCGCACTTATAGCAAGAGCAGCAAAGGGGATTGGACAGAGAAAGAGAGAGAGAGACTCACACAGAATGAGAGAGCGACAGAGAAAGAGGGAGAGAGAGGCTTGTTGCCTGGACTGCAGCGTAAGAGGGATAGAGGAGGGAGCAGATTTTGGCAGATTGTTGTTATAGTAACAGCAATGCAAATGATGGCAGGGAAAGAGAGACTATTGACACAAATTTACAAATAGAAAAAACTGGCATTGATCATCTCTTTGTGTCTGTGTGTGAAGAAGCTGCTAAATAGATGTGTGAGAAATGCATTTCACTGCTGATGTAGGGCGTGTGTGAAGCATATGCTGATCACATGTGGATCTGCTGGGCTGAAATCCATCCTGCGTTTGCTGCGTGTGTGTGTGTTAGACATGCTCAGTGCTGATCTGAAGACGAGCAGTGCAGCATGTGCGAGAAGAGGCGTGTGAGATGTGTTAAGGGTGTGTCGTAGAGGTACTAGACAGAGATGGGAGCTGAGGGTCTGATTTTTTACATGAAGGTGAGTCTTTTTCTTTTTTACTGAATGGAGTTATAGAGGTGAATGTCTTTCTTCTCTGTGTTATTTTGAATATCAATATTGTGAAATCTGCATTTTATCACCAACAAGATGTGACTATGATTTGTTTGAGGCTATACATGTGTGATCTGAGATTTTGATTAATGATGAAAACATAATTCATGGTACTAAACAAACATTTATCAGCAGTGCTCATATGTTTTATTGGCTTTTACTTTTATGCTGTTTTGTTTTTTGCAGCTGTGTATGCTTATGAAGTAAGTAAGTCATCCATGGGTTGGGTGTTTAGTTGTGTGTGTATGTGTGCAGCCAGCAGTGGTGGCAGAGGCCAGCTCCACTGTGAGTCATGGCGGGGCAAGCGGGCAGAGCGCTGGATTCTCACAGATACCTCTGTTCTCTTCTGGCACTGCCAACAGCTTCTTTGTCTGGAACACACGGCATGAAAGACCTGCCTCTCTCTGTCTGTTTATCTGCTGATTTGCTCAAGCTACTGCTGTAACACCCTGCCACTTAACTGGCTCATTTAATTCATGCTATTCCCTTTTTCAGAAACATATTGGTTATTAGATTTTTAACAAGTGATAAAAGTCAAGAAAGATGGAGAAAGTGGATGTTAAAGAGTCATAAATGAGCAGCAGACTTAGGCAGGGCTCAGGACAGTTGTTGTCGCGCAGTAATGGAGCACAAGTAAAAGAGGAATTCCAGCAGTTAGATAATAAAACTCAAGAAAGTCTAAAGAAATATGTGAGATGGAGTATTTTAATAAAAAAGAAAGCAAAAGTCCCGGATAGATTTCTTAATTTTACGCCCAGAGTGGCATTAGAAGAATGTATCCCTAAGTAAAACTACACACTCTTCCTGTATTTCAGAATATTGACCATAGACTGTATATACAATGGAAAACTTGGTTCCGCCTACCGCCTGTATACGGATTTGAAGCCGAATAGCTCTCGGTATTTCTAGGATTTTTCTTCATTTCCTGAAACCAGCGCTGCACAGTAGCGATGCGTGCATCTGGGCGCACAGTCGCCGAGAGTCGCTGTGATGACGCTCGGCTCAAACAGCATATCCCCCAGGAGAGCTACGCAATCCCTGAACACCCATAGGCTGTATCAGGTGTCAAACATAAAAAATATGAACCCCCTAATAACTTTTAAAAACGGAGCTTCACAGAAAAAAAATAAATTTCTAAAGTTTGTCCACAGCTTCATAAGCTTTGCTGGCGGAGGCGGGATTTATGGCTTATACTGCAGCCAATCAACAGAGGGTGCTGTTCTCAGAGTGACTTCACCCAGCGAGGAGGCAGACTCTGTCCATTCTTTATACAGTCTATGGTATTGACATTGGAAAAGTTCCTCCAACTTCCAAGAGACGTTTTAAAACTGGTATAATAGGCTGATTTGTACTAAGAATCAAACACACAAGTAAACAGATCTCAGTGTAATTGTACATTAGTGAAGTGCACTTGGATGGATTGTTAAAATTAAACTAGTGTTGCACCCTTCCACAAAATAATACCATATCTGTGAAGGCCTGTGACGGCTCATGTTTTGAGATGTCACAGCTTCACCAATAGCACTCCCCTTTCTTTTGGGAGGAAATTTCACCAAGAAATTGCAACATGTGTAATTGTTATAATCAAAGCCTGTAAAATGAGTTTTGAAAGTGGTGAAGAGGAAGTGCATTTTCCTGATAGTGATCCACAACAACAACCAATCAATCAATTTATAGCGTCAAAACACAACAATCATTATCTAAAGAAACTTTCCAGAAGAGCAGGTCTGGACCAAAACTCTTTGTTTGATGTATTTCAGAGACCCAAACCTCAAGATGGGAAAAGATTGAGTCCTGTCTAGGGAGAGGACCCATTCTTAACCCATCTCAAATCAACAGGAGTGAAGCTCTTTGCAGTACAGTCCTGGTGTTTTCTCCACTGACTGTCTGTCTGTTGACAGCTTAATAGACTGGCTGATAGTGTGAGTGGCTGTCACTCACAACTAGTGGCAATCCACTTTATCCCCAGCCTCTTTCAGTTAAGGTCAAGAGTTCCCTCTCTCTCTCTCTTTCTTAATTCATTCATGTTTTTTCTCTCTTTTTCTCTTTATGGTTGTCTTTTTATTTTCTATCACTTCATTCAGTTGATCTCCTTTCTTCATCCCTCCCATCCTCCTCCTCCCCTTTTCTTTTCCCAGCCTCCTTTCACATACCCTCCTCCTCCTACATCCCTGAAGCCTTTTCTCTCCCCCCTTTACTCACATCCTTCCCCACTTCCCCCCTCTATGTTCACCTCCTCCCCTCCCCCCTTCCTCTCTCTCACTGCCAGTGGGCAGGGCTAGTAAACGTGTGGGTGGCATGTCTGGATTAGCGTGGCACACTGTCTGCATTTGTACTACACTGAGGGCACATGCTGATTCAACCCAGACTGAACAGAATGTAGAAATAGGAGCACTGTGGTATGTAAACCAGTCATTGTGAATGTTGGCTCTGTTGTTATAGTGATATGAGTGTCACTGATAAAGGTTAGTAGTCCAGTCAGTGCCTGACGGTTAGCAAATTCTCAGTTTCGGTTGATATCCACAAAGGATGATGCTGTCAGCTAGATCAGGGTCTTGGGCATCATCTCTACGGTACTCTACTTCCACTTTATTTTCCTTCTTTCCTCCTCTTTTTTTTCTTCATCTTCCTTGCTCATCTTAAGTAATAGCTTTAGGCATTGTGTATCATAGCTCTTTTTTTCTGTTGCTATGTTGCTGTTGGGTAAACACTTTGAGTGGGAATTAGAAATACTGGTGGAACTGTAGCAGTCTTCACATGTCCAGTATGAGTCAGTAACTGTATATGAAGACCAGCAGCTTATCTTATCTTATGTTATCTTTAAAATTTAACTCTTTTTTAGGGAAACAAAATAGTCCCTTGATTTAAATGGATGACTCATGTTAATGCTTTCATATCTAATTACATTGTGATTATAGTTAGTACATTTTCGGTTAAGTGTTTGTTTTGTTTAAGGTCAGGTGTGGTTGAAGCTTAACTGTGACCGCTCTTTGTGTGCCAGTAGGCAGCAAACATGAGGATGGCACCCAGAGTGACTCAGAGAACGGACTGGGTCTGCGTTTCGCCAACCGCCGCCACGCCCTCGAGGAACGCCTGAAAGCAGCACACGGCGGCGTTGGAGGAGGAGGTGGAACCGGAGGGGGGAACATAACAGTGAGCGGGACCAGAGGAACAGGCCCCCGCACTGCCTTCATGATAGAGTTCTACGACGAGGAAAACCCGCGCAAGCGCCGCTCATATTCCTTTTCCCAGACTGCACCCCTGCACGTTGGAGGAACAGGTGGAGAGGGATTGTGCCCTCAGCCCCCCTCTCACCCAAAGGTGTTCAGCATTTCCACCTCTGCCGCCTCAGCTTCAGAATCAGGTATTAAGTCTGTTATCATTTTTTTAATATGTATTCTTTGGCATTCTCTTCTGCGGGTTTCTCTGAAATAAAAATGTCAAAAGTTAAAATCATTATTTGGAAAAGACAGGCAGAGCTAAAATGAGTCAGAATTACTATTCAGTCTCTATAAATTTTCATCGTTCTCTGTTGAAGCATGTGTGCATGTCTATTTCTTGTTGTAGTCGTACTTTAACTTGATTCTTTGGTACCCACAGGTAAAGTTCCTGCTCCAATACCAGCGACAGTCACTGCAGGTGCCCCCACTGCTGCCCGCGTCCTGCTCAAGCAAAGGTCAGAGGACCCAAGTATTGGTCGCAGCTCAGCCAGTACAGGGCTGGCTACAGGGAGTCCCACCACCCCCAGCGAGGACACATCAGTCCTGGGAAAAGGAGGGGAATCTGCTGGCGGGGAGGCAGAGGACGACCACAGCGACAAGGGGACTTATACTATTGAACTGGAGAACAAGAACCCAGAGGAAGAAGAGGCCAGGCGCATGATAGACAAGGTTGGAGAAGCCAGAGAGCTTAGCACGTATCTGCATCATGTTGGATCACTCTTATTTTAGCCAAAACCAGTTAAAAATGTAGATACCACTACTGTTACTAATTCATAAAGACATCTAAATATTTTTCCCTGAAAACTGTTTGATGGTTTTGCAGATGACTGATTTGCATGAAACTGCAGAAAAACTCAATGTCCTTGAATCTGAAGGTTATAAATGTGCACAATACACATACACACAATGTTGCTGCAAGCTCACAAATTGATTTTCTTTACATTGATGATGTGATTAAGATAATTGACCATAATAAAGTGGTAGGAAGAATAGTTTACCACAGCCTGAGGGAGATTTAGTTTTTAATTTTCACTTTCTTTTAGATCAAATGCCTGCAAAAGGCTTTAGGGAAATATCATTGTGGGTGTATCACAGTTATTTGCAAGTTCAAAAGGAGGCTATGTTATGTTGTAAACTATTATTTCGTTTTGTAAAGTCAGGCCTTTAATATCAGATTGGTGTAATGAGAAAGGAAGACACAGAGGCATCTCTCAGCTATTTGTTATTGTAAAAATATCAAGCAGATTGATAAGAGAAATGTTCAAACTGACTGCGCTGAAACCCTAAATCTTAACCAACACAAACAGACCATAACAAGGTTAATGTGTCTTTATAACCTGCTGTGTATGCACTTTAAGAGCAAGCATGTCCCTTGAGACTGTTTTGTGTTATTGCCACTAAAACAAAGCTCTTACCTCCTGGTTGCAAAGCGTGATCACCACTCCATCTTCTCTGTCCCTTTGGAAAACCTAATGCTTCTGAAATGGCCCGTGTGGACCTGCTCGATCAACTACAACCCTGTTTTATGAAACAGTGCTTCAGGGGGTCTGAAAAACCACCATCAGTCTCTCTTTTTTTTCTGATGGCAAAGCAGTTTCTCACAGTCGCAGAAAACTTGCCTGAAAAGGGGAAAAGCATTACTGTCAAAGAGCTGGTTTAATGCTGGTTTCAAAGTAAGCTCTTTCGGCTGAGGCTAAATTAAGGGGGAGTACTTACATGTCTTTTGACCATCATAAAAAGTAAAGTAGGATTTAAAAACATTCAACTACAGTGCAGGACTACTGAAAACAGGGCTGAATTGCTACCTAACAGATGCAGAGATTGGCACTGGCAGCATATCCACTTATTTTCAGGAAGCTGCTGCCAATAAAAGCAATTTATAGACACTATTTACGTTCCACTAAATGACACCTTAAAGAAGCAGATGTCCCTTACAGTAATGAAAAGGTGTAGTACTAAGAGGAGCAGTGATATAATTAGTTGGATATATTTCTGGCTCTTGTTGGTCTTGAGTGCGTTACATTCAAAACTGCGAGTGTTGTTATGCTAATGCCTGTAATTAGCTGACACACTAATTGGCACGCTGCTCACAGTCTCTCCGCTTTCATCCCTCAATCTTTTGTAAATAGCGTGTGTTTGCAAGTGACTGTGTAATTCCTGTTTGTTGCCATGGCACTACACTACAATGTGCAAATTCTTATATTCATTCAACAGCATCTTATTGTTTTTTTAGTTCAATCAACAAATATGCAGGATAGTATTACCGTATTGTTCATATATAATGTGGCTCTTAAATTTACATTACAAAGCGTGCTTCAGAGCAAATTTAGACAGTGGAAGGACTAAATGTGAAGTACATTGATAACACAGACATGATGAGACTGTCGTGATTTACTATTGAGCAAATGTCAAGTATGACCTTTTTTTTTTTTTCCCCAAATATTTTAGGTGTTCGGTGTGCAGCAGAGCCAGGACTCCTCGAATCTGTCAGACCTCAAAGGGGACGTGAAAGGAAAGGAGACAGGAGAGACAGGGAAAGAGGTAGAGAGCCACACTCTGACAGCTTGTTTGTCATTTTTTTCGTTTGATTTTTGTTCCTGCTTTTTCTTCGGTGCTCCCACGTTGCCTCATTTAGTTGCGTTATGATGAGGTAAATTCCACCATGACAAATGACCTCTTACTCCTCATGTGTCACAGTCCTGTGTAGTATTTGTCGGAGGTGGATTAAGTCTTACAGTGTGAGTCACAGTCACTCCCATTGCTTGACCACTCTCCTCCTTTTGCCTGCCCATGGGAGTGGGCTAGTCCTCCCTGAGTCTGACCTAGATCATACTAAGATGTGGAGAGACACCCTTGGCCCTCCAGGCAGTTTCATCAGCGAGAGAAGACAGTATAAATGAGCTGTGATCGCCTTTCTATTACGATCTCCATAGAATTAAACTTTGTTTTTAAGAGCTGTACTGTTGTGTTTCTTCAATGCTTGAGGGCAGTTTTAAAATACAGAACAGGAGTTGTTCTAAATTCTACTATCCTTCATTTAAGGTGAAAGAATAATATCCTTTATCATATAATACATTTCAAGTGAACACAAAAACGGCGTTTCTCTCAGATCTGCTTCTTTTAAATACTTTTGTGCCACAGATAGTTGACTAAACTGCTCTTTTTTTCTGATGCTGTCACTCCTCTGTCTGTCTCTTGTCACCCCACCCCCCTTCATGCTCTCTTCAGGCTCATCCTGGTGACACAAGCTGGGTCTCTGAGTGGGCTAGTCTAGCAGCCAGTCATACCAGGACTGACCCAGAGGGCTCAGGAGCAGAAACTGCTGCCTTCCTACACAAAGAGCGAGGTACATAGTTGCTGGATTCTCAGGGAATAGAGATATGTTATTAAAAAAAAAAAGATTCAGCTTTGCTTGTTTTTTACTTGATTGAAAAAGTCTATAGTTTAATGACATGGTCTTTTCTCCTTTTGAAGCTGATGCCTTTGAGTCTGGAGCATCCCTCAGCAGAGGTGAATCCTCCTCCAGTCTGACTGATCGTAAGCGCAGAACCCTCCCCCAGCTTCCTGTTGATGACCCCCGGGCTAAATCCAGCACCAAAGCCCTAGGAGTGAGATCTGAGATCGGGGAGAAACAGGACACTGAACCCCAAGAAAAGGAGAACAAAGGAGACGGGGAGTCCCCGACTCCTGCTGGAGACACTGAGATGACCAGTAAACGAAAACAAAGCTCCACATCTTCTCCATCCAAGGCTCCTGCTCGGACCTCTGGCAGTACTGAGCGAAGGAAGAGGTCAGAGGAGCGGAAAGGAGGAGGAGGAGGAGGTGGAGCTGTGGAAGTAGGAGAGAAGTCTGGGAAGCCTCTCGTGCGACAGGGCAGTTTCACAATCGAGAAGCCGAGCGCTAGCGTCCCTGCAGAGCTCATACCCCGCATCAACAGAGGCGGCAATGGGCGTGAACGCAGTGACTCTGTGGGCAGCATGGATACTGCTACGCTCCTGAAGGACACTGAAGCTGTCATGGCGTTCCTGGAGGCCAAGCTTCGAGATGAAAACAAACTTGACCAGAAAGGAACTAAAAGTGGCATCTCCAATCAGGGCTCAGGTTCTGGGTTTCCCACTCGGACTGACTCCATCTCTCCTGAGTCAGATGTGGACACAGCCAGCGCAGCTAGTCATGGGGCCGAGAGGAAAGGTCTAGGCAGCAGCGAACAAAAACGCCGTTCCCTAAGCAGCATGCATCGGGAGAAGAGCAACATGAGTACAGCTTCCAGGTCCAGCATTACCAATACAAGCGCCCGTGAACGACTGGAGAGGAAGTCTAAAACAAGAACTGCAGAGACTACAAGCCGAACTGATGCGCGCCGCTCTGTTCAGCCCTCCTCCTCCTCTAGAGCACGCCAGCCTTCCCTGGACCTTACTGATGATGACCAGACTTCCTCATTCCCCATCTCTGATCATTTCTCCTCAGACCAGGAAACCTACTCTGGACCTTTGGGGCATTCCAAACTCGACAGCAGGTCTTCTAAAACCTCCCCAAGTGGAACCTCCAAAACCAGCCGCACTCTCCAGGCAGCCACGACCTCTTCCATCAACAAGCAGGCCTCGCTGCCTCAGCCGCGTCCAACAAGAGCCTCCCTTCTTCGGAGAGCTAGACTGGGGGATACATCTGACACAGATCTAGCTGATGCAGACAGGGTTTCGGTCGCTTCTGAGGTCTCTACTACCAGCTCCACCTCCAAGCCACCATCTGGTCGGAAGGGACTGTCAAGACTGGACATGCTGGCCCAGCCGCGCAGGACCCGCGTGGGCTCCATCTCAGCCCGCAGTGACTCCGAGTGTACCATGACACGGAGCTCCACCTCTTCACCCCGCCTGTCAGCCGAGACTGCTCTGCGTCTGGGCTTACGCTCATCGACCCCAACAGAGAACAGACTGACACCGAGGATGAGGGCCAGCAGTGTGTCCAAACTGAACGAGACCAAGACAAAGACGACCACAGCTGGATACTGTTCTCCCACAGGTGAGCTCATGAAGTCCCAGTTTATAGGGTTCATCTGAATCTGTGACGGAACAATAAAAAGAGGAGAATTTTAAATTAGACTTTTTTTTTTATCTCTATTTAGTGATTGTTGAATTATTGTTCAGTGTATAAAATGCTGTGTTGCACCAGCTTTGAGTCGAGAAGCAGCCTTGTGTGAACATAATTGCCAATTTAAGACAGAGTTCAAACAGCACTAACATTTTGGGGGTTGCAAAAACTGAGACAGTTCCAGCGAAGGCAAAAGTTACAACTGAAATCTCATACACAGATCCAAGTAGGTGTAAAGTTCTCTGTAAACCACCAGCAGTCATGGGGCATCGCTTGGAATAACTGGGTAATTTGAGGAGAAGAAGGGGGAGAAGCAGGAGTGTTTACTTGCTGGATTGTGTAATGACTTTGATTTGTACTCACACTGTTGTCTCTCACAAGCAAAGAGAATTTCTTCTCGCAGTCATAGAGTACTTTTCTTTTAATGTGTAGTAGTTGACAGTTATCTCACACAAACAGAGGTTACATTAGCATTAAATGGTAATGCTTTGTCATACTTAACATACACTTTCCTGCAGTTTGTTCAGTTAATAGTGGTGCAACGGATCATCATTGATCCGTGATCCGTTCGGATCGACGTCATCGGTTCGGCACACACGTTACCCGCGGTTCGATTTCTGAAAAAAAAAATGTGGCTTCCCTGTCAACTATGATGAGGAAGGAAAGAGGTCAGTGGAAAAAACTGCGAAGGTGTGTAGGCACTGTGGCATAAGAAAGCCATATGACAGTGGAAACACAAAGAGCATGTTCACGCATTTGAAAGCGACATCACCCGGGTGTTTTAATGACAGGTGTTGTGCCGTAGACTGCACCCCTGCCGTAGAACGCACCCCTGCATCCCCTCCACTCGTTAGCTTCTTAAAGTGGAGATAATGATCTCATATTTAAAGAAACACGAGTATTAGATCATGACAACATGTCAAATGGAGCAGCAAACTTTCATTTTCTTTTTATGTGTCTCAAAAATGCAAATATAGAGGTGTACTTGGGTATAAACTGTACAGAAAGCTGTCCAGGTAGAGAGCATTATATTTTCGGGACAGCAATATTCCAAGGCCTGTTGTTTTTGGCTTCTTTGAATAGCCTGAATGAAATTATTTCAGGCAAACGCTTTTGAATCCATCCAATGTAAGAAAAACTTGGATTATTTCGCCTCGTTATGTACTTTAAACCGCGCTCCCGTCAGGGGGTGCATTCTACGCAGGGGTGCATTCTATGTCACAACACCTGAGATAAAACGAAAGCTGGCCAGCAACCGCTCATCACCGCAGCATTTAAGCAGCCTCTTCCTGCGCAATCCGACCGGGTTAAAGCTATCACAAACGCTATCGGTGTGTTTATAGCTACAGACATGAGGCCATATTCAGTTGTGCAAACGAGGGCTTTAAAAACATGCTGAAAGTGCTTGAGCCACGTTACAATATCCCACCGCGCACATACTTCATTTTTGGTTCATTGTTACATTTTAAAGGAAGGAGATATGCCTATATATTGCACTTTAAGTTGTTTTTCATTAATAATTATGTTGAAAAGAAGATATTATGCCGTATGCACTACTTTTATATATTTTAATTCAACCATTTAAGTGTTTAATATACAGACAAAACTGCTTTTTGCTGATCCGAAAAATGATCCGATCCGTGACTCTTGATCCGAGGAACGATTCGATCCGTGAGTGTTGTGATCCGTTGCACCACTATCAGTTAATAGAAGTTGTTTTGAGCTGTTAACCTGTTCAGAGACTATTTAACACAAGAGGAAACTCTAAAACAAACTTCCCCTAAAGTATAAAAGTTTTTTTTTTTTTTTCCAGTTTGTATGAGGAAGTGAAAACCTCCCTAACCTTATGTCTCTATGGTGCAAACAAAAAATGACATATCATGAATCAGTGTATGATTTAATGTGACCTTTAAATAACTGGTGCAACAAGACACAGGTCCAAAAAGGAGTTGTTACCATTGCATATTTCATTGTGTGTCAGTGTGTGTAATCATTTGTGTCTTTGCATTTCCACTGTGTTGTTGTGACAAACTTGTGCATTGGTTGTCATTGTTCAGAAAGCTCTCAGCCTGAACCTGAGGGTGGTGATGCTGAGGAAGAGCTGCCGGGTACTGTACCAGACCTGTAGAGCCTTCAGTAGTGTGTGTGTGTGTGTGTTTGTGTGTGTGTGTGTGTGTGTGTGTGTGTGTGTGTTTGTGTCAGACCTGGGTCTTAGCAATTTACACACACATCGTTCATATTATAAATGTTGCTGCAGCATCCTTTATTTTTTGCCTCGGGTAAATGATAAAGTGTAATTTTCACAAGGGAATCACATCATGTCAGTTAAAGAATCAAGTATGATGACCCAGTTCTAGCATGTTTCCATTTTAACTCTGTGTCTCCCCCTACATCCATCAAGTGATGCTGTGATGAAGACCCAAATGCTCTACTCACAAGATTGCTCTCTCTCTATCTAAATGTTTTTCAAGTTCAAAACCCCAAACAGTGCTCCACCTTGTGGAGGTTTTTACTCTTGACATTTTCACTTAGTCCCATTTCACTCCAGAGACACTGATAGAGCATGGTGTTGCCTCATCATGGTGCAGCTACATTAATGCATTTGTTATGTGGTCGTCATGACGCAAATTAACATCCTGGCTCTGTCAAGTTTTTTGTCTCGTGTTTTATGCTTTTATTGGCTGGCTGGGGTTTCAGATAATCTCAAATGTTTTCTTTTCTTGCTGTTTTTATTATTTAAATGTGCTTTTTTTTAATCATCCCTGAAGATAACTAACACCAAAACGAAAAAAAGTAAGGTATTAAGATAAATACTCTGCCTCAATAGTCTGCCTACTATTACAGGCTCTATTTTTGTTTTTAAAGAACTTTATGCAGAAAATTTTGCATAATTAGAAAAAGAGATATGCAGGGTGTAACATATTATTAGAAATTTAAATCTTGATCAATGTGAAATAAAGTATATCTTATATTTTTATTACATATTTTATAATTGTATTCCAGAGAATACAAATTTACCTCCTCTATATGCACTAGATTTAAAGTTTGTTGGATTAAAGTAGGATTGGTAGCGGCCAGCTGCAGTAACAAAGCCTTACATTTTCAAGCTCATTTATTAACATCATAAATTTGAAAAAAAAGGTGCAGAAGGAGACAAAAAATTCACATTGTCCTTCCATGTCCTTGGTAGTGTCCAGCAGCAGCAGATGGAGACGTCTACCACCAGAGTATGGCTCCACCTCAGAGGAAGAGTTCGGCTCAAACCGGAATCCTCCAAAACATGGTGGACGCTCCCACATGCGGCCTCATCACCTCGTTCCACACCGCAGCCTGAGACTCAGCAACACTGCAAGCCCAGGTACCAGTGTGGCAACGGGTCCAGGAGGAGTGGGGGTCAAACATCGCATGAAAGAGCAGGAGGAATACATCAGAGACTGGACAGCACACAGCGAGGAGATAGCCAGGTATTGAAATATTCCTGTCTGTAAAAAACAAATCTGTTCATTCATTTTTTTCTGTGACATATATCAGATTACAGCTTGAATGTTGAATGTTATGCACGTTGCATGTGTTCCTTTGTCCTAAAGAACTCCTTCATCTGTCTGATGGTTAACAGGTTATTCCCATGTGTGCGCAGGATCAGCCAGGATCTGGCTAAGGATTTGGCTATCTTGGCTCGCGAGATACACGACGTAGCGGGCGAAATCGACTCAGTCAGTTCATCTGGTACTGCGCCCAGCACCACGGTCAGCACCGCCGCAACCACCCCGGGATCTGCTATAGACACCCGGGAAGAGGTAGGCCCTGCACGTCCCACGCAGCCGGAAATACAGGAGAGCATGAAAAAGGTGCCCGTTTTTCCTCTTCCACTTCTTTCATGACTGCGTTTGTGCTTCCATTGCGCCTTTGCCATCTCTCCTGTGTTGATTAAAAACAACTGGCCGCCTCTTTGTTGCTTCCAATTTTGTATCCGCTGCAAGAGATATTCCTTTTTTACACTCTAGTTTTTCCACTTTCATTTTTTTTTTTTTGCCATGAAAGGATTTACATATTTCAGCACGATTGGATTAAAATCTTAATCCTTTTTGAACTCGAGCTTTCATGCTATCTCTCTGGCAGAGTTCCTAATTACCTCCCTTTTCTCAAACCTTAACTAAGCTTCACTAACAAGCCTCAATAATACTGGAGAAAATTCACTCAAAGTTCTGAATTCTTCAACATTTTTCTCTCTCTTTAACATCTCCATTAGTTGGTGGATCGGGTTTTTGATGAGAGTCTCAACTTCAGGAAGATTCCACCTGTTATTTCAACCAATAAGGCGCCAGAGATCAATGGAAAACCAGCAGAGCTCCGCCCTCGTGCTCCTGATACTCTGGAGCCCCGGGCTCTGAGAAGGCGCACCTGGAACCGAGAGGATGTAAGAAGCAGCAGAAAATACACAATTAAAATGCACCAAGATAGAAATGCTCACTCTCAGATCTGCACATCAAACTTCTTTTCTGTTCCTCTGTGTACTCAGGCCGTGTTAGACAGCCTTCTGCTCCACTCAGTTTCTCAGCTTTCTAGCAAGATCAGGCACTCCATCGACAAAACAGCAGGAAAAATCCGGTAATTATGCCCAAATCATGCTATAACTGTTCATGAATATGTAACACTCATCAGTAAGTTTGCTATTGTGATGTTTTGTGGCCAAAATAAGTACGAATTAACATTTAACTATTATGTGCTACGTTCTTCTCAGGATATTATTCAAAGATAAGGACAGGAACTGGGATGAAATCGAAAGTAAACTGCGATCAGAGAGTGATGTACCTCTCCTGAAAACCTCTAACAAGGTCCACAACCTATCTGTCAGAACACTGTCTGATATACGGTAAAGGAAATGATTATTTGAATCAAAAAGTTTTTTTCTTTCTGCAGGAGATCTCTTCCATTTTGATCGAACTGAAGAGGGTTGAAAAGCAGCTTCAAGGTAAAAACACGTATTCATAATAGTACTTTAAACAGATGTGAACTCACACTGATAACAAAACTAAATAGTATTTAGCAAGATTCCATATAAATGCAAACATCAGTGATTACAGAAATAGAGAATATTAAGAATGAGCAAAAAAAAATTTTTTTTATTGATATTCACTCTGAGGAAGAAGTTGCAATGTTCAGGGAAAAAAAAGTAAATTTTTGAGAAAATAGTTGAAGTTCCTTTTTGAGAAAAAAGTAGATCTTTGCTAAGTGGAGATGCCAAAGTAAAGACGGATTCCAGGTCAAAACTGCATATCCTTTTTTTAATATGATGTAAATAATCTGTACATTATTGTTTTTAACAGATTACAGTCCTAGAGGATCTTCATTTAGCATAAAGATGTTAATAAATCTGTAAACATGTGGTAGTTACCACTGTATCAGACACTTGATAAGTAATGAGTAATGACTGAGGTTGTGTATGTAACAAATCACCACAGTGAGTTACACAGTTGAGGTGTATGTTGTCACAGTCTGTGCTTTCCTCCCTCTTCTGATATAACTTCAGGTACTCTTATTACACCTACTCTATCTTTGTCAGCCATCCCTGTTTGGTCATGACCCAAACTGGGTTGCCAGCCAGTTTGTGTTTGGTTGCCAATTGGCAGAGTGACATGTTTGGGTGAATTCATTTTCCTGATTAAAACTGAAGTGTTTACACATCAACTGTGTGGGCGGCTGTCACTCGCAATCACTCAATAGGTTGAAGGGTCAACTGCTCATCGATAAAGGTATTGTTTGGAGTTTAGAGCACAGTTCATCAGATATTGAACTCTTGAACCGTTTATCTGTTAATGAAGACATTCACTTTGACAACAGTTTCTATGTTAATGCTGTGTAACATCAATGGAGGTAAAAATTCATGTTTAAGTTTTAACCTGTTAAAAGTCCAACCTTCCTGGGGCCTCCAAAACCTAAGTCCAGTTAGAGATGTAATCCAAACACAGGGTATCCATGGAGATCAGTATTTTACTTCATATCTACAAAGGCCATATGCTCTTTCTCACCTTGTTTTTCAAATTAACACGTGTGATAGAAGTTCTTCTAAAAAAAAAGTGATGCTCAGAAATTTACAAATAATTGATTCATGGATGTGACATTTTCTTGAAAAGTGCATTTTGTTTTTTTTATTTTTTAACTTCAATTGTGATTTCTACTTGCTCTTGACATTTTGATATTTTCTCTAAATGCATGATAAAAATAAATAAAAATCCTCTTCCACTTATTTTTTCTCTACTCTAACCCTCTTCTGCATACAGTAAATCATTATTTTCAACGCCTTTATGTCAAACAGGCATCATCGATATGTCCTAATTCTCTCCCTGTTTTTGTCACAGTGATCAATGTGATGGTGGACCCTGATGGGACCCTGGATGCTCTGGCCAGCCTTGGTTTGACCAGCCCTACCA
This sequence comes from Xyrichtys novacula, assembly GCA_962446985.1. NCBI lineage: Eukaryota > Metazoa > Chordata > Actinopteri > Labriformes > Labridae > Xyrichtys > Xyrichtys novacula. Next base: position 18,153,348 of record OY660874.1, on the reverse strand, counting down.
CTCCTACTAAGCCCCAAACCACCAGAACAACAACTTCCCTCTCTGCCACCAGCCCTGGGTCTGCGCCCCAAGCCAAAGAATCACTCCCGGAGATCCTACCTGGTCCTGGAGGATCAACTGCCAACACAGAGACGACGGCACGGGAACCGAGTGTGGGTTTAGGGTTAGCAGGAGTTGGAGGGCTGCCCTTCAATCGCATGCGACCCAGCGGAGAAGAGGCCATTGCACAGAAGTGAACAAGTTTCCCTGCAAGCATTGCTTTGTGAATAATAACGACAGTCTCAATTTGAGTGCAGCTGACAGATGATCCGTGTTTCACAGCAATGAAGCAGGAATAGAATCTTTTGAACACTTGCCATCCTAATCAGTAATTCAGTCCAGTAATATGATTATAGTGTAAATTTATGCCCAAGTATTATCAGGCTGAAGATGAAGCGCTTCAAAATAACTTGCGGACTCACAATGTTGAACCCCAACTGATGCATCATGCATATATACCCCCTTAGAAACTTAGCCAATTAACACATTGACTGCCATGGTTGGAGTTTCTCAACTTCAAAACTCTTCATGCTAACTCGCTGACCTGACTACCTGATGGACAGAATATTACCTGGCTGCTCTCTCAGTGGACAGATACCTGCTTGTACAGTCTCCTTCAGTCTCTTTCTCTTGCCTTCTCCATGTGTCTGGACCCTACTTAATACCTATTCGAAGGACATGCCTTAAAACACACCCTCCACAGTAGCAGCTTCTCCTCCCCCCTAAATGATGTTCAACTTTAATAAGACTTTTTAATGAAGTTCCTTTCAGAAAAACAGAATGCATTGTAAAATAACAATCCCACTAGTCTATTTACTCTATTGTACAATGTAAAACACCACAATGATTTATAAGCCAGTATTTCAGCAGCCTTAAGTAACAGACATGCATCGACATCATTTATCAGAAGTTGGAGAAGTTTTTGATACTCTAACTGCAACCGTCCACTAAAGCGTAGAGTGAATCTGTTGAAAATGAAAGTTTAGTGCCTCCGCCTTCCTCCCTTTATGTTTAACCCTTTCCTTTTCTCTCTGTGGTGTCGCACACAGTGTTTAACTCCAGTAGCATGTACAGGACGGGGCTGAGAGCTTTCTTCATGAGAGCTGGTGTCTGTGTTGATCATACTAATGCTAAGTCTTAGTTTTTTTTAAATTTACATTAGAGTATCCTGGAAACCAATGACCATTTTCACTCAAGATAACCACTTACCAAAGTTAACAACATTAATGATGCTGTCATTTTTTAACAGTTGAGCCATGTGGAAATTCATTTGTGGTGCAAAATCTTGACATTTTGTATCTCAAATATTATAGTTTGTCTTCACAGTTTGCAGTTTTTCTGAATGTTGGAATCATTCTTCTGTCAACAAATCAGACTCAAGAGTTTTATTTATTAACGTGAAACACTAGTTTAATTTCTGTTGCCATGTCTTTTGTGGCCTGTGAATATTTGCTTTTAGCAGTACATGTACTTAAGTGCCCTACTGTATTGATTTCCAATTGGGTTTTTCCACTTTTGTCAGTCACAGGGGATGAGACATATTTTTAAACTAGCAATGAATATTGTAGATACTGGTACTGTACAAACTGCAGACCTTTTCTTTTAAAGTTTTTAATCACCTGACATTGGATTTAATTTCCTTTTGGTTTTATTTAACCGGTTTTATCGTAAGTACACACGAAACCTGAGTGTGAAACAACTGCTGCTGTTGGTTTAAGTTAATGTTTTGTTTAAAGAACACATGAAAATCTCTGTTTTTAATTAGTGTAAATGAAAACAACTTGGAAAAGGAAGTGCTCCTAACATGGCTTCATGCTTGTGTACATACTTGAGTTGAATTGTTCTTTTACCATTGATAAGAAGCTCCAGCAAACTGAAACAGTGAGAGATTGTGGTTAACCTCTTCCTCAATGACTTTGCTGCTTTTCTAGTTGCTTTATGGAGACTAACCCTTTTCCAAGTCTCTCTCCAGCTAATTTTCTGTGTTCTAGAGTAAGGCAGTATATTAGAATATAGAAATGTTTGCAATAGTGAGTTTAGGTACCAGAATACATGTTCATTTCCTTCTCTCTATACTGTACTGCAAATGTATTTCAATGCCTCAAAGTGCCCATTTCAACTGTAAAAGGGCATTGATGAAAAGAAAATATGTAAGAACAGATTTCTTATTTTGCACATCAGGTTGTGGTGTTTTTTCATACAGAGGAAGTGAAAAAGTGAAAGGCTGCATCAAATGTCAAATAGCTTGATGAAGAAGAACATCACTCTGCCTGATATCAGAAGTGACTGCCTTGCCTCTCTGGAACTTTTCTGTCTGTACAAATGAAGCCTCTAATTGTGTTTTCCCCTCCTCCCTGTTTTGTCAAAAAAGTGAAGTTAGGGGACTGTGAATGCTAGGTACATGTTTATTTTTGAAATTCTATGTGTCATCTGATCAGTGTTCTTTGTTTTTTTGTTATTTTTGTAAAAAAAGAAAGAAAAAAACACCATTTTATTTATTTTTTTGTTTAATATTTTGTGGATGTTTCATGTATTTTATATTTGTTCCACAGCCTGCATTGTTTCTTACTGATATTAAAAGAGAGTCATTCACTTGTGTTTATATTCATTTTTGACTTGGAGTCATTTACCCCAAAAAAGTTGATTTTAGACTCAAACTTCTGTGGGAGTTTTGAACCCATACTTATTCACTCTATGACTAGATTCCATGTCTCGGGAGGGTCTTTTTCCCCAATCAATCAATCAAACTTTATTTTTAACGCACTTTTCATAGATGGAATGTAGCACAAAGTGCTGTCCATTCGCATGGGATATTAAAAAAACAATTAAAAAAATTTAAATTAAATTATAGATACCAAACCCCATTCAACACATACAGTACTCACACACGGATGCATACACTAAAGCCCAGGAGAACGCTGTCTTGAGTTTAAAAAGATGAGGAAACACTGGATCTAGGACTAAAACAATAAAACCATGATAAAATGTAATAAAGGTGATAAAGTGTAATCAGTTAATTAAATTAAAGTCTTTAAATCAAATAGTATAGTCATAGTAATCAATAAAAGAGAGTAAATAAAAAAAAAAAAGGTAAGGAACAAAATAATTACTCTAGGACTAAAATAGGGTAAAATCATGTAATGCAGATTAAAACAAAATTCAACTAAAAGACAGATTAAAAAGGTAGGACTTTAGTTTAATTTTAAAAATATGAACAGTAGGTGTCGCTCTCAGGTCTGCAGGTAGGCTGTTCCACAGATGGGGACTGTAATATTGGAACGATGATTCACCGTATGTTTTAGTTTTTACTTTGGGAACAATTAAAAGACCACCACCTGAAGACCTGAGGGCTCTACCAGGCTCACACATTAAAAGGAGGAGGAGGAGATAAGCAAAGGATGGATCTAGTTAGAATAAATTTCCAATACAGAGATGGAGATAAAAAAAAGACAACCAGATCATGACTCTATAGTGAAGTGCATTTATTATCATTTCTGAATTTCCACATTGTCTTTAACTCTTATTTCACGTGACAAACAGTTTTAGTCAAAATTGGACAGCACTGGTCACACACTCATAGCAGGACGGTTTGTGTTGAGAGGTGGAGGTTAACCAGGAGGCCATCCCATACCACGGCCACCCAGGATATGGATATGGATGTGGTAGACTGACTGCCCACCGTCCGGTCCATCATTGACGACAAGCCTGTAGCCTTTAGTCAGACCTGCATTTTTTGCACATTTCTTTGCTACTATCATCATGTGGCCCAACAACTAAGAGAGGAAGAGAAAACGAATGCATGCATCAACAACGGTTCTCAACTCATTGCTCAAAACTTTGTACTCAAATACTGTAACCGTCCTGGCACACATGGAGTCGTGTATGTAGACTCCCATCTAGTGGTCAATGAAGGAAAACTAATAACACACAATGGTGAGTAAAAAGCAATCCCACTTACTGCAGCATCACTGTCTTCAGCTTCCGACATTCTCACAATGGGCTTTTTTGGCACCACAAGGATGTGGGTGGGAGCTTGGGGAGCGGCATCAGGGAAGGCTACACACTGAAATAAACAGAAAACAGAGAAATGAGTCTGTACAGACCACTGGCTCTTTATTCAAACTTCAACTCTTTGAGCCTCAGGGCCGCAGAGGCTGTTGATGTTTAAAAGAAGAGGCTCAAGACTCACCTTTTTAACCAGGCTTTTCACTAATTGACTTTCTATATTTCTCTTATTGCAAATGTTCATTTTAATCAAAGTTCTTAATGTTTATTTTATGTCATTTTATTAATTATCTCTGTTCTTTGTCTTTTCTTAATTACCGTCTTAGAGGTTTTTACTTCTTTTAACCCTTTTTTATATGGTGAAGAGCTCTTACTTATCTGTTCATTTAATATTATTTTCTTGTTTTAGTCCATCAGGTTTTACTCCTTCTTTTTTACCATTTTATCTCCAGTGTTTCCCAAAGGTAGCTCTTCCCAAAGGTAGGCCATGTCTCTTTAACATTATATCTTCAATTCTCACACTGTGTGCGTGTGTGTGTGTGTCCATGGGTGAGAGGGTCAGGTTTTATTGTTATTAATTGTTGTTATTAGCCTCTGTGAGGCACTTTGAATGGCACTTTTTGTCTGAAAAGTGCCATAAAACTAAAGTTGAATTTAAGTTTAGTATGATTGGTATAATTGACTGGTCTAACTAGGACACAATAGCATTGCAGAGAAGAAAAACAGGAATAAGGTATGGCACAGTTCAAAACAAGGTCCTTTTAAATGTCAGTAATGGGGATGCCTTTGTTTATTTATTCATTTATTTATCTTTCTTTGTGTTTGTAAAATGGGGTCTTTGATCAGAAATTAGTTGAAAGCAAAACCATCACTCAGAAGATAAGGTCTCAGATAAAGTCTGCATCTTCAGCCACATAAAAGGTCCACCAGTGTCACACTGTTTAATGCATCTTTTAGTTTATTACACTGAATTTACCAAGAAATTCATAAAATCTTTAAATGCACATATAGAAAGTAAACCAAGACTCAAATTTGGCATAAATATAGATATAGAAATTTTGGCATAAATATAGATGGAAGGAGCTACATCATAACTGCATATTTCAATCCAAAATACAGAAACAGCAAGTCATGGAAGCTTGCAGGGTCTTACTTTATAGCTGTATAAGGGCTGTATAAAGAGCTGCAGAGGACCTAGCCTCTTGGACCTTGTCCGGCTCCTAGTGGACAGTCAATGTCCTCAAAGACCAGACGCAGCAAATGTAGTAAGAGCAACAACTAAGAGCACAAAATAAACCTTCATTAATACACACAGCAGGTCCTATTTACTGCAAGGTTTCTACATTAAATAGCTATTTTCAGGCAATTCACAGCAGCATACGCAAGTTATTGCTAAAGCTGTGAAAATAGCCCACAGCCAAACAAAGTTCAATCTACTGTATATTAACAGACCATGCAAATCCAGTTTGTGCACAACTAGCTGCTGTTAGCTAAACGTCAGTCTGCAGGGAGCAGGCGTGCAGCTCAGACACCGTCCACCTAAATGGGTTTACGGTTAAAAAATAAGTGCTTACCAAGTCATCTTCATGGAGGAACTGGACAGGAATCTCTTTTCGGACGATTTTCCCAAATACTGTATCTCCACCCGGCTGGGCGGCCTGCGCTTTGGCAGTTTCATCAGCCATGTTGGCGCAAATCGACCAGGATGTCTGCGCCGATTTAGGTCCTGAAAAACTACAGCGAACGCTCATTGGCTGCGAGAAAACGTCATCTTTACGTCTTCCGTGATTGGTTATTAGCATATGACACCGCCCACGATTCAGGAAAAGACCAGAAGAAGTCAACATGAGTGCTCGTTTGAAGGTGAGGATAACATTTATTACTATTATTGAAGAAAACACTAACATAAGACATTGTGAATTGCATATTCCTTTGTTTGTTTCGTTTAAAAAATACGTGTTTCTTTTGATAACAATTAAAATTCAGGGAAATCGAACGTACAGCCACTTTAGCTGAAGTCACAGCTGTCACGATGGGGAAATTACAAATGTTGATTTTCTTTATAAATGCAGGTGCTGAGCGTGTTTAAATCGCTGCACAGAACAAGGCTGGCTGTTTTCAAAGATGACAATAAAGCACTAGCTGGTGAGTGATATATGAGTGTGATTTTTCTAAAACAGGAGAGTATCCTGGTCCATAGTCTTTACTAAACCGTAATAATTTACTATTTTTCCTTAACAATTCACTATTTTTTCCTTAATAATTCACTCTGTTTCCTTCCCCAAAGCTGCAAGATTAAAGATCAACGAGGAGTTTCGCAAAAATAAAGATGAAACTTCAGAGGAAAACATCCAGAAGGTACAGTGAAAGATAACAATCCAAGTCGAACATATAGAATCATGGCTTAACCAAAAAGGGTCTCACCTATGGGTCAAAAGAGTGCTAGAAGTCATAAAGTGAGATATAAATTACTCCATCTTTTGGGCAGTAGGGGGTTCCGTCATGGTGTTTCATTTCTTTCCATATGTGACTACAAATCCCAAACCTAGTACAATTTTTATACTTTGAGGATTGAAGCCTTTCTCTGTATTTTGTTTCTCTTTATTTAAGTTTTGGTCCAGAATAATTGATCTACAGTAAACTGGCTAGAGTAACTAACACTAACGTTGATAAGGAGATTTAAAGTTCATGTCAAGATACTTCTTGATGTAGTTGTAACAGGATTTATTTGAAAAAATAATGTATGTAAATAATAATACTTTTTGCACTGTAGCACAGTTACTCTAAGGACTATAGGGTTAAGTTTTATGGATTGTTAAAGCAATTTAAAGTTAAAAAAAAAAAGGATCTGGTGGGATGAAGGTTAATATTACAAAAACTAATACAGCTCTTTATAAACAGTTGTAACAGGATGTATTTGAAAAAATAATGTAAGTAATAATACTTTTTGCACTCAAGCACAGTTACTATAGAAATAATCTGCAATGTAATATAAATTCTGTTAAACAAAAAATGTTTGAGAAGCACGAAGATCAGTGGAAACAGGATATATGGAAGAAACCAAAGCTCAGAAATTATGTTCAGTTCAAGAAGAATTATTTTACAGAACCTTATATTTTCCTTAATTTAAAGAGAAGACAGAGATCTCTCTGTGCTCAGTTGAGAACAGGTACCTTACCTCTGGCAGAAGAAGTGGGACGATTTAAAGGCTTACCGGAAGAAGCACGTTTGTGTGAATTCTGTGATTTACAGGTGGTTGAGGATGAATTTCATTTTGTTTTCAATTGTCCCTTATATGTTGACTTAAGGACTGTCATTTTTGAATCAATTCAGTTTAAAAATCCTGATTTATTTTGGAAGAGTGAAGGTGAGATTTTGGGTTGGTTGGTTGTTTGAAAAGGATGTTTTTGTTTTGGCAAAATTTGTTAAAAAGGCTTGGCATATGCGGCAAAGTATTTTGTACCCTGTAGGATGAACTTTTTTGTTTTTCTTTCATTATAAATAAAAAATAAAAAAAATAAAATTATTAAAAAAATCAATAAAATTATCAAATCAAATCAAAATAAGGACTGTTGATTGTTTTGCGTTTTTCAAGCACAACAGCACTTTAGTATGTGTAGTATGTTGCTATATAAAGTCAACCCTTTTGTTTGTGCCCAGGGATTCAGTGTGTCCATCTCATCATCTGTTTGTTTTACAGATGATCAAAATGGGCTCAGATGTGGAAATTGTTCTTCGAGAGACGGTGCTACAAATGGAACATGTTGGAGAACAGAGACTTTGTACGTTGTTGCTTTTCTCGTTCTTGCCTTGTCCTTTTGGAATGTACAGAAAAGTAACATATGTATGTAAATGAAATAGACTAGAAATCTTTTTTTACTTGACTAAATAAATAAATGAATGATGTTACATTGTTTTATGTACTTAAGTTTTCCTTTTCTCCCGTAGTGCTTCGACCCAGAGAGCACCTCCTACTCGAAAATGTACCCTATTGTGACCAGCCAAGGAAAAGGTCATGACAGCTCATCCAATAACACCCTTTTCATAAAGAAAGAGATTTACTGTAAAATATTGCCATCAGTTTGCATCTAAAGGGATTTTCCTAAAACAACTGTAATGCTGTTTTCCATAACGGAGACCCTTTTTTAAGATCATCTGAACATTGAAAGGAGACTGATCAGTCACTGAAGATCTCAACTGCTCTGCTATGAAATTCTGTAAATTAAATGGCATGGTTTTGTGTACAGTATTTAACAAATATGACTGAAAGAGTCTGAGGTTCAAATGGGAGTTTGCTTATTTCTCAGCAGTGTATGTTTGAGTCATGTGAAAGTTACTGTGGAGTGAATGAAAACATTAAGTTTCATGTCTAATAAATAAAGAGGTGTATTCCAAAAGTGAGTGATGAGTTTTGTGTGTTGTTGAAACAATTTTAAGTCACAAAATGGAAAAATGGATCAGGTGGGATAAAGGTCAATATTAGAAAACTAATACAGCTCTTCATAAAAACTAAAAAGAAAAAAAAACATACCCGTGATTGCTTTTGATGTCCATTAAGTGGTCACAAGTTGGTGAGGGCAAAAGATAATTTATTGCAAAAAAAAAGGCCTGCTACAACAGGATAGCTATATTTAGGTTGTCATTTTAAAACAACATGCTTTTGTATTTAATACATTAACGAGTTTTATTTAAGAATGTTATAAAATATAGTTTAAGCACTTTTATGACACTCGCAAAGTTAAATAACAAAGCTTCAAGTGAACGTGGAGCAAAATAATGTGACTTTGGTTTTGCCCATAGGCTGTGTTAAGTGTTGTTGTATAGTTGCCAAGGTCTAATTAACATTAGGACAACATCTCCCACAATGCTCCTGAAAGTAGTATTGCGTCATCAAAAAGCGCCTGCCGTTACTCTGGCAACGTTTGTAGTAGTTGGTTTTAGCCATTAAGCTAACCCAGTGCGTATTTTTCTCTCCAATGTTTCAACTTGATGACAAAAATCAGGTACGGTTATGTTTTTTGTTTTGGTGATGTCCTTTTTGATGAAAAAAAAAAACTGACGCCGTGGTGTGGTGTTTGTCAGCTCAGACACGTTATGGGAGCTGGCTGCGGCGGAGGTCCACTGCAAGGAGAGCGGAGGAGAAGGAGGAGAGGACGGAGGAGAGACCGTCAACGAGAGGACCGTGTTTCTGATGGGCAGCAAGGCTGGGGTATGAGTTTATCACCGTGCTGGACCACATACAGTTGATAGAAGACACACCAGGGCACATAATATACAACCAAACCAATAAATCCTGTTTTCTTTCAGGGTAAAACGTCTATTCTTCTTAGATGTCTCGACAGGTGAGTAGGGTTTGCACGCAGAGACTGTAGCTTTATTTAATCTAAGTTTATCAAGTAACCATTCAACCATTAGCTTTAAATTAGCATCCAACATAACACTTGTGAACACAAACTGTTTGAGTAGGGGAGAGTGGGGTTAGTTGAGTCAAAGGGTAAGTTGGGTAAAGTCATGATAGTAGTTCTGGGGTGAAGTTGAGAAAGTCAAAGAGTCTGGTAAGAGGATCAGAGTTTCAGTTCAGATTGTTGAAATGTGTTACTTTTTCTTGTCAAAAATACATCTGTGAATGTTCTGAATCACTTAAAAGGCATTCTCATACAAAACAGCTTTTTAGCAGTTTTATGCAATAATAATAAAAAGAATTATTGTACCAGTTGAATAGTGTATAATAGATAAAAATACATGAATGTGAAGAAATGACTGTTATTTAGGGAGAGAGAAGGTGAGGGAGGGCTGCAGTGGAGTGTGTGTCTCCTATGGTCAACTTTCCCCATACATGGGGTAAATTGACCATAGGAGACCATTGAAATATATGCAGATAAACTAGTTAGAGGCAAAACTATAATTGCCTTGATGTAGTGATCTGAAATATTAAAAATGGCTCATCTTACCCCACTCTCCCCTATATAGTCTCCCCTATCACTCTTGAAGATTTCTTTAGAGATTCACAGTTTTTGTTTATAAGGAATAACGCTTATGAAAAGGCACAGAAAGACCCCTGATCTAACTAAATTTCCTGTAAAGACTGCAGTTTTGGGTTGTTCTAGAAGAGTAACTCTGTTGATTGATCCACCAGAGATGAACCGGCCAAACCAACTCTGGCACTGGAGTACACTTTTGGCAGAAGAGCACGAGGACACAACACAGTAAGGAAGCTCAGTACACTTGGATCCATGTTTCTCAGACTGACATTAAGACACAAAATGATCATAGCTATTCACATATAGACTCATTTGAATATGAAATGATAAGGAAAGCTGTATGAAAAGTCAACTCTTGAAAGGGGATACAAGGATTAGAGTCAAACCCTCATATCTTTGAGTTCTCCAGTACAAGAACATGATGCAAGAACATGATGTAATCTGCACCAAGTCCTGCAGAAATATAAAATTTGTCTAAAATGGAACATTGTCTGTATTTTGTGATAAAATAGTGGTATAAGGCTGGTGGTTTTCTCTTTCAGCCTAAAGATATAGCCCACCTATGGGAACTCGGAGGAGGGATCTCTTTGTCAGACCTGGTCCAGATCCCCATCACTCCTGCCAGCATCAGGTGGGTTACTAAAACCACTTTCCAGAGGTCCTTTTGTCTCTGTCACAGCTTCCCGTTTCTCTGTTATGTTGAAAGAGGGAGATTTTTGTGTATAAATACTGTTCATGCTATTTAAATTAGAATGGCTGTGGTTCTTGGCTAGAGTCTGTCATCTATTAGCTGTAAAGTTGTCAGTTCAATGCAGCCATGTGCCGAAGTGTCCTTGAGCAAGACACTGAACCCCAAATCGCTCCCAGTGATGACCACAATCAGCAGTGTGTGAAATAGTACAAATAAGATCAGTAAATACTGATAATACCTCTGTCATCGCTATTTGAATGTGGCATGAATGGGTGAATATGACAGGCAGCGTGGAAGCACTTAGTGATCACTGTCTCTCCTGTCTTTTCCCAGGTCTTTCACTGTCATCCTCATTCTGGACTTGTCTAAACCCAATACCCTGTGGGGGACCATGGAGAAGCTCCTGCAGGCAGCCCAAGATCAGTTGGAGAAAGTCTTTACCCAGGCACAAAAAGGCCAGAGGACCAAATCTGGTGCCAAACACCAGTCAGCAGCACGCGTCTTACCCAAAGACTTCCCAGTAAGACTTCACTTATAACTAGAGTAAATTATGTACATTCATTCCATGCAACAAATGTACAGGAGAGGGGAGTTGATTAAGGGTACCAGATAGACTCCCATGCGGCCTATATTGATATATTTGTCTCAAACATTTGGGTTAAAGATATTCATAAAACAAATGACATATAACAATGGAAAGCCATCATAAATGAGGAGTGGCTGCTGGTCTGAGTCCAGTCAATTTCCCTGTGTGCAAAAGCAAATTAACTGTAGCTACTGTTTGCTACTGTATACCCAGGCTGATTCATGGAGCTTAAAGTACATAATGAATGTATTCAAAATATAAAATACATTATAAGACTAGAGATTTTTACATCAGCTCATTGAGTTTTGAGTTACCATGACCTGGATAACTCAGAATCTCCACAGGTGTAAAAAGTGTAAAAAGTTAAAAAGTTGTTGTTCAGTACAGCTAACAGATGGCACATGTATCCTGGGGTAACGGTGACTCTGTTGACAGGACAGAGAGCTGATCAGTCCCTTTCCTGTTCCTCTGCTCATCATCGGCAGCAAATATGATCTCTTTCAGGTAAAATACCCAGATATCTAGAAATAAATGTGACTTATTACCATATGGCCTTTTTGTAGCATGGGGGTAGTTTGTTTGATTGTAGTTTAAATGACATTGGTTAAAATCTCACAGTTCTTAAATTATATTTTCCATCTGTATTTCAGGAATTTGACTCTGACAAACGGAAGGTGGTGAGCAAAACATTGCGTTTTGTCGCCCACTACAATGCAGCCTCTCTTATTGTGAGTGTTCATTTGCCTGATACTCTTTTCATCCGTTCAATCGATCTGCAACAGTTTCACTTCCTTTAACTAAGCGTTTTGCTTTTCTTGTCTCTTTTCTTCTTTGCAGTTCACAAGCATCAAGTCTGAGAGCCTGATGTCAAAAACCAAGGGCTTTTTCTCTCACCTGGCTTTCGGTTTAGACAGAGGGTGGGGAAGATGATGGCATTTTATCTTAAATATTTGAGGATATGGACTGGGACTGGCATTCTTTAATATTCAAACGCACATCACTTTAATATCATCACTTGTATTTGTTTTATTTTTGTTTGTATGTACAGGAAAACTGTGTCCAGTGACCCCACTAAGCCTCTCATCATTCCAGCCGGCTCTGACTCCTTCACCCAAATAGGTGGGCACAGCACCACTCTGTGGATAAAAGCAGTAATGCATTTCCATTCAGTTAAAAAGCTCAAGCCTGGCTGTTGATATGAAAACGATGTAATATTCTTTTCAAATAACACTCCTGTTGTTTTAGGATCCCCTCCTACTGCTGATGTGGATATTTCCTCCCTTCATGCCAAAAACCCAAAAGACCTCTGGAAGAAAGTCTATGAACGAGTTTTTCCTCAAGAGGTAGTTCAATCACTGATAACAGTTTATATTTTTATGTAATAAACAATTTTTTGTGGTATTGACATATGAAAACTCTGACTCTGGACATTTATATTGATATTGATTGAAAACAAGCTGTAGATTTTCTTTTTTCTTTTCTTTTTTTACTTAAAGTAAAAAAGTAACTGGCTTTTTGTTTACAGAATACCAGAGAGCAAAGGGAACTGAAGGATCCAGCCAAAGACCCACGCTACAGTGAACCTCAGATTGATGCCATGAGAGCCCAGAAAGACCAGGTATCAAATCTTGCCTGCATTGTTGTACTTGATTCATATCCAAGCACTCTAAAACTGCAAGACACGAATCAGAGGAAGTTATGCATTCAGTCTCTTCTTCGTGTGAATCTGTCCATAGCTAATCTCCTCCACCTCTTAGCCCCTTAAATGTATATGTGTGTGCACATGTGTGATCACTCATATCTCTTATATACAGTCTATGGTTGTGACCACTGAACAGGCAAAAGATCCCTGTTTTTGTTATTTCTGTCACATCTTTGTTTAAAGCACACTGGGACAGTCAAGGTTTCAACTCTTCTTTGTTTAGGGAGGGGGCTGTTTTTAGCTTAAGTGCCTCCAGACACCCCAGGGGTAGATCTATGTCCAAGACAATCTATACTACGTCATTATTAGCCTTGATTAATTACTTCTCAGGATGATTAGCATCTGGTGTTCATCTGTTTTTATTTGGTTACTAAGAAAATTAATTTTGAAAATGAAATATAATTATCTTGTTTTTTTTATGACGGCCCTTAAATGTCCATAAATGAGATCAGCTGTTGTACCACGACACACGATAAAGATTCACATCATGTTAATAATCTGCCGGTAGAGACCGCTGTGTTCTGCCCTCTCCTTCACACCTATCTTAAAGAAGAGTAATGTCCCAGAGTAACCCTGTCCCCCTCAGAATCCTGTGTTTATTTACTCGTGTATCTTTAGTGGTCTTGTTCACCGGCTGTAACATATTCTCCGCTCATAACTGCAGAGATTAGAGGTCTTCTCGCAGGCCTGCCTAGGTGCCACTCTGGCACTTGAACTGTAGTAACCTGCTGAAGTCACAACCTTGTTATCACTGACTGAGTCTCACCTGATGCTGCTCATTGGTCAGCATATAATGTTATTGTTCTGTGTAACCAATAAAAGGAAAAGGGCAAAAGGTTTATTCCAACACTGTGTAGCACTTTTGTAAAGGTCCGTTTGCTTGTTAGGTAAGACTGGACAAGGACATCTTTTATGCAAACTGTTTCATATACTGTGTAAATATACTTAGAGATAACACTTCCTCCTACCCACATGCCAGTTTGTGCATCTGCTATTATTACTATTAATATTTAGTGTGTGATATAAATCACCTTTAATCTTTTTCTCAAATTGAAGCTTGTGATAATTAAAAATAACCTGCGAGGAGGTAAAATGACAAACAGTAACTAGTATACCACAGTTTAAGGAAACAGAGTTTTAACCTGAGCAAGATCTTGTGAAAGTTTTTTAAAAATATACAGTGTTTTATCACCTGGTTTTCCATATTCAGAGCTGAGATTACATTAAATCAGTAGAAACGTGTGTTGCACTCTCTTATTTGATCATGTTTTTACCCCACTACCTTTTGAATTCTTTTTTTTTTTGTTCCTAATCAAACCAACTTTTCCACTGAGGGCCCTAACTTATCCTATTTCATCCTACCTGTACACCATCTGAATGATTAGATGAAAGCAATTCACCTTATTAAACTTATTTTGTAAAAGGTGGTATAAAATGCAGATTCTTGTCATACCTTGGCAAAATAAATTGTTTACAGATGACAAAATCATTACTGCATTTACCTGAAGTGACAAATCTGTCTTCAACCCTGTTTAATCTGTTTACCATTACCTGACACAAGCCTGTAAGTGTCATGACTTTTTCCAAAGTCCAGACTAACTGGAGAAACATGGAGAGCACTCTACATTAATGTAATGACTAATGTTTGAAACTCTTTGACTACTTGGATTTACTTCAGTGTCTTTTTAAATGTGTCATGAGTCACCAGTGTTTTGGGTGTAATGTTATATGTGGCCCAAATCTTGTTTATATTGCTGTACTCTAATGTTAAGAACATGTGAGCAATTGCTTGTACCCTTTTCATTGTAACTCATTAATATAGAAAATCTGTAAACTTTTTTTTTTCCTTTTTTCTTGTGCCTTTGTTTTGCAGGAGTTGGATCAGTATAAGAGGAATTCAGCCAAGTCATGGAAGGGGCTAGAGCTGGACACGTGAAAAATTACCAGATATATGTTCACATTCATACACAACACAACATAATGTAAATACAACTTTCATTTTAAATTTTTTATTTCAGTTTTTTTGACATTTTCTAAAAGGTTTGTTACTATTTTTTGGCTCAAACTTGTACAGGTAGAGATTTTTTCCTCAAAATACTTAACTGATAAAAATGTTGAATATATATTGAAGAAAAAATGGTTCAGAAATAAACATGTTTACATAGATGTAATCTCTCTCTGTTTATTCCATATTACAATCAAAATATTAAAATGCCATGTCATAAATTTATGTACAAGTGACAATGAAGTGCTTTTAAATGGAAGCTCACTTCCTGATGACAGTCAGCATTTATACAACATTTAATTCTAAAATTCAAAATTGTTTGCTTTTTTTTTTTACATGTGCCACTCAAAGTAATTTTTTACACAAATAATTTTACACTTGAGCAAAGACGACTTATTTGAGGACAGTTATTAATAGAAACTCTTTGAACTTGCGAATAACGAAAAACCAAAGAAAAAACCTTTCCTCTGCAAAACTCACAGATAAGTGCAAAAACAGTCACATTAATTAAAGTTTGGAGAAGAAGATTAAGTACAACCACAGTCACTTTAAATCAGTATACCTCATCCTCTCTAAATACAACAGCACTGTGAGGATGGATTTAAAGTCTGTTTAAGGTATGTAAAACTCCATCTGGTCTGCAACTTTAACTTAACATTCTCCAACAACAAAAAAAAAGTGTTTTATTTTAGTGACGTATAACTTTGTCTCTGATCTTGAAGCTGATTATGCCGAGCAGCAGCAGTACGGGGAGGAAGGAGTAAAGGAGAACAAAGTCTTGTGTGTATCGAGACAGAGCGCCAGGGTAGCCCTCATCGATGATCTGATCGCCCTCAGTGATCAGACAAGCTCCAGGTAAATAGCTGAGAGTATCTGCAACAGAACAACACATCAGGTTATAGAGGTTACAGTGGTGTGATTTTATTGACACAACTTCAGGTCATTGAACAGCCTGAGTGTCCTCCAGACTACCAAGTGGCCTTGAACTCTGATCCAGCCCTTAAAATAATTTTCGATGAGATTATCAGCAGATTGATGAACAGTAAAATTCATGAGGAGGATTCAGACCGAAGAGAATCTCAGATCTTTTGACACATCTGTTGAGCTTCTCGTCCTTTGTTTTTGTCGCTATTTCTGTATTCCTCTGTGTATTTTTTATTAATTGCATCATATATAATGTTGTATTTCATAGCACTTTAGTTGGCAAACAAGACGAAGGCATAAATTTTATGAGCTGTAAATTCAGCTGTAGAGACATGAGTTATAATACTTATGTGTCCCTTTTTTAGATGATGGTCCAACAATTAAGAAAACCTCTTACTGCATGTGAAGTTGAGGCTGTGGAACTCGGTGACTATGAGCAGCTCACAGCTGTACTTCTGAAAGGTCAGGTAGCTGAGTCCTTGGAAGACAGCAGGCATATGCTGGGTGCTCCTGTTGAAAGGAAAGGATAGAGAAGGTGTGTATTCATTACAATGTGTCTTGAAAGTTAGAAGTGACCGGAGTAACAGCGTTTTTAAACAATGACATTTGACTTTTGAAAGTTTTGAACCATGATATTTTTCAGACTAGTTAAAACATGAATATGTTTGGTGCGTCACCTCAGGAAGCCAGATCCGATTAAGATTCCTGCGATATTGAGAAGAGCCACCCCTGTGTTGACCATGTTAGGGTCTTGAACCACTCCTAATAGCACCACAGTCAGCATCTCACCTTGAGAAAATCAAACAAATATACCAATAAATAGAACTAAAGGCCACATAAAGTTTAAACTGCAGAAGGATCTTTTTATAAATTGTTTAAGGACTGAATGTTAATGGTCTATTGCTGTCAAAGTGCTGGAAAATCGCAGTGATGGGGGACCTTCCTGCCCCTTATTGTGCCTTTATTATACAGATGAGCATATGCTGTAAAGACGGTAAGATAAATCACTTTATTTGCTTACCTATAATATGTGGCACCATGACTACAGCAGTGAAACACAGGAAGCGAAAGGTGTCAGGGTGCATACCCACCGTCCTGAGAGGAATACAGACAGCACAGAGAGGAAAAGGACAAAAAGAAGTGAGTGCTGAATGAGGAAATACAACATCCAGTAAGTGTCTCAGGTGGGGATGTGCAGCACCTTTCTTTTACACATGAAAACACATCGTACCCACCAGTAAAGGAAGGAGGTGAAGATGATCACACTCAGGATGCTGAAGGGCAGGATGTGAAAGATGTAGGCTAGGAACATTTGCCATTTAGTGTACAGACCATCCTGACTCTCCTGATCGCTGATCGCTCGCAATGCTGGAACTGACAGAGAGGAAGTAGATAGAGAGGGAGCAGATAATGGGACGGGTGAGAAGGACAAATGTAAGACAGAAAGTCAATGAAGCTCTAGAAACTGAAAACCCATCACTAAAACAACCGCTATGAGAACAGAGGCTGTCCTAAATTTCAGGGCAACAATGTTGTGATTTCTGTTTGATTTAACATCATGTTGGAGTTAACCTAAAACTGTCTTTAGGAGTTACAGACCTGCTTATTCACCTGTTCCTTAATCAGCAAAGTTGTCCAGAAAACTGACTCAAACCTGTCTCCAGAAACAAACGGCTGCGCTGTGATGTATCCTGTCAGTGTTATCAGTTAGATTTAAGGTCAGCGTGATATCTCCAATCACTACCTGTGGCTGTTTGGGTGCTCATAGCTGACTTACAGTTACCTTTTCACTTTAGCTTGACTCCTACTCAGCCCAGTGTTTTATCACAGCTCTTATCATCGGTATCTGTGACAGCTGGAGACCGAGGCCAAGAGTTTAGATTAACCTGATAACTGAGGAAGGCATTGAACAGATGATCAACTCATACTGCCAATATCCATCCTGTTATCGTCTATAACATCTTACATCATCTTATGTATAAGACAGCATGTTAGACATAAATGCGAAGATGTTTAACAAAGCTGTTTTCAGGTTTGGAAATATTCTAAACCTGAATTTAACTTGACACACAAAAAATGTTTTACCACCTGATTGAAGTTGTAGACCACAAAACAGAAAAGAAAGTGTAAAACCCTAAAATATATATCTCTATTTCTCTCTGTCTGTGTTTGTTAAAGTCTATGATCACCGTAAGTCACAGCAGCAGCAGTAGCTATAAATACTTACCTGAAACCCACTGAACACAGAGAGACACAAATATATGTACACACTGACAGTATAGATAGTAAAGGTACTGTAGGTTTGCAGGTAAAAGGGCACTAAGGTTTGTTGTGGTGTAGATGGGGTGAAAGTTGTAACTACTCATACCAACTCTAAATACAAAGAAAATAATAGAAAATGTAGACCCATCATCATCTTTAAAATAAATGTATTTTTTTCTTAATACTGACATGTCCAACATTTGTGATTATGACTGGATTTCCAAGCTGAAAGTGACACTTGTTGAACCCATAACACCTTACCACCCGATTAACAACACTTGAGATTTCATGCTGACCTCAGAGAGATGCTTCAAGAACAAGAAGTCTCTTTCTGCGCTATCCTATTTAAAAAAAAAGCCCAAGCTAGACTTCTCACGTTTTTGCTGAAGGGAACAAAAACCTACTGAACAAGAGATAAGCCAGCTTACGCAGCACAGATAAAGACAATTCAAACATGCCGTTAAATGAAGATAATAGATCACTTTAATTCTGATGACAGACCACGCGCACTTCAGAATTTCCCTGAAGCCACTGCGTCCACATTCTGTAGATATTTATCAGGTTATGTTATCAGATACATACATTTATTTAGAGTAAAATGTCACCTAGATGTTATGTAATTAAAGAACTGTGGATGTGGATCCTGATTTGGGTTGGTCTCTTCCATTTACTCTTACTAAAATTAGTAGAAGGTCAGTGGTTTGTCTGATCGGACTCCTGTCCTCAAAAATCATCTACAAGCTTCGGTCAAAGTCCTTGTAAGGGCAGAGCAGAATTTTATATTCCTAAAATCTTTGGGCTGGCTCAGGGTTGCCCTAAACCGGTGCTGTTATAGGCTGAGACCACCAGGAAGAATTGAAACAGAGAGCTCCTGTCTCCTCATCTCACTCTATTTATCTCTATGTTTACCTCTCTTTTGCATTTGTATGTCTCCTTGTCTCCATATGTTTGTCTCTTTAGATTTATCTTTCTCTATTTCTCACTCTGTCCCACATTCTCAGCCCTTTTAACAGGTTTCTACTTTTTAAGAGAGAGTTTTTCCTTGCTACTTTCCTACCTGCTTGCATATGGTGCATTACTGGTTTTGTCCTTCTGCTATTATGACAATAAAGGTAAGTAGGGATACATGTATGCATGTTGATGCTGCAGCGCACTCTGTTAAATTTATTACATTCAGTTTAAAATATTATGAAATCTAAAATTCAAAAATAATTTTAATTGTTTTCTCTTTTTTGTTTAGATTTATGGTGTTGGTTGAACTCACAGAGAGCCACAGCATTCAGCATGCCAGTGTAAGGGGAAGCTGCAACACTTTGATAGATGATGCCGATGCGATCCTGCACAGCACCCTTGTTGACGTCATCATCTAGCCGCATCACGAAGAAAGCCACAAAGAGGCCGTAGATCAGGTTCTGGGACAGACGCATCAGAACACCCATCCTGTCTCTGGACAAGTTTCTTAATGTTCGCCTGTACAGAAAACACAAATGAAAATACATGTAAGCACATAAACTCAGGTAATATTTGAGAGTTTTTGACATTCAAAATTCTTGTTTATGGGAACAAATGTAGGAAATTGACATACAGCACACAAACAAGGTAACTTAAGCCCCGCCCATCACTGACCTGAACAGAACTCCGAGTTTGGCTGCACCGCTTGGTGACTCTTTGCTTTTATAGGGAATGGCTGGTTTGTCTGTTTGCTGCAGGCTCTGCTCCGTTTTCTCCAGCATGCTCTGGTAGATGTCTGATTTCTGATAGGATGAAGTGATCTCATGCATACGGTTGAAAGTGGCTGCTTCTCTTTCACTGTTGTGTGTGTCCACTGAGGTGAAATCAACTGTTGAAAAGTATCAAAGCAATTTAATGTTATCTTGTCGCTCACAAATGTTCAAAAGCTACAGTGAATAATCCAGAATCAAAGCTTCATTACCATAGATGTCAAAGGGATTGCAGTACTCTGGACACTCATATCCACAATGGCTGAAGAAGTCAACCATCTCTTCGGGCTGGCCACAGAACACCAGCTCTCCATGGCTCATGATAGCTATCCTGCTGAACACCTGAAACACACACCCACAAATACACACCAACAAAGAGTCAACACATTGTGGAGTTTCTTTGTTGAGATAGAATATCTATTTTTTGCAGTCTAAGAGCAGCAGTTACATGCCCCCTTCTACACTGACAAAGAAAACCAGAAGATGTTACAAACACACTCTAAAAAACCCTGGGTTTGACACCAGGGTTGAAAAGGGACCGAATACTTATTGGGTTATTTTGACCCAGAATTTTGGGTTATTCAAATTAACCCAATTTTCGGGTTGACTCAATAACTGACTCAATAAATTAACCCAATGTTCGAGTTAATTTGACTCATGATTTTGGGTTAAATTATGCATTTGGGGAGCTTTGCTTTTACAACCTGTACCTTATTTTCCCATGTACTTTTACCTAACTGATTGTAGGCCATAGCACTAAGGGTCTTGCCTAAGGAGCCACAATGGAAGATATAGTTCACATCTCGCAGATGTGTCTCATGTGGGATATGAACCCAATGTTCTGACCCAATTATTGGGTTACTCTCAGAAAAATAACCCATAATTATTAACCCATTTAAAAATTGGGTTATAATAGAATCCATATGACACAAGAAATGGGTTTTGATCTGAAAAATAACCCAGAAATTTAACTCAACATGTATAACCCAGGAATTGGGTTGAAGAAAGAATCCAAGAGTTTTTAGAGTGCGTGAAGCAAGAATCGAGGCTGTAATGTTGGCTGTAAGTAAATGATTATTCGGTGTTTCTCTCCTTTTCCTTGAGGCTCTACATCATCTCAGCCAAAGAAAATAACCCGTGGATTAGACCTAGCCTGTTGAAACCTGATATTGGCCCTATCAGTGTCATAAAAGACTTAACAATTACACCGCTTGAAAGAAAAATCTCTGTAGGACTAGAACAGATAGCAGCAGGACTAATAATTGTTTTGACTGACTTTAAAATAATGCAAATCTCTCCTTTAAAGAAACTTCAGTCCATTCATAACTCTTCCACTTTCTCCTAGTTTTTCTCCAAACCCACCCTGAAGAGCTCAGAGCGTGGTTGGTGGATGGTCACTATGACGATACGATCCCTCCTGGCCAGCTCTGCCAGCAGCACTACGATCTGATTTGCGGTCATGCTGTCCAGGCCGGTGGTCGGCTCGTCCAATAGGATCACCCCTGAAATGACATTATTACCATCATCCAGGCTGGTCACATGTCAAAACATTGGTCGCAGGACAAAGGCAGGACGATAACAGTTTTTTCTTCATTTAAGTTGGAAACTTTTACTTGTACTTTTTATTAAGTGGCACATCCAGGACTCTCCGCGGGGCCAACTTAACTTGTGGAGATAAGTGAGTTCTTTTTTTTACTTAATTACTCTAATTAGGACAATTAAAAGATTGCCTCTTTGCATTATGAAAGCAAAGTGGAATTAGCAGATGCTTTAATTGTGAGATTAATTCATTTCCTGGTTGATTGGAAAGGCAGTGAATGGGAACTCCTCATTACTCTGTGTGTGACTCTGTGTGTGTGTGTCCGTGGCCCCTTCTAATCCTGAATGAGGACTGAGACCCTTCACCCTCCCTGGGGGACTTTAGGCCTGATAAACCACACCTGGGATGAGCATGGGCCCACTCTCTCACACACACTGACGCAGGTCTCTGCTCATTCCCTCCATGGTGTGATAACCCAGACTTTCATTACTCTTCTTCATCTTTCCCTCTCCCAGTCCTTTCCTCGCTCACCTCTCTCTTAGATCCTTTTGTTTTTCAGCGTGGACTTCTTAAACTCTTTGGGGAGAACTTTGGTGAACTTTCTGCTTTTCTTATGAGGGCACAGTTCTGACATTAGTTTTAATGTGCCCAAAATATAAGAAATATTGAGTAAGGTAATGAAAACATTGTTTAACTTATTGAACACGTTTCTGATATTGTATCCCCTTTCTGACAATCTGTGTCCCAATGTTTCAAAGCTTACCAAAGACTCACCTCCAGTGCTTCACTCATCAAACACTTTATTCTAGTCAGGAATTTCATTGACAGTCCATTTTAGCTCATATTCATGATGTCAATTTGCAGCAGAGGCATCCTACCCGATGTTCGTGATACACAGCTTTAGAGGAACTCACTCGGGTCCTGAAGTAGCTGGCTTGCAATTGAGACCCTCCTCCTCTCACCCCCAGAGATCCCTGGGAAAATTCGACCTCCAATAACACTGTGGGCCACGTGACTTAGACTCAGCTCGGCCATCACGGCTGACACCTGCACAGGAGCAAGAGGTCAGGGGTCAGGTGACCTTCTACCATTAACAAGTCAGTTGACTATTGCTTCCAAAGAACTGTCTCAGTCTGACTGGTTGAGCGCTCTGCGATTCAACAGGAAATGATGCTTAGAAGAGGGCCTGTAGGTCTAAATGTACCTCAGGTCAAAACAAGATAAGATCTTTTTTTTTTTACTGACATAGCTGTCTGTTACTCAAACCACTTTAGCTAACGTAGTTAATATTATTGCAGAATATGAGGAAAACTATTTAATCCTTTAATGCCTTTTGTATCATATTTGATACATACTTTTAAATACTTCCATCAAATCAATATGATCTACAAATTACTAAAAAACACCTGAATACAGTCCGATAAATGATAAAAAAGTCCTCTTTTAGTTTATCCTAAAAGTCGTCTTAAAACCCATTTTTATTCATTGGCTTTTAACCCTGCATGAGACTCGGCTCCTGTTTTAGTGTTTTATGGTTTGTTTTTAGTTATTTGTTTCTATGTTTTTAAATTAGTTTTTAAAAACATTGAAGCTATATTTTATTATTAATTCTGCATTTATTTTATCCATTGTTTTAATTGTTTTTTGATTGTTTTTTATCTTGTTGTTTTGTCTAGTTATGTACAACACTTTGTTCAGCTGTGGTTGTTTTAAAGTGCTTAACAAATAAAGTTGAGTTGAGAAGTTGAGTTATCAGTTCCCAAAAACATCTAATGTACCAAACGAGATAAAAAATATATATATATTTGTTAAGTTTTAAGGAAATTTTGATTTTTTTGGTTTTGATTTGTAAGTGAAATAAACATTTCAGCTCCAAAAAAATTGAATTTTTCGGTGTAGAAGTTACCCGAAAGAGAACAAAAATTCAAGTTATAAACACTGGTATGCTGAAAACTCTATGTACTGACAAATCATGTGGTTCTCCATTCTGTGTTTTCTACGGCTGGGAGAAAATGTTAAATTCAAGCTGAGGAGAACCAACAGAAGGTGGACGGGGCAGAGGAGGCAATCAAAAGTCACCTTTTTCTTGATAGCTTCGGCTGAGTGTTTCCGCAGGGCGAGCTGAGCTGTGTAGGTCAGAGTCTCCTCCACAGTCAGGTAACTCAACAAGTTATCACTCTGGAGAAGAAAGAGGCAAGGACATATGAAAACGATGAAAGAAGAGATTAAATAAGGCAGATGGATCACTCAGACGTGTCGAGGATATATCATAAAACCAACTCTTTAAGGCTTTTGAACTCTATTTCTACCGTTTGAGAATAAGAATAATCACCTCCATCTTTTCCTTGTTCCTCAGTGGTCAAACTAAAGAAAACTTTAACAAAGGACATGATGTTCACTTTCAACATCCACAGCGCTCAGCACTCAGTAACACTAGATGTACATCAATGCAGGACACCAGAGCTGCACTGTAATGAAGAGGTATGTATATACTGTATGCAAACTTACTATAACATACTTAAGCCTTACAAAATTTCAGTCACACACACATGCACACAAACACAAATTCTGTGCTTGAACCTACTGAACCTGCTGCCTGCTTCAATTAACACGTTGGGCCTCCCAATCCCACTTCTCCTCAGTCTCTCATCTGAATGACTTTAATATCAGGAGCTCATATCACCTCCTCATCTACAGCTTAGCAGGGGAAGTTAATGACGAGGCTTAGAGAGCAGAGGGGGTTGCTATCAGCCAGAAGAGAGAGATGATTTGAAAGGAAGCAAGGCCAGTTTTTAAGCCAGTGTTTTTAATTCAGGCTTTGGATACACTTGAGCACCTCTCATTGAGAGATTAAGTATATGAGGAGGCTAGCAAGGGTCTTTCGTTAATTTCATCCTGAGGCCAGGGCGACCTTTTCAGGAGTTTTTGCAAAACAGAGTGAGCTCATAGAGTTTATTATTCTGTAATTTTGATGGGTAGACCTCAGGCAACTTCAATACATACAAAACATACGTAATACTGAGGGGCAAAGTTTAATCCGATGTCAGTGTGTGATGAGAAATGGAGAAAATGGTGATGTGCATGTGTGAGTACATAAGTTAGGATTACTAATTTAAATATAAAGCCCAAATGTAGACAGATGTTCACTTCTTAAGGTGTAAAAAAAAAGATTTTTCTGTTACCTGCAGCACATAAGAGAAGCAATCCTGATACTCCTCTCTCTTTATCTTCCTCCCGTTAACAAACACTTCGCCCAACAAAGTGCCACTGTTTCCAATCCTCCCCGAGATGGCATCCAGCAGCGTGGTCTTTCCTGAGCCTTTACATTTCAATTTGCAAAGATAATACAGAATACAGTTAATACAGAAAAACACAGCACATC
This sequence comes from Xyrichtys novacula, assembly GCA_962446985.1. Lineage (NCBI taxonomy): Eukaryota > Metazoa > Chordata > Actinopteri > Labriformes > Labridae > Xyrichtys > Xyrichtys novacula. The sequence goes on along the minus strand of OY660874.1, from coordinate 18,128,510 downwards.
CAATCAGATATTAAACAAGAATTTAGATTATTTCTTTTAGGATCACAAAAGATTTGACCACTTATTTTAGACTTACAAATAATTAACAACAGCAACTCAACTCAGAAATATTGAAATTTCTATTTTTTTTTTACATATATTAACAGTGTGTGAACCTGAATTGCCCAGTATGCCCATGATCTGCCCGCTGTCTACATGGAAGGAGACATTATTGAGAATTTGACGTGTCCATCGCTTCCTGTAGGACGGCAGGTCCCACCATAGACCCACACGCTCACTGAAACACACAATTACACAAACAAAAGTGAACAGAGATATTTTGATCAATACAATACCGACAGACTAGATCCAGTCCTCTCTGTTAAAATATTATTACTCGATGCTAGAGTAGAACATTTTTTAATAAAAAGTCTGGAGTCGTTAATTTTACCTATACCTGTTTAATTTTAGCTATATCATTGTAAGTTAAAGATTTGTCTCAAAAATTACAGATTTGAAAAACAAAGCATAGTTTTCAAAACATGTTCTGATTAATTCTCAAACTTTGTTGTTGTTTCTGTGGTTTCCATTACCCACACTGTCCTTACCTGACAGTATAAGAGACGTTGCTGACACTGAGACTGCAGGTCGGCTCGGCTTGCTCCTCTACGACGTCCCTCCAGACATCTCTTTTCTCCTCCGACACAAACTTGAATGACTCTCTGGCTTTGGCCCCGTTGGGCTCCGCTGTCTGCAAGGAGTAAGAACTATCCTGGCCCCCAACCATTTTCATCCACCAAAACAACTACCGTATCAGTTTGTCTTAGATTACATCCACTCAACCTGTCAACATCGTGAGAAACACCGCAGTCCAGTCTTCTTACGGGCCCAGACTTTGTTTCTCTGCTCACATATCCCGTACAGAGCCGCAGTGCGAGAACAGCGTGGAGCCATAAACACACAGTGAATGTTGCCTTATCTCAGAGAACTTTGATCTGCTGTTGTATAAAGATGACAGCAAAAAAAAAAAACACATGCTGAAATCATTGACGGGCGGTCAGTTTCCCTTCAGTCCTCAAATTAAATGCTGTGACTAAGTCGGAGAAGCGATGACTGACAGGACAGAGCAGAGAGAGAACTAACATGACATGAACTTGGATGCTTTCAGAGGGACAGTGTGTGAGGTAAAACGATAGGAGATCTTCAGCTGGACTGAAGTCAAACTATCTAACAGAGAGAAGGAAGAGGAAACAGAGGCAAAAAAGGGAGATCTGAAAGGATAGAAACCTCCACAGAATTAAAGAAGAATCAAACAGAGGACGAAAAAAGGGGGATTGTTGACCTCTTGACCTACAAGCTTCGATCAGCTTCTTGCATCATCATGGACAAAGAGACTGGATTTAATAATGTAAACGGCTCCTCACAGGTACACACAGAGACATCCTCACATTTTAAACTCTCATACAGACATTAGGTATTATGTTGTAACAATAGTAGGTGAAAGGAGTATGTTTATATAGTAAGTATCATCTCACAGCAGCTCCATTTATAGATCTAATGGTCTTGATCAGCTATTTTAGAAAAAAACAGATCACTTGTTATGAACTGACATGTTTCTAATTTTTGTACTGACTAAAAATTCAATATTTTGATGCTTGAAAATGATTCGTTTAGTTGTTTAGTTATTTCCATCATTTCTTTTATTCTTCAGATGAATTTTTCCTCTTTGTTCTTCATGCTCTACTCTTTTATTCTTGATAACAAACCCATTTCATGCATCCGAGTTCTGTTCATGAAAATTGCATGACTGATGGCAACTTTACCATGTGTTTTTACTTGATAACACATAGACCAGTCTACACTCACGTTACAGAGGGTAATCTGCATTGTGTACTCTAGATTTTTAAGCATCAGCTGAACCTTGAATTTCTCATTTTGGAGGGACACATTGATTACATAATGGGAAGGTTAGCGCTGTTTCAACAGACTTTGGGTCCTCAAATGCTCTCAACAAACTATCTGAACTCAAAACCACAGAAGTAGGTGCATGCGAACACACACACATGAGCAGACTCACGTGTTCCCACAGCTGCCACATGCCTGTGACTTTTCACATGCACATGCTGATCAATGAATAAATGAGTAATTGAAATTGTTCAATAAACCAGCTGATAAACTCTGAATCAGAGATGTGCAGATACAACAGCACATTAAAGATAGGCGTCATGATCTCAGCTGATAAAATTATGATAATTTATGACATGTAACTGCTTCAAAGCTCAGATTTCAGTCATATTTTACCATTGACTGATCATTTTGAGTCTTTTGTACAACCGTTAATGGCTTGTTGCAATCTTAACTCAATCATGCTACAGTATCTGGTGCAGAAGTGAAGCACTTTTCCTTTTCAATTTTCTCTAATTTAACTCATAAATCTTTCGTTCTATAACAAGAGTTTTATGACTCTTACTTTCTTCTCAGTGTTAATACAGTTTGTCCTTGCAGGGCTGATATGGATGCAGATTAAATGTTACTGCCTCTACGAAACTCATTGACCCGTCTGCTCCTCTGCTCTCCTCTCAAACAGCATCAAGACACAGAGTTGTTTTCTTCTGAGGAAGACAGTAGTCTCTACTTTACCTACAGTGGAGGGTGCAATGAGCTGGAGGTCAGCGACCTGCACTATGAGGTAACTGACGGGCAGCCACACTCCTACACAATCACCTTAGCTGTATTTTTTCATCCTTCGGCACATGTCTGGATATGTCAATCATGCATCTACTGATTGGGAAATTGTATGCATTTGTGTGTAACACTTAGGTTGACACAGCAGCTCAGATCCCCTGGTATGAGAGGTTGTCAGAGTTCAAGTTGCCATGGGAGATAAAAGGAAACAAGCAGACAGCCATCAACAAGCTCAGCCTCCGAGTTCACAGCGGACAGATGCTGGCTGTCATTGGCAGCTCAGGTGAAACAAATCGCTTCAAATATCAAATAACATCCAGTTTCAGTAGTTTATGTAAAAGCCTCTTTGAATGATCTCGTGTGTTCAATGTCAAATCACTTTTATCAGCTCCGATCTAAGACACATCTACACTTTGAATCTCTAGCCTCTAACAAAGAAACAATGAAAACTGTCTCCATGATTCTGAGAACTTAAGAAAAGAATCTTTAACGTTTGGAGACGCAAAAAAAAAAAATCTGAACTTATTAAGAGATCCTAATACAGATTTCGACTCCTGAAGTGAGACATTTTTCTTCTTTTAGGTTGTGGTAAAACATCTTTGCTGGACATAATAACGTGCCGTGATGAGGGGGGCACGATGACATCTGGTCAAGTTCTGATTAACGGACAGCCAAACACTCCTCAGCTGGTGAAAAAGAACATCGCTCATGTCCGCCAAGATGATCGCCTTCTCCCTCATCTTACCGTCCGGGAAACTCTCTCCTTTGTTGCCAAACTGAGGCTTCCTACACACTTCACACAGGCTCAGAGAGACCAGAGGGTAAGGTTTCACTTCATCCTGTCACTCCCAGCTGAATGCTGAATAGAAAAAATAAAAAGTTGTTAGTCTGGAGTGTATGTTAAAGAGATCCCAGCATATGTTGCTTCAATTTTTGAGAAGGTTCTTAATCCCTGTCAAGTCAGAAAGCATAGAGACAAGAAAAAGTGCCAGTAAGTTCACCTTCTCCTCCTTTATGAGGCTGTTTTAGTCACAAAGATTCACAAAACACAAAGATCTTACTTATAAGTGACATAAACGTCCCGACTGTTTGCTCTGCTCTGTTTGCAGTATACTGTGTAAATCCATGATATATATTTTTTTTACTTTCAAGCAGACATGCTTATTCAGAAAAAAAGGTTTTGCACTTTAACTAAATGACTAAAAGTCTTGTAAGTTTTAAACAACAGACTGTCCCTGTAAAGTGCTGGTATTTTTTTTTTAATTTGTCACAGGTAGATGATGTCATCGCAGAGCTGCGTCTACGACAGTGCGCTCACACCAGGGTGGGAAACGACTATGTGAGGGGAGTTTCTGGAGGAGAGAGGAGGAGAGTCAGTATAGCTGTCCAACTTCTCTGGAACCCAGGTGAGAGAAAATTGTCAAAGCAATGTCAAGGACTTATTTGTGTCCAGTTTGGCTCCCCCGAAGACATCGTACACCTAATACCTTTACTAATGTTGTCATTTACATATTTAAATTGTGTTTTCTTACAAAAATTATGTCTTCTTACTAGACGATATACTGTTAGTAACAGTTTCGCTTCTTTTAACATGAGGCTTGAATTTTCATCACAAAATCACTTATCAGATTAGTTTTGTAAATTTAAAGATGTGCCAACCACAGGAAAGGTGAACAAAGACAAGTCAAGCCATTATGATATTGTCATTTATGGCTAAAGAATTCAACGGCTGTGTTTCAGGATTTACATTTCTTAAAAATATTATTATTAACATGAGGCTTAAATTTTCACTGTAAAAAACACAAAATCACTTATCAGATTAGTTTTCTAAATTACCCAAAGATGTGCCACCCACAGGAAAGGTGAACAATGAGAAGTCAAGCCATGAATAAACAACAGATGTGTAATTAATCACATGAATCAGAGTTTAAACACATTTTTTATGATATTTTATGATCAGACAAAATGATTGAAAACAACAGTGGTGTTTCATTGATCGCTGTATTGGTGCTTTTACATTTCAGGGATTTTAATCTTGGATGAGCCGACGTCAGGTTTAGACAGCTTCACAGCCCACAACCTTGTGATCACACTGTCCCGTCTGGCCCGGGGAAACCGTCTGGTCCTGTTGTCTGTCCACCAGCCTCGCTCAGATATCTTTCAGCTCTTTGACCTTGTGGTCCTGCTGTCGTCTGGTTCAGCTGTTTACTGCGGCCCCGCTCGAGACATGGTGCCCTACTTCACTGCTTTAGGATACCCCTGCCCACGATACTGCAACCCTTCTGACTTCTATGGTTAGTGTGTGGAAATGAAGTCCAAACCCTCTTTATCTGCATCTGTCTTACTTCAAACCACGGTGTCAAATGTGACCCACTCTTGTTCATAAGACTCATTTTGTTGGTACATTTGTGTTTGTGTAGTTGATCTGATCAGTATAGACCGACGCAGTCCTGAGCGTGAGGCTGAGTGTTTGGAGCGGGCCACGGTTCTGGCTCAGCAGTTCAGGGAAAAGGTCCAAGACACAGACGATCACATGTGGAAACCTTTGACTGATGTAGCACAGACAAAAACTGAAAGGTAGCAGCATGTCTTCATATCTTTATTCAAGAGGTTCACCCTTTATTATTTTCACTTTATGGGATACTGAGAATCTCATCTACATTTTCTATCCACAGCCCTCAGCAGCTGAGCCAGACAAGAGAAGAGGAAGTGATCACTATTTCAGAAAGAGCAAACAAACTGCCTGGCCGTCTACACCAATTCACAATCCTCATCAGGTATGGACAGCACACATGGACTGATTACAGCTCTCACACAGACACTCATCTACCTGTCCTCTTTCTCAGGCGACACATGTACAACGACTTCAGAGACCTGGTCACCCTACTGGTCCATGGCTTCGAAGCCCTCCTCATGTCACTGCTGGTCGGTTGTCTGTACTACGGGGCGGGAGAAGATCGTCTGTCCATTCAGGACACGGTGGCTCTCCTCTACATGATTGGTGCGCTCACTCCATTTGCTGTGGTGCTGGACGTCATAGCTAAATGTAAGTAAAGCAAACTTGAAGAAGGCATTTTCCTTTCTGAGAACAGTTTTAGCTTAAATACAAGATTGATGATAAGTTGAGAACAAGATAAATAGATAGTTAGAAAGTAAATGAAGAGTGTTTAAAGTTTTGACAGCTTTTTTAACGTTGTACCCTCACTTATTCATAACTATTCTGCGCTTTGCAGCTACTTTTCTTCAATAGTTGACATGTAGTAGTGGTGTGCTTATCGAAGACTTATCAGATACCTAAATGACGCCCTGTTCCTTCACTCCGAGTATAATCAGTCCCAATATTGCTTAGATAGAACGACTGATCCTGGCACACAGCCACCAAGAGACAATATTTAGTAAGTTCAAGGCCAACAAAAGTTATAAAGTTTTTTCAAAGTTCACTTCTGACTTACACACTGTACTTCCAGCCTGAAGAGACTAAATACATATGGAAAACCTTTGGAATCACAGTAAAAATACCTGCCTGCTGCAGCTTCAGAGTCTGAACAACTTGTGATTATTTTTGCTGAGTGGATGTTTAACATACAGTAAAAAAAGAAGAACTATTTGAGTCTTGAAGGACATCAGGGGATGTTAAGTCTTTATGTTCCCTGCAGGTCACACAGAGAGAGCGATGCTGTACCATGAGCTGGAGGACGGCATGTACTCTGTCACCTCTTACTTCTTTGCCAAGGTAACCCACAGTGAAAATGAGAATGCTTCTACCAGCAGGGGGCAGTCTCACTCCATGCTGCAAACACACCAGCATAATTACAACCACAACTGTGCCTCTTTGTAATTTGGTGTTAAATGGTGTAAAGGTTTTCTTGTGTGGGACTTTCTGGTTGTTTTTTCTCTTTAAATGAATATGTTTTCGTTTTCAGATCCTTGGGGAGTTACCTGAACACTGTGTGTTCACTTTGGTGTATGGCCTGCCCATCTATTGGCTGGCCGGGCTGAACGAGGCTCCTGAGCGTTTCCTGCTTAACTTCCTACTGGTGTGGCTGATGGTTTACTGCAGCCGGTCCATGGCTCTGTTTGTGGCTGCCTCCCTGCCCACTCTGCAGACCTCAGCCTTCATGGGAAACGCCTTGTTCACTGTTTTCTATTTGACCGGAGGGTTTGTCATCAGCCTAGAGAACATGTGGCTCGGTGAGAATGATTAATGGGAAAGTGTGTATAGAGAATAATATGCTGCACAGTATGTGATGTGAATACTTATGCATATGTTTGACTCCTCAGTGGCCTCATGGCTCTCGCACATCTCCTTCATGCGTTGGGGTTTTGAAGGCATGCTGCAGGTGCAGTTCAAAGGCAACAAGTATCCCATTACCATTTCAAACATCACCTTTAATGTGGACGGCATATATGTGAGTTAAAGTTACACCAATACAAAATCACTTTTTTTTTTTTATTTTGTTAAATTTTGGATCATCATTGGCAGGACAAAGGTTGAACTTAATCCAGGATAGCAACTATTTTCAAAGTAGACTAAATAAACAGCACAGCTAAAATCAAAGTGTTCAAAACATCTCTCTCCTCTGTTTGTCTTTCAGGTGGTGGAGGCCATGGATATGAATCAGTACCCTCTGTACTCATGCTATCTGGTGCTGCTGGCAGTCTGTCTGTGCTTCATGGGGCTTTATTACTTATCTCTGAGATTCATCAAACAGAAGTCCAGTCAGGACTGGTGAACACCCACAGACCAGCCTCTGACTATCAGGGTTCGACTAAGAAGACGTGTTTAATTTTGTGGCTGTAAAAGATGAGTAATCTTGGCTCTAGTTCGACTGGTTCGAAACTCTGTGCTTTCTGATTTTTCCTTATTTTTTATTAGGATTTTTTGGTAAAAAAAAAAAAAAGTAAGATTTACATTTTGAATTCTTCCCACATTTTTACCATAATTTCAAACTTGAGAAAACTCCTGTGCACTTTAATGGTAGACTTAACTACCCTGATACTGCAGCAGGGTGAAAGACTTCATGCTATGTAAAATGATTTTAACATACACAAATGTAAAAAGTTTCGATATGAAATTAATAAGATTTTGATTTAGAAGCACTTGTTGCAGTACCTCTAGCTGCTGCTGGGTGGCAGCAGAGCACTGCGGTATTTAAAAATGATTTCATTTTTTTCCTCTTTTCTGCTATTTCCTGGTAAATGATAAGAGCACTACTTGGGCAGATATCCATCTGTAGATTTTACTTGTTCCTTTTTCAATCTTCTGTTTTTTTTTTCCCCAACAGATTAATCTTTTGTATATGTAAGGTTATTTAGCTTTACAGTGTGTGTCAGTATAGGAAGCTCTGAAAAAAAGAGCCTAGTAGAGATTTATATAGTCACACTCAGAAAAAAAAGAGCTTGTACTTGTGTTCTCATAGATTGGAGATTATGTAAACTGTATTTTTTTTTTTTGCACTGGTGCAAAAGCCTGATAAATGTTTGACTGACATGATTTGAGTCTAAATTGGTAAAGTATTAAATCAAATCGCTCCCTTTTAAGCATGCCCATTTTTGTCATCATACTGTCTGCTATCCTTTTGGCCTCGTCTTTTGGCTGTGTGGTGTAGTTATTCACAGACATGCAATTTCATAAGCTCAAATAAAATGCTGATAAAACAAGTCTTTTAATCGTGTTTATCCGTCACATTGAAGCTGTTATTCGGTGCAACAAAAAGATGAAAAATTATAAAGGAAATCCCAAGTTTATGTTACTCAGTTATTGCAGGAAGGTTTATTTTTGGTCATCTAATTTTTACCTGATGTTAGTAAAACAAAAAGTTTAAAAATCAAGAGTACACCCTGTGTTCGTAAGAGATATTGGTGCAGATTTATTATGTTTTTGTCCACTGTAAACCAGTGACACTTTCCCCCTGCATCTTCACCTCTATCTAAAATAAGCTCAACTCCCTGGCCTGACCCGGACACCACCAAGTACACAACTAGAGTATGTGTGTGTGTGTGTGTGTGTGTTATCTAAGATCTGTCTCAACCGGAGTCCAGAACAGCTTGTGTTACAGCACAAATGAATATGTGAAGCCGATATTGGAGAGCAAAAAGAGCTTAGAGCCAAAAACTTGAAGACTGCAGATTCAGGTCAGGGGACAGAAGAGAGAAGAGTCTGTGTCAGGGTCAGACTCTGGAAAAAAAGCTAAAAAAAGGTTTGCAAAGGTAACATTTTACTGCAGATGCCTTAAGAGCATGTAAAAAAAAACCTCACTGTCAGTCTAATTATCCTTTATTAGGCTCTCTTTTTAAGTGGGTACGTACCATTTTCCTTCTTTAAGAATAGGGGAGGCACCTCCATATGGTGTGGGTTTCAAATTAAAAGCACACGCAAAACATTAGGGAATTTTTCAGCATGTTGTGTGCACTCAAACTCTGATACCAAGACTTAAATAAATACTACACTCTAAAATCAAAACAAAGCTCTATTTCAAAATAAAAGCACCCCCAGCATACTTTTACTGTGGGATTCCTGACATTCAGAACACGGAAACATATTTTAATAATTTTGCTGATCAAAATCGACCTCATGTTAGGTATTTCTAGTCTAGTAAATGTTTACAGGCTGTTTCTTGTAAAATATTCTGGGGTAACTATGGCAGATCGTGGAAAATATAATTACTTCTCATATACTAACATAAGAGCACAACAGCCTATAAGAGAGTCCATATTTTTATCTCTGGTCGGATCATGTCCTTGTACAGTTGTCTGTCAGAATGTCTTTTTCTAACACACCTTTTCAGGGTAAAACTTGGTGCACCAAGGGTCTTTGTGTTTACTGTATACAACAACCAAAACATATTAGATGTTGAAGGTCATATAATTGATGCATCAATATTGATTTGAGTCTTTTATTGCTATTTAATACTCCTGAGAGGAGCTTTCAGGTCATGTTGCTTCTGTGACAAGCGAAGTGGGTAAAAGTCTGATCTTTTGAACATGTTTCATGACCCCCCCCCCCCAAAAAAAAAAAAAAATATACAAAAAAAAAAAAATACATAACCTGCAACTCCTGATTATTGTTTGGTGCACAAAGATAAAATAAAAGGCAGTTTCACGGCGTGCGGTTTAAGACCTTGTACAACAACAACCTCACAGCAGAGGTGACAGGCACATGAAATAACAATAGAAACATAAACACCTGTTGCAGATGTTTTTAACTGCTATTTTGGATCATATTAAAGCATTTTATAATGTTTATAATATTCGTGTGAATCATCTATAAATCCAAATGAAGACCCTGACACAAATGTTTAATTCCTATCTTCATTTATTAGCATAAATACTTCTGTACATTCTCAACATCATCTTGGACATTTTCAGAGATGCAGTTGACAGACTCAAATACCAGACAGCTATGACATAATACCCAACATTTTAGATCACACAGCTTTTATAAAAAAAAAGGAAGGATAGAAGGAAGGGAGGAAGGAGGGAAGGAAGAAATCAGCGGGGTATGGATGGAGGGAACATAAGGGGAGGATGCTTCTTCATTCCTCAGGTGTCTCTTGGCCTTTGGTGCCCTCCTCTTTTAGCTTGTTTGCATAAAATCTAAAAGACTCCTGTAAAGAAAAAGACGATTTAGAGTCAAACGTGAAAGAAAAAGCAGAACTGCTCATCTGTTGTACGGTGGAGGTGTAAGGTGTGTGTGCAGAGGTTTGTTTGTGTGTGTTTCTGTCTCGCCGCTTTCCAAAAGTAAGCAGCTGTCGGAGCCCTCCTGGGTCTGTCTAAATAGTCTCCACTCTCTGACCAGGTTGCCTCGTTTCATCTTTAAATCCCCATTAATACACAAATAAGGGATTTGTAGTTCGCTCCCCAAACACGCTCCTTCCCTCTCAGCCTCTGTTCTGGCTAATTAATCAGGGGTTTGATCCAGACAAAGTGTTGTGCTTGGGTTTTTTGGGGAGGTGGGGAGAAGGTGAGAGCTTTTCTGCAGATTACACTGGCGTCTTACAATGTATGTTTGCTTTTTTTATGTAGTAATAAACGCTGATAAAAATGAAAGCTGTGTTAACGAAGGGAAAAAAAAAAATAAAGAGATCCTGGCAGGGGTTTGGAGCACCATCAAAAGGGTCCGTTTACCCTAATTATAAAACAGATTTTCCCTCAAGATCTAGTTTTTTGTCTACGTTTTGCAGTATCAGTTGTGGATTTTGGCCTTTTTCAACACTCTATAGAATTAAACTTTACTTGTGTTGCTTTGAGGAAATACAGTTTAGTTTGGTACATTGCACTGCAACACTTCTTACAGGAACAGTGCTCCTGATGGGCTAGCCTTTTTTATTACAGTTAAAAACTTTCTCCGGAACATGTAGTCCCAGTTAAAGGGATATTCCGGCGTAAAATTAATTTAGGGTCAAACACAACGCAACGCAGAGTTAGATATCCCCTCGAGAGATGAATGTTGCCGACCGCTTCCTTCTCTAGTTATAACGACTTTAGTAACGACCACACAATAGCAATACACAGCAGTCTCAGGAGCCACACACAAACCTCAACCAAAACTCACCCGCTCTCTTCCAGCAGCCGCTTGTTTGTAGCGAGACCACAGGCCAGTCCATTACAGACTACTGCGGGGTGACGCAGCTCAAGGAAGAACATTTATGATCTTTTTTTTTATCATTTCCTTGAAGTAATAATCAGCATATTAATTATTTTGCACTGCAGACACAGTAGTTCTTCTGCCTTAGCATCTCGGTCTGATTGCATTTCCACAAAGAAATGATCATAAATGTTCTTCCTTGAGCTGCGTCACCCTGCCTTAGTCAATGATGGACTGGTCAAGGTCTCGCTACAAACAAACGGCTGCTGGAAGAGAGTGGGTGAGTTGTGTTTAGTCTCTTTGCTAAAGAAATTAGGCAAAGTTAAGAAGATGTTTAATGACTAGTGCTGTGGCTAGGACCCTATATGTACTGTTGATGAAGTTAGGTGCTGTTCTGAGCATTATTTGTGGCTATAGAGTGGCTTTTTGGTTGAGGTTTGTTTATGGCTCCTGAGACCGCTGTGTATTGCTATCCTGCGGTCGTTACTGAAGTTGGTATAACTAGGGAAGCAAGCGGTCGGCAACATTCATCTCTTGAGTGTTTAGGGTTTATATGTGATGAACAGCTGGAACATTACAATGTTACCAGAATCATCTGTTGTCATGGAGCTGTGTGTACAAGATCAGTAGATTCTTTTCATTTCTGCTCAGACTTGGTATTAGTTGCTCTTTTAGTTTGAACATTTTGCTTGTGGACTGTATAAAATCATGCACAGTGCAACAGCGACCTCCTGTGAGGCCAAATTTTTCAGAGCTCCCCCTAGTGACAGGCTGCAGCATAGGTCACAAAATTCCGCCTCCTTGATTATAACAAGTGCAACACTGGTCAAACTAGAAAATCAAAGTACATGTCAAATTTTAGTTTTCATCATGGCGCTAATTTTTGTGCTCATAAAGTGTCATACAGGGGATGGGTGATGCTTGAATTAGTTTTTAGCTGTTAAAAATGGCGCATATGACAACATGATTGACAGCTTGGTTGACAAATGAGGAACAAATGACAAAGGAGATAAGCTTAGGGTAACGGTAGTTGTCATAGTACAGGTTCATTTGGGCAGTAAACAACATGTTACATGTTACAGCCAAATACATTGTCACTGAAGAAAATCTGTTGTGTTGGTGCCGAGAAAGGCTGTCGAAATGTTTGGGAGCCTACATACAGAGAGAAAGTAGTCGGAGCAGGTAGGAGGGCAGTGGACTGTTTCTATCCCAGACTTATTTGTGGAAACTTCTGAAAACGTGGACTATATTCACCTTTCCCTCTCCTTGTACCTCCTCTGGCTTTGCTTTGCTTATAAAGCCAGCCATCACTTAACTATCCTGACACTCAGTGAATAATGCAGCAGCGTCTCCACCTTCATCCCCTCTTTCTCCTTCTATCTTTACACTGCAGGTGAGTGATGGCGAGGTAAGAGGTGGGCTCTGGTCCACACCTGCCTCGGGGGGACAGCACACCAAAGTGCTGGGGGTTGAAAGGGCCGAATGAGTGTGTGTGTGTGTGTACACGTGTATGTGTGTGAGTCCACGGCCAAAAATAGGGCTACATCAACTTACAAAATGTGCAATGTGCTGAAACGCTAAAAAAACACTAGGAGCTGGGAAAAGAAGAGCGGCTATTGCAGTGACACCATCTCGCTTACACAGTGTATGTACTCTGTGACCGTGGGCAAAGTCTCTGTCACACACACACACATGCGCACACACAGGCTAGCTGCAGGCGTCTGTAAATTGAACTACCCTGAGCTACCCTGACTGCTCTGCCACATTACTACAGTGCACACACTGTGGCACACATTAGGACACCAGCTGGACATCTGCCAGCACACTTTAGGCTGCCGGGAGGTGTGCATGTTTTCCTATTTGTATGCTGATCTGTATATGGTAATGTTGTTGTGTTGATGTATCAATATAGAAAGGTTAAGGCATGTAAGTAAATTGAGACACGTCTGCAAAGTGGACATATCTTTCTCGGTTCTCTGAGCGGATAACACGAGTTTTTCTTCCGCTTACTGAACCTGAATGAGTATTTGCTTATCTTGTGATTTACCGACAATTAATATTTCTTAAGTTTGTTGTAAAAAATCATCATGATGGGGATTTGTAAAAAGCAAAAATGAAAGCTTTGTCAGGACAGTTCTCAAGAGGAAAAAGAAAAGCTTTTAAAACATTTGTTTGTTGAATGAAGCAAAGGCGATAATAAGTGATGCATTCAAGGGAGCTGGGATATCTCAACACTAATTGGCTTTTGCAGAACAGCTTCAAACAAGGTTATTATTAACTTTAAAATTTTTGACTGGAAACAGACCATAAGCTGTGATTTACAGATAAATCAAAGTCAGATTGATGTTTATAATATGGAACCTGCTGATTTGTGACTGCTCAATACCCCTAGAAGCATAAAACATGCAACAAATGGTAACCAGGTCAGGCACCCTGGTACGGGTTCCACACTTTTTAAAGAGATGAACGTTTTCCAAATTTATTAAAATCAAAATACATCAGTCTAAGATCCTAAAACATACAAGTTAATCACATATGCAGCTGAGTGATTGCACAGAGCGTCTCTTGGCACATGTGTGGTGTTTATACTGTACGTGTATGTTTGTAGGAGGGAGACTCACGGGGGGTTCAGTGAAGGGCACCGGCTCTCCTGCACTGCGGTAAAGCATAGCCAGCCGTTTGAGTGACAGCTCGTTCACAGTCACTCCCTCTTCTAGCATCTGCTCGTACAGAGCTTTGGCTGCTGGAAAGTCCTTATCCATGCCTGCCAGACGAGAGGGGAGAGAGAAAGGGAGAAAAAAGAGACAGAAAATTAAACGTGGTGTCTGAATGTAAACGCTCATTAAAAAAAATCTGATCTGTAGAAGGAAAAAAAAAGAATCAAACTTGATGGTGAGAAAAATTACGAAGGAGTATTAGGGCCATATTAAGAAAAAAAAATTAAGACTTTGAGATTAAAGTCATTACTAACGAGAATAAAGTCTTGGTAAAATCATTACTTATGAGAAAAAAGTTGTAATAAAATCATTATTTAGGAGAATAAAGTTGTAATAAAACCATTACATACCAGAATAAAGTCGTAATAAAATTATTGTTACACCTGCAGCAACCTACACCTGCAGAGGCACCGACACCTTATGGCTTATAGATTCATACGATAAACTAAAGCCAAATGCTATTGCTATAAAGGACTGCATTGAGGGATTTAGCCTCTGCACAGCTATTTCCAGCCATTTCCCCCTCCTCAAAAACAGCGATTTCCGACAAGTCCGCCTGGTTCTTTCTGCGGAAAATGTGCATTTCGTGCATATGTCCTGATACTTATGACAATGTGATGCTGAAATGCCAAAAGATTTATCTCCTTGTTTGTGAAACCTAGAAACTGAAGTTCAATTCATCTAAATGCTCCACAGCGCTCATTTATACAACTAACAACAGGTTAGAATAGCTATTAGCTATTACTTTATTCTCGTAAAGTAAGTAATGATTTTATTACGACTTTATTCTTGTAATTACTTTATTACAAATTTATTCTTGTAAGAAATGATATTACAAATTTTTTCTCGTAATTATTCTATTACGACTTTATTCTTGTAAGAAATGATTTTATTCCAACTTTATTCTCGTAAGAAATGATTTTCTTATGACTTTATTCTAGTAAGAAATGATTTTACTACAACTTAATTGTCGTTATTATTCCATTACAACTTTATTCTTGTAAGTAATTACTTTTTTAGGACTTTATTCTTGTCAGTAATGATTTTATTACGACTTTATTCCCGTAATTATGAAGTCTTAAGTTTTTTTTTCTTAATGTGGCCCTTAAACTGCGTCGTAGGAAATAATCTTATTACATACCAAACACAAAACATACCAATTTTAGATTCACATGCCTGCTGCAGTTTGAGCTGAAATCGACTACTTTGTTAACTATCTCTTTTAGTAGGACAGAACTAAAACTAATGACTGATAAGAAGAAATAATGTTCCTAAACATCTGTTAGTCAGATTGGAATACATTTGTGAGTGATTATATGCATCAAAAGAGACAGAAACAAAAGGAGTCTGGTCTCTGCTCTCTCGAGAAAAAGTGTTAGAGACACAAGAGAAAGGACGATCTTTAAAAAGTAATAAAAAGCACACAGACAGGGCAGAGAACAGAGGCCAGCAGAGCATCTCTAATTGTCTCCCCTATGGCAGCCTTGACCAACCAGCTAGCTAATGCTAATTAAATAGTCATGTCTGCTCATCTCTACAATGACAAGATAGGAAGGAAGGACGACAAGAGGGTGAGAAGGTGAAGTAAAGGGGAGGACATGAGGAGATGAGATGTAAGCATGAAGGTAGAAGAAGAAGTGAAGGGAGGACAAGGAGAAACCGAGGACAAGAAAAGACAGACGGGGAGTAAAAGGGTGGGGGAGATCAAGAAGCGATTGAGAGGAGGAAAACTGAAAAGGGGAAGTCGAGTGCTGGACCGTGTTGCAATTAGCACGCTAGGCTAGCCAGGACAGCTAACTCATTAGAGGACATGTGTTCCTCTAACCCCTGAATGTCTGACTACACACACACACACACACACACACACACACACACACACACACACACACACACACACACACACACACACACACACACACACACACACTGCTTGACCTGATGCATTGTTAATGGATACGCAAATGTTGACTTAGCCACAGTCCACCGAGCCGCTAGCTGCACCGTTAGCGGCTCCACAAGACGCATTCAGAGCTCGTGTTAGTGTGTCTGGGTATGTGTGTGTGTGTCTTACTGTGACATTTCATCAGGAAGGTGTTCACTCTTTCCTTCTCCAAGCAATCTGGAACCAGGCTCAGCAAGTTCTTGAGCTTTTCCAACTGCAGACACAAACAGAAATCATTGGTGTGTTTACATTCATTCAGATACATTTAAAATTGGAAGTAACTGTGAATAAAAATGTAAACACTGTTTTTTTGCTCTAATTGCATGAAAAAAGTGGTTAAAAAAAGCAACATCTAAAACTCTGTCTTGATATATGGATGCCAAGGTGATCAGCATTTGTATTTCAAGTAGCTGCCCTCCACTTTCGGACTAACCTGAACTTTTAAATGATACAAAGGTCACAGATTTCAAATCAACACCACACCCAAGACGCTGGGGCAGAAAACCCTCCTCCAGTACAATAAAAGTTTGACAGATTTCGACCTAAAATGAAGCTTAAAAACTGCTTTTAAAAACAGTTGTATCCTTGTATTATAAACAAATAAGTTACATTTTAAATCTACATAAAGCTTCAATAAACGGTTGAATAATATTTCCTACTTGTCATAACATGGATCTCATGCAAGTCTCTTAATGTGTGGATGTACCTGTCCAGGAACCTCGGTGGTCCGTATCAAGTAGCCGAAGAATGCGTCTTTCTGTTCGGCTATGGCGTTGCAGCGCTACAGCAAGACAAGAGGGACAAAACAAGATAGACAGCCAGAGAAAGAGAGAGAGATATGATGTGAGATATAGGCAGTGCAGACTCTCCAACCTGTACTCTTCAAACACATAAGAGTGGACAGTGACCAATGAAGCTTTTGAATTCTAATCAGTTAATAGGACGGTAATTACAAGACATTACAAATCCTTGCATTTTAATATGAGCTCAAATGGTGATTCCTTGGCTTTTTGGAGCCAGCCTCAAGTGGACACTGTGGGAACTGCAGCTTTTTGCACTTTGGTCACTTTAGAATAGAATAGAATAGAATATTCCTTTATTGATCCCCATGGGGGTAATTTTTTCACAGCAGCATCACAGACAAAGAGTGCAAAAATGCAGTTATAAAAATAAAGATCCTAATATTAAGAACTTAAATAAATGTAATAATTAAGAAAAAAAATAGAAAAAGGAAAAAGGGAGAAGAAAAATAAAACTATCTACAATATACACAATTTAAATACCAGAAAAAAGTGGTGGTGTAAATCCAGTTATTTCACACCAGAGCTGTTTGGTCTGCTTTAAACGGACCAGAGTTCGTTTCCTCGGATAGTCCGCTTCGTTTGGGCAGGTGTGAAAGCTCAACCGAACTCTGGCGCGGACCAAACAAGCGAACTCTGGTCCACCTGCAAACGTGGGTCCCTGTTCGCTTGCAAGTGAACCCTGGTTCGGTTCGTATGCAGTGTGAAAGCTCACCGGACCAAACACGGGACCAAATGTATGTAATGACGCTATACACAGAGCATACGCAGGACTTTGGGTTTATATCAGAATAGACTCAGAGAACATAGATAACCTCATCAGCTAATAAGGGAATACACTGAAAATACTTCAGGAACAAGTCTTTAAATTATCAGGTACTGTCTACTAAAAAGTGGAATAATCTACAGAAAATTAAGATTGAAAGCACTGATGTTTTTTCTGATTTCGAAAATAAACTGCGATACTTTGTGATGGAAAAATCGCAACTTAAGGTCTCTTTTTGTTGGTTTTCATTTAACTACACACAAACCAATATATCCAATAATGACCCAACACAAGGAGACACTACCATTGCATTTTTTTAAGAAGACCGCAGCTGTTCAGATGGATTTCTATGTGAAAACATCCCAATTCGACTCTCTCAGCGATAATCTGAGAGACTGCTTTAGCTGAAGACTTAACCCTTGCATCACTGCTTATCATGGCATGCAAACCTACATACAATACACTCTGTCTGTGTGTAGCTGTGTGTGTGTGTGTGTGATTCCAGGAGATGCATTAACAATGCTAAGTGAATGAGTGTATGTTCTCCTGGCTGAGCAGCAATAAGGTCCGATTACTAGCCAGTCGTAAACTAACGTGTTTCCTTCTCCAACTGAATTAAAAGTAAGTGGCCTGTGAGGCTTTTAACAGGATGACCCCCCACACCCTCTCTCTCTCTCTCTCACACATTCTGAGCAGTAAGCTGCTGTCTTTCTGAGTCACAAAGCAGCAAAATGGCTTTAGCACAATCAGTCAATTAGAGCAACACAGCGCCACTTCACTCAACTTTGCTCTGTGCTCTCTCTCTCTCTCTCTTGCTCTCTCTCTCCTCCTTTTTTTCACCCTCATTGCAATACCAACCACTCCCAAAGGTGACAGTCAACCATCCAGGCCTACCGTCTCCCCTGCCTCTCACACATACCGCCTAAAAGCTCTCTACATCGAGGGAGTTCTTCCTCTTTTTCCGCAATCAACCCTCCCAGAGCACACACGCACATAAGCAGCCGTAGCCGAGTCGTCTGCCTGCTTCACTTCTTAATGACTGACTTCATCCCTCTCGCTCTCCTCTTGCTCCCCACCGACCTCACCTCCTTCTCTCCTGATAGCCTTGTCATCATTATTGTCTGCTTGCCTACTTAAAAGCTTTTCAGAGTTTTGGTCCTGCTTCACTTATGATGGAGGAGTTGGGCTGCTACCCTCCAGCGACCCTGGGAGAGCGGTTACGGGAAGGGGGGGGAAAGAGGACGACGTAAACAGGCCATGGTGAGGGACCCAAAAGAAAAAAAAGCACTGCAGTTGAGGTGGGGTCACATTAGTGTCTGAATTAAGACTGTGGCAACAAAGACAAATGGGAAACGTGTTTTAAAATAGTCTTTCCTTAATGTGTCCTTGTTATTTTTCCTCCTATCCGACACCGACCCCTACTTTTTAATGGTGTTTATGTGATGTCTTTAAATCCAGCTGTGTGTGGAGTTCAAGGTTCATTACATGGAGGAAATGTGGCAAGGCTTACTTTCCAAACTATGAGTGAAATTAGGCTGTGAATCATGTTATTTTGTCCTTACTTCACTTTATCGTCCTTTTTTTCCCCCCTGCTAAGAATATCTCAAACATGTCTTGTCCCAGGATAACTAAAATTGAAGAACTTGTTTCTTAGCATTCCTCTTCCGTCTTGTAAAGAGGAAGGCAACATTTCAAATCAAGCTGCATATCAAGCAAGAAGCATATTATGGCTTCAAAATCATGTAATCCATGGTTCATGTTTAAATAGTGATGAAGATGAGAGTGGCGAGAAATGTATCTGTTCATTAACATGCATGCCAGTCAGACATCCCTGTTTAAAGATTGAGAGGGATAATCACTCAAGATGTCAGGGATGGAAGAGGAGCAGACACATGTCGCTTCCATGTCTGAGTGGATCCAGCAGGGTTTATGAGTCCTACTGTGTCTTCAAGTATCCCTCGCTGTAAGTCTCGACCCGGGACGCTCTTTAAACTGACCCACATAGTAAATAAAAGATAGAAAGACTAAACCAGGATCTATTAGTATCCAATTTCTGGACTGTAAAAAGGAGGTATTACAACTTGAATTCTAATGTTGTAAAGGTCCCAGCCTTCTTTATTGCATGTTTAGAATATTAAATACTGACACCTTTTGTGTTTGAAGCTCTTTTCCTATGCTGTTTTGACCTCATTACTTGCAGTGGGAATTACAAAACTATAAGTTAAAATGATTAAAATGGATCAAAGGGAAACAAGAAAATATATCAGAGTCTCTGTGGATTTCAACAAGTCAAATTTAAGACTTTTTATAGACCGTTGTGAATATAATTTCAGACCCATTTTAAATCCCTACTGGCAAAAAGTACTAAAGAACATTTTACATTACTTCAAATTAATCTTTATTTGTATGTAAAGTTATTTGTAAATGAAGTTAATACATTTCTAAGACCTTTCAAAATCATATTTAAGACATTTTATGAGATTTTAAAAGAATTTTAGACATTTAAAGGCCTTATATTCAAATTATTGGATTTTAGAAATGTTAAGACTTTTTAAGACCTCGCGGATACCCTGGATAAAAGCCGCAAAGATTATTAGATCATAATGCTAAAAGGTGATAGAGTGCTCAAATTGAGAGTATTAAGTTGCTCATGACTGTGCACGTGCAAATAAAAGGCTGAGAGGGGCCCTGAAACGCAGCGTCTGTATCTCAGTTTGTTTTCCCTTCTCCCTTCTTGTTTAAACTCTCTTCCTCCTCATCTTTCCTCGTGTCTCTCACTCATCCAGCTCCTTCATATTCATGTCCCCCGGCTCAATGCAAAGCCATCGAGCTGTAATGTATGAACCGTGTTGAATAAGTGAAGTGGCAGGAGGCCAACTTCCGACCACCAGACTCAGAGGAGGAGTGTGGGTAAGCTTTTCCTGACACAAATGTGACGGTGGATAAATAAGTCAGTGATAGTGGCGGGTTACAAAACTGGACGAATACATCAGGCAGTTGTGATGGACTAAATTCATCCCCACCTCCCTTGTTGATTCTTTTTTTTTTAATTACTTCAATATATACTTATTTCAAATGCAGCCAAGTGCAAGCTACTCAAAGGGGGCAGTGCGCATCAGGACAGAGTGCTCCACACTATTTAAAATTTATTTAAAGTGGCCCGAAAAGAAACTTTTCACAGAGCTTTGCTGGTGTTGTACTGATCTTGCTTTTCATCCAATCTAAATATCAACACTAGCATAAGTGACTAAAGTTGAAAAATATGAAACTTTATAACCTTCATTTACTGTGTAACACGTGGCTTTTTCTTGAGCGTCTGTTTTCTTTCATTTTAGCCGTTTTAGCTGTGAATGAAGCTGTGGTTTGAAACTCAAACAGGTTGGAATATCACCCATTAACTATAGGGCAAATACTGCATCTTCATATACTTGATGTGTATTACAAATAACGCAGATAGAAAAAAAATACACACACACACACACCACATGTATGTATATCATAAACATATATATGACTATTTGTCTTTGGTTATGTCTGAATGTAAAAATTGGATTTTAACTTTGAAAACAAAAAAGTGAAACTTCTGATGACTTTACATTGTGTTTGAATTCTTTTACAGTTTATTTCTATCAATACCAGCAAATTTCCCCTAAATTTTAATTATTTTGGTAATCGGAGTATCTGATTCCTGGAACAAAAAGACCAGAAAGACGTGTAAAACTGTAGCTCATCTAAACCCAAACAAAAAAGTATAGGCGGTATTAAAATATACTTGGTTAAAATCTACTGAAACACATTTAGATTCCTACACTTATACTTCGCATTTTCCCACGTTTGTTGTTTGACTACATAGATTTTGAGACCCATGTGTAAACACACTGACAAACACACACATTGACATCTAGTACTCACAGCTAGCATGAACTTTGCATCCTCTATTTTGCCGAAATCCACCAGCTGGAGAAAGAGATCTGTTGCAGGTTGGTAGAGGGCGAAATGATTGGCTAGTCGCTCAGCCATTGCAGCCACTGAAACACAACAACAAGACACAAACATTTTGTTTAACTGGAATACTATTTAACAGTCCTCTTTCACAGCATGTGTTCATTTTTTGATCAAAATGTTTGCTTTGTGTGTGTGAATGTGAGCGTCTTACACTTGTCCATGGCTTTGTCATTGTTTTCCTCCATGACCTTCTTGTAGACGAAGGATATTCTCGTGTTTTTGAATTCTGGATTCGTGAGGACTCCCTCCAACTCTTCTAAAGCTAAATCCACATCACCACTGGAGGAGGTTGATGAAAGGAAGGAAATAAGAGTGAGTTTAGTCACAGTAAACAATACAATAAGACAACAGATAATATCCAATTACCTATTTACAACAATTGTCACCATAAAACCAAAATAAGATGTCTTCCTAAATCAACAGGTTTCTTGCCAAACTGTCTATACTAAATTTACTAAACAGCCAAAACTCCGACACCTTACTCCATCTTTCTTGAATAAAGGGAGCACTTATTTCTACACTGGCTTTGAAATACCGTTGAAAGATTTTATTCGATTACAAATTTGTCCATATGGCTGAAATAAGAAAGACTAATTAGATCAGAGAAAAAACTCATGATCCTGAATAAATGTTATTGTCCACTTAGGGAAGGACATTAGAATAAAATTTTATGAAAGAAAAAGTCTAAATTGAAGAACAAATTAATTAAAGAATAATTTATTAAGATGACATTGGTTTCATATTCATTACAGCCTCCCGCTGAGTGCAGACCCCTAAACCTTCCACTGACGCTTGCTCGAACCCGCTCAGACTGTGAATGTTTTTCTGCTGAGGTTTCCAAAACCAAAAAACAAAGCTTGAAAACCAGAGCACTACAAATCTAAAACAACTCGATCTGGCAACCCGACCTCGCTGCTAACACTTTCCGCTGCCTGCTCTCTCCTACCGTCACCAGTCGTGATGAATATTTAACATGCGGGGTGTGTGTGCGTCTTTGTGTATGTATATGTGAAAGCGTTCAGAGGTGGGGGAACATATCTACGCTGATTGTTGCGACTGGGACCGTCTGAATAATTCAATGGGGGGCCCCTCTAAATGTGGCGCTCCGCTTCCTGGGCCTGCTCGCTTTTTCCGCCCCGGCTCTTAACAAGTCAGCTTGAGTCAGATACAGCGGGGACGCACGTGTCAGAGCCGCTCAGAGCGCTGCTCCCAGAGGTCAGGGTTCAAGCTGACAGGCCCTTGCTGCGATGGCCAATCGGGCGTGAGACCGCTGTGCGATTCTCCACTTCCTGCTGTCCCTCTGAGCTGGCACGACAACAATGCGGTTCGAGCGGGGGGGGACAGGACTAATGCTGAAGGTAGCGCGATAAAAGTTTGATGCACAGTGTATTTTATATTTTGTTCTCTTTTGTTTGAGAAGCGACAAAGCCGGCGTGGAGGATGGGAGTTTTATGACATTAAAAGGACGCCATGAATAATCCTTTCACGTCTGTGTTTCCTATTTGTACTTGACGCCCCGCTCGCCCTCTAATCTTTAGGAGTGCATTAGTCTGGGTCTTGTCACACTTAGTCGCTGGCATTGCATTAACCACTTTGTCTTTCTGCATACCAGCCAGAGTTTGCAAAGCAGTACAGATGACTACATGTTGGATGGTAAGTTCTGGCAAAAATCTTAAGTTTTGTTCATCCATGTTTGTTTTTCTTTTTAAGTGTCTATCCCTAAATATCCGTCTCTATATGGCTCGGTTATTTTCTGCAAGTGTCCCACAACTTTTATAAAACATCTTATGCAGGAGAATATCTGATCTTTGGACTTCAGATATCGTAGAGACTTGACTGTTACAGATTTAGGTTTTGTTTTGTGAGGAATTTAAGCAGCACAGGGGTTTCCTTACCTAGAAAATTAGTGCCAAACTCTTAATTAACCTAAAATCATTAAATACACCCTTTGATAAGCCGTCTTACTTCCTGATGTATGCCAGGGCCTTGTTGTTGGTAAACACCATTTTGGACATGTTTAAGGACGTCCCGAGTTTCTGCATGAGTGACTCAACTTCCTGGATACCCGCGACATCGCCCTCGTCACCCATGGCCTGAACCAGTCTGGTGATAGCGAGCTGCCTTGGCACTTGGTCAAACTGCAGCATTGTCCTCAGCTGCTTAAGAGCCTCTGTGGGACAGCAATTCAAGAAGTGAGTATGCATGTGTGCGGTGTGAGTTTGTAGTGTGTTTGCGTGTTTTTTTTGTGTGTTTCTTACCTTCAAGCCGGCCTTTCTTACTCAGTGTGACAATGAGCAAAGTGTTTGCCATGTCACCTAAGTAAAAGTTTGGCAAATGGGTCTGAGCTCTGACAAAGACAGAAAATATTTCTTATTAGCTTCTAATTTCACAACAAGGATGAATTTACAGACCTCAGAATATCTACAGCTGGAGAACGCATACAAATAAGTTGATGTGTTATTGATGTTTAACATGACAAGACTCTTTTGATTTGTGCTGTTGACTGGTAAAAACTGGTGTTTTTTTTTTTATATATAATGATTCAATTCTGTCGCACATCCTGTCAAGCAGCACATCCAACAGTTCACAAAACAAAACTATCTTAAGCTGTTTTAACAGAACTGACATTTTGATCAACAGTTGAAGACCAGAGGAAATGTAACAAATGCTAACAAAGGAGTTATTAAACTTATTATACACGTGTATCTACTTTAAACCTTTACATGGAGCCATTACATAGACCGGACTGACCTCGAGATCTTGTTTCTGGTTCTATAAGTAAAGTGTGTGTTTTTGGTTCACATAAAGGTTATAGTGGTTAGCCTGTCTCTACTGCATGGCTACAAATGTTGTCACCAGCGCATTGTGTGTGGCACCTGTTGCAGGGGGTGTTTTGGCTTCATGCTGTCTAAGTGGATGGAGGGGGAGAAGTGTCAAGGATACTAAAATAAGCAGCTAGCTTAAAAAACTCAGTGTCCAAACATAGTTTCATATAGGTTGTGACCATAGACTGTATATAGAATGGACAGAGTCTGCCTTCTCGCTGGGTGAAGTCACTCCGAGAACAGCACCCTCTGTTGGCGGGCTGCAGTATAGGTCATAAATCCCGCCTTCGCCAGCAAAGCTTATGGAGCTGTGGACAAACTTTAGAAATGTATTACACAGAATATAAATTTTTCTCTGACATGTATTTACTGTCAGACTGGTTTGTGCTCAAGTCCTCTTTTTTCTGTACAGCTCCGTTTTTAAAAGTTATTAGGGGGTTCATGTTTTCTTTGATTGACACCTGATACAGCCGATGGGCATAGGCTGATTGCGTAGCTCATTGCCGAGCGTCATCACAGCGACTCTCGGTGACTCTCCCGCCAAATGCGCACAATGCTACTGCGCAGCGCTGGTTTCAGGAAATGAAGGAAAATCACGGAACTACCGAGAGCTTTTTGGCTTCAGATCCGTATACAGGCGGGAGGCGGAACTAAGTTGTCCACAGTATATACAGTCTATGGTTGTGACTCATTTGGATAATACATGGTAAAAAAAAAAAAAAAAAAAGCGGTACATTTATAATTTAACCCGCCAGTGTATGTTATAAAAGACAGTACTGCAAAACTGCAAAAGTCTCCTACAGAGTTAATATGTTAGCTTGTAAATAAATATAGTCAATCATATGCAATTCAATAGCCTAATTAAAAATTATGTTTACCAATGAGAAGATTTCATCAACATGTCTGACTGATGCATCAAGTATTAGATTTCACCATCAACGTGAAAGTCCATCAATTCTAAGTCCTACACTAAAAGCAAACCTTAATATTCTGTGATGACTGACTTAACATCTTTTTTTGGTGTTTTAGTCTTTGGGTACTGCGTGTGGCCATTAAACAGAATCATGTTTTGAAAACCGTATTAGATATGCAGAGTGGATAAACCGAGCTGAAAGGCAGAAAACAGACAAGACAATAGGAACAAATGTGATCAACCACGAGTCTGAGCCTCTTGTAAAGCGCCTGCTGTGACCCTGAAAATAATACAGACATCAAACAGTTGATTACTCCCCGCTGAGCTCTCACATGTGTGTGTTTGTAAATCTGTGTGTGGTTTTATTTGGGACAGGCTAGATGCTGCAGTTTGGAGAGCTCTGGAAGCTGCCCCCTGCTCCTCACACACACACCCCTCCTCCTCCTCGCTTTGACTATATGCTGTCCTTTTCAGCCTTCCTTCTTTTCATTTCTGTGCCTCTAAAACCTCAATCAAGCTCGCCTCCCGTCTTTTTTTGATTTCTTATTATAGCCCCGCAACCAGATTAATCCTTCCGCTCAATTGAGCATCAGGCCGGCAATCCTTATCACTGCGGCGACACCAGGCCAAGCGGCATCCAGCAAGTGCGGTGACAGGGTCACGGCAGAGATTGGAGTGAGAACAGGGTCGCCGGCAGATTGCAGTGGAGACAGAGCAGAGAAGGAGGGAGGGGTGGTGGGGTCAGAGTTATTCTTATCGGGTGGAAGAAAATCTCCAGAGGATGTCTCTCACTCACCTTCTCCCAACACACACACTGATGCCCTCTCTTTGCTTCTCCGTCTAAGGGGTATTGTACTCCAGCCAATGAATCCATCATCCACCTCTTCCTCCCTCTCTCTCATCATCACTCTCTCCCAATCCCTTAATCTCACCATAAGCACCCTGCTGCTCAATTCTGTACAGATTACCCCAAAACAAATACGCATACACCCACATGCACAAAGAATTAATGCCTATAGCGTCTTCATTAACCCCGTGCGTGATTAAATCTTGCCCTCCTTCCCCTCTTCACTCCTTCTTTCCCATTTAGCTCTTTTTATCTCCTTCCTCTCCTCCTCATCTTCACTCTCCTCTCAGCTCATTTCACTTCTCATTTAGAGCGTAGATAAACGAAGCTTTTATCCAGGCAGGGATGCCATAAACCAATTCAAACAGAGCCCGGAGATGGGTTATCACTCATATTTCCTCGTGCTTGTTGAAACATGGGTCGAAATTTGATACAATTATTCTTCATAACATAAGAGAGTGAACCATGTAGAGAGGCGAAAACAAGGGGAGAGGCTGATAGCGTAATAGATGTTTTTACATGTTTTTTTTCTTCTCTCTCTCTCTCTCTCTCTCTCACAAATGAGCATCTACATCTCCTCTTTCAGAGTGTTGTGTCATTATACTATTATCTCTTTTTTTGAACACTTTGCACTTGTGCTTTCATCTGTATGGAGAAAGTGATATAAAGGAACGAGACAAAAGAAGATAAAGGAAAAAAAGGAGGAGATTACATAAAAAGACAAACAGAGCTGAAAAGATCAGCGCTGCCCTAAGCTCAGATCTCTAATTCCTCTGTCTGTCCATCTATTTGTCTCCAGGCTCAAGCTCTGATACTACTCGAGCAGCACAACAACACATGATACATTACTAATTGGAAGGAGATTGATGTTTTTGGGAAAAGTCAACCACTTCCCAGAAAACCAAAATTAATCTGCACTTCCATCCTTGTATGTGTGTGAGTATGTGTTTGTGTGAGTGTGTGTATTTTGGGGCTTAGTAAGAACCACTGTTCATATCCGACAGGACTGAATGTGTTAGCACACAATCAGTTTATAATCCTCATGTGTATAGAGGAGTTTTAGCCTGAGGTGACCTGGTGCCGTACAGGCTGACCATTGCACATGCTGAATCTTTCTTCTGTTCGCTTTACTACAAAGATATCTTCACTGTGAAAAAACTATTTACTTTTATTCATTCATATTTATTTCATAACTACTTAGATTTATGATGATTGTAGTTCACAGGATACACCTAGTAGGGGTGGGAGAAAAAATCGATACAGCATAGTATTGCGATATTTTGTCTGGTGATATATCGTATCGTCTCATTGAGCAAGTAGCTTCAAATTAATTGCTAAAGTGAAGTCAAATCTATGATAATGGAAAAATAAAATCAACTGTTTGTCCGGGGAGGTTGGCAGAGGTGATTGACCCGACACATAAGGTTTGCGAGATGTGTTACATGAAAATAAAATACAGTGTGAATAATAAACATAAAGAAAAAACAAATGCGAAAATAGCTAAACAATTGAAAAAATTGTATGAATCGCAACATATTGTATCGCAATACTCACTGTTTTGCAAAATGTTTAAAATCGCAATAATATGGTATCGTGGCTGAAGTATCTAGATAATATTGTGCCACTAGTGATTCCCACCCCTAACCCTAGAGGGTTGGGGAAGGCTGGAGATAGATAGGAAAAGTGTGGGAAGACATGCAGCACACAGGCGTGGGAAGGACACAGTAAACTATAAACTACAGCCTTTATATGATTGCAAGGTCATCAAAACCCCAGCTCTGATTATTTTTTAAGGACCAAAATAACTGGACTGAAAGGAGGGGGTGCAGTTGTTTTTTAAGAAAACAAGTGCAAGGTAATAATATTTAAAGAGTCTACTCTGATTTATATCTGTAATATTTTCTACCAAATATAAATCAGCTCAAAGACAAAGTTTTTTTTTTGTCAGTAGTGGCTGCAGCAATAAGTTTTTTTTCTGTTTTATTCGTTTATTTGACAGGGACAGTACATCAGGCATTGTTGCATCTAATTAAAGAGCAACCAATGCTGTGTTTGCAGGACTTCTAGCCATGGCTAATTTGCGGTCCTCGTCCCTGGTTAGACAGTAGGAAATACGGCAAATAATACATAAACCACTGAATAAAAACTAACATTATAGCAGGTGCAAACAGGCAATCATATTAATAATACACTCACATGTCCTTGGCTTCCATGGCTTCTTCCAAGGACCCCTCAGACAACAGGGCACGGATAAGCTGGTCATAAAAGACGGGGCCGGCAGGACTCTTATCCTCAGCATCCTTCAATTTCTGAAAGGCTTCTGTAGGTCCGGAAGAACAGACAGAAGAAACAATGAAGAAGAGATTAGACACGATGAAGAAAAGCAAAAGCTCAAAAGATCTTGAGTACTCTGTTGTCAAAAGTGTGAATACAAAGGTTAAATTCAAATTCACACTGTTTCATTGCTACGAGTTGATGCTGTGTTTGAAATCTGTGCAGCTATTTTGAGCAGAAATTCTTACTTAAGGAAAATTTCCAAGCAGTCACTGAAAGTCAGCATTATCTGAATTATCATATTTTCATATTTTCATAACACAAGGCTCTAACTGCGAGCCCACATTTCTGCTGGACTGTATGGAGGGAATATTTTTTGCCAGGTTAAAACTGATAGGCTTCAAGTATTTAAGTGCGGCGAGTCTTTGCACTCCACAATTGTCTGAAAGTTTGTTAGGCAGCTCCAAATCTCATGGTTTGAGTAAACCAGCTCTCGTGTGATGAGAACAACGCTGTTTTCCTACCTTTAGCTCTTCCACGCTTACATTGGCCAATCAGCTGTGATTCGTGTAAAGTGGGTTTGGGGGGCTTTGGGGGTTTTGTTTCTGTCTCTGTTTCTGTTTCTGTTGCTTGCTCCTCGACCTGCTCAGTTGTGTCGGCTTGTGTGATCTCATCTTGTTGGTACCATATCTGAAAAAGACACGCATGGGGGAAATCAGAGAAAGAACTCAGTGTGATGTTGCATCAAAACCCTGCTACATCCAGCATTAAAGCCTGTTTACATATTCAACTGTGCAAGCAGTGAACTGGTGTGTGTGTGTGTATGTGTGTGTATGACAGTGCAATAATGCTGGGCCAGCAGGGCAGGGTCTCATAATGCTCGGTCACCCATGTAGCAAGGAGGGGAGGGGGTTAAGCTGTATTGGCTAGGGGCAAATTAGGTCTGGCACCCCAGGGGCAAAAATGAAAGTGTGTGTGCTTTAGAGAGAGTATGTCGAAACAGGGGTGTCAACCTAAGAGCCCCAGGGGTCTCTAAGTTCAGCGCTTCAGGCAACAGCAATCACTTCCTGTCTCGTCACGCTCTGGGCTATTGGAGCACGCTCATGTTCGAAGCAACACTGCGAAAAAAAATGCAACAAGGAGGAAAGGAATCTAATTTATCTGAAGCAAAAGAAAAGACCTCCTCTGCTATTATTGTGCCATTGTTTTGTGACATATTTAATTCTGTCTGCCTTGTTTTATCTTTTGGGCGGAATAAAGTTGAAGCCACATGTGCATATATAACTGAGAATCCAGCAGCAGCCATATGGTGGCATTAAGCTGCTGGCTAAATTAGTCTGGCATTAAAGATTTACAGACAGATCAAGCTGTAATTCCTTTCAGCAGCCAGTCGCTCTGATTGACCACACTTCAGATCAGGAGCTTCAATCCTGTTTCCTCTGCATGTAATGAACAGGAGCTTAAAGTGGAGCAGGGTGGTGGTGGTGGTGGGGCCCCGGGTCTGTATGGAGATAAGAGTTCAGGGGTTTTTCGGAGGGGGTGCGGGGGGGTACTTCGTATGATTAGAGGTTGGGGTCAGTTTGTGATTTGGTTAATCTAAGCAGTGTGAAAAGAAGTGAGAATAAGACTATTGTGTTTTCAATGATGAGATTCAGCATCAGTTATTATTCAGCTTTGCTAATCTAATGAGACTCCAACGGACAGTTCTGATGCACGAATGCAGCAAACATGCAAAGACATTCAACAGTAATATTCTGAACATTTCTCACTTTCTGAAGCTACTAAATACCATAATTCTGCAAATTTATGGTAAACACATTGCTTTTTTGGTTGTGCATGTAATTATTATATTCTTAATAATCTATTCTGTAGGACTCTAATTTGGCCTTGAAAAAACATAACCATTGATAGCACAGAAAGGGTTTTCAATTGAGGATTAAATAAAACAAAAAAGGGAGGATACTGTCACATAGTAAAAGCTAGAAACAGATCAAGTTTGCCATTTTCTCTACAAAATGATAACAGGATTATTGCCAACATTTTTTACTGCCTTTCATCAGCTGATAATTTCATTACTGTAACAAAGGGTGGCTCTGTCCGATTATGTCCAATAGTTAGAGACAGTAATGTATGCTGATGCTGCATTGTGATTTGTGTTAAACCCTCACTGCTGCCTGCTTTGTGTTATGTTTGACCTCAGGCACTTTCTGAGTCCTCCAATGCTCTGAGGAATTTGTTTTCAGTTTTATCTGCTCTTCTTCTTCCCCCTTGAGGGACCTCCTGGCAGTTATTCTTCTGAATAACACATCTGTCTAATGAGCGTTTCTCTGATGTGCATATCATTGAGTGGGGTTTTACCTCAGGCACCTCAAATGGGACCTCCTTGCCGTTATTCCTCAGGATTTCTGCCAGGAGGAGCAGGGTCCTCTCCCGAGGAATGAAGCTCTCCTCCTGCATCTTTGTCCAGAAGGCTTCGGCCCTTTTCCAGTCATTTCTCTCCTCTGAAAAGAAAATACAAATAAAGTGGTGGAAAAGAGAGAAGTTATGTATTTATGTGATAAAATAAAAGCAATAACATATCAACCCATGTTTGTAGTGGACCTTCATCAAAGGGTAGTTTCTGACCAACAGCACCATGCTGTGAGAGGTCAGTCTGAGCACAAGTGTGATCAGCTGGCTGACCCTAAACTATGTTCTAATTTAGGAAACACACTAACGAGTATACGCTTGAGCATGTGTGTGTGTGTGTGTGTGTGTGTGTGTGTGTGTGTGTGTGTGTGTGTGTGTGTGTGTGTGTGTGTGTGTGAAGAAGTGGGCTTAATGGATTGACAATCAGCTTTAACACTCCAATCAGAGCAACTATCTGTTCTACTCTCAACTACAGCAATCACACTAAGTCTTCTGCTCTTACTTCCCCACTGATCCCATTCACCTTCACACAAACACACACACACACACACACACACACACACACACACACACACACACACACACACACACACACACACACACACACACACAAACACACACAAAGTAAAGAATCTTCTACATTCACAGGTAGAAGGTCTTTGCGAGAGGAGATATTGGCATGAAGCTGCAAACTCAGAAACCGACAAAACAACAACAAACAGACACAAAAAACCAAAGAGACTTACTACAAAGAAGGAGGGCATGAGAGTACATCTCGTCTCTGTCACACTCAAACAGCTTGGCTGTAATGTCCACCATTTGCTCCAAGGTCTCCATCTGTACAAACAAACAAACAACAATACTGCATGTTCATATTTTTATATGTTTGTCTGCTTTTGTACTTGTGGCCCTGACTGGTTCAGCCAGCAGCTCCATCAGTATGTGCGTGTGCGTGTGTGTGTGTGTGTGTGTGTGTGTGTGTGTGTGTGTGTGTGTGTGTGTGTGTGTTTATATGATGATTTAAGTACCTGGTTTAACTGTACGCATCTCTTTGCAAACCAATAAAGGCGCCCAGGTCGTGACCTCATACCTGGGGTCTAGAAAATGAAAAGAAGAACACGGATTAATATTTCACCTGAAAGAGCCAGGGAGTAAAAAAACACCTGGATATGTTTGCTGCTGCGTTACATGTCTGGGCTATCATTGTAAAGAACATGTGGGCTTCATGGAAATAACCAGGGCTCCTTATTTTTATTTTTTAGTAAATTGTAAAAAGTTTATTTTTTCTTCACTAGCTAAGGACTATTAAAGCACTATGAATAAGAGTAAAATCTACCATGGTAAGGTCTGTGTTTTAGTCATCCAGAGATCAAGCAGTGAATCACACAGAGTGTTTGTAGAAGGATAAAACACACCAACATAAATCTGAAAATTTATTATCCATTAAGTCTGTAAATCAACACACTTCGATCCTCATATACCGCCCAAGAATCAATAATAAATCACAGTTTTGACACATTAAACGAGAACTTCTTGTTTGATCGTAGTAGTTTTAACAGTTTTAAAGATTTTTTTTTTTTTAAAGGAATTCTTTAGTGTAAACTGACAACAAGAATGTGAAGGTTATGTTTATGTAGCCTTGAGCTGACACACGGTATGGACTGTAGGTACACAAAAGCCACACATCTCTACACAGATTGAAAAAATAGAAACACAATCGAGTAAATGTGTCTTGAGGAGTCTGAAACATGCTCTTAGTATCAGAGCTACAATTAGAGGTACTGTTTTTTTACACAGAAATTAGTCTGTTGGTCTTTTTTTATCATTTAATTGTTGGTCACTGAGATAATAAAAATGTTTAAGTTCAATACCTATGTCTAAAAACAGCACCGTCCTTAAAGACACTCACTTATTCATTGAACAATAGTATAAAAAAAGAGGCGTGATAATGAATTCATGAGGTGACAAGAAGAAATGTTTGGCCTCTATGCCTGTATGTGTGTATTCTGTTAACTGAACCAGTTTTTGTAACAACACCAGTGTCTGTAAAAAAAACTTGGACATTTCGTTACCAGTCTGTGCATAAACACAGTTAGAGAAAATCCTCTATGGAAAGATTATAGGGCTGGGTTATAAAACGATAATGATATATATTGAAAATTAATTCCCCTCAATATCAATATAAACATGGTCAATATGCTTTTCGATAGTCGGCATTCTGTCATGTTGAGGGGGAGTGAGGGGATAAGAGGGAAGTTGATCCGGGTCTGCTTCGCGCTTAACCAATCGCGTGCTGAATTAGAACTAAGTAGCAAACAACTGCGTAGTAGCAGGCTGCAGCTACACGCAACCGTAGCACTTTAAAACACGGAGGTGAGAAAAAAAGAAAATGAGTGCTACCCCAGGCAGAAATGCAGATGAAGGCTCAAAAGATGATGACATCGTCGACAACACTGGCACGAAAACGCTGGTGGTGTGGAGGTATTTTGGTTTTTTGATTGTGATATATATCGATATCGACTGATATGAAAAATATATCGCGATAAAATTTTCCCCATATCGCCCAGCCCTAAAAGATTACAACATATAGACAACAAATGAATCAAACTTCAAGAGTAAGGGGAAGTAAATACTGTGATTTTTTTAACACTCAAATGCTTTTAAAAGGTGATTACTAATGGAAGAAATCATCTGTCCGTAACAACTTGGTAAGAATATTTTTTGTTTATCTCAATGTTGAGCGATCTAGGTCACAGCAGGGAAGACTGCTGCATAGAGTCTTAACCTTAGACACAGAGCTAGATGTCAAATTTAAAAACAGATCATAAAACAACAGATTTAGATTTAAAAATGTCCAAACCCCAAAGCACAGTCATAAATAGTTCAGCTCTTTTTTGGGAGATTTGCGGTGCTTTTAGGACATCAGTGATACACAGATTGAGTGAGTGTGTGTGTGTGTGTGTGTGTGTGTGTGTGTGTGTGTGTGTGTGTGTGTGTGTGTGTGTGTGTGTGTGTGTGTGTGTGTGTGTGTGTGTGTGTGTGTGTGTACTGTCAAATAAGGGCTGACATAGATTGATCTTCAGGCTCATGTAGCTGAGATTTAGCCTGATATGTGCAGTGACTAGATGATTATTATCGAGGACTAACAGTGATCAGGATTTCATCTGTCTCTTGGGGCTTTGATACAATCTGAATAAGACTAGGATTGAGAAATCTCGCTTGCCCTCTCTTCTTGGTAATCTGGCTGGGAAAAAAAAAGACAGAGAGAGAGAGAAAGAGCGATCTGCCAGGAAGTTAATCTGAATGGGGGATCAACTGCGCTCAATCCCCGCTGGCCTCTTTGATGGGAGCCCATCATACTGTGAGAGGGAGGGGTGGGGAAGTCAAGAAAAGACGGGCTTCATCCCTTTCTCTGACCATCCCTCACTGCCGTCATCCCTTCCTCTTTCAATCCCCACTTCTCTCAATCCCTCTCCTCTCCCTCCAAATCTCCCCTGCTTCAACTCTGTCTTTTCCCCTGCATCTCCATCCCTCCATCCAGCCCAGGCGAAGGCATTATGTTCTTACCCAACCAGCCAAAGGGACAAATTAAAATGTGTCGCACTCTCTCTCGCAGTCTGTCTAATCTTCTTAGAGACTAAGGCCCAGTGCAAGTGCTCCATCTTTTTGCCTCCGATTCCCTTCACTTGGTGAAATCTTGTGAGCTCACACATCTACTCGTATGCGAACACGCACACACACATACACGCGGAAAGCAATGTGTTTGGGATTTTGAATCCGTCAGGACAAATCTCCCTAATCTGAGCAGAAAACAAAATCCTCAGAAATAAGAAGACACATAATTTATACACGCATGGGGACGACGGATCAAAAGAATACAAAGTAGTAGACAACAAAAAATAAAAAAAAGGCAATGGCGCTCTCACTTTCACAAAAGATAATGGAAAAATGTCATGAGGTCAAGATTATCAGGACAATCCTCTGACCCACACAAAAACAGACACAGCAGAGCGCCTTATGGTCCGTCACTCTGAGTCTTCCGTGGCCTCTGGACGCGACAACATCTTCACGGGTTTCTCTCTCACCTTTAAGTGCGTGTTCACAAAAAGAAAAAGACAGGCCTGACCTCATCTCACCTCCACTTAACAAACCCTCTCCATCTCAATTCCTAATGTGCTAATTCCACTAATCACCTGGCCACTTAGTCCACACACACACACAAAGAAAAACACACATACATGGCCAAAAAACCCCACTCCCTAACACTAAAACACATAATAGCCCACCACTCTTTAGCTACACTACCTAACCCTGACCATCACATACATGTGTGTGCTGCAATAATAGGCCGGACCACCTGACAATCCTCTACCTAACCTTGACCATTTAGCACAAAATTGGCCACCTTTCTCTATCATTACATTTAATTAGCTGTGATTAATCAGCTGCCAATTATACCAAACACAGCCTAAAGAGAGACACCACTCTGGGCGGGCACTTGACGCTCTCAAAAGGGAAAAAAAGTATTTGTGTGTTTGAGTGTGTATGAATATTTAAGTGGTGGATATGATTCTTTTGTACTATATATATCTTAAGCACTGTACTTACTGCCTCGTAAATGTGATGAGTACAACTTCAGGAGTGAACTTTCTCTATTCTCAACATCTGAATAGGTTACGTTTTCAGCAGCTCTGTAATGTGTGATCTGACAGATTCACTTTTTGATTGCTCTCCTACAGCAGGAGACTTCAGACGGATCACCAAAACTCAGCTGAAGATGCCTCAACTCATAGCGTTAACTTGACGATAGATATAAGCTGTCACTTAAGAAGAACCAAATCTGTGGTTTAGGCTCATTCTTTTAGTCTTCTGCCTAGAAATGTCACTTTTTCGGTAGGGCTGGGCGATATGGGGAAAATTCTATCACGATATATATTTTTCATGTCAGTCGATAAATATCCCAAAATAAAAAATGAATTTAACAGTTCTTCTTGGTAGCATGTCTTTTGCAATACAATAAGCTCCTGCATCTGTGAGGTCTTTGTGTCTCTTCGATACTTTGTTGTAAGGCGACTGAATGGTTGGCTGTCTCGACTGCACAGGCGCCATGGGCTCCTTGCTCCGCTCAGGTTTGTAACCTTTTGTTTTGCGTGTGCTCTGCCCCGTTGCACTGCTTCAGGTAGTGAAAAGATTTGAGGTATTACCTGACTTTGCAAGAACATGTACTCGACACAATTTGCAGTGCACATTACTCTGCAAAAAAGCAAAATACCTCCACGCTATTCACGTTTTCATGCCAGCATTGTCGACGATGTTGTCATCTGTTGAGCCTTCATCTGAATTTCTGCCGGCGTTGGCACTCATTATCTTTTTGTCTCACTGACAATGCTGTCGGCTTCATGTGTTAAAAATGCTATGGCTTGGTTCTAATTCAGCACATGATTGCTTCAGCATAAAGCGGACCAGGAGCAACTCCCTTTTTCATTGGCTATAAGTATAGTCTACCAAAACATGGCAGAATGCTGACTATCAAAAAGCATATTGGCCATGTTTTGTACTGATATTGAGGGAAATTAATTTTCGATTTTTTATTGTTACCATTTTATCAACCAGCCCTATTTTTTGGTTTAACCTTATGCTGTTTACAAACATGAGCAGTTTTTCAGCAAAAGTTAGAATAAATCTGCTGATTTCTACCTGCTCAGAAACAAACAGCACAGAGACAGAAGTAGAGAAACGCAAACAAGGAAATATTGTGTGACAAAAACATTGGCTATGGGCCCCATTAAAAATGTTTGAAGTCCGCCAAAGCCTTCTAAATGGAAGAGATAAGCCTGTTGTTGCAGTCAAAGACTTGGATTGTGTTTGTTGACGATGTTGGCGTCGCTCAAAAATCCTTATCTTGACACAAGTATTAAAATTCACCAGATGGAGGTGACCTGTTTGAACTTCTGTCACTCAAATCCACATCTTCCACCGACATCAAGCACGACATGTACAGCTATGGTTGATTTACAGGGCATCGCCAATCTCAACCACTGCTTGCATGCAGCTGACTCCCCGTTATAAGTAGGATAACAGTCATACAATCCAGCAGAAGGGGAATGAGAGCCACAATAACAACATGCAGATAATATTTAAGAGGGTTTGGAAATCCTCAAGAGGGACAAATCCCTCTTTTAGTGCACACTAGGACAGAGGAGTGAGCAGAGCCAGAGCAGAGGAGTTAAGGTATTTGATTTCCTCCCTCTTGTTCTCATCCTGATAAGACAATATAATGGCCTTGTTTCCCTTCATCTGATGCCGGGCTCATCCCTCTATTTGTTTATTCATCAGTCTCCCTGTCCTGCTATCCAGTCCCTGACCGGCCCTTCGTTTTATCCATGTGAAAATCGCTTCTTATCTGCCTGCTTTGCCTCGCTCCTTTTCTCACATTAATCTACAGGGCTTACAGAAAGACGAAAGATGAGAAAGATATAAATATTCAGAAAATATTCAGGTCAGACAAGCTGAGGGAACAAAAGGAGTTTGGCAATTATAGCCCACATGTCCTCTGCGGCTCATGTCATGTCATGTCGAGTCTGTCCGTGTCATCCTCATTTTCAGATTAAGTACTTCTAATCAGGTATCTTTTCAAAGATTGAGAATCTACTTTTTTATCAAGACCTGCAGCCACGAGCTAAAGTCAACATTAAATGTATGCTCCAGAAAACTCTCCATTTCCATCACATACAACATGCAAAATGTTAAAGGCAAGTTCCTGTTTGGAATACAGTATCTGAGTGTTAAGGACGCAGCAATGCACTCAACCTATGATACAAAAGGATTCACTCTACAGGGTCCACAATACATTTTAAAGACTTC
Source organism: Xyrichtys novacula (assembly GCA_962446985.1). Classification (NCBI taxonomy): domain Eukaryota; kingdom Metazoa; phylum Chordata; class Actinopteri; order Labriformes; family Labridae; genus Xyrichtys; species Xyrichtys novacula. The sequence continues at coordinate 18,090,897 of OY660874.1, read as the reverse complement.
TTAATTCATCGCAGATAAAACAAACAAACCAAAAAAAAGAAAGATATGTATACATGATTTATACTCAAAATCATGGAGCATTAAACAAACTTATTCAGCTCAACTAATCAATTATCAAGATTTGTAAGTTTAGCTTTTGGTGTTTGGCTTCTGGCTTCTTTTGAGATGTCATTAAGTTGTCAAAACCCTTTTTTTAGGTCCCTTTTTTCTAATGTTTGGAAAAAATTTTGTTTACCAGATGGTTTCAAGGATAGCATCACTTTCTTGAAACTTTGAGGAATTCGTTCCAGGAGAAAGCTGTGCCAGAGATTTTAAACCTGGCATGAGTAGTTCCTATTGTGTACTTTTGTATGTTTACCTCTATGATCTTGCGAGCTTCACGGTAGCGGCCGCTCTCCAGGAAAGCAAAGCAGAGGTTGTACAGCATGGTCATCTCTCCTCGCTCCTCACTCAAAAAGTCCATCGCTGAAGAGAGAAAAAGGGACAAGACGGGGAAAACAGAGCAGAGACAGGTAATGAATAAAAATGCCTCCTAGGTGAACAAACACACAGCACACTTCATCTTTTCCTTCTGATTCCATTATTTGGCACAATGTCCCAGGCACAAAGCAGCCATATCAAGTCTGCTCTCAAACACACACACAGGTCCCCAATGAAAGCCTAAGCCCTCATTGTGAACTTCCTAAAGCGCTCTGCTCAGCGTTATGTACTATCTCTGTCCAGCAGCTTCAGGACAGGTAACACACACACAAAAACACAAAACACAAACACACTCCAAACTTTACAAAAGGACCTGCATATTCAGCTCAGCAGAAGAAAGAATAATCCCTCTTCTTAAGCTGCTGTCATGTCTGTGCTGAGATTTCTCTGGTTAAACTTCATCCATCAAGAGATGAATAGTTTGAAGCTCTGATGCCAACCTGTGGAATCTCAGTCACCTAAATGTATGTTTAATTGTCTGTATGCAAATCATTAACCGTAAACTTAAAGTAATGCAGCCCTTCTGATTTTAAAACTGAAACAATGAAAAAGTGCATTCAACCTCTGCTCAGATGACACCACATGAAACGATGTACGACATGTATGACGCCTAAACAGCAGCTGTCCATTTTTAAGATAATGATATTAAAATAACGACTTTATCTTTACAACACATTCAAAGACAAACAGCGAGGCAGGGACTCAGGAGGAAAGCCAGACATAGAGTAGCTGACATAATTTATAGGATGCAGAGACGGATTGCAACCCAAATAAGGTCAACAGGAATAACTTGTAAATAGCAGATAATAAATAACTGCAAATAAAGAGAATAAAACCAATAAAGAGCAATAACGGGTTAGAAGCAGAGAAAGTAAAAATAGATTGGACTCTTGTTGTAAATGGTCTTTTTTACCGGTCTTATAGAGGCATCAGTGTTGATTTTATCATGTTTCATAACTAGCTACATTGTCCTTACTGAAGCTTTAAAAGAATCAGTTACATGCGAGCTTTTCTGTTGTCCAGATCGCTCATACGCCCTCGTCATTAGATGGAGATTTAGAGCATCAACCCATGGAGGACAGCAAAAAGTTGAACAAGTTTAACTTTGGACAGCGATGATCTGGTCATCCTGCTGTCTACTTGGATGACATCTAACTCAATGGCTAACCTTTAAGTCCATTGTGTGCTATACAGTTGTCATTGAGTGTCACTAAAGTGCGACCATGGCGCCCTGACATCCAGGATAGAGACTTGACAATGTGTCCTGAACTATTCATCCTACTCCAAAAAAAAAAAGATGGCAACTGCCAAAATAACAAGACTGGGGCTTCAAAACTATCCCCACACCAGCAGGTGAGCCCACAGTGGATATGTCCATTTATTTATAAAGTCTATGGTGCTTTGATTTCATTAATCTGCTTTACCCCTTCAAAATCCAGCTCCCTGTAGACTTTCCATGCCAGACACATCTAGGTTAACAGTGTCCATAATGACCTTTCGTGTTAAAAAAACACAAGTGGTTGCTACAATTGCCTCACAAAATCCGCCTGCATTGTATTTTTCTGTTGATACTTGAACTCGGCACGGTCAGAAACCAGTTAAGTCAAGATCTTTTGATGAGGCATGTCATGGCTGTAGTGTGTTTTGAACCGCTGAAGGCCAGTCTGTTGGAAAGTTTCATCATACTGTACATCAGCTTTTGTTTCAGGTGGGGAATTTTCAGACTATCAATGCGCTATAACAGCATGAGCCCTGAAGGAGCGAGACACGGTGCAGCTGGTGGTGCACTTAACACGCGCTCACAAAGCTTTCAGGTGGAGTGTGACTCAAGGTTTAGGTCAGAAGTTCTTCCTCTTTACTGCTTTGTGTGAGGGAGTGGGAGAAAAATCTGGTTGTTGTTTCAAGATCTATACACCGGCTTAGATGTCGGCCTCTGTCAGAAAATCCGTGTTTCAGCCATTTTTGTTTCAACAGAATAGGTCACCTATCAGTGGGGTGAGAGATGCAGTTAGGAGGGAAGAGTGGATAAGGTAGTGGGTGAAAGGGGAGAGAAAGAGGTTGAGAGGTGCTCAACTGCACAGTTTCAACTTCTAAGCACTCTAGAGCCACTTGGCCCTGCAGCACATTGAACCTGACCTTTTCACTATGCTGCTGTCGACGTACAGTGAGACTGTTCAAAAACCTGATCAGCCATGTCCTTCAACATGACCCTGGTCTAAACATTTCTCACTTTCCTGGTGCCCTTATGCACTTTTTGGAATTGCTGGCACTTGTAACATGCGTTTAAATGTAAACGCTGCCGAGCACACGCACAGACAAAGGAATAAAAGATGAGGGGGGAAAAAGTTTGGAAAGGGAGGATGTGCAAAGTTTAGTTTAGTAAAAGGCTTTGATTTAAAACTGGGGAACTTTGGAAGAACAAATTATTCTTTTACAACAGTTGCTCCACCTGCAAATCTTACACATCTGAGAAATTTCAAAGTAAAGGCTGCCACATGTCAGTCCCTCTTATCCCTCTTTTACCCGGACTTGTCCTCTTTTTGGGGGCTGTCCAGCCTGACCGGGGGGAGTATAAATAATCCTTCAAATGTCCGGGGTTTTGTACTGAAGCCCGGTTTTTCCCCCCTGTATTTACCATACACGTTTAATGGTTTAATTGGAAACACACTCTGAGACACCAAACCCTGGAATGTGTATTCATTCATTATAAAACTGTGCAGCGCATCTGCAGCTTCGCTCCTCCACTCAGTTCTAAGCAAAGCCACTTACAAGACGCACGCATGCACTGTCTGCCAGTGAGTTAAAGAAAAGGAAATATTTGTATGTGACTGATAATTTTGTTGAGGAGAAATGCTTTGAATAAATGAATATATTGTTTATAAACGTAACTTTGTGTAAGTATTTTCAGTATCTCCAAGAGGCCTGGTTAAGTGTCTTTTTGGTATTAAGAATATGCGTTTAACGGAGTTAGAAGCATAAAAAACACTCAACCCGACCTGAAAAACCCTAAAAATTTTGAGTATGCACGTCCTCTTTTTGAGGATTCAGAATATGATCACCCCAGAAAAACCCTAAAAAGTTATGCGCGCATGCACAACTCGTAGTGGCGACGTCTTTTTGGGGATTCAGAATATGGTCACCCTACTCTTATCATCTTTGATATCTGTAGAATTCAAAGTTATGAACTTTGCTCCATGGTTGAATATGGACAAGCAGACGTTCTGCTACAAACAGTTTTCAAACAGTGTTCACAGCTTGCAAATCCATCTGGATGAATGGAACAAAACTTTGACTCTGCTCCGGGTACGATGACCCTGTGTGTCTATTAGTCTCTGGAAAGTTTGTGTTTGTTTTGAAACAATAGAAAATACAGCATTTGTTTACATGGTACATCAAAACTTTTGATTTACAACACATCAGAAAATAATATATGGATGGATCAGATGGAGAACTATGAAAAGGATTTTTCACCTTTCTGCAGCTGTTCGGTGTCTCCCCTCTGCACCAGACCGACAATGATTTCGTGGATGCGAGGCACGACTTTGTAGGTCTTACCACAATCTATTGCTGCTTCCAGAGCCTTGGTCAGGTCGTCTCTGCAGAAGAGTAATCACACACACACACACACACAAACACAAAGAGAAGGAGAGAGAGAAGAGGCAGCACGTTAGATGTCATGTCTGTCCAATCAGTCCTGTACAGGGATTGTGTGGGTAGAGAATGGAGAGTGTATCACTCAGGGTCAGCTCTATGACCTTCTACTGGGGCACTATGACCCCCTGTAACAATACAGGCCTTTGAATTCATGACAGCACCACTGTGGGTGATGAAGCCTTTTGGCCCCAATACATCATTCTCACACAATCAGGCACTCTCTCATACACCTGCCTGCGAGGGGCTAATGTCTCTCTGGACAGGCTTTTAAACGGGGAGCAATGTAACAGACAAAAGGATTCCACTGATCTTTGCCCTCCCTGTTCGGCTCTTTGCCCGCCTTCAAACTTCTTCCTCTTTTCTCTTCTTTTGTCCTTTCTGACCCTCTTTAACCTCCCCTCATTTCCTCTTCTTTCATTTCCCTTTCCTCCTTCCTTCTTTCTCTTCCTTTCCTAACTGTCTTCCTTTTGATTTCATGCTGTCAGCCGGTGACCTCAACCCCCTGCTGAGCAATTTATCAAAAATATGGCAACAACATTACTCCCCCAGACCAGCTCACTCTCCTCTTCTCATGTCATCCTTTCTCAAGCAGAGTAAGAAACGAAAGGAGTGCATGAAGGGAGGATGAGTGTGCCCGATCGAGTGATAACAAGAGAAGAGGAGAGAAAGAGATAGGGAAAGGAAACACAAGAACGAGAAGCTGAAAGAAGGGGGAGGTGAAAGAGACCACTTCAATCCTCTCTATTGTGACAGCGCTGCCATCAATCTGTTGATTGGGTAATTACCATGTCAATCACACAGAGGTCAAAGCAGATAGGGCAACCATGGGGGAGGCAGGGTGAGTGAGAAAGAAACTGATGGACGGAGCGTGCGAGAGACAGAGATTGAGTGTAACAGGTATAATTTCTGGAGTGTTTTCTCCTCCAATCAATTAGACAAGTGGGTAAGAGAAATATGCCCAAAAAGACCAACAACCCGGAAAAAAACAGGAAATGGTATGACCTTGAGTTTGGCTTCTGTGAGGCAGAAGCAGAGGAGAGCAATGGAGGAAAGAGGAATGAAGTGATTAGGGTTGGAAGGTAAAGAGGTCTGCTAATTGAAATGAAGAGGGACAACATTATTCAGCAGCGCCAGTCAAGAGGCTGTTCAGCTGCACAACAGTCTGATTGAACGACACGGAAGAGAGACTAAGAGATTTTTGAAAATGAGAGAAAGAGTGCAGAGATAGAATGAGACCCACAGGGTAGTGGGGGTGTCATAAGTACACGATTACGTACAAATACAAGGAAAAACTGCCTAAACCTGTTTGTAATTGTTGTTGAATGTTTTGTTGTGGTATAATCTTTGTTTACAGATTCAACAGAGAAATGGAGACCGCTTGAGGTCTGGATTTTCAGTATGGTTAAGTGTTCTGGTTTTTATGTGTTGCACATTTTGAACCCCAAGCAGTATTAACCAATCAAGTATCAGCAGGCTTTAGGGAATGCAGAGAAAACAGTCTGTTCAAGGTCTAATTCTTCATCTGACGCACAAATCTTCTTGAGGTGAAGGCCAGATTTCTCAGCCTAGTTGAACCTAGCTCTTCTGTATCAGAAGAGCGACAAGGACTCATTTTTCACAAAACTGTATCACAACGCCATGTGACGTTTGTGGTCTTGCTAGCTGCTGGTGCAGCAAGTCCCACCACTTGTCTTGTAAATAAGACAAACAAAAATGAAAGACAAATGCTTAATTAGCTATGCTAACAGTATAAATGCTATAAATGCTAACAGTTGAAAAAAATGCATAAATCGCAATATATTGTATTGTTATACTCACTGTATTGCAAAATGTTAAAAATCGCAATAATATCATATCGTGGCCCAAGTATCGTGATAATATCGTATCGTGAAAATATCGTATAGTGGGGCCTCTAGTGATTCCCACCCCTACCTAACAGCCATCTATAAAGCCTTTTTACTTCATATAACCGTTTTCTATAAGTGCATGATTGTGACCTAATGCTGTTACAAGCAGATCCACCAGGTTCGTCTGCATTGCTATAAAATCTGTTTTGGAAGTGAATCTCATACACTGAATAATAAAGATCTACCCAAAGTTTTGTATGTTTAAGTCATTATGTAGCCATTTAATAAAGTTTGATGTCTACAAAGCTTCCTCCCATTTGTGTTTTCCTACTATCCGTCCATCGTATTAATCTCCTATTGCGCTCCAAAGCCATTTACAATCCTTCTTTTTAATGAGAGGACTTAAAAAACATCCCTTCACTTTTGGCAAAAAAAAGAAAAAAAAGGAAAAAAAAATGGCCTGGCTTTGCAATTATACCCCCTCAACCTGCCTTCATTCTCCCCCTCTCTCCGCCCATCGATCCACCCCAAAAAGAGAGCTAAGGATGTCGAAAGATGGATAATTTCCCCTAGGTACAATTTAACTGTCACTTTGCATTGCCATTTACTGCAGCGCACAGCCCTGTTAATGTCCTCAACTTTGCATGTCAGCCACTTTCCAGCCAATTAAGCCCTGAAAAAAAAAGAGCGCTTTACTGAGTGGAAACCTGAAGGATTAGACAAGGAAGCTCATTTTGTCTCATCTCACATACACACCCCTCCTTTTTTTTCCTCTCTCTCTGTCCCCCTCTTTTGTTCAGTAGAGATGGACAGGCCTGTTATCAAGTCACTGTCCTTATCGGGGGAAGACGAGGTGTCTGTGTCAAGACGCAAATGAGACTGTGAGCATGACACCACAAACATAAAGTTACATGCCGGTTGGTTGAAGAATGGCGCTCGCCTGTATTTGTAACAAAACAGACACAGGTGACCAATAGTATGATGGAGCTGATCTACACAGCTGTTGAAGTATATGGCAGAAGTTAAGTTACCTTGTAGTGAACTCTGTTGTAAACAAAAAAGCTCCACAAAAACGGAGCAGAGACACTCAGAGCGCTCACAGCTGACCTGCTGCAGTACAGGCCATAAACTCTGCCTCCTCCATGTAAACTGATGGGACATGGGTTAAACTTATTGTTCTGTTGTTTGAAATAGTTTCTATTGTTTAAGTTACTTATCAAGTCCCTCACATTTCTTTTTTAAAGCCTTCTTCTGGTCTCTACCAACTCGTATGGGAAAAATAATAGCCTTGTCTGTCTCCCCCTGTGTTTGGCAGATGTAGCGAGGCTTTTTTAGAGTTTAAAATCTAATGGCTTTCAACAATCTAACAAATTTCACTTCTTTCCCTTTCTGTGTTAGATTTTTGTCATGTCAAGTTTTGGTTTTCAACCTTGGTTTTCAACCAAAGAGCTCTCCTCACTCTCATTTCACACACGCACAAAAAAAAAAAGGAAAGCAGACATGTAGTAAATTTCTCCACGTCCCTCTCCAACCATCCCAAATCCTCCTCCCCCATTTATCCCCATAATTTCTCTGTCTTATCACACATGTCCTGCCAGTTTCTCTTTTTTTTTTTGTTGGGCTCATTAGCATTTCCTGTCGCTAATCACGTTCACAAGGATATGGAAATCTTAGCAACCTGCCAGCTAGCATAGTTGCAGGTTAGCACACACAACACTAAGCAGACAGGCATGAAAGCTAACGGGGTGGCGCGTATGACGGGCTGTCAAGGGCTAATCTGCCGGAGAAGTGTTCATTAAGTCATTAGCGCTGACGCAGCGATGAGAAGGGTGCAGGCGGGAGTGACGCCTGCTTTGTCCTCCTTTATCGCCTCTCTTCGTCCCCCCCCCTCTTCTGAACTGTCTGTTTGTCCGCTGACTGACGGAATGAAGAGGCGGGTACTAATTGATAAAGATAGACGATAAAAAAAGAGCGGAGAGCGGGGTATGATAGAAAGTCAAGAGCTGTAGTCCTCAAACTGGCCCTGAGCTTTGACTGGAACTCTCTTAAAACGACATTTTATTTTACTTCCAGACGACGCAGAATTTTGATGCATTAGAACAAGACTAAAAACTAACAAAGAGTTTTATCCACACTTTTAAATTCCCTGTTTTATCAAAAATGTTCTCATCATGTTCTGATTTGATTATGCTGACTATTTCCAAGCCTTGAAACCAATCCAGATATGAAAACTATGAGTCAGGTGATAAGTAAACACCAGCAGCTCGCTCATCCACTTGTGTTTATGCTGCAGCATCATTTGGAGAAAGTACAACTGGCACTTGATTTGTGAACAGGGCTGTGGGAAGCTCGTGTGTGTGTGTGTGTGTGTGTGTGTGCATATTTTTGGCTGTTGTTGATGACCCAGTAGTAAATTAGCCCGCTAATCTCGCAGAGGCAGTGATTAACGAGTGAACCTGGAAACTCTTGTTTGTGCCAGACACTAGACTTACAGCAAAACAAACAGCAGCAGGGGAGCATGCGTGTGTGTGAGCATCTGAGAAAATGTGTGTGTGTGTTTGTACAAGCGTCATGTGCAAAGGTCCACCTCTGCTGCAACATGTACTCTAGAGGTAAACAGTGTGTATGAATGCATGCACAGAGTGTGTTTGTGTGTGTGTGTGTGGTGGATCCCCTAACGGCACACTGCGTGGTTGTGGTAAATCCAGCAATTAGTGCTCTGTACATAATTAACATGCTAATGAGTTGATCTACTTAAAAGCTGCTCCGACAAATAAGTGCGCAAACACACACTCATGCACATACGCTGAATGATACACACTGACTGAAAAGAGTTGAGGGCTGGGGAAGCACCAGTGACCCCACAGCCAGTGTTTGGTGACGTCCATTTGCATATTTGCATTATGGGGAGGGATCATCGATGGCCATCTCTCTCACCACACACACACTTACACCTTGGAGTGCAGCAGTGGGTGTTTCAGGGGATCATGGGTGGGGGCTCATGAGAGAGGTTGCAGCTGGCGTATCCTCAAACAAACAAAACCTGGCTCTAGCACTGCACACACACACAAACACACACATAAATGAGCAATTTCCACATCCTCTCTCTGTCTGAATCGCCGACCCAGAACGTAACCTCGGCTATGATCATAGGGAGGGATGAGTGACTCATTGAGACACACATACATACACACACCTGGCAACTGGATTTGGCAGATAAAGACGCAAATCTGACAACAAAAGTGAGCGGGTTGGCTGGTTAGTGGAGAACTCAAGCCATGGAAACAAAACATACAAAAAAGTAAGTTCATGTTTTCACATAAAATCTTTGTCTATATGGGGGCCAACTTTGCTTTCTCCCGAGTTTGAATAAGTGACTTTATTATTTGTAACATTTACCTCTCCAGGTGTGTAGAGACCAAGGGTGAGCAGAGATTGTTAGAGGGCTTGGCCAGTCCGAGGGTGAAGACGGCACCAGTTAGCTGATGGAGGGTGGAGACGTCGCCTTTGACTGCTAGAGAGTTGAGCACGTGAAAGAACATGTTGCTATATGTGTCACCGATCGCCACATCCTTCTCTTTCATCTCTTTAAGGATGCCAATTGCCTCTGTGAAGGAGGGAGAGAAGAAAGCGAGACAGAGAGAAAGAAATATGAATGTTAGAAACTCAGTAGCTCTTCTTAAACAACCTGCCAGGAAGCAGGACTCCCGATCTCTCGCAGAGTGATGGTGAGAGCGTTTTAGATAGAGAAGACGAATGTAAGGGAGCAAAAGACAAGGAGATACAGAGACAATGTGGAGGGAGGAGAAGAGAGAAAGCCAGAGGTGTGCAGAGCTTGGCTGGGAGAAGAGTAGGGTGTGTGAATATGATAAAAGGCTCCTTTAGCTAATTCCATGTGGGGAAAACAAACCCATATTAAAACAGCATTTTGCACCCAGCGGGGATGCAAATCCAACCCCGTATAATGCCAACTCTGCGCTAATTGCTACTTGCGGTTTTCTAAACGAGACTACAATTACCGGACCCCTACAATGGAGGCCGGCATTTTGCCGTGGCCGTGTAGAAAGCACTTGGGGGGCTAAATTATAGGTATGTGGCAACAAGGGCCCGCCGTGGCCCCAGTGAGACCCCGGTAAGCGGGCCGAGGGGTGGATCAGTTTGGTCAAATCCAGTCGGTAATGGAGGGCTTTTTACCGGGCCACGCGCCCATCTGGCCAACACTCGGGACTAAATGGTGAAAAGGGGGTGTGTGCGTATGCGTGTGTATATGTGGTGTATCAGAGTAAGGTAATTAAGATGCGTTTACTGTCTATTTAGACAGCTGCTAATGGGCTGACAGCGATACAGCCGCTCTCCACCACAGACACTAATCTATACAGCAAGACCAAGAGGAAGGGAGAAGATGGAGAGATTCACATACACAGAATACATTTGAATAATGTGTATCAAGCCACTCTTCAAAGTGCCGGGTAATATTGATATTAATCCATCCAACTCAAATCCTTGAAGCTGATGTTGATGAAATTCCTACCTAAATCAGAAAAAAAGCACGGCTTTAATAATACAGCTACCTCCTACTTCAGCAGCTGGTAATATAACAAAACCTCTCAAACAGGAGTGTCACTCTCTATACACAAAAATACAGAGTCCAACACACACTCGTGGGCCGAGGGACAGGGCCACTGGTGAGTGCTTTGGCATCCTAATTTTAGTCTGTCTCTCCATCTCTCCACCTCTGTGTGCCAGTTGTTATGGCGATGAGAACCAAAGGCTGTCATAGATTTAATGGAACAGAGGAAAATAGAGGAAGGGAAGGTGGCGTACGGGTGGCTGGCAATGGAGGAGTTACCATTAGACAGGAGGACAATGAGAAGGGGATGAAGCTTGTCAGAGGGGGAAGTTGAGTAAGCTGAATGGGAACTTCACAAGAGCGATAAAAGAGGAAGAAAAGTGTATTACTTGAAGTAATTGACTTCTCTAACACAAGCATAATCATTCAATACACTTCTATTAACATTCAGGTTATAAATAGTTGTAATAAATATATTGAAATGGGATGTAAGATTAGAAGTCTAAAGACAAACAACTCCTGCTTCTTATTTTCCATAAACATCGACAACATGATTGTTAATAATACAGTTCAGCTGCTGCACTTTTTGAAGCTGATACCAATTGATTCCTTTGATGTGATTTTTTAAATTATTTTTCATTGTTTTCCTTAATTTTAACACAAGTTTAGAAATACTTTATTGTCCTTGGAGAGGAAAATTGGAAAACAAACAGTGCAGTTTTAATGTAACATGAAGCAAACAGCGACAGCACAACTGTACGAACCATTAAAGACATAAATAAATAACAGATAAATACACACTGAGCATTGACAGAAAAACAAAAATGTGAATTTAGCTGTCGGGTTCAGAGTGGGTCAAAGTAAGCTGGTTTCAGGTAAGATTAAAAAAAAGTGTTACAGCAGATACTTTTGAACTTTAAGGCTCTAAAGGGTCAACAATGATTACAGAGACCATTTATTATTCAATGGGGATTTAATTTCACACAACTAAGATTAATACAAAATTTTAGTTGAGCGCTATATTAGCATTTACAACCCCAATTCCGCAACATTTGAGATGCAGAGTTAGGTGAAAATAAAAACAGGATTTGAAAGTTTGTAAATCATTTAAAGCCGATATTTGATTAAAAACTGTGCAAACACAACAGCAGATGGCAGGTCAGGAGTTAAACTAATAGCTACTTTGCTGAGGGGTATGGCCTTCGCTGTTGAGCTCAAGCAGCTGTCAGAACTCTTATGAGCAACTTCTAACTTTTATTAAATGTTTATTAAAGTTTAAAAGCTGAATAAAATCACAATAACTGATGGTAGTATCAACATTCAATGACTGCTTTATAAAGACCTGACCTGTTGTCTAGTCCATGATGTTCATCAGTCTAGATGTAAATTATCTTCACTTTCTGACTCTGTGTCTCTTCCTCTGTGTCTCCCTCCCACCACCCTTCTATCATACCTCTCTCCGTCACACCCTGTCAGACCCGTTAATCACTGAGACCAATGGTTCGGAGTTGATCTGCACAAATGGAGTTACACTGAAGCTAACATCCCTACGTCCAACGTACCCCCCACCCCCCAACCCTCTCCCTCCATCTCTCCCTTTATCTGTTCATTTAGCCAGTATGCATATCCATCAGCTCAGCCGAGCATCGTGGCCAGCAAAGCGAGCCAGACCACACACACACATAGAGAGATGGAGAGGCAGACAGGCCAGGTAAACAAACATCACACAGCCCAGTGGTTCATCTAATGTTGCATGACTGCTGGTGATGTCTCTTTTCCCAAACACACACACACACACACACACACACACACACACACACACACACACACACACACACACACACACACACACACACACACACACACACACACACAAACAAACTGTGCATCACATACAGACAAGCCCAGGACCACCTAAAGCCAGAGCAAGTTGTGTTTACCAAAGTGGGAGGATGGACAGACGGAGGCAGAGGGGCAAGGGCAGGTCAAAGAGACGCACAGTGATAGAGGAAAGGAGTATTTAAAAAACAGAGGAAGAGGAGGGAAGGTTGAAGGGGGTGAAGGGGGCTTTCAGGCCACTGAAGACAATCGCTGCACCACAGGACCGACACGTTTAAGAGCATAACAGCGAGGTTATTTGAAACAGAGCTTGTTTTGTTAATGTGGTACTTCATTACAAGTTAGCGCTGAAACTAATCGGCATTAAACAACAGCTTTCTCTTAGTTTCAACTGTTTTGGAAACTTTTTGTGCATTTGCTTTGTGTAGGCCAATAACAAAAAAAGTGTCACATTGGTTGCTAAAATACAGTCATTTAAAAGTTTACCATCTTTGTGTTTATGTACAGCCGTTAAAGTGATGCTTAATTTAAGTGTAACGTTACTGTTAATAGAGCTTCAAACAGGAAAGGGTAACTCCTGATTTTCATGATTTTAAGGAGGTTACCTCTTTATTATGTGCTAAATTGTACCTCTAATGTATTTGTTTGTTGTTTGGTTAGTTTGAGTACCTCATGTTTTACCAACACTGCATGTTTGTGTATTTGAAAGGTTTCAGTATAGATATTCACAGTCAACACATTCACATTTTCTTTGGTTTATGAGAATGGCCAACGTGGACGATGTTTGAAAAGGTTTCTTTAATAAGTTTTCGTAACTTACTTACTTTAGTAAGATATCTGCTAATCTTTCCTAAAATTGTTTTCTGCAAAGGTACATTAAAATAATACTGTATGTCATAAAAAAGTTCATTTTTCATGATTTATTTTAGAGAAGTGAACTTTACATTTCTTTGTATTCATTACATAGAAACAAATATGTTTTATTTTTTGTTTGTTTGTTTAAATTTTAATGATGTCGGCTTCTATCTCATGAAAATCAGAAATTCTAGTAGCTCAACATTAACAGAATATTTCCTCAGATCAGTAAAAAAATTGAGTTAAATACAGAAGTTCAATGTAATTTTTATAGGATGTTCATTTAAATACTCAATATTTGGTTGGGGCACCGTCATGACGAATCACTTTGTTAAGTTGCTGATGATAAGATGTAACTGTATATATATATATATATATATATATATATATATATATATATGTAAATAGTTATATATATGTATAAGATGATTTATAAGTCCATATATAAGAATCAAAAAACAAAACTGTAAAAGGAAACAGTAGTACAGAGATATGAAGACTGGATTATGCTGTGACTACTGTGTTACTCCCCATTCTGTCTTTAAGAAACGCAAATAAAGTGATGAACACTGAGACAAATGGGTGAACGGACAGATGTGAAGACAGATGTGTAGAATAATAGCAACACAATTGAGATGATGATGAAAGCAGCAGACTGAAATTCATCAGTGAGAGGGAGAAGAAGAAAAACCTCTTAAAAGTAATAAAACAGCAGCAGAAGTAAGACGACATAAGGTCGAAGGGAAGTACAGTGATAAAAAAAAGTTGGACGGGAAGCTTTGAACCAAGGGCGAAAAACAACACTGCCATTAGAGAGGGCAAGAAATAAAGCAAGATGCCAGGAGACATGATCTTGAGCTGGGCCTGGTGCTTGCTTGGAGCCAGGCGAACCAGCGTCTGGGTGGGGACAGGCTAACATCAAGGTTAGCCATGTGTGCTAATGTGGCTGACAAGCGTCCCCTCCATATGCACACTCTGGCTAATGGCAAATGCGTTAGCGCTGCCTATACACACCCCGACACACACACAGACGGACACACCAACTGTAGTGCCCACCAATTGCTTTTTGCTTGAATTCACATGCAAATTTGCGTGTCCCTGAGTGTGTGTATGTGTCTGTGTGTGTGTGTGTATGTGTGTGTAAAATGCTCAAGCACTTCGGTGGACATGATCTGCCATTAGCATCAAGGCGGATTTCAATAATTCCAGAAAAAATACACACAGTCCTGTAATTTTCCCCCTCTCTTATTTCTCACTGATGGGTGTGTGTGTGTGTGTGTGTGTGTGTGTGTGCGGGGGGGATAAGGGAATGACACGCTTCCAGACAGAGCGGGTCAGATAGAGAGACAGAGATGAAGATGGAGAGAGAGAGAGTAAGTGGGAGGAGAGAGGAGGCGAGGACGGACAAGGGAAACATTTTGCCTGTCATTGTGTGCAAAAACGCAGTGACAAAACTGATGGTAATTGGGTCTTCGATGGGCTGAAGGAAACCCACCGTGGCATTCTGAAAATGGCCGACTAATGTGGTTTGAGGGAGGGAAAGGGACAGATTTTGACAGAGTTGTTGACACACACACACACACACACACAGACACACACACAACCATGCACATTCACTTTTAAAGTTCAAGCCTGATCTGCTTTGATCAGGCTGGCAGAGAAAGAAGTGGCTAGGGACTAAGCACTGGATGGATTAGTCAACTAATTAGTCAATCAACACAAAACTGAGCCAGTTTGGATCATGGATTAATTGTCTTCAATCTATCAAGAGAAAACTCTGTGGGGTGTGTTCTGAAGAAATGTTTGGATAAAACAAGCAGTTCAACAAAGTTTATTTAGCTGTCAAAAGTTGGGGCTTAAAGATTCGATTATCTATCCAAAGCACGAGCAGACCGAACAATTATGAAATTATTTCAAAGTTGTTGCTCGACACAAACTTACCCTCCACTCTGCCGTGCTCTGAGAGAATTTTAACCAGTGAGATGTATTTAGGGACATCCATCACCACTGATGAGTCCATGCGGTACCTAAAAGTAGACAGGGACAGAGACAGACTGAGTTAATGCACTCTACTAAATGCATCTCATCCATTGTATGTTATCCTGCATGAGTTCAGTCGAATGCGGTGACATGGAGGTAAGTGTGGAGGAGAAAACAGGGAAGGAAGAGGGGAGTTTCCCCTTTAGCCAGTCAACAATCTGACTGGACCCTGCATTAATGTCTCCCCTAATACAACTCAAGTTAAACTTTAATGGCCTCACACTAGTCGCAGCTCTGCCCCGGCTGTGCATATGTGTAGTCTACTTGTGTGTGTGTCCAGCTCCACTCACAATTCTGTCCTCAGGTTGACTGCCTCCTCCAAATTGCCGAGGCGACAGCACATGTTGATGAGGTTGACATACATGGGGACCGTCATCTCGCTCTCGTACTGCTGCTTCAGCTCAAGGGCACGCTGCAGATTCTGATCACAAAACGAAACTCTCAGGGGCTAAAAACACTAAAACGGTCACTCAATTAGAAAGAAAGACCAGAATTGTAAGATGGGGATTTGCTAAAAAGACAAACCTCTGTGACACAGAGAGCTTGGATGACTTGTTTGAACACACTGCCGAGTGGTTTGTTCTCAGCTTGCAGTTCAGCAATTTTCTTCTCGAGGATTTGCAGTTTTCCCTGGTGGAAACACCGAGGTGTGAAACACAAAGATGAACATGCATATACAACCTCCTGTGTGCATTAGCTTGAACTAAGAGATGCATTCATCACTTCATCACACACCATTTTGCACACAGAGGAAAAATACATACTTAAAGAGGAAGAAGAAGAAGCAAAAGAAGACGTACTTTATTGATCTCCGAAAGTTTTTTTTTTTTTTTTACATTGTGCAACTCATGCATAGGCCTAAAATATACACACATAAACACAGTGATTCCTTACTTTCCATCTACTAATCGATAGATATCAGAGTTATGGAGCTTCATAAACAGACCCCTCCAGAAGTTAGGGGGTTAGTGCTTTGCTCAAGGGCACCTCAGCAGCGTCCAGTAAGTGAACAGGTTTTTTCTTCCCCAAACTCAAACTCTTGTACTCACAGGTAATCCTTGTGATAGACCATTGGATTCTCTCGCAGCCTTGTCCGCACAAGCCATGACATCCTGACAGACAAACAGTGTTAGTAATGACAGAAAATAAACATGGGGAGTATGTGATTTGTTATTGACATATACACCTAGAAAAGTTTCTGTTCATCGGCACGTAAGATGATCCTTGCTTTAAATTGTTGATGCGATGATTGTTTTTTCATCTGCAACGTTTTCTCTGCAGCTACATGACATTTTTATGCCACACAGTTTTCATCATCTCTTAGTAATAACTGTTTAGTTCCAGCGATAAGTAAAAAGAGTGTATAGTGTATATATACATGCACCATCATTTTACATATTCACTTTGCATAGCTATAATTCCTTGTATTTATTACTGAGTCCTCTTCTGTAACAGGTGAACTGCCCCACTCAGGGGTCATGTATATCTTATATATATATATATATCTTATATATATAGAGTATAGAGTTATATATAGAGTTATACTCTACTGTTGCCTGCTGCAGACAGTTTTACACACAGACTCAAGAATTTAAACTAATCCTGCCAAAACCCCTCACCCTAAGTATCTAAAACAGTAAATTACAGTAATTTTCTGTACCTTGATGAGCTGAGGGCTGTCGTTGGGATCTAGGAGGTTCTTGATGCCTCTGCAGATCCTACTTGGAATCAACATATTCTGTGGAGGAACAAGTGAGAGAAGCGATGATGAGCTGTGAGCAAAACAGGAGCTGAACCTGCTGAATGTCCTGTGTTTAAAAAGTGAGATTCAAGCTGACCAAATTGAGCATAAAGTACAAAATGAGATGCTATGTAACTCAACCAATGGTTTGATTACAGTGTGTTCGTAAAGGTGTTTGAAGGCTCTTCTGAAAACACTTTTAAGAGGAGGTAATATAACATGTATGGTTTATTGTTGCGAGCGCGTACTCCAGGCCCGGGCTGCCTTTCTTGAATGCACTCTTAGTTTAGACATTACAGTCAGGCAGTCAATCAGGAAGTGACACAGCGTGGCATTATGCATTGAGCTTTGTTGCTAACCAAAGTCGTACTTACACATTTCGACAGATTTTTGAGCGCATTGTACCACATAAAATCGGTCAGTAAGCAAGTAATCATACATAAGGCGCGCTGGGTTAAAAGGCACACTGTCAATTTTTGAGAAAATTTAAGGATTTTAAGAGCGCCTTATAGTCCCAAAAATATGTTACTTTTACATAGTCAATGTAATTCCAGCTTAAAGGTACAGTTTACCAAAGCTCTGTAGTGTCTAAATACATGTACTGGATCAGAAATCCTTTTTTCTTTTCCAAAATCATTTTCTGCTACAGTAAAAAACTCTGCAACGACTGGTAGAGAGTTGTTTTTATATCTCAGATTGGTTTTGCATTTTATCAGTGCAGGTTGTTAAAAAAGGTTGACTGAGAAACAACTTCAATGGTCTGCAAATGGCCAGTTTAGACACATGATCAAAAAGTAAAGAGCATTATTTAATCATTTAATCATACATGTCTGCGAACCAACCCGAACCTTCACTGTCCAGAAATGGAGCAAAGGAAGGAGGTCATGCCCCTGTATACCCTAGTGTGTGTGTGTGTGTGTGTGTGTGTGCGTCCTTTGTGAATAATCTGAGTGTGATTACACCCTGCAAACATCTCAGATCAGCGTGTGTAAGCTCCTTTAAAGCAGGAAGTTTATGAATGAACTGGATAAGCTGTATATTAGTGTACAACTGTTTGGTGTATATACGTGTGTGTTAATGTGTGTACCTGAGCGCGCAGTTCATTGAAGAACATTCTCAGATTGCCCTCCTGTGCCTGCACCTCTTTCTCTGACATGCTGTCTATCAGGTTGTACAGAAAGTAGCCTACATTTTCTGTATGGGATGAAGAAAGAAACACACACACACACACACACACACACACACACACACACACACACACACACACACATAAACACATAAGAGGAGGCAGTTGTCATGGGAATACTTTTCATTTGCCACCGTGTCAGTCACTGCCTCTATTTGTGCATTTATACAATATTTTTGTAACCTCTGCAGAGTGTGTGTTTGTGTTTCTTTTCCTGCTGACAGAGGCTGCTTTTGGGCTGGAGTGTGAGTGAATGTGCACTGGCTGGCACTGACAGCTTCCCCCTACTTCAACTCTCTCTCTCACACACACACACACAAACGCACACACACACATACAAATAACGACGCAGTCTAATGGGATGTGACATGGATAACAGTCTCCATCGCTCCCACCAGCACAAACACGCACACACACCAGTTTCAGCACTGGGGACTCTCTGTGACACACGCACACACCCTGACATAGAGCAATATAATGCTCCGCGCGCACACACAAACACACACACTTTTAGCTACTCAGCACTGTGTCAGCAGCCAGGCTCTGTTTCCTCAGACAGAGAGAGCAGATCTTTCACTCACTCACACACACACACACACACACACCTGGGTGAAAGCACACATGGGCTTCATGACGAGGAGTGGGCCGATCAGCACTTCTTTGCCACTGAGATTGAATGCAAACGTACACACACATACACACACTCGCACAGCAACATTTACACACTGGGCATTTTTCTGTCAACTGAATTATAGTTGGACAGTGATGGAGACAGAGACCGAAGTCTGCAAGTTTGAGAGCTGATACGTGATAGATGACACACACATATTTACACAAACATGCACACATGCATCCCGGTGTCTCTTTCTTTTCCACACACACACATGACACACATCAGCACACAAAAACACTGTCAGATACGAATGTCCTGACTTGCCGGTGACATCAGTGCTGAAAAATGTTTACTTACCGGCTGGTGGATTTCCTAGGGAGAAGCGTTTGTCTGTATACAACAGCTTAGTAATCTGCACAAAAGATTAAAACACACAAACACACAACACACAGTAGGACAAGGACTTAGCAACTGACAAAAAATCCAACATAACAAGAGAAGGTATGAATTAAATCATAGAAAACAGGGCTGAGGGTTCAAATGCCAAAGAGATGATCCAATCATTTTTTTTTTTTCATTGTAAACCCTTTTAACTGTCTTTTCTGTCTTTTCTTCCTAAATCTTACGTGATGCAGTAATATCTCCTCTTTTCGCCGTATCTTCGGTGGTACAGTTCTATTACCATGAAATGAACGTTGTTTTTAAATCATTTCGAACCATCTTTCCCACATTGCCTGGAGCTAAATGATCCGTCCTAAACATTTCTTTATTTATGTGCCCCAGTGTGTCATAAGGGGATTTGCATAAAAGGCAGCAGATGGTGTTTGTCATAATGTATATTCTTTCTAAATGTAACCGGCGGTGGAGCAGATGGCGAGTAAATTGGTTATTATAACTATTCTGTTAAGAGGTAAAAACAGACATACAGGCAGAAAGACGCTAATGTTTGAAGTCTTTTAAAAAAAGACAATTTAATATTCTCTTTTGGATGTTTGATTTCATACGGTGTTTCTCATCTTTACTTGGCAGATTTTATTTTTTTAATACGATTTAAAATATTTTTAAAACAGAAATCAAGTTTCTCATACTGTTATGAAGTTACATACAGACACTTGAACAATGAGGGCTCAATCCAGCCTTACCTTCATCATGGTCTCAAAGTCGTCAAACCTGCAGGGGGCAGTAGAGGACAAGACATGAGCACCCAGTCGGCAGGCACCGCCAGGGGGTCAACAAGACTCCATCTAACATGTCAGGGTTAATGTGCATGTCATACCGACACACCTCTAAAAAAACACACTTCCAACATGGGTTTATTTTACTTCACTTTTCTGGAAATGCAGAGGTCTGAACATTCGACTTCAGTCTTACATCTTCTCTTTCCCTCACATTTTTCTATATAAAAAAAAATCCTTTTAAAACTGAAACCTTACAGAAAATCTGTCTTCAAATTTGTACTATTACTGTTATTATTCTTTGATTTTTCAGGATTTCCTTTACTGTTTTAGTGAAGATTACATTTCTAATCTGATGTTGGACCCCTCCAAAATACAGTCAAATAAGCATCAGGTAAAATATACAAATAAATACTGTTATCATTTAGAAACTGAGTATTTTCCTACACTCTGGAATTTCTGTGTCACTACACATTTTTAACTGTAATGACTTAAAATATATTTATTTTTCAGCAGCAAATGGGATGGGACTCAATTAACTATAAATCTGTGTATTTACGTCAATGCAGCTGAATTGATAGAGGAGCACAATACAGATTTTTCAGTTTGACACTTAATCCCACACGACGAGAGGGGAGAGACGGATGCACAAAAGCCTGGTAAACCACAAAAGACACATACTCTCTCCCTCTCCCTTTCGCTCTCTCACGAGCTCACACGAACACACACACACACACACACACACCCACACAGGAGCTAAATGATGACAACGTGTGACATTTCTGGCGCTGTCAGCGAGTTGCTGGAGACAAGGGGAGAGGGGGGATAGAGGAGATGAGAGGAGAACAGAGAAGAAGAGGTCTTTAATGATTAAATTATCCCCTGACCTTGTCTTTGACAGGGGCAGGTCCCGCATTGCAATGACACGGCACTTGCGTGCGCACACACACACAAACACACACACACTCCCCAAGTGACAAGCCCAATTATGACCCTGTCAGGCAACTTAACAGTCAGAAAAGTGCACAGGGGGGCCTGCGTGTGTGTGTGTGTGTGTGTGTATGTGTGTGTGTGTGTGTGTGTGTGTGTGAATACGGTGAGTGCGAAGCAAATGGAGGAAATGGAACAGGTTTAGAAATCAAAAAAGACAAACAAACAAATAACAGGAACATACAGAGTCCCTAAAAAAGGCATCACGACATCCCAAAGATATTACATTTATGTACTTAGTGTAAAGTATTAACTCACTGCAACTACATATCTACTTCTAGTGTCCTTGTTTTACTTGAATACTGCATGCTTTGATTTGAGGCATCTATTTATCTCACAGTATGTTCACCACTACTTTGAACTTGAAATACAAACTATGTTACTCAATATCTAATTTGAACTGCCTCTACTTACTCATAACAGATTATTTTATTTTTTTCCAATATATTCGTTGAATTACCGACAACCACTAAGCTAAAACAAATGATGTTATAACATCGTAAAAGGTGAAAAGTTGGGCTTAACTGTGCGTATTTAAACTCTAAGAGGAAGACACAACTTGAGTGCCTGCAGCAGAGTCAGCACTTTTCCTTTTGACCCACCCCCTGCTTCAGCCGAGAGGCCCGAGAGCTTTCATGAGGGTGTGTGGTGTTAAACTGTAAATATTCATACACACCCCTTAAAAACAAAAGCCCACGGGTATGACCCTGTTCCTCCTCTGTGTGCATGTGTGTGTATGTGTGTGTGTGTGTGAGTGAGATAGTTCAGTGCAGGGTTTTTTGGGTATGAGGGGCAGTGGTGGGCATCTGCTAATTTACATATCTCCCACGGTGCTTTGGGGCGAGAGCAGAGGGGATGATGGCCTCCATATGCATGAGGCACCCGTGTATGTGTGTGCATGAGTGTGTGTAAATGATGGAGTGTTTTTTTTCCCCGCAGCTGCCCACACACACACACACACACACACACACACACACACACACACACACACACAGACCCTGTAGATGGTGTGATAGGCTGCACATGTCATAGTCAGAGCATATGCTGCGGTGACCTCCATAGTGCTACAGGCCTCCCTAAAACACCCGTCAGGAGTTGTGAGGCTAAATGTGGAAAAATATACGGAATATGAAATGATGAAGAACACGTTAAGACATAGACAGAAAACGAGCTAATTGACTTACTTTCTGAAGCTTACGCTGAGTTTGCTACGGAAATTGTTGAGGTCCAATGGGGGGAAAGAGGGATCCGATACTAGGAAATAATGACAGAAAAGAGATGAGAAGTAGAGAAAGACAAAACACAGCAGCATCTCATATGTCCATAACAACAAGGCAACAATGTGATTTTATGAAGAGGATGATGCAGTGTGAATGTAGTGATGAAGCATCAGGAGAGAGACAAAATCACTGAGCTGAAATGACTGATCAAAGTCGTAAAGTCTTATCTTGGAGTCCTACTAGCCTGCATTGACCAGAGTATAGAAATAGATTTTTTTCAGATTTTTTCCTTTTTATTCTGCCTCCAGTGTTTCCTTATTAAGAACTCATGACAGAGTTGGTTATGTTTATTTTACTAAGTTTCTCATTCATAGTGTGTTTTTTTCTTGTGTCGGGGGTTTTACTTATACTTATTTTATTTCACTATTCATTTTCGTTTCTGACCGCATTTCTGTCAGCATTTAGTTTTGCAGTTGTACAGGAAAACTTGCACAGTGCACCAGGTATTTTCTGTGGGTTACAAATCAAGACTGCGGCCAGTTTAGCACCAGGACTTTTCTACTATAGAGCCATATTGTTGTGATACGTACAGAGTGTGGTTTGGTATTTTTTTGCTGAAACATGCAAGGTATTCCCTGAAAGAGCTATTGTCAGGACAGAAGCGGGCAGTCCTTCAAAACTTGTATTTAATGTTCAGGTTTTCCAGGCTGTAGCAACAGACGATGATGGTTTTCGAAAAGTACAATATCTGTCATAGCTGTGTTTAATCTCATTATGGCCACTTTTTTAAGGTCTCGTCCCTTTTCTTCTCTGAATCTTTAATGGACATATTTACTGTAGATGATAAAATTCTTTGTAACTTCAAGCTGAAAACTAAGTTGAAATTGTGGAACTACCGGCTTTTCACACAGTGATAAATCTCTTCTCATCTTTACTTATGAATAAGAGACTTGGCTCCCAATTTGCTTTCGTCATACCCAGTCATCTAAGTAAGCTGTTTCAAATTAACTCTGATGAGACGTTCCTGCAAGTGCATCTTCCAGCGTTACACAACTTTCCTCGCAGTTTGTTGACAATCTTTAAGGCATCAAGTTTAAAAGGTGCATTTATTTTCAATAAAACAATTGCCTTTTTGGTGTCAATATTTGATGTATTTTTTTTTTTTCAATCAAATACAGAGTTTTTGTATTTTGCAAACAAATGTTTGCACAGCATCCAATCTGATTTCTGTAATAGCAGTTGAGATAAATCATAGGAACTTTTTTATTTCAAGAAAAGTGAAAAATGGCCTTTGACAGACGAGGTGAGTGAGGGAATACCTTAAAATTTCAGACTATGTGAGCATAAATCAAAAAACTAAAAGTTCTTTTTTTCACAATGATAAAAGTATCAGAAAAAAAGGGGCTTTGTTTTATTACAAGGTTGAAAGCAGCAAGAGTCTGTTTTTTTTCTGCTCGACAGTTATTCTAGGGTCAGTTTGTATTTGGCAACACTGCATGGCAAGAAGAAATACACTCAAACTTTATGATATGAGGGGAGTTGAAAAAAAAAACACAGTTGAGGACTGAAATTCACAAAGAGGACACAGAGCGATGTATGTGAAAAAAAATGAGTGGTGAATGTTTTGAGACTAAAGCGAGTTGAAAAGACAGAAAAGAAGGAGTCATCCATTATGTAACAGCCTTCTCCATCCCATCCCTCTGCCAGTGGAGGCGCCTCTCGTTCTTGCTCTTTACATATTCACACAGACTAATCTCTTAAAAGGCCTGATGAGCACACAGGAGTAAGTGGGCAAATGTGCAAGTGTGTGTGTGTGTGTGTGTGTTAATGCTGGTCCAATTAGCCCGCAGGCGAAGCAGCGATTTTTATGATGATTGGTGCCCAAGATGCAGAAGAGCCTCTTCTTTGGAATGTGTTAAGTGTGTGTGTGTGTGTGTGTGTGTGTGTGTGTGTGTGTGTGTGTGTGTGTGTGTGTGTGTGTGTGTGTGTGTGTGTGTGTGAGAGAGAGAGAGAAAGAGAGAGTGTGTGAATGCTTACATTTGGTGTAGAGTTCTTCCAGGTTACCAGTCATGAAACGAACCTGTGAAGACAAGTAACCCGCCGAATCCGTGCTGACACCAGACTCCTGGACGTAGAAAATCAACATTTAGTTAGTTTTTGATTTTAAAATCAACACTTAATGATCAGATTTAAAGACATGCCAACTACCTTGAGTGCCTGTTCAGCTGCTTCCATATCAGGGAAGACAGGAAGGATGTAGGTGGTTAAAGACTCAACATCAGGTGGAACTCCAAGCTTCTGCATGTTCTTCAACACCTCGATCACACCTACAAGACAAAAAGTAATTCTTTTTTTTGTCCTTTTATAGACAGAGGCACTAAAGAATATGCATAAAATCTACCTGAGGAAGAAAAATAGAACAACATCGGAAAATGACTTCACACTGTAAAAAATATGCATAAAAGCTTTCAGGGTATGGATTACTGTTTCAATAGCAGATGGAAACAAAAGGATGTTTACCTTACCAATAATGTAAAACAGAAAAGTTGTATAAAAATGCAGCGTTAAATAACTGCTCTGTACAGAAGGATCACTGGTTTAAGGAATATATATATATATATTGTCATTGTACTAATATTTCCTGCCCTTTTTTAATTGTTTTGTTTTATTTATTATTATTTATTATAGACTATTTCTTATGTCTCCTACATGTTAATTGAAATACATATATCTTCAAATACCAGCAATATCTGAGACTTGATGAAAATAAGAGGATTTGTTGATCATTTAAAAATGAGTTTACAAAAAGTAAATTCATTATTAAACCAATCACACGCTGCGCTTGTACAAATGCACATAATTGAATGTGAAACTGTTAAAGCACTATTAGATAAGCAGGTACATACTGTCTTTCTCTCATCCAGGAAGAAGCACCAGCAACACATTTACACAAGAACACACACAGACTCTCCATCAACAAAATGTGAATGTCTGCTCCTGTCTGTACTTTGAACTTTAGGATACGTGCACACAAACACGCACTCGACCCGAAGTGGACTCTCGCAATGTTGCCCTGCTCTCCAGTGCAGCCCTGAGGTCCTGCCCCGGGGAAGCAGGCCAAAACAGCCACATGCATATGGAAGAGCCACTCGTGCACTCCAAATGCGCCCACAAAAGTGTGTGTGTGTGTGTGTGTGTGTGTGTCTGTGCATGTTTTTAGTGAGTGTGTTGAAAAGCTGCTGCGGTACTTTGCATACGTGTCTGGGAGCGTGGCCACGCAGGACACAGGCCTAAATGGGGACACAAACATGAGTTTCCAAGTGTATGTGTATATCCTTAGAGCGTGTGTTGCTAGGTGCATCGGTGTGCTATATACAGTGTGGCTCCATCCGGTGTACCAATATACCTGGCTCCCATGTGGAGTTCAGCAAACTACCCTAAAGTGCTTCCTTGAGTTGACACACCTCAAAATGCTGTGTGTATTTAGTCCCCACTCAGGATCTGAAGCAAACACACAAACACACACACACAAATAGTATACGGCGCTGTAATTCTGCATCCTCTTGGGACGTATGTGTTCACCTGGCAGTCTCTCTCTTAGACTGAATAAAACATGAGTCTTGGGCTTTTATATGCCATTAAAACCCGCGGCTGGGGCTGCATTATCCCAGGTACGGCTACCTGAGCGACTCCATCCCTCCGTCCATCCATCCTTCCCATATCACTCATTCATCCGCCCCTCTCACTTTCCATCTACCCTGCTTTCAAGAAACAGGCAATCTTCAGCTTTCTTCTCAATGGAGGATCCATCCATTCTGACGGCCTCCCTTCCATTCTTACCCCCTAATCACTTTCATCCTGGCTTTTTTTATGAAAGAAGAGAGGGAGCACCTGCTTTCCTTCTGAATAATCCATAGTCAATTTCACGGTGAGCCAAACAGACAGAAAACAAGTGAATGTAGAGCTGGGTGTATAAATACAGAAGATGGCCTTCTCTCACATGCTCTTTCCGGCCTCTGCCGGTGAGTTTTCAGGATCATCAGCACTTACCCGATGTCCAACAAGCATGTGTTTATTTTGCAAGTCAAGTTCATAACCCTTTCAACCCTGAGGGTGTTTTTGCTCCATTTTACTTCCTTTATTCACAGATTTACAGCAAAGTAACTGCATGAATTAGCCAAGAAATTATATCTCCGGATTCCAAGAATACTATACCGAGAATACACTATAAAGGAGCGTATGTTGTCTCGGGGTATGTTAAATTTTTTTGTTTAATACATATGTTTCACCCAGTGGCTGCCAGTCAATGGAGGGTGGTAAGGTGCTGTCCCACCACTCTCCAAAAGGAGAATGGCTGACCAATACAGAATAAGATTTTCAAAAATAAGTTTGAAATTCATTTAAGTTCTTGAAAAGACAGTAAGTTGCACAGACACATTCACTTCTCTTTGTTACTAGAGAAAGGAGCCACTCGGATTTTATTTAACTATGTCCAAAGCTCATCACAAATCACAAGCTAGCAGGTGGCAGCAAAAAGGCTATCCCTTCTATTGAGACATAAAAAGAGAGCAACTTGTTGAACCCGGAGTAATGTTTGGGGTTTAAGTCTAGAGTTTCTATTAAAACACAGAGAGAAAACTCCATCAAATGGTTGAAAATAATGCAGTTCAAGGGGAGGTCTTTGCAAGAAAAACAGAGTTTAAGAGCTTAGACCTGATCAGCCGCACATTAAAATTACACAGCGTTCCAACTACAGAGGAACGAACTAGGAAGAAACTTGTTTTTAAGTTGCTGAATCAGTCAGAAGCCTATGGGGCAACGAACACAGCAAAATGTTGTTGCTAGGAGTCCAATCAGTAACTGCAGCAACAAGGACGACAATCTCTGCACACATGGGCGTGTGCTTGTACTGCGAGTCTAACTGCCCTCCTGGTCAGCGTTTTTTAACACATCACAATCACACCGCCAACATCTTAGTGTGTTGCATTGGTGTTGGGCTGTGTGTTTGTGTGACGTGAAACATGCGTTCATAGCATCTACACAGGATTGCTAAATTCGAGCAAACCAGTCAGTCACCAATCACAGCCATGCAGACTGAACACTGTCCAATCTCTCTATCTCTCTCTATCAGTGAACATCAAGTAAAACAAAAAGGTTAGACTCCTGTCTGTATGGTAGATTTGAAGCCAGCGTATGTGGCCAGATAAAACTGATGGGAACAGCTAACAACAATTTGCACAAAAACTCAAGTCTTATATGACACCGTTTTCTGATGCACCTGATGTTCCTGTGGCCTTGGTGGATTGAAGCTTGTTTTTTAAGATTGCTATTTGGTTCACAAGACTGTTTATTTCTGCTTTAGCAATAAGCGGTAAACAACTCAAACAAAACCTGTCTTGAAAACCTTTTCTTTGTCAACTTGTCAAAATTTGAATAAGTTCAAAAAATGTTGAAAATAAATTATAACAAACCAGCAAGGATCTAAACTGAGAGTCATATGTACTGTTCACCCCTTAGGTCTTTCACTTTTCCCCCTCTAACCCTCTCGTGTAACTAACCCTTTTTGCTTCCTCCGCTGTCTGGACTATTTAGATAAAAAGCAAGAACAGAGGAGAATCGAGAAGAGTAGAGACCTCTCCAGGTTGGTCAGCACAAAGCCTGACATACCATCCGGGGCAAGAAGTATCAAAGTAGTGAGTTAAGGATGGCAGTGGTCACAAGATATCATCATCATCAGATTCATGTCTGCAGGTTAACTGTCACAGACGAGAAGTGAGGACAGAGAAAAGAGAGGAAAAGAGGAGTGGAGTGAACTGGTCGCTGTCATCTCCTCCCATCCTTGGACATGAGTACCTGTCACTTCTCCTTTTCTTTCGCCTCCAACACCATCTGTCTCTCTATCTCTCAGTGTCTGTGACTCTCTGAAGATGGACTTTGTTTGCTGCAAGGCAATGACCGCTTGTTGTTTGAAAACAGAGAAGTACAAGAACAGAAGCCTTTTTAGCCCCGTTTGATTCCTTTTTCATTTGTTTATCTATCTTTAATGAAGATGATGATACTTGTCTCCCATCTGTATTAACTCCGCTGAGTGCATGAGGACTAAATTGCAGATTACTTTGGTGGCACTGGCTACAAATGACTTTATATGACAGATTTGACAGGTCAGTATTTAAGAAAGAGTAAAAGTGTGCATGATCATATTAGGTTGGTGCAGCAGACTCAAAAAGAGGACCATTACATCTCGTCCTAAAACAAACAAGGCCGAAAAACACTCCCATCCTCTGCACTTTCCCTCCCTCTCTTTCCTTTTTTCTTCCTCCGCCATGTCAGAAGTGATAAAAGCGCGCTGCGTCCAAGGACTGACAAGCGGTGACTAGCTGGCGGCAGGTGGGAAGTATAGGCCAGCATATGCTTCCGCTAAACCCGCCAAATCCACACCTCATCAAAAGGCAAAGGGATTTTTTTTTTTCTCCCTCCCTCTCCATCCCCCGCCCCCCCTGTTGTTCACCTCCCACTCTACGGCTCCGACCCCTCTCTGCCCGCTAGTGACACCTGTGGACAAAAAGTGACACGGGGCTTAATATTTCATGGGCCGTGCACAGTGGGGCGCGTAATCCAAAGTGAATTCCCTCAGAGCGCTTGCATTTACATGAAATCAAGTCACTCCGCATCAGTCACATCACCTGCACTGGCCTCCTAAAGTCGCCCCTACCCCACCCCTCACATATGTGGACACACACACACCTCCTGCAGCCAACGAGTGTAAGAGAGAGAGAGAGGGAAAAAAAGAGAGGCTGCATGATTCATCAGGGTTAAGGCAAACACTGCCGGAAACAAGCGAGTGCGTGAGCATAAACAAAGTTTCTTCACTTTCCTTCTTTCTTTTCACCCTGTGATAATTGGATGGATGCTGTCTGATGTGTATGTTTGGCTCTGCGGTCAGCAGATTCCGCTAAGAGCTTGTCTGTGTGTGTGGGGTTGTGCATGTTTAAACACACGTCTTATCCTCTTCTTCATGCTGCCAAGCCGGGCAATGAAGCATCACACCATTCAAACTGAGAATATGTCTGGACCGCACACAGAAGTCAATCTGCGCGTCACCGCCCTGGTCTAACCAGCCCTTCCTCCCTGCCAGCTCAAATGGCGTCAATTAGCTGACAGGGGCAAAATGCATCATTTATTCATTGCTCTAAAAAAGCCCAAAGAGAGAGCCAGAGCTCAGCATAAATAAAGCACTTAAAAGCCAAGCCACTACCGAACACATCTGACAGAGTACGTTCCTAATGAGATGTGAATTCTGACAAGTCTCCAAATGCCGACTATCTGTCACCGAGATGATTTCCCCCCACGCGCTCATCGCTGGCAAAAACAAGGAAAGTGTTTAACAATTTTCTTAGGCAAAGAGAGAAATCAGGAGCAGAACGATTCTGCCAAGCTGGGCACAATGACCTGTTCAAATGTACTGAGTAGCAGATGGAGAAGACACGTGCTTACATTTTTGACTCTGTCCAACAAAATCACCTCAAAGAACTCAAGGCCAGACATGTCAGTGAAGCCTCAGACTGAACTTTTTTCTGGGTACCTTCACCTCATAAAGCTCGATAGAAATATAATGGGTCATCGGGAGTTCATAGAGACCCTACAAGAATCATCCATCTGTTGAGAACTGTGGGTCACAAAAGGTTCTTCAATAAAAAAAAAGAAACGGGACAGAGGAGGACTTGGGCGAAAACTGGGAGAAAAAAAAGGTCCAGTTTGGGGAGGATTTTAAGGCAACCGCTGGAGCAAAATGACCTCTAACCTCTGAATGTGTGTTTGGATGTGTAAGAGGGGATGCCCCACGCTGCTGAAGCCCCCCTGTGACACCAACAAGGAACATAAGCTGCTCCCTGTTGAGAGGCAAAGGTCACCAGATTGACTAATCTTGAACTCTGGTTAAATAAAAATCAGGATTTATTCACATTGAGTGATCTGAGAAAGTAAGCCAGGCTTGTTTCATCAAAAATTAGAGAGTGAAGGAAAATCATGGAAACAAGCAACAAGGGTCAGCTCATCAGTCAGAAGAGTAAAAAATTCACCACATCTGCACTGGTCCACAAAAGAATAAGAGAATAAGAATAAGAAGAACTTTATTAATCTCCGAAGAGAAATTCAATTCTGTTGTCTCACATAATATGTCTCTAAAAGTTATCTACTATTTACACAAGAGCTATAAAGCTGATGGCCGTTGGTACAAAAGATCTTCTGAATCTTTCTGTCCTGCAGCGAAGAGAGAGGAGCTGTCCACCACCATTGGCCCTTTGGTCCATCAAGGTGTTGATGCTCCTTGAAATCCCCAAATTTCAGTTCTTAAAATTGGACTCCTTCGGCAAGCATCTATACTTTATTGAATATTTTTCTCCATTCTTGTTTTAAACGACCTCCTCCAAACCCCTGGCTTCTGTGCAAATCTGCAGTCTAGAGTTCTTTTTGCTGCTCTGCATTTGTAAGCCGAGGACATGAAGCTTTACTGTACTCTCAACTCTCAGTCAAAAAGTGTCTTGTAGTCTCAGACCCAGGAGGGAACAACAGTCCAGAATTTGAAGATCAGACAAATAACAGCTCTGACTTTCATGTCTGAGCACACTTTCTGAAAGTCAGAGTGCCTTTTTGGTCCGGAGTTCATCTGTTCAAAGTTCTAAACTCTGATCTATTCCCAGAGATCTCCAGAGAGACCTGTGTGTGTGTGTGTGTGTGTGTGTGTGTGTCTGTGTGTGTGTGTGTGTGTGTGTGTGTGTGTAGGCCGGTTTGTGAGGAAGTGTGTATGCATGTGTTGTTTCATCCTTTCCTGCTTCAACTCTCTCACGCAGGGATCAGACCTCTTTGCCCTTGACTGCCCCTGCCCAGTGAAACCTGTCCCAGTAGGACCACTCTGAAGTGCATTAATATTTGAGGGAAACACTCCTTTAAAAGCTCTTTCTGGTACAGAGGACAGAGGAAGTCATAATCCCCTTAAACCCCTCTAAAATAACACATATGCTGATAGACTGCAACATTCTCACCGATATGAAGCTGGCTAATTCACCAGATGCATCAACACCTCATATACACTACATATAAAAACACTGATTCTGTGTGTGTGTGTGTGCGCATACCATCTTGGTCATTGTTTTTTAAGTGCCAAGTCAAGAGGGGCCAGAAGTAGTGGGGCCTTATGGGAAAGTCCTGCTCCTTCATCTCCTTCATCAGCTCAAAAGACATCTCTGGAAAAAAAATTTGATAATAAAACTCACATTAATTACACATTAATTAGATGTAAGTTAAAGGAGAGTGGTAACAGTCTTCAAATAAATGTGAAATTATGTGTGCTCTACCTGGCTTATTGGCCTCCAGAGCACAAGACAGAGTGAAGCTCAGTGGTGAGGAATGCAGTTGTAACTCCTGGAGCTCTTTGCAAAATTGAGACAACTTCTCCAAAGACTGAAACAAACGATCAAACAAAGAAAATTTTTATTTGACCATCTTCATTTACTATCACCTTTAAAGATAATGCCAGCTTTATGATAGCATTAAAGAATCTTTAAATCCTGTCAGATTTTAGTTGGTGTATCTATCATCAAAGACAGTCAGAGGAACAATGAGCAGTCTTTTAACAGTGTACCGTGTCCATGCTGACACAGTGTCTGAGGAAGAAGTTGCCCATGTTGGCAGACTCAGACTGCAGTGAGGGGAAAGTCTTCAGCATTTGGAAGGCGGTGTCCTCTAGGCCCTGAGTGATGAGGCTCAGACACAAGTTCATGGCATCTATAAGAGGTAAACAAACACAGATTGTACTCAGTCTGAAAACATTGTCGATGTAATTACAAACACTTTGGGTATGAGAAGCAAATTATATGTCAAAAGTGTATTTCTAGGCCTTTTCTCTCTTTTAAGGAAAACAAACATAGCAAACATGATCTGAAGATCAATTCACGTACTGCAGTTTATAACATGTTATGTTGCTCTGGATGCAAAATATGCCAATGAGGCCTGGTGATATGGCACAAAATCACATTTACTGTTGTACACCAAGTTGTTTTTCTTTTCTTTGAGTCCTACGTCCCACATTTTGTAATTGCATGACCACAGCTGATGGCGATTACAAGGGCAAAGGCATAGATGAGGTATGAGGAGATGTTTACCTGGAACATAACCCCTCTCATGCCTCAAGTGCTCAGTCATTTCTTGGATGTGCTGCTCTTGTCCAGCCTTGGCCAAAGTGAAGATGACCTGCATGATGTCCCTGTCCATCAGACTGCACTCTGCAGTTTCTGCTTCTTTCATTGTCTAACAGGAATAGGAGGAGAGAGAAAGACACATAAGTAAAAGGATGAAGATGTAGTTAGTGTCTAAGGCACAAAATGAGGAAAATTACTCAGTGAATAAGAACACACCAGTTTCAGGCTCTCCATGTCTCCTTTTTCAGCATAGGCATTCATCAGGGCAATATAGGTGTCAGGACCTGGTTCGATACCTGCTCCCTTCATCACAGGCAGGATATTCTTTGCACTCTCAATGTCCCTGAAAATAACAGGTGGTTTAAAAATTAATTATCTCTGTTCAAACATTTTTTTTCAAAATCCATATGATACATTACACTGTTGGAACCCATGAAGCGAGACTCACCCTGCACGAGCATGGCCGGTCACCAAAGAGTTAAAAACAGCATCAGTGATGGGCAAATCTTTGCTCTTCATGAAACCCAATATAGTGCTAAGAAAACAGAGGCGAGATAAAAACGGGTCAATCCAAAGGCAAAATATTTGACTGATAGTTGGTACTGAAGATGTAATCAACAGGGTTGAAAGAATAAATCAACCAATTCATGCCATAAAATATGTATAAGCATGTGATACATCCAATAAGCTCAGGTGTAAGGACAGTGCTTTTTTAGAAATTGGCTGTCAAGCAGCAGAGTTACTCATCAGAGAGATAACTCTGTTGGCTTCTAGCGAGAGAAGGAAGTGTGCTCACCTGGCACCCTCAATGTTTCCATCTTGGCAGTAGGCTGCAATTAGTCTCTGGTAAGTAACCTATGCAAAAACAAAAAGACAAACAAATACGTCTCAAAGCCATTAAACTCATAGGGATGTAGTGGAAAGAAATTAATATCTAGGTTATATAAAAGTTTTCAAGACTCCTCGAATTCTACCACCCTTCATGTTAAATGTAGATGGGAAAAGGAGGGAGATTTGGTCATATCTGAGGAAGAATGGGAAGATATCTGTAAATTACAGTGGAAAACCACAAATTCACATGGGTGGCGGTGATTTGGATGGAAAAACGTCATGAGATTTTTTATAACATTGGCTCAGAGGAAACATCAAGGCAGTGGAGCAAGTTGTTGGAGGATGTGTGGTTCAGATTTAGTAAACCATTATCATTTATTTTAGGATTGCCCGAATCTTTTGTCTTATTGGCATGATATTCATGATTGTCTGGAATACATATTTCAAATTATTATACAATTTGGTGTCAGTTTAACGTATTTCGGTACCATGGCATTGCGTACTCAAGTGATAGCAGAAAATATCTAATGAAGAAATTACTGATTGGGGCAAAGAAGACTAGAACAAGGAAGTGAACACAACACTGGAAGACTGGCAAGGAACTGTTCATGAAAGAGACGTTGGTCGAAATGGATCAGTTATATAAGAGCACGGAGACCTGAACTGCTCTAAATACCTCTGATACATGGCTTGAAGTACCAGACTATTAAACTACTTGGACAACTGAAAAATGATATTAGTAGATCTTGTGGAAAATGAGGAAATGTGACATCCATTGTTCAAATGTTTACTTTACATATTATAAAATGAAAGGGAGTGTAATAGACCAGAAAATATGTTAGTCTAATTGGGCATGTTTGTTTGCTTTGCCACAAATGTTTAATTGTGATTGGACACATTTTGAATGTTTCTCCCTGATAAAAATAAAATTAAAAAATAAAAACACTCATAAGATGTTGAAACGGGCTGCAATAATGCAACTCAAGTGTGCAAGTGTGGATGTGAAGAACAGATTCTTATTACTGACAACACTACACAGTGCCTTTCCAAAGACATTTTGTTTCACACCAAGGTGCTCTTCTGTACCCAGCACTAAAGCACTCACTCTGTTGGGTTGGATGTGAGCTTCTTCCATCTTGGCCAAGAAGTCAGTGGGAGAGAACTTGAAGTCATTCTGCAGGTAAACCTTCAGCAAAGCGTTGTAGTGACTGACATCATACTGAGCACCTGTGAAGGATGATGTGCAAACCTATTACTTCAGCAACACTGCGGCATGCAATCAAGAAAAACTGCCAAGTTCATAGCAAGCTGCTGGGTAGCCTCAGTTCTAATTTTACAATATGAACTTATTCATGAAAAAATGAAAGTCTGATCAAATGTTCTCAAGTTTACTACACAAAACAGCAAGTTATATTGTTTCAGAAGTTAGACGGCTCAGCTTTAGCTGTTTACAAAGCCTCTTACCCATCTCCTGCAACTTCTCCCAAATACGGTGTGCAAAATCATTGCGCTCCTGAAGAGGAATCTCTGGCAGCAGAGAGCCACAGCTGCGCAGCAGTAACAAGGCATGGTTACCACTGGGATAGCCTACAAACACACAAGAACAGAAGGTAAGGAAAAGAGTGAAGACAAAAAAGAAAGAACTGATAAAAGTAAGAGCCAGTTAGTCTAATGACAAATAACATTATGCTTCATTCATTTCCATACACTGCATGTTATATGTCACCGAAGTTCATGATACGAGGCCAGTTGCCTCTTTTCTGTCATAGTAATTTTACCAGTTGCAGTACTTTCTTAAGTATTCACATTTTGATCCCAAGCTCTGAAGTTTTATACATGTGAATTTACCCGTTAGTTGTGATTTTGTACCAAACTTAACTAATGTTTGTCTTTGTTTGCACATTTGCATGTTTGTGCTTCTTTTTTGTTTGTTTTGTTTCTTTATACTGTAAGTGTGGTTGCACAGGGTACCTGTCAATTTTAAGTGTGTTATCTACTGGTCAGTTTTGCCTTTGTGTTGGGGAGCAAGCCAAAAAAACAGCACCATCAAATGCATCTTTCAGATATAAGAAAAATTTCTTAAAGAGATATTCCGGCGTAAAATTAATTCAGGGTCAAAACACACCGTAACACCGAGTTAGACACCCCCTTGAGAGATGAATATTGCCGACCACTTGCTTCTCTAGTTATACCAACTTTAGCAACGACCCAAGGATAGCGATACACTGTGGTCTGAGGAGCCACACACAAACCTCAACCAAAATGCCACTCTATAGCCACAAATAATGCTCAGAACAGCACCTAACTGCATCAACAGAACATATAGGGTCCCAGCCATAGCACTAGCCACCAAAAATCTTTTTAGCTTTGCCTGATTTCTTTAGCAAAGAGACTAAACACAACTCACTTACTCTCTTCCAGCAGCCGCTTGACCTTGAGCTAGACCTCAGGCCAGTCAATAACGGACTGCTGTGGGGTGATGCAGCTCCATGAAGAACATTTATCATAATTTCTTCATGGAAATGCAATCAGAGATGCCAAGGCAGAAGAATTACCGCGTCTGCAGTGCAAAATGATTAATATGGAGATTATTACTTCAAGGAAATGACAAAGAAATGATTATAAATGTTCTTCCTTGAGCTGCATCACCCCGCTGTCATCCGTAATGGACTGGCCCGAGGTCTAGCTACAAACAAGCGGCTGCTGGAGGAGAGTGGGTGAGTTGTGTTTAGTCTCTTTGCTAAAGAAATCAGGCAAAGTTAAAAAGATGTTTGGTGGCTAATGCTATGGCTTGGACCCTTTATGTACTATTGATGAAGTTAGGAGCTGTTCTGAGCATTATTTGTGGCTATAGAGTGGCTTTTTGGTTGAGGTTTGTGTGTGGTTCCATAGACCACTGTGTATTGCTATCGTGCGGTTGTTACTAAAGTTGGTATAACTAGAGAAGCAAGCGGTCGGCAACATTCACCTCTAAGGGGGGTGTCTGACTCTGTGTTATGGTGTTTGACTCTAAATTAAATTTTCACCGGAATATCCCTTTAAGGTATAGCGTGACTGTACATATTTCAGTTCCCTGCCTTCCCACCTGTCCTGCAAATGTCATGGAAGATGCGGTTTAGCAATGTCTTGGTGATGCGACCAGTTCTCCTCACAGAGCTGTCCAGCTTGGTAAGGGCCCAGTCGAACTTCTGCATCTGCTTGGTCCGTATCACAAGCCCAACATCATTCTTTTGCTCCTCGGCCGTAGCATAGTTACGCACAAACCCAACTGTGTACGGCCACTGACGACTGTAGAGGATAAGACAGTTACAGTTACAGGGAGCAGAGAATGGTAAATAAGGGTCAAAGGTGTGGGACAGAGAGCCAAAAACCTGGAGAACTCAGCAGGAGGAGAGGTTAGCAGGTTATAGAAATTCTGCAGTGGTTATACATGCTACATTACAAGTCTTAAACTGTCCAATCTGACCACTAGAGCAGCAGATTGGACAGCTAAACACACAATAAAGAAGTACAGCAGAGAAATCTAAGGATGCTCTGCCAGACATGTGTGGGCCATGACCTTGAGAAAATCAGGTCCAGCACAGAATCACATGCTGTCTGCATCATTCACTGCACTGTGACAGTAAACACTCTGATTGATGAAAATCAAGATCAATCAAATCGCCTCCTGATTGATCACTTTGATGGCTGCTCTCCAATGACGGGCCCTTTAGCTTAAAGCTAGCACTGAATCGACCAACAAACATAGATTGCACTGACTATTAACATTATAATGATCTGTTATCAGTTGTTTGTGGCCCAGTAGTGAGATTTTGCTTCAGATTGTGACTTGATTACTCAACATTGATCAAAACCTTATGTAAACTCGAGCCATTTTAACATATTGTCATAGCTACATGTACTTATACGCGATAAATTAAAAGGTGAACGTCATGTTTAAATATAGGTTTGTGTTGAGTTATCAAGGACCCTCAATGACATCTCGGCTCCATGCTCACGCGTGGACCACAGCTACACCAGCTAACAGGCACGATACCTGGACGCATTTTCCGAAGCTCTGCTGATCTGACGGGAACAAACTCCGGACTTATTGCCGCCGACAACCCCGCTGTACAGGCGACCGACTGACGGCCCGGTTCTCTTTAAACCCGTGATATGAAGCAAGCCCGAAGGCGAAAACTTAAGTAACCGGGCTGATCTCAAGAGCGCAGCCATGTTTACTGTCGCACTGTGGAAGGGCATCCGCACCACGTGATCAGCCAAAGAAAGGAAGTACCGCGAGAGTACCGACAGATTTCAAGCGACTAATGAAAAGTGTAGGGGAGAGTGGGGTAAAATAAGCCGTTTTTCATATTTCTGATCACTACATCAAGGCAATCATAGTTTTTTGTTGTGCATCCCTGCAAACAAAATGAGTTTAAACATAACTGTCTTGATAAAATAGCATGCCAAAAAAGTGGTCTCCTATGGTCAACCAACCCCGTGTATGAGGTAAGTTGACCATAGGAGCAGGGTAAGTTGATAACATATCCCCACTCTCCCCTACATGCTTTCAAATGTATTATCTTTGCTCATGCAATACAGCTTACCCGATGAACACTGATTTGAAATAGATATTTAAAATTCATTCATATAAAATAAACATGTTTATGTAAAAAAAAAAAAACTAATAAGATTACATCAGTGTAACAAATAATCATCAGTAAAGAAGACTTTTTAGCACTTACAAAACTGAGGCCTTAATTAAATTTGTGTCTTCATGCGTAATGACTACTAATATCCTCATCAGTGGCAAATTTTTAACTTTCATCATTAAATACTGAACAAAAAAAATGTAAATTCTGGCTCCTACATCAACATTTTTATCACAGGTTTTAGTCTTCACAAATTTACATGACTCCAACAGGTAATTCAAGAAATTCTTGAACAAGTGATGCCCATTTAAGAATATTACACTAACAGTTTATTGTTTGGGTAAACAGCACACCGTGTTGTGTAGTAAAGTAAGAAGAGGACAATGATCACCTTTTATTTGTTAAATTTGACAGTCAAAGAAGAGAATTCAGGTAATAATACAAAGATTTATTACATCATGAACTTTTGAAACAGTTGATACAAAAAAATGAATCAGCTCAATTCCTCAATTAAGCCTCTATCTCCTTTGCTCTTCTCTTCCTTTAAGTTCTCTTCAACTGCAGCCTTTGCTTTCTCCATGCTGCTCCTCACACTCTCTCTTCTACTGTGTTCATTCCACAACTCGATAGCTAGTGTACGAATCCTGTGCTCATTATCCAACACCCAGGCTTGAAAGAACTCACATTTCTTTGCTGCTAGGAAGTACTTCTGCCTCTTTGCCCCATTGTCTCCCTCTTTAGATAGGGCAGTTCTGGCCCGTGAGAGTACTGAGCGAAGCTGACTCAAGGCTGCCAGGCAATATCCTGAAGCATCTTTCCTGTTTTTGCCCGTCATTATGTGGGCCACAGCTTCCACTGCCCTGGCTGGGGCGAGAGGATCCTCCTTGTCCAGGTAACCACCACTCAAAATGAGAGTTTCTCCACAGTCCAATGCTTCTTGGATGGAGTTGAACACCCTGATTGAGTTTAGTGCCTCAGAAAGAGCGAGAATCATGTCACAGAACTCAAACATCAGTGATTCAGTGTCATTGTTGAACAGGCACAGGGTGAAGGTGTAGCAAAAGAGGGAATTGATCAAACCGTAGCAAACCAGGGGTGACGGGTTTGCACACAAGGAGCTCAGCTTTGGTATTTTGGCAGATATCAGAGGGATGCTGGCAGCTGTTGAACTTGCCTTACTTTTGCTTGTTTTCTTTTTCTTTTCTCCTCTCAATTTTGTCGCAGTTTTACCCTGATTCTGAACCTCTTCTTGGGATTTTTGATCCACAGCTGGTGCGTGCTCTTTACCCTCTTTGCCGACTTCTTCTCCAAGCACCTCCACCAGGGATCTCCCACCCTCCTCATGCTCTTCCCACCAAGGTTTCCACAGGGGAACAAGTTTTCCGAGGGCTCCATCCTTCATTAGTCCAAGAAATGTCTCTTTTTCTTTAGTGCTGAGAAGTTCCCAAAGCGCCTCCTCAGATAGTTTATCAATATCAAGTCCCGCAAGCCTATCAGCCAAGTCCACCCCCTCTGTACCTTCAGGATCCTGGTCTACATCCACAGATGACAGATCCTCTCCTCCAATTTGCTCAAGTTTCATTAAAATCGCCTCAATCTCTGTTTCATTTTCATCCTCAGACTGTTGGAGCTCCGCTAAGCGGGACAGGAGTTCTAACACCTGCACCTTCTCTGTTTCCTCTCTTTCCCTTTCATCTGAGTCCGCTGAGAGGACGCCAGCTTCTTTTAACAGAGTTTCCATCCCTCCATGTGTACTCTCCGCCTTTTGTCTGAGTCCTAAAAGAACCTCCTGCATTTTCTTTCTCCCCTCACTCTCTGTTTTGCCCATATCCTTCAGCTCCTGTAAAACAGACTCCTTGTAAAACTCCTCAGAGCATGTGGTGTGCTCTGGGCTTCGGTAACAAGCCAAACTGCAGTAATGCAGGTTACATCGAGGGCAGGTGTAACAAGAGGGCTTACATTTACACAACATACAGGCTGCTCTGTTTACTCTGCTCTCATCCTCTGCTGCTTTTTCCTGTTGTGTCTGTGCTGGGGTGAGGAACTCCTGTCCTGAAGCATCTCCTCTGGACGGGAGCAGGATCCCGTCTCTGTTCACCGTGTCGTCGGTCTCAGTGTCTGTCCACTCCTCTTTAGGACCGATGTCAGTCAGGAGACTCCTCACAGACGGAGGAAGTCTCCGTCTTATTACAGGATTCATCATCGGCTGAACCGGACTGAAAGATCGATGTTCTCTGAAGAGGAAGAGCAGTTTATCCAAAGAAGGGGACCTAATAATGAGACAAATGTTATGACAATAAACCGTAAGTAAAAAGTCAGAGAGAAAGCTGTGCAAAAGTTAAATAAGTACTTGATCACAGTTTGTACTTCTAATCGTCCTTTACATGTGTAATCCACTTTAAGATTCATTTAGAAATTAAATCTGGAGTATATCTACAATCTTAACATTTCGATAAAATAAACACTTTAAGCGTGGATAAGTTAAACATTTACACTTACTTTCCCGCTCCTTCCACAGCTCCAACGTTGTGATTGTGTTCAGCAGTGACAGCTCAACTGTCGCATGTTGATGACGTCAACAGCTATATTCCGCTCTGGTGTTTTAGCTTTAATTTCTTATCCTAATTTCTTCTGCTACAACAACTGTATAGTCAATAATCTGACATTTGAAGCGATAATTAATGTTCTCAACATTTTTAGTAGTGAAACACGTTCTTTATAAATGTAAAATATCAGTCAATGTATTCCTAAGGAGGTTTAAACTTAGCCTCCAACTTACTTTTTATAGTAGGGGTTTCTGCTCCGCATTGTTGATGTTTTTCATGTTTTTATCTCTTATATTATATATGGCATAAAACCTACTTAAAACAAATACAAGTGCAGCAATACTGCCACCACTTTAAGTAATTAAGTAAACTTTATTTGTATTATAGTACTTTTCACAGACAAAAAAGTCACAAAGTGCTTCACAGAGACAAAAATAAAAATGTACATACAAATTAAAAGGCCAAGACAACAACATTTAACAGTGATAGCAGCCCCAAAACAATTAAACAATAGCCTGAGCAAATAAATAAGTTTTGAGTTTGCTTTTAAAGGAGTCATCAGTCAATTAAATGCATTGAGAGAGGAAGATCATTCCAAAGCCTGGGAGCAACAGCCTGGAAAGATCGGTCTCCTCTGGTCCAAAAAACGAGTGCTGATCCACGGACCTCAGAGCCTGAGGGGGGATGTAAGGCTGGATCAGATCACAAATGTAAGATGGAGCCTGACCATGCAAGGCGCTAAATGTTAGGACAAGAATTATAAAAATGATCCTAGAGGACACAGGCAGCCAATGTAGAGCTTTAAGAATAGGGGATATGTGAGTCCTCCTATTAGCGCGGGTTAGAATTCTAGCTGCAGAGTTATGCACTAACTGAAGACGAGACAGCTTCTTTTTGTTCAGACATGAAAACAAACTATTACAGTAGTCTAAACGTGACGACACAAAGGCATGAATGATGAGCTCCAAGTCATTTTGTGACACCATTTTCCTAAGCTTAGAGATTCTCCTCAATTGAAAGAAGCAGTTTATCATCAACTGTTTACAGTGTTGCACCAAGGATATGTCTTTGTCAAAGATGACACCCAGGTCACCAAAGTACTGTTTAATCCCTGAAACTGAGTCATCAGGGGCAATAACCAGTGTTTCCGTTTTGTCTGCATTTAGCTGCAAAGAGTTTTCACTTTAACAGCTTCCAACACTTCTGATTTAAAAAAAAACAGTAATTATGATCATGAAGACCTACTTCATTTTTATATAAGCATCATATGAAAATAATTTATAATGATATTTTCAGATAACTTATGAAATCAAACACATTGTTCCATGGAGCATTGCTGTACTCTATGTTTAATAATATTTATTAAGCTTTGCTGGAGCAAGTGATCATATAACAATATCCCCATTAACAGATAATATGACAAAATGACAAAAAAGGTTACACATCTGAAGGACTTTGAACTTTTGTTTTCAACTCTCAGAATGATGCATAATGTACTTTATAATTGGAATTCAACACACTGGAGAAAGGGTCACCCAATCAATTGTCATGATATCTCCATAAAAATATGCCATAAAATATAACCACCTGATATTTGTGACCTAAAAAAATCTATCATATTTGTTCAGTTAGCCCTGCTCACTCTACCCTGTGGTTAGTTTAGACTTGAATCAGATGGTTCAATCAAAACCTCAGCAAATATATTAGACCCTGTGAAATAAATGATTGAATAAACAATGTCCAAATCCAAATGTTGTGATGTGATTAAAGCTACAGACCTGTTGTTTATTGAAAGGTACTGGTCAGTTTTGAATGACTCATCAAAAGCATATATTTATATTTTATTATTGTATTTATTATTCTAACTACCCCCATCTCAATTTTTGTCAATATGTGTGTGCATCAGGAATGTCTGCCTATTTGTGTTTCTTCCTGGCTGTGCTGTGTATCTACATCTCCTGTGGGGCTGTTTGCTGTGAGGTGATTGTCTCCTGTAGGGGGTCAAGCATGGTAAAGGTCATGCAGGTGGGGAGTTGTCAGATGGCTGTCCACTCCTTGCTGGGCCGAGGGGTTCCTGTGCCGCCTGTCACAGCCCATGGGGAAAGGGGAAGGAGGAGGGGGTCTGGGGTTGATGTGTGCCATGCTGTCTTGGCCCCTCCCCTGGCTTCCGTGCCAGCAGTCCTGGACAGGATGCTGCCTCCTCATGTCTTTTCTATTCTTCTACCAGGTCTATTAATCCACTACTGGACCATTGTGGAACTAGGAACTCTGCATGTGTAACCCGCATAGATATTTTCTGATTCACCATCCCAACAAGTCACATAAAAAAAAAAAAAAAAACACATAAAGGCTTTTCATTCTGTATTTTCTGTTGTGCACCACACTTGAGGCACGTCTATGTTTAGATATTCTATTGTATAAATATCTGTGCAGTGTAGAACATTTAATGTATGATGGCTATTAGCATGATAGGCATGAGATCAAGAAATTACTTCATATTTTATAGGTGACGCAGATATTTAATGTTCTGAATACCTAATGCAGGAGTCATGAATATTTCCAGATGCAAGATATAATTAGAGCGTGAGAAAACGTAAAAAAAAAAAAAAGAAGAGAAGGGGGGGGGGGGGGGACCTCCTCCCCTACATACACACACAAATGCACACCCCACTGTCTGCCACCAGCTGATAGGTGACAGGGAACAGGCTCTGCCTTTTGGGCATGTCCAGCCTTGGCATGTCTAGAGCTGTCTACTGTACAGCAGCAGGGTGTGTGTGTGTGTGTGTGTGTGTGTGTGTGTGTGTGTGTGTGTGTGTGTGTGTGTGTGTGTGTGTGTGTGTGTGTGTGTGTGTGAGAGGACCTCTGTTGATGTAGCCTGTTCTGTCACCTGTCAGCTCAAGAGGACTTGGCATCATAGGATACTCCCAAAAGCAAACTGTGTGTGTGTGTGTGTTTGTGTGTGTGTATTTGGAACTGTCTGCCTGTGTACAATGTCCAGTTTCTGTGTGAGCAGCGAGAAACATGTGACTTATATACCCTTTCAATTATAACCAACTTTTCTGTCAGCAGCTGGTCTAACTTCTACCCATTGCCAGTGGCTTTAGACCTTAAAAATTACTCTCCAGAAACAATAAATCTTTTTTTTGATTGTCGTAGGCCATGAAGAAAGATCACTGTTAATTGCAGCCTGGAGTTTTAATCAGAAACATGCATCTGATTAAAAATTTGGCTCATAATTATGAAACTTGAACCAGAAAAAGGTCGGTAATGAAGATAGCAACAGATCAGGAAAAAGGATTCAAGTAGACTAAAAGCTGAAACTCTAATGTTATAGAAGCAGTCAAAAAAAAGACATTTGACTGTTTGGACAGGCTGATAAAAGCACATTTTACATATATTTTTCTTGAAATTGGACAAATCAAATCACCAAAATAGATTATTAAAGGCTGTCATAATTTATTCTTGTGGTATTGTTTTTTCCTTATTTTGCATTTTCTGTTCCATTTTTGGTGTAAAGTTCCCCTGTGTTTTACTTATGTGTGTTTTCAGTTTGATCTATGATCCTACTCTCCTTGTGTTTTCAGGGTTTTTTCTTGTAATTAGTTTTCAGTGTTCCCTTTTGTATTTTGTACCTTCTCCTCCCTGTTTGTCTGGTTTAGTTTGACTTCCAGTTACAAGCAATCTAGGACAAATTGAATGTAAGTATTTAGAGGATTAAAAAAAAGATCCTAGTGTTATTTGGAAGAGTCAAAGCACTTCAATGTAAAGCTAAGATGCAATAATGGAGAATATAACTGTGGTCAGCAAACCAGTGTCTATGTCTCTGAGTGTATACTGGTGGAGGGTGTAATGTAGCTGAAACCTGACATAGCAACAACATCCCCTTTCTCCTTTTATGTTTTCCTCATCCACCTTTTTCATGAATGAACCCAGAACATAAACTGAGCTCCCCTGTATGAAAGCATCAATGTAATCCCTCAATAATTTATCTGTGGGATCTATTATTTAACTATTATTTCCAGCCTTTCCAGTACCCCCACCCCCTCTCCTGTCTTCCCTCATCTATTGACAACCTTTG
Organism: Xyrichtys novacula; assembly: GCA_962446985.1. Taxonomy (NCBI): domain Eukaryota; kingdom Metazoa; phylum Chordata; class Actinopteri; order Labriformes; family Labridae; genus Xyrichtys; species Xyrichtys novacula. Next base: position 18,046,402 of record OY660874.1, on the reverse strand, counting down.
CCAGGTCACTCAATCCATATAAACAAATCCCTGCTTCCTGTAGGAGACCTTGATCTGCCTCAGCTATTGGAGTCGGATGTGTGTGTGTGTGTGTGTGTGTGTGTGTGTGTGTGTGTGTGTGTGTGTGTGTGTGTGTGTGTGTGTGTGTGTGTGTGTGTGTGTGTGTGTGAAGCAGAGCAGCGTGTGATGTGCTAAAACACAGGTAGATAGAGTGTTAGCCTCACAGTGACCTAAAGTGGCTGTCGGCAGCAGTGACAGAAACAGACAAGGAGATGGAAAAAGAAACCTTATCACAGCACTTTGGAAGTCAACTTTCTCTCTTTCTTTGTCTCTCTTGACCCAGACAGGGAATAAACGGTCCAATGATTCACTGTGGCCTAAACCAGTTATATTTTGTACTGTTTTTTTCTCTACACTAGCAATTTGCAGCCATTTTGTAGCTCAAGACTTTTGCTAGTGCTCACTCAGTCATGTTGTCTGACTTCTGTTTCAGTCACCTCATTTTGATCCACGTGATATCTCTAAGAACCAGGCTAGGTTTTATTTGAAATTTGCGTGAGCAGTGAAGAGTCTCACACTTACACTATACAGATGCCTGAAGGATTTTTCTATTTCAATAACTGGATAAATTGCCTGTAACAGAACTGTCAATATCCATAACAACAATACTACAATTATGCATGAGTGTGAAAGTTATAAACTCAAAGTGTTCCTCCCCAGGACAAGGGGCTCACATTCACTAGATAGTTTGAGATCCTGCCTTGTGTGTCAAAGTCTATCCACTCATTTCCAACCGGTGCCTCTCAAACTAACTTTTGATTAGCAGCCTTGGACAAGTTGGTGGCAAGCCTCCTTACATTAAAAGTGGTTCTGGGTTAAAATCTCATTTGGGTCTTTCCCCAGAAAAATCCTGGCTTCTTCCCTCTTGAGTTTAGATCTTGATTTTGAATGAATAGAATTAACTAAAACCAAAGGAAAAGCAGCACGTTACTATAAAAGGACTGGGTTAGCACAGCTGGCCAACCAGTGTACAGATGGAATATATTGAAACTGGCCACTGAAGTTTAAACCATGCTTTTGAATAACATGATATACTGTAAGCTAATTAAACTCAACAAGGTGGCAGTGTGGTTAGGACAGGGTTCAAATCAGCTTAGAACAGTAAACTTCTAATGAGGCAATAATGACATGTTTTCCTCACACCTAAGAGTGATCAGAGCTCTTTAGTACTTACAATAAAAGGGTTAAATAAAAATAAAAAGAGGCAATCACAAACAAGAAAGTATGTTGTGTGTTGGATAGAGCACCTGCCTTTGGATGATATGATCCTTGATTCAAATCTACCTGAAGCAGGAAATCAAACGAGGAAAAATGAAAAGCTTCACTCACACTCTAAACTGAACTTGACTTTTGAACAGCTATTGAAAAATGTTGAAATGAAAAGACTTAAAAAGCCAGGCATAGGCAGGCAGGCCTGTGGTGTGGTGGTTAGAGCTGCTGCTATTGAATGAACTGGTCTGGGATTCAAATCCAGTGCAGGGTCAAGAGAAAGTTGAAGGAGGGATAGTGAAAGGATGATATAGGGTAATAAAAAGTAGAAAAGGAGGTTGAAGAAGGAAGACAAAAGAGTGAGTAAATGATAAGGAAAAGGATCAAATAGATTAGATTTACATCTCATGGATAGAGAGGCCCACGTGTAAAACCTTGATTATCTAAATGTTGTATTTTTTTTTTTTATTTTCTATGTCAAACATAGAGCCATGCAGGGGCAGTAATACTTTTGGTATACTTTGAAAACCCAATACTCTGTAGGGGCATATTTCATGGAATCTGTTTAAAAAAGATAATGTGAGAGAAAAAAGTGTGACAAAGATTTTAATTTTATTTTTTGTTTTAGTATTTTTAACAAACAAATAATTAGAATAACACAAAAATGAGAAGTCATACTCAAGTGGACTAGCAGTATGTGTTGAATTAAGCTGAAAAGAGTGCGTCTTATGTCTTCAGCGGTGTGACAGTCATGACAAAAACATGTGGAGTGATGACATCCAACTTCAGCAAAATACAATAAAACTCCCATTTTAAGATAAGAAATTCTTACAGTATAGAATTTTACTCATTTTCCTACATATACTTTTTGGGATCAAGTCTCATCCGTTTCTGTCTTCTCATGTCTGGTGGAGAAAAACACCTTAGAGCAACTTCCATGCTTCTCCCTTTATTTTACTTTCTCTTTCCTCTTCTCCATCACTCTATTCCCGCAGGAGTAAACCTTAGACTGGCTGTGTATTGCAGTATCACCCGCCTTGCTCTGTATAACCTCTGGCCCCACCTCCCTCCATCCCCACGGGAGGGAGCAGCAGATCAAAAAATGGAGGGAATGGAAGAAGTAGAGAGTGAGTGAAAGAGAGAAATCTGTCCATGTCCCAGAGGATTGGTCTCTGTCTGTCTAAATCACAGAGTGAGAATGTGACGGCAGAGCAGAGACATCCCTCTAGTGTGTGGGTGTGGGTGTGTGTGTCTCTGTGTGTGCATATGTTTGTTTGTATGGACCTTGTTGAGCAGAGGTGTCATATATGCGAAGATCACAGCTTCAAGCCTCTGGTCGCCAGGGATGACGCTCTAAGTCACTGAAATGCCAGTGACAACTGTGCTGTGATATGTTTATGTGTTTGTGTGAATTGGTGTATGGATCTGTGTGTGTGTGTGTGTGTGTGTGTGTGTGTGTGTGTGTGTGTGTGTGTGTGTGTGTGTGTGTGTGTGTGTGTGTGTGTGTGTGTGTGTGTGCGTGTGTGTGTGGGTGTGTCCTACCCTCTCATGGGTGTAGGTGTACTCATGATAACTTTTCTCTTATCACTTTGTTTCCTTATTTTCTCTACTCTTTCTCTTCTTCCTGCCTCAGCCTTGTACGGGGGATCTGAATCCATAACCCTTTCACTCAAAGGCAGCAGCTTTAACCACAACACCACAGGCCTGCCTTACTCTGTGTTCCTCTCTCATTCTTGTCAAATAATCTTTCATTATTGTTACTCGAAAGTATGGCTCAGACCACAGAGTGAGGATAGCATTTTATTCTTTCATTCATTTTATTCCCAATGTGGAAAGCTGCTGTTTTGTTCAAAAGCTGGGTTCTGTCCACATTGTGAAAACCCATATCATTTCTGCCTCCGATGGACAGTCCATAGGTAAGATTTGAATTCAGAACCATTTTACTCAGGTATCAATTCAAACCACTACATTATGGGCCTGTATTTTCAGTCTTTAATTCACTATTTATTTGTTGTTGAAAACCTGGGCTCGATCGTAATGTGAGTAAAATATCTCTTGTCCAAATGATACAATATGTACTTTGCCAGATTTTAGACCTCTAACCATCTTATGCAAATGTAGAAGCTCTAGTCACACACAATCTTTAGTTTGCCTTTTTTAGGTATTTTCATTTCACCATGGTTTTTCAAAAGCACAGCTCAGACTCTGATGTGAGAAAAGCATTAGTTTTCTGTCTCCTATAGAAAGCCACTGTCCTGGATTTGATACCAATAACCTTTTGTTGATGGGGAACTGTGAAGACATGTTTCTCTTTCCCTCCTACTCTCTTTGTACCACCAGAAGGACCCCAGCCCATGCAGCACAACTAAGCTTTACTGTTTTATACTTCTATTTTTCAGTTTCAAATACGATAAGAAACACTGATAAATGTAACACTAGCTGTTTCTATTTACCAGCTGATAGCTATTTAAACCTTGTGCCACTTGACTTAGGCGATCTATCTATTTGAACATTTTTATTTCTTTTTGCCCATTAGCAACCAATTTTGCAACAACCAAAGTCACTCTTCACTTTTGATCATTTATTCATTGTGACGTTTGGTGACTTGTGTTTTTTTATGTCCAGATAACAGATCCAGCTTTTATGTCATACAGGAATAGGATGTGCAAAACAGACATACACTCAACCTATTATTACCTCTGCTCTGTGCGTTAGTTCGGATGAATAGCTGGACAAACAAAAAGCCGTCTCTTTGTTACCCCTCACATGTTAAAAACATGTACAGTATGTAGGCCAACTCACTGTCAGCTTCTCTTCCCTCACAGTGCAGTCAAAACAACACACCGACTAAAGCCTCCTCTTGTTTATCAACCTTGATCAATCCATCTCTCAGTAGCTCCATCTATCTCTAACTCTCTCTTTCATGAGTGTCATGAGAACACATGCAAATTATTATATCTGTGATGGCAAGAAACCGTTCACGCACCAACACCTTCAGCCTTTCATCCCATGCTGTCTCTGTTGTCTGATGTGTGTCTGCCTCATTATAGCATGACAGATGAAGCTGGACACATACTCATGCAGGTTTAGCATAGCATGTTGATCTAAACATAGGCCCAATCTTCTTCTGTACATAACAGACTTTAGATATTCTTCAAATGGATGAACAAGTAATAAATTCATATGTCATCTAGCAGAGGTAAAGATCAAGTCCTTTTGTCTGTGTTCAAGCAATATTTTGCTGCATATTTTACACAATAGTTTGATTTTTTATATCCAAAAAATAACTTAAACTTTGCCTGCCTTATATATCACTCGATAATGAACATGGTACAATTCAGATTGATAATACAGTTGAATAATCCAAAAGAAACTTGTCAGTTCTGATTGGAAAATCACAACCACACACTACAGTTACATTCTTGTTTGTGTGTTTACCTTACAGGCAAAGTGCAGCAGCACAACAGAGGAACTTCCAAATATCGAATTGTTACACGGGGGCACTTGGCATTTTTGGGATGCACACAATCACACACTCTGACTGTGTTAGTGTTAGCTAGAAAAGGTTGTGTGTTAGCATGTTTGACAGCTCTCTGGCCCTGGCTGCGAAGTTGACATTAGTCGAGCAGGACACATCACCTCTGCTTTAGGAAAAGGCCTACGGTGAGCCTGCCCTCAAGCACAGCACGAGGCTTGTGGTAGTACTTAGTATACGTCTGCTGCATTTGTGGTATAAATTTATATCATTGTTTCTATGCTTGGATACTTTTATGGGTGAGTAAAAGCACCTCAAAAATATACTCCTGATACTAAAACAGACTTTTTTGTTGCTGAATGCATAGAAGGGTTTCCTCTGGTGCGTGTCAAAAACATATAGCCCAAAATAATTCTAATGATGTTTGTAAGTTGGCTCACATTTGTAGTGTGTGGATCTGTTTTTTTTCATAGATTTCGACTGAGTTTCTGCTGTGTATTTAAGCTTAATATTCCCTGAAATGACACAGAAATTTTAGACACATTTTAATCCAAAAATGTAGTCAAAACACACTTTAATAGGATGGCCCCTCTTTTAGCCATTTGCAACCCAGCTTCACACCACAACCACCTCCTGTTTGTGTTTTGTCCCTTCTCAGATTGTTGATTTTCACCTTTTGTGTGCCTGTTGTTGACTTCACTTTCACACAGCTGTCTGAGAATCAAATCCGATCAAGTTTTTATATTCCACAAATTGTCACAGCGCCAACTCTGGGGGATTGAGCGAAAAGAAGGTGGCAGTTAGATGCAAACAAACACAAATGCAGATGAATAACCCGATGCTTGTGTCAACAACACGCCTGTCATCATCAGAGGAGACACAGGGCCCCTCAACCGTAACAATCGGTACACAGGAAGAGAAGATCAACAACACAGCCAACTAATGGGGGTGGAGGATTCATACATCAGCAATCTGTCTCTATACATTTTGTTTTTCTTTCATTTTTGTCTCATTTTCTTCTCAATCCTTGTATGTTTGTCTTGCAAATGTATTTGTGTCAGCACATATGTACATTGTCTTGAGCTCTCTTTGATTTATATGGTGTTGGCATGTCTCCTCACATTAAGGAGAGCCGTGGTAAAAGCACCACAACAATACTCCTTCCATCATCCTTTAGTGCCTTCAACACCCCAAATGTTTTGCGCTCATTAGTTAGAGGGTACACACTACCCAAGGGGAAGATTTGATGGGGGCACCCTTAACAAAGGTCTCAGTAGGACTACTTTTTGTGATGGTCTCCTTTATCTACAGATATTTCTCTTGCACTTGCTTATCATTTAAAAAATACTTCCAACACTTTGTTTGTATCACTCTAACCCAACTCTCCTGTCAATCCAACAAACTCTCTCTCCTTATTTTTCTCTTTCCCTCCCTCTCTTAGCTATGCTCATATCTCATCTTGATCTTTGACATCAAACCATCCATCGTCCATCCATCCTTCCTTCCATCCATCCATCCACCAGCCCTTTGGTGTCTTGTCCATCTTCGTATCTGTCTCCTCCAGCCTAAAGTCAAACTCTCAGTCCCAACCTCTGTTTTACCTCCAACCTTTCCCCTGCCTGTCCTCAGGCTCAGCGGCTGCAGGTGGATGTAGAAGGTCTGTTGCAGGGTGGCAAAGCCATCAATCACTATGTACGTGTGTGTGTGTGTGTGTGTGTGTGTGTGTGTGTGTGTGTGTGTGTGTGTGTGTGTGTGTGTGTGTGTGTGTGTGTGTGTGTGTGTGTGTGTGTGTGTGTGTGTATACATATGTTGAGAGAGGTGTGAAGGCAGCTGTCATGCTATCTCAGGATCATATGCTGGCTGTCGGATATGTGGTGAAGAAACTGACATCAACCCTGCAAAACACACCTAAGACACACACATAAAACACACACACATACACCCAGAGAGAGAGAGATTGTCACCCTGTAATTATTTGTGTCCAAATTCAGATAAGTTAAATTTACATTGATTTAGCATGAATCTCATTTTAGGAAGCCAAAGTCATAAGAACCATAAGTTTGTTTTATGGTTTGATTCCTAAGCAAACAGCTGGTGGATCTGGAGTCCAACAGTGTTTTAAATCAAGACCCAAGGGATGCTGACTCTGTTGTGCGATATCTGTTCACATCAGTCAAGTGAGAAGGGAAGTTGTTCATCATTCTTCAAGTCCACCTATCTGATAAACGTTTAGGGCCTCACTGACATAAATAACATAAAGATAAAATTAACTACTAGCAGGCCTGCTGACTGTAATCACATTAAATTAATTTAACATAGTCCATAATTACTTATATCCTAATCCTGTAAACTGAATTCATATTGTTTCATCTTTGCTTGCTCTGTTGTTGTGCTGCTGTTGTTTTAATGTTGCTGCTGTCCCCTGTCTCTCACCCTCGTTCTCCATTCTCTCTCCCTCTCTTCTCTCTCTACTTCCCTCTATCTTATTCTCTTTCTCTCCCCCTGCCCTCTCTCTTACTCCTCTCTCTCTCTCCCCCTATCTCTCTGTATTCCTCCCCAACCCAGCAGCGGCTTGGTGGCTGTCTAGCATGAGTCTGGTCCTGCTCAAGGTTTCTGCCTGTTAAAAGGAAGTTTTTCCTTGCCACTATTACTCATGTTAGATGAGATGGGCCAAATCCCATCTTAGGTTGAGTCTTGATAATTCATCAAACAATAAGCGTGGTCTAGACCCGCTCTTTTCTTTGGAAAGCATTGTGGGATGACGACTATTGTGAATTGGCGCTGTATAAATAAAATTTGATAGAAGTTGTATGTGTTTTGGGATTACCTGGAGGAAGGTGAATGTCTCATTTCTTTGGACCCCAGTCTGTTCAGGTATCTCACACATTCATACCCCTCTGTGCACACACTCACCCCCTCCACCACATCTGCAGAAATGGCATTTTACGCACTCTTCTTTTCTCATCTCATCTCTTCTCTTCTCTTCTCTCCCTTTTATCTTTTCTCTTTCTTTTCATTTTTCTTTTGTTCTCTTCACTTTTCTTTTGTCTCTTCTTTTATTCTTTTTACTTCTTTTTTCTCTTTTTCTCTATTTCTACTCTTGTCACATCTCTCTTTTCTACTCCTTTCCTCTTTTGCTTTGCTTGATGGTGTCATCTTTGTGTGTCTGTGTGTGCCTATGTTTCTCTCCGATGTCCAGTGAGACAGGAGAAGCGGGCATGTCTCTGTCGACCACACCACAGCTGTCGTTTCTGGTTAGTGCTGGCGAGAGGTGGCTGAAGAGGAGGAGTAGAAGGATGAATAAGTGAAGAGACTGCAGACTGGACTCATGTTAAATGTAGAAAGGCTAACAGACCAGACTGCTGTTGAGCTCTGTGTGCACTTGTGTGTGTGTGGGTGCTTGTGTGTGAATGTGAATGCGACAGTTTGAGTGAGCGAGGGTATGTGTTTGAGTCTACATGCACACACAGGCACTACCAAGGACCTGCTGCCTGTCCCACTGAGCTTCCAATTAGTACACACCACTAGAACAGGACACACACACACACACACACACACACACATACACTGAGGACCCTAGAGAGAGGCCTCAAACCTAGCTGTCAGCTGCTGTTAGATCACACTGCACTGGGCTGACACCAAAACACACAGACACACACATATGCACAGACGAATACAAACTAACGCTGAGGATTTGATTGAGAGAAGTTATCCGTGTATCAAAGAAAAATCAGAGATAGTTAAAGGGTACACTTAATAGCTCTGAACATGGACTGAATTACTTAGAAATAGCCACACATGACCTGTGGTGGAATACATTTACTTATATAAGTGTCTAAGCTTTGCAGGATGAGTGTTACACTTATATTTCTATTTGATGCAGCGTTATCATTCTACTCTATTATATCTACAAAGTAAGGCACTCTTAAAAAAAGGTTTTAGCATGATTTTTTATCAACTTTTAATAATAATAACAATAATAATACTGAACATTTTTCAATCTAAAAATAATATGAAATTTAGTAGTTAGATATAAATAGAATCTTATAATGGCCATAATGATTATAATATTTTTGCTCAACCATCCAGCAACATCAACAACAAAACAGAGTTTAAAATCAATGAAATTAGCAAAACATAGAATAAAGCACAGGCATTAGTGCAAAATATTAATTAAGCAATTCCAAATGATTATATCTTCTCATTATGCTTTCACTAGTTCTAATGTACAACACAGTAAGTGATTTAATTTGACATTTACAATGCTCAGAGTATTTATATGATGTAACTAATAAAAGGTTTTAAATACAGTCTAAAGGAGTTTTTTCACTTTTTGGTATTCCATTCTTGTGAAAACGTTTTGCACTGTTTCTTTATCAAACGCTGAAATTCAGAATGTCACATCAAACACAACATTCAGTAAAAAATATAAAAAAGAAAACAAAAAAATAAGCATGTATTTTAAAGTGTAGCAAAAAAACTTATTGTTTCTCTCCCATCACACATGGGAGAAAACTGAAATCCCACGTGACATACCCCCGCACACACAAACACACACACTAGCACACCCACAAACCCCTCCACAGCATCGCCTATTTTGTCCTTGTGCATATTTTAATGACATCATCAATAATGGACACATACCCAATCTGTGGCAGCGCTCACAGTACTACCACACACGTACACACACTATATGGGTCACACTGAATAAATTTGATTTCTTAACAATATGTGGTTTAACTGGTTTGTGAATGAGTCCATTAGTGAGCTGTTTACTGTGAGCCTATCTCTGATTGACACTGTGGCCTCTTTCATGTCCTTCAATAACAAGATTGTCTAAAAGGTGAAACAGTGTGAGACTTGTTTAACTCGTACAAGTAGTGAAAAAATTGTGTTTGCTAATGTAAAGATCAGTGAGTCAAGTTTTGCATCTCTGTAAAACTCTTTTTAGAAAGACGCTTTTTAGATCAACCAATTTACAAAATGTGACAGTCTCCTGGTACTTGTCTGGCTCCAGCAAAGTTGTGACAGGCATGTGCTAGAGTTTAAAATACAAATACAAAGAACACTTTAGTGAGGCAATCATTCCTCTCATTGAGGTAACGCCGCACACACAGGTCACCTACAGCTACAAGAAAAAAAAAAGAAAAAATACTGAAAGAGGATTGTTTCCTCTTCAGAGCTCTATCCCTCGTGAGCCTGGCATCACCACTCCAGCCCTCGCTTCTTTCTGCATTTTTTACTCTTGTACTCTCCCCCTTTCCCTTGAACTCTCCATCTCAAGAGCATCTTTGCACAGAGCCAAACAAATCTACCTCTGTGTATTCCCTTGGGTGAGATCGACGTGACACCACAAACTCAGAGCTGGGCCGAGATGCAGACAGGGGAAATTTTTTTGAAAAAACCATGGAAATGAGGGGGATGCAGCTAGAGGTGGTGGCCTCCTCTCTGGCTGCTCAGGGAGAAGATCGTCCTTGCTTTAGTAAACGATTTCTTCCAGCTGAACTCTTCTCCCAATATCAGTCAAAGAGAGATCGCCAAGAGATCCCAAGGAGAAAACGAGGATTGCATGTATAGCCCAGGTCACCTTGGCACATGACTCGCCCACTCAGAGAATCAATCAGGTTATTGCCATTTCAATAGTCATTCAGGTAGTTTCTGTCACTGGCAGAGGTGTATTTAAAACCCCTCTGAGGATTCTTCAAATTTCCTAAGTGTGCTTATTTCAGGGCTGTGATGGAAAAGATAAAAGTTAGAGAATGCTGCAATGCAGAGAAAGAAGTAGTGACCAAAAGTCAAAAATAGGATATCAACATGACATTAAATGAGAGTCAATTTAAAGAGGATTTTAGACAATAATGAACGATTGTGTTCTCTTTTATATGATATTTGTTTTTGAACCTCTAATTGAACAGCAAGAAATCACGAGTTTCTCACTTTATACACAGGCTTGTTTAGCTGAACTGACACAAAAATTCACACAGAGCCCTTTTCACAATTTCTAAGGGGATCACTTTTACAAAAAGTTGGCATCTGGACAAGAATTTGCCTCTTTCACCATGACAGCCCATCTTCTTCTTCCTTTTTTCTGCCCTCCTTGCAGCCTTCTGTTCATTTCACTGACTGCAGTCCCTCTCTCTGGCAGTAGGTGGGGGTGTGATACTACGAAAGGTCCACAGCAACTCCTGTCTTTGACCTATCACAAGAGGTGAAAGCCAACCTGAGTTTCACTTTACTCAACTCAGGCTGATTTTCCTTCAGTCGGGCATTATAGCAACACTGTAACTGCAACTAAACCTTACTGCACTGGGATGTTGTTTTCTCTTAGAAGCAGATCACTGATGTAAATATGACTTCTGTACAGATGTAACTATAACTAATTAACTTTAAGTTTCTTTATCTTTTAGTTTTTCTCTTTTTGTATCTATACTATGCTGCTGTAAATTTGGAATTTCCTCCTGTGGGACTTTTAAAGGAACATCTCTTCTATCTTATTTTATCTGATGGCTGCTCATAGAGGCAGACTTAGAGAGAGATTGTTGAGGTACCTTTTAGCAAGGTACACATTTCCATATGATTTAGTCAGACACAATGTTGGTAAAGAAATGAAATAATGGAAATGCATAAATGTGTAAAACAAGTATACCAGCCCCATTTCAAACTTTGACGTAATGCAAACCATAGATGTTGAACATTTTTTTGGTGTTGTTTTATTTACATTTTTAAGTTGTTGTTTTAGTATTTGTGTTAATAATACCAACCTAGGGAATATGTATCTTGATTATCATTCTTACTTTCCTTTTGTCAACTCTTACCATTAAATTTTCTTTCTTGTAGAAGAAATGGCCCCACAATGTCACCTCCCTCCCTGCCAGTGACTGGCACCATATGTCTGCAGCCACATGCCCCCCCTGACACTAATGCACAAACCATGCATGTACACACCTGTTCTTGTGGTGGTGGCGCACTCCATGTAGTGGGTGTGTCCCTGCATATTGTATATGCTCCTGGACGCTACAGCATGTGATCAGAACATGTGTGAGTTTTTTTTTCTTCCAGTGTGAGACATATTTATAGGATGACATGTGCTTGGAAATTTCATGTGTCAGCAAGTGGCAGGCAGGCATGCATGTGAATTATATGTTTCCATGCATAGCTGCTATGTTTCTTTTCTTTCTGCCTGTGTTTGTTTGTGTTTGAATTTGTAGTCTGTGTGTGATGATAATCCAGATGGGGCAGCTACCCTCATTCGCATTCAGCCCTGAGGCACTTCCAGGCCATCTCTCTGTGATTAGTGATCAGAGACAGAAAGAAAGCGAGGGAGAGGAACAGTAGATAGAGAGGAAGAGTGAGAGACAAAGACAAAGAGAGTGAGAGAGAGAGAGAGAGGGGTCCTCTCCCATTTAGTAAACAGTTGGCTAATGACTCTAATCCCATTAAGCTGGGGGAGAAACTTGCCCCCTCACATAACGTACATTAACGTGTATTCAAGTGTGTGGTTTTGTTTTTCTTTTTTTTCTCTCTTACACAAACACAAACACACAAGGACAAACACTCCATACATTGTACTCAGAGGATAAAATTGATTTATCTTTATAACCATCTGATAAATGACTAATGTGACGCTTGGGTGGGTGGGTTGGGGGTGCTGCTAAGGAGGCTTGGAGAGCAGACTTATGAGAGTGACATGCAAATCAAATGTGTGGTGTATATTTTCAGGCACAATTATTGTTTTGACCCAGCTCCTCAGTCGACAAAAGAAAACCTGCTCTCTTTGAGGAGCAGGAAATCAGCTTTTCAAGTGCTCTTGTGTTTGAAGAGTGGAGGGCAAGGCAAGGCGTGATTGCTGCACTCTGCAGGATCAGACATGGAGTGATTTCATACAAACACAGAAAACGCAGTGCAGGCACTTAACTCCATGTTTACTCTGCTAACTTGTGCTGTTCTGCGGAGGAAAACAATGATTACTCTATCCCTCTGCTGTACAATGAACAACAGATAAGGATCAATATTCCAGCTTGAGGCTTTTTATCGTTAAGCTTGAATGTGTTTCACCTCATTTATCAAATAAACCAGCGCTTGGCTCAAAAGTTGTTACCATATCATTAAACGGCTCTGCAACACTGAGCAAATGAGTATGTATGGAAATATAATGGTGTCAGTGTTGAGAAAGTTGATGCATATATTCAGGATTAACTGTGCAGTTAGTTATACGGACACTTGCAGTCCGTATAACTAACAGAATGAAAATCAGATCTATAAAGAGGTGATCAAAAAGTGTTATCCACAGATGGAAATCATGTTCAAAACTTCCATTAATTTTAATCTGCCAAGGACACTTTGAGCACTGGCTCTGTAGGGGACCAGGATTTATTTACCATTTGTGCTTAGACTGAGGTGTTCAGGTGTTATTTCTTACTGCAAAAGAAGAAACACATTAATATGTAGTTATAAGGTATTTGTGTAATATTCTTGGGCTGTGACGCTGCAGTTAAGATATAACACAGTTGCGGCACATTACTCAACCCCTTGGCCTTAAAAATAACTATTTACACATTTTAGCAATATATAAAGGGGCTAACTGATGCAAGTAACCCAGTTAAGAGGATTTGCCAAAACCTTTTGACATCTGAAAAATAAATAAGTATTCCTCCTGATTTTTAAACACTTTAATTTCTTAAATTTACTGGCCTATTTTCCAAAATGTGAAAAATCAGATTTTTAACGCAGTAGTTGCCAATGGGAAAATGGCCAGCATTTTAGGCTTTAGTAGAGAGCAATGCTATGTGATCACTGAGGGTGATTAATATTTTATGATAGAAAACATAACCCTGTTAGGTTTCATGGCTACATATACTGATGCAGTGGTAAATGGTTCCCTTTAACAGGAGGCTGATATGATCTATTGTCTAAGCGCACCCTTTCCTAAAGGAAAAAACACTGTGAATCGTCAGTCATCTCATCATATTTACAGTATACAAAATGTGAAAGACAAGAGTCAAACTTTAACCGAAAGGCTAATGATATAATATGATATGACTTTATGAATGATATGACTATATAAAGGCTTTAAATTTCACTCAAATGACTAAGAAAGTTTTTTTTTATTGTCTTCATGACTCTGGATGAGTCAAAACAACAGGAGTGAATACAGTGAAGATATGTCTCGAAATTCAAGGTTTGCATCTGTGATGCTTCTGTTTGAAATGATCATATTTGCTTCAAGATATATCACCCGTTTGTCCAATTGAATCAAACCCCTTGCTGGAAGTGTCTGTTTTATTTTCACAATTTAAAATAGTCACTGATTTTATGTCATTGTAATTGCACTGTATCTTTTTTTACCAAGCCTGGCAGCAGGCACACAGGCACAGCTGAAGTCATTCCATCAGTGTCAAAACAGCAAGGAGCTCTTTGGCTTAGTGATCAATATTAAAGCTGCATTTAAAAAATAATTGTATATATTTGACACAGCTTTGTAATTAAAGAAGCCATTTTCATTTGTCTGACTCTTTCTTTCATTTCTTTTAGAGTCATCTTTCCTCAAACAAGAATGGTCTATTGTTCTCTGAAAAGTAATATGAGCTACAGGAGGATCATTTGATGGCAGTATGAAGTTTATTACATACTTAATAAATGATCCCATTAATTATTTACTACACACTGTGAGTGTCCTTTCTATTTATGAACACACAGGCAGACAGTGGCATCATTCTAGGAGTACTTTATACAACAGGAGGCTAATTAACTGAGTGGTTTGAGAGTCTGACTTGAAAATGCAAGTGAAATATATAACCATATGAAAGTTAAACAAAGAAATCAAACTGCAAAGGAAGATAGGATTTTCATTCACCACACTTGATAGATCATTTGCCTTAAGAGAGTTTTGTTCTACTGGAGTATAATAAAATTGAGTGTTTAATATTGAATAGGTTAACCCCCGTTCCATTCAAAGACAAACTGAACTTTTCTGCCCAAGTTACTACCACAAACAAAACCTTTTGGTGCTTATGCTGAAAGCACTTGAAACAAAGATGCATGATTTTCTCGAAAAACATTGTTTTTTGTGATATGATTTTTTCTGGTTATTTATAAACTACACTGGTGTATCTGCCATTCGTTGGCGTGGTAAACTCCCTACCACTAATTCTCTCAGCTAAGGATCACCAATAGCCTGGCATTCCCAGACTAATTTACAAATTCAGGTTGTTCAGGATTTCTCTGACCGTTTTTCATTTCAAAAATGTACAATCAAAAGAGTATGAATGTATAAGATAAGATAAGAAGAACTTTATTTATCCCTGAAGGAAAATTCAATAAAACTTCTATACTTACTTTTAATGACGTGACTGATCAGAGCCTTGGGACTATTAGGTTTTACTGCTTGCATTATACAATTTGTGTGGACTTGTGTTTAATACATAGACAGGCTTTGAGCATGGCATGCTTGTGCTCCAGCTAATCATCATTACATAATGTGAACTGTTTCTTTCAACACTGACAAATGTCCGACATCAATGATATATACCTCTAATGTTGATTTGATTTAGGGGAGTCCTATTTAAGATTTTAAAAATTTTAGTGTCAGTTGATTATTATTTGTTAATTCATTCATTATTTTTTTTAGCATTCAGTAGATAATCTGGATTGGTGGGTGTTGAATCAAAAATCTGTCCAAGCAGGAGGTGGACCAGATACAAGGTTAAACATAAGGTTGTAGATTTGTTTGGTTTACAGGCTAAGGTACAATGTGTGGCAGCAAATGATTCATGGGTGGAGATTCGCTCTTGCTTTGAATGAATGATTAGTCGAAAAGCTCTCCAATGGAGCTTCATCAGTGCTTTGGTGATGTACAAGTAAAACTTTTTATTACCGAACAAGGTGCAGTATATATGTGTATATAGGGGAGAGTGGGGTAAGTTGAGCCAAAGGGTAAGTTGAGCCACCCCCAGTTGCTTGGAAATGGTAAAAGAAATTGATCATGTGACCAAATATTTAGGAGATGGGCATCAATTCATGGAGGCTGTGAAGGTTAAAAGCACATGGGTGAAGGGGTTAGACATTTATTTCCAAAAAACATTAGAATTGTGTTCAGACCAAAAAAGATCATTTTAAATTTGTTTTATATATCAATTGTGGTATCTATGAACTACAACATGAGGTCAAAAACCAACATAAAAGTCCACCATTTTAGCTTAGAGGACTAATAAAGTCATAATAGTGGTTCAGGAGTAAGTTGAGCCAGTGGATCAACTGAGAAAGTAAAGGAGTCTGATGAGCGGATCAGAGTTTCAGTTCAGATTGTTGAAATGTGTTAATTTTTTTTTTCAAAAATACAGCTGTGAATGATCTGAATCACTTAAAGACATTCTCATGTTAAAATGACTTTTTACAAAACAGCTTTTTATCAGCTATATGCAATAATAATAAAATGAATTGTTGTACCAGTTAAATAGTGTATAATAGATAAAAATACACATGAATGTAAAGAAGTGACTGTTATTTAGGGAGAGAGAAGGTGAGGGAGGGCTGGGGTGAAGAGTAGGGGGGATAGTAGAGATACGGCTCAACTTACCCCGCTCCTATGGTCAACTTACCCCATACACGAGGTAAGTTGAACATAGGAGACCACTTTTTTTGGCATGCTATATTATCAAGACAGTTATGTTTACACTCATTCTGATGGTTTGCTTGAAATATATGCAGATACAGTACATAGAGACAAAACTATGATTACCTTGATGTAGTGAAAAATGACTCATCTTACCTCACTCTCCCCTACTAAAGACATCCATGGCAAATTGTGCTTTTTGACTATTTAAATGAGCAAAAATGACTTCACTTGATATGTTACATTTCTGGCATGGCAGGTCAACTTCTCTAGCGAAAAATGTTACTTATTAAGTAATCCTTATGATTTAAGGCTTATGACTAGTTATCATTCAGTAAGACTTGAATGATAACTAGTAAAAAGTCATAAAGTTTCCCGGTATGTGTTTCCCTGTTTAACAAAAAGAGCAAGTTTGGAACCACATTTTTCCCCTAAGATGACAGACATGCATAAACACAAACACCAGAGTGAGTAAATGAGCTATCAAACAGTTTGATTTTTACTGTTTACAGTATGACTGGAGAGAGGTCTGTCTGACTGACGTGATCTATGTCCAACCAGGTCTCAGCATCAAGCAACATTTGGCCAATCATAGAAGGGCTAGAGGGACCCGCCTATACCCCAACTGCATGTTGAGAAAGAACGTCATCTGCCTCATACATTTAGCTTTAGCCAAAATTTGCTAGTTGTTCAAATCACAGATAGCCTAAATCTTACCGTAACGTCTTTTTTTATCCTTCCAACGGACACCCCGCGTAAAGGTTACTTATGTTGTGCTTCCTGGGTCTACAGTGCCAAAAATGTATTTAAAAGTCCTATTCCGCTGCAGAGACATGCTGAAAGCAGAGCGAAGCGAGTGAGATGCAGGTTAGCTTAATCAGAGCTAGCTGACAAGCAGGGGCCGAGAAGCGAAAGTGGCTAACGTTAACGAGAGATAAGCTTATCACAACAAGCCTGGGTACTTTGACAAACCTACCACTGAAGCCTCAGCAAGAAGGACTCATAGAGAAAGCTCCATTCCTACACAGTGAGTAACGTGTATTTCATATGAACATCAGGTAGTTTTTTCGTTACCGTGTGAAACTGACAACTGTGAACTTAGCTAGCGAGTTAGCTATAGCAGCACAAGTGGCCCTGCGGTCAGCTGGAAAGCTGCCTCAGTAAACATCATGATGGCTCTGATTAGATAAGATTACAACATTGTTGTTTGTGTTTTAGTGGTGATTGCTGATTTATCTGTTCTGCTGTTGCACCGACTCCTAACTCTGGTCCATTTCTTGGAGAAGTGACTGACATGAATTTTGATAAACAGCTTTCTGGTGTTTCACTGTAAGGTATCAGAAGGCAATTTGCTGTAAAAGGCGTATAGTGGATGGTAAAACATGACATGGTAAATTATGTTTTTTTGCACCGACCTGGACAGTCTCATGTAATTCAACACACCAGCTCTATCACAGCCTGTACTTGTGCAGTTTCATGGTTTTGTTGACATGATCAGACAGGTGAATATTGCTCTTTCAATTAATTATTTAAGTCTTAGTGGGCGTTGTTGTGTGCTGGATTATTAAAAGTTGCTCGTAATATTTTGCTCCTCTCATGTTTGCCAGTACAGAAGCTTCCTGAAAAGGTGTTGTAATTTAGTGGTTGTCTTGAGTGAGTTGACACCATGATGGTTTATAGGGCTGGGACGATATGCTTTTCTCCCGATTACATTCTTCTACGATTTTTTGTTGTTAAGTTTCTTAATTTTCAGTCTGCATTTTTAACACCAGTGAAACAGTTGAATGATTATGATTGTCTACTGAATATTCCAGGAACCATATTTCCCGCAAAAATACATATTACATGTAAGTCAGTTTTTAAGATTTAAGGTCCTTTCACACCGGGACCGTTTTTGTCGTGCGATTATTTCGGACGTCAATATTTTTTTGCGAATCTGTATCCTGTCAATACAAGAGTTCACATCAGTGACGTTTTCCCATTCTGCGATATTGTGGCATTTATTGTTTCGGATCATGGTCGATTTTTTTAAAAGTTTCGCATACTGTGTGTCCACTTCTGACCAATCAGGTTGCGTGTTGTTGATACGTCAGATTCAACAGTATATCGGGCTGATTATTTACGTGTCGGAGTACAGATTGCTTTTTGATAAAAGACACAAACATTACAAAGATACTGACCTGAAGGACAACTTGTGGAGAGTCATAAGCCACGTTTACATGCAGACTTTTTTCTCATTCGGATTATAATCATTCCGATTGAAGCTCCCAGGCGAACTGTTTACATGGAAGCGATCTATTCTGATCTGGTGTTTACATGTGCCACGGCATTCAATCGGAACAGCTATTTACAGACACGTGATACCTTCAAACATCACTTGATTGATTGATCACGTGATCTCCGACGCAGACCAGTGCATCGTGCTCTGCTTGGAAGCCGCCATCATGTTTCCATGTGAGTCATACGTCACTGCTTGTTTACATCAGGACAGAGCATGCGCAGACAGAACCCAGCCTGACAACTTTCCGATTCACCGTTTACATGACAGGATTTTGCTTTTAATCGGAATGGGAAAAGGAAAATTCTACCCCTGTGAATCGGAATGAAATTCCATTCGGAATGGGCCTGTTTATTCCGAATGAGGTGTTTATATGGAGCATTTTCATTCCGATTGGGCTTCTAATCCGATTATATTCTGAATATTTGGCTCCATGTAAACGTAGCTACTGTGTCGGATTTCTCATATGATGATAGTTTGTGTGCTTTAACAGTTTGGGAAACGTCTTTGTTTTAACTTTCATCTGTGCTAACGGTTGTTACCACAGTTTCATGTATATATATTTATATATGTATATATATTTCGCACTTTCGCGTTCAATATTCGTGTCAGCCTCGGTGTGTAAGGACCTTTATTCTTAAATTTGAAAAAAAAAAAATTTTTGAACAAAAAAATCGATTTAAAAATAGCTAAACAAAAAATTGCGAAACTTATGTCAATTGATTTCTCCTCAGCTGTACAGGGACACATGGATATTTTAACACCCCCCTCCACCCCTAATGGCCAGTGTGTTTTGATTAAATATGATATGTTCTCATTAGCAGAGTCTAATGTAACCAAGAGCTACAATTGACTCACTCCTGTTTTGTTTTTGTTTTGGCGCCGAGAGCCTGTGAAACACCAGTGCATGAGTTTACTTGTTTTATTGCCTTGTTGTGGCTGAGTTTATGACATTGTTGGTGCGTATGTGGCTGTGTGTCAGGCAGTGTTTGTGTGACAGGGTGTTCCAGAAATGGCAGCATCATCAGTGGCATGTTTGTATTGGCACCTTGATGGGAAATCCTGCACCATGAATGTCACTCTAGTCTACTACTACTGCCAGTCTATGTGCCTGTCTAGACATTGTCAACCAGCACCCCTAAAATAACTCGTAGATGGATTTCTCAAGTGTCAAAGCCTGGTGATTGATTGAGCAAACTTGAGTCAACAGAAAACTTTTTTCAATTTAGCATTTAGCCAGCATAAATATTCGCTTATTGTCCAAGCCATACCAGTACAGAGAGTTTATGATATGCATTATCCATAATACTTGGCTCTCTCTTGCTCGCAATGTCACAGTGTTTTCCAAACACGTGAGAGCAGGTAACAAATTGAAGAACTAGAAATAGAGAGCAGTTTTAAGAAAGTCAGTATCCCCTTGGTGCTGCTGAGAGCTCACTCAGAGTCCAGTACAACATGACAGATTTACCTTCCTCCCCTTTAGTTGTGGTCTGATAAGCTCCAGTCTGGCGAAGCACCGGTCCTGGCATCCCTGACGCCACTGGGAGGAAGATGACTGACACTGTCTGATCAAAGAGCACTTATTCAGGAAAGCTTACTGCTTTGATGTCACTTAAGTGATGAATCATCAAAGAGGAGGATCTGGGATATACCTGGCCTCGTTGTTCCAGCTCTGATTTTTGTAAACAAGAGCCCTCTTTGAGTGGTAAAACTGATTTGATATCATTTAGAACCTTGTCCAGAAACCCAAGATAATGTAACATGCACAAAATGCCGTACTCATTTGAATTCTGTTAAAAATGACTTCTTCACACCACTTTCCTGCTCGAATTGAATTTTTTCACTTCTGGAGTTTGGTCACTAATTTGAAGTTAGTCAACACAACAGCACAGTGCAGCAACATAAAACCAGAAAAAAAAAAGATTTTAAACATTTTAAATGTTTCTGGTAAAATTGATAACTACACCACAGCATTTATTTCAGTAGCAAATTTGTTTGTGCACTCATTTCGTAGTTGCACTCATAAACGTAAACTGGTTATGCAAGAAAGCAAGTCCTGAGCTTGGCCCCACTGATCTTAGATCAGGCTCTCCACTAATTCAGAGTAAATACTAGGTCCTGCCTAAATGTCAAGCTACTTTAATCAGTAGTAATAAATGTATTTGTTGCTGGCCTGATTGACTTTTTAAGCAAAATGCGACAGACAGATTTGATGGTACTGATTTTAGACATTGCTCTGGTAACATTCACAAATGTTTAGTTTATGCATTTAATTCTACATGTATTGATTGCGTTTAGTAAAGTAAATTCTCCACCACCATTTTACATTTTCCACCAGCTTTTTCAGTTTTCATGTTGACCCCAAACGCCCCTAAAGAAGTTGTCTTATGGCATTACTTTACATAGATCTGTCCAGGTATTCATTTTAAAAGGTTGCTTTTCTTCTTTCCCATCCCAAAATTTGAACCTGTGATTTGAAATAGATTTTGTTTATATATTTTTTAGACATATAAAAGGATTCTGTTTATATGAGACTAATATTAAGTACTGTTGGTGGTAGTCCACTGCTGTGTGAAAGTCAGTGCGTTTGACAGGTTAATCCTGTCCTGTGAGGATCCCATCAGCAGATGACTGTTCAATTGAATTAGCCTGTTAAAGCTGCCTTGCTTGTCTGATGTTTGAGACCTGCAGACTTATCTGTTAGCCAGACACAAACTTTGACTCACAAACAGCACCAGCTGTCCACCTACATGCTGAAATTTGCACCATATAAAAAAATAAAAAGTTGGCTAGAGTTAATTAGAGAAAAGTCAGTTTTGCTACCTTTGTGGGGACCTCACTCTGAAATTAATATCCATCAAAGGTAGAATAAACACATATGCACTCCTGCACACACAAATACACACACAATCAATCAATCAAGATGACAGGGGGACACAAGAGCATGCTTGTGTCCTCATCCTGGTGCATGCTTCACCACCAACCACTGCTTTTGTTGCTAAGGCAACCACTCAGCTGCCACTCCAAGCTTAGTATCCATGGCAACATTAGACTGAGTGGCATCACTCCCTGGAGTTATCAGAGCCTTCATCAGTGTACTTCTAAGTTATGTATGTCAGTGTTTGACCATAAGGGCATTGTGGGTATTGTAACTGAGAGTTAAATGTGGCTTGTTTTGGCGCAAAGTGTGTATGTGGTCGCAGCTCAGATAAAAGACCAAATAATTTGGTTTGCTGATTTGTGCTTGACTTTTAAATCTTCTCCATTATTAAAATGATCATGTGCAGATTTTTTTGTCGTCAAGGTGATAACTCAAGTGGTGTGCATCAGCTCTTTGATATTTGATAACACAGAAGCATCTCTGTTTTTTGTTTACATGCTGCCATGCTGAACAAATGAGGGTCGACTGAAAATGTCTTTTTGGGGCACCTTTTATTAATCGCCAATGAGGCTGGGGAATGAAATATGGAACCAATAAGCATTTACAGTAGTAATGAAACACTTTGGGTCAAAATTGAGAACTTTTTTGGAACGATTTGGAATCTAACAGACTCCAACTAAAAACACTTTTGAATCAATTAATATGATCATCCGTCTGTAAAATAAGAGGTTGATGCAGTAAATCTAGGCTGGTCCTTTTGGTCCCTTTCAGTTACTTTATACATTTTCAAAGCCATGCGAAGTCTGAACTCATTTGTAGATGGGGGATAGACCTCATTCTACTTGACCGCTTCTAAGTTTGTATTTGCTTGAAGTTTGTTCATAAAACCTTGACCACGCTTCTACCTGTGACCTTAAATCACAGATTAACAGAAATATGAGCCGCCTCAGCTTCAATGTTCATAGAATTCAACCTTTAGCCTTGATCATGCGTTCAAACTAAATAGAACAGACCCAAGTCCACAGCTTACATCGGAGTGGCTTGTATTGATATTGAGATACAAAGTAAGAGAGCAATTACCAAGAGCAAATAGCTACTGGGTAGTGAAGCAATCAATAGCTATGGTTTTACATTATACAATCAATTAACATACAGAACTGCTTCTTTCTGTAAAGCAGCCTGGCGCTCCTGTACATTTAGCTAATGCAGGTGCAATTATGAGCTGATAAAACATCCTCTTTATCACTGTGTGGAGTTTGTTAATGCTCTCAGTGGCTAATTCTGGCTGGCAAGAGAAGCTTTCAAAGGAGCTACTCAATCATTTCAAACATAAGAAGTGGCTTTGCTGTTCCTGGAAGTGGTAATAAACTATCAACTGTTGGTTGAATCTGTTTAAACTTATTAAGTTGATGATACATATGTGCCTGGTGTGTTTTATCGTCTGCCAAACTGACTGAGCAATATTTGTTTTTCTTTTTGTAGAGTTATGAAAAACTCCCCTGCTCAGCCGGCTGAGTTTGAGCTCCTGTGCATCTTGGCTCTCAAATACGAGACAGTAGTTGACTGTCAAGAGCCTCTGACATTGTCCAATAGAAACGGAGATCCTAGTCACTCAGCAAGGAACAGTTAGGGGACAATGATGAAACCCTCTTGGGAAACAAAGTTAAGGAAGTAGATCACAGAGGTTTGGCTTTTTTTGCTGAACTTGAAAAAGTAGTTCTCTAAATAACTGCACAAAGGGCATTGAAATAATGCTGTGTCGAGTTACCTCGGAAGTCAGGTGTCGGAGCTGAAAATGACATCACACTTGATTTTGAGACAAGCAAAATTAGTTATTAGAAAGTTATTTTATCGCCTGCCTTATACTCGCAGAAGGCAATTGCTAAAATAACTTTCGTAGATGTAGATATCTTGTTTCCGCCTCCGGTTTTGCTTTTTTTTTTTGGACTTTGGTGTGACGTCATTTTCAACTCAAACTTCTGATTTCTGAGGTAACTCGAACGCAGCATAACATTACAACTTCTCAACATGGAATTTCAGCAGATATATTTCTTGGACAAGGAAAGAGGTGGAGCATTAGTTAAAGGATTTTCTATGATTTATCAAACCATGCAATTTAAGAGGTTTACATTTTACACTTTGTTTGGTCAGCATAATCACAGCTCTGGTCATGTGTCCTTGTTTGGAGTGGAAACCGACAAAACTGTTTAATTCATGAACATTTTTTTTGTTTAATTGTGTTTTTTTTGTCCTGTGTCTTTGTGGTTCTTTTCAGGGTCAAGTCATGGGTGCGTTCCTTGACAAACCCAAGACAGAAAAACACAACTCGCACGGTGAGGGAAATGGCCTTCGTTTTGGGCTCAGCTCCATGCAGGGCTGGCGGGTGGAGATGGAGGATGCTCACACAGCTGTGTTGGGACTTCCTGCTCCCGGTATGACGGAGTGGTCCTTCTTTGCTGTGTATGACGGTCATGCTGGATCAAGAGTTGCTAACTACTGTTCTAAGCACCTTCTGAAACACATTATCAGTGCCAGCGTAGAGGCTGGGGCATCTCAAGGCTCCCAGACAGGTTCAGATACCTCCACCAACGACCCTCCAGCCTCCATTCCTCCAGCAGTAGAGGCTGTAAAATCTGGGATCCGGACAGGTTTCCTGAGGATTGATGAGCACATGCGCAGCTCCTCTGACCTCCGCAATGGCATGGACCGTAGTGGCTCTACAGCGGTGGGAGTCCTTGTGTCCCCAGAACATTTCTTCTTCATAAACTGTGGGGACTCTCGGGCTGTCCTGTATCGCAATTCACACGTGTGCTTCTCAACACTTGACCACAAGCCCTGCAATCCACGAGAGAGAGAGCGCATCCAGAACGCAGGCGGCTCAGTGATGATCCAGAGAGTCAACGGGTCTCTGGCTGTATCCAGAGCCTTGGGGGACTATGATTACAAATGTGTGGAAGGAAAAGGTCCCACAGAACAGCTGGTCAGTCCAGAACCAGCTGTGTTTGAGATGGTTCGGGCCCCAGAGCAGGATCAGTTTGTGGTGCTGGCGTGCGATGGCATCTGGGATGTCATGTCCAACGAGGAGCTTTGCGAGTTTGTGAAATCTAGACTCGAGGTGTCTGATGACCTGGAGAGAGTCTGCAATGAAGTGGTGGACACCTGCCTCCACAAGGTATGAGCGGATTTGTTTTCAGTGTGATATTTTGTGTGCTTTTACTGTGACTTAACTGATGTCTTACGAGGATGTCATTTTTAGTGTCAATTTTTAAAACGTTTGGTCAATAAGAGGCTTCATTGATTTCTCTGTTCCAAATAAATGTCTTAAACTTGGCATAAATTTAGATAAAGTTCCTGAAGAGCCTTTTACCACTCGAGCAGAAACTATTTTTTAGCTGCTTAAACATCCAAGATGCATGAGTAAAGTGTTACCCAACTGAGCGCAGAGCCTGTGAAAGGACAAAATAAAAATGAGAGGAATGCACAAGCACAAGCTGTTAAGTTTGAAGTGTTTAATTCTTGCTGCCCGATGGCTTGAATGAAAGCAGCTGGGGTGAGTTGGGGGAAAAAATATAGAGAAAGGCTCATTTATGTCTTCAGTATTAAACTTGTTGCCATCTGTAATGACGCTGCCTCAGTAGTGTGAGTGTAAACTGCTCATTCGCAGTCAGTATGTGCAGGAAATTTACCCTAATATGTTTTCAGCACCCCTTATGACTCTTTCTCCTTTATGCTTTTTTTTTTTCCTGTTTCTGTCTCCCCACGTCCGTCACAGGGGAGTCGGGATAACATGAGTGTTGTGTTAGTGTGCTTGGCCAGCGCTCCCAAAGTGTCAGAGGAAGCCATGAGGAAAGACGCCGAACTCAACAAGTATCTGGAGTCCCGAGTGGAAGGTGAGAATGGATGTGTAGAGAAAGAGAGCCATTGTTTAATGTATGTAGAGACAAAGTCAGACTGAGGAATGGCTTATTTTCTTAGTTTCTCTTTCAGTGCCTTTGAAAACCGCTCTGAAGTACTCCAGTTGTTTCAAGGATATTTGTCTGATTTGTTTTTAAGTATTTTATTGAACCAGTGTGGTTTTGTCTCCTGTGGCTGTACATTTTAATTGAAATCAAAATACACTCAATACCATTTTTCGATAGGTGCAGTAAGGGAAGATGTTCCTTTGTCTTGAGTTTTTCTTTTCTTTCTTGGAGCCACAGGGTCCCTCTTCAGCCAAAACGCTGTATTATATCTGTATGCATGTTTTCTCCACTGACTGACCCAGGCACTCTCTATTGTCTAACCTCCAGCCAAGTTTGCTCCGGCTCACAGCAGAGGAATGACACCATCATGACCTCCTTTTCCATTTTAGCAGGCATCTCCTCTCTTGATTCCCTGTTTGTTTCCCCCTCTTCTGTTGCTCCCTGTGATTGCTCATTGCTCGTCCTTCTGTTACTCAAGCGTTCTCTATTTTGTTTAGGTGAACGTTTTGCTCCCCTTTGATTTTTTTTTCTTTCACAGTTTACATTTTTTTGCTCAGGATGATGAACACAGTGCAATTTTTTTTTGTCTGTGTTGGTTAAGTAAGCTCTCTAGCTGGCAGCTGTTGTATTGTACAGAACAAGGGCTGGTCAGTGGTCCCAGGTTTTGGTAAAATGCTTTATGAGATGTGGGACAATGTAACACACAGCACAGATAACTATAAATTAAAAAAACAAAAACATGTAACAGTATTAAAAGTGACTGTGCTTTAGTTCTTCTTCGTCTCCTTATTTTTTTTTTTTTTAGATTTTCTTTATTTCCATTTTATACTGAACTAAGTTTCACTTTGACTTTTTGTAGGGTTGGAATTTGATATTGTGTTATGAAAAGCTAAAGGATCTGAGACTTTCAAGTCTGCAGTTTTGTAACATCATAAATGTTAGCTCCCTAAGGCTTGTTCACACTTGTGATCACTCCAGCCCCTCTGTTGTCATGCTCACACGGTCCTTTGGCTTTTCAGACACTAATAATTAACCAGCTGCATCTCTCCCTGCTCCCCTCCTTCCAACTGTGGCTGCATGATAGTTTGTTTGGCTGTAGTGTAACATTTTAAAGTTACAGCAGTCCACTATTAAATTTTCAACTTCCTTTTGCTCCCAAACTTTGTTGCACACCTCATGATGTTGACATTATAGTGAGATTTGTTTGAAGGGAGGGTCAGAGCACATGCTCTGCTCTTGGGTGAGCTTGATTGTATTGGACAAAATGAGTGAGATACATTAGGCGGCACAATATTGTCCATTCTCAATTATGGTGTTTTTTTGATTGGGGGAGCTGAATCAAATTGAAATCAGAGGCCGTTTTTTTCCCCAGCTCTATATTCAGTGAATAATTGCTGAACGGATGTAAAGCATTTTAAACAGTATGAGTTTTTTCATTTTGTTGAGGCTGAGTAGATCTTTGGCTTCAGGTGCTGTCCAATACTGGAGGATAGAAAGAAAGAGGGAGAGGAATGCTCTGGCTGAACATTGATCTGGCCTAGTGCCACTCTCAGCTCAGTTGCAGGCTTCTTTGTGTCACCATCTCCCCTTCTCTGTTTCAAACCCCCGATCATTTCCATAGATTCACCTGCGTGGTTTTCTTCTTTCTTTCTCTGGTTGTTGCATTTTTTGGGTCATTTTTTTCTCTTCTCTTTTCAGTCTTAGCGACCACCAGCTATGCTTATATCGACTCGTTTAATAACATGCAGTTATGATGAAAATAACTTTTGGTTTTATAACACCTCTATGAAAAATGTAAGAATTTTACGTTGTTTTAGAGATGCTGTCCCTGCCAGAGGAGGAGGCGTTTCCAGACTTGGCAACAGTGATGAGGAACCTTTCCACTGACAGTGGCATGCCCACACTGCCACCAGGGGGTGGTCTCGCTAGCAAGTAAGGACCCCTACCTATCAAAAACGTGATCAGTACATTCTGTCGTCGAAGCAAATGGAAAGTTCAAGGAGTTGATTAAACTTTGTCAGAATAATTTGTCCCGTCTGCTATTTAAAACGTGTGATTAGCCAAAGAAATCATTTCTGCCAGTTTTTTGGACCATCATCCTTTCCTGGAATAAGAATACATTTTCCAGGTTTGCGGTCTTTACAGTTTATGCAAAGTATTTCTCCTGTCTAGACAGCTACACCTCTTCTTCTTGCAAACATTCGATTTGATTTGATTTACAGATTGAAGTGAAAGGCTACAAAG
Organism: Xyrichtys novacula; assembly: GCA_962446985.1. Taxonomy (NCBI): domain Eukaryota; kingdom Metazoa; phylum Chordata; class Actinopteri; order Labriformes; family Labridae; genus Xyrichtys; species Xyrichtys novacula. Next base: position 18,018,682 of record OY660874.1, on the reverse strand, counting down.
ACCTCACTGTATGTGTTTTCCGTGTTCTCTTGCAGACGGAGTGTTATCGAAGCAGTTTACAATCGCCTAAACCCATGCAAAGAGGAAGATGGGGTGGGTATCAGTAACTGCACTCTAGCTTAGTCTGTCTTTGGCCATTTCAAAACTCCAATAAAAAAAATCTAAAAGTTTAAGACTTTGTGACAGACCTGAGATAAATGCTGTCTTGCACAGAAAGTTTCAGTCCTGTGGAATAATGCCATCCACTTAACCAGGCCCCAGTTTGTATCTTGTGTTTTCACATTCAAAAACCACTGCAGATGTAGAATAACTGACTTCAGAGAAACCTTTGAGCCACCACACCCGCAGATTACAGTTCATATCTGCTTTTTCAGTGCACAATGCATGAGACATACCTTCCTGTCCAGATTGAGCGACACATGTGGCACAGTATGGCCTTGCTAAATCTTTTTGAGGAGCCATAATAAATTTCTCTTTACTTCACAACAAGTGAGAGTTCTCTCTGTATAAACTGTCTGATATCTGTATCTATAAGGGGGTTTTCTCTGGTTAATGTATTTGTCTCCTGCACACCTCCTCCCTGAACACAAGAATAACTATGACTGACATTTTGTAAGGTGTAGAAGTAAGGGGGCATTGATTTAACAAACATATGACTCATTGTGGCATTGGCATCCACCATATTGTTAAAAAGCAGTCCAAAGGTTTGTGACAGTAGACTTAAGAAGGAGACCAAATATTTGAGTGGACAGTGTTGGCTCAAATTTCTTTTTTTCTTTCTTACTGCCAAAACTTGTGACAAGTTAATCTCACAGCTCTGATCACAGAGTCTTTCCATCTTTATGTTGCTGTGTGTTTCTATGACAGCTGGCTGGCTTGCATCTCCTAAGCTTTCGGTGTTATTGGTGTAGCAAATGCAAACAATGTTGTAAATGTGTCACTTATTAACAAAGAGGGAAATCCGCACTGATGAGCCCAAGTATTATGACCTCTGGATTGAATATAGTAGAAGATTAGCAAGTCATGTTGGAGACTTGTTTCAAGTTGATGTTTGGAAAGGTGACATTCCTAGGGATTTGTCATTGTGGTCCAAGGAAGGAAAATTGGTGAACCCATGACTTGGGTGGCCTGGGTGTCGAAGGCTCATTGATACAGGTGGGAAGTGAAGGTTGGGCCATGTGGTCCAATCCATCAGAAGAGCTACTGGGATCCAAAAAAAAAAACTTCAATCCTAGCTCTGACACAGCTTGATGTGTATGAACCGGGATAGCTGCAGATCAGTTAAGGTGTCCACCTGACCTCCCTGTCCATGCCAGAGACGCCTACATTGAGCAAGTAAGCATCAGAACTGGATCAAGGAGCAATGGGAGAAGGTTAACTAAAGGAACATGAGTCAATGTCCAGATTTTAGTGTAATTCATGGAGGTTATTGCATTAAAATTCCAATTTTAAAGGATCTGGTGCTGATGTCTTGGTTCCAGATACTACAGCACACCTTCAGAGATCAAATGGGGTCTATAATAACTTCTTACACACAACTGCCCTGGAACCAAGCTCCACTATAACACACACACACACACACACACAGGCATTCACATAGAGTGCTGTTCTGCATAGCAGGCTTCAACACCGTATGTCACCACCATCTTCCCCCCATTAGTTCTCTGTAACTACCTTTGATGGGGAATAGAGGCAGAATAGCTTTGCCCCACTATTGCGTCAAACAACAAATGAACCCAACAGCAGACAAGACCTCAGACACCAGCTGATCCAAATCCAACCAACATGATCAGTCCAATCAGCATCAAAACCCAAGTAACACAAGACCCCAACAAGAATCAAGACCAAGAGAACCACAAATGAAAAATTACATATGTAATTAAATGTGGTTAGGGAAAAGGAGCAATAAATGATAAAACCCATAGAGAAAGTTGGAAACCATTAGAAGAAATGAAATTACTTAGAAGATATATAAGCATTTAAAACAATAGAATAACTCAATAAATTCAATGAAGGCCATAAAAGCATTTAAGGGAAATAATGTTACTGAAATACAGCATAATGAATCTGTTAGACCAGATTACATTTTCATTACACTGCCATAAAGGATCAAAATCTCTGTAATAACATCATGGTGCAGTTGAAGTCAGATTCTTTTTAAAAATGCTCACAGGTCATATTTATCATTCGTGATGCATTTGAGTCTGGGGACCAGAGAGAAAAGTCGCTTTAGCCAAGACAGTCTTCAGCAAACTCTTAACTCAAGTTGAAGTTGTTGAATTAATGCCACCAATGATAATTTAGTGTTTTTCGGGGGTCACAACACCTGTTTCGCCAGCTACAGATTTGTGCCTTGCCATCATCTCTTTATGTAATTTTTATGTAAAATTAGGCTGCATTTTATGAGTGCAAGTTAGTCACACAATAACATTCTAAGTATCAAAACAACATCCTTCCTGAATGAAGGTGTGATCAGAAAAACGTGGCCCTTTGTATCGTCTCATGGTTCTTTTGCGAAGCTTCTCACTCACGTCCGTGCTCCTCTTTGATACCGCATATAGATTAGTTTTCATGTTGAGACCAAAATATCACTTTGGTGAGTACACACTTTAAACACACAAGTTAAGAGGCGATATATCAAATTGTCTAACTGTGTGTCCACCCTCTGATTAACGCAGCCCTCCTGTTTCATTTGGTAAGTGATGACATATATAACTGTGACACCCCTCTTCCATTCTTCTTCCAACTCCTCATCCACACACACACAAACACTCATTCTTACAGGCATGTGAGTGGCACATACCCTCTTGTCAGTCCTTCATCGGTCTTTACTCCCTGCTCTGATGTACTTTCTAGCATGTGGAGCTCCATTTAAAGTTTGAAGGCGTCTTTGTGCAGACTTGACTGTCCAGGTTTGATGAGGATGAATGATCATTGTTTCTGGTCCTGTCTGTCCCTCTCCTCACGTCACACACACACACACACAAACACGCATGCACCTGCCCCACACGCATGCACCCTCTCTTCTGCAGTCTTTCCACATGTGCACGCGTAAAGTAAACAGCGGTCTGCATTTCTGTGTGCCTCTCTTTGATAAGACTGGAGTCCTTGGGACTGTTCTGTTGGCGTATTTGCAGAAAGAACCTTTTCACTGAGGTTCAAAGAGTGCCCTGGCCTACATTGTCCAATCTGCCTTTTCCCTTTATGTTTGGTTGTGTTGATCAGAGAAAAAGTGGTCCTTGGAATTCCAGGTTTGAAAACAAAACCATTTAATGCGACTGTCAGTGTTGCTCTTAAATTTGATAACTGTGACCCTCTTTTTTTTATCCTTTTTAACCTCTCTTTGTTTTCTCCTGTTTTCTTTCTCTATACTTCTTTCCCCTTTCTCTGTTGTCCCATTCTTCTCCTCTTTTTCTCCCCCTTCTCTTCTCTCTCCTCCTGCAGAGCGGAGTAGAGTTGGAGTGCCACTGGTAGCTTCCCAGCACAACTGCCTGATCCAAAAGGAAAACATATAAATAGGACCACTTTTCCACACAAGATCACATCCATGGTCACCTTTTGATTTCCTCTGGGGTCCTTTGATTTTTCACCCACACTAAGAGATCAATCAAAGCTGAAATTCAGGTTTCAAAATAAGGAAAAAAAAAAACTCTCTCAATGTGGAGGACTGCTAAACGGAGCTTTTGTAGACTTAAGCAGAGAAAATGAAACTGCATTGACGGTCTGAAAGCAGAGCTACTTATTACAATATAGAGATTAGATAAGAGGCTAACAAGCACAGATTTCTATTGGTCCTTTTTTTTTTTTTTTTTTTTGGCATTTTTGGGTGGATTTTGTAGTGGATTGATGGAGACGCTGCTGTGAACGCTTTGGTGCCTGTCTCAGAACTGAGAGAGAAAGGAGGACAACTCAACACAACTCAGCGGCTGCCCAGCAAATTATTACTACTAGACCTGCTACTTAACGGATGAAACACTGAACTGAAGTTGGCTTCATTTTTTTTGGCATTATTTGTTCTGATAAATTAGCTGACTGGCAGCCAATCGACCACACAAGCCTGAGACTACCACACACCTCAAGCTCCCCAGTTCAGGCAAGCTTGGAATGTTGGCATTACTGGTACTCCACAGGGTCCTTGAGCGAGCCTCCTAGATCTCCTCAAGAGAACTGTCTGGCATCAAAAATCTTTTTTGGCTTCTTCGTACGGCGTCCAAACTGAAACAGGAAAAGGATTACCACAGAGACAGTCGACTCTTCTTGCATGTTCCTGTTCACTTTCTATCCTTCTGTCTCTAAAAGGAAATTAATCAAAAGGTGTTTTTTTTTCTGTTCTCCCTTTTGTCTCTTGCTCTTTTTGCTTTCCTGCCTTTTTCTGCGACAGAAGACACTCGGCTAGTATTTGTAACATCAGGCATTGCCAGAGTGGTAAGCTTTTCAGCCTGGCTGTGTGAGAGGTAGAAAGATAGAAATGATATTTTAAATTCGTATATATATAGATTGATATATATTTTGATTTGTTCCATCTTAATTCCCAGCCCTAGTTCTCATTGTGGCCTAATGTGAGTGTGGTCTGTGTGTTTGCGTTTAGACAATTTGAATTAAAAGAAGTTGCGCACACAGTGTTTCCACACAGCAGCGTTCCAAAGACCGTTTGTGGAGCTCTCCTTCCTCCTTTCCTTCGACTTTATGTCTTCTCCTTTCTCTTCTTTCATCCCTCAGCACAACCCTGCTTCTGCTAAAACCTGCCTTTTCTATCTCCTGAGTATCATATTTAAAGAAAGAGAAATGCCTTTTTGTTTAGATTGAAACTATTCCATAAAAAATAATTTTATAATGTTTTGATATCTACGGCTTTTAGAGAAGCTTGGCTGCAGTCCTTTCATAGATGGATAAGGAAATTAGAAGGGGAGCACAAAATAAACCTTGAACAGCAGACTGGGAGGGAGAAGTAGGTTATTCACTGTATAAATTGTGGGGGGTCTCTACAGGACAGAGGAGTCCCAGAGCTGTGCCTGTTCTTCATTTTGTTTTACAGCTACCTTTTATAGACTTATCCCCAAAGGCACAGAATGATGGCTAAGAAAATCTGAGGTTTAGACTCTTGGGTTTAACTTGGAGTCTGTTTCATTTGGTCAAAGCAAGCACTAATACCTGAAACTACAGATGGAAATAATTGTTAAAACAGCCCCCTCTCTTGGAGTGAATACACATACTTTGCATGTGTACTCTCTTCTGTAGATGCACTACAAGTAGCGTATACAAAACTGTAATATACACTTTTTTTCAATCATTCACTGGTTTAGTCATTGTGTTCTTCTGAAGTGGCAGTATTTCAAAGAGAAACAGCCTAACAAGAGTTTGCTGGCAGGTTTCTGTCCTCGTGGTACACTTGCTCTTTGTGCCATATGACAAATAGGTACTTGAATGTGTAGTTGTTTTGCAGTTGAGTTGTTTTAATGGGCTGATTGATTTTTTTTTTTTCTTGTTTTGTTTTGTGGTGGAGGGATTGGGAGGGGGTTAGGATTTCTATTAACTGTGCATGTTTTGTGATTGAGGGAGGAGTGCATTTTATGTGTGAGTGGGAGATGTACTTACTAGGGGGTTGGGGGTAACGTGGGCACGTTCAGTGTGGTGAAACACAACGGGGGAGACAACATGCTTTTTCTTGTAATACCTCAGCCGATCAACCACAAAATACTCAACTTTTGTTTTTTAACATTTTTGGTCTTAAAATCAGATTCTACTGTTGACTCCTGCATGTCTAAACTTGTTTGCACTGTGTTGGGTTTCATTGCACTGAACACAGCCCTCAAGTTAAGGTTTATGTTTAAGCTATTTCAAACACTGGGCTCCGAGAGGAACAACAGGAGGGAGAAACATTTATTTGTTTTTTGAATGTATATTTTCATTATTCACACTGATTCCACTGCATGGACTGAAAACAAGCTACGTTTGGAGCTTTTCTCATCATGTCTTCATTTAAAAAAAACAACCTCATGTTGCTTCAGTTACTAGATATGATAAGTTCAGATGATTCACATTGTGTATGACCTTGACCACAGAATCCTGGTGAGACTTTAGTAACAGATGAAAACATTACATTCCTGAACCTTTGTTATCTTTGCCGCCTCCCTCTGTCCTCCCTGCTTACTCTTTCCACACAAACTGTAAGACACGTGTGTGACGGCGGTGATTTTTTAATTTAATTTATTCCTGCTCTTTTTAGTTCTTCTAGAAATGCTGTTTTATTTTGTTCTGTTTTGGAGACAGAATGCAGTAATGATAAGCTGGTGTTCATTTCAGAGTACTTTATAACCCACTTACCGTCACCTTTCCACTTCTAGGAGACCAAAAGGCAGGTGAGGTTTCAGAAACACAAAATTTTCACCATCTCTTCTTCCTGTACTAATTTTCCCGTATGCTATTGTGATGTTACAGACCATACAGTGAACATAAACGTCAATAAAAGAGGGTTTTAAGTTTAATTGGTTCAGTCTGCTTTCATTTTTTCAGGTGTACCATCAGTTTGTCCTCTTTTGGTGTCTTTTTTCCCATTTTTTCAAAGTGTATTCCAAAATATTAAAAGGGTTGACAAAGAAAGCAAGTATGGGCCATAAGAAGAATGTGCTGTCATATGTTTAGATACTGTATTAATCTAATCTTTTCCTCTTTGGCAATTAGAGTAGACAAGTGGACTGGAGTGTGAACTAGTCTGTTTACACCAGTTCATATAATCATGTCCATTTAATGTCTCTAAAAAGAGAATATGTGGATATCTGTGCACAAACGGGTAGGGCTAGTACTTTATGGCTGTGATGTATTGGCCCCCACATGTCACTGCATTAAAAACAGGCATGACTCTGTAGTGGAAATCACTACATGGGCTCAAAACGACTAAAAAATCATTTTCATTGAACAACTTGTTGCTGTATCCTCGAATGCAGACTTGAAATACCGGTGGCAGTTTAAGGTCCTGGCTCTTTTCAGATGGATTACGGGGAGGTAAAAAACTGTTCTTTGGTCATAAACTGAAGCACCATTTATGCTGAACAACATATAGTGTTTAAGTCATTCACACCCTCATCTTGCCCGCCTGGATTGCTGTAACTCACTTCTTTCCACTATTACGCAGAAATCTCTTTCTCCTGGCTGTTCCAAAGTCGAGACTTGTAACTAAAGGTGACAGGGCCTTTTCCATCATGGCCCCTCGACTTTGGAACAACCTCCCTGAGGAGATCAGGTGTGCAGAAACAGTCGCTGCTTTTAAATCACATCTTAAAACTAATTTTTATAGACTTGCTTTAAGTGATTTTGTCTTCTTTAAAACCTTTTACACTTCTCATTGATGTTTTATAATAGTCCCCTTGGTCTCAGGTTTTTGTCATTGGGTTCCTGTGTTAGCTGGGTATCATGGGCTATTATAATGTCTTTGTTGTAATGTCTTCAATTTAATGACCTCTCAGCTCATGTGACATTCATCAAAGCTTTTATGTCTTCCACCAATTTTTATTTTATTTCTTTATTGCCAGTAATGTGTCATTTCCCACAAGTGTTCTCTTGTTGTTATGTTGTTTTTATCTTACTTGTTTTCCTGCATCTTAAAGCACTTTGTAAGCTCTTGTTTTTAAAAGTGCTATATAAATAAAGTTAGTATTATTATGTTTCGGAGCTGCATATTCCACCATCAAAGCAATTCCTCATTTCAAGGAAGACCTTACAAACTCCCAAACTTGGTCTCCTCAGTTTTCTAATATTAAGAGGAGATGACACAGCACAATGGTAAATGTGCCTCTGCCCCAACTGTCTCCAGATGTGTTGATTGCATCAAATTAAGCATTTACACTTCAAAATCACTTTTTCAGTTTCAACATTTGATATGTTGTCTTTGCCATGTTTTGAATCAAATGTGGGGTTTACATAATCTTCAAAAATCTTTATGCATTTAGTAACATTGAAGTCTCTCATCTGTTTTGAATTGGGGTTGTATATGGGTTTGATTCCTAAGTCCATTAAGGGAAATGAAGGCAACTTTTACTTGTACAGTTTTTAAATTGCTGCCATATGGTATTTGAGTGATATCAGGGAATCTTATACTGAAACATGTGTAGCTTAAATTACCCCCAACCTCCACTACAAGATGAAATGTTAATCCATTCCCAACCAAGTCTCCACTTTCCCACATTCCTCAGAGAGAGAGAGAAGGAGAGAGAGGTGGGGTGTACTCTGGCCTCCTCTGAACACAGTTACATTTCTTCTTGCAGCTCAGTGACTCACTCAGTCTTGTAAGAAGCTGATCCACTCGTGTTAGTGCAAAGTTTTCCTCCTACCAGCATGAGTTTACCGAGACGCAACGGTAGTCTGGAGCTCGGGGAATGTACCAGGAACCCGGGCTTTCAGGATGACGAGGAGTCTGTGGCGGACAACAGCAACGCCGTCCCCGTTGAGACGCGGGAGTCCTCAGCAGTCAAACTGGAGACGACCGAGGAGGAGTACACTCAGATCAAACCGTACGCCGGCATGCCTAAGGAGGTGCTGCTGCTGTACTCCACACAGGCCCGGTACCGAGTTCCCCGTGAGATCCTGTTCTGGCTCACGGTGGCCTGCACTCTGGCTCTGGTCGCGCTCACTATCACGGTGATCGCGCTGTCGCCGGGCTGTCTGAGCTGGTGGCAGGCCTCCCCGGTGTACCAGGTTTACCCACGGTCCTTCAAAGATTCAGACGGAGACGGAGTTGGTGACCTGAAAGGTAAGACAAGCCCGTATCCGGTGTAATTTGACCCGATTTTTAAACTACTTGGGCGGCAGTAACTCAGGCGGTAGAGCGGTCATCCAACAACAGGAAGGTTGGCGGTTCGATTCCCCCCTATCCCGTGTCTGTTCGTTATGTACACGGGCAAGACGCTTAACATATCTTGCTCCTGGTGTGTGTGTCCTCCACTAGTGTATGATTGTGAGTGTTGTGTGGTGGTGGTCAGAGAGGTAATAGGCACAGACTGCCATTCACGTTTCCTTCAGTCTACCCCTGGGCATCTTGACTACCAAGGTAGTCTACTACCACCAAGGTGTGACTGTGTGATCGAATGAATGATTTATCCAACGTAAAGCACTTTGAGGGTCTCTGATAAAGTGCTATATGAAATCTGATGCATTATTATTATTATTAGTTGGGCTTGTTCATTGGATTTAGCCGCTCCAACGCTGGACAGAACAACTAACAGCCCAAATATGTGGTGTAATACAGTACCATATGATTGACATGCATGCACATTCAGACTAGTCTTGGCCGGAGACCTTCTGTATCCAACTCACCATCTCTTCGCTCTCTCTGGTCTTCTAGGTGTTCTCCAACAGCTAGATCACTTTCAGTACCTAAACATCAAGTCAATCTGGATCAGTCCTTTCTACCGCTCTCCTATGAAGGACTTTGGCTATGATGTGGAAGATTTTCGTGACATTGACCCACTCTTTGGAACCATGCAGGACTTCGATGATCTGCTGGCTGAAATGCACAATAAAGGTCTGAAGTTTTTGGATACAGATTTGGTGCCAGGTATTCTGTTATGACAATGACAGGGTGCTCGTCTTGGCTTATCCTTATCTCTCTGTTTTTGCCAGGTCTGAAGCTGATCATGGATTTCATTCCTAATCACACCAGTGACCGTCACCGCTGGTTCAACCTGAGCCGGACTAGAGATCCTGAATACAGTGATTACTATGTCTGGACTGACTGCAATGCAACCGGACCAAAGCCAAATAATTGGGTTGGTACTTGAACTGGTGTATGCTGGGATTGTCTGCATCTGACTGTCTGCTCTTCCTTATACCTGATCTTGCTACCCCTTCCTTGTTTCTCTCAGGTGAGTATTTTTGGGAACTCATCATGGACTTACGATGAAGTTCGGGGCCAATGCTACCTGCATCAGTTCCTGAAAGAGCAACCAGATCTGAACTTCAGGAACCCTAATGTTCGGAAAGAAATAGTAGTAAGTTAAAGTAATCACACACTCTTTATCAGTATTTTCTTTCTGTATCCTGGCTAATCTCCTGTAAAACTAAAAGAGCCAAGTGTCCCAATAATCCCATTTCTTAACATTTATTCTGCTTCTGTAGGATATTATTCACTTCTGGCTGCAGAAGGGGGTGGATGGCTTCAGGATGGATGCAGTGAAGCACATCCTGGAGGCTGCACACTTGAGGGATGAACCCCAGGTGGACCCCAACAAACCACCAGTGAGTGCTACCTCAACATGCATCACACCAAGCCTCCTCACTTTGAATGCCTTGTATCTTGATGATGCTCCATTTTGTCTGTAACATGGCAATAAATGATGGTAAGGAGTGTCTGATCTGATTATAATGTAACCAACCCTTTTAAACTTGTGTGAGGCTGAGCTTCAGGTCAGCTTTAGGTCAAATTAAAATTCAGAGCCCTCTAGTTTGGCTATTGCCTCGTGGTTTTATCTGTCATAACAAGCCAGGATAGATGGCTTTGACGTCTTCCGCATTGTGTCTGTTGTGTAGTTGAGTTTTAGGGTTGTGGACTGTCGGTTGGACAGAAGAGGCAAAAAGAGAAAACCACTGAAAAAACATAATGTAGATAATATAGACTCAATAAGTCATGAGAAAACTGTAGATAAATTAAATTTACAACACCTGGTGCAGCCCACTAGTTTTTCCAGAGGAAAGTTAACTTACTCATTACCTGAATGTGTAAATTGAGATTACATTTGATACTGCCTCTTTTTTTTTATATGCTGAAGAACATCTAAGAGATTACTATGATTTGCTCTAATAACAACAAGACCATAAAACATATATCAGGAAATCTGATATCAGTTTTTGAGGGTCAATTTTTTACAACACAAAACTTCAGAACAAATTTCTTTTAGCAAATATTTAATCAAAGCTGTAACTTTAACATCATACACATGTGTTAAAGTTAAACAGTTACTCTTACAGTACTGTTGTCAAAATCATGTGGCATCACACCAGTCAGACAGTGTTGTGGGTGGGATGCCAGAGGAGACAGAGTAGTGAGTGAAAACAGATCAAGAGGGGAAGACACACAAGCAGTGGAGGCAAAATAGAGCACTTTTTTATCTGTCAAAATAATCTTCAATCAGGAAGATAAAACACTGATAATCAGTTGGATAATTGGTCTAACCCCGCTGTTAAATGAAAGATTTTTTTATTTACTCAGCTTCAATGATCCTTCTTTACTCTAGAGATCAGAGTTCAACATAGTTAGCAGTTACTGCCGTCAAATCCAGGTGTATAAATGAACAGTGATTTTATTTTCTAACATTTACACAAGAAATGACTTGTCAGTGGTCAATCATTTGTTCTGCACTCTCAAGTGCAACTGCTTCCACAAACATGATAAACTGCTAAGTGGGAGAAAAGTCTGACATACCAAATACATAAGTGACTGAGAGGTCAGCACAACCTCAAAGTAAACCACAGCTTTGTTAAGCAATAACTCATGCCGCACGTGGTCATAAAATTCAAGCATAATAAGAGTTCTTATCAGGCATTACTCATTGACCTTTATGAGACCATGAGTGTTAACTGGGAACTTTGCTGCAGCCTTGAAAATGATTCAGCCAATCATGAGAGAGCAGGCATCTGTGTTATCACTATTGTGATGGTGATGAGGGGACAGTTTTGGACCAGCCAAAAGGTTACTCTCGGCCCTTGTGGCAGCATGTCAGCATTTGAGTCAGCGCTGCTCACCTGTAGTTTGTATTTTGCTCTGTGTTTGTTTCTCTCACCAGAATAACACTCTCACAACATATTCAGAATATTGTCTATCATTAAAACAGAGTTAAATTGAATTTGGTTTATTCTACTGAGACTTAGTTTTTGCTTAAGCCTGTTGTTCTTTGAGACATAAGCAAGGCACGAAAGGTCAATTTCATCATCCTCTTTTTAATCCCTAACACTCCAGGAAGAAGTAACTACAGAGTGGGATCTCTACCATGACTACACCACCAGTCAGCTGGGCCTGCATGACCTGTTAAGGGGGTGGAGGGCTGAGATGGAATCCTACAGCAGGGAACCTGGCAGATACAGGTGGTGATACGATGCAAAAGAGTTTTAATGAACCTGTTTTGCATGTTTGAACTGATTTCAACTCTCCTTTGAGTTGTTTCACATCACACTTCTGACATTTTTAAGCAGTTTCTCTCTGACAAAAGAAATGCCTTTTTCTTACAGGCTGATTAGGTCATGTGATAAAAACGTACATTCTGTATGAGACAAAGAAATGCTTTTTGTGCTCACTCTAACTGTGCAATACACAAATCTGATTTTGGCTGATTGCTTTTGTATTCTTACAAATTCTTGGGCTATGAAAATGTATCGAGGAATACATTTACAAACTGAGTCTTGCATGTTTTTGTGCATCTGTTTCCATGTTAACATGAAACCATGTCTTTTAATGCATTTCAGGTTCATGGTGTCTGAGTCATATGATTACCATGAGGTTGACAAGACCATGATGTACTACGGCACGCCACAGGTCAAGGAAAGTGACTTCCCCTTTAACTTTTACCTGCTGGATCTGCCACAGAACACATCTGGCTTGTGGGCTCAACATCTAGTCCACCTGTGGATGTCCAACATGCCTAAGGGAAAATGGGCAAACTGGGTGGTGAGTCATCACGGCCGGACTCTTATATTATTGTTTTGACCACTTGAAGAATGACACTGATGTATGTTTCTGATCCCGATGGCATTGATCTTTCTTTCTTCACTATTAGGGTAGAAAACAGGATGAAATCAGCACTGATTAGTCAGTCAACTTTGCACTTCTCTTCATTCTCAATAAACTCTCTGATTAGATATTGTTTCTAAATTATTTTCCTCATAATTTTAAAGACTAAAGACTGTGTGTAACTCAACTTCATCTTTTCAAGCTGATGTTAAAAGATGATAGTAGGACAAAAAGCTCATATATTTTTGAATTATATCAATAAATATGTAATAAATTTAAAAATGGTACCTTAAGGTAGAGGGTGTCACATGCTTTTGTTAAATCCCATTTATCAGCTAGAAAAAAAAATCACATTTTATTTGAATACTTGCATCAGAAAGATAAATAACAATTTTATATTGTGGCTCAACTTTTGCTCTGAGATCAGTGACCATCAGGTAATGTTTTTTTCTTCACTGTGTATCTAGTGTCAGCTTCAATGACTTCTTCACCGAGAGCACGCCAGCTATAGACAATATATTTCAAACTACACTATGACTGTTTGACTATTACTCCTCTGTGACTCCTAAAAGCCAGTGTTTATCCACCTCAGCTGGTCTCAAGCTTTCTCTTACTTTATCAATCTGTTCCTTATCCCTCACTTTTTCACTTCACTTCTCTCAATCCTTTCTACCTTGTTTTCTTTTACCCAGCATACCTCACTCATCTCTCCACCTTCCCTTGTATTTTTCTTACTACCACTGTTATCAGGTTGGGAACCATGACAGGCCTCGGATTGCCTCCAGCGCTGGCCCAAAGTATGTTAAGGTCATCAACATGCTGCTGCTGACCCTTCCAGGCACACCCACCACCTACTACGGAGAGGAGATTGGCATGGAGAACATTAATATCACAGACAGCCAAGTACAAGACCCAGCTGGAAAATACAATACAGTGAGCACTACTCAAATAATATTTAAAGGCGGGAATGACTGAAATGAAGCTCAAAACTTGTTTCAACTTTAATACCGTTCAAATTTCCAACCTTGTCCCAGATTTGGCTTTGTGGGTTTATAAAATTGACTACAACACTGATCAGAAGTATATTTAGTTTCATAATTATTCCTCTCCTTTCCCCGCAGAGTCTTAGTCGGGATCCTCAAAGGTCCCCGATGCAGTGGAGTGATGATACGAACGCAGGCTTTAACACTAAATCCAATGCCTCTTGGCTGCCAGTCCATCCTGACTACAGCACTGTCAATGTGGAGGTACAGAAGTCGTAAATTTTGGATAAAATTCCAAAAGCTTGCTCAGTCTTATTTTATTGAAATGTTTCCCTTCACCAATCTTTCATCTCCAGGCTCAGAAGAAAGACGAAGGCTCTGTCATAGCTCAGTACCGTTTACTCAACACATTGCGTCAGACAGAGCTCCCCCTCCACCGTGGTTGGTTCTGCTATGTCCATGCTGATGCCCACGTCTTCTCTTACATCAGAGAGCTGGACGGGCTCGACCAAGCTTTTCTCATGGTGCTTAACTTTGGTGATGAATCTGTAACCACGGATTTCTCTTCTGTTAATGAGTTACCAGGCCAGCTGGAGGTGCTGATGAGCACAAACCACATCAACAATGGCAAGGTGATGCAAAAATCTCGGATCGTGACAGAAGCAGGCGAGGGTTTGGTGATTCGGTACTCCACCAGCACTCGGTTCAATCCAAACCACTCAAAAGAGTGCTACATCTCAGAGAAGGCCTGCTACCTGAGTGTCCTGGATATCTTATACAAGTGCTAACACAAGTCAACAATCACAGTTTCAGTATGACTGTAAAAAAAAATTTTGTGTCTCTTTTGTAGGACACTGTCTCATACAATAAAGTTAATGTTAGATATGCCTCTGTCTGCTCTTATTTTCCAGCCCTATTGTAAAGACTTTTTTGCATCTTCTTGCATGTCATGGGTGCAGTGGCAGATGTTCGGGTCACCGTGGTTTCATTCCTATTCCCTTCTGATGGCCTTGCTTTCTCTTTCTCCTGCGTGGAAGCCGAGGAGGCTCCAGTCCAAGCTCTTCATATAGAAATGCTATCTTTAGGGCCTCCTTTGTCAGGGAAAACATAAAAAGGACAAATTTGTCATCTTACCTCATTAACTTCTGTGACAAAACCCATATTTAAATTATCCCAAAACTTGTAAAATTGAATGAAAGCATCTATCCTCAAATTAAATTCCTCTTGGCGTTGTCTTTCTTCTTGTAATTTGGATAAATTGACTTCTAAGCAGCTGCCAACCATTTTCTGAACCTTGTGGAGCAGAAAATCTGGATTTTAAAAGGTGTGAAGAGAATAAAAAAACAGCTTTGTCTTCACATTTTCACAACTTTGGTTTAAGAGTGATTTTGAAGCTGTCAATAATCGTCAGTAGACAAAATATATTATTAAAAAAATGAAAAAAGTCTCATCACTTTACTTACGGGTGACCCTTATAATTTTGAGAAAAATGTTCTACCTCTTCAAGCATCAGTGAAAATTCTTCTGGTCCTTGGTGAGATGCTCCAGGCTGAATATTCAGGACTATGTTTGGAGATGGTTCACATCCTAAAAGAAAGATGGAGACAAAGAAACAGGAAAATTACTCTTATCTTTCTGTACATCCACTCTCTCTCCTCTCCTTCATTCTGTGCGTTCGCCCTAGGTCTTTTAATTTATTGTGACTCAGGCTTTACTCTCCTCTCATTTATTTGCTCCCCCATCTGATTTTGCCCTCCCTCTCCTCAAACCCCTGTATTTTATCCTCCCCTCGTCTCTGTGGTGCGGGCTGTTTCACAAGTGCGGTCTTGACCTTGACAGCTCCCAGTCTGTGGCGTCTAATCTCTTGCTCTGATACACTATCTCTTTACCATGCTAATGGGCCTGCCCGGCCGCCTGCATGTGTCTATGCCATCAGCACTTTATCAAAGGCTCTGGAGAATAGAGGGAGACAGATTAGGGAGACATATACACACATACACAGACTACACGAACTGTAGGAAAAGTGAGACAATGCATGCGGCAAAGAGAGAGAGAGAGAGAGAGAGAGAGAGAGAGAGAGAGAGAGAGAGAGAGAGAGAGAGAGAGAGAGAGAGAGAGAGAGAGAGAGAGAGAGAGAGAGAGAGAGAGAGAGAGAGAGAGAGAGAGAGAGAGAGAGAGAGAGAGAGAGAGAGAGAGAGAGAGAGAGAGGTGTAAAGAGGAGTAGCACCAATACAGTGAAGACAGATTAAATGTGAGAGGGAGAAAGAGACTGTCTAAGGGGAAATGAGAGCAATTAGCTGACACTTACACAGAAACACAGACTACACAACAAGGTGACCTATGCCATACCTCAGTCATAAGCTTAAAATGTTGTCAGCAATATCTCCAGACATAGAGCTACATGTTTGTTACTCATGCTTCTACATCCACACTGCTACTGAAGCAGAAAATGTGGAATAAAAAGAGGGTGCATTAACTCAATTATTCATCTCTATGATGAACAAGTGATTAAGCATATGTGGTAACATGTCTGGGGGTGCATTTGTAAACATACCTGACTCAGGCTTCTGGAAATAGTGTGTTTGAATGGCCTTTTTGATCCTCTCAGAGTATTTAAGGACACCAGCCAGAGGAACTCGTGCATCGTCTCTGTAGGCTGTCAGCAGAATGGATGGATAGCACTAGCTCACAAAACACACACAAACATACACACAGATGGTCCACTTTCAGTGTCATTATCATGATGGTGCCTTGCAAAGTTATTAATTGTTAATCCTTTGTTAATTGCCGATCTAAAAAGACTTTTTTTTTTCAGCAAACAAACAAAAAAAAAACTTCATTGACATCTCCTTTTTATACCTGAGGAGTAATGTTGTGAAGGGGACAGTAGGAGGAGATGGTGAGTCTGTGTTTAAGGTTTCCGACTGGATCACCCCACTCCTCTCTATCCTCCAAAGTTAGTGGCAGGCTGGGATCCTCCATAGTTCCCAACACATCTAGAAAAGGAGCCTGAACACAGGAAAAAGAGGCCATTTTAAGTTTTCTGGTAATGTCTTTCAGCAAGAACAAAAAAAATTGGAATAGAATAAAACAGACATTTATTGCCATTTCAGTACATAAACATCATACTTTTTGTGCGATACTTCTAAAGTCGTCTCTACAAAAACAAAAGCAGTATGACAACATACAGCGATAAAAAATCGAAACAAATAAAATTTTATTTACAAAGTGCAAAAAGTACTGGAAATGTTCATGTTATTGAATATGAGGTAAAAAATAAAAAAAGGGAGACAGGGAATTAAATACTCGGAGTACACACTTACTTACACAGGGACACATAGTAACAATTAAAAAGTAATGAAATCTTCAATACTTGTTTTTCTAAGCTCTTTCACAGCAGCGGTTATTGCACAGTATTATTGGTAGACATTTTTACTGCACATTGTTATTTTTGCACAATTGTATTGCTATTTTTAAAACTATAGGAAGTTAACGGTTCATGTAGGTGTTGAACTGCGCCTGTTCTCTCGTTCCCTTTGTGGAAGATACGGCAGAAATCACTGATAATATTCATCCTCAGAGATCAAATAACACTGACAGCCATGAACTCCAAGACAACACAAACAAACTTCTGATCATTTATCATCTTACCTGCAGAGAGACAGCTCGCATCAGGTGTGGGTGTCTGTTGCACAGTGCTCCCACTGGCACAGCCCCAGCACTGCAAGCTGTCAGAGCAGTGAGTGAGGGAGAGGAGACCCCTACAGAGAAAAGGTGATGGAGACAGGCTTCAAGATCCTCCACAGCTCTCTGCTTCCCCTCCACACAAGCTTGTCTGTGCCAGGAGAGACCCAGCTCACCTCCACCCCTGCAAAGTGTAACAGTGAAGGATACAGATTATTTCACATCACTAACTTTCACAGTGTATGAGACCTCACATACTTTTTCAGTTTCAGAGGCTTCAAAATAATCCGCTGAGTCAGTTTAAAGTAGCTGGAGAGCTGAAGTGTTACCTAATGTGGCAGAAGGCCAGAGTCCATCCTTGCTCAAGCAGCAGAAATTTCTCTGGGCAAAACTCCATGTTGAGATCTCTGCCATAAGCTCCATAGACATGGATCAGAAGTGGTGCCTGTTTCAAACCCTGTACAGAGCCTGTGTGCAACAGAGTCAAAGGCACAGAGGTACCATCCTGTTGAGAAGAAGAGATGACTGATCAATGCGACAATCAATGTGTTTGATGAAGTTAACTTTGGATCATTTGTCCTTCTGTATTCAGCGTCTATGAAGAGATGTGTGTCAGAGTGTGCTCCATTGACTCGTTTCACAATCTTGAATCAAAATACTTTCTTTTCCTGCTTTTTTAGTTGCGGTGTGTGCTTGCACCTCACAACCCAGGTGTTCCTACCTGGCTGCAGACCTTTAAGCGAGTGGTGGTGTAGTTGTTCTGGTTCTCTGGAGAGGATCCATCTTTGGTGCTACATAAAAGTAGCCCATCCTCTGGGTATAGATTGTAGGGCACAGGGGGGCAGACCGGAGATGAAATCAAGAACTGGAACACAGCGCTTTGGTCTGCCATGCTGGGTTTCTTAATTGTGATGGCACAGGCCCAAGAGGGGAGCTTAGGAGAGTTGAAATCAAAGATAGAGAAAATTAATGCATAAAAGTAAGAGATATAGACACAACAATGTGGCTTAGCATATATTCATATGATAAAGAAGCACAATACATGACTGAGGTGAAACACAAGGAATTTCAAGAAGAAGATGCAAAGATGTGCGATATTCTATGTCTGACCTCTACAACGTATGCTTCTTCGGGATGGTTCAAAGGTACGACGATCAGCATAAGTTCACCGGCTGACATTGCAACCAACACACAGTGGTCTCCCACCACATCCATGTCTTTGATGACGGTACCAGGGCCAGGCACAAACAAGGGTACCCAGGAGGCCATAGATGGCTTTGAGAGAGGAGTCTGTACCACCTGACGAAGGGACAGAAGGATAAATCTCCTCACTTGGAACAAAACAATATGCTTTTAAAAATTAAAACTCAAAATATTTATTTGCAGATATTCTGTATTCTGAAAGTAACATACAGTATATTATTATAGCAGAAAAAAGTCACTGAACATGAGGTATTTGATTGGAATAACTCAAGAATACCAAAGACAAACTTTTTTGACAAACATTTGAAACT
Organism: Xyrichtys novacula; assembly: GCA_962446985.1. Classification (NCBI taxonomy): domain Eukaryota; kingdom Metazoa; phylum Chordata; class Actinopteri; order Labriformes; family Labridae; genus Xyrichtys; species Xyrichtys novacula. The sequence goes on along the minus strand of OY660874.1, from coordinate 17,999,786 downwards.
GCACACTTTTAAGAAATTTAGAGAAAGTGGCAGCAGTACACATTTATCTAGCATGGACATATCTGTGTGTACAAACAGTGTATGAAAAGCTGTCACACAAAATCCTCATTTTTCACTATGTCTTCAGACAAAAAAACACATCTGTACAGTGTTATTGAGAATTATTTTTGCTCTATAGACAGTATATCGCTTTTGTATGTTTGTGCAATCTCTACCTGATATTCCTGTCCAGGTCCTGTATTAGCCAGTATGATCAGCTGCCCTCTCCAGTGCTCCACATGGTACAGAAGGCCCAGCTGGTGTGGCTGAACCAGAAAAGGTTCTGCATGAGGTGTAGTTGTTTTGGTTAGTCGTACCTCTGAGCTGGTCCTGCTGTTGCAGTTGATGCTCAAAATCTCTCGGTCTCTGGAGAGGGCAACCTCCACAAACACACTGAGTGAATGACGGTCAGTTAGGAATCTTTTGAGGCAATGGAGGCAGCCTAAATGCAACATGGTTACACTCACTCTGGCTGTGTTTCCTCATACACAGAAGTTATTCTGCTTCCAGTAGAGGTCAGGTCCAGGCGAAATACTTTGCTGCAGCGTAGATCCTGTAGTACGGTGTAAAACAGGACTTCATCCGTCAGCCATTCTTCAGCCATGTAGACAGAAACACATAGAAGTTTAGTTTGGTCTGTGCACTATTGTTGCTAAAATACATTTTTTCCATGCATGCAAACTATGTAAAACATACCAAAGGTGATAACTTTGTCCACTGTGAACACAACACGTGGGGGGCCCGACAGAGGGAACTCAGGCCTTCCAAGTTTTATAACTACACACCTGGTTTTCAGAAACAACCCATTTATCAAACCAGTTTCAAATTGGATGTTTATGCGAAAAATAAAAATGGAGCTTTTTTGAGATTTCACACTTGGTTCGGCTCTCACCTGAGCTCTTCTTTCTGATCAGCCTTCAACATGGCAGCGAGATGCTTTTCCTGTGGGGACAAACGTATTCTCTGGACAATCCACTGAAATCTCTCTTTCCCTTCTTCATTATTAAGTCTTGTCTTCACCTCCTGTTCAGAAAATTGTCCCAGATTAAACACTTGCTCTGGTCCACCTACATTTGGAGTGAAAAAAAAAGGCAAAGACAGTTAGAAGGCTCCCAAAAGATCAATTTAAGTTATAGATGGAGATGTGGGAATGGAGTTTATAAGAAAGGCTGATAAACATCTGCAATCCCCCCTCAAACACTTTTTAATTAAACGCCTGTGGATTAAGTCTGGTCTTTATAAGATCTCAGAGCTCTCTGTTCCCAGGTTTTTGGCTTGTTAATAGCATGCTGCATATCGTACTTGTTCGTGTGTCCATTCTGTAGATGCCTCCAGCTTCAACAAAGTACACATGGTGACGTCCATGGATCTGTTTCAAGAGAAACAACAGTTCATGGTGTAATTTTCTTGGTATTTAATTGATGCCTAAGTTTTCAAATGTTGTCCAAGTGATATTTAGGTTTTCAAAACTGTACTGATTCAACACTGTTATCAACCACTTTTTTATGTTCCTATTATATAGTCAAATTTGGTTTTCATTACACAGAGATGAGTCATGATATAAAACTTGGCTGTTGTTCCTGTGAACCACATTGGCCGGTTTCTAATCAGACAAGGATTAAACTTTGCTCTCTGTCTACAAATATTTTTTATAACATTATACAACCTTGCATACAAACACAAACCAATACTTTCAAGCACACAGTAGATACTATATACAATATACAACAAAGAAACCCCCCCCCCCCCCAAAAAAAAAAAAAAAAAAAAAAAAGGAACTTTACAAATCACTTCCACAAAATGGTAAATGTTTTGGCAGCTTTCATTTTTCTACAGTTTTTGATTGTGGCAGCATAGCTGAGCAGTTCTTTTCTAAGGTTTTTAATGTTTGGTTTAGATTTGGCCTATCTGTTTTTATGGATATGAAATTTCCCCAGACAGAAAATCAACTCTCAGAAAAATCACAAATCTCTGTCAACAGCTCAGTCCTTACAAGAAATGAAAATGTTTAATTCCTTCGAGGCTGCGTTAACCAAGGCCCTTGATGAGGTTTCCTCTTCTCTCAGTCCCTGAAATACAACTAGTGAGGGCAACAAAGTATTTCATCTGGAGTGAGACAATCTGGACAAAATAACTACAAACATTCATAGCTTCACTGTGCTGAACTGGATTGGTAGGATCAAGACACAGGGGGTGAAACCTGGATTTGATGAACCTAACTCTCTGGAAAATCAACGAATGCTCCCTCTCTATGAGCAGAACAAGACACACTCTCTAAAGGTAGATACACCCTGAGACCCAGTAGAGACCCTGAACGTCCTCCATATCTATGGCCGAGTTGGGCCCAAGTTACCTGAAGGAGCAGTTTTTACTCTATCCACAGCAAACAACAAAGTCTACTCAAACTGCATTCAAGAGTATCGTGTCTGGTTAAATGTCTGAGTGGAAGGGAGAAGTGGGAGTAGTTCTGGTGTTTTGTTTTTTTCTCCAAGTCCAATTCCGCCTATTGATTTATCTATATTTTTGCATTTATTTCAGTGATAATGCTCCATAAATTCTCTAGTCATGTCACTACCCATCTTCATCATTGCTTCATGTCAAAATGAAACAAAAAACTGGGTCATTTACCCCTGCAAAATATATAGTTACGACATTATGTTGATTTTACATTCTCTTTTTAGCATTTATGGAAATCCAGGACGGCAAACAATATACCAGAATAAGCATACATGTGACAATATTTCAAATGGATAATCAACTTCATGATTATCCATTTGAATGATGAATGATCCATTTTGATGATGTTAAAGGAGAATTATCCCCTGGCCACGCCAGGCCAACTTTCTCGTGGCCACATGTTATCTTGTGGCCACACATTAACTTTCTCGTGGCCACGCCAAGCATCTAATGGCCACATGTTATTATCTCGTCGTCATGCATTATTTTTGTTTATCTAATGTCACTAGAGGGGCTCCGTAATTAACAACAAATCTACCGACTTTCTCCTGGAGTTTGGAGACTCTGACATGAAAATATGTGATCTTATTCTCCTCAATGAACAGCGGGTGCAGCTGTGGACCCCTCCTCTGTTCTAAACCATTACAATAAATATAAAGTAAATTCAGTAATATTAAATAATAGTTCTTCAATAACAGTCTCAGGGAAAATGTTGCACTTAGTCACAATCTATAAACATAACAATGAGGCAGTTAACGGGATGAATTTTATGTGATATTTCCAAGTGTAGGGGAGACCGGGGCTTGTTGTCACATGGGTAAGTTGTCACATTGAAATCATCTTTGCCACCAGAGGGCGCAACTAAAAAGTGGAAAACTAGTTTTCTTCCCTTACATGGTCAGGGGTCGTGTCCTGTCTGAGAAGAGAAGAGCACATTGTGAGCTGAGATGAGCACCAATGAACCATTTTGCACAACCCAAAGTAAAAGATTTTAACTTTATATATTTTAAAATAAGTTTCTTCCAGATAAAAATCCCAGCAGTGTTACATGTGAACTTGTTAGAGGAGAGATTAAAGCATCCTGTCACATCTCAGTCATTGCTCTGTTTTTAGCTAACTTTAAGCTAGAGTAAGCAAACATGGTAGTTTGGAGCAACATGTCTCAGTCGTTTTGAGGTTAGTTGTCACATGTTTAAAAGGATTAAAATTAACATAGAGAGTCTGCTTATCAGCAGCTGTCATATTGAAACTTTGACTTTATTTTTACAAAGAAAAGAGTGGTTTAAACATAGACTGTCTATACTATGGACAACTTGGTTCCGCCTCCCACCAGTATACCGACTTGAAGCCAAAAAGCACTTGGTAATTCCACGTTTTTTCTCCACTTCCTGAAACCAGCATTGCGCAGTAGCGTGGAGGTGGGATTTATGACCTATACTGTAGCCCGTCAACAGAGGGCGCTGCTCTCGGAGTGGCTTCACCCAGCGAGGAGGCAGACGGCGTCCATTTTATATACAATCTATGAGTTTAAAGGGGAGGAGAAAGCAAGAAGACATGGTCGTGAATTTCAAGAGAAAAACAGAACGTGGCAGAGTAATAAAATGAGAACGTCAATAATTTTGTCCTTGTTTTATTCGCTGCAAAATCCACTGTGACATCTTACCCCATGTAGTGAGACAACTTACCCAATGGTGGGGCAACATGTCACGTGTTCACAATCTGTGTAATTGCTTATAACTCTGCACTGACACAAGATATGAAAATAACATGAATACAAATTATATACCTGAGACTTTGGTCTTTCATCTAGTTCACATTTTGTTTATATATGATGTATTGATAAGAAATATGTAAGTGTGTAAAAAGTGTGACAACAAGCCCCGGTCTCCCCTACCACTTTAGCTTTGTTGGTGATACAGTTTCTATAAGGTAAAAGCCAGGCCCTCCTCCAGTTAATGTTTTCAAGCTTAGATTTCAGAAAAAAAATGTTCCACTTAGTTTCTTTGGAATATCTGGAATAGCGTTGATAAATTCTTTGATTGGAAAAGGTGTGAAGACAAAAGACAGCATGTTACCTGAATCATCAAAGTGATCATAGATATGTTTTATGTAAAATTTCATGTGTCGACGCGTCAACCAGAGGCTGGAATGATGATATGCAAATTGTGCAATGACATTATCTGCCGACCTCTAGGACAGAAACTGACGGCTGCTATTGCTGGACGTTTTTACTGAAGGTGAGTAGCCAAACTTCACGTTGTGGCATCAATTCTTGAATTTAGGGACATTAAGGTATATAAAGTGTATGTTATCATTAAAGTATATGCATTATACCAGCGGTTGTTCGGCCAGGCAGTCCTTTATTATCTGTTTGGAATATAGTTTAAGTTAACCAGAAGAGCTGCTTTGTGCCACACTGATGTAACTCATGATATCCTAGAATTTAAGTTTATGCTCGGCACAACGTGAACTAATTCAACAAAGTCCGAAAAGCCTAAAGGAATATCTAAATTTATGATAGTGCTGTTTTATCTGTTTAAAACTGAGGGATACGCCTAACACGATTCTTGTTTTCTTCAAGTTTCGTTTCTCTGTGACGGAAAGTGAGGTTGCGAAATATGCCAAAAAGGACACCCGAAAAACGGAAGAGAGCAGTGGAAGATGATGAAGAGATTACACACGCTGGTGAAAGTTATGAGGATGAAAATCTAAAGAGCAAAAAGGTTTACTAACACACACACACACACACACACACACACACACACACACACACACACACACACACACACACACAAACACACAGTACCCCCGTTACCCCTGTTGTATCTCGTCTGTCCGTGATGTGTAGATGCAGAAAGAGGCTTCGTGACTCTGGCTTGCTTGTAAAATAGGAAAATAGGAATATCTTACAAAGACAACACCAGTATCAAAACAGAACTGCAGTTGCTGGGAGAGGACTGCCGATGATGTCTATCTCTCCCAGCAACTGCATTTTGTGATCGTGTTATAGGGGAGGGTGGGGTAAGTTGAGCCACCCCCTGTTGCTTGGAAATGGTAAAAGAAATTGATCATGTGACCAAATATTTAGGAGATGGGCATCGATTCATGTACATTTTTTTTCCAAAAAAGCATTTTTCACTCTTGAAAGTAAATTTAGTCTGTCATAAGTTTTATGAGAATTGTTTTCAGACCAAAAAAAGATGATTTTAAATTTGTTTTATACTTCAATTGTGGTATCTATGAGCTACAACATCAGGTGAAAAACCTAGCATAAAAGTCCACCATTTTAGCTTAGAGGACTAATAAAGTCATAACAGTAGTTCTGGGGTAAGACGAGTCATTTGGTCAGGGGTAAGTTGGCTCAACTGAGAAAGTAAAGGAGTCTGATGAGAGGATCAGAGTTTCAGTTCAGATTGTTGAAATGTGTTAATTTTTCTATTAAAAAATTCAGCTGTGAATGTTCTGAATCACTTAAAGACATTCTCATGTTAAAATGTCTTTTTACAAAACAGCTTTTTAACAGTTATATGCAATAATAATACAAATAATTATTGTACCAGTTGAATAGCGTATAATAGATAAAAATACAAATGAATGTGAAGAAGTGACTGTTATTTAGGGAGAGAAAAAGGTGAGGGAGGGCTGGAGTGGAGAGTGGGGGGGTAGTCGGGATACGGCTCAACTTACCCCATACACAGGGTAAGTTGACCATAGGAGACCACTTTGGACATTCTGTTGGTTTGCAGGGATGCACAACATCTTGAAATATATGCAGATACACTGTAGTGATCTGAAATATGAAAAATGGCTCATCTTACCCCACTCTCCCCTACAGAAATTCCACACGGGTTACCTCTGGGAACTACCCCAAGGTAGTGCATGTTTGTACTGTACTTCAGATGAGGAGGGTGCAGAGCAGCACTGTCTCCGCCAATGACTCAAAGGCAAATTGCTAATGAGCTACTGGGTTCTGCAGAAGAAAAGCCCCTAAAAATGACACAAGTAACGTGATTTAGGTAAAAAAACTTCATGATTACAATTTAAAGTCCAATGAGAACACTGTGAAAAAAAAAAAAAAGATCAGAGTGGGACTTTAAGGCAGGAGAACCGAAAACAACAACTATCTCTCTGTGAATTATGACAATACGCCATATCAAGATGGTTAAAGATCCTGGCCGAACATTTTTCAATTTCTTTTTTCTTTATTTCTCTTTAACCCTGCTTTCCGTAGAGAAATGACAGGACCTACAAGCCTGCTAAGCGTCGACTGACTGACAATGCCAAGATGCTCCAGAAAGAGGACCAAAACCAGCAAAAGGGGCAGGGGCGCAGAAGGAGCAGAAGGAGAACAGGGGAGGCTTTGCCGGACTCAGGTAAGCAAGCTCTCATTAGCCCCACACACTTCATAGGCATCACCTGAAAGCGTTGCCTTTTCTGTTTTGTCTTTTGTTATTCAATTAAATATTTTTCCAAAATTACTTGCTTTAACATCCTGTATGGAAATTTTAACTAGATTTTTTTTTTAAAATCTCTGGTCTCTGCTGATGTCTCCCTGTCACCTGCAACAGTGAATGACCCCATCTGTGTGAAGATGAGCTCTTTTTAAATAGTGAAAATGGGGAAAACAGGAACCAGTGGTCGGGTCAGGACCACGAATGAAACAATTTACTCAGACCAGAGACGACACACGCATTTTTTCTCTTTATTTTGCACTTTAAACATGCATATTACTAACACTACACAAACGGTGACACGTCTTGCAGCAGGAGACTCCTGCAGACACTGCGTTATGCTACAGCTGCAGCTAAGGAGTGAGAAGCTCCTCCACACCAGAGACAGACAGGCAGAGCAGCTCTGTGTCATTTATCTCAGTAGTCCTGCTGCTCCACGTCTGTCTCACACTCCGCGGCGGGCTGACCCAGACTTGCCTCCCATTTTTAATACATTTACAAAGTAAGCTGCCTCAAACTGCTCACTAAAAAGTTGGTTTCTGGAGCCCTGACGTGTGAGCCAGATAAAGATGTCTTCATGGCAATAGGTGCTAAAACACTACCGCTTCTGTCATTCATTTGGTTAAATGTCTTTTTCTCTTATACAGTTTCTTATACATGAAAATGCTATCACTCCTAACCAGCATAATGAACAGAAAACTTGTCCTTTTCCCTTCAGTCACCATTGATGATCATGCTAATGCCGACCCTGCCGTAAAGAAGAAGAAAAAGCCTGTTGAAAATGCTTTTGAAAAAGAAGGTATTGTGTAAACATCAGCTTGTTCCGTGTCCTTTGTAAAGTTCATCAAGATGCTTAAAACAGGCACTGTGTGTTTCAGTGAGAGAGCGGCGCAGTCAGCCAGCCACTATGCCGCACAAGCCAGGTGGTGACCCAACCACTGAAGATGATGGAGAAGGTGAAGGTGCAGGTGCAGGTGAAACTCCAGAGAGTGAAGCCTCGTTGGAGGTGTGCCAGAACAGCACAGCCTAGTAACTGGTTGCAGGATAAGTCATACCCCATTCGGCCCATTTATTTTTATGGATATGTAATTTCCCTAAACTGAAAATCAACTCCCAGAAATCTTTGTAAACAACTTGAACATAAAAATAAACTCAAATGTTTCTTACTTTGTACAAAATGCTGGATATCTTTCCAAAAGGCTCTACTGTCAGTGCACTGATGGAATAAGTGAGTTAGGGATTTATCTTCAAGTTCACTGAAATCGCACAAACATTCAGTGTCTATATTAAATCTTTTAGATGTTTTCTTTGCAGAGTTCACCTTGTTATTAATACAGAACTTAGTCATCAACCAGCCACACTTAATCTTTCCAAATTGTGCAGACCAGTAAACTTGCCCTCCAGGCAACATTTCAAATATCTGTTAGAGCAAGATTTTTGTAATGTCTAATTCACCAAAAAAAAAATCTCACATTTGTAATTCTCTGTAACCCCAGTCTTTCTTTTAAGTCCCCTTCAAAAGCTGTTGCACACCCTGTGGCAGTGCATCAAAGATCACAGTATGTTTCTTCAGTGTCTCGGAAACGGTAGCAGGCATTTTTAGTGCAAGAAACAAATATCCAGATCTTGATATTCCTTCTGCTTTCAATAACAGTGTGCGACCCTTAAAGCACAAACCCCTTATTAACCACATATTCATTTTATTTATTTATTCCTATTTTTGAGTTATTGACTCAAAGCTTGCCACATATATCACAGTTTAATGGGAATCTCACTCAATTCTACCCTGCCTCTGTGTTTTGGGGGAAAATTGACAGATTTGCTAAGGTTCATTGTCAAACCAGAGACACAGATTAACTTACTCAATAAGCTAATTGGTCTCCAGCTTTCAATGCCTAATTTATCCTTTTTTTTGGCTTTGGGACTAGTTTTATCAATCCTTGTCTAAGAGTATGGGGAGCTCCTTTTTCTCTAGAGCCTCTTCAAACAGGCCAACTACAAATGGACGAATTGACTGTTTAAAGCATTTCTAAAATTCCCATGAGATACTGATGTGATTTAGATTTTTCTTTTGTTGGAATACTTTGCATTATGTAGATAGTTAGAAAGACAAACAATCATTATTTATATTTTTTTAAAGCATTCTTAGTTTACAGTATTTTTTCCATACCTGCCTAAAACTTTTGCACATGTCATATAACAGATGAGTTATGTACATGAGGTAGATGTTGTTGTAATTAACCCCTTTGAGGTTAATATCAGTGCAGTCATAAAATGGTACAAACCCAGATAGAAGGCCTTACCTCTGAGTGATCAGGTAGGTCTGAGAACCTGTGATATGTTTCCTTAAGTCTCCTGTAGAAATACTCCTGCAAGCCCCTGTATCTTTGCAGTCCAGAGCTGAGTTGCTCATTTGATGAATTCGAAGTGTCCTGAAAAAAAAAAAGGATACATCATGGAAAAAGTCTTGTGCAAGATTCAGTGGGCCACACAGTGAACCTCTAGTTACAATCAATATGGTTTGTAAGACATTTGGTATTGGGTAGAGTGGGGTAAGATGAGCCATTTCTCAGATTTCAGATCACTACATTAAGGTGCTCATAGTTTTGTCTCTAACTCGTGTATCCACATATATTTCAGGATGTTGTGCATCCCTGCAAACCAACAGAATGAGTGTAAACATAACTGTCTTGATAATATAGCATGCCAAAAAAAAGGTCTCCTATGGTCAACTAACCCCATACATGGGGTAAGTTGACCATAGGAGACCACTTGAGCTGTATCCCTACAACCCCCCACTCTCCACCCCAGCCCTCCCTCACCTTCTCTCTCCCTAAATAACAGTCAATTCTTCACATTCATGTGTATTTTTTATCTATTATATGTTATTCAACTGGTACAATAATTCTTTTTATTATTATTGCATATTACTGCTAAAAAGCTGTTTTGTAAAAAGTCATTTAAACATAAGAATGTCTATAAGTGATTCACTTCACTTCAACTTTATTATGTCCCAAAATGGGCAAATCGTCCTGCAGCAGGCACAGGCATTGAAAACACTGCCATACATCATAAAAGAAAATAAAAGAAAATACATTTACATAAAAAAAACAATTCAGGGGGGGAAAAGCATTAAAGACGATTTAGAAGGTAAAAAAAAGCATATGTCAGTCATACCAGTATTTCTGCTTGAGCAGAGTGCATAAAGTGCAGAAACAAAGTGCAATGTGTGGTTTGCGTACCAATAAAAGAAACCCTAGATCAAGCTTGATCCTTCCAAGATCAGCGAGATCAGGCCCATCAGACCTACAGCCGATACCCCTACTCCATACAGCAAGACCACAATAATTCAGTATGATACAAAATAATAATAATAATAATAATAATAATAATAATAATAATAGTAGTAGTAATATACACCATCCAATATCAGGACATTCACAGCTGTATTTTTGAGAAGAAAAAGTAACACATTTCAACAATCTGAACTGAAACTCTGATCCTCTCATCAGACTCCTTCACTTTCTCAGTTGAGCCACTGGCTCAACTTACCCCAGAACCACTATTATGACTTTATTAGTCCTCTAAGCTAAAATGGTGGACAGTAGTATACTGTGGACTTTTCTGCTAGGTTTTTGACCTCATGTTGTAGCTCATAGATACCACAATTGATGTATAGAACAAATTTAAAATGATCTTTTTTGGTCTGAAAACAATTCTAATAAAACTTATGACAGACTAAATTCACTTTCAAGAGTGAAAGACGTTTTTTTGGAAAAAAATGTCTAACCCCTTCACCCATGTGCTTCTAACCTTCACAGACTCCATAGGTCATAGTTGATGACCATCTCCTAAGAGTTTGGTCACATGATCAATTTCTTTTACCACTTCCAAGCAACAGAGGGTGGCTCAACTTACCCCACTCTCCCCTACAGATGTAAAGCTTTTTAGTCACTGTGTTGTTTCAATACCATGTCAAAATACACCTCTATAATTCAAGATTATTCTGGCACTAACTGCGACTTAAGGTCACCAGTTCACGGGGTCACTGTTTACATCAAAACATCGATCATGTTATATCAAGATCTTCATGAAGTAAAACAGCACATAGACGAACTAACATACCGATGTGAAACAACGTTGGACCCGTGCAAGAAGTCGTGTCATGCGTCTGCAGTTTGCAATCTCCGTAAGTCGTAACCGAGGTGCTGATGTGAGACGCACAGATGATAACAACAGCAACGACACAGCAGCCATTATAAAACATAAACACTGTCCAAATCAGCTGGTATGGGCTTTAACTCATCGTGTCTCTGACTGCGACTGCCATCTACGAGCGTAACGCTGTTTCATTTAACAAAATAACGTCTTATACCATTTTTTATGTTATTACGTTATCCAAAAACAAATGTTCAGTCGTAATTTCATTGGCTACAGCAGCAAGACACTTCTACACACGTGCATGATTTCCTGTACAAAGCCGGCTCTGGATGACGCAGTGTGCACTTTCAGACTCAAACAATCAAACTCAGAAGCGCACCACCGGCCCCTGTGAATGTAAATCGAACAGAACAGATTCGGTAATCGACTATTATGTCTTGAACGCCAAAAGTGTACGGAAGTAGCATGCATCGATTGTGGGTGTAACAGGTGAAAACGTACAAGCTGGATGGTTTCACGGTGATTTTTGCGTTAGTTTAGTTATCTTCGAGAGCTGTGTTTTTTATTACTCGATTGACACCGATAACTGTGAAAGTTCAACCGTCAGAAAACTCATTTACAGGTGGAAGAGTCGTTTTTCCACCGGCAGCTACGAAGATAACATGGAGAGGGACTGCAACGCTGCTGCAGAGAGGAGCGAGTCTGGGAGAGGAAACATTGACGATGATGATGAAGAAGAAGAAGACACCTGCGCAGCTGACTCCCGGACTGGGACCTGTGGCACAACTGATGTCGCAAAGGCAAGATGGACTCTGCTGAGACAGGTATTGATAACCTGATACTGATACAGATCATTGAAAATGGGATACATGCTTCATTTGAAGTTTAGACTCGGATTTTCGTAACAATGAAGATGATGAGAGCGCAATTTAAGAGCCAGTCATAAACATATTTTTGATTATAGCAACATCGTTACCGTTAACACTGCTGTAGGTATATATTTTTTTCTGTGGAAGGTCGTATCCTCGGTTTTAGCCGTGTAAGTATGATGAAAAACAGTTATTCATGTCTTTTTCATGTTGTCGTGTCATTACAGTGTTTTAATCCAGCAGGTCTGACATTTATTTGATATACCTACTTGACAGGTTTTATGAGTTATTTTTTTTTCTTAGCAATATTGTCGCATGTCATTTGCATTTGCAAACTCTGCCACTTTTCTTGCACCTGTAGAATAAGTTTAAAACTCAGTCTTTTCCTTGCATACACATGAGCAGCAGGGCTTGTACTTTTTCCCCATAGATGGGAATTTCACAAAAGTTACACTCTGCTGAGGAAAAACCCTCTTGCCATCGGTTTACGATGGACTTAACTCTTGACAGACAGACAGACAGACAGACAGACAGACAGACAGACAGACAGACAGACAGACAGAGAGGTTTATTTGCAGCTTAAAGGGATATTCCAGCGTAAAATTATTTCAGGGTCAAGGGGTAAATTCAGACACCCCCTTGAGAGATGAATGCACAACTCACCCTCTCTCTTCCAGCAGCTGCTTGTTTGTAGCGAGACCTCGGGCCAGTCCATTACAGACTACAGCCGGGGGACGCAGCTCAAGGAAGAACATTTATGATCATTTCTTTATCATTTCCTTGAAGTGATAGTCACCATATTAATCATTTTGCACAGCAGATGTGATAGCTGCCTTAGCATCTCAGTTTGATTGCATTTCCATGGAGAAATGATCATAAATGTTCTTCCTTGACTAAAATAGGTCCTGTCATGATGTTGGAAAATATTCTTATAAATATCTAACCAAAGAAATTACTAACTAGTGACACCAGTAACTAAACAATTTTTTATGAATAGCTGTCATCCTGGTGGCTTCTTATAGCCTTCCCAAATTACCTTTTATCTTTTGGACTGAAACAGAATTTTGTTAGTGACAGACTTTTCAGTTAATGACAAGATGTTCTGATTAAGGGCTGTGCATGTTTTTTTCAAGTTAAGTTTATTAATCCTCTCTTAATCACTCACAGGTGCTGCGTCAGAAGCAAATTGACACCCCAGAGGTCAAACAGGTGTCAGTTCGCCGGTTTGCCTCGTTTGACCTTTTCAGCAGGAGAAATATTTCAACACAAGATCCCAGTGATACCTCAGACGACCAGTGGGTGGAGTACAGAAGTGTTCACTTTCCTGAGTACAGTGCCTTTCTCAGGTAACCACACACAGAGCCATTTCATTATATGGCATAGCATTTAAATCTGGATACATCCAGTAAAAGATCAGTTGCTTCATTTATCTTTTACATCGGACACACTGTATTGACTTTTGTATTGTAAGAGTAGTTTCAGAATTATACAAAGTTATTATTCAAATAGATGCTATAAAAAGCCTTGAGGATGAAGAGACTACTGTATCTAGAATATAGGGTTTGTTGTGAAAAAATAAATCTGTTCCAATGAAAAAATAGAAATGCTTTATGATTGATTTTTAAGATGTAACCTCAACTCAACTCAACTTTATTTATGGAGCACTATAAAAACAACCAAAGCTCACACAAAGTGCTGTACATAATAACATAAAAACATAAAACAACAACAAATAGTTGTTTTAAAATATAATAAAAAGTGATAAAAAAGCAATAAAACAAATGCTGTCTCACCTTGATATCTTAAAAATATTACCTTTAGACAAAAGATAATGGGTTCTGTGAAACAGAACAAAAAGTCTTAAACTGGGCAAAAATGCTGCAAGAAAAAATGAAATGACAAATTGAGACTTAAAAAAACAACATAGATCTTATATAGCAAATACATTTACCTTTTTCTAAATTATTTTTTTAAAGGAAAACAAATCCAGTTAAAGCAATGTCTATGATAAAAAGACAGACTCATTCTGTATTACTTTTCTTGCAGGAAAAGAAGGCCATGGGTTTTAATGGAATATTTGACTTTCTTTGTCTCTTTACTTACAGTTTGTTAGAAAATTGGTTGGCAGTTCATTCAGAGGCTACTGTGTAATTTTGTGCATTGTAATGTATTGTAATGTATTGTAATGTAATGTAACTCAACTGATAGAATATAATATATTGCAATGTAATATAAATAATTGTGTGTCTTACAGGGATAACCTGGGGCCTCTTAGAGTTAATGAAGTGCTCAACAGTTTTGACAACACTGGGAATGTCTGTAAGTACAACCTTTTTTCTTCATCTGGAAAGAATCTCATCTGTGATATATTGGTGTGAGAGCCTGTACATGCTATTATGTTCAGTTCAGACTAAAGTTGGTTTCACCTGTGCTTCTCCATGGCTTTTATCCTGAACCCACACACCCACACACTCACGACAACTTTGTGTTAGCCTCATGCTGTGTGCTGTTAGTGTTTGATTGACGGTTTGATGGAGGTGGTCTGATTCCATCTCTCAGAATGGGGGTATTTCTCCTCTGTGGCTTCTGCAGTGGTTTATCATGTACTCATTCTTCCCAACTACCTTCAAATGTCCTCTGGAAGCAAAGTGGGCTGCAGTCTTCTTATTGCTTCAGTCGACAGTGATGAGTGGTTTGGGAGAAAGGAAAGAGCATGACTCAAGCAGGGATGTGCACATGCTCCATGATATGAAGTAAAACTCCAAGAGCCTTGACTTCACCTTCATGCTCAGAAGTTTATTCAAGCCATGTAGATTGACTAACATTACTTTCTGACCTTTTTGACCAGGCTTGTTGTATTTATTTGATTTTTTTTAGCAAAAAGGATCATGTATTTTTCATAACCCTGAAGTTCCCTGTTTACTATTTTATTCATCAAAATCCATTTTCCGGACTTCAACGGTAATTTAGGAATTAGAATTTTAAGATTAAATGAAAAATTAGGATTATCACGCCTCTGAAACATTGCAGTGTTAAGATACAGATCATCATATGTCCTGCTTTGAAGATGATAAGTTTACAGCTTTTCCTCTGATAAAGTAGATGACCCTTAAGGGCTTTGACAAAGGTCAGGGGTCTGAGTTAACCAGCCAGATGGCTGCAAAGAACCAAAGAAGTTAGGATCAGAGGTGAAGGTCATGGCTGGGGGCTACTTCACTGCACACAGAGATCTGGCTGTATAAGTCCTGACAGAGCTCAGTGGCAGCTCTCATTCTAATCTGCAATAATGGATAATCCCTTTTATCCACAAGTAGACAATGGGATCAATACTTTTATTACAAGCAAAACAAAGAGAAGACATCACGTTTTTATTTTTAATGTTCAAGAAGCTTTCACTGTGAGCTGTGTTGTTCACAGAAACATCATTTTCTCTGCTCTCATCTGTCATCCTTAAGTATGTATAACTAACATCACAATCTCCTCCTTCAAACTACTGATATCTTTTTTTTCAATCTGGCCCTCTTACCATTTCTCCTCTTCCTTCCCTTCACACCTCCACCCCTCTCTCCTTCCCAGCATGAGTTGTGCTTGGCCAGATGGGTAACTGAGTTCCTGACTCTGCCAGTGGATTAGCACAGCCGGAGATGAGAGCACAGAGGAGGGGAGAGGAGAAAAGGGGGAGATGGTGGGTGGGCATGCCAGAGGTGTAGTGAGTGTGTGGGTGAAAGAGAGAGTGGAGCATAGAGCCACTAGCAATGGGACTTCGTACCTCAGACAATGAGCCAGCCATCTCCCTCCTGTTCTCCATCCCATGTTTGGGACTAGTAATGCGTGAGATCAATTAGGATTGGTTGAGAGGAGGATCTGAAAGGCGCAGAGGTGACCCTGTCAGAGCTCTGGGGTATATTTTTAGGGGGTGGGAGTCAGCAAAAAAAAAAAAAAAAAAAAAAAACTCCAAATACACAAGTGCACTCGTATTTGCTCATGTTAGCTTCTCACAAAGATACACAGCCACACACAAAACTCCACACAGTCTCACTAATAAGCACATATTCAGCTCAACCAGCATCACACCCTTTCCTCAGTTCCTGCTATCTTGATAATCCTCCACCCCTGAGGTGTAGACAAGCCCAAATCCTGGGGGTCCTTGTTCCCCTGAATAGCAGGCTAAAAAGCCCTGCCGGATTAGCCCACCGCCTCCAAAATGTGTGGACTCAGCTTAAAATTGCTACCCACTCTCAGCATGACCCTCTCTGCCAGCTATTGTGTTTGTCCCTCCACTGTGCTCGTATGTGAACAATATGTTGTTTCTTAAGGTGAGGATAAGCTGGAGTCAATGGTTTCATTTCAACACCAGAGGTGCAGCAAGCACTCTAAATGAAGATGTATGAGGGAACAGAGAGTGTATCTGAGAGATCATGTCTCTGAGTAGACACACTCAATAAGTCTTTTTAACATTTGATATAATGGGACACTTTGTCTGTATTTTACAGGGATTTTACCTTGAAGCCTGAATGAATAAAAATCTGCAATTGATGGGAAATATCAGTGCAACAAAGGGTAGTCATGTGCAGGAAAACACTGACATGAGCACAGAAGAAAAATAAAATGGTAAAAGTGAAAAAAAAAAAAAAATCAAGGGTCAGGTACAAACTGAATTTGTAAATACAACTAAATTCATACTAGCTGTATTTGTGTGCCCATCAGTTTAAAACCTCAGTTGATGAGGAGAGATCAAATTATACTCATATAAGTGATAAAATTAGAGGAAAAAAGCATTTTTTAGCAATTATATATAGAGAAAAAAACAAAAAACTAAGACAAATGTATAGAGAAAGTAAATCTTTTTGATTTTTATTCTCACATACTGATCCAGTAAGGACTTTATTACCTTTGATCATGTCTTTTTAGGATTATGTTTAAACTTTCATGTCTAGATACTCACCTGTGTTTACACTGAATTAGATATCCATGCAGGGCACCCTCTCTTTAGTCATGAGAATGTATTCACTTTTTTAACTTGTTATATGTTGCCAATTAGTAACTCCTCCTTCTTCAGACCAGCATTGGTCACTCAGAACTTTTTGAACTCTGAACTTGCGACCTTCCTGCTTCTTTAGCCGACAGTGTGGGCTTGTAATTGTTCGAGAGCTTTGTAGCGCAGTTGTATGGGGGTTTTAATGCTACTTGTTTCCTGCCAGGGATCAGGATTTAAAGACACAATACAGCCCCTTGGGGTTTGGTGACTAAGAATGCATCAGAGGAGGTGTGTGCTTGTGCATGTGTGTGTTTAAGAGGGTTTAGGTAGAGCTTGTTGACATTGCAGAGTGTCTTTTAAGAGGGGCTTGTTGGGCTGTGTGGTAACTTGTATGGTTCATGATGCAGGCAGAGGTCACTCTGCTAGACAAACTCAGGCGCTATGAATGCACAATCCGAGAGTAATAATAATCGGTAAATGTTGTTTTTGATTGAAGTCCTCCGCTGGAGTCCAAAGATTCAATGAAGCTCAGATTAAAGCGACGCTCTTCCAGGCTTTCCTTTGGTGTGACTGTGTGCAATCAAGAGCCAAGCATCCTAATGAAGCCTAATAAAGCCTTCTTCTCTACAGCTTTCACTGTCTGAATTGCTACTAGCCTTTCAGCCTCTCAGTCATCCCTATTATCTCCCACAGACTTCACCTATAACCCCTGCTGGTAAATATAAACCCTGAATGGGAGTGCAGTGATGCAGGGGGCACAGTGAGCTGGTCGTTTCTGTGGTTATTTGATGTTTGCTTTTGTATGATGACTGATAGCGATGTCAGCCTCAGTAGCAATATTTATGTCTGCACTCGACCCGTCAAATAAGCCAATCAAAACTGTGCGTGACAGCCCTAAAATCTTTTGGCGTTCTGTTGTAGTATTAGCTGGTTGTGTGTGTTTTTGTATCCACTGGATCTCTCACAGTCATTTATGCGTGTTTAATGCGTTGTACTACTATCTAAGTGTTCTTAGTGGCAGTGCATGCCTGTGTGTGTGTGTGTGTGCATGTAAGCATGCACGTGTGTGTGTGTGTGTGTATGTGTGTTGAAATAGGTGCCCCCCGTAGCCTTCCCTTGTGCCAAGCCTTTAGCAGAGTCCTGTTTGCATAATTATGCTAATTCATTGTGCCATAGTGCTAATTAGACCTTGTTAGACAATAGCAGTAGACTGGGAGCTGGCAGGCAAACACACACACACACACACACACACACACACACACACACACACACACACACACACACACACACACACACACACACACACACACACACACACACACACACACACACACACACACACACACTCTCTCTCTCTCTCTCTCTCTCTCTCTCTCTCACTAAGACTGTTGTGTCAATGACAAGGTTTGTGGTCCCCCTCTGCGCTGTTTATAACATGCTCTCTACAGAAATGGTTCTCCCTCCACCACTGTGCTAACTGAGCTCAGGTGTCTCTTTCAATCTTTATTTAAGCTTATGGAACAAAAATCAATGTGGAACAAGAGCCCGGCACAAGCCTCTCCACAATTAAAATAGCTCTATCCCCATATTCTTAATTTATAAACTCTCCTTTTCCTGAATATTTAACCTTAACCTTAATAAACCTCACCGACTGTTTATCATTTGTAAAAACAATATCAAGCGGACACATGAGTGCAATGAACGTCAGATAGTCTGATCTTGTTTTCTAAGATTGATCTCATGAAATTTTTCTTGCACTAACACACTGACTTTCTAGTATTGACACAAAAAACATAATGATACATCAGTCGTTTCTCACCAACTAACAAGTCTCAGTAGTATTTTGATTATTAGTTTTTCAAAAGCAGCAGACTCAGCAGCTGATATGAAGAGCATGTCTTCAACAACATACTTGACAATCAGTCTGTTTAGTCCTTCATAGCTAACAGATTGCTGAGCTGGTGAGCTGTGCTGTGAGCTGCACCTGGGTCACTGATATTTGCAGTGCCGGGCTCTGTGTGTTGCTTGTTCGGGGGGCTTTGTGAGTTTGGAATCACTAGTTTTGTTGGAGGACAGAGTTTTCCTTCCCGCACATAGACAACAACTTACCCTGTCATGAGTCCGTTTACATATCTGTAATTCTCACAGCATTGAATTTGTCGAGTAACTAGAAACACTTCTGCAAAAAGCTAAAGAGTTACAGTAACACATGACTCACAACAATGTTAGTCACTAAACACAAAAAGACAGGCACAGAGTAAGTGCTATGGCTCTTTAAGTGTGTGAGCACATGAACATGTAGTGTGTGTGACACTCGGTGGTGTGTGAGAGGGGGTTCGAGGTAGTGTAGGGAAGACTTGAGTGGCTTGAGGGCACATTGAAAGAGTTGCCGGTTGACTTAATTGAAAGTAATTGATTTTCACTCTGCAGCCTTGTCTACTTCACTCCTTCACCGGAGGAAACAAGGAACAGGGACTCGCCTGGAGTGGCGTTGGGTGTTGGAGGCTTCTTGACACTTGAGAAATAAACAGTCGCCACACTTTATGCGAACACAACTTGATGCTAATGCGCAGATGCAGACGTGAGGCATCCACATGCATGCTGAAATTCCCTGCAGTCAACCCCCATTATGACTCTGAGCACAATGAAGGTGGGTGTAGCTTTGCTCAGGGAGACCTCACCCATTATGTCCAGCAGTTGATTATGTGAAATAGTGCATGACTGAAAGCTTGTGAGTGCGTGTGTGTGTGTGTGTCCAGATGCGTGTGCACGTGTGCACTATTACCAGTAAGCGGTGGGATTAAGTTCAGGAAATGAGTAGAGCGTTAAAGGGTGCTTCCCTGCCCACTGCTCCTGCATTGTCACCACTGCTAATACTCAGCTAATTACAAGGACATACTTTAACAGCAAGCTCAGCCTGTAGCCCCTATGTCTCTCCACTCCTTTCCCCCCCTTTCTTGGGTTACCTCTCAACCTAGAATTAGAGGATGAAAAGAAAGAGAGAAAGAAAAAAAGAAAGAGTAATAACAGGTCGCTCCCCTCCCTAAAAGCTCGCCCTCCCTCTGGACAGATACAATTATTGGATTTTTCTCCATTTAAGTCACCCAACCCCTCTGTGCCCCGCCTGGCAACGTCCCCTATGGTGCCTAAGCTCAGCATATACTGGCTACTCCCTCCACATTACACACACACATAGAAAAAGATTGAGAGTAAAAGTATATAATTTAGTTGTAGTTAACAGTTTGACCATCATGCATTCACAACACCATTGTGTGCTCCATCCTGTAAGCTTAAAAGTTACTGAAATAGCAAAATGTCTTTTATGTCTAAAGTTAGAAAAAGCAGCTTAATTGAAGTCTTAGTTCTCATTTGCTCAAGCTAAGAAGCTGGTGCAGAGGAAGTCTCCAGCCGAGGTTATAACTTATTTGTTGCTGCGGCAACTCCTGTCTGATCAGCCAGGAATCTTTTGCACTAGTTTAAGCTGCTATAGCGTAGCTATTCACAGCACCAATACTTGATTTTAGAGACTACGTGCTGTACAGGGTCTTTTAAACTTCTATCTTTAGCCATTTCCTGAGTATAACTTCTGGGTATAAGGGCCAGTAGGTGGTGAAAACACAGAACAGGAGCTGAGAAAAGCTTCACACACTTTAACACTTTGATTTATGCTGTTTCACACTGATGCCTGTGTCTAGTAGAACACACAGACAAGTTGAGAGTTTAGCACAAGCATTTTAAGTTTTTACAAGAATTGTGAATTGTAGCTATGTCTTTGTTGAGGACTGGCATGACTTTACTCTGTGGCTACAAGGGCATATGGTAACAGACTGGAAAAATCTTATCTACTGTATTTGTCTTAGTTCAAGGCAAAATATCTCATTACACTGAAATTACAATCACACAACAGGCCCCAGGATCTATTCTAGGTCAAGAAAAAGTCTCATCAAGCCCATAATTTCTTGTTTTTGGTTCATCGTTACAAGCCTCCCTTAACAACGAGCTATTTCTTACATGTGAAGGACCTAACAAAGTGCAATACTAAATAAATGAAAAATGTGCAAACATATTCATCCCAAATAGGTGTAGGTGTAGAGTCAAAATACATTACATCAGACGGGGTACATGTCTTAAACCTCTTATCCCCAACGTCGTGGGTTTGAAGTACCTTGACAGACTCTCTACTTTTCCATAAGTAGATTCACAGGCTTGTAGTTTTGACTTCTACTCCAAAAAAACTCAAATCCAAATCCATAAACTTAGAGTTGAGTAGATTATTTGAACCCCACCACTCAACTCTAAGTATGGATTGTCATTCCTATTGATAATAAGACAAGCGTTGGTTCGTGGGACTGTTTCCTCTGAAGGACCAACAGCAGCACAAAGCAGCTGCCTGTCAGCCTTCAAACTGTCAGCATGTCTGCGCTGAAATTGCTAATGTGTTTGTTATTTCGCTAAGGAGCCATTGACTTGCTTAATGACTCACAGTAACAGCTTTAAAGCTCAAACTGCACCAGCGCTCGTTCACTCTGTCAGTCTGTCTCTGTCTGGAGACTCCAAACAGCCCCACAGGGGCCTTTAACTGTCGACTGGCACTGCTAGCAGTAAAGTAGGTGTTGACGCTAATGGGTGTGCTAACTGCTAATGTGAGTTAGTGTGAGCCTCTGAGGGTAAAGTTAACTGTTTTTCAAGTGGCCCCATGAGAGACTGTCGAATCACTTACCAGTATCTCTGTGGTGCTGCAGGCTGAGGGGACTGGAGCTGTTGCACACGGACAGCTGACTGCCATATTGTGATGTGGATTGATGCTCTCAAAAGATAATCATTAGTAACAGAATTTAATTCTATATTCATTTCATATCCTTATGGTTTGTATACTGCTGCTGCTCACTGTAATTTAAAGACCAGATCATGAGGTATTATAGCTTCTATTAATTTTAGGCCTTTCCACCCCACCTGTCTCTGTACGTCCTTCTCTTTGTGGTTCACAGTCTTACACACGCACACACACACACACACACACACACACACACACACACACACACACACACACACGCACACACACACACACACACACACACACACACACACACTTCTCCTTTACAGTTAGTCTATCTACCACAGCAGGCTGTGGCGCCATGGGCCTTTGTGTTTGCCAACTGAGGCTGAAACACACACTCCCTCTCTCACTTACACTCACACTCGATCAGGCTTAATCTGCATTGAAAGTGTTAGAGTATACATAATTCTTCATTGAATGATGACAGTAGTTTTAAAATGTTGTGATTTAAACTATGATATAATGTTAATAAAATAAATGTATGCATTTATTTATTTTTTCATTGTTAGATTCTTGAAAAAGCCAAATTAAGGAGTCCCAATGATACAAAGCAAACAGTGAATGAAACTTCTCTTATTGTTAAATTATTGATAAACTACCATCGTTCTCTGTTTAAATAACGAGGGAGTAGAAATAAAGGAGCTGTAACAACTTTCTTCAACTCTCCTCAGCCCCTTTTACAAACATACTGTACACAAGTCTAGGCCTGATAAAGGACTAAGTTCTGATTTTGTCAATCACAAAGGAACTTTGAAGCCTCATCGGCTCGTATGCCTGTGAGTGACTTTACCTGTTAGTGTGTACTTAACATGTAGGTGTTTGGTTGTGTCTGAGTTAGGACAGAGGGGATTACAAGAAGATTGGTGTGCAACCAGGATGCTGGACAGATCCCCTCCAAATTCGCTGTGCTGCCCCGCTGGGCCTTTCATCAAGTGTGTTTGTGTGTGTGTGTACATGTGTGAGCTCTTGTGAGTGTGCATGTGTTCAGTGCTGGAAGCAGAGAGGGAGGGTTAAGTGTAAGATCACAGATGGGGACATAATTTTTTGTGCCCCATATCTTCTCTTTTCCTTTCTTTTGTTTTTCAGTGATTTTTTCTGTTCATCCCTTGCTTTCATTTTTTAGATTTTTCTTTTATTTAGGTTTTTAGTATAGCAATAATTTAAGATGTTGAAACTGAGCTCATAATCCCATTTTTTTGGTGTTTTATAGACAAAAGAGTGATGTACTGGTACTAGTCACCTTACATGTCTTGATAAATGCTTAAAAACTCCTATTAGAGGTTTTTAGACTTTTATGAAATAGACTAAAAATCAAATCACGATATCCAATAGCAAACAAAACCATCAGCTACAAAAATGACAATTTTTATACTTAACTTTCATGCCTTAAACTGAAGTGAGAAGGTATGTAGGTGTCAACAAATGATCAATTTGACTGTCAAGAGTCAGCAAGGTGATATTTCTTTTTGTCAAAAGTCAATATTTAAGCATGTTGAGAACAAGGTAAGCAAAGAGCTCTTAAAAGGCGCTAACAATTGACAGGAATAAAAATCAAATAATTCAAAATCAATAATTCAGAGTAACAAATACACCTAAATGAATATGCAGTAAAGAATTGCTCAGTTTGGTTCAGCGCCATCATGAGGTCTTATGAGTGCTTCTATAAAGCATCAGAGGTGTAAGAATTTCACTTTAATCCTTTGCCATATTGGCAGAGAAACCGCACCCTTACGATAAATCTACTAAATCTTCTCCAAGGTAAACAATTACGTTGACTTGTTCAAGAGGTGTTTCACTCCTGCACGGCCACGTTACAGCGACAGCTCTTCAGTGCCACAGGTTCTAATCTTCCCTTCCTGTGCTGCTGTAACATCTTCCTTCCTTTTTTCGAGTCTTTCCAGCCTCTCAGCTGCTCCTCTTCCCTCCCTCTTTGCCTTCCTCTCTCCACCCACTAGTGATTGCACAATCTTCCCATCACCACCATAATCATAACAGCGCAGATTCTGTGCCACCGTGCAGCCACTGCCAGCCACACACACTCCCACATGCTCACACATACACAAACGCCACACGTATGTCCTGGAGGAGAAATACAGTCAGAGCTTTTATGCTGCTTTTTCCCAAGTGGCTGTTTTTCGAGCGCTGCCACAATGGAGGGCCTAATGTGGATTTGTTTAGAGGACTGGTTAATTGGAGTGGGATGCTCTAATTGCACCTCTTTCATGGCGTGTGTGTGTGTGTGCGTGTTTATGGGTGTTTGCATGTGTGTGTGTCACCTGGCCTTTGTTTGGATTGTGTGCGGGAAAACATTTGCTCAGCTATAACTACACTACACAAACACTATAAGCTACATAACGCAAACACGAGGGGTGTGAAGTGTCTAAGCACAGAGAGAAACAAATAGAGAGGGGCAGAGCACATCCACAGTACACCTTCAAAATAAGTGTAAGCTACTCTACTGTACACAACTTGTGTTTGTACATGTGCTTCCCTCTGTCATTTTTTTTTTGGTCTGTGTGGTTCCCCAGCTGGGGGTGCTATAAGACTTTGTAAGACTCTGCTGTTGACTCGTGCGTGCGTCTGTGTGTGAATGAGTGCCTGGCTATTTAAGCTACTTGCCAGATTGGCATCTGTGTTGTCACACCACAGTGTCCTGGTATGCCTCCTCTCTTTGAAAAAAAGCACAGCAGGTTCATAGGAGGTTTGAGATAAAGGAGTTAATTTTTTGGTTTTGATGTTTGAGCTGTTCGTCATCATCTTCTCGGCTCTTTGGAAGACTCAGGTGAAAATTTAAAGGAAATTTTGACACAATGAGTCAGGAAATAAAATAACTGATTATCCCACCCACGTCAACTCAAAAACAAACTTGAAATGAATTATATTTATTGCATTTAAAGCATCTAGACACACGCACCGTCACGATAACACAAAGTTGGGGCAGTTTTACAGAAGAATTGTCCCCTGGTAGGAGCACAGCAGCGTTAATTCTGGCAGCTGTTTTAGACTCAAGACAAAGATGTTTATAAGTTTTGCTCACACTTAAGTCAATTTTGCCCTTTACAGTTTAGATCTAGTTTAAGATAATGACACATTCCAGTGAGAGTTGTCACACATTCTTCCCACATTTTTAACCACATATTTGATTTTCTGTCTCCTTCACCTTTTCTGTCTCCTTCACCCGACACCTCTGAAAACTAGAACTTTTTGGCTTAATTTCTAACCAAAGGCCGTGACTCTGACTCTAAAATATGCCACGAAAATATGCTTCTTAAATAACAATATGAGTGAGATGATTTCAAAATCAAACAAACCGGTTAAGAGTCAATCACAGACACTGAAAAATCACAGAAAGTAAATAATTTTGTTGTCATAAAGCCACACCTCTGTCAAACCAATGTAATTCTGTCCTATATCTGATCTTGGAGTCTCTGCCTGTTGGACTCTATACTGACTTATTAATAAGACCCCTTAAATGTTCACAAGATCTGACTTCAGCAGCACAGATAACCACATTATTAGCAGATGTGAAAGGCCATTTTGTTGACTATTCACTAAATTGCTGCGTTCAGTGAACACACTCATTTCAGCGCATTCACACACAACATAGATTATATGTGGTATTGCAACACTCATATTACACAGTGTGTAAAACTGCTTGAATACTGTGTCATAACTTGTGTATTATGGTAATAACTTTTTATGTGGCCACTGCTAAAGCTTTTCTTTGTTTTTGCTCTCATCCTCACCGCTCCTCATATTTTCCCCTTTCCACCCCCCCCACCCCCCGTCCAGTTTTCTCTTAGTCTAATTTCGTCCACTGCATGTGTGCGTGTGTCAGTGTCTGTGAGTTTGTAAATGTGTAGGTGTCTCTGTGTGAGTGCACACACATGGCGTGCCCTAAGTGGGCCATAGGCCCACAGCTAATCAATGATCATCATTTAAGCCCGTTCTCATCGTGCAAACACTAGCACACGGACGTACACAGACACACACACACACAACAGTGTTTTGCTGATCAATTGAAAATAAGTGTCATTCACTTTTGCCTGCCAGCTAAAGGACATGGACAGAGGCAGAGCTCTGTCTCTATTTCTCTGTTGACTTTTCTCTCTTTCTTTGTGTACTTCTTTGTGCAGTTTTCATTGTCTGACATTAAGAAGGAAGAGACTGATCTCTTTTGTCAGTCTAAGTGTATGTGTTTGCCCTTCTTTTTGCCTGTGTGCGCTCCTGTGTGGGTGCATACTACGTGTATCTAGGTGCATGTGTTTGCAGAGTCAGTCTAAATGGATATGTATTATTAGTAACCATTCTGAGCCTGGTCACTGCAGTTCCCCAGCATGGCAATCAGATCACTTAAGAGGCTGCTCGCTCTTTGGTCTATGGCCTAAAGCTTCCTGTCTCTCCTTGTATGTGTCTTTCTTTCTTTCTATCTCCTAATGCCCTTCTCTAACACACACACACACACAAAACCCCCAGCAGCCATGGCCATCACCCCTTATCTCCTCTCTCCTCACCCTGCCCCTTCTGCTCTCTCCACTTCAGCCTCCTGTCCTCTACCTCCATGGGGGAAAAATGTACAAGGTCACGAAGATAAACTTAGAAAAGTGAAAGTGGAAGAGAGAGAGAGAGAGCTGGAATGAACCATCTCATTTAGACATTAGCCTAAGGGCAGCTGTGGTGAGAAGCTAGCTAGCCTAGCGGATAATGACCAATTGTGTAAGGCATTTTGATGCCTGATGATTCGAACTTCGGTTAGCTGGCTGCTTTGACAAGCTATTACTGGAAAGGATGAAGAGAAGTGTAATGCAAGACTCTAGTGTGAGTGTGTGTGTTTGTGACAGGTGGGTATCTGCCCCGGGACCTGGTGGCACAGACATAGCCTTACTTACATATAACTGGTGCATACTGTGAGTGTATATGTGTGTATATCTTGACTGCATGCTTTGTGCATGTACTGCAACAACAGGCAACATTACTACAGAGAGCTGGCTCTTTGTGCTTCATATGAATCTTGTTCACTTGAGGAGGCTTATTGGTGGAAGGTCCATTGACTCCATTGACAGTAAAGAAGCTGATAGTGAAACTTATAAATCTGTTTGAAGAGACAGCACAGATGCATTTAGCCAGAATCACAAGTAAACATCTGTATTAAATTAACATTAAACAAACAAGCTATCTGACCCCATAATTAAAAGTGCATTAAAAGGATAAAAGATGATTATCTGGTTACTAGGTATACTGAAAATAATACTGGTGTCTACATGAAGGAAAGTAGGTATGGGTGACTCACCTCTGTCCCCTCTTAAACCAAGTGAAGCCAAAATTCTGGCACTGTGAGCAGGGCCCGAACTGGTTTGGTGGTTGGTGGGAACAACTTTCATAAAGGCAAAAACCTTTGAGAAATACTTATTTCGATCCTTTCATCCACAAAGCTTTTGAGAGTTTCTTGGCTCATAACCTTCAAAGATCTTTGAGAAAACAATGATCCATTCCACACTTTTTGGTCTATATACTTGACGAGACTCCACAAACAGATGCGTACCCATAACCAGTCAAAACTTTTTAATGCCACATGTGATATCTTTCATTCCATGTAACTCTCCTGTTGGATTACCTGAACCGTATTGTATAGGTGTTCTTTCAGCATTAGTGTAAAGCCAGGCTCCATTATTTTACAGCTATCATCATAGCAGGAGTTTTAACCTCTGTCCCCTTCCCTTTTTTCTTCTTTACGGTCTGGTGCTTGCATTTCTCTGATATCTACCATAACACTCAGACGCCTCACAGACTCCTGACCACTCAGAGGATCAAAACAACTATTATGTTGTTATGAATGTTCCACTTATGTGTTTCTTGGTGCTGATGTGACCCAGGCTCCTCAATAGCCTGTGGATCAACACTCTGCATTGCTTTTAGTGAGAAATTTAGAGTCATCTGATCCACTGTTTTAAGTGTTCACTCAGGGACTGTGTAAAATGCTCTATAGTTGTTTAGAATGGTACAAAGTACTTTTTGAAAACTAGCAGATGCACCACTGATAGCGTAGTTACTCACCGGCTTTGAGAAATGCCTAAATTTTAAATGTATGAAACAAAAACTTGCATGTGTAGATTAATGTTGATGATGTTTTAAACTTTTACTCACTCGTTTCTGTTTGTCTGAAGTGTGGAGGGACTCTGCCCAACATACATGACGGACGCAGAGAGCCGAGGATAGAGGGAAGAAGTGAGTGTAGAGGAGAGGAGTATGTCTGACAGAGATATATCATTACACTGTTATATGTGTAATCTATTGTGCTGCCATTGAACAGCAGCAGCATGGGATTGGCAGTAGGCCATGCACACACGCATACACACGCACATACACACACGCTGTGCCTCCAGTGGGGCAGTAATAGAGGGTGTGAGTGTATTAGTCGCTACAGTCCAAGTGTTAAGTGCTGGCCTGGTGCGTGTGAGATCGATGACTGCCAGGCAGCCCTTTAACCACACACACTCACACACATACACACACACACACAAACACTTAAACTCACAACGTTGGCTGTGACACATAGCCCGGGGTCAGGGGTCATATACAGACACCTCTGTCTCTCAAACACACATGGAGATCTCCCTCTTTGGGTCTGTGCGTATATAAATATCAGAAAGGCTTTCGATGTCTATTTCACACACGTACACGCATACATACACGCACAGCCTTACATACACCCATCATGGCCTGTGAGCGTAGGGAGGGGCCTGCTGTCAAGCGCCGGTGGTCCATCGATACTCTGGCAGTGCTCTAATGCCCGCTGCCTGCTGATGGACGCCAGCCTGCCTCCAGGGACCATTATACTCACTGGGGTACAGACAGACACACACATGCTGCACTAACTTGGAGCACATCAACAAACTTTGTACTTGTGTGCCCACACAGTGAATACTCACAGTTTAACACTACAATTACTATAGGCACAGTTAACAGAAAAAATGGCATGTTAGACTGCACAGCTTTAGCTTTGACACTGTAAAACTCTGTAGCGCTGTAATAATAACATGCATAGATAAAGTTGTGTCAGCTCTGTATCAATTCAGTGCAGAGTAAAATGAAGAAATGAATATGATTCCCCACAAAAAAATAACTATGAGTGGTTCATTTGAAGTTTGATGGACAACATCTCTTACCATTACCACATAACTGACCACAAATTAAATTCATATTCACTGCAAAAGCCTGGGTCTCGAGCAGTTTAAAATGTACAAAATAATATTTAAAAGTGAGATAAAGCATTGGCGTCCAAACTTCCTAGATTTAGGATTTAAAGGATATGACAAAAAAAAGATATTTAATTTCTAAAATTTCTTTCATCAGTGCAGATCTGTAACAGAAAGGTGAAGTTATTCGCCACAGTGTTCCATTTTCGCTGCTTTATTTTTCCCACATGACTCTGTTCTTTCCTGTCCTGAGCCAGGCAGTTGGGTTCATAAGGTCATCATCGCTCACATGGCTCAAATCAGCAGAGTGCTGAGGGATCAAGTGCCACATTCTGGTCCTTTGCCTTGCTTTTTATCAAATTGCAATCCAGACACCATTAGTGCAGTTCTTTCTCCTGACTGCGCCTGTTTGGTCCTCCTTTTGGCTCTTTTTCCTTCCACACCAGACCCCTCAATTTCTCCCACATCTCTCAAATCCATCCAATTGAATACACTCTCAAAGATCTGTAACAACCAATGAGTTTATAAGGCCCAGCAAATTTTCTAGGTGAATTAGCTGGACAACAAAAGTGCTTGAGAGTGTGAAAGAGAAGAAGACGAGCAAACGGACACAGAGATCCTGCTGTACATAAAATGAAGGTGAACCCCTGTCTATATTTTTAGGCTTTGTGAAAAAAATCACTTAACGTTTTAATATAAGACATGAGAGCAGCTATGAAAAGTAAAAATAATAAAAAAGGCTGAACAAAACTCACAGAACTGTGTTTTCGGCAATATACTATATAATGTGTTAACATTTATGTAAAAACTCCTACAGAAGGCCAGTTTACTTTGTCCTTTCTAACCACTGTGGAAATATTTAGTTTGATGTTAATAATGAAATTGAAGCCCCCTTGTTTAGACTGTGAATTGACCCTGATTTGAAATGTTCAGTTTCATTTTTAACTGACTCACAAGAAGCAGATAAGAATCTGTTGAAAAAAAAAAAAGGACCCCTGCTCACCTGATTGTGAGACGGGTGCATCCGAGGAGGGCAGACCAAAATCAACAAGAAGGAACTCCAGCCCATTGTCTTGCTTTTGCTAACATATTGAATAACAACAGACCTGCGTCATGTTAAGGCGAGGGAGCTAGGGTTTGTGAAGAAAATATCCAGCAAGCCTTACTTCTCTTAAACAGCAGATAGTGAACCAAAGTCAGGTTCATGGTCTGGATATTTACTTTACAAAACCCTGGAACCAGCAAAGGATTGAACCATGAATCTCTGTTATATTCAATCTTATAGCTGATCTTGTTTCCTAAAAAAATGCTGATCTTTTGACATACTTGAACTCAGATTTCTTCTGGCATTTGGTATTTGGTGACGACTATGTATTTTCTTTTCAGGGGTTGTATCCATTACAGGATGAGATCTATGATGTAGCTCCATTTCATGTGATGTAGTACAAAACATAACTGTTAATTGTTTGGTGTGGTTTGATGCAACTTCCTGAACTTTTTTCCTGAAACTGTTGAGTGTTGGGGATCTCTGATTGGATGATTCATAACGAAGGTAGGGATGCACCGATCCGATATTTGGATCAGATATCTGCTCCGATATTGAAAAATTAACTGGATCAGATATCTGATGAATGACGCTGATCCAGCATTCCGATCCGGTCTTTTCTTTCTTTTACTTAATTTTTCTTCTAATACATGGAAGTCTTACTTCTTTTTGCTGTGTGCTAATGTGCAATTTGTTATTTGTTAATAAACAATATTAAGTAAATTTATAACTGTGTTAATTTGTTACCTTTTTTTTTTAAACAAGGCTAATGTCAAGCCTGATGCCTGCACTCACAGGGCAAGGTATACAGTTCATTTATTCAACAGTAGTATCGGATATTGGCTGATACGCTCAGCCCAGGTATCAGTATCGTATTGGATTGGGAAAAAATGGATCGGTAAATCTCTACACAAAGGCAGTCCCATTGGTAGCATGTGCATGGAGATGTTTTGGTGAAGATATGTTGGGACCAAAACATCTGTGTGATTTAATAAGACTTGAAAGAGACTTTAGAGGACAATGAATTAGACTTTAGAGAGAGCTCTGAATTATGCTAATTCTATCTTTGAGTTGAATGAGATTGTTTTCTTTGAAACAGCATTGATCTCCATGTCTGGTACATGCAGTCATTGCTACTGGATGTTTCTTTTACATTTATTAATATCTGACTTTAATATCTGTATTTTCCCAGCTGAGGGATTTCCTTTTTTTAAATTGTACTTGAAACAGACCATTATAGTTGTATACCAAATAACTTTTACACAGTTGCCTTGTGATCTCATTCAGTCCTTATGCATGGTCTCATGCTCACGGTTGTCAAATACAGCAAAAACAAGGATGTGAATCTGGTTTGTGTCAAATTTGATATCAGTTTTCCTTTAACTTCTTAATGGAAAAGCTAATTACAACCCAGCAATGCAAGTGTGACTCAAAAACAGTTCAAAGGTATCTCCAGAGCTCAGAGCTCCAATGAGAGTTTAACAGGTTACAGTTAAGCCCTGAATGTTTGTTTGGAGTATTATATAATAATTAGCTGATAACTGTTCACAACACAAGGGGAAGTTTAAGTCTTCTATGTAGAGGCTTTTTGTCTCGGTTCTCACTCCGTCTTGCTGTAGTGATTGGCAAAAGAACAGTGAACCGTCTCATTAAGCCAAGCTGAAGACAACAAGCAAAAGCAGAGAGGTAGAAGAGACAGTGACATGGTGTAGAGGAGTGAGCAACACAGAGGTATAAAAAACAAAGTGTAACATGATGAGTGAGAGAGCGGTGAAAGGACACCTTGAGAGACAGAGACAAGAGAGGGATGGGGCCTGACAGGAGAAACGGGCTGTCTACAGATTCGCCTGCATCAAATCCAGGCGCCTGTGGGCATCATCACAGACAAATACACACACACACCCGCACACACACATGCACACAGATGCACAGTGATAACCCATCAGCACTGGCCAAGTGTTGTTTAATCCAACCTGACTTGCACTCGACAGAAAAAGCAAATTCACTTCCACTCACAGTCTGGAAAACGGAGCGCTCTTCACATAAATGGCAGCGCTCTGAATTACCCCGTTTATGTGTGTTTGTGTGTGCGTGTGTGTGTGTGTGTGCCCGCTGGCAGTACACACAAACACATGTGCACAAACTCCCCAGCTCATGTTTTTATTTTTGTGCTGATTTTTTTTCTGTGTTTGTGCGTGTGTGTTTACATGTATTGGTGGTGACAACCTCTTCAGCAGAACCCCCTTCATTGTGTGACAGGCAGATAGCTAGGCTGCTCTGCTCCCTATTGTTTGGGGGCTGTCATCAAACCCTGCTTGTACAGCCAGTTATACTGTGTGTTTTCTGTGTGTCTGTGTGTGGGTGAGACAGAGAGTTTGCACTTTGTTACGATTCTTCATCTCCATGCGTGCTAATGCATATACCTGGGCATCCCCCCTCCTGTTTTTGTGTTGAGTAGGCTTGTTTTTGCTAAAAACAATTATCCACTGTGTATAGGAGCATATGTGCATCGGTGAGTGTGTGTTTGATTTGTTTTTCTGTGCAGCAATGTGAGAGAGAAGAGAAGATGAGGGCTGACAAGCTATTGTTTGACAGACTGATAGTTTGGCTGGAGCGCTCTACTGTACTCCCCTCTCCTCTCCATTGTTATGCGACTTGTCATTAAGCCCTTGTTGCCCAGTCAAAATGGGCCGGAGTGCTTGTTAGCTGCAGCACTGTCATCTGTTGAGAGGAGTAGGTGAGCCTGGCACAAACACACACGCACACACGCAGACACAGACACAGACACACATACAGAGAGATACAAGAGAGTAGATGCACAGAGTGGGTACCACAGATGTGAAAATTTTATTTTTGCTCAGTATTTATGGTGCTCCAGTTATTATTAACATTCTCATCTAATCCTGTTAAAAAAGACACAAACTGTGCCGCAGACAAGGAGCCCTATAGAGTTTGTGGAGCAAAGGAGAAAAGTTTTGACACCAAGTGTATTTGTAAAGTAGATCAGAGCTTTACTCTAAATCCTCGTATTGCGTGTATTGTCTTAGGTTTGTACTATATATAAAAAAACATAACCAGAGAAATGTACTCGAGGTAACAGTAGTTCAGCAGATATGCTTGGAGAGAGGGACCAATACCTGGAGAGACCTTGTGATTGAACATCAGTGATGCCTCTTATTTGCTCAGCTCACAGATTCTAGTCCATCTGGAGAGTGTGCACAAATGTTTGCAGCTCATGTTTGTCTGTTGTGTTGCATCAATTTAATGGCAGCAGCTAGTATACCTAAAAGCTAATTTAGAGCAAAAGAAGAAGAAGAAGTCACCTGTAAGACAAACTCTGATTTACTGCACTTTGTAAGACACGCTTTAGCGACATTTCAAAAGAAGATACTACTAGAAGTGATTAAATCTTATAAGTCATTGTAGAGAACAGACACAAAGAGAAACATCTGCCTCAGAATTAACTATCAGCTAAATTGATAATTGAGTATTTCTATCGGTGCTGATTTTCTCATCAGATACATCTTTAAGTTCTCAACAACATCACAGCTGCTTATTGAATTTTGGCAACTGCATTAGGGGATAGAATGAAGGTGGAATACATAAAGTAAATATGTAAAATAATCCATGCAATCTCAAAGAAAATGAATTTAAACTTTTCTAAAGAAACTTTTTTTGCCTGTCAGACCCAAAACACCTGTCGGGGAAACATGAACATACATTATGAGTAGATCCTTATCCAGGATTTTTGAGATTCCCGCAGTTCCAGTTAGAAGACTATCACTGGCACTTTAAATAAATGATTTTTTATTGTCATATTTAATGCCTGAAAAAGTGAGGGCGTAGGTGTCAGCTCAGCTGCCAAAGAAACAGCCCTGTTTTTACACGACCTCATAAAATATTCATAATACATGAAACATTTGACAATAAAAAGTCAGCAGGGTGAGATTTTTTGTCAGAGGACACCACTCAAGCAAAACAGGCAATAGCTGCTCTGTCCACAGGAGGCGCCAAAATCAACACAAGCTTGAATTTACTCACAGGAGCTTTAATGTACTGCAGGTACTGTGGCTTCAGCATACAAAAACACTCCCTACACTTTAATATGGAGTGTGTAACATTTACCAGCATTTAGCAGAACAGACTGGATAGAAATGGAATTGAATTAGTTTGTATATGTATAAATTAGTGTGTAATATCTCTATTATATCTGTAATAAGGTTTTTAAATCATAGAAAAAGCCCTATCTACAGAAGGAATCGGCATCTTTCACCAGTCAACACTAAACTTAGTAAATTAAAGTAAAACTTGACAAATGGGGGATCATGCTTATCATGCATTTTGTCCTCAAAGGCCACTGTAGCTTCGTCAACAAAAGGGGTGAGCAAGGGGGCATTTTAAATTAGAATCTGAACGCGTGATATCGTTAAACATTCTCGTACACACTGTACCTTTAACATGATAGTGATCACCTGCACAGCTGCAGCAGACACAGGGATGGGTTTACAGACAGAGAGACTTACAGACAGAACAGGACAATATCCCTCTCTTGTCCATTTCCTGTGTCAGGAGGGGACAAGGACAAACAGCTAACGTCACTTCCTGCCAAGGACAATCACACAGGAACTGGTGGAGAGCTTCCAGAAGTTCGGTCATCGCCATAACAACTCTGACCAAAGCCAAGAATGCACAAACACACTCAAAAACACACTCAAACACCCACACATGAACACACAACCACTCTATTGTTTGCTCTGCACTGTCAATAAGCTCTATTTATTGACATAATTTTGAGCATTGTACGTTTCTGTCTGTCTGTGCGCCTTCTTTTACAAACTACATTCCTTCATCTACCTCATATTTGGTCCCTTTCAATGTTGTGTCTGACTTTTTCGAGTTAGAAAAACTTTCAGTGGAATTGGATCAAATGGCCTCCCCTCCCTCAGCTTCCTGCTCCCACCAATGTTGGCAGAGTAACCTGTCGCAGCTTAATCTTCATGAAAAAATATCACACCGATCTAAAAAAGCTCATAATACTTTAAGGGATTTTTTTTCTTTGTGGAAACAAAATCCTGGTACTAGCAGTTGGCTTTTGGATTAAAGCTGTGCTAATAGATATTACTCCTTTGCCTGTTTTTGCCTCAACTATCAAATGAAAATGGAAAAAAAAACAAACGACAAGAGAAAGAAAACAAAATAGGATAACTTTGAGAGACTAGGCTTGAAATCACTCTCACTGACGGATCAGTCTCTTAATCTGTTTGGCTGCAAGACATGTCTTTTTATACCATGTCAGAAACGCCTGTTAGGTGATTCCTTTTTGGAGCCTTTGAATTTGATCAATCTGTAAGATCATAGGATTTCTACTTATAACAAAATATAATGAAGGACCGTAGCAGTTGTTAAATGGCACACTGAGTAGTTTTGGTCACATCTCTTTTTGTCTCAAGTTTTTGCAGGGCCCAAGTCCTCCTTTTAGTTGTGGTTCCCCTTCTTGCCTGTAGATGGGAGCAGTGGCTGCAGTTTGACAGCTCCAGTGAGGAAGAGGAAGACCCACAGCACCCAGAACAGCTCCCAAACAACTGTCCACTTTGTTTTAGTGCGAGCAAAATATACAAAGGGAGAAAACAACAGCGCTTTAAAGTCTTCTTCAAAAATTCTTATTACTGATTGTCTGAATTTACTTTCTTTTTGTTATCTTTCAGAAGTCTGCACTGATGTGTGGCTTCATTAAGTGTGGTTTGCTCTCCAACTAACTTTTCTTGTGTTGAAGACTTTATTGTATTTGACTTTAATTTAGTCATCTTTATTTTTCCTGGTGTGACTTGGTGAAAAAAAGGGTCCAGTGAACAGTTCACAACACATTGTCACTCTCCCCTTATTTGCCTTGATGTGCGCTCTTATGTGCGCTCTTAATTGATTGACTCGTTGTTATGGATCGCCTTGTGGTCGGCACCAGTCGATACCGCCAGATCTTAGTATTCCTGAGTGAGAGGGGGAAGGAGGAGAAAGTGGGGGAAAGACAGGGAGAGGGGAAGATATTGATCAGGTGCGGTGTGCATCGAATTCCATGTTTACCTGACCTTCCAAACTGCTGGTATCATCACCGTGGTACACCACTGATGTTCATTCCTCTTTGCTTTCTTCCTTCACTGTCCTTTTGTCTCAGACTCGTGTGGATTTGTGCGTGTGCTTGTGTGTGTGTGTGTGTGTGTGTGTGTGTGTGTGTGTGTGTACATGCATGCTTGAGCTGCAGATAAGCCTAAATTGAGCTGTTTTGATTGTTCACTGAGAGTGCCCGCAGCAGAAGGCCACTCGGCAGAGAAAAACACACACATACACGCACAGACACACACTCCCTCAGATTCAGCCCCGTTTCCAGTCACACAGCACTCCCTCCCCCCTGCTTATTTTATTAAGTGGTGTTGGCAACAGCAGTGAAAATTCTTTTAATTACAAATCAGAATAACTTTCTGTCTTTGGAAATAAGCGGGCGACTTGTTAACACCGACTCTGAAAAGAGCCTCCTGCGTGTCCTTAATGTCCCACTGCTGCTGGCTTTAATCTGGGTTTAAACGTCTTGCTTTTGGGGCTTTACATCAGCTTTAGGCCAGACTGAAGGGAGGCTGTTTCATGGAAGGTGCCTGAAAAATGGATAATCATCACTGGGGCTGTCCTCAGCTGAGGATTCAGTTTTAAAGAGCTTGTCAGGAAAGGCTCTGCCTCACTTGGTGTAAGAACAGAAATGTCTTTAAAATTGTGAGTTGAATGTTCTGGAGATGAGTCACCTGGTCATTCAGTAGGATATCTTTGAACAGATCCTCCATGATAGTTTATGTTACACAATAATCAATAATAGCTTATTAGGCTTAGGCTCAGGCCTACACAGCTTCATATATTTGTTAAGTTCTATTATATGCTCCAATACAACTGAATCAAATTGACTCTAGTCGTATCATATCGTATCGTATCATATCGTTGTGACACCATTGATATTGGTCACATTTATTCTGGTGGTGACCTCTAGCTCCACCTCACTAGACTAGTCTGTCTTTCCTATTTTCGTTCTATTTTCCGCATAATCAAATATAAGCAACCCACAGTAATACTCCACAGAGGTCTCTTCAGAGACTCTCTGTGCTCATATTCCAAATTTAGAAGAGATGCATTGGCATGCCTGGCTTCATGGGGATTTAAGAGGGGAAATACATATTTGTTGATTTGAAAAGGGAATGAACCTGAACCAGAGTCCACTGATACCGTACAATTATGCAAATGCACATTTAAAAAACAAACTGCACGCAAACGATTTGGCCAAAACACTTTGGGGGAATCAGAGGTGTGTATGCGCACACACTGATGTTGGCATGCGAAAAACAAACAGACTGGACATTGTTCTGTGGCTGAAACACACAGAAACACACACACACACACACACACACACACACAAAGATACACACACTCCAGGGATGATGTCTGGCTAGGTGGATAAAGTGGTGCTATTGTAATTCGATAGATGGCTTTCCCTAAGATAATCTGCCTTAAACAGATGATCATTTTGGGAGTAGATTTGATTGATGTGGGACAGGCAGAGGAGGAACAAGAAGGAAAGAGGATGTCTGTATCTTTCGGTCTGTGTGTAAGTGTCTGTGTGTGTATTTGTGAGACAGAGAGAAAGACAAACTGAAAACTAAAAAGGTAAGATTGTTGAGGACGTTATTTTGTGCCAGCTGGACTGTGAATAATGCTCAAACTGGGACTTCTCGGTCACTCTCTGTGCTTCTCTGGCTCTTTCATGTTGTCATTGTTGACTTGACCAATCATACTTTTCATGCTTTTCTGTCTTTTACATCCTTTTTTGAACATTAGTGAAAGTGAAGACCGTTTAAGACTGGAACCATAAAAAACTTTGCTTGTGCTCTTCTTATTGATGCAGAATAATGATTCTGCCTTTTTTTTTAACATGGTAAGATCACATAAACTTTTACAAGGAATAAATCTTTTTCTAATATGGGGATGTATTCTGTTGACCATGGGGTAGGAACTTCCTGTCATTCTATATCTCCTCACACAAGTTTCTCTGCGCCGCACTTTTCATCCTTATCCACTGTCCACCCAGCAGCTCACTCAAATGCCTTTTCTTTCCTCTTAGTGAACTTTTATCTGCTAAAAACGGAGACATTTTATAAAAACAACATTGTCTCCTGCTTACTTCCATTTTCAATATATTTTTTCCTCTCCTCTTTTCACTTCCTTTTCCTTTCCCATCTCTCTCTGTCCATCGTCCTCTCTCCCTCTAATCCTCTGCTCAAGCCCTTGGGTTGCCGTAGAAACATCAATAACATTCCTGCTTGACAACATCTTAGTGCATTAAAGTGGTCGTAGGGAGGCTTGGCCCAACAGAGGTGCACACACAAAACGACACATACACACACACACTAACTGAAAGGCATCACAAGAGTTTCTGTATAAATGGCAGCTACTCTGGCATGATTGGAGAGGGACGGCTCTTAAAAAGTTGTGGTGATATTTACATTTGAAATTTTCTTGTACCATAGTATTGTAAAAACAAAATTCAGTGTGTGTCTGTAATCTTTTCTGTGTGCTGTTACTCATAGCTGCATCTTGGACTCGTAACACTCGTAACAGAGTGGAATAGACACCCAAAGGAAACTTGTTAAAACATGAAATCAGGTCTTGGTTTCTTTCCCTTGGGTGTTTTGGAAGATTTCAGGCTGATGAACTGAAGTCGAGCTGATGAATACAGTGGTCATCCTCTCTGCTGTCACTAAGGAAGATCCTAATTCCCTGCCAGGTGTGTCAATACTGCTTACAATGAACTCTAACCTCTGTGTGTAAGTGTGGGGGGAAGGTCCTCAAGCTGAGGCTAATGATTATTTTCAGTATCGATTAAAGATATGCCAAAGTCATAATTTATTCATTAAAATGTCAGGAAACAGTGCAAGAAGTGTAAATCACAGTTTCCTGAAGCTCAATGTGTTGTTTAATGTCTTCTGAGGTGAAGACAAGAATTGAAAATCAAAAGATGTCTAGTTTGATGTTCCACAGAGCAGCTCAGATATTATTCAGCATATTATTTTGACAGATGACTGAAAATGTTTTCGTCTTTAAAACAGCAATGTTTAAAATAATAATATATGACTTTAGCTCTGTGAGGTCTCAATGTTAAAAATATCTCTAGTTCTTGTAGAACCTCTTTCTTCTTTCTTTTTTCACGGATTAAAAATAACTCATTTGGTCACATCTGTGTGATTTTGGTAAAAATATAGAGGTAAAATATAGTACAAAATAAAAAAAAATGTTTTCACTTTAAAAAGCTCAAATGTTGAAATAAATAGTAAAAAAAAAAAAATGTATATATTTTTTGCATTTCTTTTCCACTAATTGCAGTTAAATAGACTTTACTCTGTTCTCTCTAGTGTTGAGCATTTCTGTAATATAAAGAAAAAAGATTTCACTTCTGCTAAACAATGCAATGCATATGCTTTCTTCTTTAACACTCTGAAGAGTGTGTGTGTGTGTGTGTGTGTGTGTGTGTGTGTGTGTGTGTGTGTGTGTGTGTGTGTGTGTGTGTGTGTTTGAAAGAGAGAGAGAGAGAGAGGGAGAGAGAGAGAGAAAGAGTGTGTGAGAGTGAGAGTATCCGCTAGAGTCCACTCTCGGCTCGGAGTAACATCACTTTTTTGTCTCCCTCTCTCTCTCTCTCTCTCTCTCTCGCGCTCTCTCGCTCAGGCCATCTCAATTAATACTCTCCCACCTCCCTTCGAGGGCCTATTATACATTAGCCCTCTAAATCGAATCTCATGGAAATTGCCAGGGAGACTAACGCTGCCAGTTTGACTGACACTCACTGGATTTGTATTCAGTGTAAAGACCGGCCGCGCACCTTCACGTGCAAAGTTATGGTGACACACACGCAAAGGGGTCAACACACTCAGTGGTCAGCCACGTGCTCTGACATTACGAGCGAGTAATTTAGACTCAAACACTAAGAGATACACAGTGAAGTGAGCAGAGGGTGATTTTTAATACACAAATATTAAAGGGCGTACATACAGGGAAAAGTGTGTGTGTGTGTGTGTGTGTGTGTTTGTGTGTGTGTGTGTGTGTGTGTGGGAGTGGGTTCCACAATGCTCGCCCCCTATGACAGCAGCTACAGATTGTTCCACGGACAGACCTGTCATCATCCCAGTCAAATTATTCTGATTGGCTGCTGATTTCCTGATGGCGTCCCCCTGTGTTTGTGTGTGTGTATGTTTGTGAGTGTGTGTGTGTGTGTGCTAGGCTGTGTTACGTCTTTGATTGAGAGCCTGTGTGCTTGCATTCTTGCATATTATGGGATCTGTGAGTGTGTAGGTGTGCGTGTGTGTGTTTGTTGTGTGATTTCCTGATGGAAGCCCCGTTTCATCATCTGTTGCCATTTCCACCTGTCTCCACGGCGACTGCGCTGTGTCTAATCACTTGATGTGATTTGTGTTGGTAAAACAAATGCACCTTCCTCTGATGAGGGCCTCCCCCCTAGCGTGTGTGTGTACAAGTGTGTGTGGGTGTTTGATGTAGGCACCCTTCGGGGTTTCCAAATCAACACTGTCAAGATCCTGCCATCCCATTATACAGAGACAAATCTTTCTGTCTGACACACACACAAACACTCCTACACACACACACACACACACACACACACACACACACACTAGGCCAGACTGTGAATTTACTGCAGATCTAGAAAAACATTGTACATGTCTTGTGAGGCAATCTGGACAGATTTTATACCTTTACTGCTGCACTGTTTTACGTTGATGACTTTCTTTTTTCTCTCTCTAACACACACACACACACACACACACACACACTCTCTCTCTCTCTCTCTCTCTCTTTCTCTCTCTCTCTCTCTCACACACACATGCACACACACACACAAATACAAACCATGTGAGTGCTCCAGTCAGACAACCACATAATGGGCTAAAGAGGTACATGAAACAGATGGGTTTTCCAGCTAGTCGCCTCGCCAATGCTAACAGGACATGTCACACGCAGAAAGAGAAGAAGAAACAGAGTGAGAGAGATAAAGAGGGAGAGTGGTGTGCGGAGAGGAGCGAGATGTTTATACTAGGACAGAGAGGAACAGAGATGGACAGAAGATCAGCACAGGGCATTTATATTTGAGAGGTTATCAAGAGAGAGGTGACAAAGTTATCCGTGAGCCGTAATGTGTTCAAGAGAAAGACCATGAGATCACTAAATATCTCTGAATGTCAATCAACAACCACTGAAACTGATGCAAATAAAGTAACTGAAAAAGCACAGCAGGTATCAAGTTCAACAATAAAAGTGCAAAGTTCAGTCTTTATGAGAGTTTGGTCATAGGTGGATGCTGTGAGGGACAAAGAAGTCTGTACCTGTGCCTCAAACTTCAAACTTCATTTTATGAGCTAAATTCAGTGTGTACTGCTAAGTCATACACTCTTACGGAAACCATTATGGAAAAATGTCAGCATTGTACTGTCAATATTGAAAGCTGCTGCGAGTTACTTTTGGTTTGAATCAAGTTGCGCAAGCTGTTACAAAAAGAAATGACATACTGTTTTTTCAGCCTGCTGCCAATCCTCTACTCTGACACCTACTTTTCCAAGGGTCAAGGAGGCATTAAGGCATTCAAATGAACAATGTAGAAATGGTTGATCTTGTTGCCATTGGCTCTTTTCCTCATAAAGAGGCAATCAGTATTGGTTTGAGTCTATTTCACAGCTAATTAAAAACTCCTCATGGGAGCTTTAAATGTTTAAGTTTCTTCTCCTCTTCCCAATACCTCCATGATAGTTTTGTCCAGATCTGCCTGTACGATGTTGAAGGCAGAGAAAAAATCAGCGCTGTGCTCGGATTCAACTTGTGATTGTTTTGACATTAACAGTGTCTTGGACCTACACATCATCACAATCATATTTTGTCCGTGTTGAGTCTTTTTTTTTTTTTTTTCCGTGTCTTTTGTCCATTTTGAACCAGTATTGAAAAACACACAATCTTCTGTATCTTGCACTTTCGTTGCACTCTCATCTCCTCTTCCACACCCACTCTTCACCCTGGAGACGCTGTGTTGCCAATCTGTGCCAGGCTGTGAAACATTAGCGCGATGCAATATTCAACAGGGCTAAGTCAGGCTTTTAGTGTCAGACGGGTGTAGCCTCTATATGTTTAGAGGCGAGCCTGCAGCAAGAACAATCTGATCAGCTAACAAGTGAGGGCTTTCACCGCTTTGATGCGCAGCTGTGTGCATGCCGCTTTCATACTCTTCAAACCAGCGTGAAAAGATGCTCCTTCCTATTCAACATATCTGAGAGGACTGAGGAGTGAGAAATGATGCAGAATCAAGTGTTGTAAATGAAGGTTGTATTTTTTCCCTTTAAAGTTGCAGAAGTCTTGTGTGCCTCTTAAGTTTTCACTTTTCCCTCTTTTGATATTTTAGTGTAACCTGTGATAGGATTTTAAAAGAGGAGAGGATGCACTTTGAGCTGTTAGAGCTGTAGTGTGTATTCCCCTGCTGGACACACACACCACACACATGCACACCCACAGATGCACACACACTTCCCTCCTGCTATGTCACACTGCACTTTGCTCCTTTCTTCAACAATAATTCTCAATACACCACACAAAAACCTCTGAAACACTATGAAAACTGCGACACAGACAGCACAGACCTTTAAAAGAATACAAAAACTTCCACACAGGTTGGAAACGTTTGGCAAACAGCACTGACTGAACCTCTGAACTTTCTCAGTGATTCGACTTTGTCCTGTTTTCAACCTTCCTCCATATTCTTTCTTCCAGCTCTTCTTCCTCTCCCTCTTTGTGCTGGATGAGACCCTCAGATTTTCACACAACTCCCCCTAACTTATTCTCTTTCTGTCTCTACTTCATCCTCCCTGCAATATCTTCTTTTTTATTCTACATCTACTCCAAAATATTTTCAATCTTTCAGAAGAACAGTCAGATTTTAAGTTCCCTTTCAAAAAACATTTCTGCAGACACCCATAAAAATTCATGCTGTTGATATCACAGGTTTATGATTGATTTTGATATGGTTCCTGGTTAAAAGTTTAAACTTGGCACCTTTTCAGTGGGGGGTGTTTCTTTTGTTCAAATAAAATGAAGGTTAAACTTTGTCAAACTTAGTGAAGTATGTTTTAACCAAAATGAAGAGATCTCTTTTCAGGAACATAACCATTATCAGAGTGACTGTCAGGGTTTATGAAGCTGCAGAGGAGGACAGACTCTGCCGGCATCATTAAAAATTACAAGTAAATCTTCAAAATCATAAATTAATAAATCATTTAGAAATACTTTGATGCATTCCTAACTAAATAGTTGAATTCAAAAATCAAGTTCAAAATGTTATTTGAAAAAATACTCAATTGAGAAAAAATCTTTTAAACTGCATTTAAATTTATTAGCAGTTCTTTTTCCCATTTTCATTTGCAATTCCTGACTGCTTTTTTTTTCATCCTATTTGAAAATGGATTTGAAAATCATTTCGCTTTTTCCATTTCCCCTCATCTTTTCGCTTTTCTGTGATGCTTTGGGCCTTCAGAATACAAATGAGCCATGAAACAAGCTCTCTGACTAGTTATAGCCTGATCTTTTACATGTATCATCACGGTATTCCAGGTACTGAGTCGTAATAACTTCAATATTCTGACTAATTGTGGTCCTTTCACAGCTCACAGCCATACATACTACAGACAGAGATGACCAGCAGAAAGATTGGATCATATTTGAAGTTAAAAATCACATTTGACTCCCTCAGCTTACATAGGAACATCAGCCACTTCCTGGTTCACATCAGGGTTCAAAAGTAACTACTGTTCGAGCTCACAAAACTAATCACAGGCACAATGAAATGAAAAGTGAAAACTAACTAGTTTTGAGGTGATATGTTAAGAAAGTCACTGTACAAACCAATGTTTGTGTGTGCTGTGTGTGTCCATCCGAACCGTTTTCCAATTCAGGTGGATTTGAAGGACCTTTGGTTTTACAGGTATTTAGATCTCTGCGTATCTGCTCTGAACTGAGAAGTGTTAATAGTTTGGTATGAATATATGAATGTCTATTTCATGAAAGTTAAAACAAAAAGAAAAAAACTCCTCACCAGAGCTTAACTGCAATGTTTTGATCTTTTCACTCAAATTAGGTATTATGTAACGGATTAATTTACATGAACTTTTCCGTATTTAGACATGAACGTTTTTCTAAAAATCTATGGAAAAGTTGAAACTGCCAAAATTTATTCATCTTATTAAAAGTGATGTTATGCTCAATCTCAAATGGGGGCAGGTATGTAAATATTGATACCGGACTAATATACATGTTCAGAGATACAATCACAACAAAATGAACTATTTTATGCTTCATACAAAGAGTCACTGCCTACACTTTCTTTTGCATTTTTGTACTGTATGTTGAAGTAGAGTAGTTTTTCGTGTTTACTCCTCGTTCTCACCATCCTACCCTGA
Organism: Xyrichtys novacula; assembly: GCA_962446985.1. Classification (NCBI taxonomy): domain Eukaryota; kingdom Metazoa; phylum Chordata; class Actinopteri; order Labriformes; family Labridae; genus Xyrichtys; species Xyrichtys novacula. Next base: position 17,955,222 of record OY660874.1, on the reverse strand, counting down.
TACTTAACTTCTTCTTTAGTCTTTTTCTTCATCTTCTTTCCCTCTAAACTTTCCCTCTGTTGGCTGTGTCTCTCTTCTATTCCCATAGAGCCCAACATTGTTTTATCACCCCCTGACTCTTATAATGTGCTGGTGCTCCCTGCTCTTTCTTAGGTACACACACTATACCTCTGTCTATATTTTCCTCTCTTTTACTCAATTTATCCACCTACACACACTCACTCACTTACACAGATCCTCCTCTCTGTGTTCCCGGCTCTCTTTGTTCACTGCTCTGGTAAACTGTTAAAACCTACCCACGCCATCTAACCTCGCTGCTAATCCACCATCTGACTCCTCTCTCCACTCCTCTTCCTGTTGCTCATCGCTCTCTCTCTCTCTCTCTCTCTCTCTCTCTCTCTCTCTCTCTCTCTCTCTCTCTCTCTCTCTCTCTCTCTCTCGAGGGAAACAGCAGCAGCTCCTGAATAATTGCAGCGAGGGAAGAAATTTTCAATGCATACGTGATGGGCTTTCTGGAGCATCTTTCACTCCTCCTCTGAAAGTCTATCCCGTCTTCTTAATCCTACCTTGTCTAACTGAAGAGCCTGGTTTTTGACTCTCTCACTCATGCACCTGCGCACACACACACACACACACACGAGTTGCACACAGTTTGGATGAGAGCGGCTCACTGCATATAGGGAGGGAAACTTATCTCCCTGTGGCACTATGTTACTCGATATGCACACTTAAGCCTTGACTGTTTGGTCATACTCATGCACACAAAAACACACACAGACACACACAAATGCATACATCCAGAGGTTAACTGCTGTTTGTAACGCAACCTTAATGAGAAGTGGTTTTCTGTATAACAAAACACTCGAGTTGTTGATCATTCACGTCACCCATACATCTGTTCAATAGTGCAGCGCGTGTTCATGTGAGCTCATACATGTGCATTTGTGTCCTTGTGTGTTTGTGTGTGTGTGTGTGTGTGTGTTTAAGTGTGTGTGAGAGAGATCACACATTATGTGGAGTGTTTTAACACTGTCATGATTATGTGTTGTCAAGTGGGAGGAATCACTCCCATTTTTAAAAAAGCACCATCATAATGATGTTTACTCACACAGACACACACATGCACACACGCACACAATCACAAAACAACAACAACAACAATGCATCCCACAAGGAGAGTTTGGAGAGGTAGAGTGTTACACTTATCGAATAATACGGACAAACCTCAACACTTGTATACGTGTTTGTAGTGTGTGTGTTCGCCTGAGTGTGTGAGCACACAAACACACACATGCACACACATCCCTTGTTCCTGTTAGTTAATCTCTCCCACCCTCCAGCTGTGCAATCATAATTTAAAGGTGTTGTCTGTATAATTTCTGTGGATTATGTGATTAGGAAGCTATTGTGGCGGATTAATGTGCGAATGAGGTTAACCCGTAATGAAATGGCTTTTGTCAGCCTGTGCCCTCTGCGGGGTATTGTAATGCTTTGTCCTTGTTCTTTTGTGTGTATGTGTGTATGTGTGTGTTAGTGTATTTGTGTGTAGAAGAGAGTGAGAAAAAGAGGGACAGGTGTAGGCCAAAGCCCTCTTATCATAAGCCACCGTATTTATTTATGATCATATGTGTCTATTTATTTCATTAATGTACCAGATTTAACCCTCACCTCACTTCAACTCTCCTCATCCTCCTTTCTTCCTCCTTCCCCTTCTCTTTTTCTTTTCCTCTTTAACTCTATCGAGGTAGACTGGCTGACATAGACACAGCTCAGAGCAAGAGCCGTAGTTGGATCTCAACGAAGCTCTAAAGAGAGGAAGGCACACGGACGTGGCAGAGCCTGGAGCCAGCTGTCACAAATAAAACACTTAATAGTGTCTCCCTTTCTCTCCGTCTCAGCGGAGCTGGTCCGCTGTCGGCTCAGGTCATTCCAGATAGGACTCTATCTTAGGATGATCTCACTGACAGCACCCACTTTAGACTAATCACTCCATTTAGACTGGAGTGGCCCTGAGGTGGGAGGGAGAGAGAGAGAGAGAAAGAAAGAGAGAGAAAGAAAGAGAGAGAGATGACAGAGATGAACAGTTAGTACCCCGCAGGAGGAGAGAGGGAAATGAGGGAAGATCCAAGCGAGGGAGACAGATTGTAAAGAGAGAGAGACAGAGATGGCAGACAACGACTAAATGAGAAGAAAAGAGAGATGGCAAGCAAGTTTATTTTAAGAGCTGTCTATGGAGTATAATAATTGTTAACTGGAATGAGAAGTGTTTTGCTGACCTTGGGATATTTATGTAAAAGTATATGTCACAGTCTGTTAGCCTGACTGTTTGTTTGAGCTTGTTTGTATTTATATGTTGAGTAAAATGAAAAAAACAACTTTAAAGGTGTACAGTCCCTGCACCCATCGTCATCTTACACTTACTTACACTCGATTTCACACACCAATTGATCTGATGTTTTCATAGACTGGCAAAGAAAAGAAGTCACACATGTTGGAAACACATTTTGATTTTAAGTGCCATAATTCAAAGAGGGGAGAGGGAGAGAGAGACAGAGAAAGAGAGAGAGGTATGATGATGGTGGCAAAAGGTCACAGGTCAGAATCCAAACTGGCCTGTCTATTTTTGAGACCTACATATTTATAAGTGTGAGGTCCCACATAAGGAAAAACCTCTTTATTGTGCAGAATATGAAGAGTCTTGGTTTCCCAACTGTTAACTCACTGTGGCCGATATGTTTGAAGAGCTGACGCAAACTAATCAGGCTTATCCAAAGTTAGAAAAGCTACGCAGACCAGGCTGTAAACACGTTAAATTCTGTTTTCTGACCAAGACTCAATAGATAACCCTACATCAGAAGTTAGAAAAAGGTTACAGTGAGAAAAATGATAACATAGGTTGTTTAAATAAGACAAGCAGTTTTTTCTTTATTAACAGCTTTTTCTGTTGATTAATGAATCTTTTTTTTATCTGAGGGCAATAAAGTGTCTTATGAAATATCTGTATCTGTAGTTCTTTTTGATTCGAAGTGTTTTGAGGTGTATCAATGCTGCATTCCAGTTTTACTCGGAAGTCGGAATTTTCGAGCTCCGAGTCGGAAACTCATCTGGAATGCCCCCCTGAAGTCAGATTTCCGACTCGGAAAGTCGGACTATCTTCACCAACCCCAACTTGACGACAATGTCATATTCCAAGATGGCAGCGCGGTGCATCAACAGTAAAGAGTAACAGTAAAAACTCTCATACTTTATAATTTATTAGCACTTCTGTTTAGTTTTTGTGAAATTAAATAAGTGGTATATGTTGTACTGCCCAACGTCTAACTGTAAACACGGTGCTATGGTGTTTGTAAGAGTAAAATACTGTGTTATGCTTTGTTTACAACTGGTATCACTGACAACAACTAACAACAGCTAACAACAGGTAACTGTAGGTGTCCATCTCAGTATTCCGACTTGTTAACTGGAACAACGTCAGCTCGGGTGTAACGTCATTCCCAGCTCTGACATCCAACTTCCAAGGTAACTGGAATGCAGCATCATTCACATTGTCTTTGACTGATGATTCAAGTTTGATCTCATACTTGCTTTTTAATCAGGACAGTTTCAGTTTATGATAACTGAACTGAAGTGCCTTGATGACATACAGTAGTTTCAGCAGGACATCAGATGGCTCCAGAATACCTCCACTTCTTTACCTGCAATGATTATATTGAAAGAACTCTGTGATTCCTCATGTCAGTGTCTATTCATCGAGTCACAGTGTGTGCTTGTGCATGGACGTGCTCTTTTTACTCTATCCCAGTTAATTTTCTACAATAGCTCCCTCCCTGTGTGTCTTCCGTCCTCTCTCGCTGCGTTCAGATAACCTCCACCTGTCACTCCACCTCCGCCTCTCCTCCCCTATTCTTCCATCTCTCTCCATCCGTGCATCCCTGGGTGTCCCTCTTCATTCAGAGTGATGGAGTTGGTCCGAGTCGCTGATGCCTTTGAATGTGGGCAAACACACACCAACACACACATGCACACACATGCAGACTCTGTGTTGGCCACCCATTTACCTGACTCAATGCTTCTATTCTTTGGCTGTAAATCGACTGTTAGCTGGACAGATGGATGGATGACCCGTGGTGGTCCCTCTTTTTCCTGCTTGCTCTTGTGCTCACACACAAAACATTCATCACTCTTACAGACACAAAACACACTCAGGAGGACACAAATGTTTTTCAACAAATGTTCCCATTTCCTCTTCATGACTTAATCTTAGTTCTTCCTTTCTCTGCACTTTTGTCTAAATGAATCAAAAAATTCTGTAACAGCCATATTTGACTTATAATAACAAGTAGGTAAGACAAGGGTTGTTATGCATCAATTAAAATGGTCAAAGTTGTATTTGTCATTCTGTCTTTTGCTGTCATGAAACCAAAATTTCAACCTCAACATTAACAAGTTCATTATTATGATACTCAACACAGACATTATACCTGACACTAGAAAAATACTGGTCTGAGAGTGGGATTTCACATTAGGATTTCGTAGTTTTTTTTTTAACTAACCATGGTTCTACCAATACCAATGTCATTGTAATGTTAGCTGGTAGTCTGATGCTATCTATCTGTTTAACTATCGTTAAGTTATTAAAGGCTGGGCGAGTTATCCAAGATGCAGAGTGGGTCTGATGTTGACATCCTACTGATGGAATTTATCATGTAATACAATTTAAAAGTTAAACAACATGCTAACCGGACCTGTTTGGACTCATTGGAAAAGTCTGAGGTGCATGCTGCAGTTTGACGTGATTCCTCTCTTTCACAACACAGTTTTGTTGCGTCTTGTCAGGGGGTTCACCATCAGAGTTAGCTCTGTTTGCAAAGTGGATCCACAGGAGACTCCTGCTGGTTCTGTTCACCAGCACAGGGTGTGGAGGTATTCTTTCAGAGGATGTCTCACTGTTGTCATCGTCGTAGTGGACATGCTGAAGCAGTGCCATTGCTTTTCTCGTCCTAAATTGAAGCTCTGCTTGTGCAGTTAACATGATAACTGACGGGCGCATGTTTCTCTGTGCATTAACGGCCCGACATGCCTTCTCTGCTGAAACAGCCACCTTGTAGAGATACAGGAAAATACTGTAGATATCATCCTCTCTCTTGAATTAAGGCTGCTTGTTTCATGCAGATCAGCGCCACTGTGAATCATTTGACCTAGCTAGAGCACTGAATGTTTGGAAATTTTTGTTAATATCGTAAAGTGGTATTTTGGTATACTGTGCACCACTATCAGCAGTTATCTCATAAAACTCCGAACTTCTGTTGAAGTCAAATTCAAAGTTTACTTTACTGCCTTTCGATTAATACAAGGAAAGACTTAAGTTATTTATATATATGAATACATATTCATTCACAGAACCAATTTCGAACAAACAAGATTATATAATAGTCCAACAGCTAAAAAAAAAAACAAAGTGGTTAAGAGATATATTATTTTTGACATCAAAGCTAGTATAATAAATGTAGATATTTGGCATTTCTCTAGTCTAACCAACATACCTTAACTTTTAAATATTCCATTTTCAAAAAGAAACTATACAGACTGATTATTTTATTTAATCAGAGCCAGCAGGTTTGTTTCTTTAAATAAATAGTAACTAAAAGAAACCAAAGAGAGTTAAATTAGTCGCTAAAATTTTCTTTAGATCACTTTTAGTTTGTAAATTTTCTTCAAAACAGACCGTTGAACGTATAGCCACAGTGTCTCCTAACTGCTACAGCATACTGTTGCATGATGCATGAGATTTGCACCACATACAGATCTTCTGTGAAGTAAGGAAATGTACAACATGTCTCATATACCTATGAAAGGTCTTTCTCTACATGCCATGTGCTCACTGAGCTCTTTATCATACATAACTGTGGCTTTGTCAACAGTCTGCGGGCCAGATCTTTTCCATCTGAGGTTAATCCCACAGAGAGAGACGGATCCCAAACCTGAATATTACCACAGCTCAAATCTCCACTCAGTCAGACGCCACTTCTCACATCTCACACCTTCACACAGAGGGGTTTGCATGTCAAGATAAGTGGAAAAGGTAAAGGGAGAAAAACACACTCCTGCACTGTACACTGAATGGCAAATGCACATGTACACACAGGGCGCATACTCACACAAACACTAATGCATGCACACAGGAGGACACGCAGTATGAACACACACACTCAAGCACAGACGCACACTTGCAGTGGAGCTCATCTGTGTGGTATCTGCTCTCTTCTCTCTGCAGTAGGCAGATAAGTGCCATAGTCAAACCAGGGAGGGAGAAACATTGTGCTAGATAGGCCCTGTAGCTGCACTCCTCACTCCCTGTGGAGGCTTCGTCTGTGTTTCTGTTTTTAGAGACCAAACACAAAATGTATTTTAATAGGCAGAGAAATCTTTTCCTCTTGAATTTCAGTCACATTTTAATAAAAGGTCTATAAGTTTTAATCATCTCCTTTATCATTAAAAAGCTTGTCTTTGCTCTCAGTGTACAGAATATAGGAGTGTGGAAATATTTGTAAAATGATTTTTTTTTTCTTTCTTTTTTTATGTTTTGTTGTAAATGTACCCTATTTAGATAAACTTATTTTTACTGAGAGCCCTACACAAACCAAGACAGAGTCTGCTGAATGTGGAAATGCTGTTTGATTTCTGTTTGGCATTGATGGCTCTGTGGTAGGCTATAACCATAGACTGTATATACTATGGACAACTTGGTTCCGCCTTCCGCTGGTTATATGGATTTGAAGCTGAAAAGCTCTTGGTATTTCTGCAATTTTTTTCCTCTTCCTGAAACCAACATTGCACAATGGCGTTGTACGCATTCGGCTCGAGAGTCGCTGAGAGCCGCTGTGATGACGCTCGGCTCAAACATAGTATCCCCTGGGTGAGCTACGCAATCTTCATGCGCCCATAGGCCGTATCAAGTGTCAATCATAGAAAACATGAATCCTCTAATAACTTAAAAATGGAGCTGTACAGAAAAAAGAGGACTTGAGCACAAACCAGTCTAACAGAAACTAAACTACCTGTCACACCTCATGGCTGCTTTATATGAAGGTAACAGTCAGTGTGTTTACATGCGCAGCTTAATCGGACTAAGCTCATAATTTATTTATTTATTTTTTTGCCGAATCAGATATCTCTCCTTGTCCGTGTATACATGCAGCTGAGAAAATCGAATTATTGACGTGAACGTGTCCTCCTCCCTAAAACTTGGGAGCGATACGGGTCTTTTCAGCGGTGCTGTTTCCAACCATACAGCCGTCAACAACAACAGCAGGTCCGTGCCAGACGTCAGAAGTGGCTACAACTGCTGCTGGGCATCTTCGAGCAAAAAGGTGGAGCATCGTACAGTGTGGTTTTTGTCGTACATGATGAACATGACTTTTTCTGCAGATAAGGTGCATGCAACCCCTCCTCTCTAGTGTTTTTGTTCCAGGGTTACAGGGGCGTGGCACACGCACACATGCATTGTCCAATCATACTACAACTACGCTGGTTACATTGTAGAGAAAATCGAATTCCAGTCGCATTATCTGGGTGTCTAAATCAGAGTTCTCAAACTTTGATTATAGTCGGACTAAGGTGTTTACATGCACTTCAGTTGTCCGGTCTTAATCGGAGTAAGGCAATTATTCGTTTTTCTCGAGTGTCATGTAAACGTACTGTGTGTAAACTACTCTTAGCTGCAGTCTTAATACCGTACTTACAAGTTTTGAAATGATTTTTAAAAAAGAAGGCAAAGTTCTTGGAATTTGTCTAACATTTAATCTGTTTTACACTCTCGTACCGTGTGGAGAGACGAGGTAGTAGAGTGTTGCTCAGACACTACATGATGTAGTGCAGGTTAGGCTAAAGGCATCTTTCTGGGTGTTTTTTTTGCAACAGCAGCACGAGTGAAGCTCTTTGATTTCTTCCTCTCCAGGATTGTGTCTGCCTCTATGCACTTGTGACCTGATGTGGTATCATACAGTGGAGCAGCACTCTGAAGAGCTCCATTGATCTGTACACTGACCGATAGACCCATAGACTGCTGCAAAGCCCTCTGGGTAATAAAAAAAAAGTGGCAGCAGTTTATCTCCTAGCAACATACACTAACATCATCCTGAAGTCTTTCTTCCTTTTTCTCTGTCACACTCTTTTTCTTCCTTTCTCCCTTTTATTTTTCTCTGCCTCCTCAGACCCAACAAACACTTGAGTAGACTCCTTTTGACTGCCACTACTCCCCTGTATGTGTGTGACTTTATGTGTGTGTGTGTGTGTGTCCCTCAGGGGTCCTTGTGCATGTCCATCTCTGTGCTTTCTACCATGCAGGATAAAAGCCTTTCAGCTGTGACTGCTGCCAAATCAGCCCCTGCCACACCAGCGCAACTCCACTCCAGCTCCAGTTAACTATCACACTGCTGTCATTAGAAACAGTGTGCGTCGTGTGTGTATGTGAGTGCAAGAGAGAGAGAGAAAGATGAGGAGGACGAGATAGAAAGGAATAGCAGGTCCAACAATCTGGGTCACAGGATTCAGACGAGTGAGCATCAGTGATATGTTTCTGATCAGGCTCACTGGTGTGAACTCAGTCCACACAGCACTCGCTGAGAAAACACTCTGGGTAGACTCTTCTGTGTGAGCATAAGGTTCAGTGACAAGGGCAAATGTGGTGTATTATAGGCTAGCTTTATCCACTCACAGTCTAACACCACTTAGACAGCATCCTACTTCCTGAAAGGATAAATTGGTGGTAGTCTTTATTTTTGAATCCGCAAGTGCAGTCGAGGAACAACAAGTCATGATCTGATACAAATTTATCGCTATGTCACGTAAAATGTTTGATAAGGCTTAGTCTTTGTGCCTTAAACGGGTTTTCTTTTTGAAAACCTCTGTGAAAATAGCGTATACTGCTTCCACAGTCGTACAAAGTAGAAACAAATGACTAAACCCACAGACAGGATAAAGAATTGGTGGGCCAAACTTAAAGCATAAGATCCAAGCACACTCAAGAAAAAACAGTGTGGGTAGGTAGTGTTTTTACATCGAAATGCTTGACTTGAACCGTGTTTTCTCATTTAATTTTCTGGCAATTTCTCCACACATTAAAACTCTTCCTGTTAGAGCCTACACTGCTCACAGAGCATCAAGAACCTTTTAGTCATCAAAAGTCAAAGGTGGGTTACTTTAGGTAATAGATTTCATTGTCTTTAAGTCGCTGTCTTCTTGTTCTTTCTTGTGGTTTTCACTTGTGAATTCTCATGAATATCTAGTCTAAAAGGTTAACGCCTTTATGCCTAAAGGGTCTGAGTTACTGCCACTCCTAAACAGTTGGAAGGGCAAATGTTTCAGGCCATATGATTTAACATGTAACCTCTGGGTTAATGGGCTGCTTCCAGTCTTGACCTCTGCTACTAACCAGCTCATAATCCAGGTAGCTTGCCCGTTGACTGTTGTGTATCAGAGGCCATAAGGAGCTTTACGTGGTTAAAACCCTTAACAGATCAGACTGTTCTCCTGTATGACTCACTCAGACCATGTTTTAGGATAAGACGGCTCACAGATACAGAGTGTCACAGAGAGTGTGACTCCAACTTCTGGGAACTGAGATGCTAGAACTCAGTTTTCCTGCTACAGCAGTCCTCCTCACCTTGTTTACCCCCATGTAATATTTTTTAAATCAAAAATATTTAAACAGACAAAGAGATTTTAGACCAACTTCTGAGCGTCCCCTTATGAAGATAATTCTGTGTGAAAGTAAGTTTGATATCAGCATAGGGCTGGGCGATATAGCCTCAAATCAATATCACAATATATTGAGCAGTTCACCTCGATAACAATAAATGGAGGATATCTACTCCACAAGCTGCTCACAGCTGCTCCAACAGCCGCTGTGGACAGCCACTACAATTTTTGAACCATCCTCCATCTCCTCACCTGTCTTTCCCTCTTTAAAGGGGTGGAGTCACGTCTCTGATGTAGGACAGTGTCTTAAAGGGACATGAGACCATAGCCTACCTACACGCATCCAAAACCAACTTTTGTTTATTTATTTTTTTGACTCCAAATATCTCGACATGGGCAAAATGATGTCAGTTGTTGTCTTAAATTTCGATATCTGTACATTTTCGGTGTATCACCCAGCCCTATATCAGTAGCACAACAAATCAGGTATTTGCATTAAGTCTGTCAACCACTCAGATCTTACTGTTAAAAGGCCCTGAATCGTTCCCTATTTGCAGATTCCACATAGAAATGTAAAATCTGTACTTGTGAAACTTACTGGCTTCTGTTTTTGGAGCAGTGTGGGCCAATCAAATCAGTATAGAGAGCAAAAGCAGGTTGAACAAATGTTGTCATATCATCCAATCATCATGCACATGTTTAAACTTGTTCCGTGGTCATTTTCTGTGGCCTGTTTTTTGTAAATCTAATGTTAAACCTGCGACATTTAAGTGATGTAGATAGTCTGGACTGATATCACACATCCTGTGATGGGATAGCTTTGTGTGCGCCTATCACGGTTGGGATAATCAAAGAGTATATCACGCAGCCCTTGTCAGTGGTGTTAGTATTGGAATGGAAAAAAAAATATCAGGACATCTGTATCAGAACAAAACATAATTGGAGAAAATCCAGAGGTTAACAAGGTGGCGGAGAAGAGGAGGGGGGGATGAGACTTGACAAGTAAATGGAGGTGAGAAAAGGAGAGGAGAGAGGAGTGGTTTTTGACAGCAGAGGTGAGGGGTCAGATCTAATCAGCACCTCTGTAATTCTTCTCAGCAAGTCAATTCTCTGTTTGTTTGTTTTTAATATTCTCCCCCCTCCAAACCAGGGTGCATTTGTGCCTGTGTGTTTGTGTGTATGTGTGTATTTGTTAGAGGAATGAGGACTGAGACTATCAGATGGTACGTGAGTGTGTGGCTAGCCTCCTTACAGCTCATGGTTTGGGTGTTTGATTATATTTTTGGGGGGAACACCGGAATAAATTGTTGCATTTTTATCTTTGTGTGTTTGTGGGGGGAAAAGGTTAAGAAGATGCATTTGGTATAAAATATCTACCACTTCTATTCTCTTTTCTTTCTTCCCCCTGCAACCTTTCCTGCTCAGTCAATCATTCTTGTTTCCATGGTGATGGAGAGGATTGCATTAACATGGAAATAACATATTAGGTATGCTTGAGTTTGTATGTTTGCCATATGGCATGTGTTACGTCTCATCCAGTGTGTCTGGTGTTTATAAGTCACGGCCTAACCCTGTTTTTGTGTGTGTGCATGTGTGTGTCTTTATCAGACGTACACATGCACACACAGCTGTCATTAAAAACACAGCTGACTCTATAACCTGCCATCTGACATATGACCCTTATGGTCACAAGCAGCCTGCAGTACAGTAACCTGCTCACTCACAGCTGGCGTACATGAATTTGTGTGTGTGTGTGTGTGTGTGTGAGGAAGTTTGTGTGGTCTGTGTTTTGCATGTTGAGCAGTCACATAGCGTCGTTGAGGAAACAACAGGGTTGATAATTGGACATGTCCGTCGAACACACACAAACAAGTGCCATCCCTCCCCACCGAGGAGCTATAAACATGTAAATGAGAACAACGTCGCTCTCCTCCCTCTCCACCACCTTGTCCATCCCCTCCATTCCATCACTCATCACCAAGTCTGAGCTGCAATCAGCACGCTGGTGAACAGGAGTCATCATAATGTCGGTCCGAGCATGGACAGTGTCTGAGTGTGCATGCAGGAGGCTCTGCAGGGTGATTACCATGTCAGGCAGGGGGGGACAGGAAAGTGATGGACAACTTATCTGTTGGAGTTTGAACAAATAAGAAGAGTCAGAGACGTATTTATAAGCTCAGGTTTGAGCAAATGAAAAACTTTAAGCAGAAAAAGTAGTCACAATCCTTTTGCCTCAACTTTCTGAACACTCTTATAAGATTTTTTATGTTCCAGTTTCAGCCCTATAGGTATAACACATTTTTGGACCATGTTAAAGCCACAATGAGAAACATGAGGTTAAAAGCCCCGGTAAGCAAATTCTTCATGGCAAATGTTGAATCTTTTGAGAAGAGACTGGATTAAAAATTGGAAGTGTTCTGGCATCAGCGTCAAACTTCATTTTGAGTTTTAGTGCATCGTAAAGTAGTTACTCAGCGACAACAAAGCCAAACCTTGTGTTTGAAAACATATTTGCATGCATAGCTTACAATTCACTCGGAGATGTAGTCACTAAACTCAAACTCCAGTGTAATTTCTAAAGTTGTGAGTTCAACTGTGAACAAAGTAAATCCAAGAAAGTTTTTCTTCACTAACCACTTTCTTACCTGGAAAAGTTGCCTGTTGCTTCCAAGTCATGAACCATGAATCAGAGATTGACGATCAAATACTTTGATCATAGAATGATTGAGGTTTTAAATGAACATTTAGCGTGCAAAAACCCTCTTGTCACATCTGACTTTTCCAACCGAGACAGCAATCTTACCTCGAGCTCAACTAAATACTGTGAGTCACTATGACTGAACTATAAAAGTATAGATATACTGAAAGTTTGTGCTTTTTTCTTCACAGGCATGTGCATCACACTCTGTCATGTAAAGATAAATCATTAAAAAAATCATCTAAAGGAAGTTGATAAGGGCCAGATAAAGAGAAAAAAATAAGTACAGGAAGGAGATTAAAGTAGAAATCTCAAGATTAAAGTTGAAATTTCGAGATTAAAAAAATCTAAATTATGTCGTTAAAGTCGACATTTCGAGAATAAAAATTGAAATGTTGAGATTAAAGTATAAATTTCAAGATTACAAAATGTTGAAATGTCATGAATATATATATTTAAATTTTGAGATTAAAGTCGACATGAACAAGTCAAAATTTCAACATTTTTTAAATTTCAACTGTAATCTTAAAATGGTATTTAAAAAAAATCTCCCTCCTGTAATTTTTTCTCTTTTCTTTTTGCCCTATTCCTCTTATGTACATTTTATACATTCACATCATAACGAGGAAAGAAAAAGCTCAAAGATGCAAGGATGTCCTCAAAGATTGCTTTTTTTTTTTCAAGCTTGATGGGGGAAATTGCAGAGTCAATAATGGCCTTTCTTTGTTTTTATTCATTTATTTATTTATTTACTTTTGGCTCTCTAAATGATTCAAAAAGAACTAAGATTGCAATGTTGTAAAAGTGGCCCATATAAGCTATGTCCTTGGAAGACATATTGGCCTAAAGTAGTATATGAGACCTGGACAGAACATCATCTAACTCAACGAAGCCACGACTTTTAGAGCTATCCTGGTGACCGGCTGCACTTGAAGCAACTTCTTGTGTTATAGTAGATGTAACATAGTCTGTATGTAGGAGAATGTGGTATCATTTCAGTCCAATTGTGAGATGTGACCTGGCTGGTAGAGGTGGAGGACTGATATCACAGCCTCAAACACTCAGAGGAGCTCTCACAGTCAGTGAAGACCTTTGGTGTCCGTGGTCACAACAAGAAAAAAACACTATAAAAATTCACCTTGTAGTTTAACCTCAAAGGACTGAACCACCACGTCAGAAAAGATCATGTGATATATGTATTTTATTCGGAAATATCTCATGATTTTCTCTTGTGGGGCAACAAAGATCCAAAAACTCTCGCTTAATTCACTTCAGTTCCTGTCCTCGACAACAGAGTGAGTAAGTTATTCAAACTGAAGCTGCTCAGTCAATCAAATTCCTGTTGTCTGTTTTCCTGTCACTTAGCAGTCTTTCAGTCAATCAGGTAGTTAGTCAAACAACGTTTTAGTCGATCTCGAGTCAGTCATGAATTTTCCTCAATAATGGGCAGTATTAGACTAAGTAGTGTTGACTAGGTGTGCTAGTTGCAGTGTTGCATTTACACAGAAAAGCCTCCATCAGTATCCATACAAAATCAGCAATTGTAGCGTCTGGGAGGCCACGGGGAAGGTAATTTGAGCAAGAGAAAATGACACCTCAGGGGAAAAAAGAAAGATCTAGCGGTGAAATAGAGAAAGCCAGTATAAAGAAAAAGACGAGAAAAATACATGGTGATTTACGCAAAAGTCCAAATGATAGGGAATTGGCCACAGACACCTGACTGTGTTATTATATCACCATCAACAACGGCGTGCTCCTCTGCCGGGGGGAAAGACAGCGAGGGGGCTGGAAAGAAAAGAAAATAAGAGAAATAAAATGAGTGAAGATCTCCTCAACAAACAAAACCCCCCAAACAAGTGTGTTTTCTTCCAGCTCATGCGGCTTGTGCGAGGCTATCAATTCAACCTCCTGTTCTTTTTTTCTCTGACTGCACCGCTGCTCTGCTCACGTTGTTATTGTATTGTTTGTTGGGGTCCAGGCGGGGCCACATCGAGGAGGTGGTATCAAGAAGAAGAAGGGACAATTTGATGGATGTTTGTTGATATCTAGACCACTAGGGCTCTGATTGCCTAACATTAAACCAGCAATAACAGGCCAATCATCCCACTTACACCTCCACACGCCAAGCAGCCGAATTGGATCAAACTAGCTTTTTCTCTCAGTCACTTTCTCTCTCTCTCTGTCTCTCTCTCCCTCCCTCAGTCGATTCCTTGCTCTTTTCTCCTCTCTCCTGACATGCTTATTAGCTGATATTGATCCAGGCTGGTCAATTGTCAGCTCCTCTCATCCGCACCGTATTGACGGCATAATCAGTGAGAGAGGAATAGAGAGAGGGACTGAGAGAAAGAAAAGGGGAGAGAGAGAGAGAGATGATAGGCAGATGAAATTTTCTGTCAGTGGGTAAATTATTGGCTGCTGGCTTGTTGACCCATGGAGCGATTCGTACCTCCTGGACAGACACACACACACACACACCCACACACACACACACACACACACACACACACGAACAACAGGCACCTTCTTGAGAGCCATGTTAATTTCTTAGTGTTTTAATTTGTAAGAAATGTTTGTTTTCAAAACAGTCTTCACTAAATTTCTTATACTAGCATGCTTTCAATACTCGATAAATGGTACAAATAATTATCCCTCTGGAAATAGAGAGTCTGTCCTTACTAAGTTAAACTATCACCACTGCATATCCCCATCTTTTTTAACCATTTTAGGACGTACAAGTCAGTCTAACAAGTTATTGATAGTCTTATTATTGTAGGCTTGAAAGGCTGATCAGTTGTTTTTTTCTAGGGTGTAGCACAGCCTTCCTGAAGCTGGGGCTTTAGTCGTCAATGTCTATAATACTCTTCTGCCAAGATATTAACAAGCGCAGTTGCTGCATGACATCACCTAGCGTGGCACACATTTGATCCTGAAAAGGAAGATACAGTCATACATTGGCTGTATAGAGTCTAAGTGGCACATAACCACTCCTACATATCAATGTGTGACCACCATAAATAAGTGGACGTTAATCTGCCACTGTGAGCTAAACCAAGAAAACCAATTTAATATTGTTACCTGCAGACCGTGTGATCTAATGTGTTAAATTGTGTTCAATTTGGACTGTTATCTGAGTGTTTTCTCACCTTAAAGCAAGTTATTAGTCAAATCTGAATTTCCCTCAGAAAGATAGGAATATCTTCAGACCACCTCTGATTATTACCTGGCTGTTCAGACTTAGGTGGCATTGCAAGTGATCTAACTTGTATTTGATGTCGGAACATGTTTGGAGTGTCCCTAAATCTTATTTAATAAGGATACCATGTGAGATTAAATCAAGTCAACCACATGTCATTAAATCAAGTCCGAGTCATACAGTGTATGAACAATTCATTTTTTATCTGCAGTGAGCTTGTGATCTGTATACCAAGAGGCCGTTTTCTTTTTTAGTTGATTTGTAAACAGTTTAACTTTAAGTATTAGGGACTTAAAACTTCTTTGTATGTGACAGTTCAGGTTGACACGACACCAGCGTGTTTCTCATGAGGTTTTATTCACTCATTCTTGTGTCAAAAGTAGGTTTGAGGACTTCACTTCAAGGGACAAATCGTGTGTGTGTGTGTGTGTGTGTGTGTGTGTGTGTGTGTGTGTGTGTGTGTGTGTGTGTGTGTGTGTGTGTGTGTGTGTGTGTGTGTGTGTGTGTGTGTGTGTGTGGTTACAGGGGTGTATTATAATTAGAAAATGAAATCTCATTTGATAAGTGGAGTGTCACGTCACATATGCCACTTGTGTTGTGACTGTGCCATGGTCCCTTAGAGGCCCCCCCTCCCTGCCTGCCCTGCCTCGCTGCCCAGCTTCAGGGCTCCGTCTCTGGGGAGAGCGGCAGCTGGCATGGCCCCTCTCTCGCTGGAGGGCTGGCGCCCATTTCATATTCTCCCTATCACTGTGCAACACACACACACACTTTCAGGAAAACACATCCGCACACGGCTCCTTCTGCACATTAAGTTTTAATCAGGCACTTAGCTGGGCATCTGTTACGGCTCTGTCCGCTCAGCGCGTTAAGGACCTGTCGCCGCAGGTTACAAGCCCAACAGATCCGCTGACTGATAGACCCCTGGCCCACTTAGTGGCTAACGTCACAGCTGTAGCTGTCTGGCCTGAGAAATCTGTTTATCTAAATCAGAAAATGTCAGGGACTTTTCATTTAAAAGCAAATTTTATCAGTGATTCCTCTGGAGAGGAAATGAAACCATGAGAGACTGGTAAATATATAACACTCTCTTCACATAATCATTACTATGTCGAGTTAACACAGCTACATTTGCAAATTGAAGGAACAACTAGCTAACAAGGCAAAACCAATGTTATTCAATACTCATATTAAGAATTAAAATTATACTTAACCATCATAAGTGTGCAAAAGATCTGCCTAAAATAACTCACTCATTGACTTTAATGGCTGTTTTCACTTGGGTTTATTTTCATGGTATGTATCACAGTACTGCAGCTTCATATTTCTTTGCTTGGTGATCTTAGAAGTGAGCCTCTTCACTCGTGGCTTTGTTATGGTATAATATTAAATAATACTGAAAGAAATCTTCAAAGCAGTGGTAAGTATGGCATAAGTAGTGCTGGGAAGGTCCAGTCCCATCAGTGTAGACCAAAAATAAATGTAAAATATATCTCAGTAAAGTCGTTTTTTTAAAGTACATTCAAGGTAGTGAAATTTGTTGTTTTGGGACCAACAAGATACCACAAAACCCCTTTATTTTCCCTATTTTCAGCATCATGCTCTGAAGGCCAGGTAATGGATCATTACATTATTGTGAGGTCTCAGTGTTAGCATTCATGGGCTGAATAAAAGGAGCACCTGTTGAAGGTTGAAGTTAAGCCACAGGCAGATAGAAAAATATGTATACATTTTCTTAGAAAGCTACTCTTCCATTCAAGGCTTTCCAAGGTTGAATTCAAAACCTTGGATCTTTATTCAGTGTTTGTTCTGAGTGAAATAAAGAAGAGGCATGATATCCAGTGGAGAGTGCACAGAGTCTATGCAAGTTTGATACATGAGTAGATTTATGTGTCTGTTTTGAAAGCACCAACTGAACACATGAGATCCTCTGGGAGCACAGACTGTGCACCAGGTTTCGTGGTGTTCTCTATTTTTTTGATGGTAGATTGTCAAAGTTGGAAAACGTTTGACATCAGGGACATCTGACACAGACCAAAGACTGAAACGTATTTGGACTGAGGAAAGGAGGAAGTCTGAGCTGAAATCATAAAGAGGAAGACTGGAAAGAGTTTGACGGATGGAGCTGGGTCACCTTGGCAGGTTCTCCATCGATCAGCGGAAACAATCTGCTCTTTGCCGGAACGTTCGCACACACACAAACTAACACACAACTCCACCACACTACGTTGAGTGAGAAATCTTATTGAATCTGACATGAGGAAGTTGGCAAGTAGCACATGAGCTGTTTGATGACACCGCCACGTTTTATAATACCTCGAAAAGCCGCTCAAACACCTGCTTCCCTAAAACCAACCCTGCACAAACATCGTCTTTGCCGTCTTTTCTTCTTGAACCCCGCTCACACACACTTCCTTTTCACATCTGTCCCACACCAACACGCACACACACACACACACTCACACATACCTTCCCCCTGGTTTTGAGGTGACAGTGACGTTGTCAGTTTGAGCGCGGGTTGAATGTTTTTTTCAGCGACAAGTAAAATTAGTAGTCTGCCAGCATTTCTTTCTTTCTTTCCTTGTGTTTTCTTTTTGACTGCCTGTCCACTCTTTATCATCTCTCTCTCCCTCTCTCAAGCTGCTCCGTGTGGTGGCACATCGTCTCTCATCCTTACCACACACACACACACACACACACACACACACACACACACACACACACACACACACACACACACAGACTGTGTCTCTCCTCTGTCAGCCTCTCTGTGCCGCCTGACGACTTAATAGCTCCCAGTGAGTGGATTTGAGCACTCCTCCTTTGTGTGTTTACACGCACTTGTCACGCCCGCAATATTCATATGGTGATGAGAAATATTCATTTCTGGAAGGAGGGGGGGGGTGAGTGTGGAAGGTGTTTTGTAGGGGCCTACGGAGAGGGAAGTGAACAAGGATTCAAGCGAAGAACTCAAGAGTCCTGACGTGATGATCCGTCCTCACCTTCCTTTGCTCCCTTCGGTCTCTTGCGTCCGCTTTCTTCACCAGTTTCTTACGGGATCAAACATTTATGCACACCCTTCAGGTTATATGTTCTCTGTCATTCATCTATTCAAAAGTTTTCTCTGGTTTCATGATTGTATCTCAAAGCTTGAACCTGTTCTGTTAAATTTCACCATGTGTTTGCTGCTGTAGAAATATTTGTCTCTGTATTGTTTAGTAAAGGTCTTCAGTTTGAAGGCTAGACCCATGAAGAACACCACTTTTTGACTAGCTGTATGGTTTCAGAAGTATTAGGAATAACAGAAACAGGAAGGATGATTATTTAAAAGAGGAAGCACAAAGTAAGGTGTTGGTATTTCAGTGGAGATTGTGTCCTTGACATTGTACTGAGAATCAGAAACAGTCACTTCTAAGATTCCAGGAGTAAAAATAACAGAGCAGCAGACGTAGTAGTGGAGCAGTAACAGAGCAGAAACAGAGCAGTGCTTAAAACTGTAATAATTGGAGTGATCATATTCAATTCCTCATGTACGATCCATGAGATGCACTCACATTTGCAGCTGTTGGAAACAATACTTTTGTCCTTCGGTGTATTCAAACCTGCAGCCATCAGGAGGGAGCAGGGCTGGTACTACACTGACAAATCTGCAGCCTCTGATTCCAGAAGTACCACACCAGAGTGCAGCGCTGTTATGCACAGCTATCCAGTGATTTTACCTTTTCAGACATTACATGCAAATGACACAAGGCTGCTGCGCAATAACAACACACCTCTACACAGATCCTTAACCTGCACCCCGCATGTTTGTTGCAGCTTCTTAGAGAGCCTAAACACAATATAAGTGTATATTCCTCTGGTGTTTTATCTTGTGGTGCCAGTTTTTGTTTCATAGCTTGCAGAAAGTCAGTTAAATTAATCATGTTTATGAGAGAAAGTTAACATGTGATCCATGTTGCGTCTTCGTAGTTTCAGAAAACAGTTCCCATACTGATACCGGATTAGCAGAACTAAAGTCTGTCCCATGTTGATGTCCTGTGTTCCTCCTCCCTTTCTGCTCCTCCCTCTTCTCTGTCCTCTATTGTTGAGCCACGGACGGCCTCGGCTGCCACTAGTCTCGGACTTATCTTGACACCAGAGCAGCAATCACAGGCCGGGAGATTGAGCGCTGTTTATTTTGTGTCAATATGTCCGCTACGACCCCAAGGGCCAGAATGCAAACACACACAGGCACACACACATGCATACACAGATTCATTCACAGCCTCTCTCTCACTCAATCACCAGCCTGCCCTGTTTAAAATCAATGTATGATATCTTGCCATTCACCATTCACATCTCTGTGTGTCTCTCTTTCTCTCTCTCTCTTTGCAGTGTGACTTAATCTCAGTGTCGCTGTGTCTCGTCTGATACGGACCGGCACCAATGCATTTTTATTCTCTATCTCATATTGCCTTTTTATTCAAGACCATGGCTGACTGTGTTTGTGAGTCTGCTTGAGTTTTTATTTTAGTATGTGTGTGTGTGTTTGAGTGTGTGTGTATGCTTATTTATGTGTAGTTAATTGTCTCATTAACTAAGCAGCCTCATCTGTAACCACTGGTGGCCATTAAACCAATGACAGGCCTTTCCTGCTCTGACTGACAGCTGACAATGTCCCGGCTTCCAGTGGTTACTCTTGGCAACAAATTGGTCTTGTTGGATGATGATGGGGTGACTGGTGTGTTGTAGTGTGTGTTGCAGTGTGTGTATGTGTGCATAGAAAAGAGAGGGAGATTCAGAACGATGGACTAGGGATAGGCAAACAGGAAGAATGAGAAGAGCTTATCCCTCCCACTCAATTACTGACCCTGACTCTGTGTGTGTGTGTGTGTGTGTGTGTGTGTGTGGCTTCCCCTCCCTCCTGCTCATCTTAAAGCTCTGACAGTTGGCTATTGTCTGCCTGCCTCTGTCACTCAAACAGTACATGTCAGTCCAATCCTAAACATCGCCCATAAGGAACATCGGGAAAAAAAAACAAAAAAAACAGTTTTCATCACTTTTTGTGTGATCATTGGCAGTTTAGCATAATCCAGCTTTTTTGTCCTCCCAGCATCACCAGACACTTTTATTGCCTGATGACCTGATACCATGAACTTTGCTATTAAACACCCCTCTCTTTTCCTTTCAATCCTTGTAGTATCCTAAATGGAAACTTTGCAGATTTTCAACCATCTCTTAAACTACAAGGCATTGTACAGTCAACTCAGTGTGGGGCTGCCAGCGTCTTCATTGGATAGGAAGGTAGTTTACTTGAGTTGAAACATTCTTTAGCATTACAGCCAATGTCAAGCATCAAAGCATGCTGAAATGGGATTGGGATACAACATAGATTTGTTACTGACAATTTTGTCTCATACTTTAATTCTAAATTCAAAAAGGTAAAGTATTCATCAGGGAAAATACAGCCCAGAATCCAGTTTCCGCCAAAACAAAAAGACTACATGAGTAAAATAAAGAGTCGGCAAACTCTGCACAAATGCATATGGGGTCTTGCTCTGTATGAATCCTTGGTTCCCGAACATTTAACATATTTCCACATGCTGCGGCTCATTTTCTTACAATTCTTTTACACAAAGCAAAAACATTAGTGAAAACTCTACAATACAAAACAGCATTCAAAACCAGACTGATTCTTACCACCAAAAAAACATGCACAGACAAATGCTTTTCCTTAAGAGTACTGATGCAAAAATTCAAAACACTACCATCAGAAGTCTTTGTGTAAGTTTTGGCTTTACAGGGCTGTGGTACATTTTCAAATACATACAACTGTGTGGTAGTAAGTTTCCATTTTCTTATTTTTTAATAAATATAATTTTTTTATTAAGCTTTTCCAGAAGACTACGATATGCAACACATGTGTTACTGATTTTACAAAGTATCTTGCAAAACTTCTGGATTTCACCTGTGTGAGTCCAATGAGAAGCACTGCAAAGAAAATTGGTGCCGAGATCAAAAAATCAATGAAAAACATTTTTAATTATCCTGCAATATATAGTATTCTGTTAAACTGATATTGAAATAGTAAAATGCAATGACACAGATCACTGAAGGGACACCTCACTCACTACCTGGTGTCTCCAATGCTCTACATCTGATTAGCTTCTTCTTCGTGCTTAGACACCATCTGTGCTAGTGACATTTTATTTGGGTCTAAATATCTGTTCAATAACTTCAAATTACATAGAAAGAAAGTTTAAACTTGACAGCTCCTCCTCTTTCCTGTCACACAAACATTTCTGTATGCTGCCTCTTCTTGTATTTGTCGATCACTTAGTCGTCTCTTTATAATCAGCCACTTGGTGTACAACTAGCCCCAAGGAACAGCCAATAGGGAGCTAGTGGGCTAAAACTTCAATTTTCTGGTTGTGTTGCAGTATGTGAGAACATTGTGAATCTGAATTTTTGAAAAATATGACATCATAATAACAAGAAAACTTACTTTGGAAAACCATCCAGTGAAAATATTTTCCTCCAGACTCACTTTAAAACCTGGGTGATCTGGTCAGTGTCTGTACTCTCTTGCCATCCTTCTCAGGAGGGACTCAGATAAATCCACAAATACACATTCACACACATGTGCACACACTTCACATTTCAATAAGTTTCATCCTTGATATGAAATATTCATCACAACCCTCAGTGCCCAGTTCCAGTGCCATGCTCTCTGTATGTTGCCTGGGTTGGATGTCAGAGTAGTGATACACACACAATCTCACTCACACTAGGTGTTAAAGTATTCGTTTCCTGTTGTTGTCCCACCTCCTCTCTCTTTCTCCATTCCTCGATTTCACTCTCTGCTGCTTTGCCACTCTCAGACTGTCCCTCTCTTGGCTCTTTTTTAGGTGTTTTACCTTCGTGCCTTCCTCATCATAAAAGCTCGGATAGAAAGACAGGGTGCTTCTTGGTAGGGGGGAAGATCCTGTGGTAGCTTTGGTATAGAGAAGACTGGACAAAATAAAAATTAACTTTAAAATTATTCATTTAAAGTTCTGTATCAGGCATTTTTGGGTCAGACAGAATAATTATATCATACACTGGACTGCTGCCCACACCTCAAATGAAACAAAACATCCATTAGATTATCTTTCTATCTATCTGAACGATATTTCAAAAATCAAGTGTTGTGCAGAGTATCTGATTTTTTTAAGCATCACACTGATGCCACACGTCACATTTAGTGATCAGTAAAGAGATAACATACCTGAATGATGTCAAGCTGTCCAGTTTGTTAAGCAAAAGCAGCAGGACAACACACCCGTTTTAAAAGGATGAGAGGAAACATAAGCGAACTTAAACTTCTGTAAGCTGCTGGGGGATGGAGGAAGATTAGCAGTCAGCTGAGTGTAATATGTGCAAGTGAATCCACAGTGCAGGATAGTGGTGGCATTTATCAGCATTACCGTTTAGAGAAATTTAAGTGACTCAAGTGGCTCAATGGAAACTATCATTGAAACAACAATGAAAACATTTGTTTTTACCTCCATCACTCATGGGGTGTCAGGAGGTAGGACTATACATCTAATCAACAAATTTTATGTCAATTAAATTTAATTTGTGAAGGAAAGTCTAGTTGAGATTAAAGACCTCCTTTAACAAAAGTATCCTGACCAAGATTTTCACCAGAACATTTCAACAAAGTTATAGACATACAACACATAATTCAAAAACATGTCAACACACTCTGAGCAGTCTGATTCATCTTCCTCCAAACAGTCAGATGATCCACCTGATTAGTTCCTTATTTTTAGATAGATTTGGAAACTTTTGTGAAGAATTGTTTTTGTATATTTGCTGAAAAAAATGGGACAAAAGAAATGAAGCAATTCAGAATCTAAGGTCACTTGATTTGGACTCAAAGCTCCATGAAGAGTGTAGTAAAAAAATCTAAGGTGGAATATCAATCATGATATTTAATTTCTGGTAAGCTCAGCTTTCCACACACATACACAAACACTGTGAAAAAGGTCCTTTGCAGTACAGTAAGTTGTAAACCAAGGGCACATACCCATTGTGTTTCAGTGAGGCAGTACGAGCACTCCTTTATCACCTTGCACAATGAACACACTCTGAATTGGAGGCTGGTGTCTTGCTCTATGTTTAACATGGGATTATGGAGACATTTTTCATAGCTATATCACTGAATTTTCCTGAAGTTAATGTTACCAATTCTCGTCCCGCTTTCCGAGTCAGAAATCCGACTATAGGGGGGAATTTCAGATGAATTTCCGACTCGGAGCTTGGAAATTCCGACTTCTGAGTACAACTGAAAAACAGCAATATATTTTAATACTTCTACTCATTTCACACATCACTTTGCTCCTTGTATTTGAGAATTTATTTAATTCTTTGATACACAAGGGGTTTATATTTGTGTAACTTTAAAGAGTGTAGAAGGTTTATAATCGCTTCACCGTCTCATGCTAAGTTTAGAGATCCTTTAAAAACACACCTACCCCAACATTTAGTAATAAACAACAGATGACAAGAGTCAGCACATCACTGGAGATATTAAGCAGGCATCTCTTTTTGGTGAGGTTAAAAATTTTGCTTGGGGTGAGAGTATTTTCAGAACTTTTATTTAATTTTGGTGTGTATATTTTTTCTCCTTCTACTCCCCCCTCTCTCTCCACATCATCCTGACCTCGCTCAGGTGCTGGAGCAGGTAATATTCTTAAAATCTTTGTCACTGTGTACACCAAGTGGAGGAGAAGCAGGTAGACAGAGGTAGAGAGAGAGTCCGATGGGGCTAAGTGGCCTTTCCTTGTCCCAAGGTGTGCTCTGTTGGTGTCAGTGGGTGCTCTTTGTCCAGAGCTTTCACTGTGATTAGAGCGTTTGAGTTGACAATTCACTTAAGACCCCTTTTCTTTCCCTTTCTTTCTCTCCTACCTACAAGAACCCCTCCACCCCTTCACTGTTCCTGGCTCTCTCTTTCTCACACACACACTCTGAGGGTATATTACCTGTTCTTGTAATGCAGTTAAGCTCAGCTAGAAGCCTTTCCTCGTAATACTACTTAATTCCCCATGTGGCAGTTGAGGTAACTGCAGTGGAAGAGAGTGAGTGGTGGCAGGGTGGATGGTTGTGGTGGAAGGGGGCTGGGACTGAGCGGGGAGGGGAAATCTGAAAGGTACCATCTACGCAGCGGCTGCTTGGTGGGCCCTCGCCTGCGACACTGTGATAATGGCTCTGATTGCTGAAGACTAAAATACCTCCACTGAGGGTCTCATGTAGAATATGGGGCATTAAGTTAAGGAAATGTGCATGGAGCCCCAAAGAGTGGGAGGTGGAGAGTGACAGAGGCTCCACTGGGATATTGTCCTCCTGCATTGCAACATTTCCTTCAAGTAGGAAAGTCTGAATGTCTAACCTCCTGCTGTGGACATGCAGTGGAGTGCCACTTAATGCCAGTACTTCGAGCAGGAGGGTTCAGGTGGGTTATAAGAAACCCGCCTGACTTCACTGACAGGCTTTTATGACTCTCATGGTTGTCTCGACAAGGAGATATACCTTGAAATCATTCGATTGTTGAGTCAAGTTCAAGAACTGTTAATGTTTAAATGACTCTCTAACCTGCTGAGCTTTTTAAAGAACCCGCGTCTGGTGCATACAAATACCTGAAACCATCAGAAGTATTATCAATGTAGGAAAATTCATCGTAAACTCTGACCTTTTAAGTCAAAATACCTCAGATTTTCATTCTTGTTTTTAGAGGGATTTTTAATTATCAGCATGATAATGGTATCAGCCATGGATGGAATTTTAATTTCAAAGGTGGGGGAGACACATGTGACTTGAGTATTGTTGAGATATAGCCTAGCAAACCTGCACACACAGTAACAGAGGAGGCAGTATGGCCAGCGGATGGATGGAGGTACAAACCCGAATTACATCGGGATGTAAATGAAACCTCTGATGAATGTGACGTTACGAAGGGAAATTGAACGCCGCCCTCCTGTAAACTTACATCTGTGAATAGCTTTGTTCACGGACTGACTCTTACTTGCAAAACACAAGTCTGCGGGCATGACTGACAGCAGGGATAGCCAATCACACTCAAAAAGTGGCCCTGCAGCAGAGCCAATCAAGGACCTTGTGGGCGGTCCAAACCGAGGGAAACCAGTTTTCTGCTTGCCGTTTGGTCCTAGTGCCTGTTGTGTATCGTTTTCTATAGCGTAAAGTAACATCGTGTTCAGACAGTTAAAACTGCCGGGGACCAAAACAAGCTTTTGAAAGAGTTGGAATGACATGTTATGTCTGTGGTATCAGCAGATAATAGCCTTAAAAGTTAATGAATTTGGTGAATGTAAAACTTTCTGCTAATACTTACAGCTAATAAAAAGACACATCAGTTATGTCCAGGTGCTGACAGACAAAAGTGACTTTGGTTAGAATTTGTAAGTACACAGTCTGAATGTAAATGTGCATTTTTGCTCAATAAAACTCACACTCTGTTGCTTTCAGGTCTGCATAAGTGACATATTTTAGAAAACCCAATTCAAAATGGGGAAAAAGTGTTATCTTATTAGTATTGGATATTGTTATGGACAATTTTCTTGCTTTTTGGCTGAAATTATAAGGCATTAGATCTTAATAGTAGCCCTTCATATCAGCAGTAAAAGAGTGGCCTTTTTACTTTTTACCAAACCATTAGCTTTTTAAAATCTAAAAGTGTTAATGAAACACTAAAAACCATAAAAAATGAACGCTTGCTTCCCAGATGATCCAGTACCCAGAAGCAAGTGATTGAAGAAGACAGAATAGCTAAAGGGAGTGGTTAGAGAATAAGTCGCTGAAAAAGGGAGAAGATGACAAAGTGACAGAAACGAAGGAGGGAAAAAGAAAAGGATTGGGAGAGGAAGAGGGAGGAGGAGGAGGAGGATGGTGTGACATTGCTCCTGGGTTAGTGCTCCAAAATGGAGTGCTAAAATCATTTCAGCTCAGATAAAGCTCTGGCCACTGCCAGGCCGCCCCAGGATATCTGCCCTGCTCATCTGCCTCTCCAATGAAACGCCTGCACACAGGGAGCCTTCAGGCAGTCAAACACACAGATGTGGACCCACATGCACGCACACACAAATGCAAATACACACTCAATCGCTAACTCGGTCGGAAGTACACACATGCACTGCTGTATCACACGTGCACACACTTGCTGGTCTCTCTTACTGAGTTTGTCGCAGTGCAGTGTATTTGAGTTGAGAGAGGAAAAGCGACAGAGAGCCCCTGGGGGACTTCTTCCTCCTCTGAACCTCCCAAATTAACACCCTGCCACCGTCATTCCAACTCCCAATAAACAGTGTCCACACTCATTTTAATCATCCATACTTCCAACAAACTCACCCCTGAACACCACATTAACCTTCCTCCTCTCTGCTCTCACCTTCTTAGAGACTCTTTTCACCCTGCTGTCCCCACCTCCTCCTTGTTTTTCAGGGTTTTCAAACATTTCACTCTAAATCTGCAAATTATTGTCCATCATCCACTGTCCCAGTATTTAATGCCCGGTCCAATAAACCCGGTTACGTTTCTGAAGAGTGGACTCTGACTTACTATCATACTTGTGAGTGGTGATATTTTGTGGACATACAGGTAACTAAATTAGTGAATAAAACAAACCCATATAAAAAAAAGCATGTCTGTCTTTCCCCAATGTTGAAAATGATTGCAAAATGATATCACTTCACAACACACCCAACAGTGATCCATGGTGCTGTAGCTAAACAAAGACTCTAGCAGTCATCACAAAGCTGCTGCTCCAATTAAAATGGACTGATTATTTTTATCTTTAGGAAATTTGCCCTAACTTTTATAATAATGAAGACTAAAGCTGACACTAGAAGTCATTTTTCTCTCTGAAATGTTGAGTATCATTTGTTAGCTTTAAATCTTAAAGACCAGCTGTGTGTCTTTGTCCAGTGATATTATTAGAATATTATTATTTATCCTCATGACCAGACAGAACTAACAACTTCAAAATGTCGTCAGGAATGTTTCGCACTTTTCTGACATCTATTTACTGATTGAATCATCAAAAAAATCAGTCGTCTATAGTTTTACAGACTGTCGTTGCAGACTTACAGACTCCTTTCTTTGTCAGTTTTATATTGTTTCTCTGTCTCTCTGTCTTTGTATCCAACACAGATCAGCACCCTCTCCTTTTCCTCTTTCACCTGTCTCTTTGCTCCCTATAACCTACCCTCCATATTACGCTGCCTTCCATCTGGCACTCCTCTCTTCTCCCCTCAGCACCTCTTCACAAGATAGAAAATCTGAGTCTCATGTTTAAGGCATTAGTGCAGTTGTTGGGCAGACTTCTGGATGTGATTTCTGTCTCCTTCCTCTGACACACAGCCCCTGTAATGTCACTCTTCCACAGTATACCCCTTTATCATTGCCCCTCAGTCAATCATCTTCCTCTTAAAATGAAGGAAACTTTGTGATAACTCGTCATTCCTGGATCACAGAGGTGTAAACATACACAGAGGCTCCAGTTTTTGATTTATCCACTTGAATTGACAAACAAATGCAGAAATAAACTTATGAGAACTGTCTGGTAAATAAATAAATAAATAATAGAAATAATTTCTTGTAGGACCCAAAGCTATCTTAAAAAACTGACATTCATCATTTGTCTATACCGATTTTAATTTTTTTTAAATCTCAGCTCAGTTTCGGGGCTTTTGAAAGATGTTTAGAGATGCATGGCTGTAGTCTGTGTCAGTCTGTATTTTCAATGATTCATTCATTAAAATGTTCACACAAGTTCAGCGCATTTTTATTTTCTAAAACCAAACAAAAAGACAGAGATATCTGCTGTATAAATCAGTCAT
Source organism: Xyrichtys novacula (assembly GCA_962446985.1). NCBI lineage: Eukaryota > Metazoa > Chordata > Actinopteri > Labriformes > Labridae > Xyrichtys > Xyrichtys novacula. The sequence goes on along the minus strand of OY660874.1, from coordinate 17,926,760 downwards.
CAGCTGACCTGCTCTCTTAATATCAGTATCCACTTTTGAAAAATGGAAATCGGTCAACCACTACTCTGCACACGGAAACACAATTCAACCACTGAGCTGATCTCGTTCCGGGAGTCACCATTATTTTATCACAATGGGCAGAATAATGTCAGTGACTGAGATTTCTATCATGTTTTTGAGTGGGATTTGAATTCAATCATCAATGATATTTCAACGACATTTATGTGAAAGGTTACCTGCCAAATACTTAGGGGGACTACGCTGAAACTAAAACATATTCTTCAATGCAGAAGGTGCTAACATACTCAGATTACACAGGACAGACTGACAGAGCTTCAGAGCTGGCGTGTCCACTCCTTCTACAACCTAATTTATTTGGAGATGGGTTTTTTGAGAAGTGCTTTTTTAGCAAGCAAAGCCTACCAGGGCAGCAATTTTGGCTGGAACAACTGGTGTTTTTGATGTCCAATTGGGTGACACTTACATTTGAATGACTAGTCAGTTGAATTTCTATCCTTGATTTCACCAGAAGTCACAGGTTTTGAGAGTGAAACAAAAAATCAAATAAAATTTGAAGATATGATGCAGATTTTCATGATACTTCATATTGCAGCAAACGTTCACAGGAATATTAGAAAAATCCAGGAATGATAAAAATGGATTTATTGTACGTCTGTGCAAAGACTGTAGATTGTTTTTTATTTTCTCTGTTTTTGGTTCATATTCAGAGAGAAAACTGCAGGTTTGTGGAAGGGAGGGGCTCGCCGGCAGCTGTCATTGTTTTATCTTTTTCCCATGATCCGAGAAACGAAAACCTCTCATCAGTCATTTTAGATGTCTGCTGTCCCAGTTCTCTTCTGCCCATGCTTTTCTCATTTTCTATTTGTACTGACACCCCTCTACTGTCCCTTTTACCCTGGTAACCTCTCTTCTTTTTCCTCACACCACCTCTTCTTCCTGCCTTTCTTTCTTTTCTCTCCATCTTTCTCTTTTATAATCAGTCCCATCCCCTTCTCTTTCTCTGTCTCCTGTCCTAATTGTTTATACATTAACATTCAAAGAAACTAGATAGCTTGCTGCAGGTGACACCCTGTAATTTGACATTCTTGCCTTTTTCTAAGGAAGGACAGAGATGCAATCTGTGGCAATCTACATTGTGTATGCCTGTGTATGTGTGTGTGTATGTGTGTGTGTGTGTGTGTGTGCAGCTTAATCTGGGGTTGTCACACGGCCCCATGCCACTCTCAGTATGCTAATCAATGAACGAAGCTCTGCAAAGCTCTCGTCTGCCAGCTAAACCCCACACCTCAGTGCTGATATGTCTATTAGCCACATGTCAAACCCCCGCTTTGTTTCGGCCTCCTCCTGTCTCTCCTCATGTCTTACTCCCCTCCCTGTCATTCCATCATTCCTCCTCGGACTATATCTGTCTCTCTCTCGTTCCCTCCTGCCATTTTCTCTCTCCATGCTTTAGTCACCCCTTCACTTCCTCTGAGTCCCCTCTGGTTGTGCACATAGACTGTAAATACTGTAAATAGTAAAGTATTTACAATTTTTCTAACATTCTTGCAGCATTTTTAAATGATGTTATACAACAAAATTGGATATAGCTAAATTTTTTATCTGAAATCTGTGTAAAATGTTGACATTTTGGTATTCACCAATGATCCAGCATTAATGTGTTATCAGTCATACAGCGCCAGTATGATATCTGGATTTAGTCATCCCAGCATTATACTGTTTAAAACATGGACCCACTTTTTGTCTTCCAGTTTCTGGGGAGACCTTTTAAATCCCAAACAATGGTGGTCGCCTTATTGGAAATGCTGACTCAGCTTTGCCCAACTGTCAACTAGGGGTGGGAGAAAAAATTGATACAGCGTAGTATCGTGATATTTTGTCTGGTGAAATATCCTATCGTCTCATTTACCAAGTATCGATTTTTTTCAAATTAATTGTTAATATGAAGTCAAATCTACAATCGAGGAAAAATAAAATCAACTGTTTGTCCAGTGAGGTCGGGAGAAAGTTAGTACAACAAATATATATAAGATTTGCAAGATGTGCTACATAAAAATAAAATACAGCATGAATAAGACAAACATAAAGAAAAGACAAATGCTAAATTAGCTAAACAATTGAAAAAGTTGTAAAAATTGCAATATATTGTATCGCAATTTTCACTGTTGTAAAATGTTAAAAATCGCAATAATATCGAATTGTGGCCCAAGTATCATGATAATATCGTATCGTGGGGCTATAAGTAATTCTCACCCCTACTGTCAACTCAGCTTAGCTCCTAATCAGGCATATTTATGTACAAGTCATGTGCCTTATATTATATTAATGGATGCATTATTAAAAAGTGTACCTTCATGACGTGTATAAAAAATAAGCTATGCACCTTAATTTAATTTTTTTTTTTTTTTTTTTTTACCAGGTTGTGCAAGCTTATTTAAGCTTATTTGGCTGTATGGGCATCCTAATTGGACATTTTAACATGGGTCTAATGGGGATTATTTGCAGCCTGCTTCATTGGACACTCAAGAAATTGTGGGGTTTTTCACTTCAATCAATCAATTCATTCAATTCAATTTATTTATATAGTGTCAAATCACAACAGTCAGTATCCCAAGACTTCATCATTTTTCAAAATCGAAGGTTACCACTCACTCCTAACCCCCAAAAACCTAACAATTGTTGGGTAAATTATATCGACATGAACAAACAACTACAGTCTGGTGATGTAGATCAGTGAATGTGAGTCACTGTTTTTCCACTAGATAAAGCTCAAGAGTATCCCCAGTCTATTGATATTTGAAGGTGCCGAACATTATCGGAGCAAATTTAGTTTTTAGTCTTTATGACGTGTGTTTACAAAACGGGTTGAGGCATACCCTTCAGAGAAGAAATAACTGTACAACACATTACTGCTCTGCTTTTATAATATCACACTTGCAGCAATTCTGTCTTCTGCAACAGGAGTCAGCACCTGATGAGATTCAGAAGGAGTCTGTCATGATGCCAAGCATGCTGACAAGCAGTAAAAAGGAGAACATGAGCTGTAGTACCACGTTTGTCTTAATGCTTTTAGCAGATTTAAGACCTGACTGACAGACAGGCACACAGGTGTAGAGGCAGGCAGGCAGACAAGAAGGCTAGCAGACAGTTACAGGGGCAGTTAGACAGGCAGTCAGCCCTGGCATTTTGCCGCAGATAAGTAAGCTATCAGAGGAGGGGGATAAATAGCAGAGTAAAGATTGGTCCCGGCCCCCTCAGAGAGGAGCGGGGGGCCACAATGCAGGCGTGGTGGGCAGATAGCCCCCTGCTCTCATTATACTCTGCCTAATCCAAAACGATGTTTACTCAGAGAGAGAGAGAGAGAGCGAGAGAGAGAAAGAGAGAGAGAGGAGGACCACGCTTATCGAAGCCCTGCACAGTCCTTCAAGCGTGTGTGTGTGTGTGTGTGTGTGTGTGTGTGTGTGTGTGTGTGTGTGTGTGTGTGTTAAAATGAGCCTATTCCAATGGAAAAAGGGATCAGGAGTGTCTCCAAGGCAGACTCTGTTGGCTAGAATGTCGATGCTTATCACACGTTGCCTGGCTCTTCTGGTGAAAGGCGAATAGGCTATCTCACCTATCTATTCACAGCAGTTGTGTTTACCGTGGCAGCCAGGCTGATTGATCAATTCATAATTGCTATTATTATACACACACTGTTTTAAATAGTTTTTATAAATCTAACATAATCGGATTAAACAGGGGGAGAAAGATCCTTTAAGACCACAAAGCATTCTCCTTTTTTTTGATCGATTAGTATTTGTTCTCTATCCCTGTTGACTTGTGTTTGCATTGCAGCTTTTCTGTCTCCAATCACCTGACCGCAGCAGGCACCTCATTAATGTACGGCATTAGGGCTCCTTAAAGCCTGGAGTGCTTCTATAATACTTGGTGTTTCGCCCTCTGGCAGTCTAATTCTTGCTGCTGATTGCGCCTTTCTTTTTGTTACGGGCAAATTCTTTTGAGTCTGGATTATTTGATTAAGATCTAAGACTTGTACAGATTTCAGTATCAACATACTGTACAGACTGATGAACACTCAGCCCTTTCGGTAAGTCTAAGAAGTAGTTTTGAAGATTTCTTTTAAGCTTAACTACTTTGAAAACTTGTTTTTTATCTCCAAAATGTTGTTGTAGAGGGAAAAATAAAATGCCTGACATCAAATGTCCTCTTCATATCAGTCATCTCTTTCACATGTTTTAGGGGCCTCACTCACCCAAAGTCCGCTGAGAAGGTCCGGATCAGGGACAAGATGTTCACGTTGTTGCGTTTAGCATTTGGTCTGGTTAGCGTTTACAGGGGACTTTTGCTAAGTGAACCAAATGGTTAAAAAAAGAGGGAAAATCACTATCTGTCACCCGCTCATTTGAGGCACAATCTTCATTGCCCCACAACGCACAGAGAGTAGCCGACCAGAGAGAACTATGGGCATCTTGCTTCATGCAATTCACCCGAGGTGGCGGAGACATTGTGCAAGTATTAATGCAAAGGAATGCCTGTAAAACATTGTCAGTGTGTTTGTTGAACAGAAGAACACCCAGGTATGTATTTAATATTCATCACCCTACTGTTGTGTTAGAACACAAACCCTCTGCCATTCGTCCAGTTTTACAGACAGTCTGGTGTTTTGACCCGCTGTTGTCTGTCTGCTGCAACCTCTGGCCTGGCATAATCTACCAGCTTTATTACAGAGCAGGGCTGCGTCCACACCCGCCACGGACCGGACCATGGTTTGGTTGGAAGGTGACCGAGTTTGGCATCTTCAAGAGGACCATGGTCCGGTTGTTTGATCCGGACCACGGTTTACTTGCGCTTTCATACCACCTGGACTTAAGGAGTAAGGGGATTATGGTCCTTTTAAAATGAACCAAACAGTCCTGGTGTGAATGCGCCCTTAGTTGGCACTTTGCATCATCACACCCTAGTTACCTAGTGTGTATCATTGACTATGTATAAAGATGGACAGCATGCCCCAACAGCTCCCACAGAACAGAGGTGAAGCCAATATATAGCATCACAAAAGGTGCTAACATCTAGCTCATTTGGAGCCATAGTCTTTACTGGGGATCGGCTCCTGTAGTCACAATATTCAAAGTCCTGCCCGTGGTGAAAACACTGAAAAATAAAACAGATCTTGTTAGCATTCACTGTCCCTCTTTGACTCAGCTAATCCAGTGCAAGTCATGCTAAAGACACTTGTTTTTAAAAATTTATATATTTTGGGGGGGGCTTTTTTGGTCTTTATTGACAGGTAATGGACAGTGGATTCAGCAGCAATCAGGGGAGAGAGAGAGAGCACTAAATGACGTGCAGGAAAGATGGCTCAGGGTGGAATCAAACCTGGGCCGCCTGCTTATGTGGGGCTCGCCAAAAGCTCTAGGCTATCGGAGCACCAAAATAATTTGACTTTTAATTCTAGCCTTAGTGTATATCACTGGACTGTCATAACAATTATGACAAATTTAACATTGTAAAAGAGTTTTGACCCTTTTATGGAGTATATGTGATAAGTAATGTTAAAGACCAGTGCTGCTGACTCTAGTTTTGGAGTGCCTATACATCCCCTTAAAGGCATGGTTTTCTGTAGACACATGCTGTTCTGTAATGATGTACAGGAAAGTGTCAAACCACGAATTTACAGTAGTATAGAAGTCAGAGTTTTGTTACTGTTATATTAGAAACAACCAAAAATGAAAAGAAAACTGGCCTTTAAAATGTTTCACCCCTCTGCTATCAGTGCCAAACTATGTGTCCCTGCAGTGCATGTACCTGTTGACTCAAATAGGAACACCTTTACCTCCATCTACAACAGTCCTCCATCTTCCTTTGTCTTTTTGTCATCACAGTCTTTCACACACACACACACACACACATCAGCTCCTTGGTCTTGTGAACTGTGTGTACCCTGTCTGGGCAGGCCCGAGTAATCCTGGCCTCCACTAAAGTAGCCGTGTGAGAGGACAGATTGTCAGTTGATCATGGCCAGCCGAGAGCCTTATCCCTTATTGGATCGGCCATGGAGGAGGCTTAGGAATTATCTGAGGCCTCGCTTAATGTGGAGACGGATCACCACCACAGAGCCTGAAGATGCGCCGGGCCTGAGGGGAGAGAGAAGGACACTATATATATAAATATATATGTGTGTGTGTGTGTGTGTGTATCAGTTATAGAGTTGTGTTGTTGTGTATGTTTGCACAAAGCAACGTCATGGCCCACTTAACCCCATCTTGACTCTCTCTCTCTCTCTCTCTCTGCTCACTGTCTTTTCTTGCTTTATGTTCCAGTCAACCTCACCCCCCCACCCTGCCAATTATACCCTCATTCCAATCCCTTATTTTTTCCTCATCATCTGCATCATCTTCATTAGTATGTTCTCTCTATTAATTTTTTTGGGTGTGTGTCTTTTTTGCTTTCATTGGACTGATCCTATATCTACTGTGAAGTCGCCTCTGTACACGGGGAGCCTTTAGCTAAACTAACACCCCCACCATATTTTTTTTTTCTTACATTATTTTCCACTCCTCTTCCTCCTCAACTGCTTTTAATTTTCCTCACCCTTTTCTTTTTGTGGACATTTATAGCAGCTTTTTGTCATCAGCAGGCTACTAAACAGCAGGAGGTGAAAAAAAAATGCAGAGATGAAAGCATTTTACTTCCAGAGGACAAAAGAAACTGAGCTAAATTACTGCTTTGTTAAGAAAAACTGTTTTTTTAAGACTTTATGTCTCAGAGTCATCCTGTGTAACTATAAATACAGCAGCTGGCATCAGGAATGAATATCATTACACTGTAATGAGAACACAATTGCCTTTATATGACCTGTTTGTGGTACACGCAGTATTGTCAGCAACCATAACTTTACAATTGCTTATACCTCTGAACATTAAGGCCACATGAAGAGTGCTTCAACTCTATTGTCTTGTAACCAACCTGAAACGCAGCAATCAATATTGCTTTCAGCACAGGCTCACTTAAGCAGATCCTGTTATCTCTGAAATGAAAGTGCTCCGGCTCTGTTTAATTAATTGTTGGTACTGAGAACAGAGCACTGCCCTCATCTCACTCAAACTGGCTTAGCTGGTGAGTTATTTTAGGATGTCTTCCCTAAATAGCACCTGGATCTCCTTCAGGTATTTGGAACAGCCCTTTAGCCACTTTTCTCTGTCTGATCCCTTGGACAGTCTGGTATCCTTCAGGTGGAGCCACAGGACACACAGGGAGAGTATAATGTCTCAGTGACCAGGTTACCTGTCTTAACCTGCTGTCACTCTGGACATAACCTGGATAAGTAGCCGAAAACTGAGGGATGGATGGATAATTCCATCCTGCCCATGTGATTACTCGCAGCTACTGAGGCCAGATTAGGACTGCCGTAAGTGCTGGAGTTCCCAGGGTCAGGCCCAGGTCACTGGGATGTGGAGGGATGAGGGTTTAGAACCAAGGCTTCATACAGGAGTGCTACCAAGAAATGGGAAAGCAAGTCCTTGGGAGTGGTTTCTATGAAAGTACAGGATCAAGAGGAACCTGGATAGGTTACAGCCATCTGCAGAGTCCACACCTTTTATAACACTGCATTCTTTCAACTTTACACTTGTCAATGACACCTTCAAAGTGAACTTTTATCTGCTTCTGCAAGATAGCATTAATGCAGACTGATTTTCACTTATCCCTGGCTCTCTAACCAATCACCAGGCTGTGTCAAATACTTATTTGTGATTGTTTAAAATCTCTAACTGCAGAGATATTTATGAACAGCCAAGTCTGGAGTATGTCTCATCCAATCAATTTGCAGAAAGGATTTGGCCACATTTCACCTCTGCCTGTTGACACTGTGGCAAAAAAGAATAAGTTTCATTTAACATTCACAACTGTAGGTGTACTTCACCTTCAATGGCAAATCGAACTTTAACAAATAACAGTCCAGGACTTAATGTTGAACTGAGAAGCAAAAGGATCACGTTCCTTTGCTCACCACATGGAGGTGTGTTTTCATGCATACAGCCAATGCCTCCTTAAATACCAGCAGACTTCCACAAACCAACAACTGTATCATGGGGAATTTAATACAGAATTTTTCAAAAGAGCTAAGCTTGAAGTAAGAATTAGTTTGAAAACAGCTGAAAATTAAATCATAAATGTAGTTTTTGAGTTTCAAGTGCTTTGAACTGGCATCATTAAGCTGTTATAAGAAAGGGAAGCAAAAGAACTAGTCCTAACACCCAATTCATAAATACGCAAAATGACCATAAATTGTACACATTTACTTTAAAAAGCACCTTGCAGGGGCACGCAGATGACCAAGTGGATTAGCGTGCCCTTTACATGTGAACCACGGTCCCCGCAGCGGTCACAGATTTGAGTCCGGCCCTGACCATGTGCTGCATGTCCTCCCCCTTCTCTCTCTATCTCCCAGAGGGCCGTAAATTAGTTATCCCTACACCAAAAGTGTACCTCCCAGTGGCCAGTAAACTGTGTTTCCAGCTCACAACCCCAATAAGCTGCGCATATGGTTTTCAACGTAACACCATTGGTAAGGTTTAGTGCCTGCGAGTGATAACTATATTAAGCTGATCCACACACACACACACACACATACACACACACACACACACACACACAAACACACACACACACTGCTTCCTTTCCTCATCTAGTAATTGAAGGTGAGAAATAATTTCATTATCCTCAGGAAGAGTAATCTGCTCTCTACTCCTGATCCCTTCATTTCCTACAGTGCACCTCGACCTGGGAGGCACACACACACACACACACGCACACACACACACACACACGCTCTTACAAACAGGCACCATATCACAGCTTGCACACACATACTCAAAACATAGACACTCATTCACACACACTCACACACACGGTTTTTATCACCCTGGGCTATTAATGTTATTGGAGTTGGGGATTAACCATCAGATTCACATATGCTTTACAAAGCTTTATTACTGAGTGCTGTCTGTCTTGCTCTTTCTCTCGCATACACCCTTACACACACACACACACACACACACACACACACACACACACACACACACACACACACACACACACACACACACACACACACACACACACACTCATACCTCACAGCGACCTAACTTTGTATTCAAGAGGGTTAATCTAATGAGAACAGTAGTCAATGAACAGAAGCAGCCCCACAGCAGAGAGAAATATGGAGAGAAAAATCTCTGTTAGAAATTTACAAGACAGGCAGCCAAGTGTTTTTTATGTTGTTTCATATTTCTTGTCACTATTGCTCATATATTGCTAAAGTTGGCCTAAATCCTCTGTGTAAGGCCCTCAGTATGAGTTGATTTTTAAGGTTGTAACAGTTTGGTTTTCTTCTTTGGTTCATCTCACTGACCAGTTCAGCTCCCCCTCTTCAATGTTGCATTACCACCCTCTGCTGTTCATCTCCACAAGATGTTTTGGGCTGCCCTCGGTGTCAAGTGTCATGGTAACACACATCCAGAGAGAGATACCGGTGGGTTTTTTGTGAACACCCAATCGAAAAGAGAGTGGGTGAGTTGGAGGTGGCACCTGAATACCTAACACATTGTAAATCAGTTCTGGGCAATAGACAGAGATACAGGTAAACTGGTGTCTATTTCTGGTACCAGAGTAGAAAAAGAGCTATCTTCATTTGTTTCATCCTGCCTCCTAATGCAAGAAATCGAAGTAATTGTTGCCTTTATTTATCAGAGGGTCAAAAGTTGAACAAATTCAGGTTCTGTGGAAGATTATACAAGATGGCTGATGAATATTTATGAAGCAATATTTACCCTTCATTATTCTTCACATCATAACAGAACTTGCATCAAACACTAGCCAGTGACTGTTTTAAGCTTGATTTGCTGTCATTTAGGATGAGGGAAATACTTTTTTAGTTAAAAATATAACACAGTTTGTCCACAAGGGGTGCCAAAATGAACACAAACTCAAAGTTCTTTACAGGAGCTTGAGCGATAGATACTGCAAGTTATAGTTGTGCTCATCAAATGAAAACATATGGACAGCCACATTGTTCTCCTGCTGCAGTAAAATCTTTTTATTGCCGAAGTTCTGTTTTGCGGTTTAATTTGTGTTAAAGCTCCTGTGAAGAACATTTGGTTCATTAGATTTTGGTGCTCCCTGTGGACAAAGCAGTGCTTTCTTATCTTGTCCTCTTCATGCTCAGTCGTGTCTTCTACCCCCCAAAAAATGCCCTCCTCATTTTGACTTTTGACAGTAAAATCTATCATTTAATCAATCAGTTTTTAATTATATACTACAAATCAAAACAGTCATTATCCCAAGATGCTTTCCAAAAGAGCAGGTCTAGATCACACTCGTTGTTTGATGAATAACAAAGACCCAAACTTAAGATGGAACAGATTTGACCCATCCCATCTAAAATGAGTGAAACACTTCAGCGTGGTAATTGTAAAACAGGGCTGTTTCTTCAGTTTCTTGGCTGACACCTACCATCAATTTCAGGCATTAAAAATATAAAATACGTCAGTGTTGTTGCTGATGGTCTTGTTTACTTTTCTGTATCATAGAGAGGCATCAGTGTGACTTTCAGTCAGTTTTATGAACACCAACAAACTCCTCACAGGAACTCTATTCTGCAATAAAAATACTCTCCATTGCATCAGTTGTATAATAATCCGCAGCTGAATATTACTTAAACTCAAACCAAACTTTAAAAAAAAACCCTACATTTCCCACCCCTTTGAATGCAAATATATGACCCCAAATTTTTACCAATACTCATCATCTAAAAGGTGTGGTGCATACGACCCTAACTACGGTAAGAAGGTAAAAATGAATTTTGAGATAAAAAAGCTTCTGCAGTTTTTAGTATAGAGCTTTAGTAGGATTAGATTAGTAACAAAATAAGAGAAGAAAAACACCATACTGTATAAAAAACATATGTAGCAGTGATAAATTAACTTATGTAATAATGAATGTAAATCCAGATATTAATCAGATAATAGACCATTTGTAATGTCTTAATCACATATGAGTTGTAGTGATTGATTCCAGCATTTCTGCACACATAGAATACCACAGCAGTGCTGCCTGATGTGTTAGCTGACAGTATGAAGTTTCTGTTCTATGTGACAAGTGCCTCTCTTTAGAGGAATAACAGCTGGAATTTTAAATGTCACCATATTTAAGCCTTACGTGTCCTCAAACTCTCTAGACTCTCAGTGTAGCTACTCTGATTGTGTATGTGTGTGTGCGCGCATGTGTGTGTGTGTGTTTGTGCCCTCAAGCCAAGATGTAGAAAGCATGTTTTTTTTTCTAATGGGGAAAAGGAATATTTGGACATTTTATCAATAGACATTATTAAATCCTGCTTGCTTGAGCTAATCTTGGCAGACCGGTGCGAGGCGGAGGAGAGGGAGCAAGAGTTAGAGGGTGAGTGAGGGAGATAGAAACAGAGAGGGAGAATGAGAGAGCAGTGATGTCTGCCCCACGAGGTGAAGAGAGACCGCCTGTAAGCCGCTTATTATATCAACTAGCACCTTGTCTCTCCTCCCTCCCACCCCAGTTTTCTCTCGTTACCTCGCTTATTTTCTATCCCTGTCTGCCTTCCTCCCTCGGCAACTCATTCTATATCCCCCTCATTCTCTTTTCTCAATAACTCCTTCATGTAAACACACACACACACAGACAGATGCAGGCGTGCACACACACACAGACGTGCCAAGCTGAACCTTCGTGTTCAAAGCCAGAAGCAAAAAGCTGAAGTTTTATTCAAATGGATGTTTACTTTTTCTATTGCCAAGATTTGTGTGTTTTTTTGTGTTTATGTGTGTATGTGTGTGTTGAGGAGCAGAGAGAATACAGCACCAAGCGTGCGAGCGTGTGCGCGTACGTGTGTGTGTTACATGCACGGCAGAAGGAGAAGGGCTGACAGTAGGTGATAAGCCAGACAGGCCTGCACGCTGTGATTATCACCCACCGGACCCCCTGTCACACATACACACACTTGCATACACACACTTGCATACACAGTGCCCAATGAGAGACTGTGTTGCAAGGATTTAGGATTGAAAGAGTGACAGACAGACAAACAGACAGACAGACAAACAGAGGCAGAGAAGCCTTGGATCACAGGCAAGGTGGATCCACAAGAGAAGCAAATGAACACAGACTGGAAAACACAATGCATCAAATTATGTTTCACTGAACACCCATTGTTTAGATTTGAAGCTTTATGTCAATATTCAGGTCATTTTGATGTTGAGACGCTGGAATCAAAGCACGGTTTTACACTAAAGATGCTGGACAAACACCTGGGAACAAAGATCTGTCGCTGAGATCGATAAAGATTTCAAAGCAACTGCACGTCTAACTCTTTCTCTGTCTGTTTCTGACTCAGGTGTGTGGCCGTCTGAGGAGGTGATGGCTCATTACTGTCTGAAGAAACGTCACATGTTCAAGTGAGTGATGACTTACCGGAAAGGTCCTTGTTATCGTTATTCTCATGCCACTGCTTCTACACTGGTTACATGGTTCAGGGTCAAATGATCGTATTCCAATACAGTGGTTTTTCTAAAACAAATGTTTACCACTTCAGGGATGAAATTCAGACATTTAAAAAAGTGTATAACCACATAATGGCCTTTTTTTAAGAAGGAATATTTTGAGGACTGCACTCCAGGTGAAATCAACTTAGAAATTTGTGGATGGATTTAGTTTGGCTTTTTAAATCAAAGCTATAAGGGATCATTTCTTTATCCAGTTTAAGTTTGTCTGGCATAAATCAAGCAGACATCTTTTCAGAGTGTGTCCTTTTCCATCGTTTTAAAGTCTGTTATCAACTTAATTTACATTTTTTGTCATTTTACATCTGAAATCTAAGAAACAAATCCAGCTTATGTTGGTGACAGCTAGGGATGGGCAATAAATCATCGTTCACGATATATTGTCAGAAAAACCTTCATGATAAATGTTTGCCATCTCATGATAAATACAATAAATGCAAGTTGAGGACATAAGCACGAGCGACGGACTCGCAGCCATAGTCCACACAGAGCAGAATAACAAACAAAGATGACCGAAAGTGAAGAAGATGTTTCTGAGCCTGTTGCTAAACGACGCTCCACATGAGGGATTTCCTTCAAGATTGGGACTTAGATGAGCCCAATCAGGTCTGCCTGACATCGGACAGTGGATCTGCTGCTGTTCACTCTGTGCAACAAGAGTTTTCAGCAAATGTTATAAATGTTTTCACATTTGAGACTTGCTTGATGTCATTAGTTTCCTCTATAACCTACCACTCAAACTTGTGGTTAAGTATCTTATTTGACTATTTCAACTGGTGTCCTCAAGACAAAATGAGTCTAAAATAAAGATTGGAATTATAATTCTTTTTTATCGGGACTTTTATCGTTATTGCCAGAATGGCAAATCTTATCGTGATAAATTTTTTAGCCTATATCGCCCATCCCTAGTGACAGCTTAGATTGCTGTCTGTAAAGCCCTGACAATTTTATTCAAACAAACGACCTCCAGGATGGTTCCTGTAACTTTGCCAGTGTTTTAAGTTTATTTCAGAAACAAAGATTTTTTTGTTATTTTCCATTTAGAAACATGAAAAACAAGCTCAGGTAAGTTTATATTAGTGGGTAAGTTTGTATGGGAGTAGACAAGACCTCTGCAGAATTTGGTTCCAGGGCAGCTCAGCTTCCATCACCTCCAAGCAACTTCCCATAAGCACAATAAAATGATTCAAAGGGATTTTTTTTTTGTAACATTTAACTGCCTCATCAGTTCCAAAACAAAGTGTTTGTGTATTTGTCAGGATCTCCTTGTAAGTCAGCTCAAAGGTCAATCCAGGACAGGGTTTGTAAAGTGAAGTTTCTGTCCAGTGAGGTGCAGATAACCTACAAAATCTGAATCAATACCGAGTCTGTAGACTGATGATTTTAAACACCTCTCTTTGAGGAAAGCCCTTTTAATAGTGCTCTCACAAAAACATTGAATGAAGCAACAGAAAATAATACTAATAAAAAATCACCTTGAAAGTGTTTCTGCTCTAAAGTTTGAAAACACACATTAACGGCAGGGAATTAAGGAAGTTAAAGTAGCAACATCCTCGGGTAATCAACACCCAGTTGTAGTGAGTTACTTACAAATCAATCCACACTAAAATGTGTAAATATTCCCACGGTCAAATCTGTCTGTTTACCACTCTGACCGTCAGTAAATGCTCGGTGCTTTTGTCATTCCCTACCTTTCCACGCCACACTGTGTTGTTCTGCGTTGCTCTTTCCCCTGCTCCCTTGTCTGCTGAGCACCGGCCTGCCCTACGGCACGGGGCTGAAAAGCACCCAGGCACCTTTGATTTCCACTCAAGGTGGAACGTCACCCTTTGATTTCCTGTTTTAACATTCAAGAGGCGGGAGGCGAGGAAGAGAGGGGTATTGATCAGAGCAGCGAAGTGAAGGTCAGCGAGAGAGGGAGGGAGGCAGAGAGGGATGAAAGAGGACAGGACCAGAGATGGAGGGGAAGAGGAGATGAAAGGAGGAAGAGGATGGAGAGGGAGGTTGAATGAGCATGCAAGCTACAGGACTGTGTGTGTGTTTGTGTGTGAGAGTGTGAGTGTATGTGTGTGTTTTCCCAGATCCCTGCTGATTGAGCTTGTGCTGCTGAATGTTCAGGATTCAGCTTTCAGGTTGATGGTTGAATTGATATTTCTTATCCTGCTGCGTTTACTTTGTGTGTATGTGCATGTGTTTGTATGATAGCATGAGAGAGTGTGTATCCACTGCATTCTTTGTGTGTGTGAGTCTGTGTGTGTCAGTGCTAAACTGTTAGTTTGGGCTCAACAAGGTGAATCTTATTCCCAGTCTTCTCTCTGTCTCACAGGGGTGCAGTGTGTGAGTTAGGAGGAGGTATGACTTGTCTTGCTGGGCTCATGGTAAGTGACACATACACACCCACACACACAAACAAACTCTAACACAAACACAAACACACAAAGATACTTTCAGGAGAAGTGGCTTGTTTTTAATGAAACTACAGTTGTATTAGTGGCAAATTTAACTCAGGGTGTTCCACAGGGTTCAGGTCTTGGTCCACCTCTTTTTTTTCATTTATGCTTCCCCTTGGTATTATAATTCGTTATTATGATGTCCATCATTATTGTCACGCTAATAGCACATAACTGAACATCTTGATTCGACAAATCATACATATTATCCCTTACTAATTTGTCTAGCAGAAATAAAATCCTGAATGTCTGACAACTTTTAAAACTAAATGATATTAAATCAGGAGTTTCTGTGATCGACCCCTGTCATAACTTATGTTCAGTCCTTTTTTAACCTGCTCATAAACGTAGCAAATATAATAGATTAGGGCTGGGCAATAAACTGAAAAATTTACAGATTCCGAAATTCTGAAAATAACCAACGTCATTTTGCCCATATCGGTATATTTGGAGTCAAAGAAATACTTTAAAGTTGGTTTGAGACGTGACTCCACCCCATCCAGTCCCCATCCAGTCTGTGACAAAGAGGAAAAGACGGGTGAGGAGATGGAGGTCATTTCAAAAGTTGTAGTGGCTGGAGCGGCGGCTGAAGTAGATAAAGTTAATGTGGGAGGGGGGGAGCAGCTCGTGGAGTAGTTATCATCTATTTATCGTGGTGAACTTCTCAATATATCATGATATTGATTTGAGGCCATATCACCCAGCCCTATTATAAATAATAATAATGGACAAACAGTGTGTGCACAGTCTCCATACCTACTCATAAACATATCATGTGCCCATGCTTCTCTGTATTTAATACTGTAGGAATGAACACACTCTGACCAGATTAAATAAGCACAGTTAGCATCGAGCTACATTCCAAGAACATCTCAAGCTTTTCTTTTCTTTGCTCCCAATGTACAAGTTGAAGTTCCCCATTTCATGTTAAAAAAGTTGTTTTCATTGCTCTTTAGTGCTGAATACAACTCCCACTTCTGGAATAAAAGTGAATTTCCTGATCTCCCTGTCCACGCCGTCTGACTCCTCTGATTATTTCACACAAATCATTCATTATGAATAGAGATTTATTTATCAATCTGCTTCAGTTAGCCTTTAATTTGATTATCATGCCTTAAATGTTCATATGGCAACACTTGTTTATCTATCTTGCTGTAACACAGTTCTGCCTCTGCCTGCCAAGCTCAGTTTTAGACCATCTTTTATCATTATTAGTCCCTTTTTTACTGTATCAGCTCTTTGTTGTCAAGACTTTCAAAGATTTTTTTCAGATAATGTAATCAGTGAATAACTGTTTACTAATTTAAAATAATCCTTAAAAGTGGTTGACATTAGTTTTAATACTTAGTTATAAAAGGGGTTTTCTTTAGGAGCACTGGTGTCTTATTACTACACCTCAAACCTCCACCCAAGATACTAATTACTGGATTAATAGAAAATTGTGAGTAAGAACAAAAGACCAAAAACAGTTGGATTAGGGCATCAAAATATGCAGTAGGGTCGTAGGGTTATAGACTGTCGGTTGTGTGTCTGTGTGCATTATTTAGTGTGAGAAAAAGTGTAGTATCTTTTAATTATCATTATCAACACACTCACGGCATCACCAGACCACCTGAGCAGTGACACCTTCATAGGTCTTAAAAGCTGCCTTTTATTGACAGAACACACACACACACACACACACACACACACACACACACACACACACACACACACACACACACACACACACACACACACACACAGAAATACCACAGTCTGTCAACCATAGGGTTTATTAGCTAGGGTCTTAAGGGCCCCTCAACATAGCAGGCGTCAGTGTCCCATCGATCTGCCAGATGCCATTCTACGTGATGTGTGTGTGAGTGTGTATTTGTGTTGGTGTGAGAAAAAGCCTGGTTTTATCTCTGGGCAGTCAATACACCATGTTTTGACATTGGTGGCTTGAGATGGAGTCCTTCCTTCACACCTCTCCTCTGACTCATCCTGTCTTCATCCGCCACTGACACCACATTCAAGTTTTTTCCCCTGTTTCCCACGTGAAAGGCTCATCATTCAAAACTTAACTTGTTGCATTTCTTTTCTCCCTACTGTCCTGCTTGTTTTCGTTCTTTAGTTCTTTACAATATCTCTTGTCAATAGAGAGTGTATTTGCCACAGGGGGTCTCAGACAGCTCGGTGTCTTTGTTGAGAAAGCAGCTAGAGAAACTGAACAGAAGCTAGACGATCAACCCCTGCAGACGAGGCCAGCACTATTACATAATTTAAAGCTTTATCCTCAGTGGAAGTGTGCACTTTACTCGTAAAATTGTCAGTATTTAACTTTTCCATCAGAAATGATTATTTTTACACTATTCTCAGACACCTGTTTGGGCAGATGACATGAGAGTAACTGATATGTTGTGAATTTTGATATGGTATTCATCTTGGTTTGAGGTCATTCTCAGCTCCACATACGCAAGATTATCTGATGGGCTCAACGATTTCTGTAGACTTTTGTTATTTCAGCCCAGTTGTTGCTTGTTACCTTCAACAGCTAACTGATTATTGAGGCAAAAAGAGAGAAAAAAACTCCAAGGCACTCTATCGATAATATAAAGTGCCTTTATTTGAACAGCAGGGTCATGTAGACCTTAAAGGCAAACTTTGATGTGTTTCGGCATCAAGCGTTCATCAGGAAGTAAAGTAAAACTAAAGCCAACTGGTTATTTTGATAAATAAACATTGAGAAGCATGGGTTGTGCCATAATGCCATAACTAACAGCGAAAGCTGTTAGTTATGGCACTCACTTTGAAGACATGTTTCCTTTAGGCTCACTATTTTTTTATTCAAATTCAGAGTATTGAGGATAGTTGGTAAAACATCAGCAGCATTGAATGTGGCAGAGAACATCTGGGTGTGAAGTCATGCAGACTGCAGCCATGTGTGATCAGTCGGTATCCTCTGATTCAGAAATACTGAGGTTACTTAATCCCACTATTGACATCCATCTTGGGATCTCTCCTGCAAACCAGGTAGCATAGAGGTTAATCTTCTTTTTTTATTTGGTCCATTCATTTTTTTAACTCCAGCTTGTTGAGGTGCTGATGTGTGCCCACAGTAAAAGGCATGTTATCTTTGCAGTCAGAATTACTAATCTCTTAGTTGAATATACAAAAACAAATGGGCAAATGGTTTAATTTCTAACTAATGCATACACATATAGCAAAGCTTTGGTTGGAATTTGTCAGAATTTTGTGATAGCAATAAAAAGAGGCCCTGTCTGCAGGGGTTGAAAGCCCAGCTTTACCTCAAACTGCACTAAATCAGAATCAGAACACTTAACTTACCCCCAACGGTCATCATTTATCATGGCTCAACTGCTATGTTGGTCAGCCTTGAATTTTATACTTCTCATCTCTAAAATGCACTATGACTTGTTGAAGACCAGTTCCTATTTCACTCGTTTGCTTGTCAAATGCTTTGCAAAAGACAACTGTTCTGGTGGTAAACACATAACAAACCACTGAGCTTTTGGGGTTCCTCATGGAAGCATATTAGGTCCCCTTATCTTTCTGTGCAGTAAATAGATGTGCTGTAAAATTGCTTGTATTGTGATTGACAGAAATCATAATGTTGGTATATAGCTTAATTTAACAAGTCTATTTTATAGTCAGTAGAAATATAGAGTCAATTATTTTCAAAAATAAATACATCAATATTGCAAAAACTGAGTTTTATCACCTCCCTGCTCTTTCTGCTCAAGGTAAAGATTTCACTGGATAGTAAATCACTAATTTACTCATAACTTTAAATATTTGCGAAAGCTAAGTACGATAACGATACACAGAGGCCAACCTGGACTTGCTCAAACACTTACAAAATAATAAGAATAATGATAATAATAAAATAAAGCTGTCAGAGATCAAAAGCCATTCATACAGCTGTATAAGGTTGTAGGAGTTTTGATGAGTTATTAAACTAAAAATTCATCAGTTGCTCTTTGTTTTGCATTCAGATAAAAAGCATTATATTGTACCATAAGGCATTTTGTTCACTGCTTATAACACCTCATAAACATTGCAATAAGATGTTATTTGAATGCTTATAAATATGTGTGTAAAGCCTTATAAATGCATTTATTAAGCTATTAGAATGCATTATAAGTTGTCAGTTCATTCTAAGTGTTACAAAAAGTCTATAAAAAAGTCAGTGATTTACACTTCTAATACAGTATTTATTTGGTAATCACCAAATAAACAGAAATCAATGATTTAATGACCCTACCAAGAAAGATGTTTTCTTAGCATTTAGCATAGCATCAAATACACATTACCATGTGTGTACAGCGGCATTGGCAGGTGGCGGATGGTTGTTCATGGGTTACAAGGTTGGGCTCCTGATCTTTCAGTTGGATGCTCTGGTTCAGCCTGGAGGTCCCCTCCTCTATTTGACCAGATGGTGGGTCGTACAGCACTCACTGACCCACTCACACACCCTGCAGGGTCTTGACGTGTGTGTCTGTATGAGTATGTGTGTGTCAAAGCATGTGTATGTGTGTTAAGTTTGTTTCGGGAATTTTCATACACTTGATATGCAACTGCATGTGCTTTTTTCTGTACAACATGTGCTCCAAGATTACATTCAATCAGCTTTGCAGAATATGTGTGCATACCAACACAATAGCTACTTGCACTTGCGCTCACCCATGTGTATAAGCACACACACACTCTCCTTAACAGAAATTGACAGCCTGACACACACTTGCTGATATAAAATAGCATCTGCAAAGAAAAGAAAATGTGAAAAGATGAGGTTATAGTAAAGCACACACCTCTCTATCTCTATCTCCCTAACACAGAGAAACATGGCACAGCACAAAGCTGTCTATCCATTCTCCTGTCTCTCCCTCCCTCTCCCTCTCTTTCTCTACGTCTCTCACAGTCTGCTCCGCAAAGTTATATGAAGGGCATCAGGCAGGCCCGGCGAGCCGAGTGCAGAGTGACAGCAGCGAACGGAGTGATGGCTCGGCCCGATAAACACCCATCGTCAAATGAAAAGGCTCTGCGCTTGCCATCATCCCCTGTCACAATGCAATTACTGAACAGAGTGATAGCAAGATAGCAGCCCCCACCGCTAGCCACAATGATAAAAGTATTGACTGATTTGATTGAATGATTAAAATAATGCAGACATAAAAATGGGGTGAAGATAGAGAGGGAAATGGCAGAGAGGAGAGGGAGCAATAGAAAGAGAGGGTGGGGCGGGCCGGGCTGCCAAGAGTGAAGCTTTGTAGATATGGTTATGTCATTATTGTGTGTGTATGTGTGTGTGTGTGTGTTCAGATGTTTGCTTCATCTAAGGGTGCTTTTGGTTTTTGTTCTTTTATTCTGTGTTGTTTCATTTCTCTTTTACCTGTCTCTCTGTCTCTCAGGCTGCCATTTGTGCTGACGTGAAAGAAGTTCTGCTATCAGATGGGAACGAGAAGTCCATTCAGAGTATCCTTTTATCGTCCTCTCCCTTTCTCTTTTCCTCTATCTCTATCTCTGCCTCATTCCTGCAGCACACATCCATTTTCACGCATTCATGCGGATTTATTTATAGGAAAAGTTTTGTCCTTTTGGTTTTTGGTTTAAATTACACTTAGATGTGGAACAAATTCCACCTGTGACACATTTATGTTAGAGTCAAGGGTGAATCATAGAGTTAATGGACGTAAACTAGATTACACGTGGAAAATTGAATTTCAGAGTAAGTCACTGTAGTGGGGAAACAATACTCATTATACATTACTTTTAACAGCATTGAAAACTATAAATGTGCACACCAGTCAATTTATTTTACACCTTTCTTTTACAGTCAATGAGTGAGTTATAAGTGGTTCGGGGTCACGTGCTACTGAAAATTAATATTTATGCATTTGCTTTTCAAGATGTCAAAACATAGGAGGTGTCCAAGGACGTTATTTCCTTCACTTTGTCTGTGATCAGTTTGAAGAGTTTGAGAGGTTTATCGACTAGTTATGTTAACTCTGTCAAAAGTTGTATGTTTTTTCCTTCAGTTTTCACTGGGCATGAAATTGTTGTGCCATTAAAGTGACACATTGATGTAAAATTGTTTGAAAATTAAGTATGTAATACATTGCTACTTTTTCATTGTGTACTTAAAATCACTCTCTTTTTTTGGGGACAAAAAAAAAAGCTGAAAAGGTTGGAGAAACAACCATTCTCATCAAAATATTTGTTTTTCTGAATAATTTAAACAAATCAGCGTCCGTCAACTCCTGATTTTCTTTTCTGAAATGTGTTTCTCAGGTTTTAAATTTCACTAATATTAAACATTTCAAGAGAGCTTCAGCTTTAAACGTGAACTATTATCAAGGCCAACCAGTCCTTCTCCTATTTGAAGTCTCTTGGTCTATTTGATCAAGCTTTTCCTGTGATTTATCTTTCAGTATCCTTACTTTAGCCATACACTGAATCTTCTATGCCGTATGATAAACAAGCATCGCTCTAACCTTTGTGTTTCAGCCCTAAAATCAGCCCAAAAAATTGTGGCAGAGTGAAAAGAAGAATAGCCAACCACCTCTTTTATCTTCAGGCAAAAGCAGCAGATGGGGCGCCCACAGTGACAAATACCCAGCACTTGAGCTCAACATGGCATCTACCAATCCTGGCTGCCCACAATGCCATGTTAAGAGCACAGTAATTACCATCCTGTCAGATTTTGTTTGGGACTTCATCTAATGCTAAGTCTGGTGTAAGGGCTTGATGAGTGTTTTGGAAGAAGGAACAATCAAGGTTTGTTTAAGATGTTTTTGTGTGTGGTTAAAGGTTCAGGCCTATAATTAAGTTTTTTGGACAAATCTTTAGGTGAGATTTTTTTTGGCAAGCATTTGTTCTTGGACTAGATTATTGATTAACTCTGTCAGCTTACAAACCATCTCGCGTTTTTTTTTTCCCAACCCACTTTCTGCACTTCTCCCTGTTTGAGATCCCCTTTGTCTGCTCTTTTTTCCTTCTTTCTTCTATCGTGGGTCTTTTTTTTCCCCCCTCCCATTCGCCCAGATCTTGCTTTATTGGCTTAACAAATACACAGACATAGAAAAATGCTCTGATTTTACAAAAGCAGGAAATATAAATACACATTTCTTCCCCATTGACCGATATGGCGCTTCTATATTTAGCTGGTCTTTCAATATCTCTGTCTCATCCGGCTACAGTGCTCCTTTACTGATCACAATAACATCCAACAATAACATTATGAAGCCTGTAAAGCACACGCACGCACTTAGCCAACACAAACAATACACCATTGACCGAATGCTTTGTTTCCCAGAACAAA
The DNA here is from genome assembly GCA_962446985.1 of Xyrichtys novacula. Taxonomy (NCBI): domain Eukaryota; kingdom Metazoa; phylum Chordata; class Actinopteri; order Labriformes; family Labridae; genus Xyrichtys; species Xyrichtys novacula. The sequence continues at coordinate 17,904,378 of OY660874.1, read as the reverse complement.
CACATAGAGAGAATTGTAAGTGAAATCATAGCAAGAATGGATCGAACACACACAGAAAGAGAAAGGGAGGGCTGAGAAAGACGGATAATTTTGTTCTGGGCTCGGCCAAATTGGCGCGTTCACACACTTCGGGCTCTGTGCAGCATTTCCTCTCACCGAGGAAGCTGCTGGTCTTCGCCTTGCGCTAATGGCCCACATTGTTTGTCTCACATGCATTTCTTGTGCTGCTGGTGTTACAATGGAAAGAGATAGTGGCTTGTGATATGGCTCGGTTTTATACAGTGAAATAGATGAGAAGATATGTGGGGAAAGAAGCTGTGAATGGGCAAAATTTAGATAAATCTGGCCGATGGATTTTTCCGTTCCCGTCCAAGTTGTTGACCTCATTTATATCGTGCAGACACACACACAAATACACACCACACACAGCGGAGAGACTGTTGCTGTGACCTTGAATACTCATGTGGGAAATCAATTGAAATGTTCCATTAAGAATGATTGATGCATGTCGTTGGCTGCTACTTGTCTACTTCAAGAGATGGGGAGCAAATATTCCTCCACTTTAATGTTCAATAACACTCAAATCTCCCTCTCTCTTTCACTTTTTCTGCTTTATTGGAGTGTACACAGTGTGTGTGTGTTTATGTGTGTGTGTATGTGTGTCAGTGACCTCTCCCCCAGTGGTGTGCTGGTGATGAGATTACAGTAAGCTGCTCTGCTCTTCGCCCTGTCATCCCTATGCATATCACACTGATGCACAGGTGTCCGGCGTGTGTGGGCTCATGCACGTAAAGGTGTTAACCTATATATCATCGTGTGTCTGTGTGTCTCAGAGGTCCCTTTGATTTTGGATTGGCTCTTCAGTTATCAATCCATCTATCAACTCATCACCCAGCCCTCTCTTTCTCTCTCTCTCTCTCTCTCTCCCTCACTCTCTCGCTCTCTGTCTTTGTCGATTGGATTTGTCTCAGCCTTCAAAGACAAGGAAATCCTAATTGAATTGCTTTGCAACTCCACAAGCCAGTGTATTACCAGACAACTTGACATCAATCGCCCTGCCTTTGTGTGCGTTCATCTGCGTGTGTGTGTGTGTGTGCGTATGTGTGTGTAAATAAGAGCAGCATTGTGAGTTTGTGTATCTGTGGTTAAAAGCCTTCCCATTGATCCAGATAGAGGCTGCTGTGATCTGCTGCTGCAGGCCCACTCTCTTCCCTGGAGATCATCTCTGCTCACTCCCAATAGCTCTGCATGGGTTTCAACCATATGTGTTTTTAACTGATGGTGGAGGTTGTGTCTTTTCATTTTCTCATTTTCATCTTTTCAAGATCTACAATCTCCAAAATGTGACTAGAGGACAGTGACCACGCTCTTTTCTTGATACTTATATATACATTTTTCTTTTTCAATCGTACAAACAGCACGCAGTAGCACTTGGTGTTTGGTTTGCATTCGTAACATGAATAACTGATAATAAGAAATCATATCAATGATAAATGGTAATGATTCTAACAGCTTTTTCACAAGTTTTCAAAACTGTTGTCGCTTAAAGGTACTATAGTCTCTGAGTTATGGTTGTATTTCATACAAACCAGTTTTTGTCATTGTTACATTCAATGATTGAAAGTTCAAAACCTGCAGATTGTGGCCTTCCTTTTTGTTTGTTTACTTATCTATTTATTTAATTTCAAATACACCATCATTCACAAAAACTAACATAATCATGAAAACTAAATCCTTATGAACATTTTTTTCCACTGAATTAAAATATAAACAAAGGTTCTAGAAAAACATGATAATTAACCATAACTGTAATGTTTGGTTCTCTCTCTGTAACATCAATGATACCCAGACAACTTTATGGTCATCGACTCTGATTATTCTGATTGGCAAGTTCACAAAGCATGCTGCTGCTCCTAAAATACGTAATGATCCCGTTCATTTGGCTATAGATGGTTAAGAAAAATACAGTTTAAGGACACTAATAATGACTAATTACATTAAAGAAATGTTCATCTGGTTCATCACCTGGATGGATTAACCTGTTATGTCTTTTTACTGATATTGACATAGGCGAGGGATTGCCAATGGGTGATACACGCTGACTTAATGAAGCCAGACATGGAAATAGATCCTTGACAAGTTGTCCAACATTAACTTGTTGATTTGACTCCCCCATCTTTCATTCACTGTAGTCCTCTCTGGTCCTTAAACAGAGGTCTCTGTTCAGTATGGATCCATCTATTTCTACATAACGCACTCTGGAAGAGGTACAGGCTAACAAGCAGGGGCATGTCCAGACTTTTTAAAATGGGGTGTCCCAACCTGGGAGCTGATACTGCCGTAAAGTTAATGTTAATTTAAGTCCTTCCTCTTAAACAAGGCAAATGGCTGAGTAAGATGCTATTGTAACTTTCCTCTGCACAGTGTTCAATGTTAAGTGGGGCATACCCCATACAATTCTCTCATGACACAAAAAAGCAACACTAACACTGAAACTAATAGAAACCGAACCAAAACTGAACATTTTCGCAAAAAAGTCAAAATGAAAATGAAAATTATTAAAAATTTTGAAACAGTTCTAACTTTGCTATAAACTCACCATTTTAGATGTCCTTTCATTTCAACACCTGGCAACTCATGTTTATATCTGTTGACTGTATATCGTACATTTCTACAATGACTTGTTGAATTTTTTCTTCCATAAATGTCTTTGTTTATATGTTCTGCAAGCAAACCTAGACAGTATTTATTTACTGTAATATAGGAACTGTATGAGTTTTCCTGTGTTCAATACCTGTGACAGAGAGTCTATTTATAACCTTGACTGTGACACGTCAGATGTTCGAGGGTTGGTTGAGAAAAATAGACAAGCTGGAAAGTTTGGGACAACATCTTTATCAACCAGGTAAGATTGTTTTATCAGCTCCTTATATAATGAAGCAGATTGACATGAAGGTGTTGTACATAATCTCTCCTCCGGTTTATTCATCATATCAGTCAGAGCATGTGTAGCACTTGGTTTGGGGTTGACTGTCATAGCTGAAGTATCTTAAACATGTTGTGCAAGACATTAGCTGGGGCTAATATCCTGTTGTACTACAGGGCAGTTAAACAACATACACAGGTAAGTAAGAAATACACAGGTACATCATATGTCAAAGAGATTTTCTCCCATCAGTTTGGTATAAGAATAAGATCCAGCAGATTAGAGGACAATTATTGCTTCATGGTTATATTTGAACCATATTACTCTGTGCTGATTTTTTTAATAGGTTTTATAAATCACTAACTTGGAAAACAATTGAATCTGTATGAACATAATTAAATGTTTCTGATGATATGTCAGTTTTGAAATAGATTCTCATCCAAAAACTATCAAGAAAATAATCTTACATAACAAATGGTCGCACTCTCTCACTCAAACACAAACATAGACCTCATACAGTTGGCAAGGACAAGCTAAAATGTACGTTGTTGTTGTCTCCATCTCATAATCAGCATTTTGTTATTGACTGACTGTTTTCTGTTCCATCATTTTTCCTCACCCTCCCTTTCCCTCTTTCTCTTTCTCTCTTCCTCTCTCACACATCTCTCCCTCCAGTGCGTATTTACACGGTTGGAAGATGGAGTGAAAAAGTAAACGTATAATTAGGCTACATTACTTTGATTGTTTTCTTTTCAGATTATGCCTGCTGTCATCACCGCACCGCAAGAAAGGGCGAAGGGCACGATGCGATTGGACAAGGGGGAGGGAGAGGGAGGGGCATGCCGCATGATGGTGTGCACACATGCATTTGTATGTGTGTGTTGGGGCCTCCTGCCGCGAATCGAGATTGTGTTCCTAGCCGGGCCTAATGTTTTGTTTACTGAGTGTTAATAATGCCTAATTAATAATCCCCCCACTTTGCCTAACAGACTGAGAGTGTGAGAGAAAGAGAAAAAAGAGAGAAAAAGAGCGAGAGGGAGGATAGAGGGAGCAACGGAGGGAGAAGGGTGTGGAAAAAAAGGCAGGAGAAAGCTATGAAAGAAAGCACAGACAGCTCAGGCCCTTGTACTACCTGAAACAACCAAATTTCAACAAGATAAATACACAAAAAAAAACAGAACTTAATCAGTGTTACTGTACAACAAGAACATTTTCAGAGCTTATGTGAATGTTTAGTAACTGAGGAAAAAAACTGAAGAGACTGACTGACCAAAACCTAACTATGAGACTGACGGACGCAGACTAACCCTGAAGAAACACACTGTCCTTCAAATGCACTGACACGCTCTTTAGAACATTTCTCTAAACGTCACATGTGTAGGTAGAAAATACTAATTATTCCCAAAGAGATAAAAAGGAAACAGAAAAAAAAAAAAAACATGAAACCAAGCTTTGTTATCAAATGGTGTTTGATATCTAATGGATATCCAAACCTTGAAGATATGGATGTAAATTAAGTTCCTTTCCTCTGCAGTGTATACCTGGTTGTTGTTTTTTTATGCATTTAGTATACTCATACTGCAGCAGGTGGCTTTTCAACATGATAGTGAAGGCTCAGACATGCGCTCTGGTTTATTCTAGATCCTAACAAACAACTTCCCAGGGCAAAGCATGCTGGGACAGTTTGCAATCCAAGCTTGGGGCACTGCTACTGTATTTATCTTTTTAGGAGTTTGACCAGACTATAGCATCTGTATGAAGGGCGTGTCATTCAACCACTTTATCCATACATAATAATGATCCATACAAAGCAGCTGGTACAAGACTAAATAGGGGCACTGATGAATGATTGATTGATTGATTGATTGATTGATTGATTGATTGATTAGTTTGTTGGTTGACACCACACAACTTGCTGTATCACTGTTATTTCTTTTGTGTAAAAAAAGGAGAGAATGAGGGTTGTCTGAATATAGAATTGCAATATAAACGGAGATGTGTGTTTTTCGTGTGTGTGTGTGTGTGAGAAAGTGTGTGTCTGTGTGTGCTCACAAGGTATAAATGTCAAGTGTCATGTTAGACGCTCCCTCTCTTTACCTCACAGATGACATGTCGTCCCTCCCTGACACTTTCACCAAGTCTTTACTGTGGCAGAAAAACAGCGGGTGTCAGAGAGAGGTGTCGGGGATCAAGAGGCTCAAAGTGTTGGATAGAGAGCAAAAAAAAAAGTGAACAAAGAACATCCCGCTGATGCTCTCGCCACGCGGTTTGACCAACACTGTCTTTTTCTCTCAAATAATCTGCACATGCTAAAAATCTGCTCTCTGTTTTATGGGTGTACTTACAGGGTGCTGAGGTGGGACTGCGAGTCGGACATTTCAGCGTTGGAGGGACACTTTGACGTTGTAATGTGTGCAGACTGGTAGGTTCATGCACGACCACACTGAAACACACATACAGATCTACCCCTGTGTGTGCGTTTGTAGCTTTAATTTTTGCATTTTCTATAACAGTTCTTGCGTGGCCCCCCGACAGCGACTGGACCTTCACCTGCCTTGTCCACACACACACCCACACACACGCACACACATACATATGCTCAGATCCCTCTCTCGCTCTCTCCATTTTACACTAAATTGCCTCGTTTTCATGCTTGGTGTCCCAGCAAATGGATGACTTAGGCAAATTGCAAATAATTGCGCCTTGACAAGGAAGGCGACATAGTAAGATAAAGAAAGCGTTGACGGCGAATGGAGGGAGGAGCAGAAATGGAGATGGAAATGGAGAGATAGAGCAACATAAACATAACAATTAGACGACTGGTCATTGAAATGTAGATCTTGCGGCCAATCAGAAATTACATCTTATTTATGGCTGACTTGTACTCTGCTGCGTGAGGCGAAATCCATGGAGAATTTGTGCTCTCTGCACAGTGACATCCTCAGAAAACATGTGGAGGATGAAAAAATTCATGTGTGAAGGAAGTTTGAAGTTTGTATGAGGATTGGACAACCTTGACATGTTTACACTGACATACAAAACCACAAAGGCAGAACTATAGCAGTAAATACAAAAAAAGTTTACCTTCCAAGCACCATCCTTTATTTTCTCCTTTTAAAGAAACATGTTTGAGTGTAACAATGAAAACAAAGCATAAAGGCATTTATATAGGGAGAAAAAAATCATTTAAAGAAAAAACAAACCTGTGTAGCAGAAGAGTTTATACACTCTGTTGGCCAAGGCTCTTTAGCTGTGATTGAATGACTAAATAAGTGAAATAGTTCCTTCTTGGGATTATCGGTCCACCTGTGCTGTAGAAAAACTCAAAGGGCCATAAATCACACTCAGTATGAAAAGCTAAAATGCTTTTAAAATGATATACTGCTGTGTTTAAGGTTCATTAAAATTTAGGAATCCTCAAACTCTTCTTAGATTTATCAGCTACTGGAGAGAGAGAGCAGATAGTTGCTCTGCCTGTTCAAGGCCTCTGTTACTCTCATAAGATTTTCTACGTGTAAAAAGAACAGAAGCAGGACAGTGGAAAGAAATCGTTTCCGTTTTAGGTGAAACAACATCCATGTGTGTAAATGAGCCATCAGGACAGGAAAAAAAAAGCCTCATGTGTTAATGAGGCTTGCGGTTTTTGGGGGGGACACCTTATTCCTTTGGCGATGCACTAATGCTGATTAATATCACACACTGGGACACCAATATGAGGGCGTTGATTGGCTTGGTGTTTAAACAAAAATAAAGCCTTTGTCACAGTGCTGTTGTTGAATCTCTGTGAAAAAAAATGTCTTAAAGCTGGATAAAGAGAATTTCAAGTTTTAACAGCATGTTTGAGAATAGCTCGTGTTAGCATTCAGACACTTTCTGTTGAGCCAATGTTGAGCTAGAAGGCTTCTAACGCTATTAGTTTACAACAAAACATAACATCATAGGAAAGGTGTCTATTCTCAGCTGATGGTAGTGTTAGCTTGGAAGCAGCTGAATACTAACATTAGCCGTTACCTGGTGGTAGCTAATGAGTTCTCATTTAGCCATGAAGTAGATTACAACGTTCTCTTATTGCCATATGAGGCACTAATCACAGGGCTGAGTGAGACTTTAGCGTTATGATGTGTTCAGCCACTGACCTGTGGTCGGCAGCGAAAAAAAATTTGGCCTTTTTTTTTTGCGTTGATTCATACCTTAAGACTGATGTCCTCACCTCCATGCCAGCTGCTCTCCCTGCACTGTGGCCTCTTAATGCTAGTCTCTTTAGAAAGTGGGTTTTAAATGTCGGCGCTGTTGTGTGTGAAAGATAGTTCACACACACCAAAACTCGCCTCATGTTGCGCCTGACTGGTTTATATTGCGTGGTGCCTTCCATGGTTGGTTAGATTTAGGCACAAAGAACTGATGGATTGGTCTGGGGTTGGTTATCTCGGTCAGTCGATCAGAGTTCCTCGAACTACGGCAAGCCAAGTTGATTATCATAAAAAAAAATAAATACATAGTATTGAATAGGGAAATATAAGCATGAGAAATGTCAAGTGTGGCGTGTGGTGTGAGAATGAGTCAAATTGCGTGACTGTCACACTCAAAGCCTGAGGCTTGGCAGCTCTGTAATCAATCAGTAAAAAGTGAAAGACATAGAATTTGAGGTTCAACTTTTTTCAACTAAAAAACCCAGCTCCTGAAGCTAACTGAGCTCCCCACCCCGAGGATGACAACAGCCGAGCCAATGTGATGAACAGTCATTAAGAAGCGTCCAAAGATCTGAAAGACAAGCATGATGTTTCCCCCATTTCACCGCCTTCAAACTGTTTCAAAAATAGGATTTAAAAGCATTTTGTCAGTCTACAACTAAACCTACTCACCCATATACACACATGCACACATGCTGAGAAGATGGACATGCTATTGGTTGAAGTGCTTGACTATTACCATCTTCACAAACACCATAAGTCTAAGCTTGTGTGCAGCACATGTGTATCTATCTGCATGAGTGTGTACATGTGTCCTAAGTGCAGCATTAGCAAACAGCGTTATCATTATTGTAATGTCACGGTCATTACAGGTAATAGTCAGGTACAACACCTAGAGAGAAAGAGAGCAGGCAGCTAATAGAGGATATTTTACAGTAGACCGGTGCACATGCACATGTGTGGAGGACAGACAGAGGCAGTTTGCGTGAGAACAGAGCAAATTGCACGTGAATTTCAAAAAATCGCAGGTTCTTCAGACTTCTCAGATGCTTAAGTGATGGGCTGCGTGTGCTGCGAGATGTGCTACCGTGTGGTGCCAGCATCTTGCTGCATATGTGTGTGTGAGTGAGTGATTGTGTGATAATTGTAGTGGTGGTGGTTGAAGAGTGATGGCTGACCGATTAACGGGCGCATCATGGTGATGATCACCTACGAAAAGGTCAACAATGCGGCTTTCACTCTGATTAATTATAGCTTCTACCTGTAGCAGTAGAACTGCCACTGAGAGGAGAGCGAGCAGACGAGAGGAGGAGAGCAAGGACGAGAAGAGTTCTGCGAATCAGCAATATGCTACCTGTCCTTGGAGATGGACTCGAATGCAAAAGAAGACTTGTTTAGTGTGATGGACCTATGGCATGTTATTTCTGTGCAGGAAGCAGCTTCACTGGGGGAAGTTAGAGTGTGATTCAAAGGTGATTCATATGTCGTGTAGTCTCAAGAGATGTACTTTGAAGGCCAGCTATAGATACTGACAATATCTGTTTATCTATACAGGAAATAAATAACCTTTTATTATATAATGTCACTAGTGTCTTTTATATAAACCCAGCGTTTATACAGAATTAAGATATAAAATAGAAAATAGAACCACAATACTGTCAGCAGTCTTTTTACCAGTCACTCACTTTTTGTGAATATAAGATATTAATCTATCTATTTTTTGTCCTACTCTGCTGGTTTAAACAAGTAGAGCTTAGAAAAATGTAAAGCGCATAAGAAGAGTGTTCTGTACAAACTAAAGGTCAATTATACAAGAAATTAATAGAGAAAACATACATTCCCACGTCATGAAAAGTAAAAAAAAAAAAAAAAAAAAAACAGGTTTTATGCAGAGTCAAATACAAGTAAATTTTGCCACCTGTGACTTCTGGTCACAATGATTTCAGGTGTAGGGAAAGCTTTATAACTTTTAAAATTAAAATAGTTTTGAAGGTAACACTTTACTTGACGCCTCTCTATAACGCATTATAAATATATGTATAATGTGTTATAATCACGTTATAGCACTGTATAACTATAGTTATGAACTATGAACTGTGTCATGATTATTGCTATAAAGCATTATGATCATTTATGAGTGTTAATAACTATAGTTATACAAGTTTATAAGCAAATTATAACACATCATAAATAAATGTATAATGCATTATCTATGTGGGCATTGTCAGTGAGTTGTTAACAGTTATAACACATTATAGTACCTGACTTTGTAAGTCATGATAAAATGCTTTATAATGTAATATAATTATTGCTTTAAAGCATTATGATCATTTATGACTGTTAATAACTATAGTTTTGCAGCGCTATAACGTTATTATAACGCATTATACATATATTTATAATGCGTTATAGAGATAGGCGTCAAGTAAACTGTTACCAAACTAAAAATTTGATATTTTGACAAGGGGCAGAGGGATCTCTAAGACTGAACAGTTTTCCAATAACAAAGTATCTGTAAGTGATATAAAAATCAAAATGATGGAGTGTGCCACGTTACATCTCTGTTTTTTTCTGCCTTTGTGTGTGTTATCCTGCGTGTGTGTCTGTGTGAGTTGGTGACAGTGAGAGAGGGATTCCTGCAGTGTGCGTGTGGGTGGCAGAGGATCCTTGGCTGGGATGTTGGCATGCCTGTGTTCTCCAAAATCTGTCCATGTGTGGGTACTGAGATAAAGACCTGTTTATGTGTGCGTGAGTCTGCATGTGTGACAGTGTTTTTTTTTTTTTCTTTTTTTGGACCATATCTGTTTCGGTTTAATCGCCTCTACATTTACATGATACATCCACACATAAACATGCCTCTTCCTGCTTTAGCTGACTGTCATACTGGAATCTGGATTGAATTAGATCAGTAACCTGTCTTTGTCTAGAGCTGTGTTGGAGGGTCTGAAATAATTTAATGCCTACCTGTAGAACCTTGGTTTGGGATTGAATAATCTTCATTTACATGTCAACAAAAGAACAGAAAACACAAAAGAAATCTGAGGGGTTTACCTTTAGTGTTGGTCAAAGTATCGATTTGGTTTATAACCATGAATAGTTGGTTGCCATTTATTTTTTTTACTCTTTGTGCAATCAGCACTAAGAAGCAAAAATGTCAAGAACTTAAAAAGACAGTTATATATAATATTTGTGGTATAGATTTTGTCCAGAAACCTGAAAGAGGGGTAAAAACTACACAGAGAAAGAGAAAGTGATCAGTAATTTACATAGAGTTTATCACTTTAAGACAATACATGTAAATAAACAGCCTTGCATATCGACCCTCATATGACCCCTCAGGAAACTTAGTTCTGGATGATGTAATATTTCCATGGTCTCACCCCTACAGCTTTGACCTCATCCTGCCTGTTCACATATGTGTGTAACCCGACAGATATAGCCGTGACTCTACCACATACGCCCTTTGTGACCTTTGACCTCAGCTAGTTGTGGCTGGAGTTTACTGGGCTGTCCTGGGTGGAAGAGGGTTAACACGAGACAATAGGGCCCTGACAGTCTGAGGGCAGCACATGCGACCTTAAAGTGAACTTTTCAAAGGAAAAAAACTCAATTTAAGAGTCCTTTTAGTTTATTAAACTGTGACTCTCTGCCCAGCGGTTTAACTGACTGAGAAACACCTCCTTACATTGTCATTATTTTATTGTAAAGCTATTTTTGTTAGTTGATCTTATTAATATTTGTACTTTTTATTATGATCTTGAAGGGAAACCCCGGAACTCAAACTAACAACACATGAACTGCCTCCAAATATCAATGTTTGACCTGTTTGTTAGAGAAATAAACACTTAAAAAAAATGCAGATTAATATTGCATCCTTTAATTATGAATGTGTGCCAATAAAATCTTTTAAGCCTTTCATAGAAAAGGAGAAACAACATTAGGCAATGCAAGTTTGCTCATTCTGCAGCTTTTAAATTGAAGTTTAACAGTTTACTGTCCTAACAAGGGTGTAAAATACTTTTAAAACAGGAAACTGAGAAAATACATTGACAGCTTATTTTATTAATTTTAGGAATGAACCATCATTATGAATGCACCTCAACTTGTGAGCGTGAAGCACTATTTTGAACTTCTCACTCGTCATAACAACCCACTCACTATGCATCATCTCTTCCATATCAAAGATGGCTGTTCACTCAGTCTCATGCACAATATTTCAACGACAGTAACAGTGAATAACACAACATATGAATAAAAGGCAAACTTTGGATTTGGATTTTTGTCTCAAAATTTTAAAGAGTTGGTCGCAGACAGCTCTGATACTAAAGTTTTTTTTCTTTTTGAACTGTTGCCCTCCTAATGACTTGCTGTCCCTTTCCTGCCCTTTGCGTGTGTCTGCGTTTCAGCTGTTCCCTCCACCCAACTAACACACTTCCTTGTTTTCCTTACCATTCACTTTTCCTGTGAACTGATATCTGTGGCAAAACAAACCAAACACAAACCTCTCACCTTTCAAGTCAAATAAACTTTGCACCTCTGTCTAACCTTAAAAGAACAATAAACTCGACATGGACATACACCCATCCTGCTTTCAGAGCTTGTGATGGAAAGTCTAGGATTCAACTCTCCTTTAAATATTCTGTTCTTAAATAGGACCTTTTTTTATAACCCTTTTTACCAAAGCACATCCATATCTGTGTGAGCGTGTGTAGAGATGAGTGGAGTCTGTGTTGATCACCTGATATTCCCCCTGTGATCGCAGGATTTTCAATGAGAAAAGGTCAAAGGCTGTGATTTAAAAGTCACATCCAGATTGGCGGTCCCCCGGTCAGTTGGGTGGATGTGTGGGATTATGTCAAATCTGCACTGTATTGTTGCATTTTAGTCAAATTACTCCCTTCTCATCTGTGATAATAGGTGCACACAAACACACAGACAGACACACACACCCAGCTCTGCTCCTAATGTGATGGATTGAAATTTGTCTTTGCGGGAACAGAGACAGGTGTTACTTTATTTAGAATGATTGGAGCTGATTGTGTGTGTGTGTGTGTGTGTGTGTGTGTGTGTGTGTGTGTGTGTGTGTGTGTGTGTGTGTGTGTGTGTGTGTGTGTGTGTGTGGTGTATGTCCATCACATGAAAGAACCCAGCATTTTTGACATTTTTGTTATTGTTAATCAGCTTGTTTTAGTGACTTTAATCCCATGCTGTGATTTACACCTAAGATTTATGTGGGATGCTAGTTTCTTACACGATTCAGCAGCACCACTGTAACAGAGATCCACCGCTGCTACGTCTTTGTGCTACTTTAATCTGGAGTATTACTCTGAAATGATTTCAGTATTTGCGGTGTCTCACAGGTTGCTGAACCTGGTCTTATCTTAACTTCTGATGGACTCTGGGATGCCCTTTAACACCCATGGCTGTTACTAACCGGCTGTGAATTCACTTTATGAGTTTATTTGACTAAAACTGTGGGCTGATCAACCGATGAAAATGATCCTTTTAGATGATTTTACTTTTGACGTTGCTCACATTTTCAGTATTGTGTTGTACTTAGCCTAGCTTTTTTGAAACATGTTCCTGGTTTCGAAATGAAAAAGAAAGAAACTTTTTTTTTAATATAAAGTAATACCATTTTTCACTTTCAACATTTGATATGTTCTCCTATTGAAACTGTTTTCAACATGAATACAAATATAGTTTGATTAATATGAACTTTATCATGGAGAAGAAAATGTGTAAATTGCTCAGTTGGATACCAAACCTCTGAGCCATTTCTTCTCAATAACTATGTGTTAAGCACTATAACATGAACACACACTCCACCTCAGAGATCCTTGAGAATCTGGTAGAAACTCATTGAGAAATGAAAAGTTCAGTTTGATTGTGCTGTTGCTCATACTGAACTGAGTATGTATGCTCCAAAGCTGTGTCTTGTGTGTAACAATAGCAGGTAACAAAAAAATCCCCATGACACACTTGCAAGAGAGAGTACAGCGGTGTTTAATATAAAATGGGACCAGTTAATTTGAGTTCATTAACTCCTAATTTTTTGGATTTTCTTTCCTTTGTGTGCTGTTTTTGTTTTTTTTATATCTTCATATTAACTCCAAAGCGAACACTCCAGGTATTAATTCCCCAAATTCAAGGTGTTTTTCCTCTGCTTTGAACTATCCTAGTAAAATGCGTGCAAGTCTGTGTGTAAACATGTGTGTGTTCACTGCACGCGATGGTATCTGCACACGTTGGATTCACCGATGTTCTGCATTCCTCTCATACCCCGACAGCCGCTGAGGTGAACACACATGGAAACTCAAATGTAAACAAAAAGGAAGAGCATCTTACTCATGCAAATTGTTTTTTTTTTCCTCCCTGCTTCCTGTTGGTGGATTTATTTGTGAACAAAAGAAAATAAATAGCCTGCTGCTTTATCTGCGGCTGCTATCATAGGAATGCATTCTAACCTGACTCTCTCTTTCTCTCTCTCTCTCTCTGCCTCAGTTTGTTTCTCGACCAGTACAGAGCCAGCCTGGTCGATGCTATAAGGAGATTGCTGCATCCCAACGTAAGTGTATATGGGTGTGTTAGTGTGTTTGCCCGTGTGTGTCTACTGTATGTAACTCTGCTTATCCCCTTCCTCTAAATCACCACTCTCTTCAATCATAATTAGGCCTTGACAAAAACCCTATACACATTAATGGTCTGACAGGATTAATATCATGTAATGCTTCAATGCTTATTATGAGCAACTTGAATGCATCACTCTGATCTCCGCCTCTCTCTCTCTCTCTCTCTCCTGCCTTTCCTTCATCATAAATCTGAGGCAACTCTCCCTTTTGGCCCCCGCGATAAGACCCCATGCTGTGACAGCCAAAGCAAATTGGGGGGGAAAAAAGCGGAGGCTGGAAGAGATAGGGTTGGTGTTTCTATTCATCCAAGGGAAGAGGGGTCTTCAGCACAGGGCCCAGACGGGTATAGAGGATATCTTTTCTTATGAAAAGGAGGTGAAACGGCGCAGGAGAGACAGAAATAGAGTCAGGAAGAAAGACGACGACTGTGCAGAAAAAGGAAAAAAAGAAATATGAGAGGGATGGAAGAAGTTAATTTTGTGGAAAACACATTTAAAATGCCATAAAATGCCATAATGCATCTTTCTTTGAATATTTTATAAGTGTAGGACAAGTAAGTAGGTTATGAGGTGGTTTTCAGTTCACTGCCAGGTTATTAAAGGATCAGTTCAACCAAAATTCCAAAAAAAAAGATAATAAATCAAAGCAAACAAGATTAAGATCTCAGTTTAACAAAATGTTACCATTTCTGAATTTACTAACTGGAACTGGAATGAACTGCTGATGTTTTTTTGATGGTTAAACTAACATAAGCTGTGTAATTTTGGGGGGTGAGGGAGAAATTTTTTTTTTCATGTGTGTGTTTTTTACTGTAATTAACATTATTTATTCATCTTATTTTCCTTGTTTGAATAGATGTTTACATTTTAGATGTAACAATCTAAATTCCATAAATCAAAACAGATATATAAGCTTGGTTAGCTTGCACAGACAGCAGATATAACTTGACTATGAGAATTTCACATTCTTCACAGCTGATATTACAGACGCTGACATGCACATCAAGAATAAAAGTCCAGTTCGCCGTTAAAAGCAGACGCTGCTGTAGTTGGATGACCGGCATGACATCTGGCCGTTGTTACATCTGTGTGTTAAGTCTCTCTTCATGTCTCTCTCTTTAATCCAGTGGAGATAATTCAGAGACTAATATGATTTGAGTGTCGGCCATCAGACTGTCACTGCCACAACAAGCTTTGCCAAATATTTAATAATTTGCTAAGCTGATTAAGCAATTAACAAAGCAATTAATTCTCCCATCTAATGGCACTAATTTGTTGTTTCTGACAAAGGTGGTCCATCCGGTGGGCTGGATCCCCTTAATCAGCTGATTAGAGCTGGAAGGAATCCTCTGTTTGTTTGCCTCTGCTGTGTGTTTTTTTAAAGACAGGCTGCGACTGGATATAAAGATGAAAAATCATCCGTCACAAGCAGTGATCCTGCTGTTTTCACTGCTTTTGTGTTCATTTAGCTTATGTTCTGTCAGTGTGCGTTTGGCTGTGTGTATTCGCTGTATCCATGTGTTTGAGTTAGCATCCCTCTTTGCTTCATTTAATTAAAACAATAAAAACAGGATCAACATGAAATGGAACTGAAAGCTGAAGGATTTCAAAGAAACTTTGAACCTTTTGGTAATCCTCTTAGTGTTTACAGGATGTCAGTGATGCATGTTTGGCACAAACACTCTTTCTTCTCTGTTTTTTTTCCCCTCTACACACGTCACAAACATGAGTAGACATATCAGACCTTCATGTGAGTTAACATACAATTAATTGGTCAGTTATCTATAGATTTGGCAGCAGTAAACACATCCTTTACTACACTCTAAGTACAAAAACTTGCGTTAAAAAGTCTAATGAAAGCAGTACGGCTTTTTTGCTCACAGTTTAAAAGTATCAGTAATCCCATTTCGGTAACACTTTATATTAAGGTGGCTGTAATAAGTTGTAATTAACATGTAATAAGTCACTTATAAGACATTATAAGACCTAACTATATTCTTATTAACACAAATATGTCTATATAAATGTCAATAGAGGCATAAAAAATACCTTTATTTGTCTTATAAGACACTTATATGTATTAATTAGAAACTTATTAATTATTTGTATTCTGTCAAACATTAATACGATGTTTGTTTGCATTAATTAAGCTTCATAAGGAAATATAAAAGCCTTATAATACTTTGTTATGCACTAGTAAGTTCCTCTGCAGGTACTGGATCTAAAAAAGGAGTACTTTGAAAGTAGAAGTACTTTGCAATATGCTAATTAGTACATATAAGTGTCTTATAAGACATAATAAAGGTATTAATTACGCCTCTATTAACACTCATATAGACTAATTTTTGTCAATAACAATCTAATTAGGTCTTTAAATGTGTGACGTTACATATTATTTACAACTTATTACAACCACCTTAATATAAAGTGTAACCCTAATTTCTGTTGGCTGTTTTCTCTTTTAGTTTATTTCTCTGATATTTGGCTTTAATTAATGGTAAAGCATGAAAAATGAAATCGAGTCTAAAACCAACCCAACGAGGACTATAGCTTCTGAACACGAAGCTTCGTCTCTACCTGCTGAGATCAACCAGCACTTCTTGATTATTTTGTTCAAAAGTCACTGAAAATGAACCCTCTTTACATTGTGGAGACAACAAATGAAGTCATTCTTACTATGAATGTGTAGTAATTAATATATTTGAAGGTCAAAAAAGAGATTATTCTCATTTTCACCTTGTTACTTTTGAACACTGGTCATCTGATATGCACATATTAAAAATCAAAAACTGATCTTTGTGTGTGTCAAGTTGAACATGACATTTAATATCAGTGAGCTGTGAAGTTATCAGTGTGTGCGCAAAAAAATAAGCATGCACTACATTTACTACACATCTTAAAGGGGTATTTCTCCACTGCTTCTCTCTGCAGGGCATGGCATTGGTGTTCGCCCCTCTCCGAGGTGAAACTCTGAGTCTGTTTTGTAAACTGAGCCAGCAGGCTGGACTGTACGTCACCCAACACCAGCAGTATGATGCTCACGTCATGGATGTTCACTTAAAGGTAAGTACATCTTACCTTTAACATCTTTTAGCCCAGCTTAGAAGTACTAACATGTGTGTCAATCAGCAGCTTCTTAAAAAAACAAGCACTAAATCAGGTCTCATACTCTTCATTCACCTTTAATGAAGATACTCCATATTTAAAGACACTCAGAGAGACACACCAGAGTAAAAACAAACTGTTTTAACTCAGCACCCTGAGACAGACAGAGAGAGAGGGAAGGAAAGGGAGAGAAAGTGACGGTGAAAAAGAGAAAAGGAGCGAGAGAAAGCCCATGAGTAGTCAGTGTTAAAAGAAGTGGTGTCCAGCTGTTAACTCCATTACACACACAGCTTCAGAAGAACAGGACAGCAAGGAGTGCACTAAATTGGCTTACACACGTTCACCTGCACTGGAGGGACAATTGGACAGACTGGCCATTAAAGTGCCCGTTAAAGCAGCCTGAACCTCAGCATGGAATATCTCGCTACCTCTCTGTTTGTCCGTCACTACATTTAATGTTCACAATTACTTACACTCTATATCCAAGTGATTCTGGACCCTTTCAGACAACATTCAGGGCACACGGTTATAGAGAGGGGACTTGGGATAGGTTTCAGTTTGGCTCAGGTTACATTGTCACTCTCAACCTCTGGCCCACCCTGTTGTGAGATACTCTGCAGCCACTCTTTATATGGTCTGCAACTACACCTATAGAAGAGTTCAGTCCATTTTACCTTTCTGTTCGTACAGCTCTGGACAGTTAACAGCAAATTGTTCCAGATAGTACAGGATGTAAATGTCCTACCAGTCTGAAGTCATTTAAAATAAAAGCCTGAAAGCCCTGATCTGGGACACTTTCTTCTCCTTCTAAAGCGTAGTTTTATAGCTTTCTCTCATTCAAGAAATGGCAGATGCTAAATCCAAGCCATAATAGCTCATTTATTCTTCAGCCCATAATTCACGTCAAAAAATTGAGTTGGAAAAGGAACAGATTTCACAGCTGCCCTTTATAGACGGAGAACATAAGTAACAAGTGCAGGTGTTTTTTGTCCGCTAAGAAAGGTCTGTTTCGTAGTTATATTAAAAAAGTAGACTTTTATGTATGTTCTAGTCATTCCCTGTAAAATGAAGTATGTTTCAATTTTTAAATTTTGGCCCAGAGTCTGGTAAGATTGGAAATCCAGTTGGCTGAATTTCAGAAAGGTACAAAGATCAAACTAGAGGCCATCAGCCTGTGTCACTGCTGTGGTGATGTTGGAGCCCAGGTTCCTCTTATGGTGGTCTTCAGCTGGTCTTCTTCCTGCAGATTCTCTTCAGGCTTCAAGTCAGACCAGTCAGCTAGTCAATCAAGCACAAAAAATCATAGTCAGCAAACCATTTAGTGACAGTTTTGGCACTGTGGGCAGGTGCCAAGTCCTGCTGGAAAAGAAAAGACTGAGGACTTGATGAAATACAGTAAATCAACACCAGCAGACAACATGTCACCCCTAATCAACACAGACTGCTGAGACTCTACTCTGGACTTCAAATGCCTTTGATTCTGTGCCTCTCCAGTCTTCCCCCAGAGTCCAGGACCCTAATTTCTGAATGAAATCCAAAGTTGACTTTCATCTGAAAAGAGAAGCTTTGGACCACCAGACAACTGTCCCATTCTTGGTCTCCTTAGCCCAGGTTTAACACTTCTGGTGTGGTCTCAGGTTAGGGAAAGGTTTGATATCAGGAACGCAACAGTAATTGCCCATTTCCTAAAGACTTCTGTCGCTCAAGGCACTGACACCAGCCTTAGTCCACTCTGTGTTAAGATCTCCAAAGGTCTTGAATCAACCTTTTCAAGCCACACTTTCCCAGACAACTGGCCATTAAAGTACCTCAACACTCTGCATAAAGCCAGCCTTTTTCACAGTGGTCATCTGTGACTTACCTTTCTGTAGAGGAGTATCAAGTCAGCAGTCTTTCCTGTGATTACATGTTGACTTGTGGTTAGCTCACAATTTGACTGAAATATTTTAAGATATGTTTTTTTTTATTATTATTTTGTTTTACTTTGGACAATTATTACCAAAATAAAACAAAATAAGGCTTAAAACATTTGAGTTTACATGCAGTGAGTCTAAATTCTTACTTTCTTGAATAACCAAGGTGAATTTTTACTTTATTTATTTTTTTATTTTTTTATTTTTATGTGTTGAGTACAATGGAGTATTAGGGCCACATTAAAAAAAAAATAAGAAGAAGACTTTGAGATTAAAGTTGTTCATTTATGAGACTAAAGTCGTAATAAAATCATTATTTACAAGAATAAAGTCATAATAAAATCATTATTAAACTTATAATAATGTGGTGCTAATGTGTCAAAAGATGAAGTATCTCCTTGTTTGAGAAATATATATCAAAGTACATTTTCACGAAA
Organism: Xyrichtys novacula; assembly: GCA_962446985.1. Taxonomy (NCBI): domain Eukaryota; kingdom Metazoa; phylum Chordata; class Actinopteri; order Labriformes; family Labridae; genus Xyrichtys; species Xyrichtys novacula. The sequence goes on along the minus strand of OY660874.1, from coordinate 17,885,176 downwards.
TGTTCCATGGCTCTCATTCCAACAACTGTCATCCTAAACAACAGGTCAGAGTATAAGGACTTTATTCTGACTTTATTCTCATAAATGATAACTTTATCACGACTTTATTCTTGTAAGCAATTACTTTATCACAACTTTATTCTCGTAAGTAAACGACTTTAATCTCGAAGTCTTTATTTTTTTCTTAATGTGGCCCTAATACTCTGTCATAGTTGAGTATATAGAGAGATGAGAGGTAATGTGGAAAAAAACCTGTACTTTTAAAGAAGAGTAAAAGAGCTGACTCTTAGAGCAGACATTTAAGTCAGAAGTTTGGATAAAAACAATCTTACAATGAGAGGTTTTGGCTTTGCTGTAGCAGAATTGGAAAAAGAAAAGTCAAAGTCATATAAAAACAAAGACCAATACTGGAAAAAGAGTGTCTAGACAAGACTGGTAAAAATGGAGAAAAAGTGAAATTGAATAAGTAAAAGAGGAACAGGAAGAAAAAAAGCGGCTCCAGCTGGATTCAAGTGGAAGCCTCCATTGCCTTAAATTTAAAAGAAAATTCAACTTGGTGTGCAAACACAGTGGGGAGAATTGATTGAGCGTCAAGGCCACAAATACAGTCACTGAATCATCCTAATGGTTCAGCACCTCAACAGCTGAAAAAAATTGCCACTCAGGCCTCCTTTAGTGCTTGACCGCAGAATGTGAGCGATGAAATTCAGAGTAAAATTGATCTGAGATAAAGAAAAATATCACCCTTCATTATGCTGTTTTTTCCTTTGAAAGCAAAGGGGACTTGAAATGCACACTTCCATCTCTGACACACACACACACACTTACACACACATGCAGAGTCATACCCAAATACATACACAGAAGGGTCAGGTGTTGCATATGGTAATAAGGACAAGTTGAAGTGCCCCCCTCACATCTGAAGGTGATTAAGTCTCTTCTGCTTATCTTCTGATGAACACCCTGAGCCACCCTGTGCAGCTTTGTGTGTGCGTGTGCGTGACTTTCTGACCATTCAACACACACACAAACACTGACATAGACACCGTGTGCATGCAGCTAAGAAACAAGCTATATCACAGTCCCACACAGACTAGACATCATTCAGACAGCAGATTGGCTAGACATTACACACAAACACACACACACACACACACAACATGTGATGATATCACTGCGAAACATGCACACACTATTACACACACACGCACACACACACACGTCTCAATGAGCAGCTGCTGCTAATTTGCACTACAGATTAGCTTTCCTCAGCTATATTTGCTTTCAGTGGGTGGGCCAGAACACAAGAAAAATGCATATCAGAACCTGCAGTGGAACACACACTATGGATTTTCTTTCATTGCAGCTTAAAACAATCAAAGACGTCTCCAGCAGAAGCAGGTGTATCCATTTAGAGGCAAAAATGAAACTGAAAAGCCTATTTGTTGTTCTCTTTTAATACTAAGAACTTAATCTTTGAAAATGTTTGTGGTCTGTAAACAAACACCCGGTGATAAAAAAGAAAAACAAACAAACATAATGCCTGTTTTGGTTGTTTTTAGATAGCAGCTATCACTGAGTGACATGTGCAGTTTACATTTTGTATAAAAACATCAAAACTTGTCATAAATATTGAAATCTATATGTAATTTGTAAAATATTTATGAGAATGGTGCAAAAATTCAACGGTTTTCAGCAACAGCAAAGAGATAAATACGATTTCTGACACTGATGTTTTTCTGACACTCACTTTAAGAGAGACTTTAATCTAATGCAGGGCAAAAACAAGTGTTTTCATCTAATTCATGATCAAAAGTAGCCTCATAGGGCTCAATGTAAGTTATTTTCACATCACATGTCTGGACAGACATCTTCAGAATAATAAGCTTCACATGTACATTTTCCTCACTTTGTTTGAAGACACATGTGACTTGTGGCAAGAGTTACAACAAGCTGTAGTTTTGCTCGTAATATCTTGAAATAAGATGTTTATCTGGACTTGATATTTGAATGCAGCTCATAAAAAGTCAGAAAAAAAAACACATGCTAAAATTTGAGTTTTTACAGGATAAAAATGTATTTTATTCATGTTAAAATGGTAAACTCAGGGTTATAAAGAGTGAAGGTTTGTTAAAAGAGTTTGAGAAATTAAAACGCCTCAAAACTGAAAACCACAGTCTTCCTTCTACAGACATTTCATCTGTTTTCTAATACATTTTAGTCTGAATTCTGGCACAGACTGTGGATCTGCAGAGGCCATAAGTTTGCAGCAGACTCTAACTACACTCAGACTTGTTGAATCTTTAAAGCGACGTCAGTCTGCAGTTGGTTGGGTTTCCACATGTGCCTTTTAGGCCCAGTTTACTTCTTTCCATGCTCCCATTGCGACTCACAAGCTCCTCCATCTGGCACAGAGGCTGTTAAACAAACGTAGCGCACATAGCTGTGAGTAGACTGGCATCCCTTGCTGTGCCAGATCCGACACACGTCACATTTGATTTTGTTTGGAACGGGCTGCCTGTCTCAGTGTTTGCTTTGCATGTGCATGTGCTTGTGTGTGTATGTGTGTGTGTGTGTGTGTAAAAAGGAGAGAAAGAGAGGGGAATGTGTTTTTACAAATTCTTTTCAAAAACATCTCTGGACCCCCGGCTCGCTTCTCTGCAGTTTTCCAAACATGCACACACACTTTCACCCTCTGACACACACACTTGAGGGACTGCAGACAGCATGCAGGCGGGCCCGATGTGCAGCAGCAGAAGCAGCAGCAGCAGAGCTTTGTGTGTATGTGTGTATGCGTTTGAGTGTAAGGCGTGTGCTGGGACGGGCAGACAGGGCTAGCGCGTTATCCTCTTATCCCCACTGTTGTGGAATAGAGAGGCAAGCAGCTGGAGGGACTGCAAGCAGCCTGATAATGCCAGCGCTATTTTCTAACCCGCCATCTTAATCTTGTTACTCAAATGGTTGTGAAGAGAGAGTCATGAATTTTAATTCCTCTCAAACACATACATGTACACACACACACACACACACACACACGTATGAAAGAGTGTGTGTGCACATGTGTAGCTTCCCTGTCTCCCTCACATGCATAAATAGTATCCCCACTGCGTCCGTGCACTCACACTCTCCCCCTCTCTGCCTCCTTCTTTCTCCCTCCCACCCCTTGCTCCTCCCTCCCCCTTTTCCCTGACATATCTTCCTTCACTTGTCTCCCCTCTCCCTCCCTCAGCTCCCCCTCTATATCTTCCGATTTCCTACATCACAACCCACTTCTCTATTTATTCAAGCCTATCCTTCTATCCCTTCCTCTACTCGTCTCTCCATCCAGCCAACCCCTCATTCTCTGTTTCCTAATCCTGCCGAGAGAGACCCCAGACATCCGGTTCATCCATCCCTCCCTCCCTCCCTCCCTCCCTCGTCTAAAAGCGCCCCCCCACCCCCCACCCCTTTCCACCTTGTTCACTTTCTCTACAAGCAGGAAGAATTAAAAGCGAGTAAAAGTAGATGGAAGAGAAACAGAGAGGCGCAACACGGCACCAGAGAGAGAGAGAGAGGAAGAAGAAGAGGAGAGAAGCTGGGGGAAAGTGGCAATAAAATAAATGACTTGCACCTTGGAAAAGAGAAAAAAAGAGAAAAGATTGTGGAGGGGAGGTGGGGAGGGTGGGGTGGGGAGGTTGGGTTGAGAGCCGATTTAGCCAGCCACCCATGAAGCTGATTAGGCAGCCTGCGATCAGGAGGAACAGCTTTGCTTGTTAAACTTTTCACCTCTGCGAGCTCTTAGCCCTCACCGTGTTAAGGCCCCCCCCTCCTCCCTGCCTCCTCCTCTCCCTCGTCTCCCTCCCCTCTCCGTCCCTCCATCTATCGCTTCCTCGCTCCTTCCGCCTGGTAGCATTTGAATGTGAAAGCTGGCCAGGGTCCCCATCGCAGGCTTAGCACAGGGGGGAAAGCAGCTGCCCCTCCACGCCCAACCAACCCCCTGGGCCGTCTTCTCTCTCTCTCTGTCTCTCCCTCTCTCCCTCCTTTACCCTCTCTCCCTCTCTCTCTCTAGGGGTCAAAGGTTCAACTAGCCATGTATGCAGGAAGATAGCGCTCGTGAAGGGCACATGAGGGTGACGAGAGAGGGAGACTAAATGAGTTTGTCTGTACTCAACTATTGAAAGTGCAGAATAAGGACAGAGGGTTTAGAGGTGAAGATCTCTTTCTTTCTCAGGGTAAGGTGCGAGAAAAAGAAGGGAAAAGGTCTTCATGAAGCATTTATGCTCGTGTGTTGGGACATTTTGGACCATGTCTACATACAAGACCGCTTTATCTGACTTGTTTTGAGGTTTACCTGTTCAAAGAGGTGCTTCACAGAAGATGAAGTACAATTTCGAAAGCGATGGAATCATCCACTTCAAAAGGCGTCTTCCTTTAATGAGCTTTTCTGACAGCGCAAACATGGAGTCGAGTCAAACTGATCCGCTGGATGAGAGTTGTTTGTATTTTGTCTTTTAAACTCGTCTATTTTTTTATTGCCATCAACCTTTGCTTATAATGTCAGATTATTGAGGATCATTTCCTAGTTAAAATTATATCCAGTCATATAAATATGCAATTAAAGACAAAACAGTAAGGGGAGATGAATATCAAAAAACGAGATATTTATAAGGCCACAAAAATGTCCCTTAATAGGAGATTTTTTTACACAAAGTGTAGACAACTGAAAGGTAAAAATGAAAAACGGATACGTGTTAAAAGCCTCTAAATGTATTACAGTTTTGTTCATTCAATGAGTATTTTAAATGAAATAAAAAATGAATGCACAGTTGGAAATGATTTACACCTACAGGCTGGAAGGTGAGGTTAAGTTACTCAGTTTGAACTCATGAGTAGATTTGATTTAAGTGAGGGAGCTGGCCTTTTTGTAACGCACACAATATAAGGCGAGATATGAGAAAGTTATGACACTGTTCAGTACCCTTGAAAAAAAGTGATAAAAATCATTAGTTAGATAGATAGACAGACAGACAGACAGATAGATAGATAGATAGATAGATAGATAGATAGATAGATAGATAGATATGAATTCACAGCTGAGTCTTTACCTGGTTGTTAAAGTTACAAATGCTCATGTCTGAAAGCAGAAGTTTACAGAGTTCTTATTTTCTTTAACAAAGTCAGATTTAAAACCTTACAAAAGTCATGAGCAAAGAACTTTAGTTGTGAAGGATAAAATAGTCTGTCAGTGTTGGAGTCTGAGCTGCATAGACGATCACTTCCACAGCACCTACATGCAGCTGACGGGAGTTAAGTTTGGGTCAGTCAGGGATCCTGTTTGTTGTGATGAAACCTTTTCACACAGTTCTCCTCAATCCCAGTCCCCACACACTGAAGTACACACACTCACACACACTCTCTCACATGAGCAAACCCAGTAAACTCACTTTCATAAGTCTCTGATCATCTGTCCAGAAACTGAGCGAGCTGATTAGCCATGTCTGCTAAAAAGAGCTCTAAATGGGCACCGCATGGGCACTACACGTAGCTGAATGTGTGTGTTCAGCATGAGTGTGTTGCTGAGGGCAGAGGTATGCAAACTATAGAGCCAGGAAACAATGAAATTATCAGTTGACAAAAAACATATTCAGCCTTTTTCTCTCTGAGTCATATTTCAGGAAAAAAGCCAAACCTTTGGTTTTTATTCAGTGTCAAATTTTTTCCTTCTCAATAAAGCTTTTGATCACAGTTAGCTGATTATCCTTTGAATTTGGACTTGTGCTAAGAATTATTTTTGTATGAATAACAGAGAAAATCATTGGAGGATTAGTGTGCAATAAAACCAATCAACTTTTTGCATTGAAACTTTTTGTACAACTGTTCGTATGAATCATAGGTATTTACCCTGTATGACTTTATTCCTCTGTGCCGTACAATCATAAATTATTAAAACCATTAACTCAATAAGAAATTTTTAATGCCTGGAACCAGAATAAGGGGGCTGATTTCATCTGGGCATTTAAAGTGTTTTTAGAGTTTCCACACATTATATTTGCAATAAATGATACAATAGACTGTCAAAAGTCAGCAGGGCAAGGTTTGTGAACATGTATAACCATTTAAGCATGCAAAAGACCAGATAGGCAAATAATGATTTGCCCACCAGTGGCGCAAAAGTCGACACAAACCAAAAGTTCCTCACAGGAGCTTTAATTTATACATATTTAAACACCTGAATACTTTCTGTTTACTCACCTCATTTGTACAAATAATTCACTCTATTTGTACCATATTGTTGGTGCCTGATGATGCAGATTTTCACTAGAGAGGAGGGGTCTCTTTCAGGTTTTATCAGTGTGTTTTCATCTAATATGGTTGAAGTTGATTATATTGCAAAGAGTTATTTTTTTACAACCTACCCTAAAATCAGACCTCCTTACTCACTTTCTTTCAAGTGAACTTCTTTTTATTCTTTTATTTTTTTTATTCTTTTTATTCAAATATTGAATAAATTAAAAGTTTTGGAGAAGTGAGTTTTAATATTGGATGTTAAAAAACCACTGACAGCTCTTTTGAGGAGGAATTGTGTCAGATAACTAACACTAACATAAATATTATTGAACCTTCCACAGCCAGTGTCTGCTCTGAATCCACATTATTGATAAGTTAAATGTGTGTTTGAATTGTCTCTATAGTTAATGTTTTTTCTTGTGTGTGTATTTCAGATGCTGAGAGAGGGAAAGGAAGCGTATGACGAGAACATCCACTATCCTATTCTCATCACCCTGACCAAAGGACCTCAACCTGCCGGCCTCACTCCATAAAACCACACAAGTGAGCCTGCACAGCACTGATCCACATGCTGTGTGATGTACAATGTAGGTTAAGGCAGCGTGAACAATTTGATCGATGACGTCTCAATGTCAGGGATTTAGTTTGACTGGCACTGAAGGCAAATCAAGCTGGGGTCAAAATGAAGACATTTTGACACATTTATTTTGACCCCAGGGAGGATTAATTAACAAACAGAGCAGGTATTGATTTTCAAAGTATTTCAGCTTCCATGTTTTGCAGTTTGAAGTGCTGATGAGGAAAAAGCTTGATCCCACTGCAGTAAACTTTAACGTTATGATAAAAGAAAAAGGAGAGGCAGATTTGTTCTGACCTCTTGTGCTTCACACTTTCTTTCATTCGTCAAACAACTACGCTCAGTCTCCAGAGCACTCACTAGGTCAGTTGGCTCTTAAATCAGTTGGCCGGGCTTTTAAATCATTGATTAAATTCTTAATCACTGCTTTGATCAGCCGCGCAGGAAAGTGAACCAAACTGCCAAACGCCATGCAGCCTGCTGGTCAGGTAACCATTCAGTGCTCTGTCAGCTTATCAATAATCTCAGTCATCACCCCAGACAGCAAGCCAGTTGTTAGTTATTTAATGGACGTTTCCTTGTTCGTTCATTCATTCATACTGTAGGTGTCAGTGATTCAGTCATTAACCAGCCTGTATTAACCTCTGCCACTGTGTTTCTGGCCTCAGCATGGAGGCCAGCTCTGATTCATTAACTGTCACACACTGTGGAGCTGCTCACACTTCCCTTTGTGTTTCCTTTATTTCTCTTTGTTCCCTCCTACCCTGCATTAATTTTTCCTTCTGTACGACTCATTCATCGCAGTCAGAGGTCAGTATTAAGGACTTCTTTTGTGCATTACGTACAACAGTGCATTAACATATTATGGCACATTCAGACTGCGGAGTGACTGTTGCTGCTCGGGGGCTGCAGCTCTCATAGTTCACAGCGAAGTCATCATGGATAGAAGTAGTCTGCACTGCGTCACATTATTGTTTCATACTCCACAGCTCATTTTTGAACCTAAATACACGTCAGCTAACTTCACCTCAAACTACTTCCCCACTGTTTCAGTAACTTCAGTGTAACCGAGCCTCAGATCAAATATGTCTGCTGGATTTTTGCTGACAGACGTGATGGCCTGAAGTGAAAGGTCTAATGAGCAGTAATCAGATCCTGTTGCATCTGCTCCGTGCTGCTGAAATCTCCCAATCTGAATGTGCACATACGCTGTTATGGCCCCTTTATTTCATATTTACCCTAAACTGACCCGAATACTGTGGAATAAATCCTAAAAAGAAGAATAAGCTGCAGACAGACCTCACAATCCCAGTCTTGAACTCTGAACGATCAGAGGCTATAATGACATCTGGTGTTATGTGAGGTCATGAGAGCAAATAAACAAAATTAAAGTCTCAAATGTACAAGAACTAAGTTGTAATTTCATGACAAAGAACTCACAGTTACAGACTATCATCAAATAGATGTAAATTTACTGTTCTGTTTTTGTAGATGTGCAACTTTGCTCTCAAAGTCTCGACTGTTTTCTCCCTCAGCCTGACCTTGATGTTCTATTTGTGTGTCTTGCACAGCAGGGTTAAAATATTTTTGCAAACTATCTGAAGTCATTAAGGCAAAATACAGCATTTATCTTAAAAATAAGGAAAATCAGCATCAGAACATGCTTTGTGCAACTGAAAAAGGAATTTTCCCATTATGTTGTTACTTACAGATACATTCAGTCAAAATTTTTTCTTTCTCTTCTTAAATTTTTCACATTTTCAGACACTTATTTAGTTCATCTTTAAAGTTTGTTGTACACCATTTTCTAATATGAGCATTTTTACAACATTTAGCAAGGGGCTAAACAAACCTTATTGTGTTAACCTGAGATCAGGATCTCTTTCACAAGGGTGACTGGGTCTTGCCATTGCAAACATTTCCTTCACAATATTATGTTTGCAAAGGACTCTGGGTAAATCCCAAGAAATGCAGACTAGGGGAAAATACAAAGTCTGTGTAGGAGCTTGATGATCGGATACTGTGACAGCTCTAACTATTCACACATGCAGGGAGCACACCTCAAGGTCTATGAGTCTGTACGAGTGTGGGCCTAGTCTCTGACCTACAATGATCACTGGTTTGCTTACAACCATAAAGCCTTGTAGTCTTCTTGCATCTTCGGAGGGACATATTCACTTTGAATCTTCGAACATTGTTAATTAACATAAACAGTAATGTTTTACAGTATTGTCAAAAAAACATTATTTAGTCATCTCTGGTTCCACAGTTGGGGTTTTTCCCATGTTGCTTCTATTGATGCAGAAAACACAGAGACAGATTGCATGCATGGCTTGGTGTTAAAAAGAGAAAACTACATCTGTGACTAAATAACGCTTAAAGGGCTTTGGTTGAGTTTTCGGTATGCTTGTCAAACACAGAAAATGCCAATGAAACGACTCAGAATAAGAATAAAACATGAATCAGCATTATCTGGTAGATATCTCCAGTGAGAATATAATTTAAAATTCTGGTGCAACCTCGAAAAACCAAAATTGAATTTTCTTTTTCTTCTGCTCGCATTTATTTCTATTTCCCGTCTCTCAGGTCTTCTCCCATGTATTCACACATTTTCTGTTTCTTGAAGTTGAAGAGAAATGCCAAGTGTCTAAGGGTCAGTCGAGCCTTGAGTTGTACCTATCACTAGTAAAGTGTTTCATATTTCACTGTGATTTCATACTTAGCTGTTCATCAGCCAATAAGCTATGCAGTTTCTCGGACTGTCTTCATCAGTGCCCACGAGATTGAAAATGCAGTGAGAGAAAAAAAACAAGTGAATGTTAGGAGTGCTTCATTACTTTGTACCACAATACAGTTTGCTGTTTACCTACAAAGTCTGCGGACAAGCAAAAAAACAAAAAAAAAAATGTCCTGACTGTGAGTGTGCTGTGACTTCATCACTGTTAAAATCGGTTTGGCATCAGGCAGCAGTGTTAATGTTAAAATCCGCTCCGTATTGCTGCTTCTTCCTAAACCTTTGCCTTCGTTTGTGACAACGTTTTGACCTGGTTGCATCCATGATCTGCTGTGACTTCTACATTTTTTTTTTAATCGTGATGCTGTCCCTCCTAGCTGTGATGTTGGTGTTGTGTGATGATGGGACACTTCCTTCTCACTGTGACGACACTGACAAATCAAGAAAAAGTCAGGCAGTAGATGTTAGGCCACAAAGTGTGTCAGCTGAGATTTACCTGCAGAAACATCTTACAGAGTGATGTTGGCGTGTTGTTTGATTTCTCATTGAGGCTTTGATTTTGATTCCCTTAATTCTCTGAACTGTTGCACATTCACAGAGTATGTCCATACTTTCTTTGTCTCAGTTTTGACCTTCTTTCTCTCTTATCTCTTTGTGGCTGTTGCAAACAGAACTTTGAAAATTGAGAAAAACAAACAAAAAATAAAATCAAGCTGCTTGAAGAAGTTTTTACCTTTGCAAGAAAGCCAGACATTACATAACAGATGTGTTGAAGTTTTAAAATCCAAATATGTTTTGGTATTTGACTGAAGAAAAAGACAAAAAAGATTTAGCACAGTAAACAGTCAAGTATTTCGATTGAGTTTGGACATATTCTCTGTGTTTATTCTGTGTGTTGTGTTAAGTCTGCTCTGCTTGACTACTATTGATGGTTTGAACTCTGTATTCTTCAGTTTAAGAATGGAAGATTTTTTTGTGAATGAATAACAATAAAAAGATTCATCAAGAAATTTGGGATAGTAGACTATTTATCGTTGAGATTGTTTATTGCATGTGAGGAAAAGTGCATTTGAGTCATTAGATTTGACTGTATTTGATTTCTTAGACATAATTTTGCAAAAATATTTTTCTTTCTAGCTGTTTGAAAAGCTTCATGTTCTTAATGTGTGTGTTCCACTCTTCAAAATTCAGTGTTGAATGTTCACAGATGTAATAAAGTTTCATTGAGGCCTGGATCGGCCAATGTTTCAAACACAATGGCCTCCTACAGGCTAAGCTGGTGCCAGACAAGGTAACACACACACACACACACACACACACACACACACACACACACACACACACACACACACACACACACACACACACACACACACACACATATCAAGCCCAGTCAACAGTGTAACCCTCCACAGGAGGAAAAGAGAGAGGGATAAAGGAGGGAGGAGAGGCAGTACACAGCAGCTAATCCTGCAGGCTCACTCTTCTGTTTATCAGTCAGGAGGAGGAGGAGGAGGAGGAGGAGGGAGATCCAGCAGAAAAGGGAGGGAACGCCGAGGCCTCCTGATCTGTCTTTTGATATTTTAAAGAGCTCTGTTCTCTCCTCCCAAACACTCTGCGAGGGGAGAAAAGATAGAGACAAAAAAAGATGTAGACAGAGGAAAAAAGAGAAAAAGAGAAAGGCTGAAAAAGACAAGAAAAAGGAGAGAAAAGAAATGGAACAAGACCCACTGAATGGCTCAGGGGAAAGGGGAAGTGAGACAGCTGGAAACAAGGTGAAACTAGATCGAAACAGCGGGGGAAAAGCTTCAGCCATGAAAGAAAAAGAGAAGCTGACTGAGAGGCTGAGATTGACTGGCCGAGTGAGTGATCGAACGAAGAGAAAGAGAGAGACAGAGTGCTCCTGGCTCGACACAAGGGCCCCATTAACTTGACCACTTGCCCTTTGCACACAAAGGCAGGGCCGGCCCACTGCCCCTCCCACCCAATTATCCACGATTAGGCTCAGTGCACTGTGTCAAGATGGAGAGGGGAGGAAGAGAGGAGAGGGTGGGTGGGAGGGAGGGAGGGAGGGAGGAGGGCGAGCACAGAGAGGAGGAGGAGGAGGAAGGGAACAGAGGGAGAAGTGAAAGAAAGAGAAAGGACTGGAAGTCATTGACAGGGTGATGATGGAGGATGACAAAGTGATTGATACACTGGTGGGATCCGAACATTTGATTTAATACTGTCCATGCATGGAAATTTAACTTCCAGCTCAGTGTCAGCTAACTTCTGCCTCTGTCACCTGCAACTCCTTTTTTTGTCCCTTATTCTCCATCCATTCATATTTATCTCCATAAGTGTGGTTGCTGTAGAGCTGCGGATACAAGGATGGCATTTTTTGTATATCTTGAACTTCTAACCAAACATGTCTCTGTTTTTCTCATCTACACATCTCAAGGCAGTGGCATCATTCTGTAGAGTCTTGATTCTGGTTCTTTGTGTTCAATATAAGTTTAATATCCATTCTCTTTTTAGCTCTGATTTACGTAGTCTTTGAGAATTCATAAAACAGTCACAAAACTCAAAGTGGGAGCCTTAAAATGAATACAAAATACTTTTGGGTAACACTTTACTTGACGCCTATCTCTATAAAGCATTATAAATATATGTATAACACATTATAATCATTTTATATATCATATATCATATCATCATCATATCATTTTATAGCACTGTATAACTATAGTTATAAACACTCATAAATGATCATGATGCTTTATAGCAACAATCATAACCCATTATAAAGCATTTTATCATGACTTACAAGGTCAAGTATTATAATGTGTTATGCTTATTGTTATAAAGCCTTATGATAATAAATGAGTTTTTATAATGATAGTTTTACAAGTTTATAAGCAAATTATAAAACATCATAAATAAATGCATAATGCATTATCTATGTGGGCATTGTCACTGAGTTGTTAACAGTTAAAACACATGATAATACCCGACTTTGTAAGTCATAGAAAAATGCTTTATAATGTGTTATGATTATTGTTGTAAAGCATTATGATCATTATAAGTATTTATAACTATAGTTATACAGTTCTATAACATCATTGTAATGTATTATAAATATATTTATAAAGCGTTATAGAGATAGAAGTCAAATAAAGTGTTACTAAGTTTTGTTTCCAATGAGCCTAAAGGGGAACTACAGCCAGAGCATCATTTGTATGGCAGAAACTATGAGAGGTACCTGTACGAAACAAAGTAATTTACTTGTGTGTATAACAATTGCCCTCTTTTTCTTCTTCTTCTTCTTCTGCTTTATCTTCCGACCAGTGTATCAAATGCAATATGAATCCATATCTTTTGAGATCGTTGGACTATAAGGGAGGACTCCTTGTAGATATGACAGCCTCATTCAGTGATTATTACATTCAGGTTATAATACACTAATACAGACATTACAGATATTATATTCTCTTTTTACTTAATTTGTTCTTCCGTGTGCTGCTAAATTCCCTACAAATTGGACCTTTAAAAATGCCCATTTCTACAGTAGAAATAAGCATGTTTGTTGTATTTAATTTTGCATAATTAGGGACATTGAGTTAAAGGACAGGCAGGTGCTTTGTAGCTGTTTGCCAGAAAGCTGAAAGCCTGCTCAGCTCCATCTCTTCGCCTGTGCAACGGTTGACAGAAAGTTAGGTGGAATCAGCTCATCCATCATGGCGACCCCCATCATTGGGTGCCCGAATTCTTCAGACAGCAATAGGCGGACAGTACTTAGCTTAAGTCCATGTTTTAAACAGTCTATGACAGAAATACATAAAAACTAGGGTGACCATACGTCCTCTTTTACCCAGACATTTCCTCTTTTTTGGGGGATGTCCGGCGTTGTCCAGGGGAGTTTATAAAATCCTTCAAATGTTCAGGTTTGGAAGTTTATGAGTTAGAGGCGCATAAAAAACACTCGACCCGACCTGAAAAACTCTCAAAATTAACTGCGCGCAACTCCGTGACTCTGCCCCCACATAGTCGTGTTCTCTTTTTGGGAATTGAGAATATGGTCAGCCTATAAAAACTCATCTAATAATACCCTGTACCTATGATATGTAGAGAGCAACAGGAGATAGAGACTCACAAACTCTCCCTACATGTAACACACACACACAAATCCGTCTCACCACAGGCTCAGCTGCAGTCCAGCCAACCTGGGTCATGTTGTGCTTTGTTGACACAGTGTAGTCAGCTAGCTGGCATCCCGTGAGCTTCAGGCTGGTTGCCACTGCATCATGGCACACCACTGCTAACACACACACACACACACACACAAATACACTGTACATACTGTAGGTTAAAAGCATCTTGCAGCTTTTTAAACTTGCATGAATTTGTTGCGACTATTTCTGCAGCTCTCCAGAAAGTTTTAAAAGGTCTTTAATTTTTTTGTTGTTTGAGTACAAGGTCAGAAAAATGAGTTGTTTAATTTGATCTGGGCCAAATGGATTGATTGTTCTTGTGAAGCCTTGGTGTTTTATTTGATTTGCGTTAACTTTTTTCATGCTATTGTTTTTTATATTTTATGTTAAGTAGGTCAGACTTCATTTAATGGTGTTTTTTGAGCAATTTAATCCCTGTATAAAAAAGTGTTTGTGTTTTAAGGGTTTTAGCACTTAATTTTCAGGGCTGTCTTTCTTTTAACCACATCTTCCAACCTGTTTTCTTCTGATTGTATTAAAGAAATGTCTCAAAATTTGAAACATTTGCCAGACACAGTTGAATTTTTACGTTCAGGTGTGTACTGGACATTCTTAGTGGCGTTTCTGGTGCGCTCAGGTGGTAAAGTGACCCTTTTTTCCTGCACACACAGCCAGACTTCAGTAAGCCTCATGTTTGATTGTATAAACTAGCTGATGATACAGTGTCTATATGATCAGCCAACATTTTTTTTTTCTATTTTGAACCCCCCTGCACCACCACCACCACCACCACCATTGCCCAAAATCTCTCAAAACCTTTCAAGCCTTTTCCTCTCTCCTCTCCTCCTCAAGGCAATTTGAGGAGGGCTTTTTAAATGATCCGCTCATTATCGGTAGTGGAGTCACTTTGGTTTTTCAGCTCTGTCTGCTTGCCTTCCTGTTTCCTCTTTTCCCTCCCTTCCCTCCTCTTTATCTCTCCCTGTATTTTATGGGGGGCTTTTTCTGCTCGGCCCACCTCCTCCCCCCACTACCTCCCACTTCTCCCTTCAGAATGGCTTTTTGGCCCGTTTGTTTGTGCTCATGAAGTGGAATGCAGCGAAGTCCCTGAGAGCATTTTTTTTTTTTTTCAAATTTAGAAAGCCATTGAGTATGAGTTGACATGGCAGAGTGGGAGCTACCCCCCACCCACACACACACACTAACACACACACACACACTAACACACACCACATCCACAGTTTCCCTCGTGCACACACCTGATGCTGGCCTTGACAACAATAATGTTTTCCATTACAAGAGAAGGAATTGGGAAATATGTGGAGGTGGTATTAATACAGTCAACTACAGCTGTGTGGAATAGGATACCTTCAATAGAGAGTGGTGAATGTGTAGGTTTTACCCTGTTTATCACTGCACAAAATAGCTTTTGTCACTTGTGGATACATTAACCATATATAAACACTAAAATCACTTGACTCCATCTGTTCCCCCGTAAGCGTGCACAGCTCTATAGACCGCTTTAAGCCCCATTCACACATATTTTTGTAGATGCAGACTGAGTTATCCCCGTTCTCCTGTTCAGCCCCTCTTCCTCTAATAACCATTAAACCTCTCCATCTGCATATGCAGGAGGCTGAGTTCACCGACTGACTTATTAGCTGCCTGACTGCAGAAGCTGAGGTCAGGCTATAGGCTGAAACACGGTACATATACGCTCGCTCAGTACACTGATGCTTACACATGAGCTTATAGCAATTGGCTGCTAATTAAGGGGGCTGCGCTGTTGTGGAAAGCACTCAACTTATCGCTGATTAGGTCAGGTCAGGTGGAAGAGAGAGACATGGAGAGAGAGAGAAAGAGAGAGAAGGAAACAGACTGTGAGAGACTTATAGAACAGCACAAGAGGTTTGTGTATGTTGAGAGTCCTTCCTGTAAATGTTGACAGTCTCTTGTGGCAGTGTTTACCCTGCTTTTTAATGGCAGAGGGCCCACATTAGCCACCACAGGAGCTGCGCTGAATTAACACCTGCCTCTCTGCGTACAAGCAGCTCCTTTCGGTGCCATTGTCTGCCTGTGACTCTGTCAGTCAGTTAATCAGCGAGGCCATCAATCAGGCTGTGAAACAGCAAGTTTGTCAGCAAGCCAATAAATCTAGACTTACACTGCTAATTAGTACATCCAACAAAACAAGCAACCTGTTTTTTTTCATTTGATCATTTGTCTTAACATTTTTTTAAACAATCTAACTATGATCTACCGAGACAGAAAGGACAAACACAAACAAGTGTCTCTGTGTAGTCTTTTTTAATGTGCCAATGACCCCACTGAGCATTTTTTGGTCTTAAAGACGTTTAAATCTAGGCTAGAAGAGTGGTCTCAAATCAGGCTACCTAAATCAGGCTAAAATGAACATTTTTTTAGACGTCCAAATTTTAGACTAAATCTAAATCTGGGCTATATCTATACTACACTGTATATTGCTCAATGGCTATCATAATTATTTTGGTTAAGTACTTGGAGATCAGTTGTGCATCTCACAGTTGCTTTTTGAAATAAATAGTTATTGAATAATGGGTTAAAGTGCAACGAATTAATTCCATCTAAAAAATATACAGTCAGGATAGTAAATTAGGTCTAAAAAATTAGGTCTAAAAAAAAAAAAAAAAAAAACTAGATGTTTAATAGCCGTCTGTTGCTCAGTGGGACCTCTCCTCCTAAGTTTTAAATAATGCGGTCAACAGTATGCAGCCAGGACAACTTTTTTTTACAAACATTTTTAATTTAATGGTTCATAGTGAGTTAAAATTTTTAATTAAGGAAATAGAAAACACGGCTTGCACATGAACAAGACCAGCAAAGACACCAGCAAAGAGATAAGATGTCCTTCTTCTTTCAATAAGTGAGGGAACCGTGGCCACAAAATGTCCTGCAGCTCTGAGTTTGAAGAAAACAAAACTTTTATTTTGAAAGAGCGGGACAGTGCTTCTCCTGTAGTTTTGAGAGGTATCTGCTGTAAATCTCAATCAAACCTCCATGAATGATTTTCTACCTCCCCGTGAATCCATCTACCTCCTCACCTTGTTCTGCCTCCATCTCTCTATTTTTTCTCCTCTCTCCTGCCCCCTCTTCTCTTTGGCCTATGTGCCCGTGGTCACCAGGGCAACAGCTCAGACCTACCGACCCATGTTCCCGTGGGCCAGGGGGCCATTAGGGGCCAGTCAACAAGCCTCTCTTCCTGCCACAAGTGGTGCTGGCGGGATGGAGAGGACCCTCGTCTCTGCTTTGAAGGTCAACGAGACCACAGCCCGGCACTCTGCCAATGACTCTTAGGACCCAGACCAGAACAGCAAAATGTAGCTCTCAAAGCAAAGTCCAATTTATTCACACACACTATAAAACCAAAGTTGCAAGTCTTAGGTTTGAGACTATGTCATAGATAAAATTGTGAATTACTGCCTGACTTTTACCCTTTACAAAGGTCAAAATCTGAGAGATATTTGTTTGACAAGCATTTGAGGGCCCAGCTTGTTTTAGTACTTTAGTGTTCTGATGGTTAAAGGAAGGATTGTGATTGAAATGTCAGTGGTGAACAGGTGCATTTCTATACCTTACATTAGAACAGTGATGTATCAAACAATCAATCAATCAATTAATTAACTAAAAGATCAAATATATTTTTTTAAATGATTGAAATCATGCCTAGAGTCATCTCATAAGTTTTTACAAAAACAGCAGGATCAGATCATGTCCTTGTTGTAATATTTAGAGCAACCAAACACCAATTAACCAGTAACCCACTGAGCTTTTTTTGAGTCTAAAAGAGGTCTAATAAAAGTCTAAATGTAGCCTAGAAGACTGGTCTAAAATCAGGCTACCACAGGTCTAAAATTGAAGTTTTTTAGACATCCAAATTTAGACCAAGTTTAGCCAAATCTAAATCTGGGCTTTATCCATACTACACTATATTGCTCAACGACTGTCATAATTATTTTGTTTAAGTACTTGGAGATCAGTCATGCAACTCACAGTTGCTTTTTGTAATAAATAGTTATCGAATAACGGGATTAAAGTGCAACGTCTAGATTCTGCCTACAAATATACAGAATCTAGACGGTTGAAATTAGGTCTACAAAAAAAACTAGATGTCTAATAGCCGTCTATAGCTCAGTGGGAAGCTAGCATTTTCAACAGTGACAAGAAAAGAACATTTTTTAATGGACAGGAAGCTCAGAAAAAACAGGAGAAAAACAATCTTGCCCTGAGGCGCTGGGCCTAGATAGTGACTGTGAATAGTTAGTCCTGCAAATATTAATTTTCTACAAAATTGTTTGTATTAAAATCCATTTATGGTTACAAATTGGCTAATATAATTTTTTAGAGAAAAAATTTAAACCATAAAAAAAAAAAAAACTTTGTGGAAGAAGGTATTCATTTTGCTCAGTAATCAGTGGGTTAATGTAGTCTAAAAGGGTCTGAAACCAGTTTAAATAAATGATATTCTAACTATAAAATCCCTGTATTGATACTTTTTGCAGCATTTACTTGCAAAAACAGGTAAACAAATTAAATCTGAATCTAGGTTGACCAAAAGCCATGAACACATTCCTCCCGCTCTTCTTCCTCTTCTGTGGTAGCTCTCAGGGTGGCATGCACCTGTTTCAAACTATTTTCCTGCTATTCTGTTCGGGGGAGGTAAATACTCCAGCAGCCACTTGTCTGCCTCCTTAGGGGGAAATGTACATAGATTATGTCCGCACTAATCCTTCTGTGACAAAAGGCATTTTACTTCAATACTGCGATTGGCCAAGGGTTTCAACAGATACACTCATCCTTACAAACACACACACACACACATTTCCTGTCCATGTGTGTACAAGGACATCGGTGCAATTAACCTTTAGCCGATTCAGTCTGAGTACTCAGTTTGATTGAATGGAGCTGGAGTGTTCCCTAAGCCATAACCACAACCTGAGTGAGTGAGTGAACGAGCGAGCATGTGTAAGTGCGTGTGCAAGGTAGTGTGTTTGTGATATATAAATATATATATTCAGAGAGCAGCAAGAGAGCAAAAGAGAGAGCATTTCTTAATTTCTGGATGTTGAGCTGTAACTAATGAGAGAGGGGCCGTTGGCTTATTTTAAAAATTTCTAGTTCCCATGCTTCTGTGCTTATCTGTGTGTGTGTGTGTGTGTGTGTGTGTGTGTGTGTGTGTGTGTGTGTGTGTGTGTGTGTGTGTGTGTGTGTGTGTGTGTGTGTGTGTGTGTGTGTGTGTGTGCCCCTGACTCGCCATAAGTGCAGCCACTTCTCCCACCATTGAGTTTAGACCCTGAGCTGCAGTGTTCTGGCCCGGGTTTATCCTGCAGAAGGAGAATCCTCTGCTCCAGCTTGAGTCTAGCCTTTGGCCCTGGCAGACTGTCATCTGTTGAGTCTACTAGCCTTGAGTTCTCTTTTGGTTCCAATGGATTTAGCTAAGTATGTATTGAAAATACTGGAACCCCTGAAAATATTGGCATAAATCAGAACAGCTAGCTCTTAGTTGCCCCTGTTTTGTGTGTGTATGCATGAACTGTCTTTTTCACGTTTTTGCTCTATTGCTTGTGCGTATTGTATCGTGTTTGTGATTACCTTTGCTCTATGAATACTATCCTGGACGTCTGCCATGCAGGACTAGTGAGCTGTTTATCTGTAGTGCTGTCTGTAATTTAAACAAGTGCCTAGCAAGAGAGGCAAAAGCAGAACACTTCACTTGTTGCAGTCTCTGGCCTGATTCCCCTGCAGCTTTTCTGTGCCAATGATAGGAAACATGAGTGCCAACTCTATCTCGCCTGTTTTATCAGAGAAAAATGCACATTTGGCCCATTCAAGTTGTACGGGGTTATCAATTTGAGCATAGCCTACTGATGTATTAATAAAAGATTTAACAAACCACTCCTGGATGTTATAGAGAGTTCAGAGACAGATTTTATTATTCAGTTCTCACCTGGCACCTGATGACCAATAACAATATGATTACCTCTTTTTAACGTTTTTGGATCTTTTATGCTGTCTGAAGGTAAGAAAGGTGAAGAGAGCAAAGACAGTTAGTATATCAATATTCTGTACTTAACATTTATAACTGTTATATCATTATTTACACACAAGTAAACAAAGAAAAGTTTGGACCAGCAAGTGGGGCTGTGGACAAACTTTAGAAATTTATCACAAAAAATAAAAATTTTCTCCCCCCTGGTTTTGATGTTGACAAGTAGTTACAGTAAGACTGGTTTGTGCTCAAGTCCTCTTTTTTTATTAGGGGGTTCATGTTTTCTATGCTGTTTGAGGTGAGCGTCATCACAGCGACTCTCGGCGACTCTCCCACGGAATGCGCAAAATGCTACTGAGCAAGTGGTGGAGCGCGTACAACGTTACTGCGCAATGTTGTTTTCAGGAAGTGGAGAAATAAACACAGAATTACCGAGAGCTTTTCGGCTTCAAATCCCTATACTGGGGGAAGGCGGAATCAATCTGTCCATAGAATCTATGATCAGCATTCATTATTGTTCTTCTTCACTGTATGGACCACACCGTCACCACCTCATGAGCTGGAATCATAGACATAGTCTTGGGACGTTACCCATTTGTTTCTGAAGCAGAGTTCTGAGGCTTATCAGTGGCAGCCACCATATTGGAAATGTCTACTCAACCCAATATAAAGCAAAGAGCTGGAGTTGAGTTGGGCCTTTAGCCTCGCCGCCAGCAGCTCTAGTGTGCTCATTATCTTTACGTCTTCTATACAAATGCGTCAGGAGAAAAGAATCACTCTCTATACATTGTGTGCCAAGAGAGAACAGAGCTATTCAGATCAAAACTGAGGGTTTGAACCAGGCTGTGAACATGTTAATTTGTTGTTCATGTATGTGGTTTCTATTGCTCCTGCACGATGTCTGAAGGGGACACTCAGACAACTGTAATTTTTTAGCACTTCTCAAGACCAGAGGTTGCCACTTGAACACTTGATAATACATAAGTGAAAGCATTTAATGTTGTTTATTTTTATAGGATAAAAAATGCAAACAATAATCATTCACATATAAACTATTTTCATTATTGAATGGTTATTTATGAGACTGATTTGTATTGTGTACCCCGATTCATAGCAACAAAATAAATATATAGCCTTTTGGTCAAATTTAGATCCTTTTCTTGGTTACTAATAGTTATTCCATTAAAACAGCAACATTTTTTGAAATGAAACGCAGTTAATCTGACAAAAATAGAATACTTTGATTGATTACTGTTTGATTATTGCTTTTAATATCATTTAAAGTCATTTATTTATACCCTTACTTGTCGTTCAAAACAAGGGTGAGGATAACAGAAAAAAATGTGACATGTTTTAGATGTTACAGCAACTCTTTGTTTTACAACAATATCAAATGATAAACCTCTCTGTCTCCCCTAACTTGCTGTCTGGATGCAGCAGCATACTAGAGAACACAATGTCGAGGGGGTGCCCTGCTCGCTCACCTCGTGAAGCAAACTCCAGTAGTACAGGTACTGTGTCCTCACACAGGGTCCTTTTTTGATTTCTGCCCTTGTTTCCTTTCAGCATTTTTGGTCTCTGCTGCCTTCACTACCATATATAAGCAGAAAAAAAAACGGAAAAAAAAACATGAAAGCAGGAAGAAGGGAATTAATAATAGATCAGCCAGAACATG
This sequence comes from Xyrichtys novacula, assembly GCA_962446985.1. Classification (NCBI taxonomy): domain Eukaryota; kingdom Metazoa; phylum Chordata; class Actinopteri; order Labriformes; family Labridae; genus Xyrichtys; species Xyrichtys novacula. The sequence continues at coordinate 17,863,711 of OY660874.1, read as the reverse complement.
AAAAAAATTTACAAGAAAACAGCGTCTTCAAGAAAGTTGCTGAGAAAAAATTACTCCAACTTTTTCAAATCATGAAGCAGTCTAGGCAGAAATATTAAAGACGGCCCATATCTGTGAGCATGAACACTGACTGCACTTTTTGTGTTATTCTGATGAGTGTATTTAAAAAAAATTATGTGTATGTTACATAAATAATAAGGCATGCTTGGATCTTTTATCAGAAAAGATGATTAGGCATTATATAGAAACAGGAATGAGTTGAGCCTATTTTCTTCTTTCATGGTCTTTATTGTTGCCTATACCACTGCACTGGGCCTGCTGCTGTTTATTGATATATTGTGTATGTAATCCATGACTCATTGTAATCATTTCCATTCTCCCTCTTGATTTAATTGTGCACATATGAGGCGTGAATTTTAGTCTGTTGTGTAATGTTTGTTTGAGGATAAACTGTTTCTTGAGTAAATTAATAAATGTGAGTTCATACATCTAAATGTATTTTAATGTATGGGTGCACGTGTCCATGCGTGTGTACACGAATGTCTGCTACTGTATAGCCATGTCTCCCCTGCAGTGTGCTCATGCTATAACATGGCGGTGCTAGCTCAGAGTCATGCAGCGTGCTGTTGTGCGCTGCTAACTCACACAGCTCTATTAATTAGCTGTTTGATGCTGTTAATTGGGCTCCCACTGCTGCACTAATTGATAACGCCATTGCCATTGACAACACGGAACACAAACACAGAGAAGTCTCTCGCCGACAACCTATTCAGACGCCAGAGAGCGAGAACGGGTTGGATGAAAAGCACGAGGAGGTGAAGGATGAGAGTCGGTTTTTGAAGGGAGAAAGGAGAGACAAAAAGAGATGAGATGGGCGGAGGTGAAGAAAGAAAAATGTGTCAGAGTTTTCCATGTTTCACAATGCAATTTCCAAAAGTTATTCTCCATGCTGATTACTGTTTTGGTATTCACGCCTTGTTGCTAACTTGCACAAACAACAGTCTGTGTTTAGGTTTCCATTGGATGAAAATGTAAATGCAATCTCATGTGTCAACACCTGGTAATAGCAATATCATCTTTCTATTGCCGGGTGATCTGCATAGCTCCACACCCCTCACCTCTCTAATGGCACTGTTCAGCTATTCATTGAAATGTCTGTTATCATATATAGCATGTGTTTTTACCTGTCACTGTCTCACAGCTGCAGATGCCAATGCTGAGCATTGCAAATCAAAACAATATTATATGAGCAGTCACATTAAGAAAGTCATTTTGAGAGAGGGAATGTTTGTATCTGAATCTCATCAATTAGTATTTCACATGGGTGCCGCTGGAAAAATGCTGCTATTGTAACTTTTGTGCACAGCTTTTATGATTGTTCAAAAGTTTTACTTTTGAGGCAGTTGGCCCAAGTAGAATAACTGAATGTTTTCATTTAGATTTTGTTGATAGATTTTTAATTTATCTAAGAGGCTCACTAAAACTAAGATGTCAGTTGATTAAACATAGAGTTGTAGGATTGTTATTACCTGGGTCAACTCCAATGTTCACCTTTAAAACCTTCACAGCAGGAATGTCCTCTTTGAAATGGTCCATCATTCTGTTCAACATTGTTGAACTGCAACTTCCCAGAACCTCTTTTATTGAGCTAGCATCTACTCTCCTACTGTTCCTAATTTCACATTATGAGTATTTCGACATGTGTGGTTGTCAGATGATTCATTTCTGCAACTCTGGTCACCTGGTTTCTTATCCAGCGACCATTGGACGGATTTCCATATAATAAGAAAGAAGGGTTGTTAGTAAGTGTTGATCATGGTGCGATTATAGTCCAAAATAATTCTAAAGTCACTCTATTGTTAAGCTGCAGCAGAGTCATGCTGCATCCTGCTGCTGCCATGATGGAGAATAATGACACCACTGGGCTTTTGAATGGCACATTTTACTTTAAGACTCACAAAAAATGTGACAAAAAAGTCAGCCTGACCTCCAGCGATACTTTTAATACAACCGTTCTACAAGCTGCAATCATTTGCATTTGTTTTGTAACCTTTTTTTTTTTTTTAACTTTACCAGCACAACTACCTTCTCAACTTGACAGGAAATTTAACTATTGGCAAATCCATAAATGTCTGTCTAGGGTGTGTCTGTGCTTTGCCATAGTGTAGTTGAATTCAACTGTACTTTGAGCAAATATGTCCATCAAAGTTTACAACAGTCAAGGTAATAAACATTAATAGTAATGTTAATTATGAAAGGTTAATAGACTAAAACACATGAATCAGTATGGCTAAAAGTCCCAATGCTGTTGAACTGTATATTAGCACTGATGATCTCCAAGTGTTTTCTCTGTGGATACTCACTGTCACCTAGTGTATTGCAAAAAGTGAGGAGAAAAAAAACCCTGCCGTATTTATCCTGTTTATCACCTCTCGCACAACATGTCAGAACCCGTGTCTGATTCGCCTTATCTGCTGTCTGTTGTCTCACTGGAAAAAAACGTCTGGTAAAAGACGTTGTGACACTGTAACATTTCCTAATCATCTGACTTTTTAGAAAGTGACATCAAATTACATTATGGACAATATAAATAGTAATCACAAGGATCAAAAGGTAAAAAAAAAATCTTTGCAAGACCGCTGAACTGATGCTACATGGATGTTGCATTTAGTGCCAATACATACATACACATACAAATACTGACACAATAAATGCTTATTGATTGATTGTTTATTTTGTATGAATGACAAATCATATACATACGAAAAGGATAGGTAGGAAGCCAAGGCTTAGATAAATGCAATAATAAATAGGGCTGTCAGATAATGATTTTTTTCTTTTTCAAATTGCAATCAATTATAGAAATTCACAAAGTTAATCATGGCTAATTGCATCTCAACTGTGTTATTTTGCTTTTCCTAAAAGTCTATATGTCCATAATATTAAAGATGTAAAGCAATTCATAGCAGCTACCAGATATGAGCATCAAATGAATGCAACCACTGGTCTGTGGAAATCAGCACACACCAAAAGAGTGCTCTTCCTCCCTTTGTCACACAGTTGCATGCTGACATTAGTCTCCTTAGCTGCTCAGCATAGGTGGAAGCTCGAAGTATGGTGCTTTGGTGATATTTTAATTCCACTTGACACAAAGTGCATGCAGCTTTTGACCTGTAGTCTGAGTCATATGGGAGTTTGTTAAAGATAAATGAATTATGCAAATGTCCAGTACTCTCATAATTTTCCATCGTGGCAGCAGAAGGAAGTAGTTGAGAGCACGTTGCTGTAAAATTATACCAATAAGCTCCTCAAACATACAACTTCCAGGACTCATGGTGCTGCTACGGATTCATGAAGTTGTCCGTTCCATTGTATTTTATGTCCTATAACAGGGGCTAACAAGAGGGGGGCCTGAGAGTACGTGTGCATGCATGGTGAATTCTGTACAGCTTTTAATGATGGCAGTAGTGGCAAATTACAGACTGTACTGGCCCATTACAACCACACACACAGAGAGAGAGAGAGAGAGAGAGAGAGAGCTCTTGGACATCTCGAGGCACACACCTGTTACTTACCTTATGCTAGTCAATACAGCGCCCCCACTAACCACACTCACACAGTCACACATACACATAGAAATGGAGTCATCACGGAGGCTTTTTCATCTATTTTCTAAAGAAAAGTACTCTCACTCTTAAGCTGGTATATGGCCTTCCTACTCTCTTGCTATTATATGTCTTTCCATTAGAGACAATTACTGCTCGGGCTGCAGAGCCCGCTCGAACATTCTCACACTGCTTTATCACTTTTGGTCAAAGAGCTGGCTTGTTCATGTCAAGTGTGCATTGTATACACCGGAAAACAAGTTACATGATACTTCTGATGGTATGTAGGAGAGGACTTTCCTGTTTTTCATGATATGTTTGAATATATATTTGAACATTTATCGAAATGTAACCCGTTTCCACAAGACGCAGTAAAGATCACACAGGAACAAACAGGTGAAACACATTTATTTTGGATTTTAAAAATAATCAAGTAGACCTTGAAAAGAATCTAAATCTTAAACGTGATTTCATGACCACTGTACCTTTAAGTTAAAGGGATATTCTGACGTAAAATTAAGCTTTGGGTCAAATACACCATAACACCGAGCTAGACACCCCGTCCACAGATGAATGTTGCCGACCACTTGCTTCTCTAGTTAAACCAACTTTAGTACAACCGCACGATAGCAATACACAGTGGTCTGAGGAACCACACACAAACGTCAACCAAAAAGCTACTCTATAGCCACAAATAATGCTCAGAACAGCTCCTGCCTGATTTTTTTTTTAGCAGAGACTAAAGACTAAAGACAACTCACCCAATCTCTTCCAGCAGCCACTTGTTTGTAGCAAGACCTCAGACGAGTCCATTACCGACTGCGGCAGGGTGACGCAGCTCAAGGAAGAACATTTATGATCATTTCTTTATAGAAATGCGATCAGACCGAGACGCTAAGGCAGAAGAACTACAGCGTCTGAGTGCAAAATAATTATTATGGTGATTATTACTTCAAGGAAATGATAAAGTAATGTTACGGTGTGTTTGACCCGAACTTAATTTTATCCCTTAAATACCCCTTAAATCATCTGCTTTTAAAAAAGGGAGAACACAGAAAATATTTTGTTTCAATGTCCTGTAAGAGTAGTTATTTGGTAAACAGTTCTGAGACCTCACTCCTGCGGCCTTCAGTTTAAGCTGTCTTTTCTCTAGAAGCCAAACAGTAACACATTTCTGTTGAACCCCCACTGCTCCTGAGAGACTCATAAACCAGCCTTGACCTGACAAAATGGCGTCCGACAACATGAAAGACAACTTCCTGTATTTGGCCCCAGTGGCCAATAGTGGCCTGCTCCCATACATCAAACAGAACTCAATAGGAAACGTCCCTGCGGAGACAATAACAATGTTGGTGGCTTTGATTTAGCCGGAGACCTCACTGTACAAACACCGCACGCAATGCCGTGTACCAGGGCTAAAAGGTACGTAAAACCGGACGGAGGCTTTTATTATGTTCAGTGTTGGACTTCAGATACTGACTGAACTTCCTGCCAGCAGAGAGAATATGTTTCCTCAGTCACCAGGGCGCTGTGTTTGTATGTGCATGTAATGTATTGTGCAGATCCCCCTTTTTGAACCTGTTGGGTGCAGCTTGTTTTGATATAGTTCTGCAACAACTATTTCCTTCTTATGGAGTTTTAAGAGCACACCATGCAGATAGATCTCATACAAGACCTATTATGAATACAATGTGACTAAATAACGCAGTTTTTCTCCTAATATCTGACTGCCACAAAGGGATCTTTACTTTCAGCTAACACACCTCGACCCCTGCTTTCATTTATAGGATGTAAAATTCAGATATTTTAACTCTTTGTTGCTCTGTTGATATTCCTTGTACTGTTAAAGCACATTCGATTTAATGAAGTGTAAAACAAAGGCTTCTAACTGAGTCATGTGTTCCTATGCAGAGCCTGTGTTTTCAGTCTAAGCTGTGTGTCTTTCTTTAAAAAAAAAAAAAAGAAAGAAAAGAAAAAGAAGAGGCAAGCAGATGAGTCTACAGCCAGGAACAGATTTACATATCTGCCATGGCTCCCGACAGGCACAGAAGTGCTATCCTGACAGGCCTAATGAACTAGCCGTTTAAGTGGTCAAATTATACACTCATCCCTTTTTATTCTCTGATATCCTGTCTTTGTACAGGTGATGGAAAGGCAACTTTCCCCATTCACACCCCTTTAGAAAAACCAACCTCGTCTAATCCCCTCTCTCTCTCTCTCTCTCTCTCTCTCTCTCTCTCTCTCTCTCTCTCTCTCTCTCTCTCTCTCTCTCTCTCTCTCTCTCAAGTCTATTCCATGACATTGGTGAAAAGTGCAAGCATTCAGAGAATAGAAGAGAGAGAGGCAGAAGGGAAAAGGCAGTGCTCTGAGGGCCTTTGTGGAGAGAAATCATGTCGAAAAATAAAGCCAGGGCAGCAGGGAGAGAGAGAGGGAGAGAGAAAGAGAGAGAGGGGCTGTCACAGACCTCAATGGCAGCATTATGTAAATGGCTGACATCCCCTGATGTAAAGCTGAATAGAGAGACATTAATGTCTTGTGTATATTTAAAAAGCCTGGGCCCAACTCTTCAGGATTGCGAGCGGCAGATCCCGTAATCATGTTGACGAAGTAATGGCAGAGAATTAGTTGTCCATTAAAAGTGTATTATGCACCACGCTGGCACATGAAATTACTCTCAAATAGTGGAACGGCTGAGGGGGAGTGACGAGGGAAAGTGGGAGAGAGACGGAGGGGAGTGGGAGGAGGACGTTGATGGATGGTGTATGCGTGTGTGCATGCGTGCTCGGGGAGACTGTGTGCGTGTGCCTGCCTGTATGAATTCCCCTGCTCTGACTAGGGGGGGAGGCAGGTGATTGACATCTTTAGACTTTGAGAAATCAAAGCACAGTGAGTGTGTGTGGATGGGTGCACAGCAGGACCTGAAAGATTCTAATGAGGTTATAGAGGGCTGGGTGTCACACACACACTCACTTTCCACAATTACACATGCACATGCACACACTCTGCTTCACACACAAATATAGATATGTGACAAGTTAAAAGTAGAAGAGAAAGGCATGCAATGGGATAATAAGGAGGGAGAGCGGGGTGAGGATATCTTCTGAATAAGTGAACAGATGGAGGCTCATTTTTACCCCCTTGGCTTTTGTTGCTCTCTTGTAGCACAACTGAACTTAACTGAATTTAGCACAAGATTAAAGTTACCAGTGCTAATATCGGTACTGATGTTGGTATCAATACTCGCATCACTTTCAATACTAATGTCAGAATCCATACATATTAGCCTCCAGTGTCACCTACAGTAGGGCTGGGCGATAAAACGATAACAATATATATTGAAAATTTATTTCCCTTAATATCAATATAAAACATGGTCAATATCCTTTTCAATGGTCGGCATTCTGCCATGTTTTGGCAGACTATACAAATAACCAATGAAAAGGGGGAGTTGCTTCACATGAAACCAATTGTGTGCTGAATTAGAGTCAAGTAGCAAACAACTGCGTAGTAGCAGGGTGCAACTATACGCAACCATAGCATTTAAACACTGACAGCACTGACGTTGAGAGAAAAGAGAATGAGTGCTACCCCCGGTGGAAATGCAGATGAAGGCTCAACAGATGATAAGATCGTCTACAACACTTGCAAAAAACTTTGGTGGTGTGCAGGTAATTTGTTTTTTTGAGGTCGGGCATAAAGCAGAGTAATGTGCACTGCAAATTATGTCGAGTTCATATTCTTGCAAAGTTGGAGAAAACCTCAAATCTTTTTCACCACCTGAAGTAGCGCTACACGGCAGAGCACTCGCAATATAAAAGGTTACAAACCCCAAGCAGAGCAAGGAGCCCATGGCGCCTGTGCAGCCGAACATTCAGGCCGCTTTCTCTAGCGCAATGACTTACGACAAAACGTCGGAGAGACACAAAGACCTCACAGATGCAGTAGCTTATTGTATTGCAAAAGGCATGCTACCAATAAACACTGTTAAATTTCAGTTTTTATATTATGATATATATCGATATTGACTGATATGAAAAAAATATATCATGATAAACTTTTTCCCATATCGCCCAGCCCTAACCTAAAGTATGATATCAACGCACAGATCTGATACCACAACAACCAAAATCAAGAGACCAACCTTCATGACCTCCTTTTATCTCACTTGTATTTTGGGGAACACACTGAGGGCCAATGATTAATCATTGCTGCTGGTATCATTAACGTAACAGCTGTGTGACATGAAAGAATGATATCCAAACACCTGACGTAAATAAGAGATATTTCTGTGCTGCAAAAGAGTGGCCCAAGGCCGAGCTCAACAGAAGAATCTTCCTGAACATGCAGAAGTAGTGTCAGTTATCTCCTCTCAGTCATCACTTCAGTCTGCTGTCATGTTTGTCACTTCGCAGTGCCTCATGTGTGGTATTTGTGTGTGAAACTCTCCAAGTTACTGATTCTCGAAAAACCACCTCAAAACCAAATTCCCCAACTTTTGTTCCTCTTGTCAAATAACACGAATATCACTTTTCTGTCTGCTCCTTCCCGCACAGCCACATTCACAGAGTACATGTCACAGGCACAGAGGTTTGAGTTTTTTAGATGCCAGCCAAATACAGTGAAGTTAAAATAAACATCTAAGTGATGGTTTGCCGTCCCGCCTCCCTCCCTCCCTCCCTCTCCTCTATCCTTCTTTCTTTCGTTCCTCCATTCTTCTCTCATGTCTGAGGCGATAGAAATGTAATTCAGATGTCAAAACGCCCCGTCTCGCTCTCTCTCCCTCTCGCCCTCTCCCCCATCTCTCTGTCTTTTCTCTGTCCTTTTCTCGTCCGTCGTTCCTATTGTTCTCGTGGCTGCTCCTTTATCGAGCGAGACATCGCCGAGAGGGGGGAAGAAAAGAAAAAGATGACATGCTTTCTCAGCCCGTTGCAGCGCGTCCCCGGCTAGAGTGGCTTGTCATCTGAGCGATGGAGGAGTGACAGCTTCCACTGTAGAGGGAACACCCCTGCGCCATAATGGTACTGACTGGGCTGCCACAGACCTGTCTGTCTGCCTGTCAGTCAAAGCTGTCCATCAGCTCCCTGTGACATGAACCTGTCTGTATGTCTGACTGTATGGCCTTTTGTCTGTCCTGTTCTCAGCTAGAGAGAGCTCTTTAAGAGCCGTATATTCTGTTTGTAGATCTGTCTTAATATTTACTCAACCATAAATCTGCCTGTCTGTGGTTTTCTGGTCACTGCACTCTATCTGTGGTAGATCTATATCTGCCTCATAGTTTTCTTTGCAGCTTCTCCTCACTGAGCCTACATTTACGTCACACGTTCCCATTCTTTACATTATGTATCTGTCCATCTAGCTGCCAAATCAGTGGTCAAATTACCCCTTTGACAGCTGGTTGAATGCTATGACATTTCAGTGTATAACTCCATTCCCTCTGCACCCTACTGCACAACAAAAAGATGCACATACCCTCCTTCTGTTCTAAAGGTTAATGCATTTTCCACTCACAGTTAAATGGGATTGTAGTATTTGCTTGGATACTTTTGGACTGCAAATGGTATAAATTATAGATGGAACCTTCAGCCGGTATGCCTGATTTAATTGCTCTACAGGATGCGAGACCAATGAGTTGTTCCTGCCCTGGTTTGTTTCATACGCTGCTTTCTTTTGGGATCATTTCACAGCCTTAACCGTCTTTGCTGTGAGATGGGTAAGAGCACATAATGGGCTCATAGAGAGGAATGGTTGCATATGACAAAGATAATGAGCTGAACATGTGAGGTTGATATCCTGCAAGACCATCAGAACATGTGAGCTGAGCTGGGTTGAAGTGGGGGCTTCAAAAGTAAAAGAAAAACAACTTAGACAGAGAACGTTATGAGTTCAAATAAGCTTATTTCATGAAACTAGTGATCTGCATCTTCAACAATTCAGTGAATACTGGCATTGGTGGTCAAATACAAACGGTTTGATAAAATAATTTGTCTTTACGGTTTTGTAGGAACATGTAAATCTGAGCATTTTTCTTGAGGATACAGCAGGAATAGCATCTGTATCCTCATCATAAGTGCTACCTACAGCCATTTTTCAGTACGATTGGTTATACATCTTAAATTTTACGCACAAGTTTGTTGTGCTCTCTTTTTCTTGCTGTTTGCTATGTGTACAGATGTATTTCCATCTCTGTCTGTCTTGACATCAGGACTATATCCAGATGTTTTGGCCTTGGGTGGCCTAACTGGGGTGCTTACTCAACGTGGTGGCATACAGTACTTGCGAGTATTAGGCTAGGCATCTTTAGAAACTTAAACTTTGTTGTATTATTTACCGCGACCCAAATAAGTAAAGGAGGTTAATTTCAAAGAGGCAGAAATCTCACAAAGAAACAGACTGACTGATGACCAGCTAAGGTGGTCCCCCTTAAATTCTGACTGGTCAGCCTAGGTATGTTTACGACCTGTTGATGTTGCACAACATCTTATATTGGTTTTATTAAAGAATGAAGAGTATGAACTAAACCTGCAGTGTCCTATTCTGATGAAATCCCGACCAATGATTCACAGTTTATCTCTAACTTAACATCTGAAAATCACTTCACACATGTTCATCCTTACACTTTGACTCTTGTAGTTTTCCTATTATATGTTGGCAGTAAATTGCTTGGTCTGACTTTGGATATCAGTTATAGGTTCTTGACGTTTTAAGACTTTAAGTTTTTCCTCTTTTTTCTTAGGTTAGCTGGTTTACTACCACTTGTTTCTCTCTCCTCTCCTCTCCTCTCCTCTCCTCTCCTCTCCTCTCCTCTCCTCTCCTCGGTCTGGCTCCAACAATAGCCATCAGAGCCCCTCAGAGGGAGGCCATTGGGGCACAAAAGCACAACGGAAATGAGGGATAACTTCTGGGAAGTCTGGCCTCTCATGCTCATTACCTCCCTCTGGCCCTCCTTCATCCCCCCACCTCTCTCTCTCTCTCTTGTTTGGAACTGAGTGATAACTTCTGGAGCAGGTTGGCCTCTCCCATCCCACCACTATCCCTCTCCTCTTTCCACTTGTGAACCCCTCCTGGTCCACTTCTCTCGTCTTTCCTCTTCTATGTCACCCCATCTTTTGTCATGTGGTCTTCATCCATCCTCCTATCTCTCTCCATTTGGACTAATTTGTGGTGAGATTTTGCCTCTCTCTCTCCCTCACACACACACACACACACACACACACACACACACACACACACACACACACACACACACACACACACACACACACACACACACACACACACACACACACACACACACACACACAGGCATGCATGCATGTATGTATGCAGGGGGGCCTTTGTGACACAGGTTAGAGAAGTCGTAGTTAAGAAAGGACCTCTTCTGTAAGTGTGTGTCTGTGAGTGTGTGCCTGCTCATGTTTGTGTGTGTTTTGTGGGGTCACAGGGGATAGGAAGGAGGTCAAGAAAAGGAATACAACCTTCTCTTTTGTGTTGTTTTGTACTGCTCAGAGGCAGAGCAAAACAAAAACGATGAGAACCCAAAAGATTTGTCTGCTCTTCCTTCTTTCCGTTCCATCCTCTCCACCCCCCTCCTCTCTTTTTCACTCTCTTATTTTAGTAGCCTGTTGAATGGGCAAAAAAACAGCCTGTAGCCTCACAGGCAGACAGACAAACCACAGTGTGGAGATGTTTGTCCAACAGAGAAGGAGAAAAAAGACGGAAAAAGAAAGATGGAGTCAGGACCACCTGAGTGTCACCCTCTCTCTGGCTCCTCTCTCTTCCCCTTCCTCTTCTTTGGCAGAGGGTCACCATTCAGCACAAGCAACTAACAAAGATGTGCAGTGTGCATTTAGGAGAAAAGAAGTCAGTGTCTCAACAATCGCTTGGCTGCCTCACTTTGACTAGTGTGTGTGTGTGTGTGTTTGTGCAGGAGGGGTGTCTGGCTCTAGCTGTGGACCACACATTATAAGAAATGATCACAGAGTTAAGAAGACTTAGTTTGCCAACTTAATATGCCCACTGAATGTAAAATATCAAATATAACGAACCTGTGAAATTGGAAATCTGGTAAAATACAAAGAACCATGAGTTCAGTTCCATTCCTATCCACAGGCTAACTCAGTTTATGTAATTTCGGCTTCTTGTAGGCGTTCCTAGGCCGATACGATAAAGCTAGTATGGTTCATTAACTAGCTGATGGTTTTAGTATGTATGCTTTCGCTGTTTCTGACCAGTAAAAAGACAGTGCCTTGAATGTTACATGATCTCTCTGTTGCACGCATTGCTTTATTTCCTCCACAGAAAGACATGCTCACTGCGAAGCCTATGAGCCTTTTTCCACCGTCATAAGCACAATCATATGCAACTTAGCTAGAAATGCTTGTACAGCTTGCTTGTGCATGTACAGACCGAGCTGAGCACACAGGGAGTGAAAGGTCGGCTCACTGAGAGAAAACTCTGTGAGGGAGCACATGTAGAAACTATTAATCAGTTAAGCACACTATTGATTTTTGTTCACTCAAACTGATTCATTTATTGCTTGGCTACTATTTTTATGCAAAGTATAATTTAAAGTACTTGCAAAAGGTAAGTATGGAAATATAAAGCCATAAAATTTAAGTAACAAAAAGTAATCATAGAAACATGGAGTGTAAATGGACCAACATCTAAAATCAACTACTTTATCGTGACCAAACATGTTTATGACCACCATGTTATTTGAAAGTTTTGTCACCCCGTTCTGAAATCTAGGTGACCTTTTTGAATCCAAAAATATAACACACACCACTCTAGCCAATCAGAATAGAGGATACTAATTCATCAGGGATTTGCTGAATTACTGACACTGACAACTGACACCTATGTCCTCTTATAATTGAACATTTCAAAAAAGAGTGGCAGTCAACCAGGCTGAACATGCTCAGCTGCAAAAGTGACACCTTCATGGGCATAAAAGTCATTGGTGTGAGCCATCATATAATTCAGTAAAGCTCCAATGAGTAACTTAGGGTTTGTGTCAACTCTGGTGCCCCCAGTGGACAAAGAGTCTTTGCTAATCTTGTCTTCTTAGGTAGGGACTCTTGACAAAACATCTCCTTCTGCTGACTTTTGACAGTTGCATGTATCGCTATTTTTGAAGTTTTTTTGTGGAAACTAAAAAAGTGTCTGTTTTCATTCATTTTAGATAAAAATAGGAAACAACAAAGCATTTGTCTATTTGTGTTTTTAATCATGAGGTATGTAGAATTTAAGATATTTTGCAAGAAAAGGGAACCATTAGTGCCAAGCAAAGCATGGCAAAGTTTGGAAACACATGTTTTTGGAGCCTCAACCAAACTTCCTTAAACTATATTACTGTGATATTTTGATGAAAATGTGAATCAATTTTGTAACAGAAAAAAACAAACAAACAAAAAAAAGCTTTCTATCAACGTTTTAACTGCAAATTTTGCTGCAAATTATTAAACATTGACACTGAATGTATCAGTGGTGTTCACTGAGAGAATGTTTTTTTTCCCTGCAATATACAATATTGTTGCACCAATTCTTCAAAAAATTACAGTGTGTTTTTGCTCTATATGAGCACATGCAGGGTTTAGTCGAGGTTAGAGAAAAGCCGTGACTAAGTTCAGCGCAGAAAACCTTGTTGCTGGTGTCACAGTTATACACTCTGTACAAAAACAAAGTACTTCTCTCACTTGAGAAACAGTGCTTGTAAATACAATCCAAGCAGGGATTATTCTTTTTTACCATAGCATAATTGGAAAAACAAATTAGTCGGATGTAAACATTGTTTCTAGGAGACGGGGATGTAAGCTATATTGTAATAGGAACCTGATAAAGCATGCAGTAAGACACTGTTTCCACGGGTACACTAGTTATATAATAGCTGAGAAATAATGAAGTAGTAGCAAAACACTCCTACAACTGTTCTTTCATGAGCAACATTAACATATTCGTAACCTGTTTTAGTAGTGATGCATCGTAGTTTATAATTTGGGGGGAAGCATAAATGCTGAGTTTGAAGTATTTCAGCTCATCCAAATTTCTAATGAACACTCTTCAAAGAGAGAAAATAACACCCTGATGTTCAAAATCTGCCAGTGTCACTCCGCAGCTGACATCATCATTTCACTCCGCTCTCTATCACTTGTTTCCATTCTCTGTGTCCTGTTTTCAGTCTCTGTTTCCCAGAATAACATTGAGTTTGGCCACACGGTGTGTTGGGTGAACACTGGAGAAAACGAGAGAGGGAGAGAGAGAGAGAGAGAGGGAGAGAGAGAGAGAGAGAGAGAGAGAGAGAGAGAGAGAGAGAGCGAGAGAGCGAGAGAGAGAGGCCTGCTTCCCATTAATCTGCCACATATGGTGGATCTGCAAATGACAGATCCTTAATGGTAAACATTGACGGATAGCGTTTGCTTGTTTCTATTGGTGAGCTGGATGGGTACACTTGTGATAAGTGCTCCATTGCCGAGGAGAGAGATGGTGTAAATGGGGCAGGAGAATACCACTAATAAAGCCCCCCTCTGCACAGCCCCCCACCCCCCCACCTCTGCTCCTCAAGCAAGACCTTTTGTCCCACCTGCTATTCTCTGGCTGCGAAATTAGGCTGCACCCCCTCCTCTTTCTCAGCCCTCCTTTCTTTATCCACCTCTTTTCCTTTTGGGTGAACGGCCATGTGAAGAGGTTCATTACCGCTGGAGCTGGCCCTACTCAGGTATGGCTGGGCTCTGTTCCCACTATAGGGCCCAGAGCTCTCTGTGTCTGGCCCCGCTGGCTCCCTGGAAAAGGGAAACATGGCACACAAAGGTCCTGTTAGCACTTCCTATGAAATCAGCAGTTTTCACTGGAGGTACAACGCTCCAATTACCTAACACTCAGAGGATGCTGTACCCCCACAACACAGCCCGGTGCTTCAGTGTGCGTCTTAGTCCTCACCATCATGGTATTCTTCAAGGAAGGCTCTGTGCTAGGTGGCTAATTGGCACTGCAGACACTCTCCTCCTCCTTTTCTTCCTCTCATCCTAATGCTTTTCTGCTCCTCCCATACTTGCATCCATTTTATTTGCCATTCTTCCTCAGAAAAGGTGCCCCCATCTTCCTCTTACACAAACTGTACACTACACAAGCAGCCCAGCCACAATCATCCAGGGCCTGTACCCCATTGAGACCCCCAAGGAAAGCTCTTCATGGCTGGGGATGCAACTTGAAGATCACAAGTCCTGGATCTGTGGGTGAATGGTTGTCCTCCCTCGAGATGGTGTTACAGACTTTGTTTACCTGAGGGTTGTCCAGATGAAGTCATGTCCCTGAAAAGATTCAACGTGGGTTGTGTTTATACCCTGATAATCAGTTATCTGTCATCTAAGAACTATCCATAAAATTTTCAGTATCGTAGAGTTCAAATCTTTAAAATAGCATTTATGTTTTACTGATTCAAGTGTCTCCATTTCTTATTTGAAATGCATGCCAATAACCATCAACATATGTCAAACAGTGGCTTCAGATTGTAGCCCAAGTTTTCAACCAAACATAACATGCAGGCTGATACAGCAGGAACGTGGGTGGTCGTAAAGATCAGCGTGAGAGTTAAGAGCAGTGAAAACCGAGCATAAGTGAATCAGGAAGAAGGGATGAGAGCGTCTCTTTACAACAATGAGACAGGTGGGGAGAGGAAAGACGAACAGGGGTGTAGGAGGAGGAGGAGGAGGAGGAGGAGGAGGAGGACACTGATGCATACACTGACCACAGACCTGGACCAAGATTTCCCATTGCTGTAATGAAAACTGTCTGCCTTGGATTAGTGGAAATACATTTCTTTCTACTTAAATTTGGAAGTTTCATTACAAATTGTCGTTTTTAAAATGATGCTAATCTTAACCTAATGCATACAGTTGGAACAAGGTTGCCTTTATTATGTCTGTATGTGGTAAACAGGGAGCAAAGATCAAGCAATAAAAACAACAGGAATACATGGTACACATCATTTTAAAAAAATGTTGTCATGGTGGTTTGTTGAAACCCAGTGCTCTGATTTACAAGAATTATATAAAAAAGGTAAAAAGTCAACAATGTTGTTTTTTTTTTTTTTTACCTCCAAATTAAAAAAATAAAAGACATCCAAAAACATTTTAAAAGAAGGATTCTGATCTCATAAAGGAGCGTGACAGGAGAGTTTTTAGAAACACAGAGGTCAGTTAAAGATTTGAGTGGTATATCTAATGCTGGAATAGCTCAAAGTGAACGACATAGCTGAGCTGAATTTCTAGTAACAGTGAAGCTACTTTGATGTGTGATCCAACTGCTTTAAACAGGATAGAAACACAACACTGGACTCATTTTTACAAAATGTCTCTTTAAATTTGGAAAAATACCTTCAATTGATTAAACTAAACCACTTTGTTTCTGCAGGTTATGTGACGTTTATACAAGAATTTTGAACTGATTTAAAGCTTAGCACCAATATCCATTGCAAAGATACCAGGAATTGTCTTGTTTTGTCTCATTTGGGTTTTCTGTCTGATTTCCTCTCACAGATGAGCTCTTATCATAAGCAAACAGTTTCTGACCTTTCCCCTAATCTCTCAATCACTTCAGCTTCATCGTAGCCTATCAATCATCTCGGGCTGGATCTGTAACCAGATTATTAGAACTTCTCTATATACAACTACCCATACTCACTAGCAAATATACACACACTGCACCACAGAGCCATAGGTATTATTACAGTAACATTATCACTAATGGTATTGGTGGAGATTTATCCCATCTCGCTTCCTATCATATCACTAGATGGGATTAATGGCTCCTGAGTGTGACGTTTGAATTAAACTACACTCCCTCCGTGTTGGTGTGGAGATAAACACGTCCGAGTGTGGACCTTTGAACCAGCAACAACTCTGCCCATCTGCCACTCAGCTGCAGGAGGGCACAATGATCACTCCCTCACCATGACAGCATCAACAGACTGAGGCCCTGAAGAGAAGATCCAGTTTACAGGTTGACCTTTGACCTAAAATAAATTCACAATAAAGTTCACTGGCTTTGTTGTGAACACACTGACTGTTTTAAATGGTGATAGGAACTAAAGCTGCCTGTTGTTGAATTCAAGTGGGCCTTTTGTTTCAGAATAAAATTAACCAATGAAGTACAAATAGAGATTCAGCAATTTCTTTTATCACAATTACAGAAACACACACTAACTCAAACACCACTCAGTAACAGTCCTTGATTTTTACAGTGACAGTGCGATGTAAGTTTTATATAACTGCCTCAGTCCTCCAAACAATAATCAGTGCACATCTGAGGGAGGGGTTGGTGTTCATTGTTAGCTCTTATTTTTAAAGCATGTTTTCCTATCCTGTTTGAGGATTCAAAGGAATCATAACAGCGGTCCTGTGACCTGTAGGCCTTCACTGCTGGCTGATAAAAAAGGGAAGGGGTTCATCCTGTGGAGAAAGCATCTCCCAGCAAATAGAAATTTTATCCAAAATATTTATTTATTGAGGATCATTTACAAAAACAGTTTATTTTCTTATGGATCTAAATATAATTTTTCTGAATCTGAGAAGAAAAAATCTAATTTATGCAGTAGATAGGACAAAAGAAAGTCTCCCATATTTCATTCATGAGTCAAGAAATTGAAAATAATTTGTTTAAATAACCATAATGATTCTAGCAAGTAGCTGGTAATAATTTTACATTAAAATTATAAATAATTTGAGGTTTTTGAGTATTTTTAAGCAACAACAATTTGTGGTGAGCAGCAGCTTTAAAGAAGATAATGAATCAGAGAAAGTGTTTGCACATTTTTAGAAGAACAATCCTAATTTCTCAATCATTTGAAAGGCTGCCCTATACTTGATAAATGTACTTCACAAGAAGGCGGTTCAAGGCAAGTAAGAGAGCTATTTTAACTACTGAGTTTGTTTGTAATCATGAAAAATCAATAATAATGATGATATACATAATAATGTTAATAATACTAATTAGTAGTAGTATATTACAGTACTGTGTATAGAACACAGTAGTGTTATAAGTAGTAGTATAGTTGTACTATTTATGTGTCATTTTCAAGAATGTAAAAATGAAGGTTGCATATGCTTCTTATTTAAACTTATTCCCGTTTCTGTGTGTCATCTCTTTTCGCCTGCAGTTAAATTTGAAGAAATGAGTTAGAGCTCTGGAATAGAAGCGATTAAAGCAGAGAGGATTATTTTGAATGAGGTCAGTGTTGATATGAATTAAAACTGCGTCTCCACTGGAGGCCTAGTCACTCAAGCAGACAGTACCGAGGAGGAGGCGTTGAAATCCGTTTCCTCATCTCTCTCTCTCTCTCTCTCTCTCTCTCTCTCTCTCTCTCTCTCTCCTCTGCACCACCTCTTCCCTCGTCTGAGAGAGCCGAGAGTCCTGAAAGACGCGCGCCGCATCATCGTGCCATTAAATATTTAAGCAAAACACTGAAACTATATGAAAGATTAAGGGTGCATAAAAATAATTAAGGATTATCGCAATGAAAAATGCATGCTCGCTGTAACCTAGGAGTCCATGATATGAACAATACAATATTAATGGTCTGGAGTGGAGGACTGTGCAGCAGGCAATTGTGAAGCCTCATTAAAAGAAATGTGTTTGTGTCTGGCTCGGGAAAGGCTGCGAGCTACAGATACCAGATCAGTCTGCACTGTTTACAGGTCCACAAAACAAACAGAGGTAATGAAACTGTGCCGTGTAAGGGGTGTGTGTGCGTGTGTGTGTGTGTGAGCAAGGGGGATACTTTACTCCGGGCTTTCTTTAATAACACACACAGATATAAACCCACACTGTAAGTACAAAGACATTTCCACATGACATCAATAACAAGTTCATTCTCCATGCAGGGCGACGACCGCGGATATATTCAAGGCCACAGAAATTAGAAAGCACCAATACCTTTAAATCACATTACCATGAACAGACTCCATTTCTTTCACTGAATTATAAAAGCGTGAACAGCCTCATATATCTTTTATGTCCGTGGCCCATTTTTTTGAGAAAAGTATGCTCATTTCTCACGGGACATTGATATTTTCACAGTGTTTTAATTATTGGACGAGAGAAGCTCGAGGGCCGGAGCAATGATGAGGTTTCCCCACATCGGTGGTTTTCAACAATGTCAGCTCTTTGACACATTTTCAGCTCATTCCACGATGAATGAAATACAAATGAAACCCATCGCCCATTGGTAGGAGGTATCAATAATTGGCGGCGCAGCGTGAAAGGCCAAGACCGGAGAATTTTGGGAGATTTGACCTCTGCAGGCGCATAGGATTATAGTGGCCAAACACAATAATGGGAAAGTCATTGTGTCAGCGGATTATGCATCTATCTTTAAGAGCCAGAAAAGACCGTATATATATGGCTATAATATGAAAGGGGAATGTGACTGTTCCGAATATGTCAGATAGCCTGTCAGGAAAATTGTGCTTGTGACCTAGGATACTCACTTTACACTGGAAAATAGTGATTATTATCAAAAAAAATCGTCTAATCTGACTGATTATTTTCTCTAATTACTCACGGATCACTCTGAACAATTAGATAGGAAGTTCACCTGCTTGGAAAAATGACAGAAAAATTCCCAAAAGAAACCTTATCACAATTCTTCTCGATTTAATTTCAAATATATATATTTTAAAAAATCAATATAATAATTTTAAATAACTCAGAATTTAGACTAATATTTTTAGCCAGTGAAAGACACACATACACAGACTCGTGCGCACACACTCACTCGCTCACACACTCACACACACACTGCTGCTGTCAGTATCCCTCCATTAGCGGGGGTGACCGCACACTGCGACTCCGCGCGCGCGCTCCCCCCTCGCTCGAGCTCGAAGATTAGACGCAGATTCCGCCGCTATTATGAATTCAAATACATCCTTCCGTGATTGAAGGGAACCATTACAATAAGCCACGCGCCGTTGCAGATAATGGCACGAGGTGTGCACAGCCTTCAGCCGCTTTGACAGGATATTGAACGGAGGTGAAAAGTTAACAAAATTATCAAATAGCCAGGAGCTCGAGCTTCCTCAGATGTCAGTGGGCGGAGAAATAAAATAATAACACGAGGAAAGTATACAGGCTGTGGTGTTAGACATCCTAGCAGACTGACTGTGAAATATCAGAAGTACTAGTCATCGATATTGTCAACGTCATATAACTAATGCAGTTCATATGTAAGTAAATTATATTCGCTGTATAGGCTGTACCATAACTTTTCCTATATAAAGTGAATCTCCCGTAACAGACTAGTTCAAGGTCCTGCATATTAAATCCATAATCGTTTCCAGTGTGCTGAGAGTAGAGTGGCCTTGCAGCAGCAGACACAGAGGGGCAGCAGCAGCTCCCTCATCATCTTAACACACTCCACCTCGGCTTCCTGTTCCTCTTCTTCTTCGATGGTATAATAATTTTGACTGAGTTAAAACGCGGCTAGCTCTTTCACAGAAAAGGAATTATCAAAACGGAAATGAGGGAGCCGAGCAGGTTGGGGAAAAGGAAGTTCTCGCTTCAACTTCATCTTAAAGGTAAACTAGAGGAGGCCTTTTAATACTTTAACAAACATGAAACTACCTTAAGCTGACACATTTGGGCTCTAAATAATGTCATAGTGCGATGTTAGGGAGTGTATTGTTTTTATTGCGCACCTTATCCTTCAGAGAACGATGAAAAGTATCAAAGAATGAAGGTTTCACTGTGTAATTTCAGGACATGTTTATGCAAATGTCCACGAGTGTGTTTCCGCGTGTGGCACGTGCGCGCGCCGACTCATGGAGTCGTTCTGCGGGGAGAAATGATAGTCGCATTAACCCTTCAACTCTTATTTCATGGCTGCCTCGTTAAGAAGCTTGTGGATTTAATTACCGCTAGTGGAGGCTGGGAAGGTACAAGGCCCCGTGTCGCCGTGTAATTGGAAGCATTTCTCTCTACACCCAACTTAACATTTTCCACCCATCTCTAATTGTCGAGTACAATTCACGCTCATTAATAAGGCGAATTATGTAATTTTCAAAACAGGACTCTGCTGTTGGATGATGGGGGTGGGGGTGTGTGTGTGGGGGGGTGTTGAGCAATACACTGATAATTCCATCAGCGGACTCTGTGCCACATTTAGTACTCTTTTCTTCAAATAGAAACTACATGCTGTTAAATATAAGGCAAAGCTATAATTAAAACCACATCAGTTTAAAAACGCGTCTTTTGTGCATACATAGCTTTGGGGGACTTCTCAGTAGCCAAACAGTCTGTGCATCCATACTATGTTATATTGTGGCATCAATTTCAAAATAGCTATGGTGGAGGACGCGTTGTACACACACCATGCCCCATGCAGCTAAAATTAACTGCATTTTAGTCATTGAATCCTGATACAGAAGCTGTGTGAAGATCAACTCATTTACAAGCTAAATACTTTTATCAGATGTGTATTATAACTCAATTTTGGCTCAGTTTCTCAACTAATACAGCTGGGCCTATGCTACTTCACTAATATGTGACAGTGGTTGTTAATATTTACACTGACATTGAACAGCACTCTGCCCGTCCAAACCCAACCCAGAAAAATTCTACTATTAATACAAAAAATTAAACAGATTCAGAAAAGGTTGATTTAAAAAAATCTGAATGAGTTGCAGTCATCTAAAAATATTTGACCTTTCTATGAAAGGCCTCAGAATTTAAATTGGTTTGACTATTTTAATATGTTGGACATCTGCTCTGAGGCTACTGTATGACTGGTCTTCATTAATTAACTCCACCCCTTCTGTCCTTATCGGTTCCCTTCGCTTTTTATTCATTTGCCTACTCTCTCTTTTCTTCCTGCCCTCGGTGCATACCAGGTATCAGAGCTATGTGGCTTTGTCAGTTTGCTCACATGGTCATATCTTCTCCCTCTCTTGTTTAATCACCATTCAATAACCCCGCGACGACTGTGTGAATGGCAACATTTAATGGGCTACACTTCATTTGCTCTTTTAAAATTGGCCCAGGTTGATGGCAAACAACAACGACAGGCAGCAGCTGGAATAGAGAAATCACACACGGTGACAGTCACGGTGAGGCGAGGGGCCGAATACCGCTGCTGCAAATGAAGTCCTCAGCCACAAGACTCCATTAAAAAGTCGCAACGTGATACCAATCTGCAACTTTATTATTGCCAGGGCCCACTCCTCCCCCCACGCCAGCGCCGTAGCCGCCGCAGTACTCCATCCTGCATTATCAGAAAACACAGTCATTAAAAAGCATTTGACCTTTTTGTAGCGAGTAGCGAGAAATTACCTTTCCTGTTTGGTTCCCCCTTCCTCCCCCCTCCCACCTTGTTCGGCGAATAAATCACTTCACTGCAAATTGTAATGCAACTCCTCCTTCGCTCTGAGTGGCGTTATAGGTCCGCTATGCTTCTCTGGCGCCGGAGGAGATACCGCCATAATTAAATGTTACATCTGCCAATTGTTTCACAGGGACAATGAGGAGGGATGGGGCAGCTGGAGAGCAGAGGAAGAGAGGATTGTGGGGGGTGTGGGGTGTTAGGAAGTGGTGGGGGAGACAAGTGGAGGTGAGACAGTGCTCCAGGGTTGGAGCGTTTGAAGAGAAGATTGCAGAGGCCAGCCAAGGAAAAGAGAGGAGGAGAAAGGGAGTAGACAGGTAATAGAAAGAGAGGTTGGAGCAGAGACAGACGGATAGAAAAAAAAGAAGCTCTTGGCCTCACATTGAGCATCTCAGTGTCATCATCCGAGTCTGTATTGATCTGATGTGTGTGTGAACGTCTCCTTGTGTGAGTGTGTGCGAGCAAGATGGATGGATGAAGTCTTAGAAGTGTAACAGCGTATCCTAACACTTTGAAATCCTCTGCTCAGACAGCGTCTATCTCTGATATCTCGGCCTGGCTGCTTTTCACTGACACCCTGAACCAATCGGCTCACATGGTGGAAAACAACCAAAGTGCCTGTGGCTCATGTGGGTGTGATAATGAATATTTATTGTCTCGTGATGCATCTCATCATACACCTCAGCATCCACTCGCACACACATTTAGGCCTTATACCCACGCCCACCACCCATGCGAACACAGCTCCTCCCCATGTCTACAGAGCGAGCCTTTGTTTACCCCCATTGAAATGAAAACTGCCACGGGAGTTGCTCTAGTTGTTACATATCACCCTGTGAGCAATTAGCAAACTGCACAGGGGGCAGAGGGAAAACATACACTGTCACATGATGTTTTGATGACCCCTATGTGTTTGATTTCAGGAGAGTGCAAGCGCATGTATTTCTGTTGGTGCATGCTGTTTATCTTAATCTAGTATTCCACTTTTTGTAGCCAAGGAGGTCTAGTCAAAAACACAAGAAGGAGCACAGATGCAGAAAAGAAAACAAAGACCCGCTTCATAGTGACTCTGTTTTTAATTTTTTTCATTAAAGCATGTGATTTGTCCAAAAATACAGGGATATAGACCATGAAAAGAGAAGTTTGTTTTAAAACGGTATTATTAAATTTACTTCCTCTGGCCAAGCTGAAGACTATGGTGATAAAATTGCAATGTGACACTTGAAGTTTTTAGTTACTGTGTGACTGCAACATGCAGCAGTGATCCAAAACTCCAGTGAGACAGTTCATATAGCAATACAGAAGCACTATCCCCCTGCAGCCCCAGGCTACTGTTACATTAACCTAAGCTGTGCCATGGAAGCAAATCAACAAGGGGATAAGGAATGGTTAAATGGAGGGGTTATGTTGAATAAACCCTTCCCAATGTGCTGCAGGGTGGAGATGCATTTCCATAACTGAGATAAATTGGATTTAACGGCGAATCATAGACAACAATAGTAAAGGACGCTTAGGGCTGGTGTCTGTCCCACCCTACAGCGGGGATATACAGGACCTCTGTGTGTGTTCCCGTGCCCCCGTGCCAAAACGGTCTCGTTCTGGTTAAGGTATGAAATCGCTCTGACCATAAGCACCTTCTCTTTTCAGCCGTGACCTGTTATCCTTTTAGTTGAAGAGAGTCAAGGGAGGCCTTGTTTTACCCTGCAGGCAGATGCCAGCACAGGCGCAATTTAAACAAGCTTCACCAGGCCGACTGAAAGCTGTAAGGAGCATCTACTTGTTACACCTGCTACTCAAGACTACAGGAGACCAAGAAGAGTCAGTTGGCTATGATCCACTATGTACGTCTTTGATTAATCGGTTTTGTTGCTTAAACAGGGCAAAGTTAATTCAAATCCAGTTAAAATAAAAAGATAAGTTGTAAAATAGAACTATAGTAAAGTCCAACTTTACTCACAGAGGAATATCTGGAAGAAACAATCACAATTGTCTTTATTAGTCTGTTATACAAAGTGTCTTTTTAATTCCTGTGAACAAATAAATGTTCCTCAGCTGCTCAAGTTTGACACAAATCAACAAAAACTCTATCAAAAGAAGTCCTAACACTCAATTTTAGTTGCTAATTTTAAAAAAGCTGAGAATACGGAGGATGATTACACTACACACACACAGACACACACACACTCACACACACATACAAATACACTCACCACCCACTGTCGGTGATAACAAACAGTGATTAGCATGTGAAAAACAACACAGACAGGGTGTAAGCAAGCAGATGCCTGTCCCCCTATTAGCCATGTTGATTAGCTGACTGTCTAAATACCTTTGTTTTGGTGGTTGTGTATCTGTCCAGCTCTTTTTCCCTCTTTCTCTCTCTCTCCCTTTGGACGACACACCCCAGGCCACCCTGTAAAAATCCTAACTCATCCTGAAGCCAATTCCTGTCTCTTTTACCCAGAAAACAAATACACAATCAAACAACACTAAGCCAATTTCTTCCCTTGCTGAAGCGTATTCACAGACACCCTCGTACACACACAGACACACACACACACACCTCCTCTAATTTCCTGGGGCCGTGGTACTGGCAGGGAGT
Organism: Xyrichtys novacula; assembly: GCA_962446985.1. Taxonomy (NCBI): domain Eukaryota; kingdom Metazoa; phylum Chordata; class Actinopteri; order Labriformes; family Labridae; genus Xyrichtys; species Xyrichtys novacula. The sequence continues at coordinate 17,839,137 of OY660874.1, read as the reverse complement.
GTGTTGTAGCGCCAACTGAGCTCTGTGTTTGGGGTAATTGCTCTTGCTGCGTTAGTATGGAAATCTGCAAATGTGTGACAGGGCCAGATAGCTTCCTCCAATGTTGTTCTGATCCTGCCTCCAGGCCCGCAGCCAAACTATTTTATCTCTTAATGCATTAGAGTGATCTTCCAATTAGCCCACGCTCATAATACTCCCCCATTCCTGGTGGCTGTGTGCTCAGGGCTGCACAGAGACAGAAAGACAGGGAGGGAAGTGGCGCATATTGGAGTGCGTGTGTGTCCACATAAAGCTTATGTTCGCATGAATGTGAGTGTCCATGTATATGTCTGAATGTATACATGAAGGTAAATGTGAGCCTTCACATAAAGGTTTGTGCCAAGAAAATGTGTACACCTGTGAAAATGTGTTTCATTTACAAAAAAACGTGAAGTTATTTCAAAAAAAGTGTGTCCGTGTGAACGCGTGTTCCGAGGCTTGATGGGTTTGGGTGGTGGATGAGGCGGTGGAGGTGGGCTGGGTTGGCAACCGGGGAAAAGTGAAGTGGAGAGGATGCGGCGTACGCGTGTGTAAGTGTGTACGTGCATGCAGGCGTGTGAGAGGAGCAAGGCGGGTGGGTGGTGGGTGGTGGTGGTGTGGCGATAGTTCTGCTTGAGAGGTGAAATGAGGTGCTTATTGTGCACGGCGTGGGGGTTGCGCCGTTAGTCCGGGGCTCCTGTTGTAAAGTTTGCTGATAAGGGGAACCCGGCCCTTGAGCATCCATTCTCCTCGGTGTATTAGCGCTCCCTTATCAGGGGCCCAGATAAAAACCGGCATGCCATTTGCCTTCGGTGGAATTAAGCCCTCCTCCTCCTCTTTCTCCTCCTTCTCCACCTCTTCCTCTTCCACCCTCCTCCTCTCTCCTTCCCTTGTCTGCCTTGACTAACCGGGCGGGCTGCGATTAACCTCGACACTGTCCAATATCCTCAGCAGACTCCTGCCCGCAGATTAGCCGCTATTAGTTATGACCAACTAAATTAACCACTGCCGCTTTCCTGAGAGAGGGAGAAGGAGGGAGCGGGAGATGGAGGAGAGAAAGAGAGGTGCATGCAGGGAGATGGAATGAGCATGAGGAGGTTCATTTAGAAAGGGAGGGACAGATGGGGAGACTGATGGAAAGAGGGTGATAAGTGAGGGAGGGAGGAGGAGAGACAAAGTGTTACAAGCATTGTGTGTGCGTTCATACATGTGTACACTCTGAAGTGGCTCATTTTGTATTGTCCTCGCTGGGACAAACATACTGTACGTTAGACTTTCTCATGCAAATGTTGGTCTAGGCTCTCACACGAATACACAAATTTGTTTATTGCCACAATAATTTGTCCGGACTATTTAATTCACTGTATGTCATCTCACTTGACATCTTCTCAGTGACGTAAAATCTATTCATTGTCTCACTGGGTCGAGCCAGTCGTCATGATAACTTTGCCTCTCTCTCTCTTTTTGGTCGTGTCAGTGCTGCTAAATACACCGTTGAGTAAAAAACAAACACAAATTTCTACCTGGGTGCAGAGTCACAAACAGACTCGACAGCATCTCTTTGGTTTATGAGCCACAGTCTGTACAGCAGGAAATATCCGTGCATTAATGACATTTCAGGGTTTGATTTTTTTTAATTGCATTCGACACCTAGTTGGAAATTATCAGGGATTTCAAACAATAGACTTGATGAATGAAAACAAGAAATACACACACACACACACACACACACACAGGCAGATGGAGGGTCATTGTATTGCTTGAATAAATGTCATGTAAAACAAGTCAATGAATGTTTTAATTATTGAGATAACAGAACTTGAATTACATTAAGCAAATTTGATACAGTGAAGGAACATTTTTGTTTTTGACAAATAAGAATATGTGCACCAATAATTGGATATCAATAATTAAATTTCGTTCCCATACATATAAGAATTTGTGCATAAAAAGGAATTTACAATTTGAAGTCTATATTAAACTCTGATAAATATACAAATTTAAGTATAAATTATAGGGATTTTAAATATTAACAGCTTTGCTTAAAGTATACACATCCATAAATATATATCTATATTTAAATACATGATAATCTTACAAAAAAAATCATTATTAATTTTAAACTATCTGACCACCTTGTTTAATATCCTTTGCTCCATCTCTCTTTTTTCGGTCCTCAGACCGCCCTGCACACTCTTGACAGAGGGTCTCAAGAAACAATGTGACTGGCACAACACAGAGGTCCTCTCCATGGTGGGCATTTTTGTGTGTTTGTCTGTGTGTTTGTGTTGACTTATGAGATGGACAAGGTGGCAGGGAGCCATGGAGCACACACACTGCTTTTCTGTTTGCAGGAGCCTATCCCTCATACGTACACACACACATCCTGACAACTTACATTCAGTGTCACACCACACCCCGCTAATTCTTTGCTGAGTGTATTTAGCCGTCACATCTGGCTGTATTGACAGGAGATGCCATGGGCCAAAGCAAAGCCACCTGCACATGGCTGCTGCAGCCCCAGCGCCTACACCGACCGTCTCCCCTCTCCCTGTATTTGTTTCTCCCTCTTTCACCCTCCTTACTGCCTCTTCTCCTAGCTTACGTGTATTGGTATTCATGTGGCTCTGAAAAGACATAGCACAAGTGCACAGACAAATGTACAGATGTAAAAATCAATACTCAGCAGGTTTTTATCTATTCAAGGAGCTAAGTGCAGAATTAATTAAAGATCGCAGTAAAATCAACCAAGTGTTTGCTTTTTACATTGAGAGTTTGACACTGATCATTTTTATACTTTTGTCAGTTTATTTAATCTTTATTGATACACAATTTACCAAACACAAATTTTTTAATAAATCCCCAAGAAACTTGTATAAGTATATAATAATCACTTAGATTTAGAAACCATAGAAAATTATCTTAAAGGCTATCTATTCAGTTACTAAGACTGATTGTTAGGAAATCAATTATTTCTAAATATCGTCACCTTCTTAAAATAATGGCTTAAGTCAATGAGCAAGTTTTCAGAAACGTTCCTGAATACTCTCAGAAAATGGCCTAACCCACATCCTTTACATAGTCCTTATACTACAAGGGTAGTATCACATGATCTGTTCAATTGAGGATTTAGGCAAATCTACCAGAGATGGGCAGCAACATGAGGGACTGAATAAGTATTTTTGTTAGAAAATGACATAAGCCATTATTTTAAGAAGGTGACGATATTGTAGTTTGAATATTTCACCTTATTACTATTCCATTGAATTTTAACAAAATTTTACTAAATCTCAAGAATAGCAAAATGTTATGTCATTTTCATTTGAGATTTTTTTGTGATATATCTGATGTACAAAATACTTTGAAATTCTACGTTGGCTGTGCATTGGCGTGTCTGCTTCACAAGATTGCTCAGTAACTTTATCCCACTTTGGCCATCTCTCTTCCTTTTCTACTTTGCTGTCACTCAGAAGCCTCAAGTGTTGGATAACGCCATTGAAAGCAGTCGCTGTAATTTTAATGGGGAACCAGTGGGCTTTAAAGGACAGGAGAACATGGCACAGTTGTTGCCCTCCACTGTGTAAAATGAAAACAGGAGAGTAAAGCCAGTATAGCCCCCTGCTCTCTCCCCCTCTCCTGCTGCCCCCCGTGTCCACAATAGGGGGAACCTGTTTATCTCTATGTACAATTAAGAGTGTGAAATTTGAACATGCTGAATTAACTAAAAAAAGACCCACTTTTGTTACAAAGGAAACAAAGCCTCAGGAGAGAAGAGAGGGGAGGAGAGAGAGAGAGGGAGAAAGCATAGACGGAGGAAAAAAGGATTTAGCAGTTGTAAGAAAAGACAGCGTGGCTCACAAAAATCCAGAATAATCACATTTCCACCAAATAAATCAGACTGGTTGGCATGTGGTGCAAACAGACACACATGGTGAAAGACATCTGCAAACACAGACACAGGTTTAAAAGCATCCACAGCAGAGTGCGACATTTTCTGTGACTTTGCACACTGACTTTTAATTTTCACTTTCCCGTTCACTCCTACACACAAACTCACACACAGCAGCCTGAAGCTATATGACAGCGTGCCAACCTCACCCCGTGTGCTTGTTCATTCACCCACTGTTTTGGCCTGCTAACAGGCCTCTGGCACAAGCGATCCAGCCAGACCACCCTGACTGCCCTCCTCCATCTTCTCCTCTCCGTAAACCAGCGATCCAGCCAGTCAGGCTCATTTTGGCTTTACTTAATGCCACGACGACACCTCACATCGCCCCACTTCCACCTTAAGAGAATGAGTAATCAACAAACTGGGAGCCATTTGCCGTCTGTCAGTCAAATCCAACACTCTGCTGTGCTATCAGTCCTCTGCTTGCACCAAGCCCTCCTTCCCTTCCTTCCTCTCCTCTAATACCAATTTAAATCGTTCAACGCTCCTTTCCTCCCGCTGCCATTATTCAAAAAGATCATAATAGTTTTCCCTGTGCCCAAAGCACAAAAATCAATTATTTCCCCACAAAGACTTGAAAGTACTTAGCGCAGGCCTGCGAGGGGAAAAGCTGTGGGTTATATCAAATTGAAACTGCACTCATTACACAGGCACACAATTAGTTACCTCTGGTCTGCCTGCTGCTCTTTAATTTCCGAAACGGCATATCTGTATTATAACAGAAACAAGCATGCAAATGCTATTGTTGGGGATTTAGAGAAATCAATAGGACGGCTGGCGAGAGGCGTTTGGTGGCGCTGTCACTCAAAATCTGCTGCCGGCGACTGATAAAGGTCTGAATTCAAATTAGTGCCAAAGCCGGCCAGTGACATCAGAAGTGACATCCAAAATAAAAGGGACGGCTTCATGATATATGTAATTATTCTCCTCGCATTTGTGCTACATTTTTTTTTTCTCTCCTCTCTCCCTCCTCTTTCCTCCCCACCCTCATTCTCTCTTTTTCCTCATTGTGTATACTTGTGTAACTGTGTTTTGCATAAAGGGATTAGGAGTGCCTTAATGAGAAACTGTAATTGTTTTTTCAGCCTCACTCTATGGATATGTTCACGTGTGTGTATGTGTGTGTTTGCGGGTGTTTGTGAGAGAGACGGAATGAAAACATGTCTTGAATATGCCTTGTTTAATGCAAAATGAATACAGTATTGAAATAATATTTTTTTCTCCTCCATATCAGAGGACTATTGCTGTGAAAGCTACGAAGGTCTGGGAGAAAACTATGTTATGAAATACATTTCCCCACAATAATGAGCCGAGAGCTGATACTGAACAATGGACATAACCAGACTCGGCTTCAGTTTGTCTCAGATACCAAATTGTTGACATCTTTTTATTTTCACTGCTGCCAAACTTTTCTGTTTGGCAGAAATCCTGATAAGGTATAATAGATACCCAGCCTGACTGGGCAAACACATGAATGAAGCATTTTTAACACAGGAGATTAAACACTGGGGAACATTAATCAGTGTGTTTTTTTTTTTCTATCAGTCCATGTCGACGATGCTGAGCTGAAATGATGGAATAAGATCTCTTTTAATGAACAAACTAATGTACAAATGTGACGTTTGCTGTTTTTTTTAACTCATGTGATATCAATGTCCTTAATATTTATACATGCATTACACAAATTCAGCTTTATTTGACCTGGAGTTTATGTGAAATAAAGTAAAAAAATCATTAGATTGATTGTGGAATATTTGTATTTATATTAGAAGAAACTGGATTTTGCTATTTAGTGTTGAATTTCTTTTAGGTCGTCATATTTTCCAATAACATCTCTAATTTTTGCAGACTTCTGTCAGCAATTTCCCAGGATGCCTTTGATAAACCACTTACAGAACAAGTGTGTGGCAAGTTTTTTGCACGAGGGAGGCTGAGAGTAGGGAGACAATAATGCTTTAATGTGATGTTTGTTCAACAAGGGCATAATTTTCATTTCACTTTTGGAGTAGACATCCGCTGGGATCTCTCCAAGCCTCTACAATTATAATCTTTAACAACTGGAGGCTGATGTTCTTAATGGAGTACTCTTCATGTGAATTATACACTGTGTACTGTACGTGACCCTTGAGACTGAACATGACATCCTGACCAAAACAGTGCTGTGCCAGCTTTATTCTGGGATTTAAATCCTGATCCTGCTGGTAATAGGGGTACAGGTGGGGTTTAGATGACAGTTTGGTGCAGAGTTTTATGATTCATCCTTTAGATCCAGGAGCTGCAGTCTAACATCTACACAGAAACCACTTTTGCTTCATGCTGCTTCCACAAGATCAACATCTTTATTTGTGTGGTTTCATACTGCCTGTGAGTTTTCCTTTTTCCAGTTATATAACCAAGGAAGAGTTATATCTAGTTACAGTTATATATATATTATATCATCTTTTCAAAATAAAAATAAAAAAGTTTCGTTTATGTTAATTTGGGACAAGATTTTTATTGATGAAGATAGAGGTCACCACCGTGTTTCTCTCGAAGCAGAAACCAGACAAATTGGTAAGATATATGTTTTTATATTGAGTGAGTGTTCGTGGGAAGTTTATCAGCTGATAGATGAAAACAGAGAAAGATGTTGGGGAAAAATCACTTGTATTGAAATTTTATGATGGTAAAAACTTGACCTGAGTGGTCACTTTGACCTGGAGGATTCCCTTATCATGCATTTGAAGGGTTTTTGTCTATTAAGGCCACTGTTACTTTACAGAGGGGTGGGGTGAGGGGGGGAGTGTTTTAGTTTATATGTGACTGCTAGATGTCGCTAAAATGTCCCTTTTTAAAATAAGCGTTTGTGTTCGATATGATAAGGTGATCATGTTAAACAACCAGCTGTAGGCTTATTTCACAAACCTCCACAGATGAGTTTGTCATTTCTTCAAGCATCTTCTGGCTTGACCCATGCCCACTTTGATATCCTGTAGGTAAGAGTCAGCTTCACTTAAGCTTGCAACTACTTAACACAACACGAGTATTTGTATTTTTGTTATCCAGGCTAAAATCACGCACATGCTTCGTCTATTCTAGAGAGCATGGATTGCTCGCTTCACGGCACCTTGATGGGCTGGAAGGCCGGAGGGCCGGTGGTGGTGGACGGCTCCTCTCTCTTCTCTGCAGGACAGAAAGATTCAGAAGATCTTTTGTACCAACAGCTATTAGACTTTATAACTCCTGTGTAAAAAGTAGATAACTGTTAGAGACATATTTTGTGAGACAACAGAAAATTGAATTTTCCTTCGGGGATAAATAAAGTTTTTCTTATTCTTACCTACTGGCTTTATTTTTGGTATGGGGACACCGTCATCGTTCAGCAACTAGGATGTAAAAACATTGACTCAGCCGAAACAATGGTAGTGCTAAAAAGTGTTGAACAACATAAAAATGGAGCACAAGATGTCATGTTTTCTTTAAAATATGCTGATTTATTTCTAGCTTTATCTTATTTTGTGCGTTAAAAAGATCTTGATTTCACACTAACTGAGTTGATAACAATATCACAACTGCTGATGTTGTCTCCACACATCAAGCGTGAGTAAAACCATTCACGCAAATGAAATATATGTAAAGTCAATGCAAAGATGCGATTAGACGCTCCCACAACTCTGGCAGCGCGAATGATGCAGATTGAGAGTGGGATGTGCATGTGTGTTTGCTGAGGTCAGACTATAAGATCGTTCTGATTGTTACGATGGTCACTGTGTCAGATTAGGTGATCACGTAGCTGCCATGATCTGACCAACAGATATGACAGACTGTTCATCACGCCGGTCTACTCAGCATACCCACTGTGATGAAGAGGCGCTGGGCTGGGTGATACCAGGAAGCGTTCACAGCAGTTAGTCACCAGGTTGTTTCAGTGCAGCTGTTTTTCCTCACGTCTATTTCTCCCTTTTCAGTATGGCGTGTTAGTCTCTTGATGACATATCATAAAAGCAGGGATGTTGATTAGAAGGCTTGACAAACTTTCTCTCTGTTTCGGATTTCCATCTCCCCTCTCCAACTTTGTCAGTGCGTTTACATGCACAGCTTATTTGGACTAAGCTCACAATTCGTTTTTTTTCGCCGAATTGAACTTCTCTCCTTGTCTGCGCATACATGCAGCTGAGAAAATCAAATTATTGACGAGAATGTGTCCTCCTCCCCAAAACTAAGGGGTGATATGGGTCTTTTCAGTGGTACTGTTTCCGGTTAACCCCATACAGCTGTCAACAACAACAGCAGATCCATGCCAGACGCCAGAAGTGGCTACAACTGCTGCTGGGTATTTTCGAGCAAGAAGATGGAGCATCGTACAGTGTTGTTTTTGTCGTACTTGATGTATGCGCTACCTCTTCAGCAGATGAAATGCTCGCTTCACCTCGTGCCACTTCTTCTTGTGTGTTTTTGTTCAGGGGTTACGGGGGTGTGGCGCACACGCCCATGCATTGTCCAATCATACTCTGACTACGCTGGTTACATGGTAGAGAAAATCGAATTCCAATCGCATTATCTGGGTGTCTTAATCAGAGTTCTCCGACTCCAATCAGAGTTCTCAAACTTTGATGATAGTCCGACTAAGGTGTTTACATGCACCTCAGTTGTCCGGTCTTAATCGGAGTAAGGCAATAATTCAGTTTTCTCGAGTGTCATGTAAACATACTGAGTCTTCGTTATTTCACCATTTTGTTTGTTTACACTTGAGTGTTTGCACTGACAGAGCGTTCTGTGCCCTCATTGGTCAACATCAACAATGTGAGGAAACAAATCATGGCAGGCAGAGAGAGAAATTGAACATGCTTAACTTTCTTTCAGAAAGTTGTCCAAAATACAGGCTTGATTGATGTTCACTATGACAGTACTTGAGATGAAACAATCTTTTTCCAGGGCTGAGGGGTCTCGACGCCCGACATCTACCAGATCTGGCTGTTATCCTGCAAAAATGTGTGGTCTGACCTTGGCATAAAGGGAGGGTCAAAGCTGATATTTTAGGTTATGAGGACTGTGTGCCCTGTCAGGCAGTTAACATCATATTCACACCTTTCAACCCTTCAATACTCCTGCATTCCAGCTCCTCCCCTCTCCCCCCCTTCTGTGATGCTCATTTTATGAAGAGCAAAGCCATCAGCCATATTTCTGCCTTGTCCCACAGACAAAGCCCTCTGCTTTGGGCTGGGCCAGAATGAAGTGGGGCAAAGTATGCAGGGGAGGGGAGAATGTGCCCTTTGTCGCCCCCCCTCTCTGCCCCATTCTCTATCTCTCCATATCCTGCCTCCTACTCCACACCCCCACCCCTGCTAGTTCTCTAACACTGAGGGGAAAGGCAAAGGAGGGAGGGGGATGGCTGGTTCATTCAGCATCGGTTAAACGTTTTCCCAGTGGCACAATGCCGGGGCGGAGTAGGCAGGTGCAAGCCAGGCAGAGGGAGGAATGGAGGGAAAGGGAGAGTAAGTGAGTGAGTTAGAGAGAAAGAGAGAGAGAGAGAGAGAGAGAGAGAGAGAACAACAGGTTGACCTACAACGGACCATAATCATGTAGCACCATTAAACCCTAAAGACCTCCCACTCGCTGTCTTTCTTGCTTTCTCACTCTTTCTTTCTTTTTCTCTCCCTCCCTCACCAGTGTACACAAGCTGCTGCCCCACCACTTGTTAGACCAACCAAGGACCCACACACATACACACACACACACACACACACACATGCACGCACATACACAAACAAGCTTAGGGCCGGGCAGAGCAAACAGACATACTCACACCTCAGTGGCACATTTGTGCTCATTTCACATAGATGGCTAGTCAAGTGCGAGTAAACCACACATTCACACGCGCACACACCAACAGCAGAGTGGGCATATAATACATCAAATCACACATGCTAAGATAAGCACTCATGTCATAATATGGACACACTCAAGCACGCTCACAAACTGGCTTTCTCCTGGCCCAACCAAGTGTGTGATGATCAGTGGGAAGGCTGCAAGAGAGGAGGGAGTGTGTGTCAGGGTGTCAGACTGTGTGTGTGTGTGTGTGTCGTTCGTTTGCTGCATTTGATCAAAAGTGGCACTAAAGGCCTGTTGGTTATATTGATGCATTTGTTTTAAGCGTGAATTTCTAAAGATTTCTAACTATGGAGGCAAGGCAAACTTTAATTTTACACTTTTAATTCCTTTTTTTCCTGTGATAAGCAATTTTTCAACGCAACAGAGGAGGTCTAAGGGACTGAGAGTTCTTCCTTGGATCAATAAGAACGCCCAATAATGTCTCTATTGACTCTTCTTAGGTGAAAAATCCTTCCTTGCTTCCACCCTAAACTATCTCTGTCCCTCTTCCCTCCCTTTTCTCGTCTTTTCCCTTCTCCACACCTCTTCATTTCCCAAACACACCCACCACTCTGGATCTTCCTCTTATCTGTCTCCCATAGGTGATCGATGACCCTGTGAACATGAATGTTCCATTAAAGCCGGAGCCATGAGGTCAGGATACACTGTCATGGCTGCCTCTGTCTTTACCCATATGCCCTCCTATCTTCTTCACAAATTGTATCTCTCTCTTGTCTTTTTCCTCCTCTTTCTATTTCTTCTAGTTTTCCTTCTTTCAATTTGCACCGCCATTAAGATTTATGACTGCCGGTCTTCTCCAACAATCTTCTCAATCACAGTACTTGAGGGTAATAAAGCATGATTCACTTGATTTTACATAGGAACGAGGAGCATGAACATATATTGTATTGTTGCATTCACATGGCCACAGGTTTACACACATACATGAACCTAGATTTAAGTAAGCCTACAAGTCCCGGACCATTAAGCCAAGAAAACAATGGCTCCCGTCCCATGTGTCTGCATTGCTAATTTTGAAATGTCATGTGATATTAACGTAGGCACATCAGGTCACATCTAGCTCAAGCCGAGTTTGACAACTGCACAATACACTTGGGCTTCTCTACCTCTAAAACTTCGCTACCCTCTGTTTTGCCCCCTCATTGTCTTCATTTCTGGCTTTGCTATTCTTGAGTTGACATAAAGTGATGACAGAGGCGGCACACTGGGGACTGTTTATTGATGTTGCATCCAGGGGTACATAGTTGGGCCGCTAAGAGCGCATTAAAGCAGCCTATTAGCTTGCATGTAAAACCAGCTACCATCAAGAAGCCACCATTGCAGTAAAAAAATAATTCACTGGTTCCAGTTGCTGCACTTCTGCTCTGTTGTCAAGGATACTGACCAGTGTTAGTAGAAAATAGTTGTGCTGCAGTATTCATCCATCTACCAAATTGCACTGAACATGGAATTTGAATTTATTAAAGAGCAGCCCCTTGAAATGTAACATTGCTGTAATTGAAGCTTGACATCTGTACTATAGTATATATTTGGCATAAATTCTTCTAGGCTTGGCAAACCGGCTTCTAATCCACACTAGACGTGGGATGCCAGGAATATGAACATGTTCATTCATTTATTCTGTCCACATAAACCTCACAGTTCCACTCTGATCACTTTTCAAAATTATTATTTAAAGTGTTATCAGTGGTCTTTAAATTCTGCACACTCCTCACGCTAGCTTACTGCCTAACATTGAAACAGAAGTGGCAGGTAACATAGGAGCTACTCAGCTCTTGCACACTAATGTCTTTGGGGGCATGATGAAGGCTAATATCATAATAAGCTTTCTTACGTTCATTGCAATCCGCTGATGCACACATTTGTTCTGCCATCGTAGTCTCTACTTCTCGTGGTCTGGCCTGCAGAGCGTGGCCCAGAGCTTTGATTTGTGATGTAGAAAGGTTGTAGGTCTGCCAGAGTTTTACAGCAATATGATTGCAGAAATACTCAGAAATGCATTTTTGCACATAGTTTTTTTCATGATTTGTCCTCTAGCGTCAGAAAAATGCCATATGAACATATAGATAACAAGAAAAACATAATTATCTCTGGAGATGGTCCTTAACTAGGCCACAGACCCACTTGTTTTGCCCCAGATCTTCCAGAGTAGTGAAGACCCGCCTCATTTAAAGGGCTTGACTATAGTTGGACTTGATATACTCAATTCTGCTCCTCTCACTTCATCTATATGCATTCATGTCCCATTTATCCTGACTACTTATCTTCCCAGGTTCCCTGTGGATCATTGCCATTGACTTCCTGCTGCTATGAGACTGCATATTTTGCATATTTATACCATGTCAAATGAGGTCTTCTTCTACTAAGTGTGGACATATACAATAAGTTGGAATCGTAGCGTAAATGATTTTTAAAACAGGAAAAAACATCTTATACTCTTAAAATATAATTTTGTGGACTGCATAAGTCAGTTTACATGAGGGGAGTTTTGGAGCCACTGATATCATTTTGATACATCTCTGTCACTCCAAACTGAACATGATAATGACTTATCGGGCAGATATCTGATTACTAATCCTGATTAAGGATGGGAACAATTCTGAGTGTCAAACATTCAATTTTGTTAAAAACATGTCCTGACAGCCCCAGTGCACTTGAACTGATGCTTGTCTGAAAAAAAAAAAAAAAATAGTCCCAGTTGAGTGGGGATTCCCCTGCTCCTCCACCCCATGCTGCTACAAACACAATGGCTTGTTCCTGCTGTTCATCCAAAGTGGGGAGTTTCAGTTTTGGATAGGCATTTAGAGGATTAACTGGGTGCTTCCAAACATTCCTGTGTAATTAGACACCGCAGCTGTCAGTCATGCGGAAGCAAAAAGCTGATTGGCTGAGTGTCAAATAAACCACTGCCCTTGGGAATGTCCCTACTGCAGAGTAAATAGCTTGTGTTTGAACCCTCCAGTTCACCCACCTTGTCTACTTTATTCAAAGTCAGTGGAAGAGAAAAGACCAGGGGGTAAATGAGTGTTTGACTATGATTGAATATGCACTTGTAAGAGACTGAGAGAAGTAAAGAGGACAAGAACAATAAAAAAAGAAAAAGTGTGACATTTGCACCAACTACATTTGAAGACAGATTTGGCAGGAAAGTGAAACAGATATTTTGCAGACAAAGTGATGAGCTAACATAGAAACTAGGGGAAGAGAAAGTGAAAAAATAGCTAAAGTGAGACCAAAAGGCAGACTCTGGGCGAGGGATGAGTGACAGAGGGAGTACAAGGACACAGGGGGAGTATGAGGATGCGGGTGTAGCCAAAAGTGGAATCGTCTGATCTGGATCATATAGTCAGCACTGATAAATGATAGATGAGCAAAGCATTACCACCCCTCTGAAAACGATGTAGAGGAAGCGAGGCAGGCAAAAAACAGCAAAACAACAGTGGTGCTCCATCCTGAAAATTCATGCCCCACAGCTGACCCAAACAAAACTAGGACATTGCTTTCTTTTTATATCTCTGCATCTGTATCATCCCCCTTTTTTAGTTTTTGCAAGATGAACAAAAAAGAAAAGATGTTACTTGTTCTGACTAGGACCTAAAAAAAAAGAGTGTATGGGTGAGATTTGGATAGACTGATAGTCTAAAGATTGGATATGTTAGTTTGTTCCCAGTCAGCCAAAGTTTTACAAGGGTATAACTGTTACCCAACCAGTTTTCTTGACCTTTGCAAAGCTAAAAACTTGGACAAGTAGTCCAGGTAAATCACCAAAATCAAGCTAAAACAACAGTTTAATTAACTGTGTATATAAATGTACTGACTGGTACTTAAAAATGAGTTATCCGAAATCAAAAAGGAAAAAGATAAACTTAAAAATCAGTCTGTTTAGTCCTTTCCAGTTTACAGATAGTAGTACAAATAGCTGACAGTGATTTAAAATCGAGCCTCGACCATTTGGATCGAATGGCTCCTCCTTGATCCACTGAGCTGACATGACTTGCACCTAAGTGTAAATTCATCCTAACACTAACCTATGCAGTTGACAAAGTTTTGCTTCCTGCACAAAGACTATAGCACAGCACTGCTGTATATTCTTGTCTTTAACCCTAGGGAGTAAAAAATCATGCTGGTATTTCCAAGACAGGAAGCTCGCGCCTGAATGAGCATCAGCTATTATGTGTGTTTACTGTGCACAATACTATTTCTCCCAGGATGCTACTGTGCTGACATGGGTGTAACCTCACCTGCCAAGTTGGATGATCAGTCTAAAGAAGAGTAAAGAGTAAACTTTGCATACCTACCACACCATTGAGTAAGAGCACTTGATGCTCTCATTCAGTACAATTTGTACACTCAATGAACTGATTAAAGGATTACCTAGATTGGCTTTATGCCCTGCTACTATTCTAGACCACTAGACTCTCAAAATGCAGGCCTGTTCATCATACCTTATGTACCTCTAAAGAAGCTAGACCTGTCGGTAACAGACCCCTCTCCTTTGAAATCAACTACCTGCAAGGGTCCAAGAGGCAGGCGCCTTCTCTACGTTTACAAACAGACGAAACATTTTTCTCAGTTTAGGCTTGAGCCAGCTCTTGGTTACATTGCTCCGTGTTTAGACTACCATGGTGACAGTAGAGACAGTTTCAATGAGGGTGAGTCTCAGGGTGAGAGAATGGTGTCACTCTTAGTGAGGTATCATTTAGAAGCAGCACTTAACAGAAGTAATGTCATATAATTAGATAAAAGGTCTATTTCTCCTTTTATAACCACCATATCACTTATTCTAAACCTATCCATCTAAATGGAACTTAGACAGATACACTAATGCATTTTTGATCATAGAAAAACAAAAGATTGAGGGCACCCCCTATTTTTCATAAGGGGCCAAAGGAATATTGCTTCACTTTAGTATGAGGGTATTGTCTAGCTGCAACTGTCCACCGCCTGGCTCAGTTTGCTAGTATATAAACATGTGGAGAATGTAGAGCTTCTGTATGTCTGTGATTTAATTTGGTCATCATGTTAATAATGATGATGATTATGAGGTCTCTGTGTTAAGGGCTGTCATCAGTATTGTGTAGGCATACAGCTTCTGTGCTTTTCTTTAGGGTGTGTGTTTTGTGCTTATCAGCATTCAGCGGTACCTTTTGTCCAGAGCTGTTTCAGATGTTTAGTTTGTGCTGGTTTGAGACAGGCTGCTAAAAGAGAGGAGGTGAGTGTGCCACTGCAGCTGCTGTCTGTGATCGTGTCCAGGCCGTAATTTTTTATGCAACACATGCACTAACCTTGTTGAGATACAACTGAAGAAGTTGAGGGATCTCTTCCTGTATTTACCAACAACAACCAAAGTGGAGAATTTTAGAGATGTATTTTCTTCCACTGCAGTTCCTTTCACTCTCCTCTAAACTCAGTCTGCTCAGCCGACAGCAACTCTGCTCATTCATCGAAAGAAAAGCTTAAACTTCCCCCTCAGGTGAGGATGTCCCCAGGCAACCTACAACACACACACACAAACACACACACAATTGCAGATCAACAGCTTGTTTTGCTAGTTTAACATTAGCATCTGTTTAGGCAGAGCTAATGAGGACATAAATGGTGAAGTGCTGTGAAGTGTGTCGTAAAGTGTGTGTGATACTAAATGGTGTTGACACTGTGAAGATAAGAGCTCAGATAAAGCAAACTAACAGATTAGCAACTACAGGCTACACACCCAGTTTGTCCACTGTAGAAATACAGCTGAACACATAGCTTAAAGCTTAATTACAATTAACTACCTATTAATAAACCAAAAATGCTTTAAATAAAGGATTTTGACATATGCATATTCAATGAAGAGACTTTCGCTTAAGAAAAAAAAAACGATTGTATTTTTTTTGTCACTCTAAGTTGTTCCTGAGGCAAAGAGTGATATCTAAAGGTATATTTTTTCTTCATTTTTTAATAAAAGTTTTCAAATACATTTCATTGGATTCATTCAAGTAACTTTGAAGGTCAACAGCTTATTCGTATGAAGTTGTAACTCCTGTAAAGTCTACATCCATTTCGGCACTTGATTCAAGGCCTGTGAGCATTTAGCCTGAAATGACAGTAACAGCGACAACAGTCACAAATCACGCACTTGCACTGAAAAGCATCCTAGTTATGCCACCTTTCTATATTTTCATCCCTGTAACACAAATATAGTTAATACAAAGCCAACAGGTAAGACGCCTCTAGTCTGGCACGGTCCTTAGGAGTCACTGCAAGTCACTACAGTTCATAAAATACATTTGCAGTATTTAAAAGCATGTACATGAAATAAATCTATAGTGGTCAGCTTTCAGAGATGCGTTAACTGTAATATGGCTTGCTGTTTTTACACTGTTTAGAATAAGACTCAGACATTTTGACGAGAAGAAAATATCCATAATAATTGAACAAAATCCCATGGCCTTTATCATTGCATCTAATAATCTGCCATTATTTTTTCAGTGACATTTACACAGAGAGACGGACTGAGATTTTTGTCTGCCTCCACAGTTCATAAGAGTAGAACAGGCTGATATAATAAAGAACTCAGAGAGACATCTTACCCTGATGCCCTGTCTTGTCTGACAGAGTTTTAAGTGTTAATTTAGTTTATTTAGCTTTTTATTCTAATTTCATCCCTACTTCTATTCTCCTTTAATGAATAGTATTTTGAAGAGCAACGGTAAATCAAAGAAGATGCATTAAGACAAGGGCTGTTGCAGTAAACTGGTATGAATGCCTATAACCTTTTATTAAAAGAATGAAATATTGATATTGTTCTTGAGTTTGATTATTATAGTGCTTCTCTATGTAGGTTTCTACACATCATATAGAGGTACAGAGGTGTAGGAGCTGTGGCAGCTGCTAGCATGCTTTGGGTCAATGGAGAACAAGCAACTATGCCCATATTTTTGCACTCTATGGTTAAAAAACCCAAGGCAGTATTAAAACGAGATCACGTAGGATTAAATTTCCAAATTCATCACAGGTCTGGTGATGGGAATCTGAACATTTACAGCCATGACAATCATGAGGTATAATTCTGACATGAAAACAGCCCTAATAAAGACTGTGGCTCAGCTCAGGAGGAAAACAATGAAAGTTTGTTTAATGAAATGCAGAAATTTTAGAATTATACAGAATCAATATCTGCGTATGGTGAAGTATTGGAAACCTTTAAAGTGCCTCGAGAATATGAGCAACTTTAAGCAGATTCTAGATTGAGTTACCATTTGCAGATGAATATCTTGCTGCCTGCACCTGACATTCTCATCCAGTGTGATAATTACAGTGGAGAGCAATAGATGGGTAGCGAGAGAAAAGATCACTGATTGAATAACAGAGGAAAGATGGGCATGAGTCATGAGATGCTGATTATTAGAACAGTGGCTAAGATGTTAGACTTACAAAAGGTCATTAAGATATGGCAGCACTGAGATATCACAGATGAGAACGCTAAAATACTCAGAGTGATTTGTAGGGAGCAGAGAAGAAAGCGAGGTGTGTGTGTGTATGTGTGTGTATAATGGCATGCATGCATTTAGTCCCTATCTACATCCTTCCTTCTTTCTCTGTATTTCACATTTTCTTTTCCTTTTTCACCTCTTTCTCCTCTTTCCATTCTGTACTTTTATTTTAAAACACAGTCCCCTAAATCTCCCTATGAAATCTACTCTTGCCACGGGTAATTACAATGAACAACTTCATATGGCTGCTCCGCCTGCTGCCGAGATAAGGCAGGGTTAGCGCCGCACACCCACACATCCACTCACACACACACGCCCACACACACCATCCCCTATCTTATCTCCATCTTCACAGAACAACCGCCTTCTGCCCAATTCTGCCCTAATCTTCTGCGTAAACAATACTGATATTTCACCCCCGTCCTCAATAAAAGGAGGGACGAGGAAGAGGAAAAGGACGGAGGGAGGAAGGGGAAGGAGAAAAGGACTTAAAAAAAAGGGTAGATGGAGGAGAAAAGTGTTGAGTGGTGAATGCAGGCCTTTTAAAAAACTCACCCTGCTTGTTTTGTACGTTTCAGTTTAACAACTTTACATTAAAGTCTGTAAGTACATCTGAATGTATAAGAGTGATTTATATAATCATGAATTGCTGTAACATTTTTAATGGAATAAAGTCTGTATATAACCTGACTTACTTTGATTTTGAAGTTAACTTAATGCGTTAAAATGGTTTGCACTGACTTGAGTGTCAGCTTTTTAGGCTATTAAAGCTGAATTTTACTATTTCACAAGCTGTTTTCTATTTTTGCATTTTTTTGTGGTCATTCCTGCCTGTAATCAATATCAATATAAAAAAAAATCAATACCAAGTGATGCACTTGTCCTGCAAGTGAACCCCACATGAAAATCTGTGGTCAGAACTGTAAGGATGACGTCAGGAAATAATTTTCTGTTTTCTGATGGAAGGATCCGATCTCCACTCTTGAATGTACATACTAAGTGAGTCGTAACATCTCCAGTAGTTGAAGTATTGCAGTGATGTAAATGCATGAGCTGAAAAAATCATTGTGTACACCGACATCTACTTTGATTGGCAACCCACCTGCCAACTTCGACAGAGGCCCCTGTTGTGAAAACAGTTTTGTTTGCTTTTAGTGACCTCAGTCTATACCTGCAATGTAAAACGGCTGAGATCTTCCAAAGTGTCTTGGCATTTAAATAGTTTTAGCTGACCCACGTGTCCGTGGGACTGAACTGATCTTAATGCTGGGGCGTTTAAAAGGATGCCTGACTCGACGGAGCAGCACAAACTGACAACAGACAAACAAAGGTTTATGTATACGTTTAGATTTATAAGTCTGCTCCTCCACTCAGCTGGTTTTCCTCTCAGCTGGCAGAACCAAAGGTACAGAGACATGAGCTGTGTGACCTTTCAGCAAGGGAAAAAGAAATTAGAGAGGATGGCTGTTATGACTAAAAGCTCCCCTATCATGCTTCTTTGTCATACTTTGCATGCATCTTCTGTCTCCATTTAACAACATAAGAAGCTTCCAGTCCAAGCAGTTCAATCCCTCCCTCTCTTTGTCACCCCCTCCTCCCCTCAGGAGTGATGGTGCAGGATAACCTCGGGGCTCTGAGGAGAATTAGAAATGAGAGTTGATTTAATCAGTCACCCACTCACATACACACCTCCTAAATCCAGGTTAGAGAGGGACAAGGTTGTGCGAGAGTGTGTGTGCATCTGTGTGCGTGCGTGTGTGTGTCATCAAAACACAGTAGCTCACTCCAAAGTCTCTAAATCAGGCAGGACATTTCCATTGTCAACACAACACTAACAACACTACTGGGGCCATCTGTTTCCATGGGAAACTGTCCAACAAGCAGCTTTAGAAGCTGTTCATTCACATAAACATGTTGTTACTTCTACTGTATATTTGTTCACATGAAGGAGGACTTCCACGCTTTCCTTTGGAGATACTAGATTTCATCATTTACAGCAGATTGGTTGTATTGAGTTGTAAGTTCTAGCAGGATGATATTAAAATGTCAAAGTTTAATGTGAACCACTTGACAGTTTATATCAGTATGCATCTAAATCATCATGAAAACCAGAACCTAATATTACAATATGGTGAGTTTTACCCAAGGATTTAGTGGGTCAAATATTGGAATCAGATAAGAAGTTAAATTGTCAGAGGAAGTTTTTACATTCACATTTTTCTAAATAGTTCTAAGTACAGTTAAAAGCTTTCTCCACAGAGAAGAACTATTTGTTGGAAAATAACTTTTTTTTTTCCTTATCGGCTTCAATTTAAAATTAGAAAAATTTGATCTAGCAAAACCTGAATGAGCGCTGCACCTGCTCCCAAAAATAGCTCCATCTGATGCAATTTTTTATTATTGTTTTCATTCTTTTTCTTGAAATTTTAACCCATCCCTGAAAAAACATTTTAGAGTAATTCCTGAACAAAATGAGATCAAATTTCTACTACAAAATTGGGGAAAAGTTAACAGAATAAACACAAAGCTAGTGTGAAACCACCTCAAATGATTGATAATTTTGATATTAATGAGCTCATTACCACCAATATAAAGCCTCTAATAAGAGTTCCTGAACAACAGATACGAACTGTTATAAAAACTGAAAATAGAGTTGATTACATGACAAACATGAAGATAAACATGCCATGATATTTACTTTGAAATGAAAAATACGAACAAGCTCATAAGAGCAGCTTATTTTCCGTTCCCTTGAGGGATGAATACTTGTTTTTACAGCCTGTAACTCAGTAAACAGTGTGACAGCAAATAAACAGTAAGTGTATAATGTGAGATCGTGAGAGATAAAAGGAGCGGCTCTGCAAGCCTCTTATTTGACAAAGTTACAAGGAGACAAAAAATCCGATAAAGAAGGCATCTCATGTTGGCAGACTTTCTGTGGGTGACACCATGAGAGCCCATTTCAACCTGGTCGGGGGTGGATTTCACTGTGTGCTGTGAAAGCCTATTTGTTGTGGAAAGGATTACGGTGACCGATCTAGTCGCAAACAAGATTAGTGGCAGCGGATCATGTTTGATTGGGAAGCTCCAAAACAGCCTCCACAACTGTGAGAGGGAAGTTGTTGCCCTGCTTGTAGTCAGCAGGACGGAAATCACTGAATACCCATAAAAATAAATCAGGACATTAGGACAATCACTGTTTTTTTGTCTGACACAGTCCATTGTGCCTCATAGTTTTACGATGATGCAGATCTGACAGCTCAGTCTGAAAACAAGGACAACTAAGTAAATTCGCCTTTGTTTCGGAGATTGAGCTGAAGAGTCATTTCTTTTTATAGCGCTGGACACACACGCTTACACAGACGCAGTAGTATCTGTAATCCCTAGCTGAGGCAGGCAGACACCCCCGGTGCATCACTCTCCCTCACATTTCATAGATCTGTCATCATCCCTGGACAAAAGCACCTCGGCCGGGATGACTAATCTGTGCTCGGCTCGCTGTCCTGGCTGACTCAGGCTGCCATGTCGATTCTATTTCAAACGTGACTCAGTGATCAGTGAAGCGAGCGATGATTGGAATGGAGACAAGTCGCACAAAGGGGAGATGGACAAAGATGGACAGAGGGACGCAGACACGAGAGAGGGAGAGAGCTTCTATTTATTCCTAACTCATTAAAAACTTCTGCAGACTCTGAGAGATGACAGAAAGCAGAGCAGTGCTGATGTTATTCTGTGTAT
Organism: Xyrichtys novacula; assembly: GCA_962446985.1. Classification (NCBI taxonomy): domain Eukaryota; kingdom Metazoa; phylum Chordata; class Actinopteri; order Labriformes; family Labridae; genus Xyrichtys; species Xyrichtys novacula. The sequence continues at coordinate 17,818,083 of OY660874.1, read as the reverse complement.
GCATTTCTGTGTGCATGTGTGTCCCAGTCCTCTTCAGTTTTCCCTCCAGCAGTGACACCAAAAGCTCCAGAGCTGACACAGGGGACAGCCCACCTCAGTCTGGCACAGAGGCCCTCACCTTGTCAGGGCCACTGAGCACACAGCGGCCCCCTCAGTCACACAGAGCAGACACACCCAGACAGTGATGCTGCTGAGCTAGGGAGGCAGGGACTCAAGCAGTCCTGAAAGTTAGGGTTCAGGCTCATGCTGTCAAAACTAATGAATGCTCACTCAAATACCCGAAGAGAGCCCCCTCCGATGGAGAAGAATACGTAACACCGATATTATTATGTTGGGAGAAACCACATCACTGTTTCCTCCAGCACCCCATCTTTTCCAACCCCACCCACCTGTGTGGTCTCGACAAATCATTCTCAATGGTATGAATTGGTGAGCTAAGCAGAGTTTGATATGCATATACAATGACAGACACACACACAAACACACACTCAAATTTCCAAGGACACACAAACAGGTGCTGAAGCACACTCATACAAAAACAAAAAGAGGCACATGCATACTGGAAAACCTTAAACAAGGTGACACGTCGTTCACTTTTAGATGAAGCAAGAAATCAGTGCATGTCCATGGGAGCTTTCATTTTTTAGCACGCACTGGGAAGTAATGGTGCGTTCGAGTTACCTCGGAAGTCAGATGTCGGAGAAGTCGGAAAAAAGTAAAATTGGAAGTGGAAAAAAAAATAGCGACATCTACAAAAGTTATTGCAACGCTTGCCTTAAATTCAGACAAGGCAATTACTAAAATAACTTTCATAGATGGGAGAATTCTCTCCCACCCACCATCAGATTCTCCCCCACCATTGAGACTTTTAAGATTCAACTTAAAACCCACTTTTACTCCCTAGCTTCTAACTATCCCTAACTTTTATACCTCAGCCATTTCCCATGCAGGCTTTGTGAGCTCTGTAGGTCGGTCACAGCTGCCCTGGACAGACTGACGGAAACGTGGCTGCCAGTTGGCGCCTACGGCCTCTCCGACCACCACCACACAACACTCACAATCATAGACCAATGGAGGACACACACTGGGTTAAGTGTCTTGCCCAAGGACACAACGGACAGACTAGGGATAGGGGGGAATCTAACCGCCAACCTTCTGGTCATTGGACGACCACTCTACCTCCTGCCGCTCCAGCTAACTACAGAAAAGATTAGTGAACCACCTCAATGCAGCTGCTGATGTTTCAGTAATATGGTGTCTTCTTGAGTGGGAATCGGTCCTATGCTTTTCACGCACTCTCTTGCAAAAAAACCATCAGGTGTTGGAGACCTTTCTCTCTCTCTGCATCTCTCAGTCTCCTTTTCACAGATACGTGGCAGATCATTGAGCCCGCTGTCTTAGCCGTTCCCGCTGAATTATTCACGTCTGGCAGAGAGGAGAGGCAGGGACAGACAGACTGTATAAAGCCAAGCTAATTAAAGTAGTGGTATTAAAAGTGTGCCTGTGTCTCTTCCAAGAAGAGAGGAAAGAGAGATCAGCGGTGATACCTTTCCTCTCTCCACGTCTCTATCACTTGTCCCCCGCCTCCCTCCTCCTTTCGCTTCACTTATCCCCCCTCTTCCCTTGGCTTTCTCAGGAAAATTACAACCTGACTGCTCACTTTAATATTTCAGCATCTAAGTGAGTGTGACAGGCTCTCCTTTGTGTCGCCCTCCCCCTTCCTGAGTCCCTACCTCCATCTATCCATCCGCCCACCCCTCTCACTCCCTCCAACCTCCTTGTGTCGCTTGCTTATCGTTCCCCCGACGGTTCAACTTTTACCATGTGACAGGAGAGGGAGAGGGCCAGAAAGAAAAAAAAAAACAAAAACAAATCAGGCTCAAAGCAAGGCCTCCCTGCCAGGCTATCAGGCTGTCTCTCCGTGTCTCTCGGCGAGTTTCACGACACGTACGCGACCATAAACCCACAATGAGGGGAGGTATCGCTTCGCCCTGATGTACGCCACTCACGCTCAGGCTTTGGATGCACACAGGCAGTGTTTGAGAGTGACAGAGAGGGTAGTGATCTCATCCACAGAGACAGACATGGACTCAGAATAGAGGAGAGGTGTGTAAGTGTGTAATAGAAGTCACCTCCTATACTTGAGGCACTTCAGCTCGGGAGTCCCTTTGAAAAGACATTTCTGCAAACAAAACAGGAATGGTCTTTTGTATGTGAGGATCTACGCTCGCGTGCACCATTGTGAGTGTGTCTGATCGCGTATTATACATGTCTGAATATGAGAGGTGATAAGAGTGTGTTATTGGAGGTGAATAGCAAAGAAGTTGGCTCGGTGTGCAGTGTGTTCACAGGCACTATGATACGAATAAATAATTTAGCTCGTCTCCCCTGCTCCCCATTCATTCTATTTTCATGTCTGCCATTTGATATCCCTGTCTGCGTCCTCTCTCAAAACAGAGTGTATTGTGTGCAGAAAGCAGCACAAAATACACAAAGAGCCGGAGGAAACAAGCCTTTTCTTCAAAAAAAAAAGAAAAAAGCAGGGAAGTAAATGGTGCAACAACAATATATGCACAACAGCATCCAAGAATTACATATCTGGACCTTCACATGTGCTGGTATGTCTGCACACAAACACAAGAAGTGACAGGCACAAACACAGACGCCCCACGAAAGTGAGCAGGTAGCGACGCTGTACACAACATTGATCATATAATTTACTCCTCTCTATCAAGCTACAAGGCTATTGATCAAATAATTCCATATGCGGGCCTCGGCCACTGCCAAATTGCTAAAATGGGGCTGCTCTGTTCAAAGTGTGTCCCATAATGGTTTTGGCATTGATCGTGGCTCTCCCTGATTCACTCCCAATGCAAACAAACCACATTCAACTGCACAACTTGAGAGCAAGGAGGGCGCATGTGATCGCAAAAAATTCCTTGTGTACACCTACACAGAGAGCTTGGTACAAAATCCAAAGACTGACACTGCAGCATTCTCATGCAGACCATGTATGTAAATATTCCCTGTTCATCCTGGTGTGTTGAAATGATGTGTTTGATTTCAGAGTAGAGTTGCGTTGCTGAGTGGCAGGTGTGTTTTGGGGAATCATTAGAAAATTAGGGCCAGTTGAAAAGACCAATTTGACCCCATTTTCACCCTCAGCTGACCGATTAACTGCCACCGAGTCGCCTGCAGGCTGGGGTCACACACGTGCACACATACACGTGCATTAGGTGTGTTCATTCATGTGTGCAACACAAGTGCTTGCATACATATACTAGCAATACCTGTGAGTGTGCACATGGATGCATGTTGGGGCACATTTGCACATGGTGGTTACTATGTTGAAAAGTGAAAAGAGGAAATTAAAAAGGCACAATAGGATGAGTAAAGTAAAAAAGGGAAAGTTAGAGGATGTGATAATAATGAGGTCATGAAATCTCGTTGATTTGTTTTCATATTTTGCAGGGGTTGAAATTTTCTCATTGTCATTTTGGCTTCAACACAAGGTGGGTTTCAGCCACACATTTCAGCTGTCAATCTTGTGCATCTAATGGAACAGATATGTTTCTCTACTAATCAATACAGCTGTCTACACAGGCACAGTTAATGATCACATTTTAACCACGCTCTTCATGCAGACCAGTGACCTCAAGCACCCTGTCAGGCTCTGTTTTACTTCTGTCATGCTGCTTTAAACAGAGAAAACACCCACATCAGGCTGTACAAAAGGTTCCTTCTGTTCATTTTAGCCCTGTTTTTCCACTTTCCTATTTTAACACATACATTATCATACATACATACTTTGTCATAAGAAAGACTTATAGGGATATTCCGGCGTAAAATTAAGTTAGGGTCCAACGCTTCGTAACACTGAGTCTGATTGCATTTCCATTAAGAAATAATCATAAATGTTCTTTGTTGAGCTGCGTCACCCCACTGCAGTTGATTATGGTTTCATCCGAGCTCTTCATACAAACAAGCAGCTGCTGGAAGAGAGTAGGTGAGTTGTGTTTAGTCTCTTTGCTAAAAAATCAGGCAAAGTTAAAAAGATGTTTGGTGGCTAGTGCTTTGGCTGGGACCCTATATGTACTGTTGATGAAGTTAGATGCTGTTCTGAGCATTATTTGTGGCTATAGAGTGGCGTTTTGGTTGAGGTTTGTTTATGGCTCCTCAGACCACTGTGTATTCCTATCTGCGGTCGTTACTAAAGTTGGTATAACTAGAGAAGCAAGCGGTCATCTCTGGAGGGGGTGTCTGACTCGGTGTTACAGTGTGTTTGACCCTAAATTAATTTTACGCCGGAATATCCCTTTAGTTTAGTGTTGAAAGAGATGGAGAACAATTGCAGTTATTCTTTTTCCTTATTTTTACTTCCCCTAAAAATCATAAAATTGTTTAATTTCAACATAGAAACTGTCTTTCCAAACTTAACTGACTTCGTGTAGATGTAGTTCCATGAGAGGAGGGATCACATGAAATCTGCAGAGAAAGAGCTGAGAAGGGTGACAGTGGTAATGTAACACACGAAAGGAGAGGAGTACGAAGGAGTGAAAAGGATGGGAGAGAGATAGAGTGTGACAGAAAAGAAGAGAGAAGGAGAGTCCAGCTGGTGGCAGAAACAGAGAGAGATGTAAGGATATGACACCTCCTGTCTCCGCACCGGCCCTCGCCGGCCTCTGCTGAAACATACATGACAGCCCTGTCACACTCATTTACTCTCTCTCTTTATCAAGAGAGATTCATGTGGTGAGGCAGAGAGTCACACACAGTGGGTGAGAGAGGGATGGACAGGGAAAAGAGGAGGAAAGAATAAGAGCGAGAAAGAGACATTGGGAATGAAAAGAGAAAGAAAGAGAGGAAGGTTAAAAGCAGTAGTGACACTGCATCAACTCACTTTCACTTTGATTCCATGCTGATGTCTTTCAGCCCGCCACATTACTAATGTCCTTGAAATACCCAGTGTGCACTTGTGTGTGTGTGTGTGTGTGTGTGTGTGAGTGTGTCAGAGTGACCTTTCCTCAAAAGGAAGAAAAGTATATTTGAAAAATTTGAAGCTTTCTAGAGCTTTTTCACATTGCCAAAATATTCAAAAGGACCTCTCACAAATTAGTTTTAACCTGCAAAAGAAGTTTGGATTCACCAAAGAGACGGTTGCTCTGAATGCACACACTCAGAAATATTTGGATATAATACCATTGAACCGTAACTGCAAGAATCTCACCGCTCTCTCTTTTTATTACTCCAGTAGCATGGGCCTGAATCTCCTGCCTCCACTTGTAAGAATACTTAGTGTGGGATTTTGGAGCACGGCTCCTCAGAGTTTCATTCATTTAGCCAAAGGGCACGATTGAGCTGACGGAGGAGAGCACTGTGCCAACAATAAAAGTGCTTCTGTTTATACATTACATCACACATGAAAATGGAAAAGTGATTTTTGAGTTTGTAGTTCTGTCGAGGTAGACAGACAGTCATGCACTCTTGCAAAAAACTCATTTGAATGCTTTAGCAGTGTGTTGGGACATGATGCTGTATTGCATTGCTACAAAGGTCCAATCAGGTTAAGGGCATGTGTCCATTATTGACATCTGTTTGCATCTGCAGCACCTATTCTTTTAAACAAAACTGATACAGCTTCATTTTTTTAACACTGAGCGTCGAGCCATCAAGGGTTTGACACACACAAAAGTCTTTCAGGGATTCATGAGATAACGTACAATGTTAGGGTTACTGCTGCAGAGACCTACACATTTCACAGACACAACACCAAAGCTAACAGCAAGGTCACAACATCTAGAAAATCCAGCAATATATTTTCTGCTGCAGCACAAAGTCCTCTCAGCACATGAATCCATCTTAAACATGCTATTTCATTTTACAAATTTTCTTTTCAAGCAAAGGAAGTTATCACAATTGAGTCAAAGCAGACAATCTTGACATCTTCTCTGACCTTAAGTCAGAATGAACCAGAAGCCTCTTGTTATTGCCAACAAGAGGTACCCAAGAGGATGGGAGACAGTGTCCCGCTTTAAGGATCTCACAAATGCCTCTGAATCAGTGTGTCCATATGGGGACACACTGACAGAAGTGAGGACAAGCTCTCTTCATGCAGCATGTTGCCGAGACTGAGCCCCTGTGTTTGTCTTTCCTCTAAGCCTCCTCACATCAGGACCAGGTGACTGCACCTTTATTCCGTCCTTTAGGAAAGTGTAAACTTAAACTACTTTCAGAATAATGTAGCTTAAAGCTTTTCTACAAACTACAAAACCTGGCTGTCCATTCTTGATGTCCAACTTAATGTGTCCATCTGTCCAATCATCAACCTGCTCTGTTGTTCAACTAGATAGCTGGTTGCTGATGGGAGCAGCAGCTGAATCTTTATCCCTGGTCCCCCTGAGCGGAGCCCTCATCCTCAATAACAGAGCCCCCCTCCCACACACAGAGGGAGGCTTTCTCAGGTGCAGTGTTTATTGTGTATTCTTATTTGTTATTTTTCTATCAGAATAATGAATATGAATCCAGTAACATAAACACGACGGCGGTAGAGTAAGCTAAATCTAACAGAAATTTAAGACCCACACTGATGAAAATCATGTTTTTCTTGTTTTTTGTACGTTCTTATGGCATTTTTCTGATACTACAGGTCACATCATGAGAAACATAAGTGCAAAATTGCATTTCTGTGTATTTCTACATTTAAATTCGCTGTGAACCTCTGGCAGACCCAAACGGCAGGTTCGGAAACAGTGAGATTTCATACATAGCAAATCCAAGCTCCGCCCCCGGAGCCTGCTATGCAAACAGAGAAATAAGAGAGAACAATCATGGAACAAGCGTGTACGTTAGCGGATTGCAATGCTTGTAAGAAAGCTAATTATGATATTAACTTTCATCATGCCCTGAAAGACTTTAGTGTATTACCTGTTTCTTCTACTACACCTGCAGTGTTAGACTGCAAGCTAGCGTGAAGAGAGGTGTGTGCAGAGCAGTGCTGTCTCCGCCCACGACTCAGAGGCAAATTGCTAATGATTTACTGGAGCTCTGCAGAAGAGAAGCCCTTGAAAATGACACAGGTAACACAACTATAAGACCACTAAGAACACTTTAAGTAGTTAAAAAAAAATGATCGGAGTGGGACTTTAAGTGTTTTTAAAGTTAACATCCAGGAAAAAAATAAAGTAGAAAATGTATGTATGATTAACCGTTGCCCTGCTCTGAATAAAGTTACACTTTTGAAACGCTGTCACACAATTGTCTTGAATCAAAATTTAGAAAAAGCAGAAGATCTGTTTACAACTTTTCCGCTCACACTGGTGAAGGTCCAAATGGAGAAACTTACTACACTGTTATTCTCAAGGATACAAATTTGTCTAGGTCTAAAGCTGCAGCTGATGCTACAACACAGTATCCATCAGTATTCTTTGTCTGTTTGAGGCCACTGAATAAAAACAAATCTGAAGCAATTTAAAACCGTCTTAACAGACATTAATAAGGAAGGCAGAAGTGTGTTGGGACAACTTTCTTAACCTAACAACAAGAAGTGCTGTTGAGAATGGCTCTTAAACTGAGGATGTGCTCCCTGCACAAAAATGGCTTTGATTGAGACAACCTGTCAATTTTCCCTTGTAGTTAAATTTGGATGGACCCCAAAACATTGGAATTTCCATTTAGTTACATCCAGGGTCAGGGTTTTGTGTAGGCCTGTCAAGTCCTCTTCAAACTAAAGAGTATGTTTAAAAAAAAACACTAAGGACCATCAAAAACAGACCTGGATCAAAACAGAATAAAAAGAAAAAGAAAATGGATTGTCGCCAAAAAGTGTTCAATAAATATAAACAGAATTGAAGCCACAAATGTTGACGAATCAAAAGAAAAAAGTAGACTGTCTGTACGCACCCCCGAACCCTCCTCTAACCTGTTTTTGCTCCTAGCATCCATATTCATGCCCCTGAAGCAGGCAGGAGAGAAAACATCTCTGTGCGTCTCATGATTTGCATGTGATAAATACATAAATGAGGTGAACCAATCAAGAGACCTTTATGTGTGTGTACGTGTGTTCAAATCCATGGCGCTCAGCTGGTTAAAATTGCATGGTTGGAGGAAGGGGGGGGGGGGGGATGTGAGAGAAGGAAAAAAAAATGATCGGAGCAGCATAGTAGTTAGTTTATGTAAAGAAAGAGAGACACAGGGAGGGAGAGAGAGGAACGGGGGAAAGCAGAGCCTTGGAGGGCCCTGTCGCACTGCTCGACACAATAATGAATTTCAAATAAGTTATTCACTTCAGGAGTAAGTGCCTGGCACCCACTCCTTACAGCTGGTTTGTTGAGATAATTGATTTTCAAATAGTTTTGAGGACGAGGAACGGGGGCTGATGGAGGGAGGGGAGGGAATGTGGGGAGGTGTGTGTGTGTGTGAGTGTGTGTGTGTGTGTGTGGGGGGGGGGGTTAGTGAATGAAGAGGGGCTGACAACTACAACAGGGGGAGTGTGCATGTGTGCAGCACTGCTACTTTTGACTGTGTGCACATCAATTATGTGTGTGTAGTATGTGAGTGTGGAAGTTACAGAGGTGTTTTAATTCGCGCAGGAAAGAGGCCGTGTCGGAATGAAGGCCAGGGCTCTAGCTGTAATTAAACTGATACAGCTCTGCAGGCACACACACACACAAACACACACAAACACACACACACACACACAACCGTGTCGACAAGATGAATTTTTCATGTTTCGCGCACCTACTTCATCCTTTCCGTCTCTCCTCTCTTGTCCTGGCTCTGGGCATGTTAGCTGGCTAAACTTTGCAGCTTTCCGCAGGGCTGTTAATATGGCCGCCCTCCTCTGCTGGCTGCACTGACACAGATAACTGAGCATCCAGGATGACAGCGACACAGACTCAATGAGATGCATTAGTGGCAGGATTTGAATTGACAATGTAATTTACCACATCTCTCTCCCCCTCTCTCTATCTGTCTCCACTACCCTCTACTCACTATCACTCTGTTTAATTCATAGCACGGGGGAGAAAGTGAGGTGAACAAACTCAAGCAGTCGCCAGGGTTTCCATCATGAATCTGTTGTACATTTAAACATCATACAGGAGAGCGGTAGTGATGGAACAACAAGCACTCCACAACAAAACCAGCTACGGTTCTTCTGCGTAGAAGAGAGGGCTTTTGGAGATAATACATTTCAAACGATAACTAAGAATAAAAAACACTTAGCCTGACATCCAACATCTAATTCATCTACTTTTCTGCTGAACTCACCAAATCAGCCGATTGTATGATGATAACACTTATCATCTGTGAGCATGAGAACTACTGTGTGGCTTGTTTAAGACTGACATGATGGTAGATTGAGAGTGTTTCACAGTTGAATTCAGCCATCTTTGTGGTGTTTGAATATTTGCTTCAATTGTATTTAAACCTCTTCTGCAGAAAATAAACAGCTGGGAATGACCAGGGTAACCAGATACTATATCTGCCACGAGAAATAAAACCTGAGCTTGCAGTTTAGTGTCAACATTAATTACTTTTTTCTTTAAAAGTTTTACCAGGAAAAACTCTGATTTTTTTTAAAGGACTCTCATTAGGCTTGGTAAAACAGCACCAGCTGTTTTACCAGCAAATCCAAAGAACGACATGGTTGAAATAACTGCATAAAACATGACCCCGATCATTTTTAAACCTCTGTTGTAGTTATTGAATCTGATTCAAAACCAGATTTATTTAATCTTTAAAGCTTTATTTGACTCTGACAAGTGTTTAAAATACACCACTGAGGTGTTGTAATAACTTCATTTGAGGATCTAGTGAATGACTGCTGCTTTTTATTCCCTTTATTAAGGTTTTAAATGACTAACTATGGTACTATGCAATAATATTGGCATTTCAAAGTCTTGCAAAATCATTAAGAGATGGTCGGTGCATCCATTTTTGACAATTATGCAGCAGTAAATTACATTAAAGAAGTGTGACAAAATGACAAAGTTAACTCTTAAACCTCAAGTGCTGTTTTTATGTTGTTGTTTTTTTCCTCTCCAGTGTATCTGTCATTTAGTTGTCAGACTGCCAAAAGAAGTTGAAGGTGAACTTTAAAAAACATTGTCATTGAACCTAATCCAGGGTTTACATAATCATCCTCTATGAGCGTTGTTTGACAGGTGGGTTTGTGAACACACCCCCTGACTATATCCAGGACGTGAATTCTCAGGAAACAGGACGTTTTGACGGCTCTGGCCTTAGGCCTAGATACTCATTTAGACCATAATTGAGCTAAAAGCTAAAAGCGTAATCAGGATAGCCTCTATTTAGCACCTGACTGTCAGTCTGTGTGTGTGCATGTGTGTATGTGTGTGTGTTTGTGAGCTTTCGTGTTTGAAACCCAAACCTTGTCATTGTGCAAGAGGAGGAGCGAGGAGCAGGCTCTGTGCAGACATGTACACAATCTCTGGAGCCGAAATCTCACACAGGATGGAGGGTTGCAGGGCTAAAATCAGACACACACAAACATGCACGTGCACACACATACACATATGCTGGTTAATTGCTCACACTTGAAAGCACACGCTCAGAACACAATGGTTTTCTGTGTTTGTGTGCAGTCGTATGTGTGCGTGTGAGTGTGTGATACTTCTGATTCAGATTGACAGGATGCTTAGGAGGCTGTGTGCTCACTATAATTACACACACACTTGAGAAATGTCGGCTCTCGGCGTTGGAGAGGAGGGTGTAATCAACGCTCACTCTTACACACACACACACACACCTGACATTCTTGCAAAGATTAGCAACACACCTCTTTGCTCTGGAATCCAATCTGAGGATGAGGAAAATAAGTCAGGTACACACACACACACACACACACACACACACTCCTGCACACACAGGAAAGCAGCATCACTGTCATAACCGTCATCATCAGTGACAGCTGTTGTCTTATCATCAAATCTGTCTTCATCAACACTATTATCATCACCTTCATCATTTTATGTGTTGGCAGCAAATTTAGTTAAGAACGTTAGTCAGGTTCCTGTTAAACATTAATCTATCTGCACGCTCATGCACAAACATGCACACACCCACATCTGTAATGCAGAATAACCCTTTAAATTTTTCATGTAGATGTTTGTAAAGTGCACCAAAGCATTCAAGATCATGTTCTGGTTAAAGATTAAAAAATCAGCATAAGCAGGTTAAAAAAAAAGGAAAGAAAATTAAGAAGAGGACCTGAAATAAATGAGTTATTCTCCTAAAAAGTGTGTCCTATAGATTCATATTATATCACACTGTTATTTTCCATATGTATTATAAATATACAGCATAAACCAGAGGGACAAAAACTATTCCAACATTTTCTACACAGAAAAAAAAACTTTACTCTTGAATATAAAACACTGATTTCTTTCTGGTGCTGATATTAACACCAGAAAAGTGTGCAGAACAACCTAAAGGAAGGGTTACCAATCATGCCGACTTTGCCAGTCAAGGCTTTGCTGCTATACTATAATTCATTTAGCTCATGGTAAATCAACTTTTGCCTTTTTCTCCAAAGCATTTACATAGACAGCAACTGAGTACTGAGAGTTTTCTCACTATACAAGGAACTCTGTTTCGGCCAACCGTCAATGCTACATGTCAGACTCAGCAGCAGGAAAGAAAAATGCTTTTGGGAACATCTCCAGTAGCAAGTGCAATGAATTTTTCAAATGTTGTATTTGTGCTTGTGGCTTTATTTAGTAGGGCAGCTTGAGAAATTTGGAGAGAATGGGGGGATGGGCATCAAATGATGCTGAGATTAGGAAGTTATTCTATGACCAGTGTGACAAGGTCTGCACCCTCTGCAGGTGGGGCACCTGCTCTGCCAACTACGCCAAAAAGACCCCATGCAGTGATTAAAAAAAAACTCATGCGTGACTAATCCAAAAATCAAGGCTATAAGGATTTCTACTTCTTCGACCCCTTGTTAGGTCTGGTTAGGTTATTACCATCATTCTTGGTAACAGTTTCAGCTGTTAGAAAACGAGACCAGCACCATGGTCTGATGATTTCTAAGTGAGACACTTGAGACAACATACTCTGTTTTTGTTGAGAGGTCAGTCATTATAAGTTACTGACACAACAGCAACAGTTTTTCTTGTTAGGAAATGTGAGCACATCAACAGACAATCAACCGTGTCAAACGTGGCCTCTCTTAGATTTGATCTTAATGATGAAAAAAATAACTTTCTGCTTTCTTTTTATTTTTTCACACTTTCTTGAAAGAAACTTTTTTAGCTCCTAAGCTGAATAAAAATGTCTTTCCCTTTCCTCTGTTGCTCCAGGGCGCCTTAATTACCTCAGGCACCATTTACCAGAGGTTATTAAGGAGCAGCTGTCCCCTCCCTATGTTTATGTATGTATGTTTCTGCCCTCCCATCTCAGCCCTTAGGCTACCAGTCCTGCCTTTTAGCATAACAAGTGTGCACTCTGCAGTCCAGGTTCCATGGTCATTATTCTGCACCCTGTGGTCCCTGCATTCCCAAGTCCTACCCTAGGTCCCAGCTCCCCCACCATGCAGCGTTGGAGGAACAGTGTTTTCATTAAGACGGTCATTTTCTGCACACTGTGATTTGTGTGCATTCTTCTAAATAGTTTTTAAAAAAAGCCAGGGCCCCTGGCATTAAATACCTCCGTAGTAGAACTATTAAGTGGAGCGAAGCAGTCGGACAAACTGCCGCTGTTAAGGCATTTCAATTTCAACGCAATGGGAAGGCGTTATGCCACACATATGCAGAAATGCCCACACACACACACACACACACACACACACACACACACACCCCTGTTGTGGACAGACAGCACATAACTAAATATCTTAACACTGCTTCAAGCGTTTTTGTTCATTCTTATTGCTTTGGCAAAGCTTTAATAATTCCTCTGGTGCTCCAAGAGGCCCACATCCACTCTCAGCTACGCACAACCTTCCACAGTCTCCTCTACCAGCAGCCATTTTTCCCCGTGTTGAGCTTCAAGACAGGCAAATTAATTATGGTCTTCTTGATCTAGAAACAATTATGGTTGCTGCCTGGCAGCAGAGCCTCAAAGTGTCATGGCTGCCACTCCCAGCATCTTTGAAGAATCATGGAAGCTGATGGCACTATTAGTAAGGCACTGCATCTTATCACGACGAACCCGTCACCCCGCTAAGAACTCTGAGGCTGTGTACCCTCTAATAATAAATAATTACCTAATCTAACTGCAGATTTCTTTTCTCATTAAGGAGGGAGACAGATACTTGATCATTCCTGTGTGTGTGTGCATGTGTGTGTGTGAGAGAGAGAGTATTTATCTAATATATTAGTAATGCCTTGAAGACTACCATTGCAAACACAAACCACATTGATGCTTTTAGTTGACTGAGTAAAACAGGTTTTGGAGGGTATTTTATTGTTCATGGGTAATTATTTTCTCCAATCCTGGAGGTGTGATGTTACTGATGTCTGTGGTTTAGGCTTCTTAAAACACTTGGTTCATGGTCTAGTACATGTTTGACTGCCTGTCCTTTGCTTAAGATTGTGTGAACTTCCTTGACCTGTATAACATCAATGTTTTCACAAGTCTAATTAAACTACAACGTGCACGCAGGGATTTGAACATACGCTATTTCTCCACTCCTGGTGTGGAAACTATGTGGAAAACTGCATTATCTGTAAACAGTCAGCAAAGAAAGCATATTACTTTACACTTAAGTTACATAAGTTTACATTACGTTTTTAGAAGATGACTCCACATATATTTTATCAAGGCTATCTCAACTGTGTGTGCAGGTTCAATAATGTTAAAAACAAACTATTGTTCAAGTACTTTTTCACAGTTTTTATCATATGAATGTATTTTCTTGTAAATTTTTGTAATCTAACTCATTCTCCTTTCTTTTGTCATGTCCTGCTACATTTTGTCATGGAGGAGCAGAGTAAGGAGCGAATAAAGACTATCTGCAGACATGTATATGTTTGTTTGTCCTGGGTGGACAGAGACACTGCTCAGGCAGACAGACTCTTAGCAGCCTCCCCTATCATAACTGAGACAGGCACTCGGCCACGTTCATGTCGACTCACTGTCGGTAGCATAGCAAAGTCTGCAGGGGGCATGCTCACACACCCGTCACATTCACACACCCATACACGCACATTCACACACACACACTCGTCCTGGATTCTTACACAGAAAAGCACTTCGTGGACAGGCTGTCTGAGGGGAGGTGTGGACAAGATATTTTGTGGGCCCTTTTCTTTGAGCTGTGAGCCACGCTGGTAGTACTGACACAGACACACACATATACAGACACACACAAACACACAGGGTCCTGTGAGACGGGTCTCACTCTGCTGTCAGGGATGAATCCCTGACAGCACCCGTGTTTCACAGTAAGAGACCCCTATTTCTGCAGCCCAGAGGGAGGGCAGGAGAGACGGGGACCAGCGAGCGAGGCGGAGAGAAAAGATAAAGTTGTCCGCATGTTTTGCCTCGTACTCATTCCTGAAGTCTTCTTGTGACACAATGCGTGAGCAGCATGAGCCCTGCATCTTTACACAAGCTGTGAAAAATGAAATTATTTTCCTCGCATGATGACCACAAAGGTCGCTTCCTGTTCTCCGGGCTTTGTGCAGCTGTCCATGTTCCTCTGAATGGAAAAACCTGCTTATCAATAAAAAGGCCAAGCACTGTGAAAGGCCAGAATGAAGCACTGAAGAAAGCACCGACTTTTAAAGAGTCTGGTCTTGTGAAAAGAAAGCGCACAGGACTGGCAAAATAAATGTCAAATTCACAAATCTAAGCTTATTTGGCTCAACTGCAGGGCTGAAATCTATGACGAATACATTTGTCGGTGTATTTTATGGATATATCTATCATTTTGCAACATGCTACTCAGGGTTACAGCGAATGCAACAATAAAAAAAACAGCCAGTATTGTAAAACATTACATTTCATCCAAAGGTCTGATCCCTTATGAGGGTTTTGTTGGGAAGAACCTTTTTTCAGTTGCTTAAAAATCATTCTTCACACACATGGTTTTCAGGCTTCCTCTCAGGTTTACCGTTGAGTTTGGATCTTTAGTTTTTTTTTGC
Source organism: Xyrichtys novacula (assembly GCA_962446985.1). Lineage (NCBI taxonomy): Eukaryota > Metazoa > Chordata > Actinopteri > Labriformes > Labridae > Xyrichtys > Xyrichtys novacula. Next base: position 17,802,973 of record OY660874.1, on the reverse strand, counting down.
TCCGAAATCTGTAAATTAATGTATGAACAATGGAGTCGTGTTAGTAGAAAACAAAAACGTTTTTTCACAGAATCATGGTATAAAAAAACTATTTCACCATTTTAGGACTCACTACTCTCTATCACTTGAACCACTCTCGATGAATGGGCTACAGACTGCTCACTATGTTCGGCATCAGCTCATATCTGTAATTAAAACACCATATTTTGAAACTGAGAAAGCCATAATAACCAATGTTAGCATTCAGTTACTTCTCACTAGTATTGCTATTGGCTAAAAAGTTTATCCCTGTTTCTTGTGAAGGGGCAGCTTTGGCTCAGTTGGTAGAGTCGGTCATCTCCCAATCCAAAGGTAGGGGGTTCGACCTCAGAGCCATCCATGACCCTTGACCCCTTGAATGTATGTCACTTTGGATAAATGACATTGTTTTCTCTTTGACATAGCATGAAATTACCTTACCTGATGTGAAAACCGAAGAGTTCAGCCTCTTCCTAGCTTGTGCTATCATTATCTAGTTAGTGGCTGTTTTTCTTTTTTCACAGCAGCTGATGATAGATTTAATGATTCATTAACTGACCTAAAATTTTACAACCCTGGACTGAACATTATAACAGCTTTAAGCTTGTCATGTATAAAGGGCCTCAGTCTGAGAGTGGAACTGTCTTTTTTAAGTGTATTTTAAAGAGTGTAATCATCCTTAAAGCAGAATATTTTTAACTGAAGTTACTCTCTGTGCCTCAGCCATACGTCTTACACAAAAATGTCAAATCCATCAGTCAATCCCTCTCACCTGTATCTTTCTGCATGTTCTGCTTCTCATCGCTTTATTTCCTTCATCATCCCTCCCTCACCTGTTTCTTCTGCTGTTCAGTCTTAATATTCAGCCTGCAGGAAAATGACATTACACCCTGTTTCTGAGCGGCAGTTTTGCGTGCGTGACGCCGGTTACGAGGTGTTAAGCATTTTTCTGCGATTCCTGCTGATCCACAGGTGTTTGAAGATAACAGGGCTCATGTACACTTTGTTCAAAGACAGATGTTTGTCCTTTCTGAGTGCATCCTGTGAGATTTACTTCCTTAAAAAGTACAAAAGGTACTCCATTAGATAGTTGATTAGAGGCAGAAACACTTGGCCACGTTGTCTAAGACTTGCAAAAGCTTTAATTTTTGGAAGTAATGAACTATTTTTAATTTCGAGGTGTGAGGGGAGTGTGTTTTCATACAAGTATGCACTTTACATGACACAGCTTACTGTCAATCACCCGACACCCACAGGGAGAAATGGAAACGACTGCCAGGAATTTGTCTGGCATTAAACTTCACAACCATGTTGATCAGACTTAAATTTACTCCGCAAAGTACTTGAGGTTAATTGAGGCAATTTATTTTTTATTTTTTATTTTTTTTGAAAATTTTTCTTAGTTTGTTTAAGTCATTCACTGTTTATTTTCAAATGGTAAAAAAACAATCAGATATTAACAGAAGATTATTGGGTTGAAAATTCAGAGGCACTCAGAACAAACTTATGAGGTACTATTTACTTACATGTGAGTAGTGTCGCTACCCGATCTGTCCACCGATTTGTACTGCACATGTGCAAAAGGTACGTCACTTCCTCTACTAGCCATCTTCTGCACCTGTCCACATACAAACATGAGTAGACAATCAATCTCTCTCATCTTGTACTAAAGCTGAGCCAACAACACAACCACCAGAGGGGGATGGGGGGGCACAAGTTTATGAATAAAAAACACTTACACAATGTGACTCTTTGTCTCTTTGTCTAATCAGATCCAGGTCTAGCTGAATTTTTAAAGTCTAGTGTCTACAAAGGACAGTGAAAGGGGAAAAAAACAGAGTCCTTCAGTGTGTCCTTGTGGCTCAGAGGATAAGAAGACGGACTGGGACTTCTGAGGTAAGGTTGTTGGTTCAAGCCTTATCCAGGACAAGGTGGATCTTGGTCTAGTGTCTACAAAGGATAGTGAAAGAGGAAACAAACACAACACTTCCGTGTGTCCACATAGCTCAGAGAATAAGAAGACTGACTGGGACCCCTGAGGTTGTGGGTTCTAGCCTTATCCAGGGCAAGGTGAATTTTAAAGTCCAGGAGCCAAAGTACCAAGATAAAAGTCTGTGGAGCTCATCCCTAAGTGTGGTGGTGCAGTGGGGTAGACAACTGACACCCATATGCAAGTCAGACGGAAAGTCAGAGGTAGACTAGATGACTATAACTATGACTGGGTGTCAGTTGTCTACCGCACCGCACCACCAGATACCATCCACACTTAGCGATGAGCTCCGTGGGGTTTTATCTTGGTACTTTGGCTCCTGGACTTTAAAATTCACCTCGCCCTGGATAAGGCTAGAACCCACAACCTCACCTCAGAAGTCCCAGTCAGTCTTCCTGTCTTCTGAGCTGTGTGGACACACTGAAGGACTCTGTTTGTTTCCTCTTTGACTCTCCTCTCTAGACACTGGACCAAGATCCACCTTGACTTGGATAAGGCTTGAACCCATGACCTCAGGAGTCCCAGTCAGTGGACAGATGCAGTAGATGGCTAAAAGAGGAAGTGACGTACGTTTTGCACATGTGCAGTACAAATCGGCCTTCTGGGGTGGATCAGGTAGCGACAAGCAGCATTGTCCTGAGATTAAACCATTGAAAAAAAAACATAAATGTGTATGGTGTAAAACCAAAAACAAAGAAAGCAAAACTTCAGACTGGAGTGCTGACTGTCTAGACTTTACTGAAGTAAGTTTATATGGAAGTATTAATTAGTGTTGCTCTAATCCACTATGTCAACAGTGAACAGTTTATGTCCATGAGTTATTGTTTATCTGTAGTCTAAACGCTTGGCTTTGTTTGTCAGAGTTAAAAGTCATCTTAGGAATTGTTTACACTCCATGTCATTTGTTCTGTCTTTCTGTGTCACAGCGTAAAGCGTCCTGAGAGAGGCAGTCATAGTGAGCAGGTTAACACTGGTTCCTGCAGGTGTTGAGTGAAAAAAAAATCCCCTCAGTCACATGAAAATCACCTCCATATAAAAACAGGTGTCATGTTTCAGGTGACACCTTTGCCATAGAGTTAGGCCATGGCTCAATGAAAAAACTCATAACCAGGCTAAAAATATGCAGCAGCGAGAAGGAGGATGTGATAGCCCCCGTCTTAAAAGCCGTCTTCCTCTTCCGCACCATCCCACTCTCCGATTGGTATAACAGGTAATTAGTGGTGTGTCATGGCCTCCGGGGAGCTGAGGGGTGAGAGAAAAAAGTGGATGACGGGAGAGACAGGGAGAGTGAGAGAGAGATTTCTGATTACCTGACAAGTTAGGGCTGGAAAGGCTACACTTAGCCCATTAAAGATTTTTTCTTCAGTGTGACATTTGAGAGCAGCTGCGAAGCCGCGCGCCACCTTGCCATTTCCCTGTATACTGGGCATCCATTTAGGGACAGGGATGGAGGAAGAGAGAGAGAACGTGTGTGTGAGTGTGTGTGTGTGTGTGAAAGAGAGAGAGAGAGAGAGAGGCCACCAGGCCATCTCAGCGGCACAAATGGATTTCATTCACCAAGGTGAACTGTAGTACACTGATAAATGCACTTCCTTGAATGTCAGCAAATGTCACCCAAGAAGCCATTTGCCACCACTTTAATAGCTTCCCAAGACTTAAGGGAGGGAGGGACAGAAAGTAAGAAGGTATGAGGTAAGATAAAGAAGATGATGAGTCACAAACAAATGCATACATGTACAGCCAGGCAACACACGAGACGACAGAGGGATTAAGACGGAGAGGGAGAGAGAACAGACGAGAACAAGGTTGGGCTTTTGTCACTTCCACATGATTAAGCAATTAGCTATTTGAGATGTCTCCAACAAGGTAGTGCAACCAGACAGAAGTGGCTGTTCAGAACATAATCCCTCTATTGCTCCACTTCTATTTCTCTCACCTTGTTGAACTCATCTCAGTGTAGAGAGGAGAAAAAAAAAAAACTCCAATGTCCCTGAGGAGCGATTTGCTTTCCAGACAAAACAAACGTATATGATGATTATCTTTTTTTCATAACAGTATCAAGATAAGTCACGGAGACAAGAAAAAAGAAAATTAAGGGCATCCAGGGAGGGCAACTTGTTTGAAAAAACTAAAGCACTTCTCTGCGCTTCTTTGCACCGACTTGTCCTTTAACATATATATCTATTAACAGCACGTCTCTGTCTGCTTGGTCGCCTTTCTTTACACGTGTATTTACTGTACATGAATACGCTCACCCTTGGCTGCTGACACCATTAAGTGTAACATGAGAAGTAACAGGAACGCAGAGCGGCCTAAACTTCCTGAGCGCTGTCACACAAGGCCTGGATTACACAAATATTAAAAGGTTCATTTGTTTACAAGTGGTGGCCAAACGTGCAGATGATAAGTTAACCGTCAGATTTAAAGTGGCGAACAGAAAATAAAAAGTAGATTAATTTAAATGGCATGACTCGTCCTAAATTTCACCTCTATTTCTGCTTCTTTTGTACTCATGCAACAAGTAATACCATTGTTTTCCTTGCCTTTATTTTACTTTGCTCGTTTTGTTCAACTTGTATAATGCTTAAGGAACCTTCTTTCATAACTTTGAGTAACTTTTAACTCTTTCACATGTTCTCATTGTTCTTCAAGTCAGTATTAACAAATATTGCTCTTTATGTGTGTGTGTGTGGGTCGTTTTTGACTGCACGAGGACGATGCTGGCTGCAGCCAATCCTAATCCCCCATTCATTTCCACAAGCAGTTGCTAAGGTTACAAATTACCTTTGGTGCTGGTAAGTGGTTTCTTTTATGACACTGGACGCCCTAATCCTTTTACTGAATACATATTTCATTTAGGATTAGTACAACAACGGATACAGTTGTTCTTAGAATATTACGACTCCAGCTCTCTGTTTTTGTTCAAGCTCATCAGGCTCACCGACCGCATGCATATCAACACCAGACTCCCCTTAAAAAGAACAAAATAAATTAATAAACCTGCTTTTTATTTCTCTTCTTCAAACTGGAGTTGTCAAGCTGAGGAAAGTGAAACTCAATCAGGCAGGTAACAACAATTGATTGGAGCACATTATTCTCCTGCTCGGGTTTCTATGCTGCGTTCAGTGTCTTTTTACAAAGATGAGAATGGAGACTGTTTCTTGGCTTTTATCTCCCAGCAGTTGATACACACTTATCTGACAGCTTTAAATGAAAACTAGGAAGGAACTTTTATATTTTCAGGGAACTAAAATTTCAAAATGATAAAAGATTGGGGGATTGTGGCTGACATGCTGATTGATTGTACCTGTTGAGACATTTGATTCACAGCTGTCAGATGGTATTTCTCTCGATTTAAGTACACCCTGTCTGGAGTTTCGGTGTTTACTCTCTTTTCTCAACTCTGTGACCTGAAACCTACACCAGCGCCACCTTTTAGTCCTGTAAAACATCCTGCGACGGATTTGTTTCACTTTTTATCAGGCTCAATTTAAGTCAGCCTTCTAAGGTGTGAAAGGATATCATTTTGTAAGGTAACATTTAAGATTTGAGCGACTCAAAAAGCTCTGATTCCTTTACTTGGAAGCAATTTAAAAATATATTTATATTACTTATCCAGCTAACTATGACTACAACTAAAACTGTGTGTGAAAAAAAAAATGTGTATGTGTATATTTATGTAGGTTCCACACAGGCAGGTGTATTCTGAACTCTGCTCATGGATTTGTTTGTTTATGTTGTGATCAGCTGCAGCTTAAGGAGCTTTCTGGTGTGACGTGGAAAAGAGTATTAAAGCTTGACTTGCTGGAAATAAAAGTCCAGGTAAGTTTAACTGAATCTCGTCAGGGCTTGAATGCCACCAACTAACCACTTTTGTCTTCATTTGATACTTAGAATTTGAACTATCCTGCTGTGTAGGCTCTACAAAGTGATTTAGAGGAAGATATTTACTCTTTGTCTTTTTTAAGGGGTTGTGTTGTGGTGTGGTGTTGCATCACAGAAAAAGAGTTTAAGAGGAAAGATTATTTAAAGCTAGGTTGATACTCACAGTAAAGGAGCTTCTTACAATATCAGATGGAGTACTCGGGTCCTTTTCCTGATAAAAGCACTTTAATGTGCTGATTTGAAAATACTCTTCAACAAGTTTAAGTGCTGCAGCAGGAACCAGACTTTTTTTTAGTAATTCAAAATATAGCCCACCAAAAGTTTCAAAAATAAAAGTAGCTTTTTGAAAATAAACCTCGCCTGTTGTTTTTTAACTGATATATTTATGTAGCTGAGTCACTGGGTCAGCAGTATTTTAGTGTTTTCAGTAGTTTGAGCTACTTGAAGGGAGTTAGACCACCAGTAGCTTCTCCAAAGACTCACAACACAGATATTGAGAGTCATGACAGAATTTTGCAAGTTGAATAATAGTAACTGTATAAAATTGTAGGTTTATATTTTGCATTTATCATGAATTACCTGATAATTTTGCCTTATGTGGGCCTCAAATAGTGGGTAAAGTCACACTTTTCTACATCTGAAAGTTGTCAACATGTCTGAGCTGTACACAGGTTATGAAAGAGGCTCAAAGCTTTACACCAGTGGTTCTCAACTGGTGGGTCCCGACCCAAAAGTGGGTCGCGGACACGTTCTGGATGGGTTGCAAACAGCTGGTCAAAAAGTACATTTTTAATGCACATCTGATGTTTGACATGTCTTTTATTTTGAAAATAGCTTATTTTGAAAGGCATGCATTATGTGGTCCTCCTAGGTTTCTTATTAATGTGGCCTGAATGCAGTAAAAATGCTTTTTTTCGTTTGTTTGTTTGTTTTGTGCAATTTGATATTTGATATTTTCTGTATATGCAACTTCAGTAGTTGTCATTCTCAGTTCATTTGCTCTGAAATGCACTTTACTCAATAAAATGGGTGTATTTGTGTTAAACATTTGAGTCTTTAAAGGTTTTTTTTTATATAACTTTTTTTTAATTTGCTTGGTTTTAATTTTAAAAAAGTGGGTTGCGACTTCAGAGCCATGGGAAAATGTGGGTCCCAGAGTGAGACCAGTTTAGAACCACTGCTTTTAACCCATTGGTTCATTTGCATTTTGTTAGTTTACCACATGATGTTTCAGGTTTGAACTTCATTTAGCAAAACTCTTGAACTGCAGAAATGTAGGGACGTAAAAGTTAGAGTTTTCTCATGAATATTGAGGAGCAAAGGTGTCATTTAAAAAAGAAAGTATAAGAACCCCAAAATTATAAAATACAGAATAAGAGTACGGAGCTGCTTCCCACCACCATTGAGACACTGTAATCTTATTCTTGAGGTAACTACCTGCCTAACTGGCTGTGTAACTGCCTGTTGGGGTAATTAGCTGCTACTGGCTGGCTGGATGACTGATGGGCGTATTGACCGGCTGCCTGTCTGCCTGCCAAACTGACTGACCGGTTGACTATTGAGGCTCAGTCCTGCTATGTGGTGAGATCATCATCACTGGCAAGCACAACAAAAGACTGATGGGAAGAGGCTGTCAGTGTGTGTGTGTGTGTGTGTGTGTGTGTGTGTGTGTGTGTGTGTGTGTGTGTGTGTGTGTGTGTGTGTGTGTAGGAGGCTGTGTATAAGTGTGTGATGGCTTCATTCCTGTATCAACACTGTTCTCTCTGTGGATGAGTCAGTAGGCCGAGCCTGACCATCATCCCCTCTCATCTCTCTGTATCGTCGGCGCACGCACACACACACACACACACGCACACAAAGACACGCAGGAAATCAAAAAGCCCTCGGCATGCGCACACAGAAACACACCGAAAATGTGGGCTTTGGGGGTGAAGTGGTGCTTAGAAGGAGTGAACTCAGGGTCAGGGTGGAGAGAGACAAGAGAGGGACAGATAACACTCTGTTGGAGACACCATGCTTCATTTTCTGCTTCTCAAAACCTCTGTTAGTGTTGACTAGTCCTGCCATTTTTACTCCAAACTAAGTCTAAACTAGTCTTCATTTTACAGTTATATCTTCCCCAAAGCTGTCTGCCCTCTCTTCGTGTTAAGTGTGAGGAATAAAGAGAGCAGCAGGGAGAGAGAGGTGACAGAGAGAGTGGAGGGACACATGGGGAAAGGGATTTAGCGTAACACCCAGCTGTCTACCTGTCTGTCTGATTGAGGGAAAGTGGGGTTTTCAGTGTAACGCAGAGCCAAGCTTTTCTCCTCTGTGGCAGCTGAAAGTGTGTATGAGAGTGTGTATGTACATGCACGTATATGTGTGTGTGTGTGTGTGTGTGTGTGTGTGCTTTGCTTGCTTGCTTGGTCTCAAGGTGCCATGGTGAGGAGGAGATAGGCAGACAACCAAAATCTCTCTCTCTCTTTGCTGTCTCCAGTATAAATGTCTCTATATGGACCAGAGAGAAAAGAGAGAGTATGAGAGAGAGAGGGAAAAAACAGAAAAGCAAGGAAAGGGAAGAAAAATAGAAAAACAGACTTTCTCTGTGCCAAAGCAAAAGAAAAAAAAGAAAATAAAACCCTGCTCCTCTGTCTCCGTTTTGTTCTCTGTCAGGTGAGTCTCAATTACTTTCTTTGAGGCTGACTCCTCTATTCTTTCTTTCTCTCCATCGCTCCATTTTCTATTTTCCTCCCGTTTTCTTAATTGTCCTCTTTGTGGTCCTTCCTGTTATGCTTCCCTCTGTGTTTCCCTCCATGAGGGATTGGAGGCTCTGCCTGGGCTGCTGTGTTCATGATTTGTGTAGAGGACGGGGGTACAGGGTGTTTGCAAACTTATTCCCTGGGATCATCCTGCATGTGGAAAATAACTCTACAGGTTTTACAAAATGCATTTACTGCACACCTGAAATCTACACCTGTGAGTGCTTTGGAGACACCAGACAGGCTTCATGACGCTCACTGTTGGTTGTGAAGATCCACTGTTCAAGAAAACGACCTGTCCCATTTAGCATGCCAGCAAAAATCTGTGTTTGTGTTTTTAACATATTTAGAGACACACCTTACAACAGTGTCTCTCTCAAAGATAATGTTTGCATGTTTAATATATATATTTTTTATTCCGTTTCAGCTGTTTCTACTAAAAATAGTTTGTATCCAGTGTTAACTTTGTGCTGCACAAAACCCCCATTTTTACAGACATTTATGAGCTCCAAAGTAAAAATGAGACCAGATTGGTTTAAAGAAACTTTTATTTTTATTTTATGCGGTTCTGCTATGTTATACTTTAATAAAATGCTATAGAAAAGGAAGATTCAAAGACAAATCTGCTATTATTTGTCCTTATTATTCTTAAGTACAAATAAATTCCCTATAACAGTTAAATTAGTACTGTTTTACATGCTGTGCAGAAATAACTAAGCCTAAAATTACACTACACTGAGTGTAAGTGAAGTTTCTTAAGAAGTCCTTTACATCATGCACACCATAGATATGTGATTTCCACAATGAACTGATTCTCTTTGCATCAGAGCAAAAGCAGTAAAATGGTCAAAGGCCTGAGAAATGATGCAGCAGCAATTAAAACTGTGGGTAACCCGGCTGACCTGCAGGGATTATAATAATAATAATAATGATAATCTGTAATAAAAAAAGGAACTTTATGTTCGTTCGCTGCCCCTAATTTACACCACTACTGGCTGCTTAAATGTTTTTTTATTGTAACTATACTGTAAGTGCCTGCGAATTAGTGCATTTTTAAATTCTGTGTTCCTTCAGCAGTGCTATCACCTCCTCTGATGGGATGTTAGAAAATACACACCTCCTTAATAATTGAATTATAAGAGTGTAAATGTTGCTTTTCACTCCTGCTTCATTTATTTACCTGCATAATTTCAGAGTTGGGTTTTGGATTCAGAACTAATGCCAGATTTGAAGTAAAAAAATTGCTTTGAAACATGTAAAATATTTGTCCATAACCCTTTAAAGTCAGTGTGGACCTCAGTATCCTTGAGCAGTTAGTCTACATGCGAGGATATAAATAGAGCCAGACTTCACAAGTCCAAACACAAAAGCTTTCTCAGACGGGTTGCAGAGTGCTAAACTCACCAGCAGCCAGTGACGTGGTGGTGATGCTGGTCGTTTTCCTGTCGGGGCAGATTTAATAAACGCAGAAAAACAAACAGGGTGTGTGCGGTGCGGGGTTGTTGTGGGGTGAGCGCGGTGGCACACTGGACACATCCTCCTGTAGGAAGGAAGCGGAGTTGTGGATGGGAAGAAAAAAAAGCAAACAGGAGCCGAGTACGGGTCTCTTTAACCCCGCCGTGAACCCGCGACCTTACCTTCCGACTACTTCCCATTACCTCTGCACGACATTTAGCCCCACGCGCGGCGGCGCGCACGCGCACACGCGTCATTGTGTGCGTGGTCTGTGTATGGACGGAGAGGAGGGGAGCGGAGAGGGCGGCAGCGTGCTGTTCATGGAGGGGTCAGGGGAATGAAAAGCCTCGTGTTCACAGGGCAGATCTAGAGAGGCATGGACGCTGATGGTCTCTGCAGACACACTCAATGATGGAGGTGAAAAAAAGACATAGAGGGGACTGAGAGACTGCAAAAGTTACAAATACTCTCAATTGGTTGCTTATTTTTTTCTTATTGAGGAAAGAAGAAATAAAGAGAACGAATGATGCAAACTGAGAGAAAAATGAAATCAATGAAAATCAATTAAAAAAAGTCATGATAATTTGGATAAGTGGCAAATATTTCGATGTTTTTAAACATACAGAAAAGCTCATTAAGCAAAAGCTAAATATGTGCATATGCAATAAAAATACGAGGTAAAAATCAAAATTGTATTTTTCAATATTTTTACAAAGTTTCTATGTTGAAATTGTAAACAAAACCATCAAATCTGTCAAAGCTCGGTACATATCCTCATTTTCGTTTTTTTTAAATTCGAAATTCGTCTTAAATTTTCTTAATTATAACACGTTATAAATGGTGGAAACTTTATTCAATCTCCATCTCTGTTTTTTTAGACATTTAACACCATCCTATAAAAGGTGATTTGTCTGCACCTTAACCTTCTGGATTAAATCAATAATCTGCCTTCAGTCCGTCTGTGCCACTCCTCTCAATCGCCTTTAGAAGTCTAATATTGCACTTTTTTGAGTGATTTATCTGATGCTTTCATGCTTTCATGTTCCCTTTCTCCTGAGCAGTGGCTGAGCTGTCTCTTAAATGTTCAAAGATAGCAGGTTAACTGAGTGGAAAGGTCGTGGTTTTGCTGCTGCAGAAGAGAAACGAAGCGGCCACAGGAGACACGGCAGAGTTCAGATCCACAGCTACAGCTGCCACGCATGAATGTTTGATAAGCGGGCGGGATAATGGCTCCTCAAATCAGCCAAACATAAACAGCTCTATCGCGCTCTGACATCTGCCGTCCACGGCTAATAAACAGCCTCTGAATAATGAATGAATGAACTTTTATTAGGATCTGAAACTGAAATAAAGTGTCAAATCCACAGTGAGCGCACTGGGATGTATGGTTCAGTGTGTGCTGAAGTTTCATGGATACATCACTTTCTGTGTGTGTGTGTGTGTGTGTGTGTGTGTGTGTGTGTGTGTGTGTGTGTGTGTGTGTGTGTGTGTGTGTGTGTGTGTGTTGTAAGCAGGTTACTCTCAGTGCTGTCAGTGTGTAGGAGCATTATGACCCCTATGCGTATGAAAACATGGTTTCAATAGCAGGCGGTGGGTGTGCGCAGTAAAGGATCTAACCTGATACAAACTGCTGAGAGTCCTCAGTGAAGAAAAAATGATCATATCGACGGTCATATTTTCCACTTTTCGGGCCATGATGTAGACCTGATCGATTAGTGAGGAAGACTTTTTTTCCCCTAAAATGAGCCAGAGCGCCTAAAGTCCCCCAGGGTTTTAAGACTCAAAACTATAGGTTATTTTATTTTACTGCTGGATTCAACAAGTATGGCCTGCAAAATAAGTATGCCGTCAATATCTTGCAGTTAAAGGGCTCATACACTGTTTTTTCAAGACAACACAGTCGAATGTAATTTAATAAGCTGTATGTTATTATTGCACTACAATGTCCTCATACCCACAAAAGGGCGTAAAACAACAAATGGCCTGTATCCTTGTTGCTGATAGGCTGTTTTTATTTGATCAAATCACAGAGGTGATCAGTTGTAAAAACCACCGTGACAAGGCCTTTTTTATGAACTACATTTTATGCAAACCTGCTGCTGGACCTTAACTTCTCTAACCTGTTGCTCTTTCCCTTTCCTCTCCTCCTCTACAGCTCAGCTCCACATCAGCCCATCTTCCTCTTCTCCTCCAAATATCAGATATTAATAGAGTAAGCTAAATGATATTAGTTGAGCTAAAAGTCTTCTCATGGTTCTCATAATGCTCTCTCTAGTCCACAGGGCCATCAAGTGATGATGTCTTCACCTAAAACACACCTGGTGTTGCGTGAATCAAACGCGTCACAGAAAATCGCAGCAGCGGCATAAATCTGTTGCCTAGCAACTTTATTTTGGTTCCTGGTCCAAATAGCCTACTTAGCATATTTATCAATACAGAGGTCTTTGTGTGTTCTTATTTTCACATTTCACATGTTTAGCTTTTATTATATAAGAAAAATAGCTAATGCACCTCAGCACGTATCAGGTAGTTAGTCTAATTACTGATGTTCATTTCTGCCGTGAGGCCTTTTGCACTGTCTCCACTAACTAGGCCTACCTGCAACCAACTTCACAGAAAACTAAATAGACAAAAAGTCCACGGGGTGCATGCAAAAATAAATATTACTTTTAGGTTTAATATTTCATTTGTGATAAGTTTAATAAGAGAGAAGCTGTGATTTCAGAGAAATGTATGTAAACTAACCCAGAGAAACAAATCAAGGCCTACTTATCTTGATGCTTTTGACAGTAAGGCTAGAATATAAATGTTATTATAGTAGACTTTAAACCTACAGCCCATAAACTTTGGCTACACTTAAATATACAAGATATAGCTTAGTTTAAAGCATTTCTAGAAAGGTGCCATAACCAGATAATTTTGCAAAAGTATTTCTCAAAGAAATGTTTGAATGTAATTTCTGTACTTGTCCCAATTTCCAGCTTTTTGTGGTCGTTTGATTTTCATTTTCTAGACAGGAAGTGTGTAAAGTGATTATTTTTTTCTCTTTCTAAAGTGGAGGTGATTTTCAGGGTCAGGGTCCAATTGTATTTGATTTAGAAAAAAAAAAACGTTTGTAAAAGAAAATAATCAAATAGATGATCTCAACTGCCAATTAGCCTGCAGAGAATGAGTGAAGTAACAGACACATCAAATCTGCAATAACTAAAACATAAAAGCAAACTGGAACATCTATGTGCAAACCGTCCTACCAGCTCCTGTTTGCATCTGCTCTACTTTTTGTCTGATCTGCTCCCTTCCTGCCTCCTCGCTCTCCCTGTGCAGGAATTGTTCTGGTTAACAATGATCGCAGCCGTGCAGGCCAACAATCTGCTGCACACTGAGCGGATATGACATGGCCCACCTCTTTTACACTTATTGCCTGTCTCTAGCTTGACTTGGGGGTAAACGGGCAATCGAGTGGAGTAATGTCAAAAGCTGAAGTCAAGGAGGGGAGAGAGAAAAGAGAAATGGAAGAGGGGAGAGGAAGAGAGACTATGACGTTGGTGTTGTTCATTACGAGCCGTGTAAACACTGCAAACAACACACATGAAAATGTGAGACAATGACAGGATCATGGCTGACACCATGGTACCCTTCACACAAGCACCCAGAAAGAGAGAGAGAGGGAAGAGAGACCATAAAAGAGAGATGATAAAATAAAGCTTCAATTAAAGCGTTACTGATGAGACAGATACAAGTCTTCTATGCAGTGAAATACACATCAGCCACTGCAGGTGGGTTTAATTTAGGCCTTTTTATATTTCACTAAAGCAGAAGTTCAAGTGCCAACACATAAAATGGACTAGTCAGGCTAAATTGTAATAAATAGCTAAATGAAAAAACTTTTTTCCCTTAAACTGTTTTATTTTTAACCTAAAAACTCTTTTTGCAAAGTTGCTTACACTAGCTTTAGCAGTGGCCTAGTTCGAGCAATTTAAAATACAGTAAGAAAAAAAGTGTAAGGTGTAAAACTCTTAACTACACATTGAACTTCATCAGTCAACTCTTCAGATTTCTACCATGTTTAAAGTTGTACTGTTACAGCATGTTTTGAAGAAAAGTTGGTTGTGTACAGATAATTAGTGGAGTTTCAGTTCACAGCAGATGTGGGCTCAATGCAGACGTCGCAATAGGAATAAACTTCAAAGTGGACTGAAATGAAAAAGCTGCTGCGAGGGGGTTTACGTTACATGCTAGAGTAGAATTTCAGGTTAAAAATGTCATAGTGACAGTGAAATGCGTCACTCACTGTGGATATTTAGGTTGAATTTGGTTGTTTCCTCAGCACGCTGTCAGTCATCTGGTCAGAATCTACTACTTCTCAAATTTCAGATACTAAAAATGAAAGCAGTCCTTTCGAGTTTCACAGTGAGTATTAACTTGAGCTTGTTTGACCACTTTAAGAATTCACACTAAGTTTATCTGACTTGCAGTGGATCACTTTTGAAGATAAAAACATACTTCATTCTCAGTAAGAGGCTTGACTTTATATAAATAATAGCTACCCAGATAAAATGGGCTCTTTAATATTACAAGAATAAGAGTTACTACAGGTATGAAAGTTAAAAGTTACGTAAATGACAATTTAAGTGTGCTTTCTTTATGGAGTTTAAAACTAAAGCATAAACTGTGATGCTTTCAAGTGTCTGAGTCATTTTGAAGCACCTGTTACAGCATTATATGGGCCCATAACTTTTAAGGGATCTTGTTATCTATGTTGCATTGTTGTTCTAAAATATTTATAATAATATATATAAAATATTTATTTCTATATATATTCTATGCACACCTATACTCCAGATAATAACAATATCCTCTTGTTTTTAATTAGTGTTGCCTATAATGAAATAACTGAGCTTTGTTTCTCCCACATGCTTTAGCCTACTCTAATTTCTGTATTATAGGTGTGTGGCAGCTTGCTGTTTTCATTCACCCACAGCCATATGATCTCTCCCTCCATATCACTAGCTCATAAATAAGAGGCTGTTATTCTACTAAAATGTTAAAATGGAAAGGGTCAGCTGTGGAGCATGTGACCGGCCCAGCTGCATCTGAACCCAGGTTAAGAGGGGCTGTGTGGCCAAAGAGTTGAGCGGCCTCACCTCTTTGCATGCTGACTGTTACATCCACAGCTCCCACATTAGTAAGCTCTCAGAGTTATATGTCAGCCGCAGTAATTACGGCTTGTCAGCTGCTGTGACACCGAACTGAAGGGCCACAGCTCCATCGACATTCAAGAGCCGGGCCGCTTAATCAGCCCTGACAGCCAGCTCCAAAACAGTCATATTTACCTACAGGAGCTCTGTCATCATTTGTGCTGATGTAACTCTGACCACAGCCTCTCCAGAGACCCGAGAGCACTTTAAGGCCCACACATGCAGATGAATGAGTGCTACACAGCCATTCCTCAGGAGGTGGATGTTAAAATAAACTGGAGCTGAGCTGAGCTGAGGAGGTGGAGGGGAAGGTCTTGTTTTGCTCTTCAAAATATAAAACTCTTTGGGGACTTAAAGGTGAGCATCATATGTAAAGCTCGGGGCAACACATCTGATATGCACCCATTATACTTATTTCTCCCTCCCTGCTTCCGTCTCTAGATCAAGCCAGCTACCTGGAAGAGTGAGCACACGTTCTCCTCCAGCAATACTGCTGCTCCGTGTCACCCTGCTGCAGCTCCTTAACATGGGGACCAGGCCACTGCCCATCAGCTGAGGGAGACTACTTGAGGAAATGCCCAATGCCTTTGGAGTCACTATGAAGAGAGACATTGTAGGAGTGAAGTGATAACTTTAAAAAGGTAGATTTCACACAATTGGTTACAGCTGGATGTGGGTTTTCACAAATCATTCTGTGCAAACATTGTGCAAGATGAACATTCATCATGATAGAGCATTACATAGGTTAAAATTAAGCTTTTATGTGATTTTTAATTTGCAAAACCAAATCTTTAGAGAGGGCCAAAAGGGAGGTCATGAGCAGGTGCATTTAAATTTACAATCTGTGAGTTGGATTATATTTTACAAACCCACCCAAATTATGATGAGACACCTGTTTTGAAAATGCTGACTAGCTAGCAGGGAGCGAGAAAAGAGAGCAGACGAGCCTAATTGATTTTTAAGTGGTGTCTCTGTGGGTTAGAGGAGTAAGAGGGGAGTCCACTTCAGGGATCCGCCAAACTCCTCTAGTTTGTACCTGAATTGAAGGGAAGCGATGTGTTGCTGATGCGGCTCAACAAGCCACACTGGGGGCCAGATGAGGGATGAACGAAGGGGGCTCGAGCCTGAGCCCGGTCTGAGCTATATAGCTGCAGTGGGGAGTGGACGAGTGGGTGATTATAAATGAACTTACTTCTGCAGAGGCAATAAGCTGACATGTCAAGCCTCATTCAGCAAACAAAGGAAGACGCAGAAGGTTTGTGATGCACACTCTTCTTATCTGTCTGGTCTCTAACTAGGACTTGCATGTTGATAAATTTGGTTTTGGGAGTTGCATGCTGGAGTTAGTTCATTCACAGCATATTGTAACCCATTTGTTATTCAGAAAACCGGGGGTTTAGTTGCCCGTGTCACGTTCTTACAAAAAATGCATGGACTAAATGCACCACCCACCGTCATAACTCACCCACACACACACACACATACACACGCATGCATGCATCATGGAGCCCCGGACCTGCTGAGAAAAAAGCAACTCTTCCTGAGTGAGTTGAAGAAAAAAAAAAGGGGGGAGAGGGAGGCCGGCCTGCAGCTCCACTCTTCCAGGGTCTCACACACAAGATCCGGGCGCGCGGCTCCATTGAGTCCGAGGAGGCTTTTGCATGGAGGTTCATTAGAAGTAACGAGTTGACACAAGGTAAATCTTAATGTTGAGGCGCCTTTCTCTACCGGCCCGGGGAGGAGCCCTCATTAACTGTCGCTAACAACCCGTGTAAATACACTGATTGGACAGCTCCGATACAAGCTCCCAGCCCTGCCAGGAAGTCCCCCTAATGAGACCACACAATAAAAACAATAAGGGAAAGGAGAGAAAGAGAGAGAAAGGGGGACAGAGAAGGGGACAGAGAGGGAGGGAAAAGAGAGAGAGAGAGATGTGTTAAAAACTTTTTACACAAGTTTTGCTATTAATAAAGATGGCGCCATATTTACAGAGCAGTGCAACACTAAAAAATTAACGCTTCTTTGCGCGACATGGCTCTTGGACAGGGAAGTTTACTTTTTGCATCAGCAGACCTACACGGGTGTGACCTTTTGAACCTGTAATTTCAAGTACCAAAGTGGGCTCAGGGACATTTTCAAGGTATAGACACTGGGTCACATTATCAAGTAAATTCTGCCTGAAATGCAGTGCCAAAGTTTAACCTTTAGCTATTTGGAAAGATTAAATAAAAACATTAAAAAGCTGCAGGTTAACAATTTTATCTGAAAATGCAGAATTAAGTACTGGGAAAGATACATAAATAATACAAACTTAAATGTGTTATTAATTGTCCCCAAACATAGAAGAGTTCTGCTAATCTCTCAAAGTGTTACCAACATCTTACGCACGCAAATAATTTGTAGAATTGGGTGTTTGGATCCTTGGGTTAAACAGAATATGTCCCATCTGCCCCAAATATGATCATGTAAAAAGCATTTTTAAATGTTGTAAATAAACAAAAATAATTCAATCCACGAGGTTTCACACTATTTTACACCAAAACATAAATTCTGAAATCATTTAACCACTATAAAAAATATGACACTTTTTACAGTGTGGTCATGGTTCAGACTTTCCGCACTCTGCCAAGTCAGCATAGGACGAAGGGGATCTTGCGCCCCGTCCCGACAGCATCCAACATCTGCTGTGGTGTTGTGGAAAGGCACAGCTCTCCGCGGTACTCGGTGGATAAAAATGGAAAATGCACCAAACTAAAAACGGACTTTCGAGATTAAAGCCGGCGTTAGGGGAGCTAATTTGACAACAAGAATGTATAATTTCGTCCATGCTTTTTTCAATGCCCAGAAAAAAATTGATGAGTGAAATTAGTTCTCGAGTTTTCGGAACGTTATTGATCAGAAAGTAAACGGGACAAAGAGAACTTACAAGAGCAGAGGTCGGATTTCCATCCTGGTTTGGGACGATCGGACCAGTAAAATAACAGCGAACCAGTGTCCCGTCCAGCTCCGAGCTCGAGTGCTGACAGTCTGTGTACCCTGCTCACAACTCTGCAGGGGGACGGAGGAGAAGGAGAGCAAAGGGGGGAAAGTGCGAGAAGAAAAAAAGGCATTTCTGTTAAATCAAGTCACCAGCCTTAAAATAAAAAAATTCTAACATTTCAATGAATAAAAATGAACTTTTACGCATGAAAACTATGACAATTGTCTGCAAATAGAAGAGTCAAATATGCATGTTAGTTTCGAGGAATTATACAATAAAAAATCGGGATTGTTTTTTAGTACATACCCGTCATCATCCAAGCGTATCGTCCTGCGTTTTGCTGAGATGAATCCAGGATGGAGCAGCAGGCACATGAGGCTCTCCTGTGCTTGCCAGGGAGGGGTGTGCAGCCTTTTCTGGCCAGCCTCTGCCAAAGCGGGGTCAACGAGGGAGCAAAGAGAGAGAAAAAAAAAATAAAACAAGACTCTCTTTCTTTCTGTCGTGCCTTCCTTCTCTTTCTCTATCCCTCTTACCTTTTGCAGTCAACACCTTTTTTCTTTCTTTCTTTCTCTCATCTGGTCCTCTGCTCTCTCTCTCACTCCCGCACATGACGTAACATCAGCTTTGTTTATTTGCTGCCCTTATTGGAACAGAATGATAATGAAAATAACTGGCTAATTGGCAATTAACCAGAATGGTAATTAACATTGTAGAGTCTCTGATTGTTGGGAACACTGTTGGAGAAAATGAGCAGTGCAAATTTTTCTTTATTTATGTAGAAATTTAGTGAGAGAGGAGGGAAAAAGTTACATCTATCAAGAGAAAAAAATGTGCCAGGAGTAGAAATGTTGCAGTCTTGGTCATCATGTGTGTGTTTTTCTACGTGCAAAATACCGTTTGTGTTGTCGTGTCTGGAGGTTTAGGCTGCAAGTAAACGGAGAAGACGCCAAATACTCCATGTGCATTCAGAGCTCCGTCCCCCGCTGCTCCGGACATTCAGCAAGCCCTCGGATAAACACACAATTAGGGCAGGTGAATAAACTTGTTTGGGGGGTGTTAATTACATGCTTAACGTAAACAAAAGCCATGTAAAAGAATGTGAATTACCAGTGGCTTTTTCCTCCTGAATCCCCATTCAGGTTTTACATTTCACCTCTGGTCTCTTCTCGGAGTGATTTCCGAAGTGCCTGCGAGGGCTTCTCCCTCCTAAACATAATGCTGGATAATACCTGCAGCCCCGGCTTGAATGGTGATCACCTAAATTGGTGCACCGTGGAACCCGGGCAGGTATGGGAGGCTTTGCATATTCGGAGTGGTGCGGCTAAGCCTGCACTCTCAACTTCATTTTGGGGTCGTGCGTGCATGCGTGTGCGTGTGTGGGAGAGAGAAGAGGGAGAGATTGGAAGGGGTGGGGGGTGTGTAGGCTAGGAGGTTAGTTTTAACACCAGCATGAAAATACCAGGCTTTACTTCCAGTCCACGGCGCTTTCCAACGGGACCAATTCAAGTGCCACTTGGAATTAGTTCTCCTGAGGTTCGATCAGCAGCGCAGTGGACAGGTTTGATCCCAGATACCACCCTACCCCCCCTCTCTCACACACGCACACACTTCCAAAAGACACGCACAAACCCAAACGCCTGACCCTGCAACAAGATCATCACCACCCCTGCTCCGTATCACATACACCAACAGACACTTGCACAACACGCGTGCACGCTCACACATGCGGGAATTAGAGTGATGATGATGCACCTCTATATCCAGAACACTGATGCGTAAAAGTGCAGAGAGGTGCATAAGTGATCCGGTGTTTGATGAAGTGTGTCATCTGAAATGATGAAATCGAGAGGTTGCACTGATTTTTGAAAAGCATGTGGATCTGGTCTACTCACTGTCCGTGCAAGCTTGGAGTCGGTGGCCCATCGGCCAGCCCCGGAGAATGTGCAAATCTGAGGGAGAGGGAAGGAAAAGTTTTGAATTCCTGAATGATTTTGTAGAAAGGCGGCTTAGGATCATTATGTCAGCTTTATTGAGGGCGGATTAAGTGGAGTCTAGATGCTACGCCTTGTACACGGCCCTTTCACAATGTGAGCTCTGTTCGTGTTAGAGTGAACTCACACTATTTTAACACCCTATAAGCCCTGTCTAAATATGAAGCCGTTTTAGCCATAAACATGAAAATCACACCGCCGCAGCTACTGCTATAAGCCGAGTCCTGTGACTGGATGTGGACATGGATCGTCTCCTTACCACTAGATCAAATACATGAAAACTGCTTTTATGTCCCAAGAAGCTTTCATGTCGCCATTTGATTGTAATTCCTATACTAATGGTATTAATTAGAGGGCTGGGCTAACACTACCCCGTGATAAACGGGTGGCATGAGGAGGGTGATGCCTTTGGCAAATTAGTTTTCGAACTAAAACGCCATGACCTTTGTTTGATCAACAGAAAGCTGCGCATCGATATTCATTTGGAACAATAAATTGTGTTTGTTGGAGAGGAGGTAGCGGGCAAGGGGCCAGAGCTGCGCCCAGCGTCCCAGAGGCGAGGCCGGGGACAGCAGGAGGAGGAGCGGCATCACTCTGCAGCCGGCAGCCGGACCTGCACCCACTAAACACACAGTAACCGCACACACCAGCAAAAGCCATGCTCAGACCAAATCAGAGAGCTGCAAACATGCGCTTCAAAACACACCGACAAAAAGCCAGAAGGTGAGAGGATTCTGTCATCAAAACAGAAAGTCATCTCTATACGGAAAAGAGGAGAAAAAAACAACAAAAGGCATTTCTGTCTCTCGCGTGAAAGTGAATGGACTGAAAAGGTGAGAGAAGTAGCTAATGCGTGAAAAAAAAGTAGGAAAATGATGTGCAGATTGACTCGCTTCTATTCAAAACGTGCATTCCGGAGTTGCAGTCATTGGTTGTCCATTTGTCACCCCTTTAAAGCTCCCACTGTCTCCCTCCCTCCCTCCCCGGCTCTGCCAAGCATCTCCAGTCTACATATCTTCTTTAGCTTTAACGAGCCTCGTTAAGATCGCAATAATATTCCACCCTCTAATTGCTCATTCCATTCAGCAGATAGGCGAGCATTGGCTTGTGCCTGATGCGCGCGGTGCGGTGGGAGGGTTGCTGTGGAGATCCGAGACTCTGATAACCCCCCGTGCGTGCTGCACAAGTGGTGAAAGCCTCGCGCTACGTACTGGCTAATGATTGGCACGCTTGACAGTGATTGGCAGGGCTGCCATGACAACGCTACAACGACACCAAGAAGACCAATAGAAAAGGGAAACAAAATGTTTCAATGCTACACTCAACGGCGGATTTAGGGGGGAGATATTATGAGGCTGGTGTCATTAGGCGATAGCCATTGAATCATTCAATCTTTTTTACCGGCCGTGTTTTTTCGGTTTTTCCCTTTTCTCGATAATTTCTTTTCTCTCAGGTCATTTCCATGGTTTTCAGATCGCCTTTAGAGCTTTATCCCTCCCATTTCTTCCTGCCAAACTTCGCTGATCGCCCTCTGCTCCTGGCGAACAGCGCTCCCACCACCAGGTCTCCAGAAGACTTGTCCATGTTTCAGCTACCGACCCTCAACTTCTCCCCGGAGCAGGTGGCGAGCGTCTGCGAGACGCTGGAGGAGACCGGGGACATCGAACGGCTGGGCCGCTTCCTCTGGTCCCTGCCGGTGGCTCCGGGAGCGTGCGAGGCTATCAACAAGCACGAGTCCATCCTGCGCGCCCGGGCCGTGGTGGCGTTCCACACGGGGAATTTCAGAGACCTGTACCACATCCTGGAGAACCACAAGTTCACCAAGGACTCGCACGGAAAACTGCAGGCCATGTGGCTGGAAGCGCACTACCAGGAGGCCGAGAAGCTTCGCGGTCGTCCCCTTGGACCGGTCGATAAGTACCGGGTGCGGAAGAAGTTTCCGCTGCCTCGGACCATCTGGGACGGCGAGCAGAAGACGCACTGTTTCAAAGAGCGGACACGGAGCCTGCTGCGGGAGTGGTACCTACAGGACCCGTATCCAAACCCCAGCAAGAAAAGGGAACTGGCTCAAGCCACTGGACTCACTCCTACACAGGTCGGAAACTGGTTTAAAAACCGGAGGCAACGAGACAGAGCCGCGGCAGCCAAAAACAGGTTGGTGCTTTGTGTTTGTGTGCGCGCTGTCAGAGCGCAAGTTGCTGAAAAGTTTGCTTAAATGCTTTTAATTCGAAGTGGAGCTCATATTTGGTATATAGTTGTGCTGGCGGACAGAGTGTCTGGGAAAAAAGACGAGTCTGTGTGCGAGGGGAGGGAGCAGGCTGCGCCGACATTTTTGTTATGAAGTGAAAACAGGATGAACACTCAGGAGAGGATTCTCGCTCAACTACACAGTCACAACTTGCTTTAAATTAAACTTTTGATTTTTTCCTAATAAAACTGCTTCATAAACATACTTGTGAGGTAGGTGTGCAGACTTGGCCGGTATTTTAAAGAAATCTTGGAATTATCAGACATTAAAAAAACACATCTGATGATAATAATACGCACTCATTTACGCGTTGAAATACCCTCAAATTTCCAAAAAGTATGAATAATTTTTTAAATCATAAACCGAGCAGCTGATGAAAACAAAGTGTGTTGTGCTTTGACAGGAGCAGCTTGTTTATCTTTTCCGTGAGAGTGAAAGTGTCCAAACAAATATAAAAAGAGCATAAAATGACATTAAAAAACATTAGTGTGATTGACTTGTTGATACTAAAACATCTTGTGATTTGGTGATTGTGAAGAAACCTTTTTAAACGACCTTTGAGTTATTTCTGCATTTTTGCAGCAAAAAGAATTACCAGGAGTTTTTAAATTCCTCTTACTATCATGTGAAAAAATTCCTGCACCTGTAAATACGTTTAAAATGTATTTTTCTGCAAATATTGGAAACAATTTTTGTATATTTTTTAAGCTTTTTTACGATTTATTTACGCCACATTACATATAAAGGCTGCATGCATCATGCTGTACACTGCTTTGAAAATTTTAACATCACGTTACTTAGCATTGTTGAAAAAAAGATGATCTCAGAGGGATAATACAGATATTACTGATATTACTCCACAAAAATGAGCATGCGTATTAAAAGAGCTTTTGCAGAACATAGGCTGCATTAAGTGTGGTATCGTTCCATTGAAATGCTATAATTGATTAGAAAATAAAACGAAGAGGACTAAGCCATATGAATACTATTCTAATCTTTTTGCTAAATGAAGGGATAGATTTCCAGGCTGATATTATCCCGCCGTGATGGAGTTATTATCGTGAGTGGATTGGAGATAAACATTTAGGATGATTGAAGTAAACCTGCAGCTCCACGTCACTCATTCATACACTTCCATCCCACTGAAATACATGTGTGTCAAAGCCTCGTGGACAAAGGGCCTATATTCTATTTAAATCTACAATCAGCATTTGGGTTTGAAGCTGCAGGGGTCACCGGGATTTGGAGAGTGTGCAGGGAGGAAGAGCGATGATAAAAGTAGAGATGATGATGAAGGTGGAAATACAACCGACTCGCTCTAAAAATACACAACTCTACTGCTTTTATTAAATCAACAAAGTAGGGTTTAAAGTTTGATTTTCCCGGTTTGGTATGATCTGGACTTGAATTATTAGGCTGCTGACTCGCGGGTTGATCATGTCTACATTTGCAGAGAAAAACCCTCCATTACATTGCATTTCTTCCAAGATTTAGCAGACTAAATAGTGCTGTGTTTTGTCCCCTGAAAGCTGGCTATTTGATAAAAGCATGCATGCATGGCTGGGGCCGGCAGGGGGAAAGAAAAGGCGAGTTTGAACCCCTCTTTTGCACGGGGGAGGAGGAAGAGGAGGAGGGTGAGGGGGAGACATTCTCGGGTCTAATTGCCATTTCTCTCTTTTTTCTTCTTCTGCTTCTTCTTTTTCCCCAACCTCCTCCTTCTCCTACTCCTACTCCTCGCTTCTTTTCTTTTCCTCCAGGCTTCAGCATCAAGCAATAGGACCGAGTGGTATGAGATCGCTCTCAGAGGCCGGTCTCACCCCTCACAGCTCGGCGGAGTCGCCTTCGACCGCAGCCAGTCCCACCACCAGCGTGTCCAGTATGACAGAGCGAGTCGATACTGGGACGTCCATCCTGTCCGTCACATCCAGTGACTCGGAGTGCGATGTATGATACGGAGGGGAAAGGAGGAGGAAAAAAAAAACAACACACAAAAACAAACACAAAAAGAGAAATATTTACAGGGAAAATGGACCTGAGAGGAAGAAAAAAAGACTTATGAAATATCGCGGATGAAAAAAGGACCGATTGATATAAATATTAAAATAAAAAGAGATAAAGCACGTCGTTTTTTTTTTTTTTTTTTTTTGTTTTTTTATTAAAAGCGCTTTCAAAAGGACCCACGCCTCCCCCTCCTCTTCATACCCCCACACCACCGCCACCACCACCACCACCACCACCACTTCTACTACTAGACTACTTGCATGATGTTTTTTTTTTTTTTTTAATTTTATTTTGTAATCAGGGAAAATAACCTGAATGCAAGATTCTCCATCAGGAACATCGATCAGAGGGAATAAAAACAGATCGTCTTGGTGTCTTCGTCGCCCTTTTTTTTCCTCTATCCATCTCCGTTTTTCAGTCCAAGTGATGATGATGATGATGATGATGATGATGACGCCACGCAGACAAGATGCAATCCTGTTTTTTTTTTCTTTTTTACTTTGTGTTCATCAGACAATCATTTTAAGTCGTAAGCACCTTTTTTAAATACACTTCTGTCACTGCCTGTGTGGGGTTCATGGTCTCAAAAAAATGTCGTTTATGACTGTATCAGATTTTTATTTTTATTTTCAAAATTTTATATTGAATTATGTATATCTCAAATAATGCGATCATTCTCCCGGTCTGTAATATACGTGTAGAAATATTGCTTGTACATAATTATTGCTCTCCCCCCTCTTCCTCCCGTCTCATCCTCTTTTCTATCCCTCCCTCACTTTTCTTGACTTGGTGTTCCTACATAAAATATTTGTCAAAACTTACAACTCAAGTGCTCTAGGCGTTTTTGTTGCTTTTTTTGGGGGGTGTTAAAATGACATATGTTGCCATTCAGAAGTAAAATATGAAAAGTGGAAGAGCTTGTTATTACTACATTTATTCAAGTGCAGGCTAGCCCCCCTCTCCTCTCCTCCTCTGAGCCGCCCCGGGGTCGCCCAAAGCGCTTATTTACATTATTCAATGTTTCTTTTTCTTGCGTGGTTATTATGTTAATGTACCATACAGCATTTCGAATTGACATACAGTATTCAATTCGCCATACCTCGTCCCGGTGATGTTATCTCTCCATCCGATTACGGATAAGGACATTAATAAGTGGCTAAACACATGTTCATATTGGCTCATTATTGGATTGTTGGAGCATTAATGCTCATCTGGGCTTACGCGTAAACCCGGGCCAGGTTAGAGAGAGAGCCAGCGAGATGAAGTCAACTGATTTTTTTTGCGGGATGTATTTTGAGGGGCAAGGTGTTGTACCTTTTATTTTCCCTATAAGAAGTAATGTTGATTTTTTTCTTTCTGCTGGATACTGTAGGTAAATTCGCCTCTGTATGCTCCATAAATTCTGCCAAACGTCAACGTCATCCAGCACTTAAAAATGTGAGTGCTATTTCCCCCTTTGTTTACCGTTGCCAGTGAATACAGAAATTAAGTAAACGCGCCATTAAATGGGCTAATCACGATGGGACTCCTCCCCTGTCCCAATCTCCCATTGTGGCCCGCTGAAAAGGGCTTTTCTTCCTCGGACGAGAACCATTTCCCCCCTCCAAAAAGGCTTTCTCTCCTGCAGTCCCTTTCCATCTAAATCCCCAACCAATTATGCTGCAGACTGGGGCACATCTCGCTATAGGACACAGTAGTAGGATGTATAGTTTCTGGTGGTAACACTTGCGCAAAGACTTGATCTCCTGGAAGCATAGCGAAGGATTTCCCGCATGTTAAACCAGCGACCTATTAGCAGTAGTTGATTCTGAGATTATGTGACTGTTGCTGTCTTGTTTAAAGCAACAAAAAGTTGGACAGATGCGGCTGTCTGTTACATGGAGAGCGCAGGACTCTTTTGGAAAGTGGTGCTCGGCACAAAAAAGCGACGGCTTTTGAATTTTTTTAAGACATGAAACAGAAACTTTTCTGTCTCCAACAAGTGTAACACTGGTCCCTTTGGACCGTCTGTTGTGTCAGGAAAACAGGATGTTTAGAGGGTTTTCCAGGATGTTTGGCAATTTTGTGCAAAGTCTGACAAGTTAAATCTGAGAATCTGTGAGTTGTGTGTGTATGTGTGCGTAAATGCGCACGCCAAAAGAGGCAGAGAGGTGGTATTCAAATGTTAGAATAGAGAGCAGGAAACCAATCAATGTACAAAAACATGCCCCATTAGACTAGTTGTATTTGTTGACGTAGTGGACTGAGGTCATTGATGGTGCTGGTTAAGGTTACGTATGTGAGAGAGCTGGACGAAATTTATATCAATAATGAGAAATGAAATGATGTTTTATTGTGGTAGAGACGGAGAGAACCGGTCTGCTAAATTTGAGATGTAGTCTGAGAAAAGTTAGAATTGATTCATAGTAAACTTAGTCGTGGATAATGCAGATCTGACAACAGATGGTGTTTTTTTTTCCTCTTGATAAATGTTATCGTTGTCCACTGGATGATATGTGCGCATTAGCCGAGTCTCTCTCAGACGGATACCAATCAAAACACAATAACAAGGGTGTCAAAAGCTCAAGCCAGTCGACTCAAAGGGCCTGTGATCCTGAAATAACCGAGGCCAGAATGTAGACAAACGCAGAGCTCAGCTGCCTGCCTGAAACAAACCCTCTCTCTGCGCGCTCATTGGCAGTCGATCGCAGATGAAGCAAATCTGTATCATATTTTCTAAACCCTTTCCGGGTCTTAAACCGGCCTGCTAGAGACAGATAGGCCCTATCAAGAGCACCGAGGGGCCATGGCACCGCCGCACCAGCAGACCCTTATCACACACACGCCCCCCACCTCTCCATTTACGCACTCCACAAGTTTTATTGGCTGCGACAAGTCCCGGCTATGATTGAGATTAAATTAATCGTAAACTGAAGAGCGTTTTTATCGGCAAAGGAGGACACGAGGATTAGGGCTGTATATCTGAGAGATGGAGCCTCAGATAGAGACTCATGAATACCAAACAAGCGATGAATGAATGGGCTTCATTTGCGCTGCGTTACGCTCATTATCCAAAGGCTGAGAACAGTGTGCAGCTTTAATGTGCACACATAAACTTAATTTATTTTGGAAAAATAAAGAAAACAATCTGTTTATGGAAAAAAAATTCCTCGAGAATCTCTGCAGTCGCCTTTTACACTTCCACATCCAAGATCAGCATGCACCCCACAGACACACTATAATATTCCACAAAGATTCCCACCAAGATTCTTGCCAACCATGTGCTAAAGGAGTATTACAAGAATTCTGGGCCTAGACATGAAGCCAGAGACACGCCAAAGCTAATACTAAATAAGTACCGTGATGATTACTCATTAGGGCATGTTTAAACATGTAAACAAGCCGCATGTAAACAGGTACGAGAGCGTCTTCGCTGTAAACATATGTGGGCCAGAGCAGCAGCAGCAGCAGCAGCGGTACTAAGAAAAAAAAGTGCTGCAAGTGTGAGTCTATCTGTTGCTGGCTGGGGTCATTAACAGTGGGGGAGCTCTTGTTCGTGATCTGTCAACTCAAATATGGATCACCAGACAAAGGAACTTAGCGAGGAGTAATCTGTGTGTGTGATACTTACATGAGAGTAAACGAGAATGTGAGACAAGTGCGGCAACAATGGGAGCTCCGCGTGTTTTCCTCTCTTTTCGCTCCCTTTAAATTGTTTTGCGTTTGTGTGAGCTGGTGCATCTGTCAAACGAGATTTGCACTGACATCCAGCTGAACGTCAACAACATAAAGACAATTAGATTTTCACATATGGCGTCCGTGTTTGAAGTCAGAGTGGTTTGAGCACAGGGGGGTATTACTCTGCTGTAAAAGGTGACTAATCCTTGAGTGTTTTTCACGCGTTAAAAGGCCATAGTTTACCCTGCTTTAAAATCACAGCTAACACATGTTGTACACCGAAGTTAAAGCTGACAGTCAGTCCAGCTATAAGGAACAAGAGGAAGGGGAGGAGGAGGAGGAGAAGGGGGGCTATTAAGCCGGAGTCTGGCGGTGAGAAATACTTGCCCTGCCCTGTTTTTTCTCGGATTTCACCGGTTAACTGAACACAACTTTACTATTGGTGTGTATTCATGCAGCAGCCAAAGAGCACCAGTTTCCCTGTAGCCTCTGCAGCGCGGCTGTCAGTGCAGGAATGAGCGGGGCCCTGTGGACTTAACTTTCTGCTCTCTCACTCTCCACTGTCTGCATTAGGTAAGACGCAGGGCTGCAGTACTGGCTGAAGTTTATACTGAGTTAAATGCACGTGACTTCACAATCGGAGGGCTCTTCTTTTGGGCTATTAATGGCAATAAAACCACCTTTATATAAAGTCAAGTCTACAATATCACCTTATAACATTCCCTAACATTCCCCTTAAATCACATTCATACAATAACAAACTGTAGTGACGGCCTTTCACGCAAATGTTGTTTATAAGAGTGGTTATGATAGGAAAGATGAAATTAAAATCAATAAATTGTAAAGAAATTAATCAACTATGTCATCATGGGTGTTTATGACGACTTTTGGCGTGGTTTGAAGCAGGTCGACGTCATGATTTGTGCGTAAATTCGACGTTTTTTTGTATAATTTTGATTATGTGTCTCCATGCCCATCGTGCGTAAAATGTGCGCCTTTTCTCTCCACCGATGCCAGCCGCCATACACCTGCTGCTTGTTGTCCAGCCCCACACACAACCTCACCACAGCCACAGTCACTCCTAACACGTATCACACTCCTCCTCTGTAAGTCAAGGCCAGTGTTTGAAAGTGTCCATCTATTAAATAGTAATTTGGAGGTCATACAAGGCAAGAGGCAGTAATGCTGCACCAGTGTGTGAGCTTTCATTATATGTAGGCTACCGTGTAAACACAGATGGGATCATTGTCTCTCTTTGTCATAGGTAGGTTGGGTAAGAGGTGTGTGTATGCATGTGTATGTGTATGTGTGTGTGTGTGTGTGTGTGTAGTGGTGGGGGCCTGAAGAAATGCTTCAGTGTAATGCTGATTAGTGTGGACTGCCATTGCACAAGCCTCATCTTTTTAAAACAAGCATAACATGAAAGCAAACCCAACTCTGGCTTACTCAAGCGAACATGACCCCCCCAACACACACACACACACACACACACACACACATACACACACACACACACCCCTACACCTACACACACATACATCACTGTCACGAGCAAATGTGCACGCCTTACACTAACAGCACACATGGAGGTTGTGTGCGTGTGTGTGTGTTGGGGTGGGGGCTCTGGCTGGGTGCAGGCTGTGATCTCTCGCCTTGTGCACACCGAGTGGACAGAGGGCTGAGCAGCTTAAATAGAGCCCCAGCACCTGTGTTTTCTGCCGCCGTTCTCAGGCCTTCTTCTTGGCGTGGCACCGCTCGGCACAGCTCGAATGTCAGCACTGAGAGTAGAACATCATGATAGGATAAACACCGTGCGCCTCCTATAACAGAGAAGGACAACATTTTTTCCAATGATGTTTTTTTGATGAAGGAATATCATTAAAAAAATCAAAATTAGTCAACTTTAGCAAAATGTGTAAAAATTAAAGTTAAACTATGTTGACCACAATTACAGTCAGAGATTGAGAGTGAATATTTCAATTCAAGGTTCATACTAAATTGAAATAGTCTATTTATGTTGATGTGATCGACACTTCCTGCTTCTTCTACACTTGTAAAGAAAACTACTAAAACAGACTCTGTCCTCCTCTCTAACTTGGTGCGTTATGGTGACTCGTCCCCCTCTGCTCCCCCCTTTTTTCCTTCCATGAATTGGTAATTGTTTGTTTCCTGGTCTGATACTGAATGCTTTTGTCCGTCAGCTGGAGCTCCTGCCTGCCCTGGTTCTGAAAGCACCGGATGAACCTGGACATGGACACCCGGTCCCGCTGTGCCCACGGACAACACACACATTTTAGTCTTTATTTTTTTCCCTCTTTCTCAGGGCATTAAGGTCTGGACCATAATACAAGGAACTCATGGCATTTATGGACGGAAATGAGGCTCTGGGTCAACAGTAAATTGGCAAAATGACAGACGTTATGCCAGAAAGGCTCTACATTTTTACAGCGTTATTTATTGACTGTGGGTTGACTGTATATTCCTCCAAATCAAGAATAAATTTGAAATTTATTTTTTGTTTCCAAAACAATGTGGAAAAGGCCTGAAATTGATTGATTTTTTTTAAGTCACAGATTTTAAATTCAAATTAAACACCTGATACTGTTCAGGTCATGGAAGTACGTATAATTCAAATAAAGGAAAATATAAAATTGACATTAAAAAGAAAAAAAAAGGCCTACACTTCAATCCGTGAAAGTGAAAATAAACAGGATTGAGATTTTACGCAAATAGGCCTCTTCGTTTTTATGGATAAACTAAGCTTAATGCTGTGTAGCCATACATATGTTTTCCTGATGTGTTTGTCTAAATATGTTTTAAGCTCTTGTTTTAGCAAAGCACGCCTATGACACGCCTCCTTTCTGTGCGCGTGCACTTCACAGAGGTCACGGATTGACTGAGGCCTGAGTGTCCGTGTCAATTAAACCTCCATTTACAAAGCTATGGCATGGATTACCCAGGATGCTCCACAAACAGTGGGAGGAAAAGAGTGAGGGGGACAGTGGAGGTACAGGCAGGTGCGGATCCGGATAGCGGGGCAGACTGAGCGGGGCAGACACAAACGTGGGCCTTCACTGCCATCTAGTGGGCGTTTGAGGAAGAAGCATGACTCTGCGGACTGTGTTTCCCTGAAAACTGCTTCTCTTATATCAGGGTGTTTGAGGGACAAAACTTGAGGTGTTTAACTCTGTCTGATTAAAGTTTATTTATCTAGGCTATCTTTATTTAATATTCACACAGTTTTCTTTTGGCCTCACATATTTGCTGTTTTCTCAAAATGTTGAGGACGATAAAGTCACCAAATAAGAATCAGAATATTTGATCCTATAGGGGGGAAATATTGTAGTGCAATGTAAATTTTCATGTCCCGCAAGTGTCATCACTGCATACAATAAATCCAGCGTTTAAGATGGAAATACTTTTTTCTCTTTTGAAGTTAACATGTACTCTAGTTAATGTCAGTGCAAGCATGAACATACATACACAGGCTTGCACTACAGGGACAAGAGCAAGCCAGTGAGTTCATACCTCCCACACAGACACATATATACACACACCGTACAGGGGTGCAGTCATTAAAGTTTCATTGCATGAAAGTCAAATGATGTTGGAACACCGAAGCA
Organism: Xyrichtys novacula; assembly: GCA_962446985.1. NCBI lineage: Eukaryota > Metazoa > Chordata > Actinopteri > Labriformes > Labridae > Xyrichtys > Xyrichtys novacula. The sequence continues at coordinate 17,771,189 of OY660874.1, read as the reverse complement.
GTGTCTCCATTTAGAGCTAGATGAAGGATTCAGACGCCAGAGAGTGAAATGAAACCCTTGATCCCTGGTTAATTTTTAAAAACTGATACCCAGAGTTTTACTGAGGCCGCAAAGGAGACAAGTGACTGACTGCTGTGTGTGTGAGAGTGAGGAAGATGGTGGTGAGGGAGGGAGGAAGCATAATGGTGTCCGCTGGAGCGCGGCCTTTTAGAGTTTAACTCTCCTATTATAGCGAGCGGGGCAGGGGGGAGGAAGAGGACACAGAGAATGCAACAGAGAAGGTTTCACTGTAAATGGACAGTAAAACGCTTGCGGCAATCCACCATTAAATCATTGCAGGAGAAGAGGCCGGCATGTTACACGCCACGAGCAATAACTCTTTCATTTCCTGGCTTCTACCCCCTTCACATGTCTCAAACAGTTTCAGCCCCATTTCAGGTTCACATGAGAGGATAAGAAACCTTTTTGTGAGAGGTCATCAGAGTTGATTTACAGAATCAGCAGCTCGGTGGATGGATGGAAATGCATCTTATGTCCATTGACATGTTAGCTGATTTACCCTGGAGGTAAAACGTGCATTTTAGGATAAATTAACTAATTCTTTGGCTTTGAGCTCATTTAAAAACCTGTACAGGATGACGGCAAACTAACACCCCGCAGTCTCTGTTAGCATTTAAAGGACGTACCTGCATACTGTATGTGAAACCAAATTTCAGTCTCCTTCATTGTCCACATCCCTCCTCACATATTCATCTCCCTGAATCCATCTGAAAGGTTTTGCTTGTCCCAACTGCTTGGATGAAAATTAACCATCTGGAAAAAAAAAGGGAGAGAAAGTTTAATGAAACTCATGTTTCAAACTCACCCTTCATTGTCTATGAGAGCCTCTACTTAAGAGGTGCATGTCAAATGTACCTTACTGGTTAATAACTGGCTTAGGGCTCCAGAGACCCTCAGCTGAAGCGTGCTGTTTTGTCCGACCACTTTTTCTATTTTTAATAAGTTCCTGAACATGAGTTGGTTCGGGGAGGATCTTTAAAAACGGCCTCCGTCCCGAGGTGGCCTCCAAAACACATGCATTATTGAAGCATGCACCGGCCCTGTCCTCCGCTCTGCCTTCACTCAGTCCAGTTCAGCAAACAGCAGCAGCAGCAGCAGCAGCAGCAGGAACAGCTGCAGAGCTCCCAGAAGAGCCAGGCGAGGAGGAGGAGGAGGAGGAGGAACACACAGGAGGTGTGTTCAGAGCTCAGAGACCTCATGTAGGACTGTGGAAGAGAGAGGCAGAGGAGCAGATACAGGTTGAAGACTCAAATATCCCCAACTAGTTCACATTTATTTCAGATCAAATGCTTCTTTGTTCATTCAGGAGGGGAAACATTGTGCAAGGGAAAATCTACCTACACATCGATGTAAATAAAAATGAGAGACTGAACATCATTGTGGAGGTTTTTACATTTTAGAATAAATGGAAAAATAAATAAAAAAAGATAAATATAGCATTTCAATTATTTGAAGAGCATCATGGGCACTGAATGCTCACTAAAACCAGCTTTAAAATATGAAACTGAAAATCATAGGTCTATTTGAATTTCATGAATGCTAATCACGGTTTGTTATTGGGTGTATTCATTTACATCAGCAGTAATTCAAAAACATTTCCCGTATTTAAGCTCCTATGAAGAGTCTATTTATTATTATAGAGTCTATTTACAATCATTATAATGTGGATGTGTTTCAGCAAAGATGTTTGAAACAAAAATATACACCTTGTTTTAGAGTAATACTTCATAATCTTATCATAGAAAAAAAATGTCATGAAAACGTCATTTATTCAACACCACACAACTTCAACTCTATGAATGTTTATGTGTATATCCTTCTCTTCATGACTTCTTGACACACACATATATCCATGCACACACACACACACATGCACACTATCAAAACCTAATGTGATGGCAAAGGGAGCAGTTGAGATCTGTGTAAATGGTCAATTGGCTTAACTCGGTGGTGTCTGTTCCTGGTGTGACCATGTCAGTAGGCAATGTGCAAATGTGTATTCTTTTGAAGTCCCTGATGTAATCCTCTGCAGCACACTGGTCCCTGTAAAGCCCCGGGGAGCAGAGATGAGTGGGAGCAGAACAGTGTTTGTTCTGGGATTAAGATATCACTTCCTCCACTTTAGTCATTCAAATGTCACACGCACGAGTGCAGAGTGCAAACACTGCGTGTGTAATTCTTGCACAAATACAGTGTCTTTAGTCTCTGTGTTCCCAATAACTTTATGACTGTATTTCTGCAAAATGTGGCCGTCTCATCGTGTTACACTGCCATCTGGTGATCTACCGTATAATGAATCATATACACCTAAAAATGACCACGTTGTCATTTTTATCTAGATACAGATGGTATGTTACAGTTAACCTAGGGAAGCTTTCAGTGGGATCTATCAACATTTGGATTTAAAGTGTTGCAGCACTTAGCAGTGAACTCTGGTCAGCTATACCAACCAAAAATTACTGGAAAAAGTTAAAACAAATATCTTTTTAAATTTGCAAAGACCTCGGTTGTAAATATTTTAGTTGTTTTCTTTTTATTAATTGTTGATCTTCCATCAAAGTCTGATTGCCAAAGAAAATATCAGCAACTGTTTGTGATATTACATCTTAAACTCAAAGGTTTTGTCATGAGCAGGTTTTCTGCCATCACACATGAATACAATATCATGCCGTTACACCTTTTCTCACCACTGGAAGGATTTCAAATGCACCCGTTTAAGTAGATTTTGCAACCTCTGACTGTAAACTGTATTCATAGTATCTTGGTTTCCATGTACAGTATTAGCTGGCTGCTAAATGGAGTTCACTTATTATTGCCAACCATGCTTTTCAAACAAGCACAACTAACTACATGTAAGCCATGCACTTTCATCCTTGAACCTCAATATTAGCTTGTAAGTGGTCTGAAAACACAAGAAACTGCAGGTATTTCAAAAGATGGTAAAAATTAGGAGAGAAAGTGTAAATAAATGTGAGATACAATATGAGCGAAGGCGTCAGATTACAGATACAGTATGATGGGAGGAAAACTCGTGCATCATAAAATATGAAAAATAACTGTCTGCCTGTATTTTCTGGTTATTCAAAAGGACTGGAAATTTGTTAAAACTACCTCTACATGTCATACAATGAAAACAAAAGTTAGGTATTAATAATAAAAATGCCTTACTTCAGCCACCAGGTGTCATCATGAGCTCAATATTGGAAATGTGTCTATATCTATGAAACCATAAACTGGGAGTGAATCTAAAGTGAAGGACAAACATAACAAAAAAGCATGGTATCTTGTGCTTCCACCCATACATATATTACATGTAAAACTATTCATCGTACGGCTTCATAGATTCACTCTAATGCAGCTCTTTCTGGTGTCTGTAAAGGTTAGTAATGGCATTCATGGCTTCCAGATCCATTCCAGTAGTTATATGTGTATTTGTCAAGTCAAGTGTACCATAAATTAGAAATGGTGTATACAGAAGCTTTAAGGTCACTGACACACACACCCCACTGTGTTGTGAAATTATACCCGTGGCATGTTTTCTGCATTTCTCACTCCAAAAATCGCTCTGGCTGAAACCCAGCAGCGTTTGAAGAGCAGCGGAGGAGCTAATGAAGCAGCAAGAGAACGGCAACAAAGCAAAAAAGAGGACTTCAAGCAGCTGCCATTGCTGAGGGTGAGGAACAAAACACACAACAAGAGGAGTCCACAGCTTGGAAACCAGTCTAGTGTAAGTTATCAGGAGAGGGGAGAGGGGGGAGACAGAGGGAGGGGGGCAGAAAGAAGATAGAGAGCGCTGAAGATAGTTTTTGTTATTTTCATGGCCACTTACTTCAAAAAGTAAACAAGGATATGGATTTGGAAGACACTTAGGACGATATTGTGAGTGCGTGTGTGTAATAATATTTTTGCAAGCATGGGACTATACAGTCCTTTGCACAAACTTGTCTTTTGTACCACAACATCATCCAAATACTAGGAGAAGTATCAGCAAATGCATGAAAAGTGTGAGAGCACGGTGCAGCTACACTTCCAAGCCTGATTCTAAAGATGTCAAAGATGTTATCATTACATTGTTATTGTATGATGACTTTTTTAATACATTCTCAAGTCCAGTAGGAGGAAACATGCACATACAGTATGCAGTATGACTGCAGTATGGCTGTCAAACCTCACAGATAAAAACACAGGATTGGTCCTTCTCTAAAAGAGCACATAAGATTTGGCCTGAAAACTTCCCTTTCATCTCATGTTGAAGCAGACTTTGGCAAAATAGGAATATTTCTGTAAAAAAAAAAAAAAAAAAAAAAAAAAATTCTAATCAAATATTAATTAATGTGTGTCATTATGCATGATGACTCTACAGGTTTGTACAGCAGATAATGAAGGTGAGGTAGACTTGCTTTTGTTTTATTAAGCATATTGAATGATGTTTTGATGTATTTTACTCATTGTGAAATCTGTCCTCAGAGTGCAGTTGCAACTATCAGTATAAATATTTATGTTACAAAATTTATGCTATTTGTTTATTCCTTTGCATATGATACTGTGCTACGATATTAGACCATAAAATGTATGAAAAAGGTTGTATTATAAATTAAATTAATTCATTTTTATACACTTATTACCTTGTTCTACTGTTCGGACCCCCCAGAGAAATGTAGATTAAGTGTTTTTCCCAAGATCAGTTAAATTATAAAATTATATTATGTTGTTTTTGTCCATATGACTCATTCTCTTCCATGTCTTGATACCAAACTTTTCACTTTTGCTCATTTTGTTCATGTGTGTTGTTTCCCACCTTCAGCCCATTTTACGGAGTGTCAAAAGCCAAGCTGTGCTACATTTTTGTGTTGTGTTCATGACTGTGCTCACGCTCTTCTCCCTTCTTTCCCCACATAGAGTTACACTTTGTGGCCTCTAGGTGGAAGCAGTGTTCAGCTGAAACATCTGTTTTTGGTAGTTTTGCTCCTACTCTGCTGCTGTTCCCTAAATTTAAGAGAAAACCAAACGGTTCCCTTTCACCACGTCTGTTCTGAGTTTTTTTGTTTCTCTTTAAACAAATCTACACAGAACTAAGTGGACTGGAAACAGTGGAACATTGTACGTCTGTAAAATGTGGACATTAAAGAGTGAAGTTTCACGGAACATAGTGTCTGCCTCAGGTCATTGTGTGCCAACTGCTGCTATAGGATCTATGGAGTGGGTCGTTTTTATCACGCAGATGCCTTTGTGCTTTGTCTTCCTTTTACAGAACGGCTGCTTTAGTTAAGCTCTTCCTTCAAAACAAGAAGTATGAATTCACAAACTTACCTGTCTTTGCTCATTTTCTGTTTTCCCTTAACAAGACTGACTTCTGTGACTGAAAAGGATGAGAAGAGATAATACTTTTAAGAAATTATGATTTTGATAAGTAACAGTTTACACAAGGACAGAAGGCCACGCTCTTATTACCCACGTAACTGTTAGGCAGAGTTGAATGAGATTCTGCACTTTTTATCAGCATAATACACAACATATCTTGTATCCAAAGTTTGTCTTCAGGAGTTTGAAAAAACAAAAGCCTCTTTTATTTTTTCTGCATACTAACACCTGAGTGCATGCACACGTACTGACACAAACACACACACACATAAACACGGACACACACACCTACACACTCTTTCTGCTGAGTCAACCGTCTGGCAGGTTGAACCCGTTGGTGTGTTTAGCTGGAAACAGACAAACCGCACACACTCAGACAGGCAGGCAGGCCCCGTGTGCACAATCACACTGATACTGATTGATCCAAATTAGAGGGAAGTCCCCTTTTCTTTGTTCCTGAATGGAAACACAAAGGCGCAGAGGAAGATGACAGTGAAGCACAACTTTTAACCTCCTAGAGCCACAAATAGTCGCCTTTACGGTGTACAAGGTTGAGGATCTGAAACCTAAAAGTGTTGTCAGAATTGCTCGTGTATGAGGACAGAAAGCACTCAACATGAGAAAATAATTAAATTTGGAGTAAACAAATGATGATTTTAAGAATCCAAAGACAAAAACACAGACTGAGAAGAAGGCTCTGAAGTAAAAGAGAGTAATGAATTACTTTGCCTCTAAACATTTCTCATATGAGTCTGTCTTGTCAAATACAAACACAGTTGAAGATGTATTACAGAAACTTCAGATGAAATTAACTCCCAAAAGCCTCAATTATACCTCCAAAGCACCAACGTGACGAGCCTAGAACCGTCGAAACAGCATGAGGAACAATTGACCTCAGACTATATTAAGCTACCTGTGCTGAGACCTCTAAGAACTTTAAGCTGCCATACTTGCGACACACCTGGTCACCTATTAAGTTTCAGACTACTAATGTAAAAATAAATAAATAAGATCAGCTAATGCTGAACGACGGAGCCTTTTTCATACTTATTAGGGAGTAATCTCTACTGCAGACCTTAACAAGGCAAGAAATTAGCTGCAGATTATCTGCAAAATCTTGTCCATTTAGGTCAGCATCTATTGTAATTGTTATACAAACAAATATTTTACTCATCAAACTTAAATTAAGTAAATACTTACATTTTGATGAAAAAACAAATTTCCAATAGAATTTGTGGTGGTTTTATTTTGAAAGTTATAGACAAATAAGAGGGAACGATCACAATCAAGGAGTGAAAATGCAAGTGTATTCTGTAAGGAACAAGTCTGTCTGTCAGTGTTGACATACATCTGTAGGTCTAAGGTATGCATGTCTCTAAATTGACATGAAATATGTCTTTCTAGTAACACAGCAGCCCTGTCTTTTCTTTCTCTCATCTCTATTTTTCTCTTCTACTTATTAAAATTCATTTCCTTATTGCCTTTTTTCAATGAAATTTCCCCTGTTGCAAAATTTCCTCTTTACGTGTTACTTCCTCATTCATGTAGACAGCAACATTGCTTTGTCATTCTGCGTCTTGTCGCATTGTTGAGATTCTTTTGTTGACTTGAGTGTCTGTCTACTCTCGATAATAAAGATGTTTATTATTATAAAATTATTGCTGTTATCATTACATTGATATTGTTATGATGACGACTGTTTTAATACGCTCTCAAGAAAAGATCAAGAAATCAGACTAAAATAACCAACCAAGGAAAAAAGTGTCAGAAAAGTTCAAAAGTAAACTGTTCAAACTTTGAGGTCTTCATTTCTCCATGTAGGTGTAATATCAGATGACTGCTGCTGACAATAATGAAAAGGGCGACTAAACTGATGAATGGACGAGCTTCAGAACTATTTATCTTCGTGACACTCGTGCTGCGAGTTGATATAACATCAAGTAAAAGGCTGCACAGGCTGCACATAAAATACAGCTCACTATGAAAATCTTGTGCATGATTTAACCTGCCCTTTGAGTTCAGCGTGAACACCCAGTGAAAGCATAAAGAATGGTGTAGTTAATCTTGACGCTGGACAGATTTAATGGAGCGGTGTCAGGTGACAATAGCTGGAAAAGCCATCCAAGTGAACCTAATGCGATCAGAACAGCCCCTGTCTGTCTCCCATCCAGGAATTTACAGTAGGGGGGGAAAGCCCAGGTGAGCTTGACTTAACCCTGAGTGTACACACACACATATGCACACACTGGACACACAACCACAAATACATAATACTACCACCTTTTACCGTTTACACAAACATAGACGTAACTACCTTAAAACTGTCAAAAAAACGTCCATGTGTTTGCCTAACATGATTTTATGCAAGTTAATAACCATTTATCAGGCAAAAGTCCTTCATTTACAAACATGAGCACACTGACATGGGTTATTTTATCCAACACACCACTCATGCACATGAATGCATTCACTGTTGCACATTTAAGAGACATCTACTCTGCTTTGCTGTTGTGCTCTCTGAAATATGTGTCTGCATTTACCTGGGAGACATAAAACTGTATGTTCCTTCATCGAGGATAAAGTTCATTTTATTTCCCCCCCACATGATAGGTAACTACAGGACACCTCAAACAGAAGTCATGCTATTGTAGGTCTTCAACTTTCTAAGGCTGAGTGTGTGTGCTGACTCTAAATAAGTTCAATATTTTGCTCTATTTGAACTCTTGATTTTTTGATTAGTCTCAGGTCTCAGGAGTCGGTTACAGAGGTGGAAGTCAGGCCTTGGTCGACCAGCTGACCCTCCACTAGAGCGAAAGGTCGCCGCAGTGTGTGTATGTGTTTGTGAGTGTGTGTGTGTGTTTTGTAACTGTATGCTTCCAGCACACAGGGAGTGCATTAATGCTCGTACTCCCCTGGCCATCCCTCCCTCTTTTTCTTTTTTGACCGTAACTCTACACCGTGTACCCCCTCATCCTCTCCTGCCCCCTTCCTCCTCCTCCTCCTCTCTCACTGAACCTCCTGCTGTTTTATCCTGTTTTATGGGACACACCTGATCCACCAAAAATGCACAATAGTTAAGAAGGGACTGGGATCAAAATGCTCATCAATGATCAAAACACATTGTTTGGCTGCTAAATATGATAAAATTTTCACCAAAAAACAAGAATAACTTAACTCAAATGCTTTTTGTGTCTGTGATGCTGAAGTTTTCTGAAAGCATTGATGTCTGTATTTGTTGTTGATAGCTTTGTTTTATTTTCAGTAGTGTTATTTAAACTAATGTTAATGGTGATGTTTAGTTAAAGACCTAAAAAGCGATCTTAAAATAAAATGTGTAATTATGGACTGTTGGTAGTTGCTTATGATTATTGTAAATATACAGGTCTTCGTTTGCAGAGGTTTCTTACATAAGCAAAGTAATATTAACGGTTTAAAAATACATCCATATCTTTGATCATGCTGATGTTGTTGCAGACCTGTCGATCAATTTTATACTAATAATGTCTCCAGATGAAATCTTGAATTTAAGTGCTCGTATAACTCCTATAAGCACTCAGATTACCTTGAATGTTTACATTTGACTCGCAGGGTGACTCATGCCAAACTTAAACTTCGTATTGACATATTCTGATGGTATTTTATTTCCCAACAATTTTCATATTTGATTAGGCCAGAAAAAGAAAAAACTAATGGGACATAAAACACTGTTAATCCACTCAGAATGTGTATTTTAATTCCTGCGTCTTTCTGGGTTGACTTCACAGTTCCTTGCCTGAATATGTTTGTGATTTCATCAGTTCATCTCTGCCCAAAAACATTGTCCCAGCGCTGCCAGTCAGCATAGCTCCATCAGCCAAGAGCAGAGAGTCTGTGGACCATCTGAATCCACGTTATATTTAGGAATGAACCCAAACCTCACTCACCTCAGAGGGCATTTTCCTCTCACTCTCTATGTAAGTGCAAATGTGTGTGTGTGAGCTATCATACAGAGACACTATGTTCTGGTAGTGGGTAAATTTGTTGTACTTGAATATATTGACCTGTTGTCTGTGCAGATTCACCCTTTGATAAAAACCCTGCAGCTCTTCAATCATTCTTCCAGTCATGCTTTTTCGATTATACAGGACAGTTTCCTCTATGGGAATGATTTCCTGTTACCTACTAACAGAGGAGAGGGGAGCGTTTGTCTGTCCTAGTCTCTGTTTATACAGTTTGTTGTTCAGCTCAGTTCAATAAGTTTTTTTTTTCTGTCATTTACATGCACAAGAACACACACAGACACACAAATATCCACTATTTCCTGTATGATAAGATGCTAGTTTCTATATATGGAAGCTCAGGTCTTGTCTGAAACTCTCCAAAAATGGAAATTTGAATTAAATACACCCCTTTTGGTGTTGCTTTACTACTCTGTGAGGAAAAGCGATCATTTACAGTGTAAGCATTATGGTAATGTCTGAGCCACCAGCTGACTCTCCTCTCTGTGGTCTGGCTTAAACAGTTTCACTTTGCAGTCACACTATATCAGTAATGTAAATCCCAGCTGTCTCACTCCCTTGTTAGTACAACCAGAAACCTCTATAGGCAACAAGTGGCATGAATAGTGAGGTGTTCACACTCAATGCCCTCCTTTGTTTCAGAAACATTGATGGATTTCTGTACTATCATCCTTGCGCTTCACCTTGATTTGGTGATAATTGAAAATCTGACACTTCCTGTCAAATCATTTTTCATTTTAAGATTATTTTTTATCCTTAAATGGCCTTAGTGTTTGAGCAGAATGAATCTCTGTTCCTGTTGTGCTGAAGTTCCCTTGAGCACCGAAGCAAATAACTTCTAGCCTGTGAGGGCTGCTATAAACATTTGACCTCTGACCTCCCTGAAGGGGGCCTAAGTGAAAAGTGAATTTCCCCACCGGGACCAATAATGTGCTGCACTTTAACTATCATCACTGTACCTGACATTTCTATAAACTTGTGTTGACACTAAAAAAACTTCAAAAACCACAATATCATAAAGGTTTATTTATTTCAGGTGCATTTAGACTCTCTAAGCTTCTATTTAAATTACTTTGGTTAACTTATGCAATATAATGTCATATACACTCTCTCCATCTTCAAATGTTTTAGACAGTCCTACTCAGAGTAGCATTTGATGCTCTGCTTCAAAGTCCAGACTTACAACTTTTTAATTGAATACTTTGTTGTGTTGATGTGTTTTTTTATTATTGATTTTTCTATTCAACTGATGTGTCTTTTAATTGCCCTGTAAGGTGTCCTTGAGTGCCCTGAAAGGCGCCCACAAATAAAATGTATTATTTAATGTATTTACCGATAATTAAAGACGTTTAGAAAATGAGTTGAAGTCCAAGTTTGAGCTGCTTATAGATTAAGTATCTTTCTGATTTATCAGTCATCGTCATGATTTTCAGCATTTTCCCAAATCATTTCAAGAAAGTTTTAAGTCACGGCCAAAGAATTCTCCGTTCTAATCGATTAATCAAATAAGCTACAAAATAATCAATTTGATCAAAATCGGTCTTTTTTTTAAAGAATACCACGTAATGCTCAGTGTACAAACTTGAAAGCACGTTTCGCGAATTTATTATTAATTTTATATAACATTACTCTGAGTTTTCACCTGTCTCTGATTTTTCTGAAACGGTCAAATGATCGATTAAGGCAGAAATGACGGGTATTATTATTTTTTTTATACTGAGGGAAATCATATGAAATACTTCTAAACTGAATTGACCAGTTTGACCTAAATCAAGGAGGTGGGGAATGTCATTTGCTGCTACTTAATGCGATACAAAATAAAGTAATATTATTTTTATTAATTATAAGGAGCGAATAAATTGCTCAGGGAACGAAAATGCAGCTGAAAACACAGTGTGACATTAAACAATGACTGTAGTATTCGCTGTTAAATCGATACGATATTAAACTAGGATTCAGAAATGCTCACTGAGGATGAGAGGAAAGAGAGATGCGTGGAAAAGGAGCCCGGACTCTAAAAAAAAGGAGGAATGACCACAGCTTAAAGAAACACTGGACAATAGTGTAGCTTTAGGTTGACAATAACAACCCTAACGAATGGTTATTGCAACAAAAATCCTCATTGCGATACACAGGCTTCAGATTTCCGGTCAGAACAATTCCCTCAAATGAAAAGAAAACATTTGATTTTTATGATGCCAGGACTCTGCATTCCCTCATGATTGTTTCAGGATTTACTTCCAGAGGTGAGGTTTCATTAACTTTTTACAAGACTGTTTGTTGAACTTCTCCGTGACTTCCTCAGATTGCAGTTAATTGTCAAGAGATAAAAAAAAAACCTGCGGATGAATTCGTGCCACAAACCACGTCTCTACTTCACACCTGCCCTGCTGCTGCTGCCCCTCCACTCTCCTCCTCTGCTGCTGCTGCTGTTGGAGGCCATTGTTGGCAGAGTCGCATCAGCGTTTATAACCAAGTGCCTTGTTAGGTATTTTCTCCAATGCTCGCGGATTTTCCTAACATCTCGTGCCCAAAATTGGTTTAATAGCCTCCCCTCCCCTTCTCTGGCACACATGGGGCGCTCGCAATGCCAGATCAAGTTCACATTTCTTATGAGAAACAAGAGAGAGTGGAAGCGCGAAGGGGACGAAAATCACAGCTCTTTGTGGAGTTGAAGAGTTGGTTTGGTGGGAGACCAACTATGCCGTGTTTTGTCTGCTCGCAAGCTGTTGTTACGCACTTGTTTTGAGTTGAGCTACATTCACCAAGATCCTGTTAATTACAAAGTGTGGCCTTTTGGGATTGCACGTTTAATTGACCTTTACGCGCCACAAGTTGTTCCCAGCAAAGTGTGAATGATCCTCGGCGAAGGGAAGCCGGTTTACGCATTTTTGTTTACACTTATCCAACATGAGCAGATCATTTGTGAAGGGGATACATTGTTCTTTGACTGTTCTTCCACCAGAGAAAATAGGGCCTAGTTCTCCATTTAGTTCAACGTCTCGGATTATTGTCCACAAGAAAATAAATCAGTATAAAACTCGTAAAACACCTATAAACAAATACGCTGCTATCTCTGTGGTGGATTTAATTAACGTGCGTAATGACGCATAGACAAACACCACAACTGCTGCGATTTAGCCAACATAATTTCTTTCTGCATGGACTGACTGTGAGGAAGAAAGCGTGTTTAATCAGTTTATATAAGTATGGCAGGCAAAGAAGATGTTGTTTCAGGTCCGAGCAGAGCAGACTCCGGTTAAGGGTGGATGTATGTATGGATAAAGATTGAGGTGTTGCACGGCTGAAGCTGTTCAAACAAAGTGTCTTCTTTCAACGCCCGTTTCCAGTGTAGTGTGTTGTGTTTTTTTCCCCTCCTGCTCCGTCAAACACTACGGCACTTTTGTTCTCGTGAGCCTCGCGCGGACAGATAGGATGTCATCACTTGGAAATCAGGGTTCGAGCTTTTTGGAGATGCTCGTACTTGTTTCGCTCAGCGTCGCCTCTTATGGTAGCTTACATATGTGAGTCTCTTAAGTGGTGTTGTTTTTACAAAGCACTGGATTAAGGGTTAATCCCTCTCCTACTTTTTTTTCCCTCACAACTATAACCTTAAATTGACTATTTGAAAAACGACAACTTCTGTAGCCTACACTTGACACACAAACGAACCAAAAGAGCAAACTTCGTCCACAAACTTCCGAATTAAAGTTTCAGAGCAGCACCCTCATCCATTTTACATCCACTTCTCACGTTGCGACAGAGAGCAGCCTGCCAGGTTTACACATACAGTATGTGAGGAGGAGCATTGTGTTTTGCTCCTTCTGTTCTGTTAGACAGATAGATAATCCCGAGATATCAAGCAGTGCGCACGGGCAGACTCGTCTTCACATAAAAGACACACTCTTCTTTTTAAGATCAGGCCTGTGTGTCCAAGACTAAGAGCTGTAATGCTATAACCTCCCAGGTGAGTTATAAGGCAAAGCTGCCACCAGAAAAAATAAAGCACTGAGCTGAACTCTAGTAGTGTAGAGCAAAATGAAAGTACAGATTTACACCAACATAACCAAAACTTTGTCATATCATATGTGCGTGGAAAAAAAGGCAGATTTTATTCTGATTGTATACAGCGAGATAAAGCAGGGTAAGGATTGGGGTTATTTGTTCTGCTAAATTATTTTTTAAATATCCATAGGAGTTGAAAAATAGAGAACTAATACACATGGTGTGTCCCAAATCGCATACTTCCAGTACTCAATACTTACAATTTTGAGTATACTTAACTCAAAATGGAAAGTATGTATGGATAGCATGCGAAAATTAAGTAGGCAAAAGTACCCGGATGATGTACTTAAATAGGTCAAGATTTTAAGTATCTGACTGTGGACACTCGCCCACACTCAATTCATCAGTTAGAATAACTTTATCGGACTGTATTCAAGTGTTTTTTCAGTAATTTGTTGATCATATTGATTTGATAAAAGTATTTATTAAATATGATACAAAGGCAATAAACGGTTTAAGATGAGCTCTATGGTGTGTCCCAAATCGCATACTTCCAGTACTAAATACTTGAAACTTTGAGTATACTCAACTCAAAATGTAAAAAGTATGGATAGTATGAGAAATAGTATGGAAGTATGTGATTTGGGACAGACCTACAGTCAAAGTGCTTCTTCTACCAGGAAAAGAAAAGAAAAGCCAAGAATAGTTGAGAATAAAAAGAAACCTCGGTTTTACTCCAAGTATTTCTTTTGCTTTTTTATTGTAAAGATTATATGAAACTAAAGCTGTATCGTTCCGTTTAACGCAAAGTTTACATGCAGTCTCTTTCCAAATGAAATGAAAATGAAAATAATATCAAGAGATTAAGATATTTCCTCCTATCATGGCTCTTATAAGACACTTGAGAATGCTACCCCCCCCCCCCCCCCAAAAAAAAAAAAAAAAAAAGAAAAGAAAAGAAAAATAAAAACTCTTATGGCTCTTTTGGAAAAACCCTCTGTAAACACAACGGCGATGTAGTGCCTCAAACACAGTGCCTATAGTATCTTCTAATATCCAAACCCCTAAAATAACAACGGTAATAGTAATAAGAATTAAGACATTTTATTGTTATTGTTTTCAACAATATAACATGTTACGTTATTACATTCCTGTAAAATACTTTTCCTCTTTTTTTTCTTTTTACCTAAAACGACCTCTATCAACCTCACATTATCTGCATCACCACGGCAAAAAATGATCACCTGTTTTATTTCATTTCCCTCACGAGAACTGAAGAGAAATATGCCATTATTTCAGGAAGCGTCTCCTGTTTGAATAGGCATACGTGTAGGTAATGTCTGAAGTGCTTTTCTTGAGATTTGTTTCCAAAAACTTCCAGAAACAAGTTCAACATGGGGGTAAATGGAGGTTTTTACGCACACAAGCAGATTTCCCCCTCTTGTATAAAATGACTTTAGAGGTTGAATATGTGGCTAAATGATTTGTTATGAAGGCCGTTTGTCGCAGTGTTCAGTCCGTCTGCGTTGCACCTTTTTCTTTTTTACCATAAATGCTTGAAGCTTGTCCTCGAAAATGTATTATCCAAAAGAGATACCTTCTGTCCCCGTCTGTGCTGGTTCTTTTAAGAGCCAAGGTCCACAAGATTAGAAGACATAGGGTTCAGTATGGTGTCATGGTGCAAAGAGTGGTGATGGTGCACGGAGTCTGCGCCGCCTGGTACCGGGATGGCGCTGGGTCCCGGTGGGGGCGCGAGGCCGTGGAGGGACGGTAAACCGGAATTCGAGCCGAGGAGCAGAGCCGGGCTCGGTGACGTGTGATCTGGTGTACCCGAGGGTGTTTTATCGTCGTCAGAACTCCCCAAAAGAGATTTATTCCCGTTCATGGAGGAAGATAATGGATTGTGGCTGTTGCTGTTGGAGTTCTCGTTGTTTTCTCTGCAAAAAGACGAAAATAAAAGAGGTGAGTTTGATGAAAGTTCAGCAAAAACACTCAAAATAGATCCACATGGCAGGGTCTCAGAAATGATCAAGTTTAGCAAAGTTTAGCTGGCTATTGAAAGTTCACCACATAAAACGTACTAGACTAGCCTATATATTCAAAACATCACAACCGAGTTACTACTACAAATGATAATAATAATAAAATTAATAATAATAATAATAATAGCCTACATAACAACAAAAACTAAACAAAAATAATAATAATAATGATAAAAATAATAGCCTACATAACAACAAGAACAAAAACAAAATAATAATAATAATAATAATAATAACAATAATAATAACAATAATAATAATAAAAATAATAGCCTACATAACAACAACAATAATAACTACAATAATAATAATAATGGTAATAGCCTAAATAACAATAATAAAATAATAGTAATACGTATTCATATAAGAGAATTTTTCAGCTTTCCAAAGTGCCTCACACACACACAGACACACACACAAACCACAATTAATGTTGTATATGCTACTGTGTGTAGCCCCCTTGAAAATTAATTAAGCCCCGCCATGTTTACAGTCGCCATAACAACCCAAATGATAAAATATTAAGTCAGGTGATTTATCGACACATCAATCACGCACTCGTGCGCCAGGACATAATACCAGTAAGTGGGCTAATTGAAATAATTACAGCCTATCAGTCATTTACTACAGCAGTGCAGAGAGTTAAATGTGCGCATTAGTGAACAGAGACTGAAGACAATAAATCTGTTCAATTTCTCAGTCTGAGTTAAACAGCTGCGTTAATGGCGAATGAGTGTAACCATGGTGACCTGTAGGTAAGTCGTCTGTCAAAAGAAAGCTGTCTCTCGGTCTGGATAATTGACAGGTCTAATAATTGCTGAACGTGTTCTTGTTGCGCACGGCCTCGTTCATATGTGTGCAGTGGTGAGCTCGGGCTTCTCGCAGTGGGAAGACATGATTTACGTGCAGCTTTCAGCCCGAATTAGTGGCCAGAGGCTGAAAGAAGACACCAAACCAGAAAACACCTGACTGAAACATGTCTCCAAAATCCTCTCTGCGCGCCTGTGTCATTTCCAAACTTTGAAATGTACAAACAGCTCCGAAAGTAATGTCGACCCGGCCGATATGCAGCCTACACGGCCTGCTACGTCAATTACACTAGCGAGCAACTTCTTTACCGTGCTCTCTGACTTTATTGTATATTCCTTTACTCTCTCACATATCTAGAGGGGGGAAAGTAGACTAGTAGTTATGTCTCTGACCCTACTTATGTCAAATTCTAATGTCATGATGAGTGTAATTAAAACATAAAAGTAGGGTAAGTACAACTTTTTATACCCTTGTAATTTATCTGACAACGAGTCTTTCATTTTCTCCTTTTCAACTTTTACGCACGTCCTGCTGTATTATCTCAGACGTACAAACAGTTCTGTATGGGAGTTAAAACAAAAAACTAGACGTTCGCAAAAGTCCCTGCTCTTGTTAAATTTCCCTTAAACAGTCACAGATGTTTGTAGATAGCTGGAACTATTTTTCAAGAAGTGAAAATAAATTCAGTCATTCCAATAAATTTCCAGATGTAGGTCAGCACATCGTGGAAGTAACACTGGGTGTTTGTGTCTGTTTGAGATTTTATTGCCCACTATTTTTGTTTGAGGTCATAAACAAAAAATGCTACAATATCAACAGTATATTAGATGCTTGTATGTTTTATGAGTAGGGTAGTATTAGTGTGTCCTACCTTTCCTTTGCCTCCGCTGCCCGGTCTCGCTGCCGTCGGTTTTTGAACCAGTTGCTGACCTGCGTGGTGGTGAGTCCCGTGGCCTCGGCCAACTCTCGTTTCTCCCGCGGGGACGGGTAAGGGTTGTGGGTGTACCACTCCCGCAGGACGCTCCTGCTCTTCTCCTTGAAGCAGTAGCTTGTCTCCTCTCCGTCCCAGATCGAGCGAGGCAGGGGGAACTTTCTCCTGACCCGGTACTTTCCTACGGCGCCGAGCGGGCGGCCTCTCAGCTTCTCCGCCTCGATGTAGTGCGCTTTGAGCCACAGCTGCTGCAGCTTGGGGTGGTTGTGGGGAGAGAACTGGTGACTCTCCAGGATCTTATAGAGCTCTCGGAAGTTCCCCCGATGAAAAGCGACGACAGCTTTCGCTTTGAGGACGCTCTCATTTTTGTGGAGGTGCTCGCACGCCGGCAGGGACCAGAGGAAGCGCCCCAGCCGCTCGATGTTCCCCCCTTGTTGAAGGACTTCGCAGACACACGCCACTTGCTCCTGCGTAAACCCAAACGTCGGAAGCATGGACATGGCGACAACGTAAATCAATACAGATTATAGTGTGCCCTCACTTCCACGTTTCTCCGCTCAGTCTCACTCATTAAGTCCACGGGCGACAAAAAGGTCCAAAAAAGAGGCGAACACCTCTAACAGCCCCAGGTTAAAGGGAATATATCCAACTGCGTGTTGAGGAGCAAACTCAAGTCCGCTCAGCCATGCAAACCCAAGGCGACAAATCCGCTCTAAAGTTGTTGAGAAGGAGAGAAAGTTTCTGCTCCCTCACCGTCCTCCTCCACCTTTTCTTTGCCGTTTCAACATAACCTTCTCCCTGAGACCGGGCTCGCTGGCTCGTTTTAATAATATTATTCTAAGCTGGCAAGACAAGCGATTATATGAACTCTGATTGGTCGGTTATCTGACCCGGGGATGGTGAGGATAAGACAATAGCCTTAGTCAAATTATTTGCCATGGTTACGCTGTCACTCAAAGTAACCTGATACGCTTTGAGGTGGCTCCCTGGCAAAGTCAACTCGATTGTTCTCTTCACGCGCAGCCCGCCTACCAGCAGAAATATTGCTCAGATTTTTCTTCTAAAACATTTTTTTTCCTCCTCGTACTTTGACGGACACCTCGGGCAGCCAAAGAGCGCAGAGCTGTGGGAGTGTGGAGAAGGGAAAGGAGAGGCGCACAGGTCCCGCAGCCGGGGGAGGGATGGCGCCAGAGCACACACAGCCTGCTCGAGTCTGCCTTCATGCCTCGAGCGGGTTTACTGATCAATCAGGATCCCCCACAGCTTTACTCTTACTCTCTTTATCATTTTTGTACAAGTAAAATGACAGAAAATTGGTGGACATTTTGAAGAAAGGTTTGCAGAAATACCTGATCTGATCATGGATACTTTTACACACCAAACCATTCAGTCTGTCAGAGGATACAGGAGTGCATTCTGATCCAAAATAAAGTTAAGTCAAGATACGGGAAGTTTTCTTGTACTGTCACTGGGACTTATAATGAAAAGTTAGTTTACAGGTGATTAGAAACAGCACATTTCTGTACCCAGCTCATAAAATGTGAGCGTTTTAAGGCCTATGATACAATAAATCTGTGATAAAAATAGCAAAATAAGAAAAGTATGGAAGTCATAGAAATAGGTTTAAAAAGTCAGTGTTAGAGAGGGTTTCATCAGGGAAATTCAAATTCGCATGTTTCAAGGCTGTGCTCTTCATATTACAATCCCTCGGGGGCGTGCAGAGCGCACACGACCCATTCAGTCCTGATAGAAATATACAATTTAGAATATTCACTTTGGTGTGAGAGTGCGTTTTTAGCGTTTTTATTTATCTACAATTATTATTATTTTGTGGATTATAAAAAATGCTCCAGACTAAGATATCTTTGCGGTGATGAGGTGGATCATTTGATGCACGTGATAAAGAATATGATGAATCTGGATATCTGAATGAAGTGCGAGGCGGTGACGGCACGAGCGCCCAGAATGACAAACATTGTTAAGGTGTGCGGCTGAACTCGAAGAGCTCGTGCAGAGCTGCAGTTTTTTGGACGGGGAGCAGAGGAGGAGGAGAGGGAGGAAGCGAGGCTGCTGGGGAAGAGAGGAGAAGAAGAGGGGGAATAAAATCAGCGCACCGGTGAGACTGAACTTTCTGCTTTTATAAAAGTCGTGTGGTTGGTGATGGTAAGGATGGAAGTCAGAGATGAGACTTAATGAGATGAAATATAATGAGTCATTATTTAGGGATAAACTCAAAGGAGTCATTTAAAGAAGTATGCAATGATTAATGATTTCTTCGTGGCATTATCCCGAGCATAAAAACCCTCAGATTTTGTTATGGTGTTGTAAGGTCTGTGGTGACAGGTGTCACGAGGACAGAAGCGCACGTGTGTTATCGACTGCTGGCCCAAAGATTGACCGGTTGCTAGATTTCTATCGCCTCACCATGGGACCTCTTCATTAGAGACACCCAGGATCACATCACTGCACACACACACACACACACACACACACACACACACACACACACACACACACACACACACACACACACACACACACGACAGCTTGCAAAAAAAAGAGAAATAATAATATATATATAATAATATCACTTTCTTGTATTTTGATTTTTGGCGTTAATCTAATTTATTAAGCATATCAGCTGCGACCCCCACGTGAATAAAAAAATTGTATTAAATTAAAAACTAATCCTTGGTTCATCAAACTGTATCTAACTCACTTTTTTTCCAGTCGAATCCAATTCATCAATAATTCATTAATTATTCCCAGATATTTGCTTTAAGTCGTGGTCGTTCAGGGAAACTCTTCGTCTGTGATTATGATATTGGTTTATCAGCAGAGTTGAGTCTTGTAAGATGATCCTGATCCCCGTTTCCGTGTTGTGTTCTCTCTGTGTTTAATAAATTGAGTGGGGTTTGGCCTGAAGCACAGTTCACAGAGTATAAGGGCATTAAGCTGACTGCTGCTCATCAGGGGAGCGGGGCCCGTCTCAAATGGATAGTGAGAAAAAAGAAGAAAGCGATTTACCCTCATTTACCTCATTGGAGGAAATTTAAAGTTAACATGAAAAAAAAAAGATTTAGCAGCTTTATTAAAAAAATCTTTAAAAAAGCATAAATTATGGAAGAGAAATTACATTTATTAAAATATGACATTTCGTCTTAAATAAACAAGCCAACGAAGACATTTAGCCTACTTGGTGTGTTTTGATTTGCTGACTTCAAACAGCTCAGCAGAAAGCTCGAGCGCCTGTAGGTTGACAGACGTGACATTTTACACCGATTTTAAGACTCAGAAACTTATCAGCTCCATCCATCACACACACATAAATACGCACACACAACTAAATGCCTCGTAAGTGAGCCCAAAACACACACACACACACACACACACACACACACACACACACACACACACACACACACACACACACACACACACACACACACACACACAGCTCCCTCAGAGGTGGAAGAGGTGCTTCAGTGACTCCCTGTGTACCCACAGCTCTACAAAGAGGCGTTTATAGCGTCTCATTTTGAAGCTCACTAAAAGGCTATGCGTAAAAAAGCGCAGCAGTCAATCCAGTTTGAAACAATAAAACACTCTCTCCAGAATGGTGTTGATTACATAACCAATATTAAGACAAATCCGTGTTTATTTCATGTCTCTTTGTCTTCACTCCTGTTTTGCTGAGTCGTATAAGCCTATCCTTATCTGTCACAGTCAGAGTCTGAAAACTCAGCTCATCCAGAACTGGCTCTGTACTTAGTCACTGGGATTATTTTTGGGCGTGATGGGCGCAAATGAAACCAAAATAGGTCGTGACCCCCCTATTTGCGCTCCACATGAGTGCCATGAGGGGTTCTGCAAGTTCTTATTCTGATGAGATGACGCACTGTATGAGCATGAATTTTGGCTAACATGCATTTACAATCCCACATTGGTGTATAAAAGGTTTCTAGTTTTACTAGTAATCACTGCAGAATATAAAACCGTGCTGAGGCTGAGTTATACAAGTTTTTAAAAGTATAAAGAGGGGCTCTTTGGGAGGAAACGGTTTGAGATAAACGCTCCCCGAGGAAAGTGTCTCCCTCATCCTGTTGACATATTTCAATCAACACCTGCTCTCTCGCTCTTTGTTTCTTCTAAGCTCACCAGTTTCAACACTTGTTCAACTAGAAAGCCACTGATAAGAAGGTTTAATGAGCAGGATGGATGGGTTTTCTACTGCAAAAAAGAGGAGATGCATCAGAGCATATTCAACTACAAAATAAAAGAACAATACGAAGCATCTTCTCTGAATTTGGCTGAAGGAAGTGTGTTGTGTGAGTCGTGGCAGGTCAGATAGGACCTGTGCTGGGCCCTTGACAGTGTTTGTAAACTGCTTGTTTCCATGGATCAGTTTGATCAGAGGGAGACAGTCGCTGTTACAGCCGCTGATGAATGAAGATCACATTTCTCCTAATAGCCACCCCCTCCTATTTTCACAACCTCCCACTGATCTCCAGCAAGACCTGCACTAATTGAGCTGATTATTGCAAGATGTGTGTTTTGGTGTGTGCTGTACTGTGTGTTCAGGTTGGAGGGGGGACGTGGCTTTTTATTTTGTGAGACATCTTCTACACACAGTGACTTGAGACAGGCACAACAAGGGGGTTGATGAGTAACAGTCGTTCAGACAGACATGCAAAAAAATTATTAAAGCCAGAACCCGTGTGTCTATACTGGTTAGAGGGATGTGAATGAGGAGCCTATCAAATAATTGGTTGTTTACATCTATCTTGTTACCCCAGAGGCCGGGGCTGTCCTGCAGAGCGAGGAGGAGATTTCAATAAACCACACAGGCAAGCAGCAGGGAGGGAGGGGCACAGGAGAGAGTGTGTGTGTGCGTCTGTGTGTGTGTGTGTGTGTGTGTGTGTGTGTGTGTGTGTGTGTGTGTGTGTGTGTGTGTGTGTATCTGTGTGAAAGTGGTGGAGGTCTTGTCTTAATTTACAGAGGGCTCTGACCGGACGGCATGTTTGTCAGACTGAGTGGTTTATATTTCAGGTTAACTCTAGAATCTGAAGGCCTGCAGAAAACACTATAATTTCACAGGCACTTAAAATTG
Organism: Xyrichtys novacula; assembly: GCA_962446985.1. Classification (NCBI taxonomy): domain Eukaryota; kingdom Metazoa; phylum Chordata; class Actinopteri; order Labriformes; family Labridae; genus Xyrichtys; species Xyrichtys novacula. Next base: position 17,748,872 of record OY660874.1, on the reverse strand, counting down.
TCTGAAAAGCATCACTTTCAGGACGTAGAAATCACACCAAGATAGAGTGAAGAAATTCAGACAGAAAATACAATTTAAGTCTTTGCCTCTCATAAGTCAGCTGTAATTATAATGCGTACAGTGTCAAACTAAATCTTTTTCTCAAAACTAAACTGTATTATAATCATCTAATATCAGGAATGCCATTTCAGTGCACAGAGAACCTGCTTGAGATTTTTAGCTATCCTTTCCTTTAAAGTGAATCAAAGCATCCAACTTGAAAAAACAGCTTGAGAAACACAAGACAACACCTTAACTCTATTTAAATAACCCTCTACAAGCTGGGTAGATATTTTGCAACAGGACTTGGCGAGACAAAATAAAAGTACAAATGTAAGCTTGATATTCACAAAGCAGCCGTAAAAAGACTTGATTGATGATATCTCAAAATCTGTTAAGATAATCAAAATGTAATCCACTGTGCCAAACTATGAACTGACGTCAATCTGCAATAGTAGTAACCTTGTTCTTAGCTAATAAAAAAAATTGGCTAAAGTCAGTTTTGGTGCACTGGTCTTCCAACAAATATGAAATCAGAGTATTCTGGATTACAAATTAAAAGCCTTGAAATCAAGCATAATGTTTGCACTCATGCTCTTACATCTAATACCCAGAAGCAAAAAAGCTGCACTCAGCATAAATACTTTGAAACATACTTGCACCTAAATTACAGCTGGCTTGAGTACCAGTGCAAACAGCAACAAGTGTCTGCTTTTCTGCAAGGCTGGTGATTGGAGCTCAGGAGGAGCTGTGTGTGTTTTAGAGTGTGAAAGTGAGAGAGAAAGAGGGAGAGGGGGCGAGAGTAAGCTGACTGCTGCTGCTGCTGCTGCTGAGGTTAATTTATTCGATCAATCACTCCATTTGATTCCTGTTTATTTTCAGGAGTCGCACGGTCATTTCAGCCGCACACTGAGCCCTTTATCCTCTGCCAAGGCGTTTCCCCCTCACATCACTAAGAGCGTATAGCATGCATGCGTCTACAATTTGGAGGGGAGAAGAGTTCCAGCACCCTCAGACATTTCACGGTTGCTAATCTTTATGGTGAAATCTCCCCAGAGCTGTATCCCTTCAAACATGCAGGTATATGTCAGCTTCGCACATATGCTGATTTATGTAAGCCCTGAAATTATTTAGGCTATCGTTTATAATTTAGCAAATACAGCACAGGGGGAAAGTTTGTAGCCTTAGATACTGTATGTTTTTTTTCTGATAGAATAAATCTGCAGAAATATGTTTAGTCTGAGCTGTGCATTTCAAAGCCACATGGTGTAATAGCTGATTTTGTTTATAACACTAGAGCTTTTAATGTATATATATATTTTGTTTATCTGACCCAATATATAGGGTCCGATAAACCCCAACCTGTTCTGTTTCAAAGTAGAGACGAGGAACAAATAATAGGATCATAATAACTTTTTTCTGTTGGTCTTGTTAGATTTGTGAGAGCAAATAAATACCTGTTTGGCCAGAAACAAGAGGGAGAAGTTTTAGCTCCAACCCCCAAACAAATAAAAAGAGGACTGCGCTACAGTGCAGCAAATGTTATTATACCATGGATGAAGCCAATACTTGGAGCAAGACTTATTTTGGAAACTTAAATAAAGAGGGAAGCATTAAGACAAAATACAACATGTCAAAACACTAACACAGAGCTTTTACAGTATTTTCCTGGTCACATTATTAACTCTTGGAAAACATGGCTAAGATGGTCAGATTTTATTCCTCCTGAAGAACATGTGTGAATTCTAGGTCCAACCAGGGGACCCCAGGATCCTGTGTGAACCATATAGATCTCATAATAAAGTATTTCTTTACACCCATTCAGGGTTTTCTACTTCAAGCCAAAGTCTGCAAAATTGCTTAAAGTCTCTCCCTTATGCAACATTCTTCCTTTTTACAGTGCTGGAACTCATATGTCAGGAAAGAATTTATTAAAAGTGACCCACAGTAATTAGCAATGTGCTAATGCTTGAATTTGTATCCAGTCCTGTATGCAGGCTTTTTACAACACTTGGTGGTTTGACTTGAAACACAGGCCTGACCCTGTGTCAGCAGCCATATGGCCAGTAAATAGTTCCATGATAGAGTCAGAGTTGGTAGTGATACTGTATCAGAGAAGGACATCTTAATATACATTACATTGCACCGCTTTTTGAATGAGTGATAGGTGCTTTGTTATGTGTGTTCTGATGCGCTTGTTTGAAGAGTTTTACTTGTAATTATCTCTGGTGTGTAAGGAAGCTTAGACAGCAAAACTTGCTACTCTACTTTTTACCACACACATGCACCTAATACGATCAGGACTGAGAAGAGGTCCCACATCCAGTGTGACAAGGGCTGCAGTCTCCATAATTTAGAAACCTCTCAGCCAACTACACTTAACTGCACAGAAACTATAATTTTGAGCACTTTAGATTTCAGGGGGCACTGCTACAACATGACATCGGTATTGGTTATTTTGATCATTTGAGATGACAGAAAACTTTCTCATTCTAAACGTTTGATTGCCTTTGGTGTGTTAGCATGCTTACATCTAAAGCACAATAAATAGCAGAGTCTTGTGAGAAACTGGTCATTTTTGCAGGTAATAAGAAATCAAAAAGAACACCCAAAAAATAAAAAAAATAAAAATTAAAAAAGTTAACCTAATTGTAGCCCAGACTGTAAAATGAGCTTATCACTGACAGACAGACTGAATGGTTGCTAAGACATGTCACCCAAAACCGCAGATTTAATAACTATGGTGAAACTGGTTTATACTCTTGTGAGGAACTTTCTGTTCCTGGTGATTTTGGTGTTCCCTGAGGATAAAAACAGCACCTATTATCGTTTTGATGATTCAGTTTTGTGTATCCCTGATTTCTGTTGTTTAGCAAAAACAAAAACATCAAAAGTCTTTGTTGTGGTCAATATAAAAAGGGAAAAAAAAAGCCCTTGACAGCAAGGCATTAATCACTCTGTATGACATCTAATCCTGGCAGAGGTTAAAGACAGAAATCGTCTGTACGCTAATGGTTTTAGTTGCTTTTGTAGTTCATAAAGAGACATCAACATTAAAGTAAGTATTTTGGCAATCATTTTGAATGTTGTTGGTACTTTGCAGTCTAAACCGTACAGGATGAGTGACTGAAAGATCAACATTGCCACTGCTAGAGCCATTCTGTTAGCTTTGCCGTTCGCAAATGAAAAAAAAGAAAACCCCTTCCACAGAGAGACAGATTCTCTCTTGCAGCTCATAACTTATTCTAAAGAGCACAAATCACTTAAACCAGAGACTGATTTATGCTGTCATCACAGCCCAGACCACCACAAAAAAGGAGGGTATCCCCTCCACATTTGTTGCTGTGTCTGTCTGTCTCTACATTACAGTTCTCGCTTTAATCTTTTCACAGCTTTTTGACATGTAATTCTCACTCAAACTCTGCAAAATCCATTTCAACTGAAGTCTCCAAGAAATCCCATTAACACTGTGCTTCCTTTCATTGTCTAAATGACTTCTAACTCATTAAACCAAACCATCCATCAAACTTCTTGCTGTAATTTGTTCACCATTTGGCATTGGATTACATATTGTGAAGATGAAGGCAAGTGTTTGCTTTGTAAATAGAAGTGTGTCCCGGCATATCACTCATTTGTTTTTATATGGAAGAATTGAATTTCATGATTGCTTTTTAATTTCCCCTGTAGGGTATATTAAATGGCTGCAAACCTCTGAAAGCTTTACGCAGGAAGCTAACAATTAGAGTCAATTTGAACACATGCTAACCACAGCTATGAGAGAGAATAGATGTGGCTGAGGCTGAAGAAATATCTAACACATTGTTGCACCTAGTACTTAGCAACTTTTAAAAGTTTCCCACTTGAAATAAAGTTTTATAGTGCTTGTTACCATCACTTTAGGGTCAGGAAGATTGACTTTACTGATTTTCACAAAGAAAACTTACTTGCATTTTCTAATGTATAATGTAGAATGAGTGAAGAAACTGCTTGTTTATATGATAAGCATTAACGTCTGTGAGGAACTCTGTTGATTTTGGCGCCCCCTGTGGACAAAGCAGTTTATCACTGTTCCCCATTAAATTATGTATAATCTAATAAACTTTATTTGCATAGCACCTTTCTAGAATGGTTGTCAGAATTTAAAAAGGGTGAGACAACAAAACTAACAACAAAAAAGCAAGTGTAAACAAATGGGGTTTCCAACGCTTTTTGAAGGTATCCACAGTGCCCACAGTTCTTAGTCCTCGAGGAAGAGAGTTCCAAAGTTTTGGAGCAAAAAACTCAAATGCACAGTCTCTTTTAGTTTGTAATCTGGTCCGGGGGACAACCAGCAAACCCAATGACTGTGCCATCCATTCATGCATCCAAGGAAGTCCACACAGACTTCACTTGCCCAACAACACTTCCAGCTCCTCCTACTGAATTCCAAGGTGTTCCCAGGCCCTTCAGCAAGCACCGGGTCTACCCCAGGGCCTTGTCCCAGTTGAATGCGCCTGAAACACCTCTGAATGGGGAGTCCAGTATGCATCGTTATCTAATGCCTCAACCGCCTCCTTTTGATGCCAAGGAGCAGCAACTCTACTCTTGAGGTCCAAGCTTCTGACTCTATCTTAGTCCAACCACCCTTTGAAGGACAATCATTTAAGCCACTCGTATCTGTGACATGATCTTATGGAGCAAAACCCACAGCTCATGATCATAGGGTCAGGGTTGGAATGCAGACTAAATAGTAAATCAAAAGCCTTGCCTTCCATCTCATCTTCCTCTTCACTGTGACAGTCTGGCACAATGTCTTGCACAGTCGAATATATGATCAGTTTTACCCTCATGAAAGCAACACCCAAAGAGGTTTGAGCTCTCTCACTTCAGGCAAAGACTTGCTGCCCATCTGGAGAAAGCAGTCCACCGTTTTCAGGTAGAGAACCATGGCCTAGAGCTGCTGACTTTCATCCCAGTCACTTTGCACTTGGTTGTAAACCACCCCAAAGCCTGCTGGAGGTCCCAGCCTAAAGATGCCAACAGAACCATATCATCTGCATAAGTGAGGAGATGGAATTCCAAGGCTCCCAAACAAGAAACCTGTAGTGTTTTTTGAGCTGCAAGTCATGTGAAGATCCACTGTGGGTGTCCCAGGCTGACATAATGCAGGGTCAACATTAGTATAACAGCTTCCATATCCTTTCATATCCAAAAACATCTCTCCATTTTCTCATGCAGGGAATAAGGGAATTATTTGGCCAGCAGCAAACACCTAATCATTCTGACAAAGAACTACACAGACCAAAACAACAACAATATAAAACAAAAACCATAAGGCCACAACTATCATCAGGTTTTGGGGATCACAATTTAAGAGATAATCAACCTTTGCATGGTTGTGTTTCTTCGAATGGCCAGAGAGCTACAAGGCAAGGACAATTCCTGACACATGCATGCACAAGTATTTCTCATGCTGCTATAAAATAAAGCCCTGTAAAGTGGTGCCCCCCTGGCGACTGCAAGAAGACATTTGTGTTTTGCTTCCTTTAGCGAGAGTGTTTGACCTCCTCTGAGAGGCCTCTATGGACCACCAAGAGAAAGTCAAAGCCAAGCTGCTGCTGATGATGATATACTGTACAGTCTCAGCTATGACAGAGCCAGTTTTCTGTACCCGCTCTGGAGGTCATCTCTAGTAAAGACATGCCTCTTGGCATGCAGGCGGATGATGAGCCTTCACACAAGCAGAAAGAGGGGATTACTGTCAATTGCTCCCAAATTGCAATAATACCCGCTGCCGGGCCACCCACACATGTGCTGAGAGACAAGTGATAAATTGCTGCATGTGTCCATTCCACAGTGGCAACTCCTGACTCCAGCACACTGCCCACAAGCATCTCCATTCTTGTAGCGTGTCTGACATGTGGAAACAAGTGGTGGGATTTCTCTGTTAGAAACACTATAAATCAAAAATGATTACTTGGGTGCAGAGGTTCAAAATTGCAAGCTCATGTGAAAGCCTAACATTTTAATCGGGAACTTTTTCTTAATATCATTTATTTATCACAAATGATTAGTTTTGAAACATTTCTTTTTTCCCTAAGAGACTAAGTTATATCTATTACACATGGAGTGAGAGGTCAGAGTGATTTAATCAGTGCTCGGTCAATTAACAGAAAGCTTTATCTGATCTGACGTTAGGCATGGAAGAAAGGTGGTTGCTTTCATAAGTAGTTTTAATGCTTGTGAATGTTGGTTTTTGAAAGTGCACCTTTTGGAAACGTGCACAGATTTCACTGGCAAAGAACAACTGGTTTGCTCAACTGGTGCATTCACTTAGCCTTAATGAAGTTTAATTCCCGAATCTTAAATCGTATGCATTCCCCAAATCAATTATTTTCTTACATCTATATCTTGAATGCATTTAAGTGACTTTTCTAGAGAGACACACGAAAATCTAAATGGTAACGACACCAGTTTGGCTTAGTGGTTAATGCTTGTGCCACATATAGAGGCTGTAGAGGTCATAGGTTTGACTCCTGGCCTCCACCCTATGCTCTATGTATGTCCCCACTCTATACTTCCCATTAAGAAAACTGCTTTAGTGGCTTACATTTGTTAACAGGCTTAACATTAAATATATAATATATCTTTCTTTAAACCAACATGTTTTGAAGAGGCAGAGAAAAATGCTGATATGAGACATTATTAAACTGTTCAAATTGTAATTAAAAATGGTGCAAAAGGTCTCACTTTAATCATTCAAAACACTCTTTGTCTGATATAGTACTGACATGAACTGTTTGCATGTTAATAAGTGGTAATATGCTTAAGTTTAATGGGTACAAAAAGATTTAACAGGAAAAAGTTAAGTGTTGTCGTAGACACAGTCATCAGTGTCTCAACAATTACCATAAAATCAAATTTGATTTTACAATTCATCTTGTTTTTGCACAGTCTTAAAAGATGGTTTAAATTCAAAAAGTGTACTTGTGGGCTCAACAAGATTACTGCAAAACTATTTTTCAACTATCAAAGGCATCAACTGAACAACATGTCAGAACCACCTCACTCAGACATTTCCTCGCCTCTCAAAATGAGTAAAACATCATATTTTGAAAATAAACCTTAAGTGTGTTCTCATGTAGGGATACATGGCAATCAGTCCTGATTGTATCATTCCTCTGCAAAAGACTGGAGCAGATGGCTAATCCAGTCTCAGTATCTAATCAGAGCTGTCGTTCTAATAGCAGTGTAATTTCATAAAAGGCCTTTTGTCTACGAATATTCAGGAGCAGCATGGGGGAGATCGCAGATATTCATCATCAGCAGACTGGAAACAGAGTCTAATAAATGACACATTTGCTCCCTGCCTGTCTGTAACAGAGGAATGGCAAAATGCAGTGACTGTAGTACAGTGTGTGTGTGTGCGACTGGAGTGTGTGGGTGGACAGCAGCTGCAGAGCTTTGCAATAGCATTAGTGAATATGTATGTGTATGTTTGTCCATGCAATTAGTGTATATGTGTGAGAAAGAGTCTGTTTGTGTTGTATTTTCAGAAATGAAAGTTCAGTCAGGCTAATAGATGAGGAATTAATGTCGACTTTACACCTTCAGGTCAGGGCACTAAAAAGCCAATAAGTGGTAATGATGCAGCTGTTGGCTCTTAAGTTGTGTGTGTGTACGTGTGTGCGTGTGCAGTTTTACAACTGTTGTTTTTCCTACATGGTTTATTTGCTCCTTCGCAGTCTTGATTATGAAAGTCTGAGATGCTTCCAGAAGAAAAAAAAATGAGCGAATCAAAGAGGAACGACGCTACAAAATCAGACGTGGCAGTAAAATCCAGCCATGTGTCTGTGTGTGCAGCACATGGACACACCATCCTGTGAAGAGACATATTATTTACAGCACAGCGGGAAGTCACAGCCCAGCTCAGACAGACAAAAAATATAGAGATGCATGAGGGCAGGATCTTCTTTTTAGCCAACTTAATGCTCAGAGCCGTTTGTCATGTTGGATCTCTGCTCGCTGTTTCCTGAAAAACTGCATGTAGTCTGGCGTTGTGCTTCTGCTATTGGAAGGAGGTCAGGAAGTAACTATCACACACACACAGTGAATCTTTCTCTGACCTCAGGTAGATGCTACACATATACAAATATAGTAGCAGGCCCCATGCAACTTTGTAAGAAGTTGACCGAGAGGGCAGACGGAGTTGTATTTACATCAGTCGGTGTAATTTTATCAATAAAAGCCAAGAGGACAGGAGCCCGCCATAACTCAGGACAGGCAGAGAGCACCCCAGCTGTTTAGAGTTCATCTTCCTCTGAAGCCAAGGGGTGGACAAAGAGAGAAGTTAGAGTGGGGACAAAGATCCACAGGGAGGAAGGGAAAGGAGAAGAAAAGAGGAGGACAAAGACAAAAGAAGTGGGAAGTTGGTGATGCTGATTCAAGACAGCTTCTTTACCAGAGTGGTTTATAGTTTCTGGATATACAACCATTAAGGGAAGATCTTTTTTTAAATGGTTAGGTCCCACCACATTATGTCATCTTGCTAACTTTTACTGAGAGAAGTCTATAAAATCCACAAGTATATCATCCGTACAGAAATTGTGGTGCGCACTTTTCCTGCTCTTCCTTTCGCTGTGAAAACCACAACATGATGTAAAACCCAGATGACATTAAGTCCTCAATACTATCAGCAGCTTTCACATCAAACTGAGGAATGTCGTAAAAGCAACTTTATTCTGTATTCACTGTGTTTACATCACTTACAATCCCTTAAAACTTTTCCCATATTCTTGTTGTATCTGTGTTTTTTGATGTGCTGCTGCTCTTTGCCATGTGTTATGTGTCTAATAATTTGGTTTGTCTGTAAAGTTTTATGTTTTGTTTTAATTGCAACCTGCTGAGATGCTGCAAATGTTTATGCCCATAATACCCAACTATACCTGCCTTTTGATCCCAGTGACTTTAAACACTTTAATATTTGAACGACTGCATCTGAGACATAAAATGCTAAATGTCAACTTTATCTCTTAAAAAACTGCAGTGATGATTGTTGGCTCTGGTTCAGCAGGAATGGCTCTCTGTCATGGCATAAAAATCTTGTCAAGAACCTCATTCTGAATCAGCACATCAACCTAGCCTTGTTTTATGCAGCTGAAGAGTCATTTTTATCCCTTTATCTCCTCTTATTTGGACTACTGCAACTCTTTGTATACATGTTTTAACCACCGAGTTTGTGCGAGATACAGCTCATTCAAAATGCAGCAGCCCAACTTCTAACTTAACCTTGAAAGAGAGACCATATCTATCCTCTTTAAGCTTTTCTTCACCGGCTCCTGATAAATTTTAGAATTGATTTTAGGATTCATAAACTCACAAAAGCACACTCTGGTCTTGCACTGGAGCACAGTTGTAATCTCCTCACTCAATACATGCCTGGTAAAAACCTGAGGTCCTGAGCCAAGGCTCTGCTCGCCATTCAGCAATTGAGGCTGAAGACGAAAAGGGACCAGGTCTTTTCTGTTCGAGCCCTGCACCCTCTGGAACATCCTCTCTGAGGAGATCAGACAAACAACATCTTCATCATCTTTGGATCTCTTTTCAAAACACAGTATGATGGATGGATTTTTACAGGAGTGTGTTTGAATCCTCTAGATGCTGCTTTTATTCAAATTTCAGGTAGAATCACAGGCAGGATCTTGTCTCGCTTATCTTGTGATCATTGGAATTTTGTTTTACTTTTTCTGGGTTTTGCTTCTCCTGACTTTTTTTTAATATTAACTTTTAGTTTCAGTCTTTTAAACATTCAAATACTTATTTTCTTTCTTTGGTGGTCCTAATCCTTTTGTTTTATTTCCTTCTCATTTCTTTCAATGTGGCTCTTATGTTAACTTTATACAGTTTATTTTATTTTCATCAGTTAAGTCAGTTTATAAATAGTTACAAAATAAAGCTCTATTATTTTTATCATGTGATTATTATTATTAGTATTATTATTATTTAGAAAACCAAGCTACTCGAGTGCAGCACATTAAACAGTAACTGTTATGTTATTGAAAAAATAAATAGAAAAATGAGAATTATTATTAAAATTAATAAAACAAAAGTTTAAAAAGAGACTTGCAGATTTATTTACAATAACTCTGTTGATCCATGAACTGGTCAGACTTGGGTCCTACTGTCATTGATGCAATTCTGATATCATTAGTGTATAATGGGATCAATTTATGTTGAACTGTTTTTTTTAAGTATTAAGATTTTTTCCTGGTTTGTTGTTGTTGTTCTGTTCCAAATAATTCAACCAGGTTTGATTGTGCTATAGTGTGCATTATTTGGACACTGTTTCTACATTAGATTTCTGCTTAATAACCCAGCTTAACGTCCAACAGAAAACCAAATTCTCTCCGATGGTAACCCGGATGGTTCTGTGAGTCATGGAGTGCATTTGGTTGATGAATTCAATCTGAACCAATAGATGTTTGACTTTCTTTCATGCCAGTAATCAGTTTTTTTTTTCTTAAAAATTAGGTGTCAGGTCTCATTTTGGAGCCTTGCTCATCAAATCCTTCATCACCGGCCCACTCAGTTCCCCTGCAGACACTGGCTGACCTCATCAAGTGACCTCACCAATCAAAGATCAAAGTGGTCGGGTTTCTGGCTGCTCAGGTTAATCAGAGGACCACCCCGAAGAGCCAATCAGGTAACATCTTACTCGACTTAAAGGAATTAGGCTGCATTTGACCCAAAACTCTGTACATTTGGGGCTTTTCTTTTTTGTGTGGTGTGTGCATGTCCAGAATTTCATTTTATTCGTTGTTAGTCATTTGTTTAATTTGGGCCTCCAGGGATTTGGGTGAATGTGCACAAATTAATAGTGAGTGAGTCAGCTGAAGGAAAGGAAATGATTAACTCAGGTCTTATTTTGAAACTTCATCTATTGTCCATGCTGTTTACTTTAAGTATTTATATGAGTAGTATTTAAATATAAACCCAGTGTTTGAAATTCCACTTCAAGAACAAATCCGGTCAGGTTCTGATCTGAGCGGTGTTTGTGGATAGAGTGTGCATGTGTCCTTACATTTATGTGCATGTGTGTGTGTGTGTTGCTCTTGTATTGCTGGCCCCTTTTGAGGGGAAGTGACATGAGATACTTAAAGACCAAAATTGCCTCACTTAGCCGAACAAACTTGCACTCCTGGCACACACACACATTCACACTTGTGCACATACATGCATGTCTCTCGCTCTCTAATAGCCAATAAAGTCAGGATGTTCATTCCTCCTCTCAGGCTCACAAAAACCAAACGGCAAAATTATTGAGAGTAAACGGATTCCACTGTAGCTCTGCACTAATGGCCACACACGCACCCACATGTAGACACAAATATACACACACAGAGAGACACACACACACAGGGTCAGTGAAGGCTGAAGTAGATAGAATGTACATAATAACTCTAACATGGCTTTTATAAGCCTTCAGCTCGTCTGAAAGGACAGCGGCTGGGAGAGAACGCAGGCCTGTATATAAAAATACTGCAGAGAGACTTTGAAGTTTTTTCTGCTCTATCTTTGCTCCGAGTCCTTGCACATAAAGATGTTCACATAAACAGAAACATTACTGGTGAATTAAAACATGCAGGTGGGTTCTAGTTCTGAGACAAAATTACTGCCAAAAGGTCAAACACACAGGACAGCTCTGATTCTTGGAGACAATCATCACTTCAAACTTTTTGATCTCAAATTGTCCTCGTAGATGAAATCCTCAAGTCTTTTAGAAACCCAACAAAAGTCAAAGTGTTGTTAGATAGAGTTTTTGTTTGCAACAGAGGATGGTTCAAGGTATCCTTTGCACTAAAATACTCCACTCTGCACATAAATATATAATATAAAATAGAGTCATGGGGTTTTGTTGCAGAGAAACAGACACTGCTTCCAAAAAGTTTACAGTTCATTTCCTCCCTTGTCTTAATACTCCCATTTGACCCATTTACAAATTATTGTCCCATCTCACATGGTAAATTTACTTCCCCTCCGAAGGACAATTTTTCCTCTAATCCCTCTACAAATTTTAAGATTTCTGTCATTTTATAGGGATGGATTAGAGGGGGATGTAGGCCACGAACAGTGCTAGTGTGTGTGTGTGTGTAAGAGTGGGGAATCCATCCCCCCAATACTTCTAATGGTTTCTTTAGAGACCATATGTCCTTTGCGTCAGCACAGCAGCAGTACAACTTCTTCAGTTACAGTCAGGCTGGGTGTGAAAGACAGACATGTTGTATAATAGAGGGTAGAAGGTGGAAGGTGGAGGGCAGTAAGGTGTGCAAATGTGTGTGTGTTTGTGTGTAGGTGTGTGTGTGTGGAGCAGAGGGGGAGCTGAAGAGTGTTTTTGAAGAAGCAGATCTCTCCATATTGCCTTACCATCAATAAATCTAGGAGCTTGCTATAGTGCTGACATAAATTAGCCTGCAACCCCAACCCACCTAATTCACAACCCTAACCTTTCCTTTACTGCACACACACTCTCTCTCACACACACACAAAGACACACATATAGTAAAACACTACCTTTCTACCCCACAGTCTCATGTTGAACCTAAACATCAATGAGGGCTCTGCTCCTCTCTTCACTATTACACACATGCATCCATGCACACTTCGCACACTCACACACACACATAGTTTGGGGTAATTAGCGTTCTTCCTCGGTGGTGAGTGTGTTTCCTCCTCAGGGTCACTGATAGCAAAACGCCTGTTAAACTTTATATTCCCTGATGGGGCGGAAAAGAGCGAAACAGAAGGAGTGTACACTCTCATTAACACACGACCTGTGTTTATGTGTGTGTACACCTGGAGTAGAGCATGTGTGTGGCGTTTTCATGCTTGGGCAGTGTCTTAAAAAGGTGAAAGGATACTCTTGTTTAGACACAGCTTTAAAATTGAAAACTAGAGAACTGTATGTTAGGATGAGGATGGACGATGTAGATTTTCACACCTCACGTATAGTTCCTTTAGACAACTTTATACATCATCAAAATAAAATGAAGACTAGAATACATTTTTCCTCTGTGATCTTGAATTAAAAGTGAATTTCCATTTCTGCTACAAAACTTTGATCACATTATGTGACCCATAACAGAAACATTGTTTCTGAACAAACTAATGCTTGAGAGATACTAATGCTTGTTTAAAAGACATAATTTTTGAAAAAAATATTGTCCACTTTGAGGCTACAAAGATTGTTTGGCTGCTTTGTTTTGTATGACTGGAAAGAATAATTGGAATGGAAAGGTTTTGGAAAAATGAATCAGACCAAAGTTATTTTTACATAGCATCCTTGGCTTTCGAAATGTGCATGATTGATCGTGATTTTTCTGAGGTGAGGTTTCTGGGTAAACAAAAGACTCATGACTACTTCAACAAAGACAAGTAATTATTATGTGAGACCATGGCTCCCACTGAGCATTTTTTGGTCTAAAAGACGTCTAAATGTAGCCTAGGCGACTGGTCTAAAATCAGGCTACTGAGTCTATGAATGAAGGTTTTTTAGACATCTAAATTTGACCAAGTTTAGACCAAGTTGAAATCGAGGCTATATCTATACTACACTGAATGTTGCTCAACAGCTATCATAATAATTTATAATGTGTATGAAGAGAGGGAAGGAAGGGCTTGAGAATATTTTTTCGACCATAGGAGGACTCCCAAGAAAGTTTGTGAACCACTAATTTAAGTAATATTATGTGTTTAGTGGGTGCATATGATTGAGTTGAGACAGTACAAAATAGTGTTAAATAATCCTGCAGTGTTAGACAACATTTAAACTGCTGTTATCTATTTATCCAATGCAATAACCAGCCGATTTACATCATGCACAAGATAAATAAGCATGTCTGATACCTAAAAAGACCAAAGCTGTAAAAAGTGAGAGGAAATACCAAACACATCAATGATGAAATTGATTAATCTGCCACATCCATTCACACTGTTCACTCTCTGTGTCATCACTTTTCCTGTTTATAAAAAGTGAGATTTTGATGGACTCAGCAGAAAAAGCAGCTCTGAGGCACTCTCAGGCTCCGAGGACGTTTGAAAACAGCCTCACTTTGGGTGAATTAAAGAGATTCTGTAGATAGCTGTGAAAGCTTATCCTGTGCACCTCAGCAGAATGTAAAGCCCTTTTTCTTATGTGATCATTTGAGGTAATTGAATAAATTCCCAGAGCTCTGTGCGGAATTAGAAGAAGCGAGACTTTGGTCAGAGGAGAGCTTTTAAGAAACCCAGGAACACACATCAGAGAGCCAGCGGTCGATGCTAATGTAATGAACGTTTACATTTACCTGCCTCTCACCTTTCCTTTTGGTGTATATCTGCAAGCCTAACCGCTCTCGTTCAGTTTGTTTTCATAAATATACTCTATCTCTTTTTTCCCCCATCTCTGGCCTACCTTCAGCGTGAAGCATTTGGTGTTTCAGAGAGGGAGCTGTGTGTGGAGGGGAAGGGGGGTTGTGAAGCCTGTGCACGATGCCAGAACTCGCACTTCTGGTTGGAAAAAAGGGGTCTGAGTTTTTCGTCAGACGTGCGGCGCAGACAGACACGGTGAAGGAAAGGCTTTTTGAAAGCAGGGGCCAAGAGCAACAGAAAACACTCCCTCTTGACCGTGTGGTCAAAAATGGGTGTAGAGGGAGAGGCGGCATCTGGCTGCCCGCCTGGCGAGAGAAGGGGGAGCAAATGTACCCGCTTCATGATGTGCCTCCTCTGCTGCCAGATGCAGGGTAAGGGTTTAAGGAAGAGAACAGGTAGAGCTGAGAAGGTAAGACAGGCTGGCATAGAAACAGCATCAGAGAGTGAGACAGGCAGACAGGCAGACGGAATGAGGTATAAAAGCGCCATGGAGGAGGATACTGAGAAGAGCAGAGGCGTATCATGAACAAGGTCAGAAAGACACGGCTAGGAAGAACAGGAAATGATACAGGATATATCCTCTCATTCTCTCTCTCTCAGCCTGTGCTGTAAGTGACAGCGCTGCAGAGGGAAGTTGACATTGCTGAAGTATGAATTTCACCCGTTTGTGTTTTGTGGAAAACACAGAATCGAGGCTGTCGGACTGGATCAGGCGGCTGCACCCTTGACCCCTGGTTGCCCCCTCCGAAGCAGACGGCAGGATTTTATTGGCCAGTCAGGTTCAATTTATTAAACACTACGCAACTCTATTCTCAGCTTTTGAGTTAAGCTTTCCAAATGTGGTTGTGATATGCATTTGGACATGGATATAAAAAGGTATTTCAGCCTTTTCGGTGATAGATTCACGCTGTTTTCCTCACAGTGTCACAGCTAAACTAGCGTGTATGCTAACCTATAAAACAGATGCACGCACCAAACAGTGGACGTCTTTAAAACAATACTCCTTCAGCTTTTTTTTTAAATACATGTTTTGGCCACCTGTATTTTTTTCAGTTCAAAATGAAAGCAACATGTTGTACGAGAGACAAATTGACTCGGGGCGGATTCTTTAGACGTAAAGATTCTTTGGAAAGAAAACGAGAATGTTTGTCTCAAACAAATACAAACAGATGCACCAATCAGAATGCACTCATCTAACAACCACTGATGTTTTTTCTGAAGTGAAATGAAAGGAAATATTCTACTTATTCAGACTGACTTGGGAAAGAAAACCTGAGTCTCAATCGGAAATACAAACAAAATGCATGTAGCACGCAAGTTAACATACGGGAATACACAAATATATTTGCACACGTCTGCACGCACACACACACACTCGCGCGCATGCAGAACAGCTGGTAACTGGATATCCTCGGCGTTGGACAAGTTGGGTAAAGTGAGACCTTCCTGTAATCAAAAGAAACAGCGTTCTACAATAAAGGTTGTTTTGAAACGGTCTGTACCCTGGAGGATGGATCCTTCTACAGGAATGAGGAAGAGAAAACAGACACATAGAAAGAAAAGAAAAGACAGTATAAGAGAGCAGCAGAGAGGTGGTGAACTGAGCAATCTGAACAACATTATGTTGTGCAGCCCTGAGATCTCTTTTCTATTCTCTCTTTATCTTCTTCTCTTTTGTCTTCTCCTCTTTTCTCCTGACTTTGCAGGTCGTAGTGTGTTTGTGGGTCTCTTGGGTGACATCCATCACTTGAATGGATGGAGGCTCTGTAACAGCAGCGCTATAGTGAAAGCAAGGCTGGGCGTATTCCCTTTCCAAAATCTACAAAAGAGCACCGGTCTGGAATCAATCTGCTATCACACTACTGGACTGAAAACACACACAAACACACACATTTTCATCTTTAGCCCTGGTGCGACTGTGCTGTGCTATTTTTCATCCCTGTTAGTTTATGTGTTGTAATGTTGGATCAGGTCTGGGATCTGCTTCTCCGCTACATCTCTGGCTTCACCTGCTGCTGAAGCTCTTTACCAGAGCTCTGGGAGTTAACGGCTGCCATAAATAGTCGGAGGAGTGTGTGCAGCGGCCTGCAGGGCAGCGTGGGGCAAAGATATATCTGACAGGAAAAAGAAAATCTCTGCTCCATGCTACCTGCAGTAAAAAGCCACCTTCAGGTATGTGAGGCTGCAGATCTGATGCAAGTTGATTTTGCAAAATAAAGAAATGAATAAAGAGAAAGTATGTGAGGTGTCTTCGGCACACTTAATTTGATTTGTAAGCTACTGTCTGGAAAACTGATTGCACATGGACAGAGCATTTACAGCATGACATAAATAAAGTCAGTTTAGAGCGCAAGAGGATCAAAATTTGTTTTTAATACATGATGCCAAAGAATTTGATTTCGGCAGTTTGACCTGATATGATACGTCTCACCAGACAATGATGGGGTTCAAATGAGAAGGAAGTAAATAGTGCACTAAGTACAGATCTACGTACGCACAGTATTTACCAGAAAGCACAAAATATAAAGAACTTAGATAGTGAAGTTAATCGTGCAAACATGCCCAAATATTTTTCTTTTTGCCCACATTTACTGGTAGTAGTTGACACTCCTCCTTCATAACTTGTGTACTATAAACAGATTTGAACCAGTTATCTGAGACAGTTTTTCATGAACGACCTTCATCTTTTTATCTTTATATTAAAAAATGTCTTATTAACTATTTCAGAACATAAAATACACTTCAAAATACTTTCAATGAAAAGACCACTAGAGGTAAAATACAACGTATTCACATACATATGATAGATAAAGAGTCAGGTCTTAAGCTTGCTAAAGAGCAGGAATGTAAAAACACCCATGATCACTACATAGACCTTAGATAGAAAATGCCTTAAAATAAATTCCCTGTTATATTCAGTATATTTCAGGATTTTGAAATGTCAACTGCAATGAAAACCTATGAAAACATATTGTACTTTCAGGGCTGTGCCAGTAAAATTGACTGAATACATCAGGTATGCACTGAGATTGGATTTTAAGAAAGTGCAACAGGTGTCATTAACACTCAAAGAGGAGTTTGTAAAAGAATTATCAAGTGTGTGAAATAGTCATAGAGTGGCCAGGACAGCATAAGAGATCGTCATCGGGTGTGCACAATTGTACTAATAATATTTAATAAAGAGCTGCACATAATGCCAAACTAAAAGAATCCCTTACGTAAGAGCAAAAGAGGAATGTGATTTAGCGCTAGAGAAAAGAAGAGATCAAAATAATTAGGACAACAAAATCATAAGGATGTTCAGCAGTGATCTGGGTGTGTATTGCGTGGTGAAATGGTTATTATTTTCTATTTTAAAAGGGATCGACATCATTAGTCCTGAAACTTCTGATACTGATTACTCTTTGTGCTTACAGGTTAAAGATGCCCAGTGGATTTATCTATTTGCTATTTTAAAGTATTGTGAGTCAGAGGAAGCCAGACATTTCTATCAAACATCATACGGTGACTCAGAGTGAGACTCCCAAGTCTTCACCCTGCACTAAATGAACAGACAGCATATTGTTCCTCTGTGGCTCTTTGCCGCCTCACCTCTGCCTCCGCCTGCTTAATTAAAGGATAATTACCCAGAATAAGAACGCACCACCAGCGAACGACCACATGTCTCTTTCCATCCATGCAGAGTGCAGTGTGTGTGTGTGTGTGTGTACGTGTGTGTGTGTGTGCGGGGAAGGGTCGGATATCTGGAATTTATCAACTTGTTCAGGAAATGAGAGCCAAGCCCTACCTAACTCTAAAAGTGTGTGAGCAGGTACAAAACCAACATATGGGAGTGTGTGTAGTGTGTATTCACGCATACTACACACACACTCGCAAGAATTCAGCTCTCCTTCTGTCATTTTTAATCAAGAATATGATCCCTCATCCCATCTGGGTTCTCTGACTTGGTGGGCTGCAGCATGCGCACTTAAACACATCTAATAGTAAAGAAGCTCAGAAATACACACACATGCGGACACACACACACACACTCATACATGTAAACATGGACAATGTGAGGGGTTACTATGTTTTGACTTATTCAATAGCAGATGGTCCTATCCTTGGAGCTGATAGGAGTAGCTAACATAGAAGCGACCCTGATTAACAAACACAAACATGTAAAGAAAATAACTTTGTTTTCGAGCTCCATTTTCAAAACAAGCGGCCTAGCTGTCCATATTTTGTATTATTCTGTCTTTCGGGTTGAATTAGTCGAGTAAATCCCCGTCCTGTTATCAGACGCCTCCTTATCACATCACAATCTCCTCCGCTCACTCACTGAAGCGGCTGCTGTGTCTGTGTGTGTACACGTGTATGCCTATGCATGTGAGTGTATGTGTGTGCTCAGGGACAGAGGTCAATAAGATAACATTTGGTGGACCACCTGCCGGGAAGCTCAGTTTGCTCAATACAAAGTCTCAGCTAACCTGTGACTGTGTGTGCATGTGTCTGTGCTCATGTGTCGGGGGTTTACCTCAACAACCAAGGTGCAAAGGATTTGATTACTGATAAAGTTTAAGGACAAGAACCGTGTGAAGAAGACGAGGTTTAAAGGAAAAGACTGACATGGGAACAAACACTAAAACCAGGCAAGACCGTGAGATCATACAATACACCATTTAGTCCTCTTACAACGTTTGTTAGACTTCCGTTAACTCTAACTCTTCACTTCAATTCAACAATAAGGATGAGAATATACAATAATGTATTCTCATTGTAACAAGGGGAATTAGTTCTCTCAAGAGCAATAGGGACAACCTGATCATACCCGTCATAAAAACTTAATTTGCTCAGCACATTTTAACTTTTGCCTGTTGACACTGTGGCAAAAACATAAACCCGTAAGTAGCAGTAATAATTACAACAATGTTAAAAGTTAAAGCCTTTTTTCTTGGAATCTTTTAATGTCCATTAATCCCTTTAATCTATTTTGCTTTCTTATACTTGATGTATTTATCATCTGATTCATCACTTTTACTCTGTTAATTTGCATTTATTCTCATTAACTTATGATACTCGATTTTTTGTAGACTTCTCTCTGCCTGGTCTAACTATAAAATGTTTATTTAGTTATCCTCCTAAGTCCCTGTCTTGCTTTAAACATTTTGTCAAATGTGTTATATATATGAAAAAAGCTTTTAGTCAACAATTTACTCCTTATTTTTGTTTTTAGGTGTGTCAACTCCAAAGCCCAAAGAAGACAGACCTCCTCTGCTCTTGCTCACCCTGCTGAAATTTTGATTTGTATGACAACTCACCATTCTTTATACATTATCCATTTCATTGATGAAAACCTATCAGTGAAAGGTGTCTTCTTTTTAACTGCTTTTCATTTTTACAGACATCCCCATTTCTCTCTCAGTCTATTGCTATCAAGAAAGTGTTATCAAATAAGGGGAAAAGAAAATGAGTCTATTCTGAAAAAAGCTTTCATAGAATTGATGATCATGTCAAAACCAGAGACAATTTATGAGACAAACAAGCTGAGAAACAAATCATGCACAGCAGAGAAAATACTCTACTTTTGTGTTGCTATTGGAGTGGACTTTAACAAGTCCTTCTACCAGTTTACTACCTCATAACCTGGAGGAGAGGGTTGTCTACATCATTAGCTTTTACCAACTACACTGATAACAGCCTACAGGGTGGTTCAAACATGGAAACAGAGAAGGAGTGAAACACCAATAAAGAAAACCGCTCCAAAAAGTCCGTCCAGTTAATTCAGCTTTAGATAAAACATGAACTCTGAGCGTTTGAGAGAAAATAAAGATGAACTGAATGTTTAATTTTGCGATCATTTGGCCGTGAGACTTTTAGTGTGTCTTGCGCATCTGCCTCACAACCAGAGGAATTTTAATTGTCTAAGACAAAGGAAGATTTAATCTATCTTTCACTCTTTTACTCTCTTTCCTCCCTTTTTTTCTTGCCGTCCTTTCTTCCATGAAACAATAAAATCGTCTGGCCTCTAAGTTATGGAGAGCGTTTGAAGTGGCTGGAGGAGCCAGTAAATTTAGTGGGCACCTTTGGGAGTCGGTTCAGCGGAGCAGTGGCTGCACCTATATTTCATGTGTGCATGTGCACGTGCCTGTGTGAGCATGTGTGTGTGTGTTTGCATGTCCATGTGTGCTCACAAGGCTGTGACTGTGTATCTATGTGTCATACAGATTATGTGTGTGCATGAGTGTGTGTGTGTGAGTGTATTTGTTCGTGTGGCTCTATTTCATAGTCACGCTGATTTGTGGTCGTCTACATCAAGTTTCTCAGGATGCTGTAAATCTCGCTGTACAAACTGCATTGAGAAAGATACACACACGTGTTTGTGTATGATTTGGTAAGTGCACTTACATTATAGTTTTGCATATGTTGTAAGGTTTTGTTGTTTGCTGACAACCATTTCTCGAAAAATTTGCAATGAAACTGGAACTGCTGGAGCTCGCTGGTTTTACTTATTCAAATATTGAATTTATGACAAAAACAGCTGATGAAATAAACACTGCATTGATTTGAATAAAACGCCCTATCATTCTTTAATTTATTTTTCAATAAGTAGGATGGATTGGGATTAACAGTGACTGTTTTAAAAAAGTTTAATCAAATTTAGATTTTAAGTTTTGGGACGACCTGTAACTCAAGCTTAGATCTGGATCCAGCAATTTCACAAATGACTCATATGCAGCTCAGCATAACCCAAAATCAAAGTGCTGCTCACCCCCTATGACTTGAACTGCCTTTGCCCTCGAAGTCCTATTAAACTCCACATTTTGTATTTTTCTCTCTGTTATATCTAATTAAATATTATTTGTCTTACAGTGTAAAAATCTCTGTCACGATAACAAGGATGCTTCTTTTAAGCAATGTTTTAAGCATCCCTCTGCAGGCCTCTATTTATTTGCTGCATCCGGGTTTTCTAACACTGATTTTTGAGTGAGTTGCAACAAAGAGAAGAAATGCAATAACAAAAATAATGAGAAGATGTGAAAAAAAAACGGAAAAAAAATTACAATTCTAGATTTTACTTTTACCTTTTCCACTGTCCCTGTCTGCTTTTGCCTCTTTTTGCAACCCCCCCTCCTCCTTTCATTTTTTTCTGTCTTTTTCACTCTCCTTTTCTCAGTTTTCTTAGACACCTGTGCAGGTTTAATGTTTCAGCCCAGTCCCTGAAAAATAAATGTGGAGCTCCAATCTCTTAATCCACTCGGCTCCACGCAGCCACGTCACATGACACTGCCACGGCCGCCCTGATGCCCAGACAACACTGGAGGGAGAGATTGTTTTGTCTGAGTGTGTGTGTGTTTGTGTGTGTAAATGAATGAACAGCTAAGTTTGTGTGTGAGGTAAAGAGAGTCATAAGAAAATGCTGGTGTTAGTTGGGTTTGTATTTTTTATTCATGTGTCTGTCTGAGTGTCTGGATACTGTTTGTGTTTAAGGAGAGGAACTAAAGTCGGGAAAGGGGAGGAAGACTAATCTCTTTTCATTCAAATCAAGGTCCTTGGTCCACTTTTCTGTGTGTGTGTGTGTGTGTGTGTGTGTGTGTGTGTGTGTGTGTGTGTGTGTGTGTGTGTGTGTGTGTGTGTGTGTGTGTGTGTGTTTAGGGATGATACCCTATCCACAGCAATCAGTCTGACCTCCACTCTGGAGTGAACTGCTCTCAATGATTAATGGATCTGCCTCCGTGCTCGGTCACCAAGGCAACCCGAAACCCGATAGCCCTCAGGAATTCGCTAGCTCGCCCTCAATGTTAGACTGCATGTGTGTGTATGTGTTGCTAGGCTGTGGGTGGGAGGCAGTGTAAGGCTAAATGTGACTCTTTGGAAAGATGGAGTTGGTTGTAGTTTATAGTAGAAAAGTCAATTTTGTGTTTTCAGTCCTTTTATTGTTTCTGTAAGATTTTTTTTAAATAATAAATATCACTAACTTGAGGTTTTGGGGCTTATTTAATTATTACATTTTATTTTAGGGGCATGTAATATCAAACAATGATCATACCAACCTCCTGGAGGGATTTGCCATCTCAAATTGACATAATTCAGTATTTGGTTGTCTTCTTTGTGCCAAACAGTCGTCTAAACAACAAAGCCTAGGCGGCATCAGTGATTGTGTCTTTATTTAGTGATTGTACGTTTGTGTATGTACTGTTACAGTGTGTATGCTTATGTGGCCATATGTCCATCTGATGAGTAAATCCATGTTAACAAGATGGCAGCTCTTAAGTTAAAGTGCTGCAGCTCAGCTAGCAGACTGGACATTAAACGCACCAACTTGACAATAAGGTGTTATTTCAAAGGGGCCACTTAACACCTTATTGATCTAGAGACCATAGGGGCTCATTAGAAGATGGCTCAGAGTTACTGCGGTGTACTTGTAACACAGTCTGATGCTTTCGTGACAATGTCAAAACAATCTTAGAGATCTTTGTTTTTACTATTTCACCCCAATAGTTCACTGGTATCAAAGATGTGTACAGTAGGGGTGGGAGAAAAAAAATTGATACAGCATTGTATCGTGATATTTTGTCTGGTGATATATCGTATCGTTTCATTTACCAAGTATCAATTTTTCAAATTAATTCATATGTAGTCAAATCTATGATAATGGAAAAATAAAATCAACTGTTTGTCCAGTGAGGTGACATCATAGAGCAAGGTAAAGTTAGTACAACAAAAATATACATATTTAAGGTTTGCAAGATGTGCTACATGAAAATAAAATACAGCGCAAATAAGACAAACACAAAGGAAAGCCAAATGCTAAATCAGCTAAACAGTTTAAAAATTGTATGAATTGCGATATATTGTATCCCAATACTCACAGTATCACAAAATGTTAAAAAATTGCAATAATATTGTATCGCGGCCCAAGTATCGTGATAATATCGTATTGTGGGGCCACTAGTGATTCTCACCCCTAGTGTACAGAGAGAGCTTTAACACTGAGTGACTCTGATAGTCATTACTTCTTAAGCAATATTCTCACTGTTTGTCTTGGATAATTTACAAACATGAACAACAACAAAGAAAAAAGGTAGATAATGTTGCACAGGGATAATGAAAGTTGGCGTCATTGTTCAAGAGCAACGACCCACAACAAGTGTCTACCTGTAGAGGCTTCGACAGAAATCATGTGAACAAACAGATAACATTGTTAAATGTCATTGAGGTGAATTGCTACATCATTTAAGTTGAACTGCAAACAGTGGTGGCCAACTCCCAAATTCCTGATTAATTTCTCAAGAAAGATCTGTGGTTTCTTTTTTTTTTTCTCATTTCTTATCTACTGTGGTTCCCTGGAAAAGGCATGCACGTGAAACACACTGACACAGTGCTTTAATAACTCCACATTCTCTTTGTCTGTGGCCTTGTTGGAAACATTTTAGATAGTTCAATATTTCAATACTCAGCTTGTTGGGTGTATTTTTTGTCATCTGGATATGTAATGATATAATCAGTTTTAGATTGTTTGTGAGGCTTGGGGCCAAGACGTAACACCGTATAATAGATATGAAAACATCATGGCGTGTGTGTAGAGCTGTGATATGTCTAATGAAAGATATTTTCTGATGATTCCTAAACAGCTGAGATTGGATTGAATTATTCAGCAGAGATCATTCACTTGTAAGTCGAATCCTTTGTGAGAGTTCAGGATAATTCTTAGGAACACATAAGTAACTTCGAGTTGTGTTTGGGCCAAGTATTAAGTGTGTTTTTGTGTGTTTTGTATATGTGTGTGTGCAGGTATCTTGTATCAGAACTGATGTGTGTGATGAAGGGTGAATCTCTGGCAGGAAACCACAAAGACCAGACCAGAACTCTCAGCTTCATGTTATCACATCTGTGATTTCTCCTGAGTTTTGCATCATCATAGTGAAAGTGTTGCTGTCAATAAAAGTCAACTTTATAATTTGCTCTCTCCTCATTTCTTTTCCTGAACACTGCAGACCACACCTCAGCCTCTTACACTTGATACAAAACACTAAAAATGTGCAGTAGTCTAGTCTATGAAATTAGCATTTTGATGAAGGGGAATAATCAAGTACCAAAACGAAGACTTCTTGTCATTTACATTGTAATATTTCATCTGAAATTAACTTCCTCTGTCTATAAGTTACATTTCCATAAGTATTAATTCTGAGGAATAATTTTTGTTTATAATTCCCTTACAGACAAAACTCTACTAATAAAGAGCACTGAACTACAGCAGAATTTGTCTGATGAGTTCAGCAGATACTCCAAGTCCAAGATTTATTTCTGATTTAGTCTCACTGAGTTTTTCAGAAAAGATACTGATCAGATGATGCCGATGTATGAGTTTGTGTGCGTGTGTTTTTGTATGTCTCTCTCTTTGTCTATGTGTGTACGTGCTGAGTGACGGGCGCAGCGGGGGTATCTGTGACAGTGTGTCAGGCATGTAAACCCAGCCTGACCTGGTCTGCTTTGGCCCTTCAGGTCCCTTAGCAGAAACACACGTACGCACAAAAACACACACACATACGAAGACACAAACACGCAATTCTCTTGTTTCTCAGTGCCCGTGAAGCTTCCTGAGCTCTCACACATGAAACGTCTTTGTCATAAGGGTAATGCTGTCAGACTAAAACTTGTGGTAGAGATCAAAACTCTGTGAAAATGTGTGAAAATACCTCACCACTAACTACCACCATACAGCAAGGCTATTGGCCACAGCAATACAAACAACCTATCCACCTACAAAAGCTATGGTGTGCATTTACTACAACGCCTTTTATAATGTGTCAATAAGATTTTTTTTATAAAGTTCACCACACCTCTGTAAGAAAAATGGCAGTGAAACACAAAGTTACAGGATGCACGATAAACATCAGTTTTAAAATTTTTGCATGATAAAACTGTCTATGTTTGCAAGTCTATATGTGGGATTTTATGACAAATTTAGCAAGACATATGACTTAAGATCACAAAAGTGAAATTCAGCATCTTAAGTTTAATGTCATATGTATCTGGGTGCTTGAAAATGTAAAGCAGTGAGTGCCTGCATGTGTGTGTGTGTGTGTGTGTGTGTGTGTGTGTGTGTGTGTGTGTGTGTGTGTGTGTGTGTGTGTGTGTATGTGCATGTACACACAAACTTGCACAGTTTAAGAGTATGTAACTAGAAAGAAACTGGAGTCAGATGGAGTTCAAGTGAACATACAGTCCAGTATTTCCAACCACTGAGGCAAAAGCAGCAGAAATGTTTAATCATAGTGGAACATCAGAAATAAAGACACTCTGTGTCTCTGCCCGGGAATGAGTGGAGACCAGAAAGTACAGTAAAATGTTTGTTTATGGGTGTGTGTGTGTTTACACATGACTATTTAATTGTTTGTGACACTGAAGTGAAGTCTCAGGCCATCTTGTTGTAATTTCATAATCCTTATATGTGGAGGGACACAGACAGAGTAAAGGTGAGTGTGAGAACGTGTGTGGCTCTTTGTCCGTGTGTTAAGGATGTGTGTGTGTATGTGGTGAAATAAAGAAAGCATGAATCTCAGGTCAGATTATGTGTCACAGCTCGGTTAAACTGTGTGACAATGAACCACAGCATCATTGATTGGAGCTGTCACTTGGAGATGAATAGCAGAAAGAGATGTAGTTCAGTGGTATTATGTTTAAGTTACTCTGTCAGCCCGTCTTTCACACTCTGAGCTCTGAAGAGCGGCTGAAATTAGTCATAATCAAAACACTGACGTCTCTGTCTCCTGCCGCAGTGACAGCACACAGCTGTGTCCTCCAAGTTCAGTGTGGGGTGTGTTTATGTCAGTGCACTTGTGTAAAATGAGTGTCCATACATCACGTCTGTAGATGTGTGTAGGTGGAGTACAGCAAAGTGTGCAGATTCTCATTCACTATAGTAGCATCTAAGAGGGCAGTGCAGCACCTCTGCAGCCAAAGTGTATCAATGAACATTAGTACCGATGTTTGTGGCAACTTATGGGGCATAATGTTTACAATGAAAAGCATGATAGATGACTGCTAGGTTTTATTTTACTGCGTTCGATTAGTAAAAAAAAAAAAAAAACTGCCTTGTGCAATAAATAACTTCAGCCTTCACTACAGGTGGAAATATGCTGATTTATCACTATCAGGTCATGTCCAGGTTGATCTATTATGTCATGTATCAAAACTCTAAACTCTGGAGCAAAAGGTGAAAACACGAACAACTTTACAGCTCTTTACTTTTTTTGTATGTACTATTTAACGTACGGATACAAGCCTGACGTGGGAACTGTGGAGCGTGCACAGAGGCAAGTTACAAGTACATTTGTGATGTATAGCTAAAGAAGAAAATTTATCCTTCATGGTATTATTTCAGTATTATGTCAGTCCTAACAGTGAGAAATTCAATTTAGCGTAGTTGTAGTCAAACCAAAGTTTTTACATGTATTAAAAAAAAAGTCAATTTTCAGTCAACAGTGACTGAAAATTCATTTTTTCTTTGACATCATGTAACATACTGATTTTAACATATTGTTTGTCCATTTTTTTTTCAGAACTGGAAGAAAAAAAACACAAAAACTTCCACATGAAGGAACCACAGCATCAGTGAAGATTACAGAGGAGAATCCAATCGCAAGATATTTTCTAGCCTAAATTTTTCCAAAAAAAGCACAGAAAGATCCTCCACTTATGAAAAGATACTTCGATAATAAAAGGTTTTGTGATAACATCACTTCAGAGATTAAAAGAAAAATAAGACATCATTGTATTGTTGCAAGTGTTATTTAAAAGTGTATTTATCAATAATTCACCCTCAGCATATGGTAACTTATGGGTTAACATGATGCATGCACATGTGAATCTTTGCATGTGTGCTCAATGAGAAGCCTGACAAAATGAAAGGCGGCGAGTGGAGCAGGGTTCAGCACGGGCCAGACCTCCAGCCCTAATCAGGTTACATGATTAATGAGGGGGGGAAATGGGCTCATGTTGTATTAAGAAAATGTGTGTTTGAACCCAAAGCGGTGGGTATCAGCAGCCTAATGCATCAGCCATCGACTGGACACCTGAGATCCACGCTCTGCTGCAGGCGCTGTTAGCTTGCTCCCAGCGGAAGGACACTGCATCGATTCACCTCAAACTCCCTCTTATTCGCTCACTTTCTTCCTTTGCCTCTTTTTTCCCCCTCATTCTGTCTTTTCATGCATTTCTTTTTCACCTTCTTTGTTACATATAATTACTCCTTTTCTCCCTCTCTTTTTTGGTATCTGTAATCTGTCTTGCTCTTTTTTTCTATTTGCTTGGTTTGCAGAAATCACACAAAAGCATCAGTGTTTTTCTTTTCAGTGTGATTTAACTTCAATACTTGCTAGGGAGCGATGGCCAGCACTCAACCCTCACAACCCAAACATCAAACTGTCATTTAATCTTTGGTACTCGAGGCTTGTATGATATATTAGCAAGCACTGAATGAACGTGCAGACGCAACAGGACTTCTTTCTGGCCTGATTTCCATGACAGGACAAGGGTTTATTCATTATTCATGTCCTCAAGTTTCCACTAAAAAAGTATTTAAAAACTCATTTGAAGGTTCTGATGTCAAAACAAGATTTCCTTTGTAAGTAGGTGTACAGTTTCATATCTGAAGTGAATTCTGTGTTTTTTGCAGGTCCTTGAAGCTGTCTGTATTTGGACACTCTCTGGGGAGGTGAGCTGTTTCATGCACAGTAGCTGCAGCACTCTCACATTCAGACGCAGGAGCTGATGACTGATTAGTCTAGATTTGAACACAAACAAACCTGATCCTCGCTCATTTTCCCCTGAAACAATATGCAGTTTTTTATCTTATCAACAGCAGTAATCATGGCAAAATAAATTAGAGAGTTACATTAATATGTTGGAGTTGATTCCAGCTTGTGCTGCTGAATTAAAATCCCCTGAACCTCAAACAGCCTGTTCTGTACAGCACCAAGGAGTGCCTGTCATTTTAAAACTTCAACCAGTGTATCAAAACATCAAAAATTACTCTTAAGCTAATAACAATAATAATAATAAAAAATCCTACAAACTATGATTTCGCAGGTTTCCTCTGTAACTGAAGAAGTTTTGCTGTCTTTAATTATTTGTAAAAGTTACAAAATTATATTTGCTGGAGAGATCCCGACCCCTCATATACATAAATATAACAATAATAAAGAAAGCATAGTATGATAAGTTTACATCACATGATCTTCTAAGAGGTTAAACATTAACTAACAACTATTGTGATTTCAATCGTTAAATTGATGAATAAACTTATCAGAAAATTAATTAAATATAACTTAATGGTTCTTATTTAACCTACAGTTTTAACATTTAACATTGTTGT
Source organism: Xyrichtys novacula (assembly GCA_962446985.1). Lineage (NCBI taxonomy): Eukaryota > Metazoa > Chordata > Actinopteri > Labriformes > Labridae > Xyrichtys > Xyrichtys novacula. The sequence continues at coordinate 17,720,089 of OY660874.1, read as the reverse complement.
TGTAATTTGAAAACTTAATTCAAGTCATATTTTTGTCTTGGTTTAAAGACATCTAGTGTGAATGTGAGGTGATTCTTTTATGTTTTTGAATTTTTCAAAAAATTTATGGGGATTATTTTTTGTTGAGAAGAAAGGACAGTGGACAAAATAAGAGGATAGAGTCGGGATTTACATCTAGTGCAGGGTCACAAGCTGGAGTCCAACCTAGACTGCACACTTCCTGGACCTCATGTTGTCATGGACTAATTATCATCAACTTAATTTTCCAGCGACTGATTTTGTTGTTTATTTTTTTGTAGACAGTGTTGACTAATCATTGTATCTCACATAAGAGGGCTGACAGACTCGGGGGAACTATGATCAGGTTGCAGCAACTTTTCACATCAAACTGGAGATGTTTTTCTCCTACAAGTTGCAAGTTCTAACCTGTTAATACGACTTCGTCTGTGTTTGTTTTTGTAGGTTTTTATGTGAGATGGGGTTTACAACATTTCTGGTTTGTTTTGGAGCCTAAAAGATGTATTTCTTGTTTTCAGGAAGAAAACAAAAAAACACTTTTGATCCCAAAAAACTTTTAAATATGAGCAAATTCCCATAATCTGGCATCACTGAATTTATTCATTTACAACTTTTGGTGTTCAGGAAATAGCTGTTCACCAAGGTGTTTGTTTGATTCGATCTTTAGTCAGCATTTTTTAAGTGCTTGTATTTGCTGAGTTTCAAATAAAAATGAAAAAAAGTTGTACTCAGTTTCTTCCTGCGTTTGAGTTTTAGTTGTTTCGATTAAGTAGAAAAATGTTCATTTGAGTCAAAATTTAAAAAAATCTGATAGTCCTATAGGGGGTCAAGTAAGCGAGGGATGAAGGTTATGGTGAGTGGGAGACCAGAGGGTCACGGGGTCCATAAAGTATCCTGCTGGCAGCATCAGGTGTGTCTCCTCAAAGTGAAAGCTAATGGTGTTTAGCAGTGTAAACGGTGAAGAAAATGGATTGAAATCAGGACAAAGATGAAGTTTTTCTCCTTGTGGTGTCGTTTACTCTCTGGCTCATGTGAAAATGCCAGATTAATGAATAATCAGTGTGCAGTCTGTGTTTGCTCTCCTCAACTCAACCATCATCTCCAATGAGATAGTTTACTCTGAAAAGTTCAGTTACTGACTCTCACAAAGGAGAAGTATGAGGCGTTCATTAAAACAAAATAACCCGCAGCTCTGAGAATCAAAGCAATAACGCAGACGGGATAAATAAATAAATGAATGAAATGATGATCATGGAGGAGAGTCAGAGAAACATTGAAGAGACCGCTAGAAAAACCCTGCAGATATGGAAACAAACCTGCAATATATAGACAGACGATTAGCGTAGCATGTCATCAGTAAAGATGATTCACTGTCTTAGCGTCTCTCTCTGATGCACATAGACATGAATGCACACGCACACGCACGAATACACACAGACTCCCCTTATGGATTCTGCAAATCCAGCAAGGAAAATATCTGTGTTTTGAAAGTATTACCAGTCATATTTTCATATTTCTTTCCCCCCGCTGTTATAATTTTCTCCCCTGTCAAACAAATCAAAACGCCAAGACCAAACGGAGGCTGAGGGAGCGGCTCACATTTTCCACTGTCAGGTTCACAAACGCTGCTCTTACAAACAGGCTCTGTGCAGGGAGACATGACCTGTGAATATTTCTGTGTGTGTGTGTGTGTTTGTACGTGTCTGTACGTGTGTGAGTATAAGATGGCCATATGCTGAATTTCAGGTCAGTGAAAGGAGTGCAGCTCAGTCTGATTAAACTGTATTATTTTACTAATGCAGACGTTAAAAAGACATCAGAATTTTTTTTTTTTGGAAATTTTTTCCTTTAAATTATTTAAAATTAAAAATAATTCTGTTAGAGAAAAAAAAAGAAAAAACTTAAAGCTCCTGTAAGGTCTTTTTTGACATTTGTGAAAATGAATAAAACTGATATTGATAAATATTTATGATAAACGAAAGCAAAAAGGACCACCAGCCACAAGATTGTTTATTTTTATGTTGTGATTTTAACCCCTAAAACTGGTGTGCGGGGGAAGGGGGGAAGGGTTCCTCACAGGAGCTTCAAACTCAATTCAAAACTCATTATTCCAGTCAATATAATTCAATTGTATATGACTACATTACTTAAGTTTTATATATAGGGAAATCAAGTAAGTAGTCAGTCTATCCTCTAATATATGCTTAGTGTAAAACTGTGCGAGTGTATGTGTTGTTGTTAGAGTTGAAGTTTAGATTTTAGGACTAGTGATAGTGTCTGAGCTAAACCATTTTAGTAGCAAAGTTTTACTCTTTTTAATGTAACAAGTGCCTGTAAAACAGATATATTTTCATACTCATATCTAATCTGCAACTCTAAATATCAGCAAGTGTAAAAAAATTGTAGTAAAAACAGGTTTTCATACTGCTAAGGATTGTCATCATGACATAAAGAGGCTAAATTCAATATTCTCAACTATACTGATGTTCTCCAAAGAAGCATCCTGCCACACTTAACTGAAACTAAATATATAAAACAAAAAAAGGAAAGTAGGCATGGTCAACTAGAGTCCCTTTCATCGGCCAAACAGGATAGCGAGGCGATCTGCTGCCTCCTGGTTACATTTCCCTTTAGAGCAACATTCATCATCAAAGGGTCAAAGGTCAAGAGATTCATCAAAAGAGTTTGTGCAGTGTGAGGTACACAGAGGAGCCTCTCAAGATTAGAGACGGCCTGCTGTGTTTATGGCAGTCTGCATTAAGAACTCTCCCATCATCACCCGCGCCTGCTCTGTGTGAACTCATCAACCAATCCATTTGGGTGAGACACTTAACCATCAAACAGAGAGAGAGAAAGACAGAGAGAGAGAGAGAGAGAGAGAGAGAGAGAGAGAGAGAGAGAGAGAGAGCGCACTCTGCACACACTGAAGAAGGAGAGTTTTCAAGATGTACTTTTGTCAGTTTAGAGAGATGTTTTCCCGAGAGCTGTTTTCCCCCTTCTGCTTGTCTGTTTCTTTTTTTAGGCTTTAACTCTTTCGAAAGGCTCACTATGTGAAAGAAAATATTTGTTTCATGATCAAGAAACACTCAAAAGTACACGAATTTCTGGACATCCAAAACTTCCAAATACTTTAAATAAGCTACAGTGAATCTAACATGACTTTTTAATGATTTGTCAGTTGAAAATATTTCAAAATCTTTCATTAATGTCTGAACAAGAAAAAAAAAACAGACAAGAGAAAAGATGCACCGTTTTCAAAATCCATGAAAGTGGTTAAAATGAAGAAAATAAAAGAAAAAAAATACTCCAATCTTGTTTACAGTCATTAGTACTTCAAATTTCCTGTGTTTTATCCAAGCCCTTGCACTGCTAATCCTCTTCGTCTACAGCTCAGAGACAGTTTGTAGCCGTATGTTACTCATCCACAGACTACACTGTACATGATGCCTATTGTGTTTGACATGCGTTGATTGCTAGACAACCAGTGTTGAAGAGAAACTCGCCCCGAGCATCTGAGTGTTCTATTTAGCACATTATTGTGGTTTCCATATTAATTTTAATATGATGTCTGTTTCAGTTTGTGCAACCAAGTCGAGAGTTAGGGTTACCAAAACTATCCCCATGATGAATGTTGGAAAACTGAAGTTAAGTTCCCATCTTTCATTGATAAAATGAAGTCTACATATCTTCATGTTCTTGCCTAAGGATGTTGGCTCCATTAGCTGATGTTTGGACACCTGTAGGGGCTCGAGACTCGGCGAGCCGAGCTGTCATCGAGGGGCTTTGGTAAATCGAGAGATTATCCAAACAGTGGGACACTAGCTAATAAAAACATGCCCCCCCCTTACCCACCCAGTTCTCTGCATTAGTGTTGCATTAGCGCAGAGGGTGCAGAGAATGGGCGACACAGGGGTTAGAGTGATGCATAGTTTGAAGCTACTAAAGGGATCTTCCGTAAATTATTAGTTACTTATCACAGGCTTGATTTGTTACAGGAATAACTGGAGTCTCTTTCTGTCAGAGGATGATAGGGGTGTGCAGCTCTGTGACGCATGTCTGTAGGACAGAAATAATGTAAAAGTAAGTGTTGTTAGGGAATGATTTTACAAGAATAATTAAGAATGATAAGTTGGTCTAACTGGTAAAAATCTAATTAATAAAGACAAAGAAGGATTTGTGATGCAGCCAGTTCACAAATATTGAAATCATCTTACTGTGATGCATGAGACAGCTTGGAAAACATCAAAATCATATTCTAATCATGTTTTCTATTGAACATACTCCTGTATATGTTTATTTTTAGAAGTTTCACAAATTAACTGCAACTAAAAATATTCAAGTCAATAAAAAAAAGAAGTAAAACTGCTCAATAAGGGATTCATCCGTAGTTTAGTCAGTCTGGGAAATTTGAAATAACCTTTATCCATTTGTTCCTTCAAAAGTTATTACGATCTCTGAAAAAATCAATGACGTCAGGTGACAAAGAAATAATTAGGAAGTTGCCTGTTTTACGGCTGTCTGAGCGCGTGTGTGTTTGTGTGTGCAGGGCCAAAGAGCACAGTGAGCACAGTATTCTCTGTGCAGCCGTACAGCAGCCACACTCATGGTGTGTAGTCTGGTCATGGGCATAAACTTCAATTTCTGTCCATGACATTTATTAACTCCTACAAATACAACAGCAGCTTTTTTTTTTCTCAAGGCACGGAAAATGAAATCATTTAATTTCCTTCACGTAACCTTGTTTTTTTTCAGACTGTCTCAGGGTGAATTGAGGGAAAGGTTTCAATGCATGAAATCATTTGTTTACACAGTGAAATGCCTCCTTTTCCACCAGCAACCAACACGGCGTAGGTGCCTCAACACACTGTAATCCATTTATGCAGTCTGTTAATATATGGCAGAGGGGTTAAGGGTTTAATTCAAAACAAATTAGATCAGTTAAAATAGATCTGCTTCATGTGATTTACTGCTGCATGCAGATTTTTCACTGCCTTTAACTTTATTTTTCATAAAAGCTTGTGCATCATCTGAAATAACTAAGAAACTAATAACTAAGAAAATGCATTAGATCAATGTATCACTTGTTTATTTAAAGATGTGCAAATACTCACTGCATGCATGGCATAAACAAGTTTAATGCCAATAAACGAGGAATGGTAACGCCATTAGGATGTAATTGCAGGTCTCTGAGGTGGTCAGGACACTGCTGGTAATAACAGTCAGAGAGAGCGAATCTGCCTTTTATTAAAAACTGCTTTGGTGATGGGGAGTAAATTCATTATCTGACTCTATTAGCTCAGCAAAGCGGGAATAAAGTGGAAGAGAGGTACTGCAAAACGCCTCAGGCTAATGTAGACTGTGTGTTTGTGTGTGTGTTCATCTCAATTCATACATAATCATGTCTTTAGATTTACCTCAGCAGCTTAAACCAGATTTAGACTTCCATAAAAAAAAACATACTATCATGCATGAGCTAAATACAGGAGGTATAAGGTGTAAAAAAATGTCTCTTATGTTCATCAGGTCGTGTGTTTTTAGCCATAAATATAACAAGAAAAATTAAAATGAAAAATGAAAAAAACAAGCATCCCTGGCTTGAGTCACACTAATGCACTATGTTCAAACATACACACATTGAAGTACAGTATACTCAGAGATCATTAATCATAAGTACATACACGATCATTCATATCAGAGGAAACAGGCAATCTGCCGCTCATCTCCTCTATCCTCCCATCCTGCCTGGATTTACAACAGAGTCCATTTCAGCTCATACACAGCCCCTCATCTCCCTCCACTTTACTCAAGTCTCTGCCTCCACCAGCCTGTTTCTCCTTATATCTCAAAATAATCCCCCCAAAAAGCCTCTGCGGGTCTGTTTCCCTGCTCTTTTAGAGCAGAAACACAATGGCTGCTAAGCTACAAGTACAAGCCAGCAGAGGAGATCAGTCAGTTTGATGAATGCAGTCACATCTGTTGAAGATTTCCTCTGCAGATAAAGTGAACACTTACTGGTTTTTAGGGGTTTTCTTTTCCCATTATTCCCACTGCAGCGAGATTAATCTAAATCTTTTTTTTTTTTTTTTTTTTTTAACAGAGGGTTTCGGACAGTTATGTTTGAGAATGAAAAAAAAAGACCTTCAAGAATATCGACAAAGATTTCTGACACCTAAAGACCAGGTTAGTGTTGTTTCATCTTCTTTCACATCTTTTCTCTGATCTTAAAAATATGTTAGTGATGACACTTGTGAATAATCTTTGGATTGTATTTACATTAACTGGCACTAAAGCACCGGACAATTCCTATCTCTGAAAGCCATGCCAGTCTCAACAGGAATAAGGCATTAGCATGTTTAATTTAACCTCATCAGCTTGTTTCTTCTTTGACACTTTTCCTTCTTTTCCCTTCAGTGTGCTGCTGCGTGAAGACTAGAGGTGAATAATTTGTTGTGTGGTGGTGACAGTGGAGGTAGGAACCCACAGGGGTTTAAAGAGAGGACCATGTGGGCCTATCAGGTTACAGTATTGACCCGAGGTCTGGTTTGCGTTGGTAAAAAAAAGAGCAAGGAATGGGAGGAAAATACATGAAATAACAAATAAATAAATGATTAAAAAACTATGTTTCATGTATTTGTTTTTTTTTATGTTATTCTTTATATTTCAGAAAAAACATTTTTTATTTTAAAAAACACATTTAAATTTTCATATATATATTTATACTCATAACAATATTCCAACTGTAACAAAAATGAAAAAAATAGTGTCCTTCACAGAAGAGTAAAATAATGTGTTCAACAAATGCTGAAAACTCTTCATAAAAGTGAATCTTTGCAGCTAAGTTATAAAGAAAAACTCCACAAATGTTGGATCTCATTACAAGTTATAACCCACAACAATTTAACCATTGGATAAAAAACTTCCGCAATGTGAAATAGATCACAGTGCTTTCCTTAAAAATGTGATCATGTCATGTCATAAAGGGAAGCTGCAGCTGAGTGAGACGGTTAACTATGAAGAGTATGTGGTAGATAAACTAACAGTCATTATTTACTGTCATTGTGAAGTTCATCATCTTCCTCATATAAGACTGATATTATAGACAATATAATACACTCTTGTTTAGAGGATGGGACAGTAGATTGAACAGGAAGCTGGTAAGAGAGACTGAGGTTGACAAGGGGAACATATCAGATTCAAACGTGGGCCGTCTTCTTCAAAGACTCCACACATGAGGTATGTGCAAATTCACTCTCATAACTTTTCAATGTCTGTCCTCAAAATTTGAAAAAAAAATAACACCTTCAGTTGCTGAGATAAATAAAACTGAGAGTCGGATTATCTATGAATTATTAGATGGTCTATAAGTACCTCTCATGATGTAATAATAAATATATACATTTTTTTTTCTGCAAACACGAGTGTGATTTGGACTCAGTACCCTTTTAACTTTGTTTGTGTCATCTCATCATTTTTTTTAATCAAACACATTAATTGAAGTATGGGAGAGTAAGAAAGTTTTGAAGTACTGAAAAGCATTTAATGAGGCTACTGAGAAATCATTTTATGGATTAAATTACACAGTTTAAAATACTCCAGAATAGTTGTCAAATAATATTTGACAAAAAAAAAAAAAATGTACACCTGTATGATTACCTGTCTATATGTCTGTTGGAATATTGATGCTATTTGACAGTCTAACTGTTTGAAAGCCTGAAACACCTGCATGTTTATCATGATCTTGACCTCCTTTTGACACTTGAAGGCTATTTGGAGACACTTAGTTTGCAGCATATGAAGCATATTCCTAGTTGACCTGTTGAGCCCCGTTTTAAAGTCGTCTTTTTCTGCACGGGGCTCTCCCCTGTCATGCTTTGCAGATCATTTGACTCCAATCTATCGCTGAGTTTCTCTTCTAAGAACTTTTAAATTCACTTAAACTTCTGAGAAGCTGCAAACACTGGTTTCTACTTTATTTCTTCCTCTTCAAGCATTGAAAGGACAGGACTTTGTGGGGCGACTGCCTTTCCCATCGGGGGGCCGATCAGGAACAGATGGACGGGGTGATGACCCTCCCCGGCAGGCGAGAGCAGCGGCTCAAACTGCCACTCAAAATCCCAGCGTGTGGATGTGTGCGAGTGTGGATTTGTGTGTCGGAGGACGGCGGGGGGTTGTTTTATAGCTCTGAGGGTGCTACAGCAAACAGGGTCCCTGTGATACGAGTGACTGACACTTCAGCAACATCTGTTCCACGGAAAACTCTCACTCTGTCTCAGTCTCACTTCTCTGCTAACAATCTCTGTGAGACACACACACACACACACTCACATGGACACACAGAGGAGTCAGATGATCTTTTCATTATACAGTAAAGCCGAGAGGAATGGTGAAATTACATTAGGGCAGAATAAGATACTCCATTTATGATGTGGCTCTTTGCAAGCTTCTCAGCACGGTTGACAGGGGAGGCTGCAGACGGCACTGATGCCTTTACCCTTCTCTTCTCCTTCCTCCCTCCACCTCTGATCAGGTTTCTCTCCCTCCATCAGTGGAAACGGAGGGAGAGAAGAAGAAGAGGAGGAGGAGAAGGGTTGTTCTGATCAATGGCAGGAAACCAGACGATGAGATGGAAGAGAAGACATGAAACAGATAGGTATCATAACCTGCCAGGCTACCTATCTACCAGGATACTGCAATCACTTCTCCCTCTCTTTTCACTCCATCCTTTCCTGTAATTCAAACACACACACACACACACACACACACACACACACACACACACACACACACACACACACACACACACACACACACACACAGCTGGGCTGTTGAACCACAGTCCTGACAACACACACGCAAACACACATCTGACCACAAACATGCTGCAGAGGAAAACACTCGGAAACACCAAGCTTTAGAATAGTCTTCAAACTCACACATACACAAACGGCATCTTGCACAAAGGATGTACGGCTCTGCCTTTGGGCTGTGTGCATACCTATCTACCTGCCTCTTATGAAAGAAGGACTAATAATATACAAAATTTAAATATATTCATCTCCCAGCTCTATGCAAATCATAAAGATATTGCTTTCTGTCTCCAGGGGGACACACACATTCCCACACATGAATATCCTTAGAGCTGTTTTTGAACACACACAGGCTTCATCCTGGAAACGTGTAATTAGGACACACACACAGAGACAATAGCTGTCTCATTTAAGTTTATTAATTTCTGGTATTTCTATTACGGTTTATCAGCAGCATTTTATGCTGGACAACAGCGCTGCTTGATCCTCAAGGCACTTATTAGCAGAATGAGCGCTCGCCGGTTATTTAGCTCCATTCCTCTGGAGCGAATTACACAGAATGAGACGATGGCAGAGTTATGAAATACAAGGGATGAAATATAGAGCTTTTACTTTATTACAAGATGGTGTAAAATAATTTAAGTGCTTTATGTATCTAAAAGTTTTTGGATTTGTAATTGCAGCAGATCGAAAGAGTACAAGGGGTCGCTGGTTTGACTGTGTTGCATAAATTTCCTCCCTGTATCTGTACGTGTGTGTGTGTGTGTGTGTGTGTGTGTGTGTGTGTGTGTGTATGTGTCTGGGTGGGTGGGTGCATGTATATATACGGGTGTGTGTGTTTCTGATCTATACGGTGCAGACCACTGAGCCTTCTTGCCACCCCGGCTAACTCTAAACTCCTGTCAAAACATAGAGCTTTAAATTGAATTAAGACTCCATGCTGCAGTCCCTGCTGAGCCCCCCAACCAACGCCTTTAACACCCTATACTGCTAAGGAACACACACACACACTGTGCATTCCCACACCTTTTATCTGCAAAAAAGTATACTGTAGAAAGACTAGCAAGAGTGCTCAATCCACACTAATGCAAGTCTTGATAGTCACAACGGATTAGAGTAAGCAGGTTATTAAGCATCTACTCCGACACACTGAACACACACACGTATGCAGGGAACTGCAGAAGAAGGATGAGACCGACCCCGTCTTGAAACCCTGTTGCTACAGATGAGAAACAGACAGACACATTTCCAGAGCTGAATGATTTTTTTTGGTCCTATTAGAGTTTTGGCCTGGATATATTTGGGTGGTGAGTCGATCTTTTTATGTCCAGCAGGCTTCAAGGTAAGGGAGGGCAACTTTCCTATTTTTCCATCCATCAACCCACATCTATACTGCTTATCCCATTCAGGGTTGTGAAGGGGAAGTGTAGCTGGAGCTAGTTCAAACTGTCACTGGGCTAGGGACAGGGTACACCTTGGTCTATCATAGGGCGAGCATACAGACACACAGTTACACCTGTGGGCAATTCAGTTAGCCAAATAAGCATTTCCTAGGACTGTGGAAGGAAACTAGAGTAACCAGGGGGAACCCACACAACCCCCACACAGAGTGGTCTCAGCTGGGATTCAAACCAAGAACCTTCTAGCTGTGGGGAAATGGCATTGACCACTGCACCACAGGAACTCTCTTTACTTTCATCATAACTTTAAAAAAAATATTTTATATATTTTCAGTGTTTACAATTTCAGCTGTCATAATTTTGATAACTGAGCATTTATATTTGTCATTCATTTTACATCTAACACCCATAATTTTGAATACAAAAGCAAAACTCTTAGTGATGAACTAAAGCCAAGATGGATTAATTTAGTACATAATCTCCGTATTCAAAAGCCAAAGCAAAATACCACAGCTAATATTCTATTCCCCGTAGTCAATGAAAAACAGCAGAAATGTGAGTCACATGGTGTTTCAAACCACAGATATTAGTCAATAATTGGGCCCACACTGAGCTGGTTAGTCTGCGTCTGTGTTTTGTCCACTGCAGTTTGGTCTCGGTTGCATAAGTGTCAGCGTTCTGTGTTTTATCCAAAGTTTTCACTCGGTTTGGTCTGTGTTGTTGGCAGATCAAGTTGCTCTATTAGAAATCATGTTAAAACAATATTGTGGAAGTGAGAGGCTCATTAATCATCAGGCTGACAAGAGTTCTGGACATTGTTGACGAGTAATGAGTGTGTTGCTAACCTTTAATACATTTGGGCTGCTGGTAGTCAGGTGGATAATTATAAGTGTGGTGATGGTACAGAAGTATTCTGGATGGCATCAATTCTTGTCCTTATTAGTGTGCTGAGAAAGCCCAGAAAAAGGTTTTAGATTGGCCATAAGTTGTTCGAGTCTTAATGTTTCCATATCTGTTTTGAGAAAATAGAATATAACACACACAAAACAATAATTGTATTGAATTGTGTGTTGTCATTTTTTTTGTTTGAGTTATTAATTATGCATTAACATTTGTATGAAGGTGCAAAGTTTAAATTGGAGTAAATTTACACTACAAGGAAAATTTGCTAAGTATTGAAGGTTTTGTGATCCAACTGAAAAAAAACAAAAACAAACAAACACCAAAGGAAAGATGAAAACTATGTCTTGAACGTATAAACTTTTCTACCACTCTTGAAACGTTACAAATATTTCTTTAATTTTTACGGAACAATGTTGGTTATCTTTACGCCTGACTCAGCACGTTATTTATAAAGCTTTGCATCAGCTACATGAATTTATGAAAGAGCGGCTGTTCTGGTCTGGCTCCCAAGAACAAGCTTTAAGTGGTGTGTGGGATATAACCTTTGCTTGAGGACTGAGTAAAAGGTTACTGCAGTGCATGTGTGCATGGGTGTCTGCGACTGTGTGTGTTGTGTGTGTGTGTGTGAGTGTGTGGTGAGTATTGAGCAAAGGCCACTGCAACGCAACCTAACACCGGCTCTTTGTCTGAGCAGCAGCTCGCCACAGACTGCTAACCAGAGTGATTCAGTCTTTCTGAATGTAATTCTTTAATAAAGGTTAGAAGTTTCCTTTCAACTTTAATCACCTATCTCATATCTTAAATCAGTATAGTCCAACAAATTACTGTCTTAATGCAAGAACAGATTTTTACTCTTGGTTTTATTTTTCTATCTTCTTGAAAAGCGTTTGTTTCTCCTAATTTTTGGTAAGGTAGATGTAACTCCTACAAAATAAAGTCCCTTGTCAATGTGAAGCAGAGCTTGGGATGCTATCTGTAAGTCATCACTCATAATAAAATTCACAGGTTTAATGGCCGATAGAGTTTCAAGGTTTCCCCCAGAGACAAAGAAATAACAGGATGTAAAGGTTAAGAACAGAAAACCTCTCACCTGTTTTACACTGCTGTCAAATTCTGCCTCTGTTTTTTTTTCACCTGTCTGTAACCACCTGTCTGTATATAGACTGAAAACACAAAAAGCTATTTTAAATCACACATCACAATCTATTCAATAAAATGGATGAAAAAAGAAATGAAACACTAAAGGTGTGGCTTTTAATTCTACCAAGCTGCATCAGGCGAGTGTTACAATATATCCTGTAAAATATTTGCATGTGAGGCAGCTAGTTTGTGTGTACGTCTGTGCTCATGCTTTCCATCCCTCCAGAGACAGGACAATTGTTTGTTGTGATATTGTAATGAAGCCCTGCGGCCCTCTTAAACTAATCAGCTCTTTCTCTCCCTGGGCAGATAGATCAGTTGTCGGGCCGTGGGCAGGACTGGGCGGTGAAGCTTAGCGTCTGCCTTTTGGCTTTGGTCTTGTGTGACACACACTCTCTGCTTCTCCTGCCTAACACACCACTATCAATCACTCAGGCGGCTTCAGCTGCTGGTGCTTGTTGCTCTGGAGGTGATGATACATGAGGTTCATTTTAAGGTAATTCAGCTCAGCAATGTTGCTGTCAATTATGCCAATTTAAGGGTTTAAAATAGAGAACACCTTGTTAAATAAACAAGGCTGATTTAAAAGTTAATAATAGTTATTGCAGATGGCAGATCAAAAACCTAGAAGTCTTTCAAATAATAATTCAGAATTCTTTTATTATTCTTATGCTGTCCTTTTTTTTGTAATGCAAAAACAACAAGGTGACGCCGAAATTTTATTTCATCCATGCATCTACCAGCCTGCTGTCTACCTGTTAGCAACAGTATCAGTCACTGAAGAATCGAAATCTGTCAATCACTAGTTTTAAACAAGTTTTACATTGTAGTTTCAATTAACGTATCTCATTATCATTTAGATTATGAAATATTACATCTTTTATAATGAGTGCAAAAACATTTCTGTGTCTTTTTAATGTTAAATCTCAAATTTTTTCTGTGAACTTTTTAAAAAAATCTTTTCCTGATCTCCTGGGAGTCACTTCAGAAGACCGTTTGTATAAAGAGATGTTCATCCTGTGATTAAACTGAGTGGAATTTTAAAACATTAATTATCTTATTCCTGTGGCGGGAATATGTTACCTATATTTTATTACATTAGAGGATTAAATTCTTAACCATGGCAAAGATTTTATATTGTTGTGTTTGTAGACAGTTTTTACATCAAAGTTGAAACTTTATATAATGTTCTTTTTTTGAAATCAATATCAGGATCTACCATCTCTAGGCTTGCCTATAAAGCTTGGTCATTTCATTAGTCATTTTTAAGAATAATGAACATTTTCAAAATATTTCGAAAAAAATGCACACACACTGAGGTAATGCATAACTGTAATTCAATGGGAGACTGAACAATAAAAACTATTAAAAAAAATTTCAGGATGCCGGCAAGCAGGTGGCACATACTTAGGGATATGGAAATTGAAACAAAGGCACTGTGTGTGCATATGTGCCTGTTCTTAATGTATGTGTGTATGTGTGTATGTGTGTGTGTGTGTGCGCGCATACTCCTGAGTCCTTGCTAGTTGCACAAGACATGAAGGCACAAACACAAAAGCAAAAGAGCTGCATAATTAAAAAGGTCAATATTCTAAATGCTGATTTAAATTACTGATCAGGAATAAAATCTTTTTTTCTGGATAGATCAATATTGAGATACAAAGTAGACGGCTGAGGACAGGTTAGGACTGCATGGATTAAACTAGGTTTAAAAAAACAGATAACCCTCCAGAGAATGAGATTAGAGTAAAACAAACCAACACAAGTGTAAATGAATCCTCAGTGATGATCTGGTTCTGTGGCTCGCACCCTTGTCTGTGTGTATGTGTATGTGTATGTGTAAGTGTATCTGCACTGTTAACTTGTATGATGATGATGATGATGATGACCATGATGATGATTGGTTAAATGCAGGCAGCTCAGAATTGCAATGTGAAGCTTTTTTAGTGTGTATATTTGTTCCTCTGTGTGTGTGTGTGTGTGTGTGTGTGTGTGTGTGTGTGTGTGTGTGTGTGTGTGTGTGTGTGTGTGTGTGTGTGTGTGTGTGTGTGTTGTTCACAGGTTGTAGTGCAAAGTGCTGGGCCTGCGGTGGCTGTGAGAGGCATGTAATATGTTTAAATAGGGCAAAGTAGTGTTTGGAGAATTGGTAATTACTTACATCCCTCTCTGGCTGGAGGGACACTGTCCAGATCTCACCTCTCTACTTCACACTCTTAAACACACACATATGCACAAAAACATGCAGTGAGGCTCATGTCACAAACTCGACACACAAATACACAGTCAGAGCTAGTGAGTGATTCTGCCGATCAACAGCATCAACAGACGTCTTCTTGAGCAGTGGTTTTGTTTCTGTTTATGGCAAAATCTCTTTTGTACGCTATAAATGGCAGCGAGGATAGAAGACTTCAGTCTGTAGAGAAAACAAAAACCTCCTCCTCTTTGATATTAACTGGCAATCTTGGGGGAAAAACGTCCTCTGAAAAACACATCGGCGGAAAGGGGTCTAGCTATCGAAAACAATCTGCACCACGTTTGTATAAAGTTTGAGTGTTGGTTGGGGGAATATTTACAAAAATACTGTTGTCCTAGCAGTGTTATGACTGTTTGATATTTTTGCTTATCATATCCTATTCAGACCTCTATAACCTCTGATTAGCTTCTGTATAAATATGACCATTTTCCCTCTACATTACCAACCATAGAAACAAGTATGACAGTGTTTTACACTGTAATGAAAATTTCAGATTTAAATGAAAATATGTACTGCACTGTAGAGAGCTTCGCATCAGTTATCCATTGTAGCTTAAACTTGGCACAGTGGTCTGCTCTTTCTTGTGACACCAATAAGTGTCCCGATGGGGGCGCACAGATGGCCGAGTGGGTTAGTGCGTCCCATGTACGGGGACCGTGGTCCCCGTAGTGGTCACGGGCTCGAGTCCGGCCCTGACCATGTGCTGCACGTCCTCCCTCTCTCTCTCTATATCCCCACATATTACCCTATCAGTAAAAAAGGCAAAAATCGCCCTAAAAAAATACTTAAAAAAAAAAAAAAAGTGTCACAATGAAGCCCAATCCTACACTCATGCAAAGAATTGGTGCAAAAATTTTCTTGATGTAGCAAAACTTCAAGGGAAAATTTCACTCCAGCTAAAGAGCTAGCTGCTAACACATAAGCCTGTGGGAACACGCCAGTATGGGCCAAGAACAATGTGTCCAAGACAGTGTTTGTACCGCCTGTCCTCAGTTACTACTGTCGACCACCATCAAACAGTTTACACTTGATAGGAGCCATTAAAATAGAGTTGGTATACCAGCACAGTAACTTAGCTTGCTTCGTTTTAGATTACTGCTCCCGTACGGACTATTATGGTTATGAAACAGACTGACATTAATACTTATGCTTCTATCTGACCTATGAAAGCAAAGACTGTCAGTGAGAAGATTGATTTTATCTATGAAATCTTTTTTAATATGGGCAACTGGTGGGGCGTGGTTGGTGAAAAAAGTAACTTAGTCAGCTCTGCCAACCCAGCTTTTGTTTTTCATTATTCATGCCAAAGACTCTCAATGGGTGACGAATGTGACCGTTAAGAGACAACAGAGTAGATTTTTTAGGTTAAAAAAAAAACTATTTTTTTCAGGGCAACATCAGGAAAAAGTGTTTTGTCTATGATGGGCGCCATAAATCACCACAAGCAGGAAGTTTCTCACAGGACCTTTAAAACATGATCCAGTCCTGACAGCACAGATGTTTTGTTTTCCCATTTTACACAGTGTGCATGGAAGAAAGCAACCAGTGTGATTTTATTGACTGTGTCTTCATTTGCAGCTTGACATTGCGTGTCTTTGATAATTCTGATGTTTGTGAATGTTTGCAGCGGGACCAAATTTATCCTATGGGTGAAGGGTTTGAAGTCAAAACCGATTAACAACATAAACCCTAAATTTAATTAATAGACTAATCAAAAGTGTAAACAAATGAGTTATCATTTATGACGATCAGTTGTTTGAGGCTATATTTGTATTAACTCAAAAGTCTAAATTCTTAGACTACTTTCCTTGTCCTTTCCCCTCAGACGTTGCAGAAAAATACGGACCTCTGGAGTCCGGCTACAGCTTTATGGTTCATAAATGTCTCTAAATTGAGTACTATACTTTTTAAAGTCACATGTCTGTATTGTATATATCTATGTGTATTGGGTGAGAAGGTCACAGGTGGCGCCAAACTCTTTTCCTGACTGCGTGTTTAACTTGACTTTCCGCTGTCTCCCTTTTAGCAGTTCTGGCAACTACTAAAAGTGAGACACGGAGACGTGACCACAATACCACATTCTGCGTAAGAGGACCTTTTCCTCCCTCATAATATTGACTCTGATAATGTTTTCATCACTACGTGGCAGCAGCGGATCAGATGAACAGCATTCTGCACAGACCAAACACAGCGAGGCTTCTGCGAGAGTAAAGGACTGAAGGACTAATGTTGCTCTTACCTTTTTACCTCTGAATCAATAAAAGAGTCTTTTTGAGTCACGCCTGAGTAAGAAGGGTGTGTGTGCTGTTCACTCATTGAGACGTGCACTTGCTCTACATTTAGAGGTCTATTGGTGTGAGTGTTTCGAGAAAATGGACATGAAAATATACAGAATTGGCTGTAATTATACGAGAAGGTTTATTTAAGTTTGAGGGTAACGGGGAGGAAGAAAAGACAGACAGACAGAAATCCAGATGAGGGGCTTGTGCGCGTGTTGAGTAGAGTGGGTTAAGCCTTTGTGCGTGTGTGTGTTTAAGTGTGTGTGTGTGTGTGTGTGTGTGTCTGTATTTTACATTGTGGCTTGATGATGTTGTCTGGGCCAATCTGCTGGAGTGAATGGTTTGAATTTACTAGTCCACGACAGTCAAATTGTCCTAATCACTAAGTAAATAGATACTTCCCCAAGCTATCAGAGCACACACGCTGACAAAACGGCTTGTGAGGAGGAGGTGGAGGGCCGAAAAAACAGAAAACTCTCACTGTTAATTGTTGTTTTCCTTCTTATTCCAACCTATAAACACCCGGTGTAATTATTCATAAGTGCCACTTTGATTCGGGCAAATTTGTTTGAAAGAGGCTTAAGGTGTTTCACTTGAGTTATTCCCTCACAGAGTTGGGGTTTATGCACTAAGGGTCTCTTTCTTGCAGTGTTTTCACTTAAATTGAAGCTGAGAGACGGGGGTTGGATCGAGTTACACACCTTGTGCCCCTTTCTGAATGACTTGCCTCTAATCTAACCCAATCTGGCTTTCTGCAAACCTTATGGTGCTATATTTCTTTACATGCAACGGGTCTTAAGATAGGATAACAACTGATGAAGATAATCCACTCAAATGAATTAGATTTGTTAAAAAAAGGCGCTTTTAGCCGCAGTGAATCCACCGCCTCCTGTAAACATTTAATTAAAGTTTACAGCGGATTATGTCCTGAAACTTGAGTCTATCTTGATTTAAAAGCACAAACAAATGGGCACACTCATAACACAGGAAATTTGCTGGGATAAGCATGTGCAACGGGGCATTTATACCACATTATACCTCTCAGCAAATACATAACAAATACAATTCAAAAGTTATTCGATCTGTCAGGAACATGTTTATAAAAGTTTCAGATGTTTTATATTTTTAAATTGAGTTAGCTTTAAGATTCTACGCTTTTGTTTTACTGTGACATAAAACATTATTGAGTCATTTATAGCGTCCACACTGAAGTCTCTCTCCATGACGCGAATGAAATACGCTTTGAGTTCTTTGAAAAATTTGAAAAATACCGTGTTTGTTGTTCGAAAATCAAGGCCCAGTCAAGTTAGCTCACGGTTCACCACTGATTTGAACATTAGAGTGTAGTTCAGGCCAAGTCAGCAACCCAACACCAGAGTATAGAGTGTCTGTCATGCCTGGTTTACACTGGACCCATGTCTGGAACAGGAGAAGTGAGGATCCTGTGACACGGCCAAGATTGAAACCCTCAAGTGGGGCACATCCCACACAGTGTGTTGGCAGAGGAGGAAGACGAGGAGGAGGAGGAGGGGTTACCAAAAAATGCCATTGGATATGTTTGACACAGATCTGATGTTTGGGCATTTTCCACTTTGAAATTATGAGAAATAAATTTACCAGCTTTAGTTATGAGTTATTACAGAGCCTTATGGCATGTGTTGAAGGTGATTCTCTGTGTGTGATGAAGAAATTACGTTACATGGTGGAATAAGAGCTTCAGGACAGCTACATAAATCAATTTTTAAGGTTTTACTGTACTGGTGTTTGATATGTGACAGTAAAATAAACTCTGACTTGGCCAAAGAGCGTATGAAAAAGAATGTGGACATGAAATCAAATCTAATATAACAAAATAAAGCCGTATTTTTTATTTTGACTCTTAAGTGATTTGGTTTCCTGTACTGTAATACATTGGCTGTGTATGAGGGAAAAAAATAAGGGCACTAGATCGTCTAGACACTTGTGTATCAGATGTCCACATAACACAGCTTATAGGAGCTCTCAGTCATCTAAACGGACCTAAACAGCAGCCGCGAGCTTTACAGTCTTACATTAACGACAATACCAAATACCACAACCTTCCTTTAAGCTGTAAACTGTAAATGAGGCAGCCCAGCGTGTGTGTGTGTGTGTGCAAGTGAGAACTGCTCTAATAGACCTGTAGCAGTTTGTACTGGAAACACAGTTTTTACAGCATGTGCATAAGCGTGCGTGTGTGTGTGTGTGTGTGTGTGTGTGTGTGTGTGTGTGTGTGTGTGTGTGTGTGTGTGTGTGTGTGTGTGTGTGTGTGTGTGTGTGTGTGTGTGGAGTGTGCATCCAATGTTTCTGTGAGTCAGAGTTAGTGTGTGTGTGTTTATGGGCTAATTAGGACTGCAGTTACACTATAATTAGTTTTGTGGCATTCCCACAGCACAGAGGATCGTGTTGCAGCTCATATGCATAATTAGGGAAAATAAACATTGAGGCCTTTGTTTGGCTGCTATGAATCTTTCAACACTTTCCTTTTTTTTTTCTTCTGTTTCCCCTCTCCTCTTATCTTCTCTTGCTCTAAAAAAAAAAACTCACTTTCTTACTTTCTTCCTTTCCTTCCAGTTTTCAGGGGGTAAATCGATGGGAGGAGACCCATTTCTATTGCATATCAAGCAAAAATGCACACACATATACACGTGTCACCACTTGGATTCTTAAGAGGCATCCATAAAGGTGTAGACAGATTGAAGACAGAAAGCAGAGTGTCCATAAAGGTCTAATGCAGGATCAATTAAGAAGTAGGAGGCAAGCAGTATAAAATGTCTCAAAGCACACAAACACGCACACACACACACACACACACACACACACACACACACACACACACACACACACACACACACACACACACACACACACACACACACACACACACACACACACACACACACACTCAATTCAAATTTGGATGTAAGAAACTACTTCTGTCTTAATTCTGGTTTACAGTACACATCTGGTTTTGCCTCCGGTTGCATTGGATGACCAACACTATCCGAACAAGTTATAGGCTTTGTCGTAAAATCTCGAAGTATATAAGTCATAAATCAATCACTGTTTGTGTGGGCATTCAGTTTCAAGCCTGTAAGAAAACTTTAAGAAAAAATAAACTCTTTTTCCACCTCTGCTGCTCTGTTTCTCATATTTTTTATTCACACTGACTCTCCAGAGTAGACACATGATGTCAATCCCTCTATTTATTATGTTTATTTTGCTCGCACTCTCCTCATAACAAGCTGGAAATGTCCGCCTCAGTTTCTTGCTATGTGTCTTTTGGCTGGACATTAGAAGACATGACAGCGAGGAGTCTATTTTCCCTGTGTGTGCGCGTGTGCATGGATGTGTGTTACTGACAAATTTTTCTTTACACTTCACATTGACATTGACATTAGCCATTTGGATCTGTGCATATTTGTGTTTCTCCAAAAAATCACGGGCCACGCTCACTTTGCAGCAGCTGACGTGTGTATTTGTTTGCGTATGCAAAAGTGTGTGAGGGAGTGTGTCACCGTGTTTACAAATCTCTCTAATGAGAATAAATTGAGGTGCAGCACCATTTTTTAAGCCATGGTTCAAAAACTGCATGTTGCCAAAGACATTTCAGATCAAGGAGAAAGTTACTCCCAGACCTCATTCATCCATTCCCTTTGAGCTGTATTTACAAGGTTGATTTTAAGATGGTTGGTGACCTGAGGGTGTTTATAAGGCAGGTTTAGCTTGTGAACATCTCAGAAGTCACTGAAACCGACTCGACACAGGGAAAAGGAATTAGTTCCAGGGAGGAGGGGGGAGGAAGAATGAAGTGGGAAGAGAGGAGTGCAAGATGAAAATAAAAAGAGGAGAAAGAGTGTAAAAACAAAACTATGTAGTACTGCTTTTGTTATTTATCAAAATAGTATTTACAGTGAAGCAGCAAAACATGTCTTTCCTTTATTTTGGTGATACCCCTAAAGAATTTAAAGCAAAATGCATGTAGACAGAAATATTGGATATATAGGTGTTATAAAGCTACAGATGTAAAGCTGTATTATAGTGCATATTAATATCTCTGCGTGTGTGTTGGTGGTGTGTTTTTTAAGGCATGCACACTTGCAGATTTTAGGCTGCATAGAGAACAAATGTTCTGAACGCGCTAAATAGCCAACTTGTTGATAATCAGCCTGCCCTCAAATGTGTTGGGATTTACATGCATATGCACATATTTGACTGTTTTTTGAGAGTAGATTCAGATTAGATTCATTCATCTGGAAAATAAAGGGGAAACCAATCATCTTATCTATGTTGATGTGAAGGCTCATTCATTTTCGCACTTTTTGCAGGCACAACACACATACAAGCTCTCCTGAATGCATAAAATGAGCCCAAACTAGGACTGGGCAATTATATAACAGTGAGTAATGATCGTGATATATTTCAGTTCGATCATGGTTATCAGCTGTGAGCATATTTACCTGATCAAACATAGCGGAAATGTGCGTGACAACAGCCAATCAGTGTCAAGCTTTTCTTGCTCACTTCTGTAAGTTGTCAGAGAAGTAAACAGAATGATTGAACGTAGAGCTAAACGCAGAGCAAAGGGCAGCTAAATAGTTGTCAGCGATGACTTTAAATCATCCTCCTAAGATGCCATTGTTGAGAAGAAAAGTTACTCAAAGCAGTTACTTGTGTGGCAGAGGTTTAGGCATCTCCAAAGTGACGTCAAGCAATGAAGCCAATGTGCAAGGTATGTCGGCAGTTGGTGCCTTAAAAACACAACAGATCTGTTTAATCATTTGAAGAAGTACTTCCTGAGTGATTATGCGGAAAGCAAGAAAATTTGAGCGGAGTCTGCCACTGCTGACGGCACAAGTAGCATTAGCTACTAGTGGTGCAGCCACAAGACCAAAGCAGCAATCAATCGTATCATCTACGTTTACATCATCTAATGTTTACATTTTAAGGCATCTTCATTATTCCTGAGGGAGCGATTTGTTTATTTTGGGTCTTGCATACCTGCAAAAACACTCAGGACTGTAAACAAGTTCACTGTATTATTAAGTATTTATCTACTTTTGTTATACTGTTGAGTTAAAATGGTTATTTATATTTTCATAAGTTTATTTTGCTTTGTTATTTACTTAGTATGTTAATAAAATTTTGAACTAATCTCTAGTTTCTTTAGCTTTTAGTAAAGATGCCTTAAAATTGGCAGTTGAAAAAAATACAAAAAAAGTGATAATAATCGAGATTAGAAGATATGATAAAATATGTTGTGATATATTTTTTTTGCCAAATCGCCTAGTCCTAGCCCAAACTTTGAAACCCTCTTGGCCGACCAGACTTTTGCTAAAATAAGAGCAAAATATTCCAACGCCATTGCCTGATGTTGTGGCTTCATCATGACTAGCACTTGAAAATCCTTTCATGAAATGTCACGGTGTGCACATACATCAACTCAGTGTTTGGTTTGATTGTGCGAAGTAGAAATAGCTGATCACACAGAATGAATTTAGATGGATTTGGGGGATTTATTTTCAGCCAAGGTCACATAAACACTGCCTAATAGAAAAGATTTCATTACCCTCAAATGCACTTAACTCTACTTACACATACCACCACTCGCACACTTAAAAAGCAGACACATACACAGGCACACCTGTAAAAGCTGAGCGTTAAAGGATAGTGATTACATATTTCCAAACAAAGTAGCAGAGGGAGAAGGAAAAGACACACAGTTGCCCCTCTAGCCATTGCTGAGCCCTTTTTGTCCAACAGCTGCACTTCCTCACTGCTCCGACTCAGCACATTTCCATCAAGCACCTCTGCCAGACCACATCACACTGCAACAACAGCTAACTTCAACACACACGGACAGCTGAGTGCATTAGCTGTGTAGATTAATGAAAACGTCTCGCTGAACAAGGAAGAGAATACCTTGGGCTGTGAAATTGCTTGCAGATTGCTGTGTGTGTGTGTAAACATTTCTGGGGCAAAAATAGCATGTTTCATCTCACACCATGTTCTTCCCTACTACTACTACTACTACTACTTGTCCTCTGTCTATCCTTCCTTGCCTCCTTCCCCTTGCACCTCCATGCCGACCATTAATTTACACTTGTCAAGAGGTTGCCATTAAGCTCAAAAAGCCTGTGCTGAAATTTTATTACAAAACCATTTGTATTCCTGAAAGAAAAATAAATCCAACGTCCCCTTCGACTGCATTAGAGCAGCGGTTTGGTGATTTGTTTAGGTTGATAACACTCATGTCCCGGCAGCCACTCAAACTGGGCCGCGGCTGGAAAATAAGTACACCCTCTCTGTCTTCCATGCTTGCTTTCTTTCCTTGTACAAGGGCTCTTTTCTGAATGGTAACCAGCTGGCTGTAACATAAAGTCATACTTTATTTGACTTCTATTAGGAGAACAAGACGTCTAATGAAGAGGGCTGTTTATGCACTGTGGGGTCTATATGTCCATGGAGGGGGGAAAAAGAAAGTAAGGAAGGGAGGAGGGGAACTGGTCTCAATAAAGCAGTTGGACTTGCTCAAAGCTCTTGTAAAAGCAAGTGGATCCAATCAAAACGACAAGGAGGGGGACGGCTCACAGGGTGGATCGTGTCCCAAAAATGTCCCACTGACTGTTTTTACTTTTCCACTAATCTACGCTTTTCTGCGTGCAAGCCTGAGAGTCTTTACTACAAGAATGAGACATTCATGCAGAATTACATTTATCGTTTCAATCAGGAACTACAAATCGTTCCATCCCCTGTTGAAAAACTTTTATCTCAGGCTGTTTGGCTGTTTCGTGGTTGTTTCATGACAGAATCCATACCCAGGCACAGGCAGATTGAGGTTTTATCTTTCTGACATAGTAGCAATTGTACAATACAATGGCCTTGAAAAAGTAATGGCTATTCACATGGAGCTGCCAGAATGAAACCCAACTCTAGATGACTGGGGGAATGTTCCCACATCTCTTGTTAAATTGTCTCTGTCTGCTCATTCATTTTGGACAACTTTTTTTTTTCTTCTTTCGATTTCTCTGATCCTCTTTTCTGTCTTCCTTTTGCTCTTGGCTCTGTCTCTCCATTGGGCTTTGTTTGAAGTCTGCTTCAGGCCAGTAAAGTCCCCCCTCCCCGTTCTTACTATTGCTGTGTAAATGACAGCTAGTGAAACTTGATACACTGGCCCACCATTAACAAAAAGCCAAGATAGCCATGGCCGCTAGCTCTGTTAATCAAATTCACCGCAATTGTCATCTGAAGATTTTAAAGGACGCAGAGGGAAAAGAATGAGACGAACCTCTGAACCTGCAGCCCTAGGGTCAGTGTGTATGTGTGTGTATGTGTGTCTTCAGGGATCGTCTGGGAGTTTGTATATGGTCATGCTGAGTTAAGGAGCCGTGTCTGAGCTCTCCTGAGGGAGCCTACGGTCCACCCACTCTCCGTCTCTGAGTCTGGTTGTCTGTCTCTATGTCTCCTTGTGTTAAATCCTCCCACCCGCCCTGTCTGTTTTTACTTTTCTCTTTCAGCCTCATTATCAAACACCTTATTTTCAGCTGTGACTTTTAGGCTAATTTATGTACAGCTGTTTTAAGCCCTGTTGAGCTATTTTTAAGACTATCAAGTGGGGTTAGGGTTAGTGTTGGCTTTGGTCTTATACTAGTGTCTCAGTGATAGTTTTTCAACATTTTTTCTGCTTATTTCCATCCATTTTAACTTTTTTCAGCAATGATGCAACAATGAAAGAAGTACTAAGTAAATTTTATTGAAAAGGCAATAATAATGTAAATCTATATTTCTCACAAAGTTTTGCCCTATTGACTAATTTTGTAAGCAAAAATGTGGCACCACATACAGTATATCATCAGTCGCTGCAGTTTTAAAAAGGAGCTCCAGGTTCTGAAACCAGCTCACTGCACACTTCTGACATTTTTTCATTTCTGTTAAACCCTGATCCCAATCCAACATGTGGCTCTTCCATCAGTTGAGGTCTGGTCTTACAAAGGAGTGGGAGGTGGTGTAAGATCTCTTTGAGCAATCCAGAGTTCACAATGAACAGTAACAGTTATGTGTATTTGTTTTTTGTTCTTTGCACCAATGCACCGTATTCTTCGTTTTACAAGTATCACAATGTTTCTGCACTCATAAACCAGGCTGAGATGTTTAGCACCTGCTGTACTCTATTGAAAAATTACAATTCATAATGCTGCATGATAAGCTGAAACAATGTGAAACTTTTTTATGCAGTTTTAATTCTGAAAATAAATGAAGATTTAGACAAATATCAAAATAATGTGACACATGATGGCGCCATTAATCGTAGTGGTGTTTTTTGTGAGCCAATGGCGGCTCAACTAGCAAAAGGAGTTGAGTGAGCCAACTCCCAATTGACAACCTGCATGACTTCACATCACTCAGCAAGCGTTTCACTGGGCAACAGACCGTATTACAACATAGGGCAAATATGCACTTTATCGCCTACTCAAGCCTTTGATTCTCCTTTCTGCTCCATTTGGATTTGACATAAATTGTGCAATATGGTAGTCTTGATTTCTGCTCCAGGCGGACAAGCAGCTGGCTGCAGGGGATGAAAGACATAGAGAGGGAGGAGTGAGGGGCCAGTTAACTGCAGAAATTTAATTCTGTTCATCCCAAATGAAGCATTCGAATTGTGACTGTGTTTATGTGAGTATCAGCGCATGCCGGTTCGCACCCGTGTGCTACTGACCGCGTGTTTAACAAGGCGTCCCAGTGATCCTTCAAGCACACGTGTTTACCCAAAGTCCTGACCTCTTTGCACTGACACTTTCCCTGCTGATATAAATACCACACACACACACAGACACACATATGGCAGCAACAGTGCAGGTAACTCAACCCCCATTGTCCTCCATTCTCCCCATTGGCTGACACCTGCCACATGTCCCTGCTCTCAGCCAATCAGATTCTGCATCGCTGATGATACAAAGGATATTTTTAAACCAAGCACTTGTTGTTGAGAGGCCTTCTGTAAAAATTGTGTTAGGGTGGGAGTAGGATCATATTAGGTTGCAGCATGTGTGTGTATGTGTGTTGTGTGTGTGAAACAGGATAGGTCAGAGGAGCCTGCGCTAATATGTCCAGAAGAATGCTCCTGACGAGGTGCTAACTCGCAGTGATTGCAACTGGTAGTGGTGGGGGTCGAGGGGAGAGAGTGAGAGAAATACATAAATGGGTATTTAGATAGAGTGAGAGAAAGAGATAGAAAGAGACAGAGAGAAAGAGAGAAAGAGGGGGAGAGAGAGAGAGAAAGAGGCAGAAAGGTGGGGTGGGTGGGTAAAAAGAGAGAGAAGGTGTTCCAGTTTTATTTGGGTGGCTGTGGAAAGGTCCCATCATGCATCATATTGACAGGACATTCGTCAAACTCAGTGTGATGGAACTGGCCTGAGTCTCGGCTGTCACGTCGCATGGCTCCAGTTACCCCGACATATATCTTGTTGGCAAAAACAGTTCAAAGAGTGTGACGGATTAAGAGTGAAAGTGATTTAGAAAAGAGCCTATATTTGAGCATAGACAATTAATTCAATAAAGCGGGTTTACAAAATAATACCACTACCTATTCATACTTAAGTTTCTGGCTAAAATATCTCATCACACTTAACATAAACCACCTTGGCCTGACAAATCCAGATATAGATCTTTTTTCAAGATATTACAAGCTAAAAATGAAGAGCAATGAGTACAACTGGCAACAAGTAAAACTATGTTGATGAACTTTGTTGAAACAAGATGTAGCAGTTTGTAAAGTTTCAATGAGTTCCAAGTTGTTGTGTAGCATTCATAAACGGTTGTGTGCTTATTTGTCATATTAGCCTATTGACTGAAAATTTCCTCAAAAAGTTCCAATCGGTCCATGAAACCAAGATGCCAGATAACTTTTTTCCTCTTAAGTAATCTGTTCTCTATTGTTTTTACATTTTTAGACATATGATGGGCATATTAAAGAAAAGAAGGGTCAAGTAACAAAACGAAGGGTTATCCCCTTATGTTGCACGCATTCTTCTTTCAGTGTTATAACACAGACACTACCAACAGTTGGAGATGTCCCGATCTGCTTTTTTGACCCCAGAGTCGATCAGAATTTCTAGTTTTAAATATCTGCTTATACCAAGTCCCAACCTGATACTTGTATTTGCCCAAAGCTGCACTAATTCCAAAACACTCAATTCCAGAACTCTCGGTTACGCTCTGTTTCTTGTGTGTCTACATTGTGTGAAAAACTGAGCTCAGTAATAGATGACTTAAATAATATGAATCAGATGATCAGCTCAAATACTGATCACAAAAAAAAATGCCCGGATTGATCCCTATAATTAAGGCTGGGATCTGGACATCTTACCAGCATTGCATATCACTAACGAACAGTTCCATCAGAGGATGGTGTGATGTGCTTGTTGTGGTTTGTGCAGTCTTCATGGCTCTCAAGACTGCAGCAGTTTCAGACTTCTGACTACTTAAAGCACTTTTACATTACATATCACATTCACACACATATTTACACAGTGGTGGAAGAGGCTGCTATGCATAGAGCCCATCAGTTTTGGATTAAGTCCATTCACACACCCCTGGGCATGGCCAGCAGGGTGGATTGGGTCAAGTGTCTTGCCCAAGGACACATCGGCATGTGGACAGCGGAACCTGGGATCAAACCCCTGACCTTCAGATTGGGAAACAAACTCTACCACTGAGCCACAGCTGCCCCTCTTTCATTGGCCGAGCTTCACAAGCAACTTGGTCAACTGAAGTCAACATTGTCTGTCAACATACTTCAGCCTTTTAATGCTACAGAGAAATAAAAAAGACATACTCTGACTTGGAGGGTAGGTTGATTAAAATATGCAGGGAAAAAAGTACCAGACCTTGTTTTGAGATGTAATCTTCTCAGCTCATCACCTTGCTAGCATTTATTAAGTCTGATTATAGTCACACTGATGGGTTAAAACACCCTGAAGGGCTCCCAACAGTGCTGGAAATTGAGGAAAACCTGTGACAGCGAACTGTTACCACTGTATAAACCGCATGGAAATGTGTGTGTACAGAGTGTCTGTGTGCATTTACATGTGTCTGTGTGTGCAGCCAGTCAGCATATGGTCAGGGCTGAACATTAAGAGTGGAATTTATGTAAAAGGTTCACATATTCAGCAGCCATTTCCTAGTGATGTTCAGAATCAGTGTTTCCATGCCGTTTTTTTAACTCCAAAGAAAAGAGAGTGGGGGAGAAACAGGTAATTTCTTCATCGACCTTGAAGTCAAATCACCACCAAAACCACAACCTTTATCCTCATGCTCTCTTTCTACATAACTCTCACACTTTATACTCTGTGTTTTTTACCTGTCTGCTTCTTGCATTTGTGTCTATGTGTGTAAGAACATGCCTGTCTGCATCTGCATCTCATTGTGCACATGCATTTATTTGTATGTCTGTGTTTATCGATACAGCTAATGGATTTTCTGCAGGCCTAAAGTTTGTTTGTTCTGTAACCTAATACAGCGGTCGGTTTATAAGGCAAGCCTTCAGAATAGAAGCATGACTCATGACTCTGTCTGACACAACCATCAATGACCTGACACCCATATCAGGTAGCAAGGGAGGGAAAGCAGGATGGAGGGAATAAGAGAAGGAGCTGTGATGATCGATTCAACATCAAGGCAAGTTTTGACCCTAAAGAGAGGGAAAAGAAAAGTTTTTAAGGCAGGGCAAAGAAAAGAAGGAAAGAAGACAAACATGCAGCAAAAGACTGAAAAGGAAAAAGCAGGACCCTAACTGGACACTAAAACCAGATTATGTTCTCAGTAAATGGTGGATGAAAGTTATCAGCAAACGCAAGGATAAGACAGAGCATTACTCACACAAGTCAGGTAGAGTGACTGTCCTACTCATTTTCTACAGATGCCACATGAAAAAGACTGAAAGACATCTCACGCTCATGAAAGGTATATGAATCAAGCCCTCGATCAAACGTTGTGAATCTGATGGTAACAGATTTGAAAAGAGCTCTTAAGATACACAAAGAGTGACTGTAATGCAATTATGACTGCTCAACAGGATCTGGATAGGTACTGTAGCCAGGGCAACGGATACAAAGAGATAGTGACTTATATTTACAATAAATATGTGCGCATAAATTGGATATCAGTGAAGACCTATTGTAAGACCTATTGAGCAATTAAACTTCTTTTTGTTGGTATTACATAGAGCTGCAAAAAGGGCTTATACACAGTGACACATTTTTATTTCTCAAACTATTCATTTCACTCTCAAAGCTGACAGGCCTGCTGTGACTATGACAGTTAGACTTTGGTGAGCCCTGGTTTCACAGTCAATCATTTGATGGATGGACAATAGTTTAACAGAGGAAATGCTACAAAAGAAAAATCTGTGCAAAAACAAACTGAAACCAAATTTGGTTGATAGACCATCCTTGTGTTGCAAACTGCATTATATTGTTAATTGCTGCATAATGCAAATGCTTTGTCCAGCTGGTATCTCAGCTGTTAGCTTAAAGGGCTGCAAGCAGAATAACCTCTTGCACTTCAAGGTGGTGCAGCTACAGTTCTTGTGTTTTTATCAGTCAAAATGGCTCAGAATTTTTACGCTTTTTGAAAACAGCATAAAGTGTATTCATATAAATTCCATGTTAACTGTTTTAAGTACTAAACTTTAGGTCATCCACTGTTGTGCTGTGATAAAAATGCACTAATGTTCTAACATGTTGGTATTTTCAGAGAAACACTTTCAACAGATATATAACGTTTGAGACATTTATCACTCTGTGTTTGGAGAAACTTCCTGTTTTACACTTTACAGTAATGAACTTTGGAACAGATCGAATACATCCCCTTGGAGGACGTCATCAGTTCTCGCTTAAACAACCTTTTCAGAAACAAATCCCAAATTTCCTTTACATGAACTTTAACCCCTCACACCTCTACTCCCCAGTATTTTGCCCTCTCTGTCTCATTCTGTCTTGGGCCCTTCTCCAGCAACAGCTTCAACCGTCTCCCTGCATTGTTTGGAGTAAAAAAGGATGGATCGTCTTACCTTTACAGGAAGACAGAAAAAAAATAGACAGAACTTAAAACTCACTGAAAACACAAGGGAGGAAAGGGGGAAGAGCTGGCAGGGGCAGGAGTTGGGGGATGAGGGGGAGGTGAGTTGTCCTTTTGTAAATATGAAGCTATTGTAACACCTAAGAGGTGGACTCTCTTTCTAAATTTGGAAAAGAATAAATATCACGACATGATACAAACTTTTTTTAACAAGGATCAACTGTTGAGAACAAACACATTTTAAATACACTCATGCACACACATACACGTGCACACTGTGGCATGTTGTGTCATGCAAACCTCAATGTGGTGCACCATGACTGCAGTATGATTCATGACATTAATTAGAAGAGTTGATACTAAACAGTATTAATGACTTCTCAGGTTACATTTACTCTCTGAATCACCGACACTGGAAAACCACTGACCTGTTTGCACTGATCTTCACTGTGGATGAAGATGTCAACACTTGCCCTCACTGCTTGTTTCCTGTCTGGGTTTGGAGTCGCAATTCAAATTAGAGGCAAAACTGAATGTTTTTTATGGCTGCTCATTTCGCATAATGGTGGGTTTGTGTTAAAAAAAACCAAACATTACGTTAGTTTGTTCTCAACCATCAAGATTAGGGCTGAAATTTGGAGAGTGAAGGGAAATATTGCTTCTTGAGCATCCTTTACTCATGTTTATTGGCTTTTTTTACCAAAACAAAATGCTAAATGTATAACCTATAACAAAACCACAAAACGTTTCAATGCTTACATTAATATATATACATTATCAGACTTAAAAGAGGTCTTGTTTGCACTTGGTCAACATTAATAGCACAAGTTGCTGAATAACATGCTGATTAAAGTGGTGAATGAAGGATGTTATGACTAGTCCAATAAAATGAAATGAATTTGTTATATAAATATTAGAAAGATACTACTTTATTTATCCTTTTGGGAGTTCCTTCAAGGAAATTATGAACCTATTACAGCGGAGAGCTTCCACTAAAGAAACCCAGAAAAAACTGAAATGTGCTTTATGCATTTAAAGCGAAAATGATGCAGGAATAACCCAAAACAAAATATCTAATTTTGGACACATGTAAAGGAACATAGGGTTTCGAAATCAACATTGTGTCTCTTATGTCAGGTATTCGGTACAGTGCTCCTCTGATTTTGGTAGGGAGATCCAAAATCAGAGTGCAATCCACGTCTCGCCCTGCCTGTGAGCCATATCAGAGGGACTTCACAGAAAATTGAGACTTCTCACACACACACACACACACACACAGGGTGGATGTTATCGCCATGATCAGGTATGTATGAGAAAAACGACACACACAGACTCACTTGCCCTCTAGATAAGGAGGTACAAGTTTCCAGCTTTCTACTGCAGCCATACCCTGTTACTAATACTCTGCCCTGGGCATGCACGCCTACACACATACACACACACACGCTAACGCACACACACACCAAGCCCCGGGGCACAGGAACATCAACTTCCACTGTGAGCCTGTGTTTCTCACCCTTTCGCTGTCTCTCACCTCTTGATCACCTCTAAGCTCACACTGTGACCTTTTCACACCTGCTCACATTAAACAAAGACAAACACATTGAAGAGTGAGAATTAATTGCCCGTAAAAAGCACACAATTCACTGTTTCCAGGTCTCAAGATGTTATACATCCAGCAACCATACACATGGTATTGTTTTAACCTGCATTTGTGGGTGCAGTAACAAAGTCTGTTCACAAGCAGCGGTTCTTGGAGGTGATTTGAGCTCAGGCAGAGATTTTCAGGACAGAGTCATGTCATGTTTTATTGCAGCTAAGGAAGCTGAAGAAGATCACAACCATGCAGTACTAACTTCTGAAGAGATCATATAGAAGACAGTAGCATCATGCTGTACATCAACATCGTATTTTCTCTGTTGATTCTTTAAACTGTAAGGTGATCCTGCTGGGATATTTTGCTAAGGTAAAACGATCTGAGAACAAAAATTTGGAACATTAATTAGTGGTTTTGATTTCAACAACTAAATCCAACCTGTCACACTGTTATTAAATCCTTAATTACCACAAGCAGTATAGAAACTATTCCTCATGACTTAATGTGACACAAAGGATTGTATGACTTTGTTTCCCACACACCTTCCTTTAGGCTGCATTTGCCCTTTTGACTTCAATAAATCAAAACAATAAACATGTGACTGATTTACAGCCAACACATAAAGGTGCAACAGGATTAGCAGCTTTGCAACTCGACACTAAATTGCAGACAGATGTCTCCTTTTATTTGTCACTCATCTTTCTGTCCCTGTGTTCCTTTTCTTTATTTTATTTTTCAACAGTTTAGTTGTGCACTGTTATGTTTGTTTGTATGAGATTGGAGAGAGAGGTCAGCAGACAGATATTATATACAATAATCAAACTACGAGTGACAAGAAAGTGCAGGTGAGCACACTTAAGGTTGCAAATGTCAGAGGACTAAGGGAACTCTTCTTCTCTGGAACAGGTGCGACTCACTTCCTCAAGGCCAGGTTCAAAAGTCATGCACCGAAATGTGAGGTCATGCGAGGGATACATGAAACCTAGCATTTCCTTACATCTGTGACACCTGCATCCTTTTGTCTCTGACTTCCATCTGCTGCATGTTGTTTAACTGCCTGTGTGCTGCCTTTTAGCAGACGAGGCAAAGTCACAAATACTCGGAATGAACCTTTTGTTCCATTTTTAAGTTCCTGTTTTATTTAATTAGATTTTAGTTACTTCCTAGTATTGGAAACAACACCTAAAATGCACCTAATGCAGGAATGGGACTGGTATTAGACTGAAAAGTGGACAATAATGGATTATACTTGGAGGCTAACTTTGTATTTTAAAGCAGGAGTACAGAATTACTGATACACAGCAAACACAGCTCCATGCTAGTGATTTTGTTAACACATATGGTTAATTGTGTTAAATGTGGAAAATGAATTTGTTAGAATCTGAAAATTGACCCTTTGCGCCATTTTTTTTTCTGCAACATGTCTCACAGCTGATGTAAAAGTGCGCCACATATTAACCTTAGGAAAATTTAAAGCATGGTCAATAGGTCAATCGTTGAGTCAAACTATGTAGCAGCTCTGCAAATAGAAAGAAATCAAATTTCAGCCTCCTTAAGCTGTGCTAAGTGGGACTTATTCAAGACTTGCCAGTGCTTTTCAGCCAGAGTAGAGACCGTTATTTGTGTTAAGAAGGCAGCGTGTCGAGTATCTGTGGACAACTATTTCTGAAAAATACAAGACATCTAAAAAAGAACAAAATAAAAAAATGAAATCCACAAGTTTTCCTCTATTTTTGCACAAATCTAGCATGAGTTTCCTAGTGATGGTGTTTCCACTAAGCTCAGCAGAAGCACTTGGATAGCATGACAACCTGTTGAATACATTTAAGTTGTACACACTAATGCACACAACTAAGTAAAGTCTTGACATTTTCACTCAGAGCGAGATTAGCCGAGCCTATCAACAGTTAAGGCATACACACAGGCAGAGTGAGCCGTTGTATGGACGGCTCCCACAGCACTAAACGGTAAACAGCAGGTTTTAGGTGACGGGGCTGGAATGTGGAAAATGCTCTTTCATAATAAGCTACTCTCTATCACTGCAGGGCAGGTCAGTCTCTGACTCTGTCAAAGTGTGTGAGTGCTGACGGTCAGCCCTCTGGTGTGGGTGAAGCTGTCACAGCCAATGGTATAGTGAGAGTGTGTATATTTATATGTGTGTGTTAAAGTGGTTGACTTAGCATGATGAAGTGGTTTCAAGCAGCAGAGATTAGATGTGTGAACAGCTGAGCACAAGGTTGCAAAAAGACTGAGCTGATATGTCTGGACTGTACACAAGCGTCTTCACGCTCTATTGTGCATGCACAGATAAGTGATAATGACATGTTTAAATTCTGAATGCATGTCAGGCTGTGGAAGATGAATTTATTAAATACTGATGGGATGTCTTGTTGCTGTGTCTACTGATCTCACAGTGCAATATATAAAAACTGATACAGAGCTTTTACTCAAAGTTCTAGACTTTGGGCCAAATTTCAGGCACATCAACACATCAGCCAGAATCAAAAGGGAAGTGTAGATGCTAAGTTTCACACTTAGCTGTAGCTTTGTGTTAGCACTTCAAAAAAAATTGCCTCGTCTAAACTTTATTTCTGTTTGATTTCAGAAAATTATACCAGTCAGAGAGGGATTTCTATTCTGTGACACAAATAAACAAGTTTTCAGTAATAGTAAGTCAGTTAGTTTGCTTGTTGTTTTTTTAGTATGCTAGTTAGTTTGTTAGCTTGTTCGGTAATCAGTAGATTATTTTCTCTGGGTTGTAGAGATATGCGTTTACACCAAAGGTGCTGAGAATTAAACTTAAATGAGAAATATATATGTGACTTTTCCAGTAAATATTTTGTGATTGCATGCAAGAATTATTGATCTAGTTAGTTACTTAGTTAGTCAGTAACTGAGGATTATTTGTTCCATTTAACCCCAATTAAATACATCTGAATTAAAGTGATATCTCTATGCTTTGGTTGATACCACTTAAACCTGATTGCACCAACTGAGTGATTAGCAACATACAGGAGCTGCTGTACAGCACTACACTGCTGCTTTCTTGCAAAAAGTATGCTTTGACTGATAAAAGCAAATGCTTGAATGCTTTATCCAAGAAAATAGTGATATTGAACTGGGCTGAGCAACTAGGGCATCAAACTTGGCAGTGAATAGACACAAGTACAGAGCTAGAAAGAGCAAGATTCAGATGCTGTACCTAAAGGGGGGTTAAAACTAACTGAGATGTGTGCACACCTGGGTAATACCATGAACAAAGACATCGTAAACGGACTGTACTTACACTTTACAGTATATAGCATTTTCCCAGTCTTCTGACCACACACAGTGCAGTGCCTTCACATTAAAGCATAGCATCACATTCACCCATTCCCACAACATTCATACAGTCTACTTGTAAAGTACCCATTAGTAATATCAGATCCCACTCACATATATTCTCAGTCTGCTGGCTATGCCTCCATGAGCAATCTGGGATTCAGTGTGTGACCCAAGGGCATTCTTTGGTATGTGGACTGTGTGAGCAAGGACAGGAGAGCCAACCTTATTAGACATCTGACACTAGACATTAGCCGGTATGAGACTCAGAGGGTATGATGAGTTTAAACTTTAAAAACCTGTGCACAAATAATACTACTACCACTAGGAATGATCTTAAATTGATTCTGTTATTTCAATACCGTCCCAAAAAAGGGCTTCTCTGTCTCTGTGATGGTCATCTAACAAGCATCTGTTTTCCTGGTTTCCCAAGATGACTAGTGCCATCTCATATAGTTTATGGTTCGATGGCTGGAGCAATAACACTAGCACCTTGTCAAACAGCCTAAGCTCGCAGCCAGAGCGGCAAATGATACACCAAACACACAGTCTGAGTGCCCTGAAAAGAAAAACACCCTGTCTAACCTCAGTTTAAACAACCAAAGATTTACCAAACTTGATCAAGATTGCAAACCTGTATGTAACCAACACAAGCATCTCTGAGTGTAGTACTTATAAACATCTTGGCACAAAGCATAAATACTTACACAACCCTCTTTTGACACTCTACCTGACACAATGCCAGTAAAAAAGGTGCAAATCTACGAGGTTCATTGGAAAGACAAACTGGTGTGACTACATCTGTCACTTTCATCAGCCTACAATGTTTTCCTCATTTTCATTTTCAGGCTTAGACGCAAACGAGTGAAAGAAGTAACACATTGTCCTGCCACAGACAGGCTGTCTCACTTCCTCACTGATGTGGTCTCCTGTCATCCCGGTGATCTATTTCCTGGTTGTTACCCATTTTTAGATAGGAGGAACTCAAGAGTAGGTGTGTGTCTATGTACGTCTGTGTGAGTCAGTGTGTCTGTCTGCTACCTGAGTAGTGACAGCAAAGAGTCACAGAGAGTTCATCCAACAAGAGTAGGAGGATCTGCCAGGACTGTCATGTCCCAACAACTTTACAGGAAAGCTGACACACACTCAGCTCCACAAAAACACACATACACACACATACTGATACACTTACAGAGGAAACAATGCCCTCTGTATTCTTTACATTGCCGTCAAAATGACAGATTTCTGGGAGCGAGACGATGAGGAAAATTAGATTTTCAGCGTGAGGATCAATTGTGGGAAAAACATCTCTGGGTGAGAACAAATATGTCAATAAACCACATTTTCCACTCTGTCAAAATGTCTTTTACCTGTTACAAAGATCTGTACCTGCAGCACCATGTTTTAATTGAAAGAAAGGAGGTGTAAGGTCACAGCCATGGAAAAAACATGAACTTTTTTCCCACATCTTCCCCCTGTCCCTAGAGTTCTCTGGAAGTCCCCCTCTGTGAAAGCTGAGCTGGGGTAGGTCCCTCACTCTACTCAGGGCTTTGCATCCATCGCCTTTGCCCATCAAAGGCCTTCTGTTTTAGGGTTAAAGAGTACTATTTCGAGGCCTTATGGTGGCATGAGGAGAAGGGCCCGGAGCGAGGAGGTGCTAAGTGAGCGGGGGCCAAGTCAGAGCCTGGGGAGGGAGTGGACGGAGGAGGCCGACTAATAGTCTCCTCACTGGGGAGAAGAGGAATGTCAGTGGGGAGGGAAGGAGAGACATGGCCAATATAAGGAGGGTATAAGTGTATATGTGTGTGTTATTTGAAGATGTGTGTATATCAACTGTGGTATTTTCCCCATAGCTCCTCCATTAAGGAAACCCTGGAGAAAAATACAGTAACTTAGCACTTCATTCATTTACCCAGCAGTCAGCCGTCATCTGTGTACCCACACCTATTGTATGTACATGCATTCACACAGGCAGACAGACAAGTAGATGCAAGACTGTAACTAGACACACACATTGACACACATTACTTCTCACATTAAAATACACTGCATGACACTGATACGGCCAGGGTTGCATGTTGAATTCCAACTGGGACAACTTAAAGCTTTTTTTTTTTTTACTTAGCCAACTGGGATTCACGCTTTAGGAAGGAAATCTACCTCTGAATACAGGAGAGGAAGTAAAACTACATCACTCTGTTTGAGAGATTGCTTCCTTTACTGCTGAAAAGTAATAGTATATTATAAATTATTGACTGAAAATATTTGAGGATAAATTATCATCAGTAAAAAAATACTTTTCACTCCAAGCTTATTATAGGAACGAGCTCAAGAATAGAAAAGTAACTCTGCCAAGATGTGCAGGTCACTCCTGTTGCAGTGCTATGCAAACTATTTGTCTAGTTAAACACTATATTAAGCTATGCCTACCAGCTGTGCGTCATTTCAAGCAACTGGTAAATAATCTGCACTTTAGATTTTAATTCAGTCGTTTAATAAAACAAGAGTATGAGAGAGGATATGGACCAGATTAAGAAGGAAATGTTTAAGATTTTAAGACGGAAAGTTTCATTTTTAATGAAGATGTAAAGGGAAAAAGTTGTAGATTTACAAATACAAAGTCTGGACTTTTAAATGATAAAGACGTTAATTAATTAACTAAACCGAAGTCATACATTTATGGGGGAAAGCTGTATATTTATAACAGTTAAGATGTTTTAACAATTTAACAAGTTTTAAGAATCAAGTTGTATATTTCTGAGAAAGCAGTTGTAATTACAGGTTTTAGTATATTTTTCTGTAAAATAACATAGGAAGGAAGCTTTGTAAGGCAGCCTTCAGAACAGACTCAGTTTCTTGCACATTCTATTCAGAATCCTGATTTTCATTTTAGCACAGGCAGTCGGCTGCTCATATAATCCTTCCCTACAAAATAACATACAGGCAAATCCAGAGGATACTGCTCATTTTCTGAAGGCCTCCTTTGGTTGATGAAAACATATTCACGCTCCCTCATACACAGCAACACATCAGCATCCAAATCTCATCAGACACATCCTTTGTTAATAAATGCCTACAAAAAATAGGGACTTGCAATTACAAAAAAACTCAACATAAATAATGAAGCCACCTTTACAAGTCAAGCAATCAAAAGTGATTTTGAAAAGCACAAATTCTGATTGTTATTGTGGCCTTTCGCGATTCTTGAAAGATTCCCCTTGATTTCTCCTTTTTTCCTTTTTTACATGCTGACCTTAAGAGTTCATCTTTTACCCTACTGAGGTGTGTAACTTTGGCAATATTGCATACAGAGTGACATTCCTTACGATAAAGTTATAACCACTGGCCAGCAGGGGAGAAGAATGAGATGTATGAAATAGATACTTAGGGTAAGACCCAAATGGAATTACCTATTAATGTAGTGTAGATACAGACACTGCATCTGTCTGTGCCAAAGAGTGACCATGCTCATGCGTTCGTGCATATTTAATAACCTGATCCTCATCTAACCCCGCTCAGCTTTGCAGCTCAATGCAGCAGACAATAAAAGACGGAAGAAGCAGAAAGGATGGATGGGAGGATGTGGCACTCCTGTGAAAATAAACGTGTGAAACAAACACCCAGAGTGTGGGGGTCGGGTTTCTCTGCTGTGATGACGGGGAGTATTAGTCAGAGCCCATTGTAATCGTAGCCTCAACAAATTACTGCAGAGAAATGAGTGATGGAACACACTGGGTCATACACAGGATTCAGGTCGGGATATTTTAAAGTATTTAGGTTTGCTTAATTTTTTGTATATGTGCGATGTAGTTGTCAACACACTAAAGACTGAGTAATCATTGACGATTGCTCTTGTGCATTTCAAACAGCAAGATTTATATAAGTATAGGCAAAATACACAGACAAAAGCTGGACAGGGGAACTTGATCAGAGCCCACCAGGCACCAGGGGATGACTAGTGACGGAACAACTGACATGAACATCATATTTCTGGGAATCCCCACATACAACAGCACACAATCAGTGGCACTGACCTTCTGTGTAATAAGCCTGATCTATGAGAATGGGAGAAACTGAGTTTTTGGCACCATCAAACAATAAATGCAGAGGATTTCCTCCCAAGATTTTTAGTGTGTCTTAATCAATTTTCTTTTACTAAGTGCCACAGGGGGTTCAAATAATCTAGAAGCTGGAATGCCAGTGGACTTAAACTGTTCTGATAATCTTCAAAAACTGTTTTAATTATTTAGTATTGTTGGACGACAATACTAAAAGATGCTTCTTATCCAAAATCTATCTTCTGTTTTGTAAGTAGTCTGTGGATGCACATGTGGACTGCTGAGGAGGCGTGTGAGAACATGACACAGATGTAAGCTCAGGTAGCAGTACAGTGTGTGTGAAAAAGAGGACATAATCTTGTTTTCGACCACAACATACCTACTTCCTTCTCGTCTCCTTAGTCTCACCTGAGCTAAAGGTCCTGGGAACAACACGCTTACTCTTGCGCTGAGTGACAACTCATGGCCTCTAGGCAGTCAGCTCCGCCTCAGGTGAGGTCTGACCCTCTCAAGTTTCCATCTAAATCCTGTCATTCATCTCCTGCCTGTGCCTCCCCTCTCTCTCTCATTTTCTCGTAAGGCACCTGAAGGCTTGCCGAGCCACCTGACAGCACTGCACCTACACATGAATTCAAGGTTTGCAGGACTTGCATGAAAACCATGTCAAACATGCTGCATTCGCAAAAAACTTAAATGATACTTCATAAATTGTTAGCATTGGGACGGCGAAACTATAAACTACTCAAACAACAACAACAAAAGATACACACTGGTAAAGTTGACAAAAATAGACTGATGACAAAAATGAAGTTACTGAAAATAACCCTAAATGCATGAATATGACACACCCAGTATTCGGTCTAACACAAAGTTGTGTCTTTATGTGTGTCTCTAGATTCTTGTGTGAGTGTGTGTGAGTGCGTGTGCGTGTGTGTGCATGTGTGCGCGCGTGTGCATGTGTGCGTGCGTGCGTGCGTGTGTGTGTTTTAAGTGCCTGTCTGTAAAGCCTGAGGTTGTGGGGTTTCTGTTACAGTGAAGCTTCCTTTCCCAGGTGAAAAAGCCAAACAGAGGAGCAGAGTA
Source organism: Xyrichtys novacula (assembly GCA_962446985.1). Lineage (NCBI taxonomy): Eukaryota > Metazoa > Chordata > Actinopteri > Labriformes > Labridae > Xyrichtys > Xyrichtys novacula. The sequence goes on along the minus strand of OY660874.1, from coordinate 17,680,137 downwards.
AAATCTCTAAGCCTCAGGGGACCACAACATAGACTGCACCCATCAAAGCTCCACAGCTACATACTTACCTGCCAATAAACTTCTTTACATTCACTCAGATTATTTGATCTGAATCATAATGGGATAATATAGAAAATGTTGGCACTGCTACTGTTATCCTATTTGATATGACAACAGCAAAAGCGAGAGATTTGTTGATATTATAAAAGTCCCTATAGGCTAGAAGGCAAAGAAGATCTGCTATGTATGTGAAGAAAAAGAGAGAACAAGAAAAGAGATGGATTTGAATTTAAGTATGTGTGCTGAAAATATAGACAAATGTAAAGGACTGTTATTGCAGCTCAGACAGTGTGACTGTGCAGGTGTGTGTGTATTAGTGTGTTGCTGTCTTTGAGTCAATCAGAGTCTTGGCACTGTGGTAAAAGCATGCAGAGAGCTGGCCAGAGGGAGGCAGTGAATGAGCTATGAGAAAATAAAACAAAAGGAGACAGGGATAATGTTCTCAGCCATTTAAGAAAAAGTGCCAAAAATGAGGTCTGAAAAATGTGTAAATTGAAACGGCTGTACCTCAAGCCATTCATTTCCTGCGGTAACTGGGTAAATATTATGAACCCTACTCTGAAATACTGAGCACACTATCCATCATGACTAACACAAGCCAAGCTTGAGCTCACTTTCTCTCAGCTACCAACATAATTAGTTAGAGAATTATAGGGTCTTGCAATTTGTGTGTGTGTGTGTCTGACAATGCTGTTTTGCCATAGACAAGCTCCTAAGTAGAGGAACATATCACCTCAGTCCAGAATACTGTTTTCTACAAAAGGCAGGCAGTGAACCAAGGCTACACACACATCCAGATAGAAGACCCATAAGTCCACAATTAAACCCCTCAGGAGTGTTGACTGGGTTTCATCCATAAAGCTTTTTTATTGTTAGGGATAGTGTTTTTCATCAAGAGCTTATTATGGAGAACACAGATGTAAGTCTCGCTTGGCTTTACAACAACACTTTCAGATTTACAACTTTTACAAGTATATATTGTATTGTAGACGAAGGAAAATAAGTTTTTTTTTGTGTGTAAATTTATTTTAAAAACATGAGTTGAGTATTGTGAACAGTAAAACACCGATAAAGATATTGCTCACTCTAAACTTGAACACTCACTTCGGAACAACCTACAACTGATTCAACACTTACTTTGATTTACTGTGTTCATGAAATGTCAATGCAAAAGCAGCTTTAAGAGAAACAAACTTTCCCTGAACACTTAGGCTTATCCTACCATTTTACTGACAAACTCCAGCAAATCCAAAAAAATTAATGTTCAACAGCTTTATATACTTCCTCATGTTGTCTTTGTCCTCTTTAGTGTTGCTGCCAGTGTAATAATCATTATCCTATCATGCCCCTATTAGTGGTAAGCATGTGTCCATACGAAAACATGTCTTTTCTTTAACTTTCGTTAAAAAATTTAACGACAAATTCAAAAATTGATATCATTAAGTATGTTTCATTAGATACATTTGTTTGTTATTTAATCTAGATACATTTTTGAAAGTTTGTGAGTAGTTGCTATTATCGTTGACGTCATAGTTACAATACGTGCTAAGTTTTTAAATGCATGTTATTAATTAAATTAAATAGGTTGTAAGTGCACCAAAGCAAGCAATGATTTTTTGCTACTTTTAAGTCGCTGTGTTTGAAGTGTGAAGCTTTCTGGGCATACAGGATTAGCATCTAATACAACAGAGATCCTAACAACAAGACAAAGTCATGTGCATGGGTGTCACTTGCAAACCAACACAGAAATAAACAAAGCCCTCTATGCAGCTATTCTATGATCAACCTATGTCATTCCCAACTAGAGTCTACAAATTTACTCTGACTGCTGATGACCGCTATAACCAAAAAAACTTCAATGCTAAATGTCTTCAACTGATTTAAGGGTTGATTCCATGCAACAACCGCGAGAAGCATGTTCAATCCAAATCATTGTTGCCAAGTCATGTCTGCCTCTAAATAAGGGTGTCAACTGTTGTAAATAAGAGAGACAGCTGGAGGCCTTCTCACTGCAGGACAGCACAACAGGACAAGGAGGAGAGGTAACTGGATGGATTTCTCTTTTCAATCCAACGCCTCCAAAACTATCAGCCAGCTGGCCAGACAGAAGCAAAGACTTCTGGGATAGATTTATTTGTAGTGGTGGTCTAAATTGGCCCCACATTAGGATGACCTCTCACTAAAAAATTAATAATGATGGTTCCAGTTGGAGTGTGTGTAGTATTCTGGCAGTCTCTTTTTGCCTGGCTCACTCTCTCTAAGCTGTTCTCCTGCACCAGTACCACACAAACCCGCACAGAGAAGCACATTACTAGAAGCACTTGCAAAGACACACATGCATGCACACACACACTTCCTCCTCCCTCCTCATCCCCACTTGGCTCTGGATGAACCAACCGCAGAACACAAAGAGGCTCAGGAGATAGAGCGTGATGACTAAAACTGCTTCTCATTCATCACTCTCTTTGCAACCCTCTCCTTTTCTCTCTCTCTCTTTTGCCCCCTAACTCGCCCATCATAAATACCAGTGGTGTGAAAAAATCCATTTCCCCATGTCCTCACACATGCACACTAAAATAGAGTCATTTCAATGCCTGTCTAAACAATCATTTTCATGTCTGAGGAGAGTCGAGCTGGTACTTAGCTGAAATAAACTCAATGCGCGTTGAACACCAGTGGCTTTAGAGCTGAAGTGTCAGCATTGAAAAGATACACAAAGAGGTGTTTATCTAGCAGACACAGCATGATTTGAAGCACATTGGCAGTGTAGTCACACTAGTAACAGATATTTTTAGGATTTTGAACCTACAGTCAACACTTGAAGGCTTGAAGGTCCCCTCATTATTCATTAGATAATTTAAAGGGATATTCCGGTGTAAAATCAATTTAGGGTCTAACACACTGTAACACTGAGTTAGACACCCCCTCGACAGATGAATGTTGCTGACCGCTTGCCTCTCTAGTTATACCAACTTTAGTAACGACCGCAGGATAGCAATACACAGCAGTCTGAGGAGCCACACACAAACCTCAACCAAAACGCCACTCTATAGCCACAAATAATGCTCAGCACAGCACCTAACTTCATCAACAGTACATATAGGGTCCAAGCCACAGCACTAGCCTCCAAACATCTTTTTAGCTTTGCCTGATTTCTTTAACAAAGAGACTAAACACAACTCACCTACTCTCTTCCAGCAGCCACTTGTTCGTGGCGAGACCTTAGGCCAGTCCATTACAGACTGTTGCGAGGTGACGCAGCTCAAGGAAGAACATTTATGATAATTTCTTTATCAATTCCTTGAAGTAATAATCATCATATTAATCATTTTGCACAGCAGACATTGTAGTTCTTCTGCCTTAGCGTCTCGGTCTGATTGCATTTCCATGAAGCAACGATCATAAATGTTCTTCCTTGAGCTGCCTCACCCCACAGCAGTCCGAAATTGACTGGCCTGAGGAAGAAACCCGTCACATTATGCCAAGAAAACAGTATAGAACTGCAGAGGAGTTCACTGAATTAGCTGCCTGTCTGGTCTTTTAAGTGTTGACCAAGTCCAGTAATCACCCCTTTTCAATGCAAAGTATTTACACATCTCATTGTTAATATGAATGTCTCTTAGGTGTGCCAACATCAGAGGTAGTAACAGAGGTGAGAGGGGATCAGTTTAGGGCCAGGAGCAGACAGGGAGGAACAGTGCTGTGTGTACGTGTGTCTAATTGCATGTGTATTTGGACGTTCCCCATGTGTGTTTGCCTCTTGTGCTCCTGGAAAGGAATGAAGCCATAAAAAACACACACACACACACACTGAGTAACCAATATTGAAATGTTGTGGGATCAATATGAAAGTACAAAGGTGTAATGACAGCAGAGTTCCATGACAGTGCTATTGCAAACACACAAAATGAAAAGCCAACAGACTTCAAGAACCCTCTTTCTTCAATGTTTTCCCTTTACTTCAACGTTTCATTTCCCCTCTTAGTGCCCTGTCTTGCTTATTTTCTCTTTCTCCTGTATCCATCACTCTCTTCACCACCACAGTGGCCAAATTATGCGGTTCTGCCTTTTTAAAGAACACCACAGTCGTCCACATTGGCAGCTTGAGAGCTGTCACTGAGACCGTTAGAAAACCATTAACATCGGATCACTCTCCTCCAATGCAATCACAGCCTGTTTGCCTTGGAAATGATGAGTGAAACAACAACAGTCGGTTACAACAAGGTCGCACGGGCCAAGTCTTGATTGACTGAGACGTGAGATTCAGGTGCTATATGTGCAATAACTTGTACATGCGTGAGGCAGAATGAATGAGGAAAATAAATGTTACCAAAAATATCAAAAATACAGAAAGGGCTGAAGAAATCGGCATTGGAGCTAAGAAAGAATATTCTGCTCCATATCTGTAAGGTGTCAAAGTTTGGCACACCTGACTTTCTTTTCATCTGCAGAGGAAAACAAGGTCATCCTCTCTATTCTTACACCATCACTCATTGGACATCCGTGTTCATATTTGCTCTCAATAAGCTACAGCTAACTTCCGCTTGTAGCCAAAGGTTCGAGGGCAGCAATGCAACGTGATCTGGCTTGTGTGCAAACACATGTATGTACACATATACATACAAAACACACGGTGAGCTGTCAAAGACCATCGGAGTGATCCTGAAGAATGTAAGAGTGGACCTATCATTATAGACATACACACACACTCACTCTGAAACTCTAGCGGTTTTCCAGCGGGTAGAAATATCATTATACAGTTAACTGTACATTACAAATGGGCTGCCAACTGTCTCTAGAGTACCACATGACCATCATCAGCTCGTATGATTGGCTGGCTGGCAGAATGGTATGAGTATCGGGTTAGCGATTGATTGGGTGAAGTGTGGTAGAACAGATGGAACAGAGAGGAAGTGTATCCCCAGGAAACCACACCAAACTATTGGGTTTTTCCACAGGCAGGTATGATGTATACACACACAGAGACACACGCACACGCGCACACTCACACACACTAACAAGACAATTCCTGAACCCACACCTCTTTTCCCCTCACTGCTTGGCTCTGACTCTTCCTGGCTCTCTCTCTCAGCCCTCAAAGGCTATTTAGTTCTGCATAGATCTTCATTATGTTTAATTACCTTCTCAGGTTTCATTGGAATGAATCCACATGTGAGGAGGCGTCCTTTTCCTCTCCTGAATCTGAAGCCATTTTTTATCTGGCTAAGAAACAATAAATCAATTAGGGACAAAAAGCAGAATTGACATACATTCCATGGTAATATTTAGATTGGAGTTATACTAAAAAATCTCAATGTTAGTCTTTTTTGCCCTGATGAGAACTGGGCTAACCACAGAAAAAATAGCGGTTGGTGAAAATAAGGTTTTGACCAAAATAAACTTGTTTGAGAAGGGGTTAAAAAAATAATGTTGTGAGCAAAACCAAATTTAAGAGGTATTGACATGGGAAAAAGAAACCTTCAAAACTATTTATTAGCCAAGAAAGGTTTTACCCGACAATGTAGACTGCAAAATGACTGGTCATTGTTCTTAATAAAAATACAGATTGTACAACACATGACAACTTGGAGCACTAACCTGTGGTATCAGTATTTTGAAAATATCAAATTGTTGAAGCCGACGGAAAAGTCAGTAAGGTAAAGGAAACACATCAATTACTAGTTCATTTGAAATCTTATTTTTTTTAAGAGATGGGACACCTGATTTTGATGTTACCAAAATGTTACTGCTGCTACTGTGAACATCAAGTTGTTATTTCAATGTTTGGGGATTTTTCTTGACGATTCACTTTACTCGACTACATTGCACATCATGCAAGCCAAATGACAAGACGAAATTGTCTCTGTTTACAACAGACACGCCTGACTGGAAAACACTGTGGGAGGCAGAGAGATTGTTGGAGAAGATGGCAGGCTAGCGATTTTATTTACCTCAGAAAATAGTCTCATACCATCCCTCCTTGGTGAACTATACAGTATATATTTCAATATTTACTTTAGGAGAAAGAGACTTAAAAGAAAATCCATCTGCATTGCTCCACTCTCTGAGTTCGTTCAACGACACAATTTTTCCTCAGAGGGAAAATAAATTGTTCAATATTTCTCCGTCATTACACTGGAACCAAACAGAGGAAAAAATAAACAAAAGCAACTGGAAATAGCCTCAGGGGCAAACAGCTAAACAAACGCTTTGTGGATTATTCTTTTTGCTTGATTCCTCTCACGTTTTTAGTCTGGTGGGAGGTCAGCTCATGCACTCTCTGGAAATAGGTGAGTGAATTGAAACTTTTACAAAAGATGGTCATGGATATAGCACTGCATGAATATCATGTGCAGTCACCTATTTAGGATTTTTTTACCCTTGCAGAGCTGTAACATTTAATGAAATTTTGAACAATGAGGCAGTGTGCCTTACTGTTTATAATTTGGCTTAAAAGACTAGATAAATCATGGACGTGGTCTAAGTAATGTCACCAATTTGATTCATTTATTTCCTGCTTTAAATATAAGCACTTTACTATATGAATTTCTTTGGCTCCTTTCATCAAACCTCAAGTGGACATTCATGGAACTGCAGCTTTCTGCAATGATGTCATTCTTAAACACAATAAATTGCTGCTTTTTCTGCCATTACACTGCCAGACAACAGACCAGCTGGAAGTAAAGCAACAAAAATATGATCCTTTACCAACCTTCCCACAAACATTTTCTGCCAGTAGTACTGAGAGGAAAAGTCAGCATCCTCTGCCAGGGATTTTACTCGTCTAGTGTGGGTGGATGACGTGGTGGGTGGCCATGGCTCAATGCAACGCACTTCTGAGCAGCCTTTGAGTTTGCTTCAATCTGTCTGTTATGTTGAAATAGAGATTCTACAGAATTTAAACATAATTGTTTAAACTCTAAGGAGAACCTTTAAAGCCTTTTCTTGGACTACACTAAGGAAATTTAAAATTAACAGGTGTTTATTACCTTGACTAAATGAGTGCAAAAGCTAAAAAGATCAGAAAAGAAGGATTGAACAGCTGGGTGATCATCTGATCTAAAATTAACATCAAACGATTGTTTCTCTATTAAACCCACCCAGCTGAATATGTGTTTTATATCTGCCATAATTTGTACTTTCTGTCTGTGTGATTGATTGAAAAGTTCTCTTCCAGAGACAACTTTTAGTTTGTTATGGCCGATCACTGAGGAAAATTGTTAAGTCTTGGTGTGATCATGCTCTATTTTTGTAAGTGTGCAGCCCACTGTGTTGAATTCCTCTTCACTACAGAGGCCTGTGTGGGATTTGCACGCGTAACATTTCTAACCGGCTAACAGAGCAGATCTTTACTGTTGTTGCACTAACTGTTTTGTGTTGTTCTTTAGCAATAAGGGGATGGTTATGGTGATGAGACTAGGTTAATTTCTATTTTTTGAGTGGGTAGCAACTGATAAACCAACAATCGCATGAGAAATTCATCCTATTGATACTTCGAGCCGCTCAACTCCGTACACAAGGTACTTGAAGGAACATAAAATGTATTTGCAGAAAAAACTGAAAAACCTTGTAGCAAGGTGTTTTGACATGCTTCACTGTATCTGTGATAGAGCAGGGTTACATTGATCTCTTTAGAAACTCCAAAGCTCAACATGTCTTAAAACAGGATTCAGTATTTATTCTTTAAGACTCAAGTTTGATAAATGTTAAGATCAGCTGTATTGCATTAACTGTTTTGTAGATGTTTTTCTGCCTGGTGAATAAACACAGAGTTTAAGAGCCTCAACTGTCCTCTTCAACAATTTGTATGGTTTAATATGTAAGGTAAGTAAAAGAACCTTCTTACAACTAAAATGACTGCAGAAGAAAACTATCTTCCACAATGCTGCAGGGTTTATAATCTACTCATTACATCAGATAGGAAGACGCCCTTGATTTTAAGCAAGTACTCTTCAGGGCTTTTCAAAAGTGTTTACTTCCTCTTGGAGGTGCATTTAAAATACAGCCAGTGGGAATTAACCTTCACTCAGTTTATTATCTGTGTCCCCTAAAAGGTGCACCACACCCCAAAGGTTTAAACTGCAGGTTAAATCCATGTTCAGGAAGCGCTACTTTAGTGGAGTAAATCTATGTGTAATCTGTGTCAAGGAAATTGCTCCCATGTGTGTTAATGCTACTGACAGCACTATTAGGCTCTGGTATTAATGGCTTGCTGAAACACACAGCTAAACAAACAACTGCCACAGCTAGCTTACCCAGTCTTTGCCCCGAGGGGTCTCTTCACAGGCTAGAGATGTTACTCAGCCTCACGTACAGTAGCAGCTGCGCTAACAGTAAGTATGACTGGTCTGAGGTGCTAATGGTTATGACATGAAAACAACACCATTAACACAAAAATACTGCAACAATGAACTGTACTGATTTATAGATGTTAAAAAATAGCACCACACGCCTTTGGGGAATTTCCAAGAGGCCCTCCGACAATAATTCAGTGATGTTTATAACAACAAAAACATACCCCAACGATTGAGTCAACAAAATGAAGCTGCTTTACTTTCTGTAAATAAACATTTATCAGGAAATGAAATGTGAATCTATGATTTTCTAAATGAATGCAATCATCTACCTAAACTACAATAGACAGCACCACTTATCTTTAAAGCAAGTGTACCCCTCATGACTGAGACCCGCTGCTAGAGGGACTCAGCAAAAGTTTCCTATTTTGCACAAAAGTTGGAAAAGTTAACCAGCAATAGAGACAGAGTTATGCCTTTTTAAGACAATGGTTATCACTACAGTAGACAGATAAACTGCAGTCAAACAGCCATAAATATGGAGGCCTGAGAAGATTGTCTTAAAATGTGTGGGTACTCATCGTCCATTTGCCTGATGAAGAATTAGGACTGAGAACTTGCTGATTCATGTACTTTTATCAAGTTAGATGGTTTTACATTTATCAGAATACTACCTTAATTGCTTTATTTACACACATGATCATATTTTATCCCATTAACATCTCACATTTAAATTTCAAAAGACACTCAAAGTATTTTAAGTAATTTTTTTCTTCATAAAAACATGATTTGGCCTTTTTCTAAGAACTGTCTTGTTAAGGGTGGAAGGTGTCAATCAGGATAAGACTATATTCAGGAAAATATGGTATCCATCTGCTTATCTTTCTGAATACTAAGTTTTTGTACAAATTCATGTCCATTCTATCTAATATACGCTGGAATCTCTTAATGAATAAAACACTTCAATAATCTTTCTGTCTTTTAACTGTAAAAATCCATCTCTGAATTTATGTATCTGCCAGTAAGTGTGTATATAAATCTTTTTTTCTGCATGTGTGTGGAAAAATGACAAATTGATTAGTTTTTTGTGTAATCAGCTAAAAACAGCCTGCAGTGATTTAACTGTATTACTATGATTATAAATAAAAGAACAGATAAAATGGGATCTTCTCTTGTTTTAAATGAAACTTATTAGTAACCGTTAAGGGGAAGCACAACTTGTGTCAAATTTATATAACTTATTTTTCAATGCCTTTGTTGTGAGAGACTGATGCTTAAGGAGATAAAGAATTAATGGAGCATATAGTTTTACATTCTCTTGTGGACCATGTCATCAGTTATCAGTCATCAGTCCACACTAAAAATACAACAGTCAGCAAGAGTACATCCCTGTTATTAAAATCATCTTTTTTTCACCTTGCTCCTCATAAAAAAGGGAAAATATAATCCAAAGGAAACATGCAAAGACAGAAGTAGTTTTCCAAAATATTCCATAACTTCTCTGTGTAACTGAATTCCCCCCTAAGTTCCCACTTCCTTCCTCCCCCTGACACAAAGTTGCTGTGGTCTCAGACTGAGCTCCCCGCGGGATGAACATAAGATATGTCCATGAGATACACGCACACACTCACATGTATGTGTGAGTCAGTGTGAACATTATGTCTATATGTGTTTGTGTGAATGCGTAAGCTTCACACTACATTTGTGTGTGTGCTGCCAGTGTTCTATACTGGATGTGTATGAAAGCTTTGCCTATAGTGAATCCCCAGAGGTGGGAGCCTAACCAAAACATTTAGCTGTCAATCACTTTGAGCCACCAACCACGGTCATGACCCGGGAACAGGAAGAGGCCTTGTTGTCCCTGAATGGATCTAACCGAGCTTCTCTGGAGGGAGCTGTGTATATAGATATGTATGTGTGTGTTTTACTTGCTATTCTGTATTGTTTTTGTTTGTATTGTGGGAGTTCAGGATAAGTGGTGGACTGCTTTAGACTGACTTCTATGACAAGCTTCAATCAACAAAAGGCAAATTAGCTTCACATGGCAGAGCTGTTAAAATGTTGACTGTGAAATAATATACGTCTTTCTGCTGAATTTTCCCAAAAATCGTTCACTTATAATTACACTCATGGGGGAATATTACATTTCACTGCATAAACTGCATCTAACAACCCTGTAATTTATATCCTTTTAACTCATCCAAAAGTTGTATTATTATTGGACTGACGGGGTATCAGCTATTGCAAAAGTGGGACATATATCTGAAAAAAGTCTCACCATTATTACCATTATTAGTCTCACCATTATTACTTTTGGTAGCAAAATTTGCTAGGGAGCCCTGACATATAAACGAACATCATCAGACCACAGATTGGCATTTAATGTTTGATGCAGAGTCTGTATTTGTTTTTTCAGTGAGTCATGTCCACTGAAAAATTACTATCAAAACTCTTTGTTTTTGGGTCTTATTTGTGCAACACTGTTTACTAATGCTGCTTAACTAATCGTGCTTTGAGTTTTGGTAAAAATCAATATAAAGATTCTTGGACTGTACCATTATGTGATGAATTTATTTGTTTACCAAACTTACCTGCATGGGTGAAGGTAAAGAGGCTTCTTGATTCATTTCACAGTGTAGAAAAAAATTACAATATAATCAGCTGATGTTGGCTCAAAAAGGCTAACAGAACCTAGAACACAAATTTGTCACCATGTTAACATTGGCAGATCTTGCAGCTGGAAAGTTTCATTCTTGTATTTTTTTCTTTCCTGTGTATGCATGCTTTACATGCTCTATAGCTATAATCTAATTATACTTTCTTCTGTTCTGTGTAAAAGTGTGGAGGATAGCACCTGGCACCTATAACAATATTTATCCAGGCATGAATCACTGTTAAGGGACTTTCTCTTGACATAACCTGTTTTCTGGCTCCCTCTCCCTGCTTTTCCACTCCTCATACAAGACAACTTAATACTAATTAAAACAAACACACAGTCTGAAGGCATTATCCACTTTGGAGATAAGTGGTGAAGCTGCTAGAGACTAGAAATTAAAGTGAAGTACTTTTTAAAACAGTAAGCAAAGAGTTGGGAAATACAAATTAGCACAAAATCAGGGAAAGGAAGACATCCTGGAGCTGCTTTTTCCCAAATGATCCCTATTTATCCTTCAACTTACAGTACTGAAAATGCTTGGGAATACCTGTGTTTTCAAGATGAGCCAATGATTCAGACTATATCAATTTTATGGGTTTCATTAATTTGATAAACTCTGCTTCAATACACAGTTTTACCTCATTACAAGCGCCTTATTTTTCCCAGCAGCAGTTACAATTCCATCATCAATAAAGACCGATTTTCTTTTCTCTGTCAGTATTTACGTGTCGCTGGCCTCAAAGTGAGTTTTTGGAGCGTCCTGGTGTGTGATGAAGTATGTGAAAGGTTGACAGAGGGAGTGTGAGAAAAAGAACAGACAGAGAGACAAAAACACATGTACTGTGTGTTTGTATCCAAGCCAGTGAATGAAATATGTGGCCTTAAGTGTGTAACTAAGGGAGTGTGTGTGTGTGTGTGTGTGTGTGTGTGTGTGTGTGTGTGTGTGTGTGTGTGTGTGTGTGTGTGTGTGTGTCCTGGCACGTGTGAGGTGGTGTGTGGGCGTTGAGAGGGAAAGCTCATAAAACCCATGATCACACTGATGAGGTCACGGGGAGTGAAACCGGAGAAAGCCTTTCATTTCCTGTCTCATTCCATCCCTCTCTCTCTCCTACCTCCATTCATCCATCTCTCCTCCACCCCCCAGTCTGGACTTCACGCCTGTTATTCAGCACTGATGCCAAAAGTCAGAGTCTATCTCACCCTTTGACTACCTAGAAAGTGTCATCAAAACACTGAAAACAACATGGAAGAGATTCCTGTTTTTTACCAGTGACTGATGATTGTGAAGCAGAAAATACATCTTGGTTGTCACTTTAAAAGTCATCCCTCTGTCTGATGGTTTTCCTCCGTCATTTATTCTGTTATGTAATTATGTAACAGGTTTTCTTTGTTTTTCTTTTTTGCTCATCAATCAAATATTAACAGGTTTTGACTAGTGATACGTTACTTTAAAAGTTTATCCATTTAAAACTCTTTCCTTTAAAATGTCAAGATTACCATTTAGCCCTGTCAGGAAGGTACATTGTCGCCATGTGCGAGGAGACTAAAGGCCTGCCTCTGGTTGGCTGACTAAAAGTCAGGTTGCGTCAGCATTACCATTTCCTTCGATTCAGAAACCTAAGTTGATTGACACGTGAGTTTGTAGAGGAAAACTTTTAATAGAAACCCATCTCAAATATACCACTGAGGGCCACTTTAGGAAAAATAAAATTTAAGACTTTGAGATTAAAGTCACTAATTTACGAGAATAAAGTCATTACTAATGAGAATAAAGTCTTAATAAAGTAATTACTTAAGAGAACAAAGTCGTACCAAAATCATTACTTCCGTGAATAAAGTCGTAATAAAATCATTACTTATTAACAAGAATAAAGTCGTAATAAAGTAATAACTTAAGAGCATGAAGTCATTATAAAATCATTATGATAGGCTACTTATGATAATGTGGTGCTTATGTGCCTAAAGATTAAGTATCTCCTTGTTTGACAAACCTATATTGAAGTACATTTTCATGAAATGCTCCATGGTTGTCATTTCAACAACTGTCATCTTAAACAACAGGTTAGAATATAAGGACTTTATTCTGACTTTACCCTCATAAGTGATTACTTTACTACAACTTTATTCTCGTAAGTAATTATTAAAACTTCATTCTTGTAAGTAATGATTTTATCATAATTTTATTCTTGTAAGTAATTACTTTATTGTGACTTTATTCTTTGTAGTAATGACTTTAGTCTTGTAAATTTATAACTTTAATCTTGAAGTCTTTTTTTCCTAATGTGGCTCTAATACTCTGTTTCGCTACATTACGGATGCAAGTGAGATATACCAAACAAAATTTTAACTTTAAAAAGAACTGGATGTATCTGTTGTTCTACGTAGCCACACTGCATAGAGACAACAAGGTGGGAAATTGCTGGTTTCAGAAAGTGAAAAGCCTATTTAATCCCCCACCAGATGTTGTGAGTCAACATGCGAGTGCAATCTTTGCTAACACTGTCAGAGCGAACGTGTGCAGACCTCAGAGTGTCGTTCTTCACACAGAGCCGGCATTTGTAGCCAAAGGGAGAGCGTATTGATGTCAGTGGTCACACCGCTAACCTGGAGTTATTTTCTGCTGGAAAGAGAAACCAGCACTTACCATCACGATCACACTGCGGCAACCGTAGACGTGGAACAACACAAAAGAAAAGAAGCAGAGATAGCTCACAGCACAGACTCTTCAGCAAAAGAGAGTTAAGGGAGAGGTCTATAATACCCCAAACTTTACTTTTAGACAGCAGGTATGCTGAATTCAGCCAGCTTATTTACGAGACAAATATACTTTTGAGTGCTGTAATATTTTGTATGCACTGCCTGAGGAAAAAAGACTGCACCTGGAAATGTTCATATATATCTGCTCAGGTGTTAACACGCAAAAGCTGAGCCCTTTAGTGTTTTACTGTAAAAATATATAGCTTTTGCCTTAATAGTATAAACATCATTTTTTGTTGTTGTCCTCCTTTTGATCAAACAATTGGTTTTAAATAATTGTACAAGGGACTATTTGTAGTCTTTCAATAAATTGCATTAACCTCTTTGGATTTTTCTGATGAACAATGTGCAGGAAAAACAGCTTTAATCTCTTATTATTACAGCAGAATCATGGGTAACTTTTTGCCAGTCCAGCACAACTTATTTGTTGTAAAAGGAGATGCAACCTCTAGCTGTTTGCTACTCATGTTTTTCGGTAAGGTGGTCCAGGTAATGAGAGAACAACAGTGAAAGCTATTCTCTTCTCAATGTTTGCTTAGCAGGATGCAGAGTTGCTAGCTGTGAGCACCATTCTCTCTGCTGTGCAAAAAAGTTTGAAGATGATGTTTTTTTTATCCACCTGTGACTCCACGGCTGGATCTTGGAACAAAAGATGATGAAACAGACCCCTGCGGGACAACTTGAGTTCATTTCTCCTTGACTTTTAGAAGCTTTGGACTTATGAAACAACAAATAACTGAGATGTTTCATGCTAACCATCAATTTTCCTCACATTTCAACAAAACCTTAACACCTGAGCTCACCCCGTAACACAACAGAGGATAACAGAGAAGTACTCCTGCAGTCACTTTTCTTCTTATCACAGCCTCATTACTGGTCAGTGTTTGACAAACACTCTGAAGGGCAGTCGCCGGCTGCCAGATTGCCCGTCCCATCTGTGCGCTCACGTTTAGCAAAGAGAGGAAAATTAAAGGCAAAGAAAGTAGGGATGATGCTGAGGGAAGCTGCGTCTTTTCGAGAAATACATAAGTGTCTCAAAAACAGAAACAGTGGAAACTTCAAAACGAGAAATTGTGCCAGGCTGCAGTGTGTCAGATCAAAACAAAGAAAAGTCAAACACAAGAAAAGACAACAAAACGACAAAAGGAGTTAACATCAAATAAAACAAGGCACCTTGATTGGAAGATGGAAGTCCTCTTGGAAAATAAAAGTGAGAAGATGAAATACAGTATGTAAATCTACCCTGTATATGTGTAGTCTGCTCAGATCATCACTACCCAAACTGCCACTCCTGATTAATCTTGATCGAACATCTCTTTGTGTTTGTGTGGATAGAATATATTCTATTTGTTGCTCCAAGGGGAGGTGGAGAAGCTGCAGCACTAACAGTGATTAGGTATTCTGCATTCAGTATAATGTTCAGCGCAGGGGACCTCAGGCTTTCTCACAGCCATACTTCATGTATTTTTTTTTATTTATTCCAGTTTCATAAAAACAAACAAATTGGATAATGTGGATGGGGAGTCTGGGATTAATTTTGAAGCAGCTGATTAGTGTGTGTTTGTGCGTGTGTCCTGGGATAATTGTGTCTGGGACCATGCCTCAAAAGCCTCCGGGCTGTACTGCAGTCTGGAAGATACAAACACTCCCCCCTTTTTCCCTTCCTCTTCTGTCTCCACCCATCCCCCGTCTTGTCAACTCATTCTATACCTTCCCACTTAGGCTCATTTGGAGGAAAAACTGAGGTGAATCAGTAAGAGTAGATTGGAGTGGCAAAAAGAGTGCACTAATTGCTCCTCCTTTATCCTCTGTCTTCAGGCCTTATTCTCAAAGAATATTGCCTTGATGAATTCGGGCATGCCTATAAAAATTTGCAGCTCTCTGCAGTTTGCTCTTGTTTTGTTGGGTTAAGCTGTCAGCATCTCTTCTTTCTGCTGGCAGAGCTGTACTGTTTCTAAAAAAGTTGAAATCTATCAACAGACTAGAAAGAGTGTTTTTTGACTGATTTAGTGCAAATTTTACCATTTATGTTCTATCAAATGTGCCCGTTCAATCTGATTGTTAAAAAAATGAAAAGGAAACAGCAATGGCTTGAAGCTGTCTCAATGATCCTGACAATAGTGGGCAATAATACACAAGCCTTCACATGCACTGTATGAATTAAAAGCTTTTTGGTCTAAATTGTCTCAACTTTATGTCCCTTATTTATCACTTAACAGACTTCTCCTTTTTCTCCTTGTTTCATTCAAACCCTTTTTCATTCATTTAATTTCATTCTTCTATAACACGGCTAAAATTCGCTGAAATCTTCATTTTGATTAAATCTTCATCAAGAGTGCAAGGTGAACAGAAAATATTTTTATTTCTTATGAATCATGTTTTGAATCCTCCTTTGCAGATGAAGGCAGTTTTGAAAACTGTTTGAGGTAACATGTAGAGTCCTTCTGTTTGTTACTCAAGTGCAAATAAAAAGTTAAGTCCCCTCTAAATAACAAAGAAAGAAATACTTTCCAGACCATCATAGCATTACACATACCTAAAAAAAATTATGAGTTAGTAGAAGTAAACAATGTTTAATGATAACTTTTCATGACTGCTTTTATTACTATGGATCACAACAATAGCAGCTGAAATGGAACAAATGGAACTACAGCTTAAGTGTAAACAGTAACCACATACCCTCGAAGCCCCCTCTGTTGATCAGAGGGCATCAGTCTGTGCTGATAGTAATAATAATAATAATCAATAAACTAGAGTTAGGTTAGAGGAAAGCTCCCAATGTTACACAGGGACAGTGAGAGAAGTACTGCCAGACACAATGATCTGTCAGCTGTAGTGCAGTTTGGTTTACGGTTATTTCCCTGAACCGTAAAGAATGAGACCATTTGAACCAACGGTCTTTTGAACGGAACAATGAAGTGTATTACTGCCATACGCAAAAAAAATTTTTTAACAGGTTTTCTGTTAAAAAGCATCTCAGCACAGCTGACGGGGTTATAAAATCAGTTCTGAACTCTTTTCACTGTAATCGTTATGAAACATTTTACCTCCTTGTGACCTTGTGTGTTTTTTCTTTAGTAGACAAATCCAAATATGGGATATCATTCAAGGGAATCAAGTGTTTCTACTGCAGGACTCTGATCAGGTCCAGGCCAATCCTTCCCCTTTGAGGGTCCACATTTAGTACCCGGACCTCCACCCGTTCCCCAGGTCCCAGAGCCAGGCTGCGTCGGCGCTGGCTGGCTGGCAGTTTGTCCATGGTGATGCGGCTTTTGTGGATGAGACCCGAGCGACCAACACCGATATCTACAAAAGCCCCGAACAGTGCTGTGTTGTCCACCCGGCCTGTCAGCACCGCGCCCACCTGTAGATCGTTCATGGACACAACGCCCCGTTTAAAGTCCGCCTGCCCAAAATCTAGGGATGGCAGAAAAAAAAGAGTGATTTAAAAAAAAAAAAAAATGAGGTAGCCCGATGGAAGCAAAGGGGAGGGATAAAGGAGGAGGGAACAGGTACGGGTGACAGATGGCACAGATGTTTTTAAGAAGAAAGGGGGAGGGAGGGGGCTGCAGGGAAGCCAGGGATGGGGCAGAAATGACAAACAGATATTACATTTCCAGTAGCAACCCAATACTTGGGACTGCATACTTTCACATTCATCAGCATTCTCCTCTCTCTTTCCATTCGGCCCGTTCATGAGATGTGTTCTTCCTTTTTGTAGCATGAACACAAACAAGGAAGACCCGTGCCTCAGGAAATAGTCCGATCCAATTATCCTTCCTTCAACACTGATTTCATGCGGTAGCCTCGGCCCATCTGTTTACTCAGCTGAGCACTGGTGAGTAGGCCAAGCGTAGTGTGCTGCAACCGAATAGGGCCAACCTGAGAATGAACCTTGGAGTTGTGTTCCTTAATTTTAAGAAGAGATGGCCAGCAGTGACTGGCTATCCGGGCTTGTCATCTTTCCCCTTCGTACTAAACTGTTTCAAAATGGAGAGCCTTGTAGAATTATCTGACAGACTCCTTTGGAAATATATTTAAATGGGGATTACTTGTTGCCGTAGGGCACTTGTAAAATTGTCTTGGTTCAACAACAAAGGACCAAGAGCTGTTACTCTCCAGTGTAGGTCAGAGCCTTTCACTGGATTATTTTCAAGAACTGTTTCCTCTTGAAGTTGTTTAAATTGGAGGGGATGAACTTAAGAAATATCTTCTTAAAATACTTCAACCAAGTTTCATCATTTTTTAAACAGACCCAGAGGAAACTTCACCAGCAAACAGAGGCATCAGAGCTAAATGACATTTTAAGGCAGGAACACAATCAACTCAGTTTCTTCAGCACTAAAAGACAATTTTTTGTACTTTTTTGGATTTAGCTGCAAAGTATACACAGCCTTTATCAGAGGAAAACTAGCTTAAGCGAGACAAAAACTCTTGAGAACTCAAAAGTTTGTGTATCTTCTTGTGCCTGAACTAAAGCGTGTAAGATTAAGGAGAAAAACAGGTCTTTGTGTTTTTGTGTCTGTCCAACAAACACAGTCTGCTGGACCCATCACACCCTGTCAGAAACTTTGTGTTGTTGGGCCACAGGGAGCAAGCCACCGCACTGTCGGATCATATTAAGTTACACTGCCAAGACATGCCTATCATAATACATGGACATGAAAAGTCAGTGTATGTTTTAACTAGCAAACCAGTCAAAGAAATGGACAAGATAAAAGTTCAACTTTTTATCAGTCCAAAGGGAACTATGAAGAAAATCACAAAGGGAGGATGACAAGGAGAGGTTACTATCAATGGTTTGTTTCAGAAATATGCTGTCTATGAAACTGTATTAAATTCAGTATAATAATATTTCTGCGTTTAGTAGAAATATTGCTAAATGAAATATGTGCTTTTGGTTTTTGTTTTTGTTTGTGTTTTTGGATCGATCTGGATACCTATAATAGGATAAAAGGGTGTCTTTGTGAGCTTGTGTGGAAACAATATTCAGCTACTCTTGAATTTGGAACATTAAAAATCTCTAGAGGTTGACTTTTAATGGCTAAATCCGCTTTATTCTCTCTCTTGGGAAACGTTCTATTAACACTAAATTCTTGTATTTTTGGTTCATGTTCTACAAAACCACATTTTGGTCTTTGAATCAAAATTTCAGAGCAGCTTTGAGTGGAAAGGTCTTACTTTGTCTGATGTCAAACCCAGGAGGCTGCGTGAGGCCGTCTATGATGAGTTTCAGCGTCTCAGGTGTGGTGTCCACTGATCTGGCAAGTTCCTCCACGCTGCTGATCCGAACCTTGCTCTCCACACACTGTTGCAGGCCCGCACTCCCAATCTGGTCGACACTCCAACCCACAAGAGAAAGAAATCTGAAAAAGAACATTTGTAAATATGTAAAAGATATCACCATGTATAAAGTAAAAAACATGAATTTACACTATGTTGCAAAAGTACAAGAAAAGATTTGGATAAAAATAGTTCCTGTCAAGGTTAAAGCATTACAGCACAGGTAAGCAAGGCAGAATGGAAGAATGGATGGAGCAAGGTAGGAATCTGCAACAGGATGGAAAGATTGATGAGTCTTAAAAGTGAAAGGTGGAATTGTAATAAAAGAGTGAAAGTGTAAGATGAGAAAAGCATGGCTTTCGTGCAGAGTGCGGGACAAGCTAAGCTAACACAGGTAAAGTGAGAAGGAGACGGGGTGAGGAGGGAGGGGAGGGCAAGAGAGGTGTGGGAGTAATTACACCCCGAGTCATGAGCTGTCGAGGTGGAGCTTTTCGGTTCGAAGAGCACAAATACACACATTTATTTCATCCCCTATTAAATCAGGTAAACCCACAGTGGGCTGTAAACGCTCTGACACCTTCCCTCATGAAACTGCCTCCACTTTGCTAAGGTTGGGGTGTTTGTTCATCGGTCAACCGCTTGGAAAATCTCCTCCTGTCACTTTATTCTAGGCAGGATGTCCCACCTCCAAAGTGTCTAGACAGTAAGTCAAGTTGCACATTTATAATTCGCAGAGTCTTAAACTTAAATCCAAACTAATTAGTTCGAATTCTAAACAGACCTAGCGATAATGATGGAAAACACTGGGAGTATTGTGCATACTGTATATATCATTTACAGTAGGCACTCTTCACAGCCGGTGATAGATGTGAATGCGTTTGCCTCTATGCATGTGTTCGAACCAGCCGGATAGCGTCTGTGATGGATGTCGCTCACTGGCACCCTGACGCCATACAGACTCCGCAGCTGTCTGCCCCCCAGTGATGGATAGAACAGGTGGACGCTCACATATGGGAGCATACACTCACACAAAGTTGATTCATACACAATGTTGTTCAGAAATGCTCGTTTGGCAGTAGCAGGGACAGTACGGATGTAACGGGACACGGCTTGTGTACAAACTATGTATGAGACAGCTGTGAGCGCAGAGGCCCCCTGCCAGCAGAGACACAGTCTATGGTCCAAAAGCGGGAGACGAGCGGAATCAATCCCTCAACACCAGCAGGCAGGATCAGTGTAAAATAGAAGCCGTGTTTGTGCCAGAAATGGCTTAGTGGTGAAACGGCACCTTTGGGCCAAAATGGATGCCTGTCTAACACTAGGATCTTTTCTCCCTTGTCTCCCTCGGCTGCTCAATTTTCCAGCAATATATCTCTTAACAGGAAAAGAAATACTTGCATCTTGGTGGCCCTAGGAAGTCATAGACGAATATCACATTGCCCACTAGGTTTGAATTCATCCTGGAGCCTTCGCTGCATTAAATTCATCTCCCCTCTCTGTTTCAAACAACATTTCCTGACTTTCTTTCTTGTCAGACTTGATAAAATACCAAAAAACAGTGTATAAATCTTTACAGGGTAGGTCATCTCATGCACTCAGTGGAGTATAAACTCAAGCACAAGACGAATTTTATACTACCTACCAAAGTATTAAAAGAAAAAGTATATCATAAGTTTCACTTCTTCAAAACTCTCCATAGACGGTCACAGAGATTTGACAGGAAACTTGAGAAAGGGCTGTCAACCAAGACTTCCAGTACTAAGTGAATTGTACTGTTCCTCCATGGGAGTCTTTTCTGAATGGCTTCTTCCTCTGCTCATACATCATTCAACACATACATGCATTAGGTAAAAAAAAAACATAAAAAAAAAAATTTAAATAAAAAAGATTCAAATACTGTTGTACTGTCCATATTAGGCCTGTACAATAATGGAAAAAATACCCTGAGATATTTCTCTGCAATAATATAAATGTACAATGTGTCGATGTAACTTAACGCAATTAAAAGTTTCAACAATATAATCATAATTTTTATCATCTGAGTCTTTACGTCTGTTTTCTGCTTTCACATGTGATCTCCTCCTGATTTTACAACAATCGGCCCACCCATCTGACAGCGGCTCTGACTGCATAGTAGAGAAACAAGGGGAGGACAGACTATGAGTGGACTGACTTTTAGATGCCATCAACAGTTTCTGACGATGTTTTTTTTAGTGACACTAGTCCCATGACAGTTACTCTAATTGCACATAAAATAACTGTCCTCTTCTAAGCTACAGGTGTAGGCACTAAAAGCAAACACTCTGTGGTCCCATTAGAGGTTTGATTGTGTGGCCACATCGTGACAAGCACCAAGACAAGATTATGCATGTTTATGTTGACAGTCATGTGACACAGGAATAGAGACTCTGCATGCACAGCCGTCAGTTCTCCATGTGTTCAAATCAGGGGCTGTATTAGAGCTCATATTTTTGAGAGGAGGGGAAGAGTGAATTAAGAGCAGCCTGCATTCATGGTTCGGGCCAGCGGTGAGCTCTTTCTGGTGTGTAAGTATGTGTGAGTGTGTCCCGTCTCATTTTTCCAAGGGTGTATGTTAGTATTTAAGGGGTACTGGGAGTCCAGAGGCCTCCACCACTGTTGGGTGCATACTCATATAATTACTACCAACACTTTGAGTGTGTGCGTGAGTGTGTGTATATGTGTGTGAAAGTGTGAAAGTGCGGTTGGGTGGGCTGGGATATAGATTTTATCCAGGTCCACAGCAAGAGCCCACTCTTTCTTGTATTATGGAAATATTAGGGTCCAACTGTTACATTTCAGAGAAATATACACCATAGAACAGACCCCCCCATATTTCAGTAATACTGTATATTTGGTGGAATGAACAACAGTGTCTAACAAAAATACGCTATTTCAGAGAAGTTTCTATGTTTTCCTTCTTATGCCATCTATTTCTGAAACTGGGGTGAATAAACTGAGTGTGTGCTTTGGTGCTCCTGCATGTGTGTGGATGTGTGTTGTATTTGGTTACAGAAAGGGAGTGATGTGTGGGCTGAATGCAGTAATGGAGGATCTAGTTTCTCTAATGTAATGAACCTGATATTCCTTGTACACCGTAAAGACACACAAACAGCATTCCTCCACAATCCTCCCTTCAGTCTCTTGCTCTCACCGGTTGTAGGTGAAGATGTAAGAAGAGCAATGAGGCATCTTAATGATGCCCTTAAGAATGGGTGATTTATAAGGATGGAGTCTTTTGAGTAGAATAGAAAGATTCCCATATAAAATGTAATGCTGATTCTGAATAATACTGTTAGTAATATGACATAACATTTTAAACTAGAAAATTCTGTCTAGGAAATTTTGAAAGGGCCATGGGGGCTACTGCTTTATTTTTTATATTATGGTGAGATTCTTTAGAGATTTCAAATAATTAACACTATGAGTACTATCATATATACTAATACAACTAATACAACTAAAACTACACTTCTTTTTCAAGTATTTATGTATACAAAAGGAAAAAAAAAACAGAGCTGGAGCAGTCGCCATTTGAAATAATTGGGCTTGTCCCATTGACATCAGTGCAAAGGAGGATAGGTCAATAAAAATTAAATATATCTGCCCTACTCTTATTAGCTTTTTGATGAATTGTATGATACAGTAAAAGCTGAAAACACTGACTCATAAAGCCACATTGTCACACTGCTACAAAGATAAGCACAAACACAGTACCGCACAATCAGCATCAATCTCTCTT
The DNA here is from genome assembly GCA_962446985.1 of Xyrichtys novacula. Lineage (NCBI taxonomy): Eukaryota > Metazoa > Chordata > Actinopteri > Labriformes > Labridae > Xyrichtys > Xyrichtys novacula. The sequence continues at coordinate 17,657,327 of OY660874.1, read as the reverse complement.
CGCATATGGGCACATATTGACACGCCCACCCACACACATGCACTGAGGCCACTAAAGGCGCATCAACATGTGGGGAGCGATGCTTAAAGCCTCTAGTGTCAGAACTTATGTAGACTAAACACAGTTGAGTGACTACAGCTGCAGGAGAGAGAGAGAGAGAGAGAGAGAGAGCCCCCCTCCCTCTTTCTCTCTCCTTGTCTCTGTTTTTCTCTCACACAGCACACACACATTTACACACAAACATCCACAAACACACATACATACAACACAAACAGAACACACAAGTCATGGGTAGTTGTTCAATGTGCTTTTGATATCAGCATCAGCCGGGGTAACAATCATTTCTCACACAAGGACACACAGTCGAACAGAAATACACACATACAAAGCCCACACCTCTTCTCTTGTATCCCATGTCTGTGTAAATCAAATCAGAGTCCTTCACCACTGTAACCAGCCCCATATGAGAATGGTGTCAAAATCAAGTCCATCTTAGTCGGAACATGCTCAGGCCAGTGGGTTGGCCGCTGTATAAGTGTGTGTTTGTATATTTTTGTGTGCTTTACCTGTGTGTGACATCGTAGGACTCAGGGTGAATACAGGTCTGGTCCAGGGGGTTAAAGGAGGTAGGGATGTTGATACAAGATTTTCCTTTGCCCTTCTTTGCTGCTGGTTTCTCTTGCATTGTTGATGCAGGGTGAGGTGAGGATTTGACACTGTTTTGGTGAAGATAAACAGTAGTATTACATCCTAACACAACTTTGTAAACTGACATAAAAACATGTATCTTAGATTGCCACTATGAAGAACAGTGTAATTTGAAGGACCTCTGTGATTCAGTGCATCTATACATAAAAGATTCGATGTGTAATTTTTTAATATATTGACACCATTATCAAATATCTTTAAAGATCATAGTCTTTACCAATTTCTTTCACAATATTTTTCAACTATTTGATGGAAGGACAAAACAATAATTGTTTTTGACAGTTCTGGTGTGACTTTCATTCAAAGGGTTTTCTTTGCCTTTGCCTGATAATATGTTAACTTGCCTGTTCTTGAACAAATACTAATCACTGTAGGAGCCTAAATGGATTTCATTATGTTTTTAATACTCAAAGTTTATGTGTAAAAGCATAATTTAGATGGTAAATTCATCGAAAAGGATACTGTAAAATAGTTACAGTTTTTACAGATGTATATGTCAAAGTTCATAACGCTTCAACTCAATACACTGAGTGTTCGAGGGAGCATCAAACTATGGCTTCATTAAGTGGAAACCTACATTCACTTATCTTTTGCTTAAGTAAAATATAACAACTCTTCAGCTCATTGCATTTCCAGACATTGTTGTAAGCCACTGTCTGTTATAGTTTGATACTTGTTTAATATCATTCAGAGACTTCATCAGACAATATCGTGTTTGTAAATCACTGATTTGGTTTCAATGTCGCAGGTCAACTCAAGCCATAATATTTTGCCATACTCAGAGAAAACAGACAGCAGATGATGTTTTTCAGGTTTTGAGAAATGCATAACCATGTCCTTAATAGAGCTGGGTTTTAGCGCCTGTCATACTTGTACAGACAGTTTACATACAAATATGTACCTGTGTATGGTTTGTGGGTTGATTCTAATAAAGCCGGCACACTGCTGGTAGCTCTTGGGTCCCATGCCTTTCACCAGCTTGAGTTGCTCCCTATTCATGAAGGGCCCATTTTGCTCTCTCCATTCTGCAATATTCTTGGCCCTAACAGCATTTAGACCCGCTACATGCCTGGGAGACAAAACAACGAGAAAAATACGTTTTCACCATTAATCACCATTACTTTTAGGAGATTTGACAAAGAAGGTTGTGCTGATCCTGTGCTGTGTAAATTCATCCCGTGTTTGCCGGGCAATGAAAAGAGGTGATCTGAAACTTAATTAGGTCTGCTCTGTTAATATCCAGAGTGACTCACTGGCACTGAAACACGCAGCCATGTCAACACTCAACATAATACCTCAGTCATCAACACGTCTCTGAGTGTTTAATGTGTGGATGTATGTGCAGGATAACTCTTGGCAGGAATGGAAAAAGGTCTCTTAGAAGCAGACAGGTAAACAGATGACCTGATGCCTGCCCTGCAGCTATTGCCAGCTCATTTTATACTGTTTGGATCCACTGCAAGAGTGTGTTTATATATTAAATTCATTGACTACTAAAGCCATTTATGACTTAACACACTTGCTTTTCTTTCTCAATGGTGTGTGTGTGTGTATGCACATTGCCTCGTCCCATCTGCTGATTACAGTTTGTGCAGTAAATAGTGCTGCAGTAGTTTCAGCAGAAAGCTGCCAGGCTGTCTGTGTGTTTGTGTGTGCGTAAGTGTGAGTGAATCTTTGCCATGTCTTGACTGCAGAGGGAAAGTATGTCAGGGGTCTAAAGGTCTCTATTCCTCTTCGTTACAATTTGTATGTGTGGTTGTGTGTACGTGCAAGGAAGTGCTCGTTTGGGAATGTTTGTCATGTCATTTACCTCATCAGTACCTCAGAGCAGATGTTGATATCCACCCCAACAAAGCTCACACATTCCTGTACCACACCATCCAGCGCTGCCTTCAGAGCTCCAGCTGACACGTCATGCTACAAAAAACACAGGGAGGAGCAAAATGAATATAAACAGACATGCAAACACATCTAGTAAACACCCACAAACAGAGGGCCCCATGTCCACAAGTGGGGCCTGTGCACTCAGCCCGGCACTAGACAGCCTGGCTTTGCGATGGAAGAGTGATGGTCCACAGAGGCATATACTAGGAGGGCCGTACAGACCTCCATGTGCTAGCCGGAGGTACTCGGACTACTGTTAGGTACCAGGATGAGATCCTTAGACACATTATCAGACTATATTCAGGTGCAGTGGGCCCTGGGTTCTTCCTGGCTGGGGTGTGTCAGCAGTTCCTGAATGACAAAGACATCGGTGCTGCTGACTGGCTTTGCCTCGGACCTAAACCCACCCAGCACCTCTGGGACATCATGTGTCACTGCAACTACTACTGCCACATTGCAACACAGACTGTCCAGGAGCTAACTGATGCCCTAATCCAGGTTTCGGAGGAGATACCCAGGAGACTATCCTTCGACTTATTAGGAGCATGCCAAGACATTGAAAGGAGTGCATACAGGCATTTAGGGGCAAAACAGCATAACAGCTATCATTTGGTCCTCTGCAGGTCCAGTGTTCAAGATAAGTGATGAAATTTCATCCTAACTGAGATAAAACCCAGCAGACAGTTAGAAATAAAATACAGAAGGGTTTGATTTGAGGTTTGATTGACAAAGTAAAAGGCCAAGAGAGATACAGACACACGGAAAAATAGAGAAGAGGAAAGAGATAGCGGAGAGGAAAATAGAGAAGAAGAGAGAGAATGTTTAGTTTGGCCAGTCGACAATGTCTCCCTCCAGATCACACAGTTTCCTCATTTGTGTAGCTCCCTGTCAAGATCAGGATACACCAAATGAACTCCTCAAGCTTTTTCGAACACTCCACCATTAAAAAGGATATATTTCCACAAGAACTTTTTCTTAATTAGGAGCAGTGAGGACAGCCAAAAAGGAAATTAATGGGAAGGGAATCAGAGAGGAGAGGCCGGTAACTGATATGGTATGTGACATAGAAAGTCGCATACTATAAAACAGTTTTGCTAACGCTGCAGATATTCACAGAAATGATCAAAACATAACAGCAATACAGAATTTAAGCAAGAATGAGGTCCAGCAGTCACCCACAGACAGACAGACAGAAGCCCCGGGCAGCAGGATGGGTCGGCAGTTCAGCTGGAGACTGATGCCTCAGCAACTGTTCAAGGATTAGCTGACAGTTTGAACCAGACTACTGTTGAGCTGTGTGTGTGTCGATGTGTATTGCTGTGTGTGTCATTGTGTGTTCTGCATGCAAACGTGACAGAGACTAGCAAAGGGTTGTCTTGTAACACGATCAAGCTATGAGCAAACACTGGCTTGTAAACTGACGACAACAACACCAGTGAGCAAACACACCCTCTTCTGTCAGCAGTGAGAGACCAGGAGGACAGATGAGGACAAAGAGGGAGACACACTGACTGAGTTCAAGAGAAAGAGCACTACTATATTTTAAAACAACTTTAACTGTATCTTATGATCAAACTATTATTTCCTTTATTATTTCTACAATTTCCTTTTCAGAAAAAGGTAATATCTGATTTCAATCTATTCAATTGTAGCCATTGATATAAAAGAAAATATGACAGAGTATTAGGGCAATATTAAGAAAACATTTTTTTTTAAGACTTTGAGATTAAAGTCATTAATTTACGAGATTAAAGTCATTAATTTGTGAGAATAAAGCCATCAAATTACGAGAATTAAGTCATTACTAACAAGGATAAAGTCATTACTTAAGGGAATAAAGTCGTAATAAAATCATTATGATAGGCTACTTATGATAATGTGGTGCTGATGTGCCAAAAGATTAAGTATCACCTTGTTTGAGAAACCTATATTGAAGTACATTTTCACCAAATGCCCCATGGCTCTCATTTCAACAACTGTCATCTTAAACAACAGGTTAGAATATAAGGACTTTATTCTCAAAAGTAATGATTTTAGTACGACTTTATTCTCGTTGGTAATGACTTGAAGTGTTTGAATTGTTTATTCTTAATGTGGCCCTAATACTCCATTGTAAGAAAAGACAGCATATCACATATATCGCAAAAAATCCCACTGTGTCACAAGTACTAGTACTCTGCAAGTTAAGACTTACAATAAGTCTAATTCAGTTGTCTGCATCAACATGCTATGACAATCAGGGCTTAGTTTATTACTTTCAACCCCCAGTCATGTAACCACTGTATCACCTTGCTGTTCAAGGCTTCAAACTACCAAAGCAGCTACTGCATTAAATTAACAATCATAATTATGGATAAGCAAACATGGATGATTGGCATGTTTTATTACGTTGGTATTGTTAACATGGATGTTGTGTTACAATATAATCTTTGAAGTCGAGGTCTTATTTAGTTAACTTTTGGCTTGTGTCAATTATAAAACATTTAAAGTTTCTGTTGTTACGGTTGGTGAACTTGAAGTTGTACCCAACACAAATAGTCATCATGTTGACTCTGGCACTGCTGCTACACCCATATCATTTTAAAAAGTTCTCAAATGCACACATGTGCTGTGATCTGGTTCCAAATGATGTGACAACACCAGCTAGAATAAATAAATGTCCATGTGTCAACCTTAGGAAGATATTATATCACAAACACCTCTGAACTCTGTGACAGGGGCTATCTCTGGCAGGAGCCAAAAACAGTTGAACTACTTAAGCTCAGTTTTTAAATACATAAAATCAGAGTTACGCAAAAATGTATATTCATAATAATAATTATAGTAATAATGCATTTCATTTATAGGCATCTTTCAGAGATGTAGTTCTGAAGATATATTACAGCACTCCTTGTGACGCCTAAATTGACCTGCACTATTCCAATTTTTGTGAATGATGAGACACTATAGCCAGAGGCATTTTCAAAACAATAAAAATAACTTTAACAATAAGAATTTCTCATTAAACTACAGGTGAAAGTTTTATGATTTGCACTGAGGGTGTACAGAAAGAGGAGCAAGAGATAATCAGAGAGAAGATAAAGGAAATCATCTGAAATGTCACACTAGAAAATATTTTCACACGAGAAAAGTGGAGGTGTGAGTTTTTACCTGCTGTAATCCTCTATGCATGTGATCTCACATTCTTATTGAAACCTTAGAGAGGTGGGAGCCACAGGAGCGGACCATAGGAATTATAACAGCTCACACAGAAGTGCACATGCACTTCTATACAGATCTAATCCAAGATGAAGAAAACTGAACTGAAATTAAAAAACACATCATATGTGGCTGCAATGGTTAAAAACAGAATGAATAAATACAACTTTGGGTCAAGAAGAGTACAGTATCTGATATCTAAACCTTCCTCACTGTTCATTGTAAACAGTCTTGATATGGTGAAACTGATTGAAACGTTTACAGGCCATGGTTTGTTTCTAACTACACAGAAGTGTGTCTCTGGCTCCAGCAGCAGTGATTTATGGCGACAGAGTTGGAGTGCAAGAAAGTAACTGTTCCAATAAATATGCACTTTCTGCTCTGTTGAATACAACTGCAAGATTCAGTACGTGAGGACCTAAGACCCTTATAGGACACGTCAAAGGTTACAATGGCACGATTGTATCTTTTTATCTTGTAATATCACTAACTTTTCCTAGTTCTCTTGTTTCTCTTACGACGATGAGGACTGGCTAATGTGCACCAGATAACCATAAATATGAAACATCAATGTAACTCATAAATTCTGTTTCACTGAAGCCTTGATTCATCATTTTTATACACTTTCTTATGAAGACGTTCAATATAACAAAGCTTTGCCATCACTGCACCTTTACAGCTCTGATGTTTACTGTGATGCTATTTCTCTGTTACACTTCTCAAGTTTTTCAAATATATCAAGGTATCAGGAGCAGAGCAACTCTACCCCCACATTAGCCTCTGCGCATTTCCCACTACAGAGGTAGGAACTAGGGATGCACCGATCCGATATTTGGATCAGATATCGGCTCCGGTGTTGACAAATTAACTGGATCGGATATCGGATGAATGACGCAGATCCAGCGTTTTGATCGAATCATTTTTTTTTAAAGTCAAGCCTAAAGTCAAGCCTCATGCCTTCACTCACAGGGCAAATTATACAGTTCATTCATTCAACAGTAGTATTGGATAGGTATCGCATATTGGCTGATACGCCCAGCCCAAGTATCGGTATTGGATTGGAAAAAAATGGATCGGTGCATCTCTAGTAGGAACTTTCATTTTTCACATTTATCTTGCGTTTTTCAGGCTGATTTTGCCAAACGTTAAACATATTATTAAAACCATCCAATCCTGTTTTTTACTACCTCTCCCCTAAGGTGGGAAGCCCTCTGTCCCAGGACCCTAGACAGATGGAACTAGAAACATCGGAGTCAATTGAGAGGTCAGATATACCTTTTAATGAAAAGGGTTGAACGCACACACCCCTAGTCTTTTAAATTCCCAACCAACTGTGGTGAGAACTCGAAAAAGGCCCCACAAGAAAAAATCTGCATCTTACTCATCTTTCTCATGAAAGAGCTGCAATCACTCTGACCATTTAGTAACGACACAGCTTCATCTCGAGTTACTATGGGGAGGGGAAAGTCAACACAGAACAGGATTTAGGAACATGAAGTTAGATACAAGTTTAGGTATACCAATGGAGTTTCACAGAATCAAAACCTAAATCTATTCATTTCACACTGCCTTGACTTCTACATTCCCTGATTCAAATACCCAGACCCCAGACCTCAAAATCATCTAGAGTCAATGGACTGGATCCCCTATGTGTGAAGGTCATGTTTGGATTGGCGAGAAACCAGCTAGAACCAGCCAACCAATACACAGGAACAAAGTACTTCTGTCTGCACCTTGAGCACTTAAAAGCTGCTGAGTTACCACATGCCAATCAGAGAGAGATAGAGAAAAAGAGGGTGGTGAAAAGGAGAGAAAGAACGGAAACTAAAACAAGCGTTCTTCGTGTTATTTCACTGAGAACCCTTAAAACATTGATTTCTTATTTCTTAAACGGAAACAGGTTTCCTCTGTAATGTAAAGCTCATGTATAGTCAGAATCCAAAGATGACAAATACAGAAAACCAAATAGTGGGTGGAAATCGTGGTAAAGGTTGTGCAGGTGATTAGAGTTGAGGTGATGAATGACACTGATTACCCAGGCCTATGGACTGACAACAGCTTCATGAATGAAGTCACTTACAGCTTGGACACTTGGCGCATGTTGAAACCGGGATAGCCGATGCCTACCAACTATAGACTTACACTGTACTCAGCTACTTTTGGTGCATTCATTCAGGGAGATGAAAAACTTGGTCCCCTTTCGCAAATAAGGATCATTTCATACAGGGGTCTACCAGCCAAGGACAGGCTGGTTTGCGTTTTACAACCAAAAACGTTACCACTTAATCACACCAGTGACTTTTCAAAACATATATTTTCTTCAGTTTAAAAGGCATGTTGAATTATTTTTGCAAAACATTGAAGGTATTCCAAGAATAGCCAACACAGTAACTCCCAGGTCAGTGACCTAAAAAACACTTTTCATGAGGAGCACTTTCATGTGTTTCCTATGCTCCCACAATTTAGTACTGCCTGGTTTCACAAGAGCAGATGGTCGCCCACCCAGAACCAAGTTCTGCTCAAGGGTTCTGCCTGTTAAAGGAGTTTTTCCCTTGCCCCTGTTGCCAAATACTTGCTCATGGTGGGAATTGTTAGGCCACAATAAATAACATAAAATGTTACAGTCAAAACTTGCTCTATAGGAAAGTGCCCTGAGAAAACTTCTGTTATGATTTGGAGCCGTAAAGAAAATTTACTTTACTTGGCCAGAGAAAAACAATCAGCGCCAGCTAATACTTTACAAAAAATACTGGGACTGTGGCATTTGCCCACACACAGGGACTTAAGTATCATGATTACAAAGCATTCCTGCCAATGTAAAGTCAGGCTCTGAAGGGAGATGGATGGATGACAGATGGACTACTATAAAGGGGGGTATCTGAAGTGGGGATGCTCTCTAGCAACTAACTCCTCGTCATCAAAATATAAACATATATTCTGACAAACCACCTTGTCAGGATGTAAGAAAACACTCAGTAAACTGTCAAAATTGAGGACAATTTATTCAACATGGCTAAGCGGTGAGTCTGTCATATGATACAGAGCCAGGTGGACTTAAAGGACCTGGTAGGTTTTGGAATCCACCAGAAGCATTAGCATATAGGCCGATTAGTAAATGCCCCTCATTTTGCGTGCACTAATAAATGTTGCTCCCTGCAATCTGCAGTCATTGTTTTTCAGATGTTTATCTCTGTAACATCAAATATATAATTTCTCCAAATTTCCTTCAAATATCAGGATTTCATTTTCAGGCAGTATTGCCCACCCCTACTGACTCATGTATGTGGTGCTGACTAGCGAGAGGGACAACGTTTGATCAGAGTGAAAAAAACAAGACTCTACCCCAGACTTGCTTGGGTTATGAGAAAACTTAATTGTAAGTATTTAAAGTTTACTATCTTCTTTGACCTCTTCTTTGTGCAGGACCATGAACATTTATTTCCCTGAACTTCATCACTCTATTAAACTCCTTCATGAGCACACATAAGCCTCAAGTCTTACTCAACAGACCTACATTTTTTCAACACTCACTCTCTCAGGCCCTTGAGACTCACCTGTATGTGACTCACAGCTTGGGTTAAAGCATGTGTATTAATGTGTAGTAGTCTGAAAGTGTGCATGAATGTGAGTGATAATACATTCAGAGTTAAACACTGGTCATAAATCAGCAGCTGAAAGTGATATGACAGCAAGGAGATGGTTTTATGTTTTCCCAACACCTTCACGAATGCCTAATGGCTATTTCTCTACTTCCTGCAAAACAATCGCACACTCGCACTCCCATTACCTGAGGGACTGTAAAACACAGCGTGAGAAAATTTGACAGTAAGTTTTAAGACAGGCACAGGAGGGCACAGAGAGGCTAAATGACAAAGTGACTCAGTTATTATTTTAAATGTGACAAAGTCAGTTTAGACTAAATAGGCTAAAAGCATTTTCATTTATTTTATTTCAAAAAGAGTAGAGTAATTGAGGCAAAGTAGTTTTCTCACACATATCAGCTAAGATCAGCTAACTGTGGAACACTATATCCTTAACAACCCGCAGTCCTCTTTTTGAACTTTCTTTAACTTTAGTTTTGCTCTCCAACAGCTGTTTCAGTTTTCTTTTATGTTAAACTTACGAACTCTTCCACCAGACATACCTATCTCCATTGAAGGCCCTCATTAGTCTAAGTATCTTGACATGACAACAGCCTGTGATTGTTTGTTAAGTTGTTGAATAAGAAGAGAATTGGCATGAGCTTGTTTAACAACATTACAAAATGAAGCGTACAAGCCTCAGTCAGTACACACACACACACATGCGATGACAGACCTGCGGGAAATAATTAAAACAGTCAGAGACAATTTTTTGGCAGACTCTGCCTCTGATTAAGTCTTTAAGAGCATGTTTTTCACATGCCTCAAAACACCACGACAGGAACTATCAATCAAAGTCAACCTTCCATTTCTCACTCTCCTTCCCTTTCTCAGCTCTGTCTGCTCCTGCCTCCCCTGCAGGCACAATCATTCACAAGTGAAAAATAGCTTGCAAGACTGCATGAATATTTGCAAAACATTACTTGCAAAGGACGTATAAATGAAACCTTCGTTTGAGTAGACTGAGTCTAAGTCACTACAAATGAATTTTTCTGCTGACCTGGCTGAATGCCTCTGAGGGGAAAGTCTGACCTGAAGTTTGCTTTTTTCTCGAGCCTGCACTGAGAAGGTGTTGAGTGGTACGAAAAAAAATAGAAAGGAACAGAATGAATTTAACACAAATGTCTTTATATGAACAGAGAGAGCAAATGAGACAATCAGAACCAAGTTATTTTTCAGCACTTGTCGCCTTGGCGACTCAGCTGAGGTCAGACAAAGCCATTAGCTGCCGGCAGAGCAGTACAATACACAGGATATAAAAAGTTCCCTGTAAAAGCACCAACACTTGTTTTGAAACCTCATTCACTCCATTGATTAGCATGTTTTGCTGTGACAAGTTCATCAGTGTGTTCATACAGACCTATTTGAGGCTGACTCAACTGTATTGATAGAGGCCACGTGTTGGTGCAGTGGTTGGTAATGTTACCTTACAGCAACAATGTTCCTCCAGCTACCTATCATAGTCCAATGACATGCAGCAGGTCTACTCATAGGAGGCCTCAAAATTACCCATTGTGTAAATGTGAGCATGAATGGTTATTTGTCTCTTCATGTCTGTTGTATGATTGGCAGGTGACCTGATACTGTCGTCTCCATGTCTCCATGTAACAACTCAAGATTCTACAGTCACCTCTACTGTACCAGCAGTAAATGTCTGGAATAGAATTAGCCAATACAATAATACAAGCCACAGTAATCGTGAGAGACATGAGTTATTTCTGCATGATCATGTCAATATGTGTATTCTTACAAATCAAGTTTCCTCAAGTATTGACTTTGGGGTTAAAAAGGGAGGAAGTAAAATCATTAAAACAGATTAAGAAAAGTTCCTGACCCTGTTAACCTGATTGATGGTTAAATTAATGTGAAAATAATGTTGTTCAGAGTCTTAAAGCTTCATCTTAAGGGAAGAAATTACTATGACTATGATGCTCATTTTTAATGTAAGTTCAAATAAAAATATAGAATGGGTAACTACTTCTCAATTGGATTTACAAAAGTGAAGAAAAAGGTGTGAAATTAAGTAATAACATTTGACAAAGTAATAGGAGGTTAAATCTTTTATCTATTCTGCATACAAGTGGGTTCAAGTGGAGTGGGTTCAAGGGACAAGAGCCAGAAAATTTCTAGCAATGAGATGAAGTGTAACAGGAATGGTTGAGAGAGGTGAGAGGAAGAGTGACAGTTTCTTTAATATCCGGCTCAGGGGCAATGTTTTCTTACACAGCAGTGTGTGTCTGTGTGTGTATTTTTCAGTAGCAGTTAGTTTTACAGGCCTGGGAATAACCCAGCTGTCAACAGACTATAGCAACAACAAGAGGCTGATTGACAGAAGAAGGAGCTGTCCAATGGCCACACCCATTAAGTGTGTAATTATGAGAGACGACAAGTCTCCTGAAATGTTTGTCCATTTAAGATTTCTTAACTTCTTCCACAGGAAATCCCAAACCTTCCACAGCTATACGTGCATTAGAAATGTACAGCGCAGAACGTAACCACTAAAACTCAAATGACTTTTACGCTTCATTCAAACAGACATGACTGGAAAACTCAGTATCCCGAGAAAAACCTGTCAGCCAGTGGTGCTGTAGTGAAAACACTGTTCCCACACCAATAGTTACGTCCAATCTGATTTTAATGGGCCTCACTTTTTTAGCCCTCAGCTCATTTCCTCCCTTCCCTCCGAGCTGTCACTCACTGAGTCAGCATAGGGAGAGAGAAAGAGAGAGCATGCTGTGCCAGCTGTCTAGAGTTACATCTGCCCTTCTGCTTTCTGGGTCTAACAGCAATAAACTTTCAGAAAGCCTCAAAACGCCATGATTCACACACACATATAAAACAAAACCTAGCTACAAAACACACTCACACTTGACTGAACTTTTTGCACATTTTTCCTTCGACATGCACCCTTATACATATGTGCAGGCACTCAGACTCTAAAAATGGGCAAGGAGGGTGTACAAGTGTGTGTGTGTGTGTGTGTGTGTGTGTGTGTGTGTGTGTGTGCGTGAGCTGACACGCAGGGTCAGAGTGATGTCCCATCTCATATCTGTCAGCACCCGGAGTTTATTTACCCGGTTATATTATCATTTGTTGACCTAGTCACATGATCTGAGAGCGGGAGGTGCAGAACCCCAGGCACCCCAGAGAGCCCAGTCAGGATGTGATGAGAGACACGGGCCTGTGACCTAACACACTCACATACACACAGACACACATACACATACACTGGCGCAAGTACAAGCACATGCACAAGATGACCTCTAACTTTCTCTTTCAATTCTTCCTCATTTTTCTCCTCAGCCATCATTTCTTTTCCTTTGACTTTTGTCACCCTCTGCTGTCCTTTTCTGACCCCTCCTTCCTTCTCTTCTGCTTCTCATTTGGGCTGACTGTCCACTGAGATTCTTTACATGTTTACAAAGAAGTGGGCGCTATCTTGGCCAACACAGTGGATAACTAGTAAAAAATGGTTTGTATCTCAGTAATTATTATTGGGAATGTAATGGTGTTGAAAATTGTTGCACATAGGAGACAATTCACTGATGAAACAAAAAACTTAATCCCAATACCTTTTTTTAAACAGCAGAGGGCATTGCCTTTAGACTTGTTATTCTATAGCATTTTGTTGCCTATGTCTGTAGCTAAAAAGAGCCATAAAAACATGTCAGGAGCAGCTCATGATTTTGTAGTTGAAGGGTGCATTTTCACACTAATGAATATATGCCAAACACTACCATATTGAATTGCCTTCCACTATGTGTAATCATGGATGATTTCTCTCCCTTTATGTTGAGTTAATGTTGTTAAGTAGTTATGTTAAGTAGTGTCTCCAGACCTGCTTTACCATTAAGTCAGAGACAAATCTTCCACATAAGATAACTTAAAAAGAAAAAGCCATGATAAAACATCAAACATTTACACTGATATGAATTTTGGGGTTGTTTTCATTTACTATGTGATTTCTTTTTGGCTGTTGTTCATTTGCATCCTTTCAAAGTAAAAGCAGTTTTTATCAAATCAAGAAGTAATGCAACCTAAACTTAAGGCAGTGGGAAGAATAAATAAAAACATCATTAACTATACTTCTGACTTCCCTAACCCTGGAAAGTTTGTTTTAAGAATCCTTAAAAAAACTTTGTTTTATATTTGCTTTACCAGATTAAGACAATAGTAAAAATGTACTATTAGTTTCCAGTTCTGTATTACGTATCCACTGCAATAACAGAGGATTATAAATTTTAAATTGCCAAGTTAACACCTTTGTAGAAATAAACAAATTATTATGCATGTGAACACAATTTCTGCAAAAACACTGCATTGTCTTTGCATACCTAACGGCATAACAGGATGTTTCCTGGTTTGAAACTATGACCAAAAGCGTCTCCTAATCACACTTCTGCCAGCTAAATAAAATACACAGCATGTTAACCAAAGGCACTTTGTTACAGCTGTACTTCTGAATGTAGGGGCTTCTGAATTGTTCATATGTGGGTGGGTTCAAATAAAAAATACTACCCTCTCCTTGACTCACTGATCTTCTATCCCCTGTTTTTCATCTATTTCCATCTCCGAACTCCCTTCCTGTCTGCAGAGCCTACCATGTAGGGACAGTAATACTGCATTTAAGCTGGTTTAAGTACTGAGCACACTGACCTAATGCTTGTCTTGGTTTCCCCACACAATTATGCGCTCACATAGAGTGAACAAAATCAACACTGAGCTAATTGTTGTTTCATCTGTACACACGCATGAATGTTTAGAAGGAGCCCCAAGCACACACATACAAAAAAGTCCAAACACACGTCATGCCTGATCTGCACTAATTGAATTAGCTGTCACCTTCAGCATCATCTGTTGACACAGGCCTCAGCTAAGTTTATACACTTCCTCGCTCACCTCTCTTCCCTAAACCTGGTTAGTTTTCTCTCACTTGTCCTTTCTAACCTTTAGTTCTTCACTCCAATTCCCTTCATGCCTCTGATATTGATTTGCCTGGAAAATACAAAATCCAGACCTCAATTCTGCAAGACTTCTGAGGGGGAAAGGCATCCACAAAGCTTAGAACAAAGTTTGGTACAGTCATACTAAATGTTTTCGAACACTGTGTATTTCAAGTGGTAGAATAGTGGAAGTGTAGATTTTGAGGGGGTGTTTTTTGGTTGTTTTTTAGTGTAAAATATTCTTTTCATGTCCCCCCTTCCTTACTCTTATTTCTTCTGTTACTTTTGGTGACGTGGTGGCTTGAGTGACATAATTATGATGGTGGATATGCCAACAAAGAGAGCATGCTGGTTAATAATTCAGATTTTTTTTTTGAAAATAATCATAATAATCAAAGTTATTTAATTGCAATTAAATAACAACAGAAAACGGGGCTGAAACAAAACATGAATAAATAATTTAATTTTCTCTTAACACGCTTTCAAGCTTCAAGTCCACACACAGCCCCGCCTACCTACAGCATCAGACAAACTCAGCAGATGTTCTTTAGCCCAAGGACAAGAGTGTCTCACTCACAAGGAGTATCCTGACAGAGGAGAACCAACACACACTCACCTGGTATGTCCCGATGCCAATGTGTTTAGGATCAATCTTCACAAGCTCAGCCAGTGGGTCTTGGACGCGTCTTCCAATCGACACTGTTGATAAACAAAGATGGGATCAATTGTCTCAGTAGATTCTACAGTTAGTGTTTTTTATGCAGTCTAAAACCCAATTATTGAATATGCAAATCCATATTATTTATAATTACTGAATATGCAAATTGTCTGCATAATACAGCACTGGCCCCAGGGCAGGCCAGACCTAATTGTCATTCTCCAACCCAATAAAACAATAATTAAAGCTGGCTTTCCACTGGAGTCTCTGCACCTGTCATTGACTTACTGAAAGATGCTAAACCTTTAAAATCAGACTTAACTAGACCAGTTCACACACAGTCTGATGGAGCACATAAATAAACATACAACGCCTTTTAGAAAATTCAGCTGCTGCTGCACAGGAAGCTAAATGCCTTACATATGAGGAAGCTTGGAGGGCCTGGAGTCCAGGAGAAAAATTACATACAACATTCACATAGGCACTACAATACATGACATCATCCCAAAAACAAACAGGCACACATTACAGGTAAACAAAAACACTGTAGTATCACTCATTTCAGTCATGAAACAACTCCTGGTGTTTTATTATCCATGGTTGGAGAAAATAATGCCCAGTAATAGTCATACACTATAGAAACCCATCTTTATTACTACATTTATCGAAAAGTTTGAGTTTGAAAAGGTTATAAACATTAGGTTTAGATTTCTTTAACACAATTAAAATGACAGATGTCATCTCCTTAGTTCATTCTGACCTAACAGTTTTGCATTTTGAGTGTATTATGCACATGTTTGATTCCAGTGGTCAGCAAAGAAAAAGTGTGTGGCATGAAAAGCATCACACTTAGATCTCTGAGGCAGAATGGACTGAGAAAAAGAAAGGGAGGGATGGGATGTTATAGGGGGAGTTCGTCTGGAATCAATGGCTCTCCTCTCCTCTCTCTTCACTGGCTGCGGTGGGAGGCTGCTGCCTGAGATAATATTTAGACAGGGATGAAGTTTCAACCCTGGCCTTGCTTGGTTCACCACCAAAAACTCTCCGATCTATTTTGTCTCAATGCTATCCCTCTGTCTCTCTCTCTCCTCCTCTCTTCATCTTCCCGAGAGGATCCAATTTGCAAAAGCAGTCCAGCATAATTCTGCAGCACTTATTGAAAATAATGAGCCAAATACAGCTTGACGAAACCGGGGAGTAATAAGGAAAGCATCGAGAGAGGAAGGCCCCGATCAGTGGCACATCACTCAGGAGTAGAAGAATGTGAAATGCAGAACTTTGGTGGGACAGAGGGGGCAGCTGTGACGTGGCTGCACAGATTTTGTTGCAGACAGAGAGATGAGAAAACAGTTCTAACTTCGAGAAGATGCAGCACAGCCTTCACGTCTAACTTAATTCATGTATTACAATAGTCCAAGCAAACTGATTTGTACTCTTAACTAAATATTTGTGATCTGTAATCTTTTACCCAGTGTGAAGTTCAGGATAATCAGAGAAAAAGGAGCACCGAAATAAGCTAAAACCAAAACCTGCTGGAGAATGGTTGAGGCACAGCCTGTCACCACAAGGTGTCCCTAGATCTCCCAACCCAAGACAAGACAGACAGAAGGTGCTTACAGCTCAGTCTTTTCTGTATATTATGCGGCGTAGACATCAGCCTTTCACAAATACACAGACAGAAGAACACAAACCCACCAAATATAAGACAGAAACAAACACTCTGTCCCCCCATCTGACTCTAACCATCGCACTCCTCTTGTTAAACTCGCCCTAACGCTGTAGATTTCTCATGGCATTCATTAGGGGTATAAATATGGCTCTCTATGGCTCTCTGCGCTGCTGACCACAGGAAACCAGTGAGAAATAATCCGGCCTCGCTTGATTTATGGCTTTTATAGAGGAAGTCTGCTGGAAACATTTGTTCTCCAAAACTGTGTGCAATTCTTTTATATTCTGCTGTGTTTTTTAAATGATCAAGTGTGTGGAGTGACAGAGAGAGAGAGAGAGACTGTGTGTGAACTAGAATGAAACAAGGTAATAGCAGAGCAGGAGAGGTATAAAACCACCTAATGGTAATTTTAGAGATTATGTGATGAAATTGTGTTGTGGGTAGGATGGTGAAACTTAAGTCAAAGAATTATCAGAGAAATGTTTAGCCACATTTTAATGACTTTGTACAAGATGTAATATCCTCACACCACTATAAAAGTTTTAGGTGTTCAAAACAAAACAAAATATCTTCAAAAATGTCACCCTTGCTGTGTAATTAAGACTAAACGATTAACTATAGAGTGACGTAAAAACTGTTTGATTTACATTAAATGAAACAAATTAATTTAGCAATAAGTGGACTTGATCATCTCATCTATATCAAAGTGAATTTTGATAACTGTGTGTAGGACTACTAGCAGGACAACACACAAAATAGTCCATTTAAAGCTTTGTTAGAGTTTAACAGTCATTCATTTGTAATTTATGGAATTGTATTTTATAAAACTGATTATTCATAATCTGCCTCCATTTGCTGTATGGAAGGGTCCTTTAAATCAATGGACAATAATGATAAATAGTGTGAGAATACCTGCACTCCTGAGGTTGGGGTCTAAGTCGGGCATCTCTTTGACAGCCTCTGGACTCACACTGTAGATGGATGCTCCGGCCTCATTGGTTATACTGAAGAGAAGAACAAGAAAGCAAAATATCAGAAGCCTGAGAGTCAGAGGAGACTGAGAGGGGAGACAATGGCAGAGGGAAACTCAGAAACAAACAGGGAATAGGACGCAGGTTGGCCGGTCAGGGTGAAGAAAAAGAAGCTGAAAGGGGGGAAAAAAGGGTGCATGCATTTCTGCTAAAAAGACATATTAGTAAAGCTTCACAAGAGAGGCATCCACATCTTGCTTCTCAAATCATACGGCAGAAAATGTTCAAACTGGTCCTTAAACTCAGGTCGACACTCTGGAATCATCTGACCATCAAACCATTGTTATGGTTGATATATTGTTTAAAGTGCTGTCTCAACATTAACAGCATAATTCAAGTCTGTCAACAAAACTGAAATCAGGTGGAAAGAATCATCTGCACTGAAAATGCAATGATGAGTACTTGGATTTTTTCAGAATGGTGATCTGATTGCGCAACGTATTCTTAATATTTATCAACAACTGCCATTTTACTGAAACTACTGATGAGAGTATCTCATTTTGACAGTGAAATCATATGACAAATTAAAGTATCATCTTAGTGTCAGGTTCGATAAAGTAAAGAGCAGAGGATAAGTGGACCGCTACCATGCACGATTTATAGAACACTACTGCCATCTTGTGGTCATTGGAGGATACTGCTATTTTTCAAAAGACAAAAAACATGAGTCATGACTAGTCAGACAAATGTTGAAATCATGTTAATTTCAAAAGACAATTTGCTTAATTGATCGTTTAAGAAAAAATTTGTTTTTTTTTTCTGCGGCACACAACAAGCTCTGCCAGCTTAAAACTGACTCCATCCTTACAAAACTACATCTCAGAAATATCAGTTAATTGTATGATCTATTTCATTCCGTTTAAGTGTGTTTAACAAATCATTTCATATATTATAGACAGCATTATGGTGAGAAGGATTAAATATTTTCAAAGAAGAATGAAAGATTGTATAAAAGCATCATTGATAAATCACCTATTCCAAAAAGAAAAAGAAGATAAATATCACAAAATGTTTAAAAATTACAAAAAAAAAACCCTCCATGTTTACAAAAATATTTTAAAAAAAGGACACAGCTTTTTTTAACTTAACCTCAATTAGGTCAGTAAGGCTTAGATATTCTTTTGACCTAAAAAGTTCAAATTTCAATTTCTCGATCACTTCTGCTGCTAAAATATAGATTGTGAAAAAAATTTAATGTTTCTACATGGTTGGAAGTGACATCGTTTGTCTCTGTGTTAATGTATTCAGTCTAAAATAGGCCTCTTATCATCCATCTCAAAACAGACGGGACAGTGGTACAACAAAGCCACTGATACCCGAGATAATACAACGGCTATACAACAGAAGCTGTCATGTTGTTTAGACCTTCTGTTCTCTCGTGTGGATGGAGGGAGAGAGAAAGAGGGGAAAGAAAAGGGGGGTGGGGGGCTTTTTCCTCAGGGCTGACCAATATGCAGAGGGGGTCAAAACCTCCCCAACGTCTACAACGGAGAATGAGGCCTCCTGTGGTACACACAAACAATACACACACCCGCGCACACACACACACCCGCACGCAGCAGATGCCTGGACTTTGCCACAACAACCTTGCCAATTACAAGTATCTTGTTAATGAGGAGTGGCAGAGGCCTTCTGATGAGAATCACATTTAAATTAACTTGTCCTCCCTCCCTCTCTCCCTCTATTCATCCCCTCCTCCACCTCACTGTTCTTTTTGTCAGCTCCCTGTCCATCGTGCTGACAGCTGACATATCGCCATGGTGACACTGCTAACGAGCACTGGCACATGACCTTCAACGAGGTCACAACCGAGCTGGTCATTAAGCTGACACACTTGGTCTCACTCACACGCATACACACACACACACACACACACACACATACACACACACACAAAGACACACACACTAATTAATGCTGAGTAAGACAAAGACGAGTGAAATAATTCAAAATTATCTTTCAACCAAAATTTTACTCAGCTCTCTCTTAAAAGGCTTTTACTTCACAACATGGGAAAAACAGCACCTGGCCTCCAGTGAATGAGAAAATTCTAGCTGTTTGTTTTCATGGTTCAATATTGATAAAATAAAGAAATATACAAAAGTACTTGTTAGTACTAACTGAAGTCCATCCACGTGGCTACATCAAAATTGTGTGAAATGTGTTGCCAAAATAAGTTTAAAAAGGAGGTAAAAAGTTGTTATGTAGAATCCCTCAATCAAGTTTTATATGTTTAGTGTCCAGAGAAAACTCAAGACACGTAACAAACAGAGCAGATGTCAACGGTGTGACTCTGTGATTTAATATTAACACCATTTGAGCAGCCACTTGGCAACCATTGGCAACAGTGGCAGAAAATACTTTTTTAACCTTAAGTAGAACCAGACTTGTTTGTGAACAGCTAGAAAATAAAGGATAGTGGGAAAACAAAATAGCAGAACAAGAAAAGCAACATGTAATCTGGGCTTAAAGCTAAACTACCAAAAAAAGTGTCATAATAACAAAAACAGCACAGTAATCAGTGGTAGTATAGGTATGACTGATAATAGAGCATGGAAAAATTTTGCATGAAGGATATGGAGTTAATAGAAAGGGAGGCCAGCAGCCCCTATCATGTCCAACCTAATTAAGGCTGCCGCTGGGGCAGCTGGGTAACAGTACTGTCATGGATACAGCTCTGAGCCCTCATTGCCACAGCCTCCATGGCTATCTCCATGGTGAGGGCATCATCCTGGCAGACAGCAGAAGGTTGTCTGCTCTCCAGCTCTGTTCTCAATGGGCGGATGGTCAGGGCGTGGACACACACACACACACATACACACACACACACTTGAAGTCGCAAAGTCAATAGTCCCCTCTTGGTGTAAAGTGATGACTTGGTGGCCCTGTAGGGTAATCATTTATTTGCACTCGTTTGCACTCTCAATCATACACACGGATTAGTGCAGGCCAGCCTTTAGCCCTGTCCCATCCTGGGGCAAAGTCACAAACTGGCTCCCCTGTTTGTCCCGTTCTGGCTGTCTTAGAGACACACCCTTAGGACTTACACACACAAACACACACACAGGCATTGTGGCTTGGCCCTTGATGCCCCTAAAGAAACCTCACATCAGAAGAGATGGATACACACTTTGATACCTCATTACATCCTTCTGGCTCACACGACTGATCCAAATCAAAAACAGCTCATCAGATCAGTTAAAAAAGACGCAGAGCAATAATATCACCCACTACTCTGATACGCAGGACAATAAGACAGAGGGAGGGGGAAAGGGGGAAACAAGTGAGCACATCTTAATACGTCACTTGGACTAAAGTGTCAATCAGTGCTGAAAAAAAAACAAGTGACTAAAATTCTTATTAAGAGTTTATGCCTCCATTTAAGCAAAAATAATCCCAGACTGATATTTGTTTAAAGAAGTTTTTAACTCTGAAACCTGACGCTTGTCACCTGAATCTGAGGCATCTCTGTATTTAGGTTGTTATTGTAGACATTAACAACAGTCTGTTTGTTTAAGTACATTTTTTTAAGTTATGGTGTAGATGCAACTTATAATCAGATCTGATTATTCTGCAGATTATTTCCACAAATAATTGATAAATCTGAAATTCCAAAAAATTATAACAATGTCCATCAATTTTTTAAAAAACACAAATAAATGCTATCTTTAGTTTTCTTCTTCATTCATCATCATTATTAACTCAGAAAAGCTGATTTCCTTCAATGAAAGAGATGAAATAAGCAAATGTTTGACATTTTTGTTTGGCAAATGTAGAACATTTTATATTTTAGGACCTATGGTTTCATTAATTTCCTACTCAGAAAATATTGCAGAGGTATTCAATAACAGGTTTGAAAAAAGTGAGGGCCCTAAGCAAGTATAGAAAGACAAGAGCACCGTAAATTACCATTATGTTAATGTTTTTTTAACTTAACCACTGTCTTTGCATAAGTACACTTCTTTTTATAATAAATTCCATTTATGTGCAGGTAAGAGTACATGCAAGTATATTTTTAATGAAAATATACTTGGGAAAGAAAGACTTAAAAAATTTTTCTTTCCCTGTTATTCATTTGCGTCAATTTGATCATATACTTTGTCATACAACTCTGTCTTGTGTTTTTCACTTGTGGAATTTTCTGAAATTTGAAGAACACAAAGTAGTTTGTTTTTCTAATAGTGATGATAATTCCTTTAAACAAACACACACACACAAAATCAACTGCATGAACTCAAACTGAGCCGTCGTCTTCATTCAAGCAAAGCTTCTACCGCCAAGGTTACCTCAGCACTTACAGCAAACTCAATATGTCACCAAGTGACAATATGAACCATGAAATGAAAAGGTAAAGAGGAGCTCACTGGGTATTGATCGTTTGCCAGTCAAGGCACATAACAGCAACATCAAAAATGGCATCACAGTCTTTTAAAGTATGAAGTCATACTATATTGGGTTGATACTTCACTTTTTTGTTTAACCGTACTTTTGTTCAAAACACTTGACTGGCTTTTTTTGCTGCCACAGATAGAGCTGTGATGGTCACACGTTACCAGCTTAAAATGTATTCATACTTAAAAAAAAATACACACACACACACACACAAGTTTCTCTGTCCTCTCTGCTCAAACAGCTTGGGTCCATTGTTCAGTCAGCTGCAAAGCTTGACCTCAGGGAGACAAATTGAGGAATGCACTATGTCTAAGTCCCAAACAGCAACACACACACACACACAACACACACACACGTCGGGTCTGAAGACGATGACATTTTTCACAGAGAAAAGCGTCCAAATGGCAGGTGTCAGGGGCCGTCAGTCTCCAGCGAGGCGCTAGAAGGCAGGCAGGCACACGCACACACACATAAACTCCAACTGCCAGTGTGAGGCACGTCTGAAAAGAGCAAAGCCTCACAGACACTCATGTCAATCTGGTAGCAGCAAAGGCCTGTGCCTGTGTCACGCAAAAATGCACACACACCAGCATGGGCACACACACAACCCAAATTCCAACTACACACATGGCATGTCATACAGACTCATCACACATGTTTGTCACACATAGGACCATCACAGCGAACAGTGGGAGCCTAGGGGAGGATGGCAAAGAGGGCTGGTGGAAGGAGGGGCAGGCGACAGGGCAGAGGCTGACCACCAGTGAGGCATGGTGGGAGGAGAGAGGGGGCTGGGGGTGATAAAGATGAGACTGGCAGATATTCACTGTCCACCACCTGCGAATGCCAAAGGTCCAAGTCATCTGCCCCAACAATGGTGGGCTACATACACGAGCACAAGTACACTCTTTTCAGGGGAAACTGACTGGTTATTCTAAAGGTATAAGGTATAATACAGAGAAGAGGGTAGAATACTTTACGACACAGCCTCAAGGAAAATTTCCATTCATTCCATAATTTACCCTTAAATTTGGTGTTCAATACACACCGTCAATGTCTGTTTGTCTTCTGGAAAATGTGAGCTGCGCCTGATACCCACATGCAACCAATATATCTGTATCAAAGGCAGAGGGAGGCATTTAATTGTTTTCTTTCCCTTATTTGGCCTTAATCATGCATTTAAAAGAAAACAGTGGTTATCACTGAGTAAAAACACTCGGGAGCTACTTGTGAATTTCCCAGTTTGGGATCAATAAAGTCTGTCTGTCTGTCTGTCTATCTATAAATAAACTTCACAGGGTGCTGATATCACTGAGAAGACTCCCTAATATGACAAGATTAGAGGTTGGGGGCACAAGTCTCTGCAAACTGGTAATGGGCAGTGAGTCAGTGGTTAACTTTGTGGACTTAATGCAGACTGCTTACAAGATCACAGTCTATACTATTCGTGTCTACACCTATAGTCTATGAACAGTTTCATGCTGTGAAATCATATGCCGAGGGAAACCCTGAGAATTACACTCAACAGGCTGCCGACACAGATTTAACTTATTTCAAACAACCTCAGAAATGATTTGTCGCATGTAACTCTTTGCTGTGTAATAGTGAAGTTTAGGTCATATGTAAACATGTATAGCAGAACCATTTTTTTGCATTTGTATGTGTAGGTATGCATGTCTGCTAAGATTAAAAGAATAAATAATAGATAAAAACTCCAAAGCCAAATGGTTGTCAGGGCAACAATCATGGATATTAACATCTCCCATGATCACAATCTTATCAAATGTTGGCATTGCAATAGTCTGTAGATCTGAGAATTGATCCAGAAATCCAGTGACAGATCAAGGAGGTCTGTAGATTGAAATATAAAGGGTTTAGGGGATCCCAGGGATTGTGAAACAAAGAGATTCAAAGGAAGAGAAATCACAAAGAGAAATAAGTCTGCAGTTAAAATTATTATCAAAAATAACTGTCAATCCATCCGTTCTACCAGAGATTCAGGGCCTGTTAAAAAAAAGGGAAGATTTGAGAGAGCTGATTGGATCAAATGAACAGAGTCACCAACAGTGAGCCGGGTTTTAGCTGGAAATTAGAAACCCAGTTTCATTGCAGCAAATAAATTTGTTTGTTGGACAGGGAACTTATGTTGAGCAAACCAAGTTTTAAAAAGTTGGACACGTGACCGCTGGGCTGGAGAGAATCATCCTTTTCGATTACTGTGCATGTACTTACATATAGCAAGAACTGACAATAAAAAAAAATCTTGAAACTTGAATCTTCCTCTAATTTAAAGACACCTCACAGTGAAGCTGAGGCCTTTCCATGCCTCTAAATTCATCTGCCCCGTCTGCTCCACCTTCTACCTAACCTTCAAACCTTTGGTTAGGCCTGAGTGCCTGGATCTCACTCAGTCATAGCTGGGCCTGCCACTGTATGTTCATCACTCACTCAGCCTGGCCCTGGGAGCATACCCGGACACAGGACATGACAGGGGATACACACACACGCAGTCATAAATACAGTCTACACCACTGTCCTCCAGGTCCATCAGCTAGCCAGTAATAATGATCTCATCCCACCAGGAGAGGGCTGTAGGGCGAGATGGTCAAGGACTTATCGTAGCCATGTCTGTGTGTCAGTGCAGACCTACACTGTTGGCTATTTGATGTTGTGAATGCCTGAACTGCTCTTGGAAAACTTGAACCAGTCAAGGAGAGAACCATGACTACTACAAAAGACACAAAAAACACATCATCTGACATTAAGAGAGGATAAATAAATGGACATAGCGACATGTTAATCTCAGTCAGAGGTAACTGTAAAGCAAAAGTAACTTCTTTGTTACACAGCAAACCTCCTTCATTTCATGTTGTCTCTTTCAAAGTAATAAGTTCTGATCAAACAATCCTAATTCAGGTCATTCATTCAAGACAAACAGAGGCGCTGTCACTGGAACCCTCAAGGATGTGTTGGTGCGTTCATGAAGAGGAGTAACAGGGTCAGTCATCTCACTGCCTTCAGGAGCAAAAGAGCGAGTGGTCAAGAAATTGGAAGTCATTTTTGTTTGCCTTTGTCGTGTTCCCCGTGTGTATGTGTGTGCGTTTGTGTGCGTATCATCATCATCATTGCCCAAAGATCTCTGTAACCTTACCCAACATGTTCTTGCCCTCTGATATCATTAGCATCAGCATCTTGCAACCAGACGCTGTCAACTTGTCATCCCTTCATGCACACAGCCACAAACACATATTAAAATATTCAAATGAGTTATAGTTCAATCAACACATTGTCACAGCAAATATCATTAAAGTTGAGTTCAACAAACAACAGTGGTCACGACTGGCCTCTGACAAAAAACATCAAAGTCAAAAGTAGCACAAAATAACATGGTTGTAACAATCACATTATCCACATCAAATAAAAAATAATAAAAAATTTGAAATTTTATCAAACATTTATTTTAAATTGAAAAAATATGGAACCCTAAATAAATGTTTCTGCCAATTTGATGCACCGGGTCACCACTTTACAAATCTTCAAGACGGCATAAATGACACGACAATAATTTCACTGGCAAGAGAAGAAGCTGATGGCAGCACCATAAATGATTAAAACTTTCAGACACAAAATAAAAACTGAAAAAAAATTGCTTTTCTAGCTTTTTATGCTGAGGTGAGAGGAAAGGATACATTCAAGTCTGCAAAGAGGGTTCAACTCAGCTGTGACTAGCAGACTATATAAACAAAATTGATGTGGGCTCATTTACCCCCTGCTGGATATCATGCTTGGGCTTTCCTTTAGCTCAGAACTATCGGGACAGTCAACTTTACACATAAGATGCACCACAGGTGACATGTTTTTTTTTTTTTTCCAGGTGCTCTAAATTTGTTGTAAAAATGTAAATTAAAAAAAATAAAGAACAAAAAAAATACAATCATACTGTAGTTCTGGTCCAAAGATAAGAAAAGGAGGTGAGCTTTGTTAAACAGATTATATGGAAACAGCTAATTTATTCAATACTTTAGGGTGATCGATAAAGGTTGCAGTCAGGAAGTCTTTGATTTCTGTTTGTTCATGACATTTCAAAGATGTCCTCTAAAAGGTACCGAGGTAAACTCTCAGTAACTTGAGTGTGCACATGCGTGTCTAAGTCAGCAGGACCAATCACCTCCTTTCACAAATATGCAAAAACACCAGCCACCAAGAGTAACGTACACTACATATCACCCAGTGAAAAAGAGCGCACACACACGCAGATATTTATCTGGCCGATCCACAGAACTTTCATGTGCGTTGACAAAGCCTGCTCGCTCTACCAGTCAGTGCTAAAGCACACTGACAGACAAGGTCATGCTGTGTCGGCCTGTGACACAGCTGAGGAATAAACACACACACCAGGAGGCAGCGTGCAAGCAATGAGCAGGTGTTCACGAGAAACACACAGCTATACATGAGATTACATATTTTGACATTTTCAATATACATATATACACACTCACACACACCCAAGTACAAGCAGATTTTAATAAAACCTAAACATAGTGATTTCTAGATGGAAATGTGGAGTTTTTTAAAAGTATGACATCACAAACTCTCAAGCAGGAGGTCTCTGAATTATCGGGACACAGCTGTATGGCAAATAAGGTAATGTGCGTTCAGTGGGAGCCGTCACGGGCGCGGACAAACCTTGTCAGATGAATAATACCTCATGCTGCATAATGTCCTGCAGGAGTCTGCTCATTCACAGAGGCATTGTTCAAGCTTAATCATGTAAAGGTTATGTTTTTGTAAATCTAATAGAGGATGAAAAGGCGAATCTGGTGATTTATTCTCCACTTAGCAAAGACAACAGTAAAGGATAATTACTTCTGATGTAGTTGAAAAGCTGTCACACTTTACGCTGTGATGACACTGATTGCAATCCACCATCTAGCAGCATTTGTATTTTATGTCATTACATCACACCTCTCAAGCAAAAGGTTGCATTTATGCAAAATCCAAGAAAAGCCAACTGGCAAATTTCACACTGGACCAGTCAGCCAGTATTATTAAAGGCCGAAAATGGACAATCATAGTAGGAGCCTTCCCAAATATGGATGTTTACTGGTTTCCTGTTGGATAACAGAGTTAACTAATAAGTCATATTCCCCTTCAACAGTCTATGATCACAGAATGTGCTTCAATAAAACTGATTCTCCATTCTGTTCTTGGTGAAAACAGAAAATCAAACATTATACTCAATCAAGTACCTAAAAAATATTGTGAAAATACAAATGTGCATATGAAACTAGTGCTTTAAAAAGTAATATCAATGAAAGAATCAATTGCAAAACTGAAATATCTGTGAAAGCTTCAATAAAAGTTTGTATATGTCCTTTTTATGTTGTAATTTTCAATAAATGCTAAAAGAATTTACCACTAGAAACCTATTCAGGAAAAGCTATGAAATAGAGTACCCTGTTAATCCCAGACATCTCTACTTAAAGCTAATTAAATGCCAATATTTGATATCTCTTAGTTATTTAAATATTCTATACATTTAGTTAATTTTTGTAGAAAAATACAACAGAAAAAATAAGAAAGATCATGAAAAATCTTGTTAGTCACAATCCTACTCTACATAAATGATCCAAAGGGTGTACGATCTGTCTAAGAAATATAAAAATTCATTTAATTTGATCAGCATGTTAGTCATATTTTATCAAAATGGCAGGCATGGAGAGAGACTTTTATTCATATTCATAAACATTTCAACCGGACATACAGAACCTGTCTACTTCAAATACACTGCTTAGATATACACTCAAACAAATGTGTGCCCTTGTTTGGTTGCTTTGGAAAAGGCCACACTCCTTTCAAAATAGAAGAGGTGACTCAGTGAGTAAGATGAGTCTACTCAAACAGGACTAGGGCACTAAATACTGAACACACACACACACGAACACACACGCACACACACAGAAAAAATACAAATAAGGATGTCCCGCAGGCTGCCATTTCTGGCTGTCATTCCAGCTGAGCATTGAGGCAGAAAGACAGAGAGAGCGAGACAGGCGGGTGGAGAATAAAGGGTGGAGAAGGGTGGGGGTGGTGACACAATGAAGGCTCACAGGGAGACAGGAAGCAGATGGTGCAAATGAGGCCGAGGTCTTTAATGAACTATCACACTGTTGGGGCTGACAAGACAGGACAGTGCTGGACCAGAGAGCTTATTTTAACTTCATATGCATATCTGTAGTTTAGGTTCACTTAGACTCCCACACACACATATACACGCATCATATCAATAAAGTCACATAAAAGCTCTTACAAGCACTGTTTCACATTGGTAATGTCAGGTTTTAATGGCTGGTCCCACAAAACAAGGCACAGATGTACTGCAGTCTGGTTCAATAAAACCACACAAGACTAAATAAAACCTTACACAATTCGGAGAAATCTGCTTGAGAGCCACAGTACATCTTTCTCAGAGCACACAGCTGTTTTCAGTAGCTGAGGATGAAAAGCGACATGGAGGTAAAGATGGAAAGAGTTGGTTGCTTAATGTAACATTCAAAAAGATGGGACAGTATCCAGCTTTACTTTAAAATGTTAGGACGCTGTTTGTATGATGGTGGTTTCTGTACCCTAAAAACTGAGCCAGCTGCCTCCATACGGGCAGCCTGAAAGACTCTCTGCACCTGTGCATTAAAGTCTGCTTCTACCTGCTCTCCGGGGAAGGTCAACTGACAAAGACTCGAACATATAGAAATGCACAGAGTCGGAGTATAGCAAAAACTGGGTCAATTAATTGTAGCGGGGACAATCACAGCAAGCACTGAGACCCCTTGCTGTTTCTAATGCTACATGGCTATTCTCCGTCATTGCCATCATCCCCGTTGCCCTAGTAATGAGGTTTCTCCAATGGCAGGTCAGGGTCAGCTTTGGGTCAGTCAGCAGGGGAGTGAGACCCTCATAGTTAGAAACAACAGTCTCTCATCAAGGCCGGTCATCTCTCCCCATCCTCACAGCATCATCTATCAAGGGGTGTTTTAGTCAAATTTAGCCCATTATAGACCAACATCCAACACCAGGATTTACAAGGAAACTAAAAGAAATTATGTCTGTTCTGTTTAGGAAAATCAAAGTTTTCAAACTTTGTAATAGGAGAGGCTTGGTAAACATGGTATTAACCTCCCACCTGTTAATGTATCATTTCAGTCCGCTGATTTAAATTGCTCTATATTATCTTCTTTTTAACAGCTTTTCAAGAATCACAACAGGTGGTGCGATGCGATAATTTGTCTTACTGCGTGTGGTTTAAAACTGATACTGGCACCTCTCTATTATTTACTAAAGAAAATAAAACTTTCTGAAACAAAGTTACAATATCTTATTGTTGTAGTCCTTAATGCTTGAAACTACTGGACGTCAAATGAGGTCATAAAGACCTCAAGAAAAGTAAGGAAACTTGGGGTACTGCTAGTTACTGCATGTCATCCTACACTGTCTACTCTCCACAAGTCTCAATAGCTGTCCTACATCAAGACTGAAGACTCAATTGCCAGTAAAAAATAACTTCAGATTCACATTACTTAACAATGTGTAATGTATTTTCTTTCAACATCATCCTTGTCCCTACCTCTGCCTCTTAAGGCATAGCATCACTCTGAAGGAAACACTGCCTATGTTTTATTGCCTCTTAATAATATCTCAGCTACTTGTTATTAACTGGACATAAAATTAATACAAAGCAAAATGAAACAGTCCATGATGGCACAAAAACATTTCCACTGGTGTTAAAAAAAAGAGTATTTGTTATATTGAACCTGGGGGGAGCGGGCATTCTCCACAGCTGCCCCTACCCTCTGGAACTCCCTCCCACCCTCCATCAGACACTTACCTAACCCTACTACTTTCAAATCCCCTTTAAAAACTCACTTATTTAAAATAGCTTTTAATATTTAACTGTTTTATTCATTTTATTTCTACTGTTTTTATGTCTTTGTTTTATTACCTTGGGTTTTATGTACTATGTAAAGCGCCTTTGAGTGTTTTTAAAAGCGCTGTACAAATAAAATGAATTATTATTATCATTATTATAATTATAATTCTTATTATTAGTATTAATAATAATAATAATAATAATAATAATATATTTGTAATAATAATATATTTGTAATAATAATAATAACAATAATAATAATAATCATCATCATATTATATTTGTTGAAACTACATTTGCAGGGCTTTTCAAAAGGAAAATATTTGATCACTCTTCAATAATGAAAGAGTTTCAAGAGGACAGTTGGAGGTCATTTAGAAGACAAGAATTCAGAAGCAAGAGAAAAGTAAAAAGAAAATAAAGATACCAAAATAAAAGAAGGACAATAAGGTTGGTGAGAAGGTGGCGCAAGAAGTATGTCTGTACATTTTTAACATAGAGATTCCATTTGCATGTATATGCCTCCAAGCACGCATCTTCCTTGTTCCAAAGTAACCAAAGAGAGGCTTGCCGCTGAACAAATCCAGGGTGATATAATCTGTATAAAAACAACCATCCCACCATGCCTAAAATCAAAATAAAGTTTCCCCGCTTTTGCAAAGTTCATAAACTTGCAAGAGTCTTTATTCTGCAAATCATATCAAGGCAAAGGCGAAATATTCACACGTGTTATGTGCTCTAAAATTATAGTTAATATGTCAGGTGGTGTACAAGATTCAGCCAAACCCACATCAAACATGAGTCTGAAATTCTCTCTGTTGTACAACGTAAGAATGCTATTAGCTCCAGTAAAAGAATGAACATTATATAAAGATGTGAAATGTTTGGCTCTGGAGCTGCTTGAGGTGAAAGAAAAAAGGCTGTCGTGAAAATAATCAAGTGGAATTGATCTTAATAAACACCCCACTTCAGCTGTTTCTGTTCTTCAGACAGAAAATATGAATTCAGGATGAGAGATGTGGGCTATTACACTTAAGTTATGACCTCTAAAGTGTGCGTGCATGTATGTGCATGAGCCCAAAAGTAATATGCAAACACACACACACTCATGCCCCTCGTCTTTCTAGACTGTGGTCCTGGCTCGCCTCAAGTCAACAAACACACATGGAATTGAGAAAGAGGAGGAGAAGCCGGTGGTTATTATGCTTGGAACAGGGTTTACGGCTGCTGGACTCTAAAGTGTGGACTGAGCCTGGTTACAGACACAACGTTGACCACAAAACCTCTCTTTAATCGGACCAAAGTGAGATGTAGTACAGATGGCTTTAATAGACAACATTCGCTTGGGGGACACATTCCAGTTTGTCTTTGTCTCCATCTGTGGCCCACTTTTTCTCATATTTCCTTACAATGCTCTGTTCTCTTAAGCATAACTGACACACTTATTTACCTGCACCTTTTCCAACAAACACTAAACCTTCCACATTCTGTCTACCCTCACTTCCTAAATGGTTTTAATTTTAAACCTCACTGTCAACCCCTGTCTGCCCTGTCTGTATGTGTCACTGTCTTCCTCTTTCAATATTTCAGACTAAACCATAGCAGTGACTCTTTACAGAATACGTATTCATGTCAATGTGCATTTGCTCCTCATACTTTTAGCAAATTTAAGCATAAACGGTTTTCAAAACTATACCAATCAATTATCAAATACTTGTAAAACATCTTTATACCTCACCTAACTTCTACGAAACCGTGTAATTGATTTTTTAAGGCAAAACATTTTGATGACCTGTGATCAGCTCCAAAGCATGCTGACTGGCATGGTAAAATGAAGCAGTAACTCCTGACTGGCTTCATAGTAAACAGCACATTTGAGGTATGTGTTAGTATTTCTTCTTTTAACAAGATATTCACTCTTTAAGCCCACCTTCTTTCTTTACAGAATAGGAGGAGGTAACTGGGGTCTGCTCTAGTGTTGACTGGATGGAAGACCTTACCAGTAAGACACGTCCAGAGGTTGGAAAAACTGCCTGGAGATGAGGTCAGCGAAGAAGGATTCAGTCTCACGACACGCTGTCCCATTGCCGATGACAACCCTGGTGCAGCTAGAATGGACAAGCAGGAGAATAATGAAGATTTACAATTCACATCTCTGCCCAAAGTTTATGTTCTGTGATAAATCAGGATTAGACTTCTTTTACTTTGCATTTAACTGAGTTTAAATGGTACTTAAATAGTGGATATTTAGAGACAAGCAGCAGTACCTGTATTTCTTCATAAGGTGGCACAATTTGTCTGCTTCCCTGTGCTGGCCTGAGCTATGAAGGTAAACAACATCAGTGTGCAGAATTTGACCTAAGAGCAAGAGGAGGACAAAAAGAGGGAAAGATTAGATACAGAGTGCTGTTAGAATTATCATCATGACAAGAAGATGCTGAATGAAGTCCATACTACTGCTGAATGCATCCTTATTGTGGGCTTTGTGATGAGACTGTTATGTCCTAAACCTACTCTCCATATGGACACATAAACAATCCTACAGGTGAAAACATACATGTTCTTACAGAGCATCCTTGTCACTTACTAGTAGGGGACAGAATTGCCAGTTTACAGCCATGTCTAAAGCCAGGGTCCACCCCCATGATGACACAGCCTCTGATTGGACCTACCAACAGGCGCTGGCGAAGGTTCCTACCAAACATGGCAATTGACTCCTTCTCTGCTGCACTTGTCAGCTTAGTCCTATGAAGAGATTGCAGCAGAGTGTTAAGAAAGGAGTGAGAGATGAGCAGGAGTTCATCTACTAAAGCAAAAGTTAAAGAAAACTGAAGGAGAGGTAAGTGTAGCGCAGGAAGAGGAGAGCAGAAAGATAAACAATGAAGGCAGTGTTTTCAATGGAGGAGGCACCAGTGGTCCAACTGCTCATGGTTGGTGTGTGATCTGTTTGGACCACAACCACACGTGTTTGTCATCAATGTATTCGACATGTTGCAACCAGCTTTTACTGTTCCTTCAAACATCTGCCCCTGCTTCAAGCTGATGTGAGCATGAAAAAGATGTCTGTCTCTCTGTGTTAGTCCCTCTCATGCCTCATCCTTTGAGGCAAGGTCAGCAGGGGTTCAGGCTCCAAAGTTTGATTAGTAAAACAAATAAAAACAAAATGACTAACTGCATTATGCGGCTCGAAGAGAGGTAACTGTCATTACAGGTTCTTTCACAAGCAACCAGAAAACACTGTTGGTGGTGTTTTGGCACCTGAGCAGTCTGCACTAAAAAAAGGTTTTCCCAATACACCATGCAGACTTTTGTGAATAAAGAAATGAAAGAAATTCACTGATATGAGCATGCACTGCATGATGTTGGTCCTCTCTTTCTCTGTGGACTGGTCACAGACAAAGCACCACTTCACTTCTGCAAACACTGCAGTCCTGGTGAGAGCAGGAACAACACCTGCACTAGAGATGCACCGGTCCATTTTTTTCCGATTCAATCTGATACCGATACCTGGGCTGAGCATATCGGCTGATATCTGATACCAATCAAATACTACTGTTGAATGAATAAACTGTACACCTTGCACTGTGAGTGAAGGCATCAGGCTTGACATTAGCCTTGTTAAAAAAAGGTAACAAATTAACACAGATATAAATTTACTCAATATTATTTATAAACAAATTGCACATTAGCCCACAGCAAAAAGAAGTAAGATTTATTAAAAGAAAAAATAATTAAAAGAAAAAAAAAAGAGTGGATCGACAGTTAATTTGTCAATATCGGAGCTGATAACCGATGCAAATATTAGATTGGTGCATCCCTAATTTGCACGCAGTATAAGTACCAAAACATGAGTAGATTGGGAATACAAAGGCATTTAATTCACTGAGACACACATGATGTGAGGACAGGGACATCTCTCATGACCCGGAGTACACAAAGCCGGATCACTCACTCACACACCAAACTGAACCAAACCGCCCACTAAAAGGCGCGCACACACACACACACACACACACACACACACACACACACACACACACACACACACACACACACACACACACACACACACACACACACACACACACCCTAAAATTACCTGTAACTCCTGGTAAGGAAAGGCAGAATAAGCCTTTTGTAAGAATC
This sequence comes from Xyrichtys novacula, assembly GCA_962446985.1. NCBI lineage: Eukaryota > Metazoa > Chordata > Actinopteri > Labriformes > Labridae > Xyrichtys > Xyrichtys novacula. The sequence continues at coordinate 17,623,133 of OY660874.1, read as the reverse complement.
CTCTACTGCATTCTTGATGATGGCAAGAACCTCTTCCCGTGCAAAAGTCTTTGGCCTCCACCTAAAACAAAACAATGTGGATATAAGATGTTTTTTCTCCTCCATTTCACTGATAAATGCAGTTCATAGATATACATAGGGTTTCATTTTCTATGCATACTGACTCCCTCCCTGGGAAAGCAAATATCCTCAACAAACATTAATAACACCCAGATTTAAGCATGAAAAATTCAATAAATTTAAGATAATAATTAAGATTGGAGGACTACTTAAACATAAAGTGCAACTCCATTTTCCTACCTTTAATTTTTACTTGTGTCAACTAAATGCGTTTATCAGAAATGACCTCATTTCTTTTGTAGCTCACTTTTACAGATCCTTTGGTTACTTATTTTTGTTTATTTTTCATTTAAAATACAAAAGTGAGTAAAAATGTTTCTGAATTATTCTGGTTTCTACCTGTTGCTGATGCACCACCTGGTGAAATCACTTTTCACCTTGTCAGGAATGTTCACTTTTACCATCAAAATCTTCAGACTCTCTCCTCGGTTGATAGCCAGGGTCTGTGGACACACACACAATATTCCATAGTTAAATACAGTACAATTATCCATAGACAGGATGCCCCAGAAAACAGACCACTCAACACATCTGCAAGTATCCTACTGCAAGGATTAGCACTTTAAAAAGTACAGTAAACCCCATCACATCTCTAGAAATATCTGTACAACCTATTGAACAAGTAACTGATAATTCATTGAGGGTTTCTGTTTTGTATCTGGTTTTATCTTTGTATAGTTTTATAGTCTGAATGCCGAAATGGATATGATTGCAAGGTGTACAAAGAAAGAGACCTGAGTATCATTCTTCCTTTAAAAAAAAAACTCTGCTTGCTCAGTTTCAGTCACATTTAATTTAAAAAAAAAAAACTGTAAGTAGATAATATCTCAGTATGCTGCTCTTCTTTCATAAGTTTTCAGATTATTTCCATTTGGTATCAGCTGAGAAATAAAGTGTAAAAAGGAAAGAAATACTTGTTCACATAAGGCACATTTTAGGTTGTATAAGGTGAGTGTACACACACAGTATGCCTATAAAAGCACACACACCAAAATGTCCAAACACAATCACAAAAACAAAATCACTTCACACACACACATGCGTGTGGAAGTGACAAGCCTAGGAGTCTATCCTATGGCTAGGCTGTAGTGTTGTGTGCTGGTCCCCCCTTTGGAGGAACTGTTACATGCTGTTAAGCAAACAGTATTAAGTGTCTGACCTTTTCAGTGGGGAACCTTTATCCCGCCACAGAACAGGGCCAAGAAACAAGATGTCAATCTGGAAACCAAGCGGAAGAAGCGAGCTGACAAATGCCACCACTACGCCACCATCAGCGCTGAGACCGCAAGGCCTGCCCCCACCCGCACCCAGACACGTGGTGCCACAACCATTACCACTCAGCTGCACCCTCAGATGGGCTGCAGACGTATGCAACACACACACACGCAAACTCACGCGCGCACACACACAAATAAAAATACAAAACACAGCTAATGGCATCCAAGACGCAGGAATTAATGCAGCACTTTTGCTTGAATATGATTTAAAGTTAGATTTCTTCTCTGTTGGCATGTTTCTGCCCTAGGCCGCAACTATGACAAGGATGAGAGATGAGATTTCTCAAACAATCTTCATCAAAGCCTCAAAGTTTAATATGCTGCAAAAGGAAGGAAGCAAAAAGCATCCTGCTAAATTCTTTGTATATTTCAGAAAGCCTGTCAGATAAAAGAAGTTTAACATAAAAATGTCTGAATAGATCTGTTTTGAGGGTTCAACAGCTATTTTTTTTGGGATAATTTTTCAGAATATATGTTGAAAATGGCATAGAAACCTTTATGGGATCACTGTATGATGCTGATTACCACATTCCCTTTCATCAGCACTTTCTGCCAATTAAACTTGGGGGTGACCAAGTGTTAAAGAGCTCAATATGAGCGCAATCACCTAAAATATTCAATGGTTGTATTGCAAAAATTGACTGTTATTAGAATATCAATTTATAATTAAAAAAGGGGAACAATGAAACAAAGGCCACAAAGCCCTATGAAAAAGGGGTCTACAAATTATTCCTGTTTTTCCTCAAACTGCAGCTACTCTTTTCTATACACAAGAATTTTCTGGAGACCACCTATTCTTTCGTAGCTGCCATGATACACACGCATCACACATAAATGAGTAAAAGTGCAAATCTACAAACGCAGAACACAAATTTTTCCTCATCTTATAAAAAGAGTAAAATTCATCTTCCCTTTATCCGGCTAGCTTACTAATTATAGTTTTGTTGTAACATAAATAAAAGCAACGGGGCTGGTGTGCAATTTAAGTCTCTGTTGTTCTCTTCTGTAGTTGGCCACTGTCCTCGCTAATGACAAATAAGCTGATGTGTGTTTGTGTTTGTCTCTCAGTTTCTATCAGGGTTGGGTCACTGGTGGGAGACAGAGGGTGATCTAAAAGGAAGGGTGATGTGAGACAGGGCGAAAAGCATGTGTTTGTGTGTTAGATGGGCCAGGAGTGACACATAGCCAAGTACTGGCCAAACTCTGACAAGAGCAGACAGAATGTCTTTCCCAGACGCCCCCTTCATCCTTCCACCAGCCCCCAAGGGAGGGCAGTCAGCCAACAACTGTCCTCTCCCTTTCTGTCTCCATCTCTGTCTCACCATTTCTCTACAGGAATACTATCATCAACACATCTAACCATCCCACATATCAAGGGTAGACCATCACACACACACACACTGACACACAGCAGACTGGCATACATTCTAACCTGGCTGACACACTTGTGAAAAGTAGCTGTTTTCTCTCCCTTACTCGATCTGGAGCGCTTCTTCTTTTATAGCTTCTGCCTGATTCTTGAAAGGAAATTGATAAATAAGATTTTGTTCAGGTTAATCGACAGTCTTTGGGATAATTAACCATAGTTTAAATGAGAAAAATAGATAAGAAACTAACTCAATTAATCAGCATACAATGAAAATTTTTAAAAAAGTCAAAATATCTCGGGCTTAAAGATTACTAAACACACAAATGAAGCATCTCCGACTGTGCAAACAAAGTTGTTTTTTCCCCTCATCCATCAGAAAAAAAGTGTTCCACTGACAAAAAAGTTTTATTTACTAAAGTTCCTCTCCAGGCAGTCCGTAGACTGCAGCGTTAAACTACCATTTGATCTGACGCAAATCGCATTAAAAATACTCCACTGCACATCCAACAAATCAGCCCTGGCATTCTCGAGAGCGCACAGGCTGCTTACAGCTATAAGGTCAATACATGTCCATACCCTCAAATCAAAACTGACAGAATTAAATCTGAGCTAATCATCATAGATTGTTATGTTAAATGGCTTATTCTTACAGGCATACTAGATACCAGGGGATTTTATATTGTCCCTTTAAATCAATAGTAGCGATACAACAGCACAAAAAATTTGGTTCTGAAATCTTATTTTCAGTGCATAAAGGTAATCCAACAGAACACACTATGTATCTCTATTCCTTCCTTAAGAACTATGGGAACTAAGGCTTGTGGGCCTACTCAGATTTCCTTTGTATTGTACTTTAAATTAAACATAATTCAAAACTGATATAAAAGGTAAATTGAACAAAAAATTAGAAGAACGTTGGGTTTGAGATCAACAACCACTGTTTGAGGGTTCAGCTGAGCATCCTCTGCTCATTCTGCCTGAGCGTCTCATTACTGTTACTAACACACACTGATGATCACAGGAAACCACTTTTCCCCAGGATGAGTTCACAGCGCAAAACTTATTACAGGTAAAAAAAATAATAATAATTAAATGAAAAGTCAAACTCAGTATGTGTGGAGATGATATATGTTGAGAAAATCACTGTACCAACACCAACATTTTAGCAGCACTCTACATGTCAGGCTACCCAGTGGTGTGGTGTACTCCCTGTGCTTCTAGCCTGTGTGGAGACCCTGTATTCAAATTATCTTTAATGCTGCCTTATATGAATTAGCGCACATCTACACCAAACTGAAACTGCTCTACCAAAGAAATACAGTACAACTATCTTTGCATCCCTAATAGTCAAAGCATCTATATCCTCACTTCCCACTCTAGAAAATAGATCTGAGGTCTGAAACAATTATGCCTTAACGGATTTCTTAAACTGCAAAAAAAATTAAACAATCAAACTTAAACAATGTTAATTCCAAGTTGAAGCTTTTTTTTCATCTTTCATAGTGATTATTGATATTTTTTTGTTTTAGACCGTTGGTTGGAAAAAGACAGCAATGTGGATTTTAAAGACCGCACAGTTGATTGAACTAACAAGAAAATAACTGTGAGGATGACGTTAAATTGCAAATACTGTTCCTCACAACCCACACTGTATGGTTTTTCCTTTTTCAGTCTCACTACTAGACTTACATAACACACATTTCTCTGAATGTCTTAATTCAATTAACTGTGCATGTGCTCAAATCAGGCTTTAATTTCTTCTTTACTCTGAAATGTCACTCTTTAGTAAACTACAAACATTGGGGATGTATTTTTTTTTCATTCCCACAGGGTGTTATTTTCCTGTTATATTTCCAATTAAATGTTCACTGGACCGACCGTAACATCTTTCTCGCCCTTCCTTCATACATTGCCCCGTGCTTTTCCTTCAGCAAACAACCAGAGCAGGGACTCAAATTAAATGTGCCAAAGCAAGTGGGCGAGTGTGTGCTCACACACATGCCTCCTGTCAAAACACATCTCCCACCTGCTTCCCCTCTCCGGCAACTTGACGGCTAGAAAAGGTTCGTTTTAGCCGGAATCTGACAGCTAGCAGGGTCAAAGTAGCCTGTGGATTAACGCTCCATGATAAAGGCGAGTCATCGAATTAAACACTGAGAGGAGAGGGGGAGAGAGGAGACGTGGAAAAGATGGGAGGGCTGAGCTTAACTTGGAAAAAGAGGAGAGGCAGAGCACGAGGGATAAGTGACGGATGCACCTCAGCATCGCTCATCTGTTCACTCTCTCCCTCTCTTTTCTACCCCCACTTTCTCTCCACATCTTTCTGCCCGCCTATAGGCCCAGCAGCAGTAGCTGTCACCACAAGAGAGCGCCTGTCAATCAAAGCTTCCTAATCCAATGGCATGTCGGCAGGGGACATGTCACATATGTTAAGAGGAGAGAACGAGGGACTTGCAGGGTGTGCTTGTGTGTGCGCGTGAGTGTGTGCGCTTGCATGTATGTGTATGTGATTGTATGACTGTAGGGCAGAGCACGGTTGCCAGAGAGTGTGGTGTAGCAGAGAGGCAGCGGGTGATAGAAGCTGTGGTGACACATGAGGCCCGGGACCAACTCTGAGTAACCCACTAGTCACTAGAGGGACAGAGAGGGAGCAGAGTAGGGCACAGCAGGGGTAAATACGTAGGCACAGACAAGGCTAACTGTGACTGACATGGCTAGCATTCAGAGGCAGCGCACATGAAGCGGACAGGAATGATGAAAAAAAAAAAAGCGGATGGTGTACACTTGTTTGTAGGTATACGTGTGTGTGCATGGCATGATGTTTGTGTGTGTAAGATAAACATATAAACAGTTCATACAAGTTCACTTGTGCCTGCACTAAGTGATAAATAGAGTTAAATAGAGTTTGGTGTTTATTCACTTCAACTGTCAAAGGTGAAACACGCTTAAATCAGTTGATGGGTAAAGCTTTTGTGAACCTTTTAGGAGTAAGTCTGTCACTCAGTCAGGGATATTGCATGAGCATCAGAGTGAAAGCAGATTTAAAGTGGAAAAAATCAATCATTTTTCTAAAATTTGACTTCTTTTAAACACAGCTAACTCTTCAAAAGGTAGAGCGTAAAAGCACTTAACTGATTAATTAATATATTTCAAATGTTTATTTTTGGGCTACAGTGCCAAGATCACTGTTCAAGTCCAGCACTCTTCAGGTTTTTATGTCTTTCCTAATATTTGACGTGTGGTTGCCTGAGCCTGAGATTTAGCTTTCTGCTCCACATGTTTTGTTGGCTCCATCTTTTGTCCATCTTATATTATACTGCTGAATAATCGTAAAACTGGTATTTTATCGACAACCTGTCTATTCACCTGATGGGACTGGATACGCTGGATGTTGGAGGTGAAGTCAAAGTAAAGGTTGAACTTGTCAATGTCCTTGTTTTTATTTGGATGAGCCCCTGGCTTTTTGTCACTCTGGCCAGGTTTCTCCTGCGCTTTTTCTTTTAGTGCTGACTTGGACACAGAGGAGTGGATGCTCACAAAGCTGTTCTCGCACCTGATGAAGCAAGAGAAGACAGTGAGGAAAGGAATGGGAAAAGGGCGATCTGTTGTTGTCTATATATCAAATGGAAGATGCTGGGATTTCAATACCAATGCAGCGTTGAGCACAGTGAAATAAATGAAGAAATAGAACTGAATGAATGTTCTCACAATGTTTTGATGTAGGTAAGGGTCTCTGGGTCTTTGGCAATCATGTCGGCCAATATATGCTCCACACCTGTAGTGACCTCTTCCACTGAGGACAGACCTGACACAAACAAAAATACACTCCTTACACTTCAAGAACTCAACTTTTATAGGTTTTAACAATCTGTTCTTCAGTCTGTGTGCTTTTAACTCACCCTCAGTGTCAGGCTTTATCCATGCCCTTAAATCTAGAGTGTGAGGTGAATCCATCAGTGTCGAAACAGCTGCCTCAAGGCCAAGTGCTTTGGCCCGGCGAGCTTTCGTCAGCTTACTGCCCTTCTTATAGGGGGAATACTACAGAGGGAAAAAAAGACACCATACGACAAAGAGTTAGAAGGAGATGGAATAAGAGTCACATACATGTGTAGTTACAGAATACCGCAGTCACAAATGAGATGTATGAGTTACATTGAAATCGTGGATATTTCTTGTATGTAGCATGTATCATGTAAAATGTGGTTCTGACCACATGATCCAGTTCATCAGCTGACCGGCAGCTTCTCAGTTCCTGTTCCAGCTCGTCTGTCAAAGCCCCATCTTTCTTCAGGGTCTGAATCACAGACTGGGTCTTCTTGGACACAGAGCTGAAATCATAACAATTCAAAACAAAAGGTCTAATAGTATCAACAGAGAAAAGCAAGTCTGATACAACACACATAAAAAATCTAATAAAAAAGAACAATTACCCACAAGGGGCATTTTTGGCTTCAAAGCTTGGCCACTAACACCATCTAGTGGCCAAAGTAAAATTTGCAGTCTACAAACTGAAACTTTCCCTCTTTGAATGTGTTCAAGTAGTGCTCATGAGAGGGTTTGAGTGAATGCTGATGAAAACTAATTCCTTTATCAGTTTAAACTGTTTGATTGAGTTTCCCTACCGTAATTCTTCATACACCAGCTGAACGTCTCGGACGGCATCGGCGTCCATGTGGTTAATCATTTCCTTACGATAGCGCACCATGAACGGCACAGTGTTCTCCTCACGAAGCAGCGAAATGATGTTTGAACACACCCATCGCTCCACACACGTAAGGGTAGACAGCACCTGAGGTGAAGAACATACGTGGATATTCAGTGAGTACATTTACCAACACATTATACTTAGATATTTCCATGAAAATTCAAAACTATTTCATTTCATTTCTGTTCATGAAGCATATCCACTTTCATGCTACTCAAAGACATCATTTATCAACCATTAGAAAAAAAAATACAAGCTTATACTTTTAAATTAGATACAACAAATCCTATTGTACCTCTATCAAGTCCCAGTTCATACTGAGTTCATTCCTCAGATCGTTTGCCAGTGATGTTGGTAGAGTAGTTGGTCGTCCCAGGCAGGCACCCATGGTCTTTGGTTTCTTTGGACAGGGCTCCCCGAAAGTAAAATCCTCCACTTCCTCTTTCTTTGCTTTGAGAAGGGCTAGTGAGGATCCCTCCCCGGCATATCGATCCACCTGGTGGGCCTCTGATGGGGTAAATGACAACCTCTGCAAAAAAGACAAGACAAGTAGAATGAAAAGACAATCAATCAAACTGATAACATAAGTTTTTTTGTTTGGTAACAATGTGTACTTTGTTTTAAGTTCACGTCAGCTGGATTTGCTTTCCTTTTAATGACATGTGCTAAATATCTGGATCTTTTCAACGGACTGCACGCATTTACACTGGTGTGCACTGCTCAGTAGTGCACAGAAATCCTTGTATAACGATAAACTACCATTACGTAAGTCTTAAAAAAGCAAACAATTATCTATTCAAACTGATAATGTACTTGTGAGTCTTTGTATGTTTGTATGTGTGTGCTTGTATCTGTGAGCATGTGGTGTATTTTTACTAAAATGGCCAATAATCTTACCTCCTCCTTTACTCGAACACTTGCTTCCCCTCCTCTCTCTCCTTCTGGGACTTCTGTTTGTTTTTCTCCTGCCTTATTTTGAACCTCTTCTATTTTTTTCCTCTTTGATCCAGCTAACACTGGTGCGCTAGAATTCCTCTGGACTTTACTGGCCTGTGGTTTTCGCTCTGCTGCAGGTTTGCGTGGTGCCCTTGGCTTTGGCTCTTTAGGCACTTTGGGTTCTTTAGGCACTTTAGGTGCTTTTGGTTGCTTTGGCGTGACAGTTTTCTTGGCTGTTGCTTTCTGCTTTTCCTTGGCTGCAGGGGCTCTGGGTTTTTGCTCTGGTGGTCTCCACTCCTCGCTGTCCTCATCACTACTCGCTGTCTGCAAAAAGGACCTGATAGTAGAGTGGGAACAAAGTGGAAAATCAGCAAATGTAAGACCCTACAACAGATTCAGGCTATACTTACCCTAAGATTAAAATAAAATGGTTACTATTAGTTTTCAGAGATTTTTTAAAAAGTTGAAATGAAACATAATATGATGAAATTTAATGCATGTAACTCCTGTTTCTGTTTACAGGCTTTAAAGTCAACAGCAAACTACAGGAAGATGTAAGCCAAAACTAACAAACTAAGCCAAGTCATGATCGTTGTATTTGAATGTCAGCTTGATGGTTAAAGTTCGTATTTTGCAATTGCAACAGTTTGAGATTGTCTGTTAAGAAGAGGAAATCTGTCCTAAATTTGTGTAAAAAAACCAACCAGCAACTTTTGGCGCAGCTTGTCTGGATTCAGGGATCCCCTTGACGGTGCAGAGTTTCCAGACACATATAAGCTACTAAGATATGTACAGTCCTGACCCGCAGTCAATCTAATGCTCTCATTTGATGCTATCTACCAACACTAAACCTAAGGGTGTTTCCTCTTTGATCGTGTTTGTCACACGAGACAAAAAAACTTTTTTTTGGAAATAAATGTCTTGGTCACATGATCAATTTCTTTTACCATTCCCAAGCAACAGGAGGTGGCTCAACTTACCCTTTGGCTCAACTTACCCCACTCTCCCCTATAACAGGATGCACACCTCCTATAATGAACATGAATGAATAGAAAAATGAATGGGTAAGTGACTGAATACTTACAGGTCAGAGTCCATGTCCCCGTACTCTACAGCCTTTGTAGCTGTTGTTCGAGGTCTTCGCATCATCTGTAAAGTAAAAATGTAATGTCAGCTAACATTAAACCAACACGATACCATTCAATTGATACACTTAGCTAGCTGATGGGGCCGCACAAGTCATTGCAAAGTCATTCATGTTGCAATTTGAGTAGTTGAAATTAGCACGATGTGAATTTTTTATGTAAGTTATGTTCTGCACACTGATTTTTTATATGCTGTGTTGTCGTTGTTTCCCAACACCTACAGTCCTATTAGCTAAGCTGAAGAAGTTACTGAGGCTTTCTAGGGATCTATTAGTTACTGACTCACAGTCAAGCTAGCTAACGCCTCATTTGATTTTACAGTAAATTAAAGCGGCTACAGAGAGGTAGACAGCGAGCACTTACAAGTGAATAGCTGTAACAGCGTGATTAAATAAAGAAATGCAAACATAGCTCGTCTGAATCCCAAGAGTTTGCTCTCAGCTGCAGGGTAACCAGGCTAGGGTTAGCTAACATTCAAATTTGGCGCCCCGCGCTGACGCTAGCAAAGTCAGTAAGCTAGGAGACACTACACCATGATACAACTACATTTATGATACCACTTCTCCTCAATGGCATGAACTTTAATTAGTCGTCTTACCTTTTAACCTTTGGAAAAGCTGAACCCGTGTGTTGGTTTACCGTCGGAAACTGTAACAAGTGCAGCTGAAGTACCTGCTTCCTGCAACAGTTCGAGTTCAACCAATGACAAAGGTCTATTTCTTCTTTAGTGTGTATATATGGTAGGCAACCAGAGTGAAAAGACTCATTACCGCCACCTCCTGGTTTGGAGTGTGGATCAAACTTTTACACACTGTTGACTTAACGTGGGTAGTTCAATAAAATCAAAGAAAACAGCCCTACTGATCCTGTTAGAAATGTTTTTTTAATTATTATTTTAATAAACCTTTTTACTGATTTTCTTGAGCATGATACATAAAAAATTTCAACCGCAAATGTCACCACAATCAGTGTAAAATACAGAACAGAGAAACAAGAGTAATATGGTAAGCACAGCTTAGAGCAGTGGTTCTCAAGTCCAGCCCTCGAGGCCCACTGTCCTGCATGTTTTGGATGTTCCCTGCTCCAACACACCTGATTCAAATGATTATCTCCTTATTGAGCCAGTAAAGAGCTTGATAACAAGCTGATCTCACAAGTGGCATGACATTACAACAGTTTTCAAGTAGGGTACAGGTTGCAGCTGTGGTCTGTACTGGGAAGACAAAGACAGCTTAGTACATCGTCAGGTTCCTGCTTATCAGTTCAATGTCACACTGCTGGGAAAACAACATGTGAGTGAAATTGTAGCATTCATCTAGTTGAATGGCTTCAGCAGAAAAGTATCAGTCCCAACTCCAAGGCCGTACTTCTCCTTTCCCATGCTCATTAAAAGGAAACAGATATGACTCTGCAAGCATTCACACCAAGTGATTTTCAGTAAATGATGATTAACAGACTTATATAATGATAAAATACACATGTGATAGCATACACATACAATTTTTCTTTCAAGGTATTAGGTTGAGGTTTTCCACATGAGCTACAAAGGGTTTCCAAATTTCATTAAAAGTTGCAAAAGACCCCTTTAATGAGTATCACATCTTCTCGAGTTTAAAACAACTCATGATTAAAAATGTTGGATTTCTATTTTAACACTTATTTTGTCAACTCCAGTCCTCGCTTCATTCTTTCTTCAAAGGTTGTCTGTGTTCGTAAAACTGTTTGCATCGTATTATGACGTGTGGCCATCTCCTCAGGGCTCAGTGGGATGCTTCACAATAAAATTGGAAGGAACTTGTCTCTATAATGCTCCACTATGTCATGTCTATGACCACGCAATACATGTAGTCATTGGCTCAACTTACAATGTTAAGATATAAAGAGACCCACTTACTGTCACTTTTCTTATCTTTCTTGTTTTATTCCAAATTATTCCTTTGACATCAGATTTTCTTAATGGGATTTGTAAATCTATTGGGTCTCTATGTAGTGCTTGATTTGCCAATCTATTAACGTCCTCATGCTGCTTAGACCTACTTTTGCTAGAACCCACATGAACACAACTGGCATAACTTGTCCACAGTGTTCGAAGTAATCTGGCAAAACAGGATACACTGAAACTCAAATCAGAAGACCTAAGAATCTTTAAACCTGAAACACAATAAGAGCATATTAATTTGCCTAGATTAATTTTTCTCTACCCTCTGTAGTGCCAAGAATGTTGCCAACATTTCTACTGAATAGACTCTCAGATCTTTTGGGATTCACTTTCATATTTTTTTTGTTTGTGAAACAGAAAATGCAACCCAAGTTATATAACTGTCTGGATCTTTTATTGAATCTGTGGCAGTAACAATAAAATCCCCCAATTTTAAAGTACTTCCTCTGAATTTTCAGCAAATTCACAAGCTCCTTTCTCCCATCTACTGGACTGGAGTGGACTAGTGACTAGTAGGCCTTTGTTCTCTAACTTCCTCTAATGTCTTCTTAAATGTCAGACTTTCACTGAATATTCATTTAGTGTGACTTTTCCAAGGAAGAGGAAAAGGCCCAATGTCTGACATAGTTTAGTTATTTCAAGATATGCTTTTAATAGTCACACATCCGAACCAGACTAGACTAATTGGAAATTAAATTCCATCAGAGTTATACCTATTAACTACAAACTATTATCAATAAATGTTATATTTTAATGATCTAAGACTTTCTTTCTTGTCTCTCATGTTGCCATTGAACAAAACGTGTACTCTTATCTGTCCTTTTGTTTTGATCTTCTTTTATTAGCCTTTTTTGTTGTACTCCCCCTTTTTTTTCTTTTTCAATTTTTGATCACTGTTTGGTTTATTTTTGTACTGCTTCTCATTTGTTTGATTCTGTTCTGTTTTTGCCTAATAGAAAAAAACATGTCGTGATCAAGCCTCATAGACATGCCTTTTCACACCAAGGAGGGGTTCTGTACTGTCAGCTTACCTTATTGGAAAAAGGATTTTCTGAATTACTAATAATTACGTAAACGACGTTAGTGTCACCCTGTATATTACATTTTATTCGATCAAGTAATTTACACGAGACAGAAAACCTTTTTTCAATAACTAGGTCATAAAAGAGCCTGGTATTTACAAACTGTATTTGAACTCTTCCTTGGTAACAGATGACGCGTCATCAACAGAAACCAATCAGAAAAAAGAGTTTTAATTCTGCTCCTGTTCGGTGGATTTGTTAGTTGCTGTTGTGTGACGGGGGTTTTCCACTTGATGCTTTCAGTTCCTTCTGTCTTTTGTCAGCCTTAAAGGTAAAACCAGTGCGCAGTTCTGTCATTTACAGTACTGAAACAGCTTTCTACCTGTCCTGAAATAGTAAGGTATCATTTCATGTTCGTTTGTACTTACTGTAGGTGCAATGTATATGTTTATGCGTGTGCGTGTTATTAATTAATCTCCAAATTTGTATTTTTTTTTTTTATTTTTTTTTTTCTGTTTACAGGCTATTGTTTTCGTCAAGATGTCTAACCCTGACACTCAGTACCAGCCTCTCATGGGAGCTCCCAGCCAGCAGACAGCGATCAATATCCCAGCACAGGGGTGAGAAACTTCTGTCAGCTTGATGGGGTCCCAACATAAGAGCCAAAACCTACCCATATATTGACCTTTGAGTTAAACATGCTTGACTTAACTTTTTTTTCTTCTTGTGCAAGTACCTTTGACTGGTTGATGCTTTGGTGGGGGGAAAAAACATGCCAATGATGGGTTATATATGTTTTTATATTTTTAAAACTCATTTAATGTGTGTCCTGAATCTTTAAGTGAATACTACCTAACTCCACTTTGGGATTTTAATGTCAAATGTGTTTTATTCTGTAGTTTCTGTCACAGTAGGCCTACTTTCATATCAGCTGTAGGCTGTAATATCCTCTCCAAAATAACAGTGAAACTCTGACAAATGTGATCAATTTCTTACCCGAGTTTTACGTTTTACTGAGAAAAAGGAAACTGATTGCTGTCTGAAAAAGGGAAGTTTTATTAGAAAAAAGTTCATGAGTTTTACCAAAGAAACTAGTTTTATAAATGTTTCTTTCAGATACAGTCACAGTTCTTTTAAATGTGTTCTGAGTCAGTATGTCTGTGACAAATATCTTTTATTACAATTTTTAAATAAAACACAACTTCATCTTCTATAACAGAATGGATACTCGAATGACAAACCAGTATTGGAGCAGTATTTTAGTGACTGTAACATGGCTTTAAAGTGAAGTTAAAGTAGAGAAAATATCAAAAGTATCTGCTAGACAACAGATGACATCCAGACTGAGCTGATGGCTCTGGTTTCTGTTTGAGAGGAAAAAGCAACGCTCAAACTTACACCTATGCCCTCTTATCTTTCAGTTTAATAATTTATGTCTGCTTTAAATTTAGACAATGAAAGCCTTGATCAACTATGTACTGATACTCTAGCAGTCACAAAGGCGTATTTTCAGTCTTTGTTCCCTTTTTATCTGGGTCAAAACCTGCGGCAGATGTAATATTTCCTCCTCTTTTTCTCCACAACCCTCATCTGCTCCCATCTCTTTTTCTCTCCTTACTTCCCAGTGGCCAACCCTCCCGAGCCTATAAGATAGCAGGTATAACCCTGCTGGCCTGTGTCCTGATCGTGGGTCAGGCAATGATTGCGTACTTTCTCCTGAGCCAGAACGGCGACATCAAATCTCTGCAGGAGCAGAACAACGAACTGCAAGTTCAGATGAACAAGGGAAAATCTGGTAAGGAGGATACACTCGAGAGGGAAAGTGTTTCGTGCTACAAAGATCAACTTAATTTATCTTTTCAAATGTCAGTAAAATCCCCACTGACATTTGATATTACTCATTAGATTTCTAAAATACCAGGGCAGGAGGCCAAGCCAGATAGACCCATCCTTTCTGATTAAGATGACAGATGTTTAAACGGAAAAATAACATTTAAATCAGATCTGGTTTTATTAATAATTTCATTTTAACTGTAACAAGGATAAAATGAAAACCTTCCAAAAATTTAATCTTTATTTGTCTTTAAGACAAAAATATTTGAGCATCAGTTTAAATTGATGTAAAGTGAAGCTGTGTTGGACTGATCGACTTTGACTTTGAATGCAGACCAGGGTGGATATAAGGCTTGATTTTTATCTGAGAGGGTTTAACTTTGGTTTTGATCATTTGCGTTTTTTCTTCCTCTGACATGCGGTGCCTTTGTCTGTGTGTAGTTTCAGTTCCCATGCGCATGCACATGCCCATGAATGCCTTGACCGAGCTTGTGGATGACTCAGAGGACAAGGTAAAGTGATCAAATGCTGGATTTTGAGAGTAATGTGCATGTCAAAAAGGGTTTTTTTTTAAATATCAAGTAATCTTAGTGCTTTGTATTAACTCACATAAAGACTCAGACATAATGACAATATAAAGTGAAGCTGGCACCAGTAGCTAGACTTCAGTTTGTGCTAAAATCGAAAGCATCTTTCTTGCTAACAAAAAGGCTGGTTTGGGAAGAAATACTTTCTATTCAGTTGTTCACTGTTCTGATTTTCACACCTGCTGGTTAACAGAACCAGCTCTTGAAGATTTTTGTACTTATTAAACACCAGGACACCAAACTATGCAATAATATGGCCCAGGTTTAAAAAAATGAAAAATACCCCTTCATAGTGCACTAATAGTGATCCATTTTTCTTTTGTTGAATAAATCCTGATACACATTTGTAAGATTGAATTAAAGATATGGTATTTATTTATTGTCACTTTCTGTTTTTGATTACAGGCAACTGAAAAAGTTGGTACGTACTGTCTGACTTTGAGTCACCCATCCACATTTGTTCCCAAATTTTCCTTATGAGGCTCACTACATATAAGTTATTTGTGTTTTTTAATTCCCCTGTTGAGATTATTTGAATGTTTTCCTCTTTTTTTTCTAATCAGAGGCCACTGATTGCCAGCTGGAGGCCTCTGGTTTGAAACCTCTGCCTGTGCCCAATTACCGGCCCAGCTGTGATGAGCGTGGCCTGTACACCCCTCAGCAGTGCTTCATGGGGAAGTGCTGGTGTGTGAACACAGCCAGTGGCGTCCAGATCCCTGGATCAATGAGTGACGGAGCTGCCCGCTGTGGTGTGAATTTCCTCATTGGTGAGACCAAGACTCAAGTCACTAAGTCAGACAGGGACTTTCCCAGCATGCCACACTGAGCAAACGTCATGAACTTTCAAATTTAATGCTTTTCGAAGAGTAATTTTACTTCGCATTATCTTATGGTTTAAACCCACATTCACCGTAAATTCAGTCTTTTTTTTACAGTCATTAGATATTTATTTAAAGCCACTGTGGGAACCTTTGGTTTGTGTGGATTTTGACGCCCTTTGTGGAGAAAGTGGTCTTTGTTGATTTTGTCCTGTACTTGTAGTAAGCACTCATTGAAGATTTTTCCAAAGTTAAGTATGCAGTGATTTCACACATAATGAAATGACAACCAAGAAATCCTCACTCTCCTGATCCTGGAGATCATAGGATTTTGTCATAAATAGACACAAGTGTTATTTTCAGTCTGTTTCATGACCAGCTTCAAACTCCTCGCAGGATTTGAAAACAAGCAGAACCTGTCAGTCACTTAACAGATCACATTCCACCTGAACTATCCGTCCTGTGTTACAGTTTTGCTTTCTTGACTCTACAGTTTATCTTCAGTGCAGATAAAAGAAACTAAACTGAAGTATAACTCATATATTGTCATATACTTGCATTTCACTGCTAGACTTTCGATTCAGCTCTAAAGCAGGATTTAAACCAGAACTAAATATTTTCTGTTTCTAAAAGTGAAATCTTGAATTTGAGCTGGAATTCAGTCGATGAACAAATTTCTGTCTTTGCAGGCGGCCCCAACAAGGTGTTGACTCTGCCTAAAGTTGATGCCTAAAACTGTGGTGAGTAAACACTTTCTTCATTGACAATATGAGCAGTGCTTTGTGTAGTGCATTTTGATAAACTGTAACTACATTAAATCTGTAATAGATTCTGTGTATGTTGTTCAGAATTAAAAAGACCTTCTTCCCTGCTTCAGATATTTGATATTTGCTTATGAAAATGTGAGATGATGCTAAAACTTTGCATTGACTTTATTCTTTCTGTTTCTGCTTCTTGGATAAAGGAAGCTGATGGAACTTCCCCCAGCGAACAGCAACAGTCTGACATCAGTCCAAATCATATCTTTGCAACAGCTTTGTATGCTAATACTCAACTTAATTTTGAAGACTATTATGAACCTTTGGGGTTTCATAAGGCACAGATTATAAACATTTTATTAAGCTTTTGATTAAGTGTCTACTTTTAGCATTGCTTTGGGAAGTAAGGAATTTAGTGTGCTTTTATTTTCAGACTTAAAAAGATTTTTGGGGGGAATGTTTTAGTTTGCTAAAAAAAAAAAAAAGTCTTAGTTGGAAAGTTTCTATAGAAAAAAAGATTGGAAAATTTGACCCAGAGCAAAAAGCAGATTGGAAAATGGTAGCGTTTCAGTGAGAAATTATAATTTCTTTACAATTATTAAAACATAATCTCTATATTTATACATTCAAGATCCAGTAACCTGGGTCTTCTTAAACCTAGAGCTAAGTGGATGAAACAGTTTTAAAAATACTGACTCAGATTCAAACATAATGCAACCAGGAATGATCGACTTTTTAGACAACTGTACTTTCCTCCATTTATTTTAACATCCAAAATAAAACTTTTAAAGACAGTTTTGTTGTTTTTCTTTGACAGTATCAGAATGACATTTTAAATAGTCAAATACAACAGTTTGATGTGAAGCTTTGTGCTGTGATTTGCAAGAGTGAAACCCATGATAGTGAGACATCTGTATAACCAGGTGAAATGAAGTCACTACAGTTAACCTGTCCTATTCTAAATACCATCACACTAAGAGTCCTTAAACAAGGTATCAGAAAAAAAAACATGCAAAGACAAAATACAAGGAAAACTGATGAACTTAAACATGCAACACAGGGGCAATAACATCATGATTGTCAATAGGCACAAGTTGTTTTGGGGGATTCAGTTAACAAAGAGTATACACTTTCTCAGTACGCTTTCCAGTCCAGACAACACTCAAACAAACAGAACAACAATGACCCTTTATGGCTTTTTGTCTACCTCTCACAGGCCTAACTGTGTACACGATGTGCAGTTTCATCATTTCAGTGGCAGCAACTGGCTACTGCTGCAGGCATATGAAAGACATCTTAGTGCAGTTTTACATTTCTTTCCATTCATAAGGATATAGTTTTGTCAAAAAGAAAAAGTTGCTAAACCAATGATTAATAGTCATGGTGGAAATTTCGGAAACCACAAATGTGATTTAAATCAGACATGACAATTATTTATCTTTCCATAACAATGGCACTATGAAATCAACCCAGCAATTAACCATTTACACTTTATTGCGTTGCAGCTCATCATGTACGCTACTATTGAGGTATTTGGTGCTGCATCGTAAGTTTTCAGACTAGTGTTCAACAGCAACAGCATTTTATGGGAAAATACTAACATCTTAGAAATTTAGAACTAAGAAATACAGGGTGCACAAGTCATCAAACATGAAGCACAACCATCATTTTACATAAATATTTTGCTAATTTTCTTAAAACTTTTAGAAGATTCCCAGGCAAAAGATAATTTATCCTAGCAAGACCAAGTAACAGTTTACAACCCTATAATACATTTAAGTGCAAAAGATCCAACTTGCTTCCAGCATATGAAATAAGCAGCCTAATCCAATCAGAAAAAGGCTATTGCACACATGGCATGAGATGATATTATCAAGTCCAACCAGAGTAGGCACGCGTAATAGATAATTAACACAAGAGAACTAAAACACACAGAAATGATCTGTTAAAATCTCCCAAATAAAATTGAACTATATATAAATAGGACTTTGGCATATATTTGGCGCCTGTAAGGAGGAATATATAAAGAAGCCTTTTGGGAGTACTATTTTGTTATTTTTGACTGGAGTGTGACATTTTTACAGTTGAGTTTATAATCGCAAAAACAACTTTTTGAAAGCTGTAATGTTTGTTTCTTAGGAACTTCAACAGACAAGATTAAATTAAAAACAAAGGATGTTTTACTAACTTAAACTTGGCCCTTGGGAGGGTTTACCTGAAAGACACATCACACAATATCGAAAACTTAACATCTGCAAACCGCGGTAATGACCAGGAAAAAGGTTAGAGGGTTTTAACACAAAAGAGCACTACGGTGTGAGAGGTGAGATAATTATACATGCTCTATCAGACCCTGAGCAATGAAGTGCAAACATAGTTTCGACTGCAACAATCAATTTCTGACCACTAGAGGGCTGAAAACACTAGTAAAACTCACTTGCTTTTCTGTTCTGCTTCAATGCTACCATGTAAGCCAAACTCTGTAAACCCTACAAGCATTGACTGCTTCACAGAAACCTGACACCCTCTGTGTCTGAAGAGTCGAAGAAATATGTGTTTCTCTACAGTTAACCTGAAATAGACAACTAGCTGACACTAGCTGGTCACCCTTACGTACCATGGAATCTCCCTAAGTATACCATGAAGTTTAGAGGGAGATAAAGTTGAGATCAGAAATCAGTTACAGCAGCTGTAAGGGTTTTCTTAATGACAGGAGTTTGTCTAGATCTCAACATTGACCATATTTGGGCGAAAAAAGGGCCTGGCTGCCATTGAAATTGTGAATTGTAATACTTTCAACATGGATTTTAACGTGTTCATGTAGATATTTATTCCAGTCACCCATTCTAAACACTAATGAAGCAAGCACCTGGATGAATACACAGAGAATTATAAAAGATACACCATTTTATCCTTTCTCTTTCAGTTTATCTCTACTTTAAAACATTTCAGAATCCATGTGGATAGTGAGCATTATTTTATGAAAAGGTCTCAACTTTGAAATACGTATCTGTTCCCATATGCAGCTGTATCTGCATCCTCACTTTGCGGCAGTCTCTCCCTCCTTCCTTGCCATCTTAGTTTTATTCCAGTTGTCTCATTTCCTCCCCCCTCTCAGGTTGTTTACATAGTCTTTGATTGTGTTTTCAATGTTGGGAACAGCATAATTCTGTGCAGCATAGATTCCTGTACATGTTCCTACGACTACTCCCATCAGTGCCGAAGAGCGTAGCCTTGCAACTACATAGCCAGCCAGAAACCCCTTTAGGAAAGGAGAGCCCAGCAAGCTGCCTCCCTAAAGAGAAAAAGAGGGTAAAAATTGGTTCTGGGACTTGGCAATTATTTCATAAAAAACTATTTTCAGTCGTTTGCCTTGTCAGGAAAAAAAACAACCAAAGTGATCTTGACATCTACATGTCATTGTTTGTGTAAGACTTACCGGAGGCACCCCGGCTTGTATTTCATCCTCCACCCGTCTCTGGATGTCTTCTAGCTGGTCCTTCAGCTCTACCAGGTCTTTGAGCTGGTTTAAGGGATTCTGTACTCACATGCAGATACACACACATTCACATACAAACACAGAAATATGCAGGCATGACACAAACAAACAAAGAAACAAACAAACAAATAGCCAAGAACCCAGTGTCACCCTTGAGTTTCCAAAAACATAGTAGTCAACTAGAAATTGTATGACAATAAAATGTTATGTACTATAAGAAAAAGGTTTAAAAAACAGGGTTTAAATAGTAAAACTGTAAAACTTCCATTCTCTCTCAACACATCTTACACCAAGATAGTTGAAAATAAAGACTATTTGTTAACTAGTACCATCTGGGACTTTAATTTTTATTTACTCCTCTGACCAAAAACTAAGACAAATCACAAAATCTACCCAAAGACTATGTTCCAGCACAGGTAAACGATTGATAGCTAGGTTAGTTCATTAAATTATACATGTGAGAAATGATAATGCACACACAACAGTATATGACAGTATGACAGTATTATTAATTTATGGCGGTTCAACAAATATTAGTGACTGGTCACCATTTCACTGATTATATTGATTAAGTTAATTGAAAAAAAGGAAAAAACAACATTCACTATTAGGGCTGGGGGATAAAATGATAACGATATATATCGAAAATCAATTTCCCTCGGTATCGATATAAAACATGGTCAATATGCTCGTCGATAGTAGGCATTCTGCCATGTTTTGGTAGACTATACAAATATCCAATGAAAAGAGCAGTTGCTCCGGGTCCGCTTTGCACTGAACCAGTCATGTGCTGAATTAGAACAAAGTAGCAAACAACTGTGTAGTAGCAGGTTGCAGCTACACATAGCACTTTAACACGTGAAGCAGACAGCACTACAAACAGCCGACCATTCAGTCTGCCTAATGACAAAACGTCCAAGAGACACAAAGATCTCACAGATACAGTAGCTTATTGTGTTGGAAAAGACATGCTATCAATAAGCACTTTTTAATTTCATTTTTCATATCATTATATATATCGATATCGACTGATATGAAAAAAATATATCGTGATAAACTTTTTCCCACATCGCCCAGCGCTACCCACTATTGACTAGAGCTATGACTGACAGCTTGGCACTCTTGTCCTGACATGACACCTCCTAATCCAGCAGGGCGTCAACCGTGGTTATCAGACTGTGAAAAGTTGATGTATTTCACATTAAACAGGCCCCACTTCTGTGAAAACTCACCCTACACTCAAAGTAAGTACAATTAATCTTGGGAATCATTAGCAGCTTAAACTTCTTGTCGACTTTTTTTTCTCTAACGCTAATGTTAGCTTGTAAAGCGCGGCCAATATATGCCGCTAACTACTCGCTTTTCCTTTCTTTTTAGAGAGGATTGTGAATGTTTTTTCAAGTCCACGCCACGACATATGATTTGTTTGAATGGTAACTTTTGGTAGCTTTCAAACTTTATGACACAAAGTTAGCTTTGCGCTAAGTTAGCTAAGCGAACTCAACACCAAGACTGGACTAAAAGTGCCTTTTCCATCCGCTCACATTAGCAGCAAACGATAATTGAGGACTGTTGAATACCGGGTGAGTCTATATATTCGAT
Organism: Xyrichtys novacula; assembly: GCA_962446985.1. Classification (NCBI taxonomy): domain Eukaryota; kingdom Metazoa; phylum Chordata; class Actinopteri; order Labriformes; family Labridae; genus Xyrichtys; species Xyrichtys novacula. Next base: position 17,601,523 of record OY660874.1, on the reverse strand, counting down.
ATTGTAATGTCGAATACGGGTAATCTGAAATGACAGTGGAAAGTTAAGCACACCGACCTTGTCATTTGCCATGTTTCTTCTTGTGTTGATACCTCTCTCTTCTTCTTTTCCTAGTGCTTTAGTTTGGTTGAATATGAGCTTTACTGTCCTCTGGTGGTAAAACTAACAGACTCTACTAAGGCCATTTTCTTTATAATTATTTCCTTTCCTCTTTGATTTGGGTAGATTAAGATAAAGACACATTAAATTCATGCAGTCACTCTGGTTTAATTAACGTTAGGGTACTACTTAATGATTACACTTGTGAAAAGCCTTCAGAAGTTACCTCAAAACCAGCAGGCACATACATGTTCACAATGGCCTCACTAGTTTCTGACTCTTACATTGCCTATAATGTTGATAACAGGGGAGGCAGTAGCTCAGGCGGTAGAGCGGTTCGAACCCTGCCCTATCCCTAGTCTGTCCATTGTGTCCTTGAGCAAGACACTTAACCCACCTTGCTCCCAGTGTAGGTCCTCCATTGGTGTGTGATTGTGAGTGTCATGGGATGGTGGTCGGAGAAGCCGTAGGCGCAAACTGGCAGCCACGTTTCCATCAGTCTGCCCCAGTGCAGATATGACCACTAAGGTAGTTTACTACCACCAAGGTGTGACTGTGTGAGCGAATGAATGATGTATCCAATGTAAAGCACTTTGAGGTCACTGACAAAAACGCTTTAAAAATCTGATGCATTATTATTATAACACTCAAGTTTCTTGTTCCATTTAGTTTATACTATAAGTACAGAGACAAAGGCAGTCAAACCATATATTTGAAACTTTCAATGTATTGCATTTCTCAGAACAAATTCCTTTTCCTGTTATCTTGAGAAAGGCAATGCTGCACTAAAATATAAGTGTAAGCCTCAGAAGTGTTTTCATCATATATTTAATCTATGGTTTCTGCCGAGCACTCTGAGAAGAAGCCAATTAACTTGGCCCCTTCTACACTCATGATGTAGATAGTCCTTTTTTCTTTTACTGTTGCTCCAGAGTGCGTGAGAGAACGCATCTGATTAGACACTCAGAGAGAGAGAAAGCAAATGAGGAAGAACTGGGAAAAATAATTAGAGAGACAGAAGGCTGGAGTTTCACAGAAGCAACGACATACTCATTAATTAGAGCTGTTAAGTTTTGCACAGTTTTATAACCAGCACTGCCACAGCTCACAGCCGTAGGAGGAAAGAAAGATGAATTAAAGAATAGTGGGACACATTTTTTTTTCTCAGAGAGAAAATAAACTGTTGGAGAGAGTGGCATTTAACAGATTGTGTCCCTTTTAATTTAAACTTTATGGGGACCTTTTTTTGCAGCAAGTACCAAGAGCCTGACCGACAGTTCACAAGCGGGATTTGCAGGGAGTCTGTGAAAATGGAAACAAGCAGCAGAACTTGGAGTCACATGAGGCAGGAAGGCGATCAAAAAAGATAGAGAGAGGAAGTTTTAGCCACTCAAAAGCAAGAGAGTGACTGCCATCTGTTAGAGAGATAAGAAGACATGGGCAGACTCAGACTGCAAGACAGAACAGCATGTAAAGATCTTTATACTTCCAACTAATTTCAAAAGATTTATCCTGGTCAGAACATAAACCAATTCTTCTTAAACACACTTTGATGGTTTTGTCTATTGCGGTAGAAAGGCCTAAGAATATTTAATCCTCACACTCAGCTGGACAGGAGACAGGAAATCCATTAACCTTTCCAAATTCCGGGTTATCACCGGACCCACATTTTATGGCGCAAAGTATTTAATAGTTCGTTCAAGCTGGAATAAAACATTTGCTTTTGCAGATGAGGCACGGCTCACACACTCCTCTGGACAGCAGGCGCCCAAGAGCAGGAGGAAGCGATGGAGGTAAGGTGTCTGTGATCTTCAAAGCTGTTGATGATTTAGAGGGGTTGTATTGATTCTGGCTGAGGCTTAGCTGGCTGACTAATCTTTGGATGCCACTGTTTTGGAAAGGTCATTGATGCTTATAGTGCTATCATCACAGTGATGTGCTCAGAGAGATTAAGGATTTATAGACCAAATACATATCCAGGACAGGCTGTATTTAAATTTTGAGTTGGAAAGAGATTAATAATGTAAATGTGTTATATGCTGTGAAACAAAAGTACAATGTTGCAAAATAATAACCAGCTCTAATACCTTTGTGACTAAACTATCCTTTGTTAGTCGGCAAACCAACAAAAGGCTATTACTCTTATGTAAGAGATGGGATTCATATTAGCTCTACACCAGCAATTGCATTTCTTGTTTGTGCTTCTGTGAATCATCCATTTATTATGTGTTGGAGGCAACAATATCCTGCGCTCGTTTTTGGGGTTGAATATGTATGGTTAGAGATATAAATGTAGTTGTTTAGAGTTGTCTTGTCCAGTGCTGATATTTATATTCTGTCATCATGGGACATAAAAGAAGCACTGTAGCGCTTTTTGATTTTGCAGCAATCTTTGTCAGTCAAATATATTGTTTTCAGTCTTAAGAGTATGGTATGTTGGTAAGAATGTCCCCTTTCTTCTGGCTGTTTTTTTTTTCTAATTTGCCCTTGTCCTGGATTCATCTGTGCATGGTGGCTCTTGAAGCGCTGACTCTAGCAGCTGTCCACTCTTTGTGAATCTCCCCCAGATTCTTGAACAGGCTTCGTTTCACTCTCAAGGCTGCTGTTCTCTCTGTTGCTTGTTGACCTTTTTCTCCCAGAATCTTTCCCTCCACTCAACTTTCTATGATTGTGCTTGGATGCAGCACTCTGTGAACAGCCAGCCTCTTTAGCAATGACCTTTAGTGTCTTACCTTCCTTGTGCAGGGTGTCAACTATGGTCTTCTGAACAACTGTCAAGTATTCCCCATGGCTGTGTGGCCTACTGATCCAGACTGACAGACCATTTTAAGTCCCAGGACACCTTTGCAGATGTTTTGAGTCAATTGTCCGATTAAAGTGTGAGACAACAAGGCTCCAATATTGAACTCCTTCAAAATATTCAAATTTTCTGAGACACTGAGTTTTAGGCTTTCATTAGCTCTAAGTTACACTCATCAAAATGAAAATAAATGAACACTTCAAATATATCAGTCTGTTTGTAATGAATCTATACATGAGTTTTACTTTTTGAACTGAATTACTGAAAAAAATCAACTTTTTGTTTTTCTAATTTATTGAGATGCGTCATTATATGGAGAGCTTGATCAAAACTCACAGTTCTATTATTTCAGCAACAGCATGTTTCATTTTACACATTTGTGTCATGTTGCTATTATTGTGACTTCGTATTATCATTTACTTTTAATTAATGACACCACATGCTCTCCCATTTTCATTTGTTATTAACCTCTCAGCCTGAGGCCCAAAGTCTCTTGCAAGAGGAGAGGCAGCCTGTATTGTCAAATGGAAGATATAATGTCTTCATTGGAACAAACCTGTGTTATTGTTGGTTAGATTTTATAATAACGTCAAGAAAAAATGGCCCCTGCTGCCCTTTTGCTAAAAGCAGTGAGTTATTGTTTCATAAGGCACTCTGCCTCTGGAGTGTTGCAGCACTGACAGCGAGCTGTTGGCTCTATTCTTCGACCTGCTCTGATGAGTTTGGCTGTGTTGTTCTGCGTTTTAACATGGACTGTGTTTTAAAAGATAAGACCGTTCGTGTGCATTAATTGTGGTGTTTAATGCACTGTACAGGCGAAGCTGGCTTTAGTTTTTGTTTGCTTTGTTTTGTGTGGTTCTTTTTGAGCTATATCATTTTACTGCTGGTTCAACCCACAGCATTTTATAAGACTTGGCTCAGCAATCATTCTCATCCATTTACAACATAATGGAGGTTTTTCATCAGTTGGACACACTGGTGGCCTGCCAGAAATTATAACATATTTTTTCAATTTGTTAAATCTAAAAGTCTTCTGGCATGGCTTGATGTTTTTTTTTTGGTGGGTTGAGTTGGCCTGTTTTCAGCTAAGTTCCCTCATTAACCTCAGTGCTCAGTATTCAGCTCATGTTCACTGATGGCAACTGATACAGTACATTCTCCTGGCAGGCAAAACTGCGAGAGGCTGAAGGCATGACTGAGTAAGAGGGAAGTTTGTAAAGAGTCTTAGATTGTTTGAGTTTACTCAGAAATGTGCATGACTCAGCAATGAGATGAGAAAAAATAACGTGCCTCTAGAAAAAGTACTATGTAGAATTGAATATGGATTACTTGTCCCATTTAGCAGACAAATGAGGAAGCAATGTTTACCAGAGATTCCTTCAGTGAGGGAGGAGATGTTTAGAATTCGCTGTTTGTGGGAGTATTGATATTACAATTAATACAATTAAAAACTACTGAAAACTATTTATTTAGGCTACAAAAAATTCAGGGCCTTCTGAGTCTCGGCAGAAGGCTTTCTGTGTGGGGTAAGAATAATTGAAGAATTGCAAACCTTCATTTCTAGCTAGCTGGTAAGAAAAAAGAGATCTTGCAAACCAACCATATATATGGATGTCATATATATACATAAATGTATATAAGCACTAAAGTATAACATTAAAATAGCTTTTTAACAATATACGCTTTATTCTTACCTGTCAAATATGTCAAACAATAAGCAGGGTAGAATTGCATTGTTATTCTCTTGCTGTCTACTAATACCCTACAGCATTAGCGCACAGTCAAGGCAAGCAATTAAAATGGATTTTTTCCATTTCAAAGAGTTGAGGTACGCTGGCTTATTGCCACTAATGATGTTAATATTTAGATGGTGTGTCTATGTTTGTGTCTCTGTGTGTTTTTGTTTGTGTCTTTGTGTCTGCTGCACGTATGAGTTTGACTTGATGCCCGTTATAAGCCAATTAAGGTTTTTAAGCTCTGTTGCGTCTCCAGTGAGACAAGGTAAGGGAAGAGGGGTACTGCAGCCTCACTGCACCACTCTGCTGTGATGTGCCAAAATGTGCGTGAGTGTGTGGGTGTGTGTCATCCGAGTGCACAAGTGTCGCCCTTTGTTCACTGGGTCAAAAAAGAGTGAAATGAATTTGAATAAAGGGAAGGAAACTTAATTATTCTGAGTGAAGTGGGAGGATAGAGGGAGCATGTCTGTACATCAAGGACAAGAGTGATAAAGTGAAGGAGAGGTTCAGAGAAAAGTGAAGTCAAAAGTCAGCAAAGAGAAGAGGAAATCCAAAAAGCGTAACAAGTTCAGGAGAGATTCAGGCATGCATGGGTGTGTCCTTGCTTGCTGTCATCAGGTCCACTTGTGTTGCACTCAGTGGTCTCTTCTCCTTTTCTCTATGATGCAGCATCAGCATCACCACAACTCTGTCCCTCCTCTCCTTCTACCTCCTTTTCTGTGTCTGTCTGCCCCTCCCATATGCTCTCTCCTCCTCACACATACGCTCTCGCACACAGGGGATGCCTGAATCGGTGATAAGTCCTGGTCAGAGTTCCTGGGCTGCTGAGACTAACAGGTCAGTGCTTGGCTTAATCAATGCAGTCCAACCCAGCTCAGCAAATCTAGAAGATGTCACTATGACAGGTTGAGGCTCTGCTTTCTGAGGGTATATTCTGAGGGTGGATTTCCTACAGCCTGTGGACATTTTTCAGCAGTGAAGCCAGAGATGCGCCTAAACACAGGGTATGATCAGAATGAGAGTACTTTGGTGGTGCTTTTGAGGAATGTCAAGCTTAAAAATCCACGTCTTGTGACATTCAATCAATGTTTGGAGCAAAGAGTTGGAGATACGACTGAGAAGGTTGGAAGCTTTGGGAAATTTACTAAAGCCTGTCAGAGAACAACCTGCTGAATCGGAATGCTTGTGGCAACATCAACAGTTCTTCCAGAGTTTGAGTGTGTCAATTTTTGCACTATCTACAAAGAAAGTAAACAGTACAAATGAATTACACAATGTATCCCGAGGAGGAAGAGTTCTTTACCGTGATTAACTGGTGATCAACAAGTTAATCGTTTTCATCAAGACTGAGGCGCTGGCGCTTTATCTATCGTAACGATATGGATCTACGTGGGAGCAGAGGGCCAGCAATTGGCCAGGACCTGAGGGTTCAGGGGTTAGGTTTAAGCATTTCAACCTCAGCGATGCCTGTCAGTTCACTCATATCAGCAGTGAGGCAGCAGGACTACTCAGCCAGCGTCTGGCTCCGCAGGAGGGAAAAACTCGAACATGTAAGTTCTTGAGTTTTGGAGTTTGGAGAATGATTGAGGGATGCTAAAAAGCTGATGAAAATACAGGGAGACCTTACTTTGTGATGTGAATCTGTCAGTTAACAAAAAAAAAGACATTTAGCATTTGTATGTTTGTAATGGAATAATTATAGCTTTGATTGAAAGGTGAGGCAAAAGGTGCGCTCCTTAAGACCTCCCAAGCTCTCTATTTGTCAATCTGCCATTCTGCAATTTTGCAAAACTTAAATTATTTTAACAACATAGAAATATCATGAGGCAAAAAGTGTTTAGAAGTCAGATCTGCTGTTACAGGTTTTTCTTGAGTCAAATCTGGATACAATAGGTTTTTCTGTGGTCACTATTACAGGCTGTCAACAAGTCCCAATGAAATGAGCTCATCTTTTTCCAAAGTCAAAATGGCATCCCAAAAAGACTTGGCGATACAATTTTGAAGATATAATAATTAGTAAATCTAAAACACTACGTCTTTTTATGTTTCTCTTAAAAGAAAAATCAGTGGACAAAAGGACAGAATAAATGTTTTTTCCAAGAACATTTGGACCTGAAAGGCACTGTTGAAAGCTTTCATGTTCTGCTTTTTTTAGTGACCCCTTGGGATGAACTCTGTATTTTTCTGAAATAAAGACCATATCCCCCATGAGCGCCACTATTGCGAAGATTTGACCCTTGCCAAAGCATGCATTTTGTTGAGCACGAAAATAAATGAAATCTAGATCGAGTTTTATTACTTAACTTTGTTCAGGACAACTTTTTGTAGTATGCAGAGTGAAAAGATTACATGTTGATTTTTAACAACAAATGGATATCATGAAATGCTTCAGTGTAAGAGTGGAACTATTTTTAAACTTGTTAAAAACTTTGCATAGTCCCTTAAGTTAGATTACCAGAGTTAGTCTAGCGATAAAACCTCAAGGCATGTAGTATGTGAGTGCTAGATATCAATGCTAGTATTAATCCAAAAGCACAATCTTGTGTTACATGGGCTACACTGGGTCGTTTCCAGAACTGTGTGAAAAGTGGAAACTACAAGCAAAAACCTTAAACCACTATGACACCTTATATCAGTCATTTCATGCAAAGAGTCGAATATTTATTGTCCTGCAGAATCTACAGTGTCTCTGCTCTCAGTTGTTATAAATTTCTGTATCACTTGAAGTGCATAAACTACTTGATAATGGAAATAACCTCCATTTGTAATTGTCACTTTTATTCCATAAGAAAGTTTGCCATATCACAATATAGTATGGCACCGTGAAAGAGAAACAATGGTAAGTAATTCAAACTTGAATTACTTACCATTGTCTAAACCCTTGTTTAGAACAGAGAGTTCAAGTTCGTAAAATTTGCATGCTGTGGGAGGTCTCCGACAAGCCTTCGACTCTGCACTCTAAACTGTCTTCTTTCCTGCCTTTGTGATGTCAAGTACTCACTTTTGTTTTCTATTACAAAGGAGTGATAAGGTGCCTAGGAGACTCACTGCTAGCAGGTAAACAGAATCAGCATTCTACAGAGAGCCTTTAGGTGTAGAGATTAAGCGTCGGGGAAAGGACTTGGAAATGTGTGTGTTGAATATTTGATGCCGGAGAGAAACAGCGCCGCGTCCAGAGAGCTGCTTTCAAAGCTTGTCTGCATAACCAACTAGGGTGATGAATCAGCCTGTCCTATTTCACACACACACATACTGTACACTGCAGTTTAACACACACATACAGTATACTGTAACTGTTTTGCAGACATCAGACCATGCACATAAACAAGCTTGTTTTCCTGCTGCAGTTGCTGAACAGACAATGGATTTTGCAGTTGAACTTCACTCCAGATTGACCCAGAGACAATCAATATGACATAATCTCTCAGCTGTCAACTCCCAATACAAATCTTAGCACCAGTGGCAGGATCTATTAACTAATATTGTGTTAGGAACATGTTGTTTCATCTCTCCATTCATGACAATCAGATTATTACATGATGGGGTTTTCTTTAAGGGATTTAACTGGGACACACCTAGAACAAAAGAGCAAGACCTAACATGCTGACATCAGTGATCAATGTAAAATAAGATGGAGGAGAATGAGATAAGACACGGAAACTGAGTGCTTCAGGCAGGCTGAGTGTAGCTGTCTAAAACAATGCGGTTCAAGTATCAGCCTGAGCATTGACTTGTCAGACCCAGAGTCAGAAAACAGATAATCATTTCTAACTTTAACCTACGTTTTTTGTTGTACCTTTCAATCCACACGAGCCTTTCTTTTTCTAGAAATCTAGATTTATGAGACATTTTAATTTAAGTGGATAACCACGAAACATTACATGTAAATAACTGTAAATATTATTAATAATGATTTATCAGTTTAGGTAGTGTCCAAAAAATCGAGACTCATCTAAGATAATTGTTAAATACAGTGACATTGTTCACCAAATGAATTTTTAAAACAACGGGTCAGTAGAGAATAAAGTTACGTAATTGACATTTAGTGGAAGTAACTTGCTGTAATAAGGAGTTTTAATGACCAACCATGACCATTCTTTTTCCCATTAAGAATGGGACCCTTATCTGGCAGGCTGATGACAAGAAAAAACGTATCAAATCAAATCATCTCACAATACACGCCAATGTAAATATACCAGAATTATCACAATAGCTACATTTCATCTGCTGTCCTAGGGCAGGTAACTATAAAAAGAGCAGAAAGCAGATTTTAAGTAACAGGACACCTCACTGCACAACTCACAAGACTGTACACAGAAAATACAGTTTTAACAAACAAGATGGACATAATATTTACATAATAACTCAAAAATAGAAATCTATCTAAAAGCAGGATTGTTTCAGTAAAACAAATGTCATCCAAAAAAGTAATCAGAAGTAATAAAAAGGTGAACTACAAGAGAGAAATCTACAAAACTGAAGATGCCACATAAAAAAAACTTTTCAGTGCCATTTTCAAAAAGATGGATGGATAAGTGGAAAGGAAATGCCTCAGATTCTGACAGTGATGTAGTAAACAGCACTGATTCATACAAAACCATCACACCTCCATGAGCTGAAATTTTCAGCTTAATGTGAGTCTTAACAGCCAGGTGAGCTCATTTAAAGAAAGCAACAGAGTTAACTGTTTCTATAGATGCAGCTAAAACTGGGAGATGAAGAGTGTTTTAAACAGAAGTAACATCATCATTGTGATATTTAACATTTTCCAGATCAATAACTGATAATACTTCCAATTCCCTAAATAGATAGCAATATGGTAAGTGGGATAATGTGGATAGGGCTAGTTGTTATAGTGAGGAATCCCTTTTGTTTCAGAAATTCTCACATCGCATTAGAGTCCTGCTCACCCCGTCAGTCTACTATAACAACCCACTCACTATACATAACCCCAAATCTAACACCTGAATTAATCCTTTTTTTGTTCTCAGAGTTTACTCTATTTCAAGTGTCATACACTCTCGTCCAGTAAGTGGATCTAAATGGAGGGACACGCTGATAGTTATTAGCTTGTATCTTCCTGGGTATGTTTCTTTAACCCATCTCTCCTTTCTATTACAAGAGCAGATGCTGACTTATTCATTTCTGCTCATGAGCAGTGTGGTTCCTGAGGCTGCTTTTATAAAAGTGCATCTAAGTGCCTTTAATACCATTAGCAGTCTGTGGGGAATGGCTGCAAGGATACTCCATTATTTTATGTTAGCATTGTCCTGGCCCTTGTAGTTAGTGCTAATTGCTTATATTCCACGCATTTGGTTTTCAAATGCAAATTACAGAAGAAAGTAAATCAGCATATTAAGTTTCTTGTAAGTCTCCTGTTTCAATTACAGGATCCAAAGATTTTAACAGTGTCCTCTTAAGGTGGACTTAAAGCAAGGTTGAGGCAGCAGTTTACAGCCAGGTGGGTATGCTTAGTCCAGATCAAAGTCAGTGAAGTCTCCCAGATGAATTTTAGGGTTGGCAGCTCAGAGTAGAGCTGGCTCCGCAGCCTGATTGCATTTCCAATTTCATGGTGTCTGTGCTGATGTATAGACCCCGGTCCAAGAACAAGGTGGTCAAAGTATATAGGCCCCTGAGGCTTTCTTTCCTGGATACATTCAGTCTAAGAGATTTGATATATCTTTACCGTAGGCTGTTTGGGATTAAGGATAATTATGTAAGGGACTGAGGAAGAGAGTTAAGGAGGTATAGGAACTTTTTTTAAAGCTAAAAATGAGGAACCAAAAGGATTTCAATCAATCAATCAATCAAATTTTATTTATATAGCACTTTACAATATCCCAAATGGTACCCAAAGTGCTTTACATAAAAGCAATAAAATAACACAAGAAAAAATACCATTATAAAATAATACAATAGAATAGAATAATACAAGAACGATGAAATAATAAAAATGAATATGAAAATAAAATAATACAATAAAATAGTATGTAGAAGTGCTAAAAACCTATAAGTACAGGACTACCTAGTCAGAGTTAAAAGCAAGTCTAAAAAGGTGCGTCTTTAACTTTGATTTAAATAAACTGAGGTCAGTGGTGGTGCGTACATCTAGCGGCAGTCTGTTCCACAGCCTAGGAGCTGCAACAGCAAAAGAACGATCACCCCACTGTTTGAGTTTTGACCTCGGGACCTCCAACAGGCGCTGACCGGAGGAACGGAGGGCCCTGCCATGATCGCGAACAGTTAAAATCTCTGACAGGTAGGAGGGGGCCAGGCCATTTATGGCATAAAAAGTAAATAATAAAAGTTTAAAGTCAATTCTAAAACAAACTGGAAGCCAGTGTAGCGAAGACAGCACAGGGGTGATGTGTTCACGCCTAGACGTGCCCGTTAAAAATCGTGCAGCAGCGTTCTGTACAAGCTGGAGACGGGAGATTAAAGACTGGCTGAGGCCAACATAAAGGGCATTACAATAGTCCAGTCTGGAACTGATGAAGGCATGGATTGCCTTCTCGAGGTCCTGCCGACTTAAAAAGGACTTCACTTTGGCCAGGAGACGCAGTTGAAAAAAGCTGGTACTGACGACAGATCTAATCTGTTTATCGAACTTAAGTCCACTGTCAAATGTTACCCCCAGATTCTTATTTATCAGCCATCATGAGACTGTTGCTAACATGATATTCTGTTCCTTTTTAATTGCTAAGTGGTTTTTCAGTTAATTGGTTAGAGGACAGATTTTAAAGAGCACGATTATAATTGTGATGGTTGTGCTGAGGCGAACCATGTGAGTGCTGTGTCTGGTTGAAACCCACCAAGAATCTCCCTCTTTTTGTGGTTTAGTAGATGCTGTATGCAGGTTTTAGTGAGAAACTATCAAGACCTTCTACCTAACCATCTTCCACTTCACCACTGTATACATCATTAGTGAATATGAAGTATTTTTAATATATATCAAGTTGAATAAAAGAAGGTTTTTGATAGATATCCTATCATAACCCTTAATCCTGTCAAATCCCTCTGATCAAGAACAGAAATGACAGCAGAGTGCTTTTCCTGCAGGCATTTTATACAAGCTGTTGCTCAGCCTCTTTACACAGGTTTAGACATCTGCCTTTTCCTCCATTGACTATTTGAGTTGAAGGGTATGTTATCTGACTTTTGTATTCCTTTTATTTTTAATTGGCGAGTGTTATCTCACTGTTAGCAGCAGGAGGAAAACACTCACCTGGATCTTTTTGTTCTCTCTCAGCACTTTAGCTCAGACATTAAACAGCATCTCTAAAATGTTGATGGCTTTGATCTCTCAATGAGAGAGTCTGGAATCAGGATTTGCTCTTAGACATAAAGAAATTACATCACTGTCGCATTTTTCTCCCCTCTAACAGATCTTCTCATCTGTTGTCAAGTTCTTGTACTCTTTCGAGAGTGTAATTGGTTTATTAGAGGTGGTTATTCGCACCTAAAAGACAGGATATTATCTGTATGAGGGCCTTGAAGAGAAATTGAAAGCCCTATAAGGCGCTGGTGCAAAAACTGAGACTGAAAAAGTCCATTTCTATTTGAGGTTAAGATACCGGTGTTTGTGCGAATGCTATTAAATCTAACGGTGAGAAAATATCAGGATATGCTGTGTGTTTACGTGGGTGTCTTTGGCTAGAAGCTCACCCTCATCAATTTCCCTCTCCCCCCACTCTGCTCGATATCAGTTCCCAATAAGATTGATGCTTGGGGTGTTTGGCTCCGCCTGTGACAGCTTGGCTTGAGTTCAGCTTCACTTTAATTTAGCTGCAACTTAACACTGTGTCCAAGCTTTTGGCTTTAATTAAAGTTTACATCTCACTGGCTTATTTGCTGCTGAAATGTGTGATGCTGGGACCAGTTAAGACCCATTTAAATTTGGGGTATTTTATCCATAAAGATTATTTTATACTTTAATTTTATTCATTTATTCATTTTGTTGCAGCTTAATTTTTGGAAGTGTTTCTGCATCAAAACCATTAAGTGGACATATAGTAGGAAAGTGAGGTTATGTTAAGGGGTTGTTGATGATGAGGAAAATGTTAATTCAAATGCTTAGTAGAAAAAGGTTTCTGAATGTAAGCCTGCTAGGCCTTCAGAGACGAGGATTAAAGGAGAAATAATGTACACAAAAGAGACATTGAGTTGTGGTTGGATAAGAACGGTGGTGTACTCACAGGACTCCTAAGTGCCCCATAGACTTTCTTCCAATTGCTGAAGCATTAAAAAGTGCCCTCTGGATGCCGTGCCAGAATATGAAATGTAAAAAGTGCCCTCTTGAGGCCCTTTTAGAATATATACCCCCAAATGTACACTGTGGAAGTCCTTCCAGTATGTCAAAGATGAGAAACTACTCTCTTGGAGCCATTCCAGTATATATAAAACACAAAAATGTGCCGCCTGGTTGCTCCTCCATTCATTTATAAAAAAAAGTGTCCTCTGAATGACTTCTAAAAAATTAAGGTGAAAAAATGTCCTTTCGATGTCTGTTTAGTGGATTAAATATAATGAGGTGCCCTCTTTGTAATTTATTATTATACAGAATGTTTAATAGACATGCAAGATAAGTGACATAAGCTCAAACCTCCAGAAACCCTTTTTTATTGAAGTGTTAAACTAGTTAAGTCAGACATTTCATTTAAATTGAACTTTTAAACTTTAACTTTTAAAGTGGCCATGTGATAATTAACAGTTAAAATCTTGATGAAATGCAAATTTTGTATTTTTCTCCACCAAATGTTGCATACATATTCACCAGAATGCAGGAAACTGTGTGTTACTAGGCAGCCTCTCCTTGTTAGTTGTGCCTTATGCTGCGTTCGAGTTACCTCAGACGTCAGATGACTGAGCTGGGAATGACGTCACACCCGAGTTACTAGTGTTTCAGTTACCAAGTAGAAAAAAAGCAAAATCGTAGGCGGAAACAAGATGGCTACATCTACGAAAGTTATTTTAGCGATACCTTGTCCTTGCTTACATTCGGACAAGGCAAGTGCTAAACTAACTTTTGATATAGCCATCTTGTTCCACCTCCGATTTTGCTTTTTTCTGACTTTGTTACTGAAATGCTGGTACACTATGGGTACTAGGGGTTTTAAGAACTACTTCAGTTCTGCAACCTTCAGTCTGCCAACTGGTCAGGCTTGCTAGAGTGAAATTTTTAGATCTTCACTGACACTGGTTCCCATGGGATCCAGGAGGTGCCCTGTTTAATTTTTCATCCCTGCCCCTTCTACTTCCTGAGTACACCACTGGATGTGAACCAGTGGAGAACTCGTTATGTGTCATGGTGATTTAGCAGGGTCAGCCAGCTTGATCTAATGCTATGTTCATATCACAGGTTGTCAGAGTTTAGAATAACACAGTGAAGATGCTGATTGTGACGCAGATGACATATAAAGGAGACAAGCAGATATAACCCTGGATCCATCTGGGTGTGCTTATCATGTCCCACACTCAATCTGCCCACTGTAATACATGATCCCACATGCTTTGATTGACATGACCAGGAAATGAGACCTTCTAGAGGCTCATTAGAGTTTATTATAATGCAGCACAGATGATTCACTGTGTGAATATGTGTATGATTTCTGTGGATCATTGTTTACATTGTAAACTGTTGTTTACAATGTCATTCTTATATTTCATCGATAATTCTCAGAACATCAGAAGCCACATCAGCTTCACGATCAAAGTTTAACAACATGCTATCTCCTCAGTCCATAACCACCTGTCCCTCTGTCCCCCTTGCTTCATGTGAGTGCAGCTGTCCCACGTATGTGCTACGAGTCTGCAGTCACTTTTTAAAAAAAAATTGATTCCTTTACAGTCATATTATGGTAAGTAGAGCTGGATTTTATTTGTAAACACAACTGGAAAAGGAAGATCTGACCACAAATGGTCACTCGAGACAGATTTGGTGACAAATCACAACACTAACAGTGAATTCTCATTCTTGTGAGAGAGACAGACTGGAAGAGACAGAGTAAGAGTGATGATAGTTACTAAGTTAGATTGTTGGTATGATTGTAATGTCAGCCCCTTGTTTCAGCCTTCTTCTACTCCATGTATAACTCCAACAGAGTCAGAGAACCAAGTCTGAATCTGAATCTTGTCAGTCAAAAAATGATCTGCTTCAACAACCACTTCAGGCAAGGCCCAGAAAAATGTAACCTACAAGTTGCTCTCGAAACCTGTACTGAAATACTGTGTACCCAATTCCACTGCACATAAACACTGAGACAGGTTTACTACTCAAGCCCAGAGAAAACAGACTAGGAGGCTGATGAGATAGGTGATTTATGCTCAGAGGCAGCAGGAGGGAACAAGATGATAAGGAGCCATGGAAACAAAGGAAAATAAGCCATCAATAAGCTAGCAGGTAAACATAAAAAAGAAGTATGTTTGTATCAAATAAAAAAAATTACTCACTGTATTTTTAATTTGATTCATTGAGATGATTCTTCCATTGTTACCATTGTGACACTATAAAAATCAGATCATCTCATGAAAAACTTGGGTTTTATATAATTTCTTAAAGGGCTTCATAAAAGTTTAGAGTATAAATGTTATCCAGAACAGTAGAGGGCACTATGAGTTTTTGTATGTACATTCACAGATCTCTTGGTGTGGAGGTATGTGTTGTACATACTTGGCTGTAATGAACACAGTGAGTAAAAATATTTAATAATATATTATCTACCCCGGGTGCAACGATCTATTATATATTGGTTGTCATTTTTTCATATGTGAACTTTAAATCTCCCAGGTGGCATTGCCTTTAATTGGCTGCTTTCTCCCTCTGCCTCTCACTCCAAACATGCACTCTCTCTCTTTCTCTCTCTCTCTCTCTTTCCATGCACACATGAATCCTGAACCACATGCTGAGGCAGGTTAACGGTGAGAATCCACTGGAAGTCTAGCCCATACCTTTTCATGAGGTGAACTGATTAGGCAATTAGCAAGAATCATTAGACACCGACGAAGTCTGACAAAAATGTTATTTTGGTTGGACAACTGTGATTGTACGTTGCTCACTGATCTGCAAACTCAATAGGATATCAAAAAGTCAGAGGGGATTTGATTTGTGTGATATAAAGTCTGTATCATCCATTAGAGGAGCTCTCTGGCTGATTAGACACGTGCTGTGTTGAGCTCAGAACACAGAGCTTTTGAAGGAGATAAGAATTTTCATATTGACTTTAATAATCCAACGCAGTATTCACTTTAGTCACTGGTGTCTTGATTTGTTGAAATGTTTTTATTGAATTTTCTCACGGAAGCAATTGACTCCTATTAGTTTTAATATGTTTTCTCATTGTTTAGTTGTTTTCATCAAGGCGGAAGAAGCAGAATGTATTATGTCTGAATGTGCATGTAGGGATCATTTATCTATCTGTGCCGTCATTACTGGGTCTCTATTTTAATATCTGTGTGATTACTGTGTGTTGCAAAGTGTGTGCTAAACGCCTGATGATTCATATAAAGGGAATCGATGCCTCTGAGCAGTCAGGCCAGAGTTCTTCTGATGAGATCTTACTTCCTGTCCACAGGGGTCTGATTTATTAAAAATTGTAATATTTTTTATCATAATAAGCTTAAAACGATCTGCGAACACTCAATGGTGTTTTGATTGGTCGATGGGTGATCAGTAAAAGAGGAGACGGGAAAGCGAGAGTCTTTGGCAGTCACTTTGACTTTCTAACTTGCGCATCTGTCTCAACACTCCAATTAAAATCTGTATCGTGTCTGCACACCCCTGAGATCCCACAGTAAAATGATTTTAAATCCACTGGTGTATTCTTGCAACAAATCACCAGCTGGTGCATGTATAATCTCTTCTAGGCTGTCACTCTTTGACAGTAAAACCCACATGAATGGCTTTTGACACACACTGACTTATAACAGGACTGCAACACTTGATTTCTCTCTCTCTCTTGTCAGTGCATTCATTTATTTATTGGATGCAAGGTTATTTTCCATGAATATAAAAACACGCTTCCAAAAAAGATGCTTACTTGCAGCTTTCACGTAAAAACGTCCTTATCTTGCTCTTCCTTCTTGTACCGCTACTGTCGTGTTGCTGTGAATGAGAGACAGTAGATCGAAATTTAAAAAACTTTGCTTTCGCTTTGAAGGAGTCCAAAAGTCTTATCATTAAATGTATATGCGTATGTGTTTATTCTTCTCGCAAAGCAAAGAGGTTAGACCGTCACAGGAGACTGACTCAGTTTGTTAAAAATGTACCTATTAAAAAAAACAGCCCATTTATTTATCTCATGTTTTTTACAAGAGAGCCTCAAAACATTAAAATTAATATTGCACAAAGAACATCCAAACAGATGGAAGATGTAGAGTGGAAAAAAAAAACACACACATCAGCATGCAGCCCAGCCTCTGACGGTGTTAACTGACACTGACCAGAGGGAGGCAGCAGCTTGACCCTTAATGAAGCTCAGACTCTGACGGCTCCCCACAAACTGCCTGAGGACATGACAGAGGAGGGCAGAGCTGATAGCTGTGGGCTGGCTGTGAGATGACCTGAGCTACACACTCACAAACAGGAAAAACAAACTCTCAACAAATGACAGATTCGAGTGCACCTCTTTTTTTTGTGGTGCCAAGTCAGCAACCAAATATGAAAAAGAAAACTCTCCTAACTCTAAAGATAAGCACCAGTCCAGTGAACACAGCTTTTCAGAACGACATAAATATCCTTTACATTGTAGTCTTTCAAATAAAGAAGAATCATAATGAATTCATAGCATTTCTTTTCATAATACAGAGATAACAATCGAGTCAGATCTCGCTTTAAGAAGTGTCTAAACTGTATTAAATTGAATGTTATCAGCAAGGTCTTTGCTTCTGTTTTGGCCAAATCATCCACTCTTGTTGGGCACAAAGACACAAATGCAGTGGAAATTGTAGTGACAGCAGGTTGAAATCTGTTGTATGAAATCTAACACAATTTCGGACTGAGACATGCTGATAAAGTGTATTACAAGTTGGCAAGTGTGGATTTGGTCTTTTTGTGTATGATTTTTTCAGCATTGGAGTTTCTTTAGTGATGAACAGTGATTTATATTGTGTGTAGAAAATCCAAATGAATTATTTCAGTCACCACATCTCTTTTACTTTTATTGAATATTTATTGAATACCTCGTTATGCACACCAACAATGCAAGAGACAACTTTAAACTTAGACTGGAGGTCATCCTTGTAGTTCTGCCAGAGATTGATGAAAGATGGCTGCGGTTAATGGTGTTTGTTTGCAGGCTTTTACTGCCAGAGCTGTAAAGTTGTACAAAGTGAGATGGTTGTAGGCTATAAAGAAAATCGGTTTATAAGGGCTTTAAATGTAAAAAAGATTCTGTAACTTTTATTCTCCTTTTTATGCTTCACATAACAGCTTTTCTCCTGAGGCTTGCACTCGTCTACAGAGTGGTACACTCTAATGTTGCACCCTACTTTTGGAGTAAAGCCATTGTGATATTTAATTAAATATATTTATTTAACAGCACCAAAGTACAATTTTGGTGAAGGCCTACCTTTGTGCTGATTTATTTTTGTTGTAATTATTTATAATTATAATTTGTTTATAATAATTTTATGATTTAGTCTATGAAATAGTGGAATCACAAGACTAGATTGGACAAGAAAGAATGGGAAAGATGCATGCTCAGTCTACATATAATGGCCTACTTTTACATGAATGTGATAATGACAGTATCCTGATAAACACAATAGTATAATAAATAAACTTGGCATATATTTTTCCAATTTCACATTTTTGAAATCACACTTCCTTTTCAAGTATTCATGCATGTTTAATCACAGCATGCCTTCAATTTATTTTAATTACCATATGGTGATTTCAATTCACATTTTTCACTATATATTAAAGATCTGAACATCTTTTCCACAATTTTTCTACAGAGAGTTAAACAGCTTTTTAACTTGACTTATTTTAGACTTGTGCGTAATCTTAGTGTTCAGGGTTATATTTTCATAAAGCAAGGAGACTGGCTGACAAGTTAACAACAAGAGACTATTCATTTAATCCAAGCCTGTAGCCCTTTCCTGTTTGTTTTTCTTCACTCCTCATATCTTTTCCTCTTAATATCTACTGCATTTAAATTGAATTTCTCATCTGTAGTACAACAGCGACCTCTGTTGCCTATACTGTGCCAGTACACAGCTGCAGGGCACACTGACTTAAAAGATTGACTACTATCCCACTCTGCATGCCAACTGGAGCTGCAGTGTATTTCAGTGTGCTGCCAACATTCCCATTGCATTATAAATCATCTAAAGCTAACCTCAAAGAACGAGGCCTCTAAATTCATGAGCTTTATGTCTCTTAACTCAACCACACAAGGACTCTGTCTCGTCTTCAGTGGCATCTCGACAGCTCTGGGTTGCATAAGGGAGGAGGAAATAGGATGCATTAGTGTCAATAAGTGTGTAAATACTAACTGTATAGCATGATGAAAGAGAATAAAAACATGGCAAAAACTGTAGAGGGTGATGTTTGTAATAATTCATGAATACTGGCTTTTGAACCGCATGAGTTACCATATTTGTTTGTACATTAATGTATTTCTGATCTCATTACTAATTTGAAATGACTGATACTAAAAGAATAGTTGTATATTTTTACTGTGTGTGTTTTTTTATTTATTAAAATACAAAAAGCAGAGCAAGAAGAGTTAACAAGCAAATGTATGTATCGTAAATAAGGACAAAAGCAGGACCACCTATCTGTTCTCTCCCTCCTTCTATGTTTGTGGGAGAACAGGGAAATGTGAGCTTTCTATTAAGAGAGAGAGAGAGGGTGGGGAGAAAAAGGGAGGGAGGTAGGAAGGGAGATAGAGGGAGAGTTAGAAGTGGACGAACACAACGGTACAGTGAGACGAGAGGAGAGGAGGAAAGTGAGAAGGGGAGGAGAAGGAAGGACAGGCAAAAGAGAGGAGCAGACGAGAGGGGAAGTAGATAAACGGAGGCAGACAGCATCATGTTGGGATTTAGGTGTGTCTTTTCCTCTTCAGGGTTTTCACTCACATTCATTCAGCTCACACACATCCACGTGCATTTACAAACACATACATTTTAGCTTTAGAAAGGGACCAGATTCCCCCCCTCCAGTGACTCCAGGGGAGGAGGGGGGTGTCAGCTCTTACAGCACACACACACACATACACACACTTTCTTTCTTTTTATGTCCTCACCCATCCTCACACACACACACCCTGAAAAAAGCATGTACTACAGAGTGGACTAGCGACAGAGGGATGCATCATGAAGGTGAGCTCCGGTTACTCCAAATTTGAATCTTTACCTTTGTGTATTTGTCTCTGTGTGTAGATTATGGTCTATTTATCATACTGTCACATCATTTTAGCCATCTTAAGCTCTCGACCTGTGTTCAGCAGATAAGACTGATAGGGTTTCTCTCCCGAGGTGTCAGGTGTTCTGACTGCAAGTGTTTCAAATATACAAGTACCTATTAAAGAGTGAGTGTGTGTTAGGTGCTTGTGCTGGGAGGAAGTGTTGTACAAAGTGTCTCGAGGACACTTGTACTTGTGTTGTTCTTGCATATTGTATCTTGTTTCTCAAAGTTAGGACAGCTCCTTTTGCTGTCTGGGTGAAATTATACAAGACGGTGTAACTGTGACTATTTCACTTATCTTACTGTGGCTGCTGCACAGTTCAATTAAATGTGTACAATTTTGTAGCAGCGTCTTGGTTCAACTACACAGCTTCTCTTGTGTTTTTAAAACCATTAAAATGCATCTGTGGTGCTCTGAAGAGCCGGATATACTTTTAAGATGAGATATCATATTGCCATTTTGGTTAGCTGCTCTATATGGAGCTTTCACTGCAAAAACATCCAGTAATTAATTTTAGACCGCTAATACATCCCAAAAGCTCTGATACTTCTAGATTTTATTCAATGCCCAACAACAACAACAATAAAAAGGCAACAAGACACAAATATTAGGACAATAAGATTGAGAACAAAAGGGAAAAAAAATACAAAAGCATTCTGCCTTTTTCCAGGGAAAACAAATGATGTCAGTTTGTTGTTAGCTTTGGTAGTATATATAAGTTTCTTGAAGGCAGTATTATAATTTTGCTGACAGTAAATGAAAGATTGCTACTTAGAATTTAAAAAATACATATGCTTTAAGAAGTTGATAAACAGCAGTTCATAGTTTGTCTTCCAGAAATGATGACAGCAAGTGTTATATTTATTATTTTTTATGTCCAAAGGTATCAGAGTCTGATAGAGTCTAGCTTTAGAAACTACTTGAAGAAACACACAAAAGTATTCCAAAAAATATTTCACCTTGCACTTGACAAAACATATTACAAAATAGTGAATTGTTCCTTTAACTGAATACTGAAGGTCTGACTTGATCACAACACAAATCATCCCAAAGAATCCTGGGGGAGGACAGCCAGGCTGAGATCATTCTGTTTTATGCGCTATGAGCAGATCATTCATTGTTTTGGAGTGACTCACCAATGAGTGAGCAGCACAGGGCAGTAAACATAGATGTACTGTGACCATAGATTACTGTAATTTACCCTGCAAAAGTATGATCTTTAATGACTTTAGATCACCCTTAGATCTAAAGAGAGAAGGCGAGAAAAGGTTGCTCACTTTACCATCACTCCTTATTCAACACTGTCTACAGCCTCTCTGTCTCTGTTGTTCACTGTCTCCTACCATCACTCTGTCACCCAGGCCACATCTGACACTCAGACTCAGACTGTGCATCTGTAAGGGAGTGATGTAGTGATGGGAAGGGAGAGACATCAAACAGACAGGCTGGGAGAAGAGAGGGAGAGAAAAGGTGGGGTGGTAGAGGATAAAGAGAGTCATTCATAATTCTAGTCACAGCCTGCATAAATATGCTAGGCACAAAAACACACAGTCCTGCATCAGTGCACATGCACATATACAAGCATGGGAGCGCACACCCAAACAGACCCAAAAGTCGGATCATAGAGCAAAGAGCTTACAGACACTGTGGCGCCAAAAACACCTGTAATGGTGTCCATGGCAACCAAACTACTAGCTCCTGCGTGATAGTCGAAGACAGTGGGACAGATACAAAGTCAGTGCATTTACTGTGTGACGTTTTATTCAAATGGATTATTCTGACTTTCTCTGCTGTTTGTACCAGCTGATGTTTAAGATTAAGGCAGTTTGTCTCCTGTTGTCTGCAGACTGATGTGTTTCTGTCTTTTACTCTCCATCTTTGACATAACCTGTTCTAAGCCAGAAAACAGCAAGGGGTAGAAGCAGCAAACAAACTGCACTCCTAGGTTAAGTAGCAATAAGCCATAGAATATATGTATATATATATATATATATATTATGGTCCTGGTGTACACAGGTCTTTTTGTGACCATGTATGTTTTACATGCAGGTATAAAACAGATGTACCATATTTCCTGGATAATAACTCTGTTTATTTATGCGGATCTGGATGCAGATTTAATTATAAGATATATCGAATTTAGAAAACTGCAGCTTTGCAGAGACATGTTTCCAGTGCTCAATAGTACTGCAACCTTCTGCTGTAGTTTATTTCTTACCCATTCTTAAGTGTACAGATGCGTCTATGAATATGTCTGTTTGTGGCAGTGATTTGTATTGCACATATACTGTATATACTGTAGTTCTATAAAAATATATCTATGAATATGTCTGTGGATGTACTCTAATATATGCATTGCACAGATGTAATATTTTAGGCCATATATTTTTATTTTTTGTAGACCTCAGAAGCTCATATGTACAGTCTTATTGCTCCTGTCGCTTTAGGACAGCCCTCACACTGCTACCTGTATGCTGAGTGTGCTGACAGTAGCAACTTAACTGATCTGTGGAGGAATAACTCACATTGCCCATAAAATCTGCTAAAAGAAGAGCAGGAAAAACTGAAATTGCACTATGCAGTCTATGCCTGTAGAATAATGATTGGTGCTGTCTCTGCTGTCTCCCAGAGAGCTGTTTAAAGTTTGATATTGTCAAGGTTCTTGCAGCTTGATGTAAAGCAGCATGATTTATTTGTTCTGCAGCCAGAGGCGAGCTATTGACAAGCTTTGCAGAGGAATAATAGAAAATCCTTGGACTAAATCACTCCCTGAGCTCACCTGTACACCCAGTGACAAAAAAGCTTTTATGAAATTCATTTTCTGCCTCTCTTTTCACTGCAAGCTGATCAATATTTCATCAGACAGACAAATATGAATCTTCTTTTATGCCATATTCATCAGATACAAAGAACTTACTTCATCTATTGCAAGCTAACACAAAATACTGCAACCAGGAGTTTAAAGATTTTGTGGCAGAGTACCCGTCTTATTCCAATAACCCTTATTATTATTGGATCATTGTTTTTTGAAGATCACACAAAGTTTTTTGAATACAAGACAAATTTAATCACAAAAGACATGTTTTTATTGGCTATTAAACATGGACAATGTCCTATCAATAAAGGCAAAAAATCGCCCAAATAAACACTTAAAAAAACTTATCAATAAAAGCTGATGGGTGGAACATAATTGGACTCTTTGCTTGGAAATTCTGTCTTTCAGAAAGCCTCAGCGCTCCACACTGTGTACTAAGTAAGTGAAATCCAGTACTATTTCACTTAAGCTAATATTAGCATCTATTAGCAAACAAGAGTAGAATAAAATAGAATAGAATAGCCTTTATTATCATTGCATGCTGTACATATGTCGATATTTGTTTGAGCAATCTACTATCGGTGCAGAACAAACAAAAAACAGACATAAGAAACCCACCCAATCAACCTAAAACGCACACAATCAACAATGTGTGCTGCCATCTTAATAAGCTTGCAAAAGTTAGTCAAAGTATGTCAATACAGTGATTTACAGTACTTTATAAGGTAACTCACAATGCTGCACATAAACACAGGACATCCCTAAATTTGAGATAAGCTGCCTCTGTGATTCAAAGTCAACTGCATCTTCTGAGATATTGAGAGACAGTAGGTACAGGGCACTCAGCTAGCAACATCAGCACACATCTAAACCAACTTTGCTGTAGGGTCTGTGGCAGCTCCTATTATGTTTTAGCTGGTTATACCTCTGGCTTACTCTAGGGTAACGTTGGCGCTCTGAAGCAAATGGGTCATGGTATAGTTTGATAACATGATGGCTCATTGACTCCAGTAAGCCAAAATAGCAGCTGCTATTGGATGTTAGCATGCTTTGGTAGATTGGTTTGTCAAAAATAGTCCATAAATGCGTCTTGACTAACCATTACATAAACAGACAGCTGTCCATCATGGGTTACTCCAACTGAAAATCAAACTATGTCAAGTTTCATTAAGTTACTTAAAGGTAATGTAGTTGGGAATCAGTTTCCCCTTTAATGTAAATACCTTAATTGACATAGAGTTTGCATGTTTGGCTTTGACCCAGAAGTCAAACAGCATGAATTGGTAGAAGAAAAACGTGTTGTAAACAAAACCTTTGCTTTGCTGTTGTGCATTACCATACGCCAATAGATAGTATGCATCTCATTTGTATCTAAAGTAAGGCAGATGAGAGAGCTGTAGTGTTTTTACCAAAGGACACACAATCATTTGATCTGTTGCACACTTATTTATGTTTGAGTATGAGACACGAAAAGACACCTGAAGGAGGGCATATCACTACCTACTGTGTCACTGTATTTTTGTGAACTAATTACACCAATTCAGCCGTAACTGTAGCTTATCTTAACTGTGCATACACAAATACTGATTGTTATCGTCAGTTATTTCACTTACCTTATTGTCTCTGTCTTATCTAAGTGCTAAACACTTCACTATTGACACAAAGGTGCAGCTGAGCAGTAAACATGATACTTTATGCACTGCGGTTGCTGATGAGGCTCCTGGGAAATGTAGTATTTTCAGTAATGACACAGGACTGTCCTTGCACTTGTAGGTATTAAATACTGAGTTTCACAGTTAGAGGCAGTCGTTCCCACTTGGGTTGAAACATCATTTTTGGGTAAAAAGCTGATAGAGCCCAGTTCAGTTTATGTCAACCTCAGACTTAAAAACCAGAGGTGCATGCATGGGTCAATTTTTTCCTAAGTTCCTTCAAGAAAACTGGAGTAAAAGCCTCTATCTTTGATGCATCTCATGTCCAAAAACAGAGAAGCTGTGGTCCTTTCCTCTAAAATATTAAAAAGGAAGCCACAACCTGTTTGTGTGTGAGCAGCAAATTTAATATGCTTGGGTGAAGAGAAAAACACAAGAATATACCTGCTGGTTTGATGCAGCATGCCTATCCAGCAGCCTGTTCCCCCTTTTCCTTTGATTATCTACTGATTAGACTCAGTCACACACACATATATATACTTCCTGGGATGACTGATTCTTTACAGCAGAGAGACACATTATCCATCATTCTGTGATAACAAGGGTTTAACCAGGCAAAACAAATGACACCTCTCGGAGCATTACAAGATCTTTCCAGAGAACGCATAGTCTGATTTATCAGAGCATTAATTATGGATGGACCTTTATTACATTAGAGGAGAAGAGAGGAGAGGAGAGGAAAAGAGAGGAGAGATGGTTGACTATCTTTCATCAGGGATTTACTACTTCATTCAGATTTTTTTATCAGTTTATGTAATCATTATGAATCATTTTGATGATGTTAGAAAGAAATGGCTAAAATCCAGCTCCAGTAATAATGTATTAGTATAATTTTACAGTCTTATAGCTATAGCCTGCGTGATGGATGGCATTATTGTGAATTCACTGTTCGTAATCATTCACAGCAGTAAACCAGCTCTTCTCTATAAAGCCTGGTATTTGTGTATGTCGGTGCTTGATATTCAGTGTGCGCTGGCTTTTGTCACATTTGTGTCCCTGTTAATTCACTGTATTGCACAACAAAAGTGTGAAGGCTCCTCTCGGTCATTTTATGACTCCATAGTTTCACTCTGCATCAATTCTCATTAAGTTCCTGTCAGCGTGCATCAGAAAGCTTTGACAAAACACAACATGCTGAGAGCTCCGGTGAAAATCATGTTTACTGTAGCTACTGGTGCTCTGCAGAAGAAAAGCCCTTGAAAATGACACAGGTGACATGATTTTGGCTAAAAACTTCATAATCACAATTGAAAGACCACTGAGAACACTTTAAGTTGTAACTCAACCAATAGATCTGGAGATAAAAAAAATTGTCATGCGGCCAGGTTCCTCCACTTGCAAGCAAATACTGAAAATAAAAATTAACCTTGTCCTTGAAGGAGAAATTTTACACAATGATAAAAAAGGGCTTTAACTTTTTAATGGCAGCATATGAGGTGACTACAGATGAGGTGTAACTTTGTTTAATGTTGATGTTTTATCACCCATGCATGCTAAAAAGTTTCCTCTCTTAGTTTTCACCTCGTCCTGCTGTTAACTCTGACCCAAAACAACTCAACGAGCTGGCCTATCACTGCTTCAGCACACTCAGTAACAGCAGGAAAGAAAGCACCAGGGATGATTGGCCAAACACAACACAATTCATACACTAGATCCTAGAGGGGAAAATGTTTTAAAAGAGCATACTTTCATAACAACACGCTGCCTTGGTTGTTTTTTTCATGATAACAAATCAATAGGACACATACGGAAGAGCTGTACAAGCAGCACAAGGAGGCTGCAGTTTCAGGTCTTTTAGATATGAATATAAGTGTGTTAAAACGCTGACATTAATGTCTCATTTAGGTGCTTATAATTGTGAATACATAATCTCATTTCAATAAAAATCACTAGACAGATGTAACCGAAGTAAGACTGATTCTCTTGGCGTCCTCTCACATGTTGGTTGGCTTTTCTGTTGCATTGATAAGATATCTTGATCATCACCTAAAAGCCATGTACTTTATAAAAAACAAATGAAAACATGAAATAAAACACAGAGCCAAGGCTTTATTTCTCGTACAGACACACTTTAAACCACACTCCTACAAACATACGGTTAAAAAGCTGCCAAAACTACACAAACCTCCAAATTAGGCCTTAAACATGAAACACACATGTTGAACTACTGTGAAGTGACATACCTCAAAGTTCACCCGATATTTTCAATTTGATTGACAAAATAAAATTTGTACTGTGTTGTTTGTGAGCAGACAAGCCCCCCAGATTTACATTGATTTAAAAAAAAACTGCTTTACATAATCTGCAGTGTGAGAAGTTGAACTGGCTACAAGGCTCTGAAAAAGGTCATGCTGAAGATTTGTTGCTCAGCTTTATTTTAGCTGCAGTGCAGATAGTGCGCTGAAGCACCTTCTGGAGAACAGTTCATCTTTCTGTCCCCAAGGTGATAACTTTATTCAGCAATAAAAAAAACAACCCTGACTTTGATGCAGGGGGGAATGTAGAGGTGTGGCCCTTTGAGAAAAGGGGCTGTACTTGTGGGGTGCTGGGTGCTTGCTTTTCATGTTCCCCTGTGAATAGACTGAGTGAGAGAGAAAGCTGAATCAGAGAGGGACCAGGCGTATCAAAATAGAAGTGTAACAATCATCTTTTTTGTCTGGTTACCTTCTGGATTGATGTGAAAAAAAATTTTTGTGTGTTTGTAGAGTCCACCAAATGTAACATCTGAAGATGTCTTTTACAGCCTAGGCATGCAGATGATAGACAAAGTGACAGCTGAGTGAAGCCAAAATAAATACACAATATGTGAAGTGTATACTGCACATGCTAGTATCCAGTCCATTCAGTCCTTTTATCTTATGTTTTTTAACCAGTGTTGCCTTTGCTTTTGTTGATTTGCAGAGGCAGCTGGCATTTAGCAGATTTTAGTTTTGAGACATCACTATTACTCTTTTTGGCACCCAGTAACCCTACAGGATGGCATTGTAGGGAACCTACGTCAACTCTCATATAATTCACCTAAGGTAACACTGGTAACACAGCAAGCCTGCAGAGTAGTAATCCATCAGCCCCCCAGGCTAGGTTGTTTGCCGAAAATAGCCGATTTCCTCTGAGACCGTCCAACTGTAAGTGGTGATCCTGATTAGTGATTGGTCAGACCAGACAGTCTGACCAAAAGGTTCTAAGAGTGAATGGTTTCCAGACTTGAACCTAATGTTTTTGACCAGATCAGGGTTTCACTTGATTCAAATTGTACGAGCAACGTCAACACAATACTGAACTAAAAATGCAAATGCCAACAAAAGCAAGCTGACCAAGAATTATTACTGAACAAATGTTGTGTATTTGTACCCGTAATACAAATCTTAAAGACTCATAATCACAGCCATTACTCTGAACAGATTTTGATGAAAACAAACTTAGTGATCTTAAATCTCAATTAGGTTATTTATTGGTATCATTCTTTGGTTATGGTCATATAGTTTAAATCTGGAGATATGTCTGTGCTCTTCTTCTTCTAATCAGTAAAGATCTACAAATCCACTAGTGTTAACCAGGAATTAAACAAGTAGAGACAAAGGCCTGAGCCTTTAATGTGAATCAATCCATGACAGTCTGCCCTCCCTCTATGTCTGTCTGTCTTTGTTCCCTGCCTTTGTGGTGATTTAGTCGAGGTCTGTGGCTTGTCAGGGGGATCAAGCCTGAGCAGCTCCACTGGCAGAGCTTTAATGAAAGAGTTCTGGCTCAAATAGGATGTGTGCACTTGAGTTTGTGCGTGTGTGTGCGTGTGTGTGTGTCTGAGAGGGTGCTCAGCAAACCATCCTCTTAGTCTATGTATATACACCAGCTGAGCCAGTGTAATTGAACATCCTGCTTAGTCCAACAAAAACACAGAGTCACATTTACACACATATACACGTGCGCACACACAAACAACTTATGCACAAGCAGTGGAGTGTAGTTGGTTGTGACGTGACCGATGGCAAAAGGATACACTCTGTGTTGTGGATATGCAGAGGAGAGCAGTGGCAGGAAATGTGAGTGGATGGTCGGAAGTGTGGAGGGAAATGCAAGGGTCTGCAGAAACATCTGCTTTTCAGTAAGACGAGAACACAGTGATAGCCCAAGAACTGAAGTCAACGGAAGGCACAGATCTCAGGTATCCCTACAGCAGCAGGAGAGTGAATATGATAACAGGATTAAATTATCTTTAGTTTGGAGTATTTTTATTCCAAAAGTTCAAAAATTAAAAAGTGGTATAGTTGAAATGTGAGCTAGAAGGAGTGTGTGTGTTTGTGGTTTATGTTACTATGTATAAATGTGTAATTAGGAGGAGAGAGGTGGAAAGAGCTGACTTAGCAGAATGGTGCCAAGAATAAATAATGACCTGAACTTTTCAAAGGACTCCTTGGAAATGTAGCAAATGAAGGAGTGGATGGAATCATCAAACAGGAAAATAACACTGTTTAAAAGATTTTGAAAATCAAACTTGAAGTTAAAAGTGAAATGTGGCTGGATCGAAATTTTTGATGTTCACAAAGACTGTCTTATTTGTTCTTCGACATGCAAACTTGTGAATTTTAAACCAAACCGAACCTGCAAAAGTCAAACTCAAATTTAATCAGAACAAAAGATGTAACCAGATCCTCAAGAATACACATGTCAGGCTCATACACAACTTCAGTCAAGGTGCTGCAAGGAGTTTTTACATTATGTTAACTTCATTGTCCTTTTGTTACAAAATCCCTGGTGGTTTTTCGAGATGAAGACTGAATTTCCCATGAACACTCTCATCTACTGTCATATAAAGATGAGGCTCCTACCTGGCCTACAGATCGTTTTTTGTTCTCAGTTGGTGGAAACCAAATAAAGCTTTAAAAAATAGACTTTTTAAGGTCACATATCAAGTCATAAATATACAACATGCCTATATTACCAAAATATGATAATGATTCTAAATATTATGTGTTGTGCTTTAAGTACAAGATCAAATCTGTTGTATCTACAACATGCAGGATGATTAAAAGAGAGAGAAGTGTACTAAAAGTTGAACGGTGTCATTATTGATGCTGAATATGGAAATTAGGTTGCTTGTTTTTGTTATTTAAGGTAGACATGGATAAAAGCCTCACACCTCTTTAACATACAGAAAAATAGTTTAAGTATTACAGTGCTGTTTGTACGCACCAACTACGAAAAGTGTGTACTCTAAAAAGGACAAACTAAAGGGATGAACTCCTGAGAAGTACACTCCGAAGTTTTTCTGCATACCCAGCAAAAAAGAAACAATACACCTCAAAGTCTTTCTTTATCCTGTGCATTAATCTAAATACTTACTGTAAAAGAGCTTAGGCAGACAGTCTTTAGCCCAGATAGTGAATGTGGTGATTTTGTGTTATACCAGCAAGTGCTCAATGCTTAAAATGTGGTCCAAGAAGAAGGCTAGAACAGGATTTGACTGAATGGGGCATTGATTGGATGGGTGATCACTGGTCTCAGGTCTCATCATGGTCAGCAGGGCTCTCATGTCATTTTAATGGGACTATAATTGACTTATTGATTGTGAGAACATGGCTCGAACTGATGGGAGCTGCTGCTTCACAGTGAACAGAGTGAATTCTAAAGAGTAAGAGATGAGAAAAATTGCATGAAGTTCATGACGGCGGCTGACACCTTATATTGTACCTCATGTATAGGGGAGTCTTAGTCTTGGATGATACAGAACAATTGGACACGGTTCATGAAGAGGCCTTAGTGTGGGAAAGTATGCTGTGGTTTTGTAAGAGTAACAGCCTTGGTTAGATTGTGCAACGCTTTGATGGCAAAGTAAAGGTCACTCAGAGAGTTTGTTTTGCAGAAAGGGTGCTGAAGCAGATGGAAAAGTGTCACTGAGGGGGAAATCTCAAGGTCTGACTTTCCAAAACGTGATTTTAAAATGTCTTTCAATCCCTGCAGGTTTGTGACCATGCTAAAAGTTTTGCTTTTTTAAAACAAGCTCTGAGATAAACAATAGTCATGATTACATGTGCAAAATTTCTTGATCCGATTAAAAATTTGAGGGATCTGATAATCTGAATCCATTGTTGATATGGGTGCAAAATCAAATAATCCGATCATGACGTACGCATACATACACCAAACTTTAGACAGATAAGAGGCAATTGGACATGCGTAGAGTTGTCTGATTTCGCTAAAACAACTGCAGAAGGGTTATTATTATGCCTGTGCTGTCAACAAACGCGGTAGAGGCTCATTTAATCTAATTCATGATTTTCCCCCTGTAAATGTTGTCACTAGATGGCGCCCTTGCGTACTTATTTTACTGTTCTGTCAAAGGTTGCACTGTGTGTGCAGATGTGACATCATTACGCTGTATGTACGCCTTGTTATGTTACCGGAAGAGCAGACACGGCACACGCGGTTCTGTTTTATGCTAGAGTCTTGATAATGAAACCTCATGTATTTGCCTCAACAAATACACCAAAGGCTAAAGAGTGAAGATCGAGTCAGGTAAGAGTCAGGATCGGAATAAGTGTTTACACGGTTGCGTTTCGGAAAAACAATCGGTGTAAACCACCCCTCTCGATCAGAATACAATTTCTTTCCAATTGAGCCGAATTGGATCAGAATCTTCCTATCGACATGTTTACATGACGCATTTTTATTCCGAACGGGCATTTATTCCGATTATTTGTGCCCCTGTAAACGCAGCTAGTGTTTCATTACCACAGAAACAAATGTCCCAATGCTTAAAGAGTAAAACAATATAGTCATTAATCAAGGTAGACTTAGGGATCACCAGAGTTATGACCATCCTGAGTTGTGCACCAAATTTCACACTTAAATTCCCAAAGTATTCCTGCCAATTTGTGCTGCTCTGGTTGAATGTGCTTTTCTGAGAAAGTTGTTGAGTTGAAAACAAGGAGTTAAGTTGGTGATGTGGTGGAGCAGCAGGAGCTGACTGCATGGGGGAGTGAACAAACAGACTAGAAATCCCAGATCAGTGATGGTCCTGAGGCACAGAAATACTAAGGGTATCTTTGAAAAAAGTCCCATATATCATTTTTTATTCCTTGTTTTTACCAAACTTAGGTGGTGAAACTGTCTTTGGGTTTGTTGTATGAGTAAATTTTGATGCAGACTTGATATGGACTGTTATTTTGTTTTATAGCTTCCATCTGATATGAATGTTGCTGTAGTCGCCACTGGATCTGTCTTATTATCAGTTTGTGCTATGTACAATATGTATCAATCCCAGAGCTGGTGATAGTTGTCAGGAGTTGACACTGCTCGTTGTCTGTGAAGTCAGTGATCTAAAAGTTAGGGTAGCACAGAGGGGGAGGAGCCCTCTGATGGAGTGTGTTTGGGTCCCACCTGTATAGATTTCAACATAAACTGCTTGTTTATTTACGTCTGGCTTTCAAACATTAAAGGTTGTGTTAGTTAAAATGCAGGATGAAACCTTTTCTTTAAACTGCTGACTGAAGTCTTTCTTCATCAAAGTGTTTTCTAATCCTTCATCTGACTCATCTGTAAAATTCACGATTGAATTGTTAGTGTCAGATGAATAATTTGGCCCAAGAAGATAAATGTTCTCACATCAGTACAGACTTTCTCCCTCCATCACAGAAACCAATCAGTTTTAGTGTTGTACCAGCAGAAAAGTGCATCGGTCACTACTCTTGTTTTCGTCCTTGCCATCAGTTTGTCTCTGGTTTGGACAACCTGTCAGTCTGGGAATTTATCTTGAGCTATTTGCTGCATTTGAACTCATAAATTTGGGTTTTCATCTCTACAGAGATTTCTGCTAAAATGGTACACACACATTTTGTACTGTATCCCAGCCTTTCTGATCAGAGTATGACACAACAATTTTCTATGGCTGATGGATCATTTCTGCAAACTTCCAAGTAATCCCATGAGCCAACCTTAGGGACTGATTCAAGGATGATGGGTGCACATGGAGAGATAGAAAGACCAGTTTGAGAGATGAGTGCACAGTTCCCTGGTAAAGGGAACGGATGAGGTTTTTTACACAGCGTAGGTGTGAGGGTGCACAACTGTCAGAGTAAATCTGCAAGATTGGGGCTGCTGGTTCTGTCTAGCTCAGACTTGCTTGTCCCTAGACTGCCTGTAGAAGTGATGGATGGCCTTGCCTGCAGCTTCCACAAAGAAACAGTCTTAAATTGACAAAGAAGCAATTTTCTCCACTACAGCTTTATTTACTGCAGGAAAGAGAACATATGGACAATATATAATCTGTACTAGAAGTGAATTTACTTGTTATGTAGTTTGTCACTTTTGTAAGATTAAAAACAATTCATCACAGGAAGAAAGGACAAGTACCAGTATCAGAGATAGAATATAGTATACAGTTGCTTTTAACAATGAGGCAAATTTAAAGTTTTGCAGGTATATTTGTTGCAGTTATGCTGCTGTAAACAAAATTTTCTATTCCCTTTTGTATATATTAGGTAAAGTGGGTAGAATAATTCATAGTGACACTCACACAAAGAAATATTCCCCTGACTCTTCACTTTCCAAAGGCAGCATTTCTCACTGAGCTTCAGCGGCCCACTCTTTTGGCTCAGTCTCACTGCTCTCTTAGTTTTGTTTTCGGCTGTTGAAGTTCGCTGTTTTACAAAAATATGACTTGAAACGGACAAAGTGCTTCCTGCCAATCCAGACTGCACACTTAAAAAGACAGGAAATACTGTTGAACTGAGCAGAGAAGTTACCAGCGCAACAGGGAGGGTATTACCACGGGTGGTGGAGACCAAAACAGAGCTAGTGAGCTGTATTTGAAGTAAAAAGAGTTTTTTGAGAATTATTTTTTGTCTCCTCAAGTTGTGTAAGATAAGTCTTTAACATGTCCTTCGTCAGAATCCCAGGTCATACCCTTGTCTGTCTGTCTGTACCTGTCTGAAAGATGGATGGTGCGTCTTTCTCCAGTCAATAAACTTCATTTATGTCGTATGGATTCAAACTGAAAGTGAACATGACGGATGATGGCAGTGAGCCAGCTGCTCTTTATCGTAGCAAAAATGTTTTGGCACGTGACTAACAGGCAGATGGGGATCAGAAAAGGGCTTCGTGTCATTTAGTTTGTTCCACATTGAAAGTAGACTCAAAGCCAATTTGAGTCTTTGGTGCATCGCATTAGTCCGTCATCACATCTAAGCTTGCAAGGTCTTCAAAACACCATGACATGGTGTGAAATTACCATAAAGCAAAGCAGGGCAATACCAGAGGCATAATGAGGAAGACCTTTGACATTTTGAAGGAACAGGTTAATTATATCGTTACTGAGAACAACAGAAATTCAAAAGAAAATCCAGTTCACGCTTGTTGGAGATGTTTGTGACCGTCCGGTTCAGCAGCACTCTCCTCCACCGTCATAAAACACAAAATGAGGGAACATCTCGCAGTAGACTGGTGTTCATTCCTCTGATACATTTCCAGACACTGAGATGCTCTTCCAGGAAGCACTGACACTGAGCTGGACACCTTACTCTTAATGGTTTTTCCTTTAATGTGTTATCCATTTGACTCACTCGTTGAATGGAGCACTAAGTTTTATATGATTAACTGATGTACTGAAGGCTGCTTTATTAATGGGCTGGACCATTTATTGCTTAAATCTTCATTTTTTAAAAGATTTTTATGCAGTGACTAACGATCAGATACTTCTAGTTTAATGAACTGTCCTGCTTTGAGGAATTAACCAATTAACAAAATGATTAGTTAGCTTGTCTCTTTCTAAAAGTAACACATATAGTCTACTGTAAACTAATTAACTAATCAATTAATTGCTTTCTTCATAAAAGGGGATGTCAAAGAATTAGCCTGCAATGAGGACATTATGGTGTATAAAATGTATATATTTAAAAAGTATAATTTCTGATTAGTCCAAGGTAGTTCATGGTATTTTTTATTGTGAGCGAGGAGTGTGCAGTGACACAAAAAAACAGAACTTTTCCTTTATGTCACACAGACTGATAGTGGAAAATCTTCAGAGATATGTAGGTCTGGGCTCTCTGCCAGTACAGACTAAAGGCCAAACCTGGCCATTCATTTCTTTCTTTTTCTGACCTTTGGCGTCAAACTCAATGATCGCTCCTTTTTCAAATTAACCAGAGATGGAAAAAGGGCCATCAGCCAACCAGCTACTGCACCTTATAATTCACACTCAGCAGGACTTGCTTTTTAGTTTTAACAAGGTTTTCTTCACCAAGAGTCTCTGTCATTATCTATTCTTCATGCTAAACCCATGTGCCTTTGCACAACTTGAAAAATCCCATGACCTGGAAAATGGGTTTTTGTCAAAAACAAAACACTATCTCATCATGAAAGCGAGCCCTATGCCATCCTTATAAAACTGCTGTGATTGTGCTTGAGAGAGCACAGATCATTTTGACCGCACATCCGGCTGGCAAAGCACTTGGAGCCCTGACTTCACTCAGGAGACCTAAACAGACAGACAGTGAGATGAACTAAGAGCACAGCATCTCTCTGGAGAGAAGCACTTCATGTCACTTTCCATAAGGCTTGAGGTGAAGGCAACGGCTCAGGGGTGACAAACTCTGACAGCTCAAAAGGAGCAGCACACTGCTGATTCCTGGAAAGAAAGAGAGGACAGAAAGAGACATGTTCTGAATTATTTTTGCTGCCCTGTGTTTCTCTTCAGTTTTCTCAGGATTTTGTGCGGTGAAGGGGACGATAACGCACAGTCCACAGTTTTTTTGTTTTTTTTTAAAAAAGGGCTTTGATAAGAAGTTCAAAGACTGCAAATATGAAACTAAACATTATTTTTGGCACCATGTTGAGCAGGACAAAAGCAGGGGACATCTTAGAATATTTCCACTATTAAAGGATATGAAATAAATGCCTCGTGTGCAATTAGTTGACCAGCACAAATATTTTCCAGACAAAATCATTTAAAAAATTTTATGGTGAAATTAGTCAAATTTTGAGGATTTGCCCAGTATCCTTAAATGTCTGTATGGCCAGCAATGTTAGCACTTTCATAAGCCTGCAAGCTCATATGCTTATTAATAATACAGATATCTAATGATGTGCCCACACAGAATGCTGTGAGGTTTTTATACCTTGTGTCATTTGATCCATTGTTTGCTTGTACCCTACAACACCAGTGTTGCAAAAGTTGTCCACTCATTTAAAAGTTAAATGATAAAGCGCACAGATACTTACTGCACAAAAGCCTCTTCTATTGTGCACCAGAGTCAGGTCAGTGACAAAGCCCTTGCCGGCTGCCACTTTCCTGTCAGTCTCTGTTACTTTTGATGTCCATCCTCTCTGTGCACACTCAGCCTTTCAAAAACAACGTGACAGCAGCCCGTTTCGCTGGTTCTGTTGCTCAGTCTTTTAATTTTAACCCCCTCCATCGCAACATTTGTCTGAATGTGTGAAAGTGCTAAACTTTTCAAAGTTTCTGCGTCTTCTGTTAATGCTTCATAAAAGTCAAATTAGCAAAAAAGACAAAAGCGTAATTTTGTTCACAAAGTGGTCATCAAAATCAGCACAAACCTCAAATTCCATGATAGAGCTGTTTCCTTGTTTTACGTCTTTATTTTAAGATAAGTTAACCATCTGCTTGCTGTGAGGAAACATGGAGTTGTAGTTGTTAAATCTTTGCAAAGCAAACTGGATATTTCCCAAATTTTAACCATAGGCACAACATGCATTTATCTTCTCCTCTTACGGAGTTGTCTTATCCCCACTGCCAGAGCGCCAAATACACTGAGCAGGAACGTACTGCTTTAATTTATCAAAGGATCTTTTTTATACTTTGAATGAAAAGATTAGGGAGAATTCTTTGGAA
This sequence comes from Xyrichtys novacula, assembly GCA_962446985.1. Taxonomy (NCBI): domain Eukaryota; kingdom Metazoa; phylum Chordata; class Actinopteri; order Labriformes; family Labridae; genus Xyrichtys; species Xyrichtys novacula. The sequence continues at coordinate 17,565,112 of OY660874.1, read as the reverse complement.
CAACAGAGGGAAAACAGAGACAGAAATAGACAGAAGGGACAGGACACAGACACAGACTGTGGCAGTAAACAAAATATAACCATGAACATTACTTTATAAAATCTGGTTCAAGTCATTACACAGAGCAAAAACTGATGGTAAGTGTGTGTGCGAGAAAGAGGGAGAGAGAGAGAGCAACCAGACATTTTATTGGAAATGGACTGCACTCCCAGCGTTTGGCTCCAAGAGTCAAAACACACACTTAAACACGCAGACACATAGAAACCTGCATCCTCAGCTGTTGGAGATCAGACAGCACTCTGTCTGATATCGCTCCATTTCTGTCACTTATTCTGCAGCTCTGGTATTTAAAAGCTCCAACGTGTAAATAACCTGCATGCAAGAGCACGTTGTATTTATGTTCAAATGTAAACGATCTTTAGTAGCCATATGAGGATGATGCTGTGTAATTCAGATATGTTTGTGCTTTTATTTCATCTTAAATGTTGGATGTTAAACACGCTTTGAGGGCGAAAATTACCAGAGTCAAAAATTACACTAAACAAAGATCCCAGACTCGAACCTGACATGTGCCCTCCATCAAAAGAAAACCCAGAAAATAAGTGGTTGTGAATGTTGTCTGTATTAGCCTTGAACTCAGAGATGTGAACTCAGCTTGAGATGTTTTGCAAGCTCGCCCTTACTTGCCTTGAATAAATATTTCATACCTTCAATTTTAGAACATAAAATCACTTTTTTGTGATATAAAAAATGCTCATCCAAGCTGTAGACTCTTGTGATTCCTTTCTGTGGTCGGGTGTACTTGATTTAGTCCTCCTCTCATTCATGTAGTACCATGTGAGTGTAATTTGGTTGCCTCATCGTAAGACATGGATGAGAGGATGCAGAACTTAGACGCAGAAGCCAAGGCCGCAGTTGCATCAGATTGTTTGTAGTGTACTGTGTGTGTTCAAGCATCATTAGTCTGTGCAACTGCTCTTCCAGCTCATCCGTGCTGTGAAGAGCAGACATGCTGAGTAGAATAACGACACCTTCAGTAAAGTGCTTTCCTTGTATGAAGAGGACAGTGTGTACTTGGATAAGATCAGCAGCAGCACCTGCCACACATCACCTAAAAGTGACTGCATTAAAAAAAATAAATAAACTGAGAAAGAAAGAGTTCACATTTTGATGCTGAAATAGTGAAGTGAAAGTTCTCTCAGTGAACTTCATCTCAAAACGCCACTTTGTCTCTGAGTACCTCACCTTTATAGTTTTCATGTTTTTGTGTTGACCAAATATTCACAAGTGAAGATTCCTGAATGGCCTTATGAGATTAGCTCAAGCGGTGAGTTCATGCTTCTAAAACACACAGACCATTTGCATGTTCACATAGTGTGAATAAACTATTTTGTGTATATTTTGTGTACAGCTAGTGAACAACCCCCCAGTGTTGCTTTAAATTATTTATGATTAATAACCACCAAGCCACTGCATCTGTTTTCTGACATGCACCCCAAAGATAACCCCAAATTGACCTCACTGGAGTGAATTAACAGTTGGACTCTAATTACTAGTGGAATATCATTTGAAGACATCAGATAATAGCAGTTTTCAGGACCTTTGTGCAGTTCTAAATAGGGTTTACGGCAGGTGTTTGTTGGGGTTAGGATGTCTCTGTTAGCTGATTTGACCTTTTGCTACATGACATAATTTGTGAACATTTTCTCTGGCTTCAGTTAACCATCATGGTCACTGCTGCGATGGCAAACTCAATACTTCAGAATGGTAGGCCATAAATCAATGACAAATCCACTTCACTTCTTTAACAACACTTCTTTATCCACTTCTTTATGAATGTCATCTCCATCAAAGACCTCTGTGAAACAGATATGGTCACCTACTGAGTACATGCTCAGCTCAGCCAAGTCAGTGTATGTATACTATGCATTAGGACAAAAACCAATTGTACACAGTTGAATGAGAAGATGTCTTTAAGGTGTACTGGGTTGAGACAATCAGAAATCAATCAGACAATCATCCATGTCTTCACAACACAAATCTTATCAGCTGCATGTCAATAGTTCATGTATTGCTTTGGACTTCTTATCAAGGTGAGAAAAGGCTGAGTAAAACACTTACATTCACGCCAAATATCTGCTATTGCTCTAGTAAAACAGTATATCCAGGCATGTTTTGTGTGTAAGTGAAAGACACTGATATACTCCCAGGTGTGTTGTAGGTATATCATATGAGGCTGAAGTTGTCAGATGCTTGGACCATCTGCTACTATCTTCCCGATGAGCCCAAAGCAGAGTACATTTTGTTTTCAATTAGGACAGTTTGCTCACCACAAATGTGATTAAACCTCTGCTACATGCAGCATTGAAGAGGACATTTAGCAGAGATCAGGAGAAATGGTTTCAGCATCAGAGGTAAAGGCTTGTTTAGATATTACAGAGTTGTGATCTTCATTCAGAGGTGTGGGTTGTCCTTTCTACATAAGTTGTAGTGATATGTTTGAAACGGATCTCTCAATCTCATGTTTTAGACGATATACACCTTTACTACATGTCCAAAGTAGTTGAAGCAGTTATCTAGACAGGATGTTCAAGTCAGTTGCATTGGAGGAGATTTTGATGCGCCTGCTAGTCAAAAAATCCTCAGTAAATAAAATAAGAAGTGTCAGGGTACAGTTTTATATCTGATCAAAGTGGGGTGATTTTATCTGTGGGCTGAGGGTCTCTGTTAGCTGCTAATGATCTTAACTCCTCTCAGTGAGAATACTGGTCGACCAGTTTTAGTTCTTCAGGAAAGAACCACAAGTGTCTTAACAAAACTGGTTTTGTGTTAACAAGGTTATTAATTCACTTTTAGGGCCTTGTACATGCATTCAGACTAACAAAGATAATCATGTGTATGCAACTATACTTTAAAATCCAAGTGTAAAATGTTTATCATCTGTGCACACTTAAAATGTTTTATGTCCAAAAAGGATTTAGGAGACGTTAAGCTGCAGGATGTACAAATCAAAGTAGATTTGTAGATGTTAATTATTGTTATTGGTTGTTTGAATATGAGCAATCACTGCAAAGCCTCAATCTATCACAGTAAGAAAGACTCAACAGCTCATTGTTTTCCCCTTCTTCTCCATCCTTTGCATGGATGCAAACTGGCAACACTGTAAACGAGTCTGTTGAAAAGCCAGCACCCTGTCTCCATGCTTGTGCTGATCCTGTTCCCTCATTCTTGTATATGCAGAACATTTGAAGCTCTCCCAGTGCCCAAAAACAAACTTGGCCAAGGCATTTGTTCAGTCCAGACTTTTGTTGTATTGACAGTAAGACTTATCAATTCTTTCCCTATGAGCAGCATAGCTCCTTGTTCTCTCTGTGCCCTAACAAAGAGGAAGCACATGAGGATTACCGCGACATTGGCACTTTTCTCAGGCTAATCTGTACTCATTCTATTTCATTCTGTTTCTCCACAGACTCCTCAGATGAGCCTTTAAAGTTGTTAGAGCTGCAGCATGTTCACAAACAAGACTGCCCAACAAAATATTCCTGTATTACTGTTGCTTTGTTGCAGTTTGTCCCTCACTTAAACACAAGAAAAACTGAGCCAATCATCGTGTTATCGGCTCTAAACACTGTAAAGAAGCCTGTTTCAATCTCAGTCATCTATGAGTAGGATGTGCCAACACTTCTGGGCAGACTTGCCAACATGAAGGTTGGCAGAGTATTTCATAGAGGAGGGTGGACAGTTTAATGCTTCTGCTTCTGATCAGTGGATATAAACATCCACCCTCTCTGTCCTGGCCCTCACCTCTGTCTGCCTGATGGTCTGTGAAGAAAGCGAAGGACTCGCAGAAGCAGACAACAACATTGATGGTACATTTCTTTGTGTGTGTGTGTGTGCGTGCGTGCGTGCGTGCGTGTGTGTGTGCGTGCGAGAGTCTAAAAGTATGTCATTCACCTTGCAGTTTGAGATGGGCCCTTGAGGGCCTTTCAAGCAATTACACAAAATTATGCTGATTATGATCCCTTTCATTCACTCAAGGCTATCTTTTCTTCCGGGAAACGATTCAAGATACTGCGCTTATGCCACAGTACTTGAACCAATGCCTTTTGAAAGTAAAATCACAGTACAAAAAGTTCAGATTTACAGCAAATGAAAAGAGTCACAGGGGATTTGGATTTAAACAGGCAGCAGTATGAATGGGTACAAGCGTTTAGCAAACAGAGATGTATTGATTAACTGTCTGTTCAGCAACATACAAAGAGACAGTAATGGAGACTGTGAGGCAACAACTACATCAGAAAAATAATGGTTGTCTAGGAAACAGCTGTTTGACTTTAATTATTTTAGGCTTTGTTTATCATGCTGATGCTTGTTTTTATAAAACTAACATAACAAACCAACATCAAGTGAAATTATTAGCAGTTATTCAGCTGTCAGTTACCAATGATCACATTTTAATCACGTTTAGAATTCAATGGTTTTACATTTCAAAGACAATTTTTGGTCCATTTTGGCGATTTAAAGACATTCTTGACCATGACTCCACCATGACTGGAGACACTTAAAAAGGGTTCATTCAGACAGTGTTTGTTTCTTTAATTTCAAGGATTTTTGCCTTTATTTAGGGGATGGGGGGGGGGGGGGGTATAAGCTACGCCTGGCTGACCGCCTGGTGAGCGGTGCCCCATGACAGTGTTTATTTCTTTTTTATTGTTAAAGACAACATTACCACATGAAGATGTGCTCATCCAAAATGTCAATATGGTGTGCAGTTTTTCTGACATCATTTTGATTGTAATTATGTGTAGAACTACAAAGACAAGGTGAAGGGTAGGCCTAAATGTTAAAGCTCAGTATAAATATGTGTTTCTATACAGCTCTAGTTATTAGATCAATAAATTTGAAATTGTGAATAATGTTAATATGAGCGTGATTTCCAGCCCAAACTGACTTCTTCTTATCATTATCAGCACCATAAACAAACACATTTTATTAAGTTTCCCTTGTCAATTTGTCGTACTGATTTTTCTTTCAGGTATTCTCTCATTCTCTCTGCAAAATAAATTCATTAGTTATGGATTCCACTATCATATCAACTCTATGAAAAATGTGTTTCACATTTTGATAAAAAGAAAACAAATAAATTTTCCTGAAAATTTTGCAATCACATATCTTTGATAAAATGGCAAACACCAGTGGGACTAGCACAGAGCCCTGAGGAACACACAGGGATCCAATAACAGTAATAGTTTTTAGGTCTACAGGGCTAAGTTTGATTTTTGGTGATCACTGCTTCAAATAGAAGCTTATTGCCTTTATATTTTTATTTCTGAGTGTTATATCTAAACAGCATCCATGAACATTTAATAATAGTTGACCTACTTCCTGTAATAAAAGGTGTATTGATCCCTTGTTGTGCTCCAATGTCAGATGATATGGTCCCTTGTGCACACTGACCTCTCCATATATCTGCTATATCCTGCCCATAAACCACACATTAGTGCAGCAGTGTGGCAGACAAACACAGGAAATTTGAGAAGCTTACAGGGCTTGATTCAGGTAGACTGTACTCTGTATTTGTGTGGTATAAGGTTAAGCAGAAGACTGAAGGATTTGATTTAACCTCCATCTACCCTGTGAGTGTTTGCTGAGTGAGCTTTTGTGAAGTACCCTTGGTTCATCAGCAGCAGATGTTCGGAGGATGAAGATTCGTTTTTCCTCCTTAATCAGGTCTCTGAATGTGAATCCTTCCCTTGTTGTATAGAGGACACTCATTCATCCTTTAGATAGCTTTTGCATCACGCAAACTGGCAGTGAAAGTGTTAGAGCCATGGATGTACATGGGAAATATGAGTAATACTCTTTGCTGCCAGGAAACAGAAAACAGCATTCCCTCAGCATACATCAGCTCAGACAGATGGCTGTGGAGAGACGGTTATCTCTGCCTGTGTTATTTGGTCCACTGGGGAGCCTCCATTGACTGTTTGGCAGATTAATTTAATTCCTTCATGTACAAATTTGTGTGTGAGTGTCTTCAACTGCAGTAAACACAATAAAATATTCAAGGCTTTGTGTGTGCGGCAGCTCGTAGAGCCTGATGGTGTGTGATATGAGATTTGTCTCCGAGGATGATGAATAGAGTCGAGCTGACTGTGCTAATGATCTGCTGTGTTCAAGGATAATTACTCAGGGCTGTTTTGGCGGGTTTCATCGGGATCAGGATACATATTTCATTATTGTACAAATAGTTTGGGCGTTTCCCAGTAACTAGGTCAAGTCCAGTGTAGCTCAGGGTCTCCATATATTAGAAGCATGAGTAAGGACCTCTTTTGATTGCAGTGAACACATGAAAGTCGATGCAAATTCAGCTGTGTACAATAAAAAGTTATTCATATCATAAAAGCTGGTAATGAATCACTGTTTATATTCTCGAAAGGGTAACTACAGGTTATTTGAGGACCCTTACTTTGTGAAATCATATATCCTTTCCACACTGGCATTTTAACTATGATAATGACTGCAGGATTAAATTTAAATCAATACAGAGGTCTCAAATCTCAAGCAGAGCTGTAATTAGATCTTTTCCCCCTGCAGAAAAATTACAAGACAAAGCAGTAAAAACACAGTGAAATACACTGATTAAAACGTAAGGGTGTTTCTGTGAGCCTGTGTCGAGTCTACAGAAATCGATATCAGCCATATTTGCAACTTGATGAGTCTTCTGTATTCTGAAATTTCAGCTTCAACACTCTGGATCTTTGGCAACCATTGTAGTCTCTGCATGAAGTCAGAGTTTGTCTCTCATAACATCAACTGTATGAGCCATTTTATTTATATTACTTTTTGGATTTTGTTTTGTTACTCGCACAATCACCACAAGGGGCATTTCAGGTGAATGGGCAGGTAAATACTACAAAAGGGACACAGGTGAAGCAGTGATTTGGGGAACGGGAGGAGCACACGGTTTTTACCGCTAATCTCAGACACCACTCTCACCCTCATCACGAACATCACCATTGTCGTAATTTGGACGTATCTGTCTTTTTTTTTCCCATCTAATCAACAAATGGCAAGAATATAATACAGCAATAAACTTGGACTGGACATTAGATTGTACTAGAAGCACGTCAAAAACATCTCACTCCTGCACCCAGACATTGGCTAAAATTCAGGTCAGCATAGTCACTACATCAACTATATTAGCTTATCACCTTGATCGAGTAGAGCCTTTTTTCTGGGGATAATAAACTGATTAACCCACATACAGTTGATTCAAAAGGCCTCTATCAATTTGCCATTAACATGCAATTTTAATTAAATTTGTAGGGTGACAGTGCCACCCAAAATCAGGACACAGGGGTTGGTGATAAAGGCCTGTTCTGTCCTCAAGCGAGTGGAAATGAAGTTCCTTGTCACAGTCTTCTGATCACAACCAGAGCACAAAAATCCTTAAAAATTGCTGAGCTCACATTTAAGGAAAGAGGGTCCCTCATGGAAGACACAAAATGAACTTGCTTTAGGCACTGTATGAACATTTTTACTTTTGAATGTGTCAAATTAAGACAGATATCCAGTTTCTGAGGCTATTGTACTAAACTGCTGTCAGAACAGATGAGTCTTTTCTATTTACAGCAGTATTTACTATATTTTGTTTCGATGTTCTTTCCTCTAGATCTCAAATTACAACAAAGACCTTTGAGCAATTATCTGCTGTTTTTCTTCACTAGACCTCCCAAAGGTCCACCAATCCCCTGGGAAATACTCCTGGTTGGGATCAGAAACACATCTCTGTCAACAGTATTGGACATTGGAGAGTCATTTTGCGTCCAGAGGGGCTGTTTGACCGTCAAGTTACAGTTATTGTATTTTCTTTCATAAGGTCTTCTGTCAACAAACACAAGCCATAAACGACTAAAACCCTGGTGGATGAGTAACATCTGTGTTTATGTTTGTCTCCTCCACAATGTAATGAGCTTTGCTTCTTTATTAATCATATGGGATCATTTGTACGCTATGCAATAATAGTTTTCATAATAGCTTAACTTAAATGTGTTTACTCGCCCTTTATACACGGCTCTCATGAGTCTTGTGCCATGTTCTGTATAGAAGCCTAAGCTTGCAAGGTTAACCATAAAACCCTCTGCTCATGTTTGTGTTCATTTCTCCTCTATATCATGTTATGACCTGCTGAGCTGTGCATTAAACCTGACAAAGCTAATGGGAGCCAAGGTTGAGGCACTTTGGCCTTGTTTTTATAGTATAGCGTCGAAGAGCAGAAAACACACCACAGAAATCAATTTTATTCTCCATCTACCTTTTTTTTTTTTGCAGTCTCAGCAGAAATGCATCGTGATCTTTGCCCTGGTGTGCTGCTTTGCTGTACTGGTGGCGCTGATTTTCTCCGCTGTGGACGTTTGGGGCGAGGATGAAGACGGAATCACTGAGGAGAACTGTAGCAAGGACTGCAGGTGAGAGCAGCTTAACCCTCATCTTTTGATTAAATGTCTGTGAATCCTGGTGATTTTGACGTTATGTTCATCTTTGCAAGTTCAAGCTGTAGAGCAGGAGTTACAGACTGAAACTGGTCCTTTGTCATTTGAATAGCCTTTGTTTGATTTTTTATTTACAGGGAAACTGAAACTTTCCAGGAACAGGTGGACAGGTGCTATTCTGTAATAACCGAGAAATAACAAGGATTTCACTTTGAACTGAAGGAAATTCTCTGACATCCAGTTTTTTACATCAAGTATACAGTCATGCGGTGCACTCAGTGATCAGTCAGTGGCTTTACCTGGCAAGTACAGTTGTGTTTTATCAGCATAGAAAAGGAGGTTTTGTCAGGGAGTCATTTATCACCGACTGCTGGATACACTAGATTCACCAAGGGGCTGGCACCCACTCTCACAAACACATACCATGGACATACAATGACAGATCATGATTGCTGATGGGTTAAAAGATTTCAGGTCATTTCATATGAAGGACTGTCAGCAGAGAAAGATTTATTTCAAACAAAGAAACTGGATTTTACAGTTCTTTAAAATCACTGTATTGGAGGTGAACATCAATCAAACAGAGCTCTTTCACAAAGTCATACATTCAGATTTCAATTTGTTATATGATTTGCTAAAACAGTAGTAGTGTAGCCAGTTGATGTCCATCTTTTTGTTTGTTATCCTGAAGCCTTAGAGAATTCTCCCTTTAAGCATGTCTTATGCCCTAAATAACACCATAATCCATATGGTTTTGTCTGACCTTTGTGGGTAATGTGTTTTAAACCACTCCCACCACTTAACAAACTTGCCACACTGGCCTCGGTTTGCTTCTGAACCACAAAGTAATCCCAGTCTGTCCCCGCAACAGTGCTAACTAAATGGCACAGAATATATCAAGAGCAATGTCAATGGTGCAGTACAACATTTTTAGTCTGGTGACCACTGAAAGCCCCCAAGGGCTGCATGTCAGCATTTACCCTATAACACATCATTGGCTGAGGCTGCTATGCAAAGTGCCAAGCTGCCCATCAGGAACTAATCCAATCACATTCACAAGCTTATAGCTGTGACTTCAGGAGCAATTTAGGGTTCAGTATTCTGCCTGAGGACACCTCAACCTATTTCCCAATGAAAAAGCAACCCACTTTCCTCTGAGCTAGCCCTAATGTGGAGGCTGCATTTAGTTCTACTACAGCATTGCTGGAGTTTGTTTAGACAGGGTGTACTGTTTCCACAAATAAAATCTAACAAAAGCAACAAAAAAGGCTCCCTGCCAAGAGGTACCAATGTAGAACAAATTTCTGTTTCCCAAACCTGGTCCCATAATAGCCCCCTCTGCTGACCAAGCTCTTCTTAAAAGTGTCACACTTCACCAAGTTTCTACAGCTTGTTAAACCCCCCCAAGGAAAGAAAACCTTATCTTAAGTTTGACCACTCAGCCCTCATTACTTTCCTGCCTCTCTCTTTTTACCCCTGTGTCCACTTTCTCTTCCTCATGTCTGTCAAATCAGCCATCGAACACCCACTCACAAAACTCTATCAGGTCTTCCTCTCCTCGACTCAGGGCTGAATAAGTGATCCTAATTTGTAGGGCGAGATTGGACTTCTGCTCTGCCCTGAAGGACAAATGCAGGGTAAAATTAGAGTTAACTCAAGTCAAGGAGTGGGATGATTGAAAGAGGAGAGGCAAGACACATTTTCACCATTATTGTAGCAAAGATAATTACAACACAAAAGACGACATTTAATGGCGAGGAATTACAAAAGCACAAAGCTGTCATTCAGCTTGTGTGAGGAAACCGGAGTACACAGACGCAGGGAGGACATGCAAACTCCACACAGAAACGCCCTGAGCCGGATTTGAACTCAGAACCTTCTTGCTGTGAGGCGACAGTGCTAACCACTACACCACTGTGCAACCCGATTGGTTTACAATTTGAAGAAAAAGAAAAAGGGTTTTGTAATTTCTTGGATTTAGGAAGGACATGTTGTAGACACTAACTGTGCTGTTATGTAGAACAGTGAAATTAGAGCTTCTATTAACACTTAAATACTTAGTTAATGAATTCATATGGTCATCCCAGAGTAGCACATTTTATTCATATTGTGTTGATTGAATGGATAGTGAAACCAGAGTTTAGAGGGAGAAGGACAGCATCAGGATAGAATCCAGGTCGGCATGAGTAAAAGATCAATACATCAATTTACTGTCATTGGCTTGTCAGCTCAAGACTGTGCTGCTCATTTATTTTTTACTCCATAGTCCTCATGATAAAATTTTACAGTGACATGCCTCATTTGAAAGACCTATGAGGTTTAAAAGCCAGATAAAATAGATCATTTCTTCAAGAACTTGGCTCAAGGCAAAGCGCAGGAGCAAACAGGAAAAGTGATACATTTCTGAGAGTCTGACATTTTCATAATGAGGTGCACTGAGGCTTGTTCATGCTCACTTAAATTCTTAAAGGTGCCTGTAATTCATCACAGAAAATGCATGTAAAGCCTTTTTAGTCATTGTCATAATCTAGTGAGAGTTTACAAGTGAAACCAAAGACTATCTCTACTGACTAATCAACATACAGCCGTCTGATCCCCCCTCTGTTTTGCCTTGCTTTGCTGTTGTAACTTAGACTTGTTACAGGGCTTACACTTTTGTTATGTAGATTTCTGTTTGATTTGTTTTTATGTGCATAATAAATAATGCAGATTGCTGGATTTCAGAGATGGGAGATCTAAGATGGTTTGTTTTTATTATGCACTGACATCAGATTAATTCGAATTCTACTTTTCCCTCGGAGAATGAACCTCTCCAGTAGTGATTGCATTAAAACATGATTCCTTTTAAGAATACAACTGGATATGTTTTTTGTTGTGGGAGCAAAGTGGTTTTACCTTTCACCTTATCCCTGATGTGAGTGTGTAATTGCTTGTGTCATGCTGGTAATAAGCATTTTTGTATTGATCTCCAGCTGTTATATGGAAGGGTAGAAAATGTGTGCAGAGAACTAGACTTAGGCTTTTAGCACCTCCCGATTTATCAGCTGTCTCGAGGTACAACATTTTCAAACATTTTTTAAGAGCCATAGTTCCTTCCATCCATAAATATTTTACATATAAATGTCAGCTCATGGCTGACACTTCTTAAAAAAAGTGAAAGCCAATATTTGTAACCAGGCACAAGGTTCAACAGTGGGTGAGACTTAAACTTAATAAAAACTGTGCAAAGAATGTATGAAAAACTAAAACAAGAGCTAAAACTTTCCATAGGTAAGCACTAAGGATGTGCACGTTTAGTCAACTACATGATTAAATGTGGTCACCGTCCACTCAGCACTATATCTACAGGTCCAAATTAGCACGTCTACTGTTTTGGACTCAAAATGCCTGTCGTGTATTGGGTCCGAGCTAAAGCACAGCCATCCAACACTCTAGCTCTAGTAAATGACACTACTATCCAGATGTAAACAAGCACAGATGACAGATAGCATCTTGCAGCACAATGCAGTTTTGCAGGATTGATCTAGAAAATGAGTAGCATAAAGCTCAACTGGAGCAATCAGCAAACCAGCACATGCATATGAACGTTAACTTGCAAGGAGGACTGGGGGTTGAGGGGGATACTTCTGCTAACGTTATCAGCAAACCAATTTGACATTGCTCATCTGTAGTCTCTGTAGTCCCCTGTTTGGCTTTGCAGAATCGTTTGATTTTGACAGTTTTTGGAGCGTTTTTCTACCTTTAGATTAGTCAGTTTGTCAGAATATGGATTTCCATTTAAAGGACTAAAAAATTAGACGCTTGAGAAAATCCTTGTTAAGCATTAATGTAACTCAGTCCATTAGGGTGACCATACATCCTCTTTTACCTAGACATGTCCTCTTTTTGGGGAGCTGTTCGGGCTGTCCAGCTTTGTCTGGGGAAGTTTCTAAAATCCTTCAAATGCCCACGGTTTTGTATGTAAGTTTCGAGTTTGTCTCACATGGACTTACTGAGTTAGAAGCATGTAAAAGACACTTGATCTGACCCGAAAAACCAACCGAAAAACTTTCAAAATAAACTTCGCGCGACTCTGTGACTCCACCCCTGTGTAGTCCTGTCCTCTTTCTGGTTAGTCAGAATGTGGTCACCTGACAATACATCAAACCCTCTCATTTGGTCCCTGAAGTCCTACATGTTTGCTTTATTATTGGAAATGTTATTGTAGGTGTACTGTATAAGGGTTGTCCCCACTGTAACCTAAAATTTGACTTCTTACGCTAATATAAAACAGCATGTCATGTCAGTATTACAAGATGTTTTAATTTATCCCATCCAGAAAATTTACATATTAGTGAGCCACTGTTGTTGACCACATCAGATAACAACTAACCTCACTGAATGCTTTTCACTGGTCATTTATAAACATGTATACCATAGTGTAGTTTCAGATAAAAAGAGTCGGTGTAACTTACACAAGGAGATAACATATTAATGTAACATATTTTAGACTTGAAAAACCCAGATAGATCTGTGTTGAAGCTTAAATACAACAAGAAAAGTTCACCATAGAAATAAGGCCACGTGACTAGATAGATGGTCTTTTTTAACAACTAAACAACACAGCATGAAAACAGCTTGATATTTACAGTAGGTCTTATCAAATTTGAACAGCTGGCATCTGTTACAAGAAAGTTTACAATACAATCTACTGTGTAGTCAGCTTCATGGGTCGGCCAAACCATGAATGTATCTGATTAACAAGTGGACCTGACATTTCTCTTTCAGATGCAGGAAGCAGGGCAGCAGCAGCAGCTTCTGTGATCCCCATATTAATGTCCTTGCTGCTGTGCACTCAGTGCTCAGAGCAGCTCAAGAGGGTGGATAATTTGTATCAGATGTCAAGAGCTGTGTCTGCCTCATTGGGGTTTTGCTTTAAGTGTGCTACAGCAGGCTCACAGTATCACAGGCATTTGTGTGTAAATGGCAGTGTTTAAGACACTATAGGAAATGGCAGCTGCTCTGAATTGTGATGCATGTGTGTGTGTGTGGTGGTTGGGGGGGTGGTGGGGTAAAAGACTGAAATTGCATCACTAAATGTACAAAACAAGTACAATCGATTCAACACAGTACAACTGAACACAAACAAATGCAAACAAAACTATAGAAAACCAATCCAGAACAATTGTGGTCCCATTCAACACAATAGCAACTGCACAATTATGTTAGTTAAATCCGATTCATCTTTTAATGTAATAAAAACAATATAACACAGTTTAAGTTAAGACACACAGTCTTGATCTTACTGTGTCAGGTATGCATTCCCACACGCTGTAAAGTTTACTCTACTTTGGTGTCAGCTGCTGGGACTGAATCACACCAATGACAGTGCAGATTTGTTTCAACAGAAGGAACCAGCATTGGACTCTACAGGCTGCGTAAATCAATGAATCCCTTGCAGACAGAGGAGACCTCCTCCCTGCTTTCTACACTTCTAATACCGAAGCCTGTCTGGCTGTTTGAACTCGTAGGAATCCCCATTTATCATACCTCACAGCCATTAGAGGTTTTCTTTCACAATTAGATTACCTCTCCTTTGTTTCCATTCATCCATGTTATTCTTCATTTTGAGGCAGTAACTGTCCCACTTTCACCTGTCCTCTCAGAACAAAGGGGATTCTACATCGTGTGTGATGTCAATGTTTATCTTCTCTATGATTTCATCACATTTTGATATGTTGACTTCTTTGAACCATTTCAAACCCATCATTTTACTTCAAGTGTTCAGTTTTGAAACTAAAAGATGGTAGATTATCTGAATTAAAGTTGCAGCAACAAGCCGATTTCGCAAAGTAATTTACCTTGGGACATTGATCCTTGTAGATAAATGGCCATGTTCTGATCATAGAGGGTCTGAGTCCTACAGCCTGACCTTTGGCCACTTTCCAAAACCTGACTTTGCTTTACTTCAGCCAGAAATATATTTTCAAGCTGTGAGCTGACAACTGGCCTCTCTATACGATGCTACTACATTATCACCTGCACCGCTGTGCCCTTGAGTGATGTACTCGCAGGACCCCGAGCTGTCACACTTAAGCGGACCGTGTGCTCTGATTGGTGTCCAAGAGCTCTCTCTCAGGAGGCAGTCTGCCAACACAGACCACACGATGTTAAACATCCACTAATTTGAAGAGAAAAAGAGCATTGATGTATCCTCGGTTAAAATAATCAGAATTCCCCTTTACCAGGGGGCTATATTAGAGTAGACTCTTTAAACTCATTTTCACATTTCACTTTATTAGTCTGAGACACCCGGTGTCCTGAAACCACTCATTTCAACACTCTTCAGTCTCTGCCTGAACCTCTCAGGGTTCCTTTTCCAGAGATATAAAGTTAGATGCTGCTTGTAGTAGGTCTTTTTACATGGTTCTATTGTCACAAGATGACTCCAAATGTTACGCCTCTGTAGAAATTGTCTGGAGCTAGCCTGTAGCACCTACTTAGCTCCCCATTTAGCCCCATCAGACTACAAGAAAAACATGATTTTCATCAGGGTGGGTCTTTAAATGCTCAGGTCTGTGTTTTTGAATCATCAAACAGTTAAGATCCAGGATACATACCTTTTTAAATCTGGTCAAAATTGTGAGTTTGATTCAACTCACAGTCCCTGATTGGCCAGGCCTTCCCCTATGCCAGTACCCCTAACTAATCTGCTCACACATTTATAACATTTGGCATTAAATTCATGCTCTGATATGGAATTTAACAAGTCTCTATGCAAAAGTGTTTCTGCAATATCTAGAAAAGTATTTAATCCAGTCATTAAATCAACCTCTGGGGTGCTGCAGATATCATATTGAAACCGTTCAACCTCACTGAACACCCCCCACCCCAACCTCCACCCTGAGAAATTGATATCAAAGCCAGATACTGTAAGCAGGGAGCAGAGCGCACTGGGGCAAGGTAAAAGCCTGGTTCTGTGTGGTTGCAGATATACTGTAGGCTAATTTGATCTATTAACTCCGGTGCCTCCTGCAACTTTCAGGCATCCAGGTGGGGCTAAAATTGGATCTGGAGGGGCATTAGGGTGAGCTAGGAGTGGTGGTGAGCCTAATGTTTTGATTTTACACCTAAGCAGAAACAGCAGGAACAGACACATTAAGGTATTAAATTGAAATGCGAAACATTTTCTACATAATGTACTACAGTGGTGCTACAGTGAAACACCTGACTGCTCTGAATGCATAGCAGATAAGTATGTAGGACTGCAGCCTTGCTTGGGTCTGCATTGTGCCATGTAGGGGAGAGTGGGGTATGATGAGCCATTTTTCATATTTTGGATCACCTCATCAGGGAAATCATAGTTTTGTCTTTAATTAGTGTGTCTGCTTATATTTCAAGATGTTGTGCATCCCTGCAAACCAACAGAATGAGTGTAAACATAACTGTCTTGATAATATAGCATGCCAAAAAAGTGAAATAAATGTCTAACCCCTTTACCCATGTGCTTCTAACCCATCTCCTAAATATTTGGTCACATGATCAATTTCTTTTACCATTTACAAGCAACTGGGGGGGCTCAACTTACCCCACTCAGGCAGCCTGAAAGTTTTGATAAATGCACATGTTGCGTTACTTTTTGTGCTTGTGTATTTTATGAAATGGTTTTAGGATAAACTTGTGACTCCTCTGCATTAAAGTCTTAAAAATCAAGAAACTGTGTTCCAGATGACAGGTCAGGTAAAGCAACATTTTTGTGATTTCATTGGAAAACTGGAAAAAAACAGATATAGAAAACAGACATCAATTTGTTGTTTCAGCTATGGGAGCAGTGAAATACTCCACATCCTCTTAGTAAAGTCAATTTGATTTACCCTGCATTCCAGCTGATAGACTTTTCAATATGGGGAAATGAAATCATCCTCGAAGCACATGAGTGCAGCGTGACGACCAGAAGATTGGTGCTCCTTCTGTTCCTGATTTAATAATCCACTTCTGGCTGCATCTAGGTTTTATTACCCCAGACTGCTGATGATTTCATTATAATGCACCATGTGATAGCTCAGGGAGTAGTGTATAAGTGAAAACAACAAGAATCCTGCCAAATGAGTCATTTTTTTCCCTGACCAGGTGTAACTGAATCTGCCTTGCTGACACACCTTCACACAGACCTTCAGTTTTTCTCGAGCTCTGCCTAAGGAAACCTGTTCAACATTTAATGACGCCTAATCGGATCTATGAAGTCTGGAAAATCCTGATAACTCTCATTAAACTAACAATCCTAAGAAAGAGAGAGTCGAGTATTGTCAGCTTGTTTGTTATGAACTAAGAAGTTATGAAGTAATTATCATGGGCCTGGGTGAGTACAATTACCTCACCCAGGCCCGTAATAATTATGCCACTAATGCCAACGGATAATTGCGTTGTGAAAGACCCTGAACCTCACAGTCATTTCTTCTGCGGTATCCCATTAAAGGTCTCTATGGCTCGGTCTAATGATGTGTTCTGCAGCTTTTTAACACAGTTCTCGATCCTCCCTCATTTTTCCTTTTGTCATTACTTTCTACAGGGCGGTGCTTGTTGAAAACATCCCTGATGACATCTCCTTCATGGACAATGCTTCATCTCACCTCCCCCTCTCAGTGGGCCTGTACAGCTTACTCGATAACGCTATCCGGGCTGTTGAGATCGTTTCCCCTCAGTGGCTGCTCAACTCTTCTGATTATGAATCCAGCTTCCAGCCTGCTGCCAGACAGGTAAAACCAGGGCAAGCCAATAGAGACTTCTATCAGCAGTAGATGTGATATTTATTTAAACTCTTGATCTATTCAATCGTCTCTGTCTCAACTGGCCTCTTAAGCTCCTCTTCATACTAAAAGAAGTGGAAGAGTGAATACCCAGGTGCTTTACTTCAGGACAGGACTTTTAAAATCTCCTCAAGGAAAGTGCACTTCTCAAAGGGGGCATTTTAATCCGCCAGTTAACTCTGAATAGACAGCATAATAGAAGAATAGCAACAAAGGATCACCTGAGCACAAGTCAGTAACCTCTCAAAATCCAAAATTTCTGCTGAAGAGCATGTCTGCAGCATTTTAGGCTGCTTCAAGTGAGCTGTTTATTTGAGATTTTAGCTGGATGTGTGTTATTGACAGTAGCCTGGAGGGCCAGTCAGGCAGTTCACACATGCTCCCATACACACCCACTCACACAGGACAGGGCTAATGAATGCCTGAGGCTGTTGATTGGTAAGTAATAGCTCTTTTCAGAGTCCTTGGGGCAGAAAGGAGCTAATGGCCTACTTGCCTGAAGCTCTGCGGTGGAAGAATTTAACAAAGTGTCAAAGTTGCTGAAGGAGGAATTTCAGAACGGTATGGACACAGCCTTTCAATATACTTCTGTCTTTTAAAATACAGTACGTTTAGCATTTTATATTTATGATTTATTTTTCAATCCCCATAAAATGGACCGCCACAAGAGAGCTTTCTACATTTCTGGGGTCTATAGGTCCCCTTTAGGTGGATGACGGAGATCCCAGAGGGATGCAAGGCTTATTTGTCTGCTTAGAATTTACTCAAATGATTGAAACTGGCTGGATATATGTGTGTGTGTGTGGATGCAATTCTAATGGAATACTTTTTGTCTTCACTTCATCTGACAGTAAAGCATCAGAATACAACAATAGGTGTTTTCAAGAGATCAAAATTTGTGAACCACTGAAATAGAGGGCTTAAAGCAGCACTTATTTAGATGCCTTGACTAAAGAGAATTCAACCGGAAAAGAGTTTTACATGTACATTTTATCTTCCTCTGACTTAAAGTGTGCTTTTGGAGTTGTACATCTACGCTACTAACCTTTTAAGACCAATTGTTTCTCTACCTGCACAGTCATTGCAACAATGCAAATCCTCAGCTCTTTAATTAATTCACATCTCAGTAGTCTCGGTGTGCAGTGAGCCATCCACATCCACTGGGATTGATGTGCATCTGCATATCAGTGTTGACTGGTTTAAATCCTGACTACCACTCCAGTGTACTCCCTAAAAGCACACACATATCTGACTTTTGAGTTTGTTCAAAACAGAAACACATTCATAACATGAAAGTAAAGGCTTCACTTTGTTTCAAAATGATCTGCTGAAAAGATTCAACCCACACATGGTTTATTTGTTGGCAAGAAGTATGTAATATTGTACCTTGAATGACTGGATGTTGCAATTATAACTGACCTAACAAAGAAAAGCATGTCCCCAACAGACAGAGATACTAAATCAAAACAAAAGAGAGATATCAGAGTTGCTGACTACACACAAAGGAGCTCTGGAGAATAAAACACAGAAATAGCAGGAATGAAAATCAAAGAGCATTGGTTTTATGTGACATAGGAGGTCTCATGATTTGTCTTTTTCAGGGTAAAGATCTGCTGTCCAAGCTGCAGGGACTGAGAGCTAGAGGGATCCAACTGAAGATCTCCAGTGGGGATATCAGCTCAACTGAGCTCGACACACTCGCCAAATACAAAAGTGACCCCTGCTTTGTTATTTGTGTGTTTGTGTTTAAGTTTGCTGCAGCTCAACTCTTTTCATCTTTTTCCTCATTTGCCTTTGGGATATTTTGTTGATGTTGACCTTGTTTCTGTCTTTCACCAGGTCTTACTTTGCCTCTTATTTGAGTGCATTTTCTTTTTGTTTTCTTTTAATTTATGTCATGTTCATGTTTCTCTGTACCTCTCCAATACTCTTTATTACTAGGTGCGGATATCCACTATGTGAACATGACAGCGCTGACCAAAGGCCACCTTCTCTCCTCCTTCTGGGTCGTGGACAGGAGACATATCTACATTGGTAGTGGCAGCATGGACTGGAGATCTCTCGCCACGGTTTGTAAAATTCACCACACATCTATGGAGGACGAAAAGAGACAGAATGAATATATAAATACATCTATAAATAAATACTTAAATGTGTCATTAATTAACCAGTTCAGTTAATGTAGAAACGTATATTATTATTATTTCACTATTTAACTAATTATTTCATGGACCTGTGTTGCAGTGCTTCATGAATTTATTTTATCTGTAAAACTCACAAGTCAGTGGGCGGAGCCTAACACCTGATTGGTTGCCCGTCACATCAAGTAAAGACAGATCTACTCCAGATAATGGATTGATGCAGCCACTCTACGGTCAATATCTTGGTCGGAGAGTGCGAAAATAACTCCAAAAAATTCACTCAATTCCTTAATTCTCTTTTTGTCCGTCATACACATCACAACACACACAGAATCACGCATTCACCAGGACAAACATACATACCTGAACACACCTCATAGTGCTATGGTGTTAGAATATCAGGTGTAACACAAGCTCTGCAAAAATGGTCACATTTATGAAACTTCGTCCACACTCTGTATTGCAGGATTACATGAAACTGGATTTAAATCACAAGACCTATTTGTTCTCATGCAAAGTGCTTTAAGAATGTTGAACAGGATCTAACTCAATTGTCCAGAATTGTAGTTCCCTGCCCTCTAAACAACTCCATATTTTGACAAATTTTGTGTGTTATTTGTTTCATTCCATGACTTTCAGTCTGCTGGTAAAACAGCATGAATAGCCTGTTATGTGTGTGCCTGGTTGGTCAAAATTTGCTGCATCACATTACACAGGGCCACAGATGTCCAAAGATTTTAGGGAGCGGTTTATTGGCATGTGGACTGCAGCAACATCCAGCAGAGCTGTTGCCCTTGAATTGAATCATCATTTCAAAACCAAAAGCCATCTTCAGTGTTGTTTCCAAGAATTTGGCACTACATCCAACCAGTCTCATAAACCTTTGCAACACGTAACCATGACAGCCCAAGATCTCCAGGTATATCTGTGGAGTTGTTTTGTGTAAAACTACATATTAAAAATTGGTCCTTTATTATGACTGGACACATGCACATCTCGGTATCCCAGATCTGTCAGCTGCCTGTCAAGAAGCATTTACCATAACTCTTGAAATAAAGGAGCATAAACAAAGATCAGCAACACTTTATCTGACGCCTATCTCTATAACGCATTATAAATATATGTATAATGCGTTATAAGCATGTTATAGCACTGTATAACTATAGTTATAAACTTACAAGGTCAGGTATTATAATGTGTTATAACTGTTAACAACAGTTGCATTATCTATGTTGGCATTGTCAGTGAGTTGTTAACAGTTATAACACATTGTAATACCTGACCTTGTAAGTCATGATAAAATGCTTTATCATGTGTTATGATTATTTCTATAAAGCATTATGATCATTAATAAGTGTTTATAACTATACTTATACAGTGCTATAATGTATTTATAACGCATTATACATACATTTATAATGCATTATTGAGATAGGCGTCAAATAAAGTGTTACACAAAGATCTAAGAACAAGGCCCATATATTTACTGACATTATGTGAACACGTTTTTAGAAATACCGAGACTATTAGTAACCTCATGTCACATGGCAGTGTCGTCTTCCTCAAAAAGTTGCAGATGAGAGTTTTCCAGGGTTTGGTCTTTTGTTGAGGTGGCATCCAAAAATAGATGGTGGCCTTTCTTTCATCTTCCACTTCAAAGCTGAGTTTCTTGAATGGTTCATTAAAGTGTGGAGCGCTTTGTTAGGCAGCTTCATCTATCCTTGGACACCCAGAGATACAGTGGACCTTGATTTAGGAGGATGGATTGCAAGGAGCTCAAGGTGGCCATCATAAATCAAAACTTATGAGGACATTTTTTTAATACGGCCCAGCATGAATTCTTAACCAGCGCTGATTTATACATGTGGATTAATACATTTATAACCCGTAGACCTAACACAATTGTTAAGTCCTCTCTGTGTTATTGAATGAATGTAAGAAATGCTCAGCACAGCTCACATTCTCCCCTGGATTTTTAATCTTTTTCAGAGTGATTGTTTGTGTTTGAAGAGATACAATGACTTGTGTCAAATTATATTTTGGTAAATGGGATCAAAGCTCTATTTGAAATATTTTGCTCATGTAAACACTGCAGGGGAGAGAGTGACTGCAGAGAGACTAAGAAGGCAATTTAGAAAGCACAAGCTGGTAACCTGAATTTGAGAAGTGCCTCGCAGAAATGAGAAAAACAGCTGAGAGCAAAGAAAGGAGATTGAAAACAGAGAGAAGCACCGCTGTTGTGTCTTCTCATTTCCTGCTGTTGCTGTGGCATATGGTGGAGGTCTGTGATTGGATGAGATGTGAGGAAATTTGGCCTGACAAAGGGAAGGAGCTTGTGTTAATAGATGGAGGTATAAAAACTGAAAGACAAGAGGAGACAGTTTAAGATAAAAAAAATCATGGATAAACTGCTAAAACGATGGATGATATCTTTATTAATGACGGTGATGTTTGGGATAATCACATATGTTGTTTGTTTCGATATTTTTGGTGTGCTAACTGGTTATTGTTTTCCCTCCCCAGAGGAAAGAGCTGGGTGTGCTGTTGTACAACTGCAGCTGTCTGGCCCTGGACCTTCACAGAGTGTTCAGCCTGTACTGGGGGCTCCAGTACAAAGACTTCATCCCCTCCTTCTGGTCTAAGCGTCTCTTTGCCCTCTTCAACAGGGACGAACCTCTGAAGCTCACTCTCAACAGCACAATGGCTAAGGCCTACGTCTCTGTGAGTCACAGTTATGGCATCACTTTTAAATACACCAGCTCAGGGATAAGAACAGCAGTGTTGTTGTGATGGAGACACTATGCACAAGTTAAGATTTGCCAAATTATGATTTATGAAGTGTTTTAAATTGACAGGAAAGGGTTGTTACTTCCAGATTTTATAATCCTTTATTTCATTTTGATTTGATCTGATTTATTTGGATCCCCATTAGCCATGGCAATGCCAAAGCTATTCTTCCTGAGGTCCATCAAACAACCTCACAATGCATCAGTGCAAAATAAATCAAGAAATAAAGAAATATCACATACAATACAATCTTTGTTCAAATACAGGACAAACAAAAACAGATAGACAAATAAATACAAACAGGTATACAACACATGGACAACCCAAGATAGCTCCAGGTCAGCAGCAACACACAATCTCCACATATCATAATCTCAAAATAGGTGAAGCTCTATGATGATTAGGTGTTTCTTGATTAACTTCTTAAAAAGTATTTTACTATTTTCTTGTGTAATGTTTTCTGGTAATTTGTTCCATTCTTGCATAGCTCTGTACATAACCATTCGTTTTATTGTGTTTGTTTTTGTTTTGGATAATGTTAAATTTCCTCTAGTAGCATGTCTAGAAGTATAGCCATGTCTATCAGAACTAATTTTGCATTAAATTTGCATTTTTATACAAAATTGAAGGTTTTTTGTTATTACAATATTTTTAAAGAAAACCAGCAGTGAATACAATCATCTCTTTTAAACTGATAGCCAGCCCAGAAAGTTGTGCATGGCTATGATGTTTGTTCTGTAACTGCAATTCAAAGCTGTTCTTGCTGCTCTATTTTGTACAATTTGGAACTATCTATCTATCTATCTATCTATCTATCTATCTATCTATCTATCTATCTATCTATCTATCTATCTATCTATCTTTTTACAACAGAAACATCATTTTAGTGATGCCAGTGGAGAATTCATTTTAAACATAACACATCTGTCAGTTTCATCACTTCCCTTCTTAACATGAAACCATGTTGTGTCTATTTCTGCGGTAATCCCAAGCTTACCAGGGTCAAGAACAGCTAACCATAAAGTTTCCATTTAAGAGTCGCTTCCATTACCTTAATTTATCTCACGTAACAGGTGGCTCATAAAAATCAATGTCATTTAATTTCAGACAGTATGTTGGAACAGACTGTCCCTCGACACATCATTTGGCACTCTGAATCAGAAAAAGCAACAGCTGCACTGACCTGCACCTGCTATTCAAAAGTCCCAAAGCAGATATTAATAAACATTATGACACGTTACAACATTTATATTAACTTGCATTTTGCACTGTGGATCACTGGAACAGCTTAATGGCACACCTAAAGGAAAAAAAGAGCCCTACTAAAAGAGTCTCCTTTATATTTCCTTTTCACATCAGCCAAAATATCATGAACAAAGTTTTTTTAACGCAATATTTCACAAGCATGTAGTTTACTCTTGGAAAACTCCTTTAAAGATGAACTTTTGGTTTTTGTTGGTTCTTGTGCACAAAGTGATACCTCTTATCTCTTGCCCTGTACATGTGAAAGTTGTGTTTTCAGACAAAATCATCATCCTGTTGTGCTTTATTGGTGAAAATTATCATTCATTGAGAGTATCTGCCATACAAAAAATCAAAAAGGCTTTTTCCTCAGCCTGTTGGTTATCCACCTCGACAACAACTTACAACAAAGAAATTATCGATCTTGTTGCTGATGGGCTTGCTTGTTTCAGTATAAGTTTTTTTCTCAGCGACACTTAACCCACTTGTTTTTGCACTGTTCTCCAGTGTGACACATACACGTCCTTTAGCCCACAAATCCCCACTGATCAGCTTACCTGTTTATGATGCAACAAGTCTCTGATATAATGTGAAGTTTAAAAATTCAGTACCTCATTTTGACCATTTTATTTAGTGGACACAGTGATGCGTTCAGAGTTTGTTACTCTTGCTTAGTCTTGCACTTCCACAGCTTACAAAGTTTGTTTTGACAAAGCAAACTTTGTGTGTGTTCATTGGTTGCAATAAAGACACAGTTAGAGCTGAACACCTCTGTTAAAGACTCACTTTATTGTTTTTCTTATCATGAAAATTGAATTAAGTGGGTGAAACAGCTGTGCTTACGTAGACAAGGAACCCTAGCTGGTGAGAAATTTAGACTGCAGTCATATGCTGGTATTCTCTGGTTCCGTTCAGGGCTTTTAGATGACAGCCATGTGCAAGACAAGACAGAAGTCAGACCCTAATGGGAATTTAATTGAGTGAAATGATTTGGAAGATGATTAGACTGTTATTATAATAACTGATCCTGATGGTCTTGTTCTAACTACTGCTAAAACCTTTACCACCTACAACATGTGTGTTCTGAGAGTGGAATTAAACATTATCCAGGTGTAGCTCTTGCTTTGCTTACCCAATGCTAATACTTCTCAACTGTTGTCTTTCCTCTTCTAATGACAGAGCTCCCCTCAGGTTTTCATCCCAAAAGATCGCAGTAGTGATTTAGACGCCATTTCCAGAGTCATTCAGGAGGCTCAACACTTCATATACATCTCCGTCATCGACTATCTGCCCCTCCTGAGCAGCAACGCTCGCAGGTCAGAACCACTCTACTACTGTTGGATTTGCTTTACTTAAACTGTTTGACTGGCTTAAATCTTCAAAAGATTGGATGCCTTGACTTTGTGTTTAAACTTAGTGTGTCTGTGCATCCGTCTGGCTGCGAGCCCAACATTTTTGTTTTTATCTGTGCCAAGGTACTGGTCTCATATTGACAGTCTTATCCGGGAGGCTCTGATCCTAAGGAAGGTTCGGGTGCGTCTGCTGATAAGTTGCTCGGAAAAGACTCATCCACTCACTATCAACTTCATCTGGTCCCTGAGGAGTTTGTGCATGGAGCAAGCCAACTGCTCGCTGGAAGCTGTAAGCACAAGGCCACTACGTACTATTTAACACCCTGGAGATACACGTTATCTGTGTTTATAGCGAAAATGTGTGTGTGTTTGTGTTTGTTTGTGTGTATAGAAGTTTTTCAGCCCCAGAGTGCAGAGGGACGGCAGTCTCCAGGGAATAAACCATAACAGATTTATGGTGACAGACCAAGCCATTTATTTAGGTGAGCTCATCTGCAAGGTTTTATGACTGTGCTGGGTATCATCTCCACAAGGTCGTTTTTAGGTTACTTTGAAGAAAAGTTCAGGTTTTTGAAAGTGCAGTCACTTCTAGAGAAGAGTCAGACGAAAAGATCGATACCACTTTGTGTTCTTAAAGTAGAGAGCAAAGGCCAAGAGAAGATTAGCTTATCCTGGCTCTAAGTCTTGAAGAGAGAGAGAAAGAGAGATAGCCTTACACTCCAGCAAAGACAAAACTGGCCATCAAGCTTCTCATAAGTGGATATCTTACACAAAATCCAATTACTTCCTACACCTACAGTGATGTTAAAATAATTATATGTGGTTTTAGAGGACAAAGCAACAGTCTCCCACAAATAACCTTACAGCTCTTAAACTGCCTCCACACTTTCTACTCTGAGATTCCATTGCAGTGTTGTCTAGCACCACTGTAGTAACACTAAATCTCAAAACATTATGATGCCGGTGTGAGATATTAAGTAGTATTTTAGCTTTACAGAAAAAAGTAACGACTAAACTACAGTAAGACGACAGCTTAACTTGCATACCGCACTGTTCTACTGTGCTGACAGTGATGCTGGTCCACCTCTGACTCCATGACCCAATATTTCACTGTTCTCTATTACACCTCAGTGACCTTTACTTGGATGATGAGATCTTGAAACTGAGAAAAAAAACTACTCAGGGTTTCTGGTACTTTTAAAACAATACTTTGTAGTAGTGGTGGCGCTTACACAAGATCGTGTAGAGAAATAAATTCTTTAAGCGGTACATTTACACCGAAGACTTCAACCACCAGAATAAAACACGTTTGAATTGGCATAGAGGGAGTTTGTCTTTCTGCATTATTCTAATCTTTAGGATTTCACACCATAAAAAGGCGGCTTACACTCACAGGCTTGCTTCTTGACAAACAAGAGTGTATCCTTCTGCCTTATGCTCCAAAAAGCACTCAAGACTTCGTCACAGCTCTACACACTAATGAAAACACTGCAGACTTTTCCTCTCACATTACTATCTGTGTATGGATTAATCAATCAATCATGAAACAAGTTGTTCGTCAGTGACCTTTAAAAGTGCTGGTAGTCATATCTTTTTAAGTTCTGAGAGAGCTACGCCAGCTGTTTCCATTCTCTTTAGGTTTTTATGCTTAGCTAATCACCTCATGTCTTCAGTTGTGGTCTTAAAGCAAAGACATGAAAGTGGTATCGATCTGCTCTTCATCTATTCAAAAGGAGGCAAAGTAATGATCAATAATTACCATAAAAACAAAACTTTTCCTGTAAGTTTTAGGCTTTAAAGAGATGGACGACTTTGTCATGGCAGTTTTAAAAATTGTGTGGTTTTTTTTTACCTCCGTGTGCTGACAGGTAACCTTGACTGGATGGGGAATGAGTTTGCCTTTAATGCAGGAATCGGCTTGGTGATCAGTCAACCGGAGGGCATCAAAGAGAGGAACTCTACAGTGGTGGAGCAGCTTCGGGCTGCTTTTGAGAGAGATTGGTTTTCACGATATACTCGCTCTCTGCAGGCCAATAAGATTCCCCTCTGCAGCAAGCACCACAGTACCAGGATGATGCCAGTCAGAAGCAGCCACATAGAAAACGGAACCGTGCCTATCAGAATAGGTCACCATGATAACGACCCTGCACCACTGAGAAACAGTCACAAAGATGACAGACAGAGGGTGATTAAAACAAAGCACCACGAGGACAGACTTAGCAAAGTAGGGGGCCAAGACATTGCCAATGGACTGGCACCAATCATGGACAGGGTTCAAGTAAAAATGGGTCACCCTGGCAGACAGGTGCAAGTCAAAGATAATCCAACGTATCCACCCAGTCAGTCTGCAGAGAGCAGTGGCAGCAGAGAGATCTTAAATGCATCCCTGTGACCACTAAACAACATATGTTCCTTTTCAACAAATGATGTTTGCTCTCTTCCGGTTGTGACAGACTCAATACGCTGGGTTGTGTAGCATTTTATTACCACCATTTTGATGACATTGAAGATTTTTGTAAAATCTGCTTTGATGAACTTTCACTGTTTATGGAAGAACTCAAAGGGAAGAAGAGGCTCCACTGCAGTGTGGTACTTTTAAAGGACTTTCAGAATGAAACCAAAACTTTGAGGAACACAGATTAGTACACTGAATTATATCATACAACCCCGCTACTTCCTGACATTTGTTCTTTCTTTTAGTGCTCTCAAGCAAAAACAAAACATAGGCAGAGGAAGTCCTTTTGACTGCCTGGTTTTTGGATGGCACCTCTGCAGTTGTTGGTGGTCATTATTTGACATCCTTCAAAACGGTGCAGAGAGAGGAGGAAAATCCATGTCAAACTGCACAGTTAGCCACACTATCTGCATACTAAGCCCAAAAATAGTGGCAGAATTACATGACAGCTTTTCATGTCATGGATATCAAATTGCCACTGTTCTGTGATTAGTGAAAACTTTGGTCTCATTTGAAATAACTCTGTACATCTTCAGCAGTTTTTAACAAGTTAATTGGCATCAAAGACTGTGCACAAGATGCCGATATAACAACCCAGCACCACTTTGGTTGTCTACTTCTTTTTATGTATTTGATTTGGAGCCTGAGTTAAACATATGTAGATAATAATTGTAGCACTGGGTGTGTAAGCAGTGTCCCAATTCACTGTTAACTGAGTAGCTTTTGAACAGCTAAAAACTAGCTTGAAACGAGATGTGTTTACCGCAAAAATGAGGATCTCAATCCTCAAAGCATCTATTAGTACATTTAAATACTGGACGAGATGTTTTAAGGTCACTGTAGTAGCATCAGCCCTGATTTTTGTCTTTTTTCTACAGGAAGCTCTAAAATAATCAAAGAGCACCATGTATTGAAATATATCTTTAACTATAAGCTATGACTAAAGACCAAGTAGACACATTTTCTAATAGACTTGAACACAATCACCTAGTTTTTCTAACCAAAGACTCACCCCCCTGTTGGACATTATATGAGACCATTTCTTCATGTCAACACTGAGCACTTACCTAATCTGTTACAGGTTGCTCTGGAAATTTCTCTACAGCAGGATGATGTCTGTTTTATTTGATAGAAGACATAATTGGATTTGAAGACGCCACTATTGTACTCTGTTAATTACGTGACACTAATGTATAATGGGGTGGAATTTTGATTTAGCTCAGATTTATAAATGATAGTTCTCATTAGTTTAACTCAAATGCAAGGGTCCCTCCCTGAGAAAAGGAGCTATTGATCCGAAAGGTACTATATTGATAATCATTCTGGTCTCCTCGTATACACACAAGACAAGAAGCAGAATTGAATGGTTATCCATCGTATTCTTCCAAATACAGTGTTGTGACTTATTGAATAAATACTTAAGGATCATTTAGAAGACGGGGCCAGAGGGTCTGTGCTGTCAGACAAATCAATACAATGAATTTTTAACAGAGCTTGACAGTTGCAATTGCTGCAGTTTAACCTCAAGGACATATTGGTCTGTAATGTCATGCCTGAGACTGTATATATTATCACTTTTACCATGTGCAGGTATTAAATACATGGTTGTCTGCAGAAGGTAATGATGAATTTACCCTCGTCTGAGAGCTTTTCGCTGCTTTTATTTGCATTGAATGATTGCATGGCAGTTTAAGATTTTTGCACTCTCTTTGCTATGTGAGCACATTTTTTGTAACAATGCCTGCAGGTTTATAATGTAGAATCGTTTTTAACTACTGGAGCCATAAACAAAGACATCTGGGGAACATTTCCTTCGTGGGAAGCCTTCATAAACAATACACTGGGTGACATGGTCAGTTCTTCAATGTGAAAGCAACACAGGTGTCAGTAAAGATTGCCCTAAATTCACGATTCAAGGAAAACACTTTGTAACAGAGATTCTAAACTCGGTGTAGAGAGAAGTTTAAACTGGGACTAGACTTGCAAATTGACAGCCTTTATGATAAACAGATTACACAGAGAGTAATGTTGTTGGGGTTAATCACAGGTATTTCAAAGACACAGGAGATGTCCCTGCCCCCTTTGTTTTCAAAGCCAAATATAAGCCAAAATACTCACAAGGCCCTGTCATACATTGCCCTTAAAAGTAGCAGGTTTGGCATTTTTAGCTGAACTCCTAATTTTACAGTCAGCATTCAAACAGTCATTGGACCAATCTGGCAGTGATGAGTATATTCTGCCACCTAGTGGACATCTGAGAGGGCTAACATTTTGTTTCACTGTATCTGCTGCAGTGTGGTATTATTTTGTTAAAACAAGGTACAAGATTGCATTTAAGCTCACCAGGATATACTTCTGATGAAAATGTATAAAAGGCACAGATGTGGCAATGCCAGTGATTGTGCTGCTTAACTGGAATAACTTTTTATTAGTATGAAGAGATCAGAAGTTTACTCTTTTATAGAAAAACAAAAAACAATGATAATTATAAAACAAATAAAAAAAAAACATATTCTACTCATATAATAGTGCCGGAGGTTCCTATTTCAAGTATTAAATGATAGATGTAGTACAGCTGTAAACCTCACATGCAAAATAAGATGACATGCTGCAGTATGTGTTGCGAAACCATTTAATCATATATAAACTGTATCTGACACCAACACTGATATTAGGCAAAAAAAAACAAACATTTTTTTTACACACATAGCTTATAAACTTGAAAAGAAGCTTTCTTGTTTAGCACCAAATAACCACACTGCACCGCTTGTTTATTGACAGCTGATCTGGAGTCAGATTTGTAACGTTAAACTGCTTTTATCTTTGAATGTCTTACCGAGAGGAGGTTGGAGTGCTGCTAATGCTTCTGTATTTACATATTTATATAAATTACTTGTTTTTATATTTAAAAGTGTTTGGTAATTTAATCAAACTATTTTTAAGTTGGCAGGGAACAGGACCACAGTATTAACGGCACATTTTTACAAGACACTTTTCTTGACCTGACACAGAACACACAGTTCACAGATGCCAAGGTTTGATATCAACAGTTTACAATCTGCTACACACAAATGTCAAAAATCAAGTCAAAGAAAAAAAGGAGGTAACGTGTATAACACTGTCTGTCTGTTCCACAGGGTTGAAGAAAATTGAGCACTTTTTATTGTATTTTTTTGTAAAAGATTTGTTTTACTGAAAGACAGAGGGTAGCACTGTATGCTCACTGTAAAAGCTTTCTAATGTCGCCTACCTTTATTCTGCTGACTTTTCTGGCATGCCTGCTGCTTGCATGCCTTGCCTTTATAAACAGTGCACAGTAGAGCCTTCTAGAGAGTATGATAACAATGAAATCTTATATACCTTTAAAGATATAGACGGAATGTATATTTATTGAATCCTCTTGCTAATGCACACTGTACTGGATAAACTGATTGCCAAGTTTTTACTCTTAATAAAAAAATATACATATGTACTCTTGGCTTGTATTTTTTTTTTGTCAGTGTTTGTGTGTAGGAATGCTTGGCTTGTGTTTTCTTATCACAAAGTCTGTTAATTAAAGCATCATGGCTTACTCCGGAAGTTAATCCTGTACATGACTGCCCAGTGGCCGACAGCCTGGACCTGTATGTAACCTACATGGACTCAGTCCAAGCAGAAGAGTCCTAGTTTGCCTTGGACATACTGACCAACTGCATACCGGAAACTTACCAATTACATCCATTTATTTCACCCCCCAAACAAACATTTGCAATCAGGTTTCATTTTTCAAATGAGTTTAATCAGATCTCTGCTATTTTATTTACACATTTTGCAAGGAAGACTGCTAAAATCTTAATTCTGCAAATAATGGTATCAGTAGATTTATAGCCATGGTTGTATTTGTGTTGTAGAAATACATATCATATACATAGATTAAAAAAACTTATTCCGTTCATTATATTTGTGGTACTGTATATATTCATGGAAGCATTGAGCTGATACTAATTATAGGTATTTGAAGTTTACATGCATTGCTATTTTCCTCTACCAAAATTGTAAAATAGGGAAACTGAAAAATCGTTATCAGTATTCAGAAATCAACATTTATATAATCACTGAGCAGAATTTGTGAAACTAATAATTTTTTTAAAAATTTTAAATTCAACATTTTGTGCAAGTCTAGTATTATTAATATAATGTAGAATTTTTTTTTAAAGAAAATTTACTTGCAACTGTTTTGATAGACTTTTTTTATGCACAGGTGTCAAAATAATTAGCTTTCTAGGTGCTAAGATTAACAGTTTTTTGGAAAGGTATTCCAACCAACCTTATATTTCTTTTTAAATATTGAGGTTAAAGCTTTTTAATAAAGCAGTGTTTCACAAGGGTTACTACATTTTTCATAGGAAGCACGAAATAAGTTGATTAATCAAAAAAGTTTCCTATAGATTCCTACATTGCAAAAGGTTATTGTTTAATTTCGCTTTGTGTATTTTTCAATGTTACATTTGGTTAAGCCATGTTGCGCATGAGTTGATTTGAAGTTTAACTTAAGCTAACACGAAGCGAAATTAAACAACAACCTTTCCACTTACCTCTTTCCTCGCCTTCTCGCTGTCGTCTTCTGTTCCAAGATAGTAAAACATCAGTGCATCATTGTTATTGGTCCCTGGCAGCTCACTTCCTTTGTGGCTTTTTTATATGCATCCTTTTATTTTGCAGTAACTAACTTTTTTCCATTCCTTTTTTTTTTTTTGCTGGTTAAATTCCGTTGTCTTTTTATTTTTTTAATCTGCACCATTTCTTCTTTGATTTGCAGAGGGCTTTGGTTTCTTTTCTTTTTTTTTTTTTGCATGTGTAATTTCCGTTGTGATTTCATTTTTTTTTTTTGCATTTTTTTAAAATATATTATTATTATTTTTATTTTATTATTATTTTTTTTATTTTATTTGCAGCAGTGGCGGTTTTCGGCCACCGTATCTTACAACTGGCTCTTTGACTGCATTAGATGTCTGACTGATAAAGTAAAAATAGAGTTAAGTAAATGTAGATTTGCAGTATCACACGGATAAAACACCTGACCGTAGGGCGTAATGACTTGGCACTGAGAAACGTTTCTCGTGCTGATACCTGCCCGAGCTTCAACTGCAACGAGATGACGCAACTGTTGTCCTAGCAACCGATTAGGCGTCACCACTTCGCTCTGCAAATTCATGAGTGTGCTTCTCCAAACAGAGGCTGTCCGCCCCGTCAGCAGAGGAAAAAAAATCACCTCTTTAACGCGCAATGGGAGCGTTTAATGAAGGGAAATAAACCAGATGTGTTTTTCCGTATTTACGAGTTGGTGTAATACAGGAGCTGGACGCGCAGACCTAAAGAGCATCGCTGTGTTGCTGGAGCTGTTGTCGCTAACATTACCGAGGAGCAGCAGCAGTAGCAGCCAACATGGCTGAGGATGACAGCGAGTGGGTTATTGAGAGCATCGTAGGATACCTAGGAAGCCCTGAGTGGGTCATACCTGTCACGGACTTTATGGAAAACAAATGCACAGGTAAAGCAGGCCGTGTTCAGCCGTGAACTACTGGCTATACTAAACTCTCCCTGAAGATCTGAACAGTGAGCGCTGTGGCTAAGCTAGCTGTAAAAGCTAACTTGTGGCTGCTGTGTTATTGTTGACCTAGATTTATTTGTAGTGAAACATTTACAGCCTAGAAACACTTTATATGCCTTTTTTGGGAGTGAATCAGAATTTCTCAATATTTTCGTCGTGGTATCGCATCATAGGTTACCTTAAAGGAAGCGAGTCATAGTATGGTGAAGTATTGGAAAGTTTTTATACTTTGCTAAGTAGTAACTTTAGCTACACAGGAGATCATGGACTCTCTGTGCAGTTAACTCTCCAAATAGATGTATTAAAAAGTCTAATGAAGGTAAATGGACAGAAACAGGGAGTATAAGTGGTGTTTTTGAAACGTGTAATGACCATGCTGTATGAATAACTTCTACATATTTTTGTCCTTTTTCAGTTTTTGATGATGAAGATGAAAATAAGTTGTCATACACAGAAATCCATGCACAGTATAAAAAACTGGTGAGTACAGACAGTCTTTGGCCCTGTAGTGTCAAACTCATACCTAAGAGGTGCATTTACCTCATCAACATTACTCATTACTGGCTGCATA
This sequence comes from Xyrichtys novacula, assembly GCA_962446985.1. Classification (NCBI taxonomy): domain Eukaryota; kingdom Metazoa; phylum Chordata; class Actinopteri; order Labriformes; family Labridae; genus Xyrichtys; species Xyrichtys novacula. The sequence goes on along the minus strand of OY660874.1, from coordinate 17,531,696 downwards.
TTGCTGACTCATCAAATAGATCTGATGTAAGCTGCTTTTCTTCTGCAGGTGGAGAAGCTGTTAGATAATTACATGCAGGAGGTAGGCATCAACGAGCAACAGTTTCTGGATGCATGCACCTCTCCTTTTGCCAAGTCTAAAACACTGCAGGTACTTAAAGCTTCTTGTTAATACAACACTGTCAGTCATCAACTTAACCTGAATAGAGAATCGGGGTTGGGATTTACTTACATACCTGCAGTTGTATTGCTTTCTTAATTGTTGACAAAGATGGTTTGTCTCATTCACTTCTTTTAAGTGATATCCATGTTTTCAGATAAATTAATATGATAAAAATCAGTTTTTAAACTATCATATTTGTCTTTGAGTCATAACTATGATAAGATGGATCCCAACAGTGAATTGAATATTCAGCATGTTACACACAGAGCTCTTTTTTCTGCTTGAAAGCAACCAAGTAACAGAATTTTTAGCTGCAAATGTTTATTAGCACCCTAAATACGTGCACGTTAAAAATACCCCTATGCTTGAACTACTTCTGAGTATTGTAATGAATCAGTGTCAAATCTGTAAAGGTATGTTATAATTCACTTACATTAATGAGAATCAAGGCAGGGATTAAGTCATAAGAGCAGAAGAAGATTGTCAATAACCTCAACCTCTCATGGTGGGTATAAATTGTTAAACCTGCTGTTGCCCTGAGATTAACTTATCTTTGTCAGTGTTTTGTAAGCTGTCAGACATTAAACAAAAGTGGAGTCCTGTTAAATAAAACCGCCATGGAGAAGGTTTCGTGGTTCTAGTATAGTATCCTGCTTTGTAACTCTTCTCACGGGTTGTGTGTGACAACAACCTGCCAAATTGCGTGAGGTTTTAGACATGGATACTAAAGGTTAATTAAGGATTTCAGGATAAAATTAGTTACAGTTTAAAATATTACAGTCTATCAGTAGATTTCTTTGGCATGGATCATGAGGTGTTATGTGGCTGTGCCACGTTGGAACCAAAAGGAGATCCGGATTTCATCACAGTCCACAAGAGACTTAGACCTTATTAATCACCAAATGAAGTAGTAGCAGTAGTGAAATCGTGTGTAGCTTCTGTCATGAGATTGAGGGTCTTGTTGACATTATTGTACAAATTTTGAATAGACTGGAATTAAAAGAGTTTACGTCTGTTCTGAGGAGGATCCAGACTTTTTACACTGGGTTGCTCAGCTGTTGCTCCCACATATGCAGGGGCTGACATGAACCATGAATGAGTAACACTTAAATATTCAATACTAAATTCATACCAATTTTTTTTAATTTACATAACTTTAAAACATTTTAAAGGTACTATTTAACTGTGTGTACAAATACTTTCTTTGATAAGTATCATACCAGAGTAGCAACATTTAAAGCGGCTAAGCTCAATTATTCAGTGTCTAAAATAGACATCATGTGGGTTTGGTGTTGCACCTTGGATGCCATCAGTTTTCCTGGGAGGTGTCACTCCTGGCCACCTCCTGGATCTACCCCTGGCTCTGTACTTATATAGAATTTGCTAATACTACACGACTATCGTTTAGAGTTGCCTTCACAGCCTCGAGAAAAAAAAGGAAGTACTTAAGCTGGCAGTGCTTGCTTGGGTAACAGCAAACTATGGCATATCGATCATACACCTCTAAAAATATTGTTTAAAAGCTTTTTTTCATTGGTGCCAAGTCAAACAGATGCCAACCAAAACATTTTCTGCCACACCCACACAGTCCTGGAAAAAAAGTCTGAACTGCAGTATCACTTCTTTGAGCTTAGTTTACTTTTGCTCTATTTGTTCGGTTGCTTATTGAAACTTTTCACTTTGATTTATTCCTTATATCTTTCCTCCTATTTTGATCCAGGTTTCCAGAGGCTTTAATCTCTGCAAAATCCTCTGACTCACATATTATCATGCACAAAAGTAGGACATGGTAGAAGCTTTTACTTTGTTGTACCATTAGGACACTTTGTATTTAAAATTCAAAACAGTCTCATCTGGTTATTTTCAACGGAAGTGACCAGGCTTTGTTTTGAGAAGTATTGTGTTTAAATTCTTTCTTTGACTTAGGTGGTTTATTTGAGATCGCATTGAGACATTTACAGAAAAGGCAGTGATAAAGAGAATTCAATGTTGTTTTACTCTTGGTACTCTGAGTAGTTTTCATTCATGATGCCAGGAGGTTCACAATTGCCGGGCTTTGTCTGGTTTGGTTATGTAACAAGCTTTATATTTTGATAGAAGAGCCTTTGTTTGCTTCTTTTTCTTTTACTTTTGTCCAAAGAAACGTACAGTACTTCACAATTCTATTTACCATTATGATTATGTGATCAACAGACTTTTAAAAAACTTATTTAAAGAATATGAACATGTGAACAGGAAAAGTCCTATATCAGTGTACTATATATACACTGTAGGAATCTGCTGAGCAATGAGACTAAGAAGCTGGTGACACGGTTGTAGTCGGAACACTTAACGTGTATTAAAGGTTAGGCACAAAGATTTGCCCAGCATTAGCCTAGATGTTTCACAGACCTTTGACAACAGACAGGAAGCTGATATGAAAAGTGAGGCCTGAGTGCTGGACTGTTCACAAACAGGTCTTATAGCTATATAGGTCAGTTTTTCTCTTTCTTTTCTACAACCATAAAGATCCATCCTGGGACCAGCTCAACTCTAACCTGAACATGTTCCCTCTTGGAAACACTACATGAATAATGGCATCTTACCTCACCATTCTTGAGACCTCACTTAGTAGCAGAGTGGGGACAGAATACCCCGGGTACTAAAAAAATATGTAGTACTTAAATATTCTTGTTTGATGTTGCAGAAGATTCTCCACCTCTTACTTTGTTGTACAGTATTAGCATTCGTTCACAACCCGTCTGTGGATATATATATCATTAATCTCTTGTTGTTGCTCTTTTGTGTTCAAGTCTGTGTTCCAGCCAGTCCTGGCTACAGATGACTTCCAGATGTTTCGCTCACTGATGGTACAGAAGAACATGGAGCTACAGCTTCAAGCCCTCAGGGTCATCAAAGAAAGAAATGGTATGCACACATACATACAAGCAAGACACATTCACAAACCAAAATACTACTGATGTAACAGCAAGTCCAGTTACACGCCTGTGTGTGTGTTTGTACAGGGGCACTCCCAGAGTGTCTGACGGATGGTGTGGATGTGATGGCAGAGCTGCAGGAACAAGAGATGAAAATCTTGCAGGAGGTTCTCAAGTAAGTCATGTACTCTCTCTCGCTCTCTCTCTCTCTGTCCTTCTTTGACTCTGTTATTAACTGTCTTTTAACTTGATGGTGGTCTTTTTAAACAAAATGTTTATTTACATTTTTTACAAATAAAATAATCCATTTCAGTTAGATCTGCGTTTATTCCATGTTATACCGTTCTCATATTACCAGATTTTCTCTGTGTACACATTGGCTATCTGTGTCCAGCTTTCTAGAAGCTCTTGCCCCGGCTCCCTAATGAGATTTTGCTGGCAGCCTGGCCAAGTAGAACACACTGAGTCGAATGGGACTGCAGTTAAGCTCCTTAGGGTTCAGCTAATTTAGGTTGGAGGGATTGACACTAAACAAGCAACTGAGAAAAAAAGTATTTCATCCCCTTTGTCTTACCAGGGTACGCTGGCTGCTAATCAGCACTGTACTCCTCCGTATTTCCTCTTTTCACGATACAGTACAGTGACATTACATGGCTGCAAGCTTAAAGAACTTAAAGCAGATAATGTGTAGGTAATAAATTCAAAATTAGTCATTTTATTGGTTGGGTGCAGTTTTATTTTACAAGCAGTTTTTGTTGTTGATGAAAGATTAGAAAATACTTGGACTGTGTCATTGCCTGCAAATGATTGGATGGTTTGCCTGAGCAGAGACAGGTAGTGGGATACAGTTGATAAAAGTAAGGCATTGGCCATTTTCTTTTTCTTTTTTCAAATGAATGAAATCGTCCAGTCGTTGTTTACTCTTACTAGTTTCAGCACACGTGTACGTCTGTCGTGGATCAGAGGTCTTTTGATGCCTTCAAATTAAAGCAATATTAGATTAAGACATTTGAGTGATTCAAGGAACTTAAAAGGTTTCTTAGAAGCAGGAGGGAACTGTGCACATCATGTGTGTGTGGTTGGGTAACTACAAAGGGGAAAAATTGCGAATATCATTGAACTGTTCGTGTTTACTTTTGGCTGACTTTTGGTTATATGTTTAGCCTCATAATGACTCGGGAAGGTTTTAGTTTAGACCATCCTTTGCCTATCAACCACATGGTCGCCCTCTGTCTATATACCAACTAGTTATTGCTTCCTTTGTTGAAACCTTCGCTAATGAATTTAAGTTGCTGAATAAATCAAATTAAAGGATCTGTGTGTGGTGCCCTGGTGATCCCTGTGTGCAAGCTGGGCCACAGCATGGTTCAAGGCTAACTGGACAATGGAATCTGCTTTACTATAGATTAACTTGGCTTTTATTACACCTGGGTTACTAATCATACTCTAACACAGCCAAAGTGAGCTCTTAAATGTTAAAGGGCATAGCCTCATGGAGATTTATCCTTTCCTCGGCTAGAAGAGAAACAATTGATCAGTAATTCAACTTTTACAGTGAAAACTTCTAACCTCTGATTTACCTTTTCCACAGAAAGTCAAAAGAGGAGTATGATGAGGAAATGTGTAGGAGGATGCGGTCAGAGGAAGAGGTTGGATCCACCTCCAGCAGCTGCTCTGATAAGCCAGTGTCAGAAAGCAGGGAAGCCCATAATGCCATGACAGCTCCCAGCCAACACGGTAACACTGCCAAGGTGAGTCTCAAGAGATCGAGAGCTGTAGGAGCCAAATGAGACTTTGGATGAGTCCATTTAGAACCTCGTAGAGTAGTCCTGTGAGGTTTTCTCTGCAGGACGCACAAAGCTGGAGATGCTAATGATTGGTGTCTAAGCCTGTGGGAGTAGTTTTATCTGCCGTGTTTTTTTTTTGACATGTCAGACATTTCGTGTGTAGATCTTTAGACTATATCTCCATTTCACTTTATCTGATTTGCTATTTTTTCCACGCAAAGGCCAAAACCAAGGTGAATGGTGACAACAGCAGCACTAATGGTCACCACCTCCCACTAGTGAATGGACACACTGAATCAAACCCGGTAACTGAACCATGTAGCAAGATTTTAACCGGTGACACAGTTACTGCCCAGTCTAAGGATGCATTCAATTCATAACACCAACTTAACCAAGAAACAGCAGTTTTTGTAAATCCAAAAATGGGGAAAAGGATTTTCTCTGATGCCAAAATGTACAGGATGCTAAAACAGTATCAGCATCATGTTCAAATCTGAGGTGCATCCTTAGGGAAGATAATAACTTGTCACTTAATTTCCTTCATAGTAAACTTTTCATGTAGAAGCTTTGTAGTTTTGAATCTTAGAGTCTATGTTGCTTCTGTGGTATCAGTAGAATAAACAGATAAACAGAATGCCTTGTAGGTGTTTTTGCTATTTTACATACACAAAACTGATGTGAAACACAATCTTTGGATTTCCAGAGGTCCAGAAAGGACCCTCCTTGACCAGTTCATGAATGTTGCTTGTTGAAGTTGCTTGTTTTATAGATTAAGTTTCAAGTCCAAGTTTTCCCCCAGTCTTCCTGTGCTCAGAGATAACTTAAAGTCTTCAATGGATCTGTATGAATTGTTGACCTTATAGACTGTAAATATGGTTTAAACTAAGAATTTTACTGCTGTTACCGACATAACAAAGCACATGTTCACGTCATTACATCTCCTGAGACATTTTTCACAGTAGTATTGGCAGTGTTAGTTCGCCTCCTTGTTTGTATGTCCTGAAATTGTTAATGTGGCCTCCTCCTCTTCCTTCTCCTCTCTTAGTATCTGAATTTTCCACATATTGTGAAATTTGTCTGCATTGTCAGGTTACTAAAGCTGTCTCTGTTCAGTGCAGTGCTTGTAGCATATTAATAACATCTTTTGTATTAATTCCTGGGGGTCCCTTTTCCAGGTCAGCAGCAAACCTACAAAAAAAGAAGAAAGCAAGACAGCAGCTGCAGGGAGTGCAGCTAAGAGCAGCTCCACATCTAAACCCAAACCAGGTAACTTAGAAAAGCTTTCCACGCAAAACTTTTCTTCAATATCCCTTTTTACTCTTTATTGTGATAATTGCTAGTTATCACATTGTCACAAATATGTGTTTATTCAGACAGTGGCAGTAATGGTGTAGAGTCCAGAGTCCTCCCGGCAGTGAGAGCTCCTGTGAAGTCTTCTGAACCCTCCGCCAGCCTCATTCCTGAATCCACACGGCAGAGCAGCAGCAGCAGCCAGAGTACAGCCGAGGTGTGGCTGGAGGAGGCACACAGAGAGGCTGGCTTCACTAAGCCATTTGTTGTAAGTGCAACATACAGTCCATACAGTCTGTGCTGTGATTGCAAGTGTAATACAGGTTACATCTGGTTGGTCTGCTGAGACAAATATCAGAGTCAGGGTCCAAACCAGTTTTTAAAAAATACATACATACGATCAAGTGGAGTAAGACCTGTACTCCCCCTGTCTCACTTTCACCTCTCCCACTTGCAGGAGTTGACGACGTCTCAGCAGGAGGAGCTCCAGCAGAGGGCGACATATCTCCGTCAGCAGCGAGACAAGCTGCATGCACTGAAGAAAGAACAGCAGAAAAGCAAGCACACAACCACACCAGTGGAGTCACCCGCCACCACAACCACAACCAATACCATACCGGTAAGTAAAGACTTGTTCCTGTTCTTTAGACACCCCCTTCAAAGTAGGTGAAAGGTCAGGATCAGTCTCTTGACTGTTGAGGACAATATGACCAGATCAAATAATATTTTGCAGACTTGATTTGACTTTCTTGATAGTATTTCCTCATTTTTTTTCCACATGCCACTAACAGCAGGTCACTGGATGCTTCTTCCAGCTTCACAGTCGTTTTATTTATTTAACTTAAAAAATCTATGTAGACCTGGAAACACTGTGTTAGTGGTAGGGATAAGGCCGTGTGGATTCTAACATCCATAGCTATTTTTAAACTTTGAAGTGTTTACTTAAGATATACACAGACTTACAAATGAAAAACTTTACAAGTGCAAATTAAATTCCCTTTGTTGACCAGAGACCAGTATAAAAAGATTGACAGCATGTGGGCTCCCCATAAGTGAAGCCAAACGATTTTGAGTTTTTCTTCCAGACTTGGCTGCAGTATAGATCATAAATCCTGCCTCCTTCAGTTGGCAAGTTTACAAGACGACTTCTGATTACATTACCATAAGAAAAATGGCCCAATTCAAATACAATAGATTTATACAAACATTAGAAATTAAGAAGAGGATGATGTATTTCTTTTGTTTTCTGATTTAACAGCCTTGTGTGCATTCAGTCAGACTGTATCCTGTACAGATTTGATGTTTACGCTTATGATTTATCTCTTCGTGACTTTAGATCACTCAAGAATGATTTTAAGCAAGATTAGCTAACAGGCATGATTCAGGTCAGAGGATGAGACAATGATTCTTTTAGGACATTTCTAATAATCACACGGTGACAACAGAGGTGACTAATCCTCGCAGCAGACGTTCGGCTTCCATCTACTTTATTGTGTTGCGCTGCTCTGTTGTTATGTTGGCAGACGAGACTGCAATGATGGCACGCTAAAAGTACAATCACCAGATCCAATTAGATCATTCTCTATGTAGACAGGCGGCAATCAGAAAGTGGTTATGTAAAGAAACCTATGTCACAATAGGTCACTGTGAATACAGACAATTTCACGTTTACCCTTACTCTAACTCTTTTCAATCATAATGTTTAACATTTGGGGCATGTATGTTTTTAATTCAAAACTAGATTTCTGATTTTATCTAACTCTAAGCCTTCTTGGTTTCTTTTCTTTTCCTTATAACAACTTCATTATTTGGTTCATGTTCATTTCCCTCTGCTGTGTGTCTAACCTGGCCTAACTTAACCTAACAGGAGGCTATGGGGCAGTCACAGAGGAATGGGGCCTGTACCCCTCCTCCTCTTCCTGCTTCCACCCCAGCACAGCACTCTACTGCTAACTCCTCCAAACAGAAGGTGACCCATTAGCCGCTCCTGTGCTCCTCATGTGAACACGTGTGTTCATGTAGTGAAGTGTGTTTCCCATGTTTTGTTGTGTAGTGCTCCTTCTGCCTTCCTGAAACTTACACACTCAGTTTGTTTCTACTGAAAACACAGAGCGGCTGTAGACTGCAGTGAGAGCTCTTTGAATGTTTGAAAGTCCTGATTGAGCCATAATCCTCAAATTAGCTGTTTTTGCCTAGTTTTCAAAACCCCACTTTTGTACACTTTTCCAACATTACATCTTTAGTTCGATGTTGTGTTTATTATCTTCTCTCTGTGGTTGTCAACCCTCCTGCCTGGTCTGTTCTCTTCACATAGGAGATATCAGCTGAGGAGAAGAAGAAACTGCAGAAGAGAAAGCATCTGGCTGACAAGCTGAAAGAGGAAGTAATCAAAAAATAGCCTCCTCCTCCAACAGCAATACTATCATTTCTACGCTGTGTATTCTGTCAACCAAGCATAAGGCTCTCCATACACTTACTCTTTCAGCCCAATAATTCACTTTACAGAGGAGGGATTTCCAAAGATACAGAACTAGTATGTCTTCCTCCCTCAGCGTTCTTTTTATTGCTGTCTGTAGAGGAAGAGGGCCTGTCTCCTTTTTTTATTTCAGATGTACCAATTCAGTATACCTCAACTTTTGCTTAAAACAGACTATTCAAGTATTTTTAAAACCATATAGCTGCTGATGTGAGACAATATCTGACAAACCAATAGCATAATGACAAGTCCCAGAATGGTTGATAGTCGTGTTCACAGCACCTAAACACTAAAAATCTTACTATTCAGTGCTTCACTATTCATAGCTATGTAATAATTATTATGCAACACTACCCTGGCCAGTATGTGTAAAACATGACTCATAACCCATTTCTCTGCTTGCAATAGTTTAAATTATGATTAAAAACAGTGACTGAAGGAGTTATTATGGACACTTCTTCAGGAAGTTTATACAGACTTATTGTTAGGCACAGCTGGTCTGGCTTTGTATCAGTGAGTCAAGGGTTAATGCTGGGCGAGTCCAGTGTTGAGATGAGGTAACATTAGCCAACCCAAGTGTAAAGTCTTGTTTACGTTAGCATTCCCAGCTGGTACATCGTAAAGCTGATAACATGTAAGCAAAGAGCACTGTGGAGAGGTTGGACAGATGAGAATGAAATGTGTTCAAATATGGGCCAAGAGAACAGTGCGTCGCTTTCTATAATGAACGCAGTATTTCCTGTATGCTGTTAAATAAATCCCGTTTTATAAAAACAATCCCAGACTGTGTGTATGTGTTTGAGTAAAAACCCTAATACTGTAGATGAGTATCCAGTGTTACCAGACATGCCTTGGAAAACCAGAAATGTTAATTTCTTTTTCTTGTATTTTGAACATGACAAAATACTGTATATCAGTCACACTCTGGTACAAAATCAACTCAAACATAATGCTAATTCCTTGCTTTGAATCATTATGGGTACTTTTTTAAAAATGTATGATTTAAACTGTAGATCTCCCTGTAGATGTCTTCCATGTGCCATCAGTCATCTGGACTCAGATTTAATGATCAAAACCAGAAAGATTTTCCTTGTGCCAATTGCCAAATCAGTAAATTAAAACAAAGCTAGATTCCAAAGTTCAAAGTCAGGGTCACATTTAATTTCAAAACTTCTCAAATAAAATCATACAAATGTTAAGAATGGATAGTGGTAGTAAATGCACTTGGTACAAATTCATCAAAGGAGAGCAGAAACAGTCATTGTTTGGGTAATGCTTACAGACCGTAGGAAAGACAAGTTGTACTGCCGCACTCCTGGAAACTGTGATAACTGTCTGACTTGTGCTCCGTTGCTGCTTATGGTTTTATTTAGAAGTTTGAATGCAGTAACAGATTTTTAGCTCATTCTGATTCCCATCCTTACATGTTCAGTGTGCCTGAGGTGTGTTCAAAGGAGAGAAAACACTGCAGGAGAAATGTTGAAACCAGACTCTGAAATGTATCAAAGCTGTCTCACTTCGTAAAAACTGCAAGTTGTGTGTTTGAACACACCAACTTCTTAAGCTTTAAAAAAATACTGCAACTTGGGGTTAAATCAATTTGATATTACTTACAAAAAGCAGATCCTTCAGTTTTCTTTAAAAAAAAAAAAAAAAAGGTTCCTTCAATTTGGGGTCTGAGAGGCTAAAGAAAACTTAAGATTAATCATGAAAGAAAGCAGAAATGGAGCAATTTGTGCTTCACATTTAGGACCTCAAAACTGGCACCTCAAGCCCCTCAACTCAAAGCAGTAATTCTCCTTCCAGTTCTAAATGTAAGATGTTAATAAGCACATTGAAGATGGAACATTTGATGTTTTTGATGCTTCTTTAACTGGGAACCTGAGATCTATGCAAGAGAAAGGTACAGCTGAACTTCCGGAAACTTACTCTGGAGGCATGCCAACCGCTCAGGTCAACAAAAAAAACTGGACTAGGTGTGGATCATAACGGGGCCACTAAACTCTTCAATCAGCTTGTATACAAACTCCAGACATCCTCAAAAAGTTGGCTGCAAAAAAAGACTTTACTGCAGTTTTAATGTTATTTTAAAACCAGCATTTGCATCTTCTCTGCATTTTACATTGAATTAAATGAACTGGACTGACAGGGTGAACAGTGGGCCCACCTTTTGTGCAACAACAACAAAAATACACAGGTAGGTAGGTATCTGTATCCCCTTATGAAAATCAGATCAGGGGCAAATGATTAAAAAGAAAAAAAAAAAACATCTGTACAGTACTTTTTAACAAAGTCATGAAATACAGGATTCCTGGCTAATGCAGTCCTGTGTGTGTGACACCGTGTGCGCATGTGTGTGTGTTTGTGTGTGCACGTTGTGTGTGAAAGCCTTGGTCAAACTAATGCCATGGCTTCTTTAGGTCTGAGTCCTGCTCCTCTGGATCTAAGCCATGTTACTGCTTTGTTTCCATCCTGGTACACTTTGTTACCTCCTTTGTCTCACAACATATCGTTGTCTTCCTATATGCTTCCTTGATCCCTCTATCCATGACTACAGTGAGCAGTTAAGTGGCACACACTACTTCAGCCAGTCAAGCTTTCTGTTTCACTACGACGGCTAGTCCTGCTAGCCTGACTGGCGCGCTCAACAGTTCATATATGCTGGCTAGTTGTGTTCTGGCTCCCTCTGTCTCTGAATCTCACTGGTTCTGGTTTGAGAAGATGGAGAGGAGAGTTCAAAACGAGGACATGTGAGGGATCCTCTGGGGCTGCTGTAGTACCGCAGTTCCCCCGCTACTGTTGCTATAGCAACATGGCAGAGTTGGGAACCGCCTTGGCACTGTTTTTTTTTTTTTTCCACCGCAGCCTCCCTGGTCAGTACATAGGAGTGAGAATGAGGAGGAGAAAGTTGTTCAGAAAGAGAGCAGGTGAGTGGAAAGGAGGAATGAGTTTGTCAAGGATCAACAAAGTTTCTCCTCAGGAGAAAGAAGGAGAGTTTGTTATCTCCAAGAGGAGACTGTCAGAAAAAAGAAAGAAGGTAAAATCATTGGGCTGAAGGAACAGACTGATCTGTCTTTCTTTAAAAATAGAGAAGGTCTTCAATCTCTTTTACCGAGAGAGGAAAGAGGAGCAGAGATCAGGAGAGACTGGTTGAGGTGGGAGCTTGTCTTTGTGCGTCTCAAGCAGGCCAAGGACCAATGAGACAACCAGAGGAGGGAGGATGGGAAGGACGTACTGTCCGTCAGCTGAAGTCAAACAGAGGACAGTGCCTTAAGAGCTTAGACGGGGCCGCTTCCTTGGTGACTGCTCTTCCTCCTCATCCTCTTCCTCTTCATCCTCATCATCAGGGTAATCCACTAAACCAACAAGAGCAGTCTACGGAGGAAAAAGACAGACAACAGGGGGTTTTACAAAAACAACCAAGTTCAAAGTACAACAAACATAAAGTATGTTCCTGTCTACGATCCTCTCTCTTTTCTACATGAGAAATGTGACCATTTGACATACCATACAACCTTAAAACAAGATAAATATATCTTTAACGGTCAGGACCTATTAGTACGCTCAGAATCCTGTCCTTTACGAGTGAATAAAGGTCGGCTTCAAATTATTGGCAGAGGCTGTGTGCTCTTATCCCGTTGGCTTTAAACTTTATCCACATATTTAATAAGCTAGGTAGAAAAAGAAAGCTCCCAACAGTTCGCTGTGGAGTCGATTCATGAGAGATGTGACATTAATTTCACTGTTTATAGGCACTTTGCTTCCAGGAGAGAGCGAGAAGAAAACAGCTAGTTCAGATTTTAAAAAAACACCCAGTTGTGCATTATAGTGTGTAAGACTATAGTGTGTTAGACTGAAAAAAAAAAACATCATTTCAAAGTATTAACAGCAGGCTTAATGTAGATAATTATAATTTCTAGGTCTGCAAGAGGTGGAATTCTTGTCTTGATAACTGAAAGATTTAAGTTTGACGACGCCCACAAACACCAGGGTAAACACAGGCAGTGCCTTTTTTATTCTTTCACACAGGTTTAGCTGGTGCAAAAGCTGCGCAATCCTTTTATGACCCAGGCCCCGACAGACAGTATCTGGTATAATACAGCCCTGGTAGCTTACGCAACAAAAGCAAATAAAGGCCCTGGTTTATATTTGAGGATTTACAGTTTTCACAAACAAGCCAACACACTAAAGCATTTAATGCTGCAGATTAGCTAGCTGGACATAATATCTCATATGATAAGGGATAAATCACAGGATTACAGTGGGAATGATGCTGGTGGAAACTGGCCACTTGTAAATAACTCTCCATAAACTTAGTAATCAGACGTGTTTACCTTCACTACTGGTGTTGCAGGAAGAGCTACGGTTTTGACGGATGAAGATGAACTGTTGTTTGGAGTGACAACTGGTGAGGCGGGTGGGATCACAGCAGCTTTCCCATTATTATTGGCACCATTAGCTCCATTGGCAGCTCCTGCAGGGACAGGAATAAAGGTTAGTGACTGTGTTTGAATGGGATTGGATGGGGGGGGGGCTTTGAAGAAATGAAGATACATCAAAACCAAAGCAGCCTACCTTTTTTGGCTTCCATGTACTTGCCATAGCTGTCAGAGAAGTCATCCTCCATGCGGCTCTTCTCCACGGCCTCCCCATCGTCATCATCATCGTCGTCATTGAACCACAACTCCTCATCTTCGTCCAACGACCGAGCATCTCTGCGATATCTACAGAAAGATAACAATGAGACTATTTAATAAAAGTTGTCACATTAAAAACAGATGACGAGCACACACCACTGATATGAACTTTGTGCCTAACTAACCTGTTGAGTCTCTGACTTTGCCGGTCTTTTTCCTGCTCATACCGGCCTTTCAGGCCCTTGAAAGTCTGGACATATTCAATGGATTCAAGTGCTTTGTAGAAGTTATCCACAATGTGAGCTATGAGGGACTTGATGTCCTCCTGGAAGAAGAGTTACAGTGGAAGAATCAAAAACAATCCTCTTCACATCTTCACACAATGACCTCAAAGGTTGTACGCAGTTTAATGAGGTTGTGTCTACACACCACTTTAATGAACTCAAAGAGCTCAATGATGGCTGAGTTGAGGAGGTTGTATCTGGTGCCGTTGTCCAGCAGGGCGTTGATGACAGGCTCAAACAGATTCCCTTTGATGATGTATCTGTTGTAGTACTCGTCCTTTAGACCGATGATTCTACGCATGAAACGCAGGGCACCTTGGGCAAGAATAGAAAGCAAAGTCTAAATAAAGCTGTGCTCGCATTTAAATTGTAAGATCTAGACAAAAAGTAGCACAATTTGAGGAAACAAAAAGGTGTTGGGTGTGAATGTGGGGACTTACAAAGGGCAAGGAAGGTGTGTTTTGAGTTCATGAGTACCAGCACTCTCCTGAGCAGGTCTTTGTTCATGATGTAGGTCTTGATGTGATACGTGTGGTGCTCCACACAGAAGGTAAGAAGCTCCAGAATCAGTGCAAGCAGCTGAGCTGTCTGGAAGTTGTCTACACAAGAAAAAAATCAACAAAGTTTCTTAAAAACCTGTCAACACCTATGTGCCATTCCCAATTTCCACAATAAGCTGAAGACCATTTTGAGTTCAGCCATTTTTCTCAAGATAAAATCATACTTTGCAGTATGCTACTTTATCTATCTCAACCTTGTAGGTGCCAACAACATCACAAAACATTCAGGTGGTGTTTCTATGTCATGGCATGCCCAGGTTACTGTCTGTTTGGTGGTCTATGACAAATACTGAGCAGTGTAACACTTACCTGGACAGACGGGGTTGATTTTAGTTGATCCCTCCTGAAGATCTGAAAAGTCATGACATGAATTAACCGTGAAATTCTTTACTTCTTTTGGTCTAAAACTTAAATTTTTGAAAGGCCTCTGTTCCCAGCTCACCTTTTGAGTTTTTGTCGTGTGCAGTGTTTGCCAGAAGAGGAGCAGTCAGGACATGCATGCAGTACTTGTAGAAGAAACTCAGAAACTCTGTCTTCTCAGTTTTCTAAGAGAAACAATCAACAAAACGGGATAAACATTGGTGTTTGCACAAAAAATATAGTTTGCAATTAAGCAGGCATCTCTCTGATACAGTATACAAATCAAGACAGTAGATCTCCCAATGATCCCACTACCCTTTGGTGCCTCCAGCTTTAATGGATTTAGACTAATCATCATGACGGTCATCATATCATCTCACAGCCAGCTGCAATTTAATCCATGTGTAATGGTTTAGCTTACATTGGTTGAAGCCAGCATGTTCTCAGGGTCAATGAGTGTCCTGAGCAGACCCATCAGCTGGACGGCCCCTCCTAACTCTGGGTCAGAGTCGCAAATCATCTGCTTGATCACAACGTTTATCAGCAACACATCCTGTAAACACACACACAGGCGAAGCTTCCGTCAAGCGACACAGTTTCCATCTAATTATGAATTCAGGGGGCTGTTCACAAAAAAAAAATCCAAGTGTAGTGTCACAAAAATGCCATCATAAACCTCACTGAAAAGAACACTTCTTTAAAAGAAATATGTGGCCTTTAATTTATGCAAGTTTAAAAATTAAAAAAGAAATTCTTGATTATCAGTCTCTGCAAACTGGATGGTTAACAGCTTTTTTGTAGTTGTAGGCCCTCTGACCACCCTCTTATTTCATTTGTTAATTGACTGTATGATTACTGAAACAAATGTAATTGAAATGCGATGGAATGGAATATACCTTGTTTCAAAGCCAAAATAAACTATAACTAACTAACTGCACTTGTCAGAGACTGAAGTGAAGCACCGCCTCTCTTTGACACTTACAGTTGGCCTTTATTACTCAAAAGGTATGCTCACTTTAGGATCACATTGTCTTTTACAAAGACATGAGTGGTATTCAAGAGAAACACTGTCACTGATATGATTTCACATTACCCAGTATACAACATTTCAAACATTTACCAACAAACTTGAGGGCAGTGGAGCAAAATTCAGTATTCTTTACAACATGTAAACAAATTATAGACAACTCTTGGAACAAATACACATCTCCACAAGTGCAGGCGGACTTAAAATTTTGTGTTTGATCTGATTCTTACGTCGTCTGTCTGCTGAGGTTCCTGCATGACAAACTCCCTGACCATGGAGGGGCTGAATTCCACCAGGTAAGAAAAGATGTCTGTTGCTGCCGCCCTCACCTGCAGGTCATCCATTCCCTGAAGAGGAGAAAGTTTAAAACTTGAATACAGTCAAAACACTGCACACACCATGGTCAAAGATGCGACAACTTGGGAAGTACGCAAAAATATTCACTTAGAAACTAACAGCCAACGTACCATGACTATTTCAAGAGCAGGTAAGATGCCTAGATTTGCCAGAGTTTTGAAGAAAGCGTCACGGTTTTGAGGCTGCAGCGTTTGTGAGAAAGCACAGAACTCCTTGACAAAGTTCACCTTAAGGAAAGAAGACAAGAGAAACCAGAAATTGACAAATTAGAGCCAACAATTTAAGCCAAGTGAGGAAAATTATCTCTCATTGTTTTATACATGACAGTGTGCAGCAAATGAACAGTTATTCTGGGTCCTGTCTCAAATAGTCAATTTACACAAACCCCCAACATAAGGCTTTTTTGTTACCATAGTTGTACCTGGAACTTACACCAACAGAAAAATACGACTATCACAATCATCCTTACAAAACATACAGAAATGTCAAGTTTCATGGTGAGCCCTTGGAAGAAAAATTTATCAAAGTCAGAATTGAAGTTTTTTTTAGGACAGTAATGGAGCATTTTATTTTAACGGAATTTAAAGTCAACATCACAAAAGCGTCCAACACTTCCTAAACATTACCAAAGATCCTACCAGAAGACTCAATATGGTTCGACTTACAAGCTCTCTCCTTTTACTGTCCTCTGTGGCTTCATCTGTGAGCTGTGCGAAGACCTCTGTTAGGAATTTTTCATCTTCCTGTGGCAGGGGAATGAGACGGTTAAAAAAAAAAATCAAGATACCTTAAAAATAAATTTAAACACAAAAGAAACATAAGGAGAAAACAAAAGTCCTGGAGGATTTAAAGTAAGTTTTTTAGTTATTGAAGCGAAGACATTCAAGGCAGAAAAACTGCTAGCTAGTGTGTAGTATAAATCATTTTAATTATACATGATACAAAAGCAGTTACAGGCAAAACCAAAGACCTTTTTATTAGTGTTCGATTTTCTTTCATACATGTAAAAAACGTGATGCACTTTCAGTCATGGACAAAAATATGTTTTTAAGCTTATCTATGTCTGAATACATTGTCTTTAGACGACAACAGAATCAAGCAGATCGACATACTGCTTCAAATTATTGGAATTACCATAAATAATCTACAGTGATAATCAATCATTGTTTAAATCTTTATACACCAAAAGAAATCAACACATTCTATGATCCCAAAACACAAGTTTAGTATTTTTCATCCAGGGTGCAAATTTTCAAACATACACAGACAAATCATCTTAACTGTACAATGGATTATTGTTGTATGTGACCAAAGGGAATAACATAGGTTACCTGGTGTGGATCCTTACCTGCAACATACTGACAATCTCCACCTTGTTGAAGAAGATAAAGGAGGTGAGCGTGGACAGGAAGTTCTCCTCAAAAACAGATGGTGTGGGCAGGATAATGTCCTGGATGTACTGAACTCTGTACGTCTGATGGATCTTCTGCCGCAGCTCAGAGTCCGTGATGGGGATCACCTCCTTAAACTTTGCCGTCTTGGTCAAGAATTCCCGGTGCCGTTTGGGCTGCACCAGCGCTGGGTCATACTCGAGGCAGCCCACCACATCCATGATACAGTCATCAGAGAACATGACCTCAAAGAGGGCTGCTTTATTGAGGAACAAGACTCCACGGACAATCTCATAGAGGTGATGTAGGCCTTCCCTGTTGTCCAGATCCTCACATACTCTAAAAAGACCCAGCAGTTTCTTGATGTAGCCCTCGCTCATCAGGGCCAAGGCCAGTTTTTCCCTGCGGATGGGCGAAGACAAAACTGAAGTGACGAGATCAGCGATCTCCTCCAAACGACTAAGTTCACAGGGTGGGAGCTCCACCAGGTGGCTTGTCTCTGGGATCTCCTCAAAGCGCTCCTCCTCTGACTCATCGATGGGGTCCTGGGTGATGTCTAAGGCAGGGTCTTTCCCTTGAACCTACAAACATGTACATTGTAGATATGACAAAAACAAACAAACCAGAGGTATTACTGCTCTGCCTCTTGCCTTTTATGGTAGCACCACTAAAACTGCTGCACCAGCTATTATGACCCTTTGCCGTTTGAGTACTGCCCAGTAAACAAATGAACTGAAATGGAAAAAAAAAAAAAAAAACATTGTTGACTCTACCTGGCAAATCTTCTCCCAGATCTCATCACAGCCAGCCTTTTCCTGGAAACTGAGGGCAAGGTCATAATTATCTGCTTCCGACCAAACAATCAGTGTGTCCTGAAAGAAAAAGAAAAAAAATAACCTAACATAAAGAAATGCTCATCCTACACACATACACAAGGATCCCATTCAGAAATCAAAATGATAAAACTACTAGCATAAATAAATCTGCTGATGTCCAGTTTTCTAATCAGAACAGATACTCATTTCTATTGCATGTTGCATCATTGTTGCCGCAGTAATTAGTCAGCAACACATCTGATGTGTTAATAACTAGAACAATACATTCCTAAACTGTATTCATTTGGTTTTATTTGACCTTTATTCAACCAGGAGAAAAACTTGACATCACTAGCCCATTTTTTGGACGGAGACAATAATAAGAAGTTAACGGATGTGATGCTGACTTTGCACAGATGTATTGCACTATTGTGACTTTCGAGTACATCTCTGCGTTTTTAGCATTAGCATAAATTGTATATATTTTCTATCTACCCTAATTACCAATTTATTAACTTTGCATCTCTATTGATTATGTAATTGCTTTGTATTTCATTTACTGCTTGTATAGTTATTAATTGATTTTATGGAGTTTTTGCCGTGTGTGTGTGTTGAAATGTGTGGGTTGTCCGGTCTACAGCAGACCCCTCTATCCAAGATAAATTTCTTCCATGGGAGACAAATGAAGGCACTTGGACTTTTTAAGTGCACGGGCCAAGACGGGCAGCAGCAGTTAAAAGTTTCTGATGAAGTAGCCATACAAATAAAATATGTATATGTCACATCAAACAACATATTTTTGTCCAACTCGACCAAAATCATGAAGCAGAATACCTACAGCATGTATCCAAACTGTTCACCATTTCTTTAAAGAAGTCCAGTGAGACCAGATTCTTTCATTCCAGATCTTTGTTGTAATTTGTTACATGAAAAAGGAGCAACTTTTCAAAAAAGAGCTGAGACTTAAAGTCTGAGGGGGTCTACAAGTTCGTGGTCCTTGTGGCTGATTTGTTCTTACCTGTTGTTTCTGATATGCAGTATTCGGGCTGATCTTCGATTCCAATAATAGGGATCCTGAAAAAAAGCAGATTTTACAGTTACCATTCACTGTTAATCAAGAATAAACGATTTCAACATGGAACTCTTAGGGGTTATCGTCGATCAACCTGCTCAAAGGAGAACAATTGGCACACTAGAGACAATGATCAACGCCGAACTAGTCAAAAGTACAACAGTAACAAGTTAAAACAAGGATAAACTATATTTTTACACATTTACAGCCCATCTGGCTTTCATTTGTCAAGACTTTAAACTCACACAAAATTACTCGCATTAAAAATCAATGACAAGTTAGTACGTTTCAGACTAGACTTTGAAGGCCCCCCATGCTAGGATCACGTCGCCTGTTAAAGCAACGGGCATGCTAACAGTTGCTTTAAACTACTATCTTTCCATCAGAAAAAAATGATTGTAAAATACATAAATATGAAGCAGTTTGTTCCAGCTGCTACAGCACAGTCAGCAAAGCAAGCTTGTAGAGTCCGTAAAGCGTATTCAGAGTCCACTTGAACAACCAGGAGGTAGCGCGCTAACGCTTAGCCTTTAGCATCGTCAATGTGGCTAAAGCTAGCAGAGATCTTACCGTCTGATTCGGCTCGGACCAACAACGAAATCCCCTTCAACCGCTCGACAAACGTTGAAGAAACATGTCCGGTACCCCGATCGTCCCACTGCCGGTCTTCATTCAGCGTATAAACTTTCACTCGCCGCCGAGTGTCCGACATGGTTAACCGAGTCCGAGCTAGCAGGCTCGCTATCACCTCACCCCGTCTGGTGTTTTCCTACCCTCGACCTGTTAACTTTGTTCCCACCAGCATGTTATTTAACATGCGCGTCTTTATGAAGTTCTCTGCAGCAGAAAAACACGCTGGTAATATTCCCATAAACACATTCCGCTTACGGTGGTCAACAGCTACAAAGGAGGCCTAAAATGAAGCGGTGAAATTCACAGAGAGCACAACAACTCCGACGGCCTCCGTGCTAACGTCCACAGACCGCCATCTTGTAATCCGATCTTGTGTTCTTTTTCTTCTTCGACGTCAATCAAGCGCTAAACTGCCGCGGGGTCTCCTCCTCCGAGCGACACCGTCCAATGCGAAATGACTTCGACGCGCCCTCTACAGGACAGGGAAGATATGGCAACGCTTGTATGTACAAGTCATGATAGGGGACATAATTTAACATGCCACGAAATGGGGGCCTCGTGCTTGTTGCAGGTCAAGATGAACGAGATTATTTTCCCTGTAATATGCTAAATCTCATCAACTAAGATGTATCGAAGTTTTAAAGCGTCTCCTGGCCCGTCTCAGGCAACTTCATTTACATTTTTACAAAGTTTTAAAGAAAGAGATATGTTTTAGTCCTGATGCTAAAATACATGTGCCATTAAAAATCAAGTTTGACAGCTAATTTTGAAGGAATATTTTTTTGATGTTCAAATAATTAAGAGTTTAACGTCTATAGTTTGTGGTGTACCATATCCAGAGCCGGCATAAGCCTCAACAGGGGCCCTAAGCAAAATTTGATTTTGGGGCCCTCTATTTCTGCCAATAATATTGATCGTTGATCATTTACACACCTTCAGAAATCTCTTTGATTAACATTCCATGTCATGCAAACAAACCTTTATCTTGGCATATTTTCTCTTCTTCCTCTCTCTCTCTTTCTTTTCTCTGCTCCTGATGGATATGTCCTGTTTTGCGACATTGTTTTGCCCCACAACTGCCTGCGGTTTGGATGCTCAGTGCACAGAGCTTTGACATATCGGCAGTAAGAATCATAGGCCTACATCAGCAGTATCACTTAAATGTTTTTACTTTACTTTTACAATAATATTTATTTAATCATACAGAAAGTCATACATTAAAAAAAATTAAAATATTAAAAAAAATGTTTGATTGCTCTGTTTATTTAAACCTATCTTGATAAATGAGACCCAAAACGGTTTTAAAAATTACATTGCGTTACATATGATGTCATGAATACAAGATAGATCAAAAATAATTGAAAGGTATTGTTTAACTTTATTTCAGAAAAAATAACCACTAAAAATGGTTTCACAAGCAGTGCAAAGCAGACACACTTAAGTTTGTAGATGATCAGTATAGGGTTCATAGAAGGGGTATGAGTAGAAGTGGCTCCCCAGTGCCCCAAAAAAGGAAGGGGGCCCTCAATAGACCTGAAATTGAGTCTCATTTTCAGTGTCTTACTTTTATAAGACTCTTGATTGAGGCTTTTTTCCAATCTTTAAGTTATGACATTATTTGGCTACTCTATCTGATTTGAAGAGTGAATATATATTGAAGTGTTGATATTTGTATAAAGAGAGTGTATCTGTATAATGTACTCAATGTATAATACAAGGGGTAGGTTTTCATAAGCATTGCTTCTGCGTACACCCTTTTGGTCATGTTATACTGAAATAAATAATTATTCATTCATTCATTCACATTTAAAAGTAAAGAAAAATGGTATGAATAAATGATACCATGGGGGAAAGACCGAAGCAGAAATAACAGTGGTTTTTCATTGACATATACAACCAAAATTCTTTAATTTACGATTAAATCAATGTAGTTTTCATATATTATACTGTATTAAATGTCTGCCTCTAGATATTTGATAAATGGTAAATGTCTTGGGCACAGAAAAGGCACCCACTTCATGACGGCCCATTTACAATATTTCCAAAAAACTTTTGATTAAAGGCAAAACACAAGCTACTGTGCCACAAAAACAATGACCATTAGATATGATTTGGTATTTTTGTTAACATGACAAGAAAACTTAATGCATGCTTTTTTACTTTTTGCCTTGTCATCCATGTTTTCTGTCCAATCGGAGCACTTCAAAGGAGGGTAAGTTATGATAAACTAATGAAACCTTAACTGGTATTTGTCAGGGTGCTTCACTGTGGTCCTTATGAAAATAAAGAAATACCTTCTAATTTATTTATCTCACATAATTTATTGAATCTAAGAGCACATTGGTTTGTGAAGTTTTAGTGAAGAAGAATTTTTAATTACTGAGGAATTCAGGCCACATCTTATTGTGGTGCAATTTTCTTCCTCAGGTTTTTTTACTTTTCTAAAGGCTGAATGATAATGTTTTATTTAGCAGGGCACCATATCCATGATATTGCAAGTAAAATAGATATTTACCATTTACATGAGCCCCAGGATGAATCAACTTGTAGTTGCAAGACAGGATCTTGCTCATCGTGAGATCTTTATGCATCCATATTTGAGCTGCAGACACACGTATACTAATTTAGTGTTTTACCATCTTTTCTAATTAAATGGCTTTTTCCTATAAACCATGCCCCCTTTTTATTATCTAGGTTCTAATTTATCAACAATTTGTTGTTGATGGTTGTAATAACTATCTTTTGGAAGTGTATTTCTTTATTTGCTATATTGTACCTTAACTTGCGTCTGAATAAAAACCTGAGCTTGAGTTTTGTTCTTATAGTTTTATCTTTTTCTAAAATAAAAGATTATTCACTCAACAAAGCAAACAGCAGTTTACTTTATTTACACCTGACAGACTCACATACTTTACAGTCTGAGCAAAAGAAAAACACAATAAAAAAAAATATCATTTTACACCCCTCATGCTTTTTGTTCTGCATCTGGATTCCAGCACAGTGGAGGCCATTTTTAAAACTTTCTACCACTGGAAGCAGAACAAAAAGAGTGAGTATGACAACCACAGCTGGATATACTGTCTGTTTGGGTCAATCTTCTAGATGACTGTGCCTCAGAACCCCCTTTTCGTTTCATGTCACATTGTCCTGTCGAGGCACCCAAACAACAAAGAAGAAGCTGATATAGGTGATGCTAATCTTAAAAAAATTTATATTGAGGACATTTTTATTCTTTTGCTCATGACCAACTAAATGTCCTTCAAATCTGCTCCTGTTTGACGACAGTAGAATTATATAGTTGATGAGATGTTATTCCAAAACATCTGTACCCAAGAATTCAGGGTAAAACTTCTTCATGTGCAGAACAGTGTCAGTTTGCAAACACATCAGGTGTTCTTGATTTGCAAGATTTCTCTGGAGTGCTTGTCGTTGCATCTGCTCATTTCAAATCCACATCAGTGGACAAACTCTTGTGTTTCTTGTATCACAAGTCAGAGCTGGGCCTGTTGCTGTTACTGGAGCTCATGGAGATGCTCTGGGTTTCGCTCATCGTCTTGATGATTGATGCTGCAGGAGAATGGAGCACCTTCCGTGAAATCCTCATCCTGCCATCTGTTGGGTCCCGTCCAAAGTATTTGACCTGTTAGCGTAAATCCAGAAAGAGACAATAAGTCATGAATGTGAACACAGGATACTTAGAATTCAGTTAATAGTTATTGATGTTTACCTGTATCTTCTGTCCCACATCTAAACCCAGAGCGCTCGGATGTTTGATCTAAAAATATATTAAAAAAAGGAATTAGTAGAAACACTCCAAGAAACACACAAGCAAACAGTATCGCAGGAAAATGTACTGACCCGTTTGTGGTCCAGTTGTGAATTGTGTAACAGGACGGCACTCATGTTAGGGTATAGTTTCACCATCACACCAATGTCCCTGAAGCAGAGCATTAAAAACTTGAGCACCATAACTAAAAGTCGTTTTGTTTAGACTGGTGCTTACAGCTTAGATCAAACACTGTCAACAAAGTCAACACTCCTATGTGTTGCTTTACCTTATCTCAGTGATGGTGGCAGTGTAGATGGCACCAAACTCCAGCTCCTGTTCTTGCTGCAATACCAAAAACAAATACACATTTCCTCTTTTCACATATATATTTTACATGGGCAGTAATGTTTTTTTTTTACAGTTTTCATAACAACTAATTCAGATTTATGATGGCTTAGACTCACGTCATCTTTGCATATTTCACTGATGAATTTATGGGCTTCATGCATGGCTTCTGGTGTTGGAGCAAACACTGAAAAGGTCTCCTCGTCTACCTGATTTATTGTGACACCTTAAAAGGGAAAAAAAATAAACACTTTATTTCAGACTGAATGAATAAAATGTTAATTTTTTTCCCCCCAAAGTTGTCATATCTATAATATGCATTGTACATCAGAGAGATACGAATTTCACACTGCAGCTTACCTGTTTGAGCCTGTAGCTTGCGTAAGTTGTAGCCACCTGGACCAACAAACCGTGCTCGTTTAGAAGCAGGCACCCGGACATTTTCTGCAGACAAAAAGTCATTCACATCAGCTGTCAGTATACACAGTTCAGTCAGTGTACAGGTTCTGTCAGTTTCTTTTATATTTGAAATGCAAATACTTGTGTTTAAACACAAAACTTGCCGACAACAGGTCCATTCTCTTTCTGAGTCTCTCTGGGTTTTTGCAAACATTTATTCATGATGCCCAAGATCTCCCTCTTTGCCACTGGAACATTAGATTTTTGAGAGTGTCATTCATCCATCAAAAACTCTCATATTCTTCATAATTTGTAAGTGTTTATTTTCCCTGCTGCATGACCGTACCTGTTCCCTGTTGGATGGCCTCCATGACCAGCCTCAGAGGCAAACCTGGGATCTTCACATCAGCCTAGAGGTTAAATAAAGTGTATAAATAGACAATGAGAACTTCAAGTAGCACAGTTGGGTATTGTTTATAAGGTATTGCATTGAAAGGCTGCAGAAGTAGCATATTTAAAGCATTAAATACCACTAATACTCAACAATATTACAATTCAACATAGTTCAAACTTATTTTCCACATTAAACTCTTTTATACTTTCAAAGCAAAACAGTAAACCCACAGCACCAAATTCAATTAATCAAACTCTGAACATGGATCAGGTGTAAAATTCTTTTGAAAACAGATATTTCTAAAAGAGGTCTCTCATTATCCTGCCAGTTCAAGCTGGAAGAGAAGCCGAACATTTTAAGAAACTTGCAAAAAGTAATCTGACACAGTACCTGTAAAGCAGTGATGCCCTTGTTTGTTCCTGCCAACTTGAAGTCCATGTCTCCAAGGTAGTCCTCTATTCCCTGGTTAGAGAATTTAAACAAGTCCACAATAAACATTTACGGCATAATTAAGCATGTACCTTACTTGGATAATAGTTATATTACTTGTGTAATACGCATGCATTACACATACAATCTCTTTCCTGCTTGATAATGATTGACAGTTAGTCACACAGAAACTAAGCTTATTACAGTGCACTATGTACCAGTATATCAGTTAATAATCTGTAGTCCTGGATCTCTGTAGGTGTCTCTGGGTTGGCTTTGGAGATGAGACCGACTGCTACACCTGCTACAGCAGAAGAGATGGGAACACCTGGGAGACAGACATAGAGATACAGTTTATTACACACTTTACTAAATGGGGGAAAACATGTCAACGCTAAACAGTCAAGATGTAATAACTTTTCATCTGAAAACATGTCTATTCAGATTGAAAGCATGATGAGAATGTTGAAAGAATATATGCACAGTGAAAAATTAGTTTTTAGTTTTGATAGTGGCACAGACCCATCCATACTGGAAAAACTATGCAAATATTAAATACAAGAATAAATGAAAATAACAACAGAGCCACGGTACCTGCGTCCATCAGAGCTAGACTACCTCCACATGCTGAGGCCATGGAAGAGGATCCTGAAAGAAAGCGGTAGAAACAGTAGGAGTGAGAAAGTGAGAAGGCATTCAGACACAGTCCCTCAGGTTCTTGTCTGACACATCCTGCCGGACAATGAACACATTTCCTGCACTGACTGTGTTGTTTGTACACTCTAAAAACCAGCGTCATCATCACTCTCACCATTTGACTCCAGCACCTCTGAAGTGACTCTTATAGTGAAGGGGAAATCTTTAGGGATGACTGGTCTCAGTGCTTTCTCAGCCAGGGCCCCTGAAAAATTTAATTTAAAAAACACTTACGCAAACATAAATATGAACAGGATGACCTTTGTCAATCAGATGCTTGATGGGAAGGCTGCCAAACATCAAAAACAAATTAAAGGTGTAACAGTAAGCACAAACCATGTCCAAGCTCTCTTCTGTTAATGCCTCCCATTTTTCCAATCTCATTGGTTGCGTATGGAGGGAACTGAAAATCAAGGTGTTTTTTTTAATTATTATTTCAATGCAGAATTCAATGATACAGAATCATCCTTCAAATGTTTCACAGAAACAATAAAAACAAAAAGATTTGACTTACTTCATAATGAAGCATGAAGTTTTTGTCTTTAATTCCACTGGAGAGGGAAACAGAAAGCTTTAATTGTCTTTCCAAATACTTTAATTGGTTTATAATAGTGGGTATGCCCTCTGTATGTAGGTTTAATTATGAAAATGAAGGATCTTTTTACCTTAAAGCAGTGGTAATGATATCTGCTTTGACACTGGATTCCAGTGAATCAAACGTGACACTGCAAAGTACCTGCAGGGACAGAATCAGGACATGGAAGTACCTCAAACTGTCAGAAGACTAATCACAGAAACAATCTTGAAAGCCACCACTGTATCTTGCCGTTTTATTTTGGTATTTATTCAATTATAAAAGAAGATTCTGGGGCTTTCTTGCAGCTGTGCGCTCACCTGTGTTTGTCCTCTTTGGAACAAAGCCGAGCCATGCAGTGGTTTGAAGAGGTCAACATCACAAGAAATGTTCCTCAAAGCAGTCAACCCCCTCCCATCACATCTACAAAGAAAGGTTGTTGCAGGAATTAAATAAGGACATAATGCGTCATGGAAATAAACATTTAGTTCACCAAAGAAACTGCTTACCTCTTGTACTCATTAAGCACTAAATTTCGGAAGATTTCCTTGCTCGCAACGTTGAAAGATTCAATGATTTCAAATGGCTCTGCCTGGGGAAATTTTTCTGCACATTAAAGACATGGATTAGCTGACAAATGGATATATACAGTATATATTTAATAAACAGAACCAACTGCACAATGTATGAAATGTAAATACATCAGTAAGTGTACAGCCCACTTAGATTTTTTAATAAAATATCCAACATTTAACAAGATCTACCTTTAAGGATCTCCTCAGTTTCTAGGCGGACTTTGTTGATAGCTTCATCTCTGGAAATCTAAACAAAATGCAATGAGAATATATGAAAAAAAAAAACATACATGAAAGAAAGATTACTCTGGTTTGGGTATGAAGCAATATTCTGCAATGTATAAGATGTTCATATCAGAAAATAGAGAAAAAAATTCAGAAAAATTAAGTCCCTTCAACCCATCTACAGTACAAGAGCTATCAGCCATGAACAAAAGAGAGAATTTTGAATTGACATAATAGAGGTTAAAAAGCTTTTACCTTATCATGGGTGTAGTCAGTGAAAACAGCATAGATCCTCTCAGAAGCTAATCTGCGTGTAAAAAAGGGGAAAAAAACATGGTAACTGACATCTACAGTTTTAAGTCATATTTTGCCACCCACTGATCTCAAAATCAAGTTGAAGTTCAGCTTATCACAGTTCAAGTAGTTCAAACAGGTAAGTCCTCAACATATTCTGTCCCTGTACTTTTGATTTAGGATATAAATCACTGAAAGCTAATTTGTTGATTCCATGAAACTATATAATTATATGCTGCTGATTTAGAACATTGACATGCTATCATATTTTGCATATGTATTCTTACACCACAAAAAACAGTTTCTTACTGTCTAACATGTTCCACCATGTCTTTTGGGGCAGTGAAGACCTTGACAGGGGTGCGCTTGGTGATCTTTTGTTCCCGCATCATTTGCTGGATGGTCAGTATGATCTGCTGGGTGTGTCTGACTCCCACCTTCACTGCATGGCAAAAGTCCTGCTGCAGCACGTTCTCAGCTGACGCCTCAATCATCACTAGCAAACAGAGAAGAACATGAGAGAAGCGCTACATGGTGAAATCAGCTTTAAAGGACAGGAGAAAGGCTTCCAATAACCTGCAAGGTTGAGCTGAATGCTGAGTATATAAGTTATGATGTCAGCTATATATACACCATACACTTTAGGTAGATTATATTGAAATGCTGATGTTTTTACTAACTTACCAACTTGACTGCTGGGAGCTCCAGCCACAATGAGGTTCAGAGTGCTGGAAGTCATCTCTAACCTGGTGGGATTTATCACCAGCTCTCCATCAACCAAGCCAACACGCACGGCTCCTGAAAGATAAAGAAAACAGAGGTCAGCTAGACTTAAATAAAACTGCAATAATTGACTGAAAATTGAAGACTATTGACTAGATTATAAGTTGTTACAGCCTACCAATTGGTCCATTCCAGGGGATGTCAGACAGGGCCAAGGCAGCCGAAGCTGAAAGAAAATAATATTCAAGCTAAGGATATAAAAAGCTGTGATCTATTAAAAACATTAGGTTGCTGTGATGGAACTCACCTGCATTGATAGCCAGCACATCTGGATCATTGACACCATCAACAGCCAGCAGGTTACACAGAACCTGAAAAGAAAAAAAAACATTAGGGACGGATTTACATTTCTGTTATCTTTGTTTATGGATATGGACTTTGAACTGGTGCAAAAACTTTCATTCTGAGCTGACCTGGGTGTCGTAAAAGTATCCTGGAGGGAACAGCGGTCTTATGGATCTGTCTGAAAAGTAGAAATACATCCAAGTGTTATTTAAAAGACTCAGGTCTATGGCATACACTGCCAAACAACACAAATACACCCCCTTGACATCATTTGTCAACATTCTTGTGAACTCACCGATTAGTCTGCTCGTGAGGATCTCATGGTCTGTGGTGCCAAGCTCTCGCCTCAGATAGTTAGTGGGGATTCGACCTGCAGCAGCTGCTTTCTGTCTGTAATCCACCTGTCAATCAACGTACAAACTGATTTACATACAGCTCACAATTATTCTGCCCTAACAATAATTTTTTATGGCTGAATGAGACAATCAATCCGATAGAAAGGAAAATTAACTAAATATGAACAATAAACTCTCCAAAGTATCAGTCTACAAACAAAGATAATTGTGTTTTTTACAGTCAGGTTAGGAAACATACCACAAGAGGCATAAACTGAGATGGAGAAGGTTTTGTTTTGCTCACAGCAGTCACCATTACAGAGGTATCTCCCAGCTATAAAGAGAGAAAAAGATCATGACATGGTTAATACAGGCTTTAAATATGTGTGCACAGTCACGCTGATACAGCAATAAGAAAACATGGAGATGTTTGGGAACATGTACTTAAACGGATATTCCGGCGTAAAATTAATTTAGGGTCGAACACACCGTAACACCGAGTTAGACACCCCCTTGAGAGACGAATGTTGCCGACCGCTTGATTCTCTAGTTATACCAACTTTAGTAACGACCGCAGGATAGCAATACACAGCGGTCTGAGGAGCCATAAACAAACCTCAACCAAAACGCCACTCTATAGCCACAAATAATGCTCAGAACAGCACCTAACTTCATCAAGAGTACATATAGAGTCCCAGCCACAGCACTAGCCACCAAACATCTTCTTAACTTAAATTAATTAGGCAAAATTAAAAAAGATGTTTGGTGGCTAGTGCTGTGGCTGGGACCCTATATGTACTGTTGATGAAGTTAGGTACTGTTCTGAGCATTATTTGTGGTTATAGAGTGGCGTTTTGGTTGAGGTTTGTGTGTGGCTACTCAGACCGCTTTGTAT
The DNA here is from genome assembly GCA_962446985.1 of Xyrichtys novacula. Classification (NCBI taxonomy): domain Eukaryota; kingdom Metazoa; phylum Chordata; class Actinopteri; order Labriformes; family Labridae; genus Xyrichtys; species Xyrichtys novacula. The sequence goes on along the minus strand of OY660874.1, from coordinate 17,501,929 downwards.
TGCTATAGTGCGGTCGTTACTAAAGTTGGTAAAACTAGAGAAGCAAGCGGTCGGCAACATTCATTTCTTGAAGGGGTGTCACACTCGGTGTTATAGTGTGTTTGACCCTAAATTAATTTTACGCTGGAATATCCCTTTAAAGATAGCACTCCTCTATGAAGCTCCTCTGGCACCTGTTTGTTGAAACCTTTCATTACCTTGACAACAGCAGATCCATCGGCAAATTTTGCAAGCCTCCCTGTTGAGATCTCAAGTTTCCTGCAAAGTCAGTGAGAAAACATGAGCATGTTCAGGTTTCTGTCATTTCTGTAAGGAGTCACTCTGAGTCCTGAATACCGACACCTTAGAGTGATCTATTCTGAGGTCCGAACAAGGATTAAATATACACAAATATACATCAGCTTTACCCACAGATACCAAAAGAATCTCATCATCTCACACCTTTCTTGTTGACGTTAAAAATATGTGAATAGATTATGGAAAGTCAACTCACTTTTCCCCAAGGACCACTGCGAGGCTGCGTTCGTTAGCGTTACTCCTGTAAACACTTTGGTGACATAGACGGACATGAGGGCGGGCAAACGAGTATCCCAGTCGGAGTAGATACCTCATATTTGCTGATTACTAAAAGCTAAAGAAAAAACAATAAAATAAACGAGTCTTTACAATTAAGCTATACGCGTGGGGGCTGCCATGACAGTTTCTTGCTCGCACGGAATGACGTAACAGCACCTTGTCCTCTGATTGGACTGACTGAGAAGATGTGTAACATCAAATGTGTCCGTTCTTGTCGATGGGCTGTTCCGTTTAGAATACTTTTACTTATTATTTTGATTATAGATTAAGAATACTCGTGTTTTACGTTGAATAAAAGCGCATATTTCATAATTAATTAATGTCTGTAGCAATGTAGTACATAATGTACTGTCCGTGTGTTCTGAAGCACCAAGTTTTGTCTATCTGTTCGTCTTTATAATCTATAGTATTCGAGCAGAGGCGGCCCAAGGCGCGCAAAGAACCAAGCGCCTGCTTAGGGGCCCATGGGCACTAGGGGGCCCCCCAAGAGCAGTTAACAGAAAAACTATACATACTTGAATGTAAATTAAAGCAGTTTTTTTAATTATCATTTTTACTTCAACTTTTGCACATAGTAACACACATTTACATAGATTTAAGACTTAATTATTCAACATCATATTTGTTTTTTTAAACCATTGTCATAACCTTGTTTCGGGTATCTCTGTTCATCATTATTATTGAAGTATTTGCTTGATATTTGATTTAATTCTGTCTGTTTTTGTACAATTTAATTTGTTATTATTTGTATGTATCGAAGTGATTTTATTTGTTGTTGCACTTTATTATTGTTCTTGCACTACAAATTATTGTATAATTATTGGTTGACTCTTGAAGGACCTCCTGAGGAAACATGGATCAGAGAAGAGGTGCTGTGAGACAGGTGGAGTATCCTGTTACACGTAAGGTTATGTCTTTAGGATGTAGCAGTCCTGATTTTCTTTCACATAGGTCACATCAAAAAAAAATTAAGATCTTCTCTTGGTGTGTATTTGTGAAATAAGTGATTAAAATATTTCCTTCGCTTCATACTCTTTTCACACAGAAAGGCCTGTTTGAAGCTTCTCAACCACCTTCCGAGTCTGCCTAAAGAAGAGGTCTCTTCATTTGACAAGTATTGCTCTGACTCACCAAGACCACACTGCTACACACCTGCTGCTCCAAAGACAGTAACTGAAAGAACTCTGATCAGAGCCATTGTTTTCTGCTGCTCCTGGGGGACTTTGAGGATTATTTAGAGAAAGGCTGTCTATAAAAGTCTTTATCCCCACCCAGAACCTGCTCTACTGTCTTAGCAAAAAGAGGTGCAATAATCTGGCTCATCGTATCAAGGGGGAATGTAACAATAGCTTCCCTATTTTTGATAATTCAGTGTTTGTACTGTGGCTATGTAATTTACCATAAGTGTTTGAATTGCCTTTTGAGGCCTCACATTGTTAAATATTTGTATGTAATTTATTATTTTTTGCCATTTTTTGAATATTGTTTTTAAAATAAATCACGATACATCTTGAAATAGACCATTTGCATTACTATCAAATTTTCCCTCAGGGATCAATAAAGTTAATCTTATTTTATCTTTATTTTAAACCAGTAGTATCAGCTCCAATAGCTTTAATAGCTTTTTGTTATTAAGTAGTGCTTTCCATCAATATGCTCATTCATATAATTTTGCACCACTCTTTTTTTTTTTTTTTTTACAATGCTCAACAACCTATTTCTATTTTTTTTAAATAGGTGGGGTGCAGTTCTCATACTGTTTTTGCTTGGATTGTCTTCAATGTTCATGGCTTGAACTATTATCAGTGGTGTCACACACGTACACACATATGTACCTACCTTTATATGCCTATATGTACCTTTTCAACATCTATGCCTCTTTATTTTTATCATTTAATATCTTTTTGTTATTCTTCTACCTTACAAGGACAGATGGGGTGTTGCTGTCATTGGTGCTTAAAAATTATCACTCAATAGTATCTTTGAAATGAAATTAACCCATTTTTACCTTGATCTAACCCTAAGTTATGTGTGTATATGATCTGTACATGTACATGTGTGTCCCCTTTCTCTCCCAGACTAGACAATGTAGTGGGTCTCTCTCCAAGGCCTTTCAGCAGCCACAACAAGACTGTTTCCTCTCCCTCCCTGCAATTGTATTACAGCCAGGCCCAGAGGAAACAGTCTTCACCAGGGTTAGACCGTACCCTGACCTGTTCTGTTTGCCAGCTGTTTTCTGCTACCATAATGAACCCATTGTCATATCACACCTGGATCAAGCTACACCCTTATATGCATCAAAAAATCGATCGTTTTCACACAAAGTTAGGAATCGTTTCAGATGTTTGGGTTTGTCATTTAGTTTGGAACTTATATATATGCTTAATTGCAGTAGACTTAGAAATATTTTTTTTCTTTCACAACAAGGTAAAAACAAAGTGAGCCCAAATTAACATGATTATATTTGGTTTTTAGAAAGTTAGCCTTTTCTTTAATCATGGTATTTCTCACATTTGAAGCACTTTGTGACCCTGTTTTGAAAAGTGCAATATAAATAAAGTTTGTTATTATTATTATTATTATTATTATTATTATTATTATTAATTTAAAAGATAACTCTCGATGCACCCATGTGGAAGATCTCATTCCAAACCAGTGCTCCAGCTGTTGAACTAAGTGGTCAGTGATACAGCCAGGAATGATACTTTTTAACATTAAAGCATTGAAAAAAATCTTTCTTAATGCTTGATATAATGTGTCCTAAAATGAGACTATAAAGTAAAAGCAAATCCTGACAAAAGGTAGCTATAAATTTGACAGATTATGGTTGTTGCAGATTTCCCACTACAGTTTGCAAATGCTGATATCTATGCTGCAACATGTGCACTGTCATACATGTTCTGCAGAAAACAAGACACAACAGGTCTATTCAGGACCCCTTACTGTTTAGCCTCAAGCTGAAGCACCAACCACAGCGACCGTTATGATGAATGCAAATGAGAATCCCTGCTTACCCAGCAGCGACCCCACTTCTGCTAAAACGTGCTTATGCGGGAGAAACCATAAAGTATTTATTCAGGAAAGAGGTGACCCGGGTCCCCAGCTCCCAAATCAATTGATTGTGTTTTAATAAGATCTGTGGCCACACCACCAGAGCTATTTATCAGTTGTCGATTAGGTGTCTCCTACCTCCAAGAGTGTGTGTCTTATCATTTAGTCATTACTTGGCTGCTGCAGTAAGTAAAAGAAAAACTGTGTTTTTGATGCAGAAATAAATTGATGTTCAAAATGCATTTCTTGTTCCAGATTTGTAGTCAATAGCTGCATTCATCACTGTAATCCCCATAGCAGAATCATGCAGCAAGACCTTGTTTTTTTCAGACTGAATTTTATCCTACATAAAAAAATAACATTCTGTGATTCGGCTTCTTTAAACAGTTAGCCATTATTTTTCTTACCAGTGTATATAGACAAATTAAATATCTTAGTTGCTAAGAGACACTTTCTAATGTTTTTCACCTTCCTCTGTGAAATTTTGGACCAACAACCTAAGTCAATCCAGAAAATAACCATTTGCAAATCTAAATGCAATTCCCACATAGAGAAATGCACAATTTCACTAATTTGACAAACTTTTTTCAACCTTCTCTATAGGCTGTAACTCCTACTGTGTTTTGCACATTTACATTAGTCCCTTTCAGCATTACCCACCAGGTGTCAGCAGCTTACTACTTGCCCTATACAGCTCTACTGTACTGGATGCAGTAAATGCAGACAAAGATACAGTATGAATCTACAGAGCTTGCACTATACATAGATTTAATGAAGGTAGAAAAATTAGCCTGTCATAGCCTTTTAGTTTTAACAGCTGCAACTTAACATTGACACATCCCATTTAGATAGTGTACAAATTCACAGCATTTATTTCAGAACACCTCTTCAGATACTCTTCGATTATCTGAAAATCCTAATTGACACCAAAACCTTAGAAAGAAGTCATGAGAGAAAGAGACGTTTGATCAGTGCCCTATTTTTCCTTCTAGAGCAGGGAGGCGGAGGGAGATGCACACTAGAGGCAGAGAGGAGGCGGTCCTAAGTGTCCTCCAGTCATCCTCTCTCTGCACTCTCTCCCTGTTCACTTCAATGCTGCATTTGACCAGCAGTAGACATGGGTGTGAAGACTAAGTGGTAAGAAAAGACTTCAAAATTAACATGAGGAGTTAACCTGCGCTTTTTACACCTAAAGGACCCTCTTACCTGGATTTTTCCGCACTGGATATTTTCTTTTTACCTATTGGCGGGGCAGGAAAGTTTGCCGTTAGAATTCCTCCTCTCATCTTGTGCCAGTAACGGTCATTTTTCCACGCCGCTAGCTTAAAGCATACCTGGACCAGGTCTCATGTAGTCTCTCTATCATAGCTCCTTAGATAGAGAGCTAGCTATTGGACGCCAAAACAGAGGATACATCTAATTCAACAAAATGTAATTCTTTGTCCTTCTCCGGAGGTAGCCAAACCCAGCCGGTAGCATCTTAAAACAGCTGGGTTGAGTGGAGAAGATTGTGGCTTAACGTCTTTTTTTTCCTCCACCATAAGAAACCCCCGGACGTGTTGCAGTGGCCACCGCCAGCCAAAATGAGCGTCGATTTAATTGAATCAACTACATGAGTGGAGCCCAAACAAACATACATTTCTCCCGAGGAGTGCACTTTGGTTTTTTCTTTCTTCCATATTCGCTGAAATAAACGGCGCCCAGTTGCTCTGGAAAATATGGAAAGCGAGATTTTCACCCCTCTGCTGGAGCAGTTTATGCTATCACCGCTGGTGTGCTGGGTAAGCTCCTCTTTGCTAATTAGCTATTCAAATATGGCTTAGGCTCACTAATTAACCGCCTGTACCCAACCCTGTACAGACATTTCTTTAAGAGTTTATTGATTATTTTAACACCCATTTGCTTCGCCAGGTGAAAACAGTCGGGCAGGCCACAGTGACCGATGGCTCAAAACTGTCGGAATATGTTGAATTGGTGGATGGGATTTACCTGAATGAGGTCATGCTTGAGATGTAAGTAATACATATACATTACAGACAAATCAAACTGTCTCCTGCCTGCACCACGATATGGTATATTAATGAAATGAGGGCATACAGACTGGGGTACACCATAAATCTTAAATTCATCGATTTTTCAAGATGAATATCTGCTTTTAACACATGGGAAAACTCTTCATTTAATGCATGTATACTTCTCTAGTGTTATGGTTATGTTTGTAACACCATTTTGATGCAGTTAAATAAGTTTTATTCAGCTTTTTGCTTACATTAGGTTGATTGGTGATAATATAGTTATGTAAAAACTGCTTTTTGGATGACAAGTATGCTTTGGGTTCATTTGTTGGTAAAGGCCTGAACCAAGCATGTAAATAATGAGCAAATTATTAATTATAGAGTAAATTACTGAAATAACACTGTATGGTTTGATTCACAGTACGCTCTATAACCTTTATGATAAGTTTTTCATACATTTTTTTCTAATATTGTGCAGCCTTAATTCAGAAATTTAGCTTTGGACATTAAACACAATACAAATACATGCTTGTATCCCTCAAATCCTGCAATATATGTTAGCCACTGCCAAGAACTAGACCAGTTTGTTCTGTATTCCCTGCTGTTTATATGACAAGAATGCTTTGGGTTCGTTTGTTGGTGAAGGCCTGTACCAAGCATGGTAATAATGAGAAATGTCTTGTCACAAATCATAAATTATAGAATGAATGACGGCTAATTTTTAATTGTTTGTATGACTGTGAAATAGCACTGTATGGTTTGATTCACAGTATGTTGTATAACCTTTCTAATATTGTGCAGCCTAAATTCAGACATTTTGCTTTTCATTCTTGTTTCCCTTAAATCCTGCAATATATATTAGCCACTACTAAGACCCAGACCAGTTTGCTCTGTATTCCCTGCCTAGCACTTGAAATTTGTCTGCTGATGTGAATGTAGGCTAAGCACAAAGGGACCATGTATTGGGGGCAGTGATGGGTCACACTGTCAGAAATCTCTGCAGACAGTTATTGTTAGGATCCCTCCAAGCCATGTGGTTCAGCCCACCACAAGCATCCATAGTTAGAAGGAGGCAGCTCAACTGCTTTTAGTATCTCAGTGTTTTTCTCTCCGGTCACCCCTATACTGTCATCTGCAGCAGACTGGAAGACACCCCGCCCCTGGAAGCTCTAGTCTAATGTTTCCATGCTGTGCTGAGGATTAATCTAGAAATGGCAGCCTTGAGAAGAACCACTAATAGCTGCAGAATCTACATGCACATGACACAGCAATGTAGAGCATTCATTCATGTTGCAATCTAGTCACACATTAGCTTGTTTTTATGGAATTAAATAGGGAAGTGGATGCTTTGGCAGGTCTCTTTATTGTGAGACAGCATTGGTTCCCGGAGAAGACAAGGCATTGGGTTACAAATCTTTCCAGTCTCTTTATGACAAATTGTTTGCCAAAAGACAGCTTCCATTTCCTTTTTCTGGCTTAAACTGTTACTTCCTGCTACCAAGGCATTTTTAAAATATTTTCCTCTAATGCCACACTCCACACAGTCAGCATTTACTCCTTTTCACCAGTTAAGCAGCACACCAAATAACTCTTTTTTTTTTTTTTCTGAGGTTTGTCAATAAGGGGAATAAGGTTGAGTTTGTCTCCTACACAGGCCTACTTCTGTATGTCTGTCTGTACAGCTTTTTAATGCGAGTAATTTGAAAAGGGTTCCACTTGTCTCAGTTGATTAATTGTGACTCCCAGTTTCCTATCTCGGTTTGTTGTCCCCCCCTCCCCACTCTGACCTCCTACTGTTTTGCTGCATCACCCTACTTAGCTACCTACCTTCACATTCAAGCTTCCACTTCCATCCCTGTTTCCCATGCTTGTTTGTCTTCCCCCTCTTATTCTTCCTCAAGGCTGCATCCCCACTCTCAGAGGAGGCCTTTAAAATAACACACGTTTAGGGAGGTTAGTGCAAGTTCATTTGGACGACTTGGGTGTCTGTCCTCTTCCATGCACAGTCTCTGTGAAATGAACTGTTCGGCAGTATTTTTAGAGCATTTTGCCCAGTGGGACATTGAATACTGGAAAACAACCAGGAGGTTATGAGGGGGAAGGGTTGGAAGAGTTGGCAAGACAGGAAATGATTTGCCAGGATTCTTAACCACAACAGAGAAGATGAGCAAAGAATTGGTCAGAGTTTGGCATGCATAAGGCAAACGTTTGGCTGGTTTGCAGAGATTGAGGTGTGTGTGACTAGTTGCTAAGGAAGAATTCTTTTTGAAAATGAATGGAAAAAGAAAGAAAAGTCAGCATTGGTCTGTAATGAACTTACTAAGTGATCGCCTGACAGGATGTAGGGGATTGCCAGTGATAGCTAGCCCTTTGTGTTTATATATGTATGTGGTTGTGTTTGTGTGTGTGTCTATGTGCATGTGCAATTTTCTGCAGGGCTTCTGTGTGTGCGTGTGTGTGTGTGTGGGGGGGGGGGGTTTAAGTGTATCTGGGTGTTTTCTTTGGTGCGTTTTGTTTTAAACTGAGGCAGCTGTTGGTAGTCGTCTTGCCCAGGCACCCACCCACACAGAGGGCCCACAGTGCTGGTCAGATGTTGGTGAGACTGCTCTTTGTCTGTCTCTCCCTGCCTACTAGCTCTAAAATTGACTGTATCATCAGCTTAAATACATATCACAATGTGTGTTTAAGCTCATAATTTATCTCAATTTTGCTGCAGTTGCGGGGAAACCTGCATGTTGTTGCTGGACCTGAGGTTAGTGATAAAGGGGAGACATTTAGTGATATAGGCTACTCTGTTCAAGGTGTATTCATACATGAATCTTTACGTTGACTTGAAATACATAAGTGTTCATTAAGATATCCGTCTCGTCATCACTCTTAACTTTCATTAGAGGTTGCTTAAACCAGAAATGGGTTGACCAACTTAGTTGAATGAACTGTTGGACTGTAGGGGATAAACAATGTGTATTTGCTCCAGTTCTTAGTGTGTCACAAACACACTTTCATCTCTCTTTCTCTCCCCTTTCTTAATTTTCAATCCAATTCGGTGATGCTTTGTTGACATGAAATGTGTCTCTCTTATTTCTCTCTTCTTGTTTCTTTCTCTTATTTCTCTCTCTCTCTTTCTCTTCTTACTTCTTAAGCTTACAATTGATCCAGACATGCTAAAAAGTGCCTGTCTCTGTAAGCTTCTAGCCATAAGTAGCTGCCTCACACACCTAAAACAAAGCTTTTATCGCACTGCAAAATGTTGAATGGAAAACACTCTAATGAAATATAAGCATTAGTGGAGGAAAGTTGGAAAAGGCCACTGTACTTTAGTCAAAGATGCTTGAGCTTTAGCCATATTTACCGGTGATGTCAGCTGTTGCACTGTAAGCTGAAGTGTTCCGGTCTAAATGTCTCCTTATGGCCTCATTGAAGACATGGCAGACAGGCTGGCAGCAGTTGTTATCAGGACACCATGGGAGAGAGAACCTGGGATTATCTAACGGTTTGCTGACACCCAGATGGCACCGTGTCCCTTCCCCCTTTTGCCCTCTTGTGACTGACATTACCCAGCCAATTAGATTGCCCTCCTCTGCACTGTCAAACCAATTGGTTTTCCCGCTCAGCAAGAGGGAGCCAATTAAATTTTTGTCAGGGTGACAACCGTCCTGTTAAATTCTTTGTTTTGCTGCCAGTGCTGCCAACCCATGCTGGCTTGTTGGCCTGTTTGGTGAACAGGTTAATCTGTCCTCCTCAAACTTATGGAAAGAGAGTTATGTGAGGTATATACACCTACAATTATCAAAAGAGATTTAGAAGATCTTGTTTGATTTATATGTAGGGGAGATCTTTTTTTTGAGAATTAAACTTTCATTTTCCCGATCTACAAGTTTAGTTGACCCAACTTCAACCCTAAAAGCTGGAGAAAGAAAGACCCAAGCATAAGAAATTGAAATATATTGGCATTACTGAAGAATGTTGTTTTTTGGGTTGCTGTTTCTAATGGTCTTAGTATTCAGACAGATCTTTGCATGTCTATAAAAGCTATAAAGCTATTTACAGCTGTGGCACTTGTGGGAATTAGATCACAAACAAAGGCAGCCCCCAGCATTTTCACCTTGATATTGTTTTCTGAGAAAAACCTGCAGACATGGGTACTTGCCTACAGGGTTGGGTACCATCTCAGTTTGTATTGATTCTGGCTCTGATTCCAGTTCTTGATTCCAATTCTGTTTTTTAGCTGGTACATACAAAAACGTTATTTTCTTTTTGTCCTCCATTTATAAAAAATAAACACCACTCTTATAAGGATCGACCAGTATGGAAAATTAAAAACCTAAACTAAATACTAAACTCAAAATCAACATGCATCATGTGCCACAGAGACCTAACCCCTTCACTTCATTGAAGCCAGTCTTTAGGGCCACATTACAGTGAATCACATACAGGATGTAGCCCTCACTATGCTTGTCATCACTTCCTTTCATGCCAAAAATGGTTTGTTGACACACCATGTACACACAAACACTCACAGAATTTGACCAATGGTTCTGAAGAAGAGTGTTTGTTCAATCTCTGGACTTGTTGTACAGCAAAAAAGACTTCAACAAGAGACCAACTGTTTTGATTATGGTCATGCTTTTTGTATGGCCCTGTTGCTGCAGTAGAGTATTAGACTATTCTATTAGACTTAACTATCTTGCAATGTTTTGTGATTACCAGGAGAGTCTAGAAAAGGCCACAAACAAAGAAACATATGAGTAGCTTCTCTCCGGGTTTTTATTTTGATGTTATATTTTTCATTTTCCCTTTGCTCTTAAAATTTGAACTCCCTCAAGAAACTTGGACGTACTAGTCATCATACTTGGTTAAAACAAATGGAATTTATAAAAGATCCTCAAAACACTGTTAGGAATATCATAACGTGAAATTTCCTCATTTTTGTCGTGTTGGCTGGGGTTTGCTCCAACCATCAGCTTAATTTTTTTTCACTCATTCAAATCCAAGTTTTCTCATTCCACTTTTTTGTCTCGACACTTACTGCTTCTGCACCCCATGCCTCGTGCCTTCTTTTTGGTAAATGTCTCACCTTAAGCATTTGTTGGCTCTCTCGGGCTTGTTACAGCAGAAATATTTGAGATTCCAGCTGCACCAGAGAAAAGAGATGGGCAGAGCTGCTGCTGGAATGTCATTCTGTTTGACTCTACTGCTGCTGCTGCTGCTGCTGCTGTGTGGACTGTGGCGTCCCCACCCTTCCACATCAAAGTGTAGAATTAATCTGGCATCTCTCATATTCATCTTTGTGCCACGCCACGCTCTGTCTGCCTAGCAGGAGGATGTGTATCGAGTCAGACAGGAAGCAGCAGCTGTGACCTTGAGAGGACAAAACTTTCACAAGGCTGTGTTAATGTGAGGCACTCAAAATCCCACTACCAGGAACATATTAAATCCCACAGGAACCTTTGTCAGATGTCAGGCGGAGTTTTTTTAATTTTTTTATTGCTGCCAATTTAAAAGTAAGAGAATTTATTTGACGTAAACTTTTAGATGCGCCGGTGCTTAAATAGTCATTGTTACAGCATGAATAGTTTGACCTGTATTTCTTTCCATTTAAAAGACAAATAGGAGTTAGTTGAGACTGAGGTCTTGTTCTAAAGATGTTTTTACTGAATTTCATTCTGTTTTATATTTCATTACACTTGATCAAATTTGTCTGTCTGTGTTTTTTGGCCATTTGCTGTAGCTGCTGCTAATGCAAACTCATAACTTCCTGCTTTTGTTTCATGTTATTGCCTCAGGGGACACAATCCTTCTTTTTCTTTACAGACTTTTGCTGTGACACATTTGCAGAAAACATTGAGTTTCATGAGCAGTAGTTTAACATTTCTGATCAATTATATCATTCTGTGAAGACAAAGCACAGCATAATTACCTTGTCCAACCAATGGTAATGTGCAGCATTTGATTTTATGTGGCATTGTGATACAAGCCTTTCTTTTGGGATGAACCAGATCCGGTGTAGTTCTGCAAGAATGAGTTTAATTGCCATCCCTATGGATACAGTGGTAGAGCAGAGGAATGAGAAGGGGCCTTGTGGAAACACCAAGACAAAAACAGGAGAGAAACAAGTCTTTGACATGACAAGAAAAGGAACTAGGGTGATGAGATCCACATACCAGTGGTTTGCGCTTTATATTCCACAGTTCCCGTAGTTGGAGAAGGTTGTAGGTGAGTCAATTTGGCTATCGGGTTTGCCAAATAGTTAAGTGTCAATTGAAATTCCAGCAATACAAATATGTTGGGTTTTGTAATATCCTGACAGGCGATGCTATGTGTTCAATGTGCTGCAAACATTCAACATAGTGTGACATATTTGGCACTCGAAATCTACCATTTAGAAATGCAGTCAGTGTGTTAAAATGTAATCCAGTATAACAAGATTTCATTTTAACAAGATCAAGGCAGAGATCCAAGTGTTTCAACTGTCAGGCAAACATTTAAACTTGGCTTGTATCGAGGCTCCACTGAGTAAATCTTATAATTTGATTGCAGAGCAAAATACTCTCTTGAGTTACGCTTATCTATGCTCTCCTATTGGGTTGCTTTGTCACACAAAGTACTCCCTTTCAATCTTTGAGCCCCTATTGATCAGTCGGCTGGAAAGAGAATTCACAATCGAATCTGAGCATATGGATTGCTAAAATGGCTTTAATATCAGTGTTAAGTGAGGTGGATTCACTGAGGTGAAATTTAGCATTTTGAAAATCTCGACTCCAGGTTCCACTTTGTTGTGAGGTGATGACTTGTCCTAGGTAGTGTTTCAGGTGATAATCCAAATGTTTCAGACTCTGACCTACAAACTTATCCTGAACTGAACTGTTCACCTAAGCGAGGCCTCTAATAAGTGCTCATCCTCTAGATTTGTATTACTGTTAGCTGTTTGTCCTCTTGTGTGTCTCACAAACATCAGCACAAACACAAACAAATCCCCTGCTGTGTTTGGACAGTGCAGCTCGTGAGCTCTGTGCCCAACACGTGGCAAAATATAACCTCCATTGTTTTTTTTTTTGTTTTTTTCTTTGGTGTGTGTGTGTGTGTTTGCAATTTTAGCCTACTTTGTCTGTGTGAGCGTGTGCCTGCCTGGCTGCCCATCCTGACTGTAATGTAGCCTGTCATATATAGGTTAACACTGCTCCCCAAGTTACCCAGCCAATCAAAGCCAGGAGGAGGGAGGAGAAAGCCCATTGGCCCCAGGCGCTTCACAAGGCTGCAGTGGCTATCCACAGCACCGACAGAGTGGCTTATTGACTGGATGTCTGGCCAGCCTGCTCAGTAGCTGTCTCCCTTCCAGGCTGTCTGCCTGTGTATCCCTAATCTATTTGTTTAAAGTCTTAGGTTTACCATATCAGCAGGAACAGGGAGTGAGTCAATAAGTGGGATTTTTGACCCCAGTTGCTGTTTTAAGTCCCTGTATTTATTCATCTGCTGATCCACAGGGCAAGTCAGCCTGTCGTCTGCTTGTTCGGGGACTCAGAGATGGAGCAAAATAAACTAGAGGTGGATTGTATAGTGTTGTTGTGGTCATGTTGTTTTGATCGCCATGTTCTCGACTGACTATGACAGTGATGGAATGTGTGAACGAAGTGAACCTCGTCTTTGCTGCTTTTCTCCCTTTTTAGCCTCCTTCTGTCCTTCCAATAGACACACCCCCTCATTCACTGAACCACTGACCTCGCCCTGACAGGATTACAGCCTCCTCTATGCTTTTTAATTAACGGGTTAAATAGACCCCCTACTATGAACCTCAAAAGAGGCTGAGTGTGTGAGCGTGTGTATGGAGGGGGGGAAATCACATGACTGTTCATTTAGAGCACTATTGAAAAGAATCCTCTGTCCTTCTAATTAGCTTGATTCTGTGTGTGAGAGAGAGAGAGCGTGTGTGTGAGTGTGTGTGAGTGAGTGAGTGAGTGAGTGTGTGGCATATCAGGGGCTGATCAAGAGACTAACACATGCAGGCTGCTCACACTTGCCTTTTTCTCTGGGTAATGTAAAAAGCATCATGCTTTATTAAAATGTGATTTAAAATTTATAAATACATTATCTAATCACTACATTAGAAATAAATATATTACGGATGTTAGGCAGTGGTATAGATGTTTTGGAGCAACTCAGCAGTCAATTCAACATTTTTATTTTTATTTCTGTAAAAACTGGTTTTAATTTGCTTTGAGGAAGAAACACTGCAATGGTGTTGTTCAGTTATTAGGAAGATGCCACTCAAACAGAAGTCCCTCTGAATAAGGCAATATGTTCTTTAAAAGAGTCCTTCACCTTTAAACTTCTCTATCAAACAGAACAAGGCAGATAAGAAAAGAGAATTCTGGACTGTTTCTCTTTTTTCCTGTCTTGGTGATATTTCAGGATTGAGCTTGATTTAGCTGTTGGCTGATGCAGACACAGGCGGGGCTCCACCTTCAAGGGCACAGATGCAGACACATGCATGACTTCACATGTACTACACTACATGCATGCATGCATACATTCATAAGCAGTCAGGGCTGTCCTCCCCCATACTGATGGCATGTTGACCCTCATATATAGGTCATGCTACATACATGCTTTGAAGTCTGAGGTGCACATTATGAAGAGAGATCTGCTCTTTAACAGAATTGTTGTAAGGCTCAAAAAATCTTTGAGCACATGGCTAGATCTGTTTTCCCAGACAATCCCAAGGCAAGTGTAACATAAATTAATTACAGGAGTGATGTTTTTTTGGAGAGGGGTTGGGTAAGATTTTACTACTTTTCTCTTGTGGGATATATGCATGGCAGGGACAGGATGACCCTGTCAAAATATGATTCCTTTGATGCTGTTTGACGTCTGTGCACTTTTGAAGGCCTGAACAAATATGGACTATTTTCCTCAAAAGAGCCTTCTGGTGTAACAATACTATTTTTTTAAAGGTGGGCAATTAGACAAAGTAGTGCAAGAAGTAGGTTCTTATATCACAGATATGATGCAACGATTAGACCTATGCTGTGTTTAGTGTTAGTGGATTTAGTTTTTAATGTCTTAAAAACGGCCACTCCAACAAATTTTTAAACAGTACTGCTCATGCTATAAAAGGTAGCAGTAAGAAAACACTGACATATGGTTAACACGGGGACAGACATTGGCTGATAATCACACGGATTACTGATAAGTTCTGACAAGGTACCTGACAAATAGTCGGAATGTCAAGCATTCCAAGGGGACAGAAAAACGCAAACACAAACTGCGAGAAAGCTTCTTTTTGCATCAATTAGTGACATCACCAGTCTTGTCAGTGAGTATAATTCAAAACGAGTCTTGAGATGAAATTAGGTTTGGTATTCCAAAAGCAATTACCATAGATATGCAAATGGTGGCTTTCAAGATAACAGTGGCAGGGGAGGTGGTGCTGGTTTACCTTGTGGAATGTCTATAAGACTCACTAAAACATGTTGACACTTGTGATAACCTCAGTTGTCATGCATGCTCCCTTTTAATGTTCCTCTGACAACACACAGCCAGAGGAATACTTGGGCTCTTCGAAGAGTGCTAAATTACTTCTCCTTGATTGGGACAAACAGATGAAAATTAAGGACACAATTAAAGCTCTGAGAATATCTGGAATTCTTTACCTTTATACCTACAATCAGATAAATATCAATTCTGCTAACTGATAGTCATTGTTATAAAATATTTCCTATTGGTTTGATATTCAAGGAGAAACCTTCTGTTGACTGTATCATAAATCTGTGATGACGATGTGACCCCAAAATGCCTCTAGAAACCGTTAGAATTGAGTTTTTGTTGTCTGAAACTTAAATGAAACCCAGTGTAAGGGGCTGCAATTCTTTAGGCTGTCTTTGAATACGTGTTTTCTTTAACATGAATATGTGACTGACCCTGCTTGAACAAGGATTTACTGTCACTGTACTGCTAATGTCTCTAGCCAGACTCCTGCACATTTTTTCACTTTTTACAACATGATGTCAACTGACACAGGAATACAGTTGAAGGGCACATGCTTAGACGCAGTACTTTTGAGGGGATTTCTGCTGATATTGTCTGCGCTGCAGAAAAAGAGATTAACAGTCTGCTGTTTCTCCCCACCCAGAAATCCCAAAGCCACCGTGCAAAGGACCAACAAGAAAGTGAACAATGACCCTACGCTACGCATACAGAACCTCTCCATCCTCATCAGGCAAATAAAAGCCTACTATCAGGTAAGATTTCTTTACGCTGATAAACTACAAAGTCAGCTATCACTTCTCTGATGTTGCATGGATACAGATAAGTATATAAAAAAGTATAAGAAAGGCAATCTTATAAAGTATAAAAGTGGAATTTAGCTCCAGGTCACAACAAACAACTTGTTATCTCAAGTTGTTTACAAAAAGGTCCTCTCTATCCCCATGCAAGTTAATGCCTGAACTGGGGTGGTCTTCATCAGAAGCCCTTCCTTTTTCATTACATTGTAAAATATAGTCAGATAAATGGCTTTCTCTGAGTCATATAAAGAACTGGATGTGGGCAAAGACTTGACAGAGTAAACACAGATGTATCTGCAGATGTGCAAGTGTGCGACTTAACTGTGATGCGGTATGACCCACAGTCAGAGGAATTTGTGCATTACTTAAAAGTTGATATTGACATATTTAGTTTCAGTTTGACTGAGGTGTCCCCAGTGAACAACCCTTCACAAAGCAGCTTACAGCATTTCTTTAATGCTTACAAGAAAGATTTTGAAGCTTTGGTCAGAGAGCTGTGAAGGTGATTGAAGCCAAGTCACATGTGGTGAAGTCTTATCTCCTGCTCAGACCCTGATTACTGCCTGGCATTTGGCACGAGTCCATCAAGCCCTGAAACACATCAGTTTACAATCTCACCCCAGGTAATCATTACTTAGACTCAAACGGAAATGATCAATTAATGAGCTAAAAAGAAGGTCAAAAAGAAAGTGCAAGGGGCGACCTTTGTAGGAAAGACAGGCTCCCTTCTAACAAGATGCTGGAGAGTTAGCCCCAAACTTGTGAAAAGAAGCATTCAGAGCATATTTAAGGAAAGAAACACTTGTACAAAGCCATAGAGGCAGGTGGAAATGATATATTAATAGAATAAGCCAAATAAGCACTAGTAGACCTTACCTATTGGTGTGATCATTTTAAATGCTACATGGTTGATTTTTCTATGTAAAACAACTTCAGTGAGAATATTAGAGGCTAGATGCCAAAGATCCATGTAATCCTTATCAATAATCCATCTCACTGTAGATGCTACATTTGAAATCTTATCCGTTTCTGCTAAGTATTATGCACAATATTTCACAGAATACATCAAAAGTGAGAGGATGCAAAGTTTATGTTGACTTCAGTCTCTTCCAGCTTGTTAGCATACAATTAACATACAATACCTAGGGCTAAGGCTCAGTCTGGTTTTCTGGTATTTGGTTGGTTTTGATTTAATGTTCCTATGTTATTTGGACACAGAGGAAGTTATGAATCGTTGTTTAATTTGCTTTATTCCTTTGTGTTCCTGTAGATCTCTGTAGATGAATTTAAAGGGATATTTTAGTATATTTGAAATTGTGCACTATTTATTTAACGCAGCTAAACATGGGATCACAGAGGCTCCCGAGCAAACAGGTCAAATTGTTTGCCAAAATAGCTTCAATATGCAGAGTTAGCACCACCACCCTCAGATAGTCAATGTCAACAGATCTGCACAGGTTACACACTACTGTGATTGAGTGCTACTTTATCCAGAAAAAGCCTACATTGAACTTTTTATCTCTATTTCTAAAAACAAAAACTGCCAAAACATCTGAGTAGAGCCCGAGGTGTTCCCAGGACAGCTGAGAGACATTAATCACATTGAAACAGTTTTGAGAATTAATGACTCTCTACATAGATTCAATAGTGTCTCAGCTGGGTTTATGATGAAGGACCTAGCATGCTGCTGCAACTGTGCAGTGAGTTTAGGAATGTTATTAGGGCCAAGCAGTTGTACAGACAGACACAGATTTCCCACACATTAGGGTTAGTACGGTGACCCAAATCCTCAGGGGCTGTGGATTTGCATGAGTGTTAAAGGACTGTACTTTTGGTGTTATTCAAATAATGAATTAAATACAGAAAAAGATGATTCTTTAAAGTTATGCTTGAACTGGGTCTTCTTACATTTGATTTCTTGAGTTTTGTTTCTTAAGTTGATTGTAAACTTGTATTTGTTGTTCAAATTTGCCCCAGAAATCAAGTGGAGTTCCACTGATTATTTAATAGCTTTGTTAGCTCTGGTTTGCCTTGGCTCCAAACATCCTGTTAATCTCCCCTCTGTCATCTTATTAAACAGTCAGCCTATTGTGTAGACTTTGATGTTATAAACCCACCAAAGCTCCACAAAGCTGCCTCAAATTGTTAGCACAATAATCTGTCTCAGAGCTGTTAGGTCAGTGACCACGGAGGTCAAGTAGCAACCAGTTGAGTCGATGGATGATGAGATGAGGTGAAAGGGTTAACTGGGGGCTTTTTGGTGGCTTGGTTAGCAAGTAGATACAACCTGCATCTTTACAATCAGGGGTTCTACATGTTTAATTAAGTACAACCTTACTTTTGCATTAAGATTAGGGATGCACAATATTTATCGGACCGATAAAATATCGGCCGATTTGGGGGAAAATTACGTCATTTTTTATCGGTCCGATAGGTGCATTTTTCCGATAGAAAGATCCGATATATTAATGAAATTACGAGTAACGTTTGCAGGCGGAGCAGCCGCCCGACGCGCCTTACTCGCAGGTCCCAAGCCTGACCCCGTCACTGCCTGACTGATAATAAAATGTCTTCACCAGCATGGTCGTTTCTCTCAGTGGCAGAAGATGACAACAGCATTGCTATATGCAAAACCTGTTCAGCGAGGATTCCGAGAGGAGGAAAGAAGACGTCAAGTATTAACACAGCGAATCTGATTGCTCATCTGAAAAGTCGCCATCGCGGCGAAGCGGTAGTAAAAGAATATGAGACAGCCGCCGAAGCTGCTAGCGGTACTAAAGCTAAGACAACAACACTACGGAGGATCGATGTCCCCATTCAGCGGGCGTTTAAAAACTGCAAAAGCTTCTCAAGAGACAGCGAAAAGGCTAAAGCCATTAACGACAAAGTGATGGAGTTCATAGCGGTCGACGACCAGCCTTTTTCCGTCGTTGAGAACCCGGGTTTTCGCAAGTTAATTGCACACTTGGAGCCACGTTACACTCTCCCAAGCCGCCGCTTCTTCTCGGATGTGTCTCTTCCTGCACTCTATGATATTGTCGCCACATACATTCACAACCTGATCGACAAGAACGGACTACACGTGAGTTTTACCACAGACATATGGACGTCAGATGTTAGTCCGGTCAGCATGCTAAGCCTAACGTCTCATAATAGCTCCTTTACAGTTTACAGTTCTGTTGAACAGTTCAGGGGATCAAATGAAGTTCTGCTTTTTGCTCTGTTATTGTTATTTATAGCAAATGACCACATTTGAGGAGCCAAAAACTTTTGTTTGTTGTTCTAGATAGGCCAGAGCAACAGAAATATCAGTTTTCAATCACTGCATCCTGCACAAACTGCAGATTATATGAAGATTATAATAAATGTAAAAATATGAATTTATCGGTTATCGGTATCGGTATCGGCCATGAGAAGAAGAAAATTATCGGTTATCGGTATCGGTTGAAATTTTTCATATCGTGCATCACTAATTAAGATAAGAGTATTTGGTGATTTAAGCAGGGAAAGGATTATTTCATGGTAAACTCTGTGATGCTAGATTTTAATCAAGGACATCTGCATTATTTCCTGTTTACTTTTAGTTCCATTTTTGGACCTTTTAAAAGGAAACATAGGCTATTTCTGCTTGTTATTTTTCAGCATGAATTGAAAATGAACTGCACAGATTTTTTTGTCAAGTTAAGTCAGCCTCGGTCTGTGTGGCTGGAGTGTTGAATGGACATAAGTCATCCCCTCAACCTGTCAGTCTGTCTGTCATGTGAAGTTTCTGAAATGTGTGCCCTTTTCATGCTTTCAATGGTGATGATCCACAAGTGATGATGGCCTTAAAGGACAAAAACTTTATGTGATGCAAAAGTATGATCCACCATTCTACATGTTTTTATCATCAAACCTAATATCAATACAATTTCTGCAAAACAAACTCTCTATTGTTCTTCCATCCGGAGCATTACACATGGTTCCTCACTCAATACAAAATGTATGTGACAAGTTTAGGGGTTCTGTGCTTCAGTAGTTTCATGGCAATGCAAGATGACCGCCTATGTGGAAGTGGAGCGGTTTCCATGTAGACAAGGGGACGCCATATAAAAAAAACTATTTATATTAAGATGATTACCACAAATTGAAGCATACTTGCAGATGTGTTACATTTCTACCAAATCTGTTCTGCTAAATATAGCTGCATCTCAAATAGATAATCTGGTTGCTGGTATGAGTTTCTGTTCACCATCAAAAGACTCCAGTTTTTATTTGGGTCATTATGACGAAAGTCAGCTTTGTCCTTTGCTTTAGTGGTGCTATCTTTTTCTAGTTGTTGCTCTGTAGCTCACAGGTTTTATATTTCCAGAGCCACATGCATGAAGACAGAACAGTTGCAGACTGTGGCTAATGCGCTGAGCAGGTTTTCAAGTTACTGCACTACTCAGCACTTTTGCAGAGGACTCAGTGTAAGAGAAAGCCTTGTACGGTTGGTTGCTCCCTGTGATTCAATACATTGATTTCTCTTTAGACTCTTTATATTAAATTAACCCAGAGTTAATCTCATATCAGAGTTGGTCAGTGTAATGCCCAGTATGTTGTTTTTATCTTTATTCTAACCCAAACACTTATCCATTCCATATAAATCAGATTAAATGAAACTTTATTTATCCTCTTGGTAAGGTTCCCTCAAGGAAATTAAAATTACAGCGGCATAATTACACAAACTGGTGTCTGAAAGAAAGAAAGCAGGGGGGTAAGACTTTGTTCCACTTGCTGACTTGCCAAAGATTTCTCTCATGTTGAGTGATGGCTAATTCATTAACCTTTCTGAACCACAAGGGGCCAACAGTTAAGGACCTCTCTCTCTCTCTCCTCTCTCTCTCTCTCTCTGACTCTGCTCTCTCTCTCTCTCTCTCTCTCTGCTTCTTCGTAATCCTAGCACCATGCATGTGTACATATATCCCACATGGGAAAAGTGTGGAGATTAGATTGGTGTGGAACCTGTGAAATGTCAATTGGTGCAAGAGAAATTCAATAATGATGGTTTTCGTTTCATAGCATGAGCTCTCTTGGGCTGAGCGAACATAAGGAGTGTGTGTCAGCCTCTTAGCTTGTGTATGTGTTCATATTCTGTTATTGCTCTGGCACAGTAGATTGTGTAGGAGTAGGTCAATGTCTAGACAAGCTTCAGACTTCAGAATCTGTAGAATAGATCAAGATTAACTGCTGTGAGCATGTACGTGCTTGTCCAGGATACTGTACTGTACATTTTTGTCATTTAAAGGCAGACATGATTGCAGTAACAGTTTCCGAATGTCATTCAGGAATAATTTTGATTCTTCTGATTCTTGTATTTTGGTTTTCTGAGAGGGATGTGAACTTCTGCAGTTGCTTGGTCAACCTTCAGTCAGCTGGGGGTTTTCCTTATTTGTCTATCAGTCTAAAAATGTGCTGGGCCTCTTTTTAATTTAGTGTCCTTGGTTTGGCATACTTCAGCGGAGTGAAACATTAACTGTTGCCCGCTGAAGTAAATCCTTTGCATTTGAACTATTTTTTCTCAAAGCTAGTGAAGCTATGGTTATGATAAGTGGTCTGGGAGAGCATCTGGTGCAGTTGAAGTAAGACTTATTTGATTCAAACTAATACAGTGTGTGATATTGACTTCCAGAAACAGACATAGGTAATAAATCAACATTTTTACAAAAGAAAAATGGTTTGCACTAGTGTAATGTTTATTTTATGCAAAATATTGCGAATTGCTTTGCTGTAAATGAAACCTTTCCTCTCTCTCTCTCTCTCTCTCTCTCTCTCTCTCTCTCTCTCTCTCTCTCTCTCTCTCTCTCTCTCTCTCTCTCTCTCTCTCTCTCTCTCTCTCTCTCTCTCTCTCTCTCTCTCTCTCTCAAGTGTTGCTTAGAAAATAAAGGCAGGTCTGTCCTCTTTTTGCAACTGCTTTGGTTTGGGGTGTGGTGTAAAGGCTAGGAGTTCTGTTTTGAATGTTTAAAAGCCAACAGAGGCCACCATTCATGGTGGGCAGGCCTGGTCCAGAGTCTGGGCTCTGAGGATATAGGACAGATATCAAGCCTTTTATGTGTTGTATTTTTTATCTGTAGGCTAAACTGAGAGACAGACTTTTGCATCTTTAGACTTGAGACATTGTTGCTGTTTATATAAGAAATCTCTCAGTTTTAAACAACGTGATGTTAAATGTCTGTCATTTGTAATTTAACCACAATCTGAGAAAATAAACATGAGCATTTAACATTTGAGGAGATATAGCTGTCTCACCTTTTGAGCTTCCCTGCAAAGCTGTTCAGACACATTTGTTTAATTAGAGACTAGCTTTTACACACAGCTGCCATCTCAAATGTTATAAATTATTTTGCGTTACACCCACTTTTTAGCAAAGTTGTTTTCTGAGTTTAAGTTATTTAAGAGCCTCAACTACTGCCTGCTTTCCTGAGGAACTGAACTGGGTAACTGTATTTTCCTTGTTGACCTAAAGCCTCACAAAGATGCTCTGTTACTTGGCCAGATTAAAGCTGAATCACAGGCACAGACACTCAAACTTTCACTGATTTTCATGCATAGACTCATTCATTTCTGCCACATAATTAGGTAATATATTGTCATTTTTGTTTCAAACTTTAAAAGGTAGTTGTCACAATTATTACATCTTTTGCCTCATCTTGGTGCTTGGTCAAAAAAACACATATCTTCTGTTTTTATCTTTATCTTTGTTTGTCCTCTCTGGAATTCCCCATTCCCTCTTTGTCTTGTTGCTTCTCTCCGCATCAGTCATGAGCAAATCTGTTTATTAGGGCATGTGCCTCTAGCTGCAGGCTAGATGTGCGTGTTGTCATGCAGACTCACATGCTATAAACTCACATCTGAATCTCCTGTTGATAATGTTAAAGCACCTCGCCAGCTAGCATTATTGCTAACAATAACATAGACAGTGAGCACATTTTTTTAAAGGATTAAGTTATGAAATATTTAATTTGGGGCCATTTAGGGTTGATTGAATGGTTCAATAAATGTTGTCCTTTTTTAATTCTGCTCCTAAATTGATTCCTGTGTATAGTTGCTCTTTAAAATACTAACCATAACCAGACATTGAAACTAATGTTCCTAATGCTCCTAAATTTAACAAGTGCTATGAACAGCCTTGATTTAGCCTGAAGAAAAGCAATAAAATATCCCATCCAAGAAAAACTAATTATCAATATGAAGCCTAAACATGTTTTCTGGTGTGACACTCTTGCATCTGTTCAAATTAGTCATGCATTGTCCTTAATGTGATCACACAGAAGGAGAAGCTTTTGACAAAATGTCACCCCCTGTTATTCATTACCACCAAGCATTCTGGTTACCCTCTATCTGTGGATGCTCACTCATTTTCAGACATACTTGTACACAGAGATCCCCACTGTATTTTAGCTCACAAGACTTCATGTTAGGGGGTGTTTCCATTTATACACAGAACCACTGACCAATCACAGCGTACAGTATAATGACAGCATTTAGTGGAAATTGAACATTGGTCTACCAAAATAACCCAGCGGGTCATTTTGTTTGCAAGCGTTTCACCTACTTTGGCTGTTTCAGTGTGTGCCCACAAGTGCATAAGAGTACATTTGAAGGGGAATTTCTGGTGGTTTTGATGTGGACTAGGTTCCCATATGCTACAGGGAGCTATTTTTAGGCCTTATTAGTGTGGCTGTATTAAGGGGAAGCTGGATGCTTGCTTCTTGTTTTCTCAACACGGAACTAGAGCATGTAAGTTGGCAATAGGAGTTACTGGATTGTAGGGGAAAAGGTACAAGTAACATAAAGTTAATCCGCTGAAATCAGATTTTGAACTGTTTTCTTTTTGTCATTAAAGCTTTTTTTTTTTTTTTTACACAATTACACTTCAGTGGAACTAGTCCATTTCCAGACCACAAAATCCAGGTTACTGAGTCAACACATGCACTTTAAAGAATCACTGGTGCTCTGCAAATAAAAAAAAAATCTAACTGGGCTACATTAAAAACTGCACATCAGAGTTGAAACAACAAGGGGACAATTGGTGATGTTGCTGGTATTTTTTCATTTTTTTTATTGATGTCTTAAAAGGGCCATTTATTTCATGGACAAAAAGTAGATCAAAAAGTTGATTATTTTCCAATCAGTTTGTAAAGTGCCCTGGGGTTATTGTTGCGCCTCGTTTGGGGTGTTGGGCTTTCTTGTCCCACCTGCCTCCACCTTTAGAGATGAGCAGAGGGATCAACCCAACCACTCGTCCCGCCTCGGGGCTCTGTTGTTAAAAGCACTCAAGCTGATAGATAACTCTGCAGGACAAAAGAACAAGCTTCTAATGGCTCGTTTTCTCCACCTCCTCATGTCAAGAGATGATCTGTCCATCTGGCTGACAGCAGATCACGACTGCTGTTCTTTTTAGTCGCGTTGTTGAGCCAAGAGCAACTGTTGAGTTTTCTTTGTCAAGGCAAATCTAATCAAGTAAGAGAGCCATTGAAGATTTTTTTTAATTAAATGCTTAAATTACCAGAACATATTGATTATTTTTAGAGCAACCAGCACAGGACTTTTCTTCATTTGCCTCAGTTTGCTCTTCTTTGAAGTAAAAAGTCTTTTGCGGATTTAAGAGGCATCTTTAACAACAAAGTAAATTTATGTAAGATTAATCTGTATGAACCATTCACCTCGCAAGGAGAAACAGATTTAACATTATCGTCATGCCATTGTTTTTTATCTTCCTCAAACAAATGACCAGAGAGATCCAACAATGTCTGTCAGCACACCTTTTTTGATGGTTTACAACCCTGTCTGGCTGGTTGTGGCCAGCTTGTATCACCTCACAAATCTTTTGTTTCCCTGACTAAGGTACCTGTTAGCACCTCAGAAATAAGGAAAGAGAAAGGAAAGAAAAGCCTTAGGTCATACATTAAACAAGCGGCCGTAGCAACGCTGCTTCGCTCCTCGAACTGCACTGCGCAAACCCCTTTTGTGCTCTTGTGCATCTATTATAGCATCGAACAACAGGGGAAGCTCTCTCTGCATTGATTCAGTTCATGGGGATGCATTAAAAAGCGGTGCTAAGTGGTTTCGGTGAGTGTTTGTGTGAGATGTGAAAGGAAGAGGAAGCATGCTCCTTCCTATTGTTGGTGGTAATAACCTTTTCAAGTTCATAATCTCTGCAGTTTTTCAGCAGGAGAGAAGTCCGCAGTGCCATACCCAGGAGAGGGCTTATGTGTGTGTTTGTGTGTGTGTGAGAGAGAGAGAGAGCGAGAGAGCATGTTCGTTTGTACATGTACTGTACTATGTGTGTCAGACTTGCTTGTATGGGGAAAATGAACCCATCTCCTCGTTTCTATGGTAACACTCCATGTCTGCAGAGTGGGTGTGAATCAGGCTTTCAGGGTTCAGGCAGGATTTATACACACACACACACACACACACACACACCATCATAGACACATACATACTCACACATCCACACACACACACACACACACACACACACACACACACACACACACATCGTGGTAGTACAATTAGCCCCCTGTTTAAGCTGTGATGGTAGCGGAACTTGAGCTTAGGTGGAGAGACAGGGAGGAGTTGTGAAGTGATGTGGGTCTGTATGTGGGTGTGTGTGTATGTTGGTGAGGCCTTGTTTAACAGGCAGGGCTCCTGTGAGACAGAAACACAGCAGCCTTATCGCCTGTCCTCTGGCACTAATATCATCAACTTTCACAGATATAATTTTACCCCAGCATCACCCCTTGCCAGGTATTGCATTGGCCCCTCTTGCTTCTGTGTGAGATTACTTCACCCAGCTATTGACAGATTAACAAAGTATTATCTCTATTGTCAGCAGACGTCCATTCAGTCTGTATTTAGCACAAGACAATGGGGAAGGATTCTGAGGCTACAGTCATTTCTGTTGTGTATGTCTGCATCAAAATTAGCCGCATTGTCTGTTTTTTTTTTTAGGTTTGAATTCTCAACAGATTTCTTAAATGATCTAAAGTTCAAATTATTTCTCTGCTGCTTACATATCCATAGACATATGCTCAGTTCTAAAATTCAGACATGATGTATTTAATGAGTGGATTCCACTGCGTTAGACAGGCTCAACTTCCACAGATCCCGAATTCTATCATTCTGTCTAAATGTCTCTTTGGGATGTAAGATGAGCTGGAGTTGGGGATCGTGAATCCTGCCGGAATCAATAGCACAGCGAGATTGTGTTGGTACAGGAGGTTGGGGGAGGTAAGGAAAGCTGTTGCAAAGAGGAAGAGAGGAGGAGGAGGAGGAGGCAGATCAACACTGTGTCTGGAGTGTTAAATGACAGAAACCTACAGTATATCTCTCTACCAACATCCTCTCGATTTGTAGTTTCAGGTTATCCACTTGTCACCGTCAGTGTCCTTCATCATTCACTTGCTCATTGTGAAAATGTTGTCTCTTGAAAATTAAAATGAGGAACTATTTGTCATTTTCTGTGTGTGAATTGGATGTGATGAACTAGAACCATATTATGGAGTGACACAGTGTTTAAGCCAAGGACGTTTTTGCTGTCAAAGCTACAGTGAGGGAGGGAAAGCTTCCCAAATTGAAAGCTTTGTGAGCGTGTGTGCACGTGCATGCCTCACAGTGTTTGTATCCAATTGCCATGACATGATTGCCGTGGTGGCTGGTCCCCCTCCTGCAGTGTCCATCATGTTTTATGTATGTTAAGCCTTAGCCAGTTAATCCAAGAGGCGTATTGGTCTGCTGTAGTTTTGCTGTATAAGCCTGCTACTAATCCTCAAAGTATATTGCCACATCTTTCATAACTAATGTCGCTATAAGATTTGAGAAACTAAGGTGCTGCATTTTTATGTGAGACAGAAACAAAGTCACTTTGATTTAAAAGCCATAGCATACAGCTTCCAATTTGGAAATGGTCACAATGCTAACTCCTTTATGATTTACCTTAATCTCCAGACCCTGAGGCAGTTAAAATCTGAAAAATTGTAATTGGTGATTAAACTTCCCTCGCCATATGGTATGAAATATATACAGTGCACTACACCGATTTCTGCCTTGCAGAGGAAGAGATCAAACAGTTAGACTTCTATGCACTGCAGGGCAGGCACTGTGGTTTAGCTCAGCAGAAATCGATCGAGCATCTGGTCTGCATAAGTTCAGTAGCACAACAACATGTTTTTTTTTTTTTTAAATCTTTTATAATACCAGATTTAAGGGTTCAGATGAGAAAAGGCCTTAGAAACCAGTGTTCTGTTGACAATCTTCAAACAGACCCAGATCTAATCAGAGGACAACAGACTCACCAGTAGTTCAATTGACCCTAATGGGAAATAGGAAGGAGAGGAGGGAAAAGTGATGCTGATTAGGTGAAGTGTTGTACTAAACTCACAACTTCATTTTGCACTAGAGAGGAAAAAGGTTTTAGGAGCACACAGTCAGTTCAGCAATTTTGATATGGTGCAAACATAAACTCTCTTGAACTCAGAAGATGGAAAACCACTTGAAATAAATGATTTAGTGGTGGACCCTGAATTCCAAACTTACAAAATTTGTTAGTGTAAAACCCCTGGAACCAAGCCTTCACTGTTAATGTGCTCTGCACTTAGTTTTTGGGAAAAGGTAAATATTGGATGTTGAACGCTTTGATAATGGATTGCGGTGTTATTGAAGTATTTCTGGTGGTAAATAGAGAGTCAGAATGACAGAAAGGATAGCACAGCCTGTATGTTGCCACTGAAAGGGACAGGTGTGAGTGGGAATAAAATAGTTTTTAAAGGGAATAACAGGTTGTTGTGCGGAAGTTGAACTGTGTATGTAATCTGTTGCTATTAAGCTAAATATCCAGTGTTGGATATGTGCTCGGAGATGACTTATTTTCTTTACAGCTAAAAGCACATGTAGTAAGTTCAGTCAAAGCAGCACTTTTCAGCTTGAGTTTTGTAACTAAACTCTATTATGTTTTTTAAAAAAAGTCTCTGTGCTTCACAAGTAGTCAGAATGGCACATAGAAAAGAACAGTGACATGAAAAATTAACATATCAGCCCTTTCATAGTTGATTCCATTGAGCTAAAACGTTTTTTCTATTTTTAAAGAGAAAACTTAGTATTTGATCCAAAACTCTGAAGTCGTCTTTGATACTGATTTGAGTTGCTTTGTCCATTAAAACCCCCATAAGGGTTTTTTAATATCAGTAAATTGACTGAAATTTCATGATATCCTAAAGCAAAAAAGACCTGGTCAAAAGTCTGGGGATAATTTTTTTATTTTGCTGCTTGTAGATAAGTCTGACACATAAAGAATACCGCCATAAGTATCATTGCACTGCTGCTGTGACATTAGTTGCAGTGGTTAAACCCTTTTCCCTTTCCATGCAGCAGTTTATACATCTATAATGGGATGTTAAGGTAAAATGAAAATATTTAGAAGCAACCAAATGTATAGGGCATTGAAGCATCAAGCTTAAGTAGCTTGATTCATTTTTACAATAGTTGGAAACATTAGAAATGCAGTTTTCTAGTTCTGTCATTTACTTATTTTCTTCCACTTATCTTGGAGTGTGTGGTGACAGTAGGCGAAGAAGTTGACCCAGGCGTGTCTCCCCCAACATATTTTAACAGAATAAGACCCAATGATGTCAGATCGCCTGCCCCACACACCCCCGCCCCCACCTCCAGTACCTCAAACATGAGGTCATCCAATATGTATAGGACAGATTGTTATAGAAGGAGGAGTTGGGGACTTCTTCAAAACCGTTCACTTGAATAAGCCTCTTTGTCATGACATCAGCAGTTTTCTGCATAAACCAGTCAGCTGTGAGATGAAGTCAGGCTTCTTCTTTCTACCATCAGGTACACATGAAATATTCAAGGCTGCTGACTGTCATAAAGGTTTTTGATTTAATCAGAATTCTGTCTGGAATTAGTTGATACCTTTCCAAAGATTTGCAAAAATATTTTTAGTCATGACATGAAAGTATGATGTATAATGCATGATCAAATGGCTGTTTTGGTTGCTTCAAACACAATCCTTACAAACGCCAATCCTTACAGGCTATGTAGACACATGTCATGAATGAGTCTGTATGGGGGTTGTAAATTACTGCTCGTGATTTCAAGTTTCATGATTGACGCATGAAAGGAAGGGCTGAGGCAAAATCCACACCAGCAATTGAACCTACATAAATAATACCACTGTCACTCACACCATTTCTTGCACACTCACACAGTCACACAAACAGTCACAAAAACATTAGAAATTCTCAAAACATGAGAGCAAAACTCTTGTTCAGTGCGTATGATTGTAACTAGCAATTTTGCTGTCTCCCAGGCTGTATTAGTTTTCTGTGTCCAAACAATGTCTGTTATTTGACAGTGCTCCTGCTTGATACCACTGTCAGATTGCAGATATACTGCAAAAGCTATGAGAACAGTAAACATTTTACGATTTTAACTATAGATGGAAGCTGTCAAGAACTGTGATGTGCACTAAAACCATCTTCTCCTTGATCTTTAATTTTCATAGATAACACTTGTTTGGACAATTACAGTGTCAATAGCAATTAATCAGTTAACAGTTAACACCCAACTTTTCCTAAAGTGTCTAAATCTTCCATTTGCTTTAACAAGAGACATTTTTAGAGAGAAGCTTCAACACACAAGAAACTAATTTTAACTGTTACCTTGTGTAACTCTGGACTGGCACTTTTTCCTCCATATTTTCTTTTAACTTAATCAATGTTTTGTGTTTCTTTTTGCAACAGGAGACTCTCCAGCAGCTGGTGATGATGTCTTTACCAAATGTGTTGGTACTGGGCAGGAACCCACTGTCTGGTAAGTGTCAAAGTACTCAGCAATTGCACAGACATATGTATTACCAAAGCTCAACAAAAGAGTGAGACATTCTGATTTTGTGTTTGTCGACATTTCAAATTGAAAGCACAATGTTAAATTAGAGCACTTTATTGATCCCCAAAGGAAAATTCAACAATGACAGGATGGCAGGAAGTTGAGGACAAATTTATAATTTTAAGTGCTGTTAAATGTTTTGGGTTATTTTTATACTGACAAGGGAAAAACACTGATCACTGTTTTTTTTTTTCTATACCACATTTAAGACAAGATGGATGAGTTCTGTGTTTCTTGTTTGACAGAAACTTCTTTAGGTGATGGGTAGGAAACTGAATTAGTCTCATACCTTGAAAGAGCTATATACACTTTTAAAAATGTAAAGTATGCTATAAACCTCTTGGACCACATTCTCATTCAATACAACTTGTTTGTGGTCACTTAGATATTTAAACTTGTTTCTTATTGGCCACTTTTGACAAGATTTCATACAGGAATGGAAAAAAATAACACTGGCCTTAGAGCAGTCCTTGCAATCAGTTCAAGAGGGACAGGAGAGATTGAAGAGTGCTGGACTATTCTCAGTGCATTTCCATATGGCTGAAAACCCCAGTAATTTGCAGTGTGACAAATGTTGGGAAAGGCTTCAACACACTGCATTATTTTGAGATGCTATGTCCTTAACAAGACGTGTAAAGATATACCAAAACATAACAATTTGCCATCGTGGCTACAAGAAGATAAAAGACAAAAGATACAAGATTGCATGCACAGCTTGTGTACTTGTATCACCTCTTTGAGCACGAGAACCTTGACCTGCTTAACCCCGCCAGGTTATTTGATATGTCTGAGCAGCACCCTCTGAGAAACGGCGGCTCAGTGTCAAGTGTTTGCATTTTTTTAAAAAAGAGAAAAGTTTTGAAGTAGCTTGACCTCTGCAACCCTAAGGACCACTTGATATCCTGTGTGATCTCAGTGAAGCCACTGAGGAGAGGAATAACTAGTAGCAGGTTCTTGTTAAAAATTAAACTACCTGAGGAAATGAAAGCTTTGTTTGGATAGAGGGAAAGCAGTGGGATAAGAGGTTTATTTACCACTGATGTTCCTTTGGATATATTGCCCCCCATTGCAAACCCAAACTCCAACAAGTTGTTGGTTGTTTAACTGTAAGAGTGAGTATCTCTCCCTGAAATTTTACAGCATTTGTTGACATTTCTGCACAAGTTATCATCAGCTCTTGAAAGAGAAAGGTTGCTCGGCTTAGCTGGCAGAACTTGTTGAAAGATTTCTTTCTTTTTCAAGCAGGTGAAATAGCTTCGTAATCCCTCCTCTTCCCCAGCTGCT
Source organism: Xyrichtys novacula (assembly GCA_962446985.1). Taxonomy (NCBI): domain Eukaryota; kingdom Metazoa; phylum Chordata; class Actinopteri; order Labriformes; family Labridae; genus Xyrichtys; species Xyrichtys novacula. The sequence goes on along the minus strand of OY660874.1, from coordinate 17,470,797 downwards.
CTTGAAAACAATTTCAAAACAACCATCGCTGTGACTTATGGGTTTTCAGCACTTTTCAATAGTCCTTCAATGATACCTATTTGTCTTTTTTTAACACCCACACAAAGCTCAAACAATTGAACGATGAGAGGCTGCAGTAAGCACACAGATAAAGCACATATACCTTTATGTATAGTTGCCATAGTTAATTAATCTTTTCACTGGAGAAACTGATGCTGCCCTTCTAAAGTAAAGATAAATCTTAGTTTAATTATTATTTGACATCAACCACCATCATCAATTGTGCTGTTTCTTTTCTGTTATGTCTTTTTTGTTAGGTTTTCTACATATTTATTCACCTAATCATGATAACAGCCATCTTCTTACTTAACTATTTGTCAACAGTTTTGGCATGTTATTAATTACTTTGACTGCGGTTTAGATCTATACCCATTAGGGATGGGCTTTGTCAGGATTTTATTGACATTTTTGGTACCAAGATTGACTGCTCACCTTTAACAGTTTATCTGATTCAGCAAAAGGCGAATACTTGTTAAAGATTTTATCAGCGACCAGCAAAAAAACTGTGACATGACAATGGTTGCAGCCCAGTCCTCCAACAAAGACTGATAGATGATGTTGCATCTGATATTGAAAATATGGAAAGAAAAACTTTAAAATTACTGACTGTAATTTCATTGTTATAACACAAGGCTATATTTCTGGCCATTTGTTTTTGTTGTTATCGTGCTGTGTTGTCTACTTATACCTGTCTACAAAAAATAAGAGTTTAGACAGATGTTGCTAAAGCAGTTAATAGTACTATGTCAGCTGAACACAATGCCGACATGAAGGCAGCTTCAAGCTCGTAGCCCAGAGCAGGCAGAAAGCATTAGACTGCATTCCCAAAGGTTTCTTACGCCCTTTACCCTCTGGTCAGATAATCATTAAGTAAGTCAGACTAGCGGTGGCTGTGGAGTCTGGCTTTCTGGCTCAGTCGTCGCCAGCTGAAAGTCATTGGCCATGTGGCTTTTATTATGCTCCCATTCGGGGGGCAGGGGATGACTCTGTGTGTGTGTATGTGAATGCATGTACGCCCGTGTGTGTGTTTAGTGACAGAATGGGGGAGGGGTTCCTCCTAAACAACTAACAGTGGGATCCACTGTAGTACCCCCCAGGCTCAGTTCTACCTTAGTCTGCTCAGTGTATATATGGCGTCATTGTGAGATACACATTCACACACTTTGTTGTTTAGTCCGTCCTGAAACCTGTGGTAGTTCTGCAGGGATCCTGCCAGATTGTCTGTAAACAATAGACCTGTGTGACTGATACTTGTAACTTCCAGGTAAATTTCATGTTGTTGGCTGCTTCACTAATAATTCCTGAAACAATCTCTTTTGATCTTTGACAGAATTTGGATATTCTTTGAAAAATAAATATTTCAAGAATCAATCAAAACTCTAGTATGACAACAGTACAAATATGGTTGTAGATTGAGGCACCCCACAATAAATAAAAAACTTTGTGACAGGAGCAACAACAGCCAGCCAACAACTGTTGACAGCTGACAGAAAGCATAAACTGGGGCCTGACAGTTGTGTCTTTGTGTGCACGTTTGAAGCAGGAGACTGGGAAAAGTCAAGCCAGCGATTTTGGCCAAACAAGACAATGCTCTGTGTGTGTAGATGGAAGTTTGGTGTGTTTATGTTGCCCATTTTTTCATGATGTTTTGGTGCATTTTGTCTTTATAGTGCAAAAACAAATTGAATTTTTTTGTGTGCTCAAGATGCCCGTAAAAAGTTGAAAGATGAGTAGATGTAAACAACTGTTGGACAAATGTTATTTTTCTTTCAATCATTGGAAGTTTAACTTGCTTGTCAAGATCTCTGTTTCCTGCTGCCGATATTTGATGGCACATGACACGCTATCCTGACCTATATGGTTAAGTACCTTAAAATAGTGTGAGAATGAGGATGAGTTGAACATGCTTTGGTATGCAATTGAAGCAATATCAGATTGCTTGTTACAACTTACCAACTTACATGAGAATCATCGAGTCCTAATCGTAATAACTTTATCATTCATGGCAAAAGGGATTGAGGAGTGTGAGAAATGATTGCGCAGCATCATAACACACATTTTCTCCTGTTTCTGTTTCTTTCTTTTCACATATTCTCACTTAGATGTACAATGGCATAGCAGGAAAGAAGGGTTAGTCACTGTCTGTGTGACCTCTTGTTTCCTGCAGAGAGGAGGGTATGGAGGTGGAAAAGGAAGCAAAGATGAATTCAAGCAAACACTCATGAGGTACTCATGATTTGTAATGTTGAGGGAAGGAAGGAAGGATGGGTGGATGTGTGTTGCAGGGAATAAGGGGATGGATGAGGGAAATGTGTGTGGAAAGGCGAGGATAAAGAGAAAAAAAAGGCTCTGGGAGAGACAAGTAGCGCCTCCTTGAAGCCTCTGTGGTGGTGGTGCTGCTGCTGCTGCTGCTGGAGGGAGATTTAGCTTTTCTATTTTCAACCTTGCCTCTTCACCATCCTTCTGATCCCCCTCTTTCTCTCGGTTTCTCCTTATCTTTCTATCTCTTCCTAATGTTTGGTTTGCTTTTGCTCTGTGATGCTTCCCCTCCTTTGTCTCCTTTTATATTCCCTTCTTACTGTTTTTCCCTCTTCTTCTCTGGCCGTATTAATTATTTATGGAGCCCCTTATCTGACATACGTTGCAACTGTAGATTTGCTGAGCTAAATCCTTTTCCTGACTGGAACAGGTTCTTATGGCTTTAATAGAGTTCCACTAAGCTCTGCAGCTGTGAGAATTAAGTTTTATCTGCCTTCATCCATTTAAGTTATAATTTGCTCTTATTCGCTGTCTTTGCAGAATTTTTTAACGCAGTACCATATGCAGTTTTTACGCAAGACTGACTGAGCACCGAACAATTAAAACCCGTGGAGAGAAACCGTTATGACAGATTGACCTCTGGCCTTGGCTGGCAAAATATTTTATAAATGGACTGACTTTGTATGAGAAATGTGTTATATGGTTGATTTGAATGAGTCAAAGTCAGGCTTTCTTTCGAACTGAAAAGTGAAGTGATTTTTTGTTTTGTTTCTTCCTGGTCCAAGAATTTCTCTGATCACTGTCTAAAGTTTGAAAGATTGTTGGATTGTCCGCTCCATCAATTTTCAGACAAAATTCCAGCATAAGAAAAGAAAGCAAATTCTACTTAAACAACATCTGTTGAAGAGGAGTAACTTGTAAACATAATTCTGTACTCGTACTTGATTCCTGGCCTCAGTGCAGCTCTTCTCTGGACTTTTTAATGTAGATGACTCATGTTTTCTTCCCTGTCCTATAGTCGAAGGGTCCTATCCATCACGTAAAGAAGTTTCTGTCAAACAAGAAACACTGAACTCATCAATCTTGTCTTAGATGTGGTGTAGAAAAAAAAATCAGTGATCAGTGGTTTTCCTTTGCCAGTATAAAAAAACCCAAAACATTAATAGCACTTAAAAACTACAGTGAAATCAGCTGCAATGGGGACCAGCTTCTGCAAAGTTTCAGTTTTATATTAATGTTGAAAATGACTTGCTGTGGTCACTAACAATCAGTTTAAAGTATTCAGTCTTTAGAAAACAGCAACTCAGAAAACTTCAGTTTGTCCTTTTAAAATAGATCCACATTTATTGCCTTCTGTATCCCCTATGTAAGAGATGCTCCACAATGACCATACCGATGTCTCTGTGGTCATTAACATATTGATGGATATTATGGATTGAAGAGACATGAGAGAAGGCACTTGGAGGCAGACTCATTAGATTTTGTCAAGGATTTTGTAAACTTGATGGATGGATGGGACTCTGTTCTTGGACACACTGGGCTTACCAAAGAAACTGCTTTGTCATGTGTTTCTCGCTCTGTGAGTCATTGTTTTACCCAGACGGTTAATCTCCTTACTTTGAGGAGGTGATACCTTCTTTGATAGTTTTATTATTATAGATAGTTTTGTTTGGATATTTTGATAGTCTTGTTCATTTGATTCATTCTCTTTTTGATTAAATTTGTGAAGAAAGCTCAAGAAAGGCTGAAATCATAGATGAGAATTGTCACTCTAAATGTCTGTAATTTAGCTTCTCTGCTGAGTTTGCAATTGGCCATTGAAATAGAGAGGCAAACATACCCCCCCCTACACAGAAAACATGCTGTTGCTAATCTGGATTTATTAATATTAGAGCCGGACAGCATTTGTACTCACTACCCCCTGGGCCACACAATGAGCTGGCTTATCACACACCCACACACCCTGCTCAAACAGGGGAAACACACTGTACCAGAATATACATAGACACAGATGATCACAACGAGCATATACTATAGCTCTTAGTCACTGTAACACACTCATACACCACCTGTTTTACTCCCGTGCAGCCCCAAATCTGACAGATGAGCTCAGGCCTGTTGAGCATGCTAGCAGCTGTTTGTCAGTTTCAGCAGTGTCTGATAATATGTCCTGACATGTGGAAAAGAACTGGAAGCGCCTCCTGCCAGCTCATGGCACTGTGGAAAACATTGTGGCAATGTAACAAGAGCAGGGGGTTTTATAAGTGGAAAATTTCAACAACCGAAGAGTCAAGTTAGCTGGTAATTGACGTGTTTGTGGGACTGATAGGAGATCTTTTCTGTCTCAAACTGAGGAAAATATACTGTCCCAGCCATGACCCTCGTATTCTACATTATTTTTTTCAGAGGAAAAGCCTAGTAGTGTTATACCGGGGTAATGGTGTAATTATTTGCAACAACCCTTCATCAGTCTCCAGATCTCGCACTTTGCTGTGAAGTGCTTTAGGCAAAGTTTTCCAAGACTTTCTACAAGTGAGTTCAACATCAACAGAAATAAGTCATCAGCTTCTCTGGGTTGTGTTTTTCTTTTACTACAAATCATGAACAAAAAGATAAAGCAAACACCGCTGGTTATAAATTGAATCCTCTGTGGGTGGAAAGTCTTTTTTTTTTTTTTTACTGTAGGTATATTTTTTTTATATGTTAGGCTGTAGTTCTCATTCGTTTTATCTTTGTGTTTCCCTCTTCAGAACAAGGTCTGGAGGAGATGAAAAAACTGTTGTTGCTTCTACTAGGCTGTGCGGTTCAGGTAAGGGCACACTTTTGTTCACTCAAACATTCAAGCACTCCACATGTTTCAGTTTTCAAGCAGCAGTCATTCAACAGCACTCAAGATGAAGACATTTTCCTCTGTGCATCATGATTCAAATTGTTTGTGTGATTGCAACTTTGTGCTCCTTCTGATAACTAAACATATTTCAGAAATGTTTGTTTCTCTTAATGCTGTACATACTGTAGTAATTCGGCTAAAAGTAAAATCATTATGTGTAGATACCCTCTTAGTACAGTCTCTTGATTACAGCTATTTGGTCCTTTTTGTAAAATTAATAATCTGAGACTCTGATTGTAGAGCAGTGCTGTGTAATGAAGGGTGTAGCAGACCTTTCCTGTCTCATGACAAAGCTCCATTCAGCTCTCTCTCACTGTGCTTCAGACTGGAGCTTTGATCTTTCCCATGCTCTATTGTTTTACCCAAAAATTATAGTTGCATACCTCCAACTTGACAATTAATCCACTTTATACTGGCATTCAAGTACAGCAGCAGTTTGTGTTCAGTAAGAAGTAGCACACAGAAAACTTAAATCTCCAGTGTACTCTCTAATCTCATCTCCAGCCAGCAAGAGAGTAAAATGATCTTTGTTTGATCCAGGAGATAACATTGCGTTTGAAGGCTAGAGCACTTTCTAAACACAGCAGCTGCTTCTTGGAAACCTGTATATCTGAACTGCCTCTGCCTTGTGTCTGGAGGTTGGCCTACTAACCTCCAGTTGACCTGCACCTAAGTTTTAAACATGTCAGAAATGTACTACACTCTCTTTTCCTCTCTTCCTTCCCCTTCCCACCTCTGTTTACAGTGCGAGAAGAAGGAAGATTACATTGAGCGTATCCAGACTCTGGACTTTGACACCAAAGCTGCCATTGCATCTCACATTCAAGAGGTATTTTGTTATCACATTGGGAACAAAATTAGAGAGTGAATTCAGAAATTTAAGAAACCAAAACCTCCACAGTATTAGTCAATATTGCATCGGTAGGAGTTGATTAAGGTCATTTGGATAGCAGTCTTTATTTTAATTAAGGGGCAGAAATTCTTTAAGTTGATGGTACGATATAAAATATTTTAGGTGACTCACAATCAGGAGAACGTGGTGGACTTGCAGTGGTTGGAAAGTGGGGAAATGCCTCCTGAGGACACAGACAGCCTCTCCAGGAACCTGGCTTTCCATCTCAAACGCCTGGTGGATGAGAGGGACACACAGTTGGAGGTAATGACAGCTATAGCTAAAGTTTTTATTTTTTTCAGAGTCATTGAGCTTTGCTAAAACCTTGGAAAAACAAAGTCAGAAGAACAAAAAACAAAACAGGAGCGCTTGTAGTGTAATAGCAGAACATGGCACCATAGCACTTGGAAAATGGTGTTCTTTATTGCCTAAGAGTTGTGTTGTGTAGTTATGTTGTTGTGTTTTTAATGTTTGTGCATGCTTTTTTTAGAATTTCAAAAATTTAGGCATGAAACGATAGATCTTGTAGATCTGCCAAATGTGGACACTTTTCTCTTTTTTTGTGCTATCACCACAAGAGAGCAGCCGCAGGAAGGAAGGGTTGAAACCATTAACTGTCTCATGGATTGTGTCTATGTGTTCGTGTCTGTGCGTGTGAGTGTGTGTGTGCCCATGTGCGAATTAGTTTCCAGCCCGTAGGATGCAGATGCCCACAACTGATGTCGCTGATTTGAGTGTGTGTGTGTGAGACTGCGTATGTGTGTCATGTGTGTTTCAGGGGTTTTAATAGCCTCCAGATTATCACTGTGTTTTCCAGCCGCTCTCAATTAAAACCCCATTTCCTGTCAGAGACCCCCAGTTTAAAACGGGTTGTGTGTGGAACCCTTTCTGTATATTTGCCCAGTTGTATGTTTTGTAGTTTGGGTGGTAGGGTGCTTTGGATGAAAACATGAATCTAGTGTTGTCTTTGCTTCCAGCTAATGTACTCTGTCAAATTCTGGTTCGATCTGCCAAGTTTAGGAAAGAAATGGAAACAAAGAAATATGCTGGTTTAGATGTGTACTTCTTGTGATCTTGTTTTTCCCGAGGTTACTTTGATGAACCAAACATGTGGTTGCACTGTTTGAATTCCTTTTAATAGTCCCCTGAACTCATATACATTTCATGCTCTCTTTTTTTCCTCTTTCCCTTTCAGGCTATAGTGGAGTTAACTCAGGAAAGAGACTGTGTACAGCTGTCTCCGCTGGCTCCCTGTCCAACCCAGTCTCCTGGGGACTCCCCCAGTATGAGGAGGACTGAAAGCCGACAGCATCTCTCTGTGGAACTGGCTGATGCCAAAGCCAAGATCAGACGCCTTCGACAGGAGCTGTGAGTGCCATGGCTTTATTAGTTGAATGGGTAGTTTGAGCTCTGAAAAAAAACGGAACAAAACCCTTTGCTTGAGAAGGTGATTTTCTTTGACGAGTTGGTAAATATAAACTATTGTTTGCCACTTAAGCATCTTTTACTGCAATGGTTTTCAACCCACACTTTTTTTTCCCTGATCTTATTGGCGTGTTTATGCCAAGGACATTTAAAGTGGTACTTTTTGACGGCATACTTAGTTGAATGAAGATAATTTAGGATCAACAGAAATCAAGGGAGACATGGAGAGTTGGTTTAACGATTCAAGGCATCCAATTGGTTTGTAAATCATTTATGTCTGAATCAACCTCAATGCCATAAGGGTGCTCTGTTTTGGTGTAGTTTGTGTAGGGGGTCATTTTGCAGCTGGAGACTTGACTTAATAAATTTTTACAAAACAATATTGAAGAATTCACGAAGGTATTAACATTTTTTGAACACAGAAAAGCTGTAATTCAGAGGTTGTTAATTCAGCGGGTTTTAATGACTGTACTAAACTTGCTTATAACTTAATACTTAGAGCAGAAGTGAGAATTTGAGTAGAATGGTAGGCCATTCAGCCTTTACCTCAAATCTTTTACCACTCAAGTTACATAAGACTACTGTGGTGCCACACTGAACTACATGAACAAATGCTAACACGAGACCCCTTCACAAACCCATGTGAGACCCTTTAAATCTGCTGCGAATAATAGAGGCACCTTTTTTAAAGTGCTGTAATCCCAGACAACGACTCTGTGGTCAACAACAACTTAAATGTTGCACAGTAGTAATATCTAATGTTATAGATAGTCTGGCACCATGAATAGTCACCCTGGGCTTGGTCACATTAAACAGCAAAAAGCATTTGAGGAAGTCTGAATTCAGTGTGGTTTTGTTGCTGAAGAGATCTCACATTCATCACTGTAGACATCTCTCCTATATTGTCTGACCTACATTACAGCTGTTTTTTTTTTGTTACTATGGTTTTGTTTACTTGATGATACTGTATATGGCCATCACATGACTATGCTGTTTCAACACAGACAAGGAACAAAAAGGCTGTAATTCTGGCCATGCAGAAGTATTCTGGTCACATGGTTAAAGTTATTTCTCTGAGGCAGAAAAGGAGGGTGTTTGTTGTGTCTGGATGCATGTACACGCAGAGATATTGTCTGCACTTAAGAGGTGTTACGTTTTGCGTGTTTGTGTGTCCGAAGGAGACCAGGTCAGAGCCAGAGGGTATGATTCAGTATCCCCACAGTGGTGCTTGTGAATGTAAACTACCATACTTTGAGTGTTTCTTCTACTTTCATACAAGTTGAGACTGACATTAATTTTAAACTTCTTTGCTTTGTTGCTCAGTAAGTATCTTATTCCTAGGAAAATAAAAAAAAATCTGTCCTTTTATTTGTCTGCCTTTCACCAACATTTATACATATAGTAGTAGAAGTAGTTTATTTGTCCCATAGGGAAACTAAATTGCAGCAGATCACACATTTGGCATTTCATCTAGAACAGTACAGATAAAAAATAAAACAGCATGTAGACAACTTTCACACATAATTAACAGTTAAAAATAATAATAATAAAAATATTTTTTATTCAGTCAAAATACCTTGTGCACTTACTATTAATTAGGTACACCTAGTTAAAACTAATACAGTCAAATAAGCCTTAGTTTTGTTTGAACTGTTTTAGATCTGTCATCTGGGCTTTCATGCTGTTTTGGTTCAGTACACTTTAAGTGCACATCAAGCTACATGACCACTGTATGATAACCACCACTGTAAGGCTATTATAATAGACTACATATTTTTTGTATGATGTACCTTTAATTGGTGTAAAGATCACCACTTTTTTTCTTGGAAGCATAAGTAACATCGAATTTGACTCGGCTTATTGTCTCATTTTGTACTCTGTTATAGGTGGCTTTGGTTCTTGTGGTGTATACTGACAAAGTAAAACTTCTTAATCTCAAAAATTGGAGGAACTGGTCTTTAAAGATGTTGCCTTTTTTACTGGATCTGTTTGAATGAAAGACAAGTTCTGTTGTTACACAAAATGACCAAAGTTGTAAAGCCTTTTTCTGCCCATCCTTTATAGATAGTATCTCTAAGTATTGAGAGCCCCTAATGGCTAGAAATCAACAGCCTGCTCAAGGACACAGTTTCAGTCCCTGCTCCTTTAAAAGCTATGATAAGTTAGAAACACAAATAGAACATTATAGTTGATTTCTGTTGTGTGAGTGTTTTTGTGTCTCAGTAGAGAGCTGAACAAAACTAGAAAAACTTTGTTGTACTTTCTTGACTTTTCAAATATAGCAACCATTTGAGTCTGAGCTTGCCCAGATGCACTGCATGCTAAACCATTAACATAAGCAGCGGAACCAGCTGCATTCATAATGTAAACCCAAAGCAAATCTGCTATGCTAGAACTGACAGGTGTATGTGATTTTAGGAAGGGGGGTTGAGGGAGGATTGGGGTGATCTAATGCAACCAGAAGAACAATGGGTGGAGGAATATCCTGCCTGTGTATTGTTACCAACTTCCAAAGAAGGATGATAGCTTTAGGTGTGAAGAGAAATAGACAAGTGGTAGAATATTAATAGGGGAATGTCTACTTCCTCATTGAAATGCATGTTCAGTGAAGTAGTTTACTGCAAACAGACACACAAACAGGCATACAGAATTATTCACACAGAACAGCATCTGAGGAATGCTGTCTCTTTTTTTTTCTTCTTAAAAACAGTGAGCCACTTGTAGCAGAAGTCTGCAGAATTTGCACACTCTGACAAAGTAAAAAGGACAGCAAATGCTCTTTTTCAGTTTTACTTATCCAAATTATACAAAGAAGAGTTTGATAGCAGCAGGCAAGACCCTACTGCTGATATTTAAAGTATGAGAAATTCAGCCTTTTCATTTTTACCTCTTGCACAGCCAGATCTACAACTTCTCCCTCTTTCATCTCGAATCTTTTCTATTGCTTCTGAAAAAAGAAAATGGATTTGAGCCCCAGGGTCATGTTTGCATATATGTTTCCCTGGTTGTTTTAAGCTGCTCGCCCCCATCTTTCTGTTAGTCATTGTGTGCTTCTCCGAGTGTGACGTTCAGTTAAAGACGTTAATTTGTAGCTGATTCTAAGGCAAGACAAGGAAAAGACATTGTGTTCTTTTCACCAACACAGATCAACTCTCATCTAAAACAACATGCTGTTCTTTACCTCTAAGAATTTTCTATCTGGCTGTGTGATGTTTCAAAATCAGCATGTGAGTAGCTGATTTTACCACCTTTTAAATCACTCATTATAATTTAAGAGGTGTTAACTTGGCTGTAGGTCATTTACTAAAACACCCCCCACTCTTACAAAATTGAAAATGCCAAGCTACTGGTGAACACACAGAGTAACATCAGGATCGGGCTGCTGACCAAGTGACTATCCTGTGCAGCTATGTCAATAGTTTTCTTCCATTAAATGATTTATTTACAGGCTTTGAAATGGAAAGCGCCCTACAGGAATGTCCTTAACAATAGGTTATGATACATGGTCATGCACACACTCCTAAAAAGAAATTGGCACATGATTTTTGTATTTTGCTTCAGTTCAATTGCAAAAGCAGAGAGACACATAGATCATGTTATAGGTTTTTGCTTCAATAAACTGACATCTGTCCTTACATCCTAGCATTCTTCTGTCTTTCATTTCTTCGTGTTTGTTACTAAGCTCAGTCTTTTCCATTTTTCCCCACCTTTCATCCCTGTCCTCTCTATTTTTCCTTCAGAGAGGAAAAGAGTGAGCAGCTTTTGGACACCAGGCAGGAGCTTGAGAACATGGAAGTAGAGCTCAAAAAGCTTCAGCAGGAGGTAACACCACAACAAACACTCATAGACAGCATCACGCAACTAAGTCAACAAAGCATTTATTTGATTTCAACTTCCTTTTACCTTAAACTTCATCCTCTTCTTAAGTACTTTGTTTCTGCAGCACTGCCAGGCTTCAATTAGGCAGCAAGTGACTAAACTCATTAGAGGCTATTAGAGCTATCTTTAGTCCTGCACATGGCTTCTGATTTGGATTGGGCGGCATGCTGCCTTGCTGCTTAATAGACTGGATGCTGTAAACAAGATGGATGAGTGTATGGCATGGAGGACTCCACATTTGTGCACAGATACATGTTTATTTATTTATTTATTTTTAATTTAGAAAATAAGAACAACAAGTTTCCATTAGCATTTTAACAGGAATTTTCCCGGTCTTTTATACATCTGGGTTATGCATAAGAATAAAAAAAAAGGAATAGTAGTAATAATAATAAGAAAAATAAAATAAGGTTCAGGCATTCTGAAGTTGTCACACAAGCTAATCAGAAACTCTGACAAAGGGAAAAGGAAATTAGTTGTTTTAGTCAATGATTGAACAATGACTTTATTTTATAATTTTTTCATTTGTTATTCAGAGAAATATGTTCCTGTTCATACTTGTTTGGGGACGGAGGGAATTTTCAGAAATGTAAAACTAATTCCCACATTATCTTGTTTTTTTTTTTTGTCACTAAACTCCTGCAGAGCTTCCAGTTGCTGTCGGACGCTCGGTCTGCTCGGGCCTACAGAGACGAGCTTGATGCACTTAGAGAAAAAGCCATCCGTGTGGACAAACTGGAGAGCGAGCTGAGCCGATACAAGGAGAGACTGCATGATATTGAGTTTTACAAAGCCAGAGTGGAGGTATACAAATATTCATTTAATATGATACTGTTTATCAACAAGACAGCATGTGTATTAAAAAAGATGCCCCATGGTTTACTGGAGCATCATGGAGTTCAGAAAGGAATCTAGCAATGAATCTTTAAGTTAGTTTAATTGAAAATGTAGTGAACAACCCAAAAGCATCCTGGGAGGAATATGCAAGAACCCAGTAACTACTGCAGAATATAATAGAGGTTCTTGTCTAGAAGTACAGAGCTTTGATGTTTTTCATCACCACTACTTTTATATAAACTAATAAAAAAAACATTTTTGCAAAGTGTTGTATAACTTAAGAAACTAGGTTGTGTCTGTTTACTGAAAGATTGGGTGCTCTGTAGTAACCTTGGAAAAATCCACACTCAAGGGGGATGTTGAGGAAAGATGGTGAGTAACATACAGTCACCCATTCCGACTCAGTGTTGACAACTTGATCCTAAAATGCGAGATTGGAAAGGGCTCGCTGGAAAAAATGTTGTTTCACTTTTTTGGTTAAGCTGAATAAAAAATAAAAAGTTGAAATATTAAAAACCATTTTGGATCTATGAATAAATGGGAACTATTATATATTCACTTAGTTTTTTTATTACTGCTCATATTATATGCTGTTGCCACTGATGCAATTATTACTGATTCCAGTGTTCGTTAAGGTATTGAAAGTGATGATAAAAATAAACCTCAGATATCCTTTTCCATAGCTTCTTCTTGTTTTTGAAGTGTGTGATTTTATCTCTAACTGTGGATGTGGTGTTTTTTGTAGGAGCTAAAGGAGGACAACCAGGTGATGCTAGAGACGAAGGCCATGTTGGAGGAACAGTTGGATGCCAGCCGGACCCGGTCGGACAAACTGCACCTCCTGGAGAAAGAAAATCTGCAGCTAAAATCCAAGATTCATGACCTGGAAATGGTGAGATAAAGAAAAGTTTTTAATTGTAAAGGTCAATTTAAATTTTATGGTGAAGGGTTGAGTAAGAGGAGCTGGCTGTTAGTCACAGACAAAAATGAACCTGCCACATCTGTCATATGTGCAGCATTTGTTTATCACACTGTTATATACCTCTGCTATCTCCAGGAGAGAGACATGGACCGTAAGCGTATGGAGGAGTTGTTGGAGGAGAACCTTGTGCTGGAGATGGCTCAGAAACAGAGCATGGATGAATCTCTGCACTTGGGCTGGGAGCTAGAACAACTATCCAAGACACCAGAAGTGACTGAAGGTAAAACAAAAAAAACCCCAATAGATTAAAGGATCTTTTAAAGCCAAGTTACTGACTACTAGAGTCACAAAAAGAGTGAAAGGGAAAGCGTATACAATCAAGCTGAAATGCCTATTGGAAAATTGTCAGCTAAATTGGCCAGGTTGAAGCCTGTAAAGAGCTGACAAACCAGGCCTTGGTCATTGGCTCTTTGCCCTGGCATCTTTCCCATGGCATATACCAGCCTCCATTGGGTTTTCTTTCCACTTGGTTAGGGCTTTTAATTAATATTCAGTGGCACCAGGAGGATAATCGGTGCGTTTGGATCATAAAAGCTCCTGAGAGGTTTAAGCCACCCACAGTCTGGATAGAGATTTTCTTTATGTGTATGTGGGAGGGGTATTGTTTGTCTAATGCCACTTTGTAAAGCTTTTACACCTACAGAATAAACCTTTTGCCCCCCTGTAATCAATTTTAGAGGGATTTATGAAGTTTCATCTTTTTTTTGCAGTAACTGGCACCTCTTCATTTATTTCTGTTATTTCAGCTTTAGGGCTTCTATTGTCTGAATCATTTTTTATGAGCATGATTTACAGTTCACTTTTTTGTTGCTGTCATTGATCCAGTCCTTCAAAAGTCTTTGGGCGAGGAGGTGAATGAGTTGACCTCGAGCCGCCTGTTGAAGCTGGAGAAAGACAATCAGACCCTGCTCAAGACCGTGGAGGAGCTTAGAGGAGCGGCAAGTCAGGATGTTGTGTCGAAACTGTCAAAAGTCAGCCAAGAAAACCAGAGGCTGAGCCACAAAGTAAGTAATGAAGTGTGAGATATCTTGACTTTAATTTTATTTATTTTTTTCCTCTGGAGAAATGGGACACTTACTGAAGAATAAACCCATAGACAGATATGCACCACCTATTTCATCTTTGAGAAAACAATGTCAGCTTCTGTATTGCTGCCCTTTAGCATGTCAAGTGTAAAATATATAAAGAGATAAATCAAAACTCCGGCTTTACCAGATGAAACTTCAACAGATGAACAATTCTAAGTGTTATTTTCAGTATGCCTACTACTCTTGACAAATATTTGTTATGCTCCTCTACATTGTTACTTGTAGTAGTTGAAGAGGGTTTAAAGTCTTTTGACTGTTTAAAAAAATCTGCACAAAATGCATCAGTGTTAAGATAGACCAGATAAAACCTGTAATGTCTTTGTTTTAACTTTTCACCCCCCACATCAGGGTCACCCCCATAATTAGCATTTTGCACTAACACTCCCCCTGTAATATATCTCCCTAAGCCTTGACTATAGGTCTTTTCACAAGGTGACTGCGAGGAATAAAAAAGAAAAAGGGAGAGAGTGTATTGAGGGGTGGATAGAGGGATGAAAGCAAAGCTGTAAATCCAGGCAGCCCTGCATTGCTGTTTCTCTCTCAGTCTCTGACACTCAAACGCCCCTCGCTAAGAGAACTCTCTCAGCTATTTTCAGAAACCTAAGCCTGTCTGTGTGCCCCCTGCATAAAAACCTTGAAATTGTGTTTTTCTCTCACAAAGAGAAGACCCCGAGCAAAGAATTTATTTCTGCGTAACTGAAGGCCTAAAGCTTGAAACACATTAAAATGTGAATGCAGCTGCTGTAGACTGGAACAACAGATATCTCTCATTAAATGTGTGCTTACGTGCACAGATTAACTACCATTTTTCTCTGTAGAGTTGTGACAGAAGGAGGTGATGCATTATTTTCTGCAACTTTGACAAACAATTGCACCAGCTTCTTTGAGATTGGGAGTCAGTGTAACACACACTGTGATGGACTAATTACACAGTAATACTTGCATCATAAGACAGATGATACAGCAAAATAGGTTATGATGTCATGCAAGCATCTACAGGGAAAACAGTCTTGAAATGACTCATAAAATTTAGCACAGCCATTGCAAAGCTTCCATCTGTTTTTGTTATTAAAAAAAACTTTTCAATGAGACCCAAACAAGACTGTGATTCATTTTAAAATGTTATTACAATTTTTGTGTGCAGTTGGAGCAGCTAGAGAGTGAACTGAAAGCCGACAGGGAGTCACTCCGCAGTGCTGAGTCACTTAGTACCGACTTGATGAAAGAAAAAGCCTTATTGGAGAAGACGCTGGAAACGCTCCGAGAAAACTCTGAAAGACAGGTACCCTTACTTTCATTGCTGCTTGTTTGTCAATTTTGTCTTGATTGCACAGTTTTTTTCTTGTTCCACGTGAACAGGCTTTGTGAACATGATGGAACACTTCAGCCCCTGAATTATTATATGACTGATATTGAGTTTTCTTGGATTTTCTTAGATCATGTGATTTGAGGTATGGTATGGTACAGTTGCACTCTGTATTCTGGAAAAACAAGTGGTCAAAAATACCAACACTGAGAGACAGACTGGCCATTGAATCAGTGCATCATGCCGCTGTCGCAACAAAACCGTCATTGATTCTCGTTTCAGGACATTCCAAGAACAAGACTAAGCTGTGTAATTTAATGAAGTCTAAAAAGAGTTTTCCTGACAGCAGTCTTTGTGCTATGGATTTGCACTTGGCTTTGGAAAACTATTAAGTCGAGCTGCTGCTATGTTTTATTGACTACACAAATTTCTAGCTCTCCGTGGTCCAGATGCGGTCTGCGGCAGCATGTCTGCAGGGATGTCATAGTTGTTAGGCTAAAATCTAATGCTCTTTGATTAGTTTAACCACCTGATATGTAAAATATAACTTTGATGAGCTTCAGAGGCAGAGAAAACATTACATTAACAGAGTAGGGGGAAGTTTGTGTTGTCCATGCCAAACATGAGATGTTCTGTAAACTACATGTTCCACAGTACCAAGTATTAAGATGAACTGTAGATTTCTTTGTTTACATCCACTCTGTAACAAAATCATCAGAAACAATCCTTAACATCAATGACCCACAATCAACAGACAGGAGAGACTTGCCTGATTAATACGCATATGAATGGTAATGTCTTTCTAATAGAAACCTGAAGAAACTCCCATGTAGCTCACTGCACTAAATCTGAAAGCTAAATCACCACTGTTCGACTTGACCATATGACATCATTAAAACTCTGATGTCTGTTGTAGTTGAAGGATCTGGAGCAGGAGAATAAGCACCTGGGCCAGACTGTGTCATCTCTGCGTCAGCGCTGTCAGGTCAGCGCTGAGGCCCGTGTTAAAGATGTGGAGAAAGAAAATCGAGTTCTCCATGAATCCATCTGTGAGACAACGGCCAAACTCAATAAGATGGAGTTTGAAAGGAAACAACTACGTGAGTGACATGTGTTCAGTTTTTTGCTTTGATTGTTCAGCTGTGGGGATTGTTTTATTTCATCTGTTGTTTTTGATCCTGTGGACTCACATTTAATTTTACTTTCCATTTTTTTTGTATGTTGAACTGATGTGCCTTTTAAATGCAGGGAAAGAGCTTGAGGTGATGAAGGAGAAAGGAGAAAGAGCAGAGGAGTTGGAGATTCAGATGCAGAAGCTGGAACGAGAGAATGAAAGCCTGCAGAAGAAAGTAGCCAGCCTTGGAATCACCTGTGAAAAGGTGAATTTAGATTTCTGCCTTTTGTCAGTGATTCTGTTCGCATTTGTCTGTTGCTGTTGCTTTTTACCTTTGAAACAAATCCAAGTCTTATACAGCCTTGCATAAGAGCATGTGACAAAGTTGGGA
This sequence comes from Xyrichtys novacula, assembly GCA_962446985.1. Lineage (NCBI taxonomy): Eukaryota > Metazoa > Chordata > Actinopteri > Labriformes > Labridae > Xyrichtys > Xyrichtys novacula. The sequence goes on along the minus strand of OY660874.1, from coordinate 17,453,674 downwards.
TAAAGCAGGTGAATTTTTTCATCTTCATTTATAAGTAATGTGTGTGTGTGTGTGTGTGTGTCTGTTTGTAGGTGTCTTCTTTGGAGAAGGAGAACTCTGAGCTTGAGGTAGAGGGCCGACGTATGAAGAAGAAGCTGGATTCTCTGAAGAACATGGCCTTCCAGCTGGAGGCTCTGGAAAAAGAGAACTCTCAGCTGGAGCAGGAGAACCTGCAGCTTCGGCGCTCTGCTGAGAATCTCAGATCAGCAGGAGCTAAAGCTGCTCAGCTGGAAGCGGAGAATAGGGAGCTGGAGAGCGAAAGGAGCCAGTTGAAGCGCAGTCTGGAACTGCTGAAAGCCTCATCAAAGAAGACTGAGAGGCTAGAGGTAGGGACTCATGACGACTAGAGGTCATACTACTAAATCTGGGAATATGTAAGACCCAATCAAAAGGCAACCATTCGTGGCAGGAGGCTTATATAAAAAACAAAAAGAGGACTACTGCTGTTTGTTAGGTTTAATTAGTTTTTATGCACGAGTTACCTTGCCCTTAACAAAGACAACTTGTGTCTTTATACAAGGTCGTAGAAAAGTGAGGTTGTGTTTGAGGCAGCTTGCAGATTTTTGTAATTATCATCTCCAATTAATATTTTTACAGGTAAGTTACAAGGGATCTGGCATACAACTGCATCTGGGAGCAGAACAACTAGTTCATGACTGCTTTTAATATCTCAATCTGGCTTTGCTTCTCCCAGGTGAGTTACCAGGGCCTAGATACAGAGAACCAGCGCCTGCAGAAAGCCTTGGAGAACAGCAGCAAGAAGATCCAGCAGTTGGAGGCAGAGCTGCAAGAAGTGGAGACTGAGAATCAAAACCTCCAACGCAACCTCGAGGAACTCAAAATCTCAAGTAAACGTCTGGAGCAGCTTGAGCAAGAGGTAGGATTAAAAAAACATTTCTGTATGCATGAATTTGTTTGAAACACTTCAAGGTTTTTTGGTTTCATAAACAGAGGTCTATGAAGTAAAAACTGATTTGTGGTCAGATTTGGGAGACTACCAGTACTTTAAACTCTCCTGGAGCACAAAACTGCTTTGGAGCAGAACTAACATTACAATAAAGCATCAAATAGAATGGCTATTAGTGGTTTACTGACACAGCATCAGCAACTCCTTTTGGGATAAGCTGATTCTGCCTCACTAATCAGGTTGGTTTAAAAATGTCAGTCCAGGCAGACTGAAAGTTGGTAGTTTGTGAGGCAGCAGTTTGAAAAATCTTGCACAAGAATTGGATAAATAAAACTTGATATATTGTTATTTTTCAGTTCATTCTTATAAAATGTTGAAGTGATTCCTGGCAATTCCTTTGATTTCTTTGTTCGATTGATCTTTAGCCACATTCAATCTGAATCCACTAACCCCACAAAATGATATTTTATCTGAATATTCTCCATTGTATTTCCACCAGAACAAGACTCTAGAGCAAGAAAGCTCCCAGGTTGAGAAAGACAAAAAGCTGCTGGAGAAGGAGAACAAGCGACTGAGGCAGCAAGCCGAGATCCGTGACGCCAAGCTGGATGACAACAACCAGCGGATCTCTTCCTTGGAGAAGGAGAATCGCACAATGGGCAAGGAGATGATCTTCTTCAGGGACTCTTGCACAAGAGTCAAAGATCTGGAGAGGGAGAACAAGGAGCTGGTCAAACAGGCCACCATTGACAAGAAGACTCTTATTACACTCAGGGAGGTAAGTCAAAGTCTAAAAAAATACCTTTTTTTTCGAATGAGTATGAGTGATTGAGAGGTGACAGTGAAGTTGAGTTTTACTTATCGTGCGGCTGTGTGTTAACAGGAACTTGTGAGTGAGAAACTGCGGACACAGCAGATGAATAATGACCTGGAGAAACTGACGCATGAGCTGGAAAAGATTGGGCTGAACAAGGAAAGGCTGCTACATGATGAAAGCTCTGATGACAGGTATTATCTCACACACAAGCTCAAATATTTCACTGTTATATGATGGCTTTTAAAACGGTTTACTTTGTAGGAAATTTCCTGAGCCAAGATCTCCCCTACCTGCTCCTGTACGCTCCGGCCAAGAAGTCAGTTTGGTCTGGCTATCGGTGCTTGCTGGACACAAACATCCAAATTTGCACACAGCACTAACTTGAGTAATTATTTTTAGGTTTAAGCTCCTGGAAACCAAACTGGAGTCCACTCTAAAGTCATCTTTGGAGATTAAAGAGGAAAAGATCGCTGCTCTGGAGGCCAGACTACAGGAGTCATCCAACCTCAACCAACAGCTGCGCCAGGAGCTCAAAACAGTCAGTGACACACACATCAACAAATCCAAACTTTAAAACATAGCAATACAAGTCTAACTTACTGTATTTTATTTGTGTGGATTTATTATCTTAGCTAAAATAAAATACTGACAACACTTAATAAAAAAACAGATTCAACCTCCCAAAACCAAAACATCAATCTCCCAGCCAGTCCACTTAAGAACAGTATGTCCAAAAATCCTCCTCCAGCAATCCAAATACTAGAAAGCACTGAAAACACTGAGGGCATCCCAAAGCTGATGCATTTTTAATTCATCCACTCTTCCATTTCTTTCACCGGTTTATCTATTTATGAGGTGGAAGGAGTCGGTAAAAGGTGGAGAGGAGTGGAGGATGTCTGCTTTCCTTTGGGGAGGTATTTGTGTTCTAAGCTTGCAGACACATATCAGATCAGGGGTTGAAGGTTTGAGGGTAAAAGTTGAGGCATCTGCGGATGAACCAAGTTCAACTGTGAATCTGTAATGGATGCTGCACACCACCTACTTACTTCAGTAACACTCCTGCACTTAGCTACTGTATTTTCTTTTTGATTGTTTAACAGTTCTCAGCCAAGCCTTGGGCAGTACTTTATTCTCAGATCTCTTGAATATTAATTTTGTTCAATTTGTTTTCATGTGAAAAACTAATTCTCCTGCTTCATATATTTTTGCCTCTCTCCAGGTGAAGAAAAACTATGAGGCCTTGCGTCAGAGGGAGGAAGAAGAGAGGATGGTGCAGAGTTCACCGCCTAAAGGAGGGGAGGACTCTCAGGCTGTCAGTAAATGGGAGAAAGAGAGTCATGAAGCCACGAGGGAGCTGCTGAAAGTCAAAGACAGACTAATTGAGGTGGAGAGAAATGTAAGTCAGCACACGATGGCTGAGGGCGGCATATGCGCTGTTTCAAATAAACAATATTCGTTGTTGATTTTTTTTTTTTCCCCTGCTTTTTTCACTCAAAGTTATGAATAATGTGAATTATGTTTGATTTGTCCAGAATGCAACACTCCAGGCTGAGAAGGCAGCTCTAAGGAGCCAGCTCAAACAACTGGAAACTCAAAGCTCCAATCTGCAGGCTCAGATAGTGGCTGTACAGAGACAGACTGCATCTTTACAGGAAAACAATACTACACTACAGACGCAGAACGCCAAGCTGCAGGTAATCCTCCAGACATCACACACAGAGCAGTATCTTAGAGAAATGGAATCCTTGCTTTCTCACAGACGAGTAATTACTAACACAGATCTGAAAGTTGTCAGCATAGTAGTGTATCAAGACTTTTGATTAGGCAAAGAAAACCCTCTCAAAAATATGCTTTAATATTTTCCAAGAAAAATACTGTATTAATTTGTAATGATGAATATTATGTTGAAGCAAACATAAGTCTGGTTAAAGTTAAAAGGAAACTACAACTATCATAGCACTTGAAAGCATCATTAAATTTTTTCCTTAAATTCCTAATGTTAACCAAATGATGAAATATTGGTCACTCTACATCTAAGAGAGTTGATGCAAGGCTGTCTAGTCCTCTTCTAACATAGCTGGGTTTTTTGGTTGCCTTGCTAGGCTGCTTAGCTCCCTGGATTTAGATGTGTGCTTCATGTTTGGCAGCAAATCAAACCCAGCTTATGGGTGAAGGATTTACACCGACCATACAGTAGCTTCTAGCTGATTCTGTGTGTAATTGTGTTTGTCTGCTGATGTGTGCGGGTTGTGTTTCTGCTGGGGTGCATTTAAACAGGTGTGTGTTGGAGGAAATGAGTAGTTTCTAGGGTTCTTGTTTATAGGTACAGGAAAAGTTAGTGCAGACAGAATGTATTTTTAAAAGTGTGAGCACAGGCGCACACACTCATCCTGACTGAAGAGGTGTTGTAGACTAGGAAACTACTGTGGCCAAAAAGGAAACATGAAAAGAAACAGTTTTCCTCGTGGTGCTTTGTAGGTGGTGCACATTGAAAAGGGAGAAAGAACTAACCAAAAAGGAGACACAGTGCCCCCCATAGACCAAAACAGACACAACTTTAATTAAATCAACCTTTTATGATCCTCTATGATTGGCTTGAAGAGTTGAGTACTCCAAAAAACCCCTTCAACTGGCTATAAATGGGTTTAACTGAATGTGAAAATACTGAATTGAGAACCTTTATCTGTCAGACTCCTTGGTCAGCCGTTCCTTTCCCCACTTTCATCTTATTTGTGACAGTCTTTTTCACCTAACTCCAAACTTTTTCCAAAAGGCTTGTCTTTTTTTGTTCTTAAAAAAATCTATATGCTCACTCTCTATCTCCACACTCTGTCTTTAATTTTTGTCTTGTTCTGTAGGTGGAGAATTCCACCCTAAGCTCACAGAGTGCCGCCCTCATGGCCCAGAATGCCCAGCTGCAGACCCAGCAGATCAGCGTGGAGGGTGAAAGAGAAGGAGCTCTGAAAGAGAAAGAGGATCTAAGGTCCACGTATGAGCTGCTTCTGCGAGATCATGAGAAACTGGCAGCACTGCACGAGAGACAGGCAGCTGAGTATGAAGCTCTGATTGGGAAGCATGGGGGCTTGAAGAGCTCCCACAAGAGCCTGGAGCAGCAGCACAGGGACTTAGAAGACAAGTGAGACAAGTCTTACAGTTTCTCATTCAACTGTTATTCCTAACTTTACATACCTCTTAATTTGTTTTGTACATTAACTAGGGAATATTAATCAGTTAATCAGAAAGATGTATAATGCATGTGTGTGTTTTGATACATAAAGGTACAAACAGCTCCTGCATAAGAAAGGCGAGCTAGAGGAGCTGGAAAAGAATCTAAAGGCCCAGCAGGAAAAAATGGCACAGGAAAACCAAACACACCAAGACACAGCTGACAAGTGCAAACTGCTCAAAGAGGAAAATGACAGGTGAGCCCAATGTGTACTGTGTAAAGTTATTTAAAAGTTTTATAAATTATTTTGCTTTCTGTAAAACACATTGGATGTCCGAAATTTTGTTTCATTCTTTGTTTTCATAGAGTCTCTGTGCTCTCTCCTCAGACTAAACTCCACCTATCGTCAGCTGCTGAGGGAGAACGATAATCTCCAGCTGGACCATAAAAACATAAAGAGCCAGCTCAACAGCGCCAAGCTGGAGCAGACCAAGCTGGAGGCTGAATTTTCTAAACTAAAGGAGCAATACCAGCAGCTGGACATCACCTCCACCAAGCTAACAAACCAGTGTGAAGTAAGGAGACACAGATTTCTTTACTTCTTTGTGGTTTTAAATGATCTGCTGCTAAACCCGTCTGTCTTTTTAATATATCATTATAAAGATGACTTGTGAAGCCAGCTGTGTTGTGTGATGCTCTTTTCTTTTAATGCACCGCGTTTGTTGTTGATTCAGGTGTCAGTGTAAGTCTTTGATGTATCTAAATATACGTGTGTGTGTATGTGTTAGTTGTTGAGCCAGCTGAAAGGAAACCTGGAAGAGGAGAATCGTCACCTGCTGGACCAGATTCAGACTCTGATGCTGCAGAACCGCACACTACTAGAGCAGACCATGGAGAGCAAGGACCTGTTCCATGTGGAGCAAAGACAATACATGTGAGCCTGATGATGACTGTTCATTTAACTATGAAGCATTTTGACTAGATTTGTCGCTTGCGTAAGCTTTAGTTTGACATTCGTATTTTAGACTTCATGCATTTCAACTTTGGTCTGTTGTATTGGATCATCTCATTTCTTCCCTATCAGAGACAAACTGAATGAGCTGAGGAGACAGAAAGAGAAGCTCGAGGAGAAAATCATGGATCAGTACAAGTTCTATGACCCCTCCCCGCCACGCAGGTAAGATTTCACATACCCTACTTGAAAACACTAACAATGAAGTTACTTTACCGTCTGTAATTTAGTGAATTGTTAATGTGTTAGCTTATTTACGTGTATCTGTGAATTGAGGGAATGGCAGCAGTGCATTCATACTGCAGCTTCAAGAAGTGATGAGTTAATTATTTATGATCTGCGCAGCTTTAAACTGCTGTATACTGCGACATTATGCTCTTCAGTATTATGTATGGAAATATAAAAGATGGTATGCAGCCCTTGAAATAAGTTAAGAAGTTGATCAAAACATCCATTCAACTTTCATACTATTTTAGTATCTCCTGTTACTACATCTTTTTATTTTTATGTTATGGTCTCTTTGCTGCCCCCCATATAGGCGTGGCAATTGGATCACTTCAAAGATGAAGAAGCTGATCAAGCCGAGAAGCAGGGAGAGGATGCGTTCTCTCACACTAACCCCTTCTCGCTCAGAGTATGGTGATGGTTTCCTGAGCTTCCCCCAGGACAGCCAGGACAGCTCCTCCATCGGCTCTGGCTCCAACTCACTCGATGACACACTTACACATAAGAGGAGCAGCAGTGAGTATAAGCAAGACACCTGTACGCAAACAGACAATAGTTCATACACACTTGAACATCTAAACATTGACAGCAGTAATCAAACTACATGTCAGAAAGCTCAATTTGGTGCTAAATACTCTATTACGACTTCTTCAAACACTCTACAAATACAAACATCAGACATGCAGGACTCACTTGTGCTTGGTGTGCGTGTGAGAAGGCTTGTGTGACATGTTCTGGTTGAGTGCTTGGTTGAACGGGTCTTTCCTCCCCTAACTGCTCCTTTGCTTCTTTATCTCTCTCTCTGCGAAGGGAGGAGAGGGCAGCAGTCACATGCCCAAGGGCAGGGGTCCACCAATGGTATGCTGCGGATGGGGAGGGTGGGCGGGGTTTGTGATCCGACTGTCACGTCTCTCAGGGCATGTTTTCGTGAGTCCACTGTCTGTGTCACTCAGCTGTTCAAGAAGTTACGGATGAGCTGCGCAGCACTACAAGGTTTACTCCGCAAACTGGAACCTGTTACAAAATACGTTTTTTTTTTCTCCCCGATGTTTGAAACGACAATAGAGATGCTTGATTTCTCTAGGATAAATTGCTCCAAAACCGAGTACAAATAACAGAGATATTAGACCTTTGTTCAAGAGTCAAAACTTTTTGGTATTGAGAAGAAAAAATGTAAATTTTTGTGAATGAAGTCACACAAACTTTAAAGGCACAGATTAAGCACATCAAAGTTTGGTGATGACAGGCCTCAGGAATACCACTGTGCCCTACAAAAAATTAAAGAGCTTTTTGGACATACTGTTTAAATACTTACCTGGAATGAAGACATTCCTGAGTGAGCGACTGTCAGAGATTAATTGTAAGTTTGAATTTGATGGTGCAGATCAAACAGAAATTAGCTCACTGGACTTCTGTGACTCAGCAGTCCATCATGAGTCCTGAAGTGTTATCACAGAGAAAATTAGGGCAGCACTGTTCCATCAAAACTCACGTGTGAAGCTAAATCAAGCATATCTCATGTGGTTGAAACACTGAAGGATCATTTTGTGCCAGGTCCAGTTTTCCCTCTAGTCCTTTTTTAGTATCCAGAGGCTCCTTTGCTATCATGTCAACCTGCTGATCTGTGCAGTTCACCTGTAAATATCTGAGAAACGCCCTCTGCCGTAGCATTAAAGTTATTAAAAGGTGCAATGCCTGTTGCTTGACTTCCAGTCACTACAAGGTCATAATAGTAGATGTTTTAAAATCTAAACTGCAAATTTGTGTGAAGAAAGAATTAACTGTATGTATGATACCAATTTTAAAGTTAGAGCTGTTGATAATAAGCTAGTATAATAAAGGAGTTGTAGTATTTTTCACACTTATTTGGGAAAACCAAGGACCAAAGAGATGTGTAGTTAACTCACACATAAAGGTCATCATAATACAAAAATTGTTCATGGTTATTTTGATGCTATTTTAAAGTGTGCAATAAATTCTAAAAGGAGTAAAAGATTTAAACATTAAGACGAACTGATAAGTGTGAAACATGAGGACACATGAACAAAACACAACACAGTGGAATAACAATGGGTAAAAACAGTCTACTCTGATGCTGTCAAGCCCCTTTAATTTTTCCAGCATTTCTTCACTGATTGCACCCTTTAATATTCCTCATCCTCTGTGTTTCATGTAGGTATAACAATGTGACAGTTGTGTTGTGGTGGAGAGTACGTATTTAAAGCCAGCCGCAGAAGAAAACAGTCATGTCATTGCCATTGGAATGCTTGAGAGTGATGCTGTGAGCAGGATGATGTGTGGTTGTATGTGTATTTGCATAGTGTGCCTAAATTTTTTTACTGTGTATGCCATGTCTGTGTTCAGAGGTCTGCCCTTAGAATATTACCATAAAGAATAAAAAAACTCAACAACATCCAAAGAACGATGCTCGTAAAAATCACTGGGACTTGGTCAAAACGTGCTCCCGCTCCGTTTTGAACAGTTTTTGTAGTTGTTTTGTCCACATCATTGTTGTCAGTTGTCTAGCTGAGTGTCCAGGGGTCAGCTCTCTCTGCATCCCTCCCCTGGCTCGCTCTGCAAAAATGTTAACCACATCCCTCTGTTTTGCCCCTCTTCTTCTTTTGTTTTCTTTTCCTCCACCCCCCCTTGGGCTTGTTCTGTCACTCTCACTCTCTCTCCCCTGTCTCTCTATCTGTCTGGTGTCTATCTGTCTATCTCTGGCTGCGCTCTGACAGCTATAAAAAGGTTGCCTTTCATGAGGAACAGATCCAAGGACAAAGACAAGGCAAAGGCCATCTACCGGCGCTCCATGTGTAAGACCTCCGTTAGTCGCTACTCGAGCCTCCCTCGACCCTGCTCTCTCTTTCATTGTCACACTGGGAGAAACAAAGAGGGAACAGTCACTGATATCAAGGGGGCTGCAGCGTGGGGATATGACTATCAGGTTTCTGTCAGAGCTCTTGAACATACTCAGCTCTTTGGTCATCAAATTTTGGGTAAAACAGTGATTCAGTCATCTTATGATACCTTATGGTTGCAAATGCCAGCACAAACAATTTCCATTCAGTTTAGTTTACTAATTATTATGTACTCACCAATGGCCTCGCTGCATCTGTTGACATCAGTGACCTGTTCTGTTCTTCATTTTTTTCCCAGTTACACCCACTGTCCTTCACCAGCTCTGCTGTGTGCCGCCTCTGCTCCCTCCTGTAGAGTGCATACTCGAAGCTTTCACTGTTGTAGTCTCACTTTGTTCTCACTATCAGTAGATGAATGAATAACAGAAACACAACAACAACAAAAAAATACAAGAGGATATGAATGTTTTGGTGAAAAGAAAACAGGACTAACAAAAATAGGCTCTATAAATGGATTTTTTTCAGTGTGACATAGTTTGAACTTCAACTCTCAAGGCTTATTCAGTTTAATGGTTGAGTTCATCACTTTGCATCAGGCAACTTATTGGGCAGCTTTGTCATGTGCTTTTTGGTCTCATTTTGTTTGTGTATCTTGAATGAAAGGCTTGAATGTGTGTTTGTGTGTGTACTAAAGTGTGCTCAGGTGAGAGGGACTGTGGGTTTGCCTTTCATGCGCCTGTGGTGTATTTGCTCCCGTCTTTGACTGCAGCATGACTAAATAAAATCATCAACCGCCTGATCACCACCACTCGCACTCACCATGGAGGACTTGAAATGGAGTCGATACTTTCTTTTTGTCTCTCTCTCTCTCTTTCCTTCCCTCTGTCACTGTCTCTTTCTCTTTCCCTCTGTCGCTCTCTCTCTCCATCTTCCTCTGTCAGGGTACTGCAGGGTACTCTTTCTCTCTCTCTCTCTTTCCCTCTGTCACTGTCTCTTTCTCTCTCTGTCTCTCTCTCTCTTTCCCTCTGTCACTGTCTCTTTCTCTCTCTGTCTCTCTCTCTTTCCCTCTGTCTCTCTGTCTTTCTCTCCATCTTCCTCTGTCAGGGTACTCTTTCTCTCTCTCTCGCTCTCTCTGTCTCTCTCTCTTTCCCTCTCTCTCTCTCCATCTTCCTCTGTCAGGGTACTCTTTCTCTCTCTCTCTGTCTCTCTCTCTCTTTCCCTCTGTCGCTCTCTCTCTCTCCATCTTCCTCTGTCAGAGTACTGCATTTCAGATCTTATTCTGCTGACATGGATTTACCACCTTCTGGTTCCAGCTCTGATCTTTTGTTTACAGTGCCGCCTCTGCTGCTTCGTGCAGCTCTGCATGCCGTCATGCTTTTTACCGCCACTCAGTAAACAAAGTGCTTAAAGACAGCAGCTTCTTTGGGTTATAGAGTTCCTCTTCCCAAAAGACAATTTTCCTGCAAAGAGGAACCCCAAAGCAAGATTTAAGAACAGTGATGCTGCCATCTTTATTTACCTTGTACCTGTTTAAACATTTAATCACGTTCTGTAATGCAGAGTGTCTGCATGAGCTCTCGAGTTTCAGTGGACTGGATTTGATTTGATTTGATTTTTTTTTTAATGTGCACTGAAAGATGAATCACAGTACTTTTGCTTTAATTGAGGCAGTGTGGAAGAGAAAGCAACCAAAGCAACATTTTTAAATCTGAAATGTTGCTTTCATCTGCTCAGTTTGTATCCTGAGATACATTTTCTGAAGTTAAAAGATTGTATGCCTCAATTATGCATACAGCCCGCTAGAATGGATTTGATCATAACCTCTAGTCCTCATTTGAATCTCTGTCCAATCTTTCAGCCATGAATGATCTGCTGCAGACGATGGCTGTGGCGGGCAGCATCGAAAACCTCGATGGTGCTGAGCCTGGAGATGATTGCACGGCTGGCAGCAGCAAACGCAGCGGGCAGCGCATGAAGGAGCTCGCCTTTTCCACCAACGCCATCGACTGTGCCACGCTTACACTTCCTAGTGCACGGCACAGCAGGGCCAAACAGCGCCTGCAGGTCAAAGGTCAGGATGGTGTTTTATTATTTTTTAAAAAATCCAATTGAGTATCAATCAATCAAAGTTTATTTTTAAAGCACTTTTCATACATGGAATGTCGCACAATGTGCTGTCCATTCATGCAGGATATTGAAAAACGATGAAAATACAGATACCAAACCCCACCCACCTTCCAAACCCCCATTCAACACACACACACACACACACACACACACACACACACACACACACACACACACACACACATATGCATACACAAAAGACCAGGACTCTTCAACTTGCCACAGATGACTGAGGAAACGCTATCTTGAGTTAAAAAAAGATGTGGAAACACTGGATCTAGGAATAAAACGATAAAAGTTAATCAAAAAAAGTCTTTAAATGAAACAATAAAAGAAAGTAAATTAAAAGAAGAGGTAATAAAACACAAAATAATTCCTCTAGGACTAAAATAGTGTAAAATCACATAATGCAGATTAAAACAAAATTCAACTAGAAGCCAGAATAAAATAGGTAGGTTATTCTCCACATCAGAGACATAAGGATGAATCTTCTGTTATGATCAACTTCTAATCTTATACCGCTTCCAGAAAGGGCCCTAAAGGAAATTGAACTCTTTACTTTTTTTTGTTTCTCAACAGAAAATGCATCTTGTGAGGATGTCGCCGGCTCCTTAGATGAACCAAAGAGCCAAGGTAAGCCTGCCCCCTGAACAGACAACATCCAACTGAAGACTTTCCAATAAAAAGAGCAAAAGTGTTCAAACTGAGAAAATAAGAAAAGCTGGCCCCTCCAAAAAAAAACAGGTCATGTCCTCAGCGGGCCCACTGCTAATCTTTGGGCTCCCGTCCTGCTCTTCGATTAAGCCTGATCTCCAGTTGGAAAAGCAATTTTTGTGGTGAGCAAAAGAGGGAGAGATGAGCCTCCATTCAAAGTCGGATTGACTCTAATTCAGACTGTAGGACGTTATCCAGGGTAGTTAATCTGTGGACAGGCAGCTATTCATCAGTTCTGTGTCACTCGGATCTAGATGACCCAGTTGTTTAACAGCCACAAAACCACTGACACACATTTCTTGGTGCATAATCTAGGTCTACACCCTGTAAACATCAGATTTAGTTTTTTTTTTTCAAGAACACATTTTGATTTTTAGAAATTACTTGCAGACTAATGCACAGTATAATTTTAGTGCACTCTGTGCTATTGAAAGTGACCCATAGTTCCAACAGATCAGTCAGCTGCTTCTCCATTAGTGCCCCACCTGCAGTCTACTTAGCTGATGACTTCCCAGACTGCACTTATTAAATCCAATACATCGTTGTGATGGGTCCCATTTCCTAGCGTGTGCCTGTAATGGCTGCAGGAAATGGAAACTCGCTCTTGTTAACGCAGCCAACATTTCTCATAAAGTAACAACCTGTAGGTCATTTTCCGGAGATGCTATCGATTTTTTTTAAGTGAGTTGTTTGGCTTTCACAAAGTTTCCATAATGTAACTCCCTGTCTCTACCTGTGTCTGGAACTAATATAAGGTATTAAACTTTGCTTGTTTTGCGCCGAGGGCAGCAGCAGCAGTAGTAGTGAGGTCATTTGTCACAATCAGCTGTGTTTGTGTCTGTGTTTTGTATCAGGCCTGCAGGTGTATAGCAGTATTCTGTCTCCTTCTCCTGTAAAGCTGAGCGTTATGTGCAGAGTGCCCTGTAGCGTCTGCAGTAAGTGACTGCCACTCTGCACTTCCTGGGCTGGTTTTTTGCTACATTTTGATAAGACCTTCATTTAAATTTCAAATTCGGTGTCAACCGTGTTCTGAAAACCACTTTGACATGATTTCACGGTTCCTGGTTTCCAGCTAAGCTTGTCCCCCGCAAAGACGGTCAAAAGCAAGGTCACACTTTCACCGCTCCTTTTCCCTTTCTTTCTTTTTCCTGACGTTTCTGTCAAAGTTTAACACAAACCCACACCTCCTTTGTCTTCTTTGAATGACTAATTAACTCCACGGTCCACTGGAATTGGGTTTTGACTTTATCAGTTTCCTATAACGTGGGTAGGTCCTCGGAAATAGGTGTCCCTGTCCTCTCTGTCACTACTCGCTTTGTTTATTTTCTTGGACATATTGGGGCTGTAGCCTGGCACTGAGCCCCCTTCTGTCCTCCTGCCTGGCGTTTGCCATCTGCCGCCCCAGCGGGAGACGTTCTGTCTCACTGTTAGTGTGCACAAAGGTGTTAGGCTTTGTGTCGGTGCACGTTTGTGGGAAAACATAAGTGTGTTTATATACATATCTTAACTGTGTAAGTATGTGTACATGTTTGTGTGTTTTCCCTCTCGTCCCTTACCCAGCCTCCAGACCCACCAGTCTCCATAGCAACAGGACCACCAGTAGTAATAGTAACAATAACTCCCACCTCACTTCTCCTCTGGAGGGTAAAGGTATGCTCCTTCCTTCCCCACTTTCCCTTTCTTCCTCCTAAACCACCCTTCTCTTTCTTCTTTTTCTTACCTTACCTCAGTGTGTCTTATAAAAATCTTGATCAGGTTTGACCTCTAGGTTCCAGGGTTTTTTCTTGAGTGTAAAATCCACTTCTCTGGGTGAGCTAATACCCTTCTGGAGAGGCCGAGCAGTACTGTCGCATCATGTGGCCTCTTGTGTTTTCATTAAACAAATCTAAATGAGACAGTCACAACTTCGCTGAACAATGGCACAGAGATGATAAAGCATTCACTTGATTTAGTATTCTGTGCTGGTTTGATGCATGTGTTATGGATGAGCGTTGAGCAATCAAAGCAAATAGGCAGGGGCCGTAAGAAAATCACTCTCAGAATGTTAATGGCTTTAACCTTTGTGAAGCAGGATGATGAGACATTTATTTTTTTCCACATTCTTTTCATAACAAAAGCAATCTCAAGATGGTGACCATAAAGCTCCCCTGTAATAACGCAGGAAAAAATAAACCTCAGTGGAGGAGAGAGTCTAAGAGAGTTATATTTTATCAGTCTGACTGCATAGTGAGAGATAAACACGACAGGTTCTCTCCCCGCGTCCTAATGACCGCTTTCTCTTCGACAGGCACATTGAACGGCTGCCTCAGCAGACCTCACAGTGAGAGCAGCGGCGAGTTCAGCCTCAGCCTGGACCAGGAGATGTGGTCCAGCAGCGGCAGCAGCCCCGTCCAGCAGCCCACCTCCTCGCGCTCCTCTCACCAGAGCCCCTTGCAGCTGCGCAGGTCCCTCGATCCGTCCGCTACAGCCGGTCAGAGCCAGACCAAACCGCAAGAGAGCGAGGTGCTGTCCCTGCAGCAGTTTTTAGATGAGGGTATCGACCCTGCTGAGGTGAGACCCCTCCCCACTAAGGTTAATTATAAATCAGTGAGTAGTTTTACCATTTTTGTTTTAGTCAACATGTTTTTTTATTTATAGCTGTGGTATTGTGTGGATTTGTGTGACTGAAAATAAAACCTCATCAGCAGATCGTGATATAAAATTAAAAAGCATCAACTTTATATGATTAAAATACGATTAATTGTGTTATCAAACATGTTTTAATCCACTCGTTTCCTTTGTGCTCTTCAGTCTGGCAGTCAGGAGAACCTCACTGTAGACTCCCCTCGCCTCTCCACCTCATCTGATCACGCACAGAAAGAACGCACTACCACCAAGGGGCGTGGCATACTACGCTCCTCCAGTGGGAAAGCAGCGCCAGTTAGCTCCGACCGCCCACCGAGATCCGCCGGACAACCAGGGCGCCCCACGCTGCGTAAGGCGGAGAGCACCCGTGTGAGAGGCTCTGCCCCGGTCCGCTCCAGCCTGTCTTCACAGGGCAAAGCTACATCCGTCTCTGAGCGTCTGGACTCCGCCTCCTCAACCCTCCCCCGCGCCAGCAGCGTCATCTCCACCGCCGAGGGCACCACGCGACGCACCAGCATCCACGACCTGCTCTCGAAGGACCAACGGCAGCCAGTCTCCGTGGACCCATCTCCTCCTCCTCCCCCTCCTGCCAAGGCCGGGGTTCGCTCCCAGCCTCCACCCAGTGAGTACCACCCAGAAGGACCCCTAACCAACACTGTCCACACAAACCCCCACTCTTTGCCCAAGTCTCTCAGCCTACCCTGCCATAGCCTGGAGGATCCCGACCTCTCCACCCTTGAGTCTTTCCTCGGCCCATCCTTCACTGTAGAGTCCGTATTCATGGACTCCATCTTTAGTGAGCCGGCAGGCAAAAACCTCCCCTTCCTCTCACTTAACCCCACCCTAGTCAGCAACATCAGCGGGCCTCCTGTTACAAATAAAACACACCCTCCTCCTCCTCCTGCTGCTGCTGCTGTCCCGCACTGCATCCCCTCACAAAACCAGGCACCTCACAGCCAATCAAACGGCCAGATGAGATCCAGTCCAGCCAGTCTCAGAGAGTTTAACGAGGGCGCCGATCCCAGTCGAGTGAATAACACAGATCAGCCGCTGAACCCAGAGGACAACCAGTCCCTGTGGTACGAGTACGGCTGTGTGTGAGCGACAGAGAGGTGTCGGCTCGCTCACCTTTTCTTGACAAGGGGAGAGTGACGGGACGGATGAATGACGGACCCTCCTCCTCCTCCTCTGCATGTATTTATAAGAGCACTGTCTATCTTTGTGTGGTGGTTTTGTTTGGTTCTTTTCTGTTCCCCCCCCCGTGGTGCTGAGTCCCTGTTCGCTCTTTTGTTTTGTTTTTTTGGTTTTTTTTGGTCTTGTTCTTTTCTCTGAGGTGGGACTTTGATGATTTTACTCCCGTCCAACAGCCTCACCCTCACTAATGCTTCCTCAGTGAATCAGCATCACACTGCTAACACTTAACTATTATCTGCAACTATGGGTCCATGTATCCCAGTTAATGCTTAATGTATCACTTAGATAAAGCCTTTATATTACAGTTACAGTAAGTAGATTCACCAGAAGAGCGGATGTCAGAAATAGCTGTTTGTAAAAGGAGACAGATTCTACATCAACATGAAGTATGTCAGATAATAGATCCAGTCTGCACTTGGTTGGTTCTGGTGTTTCGATGCATCACTGCTTCAAGTCAGTTGCATCATTTGCAAAGTTGCATGGCTTTTTGTGTTCCTCCTAAACTGTTCATTTTGATTGCTGTGATCAAAATGGTTTTCAGTTTTATGTATCTTTTTTTGTTTTGTTTTGTTTTGTTTTATTTTGGCGGTGTGATTTGTCGGGTTTTTGTTCTTTTTTCTTTATTTTCATTTTCATGTGATGGTGGTGAGTTCATGCTCTGGTGGGTCTCCAGGTCTGGTGATAAAATGATGAAGCTTCATTCTGAAAACCATCTGGGTGGAGGTAGAGCGGGTTTAGTGAAAGTTGACAGTAAAGCTAGTGGATGTGACTGTGGAAGGTACTGTATTTTTGCATTATAAGGCGCACCATCAATAAACACATCTATTCACATCTATTTTCATACTTAAGGTGCACCGGATTATAAAGCACATTAAGCCAAACAAAACAGTCAGATAAGTCGAACTTTATTGAACTCATTCAATTACTCCACGAGGCTACGGTAGCTGCAGTGCTCCAAAAGGATTTGAAGTGCGCCTTATAGTGCGAAAAATACGGTAGTGGTTATTCGAACACGGGGGACAGTAAAGTAAGTAGTGAGGATTTTTCAGATAGTTTCGCGGATGAAGCTCACATCATTTCCTTTTGAAGCTTTATTAAGATCTCCTGATTCACCACACTGAGTAAAAAATGAAAGGGTAATATTTGAAGATGACTAATATTTGAATATGTTGTTCAGATTGACAGGATGTTGTACAGATTGTAGTATTCATTAAGTTATAATCAATAATGAGCACGGCATTATGTGCCAACATTAGTAGTACTTCCTGCCTCTAGATTCTTATTTATTCCTGCTCTTGTACGAAGGTTTCTTGATGTTTTTGCGTTTCTTTGTTGTATCTCCTTAAATCTTCACTATATTCAGGTGTAAAGTAAGTGAAGTGTTCTTGTCACTGTCTGCAGATGTAACATGAACGTTGCCTTTGTCCTACAGATGTGGAGGGCAGAAAGTCTAAAAACAGGAGTGGGGAGCCGCAGCAAAGCTGCTAGCCCCGCCCCCCACACCCTCGTCTGTCTGCTACCATGCAGCAAGCGCATGGTGAGTGAGTACTGCTCGAGCGGGAGGAATAGGGATCTGGGTGGAGGGAGGGGGTTTCGGTCTTGTCTCCATGGGAACCCTAAAACATGGTGTAACAGATGTCGTCCAGCCTGCCGTGCACTTGCCTCCCCTGCCTTTCTAAGCTGACAGCACCCCTCCTTCCTCTTCCTCACTGTCCTGTTTGTCGCTGAATGTCCCTGTGGTGCCAAACTCCTGCTCAGAACCCGATGGGACCCCGAAGTGCCCTAGTCTGTTTGGCATATGGGCTGTTTCACCATCTGAGTGGATCCTGGCGTCGCCTGTTTGTGTCCCTAAGTCCCCCCCGACACGGAGAGTCCTGAACTCCAGCAGCTCACCGTGTCCCTCCACCATGATGCTTCTTATGTTGCTGGTTCAGCTGACTGATAAGTGTTTCCTGCTGTTAGAAAAAAAAAGGCCTTTTGCTGTGTTAAGGCTGCTTGATGTTGCTGCATGGCTTCTGTGTAGCGCTGAAATCCTTCCCCACCTTCTCGTTCCCTTGACAATGCATGCAGATGCAGGCTGCTTCCCTCTGTCTGCTCTTGTAAATCACTGTCTCCTTGATACAGTTTCTCACTTATAACTTTCTCTTCTCTCTCTTCTCTTTTGTTTCTTCTACCTCTACTTCTTTATTTTCAAATCTTAACCCCTTTTTTCCAATCTGTCTTCTTTCCACTCTCTTTGCTGCCTGGGACTCAGAGAGAAAGGTGGCCTTGGAGCTGTGTGTCTGAAGCCTAGTAGAGTAAATCTGCTGAGACTGTCTACAGTGAGAAAAGATTGTACATCCCGGTAGTCCCCTTTCTTCCCCTCCTTGTTTCTTTTTAACCCCCTGAGACACTTGAGTCGAGGAAAGTGGCCTCCTTCTCTGTTTTGTTTTTTCTTCCTTGAATCAAGGAAACGACAGAAAAGTACCCGAAATTGTTGCTGTGACTTTTTGTTTTTCTAAACCGAGTAAGTCGTGGCAGATTGCACTGCCATGTGTCCTTCAGTGTGATAGCCTGTTAAATGTGCACTAGACTCTTTTAGACTGAAGGTTCAAGTGCCAATGTTCACACAACAGCCAAAAAGGGCGATCTCAAATCAAACCGATGACTCCATTCGGATCTTCTGAGCAACAGGACCTCCTTCTGTCTGCCGTCATAACGAACATCTTAAGACGACCTTCAGCCAGGCTCGTGAAGAACATCCTTGAAGCATGTCAGCACCGAACACGTTCTACTCAACCTGCTATCAGACTCATCTAGAACAATCTGCATGGAGCAATCAATCAGCCAATCACCCCACTTCCTTTATCCAATCAAAGAGGACAGTGTTCAGTGGGGATGTAATTGGCCAGGATGCCAAATGGACTTTAACCGGAAGCCATGACAGCTGTGTGATTTTGGCATCTGTTGCCCGCCAATCATGAGTGAAGGTTGTGTGATCTGAGAGAGAATGAGAGAGTGAGGAATCATGGGAGAGTTCCAGGTCACCTATATGAAAGTTGGCCTCCAGCTGACACTTTGAAACAGTCTGTTTATCTTCGCTATGAATCTTCTATCATTATCAATCATCCACCAAACGGCTTCACATGTATCACTCCGCTTCCCGCTCTGAAAAGAAAACCCGCACTCTTCCTGTACAGTTCAGTAACAAAGCATCTTAGTGTCGTGTATCAAATTCTGATGAAACACTCGGTTTGTTTATAAATCTGACTGGAGTATAGGTGACCTGTGACCTGTCCAGTGCATACAGAACGTGCAGATTTCTGTGGCTGTGTTCAATACGATGTTATTAATGAGATCCAGTGTTTTCCTCTTTTTCCACTTTTTACATAAACCCATTTGATGTAATTAAAATTCATCAAGACTACTGTGTGCTCTTTGTGTTTTCTGCAGATAAAATACACATACAAATGTCTGCGTTGGTTCAGAAACTTTCACTGGAATCAGTGGAAGAAATCACAGCCTTGCCTGAGAATATCACTGTGGACTGAAATACTTAGGTTGTTTTTTGCTGCTCAATCAATCAATCAATCGGTCAATCACTGCAGTCAATAAAACACTCCACCTGTTCCAGAGTACAGGTATGCCTAACTGAGAAGTTGACAGTCTTGAACATTACAGCTCAAAACTCATCTATTTAGCCTGGTTGTTATTTGAAGCGTCATTATTTTAATTACTATTGTAATTTATTTATTTTGTAAGTATCACTTTTTACCTTATTTTATGAATAAATTCAAGTTTATATTTTGTTGTCTGTTTTAGCAATAGCAATTTTTAACAATAACTTGTTTTTCTGGTCCTGATGTAAAGCACTTCGAGCTGCAATTTCATTTGTATGAACAGTGCTGTATAAATAAACTTTGATTGATTGATTGATTGAGATGAGTGTCAGAGGAAAGGAATAACTATAAAAACACTCGTATGACTAAACTGAAGCTGAAAGGTCAATTAATAAATTTTGCGTTTGCCTGAAAAAAGGAAGAAGAATGTTATAAAAGCCTTTTTTTTAACTTCCAAGTGAGGGTGTTAATAAAGTAAATAGATATTTAAACACTAAAAGAAAAACCTGGCTTTCCGATCAGTCTGCAGCAGTGGCTAGCTTTATGTTGGGTTAGATGTTCTAGTTCACCAAGGAGGAGAGCAGAGGTTTTCCAACCGAAGTTCGGATCTTTAACTGTCCAGTAAAAACAAACAAAAAATGTAATATGCACAGTTGCACACTAATGGCTGATTATTGTCTTATGTTACGTCATTATGCTTTAAAATGAAAACCGTAAAGCCGTTATTTAAACAAGCTCCTTGTTTTAGTTTTAGAATTCTGTTTGGTTTTTAATGCCCTCTAGAGACAGCCGTCGGTACTTCAGCTTGACCAGATTTGGCCAGGGAAAAATCACATACATACTGATAAATACTATGAAAAAACACCACCCAAACTCGTGATAATTTTTTTTATATATGATGTTTATTAACTGTATGGTCATGCAAAAAATCCAGCATCCAATTGAAACTCAGAGTATAGACATATGTAGCCCCTTCGAAGTACAAGGTTACAATGCAATAAATTTACTGACATACAAGCTCAGCTTCTGCTAATCTTTGATGCTCTTTAAGGTGAGATAAACAACAGTTGATTTAGATACCTCAGACGGAGCCATTTCATAACCTGGAGGATGCAAGAAACATAGATTTTCCATTTCTTTATCAAGTAACAGTGAAAAATTACCAGAAAGTAGACATGCATATTTCTTCTTCATTTGTAAAACTGCATATATAGTGTTGTTGATAAAGATCATGGTTGTTAATTATCTCTTTTCACTATATGATTGAAGCATTTCAAAGATCTTCTCCTTCTCTTAAAACAGTCCGGTGCTTTTTTTTTTAATTCAACCCTTATCAAACATACGACAAAGTATTTTGGCAGATGTTTAATAAATTCAGTTTTGCAGGTTTAAATTTGTAAAACTCAACTTTCATATAAGAAAACAAAAAACCCAACACCTACTTTAAATTTCACTTCTCATTTCTCTTTTAGGTAGTTGGTGCAATCAGCCCAAGGTTATCTTGTGTAAAGTTTATATTTGGTCACGTTTCTTATTTACAACTTTAGACTTAAAGTCTGTACCCTGTCCAGTTAGAGTGTGATTAATTATGTTGAAATGGAATGAATGAATGAACGGGGCCTCAGCTGAAGGAAGGAGGTCACTCTGTAGATCTAACATATGGAGACAAAGACAGATCACTTACTCAAAACTCATACAAGATGAAATTACTGTTTCAATTTTATGACAATATCATTTAAAACCAAGAAGCAGTGGTTCTCAACTGGTGGGTTCCAACACAATAGTGGTAGTGGACACGTTTTGGATGGGTCACGAACAGCTCAATATTTTCTGTATGTGCAACTTTAGTAGCTGTCGCCTCATGTTGTTCCCTCATGTGTTCTGAAATGCACTTTACTCAACAAAACGAGTGGATTTATGTGAAAGATTAGTCTTTAAAAGGTTTTTATATATAAAAAAATTAAATAAAAGTTTGTTGCAACTTAAGGACCATGGGAAAATGTGGGTCCCAGAGTGAGACCAGTTGAGAACCACTGATTTAAAGCACAAAGTAAAACCTTAACTCGTAATTTTAAGTCTGAAGTCTTGGGGAAAATCTGGTTTTCAAAGTAAAATATTTCAAAAGCAATAATGCAGTGATATTAAAAAATACATAGTTTTCTGTATAAAAGAATATAATTAAAATGAATTTTTATTGATCTTTCTTTGCCTCCTTAAGAGTGGGTTCAGTGAGTTTTTTGTGGTCAGACTTTTGTGCAAATGATGTGTGCCTTTTATTACCATGTCTGATATCACACAGGATGAGTTCACCACAGCTTTAGCTCATCTTTTTAAAGGATCAGTTTATCCAGCAGCTCCTCACTTAGCAGATCTGATTCCATGTGCAAGTAAAGCTTCAAATCGAAAAGGCAAGCTCTATGTTTTGTCCAGAAACCTCTTTTTTTTCTGGAAACAGTCTTCATTAGAAATATATTCCACTATCACAATGCTCCTAACATCAAGATCTGTTTATGGTAACAGGGACAATTTCTGTCAAAAGAGATTTTGATAACGATGAAGAGCGGCTTACATACAATGAGGAAACATCAGCTGAAGTTACTGAGTGGCATGATGGGAAAAACCATGGTCATGGTGATTAATTTTGCCTCAACAACAGCGGTTCCCAGCCTGGGGTCACATGATTCCTCTGATGGGTCATACAGGCATTAAATGTCCTGTGGGGTTTGGTAGACAATGAGATGACTGTTCACATTCAGTGTTACTCCACTGAAACCAAATTTAATAAAAAAACGACCAACCCCACAGAGAAGCTTTAAAATAGAGAGGAAGAGCAAGTCTGGAGTTGAGATCCACTCTGCACCCACATACTGTGAGTCACGATACCACGTCAATTGAACCCAAAAGGTTGGAAACCATTATTATAGGTGAGACTGTTGACGACAGTTTAATTTGTGAGTGGGCTCTGTGCACTGCCTGCTCCATCTTCAGACCAAACAGGGTCAGAACTGACAGATTTTGACTTAGCTAAGCAGGAGAGCGCAGATGTAACACTAAGATACGGTTACTTAAGGAGAATTTAAGACAAATTTGAAGAATCTAGAAAATAGCTCTTGATGATTTAGAAAACTAAGTGATAATGCATCTTACATGCATATATGCCCTTACCTTTCTTTGGCTATGTTCAAGTTTAGGACAGAATAATGAATTGTTTTGTTTGTTTAAATTTGAGGAAACTTCAATCAGAAGGAGGCTTTGACGGTCAGCTGAAGGATATTCATCAAACTTAAGTACAGACCTGTTCTAAAGGCTCACAGCAAGGACATATTAGGATCCTTTGACAGGCAATACCAGCCTGTAGTAGAGTCATAGTTTCCTGCTCCTTCATGTTTTTCTGACTTCATATTAATCAAGTAAAAATAAGAAATATCATATTCACAAAACTTTGCCATATCGCTGCAGCTGGCTGAACGCCCCCCTTTAAGAAAACATGTAAGTTTAACTCTTCCAACATCCCCGTGACTGTGTGACACACAACGAAAGAAAAAACAAACAAACATCATCAGACTGGGCCACAGCACAAACAGAACCACTGAGTCATAGAAAAACATCACGTAGTTTCAGTTCTGGTTGGTCATCATGGTGGTGGTGGTGGGGTGGGGGGGCACAGTTTTGATGGCATGTTAGATATGTCTCATAAGCACAGGCAGCTGATACAGGAGGGCAGGTCTCACATAAGGATCACGACAATTCCAAACAGACAATATTATTGGATGATTCAAAACCGTATCCTGGTTTTGTCATGGGTTACTATGAAGCAGGGAAGCACATAGGACAGACGACGAGCCTCCGCCTCTCCGCCAGTACAAAGTCATACACTCACAAAGTTTGTACGACACAGTGAAAAAACAGCACACCGACACACAGATATGTTAGTCCTCTTTAAAGGGAGAATCTCTGAACTTGTGTGCTTTTACAGTGAATCTCCAATCTTTTCAGCCACAGGAAAGTGTGTGTAAGGTGTTTCCACCCTCAATAATGAGCTTACAGTGTGCGTTGCTCAGTGTGAGAGGGGACAACAGGGGACAGTAAAAAAGGGTTGTGGCAGTCTCAGCTTCCAATCATTCAACCCCTCTTTTTTTTTTACAGTTCTGGCTAAAACAACAAATATAAATCTCATCAAACATCGAAACACTAACAGCTACAACACTTACACCAGAACCTGTGACAAAAAGGGACAAGATCCATTGATTGCCATCAGCTATGGTCCCACTGCCTTTCAGCAGGCAAAGCCCTCTTCCCATCATGCCTTTGTCTTTATCTTTTTTTTTTTTATTAGTCCAATCCATTTGGCTGCATTCCCTTTTAAACATGCTTTTATTTTTAGTGCCAAGACATCACACAGCAAGCCAAGACGGACAACACACAAACTTCAAAAACAAAACCAGGACAAGAGACAGGCATTAGGGTGACATCATCATCATCATCATCATCACATGACGTGGCGCTATGGAGACAGTGATGGGGAGAATGGGAGGAGGCAGGAATGATGGAAGTAAAGGGCAGAGGTAGGGAAGGGAGGGAAGGATTCAGGCGAGCGTAACCTGAAGTTGCAGAAAGGTTCACTCCCTCAGAAGAGCAAAGTCAACAGCATCTAGTCTCAAGTGTCTGTGCAAAAAACAGTACAGGCCATAATTCATGCTCTACGTCAAATACAAACAGAAGTGAGCCGGGAGTGTGCTCGTGCGCTCTGATTAGGTAGCTCAGAGATATGAGGAGCTGATGGCGCCACCTAAGGTTCGAATTCAGACACTGCTGAGCAAGCAGGTGAAGGCTTTCTGCAACTTCAGGATGAGCTGACCTGGATGTTGTTTTAAAGTTTACAGGAGAGTCAACCCTTAAGAGAGGCTGGAGCACAGGGGCCTTGAGTGTGTATGTGTGTGTACGTGCATGTGTGTGTCTGTGTGTGTGTGTATTTACACCTCAGGACAACAAAGTAGAACAAAAACACAAACTCTCATGCTTATTCCCCCCCACACCCCTTTATGTAACTCATGTTTCTCCTTTTTTTTCACCTCTATAAATATCTATTAATACACAACTCTATTAAATAAAGTCCCAAGTTTGATTAAAAATGATCTTTTTCAACACAAAAGTTATTTAAAATACATCATCCAAGAGATAAAAACAAACAGCTTCATAACACATCATACAAAAGACAAATTAAAAATAAAGGTCCCTTCAGTAACGTATCACAATTGTAACCCTTTAAAAACATAGTGTGCATAAGCTCAAACCAGACACAAAAATGGCTGTTAAATCAGGTTATTAAGTAGATATTAATTTCTCCAATTCACCCCACACATATATCTGTATATCTGTTTACTGTAAAACTAACAACACTTCTATTAAAGTCGACCTTCTGCTGCTTTTAAGAGACGAAACAGAAAAAAACAAACACATTTTCCATGTGTTTTACTTGCTGCTCTGTTTGCATCCACTATGTGTGTCAAAGTGTTTATATATAGATATATTTATATATATAGATATATATATACACACACACACATAAACATGTTAATACTATTCCAGACAGCAGACAAAACAAAACAAAGACAGGGAAATAAAGGCCATGGGAGACAAGGACCAGGTCAGCATCACCCCTGTGTCGCCCCAGAAACATGCACCTTCGGCAAGAAAGGGGCTGACGTCAGCCAGGCCCCACCCTCCTCTAGCCAGGGTTCAGAATGGATCAGTGTTGGTCGGTGTGGTCGGTCACTCAGTCAAGCTTTTTGAAATTTAAAAGTTTTTTTTTCTTTTTTTAAAATTTAGGATCGATTTTCTCCACTTTTGTGTGTGTGTGTGTTTTTTTTTTATTTTTTTAATAAATTTCCAAGCAGCCTCTTCCCCGGCCAGGATCCAGGCACCAATCTGACCATGGAGGATAAATGCTCCAAACAGCTTTAAAGTTCAGGCAAAGCTGGAGAGAGAAAAAGAGAGGGTGCAACAGTTAGTGTAAAACATGCTTAAGTTAAAAATAAAATAAATGATGAGAAACTATTCGTCCTCATTGAATCTTGTAATGTAGGTATGACACATATCTGAGACTGTTACAATATATACTGATGATAACCATCTTTAGAAATAACGTACTGTATCTGTATATATACTTGGGCCCGACCGATTTATTGGCGATATGATTAAATCGGCCAATTTTAGCTCGTTTGAGACTGATCGGTAATCGGCCAAAACCCGCAGATTTTCGCTGATATTTTCAGAAATAATATGCAGAAATAAGATTCGGGCAGCTGCAGGGACACACGGAGGGGGAGTGGTCTGCTTCAACAGTAAATACACCAGTTTGTGAAGTACGCAATAAGTCAACAAGTCTCAGTTCAACCCACTTCTCGATGTTCCTTGCTGTGCTGGTCTCGGTCACGCCGAGTTAACGGTGAAGCACCATGTAATATGCGAGCTAAAGTTAGAGTTAGCCATCTGCTATTAGCCTCGCTACACTGTTAGCCGTACCAGCAACGGTAGAATAAACATCAGTACACATTACATGATCGAGCTACTTCTCTTACTGAGGCAGCTGCATGTCTCTAGTTAAGACCGGACAGGAAATGAGTAACATGAGTTAAGACGCAGAGGAACCGATCAGCAGCAGGGGGTAGTTAAAAACGCCAAGACTGGATCTCAAAGCTCTTCAATCAGTTTTCCTGGTCCTTGGCCAAGGACACGTGAGAGAAACTTCCATGGAAGTTTAAGCTGAGAGACACACCGGAGATCAAATAATGAAAGAAGCTGCAGTGGACTGAAACTTTTCAACATCAGCGGCGTTAAATAAAAGATGGACCCTGCAACAGTCTCTTATCAGTGCCTTGAACATTAAGTTTGTTTTTAAACAGTTAGAATATGATGAGCTGGAATTTCAATAGTGTTTGATACTAGTTTCAAACGGTGATCAGCCGTCATCACAAACAGACACCGTTTCACGTGACACTCTAAAGGAAAGGTCGTCTCATGTCTCCTGAAATATATCCACCTGATTCTCCTCATAAAAAGGCGACTTAAGAGCTTTGGGAAGCAGCCTTCCAAACCAGCTAGAAAGCTAGACTAACCCCTGAGTGTGACTTTACAGCAGTGCATGTGATAGGAGATGATAGGAGATGAATTCAGGCTGTTACTGCACCATCAAACTGGTGTAAAGTAGTGATGTGTTCACGGTCTACCTGAACCTGGGCCTTCAGTTCACTGCAGGGGTGCAGCTGGTGCTCCTGAGCAGTGGAAGTGCACGTTGAGCCATTTGGTGTCCCGGCGGTGCCACACACGCGTCTCCTCTGACTGGCAGGAGCGTGGCCGACCCTGGCTGTCAATGTACTGCGTCAGCCGGATGTAGGCGATGCAGGCCGCCTCATCTCCAATCAGATGGACGTGGGGGTTGAGGATGGTGGTGTGCACTGGTTTGCTGTTTTTACTCAGTACTGTGGGGACAGAAACTTCAGTGTCAGCTGTTTGGTTAGAAAAATACAACAGAATTGTGAAGCGAGATCAATAAAATCAGGACTATTATGTTTTCCGCAGGCTTTAGTCTGCAGGGGGATTTTTCTGACTGATTACAGAAGGCTAAGGGGAGAGTTAAAAATTACTTTAAATGAATCAAGAGCTCAACTGGATTTAGTCTTAATTTGTCAACAAAGGCTAACTCTACTTCTCAGAGTCTATGGATTCAAAGAGGACAAGGACATACAGCTGTAAGTGACTGCAGACTGTGTTAAAATAGACTTTAAATGAGCAAACATACAGTTTTCAAAGTAGAACTTGTGGAAGTCCATGCCCTCCACAAGGTTTCCAAGAGCCTCTGGCTCAAAAGACGTCAGTCCAGGGTCACAGATTCTTCTGTCAAAGGAAAATACAAACTTCAGCTCAAGAATTACTCGCAGAGAGAAAGTGAGGGGGTGAAAGCTGTAGATCAGATGACATGACGCATAAAGCTTTGGTTTATTCTGACTTCTGAACAAGCATTTTTGAGGTAGGACAGGCTGATGACTTTTGACTGTTTGATTGTTTGAACTGTAAATGAAAACCTACGTGTACGCCTCAAAATCCCCATTGTTGATGGCTTCAATCAGCTGCTCCGTCATCTTGATGATCTCCTGTTTACGAGCTAAAAACAGAAAGAAGGAGGAGTAGAGAGAGAGGACAAAGAGGTGCAGTTAAAGAAAAGATATCACACTTCATGCATTTCCTAAACTACCTTTAAAACACTGACTTTGACAGGAATATGAGTGCAGTCTCTGGTGGAATAGTGACATCTAAAGTCACCCTGACTCCTTTTTAATCTTTTTATACCCTGATTTATTTGGATCACTGGCATATTGGGCTTTTTTGGGGAGGAATTCATGTACAAAAATGATCAACATATCAGAGCTCAAAATGCAGCTTAAAAGGATGTTCCGGTGTAAGTTTAAGTCATGGTCAAACACACTGTAACACAGAGTCAGACACCCCCTCGAGAGAGATAAATTTTGCCAACCGCTTGCTTCTCTAGTTCTTCTTTCCATGAAGTAATAATCATTATATTAATCATTTTGCACTGCAGATGCAGTAGTTCTTCTGCCTTAACGTCTCGGTCTGATTGCATTTCCATGAAGAAATGATCATAAATTTTCTTTTTTGAGCTGCAGAACACCACTGCACTTGGTGATCGACTCGTCAGGGCTTCCCCACAGACTAGTGGCTGCTGGAGGAGAGTGGGTGAGTTGTGTTTAGTCTCTTTGCTAAAGAAATCAGATGTTTGGTGGCTAGTACTGTGTGCTGGAACCCTATATGTACTGCTGATGAAGTTAGGTGCTGTTCTGAGCATTATTTGTGGCTATAGAGTGGCGTTTTGATAGAGGTTCACGCTTAGAGACGTAGACTGCTGTGTATTGCCATTGTGCGGTCGTTGCTGAAGTTTGTGTAACTAAAGAAGCCAGTGGTCGACAAAATTCATCTCTCAAGGGGGCGTCTAATTTGATGTTACCATACAGTCTATGGATGGTACAGTGTGTTTGACCATGACTTAATGGAATATCCCTTTAACAACTGTACTTAGCCTTTACAAAAATGAAGATGACCTGTGTCTCCTGACCTCCAAACTCATGCAAAACAACATGCAAACACACACCTAACAGTGCACTGAAGAAGATACTACACCAGCACAGATGAACACAGATTTTTAAGAGTTAAAAATATTCTCAATGTAACAAATATGCAGCAGCTGAGCAAAAGAAACCATCCAGCAGGTCCTCCGCACATGTACATAACTGTTTTCTCTTAAAGACAGTTTATTCCTTGAAGTCTCCAAAGTCAAGACAGCGAGTAAGCGCACTGCTTCAGGAGCACAACCTGCACACCACACAACCTGACACTTACGCTGCAGCAGTTTACAGCTGCTGCCTGCAGGGGGCAACAGATTGGACTCTGGTTCAGGACAGGAGCTCTTAGCTGAACTGGTCTGAGGAGCACTGGGGCTGCTCACAGCCTCCTGCAGAGCATGAGCTGCACGCAGCCATCCCGGTAAAATAAAGTTATATTTAGAAAATTGAGAGTATCAAACCATTGCCATGGTATTAAATGATGCTTATTCTGCACAAACTAAATCAAGAAGTCATTGAAGGAAATTAGACTCCAGACACTCAGATATACTGTAGAAGGGGAACAGGAGGGTGTAGTCAGGTTTTAGTGTCAGTAGATGGCAGCAGATGGCAGAGCAGGCCAGTGCAGGAACATTAGGAAAAGCAGAAAACATCTGGTATTGTTGTTTACTGTTTTCATATGAAGCCTTTCAAATAAATAAGTGACTTTCTCTGCTTTAAGGGACAGATTTGTTGCCAGAGACAGTTGCTTAGCGTTGAGAGGAAAGGTCAGCACACAGAGGTTGGAGCTCAAAGGTGAGTCAGGTAACTTGTTGCTGACTTACAGATGGTGGGTGGTGGGCAGAGAGGAGACAGAGTCTGGGTCTGCTCCTCAGCAGTGCTGCAGAGGCTTACCACTGCGCTGTCTGTGCAAGCAGACTCACAGGCAGCCACTACAGCCATCACAACAAAGACACACAAACACAGACTGACAGAGAGCCTCAGAGGATGTATCAGCTATCAAGAATGAGTTTGTTTGGGAACACTTTTACAGTTTTTTTGAGTATTCACAGAGCAAAAAGGGATAAAATAGAAGTGCATAGTGGATTAATGTAAGGTCAGTTTGCAACAATAATAAGCTTATTTCTTTTCTTGCATATTCTTTTTATTATGATTATTAGTACCAGCTTGTTAAAATGATTTTTTTATATAATTTAAGGAATCTTTCTTTATCTTTTCCTATCTGGAAGTTAAATTTAAAAAAAAATCATAAATAAAAAGAAAAATTAATGACAAAAAAATGCACAAAGAATGACATGAAAATCTACAGAGCACAGTTGTGGAGACTAGATACAAAGAACTGAGCTGAACAAGTGGCCAAACCTCTCAGGTCACCTGTCCTCTAAAGTGAATAACATGTAAGAAGCTTTGGGTACGAGTCAGAGATCAGCACTCTGCTACAGCACTGAATGTCATCACAGCAGAGTGACAGTCATGACAGGTTTCAGCATGAGGTACTTACTATGTACAAGGATTTGGCCAAGGATAATTATCCTGTTCCCTTATTATTACAAATAATTAGTTACACGAATAACAAACTCACTGAATACTGCAAAATATTACTGTTACAAAACTTTGTTAAAACACTCATAACTCACACTGTTGTGAGACTTTACTTACACTGTTTTATGATTAAAACTGAACCTGTCTGACGACACTAGTGGCAATAAAGCACTTTTTTAATTTACATTTAATCTTTGACCAAACTTGTTATCAGTTTTAAGTGTCAGAGCATTGTGTTTACTTTTCTGTCACTTCAGCAAACCAGCAGGTGACATTTCCTTAACCAACCATGTGACTCGGGGTTTAAGAGGTAACTTCGATCTGACTTTACAAAACAATGAGCTAATTCATCCTACTAATGTTTAAATCTGTATTCTAACAAATCTCAGAGAAACAGGAACAATAGACTCTTCTTTGTATGTCAATGATGAGCTGCTGTCAGATCCAGTGCTGGTAAGTAAACCTGTATAAAGCTGCCCTAAGTAACCGGATTAACTACACTGGAGAACTGCAGTCGCTCTGTCCTTCTCCACTCAACTCTCCAGACAATAAGTGTCGTCCCCAGCCTGGAAATGACTAATGTTCGGCTTAAGCAGTCTGGGGATCAGTCATGCACAGAAACAAAACGGCCCAAGTACCAATGAGGTGGGTTAAGAAGGAGTTAATGTTGGATTTGTCAAACAGATGTAAGCCTGGAGGTCTATAATGTTAGATACTTTCCTGATACAACACATGTAGAGCTTAAATAAGGTTGTAAAAAAAAAGGCATTTCTGTTGATAATAGTCATGCAAACAGAAAAATGTTGATCTTAGCTATTTCTTACAATCAAACTAACATTATCTGTCACCATATAAAATTAAAACAATGAAGAAAAACTGTGCAGGATTAATTCCTCAACTGTATTTCTCTGTCTAATCTGGAGTTTAATAGACATAAGTGAACGTAACCAGGCATGCAGAGTAGGTGAAAAGTTGGACAAGTACCTTTCCTACCTTTCATCTCCTCCTCTTCTGTGTTATTGCAGCTCTCTGTGGAGCCCTGTCAGACAGGAGAGAGAGAGAGAGAGAGAGAAGGACAGAGAGAAGGGAAGTTTTGGAGGAAAAAGGAAGCAGAAAAAAAAAGATGAGTCATTTGTTAATGTGTCTGCGAGACACGGTCAAGAGGCTTCGGACACTTTTGCGCATACAATGTATAAGCAACAAGACAGATGGATGGGTGGACGACTCCCTCCCAGGAGCACAAACCAGCCAGGACAGCAGCGCAGAGAGCCACGCATGACAGAGTGACACTATGTGAGAGTAATTTCTAAGTGTGTAATTTAACGAGTGTGTGAGGGCATGTTGGTGTGTTTTAGTGTTCTCAAGGAAGTCTCTGTGAGAAAAGACTGAAGAAATTGCGAAACAGCACTGCAAAGTTAAATATCTAGTGATGCTAGTATTCAGCGAGTTAAAACAATAAAACAACAAGCCCATGATGGTTAGTTCCTGCTTTAGCAGAAAGTTGATGTGAGTAATTAGTTCTTAAATATGGTACATGTAGGATTTTCTGTGTCATTAAAATTTAAGATTTGATTTCCCCACCAGGACGTTTCATATTTAAATGTTTTCATCATGTAATCTCTTCAGTCTGTTTATAAATGGTG
Source organism: Xyrichtys novacula (assembly GCA_962446985.1). NCBI lineage: Eukaryota > Metazoa > Chordata > Actinopteri > Labriformes > Labridae > Xyrichtys > Xyrichtys novacula. The sequence continues at coordinate 17,422,069 of OY660874.1, read as the reverse complement.
CTCTGTCGCATGAATACACTTCTCCCTCACCCACAACAGTTTCGTTATCTTTATTTAATCTTTTTTAAAAGCAGGTGTATCAGGTTTCATGTCGACTTGCACAAGAAGTGAGAAAAATATCTCTTAAAATCTATATATTTTGAGATGCATGATCCGTCTAGGTGTGAACAGCGGTGATAAGAGCTGGCCACTTTGATCCTATCTGCCAGACCATGTGCTGAAAGAGGTGTCAATGAGAAAAACTGCAGTAGGACCAGATAGGAAGGAACACCCCTCCTGGGTCATTGTAGATTTCAGCTAGCTCCTAATCCCCCTCGCAACCTTTCCAATGTCCCTAATTATTCGATCCTGCACCTCCGCCTACCGATAGCAATGAGGTTTATAAACAAGACGCAATGGTAGTTTAATTTTAGCGGATGCAAAGTAGAGAGCAAGTGCCTGTTGCTCCACAGAATGACGCAGTATCTGATATTTGCTGATAGTAACAGCAAATTGCAAGTAACCAAAAACAAAACCATTTTAAGAAGAAGCTAATTTATACTTAAGAATATTATTTTACTGTTTACCAAGTCTGTTCAATTTTCAAGAGTGAGACTTGAACCTGCTGGAAAACTGATCAAAGGTTAAAGTAAGATTACAAAAATAGACAAAAGCTGTCATGTCTTTATACAACTCTAAATCTAATTACAAACTTTTCAGCTCCTGTTTTAGATAAAAACTTAAGGACAATTGATGTCACCTCTATTACTTTGATTTCTTTATAAGTAGCATAAAGGCTCAACTTGAATTAAGATCAGTATTGTAACACGACCTCTGATTGGCCAGTCTTCTGATTTGATGGAAGCAGTCAGACTAATTCTGGCTCCTCTCTGAAACTTAAGCATTAATTCAACTTTTAAAGGTATAAAAGAAAACATGAGTATGATTTTTAAATCCAATAAATAACTCATCAAATCCAAACATGCATCATTTATAAAAATTAATGTTCCTTTTAGTATTAATTGATTATAATATAACAATTTATTCTAGTAGGACCAGATAAGTGCACCTTCGTTTCAAACAGAAGCTGATTTGCATCCAGATTGGAGGAGTTCACAGAATTTAATTCTCCAGTAAGATCCCGTCTGGTAATCAGGAAGAGAAATGATGAAACATGCCAGCAGAAGCCAGCGCAGATTAGGTGCACAATGAGGCGTAGCGAGTTGTTACGGTCATTTTTGACGGAGATGTATGGAGTAAATTTAGAGACAATCCTCCACCAATTCCCTGCGGGTGTTAGTAGTGGCTGGTGGCTAGTGGTGGGAGAAGGAGGGCCTTACCTTAGTGCCGTCAGCTGGGTTGTGTACAACAGTTGTCTGGGCTTCCTGGGGGGAGGTAGGAGACACTTTACCATGCAGGGAGGGAATGGGTAGGGGGACACCAGGGAAGATGCCAGGGAATACAAACGTATTCCACGACAACAAATATACAAAACAAAGGCATGTGTGCACACCAAAACATGGCTACAGTGAAGAGGCTGTGGAGCACTGGAAGTGATTGCGTAGATGAATGTAGATGTCAAGGCGCTCAGTGTCAGTTTGATCAACCTTTCACCAGCACCGTGGCCCTAAAATGTCTAACGGTCTCTTAAAGTAATGAAAGCAACACTGGACAGTCCAAAGCAGCTCAAACAATATTCACAAACCAGGGCCAAGACTGAGGAGGAGGGTCCAAATCAATGAGCAAGCAACTATGTTTTATGAGTTAAGAGTGCCTTTAACCTTACAATTTTTGAAGGCTCCGAAATATCCAATTCTGCATTTAATAAATAAAGTATCCGAGGAGCAAATGAGAACTATGTGATTACGAACCCAAGCACAAAGTTTTCTATTAGAAATCTTAATATTTAGGATTTAGCTCATTGATTTTACTAACAGGCTTTCAAAGCTTGTCGGTTGTGATATCTTACTTTCCCTCATCCTCAACTTTGACCCTTTCCCAAACACATTAAGCTCAAAGCAATAATGACGCCCCAAGTGCAGCACTGTGTGGAAATCAAATCTATGGAAATGCAATAAGTTTGTCCGTCACATATTAAGAATCCTGATCTCAATCCTTACTAGACCTGATACCCATGAACTAGAAATACAGAAAATGCAGCCCCTTAAAGAAAATGTGGGTTTGCAGTGATTTCTTTTCTATTATATACAAAATAGCTAACTTTGCATTTCATGTTACTAATTCCTGAGATACTCAGTGGTGGACAGGAATCTGTCAAACAAAAGTAACTTGCTTTTAATGGTGCGCAGACTGCTAATGTCCCTGTGGAGACAGTGTAAAAATCATGTGACCCACTCTAAGAAAGTAACGTCAAAAGATTGAAACTTTTCTCAAGATTTAACGTGCTTTAGCGTGTCATATATGAGCCAGTCCCATTACAGACATGAACACAGGGGCTGCATTTTCATGACATAACAGTCACTTTGTTACCCATCCCCTCCAACTCTTGTTTTACCCAGTAGTCCTCATCACATTTAAGAGTCATAAACCAAAAAAACAACAATTTACAATTGGCTTTGAATTAATGTAGCAAAGGTTAGGACTTGAGATTTTCCGGCTCTGCTTTTAGAGAAAGTGCAGAAACCCTTTTACTTCCAAAGACAAACTATCAACAAATCTCAGGTGACAATTCCTGAACACACAAAGGTGTCTTCAGGAATTGGCCGAGCAGAACTTGATTGAAGTGTCTGCTGTGTATCAGAAAATGAAAGTCATTTGTCTTCCTGTCAGTGTTGGGCTCTGAGTAAAAAAAAGATTGTGTATCGCTGCAATGGGTCTGGGTAAAACACAAGCTAGGAAAGATGCTCTCAGGCTCAAACCAGCAATTCAATTTGAAGGTGTCAAATATACTGCCAACATCACAGTTTGTGTTGAATATAGAGTCAGAGGATGAAGGACGAGAGAGGATGAAGTCCAGAGAGTATTTCACTTTACATGGGATGTGACAAAAAAGATGAGGAGGAGACATAACTAAACACTAAGAGGATGAAAAAGATGAAACAATGACATCGAAAGCAAAGTGAGAGAAAACAAATAAAATGAGGTACCATTGGTGCTGTAGATGACATGCTGCTGTCTTTGGTGCTGCTGCTGCTTACTACACTGTTATTACTGTTGTTCCCCTGCGACCGAGGCAAAGAAACACAACACAGAATGACTCCCACTGCTGCCTCTGTGCAATAAACCAACCTATGGGAATCTAATGTGGAAAACAGGGATATGGCTATAACACAGCCATATAAAGATATTAACTTACTACAAATGGTTAGGAGTTTAAACTGCACAGTATGGGAGTGGGTTTAAATACTAAACATTATAAACTTTGAAATCTGTGTTAATAATCTGACGCTTTCTCGTATCTATATATCCCTCCAATCTGCAACATGACTCTTATAATCGAGCATTGAACTTCTTAGCTTGTTTAGGTGACTTGGGTCTTTTTATTTCTACATTACCATGACCACTAAGTGTCTGAATCACTCTTTGAGCATCCTAGTTCAAGCCTGCATTTAGTGTCTGCAAAACCGCAGTCATATTACATTGTTCAAAAAGTAGAAATGCACAAATGTTAGTCAGCAAATACATTTAAAAACAACAGATATAACATCAGACTATAGGTTTTCATTTTGTCCCAGCACCTTTGAATTACATTATTTAAAAATCAGCTTAAAGGAGAAATATCAAGTTTGAATCTTTGACAGGTTGTACAGCAGCCTGTTCTTGCCTGCAACATAGTCAAAGCGTTTATAACCAGGCCAGGTTTTCATCTTAAATGGGGTCCAGTTCAGGTCTGTGCATGCAGTGAAAGGCTCTGATGACAAGTTTTTCTGTTATTGAGGAGAACACTAAGTTTACATATAGCTAATGTAATTATTTCCCTTCTTTATATCAACAGAAGCTGATCTTGACGCAATACTAAAGGCTGTCTGACCCAGAACTCTGACGGTCCCTGTTAAGTGCTTTGACTGAAATGGGATGAGTCAATCCTCAGTCCAAACAAAAAATTTTAATTTAGTTTGCCAATAACGAAATAAACAAATAAAAAAATAAACAGACAAAAAGGAGATCTGGAAAAAAAGATCTGGAAAAAACTAAAAAAAGATGCAGTTTGAGACTGTGCCTTTGTCAGATGTACATTCATTCATTTTCATTGTTTTAAGGGTCTAAATATTGTGTTTCAACATAAAGTTTGGTGCATTTATGTAGAACATAGAAGTTAAATTTTACATGGTAGATTTTATCAGCAAATTCTATATTCACACATGTAGATTCATCTGAACTAACTTCAGATTTTTTATTCAGTCTTTTCAGCCCAACAATTTTAGCTTTATTTTAGTTAATTTCATACTCATAGTATTGTTGTCATCCAAAAATTGCTGCTCAGAGTAATTTGTGAAATTTTCAACAATCTAAACGTGTTTGTTTATTTAAATTCTACATAAAGAAACAAAAAAGAAGCTTCTCTTGCCTGTCAGCTACTTTCTTTGGTTAGAGGAGTGTGTTTCTTTCCTCGACATGCCACTGTATGTTTACATTTTCTATTGCTATGCGCTACATGACATGCTGTACCGCTCTGAATAGTTGCGGGTCTGTCCAGTGGTTTTCAGAGACATTCAACATGCAGCCATCACTAAAACTCCCTTGAAATAGAGATGGACTAAAAGATTCAAGATCCATCCACCAAGGTGAGGTGGTCTGGCAGTACCAGACTACAGTTTGACCTAAACTAGAGAAAAAAACAGGATCTCTGTCTTTTGATCTACTTTTTTATGATAAAGTCAAGCCTTTATGGAAGTGTAGTTAAAAAAGTTTCATTGAGTTAATATTTTTTGTTCACCCAAACACTTCTTTTGGTCATGTTTTGTTAGAAATTGCAGGCTCGAATAGTGGTTCAGCTGCATGATGACAGATGGAGTGTAAGATCTGAACAAGGAAACACAGTTTGAGCTGGACTCTGCCTCAGGCTGACTGGAGGGGAAACAGAAAGAGAAGCTGCTTGAATGCAAATCAGTTTCTCCAAAAGAAAGTTGAGAGGTGTGGACGGATGGATTACATCTACAAAAGATAGCAGAAGTGCTGGGAGTTTTTTTTCAGCAGCTTTTCTGCAACATTTAAAGGAGCAAATATTCCACAGAAAAACTATTCTGGTGATCTCTACGGTCAATCATGATCATCTTTTGGCAGGAAAAATCATGTAAAAGACTGTGAACAACAAGCAACAGCACAACCTCTTCAAGAACAAGGAGACTTTATTTCTCTGACGTACACTGCTGTGAAAATCAGTCTCTCTCTTTTGAGAATCAGAGTTACGAAACCACAGCAGGAAGTGCTCACTAAATAGTACTTTATCTTTTTTTCCTTCTTCGATTTAATAATCAGGAATCCTTTCTTAAAAGAGTTCTTTGTCGTAGATTAATCAAAACATCAGACTTCCTGTAACACAGAAACTCTGAGGATTTAGTTCAGTAAACTGAGTATTTCTCTCAACTAAAATACTACAGGAACTGAAATCTTCAAAGACAAATGTTTTTTTTATGGTATGGTATCAATCACTTACACAGTACTAGCTTAAATCTGTACATAGATCAGACATTTGTCTCGGGTTGAATGATTTTTGCTCATCAAAGTTTGGTCTCCAAAAATGCTCTTCTTAAAAGGTAGATGCAGGAAACTCATGTGCAGCAATATAATGATTCTTATTGTAATTAGGCCTAAAGAGCGCTATAGAAATGAGTCTTAAAACAAAGAAATGACTGCAAATCTTGTAAGTATAACTACCTTCTCTACATTTAAGTTAAGCTATTTTTTAGTTTAATAATTTGGATTTTTAGTTTTATTTTGATAATTTGAAAGATTTTTGAACATTTTGTCTGTTATTCAAAATATTTCTTTAAATAATGAGCAAAAGTCACATTGACTTGTAGGTCATAGGCCCCTACAGCTGATCAGTGCCCTGTTGGCCGTGTGTCAAATCAAATCCACAACGAGTACAAAAACAAATGGGTTATCTGATAGCAAAGTAAGGTACTGAAAATACAATAATTGTTCATTTACTCAAACAACAGTGTTTAAAGCTGAGTTAATTTAAATGAGCTAAAATCGAGCTGACCCAGTCTGCAGTGGTTGATATCCTGGAGCTTCTGCTCCAGTTCTGCAGCTGATTTCTCAACAAAGGGTCAAGCTGACTTAGATCTCCTATGGCAAATAAATTTATCATTGACAAGTACCTTAATATGAACAATTTGGATGCTCAGTGGTGAGGTGAGTCATACGACTCTGTTTGACACATCCAGAAAATGTTTATGTGCTTAAATCCCAAAAAGACTAAAATACCAAAATCCCAAACGGTGAGTGAATCAGGGAGATACAAACTTTGGGCTACAGATGTGAAAATGTGACATGGCTGCAGTTCTCTGTCTGTAATAAACAGTGGATATACTTTATTTATACTTATATTTATACTAATTTTAAAACTTCAGTATAATTGCAAATATTTCTAATTAAATACAGATATCCTCCTAAAGTTTTGAAATAAAATTGCTAAAAATAACTTTATATTAATTAAGTGTTATAAAGAGTAATATCTTCAAAGCCTCAATTGACTGTGGTTTAAAAGTAGATCAAATGCAGGTGACCAAGACAGCTGTTTTTTTTACTGGAAAAAGGGGGAGAATAATGATGGTATGGTAAGAATGCAATAATTAAAAGAAGGGAGGGATTGTATATCCATTTGTATGGTGAGCTGCAATCTTACTCCTGTAAGAGATGTTGGTAAGTGAGCCAGAGTGCCTTATCTTCTCTCCATCACAAGTACCAGAGGTGGGTAACTTGATGGGTGTCAGTGGTTTGTGTGTTATATGTCAGTGGTTGAAATGGTTTTGGTGGCGCTTATGGCAAAAGAGGATGCGAGGATGTTGGATGGAGTTGGGAAATCCAACAGATACTGAACATAGACGCCTTAAACATCTCTGTCCAAAGGAAATTAAAAAATAAAATAAAGTAAGCGGAGGACCGCAGGGGTAAAAATACTCAGAAAAACGGAGAGAGAGGAAAACAATCAAAAATGAATAAAAATCGACAGAACTGATCTCACCATCAAACAAACACTTGAGCTGGACTTCCTTTTCTGACAGACAGCAATGGAAAGGAGGAGGAAAAATAAAGGGTCATCGGGAAACAAAGAGCTGATAGTAATCGTAAAAAAAGTGAAGCTGCCAGTTCGATTCCAGTAAGAAAGACAAACCAAAAAGTTGCGTAAAGAAAGGGAGATGAGACACAGGGATACTAAATAGACTTCAGGAAAATACAAAGAATTAGCAAGGAAAACAATGTAGGGAGAAATCTTTTACAAGACAACTAAAACCTTTAAAAAATGATTTATGCTATATATCTTTAAAATGTTACGGGTCATATTTAGGGGGAATTTATTGATTGTTTGAGTCACTGCATTTATTTTTTTTGTCCTTGCTGATGATGGCGCTTCATTGCATGCACTGACGCTGACTGCACATCAAAATAAAGTGAGCACCAAGACGTAATGGCAGCTCAAATTGAAGTAAATCTGAGAAAAACCTGGGGGCGGTTGTAAAATTGGCATTACTTTCAAAGCATTTTGGTCTCTATTCAGACTCTAACATTCACTTTAATGTTATTTATTTTTATCTATATTTTGCTGTTCAACACAATCGACTAGCAAGACAATTTCAAAGATCCTTTTTCCTGAGCACAGAAAAAAATCTTTAAACTTTACTTGTTACACAATAGATCAAAGCACCAAAGAAAATGGACTATTCAACCAAAAAACAAATATACTGCTTTTCATACATTTCCAATATCAGAGAAAACAGATTAAAATAGGCAGAGAAAATCGCTCGGGTGGTAGACCAAAAAAAGAGGACAGCAGAAGACAGGTAGAGTGAAAAAGACAGTAAGGTCAATAAATCCTTCATATGTGAGAGAGAGCTTACCTTTACTCCATCCGACTTTTTGTTTAGTAAGGTTTTGCATGCTAGAGGAAAGAGAGAGGAGATGGTCAGGACACATTTTCAAAAGTATTTATATGACAATCAAAAAAGAAATAAATAAATAAAGCAATTAGCTGATTTAAAAAATTAAAAATGAAAACTTGATTTGGAGTCCTGGTGTCATCTCACATATTCTACTACTTAAATGATTAAATCTTTGATTCCTGTGATTTGGAGTCTAAATTGTTGAGAACTACTCAGGATTATAAAAAAGGATAATGAAATAAAAATCAATATCTACAAATTCTAATGTTTCTATTTATAGACATCGACGTAACATCATTTATTCCTTGTTCAAAGTGGCCATCACAGAGCAGGAACAAATCAAAGCAGGAACGACAAAAGAGGAGAAGATCTGGACTAAGTCTTCACAAAAAATGAATAATAACATTAAAAAAATGCAACTTTAGACATTTCTTATATTTTATATTTACAAATACATATAAATTCTATTATTTCTTTTTTAACCACATTTATCCAAAATTAAAGCCTTTATATTACTCTTATTTTGCAAATGTAATACCATTAGCAGCCTGGTCCTGCAAAAACAGCCCAAAAAGTAAATAACTATAAAGTTTCCCATCAGACACAAGACAGTTGAGTACTGACACTCATAATAAATGATCGCGGGGTGGGAATGAGGGGTTGGGCTGAGGTAGATCAGGGTATTCTTAGTTTCTTTTATTCCTCTGCTATGTAAACCACTTTGTGCTACATCGGTTTTGTATGAAAAGTGCTACACAAATAAAGACTGATTGATTGATTGAATAAATACATTAATCTAATCCCACTATTTGACCTGAAGTAACTCCTTTAAACTTATAAAAAGAATGAAAAATACATCAAAGAAGTGAACAAGTTACAAGTATCATATTGGTCCTTTACACAAAACAACTTATCTCCCTGAAATTAAAGAGTCAAAAGGGAAATTATTTCTCATTTAAGTGTTACAACTCAACTGTGGTTGTGACAAGCAGGAAAAAACAAACACGTTTCTCTGGGTCAAACAAAATATACTGTAATCCAAGAAGTTTATCTAACTGAAAACTTTCTTTATCTAATTTTTTGTTAGCTGTTAATGATCAAACATCGGCATGCACAAGAGACAAATTATGTACGATAAATAAGACAGATATTTCACAGGAATCTGAAGGAAAATGTTCACAAGCATGCACACGACAACACATACTGTAAATAATAAAATACTGTTACTCTTTTGTAAAGAAAAATTACATAGACTTTCAATAAACCTTCCTTACCTTCCATTTAAAGTAGGAAGGAGGGTAATAAAGAAGATAAGACAAGAGTAATATATTTAATATCTGCATTTCAGCATCTGAACTGAAAACTGACAACTACAGACACAAACAGCTGCCAGGCTCTTTTAGAGACAATCTTTGTCATTTCACAGAGGTCGTGGGTTCATGCGGTGATGGTGCGGCTCATGAACTTGTCTGACATGCAGCACCTGCTCACAGTGTTATCTCAAAAAGTGCCAATGAGTGCATTATCAATGGCTTAAAGACCGTGGAGTCACCTATCAACATCATCTGAGATCTATATCCTTCACTTTTGCACTCGGTGTAGCATCATGATCAGGAAGTGTGGAAACGTGACGATCAGATGCAGGCTAAGAGAGATACCCATCACTGCCAGCTTATGTGTCATCCACTTACTGAACAGAAAATAACCCCAGTATAAACAGCCTTTCAGCAAGCAGCTCGCCCTGTCACATGACCCACATGTACCTTTATAGGGCTCTGTATGCTTCATACAAACTAGACAGAACGACAAACAGTATGACAAATGCCCACTGTCGATGAGAAGAAATACAAGTCATTGAATTGGCACTTTCAAATGTTCAGGGAGAAAAATACCTGATCATTCAAAACTACCTCTTAAACACTTAGAAATAAGGATTCTACTTAAATGCAAAACTGCAATGTAAACTCGAAAAGGTCATTTTTAGGTCACTATTTCAACTTATATCAGTCAGTGTGTTTTAAACCAGTTATTAGAAAAACAATAAAGGAGCAATGCTGCAAAGATTTTAGACTTCTGACTATTTGTGGATGCAAAGAAACATTTAGCGGTCTGGAGGCAGAAGATGCTGTTTGGCGCTCATGCTAGCATTTTGTTTGAAGCATACTGTTACTTTTAGGTGTTTTTGGTTTTGTCTGTTCACACAAAAACAACAGGGCAGGCAGAAGAGAGAAGACAGAGAAATATTGATAACACAGACACTTTACATTTTGTTTTTTTTCAGCTTCCCATGCAGGTAAGCATACTATACTGTCAATTCATACACATGCTTGGCTGGCGGTTAGTGCCACAGCCATGCGGTAGGAAGGTTGAAGCAATCACAGGCAGGCATCGACCGGGAATCCGCTGAGTATTGTGGAAACAAACCAGCTCATTGAAGGAAAACTGGTGTGTCTATTTGCATGTGTTTAATAAAAGCAGAAACTGCTGCAGAGGAAAGAGACATGCAGCCTGTTGTGTTAATGCAGAGAGGTGTAAACAGAGCTTTGCTTGGTGGCAGCTGCAGTACTTAGATGGAGGTCAGAGGGTCATGCTGGGTGTCAGTTAAATGGCTGTTGTGTTCGACACGGGAAATTAAATAGCCCTTCCTGGAGAGGAGCTTTGTCCATTAGCATCAAAACACACAGCCCCTCTGCAAGGTCAAAAACTAAGCTCTGTTTCTGGTTTTACATGTTGATGTTTGTGTGTGTCTGTAGGATGGCCCAGTGCAATGACAACCATTCAAAAGTGTTTCATCACTGTGCGGGAGCAGCAGGCACGAGGTGGAGGGGTTCAAGCAGCCCAGACTACATGCCAATAGCCTGAGTCTGAAGTTGGCAGTGCAAGACTCCAACATCCCCTCAAGCAGACGTACCTTCCTGTGCCATTGCGGCCGTGCTGGTGGTAGCGGCAGGGCTGGTATGCTGCCGTCCCACTATTGGACAGAGAGGGATTCAATATGGAGGCACAGGTAGGGCATGAGCCTCCCTAAAGCCTGACAGCCATTTTATTTCAGTGTTTTGCACTAGAATGATAAAGCATGTTTGGATCAGGGGAGAAAAATGATCCTTGAGCAGCGGACAGGAAATCCTTTTAGCACCTAAATACCTGTGCCCTGAAATCCTTGATCTTACTTCCTCTGACATCTGCTTGATGAATGGGCCTACAGGTCTGTTAAATGCAATGTAAAGGTCTGGCTTGTCTGCTCCCTTTATCATGAACAGTTAAAGACAGTTGGCTTATCCACAGGAGCTGATTGACTGACATGAAAGCATATAAACACAGAGACAATACCATAATATATTATTTTTCTGGCCATCAACTCCCCTGAACATTGGGTTTTTAATGAAGAGTGACCCTGTGTCTCTGTGATCGAACAAGAAAGAAATCCAAACTGAACCCCTGAAGTGAAAACTCAAAACTGCAGACAAAGCTGATGAGGAAATGTGAACAGGAATAAAGTTTAGGGGTTAAGTAAGAACTACATTCAGGCCGATGAAGATAATGATCACAGGTAGAAGCAAAGCAAAAAGCAAATTACTCGGCCATTATGAAAGGCCTAATAAGGGAAAAGTCCGCTGTCCTTTAGTGTCTATACTGACAAAATACATCAGCATCCCTACAGTGAGAAGTTGATTTGTGTTGCTTTTTTTTCATGCAAAGCTTACCTGAAAAGTTTCTGGACACCAGCATAGTTGTGAGGATAGCTCCCTAGAGGAAACAGAGAAAAATCAGCATTATAAGGCAAAGAGTGACATGTGTGTACATATATATATTTATATTTGAGTATGTGTCCACACTCACTTTGAGTTTCCTCCTGGCATTGAACTTGCGCAGGCACTCCACAGTCTCTTGACGGTGCATCATGGAGGCTACAGTGGAGCGTTGCTGCATGAAAAGGAGAGAAATTCACATTTTTAATGAACTGGACTTAATCATATCATCATGTCAGCAAATGCACTGCTTTCACTCCACTGTTATATGATGCCTGCCAGCCAATCGGAAGCATTTTTGCCTTGGTGAAGTTAAAACGTCATCGAAGTGTTTTCTAAGCAAGTCTTAAGCAAGTGTGTGAGAACTTTGAAGGTGTTTAATTACACCCAGAACTATAAATTCTGCTCCAGCACATATATGACACAGATCAGTATTTCTTGAACTGGGCAAAAGTACATTTTTATTTGAAAACTGGAAAAGAAATGTGACTTACGCAGACCCAGGGATGCTTGAGGGCCTGGTCGGCGGTGATCCGTTTGGCAGGGTTGATGGTTAACATCTGATTGATCAGATTCTTGGCCTCAGGGGTCACTGTGTCCCACTCTGGAGAAGGAAACTGGGGGAGAAAGATAAAGAGGGAGCAACATTAAAGATGGAAATACCTTTTTCAGCGTTCGAAGAACCAACTGTCCGAGACTCAGATGTTCATGTTTCGATGACCCAAGGGAGCAAATTATAGCAGGAGACAAAAAAAGCTTGGTACAGATATTGAAGAATTTGGAATTGGAAGACCAGGTCCAACTATGATAATCGAATCGACACAAGCCACAAGTCAGGGTTGATGAAAATAAATGTGCAATAAATTTAGACTTTTGGATTGAACAGGCAACATCTATTTTGGCAAAGGTAAAAAAGTTGAGCCTCTCTAGTACAGAGTGTATCAACTGAGTGTGGTTTGTGTTTACTTTAAGTCAACTGACTTCAATTAAAAACTACTGCAGGCTTCTACTAATATTTGTTTTCATAATGGTTTAATAATGTATTGTTGCAGTTACTTCATATTTGCATCCTCAACACCAGCTGCTGTTATCTTAACCTGGCACTGTCTCTCACTCTCTCCTTTATGGTCATATTCTATTGCCAAACTCACATGAGACTGGTATGTATCGATATACAGGAATATACCTACATAGGAGAGTGACAACAATAATAAATCAGAGAGGAATACTCACATCATATGCACCAGCCTTGATTTGCTGGTACAATTTATGTTGGTCCTCATCCCAAAAAGGAGGATAGCCCACCAACAAGATGTACAGGATCACACCTGACACACATATAAAACTCACATTACAAAACTGTAGATAAACACCTAAAAATGTGTTTCAGAGATACTACTTTCTTAAAAAATATGAGTTTGCATACACAAAAACAGAAATGGTAAATGAATATCAACTAACTGACCACATGCCCATATGTCTACAGGTTTGCCATATGGATCCTTTCTCAACACTTCTGGTGACAGGTACCCTGGAGTTCCTGCAAAACCTGTGAAACAAAAACAAAAATACAAATTTGATATATTCTGCATCAAACAAAATCAACTATTTCATGGAAAGAAAACAGAGTGTCTAATATTTTTATATTTAGGATTCACTTGAGAAGGAAAAATGGTTCAACATAAAGTTCAGATTTCTGTATCAAGTGCTATGAAGGGTAAAAAATAGACCTTGAGTTTAAATAGAAAACTTTACAATCAAACCTTAAGTAACCCCAACTAAAAACTTAGAGAGTGTAGCAGAATTACTCAACACACTATGCAGATTATTTACAAGAGTTCTCATAAACCGTTTGTCAAAGATAAGTTATTTTTGTAGACATAACTTTTCTTTTTTAAAGTGATTGAAATAAAGCTCTATTAGTCCTGATTTAGTTTAACAAATTACAACTTGGTGCCAAGAACAGATTTTGTAGCTAAAGCAAAGATGGCCACATCTAGTGAGAACAATAAAAGAATTGCAGAGAAGATGATCACTTCAGGGTGGAAGAGCAGCCCTAACTTCTTACCAAACCATGCCTGTTGGTCCCCCTGCACCTCGATGGCTAGACCAAAGTCTGCAAGCTTCACTGCTGCTCCCTTCATCTTACTGGCCAGGAGCAGATTCTCTGGCTGCAACACACACACAGACACACACACAATAACACAAAAAATTATTTTCACTCAGGCTGGATCTTGGGATTCAACTTGAGTTTTTATTTTTTGGTTTATTTTTACTGTAAAATGTCATGTATAGAAACAAATGCCTGTAACAAGTTGGTATAAAACCTCTGTCTTGCTTAAATTTCAAATTTCCCAAAACACAAACAAAAGACAAATACAAAGATTACAGAAATATCAATAGAAACAGGTTTTTGAACTGACCCTTATGATAAAAGAGGTAGGTATGATGAAACTGCCTTTAATAAGGGCAAAAGAGATCATCACATATCATACTTTAAGAACAGTTCTATTTGTGTCAATGACCGGATGAGCTGCAGGATCTGATGACATCTGCAGTAATGAGGCATGATTTGGTTAAACAGGCTTTAAAGGCCTCTCCCAAAGGAAAGACCCTTTCAATGAGCTGTCATATTTGGACACTGTGCCTCTGATTACACAACCGTTCAGAAATGTCAAGACTTGTCAAAAACTTCAAATTAGATTTTGTACAAGTAAAATAGTGCATTAAAGGAATGGTAAATTTTGCATACAGGAGTTTTGGTAAAGTAGACACAGTGCTTTCTGCTCCATTAACTTTTATTTGGTGTTGCTATTTGGGTTGTAACAGATTATCTACTTTTGATTACAGACAATATGTTCAGAGACATACAGGGCTTAATAAACACAAAGGCCCTCGATCAGAAGAATTTTCGAGAAAAAAACAGTAAATGCTTTTGTCTCATTTACATTTCGGACACACTGACTAGAGGACTCAATATGTTTATGTATTTGTGCGCTTGTATGTGTCTATAGGGTAAAAGTCTTGCAGTGCATAGCTCTCTCATTGCCTAAAACCTACCACTGTGAAAGAGTCTGACACTTGTACCAACTGTCTCTCAACTCAAAGCCTGCTTCTTCTTCTTCTTATCTTTCACCATCAAGTTAGCTGTATGCATCCACCTTTCTACCCTTCTCTCCTTCCACTGTCTCTCTTGAGCCGGGCTTAAACAACTGGACATCAAAATAAAAGGAGGGACTGCACAGGGATAAAAAAGCTGGAGTGAGGGCAAGAGAAGAAAAATCAGTGTGAGACAGATAGAGACAGATAGATGGGAGGTGGCATAATGAGTCCCTGCACTGGTGCTGCAGCAGCCGGGTGACCTCACCCCACAGTTACCATGGCAACCCAGTCTGCCACCAGCCAAGAGCACTCAACTATTTCTCTCTAATTCTTGTTTTCCTTTCAGCAAGAGGCCCTCCCAAGAACACAGGGAGGCAAAAAAATATATGTGTGAGGTCACAACTCTTCACTGCACCCTTCGCTGGCATTATTAGTATTTTCATGGCTCCAATTCTGCTCTTTCCCCAGGATGTTCCCAGAAAAAAAGTCCAAATATATCAGATATTCCTTTTTATAAGCTGGAGGGTGTACTCTGCTAAACATCCTCTTTATTTTGAAGGAAACTAAGTCTTAGCAACTTTAGCTGATAATTAAAAAAAAAAACAAAAAAACACACAAACAAAAGCACCAAATGTTGTAGAGCGTTGTGTATCACAGGACGCCTGCAGTGTCAAATAGTCAGTGCCCTTTTTGCTTTGGTTTGCTGACTGCTCCTCTATGTTCCATGTTTTCTATATCAGCTTGTTTCAGCAAAGCTTTTATAAATTACATTAAGCCATAATCTTTGCATGTTAATGCATGTTACTAATGTTTCAACTGAGTAATATATCATAATAACTGAGTGATTTATTGAAATAACTTGTAATATAACGTTTAAGCTGAGCTAAATGTTAAAATCTAGCACTCACTTTTAAGTTTTTCCATCATGTAGGACGCACTTCATCCTTACTCAGCCTGGTGTTATTAAAACGCTTACTTAAATTGAAGGTATAATTCAGTGAGAGTGACTGCTTTCTGGCTGGGTGAGTGTCTAAGAGCAGATGAAGCTGGACTGAGGACAACAGAGTTGAACATTAAAAACTAATGTAAGCCCTTTCTGTCCTCTGCCCACATCATCCATCAAGATTTTGTCTCTCTAAAGCTCTCTCCTGTCTCTGTTCATTTGATACCAAGATCTGCATGCAAGCTAAAAGAAAATCAATAAAAAGCAACACAAGTCCATTTACACCACTCTCACAAAAACAGATTGTTTACTCTATAATTATGTGTGTCTGCTTACTGTAGAGTAATGGTTTAATCTTGTTCTATCAAAACTTATGGACATGATTGTTGAAGAAACTATTAAAGTTTTGAACTGTGAACTCACTGTTGGAAATGTTGTCTAACTTTCCAGATGCATCACGTCCCTTGACTGTCATCACTCTGTTTAAGGTGACCTATAATGCTGATCTATAAGAGACCTATCAGGCTTTGAACCATCAGCTGTAAGTAACATTATTACAAAAGCAAATGGAATTTTAGCTATGAGGAGCTAGTGTTGGCTCTAACGACTAGCTTCTGTAAAAGCATTAGTTTCAGTTTGTTTCATGACTTCAAAGCTGTGTGAAAAGTAACACCCACAAGCTGAATTTAACTTTGTATTACCGGAAAAGCAGCCGAAACAGGCTGAGGCTAAAAGTGCTGAAGTGAGGATTTTCACGGATGCCAGTCTGAAATAAACAAGCAGTTTCTTTTTGAGCTGCATGTTATACATAGTTACTCTTTGGGTGTCTAAAAAAAAAAAAAGAGTCTAATGGGTGTCTAATATTTGACACGATAATAGGTGTCACATATTAGACTGCTGGGGAGGTCAGAGTGCTGCTTGAATCTGCTCCGGGTGAACAGTCTTACTGCAGGAGATTCGTCACTGGGCGTCATCTCACCCACCAACCTGCTATTTATAGCAGCTGGTTTGCTTTCGTCACTCCACAGTAGTGCAGGACAAGGGTAAAAGTAAAGGAAAGGAAGAAGGACATGGAGGAAAAAGAAAAAGGAAGGGGTATAGAGACAGAGGCCAGTAAATACAGAGAATTGAAGAGGGGGGAAAGCAGGTGAAAAGAGGGAAGGATGGTGTTCATCTCTTAAATTGGTTGCAACATGTTTCTTTTGTCTTCACTGATAATTTGGTGCTTTATTGAGTAGCCTTTAAAAGTTTTGTACCACTAGACAGTGCAGGCCCCATCCCCCCCTTAAATTTACAACAGGTGCATGATTACTTACCTTGAGGTCCCTGTGCACAATGTCATGCTGGTGGATGTGACTGACGCTCTCCAGGATCTGATTGATGCAGTGGCTGGACGAGACAGAGAGAGATTGGAAAGAGGGGAGAGACAGATCTGTCAGTCCAAGCCAAGGATGACATTAAATCTCACTGGAGCAGCAGAGGAAAAAAAAACAAAAGGTATTCTAATCTGAATTATTGCTCCTCACTTAACAACGAAGTTAAGTAATTCACTCTCTTACTGTCAGCTTTATCAGTCATGAAAAGATAAAAAGAATAAAAAACACAGAAAATTTCTGTTTCAAGAAGTTTTAAACTTGATACGAGTCTGGCTCCAAGGAATAAAGGGTTAGACCATAAATACCTGCAAATTTGATCAACAGCAATAATATCGTTCTCACAACCATGATAGCATTTCTTTCCAGCTAATTTCCCCACCATCAAGCAGCTGGCTCATATATGATCCCTGTTTGAGCATGCAGGAGCAACAATCATTTGTGAAATTTTAGGGACACAAATGATTTTTGCTCTTTTCATATTATTTCACAGGACATGCGGTGTATGAGGGAGAGAATTCGGGAGCATTTTTGTATGAATGAATGTGGGGAAGGAAGTGGAGCAGGCAGGGTGAGTGTGTTGTTGAGGGTATCTTATGTAAGCTTGTCCTCGGTTACAAATCAGCAATTCTGCTGGTCTGGTGCACACACAAAATAACTACAGTTTCTTTAAAAAAAAAAAAAAAAAATTGAGGTTGACATAAGTAAAAGTGAAATCAGGGTCAGTAACAGATTTGGAGAGTGTGGTGTCCTCTGCCTGAGCGAAAATCTCCCCATGTTGTGTCCAAATTAGGCTCCCTCTGTGCTTCACACTGTCTGTTATTGCAGCTCATCTAACACCCATCAGTCTACCTCTTTGCTGCCTACTTCTCTAAGTCTGTCAAATGTCTCTTACTACTGTTTATGCTTTTCCTCTTTTTTTTTGGTGGAAATTTAAAATAGAGTCTGTGGTGTGCATTTCCTGTATAGGAGTAAGTGAGCATGAAAAAAAATCTCAATCAACATATTAAAATTTGGGCACATTTTATGGCTTTTGCTTTTAAATTTTCATAAAACCTATTCATAACAGAGACTGGCTGCGCATGGCATAGAAGACACTGTTTTCTCAGACTCATGATATCAGGCATAAATTATAGTACTTCATGTCTTATTTGCTCAGACAGACTTTGTGATGTTATGGTTCATCATGAATTTGCTGCCGGGTAATTTTATTGTAAAATATAATCACTTTACAAATAATGTTTTATTTGATCATGCAGAGCTGGTTCATATCTCCGTATCGTGTTTTTTTTAACCTTGACATCTCCATAAAATCTGCTTTAGTCTGCACAGACCAGAAAAGTTGTGCTGCAGTGCAAAAAAATGAGCCGCTACTTCTGACAAAAGAGAGAAAGAGGGTTTAAAAACTTTTAACAGCTTTGTCATTATTTATTAATGACAATAAATTCAAAAGCCCCAAGTGATGTGTTTAAAAATAAAACGTACACTAAAAACAACCTCAGAGGACTGGCAGATACCACAAGTTCAGCTTCTCTTAACGTACAAAGTACAATAACAAAGATACATATTTTGTGCTTTTTTAACGTCTTCACTCGTTCAGCAGCCTGAAAGTTTATTATAGCAGTCTTTAAAGATGTCTTTTTTAAATTAAAGGTGACATAAAATGCATTGCACGAAATGTTTACATGTTAACATAATTATATACGGTACCTGGCATCTGCCTCACTGTAATACTCTCTTGCAACAATGTCCTCAAACAGCTCTCCTCCAGTGACACTGCAGATAGACAAAGACAAATAACAGACTTTTAGTTAACTCCGATAAATGGAAACAGATGGAAAGAATACAAAATACAGACAACATTGTGACAATATCTTTCAATGGCTTATCTAGAAAAGAGACTGAGACCCTAATAGATTTTTATACAGTTGAATTTTCTGTAACAAGTTGAGTAATCTCCTATTGGTTATTCAACATGTTTCAGGCAAGTTCTCATGTGACATTAAGAAGGAAAAAAAAGAGGTGCAAAACAAAGATTACTGTTAGTCAAAAATGGCAAAATGTTAGTTATTAGTGATTTTCACCATGATAATGTATATTTGTTTTATAGCTTATAATATTTATTAATGCACTCATATTGAAAGGAAACTCACTGATGGCAAATACCAAGTCTAAATATATTGGAAATGATACTGGAAAGGAAAACATCTAAAACTATCTACAGGCAAATTAAGTAGAATACATAAGGATAACATGCAACAAACAAAACAAGTGGAGTTGCAGCAACCATCCTCTTTTTGTATTAGTAATAGCATGAAGCTTAATTTAGGAACAGGATGACCCTCTTTGTTATGGCAGCTCGGTTGCAATCTGATAACCAGTACCGCTGTGAAAAAATGAGTCATGGTCACTTGGTACTTGTGTGAAGCAATTTTTCCTGGAGCGATGGTCCTGGCTGAACTCTTGACCTGTATGTGTTAGTGTTTGTGTAGATTAATGTGACTCACTTACAGGTCAAAGACAAGGTAATGGAAGCCTTCCTCTGAGATGCTGTCATGGAGCCGCACTAGAGAAGACAGAAAAAAAGACAGGCTTTGGTGAAAAAGCTAAAAGCTAAAATCCTGCTTTCTTCTAATAGGCCAGTTTTATAATCCTAAAGCAAACTTTGTAAACCCTCCAAAAGTGACACATTTCCTTGTTGTTGATTGGGAATGGCAAATTTCCAAACCCATCTGAGCTTGATCGGATCTGGAAAATGAAAGTGGACAGAACAAGCCAAGGGAGCAGTCTGGGGTTACTCTGTACCCCGTATACATTACCCTAATTATCTTCTTATTGTCTGGCATATAATGGATTTAGGATTCTAACCACTAACTATCTTTCTCAGCATGTCCCTGTCAATAGGTATACATGCTGAAAATGGGTTATTGGATAGGAGCATCATGGCAGCTCATCACGTACAGCAGAGAACATTAAGTCAATGTACTTATCCTTGCTGCCAGGATTCAATTACAGCCTTGGCCCTTTGCTGTTTACTATCTGCCTCCTCCCCCACAATTACTTTCTCCCTTAACCTTTCTCGTTGAATGATAAAAGCAAAAATGGCAAAATAATTATACAACAAAAAAAATGTTGCTGTTGTATGTATCTGTATTTTGTCATTTTGTGAATATAAATCTGTAGGGAGTGATATATTGCAATTCAGTAACACTCACACACACACACTCACATTTAAGTGATTTATCCTCTAAAAACAAGGTTTTCATCAGCAGAGCTTTTCCCTGTCTATCTGATCCACAATAGGTTTGTAAAGCCTGACTGCCACCTGCCTTTCTGGCAACTAGTAAAACAGCTCCTGGGTGGTAAAGTTGACAGAATGGGTGCCATATTTTAACAGCTCATAATTAATTTGATACTGATCATTTCCTTTCAGTTTTTCTCTGTTAAGGAAACAGAGGCTTTGCCAACAAAAGGACAACTGTGGCCAACAGCTCTTGTTTTGAAATACACTAAACTGAGAGCTGGAAAGCAGATTAAAACCTGCCTGTGTCAAGGTGGGTGAAGGTGCCTGAGTGTTGGACTTAAACCTGGAAAGGCTGCATATCATTCTCTTCCTTCTTTAGATGATTTACATTTAGAGACAAGGAAACATGATCAGCTCTTCCCATAAGAATGAATAAAAAAAGAGGAGCTGAGGGAGGAAAATAAGAGGAAAAATTAGGACAATGAATCAGCAGAAGTCATGTGGGATGAAAAGACACAGAGACCAATGAAATTTTTCCTATGATGCTGTTATCTTACATTCCTGTGTGTACGATAACAGCGTAACACACAGGAACATAAGTGTATGTGAGAGAGTGGGTGTGTAGGCAGCGCTGGGCAGCATACTGCATGATAAGGCACCAGGCTGTTGTGCCACAGAGATACTTAACCATTTCCTTCCTTTCTCAAGAGGCCACTGCCTTTTGTGTGGGTGTGCAGACACACAAAACAGGCACACATACACACACGTTCACACACTTTTACTTGTGTGATTCAAGGGGGTAGGGGCTTCAAATTCAGACGGTGTAAGTCTGTTCATCAGATAACATAAAGGCAATGTTTTCAATTGTCTAAACTTTGGTCAAAAAGCAGCATTTTATGTATCCAGAATAAAAAAATGCACCCATGAAATACACCCATGCATGTGCTGAAATTTACTGTGGTTAGATTTTGGTTCTGGAGAAAATTTGATGATTTTGAAGAAAGTTCTTCACAGATTTACACTCAGGTGTCCACATCAGACATAACTGTTTCCTTGAAAAGCGTAAGTCACGCTGAAACCAAAATTGTGTGTGTTGTTGGTGTGTTTAAATATACTGAGTTATGACTCAGAGAGGGAGGAATGAAATTATGATGCAAATTTTGGCAATCAGGCCGTAGCTATCTTTGCCAGCTGTGTGTCAAAGCCTCCATGTTGATGAACAATCCACCCCTCATACTGTGGTTGTCACTGAAGCCCAAACAATTGATGGATACATTTATCACTTCTCAAATATTGTGCTATTTGGCAATCATTTTAATGACTAATTTTTATTTATTTATTTATTTTAAAGGAAAACCTCTATAAGTCCCATCAGGAAATGGCAGCTATTATAGAGGGTCCTTATTAAAGAAGAGAGCGCATTAACAAAATAATAAATTAAAATAATAAAAAGCTGTCAAAGCTGGTGCAGCTGTAATGCAATGATTAATTTAATATAGAAGAATAAATGTCAGAAGGTTTGTGATTTGCTTGCTCCTTTCTTACAAAATGAAAATACAGCTGTTCACAACATGCAACGCAGTTTATGCATCTAATATCTAACTTCTTAGATCCATTTGAGTAAGTTCATAAATGAAAACATGACCAGTGACGTGCAGTCAGGAGAGGCAGGAGAGGCCATGCCTCACTTGTCATCATGGAAAGAAAAAAATGTAAAACAAAAATATTTATTAAATGACATTTATCTAGTGATTTGCACTTTAAAAGGTATTTTTCATTTAACTTCACCAGTTTTAGATCATTTTTTATTCAAAATCGCTGAGTTTTTACATTTACTGATCAAATACTAAGAAGCGACGTGCGGTGAGGCAGCGGCCAGATGAGCCTCACCATGGATTGCACAATGACTCGGCTGTACTGGCATGCTATGCAGTGAGACCATAAAAACGTTCAAACACTTTTGCTATGTGAACTAAATCTCCACGGTTAACTGATGTATACAACTTACAGTGTTTTTTTTTGTCAATAATCGTATGTATGTGACGTGTTTCTTCTGCTGAGCAATCATTAAACGACTACAATAAAGTTACTAAGTGAGGCACGCAATTCTCCTGCCTCATGGTAGGGGGCACCCTTGATCCCAGTGATTCTTCTTGCGACTTTTTTACTGCAGAGTAAGTAACACGGCAAACTACAATCTACAGTTAGCAAGTCACATGCAGCCGTTTATTTTTTCCTCTCCTCTGGCCTTACTTTTAAAATAGAGGATTACGTATCTAAAATCAAACAGTTTTCTTAAGTGGACTTTCAATCGAAGCAGGAGGTAATAATTAAAGGAAGGCTATTCATAAGTAAAGTTAAGACCATTGTAACATCTTTTTATATATTAAATGTGCTTTTTTGTGTGCTAGTTTGTATGTGAGAAGAAAGCTGATATGAGATTTTAAACTTAACCCGTTAACTGCTGCCAATCGAGTGGTTAATGAGCTACTCTATCGGGTTCACATATTTAAAAAGCTGATTGTGATAAAGTCAGTGCCTCACCAGCCATGAACCTCACTGCACGTCACTGAACATGAGACAGCATATGTGAGATGAGTTGGTGCAAAAGGAAGGCTTATCTCATCAAACTGTTTTGACAGAGTTCATAACAGGAAAAGAAAGGAGAGAAATACTCAGCAGAACGAAAACCCTGATCTGCACTTTTGTGATAGTTGCATGTGCAAAAAGCAATCCACAAAGAAAAATGGTGACTGTGACTGAACATTGAGTTTGTGTTTATGTGATCGTCAAGACAGAAGTGTTGACTTGAAGCTCCTGAAATGTGTGTTGTGTGTCAAATTTGGAAACCCTTGTAGTCAAGACCGTACCTTTGTTTGCCTTTGCTGATCCAATCCTCTACATGCATAAACAGGTTCTGACTTAAACTCTCCTACTACTGCAGCCTTTCAGCAATCACATTTATCACTTAATGTGTGTACTTGCCTTGAAAAATGTCAACACAGGCTGCTTATGAAGTGTACTGACAATCTCCTTACCTGACACCTATCCTGTGAGAGTATCACAACATTGGAAATAACTGTCAAGGAATAATGAATCTTCTTTGTCCCTTTTGCATTTTTGGCTGATGAAGAGGCGACATTATTCATTTTAGTCTATTTCATATAACCAGCTCATCACTGGAGCATAAAACTTTTTAATTCTTCCTTTCCCTCTATGCTCTAAAATGATAAAGCTGTTCGACTGATTCTCTGCTCTGATGGCTGTAAAATATGACTCACCTATGTTTGGATGTTTGAGCAGACGACAAATTCTCGCCTCCCGCTCGAGTTTCTGGTGATCTGAGGAGAGAAAAGAGCAAAAAGAGAGAGATCAGTAAAGACATAATGTTGGTACCAAGAGGGGAAGCAGTGGAGGTAGTTTGCTTTTATTCAACGTACATATAAAAACCAGGAAAACTGCACTTTTCAAAAAACCACAAAGCAAGCAGACACAAAACTGTGGAGTCAGTTTAAAAACACACAACATCATAAGCTGTGTGACGCTCACTAAACTAAAACCTGCGGTTCATGTTGGTTAATCACACTTTAACACTGGAAAACAGCTTCTTTAACAGATGCAGCATAAATAAATTATTGATCATTTGTTTAGTTTTCAAAAGCACAAACTTTTGCAGCTATAAAACATGATATCTCCTCTGGTAACGATTTCTGGTAGTGATGGGCACGGCAGTTCTTTTAGACGTACTGAATCACAAGACTCAGTTCACTAAAAAGATTCTTTCAAGAGATTCCTTCACTGAATCACCGAATCATTCAGGGCTTGGTGGGAGGAGCCTGCAACAATGTAGTTTTCGCCAAGGTACACTTTAACACAACACGTCCCTTTCTCCTTCTGTCGCTCCAGCCGAGAGCTTGCTACAGCTGGTGAGTCTTACTCTCTTCACATTACTGCCAGCCTGATGTTTTTAGTTTTTTCAATTGGGAACTAAATCTGTTAGAACAATGGTGAACAACGGTCGCTATGAAAGTGTATCCATCAGACGATAATGATTCCTGAGAGTGTAGTTCACTGGGGGATTCGTTCACCTAGTGATTCAGGCATTGGTGCATGCGGTTCTCGCTCGCCCGACAATGCTGCATGCTATGGCAGCTCAACTGAACTGAGGAACGAACAAATCACTTGAGGGAGTGATTTGGTTCAGTACATTCACTTAAAAGGTTCGTCCTTTTGAACGAATTATCCACTAACGACACAACACTAATTTCTGGCACTCCTGCTCTCGCCACCAGATGAGTTCATATCATATTTCTTTAAGCTGTGGCACCGTAACATGCAAACAGACAGGCACACTCTGTTATCCACTTGACCATTTCTTTCGTCTCTTACTCCACTCACAACATTATACATTTTGTGACTCACATTAAAGCAGCTTAAACTGAAGGAGGGCATCACTGCACACTGCAAACCTAGATGCTGGGCCTGAAACTATAACTTCCAATTTACATAATCCTATACAGGCAGCCTTGTACTGTACACACACTAAAACACACACACACAAACAACTCCGCACATGAAACACAGGCTTTCTGCACTTAGTAAAATTAGTCTTGTGGGTTTGGCCTTGATATAATCAGTGTTCAGATAATGATTCTGATGGCAAGAGAGGATTTCTGTGTGTATTTATGTGCATGTGTGAATCTGTGTGTGTGTGAGGGAGAGCACAGCTGCATGTTGAGGTCCAGAAGATCGGGTGTAGCACAGACACAGCAGACAGACACAGCTGCTGACCTCTCCTGTTACAGGGTGTCAGGGGTCAAGTTCAGACTGGATTTTCCTGCCACCAACCAGCTGCTGGTCTCATGGGACAGATGGGCTGCTTACGTGAAAGAGTAACGCCTCTGTGTGTTTGTTTTGTTGGTGTGTATGTGTGTGTGGACGTGACAGCGAGTGAAGGGCACTGGACTTCCTTAATCCTCTGTCTCATCGCTGTCTCTGGCAGTGTCATGGTATCCAAATAACCACTAGTGCAGCAACAAGCGATAATTCTAAGCATACAGTAATCTGATTATTCGTCCCTTCAATGGATTAAATGCTTGTTTTTATTTTATTTTTTTCAGAAAATAGTGGCGAAGTTGTTACAAGCAGCTTGTTTTATTCATTATCCAAACTGATTTATTCAGTATTAGAAAGACAAAGACAACCAGCAAGTTAATATGTTTCCGCTCATTATAATGGTCATGTCTTCAACTGCTGTCTGTGTATTTATTGCTACTGACAAACGCAGGTGAATACAAAACAGATCATATTCACTTGAGGCACTCGGTAATAAAGAATGCTGCATGTATCATTGTTTTAGAAATCACCTGTTTGCTAATGCATTTTTATTTGTTAATTTTTCTGATGCTACAGGACGTATCATGAGAAAACTAAATGCGGAATTGTTTTTCTGAGTATTTCTTCATTCAAATCGCTGTGAATCTTTGGCAGACCCAAACAGCAGGTTCAAAAACAGTGGGATTTCATACGTAACCAATCCAAGCTCCGCCCCCAGAGCCCCGCTATGAAGGCCACACTCTGCATATAAAGGAGAAATACAGAGGACGATCGCAGAACAAGAGCTGTCTCCACCCACGACTCAGAGGCGAATTGCTTATGAGCTACTGGAGCTCTGCAGAAGAAAGGCCCTAGAAAATAACACAGGTAACGCAATTTTGGCTAAAAAATTTGTAATCACTATTTAAAGACCACTGAGAATACATTAAGTAGTAAAAAAAAAAAAAAAACAATCAGAGTGGGACTTTAAACAATATTTTTGGACAGGCAACGGTTGAAAAAGTTGTCTTCGAGGTTCCAAAAGGATACCTTTGTCCTAAAAAAATTCATGGAGGCATCTATGATGAGAAGAGTGTTAAGAAAAGGAAGTCTATGAATTACTATGGATGATGATGTACAGTTGACTTATGCTCAAACAAAAAACAGTGAGTAAACTCTTGTTGCAGCAGTAGTAGTCAATACAAGACACTGTACACTAAAGAGGAAACTAATACAGTTAAATGTAATGGATGAGCCCTGGAGCTAACAGGGTGGAGGTAATAGTGAGGTTAGAGAAAGCTTTCCTGCCTGCTGGAAAAACACTCACAGGAAAAGTGGATAGGAAATACTTCCTTCCCTCAGAACAAACACCGAGGGGCCTTTAGAGGCAGAGGAAAATCAATTCAAAGACTACCTTGTTGATATGATATTTGTGGTCATGTGTACACGAGTATTTGAGACACTAAATTCCAACTTCTGCATCTCAGATACAGCAATAAGTTATCTGTGAATGCAAACACCAACAGAAACATGTTTCAGATATTTTCTAACATCTTTTTAAGGCACAATCACTGTTGAAAGCCAGCAATGTATTCAACAAGTCTCAATATTTAATCAAAAATCAAGTTGGACAGAGGACCAAGTCACTTCTTGATTTGCAGGGAATTTATGTCCTTTAGAAGCCAATGCCTTCACGGCTAAAACAATCCTGAAGACAACCATGAAGGGAGGAATTGAAACAATGACCCCCAAAGCCTCCGACCCACAGGACAGAGCCAATCAGCTGTTACTTTTCTCCTGCAGGTCTGCGTTTACAAGATGAGGCCAGGTCTATCGTGTCCCGTACCCATGCTCTGTGTGAGACCTCAGACACCAACATGGACACACACACAAGTACACATACTGTAAGATTTAATCTGACCAGTGTGTTCAGAGGATGAAAAATCAAAGCATTCAGCAGACATTCCTCAACTTTCCTCTCACAGCCATAACAGGCTATTTCGGCTGCCTGTATTCTTAGAAGTTGGCTCTGCAAGCTAAAATAGGACTATTTTTCTATACTGGCCTAAGATGACTGCTTTATTATCCTTGTGAAAGCAGACAGTCTTGGCAGCTGCAGGCTCAGACAATTAGGAACTGACAGAGGACTTTCAATAGAAAGATGGGGGAATAAATTCACTCAGAAGGTCAAAATGTGTAGAAAAGAGAGGTTACAAGGCATATTTGCTGCGGTGTGTCAAATGTAAAGGTAAGGGGAAGAGGGCACAAGGATTACATAGAGAATAATTAGAAATGAAGGCGAAGGTGAGATTAATAAACACCCCCATGTCTTGAGTGTGCAGCTCTTCAGTGAAACCCCACCAAATGTTATTCACAGCTTTGTAAAAGTTAGAAGCAATCTTGCAATCACATGTTGGTTTTAATAACTTTGATATTATATCGTAATCTGCCTTTTGATGCCTTCGTAGCCTTCAGAGGAAAACTAGCTCCCACAATCAGCTGTTGTCTGAGTCTAGGGATGTGAAAAAGTGATGTGATCATTGTCTTTTGAATCGAAAGTACAAACCTGCAGCTTTAAGCACATTCAAAAACAGTCAATGCTGTACTTTCTGTTTCTTCAGCATTTGAGACCAATACTGGACCCTTGCTATGACTTCATCGTAGAAACAATGATATCATGTCTGGTTAAAAAAAATAAAACAAAAAGAGGACAATAAAAACAAACAAAATCACTTGACCCAATTAAACTCAGTGACGACTGATAGATAGTATGGCACATCGTCATATTCATTTATCCATCCAGCCTTCCCTATAGATTGTATATACTATGGACAACTTGGTTCCGCCTTCTGCCAGTGTACAGGGGGTGATGTGTAATAAATTTCTAAAGTTTGTCCACAGCTCCACAAGCTTTGCTGGAGGAGGTGGGATTTATGACCTATACTGCAGCCCGTCAACAGAGGGTGCTGTTCTTGGAGTGGCTTCATGGACGGCGTCCGTTTATAATTATTATCATCTCATCTTGATGCCTTGAACAGGTCAAGGCCCTGGATGGATATGGATGGATGGATGGATGGATTGGCCACTTCCAGACCACATACACTGTTTGAAAAATGATCCACCCCATGTACATCAATCAACGTCTGCCTACAGGGACAGAGACAGACAATACTTAATACATTTCAACAAACCAAACACGGGGAGGACAGGCTGTAAAACGGCTAAACCACCTTTTCTACAACCCTTTTTTGTTTGATGACTAAGTGTTGAGTCGTGGCTATTTTGCTTTGCACCATCTGCAGAATTTGTTGCAGAATTTCACATTTATGTAGCCGTTAACACGCACGCAGTTTCTACTTTTACTCTAAGGTGCAGCATGCATCTTATCTCTTCTCATGACAGATCAACTGTATCTCCTTTAACTTTGCAGAAAATATAAAAGATATCATGTGTTTTACAAGCATTCGAAAAACCTTTGTTTGATCAACTGTGTCAGATTGTAACTGACACTCACACCTCTTAAAATAGTCAGTGTGTCACTCCGCTCCGCTCTTCAAGGTCTGTCAGAAACTGAGCAGAGTCCACAAAAAAGCCCCTATGCCATGTTACAATGTGCTAACTGAAGCTAACCTGTCAACCTGCTCTCCAAGCATGACAGGATGTTAACATGATGAGAAGGTGATTAGACACAACCAGGATACCCCTAAAAGCTTCAAAAGAGCTTATGTAAGCACTCATGCATGTGCCGCTTCTATGTCTATTTCCAACGGGCAAAATTTCATGTGGAATTAATGCTGCTAACCCTGTCCAATATAACCATGGAAAAAAGTGCTTCAAGAAAAAACAAGGGAAAAGCCTGTGCTTAGAAAAAGTGACCTGGAAATTTAGAATTTGTTGTTAAATAGGAAAAAAGCCCCGAGCAAAGTGTTTCCTCGTACAAATCTACAGGGTATGAAGAATTTAGTACATCACAAGTATAACTCCAACTCAAAAAAAGTTGAGACACTGTAAAATGTTCATAAAACAGATTCAGATAATTTTAAAGTAATTTAAACTATATCTAATAGAAACCTGTCTCAAGACAACCACCAAATATTGAAATTAAATGGCTTTATTGTTGTTATTTGAAGGAAATTTTGACATATTGTTTAACAATAAAAGGCAGTTTAGCAGCTCTTTGCATCAGCAGCATGTTAGGAAATCACACACTTAAAATAACATGGGAACACTATTACTAAGATAATATAAATGAGCTGTGTCTCCCGGTGTTGTGGTTTAGCGTTCTAAATTATTCCAGTGTTTTGCTGTCCCTGTCCCAACTCTACATAAAAAATATTGCTTGCACTGAAATTAAAATAAGCATGTATTTTTCAGAAAACAACATTTTTCAGTTTCAACATCTGATACATTACACATACAAATACACATCAAGTATGTGGAAATGAGGTGTCATTCACTAATGCATTGAAAAAAGATGGACATCTGTAGCCTGCTGTGCTGCTAAATAGCTTAACACAGTGAAATGTCAAACACCTAATCTCCAGGCCTGTGTATTTTATCTGTGGGAGAGTGTATGTGCGTGTATGGTTGACTGATGCAGCCGATACAGAGGACAAAGGATTGAAGAGTGCTGGATGTGAGCAGTACTCAGGCTGCAGCCAAGCTTTGTGCAGACTTTTATTTAAAAGAAATGACTCAGTTTCTTTTTTTTTTGTTTGTTTGTTTTTGTTTTTTTGACATGCTCTTAAACCTCAAGCAGTGTATTGTATTCGAGAGCATCTGTGTGCACTTAAGTGGCTGAAGTGTGTGAGTGTATGTGTGTGTTTAAGTGCTGTTGCGTACATCATTTTCATTTGGACAAAGCCATTAGATAATGCACTGATTCCATTTGACGCCTTCAGCGAGGTTACCGTCAAGTCAATGATAACAGAGCTGTGAGCACAACTAAAAGCTAAAAGCCCAACCTTTATTTCTCACCATACAACCACCAACGCGCACACATACACACACTCATGCACACACACACACCACACACAAACAAGCAAAACAACACAATTAATAAACACAGATCATTTTGGGATTCTCTGATTTCATGGCTCCTTCTTGGAAACAAATGTACAAACCGAAACTGGGTGTGACCTCCACCCAGAGCCTCATGATCATTATTTTTTTTTCCCATTTAAAACAGAATTTAATTTCCCAGCAGTATGTTGTGTCATAAGATCACTTCTGTCCTGAGCTGGCATGGTATTTACCAAATTGATCTGACCTTTGATTTTTAATCAGACAGAGGAAAGAAGAAAATCCTCAAATTTTAGAGGAGACAACCAACAAAGGTTTGCAGCTAGACTGAGGATCAAAACAAGTTAAAGGCATTCATTAAAAAAACCAAACTACATCAGTTTTCTGTATAAGACTGCATAGGACAATAAAAGATGGATGGCACAACTGCTTCTTGATGGTGAAGCCAGAACAGCCAGCGCTGGTGACTTGGCGACTGGCAGCAGAAAAGGTCACAAAGCCTAGACACTACAAAGTTAAAATACATGTCTTATACATTGTTCTGCTTATGGTGACTTTGTGCAAGTGTTCATTTTTCTGTGAAGTTCAGTTTTGATGAGTTATTTGATGCAAAAAGAGAGAAATTGAGGTCATGACTGACAAACAACCTGTGGTATCTGGAGTGCAGTACCAACATGCACTGCCTTGGGATGTTTCCCTGGGATAGCCTGAGATAACCAGAGTGTGGAATTTGTGAATTGTGTCTCTTTTATGGTACCTGGTCCAGACAATCTAGCTGTTGGGCGTTTTGCTAGTCACAGGTCACACTTCAAAGCTAGGTGTAAGTCAGATGGTAAAGAAAGATAACTTGGAGATAAAGAGATGATGTAGAAGGACCTAAAACTCTAACTCTATATAACAGGATCACGAACTGGACATCATTGGCGGTCCTCTCCCAGCAACTGCAGTGCTGTTTTGATACTGGTGTTGTCTTTGTAATAAATTCCTATTATACAAGCAAGCCAGTGTCACGAAGCCTCCTTCTGCATTTACACATCCCGGATAGACGAGATACAACAAACCATCACCAACCTTTACTACTAAGTAGAGTAGAGGAGGAACAGTGTGCAAAAACAAAAACGTAATGTACATCAACACAGTAGTCACTGAACTCTTCGTAACTGTGAGCATCTGCATTAAACCTACACAAGAATATTTTCTGCTGTTATCTTTGTCATTTCATCTGTAAATTACATGTGTGTTATGAACAGCTGGAGAGGCATGCATGTCTTGGCTCCAAAATATATAACCTGAGTAATATCAGTGGCCACAGCAGCAGTAGTTTGGTTCCATTTGTTTTGTAACATAAGGAGATTGTGAAAGAGAAGTGCCTTATATTTATACAATCAACATAATTAACTCTACTAGTTACTCTAGTTAGAGGCCTTATATCACATTTCTGCTCCTTTCATATTGTCACAGTTTACACCACTTCCCTTAGGCCTAATTATGTACTTACAAATACGTGTCGATACTTGTTTTTGTATTTTAGTACAGATGAATATTTTACAAAACAAGATGTGAGTTAGTGTATCTGATGGAAAGGTAGGGTAGAGGGATGACCAACTGATGTCAGATAAATGACTGACAGACTGACAAAAACAGACAAGCAGACAGTGACTTGGGTCAGCATGGCCCAGAGCAGACAAGTCTATAAATAGATCCAATCCTCCTCCAGCTTACAGCCCTGAATCACACTGACCCAGCCCGCCCTGCATCAGCAAGCACAGAGACAGAGACACAATAAGACAGAAAGTGAGAGACATAAAAACAGAAAGAGAGAAAGTCTGACAGATGGAGGCGAACAGAGAAGAAACAGAGAGGGAGCCTTTTCTGATGCCAATTCCTCCTTTTTCAACCATCAACAAGTGACCTGGGTCAGGCGTCTCATCGCTCCGAGAGGTCAGTCTGGTGTCAGTGGGCCAACACTGATGATCATCACAGACTCAAAGTCGACAGCATGACGATGCCAACACAAGGAGGAGGATAGTGATGAAGAGAAGAGGAAAAATAAACTAGCTGTTGATAATGTCTCCACTCTGACAAC
Source organism: Xyrichtys novacula (assembly GCA_962446985.1). Taxonomy (NCBI): domain Eukaryota; kingdom Metazoa; phylum Chordata; class Actinopteri; order Labriformes; family Labridae; genus Xyrichtys; species Xyrichtys novacula. The sequence continues at coordinate 17,389,687 of OY660874.1, read as the reverse complement.
AGTGGTACTCATTACTGGGTTTTAAGTCGGGAGTAAACTAACACTTTTTTTATTTTATACATTTTTTAATGTATATGTCCAGCCTCTTATTAAACCATTTCCTGCAGTATGCTAATTAGACAGAGACAGACACAAGTACTGCTCCACTGGACCCCGGAGATAGACACAGCCTCACCACAGCACCACCACAGCTCAGCAGAGATGTAGAAAAGAGTAAGACAAGCTGGAAAGAAAGAAAGAAACTGAGGCTTTGAAATCAGATTTTCTTCCCAATATGAGACCTTTGAGACAGACTGGTGAGGGGCATTGGTAAGCAGCAACTTAGGGCTGCTAGATTATGGCAAAAATCATGATCATGATTATTTTGAGTGATGCTGAGATCACGATTATTATAAAAACATGAGTACTCAGACAACAATATTTCTTTCACAGGCATTTATTGAACTTTTTGAATAATTGAATATACCTGTTTAACCTTTTATGTTTACCAGTCTGTTTAATGGGATCTATACAACAATAGTATTATTTTAAAAATCCAAACAGAACTTACAGGGGCAATTTACTTAATTTAATCCAAGACTTAAACTTGAGGTAGAATAATTTTATTCTGTTACTAGGAGGTAAATGGTTTGAACTCTTTTGCACTTTATCACATTCTGCATATCTTATCCTATAATGTGAAGAAGTAGGCTTATATTTTAGTGATATAGACTGAAGTCACTGTTTGCCTGGTAGTTGTTTGCTTGTAAATGCTAGTTGAAGCCTTCCTATTGTTGTGCTCATTCTGTCCCTCCGCCTTTTTAACACATCCCCCACATGTGCAGTCACACACACACACACACACACACACTGACACACACACACCCCTGCCTCCTCTTGCTCCACTCCACACGATGAAGATGCAGCAGCCTCCAGTAAACACATTTAACTGGGGGCTGATAAACATCCTTTAGACCTTGAAAAATCAAGCTTATTTTGACAAGCAGTCTGCGTCACAATTCAAAACTTGATGACATAAAACGTCTCTTCCCACAAACAGAATATGACAACCTTTCCACTCATCAACCAGTGATTGATTTCCTGAGAAAAACACAAAATCTGTAAACAAAGCTGGAAGACTGCTCACAGACAGCTCAGAAAAATATCCAGTGATTACCAAATAAAAGAGATGAACACAGGACCAGATGCCACCACATGTGACCTTCAGCTCACTAACAGTCAGTTCAAGTACTACTGTTCAACTTTATTCATTACAGGTACATACAGTGTACTATACAGTTTTCCTGATTTCTCTGAATGTAGTTAAAAAGTTCAGTCCTCTCTGGAAGAACCACTTGCAACCAACTTGCACCAGGACCAGACAGGTTTCTGGTATATGGCTTTTTCTCTTCCAAACTAGCACCCACAGAGACACCAGTGAATGTCAGTCTGCTTCAAACCCTAATACAAGCAACTACATCATTTGGCTAAAACCCAAACCCAAATGTTTTTTGTCTAGAGCAAAAATAAAGGAATTGAATTCACTGTACCAAAACTTTCTGAGGGGAGTGTATATAGCACCTTTAGAAACAAGGATTCACTAAGTGCTTTGTGATGTCCATGACATCATGGTGTTGGCAGCCTGAGTGTCTCCAGCCTGTGTCTGTGAGTGCAGCTCATTGATTAGAGTAATGTCACTCACACACCTTTGCTTAGTGAGGAGGTTATTTAAGCTCCTGCAGTCACACATTTATACTCGCAGACCTGGACCTCCAGGTACACCACACTTTGGGTTAGTTATGTTTGATTACGATGAACTTTAGTTATGTTTGCATTTTACAACATTTACACACCTTATCTTCACTCATGCATATTCCACACTACTGACTGTATACTGACTTACATACTTGATGCTGTAAATATCTTACTTGGTTTAATTCAGCTTGATTTGAAAAATAACGACTTGTTTAAAAACTTTGCCATGGTGTTGTCTCCCTTCGTTGTTGTGACTACCTGAAAGTCATGACAGCTTTGACATGCAAAAATGGATACATATAAGTAATACACCACAACTGCGGCTTAACTGATTTTAAAAAACTTACTTTGTCATGGTGCTCGGACCCATTTGTGTTCATAGTTCATGTTTCACAGTACAGAATGAAAAACAACAGATCAGCAGTGGTTGGTGTGTGTTCTTGGGTCTGAGAGATGTCAAAGTAGCAGTTCAAACACAAAGTGACACTTGGCCTCTCTTTGTGTCTCTTGCAGCTCCACATCATATTTACAACGCTGAAAGAAACTGTCCACAGTCAGTTTGTAAGGCTCATTAGAATTGCGCAATTAAACCATCAATTCAAGTCTAAACAGAAGGTTGGTGTTTGTCTCTCTGCCAGACCCCTGCAGTATGTAGCTGTAAAGGCTTAAATGACCTACAAGATGACAAATACAGCTTTAGCTAAAGAGTATGGTGGGGAGACTCCTCTTCATGAAAGATGGAGGGTTTAGCGCCATGAAAAACAAGAAGCTGTAGCACTAACACTTTGGTAACACTGCAGGGGAAGGAGAGTGATAAACACGAAAGGAAATGCCAATTCATCAAGTAGTCCAAATTTTTATGTTGTGTAAAAGCCCAAGCAATCTTCATAAAAATATGCTCAGAGGCAGAAATAAATATAGTGGAGAGTAAGTCAATAAGATCATTTGTATCAGCATGAGTCTCGCTGAGCTGGGTCTCTTTCTGTTTTGTCTACAGTGAAAGGTTAACTGTGTTTACAGTGAACAGTTCTCATTGCAGTAATGGTGACAGGTTAACACCTCTGCTAACAACAGCACAAACACAAATGTGAATTTACTGCTGACCCCTGCGCACAACAGGTTGCATGCTTTAGGTCATTGTTGTAGGATAATCACAAGACAGGACAAGTCAAGAAGGTGCGGTTTCTTACTTGAACCAATTTGGCCACATGACTAAATAGCAGGTTTTCCTATACCTCAACATTAAAAAATTTGAAAGACGTGGTTTTATAACTTATTTTGTCTGAAACTGAAAACAATTTTATTTACATAAAATCCCTTTCGTCCTTATAAGGTATTAGTAATACAATTTACCAACTGTTGATTGAAATATTTGTATTTAAGCAGTAAGTCGAACATAAAAAGCAAATTTAAATATATTTTACTTATTATTCAGTTATATAGTCATCATTTGTTAAAGTTTTTAGTAAACATGCACTCTTCTGAGTCCAACAACTGCTAAAAATAATACAGTTTTAATCCATTTTATAACAGATCAGACACTTGAACTGATCGATAATGTTTGTGTCCCTTCTTAGATACAACAGTCCGATTGTCGTTTTCATTAGCTCTATATTTCTGTCTTCATTGGCAGTCACTGTGAACTCTTCTTATAGCTCCCTCCTCACATACATGCATCTCAGATTCTGCCCTCTTGAACCTGCAGTATCCTGCTACTCTCTGAGGCTTGTGTTCACGTCATACAGCATCAGCAGCACCCTGCTTCAAATCACACATACACTGAGGAAAGTGGTCAGGTGCTGACTAAACACCCATACAGACACCCAAGTCTTTCTACAACGTCAGCTTTCGTGGGGACATTCTTTTGACAACCACCTTACATAACACATGAGGCATCGGGATGTCATCCTTCAGTGGGAGAAGTTTTTAATTCCAGTCTGTGCTGCAGAGGGAATCCAGAGCATTAGTGCTGCAAACTAATGTTCTCACTTTTACTCTTTTTTTTTAAGATGACAGGATGGATCAGGTCGGACAACAATTCTATTTGTGAAATTGAAACGCTGATGTGTAGAACAGAAACAGAATCATCCCTAATGACTTCAAAGTTTTCCTGTTTTTCTACATTTTTTCTTTTTTAACTTGCAGTGCACCCTAGATAAGCAAATACTTCATGAGATTAAAGGTACATTCGATTCATCACAACTCCTCTGCCAGCTCATGGTGCCTCATGTCATTAAGTACAGTTCAGAGCTTATAGCATTAGAGCTATGTCACCTGAGAACATGACCCCATGGGTGGTTTAAAGACTCTAAGGATTATACTCAGGTGAAAACATACAGGACAGTTCCTAAACGTGGCTTTTGCTTGAAAGAAAAGGGTGAAAAATGCAGTATTGCTGCTGCTATTAAACCTTTTAAATAAATACCAGTTTTTATTTAATGTGTATGGTAATGTTTGCAATAATCAGACACTATTGTGATCCAAACGATGTTGTTAAGCACTGGGTCAAGATTTGTCAGTGAATTTCTTCATTGATTGTGCAGACAGGGCTGTAATTGTACCAGTGGGAAATAACTGGTAGATAAAAACTGCATTTGATTTCATTACCTTAAGTGATGTCACTATTGTCAATACCGTATCAGTTGTTTAAAATGAACTTAAACCGTGAAAATTTAATCATAAATAAAGTAATTCAGATGCTGACCACATCTCGGGCCTCGTGATAATGTTGCAGCTGGAAGGAACTTTTGGCAGAGGGACAGCTTAAAAAGTGTGTGATGCTGAAACCCCAAAAAAAGCACTAAGAATAGATCTGGAGGTCGATACTGGCACCTTTATTCTTGCATATATATAACATTTATGTTCCCAGCCTTGATGTAGTGGAGTGCAGCCTCTCGCTCATGATGAGATACTCTTTAACCCTGAGAGTAGCTGACTCTGAGATTTCATCACGCATACACACAATGACTGATCCCATACTTACTCCCAACAAGATAATGACCTTCATTGCGCAGTCAGACTATCAGTACAAGACACAAATAAACACATGCACACACATTCACAGTCATAACAAAACAAAACAAAAAAACTCAATGCAACCAGAGAAGGTGTCAAAAAAAGGCAGCTGATATAACTCATGTCGTCTGAGTTTATCTTCTTCACAAACAAATCCAAACCTTACTAATATCTCTAGCATTTCTGGAATGATGGTGTTTGATCATTTGTTTTACAGCAGGGACAGGAACTTACAGTGTCAGACATTTTCCTTTAAATTAGGTTAGGTAATTGTCTCTAAGGAGTACAGCACTAACAACCGATTCTACAGCCCTCTACCGAAAGCCCTTGCATTTTAAATAATATGATATTACCAGAAATACAGTACAAGCAGTGACATCTGGTAATGCTTTGTTTATGGTCTAGCAGGACCTGGTCCGTAAGAGAGATAGGAGACGAAGCTAATGCATCTTTGTTCACAAATATGTGAAGGGCTTAGTGTTAGTGTTCTAAAACCTTTCCAGAGCTTTGTGTAAAAAGTTATGACAAAGTTACTGCTGCAGACTAAAAATTCAATAAATATTTCAGAGCAACAAAGCGCAACATTCAGTTTTCATTAGATTAAAATATATGCAAAAAGTAAGGTCCAAAAACACACAGCAGGATAAAAAAAAATCAACTGATGCCTCTAAATTACCTGTAAAAGCAATTCAGACTATTCATGAGGAGATTGACTCCAGCCAAGTAATTTTCATTGTCTGAAATAGCAACCTCCAAGTAGATGCTGTTAAACAAGCCTTTCTTATTGTCCTTTTTTTATTCAACACTTTAATAATTCAAAGAAAGATATATATCTGACTGTTAAAAGAACATACGCTTCACAGTGAGGTACTGACAATACTCTACTCTATGTGGGAGCTCGTTTGGTATTTTTAATCCACTGATGATCAAGTGGATCTCCCACGAAAACGTTATCACCTCTACTGACATTTAGGTCTGTCAAGAGCAGGCGATTGATAGCTGAAGTGAAAAGTGGTGTTTTGATTGTTATCTTGGAAGCAGACTGAAATGAACAACCTGTGTTGGTGCTGTGCCAGTCAACAGGAGTGTGCTCTTCAACTCAACAATTAAGCTGCACACTCTGCTCCATTCAACACATTTATTGGGATACTACAAACTGTTTTTAGAGCGGCAGAGTAGCTTTCATTAGAGATAATTAAATGATTCGAACTTGGCTGAGAGCCTGCAGGCAGGTGTCTATTGTCAAGGCAGAACCACGATTAAGCAGACAACTAAAAAGCATCATACTGACAGGAGAACAATAAAGCATGTCGATTTGTGTGTACATGGGTTATCTGAGAGCAGCATAGTGTGTGAGTCTGTGCGTGGCTGGTTAAACATCCTCTTGTTAGGAAAACAGTCTTGTGCAAAGAAACCTTAACGTAAATAGAGATAATAAGAACAGAGGGTTAACAAATATTTACACGGATCATTGTGTTGTGTGGGCTTGTGTTTCTTTGTACATAATGCCAAATTAGGATTTCAGTGTGGTTTCACTGGTCTGGCTTCACAACACCAGGTTTACAATTTGTAAAATAAGCAATCAAAAGCACACACACACCACTAAAATGAAAAGGCGTGTAAAGTGGCACGCTGAGGCAGACAGAAAAAGTCTGCGGCCTGGATAAACATTAGCCGCCTTTTAAAAGCATACTGCTGAGTGAAATGTGAGCAAGAGAGTTTGATGAAAGGAGGTAAATGAGGCAGGAACAGGAGTGCTTTGAAATATGCAGCTCACAACCATGAAGTTTGCTGAGCAGTACCAACATCAATGAAATGTCCTCACTTTGTTTAAGTTTCAAACGTCACTGCACACATTCAGCCGTTACATGGGTGGGTAGCTATCAGCGTGTCAAAACCTCTTTGGAAATTCAAAACCATTTGTGGGTCCCCTTGTTACAGTAAACATGCCTTCACAGCCATGAACACACATACATACACATGCTCAGAAAAAGAGCATTGTTTTCAAAGTAATTCTCACCTTAAAATTGCTCAAAATTATATGGTTTTGTATGATTTTGATTGAGCACACAGACACACACTCTTTAGCTGTATGCCATTTTCAATCAGAGATGAGCATCAGACAGCAGAGGTTCCTTCCAACTACAATTCCAGATCCAAAATGACTTACATCCTCCACTCCTAATGGACCCTGGCTTGAACAACGCCACTCTAGGCTTTATTCTGATCTTGTGGAGCTCTATCTAAAGCAAAGACTTACGAAAACTTTTTAATAATAGGGCACTATCGCTCACAACGTCTTAACATGCAGATTGGGACACTTGTTGAGCTCATTTGGAAGCAAAAATGTTTCAAATGGAGGATGCAATCCTCATCACACTGCTTGTAGGATAATGCATGATACGTTGCATGTCACTTTCTCCTCTCTCTTCCCACATTTTCAGTCTCTCCAGTAGTCCACTCCCACAAAAAGCACGTTATTATGCCCCTTACACTATACTGCTATTGGTTCAGTTTGCTGAATCATCAATGTTGAAGCTAAAAGTGTCATCAGATAATTTAGCTCAAAGTTTACAAAGTCAGTGTTTTCAAAGTTTAGAAAAACAAAGACCGTATCTAATTGGTTAAAAGGACCTGAGTTTGTATGATAAATCTGAGTGCTCTATGTCACTATTTATTGTACAAGACACCTAATCATTTTGGTTGTCAGGTGTGAAGAATAGGATGCATGTAAACTAGCTGTTACCATGGAGACAGGCTATTTGATTGACAGCCTGACAGTGAGTGTGTGATCTGGAATAGGTTATCTCAGTTTGTCTGAAGAGTCCACAGAGCTGTAGAAACACACACACACATGCACGTGCACACACACATTGTGCAAGCCAATCTTCCTCACTTACTTCCTTATTCCTTCATTCCACCCTCACTAGCCTCCTTCCCTATCACTTTCTTAACCCCTAACCTCCCTCAGTCTCCTACCTTACCTACCTTACTTTATCTTTTTTACTTTCTTACAGTCAGTCCTTTATCTCATTTCAAAGACCTTCCTTGCTTGCTTCCAATTTAGTTCCACCTACCTTTCCTTCTTTCCCACTTCCTTCCTTTCTATCCAATAAATCAAACCCCTGTTGTCCTTGATCTAACCTTTTCAAATAATACTGACTTTCTTGGTTAAAAATTTTGGAAAAACAGCATAGATACCAACTTGTGAAACACTGTAATAATAAAAATGCATGAGGTAGAGAGAAAGTGAAATGCTCAATGTGGAAACATTAAAAGTAAAATAGGAATACCGTAGTTTCAGACACACACAAACACACACACACACACAGTCACACATATTGCAGGATGCCTCTCCCATTTGTGTGCACTACTTTATTGCCTTTTCAATCCTCCAACTGTCACAATAAATAATCCCAATAAAAATCTCTCGATTTAGAAAACAGCATTGCTGCACAGTTGCCGACTTACTTACCTGTTAAGTGTAATTACTCTTCCCATATCACAGTAAGTATGAGTCTGGAGAGTCTTTGAGTGAGACTATACATGAACAGTGACACAAGCAGTGCATTCAGCCACTTCTTTTACCATACCACTACTGGGTAATTTATTTTGTGGCTGGCGCACAGACCTGAATCTACGAGTGCGCATACTAATTTGAATAAGAATTTGAATTGGATCCAGGACCGGTAAATGTATTTTTAATAAATTCTGGTAATTGTTTTCATCATTACTCACAGTACTTGTATGTTATTAAGAAAGCAACATCACCCCCCCAAAAAAAGCAAATGAAGACTTGAAGAACAATACAAGTTATCGAGCTCAAGTCTGAAGTCCATCCATCAGTGGTGAGTTAGATGCTCACTGCTTGCTTGAGGCTCTGTGTAACGTTAGCCTTTGACTCTCTGTAGAGAGTTGTTAACAGTGTTTGACTTCAGTATGGCCATGGTGGGGATTTATACTTTGCCTAGAGCGTGTTTATTAACCTTTACCAACAGCCATTTTCACCACACTGCATTGGAAGCAGCAAGTGGTGTGTAACGAATAATAGACTTGCATGGATGATAGTCTCAGTAGTTCCCACTTCCCTCAGTTGAATCAAAATTGCACTTAAGGCCAAGGGGACTTATCATTTCATACCGTCAATAAGGCATGACTGTATTTAGACAATTTTGTTCTTGCAGTGCTGTGAATCAGTGAAAAATGTCCAATAGACTCAATTTTCATCTTTATCAAATGTGATCTTTAGCAAACCCACAGACTCAAATCACAGATGGACAATTTATATTTTGCTCTAACAAGTATGTAATACCTGAGAAAGAAAGAAAAGAGAGACAAAGGGAAACAGCTGGACAAGAAAAATCTAAGAGCTATGATTGGCTAGAACAGAAATCAAGAAATTATTTTTATTGTACTTTTCATTCAAGTCTAATGCAATTCAAGGTGTTTTACTGTGATGTGAAAACAAAACAGCTAAGAATGACAATACAAAAAAATAATAATAATTAAAAATAATAGGTGGAGACTATTGCACACTAATACCAATAAAGAAGGCGTAATTAAAACATCTAAAAAATTAATAAGTTAAAACGTAAAAAAAATATAACATATAACTCCATACATAACAGTAAGTTATGTCAGCGCCAATGTGATGGACAGGAGGTTATATCCCTGACCCCAAGTTTTTCACACTTCCGGACAGGTTAGCAGCTTAACTCACGCTCATTTTTTTTCATAATATAATGCATTGTAGAGATGGAGCAGGTTGTCGTAAAGACATAACGAATCAAGTTTGGTTTCATATGGTATTTGGCCAACAGGCCAATAGAGAGGAAGAGGGCAGAGATGTAGATTGAAAGTTCATCATGTGGAAAATGAGCATCTAAGCAGAACAATTAATTAAAGCAATTATTTATATCAGCTGTACTATCACTGTTGGGTCAAACCCTTAAATTCATCTGGCTTGTAGAGTGACTTTCTTGTGATTAACTAGTCCCTTTGATACAAATTATATGGCACTAGATGGTAAATGAAAATTTAATTCTTTTTGGCCCCTACATGATGCCATATGCTTTGGACAGGGGGATAATGATGAGCAGATTAAGAGAGAAAAAGAGGGCATTGTGAGTGTGATAGTAGGGGAGTCCTGGAATAACACACTGAACCTCAGGACACACACACACACACACACCCCTGCACATGCATCCCCGCGCACACAACACAAAATACAAACAAACACTACATATTACTTTAACGCTACTTTTTTTGAGCAAGGAGGAAGGCATATATTGTGTATGTGTATTAATGCATTTTTTCTGTTTTGGAGTATATGACCCTGTCCAACTCACTCTTTCTATACCTACAACACTCTCTTTTCCACATATGACGCTCTCTCATCAAATATTCACAGTTGGTCCCATTAAACATTCACTACACTGCGCTGCTACGTTTATCTGCCCTCTGTCAATCAGCCTCCAGCAAGAGCACAAGAGGCCCACCAAACGCCTGAAAAACCACTGACACACACCTAAGATCCACACTGACACACACAGAGTCTGCCTGCATGGCCTGAGAAGTCTGGTAGAAGAGGGTGAGGGATTAATATGGCTACAAGATGGAGGAAGAGGAAAAATGAGGAAGAAAGATAAGATGGTTCAGGAAAAACTGAACTTATGCAGAAATTATCTTCAAAAGGATGCAAAGAAAACAAAGTGTGAGGGTCCACTCCTCAGCTCTTGTCCGTGTTCAGTGAGAGCCGAGCAGCCTAGCACCTCAATAATTCAACAGTGGGACAAGTGCTGCCAGCCTCTCCTCCCTCTTTCTCCCACTCTGTTTCTCTGACATCACAAAGGCCTTACCTAATAACAGTGTAAAAATACTTACAATACGAGACACCTAATTGGAGCTAAAAATAACATAAAACACTGCAAAATAGATCACACTGTCAACACTTTCTTTGGATGCTAAGACTACAAAGAAGGCATTTCAGACACATTTTTTTAGCTGTCTGGTACACTTTAGATGTGACAGAGTCACTCCTATATAAGTTTTATATATGTATATATAGACACTACTGGTCGAAAGTTTTACAACACCCCAACTTTTCCAGAATTTTATTGAAATGATGCAGTTTAATGTCTCAGTGTACTCTGAAATTAATGCATAGAACAAATAAACAATAGAAGTTAAGAAAGAAATCCTAGAATCAATTTAGAAGCAGAAATGTATTCTCAACTTTTGACTCATCAAAGTAGCCCCCTTTGGCAGATATAACAGCTGAACACACTCCTGACATTATAAATATAAAAATATATATATAGTTTTTATCAGCGGGTGCACAAATGTCTTTAAGAGCACTTCTCCAACAAAGAAAAAGTAAAGCTTATAGGCACACTTCCTTTCTCAACTTCTGCTTCCCACGGTTTTTTATCAGGTAGTGACTGCTGCCTCAGGCTAACTATGACTGTCATTATCTACTTCTGTAAACTGATCTGAGACTCTCTTGTGAAATACAGAATTACAGTGTCAGTAACCTTCAGTACTCATAGACCAAAAGCACTTACATGTCTGAGGGGATGGTATTTAAACAATACAGTTGTTTGCTGTTTTTAAAGGGGTCTAGTATGTGATAAACTGTTTATGAGCTCCAAACAGTTGCCAGGCAACCACCGGGGACTTCAGAGAGTAGCTGATCTGACCGAGAAATGACCCCACTGATTTGTCATTTTTAAATTTTGGTTTATTTGTACAGACATAACAAACAATAAATCACATGTTGATCAAATAGATGTGTTTATGAATATAGACTTTGTTACTCCAGGCCAACTGCTTCCCCTCTGAGTACAGTCTTTATGCTTTATGTTAAGATAAGCTAACTGGATGTAGCCTTCTTATCTTATTTTATTCTGACTCTGCTTCAAAAGACAAGTGAGCCTTCCTCCAAAATGTTAAATGACAGTCGGTGAATCAACCAATTACTCGACTTAAACACTACACGAATAGTCATAAGAGTGCTATATCAACACTTTGTTTCCCAGTCTAAAATATGATGTGTATACAATTAAAGAAAGCTTTCAAGAGTACTCTGAATGTAAATAGTAACCAAAAATTTGTTTGGATCATACTGTTCAGTTTCAGTAACACAGTGTAATTACTGTACCATGGTCAGACACGTGTCTGTGTGAATGCAAACGTGTGTAAATGTCAATGAAAGTGGCATATCCTGTGTGTGTACGTGTGCGTGTGTGTGTCAGAATTCGCTTGAGTGCCTGTGCACATGCATGTGATGCCACACGACCCGGCCATAATCACTGACCTCACCACCAGTCAATGCGCCCTCCCTGAGCCACATAGAGAATAGGGCTTAATCCCGCCCACGCACACCTCATAAGTACAAGCAATACTACAAATTTATCCTGACATCTAAACCATCCAAATCATCAGCCCGCAGAATCCCAGGCAGTGATAGTCTATTGTTTTGGAAAACTGTAGAATAGTTTGTTAGCCAGGCTAAATCTTGAGCGAGGTTCTACTGCCTAAAACTCAACACAGCTACTCAAAACAACCTGAAAATGTCAGCCAGGATCCCCTAACTTAAACTTACAATGGGCAGGTGAGATTAGTGATGTGTCAAGTGATTGGCCGAATAGTAAGAATACATGGCCTGGGCATTGTAGAGAGTGATTTTATGCAGTCCTCTGCAGTGGTCATGGTAAAAGATAAAGATGAGAAAATGGTTCCTCGACTGTTTACTTGCAAAACTATGCAAATTTTTGGTGACCAAAGTTGAACCCGGAGTGTAAACCGTGTCGAACGTTTACAATGGAAGGTTTGTTTGTTGTTGTTTTGTACTTCAAATCCCCTTGGCTAGCCTGCAAGTTTGTTTAAGACCTGTGTGATTGTCTGACTGCTTCCCTTTTTGGCTCAATCCAGTTGAATTCCAGTAATTCCCATTTAGAACATTGCAGTACCAAAAGAAGACACTACTTTAACTAAAAAAAACAAACGAAAAAGACAATACTGAAGCCATTAAAGATGTCTCATTTAAGAATTGTGTTAATCTATCTTAAAATCAAAAGACGTGGTGAGTCTAAAAAACAGCTAGAAGCATAAGCATATTTAAGCTCTGATTAAGGACATTGTGCAGTGGAGGACAGACAAATGTGTGTTTATTTCACAATGAGAAACTGTACACAAACAGTCCTTGTACACAGATAGTGTGAGAACCATTCAGTACTTAGGTGAGAGAAATGACAGCAACTGAGCTTGTGCTTCAAGTGTGAAAAGAGCAGTCGTCTCTGTGTGATAATTGTGACCACGATTCAGAGACGCACACACAAACACCCACGCACGCACGCACACACACACTCACACATACACAACATGATCTCTCTGCCAGACAGCCTATGGGATGAAGAGGTTCACCCTTGCTGTTGCCGGGCTACCAGCTCCAGACCACAGCCAAGACAGACACACTCAGACACACAGACACACACTAGATCAAATCGCCTGGTTAGAGGGGTTTTTGAGATCTCCCCTAAAATCAATCTTTTTGTTTACGACGAACAAAAGAAGAGGAAGGGAGAAAACTACTTAAAATGGAGGGAAAATGACTTGGGTGGGGGTGTTTGAGACAGACAGAGAGGCAGAGAGTGAGACACAGCAATTCAGTCTGCGTTCCCCCTGGGAAAAGAGCAGCCCAATCAGTCCAGAACTGGCCCTGATCTGCAGCTCATATCATCACTCAACTCTGTGGTGGCCCAGCTCTGACGCTTAGTCAGACAAACAGGCAGCACACACACGCACACACACAGTCTGTAACTTGGTAACACACGCAGATGAGAAGAGAAACTGTGACAGATCCACGGAAATCATGTGCAAACACAAAACCACAATAACCAACAGACAAAAGATGCTTGGATTCAAATACATGGCAGAGGGAGTGCTATGAAACACCAGACAGTGTAACAGGCTGATTAATGACAGCAGCAACAAATCTGCTGCAAATGTTGAAGCACAGGTGGTGGTGTTTCCAACATGTGCTAAACTGCGCTGACTCACATACACAGATCCTGGCAGACACTTCAAAATTCTCAAAACTGAACTTACTACACTGATTTAAAAGATTTAGGTAACCACTTTGGGCTTATTTTCTTAGTTTTGGCTTTTGTGTTTCAAAGACATGATTTCTCAACAAAGTCATAATTACCCGGCCACCCCAACAAAGGGTTAGGGTTCCAGTTGTGTCACCCCAGTTGAAACAGTCTGGACAAGCCCCTTCATCGAAGCACAGAGGAAACAGTGGGACCTGCACTTTAATGGGCGGTCAAGTTTTCGCCCAACTTAGACACAAAAGTAAGTCACATAGTGGCGGCAGAGAAACGGTCAGCCAGAGTGTATTTTGCGTATATGTACAGCACCAATCAGCATTCGTCTCCCACAAGTTGACAAGGGTGAAGTATTTCAGTTTGGTTTTATACCAGCAGTGTTATAGAGGTATGGCAAGTGCAGACATGAGATGATCCAGGAAGTCTTTTTGCAAATTCACCTCAAGTTTTCGTCTAACTGTTCATACTTTGAGCTCGAGTATCTGTAGTAAAACTGCATTTTCCTTACATTCTTGGTATCAACTTAATAATGTCATGTCGTCACAACCAAAACAAATGGTGGCCCTTGCTTTAAAAGAAGAAATCAAACCCAGAACTTTCCTTTACCTCATGCCATGAGCTGCTGTCAACGTTGAAGTTATTTTCAGCTAAAAGGTCAAGCTGGCTCACATACAAGACCAACAGTAACCATAACAAACTAAACATGGGTGCACACACAATTGCCAAAGATCACTGAGTCTCACTGTACAAAAGCAGACCTCTAACTCCTCAAGAATCTGTGCTTACAAGGATACGATAAAGCACCTACTTTGTTGCTGTTGAGAAAACAAACCTGCTACCAATTTCTCTGAGCAACAGTCACCCCAAATTCAAGTTTCTTGTTTATTGAAGTGCTAAGCTACACAATAGAGTATTAACTGCACTTACCTCTTGCTGAGAGTTTTTTTGTGTTGATAATTTTAGCAGCATACTCCTGACCAGTGGACTTCTTAACACAGCGGCGAACAACTGAAAAGGCACCCCTGGTAAAAAAAAAAAAGAAGAAATCAATAACCAACATTAATCAATGGCGTAACAAAACTTTGCATCACCTGCGTGTGGGTGTGCTGCATGTGTACGTCAAAGGACAAAGTGGATAACCTGTGCACTTTACACAAAAAGGGCATGCATTAATCACACAAAACTAAAGGAAGGGGGAGGGAGTCTCATGCATAATTAATACTGTCTGATATTCTGAGTATGAGATGTGAGAAGAGGTCCTTCGTGCTCGTCTTTGACAGAGGAGGGAGAGCGCTCCTCATTAGCTCACAAGAGGAAATGTGGGGTAGGGCTAGAGGCTACAAGATACTGCTCTTGTGTTGACACTGCAATTTGTGCGTGTGCAATGGTCACAGGATACACTATGTGGCATGTGGTTGTCAGGTAAATATCCTTCAATTATGTGTACCTATGCAACAGTGCAGCTAATACACACCCTAACCCAGTGTAAACAAGTCAAAGGACATCACTCTACTTGCTAATGACACCACTGGTTAAATCATGACATTTTAAACATTCATGATTTCCATATAATAAGTTCAACCCCTTCTCCAGAGACAAGGTGACGGATGCAGAGTTTGAGTGTCACCTGCCTGTTGAATGCATGAAACACTACCACTGTCACAATTACTGCTGCGTGTGTTCAGTTATACGAGGCCAGGCCAGCTCTGAGGGAGCATTCCTACGCATGGCAAACCGTCTTGCTCTTGGTTAACACTGTGGCTGCTTAGACACAGAGCTTAGATGGATAATGTGCCAAGGAAGTATCCTTTTAATTGCTACACTTGCGGTGTAGTATTAAGTGCTTCAAGGGCAATACATCCAGGGTGTTTTCTGGTACACTCATAAAATAGATCTGTAAACTCATTTGAAATGGCAGATAACAAAAGGCTAGCATAATAATAACAAAATCAATGGCTTTTAATATGGTAATAACTCAATAGTGTTAAAATCAAAGGAAATGCAAAACAATCATAATAGTTATAGTACATCCCAACAACTGATCAGCTGAAGAATACAGCATTCCCCTTCATGGTACAATGTATACTGAAGTCAACTGGGACTGCTGCAAGGAGTCACACAGATGTTATGCTGTGTGTGGTATAGTTGTATTGCACAAGTTATCATCAGAATATATTCTATCAGTATTTTTCTCCACAGCTCTGTTGGTATAGTACAATTGTTTGACCATACCAGTACTCTTTACATTCTTCATGCTAGTGTCACAAACGCCTGTGACAAAAAATGGAAAAATAGAGCTTTGCTTTTGCCCTGCCTTTGTATTTTTACCTCAAAAAGAGCATCAAATTGGTGTATAATGAGTAATTTAACACAGTATTACAGAGTTGTAGAAGCAAACGGAACATAATACAGAAGGTTCTGATACACACAATGCTGTTGTATCATGCTGGCTACACTGTTGCTTTCATTAAAACTTCTTCTGTCAGTCTGCTGCAGAGTAACTCTGCCCCCATAATTCAACCTCTATGGCTTTTACAGAGACAGAGAGGCATTATTAAGCTGTATTGGTCCCTTTAAAATTTGCTGTATAAAAGGATTAAAAGAGTCTCAGATGACTGAACCAAGCATGGTAGATATAGGAGGGTATCTTTTGCATCAAGAAAATAGACTAAGTACTAAAGCAGAAGGAATTCAAGTTACTGTTGCATCTTGCACATAAAACCACTATCAAAAATATTTTTATATTGTAATATGAAACAAAAAAGATGAATTAAGGTCATTTCATTATTATTATTTCATCAAATTTTTCTCTTTCTGTCAGCTGCAGAAGAAAATCTTACATTCATCTGTGCTCTAGCCTGCGTTTTACTATGAAATAATTGCACAGACTGCTCCTTTAGTCTCATGCTGTTGGCTGTATTGGTAGGCGGAGCAGCTCTATTAGCCACACGCAGAGATTACATGTTGTAAAGTGGCTTTGTAACCTGGATCTACACTGTAACCTACGCGTCCTCTCACGTTTTAATCCTGGACGCCGTCGATTAACGCGTGACAAAACAAAAATGTGGACACGCAACAGTGTTATTTGCAGCAAAAAAAAAAAACGCGTCTTCGATTTCTCTGTCCGTGACTTGACATATACAGTAGCTCTGCAGTCTGTTCAGAAATGCACAAAAACAGCGCTGAATGATTAAACAGGAGCGCGAGGATGCCACCAGGCAACGGCGCGTGCTACCTGCAGATGCACCGACGAACAAGTTGGTCGTAAACGCGGATGTTTCGCACCTTTTCTTTTACAAAGACAGTCCGTAATGGTGCAGTACACCTTTAAACACGCATTCGGGGATTAAATACAAACATGAACCTGCCCACAGCTTACTGTTGCTAAGGTGTCTCGTAGTACCCTTCCCTTTTTGACAGACCCTTTCGTGCCCTGTCAACACTTAGGGAAACGCGCACAATGGCAGCAGCAGCAGAGAGCAGAAAAGCGTGCAAAACACATACACACACACAGAGACACAGACACGCAGAGAGACACACTCTGAATGCAACAAGAGCAGCAGCAGCAGCAGCAGCGCGGATGACGGTCGCTTACTTTCCGAGCTCCTCGTACAGCTGATACTCGTCTGTGAATCTGGTCGATGTTACCACTGTAGCCATGTTGACTTGGAGTGACGAGGGGAGAAGGGGGGAATATCAGCTCGCGCTTCAGTGGCCGCCTCGCGCAGGTTTCGGGAGGAGAGCTCGTAAAGGCAGTGAGGGGGGAAGAGAGGCTCGGGCTCATAGAGAGGAGCAGGGAGTGGGAGGAGAGAGAGAGGGAGGAGAGGGAGGGGGAGGAGAGAGCGAAGCCTGGCTGTAGTAACAAAGATCGTCTATTACGAAGATGACTTACTTTTTTTCTTTTTACAATCAGAAAAAAAGGCATTTTGATAACAAAATTGGGCAAAGGTGAGTCATTTGACATGCATCATATATATGAGGAGAGGAATAGGTGAGAGGAATAAGTTTGTGGAACAATCTGAACAAAGAATCTAAAGAAGCTAAATCAAATTCTATCTTAAAAAATACTGTCAAAGCCAGTATGTTGAGTTAATACAAGGAAATATGTTAATCTAAGTCTTGGTATGTTTATTTTGTGAAAAAAATGTGAATAAACATGGCCTTTTCAGTTTGTTTTATGGGTTGATTTTGAAAATAAGATATAACAAACTGTAAAAAGGCATGTTGGCCTGCAGCTCTTGTTTATTTTCATTGTGTGTTTTGTTGATTAATATATTATGAAAGAGGAGCAGACTCTATAGGAGTTTTCTTCTTTCTGCTCCTTTTTATTCACATTTGCGATATTTCCTTGTTTGTATTGAATGTTTTAAACGTTAACTGAATGAAATAAAGTATGAAAATGAAATATTTTTGTCATGGCCTTTCTAAACAAGCTTATCCAAGCCAAGGTAAGGCGAGAAAGAAAAATCTTCGTACCCCCATAGGCTGTATCAAGTTTCAATCATAGAAAACATGAACCCACAAATAACTTTTAAAAACGGAGCAGTACAGAAAAAAGAGGACTTGAGCACAAACCAGTTTTACAATAACTACATGTCAACATCGCAAGCAGGGGGGAGAAAAATGTATGTTCTGTGTAATAAATTTCATAAATTTGTCCACAACTCCAAAAGCTTTGCTGGAGGATGGAGGGATTTATGACCTATACTGCAGCTTGTCACAAGAGGGTGCTGTTCTTGGGGTGGCTTCACCCAGTGAGAAGGCAGACTCTGTCCATTCTACATACAGTCCATGGTCAAAATCAAGCGAAAAATTATATTTCAGCCAGTAAGATAAGTCATTTTTTCCATTACATAACCAGGCACTTTATTTGTAACTTCTGTTACTGACATGGTACCCCATTATAAAGTGTAAGAAAAAAGTCAGTGTGTGGAGGGTCATTCTGTCATCAAACAAACTACTTTGCTCACAAAAACGACCAGAAGACCAAAGAAAAAGTGAAAGGATATGTAAGGAGGTCCAAGAGGTCAAACATGCTGATAACAAATTTCATGACAACCCAGTCAATCACTGTCCCAACATTTCAGCGTTTGCCTGCTGTGCTCTGCTTTGCTTTCTCAAACTACAAAAAAATACCAGAGTGAGTTCTCTTCTTGCTTTCTCATCTCTGACAGTGGAAGAGGTGAAGATGAAAGCAACGCGAGATCTTTTCTGATGGGAGTCAGAGCTGCAGATCCAGGCTCAGTTTTGCCAAATTCTTCCCTTTCCCATGTCGTATATGTACAAACAAAGAACTGACTCCAGATCAGCTGATAAGAGCTGCATCCTTTGAAGGACCAAGTGATGTAGGGAGATGTAATGCCGCAATATTTTAATATTGGCACAGTGCAATGAGACGCATGCACACACTATACTATGGTTTTCATTTCCTAAACTGAGCCTCTCTCCAAATAAAGAAAATCAGTCAATAATCAAAACGTGACTTCAGTAGATTAACATAAGATGTACTATTGATTTTGTTATAATCATTTTTTCCCCAAAATATTTGAGGCATTTTATTTATATTCTGCAAAAATTAGTCTTATGTAACAGGTTCATGCAGCTGATGCATATCCTTCCGAAATCTCTTTTGCCAATGATTTATATTTGTTTTTGCCTTTTTTGTTTAGCATTAAAATTGTGGTCCACAATCCTCTCCAATGTTGGTGTTTTATCACATCAGAATCACATTTCACATTTTCACAAAGCACTTAAGCAGATCTTAACACACAATGACGACCAGGTCTCTTTCCTTTAATATTTTCTGTTGTGCTCAGCTTCTTTCATTTTGCACTGTGTTGGTGTAATCTTTGATGCTGTTTTCCTGTAGCTACATATTGGCTCCACCTTCACACCCAAATGCACATGCCTTCCTGTGTTTTTATCTGTCTGCATTCATAGTGCTGACAAAGCTTTTCATAATTACAAAAACCATCCTCATTACCACATTCACACTTTTTTAACCCCCATTGACTCATTACAAAAACAACACCCCCCACTAGAAATAGAAAGCCCTTTCACCAAGGAATAAAAATATATAACTCAAATTTGAACAAAAAGGAAACCAAAGTAATTTGTTTTGACAGTGCCATATGAGTGAAGGGGGGCTTAGTGTATAAGAGACAGAGAATTATACGTATTATGTAATTGCCTGCTGCACTGTAAAGGTTCAGCTGAGCTCTCATAAATATCTTATGAAGGGTATTAATACACCTCTTTGGCACCATGTTGTAGAATGTGTGTGATTGTGAGTAATTACAGCTGCTCACACTTCAGCAAGTTAATGTGAAAAGCCTATGTTAGGAATATGTGGTATGAACTATTTTGCTCTATAAGCTCCATACAAAGGAAATACTGAGTCAACTTACAGTCAAGGTCTAACGTAGCTCTATCACCATAAAGACAGAAGTCATGATCTGACAAAGGAGATGCCCAGTCTTGATGGAAATGCACATTTCTTTTAATGCATTTTGTGCTTTACATAATCATGGTACAACAGAAATAGAATAAAAATCATGTGAACTATAGGTATGTACTTATCCGTAACCGAATACAACAGAAAACACAGTAGTGTAATGGTGAGGAGTGCAAAAGATGCCAAATGATAGACAAAATATAAAAGCATGTATAGACTTATTTTTAACAGCGGAGTTAATTTAATTAAATAATTACAATATAAGATAACAAGCCAGATCAGTTAGTAGTTAAATGACTTGAAAGTAAAGGGGACAATTATTATTTATATGCAATTATTTTTAGATCTACTTTGAAATCACCTAAAGGTTTCTCACCTGTCCACTAGACCCCCCAGTAAGGTTTCCTAGTGCTAATAATCAGCTGATGATTAGTCACCTTCCTTCACAGCGGTTCTTTGGCAGCCATTAGCTCTACACTATAAATAATACAGCCCCCCCCCCCAACCCCTTTTTTTTTTGACAAATCCTAAATTTGTGAAGCAGCCATTGTGTTCCTGACTTTTCTGTCTGCTTATTTGTTCAATTAAGGCCAATCATAACTTTAGAAACACTAAACCACGATAAAAATGTCCAGAAAATCACATGTTGTAATTGTAATGTGATTTTTCCCCCTCTCTCCAAAGTTAAACTGCAAATGAATTTCCTCACGAGGACAATAAATTCAACCTAACCTAACCTAAATACTGGAATGAATATTAATGTTATGTGTTAAAGTGTACATGTGCAGCCCGTTCTTCTTATTGTCTTCACTTTGTTTTGCCTCTGAAGTGCAGGTGTGCATTCTGGAGCAGTGTTTAGAGAGCTCTGCTGGTGATTAATGAGTGTTTGCAGCGAGCGCAGGAGCACTGCGGCCACTTTCTGCCATAATTGCAGGGAGCCGCACTGATATGAAAGCCTAATTAGTGGGAGTTCAGAGGTACCGATGTATTAATTGCTGAATGGCTGTGTTTCTCTGTGATGTGCCTGTCAGGAAAGTCTTGGACAGGCTGTGCAGTGACAGGTTGAGGAGTGGGTGGTAACTGTGGTAACAGCAGTAAAGAGCAGCAGTTCTCAAACTTGTGACCCCTTTAAATTAAACAGCTTCTGATGCACGCCTTACTTAGAATGCATATTCATGTTAAGTTTGGACAGCTTCATTTCTACAACTGTAAGAGACAACAACAAGAGAAGGATGTTTAGGGTACAAACTAATGACATATGACTTTTGCATCAAAAGCTGTATTAAGTTGAGGTTACTACCTTAAATAATAAAATTTTACTGCTCTGTCTCCCTTTTTGAATGAATCCTGCATCATTCTTTGACCCTGAGGTATTTCATGGTCTAAAAATAAATCCTGTGACTACTGCTACATACAGAGCCTAGATACAGACCTTCATGACACATGAGGGTATTTAAACTTCCAAAGTAAGTGACTTCAGTAACATTACAGATACATTTTTTTAGCCCAAACCATAACCTTCAAACACATCTCATCTTCAACTGATCTCATTTAAAGGTAATATATTTTATTTGGAAGTCCATGAATCACCATTTTATTCTGTTGCTCCTGTGTTCTTAAATGTCCTCACACTAATGATGTTGTCCAGCCGTGTTTTGGGGCCTCAGAGGATGAAGAGTGATGACTCATTCTATAAGAATGTTTTAACTTTGCTCAAAGCTGCTCTCTGCATATCTGTCGAGAATCTCTCCTCCCTCATACTGACCAATGACATCACAACAGTTTTAAAGTGTGTGCGTGCGTGCGTGCGTGCGTGCGTGTGTGTGTGTGTGTGTGTGTGTGTGTGTGTGTGTGTGTGTGTGCGTGTGTGTGTGTGTGTGTGTGTGTGTGTGTGAGGGAGTGGCAAACGTCAATCTTAAGCACAACACACAAGTCAAACATTCTTACTTGTTCCTGACTGGATGTGATTCAGTATCTTTTTTTCCACGATTGGACCTTAATAGTTTTCTTGGGAATGGTGTTTCAGGTGCAGCACATTAGACTGGACATATCATGTCTTTATTAGTACATAGGGGCGACTTTACGGCATAATGTGCTAGAGTTTATGATGCAGAAGACGATGATACACGTGTCCCAATTTAGTCTTTCATACCTCTTCGTTGATACCTGTCTCACTGAGTGCAAAACAGGGCTGCATTTACTTTAACTATGTAAATCAAGGCCAGAAGAGCAAAAAAAAAAATGCATTTAACCAGTGCAACTAGCCTTTTGTGAATAACTTCACGACTCTACCTTCAACTGATTATCCAACAGTGGATATGACAGCTCTCTCCCACATACTGGATCGCTCTGTGTTCAATTGTGTGCATGTTTATGTGTGTCTGTCTGTGTGACACCTCCTCCGTGATTTCTATCATCTGGTGGTGCCTTATTTCCACAGGCTATAACTGTATATTGGGAATTAGATGAGTGGGCATCTAACGATTGTCTTCAGCAGTTGCTCACATGTGCAGGGGTCTCTGAGCAACAGCCCTGCTGTTAACCCTCCACTGTCTCATCAAATCTCATCACCACGATCTAGTAGTGATGGCGCAGGTTTTTTACCGTCTTTGACGTTTAGACACATAAAAGAGGTGAACTGAGAGCTTTGGCTTCATCTCTCTGTTTGTGTCTGCACATGCCACAACTATCACTTAAACCCATAATCTTACTATAATACACCCTGGGATATAAATCATTATAGAGTGAAAGTATTTGCTAAATAGTTGATTACATTTACAGTTTGTGTTCCCAAACACTAGCCTTTAGATGGACAGTAGAGATGTGTGAGCAGAGACTTATTTCCTGTCCTTCAAACAGAGATTTATGTTCTAAGTAACCAACGAGTCTGAAAGCAGGAAGCCAAAACTTAGCACAGTTAAATAGTAGCACCAGTCTTTGATCCTTCTTGCAGGTTAACATTTACCTCATTGTGCCGGTTACACATTGCTCCATTCAAGTGGTTGCATGTCTGTTTGACCAGATACACCCGACATAGATTTTCAAGATCAGAATACTGCAAGTCTCCACCGCCCTGCAAGATGCCATGTGTTAACAGCGCTCGTTCATATCTGGGTGGTAGATCATATTAGCAGAAATCAGTGACTGGAGCTTTAAGCCCAGCTAGTAGCTTACCCACTGAGCAATTATAAGTCTAGTTTTTTTTTAGACCTAATTTCAAACGTCTAGATTCAGTATATTTTTAGACGGAATTTAGACGGTTGCACTTTAACCCATAATTCGATAACTATTTATCTCAAAAAGCAACTGTGAGTTGCATAACTGTTCTCCAAGTACTTAACCATGATAATTATGATAGTTGTTGAGCAAAATACAGTGTAGTAAAGATATAGCCCAGATTTAGCCTTGGTCTAAACTTGGTCTAAATTTAAACGTCTAAAAAAACATTCATTTTTAGACCTGTGGTAGCCTGATTTTAGACCAGCCGTCTAGGCTACATTTAGACGTCTATTAGACTTCTTTTAGACCAAAAAAAGCCCAGTGGGTTAGACACAACTTATGTAGCATTTTGAGCATACAGTTAGAAATATTAACAAAAGATTGAGCCAATATGTTGATCTGGTGATGACGAGCAAGGGTGATGATATTTAGGCATTGATTCAATTAAGCAATTGAATACATCATATGTCATTTTTTAGTTAAATCTTAAGTATAACTGTTTTGGATTCGGCATTTTATTAATATCACATACCATTAAAGCATTGAAATCAACAATGAAATGACCTTACTCACTGGTCTAGTGATAAAATCAAACTCACATGAATGTATAATGATAATGATGAGGCTTTATGATTATGGAAAGAGGTATTTTACTTCCTTTGT
The DNA here is from genome assembly GCA_962446985.1 of Xyrichtys novacula. NCBI lineage: Eukaryota > Metazoa > Chordata > Actinopteri > Labriformes > Labridae > Xyrichtys > Xyrichtys novacula. The sequence goes on along the minus strand of OY660874.1, from coordinate 17,365,495 downwards.
AGTTGATCCAACCTTGCCGCTAGCCCTTTTGTCCTGTTCTATTGTAAATCATTGCATGAAAAAATCATATGTATTTTGGTCTTAGGGGAATTTTTGGCAATCACAAAGCTTTGTCCTTGAAACCTGAAGATTTTGCATTTATTTCATCACTGCTATAACTAGTCAGCGTGCATAATGTGTCTGCAGTGAGGCTTTTTTCCTTTAAAAAGCACTTTAATCTGATCTACAGTATACAAGCACTCCAGACATGACAGCCCCCTGCAACCTCGGGGGATCTCTCTCCTCCCGCCTCTGCTTTTTTTATTTAACTGTACACCACAGAGCTCTGAGCAAAACATGGCTAACATTTCTAACTCGATCTTCCAAATGAGTACAAACAAGTGAGTATGATGGGAAGCAAAACAAGAAAGAAAGACAAGGGGAGGGTTTGTAAAGGGGATGGACATTGAGCTGAGGGATAAAGGGGGGAATGAGAGTTGACCAGAGGGGGATGATTGTTGGATATTCATTATCAGGTCACTGAGAAGAGAGATCCTGTTGCTGCTGTGTATGGGATTGTAGCAGATACTCAGTCAGACATATTTACGCAAACACTTCTAAAGGCTGAGTTACCTGATAATCACATTCAGTGTATATTTTATTAGCAGGAAGTACCACCTTGTTTGTACCTGAACAGCAGTTTTATTTAGAGGATGATACACCACATCTAATCAGAAAGTATAAAATGTGTTTCCTAGTTAACCATTTGACAAATGTCACAGTTTTTGTATGTTCTGCTCACCTTCATTCAAATCTCATTCAAATATATTATCAGTAAAATATTCTATGATTGTGCTCGAGGCATCTGTGAATTGTACTGGAAATAACTAGCATTTGTTAGCGTCTGTGAAAAAAGCAACCTCACTGAAGGAAAATACAAATTTGTTCCATAACTTCTCAAAGAGATTGAGTCATGAGAATTTTTTTAAATAGTTTTGCATTCATGTTTTTTATTCAGACAATTTGAATCAGCGTTAAGCAATTTACAAGACGAAACGAGGAGTTCAGTAACATTTAAAGGTCCACAGATGTCTGATAATGTTGGCTGCGTTTTAGTTGGTCAGTCATTGCTGCAGGGGATGGACATTGTGTTCTGGTCAGAGGTCTTTTAAAGGCAGAGCAGTGTGCTACAGAGTATGCAGATATGAATCAGGTTGACCTCTAAGAACAAGAAGGCACAGTGACATTTGACAGAAAACATCCCCTGAAGGTGTCTTTGTGTCATCCTTACAGGGTGGATGATTAGGAGATAAGACATCAAGAGGTCATGTTCTCTGACTGTCTCCTTCCCCCTTACAGCTCTTAAGGACTCACTGCACATTCACTTACTCTATCTGTATTAATCAAAGTACTTATGAATACAAACATACAAGCACAATGACACACTCTTTACTCCCTATGTAGTCCCACAGCAGCCCAAAGTCATTGTGCTGCAGTTTGGCCACAGGACAGTGGGTGAGTCAGCTTGTTCTGTCAGTTGCAGACTCCTGTCTGCTTTGTCTTTCAGGCTGCCGGTTGATCTTTAGTGTTTGACTCTGAGTCTTTGTTGTCTATCTGACCTGTCTGGTTTTCTGTTTGTTAGTTTTTGTGTGTGTGTCTGTCTGTATTTTTCCTTTTAACTTCTCATGCTTGAAGGTTTCACCATGCTTCAGATTTAGTTTCCTTTAAATGACACCTCACATCTCTTTCTTTTGGTCAGCATTTTCATTTGTCCAGCTTTTAGTACATTTGCCCAGTCAACACATTTGCGTTGAACAATCTAGAAAAGGGTGTGCTTCTGCAGGCGCGACCCCACCTTTTTCAAGAGAGCTTTCAACTTGCATAGTTTACAGTGCCTAATCTTCATAATCCTCTCTGTCCTACCATCTTTCTCTCCATTATGCTTCTCCTGTCCCTCCAGGCCCAGCCAGGGGCTCCACACCCCTCCATGGAGCTCGGGGTCAGCCATAGGATCATCTGGTGGATTGTTGGCCACCACTGCTGTCTGGTTGTACTGTGCCAGTCTGTTTAAGAGATGTTTCACCACCTCTGGACGAGCCTCTGCCAGGTCTGATCTCTCAAAGGGATCAGCAGTGACATTAAAAAGCCACACTGACTTCCCTGGCTCATTGCGCTGCTTCTCAAGTCTCTGCCAACGTTCTGGACCACCAGGAAGAGCCTGTGGCGGTATCCAGTCCCCATCACCCACATTTCCTGTCAATAGCTTCCAGTCCCCAGCCCTTATTGCTGCCCTTACGGCGGTGTCCCAGATCCCGAAGCCATTGAGTAATGCCTTGTCATATGGCTCCCCAGGTTTCCTGGAGACTGGGTCAATGTTGAAAAGTATTTCAGCACGGGGAGACATGCGGCCCTCACTGATGGTCCCCCAAACATTATAACCATCCAGATCATGGTGGGGCTTGGAGGCCCCGGCGAGTCCTAGTAATGTTGGAAACCAGTCAGAAACATGGATCAACGCTCTGTTGACAACACCCTTCTTCTTTAAGAGGGGGCTGTGCACAAAGCCCACAGCCCTAATTCCCCCTTCCCAATAGGTTCCCTTGCCACCTCTCAGAGGCCAGTTACTGCCCCCAGAGAGCGGCTGACCACCATTATCTGATGAGTAGACTAGAACTGAGTTTTGATAGAGACCACTAGTCTTCAGTTCCTGAACCACACGTCCAATCCCATCATCCAGGCAGCTCAGCATGGCTGCATAAAGGCGCCTGAGACGATTTCCCTGAGAGTTATAGTGGTGCAAAAAATGGTCAGGTACCTGCAAAGGTGTATGGGCAGCCTGAAGAGACAAATACAGGAAGAGTGGTTTATGGGGGTCATGGCTCCTCAGGATCTGCTTAGCTCTGATTGGACAGACAGAAATAAAGAGATTTACAAGTTTGTCGCTTAATGATCTGATCAGCTAAATTTATATCCTGGTGCTCACCTCTCGATGTAAAGCAAGGTGGAGTAGTTTCCCATCATCTCCCAGGCAGGCCTTTCTCCGTCATGCAGGTCGAATCCACAAGCCTGAGCCCCGTCACAGCTGCGATATGAGAAGTGGTCTCCACTGCCAGTGAGGGTGCCGAAGAAGCTCTGAAAGCCACGTCCTGTGGGCAGACAACTCGGCCTACAAAAGCCAAGGTGCCATTTCCCCACCATGTGTGTGGCATATCCAGCTTCAGCCAGATGCTCTGGCAGGGTGGGAATGTCTGGGGGCAGGCAGAGAGGTTGACGAGATCGAATGATTGAATGTTGGAGTCCAGTGTGAATTTGGTAGCTGTTGAGAAAGAGTGAGAAAGAAAGTTTTAAAGAATAAACCATTGATTGATTTATAGCATAATGATAAATTTCACAGGTCAAGACAGGTCATTAAACAGAAACACTGAGTTATCTTTCTGTATCCTGAGCAGAAAAGGGAACTAGAATTTCACATTTTTATGTACTGAATACAAGTACCTGCAAAATACCAGTAAAAAGTCTGAGCTCTGTACTTCAGGTCCTACAGACCAGATTTAGGTCACTTTGGCTACATTTTGTAACAAACATACAATTTTCAAAATCAAACATCAGTAACAGGAAATGAAAAATGCTTTGCCAAAATCTTTATTATATAAGTGTGATATTATAAATCTTTACTTTAACGACTGGATAGATAATCTCACAACAGTCTTTGACATGTCTCTTTAAGTGTTCACTCACTGCAAAAGTAAAAGGCAAATGATAAATCCTGCTTTTGTAGCTAATAACATAATAAATCAAATGATAATATGAAGTCTTGATATATAGGATCAGTTCTCTAATCATCATTTACCTTAAAAATGAAAGATGTTAGCAACAGATGAAGGGTTTATTAAGCCTATATGTAATTTTATCAAACAAGAACAGATGCAATAACTGAAACACTTTCTCATTCTTATAATGAAATAATGGTAGGGACATTACTCACCGTCCTGTCATGAGTTGACTGCGTGAGGGTGAGCAAATAGGCTGGACGTAATAATTTTCAAGTTTGACACCCTCTGCTGCCAGCCGATCCAGTACAGGGGTGTGGATGTCTGAGCCATGGTAGCCTATATCTCCATAACCTTGGTCATCCACCATGATAAAAATGAGGTGAGGTGGCCTGGACCTTCCCCTTTCACCAACGCTGTCATTCACATACTCGTGTTCACCCAAGCAGCTCAGACCGTTGAGCAAGGTCACCCAAACCACCGAGCATATTGTGGAGCAGATGCCTCCCCTCATCTCTGCAGTGCTGTAAAGCTATCCAGTAAACTTGGATTATTCTCTGTATTTTATGTTCTGCTCAGTCTGCAGTCAATAAATCTGAGCCGGACTGCTTCTGCAGAAAGATGAGCTGACCTGTATGTCCAAGGAGCTTGTCCAAAGTCTGTCTATGAAGCACGACTGGTCGTCCTTTTAAGGGGTAACTGTCTGTTCTGTGAGATGGTGCTGAGCTGGTGCCAGCTGCTGTGGAAGGTGGAGAAAAAAAATGCTGTCTGTGAGAGGGCAAGAAGCTCACAGAAGTGTGTGTATCTAAGTATGTATCAGTGTGTAAGAGAGAAAAAGAGACAGAGAGGCCTCTTTTTTGCAGCACCTTGATACATTCCTCTGTATTTGCAGGCACCTCATACGATGGCCTGGAAATCTGGGTGAGTAAATCATCACATGGGTAAACACGCACTCCCACACACACTTTCACTAGACAGGCACATTGCAGGCAGTATAGAGAGCCATTGTGTTTCAGGCTCCAAATTTTACTGTACCTTTGTGAATCAAATCAGGTATACTGGAGTATAAGCACAACCACATTTATTTAAGGAAATTTAGCAACGCAATTTAGCAAAAGAAATGTACCAACTATAAAGGTGCAAAGCAAAAAACTCAAGCTGCAGACATGGACAACTTTACAAGGAAGACTGTATCTGAGCTACGAAAGTTAAATATATAATTGTATTTAAAAAAAACGGTCACATAAATAGAGAGGTACATTGAGTTAACCTGTGTACAGACAGGTTAAACATAGAAGACAGAAAAATTAACTAGTTCAACGTTTGGGGATGAAAGTTATTTGCTTACTTACCAGGTGATATAAGAAGAAAAAAATCATTTTTATGCTCTGGTTAATCTCAAAAATATGTCACATCTGCTTGAATGGATTGCAGTGAAAAAAAAAAAAGACTAGGGAACAACATAAAAACTGTGAAAATGTATGACTAAACCTCATAGGTTTATAAAGTTATTTCTTCTATTTTCCTGCTTGCAACACCCATTAAACCACTTTAACATCTGCTTCAGCCAATATTTCCTCTATGATTGACCTTGCTTTATATTTTACACTTTATTTTAAATCTTTAATGGCAGTCTTATACTCCCTGTCATCTTTTATTTGTTGTTTTATGGTGGTCAATTAATCAAGGCCCCATCATGAGCATTATAGCCTGTGCTAGGTTGGTGAAATCAATCCAACAACAAAGGAGCATCCACTGTTATGATGAGAATATGTATCGACCTCCAAGCTCTTAGCCTTCACCTTGCTTCCCATAATACTCAAAGTGAATCGATGCCTTAAACACAGGTCTATTTCCTTCATTGTAAAAGTAAACTCTTGTTGCCTTGAGTGAGAGATTCGTCAGAGAGGTTACAATCTTTCGCAGGAGGGAGAAAGTTTGGGGTTGACAGTGAAGTGAAATGGGTAAAAAAAAGTAATAGAAAACGGGAAAATACAGACTTTTACACTCAACAGGAAAAAGTAATGAGTAATTCTTACATGAAAAGAGAAGAAAATGAATTTAAAAAAGAAATAATGTGCACACAAAGACAAAAAGTCTCCCAGACTAAGATGAGAGTACAGTATAAACAAAGTGACATAAGAGGAACAGTCATTTAGTCTTCTGTGTATGTACATCTGGGTCTCTGGGTGTAGCCATCAGTTTGCCTCAGGGAAATGCAGGGTGACATGAACTCCATTTTACTGCTAAGAGGGGGGAGGAGAGAGAGGGACTGTAAAAATGGAAAGTGACAAATGTCTGCTTGAGGAGAAGAGAGAGCAAGGGATTGTGTTTTTTCTAGACTGTATATATTTTCAAGGGGTCACAAAGTGGTCAGTCTGCATCATTGAAAACTTATGTTAGGAAAATGTTGGCAAAGGGGGCACACTTTGGATGTCCCTGATGAGAGCTTATCTTGAAGAAAATCACGTGTCAAAGATTTGATCTGTTAAATGGGCCTATTTTAAGTACACCATCTTTAAGTGTTCCTGAAATGTGCACACTGTTTTCAAGACAAGCCAAACTGAAGAATACTCCACTGTGCAACAAAAGGAAGTAAGTCGGAGTTTCGGTATTGTGCAAAAGATGCAACTTAAGGCAAAGTTTGTATTTTTTGAAGTGTGTTTGTGTGTGAGCATGCATGCATGTATGTGTACAGTATGTGTGTGTGTGTGCGTGTGCTTGAGTCTTAGTGTGTTCTGGAGAAGGCAGTGGTGCAGAGTAGAAGAGAGTAGCAGTGGGTGTGATTTATTCATGACAACGAATAAGTGACTCACTCGATCTGTAGCCACTCTGTTGAGCTACAGCTAAAGTGGGGGAGTGTGTGTGTGTGTGTGTGTACAGGTATGTGTGTTATACAGACTTTCATTTCTATGTAAAAATGAAAAACCCTATGAAATACGAAATATCCTTTGGTACGCGCAAACTTGCAGGGAATGCACAAATGTAATCAGTTTTGCAGTAGATGTTGGTTAGCACTGAAAAATGTTCTCATTGATACTTATGGACCCATGCTTAATTCAAAAGCAGCGCTTGCTTTTTAGATTCTTCATTCATATGGATTTAAAGCTGCTCCTGGCAAATCTGCTGACAGTGTTATTCACAGAAGTTTTCACCCAGACAGTTTTTAATAGCACTATGATCGAAGTGATTAAATTATAACCTAAGTGCTCTCTGGACCAACGCTGTATTGATGTCCCACATCACATTAGCATGATGGCAAAACATGAACAATTACTTTAAAGTGTTATGGAAGTTGTATCTACTGTAGCTTGTGAGATAAACAAACCTATCAAATCTCTAGCACAGTCAATCTGCTGAAATTTGTTCATTTTTTCCAGCGTTTTATCATTTGCTGACTACAAAAAAAGAAGGGTTATCTAAGTCAATTATGGTGCTCTAAGGTTGATCGGAAGAATGTGGATTGTCCACATCACTTCAAGATCAGGTCTTACTTGCTTGCCAAAACTGCTCTTGCACAACAGCTTATATTATACCTATAAATACACAAATACCCGTGCCACCTCTAATCTAACAAAGAGCCAAAAGCTGATTGAAGCAGCAAGTAGGCAACTTGTTTCTGCAATCTTAGCAAGCTTTTTTTTCAAATATGTTCGGTTAGCGACTGGAAAAGAAAGTCTCTCACTATAAACTCTAATATAGAGAACTTAATTTAAGCAGGGGAAATCAAACTAGAACTTAAAGGTGACTCAAGAAACCCTTTTTTTTTCTTGAATATACGACAATGTTTGTCTGTTTTGACTGACAATAGGCATATACTTGCCAACAAGATCAGACAGTTTTCAGTGTTTATTTTGCCCAAATGTACCCCTGAATGAGTTAGGATTATTGCAATGATAGTCTAGTTGTAGTTGGTCAACTATCTCTGTATAAAAATATATGAATTAATGTGACAATAAGCTAACTAACCAAACTGAAACAGTTCATCTTCTGTCAGCTGCACAGTTTTCATTGCACCTGCATTGAAAACTGTTTTCACAGGCGTTTGGTCATGAAAATGCACCAGACAAATCAAACTTTGCCTTAAAGACAGTTAAAGAAATATAAGAATTTGATGTTAAGTATTTCACTTGATTTATTAACCCAATCTGACAACCCTTTTTTACCTCCTGTCTAGAAGCTAGCTCTTAAGCACCCCCCACCCCCCAAGCCCTCCCTCGAGGTGTTACTGACAGACACCCTGTAGCTCTGATGCTCCTGAAATACTCCAGGATGATCTTCCAGCTGGCAGAAACTCAATCCACTCTCCATTCTTTTCATCTCACTCTGTGATGGATTGACAAGCTGAAGCTGAGTGGGTGGGGTGCTGCTCAGTCTCATCACATCAAACAATCATGGAGGATGCTAGGGCCTTATGTCAAACTCGCAAACTTTGGCTAAACTTTTCCTCCTCTGCTTTAAGGTACATCCTAGGCTGGGCCGAATTATCCTATCAGACATTTCCCTTAAGGAGAACAAGTGCTGGCTCTCTCTCATCAAAACTGAAAGGGGTTACACAAGCTCACTATGTGTACACTTTATTCATGTGTGAGTCCTGTGCTGGTGCAGTCAGCAGATAGTGCCACCATGAGGACGGAGGGAATAATACATGTAGAATGTCTGCAAAGCTGATGGAGTAGGAATAATGAAGAACCCTCCATATTGCACTTTAGAGGCTGGTATTGGAGCTATCACCCAGAGAGAATGGATCAAATTTAGAGGGTTAAAATTAAAATTTGAAGAACTCAGTAAGAAGTGGTAGAATTTTGTGGGTAGATGTTGGCTTACTGTTAAAGTCAACAGAAGGTGCACGATAAATGTCAAATATGTGCCATTAAAAAATAGGTCAGTGTAAAAGAGAAACTTAGATTTTCTTCTCTGCCATACTCATAAGGATGTACTGTACAATCATTTTATTTATATAAAAGAGGTTGAGGAGCACAGTTATAGCTATTGGATACTAGCTGGATCTTAAACCGTGAGTTTTTAAGCTTTCTGGCTTTTGTCTTGTAACAAAACAAGTGTTCCTGTTCAAGAATAGCCAATACATGTCTGTATATGACTAATTTGACTAGAGCTGAAATTATTCTTTTACTAGAGAACTGTTTTTCTATATATATATATATATATATATATATATATATATATATATGTGTGTGTGTGTGTGTGTGTGTGTGTGTGTGTGACTCACAAGTGACTGCAGATTGCAGGTATGAAGGGCCACCTGGCTCAGTGCTGCTTCTGTGTTGTGAAGCAGATGACACAGGACTCATCTCTTTGTGGACAGTGGGGGTGGGGGCCTGGGAGTGATGCAGTGCAGGCTGTCACAAACTGGGGTCAGGAGTTCAGAATAGGAGCTGAAGGCACACAATAAGACAGTGAGAAACAACAATTAGAGCAGTGACTCTACAATAAGTTCATAATAATAATTCGAATGATAATAAGTTAGCAGATTAAAGCAAAGGAGGCACTTTAAAATAACTCGTATAACAGATGACCATAGAGCAGTGATCACATCTGCCAGGACTGGCAGAGGCTGGTAACACACCATCCCACCATGTTAGCTTTTCGTTATATCTCTAATGTTGGAAACCTTCATGCTTCTCCCTATATATTTAATGTTCTGATACACACACGGCTCACTTTTTGCCCTAGCTTTCAAAAACCTCTATAGACATCATGTTGATTGGTCTAACTGTTTCACTTTCACCTTATCTGAGCAGGTTTGGCAGCGTCTGTTTGGCAAGGTCTGCCTTAGCTGGCGCAAATACCTCAGTTAAAGGCCACTGGGCCTATGCCTGCCACAAACCTGTCTGTCAAAGCACTCTTGGGAAGGCAAGTTGGCTCAGGAAAAGTAGCTAAATTAAAAAATGAGAGAGAAAGGAGAACTGTCTCCACAGTAAATATGTTTGAAAAGGAACAGAAAACCTTGAAAGGAAAAAAAGAAAACAGGACAAACTAATTAACAAGAGGAACGTGAGAAGCTGTCACCACACTCAACAGTTCCCTCTTGTACCTAGGAAAAACTGTCAGTTTCTTCTGTTTCCTATAGTCAAAGCAACAATAACTAAGGCTCTTTTTTCCTTTTACACACCTCTATATACACTTTTCTCCATAGCACAATAGAAACAGAATAAAAATAAAATATGGAATCAGGGGAAAGAGAAGGATTTCAGCCATATGCTGCTGCATATGGATTGTGACCTTTTTACTTTTCATGAAACACAGCCAACTTCTGAGTGGCGCAGGGTGACTGAGTAGACCTCTGCCAGATTTGTTGCACACTGGTCTGCATATAATTGAATATCTAATGAGATGTAATCTGTGTTTGTAGCATTTTGACTACTTCATGCACAAGAGTGAAACACTATCTTTACTCTTTTCAACTTCAAAACAGAAAAGATCTCTTACATTTGAATAGTTTTAAGAGAAGCAAATAGAGACATAAGCACTGCTGGGTTGTGTTAGCATCTCACCTTTTTTTAACCACCAGGGGGAGCAGTTTGCTCAACTGATCCATAACTGCATGTTTATCAAGATACTGTTCCTGTGTAGTGCTTTCCTTTTTAGTAGAATTGCTGATTTTATACTGTGTGAACCGGGTCTATCAGAGTGGTTTAGCACTAACTTCAACTGTGGTGTTCTGCTAGATATGAAAGTGTCTCTGAAGACATGGTGACATTTTTACTAAGCATCTGACCCAGGAGTGATCTTGGTTACTATCCTGAGGTCTGGAGACAGCTGCAGAGCAAGGCTGCCAAAGGGAGTAGCTATCATTGGTAACTTCCAGCAGCATTGATAATGGCAGCGTTGCTTTTCTGGCAAAGGCTCATCCTGCCTCTTTTCACAAGTTTGAAAGCAATTTGATGCAAACACACATGACGATTTAATAAAGTTTAAGTCTTGCACTCCTGGTCCATGTAGAAAAAAAAAGCGTAAAATTGAAATTCAGAGACTGTTTGGACAGCTTAAAAATTCAAATACAAACAAAGGATCAAGATGGTGTTTGTTTGAAACTTAGCTTACTCTAAGATGTGTATGCAATCCAAAATAGAAGGTTTCACAATGGAGCAAGAAAGAAAGACTAAGGCAGTCTGAAAATAGAAGCAAATTCACACTGGGTCATTTTTAAATGTTTACAGATTCTTTTTTTTTTGTGAGATTACATCAGAATTTTTTTGTTTGTTTGTGTGACTGAATTTAAGACTGCAATTTTTAAATTTTCTTTACAAAGTAACTTTACTTGACTTCCTGCTATTTGCTTAGTAGCTAACACTAGTAGCACACACTTAAAACTTAGTGCTTAATCTGATTGGTTTACTTGATCTAAAGAACTACAATCTAGATATAAAGAGAAAAACTCAGGACAATGTATAATAGTCCTCATCTAAGTCACTTCAAGTTCATAGGCCTGGCAGCACACTTAATTGCACCAGTGTGAACCTGGCCTTAAGGATTTTTTTGTCCATCTATATAACAACTGGTATTATTTTGTCATTTTAGCCTGGTTTAAGTTTACTTTTAGAGGCCCACTTTCTATAAAATATAGGAATCCAAATGACATTAACTGCCATTCAGCACAATCAGCAGGTAGCACAAAATCCAACTCTTAATTCTGTAACACAGATTTCAAGTAGTCTTGCCTAAACTTTGTTTTGAGTGTTGATTTGGAAATGCACCCCACTCAAATTAAGATGGTGAACATGATAAATATGACACCTCCTAATGCAGGTTAGCTTTGTCATTGAGAACATGCTAGCATGCTGATGTTAGCAATTAGCACACAGCTCCACAGTGCCTAAAACAGCCCTGCACAGCAGCTAGCATGGCTCTAGACTGTGTGTTATTTTCTCTGTCATAGTGTAAACCCTTTAGTTCTATCAAATCATTGAGTTGGTTTGGGTTATGATGAATTTTTGGGCATAAAGGGAAATCTGTCCACTGTTTTTGAGAAGTGAGGTTTTTTTTTTTTATTTGAACACATATGGGTCCTTTCAATGTTATTTAAGTATATGTAGCTAAATTAACACTACGGAATTTTAATTTATTCCATTTGTATTTCAGTTAAGCTATGCTGAGCTTGTAAAGATGTTTGTTCCAAAGGCAGTATGATGACAGCCCAAAATGTCTGATGGTCCTGAGGAGCTCGGAGGGTGAACAGCACAGACAGTCAGCTCATTGTCCACATTATTCGTTTAATTGGCACCCCTTGGTGTAAATTTGAAGACTATTTGAATGTAAGATATCAGCTTTGGTATGTCCCATCATACAAAGTATCAGCTCTGATATTTGAGAGTCTTAATGTGACCCCTCTAAAGGTTACTAATGACCTCAGTGCTATAAAGTCAGATATGAAACACTGCCATTTGGACGTTCTTTGAACGTTTACTTTCCCTCCATCTGCGCAGAAGTGGCAAAGCAACGGAGGTGGTGGTCATGGTGTCCTATTTTTGGAGAGGCTATCAGCAACCCAGTGACATAGGTCTGAGTGACAGGACAAGTGTTGCATTAGACCCACCTCTTGCTCATTTGGAGCAGGCATTCCTCGGTGTAAGCAGACACAGACCCCCTCCAGTCATATTTCTCTCTCTTTCTCCCTCACTCTCCCCCTTGATGGTTAGCCCACTCTGGGTGTGGGTGGGCATACAGAAGTGTGTGTGTGAGTATGCGTGTGGGTCTATGTGGGCATGTGTGTGCGTTCAGGTGTGAGAATCGGCCTTGGAGCTGGACTCAGAGAGAAGTCAGTGCCCGGACAGTGTGGCAGGCAAAGAGCAGGTGAGAGCTCTCTAAGGGGGCCCTGTCTGCTGACCATGGAGCCAATATATTGAGGGCCCCCCGGAAGAAATAGTAAGACCTAAAGAGGAACTGAAAAAAATAACAAAGACGTGAAGAAAAGAAAAAAATAATTAAAGAAAGAGAGCAGAACAATGGTTGCAGAGGAAGTGATAATTACACTGTCCGGCGGAGCGCCATGGGGCTTTCGTCTCCAGGGAGGTGTGGAACATCAGAAACCACTCCAGGTGGCTAAGGTAAGGCAGGTTTCTAAAAATGTTCAACATACAGTAAGTAATCACTCCATGTGTTGCTGACTGGAAAGTAGAAAACTGTGTTAGATTCAAAGGCAAAGGAGAGAGGGAACATCAGCTGGGATATATTAAGAGGAGATTTAAGGAGCTGTGAACACAGTTGAAATGGAATATTGGCTGTCATGCAAGTTGGTTTGAGGCCGAAATATGAGTCATCTCCTTGTTTAAGAGTGGTCTTCATGCAATGTGCGCTGATGATTGATTGGGTGAAATTCAAACTTCAAGTTCAGCTGGAAATGTAGGGCAACCTTGTTGCATATCTTCCACTGAATGTGCCTGTCCTGTCAAACTACACAATAACACACGTCCTTGTTAAATTATAGTCATACTGACCAGGAAATATGGACTTGTCTAAATGAGTTTCCTAGTTTGTTTTTGACAACTCATGTTGACTCAGTTTTTCTGAAGATGTTCTTATTTTTTTTCCAAAAGGAGTTTACTGTGCAAATAGGTTTAGGCATTTTGGGTGTATAAAGGTCACTGTTTTGTTGACTGTTTGTCTTAACTGTGACACATTTGTAGTTACTGCTAACTAGTCTCACATGCCCACAATCTTATAAATGCATTTAAACATGTATGTTTCCATTATGTCATAATTTCATTGAGAACTGCCAAACACTTGAGCCATGCCTGGTCACCTTTTGGCTGGAAGGTTACCTGAGATAATTTTGGATCACAGTGGTAAGCAATGGAAGCCATGCTGGACTGAAACCCATTGAGTTCATGGGATAATTGGTTTACTACAGACTTAAGCAACGTTGGTGTTTATGATATTGATAGAAAATGTACATATATATTTTTTCTTGACTGTCTCAGAGAGTATCAGTTCATTTTACCCTCCTGAAGCAAATTCTTCACAAGTATTTTGTGCCTGCGGTCACCACCAGTAATAGAGTCAAGACTGGAATCTTGAGCTCTACTTGCAAAGGAGAAGGTGGTGCATGTGCCAAAAGAGAATATGAATAATTTCGAAAGACTAACTAAGCCTTTAAAATAAAAAAGAAGCACCTTTAAGAGATACAATTATTAAAAAATGAACACTTAAAAAACACTCAAAGAATTCACGTGTAAATGCATTTTATGACTGAAAACAGACCTTCTGTTTTGTTTTGTTTTTGAAATCAAGTCAGAACAAAATACTCCCAATCTGTCATATGACTCACAGTGACTCACAGTGATTACTGATCAACAGTTGCCCTGCGCTCTTCTAATCTTGATCTGTCTTTTTTGGACTTGGTCCAACTTTTTCATGATAATGATTACAAGAGTGATCTATATGTGATGGTTTTAGTAGACTCGTACACACGTGAAGCATGCAAACATGTACATAAATCATATAAATACATGTATCCACACCCATTTACAAAAAAGCTGTCGACTTAGCAGAACTACTTTTCTAAGTGGCTATATTTGGTTTAGAAGTAGCAGGTCACGGCTCAGCCAAGGTGTGCATTTCAGCTCAGGACTCAAAAAAGTGCCTCACACACTATTTTTGTACATGTGCTGCTCGGTATCTTGCTGCTCAGAGAAGAACCAGTGACTTTTTCACATAAATGACTTTTTCACATAAAAGGTTCACATAAAAAACAAAAACATCCTGACTGCTAAACCTTTGTTGCATTTTCTGTTCATGAACCAAACTAGCCTCAAATAATTGTTAAGTAATAATAAATAATAATAATTGTTAAAATAGTAACCAGTACAATCCCTATCTGTGGTAAGTCCTTGTCTAATGTAAAACAGTTTTGTTGGTAAGGCCACAAAAGTCCTAAAGCTGAAGGGATAATCTTTCTTGTTGGTTCAGGTATCAGAGAGGAAATAATTGTGTATCAGGTTATGCACTTGTATACCAAATGTTCTGGTACCTTTTGTTTAACAAGGATTAATCATTAATAAATGAGAGCTTAACTGTGGTATGTTTACCTGTAAAAAATGTGATAAAGATCACATTTAATTATACCTATGAGCAAACCACTATACTCATGAATAAACAAAAACTAATAGACAGTATTGAGCATGTACAGCATGACTGCTCTTTAAAATGTTAATCCTACATGTAGTTGACTTATGCAGAATGTGGTAGTGTGTACACAGTGCCACGGGACACCAAATCACCTTTATGGTGGACGACAGCTGTTTCTGTCCAACTATCCAAAACAGCATGCTCCTTCACCCCTGAGAGCAGGAAGGTGTAATCTTGTCAGGTCTCATACTATGTCCAGAACAGGTGGAGCAGTTTGGGACTGTGCTGAGGGAGCCAGCGTGTCAGTGCTGTTTGTGCCTGTGGGCCTTCATGCACATGTTTCAGTTTATTTATATGGCTTTATGTATATTTTTGTTTCAGTCTGTTTGGAGTGTAAAGGCAAGCAAGTAAGGGTATTTTAACTGTTATGACTTGAAACCACAAGGTGACTGATTGAATGAATAACTGACATCCTGGACCACAAGCGAGCACAAACCACTTTGAAAGGCTTAGCTAAATAGGGATGGGGGATTTCATTACAGGCAAACAAGAATAGCTGAAAGGAAAACTAATTAGGTCAACCAAAGATGTTTCCTTATCTCTGATTCCAACATAAAACATTCATTTCATACATGACAGTGCCATAATGTCATTAATGATCACTGAAAAATCTTGAACAAATTTATTAAAGGACATGTTGATATGATAGACCTAAGACAATTTAGAGTGGGCATAATGCCATGGTCCTGACAGACCTTGGGCACAAATAGCAGAGCACCAAAAGAAGATGGCTGCTGGCTGGCATTTCACATTTTAAGTGTGTGTGAGTGGTCTACTTGAGCTGCAATACGTGGCATACATCTGCACCAAGATCAAGCTGTCAGTGCAAAATCTGCTAGCTGTCAGTCACTATCACAAAGGACAAGACAGTAGCATATTAACACAATAAAAAGGTAACAGTAGGGTGCCTTCATGGCTAAAATTCATTCTAGGACATGTCAAGACTCAACATTTCTGTAACTTTGAAGTTTTTACATTTCTTTTGCTCATGCAGGTACGTAAACGCAGCAAGGCATGCAGGGCAGGGCTACGGGAAGCAGATGAACTGGTCTCTATCAATGACCAACCATGTGGGACACTTTCCCATGCTCAGGCTATGGATCTCATTGACAGCTCCCCTGGACTACTACACATTAGGGTCAAAAGGTCAGAGTCATGGGTTATAATGTTGCTATCATTTTAATGTTATTTTACATCATTATGATGATCATGATGTTCTTAAGGAAAAGTTGTAACCTTTTCATGATCTAATGTGTTGAACCTTGACACAAAATTATTTTTTATGTGAATGTGTTTGATGCTACTAAACCGCAAAAATTTTTTTTACAGGTGTTAAATATTTTTGATCCTTTTAACCCTAAGAGAAGATAGCATCACCTAAATAATCAGATTATTTTAACAGGTCATTATTTTGCCAAATCTACTACCTTAAACCATCAACTTGTTTGCAGGGTGCCTGCTGGTTTTCAGTCCGTGGTGCTTGTGACTCGTGCCCCATCTCCTCGCATAGACAAAGAATATCGGGCTGCTCTGCGTGCTATGTCACCTACCCACCACCATGCACCTGTCCGTGAGGTCCACCGTAGTCACTCCTCTATAACAAGTGGATTGACATCACCTCCTGGCAGTGAAGCTTACTATGGCGAGACTGACAGTGATGCAGATGTGGCTGGCTATGAGCGGCAGCGGCGGCAAAAACGCCGCAGTCCAAGTAACTCCAATCCAATGAAACCATCAGGACGAACCTCTCCTGAAGGCGGGGAAACATCAGAGATGAGCGGCTATGACAGCGCTCCTGATGCACATGCTTATCCTAGTTTGTTAGCTGGACGTGAGATTGATGGAGATGGAGGAGGAGGAGGGCTACCAGGGGTGGCAAGAAGGGAGGTGATTTATCAGCCACCTGGTCCAGGAAACTGGTCCTCCCAGACATCCACTGAGACTTCCTCCATCATCTCCTCAGCAGATGACCAAGGGCCACGTGATGGAGGGCAAGAGGAGGATAGTGGCTTCCTAGAGCTAGCAAATGTACCACTGGTATCCCCTGAGAGGGCAAAAGAAGCCTTAATGCTAAGTTCCCGCAGCCAGATGATTCCCATGGTTGGTCCCGTGGGTAAGCCTGTTGATGAGGAGCTCACTACAACCTACATGGAAAAGGCCAAGCAAGCCAGTAAGTAGAGCTGAGAAAGAAAATGACAGGGACCTATACCTCAGTTGGTGCATAAGTTTCCAAAAAAGCTCCCTTGTACAAAACACAGACTGTTAGATATACAGGATGTCACCAATTCAAGTCTCTATTTTATTACGCCTTTAATTTTTTCCTTCACAAAATAACAAATCATCTGATTGCTAGCACAGAATTCATAATCAAGGTAAACATCAGCTGGTCTCTGCCATGACAACAGAGTCATAATAATAGCAGTAATTTTAAAAGTGTCGTTTTTTATTTTCAGGTTGAGATTTTATGTACATTCTGGCTGAAGCGAAACATACCCCACATCTCTAAGAAAAAGGAAAATGCTTATTTATATGTAGATAAACTGACGATAAAGTATGTTTAAGTCTCCATAACAGTAACTAGTATTTGAATAGTTTAATATTAATTAAGTTGCTGCAGTGTACATGTTTGTAAAGATCTGAGAGATTGATGTGGGATGACTGAAAAGGATCTACAGCTGTTTTAAAGTATCAAGTAGCAAAGCAATCATAGCCTTATTTTCCTTGCCCTTCTTATCCCTGACCTATCTTCTCTTTTGGCTGGCTCACAAGATTGTCTGTAACAACATCTAGTGACATATAGTCACCTCAATTTTCAGAAAATGCTAAACAAAACGAAGCTATTGTTATAAAGTCTTTACTCTGTTTTTTAATCAAGCATTCACAGTAGGCCTGTGAAGAGAGGTCAAAAAGTGGAACAATGTAGTAAGGTTACCACATGAAGCACTGAGCAGTTTTTGTGAATAAGCAGTCTTTCTCTTTAACTTGTTGGTCTGTCTATCATCTACAATAAGTACAGGAGTGGTCCAGGAACAAAGTTGGGCTCTACCAGGTCAATGGAGATGCTTTAAGGAAATTAAACGAATTTACTTATGTAAGTCTTCCTGTGCCATCAATTAATGCTGCTGTGGCAAGTCACGAGACAGGTGCTTGTTGAGAGAATGGTGGTCAGGGCATGTTTAGATACAAATGTCAGCATTAATATTTAGTTTTAAAATTGATACACTTAGTTCACATTTACTTAGCAAAGTACTTGTGATATTATTCAAATATGACTAACTGCTATGGCTTTCAACTCTGCAGAACTAAACCGAGGCGATACACCACAAGACAAGAATGTGAAGGAAGCAAAAAGCAAGTGCCGTACAATTGCGTCTCTACTGACTGATGCCCCCAACCCTCACTCCAAGGGGGTTTTGATGTTCAAAAAGAGGCGGCAGCGGTCCAAGAAGTACACCCTCACTAGCTTTGGCAGCGTGGATGAAGATCAGTGCCGCGATTCACAAGAGGAGGATGGAGTATTCCCTGGCAGTGAATCAGAGTTTGATGATGATGCCTTCTCAGCAGCCCCTGACCCAACATGGGATAGTGACTACATAGATATGCTAGAGAAGAGGGCAACTGCAGGCACTGAAGGTCGAGGAGATGGGGCAGAGGATGCTCCAAGTCCAGGGCTGAGTGACACTACAGGCAAAGGGGCTCAGTTGTTTGAGCAGCAGAGAAAGAGGGCTGCTGAGCATGCCAAGAAGGTAGAGGCAGCACAACCCCAGACAACTTCACAGTCTCAGGTTCAAGAGCAGGCTAAAATAAATCCAGATATGCAAACACAGATACAACCAATCCTCCAGGCACAACAGATGTTACCATCAGGTCCTTCAGCCATACCACAAGAGCCAGCTCAGGGTTTAGGCCCAGTTGCAGCCCAGGGATTGTCTAATGGGGACCTGTCCGCCTCTGCAATTAGCACTGCTAGCATGGTAATGTCACCTCCACTTGTGGCACCCAAACCAGGCAGTGGTGCAGTTACTGTTCTGTCCATACCAGCACCACCAGCTGAAACACCATTACCTGAACTCCCTGCAAGTAATGTTCTCAACAGAACAGCACGTCCTTTCACTCCTGGCTTTATAAGCATTCGAGCAGCAACTGCTCCTGTAACGTTCCGACCATCTGTAACAAAGACAAACCAGCGACCAGCCTCAGCAGCTGTTGCGCCACCACCATTCTCCACTGGCTCTGAACTATCTCATCCTCCCTCTTTAACATCTCCTGGTCCTATGTCAGTATTCCCCCTCTCATCTTCAGTACCCCAAGGTCCCTCAGCCCCAACAACAGAGGATCCTGTTTCCTTTTACCCTCCGGCAATCTCCACCGAAAAGCAGACACCACCACCAATAACCAATGTGACTGTTCCCCCCATGCCTATGCCATTGGCTTCCCAACCCCTAGTAGCTCCCCTCCCTGTTCCTTTTGTACCACATACTCCTAGTTCAACTGATGTAGTTGCCCCAGTCCCTCCAACTCAAGTGCCACCTCCACCTCAGTTTTCTATGATGCCCTTAGCACCTGTGTCAGTGGTTTCCCAGCCCGAAGCTGTAGCTCCAACTCCAATTCCTGGGCCAACAGGTCGAACAGGAATCTTAGTTGAGGCACGACGGCGTTCAGGGAAACCCAAACCTATGTTTATTGTGCCAGAAGTCACAAAAAAGTCCCCCAATCCTGAATTACTTTCAATGGTACAGAACCTTGACGACAGGTCCACCAGACAGAAATATGGCCAACCACAGTCTGAGAATATCTATGATGGTGCAGAGGAGGAGATAAGTGGTGAGGCTGGCATGGGAAGGGCCCCCCCACCAGTTGCACCCAAGCCGCGGGTTATCCATGAGACCCCACAGTTTCTTCAAGCAGGCGGTAAAGGGGCCCAGCTGTTTGCTCGTAGGCAGAACCGCATGGGTATGTATGTAGTGGAGGCCCCACCAGAGGGCCCTCACCAGCAGGAATTGGCATCCCATAATGTGGCCCAACGATTTGACTCCTCTGCCACATCTACCACTCCCTCTCAGTGGAAGTACTCGCCTAATGTCCGTGCTCCTCCACCCATTGGGTACAATCCGCTCCTGGCCCCCACTATCCCTATAGGGCCTCAGAAGGATACTTCCAAGCCAGAAAGCAAAGGAAGGGGAGGGTCCCAAAGAGATGGCATCAAAGCTCTGGACTTCCTGAGGAGGCAGCCATACCAGCTTAACCCTGCCATGTTCAACTATGGGGGCAGTGCTGCTAATCTATCAGCCATGCCGTCTTATCAGGCCCAGAGGCAGCAGCAGGGGGACTACACAATGGTGGGAAGTTCACTGACCCCACCTAAACAGATTCCCATTAAAACAGCCCGCGTCTTTGAGGTCAAGCGATTCTCAACACCCACACCTATGTCAGCTCCCACTCTGACCCCCAAAGTGATCGCACCCCGCTCAGCCACCACCCTTGGAGAACGCCTGACTCATTCCGGCATGACCTCTCCGCCTATTTCTGATCTCACTCCAAACCCGACTCCTTTCTTGTCAACAGCACCACTTAGTGATCCAACTACACTGCTTTCCAAACCAACTGGGCTGCCCAGCCTCCCCAGATTTTCTGCCACCCCAATTCCAAACCCTGTGCCCCCTTCAGTTCCTAAACCTTACACTCCAGTGGCATATACCAGTGGGCTTCAGACAGCAAAGCAGTTCCAAAGCGCCCCTGAACTCAGTATCATTTCTTCTTTGCCTCCTATCAGATCTGACACAGTACAGGCTCCTAAACCACGTTTTGTTGCCACAAGGGGAGGTGTCCAGCCCCATATTTGGAGGCCAGGTGCACTGTAAAAGCAGTAAAATTTAACAATATAATTTTGGTACTTAGTTTAATGAGTAAGTCCAGTAAAATGCCAGACATCTATTGTCTATAGATTAATAATATGGAAATTCTTATTTTTTCTTCTTACTTCATCATTTATATATCTTTGGGTGATTGACTGAACAGAATACAAATTTTAGAAATAACAAACTTCGTCCCGGGAAATGGTAATGGAAGTTGTTCAAGTCAACTACTCTATTTCTAAAAAAGGAGGGGGCATATGACAAGATGAAATGCATCTCTACATGAACCAATTGAGGCCTCAAAATCAGCCGCAAAATAAAAGCAATGAAGAAGCACAAAGTCATGAAAAATAGAGCACAAAGATGTAAAACAGAACTGATTTTGAAGTATTTTGGATCTTAAGAAAGTGTAATGGCCATGATAATCTACTTGCTCTTTGAATGCTGCTTTTTCACATTTCTTTTGCTTTGTATTTATACATTTATCTGAGAGGCAATAATAATGACACTAGCACAAACTGTAGGCTGTAGAGTCCACTGTATGCCTGTCCTGGGGGAGGTTTGTGTAAGGCTTCTGGAGATCTCTTTCTACTAATCTAGCAGAAATACCATCTAAACAGAGCCTGTACTGATTATTCTTTGAAACTTGAAATATCTGGAAGATATTGAAATCCTGACCACAGGATATAATAATTGAAGATGTTCGTTGTTGTATGGTGAAGGATCATTAAACAAAATTGCAGGGCTTCATGTTGGAACATGTAATTCTCTGATTCAGTAATTATCATATTAACTGATGAGCCACATTACATTCATTAAATTCAGAGGTTGTAATAATGAATGACCCATTGCAAACCTTTTTTTTTTTGTTTTTTAACTTTTTAGCTCAACTTGGCACTAAATGTGAAGGCAAGGTTTGCTCTTGCAAGTGAAGTTTAAATGAGGCAGAGCATTATACCTCTGCTTGCTATACCAAGATAGAAAAGCTATAATTTTAGCATGGGTTTAATTTAAAAAGCACCCAGGCTGTCAATGAATGTACACTTGTCACTGGACATCATAGTTTGCAGTAGGCACAGCAGAGCCTTTTAAGTATGAGTGTAATATTTGCAGATATTTATGTAAATTCTTAACTTTTATTAAACAAATCACACAGATGAAGGCATGTGTATTTTATTTTGTTTACTTGTGAATTAATCTAAAGGGGTGCAAGGGGAAGTTGGCTGACTGAGAATCACCAGTATTTATAATGAAGGGGTCAAGGAATGAGAGAGGCTGTGGAGAGGGAAAAAAGTGGGACATAGCTTGGCTAGTTTACTGAATGGGTTCATAGCACACCATTTCACACAAAGGTTATGGTTAATAGTGATATGGCAAAAACTGGGATTATGGTGGAACTGTATATAGTTGTGAAATCCCACAGCCTGTAGATATGAAAAAGGCATGACCAGGAAAGTTTGTTACTCAAGGTTAGTTGGATAAACTAAAGAAGCCGATGGAAATAAGTGCAGAGGTTAAGTGTCCTTCATGTAATGAAGTTTAAGTCAATAGGGTACAATATTTAAATAAATAAACTTCACTCAACAGCTGTGTACCTTAAGGTTTGAGGTATGTTAATGAAAGCAAATGATTTTCAAAGATTGTATTATTTTTCTTTATTGTGAACTACTTTTTTTTAGGTACTTTTGTTTTCTCTCTTTCTTCTTCTTCTTCTTCTTCTTTTTTTTTTTTTTTTTTACCATTTCTAGTATTGTTAATTGCCCAAAGCTTTTCATTGTTTTTTTTAATGCTACACCTCCCCAAAAACCTTGAGTGTGAGAATAGGTACATATCTAAAGGGCTGAAACAAAAATGCATATAAATACATGTGTCTGAATGTAGCTGAGTTAACAAAGTGTGAGAATGTTAATCATAAGTGCTCCAGAGAAGTTCATACTGGGATAAAATTAGAGTTGAAAGCGCTCCAGTTGTCTCACATACCTTATTTTAGACTGCCCCCTGCTGCTGATTGTGTGATCCTACTCTTTTCTTTCAATGTACATGCATGTTTGTGTTATGGCACTGATGAGAAAGTAATGCAGAAAAATGTAAGTGTATATTAGTTGTAATAAAAATATATGTTTCTCTATTTACTGAAATGGTTAAAATTCTTTATAGTCTTTTACTATATAACACAAATGCACACATACAAATTTTCAAAGTCTACAAGAGAGGATCCTTAGAGATGGACAGAATCACTAAATCTGTGGGCCTTTTCATAAAGACAACTGTCATTTGTTATTAACTGAGCTTTGCTATACTCTGTCTGAGGGTGTCAAACATACCAGAAAATCTAGCACAGTTTTGAGCTTGGTTTGAGTATAACACAATTTAACACAGCACAACTTAAGTGACCCGTTGGTGGAACCAAGATTGAAAACTAAATTCTCAAAATATCACTTGCTAATAAAGTGAATGAAAGAAGAGGGAGAAAGCAAGAGAGACAGAGAGAAAGAGAAATGGGGAGGCAGAGAGAGATAAAGGAGGAATAACTGATGGATGTGATAGTGAAAATTATTCAATGTTTTCACATCCAGAACAGCGAAGGGGTGATCAGATTTGTCACCTACCTTTATCTTTATTTAACCAGAAATATTTCCAGAGGAGCACATCTGGGCATCAACCACGTCCTCTACTACAGGTAAAGTTGCTGCAGGAAACAGAGGCACGACGATTTGAATTTCGATATTTTAAATCTCACAACTAAGCTAAGATGTGTCTGCCATATCAACACTTCCTCCAAGCTCTCCACTCAAGAAACAACTGATCAAGAAAAAAAGTGCAAATATACACCTCAATACACCTCTGCATTAAAAGACATGATAAATAGTCCTACCTCAGATGTTCTGATCAAACTGGGTAAGACACTCTATGCTTGTTAAATGAACATCTGCCACCAGGTAGTGCTGTTGAATTCTCTATGGAGCTCTCTGTTGATCCGGCTGCTTCAAGGGTCACTTTGTTGCCAACTTCAAGGTGCGTATATATAGAGAGCTGCTAAGATAAACACAAGACTATTAATAAGCAAAATGACATTCAGGACAGAACTGTAATTAAAAATAACTTCTTAATTTAACTGGTACTAAAAGATCACATCAAAAATAACCTGGTAGTTCAGTTTTTTTGCAAGATATGATAAAAAAAAATATGTACACTGTCTCATTAAAGCATATAATTAATGAGATTGGATAAATTACAGATAAAGATAAATTACAAAAACTAAAGAGAAACAAAGGAAAGAGACAATCTATAGAAGAAAACAGGATTATGTGAGTTTAGGTAACTGACTAGATGCCATATATATAATAATAGGTGACATCTCCCTGTCCTATTAAAAAAAAGGCATACAAACTCCTTTTTGAGATGTGATGCATGTGTGATCCATGTCACAAAGTTTAGTATTACTTTGTGTTGGTAGAAGAATTCACTTAGACTGGTGAAACACTGAAACACCTCTAATTTGTGGTCAATCATGTTTTCTGATTTTTTTTTTGTCAGTTTGCTCTGGACCAGCGGAAACCAGATAGTCTTTTAGGTAAAAATATTATAGCACTTACTCACTGATGACCCCAAATCCTGTACAACACACATCTGATGATTGTGGTGAAATGTGACAATGTAATATTGTCCATGCACACAGCAGGAAACAAAACTAAAGCTGACTGAAGGTTGCATAAAACATATATATATAGTCCGCACTCTTGTATACTCTTTCTTATACTCTATTTTCTGAGACTGAATTTGTCTTATGGTCAGCATTTAGCACTTTGTCTCACACCAGGTTCCTGTTTCACATTCCCGGATATACAGGGGGGCCTTTGGTGTGAAGTTTGCATGTCTACATTTTCTCCTTGTGCACATGGGGTCCTGTAAAACAGTCTGGATTTCTCTCACTGTCCAGAAACATGCTAGTGGGGTTAAATGGTGACACTTAATTTCCAATAGGTATAAGTAGGTTGTCTGTATGTGTTTGATTACAGGGTGTACACTTCCTCTTGGTCTGTAAGCTGTGATTGGCTGCGGCACCCCTTCCAGAAAAAGAAAATGGATGGATAGAATTCATTTAATATCCTAAATCACTATATTTTAAACTTCTATTGTTGTTTACAAAAATCGTATTTGAATGACAAATTAACAAATAAAACAAAATACTTTAATGTAACACTACATAGTTTTACACTAATACTGCCCTAAAGATATTTTTGGCTTGATTTTTGGGTCCTTTAAGACTAAAAACTGTACAAACTATACAATTCTGCTATGTGACAGTGCTTCTTCTGTATTTGAGGGTCTCACAACACAAGGTGAGTCAATACTTCATAGTCATTCATTTTTGAATGAGAGTTTTGAAGCTAAAAAGTTTGGTAAAATCACTTTTTTAGATAAGGACAGTCGACTGCAAGTTTCACTGTGGGGCTTAAGAATATCATAATGACTGTAAACCACTCAAGAACAAAATGTTTCAACATTTTTCACTAGATTATATACATCATGTACCCATGCAAAACAAAATCACAAATGAGACCATTTGATGTTCTCTGGTACTTAAACATTCGCACAGTTGGTCTAAGACAATTCTAGTTTCTGTTAGCTCTGTTTTTGCAGGTGCATCTTTTCTTCTGTCACAAGATGCTCAAGAGAAACTGCAAATGTGACAATCTGGTGTCAGGTTAGGGTACTGCCGTGGGAGAAGGAGGTAACCGTAAAACACAAGCTGTCATGGCTCTGATATCTACACCTAACCTTAAACTTGTACTGTGAACTTGTACATGCTATACTCTTCTTCCCTCTCAATCTCTGTGTGTACCCCAAGCACACCCCAGAGTCCTCTGAGGTTATCTTATAGCTGAATTCTATTCCACCCAGTCTTTGCTGCTAAATATAGGCTTCTGAACCATCTGTGAGAATGATTTTGTTCCTTTAATATCCCCATCAGCACTTTCAGTTGGCCAACAGGGACTTCTACCCCCACTTAA
Organism: Xyrichtys novacula; assembly: GCA_962446985.1. Taxonomy (NCBI): domain Eukaryota; kingdom Metazoa; phylum Chordata; class Actinopteri; order Labriformes; family Labridae; genus Xyrichtys; species Xyrichtys novacula. Next base: position 17,339,728 of record OY660874.1, on the reverse strand, counting down.
ACGCCCCCATCCCTATTCATACTCCTAACTTCAACTTGCCCCCACCTCCTGTCTTGACATCAACACTGCTGCCACCCACAACCCCAACCCTCTGGAAGATCTGCCATCTCAGTGCTGGGTGGGCTTTTTGCACTTCCCGGGACCTGGGTCCAGCCATAGGAAGGGGCAGAGGCACTGAGGGATTTGTAAACTTGTGATCGAGATCACCAGCATTGAGCCGAGGGTTTCCTCTTCTCTATTTGGTATTTATAGGTCTGATTTCTCCTCCAAGGATTACAACAAAAATCCGGTGAGTGGATTTGCATCTCATCAGTGTGTTTGGTCTTACTGATTGGCCATCAACGTGGATTTTAAGTCTTAATATTACGTAAGTGGTGATAAAGAAGAAGACTTGCAATTGCCCCCATTTACTGGTCTTTTGTGAAAATAAAAGAAGGATCTTGTCTTCAACAACTCAGTCAACCATGTATTTACTTAACTTCTAATGCACTTTGATGTAGCCAAAGATACAATTGCAGTTGGTGTAACTCCTTCTTTTCATTATATTGTACATCTCAAAATGCTTGAAGGAATGGTTGAATGTGCTGACCATCCCTCTTTGTGGGCGTTGCACTGATTTTATATGGTGGTACTGAACCCTGATAGGGGGTGGTAATTCTGAACACTTGAGTCTCTGAGCTTATAATTATTTATAGAAATTTAAAAAGCATCCGGAATCCTCGTAACTCCAGCAACTTCTCTAGATCTCAACAATATTTTAGGAGAGTACAACAAATACTCTTGAAATTAATTTTTGGTGGTGTGTGTTGTGTTTTTGAGGGTTGAGTCAAGCTTATTTGATAGGCGAATGACGCCATTACAAGTCGCTAAAATGTCTTGGCTGGAGATGGCTTTTAAAAATAGCTGCAGTGTATTGAATTACAGTCAGTAGATGTGATGTGATGTTGCCCCTTGACTAGGCCTTAAGGAAAATGTTTAGTGCTGGGGGGTGCAGAGATGCATGTTAAAAAGACTAAAAAAAAGAAAACCTGTATAAAATAACACATACTTCATAATGCAGGCAGATAGACCCCACAGATAAGAGCATTTGATTCTAATTGCTTCATTGCAAAGACACTGGGTGACATTTCAGCAGATGAAACAAACATGCATGTTCTCTTGCAGGCTGAAGGCCGGGGAATATGATCAGATCCTGTTTTATGATTCTGAGGCCTTGGAATGCATTGCATAGGGTGCCAGGATGCATTGATCACTGATTTCAACCTGCACCTTACAAGCTTTCTGTTTATGTTGACCCAATCTGTGTGTCCCCAAACAAAACTGAAAAAACATATTGAGCTGTATGTCTCCCTTGGGGCAGACATCTGTTCCACCGTGGAATGTGGGGAATCTGAGGGCACTGACATCCCCCTTGAACTTGAAAAATGAGCAGGGCCTGTGCTGTTTGTCTGTCTGATACATTCAGACCTTCTGGATTCACTTTCAAGAGTTGTTGATGTCTGTAAGTGTTGATGGTGAGGGGTAATCTTTAGAGGTCAGTGAAGAGGTCTGATGGTATGGCAAAGTAGTATTTTGAAGTCTGTTTAAACTATGTGATATGTAGCTTAGTAATGAAGTGCTGTAATGTGTGCATTTAAACCTGCGCTGAAATTCTTCTGCTGGGCACATTTAGAAGTATACTGTCAGTAACAGCAAGCACAATGACACTAGGACACTTATTTAAAGTTGAAAGTTTCATTTCTTAATTTTTTTTGTTTGCTATAATTTTATTTGCTAATCAACTTCCTCTAATGAAAGCAATGCCAATAAAATAGATGTTTGGTTTAACAATTAAGTTTTCCTGGAAAAGCTTTTATCAATGCTGGACATATTCTGACAGTTTTAGTTTCAGCTTAAGAATTTGTTTTCTATGCTTTTAGCTTCATCACTGTAACTACTCAAACTATGTTCCTTTTTGAACCTTCAGTTATGCCTCTGGGAAAACCTGCCCCCCTAAACAAGCGGAAAAAGCTCTCCAAGATCATAACTGACCTATCACATATCACTCAGGATGGTAAGGCTGGCATGGAATGAAAATGAAACTTACTTTCCATATGCACAGTATAGCTCTTGGGTGTAAACACAGAATACATAAATAGATAAATGATACTGTTGGTGGGCTTCTTATCTTACATGGCCCAGAAGGTTAGACTTGAAGCACAAATGAAAAACATATGGATTTAATAACACAAAATGAAAGACAGTCAAAACTGACTTAAATTTCATTCTGAGTCATTACACACTGTTCTGCTTGATATCATCAATGTAGATGTACAACTAAGTTTCCTATGCAGTGTGGCGCTAGATGTACCTTATCATGGAAAACTGTAAATATTGCAGAAATCCTATCAAAAGCAAATTTTTAACCATCTTTTATCCAAAAGGATTTGATAATAATCAAAACAGTATAACACATCATCAGACAAGTAGATTACTGAGTGATATCTATTTAAGTTTGTGTGATTTTTTACGGGATTTCTGTGATTTTATCTACTAATTTGCCTTTATTTAAATGTAAAACACTTAAATCATATAGGCTTCTTAAAAATATCACATTTGTATATATCTTTGTTTAAATGTTTCTACCTAGAATATGAGTCAGAGCCAGAAGCATCTGAATTTGACCTGGGACATAAGATCATGGTCCCCAAAGACATCATGCTTGAGGAACTTTCCCTGATGAAGAACCGAGGCTCCAAGATGTTCAAGATGAGACAGCAGAGGGTGGAGAAATTCATCTGGGAGAACAACCCTGACATCTTCAGCAGTGAGTCCATGGTGAGAGAAAAGTTGAAAGAGGAGCTGTTAGGTGGAGCCATTTGATCGGTTACTTTCAGTCACATGGACTAATGGTGTTTTAACCTCCTTTGGTTTATTATTAACTCAAAAAATAATTTAGATCTTTTTTTGTGTGTCTGTGACAAAAGACTTAAAATTTCATGACATGTCTAGAATTTTGAAAATCTGCTTTCAGGACAACCTGCAGAAGTTTGTTCCATCTCTTGGGGGTGAGATGGGAGGACAAATTGGAAGTCAGATGATAAATCTTGGAGGGCATTTTGTAAGCAAGCAACCTGGACAGGTGCACATTGTTGGGGTGCATGGCATAGGAGGGGCCCCTATACCTCCACCAAAGCCTGGAAGAAAAGGTGCAGGGGGTGCAGGAGGTGCAGGAGGTGCAGGAGGGCTCGGTGGTGGCGACCAAGGAAAAGGTGGACTAGGAGAAGGAGGAATGGAGTCCTCACAGAAAGGTAGGAATTTTGTTTGTATTTTTAAGAAGAAATTTGGTATGGGGATCAGTAAACACAAGATTTCTACATTGAAGAGTATCTTGTGAAAATGTTGTCTTTGGTGACTTCCAGTGATTTAATTTTCTACCTGGCTGTTTTAAGATAAAAATGTTCTTTGCGATCCAGGGAGATTGCTTTTGAGAGTGATAACTGGTGCACCAAACACATGTCACAGGTAAAATGCGCTTGCAACAGAACATAAGACAGTTAACTGCTTTTGAGAGATGTGTGGTTTAAACAAATAGTGAAACCTTTTTTGAGGACATGCTCATTTGCTTTCTTAAAGCAAGACTGATGGACAGATAAAAAATGAACAAACAAAAAAATACAGTAGAAGCCCAGAAAAAAATGACTGCACCTACTAAGCTGTCAGAAATTCAAGCCCTGTTTCTATATTATTTCAATTTTCTAATCAAATGAGATATAGCAAGTTTATTTCTTAACTTTAAAGATTATGGTAGAGGTATTGTTTTTTTTACTTCAGGCAGTTGCAGATGAGTGTAGTACTCATCCTTGCAACCAACTTGCAATAGCAATTATAGATGTTTTCCAAAATATACATGATTTTCATCTATAGTAATAAATCACATGAGTAGAAGATTCCCACTTGTTAGTCCAGAGATTTTTTCATATATTCTTGCTTTGAGATCGAGACAAATGCCTGCTCTTTTCACAGGAGGTGGAAAAGGTGATGCAGGTAAGAAGCTGATGGTTATCAAGACATACACTTCACCATGGGAGAAGGCCATGAAGGGTGATGAAGGTCTGATAGCAACTTTGAAAACTACAATGCCTGGTCCCATCGAGAAGAAAGACTTCCCCAAGTACAAGTGCTTCAACAGGTACTTCCTCAAGGTCTGACTATGTAGATACAGTGGGAGAAACAAAGTCTTTAATGATCATCTCACCTTTCTTTGCAAGGTCTGCCATGCCATTTGGTGGTTTTGAAAAGGCCAACCAGTTCCTGAAATTCCAGCTGCCAGAAACTGAAACAAAACATGAGCCTGAACCTGCAGTGGTGTACCAACAGGAAATCGGTTGCCGGCCTTCTTTCAACCGCACTCCAATTGGCTGGGTGGGAAGCAGTGAGCCCAGCAGTATCCATATGGAGACCGATGCTGTGCCCTTTGATGGAGAGACTGACGAGCTGTGAAAATTATTCTTACTGTGATTACGTCGACTGCATAAACAAATCTGTACACAAAGGCCATTAGGTTTAATGTATTCATACACATAAGCACGCACTCACACAAACACACACCCACACACACACACAGTGAGCCTACAACTGTAAAAGTGATCAATCAGAATCTTGGTGTGCATAACTGAAAGGCATCCATACAATGTGGTTATGTTTTTGTTTTGCTCTTTATCTGTTTGTGAGGTAAAGAATCAAGCTTTAGTTGTTATGGGGGATTAAACATGAAACGTGTATTTGATATGTTCTTCACTTAAGTCAAAGAAGTAGGTGAGAGTTGCAGGATTATACAGGATGAAAGAATGAATCATGTATGGTGGACATATTTCTGCTATCTTACTGTTTTGCACAATGTCTTAATGTCAACCTATTATTACATTTCTTCTTTTCCAAAGCTTTTTTTGTTAAAGTTTGCTGATTATTTGTTAAGCGATAAAATCCCACAAATACTCTTACTAAAGGATGCATGCATAGTGCTGATCCACAAACCTACTGTACCAACACAGTTTCTCCATAATAAACTCTTAACGCAACTTAAAACAGTCTTCTTGTGAAGTGGTTGAGTGCGAGGGGAAATCAACCATTTTTTGTGTGATGAAACCCTTAATTAATAGATACCAGTGAGAATAAAATTTTAATTTCAACAATTTTCTCAGCACTGATTAAAATACAGTTATTGAAATAAGGAATAATTTTAGCTAAAGCAACCATAAATACATGTATAGACTTTATTTGCTACTCACAGCAAATGGGTTCAACCTGAAATTACAGATTATGTCTCTGTAGGTACATAAATATAAAGAGGAGTTTTACAAAAAAATTATCTGCCTTACAATTATGTATCATAATGAATGAATTGCATATCTGACATTCATATAACCATTACATTAGAGTTCAAAACTATTTGACTTCTTTGATACAACTTGTGGAGGCCTTTCCCAAAAACAATAAGTTATCTTCCACTGGTTTTCTTGAAGTCTTGACTTGACTAGCAAGACTACTCTTTCTATTTAAACCAATTAATCTTTAGCATGATGTTAACTCAAAAGAAACCTTGCTCTCCACAGGCTACTTCTCTGGCAATCTAGGAAAAATAAACAACAGGCTGGTCACAGTGATATGCCACTACAATATATCCTGCTGCCATTGCCCCACAAATAAGGTCTATGTCAGTATTTGAATTTTGCATTTGCAACTTCAGGGACACAAGTAGTGATCACTGGACCCTGAGTACAGATTTAAGGGAACAGTCTAACATTAGGTTGCTAACAAGGGAAAGTGAGTCAGTATTGAAAGGTATTGTTTTGAAGTTACTCACATCTTTGTCTAAAAATTCTTGATATTAAGTTTTGGTAGCTAAGGTGATGTGACAGAGCTAATAAGATAGCATTATGTTTAAATGACATTCAATCAAATCAAATCAAATTTTATTTATTTAGCACCAATTCACAACAGTCGTCGCCCCAAGATGCTTTCCAAAGAAAATAGCAGGACTAGACCACGCTCATTGTTTGATGAATTATCAAGACCCAAACATACGATGGGACAGATTTGACCCATCTCATCTAACATGAGTGACAGTGGCGAGGAAAAACTTCTGTTTAACAGGCAGAAACCTTGGGAAGGACCAGACTCATGTTAGACAGCCAGCAAGCCACTGCTGGCTTGGGTATGAATACAGAGAGATAGGGAGGGAGAGAGAGAGAGAGAGGAGTAGGAGAGAGGGCAAGGGGAGAGAAAGAGAACAAGAGAGAAGGAAGAAGAGTAACGAGTAAGGGAGAGAGAATAGAAAATGAGGTTGAGAGAGAGACAGGGGACACCAGCAACAACAACAACAGCTCATGCAGAGTTGTGGTTGCAGAGCTAGTAATGATGAAACAATATGAACTCAGTTTACAGGATTAGGATATAAGTAATTATGGACTATGTTAAATTAATGTAATGTGATTACAGTCAGCAGGCCTAATAGTAGTTTATTCTAGCTTTACGTTATTTATGTCGGTGAGGCTGATGTTCATGTCTGCAGCAACAGTTCAGAGGAACCTAAGAGAAGAAGGAGCTCAGGGCCTGAGGCGGACAATCATAAACGATGCAGCTGAACACTGAACAGTTCAGTACATTATTATTATTAGAGGCCGTCTGCAGCAACAGGAGTATTACACACAATCAATGGTTTAAACTGTCCTCCTGCACAGTAGAGGGCAGTGATGTACTAGAGTGTTTTTTATGTAGTTCAGCGGGAAGAAGAATATAGTACCTTTAAATGTTTGATGCCGGGGGTGTCCTGATGTTGCGGTCCTGCGGTGTGAGGTCTATACAGTGTTATGTGCTGTATACGGCCACGGAATGGACATCAGCGAAGTTTTTAGGTAACGCTACAACTCCTTCGAATTATTAGCTTGCTTAGCTAACGTTTGCTATCTGCCGTCCGAGTAGGAAACACACGGAAGTTTGTCGGTAACAAAACAATGTTGGATAAAACACATACCGAAGTAAAACCAAAAACTTACACAGACGAGCCCATTTGATATTAAAGCGGCCCTCACGGTCCCAATAAAGAAGCGGAATCCTATCGTGTGGTTCGTTAGCTGGAGACGCTAGCTCACTACTTTACTTTGCCGTCTGGTCTACGTCATACGCTGTAACGTCTGGGCTCTTTGTTACCTAGCAACGGCAGTGATAACTGTATGCCAATAGATAGACTTAAACTTTCGTCAGTTAGATGGCAAAAACATAAAAAATTAAATTGTTTGATGAATTTTCAGGGTAATAAGCGCAGAATTTAAAGGTTTCACTCCGTGTTGTCATATTTTAAACCCTTGCAGATGTTACTGTGTTGATGTAGTTAAAGCTGTTTTATTGGGCATGCTTTCAATCTTTTAATAAATCACTTTCATCTGTGTTTACTGCCTTTAAGTCCAGAAATGTTTCTCACCTATTGTTAGGTGCACTATAGCACAGTGATTTCACCCGATGTCAGCTAAGCCGACGGCCCAGTTAGCACCCCTGCCATGGATAGAGATCCTCTCATACTGGTTGCTGTCCTTTGGATCTCATCTGTACTCTTTCTACCAACTGCATTTATTTTCCAAAGGTAAAGTAGATGGAATATATATTTAATAATAATGAAGTGAGAAAAAAAGATTACGTAAACTTGATTCTCAGATATTTTCTTTTTTTCACTTCAGAACATGAAGCAGGATTACAGAGAGAATTCCATTTAGAAAAAGGCCTTCTCAAGGGTTTTAAAAAGGTAAGTTTAATGTTGAAATTGTTGAATTTAAGGCCTTTGCTAACCAACGTTTGCACATTTTATGCCCCAGACTTATTTAAACTAAATACCCCGAAACTTTGACTACCTGAAGCTTGTTTTATATGGTTGCAGTAATATTTATGTTGAAGTTGCTTGTTTTCTCAGGACCTCTCTGACTTTGAGTGGAGTTTCTGGACTGAATGGGCAAAGAAGTCTTTGCTGTGGACTCTAATTGGTCATGGTGTAATATCAAGATTAACCAGCATTTTTTATCCCAGGGTAAGAGACAGCTCTTACAGTAGTATGAGTCAATTATGGCTATTACGTGTGAGATATTTTGGTCCGGTTTTGATCTTTGATTTTTCTCAACAGTTGAAGGTGCCAGCAATCTCATTGTATGGATTCTTAGCAGCGAGTAGAGTGCTGGGGATCAAAGGCGTGAATGTGCTGTTGGTACATCTTGGACTCTCCTTTCTAGTAGCCCAGCTTCGAAAACCTGCTCTGACATGGGTCTGTAACCTGCTGCTACTCTCCACACTTCAGATCCAATGGCTGCAAGAGATCCAGGTAAAGATTAAAGTAGAGGACAGACTCTAAATATAATTTCCCATTAGTGTTTACAAAATCACAACCTCAAATCTGGGAAGGATTTGGGTGATTTAGAGCTTCTTGATGTCTACACTGCTGTACTAGCATTGTATACATTTTCTGTGTATTTTTTGTGGCTATTTCACTGTCATTCAATGTTGGTAATTACTTCAGATCATAACAATTTTGCTGAATGTCATATTTTTATAGAACACAAGGGGGAGCCTGATAGTAAGGGAATGTCTATCTTGTCACTCACCACCCTTATTCATGATCATACCCTAGATGAAAGTTGAGTAAATGTACTGAACGCATCTATAGTAAGCAGGTGAATTCTATTTTTTTTAACCCTGCGGTCAAGCCTTTAAATAAACTCTACCTGTGAGAGACAGAATGAAAAGTGCTCACATACAATCCTGATATTCTAAAAGACAAAAAATGTACTGTAGTGAAAATGTAGGGAAGTGATTTTCATATAAGATTTTTCCAAACCTAATTCCTAGTATTGGAAAAAAATATTCGAATGCCCTAAAATGAGTTTTAAACCAACTTAGATTTTAAATTCATTTGTACTTTGACTTTTGAAAATCAATTCTTCTTAACAAGACACACTCTGGTGGGATTCAGAGCCCTTTCCTCCAACCTGTCATCCTTACTCACTCTTAAAATGCATAGTGTTTGACAAATCAAGCATAGTCACAGTGGTTCATAATTTGAAAGTGAAATAAACATGACAGCCCTGTGCATGAGCCCTAAAAGTCTGCCTGATTTGTTGCTGTTTACCCAAACTCTACATTGGGAAGTAATGGTATTCCTGGTACTGTCAAAAAGGCCTCATTAAAAGCTGTCTTAAGACTACTGATATAAATACATGTGCACATTTTCAGCAGCAGTTTTATAAATCTTGGGTGATGTGTTAATGCTCCCATTTTTATCAGTGCTCTATTTTGACTGAAGGTATGGCTTTAAGCATGAGTCTTAGTTTAGTTCCAAACTGTCACTTTTTATAAAGAGATTTCCCAGAAGTGTGTTAAAAATAATTGGCGCTTCCTCTGCATTACACAGAGAAGCTGGTATAAAACCGAGGAGGAATACTACCTGCTGCTCTTCAGTGTTGCAGTCTGCGGTCTACGCTTCATCAGCTTCAGCCTGGAGCATTGCTGGTGCCCTCCAGACCGTGGTAGAATTGTGCAGCTCTGCTGGTTGTTTTCATACACCTTCTATCACCCATTCTTCTACAATGGACCCATCGTCACATTTAAAGACTACATTGAGCAGGTAGGAGAGATGGCATAAGCGTCTCTGTGTTCAACTGCATTTTAGTTTGAAATTGCCTCTTTTGTTTTGGTCTGGTGGAGGCTGAGGATGATTGCTCCCCCTGAGTACAGGTGATGTCAGATATAGTGGACTATTTATGAAATGATAGTCAGCTGAACTTTTCAAACTTGTTCAGATAGATCTACTGTGTCCTTTGCCTAATGTTGTCATTCTGTCACTTCTGAAGTTTTTGGGTGAATCTCTCTATCCTATTCTGTCTGTGTTTGTTATTTTGGCAGTGAGGATTCAAAAAGCTACCCTCGAAAACATGCTCATGTTTTACATTTTTAGATGCAGATGCCTGCTGAGAAGACTGACAGGAACCAATCTGCTTTTACTTTCGCTGTGCTCAGATCAGGGCGGATCATACTGTGGTGGTGTATCGCAGAATACATGATTCATGTAATGTACATGCACTCTATCCAGTCTAATGAGACCTACTTGGAGATACTTCCTCCTTGGGCCTTGGGTAAGTCTGGACATATTTTTGGCTTTCGAGTTCTGTGTTATATGAAGTTTTACCTCAAAAGTTTTTCATATACTTCAGACACACGCTGAGATGCAGAATCTAGATGCATGTTACACTGGCAGGAGTCTGTTGGTTCTAAAAATCCTTTAAACTTGCTGATTACAAGCTCACACATTTGCTTCAGTTCATAAATCAGTCATTGTGATCTGTTACGTAATTTTTATTATATTTAAGTCAAATCGTGTTCAGTAATTATTAAGTTGCTCCAAGTTTTTCGTTACCAAAAGTAGAATCAACTAGAGTTTGTGTCCTCTGTGAATCCTCATTGAGTCTCTGAACAACTGGAGCCCTAAGTAGTGGTGTTTGCATAGCTGTATGTTTTGGTAAGGATACTGAAAGGTAACTATTTTCTGGGCTGTCTCTTACATCTGGGAATTTAGAGTTTTTTTCACTTATGAGTCATTTCAGTTATAGTAAGTATTAAATCAGTAGCTTTAATTTCCATTTATCATAAGTCATCCCCAACTTGTTTTTTTTTTTGTTTGTTTTTTGCCCACAGCACTCCTTAGTTTTTCTTAGCGTCTTAATTATATCAACAGAAATTATATTTACCACTTTCTAACACCTTTTATGAGCCCTCAGTTTCTTCCAATTTTAATCTCTCTGTAGGGCAAACAGTTTGATCATAAAAAAGATGTTTCAAGCTGTACAAATCTTAATCCCACCAAGGCAAATTTTGGGCCGTTGAAAAGACATTCTGAACTTGAAATGCAGGAAATTGTCTTTACGAGAACTGGACTTGTCTTAATTAATAAAGTTAGAGAGAATAATCTGATCATCTAAAATTTCTCACAGGTGGACTTGCCCTGGCCCTGGTCCAGTTCTTCTTTGTGAAGTATCTGGTTCTGTTTGGCCTCCCATCCATGCTGGCTACTCTGGATGAACTTGTCCCCCCAAAGCTTCCTCGCTGTGTCAGCATCATGTACAGCTTCACAGGGATGTGGAGGTAAGTTTTAACAGCTTAACACCACTGAGAGAAATACAGTATTTTATTGATCCTACATCATTTTCAACACTTGTGTGACTGGAAAATTTTGTGTCCGTTGTATCCATGGGAATAGGTAAATCTAGTGTCAAGTGCCTGAAGTGCTCTCTTCACTCAGGCAATAAAATGTAGACTGAACAAGGAGAACTGTTTCATCGTCTGCCATTACCGCCAATCAGTGCAATAGGTCACCTCTGCACTAAAATCATCACTGTAAATATTGTAGAGTGTTTTAGACTGTGGATAGAATACCTTTTTCTTTGGAGCATCTTGTCAGTATAACTTAGTTAGTTTTGAAAGTAACACGAAAAATGTTATACTGAATAGTATATCACTATGGTAAAAATATTCACATAAAAAAAGTTTTTTGGGAGGGGGCTCAGTGGTGTTATATGGAAATTTTAGGCACACACACAAATGCGTACATGCACATACACTAACACACACATTCAGAAGAACCTTTACAAAGAGTTGACGAAATGCTGAAGGATTACAACAATCATCAAGCTCAATTGTGTACAGTCATGTATAATAAGACTATACCAAGTTCAAGCTGAAGGGGTCACAATTGCTCAAGTCAATAGTCACACACACACACACACACACACACACACACACACACACACACATACACACACACACACGCATACACACACACACAGACAAAGCACAGTTTGCTGCCTGGGGATAAAACTCCTTCATCAGCAAGACTGACCCTATAAAAAGCTCTCAAAAGACAAGCTACTTTACACTGTTTCGAAAAATGTTAATGTCAAGATGTGTTTGAGTTTATCACTTCACTCTGAGGGTTGGATGTACAGCAATTAGGACAAAGAAAAAGGGTTTGGGCTGATGTTCTGTAAAACAAGCTGTAATGTAGACTCAGTTGCCTATTTACTAGATACACAACACTGGAACTGTTGTTGTCTAACCCCAATCTATTCTGCATTTATTTCAGTTATTAATGATCAGTATTTGCTGAACTGTGGTAAGGGAGTGGTAATTCACCTGTATGGTAGTGTTAAAGGCTGCATGTGTGGACTATTCCAGACTTCATTTCTTTATACCAACAGACTGTATATTAAAATGAACATCAGAAGAGTTCACTGACTGTGAAGCCAAAAGATATAGGGCTCCCCCTGCTGACTGTCTGCTGTTTAGGTTATTATACGCACCTCGCTCATCTTCATCACAGTTTTTTCATACTTATTAATGTACAAGAGGGCTGTCGCAATATTCAGGTATTGAAGATAACAACATTTATTAACATATTGCATATTGGTACTGTGTTGAAATAAGAAAACAGTAATACCTTGAGTTCATAGAGGTGGTCCTTGATGCTTGTTTCCATGCATTATGGGGGAGTGACAGAGGAGTGGCAGACTGCCTGTGAACTGTCTTGAAACAGCTCTCTAAGAGCTGATTCAGCACTTTAAAAAAAACAAGATTTCATGAGTTGTGAAGCTTGTGTCACTTTGAATCACTAATCTAATTGAACTTTAATACTCTTGGACTTTCTTCTGTTACCATTCAGTTCCCTAACTCAATTACAGGAAGTAGCTTATTTTTCAAAACAAGAGCATAGTTTTAAAATGCATGAAGAAAAATCGTTCTATCAGGCAATGTCTTCTTAAAAGAAGTTTCAGTTACACAGCCAGCGATGTAGATAAATTATAATACTTTTACCGAATTAGATTCATGCTTTTTCTCAATTGTATTTGCTGTGTTGTTTTAAATATCAACTTTTCCACGAATATCATGATAATATGGTTATCGTGATATTTTTTGACCAAGATAATAGTGAGACAGTGTGACAGCCCTAATGTACAGTTTATTTTCTATGAGTTACTTGATGCTACAAAGGGGGGATGTGAAATCATGACTGACAAATACGACCTCCTGCAGGGTTTTGTTAAGAAGACCTTCCGTGAATGTTGTGTGATCAAGAAAAGAATCTATGTGTAATAAAAATACTGAAAACTACAGCTTTCAAGATCATATTCAAATACTCTGCAAACAGCAGCCAATAAAGTGATGATGATTTAAGATTTGAAGAAGATACTTTAAAATATTTTTATTATTTTACATCTGTTCTGTGACTATTCAGATAGTTTCAATAAACAGTAATACTGTTAACATGAGTGATGATTGGATCCATTGCAGGACTTATTTCTAAGTGTAAGGGTATTAGTTTAAGCTTGATGACTCCAATAAACCTGCACCTGAGTGTATGAAAAAGGCTCAGAAATGCAATTGAACTCACAAAAGCAAAAAAGTATCGTGATTTGGCTAAAGTGGAGTGTTTGACAGTGAGTAATTGAGCAGTGAGTCATGGTTGTACTGTAAAATGACTTGGGCGTAATGGCATATTAATTCATTTTCTCATACATACTATGTAAATAGATTAACCAAAATTAAAGGTTCTTTTAATGTGGAGTGCGTAAAGTCGAGATTGAAGGATGTGTGTTTGGTCCTGCGGTAAAACCCCCCTGGCCACAGACAAGATGGACCAATGTGCTGACGCCGATGCACTCCAATCCAGCCTGTGTGTGCTGAGCTGGCCAGTGTTGACAACATTGATGGAATGCATAAAGCTGTCCACCGACATCATTGACGAAACCGCTTCAGTTTATAGGCTGCAGGAAAAGAAACCCCACAAAATGCTTTGTCTAATCTTCTCAGTGGCAGATATACACATGCATCCCACATACTGCACATGCCTCGCATAATATGAGCTGCAGTGCTCAGGTGTTTCAGTGCTATATTATTATGTAAATTTGTGACTCAAATATCCTTTTTTGTTCTCCGGCAGGCACTTTGATGAGGGCCTGTATCGATGGCTCATCAGGTAAGAGGCACTCAATGAGCGCTGGACGGACTAATTCAGATGTTAATGCTTATAAAAAAATGTGAAATGGCTTTTAAATCAAATCCAGCTTTTGTATCAGAATATCTATTTATGTATCTGCCTGTTTCTGTAAGTGTCGTTTTCTGTTTGCCTGCCACTGTGTCTCCCATTCTGTCTCATTCATTTTTCCTGTCCATCTGGATAATAAATTTTATCAGTCTGCTTGTCTCCCTATCAATCCATTCCATGTATCAGTCTGTCTCTCTGTCTGACCAATTAATTCTGTCTGCCTGTCACCCTGGTTTGTTCTCAATTCTGCCTGTCTGTCTGATCGAATCTTTCTGTCTGTCTAACCATTTCTAACTGTCGTCTTTGACATATTAGCAGTATATCTGCTTGTCTTATCAGTTTTTCTTTTTGTCTATCTGCTTGATCTTAAAAACTACTACTATTTGCTTATCCGTCTAAAATTTACAGTCCTCTGTTTCTCTACTGGTGTTACTGCTTTAATCACTCTACACCAGGTGTGTATGGCAGACTCACTGCCTGTGCAGCACTGAACTTGTCAGTTGTACAACCCAAAAAGGTGCCATTCTCCTGCTGCCTGCTCACATCTTTCATTATAATGGACAAGGATGCTGCATTTGCATATAGGCTTTCTCATGATTATGAGTTTGAATGTCACTGTGAATAATGTTTCTGTTGGGTTACCATTTCTGTAACACCCTATAGTAATGCCTCTTTGTACAATCTGTGCTTATGCAGTGAAAGCATTGTGTGTTTGCTCAATCACACTTTGGACAACACACATTGTTAGTTTGCTTACCTTTAATGATGCACGCTCGACTGAATGCAGCCTGTTGGGGGTTTATGGTACACTTGGTAGATGCTGGTTGCGACATTAAGGCAACAGTTGCACGGTTGTCAGAGCTCACAATGAGAGACTATGAAAATGCTCTCTAATGAATGTTTGTGTTGACCTGTTTTTCTTTTTGTTACATCTGCTTTTGGTTTGTTGAAGAGTTTAAAGTGAAATATTGTATATTAGACCGTAAAAATGAATCCAATTAGTTTACTTAAGATCCAGAAATTTAAAATGCAAATCCAAGTTTCCATTTTAGTCCACATCCAATGGAAATTGTTTTCTCCCCCTTGATGGCATCACTTGTAATTATCCCTCAGCAGATGCAAAATGATACCCATGACACAATGCCCTAACGTTCCTTCCTGTGAAAGTGCTCTTAAAGAGGTTTTAATGCGGTTCTGAAATTCTGCTGAAATTGTCTGAAGAGAGCTAGATGAGTGCGTAGGTGTTCAGTGATGTGCTCTACATGACTCACTGACACCCCGTCTCCCTGGGCAGCTAAGTGGCTCATTCTTCACCATTCCATTACGCATTCTCTGTATGCTGCTGTGTCTTAGGGTCTCTGTTTTACACACATAAAGAGCACTCATTGTCCGTGTGATTGAGTTATTACAGAAACATACGAGAAAGGGTGTTTGATCCTGAAACCTGAGGGAGATTAGTTGTAAATAAATAAGTGGAAGTGTGGTTTGGGTTGGCCCAGGGGTCAGCATTTCACTCTCAAAGCAAGAAAGATCAAGAACACTCAATGTGTCCTAAAGTCAAAAAGGAGAAAAGAGTGTACTTATATTTTTTGTGCATGATCTGCTTCCAGCTGCAAGCTAACATATTGACTATTCAGGGTGTTAATGTATGTTCAAAAATGATCACCACTGAATCACACCTGTTTAAAATTAACCATCATCTACATAATTGAAATGACCCAGTAGGGCCTCAGTGTGTTGATGTGTTCAGTTGCTCTTGGTCTAACACTTCGGTTTCTCTCCATCTGTCTCTACTCCTGCTTTCCTCCTTCAATCTAGCCAAGCTGGCCACTCTATTTAAGGCTCAGAAAATGCTGGCTCATCTTTCAGGAACATTGATTAGCCACAGGGCGGCTGAAATAATTAGTCCCCAGCTCAGCAACACTAGACACAACGTGGGGCTTGTTTCCAAGCATGTTGAAATGATGTAGCATGTTGAGACTCTCGGTGCCTTTGGGACAGACGACAAGGTTCACACAATATTTGAGGCCATTTCTCTTCTAGGCGTGCACCACAGCCAGCTCTGATTGGTGGGTTACTCTTCACATCAGGTCACATGGATAAAAAGTATCTGTTTATTTATATTACATTAGTTGTAACCACAGTGATATCAAGTGCAAAATGTCTGTCAGATATGAGCTCACCATTTGATCATCTCATTCATACTGTTGCTCTTTATTTTAACAACAGTTTATTATGAAAAAATATTTAATTGCATCCATATCCAACCAAAAAAGCCAGAAGAAGCCAGCCTCAATGACTCAAATCAATAAATTGTAGAAAGTGTGTTAATGTGCGTCAAGGGTTTGGTGTGAATCACAGAAACCAATTCTAAATCATTAACCCAGCCTCAGCATTATTAACAACTTGGAAGCATTGATATTCCCTTGAGCACCTCTATTTTTGCTAGGACTAAAGAGAAACATTTATTTAATGTAAAATCAATGAACATGACATGGTAATTTATGTGACAGGCAGACCAATTCATTTGTGGGTAAGGGAGCTGTTCTAACCCCACCTGTGTTTCACATTCGGCTCTTTTCACATATGTGTGCCGAGCCCCATTTATCTGTCTTTTACTATCCCTATTACTTTGATGTTTTAATAGGTTATTATCACTGCTATAATAACAGCTTTGGCTAAAGGTATTCAAAGATAATTATTTTCCATTACATTGATTTATGTTTCAGGTATATCTATGTGCCATTAGGAGGATCACACCACGGTACTCTTTACAAAATGTTATCCACCGGCCTTGCATTTGGATTTGTCTGCCTCTGGCATGGCGGCCATGACTACCTGCAGTACTGGGCTCTGATGAATTGGACTGGAATCCTTGTGGAGAACGGGCTTAAGTCCCTCCTCACTTCATCTTTTGTTCGCTCCATTGTTGTAAGTTTGAAATCCAAGCAAATACCTCTTGACAAAACATTTAGTTAACAGAGATCTAATCCTAGATGAACGTATTTCCACTCACTTAAGATGCGTTGAAGTGATGACATTTTTCCTCTCAGCTAGAAATAAAGGGGTCATGAAATCTGATTTAATAGGAGATAATAGCTTAAGCTGCTCCAGTAAGTGCAGACTAGTTGAATCCTGTCACATCTAAGTGGCATAATCAGTTAACACCCAACACTAATGTGAAGAAAAGTCTCTTGATACAATAGAGACGTTCAGGCTATTCTGGTTTCTTCGGCCTCTAGCTGTAAAAGAAGGTTCTCGTTTTCTAAATAGTGGTAAAAAGCTGATGGCACACTGTGTTCTCCCCTAGTTTATGGTCCCACAGTTCATTAGTGCCAGGTGCTTTGCCTCTCTTTCTTCCTCAGATTTATGATGAGAATCTTTTGTGGTTCTCCTGCTTGTGCTTTACTGATTTCCCAGGAGCAGAATTTCTCTGCGACAATGGAAAGGCGTTGCACTGCCCTCCTCTCAGCCTGCTCCACTGCCATGCTCATCCTCTCTAATCTGGTATTCCTTGGGGGGATACACGTAGGCAGAATCTTCTGGAAGCGTGTCTTCATTCAAGGTAAAGTGACCTCAACAACAATCACTCAAAAGACTGACGTTTCAGGTGGCAGTTTGTTTCCAAAACAGTTCATCGTGTAGTTTTTTAATCAGAAAGTTGGCTGCATTACAGGAAAATTCTCTCAACTCACGTAATGAGAATCAAGAATCGTGAACAGTGTGTAGTAAAATGATTACAAATGCTGCTCTTGTTTAGCTCTGATATGTAGCAGTAATATTGGTGGAGGCTGAGGCTCTGTTTATTCCGGGTATCTCTATGCATCTGCATGGGCAAATAGACAGAGACATCTGCTTTATGTTTGTGCCAGTCCCTGTTTTGCTCCCTGCGTCTTTATTTGGCTCATTTAGTACCTAAAGCAAGATGGCAGACCCTCCTAAAGCCTGACTGCTAATGATAAGCAATCTGAGCTGCACTCGCCACTGGGCTGGGAGCAGACAAGCAGAGTCTGTGCCCAGAGCTCAGCTCAGTGCTGGGATACATTAATAAGCATAAATATATTCAAAGGATCAAACTTTTTCACTGGCATTGTCCAAAAATGGTAAAATCAAATGTTTTTTAACCAGCATTGATTGTTTTTGTTTTTTCTGGGCACTTGCAAACCAAGCTGTTAACCCTTTGGGGATATTGTCATTGAACATTGATACTGGTGTCAGAGAATTGATTTTCCTTTTTGCACATTAGGTAGTTACCGGACAACATTAATATGCTCATACATGTTATTCCAGTTTCAACTTTTCTATTGTTTTGACTTCCACCTTCTGTGACCCATGAGACTGAATCACATCGGTAGAAATGCTGACTCTTTAAACCAAAACAATGACGGAAAAGATGATTAAAAACTCTGATAAGATGATCAAGAGTACAGAGCTGGGCGATCTCTGAAGCTGTGAGTTAACCTTCTGGCATTAAAGGGATATTCCAGTGAAAAATTAAGTTACGGTCAAAGACACAGTAACACAGAGTTAGACACCCCGTCGAGAGATGAATTTTGTCGTTCAATAATCATAAATGTTCTTCCTTGAACTGCGTCACCCCGCTGTGGTAATGGAGGTCGTTTGAGGTCTCGCTACAAACAAGCGGCTGCTGGAAGAGAGTAGGTGAGTTGTGTTTAGTCTCTTTGCTACAGAAATAAGGCAAAGCTAAAATGATGTTTGCTGGCTAGTACTGTGGCTGGGACTCTTCATTTACTGTTAATGAAGTTAGGTGCTGTTCTGAGCGTTATTTGTGGTTATAGAGTGGCTTTTTGTTGAGCGCATTGCTCCTGAGACTGCTGTGTATTGCTATCTTGTGGTCGTTACCAAAGTTGGTATAACTAGAGAAGCATGCAGTCGGCAACATTCATCTGTCACTAGGGTGTCTAACTCTGTGTTATGGTGTGTTAGACCCAACTTAATTTTACGCCGGAATATCCCTTTGAGAAGTTAACTGAATAAATTGTATGAAAAAATATAGGTTGTGCAGATCTAAATATGACTTATATGTTTGGAAACTTAAAGCTTTGTGTAAAATCTGAGCATTAACTTGAAGTCAAGCTGTGACTTTCTTAAAAATGGATATATTCCAGGCACCAGTTAAGCGTTATTGGGGCAGCAATAAATTGCCTGAAAGCCTGGCAGTTTTCAGAGCGAACTACATACACCCGGGTCCTGTTTCCTGTGCTTCTGACCCCTTTCATACACACCATACCATGAAAATGGTATTAAAGAAGTTGGGATAAATCTAAAAATAAGAGCAGAGGGCTGGAAACACACAGTATCTGCTGTGAATTATTGAGAGTGAACGCTATTAACTGAAGTGAAATCCCAGTTTGCTTTTACAGCGACATGTACAGTAAGAGCAAGTACCGGAGCTTACTTAAATTTTTAAACAGAGCATTGAGTGGCGACTCATTAATTGTGTTCATTTCACTGAGTGTTTATGTTGTTGTGTTTTATTTTGAAATATAATGCACCATCCACGTATGCCTGAGGCCTTTCCCTTTTGTCTGCATGTGTCTGCATAATATACCGGTGAGGGAGAGTCGTGGTTTGCTTCATTAACATAAGATCAATGCTTCTAAATCAGCCTGTCTGGAATTTTTACTGGTGCCGGCAGAAGCGTAATTGCTCTCTGACCTCACTGGTGAATAAAAACCACGATCACTGTCTCTGTCTACATTCATATATTGACTGAGAAGATACTTTGTGTGTTACTGAGCTGCAAGCATGTGTCTGCATTTTTCTCTGAGCTCTGATGTGCAACATAACTACACAGACATAATGCTTTTGATAACTGGAAGTTAACTAGTAGCTGGATTCAGAGTAAATACTGTAAGAAATCTTTTTTTTTTCCAACCCAATCATCACCAGTCAATGCCTATGCTATTATTTTTAATGAAGAGCTGTACTTATGTCAATCCATTTCCTATAAAAGAGAATTTATGTGAACACAGGAGCTTAAGGGACAAGGACTTGATAACCCATTTCAGTGTCCTCTCCACTTTCCTTTCATTCTTAGGTCCCAAGTTGCTAGTCAGACTGTAAATGTAGACTCTGCAGACAACCGGATTGTTTGGCTGTGATATCCAAACACCAGAGGCCTGGAAACATCAGTCCTAGATAATCGGCTATGTGGTCATCAAACAGTAGATGACTGAAATTGCCTCTATTGCAATCATAACCCCAGAGCCCATGGGCTATCATTTGATGACGGTAATCCTGGGCAGCAGTCACCTTTGTTGGCTTCATGAAGAGACAGCATACTGGAGTACAAGACTTATTGCTGAGGTTTTCTCTTTTGTGTGTTGCCTTTGTTTACTGTCCACAAGCTATTTAAGATGTGAGAAAAAAGTTGCAGGTGAGAGACAGTATCCTGGAGTGGACTGTGAGAAATTTGTTAATGGGCATTAACGGATGGTAAAACATTGGTTGAAGACCATTGATGGGGTCTGTAGTTCCCTCACAGCTGAAGTGTTTTACTCCCTCTGTTCTCCTTGTAAATTGTTTTCCTTCATAAAGCCAATGCCTGCCGACTCAAGAGAGCATTTCCACGCAGAATCTGTAAACAGATAGGATTTCAATTACAGTCACTACAGGCAAACAGCATATATTGTTGACTACAAACATTGAAAAAGCAGACAGTAGTGCATGGTCAGTCACTGCAGTTTGATAAAAATGTTTGCTCTTACAGTGTTTAAATTCAAGATAAGATTTTTATGACTTTAAGATGAAATGAAATGGTATTTTCTATACGTTATATCTGATATATGTTTTATATCATTTTAAGACCAGATCATTGAATTTCCTTTGCTTCTGATACGCAAACTCCACTTGATGTACTAAACTGAAGCTGGTGTGAGAAACTGTAGTTCCTTGAGTGTCCACTTGAGGCCGGCTCCAGAAATCCAGGATTCCCATCAGCACCCATGTTACAATGCTAATTTTTGCAGTATGAATGAGCATGTTAAAAAACGGCTACAAAAATGGTTTTGGTCTGAATACCCCATTTCTTTTTTGACAAACACTTTATAGGGATGATTTTACTTATTATTCATCCATCTGAAGGATACGAAGACTAAGAGTTCTGCATAAATTCTGGCTGCATGGCTGAGTATACAAACAGGCAGATATGATAAAACTGCTTACAAGATGGCTCAGCTTCACCTCTTTGTCTGTGGAAAGGCTGGCTAAATGTTGTGCTAAGTCAGCACTTCTATTTATGGTTACAAAACCCCTCAACCCCTCTCTCTGGGATCTATTTTATACAGTCCATAAATAAAACTGGTAACCTGAAAATGTGCAACAGATTAAGCAAAGCTTTTGTACATTAGTGTGGTAGCATTTGCTAATTAGCACCAAAAAGTACAGTTGAGGCTTACAGAGAAAGTGTTTAGACAACATCTAAAATAACAAGTCAAAACTCTGACCTGGTGATGGAGCTGGACGGAAAGCTTAGCATCACTAGAGAGATAATGCATCCATAGAGCAATATGACGGTTTGTTCAGTTCAACAGAGAGACATTAATTGAAACAAATGATAGATACAACAAAGACATTAAATTTAAAACCATTTGTGAACGTCGTGGTGATGCCAGAGGGAAAAGCCGCCAATGTTGTAATAATTCATCGTTTTGGTGCCATGAATGTCAGTACACAGAGTTGTAAAAGATCATCCACATTTGCTATCTTACTTGAGTTGTATTTTATTTCATCGTCGCTGGTGATTGTACAATAAAGGAAAACCAAAACCATGTTCGGTCATCAATAGTGTGTCATATTTGGTTTTGGTTGTTACTTCTCTGCACTTCTTGGCCTTATCTTCTTATTTGAGCTCAGAACCTCATGTTCACTGAATTACAAAAGAAGCTAATGTGTAATTGAAGCACTTGTTGATTAGAGTCGTAGCAATCAGCTGGCAGAACTGGGTTATTCATTATAATTGCAATTTTTCTCATCTTTTACTCTTTTCCATTGCTTCATAATTAGTCATTTAAAGCAGCAGAGCCAGTAAGACAGCACTGATCCATTATCAAACGTTTAAAACTTAAACTTACTCACATTTGTCTGACTTCGTTAATGTTCTGTTTTTCACTGTTAGTATAGAGAAAGTTACAGCTAGAGTGGGATCACTGCTGGGTGAATATATGTCACACTGAGAGCGTTAATGAAATTTACACACTTGCCAAGACTAACACCTTGGGATGTCTTGGCATATTGACAAAAGTTGTACTGGAGTTTAATCTATTTGGCTCATCAGATTCTTTTGTAAAGAAGGTCTCTGGTTTAGTGTTTGTCTAATTGTTTCCTAATCCCAACATGATGCATGTCCTTCCCTATTCCCTCCTTGGATGTCATGTCTCACACTAGCTACCCATTACTTGTATTTTTACATTCTCGACTTTTGCGTTGTCCAACTATCCCCAAACTGGTTCTCCCAGTGTTAGCCAATGCATCCTTTGTCTTATGCAGACGGAAAACTGTCAGTACAGCTGTGCATAATGCAGTCCATGTGTAAGTGAATCAGATTTTGACATGAATAGAAGAGAATAGACCATTGAAAAGCATTGTGAGTGCAGGTGTGGGTTACTGAGAAAATCTGGAGAGAAGCCAGTTTGGGAGAAGCTGCAGACAGCTGTCCTTACCTGCCTGCTCGACTCTCTAAGAAGCAGCTATAAATAGAAAGAGAGAATAATCATAATACAGCTCTGGACAGCAGAAACCTTGCTCCTATTACCTCTGCAACTGCTGCTATGTAGCTCTGGAAAAAATGCTGTCTTGGTAGTAGTTATCTGAAAATCAGATGGAAATAATGGTCACTTTGCAGCTACATTTAATCCTAAATCTGTATTTTTCTGGATGAAACCCAAATGTGGGTTGAATTGAATAAAGGACTGAATCCTCTGTGAGTCTGCAAACTAATCTTTATCTAAAAAAGAGTCCAAATCTGTCTAAATACAGTCAAAGTAAATCACCTCTGTGTTTTCTATCTGATTTCAGGCTGGTCTACCATACTCCCACCAATGCTGGCTTTCCTCTACTGCTTTGCTCAGATCGGACTGGAGTGGACTTCTTACCCGCCATGAGTCACCTTGACTTTGTTTGGGAGTGTGAATCCCTGCCACTGGACAACCACAACAGCCTGCAGAGTCCACTGCCTCCGTCCTCACCAGCTTGAGAGTCTGTGGCGAACCTGGCTTGTGGCCCCAGAATCTGTCCAAAAGCTGGCTGGAGTGAAGCTGAGCAGCCACTTTTCACATCCTGCAAAATCTGTCTGTAAGCTAAAACCCTTACGAAACTCTCAGAGGAGAGAGTTTCCTGTACTTGGGTGAAATTTAAGTGCACACGAACTGCAAAAGAATGAGTCTAATGCCGTAAATTCAAGGAAGTGTACATAAGCAGTCTTTGCAGTTCAGTTTCAAGGCATGTTTACAACCCACTAAGCCTTACTGATTCACCATTATTCTGAGAAACAGTAAAAGGAAATATAGACGCTGAATCTGTCTCGGTTATGTGACTCTGATAAGATATTGCTCAGTAAGCTGGCGAAATGCTAATTCCATATTTACTGTCCTTTAGCTCGACACAAAGGCAGTTGTGTATTCAGGTGCAGACAATAGGCTCACAGGGCTGAATAGAGCCCTGGGAACCTGATCAATGTCATTATTTCCTCTGCAGAGGCAATTTAGACAAAGTGGAATGAAACTAATATTTGTATATGAATTATTCCTAAAGTGAAAGAAAGACTACACAGTATATTTGAATTCAACACATTGACTGATGACATTAATCCACTGGAGAACAGGTTATTATTATTATTATTTTTTTTTTACATCCGTGCAAAAAATGCTAAACAAAAAAACAGACTTTATTATTTCTAATCAACTTTGTGTCTGCAACTCCTTCAATCTTAAGATTCATCCATGCATTCATTAAATCCTTGTATTCAAAATAAAATTATAGATACCCATCAATACATCCACTGTTATGCTGTGTAAGAAATCGACAACCTTTTTGGTAGAAAAGTTGTTAAAGAACTTTTATTAAGGGTTAATGATAAAACTGAGAAAACTAGGAACAATTTGCATAAATGGACAAAATGCAAAAATGTGTTCATGTCTTAAACATCTCATATCAAGTCTGTGGCACTGATCTCTCAGTGCTCCTGGACTGTTGCTCTTCAAAAATAATCCAGTAATACTTAATTTATTTGTTTTCAAACTGAATGCCTTTTTGTGTTTGTTACAGATGCTAGTTAATCAAGTTTAGAATCTATTTGTTTCTGACTCTTTTTAACCTCAGTGAATATGTTCATACTGACAATATGTGTCATACAACCATTGAAACTGTCGCTCTGTGATCTAAACACTTCATTGGACCTCTGGGCTGTACCAAGCTTTACCAAGACTCACTAAAATTCATTGCGGTCATTTCACTTAACCATCCATTGGTGGATTTTTCAACTACTTCCAATTATTTTGGGGGTTTCTGAACATGAAAGCATTTACTGGTGTTAATTTGCACTGGAAGGGAATGTCCATTATTGACCTGAACAAGCAAAAAGATCATTGTAATAATCAATAATATTGCATTGATCAATGATAAAAGATACAAATTTGCAGATCCTTCATCTTGAAACTGCTCAAGAGTGAATCGGATGACTTAAAGTAGAAGAAAAGGTTTTAGCTGTTTGTCCAGCGATGGTTAGTTTGACTCCATTACTTGGTGTTAATAAGTTATCGCATTTATAAGTGTTTGTGTCTACTCTTAACATTTCATATCACAACAAACATGCAAGTTTTATCAACAGTTTTATTAAGACAAACAGTTATGTTTTAGCAAGGACTAAATACGCTGCTTTAATGAGCTTATCTGTGCTTTATTGTGTCTTCTGAGCCTAGAAAGTGCCTTTCTGCAAAAAGAAATCTGATCCTCTTACTATTCAAACTGCACAGTAAGGAAAGCAAACAGCTTCAGGAGATGGCATCTGAGAAGATTAGTTTAAGAATATGTTAATTTTAAGTCAGTGGTGCCATTGCTGAAATTTATCATTTACATAAAACTCTCACGTTGCCTTTGGCCTGCTGCTTTTTTTACTTTCCTGCCATGACAACTGAGAGCTTCCAAGGTTTATTTGTCTGG
The DNA here is from genome assembly GCA_962446985.1 of Xyrichtys novacula. Taxonomy (NCBI): domain Eukaryota; kingdom Metazoa; phylum Chordata; class Actinopteri; order Labriformes; family Labridae; genus Xyrichtys; species Xyrichtys novacula. Next base: position 17,314,431 of record OY660874.1, on the reverse strand, counting down.
GTTCTCAATCAGTAATCTGCCTTACCTGCACAGGTCTGCGGTTTTTAATTTGGTCAGTATTTGATTAAAAGGTTGAATAATTAATTGGCAGATAAGTGTGTTATCTGGAGTTTGTTTTTCTGGAGTGTCTTCATTTGTTTATATGCGTTTGCTCAGGATTAGTACACCTTGAGAAGCATTAGAAAGGATCATTGTGGCTGAGGCCTGGTGGGGCCCTAAGACTGTGAGGTTTATCTCATGTAAGAAGATCAGCTGGAGAATACACCTGCTGTGTTACACCTTCAAGATAATCCGCCATGTCAAAGAGACTAAAAGCACACAGACGGTACATTGCATCCCCCAAAGACAGCAGACAAGTGTACAGTATGTATAAAATATTTATTTTGAATAGTACAGTATGTTACTGTTCAAAACAAAGAGTCATCATTGTGCTTGAAATAGTTATATTTCTCATCACGTGGAGTGTGAACAAAGAGGCATGTGCATAATACATTAACCATTCATAAATTTTTATACTTTTCCTTTAGAATCCAAACACTGCAATATATTTGTGCATATATAGATTTAATATATGTGTGTAGGGTATAGCTGTTTGGCAGCTATGTGGAGCTGACCACAAAAATACTTCTGTTCTATGAAACAGTTTCATTGAGATGGTAGTAAATTAGAAATTGAACTCTAGTTTTCTCACTGCAGGCCTGGAAATGGGTCGATACGAAAGGCACAGTGTTGCATGCGTTTATTCAAATAAGTGACTTCAGGTAAAAGTAACGACATGATAATGACAAGTTTGGTGATTGGACCTTTCTGTATAAATGTTGCAGTATATAGCAACATATTGCTTTTAAGGGTCTTGTCTGAGTGTTTTAGCCTACTTCTCATTTTAGTAACACATCCACACTGTATTGCTGAGAAGTTCTGCCAACTGAGACAGGTAAGCAAAGACCTCATTTTTTATCTTTTTAGTTATTTATGTATGAAAATCTCTCAGATGCTGTTCCTGTCTAGTTAGTTTAAGAGGTAAAGGGAGTTAAAAAAAGAACTGTGTATTGACAGTGTAAAAAATACAATACACATTAATACAAAGGAAACACATATTTGAAATCTTTTCAGCTGAAACCAGTTAGTTTATCATACTTTTGGATGAGCTTGTTGAAAAATAAGGTGATCTGTCTGTTTTATAAATCAGCTTTGGCAATACAAGTCTTTCAAACATAACCTTGCCCTTCTAGCTTAAAAACAAAGAACTAGAAATATAACATATTTCTATTTTTCTTTGTGTGAAAAAAACATTCAAAAAAATAAGGTAAGACTGAGCTGGTAAAGATGCTTGCAAAATAAGTTTCATTGTAGTTGAAGACCAATAAACCAAGATCTCATCATGTACTGAGCCATCCAGTCTCTAAGACAGAAACTGTTTTATTTCTGTAGTAACCTTTTATCAAATACGTTTGTTGATGAAAGCTGTCAGATCTTTGATAAATGCTGTGACTGCGATGGCAAAACTTTTATATCTTCCTTTCACACAGCTGTCAAAACTCCTCAGTGACACTGCCAATCCTCTGTCCATCTATTATGACTTTTAAACTCTTGACTCTTTTCTGTAGTGGCTGTGTGAACTCTCTTACAGGGATATAAATAAGTGTTTTTAGTGTTCTTCCTCTCTCCAAGAGCAGCTTGTTTGTAAAAACTGCCCCATATGGCCCCTCAAACACTGGCTCCTCACTAGAGGATTTCATTGCAGTGATGACTCTCACATTTATTTTTAGTGAGCTGAATTTTTGATGGGAGTGAATGTGTTGGAGAGAAAAACCTTTTCACCCTTGACTGTGTCCAACTCTGCTCATCTTGATAAGAGTGGAGGCGTGCAGGAAACATAAATTATCCATTTGAATAATAAATAATAAAAAGAAATAGTTATTTTTTTCTGTCTCTGTCTCCTGAAGAAAGAAAGATGCTTTTGCAGAAGTGTAAAACTTTGACTGGTGATCTAAATAGAAAATAATTATCGTTTCTGTTATGGGCAGTGTATAAATGAATTCCAGTGTAACAATACTCTAGTACATTAGTGAATATTAATGTGAAGTGTTTTCGCCAGTAGGCTTGCAGTATTTCATACATTACTGAAACTATTTTTTTGGTCATGTAATCACTGTATTCTATTTCCCAATCAGAAAGAAAACTATTTATAAAGAAAAAAACTGAAAATACGCAAAATTATTTAGTGTTGTTTTCTCAAATTATAGTTTATTGTAAAAATTGTAACAATAGTGACAAAAGGTGTCACGCTTTCATGACATCTTCAAACACTTGCCAAATTTCCAGGACAACTGTCCAAACCTTTATCTTAATGTGCAAACCCCCCCCCCAAAAAAAAAAATAAAAAATAAAAAAATAAAATAAAAACAAACAAACAAAAAATAATGCAATAAATTAAAATAAAATAATAACAATAATAAATAAATAAATAAATAAATGAATAAATAAATAGAAACTGTGATTGAAACATTTTTTAAAAATAAGCAAAAACTCAAATTCAAGGAGCTGGGATGATGGTTTCAAAAGAAAGATAACTGTTCTTTGAACAACCATTATAAACATGGATATGTACACTTAAGTACATGGTGTAAGTAAATGTACTTTGTGACATTACATCTCTGGTTCAAGAAGAACAAGAATGACCGCTGATATCTTATTATATAGATTATTATATATAGAAAACAATCTATTAAGGTCCTCAGTCTTAGTAGTCTGTAGCGATCCGTCAAGCAGTTCAGTTTTTTTTCTAAACTGCGTCATAGTTACCAAAAATAGACATAGTTTATTTTTTTATCAGTGTGTTAACATTGAACACACAGTTATTGCTTGTCTCTTACTTGATGGTTGATATAGCTCTTCTAATTGACAGTTCTTTAATTAAACAACTTAAGAGTTTGGTAATCCCCCCACCCCCCTCCCCCATTTTTAAATGTATCCATCCTTATATCTATCCTTTCTTATATCTATTGACTCATATAGTTGTCCTTCGCACCACCCTCTTACATTCATATACAGATATTTATTTTTGGTAAACAGTTTGATGTAAACTGGGAAACTAGGGCGAAAGTGTGTAAGGGTTATTATGTGAGTCTGTGTCCTTACAGTAACTTAAAAGCTAAATCTAAAAACAAAAGCTGATTTTCAAAAATATTTTCAATCATACATTTCTTTTGTAAACTGCTTCCTCTGTAAACTATGTTTCAGCCCATTTATTCTCCTTTTATGAAATGTCACATATTATAAGGATCTTGGTTGTCTGCTCAGTTGACTCCCACTTCAAAAGTGCATTTAGGGGACAGATAAAAGCTGCAAGCAAGTTGATATGATATCCAAACATCGGTCTCAGACAAAGCAATCACATTCCTGAAAGAGATCGTCTGCATAGGAAACAACATCCCTAAACTTTACAGGTTGTACTTTTGCCTCCTACTCTAAGGTGAACCTGCATTACACAGTTTCATTGGATGATGTTATTTTTTCTTGAAACATATATTACATCCTGCATGCTTAATGTGAGAATGCTCCTCAGCAGACAAAAAAGGGCAAGAAATTATGGCTAAAACAAGGTTTCAGTGACTATCTAGATATTATAACATGAACAAGCCTGTTCTTTGATTTCATTATTTTACATTCATTTATTTTAGAAATACTGTGTAAAGGTCATTCCAGCCAATATTTACTGAAGGACACCATGTTGGGCTCTCATACAGAGTATCATGTGTGTGGTAGTGCTGTAGTTTTAATACATATGGATTACTAAAATGCATGTCTGTCTTACTGCTGTCAAATGACTTGCATTTGTCATCATGCTCATCTGCCCACGGTTTATGGAAAAATCAGCTCTCTGTAAAAATCTGATTGCATGGCCAGAGTTATCTGTTGTATAATTCATAACCATCCTGACAGTTGATATAATAAAAGACTTAATCAATTGCTTTAGGAAATCACTCTGTAAATGTTTCAACATCTGCAAAGACTGTCCTTTCTCACTGTCACTGTGAAATAATGTAAATGACTTGCTGCCTGGCCCCTATAATCAAATATGCACCATCGTCTGTGTGAGGGACATGACTACTTTATGTGGCATGCAAAGAGTCTCATATAAATGATTCAATAACAAACCACTGGGTCATGCTGTTCTATAAGACTCTTGCATTACAACAAGGTCCTGCTGAGACTCCTAAAATCTGACATAGTCAGTAGATTCTGGACTGCAAGCAAATCATTCAGGCTAGTTTCCATTCAAATACAATGGAAAAATACATCAAACCTATGTACAAATCTTGCATTTAAAGTTTTTATGTAACCTCAGACACCAAGAGCTGGACTATGACCTCGCCTTCCATTGCTTACCAACGGGTACACCCCTACACTGGAGGCTGGTGTGTCCTAAAGACAGCACTGTCACCTTTTGTAGAAGGTGTAGCTTCAGCTAGCCGAGTAATACTGACATTACTGGATTACAGCTGAGTTTAGACTTCATTGTTTTGGATGAGCCACCCTTCAAGAGAAGAATTCCTCTTTGTCCATTTCTGGTGAAGCAGGTCGAGAAACATCAAAAAGAGGCTGCGGTGAGCCAGGACTCAATTTCCGTTCTTTGAGGAGGTTAAGAGCTTCTGTGAGTTGTGCCTCAAGGCTGGACACTCGGACACCCAGGCTCTTTATGTCGTCCTTTAGCTCCAGCTTGAGCTCCTGAAGTGAGGCCTGCAGAGTTTGCTCTGGGATGGGGTAGAAGGGATGCCTTGTCTCCGGAGGCTGGACGGGGCTGCGGTCCTGTGGCGTCAAACGGCAATCGCCCACTTTGTCCAGACGCAAGTCACTTTTTGTGATCCCACTGTCACATGAGTCCGTTTTCTTTAAAGACATCTGAGAATCAATCACCTTGGTCCGTTCAGGTAACGTCTCCATGGATTCAGCTTTGGACACTTGATTCCAGTTGTCAGCTTTGGCCATGGACTCCTTGAAGCGACCCCAGCCTTTAGCTTTGGGTAGTTCAGCAGCACGGCCTCCAACCAGAGATACTGGAGCTGGCACTTGCAGCTTGGACTTCTCTGAGGGAGTACTGATGGGGGGAGTTGAAGATGACGGCGTGGATGGTGAGGGTGTAGCAGGGCTCTCTGTCACAGTTATGATGCTGGTGGTTGTAATGGCTGTGTTAGCCATTGGGACATCCACATACATGGGCCCTTTTTCAATGTCCTGTTCATCAAGTTCTGGTTTGTCGGTCCCCAAGCGGGCCTCCTTCTGTTGTCGAAACCGCTGAAAGAGTTTCCGTACTGGGTGATCTGGAGGCAGGTTCAGAGGGGCTTCATTTTTACGTCTCTGTCGCTCCTCCTCTTCTCGCTTCACATCACTGATCTTTCGGAAGACGATCTAAAAGAGGATTTAAAGATGACTTCATCAACATGGTTACACTCATCACTTTATTGATTCTATGGTAACTCGACCTTTCACGATCAGTTGTGTCATTTAAATAGAAAATAATATTACAAAACAATTGATTCATCTTCAGTTGATTGAACAGGTGCACTGACTAAAGACTGTACAGTCTGTGAGAGTACATTGTTTCAAAATGTCTATGCCTCCGAAATGTCACATCAAATAGGCAATTCCCACGACACAAAGGGAAAGTTCACATCCTGCCTCTGGCTTCAGCTGGTGGAGACTCTCTGTCAACTTCTTCACAGCTCCTAATGAATGGTTTACAGATATTTGTCAACTGTTTTAGCTTCTGTGCTTGTGAATATTGTTTGGCGCAACACATTGACTCTACCTGCGTGTTCAAAATAAATCCTATTTAACCTCTGTTGCCATTGAAAGGCTCGGACATTCATTGGCTTGTAAAGATTGGGAATTCTTAGAGAGCGAGTTAGTGGATCTTGAGTTGGGATCGAACTCAGTGGTTGTAGTATTTGTTGTTGAGGAGTCAAACCAGCAATTCACAAGATTTATTTGCTAAATAGTATTCTACTGTTTCTTATCAATGAATGATTATGACCTAATGAGATAAATGATATAAGAAAGTTGTGCAGCCACACTGGTCCAAATCAATTATTATCAAGCATGCATAGCACAGCCAAGCGCCATCCTCTGGCTAAAAGCCTCAACCCAAAAAAGCACCTCTTTCCTTATCTTATACTGGTAGACTGGTCACACAAGTGTATAGGACACAGCTCACTTTTTTGAATTACTAATAGGTTTTCTTCACTTCAATTTTTAATGGAGAATACAATGTTTGACAACATTCTCGCATTTCTGTTACCTCAGCCTAGCGTCCTGGCCAACCGCTTGGTCTAGCCTTTAGCATCTGGAAAGGGAGGAGGCTTTCCTAACTGTAACCATAAGTAAAAAACCCTGAGATCTCTGGAGCTGACTTATCAATAGGTGAGAATATATTCTTTGTTTTTGTTTATTTTTAGTCTTTTGCGTCTTTTTATTGTGTCCAGACTGGTTCTTGGTTTTTAAGTCAAATTGTGAAATTGATATTTGATCAAAATAAAGACTTACTGGCCAAGAATGGAGAACTGCAACTTAAACTCTAAAATAAACACTAAAAATTAGGTGTTTTTAGTTATTGGAACCAAGACCCTATAAAAAAATAAGTCGGTACTTTTTGGCCAAACTTATTAAAAGAAACATCATTTCTAAATTTCTGTGAACTTCATTGTGCTTTTCTTCATAGCAATTTGTTACTGTTGTCCCTATATTTCAAAAATGCTGATAGGTGTTTAACTTTATATCGATTCGGCATTGTGTTTTCATTCCATCATTTTTTTGTAACCTATTTTTTCTCACAGCTTTTTCATGGAGCTAAAATGCAGTGAGCACAAAATCATCCATCATTTGATAGAAGACAACCTTCATTTTTCTTGTCAGCCTCATTTCAAGACTGTTCTCACAATTCAAACTACTCAAATGTTGAACATTATGTGTGCCACATTTCCCAAGTACAACCTCACAACTTACACATGAAGGCAGCTTTTGGCTTATTGTTTGATCCATCTCTGGATTCCCCGACGTATACATACAGAAGGTATAGTACCCTGGTGAATAGGGGCTTTAATGCAGCAGATGAAATTGCCTCTGAATATACAAGCAATTCAATCTCTCTTGCTCTCTCTCTCTCTCTCTCTCTCACTCTCTCTCTCTCTCGGGCGGGCTAACCTTGTCATGAATGAGGTAATGACTGGTAGCTACACTTGAGTTGATCACAGCTGTTCACTTCTGGATGAAGGTTGTTGGAGTGGCTCTGACATACAGAAATCGTTTAAGTTTAGTATGTGTTTCTTTGATCTGTGTAACACGTTTGAGCTTTGATTAAATTAAATGTTAAATTAAATTTCTTACATAAACTGATACCTTGATCATAATGTGTTGGATATGACGATACTAAAGCTGCCTTAGCAGTCTGAGCTTTAAAATACCAGTAGATGTTTTTCTGCTCTGGACAAAATCGGGTATTATGGTTGATGAACTCTGAAGATGAGGCGTACACCAGTGAAAACTCATAAGTGGGGATATCGTAGAATTTCACCTCATTTTACATTTTAAATAATCTCCAACTTCTGACCAGCTGGTACTTTGACAATGTAGTAACAAATGAAAGCCTGTGACAGATGGGCAAATGGCTAATTCCTGCTCAATTGCTTCGTATTAATTAATGTTGGAACAATGTCACATAAATCAAGATGCTAAGTTAACTTAAGATTAAATATTAAATTTGTATTATCACAAAGAGAAGGTGCAGAAAAATGCAGTAAGCACAGACATCCTCAGTGCTTGTTCTACTTCATCTTTAAAAAGTAGGGTGGTAAAACACCTGTTGTGACTCATGACTAATATGAAAACACTTCAAACTTGCCAAAAAAGCAAGCAAGAGGAAAAGTACAGGTCAAAAGAAGTGAAAATGAATCTAACTTGATTTTACAAATGAGTTAATCAGCATAATTTTTTTTTTCTGAGGTCAAACCAAGGTTTTGATGTAATTTATGATAACATCTGTTCCTCTGATTTAATCACAGTCTAACCCCCTCCCCCCACAGCTACATTCAGCATAACCTTTCTTTTCCTTCTCAAGTAAACATTTATTTAAACTAACAACTCCTGCTCATATTTAATCCTTTAGCAGGTAAGACACAGAGTGACTTTAAAAGTTTAAAAATAAATGCAGACTATGGGTGTCCATGGTTAAGAGCAGACTGCAGAGGTCCATCAAAAGAACAGAAAAAAAAAACTTGGCAGTATCGCACCAAAGTGGATCAGCCACAGTGTGCTGTCAGATGAGCTGCAGGGGACCAAATTTACAGTTACCTGCTGCTGTGTGAAAACTCACATAGGATCTGACATCAAGCAGTTTGAAGATGTGACTATTACGGGACTACTTTTATTTAAACAACACATATTGTTTGGATGTACTGCAAATATACTTTTTGAAAGTTACACATATTCAAAATTATTCTCTTTTTGTTCTTCTCGGTTATGAATGGTCACAAAAATAGTATTGGAAATTTCAGTGTCACTCATTTACAACATACAATACATTGGGTTAAATTGAAGATAAAGTTGGCAAAGAATAGTGTATGCTTTTGTATCTGTATTCATAATTCTTCTGACCCAGAAGCACAGAAGTAATATTTAAAGACATGTAGTTTACAAGTCAAATGTGAACTGAGTGGTGTGCAACATGTTCTTTCTTGATAAAATTGTGCTGACTTACCCTTTTTCGCAGGTTGTAAGTAAGCAGCAGATTCCTTGAGAAGTGATTGGAAAAAGCTGTGTAAAACTCCAGCACCTTCTGCAGGGCGTCACGTTTAATGACATGAAGATCACAGTAGGTCAGGGCTCGGACGTTAGCGCAGGCTTGAGCCAAAGTCACCTCTTTCCAGAAGACATCCCCAAATACATCCCCCTTACCTGCAGAGAGAGAGCACAGAGTTAACACCGGCTGTTTGCTCAGGGTTTCTGCTGTAGATTTTTGCTGTGTTTTACCCATTTACAACACAAAGTTTGTCAAAAATTGGCCCAAAATTTTTAACCCTTTCACCTTTTCACATGTTAATTTTCTTGATGTCTGTTCCTGCAACTGACCGGGGCTTGATTTTGTTAGCTGGCCGTGCATGAAGAGTGCACCTTTCATAAAGTGATTTAAATACATCCTTGGTGCTGTTCTAACCAACTTGGCATTTCAACTTCTAATTTAGTCTAAAAGGCTTAAAATGTCTTTACAATGTCTTACAGATGGTTTAAAAATGCATAAATAAGTGTGTTTTCACTGCTTCTGTATTCTTTTGCAACTTCACAGTGGAAATATAAAAGGACGCAGTGTCATATTTCAACATGTGATGACTTTTTTAACAATAATCAGACAACAGCACATATTAACAATCAACCATTCCTGGATAATGTTATTCTTTCAAGAGTTACACAACAATAAAGAGAGTTTATCTTTTAAAAGAGTGATTGTAATGGCTAGCTTACTTTAAACTAATTAGCTACTTGCGGTGTTAGATAATTTACACGACACAGTAGAAAAGACTTATAACTTGGTTTATGGCCAAGAGATCCATTTGCCAAAATTTCCCCATCCACTGCAGTTAAACTTAAATTATGCGATCAGTACGGTGAAGCGGTTAATCTTCCCACTCAGGTGGAAATGTTGGAGGAACATGGCTGCCGTGAGAATGTGTTGATGAAGCCAGTACATCTTCCAACTCAATATCATAAACCTATAAACGAAGCTACCTCCAGCGTTTGACCAAGCAAAATATTCATCAACTTGGTTTTAAATGACCCCAAAACACCACATTTGTTCTAAGTTTATTTATATATTTATTAAAAAAAGCAATATTCATAACTATCTCTGATAAACAGTAAGTAATCACATTAGGAGCTACTGAATACTTTGGCAGACCAGTCTAAGGGATAACAAATCAAACAGCTCCAGCCCGAGGACTAGATGAGATGTTTGTGAGCTTGATATGTTTCTGTGCCTCAGTGCCATTAGGTTAATGAGAATTTGATTCATGGTAGTAACTTGTTTATCACTTACGGCTCCATTATAGCCTCCATCTGGGTCAGTGGTATTATCCTGACAATACATTGATTGTTGCACAGAGAACCCACTGGCAGGTTATTGATGAGGAACAGTCAGGATAGTGTCACCGGTACAGCCAGAGCATGCCATCCATTATTCACTTAATCAATCATTAGGCAAATTAGAAGAGAGTTTAAAAAGAAAAACTCTATTGGGATTTCGCCGAGGCAGCAAAAACAACAGAAAAGATCTATTTTGTTGTATCTCGGTACAGCTTCCTGTGTGAAAACACTCCGCAGTGCAACACAGGAGGACCTGGGTACATCAATATAGGAAATCTCAAGGAAATTGGTTCTTCATTCAGTCACATGGACCTTAATCATTCTTTTTAGTCACATTTTTTTCTTTTTTGACGTTGCATTTAATTGACACAGGTGTCTGATTTGTGTGTAATTTTGGTGAGTAGATTCTTATTTAAACACTCAATAGAGCAATCTTAATTTTTAACGGTAGATATCTTTTTAAGCATGAGTCTAAAAATCACTCCCATAATGCTTAATTTTTGGTCTCCACCCTCTCCCAAGGGAAATACAGGCTCTTTAGCTACTTAATATAGCTAGCTGCTTGCTTTGTGAGTAATGATGTCTTACTGAGACCGCCTTGGTAAAGATTTTAAATAATATTAGATTAAATTATGATGCACAAAAGGTGACAGTGTTGGTTCTGCTGGATCTTAGTGCTGCCTTCGATACAGTAGACCACACTATTCTTTTAAACTGCCTAAAACACCTTGGTCCCACAGGTGCTGTTCACAGATAGTTCATCTCCAACCTGACAAACAGGACATTCATGGTAAGTGGAGACACGTGTTTCTTCAAAGTCTATAAAATCACATGTGGTGTACCCCAGGGTTCGATTTTAGGCCTTGTGCTTTTTAACCTGTACATGCTCCCTCTTGGCGGTGTCATCAGGAGACATGGAATCAACTTCCACAGTTATGCTGATGATACACAGCTCTACATCTCTGTGTCTCCTGATGACACCAGGCAAATGGACGCTCTTTTTAACTGCATTTTAGATATCAAATCCTGGATGGCAGAAAACTTTCTTCAGCTTAACCAGGACAAAACTGAGGCCATGTGTATGTAGCTTAAGGTGTACTTTTAAAAGACAGTTGTGCAAAGCTGTAGAAAAAGATGCTATTAAAAGGTGAAGCTGGGTCCAGTTGTTGATACAGGTTATAATTCTCTGTAGGTTCATTTTTAGAGGACACTTCCCTTCAGATTGTTTAGAACATCATTATTATTAGATTTCAGTCTATCACCTGGTTAGTGCTGGATTTCTGTATTGCTCCTGCTCCTTTAATGCACAGCTGTGTGTCTATGAATTGTGCTGACAAAGCAAATCCCTCATGTAAAGAAAGATGTTATTTAACACAAGAAATGTTGATTTTCTTTGATAGGAATTAAGATGAAGTAAAAAAAACAAAGCCCAAAATGTTAGCCCAAAGGATTGTGGATCTATGACAAACATATCCTTGTCCAAGTTCATGACTCAGCAGTCAGCAATCCCCCGAATAGCAGCTTTCACTGCAGTCAAGAAGTAAAAAGCTGCAGGCATAGACAGAGACAAAAGCAGGATTTTGACAGCTACACTTTGTTTACCAACACTTGAGGCGAATTTAAGTGAAATGTGTTGTTTTTATTGTCCTCATTGCAGACAAACTACAAGATAGAAAAGTATTCCTGCATCTGTTTTTCAGTTTGATGTCATCATTTTTTGCAGTTCAGAAAATTTTAACTGTATCTTCTGAAAAAAGTGAGCTGATCTGGGACAGCTCCTTTGATGGGGGAGAGTGGCAGGCCTTGACTGCCTCAGTTATAAAATAGAAATAAGTGATGAATCCATTATTAATTACAATAAAATGCTAATGGTGTCAAAGTTTTTCAAAGGGTCTCATAGACACGATGCGCATGTTGATTTTACTGCAAAAAGATACATTTAAGATTCAGTCAAAGTAAAAATTGTCTGATGTCAGGAACTGCAGGTTTAAAACCCATTTTTTCCACTTTTACAACAATCTTAAAGTTCTTGGTGAACAGCAGTGAAGAGTAGAAAGTAGCATAGAGATGAGAATGCGGACTGTATTTAATAAGGCAGGGCAACAATAAAAGACGGGAAAACAAGAATATGGCTGCTATGGATTTAGGATTGTCATCAGGCTAAATTATCACCACAGTTGTAAAACCCCATTGGTAAAAGGATTCTGTGATTTATTTCTACAACAGCAGCAGATGCAGAATTTCTTTCCAACTTTATTATATTTAAGAATATTTCCTACATTCCCTCTGTTTCTTTGTGGTTTGGTCTCACATAAAGACCATGAGTCAACTTGGATTGGATCACTCACATATTGGCCTCATTTTTCACATTCAACAAAGAATGTCTGGGCGCTGTATTGACTCTCTGGAGAAGGTTTTTTTCTGCACTTTCTGCATAGCGATGTTAGTTTATTTTTAATTGAACACAGGAAACTTGTTCCCTTAGAGTATCCATGTATAAAATCAGTTCGTGAAACTTATTTGTGTAAGACTTTTTCAAAAAACTGGAAATCACATGCTTAGAGATGCACAGGAATTCACATTCTTTCTTGATAAAAACATGCTCTGAGGTTGTCATACTAAGGAAAAATGACTTATTATTCATCCAGCCAATTCTGAATGATAAAAAATGCCAAGCATTGAAAAAATAGGTTTCAAATTTGTGAAAAATGGGCAGTTATCTCCGCTCTAGGATGATATGGGTGTGCTGACTCAGTGTACAAAACCACACTCTAGCCGCTTTCAAGTGTCAATCATCTCCACGGTAAGGCTTAACAAATGGATGATGGACCATCACCAGCAGATGACTGGGGGTTATGTAGAAACAAAGGTATATTTTAGGCGAAGAATTATTGTTGATTTTCATGTACCATAGTTTCCTTAAATCCTGTGGGATTTCAGGCAGACTTTGAAGCCACGTGTTTGTTTGATCCAAGCTGGATATTGATCTGTGGTCGTATGAAGGTACTGGCTGGAATGACAAGAAGCTCGGTCTTTAACAGGTTAAACCGAAGGTCCCGTTACCACATCTATTTAGAAATATCAGCAAGGCATGATGAGATCTGAGCTGAGACAGCTGTGTTATTTGGTGGGAAATAGGTATAAACAGCACAGCAGTGAAATGGGAAACAATGAGAGCAGATTGCAGAAAGTGAGATTGTGTACACTGAGAAAAGGAGAGGACCAAGCACTGATCATTGGAGCACCCCTGTTGCTAAGCCTTATGATTTAGATACTTCTCTTTTTCATGATACCCCAAGAGATCTCCTTTTGAGGTTGGGCATGATCCTGAGATACCAAGTTTAGAGAGTTTGGAGAGGAGGATTTAGTGGTTCAGTGTGTCAAAGGCAGCAGAACTGAGGACTGACCACCACCTCTGGCTGATCGCAGTGATTTTGTTACTGACAGATGAGCAGTTTCAGTGAAGTAGCCCTGCCTTAAGCTGATCACATTAGGATCAAACAGGTCACTGTTGTGCATAAAATCAGAGGCCTGATTCAAGATTCTGTGCTCAAGAATTCTGGACGGGAAGGGCTAAAGTGAAACCCGATGATAATTATCATCCCAGGCTGGGTTGACAGAGGGTATTCTGAGCAGCATATTGACCCAGGCTTCATTGAATGCAGTTAAGAAACCACCAGCTGATAAAGAGGAGTTGATGAAGAGCATTATTGAAGGGTTACATGTAGGTTTAATGGTCTTCAGGAGGCTTGTAGGTTTGGAGTCAAGTAAAAGCATTGAGACTTTGTTTTGGTTGAGTAGAGAGTATGGGCTAAGTGAGGCGCTGTTTGCTGGTGGCTGCAGCTGAGTTGGTCAGGCTCAGAGAATTGATGACTGATGGTGGATACTTCATCAGTGAAGTATGAGGCGAACATGCACAGAGTCAGCATAGTAAGTGGAGAGCGGAGTGAGTTAAACACCAAGAGCAGTTATTGTGTAGCACAGATCTTGCTTTGATAAAATACTTCTTTTTGGCATTGTTTAAAAGGAGAGGCAAGATTTTACTGATAACCATTAATTTATTACATTTACTTTAAACCCTTCAAATGTAGAGCTGCCCTAATTGGCATTTTTTAATATCAATTCAAAATTTCCTTTACATGGACTTCAAGTTTAAGACATTAAAGCTTAGGGATCCACCTCTCAGGCACCTCACTTACCTAAAATTGCCACCACCTCGTCATCCTGAATGACCTCCAGTGACCCTGACACCACGAAACAGAGACTGTCCACACTTTCACCAGCGTGGTAGATCAGGTCACCAGGGGCGCAGTGGATGGTCTGAAACTCCATGGCTAGTGCCCTCAGACACCCATCGCTAGCCAGACGGAAAGCCGGGTGCTCTTTAAAAACTTTTCTGTTGAGATGGACGCAGATGTCTGCTCTCATGTCCTTTGGACAAATCTGAAGCACCTATCAAGTAAAAAATAGCAGAGAAAACAGCTCAGGGATTTTGTCTACAATCACATGTTTATGACTTCAGATGTTTATGGAATCTCAAAATGATTAAAATGAAAATTGGCAGTTTAAAGAAAAATCATCCTAAATATTCTGTAGACACTTCTATTATTTATTTAAGAGAAATAAAACAGCCTCCACCCTGATATTGATCCACCTATCACAGTCTATCTTTTTCACTGGCTTTAGGAGAGTCTACAACACAAGTGAACTGTTCATTTTCATCAAATCCTGCACAGCACTTCAGTTTAATGTTGATGTTTTATAATGTAACATGGAAGCTCCCAGTCCTGCAGCCTCTCCGGTAAGTGTCAGCAAGCAGCAGCATATCGTTCAAGTACACCTAATCAACAGGATGCCAGGCAGTCATAGGACTGCCTTTAAAACAAATCTCTTTGAAGATGAATGTCAAGCAGGGAGGGATTAGGTGCCATTTTTAGACCCTTTAGTGTTGCCTGAAGCCAGACAAATAAATAATACATAAGTGCAGAGAGAGAGTAACATATAAAGAGGCTACAGTAAGTAGATAAATACAGATTAACCATTAGGGTGCATACATTTTCCTAGAAACAAAATCCCTGTCTTATAACAAGTTCTGCTTCTTATTTGAGCTCAAATAATAAAATCTTTCCCATAATTGGATTTTGGACAGTTGGATTAAATGGGATGCAGTGATATGAATTCTTTCTGGCTTCACATCAGTCAGAGAGGCACCAGTTCAATCTGTCTGCTGCAGCCTAAATTGCTTAATTTCCACACACTCAAATCATTTTAGCATCATTTAAATTCAGAGGGATGGCAGGGGGGTGACTCTCTATTACTGTACCCTAAACGCAAAAACCACTGTCACATTTTGATAATAGGAAACTCAATTTTCCCAAAGAATAAACCCTCTTGAGTTATAGAAACAAGTGAAAACAGTGAAAATGACTTTTATATAATTCAATACCCAGGAATAATTACAATAAAAGTTGTATTTTAGGGAAATAAATGAGGGTTAGGATGTATTCTAGGAACAATACACATCTTTAACCTCATGCTTTCTTTGCCCAGGCTAAAGTGTGTTGTTCCCCATCTGCTCGGACAGATTTCTGGCCGGCTCAAGTATGTTTTCAAAATAAAACTCTACCATTAATTTTAAGGGGCAGGTTATAACACTAAAGACAAGTGGTATGAGGCATTTCCCTGAGCAGGCTTGAATGGTACCTGACGCGTAATGCTTTGCTAAACTTGCTTTGATGTCAGTATTAACTAAGAGGAAGTGTCCTGAGGTATTATGACCCTCGGCAATTGATAATGCTCCTCAGAGATGAAGACATTCCTCTTGACTAAATCATATTGATGAATTTGGGCAAAATCTGACCTTTACTTGTTTTGCTTCAGCCATCAAGAACATACACATTCGATTACATTAAAATACAGCTAATACTTTACTAAATACGTCACAGTAATTAAATGTTTTTGTATTTCCTAATCAGCACATTGCAAAAAAGTTAGTCACCCTGCTCTCTTACACACTGAACATGTTGTATTTGAATTAAACAAATCATTGAAGGACTAGTGTGTATTTTGGGGGTAAAAATGCCATATATCATAAATTCTGTCTTGTCGGATCGTTGGAGTAGGATGACCAGTCCTGTATCTATCAGTCTGTTATGTAAGGATACAACAAACATTTAGGTAGCTTCCTTTGCTAGAGGCTAAAAAAAGAGGTAGGAGCTAGCTTTGCTTTGTCCATAAACAAACAAAGCAAACTCCTACTAGCAGCACCATAGAGGCTCTACAGTCAATGCATTGCACACCTTTTGTTCCGATTGTCTAAAAATAATCACATTGAGGTTTTTATTATGTAGATATTTTTGAACTTTAGATCTGAAGGCCAGATCCTGCTGTTGCCACACGCTTAAGTGTTCTTGGGGAAGAAGCTAAAGATGGTGGGCACTCTGCTTGGCATCCTCGGCAAACAGGATTGTGAATGAGTGAATGAGACATGTCATGGAAAAGTGCTTTGAGAGGTATGATGGCAAGAGGAAGCGCTTCATAAACATAGTCCATTTTAAGGTTTATTTCATCTGAAAACAGCAGTAATCACAGCGTTATCTTCAAATACCAGAATATCAAGGTAACTACAAGTAATGACGTGTATGCTTTGAAAGATGACTCAGTCTAACCTACCTTTTCGGTGTCTATACCCCGTGACATGGACCAGGTGGAGGCAATGTAGTCCATAACTCGTTCACTCAAACCCTTGGGCACCTGATAGAGCTTCAGAAAGTCTCTAACACTGTTCAGCATCTCATGGTAACGATTTGTGTTGGCGTACATCTGCTGGAAAATTGTTGTCACATTACCAAAGATGGTGGCGTAAAGGAGAGCTGAAAATAAATAAAGAAAAAAAAACAGGGTAGGGGTTAGGGTTCAGGCTTTGGTTCGTGAACTTAGCAGAAAATCATGAAAGTCATTTATTGATCTGAAGGGTCTGGTCTGCTCATGAGATAAAACATCTGACTAAACCTTTGTTAGTATAAACTTGGTGCTAGTTCTATAAATATTCATTTTTGAAGAACTGCAGATTTATGACGGTTTCCAGTGGCTTATATATTACTATAATAGTTTTGTAGGCATACATAAACATGTAAAATGTTTAAATACATGTCAATCTCAAAATCCTAGAGAAAGGAACCTGAACTGAAAATCCCCCAAACCGGAATACAAGGACATCTAGTTTCTAAAATCTAGCTATGTTTTAGAAGCTTCTAAATTTCCCAAAAATGAGGTTTTCAAGGATCAAAAATCTTCAAGCCTGTTGACAAAGACATAAAACTTTTCACAAAGTAATATATGAGGACATACCATGTTGCATAAAATTTTCTAAGATTGATGTAGAAGACCAAAATTACCCCAAAGCTGGATAAAAACCTCACACAGTGAAAACAAACGTTTCCCTGAGATGGTTCTGGCTTGTTTTATTTTCTGTTTCACAAAATGTAGTGGACAAAATTAGCCTTAAGATTTGATAATGTCACATGAGCTCTCTATTTAGTAAGAAATAAAACAGTTCAGCCCATAATGGCCTCCAAACATAATCAACAAAACTTCCCCAGAAGGAAAAACTACAATAAAAGCTTTGCGTGTTTCAATCCATCCTCTGCCAGGAACATCCAGCTAAATATACTGTGTCATGTCTTGTGAGATAAGACTCAAAGAAAAAGAAGACAGAGTATAGCAGTGCATCGCTGAGGTGGGTGAACTGGTGCAACAGCTGGTGTGTGCGTGGATCAAAGCCATCACATGTCTGCGCACTGCGTGTGTAGTGTTCTCTTGGCAATGGAGTCCTAATTAGCCCTGCTAGAAGGGACAGAGGGGAAACATGCCAGCCACACATTTCAATTATCCTCAGAAGATGACAGTAACCTGTCCGTGTGTGCGTTTGTTTGTGTGTGTTGTTTATTTCAGGGTGCACAATCAAAGTCTTGAAAAGCTGCACAGGGAATAATGCTAATTAAAAAGAGCTCGCAACTCCTCAAGGGTGAGGATAACTGTAACTTTAATCCTTTCATCACTGGTGCTCATTTGTTACGTCATGTTTTCAAGCATTTTTGTGCAGTACGATACTCTTTATCACCTTCACACAAAAGATATGCCCACCATGTTGTACCACATTTTACTGCAGGTACTGAAATCTGCAAGTTCTCACATAAAGAAAAGGTTTTAAAGAGGTTTGAGCCCATTAAATCGAAGATGATTGGACAGAAGCCTCCCTCTGAAGCTGCCAAAGTTTGGGATGATCGAAACCTCAAGCTTGAGGACAGATTGCGAAGCTCCTTCCTCTGATAAGCAGAAAAACGCTGCAACAAAGAAACTCAATCGTTCCCTGTGGAACGGCCCTTCATCTAGTTCCCAACGTTGCTCTTTTCTTGCTGACGTTCGCAACTTGGTTGCAACGTTCCCAAGCATCCAACAGCTGGCTTGTTTGAAGTTAAAAGACAGTAGTCAGAAACACGAGCCCCAGGCCTACGGTTGCTATAGAAACAGGACATATGTATAAAGCCCCCCCTTCCACCACCTCCCCACCCCTCCCCAAATCCCTCGTCACACTGTGATCTTCTACTGCCAGCACCGATCCAGTGCTGGTGGTAAAAATAGCACAGTATCAGGGCATTCATATTTCATAGAGAACAGCCATGGACTACAGTAGATTGCATCTACAACAAGCCTCCTGAGGCTGTTGCTTTTTTTGGATATTTACGCTTGAAGAGGATTTGAATCTAACAATGAAAAATTTAGACAAGTCTGAGGATGAGTTCTGTAAGTTCCCCCGAGAGCAGATTCATAAAACTCAACATTCAAAAGGTAAAAAAGAGAGCGGGGACAATCACAACTCGCCTCAGGGTTGAGATTGTAGAAGGAAAAAAAGTACAACAGAGGTGAGGAGTGATTGCAGAGGGATCAGAGGGAGCCCTGCACTAAATTGATCTAGCAGTGTCAGTTATTGCTTGGAGGTGTTGTTCACTGCGTGCAGTCACACATAATGGCATGGCACAGTACGACGCATTGAAAGTCACACAAGCTGGAGATATCTTATAAATGTTTAATAGTGAGATGTGGAAAGCAAAGCAAGCTGTGAAAATCTGCCTCCTCCTCGGCTTATTAGAGGGATTGTTAGGTAGTAACAGTGGGTGTCTTAACTACATTATAGCACAGGGCTTTGCTATTCATGTCTACGGCAAAATGGCTCCTTCTGTGTGTTGGCAAGCCTCAACAAGTGGCAGAATAAGAAACTAAGTTTCCCAAATGTAATTAAATTTTCTCTAAAATATTACCGCTGAAGTAATATTTCACAGCTTTGCTTTTATGCTTTGACTCAGCGTTCTGTAACATTTACATTTTCTGGATCAAAATTTACAACCCAACAACAGCCAAGAGAAACCTAATTTATTTAAGGAGAGTGGATGATTTAAAGGACAAGTCAACTCTGACTTTAGGTCTAAAAGTTTGCTCTATGTGGACTCATATGCCCCCAAAGATTGGGCTGATAACTACCAGGCCCAGAACAAACAAAATTGGAGGACGTATGTTCATGTTTTTGCTGGATTGTTGTGTTAATGTGCCTGTTTAAAAGTCCCAAATAAAGATATAATTATCTTTAAAAAATTACAACTAAAACTTACACATCAGCCTCCAAACTGTTAATGTGGATTTACAAGAGAGAGAGAAAACATGCTGAGAATATACAAAATTTATTAGGTGCTGCTTTAATATGCGACTTGCCAAGGTACACAGGTGTGCCTTATAGGTGCCCATCTTGGTGAGAGAAAACCTGCCACAACCGGAGCACGGACCAAATCATATTGTGTGAGATGAAGTTCAAAAACAGAGACCAGAGACTGTGCAGGCTCATTTGGTCTCGAGGTATGACGGGGCTTCACTTGCCTAAGACAAAGACAGTCTCATCTGCCATGTCAAGCATTTTGATTTTGGGGTTCTTCATGTTAGTCCTGTGAGGGTGCAGTCCTCACAAGTGTACTGACCAGACAGGAACTATATTAGTCCTTATTATCTCAACATTTAAATAACAACTGAGAAAGCAACATTATCTTTATTGGTTTTAATATCTGACAATAAAAACTTGTTGATTCTACTTGGGTTTCAAACTCAGGCTAGTTGCTCGGCTGTTGATATATTAGTCAGTCTGGAACACACCAGAGCTTTTAGTCATAATGGCTCACTAAACTCCTACTAACTCTTTGCTGCCCACTTTCCTGACAATTTGATATCAGGATCATTACATTCAACAAAAAGCTTAAAACTGAGGGGAAAAAAAGCTTTTTAAAATCGAATTTGTGTCTGTTAGAAGTATCATTACCATTTTCCCTAAGGAGGCATCACCTTAAAAACACGTATTGATCGGTGGAACAAATGTTTGCTTATTTTGACAGTCCACAGTTAAAACCAAACTTAAAATAAAAGTGTGCTACAAACACAAGTCACTGTGCTGAAAGGTTTACACATTTACAACCTCTGTCACCAACTGCAGGTATGAAAAACAAGCAAGAAACTGAAAAGCTCTTTCACTGAGATCAACGTGTCTGTTTTCTAATTGATAATTGCATAAAGAAATAAAAAATTTTAAAGAAGCGATATTCATCAGAAAGAGTGACATTTGAAGATAATGTTCAACAGATATCATTTCAAATGTTAGTTTTAGTAACATCTGTAGAAAGCTGAATTAATGTCTGCAGAATATTCATTTCCACCATTCAATTTTGCAGGAAAGTCAATCAATCAATCAATCAATCAATCAATCAATCCATCAATCAATCAAATTCTATTTATATAGCGCCAATTCACAACAGTCGTCATCCCAAGACACTTTCCAAAGAAAAAGAGCAGGTCTAGACCACACTCATTGTTTGATGGATTCAAGACCCAACCTAAGATGGGATTTGGCCCATCTCATCTAACATGAGTGACAGTGGCGAAGAAAAACTTCCTTTTAACAGGCAGAAACCTTGGGTAAGACCAGACTCATGTTAGACAGCCACCAAGTACTTTATTAAGGTCAGATGTTTTTGTAAACAGATTCCTTTAAAGTTGATAGTATGCAAGAACAGAAAGAAAAGGAATCCCAGACCTACTGACATGATCCATGTTCTGGTATTGAGTTTTTCCATAGTTTTGGTCTTTCAAGTGTATTTTCTTTGTGATTTTTCCTTGTGTCTCTGTGCCCTATTGTTCCTGTTCCCTTGTGGTCCTGTCTTGTGAGTTTTCAGTTTGTGTCTAACCCTGGTTTCCTCATGTTCTCAGTGTTTTATTCTTTATCAGTTTTCAGTGTTTCTTGTTTTATTTTGTAGAGGTTTATTCCCTGTGTTTCTAGTCTTGTTTTACTTCCTCAGTTTTCCCTCCTCTGTGATTGTCTGCACCTGTGTCTCTGTGTCTCACCTGCCTCTTGTTGCTCGTTAACCTGTGTGAATATATAGTCCTTGTCTTCCTGTGTTTCTTTGTTGGTTCCTTGTGAATGTGTGTGAATGTATGAGTGGTATGTATGTCGATGCCTCTGTGTGACTCCAGTGTCTCCAGTATCTCCAAGTGGTTTTTCCTTCAGTGCCTTTGTTGGATTCTGGATATTTTGTTGGACATTTTTGTTTTAGTTATTTTTTTCATTAAAACACTTCTTGTTCTGCAATTGGGTCCTTTTTCTGCTTTTCAACTTCGCCAATGTCACACCTATGGTTGTGTAAAATAATAGTGTAATGGGTGGCTCTAACATATTATATACTCAACCACAGTGGTAGATTGGAAGCTGCAGGGAAGTTAGACATATTGCTTAGCTAATCATCTGTAAAGTTCTATTTCCAAACTTAGATTGCTTTATTAATAATTCATTTATATACCTATCTCAGTGGGTTGTGGCTTTAAAGAGCATAGTTAAACTCCTCATGTTTCATGCATCTGCTGCACTAGATAAAAGATAAAACGACTCCACTCACATCCTATCATCATCATGGCCACAGCAAAGATTTTCTCTCCGTCTGTTGTTGGGGCGATGTTACCAAAGCCGATACTCGTCAAGCTGGTCATGGTGAAGTACAAAGAAGTGATGTAGACCGAGTGCTTGTTTGGCCCGCCCTCCCACTTTCCTGAGCCGCTTGCATTGAAGCGGTACGGTGTACCCACCGTCTCAGCCAGGATGTAGAGCCAACTGTCCATGCGAACAATGTTTGTTTCTTCATCGATGACCTCGTAATCGCCGATGCTGTACCTGCAGCGTAGTAAGACAGGAGTAGTCAAATGTGTTGCACGTTATGAATGTTGACAACAAGTGTGAGAAAGCATGGTTACCTACTTATGCAGTGACATGTGTAAAATGCTAACACGAGCATGCCGCAATAACGATGCTGGAATGATTTTGTTTGGAAGGTCTACTATTGTGTCGGAGCTAAAAGGTTTTGGTTCGTTGCAGTCCTGGTTACTTGATTTAAGAGGGGTCCATTTGAGAGTGCAGCATTATCTGTTTTCATGCACCCTAAAGATCTGTAGCCTAGGAGGTGTGAAAATACTGGAAGCAAGGGGCTGTAAATACGTGGCACTCAAAGTTTAACAAGATCTAGAATTTACAGTCATGCTCTGTGAGGCTCGACACAGTCACAGCAGTCGTTTGAGCTTACTATGAGCTCTAGCATGTACGCCTCTCAGCTGTAATTATTTTAGACTCCTGATGAAGAATAATGCGAAAGTTTTTTTTTCAAGGGAGAAAAGAAAATTGAGAGAAAAGATGAACAACAATATTTTTTTTCTTTTTTACTGTGAGGATTCAGACTTTCTTATTTATTACCCTGGTGATCATGATTGATGAGAGTTTAACTTTGCTAGACTCAACGCCATGGCTCTGAGTGTGACCATGGAAACCAGAGAAACCACACTGAAGGAAACGATACAGGAGCTATTTTTATTGCTCCTGAGTCTAGTTTTGGAGCATTGCCAGTTTCGTTCATTCAGCCTTCATTTTCCTGTCTGGACAAATAAACATTGTTTGTGATATTGGTGAAAGTCTTGTGTGTGTGAGTGTGTGTGTGTGTGTGTGTGTGTGTGTGTGTGTGTGTGTGTGTGTGTGTGTGTGTGTGTGTGTGTGTGTGTGTGTGTGTGTGTACTGCCAACAGGTTTGTGGATGTTCCTGAATGTATTTTGGATTTTCATAAATATGCTGTTGTCATCTTCTTTTAATTATGGATAGATCGCTAGACATGAAATTTACATAAATGCATAGATATCACAATCAAAGTTATATCCGTGTCATTTAAAAGAATCAGCCTCAATGTCTTTTTCTGAGTTTCTAAGTCAGTTAGTTTTCATAATAGTCATTGTATACATACTGTGTGTGTGTGTGTGTGTGTGTGTGTGTGTGTGTGTGTGTGTGTGTGTGTGTGTGTGTGTGTGTGTGTGTGTTTTTAGACATTTTCATAAACACAATAAATCAAGCACAACACATAATGGGAACTTAATGCTTTCACCACTCTTGTCCCCTGTAGAGTGGATGATCTGATTAGACTTTAGAGACCCGCAATCCATAAATTTACATAATTAATGAGGGAGAAACTAATTCTCTTGAAACCATTATAACTCCTTCTGGCTCCCAGGTATCAAAAAATACATGACAATATGTGAAAAAAAAGTGGTAATTAATGCACTAATTAGCTTCATCAACAGTCTCTTCGTGTTAACTCAATCTCTTATATATCAAAATCATGGCTCAACAGTGTTTTGACACAATGTTTTATGTAAATCATATGAAGTTGATGTCATGAACGTACCATATACAGGCCAGCCAGTGAGCGGCCAGTCCAAAAACACACACCAGCAGGACCAGTACAGCCGCTCCATACTCTATGTAGTGATCCAGTTTACGGGCCACCCGACCAAGACGGAGGAGCCTCACCACCTTCAGTGAGCTGAACAGACTGCTGATCCCCTGACAGGAATTAAAGAAAGAGATAGAAACAGAGGCAAATATCAGAAAAGTGCTTGTGTCATTGCTCAATTGAATGTAAAACTCTTTTGTTTGAGCTCAATTTTGTAAGAAAATTGAACTTTTTTTTTTAGAAAAACTGAGACTGCAGAGCTCTTGTATACAGAAAGACTTAAACATAAGAACAAAAGTTATTGGTGTCTGAACATGCTTTAAAGTAAACCATAAGGTAGTGATAAGCAGCTTGTTTATATGTGTGAGTATTTTTACAGTAGTGTTATATATTAGGTAATTTATCATCTTTCTTTACAGCCATGAATGAACTCTTAATAAACTGCTTAAATGTGAGCTGATGTACCATCTTACTCAACACAGTATTCTTGTTAGTGTTTGTGAAGTTATACCCTTTGTGCAGAGCAGTTATTGTTATAAAACTGATAAGTTTTCAGACAAGGACTGCAAATTAGTTATGGCTAGAGGTCCTGTTTTCACATTATCTGTTGCTATTTTATTGGATGTAACGATGCCTGCATGCATCCTCCCTGTCACATAAACAGACAAATAAACATTTATATTCTTATGGCCCAACATGATTTTTTATCCAAAGCTGATTTTGTTGCTGTTACTATGCAACATTAAAATGAGGACAAACACATCAAAAAAAAAGTTTTTACCTTTCTTTTTTAATGTGATTTATATATCATTTACTATTTTTATTATTATTTGCACACAATTTCGTTGTACATGTACAATGACAATTAAGATATTCTGTTCTAAGGCAAGAATTAACTAAATACCTAATAGATAAAATTAATTTCAGTGACTTCTAATTAAAGGATAGTGTACAAAATCTTCTTTATAGTGTACAAAATATAATAAATGTATATTTTTTCACATTTCACTTATTTTCAATAGTTGAAAATATTCAAATCTGACATGGTATGAGGTGAAATCCTCAGACTAACACAGAATCTGTGTCAAAAATTGAGATTATTTTGATTAATGATGATGATTTTGTTCTATTTAAATGCTCTATGAAAAACTGTGAGTTGTTCTTTTGTTTGCACTGACTCTCCTGACTCAGAGGTTTATGATATAATGCCTTATTATATCATAACCCTCTAAAATCGATATAAAAATGCCTGAATCCTTCTTACGAAGCTTAACTAATGTGATATCATGAGCAATTGTGACAACAGAATGTACAAAGAAGATATTAAACTATACTTGGTGTTAACATATGCCAAGTTAGTGTTAAAACAATCCTGTGAAACATGATTAAATTTTACAACCTGTGTAGCAGTTACATAACAAGCAGCCAAATGTCAACTTAACGTGAAGAACCCTCTCAGTAATTCTAACAGACAACCCCATCAGTTTACATGTGTGTGTGTGTGTGTGTGTGTGTGTGTGTGTGTGTGTGTGTGTGTGTGTGTGTGTTTGTGTGTGTGTGTGTCTGTGTATGTGTGTGTGTCCTGGGAGAGGTATTGATTTGGCTAATGTGCTGTGGTGTGCAATCCGAGTACGACTGCAGCGCTCGCTGTCACTTGATCTGATCTAGCTGCGTACCAGACACCTCAGCTTCTCTAAAATCACTTTATAGACCCGAGCTCCTACACAACTCGGTTATCTGTGCAATCCTGCTGTTAAACTCTGCTGCAAACTCTACTAGGGCAAGTATCTGAAATGTCTTAGTGAGTTAACTCAAGGATAAAAAGAATTGGGGGAGACCAGACTCATAGGTTTTTTTTACATAGAATTTAACATGATTTGATTATACGTCTTAAGTTAGAATTAGCACTGTTTAAAGTCTCCAAAGTAAAAAAAAAAAGGTGATATATCTGCTTTATCATAGCTGGTCAGTTTATAAAAGAAAAACGCTTTATTTTTGTATCATCTCTTTTGACGACATAGATTTTGAAATATCACAAAAATTGTACCATTCATGTTTGCTAAATCCTCATGCTTGAAAAGGGGCTAAACTTGATTGGAAAATTGATCAGTAACCTTGTAAAAGCAGTTAGACACTGGCTTTATCATTTCTTTGTAGAGATTAAAAAAGAAAGACTTAGTTCACTCACTTCTGTGCTCAGAAGAGGGAGCTAAAGGCAAAGGGCTGTCAGCTTGGCCTAGCATAAAACAGAAAGTAAAAACCCTACTCTGGAGCTCATCAGTTGAAACAAACTCCATAATTTGACTAATTCTGCCTAAAAAAAACAACAAAAATAATTATTTTTTTAGGGAGTTATGCAGTCTGTATATCTTACTAGATTATATCAGCGTTTAGTTGGCTCAAGTTTTTACAAGGTCTCTAAAAGGGCAAAAACTATTCATAGTTTTATCTGCTGATCGATAATTCAGTTATTTTACTGTGAAATAAATTCAGATATTTGGCCTCAGACATCACGGTTGACCTTTTGACGGAAAGGAAAACTAAGGAAAATGTCTGAAAATATTTCCGCAGCTTTAGAGTCATGTATCACACTTTATTCAAGCTCTATCTCCTAAAGTATATTTCAATACTGGAATGACTTGTTTTGAATTTTTAACTATCACATTGCTGCCGTTTATTCGCCACAAATGGCATGTATTGCTGACTCGAGGACTGAATCAGCTCTTGCGCAGCTTTAATGGCGCTGTTTTTCATTCTGAAACTGCAGAACACAATCAGATCAATGTCATCTCTGCAATATAAAGCCTGAGCGGGAGAAATAATCAAAAAAATCAAGAAGCACAGATCATGCTCTCTATGACATTTACTTCATGCAATGATGCCTCTGCTGTCAAACTCTCATCCCGCACACACACCAGCTGAAATGCCGATGCACGAGTATATTTCATAGGGGATGAGTGGAGCTTGTTGTCAGGGCGATCGTGGAAAGTTAATGCAGCTTTTTTTTCTTCTTCTTTTGGTTTGAAAATGTGTCTATGCGTAAACAGAAACACAAAACTGTTCTTGTCAAAGTGAAGCCTACTTGAGTGACGGCTCGGTGGTTCCAATTCTTCCCATCGTGTCCCATGCATGAAAACAGGCAGAAGAGGAAGGTGAAGGGATGGGTAGGCCATGCAAACAGAATGGATTGATGAAAAAGAAGAAATAAAAACATCAGAGGAAAGATCAGAAATGAGCAATGAGAAATCATATAACCAATAAATAGTAAAATAAAAACCTTATCTGTGGTGGCAAAGCATGTTTAGTTTGATAAAATCATGCGTTCTGTGTCCACTTTTTGCTCAGACTGCATCAAGAATGGCTTGTTTTTGTTCTTTTGGTTACTCAGCATCAGACGCTGAAATGACACAAATACTTTGAAGTTCAATCAGTCCCGTGGTGATGTGTAATGCTTAAAATCTACCAAGAATAACTTTGACAGCCGCTCCCTCTTAATGATCTTCCCTTTCCTTTTAGGAAACCTGTTGGGAGAAAACAGCCATCAAAGTTATTCATGTCAGTCGTTAAGGTCTGCAGCGGCAGCAGCGATGTTTCAGTGCTGGGTTTAATAACACGGGCGATTGTTTACCCGCTCTCATTTACCCTCTCCCTGGATTGCCTCACAGCAATCTGGAGCAAATTGGAGTCACTGGGATGTTGCAGAGACGTGCTGAAAGATGATCCTAGAGGTGAATGGTCACAGTGGTAATGGATGTCAGGTTATAGTAAATGTGTCTGTAGCTTCATCATAGGCTCAATGTGCGCCCCAACCTTATAGAAATGCAAAATCACTGTGTTCAGTGTAACAAATGAAAGTCTCAGAAGCAACAAAATAACTTTTTATTCTGTGTCTATGTATTATTTACAAGGTAGTCCAAAAAAGGTCAAATAACACCAGCTGTATCCTTTAGATCCCAAAAGGCTGCTGTTTTCTCCCTCTGCTGACCCCTGACACTTTGTACCCCAGACAGCTGAACTTGTCAGCGTTCAGGATGCTGAAGCGTTGAAAGACTAGAAAGGGCCAAAATGCTTGACCTGCACATATAACTGGGTGCTCAGAGCTCACCAATAATCCTCTTCTTTTTTCACAGCTTCACCACAGCCTTTCATATCCTCTTGTACTGTATGTGTTGGCTGACAGCCCCTCAGAGGTCTCAGTGTGATGCACAACACTGTTAAATGCTACCGCAGCATTTTACATGGCCAGGCTGTCGCAATAACACACACATATCACAAGATGTGACACATTTAAGTACACACGGGCTAATGCAAACACACGCAAAGATGCATTATTGTAATGAAAACCAGCACGTGCAGAATCCTGAGGCTCTACTTAATTTATATGTGTGTGTGTGTGTGTGTGTGTGTGTGTGTGTGTGTGTGTGTGTGTGTGTGTGTTTGTGTGTGTGTGTGTGTGCTGGCGGAAAAAGCCCCTGATAAATTAAGGTTTGGACCTGATTCAGAGGCTGTATTAAAATTCAGATGCAGCTTAAGATAAGAATAAACTGGCCCTTTTTCTTAATAGAAATCGCTAAACATAATGAAAATTTTAATAAGCAAACATTTACTCTCCCCTCAATGATAAAACAAAGGTGAGAAATATGTGGGCTAAAAATAAACGATCTCCACAGGGATGTAAATAAAGTGAAACGCTTGAAAATCCTTCAAAAACCCCATAAAAGTCTAATTTATTCACGTTAACAAGTCGACTGTAAAACACAGAAGCATCCCAAAATGCACTTTTGGAAACGCATGACTCCTCGGTTTTAATCACAGCAGGTTTTCCCATGATTCAGTGCTTTTGTCAGCTGTCATAAGGTGTTAATGGTTTTAAGGCATCAGTGACAAAGCAGAGGGCTGCAGAGTGCCTCAGTTTAATAATGTAACACTCCTTCCCCCAATTAAAATGTGCCAATTATCCCGAGATCCTGTGATAGCTCTCCAGCAAACACTGCCTCATTATGGTCCAACATTTACGAATTCACAAACAAGCATATTATTATGCTGCTCAATCCGACTCTTTTTTTTTTTTCACAATAACTGGAGCATGGGATGGGATGGAAGGTAGTTATTACAAAATGTAGACGATGATTTGAGTACGTATGTTAAAGCTATCAGTCTCCTTGGAATAAATCACAGCTTGGATTTGTTTGAAGCTTTTAAATATTTGCCTTTTAGGACAAAAAGATGGGAAAGGTTACGTTGCAGTAGCTTGAAAAAATCTGATGTTCTGTAACGAGAACTGGGGTAAAGCATGGGGTATTTTATCGGCAGTTAACTTTACTTGTATAGTGTAGTTAACAGGCGATAAAATACCCCATGACCCTCCAGATTTTCACAAGGAATGGTCTTTTTAGAGGCTCATTAATCAGAACCTATAATGCAGCTCTCTTACTTATTACCCTATAACTTCACTCAATAACAACACTGATCAATTCTGAATTATAAAGGTGACACCACAGACGACCAGATCACACCAGTCAGCCCACAAAAACAAGCCCAGTACATTTAAACGGTTCATGATTTAACCTCTACCATAGCTTAGCTTCTGATAGCACCTGTAAAAAAACATGGAGTATTTCCTTTATTTTTGCTGTTAATTCATTTAGAGCACAAAACTGAAGATTTGTGGATGATGGCTGAGCAGTCAGCAGCAGAGGAAGGGAGATATAAGGGAGAAAACAGCTCAAAAACCACCTAGAGATGTTAACACTGAAGGTGCCAAGTAAACAAGACGTCAAAACAGACACAAAGCAACCACTGACTGCACACAGTATGAGATTTTGCTTCGCTGCAGAGGAATGCCAATAGAAAGGAGGATCGTGTACAGGTGCTCCAGTTATCTCCTGCATCTACATGAAAATACTAATGTTAGGACTTGTGCTGCGTTTGAGTGTCCTCCTAAGTCAGATGTCCGAGCTGGGAATGACGTCACACCCGAGTTACCAGCGTTTCAGTTACCAAGTCGGAAAAAAGCAAAATTGGAGGTGGAAACAAGATGGCTACACCTTGTCCTTGCTTATATTCGGACAAGGAAAGCGCTAAAATAACTTGTATAACTCGTAGATGTAGCCATCTTGTTTCCACTGCCAACTGTTCTCTTTTTTGACTTAATAACCTCAAAAGCTGGTAACTCGGGGGTGACGTCATTCCCAGCTTCGACATCTGACTTCTGAGGTAACTCAAACGCAGCATTAGACCAAGTGCAAAGTCAAAAGGAAAGATGTGAAAGTTGTAAAGTGAGAAATATTCCAAGCTCTAAACCAGAGTACTCACCTCATCAACATTCTCGAAGGCGTTGATGACGTCATACGGCAGGCAGGACAGCAGGTCGATCACAAACCACGTCTTCAGGTAGTTCATCCGAATCAGTTTGGGATCAGAGATGACCTCCCCAGCAGGTCCCACAAATGTTGTGTGGAAGTTTAAAACTATATCCACCAAGAAGATGACGTCCACGATGCTGTCAACTACCAACCACGTCACGTTGTTCTGCTTGGTCTTGAAGGAGACGTTGTAGGGCACCATGATGGCTGTGTAGAAGGTGAGGATGAGGATGACCCAGTCCCACGTGGTCTTGAAGAGGCAGTAGTGGAGGATGATATGAGGAGGGGTTTTGGGGGTCTCCTGTTTGTACTGAGGTAGGATGTCTGAGCCCAACTGCAGTACCTACCAAGAAAAATCACGCATAAATACACAGAGCAGAAGGCCAAAAATCAGTTCCCACAGGATTTCACAGCTTTCAGGGGGTGTTGTTACACCCTAACTGTGTATCTTCACAGCAGATTTTTGTTTAAAGTTGAAATTTAAGTTGTGATCTAAGTTTTTTTTTCCTGGAGCTTGTAAATATTGTAAAAAGAAAAAATCTACAAATATTTACAAGACAACAGCAAGTATTGAATGTATCTTTCTGTGAAGAAGTCTCAGACCAACACTGCAGTTTAAGGTTGAATGAGAAAGCTTTTTTAAAAGGAACAATCACACTGGAGTTCAGCACAGCTGTCTGCTTCACTGCAGAAAAAAATAAAAAATGAAATTAGTCTCGAGCATGCAGCTTTGCTCCATACCTCTGCTAAGCGGGAGTGCTTGTGGACGTTCTCTCCTTTGTGCACTGTGGGCTGCAGCTGCTGTAAGACTCCTCTGCTGCTTGTTAAAGCTCGAGTCAGTCGGGCAAACTTTCCCCAACCTGAGGATTAGAGCACAGTCAGTGAGCCCAAACTTTTACAAGATGATTTTTTAAAATGTTTTCTGATACTGGATTTTTCCCGGGGCAACAGCATATCTTTGGGGCTGTGGGACTTGTGAAAAGAATCCTTAAATCAGGCTCTCAAAATTATTTTTCTGTGGTGTTGAACAGTTCTTAAGCTCTTGATAACTAAGCTTATCAAACCTTAATTATTTCTGGGGCATGCTGAACAATAAGCGCTCAAAAAAGCCCTCAACAGCCTTACATTTGTGCCCTGTTAAACTGATTTTCATAGCCCTACAGTACAAGAGAAGCCTTGAATCACGTGAATGTTTGTTGATGGATATGGACACATTACATAGACGCAGCAACAGCAATGCTTGGCCTAAAACACTGTGTAACATCAAAGTGGACAGATTTGATGTCAAATGTTTCCTTTCAAACTTTGTTTTTGCTTGTGACTCTCAAAGATACAGTTTTCCATCAGGTACATGGGGAATTGTGAGTTGTGCGGGGAGCATCAGTTTCAACTTCATGACCAGCTGAAAACTTCTCACAAGAACTTAAAGCACCTGTAAGGAGTTTTTGCTATAATAAAGACTAAAACGAACAGTGATGCATCTATATGATATGCAAAAACAAACAAGACCATAAGTGACAAGTTTAATAATTGTTATACTCTAATCTTTAATGACTGTAACTGCTGTGGAGGGGGTCGATAGGTACCCACTGAGCAATAGATGGCTATTGCATTACTGATCTCCAAGTACTTAACCAAAATAATCATGATAGCCATTGAGCAATATACAAGGTAGTATAGATATAGCGCAGATTTAGATTTAGTCTAAACTTGGTCTTAATTTAGACGTCTAAAAAACTCTCATTTTTAAACCTGTGGTAGCCTGACTTTAGACCAGTCGTTCAGGCTACATTTAGACCTCTTTTAGACCAAAAAATGCTCGGTAGTTTAACTGAAGAAACAGCCTTTGTTATTTCATCCACAGCTAGGTGTTTATGGTGAAAAAATAACAGAAGAAATTCAGTGATCAATGAGGTCAATCACCACCATTTCCACAAGGACTAGACAGATTCAACAACAAATGAAGAGTTACCACTTTGTCCTCAGGGGGCACTAAAGATAACAGAGGCTGAAAGTTCCTCACAGGAGCTTTAAATGCTAAAGTTAGCTACATATGGATCATCAAATATGTAGAAATATCTTTAAAATGCACCAATGAGTTTTTACATTATTTTTTGCTGTTGCTGAACATCCTCAAAATCTTTAAATGATCACAATAAATCATGTATCTACAGTCATGCAATCTTGAAAATATGAAAAGGACCGTATCTGATTTCTTCATCCTGAGTGTGATAGCAGAGGGAAATCTTTTATTTTTCAGTTGGTCTTTTAATTTTTCCTGTGAGTGTCATATACGGACAACTTTCATGGGTGCATGTGAGTTCAGATACAAAATGCACAGGGTCCAATGGTGAACAACATTAAGTGGACAAATGTATCCTTCATAACTTCTCTATGAAAAGATTTAGAGGATAAAACTGACACATAATGTGAACATTTAAGGTGTGTTTATTGGGCTTTTGGGGGATTGATTAATTTATGTGTATTTTTTCTTCATTCTCAACCTTTTGGTTATAAGGCGTAAAGTCACAAAAACTGAATCTAATGACCCTGACCTTTGGAAGAATCGTCTTCAATGGGTTGTTTGAAGGCCGTGATGTCGCTGAACGTGCAGAGAAACAGGACCACTTTCTCTTGTTCATTTCGTATGGGAGCAATCTTCACAAAAAACCAAACGGGCGTTCCTGAAAGTATGAAAAACAACACATTTTTGCTGCATCATCTGCTTAATTTTAGAGAGGATGACAAGTGAGCAGAAAAATCTAGATTGCAGGGTGTGAATTGAATTGTTTTTGACTTTCAACAACACCTGCAAAGAGAGGACAGCTCTACCTGAAAGTGGAAACAAACACAGCCCGACACACTGTGTTTCTGGGGAAGTTTTCTCTGGCCCCGTTCACAACCAATTAGTGCGTTTCTGCAGAGGCAGAAATGATCTAGGCTGCCTTTGAACTCGGCTACACTTTACATCCTCTGAATACATTTGCATTTCAAGAGAGCAGAACTTTACGTTTCTCTTCCTCACATATGGTGTTGAATACTCACTGTTCTTTTTGTACATGAGGATTTCAAATGAGTTCATCTCATAGTTCTCAAATGTGAGCCGCACTTTTTCCGTCGTGTCCTTGTCTGTGAGCTCCCCATACATGAAACTGAAAAACAGGAGGAAAAAAAAACAGCATGAATATTTCAGAGTTAGAGGCACACTGAACATGCATGCTTGTTTTTGAATTGAGAAGGTCTATGGTAACTCGTCCTGTTTTTACATTCCTTTTAGAGTCTTCTCTAACATTTTGAATCCTAATTTAACAGCATATTTCTACAAAAACAGAAAAAAAGGAAATGCAAATATAAAAAGTTCGACCTAAACTATGCAGGCCAGTTCTTGATCGCTGCAGAGAGACCTCCAGAGAGGTTCATTGCAGAATTAGGCAGCATTAAAGATAGAGTAGAAGCAGATTAAAGCTTGCTGAAATGTATCCTGAAAGTATAAAAAAAGATAAATGCAGCCTGGTGTCTAATTGGGCAAATGCAAAGTACCTCGCAAAAAACAAATTAAACCTGAGGATGGGTCAAACATCCATAAGCGCATTTAACCGTGCCGCAGAGACATTCATCTCACTTTGCTGGTTAATGCCACCCTCGCTGGCAGCCTGTTCAGGCATGATCTAAATATAACTCGGAGTTTATCATTAAATACAAAAGGAAGGCTAAATTTAATGAGACCACGTTCTGACACGGTGGAGACTTTTAAGACCAGAGCTTGATGTAATATCACAGAAGACTGTCCTCATTCTCTTCTTCTCTGAGCCGCAAGGAATGTGTCTCTCTTCAAAGAAAACAAATGATTTCACATCATGCGTGATAAATTCCCACAGGTTTGTCACAGTATGTTTACAGGATTCAGTATGGAAATGACACGTATACATAATTAAAGAGACAGTGGAAGCAGTTTCCATGGAAAAAACATCTTTACATCTAAGACAGCGGGAGCTGAAAACATTAGCGGTAACACTCTTAGGAGATGAGTATACAGTTAGTGTTTGAGTCATCGTCAAACGCATCAGATGTGAACACGCTAAATGATTTATTGGCACATCATCACGCTCATAAGAGACATTAAAGAAAAATGTCAGACAAATGATTAAAGGTATAGAAGAATATTTGAGGAATAATGAAAGATTCTGGGATTACAATAAACTACCCCGTCCAACTGTTCATGAAATGATGAGGTCTGATATGATGAGGACTTTAAAGGATTTATGAATTCCTACAAAGATTAAAAAATATATAGTAATGATTACAATAACAATATTAAAAATGAAAGTGTGCACACTACCCCTTACTTATCATTGCAAGCAATCTTTAAAGACTTGCATGATGTTATAAGGAAGGAGGAAAAACAAAAGTGAAACCTCATGAAAGGCCTGATACTGATTAAATCTTTCTGTATGATGCCTCAAAGTATAAAATGAACTAACTTAATGCATTAAGAGACATTAACAAACATATTTATGATTTCAAACCTACCTCTTTGTCAGGACATTACCCTATAACCTTTAAGGTGGACCTATTACCAGGCTATTATTGGGCTGAAATTGCTGTCTGTAGCCATGTAGATGTAGATCTGCTGGTTTTGATCACTAATCGTTCTCTTGATGAATCACCAAATCAAGAAAATTTATCCCCCCAGTCTGTTGAGTTTGCAAGTTAATGTATACCAGTTACTTACCATAAAACCTCACCCTTTATCTTTTATTAATGACACCTTTTTATTTTCATAATTAATAAGTCTGTCTGTGATTTACATATCACTGTATTTGTGATTTTTGTCTTTGAATATATATTTATAACTGGTTCGAGTGACACAGTTCTTTCAAGGAGACTACAAAAAGGCTTGTTAGCTCCCTCTATAGCTTTCATTTACACTTATTATAAAATCAGCACTCGTATTTATATATTTTCACAAATCTCAAAAGCCGTCAGAAGTTTTGAAGTCTGTTTTCTTTCCCCATCCAAACACTTTAATCAAATCCACTGCAGCCTCTAAAAATAAACCTAAAGCAAATTGTCACACACCCTGTTCAATATTTGCATTGGCAAGTGTTCTGAAGCTTATGCTTGGGGACCCAAGGGTCTAAATCAGTAATAGCCGCAGTGCTGGCTGTGACAAACACCATCTCCCACAACAGACAAAATCTCCCACGGCTTCCAAATCTGGCAGCACCAACTGTTTCCATGTCATCCTATTAATATTGTGGTTACAGACATGCTGATGACAGACAATAAAAGCACCAGTCTAGAAGCTTGTTATTGGAATAACAATGCTTCTCACTTAAAGACAGGCTTTTGTTGCTTTTTGTTGTCAGTTGTGAAGACAGCGCCTCAGGTAACCTGTCTAAAGTTTTACTGATGCAGGTTCAGCTCTTACAACCAGACTACATCACAGATTTATGTCAAAGCTATCTGCTAAATTAACTGTCTCCAATTATGAGAATAACATGTAAGTGATATCCACTTTCTCTTTAACATAGCTGAATATAAAGTGATATTCACTTTGCACTGCTAAGCTGCCAATTTGCAGGGAATAAGTCAATTCAGGCTCCTCACTATTGAGGTTTGGTATAAAGAAAAGCCCCTGAGCACAAAAGCAGAGATCTTTGTTCTCTCTTTAATAGCTACAAGCCCAGCAACCCTGCAGAGGAGCCTCAGTGGTATCCACACTTTGATCATCGGGGTCACTACCTAGAGCTAAACTCTGTATAATGTGTGAAATGAATCCAAAGATTGATAGTTCCCTGCAGCTCCAATTTGCAGCCGCACTACCAGCAAAGATCTAAAGAGTGCAGTAATGATCAGGTTGAATCTAAATATTTCAAAACGATCGGGGCGATCATGGAGTAGGGACTGTTTTCTGCATTGTTTTCTTTATGCTTTGATTAAGCTCACAGTCAATGAAAGGCACACTAACAAAGGCACAGGCAACAACTCGGGGCATAGTCAACACTGTGTACATCTACAAATAACAGTTATCTCCACAACAAAGCAGATCACATCTATGTCCATTTGACGCAAGTAAAACCTTAAAAAACAGACATCCCTCTTGTCCAACTGCAACAACAGCATAACTTTGGCTTTGCCCGTCAAGATAAAGCTCATCCAGCTCAGCACTTTAGCTGAAACAAGTTCTTACAGCGCCACTTGCTAATCTTGTTTATCTTACATACTGTGGGAATGGACTGCCTAACAGATATCCAGAAGTGAAGGCAAAATATTGAAAGCTCCCCAAGTAAAAGACTGCAGTGTCGTTATTTAGGAGGTACCAATCAGCCTTTTTTAGACCCAACCAGATACTTGTATTTGCCTAGATTATAAAGCTGCAATCCATTTTTTGTTGTTGTTGTTTTCTAACCCCTTAATGTGAAAGTGAGCGTATCTATAAAACAGTTTACCTCTTTCCTCTTTAATCCTAATCTATCATTTCTAAGACACACCGGCTCTTTCTCCTACCTGCAGGTGCTACTTTTCTGCATCACCTCGGCTCTGTGATACCCGGACAACTTGCAGAAACCGTCATTGCTGTAGACAATGGGCCAGTCCACTATCTGAGCGTTTCCGAGGACAAAGTTGGTATCTGTTTGGAGGCAAAAGGCAAAGACAGAAGCACATAACTCCAGTGTTAAAGAGTTTGCTCATAACAAAAATTTATAGAAATGAAATATGGTATTTATTGGGGAAAAACTTTAGTTTCATTTATTTGATCAATATCAAAATCAAGGAGTTAGTGAATATTACAAAGATTGAAAGAAAGACATAACAGCTATTGAGACTATGGAAGCACACGACTACAAAGCAGATGCTCGAGGAAAAGTGAATTTGAGATAAAGTTCAAAGCGTTTATCTAAAAACATTTTCATAATTGTTGAAAAAGTATTAGTAGAAATAGAAACTTGTGCTCATACTCAATGGTTTAACACTCGATAAATGATTTGGAGCACTCCTTGAGTTGTATTAGGTCAGTTTTGGGTAGGTCAGTTTAAATATGAGGGAGTAATTAGTGACTTAATGAAGGCCTATATGACGGAAATGATCCTTTTCCCTTGGTAGCACAACCTGAGAGTCTCATTAAGTAGTTAGTGTCATTTTTTTAAGCAATAATCTTGTTTTAAAAAATGACGCTGTCCTCTAATGTTTCCCCTGTCATTAAAAAGATTGAGTAACACCGCCTCTAGGAGTTTAGACACATCAGAGTTTTATTAGCGTCTATGATGGTCTACAGTCCATTACACACTCCTTGTGTGTCGGATGTAAGCACAACACAAAAATCTGTGTTGAGTTCAAACTACAGTTTTGCGCTTTGTCTTATAATGTAAAGTAATTTACAGAGTAAGTAAGCTATTTCAAAGTTTTTGGGTAAAGCAGGGGTCACTTGTGTTTTGTGTTTTCATAATTTAAAGGGTAAATAGTGTTTATTAAGATAAATTGGCATTATAGGGTACAAATATTAATACATGCTGACATCAATTCTTAAATGTCACTGAAAGAGAAGTCCATTAATTCATATATGGCGTGATTACCATATTCAAATTTTAACAAGGCCTCTAAGCAAAATTTATTCATGGTCAAAATGTTAATAAACCTAAATAATGATTAAGTTGTGTGCATATCTGAAACAGCCTGTTTTGCTGAGGGTGTATTTTAAGCTGCAGACATGCCATGAAAATAACACAGAATTACTCTTGATAATCTTGATATGGTTCATGTGTATAAAAAATGGTTTGCTCTATGATTTCGACATTATAATTATTAATATGAACATGATTTATGCATCTAATCAGAGCATTAACCTTTGCCATAACTGTGCTTTCATGACATACAGAGTATGTGAGACTGCATGGACCTACTGTATCTCATTATTTGCACATTATTTAACAAAATAACTCCAACTTGAGACAAATATCATTTGTTTCCAAAGTTACAGTAAAGTGTATTCCATAGTTGTGAGCAAAAGCTGAGAAATCTCCATCTGGGTCTTGCTGTCATGGATAATTTTTGATTACTAATATTAAAATAACACTTATGAAATATATAAAAAAATGTGATCCATTCACACAATTTTGGCCAATGACGAAAGGACAAATGGTTTTAAATAAGACAGGAGAAATGAGGCGGACTGAGTAATAAAATCTGTAAAAAATCTTGCTACTCATACAACAATGTGACAACACAGGGGTGAAAGAGCAAAGGGAATAAAATAATCTGGGAGGAAACATGAACAGTAATGCCACAACAACACACACCGACACTCACACACACAAATACAAACATCTCTTCAATCACGCCAGAGTAAAAACACATTGAAATGACAACTAAGAGCATGATAGACTGACAGGTTAAAATGCATACGACGTTCCATGCCAACGTGTTATTTTACAATGATCAGACAAACGTTAATATAGGGAGTTAATTGGCTTATGTACAAAACTTTAAAGTTGTTATTTGTCCTGAATTTGCTGTGTTGCAGCAACTTTTCTCAAACGTTTTAAACTTGTCAAATTAGTAGTGACTAACTTTGTAAATTAACAACATTTGGTATAGAACATTTAGTAGTACATTACAAAGAAGTAGAGAAAACATAAGCAGCACATCAAACTAAACTTCGTAGTACCTGTCTGTCTATGTGAAAGTGTCCAAACTGAAAGTTTTAAAAAAGGAAACAAAGTTAACAGATTATATTCAGAAACATCTTTAATGTCAGAAAATAAAATGGAAAGCAAAAGAGAAAAAGGTAGCTTTCAAAACCCAATGAATTTCACAATTCTCACTGAATGGAGTGAGCCTGAATGGATGCTAACCTCTGGAAACACAACAACTTGATGCAGCTTATTTGTGAAGAAGGGTACGTGATATCATTTTTAAAATGGCACATAAATTAAGTTACTGCAGACTGGAGCTGCATTTATCAATTTGCCTTAATAAAGTATCTGAAAAACAAGCTGAAAGTTTGCTTACCCTTACACAAATGTTGCTGCTTATTTGTTAGCATACATTAGCTTATGTTGACATCCAGCTGGCTAGTTGAAACTTAATAAAAACACATTCGTCTTTTTTCATTCATCAAGTCACCAAAAGCGTCTTTTTGTTGTATTTTCTTGGTCCTTTATCACCAAAAAAGAGTACATATACAAGTTCTGACAGCTATTCTTAAGCTAAATTAAGTGCATCATCTTGGCTATTCTGATGTTCTTGGCAGAAAACTGGAAAACTGAAATCAGTCTTGCTCTGATATCCCTCCATACATACATACACTACCCAGTCTCAGTCAGCACCAAAGCACTGATAGATACAAAGACTCGCTGCTTGCTACGTCATGAAGTTTCAGCGACTGAAAACTAAAGTACATTTCACCACTTGTCCAAGAAGAATAACTCCAAATGCTGCAACTGTACATCTTAACTAGAGGTGGTTTTCAAAGGGGCAAGACCTTCAGCGTGGCCAGTAGCTTGTGGGTCAGATCCGCTACTTTCGCTAGTTTGCGACTTGGTGATGTACTTTCAGCTTGTTCATGGATTAGATCTACTATCAAGGCTGGACTGTAAATCCAATCAGCTATTATTGTTTCTTTGGATTATCTACAGTGTATCATGAGTCATTAGTGAAAATAATCCAGAAGTACTGGAGAATCTGATGGTTCTTCCAGTGGCCTTTGCAAAATTATACCTCTAAGATCCCTCAAATTTCAGAGAGTACGATTTTATCGGTTTGTTTGTTTGTTTAAAGATAACTGAATAAGATGATGGGGCCTACTATCCTCACATGGTCTGATAAGTAATTTTCCTACCCTCAAAAATAACAAAACCTTATTTGCAAAGGTCTAAGAGCAGGTGGTAATAATGCACAACTAGCTTCACAGTGTAAGAAAAGTGATTTGGGGGATTTCAGGGGTCTAAGAGTGCTCTGGTTGCACACTGGTTCAATTTCATGTTGCATTTCTTGTTTTGGTGACTTGTGTTGTCCATGTTACGCTAATAAGCATTGTTAAATGATACTAAAATGAAACAGAGTGACCCTTATTGGTTGCTTTTGTGCAGCATTTCTTAGTTTTGGTATGGGTGAATCCTGAAGACTTTGGAAGTAAGGCCTGGTTAGTTTTGAACTAAAACGCAGCGCAAAGTATTTCAAAATGGATCACAGTTGTAGGATTATACCAGCGTCTGTGATTTTCCCACCAACCACAGCATCCCCCTCTTAACACTTCAGTATGTCTCAGTGGTGTCCTGCAGATTATAGTCCTGGCTCTCTGTTTCTACACTTGCTTTAAGGAGATTTACATTACTAATCCACAGACCACCCAAGGTCATAAGAAAAGCATATGCATGGCTTTTGTTTTTCACTGGGGACTCATCTTATCTTTATTTCAGTGATTCAGCTCCTAACACTGTTCTTCTAAAATGCTCATCCTGGAGAGAAGCCCTCATCCTTCCTGAACAAGTTGTTCCCTTCTGTCACAACACATTTTCGAGTAGCTATGTTCAGCCAGGGCAGGCTGACTGTGAGGCTCTAGGAGTGCAAACAAAGACACACACATCCCTGCATACTTCTGGTGCCATAGACCAAAAAAACATTGAAAGTAAAGCGTAACTCCAGAAAAACCCTGTTTCAAAAAGAAACTACAGCTCATGCTTGACTAGCGAGTGTGCATCAACTCTTCCTCCTGAGAGTGGTCGGAGATGCACACGCCGCATCTACTGCAGAGAGCTCCTGGTTCTGTTTCACAGCTAGCTGTCTAGTGTGATAACTATCCAGTCGGTCCTGTCACTTCCTATTGAATCCAATAATTTAGAAACGAGAAATAAAACTGACACCCCAATATCCAAAAATACCTCACTCAGAGTTTGGTAAGTTTTCAGCTATCAGTGTGGTTACCTGTTTTCACATCTGAACAGACGAATCTTTCTTACTGGTCAGGACTTAAGTATTTCTCAGAGGTAGTAGACTACTTTGACAAATCAAAATATACGATAAAGAAAATGCGTTTTAAAACTTTCAACTATTCAATGAATCAATTTTTTTTGGTCTTGATAAAGCTGATGCTTATTTGACAGTGCTATAATGGACACATCTGATTTTTTTTATTTTTTATTCTTATTTATTTGGCCCAGTCTTTTTAACAGCTTTTGGATTCGGCAAAAATTAAGATGCAAAATAAGAAGAGTCTGCAGTTGTCTTAATTTGGTCAAGCTTGAGGTTTGGTAGAGAAGACCAACCATTCAAGATGTGTTCGTAGCTTCTGTAGGTTATTAAACTGATAAATAATAAGGGCTTAAAGCTGAATTATTCAACTTTAAATCAATCTGCTGCCCAAAGGGGGAATTGTTGTGCACTGATTTCTCACTCCACCTGAACAGAAATTAGTTAAATAATATCTATTAACTTGGGAATCACAACATAAATGTAGACTTATCAAGTATGAAGACCTGCGCAGTGAATATATCTTTCAATTTAGACTTATGCAGCCTCATGTAATCTGTGGTAAGAACCAACCTGCTTGTTTCCCCCTGCTTTAATACACTCCTAAAGGGAATAGACACTTTGCAGGCAAGAGTCAGAGCAGAATTACATTTACTGCAGGAACATTTTGAAATGTGAAAAACCAAAATTATTCACACTAAAGTATTTTTTCCAACCACGTATTTAAATGACAGAAAATGATACAATAACTTGTCCCATAAATCCTATTGGCTACACTTATTTGTTAGTTTGTAGGTTTGATATGACAGAGCTGAGATTTGATTTCAGTCTCAGAGTCTGTCTGATCAACTCACCGTCATGAACTTCATCCTTACCGTTTGAACGTCTGACAATATTCTCCAAAAAAGTATTCTGAGGGGCCACAAGTCCCCTCCGGCCCCCCGCCATCCTGCTGCTTCACTCAGGCGTCTGCAGGTGTGTCTTTCCTCCTCGGTCCACTGCTGCTCTTCATGGTCTCTCCGGCTCTGACACGATGCGTGGATCTGTGTGTGAGGAGCTGCGTGTCTGCTCTGCTCATTAGCTGTTTCTCTCCCTCAGCCCTCTGCGGTGCGGTGCGGTGCGGTGCGTTGGCGCTTCCTCGGTGAGACACGCACCTCATCTACCACGAGACGAAAACAACGCCTGGACAAACCGCACAGGAGGGGCCGCCACTCTGCTGCTATCAAGGGTTGACAGGAGCTGGAGCGCCGCCTGCTGGACAAAAGTGTGTTAGGGAACCCTGAAAGTGGAGCTGTGCAATATCTGAAAGGCATATAGGACACTGATATTGAAAGTAAAGTAAGGCAATGAAAAATATGTCCAATTGTCTATTTAACATGACATTGATGATAATATGAGGATTTTTATGTGGATTATAATCCAGGTCTGAATTACTAGAGAAATTATACAGAAAGAAATTATAAAGAAATAAGCAGAAATACATACCTACATCATAAGTCTCGCTGAATTCTCATGTGACTTTTTCACAAGTACTGATGTCCAAGATTTAAACTTGATATTTGTTTTCAAATTTATGAAAAAAGCACAATAGGCTTCTTCAACTATTTAGAATTTGAAAACACATGACAAGCTTATGAAACTCTTCCTTAAATGTCAATTTACAAAGAGTTCTTGTGTCCAAATGAAAAGGATAAGTGGTCAGTGAGGAAACCATTTCCATGACTCTTACACCAGCTTGTACGCTCTTCTGATATGTTACAGGACAGAACTACAGCAAGAGCCAGCACAACACTGGAATCTCTCTATGTGGATTTTCAGGTGTCAAGCTCCAATTAAGAACTTTTAAGTCAGTTTTGGTACCCCTTATGGACAAAGCAGTATTTGCTTATCATGCCCTTCATGTGCTTAATGTCTTTTCACACTAAATCTCATTCTGTCGACTTCTGACAGTGAAATGAATCATTTATTGAGTATTTTCTGAGGAGAATCTTAAAAAACAGGACTGTTTCTTTAGCTGTCGGGCTGACAGCTCCCCTCTGACACCGCTTCCCGGCATTAAAAACTGCAATATTAAAGTCAGCAATTGTATCATTTGTTTACTTTGAAGATCTTAAAAAGGCATCAACAAGCCTTCAGTCTACTTCACAGATGTGGGGCTGTATGCCCTACTTACCCTCTCTTCCCCCATTTTCATGAAGTAAGAAAGAAGAGAGAGACAGATTATTGAAGATTAACCCCATGCTTTCAACTTTTTAGGTCTTTTTTCTTCTCACACAGATGGCTTTACATCCTCTGCAGGTTTACCAAATCATTTTTTTGCATAATTTTCGTGGTACTGTTA
Source organism: Xyrichtys novacula (assembly GCA_962446985.1). Lineage (NCBI taxonomy): Eukaryota > Metazoa > Chordata > Actinopteri > Labriformes > Labridae > Xyrichtys > Xyrichtys novacula. The sequence goes on along the minus strand of OY660874.1, from coordinate 17,270,764 downwards.
AGACATTTCTCCTCACACAGATCAAGTTGTTTAACATTTCAAGATAGTGAGGTGACAAAAATTACCAAATTTTTTCAACACTGATCATCTGAGAGTCAAGACAGGGGGCCCCAACACAATTTTGGGGACACCCCTGATGCATAACTATTTAAACTGTTTGATACTTCCATGTTTGCCAAGTCCTAAAATCAAATTAAGCAGGATACATTTTATAACAATAATAATAATAATAATACAAAAGTAGTCATCCTCTGAATTTTGAAGAGTTTTTGTGTAATTCATCTGTCTTATTACAAATATATTTTTAACTTTTTAAGCAGCAGAGGAAGCTTCACTTGGCCCAGTGGTATTTTGGTTGGTTAATTTTTTATGAATTCATCACTTCAAAGTGGGAGTACTAACAGACTAGGAAATCTCAACCACATGAACTTTTTCCTATGTGACTCTTACAGCAGGCGACTGTATTTTCCCAATCAGCTTGTTAATCCTGCTCAGTTATTTTGGAGCATGCAGCACCTGCACTACAACAGGACTCAAATAAAGGTTTGGTTCCTACATTTCCATCAAAACACAGACAGATAGACAGCATGATGGCCAGTGTTGAAGGTTTCTTATTGGGTTCACCTGTTGTCACAGGTGTAAATCAGACCAGGATGGCTGCCATGGAAACTAGCGGGCTGTGGGTGCTGCAGTATTGAATACAGTATTGCTGCTTTTGTCTAACAAATTAAAATAATACCAACAGATGAGCCATGGTAGTTTGTGCATATTGGTTTATGCAAGGGGGGGGATTGTTCATGAGTTTGTATCTTGATTCGTTTAGCATTGTATTCCTTATCTAAACGTTATTATACCAATCTAAGTAGGATAAATACAAGGGGTTTCTGTTATGATTCTCACATGCTCTTACCAAGTTAAGTGTAAAAGGATCAGTTTTATTGGCCAAAGGAAACTGACTCCAGTAGACTCAACTCTCTTTTGTAAAAACATTAAACAGGAAATATTACATGTTTGATGTTCGTATATAGACAGCAAAGTCTACCAGACTTATTATGAATTAATTCAAAATTGTCTATGACCTCATATGCATGAATATACTTAGCAGGTTCTCCAACAGACAACCAAATAGCCTCAGTCTTCATCCCTTTATTCATGGGTTGATTATTGCTTAGTCTGTTTGCTTTGTGTTTGTGTCAACGCCTTCTTCCTTGTTACCACCGTCAGTCCATCCTCATATGGTAAGAGTAAGGTTATGATGACTGCCTTCTAAGTATTAGTGGGGTATTGATAACAGATACATAAAAGGCAATAAAAGTCGACACGTCATCTGGTATCTTACATGTGAGGGTCAAATTCCTGAACAATGTCCGTATCTGTGTCTCAAGAGTCTCATGCTCTCCATAAACTAGACACTAAAAGGTTTTAAAAAAATTGTGTCAAGAGTCTTCCACCAAAAAAGAAAACATGGCCCAGGCTTTTACTGAATCACAAGGCTTTCACATACGGCAGAGGGAGGAGCTTGTATAATTTTGTTCAACAGAGAAATTAACCCTGAAAAGATGAGTCAAAGTTGCATAACTTTGCCCAGAACTCCCTGGACAGATTGATAATTCCACCTTTTCCCTAAAGGAATACGCTTTAGTAGTTCATATAATTAGCGCTTTTCTAAGCAGTGGGGAGCTTAAGTTTCTCAACATGAAAGTGGATTTAATTAATGAGCACTATAATAAGAGGCCACAGAACAAATATGAAGTTTTAAGCAGTTTTATCCAAAGAAGCTTCATTAAATATGGAGCTGTATTAATCTTGTTGCAGTGTGGACTCAGACAGTAATGAAGAACAGTTCAGAGATTTGTTGTGTGGAGTTTAAGCAGTCGATTGTGGAGTTGAGGCTTTTCACAAAGTTCCATTTCACATGAAGAACATGATGAAAGAGCATAAATACATGTCACATTGTCTCGCTCTGAGGCAGTCTTTGCAGGTCTCTGCCCACATTACCACGTCTTGGTGATTCGAAGGTGACTCAGGTGGTCTGTCATGGTCTTGTGTTCAGGGAAATTGGCGAATTTGGCTGTCTTGATCTTGAGCCAGTTCTGGGCTCTCCGCTCTGCTGCGTGGCAGTACTCTTGCTCAGGGGTCATGTACGGCCGGCTGATCCAGTATTCGTTCTCAGCCTCGCGCTCCAGGTGCTTTAGTGTGTTGCGTTTCATCTGCCATGTGATTTGTCGTGGACGCCTGTACTTCCCGATCCACTGCTTTCCAGGGATGCCTTTCCGTAGTAGAGCGAGGGTGAGGAACATGGTGGCAAGTTATCTCTAGCAGGAAAAATGATTCAGACAAAGAAAAGTTTATTGTGACAGGGTTAATGTTACTACTGAGAATAGTGGATCAATACAGGTATCAATAAGAGTGTGTCAGTCATATCTCCAAAGAAACCGCTGCAAAAGTGCAGAAGAACTGAGTCACTTTTGCAGAGACATGATTACTTCATGTAGTAAAAGAAGTTAAGGTGTTATTTATGGCATTAATAATGGCTAAATACTAGTAACCAGTAGTCAACCTATATCATTTTTTCAATAGCTGATGCTGAAACCAATAATGTGAGAGCAGGTTGATTTGTGATGTTATACTGTTGTTTTATATATCAGTCTTGTGAGGACCAGTGCAGATATGATGTATGTACAAATGCCATTAATCGGCCTGATTGTTTGCTCGCTCTTTAAAAGCCATGTTACTCAGAAAGTCATGAAATTATTCCAGAATACCAACATCAACACCAAGATCCTGATACTGAATTAAATATATGGAATTTGGTCATCCAAAATTGACTTTTTACTCATGTACGTCATATGTACTACAAAAGATGATCAATTAATATCCACCCACACCCGCTGACAACTCAGAGAAATCTAATCAGTCAATAAAACTGTGAAAACACTTGTGTGGGTGGGTTATCAAAGTGCAGGTGCTTAAGGTATCTCATAGGTCAGAGAAACATTAAAATTGACAGTCAGGGCGATGGCGTTGATTTGGCATGATTTACCAAACAGTTTCAATCCTGTGCCTTAATTTCAATTTTTTGGACTTTGTAACCCTTACATACTTTCTGAACTCTGTTGTGGGCAGTGTGCTTGATATGAGTGATACAGCAGATGAAAATACAAACGAGAGTATTTTTGAGAATCTGGAAAGTATTTGATAATCACTGAAAATATCAATCATAGGCTGCATGTCAAGAGTCTCTGCTGTTGACCTGTACCAACACTGCTGACTCATGGACTGTGCTGGTTTTACAGCAGTGTGTGACAATGACATCAACAACAGGCTTATCAACTCAGGGTTGGATAGGTTATCATGTTAAAATGTTGAGGATTTGGAAGTAAAAGCCCTTAAAAGGAGTCTACTCAACTGTATTACTACGACTATAAATAATGTTTTAAGTCACCACTAGTACCCTCGTACTGCCATTCATTTTCAGCTTTAAAAGCATGTATAATAAAAAACAAACAAACAGTGATAGACTTAAGGGATATCTGTCTCAGGGATTATTTGGGGCCATTTTATTTATCAGATGGCCAGAAACACAACTTCCACTAAGTTATAATTAGCACTGCTTTATGTGTCATTCAGCAACTCTTTACTGACAATTTCACCATAATCGAGGGTGAAAATGACAGTTATGTTTTCACAGCATTTCTTATTGGATCAATGTCAGATAAATAGGTAATGGTTTTACTGAATTATTTAGGGAATACCTTTAATATTCAATGGTCACCCCGTACTGAGGACAGTCAGTCTGAGCAGACACTTTCATTATAACAAACTGAATAATGGCCACAAGAACACAAGCAAAGAGCACATCTGAACCTGAACACTAAGGGCAAAACTGAGCTGCAGCGAGAGGTTAGCTTAGCTTTAGCCCCATGTTTACGACCAAAGACAGCTTCAATTTAGAGAGTATTCAACACATTATATTTGAAACATATTATCCCTTACCTCCTTTTATTGTCTGAGAACAATGGTTGACTCCCCGAAACTAACACTAAAATAATGTAAAAGTAAGAGAAATGGACAAATGTGAGCGGCTGCAGTGAGGTCATGAGCCGCGTTTCCGGGATACCTACGGTGCGGAGAAAGGCTCAAAATTTTCGCGTAATTTTGCCCGAATACTTACGATGCATAATTGTCACAGAAATGGGGACTTTCGACAAATCGTTACTGGGTTGAGTTCGGGCTTTTTGTGTGTATTTTTATATGAACAGAAATTGCCGTTCTTCAAACTCTGACCTAAACGTGCTTACTCCTTTTTACATTATATGCTGATTTTAGTCGGGTACATGTTCCCATTTTCCGAATTGGAAAGTTAATTCTCGTCATATTTAGGCGTATTTTCTGTATATTCAAGCTTTTCTCATTGTCCGACGTAAGGTAGGAACAAAAAGTGTGCGGGGAATATAAAAAACAGCTGTTTAAAGTATTTGTGTGTTTTTTGATATGGTTATCTTATCTTTTTGTTTATTCCTTAAAATACCTCAATTGTAACCATAGACTGTATATAGAATAGTTTATAATATAGTAATATAATATAGTATAATATATTATATATGTATAATATAGTCTATATATTCTATACTATACTATATAAAATACGTATCACTATACTATATATAATTTAGTAATATAATAATATAGTATACACAGTATGATTGTAACAACTTGCCTTCCTTCTTAGCCCATCAGTGTTGTTACTGTTATCATTCGTATGCCTGTAGCTATTTACCTTACAGCTCTATGGTTAAAAAAATAATGAGTGTGTACCTAATTAAAGAAGCCAAATATTAATAGTTCCATGTAGCTGATAAAGGAATACAAAATTAATTGCTATCTATTTGTGTTTAATTTGTTAGCCCACACCTCAGGTTCAATGGTTTAAAGAGAAAGAAAAGTTTGATAGTTTAATTGTAGGCGTGTGTTTGCTGTGTTTATCGAGTACATTGATCCGTGTTGTAAACGTTTGCAACAAAAACAACAAGAGTTCAAGTAAAGGTCCTGGGTTTCTTGGTCGGACCCAGGTAGATTACGTCAACAGCCGCTCCAGTCTAAGCCCCGCCCACTAAAGGCTAAACAAGGCTGCCCATTTCCCTTCTTTCCTCACTTTTCATCAAGCCGAGTTCCAGGAAGTTTCTCCCTCTGTTGACAGGCAAAATGTTTCCCTTTGACTTGTTTTCAGCGACCACCTGGACTTTAGTGGCTCTGTGTTTCACCCTCTTTATCCTGTTAGTAGATAATGTCGATTACATTTCCGTGGCCATAACAAGGACGGTTGTTCGTTTGTAATTTCTGTAACTGTCTTTTTATTACTCAGGTATGGACTGTGGCCTTATAAGTTTTTCCAAAAAATGGGAGTGCGTGGACCGAGGCCACTGCCTTTTATCGGGACAATGCACAACATGGGAAAGGTAAGGGAAAAAAACAAACAAACCACAGAGGCAATGTGAGGGTGTTTCTGATGACCATTACAGTGTAGTTTGTTGACCCTCCAGGAACTAACCCAGTGACACAGCTTGTGTTAATATGCTGACTTTATGGTTGGATTTATCCTTCAATTGAACTTTTAAACACCTGTTGACACATTTAATGAAATGTCTTGCAGGGAATAATTGGTTTTGACCGTGAGTGCCAGAACAAATACGGGGATGTGTGGGGGTGAGTTTTTACTTCATCGTTTAAAATACTGACATGTGACACAAGTGGTGGGAAAAGAGGTCTGGATTTTAGCAAAATAAGGTCATGGCAAGACTGAGAGGAAAAAAATCATAGTGCTTCACAAAGAATAGAAGTGTCTTTTATGATGCTCCATAACATGTGTTAAATCCATGTTGTTTTTTTGTTTTGTGCAGATTGTTTGATGGACGAACACCTTTCCTAATGGTGGCAGATCCTGAGATCATTAAAACTGTGTTGGTGAAAGAGTGCTACTCAGTGTTCACCAACCGCAGGGTAAAAGACTACACATAGTTTTTTTTTTTTCTTCAGTGTCTGGATGTTAAACAAAGAGTGACTCTTAATTGCAGAGTTGTGCAAGATATTACCGTTATTACATAACTCTTGGTAATCCCATGAAACACTCTCAGTTGAAGGTAGGGTAAAGTGAACAGCCCATGACCTTGTCACAAGAGTAGCAATACCTTTTACACCACCAAATTACTGAACAGATACTTCTAATATCCAGCAAAAAGTTCACCACTTCTACTTTTGTTTCTGGACCACAAATGAAAAAATTGACAGCTGCGTGTATTTGACACACGTTCAGATTTGTAGTTATATCCTGTTGACATTACAGGCAACTTGAAAAAAAAACACAGACCTAATCTCTTTACTGCTTTACAGGCGCCATAAAAGATCACTCATATTAGAGGAGTAAAACCCATATGTAGGTTTAGAAAATGTAAACAGTTTGTACTGATCATGTTGAGAACTTGAACCTACGAACGTCACAAAGATAAAAAAAAATGTTTTTTTTAACCAAATGTGTTTCACAGAAAACTCTTTATGTAATGGATGGACCCCTGTAAAAAGTTTTAACTAAAAAAAGAAAGTGAAATTTCTACTGATACCTATTTATGAGTGACAAAAGCAAACAAGGCCATGATCCACAGGACTGATAATGTGTGCCGCTTTAAATGTCTAAAATAGCTGCTGTAGGGTAAATGTCAAACAGAGTGAGTTATTGCATGTACTGTGACAATCTCCAAAACAGAGATATATGATGAGAGAGTAAGATTCTTATCGAAAACTGCTTCTCACACATATACAGAATAAGTTTGGCAAAGTTGCTTAAATAGCCCTTTAATGTTGACGCACAGTTCTGGGGCATTGTCAACTTAGTGTAAAGACTGGAAATAAACTAATTTGGCTGCAGTCAGCCATAGTTATTTTGCCTAACACTAACAAACCCAATTCCTAAAAGTTGGGATGATGTTTAAAATGTTGATATGAGCAGATTTTTATGGGTGGTTTGCTAAATTGAGACAATAGACAGAAACTCAAAAGATGAGACTAAAAACTGTTATTTGCGTTTTTTAAATTTAATGCCAGCAAGACGTTCAAATACAAAATACAAAAACAACAGCCACTTCTCTGGATCTGAGCCCATTTAAAGATGGACTCAGGCAAGGTGGAAAAGTTTCTTTTTGTCTGAAATATCAAAATTTGAAATTAGAAAATCATTGACAGTTCACCCTCCATCATCATCTGGCTTGATATCAGCAGACAGTTCAAAAGTCAGCGTCTGGGATAGTATAGGAATGCAGAAATGCTTATAACATAGGTCGCCTCCACAGTCCTGACTTGCCACCAATTGAAAACATTTGTTACATCATGAATCAAAAACTATCACAAAAGAGACCTGAAATACTGAGCAGACAAAATTCTTGATCAGAAAAAATGGAACAGTATTTCACTTTCAAAACTCCAGAAACTGGCCTGTTGTTAAAAGAGGTGTTGCAACGCAGTGGTGAACTAATGTGTTTGTGCACCACCATTTAATATGCTGTCTGAGAAAGATTTTGCCTAATAGTATTTTCAAATCAACCGGGAGTCAGACAGTTCATTCAGAGTTAAATGATTGAGCCCTGAGCGGATGAGATCACCTGTATGGCCTGGGAAATTGAAATGCTGCAAAGTTTTGTGCACAAAATAACAAGAATTCACACTGTAGTAAATTGGGATTTTTTTATTACAGGACAACATGTTTGGAGGACCTTTTGAGGACTCAATAATATCAGTTAAAGATGATAGGTGGAAAAGAATAAGGAGCACACTCTCACCATGCTTCACCAGTGGAAGACTGAAACAGGTCAGTGTTGTATCTGTTTCACTACCCTCTTCTATAACATGTAATTTAACTAAGTGCTGTATCTTTTGCTTCGATTGAAAAAAATGAATGTGTACAGTATATAATATCATGCATGTATTCTTTTCTGAAGGTTTTTCCCATCGTTGTTCGTTATGCAGACCGGCTGGTGGAAAAGCTTGGAGAGAAAAAAACGAATGAATCGGTCGATATCAAACAGTATGTTCACTACTTATGATCATGTCATTGTCAAAGAGGTAGTATTTACTGAGTACCATACTTAAGACCGATATGAAAGTGAATCTTAGCTACTAATTAAATGAAACTGCAGTCATCACAGGCTGTCCAGTTAGAACATGAAACATGCTGGCAAATGACATCCAAGCTAACACACTCTCTTGAGATTTCACTCATTTATTGTCTGCTACAATATAACTATACACAAGGAACAATGGTAAATATCAGTGAAAAAAAATGCTTTGACTAATTGATATAATTTAATATAATATGATATGATATGGTTGAGGATGTTTGTAATTAAGTAAATGAACACAATAGCATTTAATCTATTTGGGCTCCTCTCCCTTTTCTCTAGGTTTATTGGACCCTACAGTTTGGATGTTATCACCAGTGTGTCTTTCGGTGTTGAAGCAGATGCCATACAAAATCCAGAGGACCCGCTGGTTGTTCATATCAAAAAGATTTTAAACTTTAAATTTTGGCCAATCCTTTTAACAAGTGCGTTCTCACCTCACTTCTACTGCAGACAAAGATCATTTCATCATCAGAATACTTTTGTATGCAAAGTCTGGTTAATAATCCCTCTGTGTCTCTTCAGTGATATTTCCCTTTGGCGCTCATTTGTTGAAGCTCCTTGATGTTGACATAATGCCAAAACTCAGCGTGAACTATTTCTACGACATCATCAAGAGATTTAAAGACGAGCATCAGTCTGAAAAATCAGTAAGTCTCTCCTCTGACAGAGAATTGAAGGAACTTTTTGATATTTTGGAAAATACACTGACTTCATCTTTAGAAGTTACAAGATAAGACAGACAGAGTCAACAGTCATTGTAAAAAACTAATTTATCCACTAGCTAACTAACCAGGTATGATATGTGCTGACATCTGCTGCCATTTGTTTGTTTGTTCCATATGATCATAATGTGAATGGACTTTTACCAACTAACAAAACAGTCTACAGATCTCTTGGTCTGTCAGTTCAAATCCCACACAGTAATTCATATGATTTGTCTTATTGTTGCTTGAAAATTTATGAGGATAATAACCCTACAAGCATGGCTTAATAATTGAAATCAGTGACTTTTAACTGAGGTGACATCTTGCAGACAGCAAGCAGCACCAAAGTTTGAACCATAAACATAAGTCTATGGTTAACATTAGGGAGCATCCACTGAATGAGATATCTCAGTGAATGCTTTTACATTTAGAGGTGATACACATTCCGTTGCATTGTCTAGTTTAATGTTAATATGTTCTGTGCACAGGTCCGAGCAGACTTTCTCCAGGTGATGGTTCAGAGCGAGATACCAGATTCGGATGTAAAGAGTGAACAGGACCAACCCAGTAAAGGTATGTTTACAGCACAACAAGGATTCAGGCTCTTCAACTACTTCAATCATTACATTTACATTGACCGAACACACAATTAAATGTTAGCTTACCTGATATAGCTGCCCTCTGTTTATTGTATCTGAGGAATAAATACACTGATTACATTTTGATCAGCTGTTGATCTATCTGGTAACATTTTTTTTTGTGTGTTTTGTTTCAGGTTTGACTGAGCACGAGATTCTCTCCCAGGCCTTCCTCTTTATTTTTGGTGGCTATGACACCACCAGTGCCACTCTCAGTTATATTATGTACAACCTGGCCACCAACCCTGATGCCATGCAGACCTTACAGGAAGAAATTGATGCCAACGTGCCAAAAGATGTACAGTCATTCTTGCATTCATCTTATTTACAACTTTAGAATAACTGGAACAATGTTTGTTTGACACCTCTTTTCACCCTCTCTGTCCAGGCCCCTGTTTCATATGAGAATCTGTCCAGTCTACAGTACCTGGACCAGGTAATTAATGAGTCAATGCGTTTGCTTCCAACTGCACCTCGGCTGGAGAGGGTGTGCAAAAAATCTGTCCAGGTCCACGGCCTCAACATACCTGAAGGAACTCTCATTGGGATTCCTGCACACTTATTACACATGGACCCTCGCTATTGGAGTTCTCCTGAGAAGTTCAGACCAGAGAGGTAAGTGTACAAAAACCTGTCGTGTTTTTCTCCTTTTACGCATGAACCTGTAAAGAGAGGGGACATTCTTTCTTTTTTTGTTTTTGTTTGGGAACCAAAGCAAATGTTATGAGGTAACATCAGCACATTGTTCATAAAGTGAAACTTTTGGTCTCTGAGCTGATGTGGAGTATTCTGCTGTATCACATCTTCTTTAAAAGACAGGTTTCATGTCCACTTATCAGTCATGATGGTCAGAATGTGAAACAGAGAGAAACTAATAAGTTTTTTCTTGGTAATGGCAGGGACTACATTTACTACTTAAGAGTAACAAGAGAAGAGGCAAGAAGCCAGAGTGCTGAATGACACAGTGCTGAAAATAACAGGAACATCTTTTCAGGATGTGCAGATGTAAGCATAGGAAGTCACTTAGTCTTGTCTGTAATGTTAACCTCTGACTTACTTGCAAACTGAAAGAATCACTGCATTAAGTTTTTAGAATCAACCACTTAATTGAAAACAATTACACAGTTTTTTCAGGTAATAATTCATACTTTTGCAATACAATGCATGGCTTTCTGTCCTGATCCCCCTGATTACTACAGTAACTATGTCATGTGTGTATATGTGTGCAGGTTCAGTGAAGACGGGGAGGAGGTGAACCCATACGCATTCATGCCATTTGGACTCGGTCCCCGCAACTGCATTGGGATGCGTTATGCTCTCCTCACAGTGAAGATGGTTCTTGTCCGTCTTCTGCAGAATTACACTGTGGAAACATGCAAAGACACTATGGTAAGAGTTTGAATGTGTATGTGAGCTCAGATTGTTCACCTTTAATCCAACTCTTCTTTTACTAATATACAAACTGTACTTTTCTCCCGTTAGATTCCTTTGGAGTTTGACTGGAAGTTCCAGCCAAAAAAGCCAGTAAAACTCAGCTTTGTCCCCAGACAGTAGTTATCAAACTGGGAGTGAACTGTATCAAATACTGCTGAATTGGCCACATTATTTACCTTTATGTTTTTGTATGCATTTCCTTTGAGATTTTAATGTATTCACTTTTGTCTTTATACAATATATGAGTTGATTCACTGTTGTCAATGATGCACTGAAAATGTATGAATGTATAACTACAATAAAATATATCAATTATAAGAAATTGCTCTCTACATGTATACATTTTAGACGCAAATTCACCACATTCAATTACCCATAATCCAACCAAATCTCTGGAAGGATCAGGTAAGTGAATGTGTAGTTGTTAGATTAGATTGGATTATATATCTTTATTTCTCCTTTTAGGAAGGTTCCCTCAGGGAAATTAAAAATGTTGATTGATGTACTACTACTTATCCTACTTAAATTTACTTTAGTTTTCCTGTATACTTTGGAACTTTCTCACAACAAATACTGGAGCAGCCATTTTTCCTATTGTTTCAAAACTGACAACTGATACAAATGTTTACACCAATTTAGCTGTAAGAACTTTTTATCTTTTACAATAACAACTAGATGCAGTGAATGCCAGCGTTAGAATACAGTATCAAACCACGTGATGCTGTTGCTCTAACATTGACCGGTGTTTGTCTCCCTCTAGTGGCTGATCAACTTTGCACGAGCCTTTTCAACTGGACTGCACTGAATTCTTAAACTTGCACATCTTTTGAATAAACTTTTTCACAAACAACAAAAACTGGAGACCCCTTTTTGAAATTATCCTTAAAACAGAGTACAAATTGGCTCTTCTCCTCTGAGGGCTGTGAAAGTTCACCATAAAACAGCCGTTATCAGTTTTTTTCTGTGTACAAAGGCTGAGGTTTTCCCTTTCCCTAAAATTGCGACAGTGCATTGAAAAAATAAAGGACTTTTAATTAGACTTCCTCAAGCATAGAGAGTAAAGAAGGTTGTTTCATCTTACTCTCTGTTGGGAACTAAGGGTTTCAGATCTTGGTGGTCTTATTTGTCCAAGGTTCACATCTCCTCCATTGCAGCCAATGTAGACTTGTTGATAGGAACAAAAGCTCCCAGGTTATTGAAACCATGGGAAGTTGAGAACAGTCAGAGAGATGGCCTATATGATAAAAAGACGATTTTGGGTTGGGCCATCAATGGTCTTTGAATGGAAGTAGCCACACTTGTGATGATAAGTCTCCTTCTATTGTAGTAAACAAAATACCTGTGTCCAGTCTTGAAATCATGCTGAACAACCAGTATAATCGGGACTTAAATGAAAGGCCCACAGAGGACAAAGAGATGTCTAGAGAAAAGGTCAGGTTTGTGGAGATTATGAAATCCTCCACAACTTTGCAGGAGGAGAAGTACTGCCTTAAGTTGCTCTTTAAGAGAACAAATGTCCGACTACCAAACAGCTTTGCAGCGGCTCAACAGCTGTGGAAAAAAAATTGTCAATAACCCACATTTTCACGAGGAATGTGCAACCTGTCTCAATGATGTCATTGTAAAGGGATGTGCAGAATTATTGTCACAAGAGGCATTTACTAGGTCAACGAGGAAGAGTGTGGCACATACCCTACCATGGCGTCTATCGCTGCAGGTGGAGCAACATATCATATCAACAGTGAATTGTTGAAGGGCCCGAACCTCACCAGCTCCTCACTTGGAGTTACCACTTGTTTCAGACAAGAGCATGTGGCATGTTTGGGAGATAAACAAGCTATATTTAACCAGGTGAGGGTTGCAGAAGAAAACAGAGCCCCCCAGCACTTTTTCTGGCGGTCAAAAGGAGACCTCAGCAAAGATCTTGCACTCTACAGGATGACTTGTTTTGAGCCATTTCATCTCCAAACTGCACTAGCTATGTGCTAAGGAGAACTGCTGACAACAAAAGGTCTGACTTCTCTGCAGAGACTGTTCAAGCTGTTAAGCAACACTTTTATATGGATGAATTAATAAACTTTGGCTCAGAAGAGACTGTGCTCAGAAGGCAGAGCTACAAATTCAGCTAGACAGATCTATAATTTGGAGATACAATAAATCAGTTTTAAAAGACATCACATATCAGCTCCAAAAACAATCCAACTGATGTTGAATCCAGGGGAATGAAGGTGGTAGACTTTATGAAAAATCATGGTTGGCTTGAGGGTCCAGGCTTTCTTTGGAAGTGTGAAGAAGACAGGCCAGATAATGACAGTGATGTCAAAATGGATGGTGATGATCCAAAGGTCACAAAGGATGTCTCTGTGATTTCCACTGTGCATGAGTCACTCAGTGCTACTGACCACCTCATCGGTGACTTCATAGATTGGAGGAGGCTCAAGGTATCTGTTGTCTATCATGGAAACTAGCAGTTCTGTATGTGCTGCAGCTAAGCATCAAGATAAATGTATTAGGATCGGTTTTATTGACCAAGTATGTGTAAACATACAAGGAAACTGATTCTGGTAGACTTTACTCTGTACAAAGATTAAACAGGAAATATTACATGTTTAATGTTTGAAAATAGCAAAATCTACCAGAGTTTTTACAAATTATACATTTCTTCAAATACTTGACAGGGTGTGATAAACAACCAAATAACCCCAGTCTTAATCCCTGTAGTTATGGGCTGAGTGTCACTCAGTCTGTTTGTTTTGTGTTTAATTGTGTCAACGCCTTCTTCTTCTTTACCACCGTCAGTCCATCCTTATATGGTAAGAGTAAGGTTATAATGACTGCCTTCTAGGTATAAATGGCGTGTTGATAACGGATACATAAAAGGCAACAAAAGTCAACACGTCATCTGGTATCTTACATGTGAGGGTCAAATTCCCGAACAGTGTCGTATCTGTGTCTCAAGAGTCCCATGCTCTCCATAAACTAGACACTGACTAAGAGGTTTTAAAATGGTGTCAAAAGACTTTTACTAGAAAAAAAATAAATAACTTGACCCAGGCTTTCACTGAATCACAAGGCTCCCATATACGGTAGAGAGAGGAGGCCATTATGTTGTAAGAAGATTTCCATGGACCTTGAAAATGTATTCTTTCACACCTTATTTTACTTTAAAAGGTTTAAAGGCTTTTTTACTCTTGCTCTGACTAGATTATGCTTAGTAACTGTTAGGTCACTTTGATAAACAAAAATTTATTTTGATGCATCAGTGAACTAATACCAGTTTGCATAATTTTGTTCAACAGAGAAATTAACCCTGAAAAGATGAGTCAAAGTTGCATAACTTTGCCCAGAACTCCCTGGACAGATTGATAATTCCACCTTTTCCCTAAAGGAATACTCTTTAGTAGTTCATATAATTAGCGCTTTTCAGAGCAGTGGGGAGCTTGAGTTTCTCAACATGAAAGTGTATTTAATTAATGAGCACTATAATAAGAGGCCACAGAACAAATATGAAGTTTTAAGCAGTTTTATCCAAAGAAGCTGCATTAAATATGGAGCTGTATTAATCTTGTTGCAGTGTGAATTCAGACAGTAATGGGGAACAGTTCAGAGATTTGTTGTGTGGAGTTTAAGCAGTCCATTGTGGAGTTGAGGCTTTTCACAAAGTTGTTTCACATGAAGAACATGATGAAAGAGCATAAATACGTGTCACATTGTCTCGCTCTGAGGCAGTCTTTGCAGGTCTCTGCCCACATTACCACGTCTTGGTGATTCGAAGGTGACTCAGGTGGTCTGTCATGGTCTTGTGTTCAGGGAAATTGGCGAATTTGGCCGTCTTGATCTTGAGCCAGTTCTGGGCTCTCCGCTCTGCTGCGTGGCAGTACTCTTGCTCAGGGGTCATGTACGGCCGGCTGATCCAGTATTCGTTCTCAGCCTCGCGCTCCAGGTGCTTTAGTGTGTTGCGTTTCATCTGCCATGTGATTTGTCGTGGACGCCTGTACTTCCCGATCCACTGCTTTCCAGGGATGCCTTTCCGTAGTAGAGCGAGGGTGAGGAACATGGTGGCAAGTTATCCCTGGCAGCAAAAAATGATAAGTTTATTATGACATGGTTAATGTTACTGCTGAGAATAGTGGATCAATACAGGTATCAATAAGAGTGTGTCAGTCATATCCCCAAAGAAACCGCTGCAAAAGTGCAGAAATGCAGAAAAACTGAGTTAAATCCACTTTTGCAGAGACATGATTACTTCATGTGGTAAAAAAAAGTTAAGGTGTTATTTATGGCATTAATAATGGCTGTATAGTAACCAGTAGCCAACCTATATCATTTTTTCAATGGCTGATGCTGAAACCAATAATGTGAGAGCAGGTCAATTCTTGATGTTGGCATATTGTTGTTTCATGTGCTTTAAACGGTTTAAAAATACCAACAAATGACAAACAAAACTGCCGAACTAAACCTGTTCCCACAAGAGACTCTGGGATTCCTGTCCAATTATCTAAAACCATTAAGATGGAAAAAGACACAGGGTAAATATTTGGATTAAAGGTTGAAAAAGGAAAAGTCACTCATAAATCCATCATTTATGTGTCTTCATTTGGGAAAAGATGATGGGGATATCAATCACCATCATCTGCCAGTGCAGATATGATGCTATTTATGCACAAATGCCATCAATCAGCCTGATTTTTCGCTCGCTCTTTGCAACCTAGTGACTCAGAAAGTCATGAAATTATTTCAGAAAGCATTCTCAATACCAAGATCCTGATACTGAATTAAAAATATGACATTTGGTCATCCCGAAATGAACTATTTACTCATGTACATCAAATGTTCTACAATAGATGATCAATTAATATCCACCCACACCCGCTGACAACTAAGAGAGATGTAATCAGTCAATAAAACTGTGAAAACACTTGCGTGGGTGGGTTATCAAAGTGCAGGTGCTTTAGGTATCTCATAGGTCAGAGAAACATTAAAATTGACAGTCAGGACGATGGCCTTGATTTGGCATGATTTACCAAACAGTTTCAGTCCTGTGCCTTAACTTTAGTTTTTGGACTTTGTAACCCTCACATACTTTCTGAGTGTGCTCAATATGAGTATGTTTAGATACAGCAGATGAAAATACAAACTAGAGGATTTTCAAAAATCTGAAAAGTATTTGATAATCACTTAAAATATCAATCATAGACTGCTATCAAGAGTCTCTGTCCTGAGCTTGAAACCCACTGTTGACCTTTATCAACACTGCTGACTCATGGCAGGGCTCTCAAGTCTCACGCATTCAGCGTGAGACACACGCATTCCCACTCGTTCACACGCCACACATTGTATTTCTCACGCATTTAAATGAACATGGTGATGTCCACCAAGTTGCACCTCTTTAACTATGGAACAGGGGGAAATCAACGGAGTTTCTCCGAGAGTTCCTAAGTTGCGTGCCACGCGCAAGCCAATCAAATAAAGTATATTTACTGAACAGCCAATCAAAAAGCAGCATTGCTGTATCTGGGTAGATTTTGATATCTTGCGGTTTGACTACAGAAGAAGACAGACACTTGCCGAAATAGAGCAGGTTTTTATAAGGCCGAGATAGACCCGATGATTACAGTAAGTCAGTAACCTACACATGCAGAGACCTCAACACCTCATGGCAGATAAACTCATATGATAAACTAAAGCCCTATGCTATTGCTATTAACAGCTGCATTGATGAATTTAGCCTCTGTACAGCCATTTCCCCTCCACAAAAGCAGCATTTCTCATATATTCTTTTTAAAGTTCTGATACTCGTGACAGTGTAATGCTGATATACCAAAGGATTAAGTATCTCCATGTCTGTGAAACCTATACTAAAGTACAATTCATCTAAATGCTCCTCAGTGCTGATTTTAACAACTCTCCTCCACAACAGGTAACTTAACTACTTTATTCTTAAAGTCATTAATGACTTTATTCTCCTAAATAATAACTTTAATCTCAAAGATTTAAAAAAGTTTTTTTCTTTCTTAATGTGGCCCTCATACTCCATTGTATTTATTAGATTATTATACTAATAATTATCTTCAATCACTCCCCAAGGAAATCTCACTCTAAGCTTAGTTCAAAACTTGAGAGCCCTGTCATGGACTGTGCTGGTTTTACAGCAGTGTGTGACAATGACATCAACAACAGGCTTATCAACTCAGGGCTGGAGAGGTTATCATGTTAAAATGAGGAGAACTTGGAAGTAAAAGCTCTTAAAAAGTCTATTCAGCTGTATTTTATTGTTTTCCTTTGTTACTCGATAACCCCATACTGAGGACAGTCAGTCTGAGCAGGCACTTTTATTATAACAAACCAAAATAATGGTCAGTAGCACACAAGAAATAAAAACAGCATGTCCAAATAAGGAGCTCATTGATCAAGACTGTCTGCAGAGACTCATTTCAAGCAGAGACCACATCTGAACCTGAACACTGAGGGCACAACTGAGCTGCAGCGAGAGGTTAGCTTAGCTTTAGCCCGACGTTTCCGACCAAAGACAGCTTGAATTTAGAGAGAATTAAACACATTATGTTTGAAACATATTATCTCTTACCTCCCGTTCTTTATCTGCAAACTTTGGTTCAAACCCCGACACTAACACTAAAATAATGTAAAAGTAAGGGCAACTGACAAATGTGAGCGGCTTCAGTGAGGTCATGAGCCGCGTTTCCGGGTTATCTACGGTGCGGGGGAAGGCTCAAAATGCCCGATCCCACATGAAGCATAATTGTCACGGAAAAGGGACTTTTGACAAGTCGTTACGAGGTTGAGTTAAAGCTTTTTTATGTTATTTAAGGTATAAACACAGGTTGTCGTTCTTCAAACTCTGACCCAAATGTGCTTTCTCCTGTTTACATCAAAGACTCTGCTGAATTTAGTTGGGTGTTCCCATTTCCCGAATTGAAAAGTTCACTCTCGTTATATCTAAGCGTATTTCATTATATTCAAGCGTTTTCTTATTGTCTGGCGTAATGTTGAAAGATTTTTTAAAAACATGCACACTGCATCAATATAAGTTTGTATATTATTGTTGGGGGAGTATCAACAAACGTTCAGTGTAGGCTAGTAGTGATTTTGCAATGTTTATTCCTAAAAACACCGTAACTGTAACAATGCCCACCTTGTTAGCCTATCGGTGTTGTTACTGAAGTCATTCGTAGGCCTGTATTAACTCTACAGCTCTATAGTTATCTAATATTTTTTTAAAAACTAGTATTGGATCATGACAACATGTCAAATGGAGCAGCAAACTTTCGTTTCGTTTTTGTGTGTCTCAAAAATGCACATATAGAGGTGTAGTTGGGTGTATAAACTGTACAGTAAGCTGTCAAAGTAGAGAACATTATATTCTCGGGAAAGCAAATATTCCAAATCAGAGGGCTGTTGTTTTCGGCTTATCTGAAGAGCCTGAATGAAATCATTAAAGGCACACGCTTTTGAATCCATCCAACGGTCAGGAACGCTCGGATTATTTCGCCTTGTTATGCACTTTCGACCGTGCTCCCATTAGGGGTGAATTCTACTGCACACCACCTGTTAACATAACAGCAAGAGGTAAAGGTTCTTGGTCCGATCCAGGTAGACTGCGTCAACAGCCGCTCCAGTCCAAGCCCCGCCCACTAAAGGCTAAACAAGGCTGCCCGTTTCCCTTCGTCTCGACTCACTGTTAATCAAGCCTAGTAAGAGGAAGCTTCTCCCTCTGTTGACAGGCAAAATGTTTCCCTTTGACTTGTTTTCAGCGACCACCTGGACTTTAGTGGCTCTGTGTTTCACCCTCTTTATCCTGTTAGTAGATAATGTCGATTACATTTCCGTGGCCATAACAAGGACGGTTCGTTTGTAACTTCTGTAACTGTCTTTTTATTACTCAGGTATGGACTATGGCCTTTTAAGTTTTTCCATAAAATGGGAGTGCGTGGACCGAGGCCACTGCCTTTTATCGGGACAATGCACAACATGGGAAAGGTAAGGAAAAAAAACAAAACAAAACAAAACAGAAACAACGACCAATAAGTCATTATGAGGATGACCATTACAGTGTAGTTTGTTGAACCTCCAGGAACTAACCCAGTGATAAAACTTGTGTTAAAATGCCTACTTTATGGCTTAAACTGTTCTTCCCTTGAACCTTTGGACACTTGTTGACACAGTTCATGAATTTTTTTGCAGGGATTAATTACTTTTGACCGTGAGTGCCAGAACAAATATGGGGATGTGTGGGGGTGAGTTTTTACTTCATCGTTTAAAATACTGACATGTGACATGAGTGGTGGGAAAAGAGGTCTGGATTTTTGTTCTTTTCACAAATTAGGTCATAAACTGATAGACGTGGCATGACTGACAAAAAATCTTCCTTATCCTGGCTTTAAAATTAAGATATTCCTTAGAGGGTTTGTGGAGATGTGGGAGTTAGATGAAAACATGATAATGTATTTGTATATACTGTATGTGTTTGGTTCCTCAGTGGCGAGTTGTCATATCTGGTTGTAGAAATAAACATGAATTATAATACAAAAACCCAAACAGTTCATTATCATGACAAAATACATAACATGATAAACGTTTCACTATTTGGAATTCATGATTTTCGTGGTTAAACATGGTACTACACAAAGAATAAAATGGTCTGTTGGTTTTTAATGATGCTCAATAACATATGTGTTCAATCCATGTTTTTTGTTTGTTTTGTTTCGTGCAGAGTGTATGATGGACGAACACCTGTCCTCATGGTGGCAGATCCTGAGATCATTAAAACTGTGTTGGTGAAAGAGTGCTACTCAGTGTTCACCAACCGCAGGGTAAAAGACTACACCTTTATAAATTTTTTTCAGTGTGTGGATGTCAAACAAAGAGTGTCTCTAAATTGCAGAGTTGTGCAGGATATTACAGTTATTACATAACTCTTGGTAATCCCATGAATGACTCTCAGTTGAAGGTAGGGTAAAGGGAACAGCCCATTACCTTGTCACAAGAGTAGTAATACCTTTTACACCACCAAATTACTGAACAGATACTTCTAATATCCAGCAAAAAGTTCACCACTTCCACTTCTGTTTCTGGACCACAAATGAAAAAATTGACAGCTGCGTGTACTTGACACACGTTCAGATTTGTAGTCATATCCTGTTGACAGTACAGGCAACTTGGAAAAAAAACATAGACCTAATCTTTTTACTGCTTCACAGGTGCCATAAAAGATCACTCATATTAGAGGAGTAAAACCCATATGTAGGTTTAGAAAATGTAAACAGTTTGTACTGATTATGTTGAGAACTGGAGCCTGTGAACCTCACAAAGTTAAAAACAAGAAGCTTTCAGCCAAATATGTTTCACATGAGACTATTAATGTAAGTCTTGATGCATGGACCCCTGTAAAGAGTTTTTACTAAAAAAAAAGAAGTGAAATTTCCAGTGATAACTCTTTATGAGCGACAAAAGTAAACAAGGCCATGAGTGACAAGACTGATCATTTGTGCTGCTTTAAATGTCTAAAATAGCTGCTGTAGGGTAAATGTCAAACAGAGTGAGTTATTGCATGTACTGTGGCAATTTCCAAAACAGAGATATACAACGGATGAGTAGGATTTTTATTGAAAACTGCTTCTCACACATGTACGGGATAAATGTGGCCTGAGCAGACGAGATTACCTCTATGTTCTGGGAAATAGAAATGCTGCAAAGTCTTGGGCACAAAATAACAAGAATTCACACTGTAGTAAACTTGGAATTTTTTTGTTACAGGAGAACATAATTGGAGGACCTTTTGATGATGCAATAACAACAGTTAAAGATGATAGGTGGAAAAGAATAAGGAGCACGCTCTCACCATGCTTCACCAGTGGAAGACTGAAACAGGTCAGTATCATATCTGTTTCACTACCCACTTCTATAACATGTAATTAGTGCTGTATCTTTTGCTTTCAATGACAAAAATGAATGTGTACAGTATATAATATCATGCATGTATTCTTTTCTGAAGGTTTTTCCCATCGTTGTTCGTTATGCAGACCGGCTGGTGGAAAAGCTTGGAGAGAGAAAAACAGATGAATCGGTTGATATCAAACAGTATGTTCACTACTTGTAATCATGTTTTTATAAAAGAGGTGGTATTTACTGAGTACCATACTCAAGACCTCAATGCAAGCGAATCTTAGCTGCTGATTAAATGAAACTGCAGTCATCACAGGCTGTCCAGTTAGAACATGAAACATGCTAATCCAAGACATCCAAGCTAACACACTCTCTGGAGATTTAACTTATTTATTGTCAGCTTGATTTCTTGGTGGCAGATGAAGGTGAATCTGTAAATGTGTGTGTGTGTATATGCATGTTTCTGTGTGATTTCTACAAAAGAGAATAAGAAAAAATACAAAGAACAGTAAATGAATGAATGAAATAATGTAAAATACAAATATCAAGTGTACAAAAATGTGTCTATACATAGAGCAGGACAAGTAATGTTGTGCAAATCTGTTTAATGCAAGGTTTTCATCAGAAAATAATGAACGAAAGGCAAAGAACTCGTTAATTCTAAGGAAAAATCAACATATTGCTGATTCTGTGATTGCCATTATTTCTGCCCCCACACAAACAGAGCACAGTCCCAGGAAATGCGTGACGGTCCTTTAATGGACGCAAACGTGTAACTGTAAAGATTATTCACACAATGATATACATACACAAGGAATGATAGTAAATAACAATGAGAACAACACTTTGACTAACTGATATAATTTATTTGAAATTATACGGTCAATGTTGTTTGTAATTAAGTAAATGAACACAATAGCATTTAATCTATTTGGGCTCCTCTCCTTTTTCTCTAGGTTTATGGCACCCTACAGTTTGGATGTTATCACCAGTGTGTCTTTCGGCGTTGAAGCAGATGCCATACACAATCCAGAGGACCCGCTGGTTGTTCATCTCAAAAAGATTTTAAACTTTAGACTTTGGCCCTTCTTTTTACTGAGTATGTTCTCATTTACTTCTATTAGAGACAGAGCTCATTTGATCCTCATAGTATTTTTGTGTATTATGTATATGTATATATGGTTTGGTTAACAATTCCTCTGTGTCTTTTCAGTGATATTTCCCTTTGGCAGTCGCTTGTGTAAGCTCCTTGATATTGACATAATGCCAAGACTCAGCGTGAACTATTTCTACGACATCATCAAGAAATTTAAAGACGAGCATCAGTCTGAAAAATCAGTAAGTCTCTCCTCTGACAGAGAATTGAAGGAACTTTTTGATGGCTTTCAGAGCCAGCCCCAAGTGGCAATTTCAGGAGCTGCAGTTTTTGACTCGAGGCACATTTCCTAAATGTCAAGTTGTTCATTGAAGTCTAGATCTTATTGTCTTGTTTAAATCAGTTCAGCTTGCAAACATAAGAATGTTCATATCTCAGTGAATGCTACCTTTTACATTTAGAAGTGATACACTGTTCTGTTGCATTGTCTAGTTTAATGTTAATGTGTTCTGTACACAGGTCCGAGCAGACTTTCTCCAGGTGATGGTTCAGAGCGAGATACCAGATTCAGATGTGAAGGATGAACAGGACCAACCCAGTAAAGGTATGTTTACACCACAATAAAAAATGTGTGTCCCCCCCAATTGGTATCGGCCCAAAGAAATCCACATCGGTCGGGCCCTAATTATAATTATTAATTTAGCCAGAATGAACTCAGGTTTGTTTGGAAAAAAATGTAAAGTATTAGGGCGGGCTGACAACACAAGATTCCTTGCTATTAGTTTAGTTTAAATCATAGAGCACTACCCTCTAATCTGAGACCGAACACACAATTAAATGTTAGCTTGGTTTTAAAATAAGGAAACATATCCACATGTATACAGGTCAGTTCAGCCACTGTGTAATTTAAAGATGAAACCTGATATAGCTGCCCTCTGTTTATTGTAGATGAGGAATAAATACACTGATTACAGTTTAATCAGCTGTTGATCTATTTTGTAACATTTTTCTGTGTTTTGTTTCAGGTTTGACTGAGCACGAGATTCTCACCCAGGCCTTCTTCTTCATTTTTGGTGGCTACGAGACCACCAGCGTCACTCTTAGTTATATCATGCACAACCTGGCCACCAACCCTGATGCCATGCAGACCTTACTGGAAGAAATCGATGCCAACGTGCCAAAAGATGTACATTCATTCTTGCATTAAACTTGTTTCCAACTTTAGAATATGAGAACAATGTTTGTTTGACACCTCTTTTCGCCCTCTCTGTCCAGGCCCCTGTGTCATACGAGAATCTGTTCAGTCTACAGTACCTGGACCATGTTGTAAATGAGTCAATGCGTTTGAGTCCAACAGCACCTCGGCTGGAGAGGTTGTGCAAAAAATCTGTCCAGGTCCACGGCCTCAACATACCTGAAGGAACTCTTGTTGGGATTCCTGCACACTTATTACACATGGACCCTCGCTATTGGAGTTCTCCTGAGAAGTTCAGACCAGAGAGGTAAGTGTACAAAAACCTGTCGTGTTTTTCTTTTTACACATGAACCTGTGAAGAGAGGGGACATTCTTTCTTTTTTTTTTTTTGTTTGGGAGCCAAAGCAAATGTTATGAGGTAACATCAGCACATCAGGCCACATATCAGAGTCAAGAAGCCAGAGTGCTAAATGACACAGTGCTGAAAATAACAGGAACATCTTTTCAGGATGTGCAGATGTAAGCACCGGAAGTCACTTAGTCTTGTCTGTAATGTTAACCTCTGACTTACTTGCAAACTGAAAGAATCACTGAATGAAGTTTTTAGAATTAACCACTTAATTTAAAAAAAATTACAAAGTTTTTTCAGGTAATAATTAATACTTTTGCAATACAATGCATGGCTTTCTATCCTGATCACCCTGATTACTACAGTAACTATGTCATGTGTGTATATGTGTGCAGGTTCAGTGAAGATGGGGAGGAGGTGAACCCATATGCATTCATGCCATTTGGACTCGGTCCCCGCAACTGCATTGGGATGCGTTATGCTCTCCTCACAGTGAAGATGGTTCTTGTCCGTCTTCTGCAGAATTACACTGTGGAAACATGCAAAGACACTATGGTAAGAGTTTGAATGTGTATGTGAGCTCAGATTGTTCACCTTTAATCCAACTCTTCTTTTACTAATATACAAACTGTACTTTTCTCCCGTTAGATTCCTTTGGAGTTTGACTGGAAGTTCCAGCCAACAAAGCCAGTAAAACTCAGCTTAGTCCCCAGACAGTAGTTATCAAACTGGGAGTGAACTGTATCAATATCAACACCTTTATCAAAATTAGCTGAATTAATATATTTGTATTTTTGTGATTTATACTGCTGAATCAAATGTAGGCCACATCATTTACCTTTATGTTTTTGTATGCATTTTCTTTGAAATTTAATGTGTTCACTTTTGTCTTTATACAATATATGAGTTGATTCACTGTAGTCAATGATGCACTGAAAATGTATGAATGTACAACTACAATAAAATAAATCAGTGGCAAGAAATAACTCTTTTATGTGTATAACTATTAGACTCAAATTCACCACACTCAATTACCCATAATCCAAACACATCTCTGGAAGGATCAGATAAGTGAATGTGCAGTTATGTGATGGAGACACTAATACTGGTCCTACTTACATTTCCTTCGATTTTCCTGTGTACTTTTGGAATTTTCTCACAACAAATACCAAAGCAGATATTTTACCCACTGTTTCAAAACTAATAACTAATGCAAACGTGTTTACACCATTTGACCATAAGAACTCTCTCCTTTTTCAGTGACAAATAGATGCAGTAAATGCCAGGGTTAGTAAACTAACAGACCCATGTGATCAGGGCTCTCAAGTCTCAGGCATTCAGCGTGTGACACACGCATTCCCACCTGTTCACACGCTCACACGCCACACATTGTATTTCTCACGCATTTAAATGAACATGGTGATGTCCACCACGTTGCACCTCTTTAACAATGGAACAGGTAGAAATCAGCTGAGTTTCTCCGAGAGTTCAGAAGCTGCGTGCCACACGCAAGCCAATCAAATAAAGTATATCTACTGAACAGCCAATAAAAAAGCAGCATTGCTGTATCCGGGTAAAAATAGAGCAGGTTTTTATAAGGACGAGATAGACCCGATGATTACAGTAAGTCAGTTACCTACACATGCAGAGACCTCAACACCTCAAGGCATATAAATTCATATAATAAACTAAAGCCCTATGCTATTGCTATTAACAGCTGTATTGATGAATTTAGCCTCTGTACAGCCATTTCCAGCCATTTTCCCCTCCACAAAAGCAGCATTTCTCAAATATTTTTTTTAAAGTTCTGATACTCATGACAGTGTAACGCTCATGTACCAAAGGATTAAGTATCTCCGTGTTTGTGAAACCTATACTAAAGTACAATTCATCTAAATGCTCAATGAGGTTGCTGGTTGCTCAGCTGATGTCGAGGAACATTAGCTCCTCTTCCTCCCTCTTCATCCCCTACCTTGACCCTTTCACCCTACCCTCTGACATTTCCTCAACCCCCTCACCTATCCCTCATTCCTTTCCTTCAACCCCTCCAACCCCCTTTTCCCATTCTGTTACCAACCTTTCACCTTTCTAATGATCCCAACTCTAACCCTCCTTCAATTTCCAATTTAAAAAAACTAAAATTTTTTTTTTTTAAAAGCTGCAAAAAAAGCATGTATATATTTTTTTAAATGTATAAAGAATATACATTGAAAAAAAATATATAAAAAATAAATAAATAAATATATATTTTAATACAAAAAATAATAATAATAAAAAATCAAAATATAAAAATATAATCACAAAATTTTCCCCTCCTCGAGCCGCCACCTTACCGTGGTGGAGGGGTTTGCGTGTCCCAGTTATCCCAGGCGCTAAGTTGTTGGGTGCTTTATGCCTCTAGTAGGGTCAACCAAGGCAAACAGGTCCTGGGAGAGGGATCAGACTAAGGGTGGCTCAAATAACAGACAGCTGACAGTGCAAATTCTTTGAATATCAAGCAATTTAAGATGTTTATTAAACATCACTTTATTTTGGAGGGGTATACTGCTAATATTAAAGGGGATGTTGGACAGTATTTGGAAAGGTGGGAAGCATTTATTGAAGTGGAAGGCTGGCATTTAACTTAAAAAAAAAGGAAAGCAAAACTTGGTGTACTGTTTGATGTTTTTTTTTTTCTTTTTTTTAATTTTATTTCCCTCTACCCTTCATTATATTATTATTTATTTAATTTGATGATGCACTGTATGTCTTATGTTGTAATGATGTTTTTGGTGTGTGCTTGTGTTAATTGTTTTTAATTAGCTTCGTTTGTTTGTTTTTGTGATTATCACTGTTCTGTCTATTGGTGGTTTATGTCATGTTATGTTATTTTTGTTCAATAAAAGAAAAAAAAAAAAAAAAAAGAATGACCACAGTGAACTGCCTTTCACACCAGATGGTGATCATGCAGTCCACACCCTGGCTCTCATATGCACCAGTTTCTGCAAGATGGAGAAAGGGGAATTCCCCTCAGAAGGCAGGCGCTTCTGGGGGAATTCCCCACTGAGGGGGTGTGACATCACAATGACATGTAGAATGTGATGTCACACGATGACATCACATGAATGTGATGTCACACGATGACATCACACGAATGTGATTTTACACGATGACATCACGTTCTAGCTCTGATCCTTTGATCTTCAAAAGCTAACTCAGACCTTGCACACTTGTTGGCAAGAGTCACGTAGGAGCTACTACAGAGACGATCAACAGTTAAGTCACGTAGGAACTACTATACTACAGAGACGATCAACAGTTAAGTCACGTAGGAACTACTATACTACAGAGACGATCAACAGTTAAGAGCAGTCGACTGAAGACTAATCAGAAGAACCATGTCCAGAGCAATCACACCTGAATCTGTGGGACCGCTGGGCCACCGGCCCATGGCACCACTTCAACAGGAGCTTGCCAGTGCTCGTGCTGAGATTAGAAATCTTAGAAACGAGCAAAGGGGTGAACAGGAGGCATGGATGAATGAGAGGGTAAAGCTGGGCTACAGAATTCACAACGGGAAATACAAAGTGAACCGTCTGGAGGGACTCATTGACGTCAGAGAAAATGGATTCAAGGAAGAACTCCAGAATAATGTCCAGACTATTGAAAGGCTGGAGGCTGAGATCCAACGCCTCAACAGCACCCTCAAATTAAGAGACGAGCAGGTGGAGCTTATCCAGCGCCTGCAGAAGGAGCAGGAAGAGAAGATGTGGGCTCAACTTAAGGAGGAGAGACAGAAAGTTCATGAGCTCCGAGAACAGCTTTTTCAGGCGTCTCAGGAGAACCTGAAGGCTGTTTCTCTGAGCAAGAACAATGAAACAATGCTGAAGCTCACAAAACAGCAGCTTGAGCAGAGGGACAACCACATCATGGAGCTGAGGAGGGAGAAAGAGGGTCTCACTCAAAGACTCATTGAGACCACAACTCAGCTGCAAAACAACGAGACCCTCCAGAAGAAAAAAAGGAAAGACCTGGAGGAGGAGAACCAGATCCTGAAGACCAGAGTCAGTGAGCTGGAGAAAAGGAATAAAGATCTGGTGGGAAAGGAGGAGACTCTGACCTTCAGAGTTGAAGAGGCCGAGATTGCAAAAGAAAGAGTGATTGAGAAGGAAAAGACTCTGACAGACAGAATTCAAGAGTTAGAGGAGGAGAAGAGGGAGCTGACTCTTCGCGTCTCTCTAAAGAAAAGACGCTTCCTGTCCAGAGTCTTTCAAAAGGAGACAGAGGAGGAGAAAACCCTCCGAAAACAACTCAAAGAGAAGAAGAAGGAATTAAGGCAGCTGAGAGAAAGAGAAAAAGAGGAGGAAAGAGAACAAGAAGAAGAGGAAAGAGAACATGAAGAGGAGAAAAGCAAAAACCAAGACAGGGGGAGAAAGAGAGTCAAAAAAGGTCTCTGGACCTTAAGAAAGAAGAAAAACAGAGACACCCGGGTAGAGGAGGTTGCTGGTTGTTCGGCTGATGTCGCGGACCATTAGCTCCTCCTCCTAAAAAAATATATTTTTATACAAAAAAAATAAAAGATATATATTTTTATACAAAAAAAATAAAAAATAAATAAAGATATATTTTTATATAAAAAAATGAAAAAATATATTTTTATACAAAAAATAAAAAATATATATTTTTATATAAAAAAAAAAATAAATAAATATATATTTTTATACAAAAAATATCAAAAAATATTTTTATATAAAAAAATAAAAAATAAAAAATATATATTTTTATATAAAAAATAAATAAATATATATTTTTATACAAAAAAATAAAAAATAAATAAAGATATATTTTTATATAAAAAATAAAAAAATAAATAAATATATATTTTTATATGAAAAAATAAATAAATATATATTTTTATACAAAAGAAAAAAAAAATTAATCACAAATTTTTCCCCTCCTCGAGCCACCACCTTACCGTGGTGGAGGGGTTTGCGTGTCCCAGTTATCCCAGGAGCTAAGTTGTCGGGTGCTTTATGACTCTGGTAGGGTCACCCAAGGCAAACAGATCCTGGGAGAGGGACCAGACTAAGGGTGGCTCAAATAGACCTTTGATGATGGGTAGTAGATTTACTTTATACTGAGTTTTACTCACTGCCCGCATTACACTCATCAAAGTGACACAAAGCAATACAAGTGTTCAATATTGAGTTTTACATTCTGTCTGCTCTCTGATTTGGTTTTTCTAAGCAGGCATGGGATACATTTGTCGCTGTAAAAGGCCATTGATAAGGCTTTTCAGGATGTCAATTACATATGGTTAGCTAAACACTGTCGCAATACCATATTGTATCGTATTGTATCCTATTGTGTAGTATCATATTGTATCATATTGTTCCATATTATATCATATCATGTCAGAACACATTCTCCTCGTTAGTATAGTGGTGAGTATCCCCGCCTGTTAGGCGGGAGACCGGGGTTCGATTCCCCAACGGGGAGTGGAAATCAAAACGGAACATGTCTCTTCTCGCTGGGTGAAGCCACTCTGAGAGCAGCACCTTCTGGTGACGGGCTGCAGTATAGGTCATAAATCCCTGTCAGCCATCCTTAAGAGGCTGAGGACAAATTTTAGAAATCAATCACACAGAACAGATTTTTTCCCCTTGCTTGCGATGTTGACATGTAGTTACTGTAAGACTGTTTTGTGCTCAAGTCCTCTTTTTTCTGTACAGCTCTATTTTTAAAAGTTATCAGGGGGTTCATGTTTCCTATGAGTGACACTTGATACAGCCTGTGGGCGTACGGAGATTGCACAGCTGACCCGGGGGATGTGCTGTTTGAGTTGAGCATCATCACAGCGACTCTCGGTGACTATCCCGCAGAATGCGTACAACACTACTGTGCAATGTTGGTTTCAGGACGTGGAGAAAAACGCACAATTACCGAGATCTTTTCAGCTTTAAATCTGTAAACTGGCAGAAGGCAGAACCAAGTTGTTCATAGTATATACAGTCTGTGGTCAGAACTCTGAGGAGCACAGAGAGAATCTGTCACTAAAACAGAGGATAAGACAATGATTCAGCACTCTGCACTGGAGCTCAAGGACTTGTATCACCTTCCCAAACCTGACTTCACTTAAGCCAATCAGGTACTAAGACACCTGGTGCTGCTCTGAACTGATTTCCTCCCACAACTCAAAGAATGACCACAGTGAACTGCCTTTCACACCAGATGGTGATCATGACAGTCCACAGTGTGGACTGTCATGATGACAGTGTAATGCTCATTTACCAAAGAATTAAGTATCTCCATGTTTGTGAAACCTATACTAAAGTACAATTCATCTAAATGCTTCACAGTGCTGATTTTAACAACTCTCCTGCACAACAGGTAACTTTACGACTTTATTCTTATATATTAATGACTTTATTCTCCTCAATAATAACTTTATTCTTGAAGATTTAAAAACATTTTTTTCTTAATGTGGCCCTCATACCCCAAGGAAATCTCACTCTTAGCTTAGTTCAAAACTTGAGAGGCCTGCATGTGATGCTGTTGTTCTAACAGTAAGGAGTGTTTGTCTCCCTCTAGTGTCTGTCCAACTTACCTTAACACAGTGGTTCTCAAGTCCAGTTCTCGAGGCCAACTGTCCTGCATGTTTTGGATGTTTCCCTGCTCCAACACACCTGATTCAAATGATCAGCTCGTTATTAAGCCATTACAGAGCTTGATAACGAGCTGATCATTTGAATCAGGTGTGTTGGAGCAGGGAAACATCCAAAACATGCAGGACAATGGGCCTCGAGGAGCGGACTTGAGAACCGCTGCCTTAACACAAGCCTTTTCAACTGGACTGCACTGTTTTTTTTTTACGTTATGCATCTTCAGAACGAACTTTTACACAAACAACAAAAACTGGAGTCCCAGGTTGTATACTTTTTTTTTTATTAACCTTACAGCGGAGTACAAATTGGCTCTTCTCCTCTGAGGCCTGTGAAAGTTCACTGTAAAGTCAGTTTTTTTTCTGTGTACAAAGGCTGAGGTTTCCCTTTCTACCTCACATTTATGGCTCACACAAGAGGTGCAGATAACTGAAAAGATGACAAAGCATTTATTAAAGGAATGATGGGTTTTAGACATGAAACATTCAAATAGCGGGGCTAATGACTACCGACTAAAGAATGCAGATTGGTGGAGTTACAGTTATCTTTGGCCTTGGTGATGGTGGTTAATGATTATTTATTAAGATGGACAAAAACACCACCTTCAAGTGGCATTCGTGGTGAAATCAAAGCTGGAGATATTTAACCAAACTGATTTATTTATCGACAGACAGAAATGATCTTATAACACAAGTATTTGATGCAATGAAGGTGAAGGCGACAGAGGCCTTAAACAGACATGCAGTGTTTACCCTGATGTTTTCTTGAGACCTTTTTTGTCACTTTGGGATCTCTACTTACTTTCCTTGGTATCTTGGAATCACAAAACTGTTTTTCCTGTAAACTGATGAATTTATTTCAAGACAACAAAGTTTGCTCTTGTGTGATAATTTTCTGGAAATCTAGAAAACAAAACAGTAGGTTGGTCCCTGCTAGGCCAGATGATGGCATGCCATGTTGCCCATACCACCATGTTTGTTGTGTGCTTTTGCACTGTGGAGAAGCGTCTTCATCACTGGACATTTAAGTAAGATTTTAAGAAAACTGAAGTAAGTTGTCATAAGAAAGACAATGAAATAAATGCATGTCTGTTAAAGGCTTCAGTAGCGAGGAAACCTCAGTGTTTAGAGAACCACAGGCAAATAACAGTTGAATTATGAGCCAGCAGAGGGCGCCATTAAAAGCAGTATGTGTGTGTCAGTCTGTGATAGTGCATGAAAAATAAACATGACTTTTATTTAGACTTCCTCAAGCATAAAAAGTAACATTTAAAATTAAACCTTTGATAGACTCAGTTGAAAACTTTCACTCCAAATCACATTCCTGTGCTGGTTCCATGACAAATGTCACTGTGTTGTTGTTCTTTCAGTCTTTTGTGTGCCGTGCTAACTCCATCTGGAGTCAAAATCAAATTGTTTTTCCACCACAGCACCTAAATAATGTTACTGAAAATATCAAAATGTAGTCTGAGGATCTAAATACTCTTGGTCTAAGCTAAGAAAACCCTGTCTCCTGAAGAGCCAGCAATAGTTTGTCTCAACTAAAACCTTGTGGGAATGCTGCTACATTTGTTAGAGTGGATCTCTTATTTCTGAGTATATGTGTGTTTTATGTCAGGCAATACGGCCCAGTTGGCAGGTTGTCGAAACCATTTATAATAAGAGTGCACACGCACACATTTATGCACGATCAGGAAAACAAACAGCACAGGCTCACATACAAACATCAAGGTTGTAAACAAAAGCTCTTTTTCATATCAAAGAGAGAAGTATAAAACTGCACTGCCACAGTGCATTCCCAAAAAGCTCTGTGGAGTGACTACTGCATTAGAAAGAGCAACAAAAACAAAACATGTGGGTAAAAATGTACAAGGGTTATATCACAAAGCTTTCAGGGTCCTGAGTTTATCCAACATAAAACAGACAAAAAGGCCAGAGTCCGTAAAACAAAGCAACACTTGAAAGGATGAAGACACAAAAAGAAATTTTTGACCATAACTGACAGATTTTCTGCTAGAAGTCTGGTCTCAGACCTCAAGGAAAAACAAGCAAAGTCGATTGTTTTGTAAAGCATCCATGGCTCTGTTTCAGGATGTTACACATTAAGCATGTGCAGCATGTGAAGAGTTTCAATGGGGTGCTCAACATAGAGAAAAAGCAGCTTCATCTTATCGTGTAAAAATAATCCATAACACAATGAAGATGAGTCAAAGACTAATCTGAGTAAATGCTTGTACACAATGACTCTGATGAAAAGAAACATTAGAGATTCTCTGGATTGACATAGATGTGAGGAGGTGGACTGTCACCATGCAGAATAGAGACAGCAGGTCAGTCAAAGAGGGTCCTACAGTTCCATCTTGTGTGTTTTACATGCCTGTTTTCTCCTGTATCTTTAGACCAATATGGGCTGAGTCCAGAGTGCTTAACTTAAGATCGAAGAGTTTCCCCTGCAGACACAAGGAGAAGCATGCGGACGACTAGGAACAGCCCAGTCCAACGACAGTTTCGGAGCACCTTTAGGTTGAAGGGGCAGTTTGTAAGATTTAGTGACATGTAGTGGTTGAGGCTGAAGGTTGCAACCAACTAACTTTGACCCAATCACAATCTCCACACTCACAAACTCAGAAACTTCCTGTCTGTTGTCTGCAAGAGTTCAGTGTTTAGACTGTGGCTAGAGGGGAGATTAGGATAGGGTCAAACACTTGCTGAAAGCTCTCTGTGTCGAGTTATTTCAGTCTGGGCTACTACGGGTAAATGTAATTGCACATGTCAGCATAAGAGAGACCCCTTCCCTCTGAATAAATAACTCTGAAACGAGACATTTTGAGCAAAAATGTCATTTTAAAGATATCATTCCTGCCCACATATACCAATAATCCTCTGGTTCTTTAGGTACCTTGCTCAAAGGCACAATGGCAGTCACTGTGAAGAAAAATAAAGGTTGTGATTTGAACTCACAACCTTTTGCAAACAAAACGTTTCTCAAAATTAACCAGTTTGCCACAAAACCTAAATGTTTAGAAAGTTGACTGTTTTCATGAGTAGTGAGGAAAAATCTGTCATAAGTAATGCAGTAGGGACTGATGTATTTTCTACAAAAAAGAAAAAAATCAGGGTCGAAAAAAAATAGAAACATTATTAATGTGGTTGATTTCCTCAAATAACGTGTGGTTTTACATGAGCAGGTAGGACTTTAAGAGCTGCTATAAATGAATCTACTGAAACATAACTGACCAAAAAAAGACAAAGAAAGGGACTTAAGGGGCAAACATCAACGGAAACAAACATGTCCATGGTGCGACGAGTGTTTTGCACACATTTAAGACACTGGCGCTGGAACGTAATGTTTTTGTTTGAAGTTAGGCGACAGTGAGGGTGATTGTAGTCCTTAAGGATGTGCTGTCTACTGTGAGGGAAAAATGCACACCAGAGGTTGATTTTCTGTGATGCACACAGAATTTTGAGGCAAAGTTTGTAAATCCCAGACTCCACCTGCTGCTTTCAGTATCTTACCAGCTTCCCACCTCCAGTAGGCTGGAGAAGAAACATTTACCAGCCACAGGTCAAATCAAACCAGCACTTGGTTAGTGGTCATTTTAAAATTTGATAAATAGAAATCAGGGCTACCACTGCTAAGAGTAGAGATCAGTGCAGTAGTTTTTAACATCCACCACATTCTCGGGGATAAGATCAGATTGCATCGATCTCCGACATGAAAATACCCCATAAGGCATATTTACACCAAAGCAGAAAAACCAGTGCATTTTTCTGTCTGTTGCATTGGTTTGTGCAGTATAGCTGCATTCGTGATGTAGCTGAGGTTTCTGGCAGATGATTGCTACATTAATCCAACCCAGGTGTTGGATAGTTGATAAGTTTAAGAAACATGCTGGAATACTCCAGAATAAATCTGCCAAATTAAAAGATAACTCTTGGTTAGAGGTCATTGTCATAAACCAACTCAAGATATTAGCACCATACACCAACGAACTGTTGGTAAAATCTGCATGTGACTGGTAGATTTCCTTAAATAAAAGGACTAAAAGAAAAAAAATCATAGCTGAATCTCTCCTTCAACCCTGTGATTTGCCTGGTAATACAATGAAAGCAGTTTGTGGGGAGCTACTCCTGATTATAGGTGTGATGTTGGAATCCAGCAGCCATATTCACTGGGCGATGATCCCGTGTCTGTCAGCAGCGCAAAGAAATCTTTGTTCTCATCTCTGGACCACGGTCGAGGTCTTACTTAGGTTTTTACCAGGAGCAGACAGCAGTTCACTGCCTCTGCAGGATTTTTTGTCAGATTTGGGCTACCTTGCAGTCTCTGACCCAAATTCCAGCCCCAAGTCTTCCGTGCAAGTCCCAGCAGCTTCTACCGGCGGGGCTGGTGTCTTGAATGACGGGGGAAGGAAGTGGGGCTTGAGGAAGATGAGGGCGAGCAGGGCGACATGGATGCCAGGGAGGCGGTGGCAGCAGCGTCCTCGGCCTCCTCCAGCTCTCCTGCTCCATGAAGCTCCTGGCTCACACTGGACTGTAAGGCGGCAGGGGTCAGCCACTCTTTGGGCAGGCAGCTCTGGAGGAAGGGCACGCAAGAGCTGAAGTAAGCCAGGCGGTTCACCCAGCGTGGGATCTCCCGGCCACAAAGGATCTGAGGAGAGGAGAAACAGAGAGAGAGAAAAAACATTCTTTTAAAAGCTTTACCAAGCATTAAGCACTATATTATCCTTATTTGAAATGGTTAATGGCTGCATTACACACACATTACCCACATCTCACAACAAAAGGAGATGGAGGAATATTTTTAATGTACAGTCAATGATCGGAGGACATTTAAGGTTATTTTGAGTTTCAGCTGATCTTGCAGTGAAAGAAATGAAAAATTAATGCATGAATGAAAATGCATCGCACTGCTCTCTTCCCTCTTACAGCAATTTATTCATTCATTTACTGTAAGTACAGAAGGATATCTGCAGAGAGGAGACCAAAGGAATCTCTGGCGGTTCTCTCTCTCTCTCTCTTCTTCTCTTCCCTTTAGAGACAAGCCTGCAGGCACAGGCAGCAACACTGTCAAAGTGAGGTCTAATTATAATCACTTAGCTCGATTACAGCAATATGGGACAAGTGGCTTCCAAGAAACCCGGTGTTTCCCAGTCAATGCTAAATTGTGCCTTTATCAGAGCGTTCTCCAAAGACGCTGAAGGACTGTTTCATGAGGAGACACCAGCTGCTGACTTCATTTAGCTTCATGGTGATGTATTTTTGTACTTTGTTTAAGCTGTGAATGTTTTCAGGTTTGCAATTGAAATTCCCTCCCTCAATCAGAGACGAGTCTGTTTGACAAGAAAAAACCCACAGATCTTTGAAATGAAAATCACACTTGCTTGCACGACTACACTGAGTCTAGTACACTGGTGATCTCACAGATGAGCAAGACCTCAAGTGGGACAGAAGGCAGACACTACGCAAACAGCTAACTCAAAAAAAGGACACAGTGTGGTGTGCGGATGATATAAAAAGCTTTAGTTGTCAAATTCACACAGCAGATGTATATTTAGACTTTACAAAATGTGAGCACAAACTAAAGCATTTGTGTTTGCAGTTGATCAAGGTTTATTTTTACTGGGTGAAGAGGAAAAATACTCAAGATTATAGAATTTACAACCTGAGTTTGCATGCACTGCCGGACAATATCCGAGCTGTGTGAGAAACAAAGTGGATTTACCTCCACGAGATTAAATAAGTCATTACTTCTAGGGGTGAGAGAAAAAATCGATTCACAAAAGTACTGCGACTTTTTGTTTTACAATTTTTAAATGCATTTTTATGCTCAAAAAACGATTTTTTTTCTTTCAAATTTAAGTATAAATCTTAAAAACTGAACTCCATGTGATGTATATTTTTTTGGGAAATATGGCTCCTTGAATAGTCAGTAGACAATCATAATCATTCAACTGTTTCACTGGTGTTAAAAAAATGCAGACTAAAAATCGAGAAAATCGACAATATCGTAGAAACGCAATTTACATCGAATCGGCATCCAAAAAATCATAGAAGAATCGAAATGGGAGAAAAGCATATCGTCACAGCACTAATTACTTCAAGATCAACAGTAGAATTAAAAACTGTCATTTTTGTTGCTAAGGGTTTCACCCTTTTTTATTAAGTAGTTGCTAAATTTAAATGTCCTTCGAATGTCATTGGGCAAGGAAGTCAAGCCACCTGCTGCAGCGAGGCATGAAGCTGTAGGGAGTCAGGACTGAGCCAAAACAGTCGGGAGGAAAACCATCAACACTGAACACATTGAGGCTTCTTCAGAGAATTATTTCAACACTGCGAGAACCATCAACGTTCAAACTACTTAGTTTACTGTCTTTATAAGCTGATCTCACATACTGAAGAGTTTAGAGTTAATATGACGATCCTGAGTCCTGCTATATGTGTTTCATTGCTTCACAATTTTTTCAATTCCAAGCAACGGATTTCTTTAGTTAAGACAAAATCTTGATTTCAGACTTAAACAAACTCGTCTACAGATGTAAAAACTCAAGAGTCATGATTTGATTGTCTTATAATGATTGGGACATTTTTATTTTGACATTTTTCATTTGTAAACTGTGTTTTTCTAATTTAGAGTACCTTTAATGTGGTTAAAATTTGTGTATAGTGTGTGTGTGTGTGTTCTAAGTGTGTAGGTTTTGTGTGGGAGCATGATTGTGTGCGCAGCCCTGTGAGTGTGTAATGTTTGTGTATTTGCCAGCTGGCTATGCGTGTCAGGGCTTGTATCAGTGTGTCTTAATCCCCATCTCACTGCTAGATGCTAACTGTAAGACTCCCTACTCATTAGTCACACTAGGCTAAGCCAGCTGAAAGCACACACACACACACACACACTCACACACACACACACACACACACACACACACACACACACACACACACACACACACACACACACACACACACACAGAGCACAGAGCACAGAGTTGTTGTGCTTTTACGCTGAGCAAAGAACAAAATCAGGGCATGTTTCAGGATTGACTATTTTGCTTTTTATGTCAGTAAATTCAGACGCAGAGCCAAAACAGTGCAGTGCAGCATTTACGTGTGTGTGTGTGTGTGTGTGCGTGCATACCTCTGACAGTGCCGAGGAGAAGTGGTTGCAGTTTTTGTGCATGAGGTGGTAGGCATTTCCTTTGTACTCCTTCCCCATTTCCTCTACTATCCGCTCCACGTCTTCCTCTGTGAAGTCTGTGCTGCCCAACACGATGGCTTCTCTGCAGACACGAGGGTGGGAAAGGGTGTGGAGGGTGTTACAACACTGGTTGTTACTCACTGTCCGAACATTCGGAATGACTTCTTTGACTTGTCAAGTGAATCATCAATAAATATGGTGAGTTTCTCCACAGCCTGAGGAGTTGTTAGGGCCTGACCAAGACATCAATCCTCCAACATGATCATCGAGAATGAGCAAGATATTATGCCGGTCCCAGATGTACATTTTATGAATCATGGCATGCTGTTTTATGTTTTTACAGAAAAATTACAGCTACATTCAGAGACACTTGATTCATTTTCATTTGGCAGAGATTACTGTAGTTTCTGATATGTAGGAATTGGTCCCAGATGATCCATACTTTTAGTGTAGAGGCTTACATGGATACAGAAAGTGCAAGAGTGTGTGTGTATGTGTGCCAAGCAGTCTGTCTAAAGCCATGGGGCAGATCAACTAGAGCAGAAGTAACACACAGCAACACAGTAGCTCTGGGTCGACAAACATACACACACACACACTAACACAGACTCTGGGCCGACGGTGGGAGTCCTGAAAAATATTGAACTAACTGTGTGTCCTGATGTCTCACCACCACATAACAGATTCCAATGCAACTGCAGTAAAACAAAAAACAACACCACACTCATTAATGCAGCATTTTTTGTCTTTTTGTTCCATTTAAAGATCAAACATTTTCCCCCCAGTCTTATCAGTTTTATCTTATTCCCTGCTCTAATACAAGTCAGCTGCTATGAACCATGAGGAAAAATGTGAAATCACAAAATGTGTGTCACATGCTTTACTCTTCTAATCTCCATCCATGTACTCTTTTGTCGGTCTCTCTAAACTGTAGCAGCAGTAACAACAGGCTTTTTAATACAAGAATAAGTCCGCTCATTCTGTTATCCAATCTTATCCAATTCTGTTATCCAGATCAGACAGAGTGACTGCTGGACGGTGATTATTGACCGACTAGTTTCTCTTAGTTCTGTGGGTGCCTCAAACCTTTAAGTCCCACGTAAATATGATATTTCATGAACATTTAAATCATATATCTATGTTTATCTTAGCCAGAAACATCTTTTAAGTGGATTTTAATGAATTTTTAAAACATAATCCAATCCAATCCGCTTAATTTATATAGCACATTTAAAAAAAAAACATTCAAGTTTGCCAAAGTGCTGCACAGTAAAATTTAAAAGAACAAACATTTCAGAAAACATCACGAGGAAATAAATAAAAGAAAGTAAAAAAAAACATTTAAAATGAAATAAAATAAATGAAATAAAAACACAAAAGTATAAAAGAAATAAAAGTGATAAAAGGACCATAAAAGACACAAAAGGACAGAGATCACACAACTCTCATGCTGAGCTAAAAGCCAAGGTATAAAAATGAGTTTTAAGATGTGAATTAAAAGTAAAAAGAGCGGGGGATGTTTTAATCTTGAGCGGCAATTCATTCCACAGCTGAGAGAGCTCGGTCGTCACTGGTTTTCAAACGATTTTTAGGGACAATGAGTTGGAGCTGATCAGCAGACCTCAAGGAACGTAGCTCAGGAGGTAGAGCGGATTGGCCAATAACTGAAAGGTTGGCGGTTCAAGCCCCGTCCTGTCCCTAGTCTGTCCGTTGTGTCCTTGGGCAAGACACTTAACCCACCTTGCTCCCAGTGTGTGTCCTCCACTGGCGTATGAATGTGAGTGTTGTGTGGTGGTGGTGGTCGGAGAGGCCGTAGGCGCAAAATAGCAGCCACGTTTCTGTCAGTCTGCCCCAGGGCAGCTGTGACAACTAAGGTAGTTTACCACCACCAAGGTGTGAGTGAATGAATGATGTATCCAATGTAAAGCGCTTTGAGGGTCTCTGATAAAGCGCTATAAAAATCTGATGCATTATTATTATTAAGAGGTCAGAGATGTACTGTGGTGCTGATCCATTTAAAAACTTAAAAACAAACAAAAAATTATAATGGTGAAATCAGCCTTGTGAGGGCCAATGCCGATATGACGCAGATTACTAAAAATGTCATAATCTGCTTCAATTAAGTGGCTCGCTGATTAAACGGCCTATCTCTACATCACTGTTACATATACAGAAACAGATATCCTGCACTTACTTGAACTTAAAGGTCTCGCCCAGTTCAGTTGCTTCACCTGGTGTGATCTCAAAAATTCCTGAGAATGGGTACGGATGTCCGCCATAGGCAAACTCTAAAAAACACACACAAGCAAAGCATGAATAAACACATTTAAGCAGTGACCTGTATCATTTCCTTAAAGAAGAAAAACTCTCTTTTCCAGACATTATTTGTAAGCTGGACAAACAAGGATTTGTTTCTGTCACATCCACACACACAAAAGTCAACTGATACGTAGGGTGTCGTGTTTCTGTGTAATCTTACCTCTTCCATAGATCTCAATCCCTGAGTGAAAGACACCGATGCCCAGAGAGCTGGTAAACTCATTGATCCAGTACTAAAAACAACATCAGAGACAGAATTAATTACAATGGTCTCATTGGTTTAACATGCTGTATTATTCTTTATATCTACTCTACTGTGCCATGAAACATATCCAAGATATTCACTACACAGTGCAATGCCAAATTTATCGCTGACAGTCAGTTTGTGCTGTTCTTTTTTTAATCCTCTCATAGCTCTGAATCACTGAGTCGCTCAGCAGAGGAGAATCACCAGTGATCCCAGCCAAGCCTCTGACGTTTACACAGGTTCACTTCCTCAAACAGATGAGAAACACAAACACAAGACAGGACATACACAAAATCAATGATCCTGGCAGGAGAGAGAGCTCACATTTCCATCTGTCTTTTTTGGACTAAAGTGTCTGTGTAGCAAAGAGGATTGGTTGGGCTGTTGCTAGGCAGGACTCACTGGTGTGAGTAAGATCTTTAATCACAGAGGATAAAGCGAGGGAATGTGGTGAAGAAGAGCTTGGTGTGACATCTCAGGATGCTGAGCAATGACTCAGTCAACCTACAGGGTAATGATTTGCACTGTCATCTGTCTTACTACACAACCTGCACAATAACATCGGTGCCAGAACATTACCTCTGTGTTACAAACTTGATGAACCCACCTGTAAATACTGATAATAATCTATTTGGGTCAAAAAGAAAACAGTCAATAATTCATACGGGTCAATATTGTCAAAGCAAGCGAAATTAACCCAATTTCTTCAAACACAAGCAGAAGAGTAGGTGAAAAAACAGTCAAACAAACGAAAACTTCTTCAATTGATAGATTATTTAGTCATGGGGTTTCAAACTGTGACACTCAGAAACAATCTTTTCAAGTCAAACAAACTCCTGACAGCCAAAAAGAAAACTGAAATTCAGGACGTTTTGAGATGATTTGTTTTTTCATCAAACAACAGTACAGGTGAAAGATACCATGTACGTGTGGTGTGATCTCTTTTTCCAGTCAGTGTGGGGACCTCTAGTTCTGAGCATATTTGGAGTGGTACACATCTGATCCAAAACTGGTAGGAATACTTGTACAGTTACACCCCTTTGATTGATAACTAGAAAATATTCAGCGTATTAACAATGAAATTATTGATACTTGTAAACCTACAAGCTACATATTAACTGCTTAAGGACTTAGCAGATCAATTGAGGATCAGATATTTTTTTAATATGATATCGTTTTTTTTTTTTTGACTTGTTTCAGTTCCTTTAATG
The DNA here is from genome assembly GCA_962446985.1 of Xyrichtys novacula. NCBI lineage: Eukaryota > Metazoa > Chordata > Actinopteri > Labriformes > Labridae > Xyrichtys > Xyrichtys novacula. The sequence goes on along the minus strand of OY660874.1, from coordinate 17,229,662 downwards.
ACTGAAGTGCTTTCAGGTCATTCAGAGCTCTGCATACAACAGGAGCGTTGACCCTAAGTACGAGTGTCATGACCTGTGCACAGGAAGACTTTCAGCAGACTGAAACCACAGCCGACTACGATCCTCTTACTTCCTTTAAAGTGTTAGGCAAATACACTTTTGAGCTGCATACATGTAACTGTGGCAGAGCTGACAGTCTCTGTTATGCATTGCAAATTCTACACAATGTCAGTAAGATCTTATCTCAAACTGTGATCACAAAGGGGATGTGGACATTACACTGCTTACTGACTGATTGCTGACAGATATGGTATGATGAAAAAGAGCTAAAGGGTGATATGAGGCAGATGGTGACAGGCCTTAATAAAAATGAATACAGAAACACTGTAACCATCCAGACATTACAACTAGTCTGTAGGTCCTGAACTTCTTGTAGGAAGAACATAAAAATTCAAGGTTTTTCACTGAGACCAAAATCTGTTTACTACAAACAAAGATTATTATTACTATGAATAAACAATTATTACAGGAGGGAGATTGTTTTTAATTTCCATTTCAAGATTAAAGTCAAAATTTCAAAAAGTCTAAATGAAATGCCGTATGACTTAAATTTGTCATAGCCATCCATGTGCCAGAGCGCATTAGGTCCTTGGCTTCGGTAATGCCTGTGCCTCAGACGCAGGGTTCGTCTTTGCTCCACGTCTTCAGGATCAATCAACTTGATCAGTTGTCTTACTGTATCTTGCGAAATGACGTAGCCTCGCTGTATAGCACGCAGGTGTAACCATCGAAAACCCTGCATCTGCATCATAATCTTTGGCCCAGTCTTTACAGAGTCCGAATACTTTACAAACTGTTCTACAGAGGACATGCTGTCAAGTGACAAGCAGCAATGTTGTTAAGTCATTATCATTAATCTTAACATTACAACTTTATTCATGAAATTTCGTCTTTATTTGCGTAGACTTTAATCTCGTAATTTCAACTTTAATCTTGAAATTTAGATTTAATTCACAAAATTTCGACTTTATTCATGTTGACTTTAATCTCAGAATTCTGATTTAATTCACAAAATTTCGACTTTGATCTCGAAATTTCGACTTTATTGACATAATTTCAAATTTTTAATCTCAAAATTTTGATTTTAATCTCGTTCCTGTAATTATTATTTTTTTCTCTTCATGTGGCCCTAACTCTCTTTCGTAGTTTACACCCTGTGCAGGATGAGTCATGTTTTCAGGAAACTGCAAAATATCACGAAGAATATCCTCAGAGCAAATTTTTGTGTAACTGGGGTAAAGGTCGCAATCAATGCAATACATACAAAACGAGAAAATGATATTAAAACCTCTTTAGATTTCATAGGAACTGAAAGTCTCAGAGTTTATTTGCACATGATACATGATGAACTACTTAAGTATCAAAAAGGCACCTGTTTTCAGAGAGGAAAACGCTTCTCAGTAATATGGAGCTGACAGGTAAGGTAAACCCCATATGTGAAACTTACAGTAACCCTTCCCTGTGTGTTCAGTGGTGACGTAATGCCTGTGTGATACTGAAGCATAAGCAAAAAAGTGATCAAATATTTGTCGATTGACTATCAAACTGTCTGTATATTTTAAGACATACTGCACATACCATTGGTTGACTTGAGATTTAGTTATAATGAGTTATGAGGGAACTTTGACATGAGTGGTATGTTTTTTCTCATACCTGAGCAGAGCTTCATATGTCTGTCAGAGCACTGGAAGCCAAACTACTACAAAGTTATTGGGTAACTGTGACCTTTCGTAACTTTTGCATTGTATGAATGATTCTGCATGATATGATGCATTGCATTCACTTTTTCCATCTCCGAACAAGCAGCTACCACAGCTCTCTGTAGAGCCGAGCCATTTAGGTAGCAACTCCTCCACTTTTTTCAGCACTGGGTCAATAAGGTTAATCTTGAAGAGGTGTTTAAGGATGCAAATTGTTTTGTTTTGGTCAACTAAGAATGAGCCTGATATCTACAGAGGAGTGGGTCCTTTTCCACTACCATAACACAGAATATACAAACTTTATACGCGTTTTACCTGTGTATTTAGCACCCAAAATCAAAAACCAACTTCCTATTTTAAGGCTAAGTACAGACACACATATCAAGCATTTGATCACATATCAAGAATCCTGAAATCCTGTTAGGATCACTAATTCTTGGTAATTGTTTCTGTGCAAACATGAACAATAAGCACCTGTGTCTGAAACAGCAGGTTTAGAGGAAAAGCTTTGGCTTAAACGGTCTAACAGCTTGCTAAGAAGTTCAGAAACAAAGAATAAAAGCTGCTCCTAACTGCTTCAATTCTCAATCTATGAGTATTTCTAAGAAAAGCTTTAGGTGGCAGCAGTCCAGAAAACTCAAGACTCTACCCAAGAATCCACTACAGCGTTTAGGCTCCGGATGAACAGAGAAACTAAAACATACATTCTCATTTGACTGTCTTCATTCCTTAAGAGTTGCGTGCCAGATGATTGCCCAAAAATATAATTGTAAAAAGCAGATGCTGAGTGAGTCTATGTGAGAGAAATATTTTCAGTGAGCTAATCTGTCAGTTCAGTATGCTACTCCCCCTCCTCAGTGCTGAAATAAGACTCTTATCTCAACCTTCATTACTTTAAAGCTCGTTAAAACCTTCCTCCACCTCTCCTCCTCCACAGACTAGAGAACGGCCGTGTGAGTTAGAGACTGTAAAAAAGGAAGAAGATTAACACTCAGATGAGTACAGAGAAACTTGGTGTTGCGGTTTGTTAATTTATCCTTTTTCATCCTACTCCATGTTCTGTGGTTAAGTGCTGTAGTTTCTTTGCTTGCTATTACAGTCTCTGAAAATGTGAAATGAGGCAAAGGTCCTGTGAGCATTAAAGTACCTTACTGAGAGCGCAAATAATTAACATTATTTTCATTGTTGATATAACTAGTCAATTTGGCCTACTCTACTAATTTGGTGGTCCTTTGGTCTAAAAATGCCAAAAGTGTTAATAAGCATTCCCAAAATCCACATATGATATTCACAAATATGTAATCATAGGTTTGCTGCCATAGAACCTAAACAGTAAGTATGTCAGGAATTAAATGAATAAAAAATAATTATATTTGAAGAAAATTGGATCAAAGAATATATCTTTTAATAAAACCTTTGCTTTATCACAAAAAAAGGCTTGCAACTTATTTGACGGTTGAAAAAAACTGACGGACAAACCATGGCAGCATTATTATTTACACACACTGGAGCATATGTATGCTGATGAAACCAAGCTGTGAGCACAAGTGCTACCAGACTCCAGCCATGAGTCAAACTTTTTGGAAAGAACATTAAAAACAGACTCTGAAATGATTTTTCATATCTGGTAAATGATCCTATTACTAGACTACAGAGCTAGGCACTTTATGAAGTTAAAGGCATGATGAAAGAAGTCAAGTGTGGAAGGGCTTTGACAGGAGGTCCACTGCACAGAAAAGGAAACCTCTGTTTGTTTAGAGCAGTGGTTCTCAAGTCCAGTCCTTGAGGCCCACTGTCCTACATGTTTTGGATGTTTCCCTGCTCCAACACACCTGATTCAAATGATCAGCTCGTTATTAAGCCATTACAGAGCTTGATAACGAGCTGATCATTTGAATCAGGTGTGTTGGAGTGGCTAGTGCTGTGGCTGGGACCCTATATGTGCTGTTGATGAAGTTAGGTACTGTTCTGAGCATTATTTGTGGCTATAGAGTGGCTTTTTGGTTGGGTGTGTGGCTCTTTGTATTGCTGTTGTCAGGGACCTACTTCAGAGCTATGGGGCATTAAGAAAGTCACACCAGGTGGCTGCTTTATGGTTAGCATAGTCAGGTTTGAATAAGATCATTGGAGGTGACTCATTTTCAAGCTTATGGTCTCACTTTGATAGAACATCTAGCTGGGGTCATGCAGAAGTTGTTCATTTGGAACCAGAGTCCTTAAGCTGATAAGGCTTATTTTGGCTAGCTGAATTGATGTGTATGTAGCAGATCAAGACACATCTTCACAAAATACTAGTAGTACAATCTATCAAACTTTCAGCACTGCCCACAATAAAGCAACCAAAATCTATCAGGAATACTGAAGTGATTACAGCCTCACTGCACACCTAACCTACATTCATATTTGAGCATCTGTTGAGTATCTCTTTCTGCTGTGTGTTTTATCTCTGGCATTAAACATGCAATGGCTCCAACCCTTTTTTCCACATTACACTGCACTGGCAGTGGGTGCTGGGATATCCCAGAAAAATCACTGCGCTCCTCTAACTCATTTTCTGTTTAGTCTGAGTAACCTGCACTGTGTAAACCAGACAGCAGAAAAACTGGGTTGATGAATTGATCCACTGCAGCCACACATATACTCTGTTGAGTACCTTGCTACTAGTTGCCGTTAAACGTATTACCCTGATACTTTCTCTGATACTAAATACACACAGACACAACAGCAGCCTTCAGTGCTGGCTGGCAGGCAGTGTGCAGATAATGCCGTCTCATTAGGGCATCTCACTAAAGCACTCAAAGCTGGCCAGGAAATCCACTTAGCAGAGATGGGAGCAAGACGGCCTGGAGGAACTAACTGAATGGGAGAAGTGGAAGGAGAATGGATGGCTGTGGGGAGAGGGGAGAGGTATGTCCTGGTGTCAGTTATTCCAGTAAGTCATGTGACAGTATTGATCCTAACAGGGAAAAAACAGGAATTTGTCTGTTCATCCTGCAATGCTTCTTGACCTCTACCCATATCAGATTTTTACACTTCATGGACTTTCCTTGAGACAGTCACCGAACTAGTTACCCAACCAGTTATTTAGTCAATAAATATTGTCCTGTTTGGATAGAAAGTCTCCCTTTTTTTTCCTTTCAGCAAGACCTCGAAGTTGAGTCATCTCTGAGAGAAGTTCATTCTGACTTCTTTAGTAATGTCTTTTTGTAGATGACTGTAAATGTTCCAAAATTTGGAACAGTGTGCAGCATGAGGACAAAAAGTCAATTAGTCATTTTTTACAGTTGATACAAATGGGGTTTGTTTGAAGGTGTAATTTAAGTCATCAGGGTTCAATGCTTTTACTGGTATTTGTAAAATGGGATAAGTCAAGTTGTGGACCAGTACGCAGGCAACACAGGACATCTCAAATGTCATTGTTGGCTTTGAAAATTAAAAAAACATGAATGAAAATCATCTTTTCAATGCAGAAGCAATCTTTACCTTGCACTGATTAAGATGGAAATTTGTTGCCATTAAGCTGTAACATACAGCTTAATAGACACTGTCAAATATGCTTTGCTGAGCCAAAGAGGTTGCAGGTATTGCATATTCAATCTGGGCTTTTCTCTTCCCTTTCACAATCTCTAAAGCAACTAAAATCTACGCCTCTGACTCAGTGATATTTCAAAAGTCCCTTAAATTCTGGTAAGGTAAAAAATATATATTATCTAAAGTGACATCAGGGACTGTTTGATATTTGTGGGATTCATTCAAATCTGGTCAGAGCTGGAAATTTCTTTTTATACAAAAATCATTCAAATAAAACTAAATATAAATTTTATTAGAGATTTCTTTGAAGAAATTTTGATCAAGAAGGGTTGAGCAGAAACTATTCACTATTAAAGTGTCATCACAGGTCTTTGTTGGACAAACTAATGAAGCCTCAGCCTTATATTAGCAAGCCTGGTCATAGAATTAGTTCTAATGAAGAAGGAGGAGGAACTGACCCTGTGTCATATCAGCGCGTGAACTTTAAGCCAGGTAGTGATTAGCTTTGCTCCGAGCCTTTAGTTTGGTTGTTTTATTTTATTCTGTTTGTAAAATGTGTGAAAAATTTTACATAGCATTTCTCAACTGTGGACTGACACCTTGCAGAGGTTAAAGGCATAAAAAAAGACATGTAAAGACATGGTCAGTCTTGTTGCTGATGTTTTCTTTTGCAGCTTCAGTTTCAACTTCATTGTGTTATAACCAGTACAAACAGGAGCTTTAAAATGACATTTACAGACCACTATGTTTTTTATTGATAGAGCACATCTTCACTGTAATTGTTATCAAATAATTAATGGTAGTTTTTATTTGTGTAATTCAGTCAGCTTAACAGAAAAATTCAGTCACTGATCATCACGCAGTGGCGAACCCTAGCAGTCAGTCTGTCAGTCACTTTTTCTACAGCACCCAATCAATACACAGAGGAAGTGTTTAAAGTAGTAGAGTGGATGAATGGACTCTGTGATCCTGCTTTTTTTCAATGAGCTCTAGAGGAGCTGCTGTAAGCAAGCCAAAATCATGTTCTCACAGTAGCCCACTGAAAAAAGAAACAAACATCAAAATATGCATGGGTGTGATTGAATCTGTCCGCATGCACAAGCAGGAATGATAAAACCCTGATGTGACAACAGTGACATCAGTTAGTGAAAGATACCCCCCCCTAACAAATTTCATGTAACTCTCTGTGTGTGAAATATATGAAACTTATCTGAGCCTTTTGCATGTGAAAGTATGCCAATGCGCCTGCAGCAGTTCACATGAATGGAAGTGTGACAGCGATAAAAGCTACTCAGGGCTCTATGAACAGAAACTAATGTGTACTACAAGTCAAGTGAAAGACATGAGGAGGTGAGGAAGAGAAAAGGGGGCAAGGAAAGGATAACAGGAAAGCAGGCAGGGAAGAGCCGCGACAGAAATTCAGTGGAGCAAAAAGGGATAAATGAGGAGGGAAGGAAGCCAGGCAGGAAGGATGGAACAAGTCGAGTAATTATGGAAGCAAGTTTGAGTAGGAGGAAGTGTGCCTATCAAAGCCAAGTCCTGATTTCACACTGTGGTGTGCTGCTGTAGATAAGACACTTCTTTAGCCCTCAAAGGTCAGAAATACAATTTTCTCTTGATGTCTTGTGAACTATAAGCTAAAGAAAGATAACAGAGACAAAAACAATAGGATTTCCTCTAGTGGGAGACAGGCTTTGATATACATTTATGGAAAGTATATAGGGGTGTTCATGTACATTATCCTTGTCTCTGTCTGTTTTATAACCCCCCCTTCAACAAGACAATTCCCATTTTGAGCATAGTCTCTCTCTCTCCCCCTGGGGCTTCAAATCAATCAATGATTCATCAACAGACCAGTCAATTTCCAGCCTCCCCTTTTCTCCGGTCCCACTGACTCACTCCGACATGGTGACTACATCAGTGACTCAAATCCTGCCTCATTCCACAACAAAGAGACGAACATCCTCCCCTCCAGTAGAAATGAAACAGACAGTTTGATTTGAGTTAAAAGTTTTCCCATTTTCCCTTAATTTCGTTTTTGTAAGTTCTCTTTAAACGGCTTTTCACAGACTGAGACAGATTAGGACTACATATAATTCAGGCTTTTGTTGGTCCCTTGTCAGCGCGGATACTTCTTGAGTGTAAGATAATCTGTGTTGTATCAAAACAACAAGGGAATGCTCCCCAGAGTGACAAAAACATGCCAAGGGTTGATATAAGATGTCTTACAGTCACTTGTAGGAGCAATATGTTGCAGTCCCCACATGTTTTAGTGTGACTCTTCAAACCATGAAAACACACACTACTGATTACACTACTTTTTCGCAGACTGAGACAGATTAGATGGATATAAAGGAAGACTTCTGTGGGTTTGACCTCTTGGGTCACCGTGTTTTACTCATCACTGTTCAGGTTTTCACAGCATCAACTTAACAAGTGTAAAGACAACTTTTACTCCACTCCTAATATGATAGTCAAACATTATCAAGATCTCTCACTGTGAGCTTATGCGCTTATGAGTCAGAGTATGGCTTACAGGATGATGTCTGCTGTCATTGCTGCTTCTATACCTGGCTCCATTTAAAAACCGTTTCAGGGGCGTCTTTTGGTACTACATAATGTGTTGCACTAAACTAGCTAACTGGTTTCAAACAATGTCTAATAAAGAACACTCTTCGCCAAATCCCTTTATATTTAAAGGCATATTGGGAATCTGCTGCCGCTCGACGACCAGCTGAGAGAGACAAATGAACCCATTTCAAAAAGTGTGTTTGTGACATGACTGGGTTAGTTCACAGAACTGAACGTTAGACGAATTGAGATTGGCCTTATCAACTTGTAAATAAATGTCTAATCTTTGAATTTACTTTTTGATATGCTTTTAAATCTAAAGAAGCAAAAAAATCGCCTTTTTTTCTACAGAGTTTGGCTCTCCGTCCTTACACTGCTGACATAGCTCATAGCTAACTGGACCTTAGTCCTTAGGTAAAGTAGTACAGAAGTGATAAAACATCAATATTAGCTTTGTAAACACGGATCTTCTTTTCTACTCACCATATCATAAACGTTCAGGATGATCGGCTCGTTTGCCATCACTGGCATCAGGATTTTCTCCCCTTATGTCCCTTTTTGCTCTGCTGGTCGTCCTTTTCCGCGCACCCCCTGCCCCCCTTCCTTCCTTCCTTCGGTGCGGGATCCAAACTCTCGCCCTCCAAAAATAGACCTCACTCCTCCCCTTATTCCAGGCACTTTCACGATAAATGGTCGGCTTGATAATTCACTTCAACGACAGGGCGCATAAATGACAGAGTTCCTAAGATATTTGTACCGTCCAACATCTGACTGGCTTTGTCCAAATCCTCCCCCCGTCAGAGCAGCAGCAGCAGCGGCGGACACATCAACCACTCGCTTGTCAAAACGGGCTGACTGCTAAACCTAAACAGCTACCGAGGTCAGAGAGAAAAACTGACATTACAGCGGTTTTTTAGCATTACCAGAGTATTTTGGCGCGGAAAAAAAATCGCAATTCATTTTTCTCCAGACTTCAATAAAAATACTGAGGTGTAACGAACATTATTTGCTTCGTTGGAATGACTTGCTACTCCCTTATAGGTTAGCTAACGGTAGCGCAACAACAGCCAGGCAGAGGCAGGATGCGACCGCCGGGAGAAAATTGGACGGTTTGAGTGGGCGAGCAGGGCAGAACGATGAATCAACGTTCGATTAATCATTCTTGGTGCACCGAGCATTATGGGTAAGGTAGTTCTTTAAGTGAAAAAGTGAAAGTGAATTTGTCAACTCGCCAACTTCTTTCTAGAGTATAAAGCGCTACGGTGGCTAAGAACCGCCACTGCGGCAAGTAAAAATAAATGCAAAAAAAGGAAGTCACAACGGAAGTTACTGAAGCAAAAAAAGGAAACGTGCAGATAAAAAGAAAAAAGCCACAATAGAAGTTAACAACACAAAGAAATAGAATGCCAAAAAAAAAGTTACTTACTGCGAAAATAAAAGCCATAATGGAAGTGAGCTGCCGGGGACCATTAATGATGATGCACAGGTGTTTTATGATCTAGGCACAGAAGACTACGGCGAGAAGACAAGCAAAAAAGTGGAAAGGTAATTGTTTAATTTCGCTTCGTGTGCTTTTCAGTGTGTCATTTGGTTTGGCAGTGTTGCGCTTGAGTCGATATGAGGTTGAACTGAAGCTAACACTACACTAGCATCCACCAATCAACTTCATATCGACTCAGGCGCAACATGGCCTAACCACATTGAAAAGCATACTAAGCGAAATTAAACAACAACCTTTCCTCTTACTTCTTTGCTCGTCTTTTCGTCTTCTGTGCCTAGATTGTAAACACTGGTGCATCATCATTATTTACACTTCCATTGTGGCTTTTTTATATGCAACGTTTTATTTTTGCAGTTAGTAACTATTTTTTTCTTTTGCGTCGTTAACTTCTGTTGTGGCTTTTTTTTTTTTTTTAATCTGCACCTTTTCTTTTTTATTTGCAACAGGCTTTGGTTTCTTCTTTTTTGGCATCGGTAACCTCCATTGTGGCTTCCTTTTTTCATTTGCAGCAGTGGCAGTTCTCAGCCACCGTAAATGATGACTGGAAAACAAATTTTACAACATACAAAGCTATCATACCGGGAAACCGCCAATTTGATCAACAAACTGGTCCATTATGAATGACTGTAAGCGTAATATTCCCACATCTCCCCCTTTTTGTTTGCACGAACAACAGCCCCAACCCAAACATATTACATTTCAGTTGTGGAGGACAAACACATCAGCAAGTGTTTACATGCGAGAGGGGGAAAGTCTATTTAGATTTTGGTAGAGTTATTCAAGAAAACTATCTGCAGATAAATAGGTTGCCCCACTAATGATTAATGCCAGCCATACACAACGATTAAGACACCAGCCCTTTAAATGTGCCATTTTTTAAACTTTAACATTAAATTAAACACCCCCCAAAACCCAAACCAGTTTATACAACACAGTTTTTCCAGTTTGGTGAGGAAAAACTTGACTGGTTAGTGCTGAGCCTTGCACCAACACCTTAAGGACTACATATAATTCAGGCTTTTGTTGGTCCTTTATCAGCGCATTTACTTCTTGAGTGCAAGATAATCTGTGTTGTATCAAAACAACAAGGGAATGCCCCCCAGAGTGACAAAAACATGCCATGGGTTGATACAAGATGTCTTACAGTCACTTGTAGGAGCAATATGTTGCAGTCCCCATTTGTTTTAGTGTGACTCTTCAAACCATGAAAACACACACTACTGATTTTAAATGAGCATGAATTTTACAAGTTAAATACTGTCTCTAATGGGAAAAAAAGCTTGTCATGTCTTTTAGAACAATAATGACATGGGTAAGTAGAAGCATCTGTCCTCAGTCTTCCCTCTTAAACCTATCATGGTCCTTTGCCTCGGGTTTTTCCTAAAGGATGCAAGGCAGAGAAAGACTGATCAACAATGGCCAATAGGTGGCAAGAAGTTTAAATCCCGTTAGAATCCTTTTTCTCAGAGCACAACCTAAGAACCGCTCTGGTCGTTTTCTTCCAGCAGTTCTATCAACATCTCCTGGTTGGAAAACTCCTGCAGCGAGGAGTTCATCTCATCCAGCAGCTCCTCCCCCAGCAGGAAGCTCTTAACGTCATGCGATGTCATGCCAATCCGGTGGTCTGTTACACGATCCTGGGAAAAGTTATAAGTTCGAATCTTTTCTGATCTGCCTTTGGTGCCGATCTGAAGAAGTGGAAAAGAGGAAAAGAGAACGGTTAGAAAAGTAAGTTACTCCTGCTCTTTTACTTTTTTTCATGTGGACCAGTGTGTTTTACTTTAATTCTAAATAAATCACTTTGTTATTGCTGTTTTTTGAAGTATTTTAGATGTAAGATACAAAAAACTTGAACTCCAAGTGTGTGAACCTTTAAAGAAATGTGTCAATTTATTTCCAAATGGCTTATTAATTAAGATTAGTTTCACCCAAAAATAAAGGTGGAGGGAGACAAAAATACACAAAACAATCATTGATGTGTTCACATATAAACTGCTCGATATTGCTGATAACTCACCTGTATTTTACGCTGGTTGTAGCGTTTGCTGGTCTCCTCCTCTAACTTCATGGTGTAAAGTTTCGCTCTCAGAGACTTCATGGCTTTCTCCTTATTCTTTATCTGAGATCGTTCCTGCTGGCACTCTGCGACCACGCCTAACAAGCACACACATGGATTAATGCACAACTCATTCACTTCAAGTTTCCCTTATTTTACTTTGGAAAGCTGTGATATTTGACTCTGTAGAAATGGAAACCAAATTCAACTGCTACAAAAAGGGCTTATTTTCCTATAGCTATTTAAAATATACATGCTGATATTTATACAGCCTTAAAATCCAATAATTATCACAAGAGGACAAAGAAGTAGAACAGGAATGCAGCACCCATTGAAGTGTTAGCACATGAAAGTGTTTCTCCATGTGCAGCCAATTGGAAACCCAGTCCATTTTACCTGTTGGTAGGTGGACTATTCTGACTGCACTGTCTGTGGTGTTAACATGTTGACCTCCAGCTCCACTTGCTCTCATTGTGTCTATCCTCAGGTCCTTTGGATTTATTGTGAAAGAGATCTAGCCAGAACACAAACACTTATAATTAGTAAACACCTCAAGTAACATCAGATATGCTGAAAAACAAAGATACACGCCCTATCTGTAATTATAAATGGAAAAACAACTGAATTTAGAAAAATGTTGTAAAATTTAAATTTATTCTAAGCTGTAGCTGTAGCAGTACCTCAGTGGGCTGAGGCAGCACAGCCGCAGTCATGGTGCTGGTGTGCGTTCTGCCTTGCCTCTCAGTCTTGGGGACCCTCTGAACTCGATGGACTCCAGCCTCAAATTTCATCCTTTTGTAGCACCGAGAGCCACTAATGCTGGCTGAGGCATGACGAACTCCACCTGGTCACAGGAGAGGAAGAAGAGAGCCCATTCAAATGTTATTTTCACTTGTAATGACAGTGATATAAAAAAATATTCTTTTTTTTTTCTGATGGCAAGCTACCTGAAAGACAGGACTCCCTCTTGTGTTTGGAGTAAGCTATTACATGACTGACTATATATAGATGGCATTTTTGTGTACATAAATAGCTTTCTCCAACTACCATTCCATCCCTGGACATGGCATCGAATTTCCCAAATGAGTAAATTGTAAAATAAAAATAAAAGTATGAATGATGCATCTTTATATCCTTTTCAACAGCAAAAATTCCACCAAAAGATGACCCAGGTTCAAGTCTCCAAAGCTCTTCTGAAGGCATATTTTTTACAGAGTTAAAGCTGTTATTAAAATCAAAACATCCAGCATCATTAGCAAAGAGAAGATGGTATCATCTATCTAAGCCTTTCCTATTCACATGAACATAGTGTCCATTTTATTTGTGGAGTTTTTTTAGACATCGACCACTCTGATTTTTCCCACCCAATGCACTGGAGGAGAAGAAATTTGGGTGTATGTCTTGTCATGCTTTCTGGTGAACCGACTCTTTAATGTGGCCAAAATCCCACGTCTGTGCCCACTGACCTTGTTCACTTGTTATGTACTCCAAGATGTCAAAGGACCAGCCATGGTACTGAGCAAAGCCCTGGTACATGTCAAACACCTACAAAGAAGAGGAAACAAATCAGCTTTTAAATACACAGAATATGTTGTTTTGTCTCCGGGTCACTTTCACAATGCCTCTTAGTTCACCCTTCGGTTCCTATTGGTGACCTGTTTCGATATACGCTCCTTGTACCTGATGTTGGCATAATAGTGAATCATACAGCTAAATCAGGTATGCCAAAACAACAGAATAAATCATGAGTCCGTCTGTTTGTCTTAGCTCCATGTTTACAGCCATGTGCATGCTTCTGTCAGCAGTGATGATTTTGAAGAAAGATGAGGAAGCTATCTATTTTTTAATGTTAATACTGTAGAAACACGACGTGTATTTTACTCATGTACATAACCCACCTGTTATGTCATGACATGCATGTTTTTCCCCACATTCAATGTCTATTTCGATTTGTACATACTTTGTATTTTCTGTAATTTTTGTATTTTTTATTTTTGTAATATTTCATATTTAATATTGTACATAAAGAGCAAAGTTTTCCTGAGTCAGTACCTTGAATGTGTACACATACTTGGTCAATAAAGGCTGGTGCATATCTTTGAGATTTGTTGCAATTTCTGAAATACATATCCCTACCTCTGCAGTAAAGAGCATGGCCTCCTGGCCCCCGACACCAGCCATAACCTCCAGCACAAGGTCGTTCAGATCCTCCTCCTCCTCAGGGATTACCAGCTCAAGGATCTGATTGGTGATGCATATTGATTGAACAGAAAGGCTGATAAGATGGATGAGATGTAGGAGGAACCAAATCTGGAGTGCAACTTGCTAACTAAAGCAGTGCAAATAAAAACATTTTCAAATAGTTCATAATCATAATTTAGTCATTGTAAGCCTAAAATAATAAAATAATGCACCACAAAAACGTTGTTCTACCTTTTGACTGAGATCTTGAATATCTTGCAAACAGCTTTCTCTTTCCAGCTCTGCCAGTTCTCTCAGGGATGGATCTTCATCTTGGAGGAAAAACAACAGTAGATAGATATTTATGAGACATGTTCAACCAAACTCTCTTACCTTCACTGTAGAAGCTGAAGATTAACCAATACCCTTTAGCAGTGCCTCAGTCTCAGCCATCTCTCTTTGTTTGATTTCAAGTTCGCTGATGCTCTGAATAAGAGGAGTCAGCTGGGACACTTTAGTCCTCTTGGCCCTCAGGTCATCCTGGTTGCATTGCTGGTCTGTCACGTTGCTGTTGAGTTCTCTTGAACATTCACTGTATTCTTCCACCTTCTTCTGCAGGTATTTCTGCAGAGACTCCTTGGCAAAAAGCTCCTCCACTGTCAGGAGCTTGGCAGCCATCAATGTTGTGCAAGTGTGGAGAGGTCTTAAAGCTCGGTCACATTGATTATTGAGGTGTTGTTGACCACTGAAACATGGTGACTTTTGTAAATAAGGTTTCCACAGACTTAAGACACACTTCTTTCCTTTTGGAAGGAGGTTTAAGGCTCTTCTATATGCCATCATTTTGGCAGATTTTGACACAACTATACGACTTTGATATTACCAGGTTCTGCCTCCTCTCTAGACTACAAGAAACATTTTAGCATCAAATGCACTTCTGATTTCGACATGACTTCAATACTAAATCTACTCTTTTTTTATCTAAATATTAAGCAGTAACAGCAGCTACTGTAAATGGATCGTGGTGGTTATGTCGGAGATGACAACACAACCGAACAAGGAAAATCGATTTACAGGGCTTGGTTTCTAACTTAAAAACTAAAGAAAATAAAAAATAATCAGCTTAGTCATCGCGAAGTTATAGGCTACGACTGATTCCCGTTACCAAACACATCGTTTAAGGTAGAATATGCAGGGTTTTACTCGTAATGTCCCGAATTATGCGTTGTTTACGGTAGTTGATGGCCGTTTTCAAAATTATGAATCTTCACCACCTTGTTTCAGGGCGCAGACATGTTGCCTCTTCTTTTTGGTTCAGTGGAGTTGAGCAAACCAGTTCAGAGGTGCTTTACCGCCACCAACTGGATTGGAGCACGAGTAGCTATGTGTCTGCAGATCCGTAATCTGGTTTGTGGGCCTCTCATTTTTTTTTTTTTTTTGATTAACCCTTTTCTTATCATAATTCACCATCCCCTCTCCTGTGTCTGCAGCCCTGATGATTGTGGTGTAAGGGCTGCAATTCTAGGAAGCCTTGATGAGACTTTTTTGTAACTGCACAATCTGGTAATCACCAGGCAGTTATGTTGATGAGTAAATACCACAACCAAAAGAAAGGCACAGATGCTTTTTATATGCACACATATCATAGATGTCAGCACTAGATACATTGACATGTTTGCCTTTAAAACTACAGTCAAATTTAAAACACACAGTAGCCTAAGATGATCTCAAATTTTCATGGAGTTACTCAAAGTTGTTCTTCTTTCATCTTTAATAGGTCATAACCCTAACCTTTCAAATTCATAGTGATAGAAATTGGGCTGTGGTAGTGGGGTTCACTGTAATCTCTTTTCTCAGGGCCAAGAATTCCTGGTGATGTCCCCTGACCATAACCTGAACCTATCTAAAATTTTGCTATTTGACATCCATCATGTTGGTGCATTACCACCACCATCTACTGAAGGAGTGTTTAAAAATGGTTTAACCACAGGCATTTATTCACATGGCATTGACCCTTTGTACTTTTGCTGCCCTGGAATTAAAATTTAAAATATCCAAGTAGAGTTGTATGTATATTGTTTTGTTTGTTGGACATGGGACTACTGCTGGGATCACCATCAAACAAGGATTACGCACTCTGATATCCATATGACAAAGCTCAGGAGGTGACCCAACCCAACCCTTGCATACAAAACCCTCCCACTGTGTCCCTACTTTTCTCACACCAGCCTAAATCAGTTCTTGTGCTGTGTCTTTATACTTGCAATGAGAGAATGTGCAAGAAAACATTTTGATATGACAGTGGTGAACTTTTTATCCTCTTGTTTATACATTTAAAGTGTTCAAATGTGATTCGGTGTCAAAACCTTTTCCTTTAAAACACATCCCCCCACATTCTCCTGTCTGGTTTCAATGAAAGAGCCTCTTCTCACATTCCATGCAGAGGCGTGAACGTGTCCTATGGAGGTCTTCTCATTCTTCTTTCAAACACTGAGATTCCTGAAAGAACTGAAAACAGATTTTTATTCCTGTAGAAATGCTCTCTCTTTCTCTGTCGTCTCCCTCTCTCTTTCTTTTCCTATGAGTCCCATTAAACATACATGAGTTGGTCTGGTCTCAAGATCCTCCTGTGATGCAACCAGAAACAGAAGAAAATAGTGTTTCTTCTTATCCAACACCTATTTGCAAAATAATGACAGTGAAATGGAAAATTTTGCATCCAAACCCAATTATATATCACCCCAGTCAAGCCAACTATTTTTATTCTCTAGTCTTTTCAGAAACTACATATAGAGCAGGATTTACATATCAAGTGTAAAACAATGACGGAACCAGCCACACCATCCTCAGCCCCTGTTCAGAATGTTTGATATGTGATTTAATGAAAAAATAGATGGGAGACCACTTTTTTTGGCATGCTATATTATCTAAACATTTATGTTTACATTCATTTTGTTGGTTTGCAGGGATACACAATATCTTGAAATATATGCAGATACACTAGTTAAGAGACAAAACTAGGATTGCCTTGGTGTAGTGATCCGAAATATGAAGAATGGCTCATCTTACCCCGCTGTCCCCCTACCTGTATGTCTGTTACTGTATGCCATGGAGGGCCGAGAGGCTGCAGGTTTTCTTTCCCACCTAATACTCCACCAGGAGATTTCACTTATTACCTTACCTCCAAGCAGAGAGCAGGGACAAATCAGTGAAATCACCTAGTGGAGTTTTAGGTGGGAAAGAAAACCTGCAGCCCCTCGGCCCTCCATGGCACACGATTGACGATTGCCCACCCCTGCTGTATGCGGTAACATTCAGGAGGGAAATACCAGTCGTACAACGTCCACTGCGTGATGGCGTCACAGCTCTGCCGCTTATCCATTGGTTGGTGTTTTAAAGGGACAAACGCCCACCTTTCTCTCATTGGCTCGTGCATTTTGCGCACGTATTTCAAACGACCAGCACCAACTGGCGGATTTTCTGAAGGAGAGAGCATTTAATTCAGCCAGAGCGGTCGTATACGAGACGAAAGTTAGCTCGACCGCCAAAAGGAGGGAAGCAAAAGTGTATGGATAACGATATTTACACAAAAACCTAAGGTAAGCTTCTTTAACCTTCGAGTGCTTACTGCTGAATCTAACGGTTCTCTCAGCAAAGTGCTAACGAGAGCACTACACGGGTAAACTGTTAGTCGACGGACTGTCTTCACGAAGTAAACTTAAACAGAGATGAATTTCAGAGTACATTATTATTTCAGTGTGTTTCTGTAGTACTTACTCGGGGACTTGTTCGTCTAATTCGGGATTTACTTCAGTTTGTTCAATTCTGCACTGTAGGCGCGCAAATGCAGCTCTGTAATGTTAGCGGGTGCTTTCTGAAAAGTAACATTTATTCAGATATGTACATCGGATAATGACTTCAAGGCAGTTCTATCACAGTCAAACACTTCCTAAAATAGATGCATTTAAAGTCTGTAAACTGAAGCTGCTTGTCTGTGAGTGTTCACGTCACTGTTGCCTTTGCGCCAAATCTCATCGCGCCAAAATCGGTTTAAATAGAGAAAAGTGTTCGGCGGAGAAGAATTACACCCCCTTCAAAATGTGCTTTACCACTTTAATGCAGACTTAACCATATGTTATGTGTATGTTAAACTTGAGGCAGTCCACTTGTGTTGTCTGATTGAGGTAACATTGCTAAGTTTGCTTACAGGAGCCATGTTAGCTGGCTCGGCTACTACGAAAACGGATTAATCTTGATTTCATCTCCTGGTTTGTCTTTCTATCTAGAAATCCACACACTGCACGGTGTACATGTTTCACTGGAAGAAAGTCATCATGAAATGCCCCAGCTACGAGGCTCCAAAAGTGAGCAATATGGAGAAAAGCTATGCTACAGAAGCCAAGATGCTTCACTTCAAAGCCTCCCCCGTGAAAGAGCCCCCACCCATCAAACCTCAGGGTCCACCTGCAGGACTGACCACTGTGTTGTTCTCGCTCAACAACAACTCCAGAGCAGTCCACAACAAGGAAAACAGCACCAACAAGGAGCATGACAGATCCTCAGATGATGAAGTGTTTGAGGATAGTGGTTATTTGTCTTTGCATAACAGTCAGATTAATGATCATCATGGGGAGGAAGAGGACCACATCCAGGAGAAACCAACAACCTTGCTTTCTAATGCTGCTTCACCGAATAAAAAGACAGTATCGCCAAAGAAATCTCCCTCCAAATGTCTGCTTCGAAGTAGCCGTTCAGTGGCTAGGGTGGCACCGTCCACTCCAGTGGACTGTCAGAGGAGAGCAACCACATACTCACTATCATCCACACCAAAAGACAACCAGGCTGACCCCAACCTGCCAATACTGAAGTTCCAGCGGGCTGTGTGTGAACAGCTTGCCAAGAGCTATCAGAAAAATAAAAGGTAGGAATACATCCTTCTTTGGGGTCTTAATAGCTGCCAAAATAGAAAAGAAAATGTGAGTTTTACACTGTGGGTAATCAAGAAGCAGAATAATAAAAATAAAAAATTCTACTTGAGCATTTTAAATATATTCACAAAAGTTTTTTTTTTTTTTTGTCAAATAGTGTTGAATCTAAATTCCTATTAGGTGAACGAAATACACCCACACTTGCGTTTCTGTACTAAGTAAATAAAAATTGTATCCTTGTGTTTCAGGTACGACTGGAGCATTCCCTCACAGGTAGCGGAGGATCACCTCTTGGATCGAGTGATTGGAGGGCAGATGGGCCTGGAGTTTGTTGATGTGTTTTCAGCTCTGCTGTCCAGGAACATGAGGAGCCTCTTGACCAAGATCCTGGCCATGCTGAGTGACATGGATCTCATCAGGTAGTCAAAAAAGTTCTGATCTATGAGGGGTTTCGTACTTGTATGAAATCGAGCATATCTATAGATCTCTAAACATGGTTAAGGTTGACCAATTGAGACTAATTAAATCAACAAGAAACCTTGTGATCAACAAGGCAAGTTATACAGTATAACTAAAGGCTAATATTTACTGCCTCCACCGCTTTCATGAAAAAACAATAAACATGGGAAGTGGGATGCTTACATGTCCAAAATAATGTGAAAATTTATAGATTTACAATTTTACCTGGAAAATTAATGTAGAAATGTGTCCACAATTCTACCTTCTTTTCAGTTTCTCATTCTTTTCTCGTGGTCTTGATTCAAAGGTGTAAGAAGGTGAGCAGAACATGGAGAAAGATCATCTCTGAGGACACAGCCTCTCTAAGCAGGTGTCAGAAAGTCAAGCAGGCAGCTGAGGTAAGAAGATCAACTACTACAACACACACACACTCGATCCAGAACAACACTACAAAATTTGTTGACTTAACTGATGATTGAGATTCTTAACAAGCTTGAGCTCTTTTCATTTAACCACTGCCACCTTTCTGCTACATAAGCGGATGCATATGGTGTTCAAACCTTACAGTTTAGTCTTTTAGATGTCACAAAGTGGAATACTGCACTGCTTAAATCTTGGTTTGAAGGTGTTTGTCTGAAAGTTGTACCACACGTTCTTCATGTTAAAGATCCCTTTTTATTCTCTTTCAGGAGTCACAGGGCTGTCCCTCAGAGAAGGGCTGTGGTCTAACCAGAGATGTGGCTGTGTCCAGGCTGGTGCTGTCCAGCATGCAGACCCTGGCCTCACCATCATCTTCGTCTTCAACGAGCAGCAGAGCCACCAGACAGGCAGCGTCTTCGCAGAAGGGCAGCACACCTGACTCCAAGTGTACACGCTTCAATGATTATGTGCAGGTGAGCTTTAGTGTGCATATTGGTGCTGCAAAGAGCATGCAGAGTATTTCTTGATGGACTAAACCAGTAAATTATCTCCCTGTGGATATTTTGGTCTTTTCATTGTCAAAGATGTGCTATTATGATTCAAATACAAAGTCATCTGTGGACTGAGATTTTTCTTTTTTTTTTTTTTTTTTGCCAACTCCAATGCATACACTGCATCAAGTCTTTCCTCTAGTTAACAGATTTGTTTTCCTCCTTTGTCCAGGCTGCCAACACTCTTAAGCAGCATGAGTCTCTACGTTCCTGCAAATGTTGCGGCTCACCATCCACATACTCAGCCGAAGCTCGCAGAGCTACGTGCACTCGCCCCAGCTGCCAGTTTGACTTCTGCACTCGCTGTCAGCAGAGTTTCCACGGCTCAACCCCCTGCAGAGAGGTGCAGCCCAGATCCCACCTCACTTCCTCCAGATCAACTCAGATCTTACCAGGCAGTGCTCGCAGCAAGAGGAACATCCGGCGCCTGTGAGGAGGCTTTAATGAAGTTTTAATCACTGACTGTTTTAACTGGATGGGGCAGTCTTTCCCTCCATGGCTCAGACAGCTGGGAAAGTTTTTGCACAAGCTTGGCTGGGAGTGGCACCTGCGTGTGCCTGTAGGAAGAAACTGTTACAAACTCTGGCTCGAGCCAACAGAATAAATATGACTGAAGCACTTCAAACACTGCTGGTATAATCAACCAGAGAGTGTCATTTCACTGAAAAATGTCGCCTGTAAGCGACAAACCCAAAAGAAAACAAATTGTACAGTTTTACTGAGTTTTAAAATGAAATGGATGTAAATATGCTACATTTTAATAAAATGGTTTTTATTTGTTGTTTTGGAAATAAATGTTGATCCTCAGGTGGTCTTTAATGTTAATATTTACTGTATTTCTTGTAAATATACCTTTTCTAAAACTTATCCTGTGTTTTTGTGGTTATTTTTCCTGCTGACTGCAAATTGAAGTTTCAGGGAAAATAGCTTCTCATGTGAAGCTTGAGACTTGAAGGGTTAAGGAAGAAGAGGAAAATATCTGTTTTACAGCAATTTTCTAAAATACCGAGTTAAATTAGAAATAAAAGAATAATGTTGATGTAGAAGAAAGAAATGTGATGGAAGACAAGAAAAGCTCTATCAAAATATATTTCTTTGTATTAAAAAAGTGGTTTATGTGCATTTCTAAACCTTTTTTTGCAAACTCATTCCGACAGGCCAACCTCGGTATATCACACACTGCATGGTTGGTGTTTTCCTCTGATGACTGCACTCAAGACTCAAATGCAAAGATCAGACCAGAATTGCTCTTAAGTTTATTTATTTTGGCTTTTAGAAATAACTTCTGCAAAGATTGATTTTGCAAAGCTTTTGATGAGCAGAATCCCTGTTCTGTCTCCATTGCTAAACAGTGCAGTTTTTCTTCACCAGAGGGCAGTATTGTTTTCCTTCTACCAAGCTCCTCTTCCCACCATAATGGGGAAGAGTCTCACTTCACTGTTGCATTTCTCACAGCCCTTGGTTTCAGAGAATTTCTTAATTTAAAAGAAAATAGTGGACATTTGTATTTCAATTTTACTCTTTCATTTTAGATTTTCTCAGTACTAAAAATATAAAAGCTGTGTTATCTGGAGGTTTGAATGATTCTTTAGTAGCTTCATGTATTTCTTCATAAGGCTGTGGCTGTTCTGATGGTTTTGTTCATGGTTTAGACATTTGATCAGTTTGGAGAAAGAGGAGGCACAGACTTTGAATCTTCTGCTATCAGCGTATGAATTTTAAGTGAATGGGTGAATGTGATGAGCATAAAGGCTCTTTGAGTGGTCTGAAAGACTAGAAACACGCTATTCAAGTCCATTCTACCATTTAAAAATCACTTTTGATCACTGAGGATAAGATTTGATCTTCAGAAAACACAATCAAAAATACAGTCTGTCAAAAAATTCTTCCCATGGTAAAATCAAAACATCAGCCAGTCTTCCTATGAAGCAGCTTTTTTCCTGCACCAGTCACCACTCATCTCATAGCTGCAAATAGCAACACTAACATTTGATAGTTACCTCTGACATTTGCAGGATGACCCATTTATCTCTCTCACATGGCCGAGTTTTTGTGTGCCTTGTGCATGAGTGTTTGTCTTGGTGTGTTTTTTTTGTTGTGATTACATATAAACAGTCAGCTTTCGCTCATGTGTCAGCTCCTGTGACATGGAAAAAACTCAGGAAGCACCAGATTCACTCTAGCAAGGACCTCACTCTTGATAGGATCAGACCTAAAAGTTAACTGATTTTTGAAACTAAAGATGATGATGCATGAACTTTGAGAGGTTAAACTTCTTGTTCTTAGTATTTTGGGGAGGAACCTCTTGAAAGCAACTAGGCACTAAAAATAGCTGCTTCTAAATCTTAACAGAGTAGCATCCAACATGAAGAACATACATCTAAAGACTAACTACATTTTATACTTTATTCCCAGTGTAATTTTACTGTTTTCAGTGTCAGGAGGTGGTCCAACATTTTTTTTTCCTAGGCTCTAATTTTACGCAAAATGATTAGCAGACTTCTACTTAGCTAGGCCTCCTTATTTAAGATTGTTAACATGTTGTTATTGGGCCAGAACACAAGAATAAGATGGTTCAACTCAACATACTTCATGTTCAAATGTTGAAGTTTGAAGCTATCATTGGAGCAGCAGTATCTTTAATCAGTTTCCCCGAGGAGGCATGCATGTATGTGTAGAAGAGAGAGTATTGTGGTACACCTCACATGTAAGAAAATGTGCCTCTATGGTCTTAAATGGAGTCCTTTTTAAAACCTCAGAGCAGCTGATGTCCCTGTGGCGGGTGGCGGCTGCTGATTAGTCTGTGCTGTGGCCTTTCACTCCCTCAGAAACTCCAGGTCATTTATCCGGCAGATTTATCGATCCGCCGCAGCACAGAGACACATCCTCAATCAGACCTGCTGCTAATTGTAAAAGTCATTAGAGCTGACCTCAACAACTTCGTATGTACGTATGTGGACGTGTGTGTGCGTGTTAGCAGGTATATGTTCAGTCGAGGTGCACTGTGGTGAGTGATGAGCTCTTGTTGTCAAGAGATTTCAAGACGAATCCAGTCCAGTGTCCGGATTCAAGAGTCTTCAACTGGTGATGGAAAACTGGTTAAATATTCTTTTTTAGTTTGATGCTGGTGCTTCATGTGGCCTACAACAGTAAACAAGACCATCAGTAACAGGCTTCAAAACTCTACCTCAGAAGCAGATTGGTTACATCTGTTGTATCTCGTCTGTCCGTGATGTGTAGATGCAGAAAGAGGCTTTGTGACACTCGCTTGCATGTATGATAGAAATTTATTTCAAAAAACAACACCAGTACGAAACAGTACTGCTAATGCCGGTAGACAATTGCAAATAATGTCCATCTCCCAGACTTTAGTTTGTACTCCTCTTATATTAGGGTAAAAAAGTGCAGGTTCTCTATCTCTTAATCTATAATTCACATCCCTTTACCATCTCGTTTAGACCTACCTTTGACCTGTGACCAGCGAGAGGCATTTGACCCAGGATCTATTAAGGAAACACAACAAACACCTAAAAAACTTTCCAATGCAACATTAACTGTGTCTCATAATGGTTAACTACAGGTACAATACATCAAAGATGCTACATTCAGTAATAATACAGTCTATAGTCCACCATGAAAGGATTCTGTTTCACATAACCACCTGCTCACTATAGGATACATACATGGAGACTCTTTCATTTCCTCTGAAATGAGCAAGCAGACAAAGATCTTCACACCACTTTACAAAAACTTGGCCATATAAAAACGTAAAATTGCTTCAAGAAAAATGTAATTATCATATTTGAACAGCTGCTTTTATTCTTTTGTGCACAATTGCTTTTCTTATAGCAGGGCAAATTAAGATCTTTAATTTCGTCTTTCTCTTTGTGATAGTATTCTAAGAGTTTCGCTGCTCAGCCTTTAAGTTTATTCTTTTCTTTAATTCGCATCTTTTTTTTTGCATATATAACTCATCGTAGCCCCAGGACTCAGAGGGGGGCTTGGTGTACGACATGAGAAAACATTCTGTCCATGTGAGCTGTGTGTGTGTGTGAGTGTGTCTGTGTT
Source organism: Xyrichtys novacula (assembly GCA_962446985.1). NCBI lineage: Eukaryota > Metazoa > Chordata > Actinopteri > Labriformes > Labridae > Xyrichtys > Xyrichtys novacula. The sequence goes on along the minus strand of OY660874.1, from coordinate 17,205,636 downwards.
TGTTCTTCAGGTTAATGATGTTGATGCAAAGTGACTTCCACGTGTCAATCAGCCGTATGTCACCAAAGCTGAACTGTGAAAGCCTTGAAAAGAGTCTGTCATCAGAGCGCCTGCAGCGTAATGAGAGAGAAACAGGAAATGAATCAAGTCCTTTGACTGAGCAAATAAATGAAGCCTGGCTGAGGAGTTTCTGAGTTAATTCTTTAAAAAAGGCTTCAAATTATTTAAAATATTGTACTGGCAATTTGTTGTCAGTTTGGGAATAAACTGATGGTGTCTTTTTACTCAGGGAAAGTTCTCTTTTGTAGCAACATTCAGCTTTATTTTTATGCGTATAACAAAGATGAATTGTTCTTGGTATTATCTAAAAAAAATTAAATAAGCTAAGATAAGCTTAGCTTCAGATACTGGTTTGGTTTGGTAACTTATCTGGATTCTGTGTGGACTATTCTGATGTTGTTTTGAACTTGTTTTCACAGTAATTTTCGATAAGAGTTTTTTTTAACAAATGCCCTGTAATGATGACATTTACTGATTAATCAATAAACCACGTGGAGCAGAATCAGCACTCAGACAGCTTTATTCACCTATTTTTGCTGTTTTGACCAAAATATAAAGATACAGGAAACATAAAAGGTTCACTTAAAATCATGAGTCATGTCTGTACTATAAGGGGTGCTTGAGTCTTTCAGTAAAGAAGAGAAAAGCTCAGTGCAAGCAAACACACACACACACACACACACACACACAGCACCCACATGCCCACATATAAGCACAGTTGTTGGTGTTAAAAGGCTGCAGCCCTCTTTCTGGCTCTGTCTATTTTTGCTCTGTTTGGTCCATTAAGATCAGCAGTGATGATGGTTAATGAGAGAAGCCTCTCCACCAAGCAGCCGGTAATCACAAATGTCCTGGAGATTGGACACTCACACAAAACATATATACAGACACATACACACAAAGATAAGAATACACCTGTGATACACAGCAAACACACAAGAAAATCATACACAGCCAGTGTTTTTAAACATGCAAGTCCATCTGTACCTCAACAAAAGTTACTTACTAGTTGGTAAACACTGCCATTTCTCATCTTTCTTCTTTGCTTATGAGTTTTATTTCGTTATATTACCTGTTGTAATTGTGTATTCACCTGTCAAACAAGTGTATTTAGCCCTCCCTTAGATTGCAGCCCAGCAGTTTCCAGTTTGTTTCTAAGTGCAACAAGGTCCTGTTCCTGAGCGGCACTAATTTTAACTGAAGGCTAAAGCATTACCTCTGTTCCTAAGCTGCAGCAGTCACCAGTTTCACAAGTTTAAAAAAAAATACAGTAAATCCCTGCTTTTTGTAGAGTGTCCTGTGATAACTTTTGCTACTGGATTAGGAGCTTTATAAATAAAAACTGATTGATTGACTAGTTCCTTTGCTGCATTGTGCTGTTGTTTCCCTGCTGCAGAGGTCCCCTGTGATATGGCTTTACAAAGACGCCTTGCTTAAAGTATTCCCTTTCAGCCTTCATGAGCCAATCCTTTGGCTCAATGCCCAATTCCTGATCAGCTCTTTAGCATCTGCCACCGTTTAACATCATGTTCAGGTTGTCACTTTTGAGTTAAAAGTTATTTTTTGCCTTGAGTGTCTTGCACTCTTCCTTGACATTCAGCTAGATCTTGAGTTTCTTTGGCGTATCATTGAAAAGCCCAATGGACTCAAGGTTCAGCACTGCTTTGCACACTTGGTTATTCTTCTGCTCTTGCCCCCCCATTACCGGCATCAAGACCACCATCTAGAGCTACTAGGTCCTTCTACAACACCTTAAAAACTACAACATATACCCTTCATTCAGACAGTCTACCCCAGGGTACCTTCTCTTCCCTTTTCAAGTCTCCAGACCATCCACAAAGACCCTACCTGAGCAACCTTCTGGATTATGCCTGGTGTTCATCACCTCTCATGTGGCTTTAGCCTGTGTTTCTTTCTCCTTAAGGCAAACTGGCACTAGCAGTTTTTAATTGTTAGTCCATAACTAAGGAATAACAATAAATTTAAGTTCACACTTTACTGTCCTTGTGAAAACTTTGACCCTCACTCAAGTTTTGACTAAAGTCTGTAAAAATATTGACTGTTTCATCAACTGTACTCTACATCCAATGCTAATTTGCAGACCTTAGCATCTGGACACACCAAACTTTCATTTTAAATATTGTAAAAATCCGGTCCATCGACTTTTTAGGGGCAACAGTGATGAAGTCACGGTGCTGGAGGCAAACATGAAACTCAAGGCGATGCCATTACATGGCAGTCATTCAGCATAGGAGTCCTAGTAGAGTTGTGATGTTGGATGCAAGTATAGCAAGGATAGTATTAATGTCTCAAAAGCAGAAGTCCTCCATATACCAGCTGCCACTGCCCATCAGTAAAAACAAAGACAAAGACTGCTGTGGAGGACGAAAGTTCCAGATGGATGCAAATAATCAGAAATGCTAGCATGAGCTTGCAAACTTCACGTGGGCCTTAATGTGCGGTAATGTAAAAGGCATATATTAACTGTTGTATGGATGGATGAAAAAAGACTATGGGGGGCTGGTTTGGGCTCAGTTGGTAAAGCAGGTACTAAATTTTTGATCACAGGTTTGACTCCTGGCCTAGATGCCACTCAGCGCATGTTATCCACCAAGTTGTCCTCTCAATAGAGGGAAAAAGCCACATAAGAAACTCTTAAAGAGAGAGATATATCTGCTGGACATAGCTATCTCAAAATTTTCAGTCTGACCTAAACACATTATATTTAGCTGAGACCCTACGGTTGTTACAAAACCGCTAGCAGCTCGAAAGTTGTAGCCTTGTTGTAGCCTGAAAGCGAGATAAAACTCTGGTCGCAAACCGCGATAATGATGTTAGCTAATACTGACTCAGCAAAGTCATTTAAATCTGTCATCCACAGAGTGAGAGATCCAGGTTTCCTTTTTTAAAGACTGTTTGATGCGGGTCCAGCCCTGCGGTTAACATTGCTTATGACATTTATGAGTCAAATTTCCGCTGCCATTTTGACACATACAAACAAAGTGACTCACGAAGAGTGAGCAATTTCATTTTGATTTATCGCAGTGCTTTAGTCATTTGGGGGAAACCCTTGTAACCCTGGTCTAATGGATTCTACTGAAATGCTATTTTTTTATCATATGAATTGGAGGCTTGTGTGGGTAAAAGAAAATGTCTCTATTGAAAAGCAGCGTAAGAGGCCAAGATAACATGTGCGCCATCCATTACCTATAGCACTTATCCCAACACCCTATAGGCTAGGGCCTGTCTTTGATGTCATCGGACGAGTGGTGCAGTAAACCCGACAGGCTGCAAATCTATCTCAGGGCTTAACGTCTACTCATACTTAGAAATGATCAAAATTTGCACAGTTTACATTTCTGCGATTGACTGACAACACTTCAGAAATAACGAATCAGCTTTTGGAAAAATACAAGCTAGTAAGCAGTGTCACTTTGCAGTACAACTCACTGTCTGCAGGTGGTGTTAATATGAGTCCAGCAGCACTCTCTATGCCAGTGGGTGACAACTTTGACAAATCCACACATCTGCAGTATTGCAGCTTTTATTTGGATCAGATCTACCAAAGAGCTCCATCTTTTATGAAATGTTCAGTTTGCTTAACAAGAATGAGAATTGCATCTGTACAGACTTCCTTTGCTGGTGGAAAGAGATCCAAACACTGACATTGGAGTGACAGGCAGAGAGCATGTATGAATTTAATAAGGGTTGCATCAGTACTGCAATCAAGAGAAAACTACCTATTTAGCCACGTCAAACATTAGGACCTTAAATTGGAATATGTGGGGCCAAGCATCATGGGATGTCACTAATGATGCTTCTCTGCTGTGAAGCACATACAAGACAGCTATTAAAGAGGAAACGCAAGGAAACACACAGTTGTGAACAACCAAGTGATAATGCACAGTCCATTTGCACTTTAACTTCTTTAATTACATGTCTCTGGTAAACATATTCTCCTACAGTGGAAGTCATTACAGAGCTTTGGAAACTCACAGCTGGATAAATAAGAAGTCTCTTAAAAGTGTCAAGTGTGACAACATGGCTGAAAGCACGGCTGCTTTGTAACCCTTACATATCACACAGATGTCCATTAGTGGCATCCATCATGACCTAGTTGCACTGAAACTGTGAAGGCTGCATGTAAACAGTAGAGAGGGATTTCTCACCAGCTATACGTACAGGCTTATAGAGTTTTCTACTTTGTTATGTGCGATTTTGTATGTATTTTATTTTTTTTAAATCACTAAAAGGACTGGTCAGTGAATTAAAACAATTTCAAAGATAAGTATGACAGTACTTAAAATCCTATTTATTGTCAACAAATTTTTATATGGAAACAGATAATAAATTAGACTAATCTTCAATATTTTCTGACTTCCTTGACTACATCCTGATGATAGACATCTCATGAAAATTAACTTTCAATTTCATAAAAAGTTCTCTTTGAAACACCAGAACATTGTGTGTGTGTGTGTGTGTGTGTGTGTGTGTGTGTGTGTGTGTGTGTGTGTGTGTGTGTGTGTATTTTAAATAAAACTAAATCAAGGAACATAGTGCACTCCAGTATGATTTTATATTTCCATCAACACTTTTTCATTCTTAGCGCTTACTTTAGTTTTCAAAAATGTTAAGTCTCTTTACTGAAACAGAGGTTATACCAGAAATTATAGTTTTTGAAACCCAGAAACCAGAAAAACAATCAAATTAGCACTCTCTGGACTTTGTTTAGCTGGACTTTGTTTAAGGAAAAACTCAAGTCATGTTTTTCTGACAAGATGACAAAGAATATTACAGTAACTCTACTAAAACTCTTCTCCTTTTCAAGATTATTTAGGCTGCACTTTCATACAAACACGCTGGGGCACTGATGGCTAAGTGGTCTAAGCACCAAACATAAAGAGGCAACAATTACAAACCTTTGCTGCATGTCTTCCCACACCTTTTACCCACAACATTTCTCGTCTCTCTTCAGCTGTCCTTTCAAAAGAAAAAAAGCAAGATGCCCCAAAACACAACTTTGAAAGCGAGCAAGCACCTTTGGTAGTGGCATGAATTTAACCCACTTTTTGACTGTTTCACAAGTATTCTTTATTAATTGTTATCACAATGTATCAGATAAACCTAATAATTCTTCTTCAACTACTTAAGACTTGGTTAAATCTTACCTTAAACTAGGCTATTTCCATCTGATCACGAGTTGACGCTGTCCATGGTGCTGAATTCTACACCTCATACAGCAGCTCTGTTGCATTCTCATACTGACCATTTCTTCCTTGTCTTTTCAACTTTATGAGTTCTTTCCCACAGTATTTTGGAAGAGGCAAGTTAAAAACAGACACAGCTCAGAAAACTGTTTTCTCTGATAGGAAACAGTCGAGAATTGCAACTGAGATGTAATAAGGAAGGAAAACAAATACTGCGAACACGTTCCTTTTTTTTGTAAAAAAGAAAAAAGAAATAAAAAATAATTTAAAAAAATAAACATTATATTATGCTGAAGAAGATACCATTTTTCTCAGATAAGGCTATCCATTTATCCTTGTAGGTATGGGCGAGGGAGTAACATGAATTAATGTACTTCCAAGGAGATCTGACACATGCTCTGTCCAGTACTGTAACAGCTAGAAAGATGGTGGCGTGACTGTTTTAGAAGTATGAAAAGAAGGAGACATTTAAAAGAAACTTAGTCAAACTTGGTGTGTGGTTCCAATGTTCTTCATGACATATATGAGGAGGAAATGAAGGTCACTTGCAACCCAGTACTTATGATACATATGCCAACTTACCACTTCCATTTACATATGAGTGAACCATTGCTTTCCTGTTAATTGGAAATAACCTCTTTATTTGATGAGTCTGTTTAGCTCTGGATTTTCTCTTCTGCCTGAAAACATGAGCCACCAGCAAAATTCAATTCTACACCCAAAACTGCTCAAACCTTCACCCCAAAACGTCAACCATTAAACAATCAGCCAGACAAAAGACTCAGCTTTGAAAAATAAACCAATATCTTTTATTTGGTGATTGGTGTACATCACTGTATGCACTAAAGGCAGGTCTATGCTCAGGTATAACATCTTTGCTCTACATGTTGAGTAGTATAAAGTGATTATATGCATCTGGTCCATTCAAAATGTGTTCCTCTTTCTCTTTCTCCTTATTTTTATCAGCACATGATGATAATTATCTGTTCCATTTTAATCATGTAAAATTTACCTTGACAATTTTTCACTTAAAGCTAAAGGGGTAATATAAAGACTCAATTGAATGAATAAAAACACTCATTTATTGTTAAAAGTGTGTGGATGTTTGCCTGGAAGTTATGATGAGATACATTTCACTCAGATTTAATGGAACTTCTGACTGGAGAAAGTAAGTCAGTGTGAGATCAAACTTATTTAAAGGTTTAAGTGAGTTGAAAAACAATTGGTCTCTTTCAAGGAAAAGTGACAATGGGTCATAGAATTTAATGGAGAAAGCCAATGTTCTTCATCACTGACAGTAAATGGTAAAGGTATCCTTTCTGAATCATTAAATGCTGTCTTATTAATGTTCAATGGTTCAAATATTGCACTGAAAATTGTAGTGACAAGTCAGACTTGAATTTTATTGTTTTCTTTTTTCTTCAAAATTATTAGGAGAGAAATTGTTCCATTGATTGACAGACAACAGAGATGACAGAAAGAAGTAAACCGCTTTCTTTGTATATTTACTGTTGCCTGTTGTCATATCTTTCACTTACTTAGCTAAGCGCATGTGGACACACATGTTGCTTGGACTGGTCCCAAGAATTTTTGGGCTAGAGTCTTTTAAGTGTTGTGTATATATCCTGTATATACATACAGTGTAAACATGAACAGTGTGTATGAACTGATAAAGAACACATCATCAGGTTGGCTTGACTTTCAGATGTCCTTTGGATTAATACTGCGTTGTTTTTGGAGTGGACAGTTGCATGAGGATGACTTGAGGCATACACTCGAGCGGGACCCCTCCTCAAAGTGGCTGCAGAGGACAAGAGTGGGATACACAGAGATGTGGGTTACTGATACAGAATAATCGACAACTGTAAATGCAACGGTCTACATTTTTTCTCATTATTGTTTCTGCCTCTTAACTTCCATTTATTTACTAATACACTGTTTTGTGGTGAAAGTGGTATGTAAGAGTGTATGCTTTTCACCACTGCATATAATAGACGTCATAGTATGTTTGGGCTGTCTTTCCTTCAATGTGCCTTAGGGTTAAGAGATTAATTATACTCAGCTAGGAAGGTGATTATGTTGTATAGGACTACAAACATTTTTGTGTATGTGTTTGTGTATGTTTGTTCTTACCAGTTGAAAGTTGTTTAGGAGGTGATCTACGTTTATGTCGCTGTAGCTATCCTGGAAGGCGTTGGGTTCATCCATGGAGTCTTCTGAGTCACTGGGTACAGGATCTTCTAGGCTGTTTGTTTTGGGAGAGGGTATAGGGTCAACAAACTTGGATTGCATTCCAGAGTGCTAAAATTTGTGTTGCTCTATCAGAGAAGACAGAATGGATAACAAATGGAAGGAAAAGCATGGGAAAAAAGAGATGCCCCTGTTTTAACAATTTATCATGTTTAACATTTCTTCGCTAACATTAAGATTATTTTATCATTTTGCCTCTTTTTTAGTGTGCATGGGGTGCACTGCAAGACCACTGAAATAAACCAGCATCTGTTCCTGAAATCTCAAGTTTTAAACTTCCCCTGTGTCCTTTAAGTGATGTTCAGAAATGAATATCACTTAGAGGGGGCTGGTTTGTCACAGAAGCAAAGTCCCCAACATGCGACTCATTTGTTTGACACTGACCTTAGACTATTTGGGGCATCCCTTCTTTACTCTCTCTTTCCATATTTCCTGCCTATGTTGTTGTCATATTCAATAAAACAGAACCCAGAGACACAATCTTAAGAAATAAAAAAGGAATAAGATTGGAAACTAAAGCTTTGAATTTCAGCAGCCGATGCTGATACTGATGACAAGAGAGCAGGATGGCGGATATATAATGCAGCTATCACATTTTAGATTCTTTCTGTGTAATAATACGGTAACGCCTTCTTTTACGGTTCACTTATTACCGGGTAATTAACAGGTAATTACCTAGTAACAACATGGAATTATCTGGTAATTACATGATAACTACTAAGTCAATACTGTCTAGTTTTTTCTTTTTTTCTTTTTTTCTGTGCAGCTCCATTTTCAAAAGCTATTTGGGGTTCTTATTGTCTATGATTGACACTTGATACAGCCTATGGGCGTGTGAAAATTGCGTAGCAATACGCTGTTTGGGCCGAGCATTATCACAGCGACTCACCCGCCGAATGAGTACAATGCTACTGGGCAAGTGATGGTCCCAGGAAGCGTAGAAAATCCTGGAAATACCAGAGCAATTTGGCTTCAAATTTGTTTGATGATGGAAGGTTACCTACCTGGTAGTTAGATGGTATTGACTTAGTAGTTATCATGTAATTACCAGATAATTTTATGTTGTTACCAGGTAATTACCTTGTAATAAGTGTACTGTAAAAGAAAGCATTACCAATAAGACTAACAAATGAAAAACCATTTATTGTTAAGGTAAACATTCAAGTCAGTATTATGAAAACTGCATTTGTCAACACATCATAAGAGAATTTATATGAAACACTTGTCAGTCTTAGATTTAACATGCTGTAAAATGTCTTAAGATAATGGTGATTTTGGCCTTGTTAAGGCGGATGCCAATATGACGCCAATTTCACCAAAATGCTGTGACATTATAAAGATTGTTTTTGGTTCCAAATGATGCCAGAAGAGTTGGCTGGCTATATGGATTCTAATACCTTTTGGTGTGTGTATGTGTGCAAACAGATGTACGTGCGTATGTGGATCTGGATGTGGAGGGGTGAGGGTTATTGTGTCAGTCAGAGAGAGAAAACGTGAAGGAAGTAATAACCACTAACTACCTCCTCTTTCCTGTTAAGACTGAGTTGAGGTACTTCTTAACGGCCATCTGTTTGCGGAAGCGGCTGTAGTTATCTGTAAAGATGGCGTCTGAGTGGCGCTTCACCGGCTCATCCATAAGCTCGTCACTAGAGATGAGAGCAGAAATAAAAACAACATGGAGATAAGTGAGGGTTTCATCACAGGTGAGAGTAGGTTCTGATGTCAATATCAGAGCAGCTCAGGATCTATGATTCATTGAGTCTTTCTTCTCTTTGTGTGTGAGTTGTGAGTTGATTCCTCCGGGCTGTTTTACCATGATGTGCTAAGCAGGATATGACAGAAATTAACCTTTAAAAATGTTTAGTCATTTTACAAAATGCATCATCCTGCAAATGTCAGCTTCTTTGGTGTTCAACTAAAGACATAAATATCTCCACAATAAAGAACTTGATGTATAGTCATTCAATAGTTAAATGGGAACATGTCAAAATATTGAAAGGATGGTCATTTGGAAATACTTCATAATGTAGTTTCCTTGATTCCTTGAACCTTGATTTTATGATCTAAGGGGTTTAGACTGTGATAAAATTTTGGGAGTAGAATAAACTTCTGGTGTTTGTTTTGATGGAGCTTAATTGATTTTATCTGAATCTTGCATTTTGATGAGAATTAAAACAGACTAAATTTAATAATCAAATCATAACTCTGGTAACTATTACACACTTTGAGGTTAAAAGGTCCAAAAAATTCAATTTCTTTGTTTTTTATTGTCTTTATTCCCAGATATTTGAGCACCTAAGGCTCTGATATTTCCCCTCAGGCAACACACATGGAGTTTTAAAATTTAAAGTGAAATTATCCCACATTAGACACAGAATGACTGTCCTACATTTAAACTAGCTCTATTCTCTGACGACTTTGGGTTCTGCTACTGTGGATTTTGGTTCTGAAGAAAAGCATAGTACTCGTTCTAAGCTTATTTTCGTGTCTTGTCTTTCAACAAAATCTGCATTAATATATTCTGAAACAATTTTTTAAAAGAAAAAGATCATGTTTACGCATATCTATATAGCATTTGCTATTAGTGTCTAAATACAGAAAAGACTGAGGAACTTTGGGGTTGTTTTCTGATTCCAGTATAGGACATGGTGTTTAAGACAAGCTTAGACAGATATAAAAATACTCAGGGGTAACACGAATAAGGTTTGTCAGGTAGGAGATCACCTACCTAACCCGTTTTCCGATCAGAGACTCCAGGTACCTTCGCGCTGAGAGCTGTCCGAGTAGTTTGCTATATCCGCTGGTGAAGAGACCGTCTGCGTGTCTTGACGGTCTGCACAGAGTCACAGTAGATGCTAATTAACAGCTGGTCAGTAGTGATACAATAAAAATCAAAATAACGCAACATAAGCATCAACATTGCGCAAAAGTCTCCATTCTGACTGCGCATTGGTTGAAATGATACCACTGACGGTCAACAACAGACAGTTCATTCTCTTCAAGAGTTGCGAAAAAAACGCAAGGAGGGATCCCCAGTACATTAACCATCAAAATTATTTATTTTCACATGAATAGAAACACGAGAAAAACCTGTTATAGTCATAAATTTAACCTGATTATGTTACAAGTAATCCGGTATACGGACAGTTTGGATGATGCCAAGGAGAGTTAAATGCACAACAACAAATTTCTGGTTACATAAATAAAGCTAGGTAAAGGTGCCTATTTTATATTTCTAGTATGTCTACGTGGTTCAGATTTGGCATCATGTGAACCAAAACCTGGCAAAAATTACGGACATTTTTCCATTTTCGAACATTTTAATGACAACAAATGTTAAATGTTCACGTGTCTCATCTGGTGTTAGGGTGAGGAAACCTGAACAGAGCTAAAAAGTAAAACTCAGTCCAAATGCACATACACAATGACAATGCTGGACTTTCCATTCTCTACAAGCTTTAATTGGGGAGAAGAGCAAGTCCCTTACCTCATGGATGTGTATGGCAGACTCAGAGTCCGGGAATAAAACACACTGCACAGGGCTATTAGGAAAATCAGCTGGGGTCCGGTTCGTTGTAACATTGCTTTACACCTGAGGATGAAAATTGATGTTGAAAGAGGTTATTACATCTATGACACGAATACAAAACGCATTCAGGATAATTCATACCAGCTTTTCTGTCGAAATAGAATGCATTCTGATTTATAGCACTTTACGTTTCCTTTGGATAATTTATGCGCAACAGTAGAGTAGCGAAGATGCCATGAAAAAGTTGAAGAAATAGTAAGAACTGTTGAAATAGGAGAGATATTTTGTCAGCGAGGACCATTTGATCATGGATCTTGAATAGAACAGTCACGTAATTGTGAATATTGTCAAAAAAAGAGTGGCACGAAGAAGCAAGAATTGGTGCGTAATTACGCACGACTGCCTAAGAAAACCCATCTCGTCTCATCCAAGACTACTAGTCTAAAAGACATCGGAATTCTGTTTTAAAGTGCGATATGTGGAGATAGTTCTCACCTTGTAAACGTTCTGGTGTTTGAATCACCATCAAATTAAGTCAATTTACTTTATAAAATAGTTTATAAAATTGTGAAAATGTTCTAAAGTTGAAAAAAACAAACGAATACGAAGTCCAGGATTTCAATCGTTGCCTTATCTCCCGTTTGGTGGGGAATTCTGATGAGGGAGAGCTGTGAAATCCAGTGCGTAAATGTGCGTATTGCGGACACGAACCATAACCAAGCATGCATTTGACTACAGACAGGCTGCGATTCTGATGCCACCACCACAAATAAAGTCTAAAGTTTCAATGCTAATGTTGGAGAACCTATTTGTTCGATGTAAAAGTTCGGCATGCATTCCGAGAGATTTATCCAAATTTATCCTACTGAACTCAAAGAAAACAGAAACACAAGTTCACAAAGACCAACGAGAGAGATCACTGAATACACACACTCAAAATAAAAGAAGAAATCAAAGATGATGTGAAATCTTACATGTGCTTTATAAAGTTGTCCGCTTTTGGCAGTTTCTGCAGTGCTGTCCAAAGCTACGATCTCGAGCAAGATGCTGTATTTCCACTCCGGTGCTCCTGTCTCTCTTGGTGTTTTTGCCTTTCTTGCCTTCAGGTCTGCTCCCATTTTTATACACCTGGATGTTTCTTTCAGAGCAGGAGGGGACCTCAGATTTGATCAGGGCTCTGAGACGTCAGTAGGTATCTGCTTTCGTCATTGGTCTTGCTCATGGTTTGGGCTGAGGAGGCCTATGGTGTTATTGAGATGGATATTTTTTTCTCTCAACTAATTGTAGAAATAACTAATATACGCGCCAAGGCTAATGCCCTTGACTCATCTGATAATTTTCCATGGATTTTGCTCCAATCTCAGTTGCAGCAAGAGCACAGGAAGGGAGAAAATTAGAAACAAGACAGGAAATCTAAATCATATCAAAATGGATAACACGAAACTGAAGAGTTCTGCAAGATGGGGAGAAGTTGTGAGTCAAGCCATCAAAACTGAGTAAAATAATGTAAAAACAGATTTATTCTTTCAAACAACTCTAACAATCCCAGAAATACTGATCACCAGATACTTCAAACAGCATTAGTTTTTCATCACATCATTTAGTTGATAAAGATGTACTTGATATATACAAAAAATCCTCTTTTAAGAGGGTTTCCACTTTCATAATGTTTCATAACAACAATTTTAAAAAAAAGCATCGAATAAATTTCATAAATGAGGTAAAAACTGTAACATGGACCACTGTGCTTTGTTCACCCTAACCAATAGGTGATCGCATACATGTAACACAACAAAATAACAATAGCTATATGATATGATATGATATGATATGATATGATATGATGTGGTGTACTACGTTGTGATATTGTGATATTGCACAATATGGTACAAGATATGTCACAATGTGATACAATACTAATATCGATTCATATAATGCACTATGATATGACTATGATTTATTTATTTTAAACTCTTTCTTTGTTTTACATGCTTTTCATTGATTATAAACCCTAACCCCTGACAGGAGATTCTGTGGACCAATGGTTACCACTGGTCAACTTTAGCTTTGACTGTAATTGGCTTTAATACCTGTTATGAAAACATATTCTTACAGATGAACTGAGATGTATTTCTATGTATTATTTTGAGCTCATAACATTTCCTCTTTTGGCTTGCACATTGTCCTCTCATGACACTTAAACCTAATTCCATAACAATGTTACCAAAATCCTTCTCCATCTATTTATACCTACTTGTATATAAGCAAGCTTTGAGCTCCGAGGAGTGAAAGAAAAACACAAAGATCGAGCAGATTTACACTCTTCAGATGAATTCAATAGCATTTTAGGGGATGCTTAGAGACAGACACTTTTATGTTTTCTATTTCAGGTTGTGTTGGACTTTAACAAACCGACGTCACACTAGACTGAAGTGTTTCTGAATCCACCCACAGTGTTCCTGATGATTCTGGTTTGTTGCGTTGGGATGGCACAGTGGAGTAATCGTGACATTGGCCGGTGCCTCATCCATGCATTTGTCCTTCTATTCGCTCTTTTATCCCCTCATTCAGCTGAATGAGTGTGAACCATTTGATCACTCGCAGGACAAGATGAGTTGCTCAGATGTAACACATATAGAGGAAAGAAAGCAAGCGATGGAGAGAGCTGTTGTTGGTAACACCATATAGAGAGAGAAGAAAAAGGGTATGGTAAACATAAAAAAGATAATTTTGGTGGTATTAATAGATGCAATTAAAAACTTTAGAAAATAACTTTGTAAAAGGAGACATGAAGCTTAATACTTTCATATAAAATTTTATTGTCATTTAAAACTCCTGAGAGAAACCTTTGATTTGAGTGGGTTTTGGCACTTCCTGTGGGCGACATTACACCTCTTGTCTTTATTATTTTCATGAGATGATGTCTCAGGAACGTCATAATGGATTTCACTGCCAAGACCCGGGTTATGAAATGATTAGAATTGACTGGCCATAGATAAAGGGCCAGACACTGAAAATCACTCAAATTTTATTATTTTTCATAAAGTCTTGAAAAGATCAAATTCATCCAACAATTTGACAGGATGACGAGGTGATGATCTTCTCTAACCTCAGTCCAAAAGTCAGCTATCGTGGAAACAAAATAATTGAATGACATTACTGACTCAAGCCCAAAGGTATAAATCAGGTATAGAAGGGGAAGTCCAGACCATTATTCACATTTGGTCATAGGAAAACCTATGCTTTGTTGCCTGTGTTGATATGATTTTGCTATGCTAGTGGACTGAAAGTACATTTACATCATCCAGGTTTTATTATGGTGATATCATATATTTTTACATTTTGTGATTTAATTACCACCCAAGGGTCAGAAAGGGTCAAAAAGGTTAGGAAAATCAAAAGAAGCCAAAAGACATGATGAGACATGGGGAGACAAGTTCATCAAAAGTAGAAGTAAGCACTTTTGATGAGTAAGCAAAACATAGTTGACTTTGCTTGTGATTGTTTACCTGACAATGATCACAATTCTTATGTACCACTACTTTACTGTGACAACAATGTCTCTGGCCTTACCCAGGTCTCTGATGTCTCCTCCCCGTCAGCAGATAACCCTCCACCCCACTTTGCCCTCTCCCTCCTCTTAACCATGATGGCACCATCTGAACCCTAATGTGATCAGCCCAGAGAGAAAGTAGATTAGGCAGAAGTCCATGGGAGAAGGAGCAGGTCTAATTGACAGCAGTGATTGGAGACAGATCCCAGCAGGAAGAGGAAGCTGATGGAGGAAACTTCAGCGACATTATGTTGATGGAATGTACAGAAGGAAGCGTTCCTATAGACAAGTCACAGGCTGACTAACCTCTGTACTCTGGATGACACTGAGGACACAATACAAGATTGGGTTGTTTGTTTGTTTTCTTTTTTTTTTTCCAGTTTGACTTCCTCTTCCACTAATGACGACTGCAATCTATCCTATACAGTCGCACAGGAGACAACACTTGGTTTCAAGAGTAAAGGCTCGAAAACTGTCTAGCGACAAAGAGCCCATTTGAGAAGATAACAACAGAAATTAATGCTGTAAATAAACCAGATTTCAAAAGCGACACTTGACCAATCTTTCAAGTTTAAGTCTGCTTAAAGTGTGGGCATGTGCACATGGACAGCTTAAAACCTTCTGATGCCCCAGAGTACACTGGCTGCATCTCAGTTCTCCAAACCGTGTTTTTGATTTGCCCCATTTGCATCTTTTCTTTGTTCCTAAGTCCTTCCCAATGGCAATGTATAGAGAGATGCATGAAGAGTTGCAAAAAGGAAGGAACTAGGAAATATGTTTTAGGAGACATGAGACATCCTCACCTAGGAAACCTCATGTGAACCAATGCCTTTTTGTGATGAAGCTGAAACAGCATTTAGCCAGCTCAACATATTTGGTTATCACTCCTCCAATTTCCCTCCTTTCTTGCTACCTCAGAACTTTTTAAAAAGAGAAAAGAACACCTGAAACAAATGGGTGATATACTGTAGTTCTGCTACATATTTGATTCAAGTCATGAAATTTGATGTAACCAGCAAAGCATTTGCTATCAGAAAAAAAACTGTTTATGTAACTAGAGTGGTGTCATCTACACCTGCTTGCTGTTCTACCAGTGATACCATTGGTAGGAAATAAGTTTGTTTTATTTTCTATAAAACAAGCATTACTTTATGCTTCAACTATTATCCAACTAGTGAAACTTCTATAATTCAGTAACAATTAAAAAAAACAACCTTTACACAAGGATTGTAATAATACAACAGCCCATTAACACTAGTTTGGAAACTGTCAATCCTGAAAACAATCTTGACTGAACTAGAAGCAGAAAAAGGTGCTTTAAGCATCAAAACTACCTATCCTTACATCATTCTCTTTTTTATCATGATAAATACATGAACGTTTAAGCTCTAGTTGTAGTGGTTAATGTGTATACTTCAAGGTCGAAATGACTAGTGTACTAGTTTTATCCTAATACAAAAATTAGGAAATACTTAGTACTATACTATAGGAAAAGTCAAAGTCACACTATGAATGAAACAACAGCAGGACACACAACAAGAACAGAAAAAAGTAATTGAATTTGTTCCCTGACCCCCCAACCATGACTCAAAAAGGTAGAGCTACTTTGCACAGCACTGTCATTACTTTAACTTCAACTCACTATGAACCATATCTTAGTTCTACCAATATAATAAGCAAGGATCCTTCTTTAAGGCCCAAATGGAGAACATTTTTGTCAAAATAAACTTTGTATCATGACTCTCCTTGCAGCCGGTGTGATGAGGGGAATCCCCCAGCTAGCTAAGTGCCTCCTCTGCACCACATTATCCAATTAGTGAACCGCAGGGTGACGGCTCTGATGGCTGATTACTCCTGGCAGCCTGACGAAATTTGTCTCTCTGTCACTCTCTCTCTTTTGTTCTTATATGTATGCATACATGTCTGTGTGTGTACACTATATGAACATAAATGAGAGTGTGCTAGTTGTAGGCGTAGATCAGATAAAGATAGATCATAATATGAGAGGAGAATATATAACAAAACAAAGGGACAAGACTAGACAGGAAAGTGACAGATGAACAGAGAGAGGAGAAAAACAGCATTTTTGCAGAATAATCCCTTAAGCAGAACAATCCACTGGTGGACCAGGGAGACCACTTATCATGCTTTCGAAATGCACACAGAGCCATAAAAATAAATGCTCTTAAAAACCAAAACAAGGAGACAGTTATGAAATATGCATCAGTGGGTGTTACAGTGTGAGTAACCTTTCAAGCAGTGAGAGGAAGTGACCATCATACTTAGAGTGTTAGTGCACAAGATAACAGTATCGTGTCATGACATCCCTCTGAAGACAAATGACAGGCCTTTACACTCATCTGAAATGTCGTCACAACTGCCAGAGTCAAACAGGTTTCCAGCTCCCTAGTGGGAAGACTCCTTGCCTACTGTTCAGAGTTGGGTTTGGTGATGGATTGCCATCCACAACCAGAGGAGATTATTCTGTTAAATTACTGCTAACCTCCCTTGACGGCTAAACCTGGTTTATTGCAGCAGCAGAAGGACTGCATTCAGAGATGAAAATGAAGGCAAGAGGTCAACACGGCCGGAAGAAATTTGGGAAATGAGCAACATTAATGCTGTAATGAAAATGACGTGTTTACCACTCATATCATGCATGCAGACTTTATTCCCAGGTGATCTGGATAATAGCATTTACTGGAAATGTCGGCCATTTTCAGTCATTTTCAAGTTTAGGCAAGTAACATCTGTGGTTTGGTCAAAGGTCTCAGTTCAGATCTCATTTTTTTAAATTTTCTGTAGTCTGGGGAGTGTTTTAGTGGATAGTTGTTTGTATGCAGAAAAACTGTCATCATAAAGTACTGATGCAGTAAACTCAATCAGCCATGGTGCAATCTTGGCTCCAAATGTTGGCTGTCCGGTAAAGATTTAGTGTAACCCCATAAACATATTTCTGCGTGCACATGCAGCTAACTATCTGCTTCCAGGCAGTCACTAGATGATACCTGATGGGTTCTATAGTTTTAAGGTAACACAATTTGTCAGCTTTGTTTTTTTTTTTTTTTTTTTTTTTTTACTTTTGAATGCCATAATAATGAAAGTCCTAAGAGTAGGCACTACATCTTAGCCAAGACAACAGCTGAAGTTCTGTGTGATGTTCTCTATTATATGGTTGCTAGGATACAGACTCAACATCCTTAGGCACTTGTAATACTATCAAGAGACTTCAACCATGTCACCCCCCCTCTCACCTGACTGAATTTATAGTTTATCTGACATTCCAGACAAAGTAACTTTTCCTTTAGGGAAAAAAAAAAACTCCTTAAAAATACATGTCAGTGTGTTGGAACTATCTAGGTATCACTGGTCAAAGGTTCAGTTTTTCACTGAACAATATTTTCTACTTTTTACTGAATGGCAACGCACACCAACATCGTTATTAGCTCTTTATTGTGTTCAGTGATGTTCATCTCTTACACAGTCACGCAAACATACGCACACAAAGTCATCAGAGCCTGCATGGGTCCCATGGGGTTCCTTTACTGGACGCCTTGTTTTCAGAGTGCAGCCTCCTGTACAGATCAATTAGACCACCAGAACTCTTCGCTGCATCCTGAATTAACTAAACACATAAATACATTTGGCCTGGATTCAGCCCCATGGCAGACATTACGTACACGGACATTACAGCAATGTCATCCTGAGGCTTTAATTAGTGCAACACACACTCATATACTCACAGTCACATTTCACTCATTAGCTTTCATCAACCGGCAAAAAACCTTCCCATGATGCTCTTGGGTCCGACTCACATGGGGACCAATTGGATTAAGCTGCCCTCTCTTCAGATAAAATCTATCTATCTATCTATCTATCTATCTATCTATCTATCTATCTA
This sequence comes from Xyrichtys novacula, assembly GCA_962446985.1. Classification (NCBI taxonomy): domain Eukaryota; kingdom Metazoa; phylum Chordata; class Actinopteri; order Labriformes; family Labridae; genus Xyrichtys; species Xyrichtys novacula. Next base: position 17,187,136 of record OY660874.1, on the reverse strand, counting down.
TCTATCTATCTATCATGACTTTCTTTTACTTTCTTGCAAATTTCCTCAACTGTCAGACCTCCTGTATAATGTGCCACCAGAGAGCTTTTTCTGAGGAGGGAAAAGTGTAATGTCCTCCATTTAGAGTGAAATCTCCATTCTTACTATCAGCTTTTTTCTCATCACATACTACAATACACATTTGAACTCTGCCTACGTCTTCAGGTAATGGTGTAATGACAGCTGCATTCCATTAAGGTGATGCCTGCTATTGTGTATGCTGGGTAGCCAACACAGTCAAATGTATCAGCACCAGTGTAAATGTGGATGTCCACGGCTGTGCCTTTTTTACTTTGACATGTCAGAGTATCTTGAGATGTCTAATTTTGGGACTTTTTAAAAGAAGGTGTCAAACATTTTAAATTTGACGTAAAATCAGCAGCAGAAAGTTTGATCATAACATATGATCAGTGGTTCATTGTTTTTAAACTAGTAGCTCATGGTTTATGTGTAACGGGTATTGACTAAAACTCCTGGGAGCAAGACCTTGTCATCTCTTCAGCAGGGTGGGTGGAGGGGGTCTGGAGGAGGGTTTCTCTGACACCTGACATCTCCCCCGTAGAACGGTCCTCCACATCCTGGACCGGTGGGGGCAAGGAGCGGTTCCTCGACGAGCTGACTCATTGGCTGGCTGGTCAGGATGTTGCCGATGAAAGTTGGCCACGAGGTTGGGGTCCAAAATGTGGCGAGCAGGAACCCAAGATCTCTCCTCAGGACCGTAACCCTCCCAGTCCACAAGGTACTGGAGACCCCTACCCCGCCGTCGTGAACGAATTAGGCGGCGCACTACATACACCGGACCACCGTCAACCATTCGTGGAGGGGGAGGTAGTGGTGCCGCAGGGACCAAGGGGCTGTTGTGGACTGGCTTAACCTTGGAGACATGGAAGGTAGGGTGTACTCTCATGGACCGTGGGAGTTTCAACCGGACTGTCACAGGGTTGATGACCCTCTGAATGGTGAAAGGCCCAATGAACCTTGGAGCCATCTTTTTGGATTCCACCCGGAGAGGTAAGTCTTTGGTAGAGAGCCACACCTGCTGACCCGCTTGGTAGGTAGGTGCAGCAGTACGGCGGTGGTTGGCATTGGCAGCGTAACGACTCACGGAACGGAGGAGGGTGGAGCGAGCCTGGAGCCATGTTCTGCGGCAGCGACGGATGAAGGCTTGGACTGACGGACAGGAGACCTCCTTCTCCTGGGCTGGAAAAAGTGGTGGTTGATAGCCGTAAGCACACTGGAATGGAGAGAGGCCAATAGAAGAGCAGATGAGGGAGTTGTGGGCATATTCCACCCACAAAAGTTGTGACGCCCAAGAAGAGGGGTTATGGGAGGCCACGCACCGCAGGGCTGTTTCCAGTTCTTGATTCATACGCTCAGTCTGTCCATTGGTCTGAGGATGGAATCCAGAGGACAGACTGGCGGTAGCACCCAGTAGACTGCAGAACTCCCTCCAAAACACGGAAGAAAACTGGGGACCACGGTCTGACACCACATCAACAGGGAGACCATGAAGACGGAAAACATGGAGCAGAACCAACTGGGCAGTCTCTTTAGCAGTGGGAAGCTTGGGCAGAGGCACGAAGTGGACCATCTTGCTGAAGCGGTCCACGATGGTCAGGATGACAGTGTGACCATCAGAGGTGGGAAGACCGGTTACAAAGTCCAAAGATATGTGAGACCATGGGCGGTGAGGAACAGGAAGAGGTTGTAGTAGCCCAGCAGGAGGCCGACGGGAGGTCTTATGTTGGCTGCAGGTTGGACAGGCCTTGACGAATTCCCGGACGTCCTCTTGCATAGTGGGCCACCAGAAACGTCGGAGGAGGGCATGCTGTGTCCGTTGAATCCCAGGGTGGCAGGAGAGCTTGGAGGAGTGGGCCCATTGTAACACCTCTGACCTCAAGGCTGGTGGAACAAAGAGGCAGTTAGACGGCAGGAACTGGGGCCTGGCTGTCCTTCTGTGGCTGCCCTCACCTTCTCCTCAATGTCCCAGGTCAACATGGCTACAAGACAGGAAGTAGGTAGGATGGTCTCAGCTCCAACAACCGAATCCTCTGTCCTCTGGAACTGTCGGGACAGGGCGTCAGGCTTGACATTGCGGGAACCAGGACGGTAAGAGAGGGTGAAGTTAAAACGGGCGAAGAACAGGGACCAGCGGGCCTGTCGAGAGTTCAGTCTTTTTGCAGAGCGTATGTACTCCAGATTCTTGTGGTCAGTCCATACAAGAAAAGGTTCCTTCGTGCCCTCCAACCAATGGCGCCACTCTTCTAAGGCCATCTTTACTGCCAAGAGTTCCCTGTTACCAATGTCATAGTTTCTTTCTGCAGAGGATAGACGGCGGGAGAAGAAGGCACAGGGATGGAGCTTCTGGTCAGTGCATGAGCGTTGAGACAAGACGGCCCCCACCCCAACATCAGAGGCATCTACCTCGACCACAAACTGGCGTTCAGAGTCAGGCATCAGGAGGATGGGCGATGAGGTGAACCGATCCTTGAGGAACTGGAAGGCCGCTGCAGCTGCAGAAGACCACTGGAAGGGCACCTTGGGGGAGGTCAGAATGGTGAGAGGGGCTGCAACTGAGCTGTAGTTGCGGATGAAGCGACGGTAGAAATTGGCGAACCCAAGGAAGCGCTGAAGCTGCTTGCGGTTCTCCGGAACAGGCCAGGAGGTAACAGCTGAGACCTTGGCTGGGTCCATCTGGATGCTGCCTTGTGCCACAATGTACCCCAGAAAAGATGCTGAAGGAACATGGAACTCGCACTTTTCTGCTTTAACATAAAGGGAGTTCTCCAAGAGGCGCTGAAGGACGGACTGGACATGGTGAATGTGTTGCTCCTTGGACCGGGAGAAGATGAGTATATCATCTAGGTAAACAAAGACATACTGGTTTATCATGTCTCGGAGAACATCATTAATCAGAGCCTGGAAGACGGCAGGGGCATTGGTGAGGCCAAACGGCATTACGAGGTACTCGTAGTGTCCGGTAGGGGTGTTGAATGCCGTCTTCCATTCATCTCCTTCTCTGATGCGGACGAGGTGGTAGGCGTTGCGTAGGTCGAGTTTGGAGAAAATGGTGGCCCCCTGGAGCAGTTCAAAGGCAGTGGACATGAGTGGCAGTGGGTAACGGTTCTTTACCGTGATCTCATTCAGTCCTCTATAATCTATGCAAGGTCTCAATGTCTTGTCCTTCTTCTCAACAAAGAAAAACCCTGCTCCAGCAGGGGATGAAGAGGGACGAATGATGCCTGCGGCCAAGGAGTCATTTATGTACGTCTCCATGGCCCTTCTTTCGGGTACAGACAGGGAGTACAGGCGACCCTTGGGAGGTGATGAACCAGGCAGGAGATCAATGACGCAATCATAGGGTCGGTGTGGAGGCAGAGAGGTGGCTCTGGCTTTGCTGAAGACCTGGCGGAAGTCATGGTACTCGGGTGGCACCCCACTGAGGTCAGGTGACGAACTGGAGCTACACCCAGAGGGATGAAGCGGAACTGAGGCTTGCTGCAGGCACCTCTGATGACAGGAGGAACTCCACTCCCGGATGGTCCCAGTTGCCCAGTCGATGTGAGGATTGTGAAGATGGAGCCATGGATATCCCAGGATAAGTGGCAGGCAGGAAGAGCTCAGGATGTGAAACTGGACGGTTTCATGATGGTTACCAGACAGTAGCAGGTGAACAGGAGAGGTCTGATGCGTGATGGTGCCCAGGACATGTCCATCTAAGGCTCGAGCAGGAACCGGGTGAGGCAAAGGAACCCGCTCAAGCCCCAGCTGAAGGACCACCTCCTCGTCAATGATGCTGGCATCAGCCCCGGAGTCAATGAAGATAGCCAAGGTGTGGGGGCCATCTGGAAGAAGGAGGCGGCCTTGGAGCAGGGGTCGCTGGCTTTGGGGAGGTGACAGGGTAGTTGAGCTCACCAGGGTCTCCCCAACTACTGATGAGCTCTGGCTTTTGCTGGACAGCCGGAGATGTAGTGTCCCGCTGCCCCACAATAGAGGCAGAGATTAGACTTGCGTCGACACTCTCTCTCTTCCAGGGAGAGAGAGGTGCGGCCAAACTGCATGGGCTCTGGATCCTCAAACTGCTGACCCAATGGGGTGGAGTTGGGTGCAGCAGCACCCCCACGGGAGCGAGGTAGACGAGAATGTTGGGTTCCTCCTTGACGCTTCTCTCGTCGACGAGTCTGAACACGAAGGTCGATGCGGACTGCCAAGTCAATCACCCCATCCAAGGTGAGGGAGGTGTCATGTGAAACCAGTTCATCTTTAATGTAATCTGCCAACCCATGGAGAAAGGCATCACGGAGAGCTGCACTGTTCCATCCACTTTGGCTGGCTCTGGTGCGGAAATCAATGGAATAGTCAGCCACTGTTCGTTCGCCTTGCTTCAGTCCCATCAGTCCCCTTGCCGAATCAGAACCAGAATTCTCAAACCCAAAAACCTTCCAAAGCTCGGCAGCAAACAGGTCAAAGGAAACACAGGCTGGAGACTGCCTCTCCCACTCAGCTGTTCCCCATAGTCTAGCTCTGCCTGTCAGGTGGTTGATGACAAACGCTACCTTCGCCGGTTCTGTGGCGAAGGTGCGGGGCTGTAGGGCAAACAGGAGAGAACAGTTGGTGAGGAAGGGGCCGCAAGTCTCTCGATCTCCATCATAACGCTCTGGGGTTCCCACCCGTGGCTCAGGAGCATCGCTGGGTAGAGAAGAGGCAGGTACAGGTGCAGGAGCAGAAGGTGAAGCTTCTGGAGAAAAGGCAGATCCAGCAGATGAGGGGAGCTGGGTCAGTTGAGCTGCTAGCTGTTGCATCTGTGCGGCTAACGCTGCAAGTGATTGTCCCTGAGTCTCAGCAGCTCGTCTGGCTTCAGCGGCAGCTGCAGTCATCATGGCCTCATGTTGCTGCAGAACGCCCTCAATTCTCTCAAGGCGATTCAGTGGTGAGGGATTGTGTGCTGGGTCCATAGTTTGGCCAGATTGTACTATAACGGGTATTGACTGGACCCAATTGCAGCACAAACAAGCAGGTTCACTTTAACAACAGTCTTTATTGAACACCAAATCCAATGAAGCAGCAGAGTATAGCAGGTGGGTATGGCAGGATTCGAACTCGGGTCTTCCGGGTGATAGACGAGCAGATTAGCAGTGGACCACAGGTCAGGCAAGAGTTTTGGACTCGTGAGCAGGGAATTGTCCACAGTCTTAATTTGCTCCACGAGTGTAGTGAAGGGGAAAACGCTCAACTCACAGCTGGAGGAAGATTTCTTGGAGAGTGGTTCAGGTGAGGACTGGGTGAGGATCCAGAGCTTGCAGAGGAGCTGGCAGAACCAACGTCGGCAGAGGAGGTGAGTTGGCGAGGTGAAGCTGACGAGAAGGGGGATCTCAACAGAGCAGGAACAGGCTGAGTGCCATTCAGCCGCAGGCAGACGAATAGCAGGAAACAGGCAGGCAAAGCTCGTAGTCAAGGACAGAAGGCAGGCAGGTTTACCGGGGCTGAGGCGAGAAGCAAAGGTCAGGGGCAGATCAGGTCGATACCAGGTAAGCAGTCCGGGAATTAACGCTGGAGAGTCAGGCATGAGAGCGAAGACAATCTGGCAAAGAGTGAGGGGAAAGAAGCTGCATATATACTGGCCTGATTGGAGATGATGAGCAGGTGAGAGCAGCAGGTGGAAGCAGTTAGCTGATGAGGGGTGTGGCTGAGCAGCAGAGCAGGAGAGGGGCAGAGCAGACTGTTACATTATGTTTTACTTTCCGTGTGAACCTGATGTTTATTTTGCTAGCATTGTTGAAGAGGTAACAGGCATCAGTGTTGCCATTTTTCCACTTTTTGTTGCAGTTGTTTGTACATGTGTTTATTTGGATTTTCTTTGATAAATTTATTTTGTAAGAGTATAAGTTCATGGTGCATGTGAACAATCAATGTGGTACATGTGAAATTACAGTAAAAGAAGGCTGTACATCTCAATTTAATATTTGATTTGTTAAGTAAAAGTCACAGACAATGATTTGGAGGCCAGATGCCTTAGGCTGCTAGCCTGGCTGGGCCATCCTGTTGCGTGAATCACTTGATGTTCCTTCCCAGAAAACCCAAGGAACATCAAGTGATTCACGCAACAGGATGGCCCAGCCAGGCTATTAGGCTGCATCATGGTAAGATGATTTCATTACCCATAATTCTCAATGAAGGAAACAAGGTAGAGTTTTGGTGGAAATTCCAGTTACTTCAGGTTCTGTAAGCAGAAAAGTTTGTACTTTTCTTTATCCCAAACTAAAGTTTTAACCCCATTTGTCTTCAGTAAAGACTTATATTCACTCCAGGCTCTCATCTTGTCATTTTGAGTCTATGTAAATTAAGCTACAGTGTCGATTTGGCTGAAATTGTACTGAAAAGCTGATGGTGTCATTTCGCCCTGCTCCTTGAAAATGACTCTATTCTTGTAGTGCTTCTACTGAAGGAACTTCAGTAAATGCTTGTAGTTAATCAGATCAAGACAAAATTCTCTTTAAGGACCATCATACTGCATTGTTTTGTAACGTATCATAATGTATCATATTATATCTAATCCTTTTGAATCATATGGTATGGTATGGTATCGTACTGCATCCCACCTTATTTTACCATATCGTGTTGTATCGCATTGTATTGTGTTTTATCAAATGATGTCAAACTGTATGTTGTGATGTGATGCAGTTTATCCTATCCTTTGAATATAAAATTGAATGGAGCCATATCATATTACAGTAAATAACAATGTATAATACCATATTGTATTGAGCCATATCATATTGTATTGTGCTGTATTACAATATGCCTTATTGTATTGTTTTTTTTGTTTTGTTTTTTATGCATCATATTGTATTATATCACACTGTATTGTGTCTAACAATGTGGTATAGTGTTATTTCATATGAGCATAGTGTATCTGGTTGTTAACTGTAGTAGCAGCTGGACCTCTATTGCTGATATATTTGAGTTATCAGCTTCACAAACCGAGGCCTACGATGTTCAATTTATGAACTGTATAACATTGTCCAAATAATGAATGCTTTTACTGAAAAAACTGTATTTTTGATTGGGGATCTGTGAACCAAGAGCTGCCATGGAAAACACACACACACACACACACACACACACACACACACACACACACACACACACACACACACACACACACACACACACACACACACATTACATATGATAATGTCATCATAGGTGTATCACCTCTCGATAGATTCTTTTCCCCTGTTCACCTGGAGAATGTAAGTCGTTTTTCTTGAAGTATGAATGCTACGTCTGGGTTCAACTATCATCCTCCCTCCCCACTCGACGGCAGTGCGTCATCACAGACAAATGTTGCTCAAGATGCTTTAACATCCCTGCAGTAATGAAATCTTAGCGCCTGTTATGGCAGGATGACCTCACCTCAAGTAGCCAACCTGAAGGAGAGAAGTCAGGATAATGAGGTGTCTGTCTTGGTTGTTTGGATGTGATTTGTTGAATTGCTATGGGTTTACTTTCTTGCTTTCATAAAAACGGATAGTTACACCTCACAAAACAATTCATCACGTAATTATGTTCATACTTGTGTATTTGCATTTTGATACTGATAGAAACTTTGGATATCAGTAGACATACCACACCACATTTTACTAGCCAGAATCTGGTGTAACTTTTAGACACCATTTTGAAATACAGACACAAAACATAAAGTATAAAAGGAGAACAAAAGTGATTCAAAAATGCCTAATATTGTGAGTAAATAACAATAATGTAATTTTAAAGAAGTTTGAGTAGCATATTTACATTTGTGTATGATGTCCTCTCTATTTGCCAATTAATTTTGAATAAAAATATAAAGCAATCTTAGTTTCTCTCCTCTCTCTGACATAGTTGCATTACCCAAGGAGTTCAACTGATGTAGCCAGGGACTGTTGATTCAGTGTGATCTTATCATGTTGTTGTGCAACATCCATCATATCTATCAGCACTTGTGCTGCCTTGACTCCTCAATTTCCACTCAGGTTATTTCAGTGAGAGAGCTGGCAGCAGCCTTTACACTGTGTGTAACATTAGTTGTAAAAATTTTCACTGTTTTTTATACTTTTTCTAATGTCAATATTTAAAATGGAAAGAAAAGAGCTGTATAGAGAAGTATCTGTTTGCCTACATAGCATGTGGCTGAATAATGGGTGTCTCAGGCTTCATCTTAGTGTGACTTGAAACAGAGGTTGGTAATTGTGCTCCACTTCCTCTCAGAAATATCAACTTGTTTATTCTTAATTGGGGTGACAGTGATCTTTTCTGCTACATTTATTAATATCATCTACGTTTAACCATATTGTTAAGTCCCCAAGTCTAATCAGTGTTTAAAAAGCTGTCTTGTTTTTCTTTGTATCAAATAACTGCAGCTATGTGTCCCATTTTCTCTGTAAATGATAGCCAGATGATCTATAGGTGTCAGTGGCAAATTAAAAATATCAAACCATTCAAGAGAACTTTTGACCTTATGAATAATCAGCATGTTGAGAAGAATCAGGTGTTTGGAATCAGTCTGTCCTTCTTAAATGTTGTGATTGCTGGGCTTTCAGCATAGCAATAAGGCACTGATACCAATTGATATGATATACAGCCAGGATACAGTTTTTTTAAGTTTATTTTAAAAGAAAGTAAAAGAAAACTAAAAGATCACAACGCATTGATTCAACTATTTCAAATTCAACTTGATTTTTATGGCACTGACAAAAAATGCTGTTCAAAGTGCCTCACAGAGACTATAAACAACAATTAACAACAATAAATCCAGACCCTCCCACCCACACACCCACCCATGGACCCACACACACAAAGACACACACCCACTCTCACTCACCCACATACAGTATATACACACACAAGCGCACACAGTGTGAGAATTTAAGATATATTGTTAAAGAGACATGGCCTGACACCGTGACATTACGTGAGGAAAGAGCTACCTTTGGGACTGATATCTAAAGCATCATTTTATTCACCTTTTATATAAATTGCATTCACCATTTCATGTTTTCAAAAAGCTGTCAATTCCTTGTTGCACAATTAAGTAATAATTCTTCTATTTGTTGGCATATGCAACTTGACTTAACTATGAGATTCTCCTCTGTGTTATTTTGCACTCAGTCCTGAGCAAATTTAGGTTTCCTGCTTAAAAGACTCCTTTCTCTGAATTCTTTAGTCCAGTCTGACAGCCTTGATAAAATCAGCCAATCAGCGCTGTCCTCACATCACCCTCGCTGCTGATTGGTGCGCTAGAGGAGGAAGGGGATGTCGGGACAGCAAAGATGTCCGCGCTCGTTTGAAAACTTACTGTGGCCAAATCCACAGTTTGGCACCGCATACGAGTTGTTTTAATGTTGGCAATTAAGAGGACGTTGTGCTCGAGCAAGACCCTCTCGAAGGAAGGAAACGGACTCCGCGACAAGAGCCAGACTATTCCTTATTATCAGGTAAACGGTTAAACTGCCTCATGCTAACACAGAGCTAGCTTAGTATAACGTTAGCTAGGTTGCTAAACGTGCCGTACTGTTGAACTAAACTGTCAGAGGAATGGCGATTAAATACTCAGTATTTACCTTCATTAGCTGCTGCCATATAACAACTGATACTGCCAACAAAAGTATAATACAGTTGTAGATGATTTTAGTGTTTGTAAAACGCTCTTTATGATATTGCCAGAAGCCACTGTATAACACAATAGCCGGCAATAATGTTATAACCACTTTTTTTTACTCTAATGTAACCCGATAAATGTTTAGTTTTTGTTGACATTATTATTTAAGTGATTATCCCTCTGTCTCTTTAACTGAAGACATAGTGGGTAGTGTTGGTGAAGAACCAGAGTGTGATATGTTGAAGGATGTTCCTAATATTGTGACCCCCTCATCAACAAATAACGAAGGAGGCCAAAACATGAGGAAGACCTTTTATTACAATGAGCTCTGGTACATTATCAACATCCACTACTACTTCAACAACTAAAACTGTCAGCTGTCTGACCATGTCAATAAAACTGAAGATATTAATGCTTCTGTTTTTAACCTTCCTCCTATGTTGGCTTTTACTACACACCCACGATGTTAAGAGTCTTAAATCAGCTGTAAATTACACTCAAAACACTTCTCTATCATCCAATTTAGTTCTCATCTCTAGGTTAACTTGTTAGGCTTTATTATCCATTAAAATATTACTTATAATAGATCTGGGCGTTTCTTTGTCAGTATACCCCTCACACAGACATCTATACTGAATTGATCTTACATGACTGGACATCCCTGACGTTGTTTTTTGTGCAGGGAAATACATGGAAAAATGAGAATTTCCTAAATCTCCCATGATTGGAAGAGGATCTTACTGTCCGTGTGGTGCCTGACAGTGCACTTATGATTTCAGTTTTTGCTCTGATTATTAGATATTGATCTAACCGGGTCAACAGTGACCCTAGCACGACAAGTGCCATAATTTTAATAAGAGCATTTTGTAATTTTAACCAAAATATTCTATAGTTGTTTGGGTTTAATGTATTGTCTGAATTGTAGGTTTGTCAGCTAAATAGTACAGTTGTTGCAACAGTCAATCAGTTATTACATTGAATAGATTTTTCTGTTTAATTGAGTGTGTGCCCTTATCGCTCAGTTTAATCTCAGAGCTGAACACTTCACTGCAGCATATCAACAACATTATCCCATGTTGAAAATGTTAAAACAATCTTGAACATTTATTTCTGTCCTCTGTTATTAAATTTATTTAAATGCTGCAAATATCTTTCCTGTTCATACTAGAAATAATGCTGATATCTGGAACTCATGTCGGAAGTCGTGTATGAAGAGACAGCCACGATGATTGCCGCAGGGGAATTGCAGTCGTTTGTCCCGTTTGGCCGTGAGCACTGCAAGAACCATCCAAATGCCTTCAACCTGCAGCTCAGAGAGCTCCAGCCTGCCTCCGAGCTCTGGTCTTCTGATGGTGCTGCTGGCCTGGTGGGGTCCCTGCAGGAAGTCAGTCTGCAGGAGAGAGAGAGGGTGATGATATGATAGTTTGCTATATTATATTTTTACTCTTCTGTTTTTTTCATGGATATTGACAAAGAGAAAATAAATAGTGGTTTTATTTAATGTTGTGTTGAGTATGATGGTTTTTTTTATTGGCAGGAATGTTGGCAGCTTAGAAAGGGCTGCATCAGAGTCAGGGAGGAGGATGTAGAGTTTGAGGAGGAGCTCTACACAGCTGGAACTGTGGTCATCTGGAGCCAAGGCAGTCGAACTCAGGCCTCCAAAGTGTACAAGGCTTTTACCGTCGATAGCCCAGTGCAGCAGGTGTGAATATCTTAACCTAGTTCTGTTATTAGACACTTACCCTCATTGATACAATTCTTCTGCTTGAAGGCGGTGCAAGTAAAAATCCTATAAATCAAGTGTATACATAAGACACTAAAGTATCCACTGGGAATTTAATTTGGTAATATTGTAAGTTTCAACTTCACTTGGCCAAAACAAATGCCTTTAAAATGACTAAATTATACAGTGCCAGTTTGTGACTGTGATTAAGAACTATAACAAGCTTTCTTCTTGTCTTGATATATTGATATATGTAGTATAGTCTTTTCCTGTTACAGTGGAAATTTGTGGTGATTTTTTTTTCCTCTTGAAATACCAAAGTTGGAAATCATCACCTTTGACTCTCTCTTCAGGCCTTATGGTGTAACTTTGCGGTTCCCCAGAACAAGCAAAAAGGTACTGTATCATTCAAAAGCTTTGCATTGCAGTGCCATTACATTTTAGAAATAAGGAATTCACTTAACTTTGGTTTTGCTTTGCAGAGGATGAAGTGGAGCATACAGTGTGTATCGTCCAGAGAAGCTGTGTGAATGTTCACACTGTGTCGGGGAAGGATTTCATTTCACCACTACCATTCCAGGTGAGGAAGCAGGAGGTCTTACTTTATATTACTAAGGAAAAGAAGGTTAAAAAGTTATGTTAAACCCATCCTCTACATTCCTGGATGCTACCTGGATTAGTTTTTGATCTCTACTTTGGTTATCATCAGTCTTTTCATCACAGTCTTCAGAGAGAAATATTGCATATACTACCAGTATTCTGACAGCCATGGTCACTGATTTTGTCTTCACAGTACAGTATAAATAAATGTTCTTTTTAATTGATGAGATTCTTGCTGCTTTCCACATAAAACCCTTTGAATCTTGCTGCCTATTTTTCTTACACCTCTATTTGAAAGAGGCAAAAAAACACCTTTTCACATTATCATTGGAAAAAAGAAAAACTGAAATCTTCGAAGTTTGACTGCGAGTGAAATTTACTTTATTGTAAAAATAATCACAATATTGATAAACTGACAAAATTCTTAGGCTACTTGCCTACATGCACCAAGGGAGGTGCAGATAGTGAACCAAGTGGAACATTAAGTAGCTCAAGTGTCAGCTCTTTTACTCCAAAGTCAGTTAAGATCTAAACATAAATAAAACAGATTAAGAAGAGAGCAGCAATCCTCCCTGAAACAGAGCGGTTTGATTTGTGGTTTTTGTACTTTACAGGAAGATGTTGGCAGTAAATCTTTATTGTAATTAATAAACAGTAACAGTAAAATATGATTAAAGGTCCTCTGTCCATCCCCTCTTGGTTTCACCAGGTTTCAGATGTCTGGGCAACAAAGTTTGGATTATTGTTGGAAAGAAAAAACACAGCAACTGATGTACAAACCAGTCCCCCTGGGTAAACACTAATTCTGCACACTCATGCACCCAGACCCAAACACCCATGTGAAAATGACAACATAAAATTCACCAAGATTCAAACAGATGTGCTCCATATCAAAGACTCATGAAGATGTTGTGATCTTTTGAACTCTTTTTCTTTTTAGGGAGCCGTTGCCTACAGTTTTTAGCATGCTGCATCCTCTTGATGAAATTGCACCAGTTGTCTTTAAACCCACAGGTTTGAGACACACACACACGCACACACACGTTTATGATTTATGATTATATTTTGACCTGACCAGAGTATCTTTATTTCACAGGTCTGTTTGAAGGCTCCCGTGTTCAGTATGCATCTGATGTGAACATGAAGATTGTGTTCAGCTCCTGTCAGCCCTCTTTGGTTGTCTCCTATGACACTGTACAGGGAATACACTCAGTCTGGACCCTACGCAAGGTCACAGATGATGTGAGTATTTACACACACACAGGAACAACACAGAGGCTTTGTCAGTCTCCAGCCTCTAATCCTCTCGTCTTCATTAGGAGCGTTCGACGGTCCTGCGGTGTCCATCAGAGCCTGTTGGCACTTCACTGGGTCTGATGGCATCAGGCATCCTGACCTCTCACCTCCGCAACATCTCTCGCCTGGACTCACCTGGTGGGAGTGTGACCACAACAGGAGCAAGGTAGAAGTGATGTAAAAAGCGTTAAACAGTTATACAGTTGTAATCAATAAGTCCATTAAGTCATTTCTGTTACGTCATAACCACTGAGTTTCTCAGTTTTGATAGCTAACACCATATTAGAGATATAAAGTACTTTTTTGTTATAGTTTTATGCAGCGTTATTAATGTATTGTCTGAAGCAGTACTAAATGCACTACACGTTGTACTGAGTTAAATGATACTTCTCAAATAATATAGAGACATACAGTACACTTTTGAAATTGAGATGTACAAACTTGAATGCATCGTAGAGGGAAATAAACATTTATAATTTCAGTTTTGTACTGTAAAATGACTGAACGACATCTCTGGTCCCCTGCACGTTCCCTGACTCCTTGCTGGCTTTATGCTCCTGTGTAGTTGTGTTGTTGGCAGTGGCTCCCCTCTCCACTACAGTGCTCTGCACAGCCACTCAAACAGGATCATGACCTCCTCACCAGGTTTATACTCCCGTGTTCATTCCCCCAGTATTTCCAATATGGCTGCCCTCAGGTAAGTCTGAACTTAACTGAAGAGGAGCGTTTGTTTATAAAAATTGCAGAGAACATTTGAACTACTTAAAAACAATGTTTATGATGAGTTAAGATAAACTCAATATTTCAAACATATGTTTGTTGTGCTGCTGGTCGAAAAAAATTGCCAAGTGTTACAGTTTGACATGATCATGAGTGCTGATGTCTTTTCTTGTCTCTTTTCCTTCGATCACAGCCGTGCTCACTCTCCCGGCATGGCAGCTCCATCCTTTTCGGGTGCAGCTCGATTCAGCACGTCTTTCCACAGCCCCTCCCCAAGGGTGCACTTTGGCCTGTTGCCCTCTCCTAACAGCACAGTCAATGAGACAACTTTGGTACCAGAGATGGAGCCCATTATACCCGACCTCTGCATGGAGCAGCTGTGGAGTGAGACAGTCACAGCTGGCTGTCAGAGGTAATAACATGTCTGAACTTTAGATGACTTACTAATTAAACTTGGCTTCTGAATTTAAGGAGACTTTTCCGAAAGAATGCCAAGAAACCTCACTTTTAGTAGTTATTTTGTTTTTCATTTGAACACTCTTTGTACACTGTAACAACAGAGAAATGTCAAACTGACACCATCTTTTCCAACTTATTTTCAACTGCTGATGTGACTCATGTTGACCTTGGGGCAGAATCAAAATGCATTGAACTTTCCTGTGTTTGCAGAGAGATGAGCAGCCAAGCATCCAAAGTGTTCCTGACCTCTGACCTCTGTGAGAACCGTTACCTCTGTTTCCTGGTGGATTCCCATCAACAGCTCAGGTCAGGAAATAAAACTGAAATCGACTCCATGTGCATTGTACTGTATATTTTTTTTAGGATAAAATATTTTTATTAATCCAAGTCAGCAGAGCAACATGACAGTTTCTGTATAGTCACTGAAGAAACACTGATGGCTCATGTATAAAGAACGAGAGACAAACAATCCAAAAACTCTCTTTCATGATCCACCTTTTTGTTTTTTGTCTTTTCTTAGAAATTTATTTATAACAACAAATCTTTTTTACTCTTTCCACAGATGTGTGAAGTTTATGGAAAGCAACGATACATCCCAGCTCATCTTTGCCTCGGTCACAACTATCCCAGCCAAAGATGCAGAGCCTCTACCGGTATCTGACAGTATATCTATGCCCCTTGATCAATAAATCAGTTAAATGATTTCCTCATCTACGCTTGACAGAGAGGAAAAGATATTTCACATCATGTTCATTTTTTATACACAACTTTTCTGCCAGGATATAAATCTCTATGATTTTAAGGTGCCCATTAAATCTGATGTTACATAGTGTTTTATAGTGTTTTGCTGGCTTAGTTACAATCAGAGGGTGATGAAATGTTCCGACTCCCTTGTGTGTAAAAAAAAAAAAAAAATACAGGTAAAATATTAACATCTTTCTCTGATACAACAACCTCTGCAAACTGTGCTAAATGACACAGAAATATCTGTTCATCAGGTAATGAACATTCATCGACACACTCCTCTTTTTTCACTCTGTTTGTCTGCATATCAGTGATATCTCTACGGATTTATGGCTGTTTTTGGCAAATTGCTGTATGAGATGTTTTGAACATGCGTAGGAGGCTCCAGTCTTTTTAATGCTCCCGGATGTTTAAGAGCTCTAACTGATATAATTATGTCTTTACTTGTTCCTGTTACCTTTAGAAACCAATGGGTGTATATTTAGCCGAGCTTAATCTCTGCCTCAAAGGACTTTGTTAAACGTCAACAGAAGACCGGAAATCCAAACGACCAGTTTAAAAGAAGGCCGTTTATTAAGGGCTGCACTATGCAACAGAAGAAATATGATTTGAAGTTTTGTAACAGTTTAGATTTTTTTAATCTTGTGTTGAAACCCCTTTTCACTATATTATTTATGAGCTGTTTAGGATTACCTAACATGTCTCTGACACTCTGTTTGTGGCTCCTCAGAGTATAGATGCCATGCTGGTTCTGGAGGCATGTGGCAGTCTGGTTCTCTACACAGGAATCACCAGGGTAAGAAGAATTAAAACATGAGGACGTCATGTCATTAAAGGCAGATTGATACATGGCAGCTTGTGATTTCATGGTCTAGATTAAATTGACAGTATTTTTTTATTTATTGAGATGATATCCTGTTATAGAAAAACTAAAATTGTGTCATTGTGTTCCTGTAGGTCAGTAAAGTGTTTGTCCCTGGCCTCTTGTCACCGACCTTCAGCTTGACCAACCAAATCCCTCAGGCCAGCACGCCGATGGAGAATGTTAGCACACCGGCCAACCCTGGGAGTAGGCACCTTCAAAGACTGGATGAGGTATGGACATGTGCTGTGATTATGCCGTTCTTGAGTGATTTAATTTATTCTGTTCATGCAGTTTTTTGGTAATGAGATAGATTGCGTCAGTTATTTACTTTTATTTTGACATTGTTCTTGGTACGTCTGCACACAAATAGCAGAGATGTATTTTCAGTTTCTTTTTTATTCAATAATTCAATCTGTCAGTGTCTGATTGACTATTTTCACGGCCTAAGATGATCTGTCACAGTGAAAATGGAGGATTGATTTGGTTTCCTGTATTATCTTTTTTTTTATATTGTGACTTGAAATTTACTCATACATTTTGTATTTATTTCCTACTTAAGAACAAACCACCTGTCACTTCTCTACTTTTGCTTCATTTCTCTGGTTTTGTCCCTCTCCTCTAGGCTGCGATGCCTTCACCAGTTATGGGGCTAAGGGGTCCAAATATTAAAATACATGAACCTTCATTTCTGGATGACTGCACTTCGCAGCATACCGCACCCTACATCCACGCTCTGCGGGATCCTGTTTGCAACAGGGTTACACTGGTAGGTTGGTGTGTGTAGCTATTTGTGTGAGTGTGTTTGCATTGTTTAGAAGGTGACACAGTAGCTGTGCACTTGCCTTGCCTTACAGATGGACCTGTTCAAGTTTTTTATATTATTTTCATTTTTTAAATATTTCTTTATATTCTTCAAAATTAACTGTCAGCTTGGACCAACAAAATTTGTAGAAACATGATATTGTTCTACATTTTGACAGGAATTTTTTTTTTAAGTCCAGGTATCCATTGTACACTCTTGAGGCTTATTCTCATGAATTCTTTACAATTTAACTTAAACATCGGTATGCATTTCATGTAAAGATCTAAACATTTTTGTCCCAAAATCATTCCTGATTCCATGCGTGCAGTGACACTGAAGCCAGTTTTTAACATCTGACAGGAGTAATTTCTTGACACTTAAGTTTTCTCATTTAGCCCGCTGGTCCATTCATACTTGTGAATGAGATCCACACTGATTGTGTTTCTGCCTCCTGGGTCCAGACTGCAAGACTCAAAAAGCAGACTTCCCAACCCTGAGAAAGCAATATACTCACTAAGATGACGTCACTGCACCTTTCTTTCATGCACATCAACAAAAGCCCTTCCGCAAAGAGGTGCTAAACTGTGCCTGGAAGGTGCTGCTTGTCTGACATACTGTCGGTGTTTATTGATTTTTTTTCTTCTTTGACACCTTGATGTGGCTATCTAAGGACTAATTAATTAACAATTTAGCTCACTAGAGTTAGCAGAGCTACGCTTAGTAGTGCCTTTTGGTGGTTTTTATCTTAGAGAGCTGACACCAGCTTGGCTGTGTGGTGATTTGATCCATATAAATGAGAATAATCAAAGTAATTAAAGGATGATCAAGCATGGTCACCATTGGTTTTTTAGCCTGTTCTCGGGGACCACAAGAAGCAGACAAAACAGTGCTAAATTTCAACTTTTTGAGTAAAATTATGAAACATAATCAGCCCAATTAAATTGGCCAATTAACAGGGTTTGGAAATAATCTGCAGTGGTCGATACCTGCAGGCACAAGGCTGTTCAGAAAAACTAACTATTACAATAGACACTGCAGCCGAGTCAATATGGCAGCTGTAGAGTTAATCTTAAAAATCTAACCTAAAACACGTTACCTGCTAAAATAAACAACTGTGCTCGATTTTAATGTGCATTGAATAATAGTAATATTAGTAACAACAGTGATATAGAAATAATAATGATATTTACAAATGCAAATAAAGACTAATTAACTACAGCAACATAATATCTGCATACCTGCTCACGTAGTTGACCACAACAAGAAAACATACTGAATCTTTTCCCTGTAGTTTGAGCGAAGACACATGGCTTCAACAAATAAACAGGTGGTTTAACCAATGGTACTACCTTTCAGTCCATGTAAGCCTAACTGGTTGCGTAAGAGTTGAAGCTTTTAGGCATGTTTAATGTTTGTGGAGCCCAGGCTGTACTGTGACATCACTGATTGGGGTGATTGAAAGTTTAATCTGACACAGCATGGCAAAGGAGGCAATGACTCACTGCATTTACCAATTTATTCTTCCATTTAGCTGGATCTCTGCTTATCGGTAGAAATATTACATACTCTTGTGACAGACAATAACTTCTCTTTTTCACAGTAGACATTTTTAAACAGCACAGCCCAGGTGTAAATAATAGGATTGATGATAGCTGAATTCCATTCAGCCTCACAATTTTCAGGGTCTTGGTAATTATGCATGCTGGGTAAAAGATTTACTAAAGCAGCTTACTGCTGCCACACTATGCAAGACTAAATGTAACAAACAGAGATCATCTTGTATAAGATTCTCATGAACTGAGTCGTATAAACTGAATTTGTGCATCATCTGTCCTTCTCTCTTTAGGAACTGAGCAGTGGTCTAATGCTGAGGATTTCAGTCCCAGAGATTGCAACTTCAGAGCTAGGTGAGGAACATAGGAGGGATTCTTCCTGTGATCATTTCGCTATCTACTTTTTTAAAATAAACATAACACACACATTCGCACACACACGCGCAAATGAAAAAGCACACCTGTATATGAGTGATACATTTAAAACAAACATGCTGAGAAATTGCCTTGGCTGGAATAAATAAAAAAAGACAGAAAAAAGATGTACCCCAACAGTAGTCGTTGGTCTTTAATATTTAGCTCTTTGTTGCTGAATTATGAGCATTTTTGAATAAGACTGTTCTCTCTAACACACAGACAAATACGCACACACAAACACACACACGCAGACGCACACACAGATAGCTGAGTCAGAGTAGTTAGGTCCCGTAAATTAGATTTGAGAGCTGCCCTACATTGTTACGCAGTGACGTACAATCTTGATGTATTAACAAAGCCATTGCAAGACCCACACACAGACACTCGCTCTCACTCTCACACGTGCAGCTTTCAACTGGAAGTGATTAAGCCGCAACATAGAGAAAGTTTCCATGTAGAGTTCTTAGAGAAAATCAGACACACAGTGAAATTTTTTTTCTTGTTCCTATTTTTCTTCAGCCATTTAATCTATTTTCTATGTTAGGAAAACTGTTACTTTGGTAGCATCTGTTGTTTAGAGATGGGAGGTGTATTGTTTTTTATTTCTAGCCAGCCAGTCACTTCCTTGATCACTCAAACCTACATTTACATACTCAGATACATCGGCTCCCCACTGTTACCATTGCTGAGCTGTCAGCCTGGCAGTAAAGTTGCAAGTCCCATGTAAGGAGGGTGTAATCCTCATTGCAGCGGTTTAAGGGTTGATCCACACTCTTAGTGTGATTTAGTGCATGTCATTCCCCCTTTCTGTACTGCCCCAAAAATATATAATTGTAACCATATCTGTGTGGGGGAAAAACCCAAAACTAAAACAAGGAACAATTACTGCTACAACCAGCAGCAAAACTGCTTAATCGACTACTTTTTATTCCCTACAATCCAGGCTTGACGTCAACATGCCCCAACCCACCAAATGTAGGTAGATTTCAACTGTTAGGTGTAACAGGTGCACGGCAGATTCAATTTTATCATAGATTTTAATTGTTGTTTTCTCAAAAGGCATGCTTCTATATGCTACCATTTTCAGCAAACGGGGCCAACTGCTGCCTAGTTTAGTAAGTATGTAAGACAGAGGAGCATTGTGGTGGCACAAAAACTGTAACAAAACGCTGAGAGACAACACAAAAGAAAATCGAAAAATAAAACTGAAATGATGTACGATATACTGTATGTTCAGCTAACCAATCAGTTACTCTATTTTTTATCAACATTCACTTTTTTGTTTCGTTTTGCTGAAGAGAAACCTTCAGTCAGTTCAACTGGTGAAGTGGTTGGCTTTAAAATTTTAATGACTGGTTTCTGTAAACTAGCAACAGAGCTCTATTGTAAACCTGCTCCCATTTAGACAAATATCATAGAGCCATAATGTACCCAAGTTTTTTGGGCCATTTGAAGTAGTGGTCTTCTTGCTTTTTCTTAGTGTTGCAGTAAAAGGTCCTTTGGTCTGTTCAGATCAGCTCTGATGATGAACTTTTAAGTTTCTTTATCTCCTTCAGTCTCAGATAAAGCTCATCTTTTTTTTGGGGGGTGGGGGGTTAAAAGCTCCTGCATCACTTAGGTGTGTGTATGACTCTGTCCGCCTTTTGTGTGTCTACCTTTACCTCTCTCTCATGCGTTACATTCCATTATTTAGTAATCGATCCTTCAGACAAGGCTCTAATGAAATGGCATTTATCCACATCTTCACTGACCTTTCCCACTGGGGATGTCCAATTAAGATAGCCTGCTGACGTTGATTAGGAATCTGATTGTTCAGAGTTGTTAGGACACACAGTAACACATTTTTTTCTAATTTCCTTTTTAGTTTTTTATGATATTAATGAGAAAAATGTATCTTGCAGCAGGCTAGCAATCAGTGGAAAATGCAATTACGTTACAATGCATTAATTGCGCCTTTTAAAGTTCAACTCAAACATGTTTTGTTGTGGTCAGTCAAAGGTAGAGTAAGCACTATTCTGATTTGGCATTCATGTATTTGGAGTTTGTTTTTAAAAACAGTGATCTTTGTTACTTGGCCAAGTCCATAAACTTGAACCGGCAATTTTCTGGTATTTTTTTAAGCTTAACTGGATCCTTAAAAAAATCATTTTTCATCATTGAAAATTAAGAGCTCTATTTATTGTATTTATCATCATCTTGCTAACTCATAATTACCTTTTTTTTTTTTTAAACTTATCATCATTTCTTTTTTGTTTGGCTGAAAATCCTCATTTTAAGTAATGTATCTCTTCTTCAGAGTACAATTTTAAAGAGAGCTGGAGATAAAGTTCAGTATACTGTGTTCATAAAATTATAAATTGCAGCTAAAAAGCTAATTTAGCAGAATATCATTGAAAACAAAATTTAAGACAGGATTGATGTTCTTGTTTTTAGCACTGACAACATTCTGGGGTATGTGAAAATGTGTAAAACGGCTTGTATAAAACATTCCTATCGTAGATAGTTTTCGATGTTGCAAAGCTCACAACCCAGAAATAAGTGATTGGAATTTCATGTATTAAATTTTAGTGGAGGAGGTACAAGTTTTAATCAAAGCTCATCTTAAATAATGTTACCAAGGTTAACACTAATTGTAAAATAATGTATTTTTTTTTCTTGAATCCAGTATTGTAGGGGAATTATTTTTGCTTTCTAGAGAGTCAATAGTTTAGGGATAAAGAAAATAAGGTAAAGCAAGATTAGGAGTTTATTTATTTATTTATTTACAGGAAGATCGCTTTTTTTTTTTCATCATGAACAAAAAATGTTTACTCATTGAGTTGTCATTGGTTATTCCTGTAGGTCATTTTCCACTGCCATACAGTGAAATTACACCTTATATTTTTCCAATAGTCAGTCTTAATCTGTCTCTTTTTCCTGTATGTATTTAGTGAGAAAGTGCCTCCAGGCGATTCGTTTCATCCTGCCCAAGGACGCAGCCATGAAGGTTTGTTAAACTTAAAACAAGAGTTAATGAAAAAAGTGGAAACTTCTGCGTCACTATTGTTAATTCCATATTATAGAAATTCAGTCTAGACTGTGCCTATAGGTTTTGGTGAAGTGGTACAACATCTACAATGCCCCTGGTGGTCCCAGTGCACACTCTGAGTGGAACCTGTTCGTCACATGCTTCATGTCGCTGATGGGTTACAATACCGAGCGCCTGACGTGGAAACAAAACGTGAGTCACTGTGGAAGTGTTATCCTCTCTCACCCTTAAAACCTGAATTTAACTTCACTTGCCCTTTCACATGTCCTGACCGTACTCTCTGATTGATACAGCTGCATTTTGAAGTGCCTCTCTCTCCAGTGATTGCAGCCAAGAAGGCTCGCCCGTCTGATGGAGGCTCTGATGAGGTCTGTGACGATTCTGATCCGTTATGATGTCACTATAAAATGCACGGCCATCTTTGCAACTAGTTTAAGAAAGTTTGTAGACCCATATGCTCTCACAAATGTTCAGGTTCTTTTTATGAAACTGAAAGCATTTGGGAAACACATACAATTCTGCCTTTTCTTTTGTTGATTTCAAAACACTTAATGAGGGTGCAAAATACAAGAAGAGATTTGTTTTGGAATATCCTGAAACTGATGAAAAAACTCAGATCGCATTTAATGGTTGTAACAGTTTCCCTCAATCAGTTAGGAGCCCGATCATGAAAATAACACCATAATATCAGGAAATGGAAACCAGTGTTGCAGACAGTAAATCCACAAAGTCCTTGTTATTAACTGTGAGTTAAAAACAAGATGTTGACCAAAACTTTCTGATCAGAGGGAAAAGCTCAACTGTTTTGCAGCTTCTCAAACTTTTCTAAAAGGTTTTTTTTAATAATATATTTGTTGTCCATAAAGGTGTTAAACAGTGCAGAAAATTATTTGACAACACACATTTATACGCACACTGCCTCCTAAAATACTCCAGATTAAATCTTGAGTGTTGTTCAGTAATCGTCATCTGTGTGGATCCTCATGTCCCCAAACATGAC
This sequence comes from Xyrichtys novacula, assembly GCA_962446985.1. Lineage (NCBI taxonomy): Eukaryota > Metazoa > Chordata > Actinopteri > Labriformes > Labridae > Xyrichtys > Xyrichtys novacula. The sequence goes on along the minus strand of OY660874.1, from coordinate 17,164,250 downwards.
TGTCAAATGTCAAACAGCTGGAAGCTTGGGCTGTGTGTGTGTGTGTGTGTGTGTGTGTGTGTGTGTGTGTGTGTGTGTGTGTGTGTGTGTGTTTGTGTGTGTTTGTGTGTGTTTGTGTGTGTGTGTGTGTTTGTGTGTGTGTGTGTGTGTGTGTGTGTGTGTGTGTGTGTGATTATCAGCATGTTTGACCTGAGGAATTGCATGAGTCACATTAAAAGGAGCGTGCAAGGTTCTAATGGATCATGTATATATAGCATTGGTAACGTCATTTAAAGGACAAACTGTTCGGTTGTGAATTGAATGCAGTTAATAAGTTATTTACGTGAAAGTAGGTTTTGCCAATAGAGCTTTCTCTAAGAGACAAAACGGAATGCAAAGAAAGCAGACTAAAAAAATCTAGTATACAAAGCAATGTTAAAGATAATGTTCAAAAGAACTGAGAGGATCATTTAAGTGTTTGACGAGATCTTTGTCTGTCAAACAAGCGAGAGAGTCAAGAAATCCTGAGGAGATTATTCCCTGTTTAAACATGACCTCTTAGCCTTTATGCTGCTGCGACGATGTGTTAGTTTAACTAAGGTTTAAAAACAAATATGCAGAAAAAAGACACTAATACTTCTAAAAATGCCCTCATATTTCCTTTCTCTGAAGGATTGGGAATATTTGGTGGGGTCTCATTACCACTGTCAGATGAATTCCCAGCCTGTTTGTAGACCAGTGGACTCCATTGGCTCCAACAGCTCTCTCAGCCCAGAGACTGAAAGCATGTCCTCTGTAAGTAACTCACTTTGTTTCAATTTATCTCTGGATACATTTTAGATGCACCATTATGTAGAGTAGAATAAGAGAGGAATTGAGTTGAAAAGAATAGAAGAACTTTATTGATGCCTGAAGTAAAATTCAATAATTTAATGTAATATGTACGTTTGTCATTGGACTTAATGTTGAATTGATACAGATAATAATGATAATAATGATAATAATAATAATAATAGTAATAATAATAATGATAATGATAATAATAATAATAATAATAATAATAATAATAATAATAATAATAATAATAATAATAATAATAATAATAATAACAATAATAATAATAATAATAATAATAATCATAATACTGCAACATTAATTACTTTTACCATTGATTTTATTTTTGATATTGTTGTAAGAATACAGTTATTGAGTGCACACTTATGGCTGCATCTTGCAATGACAAGAGTATCCCGATCATGTACAGTAATGTATTGTATGTGTTTTGTTTATACCCTATTCCAGTGTCTTATTTGACCTCCCCCCTATTACATATTTTGAGCTGGAAACTGACATTTTCCAAAAAAGGTTTACAAAGTGAGAAATCATTTATCCTACATGCCATAGCAGTGTGTCCTATGTGGTTGCATATATCCCAGTAAAGAAGGAAATATTTAAAATATCTAATGTTGGGCCATAAATTCAATAAACCACTGAGTTTCCCTTCGGGGATAAATAAAGTTCTTCTTATTCTTATTCTTATAAAGTGAGGAAAGAAATCAGTGAACTTTTCTGGTGACCAAATGTTTGATGCGCTAACTTGTCTCTGAACACTAAGTAGTGAGACAGCAAAGTTTTTTTTTTTTTTTTTTGATGAGAAACAAACATAATTAATATGAGGTAATTTTTTTCCCCTCCTGTATTGTTTTGTTGTAGGCGTCCTCTCCCTGCAGTCCACCTCTGAAGCTGGACAGTTCCACCCCTCTCTTTCCCCACATCCCTGCCCTTTTCTACGTGCTCCATCTGCTTTATCAGGAGCTGCAGCTGGACGAGCTGCAGAGAGCAAGAGCTTCCTCACTGGTCTGTCTGCTACAACAGCTGGCTAGGTAACCACACTTCCTGTCTGTGTGTGTACAGTGTGTACTCCTTTTTGAGCTAATACCAAGTAGCAGGCCAGCTTGATAATGGAATATAATAATGAGCTGCATAAAACTCAGCACATGAAGAAAATCCAAGCACATTTCATTTTTCATTGTAAGCGCTTTTGTAATCACAGCTCTTTAGTCTCTGCACTTAGCAATGAACTTCAACAATCTGTCAAGTGACCACTGTGATTGGTGACAAGGACAATGACAGAATAGGTGGAGTGGTACTGTTAAGCGCTCTTCACAGTAATTGGTCTCTGTTAGTTAGTATGTGGGCTGTTGTAAAGTGCTGTGCATTTTTTAAAGTCTTGCTGCTTTATCAGGCTAATTCTTTTGGCTAATATATTGATCCTGATCGTTACACAGTTATTAAACAAAGAATACATATTTAAAAGTTTTATCTCACTGATGTGAGAAAGACGTGTGGTGGTGCCTTCACACATCATGTATGATGACTTTTCAGGATTGATTGAACCATCCTGTGGTGATGCCTTGTTTCACAGCCTCAACAGATGAGCTCGTCCCATCTCTGCTGTTTCCCATTTAGTTTGAAAAAAACAAAACAAAAACAGAGTCAAAAGACAGGAAATAAAATACCTTTCTTCTTACTTAAAATACAGGAAATGAAAACCCCTTTTCTCACTTAAAAGACAGAAAATAAGACCTTTTTCCTTATTTAAAAGAGGGGAGAAGTTAAAAAACAACAGGAAGAATAAGTAATAAATACATTAATTTAAAGTCTGTAGATATCCTTACCACAGTTTAACAAAGATACTCAAGCTTATGAGGATGCACAAATGCCTTTGTTGTTATATGAGAACAGAAGTTGAGGGATCTAAAAGGAGATCTGATTAGGTTAAATGATATAAGAAGTCTGCGCACATTCTACATCTTCTTACTCACAATTTTGCGGTGTATAACACATACCCAACTGAAAACGTGTGTGTGTCGGGATTAGAAGCTATTGATTATCTGATGTAAAGTAGAATGTCAGTGAGTCATGGCTTTTAATTCCATGGAATATGTGTTTAATAACTTCACAAAAACATGTTAAATGTCACGAATGCGCTTGAAGAATGAGGGTTCAATTGTAGGTTTAGTTCAATATTCTTGTCTTAAATTAGTGCCCGGCTGTGCAGACTTTAGCACTAAATTAAACTCAGTACAACAAATGAGCAACCGACAAAGATCAGGGACTTTCATTTTGGTGGAATTAAATGAAAATGAATGGATTAGGGATATAAAAAAATCCTTATGTAAAAGTGTTTGTTTGTGTTTGTTGTTCTCAGAGACCTCCAGTTGGACGAATATGTCGATCTGTACTGGAGAGACTACCCTTCACTGATTAGTGGCTTCAATGAGAGCTGCCTCATAGACCAAGGTAAGTCCTATTTCAATTTCTAATGACAGAATCAAGTAAGGAAACAGATGAAGCAAAACTATTTAGACCAAAAAGGGATGGTGAATAATTTACAGAAGTGGTGACCAGGTATGTTTATTGCTGTTATTGTGTCAGTATCATGTTGACAGGATGTTGTCTTGGAAGTATAAATGAATATCTCTGAAGGCCATGTCTCTGAAGCTCTACAGCATAATTAATAGCTAGTCATGGTAGTAGTATGTACAAAATATCCCCCAAAATATGGGTAAGATTCAATAGTATCAAAACTTGGATCCCATCGAACTCTACCTGTCATAATCTCTTATTCTCTTTCCTTGACCCTCCTCTCTCCTCTTTCTTTCTCTCCCCTTTTCTCCTTTCATCAAACTTTGCCCTCTCAGGCCAGTTGAGTCAGATGCAGCGTCCGTCCTTCCTGAAGGCAGAGCCTCCCTGTGTGCTCAGCTGGCTCAGTAGCTGTCTGAGAGGAGAGGAGGTCCCACCTTTCCCGTACCTGCCTTGCATTTGTCAGAGGACCAGACTACTGGTTTTGGTAGAAGCAAATCTTACAGTTTTTCTCTTTTTGTAGTCCTTAACCTTTGAACAGGTTTCTCTTATTTAGGCCTTAAAACATTCGATTACACCCAATAACAATAATATAATAACACTTCAAAAAGTAGCTAGGTTTTCTACCTTTTCTACGACTGCAGTTATACAGTGTTTTAGAGGGTTTAGATGATGTCTTCAGTGTTTTGTGCTAAGGCACTGACATTACTCTGTCAGTTGTTACATTTAAATTTTCACTGTTAGCAGGCGTTTGCTTTGTGTGCACGTGTGTCTGAGAAAGAGAGAGACAGTGGGGAAAAAATCCAGCTTTTATTGAGACACAGTCAGATTATCTATTTACTTAACATGCCTGTGATTTTTTTTCTGAACATGAACAATTAAGGGATGGTTATGGTTGGAGATGAACAAAAGCAAATGTGTGTCGTGCTGATGGACTCAATTGTTTCTCACACTCATGATTTACTCACACTCACATTCTTCCACATTTTTTCTTTAGTATTTTCAAAAATAATGCCATCAAAGCAGATTTACTTTCTTGCACTTCTGACTTTAAAACTTTTGATCCAGGATCTTCTGTCCAACAAGATTTCACCATCTCTGCTTCATCTGTCAAATACTAAATGTAGCATTAAATTTATTTTTAAGTACTGTCTGGTTATTTATTGTCATTATCTTTATTGTTTGTATCTTGTATGTTGGATATCTACAGAATTTAAAAGGGGATACATTTCATTTAAAGTTTATTTATGAATGGGTATAATGAAAATATTATTTTCTAAAGGTGAATCCTTTTACTCTTCTTTGTCTCTGTTTATCTCTCCTCAGAGTTACGCTCTCTATATTCTTCAAGATGAAAATGCAACATCCACAGATGCATCAAAGTACCTGACCAAGCTCTCAGCAGGTGTGTGTTTTTGTATCTACTAGCCTTGAAGATCATTCCTTTGACTGCATCCTAGGACTGTGTGTGTGTGTGTGTGTGTGGGTGGGTGTGTGCGTGCGCGTGCGTGTGTGTGAACATTTATTGACAACCAGCCCTTTCACCCGTCACTCCTGTTGTTCCATGCTCCAGGGCTCAGTAAAACTAGTCACCTGATTTCCTCTTTTTTTTTTTTTACTTCAACAAAAGAAAAAAATCTGATACAGTGACAGCAGTCGCTGCAGGTATTTGATCTGCCCTTTTTTTTCCACTGACACAGAATTGGTCATTGACTTGTGGGCGGTGTGAGAAGTGACGATTTTTTTCTGCTTTATGTTGGACTTTTTTCTCTCTTTTTTTTTCTTTATAAACATAACAAATCTACGCAGCAGCTAATATCTTCCCACATCTGCACACCTCTCTGCTCATCAATAACTTTTTTTTGTTGCCAGCTCTTTAGCAAAGAATCAGTGGAGGTTTAAATATACTTAAACACAGCTGAGGTTAATTTCTGTCAGTTGTAAAAAAGAAAAGCAAAGGTCATCACATCAGACCTATTTGTAGAACAAATTAATACACCTGTTAACCTTCTCCCAATGCTGTCTGTCTCTTTGATCTTCAATCTGCCCCCCACACCCTCCTCTTTTTCAGGCCAGAAGTCCTGCACCAATGAACCCCACTACAGAAGGTAATTACAGCACAGAGAGAGAAAGAGGATTACAATGCTGCTTGTTTTATACAGAGTAGCTACAGGGAAAGAATTCACTGAAACATTTTGGATCATGTTCGTTTTTTGCTGATTTGCTCTGGTGTTTTGGAAAATAAAGAGCACAAGTAAATTATGTATTTCAGTTACCATGTGGTGTTTGTGTTGAAACACAGTTGTGTTCACAGTCAGTACAGCCAAAGCGGACAAAAATGCAGTTTGTTTTCTTCCTTATCAAATATTTTCACAGCAAATCCTCTAAAACATTTTCAAACTCTTGTTGTTTACAAAAAAATACCCCCCTGAAGACAGAAATCTGCTTCTTCACTGCCTGAAATGGTGCATTACTGAGTTTGTTGGTGCATTACTGCCACCTGTTGATCAGTTGAATATTAAAATGTAACTTTGACATGAATGTTTTCTGTTTTGTCATGAACAAAACTGTTCTATAGTAGGCTCGAAAACTTCAGGGCAATGTGAATTATAGAAGTTCTTAAATTTTAGAGGGCAATATACAATCTGATCAGCAATCATTGTCATTGTTCATTGATCTGTTTGTAATTGATTGCTGTGATTGAGGTTTCTATTTATTCGTTTCAGACAGAGCATTGTGAAGGTTAATCTCGCCACTAAGAGTCTTGCTGAGCAGCTGGTGGTCTGGCTCACCTCAGAAGGTAAGACAAGTGGTTTTTGTTCATGCAGTAGTAAAAATAAAGCGATGGTGCTGCATCCTCTTTTTTACAGGGTGTAATTATAAGACACAAATCTACACACAGACACCTGTTAGTGACAACACGCTTTGTGAACTGGCTTTCCAACAACCAGACTACAATGTCAGTGGAGTTAGAAGTTTTATTCATATCTTAACATTTGGTAGGTGCAAAAAAGTCATTTGAACTGTAAAGGCTAAAGTCTTCTCAAAGAATAAAAGGAACTCAGTCTATAAAATACAAATAACCATAAGATAGTGTCATTGCTTTCCTGCATTTAGAGGACTTACGTGAAACTCTGACTGGCTTTTCCGCTAGCCGTCTTCAAAATTGTGATATTTTGTGTTGTTATAATCCCTAAAAACTTACTTCTCTGATTCAGGTTTCACACTGAAGGACCTGGAATCTGTCCCCTTCGGCGTGGCTTTGCCCATCAGAGAGGCCATCTATCGCTGCAGGGAGCAACCGTGCTCTGATTGGTCAGAAGAGGTCTGTCTGTTGATTGGGCGACAAGATCTGACCAAACAAGCGCACAAGATGACCCTGGCCAAGAGCAAAGCTGTGAGTGTGACTTCACTTTAACCCAAAAAATGGTACCAAGTGTATCAAAGCATTAAACAAAACAAAAACAACACAATTTGAAGTCTTGAGTCTGATCTCTTCAGGTATTTTGATCTCAAAACTTAAAGAGGACAATGTACACAAATTTAGACAGTGCCCACAAGTCAAGTATAAAGGGTATGAGTCCCAGCTCAATCTCAAACATTATTTAAATGGTGTTTCATTTCTTGCATCAATTTCCATTTCATGACTCATCAACCACTCTGAAGTTTACAGAGCACTCCATGTAAAAAATTATACTTGTAAAGTGACCAAATGCGCTGAAATGAAAGCTGTCAACCAAACAATGCTTGATTTTTTTCACTTGTATCACTTTCAGGCATTAGCTGCTAGAATAAACTCAAAACAGGCAAAATAGTTTGGGTTCAGTAACAGTAACTGAAGGTTATCCAAACTGCCATTTTGACTGTTTGTGAATTTGGGAATGATTGTCTGTGTGTTTGTCTAGTCCGTAGGTTCTGGCCTGTCCTTGGAGCCTCCTGCTACCACGGAAGCAGATGAGGAGGAAGATGGGATGTCAGACATCATCCAAGAGGTAACAGACACATTAACATAATCTGTGGCAAAGTTAGTCTGCTTTCAGCGTACAGATACTTTAGAATAGCCCCAACCTTAAAAAGTGCACATAGATTCAACCTGGGGATTTTAATACTATAGTTCCCCAGTTAAAATGTTCTCTCCTCTCCAGGTCACAGGGCTGATATGGAGTCAGGATCTGAGGGTCCAGGAGGTCAGAAGGCTTCTACAAAGCTCCAGGCCAGTGCGGGTCAGTGTTGTCCAGTTACCAGAGGTTTCAGATCACGAGTACATAGAGGAGAAAGAAAACAAGTGAGTGTAATATATGCAGGCCCTGATCGCCTCTTCTTCTTGCTTCCATATCTATTCCTTATTAAATCATTTGAATGTCTATTGTACGGAAAGCTTATATCTGCTGTTATTGTTCAGATGTTTTTAAACTTTAAGTCCTGTTGTTTGGTTTGCTGCACATTCGCGTCTCTTTTAAACGTCATCTTTGTATCTCTGCCAGACTCTTGCAGTTGTGTCAAAGGACTATGGCTCTTCCTGTCGGTAGAGGCCTCTTTACTCTTTTTTCCTATCACCCAGTGCCCACTGAACCTTTACCTGTTCCAAAGCTCAACCTCACAGGTAATGTAATAATGTTTGAATCCCTCCACTGCTTATGAATAATGAGACTCTAAATTAGAAAATTTTAATATCTGAGTTCTAGGAAGAGAGTCGGAGAGAAACGTTTTCATTTTTCGACTATATCAGGGACATAATTACTCAAAAGGAGTGAATTTTGTTGAATATGTAGCAGCGTGTGTGCATTTTGTGTTGGCCTTGAAAGATATTTGTCGACCCCAAGTGAATATTGTTTTTCTGTGTATTTATGTTTTATTTATTTATTTTTCTGACAGGCCGTGCTCCTCCTAGAAACACTATGGTAGACCTGAACAGTGGGAACATCGATGTTCCTCCCAACATGACGAGCTGGCCCAGCTTCCATAATGGAGTAGCTGCTGGACTCAAAATAGCACCTGCTTCACAGGTCAGTGTCAGACGAGGCATTGTTTTGATTTTTGCATATACCTACATTGGACTACTCGCCAGCTGCTGGATTTCTGTCAGTTTTCTGTGTTTTCAAAACCTTTTATAGCTCTCATCTTTTCAGAATCAAACCCATAAAAAATTCACAGTGTAAACAAAGCGTCTCTGTAAACAATAACCTTTGCATATTGTTGTACAATTAAAGACTTTCCTATCATCTGTCAAGGTGGATTCAGCATGGATAGCCTACAACAAGCCAAAGAACCCAGAGCTGGCTAATGAGTATGCAGGCTTCCTTATGGCTCTGGGCCTCAATGGACACCTCACAAAGCTGGCCACTCTCAACATACATGACTACCTCACTAAGGTACACAAACGCGCGGATAAAGATTGACGTGTAAAGAAAGTATCTCAGCTTTTCCAACAGTGCATATAAAACAAACAGACATTATCTTAAAACACTTCTGATGTACACAGGCAGAACGCTCTCCAAATTACAGTTTCTTTCAGTGGTTAAGACGCACAAAAAACACACACACTGACTCACAAAGGGCTGTCTGAAAGAAAAGTGTAATTACAGTTTATACGACAAAATAGCAGTACACTTTCATTACCTGGTGCATAAACACACCTTCAGAGACGTCGTTCCCAAATGACTGCAAATGAGAAACATCAGACTCGCATCAGAGTCAGGCAGACAGTCAATCTGAAACTCTGCCCTCTGAGAACTTTGAAACGAGATTAGTCCTTCCCACTTTCAGGTGAGAAAAACAACAGGATGCGGGAAGCCAAACCTTTTTTTTTAATCTCTTTAGAAGGTAGTGTAAGGATGTGGTTGAAGATAAGAATCAACTGTTGAATCAAATTCACGTTTGCCAGCTTCACAACTGATTCCCACTCTGGTTAAGCCACAGGTTTTAAAGATCAGAGAAATGCTCTTATTAGTCATTTCTCTATAAATGAGGGAGAGGATCATATCAAAAGTAGAGTACTTGATATGTGAAGAAGTTGCTGTACTGAAATGATAGAAAATAAAAGAGAAATTATCCAACACAGGTATGTTTGGAAAAACTGGCTCCTTGAAAAAAAATGTATTTCATACAGGCTTTCTTTCTGACATTGAGCTTGTACTAGTGATTATTACTGTCGTTATTGATTGATTGATTGATTTGACATTGGCATTCCTGATTAAGTGACAAAACTTAAAGTTTATAAAAACTGTCCAAAACATGGTTTCTAATATTTATTTATATCATCATTATGTTTACTACAGTGCCAGTTACAATACTGTTACAATTAATCATATGGAATAATGTCAGTGTGGTTTGAATAATGACTCATTTCCTTGTTTCATTTAAGTAGACAGTACTTTATGACAGTATTTTATGTTAAAGACAGTTCAAAGTAAACACTGATTTGTGGTCCGGTTCAGACTGCAGGAAACACTGCAGAGCTGCACATCACTAGACAGTTGTCTTGAACTAACAATCCTCTGAACGTAATGAAAACTGTAGGTTTCTATTCTCGCTGTCAAAGAGTAATTACGCAAACATACGTAAGACCATTTCACTGGAAATGTATAGGTCGTGGTTTCAGAGAGAATGTTTAGTTGTGTGTGTCTGTTAAATTCTGCAGCACACTAAGCACTTGAGAAAAATTCAAGGACAAAGAAACCAATGCACTCTTTTACTCTCTTTGTAAATCCTGAATTGTCTGAATATCAGTGTTAATTTACAGAAAAGCTGTTGTCTTTATTTTAATGATATATTAGATAATGTATGGTACACATGGTTGTGTGGTCGTACATTAGTATCTATTTATGTGTACATTGCACGCCAGTAAGGCGATTTGCTTTACATCTGTGTCGGTGTTGGTGATACAAATGTGTAGACGAAGTGTGTGTTTGCCTTTGTGATGAATGAATACACACACAAACACACACACACTGTGGCACTCTGGGGTCGAATATAAACTGTCAGTCATGTTGAGCTGCTGTGGAAGCTGATTGGAATTTGAAACACTGCAGGAAGAGCTGATTACATATTGAGGTTGTTTGCTCAATTGCAGCAGGTATTTGATATGCAAAGACACTTTTTATTCTGCAAGAAATCAATTTCATTGGATAAAAGATGAGTAACCACCCAGAGCTTAAATTTTACAATATAATTGTCATTGTTTCTTTTTCTGGCTTTAATTGAAGTCTGACTGAAATGTACCATTGTTTTATCCCTGTTCTCCCCCGTCAGGGCCATGAGATGACGAGCATCGGGCTCCTTCTGGGTGTGTCCTCGGCCAAACTGGGCACCATGGACATGTCTATTACCCGCCTGCTGAGTATACACATCCCTGCTCTCCTGCCCCCCACCTCCACTGAGCTGGACGTACCACACAATGTTCAGGTGAGGGTGTGCTGCAAACAGAAGTATCAGCGTTAATCATCTTATCAGGAGAAATAACTGTGAAATTACAATATTGTAAGTTAATATGTATGGGTATGTGAGTTATTACACGGCTGTTAGTTTGTCTTTATAACCCTTTTCTCCAATTTGTAAAAAACATGGATCTATAGTATTGCACAGCTGTTCCACAAAGAAATAGATCAACAGTAATCAGTTTTATTTCTTTACTGTCTGATATGCAGGTTGCTGCTGTAATTGGCATCGGGCTGGTGTACCAGGGAACAGGACACAGACACAACGCTGAAGTCTTGTTGTCTGAGATAGGTGTGTGTGTGTGTGTGTGTTGTGAAAGGAGAACAAAAACACAAACAAACAACTTTACAGTTAGAACAAGACCATTTGTTGATAAATGGCATTGAAAAAAATAATAATTTGACTGTAAGACACACTTCAACTCAGAAATAGTTCTTGATGTAACTCATAGGTGACCCCTGTTGTGGTACTGAATAATTTTCTGGATGTACACTTTGTGCTTGATTTGTTTTTGAGTATTCTTAAGTTTGATTTTGGTCAAATAATTTTTGTCTCTGTATCTGTTTTCAGGTCGACCACCTGGTCCAGAGATGGAGTACTGCACAGACAGAGAGTCCTATTCTCTGGCTGCAGGACTCGCCCTGGGCATGGTCTGTCTCGGGGTAAGCCACACACCGACACATTTTACTGGTTTGTTAAGAATACTCTAGAAATGTAGTGCTGGGAGTTTTTAAAAATGGAGGTTTAATCTGTCAGAACAACTGAGGTATCTTCTGTCTGTAGGTTGATTATTACTTTCCTTTTTTTTTTTTAGCTTTATGAGAATGAGAAACTGTAGTCAGTCTCCATCTACAGCTTAATGCGTAGACAAGACAGTATCATAGTTTTTGTGTTCATGCCCACTGAGAAAGAGGAAGAAGACAAGTTCTCACGGGAGTTTACAATGACCTCTCAGTGTTTTTGTATGTGGCTTTCCTTGTTCTTCTCCTGCCGCTGTCGTGTAATTTTCAAAATTACCCAGCATAAGGGACCCATAAAGTTCATCTTATTTCATTTTCTCCCATTTCACTCTTAACATTGTCTATGTCTCTCTGTTCCATGTTAACTAACTCATCTGTCCTTTAAACACTTACACCGTCTTCTCTGTTTTCCCTCCACCTCTCTGTTTTCTGACCACCATGTGCCGTTTTTCCGCTCTCTCTCTCTCTCCATCATTTTCTCTCTCTCTGATTTTTATTGTTTTTCCTCATTCCTCTGCCACCCTCCCTTTCCCATCTCTCATTTCTTTCACTCCCCTCTCTCTTTCTCTCCTTGCAGCATGGCAGTAACCTGATTGGGATGACAGACCTGAATGTCCCTGAGCAGTTGTATCAGTATATGGTGGGGGGCCATCGCAGGGCTCAGGCAGGGGCCAACAGGGAGAGACACAAGTCCCCAAGCTACCAAATCAAGGTAGATTGAGAGCGCTTTCTTTATTTCTATTAAATGCAGTCAAATGATCATAAATACTGTCATATTTTTGTTTCAGAGATACTTAACCCGAATGCATAACACACAATTCTTTTTTTAGTATTACAATCTAAAAACCCTGCCTGTTTAAAATGGTTCACTTGAAGCCAGCTGACTAGCATGTTACTGCTTTCAGCTCGTTTCTCTAATAAAAATCTCTCTTAAAACATCAACAATGGTATTTTCAGGAGGGTGACACCATAAATGTAGATGTGACGTGTCCAGGGGCCACACTGGCCCTCGCCATGATTTACCTCAAGACCAACAACAGGTGAGTTTAAAACCAAGAGGTATGAATTTATTGTTTTTGACTAAATTAAAGAACCATCAAAATGATAGATGTTTAGTATGATTAATTATATGATAGAGTATTAGATACCTGCTGATTATTTTGATGTATTTCTGATGTATTTTTATGATTTTTAGCTTTAATTTCATCTCTTTTCATACAGTTTATCTTTAAATTCACACTTAAAATGTTAGATTAGATTAGATTAATTCAACAATTTAATTAACAATTTAATTTACCCTTTTGGGAAGGTTCCCTTAAGGAAATTAATTTGCATGAACTTATAGATGCTTGTTTCACTTCTGGTTTATCTGGCACATGGTTTGAATAATCAGTTATATGTTAAAAAATATAATTAAAGCGCATAATTTAAGCATCAGCTTGTTGCTTATCTGCCTATACCAGTAATTAACTTTTAAGCTTTTATCTGCTGATATCGGCATTGTGCAGCTTTAAAAGAATTGATTGGCATGACATGTGATACTATAGTGCCTGTGCTGTAGATCCATGAAGACTTCCCTGTTATGGTAGATGCATAAAAGATGAATATGTCGACCCAGAGCAGGTAAAAAGCTGTAGCCAGAGTGTTGCCGTCGACTTTCTCCCATTTTGTGTCCAGGTGAACATTGAGCAGGACACCCTAACCTTCCTAAAGAAATGTCTAAACCCTTCAGTGAGCCGAGTTCTCACTTCACCTTACTGAGGGAGAAGAGTCCTCCATTGTCAAGAGGTCCCTGTCCTCTCCGGGGCTTATCTGATGCTGTCTGTCTGTCTGTCTATCAGCTGAAAGGGTGTAAAGGAGGGTATTAACACCCTCTTATCTCTTCCTGGTTCTGCCCACCAGGTCGATTGCTGATTGGCTCAAACCTCCAGACACTTGGTTCCTGTTGGATTTCATCAAGCCTGAGTTTCTGCTGTTGAGGGTTTGTGACGGGCTTGTGCTGTTGTTGTTGTTTGTGTGTGTGAAGTTTTGTGCATTTGTGTGTCTGTGTATGTATATATGCATGTGGTGTGTGTAATCATTGTTACTGCCTCACTGTCTTCTGCTTTTCTTCATGCTGCTTCTTCACCCTCTCAGACTCTTGCTCGGTGTATTATAATGTGGGATGAAATCCTTCCAAATACTGAGTGGGTCAAGAGTAACATACCCCAGGTAAGGCAATACACACATACAGTGTTTATGCTCATTCACACAGACAGTATTATTGTGCTGTTGTATTTGGGGCTGTGATGTTTCAAACCAGGAAAAGGTCAAAGTGACTTTTAAAGAATTTGGCAGAGTCGGTTGATTTCTGCGTGTGGTGGGGGATTGGGAGGAGTGCAAGCTTGCTTTAATGAGCAAAGAAAAAGTAAACTTCAAGTTGCCCTGCTCAGGCTCTACCCTGTAGACAAAATCCATTTAGTTTTTGTAATACACATCAGCAGTCTCAAAGTTTTTCTTTAGTATGACAGGCCAACCTGGATAAACCTGGAAAAAAGTGTCATTTGTTTGAAACGACCTAAAGTGTGCTTTTCCAGGGTGTGATACGCATTTCATAATATTTCAAGTAAATTGAAAAACTACAGTCTTTTCCCCTGTGATTCAGTTGCTAAAATTAATCCTAACTCGAATGTTGGGAATCTTTAAGCAGCCAGTCACTGATTGTTTTCCCAATGATTATTTAATTTCTGAATCTTTGTTTTTCAGATCATGAGGGGGGCTTTTGACCCCTCAGAAGACTTCAACATGGAGACAATGTCGTAAGTATTTTAGCTAAACATGAATATTTTGAATAACTTTGAATATTTTATTGTCATTGGGATTCAGCATTATCAGTGACTACCACTGACAGTTGTCACTTACTTAGATTGAGAGAGCGATGTGAGAGAGTGTCTCAGCATCAACACTGATCATCTCATGTGATTTGCTTCTATCAGCCAAGCCCAGGACTACATCACCGCAGGAGCCTGTATGGCACTGGGCTTACGCTTTGCTGGCTCTGCGAACTCTGATGCCTTTGACTGCCTTTATGAGTGTGCCAGGACCTTTATGCAGATCTTGTCCTTCAGTGGAACAACCTCTGTTGTAAGTGTTTGTATTTTTATTTAAAGTTCAAATTTGGACTGTGGACTTTTAATAAATGGCCTCCCAAGATTTTAATTGTCATGAAAACACATTTTTACTGTCAGACGTTTGTTGATATTGCCGAGTATCCCCCTTGCTTTCTCCATCCTTTAGCCTAACTGTGCTCTGATTCCTGTAGCAGACGGGTTATTACAACCTGCAGACTGGTCTGTCGATGATTCTGCTGGCTATGTCCATGGTGATGTCCGGTACAGGGAACCTGAAGGTCCTTCAGCTCTGTCGATTCTTCCACAAACGAACCGGGGGCGAGATGAACTATGGCTTCCACATGGCTCATCACATGGCACTGGGTCTGCTTTTTCTGGGAGGGGGAAGGTGAGATACTAACGTGCACAAATACAGCACGACTTCCAACAACTATTTCAGTGATTTAGTTTTAAATCAAAACATTAAAGCGGTTTTGATTGAGATAGTCTGGTTAATAGGTTCATTTTCTTTGGGTGCTGATTTAGCTTATTGAGCGATTCTCTTTCTCGTTTCCGGTAATGCTTTCTTTTACGGTACACTTACTATCAGGTAATTAACAGGCAATCTTCGCACGCCCATAGGCTGTGTCAATCATAGAAAATAAGAACCCTAAATAGCTTTTGAAAATGGAGCTGCACAGAAAAAAGAAAAAAGGAAAAACTAGACATTATTGACTTAGTAGTTATCATGTAATTACAGATAATTTCATGTTGTTACTAGGTAATTACCTGGTAATTACATGGTAATAAGTATACCGTAAAAGAAAGCGTTACCCAGTGTCCTACACCTTGTTCTGTTCTGTCCAGTCATTCATAATTGCTGATAAGGATTTGTATTTGTATCTTGTTTACAGAAGGGGAAACACATAAAAAGTCAGAAAAAAGTTGCTGAAAACTGCCTCAATACATTTAGAAAATGAACATTATAATGAAATTAATATTTGCAGATGTTTGAATTCATGTTATATGACAAAATATCTATAATTATCACTGTCCTGTGAGCCTGTAATCTTGGAGACCTGTATACCAGTGAAATACTTCCAAGCTCATAGACTGGTACTGACTCAAACAGATGTCAAAAAGTTATTAAAATCACAGAATCATTCTGTTTTTAAAGTATCCCTCATATCATATCACTAAACGTGAAAACTTGCTGTTTACAGTTCTAGACAGCCAGAACCACACTTTCGATGCTTCTGGGAGTGACCATGTTTTTGACCTATGTTCTCATATATTTCAGTAAAACGCACAAAAACACTTTTTCTGTTACGGTCCTTTTTGCATAACGGCTCAAATTTAAACATACTTGCACACAAACCAGGTTGCCTCAACCACTGACCTCAGGTTGTGTATTTTATAGAGAAACAACTGGACCCACTCTCTCATTATATGTTGCAAATGTTTCTCCACCTACAGCTGTAATCAGATGAACCTTTTTGTTTTACTCGGGTCACATTTTATTTTTGAGCTGCCAGCTGAAAGCCCACACAGCTGCAGGGAATTGGTTTGAATGTCATGAACTGTTGGGTGTATTATCAGGAGAGTGTCACAGCGGGTCTGTAGAGGTCAGAGATAATTCTAGAGGGCAAACTCAGCGAAGTTGGTCCATGTCTCACCTCTATTTTCTTTTCTTTTACATATCTACTTTTCAAGCATTTTATCTGTATTGCAACTCCCCTGCCTTTCTTTTTGTTACTCTTTTCCTCCCCTCAGTTTTTGCTCACTGGTACTACGCTCTGTTGACTGTTTGCGTTTTTCTCACCCTTTCTGTCTCCTTCCCACTTTCTCTCTGTCTGCTCAGTTATTTCCTCTTCACATGTATTCATTCTTGTAACCAGGAAACTGAAGTGAAAGTTATGTTTTCCACCAGAAGCCACACGTGTCATGGCTTTTATGCAACGTCGGTCTAAATCAGCAGTAATACAGGCTGTTAGCCTCCACAGGTTTATCACGTTTTTGCATGGGGTTTACTTTGGCTGCTCTGGTTTTGGAAACTAGACACAAGCAAGTGGGTTGTTATGAATACTCCCACACTATTGCTCTTTCATAAATGCTAACCCCAGAATTGGAGTCTATCCCTAAATCCTGCCCACTGCTTTCTCAACAGGGACTAATGAGGCTCAAAATCATGCGTTATTCAGGCTGTTAGAAACAATAGTCAAAGAGTGTTACTTGAATCAACTGGCAGCTCATACTATAGGAAAGTAACTCAACAGAAAGGACTCGAGGTCGACCGAAACCTGGAAGCACAGTTCCTGTGTGCTGCTTCTTAACACTAAACATGGTATTGGTGAAAATATGACTGTTGTTGCCTCACAGTGTGAAGTTGCGAATACTGAAGCAGTAACAGAGGAGTTAAGTGAACTGATTCAACCGATTTGGTGAAAAAAAATCTGTATCTGCCGGTGACTCACAGTCAAAAACTTTTGGCAAAGAGCAGTGTGCCCAATAATGATTTCTCATCTTTGTGTTGCTAAATTTAAAGGGTAAAGTGGTCAAACGTACTTTTGTGCAACAGAAAGAAGTACTTGTTTTAAAAATAATTGTAGGGTATGACTCGATGTATTATAGTCAAGTTAATGGAAGAAACCACTGGAAAAAAAGAATCAAAACCTAAATGTACAGATTAACCATGCTTTTCCTTCCTCTCTGCCACAGTTGAGCAGATTCTTTTGCTTTTACAGCATTAGACTTTCTCAGCTATTCTCAGTAAACACATTTAGCCACAAATCCAAGTGTTCAAAGACCAAAAAAAAAAAACAGTGGCTCTTACCGCTTTGAACACTTAAGAATCCAAGTTTGTCACTACCCTGTGCTGGTGAATTTGGTCAGGTTTCTGCTGAAATATGCAGTTTTTTTTTCATATAACACATTAAGTCTCTATTTGATTGCTTGAGTTGTAAATTTTAGAAAAATAAGTTATTGCCAGTGTAGCTCTTAATACAGACTAAATATGCCCAAAGCAGCCTTTTAATTTTAATTCACTTTTTTTTTTTTTTACTTCAGCTGACCTTGAACACTCTCAACCTTTCAAGTAAAAACAGCCTTTGTACTCTGACCCAGCTTTATAATAATCACGCCATTAGTGAAAGTATGTACTTCACTGCCAACTATTATGTTTAAGAGGCTCTGCCGTGGTCTGGGATGACGTAGGCTAGACTACAAAACACACCTGCTCTTGATAACAAAGGAATAATTGAGAAAATGACGTTTTTATTTAGAGGATAGTGAATATTTAAAAACTTAATGTGATCACGAACATTTCTCTCTTTATATTTCTACTTTTTACACTCATAAATGTGTGTTTAAGTGAGCACTGGTTGCCCCTTTTTCACTACAAGGGTTAAATCAAGTGGGCAAATTTTGTGCGTACTTCTCTTCTGCAGGTGGAAGTGGTTAGAGGTCAAAGGGAATCTTTCTGCATCTGAAGTGGATGTACAATTAGCGTTGATGAAAATTATAGTTAACTGACGCAATAAACTCTTCTGCAGCTCTACAGAGCTCTGTATAAGGAGATATGACACATTAGAAATCATATACTCTCTATGCTGCATTAATTTAGTTTAGTTAAAACACGTCTTAATATTATTGGTCAGCAAAGAGACTGTGACGTTTTCACAGCGTTGGCACCCTCTTTGTTTGTCCTTTTGATTGCCATGTGTAATGCTTGTAGAAGTACTTCATAGCCAAGTTGAAATATTCATGTAAGTAGAGGTGCAGACTGGATGCAAGCTGAAAAGCCAGTGCCTATGGACCAGCATTTATTTAGCAACAGATTTAACTCTCGAATAAATAGCAAACAGACTGAAGTTATAGAAATAATTCCTTGTCAATAATTGTGTTTTATTTTGTCTGACTGTAGGTACACCCTGAGCACGTCCAATT
This sequence comes from Xyrichtys novacula, assembly GCA_962446985.1. Taxonomy (NCBI): domain Eukaryota; kingdom Metazoa; phylum Chordata; class Actinopteri; order Labriformes; family Labridae; genus Xyrichtys; species Xyrichtys novacula. The sequence continues at coordinate 17,145,694 of OY660874.1, read as the reverse complement.
CAGCCATCGCTGCGTTGCTGTGTGCTCTGTACCCGCACTTTCCAGCTCATAGCACTGACAACCGGTAACACACACACACACACACACACAGACACACACACACACACACACACACACACACACACACACACACACACACACACATACACATACACACACACACTCAGACCACTAAAACTTTCATTTCCATTTTCAACAGTCAACGTTGAATGACTGAATCTTTGGTTTGTAGTTTAAGATTTAGTGTTAGCTTGTATCATTTTTACATAATGTAACTCCTAAAAAACAAATACAGTTTCTTGAAGATTAAAAGCTTAATCTTAATGTGACAAAACTAGAGGAAATAAAGCTTCAGGTGGATTATGAGAGTAGATCAAGGATGAAATACTCCACCTATGTAAGAATGAAGGTTTTGGATAATGCACAAAACCACAAAAAGGCATTTTTATCATTTAAATAAGGAAAAAGAACAGTATCGATAAAATGATTGAAAGATCAGGGTTTTTTAATATTATCTCTTTATCTCTGTAGAGCTCACACCAGACAGCATTAAAACAACATGACTGCTCTAGCTCCAAATAACTGAAGGGTTAGTTAATGGCATCTGCTTGACTCATTGTTTTCCTCCTCTGAGTGCTGTTTGTGTTTTCTGTGCTGCAGTTATCACCTGCAGGCTCTGCGGCACCTGGCTGTTCTGGCTGCAGAACCCCGACTGCTGGTCCCCGTAGACGTGGACTCCCTAAAGCCCTGTTACGCCCTCTTAGAGGTCACATACAAGGTCAGTACATTAAGGTGTTCAGGGCTGGCAAAGGCATGTGGAGCTCACACTGTCAATTTGCTGCACTTCTTCCATACTCTAACTCTATTTTTTTTAATATTTTTTGATCAGAAGTTGTCCCCTCAAAAGTTAAATTAAGTGGAGCTAAAAAAGATTCTGACACAGCAAGAACTTTAGTGTCTGGTAATTGATGGTTGTTAAATTTTGTCCCACAGCATGCACTTCCTGCTTCCTCCTCTCTCTCTTATGCCGGCTTTCACATGTAGTTCTGAAACTGAACTTCCTCTTGACGAATAGTTTTACATGCAAATGCACACATGTGCTCACACAGACTATTTATGTACATGTGCTGGTCTGAACCACATGAAAACACACCTGCCCATCACACTGGAATATTCAGCATTTTCAAAGATCGTTGTCCACAGATGGATGTCTTTATTTGTGAACATAATGACACTGATGCACCTTCCTACCAAAGGATCAGAGCAGGCTGGGTTCCCTCTGCTTTACACTTTCTATTTAGATTTAACTCACATAACCTCCCTGAAGGAAAACCAAACTATTCCCTTAGTGAAATGAAGACCATCAAAAATACTTGGCGTACAAAAGTCAGTGTGTGGTTTTGACGCTCTTGCAGTTTAGTCTACACCCAGACTTCCAGTTTTGTGGTATTTCACAAAAGTTTAGAGTGTCCATTCATGTTTAACCACATTTTAGTCCCATGGATCATTTGCACTTTTCTTTAGTAGGAAGCAGACATACCTCTGTGGCTAGTGTTGATGCCCTACTTCCTTTTTTTGGAGAGATTTTCTAAACTGTTAAAAATAAAAACAGCCACCTTCAAATCCATCCATGACCAGACAATAAGATGGCCAGATACTTGAGAAACTGTGGATATTTTGTCCCTCATTTCATCAGCTATTACTCCCCCCTGTGTCTATCTTTGGTGGCTCTACATTTTCCTGACATGTACATTCAAATACCATTGTTGCAACAGTTATGTCCTCACATATACTGGAAATAGCCTCTGAATTACAGGAACTGTTATTTCTAAATCCTCTGCTGGGTTTGGTTGCTGCTCTGTATAGATGTGGCAAGTTTAGAAGCGGTGTGTTTTAGGTTTTTGCCTCACTGTGAGGCCCGGCTGCCTTTTTTTTACTCTGTTGTTTGAAGCAGTTTTTTTAAGTCGAAAGAGAAGGTCTCTGTTTCTGAACTGTTTCACAAAGTTTTCTGTGAGCTATTATGGGATTTGGCAGCATGTGTGTGTTCTGTATTACAATAGGAGTAAGTAGAGGTGTTTGGTAGACATCCAATGGGAGGGCAGGTGATACACTTTTATTGAGACAAGATGGCTTGCGGCAGTAACTTGAAATCCTCTTGTAAAATGTAGAAAGGCTCAGAGTTTCAAGTGGAAAAGTTAAACAAAATCTGATGCACATTTTCTTTTCAGTGAGGGGGTGCAATGTTGGCATCTATTACCCAAAAAAGAGACAAATTTCAACAAAGGCCTTTTAATAGTCCACAAAAAGTCCAAGGTCTGTTAGCAAACCCTCCTCTTAGCTTCTAAAATTTCAATATTCATTTGTCTATTTATTTAGGGTTACTGGAGGTCAAAGATGGATTATTTTTACAGTGTGGAAAACCTCGAGGAGCATTCCTCTTTTTATTTAGTTCACAGCAGAGAGCTCTGTTTGACTCTTAGTACAACATCCATCATTACACTCAAAGCTCAAATGGTATCATTGTCTATTCAGTTTGAATGAATGAAATCTTGCTTGCACAAGGAACTGACAAGTTTCAGACTTCTCTTGTTTTCATGTGCTAATGTGTCGTCACTATGTACATTCACAGTTTATTCACTGGTGCATTGTGAATAACAACAGTAATATTCAAACTGCAGTATATATATGCAGTATTTACAAAATGTATCAGAGAATCACAACTGGCTGCTGATGTAAGAGCTACTTCTTTAGCATGTTGATTTGTAAATGGTATTTCTTTTTGTTTCAGGAAACCAAATGGTACGAGGAGACAACAGTGGAACTGATGGCTCCTACCATGCTACCCGAGCTGCATCTTCTTAAACGGGTAAAACTTCTGCACAATGCTTCTGCCCTCAGTCGTCCTTCCTGTTTCTTTAGTAATCTTTCTTGAGGCAATTGGATTGTAGAATATTGGTAAAAAAAATATATATATCAGTAACTGTCAAATAAATCATAACCAGATATTTTATTGCTATTTTTTTCAAATTGTTATATTCCAATTTGTGTTTGTTTATTTATCACAGGTGAAGGTGAAGGGACCACGATACTGGGAACTTTCTGTGGACCTCAGCAGAGAAACACAGCACCTGAAGTAAATAAAGAGTGTTATCACAGTGAACACGTTTCAATAACGATCAATAAGATGAAACCACTAACTCTAATCACCCGTATTGATTTAGTCGGCTGATTCAGAGGTCAAATTCTGATTGAATGTTTGTAGGTCCATCCTGTCCAGAGATGGGGTGTTGTATGTGAAACTCAGAGCCGGTCAGCTGCCCTATAAAGATGACCCTCAGGGCTGGAAAAGTCTGCTGGCCTCCACCGTCAACCATCGTAACTCTGGAGTCAGAGCTTTTAAGGTGAACACACGGTGATGTCAGACACACTCATAAACTCCAACATCTGTGATTAGGAGAGTGTAGTGGGGGTGGATAGCTGAGGTAATAAATGGCTCCAATTTTCACTCTTCTTTGTTTGCTTAAACATGTAAACCATTATTTCTGTCAAGAACCAAAGCACAAAATTACCACTATTATGTGTAGTGAAAAATAATACTGTATGTGGGAGAAGTTCAGACAAGCAACAGACATTGATGACGTGGGTTTATGATCTATCCTGATTTGGGCCTGCAGTATTCACACTCTGGTCTTAAATGGTTCAGTGTGGGTGTAGACATTTGGGCCCTTGTTTTAGCTACAATAGATAACTAACTGTATGACTTGAAGGATACTACAGCCTTCCTACCTTTTCATTTTCTGCATCCGTCTTTGCTGCTAAAAACTTTACAATGTTGACAAATAAAGGTCTAAAACTGAAATTTATAGGAATCATATTTGCCTTCAGTTGAATTTCTTAAGGTTTACTGTGTTTAAAATAGTGCAAATCCTATTAAGGAAACACGTCGACACCAATAATGCACTAAAAATAGAAGCTATTAGGGTTGAATTGAATTGACCTCCTCCCCAATGGTTGCTCGTGACCAGTCTTGGCAGGTTGTCACTACAGGTTTAGCAGGCAGCTGTTTGGTTGACGCACTATTACTGGTTCCCTGATGGCCTCACTGTATGCTGTCAATACACCTGCAGGTCCAGAGAGAGAGAGAGAAAACACAAAACAATTGTTCTGTTTGTCCTCACTGCCCTCCTTCCTCAGCTGTCTTTGTCTCCTTGCCTTTTGTCTATATTTTCCTTATCTGTATTGTATCTATTTGTAAAACAAACAAACAAACAAACAAAAAACTCTTTTCTTTCTTTTTTTTCAGCCTGAAGCGATCTCTACGTTCACGTCAGAGCCCGCTTTGGTCTCCTTTGCAGAGTTCTTCTGTAAAGCGTTGGATGGAATGAAACATGTGAGTTAAACGCACAGACAGAGACTTAGTTCTGCCTCTTAATTCAATGTTCCTACAGCCACTTCATTACTCTGGAAACACAGGTTGTTGTTGGTTGAGCTGTCCAAAAATAGTGATTCTGTTCTCATTCCTACTACCTGAAACTTGATCCAGGAAATAGTCAAGAAAAGTTTTAACTTGAGCTGATGCAAAAATAGGAGACAGTGAATCGATAGGCTGATGGAATCTTGAGCAGAATAGTAAAATAAAGTCACGGAGCATTGATTTATTTATTTAAGTAAAAAGTTTTTAAAAACTGTTACATAATACAATTTTTCTTATTTTAACGGCTTTTTAAACTGTTAGCTATTATCAGCCTTGTGGGAAGGTTAATTAAGCTTAAAGGAGGGTCATTATTACAGATTTTCAGTCATTTATAATCCCTGCATAAAGACTCAATGTGCTTTTATTTGGAATTTGTACTTTATAAAAAAAAAAAAACTTTTTGTCTAAGCATGTCAAAGAACAAACGTTGCATCTTGTTCTCTGGTTTTGGTATAAGAAATTTCTGAAAACTCTGTTCAATGTCTGATCAGAGCCACTTTTGATGATGCACCATTGCCCGGTCAAACTCTATTTTAGCTTGTGTTGCAGCTGCCGGCTGCTCTGCTCTCTTTTCGTATTGTACCAGTTTTTTAAATTGTTCTCTCCATCAGTCGAGCACAAAATTTGGCCCTGGCTGAAAAATATCAAAGTTCTCCTTCAAGGAGTTTGACTGATTTTGTTTCTCTGTAACTTGGACTTTCTGTTGAACTTGTTTGAAATGTTTTCTTTCCAGACAACTTCTTCAGCAATGAAAAATGCACAGACATGTTTGATGAATATGGTCAAAAAGAAAATCAGCATATTTCTATGCAGCCTGTATCTCTACTGAGATGATATATCCTGTGTTCATTCACCTGCATGAAAGCCAATTTATGAGCATTTTTATATCAAGTCACAGACAAACCAGAGAAGAGTGGCTATGAAACTCAGACTAAGGGCTCTTTTACCTCCTCAGTCCTGGCCATGATCATCAAATTATTACAAAAATTATTCCTCAGAATTAAAAAAAGAAGAAAAAAATGTCTATTTCTATTTCTATTTCTATCTATTTCTAACCACTTGTAAACAACAACATGCATCCAAGAGCACTGAGAGTTAAAATAATCAAACTCAAACATGTAAGACCTGAGATCAAATAGCACAAAGTACTGTCTTATCTTTCAGTAGGGATACATAACCATAAATGATATAACACTAACCACTCTGCTTTATCTTCACACATTTATATAAAAAATTATACAACATAAACTTCCTCCAGGAATCATGTGTCTGGATGAGCAAACAAGTTTCCATCAAAAGTTCAACCCTGTACTGTTTGTTTATGATCACGGCCAACTGAATGGATTTTTATACAGATCAGGTTAGCTGAGCCCACAGCTACTGTATGAGATATTATAGATACCACAGATTGTTGTGTGCTGCAGTTAAACGCTTTAAATCGATATTTTACAGCATGCAGGGTAATTCAAAGAAGTGTCATGATGAGTGCATAATCTGCTGATCAATCACCGGACTCCTATCTTTGAGGTGAAGAGGTTTGCTTTATCCGTTCTTGTTATTCAGAGGTCACTGGTGTCAGCTTGAACAGCGAAATGGAAGAAAATGACTCATTCTGTAGTGTGACGTTCTGTAATTGAATTTAATGACATGCCTATTTAAAGTCCTTCAATACAATCAACTTTTCACCCTCAAAGTCATTTAAAAGTCATTATTTTGTTAAAAAATCGGGCACAAACTTGAATCCACGGTCTACTACATGACGAGTGTTGACATGAAATAAGAGCTCTTACGTCTAACGGGGGAAAAATAAATCATATCTTCATACTCTAAAACCTAAAGAACCAGGGACATTTTTTGCCCAATCAAATGTTTCTAGTTAAAGTGTGGATTATGTTTGAAGAAAAGTACAACATGTGATTTCATTCTCCAGTTTGATTCTGTGTTGAACACTAACTCCCTGCTTCTGTCTTTCTTTTTGTGTGCAGAGAGAAGATACACTTGCCTTGTTCTCAGCCATGCTCTATGAGTGCGTGACACAGGAATGTCCAGAGATGCTGCCTACTTACATCGCTATTGAGCAGGTGATAAGTCCCCATGATGATATTTTGTCAGGGCATAGTTGTGCAGTTTCATAACCAAGAAGAAAAGATGCACAGTTCTCCGAATTTTTAGATTTTCTCTTGACTGTATATTTTGGAAACTAGTTCATCCTGTGCAGTTTCTAAGTTACAGGATATTGTTCTTACCCTGAAGCATTTGTTACAATAGTTTGAATGTAGTGAAGTTCAAAGTAGTTTACTGTTGCTGAAGTGTTTAAATATTATATAAATTAATTATTTTCAGTAGTCTGTGTGGGAATCAAGTAAATCTGAATGCTGTTCACGAAGTTTTGAAGAATTCATCTGATAACATCAGAAGTTACTGGCAGGGATGAAAACTCAGTCAGCTTCTGTTTAAACTCATCTCTGGTGTCTCTCAGACGGTGGGCGCCCTGCGACGGGACGACCTGCAGCAGACCTTCCCTCTGTGGCAGATGCGTCTGGTGGTAGAGTTGTGGGACAGGAGGGTGCTTTTGGGTCCTGGAAACCATCACGACACCCTGCTCACCTCTGAGTTTCTGCCTGTTATGAAAAACATGGTTGATGAAGCTCTAGACAGCTGGCTGAGAGGTGAGAGAGATGGACGGAGGGGGTGAGCATGTATAGAGGGAGATCAGTTTGGACTAACAGATCAAAATCTTATAAAGTAGTCAAGTAAAAAAAAAAAGAGAGATATCTAAGACTGTTTTGTATCAGGTGTAAAGATTGCGTAATGAACGTATTATTTAGTACAATTACAGAAACAGCTCATCTGATTCCAACCCCTCCATCGTACAACAGGTTTTCTGTAGGCCACTTTTGGTTTTCTTTTCATTTGTTGAAAAGAGTGGATGACTTAGATGGATAAAGGAAACTGCTTTGGTAAACAAGCTGACCTGGAAAACATTTAACTCACATGATCAGCTGATCATCACTGCATCTATTAAAACGATTCCACTAATTTATCTCTGTCCTCAGACAGCATGAAACTTGATCAAGGCTGATGTTAAAGAAAAAGACTTGTTTGTTTTTTGAATTTTAGCCTAAACCCAGGGGACAAACTGGACATTTTGGTTCTGTTTATTTGCACTGACGGGTTGAGTATGTCACCGTTTGGATGTGTTTTAACTTGTTTCCTTGTACAGGGTGTGTAGCACATTAATGTCATAGTTCTGAAGCCAAACAGATGGTGTATGCGCTCAAGCAAACACTCTTTCCATCGTTGACGTGCACATGCACACAAACTCACACAGGCACAGACACATACAGTTAAAAGTACACAAAGGGAGGCGTGGGAAACAGGTGAAGTGGTTGGACAAGACTATGATCATGTTACAACTTCAGCATGTATTCACATTCATGTTTCATGAAGCCGTTCGACCTCAATCATGAGGAATGTTGATGTTCTCTGGAACTCACCCATGAATGAAATGTGTGTCTGGATAAATCTCCTGTATTCTCACGATCCTTGTTTCTAAACCTCGGCTCTCAGGGCCTTCGGTCTTTCTCATCAGACAGTGATGCTGTACATCTTGTAAACAGAGTTATCCTTGTTTGCATTATGTGTATTTTCTCTTTCAGACAACAGCTTAGTGTTGAGGTCCTACATGAGGGGTAAGACCCTTCCTAAGGACGCCCAGTCTGTCATGTTGGCCTGCTTTCTGGTGTACCGCTCCATCCCCTGCCTCAGGAACACAGAAACACACCTGGAGGGTAACACATGTTTACTCTGAACACTTTATGTTTGCACAAAACACTTGAAATACTGTCGATACACACTTCAGGAGGAAAATATTTCTTATAGTAGTCAGTTAAGTTATTCCCAGAATGTTGAATTTGCTGTATCTTGTATCTTGTTACTGTAAATATCTGTATTTCAACATGCTCTTCAAAACAAACAGCCACAGAGTAACAATGTTTGCAGGTCTTGTCCAAATGAATTAACTTGTCTGGTGCTTTATCTTCTCTCTTTGCAGGCTGCAGCTCACTTGGGGACTTATTGGCACGCAGCAGCCAGTTGGGCATCCCACTGAGAGACCTGCTGAGGCTGGTTCCCGTCCTGTTGGGCTCTGGAGCACAGACGCTACAGGCCTTTCCTCTACAGGCACATTGATCAGTGTTAGCCAGCCGACAAGTAACTTCTCAGACATCAAGTTGTAGTCCTACATCCCCCCTTGCGAGCACTGGTAGGGGAGCAGCTGAAAGGAAATGTTCTGATAAAACTGACTTTCCTTCTATCTTAGCCACCAGAAAATGGAACGAGTCATTTTGTAATATAATATTTCTATGTAGTTTTTTTATGCAATGAGGAAAGTTTGACTGCAGCAGTGCATGTGCCATGTTTGTGGTGCAACAAATCCCATAATGTGGACTGTTTTGATGGAAACCACTTTCATGAACTTGACTTTTGACACAAAGGACACAAAAGACCGGTCACTTCAGAAGGAAGGAAAGCTCTTCAGCTGTAGTTGTTAAAGAGTAGATGCTGCTTGTAAGAGTTTGTAAAGATGAAAAGACAAAACCAAGACAATAAACCACACATGCACACACATTTATAAATACAAGGATTTATTTTGTGCGTTCATATTTCCCCATGAGGCTCGGTTTGGTTTCCTTTCCAAGAAGTCATATCTTTTTGCCACTTACAAAAAGTTTTTTCATGTGAATTTCTGGGAAAATCTCCTCCCGTATGAGACCAGCTGAGGCCGTGATGATCTGTAAACCACTGAGAAACCTGCGCTTATTTCCTGAAGGTGTTTAAAATTTGATTTTTTCTTTTTGGCCACATGAAGAAAAATACTTCCACCCTCTCACACACAGTACATCTCTGTAAAATCAAGCAGCTGAGTATAAGCAAACCACTTGAAGTTCACATATCACAGCTGGGGCTGCAGCCCTCTCTGCAGGAAAACCCAACCACAGACATGACTCTGATTTAATGGCCACCACAAATACATCAATGGATGAGAGACACTGAACAAACAAATAATTAAATTAGGGGTGTCCTGATACAATTTCTTTACTTCCGATACCCTTCGATAGCCTTCAGTATTGGACAACACCGATATTGATCCGATATTGGCACAGATGACAGATGACTTGTGCATGACTAGTTTTTGCACTCAGCTGCAACGTCTTTTTAGACTCAAACATAAAATACTGCCACACGGCCGACTTCACTCCTACTCCTTTAGGGTGACTATACTCTGATTTCCCAAAAAGAGGACATGACTAAGCGGGGGCGGAGTCGCACAAAGTTCATTTTGAGAGTTTTTCAGGTCAGATCAAGTGTCTTTTATGCACTTCTAACTCAGTAAATCCACACAAAATCGAAACTTATGTACAAAACCGCAGACAATTGAAGGATCTCATAAACTTCCCCGGACAAACCTGGACAGCCCCCCAAAAACAGGACATGTTTGTGTAAAAGAGGACGTATGGTCACTCTAACTCCTTGATACTTTGTCGGTACCTTAGTGCACACTGTTGTTGTGATAACGTGGGCTCTGTATACAGGATCTGGGCGCTGCTAGATAGAAGTGCTGGAGGGATCTGGAATGAACTGTTTGTATTGTAGTGCTGATATTGGAGATTTTAGATGCAGGCCAATATAGTCTGATATTAGTTTTTTGCTGATATCGGACCGATATCTGTTATCAATATCGGATCAGGACACCCCTAAATTAAATATTCTCCAAAGCACCACCACCACAAGCTGAGAGGTTCTGCAGCTGTTTTAGCTGATGTTACACCCACCTGTCAATCAAAGCAGCCACTCCTCATCATGCATAACTTAAAGCTCCAGCGGTTGGAGTCTAAGTGACGAGCTGTATCAAAATTCACTTCCTGCACATTTGTTATGAATGTGGGAAATAGCCAGAGACCAAAACCAGTTTTTGTAACAGGCTGTAAAAACAGGCATCTCAGTATGAGACTTTGGATTGACTCCGTGTTTAAACCCGTGATAGCCTCCAGTCGTGACTTTATAGACAGAACTCAGTACATCTGACAACAGAGTCCCAAGCAAAGTCCTTTGAGGAGCCCCGGACTCCCCCTTTTGCTCACTCGCCATGCTGGTGAATGTGTTTGTGAACATCTTGTGTGAGTCTCTTTCCCAGCCTGATAACCAGGAGACTAAGAAATCAGCCAGGAACGTCATATCTCCCAATGTTTTGGAGTCAGCATGACATAAACAGATTTAGGAATATGCAGTCTGATTACCCTGACAAACAACATCTGAACTTACGGATATCCATGCTTGGTATTAACCATCAGTATAACCATCCAGTCATGACTGAGCGGATACCACAACCCCTGACTTTAAAGACCACTGCGATAGCTTTCTAAGTAACCCAGATGTCTTGAATTTGAATGTGGGAGTTTGAAAATTCAAATGTCTCACATGATTCCCAACAAAGCGCTTTGAGTGCATTCCTGAGCAAATAGAAAACATCCGAACTAACACAGCTCACACTCTCCTCCCAGAGGGGGGACACACAGAGCAGCTCCTCACACTCCCCCAAAACTCATCACATGAGACTATGTTTGCGTTTGTCTTTGTTTTGTCTTGTTCTGAACATGAACGTGATGCAAACTTTACCATCCTAGTGGAGATTAACCTTTTAACTGCCTTGAGATGCCTACAAATGGCTGAACAGTCTTAAACTGCACTGAGAGATGACTCAGCAATGTCCTTTTCTATCTGTTATAAGTCTTTTCTATCTTACAAGGCCTTTTTTTGGTTTGTGCAGACAACACAGAGGATAAGACACATCTGTTAAGCTCTGACTTTACTGGTCCTCCCACATTTTAAAACTATTGCACTTCCTGCTAAAAATATATCACAAAACCTATCTGAGATACAGTATTTTTTTGTTAAGTATCTTCCTTGAATAAAGCAGGCAAAAATATCAACCAGACAGAACTCGCAAACTATTAAAGGTTTAAAAGACATTTACACATACTGGACTGTGTGGACTTTGTAGTTTTATTTTACCTCAACAACACACAATGGTGGTTAATCTTTCAGATCTTTCTATCACTATTGCTGTCTTCTATCAACAGCAGAGCTATTTGGGTGGGTTCTTCAAATGATTCTTGTCTCAGTGCTTCATTCCCTCATCGCTGTCCTTTGTTTGCACTGTAAAAAAAAACTCATACTAGGTTCACTGGAGGATAAGATGATGTATTTCAGTATAGCAGCATGGGAACTGGTCAATATTTGTTTACATTGATAGAAGTCTTCTAACAGTGGGTTATTTACTTTTGTTGCTCGGGCGCTGTCAGACGTATGATGACCAAACCCACACCCACACAGCTGACAGTCATATGATTATTGATGTTTGCTGCCACGTGTTGTATCTCAACACAATGTCGTTACAGTAATTTTGACTGTAAATGGGGCCAGTACTGACATGACTGAGAGAATTGAACAGGGGCTGTTCAGTCAGTGACCCCAGACCCCTTCCACATTCATAAACCTGCCTCTTTACTATAAAGCCACCTGTGTAGTGTCACATATGACAGCATATCAAGTATCATAAAGTGTAATCTGCAGAAAAAGCAGGCCTTCTGTCTCTTGTTGTGTTAAGCTTGCTGATAATGTGTGTGTGTGTGGTTTCCTGGAAACACGTGGCATCCCAGTCAACATGTCTTAACAAACATTCCAGTGAAATGTCACATGGCATTAAGCCGTAAACTGAGAGTCCGGGGCCGACAGGAACTGGGACAGCCCTGGGTGCTCTCGTGTGTCCTAAAGATGATCAAAGTCTGGTGGTTTTAAGAGACCTGAGGTTTCCACTAAAAGACTTCTAAAAAACTCTCTGCACTGAGCTTGTTCAGGCTGTTTGAATCCCTGCTTTATGATGCCATGAGGAGCTAAGTAAATGACTGAATACTTGGACTGGCAAGAAAAAGAGAAATCTAATCTCCCTGATGAGGAGACAGGCAGTCTGAGTCTACTTTGTAAATGATGTTCGTTACAAGCTTCAAAGTCTTAGTAGTTCACGTGCCTGGTCATACATTCAATTCATCTGTAAAAACACACTCAAAGGTGACAGCTACTTATTTTCAGACCTTGTTGAAACACTTAGAGCTTTATGTAAGTAGAGTGAAACTGAAATGAGAATAAAGATTACTCTAGATGACATTCAATGACTATGAATTTGATCAAATACCTACATCAAATTAATGTTAATACATGAGAAATATATTGTCCCATACAAATTACAATCTACTGTACCTGGTTATCTTGGCCAGTAATATATTTAGATCGACTTTTCATAAATTTCCGCAATTAGAAAATACATTGGGTTATTTTATATATTTCAGAACATGACTAATGTTTCTGTCAAAAGCATTATTAAGCTTCTAATCTTATACATCATAAAACAACCAATCGGAAATACTAGACAGTAAGTATTTTAGATTTAAAGTTGAGAGAGATGAGTTATCGTTTAGGGAAGACAATTGTGACTGAGGAGATTTAGGGAAACGCTTACAGCAGGGTGCTTAGGACCCTGCTGTAAGTGTTCAAAGGGCTAAAAACTAACTTAACTACTTCCCTAAAACTGTCACAAAGCAACGTTCTTTATTTTTTAGCTTGACGGTGGGCTCAGTCACAAGTGAACACATTCAAAATGCTATCTATCAAGTGACTAGAGGCAACACTAATGAGGCTTCCTGCTGTGTCTGTAGATAAAAAAGAATATCATTGTCGTTACCTTATCACTGTACCAATATTATTATTATTCAGACATCGACCAATGCTGAAAATTATCTCCAAATGCGATCATTGGCCAATGATTTATTTGGTCTATCTCTCATTTAAATGTTGTCACTGACGCCAGTTGGCATCAGACTCACCAGAGGGTAAAATAAATTATTAAGGGACAAACGTTTTTGTGACCCATAATGCTAGTCATGTGTTGTGTCTTAGCTGTAGCGCAGCCACCCAACTCTAATTCAAGTGGTACTTCTGGTTAATGGTTTCTGCCATATTGCTGTAATTCTCTGGTACGTGTATGTACACAAGCATGGCATCTCATAGCCTGGTGCAGTTTTGCAGTATTTAGATCTATCTTCATGTTTTAACAAGTCTAGGTCACTTTATTTCGACAACAACTGATGGTAACAACATATGACGAATCACATTTAACCAGTGGGTTTATGTTGCTATACAGTATATGAATTTTCAAAAAGTTGAAAAAGTCAAAACATCAAATTGGCATGTGTATTTACCAGCTCTGAGTTGTGTTTTTCTCATGTGTCTGACACCACATGAATGTTGCAACACCCTCCTGGTTTCAAAAATGAAACTATAAACCTGCTCTCCAAACAATAACCTGAAATGACTCCACTGGATACAAAACAAAGTTTAAATGTACATGACTGGATAAGAAAATTACTGATTATCCAAGAAATTATTCCTTTACTTTATCAGTGGCGTAGTATCTGTGAAGAGGGCAATGATGACGTTACTCTCAGTATCCGCTAAATTACAGATGAATAACCTGCTGTCATTTCTAGATAGCTTGTTCTTTGTTGAGCTCCCAGGGTGGTCCGTCTCTGAACCATCTTTTACAATAAGCTTTCATTACAAAAGATGATTACATGAAAACAATAACACAGTCACAGCACAATCTGGGCCTTTCTACTGCTGCATTCACTGTAATTGAACGCATTCTGGATCCGATTTAAATACCTAGCAGAATAGAAGATTGGGAAATAATCTGGGAGTTGTTTTCGTCCCAGACTGCACTAAGGCATGTGTTGGGAAAGAGACAGCCTTGACTGCGTCCCTGCTTTGTGGGAAAAAGAGCGCTGCCTCTAGGAAAGAATTCAGTTCTGTTTGTTTCCACAATAAGCCAATCCAAGTGCGTTAGAGTGAACACACCCTCCAACGCTGTGTGCTCCTGTCTGTTCACTTGAGATGTGAGAAAAAGACAAAATATTGAAGTGCGTTTTGTTTTAACACTCACTCAAATAACTCAAAAAAGACACTTTTATAGACTCTGACTGACTGAAGCTCCTTGTATAACCACAGCCTGATTCTGGGCCACCAAGAAAACTCAGCTGAGTGCACTTACACGGCTAATAAAGGGATTTACTCAAGTACGTCAAAGGCCATGAGACCACTTACATGTTCACTAACGACTAAAAACTACAATGAACTTAAACTTTAATAAGTGTGACGATTCTTGTCAATGTGAGTGAGAACCTGGAGAGAAATCTATTCTTCTGCTCTTGGTAATATTGGGCCGGTATCACATCTACACTCTCACTCTTCAGTCAGTCCAGTGCACACTATGCTCACTGCGTGTTATCAGAAATGTCTGCAGATAATACCTCTGTCGTTTTTAAAGCTAAGTTCTTCAAACATCTGTTTAAGGAGAGGTTCATAACGATGACACGACACCACATATGTGCTTACCCTTACATCCCCTCTAACATCTGCATTTCATAACGGGGTCAACACTGTGTGCAGGATTTCCACAGAATATCCACTTCTGTGGAAATGATGTTTAGTCCAAACAGGAAATTTCTCATAAAGCGTTTGCACAGAAAACTTAAGGTCAGTTTCAGTTAGGTTTATAACGCCCTTCTGAGGAAGTGATCACATCCTTGATGTCAAGACTCAGCCGTTTGTTTGACACTTCCAAACCCACTGGGCAGTAAGACCCTCTCCCCTCTATTAAACAGTCATATTTATGTTTGAACATGGATTTAAGAGCTACGTCAGGTTACATGCTGGTAAGCCACCAGAGCGACAACCACTTCTGCTTCTGGATTATTGTGTAATACAACTTTGAGGAGAGCTGCGCTGTGTACTACTTTTTCATCAAATGTGAAAAATACAGATTTTTTTATTCATCTTGCACTGTTTTTATTTCTTCTTTTTTACTGTTTTGCATTTTCAGTCAGGGTGTACTTTTCAGAGGCAAAGCTCCCCCATGAGAAGTGACCCGTAACTCTGATACTACACCTGAGGCCCCATTGTTCTAAAAGGTCAGTGATATAAATGTTTGTGTTTTCAGCCATTGTCAAGAGAATGAATGCATCCATTTACTGTACACAGACTCTCTCTCTCTCCCTCTCTCTCTCTCTCTGTTTGATGTAGTTTATAACCACTGAGGACAGACAGAGATCCATTCATACTGGGCTTCCTCTGGTGCTGCAGAGGGAAGGACCGACAGGAGGTGGGTGTGACTAAGTACACGAAAATGTATTACACTGCAACTCTTGCAGCCACCTCAGTATGAATGGTGTAGCTTCAGGAGGACTGCTCTCATGCACAAAGTACCCAAGTTTGTGAAGAGAAACAGAAAGAGAGAGAGAGAGAGAGAGAGAGAGAGAGAGGGGGGCAGGTAGAGCGCGCGCAAACTTGTATGCTGTGAGTTTAGGGGGATTTTTTTTTTTAGTCCGCAGTGCACAACTTTCAAAGCCTGAAAATGTCAGTGTCAAATATTGGTGCAAAAGCGCGCTTTGCAAAAGTTGGAGGAGGTTGAAAAGAGAAAGAAAAAGACGTGCAGAGTTTGCTCATGGCTGTCAGTGATGTGGGGTAAGTCTGCACATTTATTCTCTTTTATGAATCAAACGCATGAAAGTGAGATGAGTCTTCCACTTCACAGCTGGGCGCTCTTCAAAGTCCAAACGAGGAAGCAGTTTATGTGACTTTGGCAGATATCCAGACTGTGAACTCGCAACTTTACAGCGCTATTTCAACACTTATTTCCAGTCATTTAGACTTTTTGGATCTATGGTAAGAGGTATGAGGGCCATGCAGCAGAACTCGGCCATGCGTAATGGGCGGGTTCAGCAAAGATAAAAGGAAGTATGTGGTATCAGACAGAGATAGTAACACGGTCTTCCTCTTCCTTCTCTAAAATTTTCAAGGGTTTTGAATGACTTGGCCTGCAACGCTTTCCTATGACCTGGTTGCAGCATGTTTGCAGTTTTCCTCTGAAAGCTCAAGGTATAGGCGCACAAGAAGGGCCTTATGCGCAACACCCGGAATGAAAACTCTCAGAAATGTCCTTGTGATCCTTCTGATAGTCGGTGATATTTTAGTTTGATCCGGATCGGTATGTTGACTTGGCTGGTGAGCGTCACCTCCCGGAAAGAGCCTTGATGCTAGAATGCAGTGGGCGTCACTTAAATACTTTATAAAATGCCTCAGGATGAAGTCACTGGCAGATGCTGCGTTCAAATGCTGCTGGGAACGAGAAGAACTCCCACAGTGTGATTGTACCTCAGAAATAAGACTCCAAAGACACCCACAAGAGAACAAAACTCACTCACATTGTCATTTTGAGTGGTTTGAATAAGAAAATGTCTGCGCAATTGGTTCATACGGGTAGATAAAATCAAACATATAATTCCAATTTGAAAGAAGCTGCAGTTTGTGACAACTGAATTGGCAAGGATTCAAAACTAAACTCTTTTAGGTTACAAAGACCCATCTATACCTCACTTATCCAGAGTACCTTCTTTTTAAAGCACAGGCACTAAACAAACCCAATTCAAGGTCCAAACTGCCAAACTTCCTGCATCAGTAAACCTAAAACCAGTTATTTTAAAAACAGACATGATTTCCTCTTCTGTATCTTGTGAAAATCTACTGACTGATGATCTGATTATAACTGCTTTGTGTTTGCAGTGGTATGCAGCTAATATCCGCAGTAATTGAGACCACTGACTTCACACAAAATGGACATGTCCCTGTTTGGCCCAGTGTGAAATATTAAGCCAGAGGACCGCCTTAGTAGGTGCAGTCATATTGCGCTGGTGCAGCCAAGGAATGTTCTAAAGCAACCTGGCAGGTAGAACTGCAGGACAGATGTCCCACCCTTTCTGCCAAGCCAAACAGGTATTCAAGCCACTGATAAAACAGTGAAGGTCCCTCGGGTCATTTCAGAGCACGGAAAACAGATTCTTGTGTTGATTTGAAGCTGAAACCTTTGGCTGTGGTAAATTCAACAACTCTTGCGTTTGAGTTGTGTTTTTTCTCTGTGTATACTGTATATGCTGATCTGGTAAGGGACACTTTTCAAAACAAAAGTGTACTTTGACATAAATCAGATTGATATGAACTGACTATAATGACAGAGACCATGTTTGAGGAAACTTAATTCAACATGCATTTAAAATTTGTAGTTAGGCCCATGTTCCATCATTTGTCAGTAGAGGGAGCTCTAAATCTTTTGGCCTCATGGTTAATGAACACTTATGGCATCCATTACAAAATACAGTCTATGGTTTAGCAACCATAACACTAGCTGTCAGGACTGATCCAAGACACAGACATATATAAGAAAGGCTAGATGAGTCGGAGTCACTGGCGTCCGCTTATGGCGGCCATCTTACTTCAGTATACCATTCTGGTATATTGTATGGTAGCTGATGGAAGGTGAGTAATTTGCATCATCAAAAATACTCTTAACTCGCTGAAATCTTGACAGATTTACAACAGTTTTGTTTATTACATACCTTAATAATGTGGCTATGAGTCGGGATGCTTGGACATATTGAATATTAAAATCATTCTTGAGTATGCAGAAGCGTAACTAAAATTCTGAGGTTTGTTACAAACCAAACTGTTTGATCATCGGTTTAAAGTTAAGCAATTTATGGTTAATTAAATGCTACATGCACCGTAGACTTTAATGTTATGAGTGGGTGAGCTGCCTGGAGCAAGATGGTCGCCTTGTGCGGACGTCAGTCTCCATTGGCTAACAGTGTGCGTAATGCATCTAGCGCGTATGTATATATACATATCTGATCCAAGATGCACTGATAGCAGCACTTAAGTGTGCAGTGGTTCACATACAGTCAGCTTGTTAACTTTCTGCTTGATTTGTGGATTTACTGATGAAGAGGTTGCATGTTTTGTTGATGTTGAATATTAAAAACTGATAGAATAAGAACCCTGTAACTCCAGCAAAGCTCATGTGATTTTATCTGAACATTTTATTCCAAATGACAGTGATATTAGCATTTCCTTCTCTGTTTGCCCTTTGCTATTACTGGATGTAAAAGCTAACACAAACCTCAACCCTAACCTGCCATAAATACACAGACCCATTTTCATTAAGACAGAGTGTTAATATTCAGTAAATTGGCCAAAGATGATAGTCACAGGCTACTTTTCCCTTCCTATTGTTACAACACCACTTCCTTTTTCCACGTTTTGAATATAAGAGTGTAGGTGAACTCTATAAGGTGGTGTGGAGTGTGTGGGTGGGAGTTTCATTATTAGTGACATGGGGTTCCCCTGCCCCTGTTTCCTTCATTCATGTGGCTGGAGATTGAAGGGTATTGAGCTGTCAACCCGGATGTGAGCTGAGCATTCAGTGGTTGTGTTTGAGGGACAGAGGAGGAGAGACTGTACATGAGTGAGAGTTAGCAAGAGAGAGGCAGAGACAGTGTCAGTGTGAGTGACAGGGGAACAGAAAATGTGTGTGCGTAAGCGTAAAACAAACGTATGTGTCTGTGTGGGTGAGAAACATGCTCAATCATTTCCTCATTGTGCTTCATAGTGTCCCAAGCAGCAAAAACTTTCTCTTATCACCTGCACCATTTTGCATCCCCAATGTGATCAGAAGGAGGAAGCCCAACACACGCGTACAAACACACACTTTGCTGTTAATTCATATCACATATTTTTGGCACAAACAGAAGATGACAGATTACATGTTAAATACTCAGAAAGATATGTCGCAGCCTTGCCTGATAAGCATTGTCATATCTGGCCAGTTGTGATTGCCGTGAAGATACTGCAGCTGTGGGACAAAGTAAGTAAAAGGCTTTGTGTAATCCTTGTCCAATTTACTGCTAATTATGAAATGAAGTGGTATTTGCGAGTTAACTTAATGAAAAATATGTGTTAAATATGTTTTTTTTATACTTTGATTGGCATGATCTGAATCATTGATCAGGGGTAAAATTTGGGCTCAGTAATAGTTTTTATCTTTGGGTCTGTGAGATGCACTAGGGGGCAGTGTTTGTCTAGAACTTTGTGTGACCTCTAACAATTTTCAAAATGTAAAAACCTGGGCCTCATGTGGGGTGACCTTAAAGAATTGATGGCAAGAAATCCCAGCTGTAGTTACACTGGCGTCACCCATTGATCCTAAAGTAGAACTGAATGGTGACAGTCGCCATGTGGGAAATGCTAATTCAACAAAAAGCAGTGACGCAGGGTTGAAGTGGGTCTTTAACCCCCTGACAAACAGCTCCAATAAACCTGCCTCATTATGCTAAACTTGTAACCTTCAAACAAATTAGTTAAAAAGAAATCACCTCTGCACAGTGTGTTGGTTTTTAGGGGCAGCCCCAAGTGGATACTGAAGGAATTACATTTTTTGGCACTTAAGCATTGGCTCTATTTTCTTATACTTGCCTGGTTTATATGTACGATGAAGAATTAGGGCCACAATAAAAAAAATTAGACTTTGAGATTAAAGTTAATTTATGAGAATAAAATCAAGAGTAACGAGAATGAAGTTGTAAGTAATTACTTAATAGAATAAAGTCGCAGTAAAAATCATTACTTACAAGAATAAAGTCATAATAAAATCATTATGATACTTATGATAATGTGGTGCTGATGTGCCAAAAGATGAAGTATCTCCTTGTTTGAGAAACCTATATTGAAGTACATTTTTTACGAAATGCTCCATAGCTCTCATTTCAACAATTGTCATCTTAAACAACAGGTTAGAATATAAGAACTTTATTCTGACTTAACTCTCGTTAGTGATTACTTTACTACGACTTTATTCTTAAGTATTAACTTTATTACGCCTTTTTTCTCGTAAGTTATAATTTTATTACAACTTTATTCTCGTAAGTAATGATTTTATTCTCAAAAATTAATCTCAAAGACTTAATTTTGATTTTTTCTTACTGTGGCCCTAATACTCCATCGTATATATGCACACAGGTGTTTTCATGTATTTTACCCAAAGGACCTCTTTTATGTCGCTGGTTGGAGTCCACCTTACTCAAGTTACATCTTCTCCAGTTTAGCACAGACTTCAAGCAAAACTTAGATGTTAATAAAAAAAAGCAAACAAGATCATCAACGATGGGTCTGATGGTTTCTAAACAGTTCATGTGAAAGCCTCTAGCTGATGCTTGGTGTTGGATAAAATACCTTACAACTCAATGGAGAAAGAGCATTTGTAAACATTTTCTACAGCAAAAAGGAGGGGGAGGGTTCACAAATTATAGGAACAAACAAAAAAAGCTTTTGTAAGTATGCAACTCTGCAAAATGTGCAAAAATATTTCAGAGTTCTTAATCATTTTAATGTCTGAGTACATTTTGTACTTCCTCATTGTCTAACATGTCAAAGGAGAATGTGTCACCCTACCCACGACTATCTGCATGTACTTAACACTTCATTCATAAAAAAGAAATTCCTTCACCATTGTAAGATCATTTACCATAAAGTAGTGACTCCTTTGATGACAGTAAAGAATGCCTTCGCTCAGGTTTAGTTGTTATATTTAGCCTGTGTTTTGGCTCAGTGGGCATGGAAATGAATTCAAAGCAGGAACTGGTTGATTATAGGCTGCTTTGTGTGCCTTGCCTCTGAACAAACAAATTAGAGGAAATAAACAAGAGAAGTTGCCAGGGGGAGACGGAAAAATGAAGGCGGAGGAGAGACAAAGGTGTGAGGTTGATCTCAAGTTTAACTCCATCCTTCACAGCCCTGTGTGGTGAAGGTTCAAGTGGCACATAGATGAATTTATCTCCATCATGTGTTGGAGTGTCAGTCTCGGGGGGGGGGGGGGGGGGCTTATCTGAAACAAGCTAATTTCAGCAGGCGAGATCTTTTAGACTCAAAAGTAAAACAAAAAAGCTTTAGTGTCTCGTGCTTCTGATCAAAACTGTAAAGGAGACGAGAAAGTACAGAAAAGAGTGGAGGAAGGTGTCACCATTTGACTCAACACGTCATACACTAGAAAGATGAAACCGATACTCTGCTGCTTCAGGGGAAAGAAACAACTTGCAAGCTTGGTCAAATATTATTATCTTGAAGCAGACACATGTTGATTTTCAAATCTAGATAAATGAAAAGTTATTTATTTTCATCCCCCAATATTAATCTCTCTTTTAGCTCTGGTTGTCCTCCACTTACAGGGAGGGAAATGCACTCAGTTCAGGGCATTTTACTGTTTGCAAAATGTTGCTAGTGAATATCACATGCCCTGTAAAGACACAAAGAGAGTTATTAAGTCTCCTCTGTCCTCTGTAAGGAATTCCTGTTTGGTGTGGTCCTATTCATGCAGTCAGCTTTCACTCAGGGTAGTGTATTCAGCAGCTACAACCTGTCCAACCACAGTAGTGCTCAATCTATCCCCTCGCTGTCCTTCTGTGGTGGAGATGCTTTACTTCCGCTAACATCCACCCATCAGTAGCAGGTGTCTCAGAGGCTACTTCTGCTTTTATTGTTGCAGCGAGCAATGCAAACCACAGATAGCTCATTCAAATGAGAGTAAACCCTGTGTCTATTTGTGCAGCGACAAAACCAAATGAGTAGGCAGCTTCTACGCAACACACATACTGAAATTAGCTCAACTCATCTCACCGTCACGGTTTTAATCCTTATTTGCTCCAGTTAAGCATAAGTCATGTCGGTCAGATTTGAAATTCAACAGATCTTTGATCGTCAAGAAGCCAGGTCAAGTCTTAAATCAAACTTTATTTATGAAGTGCTTTTCAAACAGAGGAAAAGCACTTTATAGATAAAGTTTGATCTCAACTTGATAGTATGAACATAATTCAGCCAGTTTTATTGGATTAATCAAATTAGAAATTAAAGATTTGTGTACTTTTTAGGCTTAGACCAAAGCTTCATTATTTCGACTCTTGTGGCTGTGCTTCCATTCTCATGTCCTCCCTGAAGGTGATGGAGTACCTTGTTCCTGTATGTGTTTCCCATTTACAACCACCATTGGTTGTATGAAACCTGAGCCAAAGGTACTAATGTTAGAGTGAATTTCCATAATGACTTCAAAACCGGGCAGCCACTTTGCTTCATTTTCAGCTTAGTAGTTCAAGTAAGGAGTTGTAGAAGCTCATGATAGTCCTAAGGAATAGTTTGACATATTGAAGCCAAAATAGATTTGCTGTCTTGTTGAGAGATATCGCACACTTTAGATACACTTTAACCAAACAAAGGTACAATTTAAAGGGATATTTGGGCGTAAAACTAATTTAGGGTCAAACACACCACAACACCGAGTTAGACACCCCCTCTAGAGATGAATGTTGCTGACCACTTGCTTCTCTAGTTATATCAACTTTAGTAATGACCGCATGATAGTAATACACAGCGGTCTGAGGAGCCATAAACAAACCTCAACCAAAACGCCACTCTATAGCCACAAATAATGCTCAGAACAGCACCTAACTTCATCAACGGTACATAAAGGGTTCCAGCCACAGCACTAGCCACCATACATCTTTTTAGCTTTGCCTGATTTTTTTTAGCAAAGAGACTAAACACAACTCACCCACTCTCTTCCAAAATATTTATGCTATTAAATTTAAAGGAACAGTTCTTACAGACGTCTGTGCAGCCCAGGCGTGTGCAGTGTTACAGCTAAGGCCAGAGCAAAGTTGATTCAATGTTCACCAACATGATTCATGAGTCAGGGCTAGGCTCAGATATAAATAGAGTACAGTAAACTTACAGTACATACATCAACACTCTGTATGTAGTAGCACACATTCATACATCACTCATTGCACAGTGACAGAGGCACTTCCTCTTTTGTCAAGTCAAGCCTCAGTTTAGACGGAAAAGCAAGAAACTCTTATCACCAACATGTCATCTAATCAGGAACACAAAAACAGCAGCCTCGTTAGCTCGACTCCTGTTGATGGGCGATGTGTTGCACATGTCAGATTAGCAGATGAGGTTTGAATGTTTCCTGAAAGCCCGAGTTTTGGTGTGAAAGATGTTTCTATGAGTAGAAACACAGAAACCACAGAATGTGTGTTATGCAAAGGACTGAAAAAAACTCAAAGCCCAGTGAAATTTTTTAGGTGTAACAGTGAGTGTTAGGAGCAAGTAAATCTGAGTGTGAAACCTTGTGTAAGTCAATTTTATGTAGAAGTGTGAGTGAGTAGGTGGACTGCAGGAGCAAACCTGTTGCTTCTGCATCCAACTGGAACTTTTTATTCTTCTATTTTGAAAGCAAAGTGAAAGCACAGACGTTTTGACCTGTCAGCAGCTATCACATTGCATCAGCCTTTTAAAAAACATATCTGTAGATAACTTGCAGAGCATTTAGTGCATGCGGGGGGTTGTCTTATCACTGGTGTGTGCTTTACTTCTATGAGGTTCTGAGGGAGTGAGGGTTATGTTTTCATTCCTCTCTGCTCCTTAGAGAGATCTCACAGGCTGTTTTCTTGTTTGGCTACACAATGCACCCTTTCACCCAGAAATCAGCTTGTGTGATAATTTTCAGAAACCTCTGGCAATAAAAGGGTTTCCGTGGGTATCTGTGTCATCAAATTAAGTTTTAAAGTGCTAAAATCACAGCCGTGCAGGCTAAGTAGTGCTGTAAATACAGTATGTGAGACTGTCCTCAAGGATTTGACAAGGGACATCACAATTTTAAGGTTGATTTGCAAAATTTGGTGCAAGTACAGACACTATTTTTAAAAATGTCCTTTTTCTTTTTCTTCCTCTAAGTGACTGATTCTAATTTGAGTTGCAATTGAACTTATAGTGATTGTACAAAATCTTAAACCTTGAGCCATTGGCAGATGTATTCAGTTTTGTTCTGTGGCTCTTGAGGTTTTGCTCTTGACAGTGAGACCGTCTCCCTCTGCCTCTCTGTCGACACCTTCACTTGGGTATCAGTCAGGGCCTGATCTGTTTTCACGTTCGGTTCACTGAGAGTAACAGTGACTCTCATTTTCATACCTTAATAGGCAACAACTCTCATGTCTGTTATCAGAACTTGTACTCTGAATGTCTTCCTGGATAAAGGTTGTACCTGCAACATCAAATACAGACGGTTTGGTTTGGGGGTCACGCTGGTTTACAGTTTAAACTGATGGCTTTCTGTAAGATGTTGCATCAGGGTGCAGTTGGGTGGTGACAGCTCTTGTTTAGGTGCCACTGAAGGGTTAACTGCCTCACACTGTGAAGCTTACCGGCACCTAACGGCTACCACAAGTGCACCATACAGCACTGCTGTGGGGTTTTTAGTCAGAGCTACTGGTTTCCAGTAAAGACCTGCGCCCAGTGCCTTCAGAGCAGAGGAAGTGGTGGTGGAGTCTGAAAGTCTTTTCAGATGGAGACAAAAGTTTTCATGCATCAGTTGAAAAAAGAAAAAAAATCAGTCTCACATGCATTTACATAATTGCTTTTTATTTCACTTAGCCAATTTTACTGCCATTTCCTGAGAGCTGGAGGGAGAGGTCAAGGGTCAAAGCAACAGCACCCTACAATTAACAAAAATTAAAGCTCTGAACTAAATATTTAGAGTTAGTTATAGAAAATTAGAACAGGCTCAGGTGCTGACAGGCTCAAAGACATATAAAAAAGACCCATTTTGTTTCTGTATGTATTTATTTATTATCAATTTATTGTTAAGGAACAAAGGAACCGTAAATCATGTGGAGCGAATACACAGGCCTGTGGCGCCACTTTGTGGAAGAGCAATGTTGTTACACTGAGCGCATAAATTCACATGTGCTGTAAACGCAAGAGCAACGCTACTACTTAACAAATAAATGCAACATTGCTGGTCACATTGTATTCGGATTGTGGAGTAAAATTTTCTCTTATCGATGTCAAACCTGACAAAATAAGAAGACAAAATGAGTGACAACCAATAAGCCATGAAAGTCTCCCATACAGCCTGATTTTCTCAGTTGTTTTCTACTGCCAACCTTTAGGCCTTGGACACAGGAGTACTTTGCTGCCACCTGCTGGTGAATTTAAAAGTTGACGTAGTATAAACCATCTTTCAAAGTCTGATAGTGCAAACCCATACCCACTTTCTAAAACTTTATATAGTACCATTATTATTATTTCCTTTTACTGTATATCTTCAGCTGATTTCATACAGATTTGTTTTTTTCAAACTTGAAAGATTTTACTTTTCTCATTTTATCTTTATTGTCTCACACACATTCAAAGCTTAGGACTTCCTGATCTCACATTTGTTTACGAATCAGTTTGTTAAACTGAACCAAAAAGAGAGCGATTGCAGAGTTTGGGTTGTAGAAGTAGGTATGAGGCTTCTGGCTGAATTTACCTTGCTACTTTTTCTGGCTTTTAGTATAAAAGAGAAAAAAAAAACATGAGAAGGTGAAACAAACTGTGGTTACATGTAAATATGCCTGTGTCTGTGTGAATGCATTACAACCAGCATGAGTGTTTAACATTGACTAATGAGTGAGACTGTATATATTAGGGAGGTGTACTGTATGTATGAACGAATGTATGAATTAATGTAAAATCTGGTGCATTTGTTTTAAGATGTATTTTCCTGGTATTTCTAGCTGTTGCCAGGAGGGGGCAGTGTTTTCCAAGTCATCCCCATCATCCCCAATCCTTGTGCTGGGATTGTAGATCAGTGTGTTTTTACCCCCCAGCACTCTATCAGTGGATTCTTTAAACACCTTTAATTTCCAGAGTAACCCTTTTGAAGCTCTGCCCCCTTAGGGGTAATAGGTGGTATTGATTGGTCGGTGGGTATCAGCTGGCTGTATTGACTGACATAGTTAAAACAACAATGGAGCAGAGCAGTGAGAAGCAGTCCGCTTTGGTTTCACACAGAAGATCAGCTCAGTGAAGGGAAGAGACAGCTGAGGCTGCGCATTAGTCTGATTGAGGGTGTGGATGTGTTTGTCCTCACACTGAATATTGACTAAGTTGCAGTAAAAATATCCTGGGTTCAGTGGGACTGACAAGTAGCTGTTCAGGCCCCCTATCTTGACATGTTGTTCATTACTTTAAGAAATGTACAGCTAAAAATTTGACAGTATCAAACACTAACCTTTCATCAAGGTGCTGTTGTAGACTCACATTGATTTACTTCCCAGTTATCAAATAACAAACAAGCAAACCAAAACGAAAATCACTGAGACACTAACAAGGATTTAAATGTATGCATTAAGAGAGGAAAACACATCATGAAACTACCAGCTTTTTCCTTCCATAGCTTTTTCTCAAAGAATACCGCTCAATTTATCCAATCTTTTTAAGGTATATGTAACATTTTATGTATGTTTTTTTTTTTAAACCAATTAATTGTTGAGAAAATTAGGTGCAGAACAAAATTGTTGTTTTGCCCCTGCCAAACAAAAATGTTAAATCTGACATGAGAATTTAAAAAAGATAATACCAACATTTAACTACCTTTTACCACTAAGAAATAAAAAGCGGTCAAAGTTAATTTTTTTGCTGTGGATGTAACTGTGTCCGGTAAAACAGATGATCATTGATTCTTTGGTTCAACTTTATTTCCACACAGACGGACTGTCTGTGCCCACTTTGTGTGTGGTTTTTCTGCAGTGACAGACACTCTTCAGTGATCAGGAAACTTTGGCATCTTTGTTCAGTCTGGAAACAAATGAAAGCCAGACACCTCCTCTTGTTGTGTCTGGTTTGCTTTGTTGACTGATATTCACATGAACAGAAACTGCAGGCTTGTCTTGTGAAGTTTGCGTTCTAATGAAACTTTAGTGTTATTTTTTCCAACCCTTTCATGTATATCAGAAAAACAGAATCACAAAATGAATCACTCAGCAGTTATTGTTTAATTGATCTGTGTGTAGGATCGTTTCATCACAATCAACCCCCTGGAATGATTCGTGAATAACAATCTGATCATTTAGATGCAGATTTGCTCTGGACTTACTTTTGGTTTTTACACATTTTTTAAAAATACCTTTCTCAGAAGCTTCAGAAAATGATAATTTAAACATTTCTCTGCACTTTTGGTCACTTGACACACTGTAGTCTGCATATAATTTTCATGATAATTTTTTTTCTCTGAACGGAATAAACAATTAGTTTGCTGTTAGAAGAAAAATCGTTTGAAATAAATAAATTGATACTTCTCAGTTAGCCCTGTTAAGACTGTGTTTCAGTAACACAAAAAACACACAACAGATGAAGAATAAAACATTAAGAACAAAGACAAAGCTTAATCAAAACCATAGTGGATCACAAAACCAGAATTTTTTTACATGACCTTAAAACATTTCCTAAAGACACAAAAGTGTTATTAGACAGAGACCCTGTATTTGCTGTAATACATGATGGGCAATTGATGTTGATTGTTGATTTTACTTTAACTTTGCAAACAGATCAATGAGATATTTGGTGCGTTGTTCAAAAGAGAATTTTTTTTATGTTTATTAAATGGACCGAAATTTATGTTGATGCCTTTTAATGACACATAAAATCAACCAAGACCATCAGCGACAAGATTAATGCATATCATCTGCTGGTGATACAAAATGAAAATGGTATTAACGTCATGTTACCCACAGCAGTGACTGAGACAGTTGTATTTGAGGTGTTTGTGTCATTGTTGGGTGGTTCCCTGTGAAGCAACTGTGGGCAATGATATCAATCTAAAGGTTTCACTGACTCACCGGCGGACCCTCTGTGAAAACACAGGCCTCCCACCTAGAGCAGCAGTCCTGGTGGTCTCACTCAGACGTTAATCATAGTTTGATCATTAGCACACACACACAGAAATCTTGGAAAATGCACAAAACGTCCCTCCTACAAAATCACTTGATGCAAACACAAGCAAACCCACAAAGACTTCTAAACCACATTTTCTGCTGGGAGAGTGCCTCACACTCCTCCCTCCCCCCCAACTGTCCCGAGTGTCTTGGTGGGCTAATCAGAAACACAATAGTGTCTCAGTGCTCCACCTGGAAACTAATAGTGTTTAGACTCTGAAGGCGGTGAGTCAGATCCTCTGCAGCCCTCTGACACATCTCAGACTCTCCCGGCCGGGATGGAGATGAAAAAGGAGTCAGGGGTTTGAGTGGAGATGAAGGGAATGTAGAAGGAAAGCAGTGGGAGACAAAGGAAAGGGCTTAAAATAGAATAAAAACTCAAACGAAAAGTAAATCTGGGGCAACCATTAGTTCTGGATGAGGCTGTTATGACTATCATTGATGCTGTGGCTAGTTTATTCCAATATTTATGCTTGATTTAATAGTGCACATTTCCTACAGTATGTTTGTACTGTGTTAGGTGGAGTTTTCCACTTTCTAGACTCCTTCTATTTATCAAAATTTGAGCCTTACGCAACAAAAATTCAAGCTCCGACTACCCAGCCTCTGCTGAGCTGCTTTATGAAAGCGACCTTTGGACTTCCAAAGCAATAACCTACCTGTTAAACTTCATATGACTCATTTGTGTGGACAGCTTTGTAACTCCCAAAACAGAGGCTGAACTGAACTGTAGGTGTACCACTTAGATGTATTGCAATTTCTATTATGACACAGTACTTTTACAGTTTATTCCCACACTCCACACTGACACCCAGTGGCATCTTTGTGCTAGTGCAGAAAGTATTGGGGCCTTTTCATAGCAAAGGGCGGATAGTATTGTTCATCTGAAAAGCTTGTCTTTTTTCAAAATAGTGTTTTATGGAGTTAAGAACTGCAAAATGCAACGCCTCAGATCAGTGGTTCTCAACTGGTGGGTCCCGACCCAAAAGTGGGTCACAGACACGTTCTGGATGGGTCATGAACAGCTGGTCAAAAAAGTAAATATTTAATGCGATGTTTGTTAGATATTTGAAATTTTCTGTATATGCAACTTCAGTAGTTGTCTTCCTCATGTTGTCCCCTTCATGTGCTCTGAATGCATTTCAATCAATAAAAGAAGTGGATTTATGTTAAAGATTAGAGTCTTTAAAGGTTTTTTTTATTTATAAAAAATAAATTTGGTTGGTTTGAATCATATAAAAGTGGGACGCGACTTAAGGACCATGGGAAAATGTGGGTCCAGAGTGAGACCAGTTGAGAACCACTACCTTAGATCGATTGTCTTTACGATGGTAGGTTTTCTCTCCCTCCCTGGAGAGGATGAGTCTGCTGGGTGATGAATATTATAACCATATGATATCTGTTCACCCTTGTACAATTCTAAATATAATGTGACATTAACAGAAAGAGGCCATCACTTAATGCTCGATGTGGATGTTGATTCTTTCCCTTTATTTGTGAAATCTCCCAGACATCGCCTAATTAAGTTTCCACGGTTAAACTTCACCAGACAATTTGTTCCATTTTCTCACACAGCAGCCAGTTATGGTGACTTCAAGTCTGGGGAGACAGAGGAGGTAGTGTGGTTTTGAGGCTGTGGAAAGGACTGAGGGGGAACATGAGTGATGGAAATATTCTGGGGAAATAAAGTGTTTTTTAAGACTAGATTTGAATAACTTCAACACACTGAAACACTTAAACACAAAGTCAAACAAGCTACAGTTAGAGTTTAGCTTTTGGTTTTAACACATTTTCTACTTTATGTTTATTTCTTATGATCACATTGGTGTGAACTCTGTTTTGAAATGACCTTCATCAAAATATAATAGGTCAAACAGTCCAATATGAATGAAACCTTTTTTCACTACAGACTGTATTCTGGATCTAATTTTGGATTTTAAATAAATCACATTCACACTGTCTTGTGCGGAAATACCCCGAGACTCAACCCTCTCTGACTTCTCCTGATGACTGTAATGAGCGAAGCATGAGAGCTCCTGTCACCTGCTGAGTCAGTGAGACCCTCTGCAGAGTGATGATGAGCAATGTCTGGTGACTCATGCTGCCTCCTTTATCAGTCAGTGCTCATGTGGGAGAGTAAACACCTGAGATAACAGAACATCAGTGTCAGCTTCTTAGCTCATCACTCAGGTTCATAAATCAAATAAAGATCAACATTTTTATTCATTTTGTCACAATCAAGAGATACAGATGACCTGATGCCACACAAAAAGCCCACCAAGAATAAACTCCTTACTCTGAAGGTCGGCATCTCTATTGCAGACGAACAAACCCACACAAGTTAAAGGGATATTCTGGCGTAAAATTAAGTTGGGGTCAAACACACCGTAACACAGAGTTAGACACCCCCTCAAAAGATGAATGTTGCCGACTGCTTGCTTCTCTAGTTATACCAACTTTAGTAATGACCGCACGATAGCAATAAACAACGGTCCCAGGAGCCATAAACAAACCTCAACCAAAAAGCCACTCTATAGCCACAAATAATGCTCAGAACAGCACCTAACTTCATCAACAGTACATATAGGGTCCCAGCCATAGCATTAGCCACCAAACACCTTTATAACTTTGCCTGATTTCTTTAGCAAAGAGACTAAACACAACTCACCCACTCTCTTCCAGTAGCCGCTTGTTTGTACGTAGACCTCTGGGCAAGTCCATCGACTGCAGTGAGGTGACGCAGCTCAAGGAAGAACATTTATGATCATTACTTTATCATTTCCTTGAAGTAATAATCATCATATTAATCATTTTACACTGCAGACGTGGTAGTTCTTCTGCCTTAGCGTCTCAGTCTGATTGCATTTCCATGAAGAATATCCCTTTAACCCACCAAAACAATATTTTAACATTTCTCAGCTCAGCACAAAAGTATTTCATTTTGGAGTTGATCGGCCAAGTGCAACCATAACAATTCAAAGTTAATGTTTCAGAGCACAATGTTCTTTGCAGCTCTGGATCCAAGCTCATCTTACCACTGCACATTGTCAAATAAAATGTTCTGAACATCCAGGAATAATTTGACAGGAAGACAGTCGGCAGGCACTGAAAGAACATTTGCCAAGCACTACTTTCAGCCATAAGTGGTGACTTTGTAGGACAAGTAATTATATGGCAGTTTATGAAGAAAATTTCTGCCCAGAGTCTTAAAGGGTGCATGTTTCTATATAAAAAGAAGTTCATTCGTGTCTTTGTAAACGCTACTATAGGACACTTTAAATAATCGTACAAGCCAGACAAGTCTGATGCTTTTTTTGTCTTTAAAACTTTAATTTTAGCTCAGAGAACGTTTTGTTTTATTTGAGTACATCCAGTATATCTTAAAAGCACACTGTTGCTGTTGGTGCCATGAAGCCAAAAGTGCACTTCATTTTGAGATAATGTGTCATATGTAACCTCCTTAACTCATCTGTTGACTCAATCTCCTACAATCCTCCTACAAAGAGCACTTTCATGAGCTGGCAGTTTTTTAACTATTTCTTATCTTTGCTACCACTCCAAAGCTGCAAGTGAAACTCATGTAAACATGTTCTTGGATTCAACTCATGCTCAGCAAGTCTGCCCATAATCTGGGTGTCATGACTGATGACCAGCTGACCTCTAATAGGGTGACCATATGTCCTTTTTTACCCGGATATGTCCTCTTTTTGGGGGCTGTCTGGGTTTGTCTGGCTTTGTCCGGGAAAATTTATAAAATCCTTCAAATGTCTGCGGTTTTGAACATCAGTTTCGAGTTTGTGTCACGTGGACTTACTGTGTTAGAAGCACGTAAAAGACACTTGATCCAACCTGAAAAACTCTCAAAATTAACTTTGTGCGACTCCGTGACTCTGCCCCCACGTAGTCGTGTCCTCTTTTTGGGAAGTCAGAATATGGTGACCCTACTCATAAGGTTCATATGGTCTCTACAGACAGTGTCACATGATAGAACAAATAATGCTGAAATACATAGCAAACACCAACGGTAGCTAGAAAGTCGCTGAACGCTAGTTAGCTGTTGCCTGATGGTTGCTGTCAAGTATGTTGTTTTATCATGTCGTTGCAAATCCCATTACTTTTTGCCTGGCGCCACCTTTTATTAAAACCATATAAAACATGAACACCCATTGGCTCCCGAAGAAGCGTTGCTTTGTTATGTACGCAAAGATCTTTGTCAAATTAGTCATCAACTAGCGGTAGCTGTCGGCAGCAGGTGTTTCATCTTGAGGTGGTTAAGCATGGCAGATGTCTTGTTGTGCTTCAGTACAGCCATGCATGAATAACCTATAACTGTAGCATTTGTGTCATTTGGAAGTATTTCCATACACCTGATTGTCAAGCCTGTTTAGCTTGGGCCTCTACCTGCATCTCAACGCCAAGGTCAGCCCCCTTCCTAGTGAGATCCCCCATTTTGTCTGCAAATAAGTTGACTGTTGCCAACAGCAACAGACTAGTGGTTAGAGTAGCCAACTAGTTGATTAGTTGGTGAAACCCCCAAATTCTTTGCTTTGTTATAAAATCAAAAGATAAGTTATTTAGATAAAAAAAAAGCCTTCATACTTGTGTTACAAATGAAATAATAATACTGTGTGCGTCATCTCACTCTGGCTCTTGACATGTTGTGAAAAAATGTTCACAACAGTGATGATGCTTTTTATTTTCAGGTTAGATGGTTTTCTACCAGGAATTGATGCTTACAGTCTGCAGCCAGTGTGCCTGTTAACACTGCAGAGCTGTCATATCCTGTTCATTGCATTAAGCTTGAAAAACAAGGCCAAAGTTGCTTTCGTTACAATGCTACTTCCCATTCTCGTTAATGTCTGTAGGTCTTAAAATAATATGAACATCATGTCCACATCTGTACCGTCCTCTCTGTGTCTGTAGCATCTAAATACATGTGTGCGCTTGTGCGAGCTGAGTAAAGTGTGGGAACTGCAGAGGAGGATGTGTGTATTTACCAAATTCCCATGACTTCCACCGGATGAGAGACTGAGTTGGACAGGCAGGAACTCATTTTATCGCAACCACCCCAGAGAAAAGGCTGATATTTGAAGTGAATTCAAAGTAGATCATAGAAATATGGTCAAGTCTTGTATGAATCCTCTTTTTTGGACAGGGATCGGGTTGACACACAAATATTGCTTACTATGTGCGAGTATCTGTGGGGTTAAATTTGACTGTACGAGAAGCACAAATAAATACAGGATTCTCAGGATGACACAATCATTCAGTTTTTACGTGTCACTCTACAGGTCCTGGGCCAATATGTCTAACCTTGTGCTAGATGACAAGATGCCAAATGTCACAGAAAGTGCGGGTCGGGTCAAGTGTGCAGATGTTTGCAGAGTGCTGATTTGCAAGAGACTAGAGACAAAGAAAATGACATAAAATGAAACCATTTCCAGTCATGCCCACGTGGATTAAAAAAAAAAGATAAAATCGAGAATGGCCTAAACCAAAGTAGAAGCTCAGATCAAGAAACCAAGTGTTGCTCATCCTGAATGATTAAAGGGTCACTTGTCTTAAACCAAATGGTCTGAAACTGTACATGTCAAGTCTCACTTTTGCCCATATGTGGGTTTGAATTGTAGAGGCTCAATTTTCCACCAAGAACATGTTTACAGGGTAGCAGCTATCCCTATGTTTAACAAAGCAAATACTC
Source organism: Xyrichtys novacula (assembly GCA_962446985.1). Classification (NCBI taxonomy): domain Eukaryota; kingdom Metazoa; phylum Chordata; class Actinopteri; order Labriformes; family Labridae; genus Xyrichtys; species Xyrichtys novacula. The sequence goes on along the minus strand of OY660874.1, from coordinate 17,111,709 downwards.
TTATAAGGAGCTCTTAATCTTGTATTCAGAATTTGATTGAATGAGAAATTAAAGACACAGTTTGATAGTTTTTTTTACTCATTTGGTGGAACTATTGCTCGGTGAATTACAGCTTCCAAACCAAAGTGAAACCTTTGACTGTTTCAGGAACATTTTTGTTTCTTTTCAGATTAAACAAACAAGATACAGTACGTGATTTTGTAAACTGTTGGCATGCTCATTTTCCAGAAAGGGCAAGGCTGTTTCCTTTGCTGCAAGATTTATGCTAAGCTATGCAAAAACTGCTGGCTCTTGCTCTTCACTCAAAGGCTTAGTTTTAGTGAATTAATGGCCACTGGACACAGGTCGTAATTACAGATGCTGTAGCAGCAAATTCCCTGAGTGCATCAGATGAGCAGGGATGTGCTTAAATATTTATTAGCATCTTCATTTAAGAGTTAAAACACCTCCACACTGCCCTTAGACGCTTTGGGACCACGACCATGTCCTCACTCGCGTCCTCTTCTTTTAAATCGAACAAAACTCAAGGCATGCCGGACGTCAACTTGTTTGCGGCCTTGAAGTATGCCCTCTGTTGGATCAAAAGGAAACTACAGTTGACGGTCTGTAGCAGTGATAGACTGTCCAGTCTGAGTTTAAGCAGGTGATTTAAGTTAAATATGATTGATTACAACACATTTAAGACATATTGGAATTTGAGTGAAGATTGGAAAATATAACAGTGTTGTTTCTTTTAGAAATTACATTGGTTTACTTTAACACAAAGGCTGTGTCATTCTTCTGAGTTTACAAAAGTTTGCTAACATTTCTTGTTAGCTAGAAAGTCATATTACAACATGAACATATAGTCTGGATGTAAAGCAGACTCATCACAAACTTTTTTACAAGATGGAAAAAATGCTCTGGGAATTCTGGGAAAATAGAAGTACCATGACTGAATTTAGCAGGAGGCTGGGCCGTTTCTCATGACACACACACTGTGAGGTCAGTTCATGGGTTGACTTCTCAGGCTTTCTGTTATACAAACAAAAATAGAGCAAGCATGTTGAAGCTGAACGACTAAAAAAGAAGACATTTCTCAGTAAAAGCAGATTTTTCTTTTTTTATACATGTGAATGCCTTTGAGTGTGTTTGTGCTTGCCTCTCAAAGTTGGCCACTCATTAGTAGAGAGCTTTTGGAGGAAGTGGTGGTTACCGATGACTCAGCCAAGCCATGCATTTCATTCTCTCGCTCCCCACTCTCTCTCTCTCTCTCTCCTCTCTTTCTGTCATCTGCTTTTCTGTCTACATTTTATTCATTCCTCTTTCCCTCTCTAGCCCTTTTCATTTTCTGTTCTCTTGGTCTCCTTTCCCTTTTCTTTCTCTCTTTTTTCCTGACTCATCCTTGACCTTTGGGGGGTTATTTCAGTGTGTGTGTGTGTTTTCTGTATGGAAATGTGTCTGTGTGAGCAGCATACTCAGCAATGTGTGTGGGAAGATAACTGGCTTCCTTCAGAGTGATTAAAACATTCCTTCTCTCTTCTTTTTCCTGTCTTCTCTCTCTTTCGCAGCCTTTCATAGTCCTCAGTGAAGACTTTCTGATGAAGAGGAGGATGAAGACCGACAAACTGGTGAGTGGAGACAACCCCACATCATTTTCTTACACTTTGGCTGGCATTTATCAGGCTCAAATTGAAAGCAGGTCAAAGAAACTCTTTTTGAGTTTGGATACTGGGGCATGAGGAAAGTGCGCTGTTGCTCTAGTTTAAGCTTTCCAATAAGAGAGTTTAGTTAAACGGACCATTTTCTAGATTTCAAGTGTTTATTTAAAAGACTGAAGAAGATAGAGGGCTACACAGCAGGATGAATGCGAGAGCCAGATGGAAAATATTGCAGATGTTTTCCGATTTGACTTTTATAACAAACCGAAACGCTTTTTGATTTGTCTTTTAAGTATGTTTCCGTATCTTTAAAGATTCTGTAAAGCAGTTAATCAATCCCTTTTGATGGTAAATAGAGTATCATACAGGAGTTTCCTCAAAGTAGGAAATAGCATAGCATGTGAGAACTGTTTCCACCCTGCAGTAATGGGAAAAAAAAAACAAATAGAAACCTTTACAGAAAAAAGCAACCTTGAGGACGATTGCGTTGAGTTTTTGGCAGCTGATAAGTTGCGGCAAATATCGACTAAATTTGGCACGAGGCAAGTTGCCCGCTTCTCCAAACTTAGTCATGCAATTATGGTGTGACACACTGACCGCACCTGTGAAGGGCTGAAGTGAAAGTAGTGGTGTTCGATATCCTGATGATATTGCAGAATGTGCTTTGATAGAAAAAAGTCATTACAGAATTTAGAGGCATTTTAATCTCTCAGATCAATCTGTGTACAGGACTGAGTCTTTGTGTGACGTTAGTGGGAGTTTCATAATCTGCACTGAGGCATGTAACACAGGATCTTTGAGTGGTATGTTATATCTGCGTACATGAGACAATAACACGTTCTTTACTGCAATCTAGATTAAAAACTTTGTTTAGTCAGACATTTGCTTCTTGAGTCTGCACGACTTGCTTGTCCACTTTCTTCTTGTTTAAGATGTTCGATCATACATAAAAACGTATGATTGTTTTAAATGATACACTAATTGTGAAAATCAGGTACAATACTGAAACCACTTCTTGGAATAAAAGTTAGTGGTTAGATATAGCCTACTGATTTGGTTGCATTAAATTGATGCGATACAACTAGTAAACATTAGCTACCGACATTGGTGCATAGCACATTTTTTGATTGGCTGATAGGAAAATACTGACCCAAATACTGATGTTTAGCTAATCTATTGATGCATACATAAGTTTTGTCCGTGGCAATCACAGTTTTTTCGTCTAGGTCCATTAACTTGCACTAGCATGCTTCTTTAGACATGAAGGCTCTCCATGTCTTTATCTTGTATCTGAGAATATCAGCTCGACTCACATTTTCCACCTCCTTGCTACTCTGGTGTGCATCAGATGATTTGACAATGGTTTCGGCACATTAGATTTATTGCTGCATCAGCGAGTCTGATTAGATCTTTGTGCCTGACTTGTCATCATATGTATGTAGTCTGATGTATCTGTCTTTCCGTCTGACAGTCTAACACTTAGCTAATATAACTCTGAAACCATCGCCCCAGCAGATCAAAGGGAACTAGAAGTTAATTTTTTTCCATTTTTGTTCATTCCCTAAAAGCTTTTTACTGGACTGTGAACTGAAGAAGATGTGAAACCGAAATTTTGTCCTATTCTTGGCTGAAGTGTGACTTTAGCTGCCAAACATTTTGGCGTCTCTTTTGTCGTGTTTTTCACTTTATGATGTACCAAACTTCTGCAGGCGGGACAGTTTAGCACCAGATGTATCACTTCTACTACAGAGCCATGCTATAGTTTGGCATCTTCAGAAGATATAGGCTGGATGCAGCATATATTGCTTCCAAACCTGTATTAATGGTTCTTTCCCAGTTGTGTAATCCTCATACCATCACCAATGCTGGCTCTTCTGTCGCCATCATGTGGCATTGCTGTCTTGAGCCATCTCTTGATCTCTTCGAGTACTGCATGAAAATTGTGATATGCGTCACCAGTGGCGGATTTAAAGGTGAGGAGAGGAGCTGATGTGATTGGTGAAAACAGGTCTTGGCAGTGTTAAACCCTCTCCACGCCTTATCCCCTCCCTCTCTACTACTTATGCCGCTGGGAGGAGCTGAGTTAGGGAGGGGGGATACTTACGCCGGGCTGTGCCGCTCACCAAAATACCAAAGTATGCTTGGGCACGCCTTTTTGGCACGGCAGACCTGACTTATGCCCTTCTGCGCCATGCTGCCGGCAAGGCACGAAAATAGAGCCCATTCAGTTGGCCTTTGGCTTTGTGCCGAGATTTCTCTAGATTCTTTGAATATTTTAAAGATGGATGTTACTGATTTTACTCTATAGATGATGAAATACCCCAAACTTTGGTAGTTTTATGCTGAGAAACATTTTGTTTCTGTTTAACTGCCAGATCACACAGTCTCTCACACAGAGCTCAATTACTTGTAAGTTGGAGGACGTTCATCTTACTGTTCACACAACTTTTCCAGTGATTTGCTGTCCCCACCCCAACACTTGTTGAAATGTTTGGCTGGAGTCAAATTTAAACTCTGTTTTATCAAAAATATACATAGCATACCGACTTTTCTGAATTGGGGTTGTACATGTAGAGGGAAACTTAAATGCTCTTTAGCAAAATAAAATTTAGAAAATTAAGAGACACCTCATGGCTAATTTTTTTCTGTAGATTTGTATCGTCAATGTCTTTTAATCTATTTGGAATTGAAACTTGTAAAACCAAGAGCACTACATTTGGTGCTGTGGTGGATTTTGAGCTCTGCTGTTTTGTGGCTGTAGGCCTGTGTGTGTCTGTGTGTCAGCTCATGTGCAATTGTTCTCAAAAATTCACCAGAGGCCAGTTCATTTTAGTCTTTCATGCATCTAAAATTTAACTTTAGCCTGGGAGTTATTTTGCTGTCTTACAATGGTTTATAACAGGTTACAACATCTGCTGTACTATAAGAAGAAATGGCCACATGACATTAGATTTTACTTTACAACATATCTTTCAATGGACTGAAGACACAAAGAGCTTTCCTCCCTTAGACTCAGGAAAAACAATTCTTATTTGACAGACCATCTTCAAACAATGTTGATGAGCATATGAATGAAAACTCAGATGTTTTCGTGTTATCAGTTGTAAGTCTTAATATTAAGGGTATTTTTAACATCTTGATGCATTTTTATTGATCAGCATCTGAGAGGACAGAGAACATATTGAGGGAATACTAAGCTTCAACAACATTGCCTAATTGGTAGAGCAGACACAGCAAGACAACATCTAGCATTAGCATTAGCTAACCAGCAAATTTTACTGTTAATTTGGAAATTGCTCCAAGTCTATATCACTTACGAAGTGTTAACCCTTTCAAATAAGTACGAAGTTGATTCTCTACAATGCAAAGCAAGCTTGGATGTGGTGCAATGCTAACATTAGTTGTTGGTTAAACTCTAATTAGCCTATTAAATAGTCAAACTTTCGAACGTTTTACTGTAACCAATCAACAGGACAGGTCTATGCCATTGACAGTGTTGACCTATTAACTTTCTTATCGGGCAGCAAAGATCCCACAGGACAGGACTGTCCACAGCAGAGCAGATTCCAGTGTTAATCTGAAACTGACACTGATATTTCTAGAAAGTTCAGGGACTGTTACGTTAATGTTCATCATGCTTTCTCTTGCTGTTTTCTCTACTCTGCTAATCTAAAAGAGCCCCATTAATCAACTTAGCTGTCAATCAAGACCTAACATTCTATTTTTTTTTAGAAAAATAACTCGTTAACGCCTCTGGAAACAAATTTTGAACACAAATCATTATGATAAGAGCTAACTGATGTGACAGAGACCATTTTTGGGGAAGCTTTTATTTGATGCATATTTTGAATTACGGGTTTATCGATGCTACATTTATGGAGGGGGCGCGCTTTATGGCCTCTACTGCAGCCAGTCACCAGGAAAAATTGTAAATATTTTGGCTTCACTCTTGGGGAATTGGTGCGTTGCCTATTTTTATACAGTCTATTGTCTGAACATTTTCCCTCTGAACTCTGATTCCTTTTCAAAAAACTGCTGATATCAAACCCTATCAATGATCTCCTCATTTTCAGAACCACAGGTGATTGGTTGCCGGTGAACCAATTTACAGATGATGCATTAACTTAAATCTGTGTCTTCACCCAACCATGTAATAGTTGTTGGATTACCTTGACCTTCATATATGTCAGCGCTGATAAGTAGCCAGCTTTGAGATTTGGTTTAAAGATGAAGAAAAGGAAAAATTGCAGCTTCAGGAGGACATTTTTATATATTTGACACGTCTTTGATATTTCTTTGACTCTCCGTCTTGCCCTTTAGTCTTTTTCTCTCTCCCACACTCTTCATAATGTTATATAAGTGGTATCAGTTTCCATACCTTATCATAAGAGGATTTACACACACACACACACCCACACACACAGTACACTCACACCCACATATGCCAGCCCTGTTCCGTCAAAGCTCCCCTGATTTACGGTAAACGTGTGTTTTTGTCTTTTGTGGGTCTGGATCAAGTGATGCAGTTAGTTTTGGTATCAATTCTATGCATCTCCACCACTGAGAGAGACTGAGAGCAGTGCAGCATGGGTAGGTGTGGGAGGGCTATGACAGAGATGACTCAGCGTTCTGTTGCCGGGTAGAGACACGCCAAACACTCTTCAACCCCCATACATCTAAAATAAAAAAAGAGAAAAAAACTTGCGTGTCTGATGTGGCTGTCCTTCATATCACAGCCTCGAGTAAATACAGTTCTTATCTCATCTGAATGTGGATGATAGTTTTGCATGACAGCAACCATGCCTGAGCTAGTTCTGTGAAAATAATGTTATTGATTAACAACAAAACCAGGTAAAAAGGACATTATGTTGTTATGTAAGGGGTAAAGTTAGGAGGAGAGCAAACAACAGGAGACATGAGCAAATTTGGGCCAGATCTATAAATGTATGCATGCTTTGAAGTGTGCATTTATGTACTTGTATGAGCCTAGTACTGGTTTGAATCAAACTGGTTTTTGTTTGTCTAAACGTGAAACCATGACAATGTCCTTAAAATGCCTTCTCACTGTAGAGAAACATGAGTAAGTTACCTGTAGTTTTTCGAATGAGGGGTTGATTTACCGCATATAGAGGTAGACAGACTCATATTATGATTCAGGTTGTTTTTCGTAACTAGTTTAGTAAATTACCTGAGATTATAACTGTAAATCATTGTGAGTTTTCTGTACATGTCGTAGGTCCGGAGACTGTGTGTGCATGCGTCTGTTCTCATGAGTAAGATAACAGGTTTTAGAGAGGTAAATGTCACAGCTAAACAGCCAGTCAAAGTGAAAACAGTAGTGGGTCACTTTAGTTGTGTGGGCGTGCGTAGGTGTGTGTGTTGTGTTGCACCTTGACTCATCACAAATCTACGCTCTGAGATACAGTAAATGACTGAGAACTCTGGTTATTACTCAGGGGTTGTAAGAGAAGTCACAAATGACAACGACGTACACAAGAACTCATATTATATGTAAAGTAGTTGAACTTGTTGCCTGACATATGTTACTATTCCTACCCTCTTTGGGATAACAAGAATATTTCCTGTATTTTTAGGTTTTCTTATAGAGAAATAACAGAAATGGGAAACAATTATTTAGAGGATAGTAAGAGTATCTTACAGCTGATGATTTTATTATCTCTCTTTTTTTAATGAAGTAAAGACAACTTTTTGGTGATAACAAGCTCTACAAACTCACTGTTCCCACGCAGCATAAGCAAAAGTTCATAAATTGATCATTTGTAAGGCATCATAACAAAGTTGGCTTGAACAAACTTATATTTGTTCTCCCTTGGTAGGTCTTTTGGCATTTTTATTGCCAAATAATCTGAAAATAGTTTATAAAATCACCATTTTCATTCCAAATTTTGTCCAGTAAAAGCTTCTGAAATGAAGGGGCCTGGGGTTTGCCTTTGTCACATAATGATACTCAACTGAATATCTTTGACTTTTTGTTGATGACTCAGCTCTGCTCTGTTTTATACAGCACCTTTCACCCAAACACGCAGCCTAAAGAGCGTCACATTAAAACACCTGTGTTGATAACTTCAGCACCTGTCAATCATAAAAGAATGCAGCCCCAAGTCCAACACAAAATAAAAGACAGAAAGTGAGCATAGAAATAGACAGCAATAGAAAAATACTAATAAAAGACCAACCATGAAAGAAAGAGCTATTTATTTTGCCATTGTCAATATTTATGGGCAACACAGTTGAAAAAATAAATATTGAAAGTCAGCAGATGAATGAATCTTCAGATCTTTTAAAAACAGGCGGCAGATCTCATGAGACACAGAAGCAGGCGGAAAGCTGCAGGACTTGTGAAAAGATTGCATATGACGTGTGTGTAGTGATGGCAGACTTGCTCGAAGCTTTTATGTCGTGTGTGTTGTGTCTTTTACTGCAAGATACTAGGGCCAAGGCTTACAATTGTTTTGTGAAATTGTAATTCGGACATTATCTATACAATAAATATGATGTTATTTATGTTGGTGTTTTAGTTTCTTGTTTTGTTTTTACCTGTCTGTTAAACTTTATTCATGAAACATTTTTGAATCTGAATTGGCTTAAACTTTCGAGCAGCTTGTGGATTGACAATGTTTGATGACGTTAAATGAAAACTTTTCTCCTTTTTTTTGCTCTCAGTTCATCGTACAATAACAAAGCATTGTCAGGACTCTTGTATGGGTTGTGTTCGAGGAAGTATTAAGCCTTTACCTAAAACTCAATGAAAGTGGTAGCCTAATTCTGTGTTCAACATGTGATTTGAATAAATGAACAGGGTCTGTACATGTTAGAAAACTATTATTGACCATAAATATCAATCTAAGTGTGGTACTGAAGTGACTTTGGTCATGGTGTAGCAGGCTGATTTTGTGTCCTGTTGGTTTCTGGGCAGAGTTTGACTGCTTCCTCCTCTTCAACATTCCTCACACTGTTTGCCTGACTGTGGGTAAACATCTGTCTGTGGGTGTGAAAAACACCGACACCGTGTAGTAGACTGTCTGACATGACGCTCGGTAAATAACACTATATAGTAAAAATATAGAAAACAGTGACGAGCACAAACAACGATTGATGCAGTCAATTTCTGTCTCCACTAGAGGGCGGCATCGTCTCATAGAACTCAACCTGTTGACTCGTGCAGTGTTTAGCCCTGCTACAATCTTTTGAATTTACTCTGCTGACTGTAAAACACATTTAGCTTCATTTTCAATGACAGTTTTCGACGTTTAGTGTTGATATTTCGATGTAACACAAATTTTAAGTGAAACCAGCGACTACAAATCATAGTTTAACATAGAGTCTTTGTTTGCTTCAGTGGGAGCTAGTATCTGTTGAGTGTTGAGAAGGACACAGCGGTTATCAGGGAAACACCCAAGGCCGCATATAAAGAGAAAGAACCACCTGATTGTACCGATAATATTAGCCTGCTTGTGGTCTAAATGGTGTATCCATTTTAAGTATCACTAAAATTGACTTTATTTTGTACTTGTTGTGTTAACTACTCCGTAAAGCACTCATAGCTAACGATAGGCCTCCTTCAAACCACTGCTTTATCTCACATCTGCATCAATGACACTTTGGTAACTAAAGGGTGTACGTTCAGTAGTCGTTTTGGTCATTATTAATATATAGTTTTGCTTTGTAATAACTCTTAACGGGAATAATCGTGTCTCCTATCGTGTGGCTTTTGTGAGCCTGCAGATAAAATACGTATTTTATTTTGTTTGCACAGATGGGTTGGATTTTTACCGAAACAATAATGCAGAAAAAATGACACAAAATCACGGTACTAAGATATTAGACTTACCCTGTATTTAGCCTACTGAAATATATATATATATATCAGCCTCACATATAAAATGTAAAATGTTTGTTGAAAAAGTAAAATCTAAAGGGTATTAAAAAAAACATGAACAAGACTCTTAAAAATGATGTCACCTGGAGTTTTTCTCCTTCCAAAAAATCGGGAAAAAATTGCAAAAATCCTCGTTTTTTATATCCTATAATACGCATGAAAGTTCTTTATTCCATCGTCTTTTCCTTCACAGATGTTGGATCTAGACTCAGTTGAAGCTTCTTAAAATGACTCAAGATTAGTCACAAGATAGGCTTACACTTATTCATCAGAGGCCTGTGCTTGATTAGTAATCCCGCAATGACACTCTGGCTGTGATTTCTATCTTTTTGTCTGAGTATTGTATTTTCGCTTTTTGTTTTGCAAAATTTTAGTTTAGACCTGAAAAAAGATGTCTGCTGATCCTCTGCTGTCAAAACGCACTAAAATGTCTCCGCAGTTCATTAGAAAAGTCGAAGCAGTGTTTAGGAAAGAAATGTTACTTTACTGTGCGTCCGTGAATTATCCGCATTTTTCCTGAACCGTTGCGCTCATTCTTGACGCAGCGCGAGGCTATTTTGCAGCGAGTTTGCGCTTTTTATTACTGCTGTGTACCGTATTTAGCCTACATTTCTCACTTCTGTACTTATAATCGTCTATTTCAAGGAAAAAACTGATTGAATCTTAAAGTATTCCTCGTGTAAAACATCGAGCTCCAGTGATTTTGTTGCGTTGTGAGTATTTCATAATATAGACCTAAAATAAACTAGACACTGGAATATTTTACACCCCCGTGCTTTGATAAAAAAAAAATAGCAGGCTAAATTGATTAAAGTAAGATATTAATCTTAAGAAGAGGGGAGGAACACCCTCACATGATATGAAATGACTGCAGCATGTTGTTGACTGGTGTTTTATTTCTCTGTAAACATAAAAACAACAAGGAGCTGATAATGCAAATGTCACAGAGGCTTCCTGTGTGATGAGAAGGTAGACATTTGACATTTTGGTGTTGTTTTTTTCCTCCTCACACTTTCACACATAGAATCATAAAGCTCACTCAAGCAGGGATAAATAATAATTATCAGCAATCTTTACTTTTCTTAAAGATATGAAGATAGAGAGTGACCTAGATCAATGCAAAACATTAGATCTACTCGTATATCTATTACTTTTATTTGAATATGTTCAAGTTGAGTTTTTGAGTCAGATTGGCAGATTTATTCAATCCAACCACAAAGAGACCAAAGCAGGTAGAATACTGTTCAGTAATCTGATTATTATATTTGTACAATAATTCTCAGTCACATTTAAATACTTGAGTCTGCAGGGCTGATAAATGCCTCCTACTTAACTTCTGAGTCATGCCGCTCCATGAAAGAGAAATGTGGCATCAAGTCCTAAAACATCTTCAAACGAGCAGCTGATTGTGAAAACAACATCAGGCTTTGAATTTCATTTTCTTTGAACTTTAAATATTTTAAGTTTCACATCTTTCTCTTTGTGTGAGTGTGTTTTCATGTTTCTGAGTCACCTGCGGTCTCGGGGAAGATAATATTCACCCTGCTGCTGCCTCTCACTTTAAGTCAGCCGTTAAAATCTATTTAAATATTAGAAATGCTAAAGGTTAAATACATGCTTTCTGGAGGCAGCATACTACAGACATCTACTGAGCCACCTGACACCTAAACAGATAAGACCTGTTACTTTGTGGGTTGTGTAAAATGAATGGTGCAGATAAACAAAAAAAAAAACACATCATTTAGGAGTTACTGTTATGGATTTTAATGTTAAGATTTAAAAACTTGATTTTTATAATTTACAAATGATTTCATGGTTATTTTACAATTAAGTGATTAATGTGATGATAATTTTGTAGAGCCCACAAAATCCCTACATAAAATTGTGCACTTTTAAAAGAAAAATAAGGTGGAAACAAAAAAGGAGACACAAAAGTAGCTTTGACAGTGTGTGTATGTCTCATTGAGAAGTGATAAACATGAACTTTGTATGAGGCTGCTCGCATACTCAGGTACTGTGTCACAGACACGTTGTTTTGTTTTAAGTTTGTGGTCATTTCGGTGGCCGATATTTATGTTGTTGTAAATTTTATGATATAATAACAACAGAAGAATGTGTAGTTATAACATATCCACCTTGGGCCTCTGACAGACTAAACAGTACAATAAATCCTCATTTGATACAGTTTGAACAAAAGCTGCATGTGTTTTAGATTTTACATTGTGAGGATATGTAGCAGGATGGCTGTAAGCCTGTTGGGCTGAGATAGTTTGAGCTATGTGTACCTGTTGAACGAGTAACAGAGAAGAAAGCTGTAGCTACAGGGCACACAAACTTTACAGTCAGAAATGTGTGAATACTGAGGAATGATGTTTTTTGCTCGCAGTGGGATTTCTGTCTCTATTTCTGTGAAACTGAACTCACGGTGTTAAATACTTTGGATGAAAGTGACGTCTTTGTCTTCGCTTTTGCTTCCCTGATTGAAAATCTCTTATCTCTTATCTACAGTTTGAATCATGGAGGATTTCCATTTAAACCGTAATGATAAGAAAAAGACAACCGCTAAATTATTGTGGTTATGAGTCTCTCTCCGATGCATTAGGCTGGAGATCTTTATTTAGCTGTGGGGAGACACGTCTACAGGATGTATTCGTGACTATGGGGCGTTTACAGCCCTCCTCCACACTGTAAATTAAAGAGCATTATTTACACTATGTGGAGCTATATCAATCAATCAATCAGTTAGAGGTACATACATAAAATATGTTAATGTTTGACTTTAGATCTGCTCTGCTTTTTCATATGCATTTCTTTAAGAAGCATCTACTGTACTGGTAGTGTGTAATAAAGTGACAGCTCGTGTTATTCTCAGGGGGTACACAAGGTACCTTTATGTCTAAGAAAAACACCACAGGTAGTTATTTTATTCAAGTGTGTTCAGTTCATCAGTCATTTGATTCACATTAAACTACAGTTTTAAAACAGCCATGTGTAAAATAAAGATCCAACTATCTGAGATTGTAAGCTTCAAGCAGGAACTGGTTTTAATTTTCAATTATGTTTGAATCATTCTGTGTTTCCCTTTACATAATTAGATTTCCACTGCAATTTTTTACAGAAATACTCATCCAAATACAGAGATCTAAGTGTGATATGATCAGAGTTTCCTGGAGAGGACTCCCAGACTTCTGTCTCAGCATGTTTAACTGAGCCTGTTATTGTCTGTATCAGGAGTTTCAGAGCTATTCCAATTCACTAACACCTCGGCCTTCATTTTCTTTGCAGTTTTGCATTAATATGGCACAGAACTGCACAAGTACAAACTTTAGAAAAGTTTTAAGAGAGTAAAGCATTGTTAAACACCTGATTGAAGCTCAGTTAGGATTTTTACGTCCTAACACTCACATTTAAACTTACCTCTGTACTAAGGGCTGAAGACAGTGCTGTTTTCAGTTACCAACATGTATTTCTCAATGCTAAGTTCACTTTTTCTGCTCCCTACACACAGTCAGCTCATCAGGTGTCAGAACGACTGTGTTAGCATTTTTTGTTGCCTTGATGCGTTAAGTAACCACACCATTCAGGACCGATAAGCATTTTTTTCAGAGGAACTCCCCCAACAGCACTGCTCCGTGAACTACTCACAGCTGCATTTGCCAAATCTGTTCACATCTACAAAACAAGAGGAAAATAAATCATATGTGACACTGACAGGAACTATCCTACTCATGAAGGTGACCCTTTCCCTCCACCTAACTGTGTGATTCACAGAGGACTGCACCAGAACCAATAACAACATCACCTTGGATGCTGGATGTCTGGTTGTGTCTGCAGAGCAATACACCAGATGGGTCAGACACCAAGAAAGATTCTTTGAGATGTGGAAGAAAGTCTGAACAGACAAAAGTTGTTTCTGCATCTGTGACTTTTCTGCAGCTTGTGGATTTGAACATTTGAAGAATTTTTAAAATCGTGTAGGCTTTGGTAGGTCCAGTTGTTTTTGTGCACTTAGACTTGAATTTTTGAGCAATTTGGGTGTCATAATTTTAATCTTTTCCCAAAAACACCATTTGGGATCTTGTCAATGCTAGTTTTAATAATGAAAAGACTAAGAGCTGAAAAATACTCTGGGGCAGCAGTGGCTCGGCTGCTGGAATCGGTCATCTCACAAAAAGAAGGTTGGGGGTTCGATTCCAGAGCTGTGTGCTGCAGGGTCCTTGGATAAGACCTGCTGGCTGTGCCCAGTGGTGTGTGAAGGGAATTAGTTGTCTGAATGTTACATCGCTTTTGATAAAAAGTGTCTGCTAAATGACATTGTAAAATAAAATTGTAAACAGAAATAGGAAGAAGACATGAATTGCTTGGAATGAGCAGAAGAAATCAGCCCACACAGTCAGAGAATTTACTCTTAAGTGTCTTGAAATGAGAGCTGACATCTGTGAATCCATGATCCCTAAGAGTTTTTTTTACTCTCCACAACCTTTTTAGCAATGTTGCTGGCATACGATACCCTGACACAAGATATCTTTCTGGAAATTATTGGGTTAATTCTGGTTCAGATTAAGCCTTATGGGATTTCTTTTCCCAGGAGTAATACAAAAACACCCTCAGACATTTGAGGGTTTTAAGAGTTTATTTGGTCACCTTTCGGCCTTTTCTTGGTAAGAAAGCTGAAGAGTGACAGGAAATGTGGGGAGTAAAGAGTGGGAGGTGACATGCAGTGAGGGTTTATGGTCGGGACTTGAACCAGTGATGAGGACTGTTGACTCAGTTTGTGGGTTGTACACTTAAAGCTGTTAAACCAACCCGGGCCTCAGATTAATGTGCATGTTTGTTTGTTTTTTTAAACATGAAGATATTTTTATTCTCAGAGCATTTGTTGATATAGGACAGTAGGTGAGAAATCACGAAAGGGCAGAGGCTGGGAGTTGCACTTGCAGTAGATGCATCAAGGACTAATGGGCGACTACTGAGCTGGCTGCCCCAACATTAGTATGAGTAAAAGAAATCTCAGCAAAACAGTGTAAGAGGCTATAATGTGATATAACCCACAATACAATTAAAAGACAGTTTTAAACTTTGACATCTATGAATTTTAATATTTAATTATGAGCATCAAGCAGCAGCCGTTCATTCTCAAAGGGACATTTTAATAATCGATCAACTTCCTTTTAACTGAGGAGAGGATCTGCACTAAAATAACCTCTGTATGCGTGCTGACACATTGGTATTAAGCCAGTTATGTAAGGCCTCCATGCAAGAGGATGTTGAATCAATAGCAGCATTAAAAACAAACAGCAACATCCCGGTGTTTACATCCGACAGAAATGGATTATCCTTAAACATCTAGGTCACTTAAATGGCTGAGTGTTAAGTGACGGCGCACATTGTTTTGTAGAGAGGAGGTTCACTTGTCTGATGTTTGTGTCTACTTACTGCTGTTGTGAAGCTTCATAAGGAAATGAGGGAAGGATCCTGCCATGAAGCATGTCGGTTATGGAAATGAGAGATGATTATCATTAAGTCATCCAGTCCCACTGACAGCACACTAACCCACACAAACACTTAGACCCAAAAGCTGCTAACACCCTCATACCGTGTCACGCAGATAAACACTCAAGACACCCACATATCTTTTGTCTCAACACACGCGAACATGGACAGTACATCTTGTTGTCATATTATCCAGCAGAGTGTGTCACTTGCATGCAGGGATCTTTGTGAGTCACCTTGACTGATCATTTTTATCTGGTTTGTGTTTTTTGCAACACTTTTGCATGTCTTTTTCAAGCACCTTAAAATTGTCCTGACAAAATCTCTGTGCCTTTCTAACGTTACAGACGAGGGAAAGAAAGGAAACTGGGTGGTGAGATCAGGGAATCAGGGAATGACACCTGGCAAAGGACCTGGGGTGGGATTCAAACCTGGACCACTCTGATGGAGGACTGTAGCTGCGTTCGAGTTACTTCGAAAGTCAGATGTCAGAGCTGAAAGTGACGTAACGCCGGAGTTACCAGCGTTTCAGTTACCGAAAAACAAAATAGGAGGTGGAAACAAGATAGCTACATCTACGAAAGTTATTTTAGCGCTTGCCTTGTTTTGATTCGGACAAGGCAAGCACTAAAATAACTTTCGTAGATGTAGCCATCTTGTTTCCGCCTCTGATTTTGCTATTTTCTGACTTGGTCACTGAAACGCTGGTAACTAGGGTGTGACGTCATTTTCAGCTTCGACATCTGACTTCTGAGGTAACTGGAATGCAGCATAAATCCTCTATAACTGAGCTGATCAAAGGTGGTGGGGTCAGTCTATTGTGTGGAGGATGGATGTTATAAATGATGGTTGGGGTGCAGAAGCTCCGCAGGCCGCTCTTACATCTGTCACCTGACTTGTTATAAAACGTAAAATCTTTTGGTAACTTATCAACTGTTTTAGTTCAAACTGGTGAATCATTTTGTGATTTTGGTGTGAAATCTGTTTCACATCCTGGTGCTCTGCTGTGTGACTGGCACACTCGGTGAAATTGTTTGAAAAAAAATTCCTCCACTGCTTGTCCAAGAAGCTGCACCAGAATGACAGGTCACAGATGGTTATGCCCCAAACAACAATGACTGGTTAGGGTGGTCAGTGGCTCAGGATGGTAAACTACTTCAACAACATGTTTTTTCATTTGTGGTCAACCCGATTTTTCCTTCTGTGCCATCTGGACTGAAGTCCATCCTTTCCCGTCAGTGGATCTGTTTTATTTTCAGGACAAAGATAATGTTCTGCACTTCTTCTGAGTGAGGTTTTCAGGAAGGTTTCAGTGTTTTTGGATTATTTAGAGCTGTCTGAACATGTTGGGGTATGAACTTTTATTTTTTAAAGAATCAATATTTCCACAAAAAAGGTGTTTTTCTGGCATGCAGCAGTGTGAAGATGAGAGGGTTTATGTCTTTCTTAAGAGGATAAAAGACAGTGTAAACAGAGATTGCCAGAGTCTCTCAAAGATGATCAAACTTGACATCTTTCTAAGTCATGAAATATACATGCAAGTCTATTATGTGTGTTAATAACAGTGAGTGCTAATGATATTTGTGCTACCAAAGGTCATATGTGTAAACTGTCAGTCAGTTCATTTCATTCAGTAGGTTGAATTAAACTGACTGCTGCTTCTGTATTGGAGCAAACTTGATCACTGTACAGGCTTTGAGTTTACTTGCAATTATTCTCACCTTGACTGATGAATCCTGCATGTGCAAACATACTTAGTTGGTGCTGTGGGCTCTCAGCTTTTGAATCATATGGTCCATGACAGATTGGTCTATTTGAAGACTTGGGAGTCAGAATGTGTCAACAGAGATGAGGGCAGAAATCTTAATAAATCTGTTGGTGTTAAGGTTCTGAATTTTAGGATTACTTCCCTTTTATTAAATAAAGCTAGCATGAAATATAACTTATGATCCGATTCAGTTAACGACACCAGAGTGTTGGTCATGTTATTGCTAATCAGACATGACCTGAGATACCTTTTAATCTGATACCGTGAGTGAGTGAGTAAGTGGAATATTAACTGTTGTTCTCATATTTGCGTCAGAAATGTCACTTTTCTCTCTGCAGTTTGATGCATTTCCTGATGTTGACAGTATGGCATTTAAAACAGAAGAGTGAGACCTTTGAATGTTTACATTCAAAGAAAAAAACTAATTTGAATATTGCACACGGCTGCAAACTGCAGGTCCATGACCTTGTTATCTTACGAGCCCAAGGAGTCCAAAAAAATATGCTTAGTGTATTTTTACTGACAGAAAAACAGAGGGAGTGTGTTATGAGGAGGATGTGACCTTTTACTGACTATGCTGCAGCCACTTACACGAGCTTTGAGCTTTGCACATCATGGGAGAACCAAAAACAGAGGGATACGACCTTGTTGGTGTATTTTTAAATGATACAGTATTATTGCAGTTTGGAGCTCTTAACTCATTATCAGCATTTTTATTTAAACTGTGATTAAATCATACCAAAAGAAAATGCCTAAACATTCACACTTTGCAAACAGAATAAAAGCTCACACCAGTAACATTTTTGCTCAAATTTACACTCATGGTTGTGTTTGCGGATATTTCACAGTCAACTTAGTAATGAATTGACAAGCTGTTTAAGTGCATGATCGAATGAGAAACGTTAAGGCTTCCTCAACATTGAAAACAAGAGGATGAAAAAAGAAGAAAAAAAATCACATTTAGTGCTGAGGGTTCATGTGAGAAGAGTGTGTGGGCTTTATTTGGCTCCACAGATGGCACACACACACACATACACACACAATGTTAAATGTCAACATTCAGCGTTACGGTTGCCTCCTGACAAACACGTCTCCCTGAATAGTAAAGCATGAAACCCACAAACCTTTCTCAGTTTTGTTTTTCAGAAATTGACAAAGAAAAAAAGAACAGTAATCTCACCTGACTTTGCTGACTACATGCAGTGTGTTTCTACCCCCCACCCACACACACCCACACACGCAGATACTGGCATACACATAATAACCCCTCCAATAGTCACCTGTTCATTTATGATGGATTCCCTCATTATTGTTCCTGTCTGCAGCCTCAGCGTGTGAGAAAACAACCTGCTCATGTGAGTTACACCGATCATGTGCTGAGCGATCATTGTAGTCTGCTCACCGTCTGTCTCTTTACTGAAGCTGACACTATTAAAGCAGACCACTCCACAGCTGCCGCAATGTGCATTTTAAACCGTACTGAGTTCATGTTTGTTGTGTGTACAAGCACACAGACTAAGACAGATACAGTTAAAACTAATTTTCATCTTACATTCACCTATGACTGCTCTGCTTGGAGTAAATCTTTGTTTGGAGTCCACAGGGACCCTGTTTGTGTTCCTTGTATGTGAATTGTGTTAGATGGATTATAATTGCAGGGGAAAAGTAGTAAAAATTGTGTATTCATGTGGGCGGACGAAGGTTGGACAGGAAATTATGTAATTATTTTGCAACAGGATTAGTCTACAAAGCTTTAAACTAAGCAGAGGTTTACTGAAGAATTTCAGTGGATTATCCTTGATTTACTCTCTTTGTATCATCTTTTCTTTCTAATCATATGAACAGGATTAAAACAACTGATATTGCCTTGAAAGCGTCCACTTTTGCCCTCTCTCAAACTGACCGAACAGAGGGTTTTGTGGTTTCATGTGTCAATGTTTAACCTCCCTTCAAAAAGGTTTTCAGGACTCTCCAAAAACGTTAGGGTCACTTCAAGGCCAAAAGTGCTAACGTCTAACTCTGCTCCACAAAAAGAAAATATCAACAATACTTCAGTCTAGGGTACCAGCAAACAAAAAACTATCTGCTCATTGTGATTCACCACTAGCATACTGATGCTTGCTCCTTTACAGGTGGTCATTTGTCCAGTAACCACTTCGAAGTATCGTCCACGGCACAGAGCTGATGTGGATTTTTGCTTAGCATCTCAATCAGTGGCATTGTTAGCCAATGACAGAACCACTCCTTTATGATACAGCTAAAACCAGAGCCTCACAGACTTCATGGATGAACCACCCAATACTTGCCATCTTGATTTACTGCTGCTCTGCTTTAAATGACGGTGAAAGCTGCCAGCTGGCAAATGCAAAACAAGAGAGGGCTGAGGGAGTGACCAAAACGGCAAACAATTTGAGAAGGACTTCACTCTGAACCACATTTATTATTTTCCCTGTCATGATTCATCTGTTAGCTGGAGAGGACAAACTGTGTCAGTTCCTCTACAGGACTATACTTTACGGCTGCGATCTGGCAGAGACGTCTGAACACTCACCTCAAAGCCAGCAGCGTTTTCATTCTTATATTTTTATTTCAAATGATGGATGGATTGAGGGAAGTCTGTGGCTTTAAGACTCAATAAAACTCTTTGAGAAAGCTGCTGCTGCTGCTGGGTTCAACCCTCTTTGCTGACAACAGTTTGATCAGAATCTCTCATTTCGGTAAACTGAGATGCAAAAATACAACCTAACTCGAGATAAGCGTATCCTTTACAATACAAGAAAGACATTTAGCAAAATTTGTGTAATAATCAGCACGCCTCTACATCATGTAGCGTGTGTGTATTGTGCAGTATTTTTTCTGGCTGTTTTATTGTAATCATCAAAAAGCATACCCATCTATTTAAAATTGCCTGTCAGAAAATACAAAGAATTAAGAGAAATGTTTTGGATATTTCTCACAACTTTCTCACAAAGACAGGTGGGCACAGCTGCATCCAAAAAAAATCACTTCTCACAATCCTACGCTGTGAACTGTCAACATGATAAGTGTGAAAAACTGCAACTAATAACTCCTGTGACTCATATTTTCTTCAACTTTTCTTTCTCTTGTCTAAATCCTCTGCAGCATCATTGAGAAGTTTATTAGAAAGCTGCATCAAGCTTTCAAAATCTCACATCAAAACAAAACAAAAAAAAAAAGAAGAAGAAAAGGCTGGTCCAACTTTAATCATGACTTGCAAATATTTCATAACCTTTAGGATTGAAGTTACACAATCACTTGGGTGTACCCTGGTATATCATGTGTACTTCTTTAAAAATAACCCCAAATGATGCAACAGATGCCGGTGTGAAGATTTGCCCTGTGGGAAAAAATTATGAGAAATGTTTTGTGTGTCTCTTTTGTCATTTATGTATTAATCTCACATGTCCTTGAATACCACTAAGAATTTTGCAGTATTTTAACATGACTATTTTTAGTCTGTTGTTAAGTGCATCCTCTACCCTGAAGGTTGTATGAGCGTTCATTTAGCTCCCAGCACAATAAATAAAAACAAATCGGCATTATTTATAGCTGTGTTTTTGCACTTTAGGACACAGTGAGTCAACAGTTTTAGAACTTTTATTTAAAAGTTAGTGAGTGTATAAGCTTTATTTTTTTATTTTTTTTTATAAATGCTTTTATTATTAAATCATCACTCCTGGAGCACATGTCTAAATCAGTTTATTATCATTTTTGTTGTTCTCTGATGGAGCAGCTATTTTTCGAGGTTTACCACAAGGGGGATAGTACAATAAACGCAGGATTATTTGGTGCCGACAGCACAGCTGCATGTCTTACCTCTTCACTGTTGTACTAAAACCACAACAAAGAATATCCTTTGTTATAGCTCTTTGTGTAATTACTGTAATTATTTTCATACGGTGGAAAACATCAGATCACATGAAATATAGTGAGCGAAAATGAGAGTAATCTTGCTGTGGGCGTTTTATATGGCACCAGATTTCTAAATTGGCACATTAAATGGAAATGAAGGTGTCTCATCTGTAACGTCAGGGAGAAATGAATACAATCACAGAACATGTTTAGTCACTCTGGTCTGTAGTCTTGTCTTGAAAGAGAGTGCAGCCAAACATTTTGAAATGTTGAATAAAAAAAATCAATTTCTTTGACTTCAGAGCAGAAAACTTTTCATGAAGAAGTTTATGTTGATCTTTAATCAGATTTTAAAAAGTATTAGTTCACCGATAGATTTAATTTCTCATTTTTTAAAAAACAAACATTTTATGACTCAAGTGTAGACAGGGCTTTCCTGAAGAAAGTTTTTAAAGATGAGTTTTCACTCTTATCATTGGCTGTGGGTGTGTGCAGTTGAGTGTGAATACGTGTGTGCGTGAGACCTCTCCCACTTGTGGTTGTCTTGTCTCCCAGACTGTAGGAGGCCTGCAGTCTCTCACATCAGGGCAACTCTGCAGTGTCTGCATGCCACCGACACACACACACACACACACACACACACACACACACACACACACACACACACACACACACACACACACACACACACACACACACACACACACACACACACAGCAGACAGACAAACAGACAGACAGACACTGGCTGTGATGAGAACATCGTGTGATAGTTAGTTTACTTCCCACCTGACCTGATAAAATCAACTTCTTATCGTCTGAAGATGCTGATAGATATTCATGTTCAAGGATGTTTGAGCAAAAAGGCTTTTCTTGTAAACCTACAAAGCACAAAAGAATTTGATTTACATGCTGTACTTTCTTTTCACAGTTAAAATTTGTAGTTTTTTATGCTCTTACTCACAATTTTGCACAAAACCTCTTTGTTTTGCTGTGAAAGGCAGAAAGAGCACATGGAAAGAGAATCAAAGTGGCCTTTACTTTGCCAAAAACTCCAAAGACCTACAAAGAAGGTCAAAGTTTGAATTGCTAATTTACACATGTCAGCCTTGTATCTGGTTGAATTAAGCTATATGTCCTTTTTTAGTAAAGCTGTAGGGTGGACTGAATAAAAGACACATTTGTAAGGTAAATATTTAAGGAGACCTCTTACACTCGTTCTTCATCCTTTATTATGTCAGTGTAGGACACCCACTGAGTACATCTGCATGCTTTGCAGTTCTATCTTATCTATTTTGTGTTTGTGTTTGAGAAAACCTTCATTCCACCACTGTTCAGTTTCTGACTGAAACCCTTAGTTTTGGTTGCTTTTCCTCTGCTTCAAAGTTAGACTCAGCCTTTGTGTGTTTTTAGCTCTGTGGTCTTCCAATGACCCGAAAGTTACTCCTACAGATGGGGTTAACCGTTAGCACCTACTAAGCTCCTTATTTAGCCACATTAGTATATGTTAGCTCTCATTAAATAAGCTCCTGTTATAACATTACTGACAGCTTGTGGTTCTGAACATGATAAACAGTCCCAGGTTACAGTGACTGTTGAGACGCAAATCTAGATCATACTTGCCTATGTTTACTGAGGAGACTTTGAGGAAGTGGCAAGCACAGACAGCCATGTTGTGGCTGTTGTTGTCCTGAAAACATCAAATCTTCCCTACTGTTTGTCTTGGTCTGTAGGATGAGCAACTTTCCCTGATGAACTGAGTCAACTAAGTGCAAAGTAGTAATTTTCTAGTAAAGAGAAAATCTGGACAAACTTCTATGCAGGTGCTGAGTTGTTTTCTATTACTGAAGTTAGGGACAGGCTATCACACTGTAAACTAAACTCTCAGTGTGGCTCTGAACTCTGTCAGATTGTGTGATTGAAATTTGTTCACTGGTCAGTGTAAACTCTTGATAAATATATTAATATATGAATAAATATCATGTCCTATGATCCAAAGAGAAAATGCTTATTTCATGTAATCATATGTAGTTGTCATGTATATCAGTAAAGGTGTCTGAAGGGAGTTTTGTTCTGCTTGTTGTCTCCCAATGTTGCTTGTTGTCAGAGAGTGTTGGAGAATAAAAACAGTGTTTTGTGCATCTGCCTGTAAGTTCAGGAGAACGTGAACTTTTAAGGACATGATATTCCGTACGCTCTAGTCTAGGGTGAAAGTTATAGCACATAGTTGAACTGAGCGTCTGAACAAGTGTGATTTAGGTCAGGAGAAAACAGCTTTAAATCTTGGACCATCGTCTCTAGTGTTTTGCAGAGGATAGGAAGAGAGAGGTGGCCCATGCACTAAGACAGGTCCACAGTTCACCCAAGAGAGAGTAAATCTGCTCAAAATATGATGCTTTTAAAATAGTTTTAGCAAGTTTTAAGGAATGTAGTCAGATACTTTACCAGATCCAGGTCTGAGTGCCTGAACATCTGCCCCTAAAAGTTGATAAACAGTGTTGCCAGATCTCCTGAGAGAAACAAGCAACCAGCTCTATGAAAACAAGCCCAAAACAAACCCAACAGGCAACCTGCCACATTGTGTAAAACAATGGCCTCTGGTTGATGGTAAAAATATATATCAGTGGTTCCCACAGGACTTGCTAATACACGATGCGCCCCACGGTGCGACGCCCAGGTGTAAAAAAAACAAAACTCATTTTGAAAGTGTGGTGGCTTTTATCTTGTTGTGGCTGTGCGCCACGATCAATTACATGTAAGGGAAACCCTGTACATTCATTATTACATTGTGCATTAGCAACTGCAAAATTATAATTAACACAGTTAACATGAAAACTTTGAGTAATTTAAATTCTTTAAATAACTGAAGTTTTGAAACTTTGGTTAAAAGAAAAGATTTTGGGTTGAAGACTTAAATTTTTTCATATTTTCCCCACTTACAGCCACTCACTCTCACTCTCTCTCCTTGCCCATTTCTTTATCACTCTGGGCTCTGGCGCATGGGCATGATGCGCCGTGTGAGTGTGTTAGAGGGCGTGCCGGCTACTCAAGCGGGCACGATTCAGGAAACGGTGGTCTGGAAAGGACAAACTACTTACCGCACTCACGTTTTACTTTGCTTTTGTGGGGAGCTGAGAGATAATCAGGGTGGGGGGTCACACAGACAGAAAAGCAAGCCCAAATAAGCAACTACTCGTTAAAAACAAGCCTGAAAAACCGCAAATCGCGACTCGCTAGTTTTACAAGCGACTTCTGAGAAAAAGAAGCCCAAAGTCGCTTATAATCAGCAGACTTGGCAACTATGTAGACGACACTAACATGTACGTAACATACAAGCCGACTTTATAAAACCATTAACTGTTAGGTCAATGACTTTCAGACCCGGTAGAATATCCGGGTCCCTTAAAAAACTTTACAAAAACTTAAACTACTGATAGGAGTTAGAAAAACACTCAAAAATCCAAAAAGATGATATGAGCCATACACAAAAATGTTAATCTGGGTCTCCAGAAGGGGACATCAAACTAGCCTTGGCAGAATCCACATCAAGCTAAGTCCTCTCCTCGGGGTCCCTGCTTATGTTTGGCTTGAAGAAAGACTCATAGAAACACTCAACGTTGTCTTATCTTGACTTCTCAGTCTGTTTAAAGGTCATCTCAACATTAGACTCTCCAATGACACTCACAATCACATACACAGCAGTGTAACTTCATGAAGTTTCATGAGTTTCCTCACTTTACGCACTGACTTCTCTCCTCATCTTTTACTCCAAGCGAGGGCCGACTCCAAGATCTATTATGTTACATGACCTCTGATACTCCCAAAGCTAGTAAGCAGCTCACGCCAAGCTCACTACATGCACCAAGCCTGTAGTTGGTTTCTGTTCAGATGCTCAGTTTAGAGCTTCTTTGAGGATGTCACCAGCATGTCTATAGAAATCAGAAAAGTCTGACTCTTCTCTGGTCTTTATCAGTACTCTGCACCCTCACACAGAACAGACCTCCAACGCTTTTTTCCCCTGCATGAGCCATTTAGATGTATTTCTGTCGCAGCAAAGGTTTTGACCTAAAGTCTCTGTAGCAGAACTCATTAAGCATTATATTTGGCGTTCAATGCAAAGCGGCACTATGATGGTAGACTTTGAGGCGTGGGTGTCAATTAGTCACTTTCTCAAGATAGTTTTTCCGGGCTCAACTTTCTCGTCTTTTTTTTAAACCGGCAGAGCTCAGATGGATTACTTATTAGTCAGTGAATAACTTTAAAACTACTCGATTAGATCCCTGATGGCATCTGCTTGAAGGTGAATCAGAAGTCCATGTACAGTGTATTTTCATAGGATTTAAGTTTCTCCTGAGAATATTCATGTAAAAATCCTGCAGGCTGAATATTTACTGTGAGGTTTGTAAAAAAAAAAGAAGAAGGTAAAATGCTAAAGATAAGCTGACATTAAGCTGCTGTTATTTGGAGATAAATCAGTCATCATGTAGGTGTTTGAGGCCTGTTTATCACTGGTTTTCTCTTTACCACTTCAACACTTTGAACAGAGGGTGGTGTCGTTTTCACATCTGGCTTCAAAATGGAGACCACAGCATGGCCTCTGCTCTGCCTCCCACATGTCGCTGCTCTGTCAACTGAGCAGGTCGACACGCACCACAATTTAACCAGCCTGTTTTCTCCCTTTCAGTCTCTCTTTCTTTGTTTTTTTGTCCTTTTTTGATCCTTTTTTCTCTTTCTCTTTTCTGCTTTCACAGCACTTAAAAGAGGCAGACATTTATGCTTGTCTGCTGGCTGCGAAACTGAACGGAAAAGAGAAGTGTTTTGATCGGTGAGGCATTAAAGGTGACATGATTCAGACTGAGCCCACATTTTAGAAACAAGTCAGACTGAAATCTGAAGTATGACTGGTGAATATGATGCTTAATGTATGACAAACATTTTTTTCATCGTGGAAAAAAATCTCCCATCATTTCCTTTTGTGTCATCCTTTATTTTTTCTCTTGTAATGTCTTTTCTGTCTTCTAGTTTTGATCTCTTTCTACCCAAATTAGTTCCAACAGACCTATAAAAGATAGGCTATTTTAGCTCATGTTCTTACACCAAAATAAGAATAAAAGCAGTCTGTTTAACCAGCTAATTTGGAGATAAAATGGAGATAAATGGATTTTTAACAGCCTGTATTGGTAAGAAACCTTTTTTAAAAATCTTTGTGCTCTCTATTTGCCTCTCAGTCAGACTGTGAGATAAACAACCGTGGTAGAGAAAGAGGAAAAGTATCTCTTCTCCTCTACCCACCTCTCTCTCATCCTCTCAGCTTCCTTTTCACTTTTAAAAACACACACACACCATGCGTCTGATCGCATCAAAGCTCAGCCTCGATGTCTCCTTCTCTTCTGTCTGACTAATTTTGATAGTAAAAAACAAAAATTGACAGACGATATTTCTGGGCAATTCGGTCATGTTAGATGATGTCACAGGTTTCAGGTGAACTTTCTAAAACAGGTCAGAGGTATGATCGTCTCCAGCAACAGCTATTTACATCCCACACAGTCATACCCTGGCTCAGCTATCTGGAGAAAAATTGTCGACTTTGGTTCTGATATGACTTTGTGTTTACTTTGTTTGCCGGACCTTAAAAAATTGTAGTCGGTGGTGTTTTATCACAGGCCCCTGAGCACTTCCTCATGCTCAAATGCGAACAACAAAGTTAGACTAGTGACATGAGTGTAGAGGAGAGTGCTCGGTAATTATTCGAACCTGGATTGTGCACAGAGTGCGGTTACTTTGCTTCAGGTTTGTGTGTTTTTTTGAATAAATCTCCTAGTAAAAATGAAACTCTGAATCAGAAGGAGAATTTCTTTGATCAATGATCCTGCAGAGGTGACATATAAACTTTTCGGTGTGGGTGGAGTGGTGTTAAAAGGTTGCAACTGCTTTTTTATTTTATTTCAGGCAGATGAACTGCTAAAAAATTTGTGACTTTCATGTGCTACATTATCAGATTTTTACTAACAAAGGTTAGCAATGCTGTTTTAACTTTACTATGCTGAATCTAATCTAAGCACTATGTCTATTGCACAATAACATAAAAAATGTGGTTTATACCTGAGCTGAGAAATGTTTTTATCTTGTTTTGAAATATAACGATAATTATCAAAAACGTATTCCACAATACCAGCGTTACCACTCTTGAATTTGATGAAATGTTCGGTCATACTGAAAGTACAGCAGATACTGAAACCCTAACACGACATTTGAGCTTGTTTTCGTGTTGTACGTCAATGTGAAAATTCACAGTTCGGTCCAACAAATAACCTGTGACTGTTTTTAGTGTTAATTGGTGTCAGTCTTGTTTTCTTTGTATAAATAAATCCATAAGTCAAACTGAAACCATGATGCTTTGGAGTGATAAATTCACCAGAGCAACCAGGGGAAATTCGGCTCATGAAATGATCGTTTCTCTGACTACCCACTCAGTTTCGACTGGAAAAAAAAAAGTATTTAACCTTTTCAGCAACAACAAATGCACAAAAAAGAAAAAAAAGAGTGATATGAGGAGGCTGAGTATTGTTGCGGTGTTGTGTCTGGAGTTACAAATCCTGCTTTTGGGTGCAAATAGTTAAGTAGGACTGTACAGTCATTTAAACATATAATTTCACTCACTTTCTTCTGTTGCTTCAGAACGTTTGCATATTTTTACATTCTCTGTTTCACATGTCGCTCGTCTGTTTGATCTTTTATCTCTTATTTTTTTATTGAAAAGAGCAGTTTCAAGTCCCTAAATGACACAGTAGCTCGGGGTGCACGATGCACGTACAATGTTGAAAGCTCGACTTTCATTGATAATCCAGCTGTGGTCACTGAAATTACTCATTTCAATATGGGTGTTTTGTTGTATGATTGAGTAGAGCTGTGTTGAATACATTTGTGTCTTTTGAGGACTCTGATATGCAGTTTTAATTTTTTGATTGTATGATTTTGAATTTGATAAATTCAATTTGGGAATTTTTTAAAGACTCATACAAAGTAAATGCTCTTATTACCCTTTCCTCATTAGCTCTCATAATTTTCTCTCCTATTAAGATTTTATGATACAGGATGATTATTTAAAAAAGTAGGTTTTGCATTTAAAGTCTGACTCTGCTGATAACAACTGCAGACCTGCATCCATGAGTGTAAATGAAATCATTGTCTAGAGCTTGTTTTTGAAGACCTGCTTGCATATAGAGGTTAGTTCTTGATGTAAAATGTCAGATGCTGTCAGTCTCTCTGTTAAGTCCATAAGTAAATATAAACATGTTGATGGTTTCAGTCAGCTGGTGTTGCGTGCTCACAGTCCGTGGGTGGCATCTCTTTGTTGCCATCGGCGACACTTTGACTAATCGGCTCACTAACTTGCTCCTTGTGTGAGTGTGTGTGTATTTAAACATACACTTTTATACTTGTATCAGTGTGTGTACAGTAACAGTAAATGTCTGTTTAGTTGGATGTGTGCTGTGTAACTTTGTACAATCTGTGATTCGTGAGTCTTTTTTTTCTGAGTGGCTGTTTTAAGGCTGTATTTTATGTTGTACATTTATGTGTAAAATTTTGGATGTTTTTAGTCTCTATGCCAGAATATGTGCTTTTATTAAATGTAATATTACATACGGTGTAATGTCAGCAAGAGAGAGAGATAGTGAGAGTGTGTATGTGTGTGTGTGTGTGTGTGGGGGGGGGCTTTACAGTTGTGCTGTTTGACTAGCTGCATACATGTTTAACAGTGTGTAGGTTTTATTCCAAATACTGTGTGATTACTTGATAAGCCCAATATGGGTTTGAGTATCTATTTTTGACTCCACTTGTATATTGGTGTGTGTATGTGTGTGTTTTTGACACATTCTGATCTGGTTTGTTGTGTTAGTGTGTATGCATGACTGACAGATTTTGGTATTATGAATATTATTCTAACTTCATTTGTGTATACAAAAGCCTATTCAAGTGTGTTTGTGATTATTACAAAGACTAATGACAAAAACTTAATATTTCATGACTTTTTTGAGTGTGTTTTTCTTTTATAAGTGTGTGTGTGTGTGTGTGTGTGTGTGTGTGTGTGTGTGTGTGTGCTTGTGTGTGTAGCTCAAATATTTCCTTAAAGCTGTGATCGTACAGAAGTGTGTATTTTTGTCACTGTGTGTTCTTTTACTAATTTTACACACCTTTTCTGTATACAGTTGCAAATATGTAAGCTGTATGAGTGTGTGTGTATATTTTTGCAGTATGCATGCATACATACCTTTACGCAAGCCACAATATATACAATACAATATGTTTTTTTCTTTTGCAAAGACATGCATGTGAACATACAGCAATAATACAACTTGTTTGGATTTGTCCAGACAAGATGCCCTGTACTAATTGTGTACAATTATATCGTGGTGTCATTTTTTAATTATATTTTTGGGCTTTTGTGCCTTTTGCTGGTCTGTTAGGACAGTGGATAGAGTAGGAAACAGGGAGAGTGAATGTGGAGTGACATGCTGCATGCGACAACAGGCGGGAATTCAACCCTGGCCACCCGCTTCAGGGACAAAAGCTTTGAACATGAGACACATAATTTTACTACGTGGTCAAAATGGCACCTAAAATATAGTGGTGTGTGTGTGTGTGTGTGTGTTTCCCAGACAGTGTTAATCCTCTTATTTTGTCCTGTTACACCATCGTCTTACACCATTCAGACTTGTACAAGTACAGTTATTTTATTTACAACATTTCTTCTTTCACTGCTCCAAGTGTGTGAGTGATGTCTAGTTGTGAGGGTGTATCAGTAATAGGTCATTTGATTTCTGCTGTTTAATGCTATAGGTTTGTATAACTGCAGTTGCATGTTTGTACACTAGATTTGCGAGCATTTATTTGTACAGCACGTGTTAATTGAGTTCATATGTGGCTGATTATTTTTGTCTGTGTGTTTGTTGTCATTTGTAATTGATCTTAATTCACATGTTTACTGTATGAGTGTGTGTACCATATGTGCAAACAGTGTGCGTGCATTACTTTTATTTGTTGATATATTGTTAAGATAATGTGCACACATGTATGCCCTCTGTATGTGTGTTTATTCCTGGTTGTGGTTCTGTCAGTGTGTGTTACCAAGTGTTTTAGCAGATATGGAGAGGTGACGTCAATGGAAAAAACCCGTAATGATCACAGAGTCATTCATAATAAATTTACTGGACTTACAAATGTGTCTAGAACCAGTATGCTGTTTAAATCATGGTATTGATTTTTTCAACCCTATTGGATGCTTATTCATCTACTTGTGTTGTTTTTTATGTATTTCACGTAATGTGTGTGTACATACATGTGTATGAGTGTGAGTGCAGTGATGCACATTGAATACAGTATATGTTTTGCAATATGCAGCATGTTAGTGTATGTTCAGTGTGCATATATTCACTCTCATATAGTCATGTGAAACAGATTGTTCCCTCTTCTGGCAGCTCCCCGTCTGTCTCAGCTGACATTTACACATTCAAATCAGAGACTGTTTATAGCTGTTCGAGGCACATGACATGATTTCATCCCTGTTTGTCATGACTTACAGTACTGCAGCACCTTACAGGACTGTTTTATGCTGTTAGGTCCATTTTTTACATATTTGATGCTAAGACCATTTCAAACAGAATCCTTGCAGCACCTAGAAGTCAACTTTTCAGGAAGTAGATGACGGCTAGTGTTTTTTTTTAGTGTTTTGTCTATATCTGTTTTCCTTTGGGGTCCTGGAGACAAACCCATACTCCTCTCAGTAAATGAAGACAATGAGCGTCATTCAGATGATCTGAATTTTACTACACACACGTCCTGCATTTAACACACAAACATAACATAAACTATATCACATTTTTCCTTGTTTATTGCTGTTCCAGGTTTTAATGGTCAGTGTCTCTCACTTGTCTAAAACACAGTTTGTGGTAAAGAGAGGAGGGGTCACCACTTCACCTTTTTTGGTGCATGTGCTCATACAGTTGAAGAAAACCAAAACAACTCTAAAGATTAAACCAGTTTTTTATTTTTTAAACACTTAGTTTTTTTTATACTGAAAAGAAAAAAACTCAGGGTTAAAAAAAAGGATGTGAATCAACATTAGTTCAGAGATTTTGTAGGTTTTCGATACTGAGAGCCATAAACCATCGAACCATGTACTTATGCAGCCTGTCTGCTCTGCTGAGACATTTTCTTTTTTTTTTTCTCTGTAATTTTATACTGATATTTTATGTACGATGTGACACTTTTCAATTTTTATTTATTTTTAAGTAATTTTTTGGGCATTTTTTTTCCTTTTAATAATAGTTCAAAGTAAAATGTGGGGAGATAGAGAGAGAGGGGGGAGGACATGCAGCACATGGCCGGGGCCGGACTCAAGCCGGACTTCAGGGACCGTGGTCCCCATACATGGGGCGCGCTAACTCACTCGGCTATCTGCGCGTCCCAGCTGACAGTTTTTTAACCTATTCTTCGAACCTAAACTTCAACTTTTAATGATAATAAAAGTAAAATCAGGGATTTTAATATTTTTATTATTATTGATAATAAGTGTTTTATTTTGTTCCTTTTCAGGTCCACTGGAACCAATGCGATTCCTGACAGCTCTCTCCTCTGGTTCGTGGACAACTCCAGTGCAGCCTCCCAAACAACATCTGGACATCTGTCCACCATGCAAAAGCTCTTTAATAAAAAGGTAAGTGATTCAGTCAAATCAACCTATTTTTCAGAAAGTTGCATTGTCTTCAGTAGTGGTAGATTTCTTTGACTCAATACGTAAATCCTACTTCCAGAATCTGCACTCATCTGAATGATCACCTTTAAAATGTTCAAATCTGAGCACAGACTCCTTCACCTTTAAATCAGTCCGATGTTTGCGCTACAATGTAGTTAGGACGTGGTGTAAAATGTGAATGAAATACAGAACATAATGATTTGTAAAACCTTTTAGACCTTTATTCCACCAAATCATAACATTAATACACTAAAGACAAGATATTTAATGTTCAAACTGATAAACTTGATTTTTTATTTTTTTTATTTTTTTTATTTTTTTGCAAATATTCACTCATTTTAAATTTTGATGCATTTGACACATTCAAAAATAACGGGGTCAGGGTCATGTTTTACCTCTGTGTTACACAACCTTTCCTTCGAACAACACACAGGAAGTGTTAGAGAAACAAGGACACTAATTGTTGAAGCTTTGGCAGTGAATTCTTTTCCATTCTTGCTCGATGTAGATCTTCAGTGGCTCAAGAGTCTGAGGTCTTTGTTGAGGTATTTTCATTTTCACATTTTAAGTGGGAGACAGGTCTGGACTAAAGGGACTGATCTAGCATCCCGACTCATTTACAAGGAAGCCACATTGTTTTAACACGTACTGAAATAAATAGGGCTGTCCCTCTAAAAGATGTGGCTTGGATGGCAGCGTGTGTTGCTCCTAAACCTCTATGGACCTTTCAGCATTAATGGAGTCGTCACAGATATAACAGTTAGCCATGAGCACTAACACACCCCCGTACCACAACAAATGCTAGCTTTTAAACTTTGACCTGATAATAGTCTGGATTGTCATTTTCCTCGAAAGCCCAGAGGACACCACATCCATGGTGTCCAAAAACAATTTAAACCGTGGACTCATCAGCCCTCAGCACACTTTCACACTTTGCGTCAGTCTATCTCAGGTAGGCCCTGATCCAGAAAACCCAGCTGCGTTTCTGGGTGTTTTTGATATCTGGCTTTGGCTTTGGCTAGAAGGGTTTTAGCTTGCGCTTGCAGATGATTTTCTGAAGTGTTAGTAAACCCACAGGGTAAAATCCTTCACAGAATAATGTTGGTTTTTAATGCAGTGCTGCCTGAGGGGTCAAAGGTCACAGGCATTCAATGTTGATTTTTGGCCTTACTGTTTTTGTTGAGATTTCTTTGGATTCCCTGAATCTTTTAATGGTATTACGTACTGCAGATGATGAAATTCCTAAATCCCTTGAATTCTATGTTGAAACACCTTTTTCTTAAATATTTGCTCACGCAGTTGTTCACAAAATGATGAACTTCTTCCCATCCTTGCTTTGAACAATAGAGCCTTTCGTGGATTCTCCTATTACACCAAATCATCATGACTTTTGTTTCCCCTGTCCCAACTTTTTTGGAAAGTTTTGCACCGTCAAATTCAAAATGAGTGAATATTTGCACAAAAAAAAAAAAAAAAAAGACAATCAAGTTTATCAATAGTAACAGGCAGACAAGGATGTACAAATCATTGTATTCTGTTTTTATTTATGTTTTACACAACATCAGAACTTCACTGGAACTGGTGCTGGTAAATGTTTATGCTAAATGTTGTTTGAGTTGTAATGTGGGATATGAAAATGCAGGCTGCAGATGTTACACCCTGTCACTTGTGACCCACAGATAACCACATCAGCACAATTTTTTTCTGTGTGACAACAAAAGTTTGGTTTAGTCATAATAAGCTTGTCGGTTATCACTCACATATTTGCCACAGATTTTTTTTTATAGTATGAATAAAGGACACATCAAGAAGGAATGAATTTTTTTTTGTACTTTGAAAATCAAATTGACATTAACTTAAAGCAGTGGTTCTCAAGTCCAGTCCTCGAGGCCCACTGCCCTGCATGTTTTGGATGTTTTACCTGCTCCAACACACCTGATTCAAATGATCAGCTCGTTATCAAGCTCTGTAATGGCTTAATAACGAGCTGATCATTTGAATCAGGTGTGTTGGAGCAGGGAAACATCCAAAACATGCAGGACAGTGGGCCTCGAGGACTGGACTTGAGAACCACTGACTTAAAGCCAAAAACATCCCCTAGATGTAGCTGCTGCCACAAAGGCAAGAAAGTGAGAGGAGTCTTTCAATCAGCTGATCGTAAAGTCTTCCTGAAATTGATTCAACAGTTTTACATTGTTGTTGACAAATGAAGCTGAAAATGTGCACTGACATCTTCACTTGAAGTTAACAATCAGCATCCTTGTCGAGAGTCAGTGGGTGTAGTTACTATAGCAACCATGAGACCACATAAACACTGAAGTGTTAGCTGGTGTCCCACGGGTGCATGTTAGTCTGATATAATGACCTTTGCTTGTTATAAGTCATTAATAGATGATGTATTAAATAGAGAAAGAGCGAGAGAAAAGAGAGCAAGGGAGGATAAAGAGGTGTAGACAGAGATGGTGGGAGACTTGGAGTACTGGTGAGCGAGAGGAAGAGAAAGGGGAGTTGCAGGGCAAGAAGGCAGACTGATAGGCAGGTGAAGGAAACACTTTAAAAAACTACATTAAATACCCAAGATGTTAACAGGCTCAACCCCATCTTTAAGAATAGTGATGGTGGCAGTAATATTAAAACAATCTACACAGACTAAACAACCATCAGAAAGTTATAAAAATTCATATTACACTCTATCTCAGTCATGGGTAACATAAACATCGAAGCGTATCTAAATATAGCTAACTTTGATATTTTGCAGCTTAGTCTACACACTGGGTGTATAGAGGAAGAAAGCAGTCAGGTAGCCAACCAGGACAATTACCCAGCTTGCTTTCTTCATGTGTGAATAAAAAATACATCGAATTTTGGGTATAGTTTTGATGGTACATTTAAGAAAACTTACTGCTGATCAAGAGTTTCATTTCCACCTGTCAGCATGTCTAGAAAAGACGACAGCTGTTCTGACCACATGTGCAAATATATATGTCACTCAAGTCTTATGGAAACTGATTTTCTTTTTAAATATGACATAAATCCCCGAAAAACACATATTTTTTTGTATTTATAGCTAATTGCAAAAGGAATTTGTGTGTGTGTTTTATCAGCTTAATAGTGGCCTTTTTGCATTTAAATTAGTAACATTTACCGTTGAGGGTGATAAAAATAGTGATGTATGACAAACATCTTTGTCTCTTCAAAGTATTAAGTTTGACCTTTGAGTTTTACATTTGTCACATTCTTCTATAACAAATGTCAAGGTAGATGTGATTGGTGCAGATAACCCTCCTACTTTACTTTATAAGGTTACTCCTTCTCAAGTCTGTGCCCTAGTCTGGCCAGTCCCAGTCAACAAATTCTGGCTACACCCCTGGTTGGACTACCAGCAAGGACTGAACAGATGAGGCAGTAAACTGTGTTACTGCTAGGCTGTGGTCTTAAAGCAGATGTGAATCTGTCAGAATTATAAGGAGGACTTTAAATAGCCATAATGTGATTTGGCAAAGAGCTATATACGGTCAGGGAACCAGTTCCAAGATCTAATTCACATGACTTTTGTGAAAACATAACACAACATTTGGCTTATTATGATTTGGTGGGCAAACCTTACTGTCTTACTCCTTACTTTGTGTTTTTGTTACACTGAGTACAGTTACTGTAGCCGGATCAGGAAATTTTTCTTGGTTATTAAATTTTTATTTATTTTATTTTTTTTAGCTGACTCAGTTCTGGCTATTTTTTCTTTATTTTTTTTTCTCTCAGTTTTAATAGATTAATGCAACGGTCTTGAGCATCCTTAAATGTTAATATGTGGTTACATGATCAGGTTTGAGATACTGAAACCTGGTTCAAATTCAAATTAGAGTACTGTAAGCTGAGAGAAAATGAAAGATTTTCTAATACTCTGACCTAGATATCATTTTCTTTGCTTGTGGTAATTTTTACATAAGAGCCAAATGTTACGATGAAGAGGGAATCTTGTATTATTTCACATGAGACGAAAAGGTCAATGTCTTCATCAAAGTGACACATCGTGGCCTGTTCTGGTGTAAGAATCGCGCCTTAGAGAGGACTTTGCAGGTGACCTGTATAGGAACCTCTGTTGAATGTTAACATCCTACAGTAGGCCACATTATGAGAATTGAAACATTGACTGGATTTTCCCTGAGCTCTGCTGCATGGGCGACTCTCTGATATTGAACCTCTCACTTCCTTTTCGAAGCGGCTTTGTTTATCAGTTTACACTCTATTTTTACTGAAAGTCTCTGCTCGCTCACATTACTTCAGTTTACAGTGAAAAGGATGTGCTCTCTTTGGCACGTGTTTCGCTTGGATTCACAAACACACTTGGCACTGCCTTTTTTTCTGTAGGAGAGGATGACTATCAAGTGACTTCCAGTAGGGTGCCTCTTAATTTGTACTACAGGTAGTTTCCTCTGAACTTTCCTATCCAACAAACTAAACTTTTTCTTACACGTTATGAAACCAGTTCAAAGGCTCTGCAGGTTTTTTGTCTTCTCTTACATTTTGTTGTGGAGTTGGCAAAATGCATATCGCTTTTAAGTGATGACATGATATTAGGTAACAGGGACAGATATGTCAGAGATTGAGGTAGACACCACCACAGGAATGCCTGCTGTTTGTAATTGTTGATGTCTCTGTGCTGTATATGAGGACTACATACATATCATTGATTAAAGTGAGAAAAATATCAGAGGGGTCAGAGGCTGTTATCTGTCAATTTCTGTTGCGAGAACATGTAGCTTAGCAACATAACAGATTCATTATGAACAATGAATGAAGTTTTCCAGAACATTGTCAAATATAAATCATAAACACAACCTTATAAAAATTGTTACCTCATTTTGTGCTTACCCTAGTTTGACTTGCTCGTAGCCTAATTGTTAAGTTGACTTCTCATGAGGGAGCTAGCATCTAACTTCCTGTTTATTGAAAAAAAAGTTGTGTTTATATTTATGTGTTTTATATTTGTGTGTTTTTAACAAGTTTTGCCTAACATAGCAACTGGTTAGCCAACCAAACTGACAGTGAGTGAAGCCTTCTGTGTCACCATAAGCAGAGGATAGGAGAGTGCTGTCACATATTAGCCTGGCTAACTTTAAGCTAGCTGTCTGATGTTTCATGTTTAAGATTAGTAACTATCTGACAATGAGACATCTAAGTTTTTTCAGTGACTTAAGACACACCAGTAAGTCTCAACTTGAGGCTTCATGTGCCTTAAAACCAACTTTTGCAAACAAGTTCCTTTAAAAGGTTGTTAGCAAAAATTTTGAGTTCTTTCTTTCTTAGCGGGGTGGCAGTAGCTCAGGAGGTAGAGCAGTCGTGACTGTGTGAGTGAATGAATGATGTATCCAACGTAAAGCGCTTTGAGGGTCTCTGATAAAGCACTATATGAAATCTGATGCATTATTATTATTATTATTATTATCTATCTATCTATCTATCTATCTATCTATCTATCTATCTATCTATCTATCTATCTATCTATCTATCTATCTATCTATCTATCTATCTATCTATCTATCTTTCTTTCTTTCTTTCTTTCTTTCTTTCTCTACAAAAATACTTTACAGCTGCATTACTCTATCAGTAAAACCAAACAACAATCACTGGTAGTCGTACTGTATGTGATCCTGTAATCACCCACCCTTTTTGAAGTTAGAGTTAGTTAGTCAGAGACTTTTAAACAGTTGGTACTGTGTGTGTTTAAGTGTGTACTGTTCTTTGTAGAGAAATAGATAAAGAATGTGTATCGATAGTTGGGGGTGTTGGCTTAAAAAACAAAAACATGGTATCAAGTAATCTTGCATACATTAACAGGACTTTAGCAGAGGACCCAGGCGTAGGATAAAGAACAAGTATGACGGATCATACAAATAAAAAAAAAAATTGAAAACACTAAAAAAGTAGGAAACAGGGTTGATAACTTATTTATTTATTAATGAACTTATAGAACTTAAAATCAATAATTTTAAAGGTATGGAAATGTACAAGAATGAAAAACATATCAGTCCCTGTCAGACACAGCTGAACTGAAAAATAATTATTTAATTGGAATAATAATTATACCTTTCTATAATAAGACTTATCATTGCAAAATTTTCATCTGCCCATTTCTATTGTCTCTCATGGGGGCATTTGTCAGTTCTCATGTAAAGACCAAACCAAATTCTGCCTGTTTCCATCATGAACCACCTGACCCTGAAGTGAAACCACACTTTTCACACCTTTACTAGTGAACCATGAATTTATGCTTAGATCCACGTAATCGTGGGGTTATATCGGGACAAGAACTCAGGTTTAGGCTTAAGGTTAATTCAGGTTATGTTTAACAAATGTTTTGGTGAAGGATTTTGAGAGGAGACGCATCATTTGTGTTGTTCCAGACAGTTACCCTCCGGCAGCTTTGCTGTTTCATCACCTGACTGTGCTCGACTTAAGGGAATAAAAAAGTGAGACAGATAGGGGGAGTACAGGACACCAGTGCTTATTTTACAGGGAGGAGAAATCAAGGAGTTTGACAGAGAACAGACTACAGAGGATAAAAGAACAACCAGCATGTGTCTTTTTATTCGTAGGGTACCTACTAGGGATTTCTGCTTAGAGAAATGTTCAAATTTACAGCAGGTTGATTTCATAGACATCTAATAAGAACTCTGTAGTAGAGGTGCATGCTGAAGACAAAGAAGAGAAAAGTACAAGCAAAAAAAACAAATTAAAATTAGCTCTAAAAAAAATAAGAAGACAAGAAGTCACACATGTAGAATTGACCTCCACCTCTTTGTTTCTCACTGTCTCACACCTTGACAGACAGACTTTAGGTTTAATGAAAGCTCTACCCACACACTGTCCTCTTTGCATCTACGTCCTGTGTGGGACGGCTTCTCAGACATTGCCTCATATGTTGAACAATCATGATCTCATGAGAACAGAGAGTGAGCATCAACCCTGGGAAACTTCAACCAACAAGAAACAAAACTGTATTCCTGACATAAATGAAAGGGTTAAACATTGTTCTCTTGGGGCAAATGTGGGAAATATATATTTTTTTTTTACAATAATTGACCTGTGTTAAAAATGTTTTTAGATTATTTTCTTCTATTATATATCCTCAGGTACACATGACAACTAATCGATTTACATTAATTTGTATAAACATAACACATTTAAAGGATTATATATGTTTGGTTAGAGAAGATTTAATGAGGGTATTTTGCAATTGGTAAATTTGCCTTGTATGTTTTGATATTTATGAAAATGGTATGTAGTCATCCAGCACCTTTCAGAGGTTAACACAAGAGAGTTGATTGAATCCAGCAGTGAAGGCGTCCTGCTACCTCAGCAAGGATAGAAATTAAACACTTGACAAGTTTGTGAAAACAGCATGGCTCTGTGAAGTTCTGTGTGAGAGAGAATGTTCATTTCTGCAGGTGTAAACGCAATTTTGCAGAAGTTATCTGCAACTGATGTGAAGTGTACATGCTGCTTTCTTTGTATGGAAACGGAGGAGGGTGTGTGTGCATGTGTGTGTGTGTGTGTGTGTGTGTGTGTGTGTGTGTGTGTGTGTGTGTGTGTGTGTGTGTGCAGCTCCACAAGAATTACACACTAAACACAAAGAGGCAAATATGAGTCAGCAAGAGGAGGTATTTTATCCAAATAGCTCTAAAAAAAATAAGAAGACAAGAAGTCACACATGTAGAATTGACCTCCACCTCTTTGTTTCTCACTGTCTCACACCTTGAAAATTAAACATACATTTTTTTAATTAATGCTTTCCTATCCTGCAGTATTGATACATTACAACTATTTTTTGAACCCC
Source organism: Xyrichtys novacula (assembly GCA_962446985.1). Taxonomy (NCBI): domain Eukaryota; kingdom Metazoa; phylum Chordata; class Actinopteri; order Labriformes; family Labridae; genus Xyrichtys; species Xyrichtys novacula. Next base: position 17,072,443 of record OY660874.1, on the reverse strand, counting down.
ACAATTTTTCTTGTGCTTTGACTGTGTAACCCCACGGTGGAAATATCCTACCTTATTTTCCTTTATATAAATATATATAATGTTTTTATTATCCTGCTAAAACAAAAATGTCTCTGTTGATTTACAGACAATTATACTTTGCAGAGACTGAAACCTGACCATACTCATAAGTTTAAGTATCAAATATTATTGAATAAAACTCAGATTTAAAAATCCTTATTGTGCTCATGTTTAGCCTTGAAGATTTACACAACAACGACAATAATAATAATAATAATAATGATAATAATAATAATAATAATAATAATAATAATGATAGCCATGAGTTGTTAAAGTTTGTCTTTCTGTTTAAATTCTTTCTGTTTTTCATCCTTTTTTTAAAAGCTGGCTCCAGCTGTGACATTGGTTTCCACTTGATTCATCCATGCTGACGACTGGGTGGGAGATTAAACACTTGACAAGTTTGTGAAAACAGCATGGCTCTGTGAAGTTCTGTGTGAGAGAGAATGTTCATCTGTGTGCAGGCTGCATGATCAGATCTGCCCTTTTTGAATACACCGTCCATCAGTTGTTTTGAGCACGAGCTGTGAAGACTTAAGCTGTTGAGACTTCTTTCTGGTGTGTGTGTGTGTGTGTGTGTGTGTGTGTGTGTGTGTGTGTGTGTGTGTGCAGCTCCACAAGAATTACACACTAAACACAAAGAGGCAAATATGAGTCAGCAAGAGGAGGTATTTTATCCAAATGCACTAAAAACATGATAGATGAAGAATGAAGAAAATTTGTTGAACATTTTAAATAAAGGCATAAACTTATGAAAATTAAACATACATTTTTTTAATTAATGCTTTCCTATCCTGCAGTATTGATACATTGACTATGTGAGTGAGGGAGAAGCACCGGGAGTTCTACGGTGTGTGATGTGTGATAGGGAGTCATTTCTCCCAGGCAGTTGCATGTTAACCTTTCTTTTGCCCCTTTAGAAATCATAAATCACAAAAACCACTATGACCACAGTGCTGCACTCGATTTACAGACAATTATACTTTGCAGAGACTGAAACCTGACCATACTCATAAGTTTAAGTATCAAATATTATTGAATAAAACTCAGATTTAAAAATCCTTATTGTGCTCATGTTTAGCCTTGAAGATTTACACAACAACGACAATAATAATAATAATAATAATGATAATAATAATGTCACATGCTTTACCAGGGAATTTATTCAAATAAGTATTTAAAACAGACTGGACCGTCTTTACATTGGTAGAGCAGATCTCAGTTGTGCATGCTGCTATCAGGCAAAGTTAAGCATTGGAAAAGTAAGTTCTAATTATGCAAATGTTGGCATAAATCACAGCATTTAAACCATCAAAATGGTTTCGTAATTAAGAATAAACATGCAGGCAACTGGAGGCCAGACCCCCCTGCAAGACCAGCAGTCCAGTTGTTGTGCAATATTGCAAGTGCTGCCTCTCTTTATTTTCACACTTCATACCAGCACTAAGTTTAATGAAAATCAGGATGGCAGTTTTTTCTTCATTACACTGCAGACCAGATGATGAAAAATACTGTGACGAAACAAAATAGCTTTGTGTAACAAAGAAAGACTCTCTCCTTACTTTCTTTATAGTTGCGAGTACAAATAGAATTTTATGCACTGATAAAGTTCGCCAAAGTGTGTTAAGTACAACATTAGTAAATTAAAATCACCACGGTGTGTAACAGAATTTTGATGAACCAAAACTTATTTTTTTCATGGAAAAATACAGATTTTACTTTGATTCTGAGGTAAAAGGTTCCTTGGCCTTGTGATGGCAGCCTGAGGATCAGATCACTCAGTTCACTCCTGCTGTCACTTAATACCAGATCCGTGTGCTGATAACTCATAAAGATCTTCTTTTCCCTGATACTAAGGCAAAGTTTGTAATGACGAGTGATATCCTCCTCTGGACAGATTTTTTTTTTTACCTGCAGTCATATTGCAAAAGAAGATCACATCAATGCTTTAACTCTCATTGTTAAACAACATTCAGTATTGCGATCTTTTAGAGAACTCACACTTTGTGCCAAGCGTTAACGCTGATGTTTCTTTTTTTTTAATTACAGTCAAATTTATAGATGCAAAGAAACTATCCAAGTTGTTTTTAATTTATTATTGTTATTTTTTTGTGATTCCCAATAGCACCTGAGATACAAAACCAACAATGCACTATGTGATGTTTGCATCCTTTCATGGTCATCTTATGATGCTGATGTCTCTATTTTTATCAGAGAGTAAAGTCAAATTAACAAAAAATTGCAGCTTCTTTGCGCCCCACACCAACATAACTGTACATGTTTTTTCTACCGCCTGATGAAAAATTGAAGGAGGGCATGGTGATGCAGAGATGAGGAGGTCATTTCTTTACGCGACATACCGGAGTCATTTCAGTTATAGATGTAGCCCATGTTGTGGAAATTAGCATTATCTGCTGGTGTCTTTAATTGACTGCAGAAACTCAGAACATGATGCTAATGATTTCTTGATAAAGGCGGCACTGTACTATGCGAGCTGACCGACAGCTAGGGCAGCTACAGCGGCCTGAATTAATCTGCCTAAGTGAAGTCCCTCCATTTATCACACAGTCCTTACGATCCATAGGGAGTGTCATGGTGTCAGATGGAGCAGAAGTGCATGGGCCAACTCATACATTACAGTGTGTGTGTGTGTGTGTGTGTGTGTGTGTGTGTGTGTGTGTGTGTGTTTGTGTGTGTGTGTGCGTGGTGTTTATGTTAATGTCCGTGTTGTGCTTTGCAGAGAGGCTGCCCAGCAACAGAGGGGATAGGAAAGGAGCCAAAAACTATAAAAAGACGTGAATAACAGCAGCTGACTGAGCATTTAGAAAACTACAGATAAGGCAGACGTGATAATGTCTTAGTAAGTAAAGCTTTCTCATGGCTACCTTTCAATATCTTTAATATGACTGCTGCAGGAGATAGAGTAGGTCCCTTTGTTGAATACAAGTGTGATTGTAGGACTCACATGAACCTCACAAAAAGCAGGACCTAAGTGTCCAGAGTGCTAAGGCCCTGTTTATAATAAGGTTGTTTCTAATAATTTGATGACTGTTTTTTAAACCATGAGATATATGTGAAAGTATCATGATTATTTAATCTTGACTAATTTAGAGCTTCAGTGCTCTGTGATGTATTTTGACTTTTTTATTCCTCATGCAACTCCAGAGAGTGGAAATGTAACAGATGATAAAAATAAAAGAACAATTATTAAAATATAATTAATTTAAAAGGACATATTTTCATTGTCAATATAGGAAAATAAGACTGGGCCTGGAGATCGCTGAGACGTTTGAGGAACAACTAGCTAATCGTAGTTTATAGTGATGCAGCAAAGATAAGACTGATATTTTGAAGGGGAGAAGAGCATTAATTACTCAAGTCTATTCTCCTGGAGAGGCCAGTAGTCGCTCATACGATCAGTCATAATCCTGTAAAGGGCATTGTTTAGTTCATGATGAGAGAGGTTTTATATTACTTTATCTGTCTGTTACTTTCTCGCAGTTCATCATTTTCCCTCTCTCTGTACTTTTCTGAGTTTCTCTAATTGGGATGTAATCAACAGTAATCAACATTTCAGCAGGATGCATCAATATGAATACGCTGAAATTAGCACAACAGCTGAATTCAATCTTTAGTCCTAAGGCGGATTCTTGCATTGAACGGAGTCTGCATGATTTGAGTCATTTAGGTGCATTTTGGTTGATGTTATCTTCCAGGCATGTAAAACTGGTTCATAGCCGCTAGATACTGGCGAGGGTAAACCCAGCCCTGCAGTGTGGCAATAAAAATGGGTGCATTTTAAAAGTCTATGTTTCCTACCTGTGCTTGTGCATGAGCAACTTTACTATGCCAAGCCCACCTCCTCCAATCGTAATGTGTAGCAGGAGCAAAATGACAAAACAAATGATATTTTTAATACTGACACATTGATCCACAGTGAGCCCTAACCGTAAAACCACACTGAGAATTTATCCCAGTGATTTTGCCTTTAAGCTGTTTAAGGTAATTAACTTCATAATAGTAATATTAGTAATAGCTCACAGTAAGAGAGTATATTGTATGGAAAATGACTTATCAGCAGCACAAGCCCCTCTTCTTCACCTCTGATCTTCAGCCAATACATGCAGCTGGTGTTAAGTACTCCAAAACCTGCTGAGCTCTGACGCAGGTTTCTAATTCATCAACGGGGACGACAAGACTGAACATCTACTCGTACATCAAACTGGTTAATCTCCTTTCACTGAGAATGAATCATCAACTGATTTATGAAGGAGTAACAACCTATGGTGTAACCCCTGATCCTCGACCCAATGAAGATTTACATTCACACTCACTGGCTGCATTAAATGAGTGAGTGTCAGGCTGGAGTTTGAACAAAGTCTGATCATATAAATACTGACAAAATTCAGTTGCTGTGAGGTTGATCTTCGTATTATGAGGTGGCTGATAGCAGTTTGGTTGAGAGTTTAATTTTTTGTTTGTTAGCATACCAGTCATCTTCATAAACAATCAGCCATCTTACCAGCATGCTAACAAGCACTTTTGACAAAAAATCTCATCCTGCTGACTCGGGGCAGTTAAAAATATCATTAATTGTGCGCATTTTGTGTGAAAACTTCTTATAGTAACTTTAACTTTTCTAATCATCAGAAATAAAGGCTCTATACTATAAGTAGCTTTGCATTTTTCTTCTTTTTGAGGCAAAAAGACAGAAAAGTATTAGCTGGCTCACTTTCACTGAGATGTGTTGTATATGTCTCTTGATAAGTGGAGCAGATGTTGTTTTTTGACGATGTTGATGAATCAGAAAGTAGAAGAAAAGTGTTAAAGTATGACAAAATCAAATAATACAAGAACAATACAAGCTTTTAGGTTACTGTTTTAAAGAGCTGTTATTTATTTATTCTTGGCTAAAAAGGAGTGCTTTTCTTCTTTTTTTGCTTTTCTCAGTGCAGATTGATTTTTATGTGTATTTTTTGAGTATGTTCAAAGCCAACAGCTTATAAGTGAGCACAGATGAAACAGAACTCTTTTGTTCTAGTATTTGTATCTTTTAGGTCTAACACATGTTAACCTTTGTGGTCCTTACAAAAAAAAGTTCATATTACTTTTTACACAAAATCTTTTTTCTTTTTTTTTAATGATGAAACTTTCCTATCTCACCTGTCCCGAACCTCACTCTGCTACATTTAGAACTACTCCAATTTTCAATATTATATTACTTACAACAAAGTGACAGGATATAGTGTGTGAAAAAACTCTTTAAGTAGCCAGCTTTATTAGAGCATCCTTTCACTCACGCACGTGAGGATAAATGTACTGTCGAGAGAGCTAAATGCAGACCCACTTTATCAGACAGGAAGATAAAGCACAGGCTCATCAGTCATACTGGTTCACCTGGTTAGATGCCTTCAGTAAATTATTCATTGTGGTAGTGTGTCTTTGTCCCTCTGTGAAAAAGATCACTGTGATGAAAAAGCAACATTTATTTTATATTTTTCTATTTTCCACTTTTCTACAGTTGTTAGTGTTTAATGGAGGCTATACCTGTTTTGTGTTGAATGTGACTGAACAGTTCGTGTCACAAACCTTAGGATTTGATGATAATTAGTCGTAGTACGACAACATTGATCTCTGAAATGTGTGCTTTTAAGTTGTCCTGATGTCATACCAACTGCAGCTACGATCCTTTTTATTTTATTTCAATTTTTTTATATTTATATGAAGTATTTATGTTGAATTTGACAGAAAACTCTGAGTCCCCATGGTACTCACAGCTCTATGCTGAGTCTGAAACAAAGTGGCCATCCACTTTAAAAGGGCAACTGGCTAATTCATCTCCTCAGCTCTTAGCAGAATGATTAACAGAGTAGTAAAGCGGAGAAATTTCAAATTGTCTGGTCTATGCTTGGTGAACTGGCAAGAGGCTGTAAGGAGACTCTTGGTTATAAATGGAAGAGTGTAATTTATCTTTGAGTACTTGTAACAGGGTCTTTAATCACCAGCCGTCCACCTATATGACTCTAAGTGTCTAAAGACATTCATCTTCAGGGGTGCCAGGGACATTTGTTTGAAGGATGAAAGATGTGTGGATATAAATCATGTATATTTACATAAAATAGTGCTGTTAGAGCTATGGATGTTTATTGTTTCTGTATCAGTAATTCTTTTTATGAGTAATGAGTAATTTTGTCTAATTATAGGTTATTAAATCCTTGTTTTCTTCACACTCCAAAGAGGGGAAATCATTACTCTGAAACTGGATTGGATTATTGTGATTTTATATATTTATTTTTTTGTGGACTACAAAAGTAATATTTATATTATATACTCTTTATAGCATTTTCACCTGGGAAACAAGCACAACAACACATTTTAACATGTAATAATTATGGATCACATGTTTTGTGTATGTACGTATATGCTTGAAACAATGCTAGCATTACAGTAAAGAGCATACATGTGCTCTGAAGTGCAAATTTATATGAAGTCTTCAGTATCAAATGAATGAATTTTTGAAGAGTGATTAAATTCACCTCTATAATCCATTTTTGTTCATTTGATCTCAAACACATCTCACTTTAAAAAAAAAAAAGAAGAAAATACTGAGTTTGAATTTTACAGAGTATTATCTGCCTCTCATGTAAGTGTGTGCCAACATCCTTCTTCCTCATCTTTTCCACATAAAGCCAAAAGCTCTGGGGAGCAGGTCTGATTGTGTGTTGTACAGCCAGCAGTGTAAAGAGCTTTTATTCATGCAGGGAAGCAGAACTTCAAAGTCAAACATTTTGCTTTAATCTGTTTACATCAGGCAGACGGGATCCATCATGACTAAACAAAGCCTGGTCAAATCAAAGTGACCCCGCATTATTCTTCTTAAAAGCTGCTGTAAAGACGTGAATTGTGTTTATTTCAGTTACAGCCTCAGGAATTTTAACTGACCTTGGCACTGATTGTAACTGATATCAAAAGGACTCGTTTTTAAAATGTGCAGGTTTAGCTTCATGAGGCCAAAGTGAGCTCATGAGACGCAATTAGATAAGAGTAAAAGTTCATGTGACGGAGGGAATAACCAAAATAGTTTAATGCACTGTGGGATTTTATATTTAATATGATGCTGTATGTACAAAACAAATATCTGACAGTAACTTTTTTGACCATGAGAGAAATTTTTGCTGTTTGAAATATGCATGCTTCATTTATCATCATATTTATTGTCAAAAGTAACTCAGTGTGTGTTCATTCATTCAGTCGGTATTACATGCAGTAAAGTATGCAGTCCCCAGTATAATGTCACTACTACCTTTCTAAAGTGAAATCATGGTACCGGGTCAAAAGGTGCTTATAAACAAGTGTGAAATGTGTCATGAGAGCACAACTTTCAGGTCTTGCAGGAACCTGACATCTGGCAGCATGATGAGTCAGAATCTGAGCAGCTGGACATGAGAGTGTGCAGCTCAAAAAAAAAAACAAAGAAAGAGCCAGCACACATCTCAGTTTAACCGCCTTTATGTCTGCAAACTACAGCCAGTAAGATACAGCCTTCAAGCCCTTGATACTGACCTGTGCAGTTCTGTTGAGGTTCTAGTGTCCCCAACGGCTGTCCTAGCCCTGATATGTATGTGTGGTCATGAGGACTACAGGCTGCAGAGGCTGGGAGCGGTAGAGCTGTTTGCCAGATTGGTTGGAAGATAAGAAGTGAAAACCCGAGGCCTTCAAAGCCTGTAGGTCCCCACAGTCACATAAGATTCATTCTGTGTACAAGTGGTATCTCTGCAGCCGAAGTCATATAGTCAAAAGGCCATAGAGAAGTGGTGTTGGTATGTACAGTATGTGGTTGTGTATTTTAAGACACATCAAATAAATCAAATCAGGAATCAGATAAGAAAATGTGTCATCTACACTTCTCTGTTTTTAATACTGATATTATTGCTTAATTTCAACATGCTACAATCACATGTTCTGCATGTGTAACCTCAGACACATTTTAATGTTCAGATCAGCTTAGAGTTAGGCAATATGACAAAGCTGGGACTTGGCAAAGACCCCATAATGTGATGCATATCATGATCAAGGTCATGCTATGAAATATGATCATCTATAAATTCAAACTGAATCAAAATATCTATATTATATATCTTCAAATGCCACCATTTACAGCAGCCAGCTTGACTGTTTTCTTCACAGCTCTGATGTTAATTTTGTCTGCGGCACCATACGATATGTACAAAACTGAGTGTCCTTATATTTCTGTTGTTATGCTGACTTAAAAGGGTCATATAACTTGAAATAAGCTTGAATGTCTATCGGCGTTAGTCCGGAGTGGTTGTCCTTATCAAAAATAGAATAGAAGAACAACATGTGACATTTGTTCTATAGCAAATGTAGTGCCGTTGATGTTCACCACAGAACGATCCCTCGGGATAACATATGGTAGTATGTGATGAATAAATAGAAGATCAGAGGGTTTCTCTTTTTGTTCTTTACCTTAATGCCATTTCTCTCCGTATAAGTCTGCCTATGTGACCCAAGTGTCAAAGAAAAAAGAGAACGAGGACATCATCTCCGGATTGTGACTTAAAGGGTGTATATTTAGACAAAATCATAGACCTTTGTTTTTACCCATGCTGCTTTGTAGAGTGCGTGTGTGTGTGTGTGTGTGTGTGTGTGTGTGTGTGTGTGTGTGTGTGTGTCCTGTGTCAACAGCCTTTCTGGAAACTAAAGCAGGAAGCGGCACCATGTTTAACCGTGTACGCAGATGTTGAATTAAACACAAGTGTGTTGTGAAAAAACACACATTAACATTTGCCATGCTGCTTTTTGTCTAGACTTTTTTAATGTTTGTAAAGGTAATGATGAAATTAGAATATAAACATAATATTTATTAGATTAGATTTAATGTTTAATGTCAGCTGGATAGATGAGTTGTTTCCAGTGTGCATCAATTGAGATTTCAGGTCAAACATCAATGCCGTTACTCTCTGGTAACAAGTGATATGAGTTTTATTAAATATGCACTGCTAATATTATCCCACGCAATTAGTGACAGGTGACTTCAAGAAAGATTATTACTTATTTGACTCTTTACCAGGAGAAAGGCAGAGCAACAGCAGCAGCATGTATCACTGGATAAGGGGAGACTCTTTCCAGAAAATCTGCTCTTTTAAAGTTCAATCTTTTTAAATTCTTTGAGAAAATACAAAACAACAGAAAGTAAAGTAGGAAAAGTAGCATAAAAGTCGAATGTCTGCTATATAAATAGAGCTGGAAGCCAGTAAAACCCGCAACATGCTCCAGATTGTAATGCATCTGCTTGTTATGACTCAGTAGTGCCGTTTATAGATCATTACCCAAAGCACTGCATACTGACATCAACAGTATGACCCCTGCTTTGTCTTATGCCCAGATTTGTGACGAATGCTAAGCTCAGTATATTAAAGACTGTCTTTACACCTGTAGAAAACACAGGATAACTTTAGGAGCGTTAATAACTTCAAGTTGTTCAAGTTAGGTATTTTGTAATGTTACTTCCCTACAGTCCTGCAAAACACACATTTTATTTATGGGCAATAAAAGCTGATAGTTAATTTTGTGTTTTGTTCGAGCCTGTTGTGTTTTATTTGCTCACACCAGGCCTATAACCCACTTTATGATGCCACCTGAGCACCGCTCACAGCGTTTCCTTTATCGTGATCCTGCATTTATAAAAGCTCTGCATGTTTTTGAGTTCTTTTCATGCATCCTTACAGTGTTTTTCTTTGTCATTTCAGCTAAAGGGGATGCTGAGTCACTTTGGGATCCTGACATCATCATCATGAGACGGGGAGGCTGGTGAGCGGTGACCTAAGGCAGCGGTGGGAGGCGGTGCCTTTGTATGTGGTTGGCGGTGCCTTTGGCTGCTGGTTCTTGGCAAAAAAAAAAAAGTCACCCCTGTGGAGTTGTTTCAGCAACTTATTTGCCAAATATCGGGAGAAAAAGAAGTCTGAGGACAGATTTTTATTGTCACAATGCCCCAAATGAGCATAAAGCACCTGCAGAGGGTTGGTGGCAGGGTTGAGGTTTTGTTGGCTTTCCAAACTGTTTTCCAGCTTGTGGGCTGATTCAGATGCAAAATCTTGACATACACTGAAGTTTTGCTGACGGTGTTTAAATCCCAGCCAGCTAGGCACACAGCAAAAACATACATCTACTACTTCCTCTAAAGTCTTAGTGGAGTTATTAATAGAAGCTAAGTTAATTTCTTCACCATGAGGCAAGTTGGAAAACTACCAGAAGGTGCTGATGTGGAACTTTTCCTCCTCAGACCATAAAACTTTGTTTTTAAAGATGATTTCATAACAATTGAAGCTTTTATAATTTTTTTTTCTTATGATTATTAGGCATGTGTAGATGAGTTGAAAAAGGAACATAAAAGACAGGATGACACAGCAATCTTTATTTCTTTATACTGTGTATTTTTAACTCACATTTATTCTCCTGGATCGCCATTTCTCTCAAAGTTTGACTGTTCTGTTTTAATATTTGGAGAAATCATCAGTAAAGATTTTTTTAACTTGCTGTGACGGTTGTGTAATTTGTGTGATTATGACAGAGGTTGACTTTGAATATGGGCAGTGTTTATATGAAGCAAGGTTATAAATAAATAGTTATATGTGTTTCATAAAAGTGCATTTACTAGCTGTTTAAGGTAGTTTTGTGGTAGTAAAGAGACGCTTCACTTATCATCAGAAAGCAGCAAAATCACATCGTCTTTATAAGAGATATTGCAGCCTGTGTGGTGTTTACTGAAACAGCTTCGTCTCACATGGTCTGAGTTAAGAGCTCCAGTGATTCATGTACTCCCTGGCAAAAACTGGGTTTTCCTCAAAGCCTGGAGACAGCTTGCTCTGGTGAGACAGCGGGACATAAAAGCTGTGAAGGTTCTCTTGTATATCTGCACCCATAGCCAGGGGTATAGTCTCCTCATTGTCCATTGTGGGTCAAGTCGACACAAAAGGGTGATCACACTGCCATCCCTGCAGCTGTACATGTCTCTTTGTACAAGTTGCACTGGTATGAGTTTGATGCAGAGATCCACAAACTCTAAAGGCTGCTCATTTTGAGGTAGCCTTTAGCCTCTAGATATTCAGGAAAAACAAACAACTAAGAGTAAAGATGTGAAATGTTGTTCAAATGCATACATCTTAATTATACCAGCTGAATTTTGTTTTTAAATGTAAAACTCACAAACCTCACAGAATTCCAGTCGAAAATACTCTGAATTTCCCAGACAGTTTAAGTATTTTCCAAGATATCCTTATGGATAAGTGACACTGTGAGTGGGTGGTATATAAAATATTGACAAAGCAACTTTCACTTGACTTTCTCTCTTAATTTGACACATTTGATCAGATTGTCCCTGGCCTTACTACTCCTGTTAAGAATCACTTACCTTTTTTATGAGGTGTAACCCATCAGAACCTATTGTTTAACACAGTGGGGTAATAAGATACAACATATAACACAATGTAAATAACAGAATTGCTTCATTAAGATTCCACTCTCACTCAAAGAGTTTTATCTCCACAGTGTTTTGAAACTCTTTGTAGTTGTCGGTTTATCAGTCGAGTGAATTCTTTGACCCTCAGGTTGCTGAATTTTAACACAGTTATCAGAGAGAATATGCATCCACTGGGTAAAAATTACCTTTCCAACAAAATATTTTTCTTCCAAAAATAGTGATGTTCTGTTTGTCCTGAGATGAACTGAATATTTCACTTTACTAAGAAGAAGTGTTTGATCTCCTGAGGACCAAACACATCAGACACAAAGAGATGCTTTCTGTAAAGCAGTCATTTATGTCTCTGCAGGCACAGCTATTTCTGTCGGCAGAGGGAGTGAACTAGAATCAAAGTCTCCATGTTGGCCTCATCAGTCTCTACGAACCCATCCACACAAACCTAAATCTGATATCCTTAATTGTTTGCCTCACACCTATATTAAGTTTAATTGTCAAACACGGAAAACTATCCCTACATAAAACTTTGACCTTGTGTGACATGTTTGATCAAAAAAAGGATTTGGTTATCCTTTTAGGACACAATATTGTTAGTTTGAAAGGGTTTGAAATATTAGCTTTCTAAATAAATAAATAAATAAATATTGTGTCCAAAAAGGATAACCAAATCCTTTTTTTGATCAAACATGTCACACAAGGTCCAAGTTTTATGTAGGGATAGTTTTTAGTGTTTGATCAAAAAAAGGATTTGGTGATCCCTTTAGGACACAATATTGTTAAAGGGTTTGAAATGTTAGCTTTCTAAATAAATAAATATTGTGGCAAAAACCTGAACTTCAACCATCTCTGAAAAGGAAAATTTGAACAATATCCAGTCCTGCAATCCAGGCAGTGGTAGCAGAGCTGTTGAGAGCATTTTTGATTTATTGACCTTTAGCAACTATGTTAAAGTTTGGGTATTGCTTAATTCATAAAGTGGTTATCACATGTTTTGCAATTTCCCAACAAGAGTACTGGAAAAAATCTGTTTTCTTGTGACTGTTTTTTTATGACAGGTGACTTCATCAGTTGATTGCTGAGATTAGCTGAACTTTGTCCCCTAAAATAAGGATGGGCAGAGGAGCAGACTTAAAGTTTAGTGTTCTCGGTGTTCTTTTTTTTTTTTTTATCACATTCCTTTTGATATAGTTATGGTGCAATTGGAAATGCCAAGCTAGGAATAAGAGCTCAAAATTAGCAATGGCTTCACACTCACCTGATGTGACGTACATGAGTTTCACTTTCTGAATCTGATCTATTTTACATTTTTACTTATATTATTAACTCCAATAAGGATGAGGTGAGTTCATCATTTTTATACCAGCCCGGATTAAACAAGCGTCTCTCTAGCTGTAGTGTTGTGAAAGTGTAATTGAGGCTGTTTCGCTTCTGACCACACCCTGCAGACTTTCAACTCTCATATAGAAAGTGCTAATACCTCGTTTTTCATCTGATGTTGGATGAGCAGTTGGACATTTTAAAAATATTATTTACATGCTGGTGATCTTAGATAAGCTTAAAGACTGAAAACAATTGGTAATTTCAGGACAGCTTATTGCATCTAAATGTCAAAGAATAAAATTAAAACCAGCACACTACCATCTTTAAAGCTCAAACAATAACCACAGAGAAAACTTTAAGTCTCAAAATAAATTCATTTTCATCATCAAAGTACTCCAAATACAGTTGTTTCTGCTGTGTGAAGAATAACTACCAGTCACTTTTTTTTAAAGACTCCTTTTTTTCTGGCCTTGGTTTTGCAATATTCTGAGGTAGACATCAGGTATGTGGCAAAAGTATAATTGTAGCTGTCCTAAGTTTTTACCGTGGGTTTAAGGAAGAGCCTCACTATATGTCAGGAAATATCCGTCTTCTCTTTCGCAGTTAAGAATCGTCCTGCAGGCTCACACATCAATGCATTGTGCCAAAAGGCCAATGATATGTAAGGAATCAGTCGAATGTGGTTGGGAGTTATTGTGTCCCGACCACTGAAAGAATTATCCCATAGCATCATATTTGCTCAAATTGTCTCAATAGCTGATGGAAAATTGCAGATTTATACACATTTTTAGGTCCAACCACTTTTTTTGTGGGGATTGTTTAAATCTTATTAACAAATGAGGGAGAAGGAAGTAAGCCACAACATTATATTAGTAAAATATGTTTCATTATCTGTGAAATTTAAGAAAGTGAACTTGCAGGATCTTATCAGTAATCAGGTAAAAGTTATTATGAGATATTACTAGTTGAAATCGGTGTCTTGCTTTCAAACTCCCAGTGTTCCTTGGCTTGTAGTTTGTTCACTGTAGACCATCAGCTTATTTTTTATTTTTTTGGCTGCTACTCTTTCAGTAATTTAACCTTCTACTGGGAGGGTATCGATATATATGGTAGTGAGGCGGCATAGGCAGAAATGCTGCCAGAGAAAGTGCATTTTCGACTGCTCTTTTGTTACCTGCCTCAAGAAAGGGGGTGTCTACTTGTTTTCAGCAGTGACTCAAGATAAAGATGAAACATAGTTAAGAAATTCTGCTGAATCTTTTCTCCAGGAATGACTCATATAGATTGTATCAACTGTCCTGTATTGTTGTTTAAACTACACTAAGTAGTCGTGAGTTTGCTTTACATTTCAGTGTTTATCTAACAGTGTCAGTGTTGGTAAGAATCTCTTTGTTCAGATTATCCAGATAACACGCGATTACAATTTCTGTTTAAATCTGACCCACTTTCAAACAATATATGTAATAATCAGACATTGTTTCTGCTCAGCCCTGCGTCATGTTTGCTAGTAGTTGTGAAACAAGTGAGGTAATTAGTAAATTATTAACGGGAGTCCAGGTGCAGCACTGGTATGAAGATATAAAGGCAGGCAGGCAGGCAGGCAGGCAGATGACCCAGGTGAAGCTACTGTAGTATAACTCCCAGATAAAGATGAGTCACTTAAGTGTTTTCCCTTCAGACGTCAGAGGCGATAAGAAGAGTGTAAACAGATATTCGTCGTGATGTGCCTCACGTGTACGCTGACAACTAGATTTTTTTCCTCCACCCTGCTGACGCATTCACCACCATGTTCCACCCTTTCATTGTTGTACTCTTATTAAAGTAAAAGGCCAAAAGAAATATCACATGTTCACCTGAACTTTTCAGAAATAAATTAATGGAAGTAAAACTTGTCAGCTTCCTGGTGTCCTCTTTTTGGTAACCTCATGACTCACATTCCAGCACATTCTTCTAGTTTCTTCCCTCATTTACTCTTGAAGTTAGCTTGCACACTGCACTGTGATTCCCTGAGACGACTGAATGTCATAATTTTAGTATTTTTCTCTTTATTTTGCATCTCCTGGTGCAGTGCATCATAAACACTATTTATTTTGTCTTATCTTTTACCTTTTAGGGCAGGGCATTGTTGCCTGGAGACTTATTTTTTTGTGTATTAATTGAACCCTCAATGATCAATATTCCTATGGCTTGGTGTTTTTTGATTGAGAACAAAAAGGATCTGACCATTTAAGCACACTTTTGTTTCTCACAATAAATTACAGTGTTTTGTTTTAACTTGGATATAATAAGTTGACAGACGAGGAAAACAGCACCAGATGTTGACAGCAGACAGAAGTTGAAGAAGATATACTGTATTAATCAAGTGAGCAGATGACCATACTGCCAACATGTTGCAATGAGGTGCAGAGTCACTTAATGTTTTTCTACAATGCTAATACACTAACCAATTATCAGCTACATTTAGTTACCACAGACTAACAGCATCCAGCAATACATTACAAAATATAAATGAATGAATACAACTTAATTTAACCCAAAAATCCTCATTGAGATTAAAAATTTCATTTGCAAGAGTGTCCTGGCCAAGACAGGCAGCAGTACATTTACAGAGTTATGGACGTAAACAATTATATACAGACTTAACAACCAGCCTAGTTGAAGTCACAGAGCAGAACATTTTTAGTCAAAGCACTTAAAGCCTGCTTCATCTTCCTCTAGGGCCTTTAATTTATATTTTAAAGGATTTTAAGAGACCGGCTCTCCAAGACACAATTTTCTTGTAGCAGATTCCAGTCTGCAGGAGCAGCATATCTAAAACTTCTTTTGCCCATTTCAAGATGAATTTTGGGGACAGATAGCAAAAGTAGATTTTGTGTCTGAGTTGCAGAACGAAGACTATAGCTTCCAGAATTTTTAACATGAATACGATTACACAAGTATGGTGGAAGCATGCCAAGTATAGTCTTGTAAATCAGGATGTGCCAATGGTTCAATCGACGCATGATTAGAGAAAGCCACCCAACTTGCTCATACAGGGTGAAATGATGAGTTAAAGCCTTGAGGTTTGGTATGAACCTTTGAGCTCTGTGATAAACAGAAATAAAGTTATTTGCATCTTTTTACTAACTCTTTGCTAATGCTGTCAGTCTTATGGTGGTCCACTAATTTTCTTTGTCTTTTATATCCATCTTTTAGGCTTTCTTTTGGGTATTTGGTTTCCGGCTTCCTGGTGCTGGAGCTCCCTGAATGCATGCACACCTGCATGTCATTACTCAATCACCTGCTGCTGTATTTATACTGTGGTTCCACTTATCCACTCTGTCAGATGATTGCTGCTCACACTGTTGTATTGTTGGCCAGAACTTCAGAAAGACTTTCTGGTACTTTTTGTTGGAAAACTTTCTCGTGACTAATCTTTCTATCTCCTGTTCTTGCCTCCAGTGCCTCCCACACTTAGCACCACTCCACCCAGCCTCTTTACTCCACCACCTTCCCTTTTTTTCTTTAGCGTTTTAGTCTCTATAGCCACAACCCTGCTAAACCTTTCATAGACTTCAATAATCGAGCAAATAAAAAATAAATAAATTCACCCATCCCTTCTGCCTGCCTGTCTGCATCTGGTTCCCATAGTAAGTTCTTGATTCATAACAGGTCTATAGTGTCTGCACTTGATTAGCTTGCTGGTTATTGGAGGAAAATCATGTGTATGGAGTCATTTTCTTCTTCCCTTTGTCATCTACGTTGTTGTCAAAAGTATAGTTTGTCAGACAGTAAAGGTAAAAGTTTAAATAATTCACTTTTGTGGACAACACAAATGCACAGATGTTCTAATGAGACGCCACTGCAGTAATAGCAGCTTGCTGACTTTTGGCAATTCATCAGGTTTGTCTGTAAGATTCTTGCTCTGCTATGTCTCACACTGGGACCAATTTCTGTGAGTTTGCCCACCTACCGAGACCCATGGTGCAGACAATTAAAAGGGACAACACTCACGCAACCTGCTGTCATGAAGTTTAACCTCCCAGATATGCAGGTTACACCTTATATGTGTTAGGGACAGAGCTTGATTTTTGGAAATACCTATGTCGTAAATGTAATGAGACAAGAAATCTTCATCAGCTTTTTAGTTGTGTTGCCTATTAGTTTCACTGTCATATGACTGATTAAAATATGACTAAATATGACTATTTGCAAGCCAAAAGACTAATGCTGACGCACCTGTGCCAGGCTGCTGCAGAGTCTTGTCTGTGTGAGATTATAATTACTGGACCAGACTGCACAAAAAGTTCATCTCATAGACGTTGTTACCTAACTACTGGCCTGTAAGATCACGTTTAACAATGTGATGACAGCCAACTGAAGAAAAATCACAAACAAACAAAAAAAAAAACATGACAGAGACACTTGTGCGCTCTTATTTAAGTCTCCCATGCTTTAAAACAAAGTGTTTTTGGCTTTCAGCGTCTTCTTCTTTCTGTCATTGTTGGCTCATTTAAGGATTAAAATCTTTAGGATTGAATACTTCTGCATCGACTTTGTGCTTTAAGTGGCAGTACCAGCTACACTGAGGTTTTTCTGTGTGTTTAGGTGTGTGCACGTGTGTGCACTGTCAGAGCAGTGCCGCAGGCGTCTAAGCAGCAGCACTGACTGAGAATAAGCCCAGACATGTCCAAATGCAACTTCACCACACTGCTCACACTGAACACACACACACACACTGAACACACACACACACATACACGCATGTGCAATCACATTCAAATCTACATGCTGCTTAGATACACACAGTTAACACACTGCACATGAACTTCCATAAAAATTCTCTTGCACACTTGTTTTGTGGTTCAAACCCTCTGCTCAGCTGGTTTACAGCCCAGATAAGACAGTCCGGGATTCAGCCAAAGTCAGTCACCATGAACTCACTGCTCTGGTACAATCAACAAGAGCTCCCAGCACCCCAGTGACACTCAGAAGTAAAGTCTGTTTGTATAACTTCAAAGTTTAGGTTTGCTGCTAAAGGGAAGTACCAATAAAAGAAAGGAGAAATGCAGCTTTAGTGCAATCTGTTCATATTTCCTTTCACCTCAGCAGACAAAACTTTTATCCATGCTGACTAACCAAAAAAAAAAAAAAGTCGATCAGTGTGTTGCACAAGGAAGACTTTTTATGGAGTGACTGAGACTCAGATTATGACTAAGACTCACATTGGGAATTTATGGGACTTTCTAAAAACCTGGATGGGCGTAGATTCATCATGCTTACCTGGATTTCCCAGGTATTCGAAAGTAAAATAGAGTCAACAATCACATATATTTTTTTTTTTCCAAACAGTGTTCCCTTCTCAAATTGAACAAAGCATTTTCTGCTGGTGCCTTTTATGAGGGCCATACATTAGGCTTGGAAAAGAGTGGCATTACTTACATCATTGAAAAAGTAAAATCCTCCTCTGTATATTTTATATGTTGGACATGTCTTTTATCTGTGTATCTTGAATAAACTTTTTAAAAATCAAATTCATGTGGCCACTGATGCAGATACACGGCTGTCTTTAGAAACAGACATTTGAAGTGATAGTGGGAAGGACGTTTCATTTCTGAAAAAGACTGTGATTCGTTAATTCTCCTCTGCGTGAAACTTAAGAGAAAGAGACAGATAAGCAAACAGCAGAGCTTTAGCTGCATGCTACTCTAAATGTATTCATAACTCTTTGCCATAACAGATCAGTTCCTACAGACAAATGTTTCTGAATGAGCTTAGTTGTTCCAAAAAATATTCTAGTTAAAGAAGTGTATGGCTGTGTTTATTAGACACCTTAGGCAACTGAAGGGATAAAAATGCAATGAACTATAAAGAACATATTTTCTAGATGTTGCCGTTTTTAGCAATGTCGTTGCACTAGATTTGAGCAATGGTGAGTAAAATGTTGTTGCCAAAGCCAAAAGCAAAGAATATAAAATTAATTTAAATAAAATACTGACATTTATCTCTCATCCTTTTTTGTAAATCTACTCGTCATTTTCTATCCTTTTCTATGTTTGAGGGTCCTGAGTAGTGTGGATTAGTCACAATACAATACCCTTACTCTCTTACAGTGTTGTGCAGGATACAAAAAAGAAGAGCAGATGCGTGGGAGTAACCACTGGCAGTTCATATGTCCTCTTTGCATAAAAGGAAAGCTAGGTTAGACCACATTGTTTTTGAATTCCAAAATTAACAACCAAATTAAATCAGACAAACCACCATCTTACTTGTCTTCTTCTCGATGGCTGCCTCTGCAGAAGGTGCCTTAAAAATAAAAAGGTAGAGTAGATGTCCGTGTGTAGTTTATTCAGCCTGATATGTTTGACAAACTTGATATTTTACCAGCCGAGATCAGTTATATGTGGAATAAGTTTGAATGATTCTCTGACAGAGCTAATCCTTCAGCTAATTCAACAGAAAGTGAGTCAAATCCTGCTCTGACAAGTGTGAAACCACACATACTCACTCACACAGACGCACACACACAAATGTGCCACATTGTGCTATTTTGAAAGTAGCCGAGTAGATAAGATTTGCATCCGCAGTCTTGGGTATGTAGTATGGCAACTGCAAATGTTAAATGTCAAATCTATTTTTGGAAATTTTCATCATGTTTTTGTTTTTTTTAACACCTTATATTAGCAGCTGCTGGGGTAAGTTTGAGTCAATCATAGAGCTTAAGTCGCAGGCTGGAAAATATCTGATACAAATTTGCCAGTGGATCAACATATGAATTAACTGAAGAATAAAACCATTTTTCCTCAAATGCATTCTATTATAAAGTGTCGCTTTGTTCTAAATCTTTTGAACAGTTTTCTTTTACTTGCGATGCCCCTTTATTATAATGAGTTATTTTAAATTCAAATGGAAACAATAAAAAAAGTGCACAAATCTCCTTAACTGGGGCTTGAGAAAAAAAAAATTCTTGGAGTTCATGTACAGCTGCACAATAAGGGTTAAAAGTGAACTTTGGTTAAAATGGAGAAGCTTGTTGCTGTGGGTGACACACACACAAACACACACAGACACAGACACACACACACGTACACACAAAGAGAGTGTAGAGTAGAGGGAACATGCTGTCTTCATGTTCAGACAAACCGGACATCAGGCAGACATGTTGAAATGTGAAACTGCACAGTCATATTCACTCTTACGTAGCAGAGGATGATATCATGGGGAAGTGTAGCTCTACATGCACCCAGTCTAACCCACTTGTCATTATCTGAAATAAAATTCCAAAAATGTACTAATGGTTAAAAACATATCTGAATTCTCCTCAATATATTCACACAGGCACATGTTATATTTGAGTTAGACTTCTATGGAAATCGATAGTTGCTTTAATTTCTTTTTTAAAGTTGTCTTCCTGATGTTAATGAGAAAAATTACAAAGTCCAAGAAACTTTAATCAGCTGACAAAGTTTGCATGAACGATGAAATCATTACTGCCCATAATGCTTAAGAGTGAACAGAAGAAACAAACCATCAGGAGCACTAAAATGGAAATATTAGTCGACAACGACAGGACCATATGACTCTGAGCTGTACAATAGCAGAAACATTCAAAGAACAAAAGGAATGATGATTAAGATGATATGGAAACAGATGCTGCTGTAAGTTTCAATATAAACCTCCAGTTGACTGTAAAAGGGGAAAGTGGGTCACATCTCCTTTGCAGCTTTATTTTGTGCTATATTTGTATTGAAGTGAATAATATTGAAACGTTCATATTTCTTATTGACACTTAGCTGGCTGACTAAACACACTATGTTTTTTCGCCATGTTAAAATTTTGATTTAGGTATTTTAGACTGAAGCTCCCGTGAGGAACTTTAAGTTTGAGTCAATTTTGCCCCCCCCCCCCCCCCCGTAGACAAATGAGACACGGCTCATTTATTTCTCTACATGCTGAAGTAGTGATTTTGACAAAAATAAACTCATCCTGCTGACTTTTGACAGAATGACAAAACATGTATTGTGAATATTTTATGTGGGATCTGTAGCTGCTCAGCCAACACCTACCCCTATTTGCTGCTGTAATTGAAAATTACAATATTAAACCCATAAATCTTGTCGCTGATAGTATGGTTCACTTTTGGATTTTTTAAAGAGAAATCTGTATGAATTTCAGCCTATGTCTGATGTCAAAACAACTCTTAACAGGAGCTTTAACCATTTAGCTTTATTAAGGGAACAGGTCTCTAGAGCCCAACTTGTGTCACAAAGGGGACCTAAAATTAGTTTAAGGGGATGTAAATAGACCTTAAGATGATGAGTCCTGATCTAAAGTCCAAAGATACAAACAGAGAAAGAATCTTTGAAAACACTGACAGAGCAACTCACTGCCTTGTTAGAGGGAATTAAACATCTATCATAAATTCCAGTCAAGTTTCAGGAAAGACATCCCACCAAAAACTGCTTCCTTGAGGGTTTCCAATGACTCTCTTTGAAGCCTCGTTCTTCTTGACCTTTGTTCTGCTTTCAAAACTGCAGAGCGCTATTTCCCCTTTAAGAGACAACAGTATTGGGTGGACATATTCAGTATTGCTCTGGACCATTCTCATCTTGCTGACAGAGGTTTTATGCTCTCTGTTGGTGACTTTGAGTCTAATTCCTTTCCTTTATCATGTGGTGTGCCACAGGGCTCACTCCCGGGGCCTCTTCTACCTGCATCTGCTCTCTTTTGAGGAGATTAAGCAAAATTTCAATGAAGCTTCTTCAAAGCTTCTATGGGGATTTTTTTTGGCATTTATGGAATAGACTTAAATCCATATTCATGTATTTTTATGATTTCCAAAAGCAAACATGGCCATCAAGGACAAGAATTTGTATATTAATATTTTTAATACCTGAAACTGGTGTGAGTATACAGTTTACAATGTGTAGATCAAATATTCACGATAACTGATGCATTTGCATGTCAAACATCCGCAGGATATTTGATATTTTAAAAGGCAGTACTTATGTATGATGAGAAGGAGACAAGCAAAGACCGATCTGTCCACTGGGGGTGCCAAACACAAACCTGAAGTTCCTCAACAGCTTTACACTGTGTTACTCACTATAAATATAAATCATATAAATATATAAATTTGATGGGAGCAAAAAATCCAGACATTGTTTGAAAGCTCTCCAAAGCATTGATTTGAAATAGATTTGGGGCAAACATGACTTTGATCAAACTGTATGAAGAAACATCGACCTTTCTACTTTTTTTAGAGCTTGTGTTTTCTCTCTGCAGGGTAACATTTTAGAAGTGAGATGAACTTGTGGTGGCTGTTCTGATTTACAGTGCAGCGTCACTGCCTTCAAATTTGATCCTGAACAACTCTTTCACTTCTGTTTTATCATTATTTAAACTTATGTCTCAATTTAAATATCTTTGTATAGAAAATAAAGCACTAGAGTGTTATTTGTAGAAGATGTTAAACCACATTTTATTCAGTAAAAAATATGTTTGACTGATTAATGTGTCTAACCATGACTATACCATTCAATCACATGACTTTTAGGATCAATCAATCAATCAATCAAATTTTATTTATATAGCGCCAATTCACAACAGTCGTCATCTCAAGACGCTTTCCAAAGAACAAGAGCAGGTCTGGACCACGCTCATTGTTTGATGATCAAGAACCAACCTAAGATGGGTTTTGGCCCATCTCAACTAACATGAGTAGCAGTGGCAAGGAAAAACTTCCTTTTAACAGGCAGAAACCTTGGGCAGGACCAGACTCATGCTAGACAGCCACCATGCCGCTGCTGGGTTGGGGAGGAATGTAGAGAGAAGAGGGGAGAGGGGGAGAGGACAGGGGGAGGGAGAGAGACAGCAAGATAGGGGAAAGGCGAGAGAGAATTAGTACGGAGAGGGAGGGGGAGGGAGAGAGAGTAGGGAACGAGGGTGAGAGAGAGACAGGAGGCAGCAGGAACAACAGCAACAACGACAACAGCTCATGTAATGGTGAAACAAAAAGACGTTCAGTTTACAGGTTTAGGATATGAGAAATAATGGACAATGTTGAATTAATTGAGTGTGATTACAGTTAGCAGGTGTTTCCCAATTATATTAGCAAGGTGTATCTACCACACTTTGGTGTGAATACTCCCCCTCTGTCTTGATCCATCTATCTTAGAAATTCACGAAATCCCTCCTGGGTTTATATATCTGTATAAGAATAGCCTAGCCAATCACAAGGGACCACAGTGACAGGTATGCTGACTCATCTCCTGTGGAGAGGCAGAATGGAGGAAGCTGACTGGTTGGAAGAGTTCTGAGTCACCAGGCAACAGTTCCTCATTGGTGGAAACACTGACCAATGAAAAATGAAAACCCTTCAAAATCCGTGTGAGAAGCAGTTTGAGAGGGAAACAAGAAATGATTGACTCAGACTTTTAGAAAGAAGGACATTTTTGACTTTGGCTGCTGCTAACTTGAATTCAACTGCTGATTGTCAGTTTATGAAGCAGATACTTAAACAGGGTAACAGGGTAGTTATTATTTCACATAATGTGATCATTTTGAACAGTCAAGGGCTTCTCCTGCACCTTATATGTGTTTATTAAAACTGGTACAAAAGTGGTATGCTTTAAGTTTACTTGACCTGGAGTAATGCTCCTGATAATCCACTTTGATGTAACCTTGTCAGGCTGTCCATGGCCATGTGCCATTGCCACTGTCAGCTATGAGAGATTTAAGACACTTTGATTTTGTTTTTGAATCATCAGTGTGTCTATGTTAGTCAATAAAAAATCTGACAGCATGCATACTAGAGTGTAGGGATGTCCTGATACAACTTTTTGACTTCCGATACAATACTGATATTGTTGCCTTCAATATTGATCCGATATTGGCACAAAATTGTGCATGGCAAGTTTTTCACTCAGCTGCAATGTCTTTTTCAGACTAAAACAAAAAATACTGCCACACGGCCAACATCACTCTTACTCCTTGCTACTTTGTTAGTACCTTAGTTCACACTGTTGTTGTGATTTTGTGGACTCAGCTTGCTGAATCAGGGCACTGCTAGATAGAGGTGCTGGAGCGGAGTCTGAAATGGAGTGCTGATATCGGAGATTTAAGATGCAGGCGGATATAATCTGATATCCGTTTTTTGCTGATATCGGACCAATATCAATATCGTATCAGGACACCCTACCAGAGTGAATCAAATCTGTTTGGGACTGTAAGCAGAGGAGCTGCAACCTGCACCTTAGTCACATCAAAAGCAGTTCAACTATTTAGCTAACCTAAAACAAACACACAAATGAATCTCAATTGCACGCCCCTTCCATGCATGCCGTGCTTGTCTGAAAATATCTGGACAGTCTGAGTAGGCGACATGTGAGAGTGCATCCCAATCTGTCATCCTGGATTGTAAACATGCATTAACTCTTGAATCCATGATATAGAACTTCAAGAATCAGTGTGGTTTTCAGAGGTTACCCGTCGGGACAGAGAAAAAACATTAAAAAACAAATAGACTTACAACATAGCACATAAAGAATTACACAATAAAATACACTGGTTGTTGAGATTTCCCACTAGCTGACCCACAACAGCTCCACCATCAACCGTCATGTCTGTTTTCAACTTTTTCTGGCCATAATTTAACCACTAAAACCTTATCCCATGATCCGCCCATCACAGCCCCACTTCGTCACCCTCCAGACTACCCAGTGTGCCCCCAAAACACACATCTGGGTTTCGGTGGACTCTGAAGACACTGAAAGCACCTGCAGATCAAAAAGCAAACTCTGTCTTTCTGCTGCCCATTTTTTCCCACACCAGATGGGTTTATTTTTTACATCTTTGTTACAACAGAGGTCTTTGGTTACATGCTTAAGTTTCCATGAAACACTTAGTGGTTTTGAATAAACACTGAGCTCACATCTAAAGAGGCGGCTAATGAGAGCCACATCCTGGCTTTCTGCCGCCCTATTTGGTTGGGGTTTTGGTGGTAAAAATGAAAGTATGCAGGGGATCTTAACAAATATGATACAAGGAAGAGTAAAATATTTCTACTGCATTTGACTTACTGTAAGACCAAAAAACAAGTCCTCGGTTGTTAGGAGTTGACAAAATATGACTGACTAAGAATAACAAGACAGATCAATTCTGACTCGGATCAAAATGTTGCCAATGAGCACTTAAAGTTAATAGTCAAATAGTGACTTTACCTCACAACCTCACAGTGAAAGACCTAAGTAGAAATACTTAAGTGCAAACATGTAAAAACAGCAACCAAAAACCTCCTGTTCATGGCCAGGTACCAACAGCTGTTTTGGTCTTATCGATCATTCTTGATTGTGATTGTGTTTGAGTTGTTGATGAAAACAGATTTTGATTGGCTTCAAGTCTTAACATCATCTTGAATTGAAAGTAGAACCAACAGTTGTACAGCTACAATGAAACACAAAATAAAATGCTTTGAAAAAAGGCTGGAGGAACATAGCTCAGCTAAGTAGGCTTATTTTGTGACAGATAGGTAACATAAAAAGGTAAAAAAAGAAAAAACACGAAAAGCTGTGATTCTCAGAAGTAACACTGAGAAGAGGTTTACCACCCTGTGAGCGACAGGGTGAGCAGATAGTTTGACAATTTCAAAATAATGCTCCTTGGTGCAAAGAATTGGGGAATTACATTGTCTTCAGTCCACAAAATCAGGTTTAACTGTACCACACAAAGAGGAAACTGTACATGAACATAACTCAGAAATGCTGATGATTTCTCTGGGCCTGAGCCCATTTAATATGGACTAAAGTGAAGTAGAAAACTGTATACATTCGGGCAGGAAACACAGTGGCTTACCATATAGTTAGATAACCTTGGGAAGAGGTTGCTTGACTTTGATATCATTGTATTTATCTACTTGCCATAATTCAGCCATTTCTTTTGGTCCATAAAACCATAAATACCAAATAGACTGCAAGTCATATTTCTAATATCTTTACTTGCACATTCAAAACTGATGGCAAAAGATACGGATCAGCCAGTTGGGTCTTGTAGCAAACATTGATGGCTGGGCTCATTTCTGTTGTTTAGAACAGTGACCAAGCAAACCTCAGCTGGCAAGATGATGAAGTAGAGGATTGAACCACTAATTGATGGCAATCTGTTTTACCAACCCAAGACTCCTGACTCCAAAAACCCAGACAGTGACAGCCATTTCAGATTGATGACTGGGTCCTAGAGTATTCGTAATGATAGTGTGTTTATTTGATCATTTTTATCATTATCGAATCCCAATATAAAGAAACTTTACCTGAACCTGAATGTGCAGCAAAGAATAAAAGTAGAAA
Source organism: Xyrichtys novacula (assembly GCA_962446985.1). Classification (NCBI taxonomy): domain Eukaryota; kingdom Metazoa; phylum Chordata; class Actinopteri; order Labriformes; family Labridae; genus Xyrichtys; species Xyrichtys novacula. The sequence continues at coordinate 17,046,244 of OY660874.1, read as the reverse complement.
CCTTTTGAGGCAGGTTGTTTGACCTCTGCTCACAAGAGACACATATTTAAAAAGTATGTGTTTAGAGTTTCACATCAGCAGAGGTCACCTGCATCATTGCAGAACAACAAAAGTTGAAACAAAACAAAACTGACTTTGTGCCTGTGGTCTCTGCAGTCTGCTCACTCCAGTTTCAGTGGAAAATCCCACCAGCTGAGTTACAGGTAGTACTGGGCAGAACTCAGGCCTAATCATGTCTTAAAAAACCTGCTTGACAACCTGATGTCTACAAACTTATCAATGTTACATAAAGAAGGATGGCTCATGTATTACAGATGGCTCGCACCAGTTAAACCTTATACCTGCTTACCATCAGTCTGACCAAATGTAACCATAGACAAAAACTTTATATGATGTATTTGATATATTGCATATTTTATATCTCTCCAAACTCTCCATAAGTTAAATGATAGTTAAATCATCTATCATGACTGAGATCATAGGAAACAGCGTTGCAATGAGGAAATGAAACTTAAGTGATAAATTCCACAAACATCACTGCCAGTAGCACAAACGCACATGCACCCATGCACACACACGGCAAATAGATATGCAGGTCAGCTAAAAATGTCAGTGGTGCAGGTAATTAACATATTTCTGCATGTTTTGTAAGCGGTTTACTCCTATTATATGAATGAGAATCCCAGTGAGCTTTGCTGCCAGGGGCTTTCATAAGACTCAGGGATTTTCTTTGGTTCACTGGATCAAATATTTGATTTAAAACATACATAGAGGTGAGTCGGTCGACATGTACATTTGATATATACTGCCTAATTTCTTTATAAGGAGATTTTGAACTCAGATTTACTGAGGGGTCTGGTCAGATACTCTCTGGACTCTATCATTAAAATATTTTCTTAATCATTCATCTTTAGAGGCCTATATGTGAAGAATCTCAGTGTTACAGTTAAAATACATTGTCCTGACCTAGCTCTGTGCCATGTTGCATGTTTAACAGTGTTTAAAATCACAGCTCTGTTATGTGTGTGTGCCAGTGTGTTCAATACTAATCATATTTACAATCTCTTTATTTACATTTTGCAGTCACAAGGGTTATGCGAGAGTGCGATCAATCGTCTGCAACTTTGAATCCATATGAAAACTTTTTCTGGTAACCACTCCCCTGCTACTAATTCAGTAGGCGGCACTCATCCCCATGCAGAAAGTGAAAGTGAAACAAGGAAACTTACCAGAAAAAAGAAGGACATTCTGGGGAAAATGTGTCACTGCCAGCCACACCCAGACTCTCCAACATAACAACTTAAGAATGCACAAGTTTGTCCCGTCTTATCCAGCCCTAGTTCAGGTACTTTATCAAGGTATTGTTAGCTCCTTGGTCCTTGAAAAATAATGCCAAGATGACAAGAGACAAAAAGTAAAATACAAGTCTCTGCTTGTTTTTGAGTATGTAGTTAATGACAGCTGTATATTATGTACCTTTGCTGTAAATTATCACATGAGATAACATACTCGAAATTATAAAAGTGAACTGAGAGTCTGCAAATTTACTGAGAGGACAGAGATGCTACATAATGTAACATGACAATCGGATATGCAGCATGTACCAAGAATCTAAAAACCACCCTCACTTCCAGGAGAGATCACAGATTATCTCAAACTGTCAGACAAAGGGCACTCTGAGTGGTGCATGTAAAAAAAAAAAAAAAAAGGCAGGGCTTAAAGTATGGTGTGATTACCAGTAAATGGGGAAGGATCCTCATGGAAAGTACCTGAAGATTCAAGACAGGCTCAAATGTTTACCTAACTGTTTTTGTGTGTGTTTTCATTATCTTTAAGAGCTCGCTCTGCAGTGATTCAAGTTTAAAAAAGAAGTTACCAGGAGAGCACAAATAGTGTTTTCATTAGCTTTGCATATTTGGAGCAATTTTCATATTTTTTTCTTTTTACTATTTCGTCAAGAAACAAGTGTTTCTTTGGCTGACTCATCCAACTACGTGATCACCTGCCACTGAGGAACTTGTTACTTGACATACCGTACTTGTTGAATTGCACAGAAAAGTGCTACTCAAACAGCTTCCTCAAAATGAATCAGAGAGAAATGATGACTTATTTTAGTAGAGAAAAAGAAAAAAATCCACAAAAAACTGTTCAAATGGAAAATGAAGTTATTGGTTTGAAAAAAAGAGAATTCTGAAGTGAGATAGGATAGGAAAAAGGGTATCATGAGTGTTGAATTGGTGTCTTGGTTTCCTCTGGTGTTTCCACACCAAGAGATGGCAAGAACACCAAAAGACCACTGCAGCCACATTACTTGTCTTTAATTCAGAAGTGTGTTCAATAAAATCAACACTTCAAAAATGTGTTTTTACTTTGCAATTTACTACCATTGACTTTCGATCATAGACTGTATAAAGAATGGACAGAGTCTGCCTCCTCGCTGGGTGAAGCCACTCCGAGAACAGCGCCCTCTGTTGATGGGCTGCAGTATAGGTCATAAATCCCGCCTCCGCCAGCAAAGCTTATGGAGCTGTGGACAAACTTTAGAAATTTATTACACAGAATATACATTTTTCTCCCCCATGTTTGTGATGTTGACATGTAGTTACTGCAAGACTGGTTTGTGCTCAAGTCCTTTTTTTTCTGTGAAGCTCTGTTTTTAAAAGTTATTAGGGGGTTCATGTTTTCTATGATTGACACCTGATACAGCCTATGGGCGTTCAGGGATTGCGTAGCTCACCCGGGGAGATACGCTGTTTGAGCCGAGTGACTCTCTGGTTTCATCACAGCGACTCTCTGCGACTGCGCAGCGCTGGTTTTAGGAAATGAGGAAAAATCCCGGAAATACCGAGAGCTTTTTGGCTTCAAATCCTCATACAGGCGGGAGGTGGAACCAAGTTGTCCATAGTGTATACAGTCTATGCTTTCGATGCATGATTTTGTCATAATGAGGGGGAAAAGGAAAAAGGACCCATTGTTAGCCACATCCTAGATGTGAGGAGTCTCAGTGAGGCATCTATTACCAAAAACAGTGAGAGGGGGCAAAATTTAAGATGCGAAACAAGAAGGACTGGCCAGCACACTAATTCTGGATTTTTCAAAGCCCAGTGTGATGATCTACAGCAACAAGTCAGTGCATGCTCAGTGCTACCTTAAAAACTGCCAAGTGACCTCTGTGTATATATATGTGCACGAAGGCTTTTGTAAAATGACAGCAGGCCGTGTTTTCTGTCAAGTTTCGAGATGAATTTCCACAACTGTGCAAATAAAATTTTTATGGCTGAACGGAAAGTTAGGATACAAAAACAAAACATCCAAAATATGGTTTAAACAAGTGCTGAAAGTATATTTATAGTGCAGCCAAACAAGATGGCAGTCAGTGATAATCTTTTTCCACCGTGCTTTTAACCACTATGAGCTGATTCCATGCTGCACCCAAAAGTAGACAAAGTGGGTTTCCACTCGACAGCAGGGCACAGACTGAGTTCACGCAGCCATCCTTTTCATCTTAAAGCTCACTGCGGCTGCTCCTTGGTCTCTAACAGGTCAATATTTAAAACTGACCTGGAGCCAGAAAACCATTTCTTTGTCGATGAAGAGTTTTGGTTGGTGTCAATCTTTGTCGCAAATACACTTAGACTGCAAAAAGAAACAACTCCCTGCTTCACAACTGCAAGTATTGGAGCGGCAACAGGAAATATTTATTTTGCATCAGAGCATCATATGGATCTTATTTGGTCTTAGGGGTAAGGCTGTTATAAATTACACCCACATGCATTTTTTTCCCTGATAGCCCTCATGTTTGGTTGGAAATCTGAATTACATAGCGCAGCAGCAGTCTCGTCGATTGCAATCCATGTAAAAGTTTAGGGACTTACTTATGCGTATATGCTGATTACTTGTTAAGAAAATTATGTGAGAAATTTCAATTCCTGATATAAATTCTTACTCTGTGTTTTACTTTGCTATTAGAAAGCTCATTCCTTTCTACACTCCACTGAGACGCATGTGTTCTCCCTGCACCCATCATTGTCTTAAGATGTACAAGCCACTGACATGCTTGATATCTTTGCATCTTAGTTTGACACAGTTTCAAGCACAGGAAGATTATCTGTTGGACATGGTAATATCTGTAGAGTTTGTTATTTCTGCTCAGTCTTCCTCTTTAACAGCTAACCAAGTGTATTTTGATAGAGCAAACACTGTGAAGGCCATCTGGCATGTCACTGTGCAATAAAAAGGAAAACAAAGAAAGCCAACACTGACTTTGAAAAGAAACTATCCTGGTTTCCTGATTTAACTTTTTGAATATAGAAGAGAGCTGTTAAAAAAAAAAAAAGATTGTGGTGGTCAGTACAGCAGGGGAGTCTGGTTAGTGCAGCCATATGTGCACCACCAACATCTTGTGATTCAAAGAGGGCCCTGAAGTACTGTTGTTATGATGTCCCACTCCTGATAGTTTTCTTAGTTTCTTAGGCTTGTATAGTCAACACACCTGTACTACTGGGTACTTGCTTTTCATCTAGCACAGAGGTTTCTTTGTCTGTTTAATCGCTTTCTTTTTTTGTAGGTGGTTGTAGTATCTGTCACGACCAAGGAGCCAAGCTGACCAGCATCTCCTGTCTGTAATACACCAACTCTTGACAAGTATTTCATGCAACTTCCACTTCAAGAAGAGCGAACTATCTCTTTAGAAGATGTTTAAAGGGGTGGTTTAACAGTACCGGGGCGTCTCAGCTGTATTTCATGCCATTTCATGCTTGATTAATAAGTTCCAGAAGCTGCAACTGTCAGTTATTTCCAATTAATCAATGGTGGAAACTAACTCTATTTGTCAGTCAGTTTATTTAATGGTCTATAAACTTTTCATTCTTTTATTTTTTTTCTTCTTTATTTGATGTCATTGCTCAGAAATGTTGCTTTTTCAACAATAATTGAGTTTTTTTTTACTTTTACTTTCAATCATGTAACTTACATGCCATGTTTTCTCAGTGACTTCATGTAGGAAGACAAAAGGAACCTTGGTTAAGGAATCAAATCAACATACTATAACAGGCGATCATACATACTGCAAAGATGTCTGACAAACATCTGCAGTTTTCTACCGATGAAATTCAATGGAGCTGTTACTGTGTATGAGAAGTTAAGAACATGTGCCTTACAAAGGAAATGATATGAGTGTGGCTGTGTGGTTTATCTGACTTATCATCGGTTCACTTGTCACTCCTTTCCCTGGAAAGATTGTTGTCTCTACCTCATTTTGTGGTTGAGTCCTGGACAGAATTCTGATGCACCAACTTACAACAACTCACAGACCGATAAATTCCTCTTTAAGATGACTTGCATTACTGGAAATTCGGTTCATTAAGAGGAAACCGTGAGCCTGAGGTTTGCTATCGCTCATCTTCTCTGTGATGAATAATTCCTGATAAGTTTGTGAGGGAGAAAAAAATAATCTAATCACATTTGTTCTGAAATTGGTGTAGTGTAAAGAAAATCACACAGGCCTTAAACTTAATTTATCGAATACAAATGTATTTAAATGAAGCACATACGCATTTCTTGATCTAATGCCCCCATCAGTAAGATGACACTCAATATATTTACGCAAAGTCAAAAAAGATCAATCCAAAGAGTCTGTCTGAAACCGGACTTTAAGATATGTACATGTAAACATGTAAGTCCCACTGAAAATGCACTAAATGACTTTTTTATCGTAGGACTAACATACCGAGGAAATGTGTTTGGGGATCGATTTCTCTCCTTAAAAAAGACCAGGCTATTGTTTTGAGTGTCCGAAGAGGACAGAGCTGTGAAGTATTTTAATTGTTTTTTTATACAGCCAGTTAACCTCTTGCTGACACATTTTTGAATTGTGACTCAGCAGAAAGGGCTCGATAGAAACGAGCTGAAAGGAGGCCAGTCAGCAGACGTAGTTTTTTAGTCAGTCAATTATTGCTCTGTGGTTGTAGACAGCAACAAGACAGTCGTCCAGTTAAAAAGTTTAATCAAGCTATAATGGTGTGTGGATTAAAAAAAGCAAAAGAATCATTATAAAAAAGAAACAAAACAAAACAAAACAACCTTCTCATTAGAAACTGATCTTTTATTTTTGTATTTTAAAACTGAAGTTAATTCTTTTTTGGTAACTTTTGGCACACATTTTAATGTGCATTAAAAAAATGATTTGACACATGCAAAATACAAGTCTAGATAAAAGTTGTGTGGTTTGTGTTGAAATGACTGCTTCGCTGAGGATGGTAACGGTCATCGTGGTTGCGATAACTTCTCTACTGGTTGTTAACAACAGAGAAGAGCCAAGAAGAAAAGAAGGAAACAGAAAGCAAGCTTGATTTCTGCGGAAAAGAAGTTTGACTTTTTTGTGACCCCATGACCTTTTTCTGCTGCTGGCGCTCTCTGGCTTTAGATGTACCAGTTAGCCTTATTGTGGCTGTGAATTTAGTTCAGAAACACACTGAAAACAAGACAAATATTTGATCTGACCATAATAATTCTTTAATGTTCAGGATGACAGTCCCCAAGATACAAGGTCGATAATGAAAGCAGTTTTGTTTTGCTCCATCTCACATCACCTGTGCTACTTTGTTGTCTGCTTCTGACACTTGAATACTTCCATACAGCCGATAGGCTAAAGCTAGCTGTTAGCACAGATAAGCTGTCCTCACTTTTCAAAATTCTATCTGCCAATACAGCCATAACTCTAACCCTTAATTTTTCATGTGATTCAGATGAGTAAACCATGGACAAAAGCTTTAGATGCTTTTCTCGAAAGGTATTCAAAAACATGTTTTACTTAGGGTGACCATGTGTCCTCTTTTATCCAGACATGTGCTCTTTTTTGGGGGCTATCTGGGTTTATCCGGCTTTGTCTCTGGGGAAGTTTATAAAATCCTTCAAATATCTACGGTTTTGTATGTAAGTTCCAAGTTTGTGTCACGTGGACTTACTGAGTTAGAAGTGCATAAAAGACACTCGATCTGACCCGAAAAACACTCAAAATTAACTTCGTGCGACTCCGTGACTCCGCCCCTGCGTAGTCGTGTCCTCTTTTTGGGGAGTCAGAATATGGTCAACCTATTTACTACTCACATTAACTTCCATAGGGGAAGTCCTACGATTAAAATCTGTCTGCCATTTTTCTCTAAGACAGCAGCAAAGGCTCATGTAGTGGTATTCTCGTTTGGGATGTGCCCCCACAAGATAAAGAGTCCTATATTTCCCATAATGCAACACAGGTGGCTACCTCCTGGCTTGGTCAGTGCTTACTTTTTCAAACCCTGTGATTCAATGTCATCTCAACTCCACAGATGACGTAAAAACACATTATGCCCCCTGTGACAATCCGAGCTGACTCGCATGTGTAAAATCTCCAGAATATCCCTTTAAGAGTAAAAGCACAGTTATTGTCACATTTTTTAAATTATTGTCCCCTGAGTGAATTTACCACCTAGTTTCATGCATTTTTATCGCACTGCAGCACAACATAGTGCAACACAATGCAACACAAAGCAAGTGAATGCGATTCAAAAACACAAAAACAAGACAACGGCACAACAAAACGCAACGGCATGTAACCGAGACCCTCAAAGCAACACCGTGTGCCTAAAATAAATAATAGCAGTAAATAAAACCCAAGCTAGGTTGTTGCACAAGCCTTTCAACTTATCTCATAAGTCAGGTGCATCTCACATCATTTCCCCTGAGTTCAGCTAGAAAAATCCATTACGGGAGCGTGAGGTTGTGTAGTTGCCTGAGGTGATGGTGCAGCTTTGATTTCTTTGTTTTTGAAGATGTGAAACCTTTTGATTCTGAAACCTGTGGTGGAGTTTCTGCAACAGCACCTGATTTTTAACTTAAGTGGGGTTTAACAGGTCTTTCACTGGCTTCACAGAGATTAAATCTATTTGTCTGATGGCTTTGCAGTTATGCAGTGAGTCAAACGGCTGATGAAATACTGCAGAGTGGCGTGAGCAGGCACATGGCAGGAAGTCTTGTGATGGAAAACCTCAACGCTTGTTACAGCTGAAACCAGAGTGTCACATGTACACTGAGGATGATAATCCAGCCTGTGTTTTTTTTATCATACCAATTTAGCTGTCTGGTTAAAGAACCTTAAAAATGTTCTTAATGCTTGTTTAACCTTGCTGAAGAGACATTATTCACTTTTTGTTTCTGTTGTCAAATTGAGGTGATTTGATCCTGACCGTGAGTGAAGGAAAACTGCTTACCTGCATTTTGATCCAGGCTGGCTCTGCATAATTGAGTGGACCATCTGTATTCACACACATGTATGTCAATGCCAACATGATCTATAAAAGATAATGACAAATATGAAGTCATACTTATTTGTGATCATTATTTCACTTGCAGCATTTGAATATTAATGTGTTTGGCATGTGTCCAAGTGTAAGACTGAACTTACTGAATATTTGTCAGTTCTAAAGTTTGGAGTTTTAAAGATATTTTAATAGCACATCAATGTTCTTATTTTATTTTCAAGATAATAAAACGAGAACAGGCCACTTCATAGCATTTTATTTTTTTAATTAACATTTTAGGCAAACTTATCGTCAGAATGTAATAAAATATAAAATCCACATTATGTCCCCTATTACTAAACAGAAACTTACATGTACTGATAAAAGCCATATATTCATAAACATGACCATGTTTATTCCACAAATTTATATTTAGCCAAAATTGGATGAAAATTGGATTTGGAATAAATCATGTTTCAGGCAATTTCTAATAATTTCAGGCATTTTGTTTTTAAACACAAAGAGACAATCTTAGATTCAGGAGTAGATGAAATAGATGAAGCACTTCAGCAAATACAGACAGCAGAGGCCAGTTGGGTGACAAAGCATCTACATCCATGAGCCCAGAATGGGAGGTTTATAAAGATGGGACTGGACCAGAAATATGTTGATCAGAGCCCTTTGTGACAGCCAATTAGGGGTCGGCACTCATTTATTTACTCACTTATTTGATTGATTATTTTCACTCTCTACAGATTGAGGTCTTTGCATCCAAAGGATTACAATTAAACACAAACTCAACTGTGAGTTCCCATTTAATATGAAATCTTCCCCACAGTTTACAGTGTCAGGTCAAACAACATGCGCAACAAAATGTAACAACTAACAGCATCATTTTATACCACTTGATTAAATCTGCTGGGAAACCAATCATTTAATTCTCCATAAAGACCAAATAGATGTCAAAAGACTCTGCATTAGTAAAACGTTTAGCCTACTTGAAGTATTTTCTGATAACTAAATGCACTTTTTAACTTGAGTGATTAAAATAAGAGAATTTTAAATTCACTCTTTTCATTTTTAGAAATTTACTGTTTGGCACACTGAGATATCAACCAAATATCATGTATTTATGCAAAATACATTCAATAACTAACTTCTGTCAGTTTCCAATAAGTCAGAGAAGTTTTTTTAAACCAAAAGAGGAATAACAGCTTCTGTTGTTTGGGCAATATCATGAGACAGAGCAACGCTGAATCTGGTTGTGAGTCACTGAATGACGTGTTTGCTCTGCTAACTGTCAGCGATTATATGTTGTGTGAGACAAACCTGTCATTAACCCTGAGGGCACAGAGGCTGCAGCACGGGCTGAGCACCGAACCTCCCCTTGCAAAGTCAAAACTGTCCATTTCCAATATTTCCTACATGCTTTAATTATCTCTTCAGTGCAAGTGTTGTTTTCTCATCTCAGAAGGCAAAATTGCAAACAAAAAGCATTTTGAAGAAACATGTGATTTTGTCTGACGTAAACTGATGAACTTCCTGAAATGTAGGTATGTGAGTGTTTTTGCTCTTTTGGCCTCAGACTTGCGTTTTTGCCACACATACATGTCACATTTACTGTGAAAAAAGAGGCACAGGATATGCAGCAAGAAAAGGAAGATAAGATGTACTTGTGACTGTGTGAACCAACTCAGAGCAACACAGAGCTGACAAAACTAGACCCCAGAAGAGGACATTAGAAACACAGATTAGCCCAGGTGCAATATGAACTGAATCAAAGCTGCTTGAAGGGCTCCTGTTATTTTTTTTGTTAGATCAGCGTCTCTGCAGCTGAATCCTGTTTGCACAGACAAACATGTCTTAGGAAAGGTCAAGTGATTTGAAACTATTGCAGAACCTGCCTGTGATTTTATGTTCTGTGTTTGTTGAGTAAATTCCTACCTTGCAAATTTCCCTCATGTAGTGTTTTCTTTTTTTTCAGCTGCAGACCTCAGCTCCTGTGTTCGTATCTCAGGATTCAGTCATCATGTTTCTCCTTGCAGAAACCTTTAGAGTGACCTAACATTAACATTCATACAGTTTTACTTTATTTTAAAGCAAGAGTAATGAATGATCATAGGTTCTCCTCTTTTATAAGCCTGCTAAAGACTGCTAAATCGGGCTTTGAAGGCCTGTATGTGACAATATCAATGTCTACAGCAGCTTTTTAGCAGAGCCAACTCACAATAACATTATGATGTGAGCTTTAAGTCCTTACCACTGCTGTCTTTGATCAAGGTGAACTCTCATGTAAATGTCCACGCTTTATTCTTACAGGTTTCACAGAAAAGCAGAGTGGTGCTACATCACTTACTGATTTTCAGGTGGCTGCAGGCTTTGGGCCTGCGTGCAGCATTTCCTATTAGAGGAGCAAGGGTTTGTGGGATGTTGGAGTAGTAAACAGGAAGTGAAGTTGAGCATGAGAGCCAGTACAGGAAGTGTATCAGTCAAACACAATTTATCATTTCCAATAACTCACTTCAGGTTGTTGCCTTTCCAGTAAGATGCAAACTCGAAGTCACAACAAGCACTACTTTTAGACTTTTGTTGCCATGCTGTTTGCTGGAGGCTGTAACACACATTTTGAATATGAAATAGATCTTAAAAAATAGGTGTATCCTTTATCACTTAATGGCTCAGCTCTCACACCTAACATTTTTAAACAACTTTGCATAATATTTCACCATAAATCCAACTTTAGCTCAACCACTGCATTAAATGGGGACTTTATTTTAGCAACAGGTTAACACATTTTGTATGTGAGTCTATAAGCTTCACAAAAAACACAACAATCAATGTGTCAAAGAATTACTAGGACTCCTTATGGGTTTAAAATAACAACTCTGAATAAACCAATATTGACAAGCACAATCACTACACTGTTGTTGGACTTTCTGGTTTATCTACATGTTTTATGAGCTTGTCAGACAAAAAAACAAAAGTACAACTTTCTTGGCCAAAAAAACTCGCTGACTCACCAGTGCCATCTTCCAGATGGTCAGTCCCACCCTTAGTCAGACGGATGTGGCCTCCTCCACCCAGGAAGGATCCAGCACTGCGTCATTTTTAGAGCTGCTGCTGTCTTTCCTTTTTCTGTACCAGAGTAACATCTTGATCCAATTGGCATTTTAGGATAATCAGCTCAAGATTTCCAGTCTGAGCACAGGGGGGCAGGTTGGTTGCAGTGGTTGTTTGATTTAGTTTGTATAGGTTCATTTTAACTGGGCTGTTATATTTGGAAAGCGTTGATCTGGTTGTTTTAAGGCTGTATTTAATTTATATCCTATTTGGGGATGTTTGTGACTTGTGGTTTGGATTACTTAGGGAAATTCAATCCTCAAAATTTTGCTTGAGGACTTGAATTAGAAAGCATGGTGTTAAGTTGTGAGTCATGTAAGTTTAAACTAGTTTGAGTCAAATTTGCTGTGTCTGTCTGTTTCCTTTAAATTTGACCCTTTTCCTCTACTGCGGCTTGTTTGAGTTGGTTTCATTCCTTGTACTCTGGTTTCCCTGTGGTTTGTCCCCTCTTTGGGTGGGATTTGTGTTGTTAGCTCTGCAGTGTCTGACTCCATTCACCTCAGTGACTCTGTGGGTATACATTGGTGTGAGGCTGCTGCAGAGCTGCATTATATGTTTCACTGAAGCTGATGTAACACTGAGCCAAAAAGCTGCAACTCTGCTCCCGACACTGCAGCTCTGCTCACGTATAGACATGCTTTGATATAAGACAAAAACAGGCTGGTAGGCTGTTTGCGCATGGAGACGCACACACACAGAAATTTTGTCAGACAGCCACAGCTTTCAGAAGAGGAACTGTCTCATTTTTTACATTTTGCTGCTCTCATCAAAGCAACATCCCAAATCAAAGGCAGGATTCAACTTTTAATGAGGACATGTGAGTAATATTTTAAAAAATGAATAACAGGATCATGATGGGAGCTTTTCTCTGAGGAAACATTTTATACAAGACTTGTTTCAGAGGAAATTCAATATCCTAGTAGGATGGAACCACACTAACTGAGGGCCTGATAGTCAGGCTTGGGGAAGGGAAAGGATGACCCCCTCAGAGAAAAGGATTCCTCGCTCTAAACTTAAAGTGACTTAAGACACTTCAGAGTGTGAGTTAGGCCATTTTCTGAGAGTGATCAGAAGAATTTCTGAAGAACCCGATTATTGACTTAGGCCATTATTTTAAGAGGGTGACAATATTGGCAACAGTTTGTTTTCTATGATGAAAATAATACCAATGATATCCTGCAAATTAGTCAACCAGTCACCTGACACCAAGCAAACACAAAATGGAGCTGTACGCAAGTATGCGAGTCCATAACGAGCTCCTTCTACTCTGATTCAATTTGCCAAACTAAATTTGCAGTTTAATATTATGTTGAGGAGTTAGCAAGGCCCCCAAAATTATTTTTGGTTACTGCATCCATGAGTATCCCCCAGAATCCAAGATAAGATAGATTATTTAAGGTGTTTAGGCCTTTTCAGCGATTATTATTCCCATTTATGACTTTAATCAGTCATGTTTTTGGGTGAAGTTCTCAAAATGGGGTGCACAGCTACACTTTGCAAGCTAATATTGTATTTTGAATGATGTACGGTGTCATTTAGGAAAATCAGGGAGCTAATATTGGCTAGCCAGACAATAAACACTACATCATATCAAATATCAAGAACATATCATTTAAGAGTTTTAAAGTAAATTGTACACCACAGGTTGTAGATTTAATTGCAACTTGACTAATCACAAAATATCAAATATTAACTTTCAGTATCTCCAGAAGTATTTTAACTTGAAATTAGTCAAAGTTTTGAGTCTTATAAAAGCTGAATCTCATTGGCTACCACTCCATCAGATTAGGTATCAGACCGTCTATATAGTGTTCAAATTTACCTGCCAACAAAACCCAAACCCAATCTCTTTTGCATTTTCTGAGCCACGTCTAACGTCTGCTTTTCCATAACAGGATTTTATTCTACTATCCACAGATACTACACAGGTAAGATCTGATACCTTTGTGTTGGTTGTAGCTGTTGGGGCATGAGCCAGCAGCATGTTAATCCCTGCTGAGCCCACAAGGTTTGTGTATAGAAACTCATGTCAAAATAGCTGAAGATAACATCTGTTGTGTCAGAATGGCTGTGCTGTTTGTCACCAGTCGGACTGTATATGATGAGGCACAAGGAAGTAAAAGACTGGGTGTGGGAGTTTATCAGCACATCAGGTCTTACTGGACAGTGTTGTTTTCTAGCCTTCATTGTGTGAAGTCTGTGCAGATTTGCATGAGCTTGGGAGCGAAGGTTTGTTTGGTCATCTGGTGGGTTTAGATAGCAGAATTGTACATTTGGCTGTTAATTTGCATGTGTGCATACAATTGTGCTCATGAAAAATGTAAAGAACTCTTTCAGTACTCTATCGTGTTATCTCTTGCAGGACATTGTGATCAGTATTACCATAATGGACGGCTGAAAGTGGAAACTGGTGGAATATTTGTACTTTTTTAAAGAAACTCATCTGGAGTTTGCTGAAAAACACTGTCACACTCTATTGGCATGACAACTATGGCTTTCACAGCAGGCCCAATCTGTATGATAAGTTAGCCAACTAGCAACAGCTGTATGCTGAGATTAATTGACTTCTATGTACAGACAAACTGACTTGCAGTGCATCAGGGATATTATTCAAGTGGTTGGAAGTGCATCAACCTTGGCAACGATACTGACTTACATATGTACAAGAAAATCAGCGTTGCAAGCTTGGTGCAATGATTCAATATTTCAGTATGTTACAAACATAACAATGTTCTTTGAATCAGAACAAATAAGTGTTTTATAGATATTTGTTGGTTAGAGTTGGAGTTTGAAAATGGGATGGCCCCAGCCAAAACTAGAGAAATGGTGCCCTGACCATGACCGAAAAAGGGGGCAAAAGCTAATCTACTATATATGTGTTAGGTTGTCACTATACAGTAGCTGTATTCAAACTGCCTCCTGCAATCAAAGGTATAAGGCAGTTCATACTTCATACACAGGTATCATTACATATGACACAATAAATCAAACTTCTGTTAGTTTTCTTCTTCCACAAGCCACATGCTTGGGTTGCTCTCCATTTTTTTTTCTTTCACACCACTAAACATTACCTTTACCTTATTGTTATTTAAGGGGTAATCAGTTATGATTCTTGCTTCACTCCAATACAGTAGGTGGCAGTAATGTGCCTGAAAGCTGAGTGCTGCCCGCTATAAAATGAAAAAAAGGAGAACAACGGCATTTTAGGGAACATAATCAGTACCACATTTGGGTAATTTTGACATGTTGCAGCATTTATGAAGATATTACGTACTAATTTACACATTTTGGCCAAATCAATGTTTACTGCTAGCATAGCGGGTGGTTTTCAAACAATCACATGGTAATGGGCTGATCTGAACTTAATGAGGTTAGTTTACTTTATAATATTGACTGATTAAATTTTAACCAGATCAGCAGCTTTACTCTGATCAAAGTCCTAACGTGAGTCATTTGTACTCCTATTGGTCTATTTTTCCTATTCTAACCTTATTAGAGGTGGCAAAATTAACCTACCTCATCCATTTTCAGTTGATTTTGTATAAAAAAAAAAAGAGTATTTACTGATAGAATGAGTACCATGTGCAACGTATGAATTTTAGCATTTGTCAGACTGATAAAGTCATAACCCAGACAACACGTGATGAGTGTATTAATCATATTAAAATGTCATATAGGAAAAAAAACTGCTTCTCTACACCTCAGCTAAATGTGATGATTGTATCCTGCTTACATATGTAAGTGGCTGCTCTTCATGGTTATTACTTCAGGCTTCTCATACTTCTCCATACATTCACATCAAGAAAGCAGTCAATAGAGGAAGAGAGTAGACTGGAGGTCTCTGACCACAGCATCCTGAATGTGTCTCCTTTTGGCCCCAGCATTGAAAACACAACAGACTGAGCCGCTGCACCCACCCACATTTGTAAGTGTTCAGCGTATGTGTGTGTGTGTGTGCACACATCTGTGTGTGGGTGTGTGTATGAGTGTGTGCGTATCTGAGTGAAGCTGAGGGTGAAATGTAGCAGAAAGCAGAGTATACGCACACCCAGTTTCTACGGTAGGTGTTGATATTTTGGAGGCAGTAGGGGCCTCAACCACCAAGAGAGTATCAGGTATCTTTTACTGATCTGGCTTCACTGTCCCTGACCATTGAGATCCCTCTTAGCTGTCCCACAAAGCTGGCTGTCAAACCAGAGTTACTGGGGCGGTGTTAGATACATATGCCCACTCACAGACTTGAATGAGTCTGCTGACAGTAGATCATCATATTTTCAATACACAGAATGATATTAATGAAACACACAAAACAAAACACACAATCCTAGTTAAAACGGACACATCTGCTTCTGTAAAATTAAATTGTTATCCTCAGATAGAGGAAAGACTACAGTAACTGTGCAAATTAAGACAACATCAACACCCATTTATGCTCTGGAATTGATGACTTGTTCTGTATATTGTAATATGTATTTATAAAAACAAACACAGGCACATACAGTAAAAAACCTGGATCATCATTACTGACAACTACAATGAGATCTTTCAAATCTAAATAAAACACCAATAGTGAGCCTCCAGGGCTGCCATCATAGCAGCTGAAGTTGTGTTTTTGTAGCAAAGACATGGTTTTAATTAAAAGGGTGTAGCACACTGCTCCGCTGCTTCATGCCAGTCCAGTGTGCTTTTTCCTGGCCCCTTTTTTAATAGATAAAATGAGACAGAATGGACATGTGTGATGTGTTAGTCAAACACCGACCAAAAACTCATTTTGCTGCTTTACTTATGTGGAGGCAAAGTTCAGTAAAAGACTTCAATCCAGGGATTTTGCTCAGTGGATTTTATCATTCAAAGATTCAATTATAACACGGTTCATGGTGAACCAGAGCAAAGCCAAAGGCTGAGCTGCTTTCACTCAGCCAGCCCTTCTTTTATACAGTCTTCAAACAAAGTAATTTTCCACCTGCACAGGTCCATGAGGCATCTTGAGTTGTCACCCACAGAGACATGAACATACGCTGCTCCATGCACATGTACCTTACATGAAATGTGCCAGCTCTGCAGTTACCTTTTGCAAGATGTCCTTCTTGGCTGAGTAGACCATGATATCCTAGTGGTTCCAGCTGATCCATGATCAGGCCAGCTGTCCTGGCTCAATGTACTGGCTGTGCTGACCACGACTTATATATATATATATGTGTCTTGTGCACAACAGGTGTTAGACCTAATTTCCAGTTTCCCTCAGGCCATAAAAGCTGCACTCTCACATATTTCTGTATGCACTTTCAGACCTCTCCATAGTTTTAAAACCAGAGTGTATGAAACAGTTTAGCATTAGAACACACAGCATATGAATTTACATATTCACAGACATTCATGTTATACATATATAGAATTTGATACCCTATATGTTAGATACTATGAATTTAACACATAATATAAAAGGTCAAAAAGGTCACGATAAATTTACAACTATAACACAACAACCTGCAATCTTTAGCTTTCAAGAATGTGCTAAAAAAGTTTACTTCACACAGTTTTTCAAAACTATGAAATATGCAACTTTTACTAAAGAGTATTGACGAATCACAGTTTTGACAAAGGCTTTATGAGTTATTTTACACTTATAGTCATAGATGCTTTGGCCACAAGTATGAAAACATGGCAAGGAAAGTAAAGGTGTACCCACTGAGCATTTTTTTGTCTGAAAGAGGTCTAATAGACGTCTCAATGTAGCCTTGATGTTGAATCTAAAATCAGGCTACCACAGGTCTAAAAATGAAAGCTTTTTAGACGTCTAAATTAAGAGTAAGTTTAGACTAAATCTAGATCTGGGCTATATCTATACTACACTGTATATTGCTCAATGGCTATCATAATTATTTTAAGTACTTGGATATCAGTTATGCAATTCACAGTTGCTTTTTGAAATAAATAGTTATCGAATGGGTTAACGTGCAATGTCTTAATTCTGTCTAAAAGTATACAGAATCTAGACGTCCGAAATTAGGTCTAAAAAAAGCTAGACGTCTAATAGCCGTCTATTGCTCTGTGGGAAGGTTTAGATGGTTAGCATTATAATTTTTAAAAGAAAATGAAAATATCTATTTTGCATTAAAATGTCTCCTATAACAAAAACTGTTTACAGCACGCATGCAAAAAAACAAAACAAAACATGTAGTTGTGTGTCGGTTGGATTTCACAAATCTCAAACAACTGAGTCTGTGTCCTCTCACCTTAAAAACCATAAAGGGTTAAACTGTTACTTCTCTCTTTCTCTGCAGATGGAGGAATCCACCCTGCTGGACTGCTGCTCTGACTCATACACTCGTGTTCGAATATGTGTGTGTGCATGTGTGTGTACATTCAGTGTATGTGTGTGTGTGCATGCATCAGCCATTTATGTGTGTGACTGTGTGTATGTGTGTTAATGAGTTGTGTGTATGTGTGTCTGTGTGTGGGAGATATATAATTATCTGAGCATGTGTTTGTGCCAAGCTGTGGAAGACACCGTACTTTCCGTGTCCTGCAGATGAGCACACACGCACGCACGCACGCAACACACACACACACACACACACACACACACACACACACACACACACACACACACACACACACACACACACACACACACACACTTTCAAAGAAGAAGACAAGAGAGAGAGAGAAAACAGAGTCAGCCTCTGACAGATTTACACCAATGAAAACAAACCTGTATTTGTTTGATTTAAATTAGTTTTCATGCTGATTGAGTACAAAGAGTCGAGCTAGGTGGGGTGGCAAAGGATCACATGTAGATTTGTTGAAGTATTTGTGGCTATGGTTGAAATTAATGTTGCGTTCAGTCCCATGACATTTTAGGACTTGTCTCTTCTTAAAGGTCGCCAGTTCAAAATAAGAAAGAATTTCTTCACAATCTTAATTGTTTAGCAAGTCTCTTATTATAAAACAATCTATGGATTTTATCTTAACTCTTGGTTGTTGTTATTCTCATATTTCACATTACTTAGTTGGTGTAGAGGTATCAGATCGGGATTTCAATTATCAGAGTGAAGCTCGTCTGGCCATTTTTCAAACAATAAACTGACTGGAGACTGGCAATCTAAATTGATCATCTCAACTCAGTTGTTTCCATCAACAATCATAATCTGAGCACAGTTTGTGGCACACTGCAAACACACAGGCAGCTCAAATGTCAGTGGTGTCAAAAAATCCCAAATTTTGCAAAGTTGAAAACAGTCTAACAGCCACCTGCAGCAAATGCAACCTGATTGTTTTGTGAGACATTGGCAGCAGAGCTACATTCAACGCTATCATATATTATATGTGTGAGGCAAAATTAAACATGGAGCAGATAAAAGCAACAGAAGACGAAGCTGCTGGGACAAAAACAACAAACTCTGGTCTGCAGAAGAGTACAGAGAGAAAAAAAGGCCAAATGGATTGCAGAGAGGATGGTTAAATGTATATGTTTATGACACCAGCTTCTTTCTGTGGTAGAGAGGGCGGGATTTTTGGATCTATGTGAAGTCCTGCTGTCTCGACACTACGTTTCAGACACAGTGGAGGTGAACAGCAAAGTTTGTGACAACACACAAAGTGATTCAAAAAGTGATGTGACTGCTGTTAGTTTGAAAACAGAATTTGTTGCTCTGATGTTTGTCTCGTGTTGCTGCTGAGCCTCACTGCACACCGGGTTGATTCCCAGTTCAGGCCTTCAGTATTGTATGCACAGCAATTTTATGGATCTTACTACACCACAGCACATCATTTTGAGGAGAATAGTACAGGCAGGAGACACATTTTAGGGAAATTGTTTACATCAGTTGCAGTCGTTAACAAATAGAGAAGATGCGCAACACCTTGCCAAGTATTGGTTTGGGACTTAGTACTGGCAGATGCTTATTATTAAAAAAAAAAAAAAGACAGGATCAGGACCAAAAAGCAGATCAAGACACCTGAAAATATTTGATTATTTCTGTGTATGTAAGTGCACTCATCTTTTATGGAGCTTTTAATTTGATTTTAATTTTCTCGTAGTCCTCAGTATTACTTTAATCCCTGTGAGTTGTTTACATATGCCAATGAAAACATGTGACTTTACTACTAGATAAGAGTGATGAATATTTTGCAAAGTTTTAGATTGATACCACAGTAAGGCCCAACTTTAAAAAACAAGGTCATTCAGATAATAGAGTCTGTGTTGTATTTAGTTTTTGATTTTTATAAATCTTATATTAAAAGGTTGAGGTATTTAAACTCTTATCTGACTCTATAGGTACACTGTAAAAAATAACACAGGCATGACGCAGTATCAACTCACCTTTTCAGTACCTACCTCCCTTATACAAGGTTACTTACATTAAATGTTTCTACAATATCAGCAGCTTCAGCAATTTTGTGCAGAGAAAAAGGAGTATATTTTTCTGTGAGCAATAAAAAGTGAGTAGTACTGAAAATAATTTCTTTACCAAAGTTTAAATAAAGCAAAACTGTGCCAAAATACTCTCCTTGATTTATTGCACTACTATCTCCTCAGTTTTTCTGTTGACATGACACAATTCTACGAGAAACTAATGCAGTACAATGTATAAAATCTTTATTTACAAAGATGAAGGCATTTTTAGAAATCATAACAGCATGTACATTATTTTCAGTGTACAATGAAAATATACACAAACAGACAACGTGATGCTACAGTTGCACTGGGTCATTTGAATTCATTCAGATCAGTTCATATCTGACTCTTACGCTTACTCTTAGCAGATGCATTTTTGTACAGCACTCACATTAAAGCATGACACCACAGTGTCTGGGTCCCCTAAATATATATATAAAATTCAGAAAAGATGTTTATTTATGTCTATTTCATGTTTATTTTCCTGTTCAGAGATCATGGACCTGGTTGTCATAAGTCCTATAAAAACAAAAACACAATTCTGCATCATGATTGGCTGAAACAACTCCAGCAGTGATCATAAAGCCCTGAATGTCACTCAGCCACATACATACAGTACATACATACATACACACATACACAGGCTGTGAATCAACACAGGTTTCCATATCAGTTTCATAAGACAGTAATTCATCTTTCAGTTTCCACCCGGCCATGCTCTCTAGCTGTAACACAGTACTTCTAAATGAGGTCTAAGGTTTCACATGGCATAATATCAGAAATCAGCACACAGTCACAGCGCTCTCAACATCAAAACAAAGGGAGAGAAAAACAATAACACTTAACAAGTGTTATGTAGAAGTCAATGTACACAATATCAGGGGAAAAGATGCAACTCAAAAAGACTTTGCCAAGACACTCAACTTTTTAATCGATATTCTTTCAATTAGTTTCAAACTGTTATAATAGTTGAAATAATAATTAAATAATAGCCTCTTTGTGTCTGTTCCTCAAATGACAACAGAACTGATGTTTTAATAAGATTAGAAAGTTGAGCAATATGAGCAAATGTTATAAATCTGAAACCTTCATTATCATAGTTTGACACACAACTGTTTGCAAACGGAGTCGTGACAAAAACCCTCTTTGACTCTGTGTGATTCAGTGTTTGGGTGTTTTCCAGAAATCTCTCTGAAAGGGTTTAATGACCTGGCAGGCACGAGGAGCCTTGGCTGAGTTTTACACTTGATTCTAATAAACGGATAACATGACCTTGTCAACAAACCAGTGCATGCCAAAAACATTCAGTCTGGCTGCTTTTTATTAATCCAGTTGAACCAAAGCAAAGATGACTATTAGAGGAGAAATACTTTGAATAGTAACAGTATTCAAGAAAATGTTGGAAGAATTATCAAGCAGCTAAAGGAAATGACACAGTTGTATGGTTTACAGGGCTGACGTGATTACAGTAAATATAGTTTATCTCCTCCAGTTGGGTTGCACATTGACCAGAACTCAAATGAAACTGTAATGGAAAGCAAAGTAATCTTCTCCTTTGTTTGGCATTGGTGTAGAAAGTCTTAAAGTCTTCATGACAATCTTAAAAGCCTTTTTTCACTATCACTTTTCAGGAATACAAGTGCAGAGACTGTATTTAGAGATAAGGTATACCAAGACTTTAAAGAATGAATTTCCAAAAGCGAAGTGTTTAAAAGACCCAGTTTGATAGAACGTGGTAGTAGGAGTGCTAACGGTAGCTAAAACGGTTAATTTCCTAAGGTAAAAGTTTGGTGGTTTCTCAACATCTTGTTCGATGAAGTCCAAATCCAATACTTTATGAACTTCTCCAAATTTATCCAGGATATCAATACCATCTTGATGAGGATTGGTCATAAACGTTTATGGAATAAAAATACGATTTAAAGGATAACCGTCGAGACAATGCATCCGTGTGGGTGAAAACAAAGTCGAAACAGTTGTTGACACAGTTATAAGCAGACACAGCACAGACTTTTTTGGGAAAATGGTTGGATAAAAAAAAACAACAACAAAAGGAAAAATCAGTTGAAGTCCTGGTCCAGTTTGCATGCTGGATCCTGACATGTCTGCAGTGAAACCTTCAGTGAAAAAGACATTGACAATTGACTAGACTGGACCCTTGCATTTTAACAACCCTGGGGAGAGTTGATCATCCAAACAAACTTATCTTTCTGTACAAACACCTTAAAAAAGACTTAAAAAGTAAACTGTACAAGGCACTTTTTTAGTTCCACAGGGTTAACTCACAAGTCCTGGAAAAGAGTGCAAAATCCTGGCTCTTTGGTTGAATTCCCATGGCTCAAAGATGGTGATGGAAAAAAACCAAGGTGAAAACCCAGGCAATTTAGAGTTCTTCAAGATCTCCATTAAAAAAATTAATACAAACATTATCCAAAGTCTTCATTTCCAAATGTAAAGGGAAGAATGCTGGGAAAAAATGTTCCCCTTTGGCAAAACAGAAGTCTAAAAATGTGATACAATACAAATACATTATTGAAGGAAAATGCTACGTCTGCTGGGTTTCCCAAAGGCTACACCTGAGAGTGGTCCTGATTGTTTGAATGGCCATGTAAGTAGATGATCCGTCCAATGATGAGGATCAGGAGCCCCACGCAGAGCAGCACGGTGGGCTCCGGATGAATGTGCGGCTGGGGGTTTGGATGGATCTCATCCTGTACACGTCGGCCCACCATACCCTGGAAAAGGCAGAAGACATTAAATATACAAATGAGTGTTGTTCTTGTCAGCTATAGCTCTAGTATTGGGGGGAAAGATTGATTATGTGTTTCTATCTTGATGAACTATACAGGAGACAGCAATAGCTTTGGCAAGTAGGAACTATTTGATATTATATTTCCAAGGCAGTTCTGTGCTAAATGCATAAAAACAGATTGTTTTCTTTGCTTAACTTAAGAACCAGCAGACCCTTTAAGGCTAAATGCATGGAAAGTTCATGATGTTATGGATAAACTAATTAGATGCTGCAGATTGCTCTCATATTTCACAAAATGTTCTGGGAACATAAAGATGAAATATACATCAAATGTTCAGTAACACACCCTGATGTCTCTTGATGAGTGAAAATCAAAGATAATCTCACACACACACAAACACACACACACATACAGTACGCCTCATGTTTACATCCACAGGAAGCAGGTAAGTACAGTCCTCTACATCCTGCCATAACTCCTCTTCCCCTCCTTGTCTCCAGGTGTGATTTCCTCACCTCAATGTGTAAATAAATGCATATGTGAAACACGTGTTTATAGGTTTGTTTTTTTTAATGATAGGTGTTGGATAACATATAAAAAAATCATGTAAAGATAGCTGCTGGTAATGATGAAGAAGTAAATTCATTTTATATTGCATGACCATTAAACAGAAGGGGTTTTCATGTGGTGGGTTTCAAAAAGGGGGGTGACATACACTGACCTTTCCTTGTTTACTAGACATAAGTTTCAAAACATCTGGATCCTACATTTCCCATAATGCAGCTGTACATGAGGTCTAAAGCCCAAACTCAAGTTAAGACTCAATTCAAAGTTGTCCTTTACATCAACTTTTGTAAAAATGATAAAACTTCAAAATATTTCTCTTACATGACACACATTGATACTGTCATTTCCATTCGAGTTTGAATGACATTATTTACATGACTTTCTCCAAAATTTTAGTTTTTAAAATTCAGCTGCACTTCAAAAAGCCAATGACAGCCAAAGACAATTCTGCTGAGTCTGGCTGAATTTATACGTCTTACAAACGCTGCCCAGTCTCCAGGTATTTCTTCAAGCAAATGTTACACCATTAAGGAGGAAAAGCCTGTTAATAAGTGGAGTCAGAGTTCTTGTGATGAGGAGATTGTACACATCAACAGTCTTTCCTGCCTTTTGCTATTTTAGCACCTTTCAGCAGACACACTTGGCACACTGTTGACAGAAACAGGTGTTTCCTTTTTGCTCTCAATCCCTGCTAAAGAAACCCTGAGTCTTGGCATCAGTCCATCGCTCCAGCAGCTGCAGCCTCTTGCTGATTTGCTGGTGAGCGGAAAGGACGGACAAGTCCTCTGGGTGGGAACCCACTACTAGGAAGCTTGGTCACCGGTGAAACACTCCCAGAAACAACAGGCATCCTGGTGAGGAGTGGACTGGAGTGTCCACATTTTATGAATTTAACAGAATTTAACTAGAAACTTTGTTTACACCAAAAAACAAACAATAATAAAAAAAATAAAAAAAATCATAACCACCAGCAGACATTATTGCACTGCCTGATGAGGATCGAAATAAAGAAAACTTATAGTTTCAAGCATCTACAAGAACAGGTGAGTGATAAGAGTAAGGAGCAGTTTTCTGTATGAGGATGGCATGACGCTTGTTAAATACAGCCGGATGGAGGGAACAACACCAACAGACATTGACTGGCACAGAATGAACCTCTTTTCCTGAGGCAAGACCGTTTTCTAAAAAACAGAGATCTTTACAGGCAAGAGCAAGAAAGGAATCAAGCTGTGGTTTGATTTGAAAAACAAGCCAAAACCACAGAAACCCCGAATGCCAGAGGAGGAAGCAGGTGAGGGGAAGACTACTTAACCCTTTTTGAGGAATCACTCAGCTTTAAATTCTACATCTGGCTCCCTATGACTCAAACTAAGAGGTTACAAAAAATGACCTCAGAGTCATCAGATATTTGAACTGGACAAGAGCTGATCCAGATTTCCTGTACAGAAACAGTATGACAAGCCTGGGTTCATCCAACGAGGATAGAGATTTAATGTAGACACAAAGAAAAGAAATCCATAAATGTAAAAAATAATAAAACCTGTAAAAAGGACAGAATCCAAGAACATGTGTTGGTTATTGGGGGCAACCTAGCTAATCCCAAGCTATCCAAAGCAAAGCTTCAACCACAGCTTACAATTAGTTTTTGACTAGTTTTCTACATTAATACTTTGATAGATACTCTGAAAATATTGGATAGATTGGCTTCAAAACAAGTTTGAAGTTCAGACATTCACGTTGGATTAATTAAACAATACCATAACACGCATTTGAAGTTTGGTGATCCTTAAGTTCCTATTTAACTGTCAGTTTAAAGCTTGATGTCAACACCCCACGCCTTCAATGTTAACATCACAGTGGTGCTGAGTCATCTCACCTCTAAACTGGCAATGGAGGTGACAACTTGAGTACAAGATGGGATGACTTAAACTAGTGGAGCACGTAGGGCGGATCAGCACTGTGTGTGTGTGTGTGTATGTCTATGTGTGCATGTACTGTATAATTGTTTCATATCATGTAAGTAAACACCCATTATTTTAGCCTCTGGTTGCATTTGGCAGCACTCAATCCAAAGGTTGGTCATTTGACATCCACGATCCTCTTACTTTATACAAAAAGTTGCAAAAGATTTTAAACTCATGAGCACATTTTTTTTAAAACAGTATCAGTATCATTTGTTTTCATAGTTTGACTTTCTCAAGTTACGCCATTTCTTGTCTTAGAAAAGTAATTATGCTTTCTGCTATCAAAATGTATGATTGATGTAATTAATGTTAATTTGCTCGCAGCAGTGTTTATCATGTTGCACATTAGAGTCTCGTCTCCTCACATGGCAGCTCTGAAAGACAGGCAGAGCCTTTGTGGTTTTTAAGTTGGCAGAGTTTCTGGGCGCTGTCCTCACCTCATGAACCGCTCTAATGATTTAACTGTCAGTACGGTCTGTAGGGTGCCGAGTGAGAGAGGGCCCCGGTTGTCAGATTTATGGGCCTCGTGACATAAAGCATACTCACTGAAAGCTTGCAAGATCTTCGATTGTTGATATACTGATGACACCTGACTACACAACCAGGAAAGAGGGTAGTCAGCAGTTTTAGTTGTTTTGAATGATTGTGCACAGTTGTGGAGGGCAGTGAACCATAATCTGTGAGGCAGCAGATTATGGGGGATATTACCATCGCCCTACTTCAGGGCAGCCCGGGGTCATTTGCACCTTGTTTAGTTCAGTTCATTTACATGTACATGTTTGAATGAAACAGGACTTTTAAACACACGTTAACACGTTATTCTGACTGAAATTGCTCTACATTAAACTTGTCATAGTTGGACTAACATGCCTAGATTAAAAAATTGGGCAGTGGTTTTCTCTATCATGTCTGCTCTTCTATCTGACTGAAACTGGCCTAAACTTTGTGCATGCTCAAGAGTTCACTTGCTGGCTTTGGCCTGGAAGTAGAACAAATGTGTTGCTAAGAAGCCAGGTAGTAAACAAGACAGAAAAAGAGAGGAAGTACAAAAAGATGAAACTGTCATCTCTACAAACTAAAGGGTTAGAGCTGTAAAAGTGATGGTGTTTTCACTGTTTGACATACATCTCGTTAGCCAATTGCTAGCATGTTTTGTCAATTGTTTTGGTACGAAAAAGGTCAACCGAGAGACGACCCAATTGTAATGAGCTGAAAGGGGGTGTGTCGCCAGTGTCATAGGTTTGCCTAGTGTAAGATAAGGAATAGGTTTACAGGTTGGCAAAGGTCAATAAAATTAATTAGTACACTCGTTAAATCTAGCCAGACATTGTGCAATTATAATCACAGTTTATTTGTGTGAATGCTTTGGTACTAAATTGTCTACAAAAGGTTTAAAATCACATGTCCACAAGTCAGAGCAGTATTTTCCACACAGACTAATAACTCTGTGAGCTACCCAAATATATCTGATGGCCATTTGTGCTACTTCCTCTTTTTTAACCATTTAAAACTTATTAACTGGTGTGAAATCTGCTTTTATCACCCCTCTCATTAATGACAGGACTCCCTGCTCTAGGCTTACCGGCTCACAGAAAACCATAGCAAGTGAATCTGTTGTTTTTCTCAAGTTGCTAATTATCTTAATGCTCTGATCAGTGATTAACCCCCTATCAGTGGACTTGGGTTGGACTCCAGGTCCTGCTGTCCATACATCACTTACATCACCTAGTGGCTGTTCCAGCAGTATAAGAATCTGGAGACTAGAGAAAATGCTATGTAAGTATACTCTATTTACCATTTATCACTAATGAGATCTACTATAAACATGGCCTTCGGTTTAAGGGGAGGGTTTAATGAGTTTGCTGCCATTTACTGTTTAAAGGGCATTTCTATGTCACTGCTACATCCCTGTTTTCACACCATTTTTCCTCTGCTGATAAAATCTTGTGCCCCTTAAAAGTCCTTTCAACACCTACTTACAGTCTCCTCTTTAGTGTGCAGATGCTTTGTGAATAACTTTTATCTTATCTTTATCTGGTCTGAACTTTAAGGGGTAAAGTCAAAGAAAACCTCATGATTCTAAGAATTTTCGAAGAATTGTTATCTCTAGGAACGACTTTTGTATACCAGGAAGCTTAACAAATATAGCAACAAGTTTTTAATATAGGTCATTCGTCATATTTCACAGGCCTCACTGAGGCTGGATTCCCTGTGCAAACAGAAGCAGATGTATGTTCAAGCTTCAGTAAAACCAGTTTTACTAAACAGTATTGATTTTCAACCTTATATCACAAGACTATAGAAGAGGAAACCCACACATGTATGCACACAGGCTAACCTGGGCAATCCTATAACACCTTCAACTCAAAACTCTTTCCACAAATCACTTGATCTGAGAATAACAATCCTGCTGCCATAAATAGTTCCCTGCTGTTCCCACACACACACACACGCAGACATAGTCACTGCTGTGCACTCCAAATGCTTTTTTACAACAAACACCTGCACACAATAGTGCTAGTGTGACGCAATATGAGAATGGGCAGTCAGCCAGTCAACTCACTAGATAACCAGTCAACCAGAAAAGCCAAAAGAGTAAATCACTGCATCAGTAAATCAACTATACATACAGTCATTCAGCCGACCAGTCAAACAAGATGTTACAAGTCATGTGGACAGTACCTGCAGATTTATTTGAAATGATAATGCTGCAAATGTCCACGGTTGTTACAGAGCACCGAAAATGTTGATTACATGTCTGGTATTTCTACAATAGCAAAATGGGATTTCATGTGATTTAGAGACATCTTTTTGACTGACATTTTCAAATATGTTTAGAAGTAGAGCTGCAACAGCTGCTCACTGTTAACTTAAACCTTAATGTTAAAATTTTGTAATTTTGTCAGATGAATATTACAGTGCTCATGGCAAACCAATGTGAATTTACTGGCATCCTCAAAAGTGAGAAAATCTGGAAAATAAAGAGGACATATACACACATTTACACCAGCTGACATGATTTGACGTTACCTAATCTCATGTATTCTTCCAATGTTATTATTCAGGTTTCCAGATCAAAAAATGCAGCCTAAAGACATGGAAAAATTAAATGCATGTTCAATGCAAAGCTTGTCAGATTTCTCATATTGCTGTTTTTGTCGTCTCTTTTTTTTTTTCTTCACAGTGGAAAAATTGAGTCAGTCCATTCCAAGAAGCTCATGTGATTTTGTTTGGTCACCACAACTTACTATGCTAGCTCTCAAAATAGCTCTCTAAACAAGGCTACACTTACAAGCACACACCGAACTACTACACACATGCACACACACGCACACTGACTCAGGCTTTGTTTTGTTCTTTCTTTTTTTCTCCTCCTCGCTCTTGAACTCTGTAACTCTCTAACTACCACACCTAATTTCAAACTTTTTCAGAGCTGTTCAGGAGTAGCCTGACAAAATAGAAGCTATTTATTTTACAGAGTGTATAATGAAGTTTAAACTAAACTAAACATTCACCGGGTTAACATCTGTCTGTCCATTATCTTTTATGCAATCATGTGCAACACGCCAACACCTGCACAAAGAGGCTGCACTGGTTAAGGTGTCACTCTCAGCTTCACATGTCATTTCTGTCACTATCCTCAGCACTCAGAGGACTTTTTTTGTCCTCTTTCATAAGCGATACTTGTCTACAAAAAATATCAATATATTGATTTAGGTATAAAATGAACTGTGATGGAAAGAGATGACCGTCTACCAGACTTTCTTCAACTCTAAAACACAGAGTGTACTCAGACTTGATCACATTTTGTCACTAAATACAACTAAGTTGTTAATCTGAAAGTTTGGAGGTGATGAAATAAATGAGCGAAAATAAATGCACTTTTGGTCAAACGAGGGTTAAAAATATTGAATTTTCTTCTGCTCTTCATCATTCACACCCACTATAATGAACAAAAACACTAACTGCCAGCCTGCAACACCAGACAGCTGCACAGAGTTTCTCAGAGCTATTTTAGACTGCAGGACAAAGGGCTTTACCTCCTACTGGAAGATGACAGTTTGTGTGTGTTTAAAAATGTGTGTTTGACTGTCTCTAAGTGTTTGTGTGCTTTTGTGTGTGCGTGTTTGTGTGCTTTGGCAGGATAATTAGACCTTGTGCTTTGCTCCCTGAGAGTACTTTAACCACAGGGCTGAGCCATAATGAATTCACACTGTCACGGACACTGGACTGTCACACCACTCACACAAAAAACATACTCACTCATACACTCATACACACAGACTCTCTCGCACACACAGCCTGCATGCTTTGTATGTTGCAGACTTTTGAAAACAAACACACATAATCACGCACACATTGTGTAAATGTTTAACTGAGAGAGAAGGAGGGGGTGAGAGAGGCTGGAATAAATGAGAACAAAGACGGCAGAGCCAGTGCGAGGGAGAAATACCACTGAAAAAACAAATATGTAATTTTATTGGTTATTATACACTTTGGTGTGTACATTTTCACCTAACCACCTCAATATGGTTTGCACACAAAAGGTACTTTTACAAATTGCTGTCTTAATTTCTCCGGCAATAAAAAGAGCTGAACCGAGGAGGAAGCACCTGTGTGTTTGTGTGTGCGTATGTGTTCGCAGATGATGTGAGTCACTGTGTTGCCTCCACAGCCTGAAGTGATGCAGCCCTGCCTCTTGGCCGACGCCATGGGGCAATGAAACTGAATATGACTCCTCTGGCTGGCAACATGTTCACAGCCCAGCGTTCAAGAGTCATGGACTGATAAGGTGGTAATTATGTGGGAACATGTCAGAGTGTGCTCAGATATTCCCCCCAGAGCCTGCTGATAAATTCAAGGAGATAGTAACATTACCATGGGCTTCATCTCTTTTTAAACTAGATTTTGTGTTTTTGACGGACTAAATCACTTCAGCTGCCACTACCACTTATGTGTTGAGCTAAACATGAAGGAATTGCATTATTTTACAGGTATCTGGTTATATAATCCATTTTAAATCATTATTTTTTTACCTGATGGTGGCGCTATATGGGCTATGTTTGCAACCCTATTTTAACGTTGACAGCGCCCACAACCATAATATTGGTTGACAAGTGTGTGAGTGAGTGCTTCTCTAATACTTAACTGTTGCTAGGTTACAAAACTTGTGTTGAAGCACTTTTGACTTCCCTGGGCGACCATTGAGTCTATCCTAAAATGAACTGTATTTGGTTTGATTAGAAAACAAAAAGGCCACTGTCAACATAGAAATCAACAATAGAGGACATAGCCCCGAAAAGTTTGGGAATCAATATCGATTGAGCTATTAGCATAAAGAGTTTGTGCTGAGGGGAACATACACATCTAACAGTCTGCTACATGTTTTAGATAATCCTTTAAGACGTTGAAAAATCTCACTCACAAGAAATCACATGGAGAAAAATCTGGGTATTTCCCGGAAGAGTGACAGCGGTGAGGAAACCTCTGAAGGTTCATCGTCTGGGCATCATGAATGCACAAGTTAAAAAGCATATCAAAACCCAGCGGTGGATGGCTTAAAAGAAAGAAAAGCCAGTGTCCAGGTGGCACTTTGAGAAATCTAGAGGTCACTACAGTCTTCTGAATTTTCTGACATCTAACAAAATAACAAAAATTTGGACCTTGTTTTGATGCCAGAGATGCAAACAACCTTGTTTCAAAGTTTCAGCCTGTCCTTGTCTAATCATGCAGGACTGGATGAAATGATATGATTGAGGATAATTCACTTATCCTGCTAGGCCTGTTTTATGACCATGTTAAGCAAGTTTATCGGATTGTTGGGAACTATGTGAAATTTTCTTTTGCTCAGAAATTTCCTCGAGCTCCATTTAGATCGTTCCGCTTCTAGACTGATTTCCTCTCCTTCACTGTGAGTCTTGCACATTCTTATAATCTAAACAGGCATTTTTGTTATCTTCTTTTTGTTTTTTACCTGTAAACAAGGAAGTAAATCCATTTTATGCTGCAGTGCCATGACCTGAACCCTTTTATGTAGACATCTTAGACTGCTGATAAGTGTGGTCACTGGCCAAAAGGTCGACAATAACAAGATGGCTCATAGCTTTCATCAGCAAACGCAGGTGTGTTCAACCACTATGGGGAATTTCAGAAATCTGAGATGAAATTTAGACAATACTTGGGGCAACTTCTCATCTTGATAGCAAAGATTATGAATAAAATGTGAAATTCCTGAAAATATCATATACTACTGGAGTCGTAAAATCATGTGAAAACATGCTTGTGCTCTTCGTCACAGCAATACTAACACCTAGCATGAGAAAAAGGAACAAGCCTCCATGTTCCTCTTTTGTCTGTCTCCTCTGTGATCTTTAGCATAGAGATTGGACACAACACAACTCTGAACAAGTCCACCAAGTTCACACTGCCAAGACGTACATGGACACATACTTGTCTCATCTTTCTCTTTCTGTCTTTCTTGTACCGTGACTACATGTTGAGTCACAACCTTGACTCATCAAATTCTCACGTATTTCTCCAACCTTCCTCTGTTTCTCTTCCTCTGCAGTTTTAGTCACAGCAGCGCTTTGTCTCACATGGATCTTGACATGTAACTCATGACAGCTTCTGGGAGTCCATACATGGAAATGCATCAAAACTTAAGTTTGAAAGATAGATGAGTAACCCAGCTGAGTTAATGACAGGTCTTGGAAGGATGTGATGACTGCTGGAGCCACAAGTAAACTCAAATCACATCCCTAAAGGCTCTCCATGGCTTCTTGGTTGAGTATGTGTGCATGTTAGGGGTGGAAAATTCAGAAGCAGGAGGGCACAGAGGTTTAACTCTTGCTGTTCGGGGCTCATTTGTACCCAGAAGGTTGAACGCAGAGGGGGAAAAAAAGTAATTAGTCTGCTTGGCTGGAGAGTTGTAGCTTCATTGCTGTTAAGCTTTTGACACCAAGGGAGCATTTGAAGCTCCCCACTGGGATAAACCGCCCTGTCGAGCCTGCTTTCGATTTTATTCAAAAATTCTGTTTCTGTGAGGAGATTAAAGTGAGCGCTGATGTTTTTCCCTCTTCCCAAAGCCCCAGTCAGCTCTTTGATAGGGGAGTAAATGAAACTCTGATGATGCAACATGCAGAAATGTTGCCAGGGAAATAGGAGCCAAGAGGAAATGAACTCTTATCCCGGCTACGCAACTTTGCAGTGAACTAAGCTGAACTATTTAAAGATTTATACTCCCTGCAGTAAAGTGATTATCTCTACAGTAAAGCAACAGTCACACTATTTCAACTGTCATTTCACATATCAAGCTTGAGCACCAATTAAAATGATTTATGGTTGTACATCTAGGGATCAAAAAACTCCAGAAGGAACTTTTGTTGAATTTTTACT
Organism: Xyrichtys novacula; assembly: GCA_962446985.1. Classification (NCBI taxonomy): domain Eukaryota; kingdom Metazoa; phylum Chordata; class Actinopteri; order Labriformes; family Labridae; genus Xyrichtys; species Xyrichtys novacula. Next base: position 17,013,768 of record OY660874.1, on the reverse strand, counting down.
TTGTCTTAATTTTCTCTTTCTGAAAAACGGAACTCTGGAGATTATCTGGATTTTGCTCATTTATCTCATTACAGCCAATGCGCGACTTATTTTAAGACAAAGTATTCCATATCAGAAATACCCATTGACTGTATATACTATGGACAACTTGGTTGTGCTTTCAAGAGGACTTGAGCACAAACCAGTGTTACAACTACATGTCAACATCACAAGCAGGGGGGAGAAAAAAATATTTTCTGTGTAATAAATTTCTAAAGTTTGTCCACAGCCCCATAAGGATGGCTGGCAGAGGCGGGATTTATGACCTATACTGCAGCCCGTCACCAGAGGGTGCTGTTCTCGTGGTGGCTTCACCCAGCAAGGAGGCAGACGACGTCCATTCTATATACAGTCTATAGTAATACACTTCACAGAAACTGATGAAGGGTATATACTGGCTGTTAAATTTTGTCTTTACATTCAGAACCAGCTTCATCGAGAACATGATTGTTCAGATATTTCAACATGGATCGCAGGTACGACTGTTTCACTTCTATTTCTTATCCACTACTGGAAGCCCGCACACAGCCTTGCAGAGAAGACTAAAGCTCTCTTCTATTATTTTCCTTTCACATGGCGTCTGTGTCGTTTTGTTTTGAGGTTTTATTTTGTCAATGCAGTGGTTACCGTGACATTTAGATTTTATGTTCCTCCAGGCCGTTTGCTTGGTTATTTTCTGATCAAAAGTCATTTTGGGTTTTCTCACCCCGAGCACAGTGCAGATAATCAGCTGGTCTCAAGCTCCTTCTGATCAGCCATGACGGCATTTAATGTGGCAATAAAGACAAATACTGTTTCTTTGCTCTTGTTGTTTAAATTTCTGTACAGCACATTGTGATTTATTGAAGAAGTCTGGCTAATGAATGGTATATGAAAAAGATTTCAGTAAATCATGTTAGACAGGAACATAAATCACTTTGAAAAAAGGGATTTCCAGTCTTATCCAGATGGAACTTGACTTTTGAAAACGCGTGTAAAAGAAAGATAAAGTCGATGCAATTACCCTGAATTTTATCGTCTGCAAGCCAATCACTTGAGAGTCATATGTATGTGGCTGTGGGTGGGGACTCTATACCCAGATTCAATCTCTCTCTCTCTCTCTTTACACACACACACACACACACACACACACACACACACACACACACACACACACACACACACACACACACACACACATGTATGCATGCCTTAACAGAGTCTGTGATCACTGACCCTTAGCAGCAGCGTATTAAAGTCGTCTCCAATCCGTCGGAGTTCTCGTCCGATCGCCTCTGTCTGCATGTCCCCTGCTGTGTTTCGTTGCCGCGGGCTAGAGAGGCTGGGAGAGTGTCCTGAAAGAAAGAGGCAAAAAAGTCTTCACTAATATAGGACAGTTTTGTTATGAAAAAGGGTTTAAAGCCCCTCCACTGAGACAAGTGAAATCCCAAATGTGATAGTCTGGAGTCTGGGTGCTCTAGTGTTTGGGGTTTAAATCAAGAAAGTCAAACATTTCTGAGAGTTTTTCGAGTTTAAACTCGATCTATGGCAAAGAGATGAGAGCCCATGTATTTGCTGCATTTGTTGACATACATAAGAGAATGACAGTCCGAGCAAAAAACTAATCACCGCCCATCACCCAGCGACAGATAGTCCATCAGAGAGATTACTGTAGGTGGAAGTGGTTTCCTGTCTGTCTTCTGTTTTTGTGGCCAGAGAAACAAAGGCAAGACAAATGACTACAGACAATCTATGTTGAAATGAAGAGCAAAAACACACCTGCTGTAGCTGTTGATCAACAAATGATGCCAAAAGTGTTAAATGACTGATATGTGGGGGTGTGTGGTGAACATTGTGTAAGATAAAGACTGAAATGTTGTGTTATTGATGTGCAAAATGACACTATTGAGTGTGTCATTCATTTTGCAAAAACTTAAAGCTTACCTGAATATGAACAGATCTAGTATGGCTGGCTGCAGTTATGTATTGTATTCATAAAATATTAGAAAAGTTAGAAAAATAAGACCTGATTTTCTGAAATTAGTTTTGATAAATTTCAACTACAATAAAATATACTTATATACAATTAAATAACTCATATTTGGAGAGCTGCACACGACAAACAATGGTTGGATCCAACTTTTTTTGCATAAAAGATATAAATTCTTTCACATTGTCATTTTGAGAAACTTCCATCGTATGATGTTTATCCAAGAATAAGAAGAACTTTATTGATCCCTGAAGGGAAATTCAATTGTCTGTCGTCTCATTTGTCATGTCTCTAAAAGTCATCTACTATTTACACAGGAGTTGTGAAGTCTGATGTCTCACTAACACACATTAAAAAGGAGGAAGTGTAATGTTGCCTGTATGGTGCACCTGCAAATCCATATAGAAGCTACATTTTTGAAAACTGAACAATCAAACAACTCAAGCATAAAGACTTAAGGTTATTTCTAGTTTTGACATTGTTGAGATCATTTAACGGTGCATTCTCACAATGCTTTTTTTGCTTTGAATGACATAGAGGATGTATTTGTGAACGTGAGAATGAGGATTACAAAATAAAGAGAATTTATGTATATTTAACTCAAGTGTGAGAAACATTTATCATCTTTTATTGATGAATAGAGACGAGAAAATTTCAAGAATGAATCTTTGCAAAACAGTCACAGTGATAAATGTGCGGAGCGTGCATCTTAACGAAGGCGAAGCCAAACACGGCTACCAGCTGTCTGGATGAGTAAACGGGTGAGTGTATCTGTGTTTTCCTTTTTCGTGGTTATGACTATGAAACACTCTGACCCTTTCACCCATCTCCACTTATGACTCATGCATGTTATGAAACCTACATGTAATATTTTTCACATCCTCCAATATTAGAGCAACGTCACAACAAGACCGCTTTCCAGTTTCTCCACAACATCCAGTGAGCTCATGTTACATATACATTATGAAAGCCCTGTACTTGTGTTTCAGTATGCACCACATTACTCTACATTGTGACACCCTTCATGCCTCTTTTGCTTTCAGAAACTAGTCAGCTGACTTAGATCAGACACTGGAGCAATGATATCCTTATTATATGATACAATATGCAACATTATGCCAGTATTGTGTATTTTAGTGAAAAGGCCAACACAATAACACATGTTCCTGTGGGTTTATATTTATATTAAAAAAAGCAATATCAGTAGGCCATCAGACTGCTTACGAGTTATGTCAAAGAATATTCATTTTTTTGTTTAATTTGCTTCTAATGACAGAAAAATTATAAGGACATACAATATACACATGTACTACAAAATATTTGTTAGGTGACATCAACAAATTAACAGACTACAATGCTTTTTCTCACACGTACTGCTCTCTAAATAGTTTCTGCAAAAATTCCCCTTAAAAATATATGCAAATGTGAATGCAAACAGCCAAATCATGTTGTTTTGACTTCATGCAGACTTGGCTGAGCTGATGTGTAGAGTGTTTACTGCAAAGTTGGGGTTAAGACGTTATTCACTATGAAGGTAGTTTTACTTTATATGCTGTTAACAGCTTTCCTAAGCTGCCAGTCTATTGTTTTCAGCTGTTGTAGTAGTATTAACACAGCAACAGTCACCATAAGACTGCCCCTGTTCCTGCACCCACTACTCAGCTGCCTCACTCACCTACCAGCAAGATTTTTTTACCCGAGTGCTTTGTAAAATTGTAAATATTTGCAGTTTCAACAAGTGCGCGTAAAGGAAGATACTGACCATCAGCGGATTAGGAAGCAGCTCCATTATATACACAAGAGATCCCACCAGTCACACACAGGTCACATTATAAATAAATTACCACCCTGCACACTGGCTTGCAGTTTGGGTGCTATCAACATGACACTGAAGTTTCATTTTGTTTTATTTATGTACTTGTTATTCTAGTTGAAGATCTTAATTGCCCACAGAGACATCCTCAGAAATATACTTAAAGGCCACGGCTCTTAGCTCTCAATATTACCTGATCCCAAACAGGTCAGCTTTGCCAGGTAAATCTGGATTTTGTGAGAGAACCAGCTTCATGACATTAAAAGCTCTGTCTAAGAAATCAACCCATCAAATTTTCTCTTCAGATGATAATACAACACTGAGCCTTTTATTAGGAAGCAACATTCAGGCTAAATGCTAATTGTGCAACTTGTGCTGTTACGAATTAGATGTTGCCTCAGTGACTCCACCTCCATCTCCTCCATGTCCTCCACTGGACATTTACCTGCACAGAATAGTGACAGGCATACTTCAAAAAGGCAATTCAGTGAGGAATTTCGTCTAATATGTGAAAAACAGCTGTAGCAAACCTGAAGAAACTACAGTTTACAAGCACATGTGGATGCCATTCTAAGTGGCATCTCTGGTGTTCACACATGCCAACCCTTCAAATTTTGGTAAATCTTTAGGAGTTAAGCACACATGTGAATACGGCCAAAGTAAAAAAAGATAAAGCCTAGTCAAAACTGCATCAAAGTCTTACAGTAAAAACTCTGTTAGCAGCTGAGGCAACCTGACTGAAGGTGTGATCTCCCCGCTGCAGGAGGAGGAGGAAGTGTTTTGATAGTACAGCTGTAATCATGCTGTCAGAGAGCGACAACAACAAAATGATAAACGGATCCTCCTTAAGCTACGGTGCTTTATCTCGCTCCATAACACACCGTCATGCCAGAGGTCTTGATAACTGAGACGTTTCTTTTGGGTCGAGAACAATGAGCGATGTTTTGTGCGCCTGTGTGTTTATCTCCTATCTTGTTCTATCTGATGGATGTAGCGGACTGAATGAGAGGCAAAGGATTTCTGTCTGCATGTTACAAAAGACCTGCAGGCCTATTTTGACTGCTACGCACACACGCTGAGGCCATTTTTGATTGGTGTACTTAATGAATGACACGCACACACTCATACGATGGTGTGTTTTGACTGACATCTTGTCTGTGTGGTTACAATGAGAAACAAAAATGGGACAAGAGGCAATCAGTGAAGCTAATCACTGCTATTATATAAAGCACAGTCAAATATATAAAGGTTACAATACGCTGAGGAAGCTTTATTTGAACCTCTAGAGATAACTTGTTTACTTACAAACCCCTATTCAAAAGAGAAACTAAAAGAAATTCACAGAAATGTGGGGTTTCTACAGAGTTTAAATTTGTACTTTTTAACACAGCTTTGATTATATTGTCTGTTCCTTAATTGGAAACAAAAGCTTACACCCATTTCATCAGGTGATGAAAATCTCCTGATGATGAGAGAGCATGTCATAATACTGTGACTCTTTTTATAATCTACTTCAACGAACTATGAGGGGATTTACTTAGTCAGCTGTTTGTTCCTTTTGTTCAAAATAACTCATGTCTCAGTTTGTCTGTTACCGGGCAACAGGACAGAAAACTTTAGCCGACAGCATCATACAGCAGCACCGCAGGCAGATGTAAGTAAGAACAACACTTTATTTTTAGTGTTAAATTCTGCTTTAATCTAAAAAAAGGACCTCCTTGGTATCAGCTGTAGAAGAAACGGTACGTTCATTGTTTTTGGTTTCAAAGAAACAGTGAAGAGTTTCTGTCCTGTCACTGTTATCCAAAACACATATTGTGTGATGCTTCATACAAACAACAGAAATGCTAACTGGGCCTGGGCTGTAACATTGATATTATGTCCATGAAACAATTTGGAAAAAGGGAAATAATTCAGGCACTCCTTAAATTAAACTTGATGCAGGCAGCCAAAAGTGATATTAGCTCATAGCACAAGACACCCAAAAGCTCCATGAGCTTCTCAGTTACCACTGTGCTTTGGTGCCAGGTTTAAAAAGTGAAAAGGGGAACAAAAATAGAGGGAATCCCATTTTTTTAAAGATCTGCTCCAATGAAAATCATGTTTTTCTAGTTGTCTACATGTTCACAGGGCATTTTTCTGATGCTACAGGACATATCATGTGAAAAAGAAGTGCAAAATTGCATTTCTGAGTATTTCTGCATTTAAATCGCTGTGAATCTCTGGCAAACCCAAACAACAGGATCAAATACAGTGAGCTGTCATATGTAACCAATCCAAGCTCCTCCCCCAGAGCCCCGCTATGCAGGCCAGGCTCGGAGAAATAGAGAGGATGATCGCGGAACAAGCGTCTGTGTTAGCGGATTGAAATGCTCGTAAGAAAGCTAATTATGATGTTAACTTTCATCATGCCCCCAAAGACATTAGTGTCTCAGAGCTGACTAGCTCCTATGTTACCTGTTTCTTTTACCTACACCGGCAATGTTAGGCTGCAAGCTAACTTGAAGACGAGTGTGCAGAGTAGGGCTGTCTCCGCCCACAACTCAGAGGCGAATTGCTAATGAGCTACTGGAGCTCTGCAGAAGAAAAGCCCTTGAAAACGACACAGGTAACGTGATTTTGGCTAAAAACTTAATCACAGTTCAAATACCACTGATAACACTTTAATTAGTAAAAAAAAATGAAGCAGGACTTTAATAGCTACAGAGTGAAAAATGACTTAGCTGCCCCTAAACACTACACTGAGGCTTCTGCAGTATCTCCTTGAATATTGTGTCCTACTTCTTGACACCTGCCAGAGGCGACAGGAAACTCTGGATTTGTTGTTTGTTAACGTTAGCCCAATGCTACTTACTGCCAAATAACATCAGTGCAGCAACAGTGGCCTTGGAGGACCACAAACAGAGCTGGCCAACCAATCAGATTTAAATTTTGATTTATTGTAAAGGTCCCCCACAATCACATAGAAATATGATAATCAAGACTGGATGGTACTGTTCCACCAGGCGTGCTGGGCTGGTTTTGTCCTGTTGGGTGACTGACGCACACCCTCCCTCTCCACCTTTAGAGCAGAGCGTGCGCTCTGTCCCTCCCCTCAAACAGCTCCTAGTTTCACTTCAACAAGTGCGGGAGTCAACATGCAATAAAGTTTGGGAGCATGAGGAAGTTGTGGTTGCTGCTACAGTTCATCGTGGACAACATCGTTCAACATGTGCTCTGCGTCAGTGCAATTATGTAGCCACAGGGGGCGAGAGGAGAGCAGGGGGAGGAGCAGCAGGTGTGTGACTGTGTTTGCCTGAAAAGGACATTGTTAGCGTGACGAAAAAAGAGGCTGTTAAAGGGTTGATGACTGCCAGGCTAAAAGGGAAGACTTTTTTTTCAAAAAGTTCAGAATAATGAGGTTTTAAAAAGTTTTTAAGGGATTTTAAGTGAAGTTTTCTTGATTTCAATCAAACGAATTGGGGTTATGACTTCTGCCATAGCCCTAAAAAGCTCCTATGATGCATAAGTATGATCCTCCATTTGTTTTTAACATCTCAAAAGGTACATTAATGCACAGTAGTAGACGTGTGTTTTGGAAAAGATAACATGAAGATCCACATGTTCGCCACTCGGTGTAGCAGTACTGAAAATAGTGAAGTACTTTTTCCCCCACATAGATTGGCTACTAATTCAATTTATTTACTGTGATGGCTGGTGCGCACACACACACACGCACACAAACATACACACAGAGGGGCGTGGTAGGCTGAGCGAGAAATCAAGACCCCTCTTCCTTCCTGTAAATCTGACTCAGCAAGATACCTTAAAACTGTGAGTTTAAGGCAGCAAATCAACATCAGCTGCTTCCTCTACCAGGACCTACAGACACACCTCATCAAACTCATTCACAAAGAGAGGCAAAGAAAGAAATATAGATATGAAAAAACATTAAAAATATTCCATATACGGGATTATATAGTATTGTCCAAGGCATAAATTATCTTCAAACCAGATGATGGGGATAAACAACCGAGGAAGTGGTAAGACAACTTCATGACAGCTGAATAAGACATTGTTTTATGTAGATTGCTGTTGAGAAGAAAATGTTTTCACTTGTTTTATGCAAAGGTAGATGACTCAGTGAGGTCCATCCTGTTCAAAATCTGGATTCTTTTAAAAGATGTATATCTTGGCAGTTATTCTGCACTCATAAATATTTGATCTCCTATGAAATGAGGCATGTGTGATTGGTTTAAATGTTTCCTTTGGGATCCAGGAGGGTTTTACTCAGAGTGGATATTACTCACCAGGAAGAGCAGTTACACCACAATGTAGTAAAAATCAGTCTGCCAACTATGGTGAGTGGAGTAAGTGTGCTTGTGGATCTGCGTGTATCACCCTGAATTTGTTAGATTTCCTCTGAGGGCCTGAGTAGTGAGGTGCGGCACTTATTAGTCAGTAACTCAGAGTGTGAAACAAATGTGAGGCTACTATGGAGTAAAGATAAAAAGCTTGTTCTTCCCTCATGAGTAATATCTAGTTGAAAAGAGAGAACAAAAACATCCTGAATGTGTTGTTCATATTTTAAATATCACTGTTAACTTTCAACAACACCACTCCCTCAGAGCGAGTCTGTGATAAAAGTAGCTTCAGAGCTTCGCTGTGCTCATATCTGGTTTCATATTTTGCAGAACACCCACACACTAGAGCTTAAAGCTGCTGAATTTCAGAGTGAAATCAGCCAGAGTGGCTTATATTAGCTGATTCAGCCGGTGAACTTCCAAATATTGTATTTGTAATGTGGTGACAGGGTGATGCATTCATGTATTTGCGCATTTAGACTGCAACTCCTTCTACAACACTTCTTACTCTTTTATGAAATGCGGATTCTTACCCACAAACAAATGACTATACAAGCCACAATAACAAGGGGAAGAAGGACTTCAGGCTGATGATAACAAGAGTAAGTTTTTTTTTTTTTTTTTCCTTTTTCAACATTGTGGATATTTCCGTGCATTAGCAGTCTGTTTGTGTATGTGTACATGTCACTTTTATCACTCTAGAAGGATTCTTATGGTCTGAGTTTCTCCATGTGCTGCCGGTTGTGCACAGTAAGAACGGTTAGTCATCGGTCAAGTATGCAAAGTGCTCACCGTACTGCTGGTGCGTCCCCGGTCCTCCGCCGTGCATCTCAGCCATGCGCTGCAGGGCGTGTTGCATCACCTGAGCGGTGGAGCTCGGAGTCTGTGTGGCTTTGTCAGCCGTCAGTGGCCTTGGAGAGAGCGGGGAGCTCGGAAGCGATTCACCGTCGGATGAAAAATATCCACTGGAGGCGCGGCGAGGAAGGTGGAATATAGACCTCTTCTGAAACACACCGAGGCTGTCAAGAGGGGAGACGGGTCTGGTTCTGCACCAGGACGGTGAGTCCAGCTCTCCTCCTCCTCCTCCTCCTGCGGACTCGCTGCGGCTCAAACTTCGCTCGCCGCCCTTGTCTGTACGCGAGGTTTGTGGTGGATCTCCTCCGGTACCCTGTGTAGCTGTTACTGTGGGCGAGCCATCGAACCGGTTTGGTGGTCTGTTGGATGAACAGAGCGGCACCGTCAGCCTTGGTTTTCATCTCTCTCCCCCAACAGCCTCACGTCTCGGCTGTGTGTGGAGCAGCAGCTGATAAGTACCAGCCCACGGACGCGTTAAGACTCGCACATTCAGGTTTTCCCCCTAAAAACCCAAAATTGCTATAACTGGCACGCAAAAGAGCAACTTTATTTAGGACGCGTACTAATAACGAACTACTTAAATAGAAAATCCTTTCAAGAATTGAAACCATACTAAGGTCCTGTTTCAGCTGATACATACAGGCCCTAGTTTCCTGCTCAAAGTGACCCTGGTGCGTCTCCATTGTTTGGCAGAAGTTGCTGATTGTAGCAGATCTTTGTGACTTGTGGAGGGAAAAATAATCACGCATGAAGGAAGCGCCTGGAGCAACTTACGCTGCGTCACAAAACAGCCTCAAAGATTTGTGTCTCAAGGAGCTGGAGTGGATGATATGTCGTCTTGAGACTCGGTCTGAAAAAACATCTTTAATTTTGTGGCATTTCGGTTTTCTGAAAACTGCTGCAGAACTTGGTGAGCCGAGGATAAGTTATCCTGGTTAAGATGCTCATATTGTTCAAACAAATACTTACAAAATTACTGTCTCATCTTCGACTTTCCAAGTTTTAATCGCCAGTGCTCAGACTAAACTTCCTGTTTGTCCAAATTAAACTACAGCTTCCTAATACGCACAGATTCCCAGCGGCAATGACCTACAATCCGCCAACACTGCTCCAAACACTTTTATTGCAGCGGGCTATCGATGCCTTTGCATTTTACGCATTTTTACGCACGCAGAAGGGACAGAAACCGCACCTCAACTGAACGTGACGTCCGTCCTTTAGCCACATGAATACATTTACTTTGTCTTAATGGTTTTTGCTGTTCACCCAAGCGCTGTGGGAATAGATATGAGATGTTTTGTGCTGCTTATTTAAGACTAATGGCATCAAAACGCATCGGTGGCCACAACACCGTGAGGGGAAAGGCATGCGTGAAGGAGAGGAAAGCCACAATGACAGAAAACTAGTAAACAAGACATTCGATAAGATGTCACAGTGCTGAATGTTCAACTGTGTGTACCTCTTGGAATTGTGTCGAATTTGTTTCCGAACCGAGTAGTACACGCGCGCCTCCCTCAGGTCTGCGAGTGAACTTTAAAACACGTACGCAGAGTCCCTACAGGTGTAATAAAATGGCAACAGGATTATTCACAGTCCGGTAACAGACTATTATCACGAGTGTCAATACCAGGAAAATGACAGATAGGAGGGCCGACATGCGTCTTACTAAGTGTAAATTGGTAAATTCTCATGCTGCTGAACCCTCTGACCTCGATCATGACAAAGGAGATGGTATCTCCTCCAAAAAAAAAAAAGTTTGCTCCTCTTTTATAGAGGAAACATTTTGTGCTGATAATTTGCTCACTTTGTTCACAGAGGTATTGTCATTATCGTTTGCATTAAAGTCTGCACACACTTAACACACACTTTTTCAAGTCTTGGATTTTTTGGAGTCGTAGACAACGGGCGCGCGCACCGCTGCCAAACAAACCGGCACGGCAAAGGATCACTGCAAGACGCAAGAACAAACTCCAAAAATTTCCAGAGATTCCAGAGAAAAACCTCCACGATAAGGAAAAGACCGTTTCATGCAAAGTCTCTGTGTTACCGTGTAAGAGTGTTGCGATACTGCGTGTTTAATGGAGTTTATGCTTTTAGATGTCATTTTTACGCAAACTCACCATCCCCAATTAAGATGAAAATAACAATAAATGATGTGTGCATTACAATGCGAAAGCAAAGCTGTCGTCTGTTTATTGTTTCTTTAAAGAAAATTAATGTGCTGAAACTGTAGTAGAGCGCGGCGTGACTGCCGACATGCCGGTGGTCGCAGAGGAAAAGTGACTTTTTGTAAAGTCACTGTGAAAAACAAAACAACTCACCTGGACGGATGGTGCATGTCAATGGCGAGACATCACCGCAGCCTCCGAAAATCACACGATGACAAGTTGGCAGATATTTGAAAATTTCTGAGCAATGTCAACAAAATTTCAATAGAATCCACAGGTCCAAAGTAAGACGAACAAACTTCATGAAGTGAAAAGTTAAAAACAGAGAAAATCCTGGCGTTCGCGCTGACGTCTCCTCGACAGGAAAAGCTGAATAGTCCTCCTCGTCCGAGTGGGATCGGCAGCAGAGGAGGTAAACAAAGTCCACCGAGAAAAACGCTTTTGCCTGCACTGTGAGGGTTTCCTTCCTCTCCCTCTGTCTCTCGGCTACAATATAAGTTTTTTCTCTGTGTTCACTGACTAAGGCTCCTCCTCCAGACCTTGGTCCTCCTCCTGGTTGGGAGGGGTTTTAACCCTGCTCTTTTCTCACTCCTCTGTCTCCCTCTGCCTGTTGTCCTCCACCACTGGCACCAAGTTAAATGAATCAGAGAAACAAAAGCAGCCAGCAAAAACTTCAATTAATATTAAATAAAATGTTTTCTCTCTCATTCTGTTTCCCACTGGATCTTTTTAAAGATGGACATCATATTTTATTGCAATAAAGTTTAGGTTAATCATTTCAGCTTGGAAGAAAATCTTAGATGTTCCATTTATAAAGGTAAGACATTGAGGTGATCTGCAGCAATGACCTTCTTGACTGCACTTCACAATACATTATCTCTAGGTATTTTTCTGAAGTATGTTTTGAAGTACTTTGGACTTTCATAGGGCATCTTCTTTACCACAATAAAGACTCCTCACACTGTATACTGATTTTTGTCCACTATTGACACAGACACACTCATGCCCACTTTTCACAACTGCATCCCAAACTACATAAACAATAACAGAACATACAATTTAATACAGCTCAATAACAGAAATATATGTGTATTAACTCCAGTGTTAAATGTGTTATTGATAACTAACTCCAGTCTATTATTCTAGCCCCTGTGGACAGCGCAGTCTTTGCTTATTATGTCCTCTACGTGCTTTAGAAATTTCTTCTCACAAAATTTCCCGCTGCAAGTTTTTGATAGTGAAATGTATCTTTTATTGTGATATATTGTGTCAATTTTGTGTCAATTGTAAAAACAGCACTGTCTCTTTACCTGCTCAGATGACACCTACCCACTTGTGTCAGTTTTAGGCATTAAAAATTACAACCCAACAATTATCAGTCTTCCTTCAGATAGTCCTGTTTGCTTTTGTTTGTCATAAAAATACATTAATGGGAATTTCAGTCTATACCATTTATGTAAAAAAATGAACAGGAGCTCTGTGTTTACCTTAATAGAAAATATAAAAAAAAAAAAAAAGAAAAAGAAATGTGAGCAGGAGCTTTGCATTGAAAAGAAACCTTCAAAGAAAATGTATTAAAAATGGTTTAAATAATGTTCGGTGAAGTTTCTTGCATTTTCTTTGCAATGCACTAAAGTTGTATAGACACATATATTTCTGTTCATCAACGTGTTGTCATATTCTGACCAAATGAGTAAGTAAAGCTATTCTAACAATAAATGGTACTTGAAGACTCAAACATACATCAACATTAATATGTTCAGGTTGTAAAATACCGTCATCTCTGCATTGCATCACACAGTTCACCTTTTTTACTTAAAAACATAGCTTTCTCATAGTCAATCAGAAGAATTTGTCGAAAGACCAACAGCAAACACAGGCACACATTGTTTTACACGTGAGGACACATCAATACAGACAGACAAAAGGCTGAGACGGTCAATATGATTTACATGCGATCAATACCAATCAATACTTGAGTGTGTGGGAAAATGTGCTTGAATGGCTGCAAATATCTGACATAGTTAATGGCTTTTTTTGCTGTTTCTGTCTTGTCTTTTATTGCTTTTACTTTCTCGTGCTGTTTGAAGTTGGTGAAGTTTGATGATGAGGTGGGTTATATCAGCAAGGATAAGGAAGGAGATATTTTAGGTACGTTCACTCTGAACCAGATTTGTGGTACTTGTTACTTGAGTCAGTGTAGTATCTATTACATGCGTGAGTAGCTATATAAAAGCAATTACCATCTGCAACATTTTAATTTGAGGAGTTTTAAAATGTACGAGTTCTTGAGAGGGAATAATGTCTAACAGAGATCACTGAAGATAAAGGTAAAATAAATACCAAAATACATACAATCTCAATGATCCAAACTGAAATATCTCAGTATCTGTTTGATTATGTCATGAAATTGGCCTTTCATGACCAAAGACCACATATTAAAGCGTTCACTCACTGTGACACCAAAACATGTAGAGCTCCCCCTCAAAGCTGGCTGCAGAATAAGTCATTGACGCTGCCTCTAACATAACACCAGGAACTTCCCATTTTCAGTGGGTATTTCACACATGGCACATAGTCTTGGTTGGATAAAGAGCAGACCCACAAGATGTGTGTTAAGTGCGTTCAGTCAGTGTTGTGTGCAACGCAACCCATACGCTGCGCTACACTGCTGCTATGCTCCAAACACACTTGATGATGTGCACTGCCTGATGGAGCTGCAACATGACAGTGCTAGAACGCACCAAATACAGGTCCTGTGGGTTTTTGGCTTTAGACATCAGTGCTAATCACCACACTAACATGGTGCTGTGCAGGATCTTATATCTTGAAGACTTTTCCACATTTGTCTGCTGTCTCTGTGATTATATGAATCGACTGCTTGTTTAATGCTCTGGTGGTAGGATTTAGGACTCCCTGGCTGTATATTACAATTCAGAATCTACTGGCTGTGGCTAATCTCAGTTTGCCTCGAAAGTAATGTACTGCTATGCAGGGCTCACTTGTTTAGCTTAATTTATTTACCATTATTATGTGGTAGTTCAAAAGCATGGTTCAAGTTAGGTTCAAAGTCAGATTTCTGAGTTGTGATGTGTGCTTACCCTCTGTATTACAACAAAAGTTGTGAAAAACTCAGTTCTGTGACCTGCTTAGTCCGTCTTTTGTCTTAGGCGTTGTTTATTTAGACAGATTTTATCCACTTTTGAGAGTAACAAAAAAATCCAAACTCTAAAATTTCATTCCAGGCTGTTTGAAGACATCCTTCCTCTTTCGGCGTTCTTGGTGGTCAGTCCTTCTTCTCTCCCCTCCTCAACCCCTATGCTTGTACGCTAAGCTCATAAATGACAGTCCACACACAAAGAACTTAAATTACAATTTAATTCTGTTACACACAAAGTGCATGTTGCTTTTGACCTGTCAGCTGAGCAATCTGGGAATTATTTAAACTGAAATATGCCACTCAAAAGCACAGTAGTGTCATTATTTTCTATCACAGAAGCATGTGGGAAGATGCTAAAGCAGCCTAACTACAGTGTGCAGAAAGGGACAAAATATAATGTGGTTTTATAATATAACAAGTTGTTTTTGGACCTTAATCGCACTGAAACTATCCCATAAAAGCTGACAGCTTCGGCGTCTGATTCATGTGCTACGTCAACTGAAGCATTAAGTAGTTCTTAATGGGTTCATATGATTTCTCTCTTGGACAGTGTGGCCTATACTTTCCGTATTAACATGCTGTCTTACTGACAGAACTATAAGCAGTGTAATCCTGCTTGAAAAAGCCATTAGACCAAGTTTTAAATCCTGCTCATCAGGTTATCACTGTGATCATATCTCTCTATTTCTGAGTTGACAGAAATAACGCGATAGATCTGATATAAGATTTTCTGCATGGATGCGTTTATAAACAGGCATTTAACTTCTTAGTTTTTAACTGTGTTTGCTTAAGCTCCTCCTCTGCCTATTTGCTTTAACAGGCAAGTCATTGTTGTAGCTCAACACCGCTGGAATACAGAAACCTACCAGAGTTTTATGGCATCATTCAGCAGCCCTCAGGGCTTTTTTGGGATAATTACATACTGCTCACTACAGTTGATGCCATTACACTTAAAAGAACATAAATAGTTGTAAATTCGACTATATAGTGCCAACTATAAAATTTTGTACAAGTGAACAAACAAACTGATGACTAAATATACAGATGAGAGGTAATGAAAACCGAACTCTTTTCCCTTTATCTTTACTCAAAACAAAGTGTTAGAAAGTTACAACCACAGAAATTTCTACTAATCTTGGCATAAAAAAGCCTCTTGTACTGATGGGGTTGTCTGTAGAATAAAGATGCATATCTGTCTGTGTGTCGCCTGAGGAGAAGCTTCATTATGGCATATTGACCCAGCTGTGAAAGTCAACGAAGCATTGAAAATGAGTGAGTCAGGCTGCTCCACACAGAGTTAGCTGAAACCGAGGGCTTAATAACTTGTTCATGAAAGCAAACACATTAATATAAATGCAATCACTCTCCAGGAAAGCTAGAGCCGTTGAATTCATGAGACTGATTTACTTATCACAGGATTATTGAAAGTAGAAATGACTCAGAAAACGATCAAATCTTCAGAGGTGATGAATAAGTGAAGAAGAAAACTCATTAAGTTTTATAAACAGTATTGAGGGCCGACTTAATTTCCACTGACTGATCCAACCAAATCTGAAATAAATGAAATTTACAATCAAAGAACAGTAAGTAAAACACAGGCCTGCTTCGACTTCGCCATGTCTGCACATCCCTGTGTGAGTTTAGCAGGTATTGACTACTGGTTGGTTAGTGTTAATGGAAGTCAATTGGTTCCTGCAGTGATCCATGATCCCCCCTAACAACCCCTCCCCCCCAATGACACAATGCTGACCACCTGGACCAGAAATGTCCGTGTGTGTGTGTGTGTGTGTGTGTGTAATAATATTGACTGTTTGTAATTTAAGAGGTCAGGGCACAATAGCACTGTGACTCTGAAGACCTAACACCATGCTGTGAGAGGTCACAGCTACATGCCACACACACACACACACACACACGCGCGCACACACAAGATGCACACAACGCGCTCACACACACACACACACACACACACACACACACACACACACACACACACACACACACACACACTTCTGTATCCGTCGTCCATCTTAATGTCACGGCTCTGCTCACACTGTCACTGCTTTTTTGTTCTGTTTCCTCGTCTCATGTGACTCATGTTTCTTTTTCGTTCCACATAAATTTCAAGCACTAACATTGGTGATGACTACTGTAATTTCATGGCTTTAATGGTGACTGGATGATTGTGAATAATAACACAACTCTTTGGTTCTGTCTAGACTTTCACAAAGGCTCCAATTGATTACTTCTGAGACATCACATGCTTGCTTGAATGTAAAATCTAAGGCCTGGTGACAAAAGTCATAATAAGAGCACCATCTTTAAATCACTCTTATGTTTATATTATTGAAACTCTTAATAAAGCCAAAACTGTAATATACTTGCTCATGTCTCATTCTTATGTTGTCGGATGTTCAGAATTCACATTGTATTTCACATTTCTTAGTTGTAATGTGCTTGCTGGTGGATCTCACATGTAAATGTAAAAATACAGTCAACCGTCCTGATCTGTTGCTGCATGACCTGGTACAGTAGTATGTTTCTAGTTTGACTCTCTTATACTTCATCACTTCATTGCTAATTTCCATGAACTTTGCAGATTGTCTCTAAATCCAAAAGCCAAACTAATCACCCTTTTCCCCTGTCTTACACATTTAATCTATTCTTCATCCTATTTCCATTAATCCATCAGTTTAAGCCCTTGATCTTTATCAGACCGAGGAACTAGTTATTCATTTCCATGTGGCAGTTTTCTCTGCTGTGAAGACGAGTGAACATTGCCGCATGCCTGTGTGTGAGTGTGTTGTTTACTTATTTGACTAGATCCAGCAGTCTGGTAGTACAGTTGTTCTCACTTTGCTGTGATCTAACAGTAGTGACAGACACACTTCTGTTCACACAAACTCTAATACAGACACCACACACACTTAGGTATGCGGCACACTAATTTAACACAGTACTCCTCTGCTGTCTTGTTCAGGCCATTTGACACATCGTTCCTTCTTCAGCCTGGTCAAGATTTAACCCCACATCAGACTTTGCACTTACACACATCACAGCTGACTGCCAACTCAATGTTTACATGCATGTACTTTATGTTCTCCATCAGCATGACAGGAAGTCACTTGACAGTTATGTCTCTACCGATAAAACACAGAACAGACAACTTAACAAAAAGTACAACTGTGAATCTAGTTCAGGGACTTACCAGTTTTTAAAGGTAGAACAGAATTTTGAGTTGCTTTTTCCTGGTGCAGAGTTGATTTTTCTTGCAGAAGAAAGAAAGACACAAAAGAGACTCCAAATGAGAAAAAAATGGTTTACCAGGCTAGGCATGGGTTTGTCTTCAATGACACTATTTGATATGGTGAACTTACCAAACAGATGCCAGTAAAACAAAAGGGACTCATCATGAAACTGATGGAAAAGACCGCCACAGAAAAGCTATCGTTAAAAAATGAAGCTCTATATCTTACATCAGACATAAGGCACATCATTTTTTAGATTTTGGCCCGATGCAATTGTTGTTCTCTTAAACAATCCCAACATATTTTACTTGCCTCCACTTGTGCATTGATTATTTGTTGTTATGGTTGGTCAGGATCATATGTCACAGTCACATGTTGCAATCTTGAGACAGAAAGCAGCAGTAACGTATGTGAGCAACATTTTCTGATACATGATCAAATGAACAGTTGACAGCAGACAGGACTCGGACATGTCTCCTAACATCATTAAACCTCTTTCTGCTATTGAACAGCTGCCAGAAGATGAAACTGCTACCTCTTATTCCTCTTGAGACCTCTGAGTATCAAGAAGATCCCTGCTGGAGGGAACAAAAACTGCAGCATCAAACCAACACCAAGCTCCACCTCACATACACTCTTTCTCATACTGACACATACACACATTTAAAAGTACATGTGTTTAAAGCACAACTTTTAGTGCATATGTCATTTATGTTCATTACTATTCATATTGAAAGTCCAGAGTCTATTCCTAACATAATGGAGCATAAATCCAAGTGATTCGGTGGTAAAAACAAACAAACGAACTATAAATGCATCAAATAATATCACAGGAGCTTTTCCTAAACTAAGGGTCATAACCTTAATTGGGTCCCAGTGAGTTTTACTGGGTCAATAGTTGGCTTAGTATAATGTCAAATAATTGTGTGAATTCATTTACCGAGTTATAACTGCAGAGTGTTTCTACACATCGACTGTGTGGGTGGCTGTCACTCAACATTTCAAAAGGCTGTGAGGCCCCCTGGTCATTGACAAGATAATGAAAGGTGGGCATAGTTAATCGTAACTTTGATATAATAATATACTGCGAAACATAACTTTGATACCCTTTCACTCATTCATTTTGTTTGAAATTTATGAAAGTTAACTATAAGGTCAACATAAAACCTGTTGTAAGTCTGACGCTCTATTTCGGGGTCTTGAAACTGTTGTATTAAATCAACAAGTATGTTTCTCTCCATCTCCAGAAAGACAATTCATCAAAAGTTTATCATCTCTAAATTGTTCACTCAGTGGAGAGTGCACATGCAAATCTTCAAACTGACAGTGATGTGGTGATGAATGTACTGAGAGCTAAGTTTTGAGTAGACAGTCGATTTGGTGGCTGGAAAATAAAATCATGTGGTAGAAACCTCAATGGCTCAGTGTGAAGAGAGGAAATGGAAAAAATTACTCAGGGTTTCTCTAATAGATGGTCTCTAAAGTAATCTTAGGTGAGAGAGAGTTCTGACACATGAGGTCAAAGCAGAGAGTGGAAAAACACAAAAGTGATATGTACACACCTTTATTTTGACACAATGACACCCAAGAGAACAAAAAAACACAATTATTTAACATGTTGAAATATTTTTTGTACAAAGAAAAGATTCAACAGTTTCAAATTTCTGTGTCCCCCTATCTTTAAATTTGGTTGGTAAAGCTCTCTTGTGCAACTATGTAGTGTGCCATCACACACCTTTGTATAGTTTGAATAGTTTAAGTTATGAAATGGCTTTGCCCCCTTCTCAATAAAAGCCACACATTGATGAATCATTCAATATGCTGTGTAAAACACGGTAAAAGAGACTCTATGAAGTCTAAATAAAAATCTCTCAGATTTCCATCATTTAATGGTTCACGTTTGTAACTACTTGCTCAACCCAAACAACAATTTAACTCACCACTGACTTTGCACTTGTTAAAACACTAAAGATAGCCATGACAGTAGGACAGTCCCAAGACTCTTAAGGAGGCAGATAAATAAGATAAGATGTCTCTTTAAAAGTCCAACAGGGGGAAATTCCAAATTTGAAATAAGTAGAATGGAGACATCTTTCACTTCATAATATACTGTATAACCTGGTATCTTTTTTTCTCTAAAAGCACAATTTACACCTGACATGTCAAAATGTCTCCCATGATTACAGAGATTTGTTAAAAATGCCAACTTTACATCTACCAGACTCAGTTTGAAGCATATACTTAAAGACAGAGAAGGCAAGAAAGGCTCTCAAGTCTGCAGTCTAAAAGGCAGTGAAGTATGTCAGTGTTGAAACCAAATACAGCTGGGGATGTTTTCGATTAAGAACCAATATTTTCTCTCTGAATCCCGATGTTTTGACTGGATAATACATGCGCTTGTCTGACAGCTCCAAAATCCAATTCTACAATGGCAAAACAAAGAATTGAGGGGGAAATTCACAGTTTTCCAAACTTTTCCAAACCAGCTTTCTTCAGTTACACCTCAGGTATTTCAAAGGTTTGAGCAGAGACTAAAAGTTGAACCTTTACCAACCTAACCGTTTCTTACTGGCAGCACTTCTTCTGCAACGTTTTCAAACCAACACCTGAACTAATTTTCAGTGTCTTGCAGTATTTTGTTTTCTTCATGCATAAACCCCCGCACTGGTATGAACTCATCTCACATATGTGAGGAAAATAAAACCCACTACAAAGCCCCTCTCTAAAGAACACATGTGATATTTCAGCGGCAGGATGCTGATATTAAGATGAAAGAAATAGAGACAGTTGAGTCTGTGCACGGTGTTTCCCCCCTGACAGAGTCTAATAGACTTACACAAAACTGTGTAATTTCTCTGCGAACCCCAAGTCAGACTGATCAGGTCTCTACAAAATATCGGAACACAAATCTAACCCTGATCGTCTGCCACCTCCTCCTCAAGCTGTTTACGGTTTTGACATTTCCTTTCACTGGTAAAGAGACAAACTGTCCTTAGGGCTGACGGAGACAAATGCAGGTTGTTTAGATTACGGGTTATTGTGATGTATTAGAGCCTGTGTTCAAGCATGTAAATTGACAGATAAGAGTAAAGAGAACAAAGACATAAGAAATGTCATTGGCAGGTTGACCCATGAGAATAAAGAAATTTGTCAAAATCGAAATCAGTGTTTGAGTTTTAGTGAAGAGGAAGAACTGCAGTGTCCCTGTTCAGGGGCTGCATCCCTCAAAGGACTCATTTTGGTACCTGCTGCACAACAATGGCAAATCAAGGCTGTTTTATGTGTCCTTCTGTCCTTGGCTTTTTTCTGTCCTTTCCCCCACCAAGGATGAATCACGTACTTTATGTGGCCAAACCTATCCAAAGAATTAACAAGGGTTACAAATTTAGAGACAAAACCACTAGACCTGCTACTTTTTACTGTGTCTGAGGGTGGTGTGATTGAGTCTGTATCTTCTCATGAAGATGGTGGATTCTTGATCCGTGATTCTCTGTCTTTTAAACTTCATATACTGCAACTCGTAATGAAGTTGGAGCTGCAGAGAGGCCTCTATTTCAGAAATATGTCATGTTTTCCCTTTCCAGAGAAAAGACCTGTTGCTGTTACCTTTGTCTCCCTGATTGACCATGGCAATGTTATATATATGCACACATCATCTCAAAGCCTTCACTATACTGTTTACCACAGAGCTGCTGCGTTCCAGTTGTACTTGGAACACAGGATTTCCGACTCGGAAAGTCGGACGGTCCTCTCTGTCACTACCTGATCCGTCCCTAAAACCCGATTTGTACTGCCCATGTGCGAAACTTAAATGACTTCCTCTACTAGCCATCTTTGCGACAGCTCATCAATTCTTTGCCTCTCGCGGTTTGCGACAGCTTCAGCATCAGCGAGCTCGCTTCAGTCAGTATGGACGCTTCAGTTTATCACTAGCCACACGCCTTTCTTTTCTCCTGAACAGAGTGCTTCCCTCGACTGAAGCAGAGCGCCGTAAAGTCAAGAGAATGGCGCCTCAGTTTCCTTTCATTAAAGGTTCTTACTACGACTTCATTGTAAAATTGCAACAGGGTTATAAAAGGCTTGAGTGAATTTGAAATTTTATTGATGAAATTGAAACGCTGTATAAAAATGCTGAAATTCATTGCCACATTTGTATGCTCCTTGTTAATAAATTTAATTTATAAAATAAATTAAATAAGTCCCCCCTTGAATTTTGAAAAGTCAGAGAACCATGATTTTGACCGGGTTGTGGTGCTCTCTGTGGCCCGGGAAGGGTGCACAATAGGTGGCCACACACCTCCAAAGCATCCCCCTTGATACTTTGAAAAGTCAGAGGCCCATAGTTTTGACCAGGGGCTAATGCCGAGGCATTCGCCAGAGCTCCTGCCCAGCACGGTGAGACCTTTTGGGCCACAGGAAGCGCCGGCACCTGGTCAAAATCATAGCCTTGGAGCTTCTTGCTAGCCAGCCTGTCACATCACCAGCTCGTTTCCAAAATCGATTGGCAGTTTAAATAAAGTTTTTAAGGTAAAGTAAATCTACACTTGCGCAGCACGACCAACTGCCGCCAATAGTATGACCAATAGTATTAACTGCCGCAAAATGCATTGCAATATGAAGAGAGGAAGTGACGTACGTTTCGCACATGTGCAGTACAAATCGGGTTTGCTGGATGGATCAGGTAGCGACACTCACCACCCCCGACTTGACGACAACGTCATAATCCAAGATGGCAGCACAGTACGTCAACAGTAAAGAGTAACAGTAAAAGCTCTTGTAATGTATTAAATAGCACTGTTTGTTTTGGTGAGCTTAAATAATTTGTTGATGTAGTACTGCCCAACATCTAACTGTGAACACGATGCTATGGTGTTTGTAGAGTAAATACTGTGTTATGTGTTCTTTACAACTGGTATAGCTGACAACAACTAACAACCACTGACAACGGCTAACAACAGCTGAAAACCGCTAACAGCGACTGACAACGGCTAATGACAGCTGACAATTGTGAACTACAGCTAACAGTAGGTATCCATCTTGGTTTTCCGGCTTGTTAACTTGAACGCCGTCAACACAGGTATAACATCATTCCCAGCTCCACCATCTGACTTCCGAGGTAACTGGAACGCAGCATCTTAACACCCTAATTGTCACTGCTCTCTGTATGCTTAAGTTTACTGCTGTGCATTGTCTTTCTGTATATTATGCTTATATATTCCTACTTACAAGGTAATTTTTAACTTGCTTTTCCTGTTATTTATGTAACATTTTTACTGTGCTGTACAGTCTTTGCTGTTTTTTTTTTCTTTCTGTCCACAGAGAGCATCATAAAATTTGTTGACATTGTTTCAGTTATGCTGCTTCTGCTCACAATCGAAGCAAGCAGACAGACTACTAAGTGGTGGAGGGATACACATTTAAACATAATTATGTAGTTTCAACTCCATCAAATGGCCATCAGTTTTACAAAACGACATAAATTCAAACAGCAACTTGTCTCTAAGCAGGGTGGTACCTTGTGAAGGATGGAAACAGCAGAGAAGGTAATGCCCTATAGACTGTACAGATAATTGTGGTTTCCCCTTTGCATCGGCTACTAAAGACGCTTTCTGCATCTTTCAGAGGATGCAGCCCCTGAAGTGGAACACACCTATGATCCTTTATAAACCAGAAAACTTCAGCTTTGTTTGCACCAGTACTGAGCTTGTTCATTTTATCTTCTGGTAGACACTGTCTTGCTGTGTTTTATTGGGATGTCTATTTTTTAACGGTAACAGCCGCTATAAACACATACGTTTCATCAAGTGATATATGTGTTTGTGCATGTGTGTGAAGTTTCCATAAAGAGGAGTGGGCTGATTCGAATGTCACCACAGGGTTTCCTTTATGAGCACGAGAGACAGAAGAAGAGTGGAAAACTGGTTTCACACACTCACAATATTGAGAACTCACTTTAAAAATAGCTGCATATTCAGAATCTCAACACTGCAGGGACGCATGCATATTGCATGTATGATGTGAAAGAAGCATAACATTACACCCACCTGCCCACACAAACACACACACCTTTATTTGCTGTAGGCACCATTGAAGACTGAGTAAACTGCTCAAAGGTTACTATAGAGAAACACTGAATTAACAACAGGAGCACTGAGAGAGGTTAAAGGTGGATACATGCAGCAAACACCAGGGTGGTGTGTTTTACAGAAAGGGAATTTATTGCATGGGAGAACACGAACAATAGTAAATATGTTTTAACAACTGAGATAATCACATTTATTTTTAAAAATATTACACGTTTTTGGCTTTGTTGAGGCAGCACATTGACCCTGAGCACAACAATCTTATTACGACTAACCCTGTAATAAATCAGCTGTAGGATTAAATTTGTCCTATAAGATCTACAATCAAAATAAAAACAGTTCCTCGGGGGGATTGAGATTAACCATCAAAACACTGCAGTGAGTGTGTATAACATGCTCCTCTTGTGGTGAAGATAAAACAGCAGGTGAGAAAAGGCAACAGCAAGCAAGACAAAGAAATCTGCCACAACAAAGTGGTATACCTTAAACTTTTCTTTTTGTGTTTCTCTTTAGACATTGTTTTCGTTTTGAGTTGTTTCTTTCACTCTGTGAGGTTTTAATATTTAAATAAAAATCTTGTATCATGCTGTGACTGCTTCAAAGAGTGTATTTGCCCCAAACCCGACTTACCTTTCCTTCTTTTTTGTTTCACTGTTATTTGAAATCTGTTTTGTCTGCAATTTTTCTATATCTTTCACTGTGTGTGTGTTTGTGTGTGTGTGTGTGTGTGTGTGTGTGTGTGTGTGTGTGTGTGTGTGTGTGTGTGTGTGTGTGTGTGTGTGTGTGTGTGTGTGTGTGTGTGTGGGAGGATGGGGATGAAAGGCTGGAAAGTGTTGGTCTTCAAGTGTGAAAAAAACGTCTGTGGTTTTCTCGACACAAACTGGTTTGAAACGTGCACAAACACAAAAAAAAGGCTTAAAAAAAGTTGTAATGACACCCACGCATAACTATTCTTATAGAGGCACACTCTCAAATTTATGCAAACACACAACTATTCAAGGGAAAGTAAACGTTCAAACAATAAACACACTCACAAAAAGGCAGATTTATTTACACACCTACCTGACCTCACCGTCCTATCTGCACACATTCAGACACACTTTTAGGACATTACAAAGTAAGTGGTTTAAAAGACAAATGCATGATCTGTAAGTGTTTAATTTTTAATGCTTCAGTTTGAAGTAATACAAACATCACATTTTAATTCCTACTGATGAATTTCATATAAGGTGTTTAACTAATGACCTTTTATTATTTTTAATCAAGTTACATGTAATCCGTGCTTCAATTGCAGATACATTTTAAGTATCTTAATTCATTTTCATTCCTGTCCCCACCCTATTCAATTCTGTGTATCTCATTGTTTGTGCATCAGGTGTAATCTCTTGTCTTTTGTCCTAACAATAATGTAAAATTGTGTTATTTTAGTAGAGCATGTTAGCCTTTCCTTTCCCACTCTGTAATATAAAAAGTGAGGTTACTGGTTTTGAGGGCTGTAGTTCAGGCTCAGTGTATGAAAATGCAAATTGTCAAGCATGTACCCTCTCTACTCTGACTTTCTTTTCCTCCTTCTCTTCACTCTGACAGAACCAACACATGCACTTATACTCAGAATGGAGGACTGTGACACCATAGCAAACCAAGGGGTGTCACAAAGCTATCAAACCATCAAAGGGGAAAAAACAAAGGAATTTATCCAGTAATATTTAGTTCTCCTAAGTGATCAATACTATCTGAAACAGTCTGAATATTTAAAACTACAAACTAAATAGGACTAAAAGCTCACCTGGTAAAGCACACCCCTTATTTCTCATGGGTTACTCCTCCAGCATGGGGGTGAGTCCCCCCTCCACGAGGAGAAATCCTGGTTGTGATTGCTATCACATGAGGACAGAGGCGGACATTGTGAAAAACAATGGCTGGGTGTCATCTCTGCGACATCCCTGTCATCTCTCTTTGCCTGTCTACTAACAGTTGTGTCTCTGTGTTGACTGTAAGCTGTGAGAGTCCTCTGGTGAATACTCCAATAAACTGCCCTTTTCATCATTCTCAGTATTATCAGAGAGACTTACTTCTTTTATCCTCAAACACACCTTGCTCCCCTCTCTCATTCGCTCCAGGGACTGAACCCTAAATATGATCGGAGCTGCTGGAATTACAGCTAACTGTATTACGTCTAAATTGTTGGTTTTAGCTTTCAAATTTGAAGTGGAGCAGAGGCCTTGTGACTGAATGTGTAGTTTATTCTGCATTGGAAAAGAGCAGAGTTCATTTTAGGATCACATTATAATCTATTACTGCCCACAGTTTTTTTGTGACAGAACAGTTTGATTTTGCTGTTTGGAAAGGTAAAAAGAAAAGAGCAGTTAACAGATGGAAAAATCAGAAGTAAATCTGACTCAACTGACAGGTGTGCACACTGTGGACATTTGTAAGGATGTTAAAGCCCCGCCTTCAGTAGGTTAATTAATTGAGTCAGCTTTTCCTACATAGTGATGGCTTCAAAGCTTTGCTTCAGAAACAAATGGGTGAAATCACCATGTTGATGCATCTTGACCTAACCCTTTGAGAAACTCTCATAAGCAAATGCAAGCAGACAGGCCCGTGGTGTGGGGATTAGGGCTGTCGTCTTTGAGTAAAATGGTACAATGTTCCATCCTTAAGACATGCTGCGTTCCAGTTACCTCGGACGTTGGATGCTGGAGCTGGGAATGACATTACACCTGAGTTGACGGAGTTCCAGTTAACAAGTCAGAAAACCAAGATGGACGCCTTCAGTTAGCCGTTGTTAGCTGTTGTTTACAATTGTTAGCCATTGTCAGTCGTTGTTAGCCATTGTCAGCTGTTGTTAGTTGTTGTTAGCTATACCAGTTGTAAACAGCGCACAACATGGTATTTACTCCTCTAACACCATGGCACCGTGTTCACAGTTAGACGTTGGACAGTAAAACATATACCACTTATTTAATTTCTCAAAAACAAAACATAAGTTCTAATAAAAAATACATGACAAGAACTTTTACTGTTACTCTTTACTCTTGATGCACTGCACTGCCATCTTAAATTATGACATCGTCAAGTTGGGGTTGGCGAGGATTGATCGACTTTTTCGAGTTGGAAATCCGACTTCAGTGGGGTGTTCCAGATGATTTTCCGACTCAGCGCTCAGAAATTCTGACTTTCAAGTACAATTGGAATGCAGCAAGAGTCTTTACCCAGCTTTAGAAACAACATAATGAAATAGAGAAATGAAAAGAACCTATTTGACCTAGAAGCATGGGTAAGTGAAATGGCTCTGGGTTCGAATCCCAGCTTGGGACTTTACATGCAAAGCAACCTCAGACTGTCGTCAGAGCTGTGATTTTTGGCTTTCATCAAGAAATAGTGAAATAAAATTAGTTAAAACTGCAAAACAGGTCTGTGGCAAGCTGGTCAAAGTCGCTGTGTTTCAGTGAAATAATCCTGTACCAGTCATTGCTCTCACATCACACAATACTTTAAACATGTAAACACAGACGTACAACAACAAGAGTGTACAAAGTGTATAAACGTGCATGTTTTTACATGTTTTCTACCCTTACAGCAGTTGAGTTAGTATGTTAGCTGACATAGAAGCAGATAATAAACAGCGAGGTGAAGCACACCTGAAGAAAGACTGACATTTACAGTATCTGTGTGTGTGGAAGTTTGCACATACTGTATGTCCTTTTCATCTTAGCTTCTTCGGGAGTATCTTGTGTTTCGAAGAGTGCTTGTCTTCCCGCAGTGAGGTGTGTACAAGTGATGTGGTAACACAAACACACACAGTGGCATTATGCACCTGTCTGCAGCATGATGAAAGTTTATCAGCGAGTTGATCTAGTGTAAACCAACAATGCAGGTGTCTTGTGTTATTGTGTGCAAGCCTATGCATGTGTGATCGCGTTTCCTGGCTGACGTCAGCAGTGCTTTACAGTAGTCAAACAGGGTCCAGGTTAAGGAAGCACAAAAAATGTATTTCAAAGGTATATGATTAGTCTTAAAAAGGGCCATTATTATTTGATTTGATCAAAAAATAATATTTACGATGATTTCAAATCAGCGGCAGATTAGCAATGATTCATGTATTAGTTTGGAGTTTCTAAAATCTGTCACTGTCCTCCTGAAGAAGTAAAAAACACCTGTGGTCCCCCTCAGAGTGAAATACTGCAAACCATACTGAAAATAGTATTGAATATAATATATGATCTTGTATACACCCGACTGCTAATGGCAATCTAGCATAAATCTTTAAATGTGAGGTAACACTGAAAAATAATAAAAAAAGGTTGTGGTCATGTCTTTGCGCTCAGCACCAGCATCAGCTTGGCTTTACCTCCCCCATGTGGAGATATAATCTGCAACCACAAAGAGATCAGAAAATGCAAAGGTTTGCAGGCTTGCTATTCAGGTATAGATATTAAGGTTACATTATGATAGAAATGCCCTGTGTACTATGTTAACACGTGCGTGTTCACTGACTACTTAAGAGATTTTCTGTTGTTTTACAGATTTGTTAGTTTTTTCAAATATTTTTGTGTTTTGAGAGTGGCATGAAAGGGTTATATTGTGCTTGTTATTAAGCAAGACCACACGTTAGGATAACAAATGAACTAGTTTGAACATCTCTATGAGGACAATGATGAAAAAATAAAGGGTATTTGTTTAAAGGTCCACTCAGATATAAGTCTTGTCCTTAAAAAATTGTTACCATGCAGAGTTTCAGGATGTGAGTTGTAAAATGCTGAAAATGATAACCTCGGTGCTTCAAAACAGTGAAAATAATTCAAGCATCAGGCCAACCTTAAAAGGCTTTGTGTGAATGTGTGTACCTTTCTGTCTTTGCAGACGCAGGGGAAGTCCTCTTCTACGTTTCTCTTAGTTTGGGGATGCCAACCTCAAAGGAAACCCCTCCTCCGCTTACCTCCCACGCATCCACCTACACAGTGGAAACTTCTGTCTGAAAAAAACAAACAGAAAAAAAAAGAGCATTTGATCGCAGAGGTTGCCCAACCAAGGCTTCAGATGATGTAACATCATATCTTCTGGTAACCGCATTCATAATCACACAATGTGAGAGAACTGGTGTCATGATTGGTTTGACTGATCTTTCAAATATGTTTTATATTCTTTTTGATTTAAAACTTTTGTAACTCCTCTGTGACACTCCCGCTGAGGTCACATGAAATAAATCTTGAGATTTCAAGTCAAAAAAACATGAGTTGAAAAGCGATGGGTTTTGGCACACGTGTCAAATTTGAGGATGCAGAGAAGACACGCAATGGTGTTTGCAGCAGCAGAACGATGCATAGCTCCCTGTTTGTGGGCAGATTCAGCCAGAACGGGATGTTCTGTACAATTGATATGTACACACAAACAGTGAAAACACACAAACAACACTAATGCACGAACAAACTTACTCTAAAGGATGCACTAGAGTGGGAATAAAATCTAGCTGATAACTCTGACATTAGCTGTGTTTTCATCATTGGGTTTCAGTGCTCTGAAGTTGCTATTCACATTAAGTATCTGGGCAATATTTTTTAACATTTTTCTATTAATTTGTCCTTATTCTTGTTAATTATATGTTGTGATTTGAAAAGATAATGTGCTGTAAAATCTGCTGTTTGTGTTCACGTTTTTTAGTTCCTTATTTTCTTGCTTTTTTATTTGAATCATGTCATTTTTAACTTTTCTTTCATGTACTTTATAATTTTGCTATCAAAGATGTAAATTTTAATTATTATATAATATTAGTTTTTGTCTTGGCTTCAGATAAAATTTGATTTTGAGTCAACTTACATGTGAACATTTTATACTCTGCAATGATGATCCAGATAAAGATAGTGTTTGCTCATCTTCCTGCTATACATCTTCAGGACTGCAATACCAAGAGTTTGAAGTCAGAAAGCTGTGTCAGGGGTATTTAGAGGTTGTTGTTTCAACATGCAGCTGATGCGTTTTATCAGCCCTTCAAGTTTGTGTAGTAAAAGAAGTGCTCATCACACCTAAAAATGGCACAGATGTAAAATACTCAGTTTACTTCTCTTTTTCTTCTAGTACAGATGATTTTTTTGTTGAACTTTTGACAGGGTCTTTCCTTGAGGATCATTGTCCCAAAGACCTCCTTAACCAAAGTCAAGAGCAATCCTAAACCTGAGTTACAAAGCCCTACTCACAGTCAAGTCAGGAACTGCTTCTGGAAACCAGTCTAACATGCTCTCTGGAGACCTTCTGCCAACCACCAGGGCTTTAAGGGACCAAAGGAGCAAGAACTGACTTACAGGGGGGCAAACGGTCAGTTGCTTTTCTCAGTAACATCTCTCTTTCTCCAAGGGTATTAATAGGTGTATAGCAACAGCTCTTGACAACCAGGGGCATGACAAACATCCCTTATTAAGGCAAGAGGTTGGTGTATGCTCTATCCAGGTGAAAAGTGGCCCGGGTTACAGCAGTTGTTCTTGGTCTTGAAAAGAGCTATCTAGTCCCTACATCACTTTTCCAAGAGTGGATTTAGACACTGTTTCTAAAAAGGCCAATTGATATGTCCAGCAAGTGAACAAATTACTCAACTTCGTGCTGCTCTGATGTTTGATTTCTGAGGAAGAGGACAGGAGTAGAGGACTCAAGGTATTTCAGGAGTGCTTCCTCACTCTGTCTTCATTGAGAGAGGGGTTATTCATGAAAAGAGACGTGGTCATAATGGAGACATCGGCTCCTGGCTCTAAAACATTTTCTGTCATACCTGAGACAGAGGTTTGTCTTTGTTTAACTAAGCAAAATCTCAGCAGTTGACCAGATAAACCATCAAGGAGGCACTGGGTCCACATGCTCATCAACAAAACCTGGTAGCAGTTTTTCTGTTCTGCAGCAAATCTTGTGACGTGAAGCAGAGGGGCACATCATCATCATGCTCCTGTAGAGCAGGATGCCCTGGCACACGATTGGCCCTGAGCTACCTCTACACTCCTCCTAATTCAGACAGGATTTAGGAAGGTCCTCCAGCAGAGCAAAAGGGTGCTCCTGGTGGGTCTCCTTTGGCGGAAATACATGGTTTTCTAGAGATAAGATTATTAGAGCAAACAAGAATCAATGCAGCTGTGGCTCAGTGGTAGTTTGTCGTCTCTCAATCAGGTCAGGAACTCAATGCCAAGACATTTGACCCCAACCTGCCCCAGCTGGGTGCACCCAGTAGTGTGTGTGTGGCATGAGTTAAAACTGATGGGTAAAATGGAAGCTGCAGGGTAGCTTCTGCCATCAGTGTGTCAACGTCATATCACATGTGCCGTTAAAACACTGAGTTGTCAGAGGACTGTGCAGTATAGTCTCTTTAATTTCTGATTTACTGCATTTTTATAATGCAGTAAATCAGAAAGTCATTCAGCAACTTTCTTAAAGTAGTAATTAGTAGTTGCAAATAATTACTTATTCTTAGTGCTAACCTCATTTAACTTTAGCAAAAATAAAACTGGAGCGATGACAAAAACCAGTCCAGTTTCTTCCTCGTTAATAAAGAAGGTTTTAAATTATGCATAAAAATTACACTCAGTTTCTTTTATATTCTATAAAACAACAGCTAGACGGAGAAGAAAGATGGCTCTTTCACTACCACTTTTCCAAATCCACAGACATGAAGCAGTTAATAATAGGAAACTATTTCAATATTGATCATTTGATTTCCAGTTTAGCTGCACAACAGCTGGAAAATCACAACTATGACGGATTATTGACTAAAGTAAATTAATTAGAGCAGTTACAGCAATAGAATTATGTTGTAACATGTAAGACAAAATAGCCAGTTTTGTACAGGACGACATGCTGTGATTTCAATGTATTGTCCAGCTTTATTGCACAAACATTGCATATTGTTAGCATGATAATGGTTGCATAATAAATCACTGCCTTTGGACATTTAGCTCCTTTGTCTGATAACTTTTCAGCCCCGGAGGGCACATACATCTTGAAGCCCTTTAATCGTTTATTTATGCAAACAAAGTTTATTTGATGATTGTCTTTAAAATCATGTTTCTTCGACCAGCACTTAACACATCATGTATACAAGACTATTCATAGCAGTGCTGGGAAAAGCATTTAAAAAAAAAAAAGTCATAATACTGCACAGTTCATTCACATAACTTAAAGTCCTTTAGTATCACTTGAACTAATCAACAGATACATACATGGGTCCTTCATAGCATGTCAAGACAGCTTTTAACAAAACAGCAAAATAAGAATCAGTTCTATTGTAAACCAATACTTCCATAACACCATACAATGTCCTTTAAAACCTCTCATTCAGAAAATTAAAATGCACATTTTACAATCATATGAAAGTACCGTTGAGTGGTTACAAAATAAACGTACAGATGAAAATATCCATACTTCAAAGGCACACGTGGCTTTGGCAAATTTAATACCTGCATTGAACCTGATAAAGCAGCAGAGGCAGGAGGTTTTTGGCCATTTTTTCTTTTGTTTGGTTCCATATCTGTCTATTAAAATGATAAAGACAATAAAGCTGCAGTATTATTTTACATCAAATTCAGAAGAAGTGATCCAACCCAGCTGAAAAAGCATTCAAACATAATTTAAGGCACTTAAAAATACGTCCTACAACTCTTTTAAGCAGCCTGAAATTGCAATCCTGAATAGAAAAAGGCACAAGTAAAACGTTGTGTACTAAAACAGACAAACAGCTTGTAAACTCTCTTGTGCAAGCTGACATTTCAAGCCTTGCATTGTGACCCTGGGACATGATATTGCTAAAAAGTATTGATTACACTTTACATAATATATGTTGGTACTATGTAAACAGACTTTAAAATGCTGGTAAATATGTTGAAACAGTTTGCTTTATGCTTAAAGTGCAGCTGTTCGGCAAGACCTAAAATCTTGTAAGCAATTCTAGCAGAAGGTATCGAAGCATAAAGCTGTTTGATTGAATAAAGTCCAATATGGATGAAGGTTCATCAAAAATACTGTTGTTTTGTAAGTGAGCAGCCTCACAGGGAAATCGTGGATGTAAACCTGAAAAGAACACTTCTGCTTTACGCACAAAGAAACATGATCTTCATCTGAACACAATGTACCGCAACAAAACTTAGCCGTCATCGTTAAATGCTGTTAAAGATGCACGGAAATGTGAATTTGGCCTTTTCATTGGTCGGGTTATCCTTAAGGTCCACGGTAAAATTGCAGTCAATAGATGAACCACTTGCCACGGGTAAAAGCACAACAAGCACGACTGAGAAACAGGAAGAAGGAGACAGGTTTGGGAAGTAGACAGAGACTCCAGGGGGGGCACTTGATGGGGTCGATTCCTCACCTCGGTATTGGAGGAAGAGGAGGAGCTCCTCTCTCCTTTTTACCAGGACCTGGAAAGAAACAGAGACCGAAATTGTAGGATTTTTACTGAAGTTTCAACAAGAGGCTTCCTCCACTAGATGGCACTGTTTCTCAGTTCATCTGAAATTTAGCCGCATTTACCTCTGACTTTACAAAGTTTACTTCTTTATCTGACAACATATCTTTAAAATTAATGAATGTCTGCTCACAGGAATTTATCCAAATTTTCTTTTTATTCAAATTTGATTAAAACGAAGCAGAGCAGAAGTAAAATGTCTGACAATGTAAGTTAAATTACTTTTTATCAAACAAGTTCTCTTTTTTAGCCAGTGTTTAGACAGGTTTTACATGTGTATGTATACCAGCAGGCATCAAAGTTGTAGCTCCTTTAAACTTTATCAGCACGATATAATGATCAATTTGTATACTAACAGCTTTAATGCTTATTATGTTATAGTTACGCTTACATTAAAAATATTGTTAACCTCATAAACTTGAAAATTTAAGAGAAAGTGAAGACTGACCCTTGTTGCCATCACTCTTGGCAAGCTTGCTGGGGTAGGTTTTCTGGGAGGGGATGTAAGGCTCAGGTGGAGGAAAGTCAGACACTGGATGGAAATTGAAGCGACATTCCCAGTCATCTGTTGATTGAAAAAGAAAAAAGTAAGGGTCAGTGGATCTTAGTCAGGCAAACAAAACTCCCATGGTGCAAGCACTAAAGCACATATTCATGTAAGACATTATGAAAGGAGGAAAGTGTTTTTTAAATGTTTTTGTTTTACCTGACTACAGATAAAGATGAAAAACAGTTTTTAGGCTTCTCTTAATACAGTAACTATCTGTCACACTGTCCTTGGAAAAACAAACCAAAAAAATAATAACCACATTCGCATAAAATGTAATAAAATAGGACACATGATGTCTTATTTCATCCAATTTTGATGAACAGTTTTAACCAAATAAATTTAAAATTTTATGCCTTAATGAATTTTAATGAGTTCCATAACAATTGGACACTAAATAGGGAGGTTTTTATCTATTATTTATTTTTTACTTAAAATCAAATCACAATCTCAAAATATTGTGTCCTCAAGATGTGCAATAAAAAACTTCCTTGAGCAGGTTATTCAGGATCTCTTGTCAAATCTTGTTATCACTGCTTTCCCTTCAAACTTTGGTTCAGTGGAATACAAAACAAAACAGCAAGCAGGTCAGCAGGTTTCTCTGCCAGAGCCGAGCAGATCTGAACTCGTGGTAAAATCAACACTGAGGGCAGTGGGATTATCAGTCTTCCCCCAGTTTACACACACTTGGGTTAATACATCAGACGTCTGATTTACATCATGTAAGGCCTTTTATTATCCTTAAATATACTGTATGGTAGCAGTCTTTGACAGTCTATTTCTTTCTTGTTATTAGAGAAACAGTATAAAATGGTTTTTTTTCTGTCACATAGATTACATTGTAATCCATTCCACTACAATCCACAGATCAGTACTTGAATAAACCAAACTATCACCCCCACAGATTTACTCACCCTGTATCTGGTTGTGATGAGAGTTTTGGAAGCCATTACCCATGGGTGGAGGAGGAGGAGGGGGCCCTCCTGCCCCTGGTCTGTCTGGAGGAAGAGGAGGTCTACCACCAGGTCCACCGCGTGGGGGCTCAGGACCAGGTCGACCAATTGGAGAAGGAGCTGGTGATGACCTCACACTGCCCCCACCCATACTCCGACCTGAAGGTGGAGGGGGAGGAAGTGGCCCTTTGGAGGAAGGAATAAAAACAAACATGTTATCAGATGAAGACAAAAGTGATTCTCTGTATAAGATAAAGACAGAGACAAAGCAATTTTGAAAAAGCGTTGATTCAACAATCAGCAAATCTCACCTGTGCGTGTTGAGGACTGATTTCTTCCAAGAGATGGTGGTCTCTCGTTTGGCGGAGGAGGG
This sequence comes from Xyrichtys novacula, assembly GCA_962446985.1. Taxonomy (NCBI): domain Eukaryota; kingdom Metazoa; phylum Chordata; class Actinopteri; order Labriformes; family Labridae; genus Xyrichtys; species Xyrichtys novacula. The sequence continues at coordinate 16,978,778 of OY660874.1, read as the reverse complement.
AGAGGTCCTCCCCGACTGTGAGGTGGAGATGGAGCATGGCTGGAAAGGAGAAACATAGTTTTAGTCTTTAGAAAGTATAAATTAGATAATGTCTGTGAAATATAGAGAGGTGGCTGCGGTCGTTTGTCTCTGACGCTCAGAGGTCAAAGATTCCAGCCTCAGTGGTCCACATGTAGAAGTGCCCTTAGTCAAGATATCAAACCACAACCTTCTCAATAGCCGCATAGCCAGCAGCATGTACGTAAGACAGACATAAGATGAGACTTATTGACATCCTCTTCTATAAGTGCATGAATGTGAGTGCAGGGGTAGAATCTACATGTAATGTAAAAGTGCCTGGAGTGGTCAGAAGACAAGCAAAATACTAAATAAAAACAGTCCGACAATGGACATTGTCTGGGAAGAACATTTGCAAACTTAGGTTTTCACTACATCTATGAAGACAAAATTATTCCTGCTTACATAATTAATGTTAATCTGAATACAAAGCCAAGTGGTACTTATAAGCGGGAAGCTACATAAGAAGTTTTTCAATGTTGTGTGAACTACAGCAACACAGAGCAGCTATTAGATTTGAATCTATGCAAACTCCGTCTCTATCACTGCAGCAGATTCAGTCATCCGTCTCATGGCAGGTAGGAAAATCTTCTCGCAGATTCACCTTACCTATTAAGTGAGCTGTTCCTGTGGGGCAGACGAGGGGTGCTGTGGTCATCCCCTACAGCTGGAGAGGGTGGGAGAGGAGGGGGGCCCGGCCTTCCTGGAGGGAGAGGAGGTGCACCTCCACCAGTTGTCGGGCGAGAGACAGGGGAGGCAGAGGCTGAGGGAGAAGGCTTGGAGTTGACAGAGGGAGGAGGTGGGGGAAAGTCACGGGGCATAGACGGTCTATGACCTCCAGCAGGGGCAGGTGGAGGTGGAGGTCTGTCGTCAGGAAGTGGAGGTCTTCCTCCAGGAGCAGGTGGCAATGAAGGTCGGCAGCTGTTTGGGGGTGGAGGAGGAGGAAATCCTGAGGAAAATCCTGGTTTTGATCCAGCTGAGGGGCCTCCTGGAGGAGGAGGAGGTAGAGGTCCATGCCTCCCTGATGGAAGACCTGGAGGTGGCGGTCCAGAAGCAGGGCTGGGCCTAGGTCCTCCAGGGAGTGAAGGGGGAGGTGGGCCGCCACGAGACTGGAAGCTCTGGTTTGGTCGAGGTGTGTTGGGTACAGGGGGAGGTGGGCCTCCTGGAGTATCTTGTCTGGATGCGAAACTCGGTCTGCCTTTTGGAAGATCAGGTGCATTGTTACGGGCACCAGCAGGGGCCCCTGGAAGTCTGGGTGGACCTCCACTACTGCCTCCACCAAATGGAGTTGGTCCAGAAGATCGACCCCCTGGGGGGAGCATAGGTCCTCTGCTGGGTGCTGAGTCTGGAGAGGAGAAACGGCAAAGGTAAAATTGAGTATGTGGGAGGAGAAGCTAGAGGAAGTACTTTATGTTTTATTTTAATTCCATCATTATCCATCCTCCTGTCCATCTATTAACAAAACACGCATCTTCTCACAGGAGGCAGATAGAGCCAGTCCCAGCTTACACACAGGGCGGAGACGTTACCACTCAAACACTCAGACACTTAAAGAGTCAGCTTTTATGTTTTATTACCAGTGGAGTCTCTGTTTGCTGCAGACCTCAGTCTTGGCATCCCTCCTGCAAACAGGCCTCCTAAACCAGCAGCAGACCCACCACCAAAACCTCCTCCGCCACCTCCACCTCCTCCTCCTCCTCCACCACCTCCTCCTCCTCCTCCTCCACCCATGCCTCCTCCTCCTTTTGGTTCTGAAATAAAAAAAGACAACAACAATTCAAATTTGAATAACCGTTCTTGTACAGGAAATATTTCATCGATAAAACAGATTTGTACATCAGTTAGATCCTGGTATTAGAGTGAAGGGGTGCCGCAAACTAGAGTTTAACAATCTATCACCTGAGGGGGGACTTTAACTCAAAGCATCAGCGGGCACGTACAACATTTAAAAGTTTTCGTGTTTCTGTTTTTTGTGGAGTAAGGTTGTGGAACAGATTAGGTGTGGAGCTCAAGCAACGTCCAAGCATGACCCAGTTTAAAAAGCGGTACAAAAACATGGTTTTCACCAGGTACAGGGAGGAAAAAGGGCTTTAACCATCTGGTGTTTTCATAAGTGATTTATGTACTTTTTTACTCCATTTATGTTTTATTTTTTGTTAATATAATGTAAGTATGTTGGAGACTGACTTTTTATTAAGTAGAGGAGAGAGGGTAGGTTTAAAAGGGCATAATGCTCCATCCTACTCCTTTTTGGACATGTTGGGTTCACATTAATATTATTATCAGTATTTTCATTTTTATTTTTTTGCTTTGATTATTGTTATTGTTGTTTTGAATATTCTCATTGGTTTCATTTGTTTTCAGTTTACTTTATTGTGTTGAAAAAAAAAAAAGAAATCTATCTATAGGTTTTTTTGTAAATTAGTGATGTTTGTTTCAAAGACAGTCTTAACCATGAGTTTAAGTGTGCTTAAGTGACTTACAGTTGCTGTAGGCCTTTGCCTGTCTACAGAAAATAGCGAAATATGTGCCTGAGTCAGAGTGACTTACCCAACTACAAACTTAGTTTCCTCTCTGCAGGAATTAAACATGAGGATGATAGAAATAAGTGATATTATAAGAGTCTTAACTCACTGTCCAGTATAGGTCCACTGCGATCATTGGTCACAACCTTCTTTAGTCTGGCTCCTTTACTAATGTCACCCAACAGAGCATTCCTACCCTGCTGCTCTGAGCGGTTTAGACTTGGCTTCTCTGTGTTGGCCTTAAAACACACACATAAACACACACAAAACATTAACATCCAAACGTTAAATCAATTTACACAGAAAGAGTGTGAATGAAAGATGATACACAGCAGTAAGTGTGAAAAAGTTAGGATCACGCAGAGGAAATAAGAGACTAATGTTATGACAGGATTTATCCACAAGATGTCTCTGCAGAGAAGGTTCAAGAAGACGAGGCAGAAGAAAGAGAGATGGACAGAATAACTTACAACAGAAAAGGTGGTAGGAGGAGGGGGGCCTGGGGGTGGTGGGGGAGGTGGAGCTGGCATCTTCCTCTCTCCACTTTACTGTGTCTGCACTGGGCACCGCACCCTGGAGGACAGAGAACGCACACAAACTAATGACATATGGAAATAAGCGAAACAAAAGCATAAACATTGTATTGTGAAATGAATCTGCACTCTGAGGGGTTCCTCAAACTGGAGACGAGGTACTCGAAATTTTATCTGTGTAGCAACTGGTAAATCATTAAGCATGTTTCACTTAAAACGCTAAAAGATAACAAATGTGTTGTTAGAGTAATGATTAGCGAAACAATTTTTAGTTCTCTTGTTCTCACATTTTTGACGGCACATCACACATTCTTGGCCCATGGCACCACATGTGTGTGTTATCAAGTGCTGTTATAGAGTGGAAACCAACACAGCTTAATGCTAACCCCCATGCTAAATTGTCTCACTAATAGCAACCTGAAAGTTGTGCTAAGGCGACTGAAAAACTGAAAAACAGGAGATGAGTTTTTAATGCAGCTCTTGGTTACTCGGTTTATCAGGATGTGGTGGGGGTCTCATTAGTTCACACACAAGTGGTTCTCTTTCAATACTCACATTCAAAACAAAAGTGTATGCTAACATTATGAAACATGAGGCAACAACAGCGATTAACTGATAAGAGACATTGTAGGAAATGACACATTTGTAATAAATATGACTTTAATCGGAAGTTGAGCATTAAGTTCCCTAAAACATGCTGCTTGTACAGTGTTTAGGGCTGGTAGAGCAATAAAGATACAGAATATTTGTTCTTTGTTGAGCTAAACAGGAACTGATCTTGAGCTGTCAGAGCTGCACTGTTCACAGCCATGCATGTGTATTTGTGGACGAGATAAATAACAATTTCAGGAGCTATGGCTGGGAAACTAATAGAAAAATAACAAAAAACAACATTATGGCCAGTTATCTTTTTTTTAATGTATTAATAATTTTCCTACTATGTATGCCTCTTTAAAAACATTCAACTAAAAACACCACATTACACCACCTGATCCAGTCTGCAGCATGGAAACAACATGGAGGAGACTCAAACACAAGGCAAACTCAGCAAAGACAAATCTTTGGTTTAAGTCAACAAAAAGAAGTTGAATGAAAACATACAGATAAACAAATGTAAACTTAAGGTTACACCACCGATCTGTTTTAACACTTGTATATGAACAGTGCATATCACAGAAATAGAGACAGACCGACAAACCAGCAACAAGCACCATCTAGATCTGAACTGCAACAGAGAAACTTTTAACATGCAAAACTAAGATTTTTTAATAGCCTATTCTCTAAAACATCAGTGCAGACAGAAAATATATCTAATTTCAAGCAAAAATCATAGATTATTAAACCTGTTTTTGCTTTGAAGGGACCAAAGTGTTGAGCCCTGTTGAAAGCTGAACACTCGCTCAACTCAGGCATAAATGAGAGAAGTATCAGACACGTCAGTTCTCCTTCTGAAGAATAATATCTGACAGAAAATGTAAGTACTTCCCGTCCACATAATTATAACACCCTCTCATTTACTTGACAGGAAACAAGCTACAACCAGAAGTTTATAGTGTGAGCTCTATAGCATCAGTTTTATTAACTGAGGTAAAGTCAGGTGAAAGACCACAAAATTAAGCCACAAATATGGGCTAAAGTCAAGGTTTCATGACTAATAAATTTCACAAAAGTTGACAAGCTTCACCACAGTAGTAGTTGACTAGTTGACTGTTATAATGTATTACTGAGAAATGAGCATCCTAGTGAATACTGAAAACTGCACTCGGCAATGCAAACAGCTTAAGTATTTCATTGCAACGTATCACAGTGTTCAGACTCACATTTAATTTACATCAAGCCGTGTGGCTTTTCTAAACAAAATTAGCCTTCAGCTTCATGTCACAGCCAAACTAGCCCCCTGTCTTGTGGTATTGACTCTTTGATCTGTTGATTATTGCCTACAGCAGCGACAGACGGTTAAAGTAGCTGACTGATGAATTACTTGGTACAACCTCTGCATCTTGTATACTCAGCTCTACACGTAGACGTTAAGATGTTTAAGATGTTTAAATTTAAGCTTAAAAAACACAGTTCCTCCACACACCACTTAGGCTCAGACTTCATTTTAGGTCATGCACACACAGACACACACAGTCAAACAATCCTCTAGGGGCCTCTTACTTCCTGTATGCTGCTGACAAACAGGAAGTTACCACGCAGCTCTAGCACCGCAGCCTTCCGGTTGCCAGAATGATGACACCTCTACATCTCAGCTACACATCATTCTGATATTCCCCTCCTCCCTCTAACTATGCTTTTTAACTGTCACTGCAGCACTCTGAAAATGCTTTCTTCATCACCTCCATCACTTTATTTCTCCTGAGTCTGAATTCAGCTCCTTGAAATGTCTTGTGTGGCTTGTCACTTAAGAGTCTGTGTGTATGACACCACATGAACCAGAACTGGGTCAAAGTGGGAGAGAGTTTTTGGTTTGCCTAAACTTAATTACATTAGCAGACTTGAAAATATGACCCTACAAAATAAGTGAATAAATAATAAAACGCAGAAAGGTTAAGAAACATCTTGGGATGCAATTAAGTGCTGTTCTTAAGGAATGTTTTAAACAGGTGTCAAAAGCAACCTAAATGTGACCGAGGCCAAGATAGACAGAGAACATTTTGTTTGAATTAAAACATTTGCATAAATTTCTGTTTACCTGAAGTAATAAACCAGAGTATTTTTTTCATACAGCCCTCAGGAAAAACAAAAAATGTGGGTCTAAAGGCATCTAGCAGTGACAGCTCCTCTCCTCCTCTTCCTCTCCAAGTTTGTCTAAACCTATGAAGACTGTCTTTAGTCTCTGCTGATATGCCCTTAAATCTTTGACCAGTCTGTAGTCTTAGACAGGGCAATCCTCCCACATTAGCCCCTTTAGCCTCAGCCTTTATTTTGTGTTCTGAGATTTAGGACGGGGATTATTCTGACTTCACAAAAATCCTGATTTACACAACTCTGCCCTTTCCTGGTGGAAATATACTAGAACCAAAGACCATCTGATCTTCTCACAGTTTTGTTGCTTGTTTAATTGTCTTGTTTTGATAAATATTTTCACATATATCTTGACAATCAGCAGAAAACAGTCACACAGTGCAACAAACCCACATTTTCACACAGGATGTCTTGTACATGCAACAATGCCTGCCACAAGATGTAGATTTTATGAAACCTCCTTTCTGCTGTTTAAACAGAAAAGAGGGACAGGTCAGAAGATGACGACCTGAGACTATAACCTGATGGTTTGATAATGTGAGGTGAGAGCAGTCCTGCACTATGGAATGATTTGCTCATGTCTCAGACTGGCCACACTAGTGTCGACTGCTGAATCAACTGACAATTGACAATTGACTGACTCAATGTCAATTTCAGTGTGACTAACAATGATGGATATCTTGACAGTTATCTATTCTTTTACATCATAACATCTTACGCTGATTGTCAGGCACAAGATTGAGGCTTTCACTCTTTTTGACTCATGTAACACAGCCCAAAAGTTTTTTTTTTAATAATGATATTAAGAAAAAGGTTGGTAATTTGTACAAATTAATACAAAGAAAAAGTACAGTGTAATGCAATCTTCTTGTGGTTTATTTCAACCTGAAACTTAACCTGAAATGTATTTCTGTTGAGCCTGTTGCATAGAGACACTGTCTTGTTTTTAATCTGTCGAATTTATCAACTACAGGACATTTCTTTGAAATTTCTCCTGCAAGACAAAACCTAAACATACAAAGTCATATAGCACTACATGATGACTTAAAAAGCTGTTACTTAATAGTGAAGAAGCTACATGATGTTGTTTTAAGTAATGGGCATAGGTAACCTATTCCTGGCATATTTTAGAGGAAGTGAAACCACCATGTTCGGGGTAAGGTTCTGGGTTGGTCAGATGAACTTGAGCTGAACAGGAAAACATCACTCACACATGCAAATTAGCCCGCACTTGCAGATTTTAAGTTTCAAAGTTAAATGCACATGCATGTTTCCACTGTGCTTATGGCGGCAGATGTTTCTGCTCAGCCTGTACCACAATTGAACTCTCTGTGACTGTGAAATGTATTTTTATCACTTTGCTCTGAGTCGACGCTTTAAATTCTAACTATGCTGAATTCATACAATTTCAGCAGACCATGCTTAACCTAACTACTGGCTAGCTAATAGAGGATGGCTAGGATTGAAATGAACACAGTCAAATCTTAGTTGGTGCTGAAATTCACATGGACAAGACTGAAGGAATTCAGTAGCTTTGGTTGGGACATATGAGTTAACACTGGCTCATTTCCAGCAGCAGTGATGACATGACACAGGGGACTGCAGATGTTAAACAGGCAGATAAAATCAGGCAGGAAGACCGGAGTCAATGAGTTTGACTTTCTCATGTGCTGCAGGGGGGGAGGGCTGTAATGGAAAACCCCCTGCTTGTTTTTGCATGGTTGGCAGTTATCACTTTAGAAGCAGTCACCCTTAAATAACACAAACAACTCAAAAACACATGAAAGTGTACAGACTGAAACAAAGGAGATTAGAGCTCTCAGTCAGCTGGTGCAACATTTTTTGATGATACTGAAGCAGCCCTCAGTGAAGGCAGAAAAAAAAAACATTGACTTCCGCCATAGGAAACAAGCCTGTGTGTTGAAATTTAAAATGCAAGACACAACTTCTCCCTCACTGCCCCCTCTCCCTCTATCTTATACTCACACACGCACACTGACTAATATTAGCAAAGCATCTACAATGGCTCCTTTGATAGAGAGAGAGAGAGAGTAGAGAGTAGAGGTGGAGGGAAACAGAGAAGATGATACTAGGGGTTCGGGTGGGGATCCTTTGAAGAGACACTGTAAAGACACACACACACAACCACTTACACATGTGCAAAGAAAAGCCCCACATATGTTTCAGTTTACAAATGGCCATAAAAAGACTTCTTCATCCTGCCACTGAGCCTCCTGTGCCCCTCAACTTCATTAGATACTGCACACGCACACTCACACATGTACAATCTCAACATAGAGGAAAAGTTAAGAACTCACATGTTAATTAATTTTCTGTGAATGGTGTATTCTCATTTCAATGCAGTCTGCATAATTTTATTCATGTTAATAAACTCCATGGCTGATTATCTCACATACTTGAGCGTATCTAAATGTTTAGGTTAATGGTTAAGTATAAATTTAGCTGTAATTTGAAAAGAACAACAGCACGATTGAGCATTTTAAGAAAGTCCTTCGATCAATAAATCATATAGATTAACGATCAATCATCGATTTGATCATTGTACTATGTGAACAGCAAAAAAATATGCAAAAAACATGTTTTTCCTCATTGAAACACCCCCCTCGCCCCATGAAATCCTAAAATCAGGAAGTTTTCGGGGACAACTTCAGCTGGGGACAGGTCGTCCAAAACACGGACTGTCCCCCGAAACCTTGGATTTCTGGTCACCCTACAGTTCCTCCTTGCTAGCAAGGCTATGGTGGTAGGTTGAAACTGAGAGCACTTGGGGGATTCATTAACCTCAGTCTGTGGTTCAAGTGGTATATCATTGGCATCGCAGTGTTTGCAGCGAACCTCATCATTTTTCCGTTCAAAATAGTCCCACACCATACTTCATCTTGCTTTCTTCATGTTTTTTTTTTCAACTTTTAGGGAAGCCCGCTGACACTTTATCACTCCCCTTGTAAAATGCATTGCTTCAACAAACAAACAAACAAACAAACAAACACACACACACACACACACACACACACACACACACACACACACACACTGACTGGACAAAGAGGGTATCCCTCCTGATCAGTAGAGGTTGATCTTCGCTGGAAAGCAGTTGGAGGATGGACGCACGCTGTCAGCCCTTTTTTAATCATGTTAGATTGGTTGAAATTCTCCGTGATCAATGTAATTCTTAACCATCAATTAATCCATCATTGATTAATCATGCTCATTCCTAACAGCACCAATACTTAGTGTCAAAAGCTACATGCCACCCTGGCTTGAACTGCTGCAGGCCCAGGAAACAGTAATCAGAGGGCAAAAAGGAGTAAGTTTAGTTCTCTTCAAATAATCTCTGACAGAACAACTTTTAGAAAGCTTTGGTTCAATGTGGAAACATGTCGTGGTTTTCTCAGAGGTGATGAGGGGTTGGAGTGGATATATCATTAAGTAGAAACCTCCCATCACTTTGACAACTCCGCCCAAGCTCTAACACAGCTCAAGAGCTAACATGAAGGCTCCAGAAACATGGAGAAACAACACTCTGAGATCAGCTCATCAAGAAACTTTACAGCTGCTGTTTCAGGCTGAAACGTGAGCTGACTCAAGAGCAAAGAAAATCATTTCAGATATTTTGAACGCAACTTAGAGTAGTCATAAATGTGTCAGCTGTGCAGAAACACTGCTGAGTGGCTAAGCTAACATCCTGTGGTGCCTTCACAGGCACTTGCTCACACACACACTCCAACACAGCAGCTGTATCTGGCAACAGATGTGGTTCTCGAGCTGCTGTGTAAGGCCTCAACTCAGCAGATTAATTTTATCTCTTCAACAGACAAATTAATGCTGAACACGGTTTGATCCTGAAATGCTCACAGGTGAGCTCCAGTGTCTTTATTCTCTTGACTAAAGGATGTCTTTGAGTGTGTCCTGTCTGTTAACACAGTCTGTGTTTTTCCTCTCTTGATTTAAATGTTGTGTAACCTGGTGGGACTAAAATGGACTCTGAGTTTTTAACAAACTATAAGCGGTTCCTGTGCACGTACATTATGCAGATGCTTCTGGTGCATCCAGGATCAAATCACTGACCAGTATGACAATTTTTTAGTTTTTCACTTTTGTTTTTTAGGTTTTCCTCAACAACACAAACCACTTCTGATGAAAACAACAGCCTTGTAACACCCCTTACTTCTTGTTAAATTTAGTATAACTGTAACTAACTCTGTATAATATAGGAGTCTGTGAAAGTCTGTGGGATTTCCTTGGTGACAAAACTGACAGGTTTCATTTCAATTAGAGTTATTTTGGTAAGTTAAAAAAATATAAAGTGCTCCTTGCTTCCTTTTTTAACTTATACAAGAGCCTTTCATTTTTGCTCCACATAAAGGAGGTCAAACCAGCAGATTAGGATAATTTAACACTCTATATTACTTGAAATAACTGCTAAACATGTTTTTAAGAAATAAATCTTTTCTTTCTCTGAAACTGTAACAACATCCACATCAGTAACATGTTTGATATGTATGTTAATAATCTAATGCTGCAGTTCTAATATACATAGGGTTTTTTTTCTGCACAATGACATCAAAAGAGTTCATGCAGACTAATACTGACATTAACATAAAAGCTGCATGTCCATGTCCAAACATTTTGATCAAATATAGACATTGAAGCTTAACTGTGATACCCTGTACCACTGTATGATAATGTTTTTTTTAAGGCCTCTGTGTTTTGTCCTTGTAATGTTGTGCTTGTTTTATGTGAATTTGTTGCCATTTTAATGTTGTTACTGTTGGTGTGTTTTTGGCATTTTATGTATCTTAAAAGCCCGGCTAGGGACAGGCATTGCAAATTAGCTTGAGCTACAAATACTGTAGTATGTGGTAATGGTTTTACTTGCTTCAAACTTCAGTTAAACAGCTTTCTCTGCTGTTACATTAGCTGAAAGTGACCTCTGACTTATCTGTGGACTTGGGGATTAGATAATGACAGATATGCATGTATTCATAACCACCATTCTTTTTTTAACTCCACAGAAACATTCACAGATGTGAAGGACAAGGAAACTCCCTTGATATTCTTGAAGAGGAACTGCAATGATCACAACATTCACTCTTCAACAAGACTCTCGTCTTACAGTTGCAATGGCAACTTTGTTGACAGTACAATTCAAGGATTTACAGTAAACACATAGCAAAATCTTCATTTACTGCCACTAATGAGGAAACGCTTTATGTGTACAGTAGATGTTTTCTCACTCAGCATGTCCATTACCACCCTCAGATGGAGGCTTGGGTCACATAGTCATGTTTCTAAACCATTTTGATGCAGTTAATGGAGGCTTTTGCCAGCAGTGAGATAACCACAGATTCATTGTTAACAACTGAATAATGAGAAAACTTCTATTTGGATCTTACTTGGATTAAGGAGATATGTTGAACACACAGGAAATGTGAAAAAGCAGATAGACAATGTTAACTGAGTTACTTTAACTGCAATCACAAAATAGGTTTTAAATCTTAATGGGACTTTCCTGTTTAAATAAAGGTTAAAAAAAACACATGCACCCTATAATGTACGTTCATTTACTGCGCTTCTCATTGATATCACAATATTGAAAAGTATTATCTCACATTACTTTGGTTTTCATATCTGCAGACCAAGAGCTGGATTTACCAGAGAGGGGTCAAACCATAAATGATACACATGAGATAAAAAAGTTTTGTTTTGTAAGAGGAAATAAGACTTGAAGTCACATGTTAGAAAAGAAACTATTGTATTTTTGGATTTTCTGTAAGTACTTAAAAACATTCCACATCTCTGTTTTTGTTCCCTATTATTTTCCATATTTAAACGATTATTGTAGAAAGAAAATGTGTCCGACAACAGCTTTTTCCAGTCTACTACTCCGTAATTCGAATCAGACTTGTATTGACTGTTTTAGGATTTACAGTATGTTTGTTAAATACATCAGATTAACACACAGGCAACCATTTCAGACAGTTTAAATAAGGCTGATTAATACTGCTCAATACCTATCAGCTACAGGCGCAACAAAGCTGCAGAAGAAGTCAAAAGACTAAAGATGTGCGTTAAATATGATCCAACATCTTCAAATTCTGGTGAAAACCTGTAAGCCGACTTACTCAATTTGTGTCCATAGAAGAATCAGCAGTATGTTCAGAAGGTAGTAGAAGAAGCACCTCAGTTCATTCCTCATACAAAGGCAAAATGAGAAGAGCAGCCACATACAGCTGAAACCAGACAGAAGTGGAAGATTAGCAGCATCTAAAAAAATCCTCTCAAAAAACACTCTGCACTGGGTAGAACTTCTTGATTCCTCTTCCTCAACTCACATCTCATATTCAGAGAAGTCCCGCTTCAACACATGCGCCTCACACATACACATATGCACACCACTTCCTCTTTTTCAGTTCCGCACCTGGGGCAGGAGTGGGAGGAGGCATCTGGGGTTCCCACAGGCACAGAGATTAAACATGGAGCATGCCACAAAGTTTAACAATAAATATCCGTGAAGATCTTTTCAGTAATTCAATCAACATAACGCCCTGCTTGATCACTGAGTATCTGAGTGTTATAAGACTGCAATGTTAAAACATCAGTGACACCCTTGATCACGATGACAATGATTGATGATCCATTACACACACAGAACCTCCTCTGTTCATCCTGAGTAAAGGATATGAAGTGGATGAGACACTAGAGCAGAACACCAAAGAGTTTTACACCTACAGAGTATGAACAAACAGTGACCAGTTTGGTTGACATATGACTGTGTGTGAAAACATGCACACACTGACAACCACAATGAAGAAGTAAAGCATGACCTGAAAGTAGTTACCAGACACTGAAAGGTGAATCCTGTTATTCTGATATCTCTGCATCTGCAAATTCAAAGAGAATAGGCTAAAACAGATGCTTAAACGTTACTTCAATCGTTAGTGTAACAGAGTATACTGGACTTCGCTGAATTTATCTCTGATTCTTTTACCAAACAAAGAGGTTAATCTTGTGGGACAGTTTTGCATCCAGCAAAGTCTGAGAGCACTCAAACATTTCTTTTGGATGAAGAAAAAAAAAAGTTTAAAAAAGGAAAGCCATCCAAATGTTTATTGTTACAAAATGAAAAGCTGTTTCTGTTTCACTGAAAGTGAATTGATCCCAGCCCTTGAAGCGGCTGGACTAAAGGGCTAGCATAGCTCCACACAGCAGCCACTTCCTGTACTCTCAATGTCACACTTCCTGCCTCGCAACACACTCAGCGGCGGTCTGCCAACACACCATCGGCTGCACTTCAATACCGTCCTTCTGGTCTCCTCTTTTCAGCCAACTACAGCAGCAGAACTGCATTTTAAAGACACACCTTGGCTTTCTCCCCTGAACTCAGCTGTTTGTCTTTACAGGGCTCCAGTCCTCTGAAAGGAAAAACATGTCTGAGCTGCTACCTCCATTTACAAAATATATCTAAAAAACCTGGCTTTTTGATTTGTCAATGAATCAAGAGAAATCCAAGCACTATATCATTTGATGTTAAATGTAAAGCTACACGAGCCTTGTGAGGCATGGCATTACTGGAACTACAACTGGTGAAATGACAGAAAAGGAAACACTGAGATCACAGAAGCACATCAACATCCTGCTAAAAGACTTTAAACAGGGTTTATGTTTGACCTTAAATTGGCAGACAAAGGAAATGCAGTAAGTTACAAAAACACAGTTTTTCAATGTTCAGCTAAGTTGTACTATTTGGACAGAGTTACACACTGTGCAATACATCACATTACATTTCCAGGCACTCGGCTGCTTATGAGAAGAGGCAGTTTTCATTGTGAGTGTTGTCAGTCTTTGCAACTCTTGTCTGCCTTTGCCAGAGGGCATTTCTTTTCTGGGAATGTGATCTCTCTGAGATCCATTTAGCACATTACATCATGACGCAGTGTTTTCAGACTGCTGAATTAGATATTCAGGCTTCTTCTACGGTTAATTGGTCTGTCTCTCAACTGACGAAGGAATACTGAGACTTAATAAATGAACACCAATCGAAACAAAAGGAAACTATCAACAGTTCCAAAGTGGGAAGAGCATGTCTGCTTTAAATGCTACAGTATCATTGAATCATTGTGTGCTGGCATGGGCAAATCAAATCAGAATCAGGTCTGTTAATTCCCCTCGCACTTATAAAAACAGCTTTAACTGATCGGTATCTCAGGACCTTTGGCTTGACTGCAGTGTGTTTGCTCCATTTCACCGCCTATACATTCCTCAGAATGCTTATTTTACCTTTGCTTTACGGGATAATTGTTCCCCCATCTCAAACATATCTAAACAACAGACTGGTTCAGCAACATCAGCCAAGTTGTGTCTCAATATTCTAAATATTTCCTCTTTCCTATCAACATGAGCAACAGCACTGACTCGGAAAAGTCCAATCAGGGTCAGGTTTTTCTTGCTGTTTTCTTGTCTTGTAAGACAGCCTGGTATGTGTTAATCCACATCATTAACACAAACTGAGAGGGCAAACTGTAATAAGTTTCATCAGGTTGTGTACATAACTATGGAGGAGAAGGGAAGCATGGTAAAGAAGAAGAAGAAGAAGAAGAAGAAGAGAACTGGTATACTCTTCTTCCTGTATATCACAGTCACATGCGCATTAGTACAACCCGCCTGCATGCTGTCAGTTACTTCAGATGCTTTGTGATCTTGCACCACACTGCATATGACTCATTAAATGTAGGCCAAGCAGAGGTGCCAGAAAACGTCACTAAAGAGCTTGAACTTTGCTAAAAAAACCATTTGATCTAATGATTGAAATAAACAAGAAATAACAAGAATGATTGATAGCTCTCTTGCATCTGGATTTCAGAATATACATCTAATAATCCAATGTGTACATTAATGCAATGTTTCATTTTAACAAATCTGTTATTTGCTGACCATACTACACTTGAGATTAAATTAGAGCTGATTCTGATGATGACTCTGACCTGCTGCATTCAGAAAACATGAGGCACGTGGTCATGAGTCTGAGTGTCAGATGGACAGAGATATGTCAGGATCACATGCTTAACACAGGAAACAGAGCGGAGCACAAAGACAGAGCACAGTATTGCGTTATGTTTCAGCTACTACCCACGCACGCTAAACAAATGCAAATGCTCCCCTCTGACCATGCCACATGCTTAACACTGAAGCGGTTCTTTTCAAACTCTAATCTAGGAGCTGATGAGGGGCTCTCAAAATCAAGTCTGAACTGACTCACAAGAAATATGAATAAATGGAGGGCAGGGACACACAGAAGAGGTTCAACCAGCCCCTCATTTCCTTACTGACACGAAGGTATGCTAAGAACTCAGGGCTGCAATGACCTAAAACTAGTTCTGTGACAAAGCACATGAATTAGACCAAAAACAGAGGCTATACCAGCTCATAAATGCAGATCCTCCACTCTAATGTATACTGATTAAAACCTCCATTTTTTTTTTTTTGTTAAACAGTGATATGAGATTCAAGAATTAGTCTCTTTACAGAGCTGCTGCCAGGTGACAGCCAGCACACAAGAGTCATCTCAGTAAAAAATCAAGAAACCTAAGTGTATAGATTGTTTCTTAAATGACATAATAAACCTAAATTTAAAAAGAGACCTTCAAGGGCTGTAGCAGAGAAGTGATAAATCTCACAAGAACAAAAGGCAAGCTGTCTTACATTTTGTCTATTTGTTAACATGAATTTAGTGAATGTATGAGTCTTTCAATGCGGCTTCATGCAACTGAGTGGAAAATGCCTCCCAGGTTGTATCTTGTGATCTTGTTGATGAGCACTCCATATGTCCTGGGGGTGAGGAGATGTATACACCATGACACCTCAGATCTTAGCTTTCAAGTCCTTAAGAAAGTAAGTTTCAACATCACCAGCCAGCTTTACATAAGATTTATGATGCATAACTCTGACTACTTTGCTTATTTGGAACACACTATCACCTCACAAGCAGCTGTGTATGTGTGCGCTGATTTGATCTGAATCCTTTCAGTCAGCTTATTGAAGATGTCTGGCAGTGGGTCTAGTTTGGCCAAGCATCACCATAGATCAGTTTCAATGGATGAATCTTTGTAATCAATGAGCCATATTAGGGTGTGACATGGACACGTTTCATTTTAAGATTTACCCCTTATCCCTTCTGAGGTCACAATCCCAGCTGTCTCTGAGCGAGGGGCATGCATAGCTAAGGGCAATTTCATAGTGCCCAATTCACCTGACACCAGGTGAATGTAAACCCTAAAGCCTCTGTCTGACCTGGGATTTGAACTGGTGACCTTCTTTCTCAGTGTGAGGCAACAGCACCAACCACTGCACCACTGTGCAAACCCACATAAATAAACCAATCAATAAAAACCTGTGACAAGCATGGGCACTTAACATTTGCAAACTTTTATTTTGGAGAGTGTATTTTTGGAGAGCATGAACATGGTCTCCTGGCACATATAAAGCAGAAGACTAGCCCACCTCCAAATTCTTCCTGTCATGCTTTGACTAAAAGGGATATTCCAGCGTAAATTAATTGAGGGTCAAACACACCATAACACCATCATTTCTTCATGGAAATGCAATCAGACCGAGATGCTAAGGCAGAAATACTATTGCGTCTGCAGTGCAAAATGATTAATACTTTGATTGAAATTGATTATTACTTCAGGGAAATGATAAAGAAATGATCATAAATGTTCTTTCTTGAGCTGTGTCACCCCGCAGCAGTCCGTAATGGACTGGCCCAAGGTCTCGCTACAAACAAGCGGCTGCTGGAAGAGAGTGGGTGAGCTGTGTTTAGCCTCTTTGCTAAAGAAATTAGGCAAAGTTAAAAAAGATGTTTGGAGGCCAGTACTGTGGCTAGAACCCCATATGTACTGTTGATGAAGTTAGGTGCTGTTCTGAACATCATTTGTAGCTATACAGTGGCTTTTAAGTTGAGGTTTGTGTATTGCTATCCTGCGGTCGTTCCTAAAGTTTGTCTAACTAGAGAGCAAGTGGTCAGCAACATTCATCTCTTGAGGGGGTTCTAACTCTGTGTTACAGTGTATTTGACCCTAACTTAATTTTACGCCGGAATATGCCTTTAAGCCCTTCAGTTTTAGGTTACTGAGCAGTTAGCGTGATGCAGGTCATATCTTTGTAGTGAGCTTATTTGGACGAAACTGAAACAAGTTGTCTTCTAACTCTTCACCCATTATCCAAGACTGCAACAAAACCATGTTTCTGACCTATAGTGTATTTCCATTTTGATGATATGATCGCACCCAAAATCAAAGAAAATATAAAAAACTAGGAAATAGTTCTACTGTGAGACACTCAATGACAGCAACTTCAATGCACAGGATTTATATGTAACCATATAGGTAAGGCCTCAACCATGACTGACTGCATCTTCCATATCAGCCAGTAAGAGGGAACCCTCTGGTTGAGAGGGATAAATCCAATGTGTAAGACTCATACACTTGTACACTATGCAAAAAGACAAATGAATCAGCAGCTCCAAGGAGAAGCAGTATGTTCATACTTTAACTGGTCCAGTTTGGCTTTGACAAACTAGAGACAGTATCGACACATCTGGTGTGAAGGTCAGTGGACAGGGAGGAGGTGCTGCTCCATTACTTTGTTTTCAATCAGAAAATGTCATAAAGGCATGAATGAACTCTGAATGCATCAGTCAGTGTAAACAGCTTTCTACTAAATATTCACAGAGGTAAACATTAAGTTTATAGAAGCTCAGACAGCTTAGAGTCAGTGGGTGTCTGAGTGTGGAGTGTGTGCTCACAGCCAAATGGCATTCTGTCTAACAGGTTACACACACACTTACATACACACACACACACAAATCTGTGTACAAATTATTTGTCCCACTTTGGCAGTTGAAATCTGTGTATAATCCATCTGAAGGCAGAAGTATTTATGTTTAGATGTGAATGCACCAAACAGTGGTCCCCGCTCCCTCCTCAGCTCTTTGAAATACAACCCAAATATGTGAAAACACTACAGCCCTTTTCCTCCGGCTTTCCCCCCTCCTCTCCCTGCAGCTCTCTAGTGTTAACCCAGATCCCATGAAACATACTGAGAAATTAATGGGAGAGATATAAATAAAAATCAGTCCAAACAAACCCCACATTAATCATCATCAGTAAGTGGAATAAAAGACAAACCATGGCATGTTGCCAAGCCCCCCGCCAGATCTCTGTACCCCTTTGCAAGATGTTTATAAACCACTAACAGTTTCTTTAGACGGTGAAGTAAACATTAAGTCTCAATTCATTCTCAAACCCTGCTAGAATCAGTCCCAGATGCTTTCTGGAAGATGACAACTTCTTGTTTGCCTGAAAACCGAACTCGGGTCTCAAGAGTTTCCGCTCCGCAGTTTTTCACAGGCACGCAAACAAAAAATCAAACTTTCACAAACTCTCCACAATGTTGATTTGACATACCTCTGTGTATATGAATCGATGTGCACGCCTAATATGCTTCCATCGACCGTCAAAATGCTGTCTGGTTTGCGTTGAGGACCTCTGTGCAGCCAATCCTGAATCTGCAGAGCTCTGGCAGGCAGGCAGGCCAGCTAAACTGGTCTAGTCCTCCAGAGCCATAGGTTCAGAGGGTTGAGCTAAGTCCCCTCCTGTTGGCAGTCATGTCGGCGTTACTCATCAGGAAAGAGTCGACATGGTAGATTTCTCATACTAGGAAACACAGTGAGTATTAGACCAACACAATGTTCAGGCTGATTGTCCTAAAGGCTGCTAAGCTATGTTCATAACTGTGAAAGCTAGCAGTAAATGCTAACGTCAAAGTTCAGTAGCCTATATAATTGCTACATTGCTAACAGCAATGTAGCAATTTTTCAAGAAATATATGAAAAAGTTTATATTTTGGTGAATCCATTACAAATTTGTGTCATTTTCAAAATTATATCAAAGTTTCAGACCGTATAGGGCTGGGAAATAGGGGAAAAAGTTTATCACTACATTTTTTTCATATCAGTCAATATTGACCCATGATATACAAAAAAATTCACTTGTCAATCTTAAGTGCTCCCTGTTACTCTTAAATGAAATTTAAGATGTACTGAACATAATTTGCAGTGCACATTACTCTGCATCATGTCCAACCTTAAAAAAGACAAAATACTTCCACACTTTTGATGTTTTCATGCCAGTGTTGTCGACAATTGCAGTGTCCAAAATGAATCACTCAATCCTTAACCCCTAACCTCCATATGGGGTTTCACTATATAGCTGACCATGTAGTAAGCTCAATCACCGGAGGTTTCAGACTGCCGCGTCTGAAGTTGCGGCTGTTGTTTTCACATCTCTTGAATTTTATGATATTGTATAGATGTATTTCTTTTTCCAGGATGTTTGTGAAATAAAAATAATTATAAAAAAAACAATAAATCAATAATTTATTTAAAAGGCCTTATAATTTTGTGTCGAATATTGTTTGCTGCGTCATATTGTGCATAAGACTATGGCGCAGCAAACAATTCTTTTTCGAAAACTGCACGAATCACTTGCGAGTGAAGTGAAGATAAAAAACTTATGTTGAAAATAACAAATAGAGCTCTAGGGTTCTGTCTCTTCTTGCTCTCGTCATGAGGCAGTTGGTTTTCCGCTGGAGGCGCAATGCATGACGGGATGCCCACCACCGGTGAGTGACCATTGAATGGTCACTACATTTTGCAGTGCTCTATGGGAAATTTTGAGTCGCCTATATGGGGCATTGGAATTGATCACTCAAGTTTCGGACACCCCTCAAAATGGCGCCAACCCCCATATAGTCGCCTATATAGGGGTTAGGGATCCATTTCAGACACAGCCAATATCATCATCTGTTGAGTCTTCATCTGCATTTCTGCAGGGAGTAGTACTCATTTACTTTTTTTCTCACCAACAGTGCTGTCGGCTTCACGTGTCAAAGTGCTATGGTTTCGTGTAGCTGCAGCCTGCTACTACACAGTTGTTTGCCCTTCTCACTGGCTGTTTGTATAACTAAGTAATGTTTCATTTTGACACACAACTATTGCAATGCAAAAGTGTGAAGTATTGTCAAAAGATGTGCTTACTATGTCCTCTTGAGATCAACCCAGCCATGGATTTAAGTAAAAAAGTGTTTAAATGTTTTTGTTAAATACTAATTTTGATTATATTTTCATTGATGGTATGCTTTTCAGATTTGTGGCAGTTTGCTTTGAATCGAATAACACAATCTCCACACAGCTACATGTTACATTAGTAGACTACATGTTTTTGTAGCTTAAGTGACAATAGATAGGCCTATCTTGTGCATGTTTTTCTTTAGTTTTCCACCACCAGGCTGCGTCACACTTCAGCTACAGGCCCTTTGTAGATGTCCTGAGCTGACCCCGCTTCATGTTTCTCTTCTCCTCCAGCGAACAGTTGTGTTGATTGAACTCTGGGAATGCAAGCCTCTGGTTTCTGCAGCTGTGTCGGCTGGGTCTCCTATCCGGGGTTTTAGCAGTGATGCAATGTTTCCAGATGTGGAACGGGAGGGGGGAAATTCTTATTAGTCTCGCCAGAGGAATAACTATTATTTCCCCTTTGACAAATACTAGTACTAATGTTCTTCTGTGAATAAATTAAAAGTACCACTTTCCTCCAGTGTCCCCCATGTAGAGGGCTGGGGTTATTGCCATTAAGGTGTGTTTATACCTTGTGTTTATGCAATATAATCTTTTTAGCCTCCCCGCTGTCACCAGAACATGTTTATGTATTTTCTGCAATAAAGGATTAAACTGCATCATTTTTATGTAGTCTTAAAACAACCACACTATTGTACTATTGCATTTAATTTCATATGAAAGAGAGGTCGAAACCATAATGTTAAAATAATTGCGTCTCTTAGTGCACTAAGGCTTTGTAGGTCAACCCCGATTTCATTGAAAACACACTCTATTTAAAGGTACTTATTTTTATAACCCACATCACCATGACCCAGCCTGCGCAGGTGTCAGGTGCTGACAAATATGTGGCAAAAGCTTTATAAGAAATCACTATAAGCTGAGTGTTCGGTGAGGGGTGTGGGTGGACAAGCATGTTGGACAATACTGCTGTGTTTTTGCCAGATTGTCTCATGGGCAGACTCTTCTTACTGCCTCCATAGCTCTCTAAATCTGCAGTAAAGGGCACCTCCTGCTGGATTATGGAGGACATTGAAAAAAACTGCGTTTTTAATATATTACAGGAAGCATTAGTTTTGTAACTCTCACGTGCCGACTGAACCAGTGGAATTTTTTTAATGATTCCAGTGACCTGGGGTGGTCATATTTAATTCTCAAGCCAGGCTGACCCTATAACAAATAAAAGACTAATTGTTGCTGGCTAAACAGTAGTAAGGTATATACATGCTAAATGATTCACAGACTTAACCGTACAAAATTTCTGTATTTTGCCACAGGCTTCATTAATACTTGTGGTATAACTGAGAGACAGTTTAATGTTGAGTTGAGATGGGCTAGAAATGACAATACACTAAATAAATACACTGTAAGTGATTCATTTTCACAAATTTGCTATTTCAATTACTTTGTTGACGGTAGCAACAGCAGTTTCCATTATGTCTCAATCAGCCTGCTGCATTGTTATTAAGTATGGAGTATATACCATATGTTAATACATGTTTTGCACAAAACACACACACATTTTCTCTTCATTTTTTTATTTAGTTGAATAATTTCAAGTTATGTCAAAGCATCAATATCAAATACAAAGCAGAGCTGTTGCCGCAGACTCAGCAGATGTAAACCTTGAATATGTCTGTCTTAAAATGATTTATTATCTAAGATTTTAAATTTAAAAAATAATACTGAATAATCTAAAAGGCAGACATTTTCATCCCTTTCACCAAAAGTTCATCAATAGCAGAACATTTCTTATTGTTTGACAAAACTATTCTGTTTAATCAGTAACTGTGTGTGTTACTCTCCTTGTGTGAACAAACTCATATTTGTTTTCTTTATATTCTCCCATTATCATGCTTGCATGTGAACAACACTGTTGCTGCATCACTATCCCCTAGTTGCAAGTGCCCACATCTGGAATGCTGATATCTAATAGAGAGCTTGACAGAGCCAAATGTAACCGGCTAATCAGAGACTTCTGCAGAAAGCGACAAAGCTGATAGGCGACTCAGCTGCTCTTGGTGGACAGGCACTGGTTAACCACCTCCAACAGCGAGGAATTCTCCAGAGCTGCAGCCACTCTCTCTTTGTCTGCCAGTTGTTTGTTTACTGCACAAGCAACAACAAAGGACAGAAATATTGATTATCAAGTTCAACAACTAACAGCAACATTTTCAATAGTTTGAGAGAGTGCACATATGTCCCATCAGGCCTGTAGTCTGTGATCAGTAGTTCCTACCTGCATCCTCTGAGGCGTGTGTCCCAGGAGTGATATGAACATCAATCTGAATGGAAACAAACCCAAAATAATGCATTAAGACATGAGCTGTATACAAATTTTCAGACAAGGAAATCCAGCCTTATGTGGTATATCAACCCTTTGGCTAATTCCCAATAATAAATGAAGTGATGGTAGTGTGAAACCCCCCACTCCAGTACCTACTTTAAACCTGTTTGGCAGGGAGCGTAGCAGCTTGACTTTAATCGACAGACCGATGAGTGTGGCCATACTGCAGTGGGGAATGGTTGGTGTAAACTCGATGCCCACAATGCTCTCTGCATCATTTACCTGAGGACAAAAAAAGATAAACTGGCTTAATCATAAACATCTACACACACAAAATGCAATAAACTCCATATATAAAGAGAAGAAAAAAAATGTTTGAAGGCTGCAAACCTTGACTCTGATTTGCTCCACGACATTGAGTTCTTCTAAAGAGAGAGGATGCTCCGGGTCGTTGATGGATCTGATCATATGTAATTTCAGTTAAAGATGTATAAAACATGTACAATTTCTTCGTTTTAACTTAATGAATGTGAATATAGATTTATGCTTTAAAAGTCATCTTCTGGTTGGCTAGTCAATCATTTTTACAGTATCTTGATTATATCTCAAGTTTGGACAATTTTTCAAACTGTCACATTTTTCCAAATAGCGGATAAGGCTTTTCAGTTCAGTGCAGACAAGAGGTCAGACCTTCAACTCTTGAAAATGTTCAAACAACAAAGATAGGGGAGAGTGGGGTAAGATGAGCCATTTTTCATATTTCCGATCACTACATCAAGACAATCATAATTTTGTCTCTAACTAGTATATCTGCATATATTTCAAGATGTTGTGCATCCCTGCAAACCAACAGAATGAGTGTAAACATATCTGTCTTGATAATATAGCATGCCAAAAACAAAGTTGTCTCCTATGGTCAACTTGCCCCGTGTATGGGGTAAGTTGAGCCATATCCCTACTGCCACTCCATTCTCCACCCCAGCCCTCCCTCACCTTCTCTCTCCCTTAATAACAGTCACTTCTTCACATTCATGTGTATTTTTATCTATTATACACTATTCAACTGGTACAATAACTCTTTTTAGTATTGCATATAACTGCTAAAAAATCTGTTTTGTAAAAATCCATTTTAACATGAGAATGCCTTCAAGTGATTCAGAACATTCACAGCTGTATTTTAGAAAAGGAAAAGTAACACATTTCAACAATCTGAACTGAAACTCTGATCCTCTCATCAGACTCCTTTACTTTCTTATTTGATCCAAATGGTTAAACTTACCCCAGAACTACTGTTGTGACTTCATTAGTCCTCTAAGCTAAAATGGTGGACTTTTATGCTCGGTTTTTGACCTCATGTCGTAGCTCATAGATACCACAATTGTTGTATAAAACAAATTTAAAATGATCTTTTCTGGTCTGAACACAATTTTTATAAAACTTACGACAGACTAAATTCACTTTCAATAGTGAAAAATATTTTTTTATTGTAAATAAATGTCTAACCCCTTCACCCATGTGCTTCTAACCTTCACAGACTCCATGAATTGATGCCCATCTCCTAAATATTTGGGTACATGATCAATTTCTTTTATCATTTCCAAGCAACAGGGGGTGGCTCAACTTACCCTTTGTCTGCCCTATAGTCAGAAAGACTGAGAATCGATATCGGTATTCGGGTCAACTATCCGTTCACATGTGTAAACTTATTTTCCATCTGTAAGTGTAACAAAAAAGCTTAAATATCACAAAATGCTATATTTTGTACGCCTGTTATTGCACATCTTACGTGTGACTCAAAAGATTTTGCAGTTAAAGAAAAAGGATTTGAGTCCTAGCATAAGTTAAAAAAAACAGTCAAGAGTTAAAGCATAGATATCTGTCGGGGGTAAAACCAGTGTAAACAGGATATCGAAAATTTCTCTGTCATCTATGGGGTCGTGGAAATCCTCATCCTCTTCAGTCGCTGTCTGCAACCTCTCCCCGGTCCGCTGAAAAATCACAGGGTTTGCGTTTTCCAGATGTGTCCCCCCGGACATTTTTGACCTGTTAAGCTAGTCCACTTCCAACAGAAAATATCTTCATACGCAACACGACTGCTACACGGCAAAAACCCACTGACACTTGTCGTTTAGTGCGCAGTTAACAACACTGACACAAACACTTCCGGGTATAACGGAAAGCGACAAAGACCAAAAGGTTTCCTTCTCCGTCTAGCTTGACTCAAATTCGATATCACCTAATAGTCAGGTGCAAGTATGACTTGACCCCAAAAGAATACTAACAAAAGGTTACTCAGCTGTTTTTCTTATTTTTTATTGTATTAGATATAATTAATAACATACTAAAAGTTTACCAACGTTTGACCGCTAGAAAGGTGTCATTTACACGATGGCGTCCACAAAAATATTGGTCTTAATGTAAGTTGTAAACTTGATCAGTTGCATGGTGATAGCTGTTAATTAAAAACTTTACCCTTTTTACCTGGGGTGTCTCCCCGGGCTTCAAACCCATCATGGACGCCATCGTGAAAATGGCACCTTTCTAGCTATCAAACTGTGGTAAACTTTTAGTATGTTATTAAGGACACCTAATACTACCACTACTACTACTACTACTACTACTACTACTACTACTAATAATAATAATAATAATAATAATAATAATATATTTTAATTGTGGGCGCCTTTCAGAGCACTCAAGGACACCTTACAGGGTTCTTGGAAAACACATCAGTAGAATAGCACATCAACACAAAGTATTAAACAAAAAGTTTTAACCCTGCAGCAGAACATCAAATGTTAGTCTGAGTAGGCCTGTCTGAAATAATGAATACAATAAAATAAAAAAATAAAAAACAGCTGAGAAACCTTTCGTTGGAGTTTTTTTAGGTTAGGTGTTTTTTTCCCACAAATGCACCTGCCTGTAAAGCTGTGCTCCAGGGAGTTTGGGAGGATTTTATTGTTGTTTTCTCTCAAAATGTTCAGTTTTCATTTTAACTTCAGTGGCTTCATTAATTCAAGCACTGAGTGACATAAGAGAAAACACTACCCATAAAATTTTCAGGTAGATGTGAATGTAAAATCTTAACCATAGACAGTATGATAGTGACACGGTTATTTTTTTTTTTTTATTTTGTTAGTGAAATGGCCCTTTACTGGCTCACTGTGACTCCATGTTTGTCCTGCAGATGGCAGAAAGTGCCCACTCTAGCCTTCTACTGTAGCTCACTGAAAAGCCACAATTGGTTACAATGGTGGCTAATTTAGTTAAATGACGGATTGTGACTGGTTTAAAGTCATTCAAGGGTTTAAAACAACTCAACTTTTCCTCATTTTGACTCGGTGAGCACTGATTTAACATTGTTGGCTGGCTTGGATCCTGCAGCGAGATCTCCCTTTTTAAGTTTTATTTATTAAAGCTGTGTTTTTTTACAGCAGTGATGAGACAGAGGGTGTAACTGAGAGGTTGTAAATGATAAATTAACAGATTTTTAATTCAGGAAATCTGTCATGATGTTTGAGGCTATCATCACTTTCTCCCATCTGGGTAGAGCTGCATGTTATTAGACTTGATGAGTCCCACTTAAAGAAGTGTTCATCTTGCTTGAAAGCAGCTCAGTTAGACTGAATTGACATCAAATATACATCCTGTGCAATGTAAGGGAATGCAATTGTAGCTTTTCTTGGAAACTGAGGCCAACATGCCATAACAACGCTAAATCCCAGAAATGTTCCTTTAACTGCTATCATTATGTCTGTGAATAAGCAACTCTGACACAAGCTTTTGCAGTATGCCCTCAGTCAGCACGAGTTGTTCCTCCCTGTGGTGTTTGTACAGCTGGTGTTAAAAACATGTTGAATTTGCAAGTCTGACTTTGGAAGAAATTAAATCGATTGTTCAGCTTAAGTGGAGTATTCACTTCAAGATAATCAAGATAATCAGACTAATCTTGGGTTTCTCTCTTCCCTTCTTCTAGCAAATGTCAGAGACAAAAGTCCTGATATTTTTATGGTTTTGAGGATTACATTTTCTTGTGAGGAAGTGGTCGACTGATTTCTGATGCTGGTGATTCCATTGCTGATGGCCAATATATTATGCTGATACTTCATTATTGTTGTTTTTTTGCATTTGATAAATATAACAATAAAACAATCACAGTGGTCTTGTCTTAATACCTGCAAAGCTTAGTTTGATCACAGTTTTGAAGTTTGGTGTTTGCCGAATACTTAGAGGTCCTGACACAGCTGTGTGAGCCAAATTCATGTTGGCAAGACCTGAGGATGAGCTGATTTAACTCTTTATGTGATATATGTCGGATACTGAATATGATATCTATGGTAAGTCTTTCCTTTGCTGTTACTTAGTCAAACATTTTAACTCTACATATGCTTTTTGAAGTCTGCAAAATCAATGCATTTTGATTTTTTCTTACTCTTTGTGAAGTACAATCTTTTGACATTTTGCTTTGGCTAGACTTTTGATTCCTCTCTGCAGGACATTCAGATATATTTATTGTTATAACTTTTTAAAAGACCACAGAAACAAAAGGCCACAGCTTTAAGACATACATTCTATCAGACACCAACTGTAAAAGCCCATATTAATATTCTCCTGTTTTAAGCAAATGTGAAATGTGGTCTTTCAAAATTTGACATCCGTGGTTGATTACCAACCATAGAGCTTACAAGTAAAATAATTGGGTGCAGAATGACATAACACAAAGTCTTGTTCAGTGTTTCTTGAATGTTAACAAGTGTGTATTTTCTCTATTGAAAAAGTGAAGAACTCTATTTTCCAAAAGCAAAAAAAGTAAAAAAAAGGGGGTGGGGGTGGAAACTGGCTGTACAGCAACCCAACAAACATGACTGCTAACTCAGCAGCCAACCTGTGAACCCTGGACAGCTTTATATGAGGTAGTAGTTTTTATCTCTTTCAATCAAATGTAAGTCAGACTTTGATGAATGTAGCTGCTGTCTGGAGAGTCGAGGGAGAAACAGAGAGAGAAAGTGTTTTGGTGCAGAGTTCAGCATTAAAGGATCAGAGGTCTGTGGTATGCTGGGCACAGACAGTGACACACAAGGGCGCAGTGGTATTTCATATCCATTCAAACTTAGGAAAAAAGGAGTCAAAAGACACCATTGTTTTTCAAAATGTGTCAACATGAAAAGAAGAGCCGTGATTGGTCGTCCTTAAACTCACATTAGTAACTTTGTGATGATCCACTACGTAAAATAGTGACCTTACATCTGCTCTGAAAACAACTCCCCGCTCTTCAACCAGCCTAGTTTTATCAAATAAAAGGCTTTTTGATAAATCTGAGTCTAGACTTTTATCTCTTCATTCCACTGAAACCACCCTGTCTGCGGTGACAAATGATCTTTAGGTTATTGATGACTCAGACCACTCTCCTGCCCTCCTGCTGCTCCATCAATACAGCAGATCACAGCTTGTTATTACACTGACTCCAGAGACGCCTAGGCTCAGCTTTAGCAAGGTTACACTGACAGCTGCTCTGCAATACCAATAGAGCTGAAATATCTGAGGCCACCCCGACATGAAAAATGGATAAAAATGCTACAGCAGTGACATCAGCAGTACATTACACTCTTAACAGTCAACCTCCTGTAGATGATTAAAAGATGATTGTAGCATCAATCATCTTGTGTAACTTTAATGTTGACGTTATTTCCTGACGTTGCCGGGGAGAGTGAATCATTAGTTTTCAGTTGATTTGGGGTGAATCTATGGACAAAAATGTACGTGTTATTTGTAAGTTGGTTTTGTTCTGTACACCAAAAATTAGTGCTCCAAACAAAAACAACAACAAAAAAAAAAAATAGCCATGCTGTTTTGTAACTGTTGAATATGCAGCCCTCTGTGAATCTTTACCATTAAAAATAACAAAGGCTGTTCCTGTGGATTTTAAACTATATTGTCCGTAATTGGTAACAGGCATTAGAAATAACTTTGATCATTCAGGGCTGTTGGAATAACAATCAGGATTTGTCTGTAGATCCAACCATTAAAACTCACTGACATCTGAAAGCAGAAATCAGTATTTGAGCAGTGTTTCCCTTCGCACTCATTTGGGCCCCTGCCACTCCAAAAGAAATGTGTAAAATATTTCTGAAAATCAAGAGATTTTTTTATAATTCATGTGCACTTGTTTTGGTTTGGTTGCAAGCAATGAGAAATATCTGAAAGCTCAGGGCTCATTCATACAGCAAAGCTTGATGATTTTTCATTTCAGCAAGCACATCAACAAGTTGGCTGGTCTACTTTCTAAAGAGATGTAGGAAGAAAGCATAGTCTTTTTTAATCCCATCTTGTCATGGTGTCATCTGTTGAGTGTTGCAGGAGATCACACATCTTGGAAAGGAGTGGCATTTATAATGTTTCTAAGTTGAAAGCCCTGGTATCAGTAAATTACTCAGATATTTTTAGGATCTCATAGTAATGGTGGATTTTATTGGAGTAAAATGACTTGATCAATGAAATCTTTGTAATATGATGTTCATGTCTTGAATAACATTGTCTGTCTTATTACATCAAGAAATACAAATAGCCTCTGGAAGAAAAAAACACCATGGCAGCTCGTAGAGACACAGCATCCTTTTGTTGTTTTGAAGCTGTGGACTGAGGTATATTTCGACAAGAGACAACAATACCCTCTCTGCATGAAAAATTGATGCTTCATTATTTATGGCTGTGCACGTGTGAGTGCATTTGTGTATGTGTGTGTTTTGTTGAATTTGTTGTTCTTCATGTTTGTGCACATGGACTGGTGCGCCTCATGGCGGTAGTTACCATTAAGATAATTATTGTCTCGTGATGTGATCAAATGCAACAGGGTTTCTACCCACACCCATGGCATAAATATTTCACAGACACTACCTCTGAACCTCAACAGTGATTTCTCAGTGATAAGTATAACCCAACTGCACATGACTGTCCTAGCAGCAGCAGTTATATCAGTGTTTTTTAAACGATACTGGTGCTGATATAGTTTACAGGCAGCCCCAACAATGGCCAAGGTATTAAATACTTTCATACTGGGAGAGTGACAAAATACAAATTGCTAAGTTTTTGCACCGAAGCTGTTTTTTGAGTGTTCTTGTTTGTTATGGTCTCAAAATTCAGATTTGTTCTGCACAGGTCTTGTTTGTTTCATAAGGGGCCATGCATTTGCAGCTCAGCAATGTATAGACAGTTCATTCCTCGTCTTTTGTTTATCAAGATTCCTCTTAAAACCCACAAAAAATGAGACCATGTTGATCCAAAAAACAGAATAAAACACAGAAGGGTACTGATTCCTCATTTAGATGCAGGGTTTTCACTTCGTCTGTTGCACTTCCTCCAGCTTCTTATGACGAAGGCTCAGCTTGTTCCATGGCAGTGGCAGATATGGTGCAGAGCCAAAGGCAGAGACAGAGATCTTGTGGGATGGACCCGAATGCAGTTAGGCAAGTAGGCTGCTGACTCAGCAAATTCCCAGTACTTGCTGCTCTAAGTTTGTTTGTTCATGTAAGAAGTTGAGAGTAATTTCCACCACCTTAGGTACCAGGAGTGCAGCTGTGGGCTTGAGCTCTGACCACTCTGTTGATGATGTCCCTCCTGCAGAGAGAGAACTGCTGGATGTCTCAGCCCCAGCACAAACTTTCAGAGCCTCTTGAACAAGACTGTGAGGAGGGTCTCTACTTCTTCCTCTGTTTCCCGGTGGATTAATTAGATTAACAAGTATTGATCAAATCTCTGGACTCTGGTCTCTGAGATGGGTACTTTTCTCTGTTCTGCTTCTTAGACACAGTCACACCTCTGTGTGGTACAATCATGACAATGTTTTGTGTCAACAAAGAGGATACAATTATAATGATGTTTATTTTACATTCGGCAAATGGTTAAAGTAGAAGGGCTGATCATTTGTCGATTTGATGAAAAAATCAAGTGGCTAAATATGAAGTAAAATCATGTTTTTACCAACAACAAAACACTAGTTGAATGTGACATTGACCAGTTCAGGCAAATTAAGTCAAAAAGAGAAGAAAAGAATCAAAACAGGTGTTTGAGAATTTGAAATACACTTTAAAACCATGCTCAACAGATAATGTAGAGCAAAGATACAAAATCATCAAAATCATCAAAACAACCAAACTACAAGTGTAAAAAAAAAAAAAACCTTAATTATGTTTTTAGTGCTAGGGCAAGTGTTCCCCCCAACCACCACCACCGCCACCATTTCAATTTACTTTACTTTTCACATCATTACATTAACATGTCTATAAACATAAAACACTGTCAGAACCATAGACTGTATATTGAATGGATGTAGTACTGATGATATTTGTGAAGCATTGTTTGGAAGCCTTATTGGTTGGTTGCCCCACCAGAGGCCAGCCTTTAGCCCCCTTACAAATAGCTACAGTGTAGCCACCTGTCAATCAAGTCAGCTGTGCCTCTGATTTCTTCAAATGCATGATAAGTGTGCACAGTGATTGAACTATTATTTGCAGTGTGAGTTGTCAGTTGTGAGTGGCCCTCTATTAGTTGAGGTCAACCGAATGTAAGGTACGGCTCATCAAAATTTCTTGTCTTTATTCTAGAGGTCATGATGTTTAGAGTAAATTCATTGTCAGCTTTGTGTTGCCCAAGCAGTCCTTTTAAAAACTGGGCACACTAATTCAGAGCAGCATCGTCTTTCATAAATTAGCCTTATCCCCGGCATAGCCCTGTGCCCCCCAGGGGGTCACCCTTTAAGTTTCAGCATTTCAACCCCACTGAGCATTTTTTGGTCTAAATGAGGTCTAATAGACGTCTAAATGTAGTCTAGACCACTGGTCTGAAATCAGGCTACCACAGGTCTAAAAATGAAAGTTTTTTCGACGTCTAAATTTAGACCAAGTTTAGACTAAATCTAAACCTGGGCTAAATCACACTACACTGTATATTGCTCAACCGCTATCATAATTATTTTGGTTCAGTACTTGGAGATCAGTTATGCAACTCACGGTTGCTTTTGAAATAAATAGTTATTGAATAATGGGTTAAAGGGCAACGTCTAAATTCGGTCTAAAAATATACAGAGTCTAGATGGTTGAAATTAGGTGTAAAAAAAATAAAATCAAAAAAATAAACTAGACATCTAATAGCCCTCTATTGTTCAGTGGGACATAACTTACATTTAACCAAATCTTCCAAAATGAAAGAATTGAAAAGGATTACTGTGTCCTTTCTTCTTTCATAAGTGGGCATTTTACTATCTCCTCCAGGACGCTTCATTCTGTCAGCAGTCACTCCTTTGTGCCTTTGACAGGCAGATAAGCAGAAACCTCATTCGGCTGTTTTATCAGCATCATGTTTACTTTTGAATAGAAATATATAACCAGGGGACAAACGCACACTAACAGAAACTCACTCACTGAAGGAACAATTTCGCAATAAAGCTATTTTAACTTACTCTGTAAAAAAATCTTTGTTATATATATATATAAGAATCCTGCAAAGTGATTTCTACTGACAGCAAAGGTTCAGTTCATCAGTAAACATGTCATGAAGTATGACCGCTGTGGGTTAAACATGGGTTAAACAGTTTAACAACCAGCAGCTGTCCCTTTCAGCTTCAAATGCTATCAGACACGGCCAACTCCTCCCTTCCTGTCATCAGAGCAGATTGGGTCTTTACTGACCTTTTACTGTAATTATGTTCTCGTGCTGCTCTCTAATTCATATTTGGCTCCACTGAGGGAACCAACGGACTCCTGAATTAAGTTCCCATTGATGAATGTTTTATTTAACACAGCCAGAGCTAGGATAGATGAAAAAAGACATGGATTTAATATTTTTATTAAATATTATTTAGTTTTCCAGGTCAGTGGAAACTTCCAGCTGAGTGGTGAGGAGCGAAATGAGTCACTGTTACAGGGAAGCTTTTTGAAGGGATAGTGGGGATGTTAGTGTGTGATCTATGAGGGTCTTGGGGTTTAGCACTCACTTGAGAGGAGAGAAGGTTTGAGAGAAAAATCACCTCTGTCTGATACCCCGCTTTGATTTTTTTTTTTCTGATGGTAACTCAAGATTATGCCTTTAAAATAAAATACCAGGCATCCATCAGAGTTAGAAAATGTCTGACAATAAAAAATATCCAAGGATAGAAGGTAACGCTTTTCGACAAAGCCCAAATTTACAGTACATTTTAGTCATTTGTAGATATAGTGTGGCAGTGAGCAGTGCCCTTTCACTGGACTTTGTTTTACACAGGCAACATTTAAAAAGAAGACAAGTCAGCTGGACTACATGATCAATAAAGAAAACATCCATATTTCATAGAAGTGATCTCTGGTGTTTTCTAGGGTTGCGGCTCCATTTAAACTGCTGGTAACTGAGCAGAAAGCTGTGAATTATATTTCCAATAAAACATAGAATTTTCAAACTGTAGTTGGGTTACAACAAAAATGATGTTCGTTTAGATTTATTTGTCTCAAAAGCAACGTCTGATTCACTTGTATATCGAACATGGCCAACCGGCTAATCGTTTACGTATCGGAGAACAGAGTGCTTTTTGATAAAAAACACAAACATTAAAAAGATAACGACCTAAAGGACAACTTGTGGAGAGTCATAGCGTCAGATTTCTCATATGACAATAGTTTGTGTGCTTTAACAGTTTGCTAAACGTCTTTGTTTTAACTTTCATCTGTGCTAAGTAACTTTAGCTCATAACTAACCTGTTCAGATACAACATACCATATGTATTTTCACTGTCTCAAACTCAATCACGTTGCTGTCACAGCACCATTGGGTCTCGATTGTTACCTTACGTTTATGGATTATAGTTTAATGTTCTTATCTGCTACTGGCCCTGATTCAGTACATGCTATCATGACAGACAGCCATCTCAACACTAGTGTCTAATTAGAACTGAAAACAGTCAGTCTGGTGGCCTGTCTGTCTTCTCGCTTCCACCAGGGACACGTCTTGAAAAGTCGCAAAATCGCATCGAGCTTGATGTGTATAGTCAGGCGCGTCAAAATTCGCCTCCGTGATTTTTTCCCAAGACTGTGTATGTGATTTATGGATGCTTGCACTCTGGCTTCAACCATGAGTGTTTAATTATAAACAAAGCCAGTCAGTTTTGTAAAAATCCACCTTAAAATGCAGGATGATGCCAAAGAAACATCAATCCATGCTGTCCTATTGAATCTTAATTTGTGTGTCACGCCAACACTTAATGACCTCCATCTCCCACGTTACAGGTATTAACTCTGAACCATCTTTTGTTTTCAGTCGGCATTCACAGCCAAACTGATGCCATTCAATTCACTGTTCATTGTCAGAGGGAAGATCTCCATTAAGATAGGCCTGAGTGACTGCAGGTTTTAAGAGCTGAGTGGCTCTCTCAGACCGTAATGGGAAGCTGGCTAAAACAGGAGGATGAAAATTCAGTTGAATGAAACCCCAGGAGGCTGTTGCAGTTCAAAGAGGACTGTGCTTGGTTTGCAAACTCTTTTGTTTGTGGCTGATTCTTTTCAAACAAAAGGCACAGCACTCTGTTTTATATATTTGGCCTGTGTTTACTAAGAAGTGTTTGCAGTGCATCTGTCTCCTCAGCGCTGCCCTGCTTTATGTTCAGTTAGATCAGCAAAAATCTAAGAGAGCAGAGATGATAATGAGATAAAGTGACAATATCAATCTTTTCTCTCTCAACGTTGTTGTGCAGTCAGCTGATCAAAAAAAAAATTGCTCAGTACGTTTACATCCACAGCTAAGTCGAGCTACGGCGATAGCTCAATTAAGCGATTTAACTGGACTGTACTGTCCATTTCCCAGTTTACAAGCACTGGGCAGGAATTAAATCATTGACAAAAGCGTGACATGCTCTCTTTCAGCTCGTTACTATCCTTTTGTGTCCCGGTTAACAAATCATGTATCAAAACAGACGACAAAACGTGCTGGCAAGAGGTCAACAGGATAAATGTCAAACAAGGAAAACATTGTCTCTGACAGTTCTGTACTGTTTGTTTATACAGCAGGAAAGTTTTGCCTTTTTATGTCCTTTTTTTGTCACTTTGCCAGTTTCATTCTGGCTGTTTGTGATTTCAATTGAGCACGTCAGGGCACTCAGTACAGTCTATGCATGTAAGTAATGGAGAATGGGTATAAAAACAAACATTTGATTTGATTTGTGTCAAAACAACATAAATACACATTATATATCAAACACATTAAGAAAGCAAAACTGTAAAGAAAAATATAATTCTTAATTAAGGGCTACAGAAAAGTCTCATTGTTATATAACAAAGAATGTTCCCTTTTTTTATTATTGGTTAAATTTATGTATCAATATGTTGAATTCAATCTCATAATGTTCAAATTTTGGGATGGACTTGGAGAACTTAGATAAGTGAAATTTATTAATATTATAATATAAGTAAGTTGCACTGGAGTGCATTATATTGACAAGTGTTCCCTAATATTTTGTCCCCATCATTTTTGCTAATGGAGTGAACAAAATATAAAGAACACTTCTCAATATAACAAACTCCAGTACACTATCAACACCTGCTACCTCTTCAATGATAAATATAAAGAACAAATATCACCTTTCTGATCATGTTAGCAGAAATTAAAAATTCTGATTAAGTTGTATTGGGTTGGATTATATTGCTCAGGTCAAAATTCTATGGCTGGTCTGCATATATTGAGTAAGATACGTAGCATGCTTCATGTTGTTTACCAATGCTATCAGAAAGTAATGCTTCTGTCAAATTGTATACAGGAAAAGGTGAAATCATAAACTTTACAAAGACGTTGGACTCCCATCAGGAGATTGATTTGATGTATTATGAGTGATCAGGTTGTCTTTTGCTATGCTCTCAGTAATCAGTCTAAATAACAACTGATATTGGATCAGACTCAAGTATTTATTGCAGCTAAGTGATTCATGAGAAAGTTGGGCAACAGCTTTCAAATTATTAGCTTTACTTGTATTTATTCTAACAAATATTTGGTTTATTTGTGGTAGCAGTTACCATATTATACCTATATCAGTTATTCATTAATACATATTTACCATTATTCTACATCTTGAAGTCCAGAAAAACAAGTGTGCACATCAAATGTAAGTCATTCAGAGTATTGCAGAGGAGCACATCAAGATCAGGTGAATGAGATGAAAATTGGGTTTCCTAACCACTGAAGTTGGTAAACAGGAGGTTTCTCAATGTTGAACGTTTTAAGAGGCTCATATGAATTCTCTGTGCACCCAGAGCAAAGGTGCCAATTTTCTGTGACATTTTGGCTTGATGAGTGACGGGGGAATGGCATGTTCCTGAGTTAATGAGATTTATCCAGAAAGGCCAATCTGCTGAGTGAATGGCATTTCTTCCCCCGTTCAGATTGATCATTTGGCTGCCAGAGCAGCAGACTTTACCCACGGGCCAAACAAGAGGACAAGACTCCAACTTCACACGTCTAAATCCTTTACTACACCCCTTTAGGAACAATGCTAATACATTTTAATAGTTACAGTGATGAGCTGGTGCCTGTGGGTGCTGCAAACATGAGGGCTGACAACATGACAAGCCTGATAAGAACATCCCATGATAGAGGTGTCTGTAAAAGAAATGTTGATTATTACTTGACTAACAAACAAATGATGACGGAAATCCTGGCAGGTAAGATCAGGGATGTGTGTAAGTGAGTGAATACATGCTGTTTTATATGTGAGTGGAGTGTGAACTGTGTGTGTGTCACATTCAATGGCACAAAGTCATTTCTTCACTCTTGGACCAACAGGCTTAAGGGTTCACTGATTTCCACCAAGGACGAATGCAAACCAAATATTAGATCAGATAAGCACACACCCCTGCCAAATATGTTTTCACCGACTTACATTTTCAAGAAAATAACATAGCTGGCTGTACACTCAGAATCCTTGAGCCACAAACTTTGAGAGAGTCAGTGAAGAGTTGCAGAAGTTGTGGTTAGTTTTTTCATTTAAATGTTCTTCTTACGTCTGAATTTTCAGCAGGCATGTGTGCATTTAAGTAAAAGAGAGAATAAGTGTTCTGCCAGACAGTCCCCTTTAGTTTCCTGATTTGATCTTCTCATACTGCCATTCAGTTCGGTACCTGAAGTGATGTCTTGCTGATTTTATACCATAGGATGAAAAAAATTGAAGGGAGGGCATTGTAGTTACTCTGTAGAAACCTTGACTGAGAGGAAATGAAGGCTCTGTGTGTAATGTGTTTTTATCCTTTTTTTTTGTTTCTGCAAGAATGGAAAGTTAATTCTGGAAAGAAAACAACAACAAAAAAACTCATAACCATCCATCTAAATTCAATTGTTGTAGGAGACATGGCAGAGAAGAATTCGAAGTACATCCAGGTTGATTACTTTAAAGTTTCAGGGTGGTTGGCGGTATGGCTCTGTACTGAGAGCTCCTTGCCCTTCCACGTGCTTACGTGTAACGCCAAAGCCTGCTGCGGATTGGGCACCTCTCCCCTCTTTTTCATTTGCATCCATGAAAAGCCAAGGCAGGGAGAGCAGTAGCAGCAAAAACCCAGAGCAGGACAGAGCTGACTTACAGTAGTTGACAATGTATGTTAGGTTGTAGTCATGTAGGCTCTGTTGTGCTGTCACTCAGTGCGTTTACATGCACAGCTTAATCATACTAAGCTCAAAATTCATTTTTTCCGCCGAATCAGACTTCGCACCTTGTCCGCGTATGAGAAAATGAGATAATCCTTTATTAACGTGAACATGTCCTCCTCCCCAAAACTAGGGCGCAATGGGTCTTTTCAGCTGCGTTTTTTCTGGTTGACCCCATACAATTGTCCACAACAGCAGCAGGTGCACGGACTACTTTTTCTGCAGATGAGATGCGCGCCACTTCTTCTCTGATGTTTTTGTACCAGGATTATGGGGGCGTGGCACATGCGCACATGCATTGTCCAATCATACTCCAACTACGCTGGTTACATGGTAGAAAAAATCTAATTCTAATCGCATTATCTGGTTGTCCTAATCAGAGTTCTCCAACTCCAAACGAAGTTCTCAAACTCTGATTATAGTCAGACTAAGGTGTTTACATGCACTTCAGTTGTCTGTTCCTTATCGGAGTAAGGCAATAATTTGGTTTTCTTGTTTGTCTTGTAAACGTACTGACTGTCTTGCACTTTATTCTGCCATCTCACACATGAATTTTCCTGAGTTTTTCCTCAGCATGATAGTCCTTGCAAAGTTATTCTTATGTGCTTATCACTGCTGCTACAGGGTGGGTGTCGGATAATGTGAGTGCAATAGCAACCTTTTAAACATTACGCAGCACATATTCTCAGTTTTTTATGTTTAAGTACAGCAGTATGACAATTTAATCATGAAACCTAAGATGGGCAATGGAACAAAATTACTGTGTCGACAGGAAGTGCCACAATCAAAGCAAATGTAAGTTCCTCACAGGAGCTGTAATTGTAAATTGTTACAGACCTGGCATAAATTAACTTTAATCACTCCAATAAAAAAAACCCAGCCAGTTATTATTTTTCCACCAAAGAGCAATCATGTTAACTGCCATGAAACGTTCATTTTAAGGAGAAACGGGTTAGGAGTTATCAGTTATCGATCATCCGGGTGTTGACAGTCTATTTCTTGACAGAGGGAAAAAGAAGACTGACACAACATATAACAAAGAGCAGCTATGTCTCTGAACAGACAGTTAATGAATTGGAAAGCAGCCGGTTTTCTCTGCTGTGGGAGTAAAGACATGTATTCTCCACAGTCCCTTGACTAATCTGTGTTTAGATGAAGTCCCTGCCAACAACACAACAGGCCCCGACAATCACAGCCACCGGAATCAGTCTGGGAATCACTGAGCAGTCAATCAACAGCACCAATCACAGGCAAGGTGAGCTTAATCAGGCTGGAAAAATCAATTTGCTCCATGTAAAGCATGTTAACAGCTTGGAGGATAGGCACTGCAGCGCCAAAGTGAAGCCATTTTAGAGGAGATTAGTTTTAGGACTGATTAGCGGGTTCGGCTTTACCTCTCTGCTGCTACTGCTGCCAAACAAGAGCCACCTGGCAGCCTGTGGTGGTTTCAGTTCTGTGTATTTTCAAGTAAACCTCATTTACTCCTCTGCTGCAAGGACTTTGGAAATGTATTTTTGAGAAAAAGATTGGTGAGGATTTTAATTGGTGTTATCAATGGTCCCACAGAATTGTGTTTTTACACTTTGAGTGGCATTTTTAATGATATTTTGAGGATTTCTCGGTCTGTTATATTACTGGATGTATGCGGAACAGTGTTTTCAATCACAAAGAAAGGAAGCTAAACTTTCTTATGTGGGAAAGAAAGCACTATAGATGTTTTAGATGTAAACATCTAAGTAGAGCTGAGCACAGATTAAACAGCACAAAGACTTAAATGACAAATTGTTTTTTTGATGCTTATATTAATGTTTAATTTCAGGGTGTTTTGAACTGTTTCGTGTCTTAGAGAGGTTCAAAACAAGACATGGGGAGAGGCGGAGTGCAATTTTATCTTAAACACTTGGCCCTGAGGATGCCTCTGGATGTCATGTTTGAATAAAACAATAAAACCCCATTGAGATGTATACAGTTTTAAACAGAAACTACAGAGCTTTCATTCAGACTGTTTAGCTCAAAGCAACAGACAGAGGCGCTTCATGCTTTTGTAGTTTAATCTACACAGAATTAAGAATTCATAATTGCCGCAAAGGGCCCTGTGAAAGGTTTTCAATGACCTGAAGCACAGAAACCTTTTGAATAGTAGCTGTTCCCGCTGAAGGCGAGATGATTAGATAAAACCTGGCACTTGTGGAAAATACAGGGAGCAATAATAGAGGGCCTGTTCAAACGATAATTAGGGAAATTAATGGCAGCTAATGAAGCCACAGCAGCACTTAAATGCTTAATAACACACGCACAGTGCTTAGAGGTTCAGCAAACACGGGCTTTAGTAGTTCCAAGTGAGTAATAGCAAGGCTCTTTATTTAACTTTAGGCCATAGTGCAAAACAATTGAGCTTCTGATGGCAAAGTTAAGTACTGAAGAAAATTCTCAGTAGATTTTACATTTAAACCAAGAGGAGTGCTTGGGTCAGAGTTGCTTATAATTAGTTGAACTATGCCAAGGACTTGGCCCAAGCTAACGAACATAGTACCCTTGCTTTCATACATGTACCCTTTACAGTTGAAAGGGCGAAGCTAGCCAACATCTTTTTTTTGCTAATACTTAGTTAAATGTTACTCAAAAAAATTCATTAAAAAAAAAAACTATCGTTAAAAGCGGAACCTTTTAAAGATTTGATTAAACGCCTGTGAAATTCAGGTATATCAAGGTTTTGATGCTTCATCATGAATTTAAGTCACTCTCACTGTGCAGGTTTCTGTTCTTTTCTGTGATATCAGCAAATCCTTCTACTCCTAATCAAATCCTGGTTTTAGTTCTAGATGGATAAGATTAAGTTCAACAGTGTTTTACGAGGAAAAAGCATAGACATTTCAGCTGGTTGTTTTGGCCTCAACAGTTATTAGTCTTTACAGCTCTGCAGATGTTCATCAGACAGGGATTATCGTAGTAAAAATGCTAAACAGTAATAAACGGAAATCTACTTTGGCATGTAATAAAACTTCTCTGCTGCACACTTTGCATTACCTGTGCAGAACTTCTATCATTATCTTGGTCTTTCTTTCGTTTCCTAAAGAAACTTTCAGAATCAGTGTTGTCATTTTAGTTTTAATGAGATACAAATGACAGTCTGTCACAACCTTCATAACACACAGACATTAGACAAATTATGTTAGTAATTAGTAGACAATCTTGCATACTGCCTCTCACTGTAAGATTTCAGTTTTAATGACTGGCTGACTGCAGAGGCAGTCAACAGGTACTCCTGCAGTCCACAGCAGGCAGAGTGCTGTCACACTGCTGTTTCTCTCAGCGCTCAGGTCAGCTTCGTTGTGTGGCCTAATCCACATGTTTCAAACCTCCAGTAAATAATGAGAAGTTTTGGCAGAAGTCCAATATGCTGAGTCTTTCACCCAAGTCATGACCTTATTAATGTTATTGTCAAAACATCATCTTAATGAGGCAAGACTGGGTAATTATTTTGCATTTAATTACCTCCCAAGTATCAGACACAGAGACCCTCTGCAGAGATGATGACAAACCCGGCAGGTATTCAAAGA
The DNA here is from genome assembly GCA_962446985.1 of Xyrichtys novacula. Lineage (NCBI taxonomy): Eukaryota > Metazoa > Chordata > Actinopteri > Labriformes > Labridae > Xyrichtys > Xyrichtys novacula. The sequence goes on along the minus strand of OY660874.1, from coordinate 16,938,228 downwards.
CAAAGTTTTTTCTGTCTCATGGCGAACATCAGATTGTTGCAGGTATTGTTGAATCTAGCGCTTTTTCTTTACACTAGTATGAAGGATTTGGTTAAGCTGGTATATATTAATCTGAATCAGCAAGGAATCAGTGGTGGACTGTAATTTCATTAATTATATAAATGTTATTCTCAGAGCTATTCACACTGAAAATACAGCCCCAAAAGCTTCAAAACTCCAGGCAGCAAACGTATATTTTTGCTGTTAATGTGGGCTTGTTTGATTGAGTGTGTGTGGTTTCAGTGCTATGGAGCTACTCTTGAACTGCAGTTTTTAACACTTCCATATTGGCGTCACTTTTAGGTAGGTTGCCACTTAGTTTTGACAAGTTTGGTCACTGATCAAGCTGCTACTGTATGACTTTGGACTGAGGTAAGGTGGATAGTTCCTTTGTTGTTCTTTAGTGTAAAACCCTAAAATTGACTCTTAAAATGAAGCAGCACTGCTTCAGTATTACATGTGGATTTTAAGTTTGTAGTTGGCAAGCAAACTGCTGTGAAATATATCACTGATCATCAGTAGATATTATGAGAGCTTTACTGCTCTTTACTATTGATGCACTGCGCTGCCATCTTGGATTATGACGTTGTCGTCATGTCGGGGTTGGTGAGGATCATCCAAGCTGGAAATCCGACTTCAGAGGGCGTTCCGGATGAGTTTCCAACCCGGAGCTCAGATATTCCGACTTCCGAGTACAACTGGAACGCAGCATTAATATGAAGCTACAGGAAACAGACAGTGAACTTAGTTTGACATAAGAACTAGAATTCAGGAGATGGCTGGGCAGTAAGGTAAGAAAAAAATTAAAGATTGTATAGGCTAGCTCGGACCCTTAAATTTTAAACACACAATTCCTGGTTTAAATAGACAATCGCCTGACTTCATTATCCTATAATTGGAATGAACAATGAAGTCTACAACCCATTATAGACCTAAAATTGATGATTCAATTAGCACAGTCATCCCCCAAGCTAGCTTGTGGGCTTCTTACTGTCTAGTAAATAGTTAATGTGATCAATAGAATAAAATATTGATACCTCAAGATGTCACCCCTGTTTTATACAGTTAACCTTACACAGGCAGTTAAAATGAAGATCAATCAGAAATATGAAATCCAATAGAGAATAAAATGTTGAAGCCATCTGGACGTGAACTCTAATTGTCATGGTAACCCCGTATTTACACACAAAACCAAAGAAAAACCAATACAAGCAACATGGAAATAGTGGCTGTTTTGATGAGATTTCAGTGCTGAATGTTCTGAAACCAAAGCAGCAGGGGAAAAAAAAGAAAAAGATCATGAATGCTTTATTTCCAACAACAAAGAGACAGCCAAAGGACAGGGGCTCCTCCCAAACAGATGGCCGTTTATCACACACTGTCAGCACATGACGCCAGGCTGGACCATGGTGGAGAGAGATCAGGGCAAAGTGTCCAGCATTCAGGCAGACCTGAGTGGGATCAGGATGCTGGTTGTTTTACTTTGTGCTTCCTGTGCATGTGGAAGGGTTTTGAAGCCATAGTAGTCACACTGTCTGATATGTAAACTCAGCAACCTGCTTACAACCACAGCAGAAAACAAGCAACAGTGAACACTCTGTGCATGTATGATGTGGCACACCATAAAATATTGACTATAATGAGGCAGCACTGAAAAGAAAGGATTTTAGGGGGCTTAACTCAAGGATGAATTATTTGAGATGAATCCACAATTTGAATAACTTATTATCCCAACCTGAAGAATTTTTCCTTTCATCCTGTTTTTTTTTTCTTCTTCTCTGGAGCCGGCAGAGCTACTGTTGACAGTTTTCCTCTCATCAGTTCACTGCTTACATATGCACTGCTTCCTGCTGTGTGAGCTGTGAATTATTGTTCTAATATTAGTTGCATCTTCATATGGATCCCGTCAAACTCTTTTTCAGTTTAATACTGTGTAACTTTTACTCAGTTTTAACATCATTTGGCATTATGTTGGTCTATCATGGCTCAAAACTAGGAAAATGAAAGAGTTATAGTCAATATGCTTGCTTTTGAAACACTTGCAAAGGAAAATATCCTCAACACCACCAGCAGCCTGCACCACTGATACAAAGCAGGATGGATCTTTGCTTTCATGTTGTTCAAGCCATATTCTGACCCTACCATCTGGATGTTGCAGCTGAAACTGAGACTCATCAGACCAGGCAATGGTTTGTCACTCCTCTGTTGGTGAGCCCGTGTGAACTGTAGCCTCAGTTTCCTGTTCTTAGATGACAGAATTGGCGCCCGTTGTGGTCTTCTTCTGCTGTTGCTTATCTGCTTCAAAGTCAAACGTGTTTTGCGTTCGGAGATAGAACTCTGCATACCTCAGTTGTAAGGAGTGGTTACTTGACTTACTACTGCCTTTTTATCATCTAGGACAAATCTGCCGATTCTCCTGTGAACTCTAACATCAACAAGGCTTTTATGTCCACACAATTACTGCGCATTTGATATATACATATATATATTTGGACCATTCTCTGTAAACCCGAGAGAAGGCTGTGCGTGAAAATCTGAGTCGATCAGCACTTTCTGAAATACTCAGACCAGCCCATCTGGTACCAACAATCATATCTATCTATCTATCTATCTATCTATCTATCTATCTATCTATCTATCTATCTATCTATCTATCTATCTATCTATCTATCTATCTATCTACCTATCTACCTATCTACCTACCTACCTACCTACCTACCTACCTACCTACCTATCTATCGTATGTTGCAGAGAAACTCAGTGTTATCTAAGAATGACCTACTTACTGCCAGCTAATTTATATAAATGTGCTTTATTTCACTCTCTCTCTCTCTTTTGTTTTTGGTAATATTTAAACTACATGTTTTAAAGACATCTGCCCATTGTGAACTATTGTAGGATTTGTAATTTCTGATCATTACAAACAGTATCTATGTACATTCTTTGTTTCCACAAACACCACAGACAGTCAGAAGCAGGTGCAGGTTTAGTTTGTACTCATGGAAAGATTAAGCACTTAAAATGTCAATTAAGTGTGAAATGCACATCCATTTTCCTTTATAGCAGCAACTTTATTTTGCTCATGTTTTATGAATGAACCCAGGGACCTTAACCGCTGACTATGGTTCACAAGCTCTGCGTCCTCCAGCTTTCACACATTACTCCACCCTCTATAGTTACTCGATTTGATTTAACACATCATCCAGGCTTGTTGTTGCTAACCATCAGCCTCTGTCACTATGCAGTGCTGTTTAAGTTGGATCTCAGATGGTATCGCTGACAGTGTGTTGACTCTAGTGTGATACAAGTGGGACCACTGCTGCTTTTAATGAGTCATAACACAATCTTTCCATATCTTCTTAGCTGCGAGGCATCTGCAAAACTGGTAGTGCGTTTTCATGCCTCCTGCTGCTCAGTGTTTGTGTGTTTGTGTGACAAAGCGAGTGAGCGTGAGGTGCACTGACTATAACAGTGACACAGATGGAAACAAGCAAAAGCAGGACAGAGACAGAGAGGGAGGACAGAACGACACTGAGCATATGGAGAAACAGGTGTAAAAAAAATCCTGCTCTGCTCTGCTTTCACTCCACTGTCATATTTCATGCCTGTGCACCTCTTAACACCTCAACAGTTATCAAATCATTAATTAAATTGCACTGGATCTCCAGGGCTTTGTTAGGAAAAAAGCAGCTGATCTCAAAGTCAATGAACCAGCTGCTCTTGGCACGTTTACGGCATGTTTACAGACAGAGGGAAATGATGCAAGTTCTGTCATTTAGAAGAATATGTCTGCTAAGATACTGGTTCTATATGGCCAGTATCTATGAGGGGGTTGACAGGTACTGCTTTATCAGGGATGACACTGTTACTGATTACAAGTAGCTCACCAGACCGAGAACTGATTATTGGTACCAATATGCATTTATGGTAAAAATGACAATCTTCATGTCAAAATTTGGAGTATAATAAACTCTGTTAAAAAACTTTATGTTCAAAATTGACGCCAAAACAATTTTACCGTGACTTTACTTTGATTATTGTATAAGCACTCACAGCTGTGAGAAATACACATGGACACCACAGCTGTAACAACAAGGTGACATATTGTACATGTCTAACAAAAAGGGAACTCTTTTGCTTATTTTAGTTGGAATTAGACTAAAGAAGAGGCGACTCTTTTCATAACTGTTGCCGCCATGACACTTGTTTCAGCACCAGGAGCTGTCCACTATCTGCAGTGCTGTTTGTACCCTTTAGTAAGGTGTGAATATTTGTGTTTTAACACTGACGGTCGTGATGTTGTGAAGTAAAACTAATAAATGAAAGCCAACAACAAACTAATTTTGCAGGCCAGATTTTAGTGCTGGTATGTCAGCTCCAGCCCATGGGCTGCCAGTTGCAGCCCAGAGCAGGGAGAGGATTAGTCTCGCTGCCATGACTTTTATACAATGCAGCTGAGACAAAACTTACACGATTGCCTAAGAAATTGAGACACTTTTTTTTCTGGCGATACCCTGATTTGATAATACCAAACCTTGCTTTATGTTGGAAACTGTAGTGGAGTTTTTGTCTCTTGTGTTGTAATTTTTGTGTCATGATGTGCCAAAATATTTTCAATAGATCACAAATCTGAACTGCAGGCAGGCCACCTCAGCACCTGGACTCTTCTACTACAGAGCCATGCTGTTGTTATATGTGCAAAATGTAATTTGGAATCTTCTTGCAGCATTGTGCAAGGTTTTCTTCAAACTGCATTGTCTGCATGACCGCATACTTTGAGTCTCTTGGTGCTGTTATTGACCATGACCTAAAAAAATCCCTGCGCGAGGACAAGAGTAAAGAGAATTTCCCCCGTATGATTAAAGCCACTTTATGCAACACTTTGCCTTGAACGACAGAATACATGAATCCGCTTGTACTTGACCTCAGCGGCTTAAAAACCCTGCTGTCAGTCATCTTGACGAGCTGTCTGCCTTGAACAACATCAGGCCTCAAGTCAAGTGACACAACTCTGGAAACCCGCCAATAGAGCTGAAGATTTTTAGCTGTGGAGATCAGTTTGTAGCGGTGTTTTTTAGAGACATGAATGATTTGAAACACTAAGGGGGAACCTAGTAGTAAAGCATTACGCTGTCTGTAGCACAGGAACAAAAATAGCTGCAAATAATGACAGGACATCATTCAGTGATGTTATTTTTTCCAGCTCACAAATGAGTGCAGACCATGCAATTAATTTTACATTATTTATTATCTTATGTAAAGCAGTTCCTCAGTTTAGCTCTAAAGCCTTCTTGCAGCTGGTTCATAGGTGTGCTGTAAAAAAAATTCTAATTTTCTTTATCAGCGTCTGAATTACGTAGAGCAGGCTGGAGAAAACGAGTGCTGACTCAGAGCACGTATGAGTGCAAGTCAGGTAAACTTTTCCCATAGTTCAGTCAGAGTAAGTAGTTTTGGCAGAATTGTGATGCAGCACAGTGTAATCATAGCTGGCCTTTGCTGGCCATATTTCATGGTTCAAATCTGTTAACTTTCATTTCATAGTCTACTAATAGAGCCATGCGGCAGCTGCTCCCACATCGGATCGGTTCTGAGGTGTGTGTGACTGTGTTAACGTCTCTGTTTGTGCAGGTGTGTAACAGTGTGGGGAGCTAATGACAAGTAAACTCCCCAATTAGAGTTTCTTTTAAACAAACAAACAAGGCTTATTTGTGACTCTTGCACTGGCTTGACAAAAACTGTGATTTATGTTTATAAAATGTAATCAAAGATCTTCATTTCTACTTCCATGGTTGTGAACAGAATACTTTGAGGCAGCATGGAGGAGCTGCACTTTGAAAGTATAAAGGCCTCGAAGAACATTTAGAGTTTTTTTTTTACTTTGCTAAAAATTGAAAGTAAAGTCCTTGAAACTCTTTTCAAATGCCTGTTACTGAGAGAACAGCCACAAGGTTTCTTGAAAGAAGACTTTACCTCCTTTGAATACTGACTGATAAGTCTCATAGCGGTATGCCTTTTCATGACTGCTGATCAATTTCACCTTACAACTGGCATGCTTTTAGAGAGTTGAACTTGTGTGTGACTCTTGTTATGTAACATTACATGTTAATGTGATCTTTTACTGATTGGTTAAAGGTACAGTTGGTGGAATTTGGAACATTGATAACACTTTACTTGACGCCTATCTCTATAACGCGTTATAAATATATGTATAATGCTTTATAATCATTTTATAGCACTGTGTAACCATAGTTTTAAACACCCATAAATGATCATAATGCTTTATAACAACAATCATAACATATTATAAAGCATTTTATCATGACTTACAAGGTCAGGTATTATAATGTGTTATAACTGTCAACAACTCACCGACAATGCCCACATAGATAATACATTTATGATGTGTTATATTTGCTTATAAACTTGTATAACGATAATTATAAACACTCATTAATTATCATAAGGCTTTATAACAATAAGCATAACACATTATAATACCTGACCTTGTAAGTCATGATAAAATGCTTTATAATGTGTTATGATTATTGCTATAAAGCATTATGATCATTTATGAGTGTTTATAACGATGGTTAGACAGTGCTATAACATGATTATAACAAATTATACATATATTTATAATGTGTGATAGAGATAGGCGTCAAATAAAGTGTAAAGAATTTCCGCTGATCAGAGCCAACACTGAAACATTCTTTTTCAGTGTTGGGTCATTCTCAAACAAGCTTTTTAATGCACTACAACCCCTGTCATTGTTGTCGTCTTCTTATTTATCTCCTGCAAATGCAAAAAGAATCAAAGGACCGGATTATCTGTGAGGAAAAATGATATCTCAGACCATCATCTGTGTCAGATGCCAATGCAGTGCTGAAGGTTTTGCCCCCTAGCTCACAGTGTGGGGAAGTCATTTGTAATCATTTTCTGTTTAATGATTTAGTTGACAGTTGAAGCTAAAGTTGACACTTTTCTGGGCCAATTTTCCAGGTATTTGTGTTTTCTCTGACAAGTACAATTGTTTTTTCAGAACTGAGAGAGTGGAAAAAGTTCCACAAAAGTTCAAGAGCTAAATAAGGAACACACTCACACACACTCACACACACACACACACACACACACACACACACACTCACACACACTCACACACACACACACACACACATGGACAAATTCACTCAAACTTAAGTTTATAGGTCAGTATCCCCCCCCCCAAGTAAAAAGTGTGACAATCTCACCTCAGCAAAAATAAAGTTTTTATTTTCTCTTGTTTGTGTTCACCTCTTTGCCCCGGCAGACAAAAGGGAAAGCTAAGTTATCTGATTTATCGCTCTCTTCCACCAAACAGACTCAGAGAGATGGAGATAGAGGCAGTCAGGTAAAATTAATTTCAGCACAGAGGAAAAAATGCCCCCAAGCTGCGACCTTCAAAGCAATACTAAGCAGAAACACAACAAAAAGACAAAAAGAACTGCATTACAATCAGCAGTGTAAATTGACGCCGCTCAGCAGTAATCTGACAGGATTTATGAAACAGCTTGAGAGAGATTTGAGCTGTACACTCTTCCTCCTTCAAGTCAGAGATCTTACTAAGGCAGTGTCTCAAAGTTTTCACAGTAAATGTGGGAAAAATTTGCACTGATTGCCTTCATCCAAATAAACATCAGAATTTTAAGAGTGAGACATCATGTGTTAAACGGATTTTGATGTGGCTGGTGAGTCACTTTAAGAGACTGTTTACAATTGTTTGACGTACTTACCAAAAGTAAGTGTACCACCTACAGTAGTTCAGCACAGTTCTTGTTTGGCAAAGCTGTTCAGAGCTTCAGAATGGACAGGGTCAAAAGTACTATAAACTATGGTAATATGTACTACAGACATTTGAGATCTTTGCACTCTGAATCAGTAATTTTGTCCAAAATTATTGTACATTAAAAAGAAATGTGATCATTTTGGTGTGTCAGTCATGTTTGCACACTGACTCAGAAATTTCCAAACACTGCCCTAGTAGTATGAGCGGATGGATAAAAACACTTCGGACAACCATGATTTTACCTGAAAATTTACAGATCCAGGCACACTTTGCCTATGGCATATTTCAGATTTTATTTAAGTGTGTGCGTGCGTGCATGTGTGTAATTACTGAAACCATACAGGTCAACTACTTGGTTAAAGATGTCAATTCTCTTTAAAGCTCCAATAAGGACTTTTTCCATGGTTACGCAATTGTCTGAAATTCATACTGATGCCTTTTCATGATACGCAAAAGCAAATAAGACCATCAGCAACAAGACCGATGATGTTATAAGTTCAGTTTTTAATGCCAGAAACTCGTGCGAGGGGGTAGATGTGGGCCTTGCAGCTGAAGAAGACAGCTCTGGTTTTGCAGTGTTACACATATGGGGTAGGATGGACCAAGTGTTTTGTTTTGTTGTTTTTCCGTGTAATATAGTGTGTAATATCATCACCCTTACTGCTTAACAACTCTTTTTTTTTTTCATTTTTCATATTTTCACAATTAACAGAAAAATACATTCAGATTTATCATCCAACACTTTTTGTCGGAGTATTGATCTGAAAAATACATCCATAATAATGTCTCAGAGTGTCCATGCTATTCTTTACAGATAGACAGAAACTGTCTGCCTGTATCTCTAGAGGAGAAGCCCATTTTGCACAATAACTGACTGTTTGTCAAACAGATACAGATAATTTAAATGTTAAAGTGAATAACGTCACTGAGATTCACAAACATAAAAGTGGGCAGGAGGAAGATGGACAGAGGAATAAAAAATGGAAAAAATATACATATAGAAAAGGAGTAATAAGGAAACAGAAATCAATGTGCAATGACTCGATTTGTTAGACTCTGTGGTTCACTTCCTCTCTAATTTGTAGTTCATATCAGCAAACTGCTGCCTGTTCAGCTCTTCTCTTCTTCAATCTTCTCCTCTCACTCTCCGTTCACCGCTCTCTCCTTTCTACACAGCTCTCTATAGCAGAGCACTTGGCATCATGGTTTTGGACGAGCAATACCCCATTAACCCCGTGAACCTGAAGCCACTCTTGCACAAAGAGCTCCATTACCATCCCATAGAGTCTCTATGCTCTCTATTAATTTGTCACCTCCATACTCTGCTGGTTTACCACAATAAACTGGCATTTCAAACAGCTCAGTGATTAAATGTGCAAATCTTCAGTCAGTGAGATGGATCGCTCTGCAAAGGACATATTCAGATCAGCAGAACGCCGAGTTCAGAGGCGTGAAATTCAAGAGGCTGCGCTGCTTTCAAAAGTTCAAAATGCCAAATTAACCAGTGAGAGCTGGGAATTTGTTGACTGAGAGGAAGCAATTTGACATCCTCAATCGAGTTTTGTGCCTCATTTGAAAAATACAGCTGAGCTTCAAAGTGATACGCTTACACGGAAATGCCCTTTCATGTGGGAATGTAATTTGAAAGAATGAGAAATTGAAGATTTCTGAATGACATATGTTCCTCTGCAATGGGATGTGAATACACAGGATTATACCACTGAGGCTTCAAATCTGAGTGTCAAAATCTTAATTAAATCTTTCACTGGACTTGGACTGTGGGAACCCTTTTCACTGGAGCAGGAATACGGGCGGACCGTCTGACTTTCAGCAGGTTTGAACTTTAATTTTTATCTTAAATTGTGCTGATTTTGAACTGATTGACTGTTATCAAAGTTTAGATCGTAAACAGAGTAACTTTTTGTTTAACTGATGGATCACCAGCATTAATCCAGAGGGTAAACGTCAAACAAACTAGTGGCTGGATGAAAAGGTCGACATTAGGAGGCATTATCGCACATGTAGGAGTGCTTTGAAAATGAAACACATGGCAATTGAAGAGTTCAAACTGTTATTTTTTATATGATAGAAAAAACTTTTTTTTCCATTTAAAATAGCATATCATTAATATAGATGCATTCTTGTCCATTAAACTGCACACTTCAAATAAAAAATATTGCTAGTTTATTGTAATCATCCATAAGTAGCAGGTAATAATTAATTATTGTTGATCAGCATTAGCTTCAAAAAAAGACCCTTTAGTGCATCTCTGTTAAAAATGCCTTTTAAGGTAACACAAGGGTCTCTTTACTTTTGTAACCTAACATAACCTGAACTTAGCTTTAATATTCGCTTTGTGTGCTACAAACTTATTCATACTTGTCAGGCAATAACAGGTAATCATCACGAAAGAAGGAGGACGGCTACAGAGGTTCCTATATCCTTTCCTTTCTTTCCAGGAGATAACAGTTTGCTCAGATTAATTTGGTCAGACTCTTGTCTGCAGGAGATTGGCTGAGAGGAAACAAGTGTTGACAGTGATGGACAAAAAGGACGAGGAGAAAACAAAGAGACACAAAGACAGGGACAGAAAAGCACTGAGGCAAACAGGGAGAGAATTGTGAGCCTGGAAATGGATGGTGAGTGGGTTGGGGAGCAGAGGTTATCTTTGTGTTAGTTATAAATTTTGTCTGTTCCTGATCACAGCATCCTGAGCCGGGCGGCAGAGATACGTGCTGCTCAGAGGAATCTGCAGGCCGACTGCAGAGGGATCTTTACTGCCTTCATAAATTTAGAGCAGCAGTCGCTGTGAAATGAAATAACAGCCAGAGATGTGGGATATTTATAGATCAGTGCCATCAGACAATAAGAGAGAAAGGAAAAGAAATCTGTTGGGTCTGATCCGTCGAATGATCGCACACACTGAACAAACCCACTGCAGGGGTCAGAGGTCAGCATGGTGACTGATTTGCTGACTGAATGTAATGCTGTTAGCAGAGATATAGCTCAGACGAAGGAGATAAATCTTTAAACCAATTTCACTGAACAGCATGCTGTTTGCATTTGCAGAAAGTGATCACTTCAGTTTGACATGTATATTGTAAGACGTTAACAAGGCTGTGACACTGACCAGGGGTGGTGAGAATAAACGCTTGCTGGTTCAATCAGCCTAATGTTGTTCTTGATGAGATGTTGGACTGCTGTTTTACTAAATAGCTAGACTTTGAGGCTTTAGATTTTTAGTTTTAAACAATCAAAATGTATATGCATTGAGATTCATTAAATATGTACAAAAATCTCCGTAAAAGAATCATTTGGGATTTTTCTGTCACTCCAGACTCCATCAGTGTGATACTGACGTCTACCTGGCTCTTATACATTTGCACATTTCTGGACAGTGTTTGAGCTGTCTGAGATAGAATTAGGAGGAAGCAGAGGCTCCAAGATCTGGAAGAATTAATTTTTATCTGTAACTAAGTTTGGTGTGGCAGATTGCTTATTTATTGTTATAGGTCTACAGTTTCTCTACTATAGTTAGCTATCAGCATATAGATGCATAGTTATCTGTGATGTGTCTTAATGATGTCTCCTAAGCAGGATTCGGTACAACATTTACATAATGGACCATCGCTTAGTACCATCATAAAAGTCAAATACACTCCTTGTCATTATGGAGACACATATGGCACTTCAGTACACTTTTATTTTGGGTCCAAGAAAATATTTATAGCCACAGTTGTTCGCAAGATAATGTTGAGCTACTTGACTTCAAGTAGAGATACTATCTCTGTATTACTACTGTTTTCTATGTGTAATACACAGACATACCTGCCAACATTTGGGTTATTATCCTGGAGATTTTTGTGGAGCATGCCGGACAGTTTTGGGGTGACCTTGTATGGTGGATATGAGATAATTATGAGAGTATTTGTAATTAAATTGCTCATCCAAATAAGTAAAAGTGAAGCTGCACAGTTTTTTGTTTTATTTTCACAATAACAAATGGTAATAAAAATAATAGATACAATATGCCTTGAACTTATTTAGTTCACTAATACTGGTGTTGAAGTCCTCATGTGTTTTACATGCTATGAGGCTCTCTGAACATCTATGTGTGCAATACAGCACTCTTTTATCTGAGGCTGCCCTGAACGCATCACTCCAATGCAGTGCAAGACTATCAACGTAAATATTATATCTCACGTTTGTTTCTCTTTCATTGAAGTGTTCATTTTGCAACAAACATTGCTTGAATATAGTTTACAGCTTAAATCAACCTGAATCATCACAAATTGTAAAGTAAAAGTATCAATCCAGTGTCTGTGAGGCTCAGCAGAAACACAGGACGATCTTCAGTTGTCAGGAAACCTGAAAACTTTGGAAAAATATAGCCATCCAATTCGTGAATGAACGTGCAGCATGCAAACTATGGGAGATTCCCGGGTGAACGGGATAGTGTTGGCAGGTATGCACACAGAGCAGATCAGCCCAGCAGCACTGCCTTGTAGGGAAGTTCTGTGTTTGAGTTTTCATTCATTATTAATAGATTACCACTATGAAGGGTGAAAATGACTAAAATAATCACAAGCTTTTTCCTTTAAGAGTGAAACATACAAGGATCCTACTTTGCCTCCTACTTTGACAGGAATGCAGCTTCAGAGGTCAGAACTGATGCACCACAGCCTCCCACATCATCCACAAATATTGAATATTTTATTTTATCCTGTACAGCTGCAGCACAACCATGACTGTTTTTTTTATTGTGGTGTATATGTGTGATTTGATGGCTAAGCTGGGGGCCATGTTCTAGGCCACCAAAATTCGTGGTCCGGCCCTGGATAAGGATTAAAAAAGGGATAGATATTGAACTAAAGTTAGGTTTTATTCTCTTTTAAATCATAAAATCAAAATACAGCTTAAACATCAAACCAGAGTGATTCTTGCCAGCATTGTATCTCAGCATCACACCTGCCTCAGTAATAACACATCGAATCAAAGGTGAATTTGGCTCACTTGAGTTTTTGTTCTGCCAAATTGTATGAGTCACAAATTACCATCCATGAAGAAATCTACCTGAGAAAATCATTTTGACTATATTCAAACTTCATTTTTACTCATTATGTGATGCTGAACCCTCTCTGAATATTCAGGCTGACTCATCTTGCGTCACTTATTTTTGCAGCAAATTGCCACTGTGTGCTTATTTGTGTATTGGCTTTATGCCCCATGAAATATGAATGGCAGATTTACCCTCTGACACTCCCTCTGTTGTCTGTCCAAAAGCAGCACATCAAACCAGCATTTGCCAACAGGTCAGCAATGCACTGAGACCGTTTAGACATCCTGGCCTGCAAACCTGCACTTAATATCACGCTTCACAACCCCATCAATACCCCTGCAGCAGTGCGAAAAAGGCCCAGCTCAGCCTAAATGCTCCCTGAACACCAAAGGGACACATTCATCCACCTCACTGTTCACAGAGGTCAAAGCCACCGAGAGGGAATCAGCTGTCCTCTGTCTGCAAGGAAATGCAGGAGCAGTCGGTCAGCCAGTCAGTCAGACAGTCAGACAGTGTGTTAGCTAATTGTGCAGTCAGTTAACCAGAGAACCGGGTCCTGACAAATCAAACCCAAAATTTCTCATGAGTTTACTCTAGTTACCTCTGTTAATTGTGACAGTGATCATTTTCACAAAATAATCACTGGTCAATAATTCAGCTCGCTCGTAAAGTAAATGCATAGTGGAGGTTTCAACAACTACTTGACTAGTCTACCAGTGAACCACTTCAGCCATTAGTCGGCGCTGTATGCAACAGTCAGCCTATCATAAACAAAATGGCAGATGGTTTTTGTGTCACTAGCTCAAAAAAAGCGCATGATGTAACATAAAATACAGTTTTTTATTGTTACAGTGTTCAATTCCCACAGAGCAATAGACGGCTATTAGACGTCTAGTTTTTTTTAGACCAAATTTCAACCATCTATATTCTGTATGCTTTTAGACAGGATTTAGACGTTGCACTTTAACCCATTATTCGATAACTATTTATTTCAAAAAGCAACTGTGAGTTGCATAACTGATCTCAAAGTACGGAACCAAAATAATTATGCTAGCCATTGAGCAATATACAGTGTAGTATAGATATAGCCCATATTTAGATTTAGTCTAAACTTGGTCTAAATTTAGATGTCTAAAAAAACTTTCATTTTTAGACCTGTGGTGGCCTGATTTTAGACCAGTTGTCTAGGCTACATTTAGACATCTTTTAGACTTCTTTTAGACCAAAAAATGCTCAGTGGGTGTAGTTTTGTGTATTGGTCAAACACAGATGAAAGGTGCCAAAATATGCACACAATTTTCATGTAGATGTCTGATGTCATGAAAACCCAGCAACCAGCAGACATCTAGGCCGCTGCACCTCTTTACAGAAAATAGATTATTTAGTGTTTTGTTCAGAAGCTTTGTTGAAACTTCATCATTTTGAAAAGAATAAAAGCATCTGAAGAAGTTAGACTGTGGACAAAAAAGCCTTAAAAAACTTCTGTCTGCTGTTCTTTGTCGCAGTAAATCCTAACCCACGGGTATTTGTTAGTTTTTCTCTCTTTGACAGCAGTCTTCAAGCTCAGAGCTTGGTTTAGGGGATCTAGCTGGAGCTTCTGCAGGTGGAAGTTGATTTCCTCCATCTCTTCAGTTTGGGCAGACTGGCTCCTCTTTTCAGTGGTGCAAGGAACAATCATGGTGGATTTTCTCAGCCGAGCAGCTTGTTTTTACTCCAGTTTCACTCTGAGGTTGAGGATGCCTGTTTTTAGAGCCTGAACCTTCTCTTTGCGCTCCTGTTCAGCCTCTTTCACCTGGTTTGGACTGAAGTTTTACAATGCAATTCTGCAGCTCCTGAGTCAGCTCTGAAGTGTCTCTTTCTTCCGTCTGTGTGCACTGTTCAGCTGTTGAGCTCTCTAGGGCAGTGTTGCTTCTCTGCATGAGTCTCTACCCTGCCATATCCAGTTTAAGTTCATTAGCAGTGACTTTGTTTTGTGCATTGAGCAAATTCAGTCTTATCAAGCTGTGTCCTCAGCTCTGCTGCTTTTCTTTCTGCTGCAACATGCTGACAGTAATTCAAGTGCTGCATATGTTGGGCATCTAGAAGTTGCTCTCTAAGAAGAGCATTTCATCCGACAGCTGAGTCAGCAAGTCCTCCTGGAGAGAGTCAAGCTGGTGACTGTGCTGTTGTGTTTCACCTGCTGGTGCTTTCAGGTTTCTTCTTCTCTGTTTTTGTGTGCTGCTGTCAAATTGTCTAGCCATCACTGAAGTGAAATTAGCTACTTACAATAGTAGAAGACAACAGATTTTAAAAGTGAAACACTGTGTTTGCAAGTAAAAGCTCTGAAAAGTCTTGTGAGTTAATTGACAGGTTTGTAAAGTACCGACTGGAAGTTGGACTACGTGAAGTGGTAATGAAGAGCTGGCTGAGCTCTCAGAGGAGATGGGAATTAAACAGCTGGATAATTACTTTGAAGAAAGTCTTTCACTCTCATCCCTTTCTGTCTGTCTTTTATGCCTAAATAAACAATGATGACTAAAAGAAAGTGTTATCCAAAAATGAACCAGAAAGTGATATCCATACTCCTTTACCCTGTTGACCTGATTTCACAAACACATATCAAAGTTGAAATCTCATTTAATGCTCACTGGTGAGCTCACTCCATTCAACATCTCTTTACTTAATTATTAGACATACTTGGATCACCCTAACAACAACAGTGCTCATGGTAAATTGGAATATTTGCATGAATAGTTTGCAATGTTACAGTTTTATTTCGCAGACACTCTTTAGCCAAATGCGACGTACATGTGAGAGTGAATACAACACAAGCAAATATTTAGACAGAAGAAAAACAAAAACTGAGTTGTTCATCAAAAAGAGTCGAAAATTTTCTCAGAAGCAGGACGATGCAGATCAAATCTGGTTGGGTGACTCATTCTTCCTCTGGGAACAGCAGAAGGGAGGAGCTGTGCTAAAGTGCATGGGTGTTTCCAACCCATCTCGCATCTGTTAACATGAGGGAGGCGGAGTTTATGACCGATACTGCTGCCACTCAGTGTGCGGGGAACCTTAAATCTTTTGGTGACCAGTCTTACCATTTAATTTAACAAAGTCTTTGCTCTCACTAAACGGCCTGCTGGGAGTTGAGGATGGCCTTTTAAACTTTGCCCACAAGATTGCTTTGATTGATTTTATTATTGTGTCATGCATATGCAATATGCCCAGCTCAAATGGCTAACTAGACACCGTTATTCACACACAAAGACCAAAGTAGACGTGTAAGTTACCAAAAATTTCCTATGGAAATAAACTGTTCTGATGTTTTAAAGCTTTGGAAACAAAAGAGGCCAACTGTCCAGTATGTCAGGGAATTAGCCATTCCACCTTTTCATCATCAGTGCATTTTATTTTATTATTTTATTATTTTATTATTCAGGGGAGTTTTTATCTCATCATGTAGAGGACAATACAAAAGAAAATGTGTTCCAATCTGATCTTCACCTAGTTATTAGTTCACAGTTCACACTGTCCACGGCCCTTCTGGATGTTTCCGATCTGCCAACTTCACGAACAGACGTAGAATTCCCGTCTTAACTAAGCAACCAAAGACCTCTGATTTCTGGTCAAATCTGTTGTAAGATAACATTTGTGTAATGGCTTGATAGAAGGTACCATACAGCCCACATGGAGTGTCGGGACACTCGTTCTTACCTGACCGAGACACCAAGTCTCTAATACCGGGAGAGACTGAAATCCTATGAGACACAAGATGCCTTTACAGCTATGTAACACACAATCATGTTCGGGCCATACCATTAGACAATTATAACATTCTCTGCAACCACATACCTCTTTTGTTAGCCTTGACAGTGTGCGAGTTGATGGTATTCCATAAAACTTGCGTTATTTTTAGTTCTTATCGAAACGGTTTGTGCAACCAACAGCACAAAAAGACATGACCGCAGCTCCTGCTGCTCTCTTTCTGTTGCTCTGCAACTTTTCTGCTGCTCCCTGCTGCGACATGCGCAGCAGAGTGGATTGACAATAGAAATGAATGATTAGCAGCTCAGTCTCACTGATATAAAGGTGAATCAAACAGTCAATAAGGCAAACAATAACATTAAGCATTATGTTCTGAGCAGGGTCATTTAATTCACAAAGAGATTCAGAGAAAAGATTTCTCCACTGGCTGCCGCTGCAGTGGATATTAATGCAATGCGGCCACATCTCCAGGGATCTTCCCTAGAAATCCATCAACTCATACAGTTTTATTTTGATCAACTGTACTCATCCCATTATACCGCTGCTGTCTGTTCTCAGGACCGGAAATTCTTAGAGGCCATCTCTTTTCCCTCTACCTTCCAGGACAGCCTGAGGGGAGATCTTGATCATACACAATTGATGATTCTTGGAGTAACAATGCTCAGAATTTTCCAGCATGGATCTTTCAAAGGCTGATCACTCCCTTTCATCGATGTTTCTTAACATTATTCATGAGGAGATTGTATCCAAGGTAGCCGTTTGGAGGTCAGCTGTGGCACAAAGAAAACAAACATTTCTTGTGGTCAATAATGGAAAACAAACTCAATCAATAATGGAAACAAAGCTGTGTGTGAGACAAGCAGCAGCAGGGAGAGCTGAAGTCTTTATTTTCGTGAACTCTGTTGTTTGTCATACTGTTTCAGAGGGAGTTGTGTAATTTATTGAATAATAAAGATTTGTTTTGCTTCCTGGTAAGTTCCCGGGCAGCCTAATAAATAGGACAAGCCTGAATTGTGCAGACACCTGTCGTAAATAAGTCAGTCTGCATGCTGCAGTATCATGTTTCATTCTTATTCAAGGTGACTGAGGATAAAGTGTTAGCATTTTGCAAAAAGTTAGTACATTACTGTAAAAAATAGTAGCACAAAACAAGTTTAAAAACATGGCTCAAGTTCAAATAGGGTGTACTGTAATTTGCCTCGGATAAAGAGGTTTAAACTTTTTACCAAACAGACCTGATTGAATCCAGACTTCTTCATATAACCAAACTTTTGTAAGATATCATCAATATTGTTGTGAATTATTGTCAAGGTTGTTTAGTATTTGCCAAACGATGGAAATAGAATATCTATGATATTCCAGTATTGGAGGCCAACTTGGTCGTTTATGGGTTTCCCTGAGAAATGTATTTCTGTAAAGTAAGTCTTATCAAAACTGGCCCAGATTAGATAAATGGTTGTGATTGGTCTAGTCCTTTTGGGTTGTATGGGAACCAGTCTAAAGAATACAGACCCCTGAATGTATTTGAGTTCATTGTAAAAGGATATGTTCTAATACACAGCCCCAATTAAAAAAAAACAAAACAGGATAATGCTTAAATGTTGAAGACAGAATCCATGAAACCCAACATGTAATTGAAAATACTGCACAGACAACGTATCAGTCATTTGGGGTCTCATGATCGGATGTTTCATTGGATAAGTTGGTACTGCAGGCAGCCCCAGCTTCAGAGCCATGCTGTTGTAACACAGGCAAAATGTAGTTTGATACCTGAAAAGACATTGACTGAATTGCACCATATTCTTTTCCAAAACCTGGATATACTGCTCAGCATTAATCTTCATAGATGGGTTAACTAGCCATGTCATGGGCATGTAGAATTAGCCTCTGGGGTGAAAGTGGGATCAGGTTCTTGCAGGTTCTGTACTTGTAGGCTTTGTACAAGAGGAGCACACCCAGGTTGAACGAGGCGTCGACTCTGATGCCACAGTATCATCATCTGCTGCATCTCTTTCTCTTGAACATAAAATCAAGTTTTCTCTGCACTTTGTTTTATTTCTCCATTAAGATTGAAGCAGCTGTCTCTTTAAAAGTTCCCTCCTTCCGCAAAAGGCGGGGGGGTGGTCCCCAGCGCCAAGGCAACCAGCGTCCAATCAAAAGTGCGCAATGAGCGCTACGGAGTTTGTTCGTTTGTCTGCGAAAGCAAATACGACTCACTCGCAAGCAGCATGGCCCCATTGGATTACTACGGTTACAATGCAGAGTTCAGACTGACGTGCGGCAACACGGTAAGCAAATGTAGCCTACGTACATTGCAGGGATGAAAGTTTGCGTACCGCTGCGTACCGGCTGTAAACGGCTGTTTATGTCTTCCCGGTCCGGAGCACCACTGCGTACTTTCAGCCCTGATTAGCCGAAGTGTGATTACAGTAGGATGATATCCAACAAAGTAACTCTAAAATCTTGAACTGTTTGTTTGCACAGTTCCTCACAAAAAATTAGAACCTCTTTCCATCTTTGTGAGAGACTCAGCCTCTCTGGAGTGTTCTTTTTATTCACACTAATGTCTCTATCCTGTTGCAAATTTATCTCATGAATAGCAAGATGTTTCTCAAGATTTTATTTAAAATAATTCAGATTTTCCTGTGTTTTTGGTGTCCATGTCACAACATTTTTGAACCATGCTGCTGGCACCATAAAGTGAATACATTTTTCATAAAACAATACTTTTTTTTCCGCTTCACCATCTGATAAACTGTGTTTTGGTTTAAAGGACTTAAAAACCATCAAATTCTTTCTTAATTAATAATTTATTCAGGGTTCCAATTATTTTGGAATTATGGTGGGAATTGTTTATGTTTTATGTAACAGTGTTCAAGACTTTTTTGTTTGTTTATTGCGCTCCAATGATCATCTGATCATTTTTTCTGTATAGAAAATTATGAATAAATTCTCCCTGTTCCTCCCACAACCAGATAACAGAGTGCCACTTTTATATTAGAGAACAGTGTTACAGCAAACAATAGCACAGCAGGACTTAATCTCAGTCATGTTGACTCACTCTTTACATATTTTGCTCAATTTATTCCCAGTGACCTTCTTTTTGTTGTTGTTTTAAAAAGTAAAATAAATGGAGATCATCCCTCTTAAACTCAAAGAGTCTGTCCTGTTTTGCCCCACCAGTTCGCTGGCCAAAGCCAAAATCCGTGCACAGCCTGTAGCAGGTGTTGTGAATATAAAGTAGAGTGGGAGTGCATCAGTCATTGGCTGGTCTCATTTGGCATGCAAAATAAAAATGAGTTCAAACAGGGCCTGGCATGAGGCTGTGGAGGGGCTAAAATACAGCTGCAGAGCAAATTGACAAAGCAAAAAACACTGATTTACCCTCAAAAAACAATGTCAAAGTAAAGCCAGTTTGTCACCCTTTAAGGAAGCTAAATGAGGTTGTCTCAAGTGTCAGCAATCCTAATTCAAAACCAACTCAAGAAAACCAAAGCAAGCTGTTTCTGTACAGTCCAGTTAAATTTGACATGCCAAACTTCTGAGAGATTGTGCTCTCGACTTTATGCTTTTAGGAGACTGACTCAGACTTCCAGCAAAGTCTTTTTGTGATATTGACATACATTTCATACTGCACTTTGTCAATTAAACCAAACTGGCTGGACACCAATGCAACTGCTCATTTGCTATGTGACTGTCCTAACAAATAGTGATTAGATTAGATTAGATTAGATTAGATTAGATTAGATACAACTTTATTTATCCTTTTGGGAAGGTTACCTCAAGTACATTCAAAAGAAGAGGAAGAAAAGACACATAAAACGAAGAAGAAAAGGACAAATAAGAAGATGGCTCATCTTTTGGCCAGAACAGAAAATGGAACACAAACATTGACCCACAATGCACTTCCAGGGTTGGGTTTTGAGCTGGTCTACTTTGCTTTTACTGCTCAAATGAAGTACCAAAGAACCTGTTTTCAAGCTTAAAAGTGTAATGCCACACCACCCCAAAACTACCAGCCTATCCATGGAGATGGACCAGGGTTAGTTTCAATTGGACCAAAAGGTGATCTGGTGTTTATGCGAACCAAGCCTTGTCAGTATTGCTCCTCATCTTACACACACCAGCCTGCCTAATTCAAATGCTGCCCGTCTCAGCACTCCTGAACAGCATCTCAAACGTGTTGTATAGTAAGTCATCATGTCAGATAAAACAAGCACCGCTCTGTGATCCAGGAAAAGTAATACTAACTGTGATCAAACTGATAAAGACGGCAGACAGATCTGCTTCTCAGTCAGACTGAGACATTTGCACAGTGTTATGTGTGAAAAGCCAATTGAGACCGAGAAATTACATGTTGCACCTTCATATTGTGGAGTGGTTTTCAGATGACTGTGGGATTCGTACATCTGATATGATGATTGTATCAGATGCACTTAAAAAATATTGGTCCTTTTTATAGGAGACATAGCATCAGTTCTCATGTCATGTTTTGGTGTGTCATCTCAAAGGTTGAAGGTGGTGCAAAAAGCTTTCAGAGTTTTTAACTTTGAATATTTATTATCTATAATGTCTTTGTCTTAAGTTGTAGATTTAAAGGTACTGTAGGTGGTTTTAGTGGCATTTTGGAGCATAGACTTGGTACGCAATAGATTTTAAAGGGATATTCTGGTGTAAAATTAATTTAGGGTCAAAGAAATGATCCTCCTTGAGCTGTGTCCCCCCGCAGTAGTCCATAATGGACTGGCCTGAGGTCTCTGTACAAACAAGCGGCTACTGGAAGAGAGTAGGTGAGTTGTGTTTAGTCTCTTTGCGAAAGAAATCAGGCAAAGTTAAAAAGATGTTTGGTGGCTAGTGCTGTGGCTGGGACCCTTTATGTACTGTTGATGAAGTTAGGTGCTGTTCTGAGCATTATTTGTGGCTACAGAGTGGCGTTTTGGTTGAAGTTCGTGTGACCGCTGTGTATTGCTATCATGCGGTCGTTACTAAAGATGGTATTTAAGCAAGCGGTCAGCGACATTAATCTCTCCAGGGGGTATTGAACGAGGTGTTACGATGCGTTTGACCCTAAATTAATTTTACGTGGGAATATCCCTTTAGTATATTCAAATTACTGAAATATGAAAATCCTTTATTCGACTTACATAGCAGTGGGCCCCTTTTCACAGAGGTATCATCTTCTCCTGTTTTGTTTTGACAGTATAACAGAACAGACAAACTCGTGACTACGGCTTTTCGTATTTAGTGAGTGGCTCTGCAAAATATTCCACTTGGTGGATGAAGAAGAGTGTGGTTGTTGTTGTTGTGCACAAAATAACTTGTGCTGATTGAAGTTTTTGACTTTGGTAAAAGCTTAACAAATGGAGGATCGTACCTATCATACATCGCAGAAGCTTCTTGTCCTCACAGGCCACCATCACTCCACCAATGTGAGGGGTGAGCAAGGGAGCGTCATGAGATCCAGTTTTCTCTATTAGGACCGCTGAATTTTATTTGTTAAGAGATTTCAAGCTAAAACTTTTACATAGAATGTTCTGTTGGCTCATGGTTGATCCTACTGGACACCGGTTTTGGCGTTTAATCTGAGAACTTGCTTTACTTGGCAAACATTTGGTCATTAGTCAATGCCTTTGAGGACAACAGATCAAAGGTTTTCTGATCTGACGTCTCTTTCATCTGTTTCCCGTCTTTTCAACAATTAATGAACCTGGAGAGGTCTTTTTAGTTTGTTCCAGCACATGAAACAACTTGGTTTGGTTAGGTACGCACACTTAAGCGAAGGTCACATTGACTCTTAAATACAGACAAGAGTTGAACCTCGTGTACCTGGGACAAGGTACTACCCCCTCCAGCTAACTAAACATTATTTGTTTGTTTTGTTTTCAATTTGGACTCCACATGCTGGGTGTCTTGACCACTTGCTCCAAGTATCTAATAACCCAGCAGGGGGCTCCAGATTGGCTCACTGTTGTGTGGGTTACATACAAATTATACTGGTTCAGTTTTTATACGAAGTGTGAATGAGAACAACATTCAGCAACAACATTTACTCATATCTTTGACATGAGTAAATATCATTTTAGTGAAGTTGTTGAAATGTTGAATTCCTGGTAGGAAAACCATTGACATCACTGGGTTTAGAGTACATTCCTGCATCACAGTAGCAAGATAAAATGTTAAATTATTGACTACCAGCAAAAACAAAGCGAATGTAAGTACGAGAACCAGAACTTTTCAGTGGAAATTATTTATGTCAAACTAGAAAAAAGATAGTCAAAAGTACTCTGGAAAAAGGTTATTTTGTTACTTTGATTGATGAGAAATTTGAAAGACTTTTATACTCATCCTAACTTTATTTTTATGCATATCTACTGCCATAGTCTATTCTTTCAATTTGGTATGCTTTCTGTTCCTATTAGAGTCAGTGTCACAAGTATATTTAGCTCTGTCTGTCAGAAGTTAACCCAGTTTTTGATGAAAATTAAATTTCCAATAGTCATTTTAATTTCAATGATAGGCTTTAAATTGATTTGCAGTGACTCAGATCCCTTTTAGAACCACTGGACCTGAACTGCTGCATTACATGAAGACAAACAGACCGTGAGCCTGGAGCCTGATGAGATCTGAGAAAGCTCTTTCTCAAACATTGTTGGAGCACCATAGTCAGGGCTGCAGAGGGTTTTCTGCTGAGGAACTTTAGTACAACACAAGGTCTTCAGGTCCCTCAATGACTTAAGTACCTTTAACTGGAGCTCTGACAACAGCGAACCCCCCCCCCCCCCCCCCTCTCTCTCTCCTCATGTCTCTCTCTCTCTCTCTCTCCCCATGCCTCTCTGCCTCCCTCTTTCCCTTCCCCTCACTCTGCAGAGTGCAGCTGAAAGAAACTAGCCTCCTGCCTCTGCCGTCATCCCCGTGGAACCAGGCAAATGTTGGAGAGCGCTGCGGACGCGCAAGTGCAATATTCATCAGGGAGAGTGTGAGCGTGTGGAGGAAGAGGAGAGGAGAAGCACACCGTCACTATCCTTCACTTAGCTGCTTTTCTGCGGCGTCCTTTCCAATTCATCATGGATCTCTGGAGTAAAAAAGTCAGGGGGATTATTACACAGGTCGCCCTGATACTTTTCAGCTCATTTGGGGCAACATGGGAAGGTGAGTGAGGAGATTTATATTTTGGGATACTGTGGAGGACAGTTGTGAGGTTGTGGATCTGCAGGTGGTCACTAATTTGGCTCAGATGTTTTGAATACTTTGGGTGACACTTCTCTCGGATGAAGTGCTTTTAACTTGTATTTTGAATCAGAAACTTTGCGTAGAAAGTCTTTTAGGAAGGCATGCCAAATCTTTAAATAACAGAGATTTCATGCACAGATGTCCAAACAAAAAACATTACACTGGAGCAGTCTGGTCTGGTCTTTGTCTGTGAAGGAAGCATGAAAAACTGTCCTTGAACTCCGGATACTGAAAAGTTGTCCTTTTGCTCGGCACAAAATCCAAACTTGCTCCAGCTGCACAAGCTGCTAAAAGCTGTGGTTTGCACTCCAAGTTTGATTATAGAGCAGCAAATGATGCTGTCTGTGCTGTTAGTTTGTCTGTCTGGACTGCATTAAGATTTCATGTTCAGCTTTTACTCAGCTGTGTTTGGACCAGGGAAAACCTTTTTTTACATTTTGAATTAGATGCAGTATAGAAAAGCAAATTAAATCGTACCCAAATGAATGAATAGTAACTTAACTTGCCACAGAACATCCAAGGCACCTCAGAGATTACTGCAGAAACAAATGCAGCAGGATCTGTGATTGATTTACATGATTTGCATGCCCTGAATGACTAGAGTCTTGGCCTTGGGAGAAGTCTGCATTCTGCTTTCCTGAATGGTCGAGAGTTTGTTTCCTCTCACAGATTTTAATGATGATGCTAATTGGTCACCGAGAGCAATATTAATATACTGTAGTTCATGTCGAGAACTATCTCCTACAACACAACAGGTTACATAGATTGAGTCATCAGTACATTTCAGGCAGTGCTTTTTCTCATTTTGTCTAATATTCTCCTCACTTCTCCTTTGGCGTTTCATTAACTCCCTGTAACTTCATTGCTTTTATGCAATTTGCATTCATGCAGGTTTTAATATGTATTTTATTTCTCATTAAAAAGTTCTGTGCATATTTCATTACTCGATATTATGCACAGCATGAGATGCAAGGTGTAGTCTGAAATCTAAAATAGCAGCTCATTAACGTGTGGTAATCACAAAAAAATCCTTAACCACAGAAGCCCAAAATGTTATTTATTTCATTTAATTTAAATTAAACTGTTACAGCTCCTGCTGACACACTCTCTTAAAAGGATAATGTTAAAAGTGAGCTCTTAGTCGAGCAAAACAGCTTCAAATTAATGAGGAAACCGGGAGATGAAGTAAGTATCTGAGGGCTGATGTTTATCAGAAATGTATCCTGAGTCAACATGCCGGAACAAATAAGATTCAATTAATGTCTGACATAATTAAATGCCACAAAGGACTCAGTGTAGGCAGAACCACGTCAGTCAGGGTTATATTTCTGTCAGAAAATAGCTGCTGGAGAGAGAGCCACAGGCATTATGGACTTGAAGAGAGTAAAACAGAGGCGATAAAGAGATTTCTTTATGTTGAAGAAAAGTCTTTGGACTCAGCTCAGTGCTTATCAGAAACCTTAGCCCAAAGGAAAAAAATGCAGCCATCTCTTTCAAATCAATATGTGCTGTAAAGCCTATTTTGCCCTCCTGTAGAGAGCAAACATACAGTACATCACCCACTTAATAACCCCTCCTTACTTTTATTTGACTTTGTGTTCGTGTGTTAGTGCTGAACTGGAGCCACAGGCAAGGTCTGACTCCAGCTATTTGTCAGAATGAACAAAGGAGGTAAAACTGTCGTGTGCGGGCAGATGTTGCGGACTCTGTGGCCGGTCACAGTGACCCTTCTCATTGCTAATACAGCGAGAGGCTTATTTAGGCATGGAAGTAACCAGAGGGACCAGGATGTGACAAGATGATTGAGCTGTTTGATGGCTGAAGGCTTGATATGAGCAGCTTTGTATTTATTTAGCATGAATCCTCAAGATGAAAAGAGGCAGCAAATGTCGAGTACAAACTCATATTTGATTATTGTTTTCAATGTTATACAGTGCCCAGTGTAAGTCAGTACACACCCTGTCAAAAATAATGTATTACCTAATATCTAGATGAGCAAAAGTACAATTTAACATAATGTTTAACGTAACATTTTCTTACCATGAGATGAAAAAAAGGGTGATATGGTAACTCAAATTTAGCTTTGCTCCCAGAACTTTGATTGGGGTGTACTCATTTTTGAATCCTGCTTTTAAATTGAAAAAAAAAAAAAATTGTATGCATCTTAAAAAATCTTGTTTTCAATCAGTGGCCTACATTTTGGGGAGTATTTTGTTGTATAGTTTGACATAGACAATGTCGATTTTGAAAGGAAACTAAAGGTTTCCTGACAACTCTGAAAGGGTGTTCTCATTAATGCTGAGCACTGTATCCAGAGACACAGAGCTAATTAGAGAGTCTGTATAATCTTCCAAATGTACTGGTTTGGTACAAAGAGAAATATCAAAAATTTAATCAGACTAAACACATCAAACATTCTGGTTTGTGGACACCATTACTGAAATGTTCTAGAACTGGCCCTGCAGAAGTCTGATTATCACTGACTTGTCATCTTATTTAATTAGCCATCACAACTTGAAGTGCTTTTAACATGGGTCCTCTCAGACCTCATTGTTGGAAAATCCACCAACAAGCATACAGTGCCAAAGTTAGAGTCAGGTATTTTAGAGAGAGTACGAGCTATCGCTAGTCTGAAGCCACAAGCTTGGCATTTTGCTCTTTTGGCATGCAAGTTATAAAAATAATACACTTAAGCAGCCTTTGCCCATAGGCACATGGAAAACTTATTTATACAGCACAGATAGTAACATCAGCAACCCTAAAGCACTATTAAAATAAAGTGCAGGTTGCAGAGCTCATTTTAAGGCACATGTTTTTAAGTTGAATCTTAACATGTTGAGTGAGTACATCTCAGATCTACAGGCAACTTCTTTCTATTGGAGAAGGTGCCTGTAGAGATGTTGGGGTCCATGATGAGGGAGGTGGAGTCCAGGGGGTCGACAGCAGGGAGTAGATAGCCACCTCAGCAATACCATGGGACAGCACAGTTGTGGCATCTAAGTGAGCAATTGTGGTGGCAGGAGCAGAGTCAGTAAATTCAACATAGTGACTAAATTTCTCAAGTGTCTCTTATTTTTCGTAACTTTTCGTGACTAAGTATGCATAACTTAAAGCTCCTCTGAGGAACTATCATGTCCGTATTGATTCTGGACAAACCTTTGACTGTCACTGATTGGGTCATATTCATGTAAAAGTTGTGTTGAATGACACACACAAAAAAGCTCTTTTGTCTTTTTGGTGTAAAATTCTTCACTCCTGTTGAATTAAAAAACAATGCAGTTTCTTGAGCATACCTACCCCTCACAGCACTTACAGGCGTTGAAAATTTAAATATTGAAACTGTTAATCTTGTTGTTGATGGTCTCATTTGCTTTTATACATCAGAGACACATCAGCATTTATTTCAGTTGTTTCATGGCTGATCAAAAACTCTCTAGAGTAGCTTTAAGTCTCTGGGTCTTTTTTTCAACATAAAACATTTTTTTTTGTGGTGGAAAAAAGAACAGCAACTGAAACCAAACTCCTCTTTATGGAAAAAAGAGGCTGAGGCTGTATAAGCTGACATTTAACAGAAACATCTGTATAGGAGACAGTATATCACAAAGCAAAGTTGTGTAACATTAATAATGCAGCTGAGGGAAGGGCCGAGGACTGACAGCATCATGACATTTCAAAAGGTGATGAACTTGTGTCTCAAGACAGAAATTTCATCACTTTACAAAGCCATCATAAGCCATCAATGCTGACTGACAGCGATTCAGTCCTCAGCGAAAGTTCATGGACGGTTTCTGTAAAACAAACAGGCTTGGAGGGCAAAAGGGTCACAAAGCTCGGAGGCTAACAGAGTGTAAATGGAAATGTCTAATCTTTAGCTGAAGGTAGAAACAAAAGTAGAAAATGAATCTCAGTAGAGAAATGAACCCATCTTAGTGATCAGAGACAGTTTGACATTGGTTTTAATGCAGGTACATTGCCACCTCCGCTGTTGTATCTTATTCCTTTATTTAACTGTGCATTATTGTACAGACATACAGTTTGCTTTATTATTACTGGCAGGTAGTTATGCTAAACATAACTGTTTTCTCTTTGTTGATATGCATCTCTGTGGACAAAAATAACCGCATGAAAACACAATTTCACACAATATGTGTTTGCAATCTTTGTGGCTCCTCATGCACCAAAGCATCTGCTCTGCTCAGTCAACTGCCTGAAGGTGCAGTCTGTGAATGTAGAAGTGTTTAGGTGATGAGCTTTTGTATGAGATCATCTAACTCTGGGAAAAAAATAATATAATTTGTAAAACTTCTCCTCATAAAGGTTATGACTGTGAGACGAGGTGGAGAGAGAGCTCAGCAGGACTGATTAAAAAACCCTGTAGCAGAGCAGATGGGGGAGATGTTTGTTCAGGAGGCTAACGTCACACTACAGAACACTGTAGTAAACACACCCTTGTGCACAATAGAAACATCTTATCAAACACGATGTTGGTAACTAGTGATGGTTGTGAGTAATATTTGTCATTCTTAATCTGCCTTTAAAACGTAACCCCAGTTTGATTAACATGTAGTCACTCAGCTAAAACTATTATGCAAATCAACATTTGAAAGATTTTGTCAACATTCACAATTCTTATAGTTTACATTGGATTATTTTTGGTGGAATGGGATTATGGAGTCCTCTGTTGTGTCCCATTAAGCTTGGAACTTCTGTGAGCTGTTTTTATTTTCATAATATAAAAGCTGTTTACATCTTTGTCTCGATGAACCAAACTACAACCATTTTATGAAGCATACTGTGCTCGGAAAGGCTCGAACAGAGAGTTGATGACACAGAAGGCCTTGTCATAGATACTAAAAGTTTAATTTGGCATTTTAATTTGGTACATGACAGACGAGCATGAAAAACCTTTGGTATAACAGCCTGGTATGAAAATGTGAGTCCCAGGGATAACAGAGGGTTGCTGGGTTGAAAATAAGAGCTCAGTGGAGCTTTTGTTGCAGCATTTGGTTTGATACTCATGAGGAAGTGTATTTAGTGCACCACTAATTAGTCTTATTTTGTGTTTAAAAAAAAAAGATGAGAAACAGTATCGTCAACATGTATCAACATTAAACTGTGACCTTTTCATTCATCCCATTAGCTTCCCCAGGTTGTTTGCTGTATTAGCATAGCTATCTATTTTCATTCAGTATGTTTACTAGTTGGTTCAGTTTATTACGTTAGTGGGACTGAAAACCCACTGAGCATTTTTTGGTCTAAAAGAGGTCTAATAGACGTCTGAATGTAGCCTAGATCAGTGGTTCTCCAGTCCAGTCCTCGAGGCCCACTGTCCTGCATGTTTTGGATGTTTCCCTGCTCTAACACACCTGATTCAAATGATCAGCTCGTTATTAAGCCATTGCAGAGCTTGATAACGAGCTGATCATTTGAATCAGGTGTGTTGGAGCGGGGAAACATACAAAACATGCAGGACAATGGGCCTCGAGGACTGGACTTGAGAACCACTGGCCTAGATGACTGGTCTAACACCAGGCTTCCACAGGTCTAAAAATGAATGTTATTTTTAGACGTTCTAATTTAGACCAAGTTTAGACTAGCCAGCTAATAGAGGTCTAACTGTATATTGCTCAATGACTATCATAATTATTTTGGTTAAGTACTTGGAGATCAGTTATACATTTTGCAGTTGCTTTTTGAAATAAATACTTATCGAATAATGGGTTAAAGTGCAACGTCTAAATTCTAGATGTCTAGATGGTTGAAATTAGACCTATAAAAGAACTAGACGTCTAACAGCCATCTATTGCTCAGTGGGAAGTCTGTTTAACTAAAGTTGTGTTCAATTGAATTTGTCATAGCCTGATTAATATACTTGAATTATACAATTTACACTTTCATGTTTACACCTAACTTGGATTTAAACTAGCTTATGCATTTTGGGCTGTTTCTACAGTTTGCACTGGGAACTGAACAGCATAGACACATAGAAAAAAGTTGGGTGGTACATAATACCACAACATAAGAGACCACCTTGCATAGTGGGGTTATAATAATAATAATAATACATTTTATTTGTAAAGCGCTTTTCATGAACTCAAAGACGCTGTACATGACTAAAAGCAAGAGCAATAAAACATACAACAATATACAATAAAATATACATCAATATCAAACAAAATCAAGTAAAATCAGCTAAATCCACATCGACCAAGGTTGATGTACTTTTGATGATAAATTAATCAGGCTAAATCACCTTATCAAACTATAACCATAGCGCTGCTTAAAAAAATTATGTGATTTTGGTGAGACATGCAAATTTCTCCCTCCCATCTTAAATCCCCTCTTTTCATATCCATGCTGTTCTCACCTGCTTTTTGAAGGCACTCCATTTTCTTCACAAATTTGGCAATAACACGTTTTGAAAATTTGGTAAGTACAGCTGTGATTACACACCTCCTTTTAATTATCTGCACAATGCTCCCTCAAAAGCACATGAAGTCGGGAGAAACTCTCCTCGTTCCAAACATTCAGAGAGTGTCTGAAGAGGAAAAGTGTACTTCGAAGTTGCTGTCAGGGAAAATTCATTTACAACTTTTGACACACAAAGGAGGCTCAAGAGGCTTTTCTTCTTCCCTCTCTCAGTGTGTC
Organism: Xyrichtys novacula; assembly: GCA_962446985.1. Taxonomy (NCBI): domain Eukaryota; kingdom Metazoa; phylum Chordata; class Actinopteri; order Labriformes; family Labridae; genus Xyrichtys; species Xyrichtys novacula. Next base: position 16,907,686 of record OY660874.1, on the reverse strand, counting down.
TCCTGCAAGGTTGCACAAGTCCTCCACAGGATTGTTATCTCTTCTCTGAGCTGATTTGGAGTCAGAGTGTGTGCTCTAATGACAGATAATTCTGCTGCTCTCTAAACTTGTGTGTCTGTGCACATGTGTCTGTCTGTCTGTGTGTGAGTGTGCATGCTGAGATAGGAGCTGAATAACTGCAAGTGAACATTTTGTAAGGAGAGCAAAGGAATACTCAGCAGCACTGTGGTTGTCTGTGTGTGTATTTGTGTTTCGTAAATGCCAACAAACGAAGATAGTGTGTGTGCCTAGGTGTGTGTGTGTGCGTGGGTGTATGTGTGTGTGCGCACATGTTGTGCTCTGATAACAAATGACTCACCATTCACAGTCACCGATCTCAGAGGAGAGGAACTAAAGTTAAAGTTAATATGTCAGTGGTTGATGTATTCAAGAAGAGGAGACAGAGGAAGTGTTGTTGGTCTCCTCTTAGGTTATAGTCAGCTGAGGGGCAGGCTGATGATGGGTGCATAGCAGTGATTTTAACAGTGTCAGCAGTTTCATTGATAACAGTCGAAACCTGATTGAGCTGAGGTTGAATACATGCAGACATGTCCAAACATTTTGTACCGTTTCGCCACAGATGCAGCTGGTTCCTCAGATCGGACGTGATCCTGTCAGAATTCTGTGCAACATTTGAACTACTGATTCTGAGAACCAGCCATGCAACAACCAGACATTTTGATATTGGTAAAATTTTTCATCTGTGCTAAGTTTGATGGATGGGTCAGACAAAAAAACAGAGAAAGTTGTCGGTGTCCTGTGTCAAATCAATTTCACAGACATGCTCATTCTACAGCATGAGATCACAGCTGGATCAATATTGATTGCAGGAGTTAAACTTCTGTAAGACCGTCATAATCGGGGAATATGTTACACATGCTTTTCACTGAGCAAAAAGTGTTTCAAGACCTCATACTCACATTTCATATCATTTCATCAACATGAGTTAGAGGTCGGATCAAGACCACCTTGACAGAAACCCTGCAGATCTCTTATGTATGAGTGGTAGGATTGAGAGTTATGGCTTGTGTGAGCATACCTTTGAATCCCCTTCAGCTCCAGCAGAGCTGTCCTCCAGCTGTGTGGTCTGCCCGCGGTGAAAGAGAGGGTGAATTAATTATTATAGCATCATCATCACCATTTTATTTTTATTAACTAGAGCATGCAGTCTTGTAGGAGTTAGCTTGCATAAGATGTCGAGGCTCAGGGGGAAGTTTGTGAGTATGCGATAATTAAAGGATAATGAGATAGCTCCTGACTTTGTTCAATTCATCTACAATTTATTTGCTCATGGAGAGTAGTTCTCCAAATATGAGGGCCAGTTTTACTCCATGCAGAACATCATCTTGCTCTCAATGGTCTTAATTCTGTTTTCTTCTCTCAACACTGTCTCTATATCTTGTTGAAATTTGTTTGATATTTGAGACTTGCCTTCTCTGATAGATCAAATGGCAACATCCAATGTCAGACAATAGTCATGTTTACATGTGCAAAATTTCTTGATCTGATTAAAAATTTGAGGGATCTGATTATCTGAATCCACTGTTCATATGAGTGCAGAATCAAATAATCCGATCATGACGTGTGTAGACATGCACCAAGCTTTATTCAGATTAGAAGTATTTGGACATGTGCAAAGTTGTCTGATTTCGCTAAAACAACTGCAGAAGAAGAGTAGTATTTACGACTGTGCTGTCAACAAACCAACAAACACAGTCGTGACTCACTCCATCCAGTACAGGAGTTTTCCCCCTGTTAAATGTTGTCACTAGATGGCGCCCTTGCCTACTTATTTTACTGTTCTGTTAAAGGTTGAACTGTGCGTGCAGATGTGACATCATTACACTGTTTGTACGTCTTGTTATGTTACCGGTGGAGCAGACACAGCACCTGGGGTTGTGTTTTATGCAAGTTTTAATAATGAAACTTCCTGTACTGGCCTCAGGAAATAAGCCAAAGGCTAAAGAGTGAAGACTGAGTCAGGTAAGAGTCACAATTGGAATAAGTGTTTACATGGATGCGTTTCTGAATAACGATCGGCAAAAACCACCTTGCTTGATCTGAATACAATTTCTTTCCGATTGTGTAGAATTGGATCATAATCTTCCGATCGTTACGTTTACATGACACATTTTTATTCCGATCGGGCTTTTATTCCGAGTAGTTGTGCCCATGTAAACGCAGCTATTGAAACCAATGCATAAGTCTAAAAACTGCCCTTCCTTGTAGCCTTGTCCTCTTGAGGCTGGCTTTTTAGAGCCACATTAAAACATTGTATGTGGCTTACAGGGTTTTTAAGCCTTTCATATACACACCCAATTCAAAAAGACAATCTTAACAGCAAAAGTAAACTTATCGGGAGCCAAAATGTTCTTTGTCAAAATAGTTTCAAAAGATATCAATGTTTTGGGTTGTGCACAAGGAAGAGCATGGATGACCACTCACAGGCAGGCACTCTGCAGCTATTGATCCACCTAAAATTCACCTTTTTGCCTCTAGGTTGACTAAAAGTTAGGTAGAGTTGGCATTTCTAACATGTCAACCATCATCAAGCTTTAAAACTGCACTTTAGAAAATCAGCCTCTGACATCACTGAGACTACATCCATGTTTTTGTAGAGTCTACTCCTCAGGTTGTAAAGTAAGTTTGGCCTGGGGAGTATTTTTTAAGCCACTAGAGGGTAGGCCTGGACAAAATCAAATGTTCCTTTCCAACTAGAGAGAGACGCAAAAAGTCTCGCTGTTCAGTGTCTGCAGTGCATCTCGTGCTCTTTTCTTTGACCTGAATATTTGTGTCAGTCTGTCATCTTCTGAGGGAACTGTCAAATGGTCTTGCAGGCCTGAGATAACTGCTGGTGGGCCAGCTTCAGCTTGTAGCCTCCTAGTTGCTGACCCCTGGTCTATGCTAGGAACAAGAGTACTGATAGCTTTTGGGAGTCCCATTTGGTTAAAACACCTGGCAGATGGCTGTGTATTAAATTAAGAATTTATGGAGAGGAGGAGAACAGGAGCTTTTACTGTTATTGTTACCACCGTGATGAAAATGTCTACTTAGTTTAGATACTGTGAGATTTTCTGTCTCTGTCTTGCAGGCAGATGGTTGTTAATTTATAAGTCTGGCTTTACTCAGAGTTTTTGCCCAGAAAGTTTCTCCCTGCCATTCTCTACCCTCAGACTTTTGCTGTGATTTTACACCCGGAAAAATATAAGAAGGTGGATTGGTTTCAAATAGGTTATAACAAAGTCATGTTTTCAATGAACAGTATGATTGTGGTGTACTTCTCACAAGCCTTCACTGTCCTTTCTGATTAATGAGACATTGGACTTTGTGACAGCAGAGATGTAAGAAGTGATAGGAAGCTCGACTCATATTTCTTCCTTAGTGTCATTTATGAAAATGTGTGTTCAGAAAAGGGAGCCATGAATGTGAGCTGATGAATTCAAGGCTCTATTACGGCACCGACGGCCATCGGGGTAAACTTGTGTCTGTCAATCCAGAATCTAGATTTATTAACCGTACGACAAGTGGTTAAGTGATAAAACTGAGGCCGGCAGTCCATCCATCTAAGTTTGTGATGCATTGATATTTGCCGAAGGCCAATCCCACTGGAGCTCCCACTCTTTAAACACACTCTCATTCATCACATGGGCCTGTCATCACCTCAGAAGACTTGTATTGGTGCTGGACTCTGTCAAACTGGCTGCAAGTGAAGTAATAAACTGAGTATCTACAATCTGGTATCACAGGATTTAAATGAAAAGTGAATTTAAATCTAGATTTATTACTAAGCTCAAGAAGAGATTTTATCTGAAACCAGACTGGACCTGTGGTTAAGAACTGTACATCACTTAAGCTGACTTGAATTATCCAGATTTTTGTTCTTTTTTTCATGTCTTGAAGGACTTTGGACTCCCGATGTTACCTGAAGGTGCCAGGGGACATTTTAGGAGCCTGCCTCCCAAGCCCTGTTTAGACATACCTGTTTAATTTTTAAAAACGGAGACATTAACCATTGTTTGCACCCTTTGTTCAGACGCAAACGGAGAATTCACCCCTGAAACGATACTTTTTAAAACTCTGGCTAGAGTGGAGATTTTGGAAATCTCCATTTGCATGTTTGCATAAAAACGGAGAAAAACAGACATTTAAGTAGCCGACGTCAGATTGTGGACAGGATTGTGTTGCTGCTATGTGGGATTCTGATTGGCTATTGTGGGCTTGAGCTTCTTCTCTTGATGACATATATACACGAGTTAGTGTAAAGGAAAACTTTTCTGAAAATGTAGTGATGTGCACACAGTTTTTTTTTTTTTCTTTTGTCAACAGAGGGTTAAATGTTGGTTTATGAAAATAGCCGTGCACGTGTAAACGTAGTCTCAAACAGAAAGTCTGGGTTAGTCCTTTGTGTAAGAAGACCTCCTTATAAAATCTGCTTGTGTGACACTGAACGCTGCCAACCCCAGAAATGCTGATCAGCTCAGTCTGGGCCCTGATCTATACCTGCGTAATATACAGCCTCAGAAATCGATCGAGTAAGACAGAGAAAGGAGATGTGGATTATCAGAGCAGAACTTTTCAACAGGTGATTATGTCTTCCTCTGGGCACAGTCAGAAACATGGAGACGCAGATAATTATACCGGCAGCAACAGTGTTGTTAGTAAAATATGACCACCGCATTCTCAGACATACATGCACACACTAACGCTTTCTATCTCATGTTTAATTTAGATCATTGCGGTGAAGGCTAAGTGGGAGCACATGATGTGCACTGCACAAAACCTGTATGGTACAGAGAGCAGCTGGCCTTCACAACATGGATGAAGAAGAGCAGCCCTATCTGTGCTGCCGTTGAGTTTTCTCTTCAAAAACATGTTTCTTTTTTTTCTTTCAGTACAATACAGAATTGCTATCTATGTAAGAGTTGACCTACCATTTAACGCTGCTATGTTGGTTCCTTTTCAATGCGTTTGCCAAGAGAGAAGTAAATGAGATAAATGGCTTTGTAATGGACTGTCAAACACATGTGCATTCATTCATTCTTACTAGTGGTGTTTTTTTTTTCTGCTTGGGATTCTATAGCAAAATCCCAAATAAATATATAATGTACAATATATAAGAAGCAGAACATGTATTTTACTTAACATAAAACTGACTATGCTCTTTTAAAACTGACAAAACTGACATGAAACGTTGCACAGAATAACATGTTGAACTCAACATTCAGTTGTCTGTGTCGTCCCGTTATTTCGCGTTCCCTCCTTTTAAAACAATATTACAGCATGTGCACAATAAGAGTGTCAGATTTTGTATCTTTCCTAAACCTGGAGTTGCCTTGGTCTTAGTTTTTACCTGTTTTTATGTGATTAAAGTGAAACCTTACACACTGGGAGTAGAATAATTTGCAGCAGAGTACGGCTCATTTAGAGATCAAAAGACTTGAATAACCTGTGAAGTGCTGATTTCAGAGAATAGCAGGTTTCGAGTATGACAGCAGGAATTAGAGGTTATGTTTTGAAGCTTTGTGTTCGCAAAAACTTTTTTTGCTACGACAGAAAAGCAGAGAGAGTGAGGTTGTCGTAACAAAACTCTTGACATGCCGTCGCAAACTTTCTGACTTTATAATCAGGGGTTTGAAGAGAAATCCCTCACGCCCCCCCGCAGTGTTTCATACTGTAAGTTTTTCAGTGCCCTTGTCCCAAATTATAGGGGGGTGAAGCAGTGGGTACACTTAAGACATGCACCAGTGAACACAAAAACAGCCCCTGAAGGAAAAACGTCTTACTCTGCTGTCGCCGGCATCCTGCATGAAGAACAGACATTTTTACAACTTAAGATTCTCCACCACACGTCGGGTCAGGCCCTCCCTCCAGGAGAGCAGACTACAAACAGATTCTGCTCAAAAGCTGAAGGCCAGGGGATCATTAATCTGTGATGAGGAGCTTGTATTTTTTTTTAACTCCTGCTCTTTGGTTTCTCTGTGTGGTCTCTGATTACCGTGGTTTTTGCAGTGTATTGTTGCTTCGTGGAAAGAGAGCAAATCCTCATGGGACTTACATGAATAAATACATACTGATACTGAAAAGTGTGTTTATCGACATACTTGTTTTACATGTGTTAAGACATAGGCATTATCGACAGAATACATATGATCTAAGTTGTGCACATTTATGGCAAATTCAGCGTGTTATAGGATGTGAATTGAATTGACTAAGTTGACATTGTAAGCATAGATGCTGTTGTAGATAGTGACCAGTCTTTCTACTGTGGTTGTCAACAATGTTGTGCTGCACAAAAGCTGCTCATGAATCAAAGATCTGAGACTGCAAGCATTATTTTACTTACCAGCTCACCACAGAAAGTCTGTGTTTGCATTTCTACGTTGGATTAAGATCATATCTCAAAGTCCGCTGTAAATACCTTTGACTGTAAGTACTTCTTTTTTGGCAGTATGTTACACAACAAGACAAGCAAGATAACTAGCTGTGTCATTGTTCCCAAATCCACTTCAAGAATATCAAAAAAAAAAAATCAATATATGTATGGTTTTGTTGGCTTTTATTGGCTTGTATTTCCGCATTCAAACCTTGTGGTGTTGAAACTATGAAGCACATAATGACAGAAATAAATGTTGCATACAAAAGTTTTCTTCTTCATCTCCTAGTTTTCAATCATTGGCAGCATCCCAGTCACAACAATTATCATATTTCCAAACAGGTTAGAATAAATGTTTAAGATTATACTTGTATATTTGTATTTAATCAGTAAAATTGTAACGTGGGGTTCTGACGAAGGATTTGTTAGTGTTGTTAGTTATTCAGGAGTTCACGGGATGATCAGCCTATTAGAAATGAATGTTTACCCAGGCCCCTTTACCCAGGTTCATTTTAATGCCACAGCAAATAGTACAGGTATTGTGTGATCCCTTTGACATTCAGCATAAAAAGTAAAAAGGAACCCAATTCAATGAACAGAAGAAAAAAAATGGCAATAATAAGTCAGTTATGAGCGTACAAAATGGCTCTTTTTCTTTGCGCCGTACAATATCCTGAATTATATACCTGACCTTGCCAATTGTTCTGCATCTTTTCTATGGCACACGTGGCTATGGTTACACATTTATAAGATTCAGAAATATAAAGCTTAGGGAACACCTTGTGCAGGCAGGTAGTTTTGTACAGATTGTAGATTGAGCAACTGAATGACATTTTCTGACTGAATAGGCTGAAGCACATTGAGGTCAGAAAAAACTCTTAAGACTTTTAACTGCCATAGCTAAATATATATCTTAGGGAACAGTAGCTGCACACAGAGTATTTTACACAAACGGTATATATTCTATTGATTAAATGACATTTTCATGCTAGATAAGCCATAAAGTCACAACAGGGGCCAGGCTGTTTGCGGTGTTTACGACTGGCAGATGAAGGTTTAGAAATGTTGTTTTTCAGCATCCAGCGCAGACGGTGTTCTGATCCTCACAGCTCTGTTGCTGTTTGACAGACAGTCTCCTTTCTCCAGGCAGAAATGCGTGCTGGGAGTGGGGCAGACAGGTGACACCAGAGAACAAGGCCCGTAAGATGCAACAGCTCCACATATCAAATAAGCGCCTCGTGCTTGTCAGTCCTCTGAAATCTCAAAAATCTCCACTCAAAGTGGTGCAGGAAAGTTTTCTGTACTTTGTTTTGAGTGTTCTCTCTTCATCAACCCTAAATTAAATGATTACTTCTCCCAATTTAGGCTGATAACATCTCTCTGCTTTGTTAACCCTCTATCTAAAAAAAAAACCCTGAGGCAATAAAGTTTTGCTGAAAATCAAACATCACATCGCAATAAGTAAGCATTATCCTGGGATTACAAAGAGTCTTGAGGAGTGGGAGGAAATGTTCACTGCTTAATTATATCAGGTATTGTTTTTCCATCCTCGAAGCACCCACGCAGCTTTCATTATCTTAATTAAACTTCCTTGTATTATTGTTATTACAGTTACTCTTTCAATAGTTGACTGAAGTATTCCCCAGCACTCTCTGCATATAGAGGAGGAGAAGCTCGGAGCGCTCGCAGGCGCCCTGAGTGTCACTCCGGATAAAAGTTACAGTAAAGAACCAAAAATGTAATATGTCATGTAAATGTACATTGCATGCAGTATTCATGCTGCTCTCTTTCTCTCTTGACTGTTTAAACTTTAATGGCTGCATATGGCTGAGGAAGTGCATGTGCTTGTTAAATATATATGTCCCAGGTTTAAAAGTAGAAAATGTATACGTTTGTGGAAGACAAAAAAAGGATGTTTAATTGGAAGGAAGAGCGTGCAACCGATTCAAACCGGGGATTGAGAATGTGCAGGATTTCTCCAAGATGAATTGGAGACGATTTGAGAGGACATGTATGCTTTGTATTCTCACTGTGCTCGGAGATGCGTGGCTGAATGGTAACATCTCTCTAACAGATGCACATCGAACAGCAGTGAACCGTAAGTGCTCGAGGCCCCCCGAAATTTTTGAACCTGAAAATTCTTCAAAGTCCAAATTCATATTAGCTTAATTTAATCACAAATATTGTCGCTATTTCAACAACAATATAAGGTGATGCCATTTAGATGAAGAGATACATGGGTTATAGCACAATGTACTGTTCAAGCTCACTGGGCCGGATAAATAATGATTGCACACATGTCATGGACGTGTAGTGCATCAAGAGTCTTGAGAGGTTTTCAAATAATAGTGCTCTAAAACTCAAAGAGCTTTGAATGTGAGCACTGACAAAGAGGAGAGACTAATAATTCACAGGATCTCTGTTTGGGCTGAGGGCTATCCAGCTCCTTTTGCTTTAACACTCAGTCCTGTGTTTCGCTGAAAAGTCTCTATACTTTGAAAAAGTGGGCTTAAACTGGACGACTGTGAGGATTCACTATGTTGAGCAAGATCAAAAGTACTTTAATAGGTAGAAAAATGTTAAATGGAGCAAACATTACAAGTCTTATAGCAGACCTCGGTTCTATGTTGGTCAATGCAGAAGTTATGAGGGCTGTTTGCCTGGTTGCAGCTGTTATAGTCAGTGACATTTAAGCTTTGGGGGATGCAAATCTTATGCTAAAGCTTTGGAAAAATGCAGCTTATTTTGCAATCATTAACAACAGAGTTTTTCAAAGGGGTAGAAAGCACAGTAGAGCAAACTGACTCGAAACTTATATGAAGGTGAATGTGGGTACCAGTTTTGTGCTGAGGCTACATATATCTGAGATGATTTTATCTTAGATTTATAGAAGTTTATTCATAAGCCTCACTGATCTATTAAGACCCCTTTATGTTTTTTTTTTTCAGAACTCCCACACTTGACTTATAATTTGTTAATTTTAGCAACACTTGAGACACATGAAGAGCTTGTGATTAACATTGTGGTTTGGTTAAAACCTTGGCAATACATATATCGCAACAAGTCGCATATCCAGGATGACCGGGCTTCAAATAGGAGTGTGTTTCTCCTAATGGACATTGTTACTTGTGTCATTTGCTGTTTCTCTTAAATTACTGTTGTAACTCTCATTTTTAAGACTGACTTGAGTCTGACCATTTGGACTTGAACTCTGACTATTAGGGGGTCAAGCACTGACAGTATTTTTTGTGTAAGACCCTACAATTTATCAAGTTTCAATAATGGCTGACACGTGTGTTCACATACATGCAGGTCCAAATGCTATCTTGTTTAGAAACAGTTTCTGCCAGGATGCCTAAACTCAGATTTAGGAGAGACTCCAAAATTAACTTGGACTCAGGGTTTGGTGACCTGACTACAGTACTGCCACTGGCTATAAACACAAAACATATTTATTATAAAAGGGTTTCACAAATAGTGTATGTGGTAAACTTCACACAGGTCTCTTCATATCATTAAGACGATGCTGACAGACATCCTCTAAAAAGTGTCATACAAATACTGAAAGTCCTCATACTGACCAGGACACAAAGTAAAAGTCCTTATAGAGTCTGAACATATATCAGCTGGTGAACTTATTTTGGATTGTGAACCTTCAGCTCTAAACATCAATTGTTGCTGTGACCCTTAAATTATCCTAGTTGTACAGAGCCAGCTGTCTTTTATTTCGTAAAACTACCTCTTGTGTTTTATCTCATAACACTTTTTTTCTCTTTAAACAGGATAAAAACATCCATTATATTAAATTTTCAGAGGAGCGTTGTTTTTTCAAATTTTCAGGGTCAGTGTTTTGCTCTTTTATTTGGTACCTTACATTTATCACCCTCTCTTGCTGATATTTCTGAAGTTTTTTGTGCTCTGCTGATTCCAGCCAGTGATCCAAACATGAGCAAAGAAAATTATTTGGTGTTTTTGTGAACTGCCACTATCTCTTTTTTGCCTGAATAACAAATGTGTCTGAATCCAGTAGGCCAGAAGAAGGTCAAATTATTTCTGGGTCAGAATATAATTTATGGTTTATGCGATGATAGTGATCTTCTGTTCTTGTGAGATAATTGTTTGCCGCTCCCTTATTTTTTTTCCCCCTGTTTTTTCCTCTTAGTCATATCGTCTTTGCTGCAGTGGCCATGGTTTGTAGGGTCACAGCTTTAAGTCAGTGTTGTTGATAAAGCTGTACCATTTGCATGCACAGAAAATAACTGTTCTGAGTTCAAAATACACAGTGAAGTGATACCTGATGCATGAAATGTTTTCACTCAATATTCATTGCACTTAAGTTCCTGTATAATTACACCAGCCAATCTGTGTATGATGGAGGCTTGTTAATCACTGCAGTAACAGAATGTATATACCTAAGAACCAGATTTCTCTCTCTCTCTGGTCACTTACAGAGTATGTGTCAGGTTATCAGATGCAATAGAGGGATAAGGAAACCTTTATAAGAATCAAAGTTTCATCATAAAATATTCGCACAACTATCAACTGTTCTGCCATTGGGACATAAAGTGCACAGATGTTGATTTTGCTCTAAATTTGAGAAGAGTGTACAAACATAAATTATGACACCATTACTTGAGTCTCTGAACCGCATCTCTCCACTCAAACTAACATTCAATGATTCAGTTTTATAAGCTTTGTAGCGTTAAGAGTAAAATGTTAAAAAAAAAAAAAAACACCAAAGCTGTGGTCATAAGTCATTCAAGACAGATTCAGGGTTTTCATCCAATCAGAATAAGCTAAGTTCTGTTTGGCTGCAAACTAATCAGAGAATTGTCATTTTTTAATTTATCTGTTAGAGGGCTTTTTGTTTCATAGCTTTGTTTTAACTTATTTTAGTATGATTATGTTTTCTATTTTAAGTGTCGTTTCCTGTGTATTTTACCATTATGTCCCTGTTCTCCTCGTATATGTATATTTTTCATCATTCTTTCTTTATGTTCCCTAATTACTGTCATTAGTTTTACTTGTCTTGTGTCCCACCTGTTGCTCATTTTCAAGAGTGTATATAGTCTTTATGTTCTATCTCTGTGGTTTTTCTGATGGATTTTTGGACTTTGTTCATGTAAGTTTTGTTTGTTTTTTGTTGCCTTTTGCTCAGTAACTTTCTTTTAGTTTTGTCTGCATTTTTGGGTCTTCATCTTTATGTATTTTTCATGACACAGACAGTACCAAAATAAGTAAATCGGCTTCACTTCAGGGTGACGATACGTCCTTTTGAACCTGAACATGTCCCCTTTTGGGGGGCTGTCTGGGCTTGTCTGGGGAAGTTTATGAAATCCTTCAAATGTCCAGGGTTTTGGATGGAAGTTTCAAGTTTGTGTCACGTGAACTTACTGAGTCAGAAGCGGGTAAAAGACACTCGAGCCAACTCGAAAAACTCTCAACATTAACTTTGTGCGACTCCATGAATAGGCCCCTGCGTAGTCGTGTCCTCTTTTTGATGACTCATAATATGGTCAACCTACTATACTGTCTTCTTATTTATAGTCTAGGTTTTTTACTCATTAGCGACTTCATTTAAGCATTTTTGGCTGAGTTACTTTGCCGCTAACTAATGTCTATAGAGATATGCACACCACACACACCAATGGACAGAAGCCAGATAAAACCAAAGTCCCATGAAAGAGAGACCAAAGTCAAACTCTCAGAGTAGGTTTCTTTAACAGGCAGAAATCCAATAACAAAGTATCAAGGCCAAGTCTGATTAAATCTCAGCCAAAGAAAGTAAAGACAGCTTAAGATCCTTAATTAATATAATCTCACTACGAGATGAATCAGCTCTCCGAGACATATGGCCTTCATAGTGCTCCTTATAACTTTAAATCAAACTCTAACTTTCTTAATAAGATGAGGCTTGAATGAATACTCGTAGCCTATAAGTATGACTTGACCATGAAAGTTTGCTTCAGCATGTTCCTGTATTGTTCATCAGAGGATGAAGTTTTCCCTATCCTCCAGCTCAAGCTGTTCTGTGTTTTATTCAAGAGGAAATCTGTTTGCTCAAAGAGCTATATCAAACAACACTAATGAAAGATGATGTTCGTCAATAATTAAAAAAAAAAGCCTGTAATGAAAAGAGGATTATCTACAGTTTTCACATTTTCCCTGGTATAAGAGACGGTATGGAAGACTTGATTAAAGTGAGCGTGGTTGTTGTAAACATACAGAGGGCCCACAGCTCCACCTTGTTTCATCTGTTATATTATGTCTTCATTTCTCTATTTTCGTCTTTTTTTTACAGAGGTATGTCACAATCCGCTGGTACACGGTCTACTGCCGTCCTCCTTCAGAAGCTCTTCACAGCTGTCTGGCAGTCATGGCCCGGGCTTCGCTAAGCTGAACCGGAGAGATGGTGAGAAACAAGAACGACTGCAAACGATATGCATGACCAATACTGATTTATTCAGATTTATTGTGGTTAGTTCATATGAGTAAAGTGGGGTTGTAAACAAAGACTTTTTACATTGAGATTCCATCTCATTGTGTTGCTTCACTCTAGAACACTATCACTAAAATTAGTAACACCATCACTATTGCCGGGTGATTCTTACCTGAAATAATATACCCAAGAAAAAGTACTTGCCATCAAAATACTGTATATCAAAATAGGACAACAAATGACAAACTAAAGTAATTTTCTTCAATTTTTAACTGTGCAATGTCTGTAAAAATGCAACAAAATAACTGAAATTAGGCATTCATCAACAAAAAATTCCTTAAAAAAAATTATATAGGAACTGTAAACTTTGTTTCTTCGCCACCCATTCCTGGGCATCTGAGTCTTCCCTGGTGAAGACTCAGGGTCCTTGGCACAATAACATCTGCAGGAGAGAGAACCAAAATATGTCCTATTTTGAGTGAGTAAAAATGATCAGCTGACTAAAATATTTCTTATCACCGTATGAATTTCCTTGAAAATCACTTCTTTGTGATAGTTATTCATAACCACTGCGCTAAATAAAGAGCACGCAAATTCCAGGCCCACTTTTGACTGACCTTATTCCCTACATGCAGCTGTCAAATCCACCTAAACCTACTTCACTGTGAAAATAACCCAAAACACTTGCCTGTAAGAAAAAGCAGGTTTTGGATCCGGGAAACAAATATACCCTCAAAGATGTCAAAGGCAACGCTGAAGCTACCGAGGGACCCATGATACTCAGACAAACACAACATAATGAAAATCACGTAAACATGTTTGGTTGGGTGAAAATCACCCGCGAGAGTGTTCTAGGGTTAAACAGAGCTCTGGCACCACCATGTCTTTTTATACATTAGTAACTTGACATTCACAGGGAGGAGCAATGGTCTGAAGGGTTTTTTTTTGTAACTACAATACTTCCAGAACCAGGAGGACATTAAGTTTTGTCCCTGCAGGTGTCAAGTGTCCAAAATGACTCAGCTCTTTTTACTCTATAATTCCACCACTCAGGTAAAAAAAAAAAAAAGAATGTTAATACACAATATTTTGTCAAGCTGGCCGAACTTTCAAAAATTAATGCAAGTTTAATCATATTGTTGTGTAGCCCACACACTACCTGCTGATATCCAAGCAGAGGAGGAAGAATTGAAACATAACAACTGAAGCAAACTTCTATGAAGGATTTGACTTTGAAGTAAATGTAGCTTGAACTTTGGGGCTACTACAAACCTGAAAGATAGTCGTCCGCTGAATGTGCAACTTCAGCTACTAGATAACATCAGATTTAAATGACTTAAAGAGTTTCTAGTTGAAGAGAAATACGGCATAAGCATGTCATCATCACAAAGAGTCAGTATGCGATTGTTCACAAGAAGCAGGCATTCCCTGAGCTCTGTGACACATTTATCTCCTCCTCAACTTGACAACCTATTACTACCTCTGAACATTTAGCTGTTAAACATCAGTAAATTATTTCTTCATTTCAGTCCTTTTTTTCCTCTCACTTCAAGTCAATTTTCCTGCAGTGTTTTAGCAGGTTTCGCAGATAAAACAGCCTGTAAAAGGAAGCTCCCTTCTGTTTCCGTCTCAATGTGCTGCTGCAGCACACACCTCACCTCACGACTTACTTCCCTGCAGGACAAGCTGCACGAATCATCAAAGACGAGTCTCAGCTGGATCCACAAGCTGACAGACACCTCAGGGTGACTGATGGACACACAGGCTGAGCCAAAGAGTATGGCGCTTATTACTGCCATTGTGCTGTTTTAGAAATATGTTGCTCATCACGCCTGCTGTTAACACTTAGCTGTTGTCACCAGAAGAAAAAGAAACCCATATTCAGTGACAGCGACAGAGAGAATACTCAACAGCATTTCAGCATGAGCTGGCACAAGGAGTCCACATTCCCACAATAGACACAGATCAATCAGGAGAGCTGGGATGTGTTTGTTTTCAACACAACAGGAGATCTGGCTAATTTGAACCACTTGGAAGTCTGCAGGAAGCACAGCCTGCAGGTTTCTGTTTCTTTGGTCTGTTTGATGTCAAAAGCTGTGAGCAAACATACCCAGAGTGTGCCTTCACTTCATTCAACCTGCTCTGTCTGTTTACAGATCGAAGTTTGATCTGCTTCAAAGAGGATTAGATGCTTATAAGAGACGATCAGACATAGATGAGTGGTGAAAGTAAGTTATTATCTGCTCGGAGAAAAACAAGAAGCGGAAAGGAAAAAGTCACCTGACAAAAAAATGGGAGAGAAGGCAGAGTGACAGGCGCTGTAGTTTTTGAACATATTTTTTTGGTACTCAGAAGGAGGGAAATTCAGAGCTTACAGATAGAATTACATCAACTTTGCATGAGAACTGTGGAAGCACATTTTGGCACTGAGAAGCCTTAATAGGGCACTGCCACTTCCCATGATTTTGTAACCTTATTTATTAATGCACATTTGAGGCATATATTCATACACACAAAAGACTATTGGTAGGTTTATTTTGAGTAATGCTCATCGAGACACTGGGGACAGTTAAAGAGGTCTTATACACTGCTCATTCAAGTGTAATCAGCAACTCTGAAAAACCTTGTTAAATTTATTTTGGCTATTTGGAACTCATTGTTATAACAATTTGGGTTATTTAGCTTATACCAGGGAGTGGAAAACCCAAACAGATCAAATCAATTGGCTCTATTGGTGATCATGTTATAGTGCAGAAGTATTACTTCTGTGTTTCTGAATCAGCCTGAATTAAATCCCTCTTATAGATCAGCAACAGTTCTCAGTATGATCTGGTGAAGGTGTATGACATTATGAGTGGATGCATTATCTGGCATATGGTGTCAGTTTAATTGTGAATCCACCTGTTTTCAGTTAAAGATTGTCAGATACAAGAACATTTTAACAACCACATAAAAGCCCCAAATGTTAGCTGGTATTCATCTTGTTTTTCAGCTAAAAAGACAACATGGAAAGAGTCTGTGATAGTCCATTTCCTGATTACAGTCTTTGACCTCCAAGAACTCTGAAAAGAAAGTTAAGGGGACAGTTTCCGGTGAATGGGGTTGCATGAGGTACTTGTACATAGTAAGTGTGTTGTCCACATGTGGTTCTGATCAGCCTAGTGCTCTTTCACTATGAATTAACAGTCTCAGGACAGCAACCCAGGTATGCAACAGGATGTAGGCACCCTCATAGGCCCACTTATCCAGCTCTGGTGGCTTGATGACCTTGGTCTTTTTCCAGTCCAAGAGGGTATTCTTTAGACTTTTTCTCTCTTTTTTTGCTGACACTCTTTTGTATAATTATACTTCAAAAAACCTTACAAATGTAGTACAATTTCTGCATTTTACCCTTGTTTTTGTGAACTCTGCAAAAATAATATAAAACCACATTTAAACAATTTTCAGAAAGTCATAAGCACTAAGCTTTCACTGTCACCAAATCTTTCACTCTCTTCTTTCGCACTGGTGGGGCTATGCTGAGCTTGTTAGTAATATTATTGCCTTCTCAGTGATTTCTTGAAAACAGTTGCAGCTCAGAGTGATTGATTAATTCATGCTCATCACAGTACTTGAGTTGAATGATGGTTTAGAAAAGAATGTCAGCAAATCTATTAATCTAATTCACAAAACATATGGGATTCACAATGTAACAACAGACATCAAAATAGACATCAAAACAGCTTTAATGCTAGCTTCTCTCTTCAGAAAACACTGAATAAATTACAAACCTCAGCATGTTTTCATCTTGTCCAGCTGCTAACACTCCTCGTCTTGGAAAGTTGTCCTCCGAGGGGCTGCTTTGTTTAGACTTAATTTAACAGCAAAATGTAAGTAGACTCTTGTAGAAAACACTGATTTGTTAGAGAGAAACAGTGGGATACTTGTTCTTCTCTGAAACACACTACAGGGCTTATGCACTACTTTACAAACTCGTACTCATGGAGGAATATTGTCAATAGTGCTTTTGTAGATCTTATAGAGGCATCAATAACCTTTTCAATCTGTTTCATAACTAGCTGAAAAATTTCCCATATTCACTTTAAATTGTAATCCAAGTTCTTGACCAGTCTTTTGCTTCATCTTTGATCAATAATCCTACCACAATGTGTGAATTTATTTTTTAGGTGACATGTTTTGTCATTCAGATCATCATAATTATTGTATTAGAAGTTGTCAATAATTAGGTTGATCATAGAATGCATGTGGATTAGATTTTACCCCTGTCAAAACCAAGGTCTACATTTCATGTTGACTTCAAGGTAAGTCAAATGCCATGATTAGAATTTATTCTCTTACTTTTCAGCTATTCTTTCATCAACTGTCAGATATAATAACAACAGTAAATCCTGTAATTACGTGCCTGAAACAGGCCTCACAGGACCATTAGGCAGGATGGGACCAAAGATCTTGATAGCAGAACAAAGATCAATCCCTAATGAGTATCATAATACCTGAACTGGTGTTTTTTAGACAAAGTAATTTAAGTGTCACAAAGAGTCAAGAGTTGACTGCTGTGAGTCTTGTTCTTATGCAAATATGTATTGTTGATTAATCAAAACCCCCCCCAAAAGAAATCTAATTTCTCACTTTGTCATATTTTTTAGTTTGCACTAAGTTTATACCATGGCACTGCAGGGCTCTGTCAATCTCTTGTCTCCACATGTACCCTGACAGAACCGGTCCGTCTCTCTTCCTGCCTCTTCGCAGAATAACAATGCATAATTGATAGCAGATGGGACTATTGGTTATCTCTTCACTCGTGGTGAAGCTGTCAGCTTGACCAGTTTTGTGCTGCAATAGGGTTTTGTTCTGCTGCCTCCCTAGCTGCAGTCTATATTTGAAAACAATGTTAAGACATTGCAACCATCTGCTTCCATCTGTCCAGAAGTTTGCAGAGCTAGTTCGTTTAACCACATCTCAAACTGGACAGGCTGAACCTTGAGCGAGGCCTTTACCTTAGGTTCATAATAGTAATATCTTCAAGATTTATTGTAAGTCATCCCAGTCTCTAGGGGCCAAAATGACAATAAACTATAACTATACACTTTAACTACTATACTATGATAAACAGGATAAAATGTATTGAGGATACTGCAGAGCTAAGGCTGTTTTCATCAGCACATTGTCGACAAACAAAAGTAATGTGTGCATAATGTGTTTTGGGGTCATTGGTAACACTTTACTTGAGGCTCTATAACCCATTATAAATATATGTATAATGCATTATAATCACGTTATAGCACTATGTAACTATAGCTATAAACACTGATAAATGATCATAATGCTTTATAACAATAATCATAACACATTATAAAGCATTTTATCATGACTTACAAGGTCAGGTATAATAATGTGTTATGCTCATTGTTATAAAGCCGTATGATAATTCATGAGTGTTTATAATGATAGTTATATAAGTTTATAAGCAAATTATAACACATCATAAATACATGTATCATGCAATATCTATGTGGACATTGTCAGTGAGTTATAAACAGTTATAATACATTGTAATGCCTGACCTTGTATGATAAAACAAAGTCATGATAAAATGCTTTATAATGTGTTATGATTATTGCTATAAAGCATGATGATCATTTATGAGTGATTATAACTATAGTTATATAGTGCTATAACGTGATTATAACGGATTACAAATATATTTATAATGCGTTATAGAGATAGGCGTCAAGTAAAGTAATCAAATAAAGATTAAAAGAATAGAGTGACATGTCATCAGGGTTTAAATTATGTCACCTGTGAGTTTATGTGCTGACATGAGTGTTGCAGACACTGCAACAGTGCAGTGGACACCCACTCGTCACACATATGGTTAAAGTGGAAGAAAATCCGATTCATTTAATAAAGCCCATAAACAGTTTTAATAAAAGGGACCAAAAGTGCTAGTTAAAGGAAGGATTGAGTTTATTTGGGCTTAAAAAAAAAGCATTAAGATGTAAAAATTTGAAGGTATGCATTAGTGAAATCAACTCATGCAGTCTGGTTTTCTGTCACTATGGCACAATGTCACTTTTGAATAGCTCAGCACTCACAAACCGTCAGATTTTAAATTATTTAGTGTGTCTGCATATGGTCCCCTGCTGTGGTTCTCAGATTATATGTAGGTTTTCTATGAACTGCGACTTTAATATTGTATAAAGTGTGCTGTGTTGACCATAAATGGCTCAGCTGTAGCTTATAGAGTTAACACAACAGATTGACAGATTTGACTCTTTCATATATAAGATCCAAGAAATATGTCGATAAAGACTGTGCATACAGGGCTCTCAGTCTGGGGTCACGTTTTTGTTTGCTGATGTCATGTTTCTCTGTGTAAACGCACACATGCTGA
The DNA here is from genome assembly GCA_962446985.1 of Xyrichtys novacula. NCBI lineage: Eukaryota > Metazoa > Chordata > Actinopteri > Labriformes > Labridae > Xyrichtys > Xyrichtys novacula. The sequence continues at coordinate 16,888,441 of OY660874.1, read as the reverse complement.
AACTTTTGTTCCTATAATGTTGTCAAATCGCATTAATGGCTTGGTAGTGAATACACTGTTTTTAATAGCTGAGTCCTTAATCCTACTTTAAAGCAGCAGAGCATGTTTCTATGAAGAGTAAAAAATTTAGTCAGCACTTTGACTGATATCAAGGTGTTTCTCTCTCTTTCCAGGAGCTGGAGGATGGTCTCCTCTGAGTTCAGACAAATATCAGTGGTTGGAGGTCGACCTTGGGGAACGGACACAAATTACTGCTGTTGCTACGCAGGGTCGCTACGGCAGCTCTGATTGGCTAACAGCCTACCTACTGATGTTTAGCGACACGGGGCACAACTGGAGACAGTATCGGCAGGAGGACGGTATAGGGGTGAGTAAACAGTTATACACAGTATAGTGAAAATGTTCATTTTGTTGTTACTCAACTTTTATATGCTCTATTTTATCTATAACATATAAAATTACTTAGGTGTTCAAGCTATTTTGTTTTAATCATTTTGAACCTCTTCAGGGCTCCCCCACAAACAAACAGCTGCTGGAATAGAGTAGGTGAGTTGTGTTTAGTCTCTTTGCTAAAGAAATTAGGCAAAGCTAAAAAGATGTTTGGTGAGTAGTGCTGAGGCTGAGACCCTATATGTGCTGTTGATGAAATTAGGTGCTGTTCTGAGCATTATTTGTGGCTATAGAGCAGCTTTTTGGTTGAGGTGTGTGTGTGTGTGTGTGTGTGTGTGTGTGTGTGTGTGTGTGTGTGTGTGTGTGTGTGTGTGTGTGTGTGTGTGTGTGTGTGTGTGTGTGTGTGTGGCACCTGGGACAGCTGTGTATTGCTATCCTGCAGTCGTTACTAAAGTTTGTATAACTCAGTGGTTCTCAAGTCCAACACACCTGATTCAAATGATCAGCTCGTTATAAGCCATTCCAGAGCTTGATAACGAGCTGATCATTTGAATCAGGTGTGTTGGAGCAGGAAAACATCCAAAACATGCAGGACAGTGGGCCTCGAGGACTGGACTTGAGAACCACTGGCCTAGATGACTGGTCTAACACCAGGTTACCACAGGTCTAAAAATGAATGTTGTTATGTCTAACTCTGTGTTACGGTGTGTTTGACCCTAAATTAATTTTATGCCGTATTATCCCTTTAATGCAGACGTTTGACAGTAATTCAAATCTAAGAATACTATAATGCTGTAATGTTTCTTGAAAAGTGATAAAAACTTTTGTTTAAAGTCTGAGAGTCACTAAACCCAATAAACTATGAAAAGATATGTTGGCACAGACCTCCAGTACAGCTGCAGTCTCTTTAAATCATTTTTATTGTAGCCCTTTAGACTCTTCCACTGAGCAGGATGCTCTGCCAAAAGTTTAAAATATACCCCAAGAAATCACTCAGTTTATCAAGTGCAAAGGACATAGCATCTCATTTACTCATAGAGTTACTTTTCTGTGTAAGGTTTTATGTAGAGACTTGTGGAGTCAACCTCATAACACTTAACGTAGCTGATGGAGGCAGTCAAGCACTACCTCACAGCTCCTGCTGCAGACCGACGATTCTCCCTATTACAGTGATGCTGTGACAAACAGCTTCAATTTAAAGCAGATGAGAGCTAAGACTCTCACAGTGAGGGTAAAACTAATGTCAGGCTGAGACTCCTTCATAGAGAAAGAGAGCAGAAGAGGGGCTTAAAAGCTTGTTGATTTTACACTCAGCATAAATCAGGACAAATCCTCAGCGTGTCTCACAAGTCCCTTCAAAGCTCTACATATTAGTCAGCCTTCTTTATTATAGCTTTTGGGAACAGTCTTGACTGCTGAGCTGCTTCATCAGTCACAATTCCTCCAGGACCTCTCTTTCTTTTGAGCTTAAAGGCCAGAGTTTGCGTGGCTGCGTAATGCTCTCTCGTCTTCTAATTTCCCCCTCTTCTCTCATCTTCTCTCCTCTCCTTTTTCTCTCGCTAGTTTCCACCGCAAAGGTGTAAAAGAACAGATGGTTGGGAATATATACCGTCATTATCAGGGAATATAACATCCCTTAGTGTTAATGGAGGTAAAGTAAGTGGAAGTATATCATAGATTTCCCTACTGGACAGATAAGGATGCAGATTCTGTTAATGAGCATCATCTTGAGATGCGAATACGGACTCTAATGTGCCACAAGAGCCACAAAAAGGCATTAAGAGAGTGCTGTAAGAGACAGCGTGGGGGTTGCAGGAATGGACGTGGGATACATTTGACTTTATTGATCTAGTTGCAACCTTTCCTGATAGTGTAATGACTTTATAATTTACTTTATGACTTACATATTTTATTATGGGAATGAAGTGTAAATGTCCATGAACCAGAAAACCCACTGTGCAGTTTGGACCACAAAGACTGCACCATTTTCAGAGTCTGGATAGTTTTCCTTTACAACCCTTCACACTAAGATGTTTAACTGAGTTACAGTAATCAGGATATTTGATATTTTTGTTAGTATTTTCTATTTGATCTCTTAAAATGTTTGAAAAAATGGCTATATGTTTTTGTTGGCAATTAAATTGTATTCAGACTTTTTCCACACATTTTAGGTCATACAATGTCCTAAATAGTTTAGAGAAACACTAGAAGATACAGGGTGCTAAAGGAGAAATATTCAGCAACATCTAGCAGTCAGACTCCAGCTTTCCCAGCTGATGAGGCTTTAAAAGTGATTTTTGATTTGTGATGCATGAATACTATGATATCCCATTAGTAAAGTTTTTACCGTTGAAAACTTCCATTGATTAAAAAAAAAAGTGCACAATAGCCACTTTTTCTTCTTCTTCTTCCTTATCTTCCAACCGGTGCATTTCTTATAGCCACCGGCTATATACACAAACCTATATATTACGAGTTTGTTTGTTCTCTGTGACTGTCACTCAGGGAGAAATAACGTTCTTCTCATTTTATCTTATCTTACCTTATTTTAAAAAACCTGGGCCCTAAAATGGGTGCAAGTTAGTTAGCTAATTTCACAATGTACATGTCCTGGGCATAAAACTGTGTGTGGATAGATAATGACAATGACACTTATGCTTTTGGCTAAAAGGATTTATACTGGGCATACCACGGGCCCACAGTTTTTTTTTTTTTTTTTTTTTGTGGAAAGGAAACCACCTGACTCTCTGCTGTTAATGTGTTTTTACAGGCATTTCCAGGGAACAATAACGCTGACAGTGTGATCCAGCACAAGCTCCAGCACCACGTTATTACTCGCTACGTCCGCCTGATCCCTCTGGACTGGAATCCAAATGGTCGGATCGGACTCAGACTGGAGACCTACGGATGTCCGCATGGTCAGTTTGAGACATTTTATATCCAACAGTGATGGTCAGTGACTGAGAACAGGATAGTGGAGACGACACAAAATACATCTTCCATGCTTTAAATAGTCATTACATTTTAGTCAAGTATAAAAAATATCCAGAAGGTCTTCAATGTCTTGATTTCTTGTGTGTTAATAGGGCAGATTGATTGAGTGCAAGTCTGCTGCAGTAAAAGCATGAGTTTAGACCCTAAATGTGTCATGCAATCATCACCAAAAAGCACGATTCAGTGTGGCATTTTTACAACTTGAGTTGGCGTCAGAGCTATTTGAAATGAGTTTGTCTTCTCGCCTCCATCCGTGTCACTAGGTATTTTTAATGTGTTAGTATGCCAAGATGGTGCATGCTACTGGAACAACCTTTTGAAACCATTATTCAGTTCATTTAACATCAGCGAGGCAGCTCAATTATTTATCTATTTGATTTTTCTAAATTCATATCTCACTCACTCTCTGTATTTAGTTGTTTCATCCAAACTTGAGTCAACTTCAAGTTTCTAATGTGCCAATTAAAGATAAGGATAGCAGACATCTTCTTTACACGGATACAACCTTAACTAGAGATAAACAGCAGATGGGGGGTGGCAGCTTCTTTGGTTTGATCTGGAATGAGCAGCAGGGGTGGCAAACAGCAGGGGGGCACCTGTCACCTGCTGGACAGGTGAGGAATGAGCAAATGAAAAACAGGAACAGCATGCGGAGAGACCAAGTAAGACCAGTGGGGGAAGGAGGACGCTCAGCAGCTGTGGCAATGACAGCATTAGAGGACCGGTCTTTCTACTCAAGTTTCATCGTCCTAACTTATGAAGTGGATTTAGAATAAAATGTTCTTTGAGACTCTGGTTTTCAGATAAAATATCTTTGAGAAAATGCTGGAAGTTTTTTTTATTTTATTTTTTTTGTTTACTTAAAAGGTCACTCCCACGATTAAGAAATGGTAACCCATCTTCGTTTCATAGTCAGATTAGAAGAAAGAGTTTTACAGTTTTATTTGTCTGCACAGCTGTCAGCAGCAAAGTCTCAGAGTCAGTGGATGCAATAATTGATGCATCCGAGCTGACGTTTCTAATTTGATGCTCGGATAGCGACAATGAAGGCGTAAGATTTGTTGCAGAGTAGCACTCAGCAGAGAGGCGATGCTGCTGTATCATTTCACCCTGGGTGTCATGAAAGTTACTTTGCTTATATCAAATACACAGACCGACAGTCTGTGTTTAGTATGACAATAGGTGAAAATACAAAAATACTGATGCTCCAGTCCTTCAATTTAAGGCATGTAAAAGTTCAGGCTGCCGGTGTTCTGACGAGGACAACGTCAAAATAAGCGAGGGTCAAAAAAAGTAAGTGTGTAGTCTGTTGTTTTCTTGTTTTCAGACTCTGATGTGCTGAGCTTTGATGGCCGCAGCAGCCTTCTCTTCAGGTTGAGTCCCCAGCCGAGGCAGACGACGAAAGAGAGCATCTCAGTGACATTCAAAACCCTGAGGAACTCTGGGATGCTGCTCCATGCAGAGGGACAGAATGAGCACAGCCTCACGCTCGAGTTAGAGAAAGGAAAGCTGCTCCTGCTCCTCAGGAAAGGTAAAACCAGGAAATCTCTGTACACAGTGTCATGATCACTCCTGATGAATTATGAAGAGGTACTTGTAACCACTATAATTTTGATGAATGAGTCTCTGCTGAGATGCAAGAGATCATGCTACAGAGCCAGATGTTTGCTGCTTGTGATAAGGTATATACATTTATCATTTCTTTGTTCTGATTGAGATGTTGATTTTTGCAGAAATCAGTCAGCTGTAGTGTGGGTAAACTTCACAACACTATTAGATCTATAAGGGGGCAATGAAAACCACAGATTTCAGTAGAGTATGAAAAGAGTTTCTCAGCCACTTTTGCACTTTAGTTTTTATTTACTTATGGGCCTAAAGTCTCTGCCTGAGGACATTTCTACAGACTGAATAAGAAACCCAGATTATCAAATCACTTTCTCAAGATGTTTGAAAATGATGAGGTTGAGGAGGGTCAAATGGTAAATACTTCTTGAAATTTGAAATCCAGTGTTTCTAAAGTTGAGCAGATAAGAAGTCAGGGTACCAGTATTAAGTCATCTTTTTTTAAGATTTAGATTGAACAGATCTGGTTCCTAATTTTGTCGCTGGCGTCTTTCAAACATTCGACATGGTGCAGTGGTCGGCAAAGTGGTCTCACAGCAAGCAAGTTCCTGGTTCCAATCCAGCCCCATCCCACAATCCAGACATGCTTGTCAGGTTAAATGGTCCCTCGAGTTTTCCTGTAGGTACTATGCCTCCTGCCCAATGACAGCTGGGATAGGCTCTGGTACCTAAAATAGCATAGATAATCAGCCATGAACATTTATTTATACTGTTGATTATTGTGACAAAATAGGTCAGTGAAATACTTAAGTTACCACAGATGACATATCCCATCCTGTAGCACAGTGTTGTTTGTGGTGGTTCTCCACTTTTGTTCTGGAAAATAGAGATAAAGTTTCATGTTGACTGTCAGATTAAACTGAAGCAACCAGGACAAGCATGTGAAATAGTGTTTTACAGAAGTGGGAGGATACACTCCAGTTAGCGATGTTGCAACACTCTCTCTAAATTTTCATTTCAACAACTGGGAAATGAGTTTATGTGGGATGTCTCTATTTCTAATACTTATAAGTATGTCATTTCAGAAAAGACACCGTCCACGTTTACATGGGCAAAATTTCTTGATCCGATTAAAAATTTGAGGGATCTGATAATCTGAATCCACTGACCTGCGTACACATGCGCCGAGTTTTATTCAGATTTAAAGCATTTGGACATACGCAGAATTATCTGATTTCGCTAAAACAACTGCAGAAGAAGAGTTGTATTTATGCCTGTGCTGTCAATGAACCAACAAACACGGAAGTGAATAAGTGTTTACATGGACGCATTTCAGAAAACTGATCGGCATAGACCACCCCTTATGACCGGAATACTATTTCTTCTCGATTGAGCCGAATTGGATCGGAATCTTCCGATCGACATATTAACATGACATGTTTTTATTCCGATTATTTGTGCCCTTGTAAACGCAGCTATTGCCTCCTTTTTATGGTCAAAGCCTTTTTTACATCATTTCTATGAGGACTGTCATGATCAAGAGGTCAGAGAGTATTTTCTCTGCCATCGTTTAATTTCTTTTTTTAAGGTTGCCTCTTTTAAAAATGAAAAAGGTTTTGCATTTGATTCCCTTCAGTGTGTGTTCTGCTCTGTCCTCTGCTGTAACACCCCATTATAATTGTAGTGTTCCCCTGTAAGCCCCGAGCAGCCTTCAGGAGCAATTAACTGATCACACTTAAGGCCTCCAGGTTTGCCTGGAGATATACAAACTTTTTTAATTATTAAACTGATTTATTTAGATATATTTATTGTCCCAGAAAGACTACTGCCCCCCCTCTCTTTCATATCCATGGTTTTATATTTCTGTAGCTCTCTGCCTCTGACTCTTTCCTGGGAGTAAACACAGCAGCAATCAATTTCATTGATCTCCGGCCCTCTTGTGAAACTAATGTTAGGTAAATAATGGAGGTATTGGGGGAAAAGAAATACTTTAGTTTGTTTCCTGAATGCTAAGAGAGAGAGGTGCAGAATAATTTAACGGTGAACAAAGATGAAAGTATAAATCCTTTTCTCTGATGTTTGCATTGACATAAAAACGGTTAGTCTCTGTGTTAAGATCCAAAGCTATTGGCCTAATTCGGAAATGAGAGTGCACTCAGGCATGATTTATTGACTGCAAGTGTGCTTGTGCAAAAAAGGACACTCCAAAATGACAGAAGATCGAGGTAAACAAAACTGTTGAATACTAAAGTCCTTTCTTTTATTTTGCTGGGGTTTAGAGCACACAGAGGAGACGTGACGGTTAAGTCTGTTGTGTTTATACACCTAGTTTGCTTATGACTCAATGCAAACGGCTCAGACCACTTCCAAAGTACAGATCACTGAGAGCGTTTTGAGCTATTATTTATGCATGATTAAAAATGTACACTGTGAAAGCTTTCAGTGTATTTTCCTTTCATACCATTGTGGATAAAAAAAAGCAGAGTATGTGAGTATATGACTCATCCTGGATACAGTCTGTCAGCTCAGCTGTCTCAGTAAATGGTGTGCGGTGTGTTACATTTAATCCCACTCCATTGATTCACAATGTTCCTCTCCTCAGCCCGAGCTGATTTACAGAATGTCTCCCTGTTATAGATTCAGCCTTACAGGATTGTAAACATACAGATCAGCTGTCTGATACGATGCAAGACGCTCATATCAGAGAAACCCAGCTGTGCTCAGTTTTTACTGCTCTCAGTTGACTTGCTCTTTTTGGACTCACACAAATACACTCAGCCCCTTCTCTCATGTCTGAAACAAGTCCCAAGTTTTAAGATGCACGACTCTTTAGGAATAAGTTTTTGGTTTGAATGTGTTGAAAGTTATTGTCAGTGAAAGAATACGCTGATTGTGTCGGCAGCCTCAGTTATAAAAATAAACAAGCCGATCTTCAGTATGATTCTGGCAGAACAGGCAGATCTTTGACAGTTTGACACTCATAAGCTGAGATGTAATTTGCATGCATTTGCAGTATATATCTTAGTAAGTAATAACAAACCGGATTAGAATACCAATAAAGATTTTTTTGTAGTTGTTGTTTACTTCTTTGATTCCCAGGCTTTTTAAAAGTCAAAAAGCGTTCAGCTCAGTTTTTTCAGGGCAGCTTGTTGCTTTCTTTAATAGATTTCTGTGTATCCTCTTGATCATTAAAGCTTGAGAGCAAAACTTTCTGTTTGGGTCCATGTCGGCTCCCCATGTGAAATAAGCAGCAACCCTCATCTCTCTGCTGATCTTGTTCTCACCAGCCACGTTAACATGTGCAAAATTTCTTTATCTGATTAAAAATTTGAGGTATCAATAATCTGAATCCACTGTTTATGTGGGTGCAAAATCAAATAATCCGATCATGACGTGCGTATACATGCACCAAACTTTATTCAGATTAGAAACATTTGGACATGCGCAGAGTAAAACAACCGCAGAAGAAGAGTTATATTTACGCCTGTGCTGTCAACAAACACACAAACGCGTTAGTGGCTAACTCCATCCAATTCAGGATTTTTCCCCCTGTTAAATGTTGTCACTAGATGGCGCCCTTGCATACTTATTTTACTGTTTTGGCAACGGTTGCACTGTGCGTGCAGATGTAACATCACCACGCTGTTTGTACACCATGTTATGTTACCGAAAGAGTAGACACAGCACCTGCGGTTGTGTTTTATGCCAGAGTGTTAATAATAAAACCTCCAGTACTGACCTCAATAAATAAACCAAAGGCTAAAGAGTGAAGATCTAGTCAGGTATGAGAGTCACGATCGGAATAAGTGTTTACATGGACGGGTTTCGGAAAACTGATCGGCACAAACTCTCAATTGGAATACATTTTCTTTCCAAATGAGCCGACTTGGATCACAATCTTCCGATCAACATGTTTACATGACGCATTTTTATTCCAATCGGGTGTTTATTCCGATTATTTGTGCCCATGTAAACACAGCTATCATGTTTTTTGACCACATATATCCTTCTTACTTTCAACAGCCACATGCGTCACTTCTTGAGAATCTTTGCAGCGAAGAAAATATAAAATAGCATGTTGTGACTCATTTCTTTTGATAGCTGACGCGCAGCAGTGGTGCCAGACGTTCAAAGTTACTTTATAGAAATAGCATAATTTACTTTGGTAGATCAGCGTGAGGCATCTGTATTATTTCAGTCGTTTTCATAACTAGTGAAAAACTGCAATGCAATGAAATGACAACACTAAAACAACTACAGCGACTGTCATCTGGAAGAAAAATTAAGAAACACCAAAATTAGATTCAGAAATGAAGTGTGCAGCAGCAGACAGCAGAGGATTCAGTGATATTTCTTCTGGCAGTTGTTTGAAATTACCAGAAAAGAAACCTAGGTTTTTTGAATTTGTAGAAGATTCAAAGAGAAGAAAAAAAACAGGAAGTTCAGAATCTTCTTCGAACCCTTGTCAAAAGTCTTCTGAAACCCCAGAGAGATCTAATGAAACCAAAAGCTTCAGCGAACCATCACTGATTCTTGAAATGAAACAAGGACACTTGAGCTTGGGAGCCAGACATGTTTCTCAAGGTTCCTTGTTCCATTTCATGTTTTATGTGCTCTGAGAGCTGCAGCTAGTCCTTGTTCTCTTCAATTATTTCAAGATGGACTGACCCTGCTCCTGAGATTCACTACCATTTATGCAAGTCAGGTGGGACTGAATATCTGAAGCAAAGTAAACAGAGACAACACTCTAAATCCAGTGTTGTGTTAGTGTTTAGAAGACCATCCAGCAGCCAAGTTCTGAACCTGATGGCTGTTAAATCATTCACATTTGTCTTTTATGCTGAACTGGAAATATAAGATGATAAGATGAGCATGTGTGGATTTGGTGGGGAAGAAGCTGCTTAGTGTCGCAGATCGGAGTGATTTCTCTGACCGGTAAGTCAGGTAGTGATGATGCCTGAAAATGCAAAACTGCAACTGCTTCAGTCAGGCAACAAATCTGGATTCAGGCATTCACACTGCTTGTTAAGTTTCACAGCATGCCAGATAAGAGTTGACATAACTCTGTTTTCCTTACAAAAATTCTTATAATAATGCAAATGATGTCTACATTTGTCAGCTAATGATTGAATATACTTCACTCTGTGTCTGTCAATCTTTCCCTGTTTCTTGTCTCCCTACTTCACCAACTTAGTGTCTGTCATATCAGTAATGATTAATGGCTCTGTATGGCCTCTGGACAACCCCCGTTTTTTCTCTCCATCTATTTTTCATCCTACACAGACTATGCGGCCTGTTTTCAAACTGTATTTACTTCATATTTAACTACCAAGGGTATTTAGCTGCTACACTCACCCCTAAATCCCAGCAGAAACTCTGTACTCTGCCAAAACCTTGGGATGAGCAAAGGACCAGCAGTATATTTTGTCACTTATTTATACTTTTGCACTTATTTTTGTATTCCCTTGTGTGTAAATGATTCACTCTCCTTTACCTTACCTGCTTCTTTCTCAGCTTTAGTTTTGAAAGGAAAACTTTGACACCACTGCACCGGTCAAAAACTTAGAAAAACATCTAAAAGTGCCTCTGTGAGAAGAAAACTGGAATGGGGGAAGACATAGAAAGAGCTACATGATTCTTTTAAAACATGAGAAAAGAAATGTGAAGTTGGACAAAAGACTGAATTTCTGCTGAATCAAAATGCACCTTAAATATGCCATAAAACTTATAACCTCAAATATTAGATTTGAATGTGTGTTTACTTATATACAACCTTTTGTTCCAGAGCTTCTTCACCTACTCATCCTCTCTTTTTTCTGCACTCTAGGCTGGAGTTCCTCTCTTGACAGTCAGCATCTGGTGTCTCTTGGCAGCATGCTAGATGACCAACACTGGCACCATGTCTGGGTGGAGCACCACAGCACTCACCTCAACTTCACCGTAGATAAAAGCACACTGTGGGTGCAGATCCCTCAAAAATTCACCCACTGGGACTATGACCAGGTGTGTTTGTGTCTGTGTGTGTTCAAAAACTTCCTCTTGCTATTCACTCTGTTTCAAATTCATCATTTCAGGCCCTTATACTCATGTCTTTTCACTGCACAGATGAGTGTGGGAGCGGAGCACAGCCTTGGCTCTCAGAGGTCAGCTAGGTCACTCAGAAACTTTCACGGCTGTTTGGAAAATCTTGTTTATAACAGCGTGAACCTGATAGACCTCGCCAAGCAGAGAGACCAGCGGGTCATTGTGAAGGTAAACCAGCTCACGGCGTGGTGATGAAAACTTGTTTGTATGTTCATGTAGCATATTACCACTGTAAACACACATTAGTGTTAGTGTTTAGAGTTGGCGTTAGCTAAAGTTGCTGGTAGCAGCTGATGTAAATTTGATTGTTAATTGTTGATACTTCTGTTATGTTGTATATAAAACATTCAGTACAAGCGAGGAAAAATCTCAAACGTGAATGAAAAGGAGCAGAAAGAAGAAAAAGTCTGCCCCTCTTTCATAAGATATAAATCAACAAAACACATAATAAATAAATATAAATATGTTTTACCAAAATACAGCTCATGTAGAATTGAGAGTGGTCGACTTTGGTCCTACAGTTCGCATATACCTGTAGCATACACATGCTAATGAAACACACAAGTGGCTCCAACATGAGGCCTGTAATAGTAGCATTACATGATTGTAGGAAAACCCAGATAGAGGTCAGGAGTAGGACTGTTTAAAAAAAAAAAAAAAGAGCTTTCTGGAAAGACTGAAATAAAGCTCCTGAAAAGCTGAGATTGTAGATTTACTCTGTTGAAGATGGGTTTTCATAAAATGAGCCAAGTAGCTTTACATGATTGGCAGAGATGACTCCCGTCTGCGGCGGTTGATAGCTGACCTTCCTTTCTGGTTCAGTAGTCAGTTTCTCAACCAAAGGGCTGAGCTAAGCAGGAGTACTGTGGGTATTATATGAAGACAAGTGCTTCATACAACCCTAAAAAAGAAAGAAAAGCTGGAAAATTATCTCTTTATCCACTTGATACACAGTCTGCTAGCACAATCCATAACATTTTATAATCTGATTTAAGAATAGACTCAATCTGTAAAGGGATGACTGCTGTCAAATAACTTAAGTAGGGTGAAAAGTTAAAGTCAAGTATTTTTCTTTTAAAAGTTGGAGTGTAGGAGTGAAGAGTAGCAAAAACTAATATTTCTCAAGCAGGTTGAAAATTGTTCCTCGATGCAAAATCTGACTATTTTACAAGTATTATGCAACCTTGTACTCATTACATCTGGAAAGACCCATTCAAATGTCATACACCACACCGAAACAGTTTTCAAATCTGTGGAAATACACTGTGCTTTGAATTTACATTTGAAAGCCATTTTTAAAAAGCAAGCAGAGGAAAAAAAAACAAGGTATACATGCGAAGTTAACCACACAGTCCTCATTTGTATCTTTTATCTTTTAAAACATTTTCTAAAATGTTATCAATTAACTCTTATAAAGTCAGGAAAGATCATTTCACTCATGTCCCTTTACAAAGACTCACGCTTGTGTATCTCTCCCTGTGTGCGAGTGTGTGTTTAAGGGTCGTGTACCACTGAATTTTTACAGCTTTGCATCACTGTGTAAGGCTCTAACTACCCCACAAAGAGCTTTTAAATTTGATGAAGTGTCTGTGTATTGCACGCCTCTCTAAAAATGGAAACTCAGTAGGGACTCTGACACGTATCACATCTCTTCTGGTGCCTCTGCAGAGGATGCACTGCAATTACCTCTACTCAGTTCTTTGAGCACATGTGCAGAGATGTCTGACTGCCCCCAGCCCCTTAATCTAAGTTCTGTTTCCTCTCTTTTTTTGGAGCCCTGTGGATAATAACCTTTACATTTAGCCTTGTAAATCAATCTACTAGTCAATATTCTTGTGTTTTCCAGCTTGAGCAGAATCCTTCTCTGTGTGTCCTCCACCCTCTCCTCTTCTCCATCTTTTTCAGGGTAATGTGACCTTCACTTGCACTGAACCCGTTTCGGTTTCCATGACGTTCACCAGTCACCAGAGCTTCCTCTGGTTGCCAGGGGTGAAAGAACCTTCATCTGGGGATGTGTTGGTGGGGCTTCAATTCAGGACGTGGAACAAAGTGGGGCTATTGCTGACCTTTGACCTCCCAAAGCAAGGCGGTGCAGTCTGGTTGTACCTAAGCAAAGCTAGGCTTCATTTTCTGATACACAAGACTGGCAGGGCGCCGCTGGAGCTTGATGTAGGTCAGTATAACCGAAAACCTACAACTTCTAGTTTTCTTATTGTTTCTCTTCATCCATGCATCTGAAAGTCATAAAAGTTCAGATAATATATCCAACATAGGTAAAAAAGAGCACAAAAACGCTGTGTTTTTGGTTGTGCTTCATGAATTTTACAGGAATGGCTTTATTTTTTGAAAGATTACATTGTCTCTGTTTCTTCCCCGGGCTCTTTGCTGGAAAATCAATACTTTGTTCAGAATAAAGGTTGTGGCATTATGAAAAAGATACTGTTCTTACAGGACCACCAAAACCAGATTTGTACCAAAACTATAAAACAAATAGTGTCAGTGTCGGGAACAGCGACTCTTGAGAACCTGCAAACCCCATGAGGCCACCTCGCTGTGAAGAGTTGAAGCAGTACTCTGAATCCTTATAACACAGCTGAGTCTGACCTCTGACCTCCACCCCAGTTGGAAATTAAAGAGTCGACACAGTGTGTATTTACACACACTTTTGAATGTATCTGTGTGTCCTCAGGCTCAGCTCTCAGTGATGGTCAGTGGCACTCTGTGGAGATGATCTCCAGACGGGGACATCTCTCTGTCTCTGTGGATGGAGATGAAGGAGCCGCTGCTCATGCTAGCCCCTCATTTCTCATTACAACAGGAGGTCCACTCTTCTTTGGTGGTAAGACAGTAAAAGGCAAACACTTCTTCCTTTAACGGCCATTAGGTGCTTGGGGGGGGATGTAATAGTCTACTCTGCGTCATTACACTGGTTTGCTGATGCTTTGGTCCTTTGCTTTGCAGGTTGTCCCCCTGAAGAGAGCAGCCAGCAGTGTGTAAACCCCTTCAAGTCTTTCCAGGGCTGCATGCGTCTGCTGACCATCGACAACATACCTGTGGACTTGATCATGGTGCAGCAGAGGCTGATGGGGAACTACAGCCACCTGCAGATTGATATGTGTGGCATCATTGACAGGTCAGACCTCCCCACTGAGCAAAAGATATAGGCTATTTGACATCTATTTTTTTTAGTCAACCATCTAGATTCTGTATATTTTTGGACAGAATTTAGACTTTGCGCTTTAACCCATAATTAGATAACTATTCATTTCAAAAAGCAACTGTGAGTTGCATAACTGATCTCCAAGTACTTAACCAAAATGATCATGATAGCCGTTTAGCAATATACATTGTTGTATAGATGTAGCCCAGATTTAGACTCGGACTAAACTTGGTCTAAATTTAGATGTCCAAAAAAACGTTCATTTTTAGACCTGTGGTAACCTGATTTTAGACCAGTCGTCTAGACTACATTTAGACATCTATTAGACCTCTTTAAGACCAAAAAGTGCTCAGTGGGTCATTATGTTGAACATATGCTCTTCTAAAAGGTTTTCGACTGTGTTTTCTATTCAGCAAAGTTTGCTTATACCTTACTGTTTGAGGGAGTACTGAGAGATCAATAAGTCACAGTGATACAGCACTGATGCTGTAGAAACAAAGTCTGGGTTTGTTATTGATCTTCAATCTGTTTTCCTTTATCTTCTTTTGTTTACCATTGTTTATTAATTGATGACTACTTTATCTCTCTTTGGTTTTTATTCTACTCAGCTTCTTCTGACAGCTTATTTCATTCTATCTTGTTTTCACTGAGCACTGCTGTCACTTCTCTTTGACATGCTGTTTGACATGCAAAGTAACCTTGAACTTCAATAGTAAGAGAAGATAGTACAGTCTTGTCAGAAATTTGGATTTCTTTTGCTCCTCTTCCTTATTTGAAGCTTGTAAATCTTCCTCTAAAGGCTTTGTGGTTGTTTTCCTGCTGCAGTCACTTGGATAAAAAGGAGATTTATTGCAGCTCAGATTAAGTCTCGGTGTTTCGTGAGATGTTCCCTGGTTAAAGAAACAATCCAGCAATTGTTTCCTTTACTTTTATCAGTGATGTACAAGGTCTGGCTTTCTTTGCATCTTCAAGATGTGATTTGTTTTCTGAAACAGTGGCACTATGCAGTTCCACAGGCATACAGTTAGAGGATCAAGTCGCAATGCTTTTTAAATGTTGTGGGTGTTTTCTCCTCTTGCTGTTGAAATTGTTGTTGCACAATGACTACCATCATTAAAGCCATCTTTCCTCTATGTTACTGAAATGAAATGCATTTAGCGCAAATTTCCAGAGAACTAAATCTATGCAGAGCACTGGCGATTTTGCCCACTGGCCACTTGGAGAAAATCAATATTGTAGACATTTCCATATCCTCGTGTGAGATGAACTAGCTTCCTTTATAGTCTCTTTTCTCTTTCTCTATTACTCAAAATGTCAAGTTGAGCCTCATGTTGTTTCCTTTTTTTTATGTGATTTGATTGTTTTTTTTTCCCCCTCAAATTGTGACATTAGACCCTTTTCTAACTCATCACAGCCCACTGGTACATGTTTTTTCCACAACTTACTCTAAGCAGCTCTTTCTTCCCCAAAAGTGTCAACTTGAACACTCCTTTAGTCTCTCACCTCCAACCCTAAGTGTTCCTATGACCCTGAAACTTGACTGCTCACATACACACTTTATTTATCATTTCGAGACAGAGATACACTCTCTGTAAGTGGCTGGCCTGCACATTTGCAGAAAAGTTAGGCAACAGCAAACTGCCAGAGTTTAAGATGTATTTAATCGCACAAAGGGAACGTAAATAGAGTTCTACACCTGCCTCCATCCTAACCTGCTCCTCAAAGCTAAGAAACTGCTGCTAAAAAGCAGAGCGCCACCTGACCAGCCTGCTGAGTAAGGCTTTTTCTAACATTAAATTTCCCTTTGACTGAAAGATTAAAAATACATGCTGCTCTCCTGCCCTATTTCTCTTTTAGTTTCTCCGCAGTCACAATTTGCTGACCTCATTTCCTCTCCAAATATGTTTACCTAGCCCCTGCCGAGCTTCATTCAGCCTAACCTCATCCCCTTTGTTACACTCTCCCTCCTTTCTCTCCTCTGATCCGTTTCTTAACCTTAATACCTTCACTTGGTTTTCTCTTTCTGTTGCTCTTTTTGAAGTATTTCCAGAAATGTTCTCGTACCCTCTCAGTGTTTCCTTTTTTTGTACCTCTTTTCTCTCTCCTTCCTTTTCACTTCCTTTTTTCCTCTTACTGCTATACTCAGTCCAAGTTTCTAAGGTTAATGAAATAGAAGCAGAGTTCATTTTAATCATGTAAAGATGGAGTTATTTTTGACACGACAGACCACGATAAAGGTCAGGTGAAGTCTGACAGCAAAACAAGACTGCAGAGTACATTTCTGTTTAGAGAATAAGACAGTACTTCAAACCAGATCTTTTCAGCTCACGTCCAACAAAGACAGTAAAAGCTTCTCACCCGACTGTGCAGGAGAGCATTCATAAATGTGCAAATCACTATTCTGAGAGTGATGCTGCAGATGACAGAAACATTTGTGTCTTTGCCTCAGCACTTATCGAAGTAGGGATGTGTTTCTGAGCAAGCATTTCTCCAAAAACTTGTACTTTCACATGCTCACTCTGGTGGAAAGTGCTCGAGCACAGCTATTTTTGAAGAAAGAAAGAGCGTCTACTCATCTTGTTCCAATTGTCCTGCAGCTGCTTTCATGCACTTGAATTAAAATGTGTAAATCATTATTTTATGTTAAATTACTGTTGCAAAGAAAAAACAATGGAAGAGAAGTCATGCATTATTTAGCACAATCCACCAAACATTTGTTTTTGCCCATCAACTTTTAAAAACAGATAAAAGAGAGATTTACTAAATAATTCTGTTTGAACCGTGTCTGATTCTCTGTTGTGTACAGACGTGAAGAACAGAGAGATTCTTTCAGAGCCGTTGGTTTAATATTGTGCCAAATAATAATACCTACCCTGAATATGGAGGTTCAGCGGTTTAGTCCATGCGAGAGAAAGAAGCAGAAATAGACTGACCAACCAGTCAGATGATTTAGAACTATTTGGAGAAATTATTCACCAAACTTGTTTGATGATAAATGATGAGTCATGAGATGAGTCAATATATCTGTCTCCTTTCCACAACATACAGTATTACTCATGCTTTCATTGCAGTGACAATACAGACAGTACGGTCATAAACCTTAACCGTGGCGGTAAAGATATTTATGGTCAGAGCCCTCCAGGTTCAGGTCACGGCTAAAAAACAGAAAAATCTTCAAGTGGAAGCTTTTGTAAATTTCTCTTCATGCTAAGCTCACCTCATAACTGTTTTACTTTCAGATTAAGAATTGAAATACTGACACTTGGTATACATTTAATAAGGTTTGATCTTCCTAATTCTTGAACAAAATTTTTTACCTCTGAATTGTGTTGGTTCACTTCTTGGCTTTGTTGGCCTTAATAGTTTTATTTAAGTCATTTCTTAAGCACTCCTGTTTGAGCTTTTTATGTGAGTTCTGACCTGTTTCTGGCACCAAACAGGTAAATTAAATATACCTTAAAGGGATATTCCGGCGTAAAATTAATTAAGGGTCAAACACACTGTAACACAGAGTTAGACACCCCTTTAAGAGACCAGTATTGCCGACCGCTTGCCTCTCTAGTTATACCAACTTCAGTAACGGCCGCACAATAGCAATACACAGCAGTCTATGAAACCACACACTAACAAAAACCACAACGCCACTCGATAGCCACAAATAATGCTCAGAACAGCACCTAACTTCATCAACAGTATATATAGGGTCCCAGCCACAGCACTAGCCATCAAACATCTTTTTAATTTTGCCTAATTTCTTTAGCAAAGAGACTAAACACAACTCACCTACTCTCTTCCAGCAGCCGCTTGTTTGTAGCGAGACCTCGGGCCAGTCCATTACAGACTGCTGTGGGGTGACACGGCTCAAGGAAGAACATTTGTGTGTGGTTCCATAGACCGCTGTGTATTGCTATCGTGCGGCCATTACTAATGTTGGTATAACTAGAGAAGCAAGCGGTCGGCAACATTCATCTCTTGAGGGGCTGTCTAACTCTGTGTTATGGTGTGTTTGGCCCTAAATTAACTTTACGCCGGAATATCCCTTTAAGAAGTTGAAAATAACGTAGTAAAAGTTTTTACCTTCATAACAGAAGTTTCACAGTTGTAATGATAATCAGACTTATGCTGCATAGCTGTCCATTTTTGGGCCAAATGCATAAAGTTATTGGGATTAAATCATTGAATCGTGATGTTTACACCTGTTTTATTTTGCAGCTGGCGAAAGTGTGACTAATTTAGACTAATTATACACTGCTCTGTAGCCTGAGAATAAAAAACAAATAATCAACTCCTGTATGAGTTAAAAACTTGGGGTTTGTTTTTGTCCCTTAGGTGTTCTCCAAGTCACTGTGAACATGGAGGCAGCTGCAGCCAATCATGGAGCACCTTCCACTGTAACTGCTCCGGCACGGGCTACAGCGGAGCCACCTGCCACAGCTGTAAGGGCACCGAGCTTTGTTGTTGTGCAAAGGTCACGCACACACACACACTGTATGGACTCTGTGTGTGTGTGTGTGTGTGTATGAGCATGTTTTCATTCATGTGCACGTGTTTTCTGTAATGAGACAACCTGCTGCTTTCACCTTGAGGTCTCTCACAGAATGTCAGACTCTAACCTCCTTCGATCATTGTTGTCCCTTCAGCTACTAAAAAAAGACAGAGGAACAAGAAAGAGAACAGATAGAGAGAAAATGATGAAGTATGACTACTGAAGGAGACACTTTATAAGTTATAATTACAGCCTTGGAGCATCTATTCTTTGGATGCTCTTTTGTGGCAAAAATGACTATATTCGTATATTAGTGGAAATGGTCTTTGGGGGAACAATGAATATTTGGCTTGATTACGTGGTGCTTTAATATAGTCTCACAGATTGTAATTAAGAACAATTAAAGGGTCTGCTTGTCAATCATTTAAGTTAGGAGACTGCCCAGATGTTTGGACAGACAGAACTGCATTAGTCTTCAGTGGGACCATTGACAATGAGACATTAAAGCACATTGAGGAACCATAACAGCCATTTCAACTTTCAGTGATATTATTAAACTCTGAACTCAAATGGATATAACATAAAAAAACAATTCAACTCAAGCAGGGAACTTAGCATTTATGACTTAGGCTTACAGCTATACAAATTTCTCTCCCTTATGGAAAAGGTTTGGTCTTGACCAGGTATGTGTCCATTTAGTCAACAATACAGGTAAATGTCAATAATAAAAAGGTACCAGTTCAATCTGTCATCTCACATTGTGTTGGTCAATACTTGATGATGGCACCACATGATTTTGTTTGGCATCCAGGTTGGGAATCTCATTACTCCTTGCAGATTTACTTTACATACAGAAGTGAGGGAGAACTGAGATCAAGTCTTGAGGCTTCTAGTCAAAGCCTGCAGGTTGGTGCTGGCGGGGTGATAGGGTTGGAAGTTTGAGCGCAGCACTGGTGCATGGCAGTAGATGCAATGGCAAAAGAGACCAGAAATCCTCGGGCTCATAGTAACTCTGCGGGCAGCCTGTTAGCTTAGCTAAGGATTAAGACTGGACACATCAGGGGGCAGCTAGTCTGGCCAGAGTTATTATCCCACTGAGCAATAGTTGGCTACTAGACGTCTAGTTTTTTTAGACCTAATTTCAACCGTCTAGATTCTTTATATTTTTAGACCAAATTTAGATGTTACACTTTAACCCATTATTAGATAACTATTTATCCCAAATAGAAACTGTGATTTGCATAGCTGATCTTCAAGTTCTTAACTTGGTCTAAATTTAGACATCTAAAAAACTTTCATTTTTAGACCTGTGGTAGCCTGATTTTAGACTTGACGTCTAGGCTACATTTAGACGTTTATTAGACCTCTTTTAGACCAAAAAATGCTCAGTGGGTTATTATATATGACTTCATCTTAAATGAACACAAACTTTTCATCTGTGTCAGTACAGATGCCAAATCTTAAAACCAACCAGCATGTGTTTTTGTTTTGTTTTTTTTTTACAGTTGTTTTGTCACAAAGTTACTCCATCAGGAACATCTCTTTTCTGTGAACTCTGATGATTATTTTATGTGTTTTTATCCTCATAGTGGCAGACCACTGTAAAGAACTGGTCAACCTGAAGGATTGTGATATTGACAGTGATAACACTGTATGTCTCTCTTCCTCCTCAGCAATATATGAGCAGTCCTGTGAAGCATACAAACACAAAGGCAACACGTCAGGGTATTATTACATCGATGTGGATGGCAGCGGACCCATCAGACCACAACTGATATTCTGCAACATGACGGGTAGCCGACACACACATCAAACACACGCACACACACACACACACACACACACACACACACAGATGTCAAAACACAGCGAGCGGGCCCTGTCATGTCCTGTTTCTCTATTTCTCTTTTATCCTGCCTGTATTTCTGTGTATTTGTCCAGAGACATTTCTGAGGTGCATCCTCTCACCACACACAGACACACACACACACACACACACACACACACACACACACACACACACACACACACACACACACACACACACACACACACACATATTAATACATACACAAATACTTTCCTCTGTTTCTCCCTTGACCAGAGGACAAAACCTGGATTGTGATCCAGCACAGTAATGCAGAGTTAACCAGAGTCCGACCAGCACCAGGAAAGACTCGGCACACAGCTCACTTTGACTACTCATCTGGAGAGGAGCAGCTGGCAGCCATCATTAGCCAGTCAGAGCACTGCGAACAGGAACTGACTTATCACTGCAGGAAGTCACGCCTCAACACACCAGGTTAGGTTCTCTGATCATCTGTGAAATTTCAGACCAAGACTCAAAGCTACACTTAGATATATACTAACTAGATGACAGAAGAGTTGCACATCTCATAAGAAAAGGAAACTCAGGAGCGAGAAAAAAGTTGAAAATTAGCAAAGATTTCTTTTGTGCTTCTGTATTAAACTTTTTGAATTCTCATTTTTTGTGTACATTTAAAAATGCAGTGTTCAGCCAATTCAGTGAAATGCACGTTACCCTGACACCCACTCGTACTTTAGATCAGTTGTTGATATGTTTTAAATAAAAATAAAAAAATATATTTTAAAAGACCACATAAGAACTACTGGAAACACGTTATTTAAAGCCTCTCTCTATTACACATTATGAATATATGTATCATATGTTGTAACCACATTATAACCCTGTATAACTATACTTATGAACACTCATAAATGATCGTAATGCTTTGTAGCAATAATCAAAACACATTATAAAGCATTTTATCATGACTAACAAGGTCAGGTATTATAATGTGTTATAACTGTTAACAACAGTTGCATTGCATTATCTATGTGGGCATTGTCAGTGAGTTGTTAACAGTTATAACACATTATAATACCTGACCTTGTTAGTCATGATAAAATGCTTTATAATGTGTGATGATTATTGATATAAAGCATTATGATCATTTATGAGTGTTTATAACTATAGTTATACAGTGTTATAACGTGGTTATAACATATTATACATAGATTTATAATGTGTAATAGAGAGAGGCTTTAAATAACGTGTTACCAAACTACTAAATGGGCATATTACTGTAAGTGTCAGTGTGGATAGTGATCTTTTACAGTTAAAATGTTCAGTTGATATTAACAATTAATGACACTTTTTTGTATGATTAACAAAAGATTGGAAAAGTATTTTAGGAACTTTTGACTGAAGTAACTGAGCTTTATTATGGAAAAACAGGGTAGATTAGGGTTAATCTTAAGATCTGGATCATCATGGTTCTTGCCACAGAAAGCATACTCAGAAACCTATTATCAGACTAAATTGACCTTATATGTGTGCTGCAGATGGCCCTCCACTCAGCTGGTGGGTTGGAGGTCCAGGTACAGGACAGATGCAGACTTACTGGGATGGAGCCTCTCCAGATGTCCGACGGTGTGCCTGTGGTCTGCAGGGGAAGTGTGTGGACCCCAAACACTTCTGCAACTGCGATGCTGACCACACTGAGTGGTACTGTGAATGTTCCTAAGATTAATCAGTGAAAGCTATTGTGTTTCAGAGTACTGCTTTTACTAATTAAGCTCGTAGGATAACAGATGGACCGGTTTGTAGCTGATGCATCCCAAAGGTGCTCCATTGTTGGAAGAAATAAGGATGATTCATTCCCTTATTTTCTCTCTGATCACTGGAACTGATGGCAAAGTTGTATCTTAAACTCATCTTTTCTTATTTCTTCTGTTTGTTATATCCTTCTCCTTCACTCTCTGGGTTCCTTTATAAATTACTTCCTTCCTTCCTTCCTCTGCTTCATCCTGTCCCCTTCAGGGCTAATGACTCGGGCCTGCTGACTCATAAGGAGACCCTCCCTGTCAGATCTCTGGTGCTGGGTGATATTCAGAGGCCGGGCTCTGAAGGTGCCTACAGGGTGGGGCATCTGCGTTGTCATGGAGACAGTGAGTCCAGTCCAGAATCTGAACATGATCAACACTTAGAGAGGAGACTTTGTTATTATTATTAAGTAACAAACTTGTCCTTCTTCTTAAAGCTAATTTCAAAGAAGATGGTTAACAGTTAATTATGAACTTTCAGAGAACGTCTGGAACGCTGCATATTTTGACAAAGAGACGTCGTACCTCCACTTCCCCACATTTCACGGAGAGCTGAGTGCAGATATCTCCTTCTACTTCAAAACCACCTCCCCCTCCGGAGTGTTCTTGGAAAATTTGGGCATCAAAGACTTCATTCGGATTGAACTGAGCTGTGAGTGAATCCATACAGGTTAGACGTCTAATCCTGACTTTTCTTGGATGTGAGCAAAACTTGAGCAGAAGGGATAATCCTTGGAGTTAAAGTTTCATCTGAGGTGAACTAAAAAGGAGATGGTGATCCTGACAGGAAAACCATCTCGGTTCTTTCTAGATGTAACAAAATACGTGTTTTTAGTGGTCTTTTTTCTTACATATACAACACAGTTTATTGTCCTCTGTATCACTTCAGTCAAGAATTTACAAAGAAAAACAGCTGTTGATAAAGTGACCTTTTCCTTGTATGTGTTTGCAAAAGAAAAAACTCTTCTATCACAGATGGTCTTTACAGAAATAGAAGAACAGGTAGTTCTTTATTTATATCCCACTAAATTATTCATCTTCTCAAGAAACCAGGTTATGCACAAAAAAAAAATCCTTTTCCTGGCTGTGGTAAGCATCAGCTTGTCCCTCTGAAACACTGGCAGCATGCTCATAATAAGCTGCAGCTTCAGAGCTGAGGATGGACGGCAATAACCACTAAGATTTAGTTCTTTATTTCTTCTTCTGTTTGTTATATTGATTCACTTGAAGTATAAATAAAGCAATTCACATATTAGGAGACCGATTTGAAAGAGCAGGCGAAAGGGTTGAGTCATACCCTCTACAAATTGTGACAGGAGCTTGTGTATACTGTTTCTGCCTGAGCACACCTCTGAGTGTTTGCAGCAGCAAACAGGTGGAGCAAGCGAAGCATGGGCTGCAGGGAGGTGCAGAGGACAGGCTGAAGGTGTGTTGATATTTTAAAATGACTCTTCATTTCTTCCTTCAATGATGCAGCCTCAACAGAGGTGCTCTTCTCCTTCGATGTGGGTAATGGTCCACTGGAGGTTCGTGTGACAGCTGGTTTCCCGCTGGACGACAACAGGTGGCACCGTGTACGAGCTGAGCGGAACGTTAGAGAGGCATCGCTACGCCTGGACGAGCTCCCTGCTGCCACGCAGGAGGCTCCTGCTGACGGGCATATCCACCTGCAGCTGAACAGCCAGTTATTTATAGGTGAGCGTGTATCTGTGAGTTGAGATGTGTTTGTTTCACAGGGTTGATGCATGTATGACATGCAACTTGAAGCTTTCTCTTTGTCCATGCATGAGTTTTCATTATGCAACACCCATCAGCTGTCATTCTCACATTTACCCTTTCCCGGTCCCACCTTATATCCATTTGAACCTTACATACAACTGCCCATTGTTGCTGGGCAGGCATTTTGGTAACACTTTACTTGACGCCTGTCTTTATAACGCATTATAAATATATGTGTAATGCGTTATAATCTCGTTATAGCACTGTATAACTATAGTTATAAACACTCATAAATGATCATAATGCTTTATAGCAATAATAATAACACATAATAAAGCATTTTATCATGACTTACAAGGTCAGGTATTATAATGTGATATGCTTATTGTTATGAAACCTTATGATAATTGATTAGTGTTTATAATGATAGTTTTACAAGTTTATAAGCAAATTATAAAACATCATAAATATATGAAAAATGCATTTTCTATGTGGGCATTGTCAGTGAGTTGTTAACAGTTACAACACATTATAATACCTGACCTTGTAAGTCATGATAAAATGCTTCATTATGTGTTATGATTATTGATATAAAGCATTATGATCATCTATGAGTGTTTATAACTATAGTTATACAGTGTTATAACGTGAGTATAACACATTATAAATATATTTATAATGTGTGATAGAGAAAGGCGTAAAATAAAGTGTAACTGGCATTTTGTCTGTGTGTGTGTTTGTGTGTGTGTATCTCAGTCACTTTCTAAACAGTTATATTTTACTCACCTGCTACTCACTTTGTGTGCTTCTACATGTTTATCACTTGCACATTGATTGCACATTTTTGTCTGTCCTGCGTAGAAAGGAAGCAGATGGTAAGAGAAATACTGTTTTTCAGCAAAACCAGTGTTAGAAAAACACTTGAAGTTCTGCTTCCCATCTTCGTTTTTCCTGTGCAGCAGATATACCGCAGTGCTGTCTCTCACATCGATCCACCCTGACACTGACAGACTTGAGGGAGGTCAACCATCTTATTACAATACTTACAACTAAAACGAGTCAATAAAAGTAATACTTTTATTCACACTTTATAGACTGAGAAAAAAATCCCTCAACACACAAAAAAATGGAGAAAAAATATCCTTCGATGAAAGTTGCATTTGTCCTGTAGTGGTCAGTCTCTCTGTAATAACCTTGGCACAATTCTTGAAACAAGTCTCTAAGCAAAGTGAGTTCTTTCCTGGCAGCTCCTGAGAAAACTCCAGGCCCTCATGTGAACCGCATCATGCCTGGAGAAAAGCTGTCAATCTCATCATAACAGGCTTGAGGTGTCTTTAATTTGCCAGTTTGGCACTCTGAGACAATTATAATGTTGCAGGGCCTGAACTCTGAGGACATTTAGAGGTTGTATTTGGAAAACAGGAACATTCAGAGTTTGAATTCTCTTCAGGAAGGGGAAAATATTTCCCTGTCACAGTCAGCTGGTCAGGACAAACAAGCCGACTGTCAGATTGATTGACAACTCGCTAAATTTTTTGACATCATTGTGCTTGTCAACCAGTGAAAACTGTGTACACTTTGGCATTTTTCATCTGTCAGTCTGTGTTTCAGTGCGGTACAGCTCCTCATCATTTTAGAAAACAGTCAGATTTTAAAATGAAATGCTACTTTGCATATTCCTCCAATTGTTGAAGCGACGGTGGCCCTCTTGGACAAAAAAAGAATCCTGTGATGCATGACTAGTAGCCTACATTCCTCCATTTGTCAAGAAATTACCGTCAAAAACATCCATCAGTTCAAATTCTTTCACACAAAACAATCTCTCACTTCTTCATCTCCGAAATGCTGCATTTTTATGTGGCCGCTCATGAAATACAAAAACACAACTGTCTGTTTTTAGCAATGGCAGATGATGGGGACTCGCTCCTGAGTAGATTTAAAAGGCTCATTATGAGTGAAAAAAACATGATGATTTTAATATTCAGATGATTATACACTAATTCAAACTTATGTATATAAACTATTTTTTTCCGTTTCTACCAAATCTGCATCGTGAAATGTCACTGTCTTTCTTCATGTGTGTCCTCAGGAGGCACAGCGTCCAGACAGAAAGGTTTCCGGGGTTGCATTCGCTCTCTGCAGATGAATGGCATCACCCTGGACCTGGAGGAGAGAGCAAAGATCACCCCCGGGGTCGAAGCAGGATGTCCAGGCTACTGCAGCAGCTACGGCTCTCTCTGCCAGAACCAGGGTCGCTGCGTGGAGAGACCAAACAGCTTCTCCTGCGACTGTGGCCCATCTGCTTACACTGGAGCCTTCTGTGAGAGAGGTACAGGCTTTGTTGACCAACTCACAGCTGCACCTGCTGCCATCAATTAAATTGGATTGAGTCGAATTACTTGAGCATGAAAAAGTCATGACACTACATTGTTGAAAATCAGCACATTTCACTTGGCGTAGTTGACAAGTCAAAAGCAGCGTTCGTCAGAAGTTTGTGCCGAACAAAATTCCTGTATCACCTAAATCCTCAAAGTTTTCGCTACCATCTGTGAGCCAAACATTCATGTGCGGCTTATCAAACAGATGCCAACAGCACAAAAACGAACAAGGCGCTGTCTTGGATTGTGTGAATCACAACATACTTGTGAATAAATCTTAACAAGTTAACAACACTGCTTGAAAAATCTGTGGCAGATGATTTCATTGTGGACCACTGGATATCAGTGAGTAGTAGGGCTGGGCGATATGGGAAAAACTTTATCACAATATTTTTTTCATATCAGTCGATATCGATATATATCACGATATAAAAAAATCACTGCTTCAGGTGGTGAAAAATTTTGAGGTATTCCCCGACTTTGCAAGAACATGTACTCGACATAATTTGCAGTGTACATTACTCTGTTTCGTGTGCGACCTCAAAAAACCAAAATACCTCCACACAACCAATGTTTCATGCCAGTGTTGTCGACAATGCCATCATCTGTTGATCCTTCATCTGCATTTCTGCCGGGGGTAGCACTCGTTTTCTTTTTGTCTCCCCGACAGTGCTGTCGGCTTCACGTGTTAAAGTGCTATGGTTGCATGTAGCTGCAGCCTGCTACTACGCAGTCGTTTGCTACTTGGTTCTAATTCAGCTCATGATTGGTTCAGCGCGAAGTGGACCCAGAGCAACTCCCCTTTTCATTAGCTTTTGGTATAGTCAACCAAAACATGGCTATCAAAAAGCATATTGACCATATTTTATATCGATATCATTTTATCACCCAGCACTATCAGTGGGTAGTTAATTTATGCTGGAACAACCAAACACCATATATATATTTTTTTATTTAACCTTTATTTAGCCAGAAAAAAAACACATTGAGATCAAAAAATCTCTTTTCCAAGTGTGTCCTGGCCAAGACAGGCAGCAGGCACAGTTACCGAGACACTAACAGACAAATTTACAGTGATTCATAATGGAGAAACATCAGGCAAAAAAATCACAATCCAAACATTACACACCTACGCAAGCGCTAAGCCCCGTGGTCATTTAGAGGCAACATCTGCAGACAGTTGAGTCATTGATTAGACATTGCACCCCTTTGAGACAGTAGTTTGACAACCCTCGTTCACTCACATCAATGATGATAATAATAATCATTTCTATAGCACCTTTTAAAGAATCCAAGGTCGCTTTTCAAAGTGGAGTAATGAACACAAAATAAATATAAAATGAGATCATTATAATTCCAGATTTTAGACTGAGGTTAGTGAAAAGGCATGAGTTATTGGAGGTTGTTGATGGACAGGTGATGCAGGTCAGAGATGGGACATTTGGCTATCTGAAGGGAGATTGTTCCAGAGGGTGGGGGCTGTGGCGCAGACAGCCCTGCCCCCCCATATTTACAGAGGCTGGTGTTTGGGATGAAGAGAAGGCCAGTGTCTGAAGACCAAAGGTCATACGCATTGCACGCAGTTTTAAACAACACAACAACAGTACAGTATCTGAGCCTCATTAGCATTCAGTGACAGACAGGACCAGCTGTGCAGTCTTTAGAGGCACCAGAACTATATCTGGAAAATCACAACTCTCATAAACAAATGTGTGATCATTTGCAGAGACATAATGCATTGTTCTTTTCACCTGTCAGCTGGTTCTCCTGCAACAGTTTTGTCTCTTCAAGCTCACTAATTAGGTTTTGTCAGAGCTGCCGAGTTTCTTTTCATACTCTACATGATTTACTGACAGAGTCCTCCTGTGAGATCAGCTGCTGTATTCAGTGTGAAGACAAACAGTATCTTCTCATTCGAATTTAAATGCAAATTATAGTGTCTCTGATGTAGCAGAGTAAGTTGTGAAGTGAGAAGATAATTACTTTGTCTTATTCCCAAGTGATATAAAGCAAGCAATATAAAGTTGTAGTTGAATCTTTGATTTCACTCCAACTTTTTCATCAGCCAAATTAAAAGAAAAAAAATCACATCACACTTGTACAAATAACTGCCTGATCTAAGTGAACTTCTGTCTCCTGTCCCATAGAGGTTTCAGCCAGCTTCAAGTCAGGAACATCTGTCAGCTACACCTTCAAGGAGCAGGTGGTGAGTGATTTGAACAAGAGCAGCAGCAGCACTCTGCCCTCTTCCATCTACTCTGACGCCACCCTGAGAGCAGAAAACATCTCCCTGAGCTTCAGGACCATCCAGAGTCCAGCTCTGCTCCTTTATGTTGGCTCACACCTCAAAGAATACCTGGCTCTGCTGCTTAACAAATATGGTGAGCGCTCAAATCTTATTATATTTACTGTTTTGTTGACAATGATGATTGTTTCCCCTTTACTTGGTTGAATCCATATGTTTAACCAACAGACACACACCTTTTCTGTTTTTCCTGCAGCTCAAGGTAAAATACAGTTTTAATATTCCATCATCAAACAACCTCTTCAATTCCTGTTGCACATATCCTGTCGACCTTGTCCTCTTCATCTGCTCTCTCCTTTACGTTTTCTTTCTGCTCTCCTTATTCTTCTCCTCTGCTGCTGTTCACTTCAGTGTTTAATTAATGAAGTTGCCCAGAGTTCAGTCAGAGGAGCAGTGCAAAGGGATTTGAATTGAAAAGGACAAAGAAGACCGATAAAGCTATTATAAGTAGGATTGGACCTAGATTAGCTGTAAATAGACCATGAATAGACTGCTTTAATGACCCTGACTGCAGGGAGCTGATGGGCGAAAGGTCATTAGAAATAACTCGCATAATCAGGGTGTCAACAGGTGGCTGCATTAAATCTGAAGTTTCCTATCAAACTTTATTTTTCTTCAGTGAAAGAAGTCTGTATAAACTCTGTGAACCTTTGTGACTCTATAGGGAAAACAATAAACCAATAAGTAAGTCAGTTTACGTAGACACATCATTCATGAGACTATCTAGCCTTATTTAAGAAATTTAAACAACACAAAGAAGATGTATGTTATGTTAGTCATGAAATATTTGAAGGAAAAAAGTTCAGTTGTCACATCTATGAGCTTTTTGAATATCTCTATGTCTGCAGCGTCTCTCAGCTCTGCAGTCACCTCCCGTCGTGGTCATTACAGTTTGACCTCACGCACCTCAAGTCTCTCTTCCTGCAACTTTTCTCTGCCTGCTCCTGTCTAATAAGTTTGGCACAAAGAGGAGAGTTAAAGTAATTACCAACACTGAAAAAAATGAATTATTTATGATTTTAGAAAAACTTGTCCTGCTCTCATTAATTCTGCCTGGCCTGTACATTTACAGACTTTTGGTTATGTCGTACTCACAGCTATTGGCATACTCATATGAATTTGTGGGAGTTAAACATGGAAAATGCAAACTTATGATACATTTTCCCTTAAAATATGAAATATAGTCGTGCTTCTTTTGCAGTTTTTGTATAATCTACTTTGACATGATAATCAGCTGGTAAAAGGACAGCTTTAGTAAAGAAGATCTCAAACATCCTCGAGGAAGTAACCAGGTGCCTTTGAGGTGAATCTCATGACTTCAACTTGAATACTAAAGTGATTGTATAAATGGCTGTTCATTTTAAAGTCTTGGTTTCTTGCCGAGTCCAACAATATGTTGTTTTTGTTATTTTGTGTTTGCAGACAGACTGGAGGTCAGGTACAGGCTGGATGGTAGTAAAGATGCAGAGATCCTGAGGAGTAAAGTGAGGAACCTCGCTAATGGGAAGCTACATGCTGTGACTATCAGCAGACTGGCAGACTCTGTTTCTCTGCAGGTAACACACTCAAACACATCAGACTGGAGTTTTTCGTGGGTATGGGTTTCCTCCTACTTTCAAACAGGCATCAGGGAACAGCTAGAGAAAAGAGCGACAAATAAAAAGGTTGAGCTGCAGTGAGAAAGCTGACACCAAAATGATTGTGGACGCTCTTGAATTGCTTTTCCCTTCACCTTGAAAAGAACACACCTTCCAGCATTCAGTATCAAATCCGTCCAGTTAAAACTATTCATAAAGCTTCTGCAGGTTCATGATTAATTCTTCATTTTAACTCTGATGTACCTGATACACAGAAATCTTTGAATAAAGAGGCTTAAGGTTAGGTCAGTGTCACTTTGTTTATTGGAAAAATAACAAATGAATACAGGCAACGTGAAACTGTGTTTTCCCTGAACACAGATGACTGTTTTCTTGAATTAAAAATTCTTGTTATCTGTTTACGTTGAAGTACTTACTTTCCATTCATAACAAGGTTTCTTTCAGATTGACAGGAACTCCAAAGAGGACTTCAACCTCTCAACTGACGTAGAGTTCAATGGCATCAGGTCACTTGTTGTGGGCCGAGTACAAGGTAAGTAAACAGCTACAAAAAAGCCCAACAAGGCCCTTTGGGTAACAGCATACTCAGAGAAACTAGCATTAGAAGTATTCTGTTTTATAAGACAACAAGAGTTTTATTATTGTGGTTGGGTCCGTTTAAGGAGGTCTAGAGAGCTCTTTCAGGTAAAGGAGACAGGAAGACAGATTCATACAGATTAATGCTGCATGGGTAACCTCCCGAAATGTTAAAGGTGGAACTAAACGTACAAAAGAAATAGATTTTAATGGTAACTGTTGAAAGTTATGCAAGAGGATGAGAAAAAATTAGAAATTATATTTAAATGATTGACTCTTTAAAATATTTGACCTCCTAGTTTGATAGTGGTCATTGTATGAATGAGTTTGTATCAGACAGGTTAAGAATTTGAAGCCACTCAGCAACAATTGGTATTTGTTTCATGGTGACGAAAATCAGTCCAAAATGATGATGGAAGATTTAAAAAAAGAAAGAAAAGTCATATTTTTTAAATCGTTTTTCCTGACATAAGTTTCTGTTTGCCAACAACACAGCTTTCATTTGCTACATGATTGCAGCTTTTAAAGAAAATTTTCTGTAATGACATGCAACTTCTTTTTTCTGACTTCTTCTCACTTTAAATCATTTCTACTGGCGTATAAGTCAAGGCAGTAACAGAGTTGCAGGCTTTAGTCCTCTTTGTACATTTGGAGACTATTTCTCTCTCTCTCTCTCTCTCTCTCTCTCTCTCTCTCTCTCTCTCTCTCTCTCTCTCTCTCTCTCTCTGCAGACTCTGGTGGTATGGGTCTGGACCTGGAGCTGTCTCGTCTTGCCTCTCTTGGTTTCACAGGCTGCCTGTCAGCCATCCTCTTTAACTCCATCAGTCCTCTGAAAGCTGCTCTGCTGAATTCACAAACCAGCCCTGTAACCGTCTCTGGCCCGCTGGTCCAGTCCATGTGTGGCTCCTCTTCAGCCAATTCCTACACAGCTGAGACCACACACCACCTGTCAGGTCAGAGAATTATGTAGATACTTTCTGTATTTATATTCTTTCCACTAGAGCTCAAATGGACTTTCTTAGTCTTGAAAATATGACCTTTTCAGGGAGTTAAAACTGGTAACCTGTGGGACATTGCTTGCTAGGCAGTCAAAGCACACCTGATTTGCACAGACAGCCTGGGTTCGGCTCCTTTCCTGCATGTCACTCTCAATTCCCTCTCTCCATGTTTCCTCCTTTAACCACTGACTTGTCGAGTTAAGGCCGAAAGTGTAAAAATAAAATCTTTATTACCAACATATTATTAAATCATGTTCACAAGCAGCAAAGACAGATCTGTGGTCAAACACATTTTAAAAACAACAAAAGGGAAGTGAATTCAAACACCAATCTTTAAGTAACTTCATAAAGACAACAGTCTGAAGTCTGCAGACCAATTTAAAAGTTTAGTTTTTATCTCAGTCAGCTTGAAACTGCTTCAATAAAAAGCTGTGCTGTAATGAAAAACTGTAATGAGTAAAGGGAAAGTTGAGAACAAGTCTTAACCCAAAAGACTTAAGTGTTTCTTCACAAACCTATGGATAGATGCTGTAGCTCTATACCATTATAACACCCACTTCCTCAAGGGTCTTAAATGGATTTAGTTAACATAGACAGTAGTATTCACCTTTCTGTGGGGGCGCTACCTTTCAAACTTTACAACGGGACCCTTGGGTTTCTAAAAATGTGAGGACACCAGGAGAATGAACACTCCAGGAAACAATTAATTCAGTTCAGGGAAGAGTTTCCTTCACTGTATGTGTCCCATGAGGTCGCTCATACAGAGAATGATATGGAGATGTGTGGTGTTATCCCACATGTATTACCTGCACTGATGGTGGGCTTATATATGATTCCTGTTTGCCTCTTCATTTCTCCTTCGAGCATCAATCTACAGAACTTTTCTCCATTTTCATTTCCGTGTCACAAAGGACCTCTGCGCTCCCTCACGTCCTCTTACAATCCCAACTATTTATCCTCATTTCTCATTTTCTTCCTCATCACTTTTTTAAATTCCTCTGTGATACCTCCTACATTCTTGCCCTCCGTCTTTTTATTCCCACAGCTTTCTTGACTTGTTATTTCTTCCGTCTTGCTGTGCTGCAGGTCAGTCTGGATCAGTGGAAAGGGGTCAGCCTTTAGTGAACGCCATCAGAAGTGACTCAGCCATGATTGGAGGTAAGGTACCGGCAATGTTTTACACATAGGTTTCAGTTAGTTAGTTAATAAAATACTTTATAGTCAGAATCTCATCTGGACATTTTCTTGCACCTAAGAAAAAAGAAAACTTTACAACATATACAACACAATATAGCACCAAAAAATTAGATGAATAAAACAAAATATAACAAGACAAATATCAGACATGTAACGTGCTTTATAAATAACATCAAAGTGGTTGCAGTGCCTCCAAGTCCCTTCTCGGACAGCTATTTATTGCCCTGACGAGACTAACTTTGGATTTATGTATGCCAGATTTTTATGTGTTGTTGACATCTTTTAAAAATTGTTTTCACTTTCTCAGTGAGTAAATTATTGTCCTGCAGGAGACTTCTCCATAAAATCAGCATTAATTTTCACAACACTGTCGAGCTTTAATTGCGATTTAAACACTGTGACTCGCAGACAAATACCCTCCACTAATTAGAATGTAAATCCCTTATACTCCAGGTAAACCAACTATATGTTGTTGTTGTTTTATTTTTTTTATGTCAATGCAGAGGCCCACTAATAGCTAAAATTGCTCAGGGAGTCAGGAGGTAATGAGTTGACTGCTCTTCGTAATGATGAAGAGAAAAAGCAATCTACTGCTGTCTCCCTGCCTGGAGGATCACTGGCCAGTTTACTTTAAATGGTGTCTTACTTTTTTCTTGTAATGTCTCCCTTAAAAAGTTGTTCTTATTTGCCACCTGAATTAAGACATTAAGCTGCTTTCAAACGAAATAAATGACATTGATAAAATAGGTTCTGCAAAGGAAAAGAAATTGCCACGAGCGAGAGGGAAACAACAGTCAGAGTCGTGTCGGCAGGACAGCAACATCAATGTCTACACTATAATAAAAGGAGACAATTAAAGGGTTAATCAGCAACTTTTCTTACTCCCATCAGAAGTTCAAATTCATGAGGAGTTATCGTGACAAACATACAGCATGTGCTCCCATAAATGAATTTTCTCTGTTCCCATATGAATTTTCTGAGGTCTGTGCATCAAAACTACCTGGTAAATTTGAGAAAATAGACTCAAGATTTCAAGATTTGTTTATTTGTCATGTGGATGTTAAATAAGGTCAACAATGCAATGAAATGCCTAGGATGAGAGGACCGCTCGACTCAGAGGAGTACAGATAAAACACACAATTAGTAGGCTACTAAGGGGAATACAGTAAAATAAGGATACAAAAATATTAAAGACGAATGAAAGTATAAGAGAAATATTTACAAAGTGCACAAGTAATGCAGTAGGTGCTGGATGTGAATGTATGAAACGGAGGATAAGTCGGTGGGATAAATGAGGTTGAAAATTGCCATATTGCACATGATAAATAATGGTGTATGAATTGCGTATTGCACATGGTAATGACCATGGTTTTGGTCAAAGGAAGATACTTTCAAGGTGAGTTAAAGATGGCAATGATGTCAAGTAACATTGCTGCTAACATGGGCCTGTTAGATACAGAAGCTCAAAAAAGTTATGCAACTTTTATCTAAACTTAACTTAAACAGGCCTCCTTGTTTCCTGTTTTTAAATCCCTTTTGAAAACGCACTTTTATTCCTTGGCTTTTAATATATTTTAGTGTTATATTGTTTGTTTTGATCTTAGCACTTGCCGTGAGCCTGCTTATTTATATATTTATATTTATTGCATTTATGTATTTTTGCTCGCTCTATTTTGTTCTTTGCTTGTTTTGTTTGTTTTTATGTCACAATGTACAGCACTTTGGCTACCCCCGTGGTTCTTTTAAATGTGCTATAGAAATAAAGTTGATTGATTGATTGATTAAACTTTTCTTCGAAGCTGAAGCAATCAGTCATGGTCTCACTAATGGGACTTTTTGCTTTGTTTATCTGAGTCAGTAAATCCCAATTAACACATCTAAAAAAGCCAGGAAATTAGCGGTAACAACCGAAAATTGGACTCAAAAATCAATTTGACATTTGATTTACCAGTGGCAGCCTCCTCAACATAAAAAAGGGTCCCTATATTCACTGCTCAGCTGGTGAAACTTTTCCTCTGTCTCTGCCCGGTAGGTGTGATCGCAGTGGTGATCTTTGTGACTGCGTCTGCTTTGGCCATAACGGCTCGAATCCTCTACAGGAGGAAAGGAACATGTCCGAGCCAGGATACAAAAACAGTCAAAACTGAGGACAGCCCGGAGCTGCCGTTCAGCAGCCAGACCAGCACACAGAATGGTCCGAGTGAGAACCAGAAAGAGTTTTACATTTAGGTGGAGGTTTGAACCTGCTGCTGACCTCACAGAGCGATGGAGGCGGGGAGAGAGGCAGAGGTGCCTTGTCAAGTCCCACTGCTCTACATCACAAACTGAGCCCTGAGCAGCGGCTTAACAGAACAGGGAGACACTCTGAACTGAGCACTTACACTCCGCCCTCTTTTGCTTTCAGCCTCTGTGATTTTATTTTTGTAAAAATTGTGTATAAATGTACAAAAACAAAGTGTTGAATTCAAATGTCAGAAGAGATCATTGAACATTGTAAATACTGTATTTAATGTTGTAAATCTTACAACTATGACTGGTTCTTCTTCTGCCCTGTTGAGATAGTTATTATAAATCAATGAAAGAAGTAATTTAATTTCATTGAATCGTTTGAATTAAAGCAAAAAAGTGTTCCTCTGGTGTGAATTAAAATGACTTTTTCAACATAGAGGATGTCTCTGCAGTTTTGAGTGTTTTCATGGTGTAAGTGAAATGGTAATGGCTCAAACAGTGCTACAGGACCTGTGCAAAATCTACAATAGATGTATTCAGTCACACTGAACACTGCTCATATTTCTCGAAATCAGTTTTCTTTTTCAATATAACTCTCATTCAGTACATTTGACTCTGTTTCTATTAAGTGAATGACCTGAGATGACTGTGACTGTGGACTGACAGCCTTTCTGATTCTGTTTAACACTCTAGCCTATTATTGCAAACCCCTAATGGCACTAGAGCAGAGTTTCATCATTACTTCACCTTCTTACTCACTCATTGCACCCTGAAACCTTATCATTTCTGTGTCCCAGTGTGTGATTGTCCCATCGCATCATTTCAGGAGTGTCATAGGCTTGTTAAACACAGCAGGTGCTCCACATATACACACAGACAGACAGTGCTTCTTGCGTAATGAGCCAACATAAAACCTGTGTATTTGTTTTATAAATCAAATAGACGTGTGCAAATTAATTAGCCATCCTACCTCAGAATATCAAGATTATCATTTGTATGAAGACTCTTTAAAATCCACAGTTTCTTTGTCTTTTGTTAGCCATTACAACTCTGAAGGTGACGGCTAATAACCAGGATTTCAAGTCTCATATATCAAATATGTTCAACCGGTCGGGGGCACTGCCTGGAACAAACACAGGACCCCGTCCCCCTGACCATGACAGCCAGACCTTTTACTATTTCAGTTTGTCCCCAAGGAGGGAGATGAAGAATAAAACTGAACCAAACCCCTGCAGTCTGAGCTCCAGCTTAACACAGGGGTCCATTTAATGCCTCTGCAAAACATTCAAACTTTTCATCACTCAGCAGGATTTGGTCTGCCAGAGAGGGTAACAAAAGTACTGAGGTCTTAAAACCTTGCACTTGTCCTTGTAGATACCACTTAAAGAGTGACAGTTTCCCAAAGTGAGCAGAAGCAGACGTAGAAAAAAGCTGAGAAATAATGTGACAAAAATCTTAGTCGAGAAAGCAAGTACTAAGCAGAGGAAACATGATAGGAAACAAGCTTAAACTTTATCACTCCTAACTATAGAAGTGCAGTGAACACAAAAATCAACACTATGCTCAGCTACAGCCTGGTGTTACAGCACATTTTGACAAAGCCCTGTTATCTGAGGACGATAGCACAGCTTCAAACAATGTTTACCCAATGTCACTGTAAATTATTTCTAATCAGATGTCAGAGGTTTTGTTTGTCCCCCAGCGGTACATCACTTTCAGACTCTAATGAAAAATGTGTGACAACATGGAGATTTGAGGTAACTGAGTGACTGATTTGCCGTGAGATTTTGATTTGTACAAATATTTTAGTTCGAACCATAATTATGTTAGGTGAAAATAAAACATGTCTTTATTTCTAAGCTTTCCTCTCTCTCTCTCTCTTCACACTCCTCTTTCTGTGTTCCTGTACAGCTCTAACCTTTTGTTCTGATTTGATTCATAATACAACTCTATAAAAAAAAAATCCAATTGCACCAAAGCCTGTGAAATCAAAGAACAAGATATTTGAGGGCGATCAATAAACACCTTTTAAAGGTCTTCAGAAAGCAACATAATTTGAAGTCTAGAAACCTGGGAGTCTGGATCATTTATTTCTCTGTTAATTAAAGCAGAAACAAAAGTTTATTACCGCGCTTTATACCCGAGCAAGTTGTTACCTCAGAAAAGCTGCTACTGAGGGAGTCTTTTCTTAATGTGTCATCATTTCTGATGGGCATTAATATGCCTCCGCCTGCAAAGAGGAGATAACCTGCCTGTCTGCTGCTTTGCAAAGCATTGAGGATTCAGGTTAATTCTTGTCACAGCCAAGCATACCATAATTATCCTCATACTGCTTGGTTGTCATTCATATAGTAAGATGCATCCATTCATGCAATAACAATGGGTTAGTTGCAGAAACCCTGGTCATATATGATGCATGTTATATGTTACAATAGCTCTTGCCAGGAAAAGGTGTT
This sequence comes from Xyrichtys novacula, assembly GCA_962446985.1. Classification (NCBI taxonomy): domain Eukaryota; kingdom Metazoa; phylum Chordata; class Actinopteri; order Labriformes; family Labridae; genus Xyrichtys; species Xyrichtys novacula. Next base: position 16,850,681 of record OY660874.1, on the reverse strand, counting down.
CATGTGGCAGATATTTGGTCACCAGGCTGCGGTGATTTGACAGCTTATGTTCAGTCACTGGCTTTAAAAAGTGAGCTCATGCATTAAAAGACAGTCCTCCAATTATCTTTCAAAATATTCTGCTCAGTGGATACAATCATGGTTTTAAAGAAATGTCAATGATGAAGAGAAGAAAAAAATGTTTATGTCCATTTCCACACATAGACTGTTCAGCCTATGATCTGATTAAAGATGGATCTGCAGAGGTACAAACAGGAACAGCTCCAAAATTCAGCTGATGATGAAGGACAGCTCAGAGCTCTGGCTGTGCATCAACTGTACATCTATCATAATCATGCAGAAAAACGTGTCCAGAAAATGAATTCTTGTTTTATTGATGTCAAAAGGCTTTTTCCAGTCGTGTGCCGCTGCTGGCTGTGTCACAGAAAAGATCCTGCTGCCCCTCGTGTCAGCCACCCTGTGCTTTCAAAAAGCCTCGCTGACAGCATGTGCACCGCCTCTGTGTGCACACACTGACAGTGCAGTCGTTAAGGGTCAGCGGCAGACAGGCCACAGGTCAGACTGCTCATGCAAAACCTTCACTGACTCAGATTCAGCTCATGACCACTTTTTGTCCTTTTTTGTGACAGCAGATGTCACTTTGGGGAGAAACAGAGGCAGAGTAGCTTCTCACATGACACGCTGGTCTTTCACTGTGTAAGCTGCCGTCATGGAGGCCCTTTTTTTCTTTTTTCTTTTTTTTTTTATAAAACTTTATTAGGTAACAATTTACAATAACCCTTATTTATAAATGCTAAAGAGATAGTTTAATAATGTTAATTAAAAGGTTTTGACTGTCCTTCTGCTAGAACATAGTTACCTAAAATCTCACTTGTATTTTGCAAAACTTGTGCCAACCAATTGCAAGGGCAGCTGTACAAATTGTCTGCTTGGGGCTCATGTAGAACTTCTGTTTGTGTTTTACCCTCACAAAAAAAAAGAAATAAATAATGTAAGCAGAACTTACTAGAAATGAAGATGCTGCTTTCTTCTTGCTCTCATTTTGTCTTCTCTCAGGCTGAGGTTAATTTAGCTGGCCCCTGTGGAAGACCAACTCTCCTCTGTGCATTGAAAGGTCTCAAATTGCCACTGGTTTGTTGAAAATATTTATGAAATTAATGCATTTTTCCCTCACAATATTGATGTTATGATGGGTCATCCTCTTCTGGAGGGCGTTTTAAGGAAGATTTGAAAAGTGCTCATTTCTGCTGACCTGCCCTATTGACCGACTGAGCTCTCTGCTAAAAAGACAACTTTGCACCCAGTAAGCAGCAGGAGAAATAGTCAGTGTACAGTAGTTAAGATGAGCAGGGTTCAATAAAAGTGTCAGAGATATATAAATATTGAATGAAGAATTGGATTTGTTCAAACACAGATGAGTTTTCTGTGTAATTTTATCAACAGCTTGATGCGGCTAAGCCAGCAAAGAGGTTTGGTTGCTATAGTTTGGTTTTCCCAGCAGGCAGATAAGGTCTATGAGGAAATTTCACTGTTTCTGTTATATACTAGTAAGTATTTCTTTCTACTGCATCTCCAGTGCTATACATATGTGATTTGTTGGCAGGAACATGTCTATTCTGCACAGATTGGGGTTCAGAGTGACAGCTCTGTGAGAAAGCCCCTGAGTTGATGCTTGATTACATCACATTCACCACATGTTGCTTTTCACTCTGCATATAAACACTACAATGCAAAATACACACTGTGGCGTTGATACCACACCTCTTTATCCATATTTATAAGCGAATCAGGCTCTGCTTTGGAGGTCCTCTACCCTTTTTGCGTTATTATTCAGCCACAGTTGCTGTAACACATCAGCAAAGCTGTTTATGGTTCAAGGTCAGAGCTAAGTGTCTCAAGTGCCTGAGCAGTGATGGATTACTGTTTTCCCGAGTCTTGAACTCTGTAGGACAGTGACAAATTTCATCAAATCAAGAAAAGAGGTTTTATTGACACTTGAGAGTGCCTGGAGGATAGAAGCTCTGATGGGGACTCAACATTCTGATGGATAAACAGAGCGTCTCCCTCTGAGGAAACTGTCTAGTCTTGTGAGTGTTTAAAAGAAAACTTAGCCCCCTCTCATTTCCTCCAGGTCTGCTTTATCTAATGGGTATCTAATGGTACTCAGCTCTAATATCGTTCCCCTGCTGTTTCTCTATATTCATTTATACAACCAATAGAGCAGAGCCTGTGAACTAGTTCAGGCAGGCAATTCAAGCTGCAGTGATTTCACACTTGACATGTGTCAGGCTCACAATCACATGACAAACATAGTATCTTTGCAAAATTGGTGGCCTATTTAAAGTCCCTCTCTGATCATTTTTTTACTACCTAAAGTGTTCTCAGTGGTCTTTAAATTGTTATTATGAAGTTTTTACTAAAAATCGCGTTACCTGTGTCACTTTCAAGGGCCTTTCTTCTGCAGAGCTCCGGTCACTCATAGCTCCAGGAGCTATTCAGCTCTTGGACACTAATGTCTTTAGGGACACGATGAAAGTTGATATCATAATAAGCTTTCTTACCAGCATTGCAATACGCTAACGTACACACTTATTTCGTCTTCTGTATTTCTCCTCTATATGCAGAGTGTGGCCTGCATAGCGGGGCTCCGGGGGCGGAGCTTGGATTGGTTACATATGAAATCTCACAGTTTCTGACCCTTCCGTTTGAGTCTGCCAGAGATTAACAACAGTTTGAATTAAGAAATACTCAAAAAAAGCATAATTCTCAAAGCTTTTTAAAAACTTCATTTAAAAAAAATGGAAGTTTCTGCAAACTTTCATTAAAAATTATATATTGTTTATTTAAGTTCTTTTATTTGTTTTCTATTGATATTTTCCAAAAATGTTATAAAGTTTCTACAATCCGTTTTCAAATTTCAGTCTACCCTTGGGTCAGGACCACATTTTGCCAGGCTTGGTGATAAGTGTGTCAGGACAAAGGAGGATTAAGGAAAAACTATCTCCTCTGTAGTCTCAGTCTACAAATCATTGTATTTTAAGATAGCCTGTGCTTTGAGGTTGAAAGAGCAGAACCAAGAATAGAGAATAAATCCTGTAAAGTCATTTCCTCAGTTTCACACTTCTGATTTTTGTCAGTGGAGGCTTTATTTCTTTCCGAAGCTCAGCTGTGATAGTCCATTTGATGCTTGGCAGTATCACAACAAACTTTAATTAAACTTGTTCAAAAGTTCTGCTGTAAGTCAAAAGTAGTGACCTTTTTGAAACGAATATATGATTTTTTTTAAAGGTTTCCTTTTTTGTTTCTTCAAAATGTATTTCAAACCTAAATCTTGAATTTTTTATTAATCTAATCAAGAACACACTGACATTTGGCTTTCCACGGCACAACACAAAGCGTGTTTTCAAAGGTGTGCAGATGGGGGTTCAGGGCACTATTATAACGTAAAACCAACACACAGGCTATATTTAGTCACAACAATGATTTCAACTTGAATAGCCAAATCATGCCTCGATGCAATCTCTTTTCTTGATGATTTAAAAAAGAAATAGATTGCAGTATACTTAAGCTGCAAACTCCAAGGCACAAGTTGCTGGAAAGTCCAGAGCAGAATCACAACTACTTCGTTTTTTACTTTTTTGTCTTAAATTTATTCAAACATGCAAAAACTAAGAGAAAAAGTCTTTCAGGCTTACCATTTCACAAGAATGTGAGACTGAATTTTCTTGTCTCTGTCTTTTTTGCGGCACTGGCTTGTTTTTACACAGTATCATTATGTGCTTTACTAAAAAATACACCCATGAATCCAATTTGGTGACCACGGAATATTCACACAACATACAGTGTTAAAAAATGTCTGTTTTCGCAGTCTCCACCATTACCAACCAAATATTCAAATTCAGCATACACAATTATCAGGAATTTCAAATCAGCACTTTCCATTTTCACAAGCATGCGTCTGTCAGCCACAGGACAAGGACTGTGTCGGTTTGCTGCTCTGATTACAAACAAACTCAAGAGGCCTGTTATAACCGGGCTAAGGATTTTCCTGTATTTACACAGAGTGCTGCAATTAGCAACGATTTAAAGCAGGTAAGGGCAGGAATTAGCATAACCGACTTATAGCATAAACAAGTCAATGACAATTAACGGACAGCTCTAAGTGGGGTTTAAAATCCAAGAGGAATTACTGCTGAAGAGCTACAGTTGACATGTTAAAGAGCTAGGAAGAGAGCCAAAAATACATTTTAACATGCAGAGAGTCAAGTGTCACAGCAGGAGAGATCCTCCAAAGGTTGCTTATACGGATAGTGTAAAGCCTGTATTTCCACACTCAGTGCTGATACATCCATTTGATCAATAGATTTGGCAGCTGAGGCGGTCCGTGAAAATCGAGCAGAGTATGAGCTGACTGCAGGGGATCCTCACATCTTTTATCCTCTCCACACGCCTAGCTTTCCTCCAAGAGAGCAGAGATCAAACACATTATGCATCCCTAATGGAAACAGGAGCACAGATGTAAGCACACATAGGCACCGACACACACACACACACTAAACAGAGAAACTTTTTCTGAAACACACACAAATATACAAGATAACTCATGCACACACAGAGACTTTGGATGAGTTCAATCCTCACAGGACATAGAACCATCATTTTAGCAGTGCAGGGGGAGCATGATGTTGAGGTTGGTGTCACTTATGGTTTTATGTGCATTCGTACAGAATAATGAATTCTGTGAAAAGGAGTTTGCAGTGAGGGGCATAGAATAAAGGAAAGTAGATCTATTGTGATACATAACACTGTCCATGCAGCTTGAAAAATTTTTATTACGCTCATACATAAGTTAAAAGAAATAATACTAATGATCTGCTCTTCATCCATCATGCACATTAACCAACACTTCACCATTCATCAGTAGTCACGGTGTTTAATTTTTAATCATAAACTTGATGCTCCAGAATTGCGAAACCTTTCACAATGTGTGCTAATATTTCCAGCAACTTTTTAAATTTGTGTTTTTCATGGTCTCCAAAGTCAGGATCTGTAATGAGGAGGAGAGAGACAGACAGCTAAGGTGAAAGAACAAAAGTTTGTTTATTCTTTCTTCTCTTTGTCTACCTTGACAACTCTGATCTCCTTCTCTCTGTCTCTGTCTTTCTCTGTCTGTCTGCCTCTGTCCCTCTTTATCGCTGCTCTCTCTTTGATTTGATCTCAGCACAGAGAGATTTCCCATGTGGTGATTTGGCATTGTGATTTTATTTAAATTACCTGCCCTCTATTTTGTTTTGTTTTTATCCCTCTCTGTTCCTGTATTTGTGTGTGTTAGGTTTCCTCAGCTTTCCTTTCCTCATCTCTATTTTTGATCTACAACAAGAAATCAGTCTTTAATCTTACATAGCATTTGGACAGTTTTGTTATCTCCCGTTCCAGGTTTCAGGCTGCTATACTCAACATGAGATCATTTAAGAAGAAAAATACAAAACTCCCAATCAGGGATTTACACCACAATCCCAAGTTTGAACGACTCAAAACAAAGTAATCTTTGTCTTAACCGATCCAAATCTTTACAACAAAAACCAATACAGAATGAGTGAGCAATAGTTTGAAAATTAATACTTTCTTGTCCCTAATTTAAGTTTTGTTTCTCTTCTGTAACTTACTATCTACCAGAAGTTACATCCTTCAAAATAAAAGCATAGTTTGACAGTGCAGGGAATAGGGAAACTTTAACACAAGACAGGAAAAACTCAAAATAAAAGCATGATAATTGTTCCTGAGGCAGTATCTCAAATTTTGTTGTAGTTATTGTGATCATTGTGATTTTTTATGGCCATGACAATCATGGGGTGAACATTGGATTTTCTGACACCTCTTATTAAGACACAGGGTGGCGCCATTTGACTTGAATTGAAACAAATCAAAACCTCCAAAAACTGTGTTGACATGCAAGGCAGACTTAAGAGGACAAATGAGTCATAGCTCTTTGTGGTAATGATTAGAAATGTGCTCTGTACCTGGGAAACTGTAGTTAGGGCTTGTGTAATTCTGAAATAGTTTAACCATTTGAAAACTAAATGAAACAAAAGTTAGCTGACAGTAATTATTGTCACATTTTCTCGTGACAGGGTGATCTGAGTACGGGGTACATTTTGGGACATCCTCGGGTAGTGCTGGGCGATATGGAAAAAAATGTATATCACGATATGGATCATTTTATATCACGATAACGATATATATCACGATATAGCTATGGTATGCTTTCAGTTCTATGAAAAATTTAAGTGTATACAGCTGCACTAGTACAGTACCAGTACAAGACCAGCACTTAAAACTAGAAAAATGAATAAACAAATACGTGGCTGAAGTGCGTTCATGTCTGTGCTCACCCAAAGTTATGTAACACTTACAGAAAACGCTGATAGTGTGAGCCGAAGCACTCCATAATAATAATAATAATAATAATAAATTTAATTTGTAATGCACTTTACATTTACAAAAAAATCTCAAAGTGCTACAGTACACAGTAAAAAAAGAGCAGCATCAATAAAAAAAAGCAATAGAATGACAGTCACAGATTAGCATAAAAAAGAATTTAAAAAAAATAAAATATATAGAGTTGCAATGTAAGAGGCAAGGTAGTAAAAGCATAAAGCATAGAGGAAAACTAACCAAAGGCTTTATTAAAAAGGTAGGTCTTTAGGGCTCTTTTGAAGAGGTTGTTCACACTGCTAGATGTTTCTCCTCCAAAGCTGCTCTCTGCCTCCATCATTGTTTACTTTACTCTTGAAGCACGTAGGTAGACCCGAGCATGAATCCGAGCGCTTTATTCGCCTATCAGGGGCAGACAGGTAAGGTGATTTGATTCGCCACGACTCCAGAAATGATTGAAAAACTACAGAATGTCACAAAATTACGTTTCCTCGCTGCTGGCTTGAAGGGTACAAATGCGCAGCCGCGCTCCCAGCTGACAGGAAGTCAAACCGCTGTTGTAGCTCTTTTGTGTTGCTAGCGCGGTCAAGAGTCTTTACTCTCACTGAGAGATGACTACAAAAATGGACGCACCTGTTCATCTGGTTGTTAAACACGGCTGAAAAAGATCATCTTTTCATGTTGTTCCCGCTCCTGCCCACTCCCGTTGCTTTTTTTCCCGTCCCGTCCCGATCAAGAGATTAATAAAAAAAATGACTCCCATCCCGCGGGAATCACGTGACCCACGGGAATTCCCGAAAAAAGTCATCCTCCACAGGGAAGGTCCCGGAGCAGATGAAACAGGTGCCGGAGCGGCTGAAATAGGTCCCAGATCCGATCAAAAGAGGTCCCGGATCGCGCTCCGACTTGCTCCGGCACAAATTAAGCACTGCTTACAATGATCCCCTCACGTGTGTAACCCAGGTAACCCGCAACGGCGGGAGGCGCTGGACATAAAGAGGGCACGTAAAGCGGCGTCATGTCGCAAAATCGAAAGAGAAATGCAAGCCTACATGTCAACGCATCCTTTTCTTTGTAAGAAAATATTGTTTTCTTTCCCGTTCGACACCAAATACACTTACTGAATGTGCAATTATTGTTGTTGTTACTATGAATCATCTGATGGCACAAGCTCTATGGATTAAATACAACCTATCGCCCGAAACGATAAGGATAAAAATGGCACGATAGACATTTTCTATCGTGCCAACGATATATATCGTCCAATCGCCCAGCACTATCCTCGGGTATCAGAGTCATGACTCAGACCTCAGATGAAACGGCCTCAGGTATCAGATTTCAGAAAGAGACACAACACAAAACACTTAACATCAAGTTTAACCACCCCCAGAAGTCACCCTCACCTTGACTCTGACTTCAAGCCCTAAAAAGAGCAACAAAGAGTGTGGGGCAAAAAAGTAAAAAAAAAAACAGAAAAAAATCCACAAATGATTTTATTTCGCATGTTAATTCTTTTACATTTTGGTTGAGGAGGAACAAGTTTGTACATTTTTAACATCTACATGATAACTGAGCACAGTCTGTGTTCATAGTGTAGACAGTCTGTAACTGCAACTTGGTCTAAATAAATTACTTGATTTATCTAGGTGTAGATGTAGTTTCAGCACCCCAGACAGCTCCGGTTTCCTTTGGCTGTAAGTATGAGTTTTGACCAGTAGAGGGCAGCACGTGTCCCTTGTATTTTATGATACTTAGCCTCTTAAATATGACCTAATTTTCATCCCCATTTTATCCTCTGACTCTGTCTTGTTGTTGTTTTTCTTCACCCAATCTTTTTACAGTTTTAATTGACTAAAGTGTATACATCACTGTGTGCTGAAATAAGCTATGGTATTATACTTTAAGATGGGGTGCAGCCACTGGGTGCATTGAAATACATTGGGGAGAGATGATAATTATGTAAGTGCTGTTTTCTCTCACTCTCACATTTACAGTGTCAAAGAAATGAAAGTAAAGAGTAACTAACTTACTCTTACATTTATTTAAGGTTAAAAACCAATTATATCAAACCAGTTATTCAAGAAATTGCAATTTGAGTGTAAAAAGCTGCTAAATCATTTTTTAAAATCTTTTTCATTCATGTCATGACTTACTGCTTTGAATAATGGTGGAAATAACAATTAAACTGGATATTATTTTTCTATGACTTGTCCAAGGTCATCCCCTGCATCCACCCCAAGTTACTGAGATACCTGAAACTCAGAGCAGTTAAGTTCTATATACAGTCTATGGTTTGACCAGAGGAGTGACAGAATAGTTAAAAAACAGCCTTGTTTTACATTTTCTACAGAAAATATCCACAATAAGTCTGCCAGTCAGTCAGTCAGTGACACATTTGACCATTCATAGAAAACAGAATGAAATCAAATCAAATCAAGATCAACACAAAATGAGATTTCCTCTCAGCAGCCTGAATTAAAGCACTTTTGTTGTTGAGTTTGTATCATCATTTTTGGAGCAGCAGCGCCCTCTAGCGGCTTTGACAGACATAGACACAAGATGAAATCATCGTCAAAACGTGTAGTTAAAACGATACAGTGACAGGAAATGATGAATTTATTCAAAACAAAACTGATCTGACACGTTTTTGACTATACCAAAACATAATTTTATGAAAAAAAAAAAACTTCACCCTTTATCACTTTATACTTAAATCACAAAAATAGTTACATACAAGATTTGGCTTTTAAATGCATATGAGTTCGTGAAATATATAACTCGGAGGGTTACTTTACAGAAGGCTTAAATTTGGGGTGGCAATTTGTAATCCTGTGTCCAATGGGATATCTAAATAACATTGGTTCTGACAACGAAAATAAAATTTTTAATTCTTTCCATCCCATTTATTTTCTTTTATCCTTATATAAAAAGATATGGAGGATGGAATATAAAAATAACATTTTAAATATCATAGAAATTATTCCTTCAAGCCACACAGACTGTTGGTTCACACACTCCTGTTAAACTTAGCTGTATATCAAACTCTCACTCACTCTGTTTTGATACCATGGTTTTATACTCCATGTATCATGAGAAGCTAGGTATTCCCTCTGATCTCACTGCATGTTGGTACAATAAAACAATACAGTACATTTGAGAAGAGCTGCACAAGTGAAAAAAAACTTTCAACTATCAAAAGCGTTTTTATAACTAACACACGATCGATAAAGTAACAAATAGACAATATCTGGAAAGTTTGGAAGGAAAAAGTCTGTCATGTTTGTCCACAAAACTTGGACAGTCTCACATTTTTCTGATTTTGACAGATAACCGGGGGGAAAAGCAGATATAGGTTTGGTTCTTTGATTCAAATGGAATGATATTGATTAATAAGCTGATTGATGAGTCATTTTGAAAAATGTGAGTAAAGTCTTTTTTTTAGTTTGAGGTAATGTTTAATTTTGGAGGGTACAGCAGGGTCTCTTATTTTGAAGGTAACACTGGAAGTATCTCTCCGGTAGTTTCGGTAACTCTATCGGTCGGTTGTCGGTGCCAGTCTGCCCCGTTTCTCTCAGTTCATGTCGGTGGAACAACGGCAGACAGTCCACGGCAGTCAGACATTTATGGAGGAACCGTGAAGTTTAACCGGAGAGGACCGGAGGAGAAGGAGGAGGACTTTTACCGCGGTAAGAAACAACTACCGAGAACATTACTCAACTCTCTCATTAGCGGTAAACTTTCGGATCTTTGATGCTCAGACGGAGAAAACTTTCCGATAGCAGCGTTTCAGCTGTAGTGTCGTTATGATTTACCGAAGAAACGGAGTTATTCGTTTTTAGTTTGGGACGTTACTGTGTTGTGGTCGTTTGCCCGCGAGCCTTTTGTTCGTGCGGCTCCGTTCCCATGGTGAAGCTTCCTCAGCTCGCGAGACTCACCGGCAGGGGCGCGTCCACACTTACTGACCAGAAGAGGCCCTCCAGGGGCCCTGACAAAGACAGGGGGACCTGAAGTGTGTGCACACATTAAAATCTCCTCAGTTTGGTAACCTTAGGACACAGAGGCAAGAATGGTGCACATGGTTGATGCAGCTGGAAAGCAGGCAGGTCCACACTAGTATAACATCTGCAGCAGTGATCCAGAGAAACAGACTGGATGATGGAGCTCAGGGACTCCCACAAAAGAGGGAGAATGCTGTGTGTTAGTGACTCAAATGGGATATGATGAACTGAAGTAAATGATACAGACAGAAAGAGGACAGAGAAGGAGGGGAAGGTGCTCACTGTGCCAGTATCTTTGACAGTCTTAAATCTAGAGCAGCATTACTAAGGCCTTGTCCACACATAGCTGGGTATTTGCTAAAACAAATACATTTCTATGGCCCGCCATCCACACAAAGCTGCAGATTCATTAAAAACGGTGCTTTTGGAAAACTCCAGCCAAAGTTAAGATTATGGAAAACTCCGGTTTTGCATTTGCATGTGAACATGGATAACCAGAGTTTTAAGTTCCCAAACATCATTGTCAGTGATAATGAAAAGATAAATGTCATATACTATGCGCTCTTGTTTGTGTCAGGTAGTGGACGGCACAGATATAAACAGAATATTTTTTGTGAGGAGCAAAGGAGAAGGAGTGCTTTGCAGTCAGTTATTCTACACCAAATAAACCTCCCTCCACCTTTCTTGTGTCTCGTTGACCTTATACTCCCAAACTATGCTTAAAAGCAATTCCACCTCTTTGCTGGTTCACACCAACAAACTACACAGTGCTATATTTCATGGTGTGGGAAGTGACGATGAGAAAGGGAAGCTTGCTCTGAAAACTTTTTGGCAAATACTACCAACTCAAAGTCTTGAATGCTTATAACCGCGGTCAATAGCACATTTATGCGGTTTTGTGTGGATGGGACTTTATTTGAAAACAATGATGTGAGTATGTGACTTTTTTTTTTAAAGGGAGGGGGTTGGATATTCAATAAATAGACAAAGAAGCTCTGAAGCAGCATGATGATGGTGATGATAATGTTGTTGCGGGGATGATGATCAGGGTAATAATAATGATAATGATGAGGATTTTCATGATTGTATTAATGATAATGAGAAATATTAAGAATATACAATAGATGGTCGTGACGATGGTGACGATGGATCAATGATGATGATGGTTATGTGTATGATGATGAGTATCATGATCATGATGAAGATAATGGTTTAACACTTCACATATGACTAACCTCAGAAAGCCAGTCAAACAAAAACATCGAGGGGTCATCAGGTTTAACTAAGAGATGGAAACACGTTTGAAAAAAATGTGTTTGATCACATGACCGCTGAGTCCTCCATCTTCATCTCTGACTGTCCACAGACCACTGTATCCACTCCCTCACATCATTCCTCTGTCTTTAATGATACCAGGAAATATTTGGGAAATCTCAGACATGGCTCCTGAGGTTTAGGCTGAGCGAGAAGAAGAAACAGAATCAGAGGTCTCTAAGACTGTCACATAATAAGTCTAGAGATTTTGTGAACGTATCAATAACCAAGTCTTAAGTTGTTATTTCCCAATGCCTTTATTTTGCCATTTTTACTTCCTTGTTAGTGTTACTGCATTTCCTGTTTAGGTAACAGATAAGCGTTCATTTTAAAAGGTTGTTAAAGATACTTCCTGTGGATGGGGAAGTTTAAACAGTTAAAATGTTGATTATATTTGTGCTTCCTGTACAGTTTTTAATTCTGACCCTGTCTGTTGTTTTTCTCTATCAACTATACAACAGGTGACACCCCTGATCACGCTCCTGTCTGCACAGGTGTACTTTAGCATTGGAGCGTGATGCTTGGAGATGGAGGAAGCGGAGCACAGCCGCTACGTCACCCAGCTGAAGGCTGAGTTTGACAGCTGTGACACAACAGCCACGGGCTTTCTGGACCGAGATGAGCTGACAGTGCTCTGCAGGAAGCTGCAACTGGACGCTCACCTGCCTCTGCTGCTGGACACCCTGCTGGGGGCACGCACCTATGGCAGGGTAACAGCTAACATATGGTTTAATCATAACTACAGCACTTTTAGTTTGAGTGTAGTTATTGTTGAAAAGAAGCACAGGGTGGTGTTTTAGTCCTCAGGTTTCTTCCTGCAGGCTTCCTACAGACGGAGAAAATGTGAGCACTGACTCCCTCAGTCTGTTCTGGACTCTGTCCTTGTGTTTAAAATGACAGATATTTGATGAATACACTGATATCGGTCTAACAGCTGAGATTTTATAGCACTGAGCTTGACCTGTTTTATAAGGGTTAGGATGAGGAACGAAAAGAGGTGGATTTTAACTGTGAATGTGCTGAGTTGACCTGAATTATCTGTGTTTTGTGTGGCCTTCAGGTGAACTTTGAGGAGTTTAAAGAAGGCTTTGTGGCCGTCCTGTCTCGCTCGCTAGACTTCAGCACATCAGAGGATGACAGCAGCTACATGGACCCAGGTAAGACTGCAGCTGAAAATCTGGTCACCACTAGTTTCAGTCCTTCTCTGCCTTCACTGTGTATCATCTCGAAAAACAGCCACACACTGAAATTGTGCACAAGCACACACAAAAACACCACTTAATACTGTTTAAATCAGCTACAATAAGTGTACTGAGGCATGAATGTGAAGAACTAATTAATATTGTGCAGTTCAGTACAACCAGACAGTACATTTTCATGATTACTGCATGCTTTGTTGGATTTTTAAATTCCTTGCTGTGCAGCAAAACAGTGAAAGAAGTTTTTTCTCTGTGGTTGGTTTTGATAGAAATTAACCAGCAGAGAGGACATGTAAATTTGTGTGAGTTCAATTTCCTGCAGGTCAGAAGGTTCTGAGTCTTATTTACAAAACAGTGAGAAGAATTCATTCTGAAAGTGTATGTACACCCAAAATCAAAATTACACACACCAATAATACTGTAGGTCCTAAAATAAAGACTGTTTTATAATCAGCAGCAGGGCGCCTAATTATGACCAGAGTCTTAAGCTTTACGAGTGAATTAAAGCAGGATTTCAGTCATTGGCTTGAACAGTTTTATATGTCTTTCATAAAATATGGAAATATGAACAACATTGTACTGGTGAGTTCACAATGATCACACTCCACTATCCACACATCCTGTGCACTTATAACATAAACATACCATCTCTGTGCAGTTTGCTACAGTTTTTCATTTTTTTGTGACTGAGATTACCGTTAACTGTTAGCATCTCCTCCCTCAGGGCTCAGAGCTGCTCTGTGAGCTCTCATCCTGACGGTCCGTCTCTAATAAAAGCCTGCATTTTATAAAGGCCTGGTACCTCAGACAGTTACAGCAAATGAAAGATTGGGCCTGTGTTTGAAGATTGGCAGATTCATAATTATAAAACCCTGTGCACACACACCTACACGCTATGTTACCTGTATAAACCATGCTTCACCTGTGCTGTATGTATGTGCAGGTGGTTCAGCCTCATACTTGCCTTCTACATTCCCACATTCCTCCAGAGAGGGTCAATGCAGAACACTCTGAATGAAAATGCATTGAAGTGAGCCACAGATCCCAGGGTCCACAGTGAATCACAGGGACGACTGAGAGGGAGACACATACAACCTGTCTGCATCACTCTGTCTCTCTGTCTGTCTCTCTGCAGTTGTCCCTGAGGAGGTGAAGCCAAAGTTTATAAAGGGGACAAAGCGTTACGGCCGTCGCTCTCGTCCTGACAGTAAGCCTGACTCCACGCTGACCTGTGACTCGGAGGACTCGCCACAGTCCAGGAATGAGGCCACGGACTCTTCACCTGCTGGCGTCCGCAGAGCCAAGCTGAGACGGTCGACGTCTCTGGAAAGCATGGAGGTGAGGAGCTGCTCATGTTATCGGAGGTCTGACTGTGAGACTTAGCAGTTTGATATTTTAATCTTACAGAACTGATTCATGACTTTTATCTCCTGCCTCTTCTTCTTCCTCCTCTTCGCCTTCATCGTCTCCTTCTTTTCCTCTGCTGTAACACTCAGACTAACAGATGTTAGAATAACTGATGTGAGAAGCAGCTGTCCAGACTTAGCCCGGTGCTAACAGCAGAGCAGCGTACAGTCCTCAGTATGAGAATAAGGACTCACACTCACACAATTTCACCCACCCACCCACCCATCCCTGAGTAAAAACAAAGATGGAGACACTATGATAAGAGGGGTCACTGTATTTACATCCACAAAGCAGAATAAAACATAAAAAACACAGAGAGCACTGTTAGCTCTCAGTCTGAGCGCAGCTGAGAAGAGCAAAAAAAACCTCTAAATGTGAGGCTGATATGTGGAACATGGAGCGAGATTAAAAGGAGACAGTCATGTTGCTCAGTAACTCTGTCTCCAGTATAGATGGAAAAATGTGCAGTGGGAAGTAAGATTAAAAAACAAAAAGATCAGATCCATAAATCCATATTGATAGAGTTTGCAGTGTGAATGTAGCTATGGAACATCTCACCCGAAACCTGATAAACGCTTCCTTGTTCAGGTAGCGGCACACCGTCACAATCTGTTAGTCCTCCTTCCACATGAATGAACCTCTGCTATCCGTGGTTGACATATCTCAGCAGAGAGTCTCCATGCTGATTGGCTATCATGGTGAGAATGATTTGCTTGAGTTTAGATTTTTCAACTCTAGCTGAGAAAGGGGATGATGTGAATGAAGCATGTAGCACGGTGATTGCACCACTTCATTCCAAAGGGAACGCAAATCTTATGTTGACTTTATGTTGACTTTACATTTAATTTAGTTGCACAAATTAGCATATAATAAAAGATCTTGAACAATGAAAAAAAAAAAAAAAACCTTGACAAAGAGAAACTGACTTAATAAATTTTGTACGATCACTGCCTTTAATATTATGTCTAACTTTACAGGAGATACTCTCGCTAAAGTGGTAATAACACTGAGTTAATTCTTTCACTTTTATGGTAATTTCACTGACCAGCGTTAGATATTATCATTTATGTGTCAAAAACACTGGCTTATAAAAAAAACCTCTCAATAATCTGACATCGTACAGTCTGATATAGTTGTTTAAAAGAGTCACTATGCCAAAGACAATTAAAATCAATAATGTAATAATAATATAGAGTTTTTTCTCAAAAATATTTTAATTACACAGACTAAAGACTAAACACTATTATTTGATTTTAACACTGACTCAAGACTAAATACCGTCTAAAACACATGAACACTGACTCAAAAGAAAGTATTTCTTATATATAAATATACTAAAGAAACATGGATTCATTTTTGCGATGATAACACTGTCTTAAAGGTAAAAAATACCGTCATTTGTGTAATAATATGACCGACTCAAGAGTAGATGGCATCATCAAAATGATAATTACTAGGGCTTACAATTACAACCATCTTTAAGTCAGTGATTCTCAACTGATGGGTCACTCACGGACCCATTTTCAGTGGGTAGTGGGCATCTGCCTGAACAAAAAAAAAGTAAATAAATTAAATCCTGTGCTTTTATTTTGAAGGGCACTGTTTATGCAGCAGACTGTCATCTATTCATACTCATTAACAGCAAATAATCAAAGAATGAGATCAAATTAATACCTGTGACAATGAAAAGAGTAGATGACCGGCATGAGACAGAATAAATCAAACTGTTCATTCTTTCACAGCCTCCTGGGGTGAGATGAAGTCATAGAAAATAAAGGTTCTTGTCCTGTGTGAGCTCTCAGCCTCTGCAGCTATCATGTTTGGAGGGTATCCTTCCCTCTGATGCTTCACTGACTTCCTGTTTACATATCTGGCTACTGCTGATTGGACAGAGATACAGATATTTCCAAGCAACAGCATTAAACAATAGCCAACTCCTGACTGAAGCTGAAGGTCTAAATGCTGTGAGCTGCTTTTATTAGTGTGTATAAAGTGACAGAGCAGAAAACTGTCCATCACAGCTGCTGTTACTCTGACCTCTGACCTCTGATCAGAGCTGGCTGTGATAGAGGAGATGGTAGTGTCTCTGGCTAACACACACTCATTCCTCTGAGTGTGTGTGAATGGATTCTTTGTGTGTTAGTGGGTTTCAGAGCTGGCTTCGGTGGGTTTCAGATATCCAGACTTGATTCTGTGGAAGTTTATGTAGCAAAGGCCCCGAATACCTGAGGGGGGAGGAGTTCTGTGGGAAGGGGGAGGGGTTGGTGGTTTTGAGGGCGTCGGAGGTTTTTCAGGAAGTGGGATTGTGAGGAATGTGTCTGCTGGCAGACACTCTGAGCTGATCTGACTGAGGCTGGGAGACTCTGTTTCTGTGGGTCAGTTTCACTTTAGCTCAGGAGGAAAAGAGCCAATCAGCTGCTGCGATTAAAACACAGGCTGCAGCAGATGGACTCGTATTCCAACACAGACGCAAACCTGAACACAGACCACAGCTCCACTGGGCTGGCCTCCTCAGACTCCACCCTCCTCCCCCTTCATCTGCACACAGGGCAGAACTATCCTGACTCAGGCCTTCTCACTTCGACTCCACATGCAGGAGACAAATGAAAGGATTTGAAAACATCATCTCAGATTTTAGATTCACATGTCCCCACCAGCTTAATGAAGTTCTTCTGTGAATGATGGACTAATGACTCTGTGTCTGCACAATGAGTGGAGGACAGGCAGAGAAAAAGAGCAGAGGCAGACACGGAGGCAGAGTTGTGCTGCTGTTACATCATTGCATCTCTGCTTCACTCTCTGTGTCTGTTGGAATATTGAAGAGTTTTTATGTAACTCTGCTCTGTGATTCCTGCAGATTAAACCCCACCCCCTCCCTTTCTCTCTCTGTCTTTCTCTCTCTCAGTGGATTTCTCTCAGCTCCAGCAGCTAAAATCTCTGTACATGCTTCACATTTCAGCGTTTAGTCTGTTACATAAAGAGCTTAGAGAGAGAGAGATGTTTACAGCCTGAGCACAGAAACAGAGGGTTTCGATTGGTGCTGTTCTGTTATGGCTGCAAAGTTTGTTTCACATATTTCAACAACTTGTCAAAGGCTGTTAACTGTTTCCTGCACTTCAGTCACAGCAGTCTGGGTATACAGGATGTTAATAGTGAGCAGTTATATGTGCAGTATGAGAGGTAGGTCCTGTATGCACACGAGTCCACATGGCTGAAGCAGCACCAGAGTTCAGCAGTCTGGTTTGACAGCCTCTGTGCAGAAGCTGCTCCTCAGCATGGTGGATCACTTCTATCTGAGGGGAGAGGGGGCTGTAGAGTGTGTGCAGGGTGGTCTGCAGTCCTTTATGAGGCAGGAGCTACTTTTTCTGCATCTAGCTGTCGTTTGTGGTGTGCAGCCCACAATCCTCTGAGCAGCCTTCACTGCCCTCTGCTGGGATTTTGTCCCTGCAGCCCAGCAGGTGCCATACCACACAGTGAGGCAGGAGCACAGGACAGGCTTCACCACCTATCTGCAGGGAGCATGCAGGACTTAGCCTCAGCCTCCTGAGGTAATGAAGGTGTGAGTGGGTCTTTCTAACCAGACAGGAAATATCTCTGCTAAGGGTTTGGTCCTCAGCAAGGCGAAGGTCTAGAAACCTGAAACTGTAGACCTCCTTAGGTCGATGGATGGATGGAGAACTGGCTGAAGGAGACAAAGAAAACCTGACAGATCCAGCCTTTAAAGAACTTATCCTTTGAAGAACCCAGTCATTGAAGGACTCATCCTTTGAAGGAACCAGCACTCAGGACCAAGCCTTCAAAAGCCACAGCCTTTGAAACACCCATCCCTTGTGAAACTTTGCCTTTTAGAGACCCAGTATTTAAATCGTCCTGCTTTTTAAAGGTCCTATTCTTTGAGAGACAGCCTTTTAAGGATCCAGCACTTGAAGGAACCAGCCCTTGAGAGACTCAGCTTTTGAAGGACCCAGCCTTTAAAGGAACCAGCACTTAGAAGACCAAGCCTTCAACAGACTAAGCTTTTGAAAGCCACAGCCTTAGTTTGAAACATCCAGCCCTTGTGAAACTTAGCCTTTTAGAGACCCAGCCTCTAAAGGGTCCTGCTTTTGAAGGACCCAGCACTTGAAGGAACTAGCTGTTGAGAGACTCAGCTTTTGAAGGACCCAGCCTTATAAGGGCCCAGTTTTTGAAGGGCTTGACCTTTAGGAGACATTCTTTGGGGAGACTCAACTTTTGAAGGACCCAGCTGTTGTGACCTCTGTAGACCTGTGTTGTCTTTCTTGCTGCTATATTGGGTTACAAAACCCCTTCCTTGAAGCTACGCAAAGGATTGCTCCTGGGCCAACTAACATGGCGTCTGTTGTGCGCGCATCTGTCTTTTACAACATACAGTTTTGTGTAACAGCATATTACTTGGCCGTTTGTGAGCCTGCCTCATTGTTTTTTTTTCATGCACAAAGTGTTATGGGAGATGTTACGCTCTGTAGGATGTACCACATGCAGCCTCTACTGTCTGGGAAAATTAGGACACATTTATCAGCCTTAAAAAAGGACAGCTCTTGACAGTTCCTGTGACACATTGGATGTACAAATGCAGCCTCTTAAGGCAGCAGCCCCAGCAGAATGTGTCCTATATTCCACTGAGACAGAAGTTTATGGTGAGATTGTCAGGTCCATGAAATCAGCTGTATCACAGTGAGGTTATATCCTGAAAGCTGTGGGTTTGATTCTGCAGAGCATTTCTCAGTGAATGACATCTTAACAGAAACAGAGTTGGTTTTTTGTGTCATCTCTCTAAGTACAAGAACACATTCACAGAAGCATGTTGTGTTAGAAATGATATGAGTCTGTGTTTGAGTTTCTACAGACATGATTTAAACTTAAAATCAGAGCTGATGTTAGAGAAATAAGGTCTGAAAACAACATGGGAAAGGAAAAAGAAACAGCTTCACCCATCCATTCATTCATTCGTCATCTGTGCCACTGATTCTAGGACTTAGGATCAGCAGCTGAGATAGAGCCTGTCTTTGGACTGTGGAGTGGTACCCAGTCTAAAGATAAGCAGATGTCAAGCTCCGACCTCTCATTCAGATTTCAATTAGACATTGTAAAAGATCATATTGTAAATAATTATAGGAATAAAGCTGCAGACCAGTCTCTGTATGTGAAAACTACTGCCAGACACACACAGAGAAAAACATACAGAGCAGACTCTAATTTAGAGTCTTAACTCGGTGTGACAGATGTGTGCTAGCAGTGTCAAATGGGACTGAGGTCTCTAGCTCTCTGTCAGTGACACGTTAATAATCGCTCTCTGATAATGCAGTAACTCAACACAGAGACTTTCACCTACCCTACCAACACAGCAACTTTTTCCAGCAACTTAAACCTCCTTCACCAACATAACTGACCACACAGCAAATTCACAACATCTGTACAGAGTAGCTACACTATTGTACTGAAAAGACAAATGCACATAGTAATAACATGTAGCCTCTTCATCTTCATTATTTACTCTATTGAATATTATTTATTGTGTACCTTTTTTTCCCCTTTTTTATTATTTAGTTATTATTCTTTTAAGATCCTCATGATCATTTTTCATATATACATCCACACTCAGAGTTAATAAGAAAAGTTGGTTGGTTCATTTTATCATTTAAGATTAGATTTAAGATTTTTAACAAAAGCCAAATGGAGGACCCATGTGCAGAACTCAAATGTTAAATTGAATAAACTAAACTAGAGACAACAAAAACTTACTTCAACAGAAAATGGCCAACTGAAAAAATTAAAACCAAAAAACAACAGGAGCAAAGAAATTCAAAGAAACAAAAGGCGCTGGGAAACCACAAGGACAGGCTTAGATATTATGGACAAAGACAGGGACTTTATGTACACAGGGTAACAAGCAATGAGGGACAAGGACAGACACTTACAAATGAGGTCAAATTAAACCAGACACACAAGGAGAAGGAACTACAAAATAAAACAGGAAGTCAAACTAAACCAGACACACAGTGACAGAAACTACAAAATAAACAGCAAAAACTGAAAACAAACCAGGAGAGTAAAACGCTAAAAACACAAGGAGAACAGGATCAAAGACAAACTGAAAACACACATAAAACAGGAACACAAGGGACAGAAACTCTAGGGAAAATACAGGTTAAATTATAAAACCAGGAAATACTAAATTACAAGAACCTACTGTGACAATTACCTCCCCAATAATTATTACGATCAAAGGTTCACTTTCTCATGCACATCCTGACACAGGGGGCTATGCATGCTAAGCTCTGTAACGTGACTACCAGGAGTCTATAGACTTCATAGATGTATATATCCACACAGACACACACACACACTGAGGGACATACTGGTAGCGACACACAGAAACAATATGGTCAGTCTTGCAGAGGTAATGACCGCTCAGGAATTCCTTCTGATCACAGTTTGGCTTATTGGCATTGCTGCAGACGCACACACACTCATCTGCACTCACACACACAACTCCATAATTTTCTCTCCCAGCACCCTATTGTCCAAACTGCTCACTCTGCTGTTTGTTCAGTAAAGTTTAACGGGCTGGTTAACACAGATAAACACACACACACACACACACACACACACACACACACACACACACACACACACAGACAAACTCTAACTCTGGCCTCCATGTTTTCTTTGCAGAGCCTGAAGTCTGATGAGGAGTCAGGAAGTCAGAAGGAGAACATCCAGCCAGACTTTCAGAATAAAGGTACTCTCTACTCTGGTGTGCACTCTGATTTGGACTCTTGAAGTGTAATTATAGCATGAACAGGGTCAGTCTGATTTCACTTTAGTTCATACAGGGTTTTTTCTTGTAGTCTAAACAGCAGCTCTGCATAGTGAAGTGTCTCCTCGGTGATCTGTGCGTCCAGATTTTGGGTCAAACTGAAGACAAGCTGATTAGTCCTACATAAACATAATAATTGAGTTTAGATACTTGAGGGGCTAATCTTTAACTTTATTAGATAATTCCACTAACAATTTAGAGCCCCACTGTCCAGAGATAATATTCAGGATAATATTCACAACATGTTTATTTATGCTCTGGTTATGTTCATGTTAAATGTTTTTAATTAAGTTTGTGTGTGTACATGTGTTTGTGATGTGCAGGTGTTCAGGACAGGGTCGCAGAGCTTAGTGTCGTTGGAGGTGGAGTTTGTGCTGGAGACATCCCGTCAGCAGTGTGTGGTCATGGTCTGACGCAGATCAACGCAGAAGTAGGAAAACACACGCACGCACACACAGGTTTTGACTTATTGTAATTTACCCTGATGATACCAGCTGATTCCTATAAATCAGGAGCTGGACCTGCTGCTCAGGAAGCTGGACCCTGACCTGGATGGCAGGATCAGCATCAGGGACTTCCAGAAGGTGCTACATGGCTCCACCCCCATCTCTTGCTCCACCCCTGTAAGATCAGCTGACCTACAAAGGGCACCAAAACAGGTCAGATATTTAAATATACGATTTTCTACTTATGTGTTTTTTTTTACTATTAGAATTTTTGTCATGGACTAAAAATTCTGACTTCCTAATATTCTTTGATTCTCCTGTAAAAGACTATATGTGTGAATGGTATATGTTTCTTTCTAAGGCTAGTCATTCTAAGGCTGCAGTGTGGAAGTGTTTTTTCTCTGCCTGTTCACTGTGGTTACTCTGTTGCTCATCTCAGCACCTTCTCTTAGGTGGTTCGGATGTGTGTGTGTTTCGTCACCACGAGTTTTCCTCTCTCTTTTACCTTCTTGTTGGTCTTGACATTTCTCATTGTTTGGATGTTTTTCTGCATATATATATCTGAACTTTTTCATTTTGACTGTACAGCATTTGGGTCAGCTCTTGGTGTATTTAAAAGTGCTTCATAAATAAATTTAGATCAGGTTGTATTTGAAAAATTCTGATGAATTTTGTTATTTAAATTCATCATGTTGTAAAAAGTTTCTCCTTTGGGTCGTTACAACAGGCTGTTAGAAGTTTGTATTTACATTTGGCACTTTTTTGAGTATTTCTGAGTTTTAAAACAGTTTAAGATTGAATAACATCTATATCTGAGCAAACACAGAGAGATCTTTTGAGTGTCAAAATGTACATGAGTCCCTGAATGCATCGTCAGAGCTCCAACCAGAAGGCTGTGCTGCAGCTGACAGTTATCAGTGTGATCAAGTCAACAGCAGGTGGACAGGTGTCTGCTCAGGCAGTAGAGCTGGTAGAAGCCGTCATGTCCTGCATGTCAGGACTGATCTCAGGCTGCGGACTCTTAACCTGGGTCAGGACAGACAGGACTATGGACTACATCAAGACCCCCAGCTGCTCTCAGGTGACACTTGAACCCCCACACTTTGTCCTGAGTAACCACACCTGATGCTGAATCCAAAGCTTCAGCAGGGCTCAGTGTGTTTCCATCAACTTTAAAGTCGAGAATAATCCCTGATAGTGGATCGGTCAGGTGTTCAGACATTCACACATAGCTGTAGTCCACCTGTAGAGCACGAGAAGTTTGATTGGGTCGTCTAAAAACCGAGACGACCCATGAGTTCAAAGTCTGTCAATATCATGTCCTATCAGCTGTTTTTAATCAGGCCTGTTTCCGCAGCTAAGACTCATGGGTACAATCACAGCATCTCAAAGCATTCCTCTTATGTAAGGCTCCAGAATAGAATAAAAACCAGATTAGAGGAATAAGAGTGTTTATTTTAGTGTTTTAAAACTCTCAGCTGCTCTTTATTGGGTATTAATGCACTCATAATCAGCTTTAATACCACTGAACAAAAGTCTGTGAGCTGGTCTACTGCCAGAAAACTAAACTTATTTGGTTCAAAGGAGTTTTTCTGTTGCTATCGACTTTTTACACTATGATTATGCTGACTGATCCTGCATCTGTTCATGACTGAAGCTTTCGAGGAAGAGTCCTTTCAGAATAAAAGAATAAGATTAAACAGACTGGAGGTGGAGTTGCAGGTTAGACCTGATTGTTTCTCATTGTTTCCTGGGACCCTTCTCAGCTCTCCACGATGTGTTTAAGGTTTTTGTGCTGGACCCACGTGTCTCTGACTGAATGTTGGCTAATCCAGATTAAAGTTTCCACATCACACTGCTGATTAGGGCTCTTTATGAGGACCCTGAGAAATCTTTGAGCCCTCTGTCTGTGAAACCTCCAACTCTGAGCCTCATTTATGTGGTTAAAAAGTAGCAGAGACCACTGTTAGCCTCTCAGGGACATGTGGACCTCAGTCTGACTCTGGTTTCTGTCCTCCATGCAGTCGGAAGCAGTGTCAGAGGAGCGCTCTGCTCGCTTCACCACCCCCTCCCTGCTGACAGCCACCGTGGGTCAGAGAGTCCTCAGCCGGCTGGATGACGGCTCAGGATGCAGCACCTCGGACCGAGTCATCGCCCTGTGGACCGAGGAGGGGATCAAAAACAGCCAGGACATCCTGCAGGTAAGTGCAGAGCAGGACCTGTCATGAGGCGGTGGGGTTTTAGTTTTCCTCTCTATGATGAGTTTTAAAAAGCTGAAATACTTTTACCATACTTGTGGAACTTATCATTTAAATGTGCCCAGAGTCTGAACTGAATTGGGGAAACAGGCTTTTTGTTATGCTGCCCCCACAGCCTGAACACTATACAAACAGAGCTGAAAATGTCAGAACTGGTTTCAATTAAAGACTTTTGATCCATTTTATTCACTCAGCAGTGAGAATCCCATGAACAATGCCTGTGTTTTTAATTTGTAAGTATCCCAAAATGTTTGTTGTACTTTAACCATGAATTTGTAGTTGGTTCCCTTATATTTACTGAATATGTTACGACGTGCACTGCTGACCTCTTGGCCAGGTCGCCCTCGTAAATGAGATCATGATCTCAATGGGATTTTACTTGGTTAAATAAAGGTTAAATTAAAAAAAAAACATACATAGTGGAGACACAGTTTTGAGATCAGGACCTCTGAAGGGAGACTTTAAAGTCTGTGTTAGTGCAGAACATTTTTGACTTCAGTTCTTTCTCCAGACTGAGCTCTCTCTTCGATTTTCTTAAATGTTATGTCTCAGAGGTTTTAAGTTAAGTTTGTGGCATCACCACAATCCAGCTATCAGGAAAACAGTGTGATATTGGCATTATATACCAGCTGCTCTCTCCTAATCTGCATCTGCATCAGCCACTGAAAAAACTAATTGGTCAACCACCATCACCTACACATCCTTATGTTACAACGGCGAAATTGCAGTCAGTTCATACAGCGGGGGCTTGTTGATGTTACAGTATCACTTGGCAAATGCTTACAGTTAAGAGCAAGTGTAGATGTAGACAGGAGGAAAACTTCACAAGTGCCAAAAACTGTTTGAAGTGAGAGTGGGCATAGTGCTGTTATACAGTGTATGAGGCAATGCATTTAACTTTCAAAGCAATGTATAGTTAATTTTTAAAGTTAATTTTTCCCCTTAAATTATAACGTCTCTCATCAGCATTATATTGCTGTGAAAAATATATGATGCATTATAGACTTAAAAATAACATGTTTACTTTTTCCAGTCAGGACCAGTTTTGCCAAAGAAAGTAATCCTTTGCATGCATTGGTTATAATTGGCGGTTTGGCTCTTCTGTGGCTGCTCCCTGCCCTTCCACGAGCCTGCGGCAGGGAGAGCACCTCCCTTCTGTTTCATGTGCGTGCATGCATGACAAACCACGGCAGGGAGAGCAGCATCAAAAGTCCCAGAACAGAAGGGGGATCAGTGACGATAAATATGACACTGGTAAAATCAGACACATGTTAAAAAAGGAGGAGTTGGGTTTGAGGAGGGTTGCAAAGCGGCTATAGAGGGAACAGCAAGAGAAAAGCAAGCTGAAGCTCATGATAATCAGCTCTTTTACTGTGGGCTGAGCTTGACTGCGTCTTGTGCCTGAACTACCACCATGCTCAAGAAAAATGTTGTTTTCTTTTGTAAGTAGAGGTGGATAATTGATCTTTAACACTTCCGTACATTGATCCCGACAAAACACTTAGACTATGCATCCCTGATACAAATGATAGATATGATATGATACAGTACAATATGGTTCAGTATGCCAGGATGTGTGATATATATGTATGATATATATAACCGTACCTGATAAATAGTCCACAGTGATGAAACCATCAGGATACAGTGACTTTGTTAAGGATGATTAACTGTCAGACTCCATGCTGACTCATTCTGGGGTAAACCTGACTCCACATAAACTCAACTTAAAGCCAGATCACCCTCTCTTTGACCTTTGACCTGGGCTCAGTGTGTCCTGCTCTGTTGGTCCTTCCCTCCTCAGTCCACAGAGTTTTTCGGCTGAGCTTTGTTTCAGCTCCTGGGTCTGTGGTTTTTTCTGGGTTTCCTCAGACCACAGCAGCTCCTCCTCATTCCTCTGATTCTTCAGAGGCTGAACATGAGCTCAGCTCTCTCTGATTCCTCTCAGACAATCACAGTAACGCCCAGTTTCTGTGCCAGACCAGCGTGAGGCCTCGCCAACAGCTACATGAAATCATATCAGTATATCACAGGCTAGAAGAAAAACAAGAGGGGACTCTCCAGGATCAGATCTGACTCATCAGCTCCGCTTTGAACTTAGTGCTAAACTGTTGGGGTTAGGATTGAGCTGCATGTGAAAATAATGATACGGCATCAATGTGTACCAACATGCTGTGCATAAACAACACGTATTGTGGTGTTTTTGATGGTTTAATGTCACATGGAGCCACCAGCAGGCCTTAACTAAAAACTGCAGTCTGTCAGTAACAGATTGGAATCAGGATCACCATTTCTGAGGGATTTATCTTCAGTTTGACTCTTTGTACCTATCCTGCTGTTTAGATGTTTTTAAAGGTGCTAAAGACTGCTTCTGCTGCTCATCAATCGGTTTGATAATGCTGTTTAAAAATAAAAAAACTGGTTTAATAATAATGAATTACAGTTCAGTCTCAGATATTTGTCTGAGGTGTAACTCGGGTCTTTTTCCTTCCTATTTTCTGCAGACTCTGGACTTTCCCTTAGAGGAGCGTTTGAGTCTGGCGGACTTGACTCTGGCTCTGGACAATGAGCTGCTGGTCAGCGGGAATGGCATCCACCAAGCGGCGCTCATCTCCTACAAGAACGAGATCCAGCACCTGCTGTAGGTTTCAAAGATTTCATACCAGACACAGTCAAATAAGCACGACTCTGTAAGCCCACCTGTGTGCTCGTTCATGGTCTACAGAACATGGTGCAGACATCAGGGTTTGTAGTCAAACAGTCATCACTGATGATCTGATTCCTCTCGGTAAATAAATAATTCACTGTGTCACAGTTTAGCCAGCCTACAGTTGGCTTCGCCCTGTATCCAATAGGCCTGTCCTCTGGATCAGAGTGAAGCTTGCTTGTCAGCTCTTAGCTCTGCTGCGGAAATACCTTCAGATTTCACATTATTATACAACAGCACATCTAGCTGAGAAAAACAAACACTTCTATTTTCTAATATAGATGTCCGGCTGTGAAGGTGGACCACTGAACCAGCATCAGGCTTACCGCTACTATAGTAACCAGCTACACTCCGATCCCAATCAGCTTTATTTAACAAATCAGTTTCATTTCTAAGAAAGAAATCAAATTCAGACAAGTTTACAGCTAATGTTTTTGTTTGAATCATTATTATAAACATTTGTGATCAACTAAAGGGTTAAATGTTAGGAAACTCTCCACAGTTTCACGAACAATTAAGTCTAAATGTCAGGGAATTCAAGCCAAGGACACAAGGATGCTGTGACTGGATACTTCCTGAATGAGCGCCTGAAGCTAAGCAGCAGTGTGGACCACTCACAGGCTGTTCAGTGATGTGATGTTGCTCTGGTGAAGAGGGTCAGACTAATCCAACTGCTTACATGCCTTCAGGCTCAGTGCTGAGCTAGGCTAACCCTAAAGAAGGCGATTACTCGAAAACAGACAATTAGAGAGAGAGTTTATATTCCTGTGATCCACCCTCAGTCTGTTGACCTGGACTAATACCCTGTTACATTCACTGACCATCAACACAAACCAGTTACAGTAGCTGCTACTGGGGCAACGGGAGGTCAAAGGTCAGCACACAACTCAAAGCAATCACATAGATTCTGTTTTTTGTTGGTTTGAGATGCAGATGCTTCCTTGAGCTGATTCTGATCTTTCATGATCAGAATCAGAATCGGCGTTACTGGCAAAGTGAGTGTACATATACTATGAATTTGACTTTGGGAAACTTTGCTCTCTATATAAAAACATTAAACATGAAATGTTACAAAAATTGTTACAAAAATTACAAAATATGTAGGCTGCAAATGGAAACTAGACATTTTACTTGTATTTAAAGACAGTAGTGCAATGATGAAGAGTGCAATGGAATAAAGAGTTGTTGTGAAAAATATACGTCTTTATATTGAGGTTATGTACATTAGGTAAATATACATTGTGTTTTGAAGCACTAGCATTGAAGATAAATATTAAATATGGTGTGCAGAGATCTGTGTCCTGTGAGAGGACTGTTAAAAGGTGAACTGTTCAACAATTATAAATTCATGTACAGTCACAATAGTTGATTTGTCTAAGTCACTGGATTTTCTCTAAAGCTCAGAAAAGATGGATTATTGGATTATGTAATTAGAATTATTTCAGATTTACTTTCACAGCACAGTAAATATCCAATCAGTTAATATAGGAATGTTTATTTCATCATTAATATTGATATCAACAAACTACAACAAACTTGTTCGCAGGTGATCACAGGTGTAAGAGACAGAAGAGAAACAAAGTTTAGAACTGAACTCCATCATATATTTCCTATTTTGTGTGTGTGTGTTTTCAGGGTGTTGGCTGAGCAGGCCTGCAGGGAGCGGGATAAGGTGAAGGCAGACCTGGAGCTGGCTGATCACAGGAACCTGCAGCTGGTCCGAGAGGTGGACGACCGCCACACCAGCATGGAGACCCTGAACCAGACCAGAATCAGGTCAGGACTGAATTTGGGCTCTAAGGGTCCTATTTACACAACCTGAACTACTACAAGTGATGGTGCTTTATGGAGATGCGTCTAAACCCATACTGCATTGAAAATCATTGTAGCTTATCCATGCAGAGGTCTTATGAATTGGCTACCTTACAACGAGCAAGATCATGCTCTGCACACAGAGTACGAGCTGCTGCCCTCTGGTGGAGGTTTAGAGTTCAGATTTGAATGTTCATTTATTCCTGTGTCTGTGTAGCTTATAAACGTGGGCAGGTAAAACCCAAAAGGCTGGACCTGATGATGTTTTGTGCTTTTGCACTGCTGCTGGTTACATTGAATATTTTTCAATGTTGTGTATTATTTATTTCAAAGCTGGTATCTTTTACTGATATTTATTATTTGTACATGAATACAGTCAAGTATTTAAAGATTGTTTAGTTATACTCTCTGTGTGGCAGCATGTTGGGTGTAACGCACCATCAGGGATCTTTCTAATATTAATTGTACACTTTCATATTGTGTGAAACTTCAGGGACCTGGAGCAGGACTTCCGTGATAGGCTGGCAGTTCTGCGCACTCAGTCAGAGCAGGAGAGCGAGGTTTTGCTGCAGCAGGTGGAAAGAGAGCGCAGCACGCTGCAGGACGAGCTGCAGCTGTTTAAAGCACAGGAGGCCAGGCTGCAGGAAGAGCTCTGCAGTGCTGCACAGGTGAGCCCCCATCACTTGTACTTAACCCTCACCTACACTGCACTTTACTCAAAGACTGTCTGAAGACAATGTAGCAAATTCAACAATCCCTCTGAGTGTAATCTCAAGGCTTGCTATTCAATCTAACTCTGAAAACAGATGTATGCAAAAAATTAAAAAAGTATTTTTTCCACAAGTAAGACACCAACATGTGTAGAACTGAACTATTTTTTTATACTTCTACATTTGAACCCCATGAGACAGCTGCTGAGTGAAGTGTCTTTAATTTCCCACAGCGGTTATAGTGAATATTCCAGTATGATATCTTACACTTTCAGGAGAACAGCCAATTGGAGGAGGAGCTGAGTGCTGTGAAGTTAAAGCTGACTGAAGCAGAGAGTTCAGTAAACAGACTCCAGAAGGACCTGGACCAGCTGCTGCATGATAAGGTAACTAAACCCACCTAAACATCAACATCAGCAGCTTTCACATAGAGAGACTATAGGTCCTGAATCTGGTGACCAGGACTGACATCTAAACTGTTAACCATCATCTTAACCAAACAAACCATTTAATCTATGAGAACACATCCAGCTGTGTGGACAGAAGCGTCCATCAGGAGAACATCTGCAGGAAACAGACATCCTGCTCAGAAATCTTCAGCCCTAATCCTCTTTCGTACATTCAGCTGTTAGGGTTGTGTTTTTTGTTGAAAATGTGTGAAACTGGCTGAGAGTGTTGCAGCCACCACAACCACCCCAGAGATTGAGGAATGTGATACACAGAGAGAAGAAATTAATCTAGCAGTCCCAGTCAGCAGTGCACACCTCCAGGATTACTGACATTTTAGCAAGTAAAATTTTAAAAAATGTGATGTGCTTAAAATTCTAGACAATAGAAGTGTTTGAAAGTAAATTGAAGAAGTTATATCAAGCATCTCACATTGACAAATATCACTTTTGATCAGAAAAACAGGGTTAATTTTACATGTTATGCAGAGCACAGTATCTCTCTACTTATCAAAGAGGGACTGAATACAGTACACCGCCTAGGTCTGCAGGCGTCCTGCAGAGGGCGCTCTGTTACACATAAAACACCAGTCCCATTGGGGAGCTAACAGGATTTTGTTACACATGGCATTGACATGATTGAAATAGCAAAATAATGACACAAAGTCCTCACAAAGGTTTAAATACAAGAAAAAGAACACACACTGGGTGAGCTCAAACACTCCTGAACCATAAGCTACAACCACAGCTACTAAAAACTGTAAACTGAAACTAGAACGGATAAAAAACAGACTTTATTGAAACTTTTCATGCTGTGACGGTGCCACACTAGTCCTCACAAATATACGAACATAGAAATACACTCACAAACTCACACACACACACATGCAGTGGTGTAAGGTGACCTGTTGCTGGTAAATTATAGATGAAGATTTCCCCCTGTGACTTCAGTTCATTCCTCCTCTTCTTTTCTGTGAATGATGGCGATGACTTCTGATCTGTTGGTCCACGATAACCAATCAAGTGTGTTTGTGTGTTTTTTTGATTGACAGTTTGGCAGCTTGGACCCGTCTGGCTCTGGTCTGAGTCACGAGGAGCGGTTTTCAGAGATCATCAGAGAGTACGAGCTGCAGTGCAGGGTGAGACTCAGTTCATTTGTGTGTCTTTGTTAAAGCTCATAATCTAACATGTAAACTTTGATGTTCTCTGACTGGTGTAGTCTGTCTAATGCTTGTTTCTGATTGGTGGTGCATCTGTCTAACCTCTGTCTCTGACTGGTCTAGTGCCTGTTCAATGCTTGTCTCTGATTGGTGCTGAGCCTGTCTAATGGTCATCTCTGATTTGTGATAAACTCGTCTAATGCTCGTCTCTAACTGGTGCTGAATCTGATCCCATCTATTGGATGTCTCTGACTTTATGTTCTAGTTTGATCTAAATCAACTGCACAATCATGAGTTTCGAAGTTTATCTCCTTGGTTGAATTAATATAGAGCTAAAAACCATTGGTCTCAGGCTGTGGTTTTATTTCTAACCTGATGACAGCAGATCTAACAGAGTGATCTCTCAGCTCGATGTTGTTTCATAATGACCTGTAAAAGAAACATTTTCATGGATGTATATGAGCTGAAGGTGTCTGAATGTCATTTTTTGTCTGTGCACTTCAACGCCTCATGCTGCCTCAACAGAAAATCAAGGTGAGAACAGGAGCTCACTCGGGTGTCATGCGTCTGCTGAGTGTGAGCTGTTGTTTCTCCAGTTTTCTCCTGGCTTAAATTGTTATGATTTCCACTAAAATCAAGTTCAGCAACAGTTTTATTTAGTTTGACTCTGTTTGGGTAGGTTAGGTTCAAACTATTGTAGCCTAATTCAGTTCAGTTTATAGATTTTAATCATTTAAGGTACCACTTATGTTGATTGAGTTGTGTTCATGTAACTTGAAGACCTCAGATATTTTAGCGCCAGACTTAAGTCCTTCAAAAGGCCCCATAGACCTCAGGAAGAGATCCAGAGTGTGGGGCTCCCTCACCTGTTCAGCTTTGCATGGACTCCTAAAATATACTGTGCTGTCTTCTAATATGGATTCTTTCTGTTTTGTGAGTGTTGTCAGCAGAATGTGAAATACAGGTGAAAAGATCTATGAATGCCTGATCAACATAGTTTTTGTTACTCTTGTCGCCTGCAACCCAGATCTGTAAACACTAGACCCTAGGGCTGGGCGATATGGCCTCAAATCAATATCACGATATATTGAGCAGTTCACTTTGATAACTTTTAGCCACTACAACTTTTGAACCGTCCTCCATCTCCTCACCTGTCTTTCCCTCTTTGTTATGGACTGGATGGGGTGGAGTCACGTCTACAACATAGGACATTGTCTTAAAGGGACATGCGACCATAGCCTACCAACACGCATCCAAAACCAACTTTTATTTATCTAATTTTTTTGACACCGAATATATTGACATGGGCAAAATGACGTTGGTTATTGTCATAAATTTCAGTATCGGTTAATTCTCGGTTTATCGCCCAGCCCTAGTGGACCCTTTGTTTGGTTAAGTTCACTTTGGTTCAGTTTAGTTTAGTTTCATGCAGTTCATCTCAGTTTAGTTCAGATTGGTTTAGTTCAGTTTATCCTGGTTCAGTAAACTCTGATCTTTAGAGCCATCTCCACCCAGGTGTGTACCAGGTTTTTGAACCCCAGCTGTGTGGATCAGGATGACTGCAGTACTGAGTTAAGATGTAATAGTTCATGTTTTTCCTCTCAGCAGACTCTCTCTGTGTGTCTATCTGTTTGAGAGTTTCTGTTTTTTAATCTGCTGTTGATCTGTGGAAACAGATTTAGTAACATTTTATATAAACCCACCACTAATAATGCATATATATATATGAAGCATTATGCATGTGTTTATAAGCCTGTATCATAATCTCTACAAGTGATTTAAAACATTCACAGCAGCTCATAGAAATGTTTGTCAAGTTACAAACTTAAGCTGAGCCCCCCCCCCCCCCCCCAAAAAAAAAAAAAAAAAAAAAGGAAAACATTTATAATCAGTCAAAATGAACCAAATGTACACAGATATGTAAACAGCTGTTCTTTGAGTTTTGAGGTTGTTTTTTTTGTCTGACACTTGACCTACGGCCACAAAATACTCTTTATTTGTTCATATAAGTGGACTTTACGTTAGTATCCTCATACTGTGCTGTCACTTTAGCTCAAACACTCTCAGGTCAAACATGTAAGTAAGAACACGACATTGTCCTGATTTGAAGATCAGAGAAATTATAACTTCTTACATTGAACAAGTTCTCTGTGGATCTTTGTTACTGGATCAAGTTGTTGGGGTTATAGTGTGTAATAAAATCCACGATCAAAAGCTGTTGTTTGTTTCACATTAGGTTATAGTGCATTATAAATCATACCTTCATAAGGCATTATATTCATTGCTTATAACACTTGATAAACATCGCTATAAGCTGTTATGAGTGGTATTAGTCACTTAAAGGGATTAATTAAAGCCTTATCAATGTGTTTATTATGCTTCATGAATGTGCTCATGATGCATTGTCGGTTGTGGGTTCATAATCGTTAAAAAATACATCTGTATGTAAACGATAAACTCTGACTTGGCTTGTTGTGTTCAGGAGCTGCGGGACAGAAACGACGAGCTGAGCTCGGAGTTGGAGCTGCTGAAGAGTCAGAGGAGTGACAGAAAATCCAGACAGAGAGACGACGACAACTCTGCTCTTAGCTGGACGCAACAACAACAACCAGACGAGGCTGAGAGGGCAGAGTCAGACTCTGGTAACACACACACACAAACACAAAATGTAAATGTTCTTAATTTATACAGCCCTTTACAACAACCCTTTCAGTGAACCAAAGTGCTTTACAATACATAGTCAATAAGAATGAATAAATAAAAACAATAAAAGCAATAAAGGCAAAAAAAAGAACAAGATACAATGCAATAAAATAAAGCGTCACCATGGTACTGGGAATTAAAAGCCAGCATAAATAAATATGTTTCCTTATGAGATTTGAAGAGGTCAGGTCCAGGTCAGAAATAAATCTCATTTTGTTGGGGAGCTTATTCCAGAGCCTGGGACAGCAACAGAAAAGGCTCGGTCACCCCAGTGTTTGTGTTTCTATACACACTGAGACAGCTCGGAGTCAGCCTGCTGCTGTTCAGCCTAACTTGTTAACACTGTGAGACAGAGCTGTGATTGACTTCAATGAAAACAGTCATTCAGAGCACTCAAAGTCACCAAAACCAGTTCTCAAGAACCGGTCCTCAATTTCCATCCCTACTGAACAGATAGACTGCCTTGAGAAGAGGAGCAGGTCCAGAACAAGAGAAACTTGGTGTTAGTCAGTGATAGTCAGTGAAACAGATGGTGTGTATGTATGAACACCGTAAGTCCAACATGTTGCACCTTGAACACCTCGAACATCTCTGGTCTCTGTGGTGTCAAAAATCAAAGATTCTCTCTCTATCAATGATCTCAGCCGTGTCTGCTCTCTGGGGATCAGTATCTGCTGAGCAGGTTAGAGCTGTTCAGGTGGACACACCCACACACACACACACACACATGCAAACACACAGAGAGAGCTGAGGAGTCCGTTTCAAGTCCGCAGCAGTGTGTGTGTGTGTGTCTGTGTTTTTGTGTGTGTGTTGTAGATCACGGCTTCATCATGTCTCTCAGTGAGTCCAATTCTCTCTCCTCAGTCTGCTCTTTGGCTCTGTGCGTGTGTGTGTTTTAGTTTGACACAGTGTGTAACTTTGTGTTGTGTGTTATTTTGCTCAGATGAGTCGGATATGAAGCGCAGCTCGTCTCCTCAGGTCAGGAAGAAACTCAAGCCAGCAGATAGAACAGGTGAGGAGCACAAAACTTACGCACACACACGCGCCTGCACTCTTTGGTTGGTGTATTACCTGTGTCTGTTGTATTTGTATGTGGGAGGGGCCAGCATGGCTGAGTGTGATAGGCTGTATAAGCTGTCAGTCAGAGCTGCTTGGTAATGCCCGTTTTTTTTTTTATGTGACATCAGACCCTGTTTGATGGTCCAGTCTGTTTCTAACATTCAAACCCGATGACTTTCTGTTTTCAGGGACAAATTGTTGAGTCTTTAATCATTACAGTTAAAAGCTTTGAGAAACTGCAAAGAATCAAAGGTTTTCTGTCAGAACCCGCTGACTGTAAACATGGAGGAGAGGAAGAAAGAAAGGAGAGTTAGGAGGTCATCTGAAGCAGAGTCAGCACTGTAGAGCAGGGGTTCTACTATGTTTTCAGGTGAAATGTTTAAAACACAACTTAAGTGAGTCAGACCTACCTGAATAATCGCTGTGAGGCTCCATGAAAGAGGACAGGTCTGAGGGTCATCCAGATGCTGAAGGACTGTCTGATTAATAGAAATCTTTTCTGGGTTTCTGCCTACAGTCTTTTACAACCTCTAAGAGACTGATCTGAAAATACAACATAGACAGCAGCACGAAGCATGGTTTTGTCACATTACATCACCCTTGGTCATCCAGCTGTCCCTCTGTCTCTTTCTCACCCTGCCTCTCTGTCCTCTGTGTCTCAGCTCTGGGCTCTCTGGACGTGGTCTCTGGTCCTGCAGTCAGTATTCAGACTGAGTTAGCTTTGGAGCAGCTGAAGCAGAAACACAGCCAGGAGCTGCAGCAGCTGCACATCCAGCTGGAAACACAGGTAACACACACACACACACACACACACACACACACACACACACACACACACACACACACACACACACACACACACACACACACACACACACACACACACACATGTTTTAGGAAGTTACAAAACTCCAAACTGAACACAAATTTACATCCAACTATCAATATTTTTAGTTTTATAGGATTAATTTGTGTTTTCTAAAATATGTATATGTGAAATACTTTTGTATTTAGTTAAATTTTGGAGGGTTTTATAATTCTATTGAACTAATTTCCTCAAATATTTGTTGCCATTGACCTTCAGAGCCACTGCAGGACTCTCTACCTGTGCATTCACTGTCCTCAGGTGACATTATTCAAAGTGTCTGATTTGATGGTCTAGTTGTTCTGACCTGCTGCTGTGGAGGAAGTGAGCTTCAGATCTTAATCACTGAATGTAGTCAGCACACAGTTGACAATGATGAATCCATCCATCATACAGAAGCAGTCTTCGTTGTTGTGTGACCTTTGACCCAAGCAACCGAGTCCACACAGAGACCTTTAAACAGGAAACATGATCCTCTCTGCAGAGTCCACACACAGTGACAGTATTTGAGTGTCTGAAAACTCAAACTTTTGAAACCGGGCTGTAGCTTCAAATCTTCAAATGACACCCCCTTTTCTGTTGCAATGGAAACTATCAACTTGCTTGATGTCATTGCCCCAACCACATATGCATGTTAGTTTGCACATGGTGTGTCCTGTGAGATTTAGAGTTACAGTGCCATCTACTGGTGTAGCATGCATACTGCGGCATTGTTTTTGTGGATCTGTGTACACGCTGACCAAGTTCACAAAGTTGTCACATGATCAGTTTTGGGAGTAAATATGTCAGAGTATACAGAATATACATCATGTTACTGCTGCTATGAAACTAATCTGTTACAATGTTACATCTTCATAAATTTAGTCTTACTAAAGAAAAAGTCACATTTTCATCCCTAGTGACAGAAAATTCTCAAAGCATATAGGCCATTTTTGTCACCTGTCTACCTCCATAGCTGTGTGCCAGCAGAAGCAGAATACTGCAGGTGTTTCAGTGCACCTATGTGGCTAGCTAACTTGAGTAGTGTTTGAGTAAGATGATGGAAATATTCCATTAGTTAGTCAGTACTAATGTTAATCCCTCTCCTACCACTCCACCTTCCAGGTGAACTTCTACGAGCGCAGTCTGGAGATGATGAGACAGAGCATGGAGGTGGAGCGTAAAGACATTTCTCAGGCCTTCAAGGTAAAAACACCAACAAAGGGAACTTGAGTTAAAGGTGATTAGCTGAGATGATTGTTTATTTAGACATGCATTTACATTTTGCACAGCAGGTTTTTCTGTTTAACAGTTATGAAACTGAATGTGTTTAAATGTTACAGGATACTGCATTGCTGTATTTTTGCCTAAGTCTGCTGTAGGCATGAATCATAGTGATGGTGTGTACAGTCAGGTGAGTTTTTTTAGGTCTGATTGATCCTGTGTGTGTCAGATGGAGATAAGTGAGCTGGAGGAGCAGAAAGTTCAGGTGGAGCAGCAAGTGAAGCAGCTGAAGGAGACGGTGGACAAAATGCAGACTCAGATCCAACATGGAGGGGGAGGAGGGTGGAGCAGCGAACAGGACCGCAGGTGAGTGAGAAGACAGTCAGTGTGTATTCCTAGCAGTTTCCTGTTTGGTTTTTCAGGTAACTCTTCCTAACAGGCCATAAAGAGAGGTTACCTGAAAGGCTGGGCTTGTTTTAGTGCTGCAGACTCACAGTGTATGCAGGTGCTAACAAAGACTTATGGCATCAGTCAACCTGTTGCCAAAATTACAGCTAAAGGGTTAAGTTTTTGATCAGCACTCACCTTCAAATAGTTAAATCAAACAGCTTAATAAGTTTGCATCTGAGCCAGCACTGTTGACCATGTTTGGTTGTCTGCATTTTCCCAGAATGCAGCGGGAGCGAGCCGAGCTGGAGCAGAATTATGCGAGAGAGATTGGTAACCTGGTCCAGAGACTGAGTTCAGAGAAGGACCAGCTGGAAGCTGAGCTGAAACTGAAGATGGACCAGGAAGTGATGCGGGTCAGGTGGGTGGTGATCTCACAGCCTCCCCTGCTATGCTTGTCTGTTTTATATTTACGGTAGCGAGAGTGTACATGCACATATCACCTGCACCAGGGTTCCTGTACTCTTCAGTGTATATTAGAGGCTTTTATGAGGATGTCAGGTTTGTTTGTGTGTGTCTCTGATGATGGGATTAAAAATGTCTTGTCAAATTAGATATGTTGCAGTGTGTTTAAAGTGTTATTTTTGAAATCTGAAATCTCCAAAATGATACCTGTGAGAGATCCAAGTCAGGACTGAAGTATAAAAGTAGAGAATAAAAAAACGTAAGCCATCCTACCTTTGTGCATGTCAGGGTTTGGTGGATGTTGGGGTGTGGCAGATTTTGGTATGGACTTCTTGTCTCTTGTAGGATGGTGGTACTTTAAACAAGATACAACAATAAGTTAGTTTGGACCGTACATTCCTAGGTTACAGTTCCATTTCTGTTGTATGGCAAGATTAAATTTTAAAGCAGTCAATTTTGTCCAGAGGGCAAAACATGTTTCATTATTCCACTGCTTTCTGCCTTTATACCAAAGTTGAGGTGGCTCAGGTTGTTCCCAGAGGAAGAGTTATTCTTAGAAGGAAGTGTTTACGATTATGTTTCCAACCAATCTTTAAATTGGGGACTTCTTATTGGTTTTAAGATCGGGGTTCAAGAGACATCTTTGTATAGTCTAGGTATAAAACAGGAGCCCACTAGAGCACATTATTCTACATCAAACTAAATGTTTAGCCACAGTCACCCACCAAACCCATATTAAACCTCTTACTTCTCCACTAGGTTCTTGGTAAAATCACCTTTGGGGGCTGTTGTGTTGGAAATTGCTTGGGGATGCTGTAAAGCCAGTTTGCCACCTCCATGCCAAAAACCACAAAATCTTTCAAACTTTAATCAGGCCTGATGCATTTGCTACGATTGATAAATTTCAGAGCAAGTTTAGGTCTTCAGAAAGGCAAGCAAAGGATATAAATACGAATGATCATGACCATGTCAGCAGAGCATTCAGACTGTAACAGTCCCTCGCTGTAATAAAGCTTTAAGATGAGTTTATGTAGCAGGTGTGATGACTGTACGAGTAACACAGGTGGATGATTCTGAAGCTGTCCTCATGTCCTCACTGTAACACATCATCATTCATACATCATGAACACTGTGAGCAGGGAGGACGCAGAGCAGCAGCTCTCTGACATGAAGCTTCAGCATGCAGACATGCAGCAGTGCCTCCGTCACCAGCTCCACCAGGAGCGCCAGGAGCTGCAGAGGGAAAAACAGCTTGCACAATCAGAGGAGGAGAAGCAACGACATGAAAAGGAGCAGATCAGGATTCATGCTTCTACACTTGAGCTTTCCTCGGAGAAGATGCATGAAGAGGAGATCCGTCACCTCCAAAAGCAGCTTGACACTTTAGAGGCTGTCCTTCAGGACGCTCGGCTGCAGCTCAGCCGATCAGAAGCCAGCTTAAAGGAGTTCAAGGACCGCTGTGGGCAGCTGGAAGCAAATCTTGCCGCCTCTAGTGGGCGCTGTTCTGAGCTGGAGGCCAGACTAGAGGAGGCCTGCTCTCAGCTGGAGGAGAGCATCAGCTTCCTGGAGTCTCAGGAGGATCTGAACAGACGACTGGCTGAGGAGAAGAGCTGCGTGGAGGAGGAGCTGCAGCGTGTGAGGAGCAGCAAGGAGCAGCTCCTGCTCCAGGTGAGTGAGCAGAGAGAGGAGCTGGGACACCTGCAGGTTGCAGCTCACAGGATCCAGCAGGACCGGCAGCTGGTGGTCGATAACTGCAGTCATCTATCCAGCACCATCGCCCAGCAGCAGGCCCAGCTTCAAGCCAGAGAACAGACCGTCAACGCTCTGAGGGCGGAGCTAGAGAACCTGCAGGACGCCATGAGGAACAAAACAGAGTCTCTGTCCAGACTGTCAAACGAGCTGGACTCGCTGAGGACTGACAGGGACAAGCTAATCCAAGACCTGAAGGACCAGGCCATGGCTGTGGACAACCTGCAGCTGGAGCTGGACGGCGTCTCGGTGGAGTTGGATAGGAAGAGGAGCAGTGAGGAGGCTCTGCAGGAGGCCCTGAAGCTGAAGCAGACCCACACCCTGCAGATCCAGTCAAGTCTGGACGAGGAGAGGGAGGAGGTCTGCTGTCTGACTCAGGAGAAAGAGGGCTACACCCGACTGGCTGACCAGCTGTCCACACAGATCGTCGAGATGGAGGAGGAAATCTCCACACTCAGAGACCACCTCAGGGACCTCAGCGCCCAACTCAACGAGACAGCAGACCTGGTCCTGGACCTCAGGAGACAGCTGAACTCTAAAAGCAGCGAGGTGGACCGGCTTGGGATCGAGGTGGCGGAACGTGCTGGCCTCTTACAGCTCGCTAAGGCATCCTCAGAGAAGGACCACCGTGAAATCCAGCAGCTGACCAACCAACTGAAGGAGAAGAAAGGAGAGCTGGACCTGGTGGGACAGCAGGCCCTCGGACTACAGCAGGCCCTGCAAGAGCAGCAAGAGCAGCTGAGGGAAGCGGAGCAGGACTATGAGCAGGAAAAGAGGAGGATCAAACAGCAGCTGCTGGAGCTGGAGACGCTGGTCCTGGCCTTGGAAGAGGTGATGGACCAGGCCAATCCACGCAGGTTTGTGGAGCATGAGACCGAGCTCAAAGATCCAGACCCTGATCTGATCAAATGATGACTAACCTCCATCTGCCGCCGAGCTTTAAACTTCGTCTCTGAATGACTAATCATCATTTTCCACAGGTAGACACTGTGACGATGTTCAGTCAGTCCCCACAATGCACTGCAGCCAGCCCACTCTGTGTGCCCGGCTTTAACTCTTCAGCTCATCGCTAACCGAATGACACATGCATGAAGAACTCTTCATCCATAACTCTGTCTGTGTGGTCCTGTCTGTCCTCCACACCTGTAAGCCTCTCTCTGTCCTCTCTGACTCTGATATGTTTCCTTTAAAGCTCCAAACAGATCAGGCGAAGGTTATTTCTGACGTCAGGATCCAAACACTAGGACTCAGTCTGCCTCAAGTCAAGTCAAGTCAAGTTTATTTATAAAGCACAATTAAGAAGACAGCAGTTAAACAAAGTGCTGTACAGAGGATAAATAAAAGAAGTAGGTAAATAAATAGATAACAATACAACAATCTTTATTAAAAACAGTGGAATAAAATACAGACATTAAAAGAATAAAAGCTACAGTACCTATGATTCATGTGTGCTCATCTATCAAACACAAGGGAGAAAAGGTGGGTCTTTAAGGATGATTTAAAAGTCTCGAGGGTCTGTGAGGCTCTAATATGGCCAGGTAAACTGTTCTGGAGTCGAGGGGCGACTGCTGAGAAAGCCCTGTCACCTCTAGACTTGAGTCTGGTTTTGGGGACGCTCAAAAGCAACTGCCCAGAGGACCTTAAGGCTTTGGCTGAGGAGTGGTGATACAGCTAACAATAAAATCAACTAATAAGAAGAATAAGACTCAAACCAGCAGACTGAAGGTAGAGGGAGAGTCCAGGTAAAAGGAAGAGGAGCAGCTTTTAAAAATCAAAATGTTTGTGGTTTTAGCTAATATTTGTGCAGATAGAGACGGTTTGATCAGTGATATAGAAAAAATAAACAAGGGGTATGAGCAGACAG
Source organism: Xyrichtys novacula (assembly GCA_962446985.1). Taxonomy (NCBI): domain Eukaryota; kingdom Metazoa; phylum Chordata; class Actinopteri; order Labriformes; family Labridae; genus Xyrichtys; species Xyrichtys novacula. The sequence goes on along the minus strand of OY660874.1, from coordinate 16,809,656 downwards.
CGATCTGCTGTCAGGATGGAAACATGAATCTGAATCTGATCTGAACAGATGAACAAAATTCAGTCTCAGACTGTTTGAAGCAGGCTGTAGCTTCCTGATGCTGAGTGACCTAGCTAGGCCTCGCCTCCTTATAGGAACATTTGCCTGCAGTGTGTGAGCAGATATGAACCGGCTAAATGTGGACAGACCCCCATTTCATTAGCCAGTAGATGGTAAAGATAATATCACTGACTGTACTGTCACCAATATTGAAATTGCTGTTGTAAGATTCATTACATTATACCTTTTATGTATACTTCAGATATCCCGGTTTGCTTTTTGCTTTCTCTCTGTTGACCAAAATTTCAACCCCTTCAATTGTGGTATGTGTCTATAATGAAACCCTTAAAATGATTTCTGAGGACCTCTTAGCATGTCAAGATGAAAGTAATGATCCATACATGGTTACCATCCAATTAACAAACGATCAAGGACAAAACCACAGACCAGCTCCCAAACCGGCAGTCTAAAGTCTGTCACTCTCTCCCCTGAGACTGCTGAACTTCAGGTCTATCCAGACTTATGGACATAGGACAGAGACCTGGCTGGTTAACTTAGTCCTGATGTTTCCAAACTTGATAAAGTCTCTGAATGAAGCAGACACAGATTTAAATGATCTCAGCTGAGTCGTCTAATACATAAAAACACCAATCAGGTTTTTAGGCCCACACACCGTGATTTAACCACATAAATCTCTGTGAACTTTGCTTGTTTGTCAAACATTTATTGACTCCTGATTATCAGTCAGCTGATTGCAGTTGTGTGATTCAGTAAAGTATCCATTCTTAGTGTGTATATGTTTGGGTTTGTGTGGGTTTCAGGGGTCAGTTGGAGGAGGTCCGCTTAGAGAATGGAGTTCTGCAGGAGAGACTGAGTGTCCTGCAGCAAGAAGTTCAGAGCCTGGAGGATGACGTCTCCAAAAAGAGGTGAGAACAGAGCTGTTCACCTGAGCTGCCTGTCTCTCTAGCCACCACTGTTTGTGTCAGTGATGTGAAATGTTGGTGTGCTGTCAGACACACAGGAGGAGCAGGTGTGTGTATGTCTACTAAAGGTTTGTCCTCTTTCAGGAGAAGGCTGGAGGAGATGGAGAAAGAGCACGAGAGAAGCAGAGAGGAGCAGGAGAGGCTGCACAAAGAGGTGAGACTCTCAGCTGTGCAGCTAAATTATATAAACTCTGACCTTTGACCCCTGTGAGGATGACTACACATCTTCTCCCACTCCTTTTCCTGCCCCCTGCAGAACTCCCGGTACCGTGAGGAGGTTCTGGATCTGAGCAGCAGAAACCTGCAGCTCAGCAACGACAACGCTGAGCTAAGTGCCCGTCTCTGTGGAGACCAGAAGTCTGTTCAGATGCTTCAGGAGCGCCTAGTGACTGTCTCCAAGGAGGAGGAGGAGAAGGCAGCCACGGTGAGCACACAGAGAGAAGGGGGACTCTTTTAGAGTTAAATGTTTCAGTGTTTCTGCTAATCTTCAGACTCACCTTCAAGATAGTCCATGGTTCCTGTGGTTCCCCATAGTTCGTGGAGCTCTGAGAGAGTTCCTGTGGACTGACAGACCTTTGGTTGTGGTTTCAGGTGCGGAGGTTACAGGATGCGGCGGGGCAGCAGGAGAGGGAGAGGATGCAGGAGCAGGTGGTGTGGACCCAGGAGAGACAGCAAATGGAGAGAGACCTTCAGTCCTATAGAGAGAAGGTGCTGTGATTCAATCATCTGACCTGACACAAACACGCTAGGCATGTTAACGGAAACTTTGGGACAATTTCTCTCAACAGAACTGAGGAAATCTAACTCATTACAAACTCCTGTTTAACCCCTGTCACCTCTGAGCAGCTTGAAAACGTGTCCAAACACTTTTAAAGTCAGTTTACTAGCTTTTGGACAGTTTGAGCAACCGGTGAGCTAAAAAATGAATTACTGTGAGGGGAAGAGAAACTGCATTTCCTCTAGTGTCCACTCAAGGCACTACAAACGTACATTTAAGCAACGTCACAATAGCAGTAACTAAGTGATTGAAGTAAAATAGAGACCTCCAGAATCAAAGAATCAATCCAATGCAGACATGTAAAGGTGCAGTTCTTCTTTTGTCCACTAGAGGTCATGTTTGGCAGTAAGTCAGTCCCCATAGAACTTGATGTTAAACTGTCTATCTGACCTGCACCAGGTTTAATGATGGTTTTTTTTCTCCTTTTATTCAGTTGGGGCGTCTGTCTGAGGTGGAGGCGGAGCTCAGCAACATGACTCTGAAGCGCCAGTGGTTGGAGGACGACAAAAACAGACTGCAGAGAGAAGCAGATGAGCGAAACAACAAGGTGCAGACTCAGACTGCAGAGAAGTTAAAACCCAAACAGAGTAACAACCAAACAGAGGGTCAGAACTAACTCAGTCTGTGTTATCAGGTGGAGAAGCTGCAGCAATCACTGCTCTCTGTGGAGTCGGAGGCGGAACGTCTGCGCTCTCAGCTCCATGCTGTCAGTCAAGAGAAACTTGGCCACGCCCAGGGAGTGAGTGACCTTCAGAAGAAGCTGCAGGATGCACAGAGAAAGGTCAGTTTCTAAATCTGTGTTCACACTGAACATTAGTAAAAGTATTTGCTGGTTAAAACAGCGAGTGTCTGAACACCGGAACTCCATACTGTGTCTGCACGAGTGCTCAGAGACTCAGACTTATACAAGACAGGCAAGGTTTCCTTCACGTCATGTCAGTATGTTTATATCAGTCACAGTTGACTTTGAATACATTATAAGGATTTATTGTCTGATAATCTGACCCCCTCACTCTCCCCTCTCCAGGTGAGCCTTTTGTTTATACCTTTCTCAATATTGAAAACAAGTCGTATAGCTCAGGGAAGCTGCAGTTTGTCCTCCATATACAAGTTAATAAATCTCCACCGCTTTGTGGCCGGAAGTCAGATTTTCAACTCCACAAATAAGCAAATGAACAAAGTATTGCATCACACTGGGGCTTTCACCAACTCAATAAATCAATGACTAGTCGGCTACTTAAGTGCTACCAAGTAATTGGAAATTCAATCCCACAGTGAATCTTGGCTCTTACCTGCAGCTAGAGTTGTTTTTCTTTCAAGAGCCTTGCTGCAGTTTTTCTGTTCCTGTAGATCAAATATTAGTTTGAATATTCTGACGTCTCACTGTGGGACAATTGAGCTGCTTGTGTAACAGAACACAGTTTTATTGTGCACCAACACCATTGTTTCTGCATCTGTCTTACAGAGCAACAACTAAAATTTAGAAAAATGGTCAACAAGTTAGAATAAGTAGTTGTGAAACTCCTACAATACACTTAATTTTGGCTGTTTGTGATGAACATTTGCACCATTTATGTTACCAACAGGAACTTGCATCTTCTCTGGCCTTAACTTTGACTTAATCTTATTTGCATCCTGTGTGAACGAAACATCAGATATCCAAATGCTGCAGAGAGCAGAGGATGAGTTTTCTTTAATTGTGATTTGAATGGTCACACAGTCAAAGTCTGTACCCCTGACCTCTGACCTCTGACCTCTCTGTTGCTCAGTCAGACTCGGTCAAACCTCCTGCTTTGATCCCTGACCATACAGCTGGTGTTTTGTGGTCTTTCAGATGGAGGAGCTGGAGAGCAGCGTCAGGAGGCTGATGAAGGAGAAGGAGGAGCTGAGTCAGGATTTGGAGGAGCAGAAGGAGCAGACCTCCATCAGTCTGCGTGAGGAGACCCACAAACTTAGAGTCCAGAACCAGGAGCTCCAACAAAAGGTACTTCCAGCCAGTATGACTGTAAATATGATCAAGATCAGGGCCCGTGTCCACTGACACAGGGGGATGGTTTTGGGTCTGCTCTCTCACCTGGTCTTGCTTAATGTTTGATCAGCTGGTGAGAAGTGCTCTGACAGATAGGAGGTAGTCCTGCACGAAACCACAGTTAGCAGACACAGGTCTTAACTGACAGAGTTCATGGAGACTGACTTGTTGCTGTTTGTCAGCTGTCTGAGCTGCAGGTTCAGGGTCTGGACGTCCACAAACTGACCCAGGAACAACAGAACTTGAAGACTAAGCTGAACCAGCTTGAGACGGCCCGAACACAGGCTGAGGACCAGGTCAGGAGATCAACCAAGACTTCAGCCCACACAATGATCTGACACCAAACATGGCATCAGAGTTAAAAAAATGTCTAATGCTGTGTTCAGGTTTTGCGGGCCGACACGGCACTCAGTCTGGCCCAGGCGCAGCACCTGAGGCAGATACAGGAGCTGCAGGAGCAGGTGGGGGCCGGCTGCAGAGAGCAGGCGGAGCTGCTGCAGGCTCGGCTGCAGGAGGAGCAGAGGAGGAATCAGCAGCTGGAGGAGACACTGAGGCTGCAGAGCCAACAGAGCAGCTCGCAGATCATCATGAAGCAGGTAGGATGGGGAGGAAGGGTTTCACTCTTCCGCGGAGTTCTGTAGTCTGTCCTGCTCTTGAATGAAACTTTATCTCATCAAGTGTTTCTGCATCTGTGTTATGTTCAGGATCAATACGAGAAGACGGTGTCAACCCTGCAGCAGAGGATGGAGGAGCTGGAGACCAAACTGAAGGGAGTCCGGCTGGTCCTGCAGGAGAAGGTCCAGCAGCTCAAAGACCAGGTGAGTCCTCAAACAGGTCCTCACTCTTGTCAGCCATCCTCTGATCCTGATGTGACTCGTTTAATTCCTCCTGCAGATGGCAAAGAACACAAAGTCGAGCATGCTGCTGAAGAATCTGTACATGGAGAACTCCGAGCTGATGAAGGCTCTGCAGGTCACAGAGAAGCGGCAGAAGAGTGCCGAGAAGAGGAACTCCCTGTTGGAGGAGAAAGTCCGCGCTCTGAACAAACTGCTGAGAGAAATCGTCCCCGCCTCGCTCGCCACGTAGCTGCACAACCACGCATCAAAAACCTCAGCCACAGCTGCTCCGAGATCAGTTTCACTGAAGCAGCTTCAGCAGGGAGACAGACACAGTGCAGATGAGCCTAGCTTAGCACAAAGACTGGCTACAGGAGGAGGCTGCTCTCAGACATGTCAGACACTCTGTGAAGTTAGAGGTGTGACAGGTTTTTTTAGACCTCAGTCAACAAAGTGAGACCAAATTAAGTCTGAAGGAAACACAAACTAATGATCTAAAGATGAATAAGATATTTATACTCTATATTTATACCCTATACTGATACTCTATACGTCAAAAGACGGAAAAAAGAGACTTCAGTTTAACTTTAGGTGACTCTTTTGAAGAAGAGGGAAGAGTTTCAGAGTTGTATTTGTAGATTCTGTTCAGGTGTGAATAATTGATAGAGATATCCATGGAGTATTGATCATATTGACCTATCACAACATCCCTTTGTTTGTTCAACCAATCAGGTATCAGCAGGGAAAACAGTCTGTATGGAGAGCAAAAGCAGGAGAGTCACAGTCCACAATAATGAAATCCATCTCCTATCGTTGGTAATCTGAGGAGGATTTCCTTCTCTGTTTAAACATCAGCTAACAATCAGATCTAGATCAAACATTTACACTGAGACACTAATCTGACTGACGCTGAGTCACTAAAGACAATCAGGGTTAAGATTTCCTGTGTGTTTAACTACTCGCAGTGATGCTAAGACTCACCACAAACAGATGAACAGCAAGTCAGCATGAGCACTGATTATGAAGGATAATTTATTTTACACCTGGAATTCAGCAGAAGGGGTGGGATCATGTAGCAGTTTAAGATTATACAGATGTCATGTTGTAAATTATTGAGTCTCTAAATCAAAATGGATTTTATAGTGTCTTGTTTTCAGTATGTTTTAGCCTCTGGGGACTCTCTAGTTTCCTCTGCTAAGTGTTAAAGGTTTCAATGATGCCAAAGTTCAACCATTATGAACCTGATTTCAGCGTTTTAAAGTAAAACCATCACAGTGAAACTTGTGATAAAACAGAGACCAGGTGAGATAAAGGTGTGCAGCTGTAATCTCAGGTGTGTCAAGGTGTGGGCGTGGCCTCTTACCTGAGTCAACAGCAGCCTTACCTGTAATGACACTGTATCGAGGTGAGGGTTTGTGTCTGTGCTCTTCCCTGAAGCTGCTTCACATCAACTGAGAGAACCAGTCTAACCACACACACCCATGCACGCGCACACACACACACACACACACAAACGGAGTCCTGTGGGACAGCACTGCTCTGAGTATTTCACCATGAGGGTATTATCATTATTATTGTTATTATTGATGTTTCTTTTCCTTGTTTATTGATGTCTTTATGTCAAAGTGAGACTTTTATTTTTGTGACTGCTGTCCAATCACAACTTCAGATTCCTGTGTCCTGTTCCAGTCTGTAGATTGAGACCTGCTCTGATCCTCCTTACCTGTCCAGGTCAATCAAACCAAATGACTCAGATGGCTGTGGGGGGGTCACAGACTGAGCTGGCCGTGAGATACTGTATGATGAAGAGCACATTAAATTATGTTTTTATCTCACAGTCCTGTCTCCTTGTTGCTTATCCTCTGAATTAAGTCTGACTAAAAGCACACCTGGCTTCAGACTCACCTGGGTAGGGGATGCATTCAGGGGAAATGGGAAGAAATCTGACTGTAAGGTAACAGAAGCTTTAATCTGTTTGATGTAATAATGTTTAAGTCAGTCCTTGGAGGGGCCTCTTTGATAGAGAGCTTCATAAAGTTTAGAAACAAACAGAATTATATTCATTTTTTATAATTACTGTTACTATAATAATGCCTGGATTTGGACTCTGCTGCTTCAAAAAAATCAAGATTCACAGTTTCTCAGCAACTGGAACATCATTGACCTCAGCTGATCAGAGCACTACATCCCTGAGTCACTAAAAAACTAAATGGCTTTTTAAACTTTGCAAAGCACCAAAATCTTCCAGCTAGAGTGTACACTCTAACTGAAGTCAGTGCTTTGGTTGGAGCTCATTCAATGTCTAAGTTTTACTGTAAAAACCGACCCTGACTGCAGAGGCGGATGGTTCAGCATCTGTTCTGAGTCGAGCTGATTGAGATCCTTTGTCTGTATTACACACTAATAACAAGAGCCTCATACAACCACACTGCAAAAACAGAAACTGTCCCTTTAACAGATGAAGGGCTAGTGAGAGGAGCCAGCATATTTAGAAAAAGACATCTTTAATTTTATACATGTTAATGTTCAGGGATAGTGGGAATCAGGCCACCTCACAGTATGCACTTTAAATCAGATTATTTCAGATGCTGTGACTTCAGGACATGACGTGCTCCAGGACACCCTGACGAATCAGCTGCTCACATTTCCAACGCGGCAGGAAGTGCTGTGAACAGACACACAACCAAAGAGATACAATTTAGTTCCAGAGCACCTGTTCATCAATGAAATGGTGATTTTTTTTCCAGACGGCTGGTCAGTCTAGTCTTTGCTTCATTTTATTATCAACGGGATTTATATTCTTCAAAAAGATAAAAAGCAGTTATCAGAATAACTTCAGTTTTCATTAAATAAACAGGCAGAGGATTTTTAAAGTGCAGCGCCAGAGTCTAAAGACTGAAAATCACACAAATTCAGTAAGATTTAATAGATGTGTGAAGATTTCAAAATAAAAGCATCTTTCTAATCTGACCTGACTGTTCTTCTTAAGCAGGATCACCGTCCCATCATCAATCTCAAACTCTCCGTGGTCCTTCAAACACCTCACCTGGAAAACACACACAGCATAATGGCACGATAGTATGAAAATCAATAAATATCTCAAAACACACAAAAAAGAACCTTGAACTCAAAAGCATTTCATTAATTGCCAAAAAAAATCCATATTACCAAGAGAATGTAATTTCTGTCAAAAAAAAACCTTGAAAACAGCTCAGTAAATATAAGTAAGATTAAGCTAAACTTAACATTTCACTGTAATATTTCACACCAACTGTTACTCATTTAGTGTCACTTTTTCTAACAGTTTGGACACTTTGATCAGCTTTAAGCTCCGGCAGATTTAAAAAACTGGAGGTTCAGATTTACAGCTGAAATCACTGACTCTGTGCACAAACAGTCAACTTTAAAAACTGCTCAACAACAGAACTCATGAAACGACGATCCCAGAAACTGAAGGCAGACTCAGAGCACCTCACAGTTGAGTCTGTTTTTACACCTTTGCCTTGAGTTCACATCCTGAACCCTGAGAGATCACTGCGCTGGAATAATTCAAAAGAAAAATTAAAACAGTAAAGCTTTAAAATAAGCAGACTAACCTCGATGTAAAGGCTCTTTGGAGGCTTCATATCCTGAGTTATGTCCAGACCCTCCCCTCCTCCAAGAGAGCGCATGAAGGAGGCCAGAGACTTCTTATAATTACCAAACCACTGCACCTGACACACCACACACACATCCACAGGTAAACAGCTCTGCTATGACATGGTCACACATTGAAAGTGGCGTCACACTCACCTCCTCTGCACACATGTGAAATCGAACATTCGGTGGCAGAACGCTGCCATACTCCCACCGCAGAGCTCGGATTCTCAGCAGGCGGTCGTACCTGACAGAGAATGGACAGGTATCAGCTTCAGTACACCACTGACTGAGAGGTCACATGATCTACAGGTGTGAGTGTGCCTGTGTGTGTGTGTGTGTGTGTGTGTGTGTGTGTGTGTGTGTGTGTGTGTGTGTGTGTGTGTGTGTGTGTGTGTGTGTCAGGTAGGTACAGGTAGGCGGTGATGCAGCGCTGGTTCCTCAGCAGGCAGCAGTGACGCAGTTTGATGGAGGGGATCAAATCAGCCCGACCCTCAGCTTTTGCCGCGTTACTGTGATATACAGACAAACACATCAACTGATCATCTGCCTGTTTTTTCATGTTTCTGCCACAGAAATCAAATGTAAGGGAACTCTACAAGCATCTCCACTCAAACCCAGGTGAAACAGATTTATTCAAATGTTTAAAATCTGCTCTCAGTGTCAACTTAAGTCTGTTTTTTTTCCTCTTTTAGCACCAACAGGAAAACTTTTTTCCTATCCAGGAATTTAAAGCAAAGATATTTACTAGAATAGAATAAAATAAATCACCACACAAAGATACTGAGAAAAAAATACAGAAATTTGCAATCATTCTTCAAAACTTAGCTGTGTGAGGCAGAGTTTACATCCTTATTTAAATTCTAATAATCTGTGTCAGGACTCACACATCAGTCTGGTTCTGTTCATAAAGAGCCTCCATCTCCTGCAAAACCTGCCTGAGTCCATCCTCCTAAAACAAAACACACACACACACAGACACATCAACCTTACTATATTCTCAAATACTCCAAAAAGAGGTGGGACACTGACAGAAAATTACGATTTCACAGAATCTGATGATTTGGAATTTATTTAAACCCTGGACTTAATTTAAATAGTGCAAAGACAACTTAACAGATGTTGAAACTAAATGACGTTATTGTACTGTGGAGGACACTGTATCAATGATTCTCAAAATCCTCAGTGCTGCCTGAGAGCCTGAAGATCAAGACTATCCAGTCACGGTTTTGGCAAGTTATGCTCATGAAATAATGAAAAATAAAAAGGTGAGGGTGTTTGCTGAAATTACAGGTAAAGTCTCCAGATAACAGCGAGGTATACTCACGTTAAAAGCGGGCAGCTGACCGTCACTCATCCGGTGAAGCTCTCTGATTAACTCGATAGATTTCTCACAGAACATCCTGACAACACTCACCAACACTCTGCGTACAAACCTTCAGAGAAAGTCACTTTTAATTCCAGAAATAACCTTTAGTGAACAGAGAGAAACATCCGTCTCACTCTGCAGACCCAGTTTAGTTTCGCGGCAAAACTGCAGCAGTGTTGTTATCACGTGACTTGATATCTGAGAGCTACGGCAGCCCAGCTGGGACAAACCTCACATCAGCAACAAGAAATGCCGCAGTCGAATTCTTTAGATGCTTTTCAGCGAAGTTATCCCGTGAAGTTTTTCACGGTCTTTTGATTGGCTCCCTTTGTTCAAGTGCGCATGTTCTGCTGCAACCAGATACAAATAAATGAACAGTTCTGTATAGAGAAGGCTAGGGGGCCAGCTGATGTTCCACATCCAGTCCGATAGGAGGCGGTAATGCACCTTCGTGCTGGTTGCCACGATATGAATCATAAGAAGAAACGCAGCGCTAGTAAGAGTTGAATCTACGGAAACGATCCAAGTTTACAGACTCTGCGTTATTGTTTTAGACAGTGTACTTTTTAGCATCTTTTTTTTAAAGATAAGGCCCTCCTTAAACATTCTGGTTACGCAAACTTTGATTTGTTTTTTAAGTATTGCTGTAAACTTCGTAGGTGTGCTTCATGCTGCATTCAAGTGACCCGGGAAAGAAATGGAGCTGTAAAATTGTGAGTATCTGCGAGACAGAATAACACAAAAAACCTTTTAAATTTCAGCCACAGTGAAAAAAGCACAAATACATGTTAAAAGGGTTGCTAGAAAGAACAGAAAGACGTGTAAATATAGTACAGGGGTGGGTCCCTTTTATTTATTTTTTAGCAGGGGCATGATTCTTCTGAATTTATCGAGATTGTTGTATTTTATACCTCAAGAGGTGACTCGTGTGTATTAATGAAGAGGGTAAAACTGCTGAATGAAATGAAGACATTTTGGATTGTTTCAGATTGGCAGGGAGCAGCCATGACAGCTGACTGTGAAAACTTGAAAGTTCAGTTGTCCATAGCTCACAGTAAACCAGTAGCTAACAATCACAGTGTCAACCATAGATTGTATATAGATAGATGTAGTATATCCAGTCTGTTGTGTCAACAGTGTATGATCTGGTGACTGAATGGGCTCAGTTTTCACGTGTCTTCAGAACAACTACTATGTGTTAGAAACTCACTGAGGTCCAGAGCTCAGTGGATATAAACAGGTGTCCCTTTCTGTCAGTCACTTCTGTTCAATTGGACACGAATGATGTGTTGACTTTCCTCCAGGATTTTTTGAAACTGTGGAGGTTGGTCACATGTCAGGTGTTGTTTTGGTCCTTGTCCCTTTCCCTTTAGTACAACGATGTCTCCAGATTCTCTGAATCTTTAAATGGTATAATATACAGTAGAAAATGAAATCCACTCATTATTTCACGTTTTACACCCAGGAACATTCTTCTGAAATTGTTGAACTATTGGCTCTCATAGAGTGGCGAACCTCTTCTCATCTTTCCTCCTGAGAGACTCAGCCTTTCTGAATGACCTTTTTATACCCAGTCCTGTGACTAATGTGTTGGAAATTAACCCTCATTAGCTGGAGATGTTCCTTCAGCATTTTTTTAAAGTAGTACAATGCTTTTTACCTGTTTGGTTCTTTCAACCTTGTACCTGTTTGGTTGTTTCTCTAACATTTTTTTTTCCCCCCTGTTTGGTTCTTACTCTAATAACTTTTTACAAACAAGTTGCCGGCATTAATTTAAAACGAGCAGATATTTTTACTGAAACAATCACATTTTAGCCCCAGGATTTGATAGGTTTCCGTTGCATGGATTGTAATTAAATATACCCATACATTGTGCCTAAAATTTTAAAACAAAATGTCCTGTTTGTCATGAGACAATAGTAACCTCATAGATCAGGATTTGATGCTTGAACTGCAGCGGTGATAACCATGCAGTTAAAATAAACTGTTATAGATACACAAGAATTCAGCAGTAATACCAGTCTATATATATTTACATGGATGCAAAGAAACTAACTTGCATTCACTGTCTGTTCCTCTGGTTTAGCATTTTAGATCAGCTTTTTATCAAGGATTTTTTTTATTGGACTGAGTTGATTATAAACACAACTCTGAAGGTGCTGTTGGATTAAAAAAAAGGGTCAGAAAAATAAGCTTCATTAAAATAAATGTTAGTAATATGAATAAAATTAAGTTATATTGTTATAAGTTAAAATGATTTTTCTGTAACAATAGTGTATCTTCTATGAAAGATCATCTGATCAAGTAAATTCAATTTCCCTGTGAGGATTTTTCTTTTTCCAAAGTGCACTTGAAGGCACCGTGCACCAGTTTAGTATTTCCCTTTTCCGTAAACTGAATTTTGTTTTGGTAGTCGTTGCTCCGACGCTCCCGAGGGCCCGTGGACGCAGCAGAGTGAGACCACGTGGCTGTGTTTCTGTGTTGTGATTGGCTGCGGCAGCTTGGTGCTGCTCAGCGGCTCTCTGCGGATCTCAGTGAAGGCTCAGAGCTGGAGACGCAACGGGGGCTCAGCTCCGTCCTCACCGGCTGTCACTCTTCCACCACCCGGCCAGCTAACGGCCTCCTCCCCGCTGACAGGCCCACTGTAACGGCCCGTCATCCTGTGGGCTTCATCCGGTTAATATTTGTGTTTCAACCTTTCCAGTGATGCGAAAGAGGAATAACTCACCGACCACCGAGCATGACAGCGGCACCACCGGCACTTTGCTGGACAGCGACCCGGACCTGAAGCAGTGTCCCAGCAGGGGAGCAGGGGGGCCCGCAGCGGGCGGCGAACAGGGCCGGGGAGAGGAGGAGAACATGGGGAAACCGTTCAGGAGGTAAGACGGGGACCGGGGCAGGAGTTTGTGTGCGCGTGCGTGCGCGTGCGTGAGCGAGTGAGTGAGGAGGTCATTTCTGCTTCTTTTGTTAAACATAGCAAAAAAAAAATTAAGGAAGAATTGAAAGGATGAGCTTCTGTCACAGACCTGACTGTGAAGGATGTTGAGCTCGTTTACATAAATATCTCTGCTCACTTTAAAGATGTGTTTACTGTCCCTCTGACTTCATCCACTAAAATACTCAACAATCCCAGTAAATAGATAAAAAAGAGTGATTCAGTGAGGTTAAATCAGAACGTTAGAAATATAACACAGTGTCACAGTGTGTGTGTTTATGTAGCCTACAGTGTTAGTCATAAATCTTGTCAAAGCGGAAACCCTGGATAACCTCTACCTTGTGTTGTTCAGAGGTGTTCACCTCAGTGATTAGGTGCACATGGTTCTATGAGGACTATCTGACTGTGATTTTAAAGTAAATCTGACTGACTGGTCTGTCAGAGGTCGAGCTGACTGGTTCTTCTGGTTTCAGTGAGACTGATGAGCTGGTCGGACTGGAAGCTGCTGATTCAGTGCGACCCTCCTATTCCAGCCCTGTGACATCAGCAGGTTACCTGTGCAGGTGTTTGTGCTGTAGATGGTGTTTTTAGTGTGTGTGTATGTGACTGGTGGACCACAGAGGAAGTTAGAGATGACTAAACATGTTTGAACACCATCTAGATCTGAAACTATGGCTGTGTCAGAAATGAATCACTCAATCCCTAACTCCCATATGGGGTTTCACTATATAGCTGACTATGTCGTGAACTCAATCACCAGATGTTTTGGACACTACATGGCAAGACACAATGCATGACGGGATGCCCACCACCGGTGAGTGACCATCGGATGGTCACTACATTTTGCAATGCTCTGTTGGAAATTTTGAGTCGCCTGTATAGGGCATTGGAATTGATCACTCAGGTTTCACCCCTCATAATGGTGCTAACTCCCATGTAGTCGCCTATATAGGGGTTAGGGATCTATTTCGGACACAGCCAAGGTTTTTAAATATTTTAATATTGGCCCACTCATCTGAAAATGCAACCAAGAAAGAGTCAAAACAGAAAACCTGACGGCGTTCTGTTTTTCCAAACCTAACTGTAACATAATCTAAAAAAACAGATGGAGGCGAAACTTTGAATTATTAACGTGAAACATTTCTGTTGCCGCCTCTTCACCGCCACTCTTGAGCAAGCCTGACAGGAAGTCGAGACTCCAGTGTTGGTTTTTTGCATAGCAGTGTCACATTTCATGAGTTCAACTCAACACTCTTATTATGGTCTGTAAATGTACGCAAATAAAGATTTCATTTCCATGAAAATCCATATAATATAATTTACATTTGAAACATCTGAAAGAAGAAGATCGTAATTCTGAAGGTGTGGCAGCTTTTATTTTGGCATGGGTGTGGTGTACCACGATCATTTACATGTGGTGGAAACCCTGGTTTCTATGATCAGTTATTCTGTTGTAATGCCAATCAATGAAATGATCTAATGCGAGTCTCCCAACTGTGATTAAAATAAAAGATTATCTTGTTTTATTAACAGATCTTGAAATATGCTTTTAGTTCATTGGATTGGCTGCCACATTTACTTAAAATACATGCTAAAATCATACCTGTTTGACACATAACTGATGGATTTTAAAATAGACAGCAAAAACAGAGAGAGTAAACACTGATAATCTGTGTGTGCACTGATAGCCTGGCCACCCCTATCTATGTCAGCACCCCCCAACCAAAGTCTGGACCTTCTCAGAGGAAACAGAAGGATCTGAGTGCTGACAGGTTGTCAAGTTTGCGTAACAAATGCTGCAGACAAACTCTGCTGGCCTGAAAGAAAGAGAAGAAACTTCACTGAACTTCATCTTCTGTCCCAGAAAGACGGTAAACCGCTGACTCTGGTACTGGCAGGAGGAGGATCAGCTGAAAGAAAAACACTCATTCAGCATTAGTCTCGCAAAAATTGATCAGGATAAAGTTTAAAGGAAATTTCTTCACACTAAGATACAGGGAGGACTCTGCTGCTGTTGCTGGCTTTATAAATGGAAATAAGCACGAAAATAGCTATGAAAACTAAGTATTTATTCTATGAGTTACAGGATGTTCATGATAAGACATGAGCATTTACAAAATATAAAACAGACATCTCCACAGCCCTACATGCCTACGAACACTGGTGAACAATCACATTAACAGGTGTTTCTGTGCAGGATCGTAAAACTAGTTAAAATAAGAACTTGATAAATTTAGATTTCGTTTGTTGGGTTTCTGTGTCATTTTACTATTAGCTAATGAAGATTATCAGACATTTAAGGCATCAGGAACTTTTGTTCAACTGTTGTTTTAGTCCTGAACTCTGTCCGCAGTGTACTGTCTAGTCTGGATTTAAAACAAATCCTCAGTAATGGAGTTACTTGATTTATTTGAGGACTTCTTTCAGCCGTGGATGTTACTAAATGTTTAGAAAGCAGACATCATTCTGAGACCATCAAACATCAGGAATAAGGTGCCGGAGAATCAGTAACATCAGACTGTGTTATTATTCTCATGCATTATTTCATCAGTGGGTTGGTGTCAGTGTTGATGTCAATTAACTGCTTCACAGAAGAGTTAAAGCAGGTGTTATGTAATCTCTATCAACAGATTTATCGACACAACGGAGCTGGTTAATCCTCTGAATTAAACTGTCTTGATTTGAGGTAACCCAAAGGAGGAGGTTTTTTTTACTGTGTAAACTCAGCAGGTAAAATTGTGTAGATCCACTGTAAATGAAGTGTTATCTGTGCTTGTGATGACACTAATTCATCCTCTTTTCCAATCATTCATTCAAACTGTGAATGCGACCGATCCTACTCAGCTCTGATGGAAGGACAGAGACCGTCAGCTTTTTCAAAAGTGTCCTGGATAAAGGTACAGCGTTGTTGTTGCGCCATGTCCTCCCTGAAGTTTGTGCTCTGCATGTTTGGTTGGATTAACAGTAAAATGTTGTCACCATGAATCACTGGTTCCTCACAGCTGTATTGCAGGTCATGATGCCACCTTGCTGTAGTACCTGGATGTAAACAGGCACAGTTGTCAGTCGGCAGAGTCAAACGAAGAGAGTTTGTGATAGTTTGATGGTGGGGCGCTGTTGGCCTGGCAGTTCAACCACGTGTTCAGAGGCTACAGTCTTTGCTGCCTCTCACCACATTTCCTGTCTCTCTCCACATTTCCCGTCTCTCTCACAATGTCCTATCAAAATAAAAGTAAAATCAAAGGTATATATAAAGGGTCAGGATCCGAGGCCAAAAAGCTGATCTGAACATCCCTGGTTAAGTTAGCCGCACAGACTTGAGATTGATGTTTGTCTTAATCAGAGAAAAGTTCAATCAGGATGTCTCTCAATGAGCTGCCTCTGATAAATCAATTTATTAGTTACTCATAAACTGTAATTTTATCATTTATTATCGGAACATCTTATTCTTTGAGCTGACTTAAAGAGGTTCTTTGAGCTCTGAAGATCAGGATAGTTTGATTTTGTGACAGTTCAGATGTTGTAAAAGTCAGTGCAGAGTGTGTAGCTGTGGTTCTTCTGACTGAATTTATGTCTCTTTTTTACTGTGTTTATAAACAGAACTTTTCCTCTATTAACAGGGGGATTAATCTAGTAGTCTGGTACCAAATCCTCGATAACGGGCTCCCCTCGATAGAAACGTCCTGCAGTGAGGTTAAAGCCTGTGTGATAATGGTCTAATAATAGCAGACGTATATAACAGTTCAACAGTCAGGTGACTGTGGAGAGGTCAGACCTTCAGACAGGAAGATCACTCGCACTTTACCCCACTTCACTGAACTCATCCAGTCATCAGAGTCACTTCCTGGTTTTCTCTTTGACCCCAGTCACTCTCTGTAGTCACGCTGAAGCTCTAAAGAATTCCCTTTAAGACTGACTAACACTATGTCTGAGATGGTTGAGACTGTCAGAGCACGGCTGTGTGTGTGTAAGTGTGTGTGTGTGTGTCCTGTAAGCTCTCTTCGTCTGTGTAATCCTCATTAACTCTGCAGCTTAAACACCAGCACAAGGTCAGCCTCAACAACACATCCACCTGCAGACAGAGGAAGCTGCAATAGATGCTGAGAACACAAAATAATAACAGAGTAAATGTGCTATAAACCTCCATAAATCAGTAAATATTCATGTAGAAACCTCTGATGGAATCCAGACAGTGGTCATCCCAGATCAATCAAAATTACTTCCATTATTAACGACAACTCAATGAGATACTTCAAAACCCTGCAAGAACCTGAAGAATCGGCAGGAGCCGGACTTGATTACATCGAAACCAACTCTTGTATGGCATAGGTCTGTGGCAGAAGATTAAATCAGCTTTAGTCAATCAATCAATCAATTTTTATTTATTTCGCAGCAAATCACTACAGCCATCTAGATCCATCTAGAAAATAAGACCCACTCTTAATCCATCTTAAACCAACATGATTGAAGCACTTTGCAGTATTTATCAAATTATTGTAGGAAGACAAAACTTCCCTTTGACAGGCAGAAACCTTGAACAAAAGTCTCCAAAGTCTGTGATCAGAGCCGTATCCATGGCAACAGTCTGTTCATTAAAACGGTCTGTTATGGAGAAAGAGCAGTCTGTATAAAACCTGTCAAAGAGGGGATTGTTTGGAGGTTGTATAGAGGCCTCCGGTTTAAAACAGAGGCCCTTAATGAAGTCTCACTGAATGAAGGTTAAAGGTTGATGTTTGTAGATGAAACATTAGGAAGTATATTAGAGCGGAGCTTTAACTCTGAACCTCTGTAACCTCCGTGCTGTTCACTGCTGCAGTCTGTGTGGACTTAAAGACCTCCTTCAAACTGAGCTGAACTCTAAAATTAGAGTGTGTGTGTGTGTGTGTCTGTGTGAAGATCTAACTGTCAGGAAGTGGCGTGTTTTGAAAAGACTCAGCTCATCTGAGATCAGAGAGAATCAGAGAGAAATTAAGAATAACTTCACAGACTGCCGCTGCTCTGTGTTTTTGTCCTATATTCAGTTTTATTTGTTAAAATCAGACAGGAAGTGACCTCACAGCTGGTGAACCCAGTACTGGTGTCACGGGTTTGATTCCAGCGTCATTGAGCACTGTCACATCCATCAGACTGAGGAGCGAAAGAAGAAGCATGCTCACTACCCGTCTGAGTCAGCGTCTGCCTGAATCTGTTGAAAACACGCCAATGATATGACAACACTGCTGCTCACACTGACACTTCACCTTATTACAACACACACATACAGACACTCCCTCACACACAAATACACAGTCTTTCATAGAAATGTCTTACGTAGACAAATCTGCAACAAATGCAGTGTCTTCCTGTTTGTGTGTTTAAAAAAACAGAAACCCAACTTTATTTAAAAGGCACGATTTCAAACGGACAAATATGCATGCAAACGTTAGCGGTTCACAGGTTTCTATCAGGATTGGAAACCCCTGTTAAAGGATCTGATCCTCCATCACTTTGCACATGCTCAGTGTGTGTTTCACTTTTGCAGATTTGGCTGAGTCAGCAGCAGCAGCTCGGGTTGCTGCAGGTGTAAATGTCCTCCAACACACGGAGCACACTTTCTTCATCAGCCTTTTATTAGAACAGAAGTGCACACTCAAACAATACACACATCAATGCCTGGAGTGCTGCTCATCTCACATGCACTACACACACACACACACACACACACACACACACACACACACACACACACACACACACACACACACACACACACACACACACACTTCTCTGGTTTCCACCTCCACTTTTCATGTGATGTTGTGATGGGGGGTGGGCCATTGATTCCTGCAGTCCTCTCATCCCCCCATCCCAACGCACACACACAAAGCAGCCCGTCTACCTCCCTGCAGTAGTCTCACCTCTGTGTCACCTTGAGGTTGCAGCATGCAGAGTAAGATCAGTTTATAATCCTGCAGCTCACCGTCAGCTACTAAATGACCCACCAAGCAAGCTCTGATATCACAAACATACAGCGTACACTCATTGTGTTTGTATATTAGGACGGAAAGATAAATCGTATCTGTATCGAGATCTGAGATATAAATATTTAAGATATTGATATCACAAAATCAACGATTTCAGTAATATAGACCTTCCCTGAGTCTGAATCAATAAAACTGCACTTTCCACATCCTTTTGTATTATCATGATTGTACTTCCCTGAAAAATGATTAACACTGAACCCATAGTTATATTGTATCAATATGCAGATATCTGGCATGAATATCAAGATATTAAATGTTATCCATATCATTCAGTCTTACTGTATATATGTGTATATGAATACTATGTCTTTGTACATGTTGGTTCAAATTTTCAAGGACTGTATCTAATATTGTGGTGTTACCCGGCAAGGCAGGTGAAAATCAAGCTAGATAAGTTGAACAGCTTGGAGAGACTCAGGTGTTGTTTTTTTTACCAGCCAGTTCTGCAAAAGAACTGCAAGGACAAATAAAAGCACAACACTGATGCTTCAACCCCGAGCTAACCACTTAAAGTAAACAGTTATCCTGTTTTTGTTTCGCACTTGTTCTTCGTTTTGTACCTGACCTGGGCCAAATAAACAAAACCTTTTTCCTGTACCCGAGCTGTTTGATTAGCTCCTGTTCGTGATCCTGGCCTGATTTTGTTTTGGACTTGTCCTATTTCTGACCAGTTTTTGTCCTGTGCGTGTCCTGCACACTGATATCTTATTGTTTCTGTGTTTTCTTGTATGCGTCCTTTCTGTCCTCTACCCACACTTTTTCTTAACTGTGCTGTATCCAACCTGTATTTGTTCTGTTCTATGTTTAGTGTCTTTGTACCTGTCCTGTCAGTCCTCATTAGCACCATGACTAAAGGCACAATAATAGCTGGTTTATCAACACAAGTTTTTTTTCTTTTTTTGCTGTTTAGTGTCAGCTGATGTGTCTGTGTGCGTCTCTTTTATCACGTCTTATCTCTCTGTCTCTCTGCAGTCTTAAGTCTTTTCTGTGGCCCACTTTACTGTCTCTGAATTTTGACCCCATGCTCTGGTTTCGCTGCCTTTACCTGCTGTGAAAACCCTCTCTGGAGAAGTACAGGAAAATGATGAGTTCATTTCTTAATAGGAGTACATCAGAAATAAAGAGAGTGTACATTCACATACTCTAGCTTTGAAAAGAAACAGCTGATATTATCTGATCTTTCTGTGAGTGCTACAGTCAGGACAGTCTGTGAGTTTTATATCAGAGAGTTCCTGCTGGGGCTTTTGTATATATACACACAGTGTAAGAGAAATCTGCTGCTGAGCTCAGATAAAAACCTCAGTCTGTGACAGGTCTGAGGTTTACAGCACAGAGACTTTGACACAGCTGCTCTGTGAACAACAACATTTTATCATCCTCAATGAAGTGAACAGTCTGGACAATCTGCATAGACAAACTAGGATTGTTCCTGAGAAATTTCCATCGTCTTTCAAATGCACCCAGTCAAAGCTACCATCATCCATCTTTCACATGCAGTGACACTTAGATGTGCTTCATGGTTTGCTTCAGATAGTACAACGCTCAAAACCAGCTGTAATGTTCTCTTTCTTGTCTCTGTTTCAGACAAATTTAAAATGATTTACCACTCCCCTCCTTTAGATGAGGCCTTAAACTTAAGCCTGGCACACAGCAAAAGATTTTAAAATGTGTTTGATTATGAGTGTGTGCTCTACTTGGTATGACAGAGGATGTTATATGAACCGTCTGAGTTTTCTTTATTAATATTAATATTCCAAGGACAAAACAAAAACATTGAGCTGTAAGAAACTCCGGTCATTATATTCAACCATTTTCTGAAACGTTTCATTATGGAGCTTAATTGTAGCTCCATCTTTAATAATTTGGTCAACTTTGTAACACATTTTGCAGGATCGAGGATAATTGAGGATTTTTTTTTTTTTAATGTAAGATACATCTAAAAAAGTGTGATTGTCTTGAATTCAAGGTCTAGAAGTTAAAATGCCCATTTTGTTTCCAACTGAGGACAGCTTCACTCATCTGAACAGCAAGCTGGCCAAGGTTCTCACAGCTTCAGTGCCAAGAAGGTGAAAAACTAAAAGACATGGGGACCAGGGTTGAATAGCACAACAGCAGGACAAAGTACCAAACAACAAAGGCTGAGTTAGGGGAGCTTTTTTAGAGAATGGTTCCACATTCAACAGAGACACTGAACAACTATCAAACAGCCAGAGACAGAGGGTAGGGATAGGGACAGGTGAGGGTAGCCAGCACATAGAGATCCTCTTAAATCAGTGTGTGAGTAATATATCACTGAAGAATGGAATAAAAGTATGAGCTTTTATCATCTCATAGAGTACAGGTTATCTTAATTATTATGGCATAAAAATATGAATAAGGTAACTGCTTCAGAGACATGTGACCATATTTAATTCATATTCATTATAGAGAAGTGAGCTTGCTTTGCAAAGATACTGGAGACATGATTTAATTCAGTAGATGTTGAAAACTGACCTCACTTTATTTAATGTATTTTATTATTTCACCTGCACTTTTACTCAAAATGAGTCTGGGGGCTGAGGGGGTTTTATAATCATGTCAGTACAGTTATAATGTAAATTAAGTAGGGGCTGTAGGATGTCGAGGAGGAGTAGAGTGTGCTACTGATGGAGGTCCTGCATGAAGAGCCGGTCTCACATCAGATGAATAATTGAAGTTGACTGAGCTGCTGGATCCTGTGGCAGCAGAGATATCAGCTTACACTCACACTCCCCCACACTCTCTTGAGTGGGCTCAAATATCACCTGGATTGTCTAACCTGTTTGGATTAAAATAGATCGGTGTTGCTCTTACAGGAGAGGGTGAATAAAACCTGAGTGGGTATTTAAAGATGCATGAGAGGCTGCTGTGTGGCTCCGATAAACTTCTGTTTTACTGCAGAAATAGATGAACCCTTAATGTTTAACATGTTAAGCCAATCCATTAATGTTGCAAACCTGCATTCTCTGTAACATCCAGCAGGTGGGGCTCAAGAGGTTGAAAAAATCAGTCTGGTTGTCTAGCAGTCTCTTAAGTCCTCCTTCTCAGTTGATTTAGTTTATGGTGTCTGTCTGTCTGTCTATCTGTCTGCCTGTCTCTGTCTTTATCTATCTATCTATCTATAAATTGTCAGTGGATGCTAATTCACCTTTATTTCATATCACAGATGGTGTTATATTGTATTTAATCATATATTCACAGGCCTCTTTTTCCACAGGAAAGCTGTGTAAAACCACACTCAAAGACACCAACACTAAGGCAGCATGGGGCTTAGCTTAAAAGCAGGAAGACAGGGAAACTAGGAATCTGAGTGAACAAGGGGAAGCTTATCAGGGAGACTCAACCCTGCAGTGATAAACGGTGGAGGTTGATGGTTTACTTTGCCGAGCACTCTGTGCTGATGGTAAAAATTGCTGCCCTTTGACAGATAAATGATTCTTTGGTACTTTGGTGGAATAGAAGGTGTACCAGACGGTCTGTGGTCTGTCCTGATGTGGATTCTCTCTCTCTCTCTCTCTCTCTCTCTCTCTCTCTCTCTCTCTCTGCAGGCTGGGTCTGGTGGGGAAGCTGAAGAGGGTTTTACTCTGGCTGTTGGTTGTCTACATCTCCATCCCCTTTATCATCAAACTCTGTCCATCCATCCAGGCTAAACTCGTCTTCCTTAACTTTGGTGAGTGTTTGAGCAAGGAGAGAGAAATGTGAACTGTTGGATGGACTGCGACTTGTGTACCTGGAGGAACATTTGGTCCGTGAAAAAGTTTTGTTTGAACATTCTGACCTTCTCTTCTCCTTCCCCACAGTGAGGATGCCCTACTTCATTGACCTGAAGAGACCCCTGGAGCAGGGACTAAACCACACACACAACTTCTACCTAGAGCCTGAACCTGGACTCAAGATAGGAGTCTGGTAAACACAAGCTCACACACATGTTCACAAATAAATCTTAATTTCTTTGAGGGAACCATCCCAAAATAAAGTTGTACTTGTATCTAATCTAGTCAAAAAAAAGATGCATACAGTTAGCATGAATGATGTGACTTCTGTTAAGAATAAAAAGACTTACATTGGGCCTGACTGAGGCAACTCCCAATTTTGACAGACCGTCCGATTTTCCAGTTGACTCTGCCACATAGCTGCTGAAATCTTCTGATGCTTAAATGTGTCTGTGTTTGATTGAACAAGATTAATTGATTAATCGGTTGATTTGTTGGTTTAATTAGTTTGCTGGTTGGTTGATTGGCTGAAAGAATAGTCAGTTAACTGATAAGCAAATTGGTTGGTTGGTTGATTTAAAGGTGGCTGGTGTTAAGTTGCTGGATTGATTAATTAAAAGTTGGTTGTTTTGCATGTTTTAGGCACACAGTTCCGGCTCACATGTGGAAAGAAGCTCAGGGGAAACATGGAGACTGGTACAACTCCATGTTTAGCTCTTCCTATTCAGTCATCCTCTATCTCCATGGAAACGCAGGGACCAGGTGACTTCTCTTTCACACACAATTACTAAGCCAGTTAACGTACTGGCTGTGTTTTGATCAGTTCAGTAAATGTGGTGTTTCTCTGTTTCTCCGCAGGGGAGGAGACCACAGAGTCCAGTTATACAAGGTATCCACACACACACACACTTGGATGTTTCAGATACACTCTGAGTTTATATCGTGGAAGGTGCATAACAGCAATTTACATAATAAAAATATACTGCAGTTCAGGATGAATGTATTTCACCACTCATCCCTGCTACTACTCTTGGTTTTGGTGAAGTTCATGCAGATACCTGAGCTCTCTCTCTGTCCTCTTTCAGGTCCTCAGCTCATTAGGCTACCATGTAGTCACGTTTGATTACAGAGGTGAGGAAAAAAACACACTTGTTACACCCATGAGCTCTAGTCTGTCACCATCAGCTGACTGTGTGTGTGTATGTGTGTGTGTGTGTGTGTGTGTGTGTGTGTTTGTATGTGTGTGTGTGTGTGTGTGTGTGTGTGTGTATGTGTGTGTGTGTGTGTGTGTGTGTGTGTGTTTGTATGTGTGTCCTTCCAGGCTGGGGGGATTCAGACGGCTCTCCATCTGAAGGAGGGATGACAGCAGACGCTCTGTTCCTCTACGATTGGCTGAAAAATCGGCTCGACAGCAAAAAACCATTTTACATCTGGGGCCACTCTCTTGGGACAGGGTAACGCGCACGCACACAGATACACACTGATACACAGTGTTAACCCACACACACTGCAATGAGCCCAGCAGCAGAGAGTTATAGTGAATGTGATTGTTTGTGTTTCAGAGTTGCCACCAACCTGGTCAGACAACTCTGTGAGAGA
Organism: Xyrichtys novacula; assembly: GCA_962446985.1. Taxonomy (NCBI): domain Eukaryota; kingdom Metazoa; phylum Chordata; class Actinopteri; order Labriformes; family Labridae; genus Xyrichtys; species Xyrichtys novacula. The sequence continues at coordinate 16,785,698 of OY660874.1, read as the reverse complement.
GGTAAAACACACACACACCCACACATATACAGACACAGAGTTATATGTATGTACAGTATATGTTTTCATATGGCCTGCCGTATAGGAATTAATTAATATATAGATTTAAACTAGGAATATATATAATAAAAGTGTGTATGTATGTATGGAAGTTTTAATATATAAAATAAAAGTCTGAATATACATGTGAAATCAGAATGTGTGTATATATATATATATATATATATATATATATATATATATAGTAAAAGTCTGTATGTATATATAAAAGTTTTAATATTTATAATAGAAGTATAAATATATACTGTATATATGCTTTATTGCATTGGTACCAGTAACAGCTTTGTGCTCAAACATTATTCTAACAGGCAGGATATTACAGAATTAAAATCAGGATCAGCTTTATTGGCCAAGTATATTACACATACAAGGTTCAAGTCCTGCTGTGAAACAGTGTAGCAGTGGTCCAGAGTGTTAGTGTGGTGGAAACCTTTATATGCTGTTTATTTTGTGGTAGCTCCTGAGTGAGATTGGCTCTGCTGAAATCCCGAGAATGATGAGCAGGAAGTTGGGGAGTCAGGAAGTCAGCAATTGAGCAGGAAGTGAGGAACTGAGCTAAAACTTGCCTAAGCACTCTGCACATGCTCCAGTATTCACAGGCTGGGGCTCTGAGCCTGTGGTTGAACACCATGGATGCATTGCCAGGAATCCAGGTTACAAACAGATGAAGAAAAGATGTAAAAGAGACAAAACTTTCCTAACAAACAGCACAGAACTGTATAAGTGACAGTGACAGTTTATAACTGTCTTAATAAAAGATGAGAGGAAAGCCTGAGCAGCTTTTTTTTATTTTACAGGCCAAATGTTTTCAGAAAGACAGTCACAGTCTCTGATGGACTGTGAGGAGTTTTGGTTCTGTCCATCACAGAGACTCTAGTTTAATTGAAGTGTTATGAAATAAAATCAGCCTGATCTGAAATCAGTATAATGTCTCTGTACTCATTACAGTCATCTTTTCACTTTCAGGGACTCCTCCTGATGCTCTGATCTTAGAGTCCCCATTCACCAACATCAGAGAGGAGGCCAAGAGCCACCCCTTCTCCATGGTAACACACACAAATACACACACTAACCAACATTAACACACAGGGAGTATTTGCGTGTGTTAAGTTTGTATTCAGTGTGCGTGTCTCTGTTTCAGGTGTACAGATACCTCCCGGGCTTTGATTGGTTCTTTCTGGATGCCATCACAGCGAACAACATTCGCTTTGCCAGCGATGAAAAGTACGACATCTCCAGCTTCCTTCCTGTTTAGAGCCCCAATGACCCTTGACCTCTTTGTTTTGAATTCCAACTAAGAAGTTTAAGGTCTTATTCAGACAAAAAAATGACTCCATTAAAAACAGACAAGCCTTAGATTTAATCTGCATCCACATGCACCTTTATAGCCTATATATCCTGACAGCTGTTATCGCTGTACAGCACACCCTGGAGGCTAAGGGTTTGAACTGCAGCCTGAGTTTCCTCTCTTTATGTTCCTGTAGTTGATTTTTGTTTAAACACAACACAGCAGAAAGGTGTGCCATCTCTGAGTGTAAGCTCAATTGAGTATTTATGTCCTCTCCTCCTCAGTGTGAATCATATCTCCTGTCCTGTGTTGATTCTTCATGCTGAGGACGACAGCGTGGTTCCTTTTCAACTGGGTAAAAAGGTAAGAGTGACGCCGCTCATATTTCAGAGTTTTTCGGGACCATTAAGACAGAACATCTAAAGTTATACACAACACAAGTATATGTCAGTAGTTGGATGTTTACAAAGCTGAATAGAAACTGTCACATGTACATGAATTCAGCTGTAGGAGTTGAATCTCTTTGAACTTATCACTCCTCTTCCTACAGCTCTACAACATGGCCTCTCAGTCAAAGAGCCTCAGCGGTCACAAAGTTCAGTTTGTTCCTTTCCCATCGTCTCTGGGTTACAAACACAAGTTCATCTACAGGAGCCCGGAGCTGCCAAACATCCTCAGGTACACTCAAACACTGCAACAAGAGCAGGTTAACAGTTCACTTTCTAACACTAGTACCACGTTAGAAAAAAATACTTTGTAGTTTGATAATGTTTTTAACATTATCTCATTAGCATATCATTGTATCATCATAATAGACACATAACTTTACAAACCTCTACATCATGACTGAGATCATTTCTGACCTGAAAACCCAATGAATAAAACCAGAAACATATAGTGCACAGATAATCCACTAGGGGGAGCCCCATAACGGGATGTAACTACCTTAGATTCTGTGGATTGTTTTATGGTGAAATTATGCTGAAATAATCCAGTTTTAAAAGGCAATTTAAACTTAACTTTTCACCTACTGCATAAATGACACAGAGCAGGGCATTATGATTGGATATAATAAAACATGAAATGTGACTTTAATAAATGATTCAGTGAAGGATGATATAACACAATGTGAAATGATGCAGTATAACACAATATAAGACTCTTATTTCTGCGTCTTCATTTTCTGTTGCAGTGATTTCCTCAGCACGACTCAGCCACAGAGCGACGACTCAGCATGAACACACACTCTGTTACAAACCTATCTCTCTCACACACACACAGACACACACTCCTTCCAGTTTGTTTGTGATCGGACCGAAGATTGTGGCATGAGTGGACCAGAGCAGATCATTCCCTATCCTCCGTGTGTCTCATTCCTCTACACCAACACTGGCTGGATCTGAAACACGTCTGTTGGCTTTGAAGGGCCTGTTATGACTTGAATTATGAATTAAAGTTTTCCTCTTTTATGAAACTGCGGGCCTCTTTGTGTTGGAGATTATTTTGAAGGCTTTTATTTTGAAGGGCGAAATGGGACCTGTTTGTACTTAGACCTTCTCTAATCAGTTAGTGAGAGTAAAGCTGAATCATCCAGAGACAACAGGAGTCACAGCAGAGGTAAGAAAGTGCCTCTGTTCACCAGGTTTCCCTCGTCACTCAGTGGGATCATAATGTGTTTTCTCTTTATAAGCCCTGAATGTGCTGAAGCAAAGAAACTGATGGATTAATGCTGACATCAGTACTTGCAATACTTCGGATTAATGAATTGTGATCAGATTTTTCTAATAAATATGGATTGTGGTTCTAAGATAATGAGGGACTGAAGTACAAATAGTAGTTATGGTAAAATATTCATTTTCATGGATTCTGTTCTGCAAAAAGTGACAAGGTGAGCACATCCCATCTATCCTTTTCAACTTCTTTGATCGGTTTATCATCATTAGAGAAGAATAATTGTGTGGCTTAAGGTGTAAGAAAAACACCAAGATAGCTGAATCCCTGAGTGGATCTTCTGAAAGAGACCAGGTCATCTAACTGGGAGGGCCAGTCGCAAACAATCATCAAGGTTTCAGAGTTTTTCATATTATTTTACTGTATTCATGAAGATCACATTGGAGAGTGGGGACAATGTAATAGGATTTTCCCCAAAACATTAATATATGATCTGCAAAAAGTACCAATTTGAGTTGAGTATTTATTTCAACAAGTATTCCCTGTATAAGGGGATCAGACCATATCAGTTCAGCTAACAGTTCAATGCTGAGAGCAAACAAAGGGAGTGACATGCTCTGAAAGAAGCACTATGGAGCAAAAGCAAAAAATAGAATATTTACTAGAAAGCATACTTCAATTGTTTGTTATCAGATCAGACAGCGAAGAACAAAGGGGGAGGTTTCCTTTTTTAACACCCATTTGCACGGACAACTCTGAAGCAGATGTGTATCTCTGTTGTGGGAGTCAAACTCAAACTGTCAAAGTGATGTATTGAAGACAAATCTTTTCCAAGCCAAGAAAATGTTAAAGGAAAATGCCATCAGAGATTATGACAAAAGTAACCAATGATTCTAGCAGAAAAGTCAGCTTGCTGTCTTTTATTTATATTTATCATTATGCTTGTTTTGACTTCATGGTGTGACTACAGTATTGCTCAGCTACTGGTAAGTCAACTTGAAACTCTGTTTTTTTTTAAATTTAATTTAATTTTTTTTATGTGGTAAGAATGTTGCTCAGTGACAGATTATTAGAGGAATTAGACATTGAGTCAGGGGCAGGCAATATAAGATTTATCTTCTTCCTGCTTCCTTTCAACCAATGAATGAGAGATAATGGGATTTGCCAGGACATTGTCATATTTATAAAAAGAAGTGCTTCATTTGGGGGAAAATGATTATATTGTGCTGTTTCTAGACCAAATGGAAAATGACAGTTTCTCCTTTTTATAAAAAGAAGAGCTTTATTTGGGGAGGGATGGGATTAATATTGTAGTGTTTCTAGACCAAATGTCAAAATATTCTGTGTCGGCTTTACTTCATACTTCTACAAAATAAATGTTTGCTCTCTAGCGATTCTTCTTGTCCACTAAATATGTATCTCTAGATTTGAAGTCATTCTCTAGGGAATTAAAGCTGATTCCTAATATTCATGTATGTGTTGCGAAATTCCGTCGTTCCTGAAAGCAGCAGCGGTGATGCTGCTTGGATCCGTATTACCTTGTTAGCAGGTTGCAGGCTAACGGAGTACAGGCGGCGGCAGGAGGCACAGTGCAGCTTTACAGGGATGTCCCACCCTTTTTAATACACGCTGAGCTCTTCGTGTTTTTTTTTATTATCTCCACACTAACACGACTTAAACTTTAACTCTGTGCCGAGATGACGACGCGGTCAGAGAGAGAAAAAGCTCAGAAACTGAATGAGCAGCATCAGGCCATTCTGTCGAAACTGCTGAGAGAGGACGAGAACAAGTACTGTGCTGACTGTGAGGCAAAAGGTGAGCCTGTCACTCTTTAACTTTACATTTTCAGGACAGAAGACAAGTGTGTGTAGGCCAGGGTAAATGATAAAGGGACTAAGCTAACGTTTTGCTACAGCTAGCAACATTATTTCACGTTATTCTGGAATTCACTTAGGTGTTACTATTCTTACATTCCTCGTTGCCTGGCAACCATAATGTGTCATCCACATGAAAATATTTATTTGATAATTTCTGTTAATTTGTAACTGTAAGTCTGAATGGATACGCGCCCTCTTGGTGTGTATTTTATTCTTAAATAAATAATATTGAGCGACATTTGTCAAGGTAGATACAGTTAATTTAAAACTTCCGCTCGGTGCTTTCAAAATAAAGTTCCCAGATTTAATTCTTGCTCGCTCCCAAAAAATACCGTGGGATATTTCGCCTGATTTATTTTCGAATGCTATTGGTGATTGATGTTATAACAATAAAAATGGTATACTTCACTTGAAATCAAGGCTTTCATGAAGGCTATGCTAGACAACATGTAATGAATGCAATGAGCAGAAATCCTTAGCATGAACAACATTCAACAATGTCATGACGAAAGCATCTAAAAGTAGTACACATAAAAAAAATTATTGCTATAAAAAGATGGGATTGGCATAAATACAGCAAGCTAGAGACAGTTGCAAAGCTTTTATTCCTGGAAGAAAACATTTTATTGTCTGAAAAAGTCTGTTAAATGTAAGTTAAACAGTACAGTTAAACAAAAACATTGGACCTCATATGTTCACCAAGACTAAGGAAATTCTACAAGCATTCTTTGAACTTCTTTTGCTGACAGCAGAAATCTGTTTTTGTTATTTTGTATGGGTGTCAATGCGTTTAGAAGTTTTGAGTAGTGCTAATTGCGTGCTTTTATTTTGAAATGCAAAGTCGAGTCGTTCCGGTGTTGTGTGTTTCGGCCAGTGCTGTCTTGATGAAGCTTTGCCCGACAGTATCGATGTCATGTCCTTGACTATTTTATTAATGAGTGGAAAATGTGTGTGTCCCGTGGAAGACAGCATAACAGTAAAGGTGTAGTTTGCTCGCTGGCTGTCCCGTGAGAAAACATTCCTCCATCAGATCAAGGTTTGATGCAGCTGCAGCCGACACCTTACCTCTGCCTAGCGATGCCCTCGAGATGAGCTGAACCACAGCGAAACCCCATTCACAAATCCTAATTTTAATCTGTTCTTGAGCAGACTTTTTAATAAAGTTTGACTGAAGGTCTTTCATAAATATTTGGTAAATAGTCATTAATTCGGCTTATATGGAAAACCTGGGTTTTACTTAAAAAAAAAAAAAATGTAGTTAAAGAATATGAGCAATTTCATATTTCGTTATGGTCAAAACTTCCCCTTAACGAGCGGTAAGATACCAGTTAAAATAATAAAATCAAGATTAACATATCATGTTTCACACATTAGTTTTAAAATTGTCAAAACCATTGATCTGTAGACCTGTGTTTATAATTTTATGGGAGCATGAAATTCCCGGATTTTTGAGTGGAGTTTGAACGTCTCTTGTCGGACTACCTATGACTGAGATTAAATGCCTTCTGCGTCATAACCATGCCTATGCTGCCATTTGACAATTCTAATCTGTAGTACCAGACCTTCTGCACAAACACAGCAGATTTTGATCATGATTTCCCACAGCCCGGACAACTTTAAAACTACCATCCTTATTCTTAATGCAAACAGCATAAATGTTTGAAGACTGGTGTTGTAGCTGTAGGATTCATGTTGAGTGAGAGTTGATTGATTGGTTGTTTTTATGAGCCTGTGGCTTCACAAAGGCAATACTCACAAAACTAAAAATGAAGAAGTCAGTTAAACTTTGAGCTAAAAATACTAATCAGCTTTCGCTGGTATAGAGTGGCTTTTCTAATCTTTTATATCTGGAAAAGTTCTGGTCAGAAGATTTGTAGTGCTTCAATCCCCTTAAAGACCAACTGCAAAAATCACAAGACTGTTTTCATTAAACTTGCTTGGGGCTTTAGAAAACATTGTGAACATTTTCCAAGAGTATTTTACCCCCTGTAAATCAACTCACATGGAGGTCTCATGTAGAGTCTGATTTCTAAAACCCTTTCATCAGTTTTACAGCTAAGAGGAAAGTGTTAAACTCCAGTCATTTCTGATCCACATTTTCTGCTTTCTAATATCATTATACAGTGCTGTGAAAAGTATTTGCCCTCAGACAGATTTCCTCTGATTTTGTCACGCTAATATGTTTCAGATCATCAAACAGATTTCAATATCAGACAAACGCAGTTTTTTTAAAGGGGAGGGGGATTATGCTTTTCCACGTTTAAAACAAAAAATGCAGTTACAAAACTTGGTGTCCATACTGTATGTTAATTTTCAAATCAGGCTAAACATATGTTGTAAAAATTATAGAAAATAGATATGAACTACTTAAAACAGTATGTTGGGCATGAGGAGTCAGCAGCTAAGATTGTGTTGCAGACAGAGGCTGAAAAAATGATATTTCAGTACACCAGAGTAAGAAATACAAGGCTTTTTTGACCTGAAAATACCTTAAATAGGTGTGAAAAAGGGAGTTTAGAGTCTGGAAAAATGCCTACTACCCCCTCTTTTAATGATGATTTTTCCCTGTACAGTAATGTATAAAATGTAAATATGTATATAAATGTTGAATACAGATATTTTGATAAAAACAGATCGAAAAACGGCAAAAACAAAAACATTGTAGTCAGACCCCACCGGATAAGTTCTAGATTAATTAGTTCAAAGAGTTAAAGTCTGAAGCCTGATTTTCCAGCTTAAGTTTGACTCCTGTCGGTGTCACCTCTGAGTCAGAAACTGACGATGAATTCATCATGTTTTCATTTTTCTAAAGTGCAATGTTGGTGGTCTGATGTACTGACGTGTTTCAGTCAGAGCTGCTGCAGCCTGCAGCGTGTTTACTTTTGTTAGTCAGAAAACAGCAGCATGCAGCCGTGCCCCCTGACTCATGTCATTCTGTCGCTGTTATTTTTGTTGTGAAGAAAAGCCTCATAACATCATACCAGCCTGTGAACTCCTGCAGAGTCAGACTAATATGAAAGACTCGAAAAGGGCAGCAGCAGTTGACTTTGTCATTAAGGTTTAGGCGTTATATAAATAATGTTTTAATGTTGTTACCTTTGGGCTTTTGTTGTCTTTATGGGGATAGAATGGGGTGTGACACGCCAGAAAGAAGCTACAGAGTGGAATTGAACCGCTTGAGGCATAACCTCAAATTTTAAAAAGTACAGTATTATATTGTGTGGTGACATGTTCAGTGCCAGCACAGCAGGTCTGTGTGAGAGTCTGCAGGGCACTCAGCACTCTCACTCTGATGCTGACGACCTGTCCTTGACAGACAGACAGCCACTCTCTCTCTCTTTTTACACACACACACACACACACACACACACACACACACACACACACACACACACACACACACACACACACACACACACACACTGATACATGAAATACAACAAAAGGAAAAAAGTGGGTCAGGCCCCCTCACACTCACACTCATCTAGACCCAAAAGCTTGCAGCCTCACCTGCATTAGTACACCTTTTAAAAGGTGTGAAAGACAGGTTTGCCCGGCCAGCAGTGTTCTGTGCAGTAGACACAGCTAAACCTCACAATCTCAAATCTCATACTAGAAATGATGGAAGAGAATACATTGGTTTATTTCCACTTTTAATTTTTTTGTGTTTCTTGACAAGAACAGAGTTAATGTCTGTATAAGGACAGAAACATTGTCATGTCTGGTCATGGACAGAGAAGTGCTCTTCTGTTGGTTCAGCAGTATAGGCTTTATGTTCTTAAACGCTCTCTAGTTCTAGGCTCTAGGGGACCCTGTCTCCTGGCAGTAGTGTCTGAGAGCGCCAGAAATTTCCCACTTTGTTTGCGTCAGTAAATGTTTCCTATTCAGAACATCGTTTCAAGAAAATCAACACAGAGCAATTTGTGTTTGCTTGATTGATGAGTTTACAAGGGTTGTCTTATTTGAGGGAGAAAAGTCAAATCCAGGATATGGAAGGCCTTGTGTGTGTGTGTGCAGCTCACACTTAATGGGGCTAAGTTTTCCGAGGTCTGTAGATGGTTTAAAAAAAAAAAAAGTACGGTTTGCTTTAACTTATTGTTGTATTCCGTCTCTGAGTTGTATTATTATTTATTATGGCATTTGCTGCTGACTTCTTGGCCAGGTAACCCTTGGAAAAGAGATCTCGATCTCAATGGGTTTTTATCTGGTCAAATAAAAGTTAGATAAATGAAATAAAATAAATAAATAAATAAAATGTGTCCCATGCACTTCCCATCATCACCAGCAGATGGTAGCTTCTCTTCACTTATCCATCAACCCTTAAATTCGTGCTGCTGAGATCTGAGTGCAGAATATACCAAATAATGTGGCTGACAGTCTTGCTGATGCTCTGGTAGATTTTTTGGGTGTTGTGGGAGGAGCATTAAAAAACACTATGACAATTTTAGCACCAAAGGTTCTATTATGATTGGCCCTTTTCTTCATTATCTCTGTTAATATGTTTCTTTTTGCGTCACCTGTAATGACTCATGTAGGCTCTGTAGACAACCAAAACAACAAGACCAGCTGATGAGTTTTTCTTTGACTCTCCTCCTGGAATGACAAAGAAGACAAACTGCATAAAGAGAAAACATCTTACCTTATGCCACCTTAAACCACACCTGATTCAAATGATCAGCTCGTTATCAAGCTCTGTAATGGCTTAATAACGAGCTAATCATTTGAATCAGGTGTGCTGGAGCAGGGAAACATCCAAAACGTGCAGGACAGGGGGGCTCGAGGACGGGATAGAGAACCACTGCCTTAAGCTGACTTTGGACCTCACTGGTCTACCAGCAGATAGCAGCAAAGCGCTGTTTTTATTCTTTCTCTGGCATCCCAGGTTCCCCTCATCTAAAACTGAGGGAGCCCTCCATTGATTTATGTACTGAGAACATCACATTAATTCAGATATGCATGCTGTTAAACTCCTCTAAAGGGAGATCCCACTGAATTCCAGCAAATGGATAGTTTATTTTCTTGCCTGTGGCACCAATCAGCATTTATGCAGTCACCAAGGATGTTTTCCCTTTTAGAAATAAAGAAATTGTGAAGAATCAAACTGAGAGCCGCACTGTTAAATATTATAGACAGAGTTCTGGTAATGCTGAGCTTTCAGCATGTTTTACAGGCCGGCTTTAAGACAAAATAAAAGGAGGTTTTAAAACCTGCAGAGCGATTAGACTAAAGATGATTCAAATAAGGAGAGGAAGCTGTGACAGGAGCCTGAATGGACTCCTGAATGATGCAGCTCGGAGCAGATAAAGACTGTGCTATTATTAGTCCTGCAGGGTTCCCTCTGAGTCAAGCAAGACAGTTAAAGCCCACAAGAGCTTCTTCTTTCTGCAGAAGAGCTGAAAACTTTGCATCTTTGCTGCTTTCACCTGGCTCTGCTTCCTCAGTCCTGTTCTTACACACAAACATTGATCGAATAAGCTCCCAGGAATCACATCATTAGATTCAGATATTCCTGTTTAAACAGGATCTACAGAGAATTAAAGAGGGTCAAAGATTGATCCCTATGGATGGGCCTCACCCAAGTCTGTGGTCACTGTCCTCACCTAACTGCCTCCACATTTACACACACACACACACACACACACAGCATCCAGTCCTCAGGTTGACAATTGGGGCTTTAATTTCATGCTTGACTGGCTGCTGTCCTCGTTCTGCTGTCACTCAGGGAGCCTCCTGGGTACGTGTGTGTGTGTGTGTGTGTGTGCGTGTATGTGTGTGTGTGTGTGTGTGTGTGTGTGTGTGTGTGTGTGTGTGTGTGTGTTTACAGGGCTGGTAAATCTCTAAAAGTTAGTTCTGCGTGTTTCTGTGAATGTACATGGTTCTCTACCGTAAACTCTGATATCTCTTTATGGATTTTGCATAAAACTGTATGATCTGTACTTGGTTTTGGGCTTGCTCTGGTTTCTGCTTGGTCAGGGCTACTTCACTACAATTGTCCTACAATGTGTCAGTAAACTTTCGTGTCTGCAGGAAATCTGTTTGTGTGGAGAGCAAAAGCAGGCTGAAAACAATCCACAATTGCACTATATTTATTCCCAGTTCATTATCAATTCAGAAAATCCTGGACTCGGTCCAATACCTTTCAAGAAAATTGTTCCAACCAGCCTTTTTCTGTCTATTGTAGAAACACCCACCTGCTCTTATCAATCAGGGCATGAGAGATTATCAGCAAAGCCTTGAGGCGAATTGTTTGCCTGAGGCCTTAATTCAGATTTAAATATTAAAACAGCACATTGTTTTGCACTGTCTGTTGCCTTCTGGACATCTATGAAGCCAGAACAAACAGCAGAGTCTTCCTGTCCGTCTTATCATTCAGTGTCCTGTAAATTTTCTTCCCTTCATCCTGATTAATTTGCAGTAGACTGTTTTGTCAATCAACTGAATTCACATGCTAAGGATTCACTCACGCATATTATGCTCTGGTAAACCAATAATCCACCAGTCCATGAATCATCTTTTCAACAGTCTTTGTGTTACAGATGTTCAAGCTCAGCTGGATTTTCTCTCATTCTTTATAAATTAAGGAAAATGTTTTTACCTGCAGCTTTAGTGGACAGATCCCACAGTTACCTCTGCACAGGGACACGTCTCGTCTCTCTCTGTGGACTGTGGAGCCAAAACTGGAGCACTAACATGGATGGTGAACTTCACCGCCCACCAAGAGAGTGTACTTCACTCTTTCACTCTATTTGACCATGTTTTTTAAGGAATAATTAAAGAGTGAACTTCCAATAGGAGTCTCTGTCTTTCTAAATCAAAACAATACACACAGTTACCTCTGCACAGGGACATGTCTCGTCCCTCGCTGTGGACTGTGGAGCCACAACTGGAGCACTTACATAGATGGTGAACTTCACCGTTCACTAAGAGAGTGTACTTCACTCTTTCACTCTATTTTACCAATGATCAAATGGTGAACTTCCAATAGGAGTTTCTGTTTTTCTAAATCAAAACAATACACACAGTGGGTCTCAACATCCCATCTCCAGAGGAATTGGAGTTTGAATCAGAGTAATTCCCAACAAGAAGTTCTGTTTACCTATCGGTATGATTGTTTGACCAGGGAATCCTTCTGGTGAAGGTTTGCCTGAAAATCATAAACACCATATTCATATTAAAACATAAGCTGCTAACATCATTTTCCCTTGCTGCACTGAAACTGAAAAGTCACTGCACAACTTGCAGTGCGAATGGTGCGAAGGGGGAGTGTGCAGAGCAGCACTGTCTCTGCCTACGACTCAGAGGCGAACAGCTAATGAGCCCTGAAAATGACACAGGTAACAGGAGTTTGACTAAAAACTTCATAATTACAATTTAAAGACCACTGAGAACACTTAGAATAGTGAAGAAAAAACAATCGGAGTGGAACTTGAGCTGAATTTATGGAGGCGTTCAGTATGTGAATAGATTAAAAACTCTATTCAAAACTGCTGTTGTGTTGGCACGTGTGTTTCTGCAGGCAGGCTCCTGCATATGCCTACCTTGTTTAATTACCTGCTAGAGAGTGCTTGAAGATATGCATATGTGGGTGTGTATGAGAAGAGCTCATTTGTGTCTAATCAGGTCAGCAGTCTGTGAATTGGCATCGGTGTGTTTGTATTCAGCGTCTGTGAGGACTGCAGAGCTCACCTCTGCTGAGAGCTCTCAATTCAGGCTTCTATTTTTATCCAAACTTGAATGCAGAGCCGGTGTGAAGACGAACAGCATCATATAACTGTTGTTGAAAGTGAATTATCCACGGGAGACACAGATGAACAGATGCTAATGTTTCAGAACCAACAATACAGCCTATCCAAGCAGCAGGTCAGTACTCATAAATCACAACAGCTTTTACCCTTCACATTAAAGACTCCTGTTTAAAGAGATGCTTCTATTTCCCACCTGCCACTGCGGTTTAATATCAACAGCGAGGGGCTGTTGGTATTCAACTGGACACCTTCATTCTTTGTGGTGTAAGACGGGATAAGATGTGGTCTGTTACCAGCAGATCCTGAGATCTGACCATCAGGAAAATTAACACCTGGTTGCGTACGGGGCTGTTCTGTAAGATTTGTGATGGGTCTGCTTGGAAGCTAAATTGGGTTGATTCCCAGATGTCCCTGTGGGCCAGGGTCGCTTAGATTTATGTATCAGAACATTTTTAGTGTTTTTGTTGTTGAGGTGGTGAGAAACCTAAGCAGGTCCATGATCTGCAGTATTTAGAAAATTGCCGAATAAATAAATGCAGACTGTAAATTTTCAATAGAATTAAAAAAATTCAAGAGACATACTAGAGTTTAAATTGAAAATGAAATAAAATAAAAAATAAAAACAGAAAGTCAGTCATAAATCCTTATTCCACACTCAGTGAAACCCAATATCTTTTTATGCGTCTACCCAACTGTTAATTTAAATATCTACCATATCCTTTTATTAACCAATTCATTTATTCATCCCCTCATCTTTTTATATAATCATCAATCTTTTGATTAATCCATCCATCCACTATACAGCTTTTTAAACATGACTTACATTTATGTTTGAGGTGACACATGTACTAGCCAGTGACTGATTTAGATCTGGTATCCTTTTATCAGGAAGTAGGGAAATGTATTTTCATTTAAAGAAAAAAAAAGTGATATTGGCCATGTGAGAGCTGGTACAGATACGATCATTTCATTTTATTTTATTAACTTTTTTATTTTCACCAAGTCACAGAGAGGTCTTTTTAAATCAGGTAATACACAGGTTATTTACTGAAGAGCCCAGATTATTTGGGCTGTTGACATTAGTTCCTGAGGTCAGCTTAAAACAAAGCCTTGAAATAAACCTCAGACAGCATGTGTGGCTGATAGTTTTCAGGCAGCTTAATGGCAAAGTTATTAAGGAGTTTGAGAAACCAAAGCCTGTTAACATCAACTATCTGATATCTGGTTACTGTTCAGAGAGGGGAATAATCAGATTACACTGAGTGACTCGAGGGTTGTTTCCTGTCATCTGCTGAAGCTGACACTCATCGGTCAGAGCATTTTAGAGCAGCAGTGCATGCTGCGTATCGTTATTAAAGTGATCTGCCAGGCACTGGTGAAAGAAGGTTGTTCTGCATTAAGGGTTTATGTAAGCCCTTTTGCTTTTCTAAATAGTCAGACCTATTAGTTGGGCGGCAGTAGCCTAGGAAGGAGAGTGGTCGTCAAACAACTGGAAGGTTGGCAGTTCTATTCTTCCTGTCCCTAGTCTGTCTGTTGTGTCCTTGGACAAGACACTTAACCTACCTTGCTCCCAGTGTGTGTCCTCCGCTCGCGTATGATTGTATGTACGTCACTTTGGATAAAAGTGTCTCCCAACTGACATAGGGCCTGATCTACTAAGATCCCGAATAGCGAACGAAGATACACTAGAAATCAAAAAAGGGATTACGACATTTTAAAATCAATTTTAAGACAAACATAATTTTTTTCGTCTGTTCCGCGTTTGACCTTATTATTTACAAAAATCTTCATCTACCAGAAAAACAAAATAAATCACAAGCTTTTGGACAAAGATCATGGTGTCTATCATGGCACTTTTGCCTCCTTCTCACCACAATGACTGTACGTAATGCTGTGCCAGTTTGCATGTGCCTTTCAAATGTGCTAAATACAGACGCAAAACAGCGACTGCAATCGGTTTCCGGGTTTGATAAATCACATTGCGAGTGCTAAATCGATTGCGCACGCTGCTTTGCTCATTTGACAGACTCAGTCCTCGGTGCACCCGGTTAGTAGATCAGGTTTGCATCAAGTTTGCACTTGTTTTTGCACACACAAAACTTTAGTAGATCAGGCCCATAGTATTTTGTAATCTTGTAACCTAATTGATTGATTTTTCGTACGATAACAGAAATATTCCAAGATGTTGAGACAGAGATTTCATTATGATAACTTCCCTCTGAGCAAATGTGAGTGTATATGGATGATCTTCAAAACTTGATCTCCTGCCTCAGCATTCACACCGATGTTACCTCTTTTCAGATGTGTTTGCTTTGTAGACTAATGTTGGGAGAGGTTATCTCAGAGCAGCCAAAGCGAAGTCCAGTCCATACAGACAGAGTCCAGCTTACAATGGCTGAGCTGCTTGATTTAGGCTTAACACTCAGTCATCCCCACTTTAATGCTCCTGTAGGCTGTCTAGCGCATTAGTGCCACTGCATTAACACATTGATGCTCCGACCAAAGACCGGCAGGCCCAGTAGACTGCGTGCCGTCCAACGGTTCCTACTCCACCATTACACCACATTTAGCCCAGATCCATAAAAGTTGATCCTTTGCACTCGGTGTGTTCAAAGTCGCTTTCAATCATCAGGATGACAGATAGTAAGCTTCATGCTTTGGAGTTGGTGAGAGCCAACGATGGTGCTGAGGGACACTAGCGCATTAAAACAACTCCAACGTCATTTCAGTGCCATCGCCTGTTTATCCCCATGGAGGTTTGGCAAAATAAGGGTTGTTTTCTGCAACTCTCTTGATACAGGATGATGAATGTGGATGAAATATTTCTTTTGAAGGCCCCAAATTGATGGCAGCATGACATCCAAAAGTCCCAAATTATGAATTTCCTTTTGTTTTATGGCCTCTCAGGGTATTTTGAAGTCTTCCCTACAGCATCTTAAACCCTGTTACCCCATATTCCAATCATAGTCCAAACGAATCAGCAGGACTTAACAAAAAGGTTAATGTCAGACTCAAAGATAAAAAAAAAATCCAAAACTTCCTGCTTCACTAGGCAATTGCTTGTAGGATATATTTATATTTCCATCCCCTCTGTCAACAGACAGTGCATGATTGTGTGTCAACAGGAATCAAGTCTTTTGTGTGTCTGGCTGGAGGTTCTTCATGTCTTCTGATTCTCATGGCCCTCTTAGTGTCTCTGCCAGACCTTTTATGGAGCCCTGAGTGGGTTATTTTAGCAGCAGCCTCCATCTGAACCTCAAAAGATGAGCAGTCCAAAACAGCTTTTCTTTCACCTCTGTGGCACAAAACTAAGAGCTGCACTTGAAAGAAAGCTCCACTTCTACCGGACAACAGACTGCATGCAATGAATAATTCATTTTCATCTGCAAGTTCATCTATCTGTTAGTTTGAGTATAAAAAGCATGGTTTTGAAAAAAAATCTGTGACCCTAATGAAAGCCTTTGAAAATCAGTCTACCAAACTGTTTTCATCTGAGTTAAAGGTTTGTTTTTTTAGTGCCTGTAGGTTTGAAATAACATTGGCAGTGAATTTGAGCTACCAAATAATAAGAAGCTAGAAAGCATTAATAGGACATACAGTACATGTCATTACTCTTTGCTTTGTGTTGAGTTTATCTCAAAGATGACCTTCAGAAATCTAATGGGGCGCTCACACCAAGCATGAGTAAAATTATCTACTTGCTTAATTTGTGAGAATCTAGCATTGTGAATGAAAAGTATTTACTAACTTCATTTGCGCATCAATGATAATTTCAATGGTTATCCCTGCCAATTCAACCAGCGGGATCAAGTGATAGACAAAAAATTTTTTTTCAATTTACCAGGTAAGCCGACCTCCTCACCCCTTGCCTCCAGGCGAGCTCCTTTTTATTTCGGTAATTGAAAGAAAACGTATCATATAATTTGGGGCAGCAACACACCAACACGATCAGTTTGTCCTCCATTTTAGATACTGGTGAACAACTTTGTGCTGATTAGTTATTGCGATGCGAATATCTGCTCAAATTGAGACACTTCCAGCTCCCGCCCAATTAGCGTCATTCACGCCGCCAGGGTAAAAGGCGCGTCTAATTATGTCTTTGCATTGACTTAACATGTGATTCGTTCGCTCCAATGATTTTTCTCGCACTTGGTGTGTGGAGACAGTACGAAAGCTTCACATAAATGACCTGACAAGATGCTTTGCTCTTGCTAAGGGAAGACTGGTATGATTTCAATCTTGGTTAAGATTATGGCTTCTCAAGATTATAAAAAATATGATTATCAAGAGGAAACAGTATTTTAGTCCAAAGTTTGGCCACATTTCACTAAAGCCAAAGACAGGGATGAAGCACAATCCAGTTAATTTGGGAAAATTATTTCTTGCAAATGGAGGAACACAACCTTTATGGCCAAGCACATCAGCATTGTGCATTAAATGGAGCCAAAATGCAGAACCTTTGGCTTTCTGCAGCTTGAAGCAGCTCCATCAACTCCAGCAGCCACCCCCCTCTTCACTTTAAGCAGCCGAGGTAAAAGCAGCCAGACTTTAGAGCAAGACCCTTTCGACAAAAATAACAATCATATGATGACGTTATCAGGATGTAAGCTAGTTGGATAACTAACCAAGGTAACTTATGATTACATTAGGAGATGTTTAATGTAGTGTCGGTAAATTAAGGATCAAGCGAAGGTGAATAATATGTTTTCATGATATAGATGATATTACATTACCGAATTTGCGATAATGGTATCAGTATCTATAAGAATTAACCATCCCGTTACTTGACTTTTACTGTAAAATCTTAGAGATCAAAACACACGATTTGTAGCATCACTGGACCTGTAGCTGAAAAAAAAGCACACAAATGCACCCGCAAGCAAACACACATGCAAGCCCTCTCTCTGAAAATAATAAATGATCAGGGTTTTATATTAAAAACAAACAAAACAAACAGCACTACAACACTACTTCAAACACAATAGTCATTGTGTATTTGACTATCTTTCACTTTCATATCCAGATTCTGTTCGCACAGTTATTTGACTGAATCTGCAGTGCACCAGGGTTTCGATGGAGGATTTCCCTCTGCAGCAGTTTTACTTAGTCGGTTAAACTGATAACACAGCAGGAGCTTTACATTAAAATTTTAACCAGTGGGTCTTTCATCTGGAATTTTTCTGTTTCATATTTCAGGACCTCGATGGGCATCATGGAACCTCGGGGTGTTCATGTGTATCCGCTGCGCCGGTATCCACCGCAACCTGGGCGTCCACATTTCCAGAGTCAAATCTGTCAATCTGGACCAGTGGACCCCGGAGCAGATCCAGGTACACACCAACAGGGCAGCACGCACACTTTTAACAAAGAGCAACTCAAATCTGCAGAGAAGTACCAAAGTTTTCACTTGAGCATTTCAGAAACATTTGGTGGTAATCATCAAAGTTGATAAATCTGCAAACTCATCCCATGACAAGGATGAGTCTCGCAAAAAGACAGGAGCTGCATGTTTTTATCGTATTTTCAATGCACTTTCACATGGTTGGATTCGAGATGTGGATTCTTAGGCTCCCTCTACAAACACAGAGAGAAGTGTGATTGGTCTGTGTATTGATTTGTTTTGTGGGTAACTAGCATGTCACATTGATTCAATTACACATGATAAATCAGGAGAATACTCTGTAAGTGTGTAAGTGTGTGAAACTCACCTGAGCATGCCAGTTAATTTATTGAATCATTCAGTCAGTAATATATCCAGTTGTTGAGTTTGTGTGTATGTCTATCCATCAGCTGAGTGTGAGTAAAAAGGCTCTCTCTGAATGTTAATCACTGTTTTCAGTGACTAATTAATTCTGCATGGCTGATTATTCTGACTCCATCTCCTCCACTTCTCCTATCATCACCCCATTTATCATCCTCCTCTTAATTTAGCTCCGACACATACGGCCAGTGTGTCTTTCACTCTGTGTGTTTGTGTTTGTGTGTTAGTTAGCATGCATGTGTGTGGAGTTGGCCAGCGCTATGAGCTGAATACAAATGTGATGTATGAAAGAACTCAGTGTGTGTGTTTGACATGTCCTCTGAGGCGTTTAAGCACATGCCTTCATCCTATCCAAGAGGATGTTCGTACTTTTAAAACTCAACCTTATTTTAAACGTTTTTGGATGTTGTTGATGTTTCCTGAGTATGCCAGGACAGATAAATAGATATGAAAGATATGATAGATATGCCAGGACCACTGAGTATGGTCAAAGTTTTAAGAAGACATAGAAAAACATATTCGTTTTTAGATGCAGGTTTCCTCATGTCTGGTTTTAGGGGGTGCTGCAGCACCTTTTGCACCCTTGAAATAACAATCTTAGCATTTGAGTCAGCGAGCACATCAACTGAGATGATTGCCTGCAGTGATTGTCTTTTAACCAGTACAGTCTGGTCTGCCGCTGCCACATGATGTACTCTACTTTTGTTATATTTAAAAAAATCAACACAGTGTTCATTTAGACCCCAACGTTTGTAAAATAAAAAGGGTCCAGCTTTGAAAAGTACCAGAGTGACCCTTTAATGTGATTTTCTTTCTCCTTTCTCATTCTAGAGTATGGTGGACATGGGAAACACCAGAGCCAGGCAGCTCTATGAGGCCCACCTCCCAGAGGGCTTCAGACGGCCACAGACAGACCAGTATCCTCCTCCAGCTTGCATGTTTTCAGTGTGTTTGTCTCAGACCATCTATTTACTCTCCTATTCACCCCCAATCTATTTACATGAAAAAACAACATGTCACCACACATTGGTAAAAGCTCCCTCTTCCCAGCCACCCACATAGAAACTGCTCCTCACACTGCATACAGATAAAAACTGCCTGTCAGCATACATTTGTATAGAACACTGTCACCGCACATGCTGGTGTAGATTTACAACATCCATTTTAGAGGTCCGCCATTGCACACGTATGTCTCCTTGTACAATAACAATGTGAATAAAAAAAATTTAAAAAAGTTTGTACATAAAAGTATTGACCGCACTGTTGTTGTTACCAGCTAAAGTACAGAAAAAAGATCATTTTATTAAGAAACGCTTATTTTTATCTTCTCTTTTTTGTAGCCTGGGTAAGTATGGCACTTTCTTCTCCCCAAACCTTTAGTACAGCTTTAATACCAATGCATTTTACTTTTATAGGAAACGTCCTGTTTCATTACCTTAAACGTAGAAAACCTTCATAAGTGGATCAATGTCATGAAATCAGTCATCACTACTATATCAGGTTTAGGTTCAGGTCACTGTTTTTGTAGCTGTAGGTGCAACAAACCGATAACATCCAGCTTGACATTCAATAACAAAACAAACTTTACGTGAAACCACACAGAACAACCAAAAAAAAGAAAAAAAAAAAACTTCTAAAACACACTCAAACATAATAAAAAGGGCTTCAGGCTCCACCAATCACAACTTGAGAATGATAGAACAAAATACAGATACATGAGATGCAAAAATTCATATCACTCAAGTAAATATATAGATTAAACCAAGTGTAAAACCAAAATAAAAAGTGCTCATAAATAAGTGTCCCTGTCATGTGTACATCAGTGCTCCCTGATTCAGTCTCTGCAGCCTAGTTTCACTGTGAAGTCTCACCTGGTATTAGTGAAATCATTTCTTCTGTGATCCTCATGCAGAGGAAAAAGCATTGAGTATTAATTTTCATGTCCAAATGTTCCTATTTAAGAAATAATCTATGTATATTCAAACAAGGATTACACCCTTTGGCAAGGTAGCAAAACTCAATGTAGCGCCTGTTGGCAATTAGTATATCATGCTACATTAACAGAACTTTTTTACACTGAAATTTAATCAACCAAGAAAAATATCTTTCTTTAAACATAATCATATCTCAGAAAGTTTTGGTGAAACAGACTAAAACTGGTTGAAAATGAAGATTTTGTCCTCTGCTTAAACCTTGATGAAAACAACACAACAAAAAAAATAACCTCAATTTTCTGAAAATGGTAAAGACAAAGAAATGATATGAACACTGAGTATCAGTTTCACTGTAATTGAAATCATCAACTGTGGCTAATCTCTCTGTCAACAAAGAAACATCATGACGACAGTAACTAAGACTATCATTTCTCCATGCGAAGACAGAAACTATAATGGTCAACTGACTCCTTATAATCATTCTCCATTTCCTCTGTTCATCCCAGATAATTTTCAGCTCTAAATATGAAGTGACAGGCTCGGCTCATCAGCTTCACTCCACACATTTAACCAGGACACCTCGAGCAGTGTCTGTGCGTACAGCAATGTTACAGCTCTTCATACTTTGCCCTTTTCCACTGTACAAGACAAGACAGCTGTGTGGTAAACACAGCAGCATATGTTCATATTTCCACCAGCACACTGAAATAAATACTCTCCCTGTTTGAAATGGTGCTCTAATACCCTGTGTTGTATCTGGCTGGCCCATTTGTGCAGGTGGTCATCATACTTCACTCTTTTTTAAGTCCATTAGTCGTTCTGACAGCAGCGCCTCTGGCTGAAAACGGCAGATAACAGACCCAGGATTAGAGGAGCTGCCGTCTGAATGTGTTTGTGTGTGTGTGTGAGGTTTTGTATGTGTGCTTCTGTGTTTATGGACACACACCATTCTGGCCTGGGTATTTACTGTGCTAATGTATGCAAATGACAAAATGGAGTTTGATTCCAAGGACATATTTGCCTTTCTGTTTTCAACTCCTACATTAGTGTGTGTATTTATGATGGTGTATTTCACTGTGGACTTGTCAGCGTTATCTTGGTATATTTGCAGTTGGAGCTCAGAGTTTGAATAATGAAGCTAATTAAAGGTAAAGAAAAAAACTGAACACTCTTAAGTACCAGCTCTTTATCCCACCGCTTTGTTTCATTTCCTCTCGGTCATGTCATTGTGGCTGCATGTTGAGCACTTTACCCAGCTCCTCATGGGGAATCCTGAGGCATTCCCGGCCCAGATGAAATATTCAATCCCTGAAGCAGGTTTAAGATAAGATAAGGAAAACTTTATTGATCCTCAAGGGGAAATTCAATAAAAAAGGATCTACCACCCTGAAGCTCCTTCCCTTTGGACATGCCTTGAAATCATTCAAAGGATGGTTCCCGGGCGGGTCCTGATCCAGTGACTTTGTGGAAAGGTTTGCTTGCCTCCATGAACTCAGGAGCTTTGGTTTCAGTACTTCACCCCATGATATTGTCACTTACAAGACCACTCAACTTAACACTGAAACTGTCTCTATATAAATTTTTGCCTCATGATTGTCACGACCAAAATAATTCAGGTTAAAGGTTTTGTGATATGTATGAAGAAATCTGTCTAATTGAGGAAAGGCAAGACAAGGTCAGAGCGACATGTTACTAAATAAAGGTAGCATTCACACCAGAGCTGTTTGGTTTGCTTTAAATGAACTCTGGTCTGTTTTCCTGGATGGTCCGGTTTGTTAGGAGAAAATGCTTAACTAGCTAGCTGATAACTGAGTCTTTTTATGCTGCTGCTGCTCTGTTTTTATGAACGGTGGCAGCCAGGGTTTAAAACCACTATTGCTTTTACTATTAGACAATTAGTGACATAGTACTAGAGTTAGCTTATTTTTAGCACTTTAAGCATTATTAGACTTTTCTTTGTGGTCCGCGTTGTTAGTCCTGTCTTGGTAACAACTTGAGAAGCCATTCCATATTCACATCAAAAGTTGCCCCGTTAGATTATCTGTCTACAGAGTTAAGGCTTGGTTTATTACTCCCAGAGTGCACATCTCTGATTTCCTTTTAAGTCCTAGTTTCACTGTTAATACTGAGCTGAAACAACAACATAATGCAGGTTTGTATAAAAGAAATTGTGTGAGGAGTTTCTAAAATACCTGCTTGATGAATTGTGGTCAGATTTATCTTTCGTGATGCATTCAAGGGAGATGGGGAATCTAAACATTGATTGGCTTTTGGGACACAGCAGCCAGCAGAACTGTTCATGTTGGGATTTTTTTAATGTAGAGTATATTGCTGGCTGTAATTGCATGGAGATATTAGATTGGAGTGGATTGTGTTCTGCCTGTTTTTTGTCCTGCAAGCTCTAGTTAGTTAGTACTTGGACTACAGATGTACTTTATACAGGAATCACAGTCCCACATACTGAACAATCACATTCAAGTCGTGATTTAACATTTTGATGAAGAATGTGTATCAAGAGATTGATCAAACGCAACGATTATGTCACACAATAGTTGAATTTATTCTTCACTCAGGGGGCTTTTCCGTGCCTGCAGCATCGATTTGATTCATGAGTTTTACATTAGTTTTCTCTGATGTGTATCATCACTGCAACCCTGGATGGATATGTTTACATTCTCTCCCTTTCACTGTGTGATTTAGCAGAATGACAAGACCCCTGTGAAAGAAATCCTTTTTAGTTCCTCTGTTTTGAGTGATGTAAGTCTTCATATGTTTTTGTTCTTTTATTCAGTCTGGCAGTATGCAGTGATGCTGTGGTGAGGAGGTTTGCAGTGAGGATGTCTTTGCAGGATAAGAACGGGAGATGATATAAAGGTTTTTCTTCAGATTACTTTGTGAATTCTCGACTACAGGCTGCTTTGGCATCAAAACACAAGCATCACAAACATCAAATTACCTACCTCTGATAGCCAAGTGGATGCTAGAGCTCAACTGTGATGAATTGTTTGGGCTTTGGCAAGAAGTACACTAAGCAGAGTAAAAGTGATTGTGAGTCTGCTTGAAGATATACAGATATCAGGGACAAATTCATCACCAAAACATTCAACAGTGTTTTAGTGACATAACTTTTCTCAATATATTGACTGTAGGGAGCACATTCAACATGTATGGCATAATGTATATTAAATGGGTGCTTTGTGCAAATTATAATCCTGAAAGGGTGAGCAGGACAGACATGAAGCCACAATTGACAATTAATCACGGAGTGTGTTTACATGGACTTGCATATCCTAGTGATGATGCTTATATTCAGCAGTCTATCTGCGCTGCTGCTGCCCGTCAACAACATTAGATAAGTGGCGTGTTGAGATGCAGCTCCGGCACCCTCTTCCAGCCTATCTTGCAGCTCGGCTTGTGCGGGTGGTCATCATTTTTCAATCTTTTGAGGTCTATTACTCAGACTGACAAAAGCATTGCTGCTGAAATTGCGGAGATAAGAGAGTCTGGATTAGTGCTGATGTAGAGCGGGGGTGTACTGGTAGCATGTGTCAGTTGAAGTTTGCAGCTGTGGGGTTGAGAGTAAACGCCTTGGTATTTTTTTGAAAAAATAGTGAAATATCTGATGTAAACACCATGACTATTTATCATTTCTTTCATTCATTTTAACAGCTTTTACATGGAAATCAACAAAACCGTTTACAGACAGTATTAGATATAGTTGAGATCACCAGGAAAAGACAGATGGTTCGTGTTTGGATTGGATTAGTTAGATTTCATAGTTTTTGTTCTAGCCTCTACTCGACTAGATACATAAATGAGAACAGCGCTTCAGAACAGTAGACTTTAATAATTCGGGATATTCATGGCGATATCAGGCATTTACTCTACATTGTTACCTAACTGTTTAATGTTTGTTTGTGTATGATGAACATTTGAATACGTCTTTGTGCTGTATTTCTTTAACCCGACCCCTCAGAGCAGTGGAGGTCTTCATCCGTGACAAGTATGAGAGGAAAAAGTACTACGACAAAGAGGCCTTGGCTGCAGCTCCAGTGAGTATAAACATCAACTTGTCGTGTTTTTCATTTTGAGCTTTGGCCTGTCACTGCATGTTACTGTTAAAAACCAGTGCGGGGCCGCCATGCTTGGAGGCCATGCATTAACTTCTAACAGTTGCTGTTTGTTGTATTAGTTTGATGCAAGGCTGTTCAATGCCAGAATCAGCTGAAAATGCAAACCAAATGAAATACAGACTGACATTTTTTTTTTTGTCCCTTCTGCTAACTTTTGGTTTTTACCATTAAAGGAAAACAAGAACAACATCTGTTCACACAAGATTTTTGTTTGGGGAAACTTCATCTTAATTATCAAAAATGAAATGAATGAAACTCCATCTCTTGTGTGTTTGGCAAGGAAACAAAATGGATGTTGAAATGCTTCAAAGAGTGTGTGCAGGATTTTGGCTGCTGCTGTGTTAAAAACTGATGTGCTACTTTTTATATTTGGCATCCTTCCTCCCATTTGAATGAGTTCCAGCTGTTTTCTGTGCCAAGGCATAGTGCTTGGCTTCCAGTATCTTTTTTTTTCCACTCATCAAGCTTGTAAAGTTTATATTTTCACACTCACTGACCTTCTTTGCCCTTTAATCCGCCACCCTGTTGATGCTTTCTAACCTTAAATATGTGCACAAACAGCAAAAGCCTTTTTTTAAAACCTGGTAACAAACTAAACAGCACATTCTTAGCTTCAAAGAGCATCAGAGAATAACCTTTTGAACACAGCGCTGTCTTCTGACACAGGTTTTTATCAGGAGGTAGAGATGCCTGTGTGTGTTTGTGTGGATGATAGGAGAGAAAGGATGTGATTGTGGAGATGTGTGGGTGGGCGCACATCTGCTCGCCTTGTTTCCATTCCAGATGATCTGTGTTAGGTGTTTGTTCGTTGTTACAAAGCGTGGGCTGCGAGTTATTCAGAGCGGAGTGAACGTATGCTAGGCTGCGCGTTTGTGTGTGTGCATGTACCATTACTGGAGCTTTACAAAATGTTGACCGTCTGTTGGACATTACAACAACTTATTTCTGCTTCTCAGATCTTCAACCATGCCTTTAAGTCACATTTTAAAACCATAATCTAAAAAAAGTTTCTGAATAATATTCAATCGTAGCCAACAGGCACTGAAAGACATAAAAATATGAGTAAAGAAGTCAAAGGGTTTGTCTACCTTCCACTGGTGAAAAAAAGTCCATTAGCTTTCCGTTGGTGCTTCGGGAAACTTACCTCCTCCTTCAGCCAGAGCAGCTCAGGTAGTCACACCCAAACGTTTGAGCAAAGCCACTAAATTAAAATAACAAATCAATGTTGACATCACTGTTAAAATCAGCAGGATCAAAGCTGGTGAGCTAACTGGACCAGCTAACATATAGTTACAATATGATGTCTTCAGGAAAGTCAAAAAATTAATTTGAGGTGAAATAAAACGTTGTTTTCAAGAGAGATTTGTTTTTACAGAGATATAAAATAGATTTTGATCTCGACTCTAGATGCTACATTTTACAACTTGGAGCGTGCTGCATGCTGGACTACATCTGCTTCAAGTAGGCTTATCAGCCTGTGCGTAAGCAGAGACTTCATATAAAGCCAAAAGCCTCTCTTTTTACAACCACAAACTTAAGTCAACCCAAGCCAAAAACCAGCAAATGAAAAAAGAGAAAAAAGAAAGTCAAATAGAAGCACTCTTAAATATGGTCCTTTCAAATACAGTAGTGTGTGGAGTCTTGTGCGCAGCCATCACTCTGCACATCTTTCTTTTTCTTCCTCACATTGTCCTTCTCTTTGTCTCCCTCGCCCTCTCCTTCATTCCCTCTCTCACTTTGTCTTTCTTTTCTCCTTTGCCTCCCGCCTCCCTCTGTTTTCAGTCTATTTCTGAAGTGTTGCCAGCAGCCAGACTGTGATCTAGGATCTGTTTCTGCCGCCCACACAGACGGCTTCTGCTTTTATATGCAAATTGATTATTAAAAACAACTCATTATCACTTTAAGCAGTTTCATGCAGATGGAGAAGAAGATGAGAGGCCGGGCAGCTGTAACCCTGAGCTATAGTTTATTTTTTTTAGTATATGTGTTGGAATGAGAGCAGGAGTTTAGTTTATCAGTGAAGGACTAATAGATAAGAAACAGTGTGTCTAGACTCTTTGCTATAGTTACAGCA
The DNA here is from genome assembly GCA_962446985.1 of Xyrichtys novacula. Classification (NCBI taxonomy): domain Eukaryota; kingdom Metazoa; phylum Chordata; class Actinopteri; order Labriformes; family Labridae; genus Xyrichtys; species Xyrichtys novacula. The sequence continues at coordinate 16,759,155 of OY660874.1, read as the reverse complement.
CCCAATAGTCTTATCTACTTCTATCTTTGGATGATATTGTGCAAACTGAATTTGGCCAGAGCCAACATTATTAGACATAGATACAGTCTGATTGAGCTGGATCAAACTCATGCTCGTAAAAATGCTTTTAATTCCGATTGTTCAGTATTGATGCATGTAATCTAAATTCATACTAATGGTGAGATGTTTTGACTCTAATCCACAGAGGGTATACTTTAGTGCCCAACATTAGCTAAGACAGGTTAAAGCCTAGCTTGGTTGGACACCAATGATGAGTGCAAAACAAACCTTATTTTAACGTTTATTTCTCAAGTATTCTGCAAGTTGCTTGTGACTGGTGACTTTGAATGACTGGCTCTAATCTTTTAATTCATTCTTGCTGATCAGCGTTGGTGTCATTGAGTGTTGTTGGTTTATAAAAACACTCTGTAAATGATTTGGACCCATGGACTGTATATAGAATGGATGCTGTCTGCCTCCTCACTGGGTGAAGCCACTCTGAGAACAGCACCCTCTGGTGACGGGCTGCAGTATAGGTCACAGGTTTGTGCTCAAGTCTTCTTTTTTTCTGTACAGCTCCATTTTTAAAAGATGTTAGGGGGTTCAGGTTTTCTATGATTGACTCTTGATACAGCCTATGGGCGTACAAAGATTGCGTAGCTCACCCGGGGATATGCTGTTTGAGCCGAGCGTCATCACAGCGACTTTCGGCGACTCTCCCGCTGAATGCGTACAATGCTACTGTGCAATGTTGGTTTCAGGAAGTGGAGAAAAAAAACGCAGAATTATGGAGAGCTTTTTGGCTTCAAATCCATATACTGGCGGAAGGCGGAACCAAGTTGTCGATGTTGTTGATGTATCCTCTATTCTTTAGAGCTGATTTGTGATTTCCATAAAGAACTACAAATTCATATTATGTCCCAATGAGTTTTAAATGAGTTAAAACAGTTGCCTCAGATTTTTAATTTAGAAAAATGCCATTTTTCACTGCCAACTTTGTTTGCAGGCATTTGCTGAGAGTCACTTATCTATTTGTTTTTTAAATTGGACTCAGGTCCCTGATCCTTGAAGTGGACTTGATTATTTTACAAATTCTTTCTTGACTCAGTGAGGCACTACAAACCATCAAATTCTTTTCTAACTTTCAGGGATCAAGATTATTCTTTATATCACAACATTTCATTTTCAAGAGTGACTTGAGTACGTATCACCTCAATCACTCAAAAATCTGATGAACTGTAGTATGCTGGTGTTCAGGTATGATGTCAATAAAACATTGATTTAGAATGACAAGCCTGGTGGTTTATCAGCAATGATACTAAATAGTTTCCAAAAGTACAGAGTTTTCCTCTAGGATGGTCTTATTTTAATTTGATCCTGTGATCAGCTCTGCAAAAATAAATATGATCATTCAGTAATGTGGTTCAAAAGGCTACTGAAGCAAACTCAGGACTGTACAGCAAGACTAGAAGATGTGGCGAGACCTATATAAAGGAACAGTGTTCTTCAACCGTGAGCTGCCTCTAGTAGTTTGCTCACAGTGGAGTGCTCGAGTGCAGCATGAGCTCATTGCTCTGCCATGAGTGAATTAGTAGGTGAAAGCGTGCCTCAGTGTATGGCCTACACATTATTTTAATGTTAGTAGAATCAGCAGACTTCATATTGGATCTAGCTGAGCCTCAGTGATGACCCAGTGATTGGCCTGAAACTGTCACGCAGGAACAGCCCAGTCAGCCTGCAGGAGGACTTGGTGGTTTTCAACCTTATTCGCCTGTGTTAGTCATGGGGATGTCCTGTCTGCTGTGTCCACAGTGCTCACCAGTGTTCTGTGTGTTTCTGCAGCCCGCTCTGGCAGCGTATTTAACTCCTGCCTCCCTCTGACACATCATATTCTCGATAGTGCGGTCTATAAGAGAGCTTCAAGGAGAGTGTGTTTGGGTCAATGTAGTCTTATCTCTGACCAGAGAACTACTGTGCCACCATCGTTGTGTCCATAATAACACCAGTGTAAGATTTCATAAGATAAAAAAGCATTGTATTCTGAAATCAAGGTCCTGTAGATCTTCTGCACATGCCTGTCGACCAAAGAGGACTACTGGCTTCACATAACAATGCTTACTTTAACATTTGAAAATGCATTGTGAGTAGATTTGTCTTTTCTTCTCTCCATGTTGGATTTCAGCAATGATAGAGGAGTGCATTCGCTTGCGCTGCGTCTCTTTGGATCTGTCTGAGGACTCTGTGCTGTGAAGGTTCAACATAGTTGGGCTTGAATCAGGCACAGCAGGTGCTAATATCTCCATTATGACAGTTGTGCTTTTTTCTTTTCCCTTTCTCTCTCTTTTTTTCTGTCTCAGCCTGGCGTCATCAGAGCAGTGAATGTGTCTATTCATTTTCTCTGTGGGGGGCATCATAACAGTGGCATGCACTCATTTAGAATTTAATGTCTGCAGCACGTTCCCAGAAAGCAGGTCCAGGGTCATGTTTCCTGCTGGGTTTCATCACCTTTTCTTCGAACAATACTCAACAAGCCTTTGTGAACTGAGGACAATGACTATTGAAGCTTTTGAAGTGGACATCTTTCCTGTTCTTCTTTGATGGACCACTTAAGTTGCTCAACAGTCCAGGGTCTCCTTTGTGGTATTTTGTGCTTCATAATATTCCACATATAGGAGACAGGTCTGGACTGCAGGCAGGCCAGTCTAGCACCTGCACTCCAGACCCACTCACTCACTCAAACCAGCAAGATGCTCTAGTCTGTGTCCACTGTGTTCAGTGTATGAGAATTCATTCAGATTTTAAATTCGTCCTGCAGACATTTGACTGAACATAGCACAAGGTCATTCAGCTGACCATGACTCAGCATTCTTCCGGAGCACTGCAGAGTTTTATCACAGCTGTGACATCTGAAGCCACCTCTGAGTTGCTGTAGCTTATCTTTTATGAGTCTCTGTGTAACTATTCCACTCTGCCTCAGCTTGAATCCTGTTTGAGAGCACAAAAGGAGCTGTTAAAGGTCCCCCCACCTGACAAGTATCAGTTAAGATGTTAACCATCTCCCCGTTTCCCTCTCTCTCAGTAGATAACCAGACTTCTGTCTCCAAGCCCTGATATCTCTTCAACCTTTGTTCACCCTCTTTCATCCTCTCATGCTTCTTTCCTGGTATCTGTCTCTCCTTTATTATTCTGCCCTCTAAATCCTCCATTTCTCTCACTCCTCATTCCTCTCCTCCACTTCATTTGCCCTTATCTTCATCATCAGCTCATGGGTTTCTGCATAGCGCTGCATCGACATCTCCTGCAGCATCAAAGTTCGAAGTTTTCCAAAAAAAAAAGGAAAACGAAAGACATCAACAGAGAAAGTAGAGGAATTAAAAAAATGCTCTGAATTCACATCTCCACCACACTCCTTTCACCACCACAGGCAACAAGAGCAAGAAGCTGTTTGATGCCTTAACAGCTGAGGAGGCAGAGAGGAGGGTGGAAATGGAGAAAAGATGAAAAAGTGAGAAAATGCTCCTCTGTTCCGTCCTGAGAAAGACGGAGTCAGTGTTCGTTTCAGCCCTCAGGTTGTTTTAGAGAGCAGAGGAAGAGGGGGAGGAAGGTGGGATGATTTTAATGATGTCATCTTTTTCTGCAGATTCATTTTTCTCTGGCTGGTTTTAACGCTCAGATGCTAAAGAGTGTTTGGTGGTCTATCTGCAGCATGAAATGAGACTCTCATACAGTCTCATTAGAGATTTGCATTTCCAAAGCATCATTTAAGCTTCTGACAAAACAAATTCAGCAGTTTGTCTGTATAGCTCTGTTATATTATGCTAAATGATACATTAATTTAAATACTTAATACCAGTAGCATTGTGATTGATAATATGTACAATATGCACACCTTTAACGAACATGCCTTTCTGAAGTTTTGTACATATATATATATATATATATATATATATATATATATATATATATATATATATATATATATATATATATATATATATTTTTGTGTGTATATATATATATATATATATATATATATATATATATATATATATACACACTCACCGGCCACTTTATTAGGTACACCTGTCCAACTGCTCGTTAACACTTAATTTCTAATCAGCCAATCACATGGCGGCAACTTAGTGCATTTAGGCATGTAGACATGGTCAAGACAATCTCCTGCAGTTCAAACCGAGCATCAGTATGGGGAAGAAAGGTGATTTGAGTGACTTTGAACGTGGCATGGTTGTTGGTGCCAGAAGGGCTGGTCTGAGTATTTCAGAAACTGCTGATCTACTGGGATTTTCACGCACAACCATCTCTAGGGTTTACAGAGAATGGTCCGAAAAAGAAAAAATATCCAGTGAATGGCAGTTCTGTGGGCGGAAATGCCTTGTTGATGCCAGAGGTCAGAGGAGAATGGCCAGACTGGTTCGAGCTGATAGAAAGGCAACAGTGACTCAAATAACCACCCGTTACAACCAAGGTAGGCAGAAGAGCATCTCTGAACGCACAGTACGTCGAACTTTGAGGCAGATGGGCTACAGCAGCAGAAGACCACACCGGGTGCCACTCCTTTCAGCTAAGAACAGGAAACTGAGGCTACAATTTGCACAAGCTCATCGAAATTGGACAATAGAAGATTGGAAAAACGTTGCCTGGTCTGATGAGTCTCGATTTCTGCTGCGACTTTCGGATGGTAGGGTCAGAATTTGGCGTCAACAACATGAAAGCATGGATCCATTCTGCCTTGTATCAACGGTTCAGGCTGGTGGTGGTGGTGTCATGGTGTGGGGAATATTTTCTTGGCACTCTTTGGGCCCCTTGGTACCAATTGAGCATCGTTGCAACGCCACAGCCTACCTGAGTATTGTTGCTGACCATGTCCATCCCTTTATGACCACAATGTACCCAACTTCTGATGGCTACTTTCAGCAGGATAATGCGCCATGTCATAAAGCTGGAATCATCTCAGACTGGTTTCTTGAACATGACAATGAGTTCACTGTACTCAAATGGCCTCCACAGTCACCAGATCTCAATCCAATAGAGCATCTTTGGGATGTGGTGGAACGGGAGATTCGCATCATGGATGTGCAGCCGACAAATCTGCGGCAACTGTGTGATGCCATCATGTCAATATGGACCAAGCTCTCTGAGGAATGCTTCCAGCACCTTGTTGAATCTATGCCACGAAGAATTGAGGCAGTTCTGAAGGCAAAAGGGGGTCCAACCCGTTACTAGCATGGTGTACCTAATAAAGTGGCCGGTGAGTGTATATATATATATATTTTATGTATATGTATATATTTTCTTTTTTTATTATTATTTTTTATTTAAAACAAAACATTGATCTGAATCTTCAGCTCTTCTTTCATGTCCTTGCTCACCTCATGATCGAGCCACTGGAAACCAACGGTATGATTTGATACACTTGCATCATTTTACTTACATCAACTGCCATCGCTGTCCAGCATGTGTTGTTTCAGGTCACGCCACAGCTTCTTTTGTTCCTTGGTAAGCATTCCCTTGTCTGTGGATGACAGTTTAGGTGCACTCATACGTTGGTTGTATTTATTGTGAATATATGTGAATATTTCACATTTGTGTGGCACAGCTTGCAAACTACTAAACTTTTATCTAAATCGATGCCTTCCTTCTTCCTTTTAAAATCCAAGTGCTCCCACACATCTGCTTTTAAGCATGACAGTGCTGGAGATATATCTCCTGTCATTTTCATGAATCTCCTCCCTCTGATTTCTTCAATGTAAAGACAGTATCTAGATAGGATACTCGCTAGAAATGCTGTACAGCAACACCAGTGGCTGGCTGAGCTAATCATTTTTCCTGCAAAGCGAACAGGGTGGGGGTTGGGGGGCAGCTAGCACAGTGCTGGGTCGAACAAGGGGGATTTTAATAAGACCTAATATATCAATACTCGCGGCTAAAAAATCAATAATTTCTGGGAAAAAAATATCCATTTATATCCCAGAATCAATAAAATTGCTCAGCCCTACTATGAAGTAGGCATAGGCTATTGTTAATTGATATATTATATATTAATGATAACGAAACGTCCTTCCGGGCCTGTGATAGTCGTGTTATGGTGAGAAGATATTGATTTTCCCATCAAAATACAGACTCTTTTTTTTGTTTACCTGCTTGAGGTGTAGTGAGATGGTTGAATATTTTACCTCTCTTTGCCTGAGCACCAATACTGCAGATATTCCATGAAACCAATTTTAGAGCTGACATTCTATAGGGAACTGTTATCAGTGGGAAAACGAGAAATCATTATGTTTTGTATGTGAGTGTGTAGTAATGGGTGGGGACTTGTGGGTGCGTGTGCATGAGTGTGAATGAGTCTGTCAGAAAGAGGCTTGGAAAAGTACACCGGTTTGGACAGAACAAGGAAAAAACAGGCAATTTTATACACAAAAGATACAACAATACAATAAACACTGAACAATAATGAAATACAATGAATAACACGCAAGTCAGAAAGCATGGCGTGCAGGGAGAGACTGGTTTGCAACAATAGGCTTGATTACATGAGAGTAGGGCTGCACGGTATCAGACAAAAATAAATCCGGATTTTTTTTCTCCGAAAACTCAATTTTAGATTTTGATCTCGATTTTTTTAGTCAGTGACAACTTCACCAAACCTCACTTTAAAAATAAAAAGGTTTTATATCATCTCTTAAAACGAAACCACTGGAAACGATGTAGTGCATATGCCAAGCCAATAAGTGGTGCTGCAACACTGCACAGGAAATGCACAAAAGACAGAATTAGAGTGCGAAGTACGCGTATTAAGGTTGTTGGATGGACATGCGCAGGCACCATAAGAGTTACACTGTGTGTAACATAATCGTTTCAAGAGAGATGCAGATAGGCATCCACGTTGAGATGAAATGGTAGTTGTTTACGGATTTATGTACTCTCTGTGTGTTTTATGTCTTTAGTATCATGTCTCAGAAATCCATCAAAACTATCTTCTTGACTTAAAAGTTTGTCTCTGCACACTCAGTGAAGGTTCTCTAAATGTGTGGCAATTGTCAAGATTTCAAACAGAAACAAAAAGGAAGGACCCACTTGTAGAACTCTGAGATTTTTTAAAGCACAATCAAAATGGAAAACGCCAACAAAAACTTACAATTAAAACAGGAAGTTAAACTAAACCTGACACACTAGGAGAAGGACCTACAAAATAAAACAGGAAACACCTAAAACTTTATCAATATAATAAGGTTTTCCTTAAGGGAAACAGGATCAAAGACAAACTGAAAACACACAAAACAGGATCACAGGGGACAGAAACACTAGGGAAAATACAAGTAAATTACAAAACTAGGAAAAACTAAATATACAAGAACATGTCATGACAACGCTAAGACTGCTAGACCATCAGTGCCCTATTTTATTTATTTATACTGGACATTTCTGGTTAGCATCAGTTGTTTCTGTACATGACTTTTAGGTCATTTTGTAAAACAACATTGTATAAAAAGCAGCATTTACAAGCTATGTTATGACTTTATGTAATTAGAAAAGCAGATCTGATCATCTCCTGGTGTTTGATCAATTCATTCAGTTTTTGTGTAGAGAAGAAACAGGCTCAAATCTAGAGGGGGGTAGCTAAGGCTGTGGAACATGTAAAATGGAATTAAGATCCAGATGGCAAAGAGTAAACATGAAGAGGATGAGTATAAAGCAAGGAACAATCCCAACTGTTCAGCTAAACCTGATAACAGACAGACTTCAGGACAGGCAGGACAAACTGGGAAGTTGAGCGGCGAAGCAGCTGATTAGATCCCTGTCATACAGGATCAGTATTGATCTTGAGGACAGATTGAGAATGGTAGTAATTATTGTAGAAAGTGTGTCTTCATGTTTTAGTAATGGCTGGCCTAGCGTTGAAAGCACAGGTTGGTCCTTTCACCGTCTAAGGAAAAATCTGCTGTATTGATTTGAATTCTCTTGAGTCTCTTGAACATGAAGCCGTGATATGACTTGCATGCAAATGTTGTGTTAGGAGTCCGCTCCTCTTTTTTTTCCCCTCCTGTGTCCCTATCCAGTTTTTACTCCGTCCATCTGGCACTGTGATAATCTCAGCCACTGGAGAAATACATTTTCAGCTTGGCTGCTTTGTATCCGACACAGGGGAACTTTTAAAGCTGCATCAATATACAAATGTTATTACAGCTGGGGCGATTCGTCGACGTAGTCAACACAAATGACTACGTTGACATTAAGGTCAGAAAGTTAAAGTTGGACTAAAATCAATTTTCTCTTTACCACATTTCCATTGAGGAATTAAACTGCAGCCATTACATCCGCTTTTACAAAGGTAAAACACAGCTGGGTGTATTTCATGTGACACTAATCATGTGACACTGTGATACATTCCTCTTTATTTGAATTATGGGTGAATGTTTGCAGGGATTTCCAATTAGGACAGGATGATAAAGTTTTACCAAACAGAGGAGATATACGGCACAGACCCTCTGGGAGGTATCAGGCTGTTTGCTCACGTCAGTCAAACTACTCTTCTCCCTGACTGCTAACCTCCTGGTGATGGGTGTGTTTGTTTTGGCACACTGGACAGGATCTAACAACCTTAAGTGAACCCTCATCCCAACCTCCTCCACTGCCAGTGGGACACACATGTACTGAAGTGGAAAATTATATTTTGCTGATGTGCAACATGATGACTTTTGTTTTACTTCTGTACCATAACTACCTCTTTTTGTTTTAGAATTACTAACCACACACATTATTATTTCCACATGTCTCAACAGATTCTTTTTTACCACATGTATGTTCCTGCTTTTTAGGTTGTATGACCAACCGCTAGATTGCCTTGAGTGGTGTTGCCTGAAATCTGTTACTGTGTCGATTCAGTAGCACTCTATTTTTCTTACACCTCATGTGTTAGTTTCGGTTAGACCTGACTTTGCCCCCTTTTCTGTTATAAGCCCACACTCACTGAGACTGCCTCAGTGAAATTCAGACTGTTAACACACTCTCTGCTGCTGTCCTTTCTTTGCAAGGACCTGAAATAAAATATACAGACAGCTGATTGACAGCTCTGTCTTATCAGTTTAACAAAATCCTAACCTGAACAGCTGTCCCCTTCAAAGGCATGGCTGAAAAGAGTGTAACTTAAAGAGTGATGTTAAGACGATAAGGAGTTTGTTAAAAGTCGATTATTAACAACATAATGCTGATGTATAAGCATTCCGCATATAAAGTATATATTTGTGTGTGTGCGTGCGTGCGTGCGTGCGTGCGTGCGTGCGTGCGTGCGTGTGTGTGAAGAAAAACACATTAACTCATAAAACGTTTATAAAGGATTAAACAGGACAAAGCACCACCTGGATGCCCTTCCAGTTAAATGGAGATTAAAATTGTCCTCTGAGCGACAGTGAACAACATGAGAAACTGCAAAAGTATTTTACAGTATTCAGAAATATTTCATGACACCCAAGAACATGAAACAAAATACAAAACTGCCTCATTAGACACACAGAAATATTACACTAGTTGAAAGTGTTTCTGTGATTGAGGAGGTTTATATGAGGGGTGTTGGTGCAGTTGATCTTCAGGACCACTGCAGCTTGAATAACCTCTGCTTGTTGGAGTTTGAGAGTCTAAAATTCACATCGCTGATACTTTTCCTGTATTACACAAGAGCTGGATTTCCCCTCCCTCCACTCTCACACAGCTCACGCAATCTGTAGAGTGCAATCACTCTACAGATAAATACAGTACAATAAACAAGATAAGAGCAAAAGCAGTATAAAACTGGCCAAAGTGGATGGCAAAGAGGAAATTACAAATGGTGGAAATTCAGGATCTTTTGATGGTATTTGGCTTAGCAAAACCTGACACATTTAGACCCCACTTGACTTTGGTTTCAAGAGTCTTTCACAACTAACATATACCCCTCACCTCGGCTTACTTTCTGCTGTCACAGCAACGCTCAACCAAAACTTTAAAAGAAGAAAACAGATATGAAAGTAAAAGGTTCAGGTAATCATAAATTGAAAAAGTTATGCATCTCATTGACTTTTACTGAACTTATATGCATGTGCAATAACAGCATACCATGGTATATGGTAAAGTGAAATGAGGTTTCTGACATACAATTTTGCTTTACCGGGACCATGCAGTGGAGGTTTGATCATGTTTGACAGCAGCCTCCTCCCTCTCTTTTGTCTGTGTGGCTGATATTGATTGGTGTTTCCCTCTTTATAAAACTTTTCTGTGCGGAAACTCACCCGTGAAAACAACCAGCACTACTGTGTCTCCACTGCAGAGCTTAATACGAGCAGCTCTAGGTCTGAGTCACAGGTCAACAGCAGGTTAATGGAGGTCATCTCCACACTCCATAACTCCATGTTGGTGATTGTGTGTGGGTGTGTGTGTGTTTGTGTGAGTGTGTGTTTCCACATTCTTCTTTCTGAGGCTGGATGTAACCCTGGTCTGCAGTGCCTACTGAAGCGAGGCGCGCTGTGCTGCAGAGAAAATCCTCCTTCATTCCTCTAACTAACTCACTCTGCTCTCAGCTGCTCCTTCCTCCCCCTGTAAAGCTCTCTCTTCTTACTCTCTTCTCTGTGTTCTCGCTGTCCATCCTCATTTTTCCAACTCCTCTTCCTCCCTCGTCTCTGTCTCCATGTCTAACCCTGGGTTTTTCTCTGTCTTCCAGCAGAAGTCCTCTGAAGCTGCTCCCTCCTCTTCCTCCTCCTCGCCATCCTCTCAGGCTGACAGGAGCAAACAGGAGGTGAGAAACTTTGTGTTAGGGAGTTAACCTACCTCAGGCTAACTTGAATTTGCTAAATCTCTACGCACCTCACCTTATGCCAGTTTTTACGCATCATTGCTCCTGATGCTCAGATTTATGAGAATTTCCGTATTTCAGCAGAAAGTGTTTTTATTTGTCCCTGTATTTTATTATTCTGTTATTACTTGTAGTTTTGTTTATTTTTCTTAATTGTTTACAGTTATTACGGTGTTTACATTGTTTACTTGCTGCTCTATGTGCCTTCATTGCTCTCCAGGACAAATAAGGGTTTTTAAATTGAATTAAATTTGAATTATTCTTTGGTTCAGTTGAGTTCTGCTGTCTTGTAGATAGGGGTGGGCGATAAAACGATAATGATATATATCAAAAATTATTTTCCCTCAATATCAATATATAACATGGTCAATATGCTTTTCGATAGCCAACATTCTGCCATGTTTTGGTAGACTATAAGAATAGCCAATGAAAAGGGGAGTTGCTCCAGGTCTGTGCCGCACTGAACCGACCATTCGGTCCGCTTTCTCTAGCGCAACGCCTTGGGACAAAATGTCAAAGAGACACCAAGACCTCACAGATGCAGTAGCTTGTTGTATTGCAAAAGACATGCTACCAATAAGCACTGTTAAATTTCATTTAAGAGTAACAGGGAACAGATTGACAAGTGATTTTTTTATATTGTGATGTATATCGGTAATGACTGATATGAAAAAAATATACTGTGATAAACTTTTTCCCATATCGCCCAGCCCTACTTGTAAATATAGATTTAGTAAGGTGTCGTCACTGATTTGTCGGCTGATAAGGTCACAAGTGTGGTGTCTCTTTATTGTAAGACTTTTTCTTTTGCGTCTGTTTCTCCAGTTTTTATTTTTTTATTTCTTTTTAAACTGTAAAAAATGGAAAGTGCAGTTCCATTTTTTTCAGATCCTCAACTACAGCAAGCAGGGTAATTAGTCAGCACAGGCAACTGGAGCCAGAAAGTATATACTGTATAAGTTCCCCACATCTGCTGCCAATCAGGAGCAATCAGGTCCACACACACCTGACCAACTGACTCCCTGACCAAACTTGGCCCAAAATGAGTGCCCATCAAAGGACCCCCCCTACTAAAGAAGAGCACCTAACCCCAACCACTCAAGGAGGGGGTGGGGAATACCCTGACGATGCCAGTGGGCTGGAACAGACTGGTGTTAGGCAGGAAACATGGAACATGGAATAGATTCTCATGTACCTTGGAAGCACGAGACATACTATGACCAGGTTAATCCTCCAGATAACTTAGAATAGACCAATGAACAGTGGGGCCAACTCCACCCGCACACGGAGATCCCTTGTGGAAAGCCACTCTTTTTGTCCAACTTGATAGGTTGAAGCCAGACATCAATGCCAGTCCGCATTCTGTTTCTGTCACTCAGTTGGGTGCTACAGTGAAGCTCGATCCCGCCTCCAAGTTGAATGACACCCTAACACCTGTCCTGTTCTGGAAACAGGGGTGGCCAATTTCCATAATGACACTCAAACGGGGAAAGACCTGTGGAAGCATTTAGCATTGTGTTTTGAGCATACTCTGCCCAGGGAAGTTGGTCAATCCAAGTGGTTGAAACCAAACGATGGAGAGTCCTTGCCAGAGTTTGGTTTGTATGTTTAGTTTCTGAGTGAAACCCTAAAGACAGACTCACAGAGGCACCCACAAGTGAACAGAATAGGGACAGCAATAGAGCCCGGCTTTGACAGACAGTTGGTGCCCCAGCAATCCCGGAGCACCATTTTCACATGAGAAATACGCTCAATGTAGCTCCTGGAGAAAATCAAAATGTCATCCTGGTACACATAAACAAACAGCTTAAGCATGTCCCGGTGGACATCATTCACAAAAGCCTGGAAGACTGCTGGGGCATTTGAAAGTCTAAAGGGCATCACAAGGTAGTCCGAGTGCCCCCTGGGTTTTGTTGAATAGTGTCTTCCACTCATCCCTCTCAGGCATATGCCCTTCTTGGCCACCATAAGTGAGTGAGTGAAGAGCATAGGGAAACACATGGCATCATCACTGGGAAAAAAGGAACCTATTGAGCCATGAATAAAGCTGTACCTGGACCTCAAAAACTGCAGGAGTAGATTTTTCATTTGGTGAGTCAGTGTCAGAGGTCTTTACACTACATGGCAGGTAAATGTTTGTGATATACGATGACAATTTAGATGACTTGTCCCCTAGATTATTACAGGGCTTATTGCCAAAAAATAGAACAGAGAGATAGATAGAAAAGAGGGATAATTAATCTTGGTATTTTTTACAAGCTAAGTCCCATTTGGATATCAAAACAGATCACTATCCAAAATAGGTCCTAAATAAACCAGTACTCCCCCGCTGCTCTAATCCTCTGACGTTATTGAGTCGTCTTTGTGAATTTAGATTATTCTCTTTTTAATGTGAGGAGTGCCTCTCTTGCTGTCATGTGGGTCAATCATCATTAAATCTGCCTTTGCTACCTCAAAGGATTTATTTTCAAATGCACTGATATCCCATTTACCAAAAACATCCAACAGAGACATGGTATGTCATTCAGACAAGGCTGTGGCCCAAGCACTAAACTTATCCTCAAGTCAACTCTGTCCTGTCCCCATGATACCTGAGTGAGTTATGGGCAGAACCAGCAGTTTAAATAGCAACAGCTTATCAGGATATCCAGGGTGATTCGGAGATGAAAAAACATGTGAACAAGATGTTTCAGAAAAATGAAGCAGTATTTGCTGAAGTGAGGATAAGTTCCAGGAAAAACAACCCCTGCTGTTGCCCACCCGCCATAGTTAACCCCGGTTTTATCTCTGTTTTAGCTATAACCCAAGAAGCTCCACCATCATTTCTACGAATGCACCTGCCTCTGCCAGTGAAGGAGTTTCTTTTAGCCTTTTTCCTTTTGGGAATATAAATCAGGGACTTAAAAAAACACCTACTGAACACCATACAAACGGTTACTGTTAGCAGTGTGTCAGGTATGAAATTCAAGGTCTTAGTAATGGGGCAGAATTTTTTACACACAGATGATCTACATGAAGTAAAAGCTCCTTTAAGATACACCAGCTCTTATATTACGATATAAACCAGTCTTATAACAAAAGTTTGAAACAGCTAAAATGATACACAGAGGAGCATCCCAGTTCTTATTTTCTGTATTTTTATGAGAGAGCATCAGATGGGAGTATAATCGCCTGCTGATGCTGCTGCAGTAAATTGGCCAATGCTCCCCTCATTAGCTCGTAGTTAATAGAGTCAGAGACTTTGAGCCTGCCAGGGTCTCAGAGATAATAATCTCGAACCTGCTGAGATGGATTTGTCAACAAAAATGCAGCCAAATACAGACAATGTGCTGAGACAAACAACAAAAACAATTATGAATTTGAACTGAAACAAGATGAGGGTAACATACAGACTTGTAAACAACCTTAGTTTGAAATCTCATTTGTGAATTTCTGATTCTTTGAAATCCGTGATCATTGTTTTGTTGTGTGGCAGGCTCGTAGTGAGGACCCAGAAGCAGACACTGAGACAGGGATCAACGTAAAGCGAATTTAATGTCCAAAACAGAAAGGGATAGCTAAGGAAACAAAGGAAGTCCGGGTGGTTGGCTGGTTGGCTGGCTGTCGTGTGGGCTGGAGACACTGCAGGAGAAACCAGAGGAGACAGGAGTTAGAGAACATGAAAAAGAGTCACAAGGAGCTAAGTTCAGATAGTGATACAAACAGGGTTGGCCAGGAGACGCGTCTTTACCGCTAGGAAGGGTAGACAATACTCAGGCGCTGAGACTGAGGGCTGCAGGCTTCTTAAAGTCCCTTAATTGGAGATGAGGAGCAGGTGTGTCATCTCACTCAGCCTCAGCGCCGGGGGAGGGGAGGAAGCTCTGGAAAAGAGTACAGCCAGACCAGGCAAACAGGGAAAAACAGGAAGTCCAGCCAAAATAAAACAGGATGAGGAGGCGTCTCACCACATGTTTGTGAAACATCAAATCAATCTGGAATTAGATAAGACAGTAAAAGTAGCTCAAGCCTACATTACTGGGCAGCTTTCCTCATCAGCATTAATGTGTGTGACTTAAATAGGTGATAATGTATACAGAGTAAGTTATACAGTGGGCTGATTAGAACCTTGACAGGGTTAGTTGGACCCATACTTAATGGGAAAACTTTTAGATTTTCAGCACTTCCAGACCCACATCTCAGCCAAAATTAAATAATTATGAAGATGAAATATGACTCAAAAATGAATATGAGCTGGCTTATGGGTCTTGAAATGCTAAGAGCTGATCTCACTGTGCAAAAAAGACCATTTCAACTGCAACTAATCAATCAATCAATCATCTTTGTTTATAGAGTGCTAATTCACCATGGTGAAACACTTTGCAGCATTTAGCAAGTTGCAGAGGAGAGGAGAAACTTCCTATAACAGGCAGAAACTTTGAGTAGAACCAGACTCATGTTAGACAGTCATCTACTGAGACTGAGCTGAGTTAGAGAGGTGACAGAGGGAGATGATGGTAGTAGTATTTGAAGACTCAAATACAACTAATTAATGTGCCAATAGTTTCTTTGGAGATTTTAAAGGGTTGAACTTAATTTCATAAGTCTAAAAAATACCAACCTAACTATGCTTACAGGAGTACAAATAATGTCGCCTCAATGATGGGAGATAATCTCTATGATGACTCTGATTTGTGAAGTTGTTAAAAATTACAGTTGTTAAATGATTTATTTACTTGTTAGTAACTAATAATTGTGCAGTACCACCCTTTAACTTTTAATATGTGTGCTGCATGAATAATTAACACAGACAGAGAGCCAGGAGGACGACTGCACTGAAAATAGAGACAAAGAGAGAAACAGACTCTTATTGTTAGCATAATGGGCAGATTTTAGGCTAAGCCACAGCTTTTCTCTCTGGCACCCTGACAGTCATTAGATAAAGCCTCTTGGTGTTTGGCATCAGCACTTGCTCATTTACATTTCACAAAGCTAAAGAGAACCATTAACCTGAAAAACACTGCATCAAGTCTCTGTACACTAATAATGTCTGCACATTAAAACTGCATTGTAAGCGCATTAAAATCACATTAAGGAAAGAGATGGCAGACATCATCTGCAACGTGAAGCATGCTCCGCTGCGACAGCACAGATCATTCTCCGTTTGTCTCTGAATGTGTGTCTCTCATATATTACACTGTGTGTCCTGTTCTGAGTTATACTGTGGTGGACTTAGTGGAGTGAAGACAGTGCTGTGGAAGAAATTTCCCCATAGGGACAAGAAAGTCAAAGTCAAAGCTGGAATTGTTCTCTACCTGCTATGAGGAGCAGCAAATACTCAACATTAGAGTCTCTTAAAGAGCTTCCTCCTACAGATTATTACCACAGTTGTCAAATGGGAATTTAATGAAGAAAAATGTCGTCTTTCTGTAGGCTTCAGCAGTTTTTTTTATGCTCATTATAGTGTGGAAGAACAGTAATATGACAGTTATCATTGAGTTGCTCAGCTGACCATTTGTAACCGTACAGTTCGCTGTGGGCAAAACGGTGAAAGAATGGATTTTACTTTTACTGAGTGAATATGATTATGCAAGGGATCATGGAGTACTCTACATGATGGTTATGGAAACAAGTGGCTATGGCAATCAGAAACCAAGGCAGGGCAAGCAGGACACTGATGCAAAGGTCATGGTTAAAGTTACTTTGTAGGGATCAGAAACTCAATCACCAACTGATTGCATTTCCATGAAGCAATAGTCATAAATGTTCTTCCTTGAGCTGTGTCACCCCGCTGCGGTAATGGACTTGCCTGAGGTCTCCGTACTGCTGGAAGAGAGTAGGTGAGTTAAGTTTAGTCTCTTTGCTCAAGGAATCAGGCAAAGCTAAAAGACGTTTGGTGGCTAGTGCTATGGCTAGGACCATATATATACTGTTGATGAAGTTAGGTGCTGTTCTGAACATTATTTGAGGCTATAGAGTGGCGTTTTGGTTGAGCGTGTGGCTCCTGGAACCGCTGTGTATTGCTATCGTGCGGTTGTTACTAGTTGGTATAACTAGAGAAGCAAGCTGTCAACATTCATCTCTTGTGGGGGTGTCTAACTCGGTGTTACGTGTGTTTGACCCTAACTTAATTTTACGCAAGATTATCCCTTTAAATGATGTCCTCATCAGCTCTGCTGCCCCCTGCTTACAGGAGAAGATTTTGTTCCAAAAATGTTTGGGGTCCTGTAGCTTTTCAGGATGCTCTCACATCTGTGCCCACTTCTGTCATTATTTACCTACTCTCAGAAAGAGATGGACCAATCAATTGGGGTGATTAATTGTGCTGTTGTTTCATGCATTCAAAACCCACATCACTCTGTAAAGGAGTGGACTCAGGAGAACTTCAGAAAATCATTGTCGGTTAACACAGTTCGTCTCTACATGTAAAAGTTCAAACTCTACCGTGCAATGCCAAATAGAGATATCGATAACAGCCAGACGACGCAACAACGCCAGTTTCTCTGGGCCCAAGTTCACCTGAGACAGACTTAGGTCAAGTAGAAAAGTTTGCTGTGGTCTGATGAGTCCACATTTCAAACAGTTTTGAGAAATCATGGACTTGTCCCTTGGACTAAAGAGCTGACTTGCCCCTCTGTTAACTTCTGGTGGCTCTTTGAATTGGTCCATATGTTGCATCTTACCCTATTGTATCTTCTGTCCACAGAAGGAGCGTGAAAAGAAAAAAGAGGAGAAGAAGAAGGAGAAGGACGCTGATAAAGTGGAGAAACATGACAACACAAAGGTAAGACTGATGTGGTTTAAAACAAGGTGGTAAAACTCATTGAGTGGCTGAACTGAAAAAAAAAAACAAGAAACAAAGTGACAGTAGCAGTGTTGAAAACATGATGCCAATAATGACGTACAACAAAACAGTTCCTTTAGTTTTTATTTAAGGCTAGTTTCAAAAGCCAAGTCAACCCCATTGAAAACCATAGTAGGATATGCCAACAGGTAGGTGTGTTCTAGCTTTTTTCCAAGTGGGAAGTTGGAGGGGAGTATTTAAAATCAGCATTTCTTATATCGCAACCACCATCTTTTGGGTTTAAAGCAGTTCTTTGTAAACCAATAAGAGCTGTCACAGAGATAACTGCCCATGTTAAATACAGTCAATGAAAGGCGAAGAATCTGCCTGCACCCAGAACAGCCAGGCAGGGTAAAAAATGGTTTCCTTGCTGAGACTCTGGTGTATTCCAAAGACCCATGAGCGCACATAATGACAAACTTTTCAGCATTTTTGTTTAAATCTGGTTTTGTTTTGCTGGTGAGTCTTTTTCCTTTTTAAAAAACGGGGTTACAAGGATTATAACAGTTTGCAGTGAATTGCAGGCATAAATCTAAGTAATCTTCCTTAAGCAGAAAAGGTCAAAGCCGTGGAGAAAACTCAGTCCATCATGATGACCCTTGTCACCTTTTGTTCCGTCAGTTTAAGTTTTTCCATCTAGTTGCAGACATAATCTGCCACAATGAAAATCATGTAGATTTAAGAACTCGTTGGCTTCTGCTGCTGCTGTCAGTCTTTTAAATAAAATAGTGTCTTTTTTTATTACCACTGGCTGTGCAAGAGGATCACAACCACATTCTGACTGTGAGAAGTTGGAGGTGCAGGTTTATTACGGAAATGTAGAAATCCAGAAGTTAGATAATGAACACGGTGACTTTTTTCTTCCACAGTACAGGCCTTTTTTTAAAATCACTTTTCAACTTTAAACTTTGTTCATAAAGATACATTCAATACACTTATGTGATGTTGAAACACCTGTTTATTGCATAAGTCTGACTGAAACTGGATTTTTAAAATACATGTAACCGGGTGTGTCTGACTGAAACAGCAACAAGTAGAAGTCGGACTATGTTCTTTGTAATAAATTTCTAAAGATTGTCCACAACTCAATAAGCTTTGCTGGCGGAGGCGGGATTTATGACCTATACTGCAGCCCGCTGCCAGAGTTTGCTGTTCTCTGAGTGGCTTCACCCAGCAAGGAGGCAGACGGCATCCATTCTATGTACAGTCAACGGTATTGTCATTAGATGGCAAATGACTAGTTATCCCTAAAATAATTGGTTTGTTGATTATTTTGGTGTATTTTTTATAATAGGGCTGTCATGATGTCAGATTTTCATCTCACAGTTATGGCCATAGAATAACTATGGAAAACTTGAAAATAAAACAACACAATCAGTCAAACTGAGGAGGGGCAATCTAAAAGTAAAGCAACACATTATTTTACAAACTTAACGAACAGATGCAGTTATCTAAAACGTCATCATTTGTAATACATTCATCACCTCATTAAAAGATTGTTTGTCATGCTTTTGTTTTGATATTTTTTTGGCAATCGTAGGATTTGGTCGCCCCATTTCCTGTATGCTACTTCAAATGGATGATATGTTACAGAACTGAGTAACAACAGCTGAAGGAATGGTTAGAAAGCATACATTTTTAATTGCTTAGAAACCCGAAGAAACAACAGCTGCAGATCGATTTTTACATTATTATTTTACACAATATGTCAAACATGTCTGTAAGCGCCTTTCTGTCCAGCTTTAGCCATGAAAACTTATCCAACAGCCACAGCTTTCAGAAAAGGAGAGGTATTGTAGAAAAATCTCTGCGTGTAGGAATGTGAAAGCATGTTGAAGGCCGGAGTGAGGGTGCTGTCTTTGTTTGTGTGGCTTTGTTGTTTTGAATGCATGACGTGAGACAAAAGAGGGTGAGAGTCTGTGGAGCTCCACCCCTGAGCTGAAGGAGCTGAATACTCCAGGGACACTCCTCATAAACATTCATGTTGTTTGCAGATGCTTTATTTCTGCTTCATGCATCAGTGTGAATCAGCTCTCATCTGTGCTCAGGAGCAGAAATATGTGGATCACAGTTCAAATATTAATAGAAAAGGCACAGGGGTGAAGATGTGTTTGATACTGAACCTCAGGACCCTCAGATAGGTTTCTGACAGGACTACAATGTTTTATCACGCTGTAGATATTTTTAAAATAACATGTCACCTTGTGTGAAAAGTGCTGGTAGTTTCGTGTGCACCACGAAACCCATGCATGCTGCCTGCTACATTTGCTCTTGCTCCTTACTGTTTGGATATTTTTCTGTCTTGCACATGCAAGACGTTCTCTTTTTTGACAAGTTCTTTGAGCTTTTTCCTCTCTACATATACTTTAGACCAAATTGAGAATTTTCATAATGGTAGAGCCGACTTTTACTCCAACTTCCGGTGCAGCAACACCGGTCGAACTGAAACCGGTCTGCATGTTTGCCAAACCACTGGATATTCCTGCAAAACTCTAGAGTTTCAGAACACACAGAGGATGCAGAGAGGTAAACAACAGAGGGGCAGGTCAGCTGGGTCAAGAAGATGGAGGCTTATGGAGAGAAGATATACTGTAAGCCGTGTCTACCCTCATTCTCATTATAGGCAGTGTGAGATCTCTGGCAACTGAAAATGGATGAGCTAATGGGGCTTGCTAGGAGGCTGGACTATTGACTCCCTGACTAGAAGACCACAGTTTGTACGCCCACAACACTGTGTGTTTGACAGAGTGGTCAGCAACACTGGGGCCCCACAGGGAACAGTCCTGTCTCCTTTCCTCTTCATCCTCCACACCACAGACTTCAACTACAACACTGGGTCCTGCCACCTTCAGAAGTTCTCTGATGACTCTGTTGTAGTTGGATGCATCAGGAAGGGTGATAAGGCTAAACACAGGACTGTGGTGGATGACTTTGTCACATGGTGTGAGCATAACCATCTCCAGCTCAATGTGACAAAGACAGAGGAACTGATTTTGGAACTGAGAAGAACAAAGACCTCTGTTTCCATCAAGGGGTCAGTGTGGACATTGTGGAGGACTACAAGTTGACCGGTTTAAGAACTCTGAAGCTGTCTACAAGAAGGGCCTCAGCCATCTCTACTTCTTTAGGAGGCTGAGGTCTTTTAACATCTGCAGGATTATACTTGGGATGTTTTATGAGTCTGTGGTAGACCATGTGATCCTGTTTGCTGTTGTACGCTGGGGCAGAAGACTGAGGGTAGCAGACGCCAACAGATTTAACAAATTTATCTGCAAATCCAGTGACGTTGTGGGGGTAGAGCTGGACTCTCTGACAGTGGTGACAGAGAGGAGGATGTTGTCAAAGCTACATGTATTCTTGGACATTATCCACCACCTGCTCCATAATGTCCTGGTTAAACACAGGAGCACATTTTGGTGCTAGACGCATTCCCACAAAGCGTCACAGAAGGTCATTCTTGCCTGTGGCCATCAAAATTTATAACTCCTCCCTTTGAGTGTCACACACTCTGATTGTCCCTGAACTTATTCTCATGAGGAAGCTGTAAACTTCTCCACTTCATATAATTACTTCAACTGTGCAATCTGTTCATAAACCAGTCAAAACCCCAATAATCCAAGAGTGCAATACTGATAATAACATTGTTTTTAAGCTACATTGTGCAATACAATGTTAACTGTGCAATACCTGATTTAACTGCATAAAACTCTGTGCAATATCCTACACTACAAACTGGTTCTGTATACACTCTTGTGCTTGTACATAGCTTATTTCCTAAACATCCTGCACTTTGTAAATAGCTTTATTTCTAATATTATGCGCTTCTTACTAATCGTTGCAGTTTTTTTATTTATTCTCATTGATTCCTCTCTTTCTTCTTTTTCCCTCAATATTTGTATTTCTAAAAGCAAGTGTAATGCCGTTACGACTGAACCCCCATAAATAAAGAATTCTGATTCAGATTCTGATAGCTAAATCTAAAATCATCTCTTTCACTGTAAGTGCATAACCTCAGAGAAGAGCCCAGACATCATTAAAGGTGACTTATGTAACATCCTGATTTAAGTACAATCTGGAAAATGATGGAAAGGCAAATAAAAGACATAATTTTCTGCTATTTGCTAGGATGAGTGTTTTGAAGTTAATGTGTTTGGACTGGACTGTAATTCAGCTCAGTCCGCAGTCAGAATGAGCTGCGATTACTGATGTGAGACTCTGGAACAGAGGTCAGCGTGTGTGTGTCGATAATGTGTTTTTCTGCAAAAGAAAAAATGTGTGTGTTGCTGCGTGGCTTTGAGCTGAGCATGTCCATGTGTTTGTCTGTTTGTTCATGTATAAGTGTGAGGGTGCGTTTTATAAAAACTGAAATGGGGGGATGTGAATCAGTGGACGCGTGTTTCTGGGTCATGGTAAGTAAATTCAGACTATTTCCATGGTCTGCAAAGCACCAAGGGAATAATGTTTCTCTATATATGTGTGTGTGTATGTGAGTGTGAATGTGTGTGTGTTCTCTAGAGGGAAATGAAATGTAGGCTACTGTACCCACGGAGAGTGAAATGTAACGCTTGGGTCTGTGCTCTGTAGCATGAATGCTCCTGTCTCTGCCTCCATCTGCTCTTGAACTGAGCTGTATTCAGTTTTTAATACATACTGACATTTACTGCCACATTTCTATTTTATTTCCCTTCCCTGTCGTCACAATTGAAACCTTCTGTCCCTTCACGAACTTCCCTGGTCCTACATAATGAAACTAGTGCTGTCAATCAATTAAAAATTTCAATCAGATTAATTACAGGTTGTTGTAGAAAAAACTTTGATTAATAGTGATTTGATATCATTTTTAATCCATATTAATCACGTCTCATTTTGCGTGAGTAAAGAGACCAAAGAGAGCCAAAGTGCCAGCAGAATCCCCGACCAATGTATGCTGGACTTGCAGCTTTCCTGTGTTCATGGCAATTTGGCTGTACAGGATTTTCATATGCACTTCTTTGTTGCTTTGAGCTCTTGAGTCTTGAGATGTTAAAACTGCCTGGTCCCAGGACATCTATGAGCCTTCATCTGTCACTGAAGCTCCTGCTGGAGAATGCACACCTGCTGTTTGGCACTGACCACATTAGTCTGCTGCCTGACACCAAGATCATGGTGAACAGCTTTGAGCTTCTCCAGCTCTTTCTGCAGAGTCTGATTCTTCTGCTTATGCCTGGAGCTCTGTTGAAACCTGATCATTGCTGGTCAATGAGTAGACTTGTATCGCCTCTTCACCATTAAGGGGGTTTCCTCTTTTTTTTTTGTTTTTAAACCCCATATCTGCCTGCATCCCCACTTTTGCTTGCGCTCCTTCTAACACCTTCATGTCTGCTGTCTGCTGTATGGTGAAGATTCGCTAACCTACAAGAGAAGGTGTCAGTTTAGAAACATGAAAGGATTTGAGGTTGAGGAGAAAAATCCCTTTAAATGCACAATGAAGTCTGAGTGTGCTTCCTGCTGTTAATCTCAGCTCTTGTTTTAATAAGGCTTCGAAGTCATTTGTCTCAGATTACCACAGTGTGTAAAAGACTCAAAGCTGTTCTGAAAAACACTGTTGAGCAATAATACATTCACTGCAGTGTCAGAGGAGAATTGATGCAGAAGAGAAATACTGTTTCATTTTTAATGGCATCAAAAACAAGTCAGCGTCCAATCAGCACTAATCGAATAAAACACATTTACCTCCAGACTGTTTTATTATGTCCTCATCTTCTCGTCTGAACCTCCAGCTGAGTCGTGTGTGTGCTTTTGTTAAAGTGCTTAATATCGACTTTTTCTGCCTTTATAACCCACCAAAAAAAAACAGCCAAAGTGGGATACATTCATATGGTTTCAATCCTTGACATTTGGATTTGCATTAAACGTAGGAATTATATTGTACCCCAACATTATAATACATTAGCGTTTTGTAGGTAGGGGTTTTGAGTTGCATTCTTTTTGTTTGTACTTGCCTCTTTGTGCACAGGTATGTGGTGTTCCTCAGAAGCATTTCAATACAAAGTTAGACCAGCTGCTGGCTTGGCATGCATACCCACTATTTTCATTGTATTTTGAATATGGATAAAAAATGAATCTCAAAGATCTTTCTGTTTTGAATGGGTCTCTTCTTGTGTAAACAAAGCCTGAACTTCTGCACCAAAGGGGGTATTATATACTGTGCGACTTGGCCTTATCCACCAAAGCTGCCACCCCTGGTGTTGAATATGAAGCTTGTCCTCTTGAGCCAAAGAAGTTCCATCTTCAAGTTTCCATCTTTACAGTAGAATTCAACATGTTTGCAGCCTGGGACAAAAAGAGCTTTGGTCTACGTGGCTCATTTTTTTTATTTGTGTACTCTCATAAATGAGTTTTTATTACCCTTGAAGATATTACAACTCAGAGGTATCAGTAGATTTCCTGACAGGTGGGCACAATGGAGCTGTTTGTCAGGTGTCTGAAAGCCACACCTCAGCTCCATGTTTTTGTCTTATCCAAGGTGAACTCAAAGTTAGGAGGTTGGATTTGTGACCTTTACTGCAGCCTGTCACGAGAGTGTGCCGCTCATGGGGTGAGTTCACCCAGCGGGGAGGCAGACGGCGTCCATTCTATGTACAGTCTATGGTTTACAGCCACTTTAGCAGCTTTGTGAGGATGTTTTAAAGCAACGCTATGAAATAAATGCCGACAGCAGCATGCTAACAGATTTTCTGTTGATCTATAGATATGTTTACAGGTCGTTGTGTTATGTATGTTGTAAGAATGTGTGTTTGTGCGTGTGTGTGTTGCTTACAGGCAGAGATATATGTTGTATCTGATTTTTCTTCCTCTTATCAGCCTAGCTTTTGCCGTTGGTGAACCTTATTGTCAAGGAGATGTCGGAGTGTGTGTGTGTGTGTATATGTGCAGGTGTGTGTGTGGGAGACTTGTTATCCTGTAAGCGTATGCTGACACGCTGAAAGCTGTCTGATCACTGCATAGGGGGGAAAAACATGCTGACAGACACGTTTCTTCTCACTCATTTTCTTTATCTGTCCCTTGCTTTGTTTCTCTTCTCTCTTTGTTCTGAGCCTTCAGTTTTCTGTACAATTTTTATCCATTCTCTCAAAAAAAAAAACATTAGCCACAATTATGACATAACTCCAACACGCTGCCAGGCAACAGACTCTCTTTGGTCTCTGTGTACAGGAAAAAAAAATCTGACAACACACGCACAGTCTTTAATCAGCAGGAATATTTTATCTCCTTTCATGTTATTTCATTTCCAGTCTAGTTCTGAGAGGTTTACACAGGAAGCAATTTGGCCTTTTTTCTTTTTTCTTGTTGAAGCTCAAAGAAAAAAATGAAAGGAGGAAAACTGTGAATCCATCAGCTCCTGACCACAATTTACAGTCAGAGCAGATACTATCAATATAGATTTTTCAATCAGATTCAACTTTGTTAAGCTATAGCTACAGAGAGAGGATAGCACAGGTTTTTCACATTTTGACCTCTTAACAGCGATGGAAAAATCACAGGATGTAGTTTTCTATGGATGGCAGGTTTGTCAAGAATAAGAGAGGATGAGATGACCGTCTTTTAGTTTTAGTATCATACAAAGTTTAAGATCATGAGATTCAGTGCTGAAATTATACCTAAAATTAAACAACACTGGTTTGATACCCAATATCCTGTAGACCAGAAACAGAATTTCTAGAGGTACTGATCACAGATATTTTGAGATGTTTAAATGTTCATGGAATGTGTATAAAGACTCACAGAGACACAAAAGGCAATTAAAGCACACTATGTTGCCATAAGAAGATTTAAATGAATAAATTAAAATGACAAGAAGGCGAAAAAAAGAGGGAAGAGAGCACTCAGTTCTGTAGAGCAACTAGAGAGGCAGCCGTCTCCTACAGTGTCATGGCAACAGCGAGCTGTTCATCACTTATCCCTCAAACAAACTCTGACTTGTGTTCTTTATCCTTTATGTCTTGACATAACCTCTCTCTCTGTCATGGCAGTAACTGCACCATCGGCTCAAACATCACTTTCTCCATGCTCTTTAAATTTCATTCATAAACTTTCCCAGATGCAGGTTGGTAACAAAGACAAAACCAGCTACTATAGGAAGACGTCAGTTTAATATTCGACTCTTCTTGTCTTTACTGTTATTTACTAATATAGAAAACCCCTGAATCACTAATATATTTGTGGTTATTAAAATTGACCATTTGAACAGGCTGGTTATATTATAAAGATGCAGGGTGGGTCTGATAGGCTGGCATCATGTATCAGAAATGGTACAACTGAGCAGCTCATTGACACTCATCTAAGAGTAAGTGACAGTCAATGTGAAGTTCAGATGTACTTGCTGTCCCACTTAAAGTATATGACAAGTCGAGATACTATTCTCATTATACTATTCGCCTTAATGAAATGATTTGAAAACACATGCAGTTCTTGTCGCCTCTCGGAGATGCAGCTTGTAGGGGGTTATTTGGGATTTGATTGCTCATCCATTTCTGGTTTGATTGCACTTTGATTTTGTTTTGCTGTAGCTTATTTTGGATAATGAGAAGTGCAATTTGGGTGTGTGTTGTTTGTCATAAAATGTAAAATGAAAATAACATTGAAGTTTTGTGACTGAAAAAGTAATACCAGTCAAACTGGCTGTAACAGAGGTGACATGGATACTGACTTGACTGAACCTGTCCTTCAGGTACAGGTGAAAGTGTTGCTCAGAGGATAATGAGACAGTTTTGCTTCAGACAGGTCACAGGTTCAGTCTTCATTTCTCTTGTCTCCCAGGAAGATCATGAACTCAATCTTTCTCAGCTTCCTTATAGACCCTCTGTTCTGCAGGGGAGAGTCACCTGTGGCTGTTTGAATATATATACCTTAAAGAAATTCACTTCATTTCATAAATAACCCATGTGGTTATTAAAAACTTCAATACCTTACCTGATGCAGAGGGAGATGACTGATGAGCTCCATTAGGTGTAACAGTTAAGCAGGTTCTGATTTTATGCAGGAGAGCAAAAAGCAATGTAATGTGATTACCATAGCGAGCTGTTCATCACCGACAAAGTCCTAAAGCCCTCTATCCTAAATCTCAGTCTGCATTTGTCAAGTAGCACATATACACCCAAAGAAACTCCCGGAAGTCATAAAACCCTCTTCTTTCAGTGAGTGATTTCATAAACCTGACCAATGAATCAGCAGTACTAAATTGTCGAGTGAACACTTTATCTCAGCATGCTTTTTATCCAGTACTACTGCCATTGAGGTTTGTTGAATATTAAAGAAGCTGGTCACTAGAAAAGCAACTGGTCCTGATAAACTCAAACTGTTCTCCCTCAAATTCCCCGCTGACTTTGTTGCTGAGCCCTTTTCATACATTTTTGAGTCTTGTCAAGTTTGAAAGTCTGCTTTGTTTCCTCTTGCTAAAAGGCTGTGATATTCTGTAAGTCATAAAAAATACTTAGTTTTCATGACTATTTCTGTGTTTACTTCAATATCTAAAGCCAGCACAAGAACCACAGTCCTACCAACCTCTATTGGGGTGGTAGGACTCAAATATCCTTTAAACGTCTTCCTTAACATCCTGCCGATTGGTGTTGTACACTTATTGAGGGTTTCACTTGAGCATATTATGCTCCAAAGACCTTCAGTCTTCCTACTACCAGGG
Organism: Xyrichtys novacula; assembly: GCA_962446985.1. Classification (NCBI taxonomy): domain Eukaryota; kingdom Metazoa; phylum Chordata; class Actinopteri; order Labriformes; family Labridae; genus Xyrichtys; species Xyrichtys novacula. The sequence continues at coordinate 16,731,813 of OY660874.1, read as the reverse complement.
CAACAGTCACTTTTTTACTGTCTTCATGGGACAGAGGTGGAAGTTTGGCTAAGTTAAAATGTTTCCTGTAGGATGTATTGCATAAACTTGTCAGCGTGGTAGTCTCCTCTCTGCAGCTATACAGGGGTGTGACTGTAATTTTTGTAAGGGATTGCACAGCCTGAGCACCTTTTAAAGGTAGTAATTTCTGGGGTATCTGTGCACACAAAATTATTAGCATCAACCCACTGTTTTCACTTCCTACTTCAACAATTATCATTAAAGTGTCATATAGATGTCAAACTTATGTGGATAATGTTAGTTAAATAATGTATCATAAGTAAAATTTGCGTCAACTAGTCTGATGAATTTAAACTTTACCTTTTAAGGTCTAGAAATTATGATAGAAATGACATTACTAGAATTTGGTAGATAGATACCCCTTTTATAAACTCTGGTAAGTGGACTCCTTTTACAGCTAAATCCTTCAAACCTGAATCTTCCTTCTTGAATTCAAGACATCCAATTTCCACAGTGTAGGAGTTTTATTTCCTTATCAGTGATTTATTCTCAATTATCCAGCCTACCTCTGCATCACTGTTTGCTTTGATTTTCTACATTTTACAGAAAGTTTTATGAATGAGGCCATGCGACTCCTGCAGTACAGCTCAGCCTTGTTCACCCAGAGACCCCAGAAATGTTTCTTCATCATTCCCAGGACTGAAAAAATAGAGTTTTATTACTCAGTGCTGTTTCTTACTTCATTAACCAAGTTTATAGTGTGGATTTTTGTCTTCTCTCATAACACAGGTGTTCAGACAGATGTTAGGCAGAGTAGCCACAGCACATCAGTCCTAAATGAAATCTGCTGACATCAGCATATCATCAGCACTAACAGCAGGTTCACAGCTTCTATAAGACTAAGAGACACTCATCAATCACATGATGTAAGGAAGGGATGTCACCAAATCAATATTTCAGAGCAAGAAATACAGAAGAGCGATCAATAAGCAGGCTGTTAGTATGAGCTGCTTGAATATTTATGGTTAACTTTACTGCCTGGGGGTCACATGTATGTTGTTTTATTTAATAAAGCTGAATATGTCTTTGAATCAGAGATTAAAGTGAATGTTCGTGTTAGTACATGAAAGAAAGCTCTTTGTTCCAGCTTTATCAAAGAGATTCCTCTGGGAATGGTGTCTAAATAAGTTTTTATATGCATTTTTAAAACTGAGATACTGAGGACTGCACATGCAGGAAAAAAAAAGCAAAGTAATAGAAAACCTGGGAAAGATCTGGTAGACTCTAGTGTGATGGCTTTGGCCTGGAATGGAGATTTGTAACTTGCAGATTATGGTGCTAAAAGTTCATTTTGGTTGAACAGTTACACATCAACTATGAGCAAATGAGGGGAAAAAAAAAAGAAAAACCTATTTGCTGGTGAGCTATTTGTCATGAGCTACATAATTTCCTGGTTAGTTTTCATGCCTCAAATCCACATAAGGGGCTGTGTCCACCAAAGTCTTTGACCAGCATTTACTGTTGCTAGGTAACAAAAGTTGTACAATGGCATTTCAGCTTCTTTAAGTGGCTATTATGTCTGTTTTAAAATGCTCTAGTTTTGCTGTCAGTCGGTGGCATTTAATAAAAACTAAAAACAAGTTGATAGAAATTTTGTCAAACTCTGAGAAAATGCAAGTAAACGGTGAGGCCCATAAATGGCATTTTGAAATATTCTGCACCAGTAAATATCTGGGCTCATCAGGCTGGTTAAAATTACAAATATTGTCTGCAGACACTTCAGGAAGCCTCGTCAGTGTGGCTGCTGACAGGCAATATTTGCATTCCCTCAAATGATGATACGCTATCTCATTCATTGTCATGTTCTTAAATTTAGAGCAAAGCCCAATAGATTATTTGCTATCAGGAATTAATTCAAAGTCCATCTAAAACATCTTACAGATGGTGATGACATGTATAGTAGATTTTTGTGTGCATGCAAAACAGGTGTTACTTTTGTTAAATGGTTATATTTCATCTATTGCAAAAACACAAGATGAAAGAATTTAATTAATCCCCAAGGGAATTTTGATATGAGTGTGATATTGGTGTCTTTCTCTGGAACTCTTGGCATCAGTATTGGCTTATTTATTTATTTATTGCAAGTTTTTGTCTTTATTGATAGGATAGGTTGGAAGTATGGGGAGCTAGAGAGAGAAAAGAGGGAGGACATGCAGCACATGGTCAGGGCCGGACTCCAACCTGCGACCGCTGTGGGGACGGTGGTCCCCATGAGTGGGGTGCGCCAACCCGCTTGGCCATCTGCGCACCCCTCAGTATTGGCTTTTATTTAAAGAAAATAAATAAATAAATAAATCCAAGCAGTGATTCTCCACTGGGGCTGGTTGATAGTACTACAGTCCTAAAGATGCCAGCCTTAACACCACCAAAACAATCACAATTGAAATCCATGAATTAGCCATTGATTATACAGGTTTCTCTGTATTTTTTCAGCTTAACTAAGTTTTGTGCTGATTCTTGGAGGTGCCTACAGTTAAATTTAATGTGCTTTAGCATCTGTTGAATTGATGCCATATAGGCACGTCTCTACCAGATGTAATATAAAGTCAGCAGTTCTAGGGTACTGGGAGGTGTTTGGATGAGCTCCAGCTGAGCATATGGCCTCTAAATTTGATGTATTAGTCCTCTCTTCTTTAGTGAGGATTTGGTGTCTCTTTAAAGGCTGATGCTGACGATTTTCTTTTTCTCCCTCTGTCACAATTTGAACCAATTATTGTTATTCTCACATGCTTTTAGATAAGATGTTCTGACCTTCAGAATTTCTTCAAATCTTGTTCTTAAAGACTAATAAAATGCTTCTAGCTGAAGGGCAGGCTGGGTGATGTATCTGTTAATTGACAGGAGGAACTCTGGGATATGTTGTGAATTTAAATGGAAATTAACTGGAAGCATTGACTTCTGCTCAGCTGTCCTAAATTAAACAGAAATAATATATTCAGCTGCTGTGGTCACAGAGAAATCTTCATTTTAGAGAGGATCAGGGGATTTCAGGCTGGATATAAAGAGGGATACCTCAGGCAAACATTTAGATTATGTGGATGAAATGCAGGTGTTTACATGGCTGAAGACTGCTCTGTATGCAGACAAGCAGCCTGACCGGGACACTGAGATCCGGAATCTGATGTTATTGTCACTTTTTATTCTTGAAAAATCTGTTTTAGTAAGAAATTTTTCAGTTAAACAAATCAGTTTACACTGTAGCTGTTGCTAAGTGTGTAAGAAAATGGAGATGGAGTATCAGGCCCTCTGATAAAAGCCTTTCATTTGGCATGATCGTCTTGTTTATACTCTTTCCCAACTCATCATATATTGACGAACGGACAGGAGCCCTTTACGTCAGTTAGCAACGCACACGGTGTACCCCTTGTGTCCATTTTTGACTCAGAGGCTTGGCCAAGACTTTAAGAGTCCTTTTCCGTTAGTTAGTGAGGCTTTGGGACCGTGCTCAAGTTGTCTTTGCTGGCAGAGGGTCAATTGCATCTAATTTCATTCAGCTCAATTATATTAAGTGTACTGTTAAAACAACTCAGTTGAATTCACCTCCACTCACTTCAACTTAACTCAGTTTCACTTTGATTTAATTAAACTCAATTTGACCCTGTGCAGTTGAGTTTGATATCTTTCAATTAAATTTGATCTACTTTAGCTCACTTGGTTTAATTCAACTCTGTTTAACTCACCTTAATATAAGTCCATTAACTGCTTGGTATTTTTTATCATTGATAGGCACTCTCGTTTCTTAATTTCCTTGTTTGAGATCTTTACACACTGAACTGTAAAAATACATAAAGAGAGAGAAAAAAAAAAAACCAACACATTTGCAGGGTTTATTTATTGTAATGCAAATACAGAAAAATCCAAACACCACAGTACAACCTGTTGAAGACAGCAAGTAAACACGACTCTTTTATTTAGAGCACAAAAACAATTAAACATTATATTTGTAGTGCTTAGAGAAAGATTTTAAGAAATTTGTTGCTCCCACCAGAATGAGCAGTATGGGCTAAAGTGAGTTACATAATCATGATGAAATACAAACTAAAGTTTTGACATTTTAAAGGACAGGATGTAAAGGCTTAAAAGGGTTAATGATAAGTCAAATTTGCAGCCTGTGATAAAATTTAAGCTGTGAGAGAATACAAAAATTGGGGGATTTTAAGTAACACTGTTGGTACATTTACATTTTGTTCAAAAAGTGGATTTTTTTTTTTTTTTTTTTGCATCAGTTCGACTTAAAACTAGACTTCTAAAAAATGTGTAAATACGTGAGTCTCATTGTAGTGGCACTAAATCAAACTTCTCAAAGTCTGATGAACATACCTAGATCATGTAGTTCGGGATTGATTTTCAGGGACCCATGGCATGGTTTTAAGGGGGAAGTGATTTTATGAACTCTCTTGTTGTTTTCAGTCCCTTCCCTCTTTTCATCTCCATCTCTCCTTCATTTGTCCCTCCCTCTTCCTCCTCCTTCTTTCTCTACAAACACTAAATCACTGTCGTCCCGTTGGACTGCTGGTTATGTTGTCTTTTTCTTTCAGCTCATGAATAAATTATCAAAGGGAACAAGAGGCTGCTTTCCTTCATGGAAAACACTGGCGCCCGCCTTTGTTGGAAATTGAAATGAAGTTTGTGTGTTCATGTGTGTTTGCAGATGTGTGTATATGCATGTGTGTGTGTGTGTGTGTGTGTGTGTGTGTGTGTGTGTCTCTGTTCCTTCAGCACAGGGATTTAGGGAGTGTGTTATCGCTAGGTGCTCTGTACATCTGGACTGCGTTGGGCTCTCAAAGGTTCTCATGATTGGCTGTGGCACAGACACAGATAGACACACACACACACACACACAGTGGCTAAAGCATATCTGTGGTCAATTGGAGTTAGTTTTAGTGGATGGTGTGAAGGGCAGCCAAAGGAGCAGCATTCTGTGACTAATAACGTGACACAGACACACACACACACCTCTCTCTCTCTCTCTCTCTCTCTCTCGCTCTCTCTCTCTTTCTCACACACACACGTTGAAGGCTGGGTTGCTCTTTGAGGTCTAACAGTCAGAGAATCGATAGCGCAGCCACAAGGAGGCTGATCAATAAGCTGGATTTGCACTGCTGGAGGGAGAGAACAAAGCCTGTTTCCCGAGAAATCACACACATCATACGGAGAGTCATAAACCCACATGTCTAAGGCTCATTTTATATGCATTGAATATAGGAATAAACACTAACATGCTCCTCCCCCATTCTGAACACAAACACGTCTCCCTTCTGATGTGCAGTAAATCTACTTGTGATATAGATGGTCATATTCACGTAGCTATAACCTCTGGAGAGTGAGCCCTGCCTGCTCCACTGGTTTATAAAAAGCTGAGACTCTGTAAAATATATCATTCAATAAAGCTGTTATTCTGGTTTTTTGTGTGTGTGTGTGTGTGTGTGTGGAGGAGAAGTACAAATAACCAGAGGTTTAAAGTCAGTATTTTTAAGGAACGTGTCACAAATCTGCACAAACTTACAGAAGAGATGGAAGTACTTTTGAAAGTTGTAAGACAGCAAAGAAATGGAGACAGACCGTCAGACGGGTGGAGACAGAGACAGCAGCAGATTTAAAGTGGTTTGCAGGTCATCTAAAGGTAGAAGCTGCTGGCTGGTAACTAGAGTTTTTCCAGAGCTGATTTATCCAGAAAACTGACAGAAATCCTCAAAAGGATATTTTGTTGTGTTTCAGGACTAAACCTGAGGAATACCTTATTCTTCATAGCCATATTCTACAGCTATTTAGCCATTGAAGGGATATTACAGCGCAGTTTTAAGCCATGGTCAAACAAACCGTGACACCAAGTTAAATCCCATCCTGGAGAGATAAGTTTTACCAACCACTTGCTTCTCTTGTTAAACCAAGCTAACTACCCTAATTTCATCAACAGTACATATAGGGTCCCAGCACGTAGTACTAGCCATCAAACATCTTTTTAGCTTTGACTAATTTCTTTAGAAAAGAAAGCCAATCAGCGATTGCAGCGGAGTTCCGCAGCTCAAGGAAGAACATTTATGATCATTACTTAATGGAAATGCAATCAGACTGAGATACTAAGGCAGGAGAACTACCGTATCTGCAGTGCACATACAAGATACACAAGAACTCTGATTGCATTTCCATGAAGTAATGATTATGCATTTCCTTCCTTGAGCTCCACTGCACTTAAATCATCTTATGTTCACAGGCTAGACAAAGTAGTCTTCTCCAGACCCAGGATAGCCTGGCCTATGTAATTCAAAGACATTCAAAGATAATCAGACATCTTTCAGTTGTATCTGACTCAGACTCAAAAGAGAGAGGGGAAAGCAACTTGCTGCAACACCATGCACCAGCAATTAATGAGCAGCCTTTTGAAAGAGCAGCAGTAAATGTCATGTTTCCTGCAAAGATGGCACTCAGTCAACATCAGGAACACACAGTTTGTCCCTCAGTTGTTGTGACGCATCATGTGATGTGAAAGATAATGAGTCACATCAGTTCAAATGGCATGAAGACAAATGAACACATAAATGGATGCAAATTAAAAGGGAAGAACAAACCAAAACTAGAAAATTCAATCTGGGAAATGTTGAAAGGACCACAGGGGCTACTGCTGGGTTGTGTACATTATGATGGGATTTTTTTTCTTTTTTAAGTAATTTTTTGAGCGATTGTTGCCTTTATTTGATAGGACAGTGTGGAAATGTGGAAAGAAAAGAGAGACGGGAGGACATGTAGTCCATGGTTGGGGCCAGACTCGAGCCCCAGACCGCTGTGGGGACCATGGTTCCCATATGTTGGATGCACAAACCCAGTTGTGCCAATATGCTTTGCATGGTCAAAGACGATCAAAATTGGTCTAAAAGAGTCAAACATCCCCTTGTTTTTATTTATTTATATATTTTTACTTAGTGCAGAAATCTTATGAGGTCACCCAGACCTTTTTCCCCGAACACTCACTGTTTGCGTGGGGATAGAAATAGCTTAAAAATGCAGGACAATTGTTGATCTCTGCTGTAAGATTTGAGAAAAATAAAATGTGAAGGCTTTTTTTTATGAACATCACACTCAGCTTCTGGGAGACAGGAGAAATAAAGGAGATGTGCCTCTCTGCAGAAAAAAAAGCTTAAATTCTTTCTGTACATTGGGAGAGATTCTGATCAACATGTTGCCAACTCTCAACCTTGAAGTTGCAGAATACGAGTTTGGTTTTGCAATGGTCATCTGGGATGATACGGAGTGATGCAGCTGACAGATGGCTCGTGACAGGCCGTGATTGGATGTCAGGGTCAGTTGTGTTTGAAGGGAGAGAAAGTAGAATTGGGAGGGCAGCGATCGATCACGACCCACACTCCCCAAACAGGTGAATGGAGTCTTTCTGATGATGGCGATATCAGTATGAAAGAAAACCAGAGATCAAACTAAACCCTCTGATGACTGTTGCCACCGCAGATCACTGTCAGAGACACAGCAGACAAAGCCATCTGCTGACAGCTGTCACATCCAGCGTCAGAGGACAATAGAATAGAGTAGAATAATTTTTTATTGTCCCCCACGGTAGAAAATTGTCTTTGGCTCACCAGCACAGAAGACAGACAGCAACAAAATACAAACAGTGTCATACATAAAGACATATAGTAGACACAATAAAAACTGAGGTAAGACATAGTAAAAATAGGAATAAAAGTAGAAGTAAAATAGGATCTAGTAAAATAAGTGAAACATAAAGGTAGAGCAGTTTAGGTCATAAGTGTGGATTGGTCACTTTGTTGAATTCAAGATGGCAAGGAATTGACTATTTGTGATGTCTTATCTCATTAATCGCGGCTATAGGATCAATGTTGCAGAAACCCTTGTGTGTTTGTGTGTCATAGTTGAAAGTAAGCATAGGCTGGCCAAGGCCTATCCTGGTCTGAAAACGGATTATTTAAGAAAACTACAGAGTCTTTGACTGTCTGTGGCTTGAAACAACTCAGGTTGGTGCCACAGGGCTGCCATCCTTCTCTTCACCCAAGGAGGAAGGGTAAGAACACCCAGACTTCACAAGTTCTGGTAGACAAATGTTGAAATCTGTGTCAAAATCAGCAGAGCAAAAGCTAGTTAGCTAACTAACCATGTTACATATGAATAAATTACGAGGTGTTCAAGGTCAGGTCTGTTAAATGAGAATTAAGTGAAAGTAAAAAGAGCTGCAAATGCTCATTGGATCAATTTACCCTCATCACCTCAACATGCCTTATCAGCAATGACTCTTTTTCACACGGCTCACCTGCTACTGTTATGTCTGAATCACAGGGCAGAGACCTTGAAATTTTGTTCTTAAACTTTTTAAAACACCAAGCACTCAACAGAGCAGACATACGCTCAGACAGAGTCTGCAGCTTGCATTCATTTTAGTGCAAAAAGGTGAATGATAAGGAAACAGCAAAGTGCTTCTTTGTCTGTCGGGTAGAGAGAACATAAATGGAATTCTTTTCTCTTTTATAAAACACATCTTGAAAAGAGGTTTACATTTAAAAACCTTCCAGAGTCTCAAAGTGCACAATAACCAAGGTCAAGGATGAACTTCAGAGCTCAGTAAGATCAGTGTTTATGTTTCTCAGAGAATGTTACACACAGAGAGGTGAGTTTGAGTTGACTCCTCTGCTGCACTGATTCTATGTAAATGTATGTTTTATTCATTATGGGAAGCATTAATGAAATCTCTTCATTATGAAAATCTTTTTGAAATCTTTTTGTCACAATCAGCACAGCAACAAACACCACAGGGCCCATGAGGCAAATAATTAATCAAGATAAAACAGCTAGCTGCCAGAAATGCTAATACCCCTGATAAATATTTATGAAACACATGAAACTGGACCTCAGATCCCTCTGGTACCTGTGGCATCCTAATTACATCATAGCATGAGATAATGCTATTATAAAAGCTCTCGATGAGACGATAAGCAGCACTTTAGAAGAAAGCAACAGCTTGTGTATCTGCATTTATGTCTCTGAATAAAACTTCTGTCAGGTGGATTGCAGAGATTGAGATTTACAGGAGAACAAAGGTCCAGCATTTGTAGATCTCCTCCTCCTTCTTCAGAACAACAACAGTTCAAACAATATGAGAGGGAGGAAAAAAGCTGTGTGTCCTCAAAGAAACTGAATAAAAACACAATAATGAGTGAAAAATGTGGCTTTCAGGATGGATTTTCAGGGTAGATTCTTTACCCGGGGCTCAGACTGAAACAAAGAACAATTCTTAGAGCTCCCATGAAAAGGACATACAGCAAAAATTTCAACAGATAAATAAAAAAACAATGTTACCGTCTGCTGTGGCCATTTGCTCATGCAACATAAGTGCAATGCCATCATTTGTGATTTGGTTGCCTGTTGAGATGACTCTGATGAGCTGTATTTTCAGCCTGAAGGTGACAGATCAAACTTAAAGTACTTTGGCAATAATTGTTGGGTTCTCTTTCAGTTTATCAACCCTGGTTCTTTTTGAGTCTTAGGTCACGTTCACACCAGCCTTTCTAGTCCAGTTGAACTGAACCCAGAAGCGTTTACCTTCTTTATGCGGTTCAATTTGGTTGGTGTGAACCATAGACTGTATACACTATGGACAACTTGGTTCCGCCTCCCGCCTGTATACCGATTTGAAGCCAAAATGCTCTCAGTATTACCAGGACTTTTCTTCATTTCCTGAAACCAGCGCTGCACAGTAGCGTTGTAGCATTTGGTGGGAGAGTCGCTGCGATGACCCTCGGCTCAAACAGTGTTAAAAAAAGTCACTGTGAACTTTTTGGTCACATGGCTCATACATAAGCCTCCTGGGTGAAGTCAGTGGTGTTTGGCAAGTGTCAAGTGTTGTCAAATGTGTCAATTTTCACCCCAAAACACTCTTAAATGTGTCTTAGCACCACATCACTGGACTCTCCACACGTCAGTGCACAGCAGTATTTGCTTTGAGTATCTCATATTGCTTTGGATGGGTCCAAATAAGCCTGAGATGGAATGGGTAATACACAAATTATCATGCATTAGGGACACTTTCTGAAGATTTAACTTCTGTCAGAAAATGAGAACAGCCTGACCTGTTTGGAGTGAAAGCCAGAGATTTCAACACATTTCTCTCACAGCTCTCAACTCTCATCAAACAGCTGAAAGCTGCTCTGTGAAATAACATCAAGATGTCTGACATCTATGTCAGACTTTCTCTCTCCATCAGCACAGTATGTGTCTTTCAGTACTAAAAGCTGTAAAGGACAATAACCTGAAATACTCAGAGTACACTTTTAAAGGTGAAAAACACAGACTAAAATTTGTACGTGATGGCACAAATCATCGGCTAATAACAGCACTGGTCTGGAAATATCTGTTCTGTGTTTCAAAGACCAATAACACATGAACTCTGGGGAGCACTGAATCATTGAGAGAACACTCCATAAATAAACCTGAATCCCACAAACTATTACACACACACACACACACACACACACACACACACACACACACACACACACACACACACGAACACACACAAACGCACACACACTTTCAACTTCCCACTTTATAGAGAGGCTGGTGACCAACTGAGACTGTTCTGAACAAAACCATCCACTTTCTTCCGTCACACAAAGAGAGGGCAGAAAAAATAAACGTCTAATTCTGAGCAGAGAGGCAACGTGAGGTGTTAAAAAATCAAGAGCAAATACTAAAAGGGAAGCAGAGGTACAAAAAGTGTGATAGAAGATAAGAAGAAAATAAAGCTTGAAAATCTACGAGGGCAGAGAGGAAGGAGAAATACATCAGACAAATGTGAGTGGGACAGCAAAGAGAGGACAAATGAAAGGAGGAAACTTTAACATGAGGATGAAGAGGTAAAAGCATATTTTAACTCATACTGATAACAGTGATGAGACTCTAAGACAATCTAAGTCTGCAATCAATTCTTTTCTACAACACGGAGGAAAGGCTAAGAGCAATTTGTAATTAAAAATGACCACTTTTATACTGCTAGGAAGACTCCAACATACACATCTCCACAAAAAAAACACATTTGTATAACTTTAATGTTGTTTTTATGTGACACTTGAATACACCATGATGCCAGGTCATTACTTCTCTAATAGCTATTTAGCTGACCCGACCTTGAACACATCTTAATGTGACCTTTTTTCCTGCAATTTTAGTAATCCATCGTAGTTACTTTTTGAATTTAAAGTAAATCAGAATTAGAAAGATATGCGCTTAAGTTTGTCAGCCCACCAAAAAATGTGATGAAGGAAGGGAGGAAATAAGGAACTATAGAAGAATGAGAGACAGAAAGGAGGAAGGAAGGACAGTAGGAAGATGGGAAGGACAGGAGACAGGAAGAAAGATAGGAAAGATATGGGATATTGAAGAAATAGGATATGGAAAAGGAAGAAGAGTAGGAAAGAAGGAAAGGAGGAAAGAAGGCATGAAGGCAGGAAAATAAATGGGAGGGAGGGCAGAAGAAAGATAAGGTGCAAGAAATATAGAATGGCACGGAGGAAAGAATGATTGGAAGAAAGTAAGGAAGAAGGAAAGAATGATTGGAAGAAAGTAAGGAAGGAGGAATGAATGATTGGAGGAAAGGAAAGGGAGAAGAAAGAAAGGGAAGGGAGGGATGGAGAAAGACAGAATAAAGAGAGGTCTTATATTTAGGTCAAGTTGAATAAACTAGTATCTACAAATGTTTCTAGAAGGGTACCTACAGGGTCATACACCAACAAAGCCCCCAAATGATGATACTAAGCCAAGGCTGTTGAGGTGGATGAAGTAGTGACAGTAGTATACTATCACTGTCTGTAGAGGCAGCACTGTGGTTTATCAGAAACTGTTGTCATGCTAAAGGCTAGGTATTGTTTTCTTGTGGGAGATTTTGAAAGGGCAACAGGGGCTACTGCTGGGGTGTGTACATTATGAGATTTTCCAGAGATTTCAAATTTTCCTGTACTTCCTACTACCTCCCGTTCTATTGTACAGGAGCCAGTGCCTCAGTGCGTTTGCCCCCGTGGCCTTGATTAAAGTACTCCTCTAAAGACGAGTCAAGAATGACAAGAACAGAGTGTCACAAAGGAGGAGAAAAAAAGAGAGGAGACTGGGTAGTTGACAGAAGATGAGGGAGATTGAAGAAGAGACCAGTCTGTGGAGAGAGGATGTGGAGGAGTGGGAAGTCAAAGGGGAATGGACATGAGAAAATGGAGAGAAGAAGGATGTCTGAAAAAGAAAAGATAAATGGTTAAAAAAAGGAATGACAAAGAAAAAGCGATGAGTTGTAATGAAAACAGAAATGGAGGATAAGAAAGGACAAATTTAAACAGAGGAGATGACAGAGAGAGGTAGAGGAGGGGAAGAGATAGTGGGCAGGAGGCCAAGTGTGTGTGAGTGTGAGTATGCATCCATATGTGTGTGTGTGTGTGTGTGAGTGAGTGTGCATTTGTGTGAGTTCAGAAAAAGTCTGTTGAAAATGCATTGTCAATACAAGCTGAGATATCCATATCGGAGTCAGCAGCACCTCAGCTCCACCGGGAAACAAGCTCTGTGTGCATGTGTGAGTGTATGTGTTTGCGTGAGTGTGTGTATGTGTGTGTGTGTGTGTGTGTGTGTGTGTGTGTGTGTGTGTGTGTGTGTGTGTGTGTGTGTGTGTGTGTGTATGTGTGTGTGTGTTTGCATGAATGTGTGTAGCACCATGGTAAGTCAAAGGCTGTTAAGTGTGCCGGGCTGCAGCAGTTCTGCACCATTCAACACGATCTGTCACTCAGCTGGTGGCACTGACACACACAGGCAAACACACGTAGGGCCTGCACAGACACACACCCTTGCACACAGTCTCACACACTCCAGCTAAAAGGTTTTGTCACACTGAGGGGTTCTTCGACTGCCACACACACGCATCTCTTCCACCCGGATACATTTATCTGACAGTCATGGAGGAGCTGATGCATTTTCACACACGGATACCTTCCTAGATGACCATCGGGGGACTTTTAATGGTCATTAAAAAACACCTTAAAGGAAACAATTATTTTCGCCCTGTGTGGAAATATTATTTTTGTCTAAACAGAATCGATAATCATCGTTAAAAGGTCGTCAAGACAAACAGAAATGAGAAAATGACGCACACTCGCCATGTTGGTAATAGGGTTTACAGTACAGACAGAAATACAGAGGATGCCTCCCAATTCTGCGCAAACAATGCACTCATGCAAATTATTTTCAGACCCACTCTTCGCAAATATTTGCACCAACAGAGACACAAACATCACACACACACATCCACACACAACAATGTAGACACTGACTTGAGTGTTTGTGGAAGGTCGTGGTGTGGTCTGGTGGCTGGTGCGTGACGGTTCTGTTCATGGAAAGAATACCTAATCTAATCAAAACACTGGCAGCTCTCTCTCGCTCGCTCTCTTTCTCTCACACACACACACACGCCAATTTAAACTGGGTATTTTAAGGTGTTTTCAGAAGTGAATTGTATTTGTCACTAAATTGGAGAGCTTTCAGAGCATCGAAAATCTTGTTAGGCTGTGTTTTTGAGAAAGTGGCAGCCAGCATCAGGCTGGAATTCGTTCGCAGGATTTCAGGAACACACACACACACACATAATCAGACTTAACACTTGCTTCAGTTCAGGGAGGACACACCCAGTGCCTAACCTCTCAAGAGGAACAGACTGGATTAATGTGTGCACAAACTCTCTCACACAGATGGATTTAGGGAACACACTCGACTGGATTTGGGGGAGACAGCAGGCAGGATTAGCATGCTGAAGCTAGCATGGAACATTGAGTTTACAATCTACCGGGGACAACAAATTTCTAATCAGTTTTTTTTAAATGTTTTTAACCCTCAAGAGATCAAAGGTGTATAAGTGTTTGTGCGTCTGAGTGTGTGTCCAGGCTGCGTTTTTAAGTCTCTTCTTCCTACAAAGCATCTCACGTTCATTTTGAAGAAGAGGCATGACTGGACCCTGTTCTGCTGCTCTGAAACCCTCCTTTCTTCTTTGCATAAAGTAATTGAATCTGCAGTGTTTTACATGTCGTGACTGGACTTCAACAACAAATAGAGCATGTGAATGGGGGCACTGATGCATCTGCAAACTTTTCATAGCTTTGAACTAACAATAATTCATTTGTGCACCAGAGTGCTGGCCTTCAAACATTGACTAGACTGCACACAAAAAAATAGACGGTAACTAGAAAAGCCCCTTTGGGTGTGTACATTACGAAGAGATTCTTCAGAGAGTTCAAATCATTAATGCTAGTAGCATTGTGATATTATATACAAGGAGCATGTATACTTTTTCAAGTTTAATTTGGTTGGAGTCAAATTGGACTCACTTGAGGACGTGTGCCTCTCTCCACACACAGAGTAAAATCATTCACGCAAATGACTTAAATGTGAAATCGATGTAAAGACGCGATTAGACGCTCCTACTACTCTGGCGGCGCGAATCATGGGAATTGGGTGGAAGCTGAATATGTCTCAACTTGAGCTGATATTCACATTGCGATAACTAATCAGCACGAAGGTTGCTGGGTGACGTATGAAAATGGACGGTTGTTCACTGGTATCTAAAATGGAGGACAAACTGATCATGTTGGTGTGTGGGTGCCGTGAATTATATGATACCTTTTCTTTCAATTACCAAAACTGGAATAAAAAGGAGCTCGTCTGGAGGCAAGTGAGTGAGGAGGTCGGATTACCTCGTAAATTTCAAAAATCCTTTGTCTATCACTTGATCTTGCTGGTTGAATTGGTAGGGATTACCGTTGAAATTACTGTTGATGGGCGAATAAAGCGACTAAATACAATTAATTCACACATCTAGATTCGCACGAAATAAGCAAGTAGATGATTTTACTCGCCCTGGTGTGAGCGCCCCATTAGAGAGATTCACACTGAGGAAGATGTAAGCTATTCTAAAGAACATGGATCATCCACTTCATAAAACCTTGATGGACCAAGGGCTAATGGTGGTGGACGGCTCCTCTCATTTCTTCCATAAATAGTAGATAACATAAGATTCAGGTCAAGTGGGTTTCCCTTTGGGGGTCAATAAAGTTCTTGTATTGTATTGTAATAAAACAATTATATCGTACAGTTTTGTTCTGATATCACCTCTAATCCTCTATTGCAGGAAAGACCCTTTCAATTGTATTTTCTCCTGTAAACCTTGTATGTGAGAAACACGTAAAAAGCAGGAGCTTCACCATCGGTGTGTCTGTCAGTGTGAATGCACAGCAAAACCCAATCCTCTGGCTGCTGTATACAAACGACCTTTCTGCCGTGTTTCAGCCTCAGTCCCAGCTCTGCTGCAGTCCCTGCACACATCAACTCACAGCCAATGCATTCTTGATTAGGCGTGGACACGGTAATTGTTTTCATTGCCTTGGATTGGAACGACATTGAATTTAATGTGGTTCATCGATCTTTTGTTTGGGGAAATTGGGTTTGTTACCAACGTTGTAGATCTCTCCTGGCCCACGTGTTAACCTTTTATACTCTCTCTCCCTCGCCACATTTTTCTCTCCACTATCACTCACTTTATCTCCATGCTCCTCTTTTTATCCTCCCGTCTTGTTCTCGTACCCTTTGACTGAAAAACCCTCCTCTCTGTTTCTCTTCTGTCTTTTGCTTGGGTTTGTACTTCCTCCATGGTTATTCCCCACCTCCTCTTTTTTCCTACTCTACTACCCTAATTTTCTCTCAGTATAACAACTATATTAGCATGATTGCTCATCAGAAACAGCATCAGCAAAACAGTTTACCATTAACAAACAGCTGACAGATCTGAACTCCAAATATTTGGTTTATTTAGTGGATTTGTGTTGCTAAACATCAGGGACAGCGTGCACCAGCTACAGGCACTCAGCCAGAAAGTGGACTTTCTGTTTCCAGCACTGCTTTGACTGACTTGACTAGACTTTTCACCAAATGCACCAAGCCAAATTGATGATGGTTGCAGCTGCACCCAGTTAGACAATGCAAGTTCATGGGCACTTTCTCTGTTTTCTTTTCCCTCTGCAGTCAGAGAGCAAAGCCAACACCAAGGAGAGCACAGAAGCTGTGGACCTGCTGGGCCTGGGTAAGACATGAACAACCTTTTTGAAACCATAAAGCATAATAACTCATTATATTCAGTGACCAACTCTGAGGTCAGCAACAAAAAAGGCAAGGTAGGTTTTCTCTGTCATCATCCCCAACATGAACCAGTTTGTGTTAACTTAAAAGGATATTCCAGCTGAATTTAAGTTATGGTCAAACACCATAACACAGAGTAAGACACCCCCTCGAGAGATGAATGTTGCCAACTTCAGCAACAACCGCACAATAGCAATACACAGCGGTTTACATCCCCACGTGCACGCCTCAACCAAAAAGCCAATCATAGCAACAAATAATGCTCAGAACAGCACCTAACTTCATCAACAGTACATATAGGGTCCCAGCCAAAGTACTAGCTATCAAACATCTTGTTAACTTTGCCTAATTTCTTTAGCAAAGGACCAAACACAACTTACCCACTCTCCTCCAGCAGCTGCTTGTTTGTGGGGGAGCCCTGACGAGTTGATCACCGAGTGCAGCGGAGTATCGCAGCTCAAGGAAGAACATCTATGATTATTACTTCATGGAAATGCAATCAGACTGAGATACTAAGGCAGAAGATCAACTGCGTCTGCAGTGCAAAATGATTATTATGATGATTGTTACTTCATGGCTTGTCAGGGCTGAGTATATATCATACGGTTGTTGACCATAGCTTAAATAAATGCCGGAATATCCCTTTAGGGAGAAGAGATTACCTCAAAAAACAACTGTTTGTGATGCTTTTATATTAATGTTTTTCACTGCATTGCATTCAGGTTGTTTTGTATCCTGAAATGTTAAAACAGTTTTATTTTGAAAAGAACTATAAGCAACTTCCAGTCCAATATGACTCAAGGAATTGATTGGAAAAGATGCACTGTTCATGCATACTACAAAAAGAAAGGGGAGGAATAACTTTGGCTAAATCATGTTGTGATCCAGGATCGATTCCATGACCAATGTAATGAGGGCTGTAGCCTCTGTATGCGTGGGATTTCATTCTACCAACAGAACGAAAACAGCTGTGTGAAATAATAGACTGATTGAGGTAAAGGTTGCTAGAGGATGACAAAAAGCTAAGAAAGCATAGAAGTTGTAAGGTTTGTTTTTTAATACTTCAGAGACCTTATATTGATTTGCTTCAAGAAAAGGATTTACTCACGGGGCAACAACTGAACTGAGCAGAACTAGCAACACTGCCAGAGATCATCTATCGATTGTTTTAAGAAGAGGGTTTACTCAGAACAGATTTAGGAAATTCAACTTTGCAACAATCTGTGCATCCTTTTTAAGTTTACAATACTAGAAATGATATTATGTACATTGTCATTATCAATCTGTCTCTATGAATTATATAATTAAAAAAAAAGACACTGTTAAAAGCAGGTATAATACCAAAATAAATAGCACAAATAAATAAAGATTCTACAGTTTCTGTGCAGATATTGCTACATCTAACTCAGTGATGGCTGCAGGAACCAAGCTATTTTTGTGGTGCTTTGTTCTCCACAACAGGACTTAACACCCTCCCCCAGAATGAACTGAAACACACTGTGCCGAGGAGTCATTGTTTAAAACTGAGGCAGTCATACGATGTACCTCTCTGATGTACAGGGATGCTGGGTAAGGTTGTGACTCACCCCTCAGCCAGCTAATCCATTTAAACCATTTCTCAGAAAAAAGTCCTCTCCTTTAAAAGACAAGTTAACAAACCATGACTGCAAAGAAAAGGGCAAGACTGACTCAAGAAAGGCACAATAAAACATAGTCATTATGGATCAGTAAAGGAAAAAATAGACACTGCACAAACCATGACAGAGGGAAGACGCATCCTCTGAGGCTACCTCATTTCTACAAGGTCACATTTAGGTTATATTCAAGTTATAAAAGCAAACCACATTAATGGCAGCACTTACATGCAGCAAGAATATTCTTTATGCCATAACTCCATTCCTGGAGTTTCTGAACACACATGGTCTCACTCATGAAACATTAATAAATCTGAGCGCAGATTTGCACATAAAAGTCCTCTGTAATAAATACCTACAGGAGCCCAAGAATTACGATTGATCAGCATGTAAAGAGGTGTGAAAATAGGCTTCCTGTGGATCAGGGAGTAAAGGATTAGAAAACTTGACTTTTTTGAGATTGAAGTTGTTTTGGATGAGGTGGAATTAAGAAAAAGGGTTGTTACCTCCGCCACGGAGGTTATGTTTTCAGTAGCGTTGGTTTGTTTGTTTGTCTGTTACCAACTTTATGGAAAAAGTAACAGACGGATCGACCTAAAATTTTCACCAGAGGTGTGTCTCAGCCCCAGGAGGATCCCATTAAATTTTGGTGGTGATCCGGACAAAATTCTGGATACTGAAAAATAAGGGTGTCGTTGGAATTTTCAATGCTGAAAGATAAGAAATGGGCAGCACAGTGGGGTACATGGGTGGCATAGTGGTGTAGTGGTTAGCACTGTTGCCTCACAACCAGAGGGTCGTGAGTTCGTATCCTGGTCAGGGCATTTCTTGTTTAAGGGGGGACATGAGCTGCTTGGCTGAGGTTTGCGCTCTCCAAGTGCTTTTCTAGTATATTCTTCTGTGAGCAGTTGAGTAACACTTGTATCCAGATTACTAATGGCGCACTCTGTAACAGTTTAAGTCTCTGCGTGGGCTTCATTATAAGTCAGCTCCTGTGGTGTGTGGTCAATCAGTCGAGTTGGAAGCCATGGTTTAAGTGGGTAAACCCCGTCTCCTATGAATAGATGGTTCCAGTGCATTGGCTGCTACTTCATCATCAATCAGCATGAAATCTGACTGAAATTACAACTTTTTTATTGAAAATGTGAACAATATTGGACAAAACTCCAACTGAGTCCTCATTTCAGACAATATCTTGTGTATGTGCTTTTATATACTGCTACAATATCAAAATTTGTGCAAGAACAGCTATGAAGTAATAAAGTCATTGGATTTTATTTGAGACAACTGAGCAATAAGTTTTTTGGGGGGAACATGTTCTTTACCTCGTGCATCCATTCAAATGGCATTAACGGCAGAATAGCTGCAAAGATTGAATGCACAGAGGATATGACATTCAACAAAGGTCACAAGCTGGGTTCAAATCTATGACATTTTGAGCACACAGATTGTGTCTTGGCCCGTTAACTACTGGGAAATTCAGCTCTGTGGTTCGTGACCTGAAGAAAAAGAGTCCAGGAGAAAAAGTCGGGGTTGATTCATCAGAAAATATGTAATATACAGTCACCCTCTACTTTCCAAATACAAGCCTATAATAGCTGAAGGAAAGCCGTGCTGACAAAAGAAAGAGCTGGCGGGTAAAGTATTGATCAAACATTCCCAGCCACAGCATGGAGGAGGGAGAGTGATTGCCCTGCTATAAATATCCAATGCTACACACCTTGCAGCCATGTCGAGTGGATGAGATTTCACACATAATCAATAAGTCAAATACGTGGCAGTGTGCCTTCGGCTTTCACACATCCACTCATTCTTCCATCCTCAGTGTCTCTGGTTACCTTACTCTGCAGCCGTCAGTGAGCCACTCTCTGTGCTTGTGTCTGTATCTGTTTATTCCTCTGTTCAGTTTTACTCAGTCTGGAGCCCAATACTGGAATAAAAGTAAATGCAACAACAGAGGATATTGGCAGAAGCATTTTTTACACAAATTCCCCCACTTTAGCTTCTTCTTTTTTTATGCCAAATAAACAAGCCTAGTTTTGCTTGATAATGACAAATGGCATAAAAGAAGCTTTCTCTTTGGCTACAGTCAACATGAAAATAATTTATTTCAGGTTTTGTTGGATTGCTGCACTGTCCCATGGTGATAAATACACTCACAGATGCTCCATCCTGCCAAAAAGACATCTCCCCGAGAGCCACTGAATTAATTCCACAAACTTTTATTGATGGAGCGTCCCTGTTTGTTTGCTTTTTGCCTTTTCTGTCTCTGCATCCCCTCCAATTCTAACTCAGACTCTTTCTGCCTTAATAGTCCTGTCGCTCGAAATTGACACTTGTGTCCAATTAGATGAGCATCATTCTCCCTTCATGTGTTTCCTTTATTTTAGCAGTATTTTCCTAGCTTTACCTTAAGTTAAAATGTTTAACTTCTTTCAGCTGCATATGCGATTTGGAGAAACACAAATTTGTATGTTTTGGCCACAGACAGAGCATCCTCCCCGCTTAATTTGCTTTCTATTCACTTACTTTTGGTTCAAACCTTTTCTAAATGCATGATTAACATATTGATTGTTCTGTTAAACGCCTCAGGCTTCTTCACTCCAGAGAGAAACAGAAAAAGGAAGAGAAAAAGGGGCAGAAATATACAGCTGGGTCCTTTGAAACTGTCATTATTTGCTTCTATTTGAAGGTCATCATTATTTTCCACATGCTTCATCACACTAAGACCAAATAACATGGCCTACATTTGAAAAGGCACTTTTTTTGTGACTCTGCCCTCCATGGAACCAAGTCTGTAACAAGCAGATAAATAATACCACTGCACTGCTTCTAATGCATGAGCCAGGAGAATAGACAAAGACGGACTGAGGGTTTGAAACAAAGTCTAAGGAGCAATCTTAACCAGTGGTTTCTGGACTATTCTTGTAAAGCCTGGATTTTGACCTTGGAGCCCCTGCCAGAATTGGCCACATTTAGAGGAAGGAGCAACGCTGGAGAAGAGGAATAGGATTTTTCACACAGATGGAGGCTTCAGAACTTTGGTCTCTCATAGTTAGGCCAACATACCTAATAAATTCAGTTGGGGGTCGATTTTCTCACGTACATGCTCAATCAAACTGTAACTGCCATAACTGTTCTGCACCTGCTCCAGTGTTCCCTCACCAGGCTTTGAGCTGGAAGTTGAATAGCACAGATGCCTTGATAGGAAGCAGAGTAATAGACAAAACTTCGACAGATGCGGAAAAGATGGAGAAAAATTACTAAACTTTATTGTACAAACAGCCAATCAGATGCTGTATCTGTGACCACCTGACCTGTAAAGGTCCAATCAAAGGCCAGGGTTCCTGGCCTTATCAGAGCAGTGAGGGCAATAATAAGTGTCATTATTCAGCTATTTAGAAGTGAACAGCAGTGTCTAAAGAGGAATGAGTGGTGGTGGATTTATTTGTTCATGTGACCAGAGAGGCTACAGAGCTTGTAAAATGGGGCAAATTGAGGAGTAATTTACAAATATACAAGTGAACCAAGAATGAACATCTGTCATTAATGCCCACTGCAGTCTCTATGGATGCTCTGATTTCCATGAATTGGTCGCGGGGGGGAAAGTGATTGTACAAGAAGCATAAACAAACTGACACGCCAAGTATGGTATACGCAGAGAGATAAATATTAAAGCGAAATATCAGCCATCGAAACTCAGCAGTACACTTTGATGGACCCTTCATTGTTGAAGTGGAAAAAAAAAGTTTTTATTTTGAGATAATTAGAGGGTGTGTGTCATACACCAAATCATCAAGGGACGCAGATTCAACCCTATATACAACCAACCTGATGAGGGCTAGCCTTCACGAACTGAGCTAAACTGGGGCCACTGATCAAAAGATTTTAACACCACAAAGAGACGAAAGAGATTTGGACCACCAACTCGAATTTGCTCGGTTACAACTGACAGGCTGTGTGCAGCAACTAATGATGTCTAATCATGAATACAGTAAGATTAAAAAGTACCCCACTTTAACATGATTGTCGATAGGAATTGACTCAGTGTTGCAGCCGGCCTCAAGTAGCCACATAAGGAACTGTTTTTGCGCTTCACTGGCGTGATTTTTCTGTCCAGGATTTGTTTAGATGTAAATTTTGAATTTAGACAAACAGAGGTTAGTTTAGGGGGGATCTGACTATACCTTTATTAATTACTCTGATGTGAAACTTAATGAAATTCGCAAGTCTTCAAAAAACTCAAAAGTATTTTACTTATATTTTTTATTTCAAACTGTAAAATCAAAGCTAGTGCCCAAAATTTATTTTGGTGCTTCCACATTTGTGAAATACTGAGTGATTCCCTGTAGCAACCGCTGCCTTCAAAAATCTATTTACTATGAGTCCAAAAAATATAACAAAAATACCAAATTATCTGGTCAGTAATTTATGGATATAAAATGACAGAGCAATGAGTGCTATTTTACTGCTTACTCTATTAAAACAAAACTGTACCAGCAGTACGTCAGTTTTCGTCTGCGCTCACACTGTCCTCTGTGATCACTAGCTGGGCACGTGCTTCTTTATTCTGGACTGACTTTCCCAGAGCTTCATTTCATGCCCTACTTGTGAAATGTATTTAGGGAAAAATGGGTTGAATTTGCATACTTTGGGTTTATGGCTTTACCAACACTTCAAAAAACAAGACTGAGAGAATTTTATTATAGACAGGATAGGGAAGTATTTTAACCGCTGGGAACACATGTGAATTTATCACTCTGAAATTTAAACAGCATACTGGGTTAGGAACAATGCAGGACTTCTTAGGGATTTGCATGACCTGTGGGTCCTGTTGTCGTTACAATTGCACTTTTCCTTGTAGAGAGTTTTGGTACTGACTGATTCTACCTAAAAAAAGTTTTTGCCTTCAGGTGTATCTCTGCAGGGATCCTCTCCAGATTGCTGTCAAACCCCTTGAACAGTTTTGGCCTGTCTGTGGAAAAACAAGCCCTGTCGGCACTTCGATTCAGTCAGTTGCCTCTGGGGTAACTTTAAGCTTTTATAGCCAGTTTTGTGGTTTTATCAATCCAAAACTAAATCTGAACTTTATGTTCGACTCTAAAATCTGTTTAAGTGAAGCTTCAACCTCTAGTAGACCGACAGAAAAATCCTCCAGCTTGTGGCTGTCTATAAAGCAAAAGACACTTCAGAAAAGCCCATATAGCCAACCTAGGAGCTGGGGAGTTTGATTCACTGCTGGTCTTTGTCCTATGCTCTGCGCTTACTTGCATAAGCTGCTCTCACAGAAGACACTGGGAAACTCTACATGTTCACTATGTGAGTCTGGTCTTTGTTTATCAGTCGTGTGTGTGAGTGTAACTCAGGTTAAAAGGGTTCATGGTGATCATGAAACACACCCCCGGTCTGAACTGTTGGTCTGTTTCCATGGTGAAGTTGAATGTGTTCTGAAGAATCAGCTCCATTGTGTAATGAAGGGTGGTGGGCACTTTGCCCACATGACAAAGATGATGATGTTGATGAAGATGATGAGGCTCATTTCCATAGTGATGAGTGAGGGAGTTTTTAGTAAGAGCAGAGAGATTAAAATGGTGTGGGAGTAATTGTTGCACATAAAGTCATCATCTTTTCTATTTTGATCTGTAAAGACATGACTCACACAGGTTAGTCTCAGCAGCCCTTTGAGCAAATGTAAGAGTCATAAAGGCCTTTATTCTTCAAGCACTTTTACTGCATTTTACAAAGTGATGGAACTGTATTAAACTTTTATAAGGCATCTGGATATAGCTGTCAAATCTCCCATTTTATATAAGTAATCTCTCGTAAATCTCCTGTATTATAATATAATAATGAAAAAACCTGCATCACTTTAAGGTCAACAAAGTTAGGCCTGTCAAATTTGGATCACTTAATTGTGGTTAGTAAGTCACTGACAAGTGGATAGTTTAGATTTCTTGTACACCTGTCTTAAAATGCAAGGGATACTGGAGCTTGGTTGGGATGGTGGGACAGTTTGCAGTGGGTGCTGGTAAATTTCCCTCATTCCTAAATCCAAAATGTGACAGGTATGGATATGGAGCAACCAGTAAACATCAGAAGTAAAAGATTAGAATTTAAGACATCATGTTTAGAGCTTTAGAGGTGTCATTCAGCCTGTGTTGTGCCCTGCTCTCTTTTTTCACGCTTTTAAAGGGGGGAATTATGGGTGTTTCAACCTTGTGGTTATGTAAATGACCTCTGCTGCTCACTCTCACACAGTTCACTCTCTCCTACCTCTTTCAGACTCTCCATCAGTGTCCTCTCTCTGTATCAGATGGCTGTACATTGTGTGCTATAGGGAGTTTCTCTCTAGACTCCAGGGAAACACGTCTCTCTCTCTCTCTCTCTGTCTCTCTCTCACTCTGCAACAACACAGTTTCCATATGAGGATGCTCAGATTTGGCAAAATAATGTCAGAATTAGTTATTGTGTTCGAGCTCCACAGCAGAAACAAAATTAACATGGACAGCATCAAATCGGACTCCTGGTTTGTTGATAACAATGAAAAAGTCATAATTTTCTGTAAAAGTCAGCGGTATAAGCATTAATATTTGACTTGAAAAAAGAGCGGAGTGTAAAATGCGGTCAGCCGAGCTCAGCACAAAGACAAAGAGGATAAAGCAAAGTGCCAGCCTGCCTCTGTCCAAACTAAAGATTGGCATTTCCAATTACATCACTGTATGATATTCCCTTGGAAAGGTTACAGGGGTCAGAATGGAGCTTGTATAATGTTATCTTTTTAGTATGGGCTTTTCAGTCATGAGCCTAAACTGAGATCAGTGTTATGTTTGTTTCAAGAAAGAAAAAAGGTCAAACACACTGATATTAGAAGGAGGACAATGTGAGAAATCACCACTTTTTCATGGTTATATTACTTGTAATTGCTGTATAAATGCTCACACTGTTACTAAAATCAAGTTACACGTAAACGTTGGCAATGACCCAGTAAGTAATGTCTTATTTTTTTAAATCAGTATTTAACATGGATGTCAATATGAAAAACGGTTATTGAAGCCTTCAACTCCTGTTAAATTCAATTCTCTTCATTTTTGCATGAACTGCCTTCAAAGTTTGAGCTAGGTTCCTTTTGTTTACCACACCTGACCAGTCTGCCCCCATCACTGGTCTCCAGTTAATTTATCACCAAAACTAAAACTGACACAATTTCAAAAACCTTTGCAGTAACACAGAGTAATTAAGTTTTTTTTTCCAAGGGCAGCCGGAGAAGCATAAATTAAATCCAAACTTCTGAGGGAGAGCTCTTATTAGAAATTTCTTGAGGATGTTCCACTTAACAAGCATGCTAATTGTAAACGGGGCTGTGAGGGTTGTTTTGGAAATACCCTTCACATTTACAAGGTCATGTTGAATAGTTCTCATTAGTGACACTGCCTTCACGTTTACTGTTTCTCTCTTTTCACTAATCGCTCTTTATCTGTCTGTTCTTTAATTGTTTATCTGCTCAAACCTGTCTGCACACCGCTTCAGTAGAATTCTAACATTGTTTTTAATAAATCATATTAAGTTGTGTTTTGGTCATGGATTTAAATACTGACAAAACCTTCGAAAGAAATGAACATCAAACACTTTTTACTTGTTAGTTTGTCACTTGAGTATTTTCCATTGAATCTGTAAAACCAGAGCTGATGTGTTATGGATATTTTAAACAAATTAAGCATTATAATGTCAAAAATATTGCAATAATGACCTTTGACTCAGTTGATATGTTTTGAAAAACTTTAGAGCGTCTGAACTCTGTCTTTAAACCTCTCTTTGTCCTCACTCAGATACTCCAGAGGGAGGTGCAAAGAGTTCAGGTGGTGCTGCAGCAGCCGGCGATGATCTGGACATCTTTGGGCCGATGGTGTCCAACCCTCTCCCCTCATCAGGCCCACAGCAAGCTCAGGTAATACACACACACACACACACACACACACACACACACACACACACACACACACACACACACACACACACACACACACACACACACAGGATCTCAGGCTTTCATCATCTGCTACTGCTAGTCACCACAGGCAGACGGCTATAGAGGGGTGCTTAGGCAACTCCCATGATGCAACTCACACAAACACAGGCGTACTTACAAACACAACATGTCCTCTGTACATGCAGACACACACTCTCTCTGAGGATCATGTCAAAGGAAACTGTCATAGACTGTCTTTCATTGAATTAATTTGAGCCGAGGCCTACAGAGAAAGAGATGAAGAGAAACGCTGCGGTGAAAAGAGCAGTTGTGAATGCCGTACAGATATACTGATAGTATTTCTTTCAGCTTTTTTATATTGCATTCATGTCCTTCACTGAATCAGTCTGGTACTTTTTAAGAATCCAAAACTGGATTACAGAATCCAACTCAAATATTAAAATCAAGAAATGCACTGTAATGCATCATGAACCTGC
The DNA here is from genome assembly GCA_962446985.1 of Xyrichtys novacula. Classification (NCBI taxonomy): domain Eukaryota; kingdom Metazoa; phylum Chordata; class Actinopteri; order Labriformes; family Labridae; genus Xyrichtys; species Xyrichtys novacula. The sequence goes on along the minus strand of OY660874.1, from coordinate 16,705,480 downwards.
TGTCTTTAGTCTGTTTAGTGCAGGGGTTTGGTCAAACCAGTCAGAAAGGTCTGGACCCTGGTTGATAGCACATACCCCACCTTAGTACGTTATTTAAGGTCCCACTCCAATTGTTTCTTTTTACTAATTAAAGTGTAATCGGTTTTAAGCCAAAGGTTTTAGCCAAAATCACGTTACCTGTGTCGTTTTCAAGGGCTTTTCTTCTGCAGAGCTCCAGTAGCTCTTAAGCAATTCGCCTTTAAGTCGTGGGCGGAGACAGCGCTGCTCTGTACTCTTCTACTTGAGTTAGCTTGCAGCCTAACATTGCCAGTGTAGAATTAGCAAGTAACATAGGAGCTATTCAGCTCTCAGATGCTAATGTCTTTAGGGACACGATGAAAGACAATATCATAAATAGCTTTCTTACGGGCATTTCAATCCGCTAACACGCATGCATGTTCCATGATCATCCTCTGTATTTCTCCGAGCCTAGCCTGCATAGCTCTGCTCCTGGGGCAGAGCTTGGATTTGCTACATAGGAAATCTCGTTGTATCTGATTCTGCTGTTTGGGTCTGCCAGAGATTCACAGCGATTGAATGCAGAAATACTCAGAAATGCAATTTTGCATTTAGTTGTCTCATGATATCTCCTCTAGTATCAGAAAAATATGACAACAAGAAAAACATGATTTTCATTTTCACAGGCTTGAATATTATATCCGTTAAACTTACCCTTGCTTCAGTACCTTTCTCTTACCCTTTTCTCTCTCCCTTTACTCTGCTCTGTCACCTCTTCATCGCCACTCTTGTGGTGATGAAGGTGCACCACGATCGTTTCTATGTAGCAGAAACCCTGGAGTTGGACAACTTGTCAAGGATGTTTGTCCATGTAAAGAGGAGATTTTTTTTATAACTGGACCAGAATAACAACGTCCTGAAAGATGAATATTTCTGTAGTGTCTGCAGCAAAATTTGAAGAATATGATATTTAAAGAGCAGCAGTCCGAATATTGGTTGTTGGTAAGTAAACAAAAATGTGTCCCTGTGTTGTAGCCTAAATGTCACTGAAAAAGGCCTCAAGCAAGCTCTCAGGAGGCGCCTCTTATGATATAACTCAATAAAAAAGAGGGTATCAGCTTATCAAGAGTATCACTAAAAAGTCTAACCATAATTAAACTCTTCTCGCCGCCCCGGGGCATGTTTCTGTGTGTCAAAGACAAATTAAAGGCACGCTCTCTGTAATTTTATTCATATTTTAATTATTCAAAGAAAAAAATGCAGGTAGAAGAGATGCATATGCATATCCATCTCATCTCTACCTCGCTCCCCATCATATCTCCACATCCCTCCCTGGGAACCGCTGCTGAATGAATCATTTTCTCATCCGCATATATTGATATTTTATTATTTTATATCTATTTTTTATAAAGATAAGCAATACTTCAAATGAAACTTGGACCAAACACAATAACTTCTACAGACAGTAGTGACAGACAATCCATCATAGTTTCCTTTGTCTCAAACCATAAAAATAGCAGCATTGTTCTGAGCAAATTTCCAAGTGAACATAGTGGGTGCTACTGTCTACTGGTGTATTGGTGGTATGTTGGATGAAAAGTGTTTAAAGACAAAGTGCAAGCAAAGCCTGTGAGCCTGAGCTCAGGGCCACCGCGACTTCACATGGGCAGGTTTTTTGCTCATTTAGGGATTTAGACTTAACATCCAATAAAAACTACATATGCATACAGTACAGGCCAAAAGTTTGGACACACCTTCTCGTTCAATGTCTTTTCTATATTTTTTTATATGACTGTTTACATTGTAGATTATCACTGAAGGCATCAAAACTATGAATGAACACATGTAGAATTTTGTACTTATAAAAAAAGTGTGAAATAACCGAAAACATGTTTTATATTCTAGTTTCTTTAAAATAGCCACCCTTTGCTCTTGATGACAGAAGTACCTTGTCAGGGTTACTTCAGGCACTCCTGTGAAGTAAAAACCATTTCAGGTGACTACCTCATGAAGCTCATTGAGAGAACAGCTAAAGTTTGCAGCGCTATCAAAAAAGCAAAGGGTGGCTACTTTGAGAAATCTAAAATATAAAACATGTTTTCAGTTATTTCACACTTTTTTCTTAAGCACATGATTCCACATGTGTTCATTCATAGTTTTGAGAATCTACAATTTAAATAGTAATGAAAACAAAGAAAATGCATTGAATGAGAAGGTGTGTCCAAACTCTTGGCCTGTACTGTATGCAAAAAAAGCTGTAACATTTGCAGTTCAGCATAGACATATTTAGAAATTTTTGTGAGCATTTACAATTTTTTCCCACAATACTTTGAGCTGTTTTGGGATTTAAAAGTGAAATTCTCAAATCACAGTGGCTGCAAATTTAATCCACATTTATTTCCAAGCTGGGAGACTTAAATCTTTGTCTGACCGCTCTTAATCAAGCAGAATTAAAATGATGACTGACACAGTTCTGGATAACATAATATTCATGCTGCTTTCAGTGAAAACAGATCAGAGATATTTGAAACAAATAAAGAAAATCAGCATGTTTCCAAAGAGTGTCTGCAGCTGCACTGGATCTTCAGCCTCTGGGTAACAGGAGAGAGATGAAAACTGACAGCCTGGCAGTATTTTTCAGGTATTTCTCTGAGGGCTTTTTCTCCTCCACCGTTTGCTCTCAGGAGATTGAGTGAAGCTGGTTGAATTAAACATTTTCAGAGAGCTGTGTTGAGTTTAAAATGCAGTCCTTGTCTCTCCAGCGTGGCCTCTGACCTCTGCTCAGCTGGAAATGAGAACACACATTCATGCAGAGTCACATTTGAACTCCATGTTTCTATACCTTAACTCTTAAAAAATACATATATGTTCTTACGCACCTTATGAAGATGAGCAAAACCAAAAAAAACATGACATCTTACACTATGTACCAATTCATAGTCGATATTTCTTTGACTCTCTGACCTTTTCCTGGTTTAATATTGAATATCTCACTTTGACACACACACACACACACACACAAGCACACACACCAGGGACCAGACCAGAGAGGGGCTGCTGGGGACCAAGGCATGAAGAACAATTATGGGCTGTTGTAAGCCTCCCCTCTGTTACAACCAGCCTCCCACTTTCCCCCTCATCTCCCCCTAGTCCTAACCCCTTCTGTGACTCCATCTACTGCAGCTGTCTGTCCACCTCACACCCCCTCTCATCTCCATACATCCATTTATCTCACGCTCTTCTCCTGCATCTGCTCTGTGAACAAACCTCAGGGACAAATCTCAGAGCTCCGCACATCTGTTGTGAAATATTCAGCGCTAACATCCTGTTTCACATCCTGTTCACATATCTGATACCTACAAAAATTTGGAGTTGGCAATAATCTGAACACTTGAAGCTAATGTTTTAATAACGTTATTCCAAACTGCTAAGAACAACTCTACTGGGCTTACTCAAGTATATGATATTCAGAATCGCAGCTTTAAAAAACTCAGATCAAACCCTGTTGACTTGGGTGGTCCAGCCTTAAAATGTAACACCCTGATTAGCATTAGTGTCACTCATGTCTTCAGTCACATGTCAGGGAACCAAAAGAGAAAATCAACAATAGAAACAGAAGAGGATGTTTAAAAAGGTGGAGCTTTCTTGTTATACCAAGGAAACGTGTAGAGCCATTAAGATGAGGGTGTTTTCATCCCTACATCCCATTTTAGCGTCTCACCAATGTTTGTGGATTTTCGGGTATGTGATATTGTTAAGTCAGTGAGACACATTCATCACTCCCAACCAGATACCTATTGGTAAGTGGTTGGGAGTGATCTATATTGATTTGTAATTAAGGTAGATCAGAAACATGTAAAATTAGGTGAAACTGTGTACTCATGACAGAATAGTTTGTTGACATTGCCTCATCATCATTTACATACCCTCTCTCTCATGGTCTAACCCTCTCTCCTCCTTCATTTCTATCCCACTTCTATCCCACTGTGTTTATCCTCCATTATCACCCCTATATCTTTTCATCATCCTCCATCCTTCCATTTTCATGTCTCTGGCTGTCACTCACTTTTCACTCCGCACATAAAGTACTACTCCTCTCCTGCTCCTCTTTGTCCTTCATGTGTCCTCTTCCTGCTCTCCTTTTTTATTCCATGCATCCTCCCCTTATTGTCCTCTACTCCCTCACTGTTTTATCTGTTATTTCTTCAGGCCCTATTAATCAGTGTCAGACATGTGCAAATATGTGCTCGAATAAGACACTGTGTAACTGAATGAACTTGGGTTAATGCCTCAGTGTGTATAAATTTAAATACAGCCGAGGCTGTGTTCGTACGCAGCACTTTGCTATTTTATCAATGTTTTAAAACCGCAGAGCAAATGATGAAACGCTGAGGCTTTTGAAGCTCATCGTTAAAAATGAAGGGGTCACAGAATATGGATGAAATAAAAAGTTGTGAAGAGGTGTTAAAAATAAATGATTTCAATCTTCAGACCAACTGTGGATATGAAAATATGTGTGACTGACTTAATGATGGTAAATATCTTCAGGGCAGAGTGCAGTAGGTTTTTACATGACATCAGATGTGCTGCTTTGGGCAACAATAAATTGTAAATTTTTAAAGTTGTAAGAATACAAAAATATGAGGATTAAATTGTAAAATTCTAAGAAAAGACGCCAGTGGTAATTTTGGCAGCAGTTTAAGATTAAGTATTAGTCATGGGACTAAAATGTCTTTATGTTTTAGTCAATATTTAAATTATTTTTGCCTTTCAGAGTTTTAATCACACACTTGCAAGTACACACACTTACACAGAGGGCTGGATTTAGGATTCAGCAGGCGGAGATTGCTTTACAGCTGTGATTAGCTGGGTGCAAGAAGAAAGAGAGAGCTGGCAGCCTGCTGATTCGTGCAGCTATTAACCTGCATCAGGGAGCGCGCGCCTATCTGCAAATATGTCAATTATAAAAATATGATTACAGCCATGTAGGAGGGGGAGGATTTGTGTTATCCCAGCTTTTCCTCATTTCTCTCCCTCCCTTTTACACACATTCTGTCTTTCTATGTCTTGTCCTTGGTTTTCATTTATTCTCCACTCTGAGAAAGCGTACCTATTACAAGGGTTGATCTGAGAAGGACTGTAGAAAACTAGAAAATTATGTTTACATTATGATGAGATTCTTCAGAGATTTCAAATAATTAATACTAGTAGCATTGTGATGTTGTTTGTTTTTTCGGCTTTGTCCATTGACTTGAAAGCCAAATCTTTCTGCAGTTTTTCACAACGGAAAAAATGCTTTGGATGAGTGTCGGAGAAATGAAGGATTGGAGCATGATGTCCAAAAAGCCTGAAGCAACTGGTGCATAGACTGGGAGCTCAACCACTAATCAGACATCTGATCAATTATAGCCCCAGGAGAAAAATAACTACCTTTGATCTGATTTTAGGTATTTTTTTCCATGCACTGCACTGTAGTCAAAATTTAGGTGACATTGTGTGTCTGCAAGATGCATCTATCCTCATCATCCTTGAATGTTTAAAAAAAAAGGTTCCAGTCTGTGTCTTTGTTCATCAGAAATTTTATTCAAGTTGACAGTCATTGAGCTGTGTAAGCACTGCAGCCTGATATTGAACTTTTCTGAAGTCTGTTTTTGTGGGTGTTAAGCTGCTTCAACTCACCATAACATAATATCGACTGTTCCACCTCCATCTGCTCTCTTTCTTCTGTTTTTGCAGAGCTGTCTGAAACTTGTCTAAACTTTCTGGATCTTGTTTCTTTTTTCTCTCGTGTGCTCACTTTCATCTTACCAAAGACATCAATCTCCTACTGCATTAATAATTACATATGTATTCAAGACTGCAAGGTTTGTCCATCAAGATCCAGTTCCAACTCTGATCTAGTTGCAAATTTATGAGATTCAAAGGTTTTGATGAGGAACATAAGCAGTGCATCAACAGTGCAATTATCATCTGGGCCACCTTGCCCAAAAGAGGGATTTCGGTGTACCCCCAGGAGCAAACCTAGTAGGGGTGGTGGATGGTGAATGTCTGGTGGCCCAGCTTTCCTCCATGGGGCCCAGCCAAGCTCAGCATGAATAATCAACATGGACCCTGTTAGCTAAAAATCTGCATGAATGGGGGTTGGGCGCAATGTAAGCCAGGTGGCAGTCAAGGCAGTAGGCCTGGGCATGCTGATCCTGGTTGCATGGATGGGTTCTTGGGACAGCCCAGGTTGGTTAACATGTGTTACATTTTTTTCTTTAAAAAGCTATTTTCCTCCACCAACGCCAAGTCAATGGACTCAACATCCATAACCATTAACAACCAACATCAGAGAACAGGTACCCAACCCTGATTGCAGAAGCATGAGAGACGCAACATATGAACTCATGAGAGAGGCCTCATATACACTCAACACTGTATTTTCCTGCTGACTCAAACATTTGGCCTCTCTTTTGAAGTATTTTTGGGCGATTTTAGCCTTTATTGATAGAACAGTGTGGACATATGGTGAGACAGAGAGAGGAGGGTGGACATGCAGCACATGGTCAGAGCCGCACTCGAACCCTCGACTGCTGCGGGGACCGTGGTCCCCATACATGGGGTGCACTGACCTGCTCAGCCATCTGTGCGCCCCCATTTGGCCTCTCTTTTGCGACATGATCTCTGAAGCAAGAAGGAAGAAGTATGCACCAGTGAAGTTTGCATGGAGACCAATGGTTTGTGTTGCAAGAGAACATTAGGGATTGCAATGGTGGCATCTCAAAACTCAGTTCAGTCAGGATCACTTTCGTCAACATGAATTATTCAATGCAAGCAATTCTTAACATTTGGTGGAATGGCTCTGTTCTGAGAGTTCACTGCCCTTCCATGCACTTGCAAGTAATGCCATGGCTATAAGAAGGGGTGAACCTTCCTCTCCCTTTGGTGTGCATAAATGAAAAGCCAAAGGCAGGGAAAGCAGCAGCAAAAGAAATCCCCCAAAACAACCATACCAGGCAACTCTCTGCAGCCCCCATGTGCTTAAATGAAAGTGCCAACTAGGGGGGGTGGGAGAGCAGCAGCCAAACAGCAAATAACTATAAACCAGCCTAGCCACCTCCATAAGCTTTCACAATGGCATCAGCAAAAGCAGCAGCACAGCTTCACAAAGAATCCAAGAGGACTGACATTTCACGTAGCAGGATATTTTTAGCCTTTACAGATAGTATGTTATTGTAGATAATATGCAAAAAAATTTCATGAATACGTGGCAGAATTATTGCACAGCCAGCAGTTCACAGAGCACTCATAGCTATTTGAGCATTAAGGATGGCTTGAGCCTCGGGCTGGAGGTAATGTTCGTAGGCTGATGAAACCCATCGACCCATAGCCTTGAGTGTTGAGACAGGGACAATGGATGATGCAGTCGTAGCTGGACCTATATGAAGGGAATGAGCAGAGTAGTGCTCTGGTGGGAGCCCACAGCAGGCAGAGGCAAGATGAAAACCACATTCTGGATTTCGGTTTCCCCTCCTCTGTGACAAAGAGAGGCTCTTGATGGCTGGCCTGTAGCCGGCATCTCGGCTAGCAGGATATAGAGGGGAAAAGGACAAAAGGCAGAGCAATTTTGAGAAATAAAAATACATGTCCTTTTTTTTCTCTATCAGTTTTAGAGTGTTTTAGAAATGAAGTGAAACAGTCAGGCTTAATTTCTATGTCAGCAAAGGTGAGGTCATGATGAATCTGTGCGTATAGAGAATAGAGATCTCACCACGTCTGAGAAATCCATAGAAAGCTGTGAAGAAGACTGTTTCCAATAGCAAATCAGTATGAGGACCAGAACAACCAGCCCTTAAATATGTGATTAAGGTTTTTTGAAGTGGGAGAGTAAAGTGGAGACGTTCATCTTTGTCTTGCCCTCTTAAGGCTATTGAGACAGGAGTCGAGTAGATGAGTTTTCAAGCAGGCTGGCGGTGGATGGGTTCAGACAGTGCAGATAGAGCTGAATTCCTGCTACAAATCCTTTTATGGAGTATGGCAATATTTTGAGTGAGTCAAAACAGTGGACAATGAAAGCACATACAATAGATATATTTACAGGCATTGAAGCTACAGAGAGGAAGTACAAAAAAAGGTCAAGTATTCTGCTAATCCAGCTCACATATAGCAGGCAGCGGAGAGGATATACATCTCCACAATCTACAATGTGTAAACGTCAAAGTCTGAGCACGTTAAGATTATCACTAGATTGGCGTCATTACCTGTGAGGATTTGGCTCAGCAGATTTGGTGAGATTGCTGCACCAGGGGGAAGATTGTTATCCCAGTTGAGACAGGGACTACACTTCCCAAGGTCCTCCTTTGGACGATGACTTTGTTGTGTGTTCTCACAGTAGTTAATCATTGAGCAAGATGAGTGCAATTATAATGGTGGAGATGGAGGAAGTCTGCCCAGCATGTGCTGAACCTGATTTTTTTAGGCTTGATTCCTGGAATTCATATGGGCTAGTGATGACTGGATCCTGGATAAGGCTGTCAGGATGGGGTTTTTGTCAAGGTCTGCGGGGCTGGCAGCTGGAGTTGGGCCTTGCTCCCTTTGGACGGCGGAGGTAGTACGGTGGCTGAAGTTGGAACTGCAGCGAAACTGCAAGAGCTGTGTTTTCTTTTCTCTGAGGAAGAGAGATCTGCCGGTGGGGACTCAGTTTGAACACTTTCCATGTAGAGAGTGAAAAGCTCTTTATGTGAAGCACCAACTTTTTTCTTTTGTTTTTCTACACACCAATGAGTTTATTTGATTGTGTTGAAGTTTTTCTGCATTTTCTTCTGTACTTTAGGATGAAGCACGGTGAAAGAGAAAAGGGAAAGGGAACATGAGAGAGGTAGAGAAGGATGAAAGAAGAGGATGTAGGAAACGGAGGCAAAAGAAAGTGAGAAAAGTGAAGCATGAAGGTCGAGTGAAGTGTGACACGGAAGTGAGTAAGTGCAGCTGAATACAGGGATGGGATAAGGGGTGAAGAAAGTAGTTTAGGGATTAAAAGATGAGGTAATAAACTGATCAGCTTCTTATCCTTCTTCCTGATTGTTTTCCTGCTTTTCTGTCCTACATCCTGTTCCTTACTGGCTCTCTCTTTCTTGAATTCAGATATCCAAGGCAAGCTTTGCTTTTGTTTTCTGTAAATTAGCACAAATTCCCTCAACACACACACACACACACACACACACAGAGAGAGAGAGACGGAGAGACAGAGAGTGAAAGAGAGAGCCCAGTGTGGTTTGAAGCCACAGATGGTCTATCAGAGGGGAGTGTTTGAGCGTTTCAAGTAGTGATGGGAAAGCGTAGATGTGTGTATGTGTTTGTGTGCATGTGTGTTTGTGAGTTAGTGAGTGTGTGTGTGTGTGTGTGTGTGTGTTGGCTCTAGAGGTCTATGAATAGAGACAGTGAGGAAAAGGCTGTCAGAGTGGTAATTCAGAGCTCTGGCTGCTCCCATCAGCACCAACATTGGCTGTGAAGAAGAATGGAGCCTTGTTGGAGAGGCTTTCTGTTACACAATGTGCTGCTAGGAGCCCAGCAACACACCACACACTATGCAGGCGATCTGTGAGTGCGTGTGAGAGAATCCAAGCGAGACAAAGTGAAGTGCAGTTGCACATGTGATGGCCCTCTGTTGTTTCTTCTTTCATCAGAAGAGGCATTAGACTGATATATGTCTGTGTTTTACATTGTGTGCCACCTGTTCTGCTTGTAGCAGCATATCTGCTGGATTGCTCTGCTATCCTTTCAGTGAAACTGGAGCTGATACTCCTAGAGTGTCAGAGAGTGTCCTAGATGGTTACAGAACCTCTAGTGAGAAACCAATAGAGGTCTGAATTTCAAGAAGACCTAAACGAATTCTACCATCCTTCTAGACCCTAATCAAACTTCAATAACGATGAAACAGCATCTTGTTTCATCACCATTAGATCTATAAATTTCTTTCGCCGACTGTTCAAAGTAAAACAGGTTGGAGTCCAATGCTTCTGATTCAAAACCATTTTTCTACGACAGCTCGTATAAGCATAAACAAGGCTAGAGCTTGACTTTGCTGCATGCCTGAACTGGCACTGCACTCAGTTTATCTAGCAACTGTCAACTAGCTCAAGGGCACCCTTAAACAAATCTCTAAAATAGACTCTTTAGTAGGGCGGTAAAGACCTAGTCACCTGGTCAACTTTTTGGTCGATACATGATGAGTCGACCAAAATTCTGATTGGTTGACTCGATTTTTTTCAGCGTCAATTTCACAGGTAACAGCCTGTCTCGAACACCCCCCTTGTTTTCACCATTTTGGATTCGTCCAACCCACCGGAGACCGGCTAGAGACAGGGAGATTGAAGAGTGTCTACATAAATCAATGTCTGGTGGTTGGCTGAATATTTATATTTTAGCCTTCTGCGTTTGATATCCTTCTTGTGCTGATATCAGTAAAATTTCAGGGTTTTGGTTCCACCAAGAATTTCTTTGGTTGATGACAGCCCTGCTCTTTCAGGCATCATTGAACAGATTATACACAGATACTCAATGTTTTCCAGAGAACAGACCCTCAGTGAACTCAAGGGTACCTTGAAAACAGACAAAGTCAGAGTATGTAACGTGAAACCATACCTTTTTATGATATCTTACAGACTCTTGGCTAAATCAGGTTGAAGACCTATGAAGCTGGTGAGGGTAGCGAGGATAAGCTCAGCAGTAAGTCATAGAGAAAAATGAACTTAAGTCCTTAAAACTGCGGGATATGATATTAAATCTTTGTGGGGTTGCATTTGTAGGTTCTCATTCGTCCAGGTCATGGTTATCCAATTCTTCACTGAAAGGGCAACTGGTTTTGTTTGAGGTTCTTGACGATGTTCCTCCTCTCCTCCGCCAGGCTTCTTCAGTTCTTAAGTGACTGCGGCCAAAGTTGGAAATCTATAGCCTCTATTGGTCATGGATTGGATTGAAACGTCTTCAAACGAGTCCAGTTGCGCTTTAACGAAGAATTGGATCCCTGTAGGGTTCCTTAAAATCTCCGCTCGCTGAAGTGGCCATACGTCTGCAAATGTGCAGTGAAACATTGTTGACCATATCTCAGTTGAAAGTTAATTAAACTCAGCCCACCTCTGAGCGCTTTTCTCCGGATAAAACTCCTCATGTTGCCCTCTACTTTAATCATTTTCAGTGATGGTCTTATCACACGAGTTCAGAGCTGGTTCAGTCTATCTGAGTCATGCTGTCCGTTCCTCAAACATGTCCTGAAGACAGTGCTGAATGCTGGGTGATTACCGCACTCTTAGAGGGATTTGAAGTCTGTAAAGTGTGTTTTTCAGCAAAAAAGGCTTCTGCGGGTGACTGAGTTGTTTAATGCAGCTCTCTGCCATCACACAGATCACGTAAGGACACCTCTTTTCACCTTCTGTTCACTCCCTCCGCTCAGAGGCAGGTATCATGCTAATGTGCTGCTGCTATTAATGGAACAAGGCTCTATCCTGCCTGTGCGGACACCTGACTCACCTTAACCAGCTTCACTTGAGAGGAAAATGGACGCTGTGTGTGTGCGTGCGTGCGTGCATGCGTGTGTGTGCGTGCTGGTAAGATAAAATCTTTTCTGCATTCCTTTAAAATAATTCTCTCCTTCTCTTCTTGTCTTTTCCTCTCTCCCCCCTTTTCTATTTTTACCCACTCGCCTCCTGTTTGTCAACCAGGCCACCTTCCTCCTCTTCTAACTACTGGTAGAAAACTGGTCCTTTCTCTCTCCACCTCTTCTTCTCCTCTGACTTTCCAGCAGCTATTCTTTTTGTGTCCCACCTTTCCTCCTCCTCCTCCTCCCCTTTCTCGCTCTTAAGGGAAGTCAGCAGGGAGACAGAGGGGAGCAGCTCTGCCTGCTAAGCAGTTGAGCACAACAGACTCGCCATCATCTTTGTGTGTCTGTATGTGTGTGTGCGTGTTGGTGTGAACACTTAAGTGTTTGTGATTGGCTAAGAGGGTGTGTGTGTGAAGGGTTGTGGTCTACTTGTGACATTGAATTCAAAATGGTTCTCCATACAAGATAATGCGTATATGTGTGTGTGCGTGCGTGTGTGTGTGTGTGCGCGTGTGTTTCTGTTTATCATGCTGTCTCCTTATCTTATTCATGAACTCCAGCTGACTGTCACCTCCCCATCTTCCCGTTCCCTCCCCCTCACACACACTCTCTCACACACACCCAGATTTAAAGTCTTAAGCAGGTGTTACTTTTTCTGGCAGCTTCCTCAATTAGAAATAATGTATGTGTGTGTTTGTGTGTTTGTGTGTGTGTCTAAGAGGTTTAGAAGTAAAACGGGATGGTGCATGTAAGCAAACACTGACCTGTGTGTTTGTGTCTGAAGCAGTTTCATGTCTACCTCTCCCGGCATCGGCCTAATTAATGTCATCCGTCTAGCTTACAGTGACAGTGCTTTCCCTTTGTGTCTCCTTTCTTTTATTCACTTCCTGCACATCTCCTTTTAGTTATTATCTTTCTCTCAACCCTCAGTATGTTTATAGGCTGTGTCCCCTTGACTGAAACTGAATTTTTAAAGGCCCAGAGTCAAAGTCAAGCATGAAGTTTCCAATCGGCAATGATTTAGGATGCCATGTCATTTGCTACTGGTCTGCTCTGTTATTTTAAGACCATGTGCCCAACTAAGTGGCTGCAAAGTGTGGTCTCTCTAAATTTCCTGAAATTTTTGCTCTATTTTTCCATATTTTTGTTGTGTATTTTGTTGGCTGCTAATGGATATTTCTTCTGGGAGAAGAGTTTACTCAAGAGAAGAGCTTCTTTCATGGAGACAGAGCAAATCTGGACAATAACATCTAATTCCAGAAGGCATCAGGGGGCGTTATTGTGGTTGCTGTGCTGGTGCACAAGTGAAGGCAAGGTTGAAGGCTAGGAATTGATGAATAAGCATCTGATTTGAAGAGGAGACTGAAAATGGCAATGCTGGAATACAAAGAACATGGATCATCCACCTTATTGATGGACCCAAGGGCCAGTGGTGGTGGACGGCTCCTCCTACTTCGATGCATAAGATCTTTTGTGCCCACAGCCATCAGACTGTTTAATTCTGTAAATAGCAGATGACATAAGACTCAAGACAAATGAATTTCCCTTTGGGGATAAATAAAGTTCTTGTTTTGTTTTGTATTGTATTGATCAAGGCCAGAGTCAACACAGCCGAAAGTCTACCAGCAGATTTTAGGGACATTAATGCTTCCATCTGCCGAGATGCTGAACCCTGCCCACAACACCAAAACTACCAGAAACTGGTTAGCTAACTATGGTATTACAGTGCTTGATTGTCTGGCAAACTGGTCCGACCCAAACCCCATAAAGGAGCGCTGGAGTGTCATCAAGAAAAAAAACACACTCCAGTCAGTCGGTTGATTAGTCCATCCCAAATTTTATTGATTAAGCACTTGCACATGTTACTTTCATTATAAAAAAAAAGAAAAAGCTTTATTATTTTTATGGACAGGCAATGATTATTGAGAATCTGTTTCATCTGCTGTTATGCAAATAGGAGAGGGTATGAAATTAGAGAGACAGACCCTATTAAGGAGTCTGATTCTTTGTTGAAAGGGCAATTGGACTTGTTTGAGGTTCTTGAAGAACACTTGAGCGCATGTTTCTGACCAAACTCTCAGAAACAGACTCTATGAAGGCCCCGCATTTGCAAGTTGAGCCTGTGATTACAGCCTGATTGGCATCAGTCAGAAACACCAGAATTGGCAGATCCACCATTGGCACCCTTTTCTCTTCACAGACGAGAGCAGGTTCACGCTGAGCACATGTGACAGACGTGAGAGAGTCTGGAGATGCTTTGGAGTCATTTAAAACAAAGACAAGTCCAGATGCGGGAAAATCAAAGCTAATGATCACTTTCAAAATGAAGGCTTAATATACATTAACGAGAGAAACGTCAGGATTAAACAACACCTTTATGTATGAAGGAAATGTTCACGTGATTAATGAAATCCACAAACAGGATTATGAAAATGCATGTAATATTAACAAGACTGTAGACTTGACTAAGAATCCAGATACAAATTGGTGGATATGCCCTCTCATATTGAAGACCTTCTGCACTGTCTACATTTGGAAATTTAAGGAACATTTTACAGTCTTAAACACTCTGCACCTAAATTAATTCTGCATTTGAGTCCTTGCTTATATTCGGACAAGGCAAGCACTAAAATAACTTTTGTAGATGTAGCCATCTTGTTTCTGCCTCCGATTTTGCTTTTTTCTGACTTGGTAACTGAAACGCTGGTAACTTGGGTGTGACGTCATTCACAACTCCGACATCTGACTTCTGAGGTAACTCGAACGCAGTATAAGATTTTATAAGGACCCACAGGAATCCTGCTGGCTGATCTGCGTCAGCATGTCAAAAGTATCCCGCTCCGCTTTGAGTGTAAACAGCTGATCATTGTTTTATCCCTGCATGTGTAAAATGACCAGGAACCAGTACACCATGCAACACGTGATGATGAAGAATATATGTAGGTTGATATTTTGCATATTTCATGACTTTTCCTCTTTCTATATCTTCTCCTGTCCATCACAGTCTGCCTCCGGCACCGCGGCAGCAGCTCCAGCGGCGGATCCCTCCACCTCCTCCTCGGCCTCTTCCTCTACCTCTACCTCCACAACCACAAAGGCGGAGCAGAAGAAGCTTTTATCTAAAGACTCCATCCTGTCTCTGTACGCCAGCAGCTCAGTGGGCTCAGTGGGCAGTCAACCGCAGAGCCAGAAACAGCCTGCTGCGGGACAAGGTATCACACACATAAATACACACCTGCACACACACACACTCACCTTCACACAGTGCAAGTGTTAACCCTTCATAGCCCATGCTGAGGCAGTCAGGCTTCATCGTCTCATCGGCTTTTTACTAGTTTGTTTACAGCACTGATTTCACTCCGAGTCTGAACTTCACCTTTTTGTCTTTACTGCATTCATGATTCAGTGACTGCGGCTGTAACCTTCCAGAAGTGTGACTACTATAGCATCAATGCACCCACGCCAGCATAGGTGCACTGATGCCTATAGAAATGATTGATCATTAAGTATAACCAAAATCATGCAGGGATTTTTGTAACTCGTCTTTAAAACAAAGGCTATATACTTAGATCTTAAACTTTACTGTAGAGCTGCTCGATTATGGCAAAATTACAAAAGAGATTTTAAAAAAGATACAGTCTTTGCTGTAGATGAAAAACAAATCAACATGGTTTTTCCATCTGAACAGGTGATCCTGGTGTGTGTCAAGATACCTGTAAGAGCTGACCTGAGTCATTCTTTCACGCTAAATAAACACTGGAGTTTGATTTTCTTTCTGATCAAGTGTTCAGCTCCATATCTTCAGAATTCTTTACAATTTAAATTAGGTAGTTTATATCAAAGTACTAAACAAAATTGTAAAATAAGTCCAGGGATTTATTTCTCTGTGCTGAACACTAAGGATAGTTGTGCCACCTTAAAAATGAAAGTATGAAAGATCTTGAAGGACTGCTGATACAGGTGCAGTTTAAAAGATGAAAATGGCCCAAAAAGGTCCACCTTCACACATTAAGTGTATTTCAAGACTTTTTTTTTAATCTTGATGATTACAGTATACAGCTTACAAAAATAAAAAAAAATCCACTCCTGAAAACATAAGAATATCAATAAAAAAGGATTAATATTCAGGAATGTGGACCTTGTGGAAAATTCCCTTCATTTCTGCTCTCAGTTCTTGTTCAGGGCTCCCTTCGCATGAATTCCTGCATCAGTGTGACATGTCATGGATGTGACCAGTCGGTCTTACTGCATTCCAGGTCTCTCTGATAGCTCCTTCAGCTGGTCTGTATTGTTGCTCTGGTGTCTCTCATCTCTCGCCTGATGAGCCTCCAAAGATCCTCTGTGGGGACTGGGTCAGACCTGTTGGCTACACAATCAAGCACAATAATACCATGGTCAATAAACCAGGTTGTTTTGGCATCGTGGGCAAGGTCCAGGTCCTGCTGGAAAAGGAAATCTGGATCGCCATAAAACTTGCATGAAGGTCTCTAAAATCTCAGAGTAGACTCTAGACTTGATAAGATACAGCAGCACATGACATACCCCCCCAAACCATCACAGACTGTGGAAACTTAGAGCACTTAGGATTCTGGCCCTCTACGATTTTCCTCCAGACTATGGGACCTTGGTTTCCAAATGATGTGCTGAATTAACTTTCATACGAAAATAGGTCTTTGGACTACCGGGATAGAGTCCAGTTCTTTTCCTTTTCAGTCCAGGTGAGACTTTAATGACATTGACTTTGGTTCAGGCATGTCTTGACAAGAGAACTGCAGTACTTGTTTGCTCCTTGTAAAGCTCCTTTAAGTTCTTAGTGGGACTAATAAAGGAGTGTCTTATATTATGGGAAAGTACGACCTTTTGGGGGACTTTGATTATTGGGCTGCACCGTTTTTTGGGCCTTTGAATGTCATTCACTGTTGTTGAGGTTTGGATTCAAAGCACATACATTTTTCCATCAACCCGACGGCCGCACCGTGATGATCCGTAGCAGATCAAACAAAACCTGTACATGTTGTTTGTGTCCTATTCAGGAAGAACATACAGAACACACAAAATTTAGACACACACACACAAAGACACACACACTCAGAGGGTAGATGCATCATATAAATGTAGGAGAGTGGAGGCAGATGAAAGGTCAGCAGGCAGGTCCACTCCACACTGTGATTACTGAAGTCCCCCTGCAGTAGTGAAAAAGAGAAGTGTCTGCACATTCACACCCACCTCACACTCGCCGTGTGTAAAGACTGAACTGCTAACACTGTTGATGTACATATTTTGCATGTAGGTGGATGTTTTGCACACACATACATCAACCTGAGCCTGTATGGATTGTGTTCGACACTGTTAGTGTGTCGTCTGAATGGTGCAGGATAACAAGCCGCACTTTTGTACAGCAGGCACATGTGCATATTGATTGTGGTGCTGCATGATTATGCTGATGTATACAGGATTAGGGGTGAAAATCTGGATGAAGGGCTTTCTGCTGCGCTTTTGTCTTCCCTGAATCCAAATAAATGCCGATGGAGATCAAAGCTGAGAGGAACCGAGCCAGGCTAATGCCTCAAATCACTCACTTCCATCCTGCCTGCCTGTGTGTGATTTTTACTGTGTGTTTCTGTGTGTGCATGGCCATGGATGCCTCTCTATTAAGAAACAGGAATGAGTCTGCTTTAAGTTCAACTCATAGCAAAATGAGCAAAATGTAAAAATAGACTTAAATTTAAACGATACAGTATAAACAGACAGAAACCTCAAGCAGAACCAGACTCATGTTAGAAAGTCATCTGCTACAATAATACATACATGCAGGATGTCTGCAGCAGTGATCAAGAGGAACCTTCAGGATGAGGGAGCTCAGGGACTCCTGGAAAAGACTGGGTATTTATGACTCTAATGGGTCATGATGATTCAAAGTTAATGACACAGACAGAAGAGGATGAAAAGGAGGGAAATGTGCCAGAACCCCCAACAATCGATACCTGTAGCAACATAACTAAAAGCTGGACCAGACCAGAACCAACTCTAGCTATAAGCTTCATCAAAAAGACAAGTTTTAAGCCTACTCCTAAAGGTAGAGATGATGTCTGTCTCCCTGAATCGACCACCTCAGTACAGTAGATACTGTGAAAAGTGTTGAAAAATTTTACATTTAAGTATAATGTGCTAATCTCAGACTGCATACATGCAGGTATCAAAGCTGACTAATGCGATGATGATCATTTTCTCAGGTTGAAAAGTAACTGTCTTTCTCCTGCAGGTTTAATAAACTCATGTTTTATTTTTCTGCCTATGTGGTCTCACTCAGCGCTGATGGGCAAATAAACTCAGGGTGATATATTTTCAGGATAATATGATATTCTGCAGCTTCAGGTTGACTTTCAGAGGCAATAATGAAAAGTGTCTCTGCTGCTAATCTCATGTCTGGTGGCTTCATTTTCACATTCATGGTTATAAAATGAGTCAGGGATTTACGTCACACTGATTTTAGAGCAGCAGTCTCTTAGATTTCTGTCCAGGTGCTTTTTAATGTCCTGGGGTAGCTGCATTTTAACAAAACAGGCTCAAAAAGTCTGAGAATGTTAACACTGAACCTGACAGCAATTATTAAACCCCAAATTGACTCAAATGTGCCACTTACAAAAATATAAGATGTCTAAATATAAGATGTTTCAGAAAATATTCACAATGGCATTTAAACAGATCTCATCATAGAAAACCAATAAATCTTATGGAGTTTTCATTCTTTCTTTTTAAAGGTGTAAAAGTCAGGTTGTGAAAGTTCTTTAGTTTTACAATCATTCAATTTATTATTTGGTTAATCTTCAAAAATGGAAAAACAGATTTATTTTGGACAGCTGTTTAAAAAGTGCAAAGGTCATGCTGCGACTAAACAAATATTGTGTTTTTAGTTTGTAAAAATGGAAAATATCAGCCTGTAAAACTATCTGAAGACTGAGCTGGAGTACAAGTGCTAAGTACAAAAATCTTCTAATGAACAAGAATGAGTCTGTTCTTTTCAACTGAAGTACATCAGGGCAACATCATGTGAAAACTTTGTACTGGATAACCTGCGGTCATTTATTTCTGGTTTGACGTCAGTCCCTTTTCCCAGAAGAGTGGCTGATTATTTTGCATCATTTAAAAAAGTGTTTGACCCAGTGCAGCTCTGACCTTATTCTTTCTGCAAAATGATGAATATGTTTAAAACAGGATCAGTCGGTCTCATCAAATTGGACACGAAATTTCTGACAGCTGCTTGAAAAAAGGGTATTGACGTGGGATTATAAATTGATTCAAATAACTAACAAAACAACAAAACTCAAAGTTACTTCTAATAAATATGAGATAATTTTTGTCCATGTTTCTGAGTATAGAAGAGGGATTGGTGTAGAAAAATGAGGGGCTCTCTGTGACTGCAACCACTGAAGTTTTTCACTCTGAATTATTGTGCTGATTATTTAGTTAATCATCTCCTTGGTTTGTTAAAAGGTTGTGAAAATTTGAATTAGTAAACTGTGTGTGGTCGATTATATCATGGGTCCTCAAAAAGAGCAGTGAAAGAGTTTTTCAAAACCTTTCCATGACAATGTGAGTGAAACTTGTATGAATTGTTCCTTTTGTAGTAGCTATAAAATTTCCCCAGATTAAGTACAAATAAACAACATAATACAAAAACAAAGCAGAGTCTGCCGTGGACAATAAATCTATTCATGATTATTGGATTTCTTCCTTAAACTACTTTTTTAGAGCAAAAATGAAATTATGTCCATGTGAAGAAGAAACCCTTTTTTGACCACCTTTCTGATGTTTGAAGAAGTCAAATCAGTGCTGAGTGATAGTGGGCTAAGTTATTAAAACCAAACTGTGTTTTGTTTTTTGTTTCAGCAGGAATGTACATGGGCCAACCTCAGATGGGTTTCACTCTGGGAATGAGTGGAGCAGCTCCACCCATGAGTGGAGGAGCCATGATGCCCAATGGAGGCTACATGGGCATGCAGCAGCAGCAGCAGCAGCAAGGCGCCATGCCAGCAAACCAAGGACAAAACATGTACAGTGTGCAGCAAGGGCAGCAGCAAGGGCAGTGGAACATGAGCCAGGTAATACTGAAGTATATATAGGCTATAAATCCCACTCAAAGCTGTGGTGCATTATTAGTTTTATAGTCAAACAGCAATGCAGCTTCCCTGCACTTTTACCTTTTTAAGTAGTGCTCCAGCAGATTTACTGTTCTTCTGGAAAATTCTCATTTAAAAGTATCCTTAGCATTTTCCTTTATACCAGCTAAAGCAGAGCTAATAGAGATTGCTCAGGTATTGTGCCACCTGCTGTGTTGCACTCCTTTTGTCCTAAAAGGTAAATGATGCGCACCCTCCGACTCTGCCCTTAAAGCTAAGCATACACTCTGTCTCTACCTTCAAAAAGCTCTTCAGTTCGCTTTATCACAAGGAAAGTCACAGGATGGAGCTAAAGTTATCATGTACCTTTGGTTTTTCCAACATGTGATGAAGAAGTACGATAGTCATGCAGCCAAGAGAGGGGAGAGGAGAGCAGCAAGAGGAGCAGGAGCAGGAGGAGGAGGCAGGTGTGCCTGAAAAGCCCAGGGACAGAGTGAGAACAATAAAAAAAAAAAAGGTTAGGTAGGTTAATTTTATTTTTGAAAATTAAAAGTTTAAAGGTATTATCAAAATAATAATCTATAAGAAGAAAACTTAATATAATATAATATAATAAGAAATGGAACTGCTCTAACTCATTCAAAAGAGCAGCTTTTATAAACTCTTTCACCTTGTTTCTAGCTGTGGTTCTTCAATAGTGTCCGTATGAAGTTTTTTTCTTCTATTTTATCTTTTTTTTTTCTTTTTCTTTTTTTTTTTTTTATTATCCTGAATCCAGTGCAGCATAGCACCATTCTAAGAATTTCCATCAAACATTCACAAAGGTGGGATACTTTGATGCAGGCAGAGTGCTGACAAAGTTCATAAAGAATTCAAAACTAGCCTGTAACAACACCTGGCAGGTTGAGTCATACAATAACGTCACACTTTCATATAATTCTCTGAAAGGATGTGATTCTTGAACAGGGTAAAAATAAATATCAACATGCAGTGCAGACTCATAAACATAATCCCTGCTGACTTATAGTCATGTATAATGAGACTCAAACTGTTAAACATGTAATTTCTGCAACAATAGACCTGGACAGACTGTTTCTTGATGCTTGTTCTTATTGAGAAAAGTAATCATGTCCACATGGTTGGTGTTGGTCTCATGAAGTTGCCAACCAACTACTACTAAGTTAGCTTCCAGAGGGACTAATGTTGCAAACAGCAGAGACCCGAGTGCAGCTAATGTTTACCCAGCAGACAAAGGTGGAGAAATTCTAGCCAAAGCTTGGCTGGAAGTCGCCACCAGCCCCAAAATCTGTCAGCCAGGAAGGACAGTAAGCATGCTCCTGGGTGGCCAGGTCCACCATCATAAGGTTATCGAACTTATGATGGTGCAGCAATGTGGTTTCAGGTATTTTGCTGTTTATTTCATCAAAATGACCACATAAAGGGGCGCTGCCTCACCTCAGTGGTTTAAGTGTGCATATATTTGAGTACACAGGCTAGTCCAAGCTTGCAAGATTGCTTTCTTGTTTTCAACCCTTTGCTGCAAATCTCTAAACTCATATTCACCTGCCACTGTCTAATTGTCCTCAGTGTTCAGCTTTACCATCTAAAAAAAGGCAAAAACAGCTTCATAAAGACAACTACTCTATTTTTATCAGCCAATTCAACCACTTCTGAGTTAATGAACAAGGGCATAATTGGACATTTGCACATCAGTACTAAGACACACCTGGACACACACACACACACACACACACACACACACACACACACACACACACACACACTTATAGTGACACACACACTGATGCACAGCTCTCAGATGACCAGATAAGTGAGTAGCAGAGCACCAAAGCACATTCATAATAGATAAGACAGGATGGAGGAAAGAGGAGGGGAGGGGGTGGGTAGGTGAGGAGGGGGTAGGGAGTTTGTAGGTGAACAGAGGAGTGCCAGGAGCCTTTTAAGAGCAGAGGTAGAGGTAGAGAGGAACAGAAATAGTGGCTTGAGAGTCTGGCCAAAAGACAGAGTCCTCCATCGTCTTCTTTTAGGGAGGATCTGCCTATTTTTGCTCTGACTGACCCCCTCCTCTCGTTCTACTCTCCCTCAGATGACCCAGCAGATGTCGGGCATGGCCGTGAGCACTGGAGCGCCGGCTCCGACCACTTTTAGCCAATCGGGGGCCCCAGCTGCTGGTTGGCCCACAGCTGCACCAGCGGTGTCCGGCCAGACCCTCAGCACCCAGCTGTGGAAGTGACAAGCAGAGTGTCTGTAGGATGAACAGAAGGGAGAGGTCACGTGAAAGCAAAATGGCTGGCATCTCCTCTTCTGTCTCCTCACAGCTCAGAATAAAAAACGCACAAGTTGGGATGGTCAAACCAGCCCCAAATCCCCTCCTTAACCCTGACACACCTTCACCGTGAATCCTTTAAAAGATGAGATGACACAGGATGGAGTCAAGGAAAAAAGACGTACTGGCAGCTGTTGTTTCGTGTCTTTATTTCTCTTCCTTCCACTTGATTTCCTTTCGTTGTTGTCTGAAGAAAGCAGATCGACAGAAAAGAAAGCTGCTGCACACGAACTCTGAGTGTCTGATCTAGTAATATTATCTCATTACCAAAATGAATAGTTAGTGATCGTATTTCAATACCTACAGTAGATATGGCTATCTCGTGGTCGGTCAGTTCTACCTTCTCCCGTCCTCTCTCTGCTGTGTATATTGTAGCCCCTGCCTCCCTCCCTTTCCCTCTCTCACCCTCAGCAGGGTGAGCAGAGCCTTGTAGCAGATAGTTGTCTGAACAGTACTGTATTTATGTGAATAAGATTTGAACCTTAAACTTATCCAGAGCCATAAGAACGAGCGGCTGCTTCTTCTCTCTCTGACTTTCTTTGATTTGTCTTCTCTTCATCATCTGACTCTCACTATGTGGGCAGATCATCTGGAGATGATGTTCTCCACCTTTCTTTACAGCCAGTGTTAGTACAGCTGACATTGAATCATAGCTGCTAAGGCTGGGCTCAAACTACAGAAGATGAAATCTTGACTGATTTTGCATCAGTGCCACAGAGAGATACTGATCATTTATTTTTTTTACCAATACTGATGCCATTATTGGGACTCTTGATTTGAGTCTTTATTGATGTAAAAATCGAGTCTTTTCAGATTTTTGGTGAGTCTTATGCTGCGTTCCAGTTACCTCTGAAGTCGGATGACGAAGCTGGGAATGACGCTACACCAGAGTTGATGGCTTTCTAGTAAACAACTTGGAAAACCAAGATGGACACCTACTGTTAGCCATTGTTAGCTGTTGTTAACAATTGTTAGCTGTCATTAGCCGTTGTCAGTTGTTGTTAGCGGTAGTTAGCTGTTGTTAGTCTTTGACAGCTGTTGTTAGCTATACCAGTTGTAAACAACGCATAACACAGTATTTTACCAACACCATATCGCCATGTTCACAGTTAGACGTTAGGCAGTACAACATATACCACTTATTTAATTTCACAAACAGAACAGAAGTGGTAATAAATAATATATTACAAGAGCTTTCACTCAGTGTGTTTACATGCACTGCTTAATCGGACTAAAATCAAAATTTGTTTTTTTTCGCTGAATTGAACTTCTCTCCTTGTCCGTGTATACATGCAGCTAAGAAAATTGAATTATTGACGTGAACGTGTTCTCCTCCCTAAAACTAGGGGGCGATATGGGTCTTTTCAGCGGCGCTGTTTGCGACCCCATACAACTGCCAACAACAACAGCAGGTCTGTGCCGGACATCGGAAGTGGCTGCAACTGCTGCTGGGTATTTTCGAGCAAGAAGAAGCACTGTACGAGCATCGTACAGCTTTGTTTTGTTTTTGTCGTACATGATGCACGCGCCACTTTTTCTGCAGATGAGATGCACGCTACTCCTCTTCTCCGGGGGCGTGGCGCACGCGCTCACACATTGTCCGATCATACTCCGACTGGTTACATGGTAGAGAAATTTGAATTCCAATCACATTATCTGGATGTCTTAATCAGAGTTCTCTGACTCCAATCAAAGTTCTCAAACTCCAATAATAGTCAGACTAAAGTGTTTACATGCACCTTAGTTGTCTGGTCTTAATCGTAGTGAGGCAATAATTTGTTTTTCTCGAGTGTCATGTAAACGTACTGACTGTTAGTCTTTAATGTTGATGCACTGCACTGCCATCTTGGATTATGACATTGCGCCAAGTCAGGGTTAGTGAAGATCAACTTTCTGAGTTGTAAATCTGACTTCAGGGGGGCTTTCCAGATGAGTTTCCGACTCTGAGCTTGCAAATCCTGACTGCTAAGTACAACTGGAACGCAGCATTAATTCGATCACTGAAAAAGTGAGCTCAAACCAAACTGAATTTTGGGTTCTGAAAAATGCAGAACCAGGACCTGATCTACATCCCTGCTTTACACACAGGGGAAAACATTTTAGATGTTGTTCTCCTGTCTCATCTCTGACATGCACACCGAACTATATATCAAAGATATCATGTGTGCCAGAGGCAACATATCGCCTGTAGTTACGTTGAATCGCTGAATACAAATTTACAGGGAAGTAGATGTAAATAAAAAAGCAGTGACTGATGGCAACCTACTGAAGTATGCAGCAAAGATGTTGGAGAACTAACTGTGGTGTAACCTGCATGAGAAAGACAACAGGAGAGACATCAGGTTAAGCAATTCATAGTCTGATAAACATGGCAGACAAATGTAAGGGTGGCAGTTCGCTTAAGATAACCATCCAATTTTAGAGATGTTCAGAAATATATTAAGTTTTCATGTCCAGTTATCGTCTCCAGTCACCTGTTTGTTCACCAAGCTCTGGAACATCCAAAACCTGCAGGTGCGTCTGCGTGAGCAGTCGTTATGACCCGAGTGTAAAACTAGACATGCAGCTGGCTAGAGCAATAATATCATCAAAAGCCGCCTCTCAAAACTGAACGTCTGCTTGATCATTCGTGTGACATTGTTTGTGAGAGCTTAAGACACACACCGACCACATGTACAGTCAGTCCACTGCATGCTCAGGTGAAGCTCTGCACTCTTGCAATATCAAACAGACTCACCGTTGGGAATTCTTTGGAATGAGGAAAACTTGAAGAGTAGAACCAGACTGGAGTTGAACAGCGAGATTTATTTGATTATCAGGAATGAAAACTGTTATCGCTCAAGTCGGCCTGAAACTTCTGTAATCTGAGCCCAGCCTAAGACAGACATTGTTGGCTTTTTGTTGATTTAAACAACCACTGATTCATCATTCAACAGTTTTGCCTCAGAGTTTCCATAATGGTCTGATCCTGAGGGTGAAGACTGTCCCATTTACCCAAATGTGTTTTAAATACAGGATATAAGAAGATCACAGAACATTTCTTGTTAAACACTGGAAAGTCAACTAAAGTAGTTGTGCGAAAGCTCACAACATTTAACTTTTATCAATGTCCAAAAAAACAGATATTTAAACTGTGACACCGTGGGTGGGTCAAAAGTATGTACTACAGCTCCAGGAAGACAGTGAGTAAATCATTTCTGGTGATGCATCTTCTGAATATTTGAACTGTTAAACTGTATTTCAGTATCGTATTAGCAGGCAAATATAATGGTCCGACCCTGTTTCTGATACTGAAAGATCATTATTAACAAAACTCAAAAGTCAAGAATTCCCTGGGAGGCTTCCTGGTCCCATGGGTGTCTCTGGGAGCCACGCTGTGCTGTCTTGATGTCTTTAAAAAACAAACGATCCAGCTACAATGGAGACTGTGCTCCGACCCAGTTAAGATGTTCCTTGTTTTCCAAATGATCCGTTCCCCCAGCTGTCCCCAAGGCAAATTAAAGCTCTACTGGCACTGCGACGCTTTGTCTTTGCTGCACTTTAAATAGCCGAGCAGGTTCTGTATTTCTGGCTGTGGCTGTGGTTTCAGACGATGTCAGGGAGCAGCAGAGATATGTGAACTGTCCCTCCTAACCCCACTGCAGGGCCGGAAATCCACATTATTTTTATTTCTAAATTGAACCGATGTGACACCACTGATGTTTCTCCCTTCATGTATGACCTTGCTACCATTTGCTCTGCCATCAGCCATCTTTATTGTGGTGTTTTGCTGTGTGCAGTACAAGAGAAGCACAGTTTGTCTGAAGCAAATAAACCTGGATGACCAGTCAGAGGACTTCATGGGCGATGCATGGGATCAGACCGTGCTAGTAAAGACGGACCTGTATGAAAACTCTGGATGGGTCACATCACCACTGCTCAGTCCTCATTTATGTACGATAAGGACTGGGCAGTGGACAAAGAAGATGAAGTATTATTGAACTCATTGTTCATAGCTTCACTTGTCTTATACAGCTGCTTCGTCAAAGGCCTAGAGCCTCAAAGTACGACGGTCTAGGTCCTACTCTTGGGTCCAATGTGCACTTTCACAACTAGCAATAACAAATACACAGCATGTAGTTTAAAATTCAGGAAGCTGACTTAGCGATACTGAATAAGCACTACAAGGCTTTTATTATAATCTTAATTTAAGAATATGCTACATTATCCAATGTTCAATAATACAAGCTGCTAAATGACCAAGGAAATTAGAAATACCTTAAATTTTCTGAAATCTACAGCATTGCGCAATATTTTATTTTTTTTCTTTCTCATCAGCTCATTATAAAATCCACTAAAAACATGTTTCTAGTTAAGTTAGGGATGTATGTACACACTTACCCTGAGATGAGTGCTTGAGTCAGAATCTCAGCCTGGTCTACCTAAATCAGAAGTTTGTCTAGCATCCTGTTTCTGCTGGAGGGACAGAGACATAACTCATGAAACTTCACTTTAAAAGTTATCAAATGTCCCTTCAGCGGCTGCTTGATCATTTCTAGTTGTTGGTTCTGGATGTGCAGAAGCTGCTACGGTCTGTTTCAGACAAATTTGGCATTTTAGAGTTTGAACCACTTCCCTTCTGAGACTGACCTATAGGGCAGCTGGCTTCACTACAGACTTCACTTTCAGAAATCCACCCTAGTCTGTATTTCAAACATTTTGTTGTCCTCCACGCCACTCAACCGTAAAAGTACATCATAAACTGAAAACAGGGTCCAGAAATGATGCTTGAGGACTACCCACAGTGTCAGATTTGGAGACAGTTGGTCTCTGACAAGCTGCTGTGTATCTGACAAGTCAGGGCTTGGGAACAAATGAGCAATGAACGACAACATTACATACAAACCCAGATTTACGCACAGAGTTAAAGAGACACACTGCCGAGTGCTGGAGCAGAGATTCATGTCCGTTCACACAGGGTCCCTCTGCCATGCAATAACTGTAGCACTCTCTCACGCATAAACATGTTAAATCAAGTCCTCCAGGTTTATTTCCAAATGTGTTTACAATTTCTGGTGCCTAGTACAGAGAAAAAAAAAGTGGTTTTCGTGCATTATTGTAAATATACAGGTCTGTGTTCATGTTTGTCCAGTGACTCTGAACTGTAAAGGTACCGTTTGAACTTCCTGGATTTTCATTTGTTTGCTCCTTTCTTTCTGTTCTGAGTTTCAACAGGAGGGTCGCTGAAATAAAGGCTGTCGAATCCTGGATCTTGTTTTTTATTTCCTGTGTTTACATCAGACACAGTCCCCTCTAAACTCAGGTGATCAGGACAGAAGAAGAAAACAGCTCCTTCACATCTCAGCATCCCGTCTGATGTGCTGTTTACATCCTGTCTGCTCGGTTCAGTCCTTTTATTCCTCGGCTGGCGGGTGCGTTTGTTTGCGGGGTGAGTTGACTTTGTTGTCCGCCCACAGACTCTACATTATTGATGGCAGCTTGTCAGCAGAGATGTCACTTGTTATTTCACATACTGACACAGTGAGAGGATGGCAGCAGCGTCTCCAGTTCATTACACATGGTCAGTACAGGGTGAAGTTACAGACGCATCAATAAATCATTCTCATATCAACTCCCATCTATTAACGTGATTTATAAACCAGATTCCCACAGTGGCAATCTCGCTTTGGTGTCATGCCCAGGGTAGGAAACTCACTTATTTAATCGTATGTTACTTTGTTTTGAGTCACAGGTTGCGTAAACCTTCATAATCGAATCGTGGTCATTTCACAATAGCTGGAACATAAATAATTTTAGCATTTCGCCACATTGTACTTTAAAATCTCAACTGCAGAAGAGAGAAATGTTGCCACCAGTAATCTGATTATTTCACAGATTAAAACCACGAAAGTGCAAATGTTTGTTGTGGCGCCTGTATTTCACATTAGGTGGCGAATGGTACAATGTGACGTAAGGGCCGCAATGGTGTTTTGGTTGAATAATTGACTGTATAAACTGAGGATATTCAGCATGTCACTATGACAACCACACAAGCATGCGGCTTTTATAAATTAATCATACTGATTGTGCAAATGTTTCTCTTTTTCTGTTGTATCAGTGACTTAATTGTTCAGTTGGGAAGTGCCTGAAAGCTGCCTCGATCCGTCTCCTGATTTTCACTCTTATCGTGTGTTTTGCTGCTTCTCAGTTGGAGGGCTGCGAAATGACTACAACCTGTGAGATTATCGAGATTTATATGACCCAAGAAATATATGGAAACAAGTTTTTGCCCTTGAGCATAACTTCACAAGAAGACAGCTGTTTATTTGTTCAAGGAAAAGTCAACATGTAACAGGTTAGAGGCGTATGAAAAGTATGAAGAAGGTGAGGTTGTTTCTTGAAGACTGAGGCTTTTTCAGGCTTTTTGGCAGGTGACAAAGTGAGTAAAAAAAGAAAAGGAGAGTAAAGTTGATGCAAAACAAATAATGAAATCTAGCTCAGCATTTTTTTTTTAACTCCGTACATCTTAGGAAAGTTAATTAAATCAGTTTTGTAAAATACTTTTGCTTGCCTTCTTTAAAAATTCAGATAAGAAAATTTATCCGAAATCATCTTTTTAGACAATTACATGCAGCTGTTTGGAGTGCTGCTGAACTTTGTGTGTGTGTGTGTGTGTGTGTGTGTGTGTGTGTGTGTGTGTGTGTGTGTGTGTGTGTGTGTGTGTGTGTGTGTGTGTGTATTGTTTATCCGGTTAAGTGACACAGCGTATTGATTCTATTCAAGAGTATGCTGGACGGGTGACCTCTCACTATCATTCCTAAAAATTCCAATAACAATCTGAACGTGTTGGGGCAAAAACGTGATGTTTGTAAGAAATTAAAGCTAGTTTCACGGCTGCTGGCTGATGCGATCTACAGGAGGCTTGAGTACTTTTGTCAGTAATTGATGTACTGAGTTGAACCTAGGTTTAAAAATGTGGGCATTGCCCTTTAATGCACAGATTTCAAACATTACAATCACACTCAGATATCGACATTTATCAGATCCACAAGACTTGTTCATCAGGTGATAATACCAGCATCACAGTTGATTTGATTCAAAATGAAGTTATTATTCACATGGCAACTTTTCAGTCCAGGAACATGTTTCACACATTTATGCTTCTGTTGTTTTTACACCAGCAGGTGGTTCAGGGAGGAATAAACAGTCCCAGTCCTCCCAGTTTGTAAAATCACATATTCACGGCCGTTAAGCTCTCATCCAGCAGGTTTGACAGACATGTCTTAAATCATGCAGCTCTTTCAGAGTCTGTGTCCACCATGAACAGATTGTATGAACCTGATAAGGAGAGACAGCAGGGTGCTGTCATCAGTCCCAGCCAAAAGATGACGGCCAGCAGCGATCATCATCTGGTTTTGGATCCTCTCCTCTCCTCTCCTCTCCTCTCCTCGCACTGCAGACTCGCTCACACCTCAATGACCACAGTGTCTTTACGGTGTTTGGGCTCATTTGCAAGGTGCGGTTTCTCTGTGCGAGTGTGCCAGACCAGTACCTGAAAAAGAAAATGAGAGGGAGGATGAGAAAATGTGCTGACAGAGGAAACACTTGGCTCTAAATAAAGACTGAAAAGGCTGGTATGCTCGGATAAACATGGCGCAGATACAAGTGGATGATGGCAGAGCTTCACAGATACTGTGATACACTAAACTCTGATATTGATGTGCAGTATTTTTAGCAGGCATCAGCTGACACCTGATAGTCTGGGCCAAGTTTTACTGCCTCTGAACAGATAATAAATAACAAGGACAGTAGTAAAAATATGCACATGTTTAAACTGTTTGAGATTTAATGATCATATCGATTTTAAATTTAGTTAGAATACCCATCAGGAAGTTTTAGATACTTGTAACACTACTGAGCACTGCTTTAAAAAAGAGTGACCTCATCTACGGAGTTTTTAGATGTTTGTAAAATATAATGAAATCCATATTAATAACATTTAAAAGCAAATAAGAGCATTGGTGATTCAACTGATGATTTTAATATTGTCATTGTTACTGCCTGAAACTGGAGTATGGGACTTTCAGCTGATACCTGTGTCTTTAGGAATTAGCTGAGAACCTCCTGTATTTATATTTCCCACATTAAATGATATATTAGACTGTTAGACTGTCAGAAGTCAACAGGATGAGATTCACTGCCACATGACCCTGCTGAGGCATAAAGACAAGATATGCATCGACTGGACTGGACTAGACTGGAGTGCCAGAATTGGCAAAAACCAAAGATAAGAGATAGAGGATACAAAGATAGGTACCAAGATAAGAACCATTAGAAAGATAAGAACCAAGACCCTTAATAACAGATACTCCTACTCGAGGTGGAACAAAGCACTTCCATGTTTTCGTTCACATCTATTTCTACAACATTTCTACAACTGTAACATGTCTTATTCATGAAATGGATGGTTGTATGAAAATATTTTAATTAAAACTTGTGTTTCAAAAAAACATAAATCAAGGCCTCTCCAAAAGAGAGCATTGCCAATATGTATATATTCCCAAATATGCAAATTTCAGCCCGCCTGCCAAATTTCATGAGTTTTTGAGCCCATTTCGGGGGTTTAAGATGAAAATCTTTAATAATGATAATTAATAACTACTGCAATTTCCTGCTGCTTGCAGCGTCGACTCAGGCCCTTAAAAAGAGTTTGTGTGGAAGTATTTAGGGTTCACATGATAGATGGAAAATAAAAGACAAAGACATTGACTTTGTGAACAACAAATTTGCAGGCTTATCTGATGGCCTGCCACCAAAGCAGAGCAAGTCTTGCTCAACACTTCTACAGCCACTTCATTTCTGAAGACTAGTTGTTGCCATGTAATTTCAGGAGCGTATATGACCACAATGATCGCAATTTCAAGCCTAGGTTCTACAAGGTTGAGTTAACCATCAGAGAGAAGGAGAGATAGTGGGAACACTTGTACTGAAGAAGCTGGAGTCAGAAAATGTCAAACTTATCTCTTCATCAAATGCCTCAAATGTTTAAATCGATTGCCAAACCTGTTTGATCTTGCAAACAGATTATTTGCTCTGGCTCCAGATCAGACAATTCTATATGACCCCTCACTTCGTTGCCTTTTTGAAGACTGACACCCAAAAAAGTTACAGGATTTCTGAAGCTCTTTTCTCTGTTGAAAAGACTCTTTGAGGAGAGAATCTTCCCTTGATGATGTTCTGATGAAATATCTGTCAAAAGACAGACACTGCTGCGTTCTGTGAAAACAGAGATTGCATTGTATCCCCCTGCTGTTGAATTTGACGCTCCGCAGTGAGCCAGGAGAGCTCCACACTCAGGAAACAGTCTGACACCTCTCCAAAGCGGATCAAATCAACAACAGCAGCACACACCTCACCGCAGCTGTTTGTCTTTGTGTTTGCAGCCAATTTCACAGCAATATGTAGCTGAGAAAACACTGCAGCCCAGCGACGATTGGTATTTTCCTGGAGAGAAGGATGACTTCAATTCCCAAGAGGTTCAGGTGAGGTTTTTCGGATTAAGAGTGTTTTTTTTAGTCACTATCTAATGAGCTTATAATTCATGTATGTGTGACATTTCTGTGTCTAAAGCAGCACACACTCTCTCACAAAGGCACACACAGGTATGATTTATTGCTCGCCCTGATCACTGCCGGTGTCTCTGGGCCTCTTCAGGTGGAACATGTCACTTCCTGCACACTTGGCTGCTAATTGGCCCACTTTGCATATCTAACAAGGCTAATGTAGCCGCCGCCTAAGCATCACTCCAGCGCTGTGGGAAAATCGTTGCCGAATGTGTGTGTGTGCATGCATCTGTGCACCTGTATGCGTGTGTGTGTGTGTGTGTGTGTGTGTGTGTGTGTGCACCAATTACACAGTCAGAGTGTCCTCCTGGACTCACACACCCCTCCTTCTTACTCTCGCTCTGCTCTTCTTTTCCTCATTCATCACTTCCACTTTTTCCCCTCATGGCTTTCCTCCTGTTTTTACCTCACCGTCCTCTCTCCTTGCTCCATCTCTCCACTCCTCCCTGAGGCCACGTGAAGACAAAAAGCTTTACCGGTTTAGAGATTCTTTTTACCCCCTTAATGGCATAAAGAGAGGACAGACCTGTTTCTCTCCATCAGGAGGAGGAAATGAGGAGGAGCACAACAGTCCTGGGCTTACCTCTAAGTAACATCCATCTTATGACTGTGCTTAAAATTTAGTTCACGGAAAAACTGCTCCAACTTTAGTCGTTTTTATCATTTCTATCACTTACATTAACAGTGTACACACGGGAGACACAGCAACAACAACTGTTGCCTGTTTATGACCTTAAGATCTGACCGTAGAATCTCTCCATCAGTGACATGAGTGTTTCTGCAGTCTTATTCGGGCTGTCATGGTGAGGACTTCCCTTCGTGGGGATTCAGGGTAGCTCAGTACCACAGTGCAAAGGTCTTTGTACTTTCTAGTTTTTAAAGATGGGGTAGACAGGATTCCGTTAAAGAAGCATCTTTTTTTGTGGTGTATATACGAAGAAGCTTTTAATATCAGTCAATAGGGAATATTATAATATTGCTGTGTTCTGTTATGCCTGTGTAGTCAACACTTTACAATTTTTGAGCGGCCCTCTCATTCTGACTGTAAACAAAGCCATTCTCCGCCTCCCCCAACATGATTGGTTGTGAGGAAGATGCTGCTCCTCCGTGTTGTGAAGCATGCTCCACTTCCTTGAATAACATTCACGAGCTCCAACACAGTTAACGTGCTACAATATTAGACAGAAGAAACCAACCAGAAAGTACAGAAAATTGTCTGAATCCTTATTTGGCCATGACTGCCAACACAAGCAAGAAAACGTAGTAAATACTGCAGACTCTGATGGAATAACGGGCGCTTGAAAAGAAGGTAGCTTGGAAAAGAGCTAAAAAGCCGAGTCAACATCAATGACGCCTAAACGTTGGGCAACGCTTCAGGATCTTACAGACTCTGTAACCTTTCTACTGGACAGGTAAACCGCTTTAACAAAGTAAGCCAAGTGTAACAGAAGTGTTTCTTGTCAAACAGGATCTGCTGCATGTTGTAGCGCCGCTTAACTGTTTACCTCAGTCCTGGACTTTGTCACTTTATCCTCATTGTTGAAGTCCTGCAAACATTGTGTTTGCTGGTAGTCTGCTGGCATCTGCAGTAGCACCAATGCTTTTTACTTTCATGTTGACTGGGCCCCATTCTAATCATCTGAAGTATTTATCTACATTATATCTGAATTTAACTGAAACGATATGAGTGAGCAGGAACATCTGTTTGTGGGCGGGGCTTGCTGGAGGAGAGAGGGAGGAGAGATGAGGAGCTGAGGGGAAAACTGGTTGGGAGGGGTAGAGTTTACATTCAAGATTTCTCCCCAAAAACTGGCGCTTATTCAGATCCTGCCTACCCCACCTTTAAGCCAAGGTTACCCCAAACCCCACTCTTAAATGATCAGGTGGATCACAGACAACTTGAGCTGGAGAATACAGTCTTTGAAGTTATCAGTAAACATAATATTTTTGGATTCAATGTTTTTCTGGACTTTGATTGTGGGGACCTTTTCTACTGAATTAGAAAGTGTACCATTCAGATTTTAGGATAATATTTTAATCAAATAGTGCTGTGTCCTTTTAGTTGCCTTATCATTCTTCGGCATGTTAAAATATGTGAGTCAAGGCAACACTTCCTGGAAAAATCCCAAACTGTGTCCATCACCAGGCAGAGCTTGGTCTTCCTGAGAGAGTGGGCAGAAGGGGAAGTGTTCATAATTTCCTGCTGTCATTGTCTGATGCTGTCAGCTCAGATATCACCCGGTCACATCCAGACGGTTGGCCTGTCATCTTCTGCTGTCATCTGAAAGTTCATCCCTGCTCTCATTATGTGCATGCCATCATTTCCCTTCACAGTTTCATCAGCTTCATCATTTTTTAATCAGCTAACACCTCCTCACCAGAGTCCAGACTCTGGCAAAATCTTTACTTTATGTAACCGCCTCAGCTTTTACAGTTTGCCATTAAGAAAACAAGAGGCCACCAGATTTGACCACTGCTGTTTTCTGTAGGTATATTAAACCAGCCTGCCAGGACACAACTTAAGGCAATACACACTTTGTGTTGCATTTGATTACAACTTTTTTGATTAGCATTGAATATGTAAAAAACAAAGGTATAAAACAATCCATTTCAAGCTTTAAATATAGTCTGGAACTCAAATCTACTTATTGAAAGAGAATTTTGCTAAATGTGTTATAAACTGATTTTTCAGGTCGTTTACCAGACGACACAGTTAGGATCAAGTTTCTCTTCTATGCATTCGCTCAATCACTTTAAACAGGCCTAAGTATGCTGCACATGCTCCAGAGGTCGCATGTCAGACTTGTGTAGTTTGTAACCATAGACTGTATATAGAATGGACGCAGTCTGTCTCCTCTCTGGGTGAAGCCACCGTGAGAACAGCACTCTGTGGTGACAGACTGCAGAATAGGTCATAAATCTCGCCTCCTCCAGCAATCCCTATGAAGCTGTGGACAAACTTTTTTATTACAAAGAATATAAAATTTTCTTCCCCTGCTTGCAATGTTGACATGTAGTTATTGTAAGACTGATTTGTGCTCAATCCTCTTTTTTCTGTACAGCTCCATTTTTAAATTTATAGGGGGTTCATGTTTTCTATGATTGACACTTGATACAGCCTATAGACGCACAAAGATTGCACAGCCGAGCATCATCACAGCGACTCTCGGCGACTCTCCTGCCGAATGCGTACAACACTACTGCGCAATGTTGGTTTCAGGAAGCGGAGAAAAAAACGGAAATACCAGGAGCTTTTCGGCTTCAAGTCCATATACTGGCGAAAGGCAGAACCAAGTTGTCCATAGTATATACAGTCTATGTCTGTTACACAGTTGGATTGCAAGGAAACAAGATAGTAAACAAGTTGTAAAAATGACATTTGTTTTCAATGTTTCGACATCCCTTTGTCCACGTGCTAAAGCATTTGCTTTTTTTGTAGCTCAACCAGGAGACTACCCAGCAGTAACGAACTCAAAGGTGGTGTGTCGCCACTTACCCTCGCAGACACATGCATGCTTCTATCAGTAGTTTTATTTTCACCTGGTGCGTGTAAACTGGGACAAGGACAGAAGTCCAACTAAAAACATCCAACTCTAGAGCCATGTAAAAAGCAGAAGTTTCCCTGAATGGAACAAATCTATGTAAAATGGACTCATTGTGCTTCTAGGATCAGATCCAGAGTCGTTGAAAATGCAATAGAGTCCAGACGTTTCTGTGTCCTTTTTCTGTCTCACATGTCTTCTTTTTGGACTCTACCTCCAGTCAATACAACAGACTCACCCCCCTCTTCTCTGCAGAGCTCTTCATCTCCCTCCTCTCCTCTCTATCTCCTCTTCCTCCTGTACTATCATCTGTCTCCATCTGTTCCTGCCTCCCCCTCCTCTCTTGTCCTGTCACTGCTGTCTGTTGCCATTACTCTCTCTCTCTAACTACATTACAGATCCTGTCAGCTGTCTGCAGATACTGACCCAGCCATCAGATGAGCATTTCTGCCCTCCATTGTGAAGGTCAGATTGAGGCTCTGTGATCTGATCCTGATACTTTCCTTGAAGTAGATGGAGCCTGGAGTACGACTGTGTGGCTGTTGCCAGGAGGGAATCAATGCTAAATCATTTCAATCTCAAATGCTCAGACCAACCACAAGCTTTAATGATACTAAAGTCTCTCAGACACATTAAGAAGAATGGCTGTTTAGTGACTTAATAACTTATGTCACTCTGCCGTTCAGTCCTATATTTCAACACAAATATTAATGACTGGCCATCATGGGTTATGGTTGGCAAGAGGACGATTTTGCTTCAAGCACACTTGGTTTTACAGCTCAGGACAAAAACAAAGATTGCATCACAGATATCTGCTGTCCCCTGTCTGTCTCTCTCTCTGTCTCTCTCTCTCTCTCTCTCTCTCTCTCTCTCACCTTCACTCTCTTTTTCTCCCTCCCTCTGTCTCCCTAGCTCTTTTCCTCTCTCTCTCTAAATCTCTCTCTGTCTCTCTCACTGTGTATTTCTCCCCAACTCAGTGGCGGCAGGTGGCTGCCTAATATGAGTCTAGTCCTGTTCAAGGTTTCTGCCTGTCAAAAGGAAGTTTGTCCTTGCCACTGTCACTCATGTTAGATGAGTTGGGTCAAATCTGCCCCATCTTAAGGTTGGGTCTTGGTAATTCATCAAACAATGAACGTGGTCTAAACCCACTCTTTTTTTTCTTGGAAGGCATCTTGGGTTAATGATTGTTGTGATTTAGCGCTATATAAATAAAGTTTGATTTGATTTGATAATCTCTGGAACAGGATCAGAGAGGATCAAATTTCCAGAACAGACAGGCCTTCCTTTTATTGCAGCTGGAGTAGTTGCATTGAGCAGATGTCGTTTTTTGTGTGAAAGAGTGAGTGCAGTGAAATGAGTGCACACAATGGTGGTGGTTGGTGACAGTCTCAGGACTCAGTATACCACCATTAGTGTAATGGGTCTGGTGAGGATACAATACAAAACAGTACAAGAACATTATTCATACCCAAAGGGGAACTTACTTGTCTGGAATCTCATGAGAAATTCTCTCAGGTTGGACATTTAACAAACTGTGTTCATTCAGTCAGGTCAGAAGAGAGGGTGACATGGTCAAAGTCTCCTGGTATTATTATTGGTGCCTTAGGATACTGAGTCTGTATCCTAGCAACAGTATCATGGAGAATACATGTATAAAAGTATTGTTGGGATGTTACTGAACTTCCTTGGAACATAATATGGGCAAAGAGCAACTGCCAACAGTTCAATATCTGGACAACACTTTGTCTCCTTGACAGTTTTGTGTGAAGAGTTACACCATCTCTGGTGAACAAATAAAGTCAGACCTCCTCCTTTCTTCTTGCCACTAGCTTTAGCATCTCTGTCTGACCTTATGAGAGTGAAGCCAGGTAGATCCACACTGGAGTCTGAGTTGTTTTGATTCAACCAGGTTTCAGTAAAACACAGGAGACTGCAGTCATGGCCCGCTTTCCCAGTCTTCACCGATATCTCCAGCTCATCACTTTTGATGGGCAGAGAGTTGATATTTCCCACAATGACTGATGGAAGAAAGGCTTATACCCTTATTCCCTAGTCTTCAACTTTGTCTTCACTGACACAGCAACCATGAAAACAATTCCAGATGTCCTTTGGAATTGGATGTTGTTGTTCAGATTTGCTCTGTCTCAATGAAAGAATCGCAAACTTCTCTCCCTAAAGAAATATCCATCAGCATCCAACAGAACACAACAAAAACACGAAAAATAGAGCAAAAACTGCAGAAAATTTAGAGAGACCAGACTTTGCTGCTCCTTGGTTAAGCCCAGGTTCTGGTAAAAAATTAAAAACAGTTTCACCGCAGAGCTGTCTGCAGAGGCAGCAGCTGCTATGAATGATGATCCAGAAGCTCTTTGAGTCTTTATCCTACTCCATTTATTCAAAGTAAACATTTGGGGTCAGAATCGAAATGGCAGAGCTGGTGCTGGTTTGCAACAACTGGGAACTTTTAGCTCCTATTTTCTCCTTAAATAAAAAAATCCATTTCACACACACAGTCTTTGTGATGGTTGTCAAGAGGATGAGTGGCTTCATAAAACCAAGCGCCAACAGGGGCTGTGGTGATTTGAGATGAGCTGTATCGATCTTGGCTGTCTAAGCACACAAGTAGAATTGATAGGGCTATAACGCCATTCCTGTGGAGCTGTGTGTGTGTGTCTAAGTTTAGCCCGAGCCACCAGCTTAAAGCATGAGTCATGCTGTCAACAGAGGAGAGAGATCCCCCATGGTTAGTTACTGCTGTGATGGCAGCCATTATTATGACTGTGCCACACACAAACACACAAGCAATAGCAGTGAGCCTATATATTTGGCTTTTATTAAACCCAAGTCTGTGCTATCCTCCTCCGATCTGCAGGTCAGAGCAGTCTGATAAAACACTTATAAAACAACTTATAAATCCTGCTGCTGTAAACAAACAGCTTAGACTGCCAGGAGTGAAAAGGTGAAAAACCTCCTCCATTTTACAGAGAGCAAAAACTCCAACAGCGTGGTCCAAGAGCAGACTTTCAAATAGCCAGGTATACAGATTTTTTTTTTTGTGTGTGTGTGTGTGCATGCTCGAGAGTGCATGGACAGTAAGTCCATATTTTAATGGCAGAAAAACACCAAACACAAAAGCCCTTTTAGAAAGTCGTGCAAGCTGATATTTAGACAAAGAACGTCTACTGGGGCATGCACAGATTGTGTCTTACCTCTCTTTCTTATCCAGCCCTCTTACAAATAAAACTGCCTATGCTAAATACCTAATTCTGACTGTTCAAAACCCCAAAACAGTGGTTAATAAATCTGAATACTTCCACTTCCCCTCATGACCTGATCAATAAAGGCCACAAATAAATAAATAAATGAATAAAAAGTGTTTAGAGAAGAGTACCAGGTATGTTGGTTGATGCACAGCACACAAACATAACCTTAGATTTTCAAGCTTAAACTCTTTTGGACTCAAAGGAAGATATCTGTTCAAAGTCCTGATTTAAAGAACTAACAGATAATGTGCTTCACTGAATGGCAAAGAAAGCAGCACACAGTGCAGTAAATCACAGCTCGAGCCAAAAAGTTGACTGTCTGTAACACAAGTCCCATAAATGATGAGGCAAACAGCCAATCACAGTGTTGGATATTGGGGTGTTTCACTAAATTTCGGAAGGGAGGGAAGTGACGGCTGGGACAGGGACACCCCCGGCTACACCCTGAATCCCCCCATGACACCTGCATTCTGATGTTATTGAGACAAATAAATAAATAAATAGTCCACAAGTCCCAAACCTCAAGTCTAAATCAAGTCTCAAGTCATGTTAGTATTTGACTTTAGAGTGACTCAACCTCAACTTTAATGCTGCGTTCCAGGTACCTCAGAAGTCGGATGTCGAACCTGGGAATGATGTTACACCTGAGTTGACGGTGTTCCAGTAAACAAGTCAGAAAACCAAGATGGACGCCTACTGTTAGCCGTTGTTAGCTGTTTTTTACAATTGTCAGCTATCGTTAGCCGTTGTCGGTTGTTGTTAGTTGTTGTTAGCTAAATGAGTTGTAAACAACGCATAACACAGTATTTTACTCTTACAAACACCGTAGCACCATGTTCACAGTTAGATGTTGGGCAGTACATATTTAATTTTACAAAAACAAGACAGAAGTGCCAATAAATAATACATTATGAGAGCTTTCACTGCTACTCTTTACTGTTGATGCACTGTGCTGCCATCTTGGATTATGAGGTTGTCATCAAGTCGGGGTTGGTGAGGATCATCCGACTTTCCGAGTCAGAAATCCGACTTCAGGGGGGCGTTCTAGATGAATTTCCGACTCGAAGTTTAGAAATTCCAAGTCCCCCTCCTTAGCCCATAATGTTGTGAGGCTACGGCCACTCTTTGCTTTGCCATTTTCTTGTCATAACCAGGCTGTGCTGAACCACGTTCTGGTCTGATTGAATAAAATTCCTCAGTCTGTCTCCAGATATTTTATTTCCATCGGTAGAAGGCCCACTTTCAGGAGCTAAGTAAAGGACTTTGAAGAAAACAAACACAGGTTTTTAGGTTCTACTGAAAAGCTGAATAAAAAGAAGGTGCGAAAACTGTGGAAGCAGGTCTGTGTCAAAGAAAAGTGTTGAAATTAAAAGAGCTCACACAAATCTGTTAAAGACCTTTGTCTGTTGAGCAGGAAATGTCATTATGGCTTTCAATTAGGTTCGTTAATTTCCAAATGGTCTAATAGAGCAGGCTGCCAGGCTCCAGTATCAGGTCATGAGTTAAAAATAACTCCTGTGGACCACAAATCAAGCTTCACTAGACAGCTGACTGATGTAACCTGAGAGGTGGTTACCTTGAATAACCCATGAAATAAATGTATGTTTGCAGATCTTTGTGGCTTTAAACCAAAAATTAAATCCATGTAAAATACTGACCCGACTGCAGTTGTTGGCTTTGGGCTCCAGCTCAGTCACCTTAGTGATCTGCTTGAGGAAATCAGATTCCTGCATCCCCGGCTGGGAACCACGACGCTTGAATTGTGCCCGTGGGTTTGCAAGAATCACCTGGAGGTTCACAGCAAATCCTGGTGGACAGGGCAGAGGAGGGTAAAAGGCAGAAAAAAGGGTGAGAAGGTCATTCATGGATTAAAAACACATTATCAGTCTATTACAATCAGAGCAGAAAATGATAAGAGAGCATTAGTGAATCTAATGACCGTGAAACAGCTGATATAAAATTCATTTAGCAAAAGAGTTCGCTCATTCTCCCACCATGATTGAGCTTCAAACGAGAAGGAAAGTCAGAGGGAAGTCAAAACCCTCCTGATGCAGCAGGGGTGGAGATTAATGACTGCTGCAACCAGATTAAATCTGCCTGATTAGAAAAACTGTGACAGAGGGAGAAAATGTGGCACAAGAAGAAATGAGCTGTCCTACAAACAGAAATAAGACTGACGGCTGAAAAGAAGCTCTGACTCTGAGATCATTCCTCAGAACATTTCTCAAAAAAAAAAAAAAACATCATTTCACTTCGTACATCGTATACAAAAATCTACATACAAAAGCTGAATCCTCTACAGCCAATCATGATAGAAAGTAATCTGCAATGGTAACCTTATCCTATCTTATTGTGAAATAGTTTCCTGCAATACTTTAGATGTTTACACTAAATGAAACACACAAGGATAATAAATGAGTAAATAACCTTCAGAAAATTATAAAGAGGATAAATAAATGAATGCCCAAGTCTTCATGAACAGAGCGGAAATAGAGTATTTGCTAAAAAGAAACCCAGACCCTCACGTTTATACTGTGTGTTACCTGTGCTCAGGGGCTGTGGTTCCACTAAAACCAATCATTTACAGGCATATATTCAACAAAAAGAGCGTAGGATACAGATGTTGTTACACCTAAACTGCGTAGGCTGAATGTCAAAGTTACAGTTTGACCCAGAAAAGATTTAAAACCTGATTAACGTTTTGTGTTTAAGTTTATCAATCATTCTGCTTAGTTGTGTGTCCTTGTTTCCTTTTGGAAAAACACGTTATGAAAACATCTTCAGTGTGCCCCCCACATTTTTATACTTAATGCATTGAGCCCTGTCTTTTTGTTATGTAAAAGTGCTTTATTTTTATGACGGAGGGGATCCATCAATACAGAATTATGAGATGAATATATATTTACATATCTCCTTGTTCTTCGCAAAAACAGAGTGAAGTGTCATTGATAAAATTTCCCCTATATTTAATATCATTGTGACCAAAGCTTTAGGAGCTTCAAGTGTCCAGGTGCAGAGATACTGAAGGCTTTTGCTGTTCTAGTTTTGTTTCAGCAAATTTAAAACCAACTCTCTGTGGAGGTTTTCTTTTTTCTTTTTCACTTTGGTCAAACTTTGGTTGTATGTGCGAGTGGAGAACATGTCCTTCACACATCTGATGTGTTGTCTGACCCTTAGCCAGAGGCTTAAAGGTGACCCACCATGGCTTCCATTTATGTTTTCCCCTCGCTCACCATCACCAACACTTTAAAGAATAACAAGATTCAAGGTTTTTACTGTCAATTTCTGCCATATGTGATATTAAAAAGAATCAAAAAAGATTTTCTCTCCAGCCTTTGGTGCAGAAATAAAGAGAATATTCAAAAATACAAAATAGGTACAATAGAGAAGAGTATACTACAGAAGGAAAGGAGTATATGTATGGCCCCATTTACCATCATGCTTGTTTATGCACATATACACTCATATACACCTGCACTCTATACATACACATGCAAACATAATGGCCAGAAAAATGATTTCTGCTGTACATATTTTCACACGACCTAAGGTGCAGGTGGTGGATGAATCTGCAGCATTGCTTTCATGTAAAGAGCATGTTGTCAGCATTCATGCGAGCTGTGGATTTGCAGTGCAACAAAAAACTGATTATGTTTGTATGGTGCAAATACTATGTGTCCAGTGAGGGTTGAGAGGGGGTTCAGAGTCCACAGTTCTGGGGGGAAAAGGGGGAAGTAGCAGGAAGGGGAGAGGGTTCAGCTTCCTGACAGCGTGGTGGATGAATCTTTATGGTTTCTCACATGTGCAAACTCAGCCTTAGGTTAATCTAAACCCTTAAAATAACATAACAGTCCTGCATCAATGTTCAAGGTTTGTCTTAAAAGCGCACAACACAGGTCATAATGTCCTAATCCCTTCTGTCACATGTAAGCCGAGCTGTCAAGGTTAAATTCACTTTTATCTTCACAGGTCTGGTTTTTATCCTCAGTATCGTCTCCCTAGCGACCACATGCTATGGCCTCAGGACCACCACTGGGCAGAACAAAAAAAATCCCATCAACACCTTCTCTGGCCTTCATTCTGCCAGCTGAGTAACTTCTGCTCTCAGCCCTTCTGCTCAGTCAGCAGACCTAGCATTCATGGCGGCCCTGACAGATGAACGCTCTGAGACCTCGAGAAATAAAAGCAAACAGCCAGAATGAGCTTACTAGAAAAAGAACAAGGAGACAAAGCATACGCAGCATTCAGGAGACATGCTGGAAATACGTAACCACGACGACAATTGTACAGTAACTTTACTAAACCTGCCGGACTCAAGTTTAATGTGATATTTGTTATTTAATCCACAACTGCACGGGTACAGAGGAAGAAGTGTCGACAGACAGCCTGCAGAGGAATCATTTAGGCGAACCCCCCGAGTGCCACAGTGTTATTCTGCAAGGTCAAGCATTGTAATGATAATGAGATATTGTCTTCTGTTCTTTTAGTCATTGTAAAACTGCGGATGATTGTCAAAACTCATACGCTTGATTATAAATGACAGTAACATGAAGGATTTTGTCTTTGGGTTAATGAGGAAAACTTGTTCTGATGTTCATGTCAAACTACAGTCTGGTCCATCCAAATCATTTCCTTAAATGCTTTATTCAAGATTGAAGTAAGAAAACACAAGAGTGGTTATTTCTGATCTTGTGTTCAAAAAAATAAAGTCAGAATTTTTCTATTTTTCAACATCTTGGTCAGCTTTGATGTGTAGATGACATTGCACAAATCAGAGAGGCAGCAAAGGTTTAATTCAAATAGACTTTAAACACAGTGTAATTGAAATAGTTCCGACAGTTTTGAACTGGTACATGACTACAAATTAATACAAA
Source organism: Xyrichtys novacula (assembly GCA_962446985.1). Classification (NCBI taxonomy): domain Eukaryota; kingdom Metazoa; phylum Chordata; class Actinopteri; order Labriformes; family Labridae; genus Xyrichtys; species Xyrichtys novacula. The sequence continues at coordinate 16,662,157 of OY660874.1, read as the reverse complement.
CATGCTGAAAAGAGCAAACTTTGGTTTGAATGAAGCATGCAGATTATAATCGATGGGGTAAACATTAGTGCAGTCCTTTAACACCTCATTAGGAAAACATTAGTCTGAAGGTGTGATTTTTTTTAAAGAGAGCAGCATCTCTCTGAGGGATGCTAAAGTTTTTATTTTAGACGGTGTCGGGAGGATGTTTTCAGAAAGTGCTGCAAACATCTCCACACAAGGTCTCTGCGTAATTACTGAATATTTATTTATGCAAATCTTTAGTGGGTGGCACTCCTTTCGCAATCAGAGCACCAGTTTGGGAATTCAACCTCAGTAATTCGTCGTCCTTATTTCCTCTCCTCCTTCCTCTCCCTCTCCTCCTGTCTGAACAGAGTTTTCTGGGCGGCCTCTTTCTGGAGGAGCTGACACAGACTCAGACAGTGGTCCTCTGAGTACTGAAGGTGTCAGTTTGGGTCACCCTTAGAGGAACTGTGGACATAAATTTGGGTTTTGCTCATCTTTTCCTCCAAAGGTTTAAGTCTGTTGCACTTAAGGCAAGTCAGCCGTCGCAAACAGGCCATGCTGAGACTGAGAGCCATTTCAAAGAGCCGTACAGAGCCGGTGAGTGATTGAACTATCACGCTTTTTACTGATTTGGCAATCAGTCAGCTGACACAGGAGAATGAGATTCTGTTTGTGGCTGCTGAAGCCAAGAAAACAGCCAGGGAGACCAGATCTGGGGTCTGGCATGTTTTCAAATTCAACATGTTCACAGTCACTTAACATTGTCAGAAATGTTTTTTCTCATCAAACAGAATCACTGAATTGTTGGATTTCTAAAATGCAAAACAACATGAACAACGTGATATCGAGCATTATTGGTATTAGCTGCTGAAAAAACTGATATCTACTAGTTCACATAACCTGATGGGAAATAGGATAAGCGTTAGCTGTTGCGAGATCTCTGAGGCTTTTTCAACTGTGGAGGTGTGAAGTTCATTTTGGGACAGACAGTTGCAGGACTGGTTGTGTTGCGTTATAACAGACCTATCAGAAATTTGCACAACTGAACATCATAATAATAAAAGAGACGGCAGGTTCCTGGCCTGGCCTCACCTTCTTTATTGATTTGCCTCATGGATGTGAAACCTGAAGCTTTAGAGCCCGGGGGGAGCAATGTGATCACTCTGCTGCTTTCTAGTTTTACATCCAAGCATACAATCAATTTTTATCTAGGTTTCCTGCGTGTATTTTTCTGCTCTTTTGTCTCTGTTCACTCTCATGGCTTTGTGATTCAATTTTTAACAATAGACATTAAATTAACACACAAACAAGTAGCGCCCAGGACGGAAACAGTCAAAGGCACAAAAGCAGTTGGATATTAGAATTTGAGATATCAGGTTTCTGTTTAGTTTTCATCAATGGCAAAGAGAGGAGTAAACATGAGGAGAAAAGTGCCACAGTACCGCCCACACCATTTGACTGAGGTGTTAAGTGAAAAACAGTCAGTCCATCAAAGGTTCCTTGACTGAACTGCGCATGTAAACGTACTGACTAGAAACAACAAAACTGCATCGACAAATCCAATTCTTTGTTGAAAGGTCAACTGGATTTGTTTAAGGTTCTTGAAGACATTCCACCTCTTTTCCAAAAGTCTTCTTCAGTTTGCAAACCAAAGTTGGAAATTCATAGCCTCTGTTGTTATCCAAACACAAAGTTGTTAATCACGACTTTTTTTTTTTTTTTGCTTGTCAAATGCTTGTCTGTAATATGAAAAATATCTAATAAACACAATGTTAAAAAAATGATAATCTTAGAGTGATTCAGGGTTCTGTTATGCACACCAGCATGTGTCCATGGATTCTAAAAAGGTGTGATAAGACACATATAGGAGGCCTGTTCTTGGGGTGAATTTGTAGTTTTTTGTCAGTCCTCAAATACCCTTTCTTCAGTTGTCCTCATCCTCTCCTGTTGTGGGGTCAGCCTGACATACAAGTCCAGGTTTCTCAACATGCTAACAATATTTCTCAAGAATCACAGACCCCACCTTTAACTTATATGTTCCTACAAGTAATATCTTCCCAGTGATTTCTCCTCCTCTACCTTTCCCAACACTAGCGTGCAGGAGGCATCTCTTTGTTCTCCATCTCACTGCTCCTCTCATCTCAGGAGCTGAGTACCAGCACCGGGGTTACTGTGGGTTAAACACTTTCATGTCCTTGTCTCAGCCAACACTCCAAGGACCTAAGCGCCACTTCAACATACCAACCAAAGGTACAGACATCTTTGTGTTTGTGTGTCAGTGTGTGTCAGAGTATGCATGAACCCCGTGTGTGTGTGAGAGTGTGTGTTGGCTGTCTCTGCACACTAATACTCAATCAGCCTGTTTTTGCGAGGATGCGGCTCTAATTTGCTTCTGGAAAATTGCATGTGTGCGCCTGTGTGTGTCCTTGAACACGCACACTTGTCCACTTATACTAGTGTGAGTGCTGGCAGGTGCCTGCTTGCGTGTCTCTCAAATAGATGCAGTAATTGCATGTGTGTGTGTGTGTGTGTGTGAGTGTAATCAGACACACACATTGAGGTGAATAATACTCCACACCATCATTGTCCTGGCTCCGCTGTGTCTGCATAAATGAGACAGAGGAGTAGATGGGAGACTAACAATGCAGTGCTGTATAACACAATACTATGAGGACAGGCACTGGCTCTCACTGAGCACTCTGCAGACACACCATTGTAAATCTCATGAATAATAATTTATGAGTGAATAAAGTTCAGGGCCGTCCGTTCAGAGCAGACATTGTTTTCTTGCAGGATTTAAAGTGGGAAAAAAAAAAGCTTCACAATACAACAGCCACAGCTGTGAATCTTAGCTTTACACACTGACAGTGTAATTATGAAGGGCAGCATAAGAGTGAGGCTGATTATCACACTGTGTGTTAATGTGTGTGTGTTTGTGTGTGTGTGTTTACACAGAGAGAGAGGTCAGATGAGTGGAAGGAAGTAGAGGATGGGAGGGAGGAGATCCCAATCGCGTTGGTGTATGGAAGTTGGAGGAGAGAAAACTAAACAATAGCTCTTGGTATCGTGACTCAACACTTCTCCCTGAGGCAGACCTTTGTATGTGTGTGTGTGTTTGTGTGTGAGACAACATTATTCAAGTATTGAGCCCAAATGTGAAACCTTTTTCTCAACGTTTTGACTCAGCCTCAGCCTGCGGACCGTCTATCGTCATTGGCAACCAGCTCAAGTTGCCCGATACGATAGACTATGTCAACCTGTGAGCCTCAGGCCAGGCCCACAGCAGAAACCAATTCACACATCAGTGACTGCTCTGATTCTTCTGTATAATTCAGTCACTGTTAGAGGAGTTTGATTCATGTTAAAACACTGACTCTCAATCAAAATCCTCATCAGGGCTATGGGGCAAATGCATTAAGGCACTGGCCCCTATACAATATTATAGGAGCCCCTGTACAATAGTATGGGGCCCCTATACAATGGGCAATGTAAGTTATAAAAAAATATCGAAAAATTTTGAATTAAAGTCAATAAGACAAGCCAAAGAAAGAGTAATTATTGGTGTTTTTGCTCTGGCTTTGTATTGTTATGTTTATTTTTTGTATGAATACTTGAAAAATAAATGATTGTTGTAGGTGTGCTCCTTGAAAATTATATCCCAATGTTACTAGTATTGATCATCTGTAATCTCTAAAGAATCTCATTTCTCAGAGGGAATTTTTTAGTTACCGTTATTTGACTGTTTTATATTGGATTCATGTTATCAGTATTAGTATTCACCATAAAAGTACCAACTTATTTCGATTTAAGGTTGATTCAATGTTTGACTTCTGAATTCAGTCTCCTTTTTTTCCCCCCACAGTCCAGGGTGGGTGGTGCCCCCATTAACGAGTGCATAGATGTCAGATTTAAAGATTATTATTGAATATTAGTCTGAAGACATTTATTACAAATTCAAATCACTACATCTGCAATCCAGCTGGCTTTCAGACGCAAGCCTCAGCACCAGAGTATTATAGCTCCAGGCAGTGGTAGTACGGCTCTCTTCAGAGCTTGTGATTCGAGTGTAAGATTGAAGATTATCTGTGCATGTGGATAACTCACTGACCCTTGTTGTCCCTCTTTTTCTTCCCAGTGCCTCACTCCTCACCTCATGCCAGCGCACAAACCCAGAACACTCAGTATGTTTACATGACACTCGAGAAAACTGAATTACTGAATTGATTATTACTTTTTAAACCCAAGCCATCAATTCCCTAGCTAGCACTTTTCTTCAACTAAACTTTTTATCTGATTTTGTTATCTAATGTTTACGGACAAGAGATTAACACAGACTGCATCACTGTGAAAAACTGACTTTGAGAGCAAACACTACTGCTCTGTAAGGAAGCAGCAGTCATAGAGGGACAAAAAACACTAAACAACACAACTGCAGGAAAGACAAATTAAAATTTCTAATCAGGAGTTGAGAAGGTGATCTGAAATATCTAAAATTCCTCACACATACATTGAAGGCCATACTTATTTAACTTCCATACCCAGGGAGTCTGACCGAGACTAAAAACATAAACAGGTGAGTTTCTGCTCGTCTCAGACTTTTGCTTTAAAACCACAGGGTTCCTTCAGCTCTGATCAAATCTAATCTGTTGCTTTTCAGAAGAGTCTTATACCTCAGGACTCTGCAGCCCTGCTTTGTGCTTTATCCGAGGAATAAACAATCAGGCGGGGTGGCACAGGAGCTGCTGCGTGGAGGAATAACTGTGGGAATATTAAATTGGATAGATCAGATCTTATTTTATGGTAAATTTATCCATTAAATGGAAGCTGGATAGAAAAACTGTCTCATGTCTTCAGGTGAACACAGCAAACAGGAATAAGAGAGAGAGAGAGAGAGAGAGAGGGGGAAGCCTCTGTTTGTTCTCCCTCTGATAAAAGGCATCAGACCTAAACAGTCCAACTGACTTTATCTCTGCAGTAATCAATGAGGTGATCTATAATGTTGTTTGAAGTTTCTTTTTCAGAGGGTTCAGGACATAAAAGAGAAACATTTCTGATCAAAGCAAGCGCTACCAGCTTTTGACCATCTCTTTTTTTTCTATTTCACTGCAAAGGTTTGACCTCCAGATGTGACACGAATATCTGATTTTTTTACCACTGAAATAAATTGTTTTAACAGTCGATTGTGTGAGAAACAATAATGCAAGAGCAGAGAGCTGATTTCTAAACCAAATAAAACATTTTGTCCTGCAATAAAATGGTACTGGATCTTATTTCCATTAAGCTCAAGCTGAACTATGATCCTAACTACATTTGAAATTCATGAAGTAAGGGTCATCTCAAGTTTACTGACTTTGTGGCAGAGTTTGGGTGGACTTTTTTTCTGCTGGCCATCTGTTATTTTGCACGATCCTGGTCGTGTTGAGCTACTATCGGACTGAACACTCTGAATGGCCAGTTGCAACACTGACTGACACTCTCCACACACAGAGGATTTCATTTGTCCTCAGCAGCAGGTTAGAACAATCAAAAAGATTTGGAAAGCATTGATTTTACATAAGGAAAGGTCTCAGTGTCTAAAAGTGGACCTTATAATCCCTAAATAAGCACTACACTGGGTTTGCGTTGGGAGGGGGGTGTTGTTTTGTGTTCATGTGCCGTTTACTGTAATTGTTTTTAAGATTACCTTGTTCTGTATCTTTTTTATAACTATATATATATGAAAAAAAAGCTGTATGATTGGATGAGATCAAATTAGACATGGATTTATTTTCTAAAATAATGGCTTGCACATATATAAATATATATATATAGCATCCAGCATCTTTAAATGTTATCTTGGATCTGTTGTACCTTTTGAGGCCCTGTGAGGGTTGGATTGAATGGATGTATGGATGATGAATAAACAGATGGATAGGTCAGCTCTTGGGTGTGCAACATTAAAAAGCCTGAAGTCACATTTATTAGAGTTATAACACAAGAGGTATCCTACTGGAGGTTCCTCTTACCTGCCATGTCTGTGGCAAAGGGTCGGTCTGGTCTCCAGCCGGTGTACCAGCCCACAACTTTACCCCCCGACACAAGGGGGCGCTCATATGCTCTGCCTCCTACAAATCCAACTGGCCAAATAGACACGCCTCGAGTACTTCGCATCTGCAAGGTAGAGAGAAGAAGATTAGAGGTCAACCTAGTTATTCTGCACAGTATGAATCCACATTTAAGCCTTTATTTTTATTATCATATTTTTCAAGCATAAAGGTGTTCAACAGAATTTAAATTCTGACTGACAGACTTTTAAGACAAAAGTCATAAAACAGTCAAGATTGAGCACAAATTATGGAACAATACAAAGACTCACAGCATTAAACCATTAGCAGAGCTAGCACCACCAGCCTTCAGCTCTCCTTACAGGTGAACATCTACAGGCCTGTGAAGGCTAATTATGGTTAAACATAAGCACTAACTGAAGCTAGCAGCAAGTGGCAATGAGGCAATGATACCACTCAGACACAATATGTCTGACCATATATGACCAGAATTTCTGACCTACAATAATGACCAACTTAACCACTGAGCCACAACTGCCCTGAAGATTAATATGTAAAGATGTGGTTACAAGGACAGGCAACTGGACTGTGTAGAGTCTTCAAGAAAACCATGACCTGGATGAATGAGAATCTACATGGACTTACAAGGACAGGGCATTTTTCAATGCCACAAAAAAGTGATGTGAAAAAATAAATATTTAATTTAGCTTTCATGCCACCATCTGCACATTTAGTTTATTGAGTTTCCATAACAAGATGAACCAGACATTATTCAAATTAACACTGTTATAAATATGTAGTTTGTTTGTCAGCCTTTTGGCCCTTTGAAGAGAAAAAAAAGGATTGGGTTTTTACCACTGTAGTTTTCCAGACTAAAGCAAACTAGACACAGTGAAGCTCACAGCCACTCTGACAGATGGACAGACACCCTGCAGCTGATACAAAAGTAAAGACACTTCAGCACAAAGTTAACTCAGAGGACTCATGCTGGTGTCACTGAAGGCAGTTTCTGGGTAAAGCGCTGTAATGCAAGAACTTTTTCTTTGTTTTTGTTGTGAATGACCAAATCTTTGGTTTCTGTTTCATCATTGCAAAAGCTACAATGATTGATGCATTTTCCAAATTTGCTTCACTTTTGGTCTGGACATTTGTAATAGAAACAACTCTGTCCAACCCAAGGCTGTCCTTATAGCGATGACATGTTGGGGAGGCCCTTTGAAATATTCTTATATAGTCTTATATTTTTGCTCTGTTGATGTTATGAACCAAAGCCTGATATAATTAGTCTGGCAGAACTCTCTGACCAATGACTGGCCTATGATGGCCAAACATTTTAGTGATTAAAAAGTCAGTCAACTGACTGGTGTCATTAGCTGTGTTTACTTGGGCACAAATAATCAGAATAAATGCCCGATCGGAATAAAATGTGTCATGTAAACATGTCGATCGGAAGATTTTGATCCATTTCTGCTCAATCGGACAGTCGGCAGTATTCCGATCGAGGGGGTGGTTAATGCCAGTCGTTATTCCGAAATGCGTAAACACTTATTCCGATCGTGACTCTCTTACCTGACTCGATCTTCACTCTTTATTTATTAAGGCCAGTACAGGAGGTTTCATTATTAACACTCTGGCATAAAACAAAACTGCAGGTGCCGTGTCTGCTCCTCCAGTAACAAAACAATGTGTACAAACAACGTATTGATGTCACATCTGCACGCACAGTGCAACCTTTGACAGAACAGTAAAATAAGTATGCAAGGACGCCATCTAGTGACAACATTAAACGGGGAAAAATCCTGAATTGGATAGAGTGAGCCACTACCGTGTTTGTTGGTTTGTTGACAGCACAGGCGTAAATACAACTCTTCTTCTGTGGTTGTTTTAGCGAAATCAGACAACTCCTTGCATGTCCAAATGCTTCACATCTGAATAAAGCTTGGTGCATGTACACGCATGTTGTGATCAGATTATTTGATTTTGCACCAATATAAACAGTGGATTCAGATTATCCGATCGCTCAAATTTTTAACTTTTGCCCATGTAAACATGGCTATAGACTCTTACATTAATTTCTTGTGTGTCACTCCACATGAGTGATCAGAAGTCTGTAATCTTACCTGAACCCTGTCTGAGACCAGCACACAGGGACTGTCTGTCTAACTGAATCCAGGACCAAATGAAACTGTGCTGTGCTGAGCATACGGCTTTTTCCACAGTGAATGAATTTGCACACAGCCTGGAGCAGAGCAACAAGAAATGAGACAAAAGACGGAGAGGAGACAGTGTGAGGATGACTGCTGTTGTGTTGCAGTAACAGAGCACTGTATTAAGTATGAATGTGTGTGCGCAAGAGTGACAGAGGGATTCTATTTTTCTATTTTCTATTTTCCAGCCGCGGCCGTTCTGAAGCCCGCTCATTCAGGTGCCGCTCCTCATCACTCAGTCAAACAGCCTGCAGCCGCTTGCTCATGACAAAACAGCAGAACAAAACCAAATCAGACGGCAGCGCTGCATTACGGCACTCAGACTTCACAGAGAGTTCACACCAGCTTTTAAAGCTGCAGAAAACTAAGTGTAGGGAAAGGATTATAAAATGCAGAAGAATCATAGCTCAGAGGCAAACTGTCTGAGGGTCTGTGGAAATGTAAAATTACCAGAAAGACAAAAATTTTGTTGGGGAATTTTAAGAGAAATTTGTCTTTTTCAAATGAGTTTTGGTCTTAAGAATATAACAAGTGACTGCCCACTGAGAGTCTACTTAGGTGAGAAAAGGTTCCTGTTTATGGATTAGCGATGAGCAGATCTGTCAGTCTGTTATTGACATCTTCATTAGAGGACGTCTACCTCAAGTTAAGTGCAAATTAAGCCACCAGCTCAGTGACATGAGCTAAACTGCAGACTGAGAGATACTGCAAGAAATGGTACTGCATAATGCTCAAAGTACAGCAGTAGAAGCTTTAAGGTGTTCTGTAATCCATCCTGTACGACAGAACTGTGACATCGATAAGCCAAAACTATTAACAGTCATTAATTTTACTTGCTGATTTCATTTTTTGATCATTACATCAACTCAACTCAACTTTATTTATAGAGCACTTTAAATACAACCAAAGCTGACACAAAGTGCTGTACATAATAAAACATAAAACAACAATAAGTAGTTGTTTTAAAATATAATAAAAAGCAGTGAAACGAATGATGCCTCATGCTGGGTTGAAAGCCATGGAATAAAAGTGGGTTTTTAGACGGGTTTTAAAAAATGGTTTTAACTTCAGTCATTTTCAGTTCAGTCCATAACTTTAGTCTTGAGCAGAAGTCTGAGACATAACTCACTGACTGGTCCTTTCACTGAAATATGACAGACTACATCCTGCCACGATTGAGGTCAGAAAATTTGATCAATTTCTCGGCTCAGGTGCTATTTTGTCCCTGTCAGCATACCGTAGTTTAGCTACCTGCTTCTTGTTTTCTTTTATGGTAAATAATGACACCACTGCCCTTTTGAGTAGCACAACTTAAACAGTGACTCTAAGGCAGTCTTCATACAGAAGCATTAAGTGGGTGTATAACCTCATGTTCTAAGAGTCTGTTTCCAATAGTGATGGATTGTGAAATGTATCGTCTATGGCAGGTTGTTTTCTGGAGCGCTTGACTCAACATCAGCTCAAAGCAATCATAGGACTAACTTCCCTTAGTATTATGGGCACTGCTTATTGTCATCTGGCCTAGTGACCAGTCCTTTGTTTGTTTTCTTGATTGCCAGAAAAGTGTCCCACTAATCCAAGAAAACAAGCTTTGTTATCTGGAGGAAATGAGAAAAACAAGGCGAGATCTCAAGATAAGATAAGATAAACCTTTGTTCATCCCACAGTGGGGAAATCTGGGGTGTTAACAGCAGCAGCAAAGGATCAGCACACCTAACATATAAGAATAAGTACACTCATCACGCACACATTGCAAAGATAATTATAAAAGATAACTTAGAACAATACAAAAAAAATGTTATGTACAAAAAAAGAGAAAAGCCTGTTACTGAGGAAGCTACCCACTGCTGTTACAGTGCTCTGCAGTGGGTGGGAAACATTGTCCATGAGAGACAATAGCCTAGCCATCACCCTCCTGTCCCCCACTACCTCCACAAGGTGCAGAGGGCAGCCCAGGACAGAGCTAGCCTTCCTCACCTGTTTGTTTAGTCTGTTCCCCAAACGGACAAGAGCTGCTGTAACTGGCAACCCCTCTGTGTGTCACCAGAGACGTCCAGAGAAGTTTTAAAACGGACCTGCTATATCAACAGAAAACCAGGATTGATATCTCTAGCTAACATGAGACACTTGAAGTCCTCAGAAAACTCATCAGCTTAAAACAACCAGGCTGCGGTGTTTTCTTGAGACCCCAACTTACTTTTCCAGAGTTAATTAAATGTATGGCTGCACGGCTGCTCAGCGCCTCAGTAATGAAGCATTTAAAGACACAGTTCAGCAATTATCTAAGACTAGATCATTGAATGCTTAAGAAATTTCAGCCAAAAAGCTCACTCATTCACATCTTCATATTGAATTTTCATACAGTGATAAATAAATTATTTATTCTGATATTTAAACTAATGCACAGATCTGAACTTGTTATCAAACTCTTGAAGGAAATGTGCAATTTTCTACAGATTTCTTTCTGAAAAACCTCCTGCTGTTATTCTCATCACACAAAAACAGTCATTTTTTAAAATTGTTTCCTGAGTTATGAGACGCACATGCAAATGTTTTAATATACTGGCTGATTCCCTGCTGTGACTGAAGTGATGAGACAACAACAAGAGACTGACATTTATGATTATCTGACTGTCAGGTATCATCCAACAAATACAAAGGCTGGAGATAGTTTTGTCTTTAGAAAGAGGGTGAAATTAACAGTAAGCAACTCTTCCCACCCTTAAACCATCCCCTTCTTTTCTTCTCTTCTTCCCTGGCCTGAAAATGTCCTAAAGGGCCCCTGAGTGACATCAGCAGCTTTGACGCCCCTTCCCCGTTAATACTGTGGCCCCAGGAGTTTCCCTGTGTAACCCTCAAATCCCTCCCTCTGCTTCTTCTTCTTCTACTGCTGCCTCTTCTCCCCTCAGGTCATTTTCAAAGACCTGAGAGGCTTAAAAAAAAGGAAACAGATGAAAAGAGACCGAGAGAGAGAGAGAGGAAAGAAAATCGGGACTGACTCTGCATGTTGGTCAGTCCCGGATCATTCCTGGAGTGCAATCGTTATTTTGGCTTAGTGATGAGGTCTTAGTTTGACTGTTAATGATCCCCTGGTTTGGTTAAGCTCAGACGGCTTCATTTTTTTTCTGTTTCCCTGCCCTACAAAATAGGATCAGTGACACAGAGGCTAAAATTACCTTATATCCTGAATAATGACAAACCAGCTCTGTGGTCTGGAGCTCTGTACTTTTTGCAAATGACTTCAAAAGACACGTCTGGTACCAAATAGGACTGGGACCCACCAACAGCTTTTCATATGTGTGTTGGCAACATTTTTTAAATTTAAATTTGTTTTTGTTGCGTAGAAACATCAGTATCAAGTATCATGTTTTCATGCACAGCTACATCAAGCTACTTATCCTGGTTTACAAACACTGAGCAAGAATCATTATACTGACTGAAGAATGTAAGCCTCTGCTATCTTAGGTAGTGACAGGTCACCTTCAATTACAATTGGATCATCTCCTAGTTGACATATTACATATCAAAATAGCCAGCAACGCAAGAGGCTAGCAGGATGTCACTTTTACAGCTCTGTGTCATTTGTCAAGAAAGTTTAATCTTTTTACACCCCTGTTTTACACCCTGTCCTCATCTGACAGTTAATATATATATATATAAACTGTTTTATTTTTATTGTTTTATTTTATTTTTATTTATTATTTATTTTATTTTATTTTATTTTTATTATCCATCTACCATCCTGTATTTTAACTTTTTGATCATAACTCTAGTGTTTCCTCATTATGAAGTTTCCTTAGTTTCGTGGGTCCTTTTCATTTATCATTTTTCAATTTACCTTTATTTTCAATGTCTTTTGTTTGCATGTTGTAAACCTTGCACATACTGTCTTTTAGGGTTTTATGATTTTCTATTTTCTAGTTTTATTGTATGAATAAAGCTATTCAAATAAAGTCTTATTAATTAAAAACAAAACTGAAACTCTTTCAAACGAGATTTGGTCTTTATCACCTGAAAGTTTGACTTGATAGCATGGTTGTATTATACTCAGGGTCATCATATCTGCACTCTGCAATGTCATTGACTTTTTTTTGCCTCCTAGAAATTACCATGTAAAGCTCAACAACAAACGTCACTTCTGTTCTCTGTCCATGGTGCTGAAATTTCACCAAATACATCAAATGAAAGTTATTTTTTCTCTAGCAAGGATATATGTTTTGTGGAATTGTGAATGTGAATCTCAGTTGAGGTATGTCAGGAGACCACTGATGTCAATAACTTATTGATTATGATGACATCTGTCTTGTACAGATGCTTGTTGAGCTTCTCCATTAAATGATGAAGGTTGTTGGCCAGCTGCTTTGACTGAACGCTTTACTGCTGACACTCTGTTGTCTTTATAGCTCTCAGTTATCCATTATAGCTGGACTGAGGCCAGCCTTCATAGTTATCTGTCTATAAAGTGAGTCTGCCTTTGAGGGGGCAGTGTCAATAGACTCCGAATCGCACTCTGGACCCGACAGGGTATCTTGATGGTGTTTCTGAGAGTAGAAATCACTTTAAAATGACAAGTTAATTTTTGCCCAGACAGACAGCGATGATCAGAGGCAGCAACAATTCAAAGCTGTGATGTTATAGGATAATAAAAATAGTATACCACTGGCTTCCTAGCCTGTTTTGATCTGCTATCAGAGGGATGATTTAGGCTCTGATGCGGCTACAGATGTTGTCTCAGTTTTTTGGTGTCAGCACAGGTCGTCTTATCAACAACATCTCAATGTCAGACTCTTTGCTGAGAGCCAAACAAAGCTGCAGGGTGACAGCGCTTCACCAGATGGTACATTACTCTGCTTGCTGGTGAATGCTTCAGCACATGCTGGTTTTCATGCCACCATCTGCACATAACTGCTGCCACAGGAAAAGTTTGCAAAAACACAAACTTCTATGTCTACCTCATTTGGCAGAAACAGATGAGTTGGATGAGTACTCACAACAGGCTGTTCCCTGGATATGCCCTGTTGGCAGGTACAATAAAAAGTCAGACGAAAAATGTGTCAAGAAAAGACGCAGGGAGAAAAACAAACAAAGTGTCCTCAGTCTTTATTCTGCTCTCTGAGGCTGGCTCAATCTGATCTGGAGAGACACCCCAGATTAGAGTAAACATTCACTATTAATACCTTTTGTTTGATCTAAAAAGTGAACTGGGATCAAAGTAGAAAAATATAAGATAAAAATGCATGGTTGGATGCTAAATTGGATCAAGGTACTTCACACAGGAGATGGTCTATATTCAGGTGAGTTTTCACATGCACCACTGTGAGTCTGAGTGCAGCCACATAGCACCAAAAATTCACCTCCAGTCCCTGAGTCTCACTAATGAGTAGACACGACATGTTGCTCTGCTAAAATTAGGGTTGTAAAATTCCGGGAATTTTCAAAGTTGGAAACTTTCCATGGGAACTAACGGAAATATATGGGAATTAACAGGAATTTGCCGGAATAAATCTGGAATTTAAAAAAATTGAAGGTTGGCCCTCAACAGGGAACTTAAATATAGTTGGGGAAAATATATTGTAGCATAATCTTGGCTAAAACAACCAGATTTAATGCAAGTACACTCTTCCATAAGATGCAAATAGCACAGTGCTTACTATAGGGCTATTGAGGCCACACAATTGATTTATAGATCAATTGTCAAATATTTTGAAGACCATTCCAGTTGTTTAGCCAACTATTTTTCTGTTCACGCCATTGTTCATTGCCATTAATTGTTTTATTTTGTATGGATGTCTGCTTATGGCAAAACAAAAATATTTACATTTATGTTTGGATATGATACAATTTGTATAAATTACCCCCAATTTCCAATAAAGTCCCATAATTCCCATGGAAAGTTTCCAATTTGGAATATTTCCAAAATTCCCCAGCTTAAATTCCTATGGAAAGTTTCTGGAAATTTACCAGAAATTTTCCGCCCTTTTGCAACCCTAACTGAAATGCAAGGTTAAAAAATCTAACAAAAAGTGTGTTAACAAAAGATGCAAAGAACAAACAAACCATTTTTATTTATATTTTTGGGGGCTTGCATTATCAGATCTGAAGGGATCCTGTATGAGATTAATCACCCACTTTTAATACCTTCAAATATAAAACATCCTCTTTTGGTTTGTTTGTTTGTTTGTTTTTTTATATCATTTGTATCTACAGAGGAGCAGGACTCGTTCCTACTGAGGACGTTGTCTTGCATATGCTTACACAGACAAACCAGTAGTAGCCATACATGTTTGAAATGCACCAACAAGAAGAGAAAGGAGGAAGAAAAAATGTTTTGTACACAACAGTTTCTTGTCCTTAAAGGCCACCATCGCTTGTCAAGCTGCACCAAAAGATGTTTGAACGAGGAGTGTTTTAACCTCTAGTCTGACTTTTCAATATCAAAAGGTATTTCCATTTCTACGCTGAACCATTAAGCTAGGATTCATTGAAAGGGTCTGACATTGACTAATTAATCAGCATTTCCTCCTTCAAACTATCTGTACTACCTCTGCTGGTAAAAACCCACAGTCAGTCCAGATATAACCTGAGCAGTCCCGTCCTAAAATAAGCTTCTCTGTGCAGAAATCAGTGAGAGGCAGGTCGACCTGGCAGCTGAGACTGACAGCTTTGTCCTCATGAACCAGTGAGCCGGTTTCTCTCTTTCTGGCTGTTTCCCAGACTCAATCTCTCCTCCTCATTCAGGAGTAAACCGGGAGCGCAAAGTCGATTTTTATTGATTGATTTCATCATCATCTTATGTTTTATTTTACAGGTAACAAAACCAATCTCATACTCTCTCTGCAGTTTTAACACTTACTCTCACTCTGAGCTCCTCTTACTGGAGGAAGATTTTATATCTTTATCTGAAGACAGTCTTATTTTGTTCAAACACCATGGTTTACAGGATTTTAATCCAAGGAGTTGAAGAAGAAAATCAACACAAGCTCAAATTTAATCCTCTCCAGAGAAAGGCTGCTTATTTTGGGAGATGTGTATGTGTGTGCATGCTTTTTTTTTCCACTAAAAAAGTGCAGAAAAATACACTTTCGTAGAGCAACGTTCAAATAGTTGTACAGCGAAAAAGAAAGCCTCCAGTTTCTCTTTCAGTCTGAGATGCAGCTCTTCAAACAATCAATCAATAATAAAAAACTGTCCAAAGGAAGAAAAGAAACAAAAAACAAAGACAAACAACTCTTCTAAAACATACAAAAAATGTAAAAAGAGACGTCCTTCCTTTAAGAAATGTCGGAGTGTAAACAGAGCTAGCTGATCCCGGTTGTTTTGTTTTGCTTCTGGAGAGCGAGGTCGAGGTTCAGAGAAAATATGAGCGCTTCATGTTGCTTCTACAGACCACAATGATCCAGAATCTATCTGAGGGTACAAACAATCTCACAGACAGCTAGAAAAACACACCAGTCTCCCCTCTATGATCAGGTTTGTCATCAGGAACAAACTCTGCAGCTCCTTCACAGGAAGCTGAACTGTAGAGAGAAAACAGCAAAGGTTGCTGTGAGACCACAAAGAGGGATTTTCAGAAGATAAAGGGTTTATTTTCCAAGTCCTGAAGTGGCACGGCTTTCTTTCCTTGGGGTTAGAAAACTCAACAAACTCCACACAATCAGACTCCTCTTCTCTGTCGGGGATGCAGAGACTGATTCACAGCCTGAGGGGGAGGGTCACAGCTCCACCAGAAGATGAATTAAAGATGTTGGTCATTTTTTAATAAGACTGGGAGACCTCTTGAATCACCAGGAACAGTCCCAGAGATACAGCTTATTTATCAGAGTTTCTTAAAGTGTTGGCTGTCAGTCCAAATGTCTGACACAGTTATTCAGTGGCCCCTCTCTCTCGACCTCTTGACCTCTCTCTCACTACCCCGACTCAGCTGCCAGTGGAATGAGAGACTCTGAGCATTCAGGAAAAAAAGGTCACTCAGTAGCTTCTTCTTCTTGGTTGTTAACTCTCTCTTCACTGTGATTACTGGTTTATTCATTTATCAAGCCAAATCATGTCTCATCCCACTACAGTACAGGTATGATAATAAAATAATGATGGCCAATGACAAAAATCTCAACTTTAGTCACTAAATGGTCAATGAAAGTTGTGAAACCTACAGTATTTTACTTAATATGTGGAAAGCTCCCTGTTGTTGTGGGGTTCTCGCTCAAACAATCATAATCGAGTGTAAAAGCACAGGCGTAGCAGAATAACAATAATGGTGATAGGATTTACTTACAGCCAGCCATCCAAGGTGTAGTGCAAAAATATTTACAAAAGTGCAAAAAAATTCTCAAATACTATTAACAAAATGTACAAGGGAAAAAAAGAAAATACCAGCAAGGAAGGAGTTCCACTATCACTCAAGATTCTCACTAAAGAAATATACAAAAAAAAGACCAGCACTACAAAAGGGGGTTTTGCAGTCACTTTCCATACAACAAACTTCAGTCTCAAAGACAGAAAGGCCCAAGAAGCCTTTTTAACCCCCCTAGCCCCTCCCATCAATTACATAAGTTTGAAAAAAAAAACTAATTTATTCACATTTAAACAATTTTTACCATTTTTAACCTCTAGACCTTTTCTGTTAGTTTTTGCCATCTTAACTAATTTTTCACACAAATCAACAGAGAACTAGTTTTTAGGGATTCATGGAAAACAACAAGGGAATTAATTTTTCTTGCATCATGTGACCACTTTGACCCTCCATACCCACCTTTAAACAACACGGAAATCGCGCGCTCTGTTTCCTTATTTGGAAACATGTTCCGGCATGATGACGTGACTTGACACCCGGAAAGTAAGTGAAGTGATGAATGTCTATGTGAATGTTTGTTTAAGTTAACTGATAGAGCTCCAAGTGTGCAGCCTTGGTTACCAAATCCAATAGAAAAGGGTGAAAGAAAAGTAGCGCTGTTTAGAGGACTAGCAACGCTGGCGGGGAGGGAAATGTTTGGCGTGTGTTTGGCGGTATGTGTGGCTCCATGCGCTGCCCGCAGTCAGTGAGGACGCCGCTCCTTCACACCCGCTAAACGTTGGAATTGTAGTGGTATTTCTAATGTTAAAATAGTAGTAAGGGGGTTGATTTTGACCATTTTCATTTCAGGGGGGAAGCCATCCCTCCTCACCCCCCCTCAACTCAAGTACTGACTCTACTGAGCAATAAAGCATCTATTTTGTTCACCTCGCAATGCACAGAGCTCTGTTCACAGGGAAAGTCGTGAATGTTTTTAATGATTTTAGCTGGTATGATATACTTATATGGATAAATTTGGTGCCTGTTATCAAAACAAATTCAAAAGTTTAATGGGTGAATCCGGTAGTTTATTCAGTCTCCTCTATTTATCAGCTTACTCTAAGTTACTCACACAAAAATTCCCTCTCCAAAGCTGCATACAAATCTCGGTGAATTTTCCCCTGCTGAAATCAGTACGGGAGAGTGGGGTAAGTTGAGCCACCCCCTGTTGCTTGGAAATGGTAAAAGAAATTGATCATGTGACCAAATATTTAGGAGATGGGCATCAATTCATGGAGTCTGTGGAGGTTAGAAGCACATGGGTGAAGGGGTCTGACATTTATTTCCAAAAAAAAAAAGAAACATTTTTTACTCTTGAAAGTGAATTTAGTCTGTCATAAGTTTTATTAGAATTGTGTTCAGACCAGAAAAAGATCATTTTAAATTTGTTTTATATATCAATTGTGGTATCTATGAGCTAGTTCAGGGGTAAGTTGAGCCGAGAAAGTAAGTTAGTCTGATGAGAGAATCAGAGTTTCAGTTCATATTGTTGAAATGTGTTACTTTTTCTTTTCACAAATACAGCTGTGAATGTTCTTAATCACTTAAAGGCATTCTCATGTTAAAATGACTTTTTACAAAACAGATTTTTATCAGTTATATGCAGTAATAATAAAAAGAATTATTGTACCAGTTGAATAGTGTGTAATAGATAAAAATACACATGAATGTGAAGAAGTGGCTGTTATTTAGGGAGAGAGAAGGTGAGGGAGGGCTGGGGTGGAGAGTGGGGGGGATAGTCAGGATACGGCTCAACTTACCCCGCTCCGAAGGTCAACTTAAATTGACCATAGGAGACCATTTTTTTGGCATGCTATTTTATCAAGACAGTTATGTTTACACTCATTCGGTTTGCAGGGATGCACAACATCTTGAAATATATGCAGATACACTAGTTAGAGACAAAACTATGATTGCCTTGATGTAGTGATCCGAAAATATGAAAAATGGCTCATCTTACCCCACTCTCCCCTAATGATATCAAAACCCTGTGCATTGACTAAGCTGGGGAAAAAAAAGGTGCAGACAATATACGATTCTCTTCATCTGATCCCTCCACAGCCCCTGTGCCCTCAGTCTCTCTGAAGGATCTGTACAGGCCCGTGTGTTCATTAGTCTCAGCTGTATGGTCTCAGCCAGCAGGACATGTCATGCATTAAGAAAGCTGCTGTCTCACCACAATATGGATATCTTTACTTGAGGGCAGAAACTGTAGTGAGATAACAAATAATTCATCTTTGCCACACATGAAAAATAATCTCAGAGCCTGACGGGTGCACGACAGCCTCTAAATCCTGACAAATTACAGCACCAGCAGCTCCTTCAGAGTACGCGTGCCATTTACAAGTAAACAAAAGAAATAAACAACAAAACTGAGAAGAATCACATTTCATCTGACTCGCAGCCAGGACAGCGTGTCTGGGAGCTACGTGGCTCAGTTGAGTAATCAACTCTGACTTCCTCCCCGCAGACAAATAGGTGAGCGCTGGATTGTGTGTACACACAAAGAGACTCTTAATGATGAAGTATATGAAATCCATTATGGATGTTCTCGTTTCCTGCCTTCTGCCCTGCAGAAAGAGCCGTTATTGTGTTGTTTGCGCACCAGGACGAGTGTTTTTCGGGTGGCTGGGCAGGGTGTGATTTTAATCAGGCATATTTTTATCTGTGTGTTATTAATATGCATGGCAGAGGCAATCTGAGAAACGGAGGGAAGAAATGAGCTGAGGGAAAATGAATGAATCAAATTAGAGAGAGCGGGGACGGCGATGAAGCTGTGATGCAACAGAGCATGAGGTGTGTGTAGGCTGATTGCTTTATGATTCTTTGTGAAAAACAAAACAAAAGATGAAGGTGTGTGAGGACAGGGTGTGTTTTGTACGAGTGTGGGAAGAAACTTTGTGTATTTCTCTGAGAGTAAAATCTTTACTCAAACGCCAGTGTCACAGAAAGTGTTTCTTTCCAACAGAGGATCCTGAGCGGCTCTCAGCAGTGCATGGCTGTCTTTTCAAGTCCTTTGCCAAGATTATGAAAAAGATCCCCGAAGAGACAAATCTGTGAGTAAAACGCTCTCTTTTTGTACATTTCATTACCAGAAAAAGACGTTACATCAGCCATTTTAGAGCCCCCAGACTCCACCGACGAAAACAGTAACTTTACCCTGCACAACACGAGGGTTGTTGGTCTAAATCAGTTGCTTTTTTGTTTGTTTTGTTTTGACTTTGGTGTTAAAAATGGTTAGTTGTGGCTTAGTTGTTTGTGTAACAATAACACACAAGCAGGGTTTATGATGAAGACGGCAGCAGAAATACAACTCATAAAGTTCATTTCTTTGCCAATGGGGTTTGGTGTCTTTGCAGAGGAGGATGAAACAGATGTGTCTAATTTCAGTGAAAGCATCTTATTCTAGAAATGTTTTCTTCTCTGAGGATCAGCTCTGTGGTGCTCTTACATGCTTTGAATAACAATCTGAGTCTGTGTCTGAACTTTTAGAGGAAGTATTTTATTTCCAGTTCATTTGGCTGAAAGGTTAAAGCCATCGCAGGCTGTTTCATATCAATTATTCAAAGTAACATATTTGATCCCTTCCAAACATCACTGATCAGAAGTGATGTGTCCTTTGTGTGATGTGTTGAGTAATCCCGGAAATTTTCGGTGAAGCGTGTATCAAGGCTTGTGTTGGTGACGTATGTGATGACGTTTGAAGCCTCACGAGCCATGGCCTCAAATCACATGCCTGATTCAAGAAACGGTTTTTAATATTTGCTTTATAGTTGCCTTTTTGGCTTCGTGGTTTCTGGTGCTTATGCAGTCAGCCTCAGGTGGGCTCTCAGGTAACTGCAGATTTCAGCACTCATATATCGGCTTTTTTTTCAAGACCAGAGGTTGCTTCTTGGGTTTCACACTACATTTAATCTAATCAACCATGGTTATCAAGTCTTGTAGGGCTGTCCCAATATGATATTGATATCAGATATGGGTCCGATATCAGCCAAAAGACAAATATCGGTTTATATCGGCCTGCATCTAAAGTCTCTGATATCAGCGCTCCGATACAAGCAGTCCATTCCAGACTCCACTCCGGCACCACTATTTAGCAGTGCCCGGATCCAGCATGCAGAGCCCACATGATCACAACAACAGTGTGTAGTAAGGTACAAACAAAGTAGCAAGGAGTAGGAGTGATGTCGGCTGTGTGGCAGTATTTTTTGTTCAAGTCCGAAAAAGACATTGCAAATAAGTGCAAAACTTGTCATGCACAAGTTTGTGCCAATATCGCTATCAGCCGATACTGAAGGCTACAATATCGGTCTTGTTTATGTTTATGGCAGAAATTCCCCCCCAAAAAAACCACTGGCTAAGATGAAGATGATGCAGAGAAAAGCTAATCTACAGAGGGTGCCAAAATTAACACAGACTAAAAGTTTATGTTTATGTCTATTATGGATCCCCATTAGTCTTCACTTTGTGACGACTATTCTTCCTGGGGTCCTCAAGTTGCTCACAGGAGCTTCAAGTCCACTCGATATTTGATAAAAGTAACACGAACAATTGTTGATCAGCAGATTAACAGAAGTGTGCCCAGCTCTTAAAATGAAGAACATTTGTATTCTTCATTTTGTTGTTTTAGTCTTCCTCCATATCTGCGTCTTCTTGCATACTTTACTCATGCACAGATGTGATATATAACCTATATAGAGTATACCGTATATAGGTATATTTTATGTTCATTCGATCTTTCATACACCAATAACGGCCTTTAGCTGATAAAGGGTATCAGATTATGCTGTTTACACTTCTTGGGTAAACAGGTAATGATTGGTCCATACTGTGGGCGTGAAACACTCAAAAATTACCTATAAGTGGAGATGAGGCCTATGCAAAGAAAAAATCAGATTTTAAACAGATTTCTGGTATATCATTTTATTAAACTGTAATCCATACTAGAGCTGATCAGTAAATATGCCAGTTCTCCTTTAACAGCAGCTTCAGTTCCTGTGTTGTGTCTTGACCACAGCAATGAACAAAAAAAACAGGATTTATGAGAAAGAAAAAGGAGGTTTAGTTGTTAAACTGCAGTTCCAGGTGGAATAAAAAGCAGCAGGAAAAGCAGAGTGCTGGTGCGTTACACATTTGAACAATTACACCGGCCCTTAAAAGCCTCCAACCTTTCCGTCACCTTCCTCTCTCCCTCCTTCTTTATCCCTCCACCCACCCGACCACGGACAATTTCTCTCTACAAGGTTCGTCTCCTTTCTGCTTCGCTTCCCTGACATTACAGCTCCCCCGTCCCACCCCCACACCATCTTGGCTTCCCCCGCTACACTGTAATTAAGATAATTGCTCATAGGGGTTTGAGGAAATTCAATTTCCCATTTTGCACTGGTCCTTTTATCCCAGTAGCTTCTCTTTGTGCTGGCCCCTCATCGCCCGGCAGTTCTCTGGCCTGGAGTCAGCTGCTCGGCACTTTATCAAATTCACCCCTAATGTTTGCATGTGTGCCTTTGGACCTTTGGAAATATACCCTCTTTATCAGCTTTCAGACTCACACTGACTGCCCAGTAGGAGGTTTAAAAGGAGGAAGAAGAAGTTAACTCCTGGAAAGTGTATCAAAATTCCATTAATTTCAAAGCAGAGTAACCAAAGAAGTGACACGTCTCAATTTATTGTTACAGCCTCTGAGCAGTCACGCCACATGAAGACTAAAAACTGAACATTGGAGCCTGCACGGAACCAGCAGAAGAAGGTGTCCTAGAGTCACACTTCAGCACAGAGCATTTGCGTAAGTACCTGCTCCCCAAAATAGTTGCTTTGACTGCTGGTGAGCTCTCAGGGCCGGGGGCAGTTCAATTATTCAGAAAAGGTCTGACGAAGTCTCGCCAGGCTGACAGGCTGCTGCAGCTGAATCAAACAGCTCTGCCATGCTGCCGTCAGCTGAAAAGCCTTCATCCTCATAGTCAGCTTTTCAAGAATGACGGAGGATAAAAAGACACAGCTTAATTATCCTGATTGCACGTTTTCTAGCCAAGTTCGAATAGACAACTTTATTCAGGAAACAGTGCAGTAAGCTCTAATGGCATAAATGCTTACTTCAGTGTGATTTCAGTAAAAAATTAGGAAAAAAAACACTTTCAATATCATTTTCTTACTGTAAGAAATTTGAAATGTGATTCTTTTTCTTATCCTTTTGACAGGTTATTATTACTTTTTTCTTTTTACTATTTAAAAAGAGTGAAGTTTTTATGTTTGGCATTTTCATAAATGTTCTTCCTCGAGTTGCATCACCCTGCTGCAGTCCTTAATGGACTTGTCTGAGGTCTCTGTACAAACAAGCTGCTGCTGGAAGAGAGTAGGTGAGTTGTGTTTGGTCTCTTTGATAAAGAAATCAGGCAAAGTTAAAAAAGATGTTTGATGGCTAGTGATGTGGCTGGGACACTATATTTACTGTTGGTGAAGTTAGGTGCTGTTCTGAGCATTATTTGTAGCTATAGAGTGGCTTTTTGGTTGAGATGTGCGTGTGGATCCTAACACCGCTGTGTATTGCTATTGTGCAGTCATTACTGAAGTTGGTATAACTAGAGAAACAAGCAGTCGGCAACATTCATCTCTCGATGGGGTGTCTAAGTCTGTGTTAGGGTGTGTTTGACCCTAACTTAATTTTACGCCGGAATATCCCTTTAATACCTTGAAAGCTATTTTCTGGACTTTTCTGGTGGATGTGACTTCATTAAATAAAATGAGACACGTTTACTCAAAATAAGAGGACCATTTTTGTTTGTTTGCTAAGTTTAACCATCCTAGTATAAATTCTGAG
This sequence comes from Xyrichtys novacula, assembly GCA_962446985.1. Classification (NCBI taxonomy): domain Eukaryota; kingdom Metazoa; phylum Chordata; class Actinopteri; order Labriformes; family Labridae; genus Xyrichtys; species Xyrichtys novacula. The sequence goes on along the minus strand of OY660874.1, from coordinate 16,638,757 downwards.
GCACAAACCATGTTGAGCTTGATGTGCTGTAACTGGGTGAAGGGTTTTGCTAAGCTTGTTTCAGGCTGAGGCCTCAATGGACAACCTCAAACAATACACACTGGCTTGAAACAGACACACCATTTATGCAGTGAACATAGGCCCTGGATGGATCCCAACTAGGTCACATTCATACATAACTGGCCCTACATAGAACCCCTTTAAGGGTCCTTCATCAACCCCCATGAGCCCACCCATACAGAGCCTCTATGGTAACTCGGGGGAAAAAATCGTCCAGGCCATGGTTGAGTGCCCATTATAGGCCCCTCATGTGGGGGTTGGATTGGTCGGAGAGAGAGGCTGCATTTACGCCTTTTCATTATCAGGCCTGACCTGATTGAGCGTTTCACATGATCACGACACAAGATATATTTCACATCCATCCAGGCAACACTATAGGGACTGTGTTCGGGAAGGGGGGAGCATTTCAAAGAACCTAACAAGGTGATTGGATGAACAGTTTTGTCTTCTACATTGATTATGAGCTAATAAACATCACAAAGCATACATGATAGTATGCTTAGACTACATAACCTAGGCTGGACAGGAAGTAGTCCTATTAATGTCAACCTTGTTTTAGTCCAAAGACAACAGAATCAGTACGACTTTATCAGACCATTTCTATGTGACATGAACTTCAACAAAGTCCTCATAATATGCCTTTGAGGTGAGCACATTTTGCCGCTTCTGGAGCTGCACTCATGCTACTCTCCTCACTAACTGCCATTGTTTTAAGGCTAAGCACAACTTACCATGCCCGTAGCTACCACTTCTTTCTCCTTGAATCATGCTGACTGATTCAGTCATTCTATCACCAGAAAAAAAATCAACTAATCTTTCCCATATTGTTACATCAGACCCACTCTCATCTCTTCTCCTTCATCTTCAACCACATAATTGTAGCACTTTGTTTGCAGCATTTAGCAGATCACAGTGACGAGGAAGAAACCTTGAGCAGAACCAGATTCATATTAAGACAGTCGTCTGCTGACACCGATCTGGGTTTAGAGAGGGGGGAAAGGGAGACTGACAGAGACAGAGAGAGAGTGATGGACTGATAGAGGATATGAAGAAAGAGAGATGGACAGAGAAGAAAAGCATGCAGGCCCACAACAGCAAAATGCAAGCAGCATGACTTGTCATGTTTTTTTTTTTTTTTAAACAGTTTTTTTAATGAAACTGAATCAACCCCCAGGGACAATAAACTGACTAATTGTTAGTCAATTTATTGTTAAAGAAATATGGCGTCACTGAGTGTAGCTCTATTAACTTACATGATCATTTTACATTCCAGTTAAATGTAATAATTTGATTTTTTTTTTTTAAATCCAGGGTTTGTGTCATCATTGTTTTTACTTGACATCACGTATGTTAAATAAAAAACCACTTGGCCTTAAAAAAAAACGTCATTCTCTAAGAATTGATGATGATAAAAAAGTGGTCTCCTTGTAATGAGGGTAGCTTGTTATTTAAGCTATATAGTATCATCCTGCTGGGATCTGTGTCTAAGGCTGCAAGACTGTAGATGATACAGCATCGATGAACAGCTCTTTTGTAACTGGACCCACAAAGTGAAATTTTTATGTAGTTAGCCACAGATTTTCTCCCTCTGGAGAAATCCCTCCACTGCTATGGGAGAAATTCGACCAAAATACCCCAAAAGTCCTCATTAAACCTTGTTCACTGCAGCAAAGGGACTTTCTAACCCCGCATGAATTTAATTATAGACGGTATAAAAGAAGTTTTACCGACCATTGATGCTCTAAATGCTGTTTAATAAGTCTGTCTAATGGTAGGGGGGGGAAAAAACAGGCTAAAGGTGAAGAGTTATTCTTTTAAAACACTGTGACAATGTGGTCTGCAGCGAGGGAGTGTGGATGCAGCCCAGCTCCTGAAGGCAAAATGCAAAATCACCTCAAGGAATCCACAGGAAGAAGTGTGTGTGCAATCAAGGTGTAATTGCATGGGCGGCATGAAATGAGCAGTCTTGCGTTTTCTGACACCCTATTGACTGCTGGGAGGCGACTCAGCTGGAACGTGTTGCGTGCATAATAAACCATGCCAATCTGAGAGCCGACTAATGTGCGGAAACGGAGAATCCACCCTTTAACTTAACTGTTAATGCTAAATGCCTTTCCACCTGACTTCTCCTCGCTCTCACTCTGCAGTGAGGAGGAGAAGAAAAGCAGAAGGGGGCTTGTTAAACATTTGCTTCATACCAATGTTTTTTTCATGAGGGCTTCAGGAGGTGGTGGTGGTGGTGGTGGTGAGGGGGGATCTTCGTGCTCATTACTCTGTGCTAGTTTGCAGCAGAAAAGCCAGGGCAGCTCCTTTCATGTAATCAACAACTCAGAGCGAGTATGAGGCTAAATTCTGGCCCAGCGAGCGGTTCCTTATTTGATAATTAGGCAATTGCGGGTCAGAGATGACTCGCTTTTTGCTCTGTGGCAGCAACAAAACCGAAGAAAACATCCAAATACTATTAAGAAACTCATTTTGGCCCATGGGGCTGATCCCTGCCAGGGTTTGAATACAACGATTCACACTCAGGTCAAACATGTATATAAAGAGAAATCAGTAACATCACGCACACACAGCTTAGACGAATTACAGTTGCACATATTTCCATGTAAAAATCATCTCTACTCTGCCGACTCTGTGGTTGCTAATGAGCAGAAATATTTTGACTTCTAATTATACCGGGTGCTGGTTGGCCAAAAGGTTCAAGTACAAGCCCTGTGCACAGGCTTCAGTCCTCATGGCAATGCTAGCTAGTGCACCTTTTACTTAGCTGACCTGAGCTGGTTTTTTAAGACCTCTATGGGGGCCCTGTGAGCAGATTCAACCCACTCCCACTGCCTCTGAAGTAGGCCTGGGCGGTATGGGAAAAAATGTATTGTGATTTTTTTTTCATATCAGACGATATCTATATATATATATCACGATATAAAAGAATCACTTGTCAATCTTAAATGCTCCCTGTTACTCTTACATAGAATTTAACAGTGCTTATTGGTAGCATGTCTTTTGCAATACAATAAGCTACTGCATCTGTGAGGTCTTTGTGTCTCTTTGACGTTTTTTCGTAAGGCGTTGCGTTAGAGAAAGCAGGCTGAATGGTCGGCTGTTTCAGTTGAACAGGGACCATGGGCTCCCTACTTCGCTTGGGGTTTGTAACCTTTTGCATCGCCCATGCTCTGCCGTGTGGCACTGCTTCAGGTGGTGAAAAAGATTTGAGGTATTCCCCGACTTTGTGAGAGCATGTCCTTGACATAATTTGCAGTGCACATTACTCTGCTTTATGTCCGACCTCAAAAAACCAGAATACCTCCACACCACCAATGTTTTCGTGCCAGTGTTGTCGGCGATGTCGTCATCTGTTGAGTCTTCATCGGCATTTCTGTCGGGGGTAGCACTCTTTTTCTTTTTTTCTTACCAACAGTGCTGTCAGCTCCACATGTTAAAATGCTATGGTTGTTTGTAGCTGCAGCCTGCTACTACGCAGTTGTTTGCTACTTTGTTTTAATTCAGCACATGATTGGTTCAGCACAAAGTGGACCCAGAGCAACTCCCCTTTTCATTGGCTATTTGTACAGTCTACCAAAACATGGCAGAATGCTGACCCTTGAAAAGCATATTGACCATGTTTTACATTGATATCGAGGGAAATCAATTTTTGATATATATCGTTATTGTTTTATCATCCAGCCCTACTCTGAAGTCTCACATTCACAAGCAATACGTTACAATGTGAGCATTATGCAGTGGGATGAACCTGATAAATAAGCTGCTGTATCTGTCTCTTTAATTTTTGTGAATTGGTTTAACCCTTCACCCTTGGCCCTATCCACTAATAACAGCAGACCATCCCTCTTAAGGGCAATGAGTATTAACCAGCAGCAGTTCAGCTGCGGTAATGCCAAGTCACTATCCGGTGATCACGAAGCATTCTGATGTTGTCATTGGATGATTTTTTATCCAGATCATGAGGGTGAGAGTCTGTTTACAACCCCTGATAGGCAGCCAATCATCTATCCTGTTAAAAAAACTAACAAAACTCATACTAGCAGCTAGCACCGCTAAAAATTACTGCCTTATTACAAATTGCAGGATGAAGAAAAGAGATGAGCTGTGAACACATTTTTTAAAAGACATACTGAGTGTATCATCCCAATAAAACAGAGCGCTGTATAATTACAAAATGTGAGGGAAAAAACAACTGATTAAGGAAAACAAAGCAAAACTTCAACTGTATTCAACACTTAAAATGTTTGATTTTATCTTAACGTCACAGATTTGACTTTCAAATTAGAGTTAAGACAGCAGGGGAGCACAACAACTCTGCTGTCCAGTGATTTTTTTCTCCGGCCTTTTTCTCCAGATGTGACGTCTTTGAAAGACAGTTTGCTTTCAGAGGAAGTTAGGATCTTCACAAGTTTATATTCCTCTATTCCTCCTTTGTGTTTCCCCTAAATAACACAGCTGTGCAGCCAGTGTAAACAACATTTCTGGCACCGTTTTGAGTGCCACCAATACACATGTGACCCGCTGTGCTGTTCAAATCTATTTCGCTCCCTGCCGTGCTAAGTAAAGCCTAATCTCCAGAGGCAGGTGTTGAATGACACAAATCTTCTAATGCCTGGGTTTACTTTAGTCATTAAGATTTGTAGAGTTTTATATAAAAATTCACTCAGCAGGGGGAAATAAAACAGTGTGAGGACTGTGATTTTGTGTAGTCATGCTTTGAGGGTCATTTTTGGTTGTCATTATCAAGACATTGAACTCTTGTTGGCAGTGTTTAAATGCAGCAGGCTTTTCAGTCCTTTAAAGAGACTTAGAAAAATCCCAAAATATTTCTATATGTTACAACAGATCAAGGTAAAATAATACTGCAGTTGCACAATTGTTCATCACTTTTCTTCCTGAGGTGAAGGTATGTAATCTAAAGCTGCCAGCCACCATAAACACAGTGACTGCCATAGGTCTGCAGCATGCAGACAGTTTCTGCCGATTATTACTGCCGTATGACAGCCTATTATTGCTCTATGACAGGCCATTACCTGCACAGAGGAGCCAGCTAATGAAATAGGTTGCAGGACAGAGAGGAGACAGTGTGCTATCAACAAATCAAACAGATGCTCTTCACACTCAGCCCCAGGCAAAGACTCGAACACTGAAACTATGTGTCAGAGTGGACTCAGAGCAGTATACTGGATATACGATGGGGAGGGTTTTTACCACAGACTGTATATACTATTCTATAAAAAGTCTATGGTTTTTAACCTTAGTGAAGCTTACAGGGATACAAAGAAGTGAGTCAGCAGCAGCTGATTCTAATTTGGGCTGAATATCTTCACCCAGTGGAGAGAAGAGCGGTGCTGCATTCAGGCTGATTCAACTTCAGCGAACAATGATGGACTTATGGATTTATTGCTTCAAAGATGCATAATAATGAATTTTATGTGTTCATATGTAACAATATGTCTCTGCTTATCGAGCTGATTTCTACATTGATGTCCATATACACACATTTGGTCAATATAATCGAGTTCCGCCTTCAGCTATAAAGCAACCTTAAGTTTTTAATGGACAACAAATGGATTTTTGAGACTTTGCAGTCTTACCCACGAAGTGTCTTTATAAATATGCCTCACTTTATGGCCTTTTGTCCAGTTTTGAAAAGTAAAACAATGTTAATTATAAGCACCTGTTGTGTTAATCAATTTATCCTTTCAATTGGTAAAAAAAAAAAGGAAAATAAAACCCTCTCTTTCTTTCTCTTGTAAAGGTTTGTAGGGATTTACAAAAGGCAGTCGCTTTCACGGGATTTTTGACTGTTGGATTGAATATAAAAAAACACATAAATTTACAGAATTATCAGCTTCCAGTTCTGAACAATCACAAATGGTTCATTAATGTATTGATTTGCAAACACTGACACAAACTTTTTCTCTAGATATACAGTATAAGGCTTAAACTCTGATATATAGGGCTTAAAGGCTGTGATTTATTACTATTAGACTTGACTCTGTCATCTCTTATAATAACAAAGTGCTAATTGTAGCCTCTTAAAACACAGTTTAAATGTCTAATTTTACGTCTTTGAGCACAATGGGTTACCATCCAGGTTTTAAAAGAAGCTTAGGTCATCCTTCCCATCAACTGAATCTGAGCGCAAGACTCATTTTTACCTATTTGAAGCTGCCTCACAGTTTTTTCATCATTTTTTGAGGAGGGAAAGTCATGTGATAAATTTGCATTAAAAAAAAACTACAAAAAAAAACAACAAAACATATATTGAGGTCTCTCTTTTTTAAACCGCAGCGGTCCAAGAGCCTCATTTAAACAAGCTCATCTTGACCCTTCACTGCTTGTTTTCCCATGTTTTCTACATTTCCAGCGTCTCTTCATGAGGATCATTCCCTTTGATACTATATTCCCCTATATTACCTCAGCACAGCAGCATTGTGGGACAGTATAAACTCAATCATCCAACTGAGGTAAAGGATCCCGATATGAAACAGGTTAAATGTGACAGGAGTAAAATACTACAGATTTATTTTTTATGCCTCTTACATTGAAGTTTAACTTCAGGTGGCTGCAGGCAGCTCTTCTCCTCTCTCCTTTAACATGATATAAAAGCTAGCCAAGGCTAAAATTATGACTCCTCCTCATAGTATAAATTTATTCTCACAAATGTATGAGTTTAATCTCAAAATCTCAGTTTCCTCTCTTTTCACTAAGGTGGTCCTAAAGCTCTGTTTTAAATTTGAGCACCAAGATAACTTGATAAACTTTATAAATGTTTTATAGCGTCACATAGATCATGAGCAAAGGTAACCTGAGTGGAAGAAGAGAAACAGCTTTCTGAAGATGCTCTACAAGCTGCAGGGCAAATCATTTGCAGTACCACAGCATCATGCAGCAAAAAGACTTTTGGGTCAGAGGCACAAAATGTACTTCCATCCTGGATACATGTTTGGAATTAGTGATGACTGACCCAGCAGCAACCCCTGTGTTGACAAATAAGAGTGACTGTAGGAGAGCAGACACCAGCAGTTCCTCGAGAGCCTACTTGATGCTTCAAACGCACACAGGACACTCTTTAAGGTTCCATACTGGAAAACCATCTCCACAGAAAAATTAAACATGTTAACGACAAGAGTAAATGTTCATAACTCATCCAATTAAATCATGATTAGTCCAATTATTGTGCATAATTAGGAGGAACATGGTGGGCGGGTGTGTTGCAGGTCTTTGCCAGATGGCTAAAGGCCAACCTTAAATTCACTTGTTTACCTGGATTACAAAGACTGGCTTTTCCAAGTTTATAAGCATCGACTATGTATATATGCACCTCTGCTATGGTGGGACGTGGTGATATGCAACTTCCCGGTTGACCCATAACATAACAAACCAAAACTATTAGCAGACAGATTAGCAAAGGCTAAAAGGTTGAATGAGGAACAAAGAACACACAGACAGCTCAACAGCTCTGCATCTTTCTTTAGTATTCTTCCACAGATTTGTCTTCTTCCTCTGTTTAGGTTTTGTTCACCACCAAGGTCCCACAGAACTTTGATGTTGTCTGGGTTAACACCTGGCATGCCAACTGCAGAGCAGACTCAGAGCACTTGGGTTTGTTTGGGTTTGGCTAACGCATCGAACCGATGCAATGAATTTGCTTAAAAGTCTGGCTACAGACCCTCACTGTCAGGACCCTTCGTTGTAGACCTCTACTGTGAGGACCTGCTCCACTGTAAGGACCCGAGGTGACCCAAAAGTGCAGAAGGAGATATTATTAAGGATAGATGGTATAAAAGCAAAGAGCAGTCAGCAGTTTGAATGTAGATACATTATGGCATCACATATATTAAGGTGTTTTAACCGAGATTTATTGTTTTAAGCAAATTTGAAGTGCAAACTAAACTAACAGCTGTCTGTTTTACTGAATAAATCAAAATATGCGTGAAATAATTAATGTTTTGAGTTATGTTTTTAAGGTGATCATAACAATAGCTGTACATTAAGTTTGTGTTTTTTATCTGTAGACTAACCCTCAAAGTGGTCATCCCTTTTGTATTTACGCTTTGTTGAACACGAGTACACAAAAAAAAAAATATATTAACATTATATACATAAAATAAAGCCCCAAGAAAAAAAATATATTGGCGCAAGACAAAAAATGTGTATTACTCAGTCAAATCGCTTTTAATTTGAAAGGCTTCGAATCAACTTCAGACGGAAAAAAGTATGTTCGGTATACTTGCTTTTATTTTGAAAGGTTTCAAACTTCCGGTTTCTGACAGTGGAGGTCTGCAGCCAGACCCCTCTCTTTCACTACAGAGTGACTGGCCTGCAAAGCCTGTGCAGCCAACCTCTATGGATGTGCTCCAACTTCTGCCCCTGCACTCCTCCACCAGCTCCTGGTACTCTAAACACTCTTCCCTGGGCACTGTGAGTCCCAGCATGATCAGATGTTTTAAAAGGCCTCAGAGGTAATGATCATGTCTGGTGAGAGCGATGTTGTTGCATTGCCAGTCAGAAGCTGTGTGTAGTAGTCCTGCTGTTGTTTGTGTGTGTACACAAGGCTTTTCTCCAGCTTTTATGAAAGGGACTGCCTTCTTTCGTGATGGTGTTTGATGGACCGAATCAAATGTTTTGAACAAAATATAAACATACTGAGCAAGACTGCATCCCCGTTCTTCCCAGTCTATGTAGTTGCTGTAAAAATATGGATAAACATATTAATCTTGAACTTTTGCAAAATGCTTTTTAAGACTTAAGTTTGATCTTTGTGAGTCTTGGTGGGCAGTTAAAGTATTTTCTTTTACTTCATGAGTGGACTTGTTGATAAAAAGAGAAACATTCAAATTGATCTGCAGTTTGAGAAACTGGTAAATACAGCTCTTAAACTCATGACCATTATACCGCCATCTTACTGGTTATCTTAAAGAACCAGTCTCAGCTTGGCTTATGTTGTGTTCCCATCACAAATAAAATCATTCGCATTGTAAAACAGGCCGTATCAAACCCGCACATGTCAGGCAAACATAAAATCGTTATCCTGCACACGACAATAAAACACTCAGGATAAGAAGACTTATCTGAATGTGTTCATTACCATTACAGACCACCAAGTCAAGACTCACCAATCATTCAGGCAGTCTCTGTGAGGTTGAGTCTATCTTTGTGGTAATCACAATCAGCATATTCCTTCAGTTTTTGCACTTCTCCCTGCTGCAGATCTAAATCTGGGGCTTCAATCTAAATGTTTTGCTCTCTGAACATTTTATTACTGGAGGAAATTACAGCAGTTTCAGATTAGGCCCAGCTGTCTTTGCTGGCAGTAATCAGTGTAAGCAATCAGAGACAAATTCACTCAGTGTTTGTGTGTTTGTGGAGGCGACAGGACTGTAGTGTCGATGCTGCTAATGGTTTAAGTTTCTTCATCACCTCAAAGTCCAGATCACAGCGTATGAGAGACTGACTGTGTCGTCAGTACAAAGGAGGACTGATCAGCCAGCATGTTTACATGCACAGTTTTGTGATTTAAGTGGACTCCCGTCCTTGCATCAGTTTACAGGCTGTGGGCAAGAATCAATTCATTCAGTAGGTGGGGGTATGCTCCTTGTTACTAGATAGTCACCTGGTTGACCTTGAACATCATGCACTCAAACAATTGACAAACATGTTCGGACAAAGCTAGTAGGTTATACGGTTCTCTGGTTCCACTGTGTTCATCAACATGTCCTTATTTAACCAGGTACAAAAATCTCACCAAGATCTCAAACCTCTTTATCAAGAGTGACACAATTTTAGATCAGTCCAGAGTTGTTAACTACAGAGGGAAGAACATAAACAGACTTCCATATTCTCAGAATCTCATTTTCAGAAAGAATAAGATCAAAATATGATTCATGAGATTCTGCTATAAAGTCTGCAGCTGACCTCAAATAGAAAGGCTTGAGATCATCATGTCTGGCAGATTTACTTAGATCCAATTGCAGTAAATCCCTATGGACCTCGGCTACATCAAAAGAAGTCTGATCAAATCCTGGAGCCATAGTATTAATGGGTGGTGATTGAGGGCAAACCCCCTGCACATTAGATTGATGTGGATGTGAGGACTCAAATAGAGATCCTGAGGAAAAAAAGTGTTCATTAAGATAATTAAGAATGGCTGACTTGTCAGCTAGAATATGTGCTTCTTTTACTATACGAGCAGGCAACTGGTCTGTGGTTTCATCTTCAAATGAAGATCTGACTACTTTCTAAATCTTCCCACGATCATTTAGGGCACGAGTAGTTTTATCAACATGAAAATCAGACTTGGCCTTTTTAACAAGGAGAGTAAAGGAAATTCTGAGCTGTTTGAATATCAGCCAGTCACCCTGGGATTTAGAATTTCTGGCGTTAGCCCAGGCATCATCCCTGCTGTAAGGAGACTGGACAACTCAAGAGAGGACCGAGGAGTGTTTCTACCCTTCACTCTAAATTTGCAGAGAGGACCATGCTTCTTAATACTACAAGCATCATAAAACGCTCATAGAAACGTTTATAATCAAGCCTAAGAATAATACGTGACCTTGATTTTGGGAGCTTCGCTTGTCTGATAGTGGCTACAATACAATGATCCCTTATAATATTTGTAAAAAAAATAAATACATTTCTCAGGACATTTAAGGTCAGGGCGAGTTGGCCCATCAACTATTTGTGTTAAGCTAAAAAAATTCCAAATAGATTTAAAATGTTCAGAAACAGAAGATAACAAATCCCAGTGATAACAAATCTCCTGTGAGAAGAATCTTATTGAAGTCTGAAGTCAAAAGCTAGTAAATCAAAAATGATAAAGTCTCACTATTAGTAGAGGGGGGTCTATAGCAGCCTGCAACGGTGAGAAAGTGGCCATTGAGAAGCTCCAAATTCAGAGCAAGAGATTCAAACTAACTGCTGAGGGAGAGAGATGATTGAACAGTAACATGAAATTTCTGTCTGACATAGGACTTGCAGGACTTGGAAGATAAGAATTAAGTGGTAGCAACCAGTCATATGCACTAAATAATGCATGTTGCTAGTTGTAGCAGGGCTAGTGGAGGCTAGCTGCTGCAGGGCTGGAGGAAGCTAGCTGCTTCAAGGCTAATGGAAGCTAGCTGCCCCAAGTGAAGGCTAGCTGCGGATTTGAAGCCAAAAATCTCTCGGTATTTCCACGATTTTTCCTCCATTTCCTGAAACCAACATTGGGCAGTTGCGTTGTACGCACTCCACCACCTGCACAGTAGCATTGTACGCATTCAGCAGGAGAATCACCAAGAGTCACTGTGATGATGCTCAGCTCAAACAGCGAATCCCCCGGGTGAGCTAAGCAATCTTTGTACACCCATTGGCTGTATCAAGTGTCAATCATAAAAAAACACGAAACCCCTAATAATATGGCTGGCAGACATGGGATTTATGACCTATACTGCAGCCCGTCACCAGGGTGTGCTGTTCTCAGGGTGAGTTCACCCAGCGAGGAGGCAGACGCTGTCCATTCTATATACAGTCTATGCTTAAAACATTAAATTTCAGACCTCACAAACAAAGAGTTAGGTTGGCTGCTATCTTGGATTTGGTTTTAACTACCCCTTATGCTTCCCATCTTTTTTTTTTTCAGAGAGGGCTAACAAAAAGCTTGATTTTGCATTAACACCTGGCTTCCTGATGTACCTGCTTCACACTATTGTTCTTTATGAGCGTCTGTATCCTGTTGACCCTAAACAAGTTATTCAAACATCAGTCTAACTATAACATAGAATACCAGGTGTACCAGTTTTGTTGAAGGAGTCTGGTAGCTTAAAAAAAAGGAGTTTAACAGCTTTTTGGTTTTAAAAAGAAACATCAGATTTATCTTTGCAATGACAGGGATCCTAATAATGTGGTGAGACACTTCCAGTAAAATCTGAGCCAGTGGCTGATTCAGAAGCATAAACACGCACTGTCAGTGGACTTTATTTGACTGGTACATCTGTCTCAGTGGATTCTACTAAAGCCATCAAAGCCTGTGCAGATGGCACCTGCAGTTATCAATCACTGCCATTCCCAAAACTCTGCACATAATTTAAAACTTGACATTTTTTAAAATAGATCTCAGGTCTGGAAAATACTGCAGACAAAATGCGAGACACTCCTCCCACCATAATCAAGAAAAAAAAAACATACACACAATAAAATCCTGCAAATTATCACCATGTTGGCAAGTGAGTCAGTTCAACACTGAGCAGATATGATGGTAGGAATTGTGCAGAACTTCAGAGACCCTGAAGCAAAACCATCCCAAACAAGAGCAACATCATCCTTCTCCCTCATTCCCTGTCTTGTCGCTCCTTTTCATCTTTCTTATTTCTCATTTCAGTTATCACTTGTCTTTCCATATACTGTGAATATACCGTTCACTTCCATGTCTCCTATTGGTTTTGACTGCTGGAAAATACTGAACTGACAACAGTCTCTCAGGTGAAAAGGAAATGTGGTTGATGAGCCACTTTTTTGGGTCAGAGGTTCCCATCAAAGTGAGGAATTTGAGTGTAGTTTTTATCCTATTTTAACAAATGCCCAAATGACATTTCTTAATCTGAAAACAGTCAAGTCAGAAAAGGGGAAAATAGATCATTTTCTTGAACTATATCATAGCGAAAGAGGTAATGTTTTAGTTTGAAGGTTATTGACAAAACAAAAACTGGCCCAGTTATCATAAAACACGGTAAAGCTAAAGCATGAGCTCAAAACAAGAGACATTTAAAAAAAATTACTGACACTACTGTTTCAAATTTGTCCACTTAAAAACACTGCTGTGGGTACCCTGCAGATGATAAGCTGACATTTCATTTTAGTCAGAAAATGTGAATGCACACTAATCACAAAGGGATTTCAGCATTTGCGAATGTTATGTAAGCTAAATACATCCAGTTAAGACACTCTTTTGGAATAATAGAGGAATATCTTATCTTATCAAAAGTAAAACTTAAATTTCTACAGGCAGGGCTGTATTTTGACAAGTGACAGGATTTTAAAATGTATGTATATTGTAAAGTAGTCACAGGACATGCATGGCATATAATAGTGTGACATGAGTCCTTTTTGATGTATTATGTTGTAGTATCCTTAATAAAGCTGATAATAGCCTACTTATATACAGATCAAAATTAGGTCTTGTAATTGTAACTTTATGTTTCTGTCATGAGACGATAATTGAAACTGCAAATATTCTGATTTTGGGGTAGGATGCAGGAACAGTTGGAGAAGCAATGAGTCCACGCAACAGCTTCACAAGACACATCTTAAGTTTTGTTCATGGTTTTGAGATTCACACACTTAATTGTATTTGAGCAGCCAACAGTTGAGGAAGGAGACTGCAGCTGCAACCCGCATGATGACAGAGCAGGATAGAGAGTGTCAGAGCAGGTGACAGGATGACAGTGAGGCTTCTTACCTCGTCAAACAGCTCCAGGCTGTACGTGTTGTCGTCATCCGCGAAGAAAACCACCCCGGAGTCCCTCTTGCTCCGGTGCTGCCGGAGCCACGCGAGAGCCACATTCCTTTGCTCGGTGGCGCGCGGCATCCCGGCGCGTTTAAACCTGCGTGGGGTGAAAACATGCAGGTGCGTGAACGGCACACCGCTCCGGGCAAGGAAACGCGCTACCAGGTCCGTGCGCGCGGTCGAGTCCTCCACTACGATCCAGTGGAACCGGGGCACCTGGCGGAAGGCGTGAGCCAGGCGGGTCAGCTCCGCTTTCTGCACCGGGCGGGTGTAGGTGGGTGTGATGGCGTAGATCACCGGCAAGGAGGACTGGTTCTGGTTTCCGCCGACCCCCGGTGCGCCAGTCCGGACAACCCTCTGCAGCCTTCCCATCCGACCTGCTGCTGGGACCCGGATCGCCCTTTTAGTGTCGATATCGATCATGATGATGACAATCAGGACCCAAGGCAGCAGGATGAAGAAACGACTGAAAATCACTGATTTCATGGCGAGGCTGAAGTTACAGTGCGCCCTCCTTTCATTCACTCCATCACAGTAATGCACCGGCCAACTCTGAGAATCCTCTGTATGCTTCACAAACAAACAGTAAAAGCAGGCATCAGGAGTTCATTTCCAACTATTCAGAGCACAAAAAAACCTTCCGCTGCTGTTCTGCCTGCACCCGTCCCGGCGGGACCGTTCTCCGGAGTTCCCTCCTCTCCTCTTCCTCCTTCGCCTCTCCCTCTCCCTCTTCTCTCGGATGGGACTTGAGAGCTTCCTTGTCGTGTTATCCTCTTCATCACCAGCCCCGTTAAATTCCCATGCCTTGTTCGTTCTTTCGTGCGAGTTTCCAGAGGGAGAAAAATGACCCGGTGCGGTTCTGCTCCCTGCAGCGGGCGGTGAGGACCCACCGATATGCGCCGCCGACGAGCATCACTTGGAGAGGACGGAGCGCTGCTGAGAGTCTGACGATAATAAAGCAGGAGGGGAGGAGCAGGTGCAGAGGAGAGGAGGGATGGAGCAGAGGACCAAGGGAGAGAGAGAGAGAGAGAGAGTGCAGCGAGAGAAAGGCCTTGTGCGCATTAGTGTCTGCTGAGAGTAAACCAAGCCTCAGAGAGAGAGAGAGAGCAAAGGGAGGTGGAGGGACGAAAAGAAGAGAAGGCAGCTAGGGCACCATACGTGGCCCATGCTGTGTTTGATAAGAATGCATTTTCAAATAAAGCACAAGGTCCTGATATGGACATGTGTGAATACATACTATAGGGTCCTGCAGAGCTCATATAGGCTCCTGTGAAGAGAAGACTTTAAATAGTAGATCTAGATATGGAGCTCTGGCATGCTGCTTTTGACTCTCACAGTTATCTACCCTCAAAGCTCATGTGAGGGGTTTCTTGGCATTAATAAAAAAGCACTGAAATTAACATTTATGCCTTTTTACAATATCTAAAAGCAAACAAGACCATCAGTGATAAGACTGAATATTTTTACATCATAATATTTAATGTCAAAAACCAGTGTGAGAAGGTAGGTGTTATCCAGGATTTCCACCAATTCCCTCCGGATCCGTTTGTGACGCAAATTTTGTGGCGGGTTAAGGACAGCAGGAATCGCGAGAGTTCACAAGAACCCGTGGATGCATGTGCAATAGTGCGATAACAAGTTGTTTTTAGCCACATAGGCTAACCATAAAAGCAGTAAATTGTGTCCTTACAGAGGAGGAAATCTAGACTGATAAAACCAGCATCCCCTCATCCATGGTGTCATCGGGATGAAATGCTTTCTGAAAAACTTTTTACTTGTTCGTCCCTGCCCGTTTGCATGTGGTGAAATACAATCCGCCTGTTTTATTTTGAAAGGAAGCCTGATGTTTTATTTTGTGTCTGTGCCTGACTTCCTTTCCCGCACAGGGTAATCTGTGCTGAAGTTATCCGGCATGCTCCGGCGTCTGGAAGAAATAGAACTTTTGCGATCAGCTGTGGAGTCCGGCGATCCACAGCGGAACGGACAGAAGCCGGTGGAAATTGACACATTAACTTGAATGGTTACGATCAGCTATAGGATCTGCGGATACGGCCTTTCGTAGCTGTTCCGGATGCGGTGGAAATTGGGGGTTAGCCTTACATTTGAAAAAACTAACCCTGTCATTACAATTCCCCTGCAAAATATTCACAGTAAATGGGAAAGTCAGCAAGATGAGATTATTTTGCCGAAAGACAATGTTTAAACATGTGGCAGACAAGGAACAAAGACAAGGGTACACAAGGGCTGCCAAAGTTGGCACAAATCTGAAGTTTCTCATGGGGGCTTTAAACAGAGTAAAGGTTTCTCCAATCTGAAAATCTTTTAAAAGCGTTAAGACTAAATGATCGAACTCACAGGTCTTGATTTGTAGAAACTGTTACTTTGTGTTACACTCATGAAATAGTGCCTTTCGCCCTTGAGGCGTCCCAGGGACATCTCTCTTCATCCTGTACACATTTTTTATAGTTCCCAGAACAACAGGACGTCCTTGGTCTTGAGTCCTGATCTCAGTCCAGAAGTTCTCTTTTAGTTACTAACATTGGAGTTTTATTTAGAGCTCAGATTTTCGACAAGTCCATTACCATATTTCTTAGAATAAAAAAGTGTCCCCCAAACACTTTTAGTCTTTCACAGAGGTAGAATTATTGTCATTACTGAGATATCCAACAGCAGGGTTATGTCTCCCAACAAGACTCCTTCAATGAACTTCTTTGGACCTCACTGGCTCAAACACAGTTCAGTGGCTTATTGTGGATCAACTGAAGTCTCTTTCAAATGACTGGATGTGGGAGCGTTTTGGTGTTCTCCACATCAGCCCAGGAGTGAGTCATTATTGGTTAACCATGTGCGCATCACAGATGAGGAGATAAATCACTGAGCCAGGCAGATGGCATTGATTCACACCGAACTAATTGTTGGCAAACACTTATGATTTCACAGGATGAAAGCACCTTTGTTTGCTGTGGTTTTGTTAGTGGATGAGGAGTTCTGCTGCTAAGGGAGTGTGTTGGGCAGGTGATACTTCTGAATACTTTGTTTGGCAGTGTAAGACTAACTGAATACAAATGTAATGACTTTTTTCAGACTACTATTATCTCATGCTCAGTCATTTTGTTAGAGAAGGTGTATTGAGCATTTTTCTCAGACTATATTTCCTTTCTGATACCTCTTTGATATCTTTACATTATTTTCAGATCAAAAAAGCCTAAAATTTCTCAATAACATTATTTCAGCGTTAGTCTGGAACACTTAGTTTCAGCTGCTGTCTCTTTAAGGCCTCCCTTCCACAAGCCTACTTTCCTATGATTTGCCACCTCTCTGGAGGCTTTTCCCGGGGAAAGTCCATGGCGCAAACTTTTTTTTGTAGGATGGTAGGGAAAGGTCCCGCCCTCCTTCGCCTATGATTGGCTAGAAGTACTGGGTTTTGCCTGGTTATTCCTCATGGCTGTGAAACGTCATCGTCTGTCAGGGTTAGGATTAGGATTAGGATTAGGGTTAGGAGATTCAGAAGTGCGATAATGTTCTGTAATGTTGTGTTTGATGTACAGAGCCAACAGCCCACGTTTAGCTTAAGCGTGTGATGATGTTTCCAGCTTTTCTAGCCAATCAGAAGCGAAGGAGGCCGGACTTTTCCATCCTACAAAAAGAAATAGTGCATCCAGGGCAGAGCTTGAAGTTTTGGCCCTGCCCTTTATTGTTATCAATCATTAGAGCAGCGGATTATGACAAAACAAGTTTACTTTGTGATTTGAAACTTTGCATACATCTAGTATGGACACCAAACGTTGTAACTTTGCAGCTTTTGTTGTAAATGTGGAAGAACACCCCCCCACCCCCCTTCAATCAAAGACTAAAATAATTGGCTTACTCAAAGATAAATTACTTTTAGAAATTGATGTGATGATAGCGAGTGGTTTAACAGGCGCTATTCCATTAAATTGTCATTCTTTATCAACCTTGACTGCACATCCTTCCATCTGTTCACACAGCAAGCAATTTGGAAATGAAGATGAGTCATTCAAATGTCATTTGAAATGAGATCATTTTTATTAAAAATGATCTATTCAGAGTAGAATCACACAGAGAGCACAATTTATGTAAGACCTTGAAATCTTATTCTAAAGATACTTGTGTAAAAGTATGTTTTGCATCAGGCAATATTATCCTGCATAATTATGTTATGTGAAGGTTAATTTTTGTACTTGACTCAAATGTAAATGAATGGCGTGTTTTAACAGTGCAAAGAATTAACTGCAGGATCAGTAATGTTTTAGTCTGTAGAATCAGTCAATATGCCTGTTAGGAAATCAAGGTTGAAATAAATTTGGATGATAAAAATTACTTATCTGACAGTCCCAAATACCTATGTGCATTCGTATTCCTTTTACTGTTATTTTCCTGCTGTGTCCTGATTGGTCAGACTATTAATAATTTATTCTCAACAGCAACACCAGGAATTAATAGATCAGTTTCCACCTTAGACGGTCAGCAGCCACAGATGTGAGAGCAAACTAAAGAGCTACACCCTGACCAACTCGGACAGGGATGACTCAAACACCCAGTACTGTAGCAGAGCGTTGTTAAGTTTATCTGTAGCTCCATGTAGCTCCGTAGATGTGTACTAATCCGTGCCCACAGATTAATAATCTATAATCAATCTTTGTGTAAACATGCAGTTCAGTCTGAAGCATTTTTTCAGTACTTAAAACCTGTCTCTTGAAAACATAAATTATTTTCATAACTACATTAAATGCACATATCACATAGTAGAAAAGAGGTCACGTAAATAATTGTTATATCGAAATATAAACAGAATAAATTTCTCATCAACAGCTCAGTAAGAATTTTAATTTGATGTTTAATTACAGTTAAGAGCTGTTTTCAGAGGCTGCTCACATCACATCAGTCCAGCGTCAAGTATGACTTCCTTCCTGATCCATCAGTCTTTGTAAAACTGTCCTACATCTCCTCCTGTCAGACCTGTCAACCATTTGTCAAACCGCCTCTCAGTCTCCGCACCATAAATGCTGTTTTATTCATGATGAGGGTGTGTACCGGTAAATGAATATGTATATGACAGACCAAAAATAGACTCTTTCTTTATACATAAATGTATCCCTCAGTGGTACAGCCAACCTTCCTGCAGATACAGTAGCTGCTCTGCTGCACAAAGCAAAAGCCACAACATCAGCTCCCAAACAAATTAACTCAGCATGTCAGTAATTCTCACAGCTAATGAATGTTTTTCTAAATTAAATGATAATTTACAACAACAAAAACTCTGACTGGTGATGGCTGCAGGTTTTTTTTAGTGGGAGTTCATCTAAAGCAAAAGACTGAACCATAATTTGAACAGAGCCTCTTTACATTAAGACACAAACCAAATGAATTTGACTAATCTGCTAAGACTTGCTGTGCAGACTTCACATTATATCATCTTTGACTCAGTGCAAAGAAGCAAAGACACACCAGGTTCCAAGTTCGGCTTTACGAAAGGAAAAAAAATTACACAAAGTGACAAAGACAATGTCATGGATTTGAGAGAATAAGATGTGCTCAGTGTGCTGTGGCCCCCTGTTTCAAAAAGCCACCGCTACAATAAAGCTGTCACATTCTGGTTGAAAAGACACAGTTGAGCATCTAAATGTTTATCCGCCTGCAGCTCATCCGCGAGCTGCAGGCATGAAGATAGAGAGGATAGAAATATCAGCTTTCTGACATTAAAGTAAAGGGCTTAAAAAAAGTCAAATACAATTACAAGAGAAGAGTGTTTGAGTGGGAGCTCTTTAAGATAAGCTAAATCAGATGGTTGAGTTGACCTCGTCTGCAGTGGATGATAGCCCAGCTTCTGTTCTGGTTCTCTAGCTAGTATCTCAACAAGGGGGGCGAGCTGACCCGACTGAAATAAATCAGTGATGTATCTCTACAAAGTTAAAAAATGAAATAAACCATCAACAACAACAAAGACAATTTTTTTTCAGAAATTTTTAGTCCTCTAACTGCTGTGAGGGGGTAGGTACACTGGAGAAATCGTCTGTTTCTAGCAGCTTTTTAGAGTGAGTGATCAATTTCACTGTGAAAACACAACAATTAACTTCACATTGGCAAAGACCAGACAAAATCAGTGACATTATAAAGGTCTTACTGTGTTCTTAGGCAGCACCAAAATTCAACAAAGACAAAGTTCCTCACAGGAGCTTAAGCTTCAGTAACCTCGATTTATTTAATGCTGAACACATACATAAGCCTGCTATTGCTGCTATTTTATCACAATAAAAGTCCTTCCCTATTATGTTGTCTGAGTGGCCTAATTATGAAACAGCCAGTTCGGGAAATGGATTGTTTGGGTGGGGGTTCATGTTGATCGTGCATTCATAGGCACATCACAAAATGACATAGATTTCCACCTACAACATTAGTTTCTATAAAGACTCCACTTAAACAGGCAAACTAATAAACTGTAATATATGATATTAAAATTTTTACTAATTATGAAAGTAGCAGAGAGCTTTGGAGGATTTTATTTGGTAGATAAACTATTTATTTTATGATCATTACTAGAATTTCACAAGCCTTGTTGTACATTTCAACCCACCTACTTTTAATCAGAGTTGTTACTCACTGAACATCTTGAACCCAGTGGTTGGGTCACTTTGGAGGGAAACATTAGCTAGCTCATTGCAAATTTAGTGCAGGGTAAGCGCCTCTCATAGACAACACACTTACATTAGATTAATGAGAAACTGCTTGTTATTGAACTGAATAATGTCTCTGGTAATGTCTGCATCCTCCCCTGCAGAGCCTAATGTGCTGCAGGTCTTTCTGACCTTTAGCAGCCCTCTGTCACTTCAAGGCAAAGCCTCAGCGAGCCATGTCACTGTGTGTTGCCACGCTGCACGTCCTCGCTGCCCTCAATCTCAAAGACTCCTGACATTTGACATGATGTCACGTAAAAGCAAATCCTCCCCAGTCAAATCAACAGTGAGTCAAAATCCAGGCCAACATCGAGGTCAGGCGGCTTACTCATGTCTGTGTCAGAGGATAACACATGATCCAGGTTGAATTCGCTGGAACCCGCTAGTTCAGTGGGGAGGGTTTTTAGTAAAGCCCAAAGCAGAGGAAGCTGCACTCAGACTGCACCGACAGGTCAGAAGACTAACAGACTGATTGCCAGAGAATGAACCATGTTTTTTTTAACTGCACTGACTGCTATCACACTTTGACAGAGTACTCAGGTAATGCTGAACAAATTGGAGTTTTCGCTGTAAAAACAGAAAGAAGAAAAAACCTTCTCAGCCTTTTTTTTAGCATGAGGCAGAGAAACAAGTCTGCAAACTGGCAAACTAATAAACTGCACATGAGCTCAATATTTCCAGCAAGTTAAAGCTGCCCTCATCAATATTATTATATAACCCTGAATAAATGTTTTTATAATGCTTAAAACGCATTATGTGTTATGAAAAACCCACAACAAATTTACTTCTCTGCAACTTTTTGACTCTGTTAAGACTTTGTTTTGCCTTTGAATCTGTTTTGCTTTTTGACAAGACTAAACAGGGTGCATGCGCACATGGCAACCAACAGCAGTGGGTAGCATGTCTGTTTTATTTGACTGAGTTTTTTGTGGTTTTTAAGCCTTTTAATTTAAGCAGTTTTGCTTAAGTTTCTTTGAGTATGTATCGATCAACATCTACTCCTGCAAGCTTGCCATAATTCATTAACATGGATTCAACGTTGACCCTTTTACTGCTCATTATCTTGCTAATTTCCTACCAATCTATGTATATGCAGTTTACTTTATTTTCAACTAGTAATACAGAGCATTTGATAAAAAGGAAAAGAAATGTTTATTTAAATGTTTGGTATTAATAGCACGTTTTGGCTTTGAAAATAAAGTAAACCCCACGACAATCAGTTGAGAAATGAGCATGTTTGTTGTTTTTTTTCGTTTATTGTTAGTTATCACTCCATAGAGCAGTTAAAATGAAAATGTGACTGTCCTCTATAACCCATCTCTTCATACGATCAATAAACCGACTAATTAATAAGCTAGTATTACACATTTCTTTTATTTATCTGTCATTCTAGATAACTTGGGTAATTGAATCTTTTGCTTTGGAGCCAGAATACGACAGTGACGGAATGCGCCCAGCACGCATCCTGTGGGTTTGCAGCTTAAAGGGATATTCCGGCGTAAAATAAACTTCGGGGTCAAACACACCATAACACTGAGGTAGACACCCCCTCTAGAGATGAATGTTGCCGACTTGCTTCTCTAGTTATACCAACTTTAGTAACGACCGCAGGATAGCAATACACAGCGGTCTGAGGAGCCATAAACAAACCTCAACCAAATCGCCACTCTATAGCCACAAATAACTACAAAAAGCAGTCGGCAGCATTCATCTCTCGAGGGGGTGTCTAACTTTGTGTTATGATGTATTTGACCCTAACTTCATTTCATGCTGGAATATCCCTTTAAGGGTGGCTGAACTCTCAAAGTACTTGAACCCGAAGTTTGGAGACTTGTCTGCAACAATGGTGAGTGGTAAAACAATGCAAGAGAAGAAAAGGGATGGCTGTGAAGATGTGAGCGTTCACATGTTGATGAGTGTGCATGCTGTACGACCCTGAGGGAGCCTCACTGTCATCCCTTCAGCTCAGCTTAGACACATGATGGAGGACAAGAAGTATAAAAGAGAAAGTGAAAGCATCGCCTGCAGGGAAAGTGGAGGAAAAAGAAAAGAATAGAAGAATGGAAGCAAGTTTGACAGGGGGAGAGGGAGAACAAATGAATGAAAAAGAGGAGAGCAGACGGGGGGAGGGGAGCTTCAGATTGATGTTTACTGGTGGAGAAAACATCCTGCAGTGTTTAGAATCAGACCAGCTGCAGAAATGCCACGACCAACTAACTGGAGCACAGCAGCTCTGATGTGCACATAAATCACGGCTGAGAATGCAATTATATGATAATTCACAGTATAATTCAATTCAAAGGGACAATTCAAACCCGCCCAAAAAATGGCAACCCGATCACAACACATTTGTCAGCTCCATTAGCATAGAAATAAGTTTCTGTCCGGCACCTCCTACAGATTGGTGGGTGACTTGATACTTTCTGCACTAAGATGAAAAGACATTCAGAAGCGCTGCTTGACATTTGATGGCATGAGCACTCAAAAAAAAAGAGTGCAATACTCTGCTAAGTGTTAAATGGGTCGGTCTGTCTGCCTCCTGATGTTCTCCTCTATATTGAAGGAGACAAAAGTCCTTTGTTTTACTCATATTTAAAATCTTACTACCCGCTGATGATGGTGGAAATATCTAAATATCACTTCATATCTGTAGACTAACATTTGATGTTTCAACATGTGAGTTAGAATAAATAATGACAAAACGAGAAAAACTTTAACCACGTTCCTTATTTTGGTACAGACAGCTGGCTGCTCACTGCGAACATAAACTACCACTTTATCAACACCTTATTCTCATAACACAGTAACATTAGTATTGTAAGAAAATGACTTTACTATGACTTCTTTACTCGATGGCCACTGTTGGCTCAGTGACAGGAGAAACTGGCGAGTAAGCATTTCATTCTACGATCCTACAGCTACATGTTTACTGTAAATTATTACCAGAATATTAAATAATGTTACTGTAATATTTCACAATAAATTACTGTATTATCCATTCACATGCTTGAACTTTAATTTAAATAATTGTAATTTTGTAATTTTACTGTGAAATCAATACAGGGACAGTAAATAATTGTGAAATATTTACATAAACCATTGGAAAAATACTGTAAAAGTATGCAACTAGAAGCCAGTAACTTACTATAAATTTACAGCTTAAAATTTTACTGTGCTGCTAAGTATGATCATTCTACAGACTGAACCTTTAATACATTAATTTGTTGGTTAGCTAACATGGTGTAAAAAAAATAGGTAGAACTATAAATATAAGCACGGACTGACAAAGTCTTTATCAACTCGCTTTTATTTGAACTGCGGCTGAGTATCATGGATTGTTTGTTAAGTATAACACCTCTGTTGGTTTGAATGTAAGCTGGACATTTTTTACCACATCAGTCAAGTCATGATGGTTACCAAAGTTATTGCTCATTGTCATCTGTCACAATATCCTGATAAAAATACAGTGAAGGTTTTCTACCAAGGTCTTTACAGTTTATACATTTCTGTGCTTGTTTTGTCCTTCAGTTTTTTCTTTTACCCGTCATACTGAGTTTCCCTTTTGGGATCAATAAAGTTCCTCTAATTTTCTTTCTCCCATTTCATCTCATTCTGTAGTCTTTTCTGACTATAGTCAATATTTATTTTTATTTTTATTTTTTTCTTTCTCTCTCGTTCTAAACTGATTTCTTTGAGGAAACAGTTAAGGCAACTTCACAGAGCTCACACAAACACAAAGCGGTCAATCATGGACTTTCCTGAAAGAGTCCATCAGCAGCAGTGAGGATATCGATTTAAGAGACTGAGGTTAATCGAACTTCTATTTGGAGCCCCTCAAAGAGCAGATATCGCAGCTCTACATCTGCACATTAGAGCAGAAAAATCTCTCAGTCGCTCAGTTTGTCTCTCACACACACCATTCAGCTAAACACCCCATAGTTTTCCTGAGACTGCGCTCCAAGCTGACTCTCCGCCTGACCGTTTCTGTTCTCAGCACAGAGCTGGACTGGGGAACAAATGCTGTACCTCGCTCTGTCTGCGCACTGACATTGATGGCTGTAGCTCTGCCTCTGTGTTGTTGAGCCAGGACTCCAGCGTCTCTCCCGAGAGTGCCCGGCAACCAAACAGACTGCTGTTTGACTAACCTTGAATTACTGGCAATATCAGGCGCTATATTAGCATAACAGAGAAGACCCTCCCTGTAGAAAAACTGTGCCAATATATCTCTGTGCTCTGTGTGTGCATCCGATGTCAACTCCACGTTTGGTTTGGCTGATTCTATCAGTATTAAAGGGATATTCCAGCGTAAATTTAATTTAGGGTCAAACACACCGTAACACCGAGTTAGACACTCCCTCGAGAGATGAATGTTGCCGACCGCTTGATTCTCTAGTTATACCAACTTAAGTAATGACCACAGGATAGCAATACACAGCGGTCTGAGGAGCCATAAACAAACCTCAACCAAAACGCCACTCTATAGCCACAAATCATGCTCAGAACAGCACCTAACTTCATCAACAGTACATATAGGGTCTCAGCCACAGCACTAACCACCAAACATCTTTTTAGCTTTGCCTAATTTCATTAGCAAAGAGACTAAACACAACTCACCTACACTCATCCAGGTTGTTTGTAGCGAGACCTCAGGCCAATCCATTACGGACTGCTGCAGGTTGACCCAGCTCAAGGAAGAACATTTATGATCCTTTCTGTATCATTTCCTTGAAATGATAATCACCATATTAATCATTTTGCACTGCAGACATGGTAGTTCTCCTGCCTTAGCATGTCGGTCTGATTGCATTTCAATGAAGAAATGATCATAAATGTTCTTCCTTGAGCTCTATAGCCACAAAGCTTCCTAGAGAAGCAAGCAGTCGGCAACATTCATCTCTCAAGGGGTTGTCTAACTCGGTGTTACGATGTGTTTGACCTTAAATTAATTTTACGCCGGAATATCCCTTTAAGCACTTAGAGTCTAAATGGATTGGTCTGGATTGTTTCACAAACCCGGTATCATGTTTGTGAAATAATGGTGGAAATGTATGTCCCAGCTGACTGCTTAAAACCTCCATAGCAACAGTGATAATGGCTGTATTTGAGTCCAGTAGTAAGTAGGCACTGCCTGCTGTGTTTGAAGGTACTTGACAGTGTTCTGGGCCAGGCTCTGCTAAAAACAGAGATGCAATAATGGGTTGCATCAAATTGGTCTGAAATAACCAAAGAAGTGGCATATATGGATTGAATCACTTTCACAAAAATGAAAAGTCACCTGTTAGACCGGCTCTGCGACAACTGGGAGATTCACTGCAGCATATTTTTTAAAGTATCGCTGTCAATGCATCAGATTAGTATATAGTTCCCCCAGCATCAAATTACCCTTGCTTGGGATACTTAACATCTCATTAGTTTCAAGATATTAAGTTCAGTAATTTTGCATAATTATCCAGGTCTCTTTTCAGTATTTTGCACATGTGGGATTGTGGATAATGATCAAATTACACCATCTGTTGGACGTCACATTTGTAAACAAGCTTTCAAGATAAAGGGATGACTTTTAATAGACTCTTGGTTTTAGCTTGGTTTCACACAGAAATAATAAATGAGATGCAATATTTGTTTGACTTGTCTGTCTCTTTCACCTTCCAAAGCAGCTCCTGCACTCTTCAAACTCTGTCAGCTGACTCTTACAACAATTCACCAGGGGGCAGTGTCCAAAAGTGATGCTTGAGGGTTACCCGAAGTATCATATTTGTAGCCTCAGGCTGCTGTCCAAGCTGCTGTGTTAAAGAGTGAAGGGTGATAACAGGCTGATGTATCCCCTACTATCCGTATGTTCCACTGCACCTTCTCTATCTGGCAGTGTGCTGGGAGCTGCAGTAACCTGTATTAAATTTAACATTTGGGATTCAGTCTGAGCTGAAACATGTCCCGCTGTCTGCCCAGGGAGTCCAGCTTATCAGTTTAATGTTCTTATTCAAATTTGATACAGGAGGCTTTTTGTTCCATCTGCAAAAATGGAAGAACACCTCAGGCACCAAATTTGGTGTCATCGATTTCAAGCGAGCTTTAGAGATGAGTGGTAGGGGAAAACCTTGATTTAATTAGCAGGTTTATCACCCTGATACTTTTAAACACATCACTACATGGAAGATATTGATTTGTGATTATTAAATTAGTACCTTAAAGGTGGGGTAGGCAGGATCTGAGTAAGTGTCAGTTTTTGGGGAGAAATCTTGAATGTAAACTCTACCCCTCCCAACCAGTCTTCCCCTCAGCTCCTCCTCTCCCCTCCCTCTCTGCTCCAGCAAGCCCCGCCCACAAACAGATGTTCCTGCTCGCTCGTATTGTTCCAATTCAATTCAGATCAGATAAATACTTCAGATTATTACAAATGTGGCCCAGTCAACGTGAAAGTAAAAAGCATTGCTGCTACTGTAGATGCCAACAGACTACCAGCAAACACAATGTTTGCAGGACCTCTAAAACGTCTGAAAAAGGTCAACAGTTTAGCGACGCTACAACATGCAGCAGGTCCCGTTTGACAAGAAACACTATGTTACACTTGGCTTACTTCATTAAAGCATTTTACCTGTCCAGGAGTAAGGTTGCAGGGTCCGTAAGATCCTGAAGCGTTTACTCACGTTGACCTGGCTTTTTAGCTCTTGTCCGGGTGGTCTACCTCCTTTTTAAGCGCCCGTTGTTCCGCTAGAGTCTCCGGTATTTACTTTGTTTTCTTGCTTGTTGTCGCAGCCCTGGCCAAAAGAGGATTCAGACAATTTTCGGTACTTTGTAGTTAGTTTCTACAGTCCGATATTGTAGCATGCTAACTTTGTTTGTGCCTGTAGACGTTATTCAATGATGTGGAGTGTACCTGAGGGAGCAGCATCTACATCACAACCAATCAGCACGAGGGAGCAGGGTCTGCCCCACAACCAATCAGGTTTGGGGAGGCGGAGAATGGCTTTGTTTACATTTAGAAAGAGTGGGCTGCTCAGAAGTTTTAAAATGCTGACTACACAGGCATAAGAGAACACAGTGATATCGTGATATTACCAAATGTCATCAATAACTAATAGCTATTGACTTACATTGAAAGCTTTTTTTTATATACACCACAAAAAAAATGCTTTCTTAACGGAATCCTGCCTACCCCACCTAATGTGGTATTTCAATCATTAAATACTGAGTTTTTGGGTCTGAAGTGTGGTCAGCATTGAACAGTATAATATTGATCAATGATTTGGTTGGTCTATTGATTAAACAACTATTCAGCCCTCCGCCTGGCGTTTATTTTCCACCAGTTCATTTTCCAGCCCTTGTGGTTGAATGATTAATCGCAGCAGCATTGAGGCCTGTAGTCTTTGTGTGTCTGTAAACAGGTCAGTGTGGACAGCAGCCTCATCTGTTACCCTGACACTTAGTCGTTAGCCATGAGCCCGACTGTCGGCCTGAGAGATTAGCTGTTAGCGCAATGCTACTTAAAAGGTGCAGAGGGAAGAAAATAGAGGACAAAACGAGTTTGGCTGCAGCATCAAGTTGGAGGTGAAGTAAGGTAGTTGCTTTTTAAACTTCACTCGTTAGGACGAGTTGAACCCAACCCAGTTTATCTGAAGGGCTTTTTGTGTTGCATTCAGCTGACATTAGATCAGCGTCTTTACATGCTGTCAGCTTTGCTAATTCGTAATGAGTAATGAGTAATGTAAAAGTTACAGCAAAGCTTACCAGTAGGTAAGCATCGCAACCAATCTGAAAAAACACTGTTTCCTCAATTATTATGTTTATTTGTATTTATTTCTATTAATGTTGGGTAAAGTTAATTTGTAATTGGGATACTGACAGGCCACCAGTATAGTGGGCATGTTCAATGCTGCACTCAGCTGTTTTTAATTGTAGTGTTTGAGAGGGGAACAGTAATGCAGCAGAGCGTCTTTTTTATTTCCCTCTGTTAAAATTTGGTGCTGATTCAAGTTCACACTGTGTCACCTCTGTATGAGCTTGCTCTGTCTTAGTTATCGAAATTATGAAAAAAGAAAAACATTTGGCAATATTTCCCCTGTGTTTACCCAGTTAGGGCAGCAAATGGGATCAAGGTAATCAGAAAACCTGGTACATCGCCTGTCATCTATTTAATGTACATGATCCTTGACAAACTTAAATGAAACCAAACTAGTCTAAAATGTGTCAGTAATTGGTTCATAACGAAGGGACATAACGGTCCACTGCACTGTTTTCTACCTGCCAAAAAAACAGAGTGATGAAGAAGAAGCAGCTGCTGCTTGAAGGCTAGTTGTAGCAGCCCTTCAAAAAATGGTTAGGCCTTTTTAAAATGTATGCTCCGGTATTTATTGTGAATAAAAAATCAATATACACCTCTTCAGGATACTATCAGTTAGATAGTTAGATATCAGTTTTATTTTCTAACCAGGGGTGTACAATATTACAATTTTGCTGATATCCAATATGTCGATATTTCTTACCGCATTTCGGCCAGCACTAATATCTGTATAAATAAAGCACTAATAAAGTATAATTTGACAGTACAGGACTAAAATATGAGGGGACCTACTTGCTGTCCTGAGACTGTCAGACAACAGGGAGCGTGGTCATCCTGCTGCGCTAGGTAGGACAACTAGACATTTATGAATCGGCTAACAGACAGCTTCATGTGACTCCTCTGAGGAAGACCGTAGGAATTTTGCAGTTGAAACAAGGAAAAGAAGGAAACACACTTGATAGAATAAATATGAATGCATTGTCCTGTCAGACCAAATGAACCTTTTTGGGCTAGAATTTAAACCAGTTTATTTTATTCTTTGGGAAGAAACCTTGAAATCAAACAAGAGCACTAACTGAATTTATACACTGAATAGTTGTGAGAGCTCCACAGAATCAGTGCTAAATAAATATTCAGCATGTCTGAGACCATAAAACTTTTTTTTTTCTCTCTCTCATGGATTAGAGCGTCATCTTGCCCGATCTTGTTGAAGAAAAGCAGAGCATAGCTGCAAGCTTCTGCCGCCACCTCACTGATTGTGTCAAGGGGTTGCCACAGCCTGCGAGCCAAAGGTTACTGCTAGCGTGGAGCCGCCATGGTCCACCCTGTGGTAAAGGTAAGCTAAGGTTTACACTAGCAAACTTTCAATGTTGATTATTTGAAATACATTTCTCCCCTCTCTAAGTTAATGAAATGTTTTTGTTGTGGAGCAGAGGGTCATCTTGTCCGATCTTGTTGAGGAAGTGGAGAGCATACTGTAGTAGCAAGCTTCTGCAGCCGTCTCTGATAGCGTGTGTCAAGGATGCCTGAGGTTGCTACTAGCGTGGTAAGCAAAGGTTTACACTAGCAGGTTTTTCATTCAATGTTGACTGTTTTAAATACATTTTTTCCACATCTAAGTTAATGAAATGTCTTTGCTGTGGAGCCGAATGTCCTCTGGTCTGAACTTGTTGGAGAAAAAGCAGAGCAAAGCAGCAAGCCACAGTCACACTCCAGCTGACCTCTGTCACTACCTCACATTACATTATATGGTCTGGTGTAAATGGGGCCAATGCTCGTATTACAGCAGCTATTTTTCAAGGTGCATAACCTTGAGTGGGTTTGGCTGGTGAGTGAGTGGGTGTAGGATGAATTAAAGCAAGCTGAGCAGTCGAGGAGCTGCAGTCCACCCAGAGTGGGAGGCTGGTTTATCTGAAACAGTGTGTTCAGCTTTAGACTGTGGAGGGTCTGAGCAGTCTCTTTGTTTCAGCTCAGTGGTTTTACTTACTTGCTTACTAATGCGCTCATGTGCATGTGGGCACCTGTCTGGTGTCTGGCAGAGAGAGAGAGAAAAAAAACACACAAAACGATAAAGTTTTTCATCTTTTTCAGTTAAAAAAAAATCAATTAACAGCCAAGTGATGGCACAGAAATAAATTAAAAGGCCACAACTTCCATTTTACATTGTTATAGCATACCTTAAGATACTAAGGGCCCAATCTACTGAAGCTTTGCGTGTATAAAAACTTCAGGGCTGATTTCTGCCAGTCCCCCTCTGGTTTTAGTGGTTTTATTAGGAAAAATGGTTTCCTTTGTTCTGCGGATATCACGCCATCTTCTTTTTATTACATTGGTAGATCATCTGGTTTTGCTCACAGAATACACTTTTTCACAGATAGCGTCCCAAATCAGGTTTCTTGTGACAACACTATGATGTCTCTGCTGGAGTTTACCAGACTGTTTATTTGCCTTCTTCACCAAGACCTCCAACTCCATGGCTTCAAACTTCATTTTTCATTTACGGCCACTCTTCTCTCCTAAACTCTCCATAATGACGGCCGGTTGCACGCTCAAAATCCTCATTTAAATAGGATGGTCTGCACCACTTTTAGGCCTGTTATCAGTTGTGTATCATATGCAATCATAGTAGATCGTCCGCAGCACGCTGCTGCCAGCAGATGGTGTATGTTGACTTTTCTCATGTCAGGTTAATGGAACTTTTTACTACAAATAATGATAGCTAACTATCTTTGCTAGCATCCTTGTAATGTGAGTATCAAGTGGGAAATGAAGCTGATGTGGAGCTGCTAAAAACTGCAGTTCTTTGAGTGCCCACTAGAGGCTGGCTACAGAGGCACTCAAAGCCAGATACACACACCAGATATGTGCAGAATCATATCCCATTTAAAATGTGAAAAGACCCGATGAACCCATCTAAAGAAATAATATGGCTGCAAGTACATCTTCCTTATATCAAACCTTTAATTACTGGCTGCTGTTATAGACCTCTGATTTCTACTGCACAGTACACTGATGACATTTGTGCCACTCTTATGAGTCAGTGTTGCTGCCAATGAGCTTGTTTGCTTTTGGATGTCATGTAAAGATGTCAATATGAAATTTAGTCTATTTCATAAACATAAAAAAACTCCTCATTAGAGCTTTATGTTGGTGGTTGTGTAATAAATGGGCACATGTTCTATATGTACTAAAAAGGGTTTATAAAGAATCAAACAGCAAATATTCACAGTAAATGATACTTTTGATCTTTAAAGGGAGTTTTAAAATTTACCTTTCACAAGACATGATCATTGAAGAGAAACACACACACATGCACACACCTCAGAAAACAACAACCGTATGATTGCTGGCAGCTTATCAGTATTTTAAAGGAAACACTTCCCCCTGGTGGTCAATGATTGGTATTATAACAGAGAGGGGAATTATACGAATTGTTTCCAGCAATTTATCCAAGTTACATCCTCTAAAGCTGATTTTAATTTTAGGTATTCTGTTGATGTTGCACAAACCCTGCTGACTGCTGCAAATCAAGCATACAAAATGTCCCCTTACATGCAAAATAATTATGATGAACATTCATCTACTTAACATCATCAATTCAATGTCATGTTTGTCAACACCTCACAAAGCATTTTTATCACACAACTTAGGCAAATTTCACAAATCAAGTTATAAACAGACACCTTCAAAGTGATGGCTGAGACAGTCACACTAAACTGTTGCTTATAT
Source organism: Xyrichtys novacula (assembly GCA_962446985.1). Taxonomy (NCBI): domain Eukaryota; kingdom Metazoa; phylum Chordata; class Actinopteri; order Labriformes; family Labridae; genus Xyrichtys; species Xyrichtys novacula. The sequence continues at coordinate 16,606,995 of OY660874.1, read as the reverse complement.
GGATCATCCTGCATGACCATCAGGTAAAGCATCATTTCCATCTGTAAATATGCTTTAAATATGAGTTATGTAACTCATGACTTATTGGAGATCTATGGACTCAAGCTGATAATTGGCCAAATCTATGTAAAAGTGTGTATGTCCATGACTTTTCAACAACAGATGCAAATGATGGACAAAGTGTACATACTCTATTAACTCTTCATTACCTTGTCATTGGTCCTTCCTGTGGCAAATTTGTATGAAGTGCATAAACTTTTTAAAATTTCAATTGATGCAACATCCATTTTATAACCAAAAATTTCTATTTTGTTGTTATATCTTGAACTTTGAGTGACTAAACCAGTAAAGCACTCTGCAGATAAATCAATAGTCATTAGCTTCAACCCCACAGGGAGACGTGACAATGTGAGGGAGTAATATCACTGCACAACACAAATTCTTCTCAATATACAGGCTTTGCTTTGGGATTTCCACATTACACTAGAGGAAATGAACGAAACCAAGAGCAATAAAATGCCTATTAACGGGAACTCCTCTGAGACTGACACAATATTGGAGCAATAAACAAAAAAAGGATGTAGATGTAGTCTCTGTAGTCTCTGCATTGTGGCATGTCAGACTTTACCTACATCAGTGCATAAAACGTCACCACAAGCATATATTTAACTTTAGGACCCACTCCAATCGAAATCCTGTTTTTCTTGTTTCTAGAGAGGACGGTCGCAGATAAAAGCGTGTGCAGTAGCGGATTGCAATACAATATGATGACTTTTTATGAATCCTTAAATGTGTAATCCCCCTGCCAATATAAAACTTGCAGACAAATACAAAGCATTATAAGTCATCTGAGGAACAATTTCAGTTTGTCTAGCTTAAATGTACATCCTGTGTTGTTCCTCATAATTTCAAAGCCACACAGTCTACCACAGCTCCAGTTCCTGTATTTGCTGGCATGACAAACCTGCATGACCTTTTTTTTGTGGTTTTACTTGACTTTGTAAACACAGAGTTCACTTTCAACCAAACTTGTCAGCTTTTCTTACAGCTACCTGTTTGAACAATCTCCTTGAAGATTTTAATAAGTGTTGCACCTATTTGTCATGTACACTCATGTGTTTTAGTAGTGTCCGGGTTTAAGACAAACAAGAACATCTTTAACCTAAAGTGCTTAATGAGAAGATAAGAATTTGTTTTCTACTGTATTTGTGTTGGTGCTCCCTATGGTCAAAATGCTACCTCTAACACTTTCTCAAATTGCTATCCTATACTGTGATTTCAGACACAACCTCATTATGCTTTCATTTTACAGTGAACTATTTCATTCACTGTGAATTTTTCAAAGAGAAAAGTTACAATTAGAAGGTAGATTTATTTTTTATTTAAAAATGGTTTGGATTGTGCCAAAAAAGCACCTTTGCAGTCACATTTTTGTTTCTAGAGTGACATTGATAATCTCAGTGGCAGACACCCTCCTCCTGTCTTTGAGTCGGGTGATATAGCTCTGGTCCTGATGCTGCTGTTACTGGGATTGAATATGGGGGGTGATCAGTGCCTCAATGTGGTATGAAGTGAGCCTGACAAGTATATAAAAAAGACATGACTCTGAGCAAAACATGAGGGAAACAGGATCAAAGACAAACTGGAAACTCACCAGACAGGATCACAGGGAACAGAAACACCAGGGAAAATACAACTTAATGACAAAACCCGGAAATGGCAATGACATGGTCTTTCCCTTGTAGCAGGTGAAACAATATGCAAATAATGCAAATCTGTCAATTGTAACACAGTTTAGTGTCACCATTACTGAACAAAACCAACTGTAGGGTTGGGGTTAGGGTTAAGGTTAAGGTTAAGCTAAGGGTTGGGGCTAGGGTTAGGGTAAGGGTTAGGATGAGGGTTAGGGTTTGGAGATTCAGAAGTGCGATAATGTTCTGTAATGTTCTGTTTGATGTACAGAGCCACCAGCCCGTGTTTGGCTCGTGCGTGTGACGACGTTTCCAGCTTTTCTAGCCAATCAGAGGCCAAGGAGGCGGGACTTTCCCCTACCATCCTCCAAAAAAAAAAAACATCGCACCCTGGGGTGTCTTTGATAAATCGCTCTGTCTGTTATACATTTATTGTCCATTTGATGGCACAATAGAGCAAATGAAGCACAACAATGAAGCTTTGTCCCAGGAGTCGAGCAATTGGATGGAAAGCTTCAGTGCTTCAAGAGGCTTTATCTCACCATCACTACAGGCTATGTCCTGCACCTTTAAGAGCGCCTCCCCCGGCTTTGTGGCACTGAACACCCCTCATACAGAAACAGCGTCGTCGCTGCTGATGTGGTAATTCCCCTTTTTCTGCCATTTAAAAGCTCCGCTCTGAGAGTGATGTGAGCACGGTGCTGTGCGGACCTAAATAAGAGGGTGTGTGTTAAATAATGTAGTTTTGAGCAAAGCAGCGGATAGTCAAAGAGGGGAGGTGCTGCATGTTTTTAGATGGGAAATCTGCTGGGCAGCTGGCGTTTCAAGGAGCCGAGCACCGTTGAGGAATGCGACTCGACATGGGGGTCGGACTCCGAGAGCGATGAGCCGGCGACTGAAGATGATAGCGGCATCTCCGACTCCGTCAGCCGGGCGGAGAGCGAGCGGGCCGGCGGGGACTCGTCTCCGCAGGTACAGTGTCTGTTTCCCGGTATGCATGTGAAAAGGAAACGGGGGGAGTGTGGTACATGGTGCTGTCAGTAGAGGCCAGGTTGGCCTTGATAAGACTGTGACCAGGACGAGGAAAGGGCAACCGAGCAGCCCCGACCACGCTGCTGTCTGTCGAGTATCCTTCCTCAGGCTACACCAAACTCCATTCACAAAGTCATTATCGTGTTTCCTCGTTGTTATGATACACATCTCACATTATGTGGACTTAAATCAGTTTTACAGCCGTAGTGTGACATTTCATCCACCAAGAAGCATCTCACTGGAGTTCAGTGATGAGTGAAAGGAAGCAAAATACAGTATTATAATTGTCTGGGGTAACACTTTACAGTAACCATAATTTATAAATAGTACATAGATGGTATTAAAATGACTGTTTAATCATCATTCAAAAACAGCATATAGATCAATTATAAATGGCAAATAAATAGTTTATGAATGTAAGTTAATAGTTACTTTGCCATTGACAAGCAATGAAATTATGATTAATAATTTCATTGATTATTCATGGACTATTTATTAAAGGTTTATATAGGGTTTAAATATTGGTTGTCAAACATCTAGATTAAAATGTGTTTCAGTAGCACTTTGTAGATGGTTAATATTTGTTTTTTAAACCATCTATAAACATTACTTAGATGGTTATTGTAGAGTTGCAACTGATGTTTGTAATAGTTTATAAATGATTAATAAGTGGTTTATAAACCACCTATAAACATTACTTAGATGGTTATTGTCAAGTTAGGGTTAGGTTTTAAAATTGTAAAATGTACAATTTATTAATGGTCTACATGCTTTTTATAAAATGATGATTAAACATTAATAAACTACCATTCATAAACTGTCTATTTACCATTTATAAGTTATAGTTCCTTTAAAGTGTTATCGCATAATCTAATAAATTTTGCAGAGTTGCATGACAATGTGAATATTATTTTGCAAGTTTATTTTGTAAGATTTTGGACTCCCTGAAACCGAACCAATGAGATAAATGGGATTGATTTATGACAAAAATAGTTTCATCAGAGAAGATAGAGAGCAAGGGGATTCTGTGTGTGTAAATGAAGCAGAGGGACAGATTGAGCACAGCTAACAAAGCTGATAAAAGTGAAGCTTATTTTTTAACCCTAAAAGTAAAAGTCCTGTGTGTTACTGTATCCTCAAAATTGAATCAGAATTCTTAAAAAAGTTAGGTTTTGATGATACAGTATATTTTTTTTGTTTGTAAAATTTTTGAGGTAAAAAAATGACAAGGTATATTCTTTGTCTTGGTCTGGCCCTGGTTGTATGTGAGGCATATGGTCTAAAATAAGTTTTTTAAATAAACAGTACACAAGAAAAAGTTGTCCCAGAAAATAATGCAAAATGTAAATTAATAATTATAATGTCATTATTGATCAGAATAAATATGACTGTTTACTCTGGGTATAATTGTGAAGCCCATGTGCTTATATGGCTTTGCAGAAACTACACACATAATTTTGTTTGGTAATTAATCATTCCCATGTTGACTTTCTAATTAAAGTTGTATCGTCTGCTGCTTTATGAAGGACATAAAATATTTCATTAGACGTCAGCCTCGTAATGATAATTAATCCCTGTGTTATTAGACAACTTCACACTGTGTCAGAGTATTAGGAACAGCAGGTTATAATGGGACTGTTAGAGGAACTGGATTTCACAGTTACACCCTTTGTTAGATCGCTGGTTTGAAGCAAAAGAGATGGATGTTTTACTAAATTAAATAACTGTAATAATGGATTAAAAAACAGACATGCCATTCCTGTCGAGGTTTCTTTGTGAACTTGGGATGCAGATTGATGTTTTTAGTGGAACATTAAAGGAACATTGCACGTATTTTGTTGAGGTTTCGGATAATTTGGTGTGGTTAAAGAGGAGTTTCAATAATATGTCAACTGGGGCTCTTTCTTTGAAGTGTTTTGGAATCATAAAGGTCATATGAAGGCTTTAAAAGTGTCTTTGGGCTACTTTAGATATGTCTCTGGGAGATATTTGTTTTTGCTATTGACATGCTGAAATTGTGATTAAAAATGTCCAAAGGTGGGATCTTTATAGGAAAAAAAAAGACTATTTGTTTCAAGCAAGTGTTGTAATAATGTTAAAGTTTTACCTCACAATTACTTAGGCCATAAAAAATTCCATAACCCTATTAATATTTACCTTTTGACTGTTAAAAAACCAACAGCTCTTTTCCAAGTGGAACCAGCTACCAGGCTCTGTAATCAAAATCCCAAGTTTGAGAACAGGATGTCGGTTGTCTACACCTGTAACAATCAGTTTACTATAATTGTGAGCCACTCAACAATTGTGCTCAATCAGAACAAAACACTGAAGTCTCTCCAAAACACCACAAAAAACGGAGGGATGCACAATATCAGTAGAATGATATCTATATGGGTTTAGGCAGATGTAGCTGACAGTTAAAAGGTGATGCGCCAATATGGTCACATAGCTTACACATGTTGGCTGCATCAAAGTTACTTTAAGTGTTGGAAATGAGAGCAGATGCATAACAGAATGTATTAAACATGACCTTTATCATCTGTGGTTGAATCAAACACTATTGATTGTCTGGTTCTTAAACAAATAGACTGTCATCAGAGTACCAGGTAAAACTTTGCACCCTCAACGATGGAAAAAAAGGTGCACATATCAATATTTATCAGTCTCAGCCAAAATATTTGAAATACTTAAATATGTCAATTAAAGCCCAAATAGTTGAATTCCAATTAAGCAGAAGCATAGATACAAATGTAACACACTCAGTGCTAAATAAGCCCCCCTGACTGTTGGAAGTTAACCTGACCCAGATTTTATTTGAGATCCAGCTTCTTTTGTCCTTTTGTTGAGATTGCTCGGGAGCACTGATGTGAATTGTCCTCCTTTGCTGCAGAAAAAGGGATGATGACAGCCCTTGACCTTAAAGCCCAGTCAGTGCTTTTCATTCAGCTGAATAGCAGATTAGTGCTCCTCTGCATCTGTTGAAACACAGGATGGTGTTGTTTGAGATCTGTATTTAAACCAAGTGTTTTTTTTCTCCTTTTTTCTCTTTCTGTCCTCCTCCATTTTCTGTCTTTTTTCTGTCTGTCTGTCTTTCTTTCTCTCTTCGGTCCTCTCAGCTGACTGAGTCCCCGGAGTCTGTTCCAAAGATGAAGAGGAGTTTCTACGCTGCCAGGGACCTCTACAAATACCGTCATTGCTACCCGGTACACACACACACACATTAGCAATGAACATTTCCTTTCTAATTGATATAAACACTCAGATCGATCTTGTTAATCTGTGTCTGTCTTTTTGCAGAACTACAGGAAGTCTCGGCAACCTAATGAATATCGAAACCTACGCTTCTACCTGAACAAGATCCCTCTGGTCCCTGATGGTGAGATCAGACACATGCACTGCACTAATCAAAACTATTTTAGTCAATTAATTGATACTAATTTTTTTTTTTTTAATTAAACCATCTATAGTCTTAAAAACCTACAAGAACGTTTTTTTTTTTTTTTTTTTTTGTAAAAATTTATTTTGCATCCATGTTTCCCTCCTTTGCACAAAGTGGAGCAGTAATCATTCTTTGCATATGTGTGAGGGTTGTCATGCTACTGGAATTTTAAACCTCAGTATGATACTAGTCAGGACTGCACAGTAAACTGCAAAATCAAAAAGTAAAGAAGTATCAAATATTTGAATTCTCCTGTCAGATTGGGAGTTGGTTGCGTTTTATCAGTTAAATGCATTTTTGGTGTGGAAAACCTAGTAAAAAGTTCAGTAACATCTAAATCATCAAGTCTCTGCAATGATGGCCTTGTTTGCAAAGTTTGGTAATAAAGGTGTTCAGTTATTAATTTTAAAGTCAGAAGTGATGCCTTTGTTAAAGACAAATGCAACATAACTGAATTCAAGAGGCATGTACCACATGAAAACATTAATGTTTGCCATTAACATTAATTAATGATCATAATATTAGAAGATATTTTCTGTGGATTGATTGTTTCATTAAGTCAGTGTTTCAGCTGTAACACACTCAGACAGTATCCACATGGATCTCCTGCCGCTGTGCAGTGAGGGACTGTTAGCTCTGGGCTCAGTGAGTTTTGTTTGGCCGGAGGTCATGTTTGACTGGGAGAGACTGGCAGCTTAGTGAACTGATTCAATGTTTAAACACACACACACACACACACACACACACACACACACACACACACACACACACACACACACTGGGGAAGTGTGTGTGGCAGCTAATTATCCCCATCTCTCCTCAGGTATCTACATAGAGGAGATTCTGACAAAGTGGAGAGGAGACTATGACAAACTGGAGCACAATCACACCTACATTCAGTGGTGAGACTTCTCTTCTGTCTGTTTGCAGTCACCTTTTTATAGCTCTGACTCCTGATAATTGACTTCACTATTAATTGCATTATATAAGCTGCCTGAAAAACTGTTTTGTGGTATTCCATTTTCAGACATGTGAGAACAATTTTCATAGGAAGTTAGGGGGGAAAGTAATATAGCTTTCTTTTATTTCTTTATTTTACCAGGGGCTTAATATTGTGTTAAGAATTATGGCATCCCTCTCATTTTCCCAGTTTATGTCTAAGAGATTGCCACATCAAAGAGTTACTTTTATTTTGAAAGGACATCAAAGGTACTTCCACTGGATTATGCAGATATAGACTTAAATGTAAAAAGCTTGAAGACTAATCAATGGTAAAAAAAAAAATGTAGGCTAAAATTAAAAGAGGGGTCTATAAAGGACTGTCAACTTGAGCCTGTGTAACTGAGCTAAAGTGTTGCTAATGTTTTTACTATAACTTTTTTAAAACTTAAGCAAAACTGTATTTCATTTATTGAAAAAAAAAGTTTTTGTTTAGTCACTTTTATAAACCTGCCTTGAATTGATCTTTAATTTCTTCTCTGCCCACCAGGCTGTTCCCATTGAGAGAACAAGGGCTCAACTTCTACGCACATGAACTGACTCAGGACGAGATCAAAGTAAGACAAACTTATAAACCAACTGGCACAATCCCAGCACCACGTTTACAAGCTATCTGAAGTTTTCAGATGCGTCTGTTTAGATAATGTCCCCTTTTATCCATGTAAATTTCCCCATTTAAAATAACCACCTACTGTACTATGACACTTGAGACAGGCGAAGTATCATCTTCAGAGAGATTGTTAAGCAAGTTTGATCCCAACAGAGAGACATTTCCCAGTTAGAGATGAAACAGCACCAATGTACCCACCTGCCTCAAAACTCAAATGCCCCTACATGTGAAATTTTGTGTCTAACTCTTGGCCTCAATGCTATCAAAACAGATAAGGATACAGTACATCAGAAAAAATAATGAAATGAGCAACTAAGACCTGAACCAGATTTTGTGACAGGCTGTAAACATGTTAGTTTCTGCTTTGAACTTTGGGTTAAAGGGATATTCCAGCATAAAATTAAGTAAGGGTCAAACACACTGTAACAACGAGTTACAGGCAATTTCCACTGCATCTGGAATGGAACGATAAGGCCATATCCGCCGATCGTAGCTGATCATAACCATTCAAGTTAATGTGTCAGTTTCCACTGGCCTCTTTCCGTTCCGCTGCGGATTACTGGACTCTGCAGCTGATCTCAAGCCTGAGAGACCAAACGCAACTTACCCACTCTCCTCCAGCCGCCGCTTGTTTGTGGGGGGAGCCCTGACGAGTCGATCACCGAGTGCAGCGGATCATTTCCATGAATTAATAATCATCATATTAATCATTTTGCACTGCTGACACGGTAGTTCTTCTGCCTTAGCTTCTCAGTCCGATTATATTTCCATGAAGTAATAGTCATATATGTTCTTCATTGAACAACTCCGCTGCACTCGGTTTGCTGGCTGATCTTTCAATTTCAGATTTTTATTAAAAACATACTATATTTAAATAGCAAGGTCCCTGGAATAAAAGGAATACTGTTGTGCTCTCAGTGAATGAAAACAAGTGTTGGGCAAGAGTCAAATGCATTTACGTATAGCTCCTATATGTACCTGCTACCCAGTTTGTGTTAGTGCCAAGCAGAAAGGTGGTTTGGTACCTGTGTGCTGTCTCTGATCCATTGTGTGTAACCCTGTCAGGAATTCCAAAGCACCCGGGAAGCCAAGCGCAGATTTCTGGCAGCGTACTCCATCATGTTGGACTTCTATGGGATCAAACTGCTGGATAAGAGCGGGAATGTAGCTCGGGCTTCCAACTGGCAGGAGCGCTTCCAGCACCTTAATGAGTGAGCACACACACACACATAAACAGACACGCACAGACACACACATTGTGCAGCAGCTTAGGGGCATAAAGCTGGAGCCAGAATTTGTGTGAACACAGTTAGGTTGCCAATTGCTGCTTTTGTGTCCGTTAGTAAGACCATTATACTAAATGCGATGCAACTTAATAGTTCTTCTATCAGCATCCAAATGTGAAACAACATGTGCACAGAAACAAACAGATGGCTAAAAGCTAATTTAGTGGCTGTTTTCTTCCCAAAGAACCTCCTGAAAGTCACATGTCGGGATGTTTTTCTCCTACCCATCACGGTTGCTGTGCTCCTTCATGCACAGCCTCAGCATCTGATGCTAATGTAACCACAATCCAAACAATATGGAGAGAAAAATGATCGCAAAGCTCTAGAGTTCAATTTGATATGATAACCTAGTTTTCTTGTAAATATTCACATCACATTTTGCAACTGATGCACTGAGGTTTGATTCCTTCTGGGGCTTCGTGACAATCAGAAATAGTGTAACAATTTCATTTAGTAGGAAACCACAGGAACTAAATTGTGCATGTTATTAGTTCAGGGCAGGCTATCACTTTAGCCCTGGTTTAGACCAAACAGCAGGATCACAAAGGTGGCTCTCAGTATGCTGTATTCAGACTCTGGTGTGGATTGTTTGTAGTGAGAGCATGAACCAACCTTGAGCCGATTGTAGGTTCAAAACCATGAACACACCTGAAGGGTCACCAGGAAACACTTCCAATATACAACCGTGCAAATGTTTTGTTTTTGCTCATCAGGCTGCTGTCTTTAAAAATATTACAACGATAATAAACATGCAGTGTTTCCCGCAGAGAGACTCGATCCACTTATCAGTCTCAAGTTCATTAATTGCCAGTGCACCCTTAGTATGTCCCTCTCCTAAACCAATGGGTTGTTTTTAGATGTATCCTGTTCCATGAAATCTTCGGCATAGGGATGGGAATTGATAAGATTATATCGATATCGATGCCAAAAAAAAAGTAGACTATAGGTTTTCACCGTGAACTCAAAATTTTATTGAGTCTCTGATAACAGAAAAAGATGTATGCCACCTTCAGTGAGAGTCTAAAAAAAATCAATTGACACTTTTTGTACAGCATTTCTGGCATGCATTGTGCTTATGTCACCACAGGACATACATTAGAGTGACCATATTCTGAATCCCCAAAAAGAGGACACGGCTACTTGTAGATGTATAAGTAGATGACTCAGTAAATCACTGAAATAATGGATAGGGGAATTAAATTAAGCGATAGGTAAGGGAAGTATGTAGAATAAACAACCTTTTCACCTCCTGCTTTTCCTGTTAAGGTCCCAGCACAACTACCTGCGGATCACTCGCATCCTGAAGTCCCTTGGCGAGCTTGGCTACGAGGCCTTCAAAGCCCCGCTGGTCCGTCTGTTTCTAGAGGAGTCGCTGTACCACAACACGCTTCCCAACATGCAACACAGCGTCCTGGAATACTTTGTCTACACCATCCGCCTGCCAGCCACCCGGAGGCGGCTACTCCGCTATGCCCGCCAGCACTATAGGCCCGCCCACGCTTTTCTCTGGGGCCCACCCCCTAAACGGCGGGGTGGGGGTGGTGTTGGAGGGAGCGTGGGTGCTGGAAGTAGTGGAATCAGAGCACCTGCTCCGACACCGGAGCCACAGAGGAGGGGAGAGGAGAGCAGCCCGACTGCAAGTAGCGGGATTATTGTGTCTTCCCATGATGCCATGATGTGCCAGGAGATGGTGGGAGCTGGGCTGAAGGGCTCTGCGGGCTGTATGAGCGGGCTGGAAGGAGCGCTAATGATGGCGGGGGCAAGAGGAGAGATAAGTGACTACAGTGAGATTGTTCCTTTGTAGAGCCTGATTGTTACCAGAAAACAAAACAGCTGTTTTTAAATCAGCTTGCTAGATTGTAAAGAAATCTTTGTTCATTTCAGAGCTTTTTAAAGCTTCTGGATCACCCTGTAGGTACAAAAACTTAGAGTCTAGACAGAACAAGTACAACGCATTCATAGAGCAAACTCGAGTGTCATTAGAAACAATCCAGGTTAAGGGCTTTTCATAAAAACAATCAAGTGTTTCTTTCTCTGATCAATCCGCTCAGTAGTTTTGAACAAAGGAAAACAAACTCGCCTTGGTTTAGATAATAAAACCATGTAAATCACAAGAGACCCGAGGCTTTTTCAGATCAGGGCTAAATGTGATCACAACACAACTTAGAAGACTGCCTTATTTCATTCGTTTAAACTGGGACTTTGAGATTGAAAGAGTTGCTGTGTCAGTTTGGAGACAGTTTTGAGATTCAAAGTCCAGCGTCATCATCAAGCATTTCAGAAAAAGCCGAGTTGACTTTGTACAGACATTGTAGAGTGAAATAATAATGTGAAGAAAATCAGGAGAAATTATTTATCCTTTCTTTTCTTTTGAATTTTCTGAACACAGATATAAGCGTGTGTTAGGGACAGGAGTGGGCTAATTTATCATAGCAATACTCTGATGACATTTATTAAACTTGAAATCCTCTCTTTGTTGCTAATCATTTCAGGAGTAACTCAATATTTATCTGCAGTTTTCTTATACAAAAGCTGAAAGTAGCTACTCCAAGATAAATTGTACATAATTATAGAGCAAAACAAAAAAATGACTTGTTATAAGATATCTTCAAATCAAAGATAAGAAATCACCATATTTCCACTGGGTCCATTTTCCTGTGATATCAAGCTCAGAAGTGGAAGCTTGTGTGCTGTTATCAAAAAGACAATGGCATGTTACTTTGCTGTGAGTCATTTAAATATTGAAAAAGTGACAAATCCTCATATTAAGACTTCCAACAAAGAGTTTTAGACTGAACAGGACTTTGGGCTGTATTTCAGAGTAGCTAACATTAACATTTTATAGTGTTTCACAGATTAGAAAGTGTCAGTTAATCTAAAACAGTGAGACATTGGCCTCCCCCTCAGAGTGTGATGTCTGAGGAAAGTGGCCCATGTGTAAATATGGTGACTCGAAGGGCTTTTAGGTGACGCTACATCTCTCCAGTGTCTATTTTATCCACACAAATTCAGACGATAAGCATTTGTCAACCACTCTTTCCTCCGTGATGAGAAAGATGATGAATCACTGAAAACAAAATCTGACCAATAAAAGTTTGGTTCTTGCAAGGAGACTATGACAAGACAAAATTATTTGAGGTGGAGTATCAGACTTTTAAAATCCATCACATATTCCCCACTGTGCGTCTAATCTGTCACCTAAAATATGACCAATCCATTCCTGTAACAGACAGAGTTAGCAGAGGGGCTCCAAATGTTTATTTGTTCCCAGTGGATTAAGGCTGAAACTTTCCAAAAGATGTGAACTTTTATTACTGAGAAACAGTTAAAAATAGACGTCACACACAAGGCTTCGAAGCTTGTATTATTTGAGTTAAAAGAAGCGTTGGAGCTTGTGTCAGACGTTGCGCGACAGGTGACGCCTCAAGTTTCACACATTATCAGCGGTCAAAAACTCTTCAGTCAGCTTGATGGATTACCAAGTCTCATATATAAACTGTGTATAGGTGAAAGATACACAGTAAGTAGGCTACTCATTCAACCACCGAACATGTTAATTGTGTCAACAAATCCAAGAAGTAATTTTTAGTTGACCTCAGTGACCTCACTCAAACCAACAACCATTAAATTTTGAAAAAAAAAAGTTTTATTTCTTCAGTGTTTGGAGAGTGTTCTGTGTCACCTAGAAGCCCTCCGCTCTCAACTCTTAAGGGAAATGGGATTTGAACTGTAACTGAAGTCAGTGTGAACGAATGTGAAGTGTAGTGTGTTGCACTTTTTTGACAATCTGTGTCTTCCTGTTGAAAGCGCTGTAGTAGGTTTCTACAAACTGTTCAGAAATAGATGTAGATATAATCTGATTATAGATAGAAATAAATTAATATTTTTCCTCTTGCCTAACTTTGCAATAATTTGGCAATATTTATGACTTTCCAACCATGCTTTATAGTGATATAGCAGGCTTTATTCCTCATTATTCATTCTATATAATATGTTTTCATTTAAAAATACCCCTAAATGTTAAATTTCCCCAACACTCCACTTCAACGAGGGTCACATTGTTAGCATGTTCAACTGTCCTTTATTGGAAAGGCTTTTATGTGTTTTAAGATTTGCAGCCTATTCAAGAAGTGAAGCATATTTCCCTCAGATTTACACTCGGCTCTGATGTGAGATGTTGATGAGACACCATGTCATCACCCTCATCATATCAGAGGCTCGGCATCCGCTCGCCTGTGTTTAATTTGTCATCTTTTTTTTTAATTGGAGGTGCACACTCATGGTTCTCTGAGCAAATATTGCCGAGGTACAGGGAATTTAACAGAGTGGGTCTTTGTATCTCTAAACCTGAGTCCTAATTTTACACATATTGGGGTGTAAATAAAAAGAAAAAAGGTGGGGGGTTTTTTGGTCCAGCAGCCACAATCGGGCTGTAAAAAGTGCAGTGTCGTCTTTTCAGGTAAATGTGTCCAACAGTGGGGGGTTAAACCCACATTATGCAGGTGCAATTTCATCATTGTTTCGCAGGCTTGTGTTGGTGTTTGCCAGATTGGACGTTTTGAAATGCTGACTTAGATAACTTTGAGTCTACCTTGCAAGAGGTATGCCTTCTTGTAGGTCAAGTCAGCCATGCCTCTACTGTGTGCAGACAGAGAAACAAGCTACACAGATTAAAATCTTTTTCGTACCCAGCTATGAACATGTTCATTTTTGCTGTAAAAATGAACTTGTTAAAATGGGTGTGCGTGTGGATTTCCTTACTTTAGGAACCAGCCTTTAGTGGACACTTGAGGAACTGCAGTTTAAAGCACTTACTTTGACATGAGGTCATTGGGTTGGGTCCAAACTTATCATTCAAAACAAATTTAAGAAACCACACACCAAAAACTGTGTCACACGTGTCATTTAGACCTCAGTGAACAGGTCTCAGGTTTTGAGATACTTCAATCTGACTTTGATCTAACCCCGTTTGATTATGTTTGTTTATTGATGCGACCTTCTGGTTGCAGTAAATAGTTTTATATGAAATCAAAGCCATGTGAGATATGAGACAGCGATGATTCTTTGCTGGAGTTTCCAGCTGCTCTTCCAGTAGAATGAAGCCTTTTTTTATTGTAAGCTAACAAGGTCTCTCCATTGCTCCCCAGCCAAGTGTATCTGATATAATTGTAAAACTAACTTTTCAGGTGAATCGTGTGATAACATGGGCTCAAGTATCTGAATTTTTAGTATGTGTACATACAGTATATGTATGTGTGAGAGAATGTGTGCGTCTGATATTCTTAAGTGCCTTTTTTGTATTTTTTATGTTTTTGAATGTTGTCTCTCCCAACTCATGTCCTGTACATCCTGTTTTTTTGTATAGCATTTTGATATTTGCATTATTCTTGCATTATAATCATATACAGTATGAGTATTAATGTACAGTAACAACAGGACTGGTACTCTGATGAGGACAGATTAGTAATATATACTACTTGTAGTTGTATTGAGCTCATTGATTATAATGTGATTGTTTCATTGAAAAATATTCACTATGCTTTCATCTTTAAGCAATCTTTTGCCACATTAACTGAACATTTACCCTAAAATGTGAATTTGCCACTCTACATAAATAAAAATGAGAATGTGGATGAAGACTTTTGTCACTTTGGAGTGTTTATATCCCTGTACTTTCTAATGAAATCTGGCTCACGCATTTGCACACACAGAGCTGCTGTGGAGGCTGAAATAATCTCATTGGTTGAGGTAAAAGAGCCTCAGTTTGTCTGCCAACGGCTGAACAGCTATCACGCTTAAATAAACTCACAGCAAGGGATTTGGCATGCAAAGAGATTCACTTCCAAATACTTAATATAACTAAGATTATCTGCCTGACTTCTGAGGCATCGCTGACGTAAAATCCTTTTAATCTGACTGGAACTAATGCGATATTAATATCCGCATCAATGCAACATACACAGCCCTGCATGAGACTGAAGCCTGGACTGAAACACAGTCAAAAGACTCCATCAGAGAAAAAGACAGGTGCCATATTTGAGAGAGGAAAAAAACATTAGTTTTAGCTTTTGGTTTAAAGGTTGAGGTGTTATGGCTGGCTCTAATGCTGTAATAAGGGACACAACACAAAAGGTTTAAGTCCTATTTAGTTTTATTCAAGAGCAAACTGAATGGATGTAAAGCAGGATGAGTCCTGCTCTGATTGATCCCAGGCTGTCCAACTAGGGACCATTTGCACCCACTGAGCTTTTATCACCTGTACCTTTTAAGTTATTGCAGAAGATCAGGGCTGGGAAAGGTCTGAAATCAGGCTTTGGCACCATGTCTCAGACCAGCTGAATGTGACACACCTTTACACCATCCTGCAACGCCTTAAAAAAACAGAACAAAATGAACTTTAGTCCTAACCATTGAGAACAAAAGGAAATATGAGACACATGAACCAGTATGTGTTAGAAGCTTTTAAGATTGCCAAATGGAGTAGAGAAAGTATTTAGCAAGTTATGACTAATTTAAACTCGGCAATGAATATAAGGAATGTGGCCAAACTAACAGAAATCCTCATGTAAAAGAGTGAAATTAAATTTAAAACAGCTTCCAAATTTACAAAAGCTTGTACAAACGCCACACTACTTCCTTTAGACCTAGTCAAACTGGATTATGCAAATATGATTTTCCACTGCTGTTGGTCTGTTTTAAAGAGGCTGATGAAAGCTAACCCATTGCTCTCCAGCTGGTTCTAAAACTGTGTTTTTGCCTGATGTTTTTTAAGCTCCTCTGCTCTTCACATGGGCAGCTCCTATTCACAAGAAAAGCCTCTCAAATACCATGTATTCACATGTATGTGAACATACAGATGACTGTTGATAAAGACTGGACAAGCATCATGCAGTTCTTCTTTGCAGAGCAGTAGTTTTTAAGTATTGTAAGGTATTCAATCAGTCACGTGATCCCTGCAGCTTCCAGAGCTGAGACAATGAGGAGAAACACTCTGGTTCTCTCTAAACAAGGACACATCTGTTATAGTTGATCTTCTACAGCTGAATAACTGGATTAAAATCGGTGCGAGAAGAGCTCCAGAGGCTTTATAGCAGTCTTACAGGATATGAACGGTAAACAGACTGAAAAACTCCCTTGAACAAGAGATGATTTTCCCACAGAGAAGATGGAAAATAATGAGAAGAGTGTTTTGAAGCCATCAGGAGAGGATTTAAGCAGACAGAAAATGTGACAGAACATCAACTCTATACTGTATTGTGTGGAATCTTATTGCGGCTAAACTGCTGCTTGTCTGTCTCCATGAGGAGTGGTGTCTAATGCTTCCACTCACCTGTCTTTGCTGCCATTGATGAGAAAACTCTGGAAGGATAAATTACAACATCCTCACACAAACACAAAATATATGATGAGCACATGGTTTGAAAGACTGGTAAACACAAATTAACTGCACTGGAGTTGCACTGAGTGTTGTAATGTGATAAATGGTTTGGTTGAAATATAATCTCTTGTAGAAATCTGGAGCACCACTTCAAGGTATGGAGGAAATTGAACAATCTGATCTTCTGAGAGTGAAGCCAGGTAGATCCACACTGGAGTTTTCAGTTGTTTAGATTCAACCAAGTTTCAGTAAAACACAGGAGACGGCACTCACTTTATGCTTTCTCAGTCTTCACCAATATCTGGAGCTCTCAAAATGGAGCCAAACTACCAGATATGACCACAATTACAGACTAGTTTCCTTGAGACACAACTTTAACAAAGTTGCTGCAACAGGACAGTGATATTTTGATATTGTTAGCAAAGGAATGTACGCAGTAGAATGATGAGTTAGAAATATCCACAGTGATGTTGAATTAGGGAGAAAATTCCCTCCTCTTTGAGCTACTTAGATCCAAGGTGTGTTTTGAATCCATCAGCACAGTTAATTGTGTCATCACGTCTTCATCCAGCTAACCAGTAGACAGCAGGTAACAGCTTTCCTGTCTCTCACGCTGAGCGATAAAAGCATCATTTTAATGAGCACACCTGCCTGCAACAGAAAGCAGATAATGAGCAGGTTTCTAACACACGTAGAAAAGTGTAATAATCGTCCCAGCATCACTAAGTACATTTTTACACATCAATGTCACATCATGTGAAGGTGTTTCTTTTTTTTTTCAAAATTTTAAAAGTTATTTAACAGTGATGCAAAAGAAATATAGACAAAAGAGGTACTTTGTGAAACACATTAGACCACAACGAAAACACAGAAGACAAAAACAAACTAGGACTTAACATAAGTATACATGCTTGTTCATGACTGGTGTGTTGAAGGTTGTGTGTGTGTGTGTGTGTGTGTGTGTGTGTGTGTGTGTGTGTGTGTGTGTGTGTGTGTGTGTGTGTGTAATCCACAGAATGAATGGGGCCCAAATATTTTCTAATTATTTTTCTCAGAGAGAAATGTTTACATAATTATCACATATAGGTTAAATCAGCCATTCTTGAAAGGAACAAAGAAAGTCGTCGTGGTAAACAAGCTCTCATCAGCAGTGTGAATGGGTTCAGACAGCTCCACTGCCGTATATGGAGGTCCCCTGTTAGACAGGTAGATCTCACTCAAGGATCCAGGTCCCCTCTTGGCAATTTAAAAAATATATATTGATATAAAAGTCACATTTTAAGTAACATTAAGGTAAAAGACCTTACAAGAAAATATTTTTGTTTTATTAAAATGACCAGAAATAGGGGTCCACTCTTGATCAGTCTGGCATGATAGTCCCCTGTTTGTAGGGTAAGCGCGAAAGCATGTGTGTGTGTGTGTGTGTGTGTGTGTGTGTGTGTGTGTGTGTGTGTGTGTGTGTGTGTGTGTGTGTGTGTGTGTGTGTCTGTGTGTGTGTGTGTTTGTCTTGTGATATATTAGGGCACTTAGGGAGTGGAACTAGGAAATGACAGAATTAAATCAAACTCTGCAGTAAAGATGAAGGTTATGATCATGACAGGTGAAGTGTTTATAGTATATTGAAGAGGTTGAAAGGGACAAAGTTAAATAAAACAATGGCACCATAGACTATATAGTATGGGTCATCTGCCTCCTTGCTGGGTGACGGCTGTGTGAGAACAGCACCCCCTGGTGACTGGTTGCTGTATAAATCATAAACCCTGCCTCCTCTTAAAAAACTTGAAAAATTAAATACAAGTAATATATTTTTTTCTCCCCCAAGGTTAAGATGTTGACCTGTAGTTATTGTTATACTGGTTTGTGCTCAAATCCTTTTTTTCTGTACAGCTCTATTTTTTAAAAGTTATTAGGGGTTATAAAAATGACAAATGATGTCATATTTGATGAGCAACACTTGCATACAGTCTATAGATGGACATTGTGTAGGACATCAGGGGAGTGCGCTGTTTGAGCAGAGTGTCATTACAGCTACTCTCCTGCCCCAAGGATGGATTGTCAATGTTTGGGCCATAGATATTACCAACTATGACTGGTTTATTGTTGATTGATACATTAAGCATGAAAAAGCGGCCCTTTAGGGTCGGTGATAGTGGAGTTATACATGCATGGTACTTTTATCCTAATCAATCAAACAAATAAATAATACCCCCTCTCTGTCTTGTATTGTATCTTGGTTCCATTTTCCACTTTCTTGCTGAACAAATATCAAGTTAAATCTGACTTTTTGGTGTTGTACATCTAAGGACATACTTAATTAAGGCAGGGGTCAACCTGGGGACTGATTGTCCAACTTCTCATCGCAAAGGTTTTATCTGGGAAAAAAAGGCCAACTTCTCCATTCGTCAGTTGTCATCAGCAGTGGGTGAAACTCAACTTCTGAGACTTCCTTTATTAGCAACTCAAGCAACCTTTTGTTCTGATCAACGATGAAAACTGGACGGCATCAAGTAGTTTCACAAACATGACACTGGTGTATCAGTGTGTTATCAGTGTATTACTTGGTCATTTGAAAGTCATCTCTTAGTTAGTTTCAAAGTCCTGTTTCCTGCTATATTGAATCAGACCTTTACTCTGGTCAATCTGCTGTCTTTGAAAAGATTTGTCTGACTGAAGTTTCTTGCGAGACACAAAAGTTAAAACAATCAAACAACTGAAACAATGTGAGGTCTATGTTTAATCACTGTAATAAGTTTTATTCTGCACATTGCTGTCATGCATCTTAATGTATTTCCTTTTCCAAATGGGCACAAGGAGTTTTTTCCCAGAGGATCAACAAAGGCAGTTTGACTTATGAAAACAGGAGTCAGAAACAAGGCTGCATTTCAGTCAAAACATGGAAATTAAATGTGACAGGAGACTGACTGTACTGTCAGGGAAACTACCGACTAACTTTCTCACAATTGCAGTTGAAGAACTCCTTATTTATCCCCTATTAGCATCTGTGAAGCCTCTCAATTCAGCGCTTTTCAGCGTCTGGCTGAATAGCAACACTTAATTTTAGCTGCTTTTCTAGTGACATTAAGTCAGACAAAGCTTGTGGGTGTTACTTTTTACACATCAACCTGAAAGTTATGCCTTTACTGGCATAGCTTTTAGTGGCTATTATTTGTCGTATAAGCTGCTGTTACAATGATACTTAATAGCTCTGAGTTTCAGTAACAGTCGTGACACAAATCCAGCTTGTACTGACCTTTGTTTACAAAGACGTTATCAGTGGTTATTTTTCAAAAAATATCAAAACTTCCGTCTGTTTTTGGGCATCTTTTGGATGAGAAAATATCTGTGACCTGTCTTCACAGCCCTTGAGCACTGACTGTGTTTTCTTTTTAAAGTGGCATCCCCAAATTTAATGTTGTATTAATATGACAAACTGTAATATTCTTACGAGGCTGATTATCATTTCCTTTTTCATGTTTCTGTTTCTTTTTTTATCTTGAACAGTTTTGCATGTTTGTCTGAGGGACTGTACATCATTCTGATCAGATAGATATGTGCCCACACTGTTGACACTCTGTATTTTCACTCTGTTTGTTTTTTGTTTCTCATATATTTGCGTATGAGTGATCATCTCCTCAGTTGTGCTCTCTTTTTTTAATAGCATTGTTGGCCAACAACAGATGGTGTCTCCATGTGCTTCCTGTCCTCTCCTCTTCTATTTCCCCTCAGCGTGTTCTGCAGAACGCCACAGTACATTTAAAGAGATATTTCACATTTTCTGTTCCTCTCTCAAACTTCAGGGAAGATCATGAGACTTAAAACACAGCTGGAGACTGGTAATCCCATCACTATGATTGTAACACCACTATGTCTAAAGGCCATAAATGTAATACAACAGAGATCTTCTTTTTGAGAGGCTTAGCATAGACTTCATCTTCAAAAAGGAGCCTGAGAAGACTCCATTCAATAGACATCTGTAGTGAGTCTGCAGTGTTCTGTTATATGCCTCAGTCTGCTGGGGAGGCAGAAAAAACACAACGATGCAAGACGTCTGAACAACAAACCGGTGAAAATTTGACTCTGTGGTTGAAATCAAGTTGGACTCACTGGAGGATGTGGTGGAGAGATGTACACTGAGGAAGGTGGAGGTTATTCTAAAGCAGTGGTTCTCAAGTCCAGTCCTCAAGGCCCACTGTCCTGCATGTTTTGGATGTTTCCCTGCTCCAACACACCTGATTCAAATGATCAGCTCGTTATCAAGCTCTGTAATGGCTTAATAACGAGCTAATCATTTGAATCAGGTGTGATCTAAAGAACATGGATCACCCACTTCATAATACCTTTATGGACCAAATATTTCTTTGCTGAAATATTCAGATCTTTTGTACCCACAACCAGAGGAACCAGAGGAAATATATCTCCACACACTTAAGTTCCACATTTCTAAAAAAAAAAACTGAGGCAGTGTCTTTTTGAAAGGTTTGAATCATTAAATATCAAGTATTTTTATATTGTGGCCATGCAATGTTCTTGTTGTTTCTGTATCTACGCGGTTAAACTTGAAGCATCAACATTTTTCATGAAGTTAGTTCTGTAAATCATCAAATTCTTAACCAAACTCAGCCCGAGGTTCTTCCTCTTCTTGGTATCCTCTGAATAAATAGACCTAAAATAAAATTAATGCTACCAGATCCATTTAAAGAGTTTGTAAAGACTGACAGAGCTTCTTAGTTCTCATCTCTTCTATACTTTACGCTTTGAATTAAAAATCTGTACTTTACTCAGTCGTATTTTAAATGTAATCCTGCTATGCTGCAATGTTTAAATACTTACTACAATCTACTGCAATGGACAAAAAAAAAAAAAGCGTGGTGCATTCTTAGCATGTTGATTCACTCAGACACATGAAGTGAATATTTGTAGATAAGTGTGACATCATTCAGGTGTTCACAGCTGATGAAGCAGAACATCTGCTCAGGACAGGACAGCTTTTAGCTGTCTGAGGATATAAAAAAAACTTCTGCAGGTTTCATGTCTCCAAATGTCAACTTCTCAGAAGTGGATGAATGACTTTTGATCCCTTATTTTACCGCATTTACGCAGTGAAATCACTTTCAATCCTGCAAGTCCAAGATAGGCTGTTATAACTTATTAAATTTTGTATCATCTAAAATGATCATTATTCGTCAACAATAGCCACAGTCTGTGCATGGAAAAACCCTATCTGCAGTCTGTTCAGTTGTTGTGGTTCTGCTTTTGTTCAGGCTGAAACTGGGCTCAGTCATAGTTTCGGGGGCTTTCCCTGCCCTCTGTTTTGAGGCAGAAACTAAAGCTGCAGAAAGAGTCCACTTCTGCTTTTTGGTGTGCCGAAAACAGGAACTTCAGATCATTATTTTTTCAATGTGACCAGCTTCTCTGACCCTGAAAAAATATCTGTAGCAGAGGGAGAGAGCAAACAGCACTGATAATGATGATGATAATGAGAGTGATGATTATTATTCTTATAATTATTACCATTATTTTATTTATTTATTCTTTATTTCATTCATTTAAAAATCAAAAGGAACAATTAAATTTAAATACATTCTCCTATCTAGAATGAAAGGGAACAGAAAGAAGACTAATCTTATTTTATCTGCCCCTTTATCCCCAGAAATCAATTTACAACAAACAAACTTAAAATAATGATTTAAAAAAAAAAAAAAAGCAACAACAGCATGAACAAAACACAACAAAAAATATATATAATAAAACAAAAATATAGCTGCTGGCCACCACAGACAGTCATATACCATTTAGTTCCCAAGTTACAATTCAGTTAATGCCACTCAAACAACAACGAAATTACAATGGTATGACAATCAGATATAACTAACATATTTCCTTAACATACTGGCTTTGATTGTTCTTTTAAATGTAATGTTTGACATCTTATGTTCTTTGATTTAACCTGTTGTGTTGTTCATTTTATACATATTTGATTTTTATTTGATGATTTGTTGAAGTCCTTTTCAGCTCTTTTCTGGTCAAAAATGGTTCTTTTTAAATATGCTAAATATATTTACCTTGACAGACTTCATAGGAGTACTTAGAGGAAGGTCGTACAACCCTGAGGTCAAACAAACCTGAAGTTATGAAGACTCACTCTTGCGCAGCACCATCTAGTGGAGAAGTCTTGAAAATGCAGTAATTTTTCACACTGTCACTAAGTGTCAGTAGTTTCAGAATTGGTAAATATCACCTCAAGAATAAAGAAAACTCGTCACATCAAGTGACTGTCAAAAAAAATATGTTGAAAATGTTTGAACTTTTTGAGAATGGCTCATATGGAGCAGTTTGCAGTTATCGTGTTTTTTAAAACCCTAAGAGTTAAAGAAAGGTTCATTTTCCCCTCTGTAACTGTTCATATGCCACAGATAGTCTCACCATAGTGACATTTCAGACTTCTCTAAATCTGGTCCAGGTGTTATCCAGGGTTTAAAGTTTAGTGTTCGTGTTAAACATTTAGTTTTCAGTAACCTTTGGATTAAGAAATGGAGGTCTGTGTCAGGACATTTCAGTACAAACAACAAACACATTTTATTTAAAAAACACAATAAAAGTTGTAGTCCTCCTCGGCTGAGACCTGAGAGGCAGAGGCTTAGACCAGAATTTTGAGGTCTGAGGCCTGAGTGGCACAGACTTGGGCCTGATTTGTGAGGTCTGAGGCAGGACAGGTGAGGTCTGAGGCTGGACAGGTGAGGTCTGAGGCCCAAGAGGCAGAGGCTTAGGCCCAATTTGTGAGGTCTGAGGCAGGACAGGTGAGGTCTGAGGCAGGACAGGTGAGGTCTAAGGCAGGACAGGTGAGGTCTAAGGCAGGGCAGGTGAGGTCTGAGGCCCAAGAGGCAGAGGCTTAGGCCCAATTTGTGAGGTCTGAGGCAGGACAGGTGAGGTCTGAGGCAGGACAGGTGAGGTCTAAGGCAGGACAGGTGAGGTCTAAGGCAGGGCAGGTGAGGTCTGAGGCTGGACAGGTGAGGTCTGAGGCCCAAGAGGCAGAGGCTTAGGCCCAATTTGTGTGGTCTGAGGCGGGACAGGTGAGGTCTAAGGCAGGACAGGTGAGGCCTGAGGTCGAAAGGCAGGGTTTAAGGCTGGATTTGTGAAGTCTGAGGCCCAGGAGGCAAGGTCTGAGGCTGGGGAGGGGAGGTAGAAGCTAAGGCTTCTTTGGTCTGAGGCAGGAGAGGAAGATTTAGTCCTCCTCTGCCCGACAGCAGCAACAGAGGGCCATCTTCAACCTGCTGAAGAAGCTTCGGACCCTCTTCAGTAGGTTCCTGCTGCGGCTGGTGGAGGCTGAGGCCAGGGAGGCAGAGGCTGAGGCCGGAGAGGCGGAGTCTGAGGCTGGAGGGGTTCGGTCTAAGGCCAGAGAGACAGAGTCTGGGCCTAGAGAACTGTGGTCTGACCATGGAAAGGCAGAGTCTGACACCACAGAGTATGACACCACAGAGGCGGAGTCAAAGGCCAAACAAATGGCGCTGGATGCTGAGAGGGCAAAGGGAGTCTCCACCAGTTGACCCTCACTGAGGTAGTCTGCATCTAGAGGTTGCTCCTCTTCAACAGAGTCTCCCTCTGACACCAAAGAGGTAGAGTCAAAGGCCGAAAAAATGGAGCTGGATGCTGAGAGGGCAAAGGGAGACTCCACCAGTTGACCCTCACTGAGGCAGTCTGCATCTTGAGGTGGCTCCTCTTCAACAGAAAGACCACTGTCCTCAGTTTCATGGCCGCTTGTTGGGGCTGACTGCTGGTGTGGGGTTGGTGAGCTCCCCATCACACTTGTGGTGCTGTTCAAGAAGGAAAAGGGTGAAGATCAATCAGTGAATCAATCATCAATACAGCCAGTGAGACAGATGTCTGTGTGCATGTTAAATATCAGATTCTTTCTGAATGCTCTGAACTTTTTGTTTTGATCTCTGTAAAGCATCTGAATCCCTCTGTGCATGAATGGAGCTTGAAAAAATAATGCTGCCTTGCTTTGCTTCATCCACACAGTCAATTACTCATCTGTGGTCTCTGGAGACATCACCTGGTGACTCATGGTCAGATAAGTGTGCTGCAGAGCTGTAGAAGGAGAGATCCTTTTGGCCCCATCGAGATGGAGGAGATCTTTCAGGAAGTCTACGAAAGCCAACCTGTCCTCCATCTCTGCAGCATCACCGTCTGAATAGATCTGAAATTTGGAGACAGATTCAGGTCAGCTGATGTTCACTAACTACTTCTGATTTGTCTTTAAAACACAGTAGAGAGGACCTACATGAGCCAGATCCTCCAGAGATCTCAGAGGCTCTGTGTCATCCAGGAAGGCGCGCCTGGAATTCTCTGTCTCATACTCTCTGGGTGTCTGTAGAAACAAAATGTGTCAGATGACAGTTTTTTCAAAGTGATTGAGAGAGGTGATTTTACAAAGAAAGAGGAACATGGTTTCTCTACCAGCAGCCTCCATGCCAGCGGATCCTCCAGGTTCCACCAGGGGTCCTGCTTAAAATACCGGTGGGTGTTTTCACCAGCGGCAAGCAGGTGGTCCTCAGGCTGGCCCAACGTTATGACTATGTGTTTCATCTGCAGAAAGAAATAAAGAAAAAGACGGTCAGGGGAGGGTCTGCAGAAAGTCTGCTCTGTGTGTGAAGAAGGTCACCTACCATCAGATAGTCACAGTCCACTGGAAATGGGTTGTCTGCCAAAAAAAGGGAGGCCAAAACACAGCCAACCCCCCACATGTCGATTGCCTCCGTGAGGGGCAGGCCCAAGGATACCTCTGGAGCTCTGAGGAGGAAGAAGAACCACACAACAGGTTAGAAGTCTGTCTGCAGACACAGGAGACTTTATCAAGAGTCAAACTCCTCTGTTTTAACCCCTGAGCTGCAGGATGAACCCACCTGTATCCAACAGGCTGAAAAAAGTGACCCCGTGGGAGTTTAGATACTGGAACCGCCTCTCCAAAATCAATCAATTTCACCCTGAAGGGCTGGCTCCAACTGAGTAGCATGATGTTATCTGGTTTGATGTGGCAGTGTACAATCCCCAGACCCTTCAGGGCGTCGAGAGCGACCATCAGCTGCAGGATTAAAAAAAAGACGAACTTTGGCTTTAGTTTTTCATGCTGCAGAGACGGAAGCTGCTGAGTTTCTCATAAAGTGTTAAGCACCAACAGGATCCCTGAGCTCACATTGGCTTGAAAGTTACCAGAAAACCAAATAGACCAGAGCAAAAACATCAGGTGTGCAAAACATGTTGCTGTATAATGAGCACACTAAACCTTGGCTTTAGTTTTTCAGCTTTTTTCAAAAACATAGGTGGTGCAAAAAAAGGCGTTCTACCCCCCAATCATGACCTTGCCACCACCATTGTCTACATTAAGTTTCTATCCTTATGGTTTTATTTTCTTAAAGGTGGGGTAGGCAAGATCTGAGGACATGCCAGTTTTGGGGAGATCTTGAATCTCTTGAATATAAACTCTACCCCTCCCAACAAGTTTTCCCCTCAGCTCCTCCTCTCCCCTCCCTCTCTGCTCAAGCAAGCCCCGCCCACAAACAGACGCTCCTGCTCGCTGGTATTGTTCCAGTTAAATTCAGATATAATGCAGATTAATACTTAAGATAATTACAAATGGAGCTCAACAGACTACCAGTAAACACATTGTTTGCAGGACTTCTACAACTAGGATAAAGTGACATACTCCAGGACCCGAGGTAAACAGTTTAGCGATGCTACAACATGCAACAAGTCCCGTTTGACAAGAAACATTTCTGTTACAGATACTTGACTTACTTTGTTAAAGCAGTTTGCCTGTCCTGCAGAAAGGTAAGATCCCAAAGCATTTACTGACATAGACCCGGCTTTTTAGCTCTTGTCCTAGTGGTCTACCTCCATTTTTAACGCCTGTTATTCCGCCAGAGTCTCCGGTATTTACTTCGTTTTCTTGCTTGTGTTGGCAGTCGTGACCAAATAAGGAAGACAATTATCCATACTTTGTAGTTGGTTTCTACTGTCTGATAATGTAGCAGACTAATTTTTGTTTAGGCTCGTTAACGTTATTCGTGGAGCGTGCCTCACGAGAAGCAGTCTGCCTCACAACCAATCAGCGCTAAGGAGCAGCGTCCTTAATTGGACAGTCAGATTCCACTGGGTGTGTCACCGCCGACACACCCTGGTGGAAGTTCGGCCGAGAGCCACCGCACACCACCACCCCCACCCCACCCACCGGTTTGCGCGGAGCCGCTGGAAGGTCGCCTCGGCTGGCACAGAGCTGAGGTGGTAGTACAAAAAAACGGAGGGTGCTCTCCCTTACCTGGACCCGATCATTCGAAAGGCGCCCTTCGATGCTAATTAGTTAGCCTAGCTGCTTGAAAGCAGTGCATGCTTAGCATCGGTAATAACAGCTTAATATGTTTCGTCTTGACGACACAACCTTTAAAATTTAACGTAAATGTACACCAACGGCACAAACAACCATGATTTGGATACTTACCAATATTTTCAGACGAAAGACACGGGGTGCAGGGACGCTAGCCGGATGAGAGAAGACAAAGAATTGGCGGGCGTAGAGTCGACTGTATATGGAATATTTATGTATTTTAGGGGGTTCATGTTTTCTATGATGACACTTGATACAGCCTATGGGCGTACAAAAATCGCGTAGCTCACCCGGGCATTCGCTGTTTGAGCCGAGCGTCATCACAGCGACTCTCCCGCCGAACGTGTACAATGCTACTGCGCAAATGGTGGAAAAATGCTATCACCTCTGATTGGTTGTAACACCCGTCAATCTCAGATCACATCCGCCTTTTGCACCAAACAGCTCAGCCACTCGATTTGTAGCTGTCAGACTGAAGACACGAGTTTTCTGCACTTTTGACCGAACATTTACCGACATTTTAGATCTGTACAGTCAGACAACGCTGTCACAGGAACTCTCTCTGAATGTGTTTGATGGAAAAATCTGCATCAGCTCATTTTTTTAGGGTTTCTAGTGCTCTCTAGTGTTTCATTCATTCATCAGCACACTGGGGGAGGTGCTTTAGGAGATTAAAATGTCTCTGAGTGATTTCGAAGAAAATAATGCAGAATTGGACGCATCAAGACTTCCCCCACCAGCGAGCAGAAAACAGGCAGGTGAAGCCTCCGTTTTCAACAAAGAGCATGCGTTTCTCACCCAGAGCGATAAATTAAGCCATGAACTTTGTCCGACTTTGCTTGACTCTTGATTAGCTAGCTGTATTACCATGGAAGTTTGAAGAAGTTCGAATTAATTCAG
This sequence comes from Xyrichtys novacula, assembly GCA_962446985.1. Taxonomy (NCBI): domain Eukaryota; kingdom Metazoa; phylum Chordata; class Actinopteri; order Labriformes; family Labridae; genus Xyrichtys; species Xyrichtys novacula. Next base: position 16,579,279 of record OY660874.1, on the reverse strand, counting down.
AACAAAATAAGCTAAAATTTAGTTTAATACAACTTTGTCAGCAACTTTTTAAGTACTAAACAAAGTATAGTCTTGATTTAAAAAAGTACTTTTACCCCCAAATCTTTTTTTTTTTGTCTCTGTAAGAACAGGCTGCACTAGTTTATAGCCTCAAAAATTCACCATGTGGAATTGGAGAGGGAGTAAACACTAAACACTGAAATGATAATGAGACTCCAATGTTAGCCTTGGAGCCAGACTAATATAATCGCTTTTCTCTGTTGACTCAGATTTTCCCCATTTATCCACTACTTAGGAGACTTGGAGTTCATCTAATCTCACATTACTCCCCATAATATAAAATAAAATAAAATAAAAAGTTTGTATCATGTCACACCTGTGAAGGACCCAAGCATCAAGAAAAATTGATATGTAGAGAAAACCGTATTGACTGCAGCTTTACTGTAAAATCCCACTACACCAAGGGGTTAAATTTGAAAATGGCAACGCTGCATACATCCTAGCTTTCCTTTAACTACTGTTTATAATTATTCCAAATTTGTGGATTGTCCTAGCACCAAATATACTTTGTAAAAAAAACACTATGTAACAGACCTTTGCAGCCTCCGGCCACCTTCCTGACCCTACCCTGAGTCATTTATTACAAGTTAAAGGGTTTGAAAAGCAATGAGATTTCTCTAAATGTGGCTTTAAATGGGCACAGGGGACTCAGATAAAACTGTGCAGTATGACCAAACACAGGGGATAAATCTAAGTTTTCATTCATAAAAAACTTCAATATGGAACAAGATTGGTAAGATACTACAGCAGGACTTGTGTGGATCCATACAGGGAGCTTCTTGCATGGCTGGTGTGCCCTCTTGTGGTTATGAGTAGAAATTAAAGTGATTTAAACTTTCAGTTTTCAGCCTGCTGTCATAGTTTATTTAGACTAGGCTTTGATACATTTTCTGAATTTTCTCTCTTGTTCAGCCGCATCCTGACTGTTTATCTATTTAGAACAGACTGTATATTTTTGGTACCAGAATAGCAGATGGTACAAAGAGAGAAAACACCCACTTCACCTACTTCCTTAGTACGTCTTTCCTCCTATTGCCATGAAACATGCCAAAGAGCCCCCAGACAAACACACAGACACACATGCCTCACACAGGACTTTTTTCAACACTTTATTGAGGATTTTAGACTTAAAAATAAATCCCTGCAGTTTTTAATGGTGACATTTGAGAAAAAAAAAAACAAAAAACTGTGCAGTCATTTCACTCCTTTCATCATTTTTGTCCTCATTTCCTCCACTTTGTCCTTTCCCTGGACCCTGTCACACACTCTGATATGTGTGTTTGTGTGTGTCCCTGCCCCAGTGGGACAGCCATGACCGAGGTCGCTGGGTCAGGGAAATCGGCCAATCAGAGACGTGCCGCTCCCTGCTTCCTGTCCTGAATGTCGAGCATTCCCCAGCAGTTCAACCAAGGATGTCAGAGAGAAATTGCACTAATCCTGAAGTTAATGCATTAGTGGAGTCTTTATTTACTCGGGCCAGTTCAATTTAAACACTGATGATGTGCTTTCTGATGCTGCTGAAAAATGAAACACAAATGGAAAACACATGACACTGATAGTCAGTGTAGGCCTCACAATCTTTGTGTGGTTAGACTAGTTTTTTGAGCTTAAAAAAAGACTTTCTGTTCAATCAAACTGTATCTATAAAAAGAAAAATGACTGAATATACCAAATTTCCCTTCGGAGATCAATAAAGTTTTTCTTAACTTATTTTACAGAGAAATGCACATACATACAAAGCAAAGTAACACAAAGAAAATTTGCAGAATAAATAATGTAATAATTTTCAACTTGAAATTCTTCACTGGAATGTGATTTAACCCAAAACTAATCAAATTCAACTCTTCTTTTCAGCTGAAAGTCGAGTTCTTGAGTCAGGCAGTGCAAACAGTCCCACTCCCGGCCACCAGGAGCCAGACGCCGAGAGTGTAGGATGTTTACACTTCCTGGAGCTCAGAGGTCATCCCTGAAACACATTTAAAATCTAAGTACCACATTTCAAACCAGATCGCCTCCAGAGGATGTTCCCAAGCTTTTTGGCGGAGGTTCAGTCAGTAGTGACCTACAGCGGTTTGCTCTGCAGGCCTCAATAGTTAGCATTCGGCTATCACAGGTTTTAGCCCCTTTTTTTCCTCTGGAGAAACACGACTCAATCACAAATCAGACATTTTGGAGACTATGAAGGCCTTTGAATGCTTTCCTTAAAATCTTAATTACATTGCCCATACTGCTCTGCTACTTATTAACCTCTTGTGCATGTTTATGTTCATGCATCCTCACACCTTTTTGTAATACTTTGATGTTTATGTATACACCATGTTATGTCTTTCTATATCTGGTCAAGTCGAGTCTGTCTGAATTCTCTGCTGTTCTTGCTCTATTGATTCATGTTTTTGTTGTGTTTTGTTAGCAGCTGACGGATGTTTCTGCTGGGTGAAGAGCTTCTTTCATTGAGACGCAGTGGGCCTAGATGACGGCATCCCATTCTGCCGGACATCTGGAGGTGTTATCACGGTTGCCATGCTGGTGTAAAGGTGAAGGCAAAGTTGAAGTCCAGGAAATGGCTTTCGATTTTGGTGTACACTTTAAATTAACCAAAGGATATAAAAATACATGAAAAATACATCTCCAGTACACAACAGTGTGCCTTCACTTTTTCCCTGACTGTTTAATCTTGGCATCAGCTTTCTGGTGATAAACTGTGTGATTATAAAATCCAGGGGGTTAACCATCCTACAGAGAAGATCAATGTATTTTCAGAGACTATCCAGAGGCCGCCATCTGTTTTTGCCCCCCCAGTCAAAGATGGTAAACCCTGTATTTTTGATCAGCTGACCAGTAAAGATTCTGTCAAAAGCCAGGGTTCCTTGGCAAACTGTTGTAGACACAAAAACCTGTTCAGGTCTTTTGTGTCCACACAGACAATCTACAGGGATTGATAAAGGAATCAATTAAAAAATTGGATCAGTAAGAAGAATCATCTGTAATTATCATACATGTATTTATAGGCGTTCCAGTTCATCTTTATCATCTCTCCATTTTTTTACCCTTTATCTCACTTTTTGGGCCTGTCTTGTTGAGGCGGAGGGCTTTTCACTAATTAGTCTAGCAGTGTTTGGGGTTTCTGCCTTTCCAAAGAAACTTTCCACTTTCCTTCTGACTCATGTTGGGTCGTTGTTGATGTGACACAACATAAAAAACAGAATCTAGACCCCCCTTCCTTTAAAGTGTCTTGAGAAAATGTTGCTTATCATTTGGCACTGTATAAATACAAATAGATTTACTTACAAACTGTACAAACAAGCATTATAAACTGCTCTGTTTGACTGCCTGTTTCCATGTGAAGGAGCCTGGGAGCTGATCTGTGTATTTCCTGGGTCTTCCAGCACCAAGGAAGGAACGCTGAGACTGTTTAGACAGAAACTGAGAGAAGCTCAGCATGTTTTCATTCATGCTATGATGAATGTGGGGGTGGGAGAGTCTGTAATATTAGAATGCTTCCTTCCTTCCTTCCCTGTCTGTGGCCCTGCAGAGCATGTTACACCCACTTCCCCTCAGCTCCCACCAATAATGGGGGAAAATGCCACGATGAATCATGCAGAAATGACCCTTTACCGTACAGCCTTACCCCTGCTTCACTTTCTTGTTCACCCTCAACTTTATACTCCTCACTTTTTCTGACTTTCTCCTTTCTATATCCTCTTCCTTTCATTCCTCCCCCCTCGTCTTCTCTCAGGAGAGGATGGAGCCGCTCCCATCCACAGGGAACTGAATGGCCTGAATAGAGACGACTATCACTGCCTACAATTTCTCCTGGAGTCTCACTCCGTCTCCTCCGCCTCCGATTCTGGCTTCGTCCCAGTGCCGCATATTTGCTTTACTATGAATTGAGTTATCCCCTATGATTAGATAAAGTTCAATAAAAGAAACATGTGCCTTATTTCAGTGTCAAAAAGCAAAAGCTCATGTCAGCAGACACAAAACTAAACTCAAATGCTACCTGTGTATTCGAAGAAGTATCAGCTGGGTCAAAACGATCAGAAGTTGAAAATCTTGGTGACTTCAAGACTTGTGCACCTCCCACAAGAGTTAAAGAGTTTGTAGCAGGTGAGGTGTAGTGATGGTACTAGCAGTTGGCTGCTGCAAACATCCGACTGAAAGCCCAAGAAGCGAACACCAGCTTCCAGTCAAGGATGTTTACAGTAGCCGTGACTGCCAACCGGCGGCCTGCACACGATACAGCACCTGAGGACACAGAAAAACAAATCCATCAACATTGGAAGTTCAAACTATTCAAGGTTCAAGCAAAGATGACAGATGGTATCTTGTAGTTCAACTGTTTTGATCGTCAACTCGCCATTGCTTTTAAAACAATTGATGGAACAATCAAATAATGAATTGCACAATAACAAAATAGTTCTCAGTTTAAATGCTGATGGCTTACTAAGATCACACTTTGAACTCACAACAGTCTTGATAAAAGAAAGAGTTTGCTCCACAGTTATGGTGCAAGGTAGGAGGAGGAAAAGAGATGAGAGGGGGAGAAAAAGATCAAGAAGAAAGATTTGAAGGAAATAGAAGATTCACACAGTGAGGCTCTGACTCACAAAGTTAAGTGTCACAGAGAATTTGTGGAAGGGACACGTCCAGAGTGCCTTCTCCTCAAACTCTTATTACTGATGTTCCCCCATGACCTGAGGTTTGATGAACCTACAGGCGGCTCTTTTTACTGCAGCACTGAGACTTAAGCACTTCTGAAGGTTTACAATACCCACAGTGTTGTTTATGATATTATGTTACGATACGATATTATCACGATACTTGGGCCACAATACGATATTATCACGATAACGTGTTGGGCCACGATATAATATTATAGCGATTTTTTAACATTTTGCAACACAGTGAGTATAAAAATATGATGTATTGCGATCTATACAATTTTTTCAACTGTTTGGCTAATATAGCATAGGGTTTTCCTTTATGCTTGTCTTATTTACTCGGTATTTATTTTTCATGTAGTACATCTTGCAAACCTTATATATATTTGTTGTACTAACTTTCTCCTGCTCACCTCTGCCAACCTCATTGGACAAACGGTTGATTTTATTTTTCCATTATCATAGATTTGACGTCATATTAGCAATTAATTTGAAAAATCGATACTTGGTAAATGAGACGATAATTTATCACCAGACAAAATATTGCAATACTATGCTGTATCAATTTTTTCTCTCACCCCTAGTGTTGTTGCCACATGGCCACAGACGTTTTGTTGTGTTGTATTTACCTGTCGCTTCTGAGTAGAGGTTTTGCATGTGTAAAGATGGTAGCGATGCAAGAAAAATGATTCTTCAACAAACCCTGTTATGACAACGATTTTCTTTCAATTACCTATTTTTTCACAGCTAAATAGAGACGATAATGTAGGTAGTGAACAAATTGACAATGAGATTGTGATGAAATCTCTGTTCATTATGTCCTGATGAATAATGATGAGACACAACAGCCGACTCTGCTCAAGCGGACAACCAAAGTTACATCACTGTTTGTTTTTCTTTAACCGATCCTTTATCTGCAACAGGTGTGCTGGCACATATTCCCACTGCCTTCATTATGATCCCGCCAAGCACAGTTGGTAAAAATCTGTGTACACAGTCTATCATAAGAAGCCAAAACATCTATTAGCTATCCTATCAAAAGTCTGACCAAGCTGCTGCTGGCAATTCACATCATGAAAAGTAACTGCCTCTGTACAACCTGCAGCTTTCAAGGGTCAAAAAATCAATGACCTGTAGATTTATGTTGGTTATATGAATACTAGACTCAGGGTTGAGCTTGTTGTTCCCAATGAGGACAGAGTGCTTTTAGTTAATGACAATGATGAGTGATGATTGTGACATTAACTGTTTACAGAACTCGGAGTTCTTTATGAAATCAGGCCTCAGCTATTGATTCACACTATTTTCAACTGAACACCTGCTAACAAGCAACATGCCGCGCTCCATGAATGATTGTTGAATCTAGTCGGGCAAATATTAACATAACTATAGCTCCATATGATCAATGTCAAGTCAGGTCTGTGTTATTTATTGTTGATAACTTATGGACATTTCAAGAACACCTGCACGGTCACTTATCCAGTTTCTACTTTACTCATTGTTAACTTATTTATTCAAATAATATGTAAAATATAGTGCACTCTCTGTGTCCCGGAACCTGTAGCTACATGCACTGCACCCTGTACTCCTGGGTTTAGTCTGTTTCATGTTGTTTTGTCTGTGTTCTTTAGTTGTGTTATTGTCTCTAAACAACTTAGCACCTGATTTATGAGAAACGGAACTTTGTCCAGCTGTGTACAAACTATTCAAATGAATGACAATGAAGCTGGGTTGGGTTTAGTTGAGTTGATGAGGGACTTTGTGAGGTTCAAAGATGACTTTTAGCATGATTGATGATGTCTCTCACTTTTTAACCCAATAGCCCTTAGCTTTTTATTGCTTATGTATGTTTGTGATTCCAGCCTCCTTCTCTTGCAGTTCTCGTTCTGCCCCTCTGCTTCTCAGACACACACACAGATACACACACCTGCCTCCTCCTGCTCCTCTCCCTGCTTGCCTCTTTCCACCAGTGGCTGCCTCATAGTCTGCCTGACACAAGGTGTTGAAGATAGAGCAGTCAACCGTAAATCTCAGCAGGAGTCACACTTTTCTCACACTCTTTGTTCCAAACTGATTTGAGCTGCTTGAGTTTGAGCAAAAATCAACTACGGTTTTCTGAAAATGACAAACTACAACCAAATTTCTTGTCAAATTAACAAACAGTTGGAATCTTACTTTGTCATCAACTTTTATTGACTATATTGACAGATCATTGCATCCCTACAGTGCAGTGTCTGTTTTTTTTCTTTTGGTTGTTGATCCAGTAAGACTCAGGAATATGTAAAGTAACTGACCAGCGCTGACTTTCTACAGACATGAGTGCTAAAGTTTGGTTAAAGCAGCCCCTTTGACACTCTTCAAAGTTAGAAACTGTCCCTGTCTGTAACAGTAAAGACTTAATGCCGTGAAGTTAGAGAGCTATTCATGGTTTCCATCATGTTTTCCTTCTCTGGCTTTGTTGTCCAGTAAGCATTTATCAGCATGTGACATTCCTCAACCTTAACTCCCAACCCACACACACACACACACACACACACACACACATAGACACACACACGTATTTACCATGTAAACACAACTCAGCCTTTCTGTTTAGACTTCATACACACTCCCACAGCTCAGCGTACACACACACACACACACACACACACACATCTAATTACTCCTTCACACGCAAATGAATGTGGAGGACTCCCATCATGCCCTTTGTGACCCTGCTCCCCGAACCCAAACGCTTACTTCCTGTTTCTTCCTCTCTCTCTGCGTTTCTCATCGCCTTTTCCTTTGACATAGTACACTAACCACACACACACACACACACACAAACACACACACACTAAGTGAAACTGTGGTGCTGGTATCTGTTTACGGTGTTTATAAAGCCAACTCCCCATCACACACCTCTGAGAGGGATGCTGTGTGACGGGACTGATTCAAATGTGTGAGCGATGGAAAAGCACCTGAAGAGGGTCTTGGTGACTTTTATTTGTGAGTGTGTGTGTGTGTGTGTGAGAGAGAGAAACTGTAAAAGACTGAACCGTTCGTGCAAGACTCTGCAATTCTTTGTGAGCATGAATGTGCCTTTGTGCGTGTGTGTGTGTTTAACAAAGAAAGAGTGTGTGTACGTGTGTGTGTGATAGAGCTGTAAGTGAACGAGCAGGAGAGCATGTAATCACATGTGTGTCCTGTGCTGAGATAAAGACAGGAATGTCATTTCTCTCCTGATCTCTACCTCCTTTTTATAAAACGGCACTGAACTGATGTGTGAACCTACAGTATAGAAAGTAACACTTCAGCCAACATGCATCAAAAGTGAACGTAATTAAAACTTCATTGTGACTGGATGATTTTCACCTATTGCATGTTGGTCTGTACTTTACAGTCTGTGTTTGGAGTCCAAAACTGTCCTCCTTATCCAGAACCCAACAGCCTAAGATTGTTCCTCTGAGAAACTGAGTTTAAACCCTAGATGAATGGGTCTGAAACAGTAAATCTTACTTTTAATGGTGGGAAAAAAAACTGTAATTTTTGTACATTTTACGACTAAAACACAATTCTGTGGACATGCATCGTGCTCAGACAAAAAGCCCTTTACAATTCCAGCTCAGGATTGAAACCTTTCCTTGTACATTTTAAGAAGACAGAGCAAAAGTTAGCTTTTTTTAGTTTTCCATTTTCTTACAATTTCCAAAATAGTGAATGTGCCTTTATTTGACCACCAAGTGACAGAGGAAACACAGTTTAGACCCACAAATGAGACTGTAAATCTCTGCTCTGCTCTTGAAGTAATCCCTGGAGGCTTGGAGAGCTCTTGACTTTTGGTCCTGTATTGCCTGAATGCTCTTAACTGCAGGCAGTCTATTGTAAATAAGTCTAATGGGTGGTTGGTCAATGCTTCAGGAATGCCTCTTATCCTACAGGACATGTTTTCAAGCTCTGTGAACATGACCGTGTGTCTCTGCATTTACACTAGGTCTGCTTTACAGTATGACTCAATTACTGCCCATGCATGTCTGCACGCTCCACTGTCTTCCTGGAGAATAACAAGATGCTCATGTGCAAGTTTGAATCTGTGTGTGTGTGTGTGAAAGAGAGAGAGAGAGAGAGAGAGTGGACGTATGGGTACTACTCTCTCTCTCTCTCTCTCTCAGTTTCTCTCTCTCTCTCTCTCTCTCAGGTCACTTGGGGAACAAAGCAAACTTTATCAGAACATTGCAATCCTGCATTCCCAAGATTCTTCGCGCTTGGCAACCGAGTAACACACAGAGCGAGGAGAGGAGGAGGAGAAAGAGAGCGCGAGGGAGGAGGAGGAGGAGAAAGGGAGGAAGACTGAAGACGGAAGAGGAGAGCGGAGGATTGAAACAAGTTTAGTTCTTTGTAAGTGTGTCTGCTAGTATTATCTAAGACCGCTGCTCATTTTATTGTACTATACAGGTCCTTGTATTTTCTTAAAATATCAAATTTTTGGGTTAATTTTTCAGTGTTTTTTTACAGTTTTTTCCTTTAAATTTAAATTTCTTTGGAAAAGCCAGATGTAAGGAGCAGCACAATTCGAAGAAGCTGCTTTGCTGAAATCTGTTAATAAAGTTGAATTTTTCGTACTGATTTTAGCATCCCCTATAAACAAAGAGTTGGTTGAATTGGTTGCCGACAGTGCAGTGCTCATTTTTATTAAAATAATTTATCATCATAATTTCACTGAAATTATGTCGATAAATGTTTGTCAGTGAGCTTCTTTCCAACACAAAGAATATATGCATTCATATATTAGGCTGAGTTATTCACAGGGCCCAGTGTTAATCTGCTCACTTGTCTGCAGCAGGTGCACCAGGTTAAAATCTTATCTGCCTTCGTGATTCTTTCTTCCTCTCATTCTCAATTTTTTCCTGACCAAGATATGATCAGCTACCAGGGAGACATCAGTTTAATATCTTACTTTTTTTTTTTCTTTTTGCTGCTATTACCATCAGGAGCGTTGTGTATAAAACCTTGATTTGCCGTGGTTTGGAAATACACCAGAGATAGATAATGATGGACCCTGAATCCTTAGAGATAAAGATGCTGAGAGTTCAATGAGTGTTTGTGTAGAGCGCCTGTAGCATTTCTGGATTTAAGGACATCAGGGGCTGAGATTTTGTGCGTTTGAATCTGCGTGTGTGTGGTTCTGAAATGAGAGTTGTTTTCAAAAAAGCAAAAAAAGTAAAATTTGGAAAGTCTACAAATAAGCACCAGTTTTGCACCCACCTCTCTCTGTCCCCCCACATAAACTTGGACATGAAACTGTCACTTTGATGAGATTACATATCTTATTGAAAAACCATCATTAAGTCTTTGTTCAGTTTTATACTATTTTGCAATACAGTTGCATATTTTGTGGTTTGAACTGAGAGCAGCTCTATTAATACTGTTGTCTACTGTATGCTGTCGATGCCACTCTGAAAACTGGCTGTTTAATCAGGCCTGTCTTATCAAAAGTAACTTTTAGTGCATGACAGAGGGGAGCTTTTTCTGTTTGGCTTTCATGCAATTCTGCTGGCTGCTGCTACTCTGATAAAATCTTAACTCTTGACACCTCTGCTAACCAAGGACTAAGGAGACGTCTAAGTTTGGATAAAAACTGTTTCAATAAAATGTAAGCAAAGTAACGCAATCCAGGTTTCTGTGTCTGAAATCGTCCACTACAGACAATACAAGACACTGTAAGAAGAATTCACTATTTTGTATTGCTGTCCGGAGAAGACCTGGAAAACGCATGTGGGGATAATATCCATATCTCTTTATCTCACAATACTGTAACCTATAAAAATGCAGACCAGCATAATAGGTCTCCTTTTAAAAGTGTACTTTTACTTTTTTCACCTTAATTTTGTAAGAGAAACTATCAATTTATTTCTTTAAAAGCTCTTCCACCAGTTACTCTCTTAGTTTGGTTAGATATGAATTGATTATGAGTTGAAAGAGTAAGCAGCAGAAACAAAAACAATTCAGATTTTGAAAACTGACACTGAGACTAGAAGAAAAGACTGAGTTCAGTGGTGATATTCATATTTCAAACTGCAGCAGTGGAAAACTTTAAGTATGTGAAGTACTGTGTCTGACCATACTTTCATCCACTCAAGAGTCACTTTTACATCACAAGTTTAATAACACAAAGAGAGACAGACACGGTGTGCCAGATTAAACACCATTAGAAGGGTACAGTGTGTCAAGAATCCTGACACTTCAGGTGTAAAAGTGAACCTTTGAAGTCTGGCAGCTTTTCTCGCCTTTTCCACTTTTCAGCCTCAAGAATCATGTTTTCATCTGGCCATGATTTATTCTACCACTTCAGGTTGAATCATAAATACTGCTAATGTGTTGTAGCATTTTTGAGAAGAGCTCAGAACTGCAGATATCATCCCAAAAGTTTCCAATAACATCTCAGGGAGCAGAACTACAGGGAGAAGCTTCTGCTCATGACAGGGGTATCAGCTTATTTAGTGTGCTAACTGAGTAAAAGGTGGTCCAATGTGAGGTATAATTTCAAACGACCCAAAAGACTCTGTAGATGTGTTCATGTATTGTTTGATTTCAGTCACAGTGACACAATAAATCCATTTTTAACACCATGTATACGCAGCACCATAAAGCATGTAAAAAAAGGCACGAGAGCACAGTAACAAACATCCTGTTGAATAAAGTGCATTTCAGTTTTGGACCAAACATCATCTCTGCAGCTGTATTGGGGTTTGTGCTCTCATCCTGGCTGTAAACTGTGCCATCAGATAAGGCTAAATTATGTTTGTGTTGAATAAATTATTTATTTATATAAGTTTTAAGTTGTGATAATGTCTGGGTTTTTTCCAAGGTTCTCAAGTCCAGTCCTCGAGCCCCCCCGTCCTGCATGTTTTGGATGTTTCCCTGCTCCAACACACCTGATTCAAATGATCAGCTCGTTATTAAGCCATTTACAGGCTTGTTAACGAGCTGATCATTTGAATCAGGTGTGTTGGAGCAGGGAAACATCCAAAACATGCAGGACGGGGTGCCTCAAGGACTGGACTTGAGGACAACTGCTCTAATGACTGTTTTTTTCTTCTACTTTTCCTTCTACCTTATTAATCTTCCTTTCAATTGTTCTTCCATTTTTCTTCTTTCTCTGTTCTCGACAAACTGAAACTGAAATTCTTTCACACCACAGATTTAAAAGCCACTAGAGCATTGCTAATTTCAACGTCTCTGTTTGGGTGTCCAACATTTTTGCAGAGGCAGTGAGTAAAGCACAAAAGATGATGATGACCCCTGGTACTCTGTAACAAAACTACACTTTTTTTACCCAGAAGTGCTTTTGTTCCTTACGGTCACTAGTCCATGACACTGTAAAACTGACGATACTGTTGCGTCCATTTGAACTTTCATAAGATGAAGCCACACAAGCCACAGACAACAAAGCAGAAATTTTCCTTCAATTTGTTTTTTTGTTTTACGCCTACAAGAACAAACTAATATGTGATTATTACATCTGCACACTGTAAATGCTAAAACTTTCTAAGTCACAAGAGTCATTGGTAACTCTACTTTGTTTGCTTCAGCACCAAGATTAATCTTCACTCATGTGAAAAGCCAATCAGCGTCCAACAATCTATCCCCTTGATTGAAATGCAGTGTCTAATGTGTTAACAATACTAGCCAGCTGCTCACGATTTATGCATATATGTGTCAGTTTGTGTAAGTCCAGATTTTTCCTACCAGCTAGCATTTGAATCTGAATCTTGAACTCTCTCCTCTTTAGTTCACCTTGTACATCAGCCTCTGTCAGCAGTTTAACGGACCGGCAGATATTCCGATCAGGGTCCTGAATACTAACTGAGCTGCTGGCCCGTGAAACCAGAACTCTGATTATTAACACCACTGACTCCCAAAGGATGAAAGCTGTGGGTTAATGTTCCCCAACACCCTCAGGTGCAGAGTACCAGGGGCTCTGAGGAAACTATGTTTAGCAATGATGTTGGAAAGTTGATAATAAACCCCTGTTTCTTCTCAGTGGCTGGACGTATTTGTATAGAAAGAAATGTGATTCACAAACTGACCTAACATATTTTGGTTCAATAACTGCTTTGATTTCAGGTCAAAAACTTAGTCCAGATTTTGTTTTAAGAGAGATAACATTTATATCAGGCTTATGTCTGAATCACTGTAAAATCTGGGTTTACTTGATATTCAAGAAAGCGGGAAAAAGTTTAAACAGTCTACAGCAAAGAAAACTGTGTTCAGTAAAGTCCACAGTGTGCAGTTTCCAAATTAAACTTTTACATCATGTTTGTTTCCTTTGTCAGAGCAACAACAAATTATGAATATTTTCATTAGGCCACAATGTTGTGTCCACGCTGTGGCACATCCGCCTGCAACTAGCCAGAGCTGAAGTTTGGACAATGGTTACAGTTATAATGCTTTAATGCTCTACTACCCAGATGTAAACAAGCACAACAAAAGCCTGGTGCAGCAGTACCCCCCTCTAGAAAACTAAAATAATGCTGAGTGTTGGCTGAGTCTGGTCAGATGAGCATATCACTAACTGCTATAATGCTACAGCTCTCAAACAAGCATAAATGACAGATGTAATCTCACAAAGTAGTGTGGTTTGGCAGTTTTATGATCTAGCAAATGGAGGTAAAGCTGAGTCTGGTTAAACATACTGTAACCAGAGTAATGTGCAACAAACACAGGCTTGTGGACATTAACCTGCAAGGAGGGCCGAATGCTGGTGGTGCTAGCTCTGCTAAGTTATCCACAGTCTGCAGTGTCACAATGTTAACTTGCAAACTTTGCGATCCCTCATCTCATCACATCTTATACATTGTGCTCTATTTTTACTGTTTTCTGACTATTTTTCTTACCTTTTGACTTGCCAACTGATCAAAATCTTATTATTATTTGTTCAACCTATTGAGAAAACAGTGACTTTGCAACATCCTTATCCGGGCTGGGTTCATTTTTAACCCAAGGATTTTTAGGATGTATTTTCCTTTTTTCCACAAACCTGAGATGATTTTGACTCTGCAGCCTCTAAACTAAATTACATTACTCATGGAGACAATTAGCAATATTTTGACTTAAAAGTACATTGAAGCAGAAAAACAACTGTTACATTCTTGGGAATTTTTATGCTTTTTTTTTATGGAGGGCACCAGCTTATCTCCCCATCAAACACAGTCTCCTGAGATGCTAAAGCTAGTAACTAGAAGAAAGTAGGAAGTCTGGCTTTATCTGTAAACCAGAGATGGTGTAACTCTTCTCACATAACTGTCAATGAGAAGTTCTATTTTCCAGATATTGAACAGTAGGCAGTCACTTTTTACCCATATTATGTTCAAAGAGAGTTCAGTCATATCATATCAATACTTGTATACATATGTTCTTCATGATCCTGTTGCTAGGATACAGACTCAACATCCTGAGGCACTTGAAGACTTCAACTATGTCACCCTCTCAGTTTGTTAACTGTCCTACCAGAGAAATTTTCTCATGAGATTCAGGACAAATCAACTTCCCTTTGAGGATGGAAAAAAAGTTCTTGTATTGTATTAATGTGGCATAAAATAAAAAGAAAAATCTATATCATTAGGTCATTACAGTGAATGGAACAAGGTTTTGAGGGAAACTTTAAAGTTGCAAACAATTCACTTAATAAATTTGTTGACTATATGCTATGCTGTACTGTACTTAATGAGCAAAACTGACCTATTTGTTCAGTTTTGCTCATTGATCACAATACTCTGTTAAGAAATTAGACGATCGCCTTTGCCTCCCTTCAAATTTTCCACTCTTTTCTCAGAGTTGGATTCCAGATCCCTGCCGTATAATGTACTGCGGGATGGGCCATGAATTCAGGAAGTCACTCCTGCCGTCTCTATGGCAACCCTGAGGTCAGTCCTGCAAGGCCGGAGACCCCTCCTCAAACACAAAGAACCCAGAGGGCTGGATCAACACAAACAATCCAGCTTACACACACACACACACACACACACACACACACACACACACACACACACACACACACACACACACACACAGAGTTAAAATTACACACTTTTACACACAAATGCCGGCAAGTCCACAAGCACATAAATCGCATTCAGCTAGCTAAAGACTTCCTGTGACGCAGAAACACATTTTCAGTCTAATATGTAAAACTAGGGTAAAGATGCATCACTGTGTTGTAGTTGAGACTGTTGTATTCATGTTTGAAGGACACATCAGGTGTTTTTGGAGAATACTCAGGTTGATGTTTAACAAACTCTTTCCACAGTGACCTGAGTCAATCATTGGCTGTGCTGCTAAATGCTAAACTTCAACATTGTGTGAGTCAATTAGCATTTTCTTAAGTGTAAACCAAAACTAGTAAAAAAAAAAAAAAAAAAAAGTTGTATCAAATTTATTTAATCTTAAACTATAAGTGTTTAGCCTACTTATTAATGTTTCTGCTAGTTTAGAGGTCTTAAAAGGAAGTTTTAAAATGTTGATAGAAGTCAGAGACCTTCTCAGATTTTAAGGCACTTAAACTAATCACTACCACTTGACATCTGGCAGCTTAAAACCAAAGTCTTATTTATTTTCCTTCCCATTAGGTTTTGAAAGACGAGAAGAAAAAGGGACAGCACAGAAACAAAGCCAGCTTTTGGTAACGGCTGTCTTTGAGTCCTTTATTGTAGTTTGCATTACCTGTGTCCTTTGAGGCCCTGACTTCAGCCAAGGAAACATAACAGCCGTAGACTGGATAAAACATGGATGCAGTCTTTATGAAATGACTTATTAGTGTCAAAAGAGAGCCTATGATGCCATAACTAGATGACTCTAACTAACTTTCCATCAGTCTAGAAACAGAGAAGGAGGTTCATTTGTGGTCAACATGCCCACCTGTAGTTAAATCAGCTGAACCTCTACTTATGTTGACATGCGAGTGACTTTTTTTCTCAATATAGTCAAAATGAATGTTTATCTAATAAACAAAATTGAACACATGCCTGCCTTTCTTCAGCAAACTTGATAGCCTTGACAGCACTCAGCTCCCAGAGTCTTTTTCAAACTGGTATGCAGGGGAGTACCCAGACTTTTTGACTAGGGTGACACAACTGAGAACTATTCGATGGGCTGCTGAGTACTCAACATTTCTCATTAGATTACGGTACTCTGGTTATAGCCAGAATGATCAATAGAATACCCACTACTAAAATAATCAATTACTACAGTCTAAAGATAATGGAGAATTCTCTCCTGGAAACACAGTATTTCTTGTTCAATATTTGATCATTTTACATCACTATCACAGCAGGTGCAGGTGCAAGCTGATCTGACGCCCTGACTACGTCTGGTGCCCATACCAGTGTTTGTAGAAAACCCCTGAGTTAACCAAATGTTTACATGTAAACATGCTCTTGCCTGAAAAAATCTTACAGAAAGCCTAAAGCATATCATTCCTCTCTTTTCCAGACTTTAACTGGTTCACTACCACAGGACAAACAGCTTGTCTGAGGATAAGACAAAGTCTGACTTGCACACACTCACTTAGCTTGGGAAACAAACTGACCATCATCCCCAGGGAGACAGGGACGGATGAATAGGCAGGACACAGAGTCACATTCATGCACAGCCCATCACAGATTACTGATTACTTCCCCTAAAAGTACTTTTAGGAGTTGACCATTCAGTGAATCTGTGTTAAACACAGACAAGTTTTGCTTTTAATTTCCTGGTGGGGTTCTTATACTACAAATAGCCACATCTTTATGGTTATAAAAACAAAAACAAAAATCTTGAGTTTTATCAGCTACTATTTAGAACATTATCCTAAAGGGGGAAAACCCCTTCTCCTATGTCCTGATGAAGAAAACTCAGACTTTCATGTAACTTAAATAGACAAAAACTTGAAATGGTTAAAGTGCACATGGAAAAAAGGGTATTTGAATTTATCTGTGCTTATCAATAATTTTTTTATTTTAAAATCCTGTTTTCTTCTTAGACTTTCACTTAGTTTAAACGCCATTCCTGTACTCTATCTTTATAAAGTGCAGTGAAAAACACTCACGTTCAGTCCTCAGGTTTAAGAAGCTTTGGCAAACTCAATACATAAATCTATAAATTAAGATTATTTCAAGTTATCTAAAGTTACTTATCAGGTAAAGTCAAAATGAGGACATTAAAGCATCTATAACACTGTTTTTGGTAATTCGGCGGATATCACGTAGTGTTACTCCTTGTCATCAGCACTTTTTTACCGTGAAACTCTTTTCCTGGTTCCCACGCCGTTTGACCGCCCTTATTTACGGATCACAGCTGAGACAGCATGCAAATCAATTCTTAAAGCTACTTTTCTTCTTACATTCGTTGTTATTTAATATCAAATCCACGCCGAACTTTAAAGATGGTGTATTTTGAGCTCGACCACAAGTGGAAAGCTGTTTTAATGGAAGCAGCTGTTCTACAAACTGCTGTAAATAAAACGTGATAATTTTCAGATGAAGGTTTGGCATCAGAGTGAGTCCGGCGGCTGAGACAACAGAAAAAAGTCCGGAGGTAAGTAAACTCACCACTTTCCTGTGAACAGCTGATGAAGACAGCGGGTCGCCTTTTCTTCCCTCTGCATTTCAGGATGATACTGAACAGAAGTGACCCTTCGTGGCGAGATTTTTCACGGACAGTTAAATAAAACATGAGGATTCTGCCGTGAAGAAGAAAATCAGTCCTCTGTCGATGCCGATGGTCACTTGCTCCAGCGAAATAGGGATGTACTTGGAGATGACAAACACTTTTTAAAAGTGGTAAAAAGTAACACTGCATTTTCTTCTTTCTTTTGGCCTCTTAGATAACCATCCTGCTGTCCTGGTTTTATCAGCCTACTGTTAAGTCTGGAGGTTTAAGTAGGAAAAAAACTGAACACTGTCCGGCCCCCTCTCAATGACCGCTGTGGAGTCGGTCAGAATGGTCGCTGAGCAACAACATGACACTTGTTCCGGTTACTCTTTCAAAATAAAAGCTAACGACGAGGCCCACAAAGTGTGATTTTTAAAACTGTTTGTAAACCGTATTTTTAATATGTATTAAAAGTTGTCTACGCCCTTCATAGAAACTTAGTTGAAGACTCGCTGTGTGGACTGTTATTAGTTGTGTTTTCTGCACCTTTCTCTGCAGTTCTGTATAAAACTGCTGGACTATTTTCTAATTACAGTCCTGCATTTTTCAAACCCCATATTGGGAATTTTATCGTCCCTGTCAAATATTAATTAATTAATTTTTAGCTCAATCCAGTTTAGCTCTAAAGTAGTACAGCCCTATGATATCCTGCAGATTTGGTGGATTAATAACGATTAACTTTCGCTTTACTATGGTCAAAACGTGAGGAAATGCAGTCTCATGCAGTTCATCAAAGTTCAGTTAATTCTTTGAGGCAAACATGATAAGGCAACTTTTACGTTAAAATCATTGCCACTTAATGATAACACTACTTCTGGTGTTGTACTATCCTGTTCTGTAACTTGACGCAGTTTCGAGCTTGGCAAACAGCCAGGAAGCTGTAGGACAGTGAGGCCACATCTCACCTTGCAGTCTCAGAGGCTAGCACACACACACACACACACACACACACACACACACACACACACACACACACACACACACACACACACACACACACACACACACACACTTACTTGCAGGAACAATATGTTAACAAGACCTTTTCATAACATTTCGTTCCTAATTAAACACTCTCTTAAATCTATTCTGCTCAGCTTATCATACACTTGAACCAAAGCTTAATTATGTCTGTTTTCTACTTCCCCCACACAAGAGGACATTCAGTCTTCAGTAGAGCCCCACACAGATATCTGTGTGCATGTGCCAGCCCACATTACTGCTTTGTTTAGACACACAGTAGCACAACAAAAACCCACTGGTGTCTCCCTCTGGACCTGAACACATCCCTGCCCAACAGCGAGGAAACTGAGCAGAGGCCTGATCTCACCTTGCAGAGTCTGCACTGACCTCCGCCGTGCTGACTGCTGGGAGGTCAGCTGTACTCTGATGTCCTTTTCATTCCGCTCAGATCAGCTGAGAGTGTTTCAATCGTACTTATCCTTTTATGTGCACACAGTCTCTGACTCTGCAGGGTTAGGCTGACCACATTTCCGAAAACAGAAAATCTGATATTAATTCAAAGGTCAAAGCACAAACCAGTCACACCTGCTAGTTTTTCCCATGTTTATACTCATAAAGTAACAGATTAGGACAACAGGGTAATGAGGCTGTCTCTCCTTTTGTTAACATGAGAAGGTTGAACAACAGAATCTGTAAAAGCCTGTCAAAAATAAGACATTTTATAGTGAAAACCCCTGGACATTTAATCTGGAGGTAAGGGGTCTGAGGGTCCTTCCTCACAAAATTGTGAGCATTAAACACTTAGTATTCACCCTGCATTCTGGTAAATATTTATGCAACATTTTAGTAGTTGAAGTTAAATTCTTCAGAAGAAAAACACAAAATTATGAATACAGGTTACACAAAAAAAAACTAATTTCAGTTAGATTCAATCTGTTATTTTACACATGGTTGTTCTTAAAATGAATAGCTAAATGTTAATCAAATGATAGAAAAGACTGGTTTAATATTTAAATTAAAGAAACATTTGAGAACATTAAATTATGCTCACAAACATTAAGTGTCAACTTAACATGTATATTCCCTGAGAGGGGAGAGAGCTTGAGAACTAGAGAGATGGACAGAGGTTAGATTGATGCACATAGCTGAAGCAGCTGGAAATTAGACAGGTCCATGGCAGCAAAATGTCTGCGGTAATGATCCAGAGGAACCTACAGGATGATGGAGCACTGGGGCTTGTTGTTATCATTGCAACTTGTGGGCTTACTTCTTGACTGTGGCGGAGAAGCACAAGTAAAAATGCCTCAAAATAGAAACGTGTATTTGTGTTGAGCACTTAAATGACTACATGTGCTTCTACAATGATGAAAGATGTCAACAAAAGTCCAAACCCTCATCATTCAGGATAGTTGTAGGCTAATTGATAATACATTTGATAGATAGCTCTGGTGCAAAAATAACCTGGTGCAGGCGTGGCTGTGCAGTTTGCCGTAAGGCCGTATGTTGCACATCATGAAGTAGTTCAGAAGTGTTGCCTCTAATGTAAACAAAGAACAAGTCAGCACACGTGACACTCGCCCACTCATCCCACTTTGAGGTTTCAGAGTTGCCTTTGTCTAATTGTCTGTGCTGTCTGGGTA
Source organism: Xyrichtys novacula (assembly GCA_962446985.1). NCBI lineage: Eukaryota > Metazoa > Chordata > Actinopteri > Labriformes > Labridae > Xyrichtys > Xyrichtys novacula. Next base: position 16,559,286 of record OY660874.1, on the reverse strand, counting down.
ACCCTGAGTGAGCCCAAAACTTACCCTGAACTAGCCCCTAAGAAGAAGAAGAAGAAGAAGAAGAAGAAGAAGAAGAAGAAGAAGAAGAGGAGAGGGCTGGTTTAAATGTCCTGACTTCACAAACATGTCCTCGTTTTAAAGAATAAAAAGTTAAACTGTTTCTCTCATAGATCCTGTAAATCAGCAGCCTGAAATGGCAGTAAACATTTCTCCTGTTTGCTTTTTCCACTACCCTCATTATGTCTATGTTTAGGGTACAAACTGGAGCATGAGTTTACTGGCATCAGGATCAGAGCGCAGATAAAATACCTCCACTTTGGACAATAAGTGTTTACAGTGAAAGCAGGTAAAGGATGTGGGGATCAGGTTAGAGAGTTGATACTCAAAGCAGAGAAAGATGTTTGACCTACAGAGGAGATCCCACTTACAGTCACCTGTGTGACCAAAACAACTCTGGATGCCCTTCGAAATAAAGCTGTGGTAACATGGGCACTGGAAGAGGGGGTTCTGATGGTGCCTCGACCCTTAAAATCAGACAAAATAAAACTTACAGCTTATAAAATATATTCAACTGTGATTTGCTGTAACATACTTCCTTTACAGTAAGTGACTCAAAGCTGGTAGGAGTTTCTTCTTCTGATAAACCCACTTAGTACATGAATTTTAAAAAAAAATGTTTAAAGGGATACTTCAGTATTTTTTAAGGAAGGTCTTGCATGGAGGTAGGCTTTGAAAAGACAGATTGCTGCTTTAAAGATGATAAAGCGTCCCAAAATATCAGGGTATCATCTTTTAGCCACTTTCTTCAACTTTTACCTTATCAAAACACTCTATTTATACTGTTAAAATGGAAATAAACTCTACAGACAATACTCTGTCAGATAATCTTGGGTACTTGATGCTTAAAATTATCTCAAACTGAGATGTGAAAATGTCAAAGTTTGAAACATAGAAGGGACTTAAACATCCAAAACTGTCTGTCATCTGATAAGTGCACAACAGGTTGAAATACAAGTGTGTGTCATGTTTAAGAATAGTGAAAAGGTGATTGGGCTTTCTGACCTCAGAAGGCTGAAAAATGTCTAAATAGAGTGTACACTCACTCTGAGAATGGTGCTTTGGTTTGACTTGATTAGAATAGATAAATGATGTGGTAGATCTGACCCCGTCTGCAGCTGTTGATAGCCTAGCTTCTGTTTCAGTTCTCTGGCTGGTTTCTAAACATATGCCAGTTTCTCCTCTAACTAGTACACTTACTATTGACAAGTCCTTCATACAGTGACAGTTTTTTAATCTTTTGGCCCTTTCTGGGAATAAATACTTCAATTAAATATCACTAACTAAGATCTTTGATCACCACAGTTTGTATATATGCTGTACACACACAACGAAAAACCATGGGAGCTCCGAGAGGCAGCGTTTGCACATGTAAGCAAATGTGTGTTTCGTATACACGAGAATGCAAACAGGGCAGAGGAGAGACAAAGGAAGGGGAGGAGAGGAGGAGCAGCTCAGATTTCACTGATCTGGTAAAGGTGGTGGAGAGTAGATGAGAGCTTGCGGGTTTTTACTGCGCACACACAGAGCTACAGCTGATCAGAGGACTGCCCAGCTTTGGTGTCAATTTATGGTGTTCAACTGAAATAAATATCAGATTCAGAATTTATGACAAATACTGATGATGTACAGGAATAAATGCAGTCTCATTGCTTATTGTTTTTGTCGAAACGTATCAGATTTCTCAGGACTGAAATATCTGAGACCCAGCCTTCTTGAGGACAGGGTAATGGGACTAATGAATTGAAATTCCTGAATTGCTTTTTTATGTTATCCAAAAGCAAACATGATCATCAGCAACAAGACTGATGATTTTCAAATTATAATTTTTTTTGTGCCTAAAACTGGAGTGAAAGGGTGAGTGTCAGCAGAGCAGCTGTCGGAACCGTCCTGTTTTTATGTTTTTCACATAAAATCGTAGAATAAGTAATAGATTTGACCTCAGGTCCTTTCTCCTTGACTGACTGACTAAAGACACGTGCAGCATCCTGCACCACTGCAAAGATTACTGTTGTCAGTTTTCTTCCACATATCACTGAAGCAACGCTGATCTGATGACAGTTAAAATTTTAACATGTAACTACAAAACATTACAATCGTACAAAGGGTAATCAAAACACAAAAATAATCACAGGAATGAAACCAAATAACACTGATCTGTTTATATAGAAGATGATTTTACAAAGTTCAGTGCTTGAAACCATCAACCAAAGCTAATGAATGATCGGTGTAAATCAGTCTTCAAATCTCAAACTAAGTCTTTATTTTGTCAAATTCGTAAGTGACTGAAATGAGACATCATCTGTGAGTTAAAAGCAGGTGTGAGGTTTGGAAATAGGTTTTCAGCCTCCTCTGTCCTTAGATCTCTGTCTCTGGTTTCTCTAACAATTCCTCATCGGGGAGGAGTTTACATGGAGGAAATTGTCACAAGTGAGTGATACGAGGAGACGAGTTGAGGAGAAGATCATGTTTATTTTAAAACAAGATATCTTTAAAAGAGCAGTTATTTAAGACCTTTGAGTAGGTTATACACATCTTGCCTATTTCTAATGTTAAAAAAGAACTGAAAAAGAAATCAGAAAAAAAGGGAATTTTGTGTCACAGTTTGAGTGTTGATTTGTATTAAAATAGCACCATCTAGTGGAGAAAACAGCAAACAGTCAGGGTGCAAAACATCGGTCCACCTGTGCATGCAGAGATTCTGATCGGATCAAACATCAACTCTGAGTGAACTAAGATTGAGACCTTTAGTCTAAAGAATCAATGTCATCTAAAATTCACACTTTAGTATTTACATTTTCACCTGATCAGCAGAAATCAACCATAACTGTCTGTGGTTTAAACTCTACTGTGATGAAGGTGTTTTCTTTTACACTACAGCTGTCAGCTAAATTCAAGCAGATTGTAAGTTTAACAACTGGATGAAAACTACTGAAGAAAGGTTAAAAAGTACGTATGTTAAATTGATCAGTAACCAACAGAGGTACAGGCTCAAATGTTGTATTAAAACTGGCAGATTATCTGAATCAGCATTTTGTTTTGCAAACAGACAACAAATTTTGTATGTTTCTATCACAGGATCAAGAAGATAAGATACTACAAATCTTTATTCATCCCATGGTGGGGATATTTGCAGTGTTAACAGGATCAGCACAGCAAACATAGAAGAGTAAGTACACTCATCATGCACACAGTGCACAGATAATTAGTAAATAGATTGTGCAGTTATTGGAGCTCCTCCCTGTAGTCTGTGCATTTGATCAATACTACATTGATGGACCATAAGAATACCCTGCAGCATACATTTGATTGTAATTATTATTAACTAGTATTTGTATCTAAATCACAGTATATTTTCGTTCCGAGAGTGTAAACTAAAATAAACATGATGGTTGTATTTTCGTCAGTGTGGCTCATCGATGCTCTGTGTGAAGTCTTCTCCAGTGTACAGCCCATAGTGAAGGATATCTTTCTGAGCTGCAGCCCACGCCATCTGCCTGCTGGAGAAGCGAGCAGCCCAGTTACCCTGAGGGTCCACTGTCACCACCCCGCCAAGACCCCCGACCCTGGACTTCATGAAGGCCAGAGCTGAGTCACTCGCTGCCTCTGCTGACTGACCTGAGAGCAGAAGAGAGGACGCAGATAACAAAGCGCAAATCTACTCCTGCATGCATCTCATGTGTGCATATTTTACAAATGTGCCAGTGTGTGTGTTTGTGTGTTACCTTGTTCCATGTGGAACAGGATGAGTCGGGCAAGAACAACCTTCATGATGGCCTCCCCATGGCCTGTGGTCGACACCGCTCCTGAGTTGTTGTCAGCATAACCTCCACATCCTGATATAAAAACACAAACCACACACATTGTTTTAATTGTACTTATTTAAAGCTCATGTGAGGAGTTTTTTGATACATAAAAAGTAGACTGATATTCATAATGATGCCCTTTAATGAAGGAAACAAAACCTAAACTGACGAGAATGACAACTTAAATATTCTCATTGTTTGATGCCTGTGTGAGGACGCAAGTGTCAGTTTAAATATTTACAGCAAATCATACACTTGATCGTCAGTCAGCAGGATGAGCCTTTTAATCAGAAGACACTCGTTAAACATGTGTCATGTTTTAACAGTGAAATGTATTACTGTGGAAAACCTGAGGTGAGGTATTTTATAAGCTGCACAGTTTTGCGGCAACCTCACTTCTTCTGCTTATGTTTTTGCAAAGGTCACATGACAAGCACTGCATGGCGTGAGCAGATTCCAATGAATGTTTTCACATGGTTCTTTCAGGTGGGTGTGGCCATACAGCGAGAAAAATGCATGTGTGAACCTTTAAGTGTAAAAGATAAGTGTTATTTTTACACACATTTTTTGTGTTTTATTCCCTGAGTTGGTCAGTACTAAATGATCGACCTTAAAGCTCAAACATTTTATCATCTGTTTTGCTCTGGTCTGGTCAGATGTCCGAGGCTGTGTCTGACTCATGGATCTGAGCTCAAACCGAGTGGTGGCAGCAAAGTCTAGTCTCTCTGAATTTTCTGCAATTTTTGCTCTATTTTTTCATATTTTTGTCGTGTTTTTTTTTCAGCTGCTGATGGATATTTCAGCAGGAAGTAGAGTTTACTCAAGAGAAAAGCTTCTTCCATTGAGACAGAGCAAACCTGGACAACAACATCCAATCCCAGAGAACATCAGGAGGCGTTATCGTGGTTGCAGTGCTGGTGCACAGATGAAGGCAAAGTTGAAGGCTACAGTAATGTAGCCTGGCTGGGCCATCCTGTTGCGTGAATCACTTGCCGTTCCTTCCCACAACAGTCTGGACTTCGGCCAGTTGGGAGCGAGTATGGGAAGGAACGGCAAGTGATTCACGCAACAGGATGGCTCAGCCAGGCTAATAGTAATGGAGATATAAACCCTTTCTTCCATCAGTTATCATGGGAAATGTCAACTCTCCGCCCAACAAAAGCGATAAGCTGGAAATATTGGTGAAGACTGAGAAAGCATACCATAAGTGCAGTCTCCTGAAGTAAAGTGTCTTACACTGCATACTGACTCCCTGTACACATGCAGACATGTAAGGCGTCTGCACAAACTGGTAAAACAAGCTAGCTCTGTAGTTGTTATCAAGTTGGGTTCAACTGAGGATGTGGTGGAGAAATGCAAACTGAAGAAGGTGGAGACTATTCTAAAGAACATGGATCACCCACTTCACCTTGATGGACCAAAGGACCAATGGTGGAGGACGGTTCCTCTCACTCTACTGCAGCTCAGAAAGATTTAGATCTTTTGTACCCACAGCCATCAGACTATTTAATTCTTCGATAGATAGTAGATGTCATGAGACTCCAGACAATTGAATTCCCCTTTGGGAATCAATAAAGGTCTTCTTATCTTATGTTATGACAGTCAAATCACTCATTGACTGATGGTGACAGATTAGATGGCTGAAGTGGCCAAATTCCAATCAGTGCTGTTTACTGAACCTCCAGCTGAAATGACTTTGAGATGATTCAGCTGCTGTCACACCAGATGTACACTTATCATTTTAAATAAGACCCTTTGAATGTTGGCATACTACCGAGGCAGCATTAGGGTTATTAAAATAGGACAGTTAATGCCAAGTCTCTGTGATGTGATAACTTTAAACCAGTATCACGACGAGTTCAGACAACAGGAAACGCAGACTTTTTATAACCCATGATAACAACTAGATTCACGTTTTACAACTGGCTCTATAAATGGGTTCTTCCAAGCCATTTGCACACTTTTATACATTGGTTACATAGAAAGGGTGTGTGCTGTATTTTGTGAGCGCTGCCACCCTAGAGCCAGTTCATGCCCACTCTATTGTTTGTATGCTATGCACCCCAAAAATCTGAAAATAGTTATAAAACAAAGAGGCCCTTTAAGAGCAGAATAATGACCCAAATTAGTCCACATTCATAACACTGTTAAGGTCAGGCTTTTAACTGGCTAAATCATGTGGTACAGTTGGCCCACTTTTAGCGGTTCACGGCCTAGCTACCATGCAGTTCTCTGTACAGTTGACTGACACAGGAACCAACCTGCCTGAAACAGCACCTAATACAACCTCACTTTAAAAACACTGAACTATCCCTTTAAGATCTCTTGATTTGATCACAATCTACAAAAAAAAAACAAAATACAAAAAGCTCCTAAAAAACATGTCAAATTGTTTTCAAATCCAACTCTGTTTTCTCAGCATCCTTTTGAACTTTTTTTGCAAGTAAATCAGAGTAAAAAGTTTTTATTTGGGGATTTTACTGCTGCGTTAATACTGACTTGACAGATTTGGTGGTACTGCCAATCATCAGAGACAGCTGAAATGAAAACTGGAATTGAAAATTTTGGCTTACAGGTCACCAAAGCAGGAACTGGTCAGCTAAAAGAATCTGATGACTGTTTTCAAAGTCAAAGCAGACACTTCCTGGATGAGGCTGTGAAAATAGCAGAACTGTGTGCACTTCCTGGTGATGTTGTGAATCCAGACAGAGTTTGGTTTTCTGACAAGCTCGGCATTTCTGACTTGTTTTTCAACAATCTGGATAACTACAAAGTTTCACTAAGGATGTCCCAATCCTCATCGATCCTCATCTGAGCTACCTCACCCTGATCAATCACATCAGCTATCACACATGCATACAACTTAATGCAACTAAGAGCTCAGGATTCACCTACTCTAAGTGTACAGATTTCACAAGAGAAAAAAGGAATGGTGTGTCGCTAAAGCAACGGCTCAAACTTTGCTGCTACAAAAAGCGCTACTTCAAGGTTCATGACAATATACATAACAAAGGTCATTTAAAGCATCCTATGATTCCTGTTAGTTTTGCACAATCATAATTTATCCATTAATCAAACTTTTTTTATAATGCACTTGACATACACAGAATTAAGAACAAAGTGCTGTCCATTCAAGCAGAATATTGAAATACAATACTCTTAAAAACTGATACTCTTTAAAAATAAAAATAAAAACTTTTAGGACAAAGTTAAAACCAGGATGATGACTAGGACACCCCAAACTGTAACACACTCAAACTTGCAAAAGTAGTCTCAGGTGAATCTTTGCTCAGCTTTTGGTCTGGACACACAACAGATTTACAGACTGTTAACTGAACGAGCTTTGGACACAATGTTTGAAGTAAAAATTAAAAGCTGCACCATGTTGTCAACCTACAACACTGCAGCTTTTGTTTACTCAATAACCACACATCTATGTTCTCCTGATCAAAGGTCGACCAGTCGAGCATTTCTCAGACTATCATGTCAGTTAGTCTTTATCTTTCCCGAGCAAGTACTTAAAAACTGCTTATAAAACATGATGACATAAACACTGAAGCCTGTTTGAGAGCTAAAAAATCCGAAAAGACAAAGACAGCTCTCTGTAAGTCATTGCTGTGGCTCATGTTAACTGAGGCGTTACAATTATCTGACATGTCTGACTGTTCAGACTCAGCAGCAGAGAACACATGAGCAGTGTTGGTTATTTCTATTTATTCTATTTAATAATTTGATGCATGACTAAAAAGTTGTATTTATGAGGACTTACCTACGCACGGTGTGTCGCCCACTCGTCCCTCCATCTTGTTCAGAATTCCTCCAGTGGAGGTGGCACAGGCGACCACACCCTCACTATCAACCGCCACAGCCCCAACTGTGCCCATCTTCCCCCTGCACATACCAAAAAAGAGGGACACTTTTGAACATGGTTTGAAGCCTGAGTTCATTTACCGCATGAAAAATAGAAGCTGCTGGTTGACCACTTTGTTGAAAAATATATCCTTCTTTAAAACTTTATAAACTATTAAGTGGTTTCTTTTCTTTATTATATCATCAGATCAAAATATTGGAATAAAAGAGCTTCCTCTTTCATGATGGGTGCAGCTGTCGACAGCTGGTCTCAGCAGCAACAATGAATTCCAACCATGACCTGGAGTCACCACCCAAAAACCTGTCTAAACATCTGTAGAGGCTCCTCGAACCATCACTGCTGTGGATTCCTGGGCTCGGTATGATTCAGAAAGTCCTCCCTCAGGAAGGGACTGATCACTGTGTCTCATGAATCATTTTTAAATGATCAAATATTTTTCTGGGTAAATGTGTAAAGTCTCACATTTGGCACTCCACAGGGTTGGCATCAGGAGCCAGGTTCTTCCTCCAGCGCATGCGGGCGTAGTCCGTGATGAGGGACTCCATGGGCACCTCAGGGACACCCATAGAGCGGGCAAATTGAGCGGCACCCTCTGCCGTCAGACATGCGTGACTTGTCTGAAACAGAGATCACGTATTAAATCACAGCTCTGCACTGGATGAAGAATCCTGGTTGGTACACAATAAAACTGCAAACACATGCAGGTCATATCTAATGACTTTACTAACTACATATTTGCATTTCAAAAGGTATGGTGCCAAAGCTGCTACACCTGTTGGACCAGAGTCAACACCCAAGAATAACAGACAAATGTCTGTGCACTTGTGCAGCTACATTTGTCTGTAGATATTACTAAACACATGTCAAACATATGACATATGTGTGCGCTGCTTTTTGCTGGCTGGTGAGCTCTGCTGTTGGCTAGTTTAAAAAGTATTTTGGGCCCATGACCCAACCATCAGGCTGAATCAACATCCCATGCTAAGGCTATATAATCACAAATCTGAATATTTACATTTGTTGTGGGTGCAAGCAATAAAAATAGGGATGTCGATTTTGTTGTTGGGTATCACTCCAATATCAGCAAAAAAACAAATACCAGATTTCAGCACTCCAATTCAAGCAGTCCATTTCAGACTCCACTCTGGCACCCTCTATCTAGCAGCGCCCGGATCTAGCATGCAGAGCCCACGTAATCGCAACAACAGTGTGTAGTAAGGCACCAATGTAGCAAGGAGCAGGGGTGTCATCACATCAGTAGCTACAGCGATGTGTTATTTCACACGCGATTTAATAAAACCTTCAGTGCATCATATTCAAAGAAAGTCACCTTGTCCATCACAAGTCTTGCTAGCTGGATGGGGTTTGCGATATTGCGTACAGCAGACACTGCACCAGTCGCCAGAGTTTTACCATCCATCACAAAGGCATCCATCTCCACCTCCCCCTTCATGTTCAGCACCGACCCACGGCCTGAGGGATGAAATGCAAAACAATTGATCGACACTCACCTCAGTAGAAAAATGATATTTATGAAGCGTTTGTATGTTATATAAGATACATTAATTATTGCAAAAAAGCAGCAATAACAGACTTTGATGTGACACGTTTCTAAAAGTTCAACAAGTCAGCCCTTCATCTCCTGAGCTATAAGTACAATTCTTACATAGTGATGTTGTTTATTTTAGCTTATAGCAGGGCTAAAATTTGTACACTCAAGACAAGTGCAGTGGAATGTAAAATGAAAATGCAACTCTGCACTTATAAAGTGATTTAAGATAAATGTGACTATTTATGAGTGAAATCCTCTTGCCTGCATTATAGGCAGGGTTATTCTCCAACTGTGTCACAACCTCCACCACAGCGTCCATGCTGCTGCCCCCTCCCTTTAGGACAACATATCCAGCTCGGGTTGCTGCACACACTCCTGATATGGATATATCTGAGCGCTCCTTTGGGATATGACCCGCCCCTCCATGGACCACCACCACGGGCAACATGTCGATCACCTGACAGGTAAAGAAGCACGTGTAAGGTGTAACACATGGTGTGGAAACAGTTTTTATTCAAACAAGCAGCTGATGTGAGCGGCTTTTTTGCACATCTGTTGTACTGAATAAAAAGCAAGAAACAGATTAAGTTAATTAGTAACAAAATATTATAGGTTTTTTAATAAGTTTGAACACTGTGCTGTGGTTGGGGACCCTATATGTACTGTTGATGAAGTTAGGTGCTGTTCTGAGCATTATTTGTGGCTATAGAGTGGCTTTTTGGTCGAGCGCGTGGCTCTGTGTATTGCTATCGTGCGGTCGTTACTAAAGTTGTTATAACTAGAGAATCAAGCGGTCTGCAACATTCATCTCTCGTCGGGGTATCAAATTCAGTGGCACGGTGTAAATTTTATATTGCCCCAGAATATTCCTTTAATTCTATTAATCTGTGTGTATGCCCACATATGCTGGCCTTCCCTGCCCGAGTCGCTGCCTGTGCTGGGCCACCCTACACAAACACCCTGGACACGCCCCTGACAGTGAGACACTCAGATAAAACCTCTTCTCAGTCCAGAATTTTAATAATTGAAGAAGCACTTGAATGCACCATTTTACCAGCACGTTGTTGGTAAAAAAAAGTAATAAGCTTTCTTTAAATGCATAATGTCACAATGCGGTTTAAACTAAACTGCAATCAACCTCACCTGGAACAATGTAGGTCAGAATAACGAGTCAGCAATGCTGAGTCAGCATTTCCTCATAATAACATTGTGTTTTTATGTACCTGGTGGATAAGAATAATAAAAACTAAAATAATAAAAAAATATATATACATTTTACAATAAATTAATATTTTTTATTATTCCAAGAGCGCAAACTGATTCAAACGTAAAGTAATTAAGTACCACAAACATGATTTTAATCATGAACGAGCATTACGGGGTTCACTGGGGAAACTCATGTTAAAAATAAGAGGAGGTGCATTAAAAACAGCTGATTTCAGATCAAAGCCAGAACACGCACACTGTGGTGTTTTCACTAATGAAACCCCAACACTAAATAAAACGGGGTCCAGAGATGTGCGAAACAAACGCATATTAGTAGATATTTTCATTGAGATTATGAATCCACCTACCTGCAGCGGGACTCTGAGGATTAGAGCGAGGTCTCTTCTTCTACGGCTTGTTTTCTGGTTGTACACACATTTTCTTCTGTGGTGTCTTGACGGCAGGTTGATTTTACTAAACTGCATTACTGCCACCCTATGGTCATATTCTCGTTCATCGTCCACTGAAGAAGAAAAATAAAGTAAAATATGAATCAATCAATTACTCAAAGGAAAAGGAATGAAAGCAAAGGAAAGGAAAGGAATGGAAACGAAAATTATATAAAATGAAAAAAAATTATAACAAATAAAATATACATATATAAAAAAATAAAAAAAAACACCCACACTGTTCTATTTATCATAACCCAGCCAACATTGCAACAATCAACCAGCACACACACATCCAGACAATCAGACCTCCTCCTTTAAACACCAATTAGAAACTAAAGTTGTCATCAGCAGATCTCACAAAATCTGACTGCAAATCCATTTAGCATTCATAAAAATCTTCACAGTCACTGTATCTAACTATGGCACTAAGTTTGAAACCTTATTACTCTGCCTTGTTGAACTAAACTCTTTATTGTATTCCTCCAAAAGCTTTTTTTTTTTTTTGTCTGTGTCCTCCTCTTTTGCCAACATGCCCGCACCACCCTTAATGTTGGAGCCATGACCTTTTGATTCACTGCGGTCACTGTGTGCCAGTTGTTTCTGACATAACCCCGAGTGCATTTAATCTGCTTCCACTTAGAGGGCACACACTGGCAGACTTCAGACTGCTCCTAAATAGACTATAAAAAAAACAGAGATTATACAATATCTGCAGTTTGCTGCTCTACTGTGCTTGCTAACAGGTTTAACTGCTGACCATGTACTTCCAAAGTCAAACCTTGATCCAACAGAAATATACTCCACAGATTAAAAAAGCAGGTCCCCGATTCAATCCTAAGTAAGACCTCCTGACATTAGTGAGTGGATTGTTTATATGTTGTCTTCATGAAAGTCTCATATCAAATACACCTCCTAAATGTATAAATTGGCATTACTTCACATGATTGACTTTGATTCATGAGAAGAGTATCTTAAAAAGAAAATAATTCTTGATTTAAAAAGTTGCATCAAATCACCCATGACTCTTATGTTCCTGTCTATAATACATAAAAACACACATTTTATTTGAACGTGAAAACAAAAAAGATGCAAAGAGGAGAGGATACATTGTGATGGAGATAAAGGGGCTCTCGTAAGTTAAAAAATATTTTTATTAGCTTATATTCACATTTGACTGTTAGAAGCAAAACAGTAACCAACAGCTTTTCTGTGTACTCATACTTTTTTTTAGAAGTTTTCAAAGTCAGAGCTTTGCTTTTACCAAGGTATTTTCTGTGGAAAGTATTGTTCACCAATTGTGTGACCTTTTCTGATTTGGCTTTATGGTCAACTATGACCGAGCAGGGTAGCAATCTGGGAGTATTACACCAACTCTGAGAAAGATCAGCAGCATGTTAAGAGGGATTATATAATCTAATGACGAATTTGAAAAAAAAGACTCAAAAACAATACACAGACGTCAGGCAAAAGACAATGTCTGAATTGACATTCAGCTTAATAGTTTTTTCTACACTGACCTTGATTTTCACAATTGGTTCATCAAACCTTTTGAAAGGTAGGCATTACTGGTTTTTCTTTCACAATGGGAAGTTCGTTTTTTTATTTTATGTTGCTCAATGTGGTAAAGGCCAATCAAACACTAAATCAGCAGAACAATCAAGCAACCAGAGTGCATGGGTGGAAGAAGCCCCTGGTGTATATGGCTGCAGGTTACAGCAGGTGTGACCAAACTGGTCCAACCACTTTGAAATGAGATGAATCATAAAGAGACAACAAACACTTTTATAATCAAACTGGTTTCACAAAGCAGCTCTAATACAATAAACAGAATACTGAGCAGCCACCTAATTAATCAACATGAACGGATCTGGTTACATCTGAACATATCACAGACTACTAGCATGGTTCATACAGCCCCGATCTGTGAGATAATAATGTTTTACAAGGACAAGAAAACCTTCCTCTTATTTTATCTGATTTAACACACCTTTTTTTCTGTTTAAATAAACACCCCCTTGAAAAGAAATGTAATTGTTGAAATGTAATGGTTGAATTTGTATGTGAACTCTCTTTGGTTCTCTCCCTGACCATTACTGCCCTACATAAGAAGCTCCTCTAGACTGAGTGAGACTGGCTGAGTGAGTTATTCAAGGGTGCATTCGCTTTTTTTCAAACACCAAACAGTAAAGGTTCATGTACACGGCTCAATCTGCCGAAACATTAGACATTTGTCAGTTTCACAGTTAAAGTTTAATCTCTGTGAAAATCAAAAACTTTGTCAAAAGTTTGTTTTTCTTCGGGAAACAAGACACAAAGTTTTGAATTTTGTAACCACGTGCTGGCTAAGTTAATATTTTTTATGAGTAGTAAAATGTAGTTAAACATTTTATAGGAAAATATGGTAAATTAAGTGAAGTAGATCAAAAGATCCTCAAAAGCTAGACATCATGCTGAGATCTAAAGAAATTCAGGAACAAATGAGAGAAAGAAATTAAAATCTATTAGTCTGGAAAAGGTTATAAAGCCATTTCTAGAGCACAACAACTACTCATCCAAGAGGTCACAAAACAACAACAAAAACATCCAAAGACCTGCAGACCTCACTTTCCTCAGTTAGAGTCAGTGTTCATGACTCCACCATAAGAGACTCTGGGCAAAAGCAGCCTGCATGACAGAGTCACAAGACGGAAACCACTGCTGAACAAAAGAACATTAAGGCTCGTCTCAATTTTGCCAGAGAACTGATTTTAAAAGTGTTCACGTCTGATTTTAAAACTTTCTAACCTACTGTGCATATTATCAAAATAAAAAACTGACATCCAGAGAAAAGTTTTTGATTCCATTTAAACAAAACTTTATTTAAAAACAGAGTCAAGTTGACAAGTTTTACCAAACACAATCACGGTATTTCACTGTCAGTTATTGACTCAGACAAAATATGTGAAAAGTTAGTTATATGTGTAATACAAATGCAAAAAAACATGGAGCAGAGAGAGGAATAAAGCATGACAGAAAAATGAACAAAATAAAGACAAAGCAATATGAGCAAAATAGAATATGTGCATCCAAAAAGATGACATTTAAGACAAGCTTTGTGTACAGAGTGAGTTTGGTGGAGGTAGAGATGAAAAACCAGCTGGGGAAAAATATAGAAGGAAAAAAATACCCCAGTGGACAAAAAGCTCTCTACATGCTGTCACAGTTTCAGCCTCCATTTAACAAAGTTTAAGCCATAAATGAAGCTCAGATTAAACATTTAGTTTTACAAATATAATGAGAAATCAAATTCAGTACAACACAAAAACCACTTGGTTACAATTGTAAGACGACTCTACTAGCTGTAGATCTTACAGGTTTGCACCAAAGAAACTCAAATGTTAGCAAGTTTAACAACACATCATCTGGTCAAACAGATGAGTAATTTATAATAGATTCATCAGTACAGAACTATCCTCTATGACCCTTGTGTCACAGACAGGTCATCCATCTTCATCACTGGGTCCTCAGTCGAGACTCGAGTATCCTCCTGTAAATGAAGAAAACTGTCATGAGTGAATATTCTGCCTCGTTTTCATTTAGTTTTCTATCAGTCAGAAAAGGTCTCAGTGATAATCCTATAATGTCAATAATACTGATAATGTCAGCGATATAAAAGGTGGAGGAGATCTATAAAGTGACAGTGACATAGCAAAGCTTGCACTCTTCATGGGTTGTGGAGGTTTATCTGTGCCCATCGAGTAAAAACATCCAACTATTATCATCTTAACGGACTCATCTGTTAGAAGGATTTAAGAAAGCTGCTCATGTGTGCTCCCCAAAGTAGAGCCTGAAAGAGAAAGGCGCATTCACCATGTCCTGAGTAAGGGTTTTCTGGACGAGGTTGAAGGTCTACGGGCTTACAGTGAGACAGGAAGTCCGCCTGCAGGGTGGTGACTACAGAAGGCAGACAGGGATCAGATCCAGTTAGTGGACTGTTAACATCAATTTATCACCATAAAACTTTGACTGAAACAAGCAAGACCACTCGCAAAGATTGACTTACCTCTAATCAGGGGACCAAGTCTTTGTCTTCATTCTCCAGCCGGGTCCTGGAGCAAGAGGGGGTCATCGACGTCTCGGTGTAGTCCTAAAACAAAAGGACAAATTTATTCTTTAGACCGGCACAGTTTTTAACCTATAAGTGAATCATTATCTCTGTTTTATGTACCGGTTTCTCGGGGATGGTGCCCACGGCATCTGGTAGAGTCTGATGGTGTCCAGAAGCAGGTTTCTGTGGTGGTGCAGACTTCAGTTAAAATGGGGTCCAGAATGAAGAAGATCCGTCCCTCAAAGTGGGCAAAGCACTGGTGTTTGGGAGAGATTAAAATTGGCAGGGGTTAGGAAATCTGGATGCATTAGATAAAACTGCTGTACCAGGTTTTTTTGTAGGTGGTGGAATCTGTACTCCATGCTCACCTGTAACCCAGTATGCAGGAGCTCAGAGTCCAGCAGGTGATGGGGTCTGCCAGGGTCTTCTTGGATGTAGACTGTAACAACACAAGATAGATTTTGGACAGATTTAAATTCAATTTTCTCTTGGGCGTCTACAAACCCCCAGAAAAGCTGGAGTGTTTGGACCTCGGTGAAAACAACTACAAGAACTTTGAAAAGTTTCTCAAAATCATTAAAAGAGAACTTCAGAAACCTTCAGCTTGACGGTGACTCTTAAAAACTTCCCAGTCTGGATGGAGGAGCAGCTCATCGAAGTGGGGCAGCATCAGATCCTCCCAGGACCTGGTGGTGGTCAGCACATCCAACGCCACGGCTCAACATCTCCGTCATGTTTAGGCGAAAAGCAGAGACATACATGTGCAGCCAAAGGGAGGCATAAAAACCTCGTACAGAATAACAGGACACAAAAAACCATGACAAGTACAGATCTCAGATTTTCACAGAGACTGGAGGGTCAAAAGAAACTAATCAAGAAGAGAAAAAAAACACAAAGAAAACAAACATCTCAGATTTTTACAGAGACTGGAGGGTCAAACAAGAAACAAAAAAACATTTTATGGTTACAGTTCATTGTCCCCCTCATTTAAGTTGAAGCTGTAGAGGAGACGTTGGTGAGGCCTGAAGTTGAAGTTGATGTTGAGGTTGTCCTTGTTGAGTTGGTTTCCTTTTGGAGAACTGAGTGAACTTTGCCGATTTGTTGTTTCTTTAAGAGTTGTTGTTTTGCTTTTTGGATTTTGTTGTTTTAGTGGTGGGCTCAGCAAGTATTTGGTAAAACTTGCAACTGACATTTTTTTGACATTTTCATGCCAACCAAGTTTCATGAAAACAGAAAAAACCTTTTTAAAGTCATAAAACCCTTTTAACCTTGAGTGATGCTGAACCATTCCCTGGTTGGTTGTGAATTTTCTTTTTTGGTTTGGTTTTTATTTAGTGTTTTTAGCATTTCTTGATTTATTGACTGTTGTCGTTAAACTTTTGAGTTAAAACCACCTTTTGTACCTTGTTGGTGGTTTTCCCTTTTGTCATTGAAAGCACCATTTAAACCTTGTATTACCATTGTGTCCCAGTGAGCACCATTTAAACCTTGTTGATTTGTCCTTTTGTCACTGAAAGCACCATTTAAACCTTTTTGTTGTGTCATTGAAAGCACCATTTAAACCTTGTTTGTGTTACCATCACGTCCCTGAAAGCACCTCATGAGCCTTGCTGTCTGTTTCCATATTGTCTTTGAACGCATCGTTGTGAACCTTGTTGATTTGTGGTTGTGTGGCTGAAAACACTTATTAAACCTTGTTTTTGGTTGGTTTGTTGTGTTTTGATCGTTGAACCTTGTGGTGTTGCATCTTTGCATCAGAGTATTATAACTGTTTCAGCTGTTGTGTTTCAATAGAGACATTCACCTACCTTTTTGATAAAATAACCCACCTTATGGCTGAAATGTTTTTATCGTTCGACTGGGACGTCGGACACACTTCTCCAGCTGGGCTCTTTTCTAGAGGACATCAGGATTTGTTCTGAAAAATAACATATAAAACTATGCCTTTACAGGCACAGAAAATGAGTATGATTGTTACAGACAGAAACACACAAATCTGTACAGTTAAACATCAGAAAAGGCTGCAGCTTCACTTAAGAGCTAATATTCTCCTGCATCCACATCCTTGAGTCACCTGCAAACAACAAAATACTCACAAAATACACAGCTGTAGCATCACCTACTGGTTTTCGAACAGAGGTTATAGTCACGACATTGGAAACACTGACCCAGCCTTACATGTAATCAACATAAAAACAGGCATAGATCGAGCTTAGGTGGGCCTTAACTTTGGTAGAACAGCTGAGGCACACCCACGTCACATTGCGCCTTTGTGAAAACGATTTAATAACCAGAGAAAAGTTGTTTGTGGAGTTGAAGCATTCAGACATTTGGGTGACAATAGGACAGTGTGTTAAGTGGTGTTCCCCATCACATCTTACCTGCAGCACAAGGATGCCTGACTTCGTCTCTTAGAGGTGATCTAGATCCTTCCTGAAGACATTGGTGGTTGCCAGGTTCAACACTGAAGATGCCCACTTCTGTGATGGTTGGGGAAAAGGAGAGAGACACACATACAAATGCAGAAAATACTCAACTTAAAGACAGTGAAGGTGAGGTGCAGCATAAGAAAATCTGTTTGAAACTGAATATGGATGAAGTTATCAGAATGCAGGACCTGGTTTCTTACATGCTTTCTTGTGGTTACTTTGGTGAAAACATAACGTTACCACAATGAAAAGTTCATCTTACCTTCAACAAGATGACCACCCTTGGATTTCCCAGACGGAACAGGAAGGCGGCACTTTGAGTTTCTGCAGCAACAGTTCCTCCAGGAGAAGAGTGGTCACCTTGTCAGACCTGCTGATGTTCGGAGGAAAACAGACATACATACATATGCACTCAAAGAAACATGGCCAAACATACAGAAAATAAATCAGTTTAAAAAAAAAAAAAAGTACAACACATGCAGATCATGACAAGCACAGTTCAAGGATTCCATTTCAGAGATTCAAAGGTTCACAAAAATACAAAGAATAAATAAAAATAAGAAAAACTACAGTTTTAACAAAAACAGTTGGAGGATCTACACAGTTTGTTTATTGTCCTCGTTCTGTTTAGTGTTGACAGTTACATCTGATAGAAACAATGCGCAAATGTTGCTGTCTTGTTGTTTTTTCCGTTGGATCCTTTGGAAGCACTTTGACGGTTGTTGCGATGTTGGTGGTTTTGAAACTTAGTTTTAGTTGATAGTGATTTTGCTGAAGCTGCTTTGACAAACCTTTTGAGAGCAGACTTTTAACATACCGTCTTTGCTTGTTTTAAGAACCAGTTTTTTTAAGCACCTTTTAAACCTTATATTTTGGGTTTAAGATCAAGTCCTTGGAAGCACCTTTTAAAACTTTTTGGGGGTTTGAGGTAAAGTATATGAAAGTACCTTTTGAAGCTTTTTTGGTTCGGGACTAAGGCTTTGAAAACACCTTAAAAAATTTTTTCTTTAAAATTAAATCTTTGAAAGCACCTCTGTTTGCGATCAATCCTTGAAAAGCAACTTTTGAGCCCTTTTTTGTTTGAGTAAAAGTCTTTGAAAGCACCTTTTTTGAAGCCTTTTTTTGAGAACAAGTCTTTGAAAGCACCTTTAGAACCATGTTTCTGGGTTTGAGATCAAGTCTTTTAAAGCACCTTTAAGAACCTTGAATTTGGTTTGAGATCAAGTTTTTGAAAGCACCCTTTTAACCTATTTTGGTTTTTGGTTTGAGATCAAGATTTTTAAAGTACCTTCAAACCTTTTTCTGGTTTGAGATCAAGTTTTTGAAAAGCACCTTCTGAACCATGTTTCTGGGTTTGAGAGCAAGTCTTTGAAAACACCTTTTTGGAACCTTGTTTTTGGTTTGAGATCAAGTTTTTTAAAGCACCTTTTTGACCTTGTATTTGGTTTGAGATCGGGATTTTTAAAGTACCTTTCAAACCTTTTTCTGGTTTGAGATCAAGTTTTTGAAAAGCACCTTTTTTAAGAACCTTTTTTTTTTTTTGTTTGAAATCATACCTTGAAAAGCACCTTCTGAACCATGTTTCTGGGTTTGAGAACAAGTCTTTGAAATAACCTTTTGAACCATGTTTCTGGGTTTGAGATCATGTCTTTTTAAAGCACCTTTTTGGAACCTTGTTTTTTAAAGCACCTTTTGGACCTTGTTTTTGGTTTGAGATCAAGATTTTGAAAGCACCTTTTGTTACCTTGTATTTGGTTTGAGATCAAGATTCTGTAAGCACCTTTCAAGCCTTTTTTGGTCTTAGATCAAGTTTTTGAAAAGCACCTTTTTAGAATATTTTTTTTGTTTTGAAATCATACCTTGCAAAGCACCTTCTGAACCATGTTTCTGAGTTTAAGAACAAGTCTTTGAAAGCATCTTTTAAACCCTTTTGTTTGAGAACAAGTCTTTGAAAGCACCTTTCGAACCTTTTTTGTTTGAGAACAAGTCTTTGAAAACACCTTTGGAACCATGTTTCTGGGTTTGAGATCATGTCTTTTTAAAGCACCTTTTTGGAACCTTGTTTTTGGTTTGAGATCAAGTTCTTTAAAGCACCTTTTGGACCTTGTATTTGGTTGGAGATCAAGATTTTGAAAGCACCTTTCAAGCCTTTTTTGGTTAAATATAAAGATTTTTAAAGCACCTTTTAAGCCTTTTTTGGTTCGAGATCAAGTTTTTGAAAAGCACCTTTTTAGAATATTTTTTTTGTTTTGAAATCATACCTTGGAAAGCACCTTCTGAACCTTGTTTCTGGGTTGAGAACAAGTCTTTGAAAGCACCTTTTGAACCCTTTTTTTTTAGAACAAGTCTCTGAAAGCACCTTTGGAACCATGTTTCTGGGTTGGGAACAAGTCTTTGAAAGCACCTTTGGAACCTTGAATTTGGTTTGAAATCAAGTCTTTTTAAAGCACCTTTTTGGAACCTTGTTTTTGGTTTGAGATCAAGTTCTTTAAAGCACCTTTTGGACCTTGTATTTGGTTGGAGATCAAGATTTTGAAAGCACCTTTCAAGCCTTTTTTGGTTAAATATAAAGATTTTTAAAGCACCTTTTAAGCCTTTTTTGGTTCGAGATCAAGTTTTTGAAAAGCACCTTTTTAGAATATTTTTTTTGTTTTGAAATCATACCTTGGAAAGCACCTTCTGAACCTTGTTTCTGGGTTGAGAACAAGTCTTTGAAAGCACCTTTTGAACCCTTTTTTTTTTAAGAACAAGTCTCTGAAAGCACCTTTGGAACCATGTTTCTGGGTTGGGAACAAGTCTTTGAAAGCACCTTTGGAACCTTGTTTTTTGGTTTGAAATCAAGTCATGAAAGCACCTTTTGAACCGTGTTTCTGGATTTGAGATTGGAAAACACCCCTCAAACCTCTGAGTTTGAAATCAAGATGATCACATATAAAAATAAGGTGATCACCTACCCTCAGAAAGATGACCAACCTTACAGCAGAATCCATGTCAATGTTGTCACGGTGTTCTTGAAGTTCTCGTTGTCCTTCTTGTAGTTCCTCTGGATCTGTTGGTCTTAATTCGTGAGGTTTTTGCAGTTTTAACATTAGCATGATCCTAATACTATGAAAGAATAGGAGTTTAACTGGACATATCAATAAAGCACAGTTGAATACTGTGCACTTGACAAGTTTAGCTGGGTTCATTTTCAGCATAGTTATCCTTACAGTTTTGACAGCTGTTACTGCCACAGCATCAAAGTTAACATTACTGGTTTTTCGTCTTCATGTCACTCCAGACTAAAAAACATTTTATCATTAGGGTTTTTTTGGAGTGTGATCATCATATTTAAGTCAAATGTAAAAGGAAAAAAAACAGACCCAGTCCTGTTCAGAGGTTTCGGCGTTGACACACAGGGTCCACATCCGGTCTTCTTCTACTCCTTTGGTTCTTCTGAGTGGTCTTCTTGTTCTCCGTGATAGTACTGCTGAGAAAAAGCTTTGATTGTTTGGTTTATGCCATTTTTGACTGAGTAGAGGCAATTTATTTTTAGGCTTGATGGTGCTCTTGTTAGATTAGGTGCTTTTGTCAAACTAAAAAGGTGCTTTTGTCAAATTAAAAGTGCTTTTGACATACCTTTTGAGACCAGACCTTTAACATACCGTCTTTGCTTGTTCAAGAACCAGCTTTTGAAAGAAACCTTTTAAACCTTGTTTTTTGTTTTTAAGATCAAGTCTTTGGAAGCAACTTTTACAAATCTTTGTAGAGCTTGAAATCAAGTCTTTGAAAGCACGTTGAGAACCTATTTCTGGGTTTGGATCAAGTCATGAAAAGCAACCTTTTGAACCTTGTTTCTGGATTTGAGATCAAGTTTTGGAAAACACCCCTCAAACCTTTTTTTTTTTTTTGAGTTTTAAATCAAGATGATCACATCCACAAACAAGAAGATGTTCACCTACCCTCAGAAAGATGACCAACCTTACAGCAAAAGCCATGTCAACGTTGTCATGCTGTTCTTGAAGTTCTCGTTGTCCTTCTTGTAGTTCCTCTGGATCTTCTCGTAAACTTTTTGAGGTTTTTGCATTTTAACATTAGCATGATCCTAATATTATTAAAGAATTGAAGTTTAGCTGGACAAATCAATAAAGCACAGTTGAAAACTGTGCACTTGACAAGTTTAGCTGGGTTCATTATCAGCATAGTTATCCTTACAGTTTTGACAGTTGTTACTGCCACTGCATCAAAGTTAACATTACTGGTTTTTCGTTTTCATGTCACTCCAGACTAAAAAACATTTTATCATTAGTGTTTTTTTGGAGTGTGATCAATTTTAAGTCAAATGTAAAAAGAAGAAAAAAACAGACCCTGTTCAGAGGTTTTCTTCTACCTGGGTACTGGTCCAGGTGTAGCGCAGACATCTTCACCCTGCTTCTTCCATGTCTTTCTGGTGTCACCACGCTGATGCCGATGGCCCCATCATTCTTCTTATATCTTCAGGTTGTACTTGCTGCGTTAGCTCACAGCACAATGCACAACTTACACTTAATAGAAATGCTAAACTGGTCTACAAGGTCAAAATAAAGCACAGCAAAATACTGTGCACTAGAGTTTAGCAGGGTTTGTTTTCAGTCTAATTATCCTTACATCAGCCTTGAATCCCTATCTTTGTAACAGCCACTGCGGCTCCTGTTTCCATCATTAACATTACTGGGTTTTCATTTTTGTCGTCATTCATTTCAAGAGTGTCAAAATAAAGCACAGCAAAATACTGTGCACTTGAGTTTAGCAGGGTTTGTTTTCAGTCTAGTTATCCTTACAACAGCCTTGAATCCTTATCTTTGTAACAGCCACTGTAATTAACATTACTGGGTTTTCATTTTCATATTCACTCATTTTAAGAGTGAAAACAACAGTTTCAAGACAAATTAAGGAAAAAAAACCAGCAGTATGAAAAAAAAAATCAACCTGATTGATGTCCTTCAAACGGGTCTTTGCATAGGGCAGCCATTCCTCGTTGAAGATCTTCACACCTTTCGGAGGTGTTCTTATATCTTCATTTTCTTCTTTGACCGAAAATACATCGGGGAAATTTGAGGTAAAATGGGTTCATGCACTGGGCAGCCATCCCTCGTTGAAGATCTTCACACCTTTCGGAGGTCTTCTTATATCTTCATTTTCTTCTTTGACCAAAAAACACGTCGGGGAAATTTGAGGTAGTTTGGGGCGACGAGGAGGAGTATCCACTTGGGCAGAGAAACGCTGCTTTCCAAAAACGCATTGCCGAAATCAGACCTAATCCTTGTTACGCATCCCAACTATTTTAAAGTTTTCCCTCAGGAAGTTAAATTTTAATTTGAGTGAACTCTCATTTTTGTTTTGGTAAATTTGTTGATTTACACGTTTTTGAGGACCGAGTTGCTATTTTTTATTAAATCTGATAGTAGACTTGTTTTGGGGGTCTATATTGCTTGTTTTTGTGGTTTTGGAAAAGAACAGTTTCTCTCCACAATTGCATCACCAAAACTAAACAAAAATCTGCTTCTCTGGAAGAGAACAATTTCTCTCCACAGTTGCATCACCAAAGCAGACCAAAACTAGACCAAAACCTGCAACTCCGGAAGTGAACACTTTCTCTCCACAATTGCATCACCAAAACTAGACCAAAACCTGCTACTCGGGCAGAGAACAACTGCACTGCTTCATCGTTCATGGTGGGGGTTCTTGTTTTTGTTGGTGCGGTTGTTGTCAAACCAAAAGCAAACTGACCTCCAGTGTCCCTCGTTGATGGTCTGTCCGTGTAGTGAAGTAGTCAATGTCTTACCTTACATGGTCCAGGCGTTGGCTGGTCATGAGTTCTGCCTCAGTTTGACCTGATCTGGCGTAATTTCAGCTCCTGGTTAACACACAGAGAAATACACAACCATCAATTTATTTATGACCTATATGCCATTTATAAATTATTTAAATATTAATAAACTATCTGCTTACCATTCATAAATGGTCAATTTACCATTTATAAGTTATGGTTATTGTAAAGTGTTATCAGTCATTTTATACAGCTCATGTTTGCATGATGGTTGGCAGCCATGCTCCAAATAAGACCATTTAAAGACCATTTTCAAGCCTCATCTTTATTTTCTTTCAAGGCTTATAAAGTTGCATCCCTGCCTCAGTCTCACCTTTGGCCTCAGTTGAGTGTAGTCATCTGAGAGGACATGAAGTTAGCTGGGGTCTGAGGAACATGCTGGAAAAAAAAACAAACAAACAAACACAGAAGCACAGTTAGTACACACCAACAACAGCACTTTCTACTGCAGACTCAGGGTACACTAAGACAGATCTGAATAAGCAGTTTTGCTTTTTCACACTGGGCTTTGAGATCTTATCGTCTTTTAATACAGTCAGAAAAATAAGAAAAAGGCCAAATGCAGTCTTCTGAACATTATATTCATGGCACCATCATGTAAACCTTAAAACAAACTTATTCATTCAAGTAAAACACCTAAATGTTTTTATAGGTGTCATGGATTCATGTTTAGGGTAGCTGTCAGAGGATTTTAAGGTCCAGTGGCCTGAATAACGCCATCTGCTGGACATTTAGTGTACACACACACACACCATCTGCAAGCTACAACTTGATGCCGGAGTGGAAATTTATTGGAAAAAGTCTTGTGTTTAACTTTGTGTAGTGCTTAAACACGTTAGGCCTGTATGATAATCCCATGAAAATAAAAGCATTTTAAATATGAAAGCGTGCCTAAGAACATTTTGTTCAAACACTAGCTCAGTAGAGATTGTATATGCCTCTAGATTCTTCAATATAAAAATCAATCATTAAGCTTTTAAAGCTTTGCATCTTTTTGGCTCAATTTAAGGAAAAAAAACAAACAAAAAACAACAACCATATGAGTCGAATTTTTCGAGTAAATTTCGGCGAAGCGCGTATCGAAGCTTGAGTTGATGACGTATGTGATAACGTTTGAAGCCGCCGGTGTTATGCCGTGGATTGCATCCCCTCTACTCATAAGCTTCTTAAAGTGGGAGAAAATGATCTTATATTTAAAACGAAACACGAGTATTAGATCCTGACATGGCAAATGGAGCAGCAAACTTTCCCGCTGTTTTTATGCGTCTAAAAAATGCACATAGAGAAGTGTACTTGGGTATATAAACTGTACAGTACGATGTTAAGGTAGAGAACATTATATTTTCGGGACAGCAAATATTCCCAATCAGAGGGCCGTTGTTTTCGGTTTATCTGGACAACCTGAACAAAATCATTAAAGGCATACACTTTTTAATTCATCCAATGGTAGGGAAAACTTGGATTATTTAGCCTTGTTCGGTACTTTCAACCGCGCTTCCGTCAGGGGGTGCATTTTACGGCAGGGGTGCAATCTACGGCAGAACACCGGTCGTACCACGTGACTCATTCAGGAACCGGCTCGCGGTTTTGGCGGGTGATTTAAAATCTAACGGGCAGCGAAACGCGACGGAGTACCGCTAAAAGTCTTGTCGAAAAGTTGTTTTTTTAATGAAAATGAATGAAATATTAACGTGTTCGATGCTGTCCCCGTAACAAACGCACAGTCACAAACCGAGTTATACACAGGCACATTCACATCACAACTGTCTCCATTACTATTTATGTCCTGTTCCCCTTTTCACCCTGCTACTGTGTCGTAAAGACAGACAAAATATCAATAACTTAATAATTCCTGTATCGATATCTCAAAACACATGGCGTCACATTCATTCATTCATTTATTCAATTCAGAGATTCACACACCAAAAGGGGTGTCTCTGATAATCGCTCTGCCTGTTTTACATTTATTTTCCACGATGGCACAGTTGAGCAAATGAAGTTTCAGACCAGAGTAAAACAAATGCATGGAAATAATGATTCAAGAGGCTTCATGTCACGATCACCAACTGAGTCCTTACCTGTGCTCTGGACGAAGGTGTTGCTTCCTCTCAGTTTGCTGGCGAATGGACCGATAGCTTCAGGTGACCCTCTTTTAAGCCTGTGACCACTCCCACGGGGCGTAATTAATTACATAATTTCAAACAAACCGAAATTTTCTCACCATCTAAAAGCAGTTTATTCCTCTAAACTCTTAATCCATCCGCAATCACTTATTTTACACTTTTATATTCACTTAATTTCATCATATTTGTTCATTTCTGAACCACGTGACCGTCATTTCGTATTTACTCTGTGGAAATCCACCGCCTCGGTTTGAGTGTCCCACTGAGCAAAAGACGTATATTAGACGTCTAGTCTAAATTTTTTACTTCATTTCAACGTCGGGATTCGGTCTATTTTTAGACGTATAAATTTATACGTCATTTCAACGTCTACATATGGTGGAGCACGCTCACGTGATCCACCGTGCAACCACTTCGGGTAGATTCTAATTCCGCCAAGAGCGAAGTAGTCCGTGATAAAAGTTATCGGCATAGCCGCAATACTACGAGATGAGTGACAAAAAGTATTTGGTAGCTCTGCAAGAGCCCAGCTTAACACCCGTATGGAGATCGTACCATAATCGGACCATAACATGAAAACGGCTTCAAATTGTGGACCGCACAACATCCGGCTGAAGCATTGCGCTTTGTACACACTCGACCTCACGACCGTCTGAGTACACCAGACGTTCCAGGAGTCGCGGAGTTCGAGAGTTATACATTCTGCTGAAAAGAGGTGGGTGCTGAAGGAAATATTATAGAAAATGTTTATTTTTGCAAGCTTTGGTCCTCCCACCGTCGTGCATCATGATGCGTGACGGTGAAATGCATTTTCAGCAAATGTTAAACTCGAGTTCGCATGTAGCCTGGTTGCTACTACGAGGGCTAGCTTGTGGCTAGTTTAGCCAGCATTAAATAGTCCATGCTAACGTGTGTTGTCATGAAAGTAAATAGCGGCCTGCTCTCTCTGTTGGAGCCAAGTTTAAAAGCTGCTAGTTAGGCTATCCATTTAATTAGAAAATGAAGCCTATTTTGATGCCAGTACTGTTGTTTTTGTTTATCCAGTGGTATTTTTTCATATAATTAAATTTGTGTTAAACTGTAATTGTCATAGATTGTGTTTTCACTATGTGTGGTAGAAATGGGAAATAGAAATTAGTTGAATTATTCCAATATTATTTTGTTCATGCATTAGCAGTGCTATAGGAAATGGTAATAGTAAAAATCTAAAAGTACTGGTATCGACATGTTTTTTACCAAGAGCAAAAGGTATTCATTATGCATTATGTCCTGCTTCACAAGTTGCCAATTGTACTAAAAAACCAAAACAATTTTATAATGGTTGATCTACAAGCTCACACTGTTATTAACATTATTGTTTTTCTACTTTCTTTTTTTCATGTGATTTCTTTCCAGCCAAATTGAATATGGCCTCTAATTATTTGAAAGAGTGGCGGAGAAAAAGAGCTAGGGAGGGTGATTTCATGGATGAATTTTTGAATTGGTTTCAAGGTAAGGATTTATCAGGTTTAGCAGTGGTTTTTAAGTAGGGTGGGGGCTATTTTAAAATAGTGCAACAGCATATGATTTTGTGTTTAACAGCCAAAGTTAAGCACCACACTCATCATCCATTTATTGTCTCGTTCTCGGATTTTGCAGCAAGGAAGAGGGTTTATTCCTACCCAATGCCTGACAAAAGTAAAAGTGGCATAACTACAGAACAAAATGTTGTTATGTAATGTATTGTAATTATTGAATTGAATGTGGTTGTGGAAACACTTTTGGAAATCTGCGATGAATTGAAATCGCTCAACCAGCAGGGGGACATTGAAGATGAGGGTGAGCAGATACGTCAGTTGCCGTTAAGGACTTTGGAGGAGGCTCAGCGCGTGTCGTTGGAAATCAGTAGGCACCCCAGCGTAAAACATTTACTGGTAAGTCAAATAGAGATGCTAAAAATGATAGAAATCTATACATTAGACACTCTTGATAATTTGATTATATCATACAGATAAAACAACGGTCACACCTTGGGGGGAAGGACATTAAGACCTGCACACGCAGGATCCTGGACATGTATGAATAAGACAGCAAGACAATGTTGTTAATATAATCATGTATTGTTGGTGTTTATCAAGTCTTTTTAGTGAATTGCAAGAGTTAGCAGTATTAAGGTGCGTTCACACAGGCACTTGCGCAACGGCAGCGAGGGTCTCTCTGAGGTTTTAGGGACTTGTTCAGCAAGTAAAGAGCAGCGCTGGACACGGTATCCGACGAGATCGAGGGGAAACCTAGAGCGGGTGTGACGTAATGCACAACGCGAATTGATGGTGGCAAAGTGACACGTTTTAGGACACAAGACAGGACAAGTTGCGTTGCCTGTCCGGTGTGAACGCACCTTAAGAGATTTATTTGTCTTTGATATCCATTTCAGAATTTTACACAATGACGTGCAGAGGAACTACAACCTCCTGGGTGGAGAACGCCAGGGGAAAAAAAGCTTAAAGAAAACTGCTTTCTTCACAGTTGTTCTTGGTAAATGAATTATATCCCTGCAAGTTATTACTTATTCTTGGTCATGTTACTGACTCATTTAAAGCCTGAAGCTGTAAAAAAGTGAAGAATCCTTCCGGACAATACTAGATAATTTCTACACTTACTATGATTCAAGTTTCTTTTGTTTTTTTATCTTTTTGCAGAGTCTGTTCGCACTAACTTCCCGACGGCAACGGAGGAACTGGTCGCAGCATCGTTTGGGGACCATTTGAAACAGGCACCAGCTCGATGTGGTGGGAGGGGCACCACCAGAACACCACCCTGCTAATTTAAAAAATATATATATATCTTAAAATTGTTAATATTTATAGTTCATTTCAGTATTAGCATTAGTTAAATTTTTCTTTGTTGTTGTTGTTGTTCTTTATACTTTGTAGCTATGTTTTTATATAGATAAATAGATTTTTTTTTCTTTTTTAAATGTTCGTTTAACTAGATGTGAAATTTAATTTTTTTCTTTCCCACTCCATGACTGTGATGGTTATATTATGAGTAAAAAATGTACTGTGATTTCAATTACAGTGGACTGATGGTTGCCAAATGTAGATCAGTGTTAAATTATGAATGAGCATGACTGTAGAAGCTAAATATTCTAGAAGGTCCAGAAAGAGAAGCAACATTGCCGAAATAGAACATCCTGGGGGTACGTGTATCAAGGTTAGCAGCAGGTAACTTTTGGTGTAGAGAATCTGGCTCCACAGATGGTGTTTCCTGTGAATACTTTCATCAATTTACATATATCAGATGCTTATGGTAATATGCATTGTTGATATTTAGTAAATTTATTAAAATATTTACAAGACACGATTGTGCCTTCAGACGTCCGTTGGACCTGTAGTCTAAAAATGGTTTAACAGTGGTATAGAAATGAAAGTTAAATAGACTCGTTCGGTCAGCGCCGTAGGCTGACCGGGGACCTGCGGGCTCCAGCGGACCGTCCGCACGCGGGGAGGCTCGCCCGGTCCCCGCTGGGTAGGCAGATTTAGACCAGATGTCTAATAAACGTTTAATCAATGTCTATGTCTATACCTGGGTTTATATTTGGTAGAAGCATTAACGTCTAACATAAAGACGTTTAAATGAAAACGTCTATTGGACATCATTTCAACGTTATAGACGGAACAATGTAGAACAAACACGTTTAAACAACGTATAAATCAAAATGTTTAAACAACGTATAAATGTCGACGGAAAAACTTTCATTTCTATACCTCTGTTATACCAAATTTAGACTAGACGTCTAGTCTAAATTTAAACGTATATTAGACGTATAATCAACCTCAAAATGCTTGCTGGGCAGATGTCTAACAAATGTTTAATCAACGTCTATGTCTATACCTGGGTTTATATTTGGTAGAAGCATGAACGTCTAACATAAAGATGTTTAAATGAAAACGTCTATTGGACGTCATTTCAACGTTATAGACGGAACAATTTATGAACAAACACGTTTAAACAACGTATTAATTTCGACGTTGAAAAAACTTTCATTTCTATACCTCTGTTATACCAAATTTAGACTAGACGTCTAGTCTAAATTTAGACGTATAATCAACCTCAAAATGCTCGCTGGGATAGTAGTAATATTTCCACATTCATTGAAAAAAATGGGTCAAGGGATGGAAAGTTGGGATAGCCACTTTAAAACGGGGTGAGTATAGCGGCATAGTTAAGAATAGTTTGTTGTAGTATGACATGGAACAGTAAAGAAAGTACAGTTAGGTATTCTTCAGAGCAGTTACATGTATTTTAACATTGGAATGGAGAGTAAAGTAAACTAAGTGAAGAAAAGGAGTGTGTGGTATCATAAAGCATTGTGTTGTGCAGAATAATCAAGTACAGTATGATATACCTGATTGTATGGTACTGTGGTAAAGTACAGTATAGTTTTTTATAGAATAGTTAAGTATTGTATTTAAAGTACACTAAAAACCAGAAACATATACAAATATATAGTGTACACATGCCGTAAGCATCTAAATTTCTAATCAGCCAATCACATGGCGGCAACTTAGTGCATTTAGGCATGTAGACATGGTCAAGACAATCTCCTGCAGTTCAAACCGAGCATCAGTATGGGGAAGAAAGGTGATTTGAGTGACTTTGAACGTGGCATGGTTGTTGGTGCCAGAAGGGCTGGTCTGAGTATTTCAGAAACTGCTGATCTACTGGGATTTTCACGCACAACCATCTCTAGGGTTTACAGAGAATGGTCCGAAAAAGAAAAAATATCCAGTGAGCGGCAGTTCTGTGGGCGGAAATGCCTTGTTGATGCCAGAGGTCAGAGGAGAATGGCCAGACTGGTTCGAGCTGATAGAAAGGCAACAGTGACTCAAATAACCACCCGTTACAACCAAGGTAGGCAGAAGAGCATCTCTGAACGTGCAGTACGTTGAACTTTGAGGCAGATGGGCTACAGCAGCAGAAGACCACACCGGGTGCCACTCCTTTCAGCTAAGAACAGGAAACTGAGGCTACAATTTGCACAAGCTCATCGAAATTGGACAATAGAAGATTGGAAAAACGTTGCCTGGTCTGATGAGTCTCGATTTCTGCTGCGACATTCGGATGGTAGGGTCAGAATTTGGCGTCAACAACATGAAAGCATGGATCCATCCTGCCTTGTATCAACGGTTCAGGCTGGTGGTGGCGGTGTCATGGTGTGGGCAATATTTTCTTGGCACTCTTTGGGCCCCTTGGTACCAATTGAGCATCGTTGCAACGCCACAGCCTACCTGAGTATTGTTGCTGACCATGTCCATCCCTTTATGACCACAATGTACCCAACTTCTGATGGATACTTTCAGCAGGATAATGCGCCATGTCATAAAGCTGGAATCATCTCAGACTGGTTTCTTGAACATGACAATGAGTTCACTGTACTCAAATGGCCTCCACAGTCACCAGATCTCAATCCAATAGCGCATCTTTGGGATGTGGTGGAACGGGAGATTCGCATCATGGATGTGCAGCCGACAAATCTGCGGCAACTGTGTGATGCCATCATGTCAATATGGACCAAGCTCTCTGAGGAATGCTTCCAGCACCTTGTTGAATCTATGCCACGAAGAATTGAGGCAGCTCTGAAGGCAAAAGGGGGTCCAACCCATTACTAGCATGGTGTACCTAATAAAGTGGCCGGTGAGTGTATATAGTGTACACATGCCGTAAGCATCTAACTTGTGTGAACTAGACCAGCAGGGAAACTGGGAGCAATCTACTTGGGTAGGGTCAGCATTAAACTGACCTGTACTTGTTTAGGACATCGTTTGTAAGAAACTTGAAGTCATCTCTTGTGCAGAGGTTTGTTTTAGCTGTACACAATGCTCACAGTTTTTACACCAGATAATCTCAGATGCATGTGAGCTACATTGGTATCAGTTTTATATAGTAACAATCTGGCGCTAAAAATAGTCTAGGGAATAAAATGTGTTTCTAAATAAAGCCAAATGTGACACGAAACAATGATCTGTTCTAGTGTGATTTATGCTGAGCTGTGTTACATATGACGTTCGGGGACTCCTCTCCAGCACACACGGCCTATAATTAAAATGTTGCACTCTGACATACTGTAAATGTCAGCCTATAGCCATACATGTGCATGTGTGTGAAACCTCAGGCTCCACAGGGATTGTTTTCAACACTAGGAAGAAGTGTGTGTATGTTTGTGCATGTGTGCGAGGTCGAGCTGGGAGCTGCTGGAAGGATGGATAAGGAGGACGGACAGAGGGAAGGAGTGAAGAGATAGAGAGAAAGGAGGAGGAGGAGGAAGGAAAAAAAAGGGTATGCGCGTCATTCTAACACGCAATGATTGGTGGGAGCTAGGAGGAGGAGGAGGAGGAGAGCACGAACACTCTCACAGTGAAGGGTTTCATGCAGCACTACAGCAAGGTTCTGCATATCTGCTCCAACAGTATTTGTTATATAACAGATGTTATTCTGTTTTGACCCACCTCTTGCACCTCATACTATGGCTTTGTGTCTTTTAAATGGTCTCTTTTAAAGTTGTATACACTATATTTACATTTATTTACATAAAATGGAACCAATTCAGACCTGCTGTTATATTTTCAACTTAATGCGCCAAAGTCCAAAACATGGTGTTCCTTTGTTTAGACTTTCCCTGAAGTCGGACATAACTAGGACAAAAAACAAATAAAAAGGTTTACTTGAATAAAAGAACGATTTCGGAATAAATTCTATTTCTGTTTGTCTTAAGATTCATTGGTTAGAATTTATGTTGTTTTTACTTTAAATACAGCCCTGTCTCCTCGAATCTTAATGGAAAAAAATCATACAGTATGTTTACATATTGATGAATAAATCAATTTATCACATTACTCTAACTGACACCAGACTTTTAGAAAACATGTTAACATGTTAATCCAATTAAAATCCAATAATTGGTCTTCTTAGTTGGACTAACATATATAGAAAATGCAGATTTTGATTTTCTTTCTCATGTTTACACCTCAGTTGAACAAAGACTTGCTACTGAGCATGGTCCAGTGCAGGAGCACCATGACTGGAAGTTGAATAGCACAGATGCATTGCTAAGAAGCCAGGCAGTACACAAAATCTAGAAAAAGAAAGGAGGTTGAATAGCACAAAACTTTCCTATTGTACTAAGAAACGGTACAGAGATGTAAAAGTGACAGTATCTTTATTGGTCAACGCACATCCTGTTAACCTCTTGATGATTGTTTTGACCCATAACTGATCAACTGGTAGACCACCTGAAAGTAACAAGATGAAAGGAGACATGTTGCCACCTACAGTAGCAGAGGCAAACACGCTTCTTTCTATAAAAGGTTTCATGCCAGGTACAACTCAAACCAAAACTAGACCTTTACTTGTTATAGCCTACAGGGTAGGTTGAAACACATGCCGAAGTCAGAAGCAGCAATCACAGAAAAGAAGAAAAAGATCCCACACCTTGCATGAAGAGGTTTATTTAAATACAAAGAAAATACACATTATTGTCTTTCTTGTGAGAAACTCAAATCCACTTTCGCTTTCATTTGGAAATGTGTGTGCCTGTGCTTGTGTTTGCTATGTGTGTTCAAACTAGTTTTCAGAGACAAACTTTCTTTCTTGGTGGTTTGCATCCATTATGAATACAATGTAAGTATATTTACAGAATTAAATAGCTGTATAAGTAACACATTTTTGTATGCTAGATTTTGCCATCATAGCTTTCAATTTTTAGACTACATGCTTTGAAATGTATCATAATTAAAATTTAATAAAATTAAAGTTATATAATTTTATCTGTGATGATCCACTTAACAGAAGCAGGTAGCATTTCTATCTTAACAATTCCAACCCCGGTTGTGGTACTGCATGGTGAATCAGTTCAGTTATTTTCAATTTTTTGTTCTTGTTGCTTATGATGTACCATGACACATAGGAACAAATGGTTAAATCCACGGGTGTTCATTTAAATAACCAGAAACCAATATCTGCATCTGGGTAATCCAGTAGTTGTCAGTGGATAATAAATGGGGCTAATATTTGGTGTTTGGTGAGCTATAGACGGGTTTCTGTGCAACGTCATTGCAGGTATGTGCGCGCAGCCAGGGGGCAGAAAGCAGGACCTTTATTGGTT
Organism: Xyrichtys novacula; assembly: GCA_962446985.1. Taxonomy (NCBI): domain Eukaryota; kingdom Metazoa; phylum Chordata; class Actinopteri; order Labriformes; family Labridae; genus Xyrichtys; species Xyrichtys novacula. The sequence continues at coordinate 16,525,712 of OY660874.1, read as the reverse complement.
TACTAGCGGAGTCAACAGAGAAAGAAAATGACGAGGAGCTGTTGTGCTGTAAACTGCACGAATCCGTAAAACAAACAATCGGCAAACATTATGACCCTGCTCCTGATATTAGAAACATCTAAAACATCACAACCTGGTAAACTGAGTGAAATTCATGTTAATTTTAGCAATTTTTCAATGAAATGACATTTTATTGCAGTTGTGTCAGGGAGAACTTGCAAACAATACAGCATCTTCATTGATATTAGTTAACTCTGAAGCAGGCTTATGCCCCCTGGTTGCGCGCGCACCTAGTATTGTTTGTACACATGAAACCTGTCTATATCTCAAAAATAGCAGACTTATTAAAAATTCAGATTACTTGTTATATGGTTAAATCAACAGTGAGAACATTTATCATGTTTTATCTGCAGAAAAGGCATCCAGAAGGCACTTTTGGATTAGACATTTTTTAATAGTGGCGAATATCAAGTGTAGGCTATACTGTAGGCATCCATCTATCAATAAAGACATTTTTCATATGATTTCCTCTGCAAAGGCACAAAAAAGCCTTTAAAAATGTTTAATCCAAAAAAGGTTACTTTAATAAATAAATAATATATATTTTTAATTTTAACATTTGAAAATATCCGGGGGTAATTCACCCCCTTGCCCCCCTCTCGGTGCGCCACTGTAAACCCATTTCAGTGAGGTAGAGATTAATACAAAAAAGGTTAAATAAGGTGCTCCTGATCCTACAAAACCCACAATGCACCCTTGTGGAACCCTTCATTTCCTGTGTGTTGAAGGCTCACCCTGAGCGCGCGTCTTGACGGCGTGTGGAGCCCCCCATTCTCAAATGAGGGCCGCGCGCTCCCGCCGCAAGAGCAGTGAACGCGCTTGAGGGGCTGCGGTCCCATTGACGGTTCCGTCTCCCTGACAGCAGCATCAGCATCAGCATAAGCGGCGGCGCTGCAAAACAAGAAGAGTCCGCCTCGCCCCGCAGACACACGGCCAGCCGGCCCACCGGACCAAGCGGACAGACCCGAGCGGAGACCCGAGCCGCCTTCAGGGGGACCCCCCCTCTCAGCCCGGCCTGAGGGAAGGCAGCGACATCCTCCTCCTTCCGTGTGCCAGCATCCCGACTGACCGCCGGAGAGATGGGCTCCCCGTGAAACGGAGGTGGTGGAGGGGAGAGGCGGGCGGGCGGGCGGTGGGAGGGGGGTGGGGGGAGAAGACAGCGGAGCAGCAAGAGGGAGAAGGAGGAGAGGCTGAAAACCGGGAATCACAGCGCCAAACCACCACCACCGACACCGCTGCCACGACCATTACCGGAGCTATAGCCCCGACACTGCTGCTGCTGCTGCCGCCGCCGCCCTGGGTGCCCCCCACCACCGCCATGGGAACTCCGCATCAGTCGCTCCAACCGCCGCTTCATCCGTGGGCCATGTCGTGATCCGTGGGCTCCGCCAGCGGGTTTTCTATCCGTGATCCCGACCGAGGCGAAGAGGAGGAAGAGGAGGGAGGGAGGAGAACGCAGGGATAGAAGGTGGTGGTGGTGGTGGTGGGGAAGATGTTCGCCTCGGTGGGCCCTCGGGGCGGCCCGCGCCCACCCGTCACCCCGGCCATCCCGGAGCCGGACCTGAGCCATCTGACAGAGGATGAGAGGAAGATCATCATGGCTGTGCTGGCTCGGCAGCGGGAGGAGGAGGCGAAGGAGGAGGCCATGTTAAAGTAAGAGATAGGAAGAGGAGTGGGATAGTGTGTGTATGTGTGTGTGTAAGTGTGTGTGTGTAGAGAGAGTGAGAGACTGGGCCTGGGCTATTTCTGTACTGAGGATCCACCTCCATTCTCTCTTATGGTTGAGATGTTTCAGCACTGTATCTGCCCATGCATGCGTGTGTGTATGTGTGTGTGTTCACTCTGCAGGTCCCTCCACACACAACTCACTCACTAACAAACAGGCCCATGAAAGCTACAGCTGTGTGCATGCACAGTGGGCCAGAGTGGACCAGGTTCACCTCCAGTTTGCAGAATGCTTCTACTCCATCTGTGGGTCAGGAGCTCAGGAAGGAGGAAGAAGAGTCAGGTGGGAGGATGAAGGGGTGTGTCATCTCATGCCTCATCATCAGCATGGAAAAAAAAAAAAAAAAACTAGTCTGTCACCTGGACTTGCCTTCTTAAAACCACCAAAGCCTGAGTGGAGTATCAGGACTTGATCTGAAATATTTAAGCAGTGGATGCAGCAGGAGTCTGGCTGAAGCCTGGCACTCAGAGTAGCAAAAGTAAAACCCTCCCAGTTGGCTTTTATCTGTGCAGCATCCATCTCAACAGCTGCTGTTCTCTGCTCTGGGGTGCGGTTGAGCCTTTCCCAGCCGTATGCACTGTATGTAGGCCAGTGCTCTTGCAACAGACATCACACGACTGTTACAGAACCGGTAGGCCTGTAACAGCCGGGAAAAGGTGCCTGTGTAATGTCATTTTGAATCAGGAGCTGCATCCACCTCCTCTTTGCTGCCACCGTCCACACATACATGCATGCATGGTGGAAAGTCTCCTCCTGATTATTTGGCTCCTGCAAATGGTGCAAAAAAAAAAAAAGCGCCCACATCCAGCCCTATTACCTCCTGCAGGACCTAAAAATGTTCAAACATTTCCTGCATGGTCTGCACGGAGCTGCACGCATAGATGGTCTGATAGAAAAGATAGAGCGACCCACCTAAACGAGGCGCTCCTCAAGCTTTACGTCCCTGTTCTATTTTAAGCCCTCTGTGCGGACTGATAGCCCAACACTGGAGCAGAAGATCGATTCATAGCATCTAAAGAAGGAAATGTCCAATATATAGCTCTGGCTCTAAGTGGCTATGCATCATTTTCAGTAATGTATCAGAAGCCGTGGATTCAGCCGTGGATTCAGTCATATACTGTGGCAGGGCTGTCAGCACATACATGCCTTGCACTATATTGGCCTCAGCAATGTTTCCTCTCATCGCTGTTTGGATGGAGAGCAGTGTGTGTGCGTGTGTGTGTCTGTACGATTAGGTCTGCACTGAAAAGCTGCACTGGTTGACTAATACATGCATGGTGAGTGTACTAGCAGCAGGGTAGTGTGGGTTGTAATGCAGAGAGGCAGAGAATACTCCACTCTTAGGAGCATTTTTAAGTATACTTACCATGCTATTAAAGCCTAAAGAGTCACCGTATATGACCGTCAATACTTTACATGTATAGCTTCAGCAAATATGATATAACGTGGATTAACAATTAGGCACTGTTAGTAATTATCATCAGGTAAAACAAACAGGAAGACTTACAAAACTATAGGGAAATGCTAACCTCTGCTACAACCCTTTATATCTTCTTTTAAGCTTAAATCCCAGTTACATAAGTACAAGAACGTAGTACAGTAAAGCTCCTCCCCACAGCAATACAACAGACACCAATGACCTATTAATAGCACTCCTCTACCACCCTATAAACACTGACATTTTTAAACCCAGAACTGGAGTCACAAAACTCAAAGTATGCGTTTTATTGATACCCGAGCGATCAAACTTACTGACTGTTTAACAGAAAGAGCTTTCCTCTTTACAGCACAGGAGTGAGACGCTGTGCAGTTTTACAATAAAAGACTGAAAAACACATCAGGCAGGTGTGTGATATGTCCTGCAGTTTTTATCAGGACGGGAGGAGAAATGGGTGCTATATTTAGAATATTCATTGCAGTGCATTGTGATCAGTGAAGTCTACCTTTTTTATTTGAAATATTGTCTGTGCTGATGTACCTATTACGCATAAAAGGAGTTCACTAATGCACAAATGATTTGATGAGACGTCTGGGTTGGTTTCTTCAGATTTAAGTGGGAAAGTATCTAAAATGGTACATGATTAGTTCAAGTCCAACATTTCTCATTTTTAGCTCGGAGGAACAAAATATGACCTTAAAGAGCACAAGTGCAGCAGATATGATGCATGTTTTAGCCTCAAAAATGCAGCATCCCTTTTTTTTTTTTTTACTCCTGATAGAGTCTCTTATTCTTCAGCGTAGAGAAGAGAGCAGGAACCTGGAACTACAGCATTGGTTTTTCTCTTCAAATGATAATACATTGTTGTGTGGATATAATTGGATTATCTCATTGCGAGTTAACATGAAAAAAAAAATGGATGCATGTGATTTTGGGAATACTGATATTTAAGACACTTCCAAAAACTAAACTTGATCTGCTCCCTTTGAGAACTTCTGAACAAGTGCTGGTTATAATCTGTTGGATTAAATCAGGCTCAGAGTTAGATATCGCAGCAGATTTTTATTTTGTGGACCTTGTTGGAGGACTAAAAGCATAAATCGTGTTTTCTATCACTCACAAGCGTCGTCTCCTCCCAACCTTCCTGCTAAATTAAAGCACACTCTTGCAAAGTTGCTTAATTATGTGATTGATGACAGAAATCGTTTTACAATGACACTCTCAAAAGAAGGTTACAAATATCCAACTTTTTATATCTGCTCTTCAGCATCTGTTGGATTCTTTATTTTCTCCTTTACAGTATTAATAATCACAAAATTATGGGAAGCATGTGAAACTGAACGATGACGTCTGTCACCTCCCTTCAGCAACTGTTACTGTCATCAAAGCAGAAACTTTTTGGCCTACACTCCCCAGAACAGCAGAGCCCCTTAGAAGAGAGAGGAGATAATGAACCAGGCGTGCATCTGAATTTAAAAAATCTGAACTCTCTTTTTTAAATATACATATTTTGTATTACACCATTACTGCAAGAGCTGTGTCAGTCTTGGCTAGCTGGTCACGTTGCTAATTTGGCTAACCAGCTCTCAGTTTTGTTTGGGTACACTTTACATACTCCATTTGCAAAGTGTGCAAAGTCAAAGTGAATCACTCCAGATCATGTCAGATGCCTGAGCTCACACTGTACACCACAAACAACAGTTTGCAGAAATTGTCAACAACAGCTGACCAGTGCATGCTGCACCACCTAACACCAGGCCAGGGAGGAAAGAATATCGAGGGGCGGCAGTAGCTCAGGAGGTAGAGCGGTTGATCAATAAGAGGAGGGTTGGCGGTTTGATTCCCCCCTATCCTGAGTCTGTCTGTTGTGTCCTTGGGCAAGACACTTAACCCACCTTGCTCCCAGTGTGTCTCCTCCACTGGTGTATGATTGTGAGTGTTGTGTGGTGGTGGTCAGAGAGGCTATAGGACACTGGCAGCCACGTTTCCGTCAGTCTGCCCCAGGGTAGCTGTGACTATTAAGGTAGTTTACCACCACCAAAGTGTGACAGTGTGAGCGAATGAATGATGTATCCAATGTAAAGCGCTTTGAGGGTCTCTGATAAAGCACTATATGGAATCTAGTGCATTATTTTTATTATTATTTTAAGATTAAGATTGGTTGTTTTATTTTAATAAAGCTGTGTTTTCTCCACTGGTGTGGATCCTGTGATGGCTAGTGGAACAACTTGACTCCAGAACGTGCATTTTTATTGACCTCGAGAATTAAAACCAAGTCAAATCCTGTGATTTTTAAAAATTCACATTTTGCTCTGAAGACTGGCTGCCCTCACTGTCCCTCAAGGTGGATAAACATTGCAAACAGATGTGCATGTTCAATAATAGGTTAGTCCAAAAATGGGCAGATAAACTACAGTAAAGAACACAACCAAACTACCATAACATTAAATTGTAATAGTTATAAAAAAGTTGAGAAGTAAGACTCAAGTTATCTTTTTGTTAAGGCTCTAGCACTGAGTGGATTTTATAACGTTGAGTATATTGGAACCAGTGAAACTAGTGAAAACTCAAATGCTAGCTCTCTTGAAGAAAAGTTGTCTTTTTTTTCTTTTTACCAGATTAACTCAAGAATGTCAACCAACGTCAGCTGCTGTTTTTTTTAAAACTGTTGGTACAGCAGATGATGCCGAGAACAAAGAGCCATCACCGCATCTAACATGTGAAAAAGTCTCTTAATGAAAGGGGTGCCCACAGTGCTGACGATAAAAAGACATCTTCTGTTTTAGACAGCGTAGGTGTTGGCGGGAATTTCTCTCTTTGGCTTCCTGTGTGATCAGAGTGATCAGAGCCCACAGTTCATGATTATGGATGAGATGGTTTGAAATCAAACCGTGAAAGTGTCAGTGGACATATTGGAAACATGTCATTGTTGTCCAAAGCCTGTCAAGGTATCTAAAACTCTGCGATGTGAGTCTGACAGAGTGTTTCCACTAGCTCAGTTTGTATTTGAAGTGCTTGACCCTTTGGTGTGCTTGGTTTTATTGAGGTGGCATTAAATCACAAGCTCCTATATGTTTTAAAAACACTAGACCTTTATCAAACCAGCTGTAATCAGACTAAAAGGCTCAGTCCTGTTCTTTTAGACCCTTTAGTCTCCTTTTATAAAATAAAATTTGGCGTCTATATGACTGAAAAGTTTGCAGCAGATTGCTTTATTGGTAGAACTGACTGTCATGGCTTCAATGCATTACCCACTCCCTTTAAAAGTATGTCTTCTAAAGTTGCTCATTTCAAAACCTCCAAGGCTCAAGTTGCTTATTCAAGTGTCTGACAATAAAATCTAAATATTCCCCCATGAGATGCACTTTTTTTTTTAGATCAGGATGCTGTTTTTGTCACAAGAAGTAAGCATCTCCTTCAAAGCCCCCAGACTCCTTTGACAAAAAGTCACAAGCTGCTTGTCTGCTTAGTAAGTTTTATGTTCTCATGTGCTAAAAAATACTGCCATAAGTCAAACTGTGTATTGGTTTGACAAAGTCAGTAACTTAGTGAAGGGTAGACAAGCAACTCCTGTTTTGTGCAAGGAGAAATTAACGGTCTTGTCAATCGATGTATGCATTCAGTTGGCTAAATTGCTACTCAGTTCAGTGATTACTTTTTAGTTATTGTTGGGCTAATACACTAGTGATGTATGGAATCAGAGTTGAAGAGGGGGCTGTAGCTCAGGGAAATAGCTACAGTGGTGTAGTAGTTGCTACAGTTCTCTACTACCTGTATAAAACGCACAGATGATTGAAGGTATTCTGATGATCAGAGCAGTTTGGCTTTATTTGGAAGTAGAAAATAGAGTTATTGTTGTATGTAGGCTGTGTCTGGTTAGACTGGCATATGAAAACTTGATCAAGAAGTTAACTGGCTTATTACACCAGTTATGTGTAAGTTGTGTCTTAAGTTTACTGCGTAAAGTGCACACTAAACCATACAGTGAAACCAGCAATGCTGAAGCTAGTTATGTTGAACTTTTGTTTGTTGGCACCATGTGAACTTAAAGTTCATCTTAACTAGTTAGACTGTGATGTCAATACTTAACCAAGATATTGTTGCAGATTTGACTCTGGTTCAAAGGTTGACTCACATGCCGGACATCCCTTAAACAGGCTCATAAAAATATTGTGCTACGACAACCAGAGAAATTTACACCCACTCAGACCTTGTTGTAAGTAGTAACTTATAGATAAATTCAAACTAAATGTTAGCAGTGTGTAAATCCTAAATCAGTATTTACGTTAAAACTAGAGAAAGTTTGAACACATGTGTAGCTGGTGCAGCTGAGTTTAGGCCAAAGGTTGGTAGTGCTAGCTTTGCTAAATTAAGCCACAACTGGTCACACAATTGAAAGCTGTTTATCCACAGACTCTCTGTGCTCAGCCATTTTAGATCAGTTCTGCTCAATTTTACATGTTTTCTGAGAATTTTCTTACCTTCAGAGAGTTTTATTCTTGGGAATAGAAACTTTGGTTAAAACCAGCTTTGAAACATGCTTATTGCTGTTGGAGTCAGGTGGCCTTGAGGAGAGCAACGGAGAGACTTCTTAGTTGAAATAGAGATTTCACTCGGATCAGACAAATCATTTTCTACAGGGATCCTTATTGTAATTTTATAAGACACTGAGAATGATAATCTTGGCCTTTAAGTGAGAAAAAATAAACACTTATTTGGACAAACTTGGATGAAACTAATTCATTGTTTGTATTGCAGCCAAAACAGTAACTTGAAACAGTCTCACTGGAGAAATTCAAATACTTTTTGTATCTTTTCGTCATTTTTCGTAAATAAATCATTCAAAATCTTTTTCAACCAATGAGGTTATAAGAGGATAAAATGAGTTTACGTTCTTTTAGGATGATATATAGTCAATTCTGAAAAGATTTAGAGGTATTAAAAAGTTTGTTGGCAAACTTTCTTATATTTGAAATCAAACTATGTGTTAATACACAGAAAAGTTAACTGAGAGCTACCAACGCAAAGCTCACAGTATTGTCTGTACTTTCTGTGTTTCAGAGAGGAGAAGCCCATCCAAGCAAGAACGGTGAACCTGGTTGGGCAGAAGAAACCTCCCCAGCAAAATGATGTCCGGTGAGTGGCAACATTTTTTTACTCAAACACCAACTCAACATCAAACAGTTGATGAAAAACCTCAAAGTCGCACTTAAGTTAGTGAAAAGGAGGTGTTTAATATTTGCAATTGCGTTATTTGTTCGTCATCACACCCCACTGGCCAAACGTCCTCCTTTATCAGCCTGCAGTCTGGTCTGCCCTTTTGTCTCACATTCATGTTTGGTTGTGGAATTCATTCTACACCTTGGATGAGTCACTGCATGAATGATAAATTTGTGTTCTGGTGACTGTCTCTTTACAAGTGTGACTCAGGCCATTATTATGCAATTTGTATGATACTGTAAGTGGAAAAGCTCTGCACTGGGACCTTGTTTAGACTGGTAGATTTGTTTTTACAAAATATGCCTCAGTGGAAATATAAATCAGGAAACCACACACCCCTGAACCTGAATGACTTTATACACACAGAGTAGCTTTCTCTCATCTCTGAGACAGTATCCACATAGCTTTTACTGTAAAGATGGACATACTCAGGGTGTTAAGTCCAGTCCTGTTGAGTCTTCAGAAACTAAAGAGGCTGTTACCCTTTTAGATACACATCTTCAGCTGGATTCAGGTGCTTAGTTTGCGTATCTGTCTTGTCAAGCTGCTCATCAAGAGGGGAAGACTTCCATTATCTGTAAGAGTTTGTGCTGGTGGTTTGTATTATCTTTTGGTGATGAACTTGAATGTAAAATCTGAGATTCTGGGCTCAGTGTGGGAAGTGTTCTGGCATGCTTTTGTTGTACATTTGTAGTCAGAATATCACTAACCAATAATCAACCTGCAAGCTTTTGTGTGTGGAGGAGAAAAAGTCCATAAGGTACATAAACAACCTATCGTAAAGGCATCTTGGGTGCAACTGGGCATGTATGTGCATCTTAAATCCAGCCTTGGTCATAAATTTGAACTGTGGTCATAATCTGCTCAATCGGACTAAAACGGGCCTAAAGGTTGGCGCGTCCTCCAGTGATCGTACTCCGAGTTCTGAGATGGGAGTACTGAACTAAGAGAATGATGTAGTGTAAGTTGCAGACATATCTGGACAAACAGGTTTGAATTTATTTGCTTTAACTGACCATAAATAGTCAGTTTATGTGCAGGATGTAAAAAGAGTTTGAGTGTTAGTCCGACTGACACTGGCCTATAAAGATACATCTTAACATGCTGGTCCAACTGGATTGCAATTAAAGTTTAATTGTGTGTTGATTGATTTGGTACATAGCATGAAAGGTGAACCAGGAGACAGTCCAATCGTAGCTAACTGAAAGGGGGTGTGTTGCCACATGTGGCTGAGGCTCAGCGGTAGAGTCAGTCGACTCTCAATCTTGGGCAAGATGCTTGACCTTACCTGCCCCTGTTGGTTGCACCCATCAGAGTGTGAATAGGATCAGTCAAATACTGATGGTCTCTATACATGGCAGCCTCTGCCATCAGCATGTGATTGTGGTGTGAATGGGTGAATGTGACATGTGATGAAAATGCCCTTTGAGTGGTCCGAGAACTAGAGAAGGCGATATAAACAACATAGTTGGTTCATCCATTGACCAGTTCTCACCTGGTGCTTGTAGTCTGTGACAAGTAAGTAGTTTAATTAAATAGACTAACTGGGCTGTAACTGCAGTGGGACATATCTGTACATATGAAGGTAGTGGATGTAGCACTGGAGTTGCTGGCTAGTATTACCTGTATACTATCACTTTCTCACTCCCCATGGTGCCCTAAGGAACTCTACAGCGTATGCGTGACATGCCTTCCACCATGTTCCCCATTGATTTCAATGTTCATGGATCTGCAGAAATATCAGACACTCAAGACCAGCTGCTGCAGCTCTTGTAAGGTCAGGTGAGGTAGCAGAAGTGTTGATATTCATCATGCGATGTGTTTGTTTCATTTCATTGATGAGCTACAGTGAGCAGAGACCAAACTGGAGAGATACTCCAGATACCAGAGATGATTCAGCCTGAAAGCACCCCAAGCTACTGAAACATTACAACAGCACACATGGAAAAAACGCGCTCGTCAGTGAAGCCATTAACCAGCATATTTATCCTGGATCTACTTTGGATTAAATGACAGTCGTCGCCTTTCTGCCTTTCTATCCTGATAGTTGCTTACTGTTAGAGATGTGCAGAGGGCAAGCTGTCGGAGCAGTTCAGTCATTTTTATCTGCGTCTGTTCACTGACTGGTTGCAACAGCATAGGAAAAAAATGAGAGGTGCAATGAAGTTATTAACACTCACCTGCAGAGATTACCTGCAGAGTTTCCTCTTACTATTACAAGAAAGCAAAACCAGCCAACTAGAAAGCATTCTCACACCTGTAGTTTGTTTGCTCTGGCCTTAATCCTGAATGAATAAATGAATTTATATCAGTTTGAAAAACAAAAACAACATCTTTTTTCATCACATGATAATAATTTAATGATGATAACTGCACCAGACTTTAAGTAAAACCTTTTCAAGTGGTCCTGGTTGGTTGTTCGGTCTGCAGCAGAGTTTGATAGACAGCTCTCACACCAGCACAAATGAACTGCATGAACTCGGCAAACAGACTGTTTGTTTTAGCTAAACTAAACAGGATAGGCATGAAAGCACCCTTTGATTTATCGAATGCTTAGACTTTTTTCTCTTGCATCTCTTTGGTTGTAGATTCTGTAAATCATGGGAAACATATGTTAAATTAAAAAAGACTGTCATGGATGGTCTTAATGTTTTGGGAAAAAAAAAAAAGCCTCATAAAGTTATGAAAAGACTTCGACATGACGTTTACATCAGAAAATATCTTCTCCACATCAGAAGTATGAACCCTTTTACCTTTGGTTCTTCTGAAGCCTGTAAAACCCTTCAAACTCACATCTTCTTGAAAACCCAGGTGGTTCGAGGTTGGTTTCTACAGAAATAACGCCTTCCATCTTGTTTCCAATTAGTGCAGATTGAACGTTGATGGGTTGGTCAGAAGTGGATCTTTCTGAAGGCTCTGCTCAGTGATCATCTGTCCTTCACTACTGCGTGTATGTATGTGTGTGTGAATAGAGCCTGGTTATTTGATCAGCGGGTTGTTAATATAGACTTGAATTGCCAGCGTTACTTGAAACAGACTTGGTCGTTTCCTCCCTTTGATATTATGCGAGCATCTCGGTCCCCGCTGGCTTATTTGCCCGTTGAAACGCGAGTTTTCATGCGTTCTGTTGGCGGTAACTTCTGCAGCCAGTAATGTCTTTTTTTCTGCCACACAATGATCAAAGGATAAAGCTTGTTTATGCTCTACTCTTGTGCATTGTATGTGTGTTTGTGTGTTTGTGTGTGTGTGTGTGTTGGGTTCAGACAGTGAGTTGGGATTACAGAATAAATCAGATGGAGCACATCTGTTTCTCTGAGGAATCCTGCAATAAGGCGTCCATTTAAAACATTATACAATCTGTGCCTTCCCAGTCAGTGTTCCCCGGATTATTCAGCAGGCATTACAATCAGTATTCTGACATTATCCCTCTGTGTCGCTGAACTGGGGGAGGTAAAATGATGTCCAAGTGATTTGAATGTGACACTCACACTGTTGATCTCTATACAGTGAATATATTGTGAGTGTCTTTTTAATAGGGCGATGAGTGTTTGGCTGCCTTCACACCAAACACCAAGAGTCTTTGCAGACTTTTAACACTTTTCTATCTAAGTTTGGTTTTGGTGGCAGATTCATTTTTCTCCCAACACAAGCATTGTTGTAGTATAATTTATTTAAACTGAAGTTTACTGCTGAATAATAAAAAATAAATACATGCAAGAAAATTACCTTTCAACACAATAGACATGTTGCTCAAATCAACAAACAGTGCAAGATCTGCTATTTGTTTCCCTGCTTCTTGGACACAAACACAAAACAGAAACCAGAGGTGGTGGTAACTAAGAGAAAACAAGCTTTTCTGTTAACTGTGATATACTTTAGTACATGCTATCATGACAGACAGCCATCTCAACACTAGTGTCTAATCAGAACTGAAAATCAGTCAGTCTGCTGTTGTGTCAGTCTTCTCGCTTCCACCTGGGACGCGTCTTTTTTCCCCCCGGAAAGTTGCAAAATCGCATCGTAGTTGATGTGTACAGTCGGGCGCATTAAAATTCGCCTCTGAATATTTCGTAATTTTATGTCGTATATTTGCGTCATTTCTGGTGTGTAAGGATCTTAAACCTGCAAAAACCAAAACTTTAAAATCATGTTGCTTGTTCACATACAGTAGAAGCTCAACAGTCACAGAATAAAATCCAAATTAGCAGGAAATCAGTTACAGAAATGCAAAGCGACCTGCTTTGAGTTTGTTGTTTTCTGTATACTGAGTCCAGCTGACCACGGCTGTACTATGCTACGCTGCTACGCTATGCTTCAAGTTGGTGATGACGCGTACTGCCCGATGGAGCAGGGACGGGACGCTAACAGAACGCGCCCAACACAGATCCTGTGGGTTTCTGGCTAAACAAGTGTCCACGAGGGGCCTCAGAACTACAGGGATCAGAGAAATTTCTGTTTTTGTTTAGCTAGCATTGTTAACTTCCTACCAACAAATCCAAGTATCTGTTAGAGTAGATGTCTTTTAAACCTGAAACGTTAAGTGTGCTAGTAGGCTACTTCTAGTTGAGAGACTGTTTGATACATTTTAAACTCACAGTTTTAGCATATGAATTTGCTACTTATGTTAGTCCTGCATCTACAATAACATCTTTTACTGTGATATGGACAAAAAGTTTGCTCAGACAAAGTTGCATTTATGGAGATAATGACAAGCACAAAGGATTGGATTGCAGCTCTGCTAAAACATTGTCTGATTGAATGAAAAGAAATGTTATTAGAGGATTTGAATCATGATTAAGAAAACTATGATTTCTTGATATCTAAGTGATCTTAAGATGGAAAACAATGGTCATTTCTGTGCTGGGTGTAAAAACAAAACACAGCTCAGGGAAACCCTTGATGAAAGACTGTCCCTCTCATCATCTGTTCATTGTGTTTTTCAGCAGCCATAATGTTTATTCACAGATTATTGTAACGTCTGTAGGAAACATGGTGGGCAGAGAAACCTGGCTGCTGATGGTCGGCTCCTGCCAAACGTTTGTCAGGTTGATCAGCTCAGCGGAGACAGAATGGACTTCCTGTGAGCTGTTGATTGAGCTACTGCCAATCTGAGAGCACACAGAGAGAAAAAGGCTTGTTTTAAACTTGACCACCATGTACTTTTGAGTTTGTCTCTCGGGGTTTTAGGAACTTTTAATAAGTCCGTAAGTTGCAAAAGTTTCTCAATCTGTAGGGGAACATGTAGTCCTTGAGCTGTAAATTAATCACCATATGCAAGGCCGACAAAAGATAATATCTTTGTGTCACAGTGTGTGCTATTAATGACCTTTTGTGACTGAGTGGATTATAAATTAACATTGTATTACTGTTTGAAGCTGAAGAAATGCTCCTGCTCATATCTCGAAATCATTTCACTGAGGTTTGTTCTTCTTCAGGTCCATTACTGAGTGTTAAGCATCTAAATGGTGACTGTTTCAGTTCACTGCATGGAAAACCAGCCAGTCTAAAACCTTTACTTTTTCCTTTTACTGGAACAAATTACTGTAATAACGTGTCATAGGAGTGAAATACATAAAAAAAGATGTGTTTAGAGCAAAACTGTTAACTGTATGCAATAGTGCAGGTTTGATCTTTGCAGCTAAAGTCTATCAGTGTAAAGAATCACATGATTTAAGAGAGACCGCAGATGAAACTGTTGATCCAGATTTCTCTTTTCATAAAAGAGCACTTGTCTGCTTCTCTGAGGAAGTGTGACTACGGACTGTCTTAAAATCTGCATTATGCATTTCTTTCTGCACCTTTTGTTGCAGGTAAAAAGCCAGAAAAATCTGTTTGTGTTTGTATTTATCGCTCTGTTGTGAGCCAAATTTCACATGTGTGGGCAGGGGTTGCCATCTGAGAGATGGGCGGATAAAGCACAGAGTCAGACCTGGCTAATGGGCCTTCAATCTGGGAACTAGTCGACAGAGATTGAAGACTTTGACAGTGCTATCATAGTCTGAGTAAAAATGTGATTCACAATCACAACAATACAGTTGGCTCACAATTCAATACAGTTCGATCAGGACCACTTTCATCAAGGCTCGATCACTTTCATCAAGAGAATTAATTACTTGCCTGCATTAAATATGTTTAGTGGTATACGACCCCAGCAGGGAGAGCACACCTCCCCTCTGTTTCATGGGTATGCATGAAAAGCCAAGGCAGGGAGAGCAGCAGCAGCAGCACAGAACAGAGCCGATAGCAGTGAGAATACATATGACACTGGTAAGATCAGACACAGCATTAAAGCGGGGAGTTTTGGAGGAGGTGGGTTGTGGAGGAAGCAGCAAGAAAAATGATTCATGTTTTCATGTAGTTAAAGCAACAAACTTTGTAGGGCATGTTCATCAAACATGAATGGAGAATTGTCTCTGCTTTCAGTTTAAACACAGCTCAGATGTTGTAGGACCATGTGTATGAAGACAAGTAAAGACCCCCCACAAATTTAAATAAGAATTACAGAGGTCAAACATTTTTGACTTTTTTCATTAAATAAGATTTTTTTATTTTACTTTCTTGTGTATCACCGGATCTGATCGTTCAGGATCAGCCAGACTTTGGGAAACTGCTTTTACATCCTTTAGTCCATCCCGCCAGCTCTCCCGTCTATAAACATCTGCATCATTCTTCATCATTCAGATGTACTGCAATGTAAGGATGTTTACATTCACTATACTAAACGTGATTGGCCCAGCATCCCCTGACAGCAGGCTACCATGGCGATGGCCCAGCAGACTCATAGTAACCTCATTAACCCCTGGGATTGACGAGGAGTCACTTCCTCACTTCCTTCAGGGATTGGCTGTTATCCTGGTCTTCCCATGAGTCTGGGCTCCAGCAGGGACTGAGGAAGAACCTCACACATGCATACACTCAGTTACGTGTCTGTATGTTAAAGAGGGTTTGGTATTCACTGAAAAACAACGCTTATTTAACCTTTTGCTTTGAAATTAATTTTTCATAGTTACTGAGAGGGATTAAGAAATATTAGACCCTAAATTAGCACCAAAACTCTGCACCTTGGATGTGTTTGACATGGATGATCCAGACGATCAAGATGTGGTTAGTGTTGCTGATGAAACTAGCTCTTGTGAACATATGATTAAAAATTGAGAGTAAAGGTCTTTACACACCGGGAACGACGCAAATATACGACGCGAAATTACGAAATATTCAGAGGCGAATTTTGATGCGCCTGACTTTACACATCAAGCGTGATGCGATTTTGCGACTTTCCGGGGGGAAAAAAGATCATAAAAAATCCATAAACATAAGGTAACAACCGAGACCTAATGGTGCTGTGACAGCGACGTGATTGAGTTTAAGACAGTGAAATTAGATAGGGTATATTGTATCTGAACAGGTTAGCTTACGAGCTAAAGTTACTTAGCACAGATAAAAGTTAAAACAAAGATGTTTAGCAAACCGTCAAAGCACACAAACCATCGCCATATGAGAAATCCGACGCTATGACTCTCCACAAGTTGTCCTTCAGGTTGTTATCTTTTAATGTTTGTGTCTTTTATCAAAAAGCACTCTGTTCTCCGACACGTAAACAATCAGCCGGTCAGCCATGTTGGATATACCGGTGAATCAGACGTCGCAACGACACAAAATCTTATTGGTCAGAAGCGGACACATGGTATGCGAAACTTTAGAAAATTCGACCGTGATACGAAGAAATAAATGCCGCAATATCACATGATGGGAAAACGTCGCTGATGTGAACGCTTGTATCGACAGGATATGGGTTCAAAAAAAAATATTGATGTCCGAAATAAACGCACGAAAAAAGCGGTCCCGGTGTGAAAGGACCTTAAATCTGAAGAGATTCTAGCTGACTGCAGAACTCACAAGGTTTTGGAAAGGGGGTGCGTCTTTGCCCTTTGTCAAGAAAATTTCACTCTCTGTTTTTGTTTGTTTCTTCACTCCACCTTTGTATAAAGAACATGAAACATCATACCACCCTTCTCATCTTTTGTGAAGCAGATTTTCTTTGTGTATTTCTGGATTAGAGTCAGAAATCGTAGTCAATAATTTAGCTATTGTTTCGAAGTTTCCAAAGCTGCAGATTTTCCCGTGTTTGATTGGTAAAACATAGACAAATTTTGTTTAGATCAATAAATGAGGGCCAAGAATTGAAGCATAAGAGGCTCTACTGGAAAAAAAAATAGCTTAAAACAACGAAGTAGTTTATTTTTGGGACATGAGTTTAGTTCAAATTTTAAAGATTAACCATGAAGGTGAAGTGAAGCACTTGGACAGCACTGTTCAAGAGAGTGTAAAGACCCCAAAGACTATTAATAAGATGTAACACAACAAGACTATTATACCTTACTGAGCAGAATTCTGATTTTACATTTGATTTACAACCATGTACACTGGACTTGACGAACTGGAACTTTGCATCAATTGAGAGTTCTTACCAAATGTCATTATGCATGTGGCTGAAAAGAAATGTGTTTTTTACTAATTTGTGGCTTTTAATTTAAAACAACTTGCTAAATACTGACTGAGAAATCACATTTTACAGTCACACTCAGAACATTTAATGGCGGCTGTATTTACACAAATGAGATAAAAAGGGTCATATCAATCTATCTAATGAGAAGATTGTTTTTCATTTTTGCGATGATTGGAGGCTGGCTGAATGTGTGTGGGCACATAGTTATGTGGAAATATGCAGTCTGTGTGTAAATTAGATTGTTTGTGTGGAGGATTATATGGCTTTACACATGCTGTGTGCGTCTGAGTGTGTACATGCTGCGTGTGTATGGGTTTGTGCTGCCTGGCTGTGTATGGCATTGCCAGGCCATATGGAGCGCTGTCTGGGGAGCACACTACCCACTTAGCTCTGCTGTTGGCTCTGGTGCTCTCTCCATCTGTCCCTCCTCTCTCTCTTTCTCTCTCTCCCTCTCTCTCTCATCCTGCCTTCCATCCCACGCTCCATCTTTTTTCTCCTTATCTTTATCTTTTGTTTTATTTGTCTTTTATTTCTTTTTCTCAGAGCCTGTCCTCTTCCCTTACTCAAACCTCTTCTTTGGTTTCCTGGTGCTTTCTCTCATCTTTAGGGTTAATTCTAATATTTCAATCATTGGCCCTACAATTTGCAAATGTTTTATGATCTAATGGACCAAAAGGAACACCAAAAAAGTCTCAGAATTGTTCAGTTAGATTTTCCAGTCAGCAGCCAGAGGACAGGCTTGAGTAGATTCAACCCAAACATGTCAGACAGTAAAAATCAGTTTTTGAAACCTTTATTGCTGTCTTCAAAGCCGTCAAACTCAACTGGCCCAAAAAAAGTTATTTCACCTTGTAGGACTTATGTTTTACTTCTGCTGTCATTGCTTTGTGGCTTGAGTATTTCTGTGTTAGAGCTCAGCTAACACTGAAAGCACCAAAGTCACACAATAACAGACAAACTAAAAGAACTGAGGCAGCCATCGGATTAGCTAGACGTCTCCTGACAGTGTGATGAAACTGAAAGTGAAACTGGTGAACTGTTTACTTGATGTTGGAAGTTTCAGTATTTTGTTTAACACTTGAAAAAGATATTTACCCAAAATTTTGTCTTGTAGTTTGTATTATTCCAAATTCTAAATTTGGAAGGAAAGTTTGTTAATTTCACTGTCAGTCCCAAATAAGGGTTTTCGGTATCATTATCCATTAATAACTGGTTATGGTGTCAGCTCGCCAGTGGCCCCATGATAGGATATTATCACGATACTTGCGATCTTTAACATTTTGCAATACAGTATATTGCGATTTATATGAAAAATGTTCAACTGTTTAGCTAATTTAGCATTTGTCTTTCCTTTATGTTTGTCTTATTTACTCAGTATTTTATTTTCATGTAGCACATCTTGCAAACCTTATGTGTCAGGTCAATCTCATTTGTGCCCTGGTTGCATTCCTAATGTTTTTTTTCCCCAGGTCACTGGACAAACAGTTGATTTTATTTTCCATTATCATAGATGTGACTTTATATTAGCCATTAATTTGAAAAATCGATACTTGGCAGATGAGATACGATATATCACCAGACAAAATATCGTGATAGTATGCTGTATCGATTTTTTTCTCCCACCCCTAGTGTCCGCCTTGAATTTATTATTATTTTTAAGTCAATCACAACTTATTTGTGAGTTTTCAAACAAACTAGCATGACTTTATAAAATTTATTAGGCTGAATGCACCTTTAGGTTATTTTGTTTAATTATTTTTCTGAATATAAAATGGTGTACAGCTCCTCTGTGTAAGACGGTACAATTATTTGCTCGGGACTTGGTATTAGCAGATATTCCATATTTTAAAAAAGCAAACCAGGACAGAATTTTTTTCTTTTTTACTCCAAATATCCGTTTTTGGTGTCATGTATGGCTAATCCTTGGTAATGGTACCGACCCTGAAAACCAACTTTGGTTGACCCCAATACAATACCACACAATGCAACTTGAAACACAATGATACACATTATGGAGAGGATAGAATTTGTGTATTTCTCTCTACTTTATTTAGCATTGCAGCAACCTTGAAGGAAAAGCAGGTTTGCCCAAAGTCAGTTAGTTAGTAATGAGAAAGGAAAAGGATCCAAACTGGTCCTGGCATGGTAGAGGATGGATCAAAGACAACTTGAGAAAGATCATACTGTCTTTGTAGATATGAAATAATCCATGGATCTTTATGGGGAAGTGTGTTTGAGTTAAATCTGTAGCATAAGTATTCTTGACTGCTCCTTCTCTACTGGGTTTGCTTTCTTAGCTTGTGCTCTTTCCTTCTGACACCTTAACCTGCAGAAGTACAACCCAGGATTTTGCTTCCAATGAGAGCAGTGAAAGGCAAGATAATAATGATATGATAACAAGTTTGATAATCCAAATAAATCATATGTTGGGAATCACGTTTCCTGGTAGAAGAACGAGTCTGATTTCAGAGATTATAGGAGGCCAGAAAGAAAAACTGTAAGAGAGAAAGCTTTTGAGTGAGAAATGGAGAGAACAAGTGGTTAGAAAAGCAGGAAAGTATATCCAGAGACAGAGGAGGAAGGAGGAGGTGAGAAGAGGAGAGGAGGAGAGAGTGCGGTGGTTTGGTGAGCTACAATAAGAAGCATCACAGACACTCACAGAGTTGTGTGTTAAATCACTGTTCTGGCATGAATCATCACTCTGTCGGGATTTCCCAAAACTCAAATCAGATCTTTAAAAGTGCATTTCATGATCAAAACTCTGCTGATCGCCAATGGCAGATAGGATAACTTTTCACTAATCTCTTCTCCAAAAAGTCACATATGCTATGAAAAAGTGGAGGTGAATAAGAGAAAGCGGTGTTTAAAAAAAAAAAAAATACAGGATAATAGAGAGGAGTGTTGTATGAGAAAAGGATGAAGGGATAGACAGAGAGAGGGATGGAGAGAGTGGGGGAGGTGAGAGCACAGCCGAGCAGCTCAGCATGGAGAGATCTTTGACGGAAGTGAGGGAGGGGAAGGGACGGAGGAGGAACAACAGAGCCTGGCACAGAAAGAGAAAAGTAGAGAGCGAGAGATTCTGCATGTCCCTGCTGCCATATGGTGAGTAGCCAGGCTAATACACAGCACATATATGCACTAATGGAGAGGTAAGCACAGAGACAGGATAATCACGCCGAGGAGACAAGTATCAATATGTTTTCTGCTGCAGGATACATTAAAATCATTATGCAGTATGTCAAATATAACATACTGTTTCCACTGTGATATAGGCTTTAATTTCCATCATTTAGTTTGCAGAATCCCAATTTTACCTTGCTGGATGTTTGATAGATAGACCAGAAACTGTTTTCATGCTTCCACTTGGGGAAAAAAAAAAGTGTTGCCCTTAGAATTTCACATATAAGTTCATTTATATACCCTAACAGTGTGAAGTCTTACCTGTTGGTCGTGGTGGTGGTTGGGGGGTCATGGTGGTGATTTTGAAGGGGCTCGATATGGCTTCAAATATATGCTGTGGTCGTCACATTGTAATCTGTCACAGTCTTTTCAGGGATTAAAATGACTAACTCTTTGATTTTAATTTGCCATATTCATTGATTTACTTCATATCCTGTCCTCTTAATTTTTTCCCTATTTCTCTCTTTCCACTGTGTTTCTATCACTTACTGCTGTAGTGTTGATGTAAAAAAAGTTGGCAGGTAAGGCAACAAGGTTTGTTTTGACTATACTGTGTCAGAAGGCTTTGTTTAAATTTAGGAATAAATGCGCTCTATTTTATGATTGAAAACACAACCGTCTGTAATACCATCTGTCTTGTGACCGTCGACTATAATACATAGACTAGTGTCAGTGTAGTGGAGTTTTGAAGCCTATTGCCATATTGCCATATTGATAATGCTGACTCAACTTAACTGTTGGTTGACCCACCAGAGGGCCTTAAGCCTCCTCACAAACAGCCACAGTGTCCCCACCTGTGATTATTTTTGCTCCAGAAAAAGCCTTTTTTGAGTTACTGTGTACAGTACTTGTACTTGGGGTACTGCAGTTTTTAAGCAGTTCTGCATTGGCTTGGCTGCATTGGAGTTTGCTACTTGCTTGTGATCCAAAGACATTGCTTTGTATTGTACTGTGCTGTTTTATTACCAGTGCCTAAGGGTGTTGCGCCTGTATCCTAGCAACAGTATCATGGAAATCATCGCATGGAATTTCAGCCATTGACTTGGCTGAAGTGCTGTTATGATATGACTGAACTCCCTTGGAACATAATGCCAACAGTTCAATATCTGGACAACACAACTTCTCCTTGACAGTTATATGTGAAGAGTTACACCATCTCTAACTTACAAATAAAGCCAGACCTCTTCCTTTTTTCTTGCCACTGGCTTTAGCATCTCTGTCTGACTTTATGAGAGTGAAATCAGGTAGATCCACACTGGAGTCTGAGTTGTTTTGATTCAACCAGGTTTTAGTAAACGACAGGAGACTGCTCTCATGGTACGCTTTCTCAGTCTTCACCAATATATTCAGCATGTCGCATTTGTCGGGCAGAGAGTTTCTTGTGAGGACTGACGGAAGAAAGGTTTTATATTTCCATTTCCTAGCCTTCAACTTTGCCTTCACCTGTGCACCAGCACGGCGAAGGCAAAGTTGAAGATAACTCCTTCTGATGTCGTCTGGGATTGGATTTTGTTCTCCAGATTTGCTCCATCTCAATAAAGAGAAGCTCTTCTCTTGAGTAAATTCTTCTCCCAGCAGAAAGATCGGTTAACAGCCGACAAAATACAACAAAAATAAGAAAAAATAGAGCAAAAAATTGCAGAAAATTCAGAGACTAGACTTTGCTGCCACCCCTCGGTTTGAGTGCAGGTCCTATAATGAAAGTGACACTGAATTAAATTTTGAGGTTCTCGACGCTACCCAGCACTCCCAAATATATTCAGTAATCGCACAGATGAAAATATAGAAAATATAGTGAAAATATAGATATTTAGAATGTATGCTCACAGACACACTGTCCACACTTTATGTCATGAGTTTGACGTTGGTTTAGTGCAGCCAAACTAAATATATGTGACCAGTTTCATAATCCTCAGATTCCTATCAGCCTCTAGGGGTGATAAACTCTTTTCTGCAAATATAAAGGTGTTAAAGTGAGTGTAGGTGGATCGCCTTTGCATGCAAACAAAATCCTTTTTCTCTCCACACACACAGACACACACACACACACACACACACACACACACACACACACACACACACACACACACACACACACACACACACACGCACACACACACTGCAAGCCCTTTCTAAATCTGGCATGCATTTTACCTTCCATTCAATTTCATAAATAGTGTGAGAGGGAGGAAACTTTTTTTTAATACTCATCTATTAGAGGACAAAGAATGAGTTCCAATCAATCTTGCCGATGACCCCTACAGTAAGAGTGTGTGTATGTGTGTTTGTGTGTGTGTGTGTAGGCGGCTAGATTAAAGACAGCAGTGAGAGTTGTAGCGTGTTAAAGAGGAAGCAGGGATGGAGACATGTCTGATGAAGAGTTTGCGAGGATGGAACTTTTGAAGGTCTTCACTTAAACATCTCACAGCAGCTTTGAGTAACAGAGAGCAAAGTTACTTTAAAATGAAGTGATGGAGAGCAATGAGAACGAGACGGTGAGTGTCGGAGTGCTTAATTTCCAAATGGCTGGGAGGTGATTTTCTTCTGACACTGACTCATTGTTATTTGATTCATGTCTGCCTGCTTTTTGAATATCGATCCAGGAACTGGAGGAGTGACTCATACTCGGCCATAGAGGCCTGAGTCACTACAGGAAAGAGAGTCGAGGCTGGCTCTCGATCCCAGCCTGATGCCACCCTGCTTTATAAAAGCCCAGGAGTGAAGGAGGCAGTGCCAACATTTGGCTGAGCAGCAGTAATGACGCTGCTTTATTTTTGGACATATCTGCTGTACGTCAAGCAGGTGGTCTCCAACTTTTTGGGAGTTGTCAAACTGAAACTTTGGTCTTTGATCGTGGATTCAAGCTCTGAGGGAAACTGGTCCAAAACCATTTTAGGAAGCAACCCTGGAACTGAAAGGATACTATTGCCTGCATTTGAAATAATGGAGGGATGGTGCGTGGACACATATTGATGATTTTTGGCTCAAACTGAGACTATCTTCATTAAAACTGAGTATTAGCTGAATAATGGTGAGTTGAAAGTGTGCACATGGCTGCAGTTTTAGGGAAAACGGGGCAAAGAGAGGCTGATACTCGGAGGAGCTGCACAAACGGAGATGCCAAATCATTAAATGTGTTAAAAGGGAAAAAATGACAGGTGGTAATCTAGATTTTTTTAAATGTCAGAACTCCCCTAAAAAAAACAACAGCAGTGTCAGGATGTAATGGTACATTTGAGTCATGCAACGGCATGATTCACAGCAGAGTTCATGATTGTTGCTGTACTTCATGGATGTAAGTAAACCAGTTTATGTTCCAACTTAAAAAAAAAAAGAAAAGACAGATAATTTTTTTTATTTTTGATGCTTTTGATTTGAACTTTTTGACTGCTATCACTTGGTAATAAACTTCCCATGATATGGTTTTGGAAACAAACTTGCCCTTGCACTTTAACCTCTCCCTGTCTGGTCATGAAATAAATGTATGGACCAGAAATGGGAGGCCTCCTGTTCAGTGGGTTTCCATGAGGCCTTAATTTTAGTTTGATTTCACTCATTTGATATGTTAAGTTCACTTTAGCAGCACAAGATTTACGTAACATCCTCTTCTGATAATGTACCAACAGGAATTTCCCTGATAAGAGAGAAGGTTATATGTGTGTGACCTCCTCGTTTGTCCTTGCCAGGTCGAGGTCCGCATATTGTCAAGCCATGAGTTACGGTTCATTTTATCACAGTGCTTCTTCGACACCCCCTGTTCCTCAACCCCCAACCAGTCTTAACCCCTTTCATGGTTGTCTTTGACCTCCTACATGCCCCCTGATATTTCTCATTCCTTCTTGCTCCAGATTTCCATGTTCTCCGTAGACTTTTAAAAACACAGTAATAATCCTCACTGTTGCAGTGGATGACATGTTCTTTGATTTCTGCGAACACAAGCTTTAATGTGGTTTATTTTGACTCATCCTGAAAATAACCACTGGAGCACCTAATGTGTATCTAAAAATAGTCTTCAACAAATGAACCATTTCCATCTATTTCAGTAACATTTTCTAAAAGACGACAGTGGTGAGGTATTTTAGGTATCTGCTTGGCCCTTTGTTGAAAACAAAACCACTACAACCCGTTTTATGACGAAGAACAAATGTGTCAGGACCCATTGGCACCACAGAGGATTTTATGGTCTTATCGCTGGATTGTTCACCGTAATCAATCTTAAGACTGACAGAAGCCGTAACCTTTAAATGAAATGATTAAATGTTGTGATGGGGTCTTTTATTTATCCACTATCGTCCTTAAATTGAATTCCAATCTGTAGACACACAACACTCCACATAGCTCAGTCTCATTGCAGCTCCTGTGATGGTTGTAGAGATGCACCGATCCATTTTTTCCAATCTAATCCGATACGATACCTGGGCTGAGCGTATTGGCTGATATCCGATACCGATCCAAGACTTCCGTCGAATGAATGAACTGTATACCTTGCAATGTAAAATGTCTTCTGGTTGGTAAGTTGTACCTCTTTTTTAGTTTAAAAGGCCTCTGAGAGGTTAGACATATTTGTTTACCTTTACAAAAACAATGCCCTTATTACAGGTTAAACAGAACCAGAGTGACTTAGTTGAATAATCCTGACTCTGTTTTTCTTTTCTGTTTTCTACTGCAGAGATTTTTTGGTGGTTTGCATTTCTTTTATATGATCCAATTTAGTTTTTACATTCTCATGGAAAATACTTGGGTTTCTTTCTGTGTGTGGAGTCAAAGTGCACAGCTTGTTAGAGCTGCACAGCTTAATGATGAGACACTTTATGTTAATGATGTTTTCTGCGGTGAATCATGGACCGTTTGTTTAAAATATGAATTATGCACCGGCATAGACACTAACACACAACTGGTTTGTTTTCATGTTTTCCAAGAGTAAAGTTTTTGTGCATAAGAAAGTGAAGCTTTTATTCTCACTTTGCTTTAACCTTGTGTCTTTCTGCATTTGAATATGGATATTCTCCTGCATTTTCCTAATGAGCTTGCTTTCTGTTTGTCCTCCATCCTGTACATTTCTCTCTGATCTCTTTCTCTCTTTTCTCTCCCCATCTGAAGCAGCCTCTTTTTCCCCACCCTGTCTTGTTTTTGTTCTTGTTGATGAAGTTTTGCTCTCCACTCTCTACTGAGAATTTGATGACTTGTTGTGGTTGATTGACTCGTGGTGATGTACGTCATTCAGTCTTGATCCCCAGGGCTTATTTTCTTTACAGTACATCCTACTTCTTACTGTCCCTGCAAAACACAAACTCCTCGCTTATCCAGGTTTATGTTGACTGAGGAGAGCACAGCCATTAACACTAGTGTTGTGTCGTTCACGAACGATTCGTTCAAAAGAACTGAATCTTTTAAGTGACCGTAATGAACCGAATCACTTTCTCGAGTGTTTTGTTCGTTTCTCACTTCAGTTGAGCTGAAGTGAGAAACAGCATTGCCAGGCCACCACATGCACCAACGCCTGAATTACTTGGTGAACGAATCACGCATTGAACCACTCTCTGGAATAATTTTTGGCGGACAAAACTACCTTTTTTTTTCACTGCTTAACTGCCACCACAACAACTTGCATACAACAGAACACAGCATGTAACAAGCAGTGCATTAAACTCACAGCATCCTATCATTGCCGCGGTTTGCAAGGGAACGGTGCATGTTCAGTGTGAATTCTTCTAAGCGTGGTCTAGACCTGCTCTTGTTCTTTGAAAAGTGTCTTGTGATGACGACTGTTGTGAATTGGTTGATTGATTGATTGACTCTTGTCTCCCGGTCCCAGAAGCTCTGAATTGAGCTGAGTCCTGAACCGTTCAGCTGTGTATCAGTTCAAGAGGTCGAAGTAGCAGGCTTCTCCTGCTAAATAATTCGGTGATGATTTGGTGGGCAAATCTTTTGAACGAATCTTCTTAGTGAACTGATTCTAGTGATTCCGAACATCTAAAAGAACTGCTGTGCCCATCACTAATTAACACTTCAAACTTAAATTACATGCCTGCATTGTATGTAGCACGCATATTAAAGATAACTGTATACTTTGCACAAGCATATGTATAGTAGGGCTGAGCGATAAAACAATAAGGATATATATCGAAAATTAATTTCTCTCAATATCAATATAAAACATGGTCAATATGGTTTGCGATAGTCGTCATTCTACCATGTTTTGGTAGACTATGAATATGAATAGCCAATGAAAAGGGGAGTTGCTCCAGGTCTGCTTGGTGCTGAATTAGAACCAAGTAGCAAACAACTGCGTAGTAGCAGGCTGCAGCTACACGCAACCATAGCACTTTAACACGTGAAGCCGACAGCACTGAAGCAGTGCCACGCAGCAGTGCATGCGCAATACAAAAGGTTACAAACCCTGAGCGGAGCAAGGAGCCCGTGGCGCCTGTGCAGCCGAATCAGTCTGCTTTCTCTACCACAACGCCTTGTGACAAAATGTTGAAGAGACACAATGACCTCACAGATGCAGTAGCTTATTGTATTGCATGGGACATGCTACCAATAAGCACTGTTAAATTTCACTTTTTATATTTTGATATATATCGATATAGACTGATATGAAAAAATATGTCGTGATAAACTTTTTCCCATATCGCCCAGCCCTAATGTATAGTATATTATATGTTTCTTGTTCCTTCTCCTGTTTTATACATTTATTAAAGTTGAACTGTACAATGCGGTAATGAAAAAAAACATGAAGGAAGAAAAGGAGGGAGTTGTTAAAAATCATTTTTCCACCCTGTGAATCCAGTAAGAGAATTACGAGGACTAGAGAGAAATGAGAAGTGGCATCCCTAAATGCTTTTTATTTTAAGTGTAGTTACACTCAAGCCAATAAGGATTTATTAGGTCTAATACCAATAGAAGGTATTTTGGGTTGAAGCCACAGATCATCAACAACATTGACTGTAAAATAACAACTCTGCACAAATAATCTTCATTAGATCCCCTCAGACTCAGACTGAATCTAGATCCCAGTGAGCTCCTATAAGGAGTTTTTGGTATAATTGTGACTGAGGTGCCTAAAGTTTGACAGAAATTAGAGATGGAGGACCTGCTTGTAGATCAGTGACAACAGTAGGAGCTTTTCACATGAACTCCTCATTTGTTATTGTGTATTATTATGGTGTTTCAGGTCATACATCGTATACACCTTGATATTCTGACTAACAGTGGTCATTTCACAGCTCTCTGGTTGATAAGCAGCCTCAAAGACTGAAAACACAGATAATCAGGAGAGAGATCAGTGGGTATTTGAAATTAAAACAAACATATGACGGTCCATTCGCTACCATCAGAACACTGATATGGACCAACTCAGTCTCTCCTCTGTCCTTTTCTCTCTATCTTCATCTCCTTCTATCAGTCTCTTCTCTGTCCATCTCTCTCTTTCTCCATCTCCCTCTCTAAACCCACCTCTGTCTCAGCAGATGACTGTCCAACATGAGTCTGGTTCTTTTCAAGGTTTCTGCCTGTTAAAGGAGATTTTTCTCCCTCTGATCCCAGTAGGCTTTCCTGGTCTAAGTAAGGGTTAAATAAGATAAGCAGTGATCATGTAACTGTCTCCACATATTAAAACCTGTTCTGCATGATGGTCTAATTGAACAGAAGCAGCAGTAGGACCTGCACAGTGTGAGCCATGGCTCAGGAAGTAAATCCTGCGGAGGTGCAGCAGCAGGTGACCTCTTCATAACCTTTGGCTATTACTCCCAGGAAGTGTGTGTGTATGTGTGTGTATGTGTGTGTGTGCACTTAACATCATCATCAGCAGTGGGTTTGCATTATGAAGTGTGTGTATATGTGTGTGTTTGGGTGCACGGGCAGGTGTTAACATTTCCCCACTGAGTCCTCAGGGTCTTGGGTGAGTTCCTCTCAGGGTGTATTTAGTTTGTCCCGTTGAACACTAATAGCCATGTTGACTGAACGACTGCATGTTGGACCTCCTTTTCTCTGGCTTCTGCTGCTGCTGGGATTTGTAGTTTTTTAAAGAACCCGAGCTGATGGGGGAGGAGGCTGAACCGCTGAACTCAAATCCGTGAGTAGTGCTCCTGCAGGTCCATGAAACTCAGGCTTTAGATACAGAGAAGGTTTGATTCATCACTTCATTCTTCTGGACTGATGAGTTGATGTCACAGCAGTGATTATCTGTTAATATGAGCTTGTTGCTCTGTTTTATAGTTATTGTTTAATATGGAATACAATTAAGTGAATAATTTGGTTAATTTGGACTTTTCGTGTTCCTGTTTTTTTCAGTGGTTCATAGTGTTAAAGGGATAATCTGCGGTTTTAACCAATCCTTTGTCAAAGTTTTTAAAGCGCGATGAACGTTAAAATATTATCACCTCACTGCAAATTCTGATGGTGAGGCTGATTCAGACTGAATATCTAAGTTTCTTTTTCACTAGTATTTAGTCTAGTAGGCTGTATAAGCTATGAATGGTGTTTTGGCTGACTCTGCTATCAGGGGTATTTATTCATACCTGAATTTGACCAAAAGAGTCAACAGGCATCTTGGTAAAAATGTACTGATTTATTAATTCATGAAAGCTTTATTTCATTGAGAGGGTAGCCTCATTTTCAATGGCTTTTCAAGAACGGTAATCACAAACTTGGCCAAGTATGTATAAATTTGGTTTTGGTTAACTTTGCCCGTACAAACATTAAACATGAAATGTGACAAAAATGTCAAAAATCCCAAAGCTCGAGACTGCGACCAAAATCGCATATGAGGCCTTTATTTCAGCGCGCAAGTAAGAATGTGAAAAGAAGAAAAGAAAGTGAGAGCAATATACGAATAAGGCACCCTAGTGCTGTGCCATCTTTGTAAAATGTTGTGCTAGAAATCAGAATATTTAACACAAATGGTTCATTGTAGGGGGCTATAGCGGTTCTTGACACCGGTTGCCACCTGACACAAAACAGAAGCAACATGAAGCAGCTGCAGTTGCTAGAAAGCTTACTGTAGTGATGCTTATTTAAATTCAGAAACAACAAAACTGAGCTTTTGCCTCCTCAGGCGCGTTAATACATTAAACCTTTGTACTCCTGTCTTCATTTGCTTTTGAAAGTTGATGTACTTGAAATGAAAGGATTCGTAGACAGATTATGAACTGTGATCTGAAGTATCTACTATAAATTAGTGTGTTAGAGTCCTAAAAAAAAGCAGGATCCTGACTGAATAGAGTAAAAATAAACAGTGTGTTCTCTCTCCTCCTGTGATCCTCAGCCCGTCAGTCCCTCTCTGCTCTGTTTCCCCTCTACTTGCTCTCTCCTCAATCTCCACAGTGTGAAATCCAATTAATCAACATACTGTAACGCCTTAGATAAAACCAATACTCTTCTCCTCTCTTTCTCACATCGATCCAAAGAGTTCCTCGAGTCGGCAAAGTGGCCTGAAACACCAGCAGACACACACACAAAAAAAGTTGATTGCACCAAAACACACAAGCAGTATGAAGTGATGGTGATATTGACTGGACTTAATGCAGTAATTCTCTCCTTCATACTCTGGTTTCACTTCACTCTTCCTATCCTCTGTTTGTTTATTTATTTATATAGTAAATCATAAAACAAGTCCTAGAACTTTGTCTCTCTATCTTATCATCCTTTAACTTTTTAGATTTGTAGCCACCCTCAAATTGTGAAATAAGTGTGAAGTGCTGGAATAACCCACCAAACATTGGACGTCGACGAGACGTTCAGATCAAGTCAGTATTGGGTCCTTCCTTCAAAGACCACATCTAGACGTCAGTGCGATGTGCAAAATAGGTTAGAAATTTCTACGTCCAAATTGGACCTTTTTTAGACGTCGCTCTGACGTTTAGGATTTGGACGTCATCTGAAGACCAAATCTAGACGTCAGCGCAACGTGCAAAATAGATCCAAGATTTAGACGTCATACTGGGACCTCTTTTAGACGTTGAAATGACGTCCACATTTGTACCTCATCTGGACATGTGCGTGTGGTCCGGCAAGGACCAAATCTAGACGTCGAGGCAACGTGCAAAATAGATCCAGGATTTAGACGTCATTATTGGACCTCTTTTAGACATTGAACTGACGTCCACATTTGTACCTCATCTGAACATATGTGTGTGGTCTGACAAGGGACAAATCGAGACGTCAGCACAATGTGCAAAATTTATCCAAGATTGGATTGGATCCAAAAATGATGACTGTCAGAGATTCCCAGCATTCATGTCTCTCTCCTGTTTTGTCTTACAGAGGTATCCAGCAGCAGTTGTCAAGCTACAGGGAGACGGTGATCCGGCAGGCCTCTGTGGCAGCAAGTTCAGCTGTTCACCGGGATGATGCGCCAACCTGCGGCATCTGCCACAAGACCAAGTTTGCGGATGGTTGTGGGAACCTGTGCTCGTACTGTAAGACCAAGTTCTGCGCCCGCTGTGGGGGGAGAGTCTCCCTGCGGTCCAATACGGTAATTGATCAAACTTATTCCTCCAGTAACTTCAGTTTGTCATCTACTGATTTTGGATGTTATGAAGTGGGGGCATGTAACCAACTGTTTGGCTCATTAAAGAGATCTTAGCCATCAAGATGATCATAAACTCTCACTCTGAACTGATTCTAGGGGTCTCAAACATAGACTGTATATACCATGGACAACTTTATTCCGCCATTTCTGCAATTTTTCTCCACTTCCTGAAACCAACATTGTGCAGTAGTGTTGTACGCATTTGGCGGGAGAGTCGCTGTGGTGATGCTTGGCTCAAACAGCGAATCCCCCCCGGGTGAGCTATGCTATCCTTGTATGCCCATAAGCTGTATCAAGTGTCAATCAAAGAAAACATGAACCCCCTAATAACTTTAAAAACAAAAAAGAAAAAAAGTGGATTTTAGCACAAACCAGTCTTACAGTAACTACATGTCAACATCGCAAGCAGGGGGGAGAAAAATGTATATTCTGTGTAATAAATTTCTAAAGTTTGTCCACAGCCCCATAGGGATAGCTGGAGGAGGTGGGATTTATGACCTATACTGCAGCCCGTCACCAGAGGGTGCTGTTGTCACGATGGCTTCACCCAGCAAGGAGGCAGACGGCGTCCATTCTATATACAGTCTATAGTCACAAACCAACAAAAGGTTACTAAAATCATGAACTGGTCAAAAATATAACTGAATTACAAAATGATTTAAAAAAAAAATCTTATATTTATTCACATAAGGTCATGTTAGGTTGTGTCTTTTTCTGAGTAGACATGTCATGGTTGCCCACCTGCTGAGAGCCACATTTTCCTATATGCTGGGGAACTCCTTTTACATACAATATTACTTGCTAGTGTTGCGCTGCGTGATTTGGTGCCTCCTCTGCTGGCTCTCAGGTGAGCCTGCAGATATGCTGTAGTTGATGATGGGGACAGCTGCGTTGTGCAAAGTTGACATACAGCTGGATCTTTGTTTTTATTTTGCCTCCTATGCTGAAGAACCAAAAAGAGGTCCACCAGTGGCTCCTGATGTTTTGGTATCATAGTTGTCCATTTGGGATGGAAGGAAACATAATTTACTGAGGTGAAGAGTGTGTTCATTGATCAGGTTATGATGAGATCGCCCTCTGCTGGATTAAATGTTACCAATGAAAACTGAACAGGCTTTTATTTGATTTTGTTTGAATGAAAATACATCATCCAGTTTGTTTAAAACAGCACCTATAGCTGATTCTAGGAGCTTCCAGCTGTGAATGAATATGCTGAAGCAGCGTTCCTGCGTTATCTTAAAGGACCGTGATTAGTCCAGAATATTGTCCATCAATTGGGAAACATTAAGAATAATAGCAATAGTGGTAATGCCAGGCTAATATGTATATAGAAATATCCAAGAAATATAAAATCAAAGGTCTAATTTTTCTGATTTAATATATTTATGCAGACAAAACAGTCCTTGATGTCATACCAGAGTATTACATACGTAAGAAGGTCTGAGCAGTGATTTTTGAAATGATAATAGTGGATCTGTTTCATGTCAGGTCCTGTTCCCGGTCGCCTTTCGTAGCACATCCAGCTGTTTTACCGTACGTCCAATCAGTCCATAGCAGGGCCTCAGGTGCTGGAGCTCAGGTGGAGCTGATATGTCGTGTGTGTGAAAGGAAGTGTATAGTAAACTCTGTGTGTTTGTTGATACATACTGTATATGGCCCATGTGTGTTACTGTGTGTTTATTTGTGTCTACACCATATGTGTGAGTGCCTGGGTGTGTGTTTGTGTGTGACCCAGGCAGAGGCTGGTAAAGGTTAATTGGGCATTAGACTGAGCTGTGGACAAAGGGGGTGGTCTCCCACTCCGTCTCGGCCTCCCAGGGGTCCGGAGGTGCCCTATACACACTCAGCAGGGTATAGGTGTGTGTGTGTGTTATGTATGTGTGTATACTGGCATCAGGATACAAGTCATCCTCTGAAAGAAGTGACGTCCACTCTCCCACTCTTTTCCACTCCCCTGCATTGCCAGTGTGACATTTAATGACCTCGCCCACACTCAGAGACACACAAACACACACTCAAAAGCACATCCTAATTACTGACATGGGGAGAGTTCAGCTGTGGGGTCCAGGGTGGTGTGACGGGGCAGGCTGCAGCTGCATTTAAAGGGAGAAAGACTATCAAAGGTGGATTCTGCTTCTGTACAGATACAAGGGGAAATCAGACCCCTGGGTGTGATTTTAAACGCTTAGATTTTTAACATGAGTATCTTTCATTTGACATACTACATATTGTATGGTGATATCAGTTAGTCTTTTTGCTAATTTTTATTTTTTTTATTTTTGGTAAATCTTCTGTTTATGAGAGCTAATAGTGCCAGCTATTACAGTCTGCAACTTAAAGGGATATTCCGGCGTAAAATTAAGTTAGGGTCAAACACACTGTAACACTAAGTTAGACACCCTCTCGAGAGATGAATGTTGCCGACCGCGTGATTCTCTAGTTTTACCAACTTTAGTTACGACCGTATGATAGCAATACACAGCGGTCTCAGGAGCCATGCGCTCAACCAAAAAGCCACTCTATAGCCACAAATAATGCTCAGAACAGCACCTAACTTTATCCACAGTACAAATAGGGTCCCCGCCATAGTACTAGCCACCAAATATCTTTTAAGCTTTGCCTGATTTCTCTAGCAAAGAGACTAAACACAACTCACCTACTCTC
The DNA here is from genome assembly GCA_962446985.1 of Xyrichtys novacula. Taxonomy (NCBI): domain Eukaryota; kingdom Metazoa; phylum Chordata; class Actinopteri; order Labriformes; family Labridae; genus Xyrichtys; species Xyrichtys novacula. The sequence continues at coordinate 16,492,384 of OY660874.1, read as the reverse complement.
TTCCAGCAGCCGCTTGTTTGTACGGAGACCTCAGACGAGTCCATTACCGAGTGCAGCGGGGTGACGCAGCTCAAAGAAGAACATTTATGATCATTACTTCATCATTTCCTTGAAGTAATTATCATTATACTCATTTTTCACTGCAGACGCCATAGTTCTTCTGCCCAAGCATCCCGGTCTGATTGTATTTTGATGTTAATTTTACGCCAGAATATACCTTCAAAGCTATTTAAAAGAAAGACCATTGTCGAAGGGGTGAGACCAAACTGCTGTCATTGTCCTGAGTACAGGAACTATAAAGCAGTTACAGTAAAATGACTTTCAGTGCAAGGGGAAATTTGAACGGACCTTGAAAGAGCTGCATTTGGACTAATAGTTTGGCAGAGCCTGCATGTCTCACGAATCAAGTTATCAGTGATAATCGCATCAAGAGATTTTGCCAATCTGGGTATCTCATTTTTAGGAAACTTTGCCGAGGTTAAAAGTCTGGAAATCCAATATTGTGACACTTTAACAGGTCTTCTTTAAAAGTATGAGGAAATGAACCCATTTGTAGGAAAATGATGTATAGTATCTGTCATAGTTTCAGTTTCCAACAGACTTAATCAGAATGAGACAAAAATCACAGACCCACTCTAAACAACAAGGATCAATCCAGCTGAAATAACAGGATTCAACAGGTATCATCTTAAAATTGATAATAGTACATAAAAGACTACTGAACAAATGTTTAAAGCCATGTAATAGATAATCCACCTCATCAGACTGCTCATACATTTATTTTTGATAACAGTGAAAATACAGGTGTATCATAATTGGCTGGTTGATCTGCTATGAATCTAAAGGAAGTTGTCTCAGTTAACTTAACCAAACCTTTCACCTGGTTTTATATCACAGATTTTGTTTTATAAGGTATCAGAGCTTTTTGGGAATATTTACATTACGCTTCCATCTTTTCAATATGAGTAATCTTGCCGAGAAGGGAATTATCTCTTAGTGTTACGAGTGGGGTTGTACGATCATTACCATGCTTTCAGATCTCATCTTTTCTCACATTTTCTCTGTCTTTCTTTTTATTTTACATGAATGGCTGACTGGGCTGCAGGAGGACAAAGTGGTGAGTGTGTTTCCCTTTGCTTTCTCTGGACCACATAAGTCTGCCTGCGACCTGTGAGACAGTTCATCTTGATGGGTTCAGACAGTGTGCATGAATGCTTGCTTCCAGATTTCTACCAGTCCATGTGTCTGTCATTATCATGAGTGCTCTGGGTTATGTCTTTGACAGCAGAAGCAGTGATGGTTGAGGGAGAAGCCTTAATGGTTTAAATGATTGGAAAAGCACCATCACCATAATGCCACAATTGATTTAACTCAATCTATTCATCCATTTTATTGATATTAAAGCATCAAGCAGCATGCATCATTTGCAGAGACATCCTGGACTTTAAAGTCAGATCACAAAGACAAACCAGAACAGTGCAGCCGATTTTAGATTTAGAAAGTGAGAAGTTACCATGTGGGAAGACGTGGCTACGTGCCAACATGAAGAGGATGTGTAAACTCAGTGTAAAAAGCCACAGAGTAAGAACAAGCTCCTTACACTGACATTTAAGACACTTAAAACTGCGCTGAAAGTTTGTAAAACAGACACTAACGCTTCTGTGGGAAATACAAAAGCAGTCAGATCATCAGCAACAAGACTGACAGTTTATTGAAAGTTTATATTGGTCTTTTGCAGCTGCTGCCGATTGTTTATGTGGGTCTTGGTGTTTTCAAAAATCACCATGATCTGTGACATAAAAATCCTCCTGTGTATATCTGGACAGTAGCCCAAAAGCAGAGAAAAATCTCCAAAAATATTTGTTCTCATGTGGACTAAGTCTACGCCTGAAATCATGAGATAAAGTTATGAACACTTGAACTTGAACACAAAACAAGCTTGTGTTGAGTGCAAAAGAAGTGAGCAGTGATGTAACCACTGATCCTGTACTTGGAGCATCATATCAGAGAACTGAGATACTTCCTCCTGAATTTTAAGAACAAGGTTTTAGTAAACAGTGGAGGAGGAGTAGCATGTGGATTGATGAGTGGTTTTATATAAAATGCTTTGATGATATAAATTGATGTGGTTACTTTAACTCAAAGCGTGAACTTTGCGTTTACTGCTACAGCGAATTTGACAGAATATCAGGTCAGTAAATGATAAAATTGATCAACATTCCCCCATGACTAATTAAAGCTAAAGTAATATGATAGCTTTAAAAACAAAAGAATGGGTTAGTTATTTGGGTTCAAACTTTCTGTTTGTTTGTGAAAATAATAAGTTTTTGTGGAGTGAAGCTTAGAAACAGTTTGGATCAGGGGTGAGTGTATCTAGTCAACTACAAGAATAAACATCATCAGCTTTGCTATTCGGCACTAGAATTACATATGGGATGGTGATTTTAAACATAGCAGGCCTGAAGTCCTGGTCATATACTATATCATAGCAACAAGTCCAGGCTGTAGCTCTGGTAACTATTGACCACCTTAATGCTGCGGTGCTCTGCGACCCAGATTTCAACAAACAGATACCTGAATAATCTCATAGTGATGCTAATGTTTGGCACACTCTGCAAACCAGTTTAACTTTGTGATTTTGGGTTAAGTCATGTTCAATAAATAATGCTCAATTAGCCTTTTTTCCTGAGTTTTAACCCACCAGATGACTGATTCAGAATTTAAAAATCTGTTCAAAGACTAGAAAAAAAGTCAATCTAGTTGGAACATTGAGCAAAGGTCTAAACATAAACCACGTCTTGAAAGAGATATGAAAAGATTTGACAAACACCAGGTATTCGAAGAAAAAAAAACCCTCATTTGTTTTTTTCTTTAGATGTTTGTCTTGTTCTTTGTTCATCTATTCTTAAAGCATTTGTTTAAGGTATGCAAGTATGCTTTGTATGTATTTTGCCGCCTCCTGTGACCACAACAGTGATTGGTTATCCTTCTCTTATGCTTCATTAGTGCTTTTTGATCAAAAGTTCTCATCCTGCTGATTTTTGGCAGTCAAATGTTTCATTTATTGTAAATATTTTTAAGGGAAACTTTTTCATTAGGGCTGTTTCTCCAGCTGCATGCCTCCTTCCCCCTTGCACTGGTTTCAGGCACTAAAAACTAAGATATAAAAAATCATCAGTGTTGTCATTGTCAGAGGAGCTTTAGATATTTTGTAAATTTAGACAAGATTAAGAAACTTAAAAATGAAGAGCTAATGATCCATCAATGTCACACAGGGAGGTTCTGATTAAAAACATCAGTATCTCTACCATTTTAGAAGTGTAATCGTAATCATCAAAGTGTTTGCCATTTTCTGTAAATGCTGAGAAACATGAGAGTCCGTGCTTCCTGTCATGTCATTTGCTGTTTGTAATGATCAAGTTCTGGATGTAATGACTAGCTTTAGCGCTCTTTAGTGGACTTCCTCCCTTCCTTCCTCCATGTGGCCTGGTTAAACAAGAGTTAACAGCATCATTGTGGATGAGAAGTGCTCCCAGAGGACATGCCTTTAACACCTTCCTCTGCTTGTGTAGTTGTGTCAGGTTTAGGAACCTTACTTGGCCTTGGCTGCCTTCCCTCAGGGCAGCTGCCAAACCGGCACTTTGATGATACTTGGCTGGGCTCGAGCACCACGGCTGTCCGAGAGTGCTTTGGTGTACTGTACATAGCGGGCTCACTCCCTTGCTGAAGCGTGCTACAACAATCAGCGGCTCGAAAGAGGAAACTTTTGGCACAACGGAGGCCTTATGTAGCACTGGCTGTATAGCTGGACAGGAGACCTGGTTTGAATTACTGTTTGACATGGATTCATTTAATTACTTGGGGATTGATTAATCTTGCCTGGCACAGCCATCCAAAACTTATTGTGCCTGCTTTTTCTATTCCACTCAACTAAACCCTCAAAGTTAAAGTGAAAGTCTTGGCAAAGTTAATCCTGGGCCTGAAGGACGAGCACTTTTAAAGTGTGTAGTACTGCGCAGATCACTGTTAATGTTTTGGGGCTTTTAAAAGTGCCTTTTAAACCTCTTCTGTGTTGGTCTTTGACGTCAGTTCCTAATGATATAGGAACCGACTGATTTTACTCTCTTACACTTACATCAAGATGTTAAAGGCGTATCTGAGAGCACAGTTTTAAAACTTGTACATCAACTCCCTGATTTAAAGTGCAAGCAGTCAGTCTGTTATTTTTCTTTTACATTTGGACATAAAAACTTTCCCCATGTTGGTCCTACTGAATAAGACACCGAGAAATTTACGTATGGTCACGGTTTTAATGAATTTGTTTGGACAAAACCAGAGAGTAGTGCTTGAAAGTCAGAGCTTTAATGGCCTCAGTGTAAAATCCACCATCGACATAAAACATGGGCGCAATCTCGGTCAGTGACATGTAGTTAAAAAAAACAGATTTATTGCAGAAGTCTGACTGAATCTGGACAATACATATTAACATGTGGTCTGACTCAAGGGATCAGCTTGCACTTTTATCATTCAGCCATTCATTCATTCATTTTTTGAGAGGACGGGTCAGTAGATTGAATTTTAAACTTGGTACGAGTGTTGTAAACATGCAGGAAAGGGGCTCCAGGTTGGAATCAAACCTGGACCAACTGCTTGAGGACTGCACAGCCTCTGCACACGAGGTGTTAACCACCACTTAACCATAATGCAAAAAACAGCACCCCAAAATAAGTTATTTTAATACTAGTTTGGCCTCTAACAGGGGAAAGAGCCAATCATAGTTCAGGATTTTGGGGCAGCATCCTAGGTGGCCAATCACAGTGGCCAGTGTCACCCTTGGCTGCATACTGGATACACCTTAGTCCCATGTCAGGAAGCCCAATTTTGCAACACTTTGGGGTATGCAGCTCATTTTTTCATAAACACTGTACTGGGATTATTTCTTGTGTATGCTGTTTTTTAAATACCAAGAGTTAGAGTAACAGATTTGTATTTTATTTATTTACTTGTATCCCCATTAGCTACTACTCAAGAAGCAACTCCTCTTCCTGGGGTCCACAGGAAGAGTATAATCAGAGACACAGGTGGCCATGCTGTGCTTGTTTGTCAGGATGCTAATAGTGTGCTCCAACTCTATACTTTTATCTGCTTATCGATTAAAAGGTAGTCCAAATAGTGGCTGGTGTGGGTACCAGATGTGTCCGGGCTGCCAGATTGGCTCAGGACCCAGTCCTGTTGAAGATGTCACACTATGTCAAGTCCAATTGGACAAACTCCACTGTGCTCCATTTAGTAGGTCAAATGTGTTCGGTTAAAAGCCCCTTACGATTTTCTTTATTTCTGTTTGTTCATTCAATTGACCTAGAATTGTATAAGTTAACTTTTCTAAAGGAAAAAGAAAAATACATATATGCAGGATCTCTGTTTATCAATAGCTAGTTTAGCTTTTATTCCACATTGTCTTTGGCAACCTAAAAGAGGCGGAAGCCTGGCTGTCATAAGTCCCCTTCAATAATTAGCGATAGATCGCTTTGTAAATTTGTCCATGTTGTCTACAAAGACCTACAATCCCATGAAACCTAATCCGGCAAAAAATACTTTTGTAATGTCGGGACCGACCACAAACTTCAAAGTCACCCTATCCAACTTCCAGCCAATCATATAGTGTGATGTCATCAATAGTGCCTGAAATAAGTTTTAGAATATCTTAAAACCCTTTTAACTATGTTTATGTCATTTGACCTGCTGTCCGGCTTGTGCTGCAGCCCCTGGTATTTAGTGAAGTAATGGTTGACGTCACAGACTGAAAATAAAATATCAGAATATAATAAACATTGTTTAGATATGTATAGTTAGTTACACACCACACTGTCTTGTTTATGACAAAAGTAGATTTTTGATTTTTCCAGTTAAAAAGAAACAAACCTAAACAAACACCAAAAAAGCACAAGTTTTCCATTTCTTGCATCACCTTGTCTCTCTGTTGTATTCATTTTGTGCACTGAATGACTTGAAATAAGTGTGTTTTCTTCCTTTATTGAACGTTTCTGAATGCACACCTGAAGTACAGTATACATAAGGTTTTGATGGTGATTTTTAGTGTGTCTTATGTGTTGTCTTAATGATATTCTGGGCTCATTATCTGCAGCTCCTGTGCAGAGATGCCTGTGTGTTGCTGCACTGAAGCCAAGTGTTTCTCACAGAAAGGGCCATTTTTGAAGTCTTGATTTCTCCTCTCAGGGGAGACAAGAGAGGAGTGTTGTGTGTTACTTTTTCCTTCTCACATTTACACAAACACACGCACACACTCACTCACACATGCTCACTAACACCTCCCCCTCTCTCTAATTGTAAAGTCCGAGGCTGTATTTCTGTGGGGGATCTGGGCTTTTTATGTGGCTATAACTCTGACTGCTCGGCACTGGGAGATTGCTGTTTTTAGAGCAATTCTGATTCAGAATTACAGGCACGGCTGCTTCATCCGCTGGTGTTTTCAGCTCACTGCTGCTGCTGTTAACTATAGATGTGATGTTGGTTTTATAAATATACTCTCGGCTATGAAAAAAAGAGTCTCTCTTTTCAGGGCGGTTCAAGATGAGACTGAGAGGACACTGGTTATCAGGAAATGGGTGGAGGAGATACAGATTAATTTTTTATTTTGTGAGTACTTTATGGTGTTTTTAGGGCTGCAGCTCATCAATATTTTCATTATCAATTAGTTGTTAAATCTACCCTATTATGTTCAGTTTACCATGAAAAAAACAATTTGAAAAATGAGAGATGCAGAGGTGTAACTATTTACTAAATTAAAAAAAAGCTTTTTTTTTTTTACTCACTTCTATCTACGACAGTGAGTTAAAATGACATCTTAGAGAAAGCCAGGTTATTCAAAGGTCACTTAAAAAGCATGGTGTCATATAAATTTAAGTTTTAATCTAAGCAGGTTACATAAAACAAGATAATCAGGCTGATTTTGAGCCTGACTTTTCTCAACAAAGACCCACTTTATTAATGGTTTTTAAAAATATCTTCCCTCTTTTTTTCTTGTTGAATATGATGTGTTAAGAATGATTTTCACTTATCTTCATCTGCTTGAAGGGCGATCTATGCCACATTTAAAATCTTAAATATTAAACATTAGTTGTTGACACATATCGCTTATTCATCGGTGAACGTGGATAACAAAAGTCGAAAATATTGCCACAAGGGACTTTAAGATTTCTGCTCAGCAATCTGAAACTGTTATATGAACTAATTTTTAAGCGTGTGAACAACTCTGCACCAAAAATATTCAGTAAATTCAGTGAATAAACAAAGCAGTGAACTCAGAACTAGCGGTTCAGTAAGTGAAAACTGTTTGGCAGCAAAGCAAAGAACAACATGCGGTCAATCATCCCTCTCAGATGTGTAAAACTGTCCAAACCATCTGTAATTAAGACAATAACAGAACTGACGTTTTTTTGATATGCATGTGAAGAAACGGCTGAAACAGAAGCATGCCTGCAAACACTAGCTGTACAGTCTAAATTTATGGATAAAGTATGCACACCTTCAAAATGTGGTCATTCTGTAACTTTTTTTGTCACTGAATGCTTTTAATTGTTATATTATTTTATACTCAATGCTCTGTACTTTCTGTTTCATATATGGAAGCCTAACCAGAAACAGGGATTGCAATTTAAACATGGTTACATGCCTCTACTTTGACGCAATGCCTCATATATTTGTCATTGCCAGTTTAGTAGAAGAAGCAGGTAACATAGGAGCTATTTAGCTCTCAGACGCCACTGGTTTCAGTGACATGATGAAAGCTGATATAATTACCTTTCTTTCGAGCATTACAATATGGTACTGCACACACTTGTTTCACGATCGTCCTCTCTGTTTCTCAGAGTCTGGCCTGCATAGCGGGGCTCCGAGGGGCGGAGCTTGGATTTGTGACATAGGAAATCTCACAGTGTCTGAACCTGCTGCTTGGGTTTGCCAGAAATTCACAGCGATTTGAATGAAGAAATACTTACTTACTTGTTTCTCAGTCTAGCCTGCATAGCGGGGCTCAGAGGGGCGGAGCTTGGATTTGTGACATAGGAAATCTCACTGTGTCTGAACCTGCTGCTTGGGTTTGCCAGAGATTCACAGCGATTTTAATGAAGAAATACTCAGAAATGCAATTTTGCACTTAGTTTTCTCATGATATGTCCTGTATCATCAGAAAAAAATGCCACATGAACATGAAGACAACAAGAAAAACTTGATTTTCATCAAAGTGGGTCTTTAACTGTTGACCTCAGTGACAGGAAATCTGCAGGAGGGGTCAACAAAACCGTTGAGGGCATGTCAAGTAGCCCTCTTTTATAAGAAGCATTCAAAATGAATTAACTATTATCTCATCTTTATGTGTCAGTTATCTGGTGGTCCATATGATTAGATTTGGCCACTGCTAAGATCTCTACTCAAGGCCCCTCATTTCTCTCTGATAACACGTTGTTTTATGGTAGTTTGATTCCCGTAAACCATTTTTACTGGAGACGTAGCGTGTTCATTCATCACATGTTGCTTCAATTATGTTTCCACAATGTTAATGTATTACTTGTGAATCACAGCTTGCCCTGGAGGAGGTGTTTATGAGCTCAGAGTCAAGTCTGTGTCATGCTTGCGTAGATTTCTACCAAATGTCACACTCATTTACTTTTTTCTGGGACAAACAGAATTGTAGGGTAGGAGAAATGCCCCTTGTTAAAACTGACACAACACCTTTGGTTCCTGTGAAAGTTCATCTCGCCCCTTGAGAGAAATGAGCTATCACATTAAGGTAAAAACACAAAAAAAGAAAAAGAAAATCAGTCCAACTGTGCATTTGATACTTGTGGAAATGTATATTTATCGATCTAAACCTACAGGGAGTTATGGCTTTGTGCTGCTTTGTGTCAGGCTGCAGCGCTGTAGAAAAGCCTTGGCGATGTGTCATCTGCTGTTAATGCCACAGCGCCTCATGATTACTATTGATCGCTAGTCTCGCTAGCTACGTCCGTCTCCACGTCCATCTCTCATTGACTGGTCTTAAGGGGACCATCTCTCTCCTAGTTGTTGCTTCACACTCCCTTAAAAAAGCAGGCTCACACACACACTTACACACAGATACATGCTCTCTGCAAGGTGTTTTATGTGCACATAAGCTCAAACTGCAGTGCGGACATGACAGGAACAGTTATATATGAGAAAGACAGTTGAATGCTCATACTTGCTGACACATGGTTATTTGTTTGTGTTGTTAATACTTTTATAAGTATGCTGTAACATTGCAACATGGGAGCAAATGGGAGCCTTGTTACTTTTAATGTGTTTTATTGATGTGAGAAATTTGGGAAAAGATACAAAAGTTAAAGAAATAATCTGTTCTGACAAGGTTCTCACAGTTTTAAATTTTCTGTAGTTTCTATTTTTTATTTTGTGGCATTTTATTTTCAATTTCAGTTTGATTTGAATTGAGGAGGGGTTTTTAGTTTACTTTCCCTTTTTTATTCCCTGTGAATATTTAGTTTACAGTATATTAGTTTAATAGTTTGTTTGTTACACAGGATACTTTGGGGTAAGACATCATAAAATTTAGCATTTTTTTTAGAAGAACTGTAAACATCATCTTATTTGGTTGCCGCCTTGTCTCAGATTTATGTTTAAATCATAAACTGTAATGAATGCCGAATGAGTGAAGCCACTGTGAGAACAGCACCCCCTGGTGGCGGGCTGCAGTATAGGTCGTAGATCCCGCCTCCTCCAGCAAATCTTATGGAGCTGTGGACAAACTTTAGAAATTAATTACACAGAATGTAAATTTTTCTCCCCCCTGCTTGCAATGTTGACATTTAGTTACTGTAAGACTAGTTTGTGCTCAAGTCCTCTTTTTTCTGTACAGCTCTGTTTTTAAAAGTTATCAGGGGGTTCATGATTTCTAAGATTGACACTTGATACAGCCTATGGGCGTACGAATATTGCGTAGCTCACCAGGAGCGATACACTGTTTGAGCAGAGTGTCATCAAAGCAACTCTCCCGCTGAATGCGTACAATGCTACTGCGCAAATGGTTGTTCTAGGAAGTGGAGAAAATCCTGGAAATACAGAGAGCAATTCAGCTTCAAATTCATATACTGACAGAAGTTGGAGCCAAGTTGTCCTTCGTATATACAGTTTACATGGCTGCTTACATCACGTATACAGAAATTAATGTTTTTTTGTCGGTGTGCGGGCTCTCTTACCTCAGGTCACTCCAGCAGTGCCAGTGCTGAGGTTGGGGCACCCCAGTCAAAAAGCTCTGGACACACCTCTGCATAATAGGAGCTTCACATGACATTCACATTAGGGAACATTTCGAATGTTTGAGCTCACACACCAACACATGGAGTTTGAAGAAGTTGTAAAAAGCATCCATTTTAATTACAAATTGATTTTGAATCAGAGTTGATTTCTGAAGTATTAAGAGATTCATCATATTTGATTGAATTTGAGCATTACACATCGCAAATATTGCAGTCCAGAATGGGATTAAGATCACAGAAAACCTCCAAATGACTGGATGTCCCCTGGTAGTACTAGCCCCGTGTGAACAGGGATTAAGGCAGGGATTATAAATTCACATCATGACCAATGTGGCTATCAAGTTTGTCAATACACAAAGCTCCATTTTAGAGTCTTTATAAACCCTCTAATTGCTTTGATATGTTTGTATTCCCAAGATTGGGTTTTTAAAGTAGATGCTAAAACTAAGCTTTTAATGTTTCTTTTCAACTGTATCTCGGGACCCTTTCTATTTATTTCTGTTCATAAAGGTCATAATCTCCACTGTATTATGATTTTACAGCTGTGCAATGCTGAACATTTATAACTGGTTACATGGTAGGCTTTGATCGCATTGACTATTTTAAACAATCATTTAATGGCACGGAAATATTTAGGTTTTACATGCACCAACATATTCAGAGCTACATGCAGAAATGTGGCAAACCATGCACAAGTCTTGACCAAGTCTGTCTGTTTCACAACTTCTGTAATGTTTTATTGTTTAATCAGCTTTTGTAAAGTACAAGAAAAGTTAGGGACATGAACACAGAGAGGACATAAAATGAATTGGTTACATTTTTTCCAGTCGGTACAATTATTTTATCAAACTTTTTTTTAACCTATGATCATGCATAATCATTCAGACATTATTTAAACTGATTTTCCAGTGATTAAGAAGTGTTGTGCCCAGTTTGTGTGAAGGTAAATTGGGAATAGTTGTCTAAGTGAAAAGTTTTGCAGAGTTTACATGTAAACATACCTTTATTACATTTTCTTTGCCTTTTTTCTTCACATGCAAACTTCACATATCCACTCATCTCCTTTAGCACTTTACATAACCAGATGCTGCACAATCCCAAATTGACTTGCACTTGAAAAATATGTTAATATGCATGTAAACGCATCAACTAATTGGAGTTGCACTAAATCAAACTTCTCATTGTTAGACCATATAACTGTGGTTGGAGATAGGTTTCTCTCTTGTATGTATACAGCTCAACTGGACTGAAATTGGCCTAAGTGTTCTATGCATGCTTCAGTGTTCACACGCCTGAGCTGGTGGTTGAATAGCATTGATGCATCGCAAGAAACCTTGGCAGTAAACAAAACCTCAACAGATGAATGATGTAAAGAAAGACTAAGCTTTCACAAGAAACGGCTGTAAAGGTGACACCTGACTCAAATGATCAGCTCGTTATCAAGCTCTGTGATGGCTTAATAACGAGCTGATCATTTGAATCAGGTGTGTTAGAGCAGGGAAACATTCAAAACATGCAGGACAGTGGGCCTCGAGGACTGGACCTGAGAACCACTGACTCAAGTAACAGGGCCTCAGTGTCATTAGCACATCTGTAATTTTTTAAATCTATGTTCTCATGAACAAGGAGGATATTTCAAAACTGTTGATGTTGGAGGGGGACATGACTCCATTTGACAATTAAATATTAACACACACACACCGCTTCCCTGGCATGTGTGCGTGTCCATAAAGCCATTATCTTTGTGGTCATGCTAGAACAGGCCGTGTTTGTTTGTGGAGAAAACAAGGCTCAGGCTGAAGTTGTCCTCCCACTGACCCAATAGTGATGCACAAGTGTGTGTGTGTGTGTCTGTGTATGTGTGCTAATAAAAACATATGTTACATCTGTCCAGGCAGGGAGCCCCTGTGCATGTACAGTATTCACACCAAATGTGCGTTAGAAAAAGGGCAAGTGTGTATCGTGTTCTGTATTGTTCATGTTGTAGGACTCGCATTCTGTTATTGTACAAATATAATGCTCTTTGAATGTCTGTGAATGCATTTATTAGTGTATGAGCTTTAAGTGCATGTGAGTATACAGGAGGTGTGTGTATGTGTGTGTGTGTTTTGCTGCGGGTGCCGGGTTGTGCTGATATAGTACCTCATTAGCTGCTGTGGACACTAATCTCCTTTGTGGCAGTCTTTCATCCTTAGCACAGGATTTATTGACGCCCTCGGTTACGGCGCCCGCCTCGCATGCTGCCGGTGCCATACGTCAAGCTGTCATTGGCTGATGCTGCTTCCTGGTCCCGCCTTTTTCCCACCCCCCTCCCCTCCCTGAGGGTAAATGTGTGCTTGTCGGCAGCGGGTTCTCAGTGTGTAACAGTCTGATTTGTGCTGATAGTAAGAATTGACAGAGGCTGAAGTTTTCCTTTTGTTTTCCTCTCAGTTTATTAAACTTTCTGTGCACAGCGTCTGTATTTTGTTTCATCACAACACTTTCTCACTGATACCCTGGCCTTCTTTAAAACCTTCCTGGCTGGTCAAAACCTTGTAACTCTGGGGATTGATTCTGGAAAAGCGATGCTAGTGACAACCAGATCACGCAAGTTATATCAAATCAATCTGCAAAAGATAGTCTGGCATGTCAGAGTTTATGATTTCACCTCTTCTTGTTGACAACATGGCATAAAAGGAGAGAGAGGTTGGAGGGTCAGCAAAAGGTCATTGTCAGGGGATGAACTAGTGACCGCTGTGATGAGGGGCATGTGTGGCCAACTACCCCTCCCCAACATTTAGACAGTTTTTAGATGATCAGGTCATAAACATACATTTACATAAAAAGTCGATTCTGAGAGCTAACCTTTTGGGGTTTTGAGAGTGATGGTACTAGAAAGAGCTTTAAAGCTGCAAAACTGCTGAACAAAAATAAAGTCTTCAGGAAAACCTCAGTTAAAACTTAATTTTTTTTTTTTTTTAATTCTACTTTATCGTTTTTTGTCATGTTCTTATCTAATGTGTACTCTTACTCTTATTGTATTCCTACCAATGGCAATATCTGTTTTGCTGCAACTACCGAATTTCCCCTCCATGGGTCAATACAGGCTTATCTTATATCATCTTATCCTCTCATCCTATCTTATCTCCTTGTACTCCTTCACTGTAGTATTTTTGCTTTAATTTAACTTCACAGAAACTTTCAAGTTGCATCAGACAGAAACAACTACTTAAAAGAAACAAAGAATTGTTATTGTCTGTATAAAAAGGTGTCAAAGTGATGTTACCAAGAGTTGACTTTCCAGGACGTGGTCTCATGTTTAGTAACTTTTGAAGGATCAGTATCACAAGATACTGTTAATAATGTTTTCGAGAATGCAGGGCCCTCTCGGGGATGTGGTTTTCTCCTGAATGACACTCTAAGTTTCAAACATGTTGAAGTTTATCATATTCTCTGTTTGTATTTCTTCACAAGTCAATTCCTGTGGGTTTGCTTTTTAGAACAAAACAAGAACAGACTCAATAATTTATAGACCAGAGTGACGGAGAGATTTGTTCAGCTTTTAAACAACAGACAAACCGCTCAAAATGCTTTCAGTTGATACATGATACAAAAGAAAAATAAATGTAAAAGAGGGAAGAAAAGGTCTGGATTTGTAGTGAATGCAGGCAACAGAGGAGATCTCGCTGTGGGAATCGAACCTCTCTCTGTCTCACACTCTACTGTCTGTTACATCTCACGAGGAAATGCACACCCAGCTACACAAAAACTCCAAGATATCACTGCTGGATTATTCATTGTGTAACTGTATAACACATACATGCAGCCAAATGTGCAACATACACATGAGCAGTGATGCACACAAGCGGTTACACACTCCAGCGGATACACACTCCTGTGTCTTGACAGACACAAATAGACACATACACAGATGGACACTCACACGCGAATGCAGCAGGACGCAAAACAAACACACACAGGGGTTTGGTGTCCTAGTTTCCATCTGTGGAGAAGCTATTCTCTCTCTCTCTCTCTCTCTCTCTCTCTCTCTCTCTCTCTTCCTCTCTGCGCTCTCTCCTTCACTCACAAACTCATCTCAGGGGGCGGGGGGCTTCTGTGGTCATGTGACACGTTGCTGCTGTTGTTGCAGTTTGCGTATGTGTGGATGAAAGCAGGCGTTTGTATCTGCTTGTATGCATAAATTCGATTGCATGTACAGTTAGGATTTGCAGAAGTGTGCGCAGGCCTCAAACATGCGTGTCTGTGTTTGTGAGTGAGAGCTCATTGTCATGCTCATTTCTGCCAGCCTACTCCTCTCTGGCGCTTGTTTCACCATCGGAGTGTGATCTAATACAGGGATTACTATGGGATTAAGTGAGTGTCTTTTAAAATAACAGCTCACTGCTCCATCTCTCGACAACACTGGTGTTTTTGTTCTGCAGGATCAAAACTCGCCAACAAAGGTGAAGCACAAGAACTGGTCCAAAAGCTGGTAAAAAGATACCACACGACCCTGAAACCAAGACCTCGTTTCAGGGGTCTCAAACTCAAAGTGGTTTATGGCCACTGTCTGTTTGCTGTAATCTTAAAGCGAGCCCCTCCAAAATTCAAGCACTACAAGAAAGCAACGTTTTGTGTAAAATGTGGATTTATTTTCTGTATTTATTTATTGTCATACTTGAAGTACACTTCAACACTATTTGAGTGTGCTTACTTACTTTTAAATCTAGTATATTTTATATTTCCACAATTACATACTTTTTTTCCTTTTTTTCTAATGACCACAGATATGTCAGGGAGGGAGACATAGTGATGACCATCCCGCAAGTTAAAGTGCTGAAGATACAGGTAGATAAAAGCCTTATGATGATCACAACAAGATCGTCATCATAGTGGAATATTTTATAAGATTGAGTCAGTTAGCCTTGACAGTTGGAATATAGCACAATAAATGAATGTGCGATATAAAGGCAACACAATTTTGGCATTTCATATTTTAAGAAATGTGAAACGAAGATTTTTCTACACTGAAAATAAAATATTGCCTGGGAAGAAACCCTTCAAAAATCCCCATCATAGATATCTACAAGAAAGGCTAGATGAATCGAGGTGGAGTCACCGGCGTCTGTACACAGCAGCCATTTTACTCCAGCACACCATTCTGATATGCTCTGTGGTAGCTGATGGAAATTGAATAATCTGCATGATCAAAAATACTCTTAACTCATTGATCTCTTGACAGATTTACAAATGGTTTTGTTCATTACATACCTTAACGTGGCTACGAGTCAGGATGCTTGGACATATTAAAATGGAAGCTTTTCTTTGAGAAAAAAAAAAAGATGTAATCATGCAGCACAGTTGTTTGATGGCTATTTGTGCATGCAAAGGCTAACTTTGAGTCGCTTTGCGTAAATTGTCAAGGCTTAGACCACAATCGAGATTTTAATTTTCTTCTATGACAGCCTGTTATTTTTGGTCTAAGTGACAGTCTTTGTGGATGTGCTTGTGTTTATCAGCTTGGCAAACAGGCTAGCTGTGGTGACACCAAATACATATTACAAAGTTGACCCACTAATTTTAATCAGTTGAAGAGGCAGAAATGCTTGTTGGTTTCAACATAACTTAAGTTGCACATGATTTCCAAGCTGTTTGGTTTGTTAGAAACAATTAAAATGGCAAGTCATGATGTTTTAAGTGTACTGTCCTATGGTATGCTATTTATCAGGTCTGCCGCTGCAATGATAGAATGCTGTTGGTTTGATGCACTATTTGTTACAGGCTGTGTCCTATTGTATGCAAGTTGTTGTGGCAATTTATCAGTAAAAAAAAGGTAGTTTTGTCAGACAAAAATGATTCCAGAGAGTGTAGTTCAATGCGTGATTCGTTCACTAAGTGATTCAGGTGTAAGTACATGTGGTCCCTCGTTCGACTAGCAATGCAGTTTTTCACTTTAGCTCATCTGAAGTGAGAAACGAACGAATCACTCGAGGAAGTGATTCGGTTCAGTTCGTTCACTTAAAAGATTCGGTTCTTTTGAGCGAATCGTTCGCGAACGACACAACACTACTAACCGCAGCTACAGCGGCGCGCGCGCGCACTCTCAAGACCGCCGTGACATTCTGCTGAACAAAATGCCAGGCAGACGGTTCAGCTCGTCCTGGCTGCTTTTGGAGGATGTTGATAGGAAACCTTCATGGGAGGAATGCTATGCCATCGGCAACATCGAGTGGGATTTTCCAGAAGACACTAGCAGGGTTGTGACGATGGTGGGGTCTGAGATTGGTAAGTGACACGTGATTTTGCGCTAGCTAGCAGCGAATTTTCCACGTGCGAACTAGCAAGCTGAATTCTAAACTGACTGCAGGTCATAGACTGTATTTAAGATATCTTATATACAGTCTATGCTGCAGGTTGATTTAAAGTCTGTTCACACTTTTATGACTGAATGAAACGCAATCCAACACTATTTATTTAAAGTAATAGCATAAACGGCTTCATAGCTACTGAAACTTTATGTTGTGCTCTACACATGGATCTCTGCAGTTTGTGTTGATCAAATTTGATATACTATTTAATTAAAAAAATAATAATAATTAACATAGTAAATAACCAAAATTTCAGAACTTCTTTAAGCTGTCTATGTATAAGAAACAAGAAACAATTTCCCACCTGTGCTCAGCCATATAAATGTAGGCTTGAAATGAATAGTTAAATCCCTTTTGTTTGTGTCAGGTCAACACAATTACTTAGATTTTAATATGCTGGTGAGTGTATTTATCTTTGTGCTCAACTTGCAGAGTTTTCACCCTTTTTTCTATAATTTGAAGTAATTCTAAAACTTTATATATGACCAATTTAGACTGGATTTTAAAGTGCTCATGTTGAGTCTTCAGAGATCTCTTAATCTAACATTGAATAATCACAAAACAGAGCCTGATGCCAAGGTTATGATTTTAGAACAAATTTACATGTCTGTAAACAAACCAGCATGCAAACCGTAACCCAGTGCATGATGTTTTTGAGGCATATTTTTTACACATTTAAAGGCAGTAATTTTAGTAGGGTCTTCAATATCTAAGAACACAGCAGCGTTTGGCACTTCTCCATCACCTGCTCTTATCTGTGTTCATAAAGAAAGTGTATAAGCTGCAGTCGGCTGTCTTACACTTGTATCTTTACAACACATTAAAACTGGGATTCATAGATTAAATTTCTGCTCATGTCACGGGGTGAAGAGGGGTCACTGATTGATGAGAGCGCTCTAACTCAAAGTAAAAAACTTATGAGCTCCTGTAAACTTTAAAAACTGTAGTGACATGAATAATGATGAATGAAGAATGCACTTCTAAAGGATTATATGAAAGCAGCAGGAACACAGTGTCACTTGCTAATTTTATGTTATTCGTGACCCTCCTGCAGTGAAAGACTAACTTAATGTGCTCTCTGACCTCCACTTCATTAATGAGCTCCTCAGTTTTAATGTCACAGATACTTTATCCTCTCCACCTTCTTACCTGTTGCCGCAATTATCGTCTATGAAAGCTTGTGATCTGCAGGCTTATTTGTATGCATTTCCATTCATAAGGGGCTTTGCACCGACCATCTGTGGACAAATGTGAGCATGTAAAGGGCAAATAATGAGGCTGAGCTGCGTGCCAGGGTGTATTTTGATTTATAAAGAGTACACTGCAAGTGGGAGTGTGCTTGGTTTTATAAATGGGAATTATTTTAGGCGCAACCTATTTCTTTGTTTTTGGTGTATGTACACTTTTGTAATGGGTACTCTGTTCAGATATGAGAACCTTGGTCACCAAAGTAGCCTAAAAAAACAGTAAAGTTAAGAGATCCAAAACAACAATATAGGCTTTTGTAGTATAATTTAAAACTAAAATAGCTGCAAAAATAAATAAATAAATGTATTTCAAACAGCTGAATTAAAAGTCTGTCTGTCCAGCTGCAGTCTCTTTCATGATCTCCTCACATCTTCTTTATTTTGACTTCTTAATTTTGAGTTCTTCAATGCTGCAATAGTTTTTTTTGAGAAGGAACAAAAAAGTGCACATGTTTTTTGTTGTAGCCCCATTAAGGCATCCAATCTAACAACTTTACAGTGATTAACTGACACTGCTTTCAACAAATAAAATCAGTAGAGCCATAATTGTAACCAATCAGAAGCAGAGAAGGCAGGGAAGAGGCTGTGCTCGCTAATGCGTGGTGGTTATGGGTACCAGAATGCTCGTCAAAGTTTTGCTAGATCACCAGAAAGTGCAGAAAGTTACCACAGGTGGAGGTAATGCCAGTCAGTCATCTTCATCTGCTTTAAATCCTTCTATTGTAAAGTGTTTTTGATTTGACGGTAATGCAGAGATTTTGTTAGGATTTCACATGCATAAAGACAGTAGGTGTCTCTATGCATGTGATGTGATCAAACTACTGCGTGTTCTTAATTGTTTTACTCTAGGAGAGAATGAGTCTGTTGTTGCAGAGACGAAGGACGAGTGGCTGTCTCCTTCCTCTGTGAAAGGATCTTCAGATCATGATGCCTCTCCCTCAATCCCTCGGACATCGTCACCACCACCGCAGTCCAGAGCTCCAAGGCACCGGCGTAGAGCCCCTGAAAACAGGAGACGCAGACGAGCTGCTGTATCAGACCACTATAAGTCCAGAGGATACCATGAGTATACAGCACCTTCCTCCACAAGACACTGGTACAACCGCTTCAGGCGCAACTGTGATGGAGGAAGAATCAGCCCAGAGAGTATTGAAGGGAGGAGAGCCAGGCTAAGAAGATGTGCAGTTACACCAGAATTACCATCATGGATGCACCTTCCTGTGGCGATCCAGCCCACCAGATGGTACCAGGTTGTTGGAAGCATGCAGTGTGAACACTGCAAAGCTAAGGGGTGGCACCAGCTGACGTCTTGGATGTGCCAGATCTGTAGGGTGCCCTTGTGCGTTAAGGTGTTGAAAAACTGCTACGCCATGTGGCATGGTCAGCGATACTAAGCTCACAAAGGTTAAAGTAGCTTATTTAAAGTTTATTTTCCATGGTGGTTCATGTTCTAATGTTAAAGGCACTTTGATAAGCTTGAGAGCTATTCCTGGTTCACTTTATACACTCAATGTCATAATGTGAGTCACTTTTTTCGAACTTCTCCGAACAGTTTCTCAAAGAAAATCAAAAAAGAGAATATTCCTCCAAAATTCTCTGTGGAGAAATTTCTTTTCTGGAAATGTATATTGATGTGCACTCCCATTGTTTTTCGAGTAATCACATCATGGTTGCTGTTGTAGTGTTCAAGGAAAAACATTCATAACAACTTTTCCTCCTTCTGTAAATGTTAGTTTCTGATTAAAGTGGTTGATTGCAGAAAAAAATGAATTTGGTTGTTTGTGCTTTTTAAACAAAAACACTTAAATGTAAGTGGCCAAAATAGCTTTTTAGTGGGCCATCGAACATATTTAACTTCTCTAGTTGCAACGTTTAATTTTTGTATAAAAACCATGCTTGGTATATCAGATATGGAACCTGCACGCTATTTGCCCCGACTTGATCTTTGCTGCTCATAGAGAAGTCCAAGGAATTTCAATGTAGTGACATTTCCAATAATTATCTGTTTGTCAAATGAGTTGCGTCAAATTCAAATTAATGTGGCATCCTGAGAAACAGGCTGATAATTCTGCATCATATGAGGCACTTTGAATACAGATTTGATTCCAGTCAATATATCCAATATATCCTTGAACTTTGTCAAAATGGCTTTGACCGTCTGATTAAAATTCTTCTAGGTTTTTGGATTACTTTTAAAGGAGTTTTCAGGCATTGTTCCAAGCTACTTTTCCAAGCGCATTATCATAGGCTGCATGAGCACAAGAGTATAGTCTGAGTGATGTTGCCCATCGGTTTCTAAAAAGACGTTTAAAAGCCAATTAAAAGATGTCACTACATCTTAAATGCTGACTCAACCCAACTTCAGGTCAAGCTCAAACCCTCTGTAAACCTCCAGGCAGTGACACCACACTGCTCATTGAACAGATCTTATAATTGTAAAATCTCCAGAAGCTAAAGGTGAGCTTGTGAAGTAATCTGCTCAAAGATTTCAGGTCAACTGAGTCAGTGATCCCTGTAAAGATCTCTGTTAAAAGTATATTTTTATCAAAGAGCTTTTCTGATTTCACCCATATTTTAATTCTATTTTATAACATCACACTTTAAGAACTCCACAAGAAGAGTTAATATTTTGAGGTACTCCAATACGATGTTATTTAAACTTTTAAGAAGTCTGAACTGTTTTACAAGATTTAAAATTCTTCAGTAAAATTTAACCTTTTTTTTTCTGCTCAGTATTTTTAGCAGGTTAGCTCTGTTGCGCCTAGCCGTGCTCTGTCACTTGTGCAAGTTTACTGGACAAAAAGGGGGACTTCAAGTTTGGATGAAAGTCTTACTCGAAGTTGGCGCAACGACCCTTTCTTGTACTTCCTGTAAATGTATGAACAAGTAGACCTGCACTGCAGCGATGATCTGGCAGCCGTCCACCTTGTCGGTCTGGCTGCTGAAAATCACAGATTGGTGGATGTTTTTACCAAAGCTATAATGTCCCACATGAGGCGTGTTTTGCTGTCTTTGCTGTGTGTGCGTGTGTGCATGTGCGTAGAAGTGTGTTGGAGCACACGTTTTCTCTCTCTCTCTCTCTCTCCCTGGTGGCGCTGGGGTGTTTGGCAGGATAAATATAGCTGCGTTGGTGTAAAGCTGATTTCTCCTCGGCTTTTGTAGCTTTAATCAAAAGCAATCTGGAGGAGGGAGAAATGGAAGGCAAAGAGGGGTGAGAAAGAGGGAGAGAAGAAGGGTAAGAGGAAGAGGGGGTAGAGGTGGGGGGTGGTTGGAGATGGCCGATGCCAGAGTGTTTTATTTTAGCTCTCTTTAAAGAGTCATCAGGGAGTGTTCAGGAGTAATGAGAACCCTGGTGGCTGGAGGAGAGGGACTGACTCTAACCCCCCCCCTCCTCCCCTCTCCTCCCTGCTCTCCTCCTCCATCCTCTCACTGTCTCTTTATTTCCCGCCCAGCTTCACTTCCCTTGTCATCCCCTCTTCCTCATTCTGGCACTGATGTCAACACAGGACTATGACTATGACTGTGTTCACACTGCAGGCCCTCATGCTCCGCTATGTCTTACTGGATGAATCCTCATGTCTATTCTGGGATGTAACCCACATCCCTCATCAATATGAGCCGACAGCGATGTTGACAAGACGTGCAAAGAGGAAGAGTCATCAAAGACGTCACGTTTGTTTTTGAAGCATTTCAGTGAGCGTATGTTTGAAGCGGTCTATATTTGGGCCTTCTCAAGCTTCTGCTTAAATGTCGTTCAATTCTCTTGGTCAGTAAAAATAGTTTAGATGAGAAAAGTTGCAATTTAGTAACAGGAAGATAAAGATCAAACAGAGGCAGGAATACTAGTGAAGTTTTTTTTTTAAGTTGACTGAAATTACATTTACGTAAGAAAGTTACTCTTTTAAAGAAAGAATTACTGTATTTTCTGTTATTTGAATGTGGACCCAAAACTGCAAATGACTTCTGTAGTTTGTATTCTGTAGTTTGTACCTTACAGATCATGGGACTCACTGGTCTACTGCTGCCTTGATTCCTGAGTTTGTTGCAGCAGTCGATCAAAACTAAAGATATACAATGAAACCCAGTTGCTTTTTCGCCAGTGGAGTCTGTGGTATCCAAAGAAAGTCCTATACACCCACTTGTTTCCAAAAAAAATAAAAGTCTTCTTAATTCCAATTTTGCAGTTTTCCAAAATTTTCAGGTATTCAGAAAAGTTTTCTTAGGGATTTGTTCTCAACCAGATGAGACTTAGTGAAAACTCTGCACATTTAAGTGCAGAGTTGGTGCAAAATTTATAGTCATTGTTTCCTTTTGTGAACTCTTTTTTTTTTTTTTTCTATTTTATTCATGCAATGTTGGGTCCAGATAGAAAATGTTTAACTCTGAGCATTAACTCAGTGTCTAAAAAAATTCAATATTATTCACAGCACTAATAACCCCTTGTATTCAAACTCAAAATCTGCCACATGGCCCATTGTAAAATGTATTAAATGTGAGTATTTACAAGGCTTGGCTTGCCATGTAGCCTTAAACCTGAGATCAGACTGTTATTTCAGGTTGTCAACGTGTGCGTCCTTTGTAACTTTCATTGTCTGAATAAGTAAAATGATCCTGTCCTGTTTGTATTATGTATTGACATAAGTTATGGGAAACAGGACATGTGCAAGAATGTATGTGGACTCCTCTTGTAATTCAGCTTTCCCTCTCAGACCATAATAGCTTAAAGGATATTGTCAAAATTGTCCCTTCTGCTTGTGGTTTGTGTTAAATTATTGTGATGGGGCACCTAGAAACACTGTGTGCTTTGGTTGTGTAATTTTCACTAACTCATCCGTGTTGTTAGCCTAAAAGTTTAGTGTGCAAAAAGAAGCTAACTTTTTTTGCCCCAACAAGCAGGGATGAAATGTGCTTTGGCTCCTTTCCCTTGGATTGATTTGATATGTGGTGTGTAATCAGGTTGGTCCTGGTACTACTTTTGTGGTTCAGTAATAACCTTTTGTCGAGGAGTTTTGGCTAATCAGAATCAGGTATTTAACAAGCAAGATGATGACAAGGTAACCAGGTAATATAACAAATTTAAGCTAGAGATGCACCAATCTGTTTTTTTTCCTGATCCAATCTGATACTTATATCTGGGCTGAGCGTATCAGCGGATATCCCATACTACTGTTGAATGAATGAACTGTATACCTGTTACAAATTCACAGATTTAAATTTACTTAATATTATTCATTGACGAATAACAAATTGCACATTAGCACACAGCAAAATTAAGTCAGACTTCCATGTATTAAAAGGAAAATTAATTAAAAGACAAAAAAAGATTGGCTCAGCATCATTGATCTGATATCCGATCCAGTTAATTTGTCAATATCGGAGCCAATATCCGATCTAAATATCAGATTGGTGCATCCCTGATTTAAGCAACTGGTTTGTTTCTCACTCTCAACAGTGCTCAGAAGTGCACTTGAACAGTGGAAACTCTTCACCTCCACGTACAAGCAAAAGAATCAAGCTGAAGTGCTGACAAAGTTTCATCTTGAAGTTTTCATGGCTGGCACAAGTGATTGACATCAGATACAGCCTGTGATCTGAGCTGACATACGTATAGAGTGATCAGGAATGGATTATGAGGCGTAACAGTGCAAATGAAGGAGTGTAGCAGTTTCTTTGTGTGTGTACACAATGATTACAGGCTGTTGAGAATGAACTCAGCCAGTGTATGGACTGTGTGCATATGTGTGAAGGGACAAACAGAAAGATGTAAGACTGATAGATATTATCTTGGCAGTGAGAAACATATCCTTTTATTATCCAGTTGGCTTTGTGTTCTTCATTTGGAGGACAGAAGCAGCCTTCAGAGGAAGCCAAGCTGCTCCCTGGTAGAGCTGCCATGATGGTGATCTTAAAAAAAAAACTTCATAAAAGCCTGTTCTGGTCCACTCACTGGCAGGAGTGCAGCTCTGTAGGAAGTGCATTGGTGAATTTCCTGTTTGACTGTCACTGCGACTGAAGGCGAGCGTCACTGAGTGGCTGAAATGGTTTATCAGGCTGCAGCAGAAAAAGGTTTCTGAGTTTTGATTCAACATTTATCTTTACATTTATTTACCCAGTTTGTATGTTCTAATTAACTTCTAATTCAGTGGTGCTCAACTGATGTCACTCTGTGACCCACATTTTCCCATGGTCCTTAAGTCACAACCCACTTTTATAGAATTCAAACCAAGCAAATTTATTTTTTATATAAAAAACCTTTAAATACTCAAATCTTTACATAACTACGCCCGTTTTATTGAGTAAAATGCATTTCAGAGCACAAGAACTGAAGACGACAACTACTAAAGTTGCATATACAGAAAATATCAAATATCAAATTGCACAAAATAGAGACCAGCATGAAAAAATGAAAAATTTGACTTATACGCATTTTAAAATAAGCTATTTTTCAAAATAAAAGATATGTCAAACACTAGATGCGAATAAAATGTATACTTTTTTGACAAGGTGTTTGCGACCCATCCAGAACGTGTCCGCAACCAACTTTTGGGTCAGGACTGACCAGCTGAGAACCACTGTTTCTATCATCACTGTAATTTATCATCAAAAAGGTGTATGAGCACATTTGCTCAGGGTGGATTTAAAGGATCTGCTGGTGCCTGATACCATCAGACACATTTAGACATCTATTGGACTGTAATATCTCACCAGATTAGGGCAGTTTTGGTCCTGTCCTGTTAAGGTGGGGCCCTATATAATACAAGGCAGGTGGTCACAGTGATGTCCCCTATAGTGTATTTCAGCTTTGTGCATAATATAAGTAATCTCTATCATGTGCTTCTCTGTCTCTAGGTGATCTGGGTGTGTAATAACTGCCGGAAACAGCAGGAGATCCTAACCAAACCGGGTGAGTGGTTTACCGGTCCGGCTGGGAAACCTGCTGGCCTCGGTTCAGCCGTCAGTGAGCCGTCTGTGTGCCAAACTCCAGGTGACAAGAAGCTCCGGTCTCGCTCCCAAGCGCCTCCTGGTTCCATCACCTCAATCCAAGACCCCAACCGACCTGGCCAGCCTGGGACTGCACCTGGCACAGATGCGAGGTCACGTAGCGAACCACCAAGAGACACGTAAGCTGAATGAATAATACACAAATGAGACATCAACGGAAAAGTCAACATAATGTGGTGCCTGGGAGGTCTTGTTTTTTTGGTCTAGATTCCCAAAGATTACATTTTTTTTGTTTTGTTTTGTTTTTTTGTCATTTCACAATTCTCAATGAATATAGGCTCCAAATGATTTGCAAACTATCAAACAGCTGTGATTTTTTTCTTCTAAGCACAGCGTCTCAACTCTGGTCGAATTGAGTTGTACAATATCATGTCTGTAAGTCTTTCACCTCATCTTCTTTGTCTCTTAATCCCACATTGATTTTCTCCCCAGGAGAAATGGGAAGGGAATCGGTCGAGGAGAACGCCGGCCGGGTCAGCCAAGACTACAGACCCAGGTCTCCATGGACCGGGACCTCCGGGGGGAGTCCAGGGAGCGAAGGGAAGGCAGGAGGCTTTCAAAAGGACGCTCTCTGGAGCATGATCCCGTGGGAGGAGGTGGAAGACGGACAGAAGAGGGGGGCTACCACCAAATGGACCACAGTGGTGCCCCACCTCGTCAAGCAGGGCCAGCCCCTCCTGGAGGCCGGGGCCACCCTGTTACAGGGCAGGGTCGGGGCATGGGAGTAGTAGGGGAGGTTGGGGATGGTGTGCGGCCCGGTCAGAGGACGGTGGGTGGGGTTGGTGGGCCGCATGAACATGCCCTTGCCCAGCAAGCCCCTCCCCCTGAACTCAGAGAGCCCCCTGGTACAGGTACGGGTCCGGGTTCAGCCCCCGGCCAGGGGGTGAGACGGACCAAACGGGAGAAGGCTGAGAGCATGTTACGCAATGATTCACTTAGCTCTGACCAATCAGAATCTCTACGTCCGCCACCGCCGAGACCCTACAAGTCAAAGCGTGGGGCAGGGGGGAAGAGGCAGACCAGCGTCAGCAGTTCAGAGGAGGAGGGGGGAACCACGCCGGAGTACAGCAGCTGTGAGGACGCCGAGATCGAAAGTGTCAGTGAGAGAGGTGAGAGACCGATCAATCATCACTTAGTGTTCATGAAATAACTTTTGTTGTTCTGAGCGAGGGAGGGGACGGGACGTATCGACATGTGTCTGTTCATTTATTTGTTTATCCATCCATCACATGTGACATCTGAGGAAATGGTTTGTCTCACCTCTGCTTCATGACAGTCTCTCACGCTGCTTATGCCAGGATGTACTTTTAACTAACTGTAGTTCAACAATGGAAACCTCTCAGATCATCATTTAAGCAGACATGACATTTGATTGACATCTCCTGTTTGGCATTGAACCGTCACACTCTCATCATACTTAACGTCAGCCGCCAGCGCACAGAGTTGCTCGGGCAGTTGATATGATTCGCCTTGTCTGGTCGGAAGTCAGAAGTCTGAAGCTCTTAAACTTAGGTCCAAAGTTTTTCCCTCATCATGATCGTTTGTGTGTTTATTCCTTCAAATATTTCTAAGTTTAAATGACTGAGGAGTACTCAAAGCAACAGAAATTTGCACTGCAGTTTGCTGTAGCCAAGTTAGTGGTATGCGAGAGGAAACAGAAGATAAGTCACCCTCGTGTTCTGCCAAGTAAAACTGTAGTTTTAGCCAGTGGAGTTTGGGTCCCTCAGAAACATGTGACTGCTTCTTCCTGTTTGCTGAAAAAGCATCTCACAACATCAGAAAAGTTCCTTTTTTGAGGAGACTACTCAAAGCTGGCCTAAGCCTCAATGGGGCCCTATGAAAAAATTTGATTTAACTGTATTTTTGCCAATAATATTGATTGTTGATCATTCACACACCTTCACAAATCTCTTTCATTCCATGATACACAAACACACCTTTATCTTAGAGTTTTTCTCTTTCTTCCTCTTTCTTTTCTCTGCTCCTAAAGGATATGTCCTTTTTTGCGACATTATTTTGCCCCACAACTACCTGCACTTTGGATGCTCAGTGCACATTGCACAGCAGGGGGCACATAGCGGTAGCGGAGCTTTGACATATCGCCAGTCAGAATCATAGGCCTAAATCAGCAGAGCACTAAAAATTTTTTTACTTTATTTTATTTTATTTTTACCATAATATGTATTTGATCATACAGAAAGCATCACTCATAACTGCAAAAAATAAAAAATATTGAATTTTTTTTTTTGATTGCTCTTGGGGGCCCCCTGTTGGCCACGGGGCCCTAAGCAGGCGCTAAGTTTGCTTTTGCCTTGGGCCGGCTCTGAGGCTACTCCCTGATATGTAAACCCACTCAGTGTATCAGTCTGAGCCTGTCAGTGATAAAAGAAAACAGTTAAGGGGACTCAGTCTGATTGAAATGAATATTGATTAAGTTAAACTGCAGTCTTTACAGCCTGTTTCATTCATTCAGTCTAAATATAATATTGTGTTTTTAGTACTGTTATTCATTGTAAGCCAGAGATTGGAGAAATAGGGCCATGTTTGGAAAAATGCTCAAACACCCTTTACATGTGCAGTCATTAAGCTAATCTTAAAGGAATATTCCGGTGTAAAATTAAGTTAGGGTCAAACACTCTGTAACACCAAGTTAAACACCCCATCAAGAGATGAATGTTGCTGACCGCTTGCTTCTCTAGTTATACCAACTTTAGTAACGGCCGCATGATAGCAATACACAGCCCTGACAAGTCGATCACCGAGTGTTTATTTTAATTTGGATTATCTTCAGTCAGTTTTCTTTCTTCCTCTGAATTCAGTGATCAGACCATCAGCTTGCCCTGTGATTGGCTGAACTCCTGTTCACCAGTCTAAGAGCTGTCACATCTATAAATGCTATCCTTGGGGGGGCAGATTCATCAGAATTTAGCTGCAAGTTGAATGATGAATTTGTGGATGATCCCAAGTGTGTATCTACATATTTTCGGTGTCATATTGTGTTGTTTTCAGCTCGGCCCTGAGGGGAGACAATCCCACACTGAGCGTACATGTGTGTGGATGTCTGAAGCGGGGGCAGTTTGACCCCATTTGATCTCTCTGTTAAGGTCTCGCATACCCAGCTATGTCTCCAAGCGTGAGAACACACAACTGTTTACACTCCAACCTTGTCATGTACAAGATGGGATAAGAGACCTCACTACCGCTGGTTCCAAGGAACTGCTGTGTGTGCATGGAAAAACTGAAAATACAAATAAATCTGCCTGGGTGGGAGGTATGTTGTAGAGGTTTTTTTTCAAGAGAGAAGTACATGTCCTCCTTTGCTGAGGGGAATTTGAGCAGAGAGTCAGATCATGTCCTCCTATTGTACAGTTTTACAGTCAGGCATGTAAAGACAACTTCAAGCTGTATATGTAGAACTTGCTGATGATATTGTTTCATGCATTTTTCAGGTTGAAGCCAGTGTTGTGCAAGAACGTGCCAAAATGAATGCAGTCATTGACCACGTTCATATTTTGGTGCATGGTGAACTGATAAGCTGACTTTGCAGTCTAACAGAAAACTCATGTGGATAAAGTTTCAGATCAAATCATGAAAGGCTTGGAGGCCTCAATGTACCTCCACCTGGTCTGATCAGGTGTGGACTCTGTGTGGTAAGCAGTGCTGAAGAAGCCAGCTCTTCTGAACATTTGATGAAGTTTTATGAATAAATCAGGACAGATTCCTCACAGGCTTTAAACATAAAATTTTATAGAGGTGTAGCCATCAGAACAATCTACTTTTTGGGTTTGTTTCCTTAGTGATTTTTCAGCCTTAGCCTTTTTATGTTTGCAATTTTCTAGGCTTAATGTTTATACCTATATTTAAGGACAGTATAAAGGAATTTCTGATTGGTTGAGGAACAGACAAAGTGATTTTGATGCCTCTTCATGATTGTCAAAGCAAATGATACCATGAGCAACAAAGCTGATCACTTCTCTGTAGTGATTTTAGTGCCTACAAACTGCTGTGAGGGGATAGATGTCGAGACCACAGGATTGGCAGCTGGCTCAAAGAACAGTCAGTCATTTTTCTTTATTTCACAGCAACCACTAACAGATTGAAGATATATATTTCAGCACTAAAATACACCAAGTTGAGTCTTTTGACTGTGTGAAACAAGATAAGAGATAGGGTATGCCAAAGTATACGGGTATCGGGATTTCCTAAGGTCTTAAGACGAACAGGAATGGGATTTTCTTTGTTTTTAAACTTAAAGCTCTTGTGTGGAATGATTTATGTAAAGTTTGGTGCCCCCTGTGAACTCAGCGATCTTTACTTATTTTGTCCTTTACGTGCTTTCACTTACTGTGAATATTTTATCTGAAAATTTAAAAAAGGCTTGTTTCTACTGCTGCTGTGATGACAGCTACCCCTCCATGAGTTCAATTTTAAGGTATCATCAATCACATCGCTGATGGTCTTGTTCGTTTCAAGATTACAAGGCATCAGTTTGAGTTTCAGTCTATTTCACAGATGTCAGAAAATTCCTCACAGGAGCTTTAATCAAACTTCCCCTTGATTTTTTATCTTATCTTATCTTAATCACCATTTATGAATCTTTGGTAGAATACTATGAAATAAGTCATTTAGTTTGGGAAATCTCTGTGATTAAAGGTCAGGGAGTAAAGCAAAGAAGGAAAACTTGATGTTAAGCTGACTGATGTCTGCATCACAGTGAATACAGTGAGAAGTTTGCTGTGATGCAGACAAAAGCAACAAAAGCAGCGTGTCTGTTTCAGCGACCTTTGCATCAAAAACATTTTTGACCCAATATAGTCAGACCAAGACCTGTGGCGGTATTAAAGACTAGCTACTTTCAAAAACATCAGTTTTATCAGATGTAAAATGGGATCTGAAAGCTCTACAAAGAAATCTCAACTTTGAGTGAAAAAGTGTGGGTTTCTCAGGCTCAGAAAAACAGAAACTTAAATGAAATACATAAACCGATGGCTGGTGTATTGAAAGAAGCTACTGGCACGGACCATTAAATAATCTACTGTGACTGACCGAACACTCAAGTGTGTGTCGGTGTGTGTGTGTGTATTTGAACTGTTTCCTGCTCCGTTCTTACAATGATTTACATGCCTGGACACTTTTCGGCTGCCAGCACCCACATCTCCAAGCTGACCTGGACTCAGTCTCGAGCTAAAAAAGGAAGCAGCGCCTGGCTGCCACAGCAGTGTGTTTAAAACCTGCCCTGACAGAACACCCTCACCCTAAACCTCCACTTGATGGATGTCAAGATATCTGGTCTTAGTCCAGGCTGGTGCTGCACTACTTTTACGTTATCATCAGAGCACTTTGTAGGTGTCTGCTCGATGATACAGGACGTGTAACTGTCAATGAATACAACTGTATCATCTTTTTGTGAAGAGACACAGACTAACATAAGATACCTCATGAAATGAAACATATTTATATTTTTAGAAACAAACACAGACTTTCCCACAAGTGAGGACAAAAATAATTTGACAGAAAACACAGAGTTGAAGATTACCTTATGGGTGTACAAAACTGTTTATTTATACATATTTATTCCACAGTTGGTAGCATTTTGATAGCAACATATCATGTTATGAACATCTTAAACTAAACTTTTTAACTTCTCATTTTTAAGTATGAATTTGAACGGACACCTGAACACTGTCAAGGCCCGTTCAGTATTTGTTTTTTCAATGTGTCTGTTTTCTTCAATTTGGTCGATGTCTCTTTCATTCAGCACCTTGTGTCTTTCAATCCCCCTTGCAAATGTTCTGCACTGTTTGTTTCCTCTTTTGTTCTTGTCTTTGCTTGTGAGTGGTCAGCTAGTAATAAACACACATCTGAAGTTTGTGCTCCCCAATAAATTTTAAGTCACAGTGTTTAATACTATAGTGCAGTATTTGTCTGCAGACTTGGAGACTGCAGCTTCAGGACCGCATCTCCAGGACCCCTGTTACATCGCCACAGCTATAGATGGGTTTGGGTTATTGTCAGAGACTGAAAATGATACTCAAAATCGTTGTGTTATTCACAAACAGTTACACACAAAGATGTGGTCCTTGACAAGCATGGGGTTCCCGCAGATCCTTAAAAAGTCTTGAATCAGATGGCGGACAATTTCAGGTCTTAAGATGCCTGAAAAGTTTTGTTTCCACAGAGATAGGTCTTGAATAATCCAGTCTGGTTATCAAATCATCATTATTTTACGGAGTTGCCTTTCACAGGGCATTTTATTCTGATCTCTGATGTTCAAGTTTGACATAACGCCCTTGTATATTGTGCATTTATTTTGAAAGCGTGTGGCGTACCTTATCATGTTGGGTTTGTCAGTGACTTTGTTTACTCCAGCTAAAGTTTAGTCTGAGAGAATAATATTCTGTAATGTGGGTTTGTCACTAGTCAGGTTTGATTATCTGCAGCCAGAATGAAAAACCACAAAGTGAACTGCGTCTGGGATCACAACTGATGTGATCTGATGTATGAGATCAGGTTGTCTACTGCAACACTGGTTTTTGACCAGTGAGAATGAAGTATTGGAGTTAGCAAGGTAATCATTGGTCGGACCTTCGCTCCTGAAGGGTTTTAATATGTAGACTGTAGGTGGGTTAACATAACCACTTCCCTATTCTGCTTTAAATCATTCTTTTTTTAAAAGGTTTGTCTATAAAGGCAAGTAAGGTAAAAATAAATGTTTTGTACCTGACAAGTTTCGGCTACTTTGCCTCTGCAGCCTTCATCAGAAGTGTCACTTGATGTTGGTGTGACGTCTGTGATGAGTTATGTGGGTTTTGCCATCCCACCTGAGATAGTGGGATTGCACCAACATCACATGACATGTCTGATGAAGCCTGCAGAGGCAGAGTAGCCGAAACTTGTAAGGTACAAAACGTTTATTTTTTACCTTTCTGGCTTTTATAGATGAACCGTTTTTTAAATTTATCATCAACAGGCTGAATAGTATTTGAATCCTTCTGATCAAAAACTCTTATGTCTTCTGGGTCAGTGACTACAATCTACTCTGATCTGGTGTTGACAACCTTAAAGAGCCCACCGCAGTATGACACAATGAAAGGGCAACTCGTGGTTAAGTCTGCCGATGTGGCATCATAGCACTGCGCTGAGAGTCTCTTGTGTGGATTCGTAGTTTTTGTCACTATTGTTTTGTTTTTAGGAAGGATTCTTGCTTCATTCTCCAACCAGTTTCATGTCACCATTTACTTCAAAGTGTTCTCCTGTAATCTCATCAGAGACAAGCCTGTCTGACTATAGAATACTACTTGAATGAGTCTATACGTGGCTGTTAAACCAGTAAAAAAAATGATAATACCTCCTGTTTTTAGCTGTTTAAGACTTCAAACAGATTACTCTTCTAAAAGTGTTCATATTCTGATTCTAATCTGGTTAGAAGTGGTTACGTAAACCCACTTAAAGTTTCATGTGAACCCATATTATATTCCCATTACCTTGAACTCATGCTTACGTATTATTTCCAATAAACGCATGAAAGTCACCAGTTTAAAAGAATTTCCCACACAACAAGTGGCCTTCTGTGGGTCGTGACTCCACAGTGACTCTCCTTCATTGAGGTCCCGTTAAGTGGAGAAACCCAGGAACACACAGTTGCCTGCCCACTGTTCACGCTGGGGTTATGAAACTGAGACTTGGTCGTCTCTCGTCAGAGCGTTTGCTTTAAGATTACATAATGTCACTATAAGTTGTCACAACTCATTAACCTCATAGCCTCCTGGCTCCTAGGAACGCTTGGCTCTGTTTTACTCTGTGTCATAACAGTGTCGTTGAGGTCCTGCACACATTTCAACGCCGCCCCCGGCCCATGTGTGCAGAGGGGGTTATAATTCTGGACAGAAGTTGAAGATGGAAATATTTATGAAATTTAAATCTCATGTTGGACATGAGGTGGATGTGTCAGTTTCTGATCGGAGCTCAAAAATACAACACAAGAACTTTATCAGCTCCCAAAGGGAAATTCAGTAGTCTGAAGTCTCGTGTCTCATGTCATCTACTATCTACAGAAGAATTAAACAGTCTGATGGCTGTTGGTACGAAAGATCTTCTGAATCCTTCAGTCCTATAGAGAAGAGAAAGGAGCTGTCCACCACCATTGGCCCTTTGGTCCATCAAGGTGTTGTGAAGTGGATGATCCATGTTCTTTAGAGTAGGCTCCACCTTCCTCAGTGTACATCTCTCCACCACATCCTCCACTGAGTCCAGCTTGATTCCAACCACAGAGCCAGCTTTTTTCACCAGTTTGTTGAGACGTCTTGCATCTTTGTGTTTGATACTTCCTCCCCAGCAGACTGCAGCGTAGAACAGAACACTGTAGACACCACAGACTGATGAAACATCTGCAGCATCTTAATACAGATATGTATTGATGGTAGTCTTCTCAGGCAAAAGAGGCGGCTCTGCCCCTTTTTGGAGATGAAGTCTATGTTCTTAGACCAGTCCAACTTATTTTCCAGGTGCACACCAGAATCTATAAACAGAATCATTCTTGTCTCCTCTCTACATCTTTAGAGTGATAAAGTTAAAATGAAACTCAAGAAAGGTCCATAAAAAAGTAGGTGAATGCACAGAATTTGTGATTGTTATGCCAGTTTTTTTTTAAAGGTCATGAATGAACCTTTGTTCTTTTTGATAGGTTCCCCTGAACTCAGTCTTAGATGTTAAGTCATAGGAGAAAAGAAAAGATAAACATTAAAGTCCCTGTGTCAAAAAAAACTTTAATATGTCCAGGACAAGAGCAGCACAGAGGAAGAGGTCCTCTTTTGGAGCTGCCAAAATCAAACCAAAAGTTTCTCACAAGAGCTGTAAAATAATATATATTAGAAATAATCTTCAAATTTTACTCAAGGATGACAAAAAGTAGTGATCCAAAACGGTTCTGAATGTGGGAGCAAAAAAAAATTTTTTTTTCCAAATTCATTTTTGAAATTTCAGACCAAGAGTCGTTTCTTTTATTTCTTGCAGCATTGTTTTACAAAATCTAGATACAGTTTATATATATATATATATATATATATATATATATATATATATATATATATATATATATATATATATATATATATATATTTATTTAAGTGAATGAAGCCACATCTTTATTTGATAAGGTTTGAAATAAAGTTCTTTGGCTCATTCTGGTCTGAAAAAAAAAAAGTGATGGTTTGGGGATCAAACTTTAAACCATATATATGACAGATTAGAAAATCGGTTCACACCAACCACAAAAACCATAAAAGCATACATTTTGATACAGTTTAAAATCACAGACAGATTACACTACTCCAAGGAAAACCAGCTTTTCCCAGAGGTCTCATCTGTTCATGAGCAATGCTGTTTGGAAGAAGGTGAAGACAAGCTTTGAACTGACGTCTTCGCCTTTATATCAAAGAAAATTAATGTTCAGGTAGATTCAGATCCTGTTTTATTTATTTTGGGGATGGTTGATGTAGGCTCAGTGCAGCACAGCAGCACCTACTGGCATGTGGAAATACTGTTGCAAACAAACTTACTCTACTATTTTCAAAAATTCAAAGAAAAGATGTGCCAAATTGAAAAATGTGTCATTCAGAGTTATAAGATACTCCTCATCTACATTTGATCATCAGACTTCTATTCAGCCAGCACATCATAGGTCAATAACCTGCTATCTGTGAAATATCTGTGAGAGCATAAAGGCTTATCAGTCGTCTGGTATCATCACTGTTTCGGTGGAAGTCTGTTGATACATTTCTAAATCCAGCTCAGGACTGAATATTCAACAAACTTAACCCCCTCCTCTGTAAAGAAATACCTTCTGAAGTGCCCCCATATTTGGCTGAGCTGTGTATGAGAGGACTCAGGATGGTATGTGCTGTGTATACAGCCTCTGCTGTATGTGTGGATAAGTGTGTCCGGTGTGTGGGTGTGTGTGTCTCTGAGAGTGTATGATAGGAAAATGAAGGGAGTCATAGTCTTTGGTTCATCCACTGTATCTGAGCCGGTCTTTTTCCTCTTACAGGCGACTGGGAGTGTTACCCACATGACCCCACCGTATGGCACGTAAGTCTCTGTTTTCATTTCTCCTCATGTTTTTTTTTTTTTACGTAGCCTCAGAGATCGACTGTTTAATGCATCTCGATGGGGTGAGATGCTCCTTGGCTATGTCCTGTACTTATACACTACACTTATCTATTATTTCTCTGACTAATGTAATCATGTATTTACCTTTTATTCAAAGTAGATCTTAGTTCTTTTAAAATATAAATATTTCAGAGCACTTTTACTTAAAGTTTGATTTCATCCACTTTATTAAAACTTAAATCTCTACATTTTACTTTGCTGCTTAAGTCTTCTACTCTTACCCTTCTTGAATTTTTACAACTTGACCAAAAGTTGCTGTGTTTCATTAATTGGCCAAAAAATGAAATGGTGGGAGCTAATTTATGTCTGAAAGTGTTGCACTTCCTGCTATGTCTGATCCTGTGATGTGATCCCGTTAAGTTGTTATAATTAGATGGAGGGAAAAAAATGCAGCAAATTTCAGATGTAAATGGGTCTTTATTCTAATGAACAGAGTTGAGACTCAGGCTGCAGGATTTGGAGAAAACTCCAGTTGAAAATATTTTTGCAGATGTAAAGTTCACATAATGAAGCTGTAACTTCTGATGCTAACACCTGCAAACCTGCATGCAAAAACATCCTGCAGGTGGAGAGGATGTTTGTGTATGCTGTCTGCTAACACTATATAGTTTCATAGCACATGTTTCAACAAATAACTGTTGCTTCTTACTCCTTTTTAATACATATGCCATATCTGCATTTGTTAATATTAACAATAATTTTGTAAGCCGCTAAAATGTATCGAGCCACAAAACTGAAGTCTGCATCCTCCACCTCTGTGATACATTTCTAAATCCAGCTCGAGACTGAATAGTCAACAAACTTAACCCCCTCCTCTGTAAAGAAAAACCTTCTGAAGTGCCCCCATATTTGGCTGAACTGTGTATGAGAGGACTGAGGATGGTATGTGCTGTGTATACAGCCTCTACTGTATGTGTGGATAAGGTTGATGCATCTTTATTGCATAAACCTGTTAAAAATAAAACTTTTACAACAGACTTTTACACAGGGACGCTGAGGCATTTCAGACAGGTAACACATGCAACACTCTGTTTTGACGGCAAGCAGGGCTCTGATTATTGCATAACGCGAGACACTGTTATGTATACAGATGTAAACAAATCCCTTAACAGTAAACTGTGCACTCAAGATCAGACGGTAGACAGAAACACTCACCTAAAATAGATAGTTTAGTTTGTTTTCATCTGTTACGCATCTATTCAACGGAAAACAAACTGACATCTGAAGAAGTTACTGCGCTGAAAAGTGCAAAATGTTTATGAGGATTCGGACATGAAAAACTACTAACAGAAACTGTCACCTCCATCCAGCCTGTTGCTACTGTATTCAGATCGATAACTCCTGATCTTAACTTGGAAAGATCTATGAATTTTACTCTCATGACAACAAGAAATAAACACATAAGTTTCAGCTCAAAGTGGTGCACGTTGGTCACAGCCAGGCAAGATATGCAAGAAAAAAAGGGCAGCAAAAAAAGATTTCATTGACGGACCTTTTGTTGGGACATGGTCAGTGTTGCCAAGTCCAATGACAGAAACAAGCATATGTGAAGCATAAGAATACAAATGTAAGTGGCTACTTTCAGCTCTTTTTTTTTCTCTTTTAAAATTCTTTTTATTGAGTTTTTCTTGGATGTATTTCAACAGCGAATGTCAGGGCACAAGAGATTCACTTCAACACCCAAAAAGAAAAGATAATAATAACGATTATTATTATTATTATTATTATTATTATTATTATTATTATAAATAAATAAATAGATTAGATGAATAACTATGTAAATAACTAAAACTATGTAAATATTATATAAGTAAAAACAATGCCGATATTTTACAGAATCAGGTCATACCAAAACAATGCAAATAATATAAAATAACAATTTAAAGGAAATAGAGAGGGGGAAAAATAAATTAAAAAAAAGAGTTAAAAATAATAAATAAATAAAAAGTTTAAAAAATGGTTTTGACATAGTGGATCCAATATCCATTATCCTTCTCATCCTTATTGTAGTGAGAAGTGTTTTTCTCAGTGCATGCATGTTGGATAAGATCTGAATAATGCACATGAATTTCACACTTACAAAATTTAGAAAGTGCTTTGAACTCGTCTCCAGCTGCAGGTTCGATCCACCCCTTTAAGACACTTTCTTTCTGCCTTTCTCTGCAGAACCATTTTCCTTATTTTGCCTACTAAGTATCAGGTTTTGTCAGCCATGTTTGATTGCATGAATCTCGTGATCTTGTTGTCGGTTACGTGAATGCTGGTATGTGGAGGGACAGCTCTATGTATGGATCCTGTAACATGATGCTTTAGGGGGTTCTTGCAGGAAGTAAAGCTAGCCTGCATGAACAATCTGAAATTATCAGTCTATGTGAACCACCTTACAGAAAAACAAGCCAAAAGTTGCTTGTAATAAGTAGACTTTGCAATACTTGATGCGGTTCCACAACTCTGACAAAGAATTTCTGGGTTTCATAAAGTCTAATGCAGTAAAACTATAAGCATAATTGATGAAACATTTTCTCTAGCACTAGCTGATTTTGCAGGTTGTACACAAACTCGTGTAAGCATCTGTCCTCTGATTTTATCTAAATCTATGTCTTGTTGTCCTGTATTGCAGCATCCTGTAACCTGGCAACCATCCAAGGAAGGAGACCATCTCATTGGAAGAATCACCCTGAGCAAGAGGAGCGCCAGTATGCCTAAAGAAGCCGGGGCTCTGCTGGGGTTGAAGGTGAGAGTGGATACGCACACAAACACACAGTCGAATTACTTAAATAACGCGCATGGGTCACTGACAGATCTAGTTTCTAAAAGGACATGGTCTTACGTCTACAGAGTAGGTTCAAATATTTGTCATTTGTAAAAACATTTCTCACTGCTTCTCTGTGTTTTGTACAGAAATTGTTGGAGAAATGTTTGACAAAAAGTCTGGAATTGAAACAAAAGTTAAATACACACAAAACAAACAAACCTAAAAGATTTTCTATCTCAATAAATCCTTGTAGAAAAGTAGTACTTTTTAACTTCATTGATTTTCTTACAGGAATAGAAAAAAACATATATTGTTCATTTCTGTTTGTTGTGTCTTTTTTCCTGTAAATTGTGTTCAGTAAGCCCAGCCTTCTCCCTGATATCACGGTTATGACTCTAATCTCTCCCCTACACTCCTCATGCCTTTCTGTGCAGGTGGTGGGAGGCAGAATCACGGAGTCAGGGAGATTAGGTGCCTTCATCACGAAAGTCAAAAAGGGAAGCCTGGCTGATGTGGTGGGACATCTCAGAGCAGGTAATCTGAAACATTACACCTGTCACACTGTTTTCAGGAAATGACCTCAGGCTGTCAATACAATGTTGATACAGACAATGAAACTTTCTCTTTGAATGCTGGTTAAAGGCATCCACGTTGACTTCAGTTTTAAAACCATAAACGTTGACACAGTCATTTATAAAAACATATTCAGAACCAATTTAAGATGCGTCTGTATGTCTGATTTCAGGGGATGAAGTTTTGCAGTGGAACGGGAAGCTGTTACCTGGTGCAACAATGAAGGAAGTTTACAACATCATCCTGGAGTCTCAAGCAGAGCCCCAAGTGGAGCTGGTGGTATCCAGACCCATTGGGTAAGTCAGGGATGTAAAGCCGTCTGTGATTTTCACTGTCCTGTTTGATATCTAATGGAAATGTGACTCCGTAGTTTAACGTCAGTAATCAGCTTGAATGCTGCAGAGACTTTAACTCTTCATTGATCAGACTGAAGCACTGACTCAGAGTTGGCCGTCCTCAGAGAAGACATGAAATAGGGACATTTATTTGTATTCTGGGCCTGGCTGTGTGACTGCTTTCAAAATATTAAAAATAGCCAGCCATTACTTGCTGCAAGGCTTGCCAAGTTTTGGAACAGGAGATTTCCATTTCGTCTTCTCATACGTCCCCTTTAAAAAAATCACTTGTGTTTATTTCAAGGATGATAAAAGGTGGATTTTTACCGACAAAATAAAACAGGCTACAAGCGCCATAAAAGACAAGTCGAAGCTTTGTCAGATGTTTGAGGTTGATGGCTTGTAAACCTAAAACCTGGTGATGATAATAGGGAACATGTTTGAGGTATCCTGGATATTATACTGTAATGATAAGTAATGTAGTCTCCACAAGCTTGTTGAGAGGTTTTAAATACAATAAATCAGACATTTTTATTTAAAGGAAGTACTGGAGGAGACTGTGTATGGGAGGTGTTTCATTTAAATAGGAAAGATCTAGTTTTTTAGATCACCTAGATCAACACTGTACTCAGCAATATACTTAACCTTCAGCAGTCAGGGTGAATCTATGTCTGGCTTTTATGGTATTTAATGTAGTTTATTCATAGCATTTGTTGGTAATTGCTAATGTTAATTTAGTTAGTCTATTTTTCGACTTACTTCATAGGAGCATTGTTCACTTTTTTTGAAGCTCTTTTAGATTTAACCTTATATGCAAAAAAAGCTGAATCTATTAATTTCTCTCCTAACACTCGCGAAGGGTGTATAGAAAATATCAGTAAGTAATCTGACATTTTTAAAGGACCCCCTTTAATTCTTTCACGCTTATAGAAGCAGTTTTAGTTTATCTGGCGCCATTTTGCATCCCTAAACAAACTGAACTGAATCCTTTGGTGGGAACGCCAACTGATCCAAGTTTTGGCTTTTATGAACGTGACTCCATTGTGTCATTCCTTTCTGAGTTTGTTTGACAGTTCACTTGAAGGGATGCAAAATGGCCTATGGGAAATGTTCATCAATGATGCACTGCTTTTGCAAGCTTTTTAAATTGTTTTTGCAACATCTGGAATTCCTCCTTTTCATTCCTGGTAAGGTTCAAGGATCCTAAAGTGAAATTTCTGCAATGTCAAAACAGAATATGATCTTTGCAACTCTTAATCCATTGGTTTGAAAGTTTGGGGATTCATGAAGCAAGCAATATTTGTTTTATTTCATTTACATTTCTTTAATTTTTGATTTTGGAATGGCCTCAAAGGCAACCTAAGGTCCATGAAACACTTATCAGCAGAATTTTACCTTTTAAAATCAAAAGTTCAAATGCACATTTCAACATGTTGGAGGGTTTGGAAATCAATCACATGCTTTTATTTTATGTCCATAAAGCCGTTTCAAGTCTTAATGCAGAGTTAGGCTTTCAATCCTCTGACTGTAGTGCTATGTTCAGACCAAGCTACAACATCTGATGTCGCAAAAACAAAGGGAAAATGCAAAAACTGCAGTTCCTTGAGTATCCACTAGAGGCTGGTTCCCAAAGCTAAGACAACCCCATTAACTGCTGTGATAAAATACCTGTTTTAACAGCAGAATTAAACATGTTTATGGCATGGATCATACAACAGTTTTGGTCTGAATGGCTTATTAATCTTTTCTGTTAAGAGTTGATTTCTGAATGTTACTCATCCTTTTTGATTATTTTGAGGCAGAGTTGAGCATAATCAAGGGCATGACTAATTTGACTGACAGAATGACATGGGCCATAAGATTTACCTCACTCCTGTGCTGGTGTCTGAAGTGATCACATATTAGTAGTTGTCTGCATTTCCAGTATGGCAGCTGCCCTCATTACAAGCCAGTGTGCTGCCTCACATCCATGTCTTATACAGTGAGTCGTTACGATCAAAAGTGAAGCATATCTTTTCGAATGGTTTGAAGCTAGCTGGTTAGGATTCATCCAAGTTGGATACACCCAACCAAGTATGGTCACCCTCCAAAAACAAACATCAATCTGATGGATTCATAGCGTCAACTGAGCTTTTAAACACTGCCTCTGGTCCGATGTAAAAAAAAAAAAACACTGCAAAAATCTCCACTGGTGGTCATTTTGGTGGCTTCGGTTTTACAAAGCTGAATACATTTTGAGTTTTGATTTTAGAATAATAAATTTTACTGATAAGTGTTGCACAAATTACCATGCTTTCTTTCTATGACATGAAGTCAGTGCAATGGTGTTTCCCATGGAAAGCCTCTTTTATGCGGTGGTGGTGGTGGTGGTGTTCAAAAGACAGTGGTGTGACAGAATTGAACCACTGTTTCCCATTTTTTGATCATTGTTCATAGTAATTAGTCATAAAAAGTCTGATTGAGTCTGGGAAACACTGAAGTCATGAGAAGAACTTGGCTCTGCACACATCTTCCCTTTAATTCTCCATTTTAAGCACACAGCGATTGAATCTCTTAAAATCTTAAAATCACAGAGCTACTTTTCAAATAACACTTACATCTATGCATGTGTGCCTGTGCATCTAGAAAAATACTAACTTTTAACATGAAGCTCAGCCAGAAAGGACAGGGACTGACAGTCTGTGTTTTTTTTTCAGTGATATCCCAAGAATCCCAGACACGTCCCACCCTCCATTAGAATCTAGTAAGTATCTCCTGCGTGACCTTTTCTTACACTAGAGCTCTGAATCAGTATGTTTGTCTGTCCACATCACTTTGTCTTCAAATGTTCTTCCCCTAATGCTTCCTTCTTGTCTAGACCTGGTTTTATGGACCCAAATAGACCTTCTCCTCCTCAGTTATTGAATCAAGTTTTCTCCTTCTGTCTTTTGTAGCAGGTTCCAGTTCTTTTGAATCCCAGAAGACGGAGAGACCATCCTTAAATGTCCTGTCTCCCTCCAGTCCTGGGATGCTCCAAGATGCTCCACAGTTGATGCCAGGACAGCTCTCAGTGAGTGTGTGCGCGCCAAGATTATTTATGGCTGTTGATGTATTGAAATGAAATGGCAGCATCAGGTTGTTTCGCTCCGTGTGTGTTTCTCATCCAGGTGAAGCTATGGTATGACAAAGTGGGTCATCAGCTCATCATCAACGTGCTACAGGCTGTAGATCTTTCTCTTCGCCCTGATGGACGGCCCAGGAGCCCCTACGTCAAAATGTACTTCCTCCCTGACCGCAGGTATGACAAACGTGTCCTCAGGGAGTCAGTCCTGAAGAGATCTGGATGGACATCAGACTGCTTTTGCACATTGAATCACATGCAGACTGAAGATGTATTGATTATGATCAAGATGAATCTGCAGCATTTAATAATAGTTAACATGAAAGCTGAATAACCTCTTCTCCGCGTGGTAAACAATAAATCATTGTTATTGGCTATCTTGCTGTTGAACTTCAGGTCAAAGGATCTGGATTGGCTGACTGTTTCTGATGTTTGACAGTGATAAGAGCAAACGAAGAACAAAAACAGTGAAGAAAACCTGCGAGCCCAAGTGGAACCAAACCTTTGTCTACAGCCACGTCCATCGGAGGGATTTCCGCAACCACATGCTAGAGCTGACGATATGGGACCAACCCAGGTCACCAGAGGAGGACAGCATCTTTTTGGGAGAGGTACTACACAATTGAATTGAACACACATGCATATAGACATGTGGGATCTTACTTAACTGAATTTCACAAGTACATGTGTGTGCATTTTGTTAAAAGATCCAATATGATTAGGACGCATTTTCTTTGGCCTGTCCATATAGACTTAAGCCATCCTCCTGCCTAGCAACCTTAGGAATATGGGCCTCTGCATTATATCTGTATGCCATCAATTAGGAAACTAAAGTTCAGCTTCTATCAGCTGATTTGAATCTATTCCTGTGATGATGTAACAACAGGACTGATTTGCACAGGTGTGCGTGCAAATTCCTCACACACCTCAAACAATTCTGCTCCCCTTTACTGTGTTTTTATTATGGTGTTGCACAATCAAAGGTTTAAGTCAGGCAGGCCAGCTGCTGTGTTGTTGGTTGCAAAAACCCATACGAATGGTTGTGTTGACTGTAGGACCAAGGAAAACAGCTGTTGCTTTTTAGTTTTGGCTCCAGTCGGTGCTAACTGCGTCGTTTGTGCATAACACTTCACTTCAGCTACAACAACAAAGGCTGGTCACATAAAGTTAAGCAAGAATGAAAAATTGTGTAACTTGAAAATTTAAGATAGCAATTTGAGACAAGTTGTTGCAACCACCGCTGCAACAGTTCACTTGAACAATGACACGCCAGCTATGTATGAACCAAGGCAAAAGTGATTAGGTCTACTGTTGGCTATCACCTTATTTAACATGAGGCTTTTGAACTGGGCCTCTGTTATGAAATAGCTATAGCTTCTGCACTTTATCGGCTGACTAGGCCGCTTCTTTTAAGTTGTTGTTTCAAACTTTCAGCCTGTAATCTGTCTCTTTTTGAAAAGACACCTTCAATTCTCTCATGCTTATAGAAGCAGTTTTAGTTAATCTGGCACCATTTTGCATCCCTAAACAAACTGAACTGAATCCTTTGGTAGGAACGCCAACTGATCCAAGTTTTGGCTTTTGTGAAAGTGACTCCATTGAGTCATTCCTCTCCAAGTTTGTTTGACAGTTCACTTGTCTCTGTATTTCTTAAGATATTTGCTGCTGACTCTCTGGCTAGGTCACCTTCATAAAAAAGATCACAGTCTAATCGGGTTCTACCTGTTTGACTAAAGGTTTAATAAATAAATCAATATTTATCAAACATCCAGGTAGACAATCCATGCAGCACCTTATTATCACAGCTCCCCCACCCACTCAGATCAGTGTGTGGATGATGAGGTTTGAAACTAAGAGGCTGCAGGTCCACCACAGAAGCTCAATTTGTGATGCTTTGTTGCAACTGGATTCCAAACCTTGTTAATATGATAGCTTGGGTATAATGTAAACATCTTCAGAGAAAACATTATATGGTATCTTTAAGTTCCGCACACAACTGGCCTTACAGACACACTTAAGCAGCTTGTTCCTCTTTCCTGTCATTAAGTGAACAGGTAGTCACTGTGAATCTAAATGCTGTTTTGATTAATGAAAACAAACATAAAGTCACCATGTGGATTATGACTCGAGCAGGTCCTAATAGAACTGGAGACAGCCTTACTGGATGACAAGCCTCACTGGTATCCACTCCAAACCCATGATGTCTCATCCATACCGCTGCCCCGAGCCTCCCCGTACCTGCCCCGACGAAACACAGACACCCCCGCCAAGAAGCTACAGCGTAAGTCTGCCAATGCCCATAGAGAGTATATCTGTGCAAGCTCCTGTTTCCTCTCTGTGAGTGGACATGCATCTGTAACTGTTGTAAAGGAAAGACTATGTAAAGGTTTATTATCTATGACCAAGTACAACATGTATGTGTTGATGCCTGTTTCTTGCTACTCTTCCCCTGTTCTGCATTTGTGTTTGGATATATCACATGTATGTGCGTGTGTGTGGTGTGAATACATATCTATGTGTGTCTGTGTCTGTGTGTCTATGACTGTTTAGGTTCTCAGCGTGTAACAGAGCCTGAGTTTGATGAGGGTTCAGCAGTAATGTCTAAAGGTGGGTGGGGATTGTTTTCTGGTATCACGTTCAGTGTTTCCCACCAACTCTACTCTTATTTGTGGTGTTAATTCGAGGGATTCCTCGCTGGAAAAGAAGTTCGTACAAGATTAAAGTCACACGTTCAGTTTTTAGATGGAGCAATTTTCATGCCAAATTGCAATACTCATAAAAAAAGTTAGGGATGTTTGACTTTCAAGTAAAATTCAACGGAAAATGTAAAAAGTTCATTTTGAAGTGATATTAT
The DNA here is from genome assembly GCA_962446985.1 of Xyrichtys novacula. Classification (NCBI taxonomy): domain Eukaryota; kingdom Metazoa; phylum Chordata; class Actinopteri; order Labriformes; family Labridae; genus Xyrichtys; species Xyrichtys novacula. Next base: position 16,447,694 of record OY660874.1, on the reverse strand, counting down.
ATCATAAAAGTATGACATTTAAGTAGAATTATAATTTATAATTCCTTTTTCTTAAGCAATTCATTGAATCCAAAGCTAATAACAGTGGTAGGTTTACCGCAACAACAACAAAAAAAAGTGAGTTTCTCAATAGTTTGTCATTACAGTGGCATTTCATGCTGTTCACAAATCGACTTACTGTCTGCTGAGGCTGCCCTCATGTCATTGTCATTAAGGGTGCAGGGTTATGGCACTATGGGATTCAGGTCTGGAGAAAGAGCAGGCCACCCCATTTGAGGTACCCCTGCCTCCAGCAGCCATTCCCTGATGATACGTCCTCGATGAGCAAGGGCATTGTCATTTCATTAAGATGAAATCAGGCCTGTGTTTTTTCATGCAGAGGCATAATGACTGGATTAATAATGTCATTCAGGTAGTATCGGCTTGCCACAGTACCATTCACAAGGTGTAGGGCAGGTCTGTATTGACTAGACACTCGTGCCCAGACTGTAACACCACCACCTCCAAAGGCTCGTCTGGTGACAACAGTAGCTAATGCATAGTGTTCTGACAACTCAAGATCTGTATCTTTTTTAGGACACCGTAATTTGAAAGTGAAGGGACTTATCTTAATTGAAATGTATATAAAACACAGATGACAGTCAACCACAAATGAAACCATGAGTGTGGGGAACACTGGCATGTCACAGACTATGAGCTGGCATGGGGCGGCTGCAGTAACTGCTCCATGCAGCACTCACACATTCTTCCTCAGAGGAGCTCCGAAATAGTCCCAGCTACTTCATTTTTAACAACAAGAAACAGATAGAAAAAGGAAAAAGACTAACGTTTGTTAAAACAGCTTTTTGTCTTTTTGTAAACGTGCACGTCCTTGTTGAAGTGTTTGTCTAACGTGTAAGGGTTTGACTGGTGTTTGGATCTTGTCAAGAATCTGGTTGTGTCTGCTAAAGAAGAGCCCTTAGGTTAATAAGAAATAGTTGAATTTGGTTTTTAAATCACATGCCAAGCAGCAGAAAAGATCAGATATATCAGTCGAACCCTGTAACGTGTCTGTGTTTCACAATAATGAGTACCTAAGAAAGAAAGAACTAGAGATAAAAGGGATGGAAAGAAATGAACCACTTTACTTTTACCAACTTTTTGTTTTGATTTCCATGCATGGTAGAAATAAATAAAAACCCTCAGTCTCACTTTCCGAAGCAAAAGTAACAGCCCGCTCTGAGCACCGAGTTTCTGTTCTCTTGAAAATCAAACTAGTAACCTTGGGACCACAACAAAGCCTGACACAGTCCCTTCAAAGCTGATCAGTCCCTCTATTTTTATTTTTATCTTCACACCAAAGAAAGAGGAAAGTTTTTTTTTTTAACCGCTTTTAAAAATGCAGGATGCAGTGATGAAAAATAGCCAGCTGCAGTTCTATTATTAAACTGATCTCAAAATAGTCTGTATCATAGTGACAGATGGACCTGATGTAAATCCTGCTAAATATAAACGATGGTTACAGGCATCATGCTAAGATACATGCATGCACAACATGTAAGGACTAGTGCAGGCTATGACAAACATTATGTTCAATATCCAAACCAAAAAAAAGTCAAGTTTTCCTCCATGAACGGTATCACTATGTGGTCTTTTATGTCAAAACTATAACACTGACTGTCCAGTTTCATGCTTTCTGAATATTTGTTTATACTCATCCACATTTACTTATGTGAGTGTGTTTCCATGTCTGTGCACATGTGGGGTCATTCCCATCCAGCAGCAGATGGGCGAGGCAGGGAGAGGCAGCGGGAACCCACATCCACCCTTGAGGTGCCGGATCAGCAGAGGACACCCGCCCATCACATACGTTCCCGCTCAGTGTCCCCCCACCGCGAGGAGCAGGGGAGAATCAGGTCACGGCCGCCCAACGTTCCCGCACAGAGGTGAGAGTTCAAGGATGAGATGAGATTCTCATTTTACAAAAGCAACATGCAGAATGCCTTTTATGTCTTAATATCAGTCTTTTGTGTCTATCAGATGCTTTAAAAAGCCGTATAATCTCTAAAACACTCTTGAAAACACTAAGCATGACGTCAGAGGATAACAGTTGACTTACAGGATCAGGTTGGTAGCAGCTATGGTCCATTGCAGCAATGTCTGATATCTCTTAAAATTCTTTCCATGCATTCCCCATTTGCACCTCCTCTCTCTACTTTTAGTCCCTCCTCCCAAAGGATTCACGGAGAAACACAAATAAATGAAGAGAATAACACAAGGTTTAAGAAAAATACATTTTAGGAGTTATGAGAAATCCTTTCTTCTTTGGCATCACATAAAACAACATCCGTGTTTGATGATGATGATAAACGCTGGTACACCTGTCAATCAGCTGTAATGGCTGTTTGTGCACCACTAATGGGGGGAAAAAACACTCAAATCCTACACTCATTTATAACCAGCTTTATATGAGACTTTTTGACATGCTGTGAAAAGTGTCTAATGGTAATACTTTCAATCTGTCAGGCTTCAATTCTCCTCATAATATGAGTTATCAGGAGAAATAGTCTAACTGATAGTGACAGAAAACACCTCCACTGTAGCGCTGATTAAGACGGTATGACTCATGATTTTTGGGATTGTGAATCAGAAAACACTTCAGCTGTAAAAGTCAAAGTTAACACATGTCGATACACTGAATTTGTTAAAGTAGACCTCAATATTTTGTATTCACTTTCCATTATGTCAGTTTGGGACACTCGGAGAGCAGCTTCGCATAATTTGCAGTTCAAAAACTTCTCGTTAATCTGATGGTAGCATCCATGATAACCCTCATTTCAGCATTGCTCAGTCTTTGTTTGAAGTGCTAACCTGAGGCTACTTTTTACTCTGATATAAAGGTAGACACTGCCTGTGGGTGTTACTTTTTACACAGCTCTGCACCTATGAAATGACCCGCGAGTTCAGGTACAAATGTCCACAGCTGCCTACAGCATTCACACAGCTCTCCATTCAGCCACATACACATATATTAGCTGTTCTTACATTACCTGCTGTTATAACGTTACCTGCTGTTTGTGGTTGTGAGTCTTCATAGAAGGTCTCTACAGATGGAACAGCCCCAGGTTTCAGCTTGTACTGATCTGAGTCATCAGTGAAATGGGGGCATAAACAGCTAAGATGTTGAACTGAAAGCAGGAACTTCCCACGTTTTCTGGTGTCTTTGTCTAGAGGAAGAAAAAATAGCTGTGAGTTTCCTTCATACCCCTAAAAAAAACTTAAGAGCAACTTTCCGAGGCATACTGAATCATCAAGGGTGCAGCAAAGAATAAAATCAAGCAGCACAACTGACTTTCCAGCTTTTGAGCAGGTTGTGACTGTTTTATGCTCTGCCTTCGCCCATCTAATTTCAGTGATGATGTGAAGTACAACTTGAGTGTAATCTGCTGCAGCATCCAAATAGAAAAGCACTCGGAGAGCGCAGACCTCCGCCAAGCAGCTCATGTCCCCCCTTATATTGTGATTCACACCAAAACTTTTACTGTTACGTGTCTTTTATTAACTTTTATTTGTGTTTAAACTGGTATGTTCACTGTTCATAATGTTCCTAAAACAAGAAATACCCTGACCCGGATTCAAACCCAGGACCTTCTTGCTGTGAGGCGACAGTGTTAACCACTACACCCCTGTGCCGCCCATCTACACCACTCTGCCGCCCATTGGTTATCTTTCAGCATTGAAAATTCCAACGACACCCTTATTTTTGTGTGTTCAGGATCACAGTATCCAGAATTTTGTCTGGATCAGGATCAACCTTTGACACCCTCATAAAACTCATTGAGATCCTTTTGTGTAATTTTTTACTGAAGACTCTGGACATTTTTATAGAGTTAAATGCAAAAATTCCAAAATTTGCCCTTTCTCACAATGATAAAGAATCCTTCAAAAAATTCCTGGATCCAGAAGGCGATCCGGATCACCACCAAAAATTAATGGGATTGTCCTGGGGCTGAGACACACCTCTGGTGAAAATTTCAGGTCAATCCGTCTGTTACTTTCTCCGTAAAGTTGGTAACAGACAAACAAACAAACAAACAAACCAACGCTACCGAAAACATAACCTCCTTGGTGGAGGTAATCAGTGAGCTATATTCAATATAAGGGTGAGTCTGCATATCAAAAAATTCCTTCAGAGCTGCTACAGAGTATCCTCAGATTTCCCTCTTTGCTCCTTGATCCTCCCTACTTTGAGCAGTTAGAGCTTTGGGACACTCCTTGGCCTGGCAGACCGCGAATGATCAAGGATCAGAGTGAGGAGATATCATTTAAGAGTTCATGGATGCAGGTTTTTTAATGTCTACCTTAGTGGTGGTCATTAAAAAAACTCTAAAAAAGTCCAAACAGTCAGGGTTAAGCCTTACTTGAATTCCCCTTGAAATCGTGGGCGTTGTTTTCCTGATGATTGATTTTAATTTCAGGCCAATGTCAGCGTGGTGAGAAGATGTTGGTAAAACAATGTAAGGGGTAAAAGCAACACAGCCAAGGAAGACAGAAAGAATTTTTGGAAGGCAGCAAACAGAGTCCATCTACTAATGAAATGTCTGTCTGATGCGGAACACACAGTGCTGCCAGCTCTGCTTTTTACTGTCTGAGCCAAATGAGCCCCACCAAGAGTCTGCTGCAAGACTGCCTGACCACCAACCTGGCAGAAGTAAACCTCTCTGTGTCCCCTCTTTCCTCCTCCCTCCCTTCCTTCGTATCTCTCAGGAGTCTGGACGACGAACTCCCTTACTCTCGTCGTTCCCGATCTCCGACCCGCTACCATGATGCTGCTCGAGGTCGCCACCAGGAGGACTACCTGGATGACAGGTGTGTGTTTGTTCCAGAGCACTACTTGTAACATATCTAATCACTCCAGATATCGCCAGGATTTCTTCCAGATTTTTTTTTTTTTTTAACAAGCGTCTCCCCTCGCTGTGAGCTTTTTTGTCTGTGACATTGACAGCTTCTTTGTGGTGCAGCTGGTATGACACAGCAGATTAATTGTGCAAAGCCGTGTGATTGCTGCAGAGAGCAAACTGCCTGTCATGACATTTGCTTTGACTTTACTTTTTTCAGAGAGGTTTAATTATTTTGCTTACCCCTGTTGTTCTCAAAAAATCCTTTCCTTGGCCTTTTATTCCTCCTGGTTTCCTTTTTTTCCCCCCCGTCTACTTTCTCTGCTTTTCGAGCCAAGTTTGGTGCAAAAGCTATTTGTTGGTTGTCATATCATATAAAAGTGACTTTGAGCAGTGTTAAGACATAACAGCTCTGGCATTTCTGAGTATGGGTGTGTGTGTGTGTGTGTGTGTGTGTGTGTGTGTGTGTGCATAGCAATCAGCGACAGTCTCCCTCTTCCCTATTCACCTTCTTCTCCTTTTGCTCCTCTGGATTATTTGACTGTTGTTGATTTCCTCATGTGTCATCCATCCCCCATGGTATCCACAGTGAGGTCATCACGATCCACCAATCAATGCGAGGCAAAAGTGCTGAGTGCCTCCACACCAGGTAAAGCAGCCAATGATCACATGTTGTTTACATTTTGGTCCTGGATCAGCTGTAGTGTCATGTGGGTGGTGCTTTTTCATATCATGTTGTCTCTCACTCACTCTCTTCCTTCATTGCCGAAAATCTTCTTTAGTTTAGTTTAGAAAATACACCAAAAGTCAAACTGACAAAATATATTTGTCGTTATGATATGAAGCACACTAAAAAAGTTACATTGAAGATTTGGTTTAAAAACAAACTACTGTTGCCAGTTTATTGTATTACGTCAACAAATCCTCCAAAAATATCCCTAAACTATCCCCAAAATGCCTTCATTGGATTTACTGCCTTTTCACCTATCCACTTTAATATTGAAACTGCTCAGGAATTTCTAAGCAAAATTATACTTGTCACTGAACTTCTAATGAAAGATATCGTCTATTCCCATTGTAAACCAGCCGGAGTTAGCTAAGGCTAATTTTCATCCGTTGTCCTCAAACAGAAAAGCAACAAAAAACAAAAAAAAAACAAAAAAAACAAAACAAAACAAACAAACAAAAAAAAACAGGAGGAAAAAACAAACAAACAACAAAAAGAGGCATCTGATTGAATTGCAACCTGTCTCTCAACCAGTTATAAACTCCCTCAGTTTGTCTTCAGTGAAACAATCCCATACGTAATGTTTCTCTACTAACTAGCAAGCTATTTAAGGAGCTACGGAGCACAACCTCTATATTACACCACTTTGATTTTTTTTACAACAATCAGTCCTGGCAGTGACTCTTCTGAAATTTAAACTGAGAAAAGGTATTTTAATAATTTTGAGACTGATGAAGTCTCCATGAAGTGTTGAGTGGTTTGAAAAACACAGGGCTTTTTTTATTCTATAATATTGGAGATAGGAGGATTCTGCCTGACAGCAGTGATATTATCACAGCGGTTCAGTTATGGTAGAAGATAAACAGTGAGAGAAAATCTTAGTTGAATAAATATTTATTTAAAAGAGACAAGTCTACCTAGTTTAGGAGAAAGAAAAAACAATCACTTCAATATAAATCTATTATTAAGTCAAATCTTTTCACTGACTGGATATACTCCTGATGAAAGGATTATTTTTAAAGTTCAGGACTTTTTTAGTTATTTTTTCACACATTTGTTACCTTTACTTTTATTTAAAAAATATAGCTTCTTCAATCAGGGTTCACACAGAACTCTGAATTAGTATTTGTTTTAGTATTTTAGTAGGATTTTATGACCAAAAGTAAATTTTTAAACATGATAACCCTTTACCCTTTTTCAAACAGTGTAAGTAACGTTAGGTTACTTTCTTTGTTGTACAAACAGGTGAATAATATGCTGGAAAAAAGAAGCGTAAGAGCTGCTTACTTAGATGTAATGCTGCCTTAAATCCACAAGAGGGCACTACAGGACTGTTCTTAGCTCGCTGCTGTCACACTCACCACTCAGCAGTTTGACATACTGGTCCACAAAAAGTTCTTTAACTATATAATGCGGTAACTCATTAGAGCTCACTCTTAGCCTGTTAGTAGAAATATTTTTTCTCCTTGATAAAGTTTTGTAGATCTATAGTCCCACATCCACATACAGTTCCTTGATATTTCAACTTCAAGTACCTTTTTTTTTATTAATTTGGGTATCCTGTACTGTGTGTAACACCTCCACATGGTGTTAATGGAGCTCACGGCTGAAGAGGTAAGTTAGATACACAGGAACACATCTGTCTGTCTCATTAGAAGCTCCAGGGTTTGTCCCTGATGGAAATACGTTACAAAGACAACATTTCCAGTTTGTACACGCAGATGTGTTTGAAGGAGATTGGTGTTTCGAATCTTGTCTTGCTGAGATGAGAGCTGGCTTTTGCAGCTTGTATGCCTGTCATGTGGTGCTGTAGCTCCACTTGCTTACACTGCAAAAACCCACAAGCTTAGCCAGTGATTTTTGCAAGGTGTGAGCTGTTTGGAACAATGTTAGATGACAATATGACTGTTGTGAAGGCAGCGTGACAATGCCTTTACAGTGTAAGTTTGTGTTTTAGTGGAAAAAGTGGGATGAACCAGCTGGTTAGCAAAGCCTCTTTCGATTTGTATCTTGGGACAGGCTGTATAACATGTTTCATAAAGTCACTGGATAAGTTGACCCCCTTTTATTAAAACTGAAATACCCCCCCACACTTTTTTCCTCCTCTTCCATCCATTTTTCCCATTTCCTTATTTCTTCTTACTGCATGCATGCTAACATCAGGAGACGTGCTAAGCTCAATAACACACTGCCACCTAAGATGCCACTTTTGTTCAACGGTGTCCACAAACACAAAAACAGGTAAGTCCAGAGCTAAGGATTCAGTATGCTTCAAGAAAAATCTTTTCATACCAAGGAAAGACTTTGTAAATTCTCCTTCCTTAATGTAAATCAATCTTGCAACAGTGTCATTAGTATTCATTAACATAAAAACTTGAGGCTCATTCTGTAAATGGTCCTGTATGTTTATGATAAAGCCAACAGATTAAATTAGTTCAGTTTCATTTCTGTGAAATCACGCTTAGTTTGTTAGTTTGACACGACAGATGGCTATAAATACTACAATACCCATTAGCGTCAGAGGGTTGGCTTTAGGGTAAAATCCAGTCAGAGTGATGAGTCAGAGCTGCAGAGATGCATTTGGAAATAAGCACACAGCCATGTTGGCTCAGTTCTTCCAAAAATGACCCAAATTCCCAAAAGTGAACACACTGATGCTGCTGAGTCTGTTTTAACCTTTTGATTCTGTCCTTTTTCACCTGGACACTACAGGCATGGTAGACATGCTGGTCCAATATTTGTGCTAAAGCGCCCTCTAGGGGAAGAGGTTTACAAAATTTGCAGCTCTTAAATAGGTCTTTTTTTTCTGAGGAGAGGTTGTGTGAGGAACTTGTCAATAGCAAACCATAGCATTTTGTATCAGTGGGAAATGCCTGTCAGCTTGACCTTTTAGTTGAGAAACTGACTTGCATAGAAGTACCACACAATGTATGCAAATCTGAGCCAAACACCAATGTTTTTGCATTTACACTGAATTTATCAGGTCAAACAAAAGTGCCTTTGAGCACGTACAGAGAAAATCCTCAGCACTTCACATCACAAAGCCGATTGGTTTTGGCGTTGAGTCATAAACAAGACAAATACTGTAACTGATCAGCTGATGCGCTAAAGCTAAAGCACTGATCAGCTGTTCAACTCTAACCTTTACAAGTTGGCTTGAATATTACCCAGTACTCTGATAGTTATACTGCTTATTTTACCCTAGTGCATCTTAATATAATATAACTTACTTCATAGACACATTTGCACTGGGCTCTGCTAGTTTTCTGCTTTATCCTGTGAAACATTGATGAATTATTATGTATGTTATAGAATTCTGTATGGATAGTGAGTGATGCAGACTGCAGCTGTATGTAAGCCACTCATAGCAGCAGCTTCTATGATTCATGGGCTCACAGTTTACACACCTACAGCACAGGCTAACTCAGGACTTTTAATTAAAGAAGATTTTTTTTGTGTTTCTATTTTACTAATAACCCGAGCAACCAATAACTGTAAAGAGAATAAAACACTCATTTTTAAAGGTGTATCTTGTCATGTACCACAAAAACTGAAGCATACTGAGACCTTTGGATGTTTTGGTGTGTCAGAATCGAACTTTCTCAGCCTCTGAAAAAACATACCAGTACTATGTTTTTCAATAATCCCAGATTCAGAATATCTGCCTAATTGATCAGATTAATTGTTAGAAAAATGCCATCTCCACAATCCTTGGGACATCTCTTTTGTGTGAGTATTTCACCCCCAGGAGCTTGAACAGCCTCTCCTCCAGTCTGAGCTTTCTTCTCTTTGTTTGGTTTTATTTGCAAATGCATGCTCTTTTTGCTCTCGATTTCATCCTGTGACTAGCTCCAAGCTGCCTGCATGTCGAAAGATAAGCTCTTCCGTCGGATCTCACACGGTCATGGCAACACGCTCCTCCATCACACACCGCGTTGTCATGTTCACAGATGAGGTGACAGTTAGGTAAGAAAACATGCATCACATGTGAGCAGATTATTACTGATGCAATAAAAACATATGAGCAAACTTTGAGCAATCGCAAAATGAGTCTTCAGCCGTCATGATCTGTCTTTGTTGCACCCATTCTAACAGATTCCTGCCTCCTATCATCAGTCAGACATGGTGTATTCTCAGATTAGCTTCATGATTCCTTCTAGACTTTCTCTGAAAACATTTGTCCATTGTTTCTCTCTTTGATTTCTTTCTGTCCTCTCCTCCTGTCTTCTCCTCCATTGGATGGCATGTTGTGCTGTGGTGCCTCTAGTGATCTGCAGCCCTCTTTGGACAGGGTTAGGAGCGCTAGCACCAACTGTCTGACTCCAGACAATCATGCCCCCACACCAGAGACTGAAAGGTACCAGCCTCTGTCCCTGCCACCCCTCCTGTAGTGCTCAAGTAGTCTTTTATCCTCTACCTGTCCTGGTCTTAGACATTTTTTTCCCTTCTGAATGGTCCTACACTTGCTGAAGATGAAGTTTTCCCTCCCCCACTCTGCCCCAACCCTACACCAACCCACTGAACCCAATCTCTGAATCTCTTCTCCCACCTTGCAGTTTCCTCATTTAACAACAATCCTCAAACTGAGTGTGAGGGTGCGGTGTTTCTTTTTTGAACCAACACAGACCAATACTTTGATTCTACTGTCAAAATGTTACACCATTGTTACCCAGACACTTTTCATCACCCATCAAAGTATGAGTGCATGCGAGACATATTTCCCTCCTGATAAATGAAGTGGTGCTCCTCTGATTGTCCACTTAATCACCTCCACTCCACCTCACTGTTTAGTCGAGTCTTGTACCCCATTTCTCAGCCTTGTCTCTGTTATCGCCAGTTTACAGTTACCTTTATTTGTACGAGACCAGCTGTCCTGCTGCTTCTGAAGAGACTTCTGGTTCCAGTGCTGCCATCTTTGTCAAATATCAACTATCATATAGCCAAAATACATTCAAATCAAATCTGCAGTACATAAAAAAATTAGCCCCCGAGTCCCTTCATCACTTCTGTTCCCTATCCCCAATAGTAAACTCACAAGTTAAGGAAATGTTTAGATTAGGAGTCAGGAAGTGACAACTGCAGATGGACAACAAAAAGCGGAGTGTGCTCTTAACATAAACAGTAAAACGTGGGTAATAACGGAGGCAGAAAGTCCACTCAGGACGAGACAGCCTTTAGTCTGAAGATCTGATAAAACAACTTTAAGATTTCATAGACTATTACCAATGTGAACCTTCATAGATTAGTGTATAAATATTTTTTAATACACCTTTTCTATGTTTGGTTGTACAAGGTACTTATACTTCTACAAACCTAGAATAGGTTGATATAACTAATTTCATTCTATCTTGTATCTTCTAATATGAATAACTGGTTTCCACTAGTTCTGTCACTGTTTGTATATAATGTGTGAAATGTTCCAGTGGTCAAACTTTGACTGCTCTTGCGTGATAAAAAAAAAGTTCATCAATTAGAAGTTGGAATTTAACAAGAATGACAGAATTTTTCATTTACTTGCCCGGTTGGTTAATTTCAAACCCAGCCAGCTGCTCACCAACTTTCAATAAGTAATGTAACTAACCAAACATCTTGGAACCAGTGGTTGAGTTACCTCTGCACGTTCCCTGCAAAGTTCCCATTAGCTTGTTAACAGTTACATAATCTGCGGCCCAAATCACTAGCACAGATGTCTGTTCATTTTGAGTTTATTCCGTCCTCAATGGTTCTTATACTTATAAAATGTGTAGCACTGCTCTTGCTGTAAAACCTTTAAAATTAAAACCTTTAAAACCAAGAAGAAAAAATATTTTTCCTGCTGCCATTTCAGGCACCAGCCATTTTGGAATTGCATTTCTTATTTTGAAGTGGCTTTCAGATTTGGTCACATGGGTGATGTATTTTGTATGTGTACACATAGAAAAACTTTGTCCCATTCCCTGCCCCGGAGACGTCCTGCAAGTCCCAGGATTCTAATCCAACACGCTTCCCCTGAAGATGACAGGTACCCTTTGGTGGACGGCTGAATGCTTCCTTCCAGAGCTTGGCTACTGCCTTCAAATCTGATGCAATTATGACCCAAACCCTGAAGATAAAAAGAGAACAGCCTTTTAATGGGGATGGTTACCAATCCATATGTTGCCAGGTGGTTTTTCCTTACAATGAGGAACAAATTCCCTCAGACGGGACTGAAATCCTTCAGGTTCAGTTGAGTTGTGTTGGGTTCAGGCAAATGTCAAGCTCTACCTAATTTTTTCAGCTAATGCTGCTCTCTCTGCTGAGTCTTGATATTAGCAGGTAGTAAATCTGCAATCTTAATTCTTCCAGCTCTTTTTATTATCATCTTAGAAAAGTGTGTGATTTTATCTTGTATCATGTACTTGAGACGAGAATATCTAGTGCGCTTCTTTCCATCTCTTCACCTTTGTCAAGTGCGCCCTCAAACAACTCCTACAGCGGATAACGTTTCACTTACATGAGCAGAGTGCCTCAAATAATTACCACAAGAAATCAGACACCAAGATTTCTTTATGAATTTACTCATAATACTATATATTCTCAGTCTTCATATCTAAAAATAGGGTTCTTGCAGCCCCCAAATTATCATTTTGTGTCTATTTGTGCTGAGATCCATGTCTGGGCACCAAAAGAAATTGACTAGAATTGTAAGATGAAAAAGGGCCTAACCTTTAATATCCCAAAATGACAACCAAGCCATCATGTGTCCAGTATGAAGCTGGCATATTCTCCTTACTTACTCCCTGCCTTCGGTAAAATGTTGTTTTACCAACATAGAATAGACTGCAACCTTGTTTTACTAAGACACAGAGCAAAATTAAATAATTTTTTTTACATTGTTTTTTGCTTAAAAGAATAAAGTTGTCATAAAACCATCGGCTACAAGAGTAAATTAGAAGTAGAATAGTTTCTTATGAGAATGACAGAGTACTTAAGTTACTTTTTTATGAGGATAAATTTGTCACTAACAAAAAAAGTAGTTATGAAATCATTTTTGAAGAGAAAAAAGTCGTAGTAAAACCTTATTCTTAACAAAGAATAAGTCATATCAAAGTCTTTATTTTAGTGGAACAGAGTAATGTTAATTTGTTGAAATATGCCATGAGATTAAGTTTATAACATTTTGGAAATAAAACCGTTAATTTATTCAATAAGTCTCATAATGCTGTTTAGAAGAGGGACAATTTAACTGGACGCTCCATGTCCTTCATTTTGGTACAGACAGCTGACTACTTATGTAAACCAAAACTATGACTCTATAACTTAAGTTTTAAAAGAAAATGAAAACTAGGACTTTATTCTTACAACAAAATTACTTCAAAAATGTCAGTCTTAAAATAAGGTGATCTCTTTAGTGTGGCCCTGTTGCATTTTACCAACGTGTCATGCTGATACAAGATAAAATCCCCAAACTGATCTTCCCACTTTTCTGCGATTGGCTTTCTTTTGATAAACTAAACTCCTGGTATGTCAACAGTGAGCTGGACACAGAGAGAGTGAACATGATGTGCAGTGTAGGATTTGTCAAAATACTGGCTCAGACAAGTTCTACTGTTGTTGAAGCATTTTCACTCTCCTTGTGGAAAGGGTTGCCTGTATGGTTTTTCAGCTTGTGGTGGTGTTATATTCTGGTTTGTTGTTAAAGGTTGTAGCAATAGTTTTCATCCCTGATTGTGGTTGTTGGTGCCGTAGTTGTGTCCTTTTGCTTTTCTAATCTCCCTTCACGGTTTTTTGGTGCTTGGTTTGTGCTTTTCTGAACTTCTGGTAGTTTGTTCTGGTTATGGTGTGAAATCCTGCCTCATTGAGTTGCTTCCTGCAGTCTTTCCAAGTGTACTTTATGTTCTGGGATTTGCATCTGCAGCTTCTGTGTGCCTGCAATTTCTTCACAGTCTCTGAAAAGTCCTGCTTTCTCAAGGCTTAGCTCTCAGAAATGACTGAGAATTCATGATGTCCATAATTCATATCAGAAGTGTGACTGAATGTGTGTGTGTGTGTGCGTGCGCGTGTGTGTGTGTGCGTGCGTGTGTGTGTGTATGTGCGTGTGTGGGGTACATGTATCATCCTTGTCATCTTCATGTCCATGAATGGAGAATATGGATGCTGCTTCCCACTCAAGAGTCTTTAATTCACCTCAGTACAAAGAAGAGGTACACACACACACACACACACACTTGCACTACACACACACAGGCACAGTTACAGATGAAGCATGAGTGTGTGACACCCCCATCATATCATCCATCACAGCATGTCTCCTACTTCCTGTTTTCCACATCATAAACTTATAAGGCCAATGACAGCTGCCTGACAGACTCTTCTAAATCTAAATGATGTTCCTCCATCATGCTCTCTTCCATCCTCTCATCCATCCATCCATCCAACCCTTTTTTTTCTGTTGTATTGTTCCCTCTGCTCATTCGCGATCCTCCAGGCAGCCTCGGACCCTGGAAACACCTGAAAGTCAGACTCATGGCGGAAGGCTGTCTAACAGTAGCAGGTAAGGCGTGTGGAACAGCAGGGGACCGAACAGTTGGGAATCACTCAACCACCTCTTGATCACTTTGGAGTTGCCAGTTGCTAGCAGCTTTTTAGATCAGCTCAGGGCTCATTTATGCTCCATCACGTACAAAAATACATGTTTAACAATGTAAAAGTGCCTTTATACTCCTAGCGTCCTTTCCATAAGGCATTAAGAGATGTGTGCTAGATGATGCCACTCAGACTAAAGACTCAAAAAAGAAGAATTAAAGCTATTTGACATTAAACCTCATAATAACATTGTAACATAATGATAAGTTGGAGTTGAATAAGTTGTCTCTTGAGCATGAGGCCAAATCAGAGATAGTGCTTCTGAGAATTACCCTTCAAATTATGACATTATGTTTCATGTTCTACATAGTCAATGATTGAACTACTTAGTATACTGACAGTTTTTAATATTACTGTAGCGTAGAGCTGTCACAATGTTGGATTTGTTGTTCATGGTCCTGGCTACAAAATATTGCAGTAATGATATTATTGTGATATTGTATGGAAAACTTGAAACCAAAAACAATCCAATCACCATGTTATCACCCATTTCTAACAAGGTTAGTCTAAACCGTCAGCCCTGTGACCAAAACTTCTTTAAAGAAGACTGCTATCATAAAACAATTTGTTCATAATGCTATTATTACTATTTTTTGTCTCACATTTAGGTAACTTTATTTCCAGCATATTCAAACTGTGGTTCTTTTTTGAAGCTGCTTTGTCAATCTGAATGAAAACTTTTTACAAGAAGGTTTAAAGGTGTTATTGCTCAAACGATCAGTAACCTGAAGAAACTCAGTTGTTTTTGGACTCAGTAAATCCTCGCTGGCCTATTTCTAAAAGTGCTGAATCATCTGTCAGAGGGCTGCTAAAGCTAGCTCGCCAACAGTCTTCTACTTGTATGTTTGTCCTCTGCTTTATGAATGTGACAACTAGCATGAGGGACCACCACTTTAAACCTTTGGTATTACTGTATTCTTATTTATAGCATGATATCAACATATATAGCTGTATACAAAGACACAAACATCTGTATTATATACTACATCAACCCTAGATGGAAGATTCTGTCTGTGTTTGTATTTGTATTTAGCATGGAGCATAAATGAGTCTTAAATTTCGCATAAACTACAAAAATGCATATATTTGAGGCATATGTACAGCCGTTTTACAGTCACGCAACCCTGAAAATGTATAAGCCCATGTCTGTTACTGTAACACATTGCTCTGCTCTAGTTATCTGACACACCCAACAGACAATGTTAGCAGTGTTGTCTCCAATTCCTAGATCAAAATCTTACAACCCTGCGCCACCATCTGTGCTTGTTTACATCCTGAGAGTAGAGCATTAGGACAGTAAGGTAGTAGCCATTAACTGAAGCAACAGCACAGGCTAATGTTGGGGTGGCTACAGTAATCAAATCAAAATAAACAGATCTTTGTTATTGTTAATTTATTTATTTATTTTCCCTCTGTTGCTTTTTTTCTCTCCTTCATTTTTTCTCGACCCCTTCTTCTTGATCTTTTTTTCCTGCATGCTGTCTCGCACACCTTGTCGCTGGGCTTTGGGTCTGTATGGCACTTGTGTAACGTGCATTTGTGCGTGTGTGTGTATGGCACTTGTGTTTGCGTGCACCAGTATTAAACCTACTTCCATCTTAAGGGGCTCCAGAGGAAAGAAGGCCCCGCTGAAGCCCCTCGGTAAGGGCTGAAATGACACAGAGATGTACCTCCTTTGAGCTCCTGTACTGTAGATACTGTGATGGAAAGAAAAAGTCATGGCCGCTTATATTCCTTTGTAATCTTACCCGTGTGTATTTGTATTTGATTCTATGACCTGCCTTCACCAACTTCTTGACTCAGATGCTGCTACTCTTCAGTGATCGTGTATTACGTGTGTCTGTGTTGTGTGGAAACTCAGAGTTTTGGTTTAGCAGTGCAGTTTTGTGATATGGTAGCAGATGTATCAGTGTTGTGTATTTTAGTCTGTGTGTTCTGGTCTGTTCATCTTTCTTCTCCCAACATCTTCAAGGATTACATGTGAAACAGTTAAGAGACCATACATCTCTCAGGCTGGCAGCGACGATACAGGCTTTAATGGCTGCAGCATGGTCCAGAGCAGTGGAAGGTGGCTACCTGACAACCTAGATGCAACAATGACTGGGATGTAATCTGTTCCCATTACAGCCTGTTTAAAGAAAAGAGCCGTAGTATTTAGTTTTGATTTACCTTCTCTTAAAGGAGACAGCAGTTGTTTTGATTAAGTGTTTTGATCAACACAAGTTCAAAGACTGGCTCACATTTCTTATAGGACAGATACCATTGGTAGGATCATGCTTGAAGGCTGTCACCTTCTTTGTGCTCCTCCACCATCTGAATCTTTCTTTGCTGCTTTTGTGCTCCAGGATCCCTCACTATCAACCCCTGAACAAGCTTCACTTTGCTTCACTCTAAGATCATGTTGTCACCACTGTTCACTGAAACTTACTGCTTTTTTAAGAGTGATCCTTTTTTTTCAGCCACAGTCTATTTTCCCTACTTTTTCTTTTTAACTTCTTGATAGGAACATGTATATGATATACTGTAAAGCCTTAATGTCCTTTTCGTATCTCACTTTTGAAGTTCGAAAGTGATGCTGAGTTGAGTGTCCAATGCTGCAGTTTAAAGTGATGATCCTAAAAACTCTAACTTGAGTTTTCTCTCTTCTTTTCTTTTCTCCATTCATTTCTGTTTCTTCTTCATCTCTCACTGTCTGTCCATTTTTCTTCGTCTTCTTTGTCATGTTATTTTGTGTTAGGGGCCACCTCCAAGGTGGTTCGTCTCTTTCCTCCTCAGTAACGTCCTCCTCGGCCCGCAGAGTACGACAACTCCCACAGCTTCCCCCTCAGAGCAGCACCGCAGAACAAGGTATATGTTGAGGTTTTTATGTGGGTACATTTGCATGTGTGTGTTTTTTCCTATGCTGTAGTGGACTACGTCAGAGCTACTGAGATGTTTTTAATGTTCACCAGAAACCTGCATGTAGATCTCTCCAGAATCTAATCTAACAGGGCCGTTAAAACGGAAACTCCAACAGGTTTGTTTACCTCGGTTTAATTAATCCACTCTGTGATCCAAACAGGGTTTGGGATTTTTTTATATGTGTGTAACCCAGGGATCAGGGTTGAAATAAATTTCTTTGAAGACAGTATGAAATTTTTCATCTTTTATTTGTCCTTATTTCTGACAAAGGCTTTTAACTGTCAAATTTTTTATAAGATTAGTATCTTCTCTGTAGGAAGTTACAAAGCCATCTTGACGCTAGAGTATTTGGTATTTATTCAATATGATGTTGAAAAGGTTACATTGATAATTCATGTCAAGTTTTGATTTAAAAATATGATATCAATTAGTAATTGTACAATTTATTGAGGATGAACTGATAACATTTTACAATAACCACAATTTATAAATGATAAAATGTTTTAATCATCATTTAAAAACAGAATATAGACTTTACCATTAACAAGCAATGAAATTATGATAAATAATTTTCATTAATTATTCATGGAGTATTTATTAAAGGTTTATACAGGGTTTAAATATTGGTTGTAAAACATCTAGATTTGAATGTGTGTCAGTAGCACTTTGTAAATGGTTAATATTTGGTTTTTAAACCATCTATAAACATTACTTAGATGGTTATTGTCAAGTTGCAACTGATGTTTGTAATACTTTGTAAATGATTAATAAGTGGTTTATAAACCACCTATAAACATTACTTAGATGGTTATTGTCAAGTTGGGGTTAGGTTTTTAAAATTGTAAAATTTGCAATTTATTAATGGTCTATATGCTATTTAATAAATGAGGATTAAACATTAATAAACTATCTGCTTACTATTTATAAATGGTCTATTTACCATTTATAAGTTATGGTTATTGTAAAGTGTTACCAATAAACTTTTCCATTTTTGAGTCAAACCACTTCATATGATCCATGATAGCATCTTTTTAAAGGTTTATTTTGGGGTATTCACCTTTGTTTGGAGAGGACAGGACAATGCACAGAGTAGGAAACAGGGAGACAGAGAGAGGAGTGACATTCAGAAAAGGAGCAATTGGCTGGAAGCAAACCTGGACCAGCTGAATGAGGCCTAGCCTTCGTAAATGGGATGCACCCATAGACCTCTAAGCCAGCAGTGTCCTCATTTCAAATTTATCTCACCGCAAAACAAACTCTGTTGACTGGGTGAATAGTTCATTAACTGCCCTAAGTGGGAACCAGTTAAGCTTTTTGCTCATCATTTGTTTGTGTCTTTGTTTGTGTGTGCATGTGCAGCCCTGGTAGCAGAGGAGTGTGTCCGCCAGCTCCAGATGAGGGTTCATTCCAATCGGGTGTCAGCTGCCTCAACCTCCAGCCAACAGGACCTGGACCGAGCACTCAAGAACAAACGGGAGGTGGGCTGCCCACTTTTTTTTTTTTTTTCTGCCTTCATTTGGTTTGATCGTTCTCTTGAAGACAAAGTCAACTGGAGTGTGAGAAAGGGGGGAAGTCGAGGCTTTCAGCCAGAGCGAGGGAGTTTAAACTGCTGAAGTGCATCATAGTGATGTTCATTCACTGTCTTGGAAAGTCATAAATTAAGTTACAGTAATGGGGAAGGCCACTCAATAAGATGACTTGGTTCCAGCTCAAATACAAGAGAGCGGATGAATCATGTCTGCTGCTGTCCAATCCCTCACCATCACTAAAGACTGACAGTTTAATGGGTGTATCCTGACTTTCATATGTCTGCATGCTGCCAGTCTCACTTTTTTGTATGCACAGTGTCTCTGCTGATTTGTGATGCATTATACTGTCACCCATCTGACTGGATGTTAGATTATCATCAGTGCAAATGTTGCCTGAAGTAGCAGTGAGGAACTGTAGATAGAAACCCACAGAAAGTCATATAAGGCGACAAAGAGAAAAGTGGAAGCTGACCAAGAGTTACTTAGCTATACAGAGTCAACAACTGATGCCAAGAGTGTGCCGAGAGGTTTCGACCAATCAGAGTGAAGAATTCAACACAGCTGGGTGATTAAATAAGAGAGCCAGGTAGTAAATTGAGCACATCTAACTGAGACACTCTGTGTGTTTCCTGCAGCTCTACAAGGACCAGAGGCGGAGCAGTGAAAATGTTTCCCATAAGTCCTCAGACAGTGATGTCAGTGATGTGTCAGCCATCTCTCGAACCAGCAGTGCCTCTCGCATCAGTAGCACCAGCTACATGTCCATCCAGTCAGAGAGACCCCGGGGACGCTTCAGGTACCCAAACTCTCAAGGGATTATTTAGCCCCCCTTGGTATGGACTTAGTCTTGGTCACCATGTAACTGATATCATGAATATCATTGCAGCAGGGCCATGCGTGCAACAGGACGCCACATGATGAAGAGCACCAGCATGAGCAGTGAGATCTATGGCATGGAGCACGCCGATGGTAGCCAATCAGATACAGCCCTCGGTAGCCTGGGGAGTGGGATCAAGAAGCGGCGCTCGAGCCTCAGTCAACGTGTTGTAGCCATCCTTCCATCCAGACGCAGCCGGAGTACCTCGCAACTCAGCCAGACAGGTCAGAGAGAAATGAAAATTAGCATACATCATACATATCCAGAGAAGAAAACAAAATATCAGAGGGTAGTCAAAAGCCTTTTCTTTCTTGGCCACTTTACCGAACACCTTTCACTTTTCAGAGTGCATTATTTCATCAGGGAGTCAACATCACAGCTAAGTTTAGACATTTGTGTAATTACTGTAAATAAGATTTCCTACTGCCAGGAAGACTGGCAGCCTCTGATGGTGTCTGGTGTATTAAATTGTTTGATGAAAGGAGTCTCTGCTTTTGGCAGAGGATGGATTAAAAATTGAGATGTTCATCAGAAAAGCTGAAGCAGCAAGTTTGGCTAAAAAGGCAATTATCATTTCCCCTCAGATCTATGGATAGTTCCAGTTCCCAAGTTGAGAAGTCATTTTCCTGACTTCCTTAAGTTGGATTTATCTGACATTAAGATGAAGGTTGAATGCTGGTAAACATTAAGATATTGCCTCGGCTTATGGACCTGACTAGTTACTAAGGGCTGAATACTGTACCAAGGCCAAAAGATATATTTTTACTAGTTTAGGTCACTTATCTAGAAAACAACTAAAGGAAATACCAGAAGACGTATGATATCTGAGCTCGAAGTTGATGCGCATCACATCAGTTCATAAAAGGAAGGTGTTGACCAACACTGAATTATAAAAGCCATCACTGAAAATCAGCCAGAAAAATTGACCAAGACAAAACAATTGGTCTCCTCTTCATAAACGTTTCTTTAAGTTGAAAAACAGCATTCCCCATATGAATGACTTATATGGTGTCAAGTTGGAAAGTCAGGTGCAAAGTTGTTGCCCAAGAGTTGTTATTTTAACATGAGAAGGCATTCTCAAGCATTTTCCAACTTGGTATCACATTTTCTCTGGTGTTTCAGAAGCAACATGAAAGCAGCGTTAGTTTAAGTGTGTCAACCACAGGCTTCTGTAGAGACAAAATCCAGCAACGGTGGGAGTCATGTCAGAAATAATGATAGCAGTCATTAGAATAGAGATACTTTCTTTTAAAACCAAAAGAATCAAAAACAACAGGAAATGCTGCATCCAATAACAGGGTCTTGACATGCTGAAATATTTCTCTGCAGAAGTGGTTCAATTAAATAAAAGCTGAATGTGTCATCTGTGCATTTGTTCATTCAAGAGTGAAAACTGTATGTAAAGAAAAACAAATATGTCTCCTTTCTTTACAGGTGTGTACCCACTGTTGTTGTTGTTGTTGTTGTTGTTTTTGATGTTGTTGTTTATTGGCTTTGTTGTTGTTGTGTGTGTTATTTCAGAGGCGGCGGGTAAGGCGGCGGACAGACAGAAAGGTAAAGCAATAGTTAGTCAGTCAGTCAGTCAGTCAGTTAGTCAGTCAGTCAGTCAGTCAGTCAGTCAGTCAGTCAGTCAGTCAGTCAGTCAGTCAGTCAGTCAGTCAGTCAGTCAGTCAGTCAGTCAGTCAGTCAGTCAGTCAGTCAGTCAGTCAGTCAGACAGACAGTCAGACAGACAGCTGAAAGGATAGTCATAGGAAGAGGGGTCAAATGCAGCATGCAGTTCCAGGTGAGGCTTATGAAGACTCAGAGGGGCCTTAAAGGTGTACAGCTGGTACATAATCCACTTAGTATAATATAAAGGTATATTTCTATATTTTTTACAAATAATATATCCAAAATATGGAAAACTTACTAAAAAAATGACTCTAATTTAGAGTGACCAGAATTCACATTATTTTAAAAAGAACACTCAACGTATCTGTATATTTAAGTATATGAGCTATTAGATATAGCTGTCAGAAGTAACTTATTTTATAGTGTCCTTAAATATTTGAACTGATATTTTAATAAGTATCACAGTACAGAGAGTTGTAGGAGACACCGATCTATAACAAACAGATAAATCTGGAGTGGACAGGTAGCCACAGAGAGATAGTGATCGTAGTGTCAGGCAGTTTTTCACCCCCTGCCCTTCCTGAGCTCTGTCTTCGGCACGCTTCCTTACTCCACCTTCTTCTGTCACTTTTTTGTTAAAGGCTGGTTCAGTGCTGGCTAAAAGCCTGGCTGAGAACAAACATGTCTTGTGGCTTTAAATTTTAACTTCAAGTTAGCCAAGAAAAAAAAAAAAGACACCTATAATTTATCTTCGAATCAACAATCATCAAACAGCAGGCTTTTAAAAAGTGCTGAACTCCTTTTTATTCTCTTTGTATGATTTTAAGTTTCACTTTGACTTCACTGCCAAACATTTTATTGTAACCTTGTGGACTTTTTGCAATGACCCCGTCACCTAAATTCAAGTTCCTTCTATTTTCCTAAAGTTCTTTGTAATTTTCAACATGAAATTATCCACAAAATTTCCTTGTATTTATCACCTGGTTATTTTTATTTGCATGGGACTGCCTCCATGATAAAGCTCATGAATAAGCTGTTGCTGTAAAAACTGCTTGAATTAAATTGATGCGACTGATTTATTTTTCTTTGCAAATGCTGGTCCGGCTTTATTTTTTGGGTTTGAATGACATGACGCCCTGACATCAAAGAGTGCAGCCTTGATTTTAAACTGAAAAAATCGTCTCTCTGTGTTTGCCACAGAATCAACAGCAGGAAAGAAGTCGGGTAAGGCTGGCAGCAGCAGCATCCAGAGGAGTGTGGAGACAGGCATGGCTGTGGAGTATCCACGTGGAGGGTCGGGCATGAACCGACAGGCGAGCAGAGAGTCGACTGATGGAAGTATGAACAGCTACAGCTCTGAGGGGAAGTACGTACACAAGGACAGACCTACACTGAAATGCAAATGCATGTTTATTTTGTTTTAAACATGACACTTCATAGAGGATATTTAAATATCTTATAAACAAAAACATGAAACAGAGATACAAACAACATTGGCCTTGGTTTACATAATGAAACGACAAGCATAAACAGTTACAACATGTCCATTAGCTTAGCACTGATTTGACGGCTCAACCTGATGTCAGGTTGTATCCATGTCTCAAAACGTGTCTTGGTATTATCCATCATTGGTTAATTCACTGATAGTGTTAAGAAATTTTCCTGCAGTTAAGTTTGGATACCCAACATTATTAGTATGTATTAAAACACAGACCAGCATACTAGCCCCTAGAAATGTTTGTTATTTTACGTCACAAAAGCCTGAAAACATTGAAAATCATTCGTCATCCTGAAGTTGTATTTAAAAACTGAGCATCCTTTTTTTTTGCAGTTGGTTGCTTTCCCCATAATGATACAGGAACTTCTACTTCTATGAACTAGTTTATTTCTGTTAAAATCACTGAAAAATCTGTTTGTTTTGGGCGGTCAGATAACTGTGTGAATGTGTGTGTCAGCTTGATCTTCTCAGGTATGCGATTGGGTGCCGACAGTCAGTTCAGTGACTTCCTTGATGGCTTAGGCCCAGGTCAGCTGGTTGGCAGACAAACATTGGCAACACCTGCAATGGGTAGGTCATGGATCCCTCAAATTTGTATTTCCAAAGTTTTTACTGTAATTTTTTCAGATAGGACAGTTGAGGATGTTCATGACCTGTTTTTGCTTCTTTGTCTGATTGGAGAAGATGTCAGGGAGACAGATTTTAAAATCTGGGATCAGGATTATAAAGTTTTAAGTAGTTTCTAATCTTTTTCCCTAGGTTTATCTTAATATGGATTGTTTGTGTGTCTGCCTATGATTTCTTGCACTAACAGGCGATGTTCAGATCGGCTTGATGGATAAGAAAGGCCAGCTGGAGGTGGAGGTGATCAGGGCACGAGGCCTTACCCCCAAACCAGGCTCCAAATCCCTCCCAGGTAACTTTCTCGAAATATGAATACGATGTTCCCTGTCTTTCATTGTCCTGTCTGTTGCTCTTACTCACCCCTTTTCCCCTGTCTTCAGCCCCCTATGTCAAGGTGTACCTGCTGGATAATGGAACATGTAAAGCCAAAAAGAAAACCAAGATTGCACGAAAGACCCTGGAGCCGCTCTACCAACAGCACCTGCTGTTTGACGAGAGTCCCCAGGGCAAGGTGCTTCAGGTAATGCTTCATCTTTGACTGTCATTCAAACTAACTAAATGACAATCTGTTGCTCACACAGTTCTGGGGATGACGTAAAGGGTCTGCTAAATCACTGAATCAAAAAATATACTGTACATTATTTTAATTTCTGTGCTGCAACAGGGAACACTTAAAGGTATGACTGAACATCTACACCAGAGCCAAAGACTTTAAGAGACTTACAACTTAGATTTTCTGTCAACAGGTTCCTCAGTTTGACTTGGACTTGCCTCTAAAGTGTAGGCTCCTCTTATTAAATGGAAGTTTGAATTTCAGATAAAAAGTGACAGCCTTTGTTGTTATGTACAGTTTCCTCTTTGTCTGCTATGTGCACTTTCAACCTGCTTTGGATGCAGTGAGCCCACACTTGTTTCAAACTGCTTAAATGAGTCACAAACAGGTTGTTACAGTTTAGCTCACCTCTGCTCTTCTGTCTTCCAGGTAATAGTTTGGGGTGACTATGGACGATTGGACCACAAATGTTTCATGGGTGTAGCACAGATTCTATTGGAGGACCTGGACCTCTCGAGCACGGTGATTGGCTGGTACAAACTGTTTCCACCATCCTCATTGGTGGACCCTACATTAGCTCCGCTCACGCGGCTGGCGTCTCAGACGTCATTGGACAGCTCAGGACCACCACCGGGCGTCCGGTCCTAGTGACCGCATGGCGACCACAACCCCCACCCCAAATATCCCCAAAATGATAAAATAATGGACCACAGCGACTGGACCAGAACTGAGCAAAGGGCGAGAACACGTCCTGAGGACGACAACTACAAGCCCTCAGTCAACCAACGAAAAGCCAGATGGAGCGACAGGGAATAAGAGAAAGAGAGAGAGGGAGAGACAGAACTAGCCAATCAAAGCTTAGCTGGAGTCTGACAATCACGTCTCACACCTTCCCCCTTCCTCCTCCAAACGCCTCCTGATTTTGACAGCTCTTTGCTTTCTTTGTTTTTCTTCTCTGAGTGACAGCAGGAGAGGTTCTGTCCTGTGTTCTTCACCTTCCTCGACTGCTTTTCTGTTTTTTATTTTCTCCTCATGTTCCAGCAAAGCCCCGTTCAGAGCACCTGATCAAAGTGGAGTCTTCCACCTAGTAGCCCCTCCAGCCAATCAGAGCAGAGAAATGAGCGGTGATGGTGAAGATGTAGGAGTAAGCTTCCTGCAGGTGGACCATCATTCTAAAGTTAGCTGTTGTCTCTAAAGTTTGACCTTGGTAACACTGTTGTCTAAAGCAGGCAGTAGGGGCAGCAGTTCGGCGAGGTTTGTGACTTGTTCGGTTGAAGAGAGCCTGCACACGCACGTGCACATTAGCCCAGTTGTGAATAATGGAAGCAAGCACAAGAGCAGCTTGACAGCGGCAACAAAGTTCTGCTTTTTGTCTTAACAGAGAGAAGAGAGAAAAGAGGCCAATCAGGATTTCTTTTCGCTTAATTTGCTTCGTTTCAGTTGTCTTTCTTTTGCTCAGAGTTCAGATGGGTACCAAAAGGTGCAGACTCCCTCTGTGTATGTGTATGTTTGGTTTTTGAGCGATGTTGCGCCAAAGGCCGACCATTGAGGTCCGGTCAGATTCACCCGAACATCCTTAGCCCAACCCTCACCCCCATTCCTGGTCTCCACCTCTTCCTCACCCCTCAAACTCCCCCCTGTAGGAGGGAGCAGCATGACTCGGGGACGCCCCGGATCGGCCCCCAAGCTGCATGCACGTTTCTTTAGTTCTGTTTGTTTCGTTTTTTGTTTTGTTCTCTACTTTTGTAAAATAGAAGACGAGACAAATTAACGAACGATTCTCAAAAAAACATTAACAGAAAAAAAGTCTAGACTATGTGTGTTAGTTCCACATACTTTTAGGCCAGCTTGTATGTTGCATGTTCTTGTACAGTTTGCTCGTACTGAATATGAATACAAACAGAGAAAAGCCAAGCCATCCCCGCCCCCTAACAGGAGCGGACCAATAGAGGGGGACAGCTCCACCTAGGCCACGCCTATCACTCTGGGTCTAAATATACATATTAGGAAGTCTCCAGAAAAAGAAACAAGTCTTTATTTCAGATTTTCTTTGAACCCTTTGAACAACAGTGCTGTTCTGTAGTACTGAGCATACTCGAGCTCCTGACGTATCTGCGGGTGTAGGTGTCTAAACTGTAGTTTAACACAGTCGGGGCTAGAGACAGAGATAGAGAATGTGTGTATAACAGCTAAATGTATATGAAGTATCATTATGAGTTTGACAGAAATTATAAAGATATAGATATATGAATATAAAAAGAGTGTATCTGACTGTACACCCGTCACCCACACACATAAACACACACACACACACACGCACAGCTTGTACATACAAACCAGGATGAGAGGCTTGAACTTCCGTTATGAACAAACAACATTACTGACTGACACACAAACATTCCTGGTCTTGTTGAAGGGAATTTGCGTCCTGTGGATGTGCTCGAGCCGCTGAGCGGCCCTGAGCCACAAAGGGGGCGCTTATAGGCCTTTATTTTTGTCCTGATTGCAGAAAAATAAGTAGAACCAATTGGAACAAAGTTTACTCTCTCCTCCTTAAATACCCCTCCCTCTTTATGGTTATATTGGTTTGGACTGGACTTCTAAAGCCAATAAGAAATCTAATTTTGCAGACATATTTTGCGGATGTTTCTGTTGAAACCCTTGGCGGTGTGGCCGGCTGCCCTTTCCTTTGTCAGTATTACTCCAGGAATACTGATTGTTTACAGCCCATGGCTCCCCACTCCCAAACCACAATTTTAGACGAAAGACTAAGTATTCACTGCAACAGTTCTTGTTTGTATAACAGATGTGGCTCTACTGATGTGTATGTTTTATATTCAAGAGTTCATTTTTATTATTTACAAATAAAAGACTATGTGGAAGAAGATGATGGCTTTTTTTGAACGGACTGGTCTTGAGTTATTTTGGAGCATATGTCTTTAGATTTTTTTTTCTCTTTCACAAGATGAATGAGCTTTTATTTTTCAATGGTGCACATTCACACAGAAAGTTAAATGAGTAAAAACAACTCACCATTATGTGAAAGAATAAGAGTGAATATTCCAGCTTGAGCTCAGATCAGCTCCATAACTGATGTAAATGATGATGGTTTGTTGAAATTCCCTCTTCATTTTTCCTCCAATCAAAGCTGTTGAAAGGACTTAAGGTAAGATCTTGGTATTGAATCCTTACTCAACCAAAATGTTTATTACAGCCTTATTATATCCCTTAATACTTGAAAATATGTTCTTACAATAATTCAGACAACCATTCAGACTTGGTTGACTTACTTTTTGTTGATTTAATTAAAGTTAAGCCTCATTTGGGCTAAATTGACACAGTTATATCTCAATGGAAGTCTGAAAACACCAGTAATGAATTAATGTTATGAAATCTAACTATATATTTACTTTTTCTTTTCTTTCATTTACATCACTGGGTCTTTCTGAGTCCATCATGACTTGTGCTGCTGCTTTCACCTGGACTGACCCCTGCAGTGCTGATCCAGGCTGCTGCTGCTGCCACCCTGTGGTAGGACTGGGGATGACACAAGTATATCAACTATCCCGTTGTGCTGTTTATCTCGTTTTGCACATTCCTTAGAATATGTCAAGAACTTTTTTAACCATAAAGTCTGCATTTAAGACATGTACCTTAAGATCTCAGGAGTAAGCGTTACAGACAGGGTGCATAGCTCAGAAAGAGTCAATGAAATTCTGCATCTGTCTCACTTTAAAATAAAATGTTAAGACACAACAAAAAAATCAACGCAACAGTTTCCATTAGTCTTACTTAGTTGTTACAATTTAATTTGAAATCACATTGAACCAACAAACTATATTACTTTGGGAGAATTAGCTTTTTCTGTTCAGTCAAAGATTCTATTAAGTACTGCTGACTTAATAACTTGAGCCTAAAGGCAAGTTTTTACGATGATAACTCATAAAAATTAAGTCACTCCTACTGGCTTTACCATATTATTATAAAGTACTTTTATTTCTCGTCTAGTTAATTACAATAATTATGCACACAAATTTTTGAGTAGCAACAACGTAAAAAGAAATCTGTTGATCTGTTTTCATCAGCCATTCAGAGGTGGTCTTGTTGGTGTGTTTTGGATCATCATCCTGCTGTTGTCTTTGACTAATATTTAAATTTGTTTGATGATCTGAAACATTTAAATGTGACAAACATGCAAAAAAATACGAAATTTAGGAAGGGGCAAACACTTCTTCACACCATGGTATGTTTATACAAACACTGAGAAAAATTTGGCCACAAATGGGTTGATTACCATATACTTGGCTTTTGATAAGTGTTACAACAACTGATAAGACTCTGAAATCCCACACAAGATAATAAAATCTTTATTGCACAGACTCCAATGAAATTGACACTATCAGTGCAGCATAAAAGGAAAAAAAACAGCAGTAATGAAAGCAGACACAAATGCATGAAAACAGGATAATATAGAAATGACTGGAGTAAATCATAACTGAATACTGACAGCAGAGGTAGCCAAGTCTATGCAAATGTGCAAGGATAGAGGCAACTGTGCCATGACAGAAGTCAGAGTGTGCAGAGACAGCAACAGAGATAAAGTCTAACAGTGCAAAAGTGCCACAGTAATATGACATCAGTTCAACAGGCTGAAATATTTGCAATAAAAGAGGAGATGTCCGTTTATTTTCATTCTGGTTTATTAAAAGTTTTTATTTATTGTCCAGTTTTTGAGTTTGATCCTGCAGAGGATTAAATTACAACTCTCCAAATGACCCCCAACTGTCACTCTATCATACAAATACTGGATTTTTCCCTTTTAAGTAGTTTGCCCAAATTGAACCTACCCTGTACACAGATGTGAAACTATTTTAACTCTTCAGTGCCACCCTGTGGTGATGTGATAAAAATGAATTAGATTATGAAACCAACAGTGGAGGGAAGTATCATCCTCAGCCTTTATCTCAGTGTCAGCTCACCTGGCAGACAAGAGTGTTAGAGACATTGATCCAACTGTTTGAAAAGTGAAATGAGGATTGAACACAAGCAAAACAAAAAGTGAGAATTAAATTATAATCTGGTAATTATAATACTGAATAATTCATGTTTTTCATACATTTTACCTGAAGCTCTATGTTGCTTTTTTAACTACAGAAGTTAACAACTTCAAAATGAGAGCAGGCAGTTTTAGTTATTACATACAACTGAGGATGGTCTGGGTTGATTTATTAGCATGTTGGTTTCAGAGCCAGACTTTGTCAGCAACCTACAGGACAAGACTTTACTCAAAGTGTTTCCATCAAAAGTAACAGGAACTTTTAATGGTTGGAAATAACAAAAAGAAAGCTCTCAATTTTAGGGACTTACTAAATGGTTCCACTGTTGTTTGTTTTCTACCGAGGCCTGAAGTCCTGGGTAAGTAATGCAAACCAGGCTGATAACATGCAGGAACAGTTATTTGTAAAATTAAGTTACTTGTACAAACATGTCGACAGCAGGTAAGCTGAATTGATTATAAAACCCTGCAAAAAAAACCAAACAAACAAACAAACAAAAAACTGTCAGCAACCTTGAGGATAAGACTTCCAACTCAAACTCTGTTTCCACCAAAATTACCAGGAACTTTTAGTCTCTGGAACTAATAAGACTACTTACATGATGAAAACGCTGCACCAGTTAAATGCAGATTTGCATAAAAATATTTCCATCAGCTTCAGTTTTGTCCTGTAATGTACAAAACTTCGAATGCATTCATCAGACCTGCTGATTTTAAATGATAATTTTTGTGATTAGCACGTGTCAAAATCAGTGTGTCTATCCAAGACATTGTATTCTGTCATTGTTCACAGTGTTTGGACTGTAGGAAAATCATAATATCACACACAAACCTGTTTAACATGTATAAATATTCTTGTAGTGATGATTAATTCAGCCCCTGCTGTCTTAATGAAGAGCGGTTTGACAACATATTGACTCATGATTGGTATGGCATATAACACTCCTGTTTGATTAAAAGTAGTCTACTTAATGCTAAAATGTTACTTATATTATGGCCCAGACTCAGTTGCAATATCTTCATATTGAAAACAATATGTAGCATGCATTTATCTAAGTATTGTAAAGACAAAGGTATGTTTAATGTACAGGAGTTTTGTTAGTGTAGTGCTAAAAGTTTCTGTAAGACTAAAGCATAAAAAGTTTACCTAGTCTTTTCACCGATTTCAGCCAAGAGTTATCTCTAAATATATTATAAACATTTCGCAATACCTCTGCAAAATGAAGTGAATGTGGTCAGGATAGAGCTGGGTCACAGTTTGATGTGCACAGTGCCAGACTAGAGGGCGCTGTTTCATCGTGCGAATACAAAAGTTAAAGGGCCTGTCAGTTAATCTTGTTCTTGAAGGTATGATCTTCTGTTGATGCCACACTGAGGTAGCTGCCCCACAGGTGTGTTAGATTGTGAAATTGATCTAATTGATGAAAAATATTCTAGGCATGATACTTTTATGGATATATTGCCTTCCATTTCTTCCTCAGTTTGAAAAACTATACAGTCTTGACCTCTGTGATTAACAATGGGGTTTTATGGTGCCTTCAAATGGAGTCGTTTTTACTATGTTTGCATGATGAACAAATGAACAAACACTGGGGTAAATGTTTCTGAAAGCAGGAGTGTGACATCCATGATGAGGTTTTCAGTAATGGTAGAGCCTGGGGAACCCAATTTTTGGTCTATGTCATCTTCTATTCATGATATTCTTTTGTTGTTGTTGTTGAAATGTCTGCCTCCTCACTGGGTGAACCCACCTCGAGAACAGCACACTCTGGTGACGGGCTGCAGTATAGGTCATATACCCCGCCTCCTCCAGCCATCCTTATGAAGCTGTGGACAAACTTTTGAAATAATATACACAATGTAACATTTTCTCCCCCCTGATGGCGATGTTGACATGTAGTTATTATAAGACTGGTTTTTGCTCAAGTCTTTTTTTCTTTTTTCTGTACAGCTCAATTTTTAAAAGCTATTAAGGGGTTCATGTTTTCTATGATTGACACTTGATACAGCCTATGGGTGTACTGGGGATACGCTGTTTGAGCCGAGTGTCATTCGACGAGCAAAAGCCACAGGATCCAAAATGGCTCAGCTCCGGCACGGCAGGCAGAACAAATACGCAAGCATAATAATCAATGTGTGTCATTCCACAGAATCCGTCTGCAGCGGATCGGCTCCGGTGCCCGGCGCATCAATTCAGTGCAGCACAGCACAAGTAGCAGTCAAAGTTGTATGCGGTTACAGAGTTAAATATCTGCTTAATTTTCGGAATAAAATTAAGTCAATACATTGAATTGTTCTTAAATTGATAATAAGAGAAGCCAGGGTTGTGGGATGTGGGTGTTTTTATACATCGCAGTTTGTATACATTGATAGGTGGATCTCGGCTGTGTCCGAAAAAAAACACTCAATCCCTAACCCCTAACCCCCATATATATGGGATTTTGCTATATAGCTGACAATGTAGTGAACTCAATCACCGGAGGTTTCGGACACCCCTCAAAATGGCGCTAACCCCCATATAGTCAGCTATATAGGGGTTAGGGATCCATTTCGGACACAGCCCACGACTCCCGGGAAAACACGCGAGATCTCATGAGATCTCACGAGAAATTTCGGTCTCGCGAGAAATGTCGGTAATCTCGCTTCTCCAATGGCGGCGGCAAATCAAATCCCATGGTAGCGGTATGGTTGCGTATCTGATCCGACTGCCGGAGCGGAGCGGTTCCAGATTCTGTGGGATCCCCTCTCGGCGGCGACCCTCCCGCCAAACGCGTACAATGCTACTGCGCAATATTAGTTTCAGGAAGTGGAGAAAAACGCGGAATTACCGAGAGCTTTTCGGCTTCAGATCCGTATACTGGCGGAAGGCGGATACAGTATATGGTAACAAGCTATCAATCTTTGTTTAGTCATTCAGATTATATGTCTGAATCATGTTTCCACCAAGGAGATGGAAGGCTGGCATTGAATGCACCCTGTACATAACTTCATGGGGGAGTCATCTATGAGACTCAACCTTAGGCTTTGAAAAAACCAAGTGGGCAAGATGTGTCTTTTTTTTTTCTTTTTTTTTTTTTTGCTTTTTACCCCTAATTGTAAAAGTGTGACAACCCAACCCAGCTTCTACAGTAACCACTGCTACAGACGACGTGAAGCTGTGTGTGTGTGCTGTTTCAGCGTCTCTAGAGGGCACAAGAGGCTCAAACATGAAACTCAGGTGAGTCAAGATAACACGGTTAAAAAAACTCCCACAAATAATCACTTAGAATTGATTTATGTAGCCTAGCTCTTAGTCTCCGCCATGTGGCTAAAAACTATGAATATAAGGAATTTAGAGAAAACACTATCATGACTATAATGACTGTTTTCGTCTCGTGTTGACCTTTTGCAGGAGTACTTTTGAAAACAGTTCACAGTTCTGTTATTTTTGACTAAATAGGTTTTCTTTGTTTAAACAATCTCCATTAAAAGTGAGAGATGAGGAGGTGATGGATGCTGAAGGCAAAAACCACTCAGAGGTAGATCTCGCTCATCCTCTCTGATCTCCATCAACATTAGTACTGTTAATCCATCAACTATAAAATATGTATATTAATATGCTGTCAATTTGTAATGCCCCCCCTCAAGGGTTTGAAAGCTTCCTCCTGTATGACAAAACTCAGAAGTTAGAAAGTGGCGGCCATAGCCTTCATCTCGCACCCGTGTTCAGGGCGCACAGCCCCCTTACGCACCACGGCTGCCACATCTACTAGATTAACTTCTCCTCCTCTGTCTCCTCCTTCTGCTGATATTCATGACCAAAAGCCTGATTTATCTTTGATCTCTCTGTGGTGCGGTCCGATCAGAAAGAAAGCAGCGAAGATTTGCCGGATCAGACTTCATTTACAGCCCCTGATCATTGCTGCGGGATTATTGGACGTGATTAATAATCCTCAACCACACGGAGGCGCTTTAATATAAACCGATCAAATTGGAGAAAGTGAAAGAGTTTCTATTCCTAATGGTAAAACACCAGAGGTAAAAATCCGTGAGTTTAATATTAAAAATCCGTGAAGTCATATTATAATAACAGAAAATAAATGTTTGACATTTTTACAGGGAATTGGAAAAGCGTTTCTGACACGCTTTGTCAGGGAGAGCGGGGTTGGTTGTCGTCCTCTTTATTGTCCAGTGAATAAGTCATGATCCATTCCTCGATTATTGATAACCTCACAAGTCTGAAAAACTTGACTCCCCTGTCAGCGTTTTGAATTATTTCAGCTGCAAGTGATAAACTTCCAAAAACAATTTAACACGTCTTTATGTTTGTCCACGGGATTTCTGTGAAAAAAAGATTAAAAAAAAAAACGTTTTTTTTTCAACTGCAGACATCAGTTTTCAAAACAGCATCTCTTTTGCACTAATCACTGCCCGTTGTATTTGTTTGATTAGATTGTCCACTTTAAAAGAGAAAAAAACGAGTTAATGTTTGAAGTTTGTAAGGGCTTTAGAATTATGGATTAGATTTTTATTTATTTTGGGATAGTGTGTGTTAGCGGAAACTTTAGGGACAAGATAAAAAGAGCTTAAGTAGACAGTAAAATAACGTCCCAATGAACACAGAAAATTGTTTTATAAAAAAATGACATTTTGTATGTTATATCAAGTTATGATAATCAATTTATTTATATTTAGAATTTAGATATTTTCAAACATCTTGTGTCTTCCTGTTATCTCTCATATGTGTGTTGGTGTTACCCTAAAACCCCAAATTTCTTCCAATTGGGATAAATAAACTTTTGACTATTTTGATGGTTGAGAAGACACAAGTAGACTAACTTCACCAAGTGTGCCACAACCAGCTCAACCTGTTCCCTTGGCAAGGATTTGATGACAGCAGTCACTGTAACAAGCTAAAACCATAGGCTTAAATCAAAGCTTCCAAATTCCACTTTTTGATTGATGTTTGGTTGTTATAAGACAAATACCCCCAAACCCTTAACAGTCTGCAGAACTATTCTAACTTTAAAAAAAAAATCACAAACTTTCTCCTCACCCTGGTGTCTAATCTGGTTAAAAATTGGCCAAACAGCACCCAAATGTTGAGCATTTCTAGGCAGTATGACAACCAACCTGGTCTCCCATCTCAACAGTAAAAAGGAAGATATAAATGACTTAATTACAAAAAATACCAAAGTGAATTAAAGGTTAAAAACATTTGAAGACATATCTGAAAATGTGGTATGATTTAATCCCTTTAGAAATAATCTATTTTCACCCACTCAAACTGACAGAGGAGGAGTTCGAGATTTCAAAGTGTTTAATTTCATTATGAGACTGTCAATAGAGAAAACAACATCCTGTTGTTTCCAATTGAAACTTTTTGTTATCTCGCTTTTTAACGCACTCAAAAAAATCTTAATACTAAACTCTCCACTCTCTCTAATTTATGGATTTTACTCCCAGACACTGCCTCTCTAATTTCAGCAACTTCGACATAGACGACCTCATCTCTAAACTGGAGTAAATCTGATTTAAGATGAATGTTTCAAAATGTTTCACACATAATTTCGTTAAATTTAACCCTTCAACAAACCACGACTGCCCTGCCTTTTTTTGCGTCGGGCCCTCTGCAGTGGCCTCAGCCTGGGCCCACCTTTTCATTCCCTTACGCCACCCAGACTCCACTGACTACATGTGGCCACTAGGGGGAGCTCGAGTCCGCGTCTGCAGCATGAACTCCACCTTGGCGAGCACGTTTGCAGTTTAAGGTTTTATCTCCTATTTTAAAGCTTATGGGCCTATTAGAGGAGTTAATTCACTCCAGAGTTCTCACGTTCAATGTTGTTTTGCCTCTTTTAACAGTGTATCGCAGTATCAGTGAGGTCTACTAAAGCTGCTCTCAGCATCAAAACCTTCTGCAAGTCATCAGTGACTTATAACCACGACGTGTTAAGAACATCTCCACAAATCGGTCCCTACAGACCACTCCACTCTCACGTCTCCTGCCTTCACTCTACTATAGCTGTAGGCTCTTCTATACCTCTGAGCGCAGGAAGGCGCTCAGAGGTCCCATGTGAGCCATTTCCCCTCCTGTCATTCATCTTCATAACAACCCGTTTAGTGTAAAATTAACAACGACTTAACTACAGCGCCCATAAACACGTCCGTGCATTACCGGCAGACGGATGGATGGATGGATAGATGGATGGATGGATGTAAGTGCGCGCTGGAAAGGGAAAGTGTGCACGGTGCATGTCTTTCTAAAGACACCGGACCTTGTTTTGTCTGCAGTGGGGGTCTCTGGTGGGGCCCCCCCAGGGGTCCTCTGAAGGGTTTTCATTGGTCCAGATGTTGCAGCAAAATCAGAGAATTTACCGTCTGGTGATGGAAAAAGTTGCACCTGCTTTATCCGAGTGCGCAAAGTTTGGACATGACACATCAGGAGTTCACGCTATAGGAGGGGAAAGAGGTAACGATGCTGGAGTCAGCATCTGCTATAGCTGTTAAGAAGGGGAGTTCACAAAAGCAGTTCCTGGTCAGACTTATCAGATGTGTTTTAGATTATCCTAGAGGGCCATCAGACCTGTAAAAAAACACACCTTTAGATCTGAGAAACCTTTGTTCTATTTGTGAAAATGCATATAAAATGCTGATCCTACTATTATCCCCCTCTTGGATCCCATCGGACCTGGCTGTGAAAGTGAAAATTCATCTACTTCTCCTACTAAGGGCTCTACGAACCTGAAACTGTGTTTTAAAAGTTCTGAAGACCCCTGTTATAATCTAGGTTCCTGGGCGAAAAGGAACAAAATCTCTTTTTTGTGCATTTTCAATGAGAGATTCAATGATTTAAACTCGAAGCTTGTTTTTCAAATGTCTGAAGACATCCCTGAGATAATCTTGTTCCGAGCTAATAAATCTGTTTTTCTTTACCTCATTCTTGACAGATGCTTGGAAGCTGCGAATCAGATGTGAACTTCAGCGTCGCAAGGAGGTAGAGGGGTTGGACGTGAGGGGGGTAGGGGGTGGTGGTGGTGGGGGTGTCTGATAATTTGGTCTATAGCCGTGTAATCCCGCCTGATTTCACCTAATACCACCGACCCGACGCAACAGCGTGCGCGCACATCCCCCGATGTGATAATGGCGCGATGTGAAATCCAGCCTGCTCCTTTTATTGTAAAGCTTTTTTGGAAATGGAAGTGTGGTGGCGGTGGTGGTGAACCGGCGTATATATTTAAAGGGATGTGTGGGGGACTACCAAAGCCTGAAATTCCTCCGCAAAAAAAAAGCCAGGGACTACTGTAGATTTAAGAGGGATTTGGAGATAAAGCCCATCGGAAATAAAAACATTAAAACCAAGAAAATTGGGTTTTTGTGAGAGAACAGAAATCTTGTGCGAGGGTTCTGCCTCAGACCATTTCTTTCTATATCCTTTTCTTTATTTTTTAAAATTCTAAGTAGCCTATTACACTAATAATTTCTCTACGATCAGCTTCAATTGAGTAAAGGAAGAAACAGATCAACACAGTCTGACAATCAATCATTAAATCTTGGCATTTTGCGGGGCCACGTTAAATCTATAAGGCATCAAATTTCACTCAGGTGAGTCCAGCGGTCTGAAAAATGTCCAGTAAATGTTTACATTTCTTCTAGTGTTCACAAAGTGGTTTCAAATTGCAGGTCAAAATCTTCAAAATGATCAATTTTGGATTTGGTTTCAGTCAGCGCACGCTCTGCTCACATACATCAAGCTGTAGATGAAATATTTTAATTTCGGAAATAAACAGTGAGGCCTTTTCGGATGTTTTTGATGCTCTCATTTTAAGTTTGTTTATATCGCCTGTAGAGTGAAATCACAGCGCGTCTTTACGCACGGTTTTAGAAATCACCACAAAAGCAACAAAAGCCGCTACTGGAGAGAGAAAGGGGGGAAATTAAGGTATGAAGAGGAGCATGGAAAAGAGGGAGTGGGGGTATTGTGTGCAGGCTGGTTGGGGGTGTGCAGGGATTGGAGCTGATTTATCTCAGGAGCCCCCCTGGTCATTTCCATATATTGAAATGCGCCCCCAGTCACTCAATTTCCCCGGAGCTGTCGTGCGTGTAGGGAAGGCGCGCATGTGACCACCGCCACTCTGAAACCATGTCCGCTCTTTTTTTACGCTCCTTTCAAACTCTACTCCTTTCAGTGTTTTATGACGGATCGTCAAAGTTCATCCAATGAGTGCACGTGTGTTCTGAATACATAGGTAAGGATAGAAGCGGATTAAAACGTTGAATAGGAGGAACAAAGTATGGCCTGCGTATGACGAGGAAATGCATGACTTCTTCCAAACAAACACCTGAACGCGGAACGAGACTTAATTATTCCTGATGATTTTCTGTTCGTTTCAAATGAGAAATATGAGGATGAATGTGTTTCTCACTGTGATTTGCATGTATGCACACATATACACAAACATGCAACCCGGCCCTGCCCCTCCATGCATGCATGCAGATTGCTGCTGCACCTCCACAGCATTAAACATGCAGGCTGACTGATGTATGACGGAACCGGCGACGCGCTACTGCCATTTACATATAGAGATCCCCCTGCGCGCTCCCCGAGTCCGAGCAGCTCTGCGGGCTTTGATCAATGTCCCGCCTTGACTCGCTGTGTACGTGAATATGTGTGTGTGTGTGTGTGTGTGTGTGTGTGTGTGTGTGTGTGTGTGTGTGTGTGTGTGTGTGTGTGTGTGTGTGTGTGCATTAGGGGGTGTATAAGTCAGAGGAGGCAGAGAGAGAGAGAGAGAGGGAGAGAGAGGAGGAGATGGGAGGAAGAGAAAAAGGAAAAACAGTCTTTGTTGCCAACAGATGGAGCGGGGTGTAGGGAGAGGTCAAGGTTAGTGCTCTCGGATGTGTGTGTAGGGGGTGTAAAATCGAGGGCCCCCCTTTAAGTGTGGGTACCAATTGGGGGTGGCATGGGCTCTATTAAACTCAGGAGGACAAGTTTCGCCTGACAAATGAGCTCCAAAGGTTTAGAAAGACACTCGTCTCTGCGTAAAGGTGCGAAAACTTTGGCACTCTGGCCTGGAAGGAATTAAACCCCAACACCTCAAGTAATCAATAACCGATCCTTTATAAACCGCAATTAAAACTATGAAGTCTCTGCTTCCTCCTGCATGCTTTAACTCAGCGCTGCCGTGTCACACAGCCTGTAAACGTTTCTAGAGTTACTGGATCAGGTTCAGTGGGCGCGGTAGCCGCCTGTCGCCATCCAGACCAGCAACAGGCCACCCAAGACTCACAATAGCCAAAGAGAAATGAGCAGAGTCCCTCCAATTTATCCCCGATTACTCTCTTTGAAAGGTCGAGGCATTTGTCAAAAAAAAAAAAAAGCCAAGAATCACATCTTTTCAAATCTTTTCTCTGCTCACTTCTGCAGTTTTTTTTACGAGGATTTGTAACGCATCTTTAATCCCTATCAGGGCACATAGATGCGAGAGTGAGAGTGGACCCTCCATCTCTGATACACTCTTCAGATTTCTGAGAAGTTTTCTAAAATTAGGATTAAATGAGGGAGGAAAGCGTTAAAGCTGAGGGTTAAATATTGAAAATTGTTGAGAGTAAATCTTGAAATCGACACAAACTTTTACATCCAAACAACATCCATTTCATCAGTCTAAATGTACAGATAAAACTATGAACTATTACTCGCCGAGAGTGCACCTTTTGATTCACTTTGATCCTGAAAAATATTGATCATCGCGTCAAATCGATTTTCCAAACCTTTACGCGCGCACTGACCATCTCCGGAAACGTTGTACTAAGTCGGTTTTGAAATATTTATGCGTCTTTGCAGTCTTACATCCAAGCTTGAATTGATGCCCGAATAAAATGTGCATTTTTTCTCTCTCATGGGTTTATGACAAGAAATAGACTCAAATGTGACAATAATCATAAAGCTCTACTACGGCTCGGCAGCAGAAACTGTTTACATCTCTAATTTAACCGTGAAGTAATCCTAGTTATCTCCGTGCGCCTTTTCCTCCGTGCTCAGCGGTAGATTGTGGTCTGAGGGTGTAACATTCATCGCCGTCTGCAGATAACTTTCTGTTTTAGGTGAACTGGTTATCAGCGGTAAATCACCAAATCTCTCCTGTGAGCTCTAAACCTGCCTGAACTTTGACACCCGATCACAAACAGGAATAATCACCCCTGTGAGGGATTATCACTGTGCGTGCATGCGCGTGAACACACATCCACTCACGCCACGCATCGGCCCGTCTAATAAGCCATGCAGCGAGTTGCAACCTGCAAAATATTTCACTCACTGGTCATGCATTTTTCCCCCTTGACGTTGAACCTCCTCCTCCGGCTTTCCTTTCTCTCTCCTCTCTCTCTCCTTCTCTTCTCTCTGTCTCTCACCCATCACCTCCCGCCTCCTCCTCCTCCTTTTTTTTCTGTCTTGCCTCCCCTCCACCACCCCCACCCCCTTGGTATTAAGTGCGCGTCCTCTTCGGTCAGTGCGCGTAGCTCCAGGTCCCCGAAGCACCACTCGAGTAGCCACTGCCTCCTCTGTCTCCGCCGCTGCCGCTGCTGCTCCCGCGCCGGGCTGCTTCTCCTTGACTGCACCGCCGCTGCTGCGCTTCCCTGTCGGGCGAATCTCTCTCGTACCATCCGTCTCCTTTTCCATACGACTCATCCACACATTTTAGCCTTCTGTCTCTAAATTTCGCGGCGTCTCTCTCCCCTTCATGTCTGCGTCTTGAAAGCCGGATCGCCGCGTTAGATGCGCGGCGCCTTCGCCGTTTTAAGCCCCGCGTCTTATATTACCAAACCCCCTTTATTACAAGAGTATTTACAATCTCTTCCCCCTCCTCTTCTTCTTCTTCCTCCTCCTTCTCCTCCTCTCCACTCCTCTCCACAACCCCCCCTCCACCACCAACACACCCTCCCCTGTACCGTATGCAGCTCGAACCTGAGGCACATCTGAAAGTTATTACACGGGGCGCTTATGTGCCCGCTCGCGCTCCCACGGTCTGCACGCGGGTGGCTGTAGTGTGGATTTCACGCAGACAGTTACAGACACAGACAAACAGACGGGCAGAGAGGCGAGGACCCTACAGTGCCCCTTCTAAAACTGCCCCCTCTTCAAAAATAGACGTACAGTGCGCTTCCAAATACAGTGCACACTGTGCGCCTTCTTCACTTAAGAGCGGCTGAATGTCAGTTTATGACACTCAAACACTCGTGCATAAGTGACCCAGACCTCAAGATCAGACATGAATACCCATAATGCATTTAAATAAATACCAATAAAAAACAGCCGAACTTTTTTCAGTTTGAAAATTGATTCTTTAAGGAAGTTTGGTGCAGACAATAAATGCGTAAAAATGTCTCCCCCTTTTTGAAAATAAAATGATAATGCACTACTTTAGTGTATATTTGAATAAATCTAATAAACGCACTCAGTTCAGGAACTCTTTTTGTATTACTTTAGAGAAAACGACCTGCAGCACTGTGATTCCAGCCCAGGTGTTGTTGCAATAATATTCCTTCTTTGTTTTACGCGGTCTGGATGTGATTATCATCTGCAAGCAGCAAGCTGTGTATGAGTGCACACACACATATATAAAGCTATATGTAAAGCATATTAAGTGAAGGCACCAGGTTATAGTCTGTGTCTGTGTCTGTATCCCTCCTTGTTCAACCTGTTCGTCCTGTTCGCTGCAACCGGATAGTTTTCTGCGCTCCTTCACATTTCTACATCTCTTCCTCTCTCTCTCTCTCTCTCTCTCTCTCTCTCTCTGTGCCTAACATGGCCTGTGCGAGCACGCGCTTTAAGGACACAAATGGACATATATATGTGTGAGTGCAAACGCGCGTCCAGCAGGTGAAACAGTGTGGACAGCTTTAAAGCGCTTCTCTCGGGTTTAAACAGCGGCTACCACAAGCGACAGACTTTGTTCTCACACACACACCGACACACTCACACACACACACTCACACCGACACACACTCACTCCTCCGGTGTGGAGTGTATGCAGCAGTGTGATATCCGCCCCCCTCCAGCGAGCTCCTGTCCGCGGCTTCCTTTGCCCTGTTTTGCGTCCACCTCTCTCTCTCTCTCTCTGTCTCTCTCTCGCTCTCTCTGCATATTGCTTTCATTAGACATCGCTGCCTCTTTCTCACACGCGCGCACACACACATTCGCACACTCCTCCCTCCCTCCAAGTGCCTCTAGTCCGGCCCCCCTGATCTCTATGTCCATTGGCTTCCACTGGGTCTATTTCTCATGTCCAGCCCCCCTCCCGCTCCCGTCACTTCTCTCTCTCTCCCTCTCTCTCTCTCTCTCTCCCTCTAATGACCGTCCATTGGTGTTGTTATTGCGCGTCCCGTCCGTCCCTCCTCCCACTCCCACTCCCACTCGGGTGCCTCGGCCCTGCCCATGTTTTTGTATGTCGGGTGTCTGTCCATCGCCTGACGTTCAAGTTCGCCGGGAACGTCACGTCCGTGCACTTGAACTTGCACAGCTCAGAGGGGGGGTTGAGGGGAGGGGTGGCGGGCGGGGGGGGGGTGGAGGGGGGGGGGCTTTTGCCATTTTTTCCATCTCTCTCCCCTTCTCTCTCTCTCCATCTACCTCTCTCACACACTCTCTCTCTCTTTTTTCTCCACTCTCCTTTCTCAAAAAAGCCATGACGGCGATCCCGCGATCCATCTTCGCCTCCACGCCATCTTTGTATTATTTCTAATTTATTTTATTTTTTTGCCTCTTGTGGATGTCAAAGGCGTTGGATGAAGATATATTTTTGCCCCACCGGAGTCTCCTCTGTAACCCCGGCTCTCCCCGATGTGATCCGCGCTGAACGCTGCCGCCGCCAGCCACCATGTCTCGCCGCAAGCAAGGCAAACCCCAGCACTTAAGCAAGCGGGATTTTTCGCGTAAGTAGAGATGACAAAAAGCAAGAAAAGCGTGTTACTTCTGGCTTCTTTTCATTTCATGCAACACAGGGGAAGGGGAGGGGTGGGAGGGGGGGAGCAGGGAAACTGGAGCTTGTGGACACCGGACGCACCGCTCGGACCCGCGGTCAAGTGGACTTACCTAGAAAGTGCGACAGCTCCGTGCGTAAAAAGACACCCCGAGATGTGAAAATTGCAAAAGAGGTAAAAGTTTTGTCTGTCGGTTAACACTCTTTCCTGCTCAGTGGGAATGTGCAGTCTGGAGCTGGTAGATGCACGCGCTGTGGCTCCGGTGCCCCCTCGGTCTCCTTCGGTCAGTGGAAGCGCGCAGGGCTCCCGGTATCAGAGCGCGTCCTCTTCGCGGAGCTCCGTGGAGAAATTCAACCTCCGGAATATCGCTGTTTGTGATAGCTTCTCTGCAGACAGGTTGTCATCTGCTCTCTCTCTCCCTCTCTCTCTCTCTTCCCTCTATTTTTGGATTATTTTCAGGAGTGAAAACTTGGATTTTTGGAGCAAGGGGAGAAAATCTCGTGTCCGATTGTTTACAACTGCTCTTACCGTCAGCAGTTTGCTATCAGAAACAACAAAATTCCATCAATTTTTATACTGAGAAAAACACAAATGTGTCCAATAAAGGCTGCTTATTGGTGTTTAGTTCACGAGAAGCTTCCTCCAATAAACAGACAGCCGAGCCGCTGCAGCACTGAGTTCCAGAGGCAAGAAACACAGCAACAGGACAGGAGCTCAGAGTCATGTCAATTATGTGATTTTTACTTTTAGAGAGTGATTTGAACCCACTAAAATAGTCACATGACTCTTAGGTTCATGCACAGTAAAGGTAAGATGTAAAAATCAGCTGGTTTGTGTGAAGTACATGCAGCATTGTGAGGAAAAAGCACAAAATTCCAACAATGTTTGGAGGAATCTGTCTTTACGCACGGCTCTAACTCGTCAGGAAAGCTTTGTGTTTTGCAATTTATTAGTCGAACAAATTAGATTTGCGTCGAGAAAGCAGAGAAGTGTGTTTGGAAACTGCGGGATGATTGGCAAAGTAGCGCTTATCACCGCACCATGTGCCGCACTAAACGCCACCTCGCAGTTTTTCTGGAGCTCTCTAAGTGCCCCCTTAAACCCAAAAAGAAGGAGATATTCGGGCATCTTTACGCACCGCTGCTTGATTATGTTTCGGTATGTTGACTGGCTGTCGCCTATGTTTGGTTTGGAGAGAGAGAGTGTGTGTGTGTATGTATGTGTAATGTGCACTGTGTGTGTGGCCCGGCTGGGTGACAGCGCAGCCACCATGTCCACGAACCGTCGCTAGGAGGCAGAGCGCGATCAGAAAATCCAGCGCTGAGCTCGAACCTGATCAGTTTCACCGCCACCCCTATCTACACGGGCTACTATTTGGCGATCTCTTTAGAATAAAGGGAGAGTATACAAGACATGGGGAGGGGGGGAGGAAAGGAAGGAAGGAGGGAGGAGGGGAGGGAGGTAGAGAGGAGGACCCCCCCCTCCAACCTCATATCCAAATCTACAGTTCCTCTTCATCACCTCAATCCCACCTTCTCTGCTTGTATCTCCTTATTTTGTGCATCATATTAGTACATGCTGTAATCAGCATATGCAAATACACCGTGTGCCTGCAGACCTCACCTTTTACCCCCTGCAACCTCACAACACATACACACATGACATTTTGAACATGCATTTCTAGGTGTTACTAATGCAGCTTAAAATCTCTGAAAAGGCAAATATTTATCTGTATTCGTTTCCAGTTTTTAGCACGTGTGTTTCACTTTCTTTTTTTTTTATTCAGTGTGCATTTTTGTTGGATTAAGCACTTGGTGTAGCACATCGGTTTCAGAGTGTACCTGCTCAGTGAAACTCCCTTTAAGCTGCAAAAATGCAACTGAAATCAACAGTGCTTTTTACACAGTTCAAAATTACAATTTCTTCCCTTTCTTCTGATTTTTATTCAAAGTCAGTTGCACCTTTTTGTCAATAAATTCAATTAGATCTTTTAGGGCAGAGACCCAGCCTGCACAGAGATGAGTTTTATTAATTTATTGTACAAACTTTTCACCTCACACCCAGTAGGAACAGGGCATTAATTTCTTCATTTTAGTCCTTTTTTTAGGAGCTGTGAGTGTGCATGTTTTTGATAAATTTACAGGCAGTGCAGACACACGTCCCTCCTCTGCTCCTCTGTTTATTTCACCCAGCTGCGTGCCTAGGAAAAAAAGTCACAAAAAGGTGACGATTACACGCTCTCACTTAGAGAAAATGGAAGTCTATGTATGTATGGAGACTTCATTTATATGAAAAAGAAAAAAAAAGTATTTAGGTCTCACCCCTCCCTCTCTGAGCTTGGTTAAATCCAACTGAATGTTATGTTTTTCAAACAGCGGATATCCACTCTGCTTCAGAGGTGAGGGGCTTACGCAGCTTTCATTAGATTTTTTTTGGTGGTTTTATCCTGATCTGTTGTGTAACATGCGTGGCATTGTGTTGGGCTAAAGTTGAATCAAAGAGGGGCAGGGTTGGGAAAAAGAAGTGTGTGTGTGTGTGTGTGTGTGTGTGTGTGTGTGTGTGTGTGTGTGTGTGTGTTGGGGTGGGGAGGTTGAGAGGGTAAGTTAGTGGAGGTGGTGCGAGAGCAGGGAATTTATCATGTTATCTCCATGTCCCAGTTTGCGCACAGATGTCGTGCAGGATTGCGGCATTCAAATGATATTTCCTTCAGGGGATGGAGTCTACATTCAGACCCGTGCTATCACTCTATCTCTCTCTCTCTTTCCCTGACACACACACATACACACTTATCCCCCCCCTCCCCACGTACACACACACTCGCACACACACACTGTGTTACACATGCATGCACAGGATCCCTTTTATCAGACAAAATCTGTACCAATCAGCCAGACAGTGAAAATTAAAATCTATTTTTTGACTCTCAGTGGTTTTAAGTTCATTAAAATGTGAAATTGGCGGCTGAGTAAAGAAGGTCAACATGCATTAGGCGGCTAGCACAGAGTCAGACTCTTCACCTTGGACTGGAAGATTTCCTTTA
Organism: Xyrichtys novacula; assembly: GCA_962446985.1. Taxonomy (NCBI): domain Eukaryota; kingdom Metazoa; phylum Chordata; class Actinopteri; order Labriformes; family Labridae; genus Xyrichtys; species Xyrichtys novacula. The sequence goes on along the minus strand of OY660874.1, from coordinate 16,402,845 downwards.
AAAGAGGGACAGTGAATTATGTCCTCCCGTCTCGCCTCTCTAATTCAGCGGGCTGCTCTCTTCACACTCCTCTCCCTCTGCTGCAGGACGGACTGAGCTTTCACAAAAGGCTGCTTAAAAAAAGTAGTTAGGAGTTAATCCAGCCCTTGGAGGGGTGAGGAATCGGGTTGAACGGCTCTTTTTTGGGGTGATTTCCCGCTGTAAAAGCGGCTAGTATCTACGAACTGTAAGTCAGGCTCATGTAAGTGAACAAGGCAGAGGAGAGTCCTCCTTCCTCCTGACACACTCTCTCCGAGTCGCCTGCCTCTCCTCGCCTCTCCTCTCCCCGGCTCAGACGCTGCTTTGTGACAGTTCTTCCTTCTGCTGATTACAGGATCAAAATCTGTACAAACAGAGATAGACAAGTCATCCACATATTTAGTTTATGTGTTTAACCATCATTTTTCTAAGCTCTCCCTGTAATTGGCTCTGAAATGGTTATCTTTGAGGAATCTGATTTAAGCTTTGCAGCTATTCAGCATATTCTTTCCCACCATTTTACTCCTCTGATGTGTGATCCAGATCAGCTCGCGTTGTAATCATTTTTTCTGCGTTGCATGCATTTCTATCATTACAAGGCACTCTTTCCCAGTCCCTCATTGTGTGCACCACATGTCAGCTTGTGTTTAGCTCTGACTTTAACTCTGATCCTCCGTGTCACTTCCTCTTCTTGTCATTTATTCCCTCAAATAGTCGTATCAATAGTTTTTTTTTATCCCAGGAAAAATCTAAACATGTGGTTGTTGCTTTTTTTTTCTGCTGAGTGTAACCATCACTTTCTAATTTCACTCTCACTCTTCCCTCCCACCCCTCTCTTCTTCTTCTTCTCCCCCTTCCTCTGCGCCTGTTCTCCCCCTCTGCCTCACCAGCAGCCGAGCCCCTCTCCACGGCCGTCGTCTCGTCGGAGGAGCTGTCGGAGCGCTGCTCGGAGAACTCGGAGGAGAGCGGCAGCTTCAATGGGCACCACCCGGGCTCGACTGTGGGCCGGCTGGCCCGGCTGGGTCATGACCCCTCTCACCCTTCCCTGGAGCAGGACCTGCTGACCTGCGGCCAGTGCCAAGCCACCTTCCCCCTGGCGGACATCCTGCTCTTCATTGAGCACAAAAGGAAGCGATGCCACGGGCCGCCCTGCCTGACTGTAGGCAGGGGGCTGGACAAGCCCCCCTCGCCTTCCCCTGGCCTTGCCCTCACCCCGTCGCCCGCGCTGGGCCCTCTGCGCAGCAGAAGGCCTGTGGAGGTGGGCGTCCAGGCCACGATGGCAGACGACGATGAGGATCGGTTCCCTTCGCCTCGGGGGATTTTTCCCAAACAGGAGCCCCTCCCAGGTAACCAGACGTGTTTCCACACCAACAAACACACTCCACCTTTGTCTGGATGTAACCACAGCTGCCGAGGTACTCAAGTTAAGAGAGAAGCAGCTCAGTGAGGCTGCCAGAGCAGCTCTGTTGAGGCTGTGATTGTCGGCTTTGGTGTGAAAAGAGGAGCTAAAATATGTCAGAACAGAGAAATCAGAGCTGCAGATTGTCTATTTTTAATCAACCTTTCTCACTCATGAAGGGATAGATCGACTCCTCCAGCGTTGAGATTTTACTCCTCTTACATTCTCGGGAATGGGGTGACTTTAGTGCACGAGTGTATTTTGCAACTCCAGGTTTGTTTCTTATTGTCGACACAATGTGCGAGTATTGTGGTAGTCTCCAGTCTGGCCTCCATATTCCCGATGATCTCCATCCAAATCGTGTGTGGGGGCTGACGCTGTCTGAGCAGGAGTTATTCATTTTTCGAAGGGACACGTCCATGTCAATCCCAGTTAAGGATAGAAATCTGATTGGCTGAGAAATGTTTGGGGGGATGTTTCAGACAAACAACAACAGCGGGACGTCACAGATGGGGAGGAAACCCGGGAGAGTACGCCTCTGTTTTCTTTTATAGCTTTGAAAAAAAAAAGGACACACACTGCTTTGATTTAGAACAGCTTTCTCTCCCCGTCTGTGTGTGTGTCTGTGTGTGTGAATAGTCTGTTTTTATGGTCTCGTGTAAAGAGAAGTGTTTGTGCATGTGTAATATGATGTTACAGTCCCACATCTGAATATTTGTCTTTTTGGCGATCTGCTGAATTTGGTGCACAAAAATAAAAGTGTGTGTGTGAGTGTGTGTGTGATGTCCCCCACAGAGAGACTTAGATGACCTTGACTTTGTGTTACCTCTGGTCAGCGTGTGATCGCTCCGTGTTGTGTTGGGTGTTAGTAGAAGTGTGTTTGACTCCGTCCGGGGAGTCACTGCAGCCTCTTTTTGGGATTGTGTGTGCAGAACGTGTGTTCTTTCATAACACTTGAGTGCGTGTGTGTGTGTGTGTGTGTGTGTGTGTGTGTGTGTGTCGTTCTCTCATGTGGCCTCAGCAGATGTGTCCTGCTCTCGATGTGGTTTGCCCCCTCTTTCACTGCCATCTTACCCGCTCTCCATCCCTTTCATTTCTTTCCCTCGCTTCAGTTTACCTCCACACCAAACTTCATAGGTAAAACGTGCGATTTTACTCCGGTTTTTATCTCACCCTTTTCCTCCCTTTCCTTTCCTTCCTTTCGCCTCTTTTCTCAGTACAAATGAGAGGCGAGCGGCGAAAGGGAAACGCCAATTTTAGCTTTTTCTCTTAGAGGGGAAAGTCGTTTATTTAAAGCGTCTTAACACCACTAATTATTTGTTGCAGCGCCATTTTTTTTCTTCTTCCTCGTGCATTTTAATTAGCAGTAGTTTTTTCAGTGGCGGGCTGCCTGTACTAAATTAGCCGTTACAGAAAGAGAGAGAAGGGGGAGGGAAAGAAGCGGGGAGAGAAGATGAAATAGAGCAGCAGAAACAGAGCAGAAAAATACTCACTTTATCAGTTTGCTCGTTGAACGCAGCTTAAGATTCCTAAATGTTGCACTTTGTTTCTGTTTTGGAGTTCGGGTGCATTTGAGGAAGTTTCGCATTCGCAGGAGTTTTCGGCGAAGTTTTGACCTTTAACCTTTCCTCAAAGAGATGAATCTGTCTCCAGCTTTAAGGAGTTGACACTTTTTTTTCTCTTCCCGCTTGTATCTCTACTCTCACGATAACATTTCAACACCCACTCCCACACACACCCTCTCACACTCACAGACACTCACCGGCTAAACTGGGTTATTAGAGCGATTTACATCATAATACAGGCGTCTGGTTGCTTCAATAGCATTGTGTGTGGGAACGTCTTGGTAGGAACAGCTGTACACTCAGACAGGAGGAGAAGAAAACAGGACAGCAGCGTTATATATCTTGTCTGAAGTTGACGTCAAGCCCAAACAGCAGACAGACCGAGCATTATTAAACCGAGGAGAAAAAAACTGGCTTGTAAAAATATCCATCTGCGCAAGGAATTCATCATTTTATTTACATGTCTCCTCTTTAATCAGCTCTTTTTCTGGATCTCCTCGCAGCCACTGGACACACACCAGTGCAAACACCACCTCACAGGCTGAATTTATGCAACACATCCATCCTGATAGGCGATAATTAAAGCCAGTATCTCCCTCCCGACCCCGGCTTTCATCCTAATTGACCCCAAACTGTCACGCTGAGGTAAATACGTGAAAAGGCAAGAAAGAAGAAGAGAAATCAGCGGGAATTTAAACCACGATGATCGCCGCCCAATAAGCATTCTTAATGACAAAAGAAGGAGGAGAGGGAGGAATGTGTGTGTGTCAATGCCGGTGTGTGTCCATCTCCAGTGAGAGGCCTGGACTCAGCATCAAAACTGTGACAACAGGAATAGAAAAGCATCAAACTCACCATCAGAACACAGTTTTTTATTTATTTATTTTTTAATTTTAACAATTTCTCAACAATCCAGCAGAGATTCAATCTGTAAATTGGGATCTAGATGCCTTTATTATCATTTTATCATCTTGTCCTCTTATGTATCGAATAGAAGAAATAGATTTTCTCGTCTTGGTTGAGATATCCAGGGAATATTTTCCACCATATGATGCAGAAATTGTGACGCCCTCTCCTTTATCTCTGCATATGTAGCATGTTTTTCTTGCATGCATCCTGCCTACATAATGGGATGTCTGTGTATCTGCGGTCCACGGTCAGAGAAAGAGGTAGAGAGAGAGAGAGAGAGAGGGAGAGAGAGAGCTTCTCTAGCTGCTGCGAGGCTCAGAGGAACACAAAGCGTCGGACTTGTGCCGGAACGCTGCTATTTACATATCAAACAGCTCCGACCGTGAACAGACATTACCTGTACGTGTGTGCGTGTGAGGGAGGGAGAGAGAGAGAGAGAGAGAGGGAAAAGACTGTACAGGCAAAATGCCGATCAGGGATGCAAAAAGGCAGCATACCCGCCCACCCACACCACACACACACACACACACTCACACACACACCGTTAGAGCTCCCTCTCTCTCTCTTGCCCATTTATTCTATTAATCCCTGACTGAGATGAAAATTCTGATTATAATCCCTGAGGCGCCCCTCATTCAGAAACAGCATTGCTAATGTCTCAAAAGAGAACCCTTTGCATATATGTGTGTGTGTGTGAGTGTGTGTGTGCGTACATTGATGTGTGAATGGCCACGTCTCTTTTAACCGAAAGAAGAAAAAAAAAAATCCTGGCTTGAAAATTTCAATTTTCAAGCAAATTCTTTGTGGATTATTTCAGCTGTAAATACAATTCCTGCTGTCCAGTTTTGCCAATTGATTTCTTATAATTGGCACCAGCGTTTTAATCCCTCCCTCAATGGGAAATCAGTGATAATATGTGTGTTAATGAGCTGAAATTGATACCCAGCCAGTGCAAAGAATAACTCATTTTATTGACCATTGGTTTTATTGAGCAATATCAGCTGGAGAGCTCTAACAGCGCTGCGATATTTGCTTATTAACAGAGATATTATCACGTCATGTGCATGTTGTCAAATCCCAAAAATTCTTCACATGAATTCATCCAACACATGATTATTTTCAGCCCTAAATTTAGAGGAGTCTCCCTGACTTGTAGCCTCGTAACATGAGAATTGTTAGCCTATGATCTAATGATTAGCAATTAGCTTATCATTGCTGGCTAATGCTTCCCACCTCAATACACATTAGTGCATTTTTAACACCCATCATTGTCTGGCTCCATGTCAGATCTCCCTCCATCGCGTTTCTATTCTCTCCCTCCTCTTCGTTTTTTTTTTTTTTTTTTCCTCTTTGGCTCATTCGTCCGTCTCTCTGCCTGCAACATTAGCACTCAATGCAAATCCGAGACAGCCAATTGATACTGAATCAATTACAGTATGTTTGGTGTGTGTGTGTGTGTATGTGTGTGGAGGACATAGCGGCGAGCCTACAAAGAGATTTCACACACTGGCTGCCATTACTAATCTATTGTTGCTGCGTCTTTCTTTCCCAACATAAGATTTTATTTAGTGGACTCAAGTGCAGTGTTTGAACTGCAGCGTTTTCTCTCCCAGTGCAGCGAGCCTCTGACTGTGTCTGAATGAGCTTACTGAATGTAAACATGCTCGGGGTGTGCGGAAAGCATCAGCTGAAGGATAAAACATACAGCAGGCCACTGGAACAACTGGAAAAGCTAATAATCTGCCAGCGAGGCCAACAGGCTGTATTGTGTTTTATACTCAGCGCTCACAAAGAAAAACCTCTATAAAAGTGCATATTTGCTGATTATTGTCCTGCTGTAAATGTGTGGGTGTGTGTTTGCAGAGCGTGTCTGCGATCCAGACGGAACCCAAAAAAAAAAACAAAAAAACTTGGAAGTCAGTGCTGACAAAATTTGGACGCTTTAATAAAGCAGTGAACGGAAAGAAATGATTTTTATGTTGCTGAAAATAGAGCATGAGCACTTCACGTGAATTTTTAAGTGGATTTTTTTTAAGGCCTCTGTTCGGAAAGTCCAGACCAGTGAGCCTGGATGATTTATCCTTTATCCTGTTTGGTAATGCATGCAGCACACACACACACACACCCAACCAACCCATATTTTGTTGCATAATAAAGTATTAAGGCAGCGTTGTTAGATTGCTGTAGTCTCTGCAGCTCAGTTAAAGGGGATTTCCACCTATTTAATGATATCTTTGTTTAAAATTTGGAGGTTCCCATCAGGGGCAGAAAGTTACCGATTACATCAACTCAGTCGTATTTTTGTGCTTTTTCAAGCAGTTTTAAAAATCACTACTATTACCAAGGTGTTTTCTATTGAAAGTATTATGCTGAACAATACTGCACATAGAATCATCCCTGAGTATAATAGCTTTTTATCATCTGCATGACAGCCGCTGATTTGATATACTGCAAAAACTCATATCTTACCAAGTGAATTTATCCCAATTCCAGGCAAAACATCTCATCACACGGATTTAAACATAAATCTCATGTCAAGATAGTTCAAGCAAAAACTTTCTTGATAAGCTTCTTTGAATTGTTAATACATGACTTTGTTTTTTTTTTATTATCAAGACTTTATTTTCGGCCTCTAATATCAAACCTCTCTGCACAACAGGGCCATGACTCAAGTGTGCAGGAATCATCTATGAAGTGCAATTTTAATAATGATTCCAAAATGTTCAAAAACTTCAACCTGGACAGACACTAAGACAAAATAATGCCACACATCGATGTTGTTGGTCATATTACAACAATTACTCTGAGAAAAATGTGCTTTTAGTTCATTTGGAGGGCATGCCTTACTCAGCTGCCCTCACTGCCATGTGCAAGAGGTCCTTTTTCTGCCCCTTTCCTAAGAAGTTGAACACACTGATAGATTTATTCCAACTTGAGTAAAAAGACATCATAGTAACTGTACTTTGACTTAAGCAGAGTATTTTAGCTCTCTTTCCTCAAACATGTGAAACAGGCTTCACAGAATGGTCAAAAACACAGCCACAAAAGCTGAGAAATCATGATTCTGAGTCTTAATTGTGGATCAAAATCTTCAAAATACTTAATTCCTCTAAAGCATCTTATATTTTTGTAACACATTGTATAGGGTGAAGTTAAAGTTTGTAATGCAGGCTTGACTAGGACTAAAAATCCCTCCTGTAGATGCACAAACAACATCAAGCATCATTTTTTAGCTCCTCTTTTGGCATACAATCTTAGGAATCCCCCTTTTTTAACAACTCTAGATTAAACCTTGAACTTGAAGTGCTTTGACAATGGTCTCTGACAGAATGTGACCTTTGACCTCTATTTGCAGAAGAGGGTAGAGGGGTGACGAGAGAATTGTCCTGACGCAGATTAGACTCTTAATGTTGTCATAGTTTGTAGAAGTGCAACAGTATTGTAAAAGAAAGCAGTTTTGATTGACACTTTTTTGCATCATTAGTGAGTTTTACTACAGTAAAAACACGCATTATAGAGTTACAAGCAAAAGTCAAATGTAAATCCACAGTACATCTACATCTAATCATTGATGCTGACATGATCAGTCGACATAAAAGCTGAGATTTCCTGTATCTGCTCGTGTTTTATCAACATTTACTGTAAAATAGGACAAACTACAGGCTTGCAGGAGTGTAAGTGTGTTTACTATTTCCATGCGTGTGCAGAATTGATCAGGTAAAGACAGCGTTTATTCAGGTGCATCGTCTGGCCGCACAGAAAGCATTGCATTTTGCATGTGCAGTAGGTTTGGATTAAATAGAGGAGCAGACCTTGAGTGGCAATCATTGCCACCACGGCTGAGCACACAGCAACAACAACAACAACAACGTCAGCATCAAAGGATAAGAAAAAAAAGAGGAAAAAAATCCAAGAGACGTCATGCTGCCCACACACTTTGATTGACAGCTGATCCCTGGGACGTCTGTGCCACAGCGACGATGACCAAAGATGGAGGCAGATGTGTAGAAAACAAAAGATTACGGTGGTCAGTAAACCGTCGTAAAACAATGACAGAGAACAATAAGACATAAAAAGGACCAGCGTTATTTCCCAGTTTGCAGTCTTCGCAGCTGTGACAGCGTCTCTGTGACGTCATGCCGACTGCTCCCTGTGATGGAGGATTGTTTATTGATCTGACTCGTCGTGTTTATGCGAGCGATTCGGCGTCCACGCTAACATCTCCTCCTCCTCCTCCTCCTTCAGCGTGGTGAGAGGGAAAGCTGCTGTTTTTGGCTCGCTCACTGCTCCCTGTGTGTGTGTGTGTGTGTGTGTGTGTTTGTGTGAGTTTATTCCTCATAGACACACACACACACACAAAACGCACACACCCTGCTCGGTCTGCTCAGGGGGTGCACATGTAACTCAGCTCTCTTATTATGTTGAAGGCAGTTGAAGGCCTGTTCATAAAACTGTTTATACACTACAAAGCTTATTTATATAGGCCACTGGATTACAGACTGGCTCTGCACACACACATACACACACCACACAGACACACACACACACGTCACACTGTATATTCACATCTCACAGGCTGGAAATGTTTGCGTTTGTTACTAATTCTCTTCACGTGTACCTGCCGACGGCTTTTACACTGTATGTATGCACAACTACCATCACAATTAAAGTTTGTGTGTTTGTGTGTGTGTGTGTGTGTGTAGTCTGCAGGACATCCCCTGGTAAAGAGTGCCAGGGCTGAGCTGGCAGTATGTGTGTGTATGTGTGTGGCCAGAGCGTGTGTGTGTGTGTGTGTGTGTGTGTGTGTGTGGAAGGGCCTGGCTCCTCGCTCCGGTTTCATGTTCCCCATTTGGCTGAAATACTACTACAACTGCATAGGCGCAGCACACACACATGCACACACACACACACACGCTGCCACTTTGTTAGTCTGTGTGTGCATATGTGTGTGTGTGTGTGTGTTGATAAGTGGAACACATATAGTAGTGTACGCACAGCTCCTTATGAGTGAGTCTAATCTTTTATTTTGGCATTGTGAGCGTCTTTCTTTCTCACTCCCACCTCTTCTTCCTCTCCTTCTTCTTCTCTTCTTCTCTACTCCACATCCTACTTCTCAGTGAATCAAAAGCTTGTTTAGCGCCAAATAAAGTGAATCCTCAAAGCAGGATAACATATGTAATTCTTATGATCTCCGGCAGCTCGCTCCTGATTTTTTTTTCAACGCGAACAACTCACTGCAGAGACGAAAAAAGCGAGGGCGCTGACGCTGTTGAAACAATTCTCTTAGAGGCAGACTTGAGCGTTCAGTGCGAGATCAGAAGGAAAACACGAGCAGCCAAAAACAAGATTAGAGTGATGATGTCACACATAGTAAAGACATAGTAAGAGCCCTTCCAGGAATTAACTATGTTTCTACAAATCTTCTATAGTAAATATCAAGGAATAAACGCTCCGGAGATAAAGCTTCGGGTCTGTTATAGATAACGAGTGCTGCTCTTATTAGAGGTTTCAGCCAATAAAAAGCCCAGAAACAGGCGAAGATGATTCCTTATTTCATACCTGATTAGTATCAGTCAATCATCTTTCATTTAAAAATAAATCATCTTCTTCTATTTAGCTTTTACATTTTTATTTCAATAAAGTTCAAGTTCAGACTCTTAACATTCTCTTATTACCTTTTGATTTCTTATGGTTTTTATATTTTATATATATTTATGTTGATATTATTGAGGAGGCAGTTCAGCCTGTGCTGAATGAGATCAAGACAAATTACCCAAAAAGAACAACAAAGGTTATCAAACAGTATCATACTGTATTATATCGTATTGATAATAAATTGCATCATTTTACATTATAGCGTTTCTGTTGTGTTAAATCATATTATGTCAAATGTAATGTATGACATTATATAGTATCATATCATGTTATACTGCATGTTGCATCATTTTATAGTGTTTCATAAAGTCCATCTTTTCAACTTCTACTGCATTGACCACTCTGGGTATCGTATCGTATCGTATCCAGGGGTTAAAGCAAAAAAAAAAAACAACATCCTGAGCCTGAAGTTTTTTCTTGTGAATGTGTGTGTACGCATTTGCGCTTGTGTGTGGTGTGGGGGGTTGTCGTCCTGTAGTCTTGACACATTCGCTGTTTAGAAAAAAAAAACATTATATGGAAATGAATGATTGCAGATTATGGTTGGCCTTTTAAAACTGCAATGATAAGAAAGGTCAGATGGTGGCAGTAGTGCTCCTCCTCACTACAGTACGGTACTAACACGTAGCATTCATGGTTACAAGTTTTGCTGCTAAGCGTGGTCCTTGATGGTTTACAAAGACAGATTGTGCTCTGTAATGAACATGCACGCGCGTATTTTCAAGTCGCACGCGCGGTCAGCCAGTAGCTGTAGTTGTTGCTCCCGGTAACTATGTTGTGGGTGGGAAAGCGCGAACAGTTGCTCTATGAGCGGGGTGTGACTCATGACGTCGTCGCACTTTTTTCAGCTAGTTGCATAAACTAGCTTTCTCGAGCACAAAGTGCAGAAGCAAACACCTGCTTCTCTTAACTTCTTTCACCAGCTGCTTAAAGGCTCAACATCTTTTTCTATCTCTTCTATCCACGCCCAGCGTAATTAATTTTTTAATCCTTTTATCAACAAGGAGGGCATTTTCCCCAGACTTTATGAATTTGGACAGTATAGGACAGAATTTTCCACTTTACTTTTGATTGGCTAGTTTGCGAACAGGAGAGTTGTGCTCCTTTCTGTCATCAGCAGAGCAACTCATAAACTCGAAAGTAACCGGTCCGCGGTACTTTAAGTCCTGTGTATGTATTGTATTGTATGGTATTGCATGGTATTGAAGGTGCTGCCTTTGGCCTCGGGTAGATCACATTTATCTCTGAAGATTTTGAGTGAAGCTTCAGGCAGATCCATGGATTGATTCTTGCCCTGGCCACTTAATTAATTTATGATTATGGATTAAATCAACAATACTGATAATTAAGGAAGAGTACAAGGTAACAAGGAAAATAGGCAGCAAAAGAATGCTCCTTATTTTTGTATTTTCACAAGTAGAGAAATGATATTAAACCCCTCAGACTGTCTCAGAGATGCAGTGCCACTTGCATTTGTCTCCTTCAGCAGGTGGAATACTTTGGATATTTGATTCAGGGCTGGGCGACACCAAAAGTTCCGTTTCCTATTTGATACTGTTATTTGCATTTGAACAATATCCAAACTGATACTGAAAAGTTGCATTGAAACTGAAAGCGGTCGTTTTTAAAATGGGTATGAGATTTTTCAGAGCACCAGTCATTTTCATAAGAGTTCAGTCAGAAATCTCATTGTATATTGAGTTTCTATTCCCAATGGCATCCTGCATCAAAAAAATGTCGAAATGACTCAGTATGGTAATGTTAAGAAATGCAGGTTAAACTGAGGCATCACTGAAGTTTTAATTATTTTTTGTTAGATATGACTTAACTCTGCTTGGTGTTTGAAGGGGAAGGAAGGAGGTCTTTTTATTTGTCTTCAGCAAACTTTGAGCTTTCAGGTTGTGCTGTTTTAAAATAGTTTTTTAAGTCATTTATAAGAAAGGACAACAGCAGAGAGATGAGAAATGGGGGCTAAAGAACTGTAAACAACTTGCACTGAAGGATCAAAGCTGAGATCTGAATCAGAGTCCGCTGGGACGAGGACTTTGACCCCTATTTGTGGGGTGCAAACTTCACCTAGCAGGCCAAACTGACTCTCAGAGGGGTGTTGTTTCTAAATGTTGACAGACACTGCTCTGTCTTGTTACTAATAGTGCATCCTTGTTTGCAGTTTTCTGACAATGTTGATGAACGGCTCCCTGATCTCACATTACTTTATCAGCTTAACAAGAAGAGATGTTCTGGTACAAAAATTTTACAGATTTAGTGGTTTAAGAAAAAAAAAAACCTACAATTAAAAAAAAAAAAAGTACATTTTTCTTTCAATTTCTTTCAATTTCATTATTCATGTTTTTAGATAAATAAGCTTGTAAGCTCAGCCTATCCTTGAGAAACTGCTGCTTAAAACCACTCTTTGACTACTTTTTGACTCTGTCTTTCGGCCTAGTTCCTCTCTTATGTATGGTTGACCACCAATATGTTACCAGATTGATGTCGGTGAAGTTAGTTTTATTAATCCTGCACCAGGTCCCTCAAAATTTCTCAATGTTGGGATGGTTTGCAGTCTTTACAAAGACAATTTTGGTTGCGTGTAAACCTAAAGCTTTCTCTTTGTCGATCCTAAGATGTCGAGGAACACACCATTTAATAATGCTTAAAAAAAAACCCACATACACACACTCACACAACATTTATAAGGAACTCCCCCATCGCCACCAGCAGCAGCCGCACCGACTTTTCCTGATAATTTGCGGAGGCTCATTTGAATTTTAAGCGCTACTTTAATCTTCAAAGCTCAAATAGCTTTATGAATATGCATGCAGTGGGCAGACTTTAGTTCATTACCTAGTTGTAAATTCTAATGACCATTAGGTCCTCACAGTAATTGCCAATTGTTTTGCATTTTTGATTGGCCTATTACCATGCGCATTCGCGGCGCACATCAGCTACGCTTGTCAGAGCCGGCGTGTCAAGGGGTGTTTGTGTGTGTATTTGTGTGTGTGTGTGTTTTCTCATTTGTGCCTTGGGTGGGAGATTTGTGTGTGTGTGTGTGCGTGTGTGTGTGCGAGGATGTTTTTTAGGCTAATATAAATGAAAGTTGCATTTTTTTTTTAATTGTTGGAAGATTGAGAGCCGAGCCAGAGATTGGACATATTTAATTTACATGATGTCTCGTCTGTTCGCTCATTACACTGCTCGTCTCTCACAAACACACACACACATGCACACAAAATACACCCAATGCAAACCATCTGGCCCTCTCCTGTACGTGTCCATCTTGACATGGTAAAATGATTTCTCAATGCTCATCTCTCCATCTCTGTCAGCCTATTCATTTTTTAGAGTCACCCCCCCTTTCAGTTTCTCCTTGAACAAACAGATGTCAGATACCTCGCTCTTTTCTCCCTCCCCGGCTCTATCTAAGGCTGCCATTTTGGAGACAGTGATTCGTCTTCCTAAGTGAGTTTCTCTGTAAACATGAACCAAAACTCCTCTGAAAAAAAGACGAGAAAAAAAAAAACGGAGAAAAAGACTCCTATTGTTCTGTCTTCAGCAGGAAAAACATCTCTTTCTCTGTGCATACACACAAGAAAATAAGCACCTGTGCGTAAACACCCACAAATACACACCTTATCCTTCCTTTGTACTCAAAAAGAGTCCTCTTCTGAAAGTCTTTTTTTTTTGTCAGAGGAAGAAAAGAAGAAAAAATCTATATAATAGATCAATTTTCATCTAATAATCAAGCTGGACAATTAAGAAAATGAGAACAAAAGCAACAACAACAAACAAGAGGAGCTGGTGCATGGGCGCTAATCTTTATTTTTCTCCTCTTCTTCTTCCCTTTGTTGCTTTCTCCCCTTTTTTTTTTACCCTCCCCTGAAAAACACACACACACACACACACACACACACACTCTTCCTTTTCTCTCACGCCGTTCCAGTTTGTGTACAAGTGCTGTGAGGGAGATATGTGAACCTACATAGCGATGAAAAGGAATTCTTAATTGCCCAGAAATGAGCAATGTTACAAACGGCAGTGTAATGGACGCAGCCGAGGGGAAGGATGTGTGTGTGTGTGTGTGTGTGTGTGTGTGTGTTTGGAGGGGTTGTCTCCAGTGGGACTTGCGAGGCCTGTTTCCTGAGGTCTCTTTTAGCCCCCCTACAAATACTCTCTCTCTTTCTTTCACGCACACACACACACACACACACCCTCTCACACACACCCTGTATACCTCTGGCTGCTGTTCCTCACTTCAAAGTTGTTAATATTCAGCTGGGAAACTGTATCCAGAGCACAGCTAAATTATTAAGCGTATGAACTTTTTAGGCAGTAAGATGAACTGATGGGCCACATCTATGAGATGCTCCTCTTCTTCACGTGTGTGTGTGCGCATGTGCGTTTATGTGTGTGTGTGTTCATGCCCTCTCCTCCTGCCCCATGCTTGGTCTTTGGCCAAGGGCATGCATAATTGATCCCGTGCCCGCTATCATTTTCTTGATGTAATTGCCCCGGTAAGATATGATGAAATCTAATGGATAATTTATCCCGTAAAACGGATAAAGAAGCTGCTAAAATGTACTTTGTAGGCATTTCTGTCTGGGCGTGTGCATGTGCATTTAGTCAAACACTAATATTTCAGCAGCGTGTGGTCAATGTGGAGAGAAACTGTAAGTGATATCCGTCCTGAGGGGTACAAACTGGAACATGTCGACATTTTTCAGATTGTTTTTGTAGGTTAACTCACCAGAACTGCAACTTTGACAGTTGTTGTTGTTATGTGGTTGAATTATTCATATTTAAGAAAGTATTCTTCTGTAATCACCGAAGAAAGATTAAACTACATCTACTGGATAATCTGTATCCCCAAAAATTTAATTTGTAGTAAGAATTTTCTCTTTAGGACTCTTAGGTGTCGCTTTGTGTTTAATATTTCAGTGGTAGGTGGTCAATGTGGAAGAAAACTATCAATGATATTTTATCTGAAATGATAAACTCACAGTTTGAAACGCTTTTATAAAACAGCTGAATAACTTCTTTTACTCCATGTGCTGAAAAGATATAGAAATTTCTTTCCAAGAAACATAAAAGGAAACTAGTGCCGTTGAGTGGATAGTGAATGGCTTGTCTACTTGTTATTAATTCCTGGCAAGAAAAAAAAAAGCAAGAAAACCAGCTTTTCATCTTGAAATTGTAACACTGAAATCTAATCATATTTAAGATTTTACAAAGTTGTGAGAAATGGAAGGTTTCTTTCTGTAATCGTCTAAGAAAGGTAATATACACGTTTATATTTTGTATCATTATCTTTGTAGGACTCGTTTGGATAAATGTGTTGATGAAATGTTATCGATCAAATCGCTTTAATTCTCTTTGAAATGCAGTGTGTGGTCAATATGGAGAAAAACCACAACTGATATCCTACCTCAGAGGTTAAATGATAAAATGTTGCCATATTTTTGGATGTTTTTACAGGTAAACTCACTAAAACTGCCAAGCTTGACATGATTCATTATGATGCAGCTGAATAATTGATATTGCAGCATGTGCAAAAAGCTCCAAATGATGTGATTTAAACAAACCCCTGATGCACTGAAGGAGAAAGTCAATGATTCGTCTTCTGTTCGACTGGGTCTTAAAGTTATAGTTGAAGGATTGGGAAGAGCGTCCAGAGAAGCTCCACGCTGGTCATAGAGTCGATTCCTGGTCATAATGTGATATGGTGCCAACAATTCCCACTCTTGATTCTCACATTTCGTGTTTCTCCCAGGCTGCCCTTTCAAAATAAAGGAGGAAAAGCCCTACAAATTAAATAAGAAACAGAAAAAGGATGCACAAAATTCATCGGTTTTGGTTTGGTTATACAAACTGTAGTCTGAACATACAAGGGTTCATGAAATTGAATGAAAAATGTTCAGCCTTGTGGCTAATTCGTCTCCAAAAAAACCCTTAAACAAGTTGTGCAAACACACTTTGTTGGACCTTCTCTGTCTTGTGTGTACATCTGTACAAAAGCATGTCAGCTATGTGTGATAAAAAGAAGGTGGCTGATTTAGTGTGCAGAAAAACTCCGAACAGGTATGACAACCTGACAATAGAGTTTAAAGGGAACATACGTAAATAAAGAAGATGAAATGATTTGTCTTCAGTCTGAGGAGGAAGATTGAGTTTAGAGTCTGCAAAGTTCAAAACCCATCTGTGTATTTTGGCATTAAAGCTTCAAGAGTCTTTATAGACGGTCACATTTCTCCAACTCAAGGTGTAATCAGACAACAATAAAACAGGAGCTTTAATCTTCAATCTAAACATAACATGATATTTAACACCAGCTTCATCTCACCTTTTCAAGAATGTTTTAACCCCAAAACACACACACAAAAAAAAAAACACAGGTTCAGAAAATAGACATCTTGTTATCCTGTTAAATAAATACTGAAGTGTGAAAGAGACTGTAATTCCTTGAACTCTTGACCCCAAATAAAAAAAAGCCAGGGAGGAAAGCTGGTCTTTGTGTGAGTGTGTGTGTGTGAGTGTGTGTGTTCTAACACCTTCACCTGCACTTTATGAATTTCCTCCATTTCTCTCTCTCTCTGTCTGTCTGCCTGCCTCCTCCTCTTTCTTTGTCGATCTCTCTTTTTCTTCCCTCTCCTGTGCTGCTGCAGTTTTCCGTTGGAGGACAGATGTGTTTCAACACGCTCTGGACTGTAGTTAACACTGCTGATCTCTCTCTGTCACACACACGCTCTTTCTCTCTCTCTCACACACACACACACTCTTTCTACCTGCGTTAATTTAATGGAACCTAACCCGTCTGTTGGCCTTTGTTTGATTTCTCCTCCTTTAAGTTTCCAACTTGTTGAAAAGCGCCCGTTCAAAGGTTCTCTCTTAAGAATGTGTGTTTGGTGCATGTCACACACACCGAGCTGCATCTGCTGACAGATAGACAGTCAGTCAGACAAAGGCTCTCACACACACACACAAACACACACACACACACACATGCACAAACACTAACACACGCACACACACACACACTGTTTATCTTGCTGCAGAAGGGAAAATGCGGGCACCAGTCTGCAGAGCTGGGAGAGGTGGGCTGGGACGACAAAGGGAGACGAGGAGGAGAGGGCATGGGGGCAGAGCGCCCTCGGGGGGGTTAGGGGATGTGAGAGACAGAGAGAAAGAGAGAGAGAGGGTGGAGTGAGGTAGAAAAGGCTGGGTCCTGGTGGTGGCTGTCCATTAACAGATGAACTTGGCCGACGTCCAACTGTTTGATGAGACGGGTGTCAGAGGGCTCTGTGTGTGCGTTTGCGTGCGTGCGAGTGTGTGTGGATTGGTGGTGTGGTGTGGGGGCTACACACCCACTCACACACATGATTACACACATCTTATCTCTCCCGGCTTTGGCTCTGCATATTAACCCACTCTTAGCGTTTAGCGTTAGCTCTCACTTATACCTTTGTCAACCTGCGTGAGCATCACTGCAAACTTGATAAACAACACAGCTTTGTCATCGCCATTTGCTTCAGTCTTTTTAAAGGGTTGCTTTAACAAACACGTAATCTGAAAATATCTGAGCTTTTATTAATTAAACTAAACAATAATGCCTTTACTCTGCATTTTTTTGGTGTGTATAGTGGTCACAAAGCTTCCTCCCTGCTGAGTCATGACTCACTGAGGATTGGTATCATTAAGATACTGTTGATACTGATAGTGATAAACAAACTGCCTATCTCTATGGATGCTTAACTTTTAATTACTATGCGGAAAAAAAAAAAAAAAGACAGGACGTGAAAGAGAGATGAGAAATGTTAACATTTTGTTCTGATTGTAGCCTCTCTGCTGGGCACAAAATCATTGCAGTTCCAGACTGGTGTGAGAATGTGGTATTCACACATAGGTATGCTGCAGATACACAGAGGAACACCTGTGATATTACGCTCTGGGGCCATGACTTGAGAAGCTTGAGAGCCTCAGTACGAGACTGTAGACCTGGAGACAGCTGTATTGGAGGGGTATCTCAGGCCAGATGATCTCTTACAAATGAACATGTACTGTATGTTTGATACAAGGTCATCTTTTCATTACATCTAAGCTCAGGGTTTTATCACATCTGGTGTGCTCGATGCTTTTTCCTCTCACTGTAAGTATTCTCAAAAAAAAAAATTAACAGAAATTCTGTTTGATTTAACATGAAATGATCATTGTCTGTGTAACCAGAGTTGCAAAATAAATCAAACTGAATGTAGAAAAAACACACAAAAGGCCTAACTTACTTCATCAGAGTGGGGAATGACAGCATGGCATATTGTGGAGGCCTAATGTAGTTACTATCTTAGTGTTTTAGTCTCTAGATCACCAGAAAATGATCCCATTTTAACCAGGAAACAAGTTTTTGTTACCTTGAGATTACAAGAAAAATGAACTGAGAGCTTAACAACTGAAATCAAGTCATTATTTCAGGAAAATTTTGGCTGAAAAGCGCATAGATTCCCGCTTATAGGGGCCCTGTACAAAGTATAAGTGAGGGAGTGTTGCTGCAATACCATTCCTCAATGTTCAACATCTGAAGAACCAAATCAACATGTTTAGATTAAAGAAGAGAGATTATTATCCATTTGATTTGCATAAATGTAAAATGTCATAATCTGTGTTATCATTATTTTTATCATCCCAATAAGGAAGTCAAAAAGCCTTTTGGTTTCATTCCAGAGTCCTACCCAGGCCTCCTGTTTGTTGAACCCCTCTTTCTCACCATCCCAAGCGTCCTCTCTGTGCCTGGAAACAAACACTCAGAGAGGATGCTACCTCCATCATCATGTTTTAAAGTGTTAGGTCTCTGACCAAGCTGCAGTATTTATTTGGAGTGTGAAAGTGTTGGCATACACACCTCTCCCTCTCTCTATCTCCGACACACACATAGTTCAACAGGACCAGTTCAGACCGGTTTGCTGGCATGGAAACTCGGCTGTGGAGGGTTAAAGAAAGAAAGTAGAAAAATGAAAAAAAAGACTACAAAAAAGTACAAACACACAGAAACTAAATAAAAAAATTACAGCAGATTTCCACTAATGCCCCTGACCTGCTGAGCCCTCCACTTCAAGAGGCAGAGAGGCGCGCACAAAGGGAAAGACAGACAGACAAGGCAGAGAGAAAGCAGGAGGAAGTGAAATATACATATTTTTAACCTTTGTGGAGCTGCTGCTTGTGTAACTGAGTGTGAGTTGACAGTGCAGGAGCACATTTATATTTACAGCAACAGCCAGGGTCAGGAGGTGCAGCAAGAAGGAGGGAGGGTTACACACTTTCTGTAAATTTACACTGCCGAGCTGCTGCTGCTGCTGCCGAGCAGGTTCAGTGGGTTTGATGCCTTGCTTAAGGGCACTTGCGTGTCGGTCTGGTGGTAGCAGAGTGGGAAAGTGGGAACAGTTGAGTTTCGACTTTGTAGTTCCACCTGTCATGACACTTTTGATTGATGGCATTGGTGTCTTGCTTACTGCTATTCTGAAACAAGTTTTTCTCTTTTTTTTGTCGTGCTCTACTTTCTGCTTCACTTCCTGCTTTTACAGCAAGTGTTATATGATGATAGTTTTTAAATCCTGCTTTTACAAGTTTTGCTTGTAAAAAAAAAAAAAAACAAAGACCGTCTGGAGGATAGACTTTGGCAAAGCAATAAACTTACTGTACTTAACCTTGGCCGACTGTTTCTGCCCATATGATAAAGCATGTGCTCCCCATCTCTATCATGTTTAGTGTACAGGACACACTGTCCTGTAGGACACACTGTCCTGTACGCTAAAGATCATGGATCAAAGGTTACACATGGGGAGTGAGACTAGAAACATACTGGAAATGAGCCACTAAGTCTACAGTTACCAAAAGGAGCTTATACACGTATACATTTACACCTTCAGGAGAAGACAGCAAGAATCGAGACGTTTTATTAGAAAAGGCTTTCGCTTTATTGACTGATAAATGTCTCTTTGTTGATTGGAAACAGAAATGTATAAGTCAGCATTTTCTCTGGCATGTAATGCAGAAAAAGATACATCCTGAAAGGGACGGTGTTGAATTTCTGCTGATCTAAGCATGCAGAAAGCCTGAGAAATTCAAATGTATGAATGCAAAGTAAAACGAGAATTTGAATAATAAATCTAAACGTCAAGTGCAAGCCTTAACTGTTGCTTGTGATGATGTATTTTCATGTTGTTGAACTGTACTGACACCAGTGTTTTTGTTGTGTTCGGCTCTTGATGGCTGTGAATGTCACAGGTGGCCCTATAACTTTGTGCAGTCTTGTATAAAGTTGAAAAGAGGCCGTGTCCTGGTATTCCAGGGGGATGAATTGAACTCTGGACTGACTGTGTCCCTGTGTGTCTTTGCACATATTTGTGCATAATATTTTCTGTACTGGGCAGCAGCCTCCATAGTGAACCTTGTGGACACAGTAAACATGAATCAGAGATTTCAAAAGAGCTTCATGATAAAGGCAGGAAGTTTTTATAGACTTCTCCTCCTAGTGTGAGTTCAGTCAACAGAATTTTTTGCTGGGCTGTTTTTCTCTGCGTGGTTATCTCTTTTACCATGGGTCAGTGGGTGGATACTCTATGTACAGTATGTGAGAGTGTGTGTGCCATATGATAGGACAGGTGGTATGTGGACTTTATGTTTGCAGTGTACAGCACATGCAATGTGAACTGTGAACTGGACACCGCGACCTACACCTCTGAGTACAGAGTGAAACACATGCAGCAAACATGGAACAGTCACCTATATAACGGCTCATACTGGCCGTCCAATTAAAAAGAGACAGAGTCATGATATTTCTGTCAGATTTAAACACAAGATGCATGTTATTTGTCTGATTTGCATACAGCTGAGCAAGCAGTAAACACACCAGTCAAAGGACATCTGGTATTAACACCTTATAGGGTTCAGTGGCTGACAGGATTGCAGAGCTTTCTATGGTTGTTTGATAATGCCTAGTGTATTAATCTCTTTCCTCTTTACCCGAAAAAAACCTCCTAAGGAATATATGCTTTGCCTCTACATTTACCAGACAGTTACTCATCCTGTGTTTGGCTAGACGGGACCGCACCATTGAGAGAGTGTAAGCGTGCTGGAAGGGATGCGGTTGAGGTGTGGCCCCGCTACTGAAACTCTGCTTCATAGCACCTCTGGTTGTTTATTTCAGATCTGATTTAACTAAAATGATTCATCTGAAAAGCAAGAGAAGCAAATAGTTTCCCTTAGAAAAGTCACTCAGAGCCAAACCAGTAAGTTTGCCATCAGAGAAAAACAAAATGTTACCATGACATTAAAAAATAAGTTCTTAAAACTATATGTTAACATGTTCGTACAGCTGAAACCTCACTGAAGTGGATGTCTCTAAGTAGAGACGAACGTTCTTGGATTTTCTCTTGCATGTAAATGTCTTCATAGGTTCAGACCTAGTCTGTGTTCAGCCCAGGCTTCACAGTTTGCTCACCAGGCCTATACTAAAAGTTGAAAAGTATAAATACGTCAAGACATACTGTGCATTTCATTTGTATCACGAGTCAAGAGTACATATTAGAGACAGAGCGATTAAACAGCTGAAAGTATGCTTTCTTTGTACTGTGTCTAAAATAAGAATAATTATAAAAACAAACTTGTTTGCGGCGGCAGATCTTTTTTAAAACTGTACTCATAAATGTGAAATTTCACACAGTGTTCCCCCCCCCCAGAACGGGGACTTTTTTAGTGGTTCAAAGTGTCCAATAAATAAATGTAGGCCCTCTACTGGGTGTGAGGAGGGAATTTTTTTAAGTTCTTTGACCGCATGAACTTTCAGAGCACTAGAGGCGATGGAAGTGTGACTTAAGATTTGCCTTCAGACTCTGGATAAGGATATTTGCATCAAGGTTTGCCAAAGCAAAACTCATATATATATTAAGATTGAGAAGATTACATGTATCACTGGTTAAGATCCCTGACCACTGCTGCAAAACCTGCACCCATAATTATAACCGTCGCACACATGCAGCCCCTGAGGCCTGTCAGTGGTGTAACTTACTGTTCCTACCTTTGGCCATATCTCTCCTCAGCCCCCCCCTCCTGCAGGCTGTTTGTGGCAGCATTTGCTGCATTAAAAATGAGAGCTGCTTGGCTCGGAGCTACCATATCGGCTACCTTCTTTTCTCCCTGCGCTCTAATCTTGTGTAAACACAGAAATCAGCTCCCAGCTCGCTCTGGCAGATGCAGGCCAGCAGTGATGTCCCACTGCGATACATCCCTCTAAAGCCCGGATTAAAAGTTTGCAGGCACAGGGCGTTTTAGGGGAGGGGAGTTTATGTAGGAGTAGAGGAGAGGGGGCAGCTGTCATCTCTTGTGTATTTATACCTGAGAAAACAGAAAGAGAGATTGAACTAAGTCTGTTGTCTGTTAGAATCCAGATGGTTTGAATGGATGTGGTCAGACTTTGCAAAAACAAAGCAATAATTGTTCAGGAGGAACAAATGTTGGCAATGCACCAAGCTGAAGAAGAAATGAGAGTCTATTTTTGCCTTAATAGGAAGGTAAAAGTGCTTTAAAGTATTTTTCCAAAACTCAAGAAGAAGAAGAAGAAGAAGAGAAAAGTGAGAGAGGGAGACAGGCCTCCTGAAAGAGAGACAAAGATAAAGTGGAATAAAGAGATGGAAAGAAAAAGATATCTACACTGCGCTGAAAGAGGAACAGTGTGATGTGACCCATGTCCAGCTCCGTGTACGCATAAAAGCATCTGTCTTCAAAGACATATTTTATGTATGTGTTTGTGTGTGTGAGTGTGAGTGTGTGTGTCTATCTGCGTCTGTCGCTGTCTGTGTGTATCTGTGTCTGTGAATGATCTATGGTTTGTGTTTACCGTGCCATATTTCGGCCTGGCCTGCCGTCACCGACGTATGAATGATAAATTGCGGATGTCCATCGGATTCACCCGAGCACCTGTGGTCCCTCGCTCCCCCGGCCGTGTGGCAGGAGAGCAGAAATAATAAATAAATAAGCAAAGTAAGAGATAAACACAAAGGCCTCTGAGGGATGGGACCTTTTTTTCCCCTCTTCAGACACAGACTTTTTCTTACTCCTGTTTCTGCCTGTGTTAAATTTCATCTGATGTGGTCACTTTAATCCATCTCTGACCTCTTTGACCAAACATTTCCTAAACTAATAAAGCTTCTTTCTTCATCAGCTCTACTTTGAGAAGTTTTTGCATCGTGACGCTAGAGTAGAAGTGATAAAAAGTTGCTCTAAACCACTCATTAATCTGCTGGTTGTTTTTATCCACTTTTTCCTCTCTTTCTCCTTCTCTTTCCATCTCGCCTGCCCCCTTCACTCCTGATAATCTCTCACCCTAATCACAGGGGAAAGCCCTTGGACACTTACTCATCAGTTTATCTGCTAACTGCTGTTATCAGGTTGTTTAACTGTAGACAGGAGATATATCTGCTTCTTTGTGGAGCAGCAGGTTATTGTCAGACAGGTGGATGGATATTATATAGACACTCGCTGAGATAAGGTAATCACTACCAGGAACAAAGGTTTCATAATCAAGGAGAGTCTTGTTTTAGAAGCAGGGAAAGAGTGTGTTATAGGTGTACTTGTTATATTTTAACTGGGGTGTGCGCCTTTAAATTAAGCTGTTTTCACATGTGCTCACATAAAAATTTCCAGACAATTTCAGGACAGCTTGCCTGGTAATTTTGCCTTTTTACACGTCTGTTGACAAGATATCCAAGATGGCGAGTCTGACGCTATAACGACAGCGTTTGCATTTGTGTATTTGTCGACTACATCAAAAACAGCAGAGAAGAGTCTGAGGCTGCTTCATTGTGTTTGTGAACAAAAAAAAGCATGCGCTGTCTTGTTTTGTATGAAGCAAAATCAAGTTTGTGAAATGCTAACACTAAACTTGAACAAAATGTTTGTATGTATTGTGAATGTGCCAAGATGGTGGGCTTTCGGTTTACATCCACACAACTCTATTAGGTGTAAGTGAGTGTTAACTAGGAAACTTCAATGTACTTCATCACAACGTCGAATAAGACCTTCATTAAGATGTGACTCCTCTTAACCTAACCCCATCTACAAATTTCTGCTTTCACTTTGTACAACACAGGAGTTGTTGGTCTACCTCTGCCTCAATCTGTGTGTGTTTTGAGTATTTTTAATGCTCTGTGTACATCCAACAGAATATGATATACAGTTACAGAAAAGACTAACTGAGTGAGGCAGAGGTACACTGCAGCTCCTGGAGTGTGGGAGATTAAAAAACGTGATTTTTTTTAATGGAGTTTGGTGGCATCCACTTTCTCATTTACACAAAGCAGCTTGCTGTTTTACTTTCAGGCTCGTGGATGCATAGATAATTTTTTTGCCCAGTAATCTGTGTTAATTTCATGTGTTGGATATGTATACGAGCTGATTCAGATCATAATATGAGTGTGACTATGAGCAGATGAGGAGGGTCACACTCTTGATTAATCTCTGATGGAGAGATCTAAATCGTCTGCACATAAGCACACCTTTCTCTTCTCACGCTCCTCTGTACATCCACCTCCCTCCCTGCTATGACGGCATGTTTGTGTTTGATTTTAAACAAAGTATCTGCAGACTCCGATGTCTGCGTTATGTTTTGCAGAAATAACTTGTCAGCTCTGTCTTTGCCCTCGTGACACGTCCAGCCCTCTCGCTCTGCATCCGTGTCTGTGTGTTTTCTTGTCTGTCGTCGCACATGGCTGCACTCTGTTGACCACAGAAGCCTTCAGAGCATCACAACCCATCCTCCTCCTCCTCCTTCTGTTTCTCCTCCTCCACTTTTTGGTTTCTGTCTCAATTTCTCCTTGTTGTTTCTCCTTTCAGTCTCTCTCCCCCCCGTTTTCTCCCCCTCTCTCTTTGCTGTGTTTGTGTTTTCTCGGCCTGCTTGTCTCAGTAACAGTAAATACCCTTGCTACCTGACACAGATCCACCTTTCTACTTGACCGCGCACACAGAGGAGGGCAGCTGTGTGTGTGTGTGTGTGTGTGTGTGTGTGCATGCGAGTGAAATAGTGTAGTCTCCAGTGACCCTCTGCCCTCTGGTTTAAAGGACTGAGTGAACACACACACGGGAACCCGCTCACACACACTTTCCCCCAAGCAACCCCCTTCTCTGAGATAAAACACAGGTTTAATCTTTGACACTGTGTCCAAACTGGCCTCTTTGCAGGTGAGGAGAGCCTCCTGGGGAGAGTGTGTGTGCCTGTATGTGTGTGAAACTGTTAGTTTCGGCCTGACCTAAATGTGGAGGACAATAGCCTGGAGGCTGTGTGTGTGTGTGTGTGTGTGTGTGTGTGTGTGTGTGTGTGTGTGTTTGTGTGTGTATACAGTATGTGGTGTCTTCTTTACTGCCTCTGTGTGTTGGTGTGTTCCTGTTTTTCAGTCTGCCTCCACACTCTCAGCCACGATCTTTTCCTAAGTCGTGACGCAACTGTGTCACATATTGACTTTTAATTGGACTCTTTATAAAGAAGATGGTGTGAGATAAACACACCCGTTACCCTGCCGTGAGAGAAAGAAACAGGTTGGCAACTACTTTAAGGGATATCTAGTTTTGCAGAAAGATGGATTTTATTTGAGACATCTTCCCTCTTTTCGATAAAATAGCGCTTTATGGCATAAGAATGTATATATATATATATATTTAAACAAATGTCACTAATGTCCTCCTCCTCTGGTCAAACACAGAGCACACTGTCAACACTTCTCATTGAGGCTGTCGTCTGCAGGAAGTACTCCAATTAAAAAACGTTCTCTCTCTCTGTTGTATTCACAAGTAACGCGTTTCTAGAAAGACAATTCCTGCCAATGTACTATTTTTTTTTTACTCTGTACACACCACAAAAGACATCTGATGTACTTCCATAGAACTGCAGCGCAGACAGGAATAGATATCCCAGAATATGGTTAAGTAAAACCACAACTAACTGCTCGGTTTGATTTCTATAGAGATAAGTGAGGAAGATGGGTTTTGGGGTGAAGTGAGCCTCTGAAGAGCTGTGAAACTCCTTTACAGAGAACTTTTATTAGTAAGGAGAGTTTTATTGCTCGAGACTAGCACTTTATAATGCAATATAATCCATATTCTTTACATGGTGGTGTTTAAGTATGCATTTGGTGGCAGGAGCCCATCTTGGGTAGGAATCTGCAAGTCACTGGTTAAAACCCTGTAACAGACTGAGTTTGGTTACTGGGCTGGAGAGATCCCAGTTTACCTCCTACACACTGCTCCAGTGTACTTCAGCAAGGACCAAACCACCAAATGCTCAGGCTACTCTATCATGGGTATCCCCCTTTACGGTTTATGTATGTTTGAGTTAATTTCGGCCTATGTGCATGTTTCACTGGATTGTAAAAACTGAATTACTCACAAGAGGATGAATAAAATTAGGGTGACCATACGTCCTCTTTTACCTGGACATGTCCTCTTTTTGGGGGCTGTCCGGGCGTTCTGGGCTTGCCCGGCTTTGTCTGGGGAAGTTTATAGAATCCTTCAAATGTGTGCGGTTTGGTACGCAAGTTTCTATTTTGTGTCACGTGGGCTTACTGAGTGAGAAGCGTGTAAAAGACACTCAATCCGACCCGAAAAACTCTCAAATTAACTTTGTGCAACTCCGTGATGCCGCCCCCGCATAGTCGTATCCTCTTTTTAGGAAGTCAGAATATGGTCACCCTAAATAAAATACTGTCAAATTTAGGGCAGGAGATGCACTTTTTTCTACTTTTACCTTTAACGTCATCGAAAAAGTGATTGTCCTGTGAACCAAAATCTTTCATTCTAATTTAGACCGAATTGAACCATAAATGCCGCCATAAGCTGAGCTCAACTACTTTACAAGCTGATAGAGTGGCAATAATAGATGGTACAACATAAAAGAGTTACACATCTGCATGGAAACAGCACATTGCTGAAATCTTTGAGCAGGAACACCATCTTTACGCTGCATCGTAACAGGATCTTTTAAGGTTTCCTGCAGTCCTGGATTCTAGTATTTGATCACAGTACAACAGCAGCACCCTGGAAAATGTGTAACCTCCTTTTATTGAGTATGCCTTATTTCTTCCTTCAACAGTGCATAAAATCAAGAGAATTAAGCCTTTTGCCAAGCAATTTGCATAATTTCATATTTGTGGTGTATATCTGAACGCCTGTGATCACCAGGAGATATGATAATGCTTCAGTGAAATGTTTAGGCCATGTTTGGTTATATTTTATTGCGTCGTTTTCATAGCGCACAGACGCCAAGGTCTGTGTGATGTGCATGGGTGCTTTTCAATAAAATTACTCCGAATAACTTTACATAAGCACCAAATAAAGTTAGTTTCATTTTCAGTTCTGTTTACACGCTCACTGTCTCGCGCTCGCCCACACAGTTCACTCTCCCTGCCTCTGTCTGTCCAGTTCTGTCTTTTTCTCTCGCTGTTTCCAGACCATTATCATACTAATTCAATTATTATCTCTTCATGTAGAGATTATGTATGCCGGGCAGAGTTTGACCTGTGTGCTGTAGGTTTAAAAAGAGGATAACCTTGTTCAGACTGCATGCAAAGCTGGTTCAACATGCATCACAGGGAGAGTCAGACAGGGACAAAGAGACAGGATTCAAGACTAATATTTCCAAATAAAATCACGTCCCCTTTTGACCATTCTTATCAGCCGAGTGATGGCTGTATTCAGATGTAAAAAACATACAAAAGGATGGGGATAATGTGGGCTAAAACGTTGGTGTCTCACTACCTAAGTTACATTTAAAACTTCTCACTTGATAAGATCATTTGTTGGACTGTCAGAAGCCGGAGCAGACCGGTTCCACCCCAGAAAATCAGTCCTGCCGGCCGAATCTTTGCTGTAATAGATGCTCAGAGATTGTGTTTTGTGCCCCTGGCTTGTTAAAAAAAATCTCTGAATTCTTGTGTTTGTGGCTGCGCTCTGTGATGATGAGGATGTTTCAAATGGAGATATTGACCTTTTAGGAATATTTACCATGTAATGCAATTATACCACTAATGGATTTGGCCCACTGATCTTTTTATGCACTGTGTCAGCGGGCCAGTAAAACATTGCTGGCTTTATTGCAATACAGACACACACACACAGAGAAGCACACACACCATGCAGACCAGTTTGGCCCTGTGCTCATTTGCGTGTGTATGTTCAACATCTATAATCCTCCCTCCCTTGTGCAATCACACACACAGGCTCAAACGCACATGCATGCGTCCACACAGACATACACACACACAGTCACTCACACACACACATGCACGCCAGACCCCTCATGAGTGTGTGTCTGCCAAGTCGGACGGCAGGCTGCCAGAAAAAAAGGGGGCTGTGATTGGGGTGAGGGCTCATCTGCTGGTGTTAGCCAGCTATAGCCACACACACTGACACACAAAAACACACACACAAATACTGACCCAGCGCCCACTAAGATTAACAAGGTTAATTAACTCAACATGGCCCCCAACCCTGGCTACAGTAGAGGGCCGCCGGTCTCAGGCCGAGGTTACAACAGTGCTAGCTGTTAGCGTGTTGAATACTAATGTTTTTAGCCAGTGGGGTCAGATTGGTGTTGAACTAAAGTCTGGTGCTAATGAGCTACATTAGAAAGACGCTGTATAATGTAAGTACAGTCAGAGCTCAGACTGACAGGCCAGTTGTATGTCTTATTTTAGCTTTTCACAGATTCATCAGAACTGGCACAGACTCTGCAGTTTAGCCTCAAAAATACTGCAGGACAGAAATTCATCCAGTGACAATGAAAAGTGGGGAATTAAAATGTTGCACTTGAAAATCAGAGAGGTGTTTACATACAGAAGAAAATAGTGTTCATGCTTTTAATTCTGTACATAGACTTTTTCATCCATCCACAACCATCTAAAGATGATTGTTTTACAACTGCACCAGAGTATTGGGCGTCAGGTTGAATAAAAGCTAAAGTTTGTATGGGCTTGGTTACAACATGAATATTTGCATTGGATTTTTACACCATGTTAAAAAAGGTAAGGGCAGGACAAAATCAATTCTATGGTTTTGCAGGATAGGGATTGTAGGGGCATATTTAAAATCTTTTATTTTACTTAATTTTATCTGCAGTTCATTTTGTATTGATAGGAAAATACTTACTGGATTCAAAATTCTCACTGCCCTTCAGAGTCTAAGTCAAGCCATAAACCCAAGTGCTAAAAAACTGCTGTTCCCACACTGTCCACATGAGGCTGACCCCAGAAGTGAAGAAAACCCCAGTAACCCAATTTAAACGGTCCTTTTTGTACGTCAGAATTAAACCTGTTTACAGCCTGGAACAAAAACGGTTCCGGTCTAAAAAACTCATTCTTGTTCGTAAACACTATTAAGGGGTAGTATTTTTTTGTATTTTTATCACTTTGAAGGTATTGAGACTATGACTGTGTCCAAAATGGATCCCTAACCCCTATATAGGTGACTGTATGGGGGTTAGTGCCATTTTGAGGGGTGTCCGAAACCTGAGTGATCAATTCCAATGCCCCATATAGGTGACTCAAAATTTCCCATAAAGCATTGCAAAATGACGTGACCATCCGATGGTCACTCACTGGTGGTGGGCATCCCGTCATGCATTGCGTCTTGCCATGTAGTGTCCGAAACCTCCAGTGACTGAGCTCACGACATAGTCATCTATCTAGTGAAACCCCATATGGGGGTTAGGGGTTAGGGATTGAGTGATTCATTTTGGACACAGCACAAGACTATGTAGATGTGGTGTAGATCTTTGGTAGGAGGCCTGAGGTTGCCCCCACCTCTGTCTCTCTGCTTGTTTCTAGGTTGACCAAAATTGAGGTTGAGTCAGCGTTTCCAGTATGGCAAACGCCGCCTTTTGGCTTAAAAAGACTTCTTCAGAAACCAATAAGTAATGCCACTGAAACTCAACCCATCCATTTTTATTCAAGTCTACAGTGTAGGACTCACTTCCAGGTACTACATGAGTGTATTTGTCTCACCGTGAAACATCTCAAAACTGGAGTGGAGTGGTTTTCTCTGTGTCCTTCAAACTCATCGCAAAGACCAGTCATAGACCCGACTCCAAACACCTGGCCTGCATACATCGGTCACTTCCTCATTTACACTTGCACACACACATGCACACACTCACACATCTGGCTTCGGGCTTGACAAAAACAGGTAGTGAGAAATCTGAATGGCTGTTGAGGCGAAACGTGTCTGTCTGTGATGGGATTGATTTGGCCATGATTTGTATATGAATGAGCGTATCTGTGTCTGTGCAAGTCTGTCTGTAATCTCTCCTCTGTGTGTGAGTCATAGTGGTTTGTGTTGTTGTGCGCTCTCGTCGTCTAGTCTAAATATACCAGCAGACCATGAGAAAGATTCTCTCCATTTCTTTTCTCTGTGGCCACCAGCCTCCTGACACATATTGCCACTTTGTTGCAGCCTTTCACTCCTGATATTACACCATTTGTGAGCAGAAGAGGTTTAAATAGGAGCCATTTTAAGACCAGACTCTGCATTTACAGAGCCGTGATGGCCGTCAGGGCTTTTGCAGAGATATGCGGGACGTGCTGCTGCCTTGTCGAGACCTTGAGGCACTTTAAATGGAGAGAGGAGGAAGAAAAGGAGGTGGTAGGAGGTTATACATAAGCCTGTATCAGCCGGGCAGAGAGCGACAGTTTGGGAGAGGATGACAGAGAAAAGAGAGAGTGATATACAGACACGCACACAGACAAAAGAGGAAGGGCAGATGGTAAAAAGAGAGGATGAGATGTGTGAAAAGCAACAGTTAGCCTGTGTCTTCACTGTGTGCCAGTCTGGCCAGAATATGGCAAGCTTTTTACACTTTCCTTCATCTGACACTCTCCCTCTTTCGCACTTCTTCACAAAAACTACTCAACGACACGGCGTCAGTTACACAAGACTGGGGTTAAATAGCTTTTTAAAGACGTTTAACACCAGATCAGAGCCAGAAACACAAGCTGAGATCACATCAGAGCTTCAGTGTCTCAGAAGGCTGTTTATAGCTTACCATGCCATTGTTTCAATCCAAGGATAAAATCATTTTAATGGTTTTAAACATCATACCAAAAAAGTTGTTAATATGGCAGCTAGTTGCCCAAACTCTCAAACAATGATGAAACATGTGGCCTTATAGGTTCATTTGAATTTCCTGTGAGGAGTTTTTAAGTACTTCTGAAACAGACTGAAAACAACAGGGATATATCTTTATGACCTTAAGAGCAGACAAGACCATTAGAAACAGGACTGAGCTCTTATGTGAGCTAATTGTCAACACCTGAAGCAGGGTGAGGGGGTAAGTTTTGTGTGAGACATTGAGACACTGAAGGAAAAGCCTCATTTTTCACTTTCCACAGAAATTATTCATCGTAAGTGAAACATTGGTAACACTTTACTTGACGCCTATCTCTATAACACATTATAATTATATATGTATTTTAATATAATTTTGTACATGCACATCAACTGATAAAACAGCTGATGTAAGCAGCAGGTAGAATAAAGGAGGGAAACACTCCTAACTGTCACCCACTACACTTGCTGGGCATTATTCAGACTTCTACCTGCTGCATCCTCACACCCGCTCCACCTAGACTTCTTGCAGGAATGTTACCTGGAGTTTGTCAGGCAAAAGTCGGGATAAGTCGAGGGGAAGATGCAGTTGTGGGTGTTCACACATGCATCTCTCTTGGTGAAAGTCAGGACATTTTTGGGAGTTTTGTTCATAAGTGAAAGGGGCTTTTGTTTGACCACAATGCCACCACTCACCCTTGTTTAAAGAGAATTTAAAGAGTGTAAAAGAGAAAAGCATTAAGATATGCAGACATAGCTGCTGTATTTGATGGTTGTAGTGTGAGAACTGCTCGTGACTCAATGGACTGAATAAGAAATGTTATAATAGGCCTGCGGTGCTCCAGGAATAGAGTGTTTTATTCTTGTCAACCAGTCCAGCAGTTAAGTAATGTGACCTGTTTCAAGCATCAGGATGGACAGACTCTCATTATTCCACAGTTTACACATTAGAATAATACAGGCCAAGTTAAAGAGCATCTCCTGCAGAGCACTTCTCTTTCTCTCTGCTAGACAAAAAGTTCAGACCGGACTCAGAGTGTGGTTAGTTGTTTTTCTTCTCCCTGCACTACTTAAGATAAGCATTCAGGATATGTTCCTTTAACCCATATGACCCTGACAGACAGCACCAATCCTAATCCCACACACACTCACACACACACACACACATGCATGTCCTCGTCCCCTCTGGCTCTTCCTCCTTCTATAGGTAGACGTATAGGGAGGTAAAGGAGTGGAGTGAGGGGGGGAGTCGGGACACATTTTTTGGCAGTGGTTAGTAGGCAACATACATTATATACACGCACACACACACACACACGCACACATGCGGAGCTATGTTTCAACTTGATTTACAGTGCTCAGCTGCAGCGAATGAGAGAGCGAGAGAGAGACACAGAGAGAGGGAGAGAGATTGGGGAGTATATTTTACAGGTAGCAGATCTGGGAGAAGAAGACATATAGTGATTGTATAACTGTATTAAACAGAAGTGGCGCAAGAGTTTATCGGGCCCTACAGTGGCCTGCCTACAGGGAAAAGTGTGGTTTTTGCTCAGGAAATATGAAAATGTGTACCTCACACATGACTTTATGTGCCTCACAAAAAACACAGGTTAAGTGTTAGGAAATGGCAGACAATGAGGGTTATTTCATAGAAATAGTGAAATACAAATTCCAGCGTGATAAGCTTTTTAAAACAGCTTTGCATGCTTTTCTTCTGGAGCTGATTTTGTGATTTCCAGGGTTTAGTTTGGGGCTTTTACACCTTTGTTTGGAAAGGATAGGACACCAAGTAGAGTGGAAAACTAAGAGAGAAAGTTGAACCCAGGCCTTCTTTGAGGAATACAGCCCCTTTCACAAGCTTAACCGCTACGCCAAACTAGCATTGGTAATTCTTAGAGATTTAAAAAATAGATATATATTCCATATGTAAAAGAGATTTATATAGTCATTGTTTTACATAGAGGCAGTGTGAGGAGTTTTTCAGTGGTTGAAACAAGGCTGATATTAACATTGATGCCTTCAAAAGAGACCATCAGCAGCAAGGATGATCATTTCTCTGTTGTATTTTTAATTTCAAAGTCACTGTGAGGAAGTAGGTGTCAGAGGACATGATTGATATGAACAAACAGCCTTTTTTCTTGCCAATGATAAATACTCTAAGTGACTGATGCATTTTAGTTTTAAAGAGACCAGGATGAAGTTTTTGCCTAAAACGCCCCTTTCACATGTGATTAGAATTATAAATGTGTCCACAGGGGGCACCAAAATCAACACATACTTAAAGTTCCACACAGTGACTTTAAGATATTCATTACAAATATATTACATTTTGAAAAAAAGTTTCCTATATAAACAAAGAGACATTTTTTAACAAGACTCTTGATTGTCCTTTGAATATCCATATAATTGTATGCAAAATTTTAATACACAATGTGGACTTCCAATGATTTAGCTCTGCAAATCCTTTAAAAAAGTCCTTAATGGGTTAATAAAGAAGGTCTCATAAGTATCACTTTGTCTTGGGATGAACTACAAAACTCAAAGTGAAAGTACCCTCAATGAGACTCCTGTATGTCTTCAGCTGAAACATTACTAATGCAGAGTGAGAGCAGATTATCCAGACTGATAGAGACGACATTTAGACATGTCATGACAGGTAAATCACAGGTGGCCCTGATCACTGTTATATAAAGTACATACCATTCAGGTGAGTCGTAGCTGCTGACAGAGTGGACAATAAATTGAACTGAGCCACCCTAATGGAAAAACTCTTACACAGTTAAAATGACTAAATTACAGTGCAAAACAATAATCAGTCGATATTTTTGTGAGGAAATTGTTGATATTAATGTTTCTTAATGTTATTTTTTAGTGCAGTGAGTGACAAAATGCCAGAGATGGATGTTTCAGAACCTTCACAGCTCCTTTTTTTCTGTTTGGATGAAGCAGTCTTTCCATCATAAGTCATAACTCTTGCATCACCAGGCTTGCGTGCAGGCTGATATTGTCCCTGAGACACAGTGAAAACGCTGTGCAAAGAGCATTCACAGCACACAGTTCAATCAGACAGTTTGCAACATGATGACCGACTGTATGACTCAGGTCTGAGAAAGTAAAAATTAAATAATGATGAGATGCAAATCTGTACATGTCTTCACTTCGGCTCTTCAGACCTGCAACTGTCATACACTCCATACACATGTCCTAGTATTGCAGTAACTGGTGCATCTTTTGTAAGGTGAAACTTATATTATTGTCAATGAAGTTTAAGGGGGGAGTGATATAGTAGTGTTTCTGGTTTCACAGGTCTGTCTCTGGGGTGACACTCTGCACTCTAACCACCGCCTGACTTTTAACGTAAATTTCTTTTAAAACTAAAAATTCTTTAGAATTTTTAACACACCCACATCATTGCAAGTGTATTTATCAAACTGTCAAGTTAAAATATCCCCTGGCACAATTTCAAAACCTGTTTCAGACTCAAATTATGGAAAAACAAATAAATAAATAAAAAGTGATAATAATGATAATATTAAAAAAAAGACAGGAAGAAGGCCCAGTTTTAATCACACTTATCAATCAAGTAAGATAACCCATAATTTTGCTTGCCAGCTTGACAGTAACTTTAAAGTGTGCAGATTTCTTGAACATAACCACACTGTTTTGTGTCCGTAAATGCACTAAACGCTCATCTTGTTTTTGTTGTTTCATATAAATTTGTTTGCTGGCTGCACCGGCAAATATGTTTGCTTTAAGTGCAGAATTTTCTTTGGTCAGTTGTACTCACATTAAGCGTAATCACGTTGCCTTTTTTGGCAGTCGTCAGCCATATGGACCTGATAAGATTTGAGTTTTTTCATGGAGCTTTAAGAGAGAGAGAGAGAAATATACCTTTATTAGTCCCACAGGGGGGAAATTCTGAAAGCAGATTAGCATCGCCCTGGAACAAAACGTTCCTAAAGCAAATAAGTAAAATAATACAAAGTGTTATTGTATTTTTCTGGTTGATTTAGACACTAATATTTGTACAAATAGGAAACAAAAACAGATTAGTCATTGACGGTAATGCTAGTTTATGCAGTGTGTAGATGTCTTATATGTTACAATGTGTAGGCTCGTCTTGATTGTCACATTTCTTCTTATTCTGTCTACATTTAACAGGTGATGTGTCCCTCTTTAATTGCTTTAGTGACGTCACCATCAATACTTGCACGTCATGATCATGTCTGCATTGTTCCCATGCAGTTTTGTGGTGTGAGAGAGCAGCTGAGAAGTGATTTTTGGGTCAGTTTATCACTTCTCGAGTATGTTTTCCCTTACACATAAAGGCAGTAGTGAAGGTAAGATAATGCAAAAGCAGGAACAATGATGCTGTGGTGAATTATGATGATGGTGTAGCCGCTGTGAGGTTCTGCAGGGTTCAGACCAGCAAATACTGGCAGCTTTTCGTAATGGGCTGAGTGACCTTCTCATCAGGAAACATTTTTTTAAAAGATTGCCCACCAGCTGTTATGAATATGATGGCCTTCTGGGTTATTAAGAGCTAATGAGGAGGAGAGCTACCTTAAATATGAGGAGTGTGTGTGTGTGTGTCAGGTCCCAGGGGTGCCTGAATGTTTCCTCTTTCTTTTTTACCCTTCTTTTTTCTCTCTCTCTCTCTCTTCTTTATCACAGGGGCATAAAAATGCTGCAGAAGTGCTGAATGGTGTGTTGTAAATGCTGAAGATAGCCGAGTGAAGAGTAGACGTGTGTGTGGTTAAATTAACTACACACTGTATGATTTTTATATTTTGTCTTTTTTTAACCACCGTCTGTTGTAAGACACAGGAAAAAGAGGGAGGAGAAGGTTGTGAAAGGATGAAAGGAGGACTGGTAATTAACAGGTATGCCATCTCCTTCTAGGAAAAAGTTGCGTCAGTGCATATTCGGCCTTAAATCTTGTCTGGACCTGACCCGACATGAGTCCCAGCGCTCTCTTTCTGCGAGAAGCGGACCGTGTTTACCCTGGAACCGAAGCTCTTTCCTCCCTGTTAAGAGCCTCTGCAGTCCCACTGCCTGTGCCCAAATCTCAGGGTTAAAAAAAACAAAACATTTAACTTTTACATGTAACTATGACAGAAACTGAGGGTGACATACCATACAACAGATTTAAAAACAACGTTTACAATCCTGTGCTATATTCATGATATACTACATATCCCATATCAATAACAATACAACAATGATAACAACAACAAAAGACAACGTAAGCTATAATCACCAGTATAGTTTACTGCAATAAAGATATGATACAATACAGTACAATATGGCAATATGCAAAATAAAGCAAACTACAATATAATCAGTGAAGTGCATATACAACACCATATGGTATGGTACAGTACAATACACTAAGGCTACGTTCACACTGCAGGTTTTGATGCACAATTCAAATTTTTTGTTAAATCCGATCTTTTTGTGCGGTCGTTCACATTACAACAACGAATGCGGCATCTAACGCGTCCGTGAAGTGACCCACATGTGCACAAAGCACAAATTGCTTTCCGCGCCTGTTTGTGTTGTCGAACAATGGTGACGTTTGTCGCATATTGATGATGTATAGGTCGGATGAACGCGACCTGAGCGTCCTCACTGCAGTCACATCAGATACATACATATATGATGTATATCCACATACAAAAGAGGCCTGGGTCAGATTTTAAAAAAAAATCCGAATTGCACTGTTCACACTTACATGAAAAAATAAAATATGTGTCACATATGGTTAAAAAATCGGAATTGACCTGCAGTGTGAACATAGCCTAATATAGGATAGGATAGGATACGCTATGATACAGCAGGATGGGATATGTAACACTTAATCTACGATGATATTGAATCAAAGAATTCTGCAATTATCAGTTTACCACAAGAAAATTATACAACAAAACACAATGATGAAAAACTTTGTTCTTTTTTTTTTTTCTTTTTTTTTCTATTGGAATATCTACAGTATATCTATATAAAAAGTCAGGCCAATGATGTAACACTTTATCAATACCTGCCGCTGTAAGCCCCTAGATATTTTATCCTGTTTGATTTTCTCTTCAAAGTCCACAAACTCAATAGTCTAAATGTTGTGAAAGTGTTGAAAAGCGGAGGTAAGTTCTGTAAAATAGTGAGTCACAGCTGGAGAAAAGTCCTCTTTGTTACTTACTGCACACCCTCTTCACTTTGTCAGAAAGCAACATGTGGACACTCCTCCACCTTTATCTCAAGGGGGGAGTATGGTTTCTCAATTATCCCTGTTTGGCTATCCCCTTCCGACCTGTGGCTGTATTTACGCGAACGCCCATTTTATCCATGGCTTTTAATGGCATATAAAAAAATCACTTCCCCATCAAAATGCCCTCTCCTAATAGCTTTTCAGAGTTGTTTGGGAGCTGTTTGGGTTTGGTCATTAGTGGACCGTGAGTGTGTGTGTGCGTGTGTGTGTGTGTGCATTTTGGACCCGGCTAAGAGGCGCTGCTGGGTCGTCCTAGGTGGGGAAGAGGCTGGTGTGTGTGAGAGTATATATGGAGGAGGGGTAGTAAGGGTGCATGCATGCTGTGCCCATAAGGGTGGGGTTGGTGAGGGTTTGGGAGTGTGTGTGGTGCAGCACTTAGGCCATGCTGGGCCTGATGGGAATGCCAGGCCCCCACACCACTTCCCAAATCACTAATGGAGCATCT
Organism: Xyrichtys novacula; assembly: GCA_962446985.1. Lineage (NCBI taxonomy): Eukaryota > Metazoa > Chordata > Actinopteri > Labriformes > Labridae > Xyrichtys > Xyrichtys novacula. Next base: position 16,365,460 of record OY660874.1, on the reverse strand, counting down.
TTGGGCACACGAACAAACACACAAACACACACACAACTTTCACATACATGTGGACTCTGACTCAGACTTAAGTCAAGAACACACTGTTCAGTTCATTCCAAGTAAGAAAGAGATGACAAACAGGCTCATGAAAGGCTAAGATCAGGCATGTGACACCTTCCGCTCTTGAACCTTCTTGTCCTTTGCTGGTGGACAGATTGCAGGCATGTGTCAGTGTTTTCTCTTTGCCATCACAAGTCTTCAGTCATTCAGACATGTTGTTTAGCTGCATGCTGTATTTTATCTGACCTACTTTTCTTTTCTTGGATATATTTAAATGCACATTACATGACATAAACTTGAGGACAAAAATAGTAGTCTAGATCTTCTTGTTTTCTTATTTTTGGACATTTTCACCATCTTGTATTTGATGCATGTTCATGTTTAAAAAGTTATAATGCCATATTTCAGGATTAAAAAAAGGGATAAAAAGGGACCATCTATACATTATTTAAAATCCTGTTTAGCTTTTATAAGCACTTAAATAAGCGTTAAAACCAAATCATGACAGGCTGTAATGTTTGCAGAGAAAAGAGCAGCTTCAGGTGTTTTCTCCTGTATATTTTCTGTCATTTAAGGTCCTCTGAGGAGTTAAATTGCTTTTAGAGTAGTGTCACTCTTATATTAATGCCTACCTCTCTAAATCAAATGAGATTATCGGTTCTTTCTTTACACTGCATTTTAGTGTTAGTGTAATTTAAGTATCTGATTTTTCCTTTTAAAAGCCAAGCCGATCTTTAGCTGAGCGGTGTGACATGAATTGGGAAGTAAGAGGATATTTTTTCTTCACACAGTGTTTTGTACTTGATAGTGGAGCAGAATTGGCAAAAGAAACACATTTCCTGCAGAAACAAGAGATAAGAGATAAACCAAACGCATGTTTGTGTTATTCAGATATTCACCGGGCTGCAGGGCACACAACACAACATGACACCAGGGTAACTTTACACCAGTATGTCTGGTTGCCTTTTGTGTAAGAGTTACAAAGTTTTGTCATTATATATTAAAGTACAAATACATGCAGTCCCTTATTCCCTCTTTTGTGTGTGTATGCTACAGTCAGTATCAGTAAATGGTTACTATTATATTAAACCAGAAGATGATGCTGATTTTCACAACGCACATCTATTAAAAAATACAAACAAAGAGCACATCTGCAACCTCATGCTCCTGTTAAATTCATCATTTTGTTAAATAAACTTCACTAACTTATTCTGATTTGATGTAACGCCCGCAGAAGAACGTGAGAATCACACTGTGTTATGAGTAATGTAGTTCCAGTCATGTTATGTATCCAAGAGGGGCTGTAATCTGGAGAGGATAGGAAAGAGTCTTGTTTAGCTGGTAAGAAGTCCTGCAGTAAACTTAAAAAAGCGTACCAGCCAACTTAAGTACCTTTTTGCATAGCGACACATTTTATCCTCACTCTGCATCCTGTGATAAGTTCTCTTAAAGAAAATTAGCACTGAAAAAGGAGATCTGTATTCAATTTATCAATGTACAATTTAGCTAAAGCTACACCTATATAACAGTGAGTGACAGAGGTGCTCATGGGAAATGCAGTCCTCTTCCTTCAAAACAAACAAACACAAGTTTATTCACCAGATTGAATGCAACAACAACACTCTTCTCACACAAGGTCTTTCAGTGAGAGGGTTTTTCACCGTATTGTCTGCTGACAAATAGATAAATGAGCATAAGCACCTGCTACAAAACATATTTAAATCATTTATTACTGCTTTTCAACGCTAAATGAAGGGTAATGTGTCAGAGTAAAAAAGTCAAAGCTCAAATACAACCTTTCTGATGCATATTTATCTTGTTTTTGTTGAATGGAAATGAGATTTTCTTTTAGTTTTTATACATTGATGCCCTCAGGCAGCAGTAAAGCACCAGTGATCAGATTTATGATTGACTCTTTATTGGTTCTGACAGTTCCTCTGATGATTTAATACCAAATTAATGCTATTAATGGAAAAATCAGCTGCACAAATAAGAAACTCAGTGAAGTTGGTTTTTCTGGGTTAATCTGATGAAATCTTTCAGCCTCGCTCTCTTTCCAACACGTTTGACTGGCGGTTTTTCACAAACCAAAGAATCTCTCCATCATCTGACTTCGGTTCCAGCTCATGCGCTGCTTGTTTCTCTTGGAGGGCAAAAGATTTCCTTTGGCCACGGGTGAGGGGGGGTAGAGCGGTGGGGGCTTTTCTCTCCGGGAGCCGTCACAGTGGCCTCGTACACCGGGCTGAATTTAAAGAGGCAGGTAAACTGCTGCTCGCTCCAGATTAACAGAGCCATATATTCAGCCTGTCTTTGGCTTTTCTACCCTCCTCCCTTTCCTCCTTTTCTCTGTTTCTCCATCTCTCGCTCTTTTTTCCTCTCTGCTCGCAGTTTTTTCTCGGCCTGTAGAAAACGTCTGGGGGATCGATAGGGCTCTCCCGCTGTAGTGACTCGCAGCTCTAATGAATCAGGCCTATGTGTTTGTTAAGTAGACAAGGTGGTGAAGCAGCGCTGGAGGGAGTTTGTCTTTGTGTTTTATCTGGTCACAGCGCTACCTTCACTGTTGAATCAAGATCCTCACATTCACCTTTGACCTTTTCTCCTTTTACGTTGAAATGTATTTGTCTAAACTAGAAGACATTATTAAAATGTGAGCATGTTTGTTCCTCGTTGCTATCTGAACTGACTCTGTTTCTGTCATTTTCACCAGTCAAGAAAATCTGAAAATAACCACTCCACATAACTATTTATTATCCCTGCCAACATTTGCCTCTGTGCTGGAGTCCATCCTGAAATCCTCTTGTGCACTGTGCACTGAAATCAAACGCCTGAAAAACCTCCCAAATTCACCCGAGACCCGCTTCAACATGAAGCCTCTTTCTAAAAAAGAAAAAGGGAGAGGGAGGAAAAAAAAAATCTGAATTCTTGTGTTTTTCTCGCAGCTTAAACCGTATCTCTCCAAGGTCGGACAGTGAGACTGTGGGAGGCTGTTTGTGTTAAAAGCAGGATGGCTTGTATTTCCTCTTCTCCTTCCTCCTTCTTTTTTTTTCCTTTTTTTTTTTCTTTCACCACAAGGAAAGCTGTCCAAAAAAAAAGAGGCTTTTTATCGCTGATGGCTAATAGTCATAAATTTGTATTAAATATGTCCTTTATCGATTGGCCTTGTTGGATGAATACAATTAAAGAGACGGCGCTGAGTGCTTCCCACCTGGGAGCAGAGGGATGGAGGGATTCAAAGAGGAGGGGAGGAAAACAAGTGAAAGAATAGACGAGCAAAAAGGTTTTTGGCAGCAGCTCGGCTCCTCGCTCGAGTCACAGCTTGTCCACATGTTGCCGCAAATGTGTGTGTGTGTGTGTGTGTGTGTGTGTGTGTGTGTGTGGGCAGTCAGGGTGTGTGTGGCTGTTTGTAGTGATTCATCGTGCTCCTCTTCTTTTTCCCTTATCCCCCTCTATGATTCCCCCTCTCCTCCTCTTTTTCTCTGCTGTTTTTTTATTCCCAAATCAAGAGAGGGAGTCAGAGGAAGGAATGTGGAAAAAAAAAAAGAAAGAGGGATTGAGGGTGGAAAGAGAGAGGACGGAAACAAACAGGACAGGACAGCCACCTGTATGCAATGTTGATGGACAGATGGAGGGATGAAACCGACTGGGCGGAGGAGGGATTAAACGAAGAGAGGAAGCAAAGAACGGTCTCTGTGTGTGTGTGTGTGTGTGTGTGTGTGTGTGTGTGTGTGTGTGTGTGTGTGTGTGTGTGTGTGTGTGTGTGTGTGTGTGGGCCTCAGGCCAGCTGAGGTGTTTGCTCAGCTCAGAGTGATCTCCCACTGTGGTCACTGCAAGACACACACATATACACACACGCACGCACACACACACATACACTTAAACACACACACACACACTGATGACTGAATTGTCCTGCTTGGCAGCTGTTGCAGGTCCCTGTAGATCACTCAATACCAGACTGGCTTTGTGTATGAATGTGTGTGTGAGTGTGAGTGTGTGTGAGTGTGAGTCTTTAGTGACCACCAGCCTCTTGCTTGTGGCACTAAAGAAAATCTGCTTCCTCTCAGCGTGTGCTCTTGTCCCATCAGGGATTTGTGTGTGTGTGTGTGTGTGTGTGCGCGCGTGTGTGAACTTTCAGGAAAATCAAAAGTTGCTGTTTTAGTTAAAATGGCGCTCTCCTTTTCGTCACTTTTTGTAACTCGGGCTTTAGACCTCTGATTTTATCCATGCTGTTGGACTGAAACTGAAAACTGAGGTCTTTTTAACAATTTAAAATTTGTTTCTAAATGTTTTATAAATTTTCTAAATATATCTTTTCATCAAACATAGTTTTGAATTATTCTCTGTAATTTAATTGTGGGAGACAGTCCTCTGAAGAGCTCTCAGGCCAGGGGACACTGATGCTCTCCACTTCTGAAACTTGTTATTTTATGAAACCATTTGAAGTTTTTCAGTGATTTTGTCGTTTCTGAAAAATTTAACTAGTGGCGTCACTTTCACAACATTACTTGGAGACAGTCCTGACCTTTTTTGTTTTCCATGAAGACTGCCACACAATCAATTATCTTTTACTTTATAATCAAATCTACATTATTATCCTCTTTTTTCCTCAGACAGATTTAAGCAGCAGCTTTATTATTTTCAGAACTTTTATTGTTTAGTTGTAAATGCGGTGTCCATTATTCTTGATCGGTCAAGAGGCAGAAAAACCATGAAAAAAAATTAACTGTCAAATCAATTTTTAAATCAAATCCTCCTGAAGATTAGATTGTGTCTCTAAATATTCCTTATAAACACATTTAAGTGGCGTAGAAGTCATTCATAATTACAGAAAGTGATGTGTAATCAGGAGATGAAATGTAAACTTCCTAATTTTCACAACACTACTGATGCTAGAGGTAAAGATGCTTAAAAGTACACCATGTGCGGTCATGTTAGGGGTCTGTATGTTTGCCAAGAGCAAGAGGTCAAGCAGGAAAACACTTTGAAACAGCTCAATGTGTATCAAAACACGAACAGGTTCTCTGTTTCCATCCTGCCCAACCTTTTTTTCCTAACTGACAGATAATTTGTCTCACCAAGAGTTTTAAGTTTGTCTTCAGAGAACATGTTATTTAAAACTGATCATGTTTGTTCCTCGTTGCTGTCTTAACTGCCTTTATTTCTGTAGTTTTCACCAGTTAAGATAATCTGAAAACAACCAGTCTACATAACTGTTTATCATCTCTTGATCACTTGAGGTTGTGCAGCAGCGTTGCGTGCATGTTTACATTTTACAGTCATGTGACACACACATGTAAAGTCATCATTTTTTTGTCCTTAAGTGATTGGCTGCATTGAATTGAAAGCATATATATTTTGTGCTTCAGGCACATTTCAGCTGCAGTTGTCAAATGAAATATATATCATTCAGCTAGAGTAACAAATGACTGACATGCTCATTTAAGCAGACACTTGTATTCAACATAAAAAGAAGCTCCTGAGGTGGAAGAACATTTTATGCACAGAAAACCATGCAGCAGAGTTTGATGAAAAATGTCATAAATGAGATTCCTGTATGACTCTCATTGAGATAGATATAAAAAAACAACCTGAAGTGACCATCAAAATCTGATGACAATCTGCAACAGATAAAGAGATGAAAGCTCCTTTATCCCGGGCTTTACGTTTGCTGACTCATTCAGCACTCTGTGTGTCTGTGTGCGTATTTTTGTGCGAGTGTGTGTGTGTGTGTCTGTGTGCGCACAGGACCAAGTTTCCTCTTTCAAACCCCGCTCTTTCTCTCTCTGGCTCTCTCTTTGCTCACATAAGTGTTGTAATTTGGATGCTCTGTAATTTCACCATGGTGGTTTGGGGTTAAGTGGAGGCTGTCCCTGCCATTGTGAGTACCGGCCTTCCAAATGGACACACACATTCACTCGTGCGCACGTGCACACACACACGATCATTGCTGCATTGCGCTTGGATGCTTCTACAAAGGCCGGTCCATTTAATTACATTTATAAACACAGTTTAAGGGCCCTGGCTGTGTCATTAGAACAGACTTTACGAGATACATTACTCTGTGTGTGTGTGTGTGTGTGTGTGTGTGTGTGTGAGAGAGAGAGAGAACGACAGAGAGAGAGAGAGTGTGTGTGTGTGTGTGTGTGTGAGCGTGTGTGCGACAAAGAAAAGGAAAGGAAACTTTGTCACATGGCAGCTATAATGGGTGATTGGATGGACACTAAAACACACCAACACACTTACACACACTCATACACACACACACACACAAGTAAATTACTGGTGAGAGAGTTGCAGATAGCACAGTCTGTAGCCCAGCAGGGGTTCCAAACACAGAGACAGAAGGTATTGATATATCCCACACACACACACACACACACACACACACACACAGAGACACACACACACACAGGGACAGACGGTATTGATATTTTGCCCATCAGCCTAGGGTGTGTATCTGTATTCAGCGGGCTCACACAGATACACACACACTGTCGCACACACACACACTCACGCACTCAGCATGAAATCAGACAGGCTCAATAATCCATTGTTGTTTTTGATAATTCAAATACGTTCATAGTCCTTTTTCTTCCTCCATAAAAATACCAGATCATTATTGTCAGGCTTTCGGGAGTCTTTTTTTTTTTGTTGGTAAAAACTGTTTGTATTTGATGAAGTATTAAGGCTGTTTTTTAACCAGTTGTAGTTTTTCTTTTCACCTTGAATTTCAATACCTGCACTCCTAACAACTTTTAGTCGATAAAACTGCTTCCTTTTAAAGACAAAGAGAGGAGTTTTTTCAAGTGCCTTTCCTACACAAAGCTTCGTTTTGTACAAAAGCTCATCCTCCGCTGGTTGTATTGATCCCATCAGGACTCTCAAGTCTTTGGAAGCTGTTCAGTACTTTTCAGTCCGCATACCTGTTTTCAGCTCAACTTTTTTAATATCTTGTTTATTTGTCAGAGCATTACCGCCTGTCCAAACACTCCACGAGATTTAGTTTTGTAGAAACACACCATCCCCTCATTTTGTGTAGAAACTACTTCAGTTTTAAGAGTTGTTTTTTTGGCTAAAGTTATCAGACATTAAGAACAGCAATTTGTGCTGATAAGTGGCAAAAGTAAACCCTTTTGTGGTCTGGAAATGCTCAGTTTGCCAAATTATTCTTGGGGGTGTCAGCAATGGTTGGATCCAAAAGAGCCCATTGAAAGCAACTGCACAAACAAACAACCAATTGGCATGAAATGGAGCGGATACCAACGGAAATGTAAATGAACACCAGGATGCAGAAGAAAGAAACGCACCTTTCTCACCAATGAACACCGCATTTGCAGTCGTTTAGGTCTTGTTTTAATACAAATACATAATCTGACATGTTTGAAACGGCCATCATTAACACACCATCCAGTGTTGGGAGCTACCATCTGTGTTTTTAGGAACAAGCTGAAGTGGTTCTCTTACGTTGTCATCTTAAATGAAGGATTGTGATTGGGTTGGTACATCTGCTGTCAACGAAAGCTGTTGCAGATGTTCATTGGGGCAATGCCAGACCAATGAAAGGGTAGATTAACTCTAAAAAGGATTACAATGCAACCATTTCAACTATTATCCTGGCTGCAGAATTAGGCCCAATCTGATGGCAGTGGACCTCATTCTTCTGGTGGTCATTTTCTTGAGACGTCATGCTCAGGGTTAGGAGCTCAGCAAACCTCCATAATCTGGCATACTGTGGTCATGTCACAGTTCCCAGCCCCAAAGACCATAAATGGTTAAAATAAAGTGAGAGATTGAGCCATAGTTAATGTTAAAGGCATATTTGACAGCCTATTGGCTAAATCAGAACACAGCTGACTTTATCAGTTAGCTTCTAAATAGTAAGCAGTTGTTTGAGCACTCACTTACCAATCAGGCAGTGCAGTGTAAACATTTATCTCTTAAGCGTTGCATAAAATTTTACCCGTAAAGGATACATCAACTCTCCAAAGCAACGATTCTACGTTTTGTGTTTTCTTGGAAAGCTGACAGATGTCGGTGCTTCGCCTTTGCTCAAAGAAGTCGTGTCATTCTTAAATAAATGAGGGTGGACAAATAATAGAGCATCCCAAAAAAATCTGGGAACAAAACTATCTGTATTTGCACATTGTAGGGTGGTTTCTGTGGTGTGTCCATCTTCTTTTATGATTGCCCTTGTATCAAGAGTGGCACACTCTGCTTGTACCTGCAGCATTTGAGGAAGTCGCTTTGATCTAGCCTGCGACCTATCAGAAGTAATAGAGGCTGATTTTCCTCCGAGCAGAACCCTGTCTTTATTCATGTTGTTGTGTGACTGCATGGCTCCTTTCACTGAAGGGACAGGACCCCTGTTTGCTGTCCAGTTAGCAAAGAAGCTGTAGAGGTGGAGGTCAATTCAGATACAATCTCTCTGCACCTTACTTACCATGTTGGTTGAATTTTGTGCAAAATGTGGATTTTCCAGTAATAATTTTAGGGGCTTCTGACCAAGTGAACAATATTTTTGTCCTATTTTAAGGCAGATGTCAAAACAGATTTGCCTTGAAATTGACCTCCATGCATTTCCTTTTAATTTGGCCAACACAGTTTTTTCCCACATACAATATAAGCCTAAGGGTTACTGAATTTCCCTAACTCCAACAAGAACATGCAGTTCTGAATTTAAAACATTAAAAAAAAAAGATGTAATCAGTGTAACAAGCTTTTCACATGACAACAATGATATGGATAAGTGCTTTTGGGAAGTATAACTGAATGTTGGGATGGAAGCAGAAAGCCACAACTGTTGCACTTAAGTGGGTGATGATGGAGGAAGGCAGGGAGGAGGGCTGGAGTATGGCAGAGGGGTCGATAATGTTTGTGTCCTGGAGAAACCATTTCAATTTTTTTTTTTTTACTGGAACAGATGGCTTATGAAAGAGTTTTTATTGGAGTTTTAGTATCAGTTACAATATGAATGTATAGAAGCAGCCATGGGACCTTTTAGTGGAGTATGTCACTGAAGACACACATGGACTTGAACGAGGAGAGGACAGATTGATGACTTTATTTACCCATTTTCACATCATTAATACTGTAAAATGAGACAACACATGACGATCTGTGAAGGCTTTCGAACTTGCAATATTGTAAAATGAGATTGGAAACAGTTCAGATGGACATGTGAGGCGCAGAACATTACTTTTACTTTTTATCAGTCAATAGTCAGCTTCACTTTCTGCTGTGATAATGTTGTAAATGTTTTTTCCTTTCTACATAAGGTCAGAGGTCAGGCTAATACCAAAGTTGGCTGATTATCAGTTAGCTCCTTCGTAATATTTTCTTATGTGTGATGTACTGTTACCAGAGGAGGGTTGAATGATCTTATTTACCGAGAAGTTCCTTTTCAGAGGAAGGGTAAAACTGATTTCAGTCGGCACCACTTTTGTCACAGAGAGTGAATTGGTTTTAAGCAATAGTTTATACTCTGTGGTTTAGTGGTGTGGTTCGCCAAAGCCTAAAGCAGGATACAGCAAAGAGTGGCTATTAGTGACACTGGTGAAATCACATGGTGACATTTGCTGGTTGAGTGCAGAGAGGGAGATTGGCTGAACTGTCAGCTGATGTCCTGTGGGCTGAGCTTGACTTCTTGGCCTGCCTGGACTAACACCGAACCATCTTGTCAAATTACAGGATTAAACTCATGGTTTATTCCCCCGCTATGACAGCTCGGCAAGTTTTTTTTCTTCTTTTTTTCCTACATAAAGGTCAAAGGTCGAATTGATACAAAAGCAGGGAACACCAGAATTAGCCTTTTTTGTGGTTAAACATAATTTCCTATCTCTTAAATGTTGTTCTAATCTGTCCTTCTTTAATTTAATGACTGTGACAAATTAAGATTATGCTTTTAGACATTTTTACACATGCAGTTTGAGTGAAGACTAAGAATTCTCCTTTCAGGTAAATCAGGAGGTGATCAGGGGCGAGCGACTATGCCCAGATGTAAATATAAGCGGCAGATTCTGAAAGCCTGAAGCTCAGAGAGAAATCCCAAATTGTATTAAGGGACATTGTCCCTCACTCCCAGTATGCGTACCTAATCCTGTTTCAGCAATGTTCCATTACCTCAATTACTATCATCTCACCCAGAGGTGGACCCGGCCAAGGACACCACCGGAGAGCCAGCGATGGGTGGAGAGGATAGAGGGGGGAGGGAGGGAGGGAGGGAGGGCAGTGAAGGAGTGAGTTCTTCCAACAAAGAAAGTAGGATGGAAGAGGAGAGACTGGAAATAACTGAACAGAGGACAGAAGGGTAAAGGGAGAAAAGTTAGGAAAGAGAAATTATCACAATGTCAGTGCAGGGGAACAAATTAAGGTTATTGAAATTATAATATAAATAATTTAGAGCCAGTGAGATAATAAGATACCTGTCTGAGCCGAGAGCAAAGTCCTGGCATCTGTTTTTATTGTTACAATGAGTAGAAGAGGGGTGCAATGGTGACTTCATATATATGTGAATATGAAGGTTTAAAGACACAAGAATGTGTTTTATTAAAAAGGTGTTAAAACAACAACCTATCCCAATTGAAATTAAGAGCTAGTTTTATCATTACCGTAAACTCAAACTGATTCATATGACACTTTTGAAATGAACATGAGCAGCTAAGGACATCTATGGTATAGAAAAGATGGTGCAGCAGCTGGGACACAGCAAACACATTTTTGTCTCCATTTCACTTATAGATAACGCAAAAGGCAGCTATCGCACTGACCCAAAAAAAAAAAGATCAAAATCCACAAGTTTAAGGTGAAAATAAACCTCTATTCGTATTCTCATTAGTTTTGCACTCTGCCTACAAAGCAATGAAAGAAAACCAGAGTTTAAAGTGATTAGTTAATGCACCGTGACCCAAATCTAAGCCTGCATTTGTTCATTAATGTAGTTTAAATGGCGTCTTCTGTGTCAGTGCATTTTCTCTGTCCTGAATGTACAGTGTGTCTCCTCAGTTTGGTACCTTGGCTTTATTTCAGCTCCTTTGACAGCCATTGGATCAGAGTGCTACTTCCTTTGGAGAGGGATGGATTGAGCCAGGGGAAGCTGATGCACGCACGCTCACACACACACACACACACACACACACACACACACACACACACACACACACACACACACACACACACACACACTGTTCTAAGGCCTGCGTGCACACACACACACACACCTGCAGGGACACACACAAAGGAGTCGTGAAACATGAGCCAAGCTGCCTCACTGACTCGCTCTCCCATCTAGCGCCACATAAGTGTCCAGGCAATGCCCTTGGCTTAATAGGGCTTAATGCCTGTGCTTGTCACTGTAGCATGGCTGGTATTGAGTGTTAGGACATTTCTGAAACTCTGTGTGTGTGTGTGTGTGTGTGTGTGTGTGTGTGTGTGTGTGTGTGTGTGTGTGTGTGTGTGTGTGTGTGTGTGTGTGTGTGTGTGTGTGTGTGTGTGTGTGTTCTTAGGAGTCTCACTAGAAGCTGTATGGCTTTGACATTTACCCCAGGTAAAAGAACCGGATGCTATTATTTACCCCAATCCCTCCTTCCTCTTCCTCCTTTAACAGTCCTGTTGAATCCCTGATTTCAAAGCTGCAGCCTGTATTTGTCACCACCATCTAACTTAAAAAAGAGGGATTACCTCTCACATCTCATCGCTCTCTTTCCTCTCCTCTGACTCTATCTATCTTCATCTCTCCTGGTCTCCATTCTGCTTTCTCACTTCATTTTTCTACCTCCCAGTGGTGGAGAGTTTGCCTAATGAAGTGGCTGATGGGAGTATATTACAGAGAGACAGAGTGGAGCGGTCGCCTACTCTAAAATCCATTAACCTTACAGTTTCAATCAGCATGCAGACAAGTCTGAGCTACGAGTCAAAGAGGAGCGTATTAGCTTAGGAGTTACACTAGGGTGGCTTCTACTTGTTTTGTTCAATATTTTGCCCAGAGTTTAGTCTGAAATCATAGATCTGTTTTTTTCCTCAACATTTTGCAATGCCACACTAGATAATAAGTGCTATTTCATCATTTATTTTCCTTGTTAGTCCGATCAGAGCTTTTGAAGTAAAAATTGAAGCTCAATTCAGTTCAGCACCAAGCTTTCACTCTCCTGTGAACTTTTTCAAAGAGAGCACAGTTCACTGAAGAACCTTAAGCACATCATTATTACTATTATTGGTACTATTAATGCTCCGTCTTGTGGCACACTGGAACCTTTGTGCAGATTGCATTACATTTGGACAATTACAACAGTTATTCTCATCTGTCTGCCACAAAAATGACATATTTTTGAAAAATTAATGTTGCATTTAGGATATGAAACTCTATTTTGTTATAGCTGGTGGTTGTTGTTATTTATTTTCATTTATGCAGACAGTTGTTGATCACATTAGCCAAGAAAACAACTGCTGCGAACTGCTAAATGTTACCTGATGGAATAGGATTTTTGGCCTATTGTATCTGACCAGAAATGCAAACTATGAAGTTGTCTCAGCTGATAATAACAACCATTTCTAACAAATTGCAATGTTCTGTTTGTGCAAACCTTTGAGTGAGAAAGGCAACAACTCAGTGAATAAAGATGAATACATTTGGATATTCATTACTAAGGCAATTCCCCTCATTACTGTTATTTTTTATATTTCTTCACTGCAAACTGGAGCACTCCTGCGCATGCAATGATGTATTTTTTATATTTAGGTCTTCATTCAGCCTCTTGACCATCAAACTGAGCAAACTCAGTGGATTTATCTCAGAAATCCATAATTCTATGGTCAAACCTCTGTCACTGACATTGTGGATCAGACTGTGAATGTATGTAGTGATCACATCAGACAAGGCAGTTCAGGATACGTCTGTAAATGATGTCTGAAAACTCATCCAGTGTTATAAATTTACAGATTTTAAAGCTTTAATAAACTTTCTGCAGGCCTAAATCTAAACTACGACATTTAGCGCTAATGATAGCTGCAGCTCTTTCTGCTTCATGTTGCTTCAATACACCTTAATTGTAATGGTAACTTTTCAGGTGACTTCATAGAGTTGTTGTTTTAAACCCTGACCAAAATATTTGCTTTAATAGGCTGATCACTTCATGGACAATATAAATCTTGCATTCCTATATTTTACATTCATAAACAATGACATAAACTGTTTTTCTTAGTGTCTTTTCTGTATAAAGGTGTGGATGATATTAAAAATGGTTCCGTCTGAATGACCAAGAAAACAGCAATCACACTGCCTCTTTCCAAAGCTAAAGACAGACTTCACACAATGTATCTAGTAAAAGAGGAGTAAGACTGCCCCAGTGCTGGATAAACAACAATTTCCACTGTACTTGTAGTGGAAAAACAACCCATCACCTCACCAAAGCAAAGGGGAGAAGTGCAGAGCTTTCTACCATCAGTGTTGTCAGTGTCCAGGAAAAGAGAGGAAAAAACTGATGAATAAATAAATAAAGCCTCTCTGGTCCTGATAATGCAAATGATATTCACAGGTTAGATCCTGTGCAGGTGGCCACAATTAGTGGTAATTTGTGCCGATTTTAATGATCCATAATTTAGCTGCCTCTCCAAACTGTTGGTCATGTGGGATAAGTGTGTGTGTGCAGAAAGAGAGACGGGAGATGGGAGGGACAGTCAAACAGAAGGAGGAGGAAGGAGTGCTTGGTTTCAGCTGTAATGTGAACCCTACAGTGAGGGCAGAACTACATTTCTTTTAAAATACACACACAAACAGAAGCACATTCACAAATGTTCTGACAGCAGATACTGTTTGTACTGAATCTGTTTTTTTCCTCATTTAACCTCTTTGACTCTCTCTTACTGGCCATTAAGGGTAAATTGCAGTACGCAGATGTATAAAAGCTTTCGTGTAAACCATGACATCCTTTTAGTATCACTTTTAATTTGTCATATTTGTTCTGCCGGTAATTAGCAGGCGGTATTTTCAGATTTTTGTGTATTTTTGCAGCCCACTTTACCTGTTTACATGTTAATGGAAGGTTTTGCAATTTATTGTTCACGACACGTTACAACAAAATAGCTTGGCATAAAAAATCATCTCATAGAGATAATTAGCAGCAATATTTTGATCTCCAGAATGACACCTGTTTATTTATTTTGACTTTAATAATATTGCACACATTTTAGTTTATTCTACAAGACGACCTTTAACATTTTTGCATGTTTTATCTCTTAAATGTTAACAAAAAAAATATGTTTTGAATTCAGATAGTTCTATTTTGCTGAATTTAGCCTGATTCACTGACATAGACTTGAGGAAAATTTTAAGGATTTGTTTATGGATGGAAGAATCAGCAGGACAATATCCAGAGTCATTGTCAAGGGTGGCATGGCCCGTCCTTTTAGGCCACCCCAGGGGCTTGTGAGAAGTTTAAAATAGTCTGATTGGCTTTTTTTTCTTTCTTTTTGAGTTGGACTCTTGTGACAATTAGTTAATTAGGAGTATGTTTCAACAGAATGCTTGTAGCTGTATTCATTTCTAAAATATAATTTTTTTGTACGATTGTGCTTTTATAAAGTTGAAAAATACTTTTTACATAAGTTCTATTTCACATCTGAAATAGAACAAAATTCACATGAAAGCCTTTCTTTGTTATACAAAATGAACAAGACCATCAGTAAGAGGATTGATAATTCTTATTTTGTCACCTTTAATGCCTGAAATTGTTGCAAGGGGCGAAGTGTCAGTGAAACAGCTGAAGGAAAAAGCCCTGTTTTTACATTTTCTTAAGACACATAAGATACCCACAATAACTGAGTTATTTGACTGTCAAGGTATGATGATAAGCAGATAAGCAAAGACTGCTCCATCCACAGGTGACACAGGAGTGGACACAAACCAAAAGTTCCTCACAGGAGCTTTAATATGAATAAATAATTTATTGACAAAACTTTAACATCTGTACAATACTTGAATGTAACATGAGTTGTGATTAGTTGGGACAGAAAGGGTAAAAATACACACATTTCTTGCTACTCCTGTGAACTTGTGCTCTATGGCTCCAGCCACCCCAACCCTAAATGTCAATAACATTTACAAAAATGTTTGTTTCTCATTAATAAGATTTGGATAAAAAAAGAATAACAGTGACAATACTGTTTCCGATATCAAAACAAGGCAACAAAAATGTGAATTTCGATGATTGTTGGTTAAATTTAACAACACAACTCTCAGTCCTTTAAGAAAGATAGGACAAAAACAAAGAGAATAAAGTCCTCTGGGTTCGACCACTTCATCTTCATCTAGAGAAAGAACTATCTAAATTTAGGACAGAATAGAGTTGTGTTTATTTGAACAACAATCAAAAAAGTCTCTCTTGAAAATAAGCATTACTTACACTATTTATACTGTACCACATGAACAAATACAGTCGCCACCAGTCAGCAAGTCAGTTAACCAATAACTCTCACAGCTTACTAACCCTGCAGAGGCAGATGTGTGCTTTTAGTCATATGTAGTGTTGATTTTTTGTAAAATTACTAAGACAAAAACTGAAGACTAAAATCTGGGACTGCTCTCTGTAGCAATTCTTCCTGTAATATTTCTTTTCCCAGAACATATTTCAGCCCTCTTTGTAGCTTCAAGCATATGTTTTGTGAAAAGATAGCTGTAAGGCCTTGATGTTTGCATGTAGAAGTTTTGGTTGTGATGGTTTAAAGTGTCAGCTAAATGCAGGAAATGTGGCATTGATGTCTAAACTTCTTGTTCAGCTGCGTGTGTTTCCATCTGTGCCATGGTGCATGAAGTGTAACTCTGCTTGTTCACTTTGTCTAACGCATCCACATCGCGCACTGTGCTTAACAGTGGAAGGCTCTGAATGGCACTGATGGGGGTTCGTGTGTCATCTAATCTTGTAAACGAGCTGATGGCCGTCCGTTCGGTTCCCTAATGAGATTACACATGCACTGCAGGTCCCACCACAGGTCATCATCGCTGAGGCCATTCAAAGGCAATTATTGTTTTAAATGTTCCTCTTGTTGCCAGCCCAAAGTGACTCTGCATGCTTCATTGAGGAAGGAAGAAGCTTTGAGGCAGATACAAAACCCGTCGTTTTCCCTCTTCAGTCGGAGTCTAAATGTTTTTTACCCTCCCACTGTTTTACTTTCCTCCTTAGGCGGCTGGAGTTTTCTGTTTTGTCTACATGAAGAGGGAGTGGGTATGAGTTTGTCTGTGTGGTGATCAGTGTTGGAGAGCCACATAAGGGACTTAAAATGGTGCATGACTACAGTTTGTAGGCATGTGTTGCCAAAATGCTTGCATTTTCAGGAGATACAGTGACTCACCAATTTCCAACTCCATGATAAAAAAGTCAGATATTATTTTTCATGTTTTTATGCAGTTGCTCCAGAAACAATGAGGTTGTAATTGTATGATCGTCTCCTCACCCACCTGTCTTTGAATGTGTATTTGTCAGCTGGCCTCTGCTTTGGTAGATCAGTGGGAAGTGTCAGTCCGCTGGGATAGCCCTGGTTCTTTGTTCTCCTGCTGACAATGGAAGACTCACAGTCAGTCTAAGGGGAGATATTATGTCCCAGAGCAGTCTGGAAGAAGAAAAAAATACATACACATGCACTCACCCCTTCTCACATGGTACTCATGTGGGGCATGACCTCAATAAGGGTTTCTGTTGTATTAACTGAGCTTCGACACCATGTGCCGACCACTTTTAAAAACTGTAACAGTTAGGCCCGAGGTTCAAATAAAAGATTGGTTCAGCCAAGTTGAAAGAGTTGTCATAAATGGGTTTCATTGAGCACAGAGTGGTGTTCATGCTCAGCTGTGTGAAAGTTACCAAATAACATTTAACTGATATAAAATTAGTGCCTTTGCAGCTACACAAACAAACTTTGATCTTTGCTGATGCACAAAGTGTTTTTAAATGAACTTTCTCCTAACTGAATTCTCTTTTCTGTCTACACAGGTAAGGAAGAGCCGACCACCTACACCTGCACTACATGTAAGCAGTCATACGGCAGCGCCTGGTTCTTGCTGCAGCATGCCCAGAACACCCACGGCTTCCGTATCTACTTGGAGAGTGAACATGGCAGCCCTCTCACCCCACGCATGGGTGGGCCGTCCTCCCTGGGCGGTGGAGCAGACTGCCCCTCTCAGCCTCCCCTTCATGGCCTCCATCTGCCTCCCGATGCAAGCCCCTTCAACCTTCTTCGCATCCCTGGCTCGGGCTCAGGTGGAAGAGACAGTGTTGGAGTAGGGGGTGGAATTGGTGCCGGTGGCGCTGGCGGGGGCCATCATCAGCGTTTCCCTCCCACACCGCCCCTCTTCAGTCCCCCTCCAAGGAACCACCTGGATCCCCACCACCTGAGCCCAGAGGAGCTGGCGCTTGCAGCCCACCACCCGAGTGCCTTCGACAGGGTGCTGCGCCTCAATCCTCCTCTGCCCCTAGACCCCCCTCCGACAATGGACTTCTCACGGCGGCTAAGGGAACTAGCGGGCAACACCTCAGGGTCCACTCCTCCACTCTCCCCCAGTCGGCCTAGCCCCATGCAGCGCTTGCTCCAGCCATTCCAAACAGGAGGAGGAAGTGGAAGTGCAGGTGGTGCAGGGGGAAGTAAACCTCCATACCTTGCCACGCCACCTCCTCTTCCAGGCTCCATGCAGTCACCTGTGGGTTCCCAGACTACTCCTACAACCCCTCTCCCTTCAGCAGGGGTGACACCCTCCTCCACCACTCCCTTGAAATCAAAGTGTTGTGAGTTTTGTGGTAAGGCCTTCAAGTTCCAGAGTAATCTAATAGTGCACCGACGCAGCCACACAGGAGAGAAGCCGTACAAATGTCACCTGTGTGACCATGCTTGTACACAAGCGAGCAAACTGAAACGCCACATGAAGACACACATGCACAAGTCCACCTCACCAAACACAGGCAAGTCAGAAGACGGGCTCTCCACAGCCTCCTCCCCAGAGCCTGGAACCAGCGAGCACTTAGGCAGCGCGAGCAATGCCCTGAAGTCTGTGGTTGCCAAGCTGAAGAGTGAGAATAACCGCATGCTACGTGAGAATGGGGAAGAGGAGGAGGAGGAGGAAGAGGAAGAAGAGGAAGAGGAAGAAGAGGAGGAGGAGGAGGAGGAAGAAGAGGAGGGAGAGGAGGAGGAAGAGCAGAACGGAGAGAGGGCAGCACGAAGAAACAACAACAGCTATCACTTTGGTTTGAACCTCGAAGCAGCACGGCAGCATGAGAACAATGGAGGTTTGGGAAGCCGGCTTGGAGGAGTAGCTGATGAGGGGTCCATCCCTCGCTCGCTGCCCGAGGTGATGCAGGGGATGGGCCTGGCAGCGAGCATGCAGCACTTCAGCGAAGCCCTCAATGCACACAAAAGGAACGCCATGGCCCAGGAGAACCACTTACACCACCACCTCAATCGAGAGCATCATCACAATCGTGACATGTGCGACGGGAATTCCGTTTTGGAAAGTGATCGCGGGGAAGAGGGCTCTGTCTCCACGGTGAATGGACGGGGAGCATCTCCTAATGAATCTGCCTCTGTTGGCCTCTCTAAGAAACTGCTAATGGGTAGCCCCAGCCCACTCAGTCCCTTCTCCAAACGTATAAAGCTGGAAAAGGAGTACGACCTGCCCACTCCCACAATCCCTAACACAGAGAACGTCTACTCCCAATGGCTGGCTGGCTACGCCGCCTCGCGACAACTCAAGGACCCTTTTCTGAACTTTGGGGATTCCAGACAATCGCCCTTTGCCTCATCATCTGAGCATTCTTCAGAGAATGGCAGTCTGCGTTTCTCAACCCCACCAGGGGAACTGGATGGCGGGATGTCAGGCCGCAGCGGAACAGGCAGTGGGGGCAGCACACCACACCTTGGGGGTCCTGGGCGGCCCAGCTCCAAGGACGGCCGCAGGAGTGATACTTGTGAGTACTGCGGGAAGGTGTTCAAGAACTGCAGTAACCTGACAGTGCACCGGCGCAGCCACACAGGTGAAAGACCGTACAAGTGTGAGCTGTGCAACTATGCTTGTGCCCAGAGCTCCAAACTTACTCGCCACATGAAGACCCACGGTCAGGTGGGCAAAGACGTGTACAAGTGTGAAATTTGTCAGATGCCCTTCAGTGTCTACAGTACCTTGGAGAAACACATGAAAAAATGGCACAGTGACCGTCCTTTGAGTACCGAAATAAAATCAGAGTAGAAGGCCGAACAATGGGACCTTTTTCCCCCACAGCTATGTCCGCCATTAGTCCCCTGTTTATTCCCAGCCCCTTGTAGATTTGCCCCAACCCCTGACACTCCACTTTCACCAGTCTGGTGGAAGCTTAAGACCATGTGCTCTGCACCAGCACACCCCGTTTCCATTACCCATTGAATGCATGATCTGTATCGGGGCAATACTCTTGCATTGACGCAAAACTTCGAGCCTTTCTCTTGTGCAATAATTTACATGTTGTGTACAATTTTCTTTTATGAGTTTTTCTTTTTCCATTTTTAAGAATTAGTCAGCATGCATAGTATGTTTTTGCTAATCAAAAAAAGAAAAGAACTTGTCCCTGGTTGGTTAGTTGTTGAGTAAATGTGTTGCTGTTTTTCTCTTGTTCAGTTTTTTCTTTTTATTCTTCAAAAAGAGAAAAGACAAGAAAGATACATCCATGCTGCATACATTCTGTAACACATATCATGTACAGCTTTGTTTTGTAACATGGAAAGTGAACAGTCTTTGGTTTGACCCTCTTCTTACAACCCTGGAAATGCACTTATCTTGATCTTTCTAAAAGATGCCATGTTCACACAGGGTTTTAAAAAATCATGCATTGGCTTGATAACAAAAGAAAAAAAAAAAAAGTAACGACAGCCTTCAAATTTCTTTAAAAAAGACAAGGGTGTGCTTAGATTTCAATTTGTACTATCATTTGGTAGAAGAAAAAAAAAAGAGTGCCTTTGATATCTCCAGACTGCATTGGCCACAGTCTTATCTGGTATAAGCTTGGGGTCACATTAGAAAAAGCGAGAAGCCACCCAGGAAAGGTCCTTGCATCAAGCACCTGACCGCTCAAACGAACTGTGACAACTCATGATGAAAGGTCAGAGAGTTCTTGTTAGTCATCATTTAGCTACCTAATACATGTTCAGTAGGCTATCTTTAATATGTGGATTTCATGGCAAGCATGGTACAAGCAGTATTGTGTATATCTGAATTATTTGTAGTTTTGTTTCTGGTAAGGAGGTACTTTTGAGATAAGGTAATCTGTAATGTACAATCCTGAACTTGAGGGATACGGCGCATGGTGTAGAAGTGTCATGTATCTGCATTAGCACAAACCTACAACGCTGCTTCAATACGTCAGTGTGTGGAACAATGCATAAAGTAATATATGAGCCTCAAGTGGGGCTGTCTTTATTTGAGAGCATTGAAATAACTACAAGCTAGACAGACAGAAAGCTACACAGAACATGAAGCTAAGTATGTATTAAGGGGATCAGAGGCAATCTCTTTCACTTGACATTTCTACTATCAAAACAGGGTCATTAGCTGTGAATTGCAGAAAAAAAGACAGAAAGAAATTGCAAAAATGATCTGTATTCCAGGGCTCTTAAAAAGAGTAATGATTTTAATCAGTATGCATAGGCTAATGCAGGGCACATTTTTTTTCTTTGCTGTTGCTTTTCAACCCGAAAGTTTTTTTTTTTTTTTCCTCTCTCTTCTTGTGTTTCATTCAAGCTGATCATAGTAAAGCACTTGCAACTCTGCCTGAGAGCGAGTACCGACATCTATCTTGCATTTTCCCCACACTGATGCAACGTTGGTACATGTGTTAAGTTTCAAAGCTATATTGTCATTTATAGGACATGAAGTGCACTGTTTCAATTTTCCCAGTTTACAAGTTTACGCTGAAAGGGAAAACATTGTTGAAATGCTGTCAGAGGACGAGGTCCCATTGTTAAAAAGCAGTAAAAGATGAGACACATAATCTGTTGCCAGCTACTCCAGCCTCATGAACCTTAACCTTTGTACCCCTGCTGTTTCACCTTTGACCATTTGTCAATTTGTTACCCCTAAAAAAAAAAGCCCCAGTGCTGAGCCTGGGCTGACAATTCATCCTGTCTGCAAGGGCTGTAAATTAGAGGTTTAGTTACTTACAGTAAGTGAGTGCAGCTCCCATTGGCCGCAGCCGCACCAAACATCCACATTTTCTGTCTTCATCTCCACCTGAATAATCTATAGACCTTGCAGGCGAGACAGCAGACCCTCTATTGTTGCTTACACAAAAATCTGTTTTTGTATAAATCTTCCTTTAATTCAAGATATGAAAATAAACGTTTTTGCAAATAACACTCCACTATCTTTAAGGGGAAACTGTACTTAAGTTTTGTTGTTGTTTCTCTTTTCCTCAGCGTCTTGGTGGTGTTCAAGACTCGATCACAGTATATATAAAATGATGAAAAAAAAAAAGATGAAAAACAAACAAAAAAAATCTGTGATGGTTTTGTATCTTATTTTGCCTTGGCTCTTCACAACTCTTCAGGTTGAAATACAATTTGCATTGGGGAAAGGAATAAGATTATATATGAATATATAATAAAGAAGTTAAAATATAGGAAAATGCACACTCATGTCGATTCCTATGCTTAAACACATTTATGGTCTACTTTTTCTGTATTTCTAGAATTGTATTTGAATTCAATGTTCACTTAGAGTAGGCACTATAGTATTTATATTGAGGCTCGTATTTTTAACTGTTGCTTGTTCTCTCTAAAGGTATTTACCATACCTTTTTTTGGTAGTGGAAAAAAAATCCCAAGCTGCCACGGTATATTTTTTTAATTTGGCAGGATAATATAGTGCGAATTATTTGTATGTTTAAAGAAATAAAAGGAAAAACCCCATAAAAAAGCAGCTAAAGTATGTGGCATTGGGAGGTGTCGCGGGCCATCAGATGGCCGCCGCTCTGTTTCCAGTCCACAGAGGTGGTTGTACATATCTTCTTTGTTTTTTTTTGTTTTTTTTGTTTTTTTTTTTTTTGTTTGTTTGTTTTTATGGTTCGGACCTCCTCCCCCCCCTCCCTCCCCTCTCCCCGTCCTCTCCCTCCTCCTGCTGCCATTCTTGTATGCAGTAATGCAAGCTGACGTCGGCCTGTTCTGTTGTGTGCTTCTGTCTCTCTCACCCCTCCCACCTGACTACATTCCAACATCAAGACGAGAGGAAAGAAAAAAATCTCCATATGCAGTACATGGATTACGGGAAAAGCGTCAAAATAAAAACATTTAAAAAGAAATTTAATGTTTTGCAGTTTTTTTTCATTGCCAAATACTAAATGGTGCTTTATATTTAGATTGGGTAAACTTTCATATGCAAAGCATATTCAAAAATGACCCGGGGGACGTGGAGAAGCCTGCTTGAGTTGAGACTTTTTTGTAAATGGCAATGCGGAATATTTTGTTATCAGCCTTTTCTATTCCTATTCTGAGAGCTGTTTGTTGTAACTTGAACTTGAATTTTATCTTTTACTATGGGAGTCACTATTTATTATTACCAATATGCTCTGTTCAAAACGGAGACATGGAACGGATTCTTTTTGGTTCTTTTGATTTTTTATTTTTGGTTATAATATGATTTATTTTTTTCTTTTGTAATGGTGGCCGATGGTCATTGGACAAACCTAGCTCTTTAATTTCTGTTGTACTCGTTTGGGGTCTCTGTTCAGTTGTATTGGGAAAACCACTGTCTGTGTTTTCTGGCAGATGTCTGCATAATCCTGTTCACACACCCATTTTGTCCCTTTATCGAAAAACAATTAATAAAAAAAATGAAAGTATAACAGCACGTGTCGCTTATCTCCACTGTGTGTTTGTCAAGTTATCTCAACTGTGCGTGTGTATGTGTGTGTATGTGTGCATGAGTGTCTGTGACCCCAATCCAAAGGTCCACTGTAGTCAAAAAAAAGAAAAAAGTAGATCCTCACAGATTTATTTTCTGTTATTTTTCAATTATGATACTTTTTTTTCCCCAAACAGACTTTAAACATGTTGGAATGTCCAGACATGTATCCCCCCCACACACTCACACACACATGCTCGCACATACACACTCTTTTAAGTGTTATAGTGTGTGTCAGTGGTGACCTAAACTGGGTGTTTCTCTGACATGTTTCTCCTGAACTTGATGAACTTAACTCCCCCAGCCTCGCCCTAGCCTTTGGCCCTGTACTGTATGTACTTTAAGACCTATCTCTCTCTCTCTCTCTCTCTCTCTCTCTCTCTCTCTCTCTCTCTCTCTCTGTATGTGTGTGTGTGTGCGTGTGGCCATGAGAGTGTGTGCCATTGTCTTGCAAACCAGGGGTGAGGGGACAGGTGTGTATTTAAGTGAATTAAAACCTCAAACACCTGTGTTTTTGACTTTGACACTTTTGTCAGAACAGCACAGCTGGTTTTATGTGCATGCCTATGTCTACATCTGTGTGTGGGTGTTTGTGTGTGTGTTTCTGTGTGTGTGTGTGTGTGTGTGTGTGGGTGGGTGGGTGAATGTTGCTCCTTTACCATGTTCACCCAGTTTGCACGCTATCGCAAAGCACATATGTGTACTATGCATGTCACTCCTTAAAGTACAGTACACTATCTATCTGTTGCTGATAATGGATGTTCACTGTGTGCTTTTCTTCCCATGCATGCACACACACACACACTAACACACACACAAACACACCTACACAGTATATGGATTTGTATATGGTCCTCCTCTCACAGTATGTACTTAGGTAAATATCATTATGTCCCTCTGTTTGCTCAGTAGTCACAAAGCTTCATAAAGCTGTCAGGATCAATCAGCACCGCGTCCCTTCAACCACCGCACCCTTCTGCTCTCTTCACACACACATTAGTGTCTTTTTCAAAAGCATGAATACACCTGCAGATGTGAAAAGATATAGGCATGATCTTGATGTAAGGTAGTGCAAGGATGCAATAACTGGAACAGGCATGATGTCAATAAACAGACATCTTAACACACATTTTGATACTTTTATTTTCATTAACCAATGATTCTGCATCTTTTTTAAACTTACTTTAAACTATGCGTAAGAAAGATCACCGGCATATACCGGAAACAAAGGAAATGCATGCACACAAAAATATTCCGATTTATAACAGAATGTGCATGTAAACCCTTCACCTATTTCCATTTATTAATCACAATCAACTCTAAAGTTATCGCACATGAGGAAACACTTTGCCCCGCCTAAATGGTGCCTATGAAAGGTCAGGTGAATGGCCTTCATGAATATTCAATAACACCCAAAAACTAGCTTGAAAAAAAAATTCACTCAATGTGAGGTCAAGATATAAATAGGTGAGGTGGACGCACACCAAAGAGTCATATTTGGTTCCGATTTTTATTTGAAGACAAAACATAGCAGTGAAACTGTGAGGGCAGTGACAGTATGTTAACTCTTCGAGGTAGTCAACCCCGTCTTTATCTGTGTTTTTATTGAGAACACTGTTTCAGGTATGTCTGAGTTTATAACATGGTGTATTCTCTCTGGACCACTTTGGCTCCATGACACAGTATATGAAAATCAGAGGGGAAGGAGATCAGGTCTGTAGACTCTAACAGCTGAAAAAAGAAAAAGAAACACTTTCTCGTGTTACCGCTGAGGGGTCCCTGAGGAGGGCAGTGGAAAGTTCAACATTACATGCTAAGACTTTAACAGTCCTTCCCTCCCAAGTCTTGTAGTGTTGGTCCCCGGAAGTCTTTCTAAAACTGCAGTTTTACCCGGCGTGTGATGCACACTTCACCTGACTGAAAGGGTTGAAGATGATGACAGTGTAAACTTGAGGTGGTGAAAGTGAACGGTGAAGTCATAGAAAGCACAGCCTGCAGGACATTTGGTCCAACCTTCTGTTGTATCGGACAGCATCTCTTAATGTCAAATTTTAGTTTAGTTTTCAGTGATTAGTCAAGATTTATACAAGGGTGAACCCCCAAGACCTTGTTTTAAGCAATGACCTCTCACAAATCTGGCCCATGGTACTTTTCTACTGAGGCGTTTGGTTAGCTTCAGGATGCAACTGTACAAATCATTTGTGATCTCCCTCTTCCTTTCATATCTGTGACCCTCAGTACAGCTCAGTTAGTGTCTGTGTGTGAATTAAGCACCTGTTGATTTACCCCTTACAGCCATATAACACACAATATTATGTCCTGGTAAGAATAAAAACATATATAAAAGGGATGGATTGGTCAAATAAAATCAGGAAAAGAAAGATATAACTCAGTACAATCACTCCCTCTTCCTCCTCTTTCTCAATCATTGCAAGTTCAGCATTGGATTTGTACACTTGGTACAACAGGAGAGGGGCAAAATCTAAGAAATATAGGTCTGCAATTTGGGTATCTTTCCCAAGTTTTGATTCTCCAAATGCACAAGCTTTGAAGCATGCTGTACCGATCTCGACCCCTTGGTGGAAAAACACTTGAGAACCACTGGCTCTCTGGAGATTTATTGCTGCTGGAGGTTTAGGTGTGCTGGACAATGAAGCACCATAAGACTTTATTTTCCTCCTTAGGACAACAAGTGGCGGCAGTTTCCTTTTACTCCCTGTTAAACAATGCAACGAGCCACCAGCAGCACCGCCCGGGCAAGTAAAACAAATCAGCACCATATTTTTTTTCCACTTCCTCTCTCTCTTCCTCTGTGCGTTTTCTCTCCCCCTCTCTCTCTGTGATAAATTCATTGTGTTATAAACCCGTGAAGCATTCAGGCCTTTTCTGCTTTACTGGGGCTCTCCTGTGCTGGTGTATGTGAAAAACATAATGCATTTGTCACTGTTATAAAATCTATACAACCATGACCTGCAGTCCCCCATAAACTCTCATGGATTTGTCTTTGGCCTGCAGGGTTTTAACAATAAAAGATCCTCCAAAGAGAAAGCATGTTTTCACACTGCTTTTGTCACTGTATGGCCTTGGCTCAACAGTGCTCCAATGGAAGCAAGATAAAGGAAAGGAATGCATGTGTGTGTATGTGTGAGTGTGTGTGTTTTTTTTTTGTCTGTCTTCCTTCTTTCTGAGTGTGCTTTGGTATCTGTGCACATACGAGAAGAAAAGGCGTATTTTGTCTTGACCAGCCTCCGTCTGCCATACTGAGGAGTAGCTACTTTATATGTATTGAGCGGTTTAATATACGCTGACCACTGTGGTCTATAGGAACCGACAGCAAAGTAAATGCCTCTTACTGTAATGGACCATCATTGAACAGTACTTAGTGCATAGTATAATGGCCACAAGGCCAGTACAGCATGAGAAAAATCCAATCAAAGCCAGTAAAGGGATAATGCATGGACACTGACCACCTTTAACCACAACACACTCAAAACCCTGTGTAGGAGTTACAGTGTAATTCAATGGGTTAACATCCACATAATAAAACTATGTAAGTACAGGAGCTGATACATCCAGGTAAATACTTTTTAAATATCTGATCAGGCATGAGTTCATGCCAATTTGGTAACATGACCAGTTCTATGTCTAAAGCTCGTAAAAAGGGTCTTCAAAAAATCATAAATTATACTCTTCAATCTTTAAAACCTCGACTATTTCATCAAAAGTGACCTTGGTGCTCTGGCTGCTGATACAAAACCATCAGGCGGGAATCTAAGAGTCATATTTGATTGTAATCCTGTCCTTTGAAATACAAACAAAAAAGTTCTACAGACCTGTTTCTTCCAATTACTCACTCCAAAATTAAACCAACACTTTCACAATCAGACCTTGAAAGGAATGACCCTTACACACCTCTTCTCCAGACTGAACTGCTGTGATTCACTCCCAGCTGGAAATAGTCATAAAACAGTCTCTCCACTCCAACTACAAGTGCAGAATGTAGTAGCTAGGCATCTCAATGGTATCAATCAATCAATTAATCAATACAATGCCAATAAATAGCAAATGTTATCTGAAGATGCTTTACAAAAGAGCAGGTACAGTCCACGCTCTTCATGATATTCATAAAAACCCATGTTGAATAGGAAAGCTGTTGAGGGACCTAAAATTGGGAAGGCTCACAGCATGTGGGTTTACTGTGAGGCCAACCTGCATCCAGTTGTTTGTAATCTTGATGTGTTTGGGTTTTTGATTTGAAATTTTTTTGATTTTGCTTGTGTGTTAAAGTCATAGACTGTATGTAGAATTTCGCAGTCTGCCTCCTCGCTGGGTGAAGCTATCCCAAGAACAGCACCCTCTGGTGACAGGCTGCAGTATAGGTCATAAATCCCGCCTCCTGCAGCCATCCAAGTTATTAGAGGGTTCATGTTTTCTATGACTGACACTTGATACAGCCTATGGGCGTTGGAAAGTTGCATAGGACATCCAGGGGGTATACCAGTGGACAGGGGCTGACTGGGACCATAATTCAGGCCAGGAGTTTGACTCTATCCAGGCCAGGCCAATACGCATTGACGCAGAAATGCCGAGAGAGGCATAAAACTTGGATTAGCACTAGCATCGTAGCCGTCTCGGTGTCGGTCGGTGACCTTATTAAACTCAAAACAATCACATCTTAGAGCGACAGCATGAAAAACACTTACAGACGTTGCCTCAGGGGGAGGACGAGAAAGAAACACGATCACCTCGTGAGCGGAGCAGACAACAATGCTCGATCAGCGCATCTGCAGCCGATCACCTCACAGCTCTACTTCCGATCGCACCAGCTAGGTATTGTGACAGTAACAGACATAAATTTATTAAATCCTTCTGCTGCTGGCCTGGCCTGCTTCCAAGTTCAGTGGCCAGCCTGCACACACACACACACACACACAATTTTTTACACACAATTTATTTTCTTTTTTGGGAGGGCAGGCGACGCCAGGCCACCAGGAATCGGCCTGGTGATCCCAATGGTCCAGTCCAGCACTGCCGGTGGAAGGCAGAACCAAGTTGTCCATAGTATATACAGTCCATGGTTAAAGTACTGTCAAAGTAATCTTTTAGGGTGCTGTGTGAATTGATTTATTATTTATATAAATATAAATATTAATACGATATCATTATCTAAAATAGGAAATGTAAAAGGAGACAAAACAAAGTATCAGATTTACTTCCTTCGTCATGTGGGTCTAAGTTCATCATCATTTGATTTGGTCATGGTTACACACCATCAATGAGGCTCATTACAAGGAGCAACGTGACATTTCACAAGATGAGGCAAGATAACAAACCGGCCAAAAGCCTGATTATCCAAAAACTCAACTTTTACCTGACACTAGACTGTGTGTGTGTACAACTGTACAGCAATCTATCGAGGTTATGCACCTTTGTCAAATATTCCATTATTTTTATTTCTATTTTTACATCAATAACCAGATTGTAAAAACTCCTTAATTATACATGTGATTTCAGGAGAGAAATATGAGACTTGATCACGAAAGGACTGAGATTGGGACTTTATAGTTTTCTTGAAAAATCATCAGAGCTGAAGTTTTCAGAAGTGGTGTGAAAAACCTGTAACCCTGAATGTTGTTGACAGATTATCCAATTCTGTTGTATAATGGTTTTAGAAAGCACTATGAAGGTAATCAAAAAGTCTGTAATAAAATAAATACTTGTGCATAAAAGCTTGCTCGAACACCACAGCCTGCTTTTCATGCTGGACCATTTATGTCACTGTAGCCAGCTGCCCTTTTCAGTCCCAACACTCATGAAGCTACTGTATTTTTCTTTCAATGTCTGTGTACATTAAAAAGAAACTCTATGTAGTGTTTGCAACCACAGTGCATCACCAAATTAGGTATTATTTCATATGAGGCAAAGAAGCCAAAATGCTGCAGGAGGAGACAGACCTCTCCTGTCCACAGCTTCTGTTTGCAGGTCAATTTGATTCAATCAACTAAGAGCAGGTCAAGCGAGAGTCTAACAGGTGGGAAGATGTAATAATGGGAAGTTATGAAAGAGATAACAGGAGGTCAGAGTTTATGTGTTTACTGGTCCACTTTTTATCTGACTTTTCTGTATGTTATGTCATGGTGCGCAGACTGTTGTGGCTATCCAAGAACACACTGCACTTCTGGTGAGCCTTTAAATCGTTTCTTTGACTGAACTGAAGTGCTCTGACTGACCTCCTATCGAAAGTTTTAAGGATTTACACATTTTAAACCTGTTGTCTTTCCTTCTTAGGGATGAGCCTCTTTGGAGTGTCTTTTTAGATACTAAGTCATGTTGCCAACCTGTTGCACATTATTGTAATTAGTTGATTGATATTCTTCTTTTTGTTTTTTTCAGTCTTAGTCGCACTTCCAGAGTTTTTTGTCCCGACTTTTTTGAAACTCTACTGTTGTTGGATGAAAAATGAGGAGATTTAAAAAGACAAAAAAGGGTTAAAAAGTTTCAATTATCAACTTCCGATATGTTGTGAAAGCTTCAAATGATTTACAAACTATCAAAATGTATTTTTAGCAGTAACCCATCTTTATTGGATTTTGGATCAGAGATTTAAAATGTTCCACTTTACTCCATTTCACTGTTTGCAGTACTATAGTGATAATATTCTCCCAATCCCCAGATTTTTTAAAATCAGCGGTAAGAGTAGATGTTATACAACCCCCATCCCACACAACCCCATCCCAGCTCACACACACAAAGCTAAGCTGAGGCATGAGAGGTCAAAGTCTATTGATAGACCATCAGGGCTGGAATGCAAGGTGAGGAAAAGGCAAATCAAACAGAGCAGTGTGTAGATATGCTGCAAGTCCATGTGTCCGTTCCTCCCCTCCTGAACTGTGACACATTTATTTAATGGCATTTCTCTAAAACACTGAACATATTTGTGACAGAAAGTATCTTGGGTCAAGAAGAAAGGGCGGAGGAGGGGTCTGTTTAGCCCTGTGCAGGGTCATGAGGTCAGGGAGTAGGCTTAGAGGGAGAAAACAAAGCCCCCCCCTCCCTCCGCTTTCTTCCCCTTTCATTCCTTCACTCTTTCACTTCACTGCGAACTCAGTCTGAAGTTCAAATTCATTGTCAAAGTGAATGAATGAGAGACTGAATGAATGGGGGTGGGGTGGGGGAGGGTCAGCGAGGGAGGAGCAGAGCAACATGTGTCAAACGTGCATGCTCCATGTATGTGAGGGTATGGTTTTATAAAGATTACCTGGATTTGACTCTTATCAAAGTCTTAGATATTTAATAATGAACCAACAGTTTGAACTTTGATGTTGTTAAATTCTTTAGATTACATGTAACAAGGTGCTGTGCAGGTTTTGTAGGCAGTGTTAAAGAAACAGTCAGTGTCGCAGTAAAACTTCTTTGCAGTTTTCAGAGAAATATCCCTCAGTTTAGTGTAAAATCACAATTTAGTCAGTTAACACAAAACCCCTTTGAATTTTACAGCTGTCCCGTCCATGATACAACTCTCTACTTCATCAGCACATCATAAGAGCCTTATGATCTCCTGCTCCAACTGTGATAAATGTCAGACAACTTCAGTGCCTTTATAAACAGTTTATCATGTCTTAAGGCTTGGCAATTTGAGGACAGTGTCATCTGTTGGTCATTCCTCCTGGGTTTACTGCTGATAAAACAAAGAGAGCATTAAAGCAAGTGCAGCTTGATAATCTGTTTCTTTGAAACTGCGGCTGAATGATGAAAAAAGGAAAATCAATCCTCAACTGTGCAAGATGAAGTTCTTTGTTATATCATCCTCTCTGACTGCGTTTTAACCCCCTGACCTTATAGCGCCGACCAGTGACGGCAGATTGCTCTGAGTGCCGTGCCGTGCCTGGATCCTCCAGGGTCATGAAGGGCCTCTCTCTGATCTCTGACCCCAGAAAGAGGCCTCTCGGCCTGGCCAGGCCAACGGAAAATCCCTGGGGCCTGAGCTGGATAAAAGGATGTCCAGGAAAGACATGGATTATCAGTGTGCATGTGGAGGATATGTGTGTGTGTGTGTGAGTGTGTGTATGTGTGTGTGTATATGTGTTACGGCATGCCCTGGAGACCAAGTTCAGGACACACACTCTAAAACGCACACTTACACATATGCACCAGGGTTATTGAGGTTAATTGCAGCTACACAGATGAGGGGGTTGGGTCACCTTTGGCGGAAAAGAGTGTGTGTGAGTTTCATGTATGTGTGCACATGCGTATGTAAGTGTGTGTGTGTGTGTGTGTGTGAAAGAATGAGTGAGAGAAAGAGAAAGAGAGAGAAAGACCTCTGCACAAATTTAAGATGATATCATGTGTGTGCGTGTGGGAAAGAAACAGATAGAGACACATGTGGATAAGGGCACATTGTGTGTCCGTTGTTATGTCTGCAACAGACATGTATACATTTCTGTGACCACTCTGCAACACACCACACACACACATGGACACACACACTTCCACCCTCTCTTTTAATCTCACCCTCACCTTTTCCTCCCGCGTTCTCATGTGTATGTAAGTGTGAAAGGTCAAAGGTCAAGCTGTGGGTTTGAGGCTCAGATTTCACATGACTGAACACCTTTGTGGCTCGCTGCAGGGGGAAGACTGAGCGTGTGTGAGCGCAGGGTGTAGAGGGGATCTGTGTTGTGTGTTGTGTCTAGTTCACACAGGTTGAGGGTTTGATGTCTGCTGAACATCGTGTGACCGAACGGAGACGTTTCAAAGATGCCTCGAACACAAAATACTCTGATTTTCTTCACCACAGCAGCTTCAGGGGGAGTCGGCTGGTAAATATCAGGAGTGATTCTGGCCTCACCCTGCCTTTAGGAAAGATTTTAATTAATCCGGCTCTTCAAGTACTTTATTTTCTTTTTCAGTAGTTTGTTTTTGCCATGAGAGATTTTGAAGGTCTCACTGAAAATTTTACTTTGTATGAGGAGTTTTTGTTTTGAGGACAGCCCTAATCTGGTGCTGGGGATGCCCAAAAGGTCAAGATGAAACTGAGTGTCCATCAGATGATTTTAGGGATAAAATAAAAACAGGAGGCATCTTTGCTCAAAATGTTAACCTTGAATAATGCTGTTGGACGTTTAACCATTTACATAAACAGAAGTTGGTGTAGAGATGTCACAGTGCTGAAGAAATCAGGCAGAGACTCTTTTTAAACTGTAAACTGTTTTATTCACTGTGGGTGTTCTCCCTGTTCGTACTGGTCAGTGTTTTCATCCCACCTCAAGCCTGTGAAATGGAGGCGCTACAACAGCTGGCTGACCAGATAACAGACATTGTTACGGCCTCCTTGACCAAACACTCAATCAAACCAAAAGCTCGTAAAAGAGACCATAACACATAAATAAAAGGACACCACACACAAATTAAAAGGTTAACCCCAAAGGCTTTATTAAATCCAAAAGTGCATCAAATAAGTATGGGCAAAAAAGGAGTTGGAGACCCTGGTCGAAAGGAGCAAAAAGGGAAATGTGGTGGCCCATTCACGCAATGGACGTCACCCCCTTCTAACTAAACAACAACTGGAATCTAGTTCAAAGGGATATTCTGGTGTAAAATTAATTTAGGGTCAAACACACCGTATCACCGAGTTAGAATGTTGCCGACCGCTTGCTTCTCTAGTCACACCAACTTTCGTAACAACCACAGGATATCAATACACAGCCGTCTCAGGAGCAACGCGCTCAACCAAAAAGCCACTCTACAGCCACAAATAATGCTCAGAACAGCACCTAACTTCTTTTTCAACTAGCGTGTTATGTTGTATGATCATTTCTTCATGGACATACAATCAGACCAAGACACTGCTGCTTGTGAATGCGTGTGTGTGTGTGTGTGTGTGTGTGTGTGTGTGTGTGTGTGTGCCTTCCTTCTCTGCCTTCCACACTGCCCTTCCTGCACCTCTAAATCCCCTCCTCCTCCTCCCTGAGCGCAAATTGCACTCAGGTGTGCAGCAGGCAGACGGAGGAGGGCCACCAGAGACAGACGGAGAGAGAAAGGGAGCAACCATGGCATTCCTGGCCACATGTAACAGACATGGAGAAAAAAACACCTGGACTCCCTGCTCATCCTTCTCAGGGATTTTAACAGAGCCAATCTCAGGCAGGAGCTACATAAATACAGACAGTATAATATGTGTCCCACCATGGACACCAACACCCTGGACCACTGCTACTCTGCTACTCTGGGACACTCTGATCACTGTCTGGTCCATCTCATCCCGATCTTCAGGCAGAAATCAAAAACTGCCAAACCTGTGAGGACTGTTGAGAAATGGACAGAAAAGTCAAAGTAGGAGCTTTTGTAATTTTCCTAACATTTCACGTTTAATGTTTTTACATAGAGGGCAAAGTTAACCTGAGTCCATGTGAATCTTGGGAGGCTGACTTTATCTTTTTAACTTCAGACAGAAAGAAAAGAGGTCAAACTGCTGTGTTAAGCTCTAAATCCACTCACCCAAATGGATCATCGACCAAACTTAGCTGTACGTCTTGGCCAGGATGGGGTTAAAGTAGTGCGTTCCTACTTTTCTCTTCTCCCCTGAAGCAGTGCGAGGATTTGTCTTCTCAACAAGCTCTATTTTTGACTTGCAGGTGGAGGGTGAACCTGATGAGGTGGCTTTTTCTCTTTCTGGGTCAGAGAGGAGAAAGAAAAGAGAAAGGGAACGAGGACGAGAGAGAGAAAGATGCATACTGTAAAAAAGGTCAAGCTCATTAAATCACTTAGAGTCGGACACGCATGCCAACACACACAACTGACAGAGAACACAACAAGCTGTGGGGTTATGTCAGGAGTAATTGGTTACACAGGTTTGAACTCATTTGCAATACTTCAATCAAAGAACACTTTACAGGGTTCTGGTCAATATTTCTGCCACAGGTTGACTTTGAATCTACAAGAAAATCTGGTGTCCTGCAGGTGAAAACAAGCTGATGTCTTCATTTGTGTAATAGTAACAGCTAATGTGTGTGTGCAGCTCTGACCACAGAATAAGCAACGACAAGGGCCGTGTCAGGAATCGACTCCTCACTTAACACAGAGCTATATTCATCTCCTGGTACTTTAATCAAATGTCCTAAAATGACACTTTCTGTTAAGTATCCCGCAATGCAAAGTGTCACATTTTTCACTTAGAGCCATGTGAAACTACCACTGTCGGTGATGACACAAAATGATGGTGATTCACGAGTGTCCAAAATCCCAATTTATTGCTCATTATTTGAGTGTCTGTTATATAAGGAGTGATGCACAGAGTGATTTTAGACTCAGCCTACAGCAGAGAGCGATCTGGAAAATCCAAATTAGAGAGAAAACAAAAAGGGAAGTGGTAAGTTGAACTTCCTCTGTGACATTTAAAAGGGTTTGACCAGACTAATACAGCCAAGTAGACATTTAAAAAGTTTTAAGAAATACCATGAGGAGTTTTAACAGGCTCTGCCGGTGAATAACGGAAAAGGATAGAGCAGTATGGCGACAATTTATTTTAAATCCCAGATAGTCAAATAAAGTGGCTTAGGCGATTTAAAACAAGTTGCTTCTTAAACCTTTCTAGTGTCAAAAGCATCCTCTGGTTAGACGGATGTAGTATGTCCCATCGAGAAATGATCATAAATGTTCTTCCTTGAGCTACGTCACCCCACTGTAGTCCGTAATGGACTGGCCCGAGGTCTCGCTACAAACAAGCGGCTGCTGGAAGAGGGTGGGTGATTTGTGTTTAGTCTCTTTGCTAAAGAAATCAGGCAAAGTTAAAAAGATGTTTGGTGGCTGGTGCTGTGGCTGGGACCCTGTACTGCCGATGAAGTTAGGTGCTGTTCTGAACATTATTTGTGGCTTTAGAGTGGCTTTTTGGTTGAGACGGCTGTGTATTGCTGTCCTGCGGTTGTTACTTAAGTTGTTATAACTAGAGAAGCAAGCGGTCGGCAACATTCATCTCTACTGGGTGTCTAACTCGGTGTTAAGATGTGTTTGACCCTAAATTAATTTAACGCCAGAATATCCCTTTAATACATTTGTTCTGTATGACTTCCAGGTCAAAGTCCGGTGTGTCATCTGTGGAGCATAAACTAGAGACTTACAAAGGCCTGCCATCAGATCTGTGTTTGGTTTAATCAGGTTCTGCTTTTGGTCTTGTCTTTTCTCCTTTCTAATCACATATTGAAAAGGTCAAGAGGTTTTTTGCTACAGTTGCAAATCAAAAATAAAGTCACTTAATCTCTTTCTTTCACCATACTAAACCAGAAATAAAAAGTATGGAAATGAACATTTTCATCACTGTCTAACTTTCATTGATATTACACACACCTTTCTGTGTATTACTTGTGAAGGGGTTTACCTGGTGTTAGCCCCTGCCATTTGGACTTCCTAATTGCTTTAAATGGGTTTCGACCAAACAGAGTCAAGTATTTATGAAATAACATCTATTAATATTGCAAAACTTGTAAACTTTACATCTTGAATGGAGGAGCCATTGTCTTCTGAGAGAGTCTCATGTTTGCTCAAGCTTTTTATCACCCAACCCTATCAAAACCACTGTCACATTCCTCACCTAGTACATTTTTAGAGTGTTAAAACCCTGAGTGTGTTTCATACAAACAATTTTTACAGTGACAAAGACACAGGGATAGTGAAAGAGAGAGAGAGAGAATGGAGGCGTAGATGTATGATATGCTACCTGTCCTATCCCCTCCGGCTGGTTTGGTTCCAAATGTTCACACACACACACACACACACACACACACACACACACACACACACACACACACACACACACACACACACACACACACACATACCTGGCTGTGTGCCACTTGTCTCTTTGTGTTCCTAGCAACTGTCACAAAGACACACAAATACACACACTGACATGCAGATACATAACACACTATGCCCCAGAGCCCTGGTCATATGATTGACCTGTTCTACTTGCCCTTCTGTATAACTTTGCACACACACAAGATCTGACATGTAGGGTCTATACACACACACACATACACACACACACACACACACACACACACACACACACACACACACACACACACACACACACACACACACACACACACACATACACAGATGCACACCTGTTATCAACCACGCCCACAGGTGAGCAAGATGTTGAGTGATAGTGTGGGGAAACTCAGAAGCTCTCAGTAGAATAAACTCACACTCTGCACACAGCTACTGTAGATCACAGTAAGTCAAAACGCTGACCTGATTGTGGCAACTAAGTTTGATTTTAGTCCTTAAATCACGTATTCAAGTGTTTTTGACCAGGTATCAATCAATATGCAGCTACATATATTATTATTTTATTAATTGTATATTCACAACTTGCTAATTACTACCAAGCTCTCTTACTCATTTCCTGGTCAGGCAAGTTTTTTTTGGGCACTCTAAAAAGGACTGAAATTCCATTATTGCTTTTTTATGATATCCACAAGCAAACAAGACCATCAGCACCGACCACTAACTTTAAACAGAAGACAAATGGTGTGCTGTTAGCTTGGGATAGTAAGGGATACAAACTTTACTGTAAATAATCAGATCAAACTGGTTTTTTTTTTCGTGAAAAAAGTGACCCACTTCCTTCACTGTGCGTTATCTGCTATGAATTCCTGTTAATACAAGACAAGGCATTTGAACTCCAAGTCATCCCCTCTGATTATTTCTCAAGATGGCAAAAGTCCTCTTACCACATTAGCTGTTTACATGCACCTCACTGACTGCTCTTACAGAATTGATTCAGTTTTATCAGTTATGAAGTCCCAGCGCGCAAGATCATTATTAGTCTCTTAATTTACCTGGAGGGCAAACAACTTTAGATTCCAATCACCAGCAGATGAACTAAGAGGAGAGATGGAAAACAGCACAGAAACTAGTGAGCGCTAAGGGATGTTACGACGCACAAGGAACTGAATGAAAGAGACTTCTAGCAAATTGAAGAAAAACACACAATGTAACCACAAACCACAGCATGGTATGAATTTTGGCAGTGTTACAAGACTGGTTGAGTGAGAAGAAAATGTCAACAGACTTCAAAAGTTATCTCGAGGGACCTTGACCAGGTGTGTCTGTTGTTTTACCAATCTCCTAAGAATGAAACTAAAGGGACTGAAAAACAAAGGTGATGCCATCCCTAACCCTAACCTTAACACCGGGGCACCAATTTGGCAAAGAGTACACGTTTGACCACTGACGTTAAAGAAACACAACGGTGCTCCATTCCTGTGTATATATGTTTTAATCTTTAGATATAATCACATTAGATAAGTGACATTTCAGTCTGTCATACTTTTTTTGAGGAAGAAGACTTATATAAAGTAAAAATGAGTGACAATGAAATGCTTACAACACAGTCCAAAAATTTAACTTGAAAATGTCTTGCATCTGAAAAGGAGCCAATCATAGTCTAGGATTTTTTTTTAGCACTTGGCCAATCCAGTGTAAAAGCAGATCCCTGTATTATTCAATGTCATAAGAGCGTGAACCTGCAACAGTTCGAATCACCTTCACAGGGTCAATTCAGTACATTTACACATAGTAGTCATTCCAGGGTATATTTGCGTGTGTAAGTGTTATTGTTGGCATCAGTTTAGAGATCTGTGACAGCTTCACTCTGAGAGTCTAAGATTCCACTCTGGACCTCATGCTGAAACTTGTTATGTTGGAGTTCTATAGACAGGTGTGCACCGATCAAATGCACACACACACACACACACACACACACACACACACACACACACACACACACACACACACACACACACACACACACACGATGTGAACTTTGATAGACCTTTTTTCCTCTCTCAGTGTAAATCCGCATTTCCTCTGCTTTCATGTCATCTTTCTTTTCATCCATTTCTTTGGCCTGTTAAAACATTGAACAAAAGTAATGATGGATTGATGGCAGCAGAGCTGATGATATTTGTTTTATATTTTTTTTAATCTTTGTGTGTGACTAAGTGTGTATTCATTGATTTCAGATAAGTTGAGGCTGGCTTGAGTAAACTAAGCATCCTGTAATAACTGTTATCAGTTTGAGCCTTTTTATATAAGACCTGAGTGACTGTGCTGTTATACTCAGTAATGATTGTGGTTAGGTCATGCACAAGTAAATACACAGTAGTGTACGTACTTCATATTATCAATATCTTTATGCTTTTTACATGTCAAGCCACACAAAAAGACACTTGTTCAAACGCAGCTGCCTCTAGCATTTAAATCAGCCTTTACCTGGTAATCCCAAGTGGGCTAACGTGACTACAAATGCAATTGTTTTTGAGGCAACGATCTACAACCATATTCAGTTGGTGAAAACACAGGATTTAAACACATGTTAAGGATGATCGAGCCCCGCAGTTCCAGGTATTAGGTGCTGAAAACATAAAACCCTTCATGCCCAGTTCGGTTCTTTGGGGACAACTAACCGTAGAACATCCATAGAGCTGAGATTTGAACTTCCAGGTTTGTTAATTTGGATATTCAAGTGTGTCTTTGGGCTTTGAAATGGTTTGTTTAGACTTGGGCTGTCATAATATACTAG
Organism: Xyrichtys novacula; assembly: GCA_962446985.1. Lineage (NCBI taxonomy): Eukaryota > Metazoa > Chordata > Actinopteri > Labriformes > Labridae > Xyrichtys > Xyrichtys novacula. The sequence goes on along the minus strand of OY660874.1, from coordinate 16,326,929 downwards.
TATTGACGGTAACTACCTCTTATAATACTATTAAAATATTTAACTTTGATAACATGTTACAAACAAGCAAATGGTAATAAGGAGGTCCTTATTGCTGGTGGCCTTTTACAGAAGCAGCAGACCACTTATGAAATGACTTTGGCAGGCTCTCTAAGAGATGATTCAGCACTTTTAAAAACTGAAATTATTTGATTTTTTTCAACACTTAATGCAACATCAGAGCTTTGCCTCTTCAGGCTACTAATCAATTGAACATTTTGATACTTTATTACCATCCTTTTAGCTTTTTGTAACTTGCGATACACTGACAGTAGCCCATATGTCCAAATTAAAGCGTAGTTTTACAATGTAGGATTGAGCAACCTAAAAAACAAAACAGAATTCAACATAAATGAACAAGAATCTGTTTGGCAAGACCCACGTTACCATCAAACTAAAATGAGTAAAACAGAATAACATGAAGCAACTCAAGCAACTATTATTAACTGAGTAAAATCCTCCTAGACAACAATTTAAGGGGTGTTTCTGAGGGGTGGACAAATGCTAAAACTGATAAAACCAGTGACAGAGCTGTGTGTGTGTGTGTGTGTGTGTGTGTGTGTGTGTGTGTGTGTGTGTGTGTGTGTGTGTGTGTGTGTGTGTAGATGTGTTTACATATCTGTGTGTGTGTGTTTCAGCAGTGGTCTCAGTGTCCTGGGGGCTGTGGAGGTTTGAATGTCAGTTTCTCTAATAACGGGAATCGGTGAAAAGGTCAGCCCCAGTCGCCTGACCACACTGAGGGGATGGTGTGAGTGTGTGTGTCCTCATGTGTGTAACAGAATGTGTGCCAACATGTTTCATATTCTTATTTGTGTTTGAGTGTGAAAAGGTGTGTGTGTTTCTGTGAGTGTGTGTGTGTGTGTGTGGGCGGCGAAGGGGGCGTCGGCCAGGCCTGGGGCAGAAATTGATTCTCCGTTGAAGGAGAGGAAATGAGGAGAAAAAGAAAAATGGTAGGAGGTCGCGGGTGTTAGACGAGCAGGAAGATATAAAGAGAAGAATAAAAGGGGGAGTGGTCGGAGGAGGAGGTGGAGGAAGAGAAAGAGAAGAAGTAGAAACCAGGTGTGAAAGAAGAGGAGACACAATTGAGGATGAGGAGGACATGAGTTAAAAGGGGTGGAAGTGTCTAGAAGAGAAGAGAAAGGAAGAGAAGATAAACTGTAAGAATCATCATGGTGAGGAGCAGGAGATGGAGAAAGGAAAGGTCGCAATCAAGGGAGAAAAAAGTCGAGACATGAGCTGAGGAGATGGAAGAGGGGTGGACTGAGGAAGGATGGCTCGATCTGGACCTCAATCCTGAACCAGAGCACTGAAGTCTCATGGACTTTTAAGACTTGTATACATGCAATCTCTGGGAAAGAAATGAGGGATCGGACACAGTATTAGGCACCACAGACTGCCTGCAAAAAAACGTGTGGTCAAATAAGGGCCTGTGTCCACTGGCAGAATTTCATTTGCAACAGTAGCGTCTGTTTTCCTTTACAAAACCAGTGCAGTTTTGCATTTTCAGAGCCATGTGTACCTAGTGCAAAAATGCCCTCAGCATCAACAATATTGTGTCAGCATGTTTACTGAAAAGATTTAACTTTTGCAGCGATAAGTGCCTGTGAAGGAAATCTGAAATCAAACATTACCAGTAAAAAGTCGGTCTGTAAAAATTATTACTGCAGCTCTTGTGGGGTGTTCCTGGTCTGCAGTGGACAGTATCTCTCAGACATGGTCCAAGGAATGGCCAACCAGTGAACAAACAGCAGAAGTTCCCATCCTGGAAGACAGATTATGAAGTTTGCAGAAGATGTGAAGAGAAAAATCCAAAGCTAAGGACATCAGTTAGCACCCAGAACATCCTTTGAACACTAAGTTTGAGCTCCTGCCCTCTGGCAGGACATATAGACTCCCAAAGTTTAAAGCCAACAGGCAAAGGAACTTTTTACAACTCAAGCCATCACATAACTAAATCTTTAAAAGATGATCTGGTATGAAACACTCTATTTCAACAACTGGTCGCTGTTAATGGGAAAGATTTTTCCTTTCAGTTGTACTTTGACAGCCCCTCTGAGTGATTTGTGTATCATGGCAGATGTTCTTAATGTCTCTGTGTTTTATGGTTTTACCTGGTTGCAAATCAGATTTCCCTCAGGAGACAATACAGATAAGTGAAGTAAGGTGAAGCATGGGCAGCACATGTGTGGGGAGCAAAATCTAGATCATATGCCTGATTAATCAGAAGAACTTCTGGAGCTCAAACTGCTGAACCAGCAGGTTAAAGCTGTCAGGACACAGACACAAAGTTTTCTATGTAGACTTTGACTGACCATGGAAGAAGATGGCCTGGAAGAACATGACTTGGAAGTGTTGACTTAGGACCATAAAGTCTGTTTAGAAAGTCTTGATCAGGGACCAAATGTTTACGTGAATGCCCATCCACACTGACCCCAGCCCATCTTCACCCACGCTTTTTAATGGAGGCTAGCAGGAACAAGGTATGGCGACCATATCTAACCAATTGCGTTGACACATGCAACCCACCAGTAAATTGTATAGGTTGCAGAGCATGTATGAGGAGGGTTAAAGAAAGGACAGCGGCCAGTCAGAGCCTCCCCCCTCAGGACCTCATGCTATTCAGAGAAACCCTCTCTTCCTCAGGGAGAAATCCAGCACAGTGGAGCTTGTGAGGATCTTCACACTTTGTCAGAGAAAGGCTTGGCTTTAGGAAGTTATGAGGGACAGAGACATACAGTGACTACCATTGAAGACTGAGGAAATTTTATTTAATTCCTGTATTATCAGATATGTCACTCTCAGATTTGACCTCAGGCCTCTGAAGTAAAAACAGAAATAAAGGACTCTGTAGTTCTCTATCTGATCGTTGGTTTTGCAGCAAAGAGGAGGCTTTGAGCAGAGTTTAGATTCCTGAAGTTAGTGTTGAAATTTATGATCATTTTCCATTTATTTAGATAAGAAAGTCATTTGATTATTCTTGGAAGTAATTTTGTGATCACAAGACCATTTTCTCAGAATTGATTTTCCGTGTTAAATGTCTATCAGAGCTGTTCAAGTTTGAGCTTCTTAGGTAAATAAGTCGAACTTCTTGCATCGCTGAATGTTGTGGTTAGGAAGTTAAAAGCAGATCGGGCAAAAAATGTTTTCTCCTCATATTTCTGTCTTTCTTTGATGGATAATAAAGATCCCACTGGGGTCAATCTCTCCTTCTGCCTGACTGTGTTTGCAGAAAGATTTCGTTGCCCTACACAAGTTAAACGGTCTCATTCTTGTACAACATCAGCCAGGATGGCCATGACGGTGGTCTGCTCCACAGTATTCAAGAGACACAAAGGAGGGAAGTTACATTAATATTTGAAATAATGAAGCCGTGTGGTCATTAGGCTGGTCTCCTGTGCTTCCATAGCAATACATTAAGCCAAGACAAGCGCCATGTATTTTACATGCTCCTGTCAAAGCTGAAGATGGATCCTGCGGCATAATGATGTCTCTTAGAAGGTAGTGTAGGTATGAGGAAAGAAGGACACAAAGAGAGGGTTAGGAGAGAAAGGCAGAGGTATAAAGAAGATGGTGTGTGTGTGTGTGTGTGTGTGTGTGTGTGTGTGTGTGTGTGTGTGTGTGTGTGTGTGTGTGTGTGTGTGTGTGTGTGTGTGTGTGTTTGTCAGACAACAGACGGCTCTCTGTCCCTTGGTCACACTGCTGACCCGATTTACTTCCTAAAGCCTCCAGTTTGTAGTTTAATGGAGCTTGTGTTGTCCTGGACTACACAAACACACAAACACACGCACACACTCGGGTTACCCTACATCACCTTTCACCTCAGTGGAGATTTTGGCCCAAATCCTCCAAGGGGCATCGTCTGAGCCAATGATGTCCTCAGATACTTGACCATGTCGACTGTGCTCTGTACCACTTAACTCCAAGGTTCAAGTGAGTGTGTGTGTGTGAGAGAGAGTTTGTGTGCATGCAAGATAAAGCTGGATGAGGTGGCACAGTGACGTCCAGGAGGTAATCGGTATTTACACCTCAGAGTTCAGAGCTGATGAACTCTTTTAACTGATCAGGTCACAGAACATCCGTAGTTTTTAACTCTTGACTTTATTCACATCTTGAAAGTGTCAGTGATCGATAGGCACAAAGACTTTTGGAATATTTCAGTGTACCTGATGAAACTATATCTAACATCTGTAAAGTCATTCCTGCTGGAAAATGAGTTTGATTCATGCACATTCACTCTGAATGCTCAGTGCCTGCACATGTGCAGGTACGGCCTTGTCACAAGCCTCTTCCTCTCATCTCAAGCCTCTAACTTCACAATGACAAGATAAAATTACTGATTTTTGTTTCTGACTTTCAAAGGGGGATTATAGCATGTCTAAAAAGCTGTGTTTGAATATATCACTAACATATTTTAATATTTTTAAGACTGTAAACACTTGGTATACGTATCACATGCACCTCAGGCACAGAAAAAGGGCACTGAAGAAGGCGTCATGTAACTCCACCCCACTATTCTACATCAAAACACATCATGACGTCCTCCCCTTTCAAATGCGACTGGTCTTACCTCGCAACGATGTATGCACACCCCTCCAGCCTCAGAAAAGTAAGCAGGTAAAGTCTCCAAAGGAAGAAAAGGTGTTTTTGTCATTTTCCCCAGTGAAATCTGTCGGCAAATCTTGTTTTCACTCATTTTTCCCTCCGACAGTCCCTCAGAAGCTAACACAACAATTTAGTTTTTTTTTTCGGAACCACTAAATGCCGACCTAGCTGACAGACATTTAAGTGTTGCCAACCATAACCTAAGGCTCACTCTCTGTATCATCCCATGATTGGACAAATCAGTTGAAGTTTAACTATAGTTGATTGATTCTGCCAGTGTGCAGCTCTCAGACGAGGGGTTGATGCAGGAAATCTCCAGAGACTGGCTGAGATACAAGTCTGCATAACTCTACAGCTCAAAGTCAAGTATGTTTGATACTTATGCACGTACTTACACACACACACACCTATGGCGTAGTGAGTTAATCAGCAGGAGATCGGCAATATCGGAAACAACAATAAGAAGAAAAAAAAAACTTTTTTTTGGATGTTGTGACAACTGGAGCCGCCATCTTGAAAAAAGTTACCCGACTGTCAGTGTTTATGACCTTTCCCACAGACCAATAAACGGTTATTAGACGTCTAGTTTTTTTAGACTTAATTTCAACCGTCAAGGTTCTGTATATGTTTAGACAGAATTTAGATGTTGCACTTTGGCCCATTATTTGATAACTAAGTTGTGCAACTGATCTCCAAGCACATTTATACATTTATATGTTTATTAGACCTCTTTTAAACCAAAAATTGCTCAGTGGGTTGAGTTACTTCCCATTTATTAAAGAACATAATACCATGAATTATTTCAACTTTATAGCAACAAGACATGATAGATGGAAATAAATGTAAATAAATAAACATCAGTGGTTATTGTAAATAAGGTGCCTGTATGCTACGCACCTGCATCTTCCAGAGCATTGGCCTCCTAAAAGTATGAAATGAGGGTCCAGATTTACCGACAACAGGATTTGTGTTTAGAGAGTTTTGTGGAAGATGATTTAGGTTTTTCTTCACAACAAAGACGTTACTGTTCTTCAGAAATGGCCCACAACCACAATTTCAAGCTATCTGTGCAGGAGCAGCAGATGATGAAACAGAAAATAGAATCTTTCGCCTTCAGTAGTTTTCAAAAGATTTATTTTATTTCTATTCACATTCAACACTGAACTTTTTCTTCTTGTTGTCCTCAGCGTCCAGTACCCTTGTCCTGGTCTGACAAGGTTGTGTCAGGCGAGGGGCTCAGAGGAGCTATTGATTTCCCCTCCTCCCTGCTGCTTGTTTGTAACACAGGAAGGGGATCACATAGACTTACAAACACACTCAAACAGCAAATAACAATCTCTCTTTCCACTCAAAAATAGGGGGTAGCACATTCAAAGTTATTCCATGCAAATGCAAAGTCATGTTTAATTCCTTTGACAGATAATAAAAGATCTAAAAGAAGAAATGTGGCACATACAAGAGCTAATTTGGATCTTTTAAGCTTTAAAGCTTAGCATTTGCCTGAGGTGATAAACTGACATCTGAATGAAGGAGTGATGTAATAAATCATGATGTGGAATAAATCTGTTACCTGCAGAGACGTATGTCTTTTGTTTTTTAGTAGGTATAAATCATTTTAGAGCGGGGCTTTCCCATTTTTGTCCTTGGGCAACGTCAAACATTGGAAACAACAGACTACAAATCAACAGGAAACTTGTGAGAAATGATCTTAACTTGATTCAGACGAGTAAACGTTGTTGAAACTGAAGTTTTAAAGTAATAATCCTGATTATTGGAGTGTTCTTGCTTGTTTGAAGAAGTCCTGGAAACTGCCTCTTCACTTTTTTCTCCTTGCACTGTTAAGCTTTCTGTTTTTTTACTAAACAACATCTCAAATTTGGTCAGCTTTGTTTACATGGTGAGTTACTTCTGTTATTCTTACTTTCACAGCTCAAACAGAATAAGAGTTCATTGTCTATACTGCCCAGTGAGAATAAAGAGGCCCAAACCAATTGAAAATTTTAATCCGTCATGAAAGTCTTCTTTAAATTTATGCTGTAATGTTGTTACCGGCCCTGAAAAACCCATATTTATTCAACCCAAAGTGTGGAGACAATATATTTCTGCTTTGGTAATTGAACACCCCCTCTAATTTCACCCCTCTCCCCAAACTTGGCCCGTTTCCATAAGAAAGGGCTTTGCTAATGTGATTGCTGTGGTCATGGGTCTGCACTGATCTTCTTTTTACGAGGGAAAATGAGGTCTGATTGTTGGAGGCGCGTCTTGTGTCGAGGTCCCACAGCTAGATAGACAAGAGCGGCTGGCCGACCGACAGTGGTGAATGAGTGGCAGAGTGCCAAAGCCAATAAGAAGCAGCAGTGGGAGCCAGGGGGAGGGGAGACACTCATGTATTATTCATATTTATTCAAGTAATCCCTAGACGGAGGAGTTTGATGGTCTTTGTGAGTACTTATGTATCTGTGATGATACTTTAAGGTCAAATACAATAAAAATAGGTTCAAGTGAAAAATGAAATTGTGAAGAAAGTCCAAAAAAGTCCAGCTCCTCTTAAAAGTTGAATAGGGTGGTCCATGATTTACAAAAACTAATGTTAGATTGTGATTTTTCAGACTACTCGGCAGTTTTTCATTTCAGTCAATTCAATATTTAATGTCAATTAATATTCATGCCAAACGACTTGGGCTGCTACATAGATACTGTTGCTGTCATCGTTCCCATTTCTCCTCAAAGGTCAAATCAATCTAGAAACATTCACTTATTATGTGACTTTAAGTGTTTTCCTGTGTCGGTTCCCACTGCATACTCGAGCTAAATAGTCAAGTGTCTCGATAAAAGAAGGGTTACTTAGGCCAGACTTCATTGTTGTGCCTAATAGGGGATCAATCTCTTGACAGCCACAGTCTCTACTTTAACTTCAGATCTGGCCTCTGTTAACGCTGTTTGTCATTAATCTTAATCTACTTACTTATTTCTGGCCTCTGGTCTGCAAACAGCTAAATCAAAACCTTTTACAGGGGGAAGAGGCAGGCAAACACACTAACAACAAACCAAGATTAGGCTTTGTGTGATAATTTCATGACATTCATTTTGTAACAATGAAGATATTTCTACATGTTATTTCTCTGTAGTTTGATTTGACCTGAACTGCCATTGAAAAGACACCCACCATTCTACATTTTTTACTTAACTCTAAACTTAAAGAGATGCATCATATCTGGTTATCTGACAAGTCAATTATAGAGAGGAAGGTAATACACATGTGTATGCTTTTGACTCTTTTACTGTAACACAACTGGTAAAACATGTGCCGTTAGTATGTGAAAACCTGAAACTCAATAATGTTTGAGCTTATTGAGTCTGCTATCAGGTTTTGAGCGTCCTATAGGGTAACTAATACTTTCAGTTCATCTTGTGTATCAAAACAAGCCAAAGTACCTGCAGCACCTTTGACTGTTTTTTAATTGACTGTTAGTTAAAAAATCAAGTTCCAGTGTTAATATCTGCCTTGAATCAGCAGGATAAAAGCCAATCAGCTTACTAATCGAGGTGCCAGATGATTACATTGTGGGGTGTTCAGGGTAGGGTTGGTAAAATGAGAAAACTGAAAACTGGGCAACGAAATTGAAAAAAAAAAAAGTAACATTACAGGTGACGTTGTGTGTGTCTGTGCCATGATAGCAAATCAGTGAGCGCTGACTTTATTATGACACCATGGGGGACTGGATTGATTAGAATTTAGCATTAGCACTGACGACTGTCCTGCTGCTGCAGTTTACATTTGTGTCAATCTGAACAATTAATGTGATTATGTGTCGTTGTGTGTTTGTGTGTGTGTGTAATGATGTTCTGAGTGGCTCTGAGTCATCACATGAACAGAAAAATTGATGACATCAAGTTTTTTTTCTTAGACTAAGAAAGACATTTCTGCAGTTGCTGGGTCTCAAGTACCTGATAAAGATTTATCTTTGCTTTTCTGTCCCTGTGTCTGTTAAAGGTGTTGAAGAAAGAGATATCAGGTTGTAGATGCTTTGACTGATGACTTTCTGTTACCTGGTCCAGGATATGATTCCATTTTCATTGTGTTTTGTATCCCTGTTAATTAGCTGAAATGTGCTGCTGCAAATCATGGCCAGAACCGTCTTTAAAAGAGACTCTTGATCAAAATCGAACTTGATTGAATAAATCTAAATTAAACTGTGTTTCATTTACTACACCAACAAACCCTCATAGTGAGTGGAGTCAGGCCTGATGTTAACATGTCAGAGGTTTTTAGAGCCCATTGTGGAGTTAGAAAAACCACTGATTCTGTATTTAATGTGGGAAATCCTTGATCTCGTGGCTCCAGGTTTCTGGCGGTGCTGCTCAGAACTGCACTCTGAAATGAATGTTGTTGGTTTTGGTGGCTAAAGGGGTACAGGGCTAAACTGGTTTAGAAGGAGTATAGAGTGAACATGGGTGTGGGAAGAGTTTGGCGTTGGTGTGTGGAGTGCTGTGTTCACTATCTTGTTACTTTCTCGACAAAAAGAGGAACAAAACTGTTGAAGTGGCAGGGTGAAACCGAAGCACAGCTATGTTTTGATTCTGCCTTTTAAATCGGTTGGTTAATCCCAAAACCTGTTTCCTACATGCAGGACTGTTTCTCCAGGAGCAACTCTGAACACTTTGCATGACACAGATGAAACTTCTGTCACTATGTAACGTCCCGTCAAACGTTATATAAATTTGAAGCCAAAGAAACAAACAATGCATCACTGTCCAAGCAGTCTGCAGGTCTGCATGCTCTTGGCAGGACTCTCTCTCCTTAAAATGAGCTGAGGGAGGGCCAGCTCTGCACCCTCCCTCCCTCCCTCTCTCTTTCTTTCTCTATGTGAAACGCCTCGAGCATCCACGGTGCTGAACTGTCTCTAATCGATTTGTCTGTGAAGGCGAAGCGTCACACTCAGAGTACCACAATGCAATTCTCTCTCTCTCTTAGTGACATGCTGCCCCCACCCCGAACACCTAAGGGAGTCTGAGTGACGCTGAGAGGCTCTTCTACAGGGATAAAGACTCTTTAATACACTAACAACAAAAACAACAACAACAACAACATCAGAGTAACACTGATACTAATAATTAGAAAAACAACAGAAGGTGCGGTTTGTACTCTTGGTACTGTATTATCATTACCACCGCTTCAAGGTTTCTACCAGCAACACCTTCAAGAGCTTCAAGAGTAGCTATGCTTTTTTCTAATTTAACACATGTCCAAGAAAATAATCATCCAAGTGTGGAGGTATACATGCGAGAGGGGTTGAATCAGATTGCACAGGGGTTTATGTTACAGTTTCATCTCTTACAAGTGGATTTAATGAGCCTGAAATCTCCAGAGAAACTCAAACATATTCAGTGGAAGAGTTTCGTCCCTTTGTTTATTCTTTCACTCAGATGTCTCTTTGTTAATTTCATGTTAGTCCATCAGAAAACAGGCATTTAAAGAGAGGTAACACAGGCTACCTTGGAGCAGATGCAAAACTGATGCCAAACTGGAGTCTTCGCAAAGAGTCTTTATTTCAGCAACTTTGGTTGACCAATGAAAAACTGTCAAGTACTCTCTGTGGGGTTTGATGAAACTTGTACGACAACACTTTGACTGCAATATCACTTCTTTGCTGTTATAGAAAAGAGGTTTTTTGAGTCCTAACAAGTTTGTGTGGATTAAAGAGAGCAAATTTGACAGAAACTGGAAGATACTTCCGCAAATTCTTATTGATTAGAAAATACACGTTTGGTGTAATTCTAGCTTTTTTCTGATTGTAAATCTGTTAGTTCTTTCGGTTTAACTATGGGGTACCAGTTATTTTTTGTTGTAAATAAGTTCAATAGAAATGTACCTTGTTGCTTTGGACAAGTGTGTCTGTGAGTGCGGAGTTCAGTGAGTAATTACAACAGTCCTGTAGCAGCTTTTAAACAGAGTGTTACCTCAACACACTGCTGCTAATCTATGTTGGCACCACGCTGAGGTACACAAAGACAACACTGACCTGCTGTGTACAGCCTGACCTGGCATCTGTATGCTTCTGTTTGTGGCCACCCGCTGTGTGTGCATGTGTGTGTGTGTGTGCGCGTGTGTGGAGGATGATGTGTGGGTGTCTGCCTGGAAATGTGTGTGTGCAATGGGCAGTATCTCTCATTGGACAACAAGGCAGCAGACAGATGGAACTGACAAATGCGCGCACACACACACACACAGGTTGTGATATTACCGCTGCAATTAAGCAACATATAGACAGTTCCGAAAATAGTTTGTGCCAAACACGAGCAAAAAAGGAAAAGGAGAAAAGTCTTTGTTTTCGTCTCTTCGACATTCACACAAGCTCTATCACATATTTGCCGTTAACTCTGATGGTGGAGAAGTTGAGCCCGGCTCAAATGGAAACGTGGGAAACCAGCAGAGCAGCTGATCAAAACCCAACTTTATCTCAGTGTGTGGCGCTCATTGAGAAATGGGGATCATGTCTCTGAGAGTGGAAGCTCTGCAGCTGGTGGACATGGAGGAAATCCAGGGGCTACATGAGTCCCTCTTTAAAGAATGATCAATGAAAAAACTTTAATATAATAACAGTTATTAAAAAAAGTTATCATATTGACTTCAACAAGCCAAACTCTAATTTGAAACACCTGAATTCTGATTTTCCAGTATTTTTTCTTTTTAAAACTCTTTTTTTTTTTTAACGATTGTTTAACCCTCCCTGGTTATTTCCTCACAGTAATTAAGTAGTAAAAAAAAAGAGTTAATTACAAGACTAAAGTTGTACTAAAGTCATTTTCTTATGAGAAAAAAGTGTTGCAAACTAAGTGACAGTACCTGTGTCCACTTGGACTTGAATCACACATTGCTCTGATCATGTTTCCTCTTGTCTTGGTACATAAAAATAAATATATAACGTAAAAAAACAATTTTCCTACATGAGTAAAGCCATAACTAAGTCATATCACAAGAATACGGTTGTCAGAAAAAACAATTCCTGAAGTTTAAGTCTTGTGTTAAGAAAGTAAAGTCCCCTTGTGATGTAAATAAAGTCTTGATTAAGTAGTAGTTTGGGTTTATGGTGAGCAGTCAGCTGTCTGTACCAAAACCAGGAACGCGGAGTGTCTGGTTAAATTGTCTCTAATGTTTTGTCTCCTCGGCTCAGAAAGCAAAGATGAAGTACCCTCCTTCAGAACAGCATCATGCTGCTAATTGTTGACTAAATTAATGACTTTGAAAATGATTTTCTTAAAACTTTATTCATGTGAGAAAATGACTTTATTGTGACTTCATTCTCATAAACCAATAGTTTTTAATTATAACTTTTTTTCATATGACAATGATTTTGTCCCATCAATTTTTTCTAGTCTAAAGGTTCTTACACACCAGCGAATTTGCGAGGGACGCGAAAAAGCGAGACGAAAATGCGGAAATATTCGCCGGTCTGAAAAATTGCTTTTGCTTATACACACCGGGTGACCACTCTGTGGTACACACTCTCCCCCATCGTTACTCTTGGTGCCAGTGGTGGTGTGTATCGTGTGAACTGCAGCCGTCGTGAACTGGGTCTGTGACGTCATCAACAACATGACTTTTGATGGGCCAGAGGTCTAGCAGGTCCAGATATTCGCCTGCGAATCTCTGAAAAATTCGAAAAAATAAAAGAGGCTTTTTGCCCCGCGGAAAAATTGCTGCCGGTGTGGAAGCTTGCATTGACTTTATGCTGTTTTAAAAAAAGGCGAATAATTCGCTGGGCGAATCCGTGCCTGGTGTGTAAGGACCTTTAGACTTAGAAATAACCTGACTGCTCTGGCGTACAACAACAAATAGGACCCTCCTAATGTAAGTTGGCTTTTTTCTCCCCTCGTTTTTAGCCTCCAGCTCTTTGTGAATGTAGGTGAAACACTGCGTTTGATATAAGTTAGAGAGTAACTTCAGCTTCATGTTAGTTTCCATTATCATGCTAAATTGGTAAGCAAAACTACATGTGCATTATAATATCAGATCCTCTTCCTTTAGTCCAGTCCAAGGGCAGCAGAGCTGGTGAGTGCACCTCTTAGTTAGCTTACTTTAAAGAAAAGTACAAGAATTGAAAAGCCACAGTGTTCAGAGTTGCAACTTTTTCTTCATTTATCTTTAATGATGAGAAGAAGCAGAGATAAATTAAGACAAAAGTCAACACTTATGGTCGAGCAGAAGACCTGTTCACATCATCTAACGCAACCATCACAGGTTACTAACTGTGTTATAGTAAAGGAATCAAGAAAAACAAGTGTGATACAGAGAGGGACACTGAGGACAGAGTTAGTGGTGACAATCAGTGAAATACAAAAACAGGATACAAGGCTACAGAAAAGAGGGATGAGGTGAAAGATAGACAGAAGAAAAAGAGGATGGGGGTAGAGTGAGCAGGAGAGACAGGGAGCCTTTAATTGCTTGGAGGGAGCATGACAATTGAGAGGAGAGTAGAGGGAGGAAAATCTCCAGCAGTATTGATCAGTCCAGCTCTTCCATTTCAGTCGCCTCCACCCCCTCCTGCGTCTCCCCCTTCACCCAATTTGCACCCGTAATTTAGATTGCAGTGTGTTTGTGTTTGTGTGTGCGCGCATATGTGTGTACGTTGAGGTCATTTTGCACAGTGTTTGTCCTTCACTGTGTGCCTACATCTCTTTTGTATTCATTTACTTGTTAATGCGCCTGTCTGTCACGTGTCAATGCAGAGGAACCTGATGTATCACCACAAACGCTGCAGTAAACAGACTGGACACTCACTTTGTGTCTCTGTGCGGGTCTGTGTGCGTTTCCATCGTATTAGGAAACAAATTTCTCAATATGATTAGCTGAGGTGTGTGTGTGTGTGTGTGTATTTTGAGGCATTAGTGTATTAGTCTGTTTCTTGTGTGTGTTATCTGGATGTAGCAGGTGACGGACATGATGGTTGTGGTGGTGTTGGTGGGGGCATCCTACCTGATCGATCTCCTCTCTCCCTTTAGAGTGACCCTGCACCTCCTCCTGCGTCTCGGTCTGGGCCTAATGAGACACTGCTCATCATGGGACCAACACACTCACCCACACACACACACCTAACCTTTCCTCTATCCACAAACAAACAAACAAATCAGCTAAAACCTACACAAACATAGGTAAATGTGCAAAAGCAGAGTTTGAGAATGTAAAAACCAATGCAGAAACATTAAAACGGATTAAAAAAGAATCTATACACGCAGCTTCTCAGTCTGTACTGGGGGTCAGAGTCAAGGCTTTGACCTTCCACCTCTGTCTCAGTCCCAGACTAAATCAATTCCTAACCAGACAGACCCCCCAACACCCCCCCCCCCCCCATTTCCCAAACACAATGACCAGAGTCCTGCTGGTTCTGCAGACAATAGGAGGGACCACCAGAACCTTAAAGACTGTGTGTGGGTGAGGCAGCTTGTGTGTGACAGAGCGGTAAAAGGTGCAGTCTTCTAAGAGACACATTAAAACCAACAGAGAGCACTGATTTGGTCAAATATATCCTCTATGATGTATGCTTGTTGGGCTGATCCCTGTTTGTTTCTTAATCGTTTCGTGTTGGATCCAGTGAGTCGGTATGTTCACATGTTGTTCAAAAAATGATTTATAGCATTTGTCCAACTGGATGTTTAAAATACGAGAAAACACGTTAGTCTGACTGAAACCACATGAAGTCAAACTTCTAGTCATCTGACTAAAACTGGCCTGAGCATTTTGCACATTTTCTGGACTTTGATCTGAAAAGTTGATCGGTGTAAATGCTACAAAGTCGGGTAGTCAACAGCAGCTTGATCAGTCAGTTCATCTTTTTGTTCCAGTATAAAATGTATAAAAGTGTGACCCACTTTATTTAAATTTCACCAGCCAGCACCATAGAAACCTTTTTGACTTGATCGTGTTTTGAGTATTTCTACGAGTGCCATCATGAAAGTGATATTTGTAGTTGAGAACACTGGGACACCTGTTAGGGTAGCAACCACATTTAGATGAGTTGGGAGCAGTATCAGTAACTACAAGTATTTCTACAGGCCTAGTTCTGCTCTAGTTTGTGTCCTTTTGGTGCCTTTTTAAAGCCGGGTAAACTTGATGTTGCAAGTGTCTTTGGTGTGTGCTGTAGCGTAGGTCGCTACATTTCTCTGGGAGGTAGCTGCAGCGATGTGAGGCTTAGTTCAGTGTCAGGTAACCTGTAACTTAGCTCTAATCTCACTACAGTTTCCCTGACGCTGTGTAGATATAAGGGCATGTAACTAAAAACTTATTTTATTCCGTGAACTCACCATGAGTGCTGAAAGAGTGCAAGGATCCACCACCCTCTCAGCATGTCCAACCAGACAAGTTATTCGAGTGAGGTGTGGGAGGATGTTACATAACTGTGGAGAGCACCTGCAGTGAACACAGTCTCACCCTACCTTAAGAAGATGCTCAAGTTCCTAAAATTGTTGAAAGTGTCTGGGCTTTGACTCTGGGAAGTTTCTCTGGGGAGTTTCAGTGTCCCATGACCCAACTTAATGCTTTTTCAAAGTCTTTTCCACTTGGAGCGAGGAAACATCTCGAGGAGACACAGAACCATCTCTTTATTTTCCCTCTATATTTTTACACATTATACATGCTAACAACATGGCTTTAGGGATGACAGTGTTGGCTCATTACTTAGATCTATGCCTAAATATCTCAACAGCTATTTGATCATTGGCAGAAAAATACATGTACTAGTATATACAGTCCCAAAAGGATGCAGAGTAACAGATACATTAAGCAGATGCTTTTGCCCAAAGCAACCAGGGGTGTGGTGGGTGAGGATACCAAGATATGCTGGCTGATTGGTACATGTATACATTACAATATTTTGCATTTTATTAGAATTAAATTGGAACAAGAAACTATAGGATACAGCTGATGTTGCATTCCTTGTGGCGATAGAGCAAACTAATCCTTACTGGTCAATAACAACCTATATCAGGGGACCCCGTCTAAGACCGTGCCTCCAAGTTTAGGAAGCCTGCATTGGCCCATTTCTATAGAACATTCAAATGCATTGACAACACAGCTGGTACTGCATACAGCCTGATTTCCTGTACTCTACAATGAAGTCAGTGCTTGGTGGCTTTTATGTGCTGAGGACTACAAAGAGTGATTTATGCCAACAGAAAAAAGCCTATTCCATATTGAGCACCTTTCAGCAGCCTCTTTAAAACACTTTGGCCCTGTTAAACCATGCAGTACCTGACCGCCCTGCTCAAACTGTTTATTTGACTTGCTGCTGAGAGCACTGCTGTGTGTGTGTGTGTGTGTGTGTGTGTGTGTGTGTGTGTGTGTGTGTGTCTGTGTGCAGGGTGGCAAGATGTGTGTAGATGTGTCCATGAACATCGACTTGTATATATGTTTGTAAAGTACATGTGAATTCAGTCAAATGTGTGTGTGTGTGTGTGTGTTCACTGTGGCGTTAGGCCTTTGCTTCCTTCCTTCCTGTTCAAGCAGACCTGGTCCCTCTACCCACCAACGCTTCTCTCCTCTGGGATGGCAGTTTTAGTGCGTGCGTTCGCCCGCGCGTGCGTATGTGTGTGTTTGTGTGTGTACGTGAGCTTGACACTTGACTGAGCAGGGTGGTCCTACAGGGACTTGTCTATGGGTCTAGTTCCTGATTCTCAGAAACGCACACACCTGCACCATCTCGCTAGCCAAGCGCCCCAAATATAACCTAGAGCATGTGATACACTCAGACTGACCCGCTCTTTGTTTTGCACCTGCCCTTCTTTGTTGACTTTCCTTTTTTCATCCTTGTTGGTTTACCAGAACATTTTCTCTCTTCTTAATTAATAAATAATGAAGTTACCTCCTTCTGTCATGCATCCAAAATAACAAAGAAGATGTACACACTTTCTCTTTCTGGCTTTTATCTTAGACACACTTAAACACTAAGTTGTGAATTGGGTTAGTGTAGGAGCACAGGAAGGTTTGAATATTGCATCATTGGGATGCAGAGCAGCGGTGTTTGGGGTCAGAGCGCTATCATGTTGCCAATCAGCAAGGCAGCTCAGAGCCCTCATCAGCTTTTGATTGCATTTAGAATGGCTAATTAAATAAAATATGACATTATGTAAATGTCTGTGTCTCTGCCATATGGCCCCAGGCACTGTCCCCCACCCCCGCCCCGTCCGCCTCCAGCACACCAGGGGCAACGAAGTGAGAGCTCTAAATGTGTGTGTGTGTGTGTGTGTGAGAGAGAGAGAACCAGAGCCATTGCATGTCCGAGACTGAACAAAGCGATGGTCACAAAAACCTCTTTTCTCAAGGCATGCCTCAGTTCCTTCAATTTGCATCCATGCATCCCACATTTAGGTATTTTCTTTGCATCTCAGTCCCTCCCCCTAGAGATGCAAGAGAGGGAAGGCCAGGATGAGGATATAAGTACATATGTTATAAGAGACATGAGATGTCACTGCTGATCAGTTTTAACAGCTGTTTGTGTCTGCACACACTCTCATAACTATCTAAATAAAATACACAGAGTGAAATGATTTTGTCTTTGTGTGTCAACAGTTATTCATTCTACATCCTGCTTGGCACCATACAGACAATCTGACAGGTAAAATACATAAATTTTAAATAAATAAACTTTTAATTATCTATCATTATAATTGAATCTGATTGTTTACCTTTTCCTTGTTAACAAAGATGAGCTGTTTTATGATGTCTCAGGAACACTCAAAATGATCCATTAAGTCTAAAGTTTTAGGGACTTAAGTCACTTTAAAATAGTCAGCCCCATACACTGCAGACAACAGCTGAGAGGACAATGAATTTAAACAACAGGCTGTCTCATCAGACTGGTTTTTAGATACTTAATACTGTGCTGAAAATAAATAAACAGTAGTTCCACAAGTTCATGGTAGTGGTCTTCAACAGGTTGGCGCTAGCATAAAAGGGGGAGGAGACAAACGACCACTGATCTACAGGAAGCAGCATATATTTCAAAATAAAAGCATGGTGTTTACCTTATCACAGGAAATAAAGAAACTTAAACACAAAACAGAGAAATAAATAAATAAAACACGAAAAGCAATAGTTTATGATGCAATGCCCTCTTTAAAGAAGTTTCATTCACAGGGCCTGTGGTGTAAATAAATTTTTCACATCATTAGTAGTCAGGTGCAAATATGACTTGACCCCCCAAAAATTCAACAAAAGGTTAGGGTTAGGATTAGGGTTAAAATCGCCGTCCAGGAACTTTTTAAGAGCACATTTCAGACCATTTGGAGTCAACTGGTACAAAAAAATGGGAATAATGTCAAAGTTTTTTCAAGTGTTAGGGTTAAGTTGGGGTAACATTGGGGTAGCGGGGTTAGGGTTAGGGTCAAAATCACTATCCAGGACCTTTTTCAGGAAAATGTTTCTGACCATTTTGAGTCGATTGGTACAAAACAAAAACATTAGGAAAATTGTCAAGAAAAAATTTCAAGTGTTACGGTTACGATAAAATTGAGGTTTTGGGGTTAGGGTTATGGGGTTAGGGTTAAAATCACTGTCCAGGACCCAATTAGGCGCACATTTCAGACCATTTGGAGTCAATTGGTATAAAAAAAAAATAGGAAAAATTTCAAAAAAATTTACGGTGTTAGGGTTATGTTTGGGAAACATTGGGGTGTTGGGGTTAGGGTGAGGATTAGGGTTATGAGGTTAGGGTTATAATCACTGTCTGGGACCTTCAAAGGAGCACGTTTCAGACCATTTGGAGTCAATTGGTACAAAAAAAATTAAAAAAAAATGTCAAAAGAAATTTAAGTGTTAGGGTCATGTTTGGGTAACGTTAGGTAACATTGTAGTATTGGGTTAAGGAGGTTTTCCCTAATTCTTTTTGTACCAATGGACTCCAACTGGTCAAAAAATGAACTCCTAAAAAGGTCCTGGACAGTGATTATAACCCTTACCCCAACCCTAATACCCCAACGTGACCCCAACGTAACCCTTACACTTGAAATAATTGTGACATTTTTTCCCATTTTTTTTTGTACCAATTGACTCCAAATGGTCTGAAATGTGCTCTTATAAAGGTCCTGGACAGTGATTTAGACATTGCCAGTTCTGTCCCGCGGCCCTGTCCTCATCCTACTCTATTCTCAGACCTACTCTTCCCTACTCAATCCATAGACCTATCTTAAAATAAAAGCTTTTAAAACCCCTAACCTAACGAATTGCAGAACTACCCTCTCAAATTTATAAACCCCAAGTATTAAAAGTAGCTTGACAAGCATGGTTTTACCTTTGAAGAGGAGGGTATGTTGTGTCTCATTTGTTAGCTTGTTTGTTTGTAGGATGTCTATTATTAAAAAAACAAACAGTTGAATCTGATCATAATGTTTCTCACTGTGGAAATACCGAAGACTTCAGATTTACTGGCAAAGGCTTTGAAAAACATTTTGTGCCTCCAGCAAAGTTTGACAGAGGTGGATGGAATTTCGTCCAACATACTTAAAACATTTCACAAGTTTGTTGTGTTGTGGAGTGTATACACATGTGTCTTTCCCCAAATAATGTCCCAGTTATTATGGGTAATCAGAGCCCCACTGTAAACAATTTTCACTGCAATTTGAATATAAAGAGGAATAAATGTTGGGGCGTGCTGTTAAAGATCCACATTATCTGAAAGTATTGGAAAGCAAAGTGTTTGTAGTTAGGTTCACCACACTCAGATAGACAGACCGCAGTTGGCCGTCTTAGAGAAGGGCAAGAAACAATGATCATTTCAATATGGAGATCGAAGATAATGAAGGGAAACTGAGATTTGAACTTGAAATAGTTGCTGGTTTATCCCTGTACTTATATGTAGGACACCTTTTCACTTTTTCCTATCTTGGTGAAAGTGTTGCAGGGAAACCACTTCTTTCTGGCCATAGAAATGAACAGTATTTGATATGTGCCCATTTTATCCCTGTAGCTGTATCTACTAAAGTGAAGGCCAGCTAACCATTTCAGTCAAGGCCTCATCTTCAGTCTCTCTCCTAGCTCATTGTCAGAGCAGGATGGTCATTTCCTTGATAGTACCCAGGTTTTTACCGCTGACTTTGCTTAGGTAGGGTACACTATATATCTGTGTGTGTTGTGTGTGTGTGTGTGTGTGTGTGTGTGTGTGTGTGTGTGTGTGTGTGTGTGTGTGTGTGTGTGTGTGTGTGTGTGTGTGTGCGTGTCTGGGGGGTTGCCGCCTGTCCAAGTGATAAGGCATATGGAGCAAACCCAGTGTTACCAGGCCAGTCACACATACAGATAAGGGCAGATAATATTCGGAGGAAGAACTGCTGCAGGCTCGACACTGCACTGAACACAACACACACAATACAGAGTGTGTTTTCTTGGTGTCGTATTTGAGCGTGTGTTTGCGTAGACATAAAGGCCTCATAAAGTGTGTACATGTGTGTGTCTGGGAGCAATCTTTTGCACATGGCTGTGTGAGCGTGCCTTCCTACAGAAGATTGTGAGGGGTTATTACTGTAAAAAAAAGGGAGTTTTAAAGAAATCTTTTGTGCTTGCAGCTTTCTTTGCTCCCTTGCTGCTGATTCAATATAACAGCTTAAAACAGCTGCAATGGATGTTCCAGACAAGATGTTTACTCATTAATGTGCACCCTCCAAAAATGTGTCTGGATATTGTGTAAATTCACACTACAATCAGAATTGGATGGTTTAAACCTTTTTTGAAAATAGAATGAAGATGACATGGCAAATGTGACCAGTTTCTAATGTGGCATGATACAGGGTTTTAACCTCTTTTTTAAGAGATATTTTAGGGTCCTCTTTATTATATTTTTCATTGCATGATGCAGCAAATGTTTTAAATGGGTGATAAGTCATGACTGCAGGCAAGTTAAGCACCTGGACTCTTCTACTACAGAGCCATGACAGAGCCAAGGCTTGGTTTGGATGGTAAGGTATGTTGCGTGGATGGTGCCTATGCCTTTGTAGATGTGTGAACCACTCAAGCCATGGGCACCCAAATCATCAGGGTGGTCCCTCTTCTTTTTAGAGCAGAGGCCTCCATGATTTCAAAAAGAGATGTCAAAGGAAGAAATGCCTTTTCCATTCCTAGTGATGTTAGAAGCCTGACACAAATGAACCCAATCTGAATAAATATGCTCCTTCAGGTTGCCTTTGAGCAATAAAGGGTGTTCAATCAAATTCTGGTTATACCATTATTCTGCCCAAGACCCAAACTTTCTAAATTCAACTTTTGCATTTAGAGAGTGCTTACATTTACACTTGTTCTCATAGTTAGCCAGCATGTTCAAAAACTACATGTATAACCAGAGTCCCAAAACAGGGGCTGCGAATTGCGAGGGCTGCATTTGAAGACCAAATGTGCCAAAGACTAACCCATTTCAGATCCCCTTACATTTAAGAATAAGTGTCCAACAAACAGAGTCTCATGTACTTTTTCTGCGTCATTTCCTCATAGATCACTTTTAATGTCTGAGTTAACTGATATTAACATGCTCATGTAGAGGCTGGGTGTTGTGCTTTCACTCACAGAACTTTTTCTGCTCTCTCTCTCTGCCGCTTACACACTTTCTTTTCCCCCCTTTTATTTTTCACAAGCCTGAAGTCTCTCTTTCTCCTTCCTCTCTGTCCATACACCATAACCAGACCACAGAAGGGGCTGCTGCAGAGCGAGAGGTTGTGGTTGGCACACATATGCCCAGAGGGGCCCAGGCTTGTCAACTCTCTAGCCCCACATCTGGAGCCTCCCGCTGGGCCAGCAGCCTCCCTCCAGCCCTCCCCCACCACCACCACCACCACCACCACCACTCCCCGGAGACCACTGAGCACACACACACGCACACATAGGGGATGTATACATGTACATACATATTCACATTCACACAACTCAACACTCCACTGTCATTGATACACACACACACACACATAAACACAAACGGAAGTACTGACATACTTTTATGTACAAATGCTTGCACAGAAACGCATAAAATTGGAAAAAACACACAACATACACACAAAGACACACACTCAAACGCCCACTCACACACACAGTTTACAGACACACACATTAAACTCTAAAACATTATGCTAATCTACAGCCGGCGGCAGAGGATGGCACTCTGCTCGGCCTCATGCCAGAGTCCCTTTCATTTTATATGATTAACCAGGAGGAAGGACACAGAGAGAAGAAGAGACACTGTCTGCTGTGAGAGGAGTCGACCGGACAGCAACACCTACTCTCTCACTCTTTTACTTCTTCACACGTCCACCAATCAAAACACACATGACAACATTATCAGACAACAGAGTAAAACAACCAGGGCAGACTGGGCTTCAGAGGCGATATCCGCCTGTAGAGAAGAATCACGCAGAGACGTTTTCAGCTCATGCTTTGTGTTTGACTGATATGGATTTCTGAAGGCCATAGCCAAACATACCAGTCATTTAATACCCAGGAGGATAATACTTCAACTCTGTGCCACATTGTGGTTTTCCTCAGATTTTCTGCTAAATCTTTTTGTACTTTTCACAGTCATAAAGAATCTTCTCTGCAGCCACTTTATTGTGTAAACCCTCACTCATGATCTGCCAAGTATGTTCTTAGGAGACTCCTGAAGGTTATCATCTGCTCCTCTGAATATCTCTGCATTAAATTTGAAGAAACAATTATTCTCTGATATTTATCTTTCTCTGATATTTACACTTGACCTGCTGTAATCCTAATGAAAAGAAATAAAAAGAGAGCAAAGACTAATACTTCATAATTCTTTGACTTCATGTTATCAAAATCTCATGATGGCTCATGAAAGTCATAATGAACTATTTAAAGCTTTGATATTTGACATTAGCGTTGAGCTGAATACATTTTCGGGACTAAATAAGGGGCAAAATATTGAGTTTGAAGATCAGTGCCACAGTGGTGAAGGTACATGTGTCATGTGAGCAAGAAACGCATGAATTTCTTATTTTGCAGATAAGCAGGGAACTTTCTTGTCTCTTGTTGATCTTTGGTTGCTTCTTATTGGACACTACCATCAAGGGAACAATAGAAAAAGAATATGAGACCATGCAATTGGTAGAAAGTTTGACAGAAAAAGACGTCATCAAATCAGCTTGTCAAACCTGGAAGACATTAGCGGCATTTACCGATAGCGATCTTTTTTATCACAACAATATGATAAATAATCCTGTTTCACCAGTATATCACAGTGGATTTACCATCAGACGTCTCTGACCAAACACCTATTTTTGTGGCTGGATTGTAAACCTTCTGGCAGGTGTAGAAATGCTTGGAAACCCTTGATAGATTGCCAAAAGAGTAAGCTTTAGAACAGTTTTTATCTGATAGAGATATGCGGAATAGTTCCTGAGAAACTGTAAACAATATCAATGCTGTCACGTGGGATCACCCACGATCCAGCGGAGTTCTAAGTGTTAACTGTCAAATCAACACCACATGGAGTCCACAGATCTCCATCTGAGCACTAGCTTGGATATTTTTATTTCACAAAGTGAATGACACCAAGGCCAATAGGCATTTCTTGCACCTACATACAAGGTTAGATTTTTTTTTTCGTACTCATTGCTTGGTGTAGCTGCAAATCATTTGCTGCTGATGTTTCTTCGAAGGTGCATCTGATTCATGAAAAGGAGGCTGTGATAGTAGGTGTCGTCTGAAGGACATGATCAGTGCATGATGGGCTACCAGCTGTGTCAGATCTGATCTCAGGTCAGTAAAATGCTGTCCAGTGATTACAGAGAAGGAACATCAATACACATGACAAGGTGTGTCCTACTAGGATCAAACCTTATACTGTATAAAACTTGAACATTCACTCATTTTATCTGGGGCAGAGTTTTGAAGCCTATCGATAGTGTTTGTGATAGTGATCAACCGACGATGAGGTAAAGAGCTGGAGTTTAGGCGGGTCTTAAGTCTTAAGTTTTTTTAATGTTCGCTCTAAAAACTGGCTTTTTGAAATGAGTATTTGTGGTTCATTGTGCTTCTGCAGCCAACCCTAAGTGGACACTCAGAAAACTGCAGTTTAGCGCTTCTGCATCAGTTTCATTTCTCAAGCCCGGAAGTTGCCACTTGGAACAAACTAATCTGTTTTGAAATACAGGATGTTCAAACTGTGTCAGGACCGTTGGCCTGAGACCTTTGTGATTATTTTGCGTCCCACTAACTTGTAGGCACGTTAAGATTCAACACCAGTGAGACAGGACTTCTCTCTGACAGCCACTGTGTTAAAAACTTCAAGTTTGGTTGCTGTTGATTTACTATGCAATATACAGAGAGTTTAAAAGTGAAGTTAAAGCTTTAAAAACAAAACAGTAAGTGGAGGATGGTTGGAAAGCTTCAAGATATACCAAATCAAAGGGGAAAGACAGTCTTTCGGCTGTTCAAATGAGGACTAAAGAACTAGGGAACTGGGAGATTTCTTTTACCTGGGCCCTATTTTCTTATGTGTTGTTGTGTGCTTGACTGATGGGTTGAACAATTTCTAAAATAGGTTCAGAAATAGAGCAGCTGGCAGCCACAAAACAAGCTTAAATACAGTTTGACCACGCAACTGTGCATTGTCACACATCATCCACTATAAGCCCTTTATTTCACCACTGACACACACTCACACACACACACACACACACACACACACACACACACACACACACACACACACACACACACACACACACAAAAACGTATTTCTTTCCTGTTCTCAAACAAGCTCTGCTCTGGTCCTGGTGCTATCTGACTATCCTGGTGTCACTCATTCACATGTCCTCTGTTTCCATCTTGTTTTCACTCTACATACGTTCCTTCACCTGCAGAGCCCTGATCAGACATGCAGTTTACTGTGGAAATAAGATGACTCCTTTAAGTTTGCAAAAGAAAAATAAGCCTCAGCCATAGACTGTAAATAGTATGAGCATTACTCTGCCTCACTTCAGTGTATGAATTTGATGGCAAAATGCTCCCGGTATTTCCAGGATTTTCTCCATCTATGAAACCGGCATTTGCACAGGAGAGTCACTGTGATGATGCTCTGCTCAAACAGCGTACCCCCCGGATGTCCTATCCAACTTTCTTATGGCCATAGGCTGTATCAGGTGTCAATCATAGAAAACATAAACCCCTTATAACTTAAAAATGGAGCTGCACAGAAAAAAGAGGACTTGAACACAAACCAGTCTAACAGTAACTATATGTCAACATCACAACTAGGGGGAGAAACATTAATATGACTTATATTTAATTTTAAGTTTGTCCACAGCTCTATTCATTTTGCTGGAGGAGACGGGGTTTAGGACCTATACTGCAACCAGTCACCAGAGGGTGCTGTCTTCGCTGAGACTTCACCCAGCGAGGAGGCAGATGACGTCCATTCTATATACAGTCTATGGTCTCAACAGATCGAGGAAGAGAGACAAGAAACTTCTATGCCAATTGGATAGCAGAGACAAACCAAGTTACCTGTTGGTACGTGTGTGTGAACTATGAGCCCATGTGTGGAAACACATCCACAGAACTTCTACTGCCATGAGAGGGACTTGGTAACAACAGGATTTCAGGATCTTTCTAAATCAGAAGACACCAGCAGATCGCCACTGTTTTACCAGCTTTCTTCAACATTAATGCTCCAATGGGGAGTTCTTTTGGCGTTATATAATAGACTGAAATTCAGAATGATGCTTTATTTTATGGTATCCAAAATTAAACAATTCCATCAGGAGAAGGACTGGCAATTTTTGCAGCATTTTTAATACCTAAAAGTGATGCAAGGGGGAAGGTGCCAGCCTGCTGAAGAGGTAGACTGAGCTGAAACAACTAAATCTACATCTGCTGGATAACATACATCATTGTTTTTGCCTCAAACTCTAATCTAAATTCACTATTTAACCATTTGTGTATCAAACAGAATTCAAGCTGATTTGTAAATAAAGACCAGATGGTGAGTTTACTGCAAATAGAGAAAGATGTCCGCGTTGTATCTGCTTTGTAGTACCAAACAAAAGTGGATATATAGAGTGAGTGACAGATATAATGTCACCTGTCTTTCACTAACCAATATGTTTGACAACCCTCAGACTTTCACACTGGACAATACTGGTTAAATCACTCATGGATACATAGAAGTCAGACACAAACACAAAATCTAAAAAGACAAAAAATGCCAAGCAAACCTACTGAGGGTAGTACATAAAATGAGACTACTATTACCAAAATGAATATCTTAAGATATCCAAAATGAAGAAAAGAAGTGGGTTTTTCTGGTTCACTGTGGAAGATGAGGAACAGAGCGAGCCAGCCAGCCAGCCAGCCGAGGGCCAGAGCACACTAACTCATTGCCAGTCAGTGTGGCATTGTGTGATGATAATAAGCATAACTTCCTCCAGGATAATGGAGTCGAAGCATATTCAGGCCTCAGTGTGCGCTGTCCCCGAGGATGGCCCTGTCTGCTGTGAATATTCTGCATTTAAATGGTCCATTAGAAGGCAAACAAACACAGACAGGCCTCCATACTAATGACCAACGGGGTCCAGGGGTGAGGCAGGGCGACCGCCATGTCTCAGTGTGCGTGTATGTGAGTGTGTGTGCCAATGCGTGGGAGAAACTCAGACAGTGTATGTGGTGTGTTGAAAGCAGTCAGGGAGCGTTTAGACGTGTGTGTGTGTTGGACTGGGAGAATGATTGTGTGTGACATGGGTCAGGAGGGTATGGGGGAGTTGGGGTGATGGAGAGCATTGGTTCTTTGGCCAGAGGGGAATCCTCTTCTTAGTCCCAATGGGTCCACATTTGCATGTCTGTCCCATTTGTGTGTGTGCGTTTGCATACTCTAACATTATCCATCCTCTGAATAATATGTCTTTGTTGGCTCTTGTGTGTTTCCGTGTGCATATATGTGCATATTGCCTGTCATATTGTCGTGAGCAAGAGTTCATGTCCATATTCACTAGAGCGCATGTGTGTGTGTGTGTGTGTGTGTGTGTGTGTGTGTGTGTGTGTGTGTGTGTGTGTGTGACAGAGAGTTGCAGGGGTTATTCTAATAAGGGGAAGCTAGTTGAGGGCCCGGGGCCCTGGTCAGCCCTTTGCTCATTATCATTATTAATATTTGAGGAGTAGCCTGTGCAGGGCGGACAGATGCCCTCTTCTCTCAGCACTCAGCTTCTCATGAAATGTGACAGGGCACGTCCTCGCTCCCTCTCTGCTGTTTATCAAAATATGAGGACCCAGGATTAAAGTGTCCAAACTGAGGAGAAATGAGCTTTGATTTGATTTGATTTTGATGGATACCGCCAAGATCTCAAAAACAAACGCCCTGGCGAAGTTTGAATCTTGATCAAATCAGGGTGCTAAGGTGAATTCAGATCAATCACAGAGATATTGCATGCCTCACTTTATTCTGCACTTTTGACCAAAGGACTGTCTGTCCAGTCTGGGCCTGAAAAATGAGACTGATAACATCCAGTTTCATTCATACAGAGGTGTACTGCAGCCTCAATAGACCATAGTCTCATGGTGGCCATGTTTTTTTGTGGCGTCACGCTCAAGTTGGAAAAGGTGTTCATCCTTTTCATGTATTATTACTGTGTTTCAGGGCATAAGTGGTATGAACAAGCTTGAAATAGACATTTGACTTGTATATACAAGACAGTGGTGCAAACGTGCAATGATGTAGAGTACATTGGTTTTGGTCTATAGCAGTGGTTCTCAATACAGTCCTCGAGGCCCACTGTCCTGCATGTTTTGGATGTTTCCCTGCTCCAACACACCTGATTCAAATGATCAGCTCGTTATCAAGCCATTACAGAGCTTGATAACGGGCTGATCATTTGAATCAGGTGTGTTGGAGCGGGGAAACATCCAAAACATACAGGACACTGGGCCTCAAGGACTGGACTTGAGAACCACTGTTTGTGTCCTGAATGTGAGGGGTCTGCAGTGATGTTACCGGCATGTTTCCTAACCCTGGACCTTTATAAGTCCTAGATGGAGGGCATATTGACCTCAATGGTTTTCTCTGTATTTGTGTTTGTCCATTGAAGTCTGCTCCTGTCCTGCTTGTTGGTGAACCCAAACTAAACATTGATGGATGTGCAGAGGACAGACTGTTCTGATGGTGGTGTAGAAGTGGATCAGCAGCTCCTTGAGGTAGGCTGAATTTCCTGAGTTGTCACAGGAAATTTCCCTGATGGAGTCTTTGTGGATGGTCCACTTCAGGTCCCTGGAGACAGTGGATCCCAGGAACTGGAACGGGTCTGTAGTAGGCACCGTCCACAGTTTTGAGCAGATTCAGCTCCAGATGGTTCTGACCACACTAGAAGGCCAGCTGATCCACCTCCCTTCTTTATGCAGACTCATCACTGTCTCTTATGGGACCGATGACTATATTGACGTTCACAAACTGCAGGAGTCTGATAGGTGGGTCCCCTGAGGTGCAGTCGTTGGTGTAGAGGGAGAAAAGCAACAGGGAGAGGACACACTCCTGGGGGGCGCCAGTGCTGATGGTCCAGGTGCTGGATGTGATGTTCCCCAGCCTCACCTGCTGCCTCCTGTATGCCAGGAAGCTTCAGGAACAATGTTGTTAAACGCTGAGCTGGAGTCCACAAACAGAATCTGTGCGTAGGTCCCTGCAGTGTCGAGGTTTTGCAGGATGTAGTGCAGTCCCATGTTTATTCCATCATCCCCTGACCTGTTTACATGATAGGCAAACTGCAGGGGGTCCAGCAGGGGGCCTGTGATGTCCTTCAGGTGGATCAATACCTTGTCTCTCGAAGGTTTTCATGACAACAGACATCAGGGTGACGGGCCTGTAGTCATACAACCCTGTGATGGAGGTTTTCTTGGAGTGTTTAAAGCAAGAGGGGACTTCTCTTAGCTCTAGAGATCTGTTAAAGATCTGAGTGAAGATGAGGGCCCGGATGGAAGGACGGAATGCACCATCATCAGGTCGTGGAGCCTTGCTAATCTTCTGTCTCTGAAAAAGCTGACACACCTCATAGGAGTGCTGGTGATGGGTGTGAAAACTGCCATCAACCACCCAAGCCCAACCCCCCAACCGCCAATCAATCAATCAGGAAAATGAGCGTTTCAAGTACAAAATGTCCCCTTGAGCTGATAGTTTAACAGAAGTAGAAGATTGATGCCAGAGTGGTAAGACACCAAACTTGAAAAAATTCAGAGACAGCGCTAGGGTTAGGGCTAAAGATAGATTAGGCAATTTAGGCCTAATTAGGCAAAAATATCAGTTAATGTGTGAAGCATGTCTGTCTCCACTAAAGTAGGTGGCAACATGTCTACTTTTGGCTTGTGACTATTGGGTCAACTACTGGACAAATACGTGTTTGCCAAAGGCTAACAGGATGTAAATTTAATGATGAAAACACTGCCCCTTTTGCAGCTTTGAACTGTTCGTAAGGTGTGATCTATTTTTTTTTACATCCTTTCTTCGTCTGTCTACATTTTGTTTACTACCTTCCTAGCAACAAATCCATACTCTTAATGTTTTTTCTCATAGCCTGGAACATGCAGAACGCTAAGGCCAGTTTCAGTCCGATCGAGCCATAGACATGACAGAGAAAATCGATCCCTAACAACATTATCCTGGTATGTTAGTCTGACTAATGAGAATTTCAATTTAGAGGGATTCCAATCGGACCAATGTATTTTCATGAGTTACAAAAGTCCAATTTCAGTTGGACCAATGCAATGAATTAATTAAAAAAATGTTTATGTTATGCTGTGACTGGACGGATTAATTTGTGAAACTGTTATCATTGAGGCTGTTGCACTCTTTGTGATTTACAAATGAGTGGGTTTTAGAAATAAATCCCAGAAACTGCAAAGCTCAGCATTACAGTAACTTCCCCTTGAAGTGGGGAAAAGCAAAGGTGAGAAACAGTAACTCAAGTTTGAGTGCAAAACAACAACTACAGTAGGCAAACTGAATTTACTGTTTTTTTGTTGTTTTTTTTACCTTGGTTTTTGCAGTTATTGTAACCATGACCCCTTGATTTCAACAAAATAAAATAATAAATACATAAAGGAATATATTTGTCCACATGACAAAGGATGTCTTTAGAGGCACAGGAATGATAACTCATTTTTGAGTAAAATGACAGTTATTGGCTTTTTTTTCCTCTCTAACACACGTCTCTGGGAATTACTGAAACATGCCTCTCTTCCTAGCTTTGGACTGACTTTGACTGTTTTTGCATAACTTAACTTTAATAAAACAAAATCTGAAATAACGTATATCCAGCTTCAATCAATGTAAGTTATACTAACAGAACATGATGCAGAGCACGATTTTACACATCAAAGTTCAAATAAAATAGGCCAAAAAGAAGTATTTTTTTCCCAGCACTAAAATAGTGAATTTTAGATCTAAAACCAGAAGACTTTGTGCAGGGAAGAGTCCACAGTGCTTCCATTAGGGAGGAAAGAAGGCCTGTCTACAGTTTTAGCTTTAATTTAGACGTAGTACGTTAAAAGAAGAAGATGTTTCTTTCTTTATAAACTCTGGAAAAGAAAATCTTTGGAGGCATAAGAGTTATAAACAATTCAAGAGCTGACCATGTCATTTTCCCCTCAATTTTTAAATGTTTGGTGATATTCTGGATCTGTCTGTCTGACTGGCATTATTATTATTATTGCATTATGTATTTCCCATTTCCATTGCTAATCTCAATCCATCTAGGGAGCAGAATGAGGAGAGAACTGTATCGACTTTGCTAACTATATTCATAGAGAAAGACAGACAGACAAGAGAGAGAGAGAAAAGCAGAGAGAGAGAGAGAGAGAAAGAGATAGTGAGAGAGCAGTTGTTTGTTCTGTTAATTGCTGGAAACAACAGCAGTTGTTCTTCAAACAAGCAGCAGCTCCTCTGTGATATATCTGCATATTTATGAGAGGGAAACTTTTTTTTTTTTTTAATCTTATCTCTGTTGTTAGCAGGGGGCTGTGGGTATGTGAGGGTTATTTGTTTCTTGTGACATTCTGGGAGTTTTTCCCTGAATACCAGCCACCCAAAATAGCCCAGCTGGAGGTCAACATGACTGCAAACACCGCCGTGCACAATTAACCGCAAGGATGCATATATACACATATGCAAAAAAGCCAGAATTATCATTATGAAAGTATCAAGGATTGATAGTCATCACAATTTTCCATACATACCTTTTGTGTACATACATATTCAAATAATGATCCAGACCATGGTGCAAAGTTACAGGCAGGAACAACATCCACACACAGTCGACTCGTTTCAACAACTGATGTGTACAATCTGATCATCTTCTGATAACTATGTACGTGTGTGTGTGTGTGTGTGTGTGTGTGTGTACGTCTGTTTGAATTTCTTTATTCAAACAAGCAAGGTACGGCAAAGTCAGACACAAAAGCATGCTGTACACAAACGAACCTACAAACACGCACATGCTACTGCGCACACATACACAGGAGCTGTAAAAAAAAGAGCGTAAGAAAGCAAAGTAACAAAACGCAGCAGCAAGCAGAAACAAGCGGCAACAAAGCGAAGGCGTGTTATTAATGGAGCCTTGTGAAGCAAGGTGTTTATTTTTGACACGTGTGCTAGTTAGCTGCAACAAACACTCTCTGTGTTGTACACGGGGCCAAAACAACACGCTCGGGGACCGCACCGAGCCAAACAAATGATGTCTTTTTTTAGTTAATCGTATGTTTATACAATAGGAAGAAAGGGAAATGCAGCCAATGCATGCATTCATATGTAACAATGTGGGATTAGGAGTTTGTCACCCCCAACAAGGAAGTACGACCCAGGAAAGCTATGAGTATTATTAAAAACCACTAATAAGAGGCGGATTGAAATGGAAAGCACTGATTGAGGTATAGCTGGTAAAACAGGCATCGATTATGGCAAATAAACTCACTAGTCAAATTTAAAGGTGGGGTAGGCAGGAATCCATTACAGAAGCATCTTTTTTTGTGGTGTTTATACAAAAAAGCTTTTAATATCAGACAATAGCTGTTAGTTATTGATGACATTTGGGAATATCACAATATCGCTGTGTTGAGCAGCCCGCTAATTCTGACTGTAATCAAAGCTGTTCTCCACCTCCCCGACCTTATTGGTTGTGAGGCAGACGCTGCTCCCTTGTGTTGTGAGGCATGTCCATGTCTACGAATAACGTGCTCAAGCCCAAACAAAGTTAGTGTGCTACAATATCGGACAGTAGAAACCAACTAGAAAGTACGGAAAAATTGCCTGAATCCTCGTTTGGCCATGACTGTCAACACAAGCAATAAAACAAAAAAATAAATACTGGAGATTCTGGTGGGCTTAAAATGGAGATAGACCGAACAAGGTGTAAAAAGACGGGTCAACGTCTGTGAAGCATAAACACTTCAGAGACGCTTTGGGATCTTACGGACCCTTTAACTTTCTGCTGGACAGGTAAACCGCTTTAACAAAGTAAGCAAAGTGTCTGTAACAGAAGTGTTTCTTGTCAAACGGGACCTACTGCATGTTGTAGCACCGTTAAACTGTTTACCTCGGCTCCTGGAGTATGTCACTTTATCCTAGTTGTAGAAGTCCTGCAAACAATGTGTTTTTATACCCCTTTGCTTCTTACTAGGCTAGGCCACTATGGTGTAGATTGGATACAGAATTTTAAATCTGGCTTTACAATTAGATTTAATGATTTTATAAAATGTCCTGATCTGCGACACATGCCTGTGATCTGATCTCAGCCATGACCTTTGTGACCCCTCCAAAGCAGCAACATGAACATATCGTGATTAAAAGCTCTTAACTCCTTCACAGAGAGGCCACATTCGAACAGAACATCAACACCAGCACAGAAAAGCACACAGAAGAGTAATATTCAATGCTTTAATGGTATTCACATCAACCCTTTGAGAATATGTATGTGGTCCTCCATACAGTGATGTACTGCTGTGGCATGTTTGCATTTGTGCTGCGACACATTGCATATATTTGTGTATATACATGTATGTGTGCAGCAGAATGAAGTTTGCGCTTTATCTGTGTTTATTCTTAGATTCACAAACTAAGACCCAAAGCTCCTGCCGTTCAAACAGGGAAACCCCCTGCGGCTGTGAGATCCAGCCTCCTCACCTGTCAATCTTCACTCTGCCCCGGGCCCAGAGCGAGTCTGTCCGGGGGTGGGGTTGATATTAGCAGTATCGCCTTTTTCCCCCCTAAGTTGTTTATTTTCATTTTAAGCTGACATTTTAATACACCACTGTGCAGGTTGTCTGATCCTTTGCCAAAAATGAAGCAAAAAAAAATAAAAAAAATTCCCCTCACAGACTTGTCAGCTAGAGGCAGAAAGGCCAAATCTGAGGTTTGACGAAGCTGAAGCCCATAATGATGGCTAGCATGTGTACGGTTGTACATGTGTGTGTTTAGGGGACTGTGTGTGTTTGATGGAGGGGTGGGGGTGAAGGCGTGTACACACAAATATGTGCCCTCAAGGTCATTTTGATTACAAAGCTACAGTAACTTTGGGGTAAATTGCCAGTTTTCTTTTACTAATGTGGGTTTTTGAAGGCTAGTCTCCACGTTTTTGGGGGTTCGAGCTGATTTTCTTGCTGTTGCAGAATGTTCCCCATTTTCAGACGATTCAGCTTTTGATATTTTTACGATGAGGTAAGACATGAAATCTTTATCGGGCCAGTCATTGAATTCATATTCATGTTTGTTAATTGATAGTTTTGATGTTTTAACTTTATCTTTTTAATGTTAGAATTTTTCTCAGTACATTATGTAGTAGATGTTTAAAGACATTAAACCATCAGCAGACAGATCATTTCAATTTAAGTTACCTATTGCCTGATACCACCACGTTCAGGTAGGTGTAAGAGGAGGCCAAGATGTGTCCCTCTTTAATGGGGTCACCAAGACTGACACAAAGTATAAGTTTATTTATGTAGCTTTGACAAACTTAGCATTTTCTCAATTCTTCTGCAATCAGAATAGAATAACTGGGTCTGACAGAATAGTCAGAATGGTCCAGTTGTATTGGATGGAAACCGTGAAAGAGGCGTTTTTAACAGCTTACAGTTGCTCATTTTCCTGTCACGTATGTTGATCTTCTGAGGCTCTACAGGCAGTGGTGCATCAATAGTGGTGATCAGGACATTTCCCAATGGCCTGTAGTTGAATTTGGCCAGCCGTGAGCAGTCAGTGTGGACTACTACAACGACTGAATAGACTTCTCTTAATGCACTCATCAGTTGCATTAAGTTTAACACCTTGGAGTTAGTTAACTGCATTCATACAGCTACAGCAATGTCCCCGGGAGAGGAAGGCCCTTGCTGAAGCAAACTTCAAAATAAAAGTGAGATGTTTACTGGTCAAGGATCAGGTTAGTCTGCACTCAACCAGCATGGCTAGCTAAGTTGCTGAGTCAATTAAATAAGACTGGGGGTGCTATTTCAACTGTCAAAAAAAGAGGTTACATAACGTGGAACTACAGACACAGTGACAATAAGCGGTTCAAGTGGACGAAACTATCATCCAAACTCCTGAAATTTGGATTAAAATGTTTGTATGAGTTGCCTGTTATTTCTCTGTGTAAGAAACTCCAAAGTAAACAATCTCAACTCTGCAGTAAAAGACCTGGATGCAGAAAGAGACAGAAAGAAAGTGTGAATGTAGGGTGGGAAAATCAATGGGTCCACTTCGATCCACTGTCATATTGAACAATGTGAACAAATAATAACTGCTGATTGAATATTTGCTTTTCCAATGTTTCTTTTATTGTTAATGAACCACACATGGCTATTTTTCTTAATTTTAAAGATGTGCTGGAAGGAACATAAGTCAAGTTTTCACCACTGAAAGGCCACGCCATAGGCCTCTTTATGTGGCTTTAGTCGGTAGACAAAGATCCAGCAGTGCAGTTTATTATTGTCATTTTTCCTGAAGGGGCACACTGGAGGGCGATTTGTCCACCATACTTCACCGGAAAGGCATCACAGAGGACGTTTCACAAAGTTCTGCTCCCGAAAGCACCCCCAAAACGGTACATTATTGTGTTTTCTTAAAAGAGGGATGCTCTGAAGGGCACTTGATCAGGTTTGCTTCACTAGCAGGGCACCAAGGAGGGCGTATTGTTTCATCTGCCATGATGAATTCAAGATGCATCATCTACTATATCTCTAAAAACAACAGCATATGCACCTGGTTGACTGAAGCTCCAAACATCGTCTTGGTTTGAATATTTTCATTTGGATATTATTTATGTGAGTCATTTATTGAAGAGGGTTAAACATCTACAGTTATTGTGAACATCCAACTTACAAAATAAAAAAGAATTCATGAGCTCAAGGATTATTTCTGCCAGCCTTTCACAATCCATGAAGTAACCCTAAACATCAGCTGTATGAAAAAACAGTGATGTGTTTTTGTTTGTCATCATCTTGTCTTGGCCAATGAAATACAGAGCTGCCAAGCGTCCTGCTTTGTGTGTGACAGTCACGCAATTCGACCCATTCTCACACTTGACATTTCTCATGCTTATATTTCTATATCCAATATTCTGTGTTTATTTTTTCTTGATAATAAACTTGGCTTGCCGTAGTTTGAGTAACTCTGATTGACTGACCAAGAAAACCAATCCCAGACCAATCCATCAGTCCTTTGTGCCTAAATCTAACCAACGGCAGAAGGCACTACGCAATATAAACCAATCAGAAGCAAAGTAAGGCAAGTCTTGGCATCTCTAACTATCTTTCATACGCAACAGACATCACACATGACATCTAAAACCCACTGGACATTCTCCTTATTGCATATGGGTTCACTTTTTAAATATTTGGCATGGAGGTGAGGACTTCAATGTTACAAAAGTTCTCACTCTTGCCATTTTATGAAACTTTGCAGCCCTGGAAATAAGGTCGTTTACTGTCACAGATTTCATGAATGAGATGAATACTTCCCTGTCTCTTTCTTAATAAAACAAATGTTGGACACAAATAAGAAGGCTTAAGTTTCGATCTTGGAAAAATCATCCAGTCTACAGTGACCCAGGTTTATTTTGAGCATGGAAACTTAGCAGCATCTTAACCCCCCTCTCCTCCCGGTCTGTCTCTTTTTTATCTGTTGTATCAATAATAAAAAGCCAAAAAGCAAAAGAATAAAAAAAAAGCCTAAATGTGCTCATCCTCAATCTACAATCTAAAATGTATGAGTTCTCATTTCTGATCATATCAAAGAGCCCACATGCATTTTGAAGCTGCAGTTTTTTGGTTTGGATTTGCAACTTACAGGGTAGGATTTAGGTCATCAACAGGTGCACACACTCACACATACACACACTCACACACGCACGGACACACTCATGCATGTTCAAAGCTATCACTGTGACCAACTACCCTGTGACCTTGTGGGACTCGGTCTGAATCCTGGCTCTTAAGCTTCTCTCTGTTTTTCTTCAAAGGCTGGCTAATACTTTCCCTGAGGGCAGCACTGGCACAAGCCGGCCACCATCTTCATTTCTCTGTCCTGTTTCTCCTTCACTCCATCTCTTCCGTCTTTTTGTGCATCTCTCCTCTTCGCAACTCTTTCCCTCGCAACAATTCCCAAATTCATATTCTCTGTCTTTTTATCCTGCATGTCCCTCCTTATTCCCAGCTCCCCCCCTCCTCCTCACCCAACCTCCTCCTCTTCTTCCTCTCTCTCCTTTCTGCGTGGTGTTCAGCGGGGGAGCCACGGGGCACAGAAATAATTCAAAGTCTTTGCATATTGCAGGCGCTCTGGTCAGCGGTGGAGCCCCTTTGCACTGACACATTAGTTTATCTAGACTGACCCGGCAAACAGCCTACGCCATGACAAATAGCCTGGATGCTGCTGCACACACACACACACACACACACACATGCAACACACACACATACACAGAAGGCAGGAATATGCATAACACACACTCTACCGCTGTCTGTGGGCTGGGAAGCATGCGTGCCTTCAGAGCAGACAGCTTTAAAGAAATCTCCGACCAAAAAAAGGAGGAGAAAGGGAAAAAAAAAAACAAATGAAAGCAGCAAGGGAGAGACGGAGTGAAAATAAAGATAAAAAACTAGAGATGTACTGTAGCATCCCTTTAGGTAACAGAGTGATTTTCTGCATTGTTTAATTTTTAATCACTCTGCCTTCCCAACATTCCTCAGCTCTTTTTTGCATATTCTACATATAAATATAAAATTAATGTCTGAGAGGCAGATAAAAGAGGGAAAATACAATTCTCACAAGAGGAGCTGAGAATCATTTGTTGTTCTTGAGAACAAATTAATGCCAACGATAAAAAAAAGTAGCGCTGCTGAGGCCATGCTTTTTTCACCCCCATCTTCTTTCCTACAACTTCACACGTTCCTTTGTTCCACAGGCTAAGCTTTGCTGGTCATTTTAGTGTGTTTCTGGAGCAAATTGTATCCCGGAGGCTGGCAGCTGCAAACTGGAAGCCTCTGTGCGCACCTCTGAGGAGAAGGCGAGGACTGACTGTGAAGAAAGCTGAGTCTGGAGCTCTTGAGGTAGTGCTGTCACTGGATACTTGAGTAACTTATAAGAAGCATCCTTGTGCAAGGAGCTTTGTACAATTGAAGGCTACAACAAAGGTCATATTTCTATTTGTAGGTGATTTGAAAGACCTTAAACTCTGACTCACATGTTTTAAAAGTGTGAGTGTGTATGCTTCTAGCTAACGAGCATTAAGGTGATCCGTTTGTACACTGAAAAAAATTAAGATGAAAGTGTGCACTCTACTCTAACACCTGATGAATGACTTTGTGGAGTGCAGTCAAAGTTTGTGTGAATTGAGGAGCACTTAACTGGCTTTGAACCAAGGAACTTTCATAAAATCGTCTGGCTGGCGGCACGTCGCTCGAAAACCTTTATATACCATATTTAGTACAGCTTTTATGTTGCCTACTTAGATATATTAGCTACACACGCCATGGGCACTTCTGCATCTCCATACCACTGAAGATACTAGCTTTTGAACTGTGTGCATATAAACAGTTAGGGCTCCTATGGGCAGAGGACATGTGTCCACGATTTCCAAAAATATTGTCCTATTTGGGTTGGTCAGTCTGGTTTTACTTGTTTTCTATTCTAGATTCTACTTGTTTTTGTTTTTCTATAGAACAAAAAAAGTGTTGCATTACAGCATACCATCCGTATAGGAATTGGGATTGTATATCCTTAAAGCCCAAGCTTTAGTAACTTAAATGGCATAATTATGACATAATCTGGGTTTCATTTTTCAAAAACTACCTCTGAAACCACAAGTCTCAAAGTCATTTGAAATGGTTTTAAATCCTGAGAAGGTTTTCTAAGAGTATAAGCCAATCAAAAACAGCATTACATTAAACACAGATACTCCCATACTAAGTCAGAATGAGGTGTCTGTTAAACCTTACTGCTGTTTATTCTCTCAGTTCAACTCTTGGATGATGGTTCTGGGTCAAGGATGGCCTATATCATCTTTCTAATGTTGTTTTTGGATGTTTAAGGGTCATAAAGATGGCTAAATAGGACTGACTCATCATCTACTGTGCCTCATGCCCCCCTTGCATCCTATTCACCTGGACTTTAGCTTCAAAAAGTCAAGCTGATGTTTTATATTTATATATTTAAACCCACCCATTCCTTTCCCTTCAATTCCTGGCTTTTCTCCCTCTCGCTCTTTGAACTGTTCGAGCAGCAAGGCTCAGGGTGTTAGCGGGGAATTTGTCCGGCTTTGACAGGGCCGAGTCGTTTTCCCACAGCGCTCTTTGAAGAGCGGCCGCTTATCGACACCAGGGCTAAGCGCCGGCCCTCTGAGCTCGGGTTCTCTCACCGCTGGGAGCGGGCTGAGGATGGTCTGCTTCACGATCTGATCACACAAACACACACACATACACTAATGCATACATGTCTATAAACACACATGCAAAGTCCAGTGCTTACACAC
This sequence comes from Xyrichtys novacula, assembly GCA_962446985.1. Classification (NCBI taxonomy): domain Eukaryota; kingdom Metazoa; phylum Chordata; class Actinopteri; order Labriformes; family Labridae; genus Xyrichtys; species Xyrichtys novacula. The sequence continues at coordinate 16,288,313 of OY660874.1, read as the reverse complement.
TAAGTCTGTGCTGAAATTATCACACATGTACATCCATACGTACACAGAGAATGAAAAGCATGCATGCACAAACATAATGCATGTAAAGGAGACACACATGCGTTCACAAATCACGCACACAGGAAGACATTTGCAAGAAAGATGTAGTGACATTTGGATGTGTGGGGAACGAGATAATAGGGATGATGGAGATATGGGTGCAAGCATATGCACACATTCTCACACACACTAACCTTTTCCCTTGGCATACAAGGGAGGAAAACATAGAAATGCTAGCAAGAGGAAGATCAATGGGGCTTTGTGGCCTCATGGTGTGAAAAAGGTGAGTTGAGGAAGGTGAAATTTCATATTGGAATCTAAAATCCATTGTGAAGAATGGACGGCTGCTTCAGTCTGCAACTTAGATTCAACAGAAATAGAAATCGTTTCCCTGTTGTGGCCTTGAACCTCAACCTGCTCCATCCTTTTTCAAGCAAAGCAAAGTTTCAGTCAGTTTGCTCTTTGAGCAGTGTATAGCAGTGCTTCAACAAGAACATGTCCATGGACCAACTATTTCTGAGGACATCACCACTTTGCATTGTGTCCACCAGACAATGCTCACTTGGGTCTAATGCAGGTATTTTATCAAATAATCCCAGTTCTTGGTCACTAGACCTTCACCAGCAGAAATATTTCATACAAAAAAATGAATGTACTCTTCCAACTTACAATAATGTCGAATACTGGACACTCTTTGAATAGAGTTATTTTAGAAAGTACAGATAAGAGTTGTAGTTCTCAAGGTCATAATTCACACGAAGCTCCTCAGATTGAACATAATACAAAAAAAAGAGGAAGGTAGGTTGACCGAGAACGCAATCAGAGAAGCACAATACATGGAAATCAATTTTCAAATGGTTTCAACACAAATGTTTGACAGATTTTTTTTTCTTCTATTTTATAGAAAGGCTTTCTACCTCTTAAGTCTTCATCATTTTTAAAGAATAAGGCATTTCAAGGAGAGGTGATCCTGTTTGTGAAACAAAGAATTTAGGAAGTCTCAACAGTAAATGTTCAGAGAGACACAAAGGACTGTTACAGAGGAGACTTGGGTTATTCTCAAATGACACAAGCTCAGTGCTTTGAGTGGGCTGGTACACTGGTTCCCAGTATTGCCACTTCTAAATTTCATCTCTTGGTGCACCTGGACTTCTTCAGCATACAGGACCAGGCCAGTTTCCAGTACCCTCTCCTGTCCATTCTATGCTGCATTGTCAATGCCCCCCCCCAAAATGGTAATGAATTGAACATTTTCAGATCTATTCACCATGAAGACAGCAGGTTGCAGTTGCCATATTAGAAAAGCCATTGAACTTATTTTTGGCAGGATCACCCCTCCTTGAAATACCTTATTTTTAAAAATCTTTTCACAGAAGTAAAGACACTGATTTGTCCATTTTTGACAGAAAGTACACTACTGGGAGCCAAAGCATGGTGAAACATAGTTATTCAGTGGTGCTGAGATTTTTTACTTGTGAAGCACAGCTGGCTTGACTGACAGCCAAGCAAGGAAGCTAAAGGCCCACCCCAACTACACCTCTTTGCCTCTTGGTAGGTCCACCAAAAATAAATTTAATGACTTTTCTAATATGGCACCTGCAACCTGCTGTCTTCACAGTGAATAGATCTGAAAATGTTCAATTCATTACCATTTTTGGGGAGCATTGACAATGGTTGCACACTAAACTGCCTCAGGACATAGACTGTATATACTATGGACAACTTGGTTCCACCTTGGCTAATGGGTTTGGTAATGCCAGACTTCAAATCTTCTCTTTAGAAACAAATGTGGTAAGGTGACAGACTATAGCCACAGTTCATACAGTCTTTGGTTTTATCTGATACTAAGGCATCAAAGAGGGTGCTTTCAACAAACATCAGGGCGCCAAGGGGCCTATCACCTCCTTTGAAGGAATCAAATAAGTGAATCCTTGTACAAGTCTGATTTTGATGATGGTGTCTATATGTTTTCTGTTTTATTTCACTGTTTACAACATCTATAAACAGTTGTGAATACTTTCCCTGGTCAGATCTTTGCATATGTGAAGTTTCTTTGGTTCTTTGCATTGCCCTTCACAGAAATGAGGTATGTTGTATCGTTGCCGTGTAGTCTGAAAGAAGACTCAGACCATGTCATGATGAGCAAGTCAGCCTTGGCTGTAAAATGCTAATAATGGAATGGCTTAGACTATCGCCTGAAAGAAGATTAGAGTCCAAGGCTAAAGCCAGGAGAAAGGCCAGTAACTTTTGATAACGACTGAATGTAAAATGGCAAGGTAACTTAAAGAGGAGAGGCTAAAAGAGCGATATCTGAGAATTTCAGGGAATGATAAAAACCCGGGGATTGTAGAGGCAGACAGACTCAACTAGTTTTATCATAGTGGAGGAATTTAAAGCAGATGAGGTTGAGGATTTTCCTCATCACAGTCACGTTGGAAACACTTTGACAGCTGTCCACAAATGACATTAAAAATTAACTTTAACCTTCTGATGGCTGTCTTGAAATGTCTGATACTTTGAAGATAACAGGTCCAAAATGATTTTTCCTTTATTATCCATAATCTGTTCTCGTGCATGAGATGCTCTAGCAATTTGAGCGAAATCTGGCTAAGGACAGGCACAAAAAAAGGAGTGAGAAGTGCAAACGGGAGAAGTAGAAACTATGAAAAAAAAGATAAAAATGTCCATATGTTTCTGAGGCCAGCTATCTCCCTCTCACTTTCTTACCCAGTTTTTTTTTCTTTTCTGTGTCTCTCTCCCTCGCTGGTTCCAGCGCTGACCTCACTCATTAAAGCTGATTAAAACTTTTCCGGAGAGCGCTGTTTGCCCTCAGAAGACGATAACCTCTACAAGGCTGCTACATAAAAGAATAATAGCCGACTACAAAAGAGGGTTGGACAAAGAAAAAACCCTTCGCCTGGGCCCAGCAAGGCCCCAATTGGAACATTTTAGAAAATTAATGAAATTTTAGATCAAATGAATTATAAATTAAGGAGAGGGAAAGAGGAAAAAGAGATGAATAAGTCATAAGAAAATGTACTCTTGCTATCAAACTGTAGGAACATGTTATCCTCCACAAGGCTTGAAAAAACAGGGTCAGGTTCAAGCCATGAGGATTGGGAGGAAAACAAAGGTTCCCGCTCAGCTCGGCTTTGAAGATAATTGTTGCAACTGTACTTGAAAGGGGACTGTGGCCCCGGCCCCTACTGAGAGCGATCCACTTTGACTCAGTCGCTGTTTTTGTTGTTTTGTTGTTCGCCGCTGTTTTTTTGGCGTAGTGGCAGTGGGGATTTGTGACATGTGGGAATGCTCCTTTTTAACAGAATTCACATCAAATGGAGGCACAGGCTGAATGTGTGGCACTCTGGCTTCTTGTATCTAATTAATAAAATCCTCTTTAATGTGGTATTAAAAATAAAAAGAGGAGGCTGTGTGGTGGAGGCCGTATAAATTGGTTCTTGTGAAGTTAGAAACCTTGGAAAAGTTGCGGTTTGTCTGAGTTTTTGTCCTCCCCGCGTGTGAGGCGGTGGCTGCCGTGTGACAGGACTAACACAACATTATCTGAGAGACATGTGACTCCCCTCAATGCTCGCCATGTTCACATTCAGCGGCTGTCAAATGTGACTGAAAAATTCATAAAAGTGAGAGCTGGGTCCATGTCAGCTGTCATTCTTGGCTGTTAAATGTAAGGTTACAAGTTGTTGAAATGTTGGTTGAATTACTTTACAACAGCACTCTGTCTCTCTCTCACACACACACACACACAGACTCACAAGGCATGCCGTACATTCACACGGCTGAAGGGTGTTAAATGGATCATTAGCACTGAGCTGAAGAGGCACTCGACCTTTCTCCAGCAGGGGTCAGGGGTCATGGACCTGAGACAACAAACAACTCTGTGATCAAAGGGCGTTCAACGCTGGTCAGCCCCGCTGAGTTCATTCACTTTTACAATCTGACCTCTACTGCGGGTCTATTTGTGTGTGTGTGTGTGTGCTCAAAGAACTCATCTATGGCAGAATTACAGAGTTTGATGGTCTCCGCACTGAGACCATTTCTTTTGGATGCATTTTCCGACAATACAGTCTATGCACAGAAACCTAGCACAGTAAGTAAGATGTGTTTGTTTTTTTATTCATTATGAAAATTTTTTATCCCAAATTAAGTCTTCAAGCTGTGAGGATGATTTGTTGTCCTTTCAACTGTTCCACTGCCACATTTGTTTGTAGCGTTTGGAGTTTGGAGACTCTGACGTGAAAGCAGGTGTTGGTCTAAAAGCAGTGGGTGCTGCTGTGGACCCCTCCCCTGGGGAAGAGTCCACCTTGCTTGTGCACATAGACTGTATATAGAATGGACGCCATCTGCCTCCTCAATGGGTGAAGCCACGCCGAGAAGAGCACCCTCTAGTGATGGGTTGCAGTTTGGTCATATGTCTCGCCTCCTCCAGAAATCCCTATGGAGCTGTGGACAAACTTTAGAAATTTGTTACACAGAATCAAAAAATTTTCCCCCCTGCTTGCGATGTTGACATGAAGTTACTGTAAAACTGGTTTGTGCAGTGTGCAATTTTAAAACTGTGAATGCCCCAGCTGATTTTAAATCTGGCATATGGCAGCATTTCTGTTTGACCATGTCAAGACATGAGAAAATAGGGATGGAAGATGAAACAATATGCCGACACTGTCAAACCTTAGTGACTCACATCAAGGTGGAGACCTGATGTAAAAACGAGATCAAGTTAAGCCTCATCTTGTAAGACTATACCCACTTCCATCTTCATCCACCTGAGTGAAACAACTTACAGCATTTATCAAGTTACAGTGGAGAGGAAGAATTTCCTTTTAACAGGCAGAAACCTCAAGCAGAACCAGACTCATGTCAGAAAGTCATCTGCTGAGACTGAGCTGGGTTTGGAGAGGGGAGAGAGATGGACAGAGACAGACATGCTTTTTGCTCAAGGTTTTCATTTGTCTTTATTAAATTATTGCAGTAACTATTGTACTGTAGACTCAATACTGTGATATTATCATGTATTGAAACTCTGATATTGTTAATTCATAAATAACAGTAATTGATGAGGGGAATGTCTCTTGTGTCTTTGCTCAGAGAACAGTCTGTGAGTGTGTGTTTGGGGGTTGAGGAAGCAAACCTGTCACCAGCCTGTCTGTATCCTTTCTATGTAATCCTTGTAGAATAAAAAAAAAGCTCCTTTCTTATGTCTTGAACAGCAACCTTAAAGGATTTTGTGGCAGAACATTTTTCTTTATTTTACTGACCATGAAACTCAAGAATGGTAAATTTCCCAACTTTTCTTTCTCTTTGTTTAAAGGCCTTTGCGAACCCATTCTGCATTTCCATGAACGAAAAGTACACAGCCAACTCTTTATTCTTAATTACGACTGATGATTTAAATAAATTATAGGTAGATATTCATGTAAGAGAATTTATGCTCTGTTTTCTCCCTCCATCTGATTCTGACCCAGACTATTGTTCTGTTTTTGCGGCTAAGCCTCCAAGTTTCCAATCAAAGGGCTGATTCTGTTTGACCATGAACACTGAGCAGCCAGAGTGAAAGCTTGAATTTCTCATTAACGCTAGAAAAAGTCTATATTCAACAAATGACTCACTTTCAGCCTTGATTTACCGACTCAGAGATCACATCATTATTGTCCTGTATGTGTGCGACCACGAGAGCCACTCTTCTTTTACATTTGGAGTTTGTTTTCCATGAGCTCTTGCCTTGTACCTGCTCGGTCTGTGGTGGCATTGATACAGTGAGCTCAATAGGCAGCACTCACTGGTTCTGCTGGCACAGATGAATGGCTCTCCCATTATGGCTGTAGTGTTCTTCTGGTTCATGAAGTCTATTACAGAATCATAAAGTGTGTATGAGCAGTGGAACGTAGCACCATTGAGCAGGTGACATACACATGCATTCTGTCTGAAAACCAGCAGGGGGCAACACTGTGTGCATAAAAACTGTAAAAAAGTTTCGAGCCTCAATTTCGTTTTCCTTTACGAACGAGCCATGTAACACTTGATTATGATTGGTTGTGGCTTGGTCACAGTGATTTGTGTTTCTCAAAATCAAAGTTTTGACAGGGTCAACTTGATATCATGCATCTTATCAAATAGAAAAGAGTCTAATAAATGTAACCCTTGTCTGTTGACAGAATGGCAAAAACCTTTAGATTTTTTTCTTTTGGGATTCTAAATCAATATGGAGGATGGTTTCACTACTAATTAAAAATTTTTTTGAAGACAAGCAAAATTTCATAAGAAGAGTGGATCTTCAAGGTGGAGAAAATTTAAGGAAGGTTGAAAGACTGAAGGGGCTGTCTGAAAAAGACCAAACCGGAGAACAAAGAAATCATGAACGTGGACATGAGCTTTGGCAGTGAACATAAACAGAATCAAGACAATTACCATGAAGATACTCTGTGTCAACATCCTTCTCACCCTGTTGGGGTTTACGGGCTGTTAATTTTCCAAAATCAATTTTGAACAAATTTAGCATGACCTACATGTGTCCCGATGTTGCAATCTTATTGGGGATGGCAAGGGGCTTGTCATAAAGAAGGTAACAATGAGGCCTCCTCTGTCACTTCACATGGGTGGCAAGCCAACAGGTGAGTCCACAAATGCGTCATTGATGAGTTGAGATACATTGATTGGACAGGTTATAACGCTTTCTGCTGGATAATGCTAGTTTGGAGGTAAAGGAAAAGTTGAAGTATAGGAAATGGAGATATCAACCCTTCCCTCCATGAGTCATCATGGGACATATCAACTCTCTGCCCAACAAGGTGATGAGCTGGAGATATTGGTGAAGACTGAGAAAGCATACCATGATTGTAGTCTCCTGTGTTTTACTGAAACCTGGTTGAATCAGAACAACTCAGACTCCAGTGTGGATCTACCTGGCTTCACTCTCATAAAGTCAGACAGAGATGCTAAAGCTAGTGACAAGAAGAAAGGCGGAGGTCTGAGATTGTGTAGCCCTTCATACATAACTGTCAATGAGAAGTTGTGTTGTCAAGATATTTAACTGTTGGCAGTTGCTATTCGGCCATATTATGTTCGAAGGGAGTTCCGTTGTATCATACCAATACTTTTTTACATCCCACTCAAGGCAACCGCTGAAGTTTCACGTTTGGTTTTAAGAGTCATTTTATTGGAATGAAGTTGGACTCACTGAAAGGATGTGTTAGAGAGATTCTCCAGAGCAGAAGGTAGAGGCTACGCTAAAAAACATAAATCGTCCACTTCACAACACCTTGATGGACCAAATAACAACAGTGGTGGACTACTCCTCTCTCTTCACTACAGGACAGAGAAATTCTGAAGACCTTTTGCACCCACAGCCATTAGACTGTTTAATTATTCTTTTAATGTTAGATGAGATTACAGACAAACAAATTTCCCTTTGCGGATCAATGAAGTTCTTGTACTGTATTGTATTATTGTAAGAAGGTTTGACACCTCTGAGCCTTGTACCTTAGACCACGAGCCCCAGATCTTTTAAATAAGGCCTTTTGAGTTGGACTGAACTCTTATCCTCAAATTCTCAGTAGAGGTAGTGAACAGCAGCCAGCAGCATGTCAGCTTTCAAAGAGGAAGGCAAAGTAAAGTATTGAGGCATACAGAGAATTGTTGCAAACAGCCTTTTTGCACTAGCAGGTAGCTCGGTCAAAATCCCCTGAGGCTGGCATGTTATTCCCCTGTTTGAGACAATAACTTGCCCTTTGAGCCATCCAACTGTGTGCTTGTGTGTGTATCAGAGAGTGTTGGATATTGTGTTTGTGTTGTGAGTATAATAGACAGCCAAAGAAAACATTTCCCTCAGATCATACCCTGATGTGTGTGTGTGTTTGTGTGTGTGTGTTTGTGTGTACAGAGAGAGAACGCCCTCTTTTAGTCTGCTGTTCACAGTGAGATAGAAAAAAACGAGGTTAACAATAGATAATCGGCCATGGGGTGCTAGTTGTCCTTACAACAGGCCCTTGCTGGTGCTCACAGCTCGTTACCGTATGCTCCTCAATAATTAATGTGCTCTTTCCTGGCTGCTCTGATACATGCCAGTCTTTGATATAAGGTTACTGTGCTTAGGGACCCGCCACTGGAGGGACAGCCGCTCAAACAGTGCGCCATCTCATGTTTGGCTATTTCAAATGCCCATCCAGGCACTTTTCCAGTTCGGCCCCAGGTGTCCTGATCAGGGCGGATCACAAGGTTACATGACTTCTCAAGTTAGCGTTAGGTGTTCTTTCCCATTTATCCCAGTGCATTAGTGCAATGTTTCTGTGTTTTCTTGGAGACTTCAGGTAAGACTTTACCATCATTGTTAATGGTTAACTATCAATTTTGGGAGGCTAGAACGAAATTTGAGGACAGTAGATCATATTATGCATCCAAGGCAAGGTGTTTCAGGCATGTCAATTGGTGTAATTGTCATAGTGCCCATGTCATAACAGCAAGTGAAGTTGCACCCATGTTAACACCCATTGGTGTGTTTATCTCCAAATGAGGTGTGGTAGAAGACAAAGGTGCCACATCGCTATCTTGAGCAAACAGACAGGGACTGTATCTTAGACCAACAAAAACCTGGTCTGATCTCATTGGTGCGGTACTTCTGTGGTATTTATAGGTATTTGGTATTTATGAACGTCAAGACAGATCATACGTAGATCAACAACTTTCAGGTTCACTGTATACATGACAAAACCTTACTTTTGATTGGTTTGGGAAAAATGAATATCCTACCAAATGAAATTCCATTTGGTTCTGGCCTGTTAATTCTGACTGAGGTTTCATTCAACGATTGAGTGAATGCTCAAATTTCTGATAAAAAAAAAAAATGGCAGCCCTAGTAAACCATAATAAGTTTGCTCTCAGGTGCACCTGACTAATAGTAAGACTGATTGGGAATATTAGTTTGTTAAATGTTATGTCCAAAGAACACCTATAAATAATCAAGGCACTTAATCCAATCTATCTGCACCCTGTGCTTCACTCAGTGCTTATATTTAGATAATATTACTCCCAAAAGGTGGGTGTGACATTCACTGTGTGCTCTGTGTCTCTTTATTGGCAGGTTATTTTGGGATAACAGCGCAGGTTTTTCCCTCATAATTTATTAATCTATCACACTATCTTTGGGTTCCTGGTAAACAAATGAACAAAACAATGAGGGGGTAACTTGATAGCTTAGATCATGACATACCATACTGCCAATGCACTCTCCTCTGGGTGAAATTAAGCTTAATCCCACAGTGTATTTTGCTTTTGCATCTCTGAGAATACAAGTTATAATTACCTGACGTCATGTCAAGGTCACAGGAAAAGGAGTTAATATAATGTTTGGATGCAAGTTTGTTCAGGTCCTCAGTAGGAGGCTGGGATGATATACTGACCATGAATTAAAAAAAAAAAATCTATTTTTATTTTAAGAATATGCGCAGTGCCATTGGTTTTGTAAGCATAAACATTTTTCCACACAGGAAGTGAGGTGAATTAAAATGCTAATTTAACTTCAACATTGTTAGCTTTATTTTTGTTGTTTGGCAGGAAATATCTCTGTTATCTAATTGTGCATTACCCTCAACAATCCTCACAAATGGCCCGCTAATAACCTGCAGGAGAATGACCTTTCAGCCTGGGAACAAATATTTGCTACAGCGCCAGTCCCAGGAGAGAAAGTCCAAGATCGCTGACTAAATAAAGTGTGAAAACTGTACCAGGAAGTTAGCAGGCCCCTCACTGTTCTGACATATGCAGAACCCCCCCACACGCACACAGATCTGTCAGTCAGTTTCGGGGGCACAGCTGCAGCAGGGCATGGGGAGAATTAGCCCCCCACTGTGCCCCCCACACCCCTCTTGTCCATCTCCACCCATCAAGCTTCCCTCCCTCTGCCGCTTACTCTTCCACCCATTCACCCCCTAACCGAGGGGCCTCTTTTTCCTTTGGTCCTAATCATGGATTTTCTCCAAATAATGTGGTTTATTTTAGTAACGGGGCGGGTAAGAGTCAAGCTCGTCAAGCCTGTTCACTTCTGCCATTTTAATTCTAACTGCATGTGCAGCAGAGAAATGATGTGACAGAAAAACACATACACTTACTGGGCTGTGCCGTACGTAGCCAGTGCTAACAACTGTAGCCAAGCTTCTCCCCACATTTGATTCTTCTGCAGTCGATCAGTGATTTTCTCAATGCTTAAGTCTAGTGGTTCTTCATGCCTTTTCCTCACATATCGAGACACATTTGCGGCACTGAGAAGATGGACAGCAGATGGGGAGATGACTGACAAGCAAATGAAAAAGAGAGGAGGATGATAAATATGTAAAACGTGCGTGGTAAGGACCGCAGCAGTCATTTTCTCTGCTTGCCATCCTAAGAGCGAGGGAATGAGTGGCCATCTCTCTACACCGAGGATTATGTCGGTCAGCTTTTGTGTGCGGAAGGGTTTAGGGGTTCACACCAGATTAAGGACTGGAGGATTAAATTAGGGGACTTCAAGAAAATCCCTCAGACTCTGCTCTGTTTATCCCTGTGTAGGCAAACAGCAGTTTAACTTCACCATAAATACTGCTGTGTGTATCACCAGTCAAAGTACATTAAGTACTTATGCACTATTAATTACCAGAAGGGATTTTTTTTGATCTACTCAAAGACAGGAGGGAGAGAGTATGTTTCATGATTCCTGGACTGTTGACACGCTTTCTATTATTTATCTAAATTTAACAAGAAATAATAATGTGTTGTGTCCTCTGGGCCCCAGATACAGGGTTTTTATGCAGAAATTGGCAGACTGTCAGGATATTAATGCATTCTGAGAGGATTATTGATTAATTTTGTTTTTTAAAAGTACAAGTCGAGTGGAAATGTGGTCAATCATGGGAGACAGTGATAGTTTTGTAGGGCTATCGCTGAATTTCCCATGCATCCAAAAGGATCATATCCAGAGGCAGGTCCACAGAGGCAGCATGCTCCCTTTGGAATCTAATTGGCCACCCTTGTCACATTGTAAAATCTGATTGGCAGTTTATCACAGGAGTGGCAATAAACTCCTGTGGCAATGTTTGACCAGTGTTACAAAATTGTAGCCTCCTTTTCATTTAGTACATTTTCTATTTGTTGGTACTTTAAAGGGTTGAAAATTACTATAACCACCTGTTAACTGAACAAGTGCATAGGAAAGAAATTAGTCCGTCAATAACTGCAAGCAAACACCAGTACACTGGCTAAATCTCAGTATTTCTGTATATTTTTTGCATGTTGCCAAATAATGCATATTTCCCCTTGTTGCTTTATTATTGAAATATTCAAAGCTCCTGTGAGGATTTTTTTAACATTAATAAAATAGATTAAAATCCATGTCAAGGCCTAATTAAAATATATACAGAAACAATGAAAGCACCAGCGCCAAGATTTATGATTTTTTATTTTCATTTTTGATGTCTGAGATGGGTGTCAGGGGGTAGGTGTGTAAAAGTGTAACTGCTCAAGAAACAGAACCATTCCTACATTTACACATCAAATAAACATTTGTTGATGCATGTGACTGTGACAGGTCAGCAGAATGTGATTATTTTACTGTTACAATTACATCAGAAGACACTATTTAACCTTGTAATGGATGTCACAAGCAAAACTAACTTTGTCCACAGGGGGCGCCTAAGAGACACAAACTGAAAGTTCTTCATAGGAGCTTTAAAAAGTGGCTATGGGAAAACCTCTAATTTTTGAGGTCTTAAAATATAATGATTACAATGAATGCCATGCTTCTTTTTTTTAAGAAAACAAAGTGTAAAACAGCTGTATGAAAATGCAGAGTTGTCTTCTACAATTTGTACACTTATTGTTTAACCCCCGGTATGTAGACCATTAGTCTTTCTTTCATTTTGAACATCTGTACCTTTCTTTCTCACTGAAACATAACTGAGCAGGAGACCATTTTCAAATATAAACCAGTGAAACCTAAATTCAGTTGTTTCATGTTCTCAGATGTGCCTGACCAAGCCAGTAGACATACCAAGAAACCATTCGTATTTAACAGCAACACCTGATTTGGCTTACATGCTTTCAGAGTCACAACACTATCATTCATAAAGCACTGCTACCTCGCTCCCTGAATCCTTCAGGACTTCACAGTATGCATTTTTCCATCCACTTGAGATGGACAGGCCCGTTAGCACTTCTGCATTCAAATCCAACATTTCCTTTCATGCACGGCCTCACCACATGGTCAACCACAAACCAGCCTCCAAAAGGTCTCTAAAATAAACATCTGAGCTCCTTTTGAGCACACATCAACATCCACATGTGACGCTCAGGCCTGTGTTTTAAATGTCCAGAGCTCTTAATGCCCTCGACAATCTTATGTTTAAGCAAAGAGGATTAAACCGCGCTCCATACCTTCGTTTTTTAAAGAAAGCATCCATCTGTGCAAATCAGAGGGTGAACGCTTGCAAACCCAAACACTGCACCGCATAATGACAGCCAAGGCCTCTGGCAAAGACGCCGCAGAAGTTGTAAAATAATGTGGGGAAGGAGGGAGGAGTGGGGAATGACCAGTGCTTAAGTATGGGTTTCCTTCTGGGTTAAACATGTCTTTATGTGTGTGCAGGCCTTGTGATCAGAGAGCCCCAGAGTGGGATGGTCGCCTCAAATAGAGCCCAACGAGCAGCTTCGTAAATCAAAAGCCTGAGAACTGTGTGACAGTCTGCAGGGAGGTGATACCACACCGGTGTCAGACAGAAAACAGGACTCCTCGTCCATGTTTCTAAACCACTGTAACCAACATGTTCATGACTAATTGTACAGCAGGTTCTAGCAGATGACAAATTGCAAGCTTCTTCCCGCATTTGCTCTCTGACATTCACTTAATTTTAGGACAAGCTTTTGAATGACATCCAAGTCCCAGGGTTTGGTCATTTCACGATCAGCATTGGTGGTTAAAGCTTGAACAGTCCTGTGTGGCAGCTCATGGTTTCCTCCATGATGTCCACTCAGTTCTCCCATCAGTGGAGAACTTCTACATTACCCTTGAATTTGATTTTACTTTACCTAGTGAAAAACATTATTATAACACAACTGGTTACAATGCTGCTATACAACATTCAGGAGATGCTTTCATACAAACGCTTGATAGTCCTTTTATCTTTACATGACATTACTCATTTAGTTCTTTCCTTCTTTCCTGCTTAGAGGTCACTTCAATTACCTCTATACACATTACATAATAACATATCAGGGATTCTTGAGAGTCGGGACAAAACACTTCCTAAAAAACTTTTTTTGAGAATGCACACTATATTGATTAGAGTTATTTATTACTGTAGAGAAAGGTCTTAGCTATTTAACCCCGTAAAGGAACAGGCTCTAAATAAAAACATTTTTTCTATAAATTAACATGTTTCCCTTAGACAGTGGATTTGTGTCAACTCCATCAGACACACAAAAAAGAATATAATTTTAATAATTCTAGTCCAACAAGAATCTAAAGTTCTGATGTATGTTGTAATAGTGTTTAGTTACTCTGATATGCCATGAAATATAATATATAAACCTAGTGTGTGATTTCACACTGTTTTGAAAACCAAGATTTCTAAATAGTTGCATTTTCAAACTTTGTTTTTAATTTTTATATTATAAAAACAATTTCTGTAAGTAAATAAGACACAAGAGGATGTAGAGCCAATGCTCCTTTGTTACTTAAACAATATAAACTGAAGAAACAATTTTTTTTTTCTCCAAAATTGAAGAAAAACATACATCTGACGGTGTTGACGAACACCTGACGGAGTTGACGAGAAACTGACGGAGTTGATGACATTGCATATGTTATTGAACAAATGTGTTTTTAAACCGATTGACAATAGGTCAATAGGTGAAAATAGATTAAGAACTAATAACTCATTATTTTCATACTGAACATACCGTTAATGCAATTAACCACCGCGCCGACAAGGCGTTTCCAAGCACATTTTCGTATTTTGGTGAGTTGTGCAGCCTGGCATAAGTATCCCCCCTCCCCTAACTCAGCTCCTTCCAGCGGCGTAGGTCATAGGGAGGGAGGAGAGAGGGCGTTGAGTGGGTTTAACACAGCCGAGACCTGTATTGACCAATAACATCAGCTTTTCTCGCCTTTGAATCCGCCACTAGCGTGGCGTATTACCATTTTCGTGAAGTAGTCAAAGAGATCAAGAGATGTCTGAAGACAGCAATGCCACACGATGGCGACAGAAGGCAGCACCTCAACAAGTGTCACTGTAAGCGCTGCATTGGGCGTCCTCTGCACTGTCTCATATAAGCACAGATGGATTTGGTGTGTGTAATGTTTGACCCACTGGTAAGACAAACACCCTTTTCCACAAATAAAGACAATCACATTAAATTGCATATATTTAAACCTCACGTGACAAAGGTGGGTTGTGCGCAAAGGTCACAACATAAATTCCAATAATGGCATTAAAATCGGAACCAATCTGTGTGTAAATCGCGCTCCGTGGCCTGGCTCTTTCTTTCATAGATCTTGGCATATAAAATAAATTTGGCTCACAAAACTGATTATTATAATATTTGTATGAAGGCTCAAAGTAAAAAACTCATTTGATCACTGGAACAAATCATCTGTTCAGCTGCCGCAGCAGCAGCTGCAGCAGGACAGGGAGAGGACACGGAGACATGTCCAGGTTGAGCTGCGCGAAAAATAAGAGGAAGAGGAAGCTAGAAATGGGGGCAGACAAATTAAATATCTTGTTAACTTCATCATGTGTGTTTATTTACTAGATATTTGATTCAATTTCATGCGGATTCAGCAGCTGTGTTAATTTGGTCAGGTTGAGTGTCCAAACGCGTGCCAAATGCGCTCATCAGATCAGATATAGATCAGAATATATCGATATAGATCTAAATGTATGTGCTGACACAGATTATTAGTTGTTATTGATTATTTATTGCACGGAAATGTTCCTGACACTGTGGAAACCTGCTGGTGAGGCCGATATGCCGCCGGTCTCCCAAAATACCACTAGCCCATCCGGATCCACCTGAGCTGAAAGCTGACCAGGTTTGAATCTGCGAGCTTTCAGCGCACTTTACACGCCGGCAACAAGTACGAAAATGTCACTGCACCAGCTGATTCTGTGGACACCTCACCCTGCCACACATCCACGCCCAGCTTGGCGGACCTCGGTGCACCTCAGTCCACGAAAATACCAAACTGGCTGTACGCTGAGCTCCGCCAGACGAAAATGCCGCTGCGCGGGGTTCGCCACCCTCCGCCATGTCGCCGGTGGACACAAAAATAGAGCCCAAGGTCTGAGGGTCCAAGTTAACAATGTAAAAATAATAACCTTTTTCTTCTATCTGGTATCCCACCTACACTGGGGTTTAAAAGAGCAACATAGAACTTCTTTTGCACTCTATAAGAAGCCGGTGTGTAGATTTTAGGTAGTGAAAATTACATACTGCACCTTTAGGATTGTACATTAATCAATCAATCAATGATATAAGGTGTGTGTGTGTGTGTGTGTGTGTGTGTGTGTGTGTGTGTGTGTGTGTGTGTGTTGGGAAAGTTTGACAGTTATAATTAAGCAGACAGCCTGCCCATGGTCTACTCTACAAAACAGAAGTATATGGTAAAATAACGTAATATATGCTATATATGTACTTTTATGTGCAGATAAGACCCTGGAATAACATTGTTATCCTTAACCATGTTCAAAAATAGCATAATGTCAGCACATTAAGAGGTTATAGGTGGATTTGTCAACTCCATCAGCTTACATGTCAACTCCGTCAGACACAAAATCTGACGGAGTTGACGTCTGACGGAGTTGACGTAAGGGCATGTATTTTCCCTCCAAAACATATATTGTACAGTGCAGCTAGCTACTTTTTTGGCAGTTGCTAGCTGTCCTGATAATCTCACTAAAATACTTTAATTGAACTCACTATGGTTTAAAAAAAAGTATAATAATGGGGAGACGGTGTTGACATGGTCCAGCTGTGACCATACAAATATTGACATTGTTTGTCTAAAATATCAAAAACTGTAAAACCTACCAGACCATGTGTGGTGGTGTTGCATTCACCAGAAGCAGGAAATGAAAAGGGGACCTCAGGGATATAGCTGACCATGATATTGCATGATTTGATGAGGTTTATAGAATAATCTGATGGAGTTGACAGAAACTGAGGACACAACTTTGATAGGCAGATTTTAAGGCAAAAAGCTTTTTGATGTTCAGGCCATTCATTGTTTATATATTTATAGCCCTGAATTTTTATTTGATGTATATGTTTTCACAATTATAGAGTTTTTTAAAGTTTTTTGGGGCTGGTCAATATTGTGACCTCTTGCTGAGGACACAAGCAATAACATGGACCTTCTAACCACAGACGTTTCATTTAAACAAATATCCCCCCAAAAAGTAAATATCTGTGCTAAAAAATAGGATTGGTATACACAAATCCATTAGATTTAACTTTTTGAGTATGTCAAACATTTAGAATTTCTTAATTGTTTTGAATAAATTAGACTTTTCTATGTAGGACATGTTTTGTCCCGACTCTCAAGAATGGGTGATATAAACATACACCCAAATTTAATTTCCTCGACTGCATCCAGATACATTGGACCAAATTATCAACTTTCAGAGAAGATGGGTCCTGTAACCCTATGTCTGCTGGATCTGGCTTTAATTTTGCTTAAGGCATGAAGTCTGACCTCTGCTGTAGTTTTGATGTATTCCAGATGGATGAGTAATAATAATACAAAACATATACAGTATTCAGTGTATAAAAAGTAAAAAGAGAGATATTCAGACCATCATAGCTGCTATTTCAGGCTGCAAACATGTCTTTTCCCCTCATAGCACTAGTCATTTTTGTTTTTTGGGGGAGTAAGCCTTTAAATAGACACTTGAAAAATTACAGGTTTTTGCCTTAATTTAATTTTTCAACATATTTGATGACAGAAAATTTAATGTTAATGAAATGAAGTTGAAAAAGATGTCCAATCAAGGTTTTTTTCTGGACAAAAGTTCTCTTGATTAGTCTTTGACTCACTCGATTTTTCACCATGCCTTTTCTTCACCAGTTTAGAGTCGAAACATCTGTGTGACACATTCACTCTGGGGTTGGTACATCAGTGTTACATTTTTTTATAGTCAGTGCTTGCCTTCTGACCATTCTCAGCTCCTTTTGCATGAAAAATTATGAGGATTTGATGCAGAAATCTGCAAAACAAAATTTAAATTAATTGAAAAATAATGTTGATGCTTTATTCTGCTGTGAAGTGAGTGGCCAGTGCTTTATTTTATAAAGACCTTTTTCCTTACTAAAGCTTAAAGTAACAAATAAAGCAGAGGTGAGGGAATAATGTTTTAGTGACATTTCATATGAACATGAAAGCACGAAATAAAATTGAGGAAAACTGCAAATGCAAAAAAAAACAAGCATGTTGAAAATATTGAAAAAGGAACACTCTTCTCTCATCTTGAAAAAAAAGAAAACTGACATCAGCCAAAAGAAAATTAATTTTCATACAGTCCCTCAGTGACTTTTTTCAAACCTCCGGAGAGCTATGTCTTGATGTAATCTATGCATAAATGTAGATGCATACTGTTTGCTGTGGACATCTATGTTATGCAAATGAAGATGCATCACGCCATAATGCAGAAAACCTTCAATGTGCCTTCTGTTCGGAGCTCACTTAATAACCACAAAAGCTCCTTGAGTGGCAAACGAAGGACAGATTGCGCCAAAACCAATTATTGTGCCTTTGTTTTAGCGGTTGTTAAGTCCACAGATCTCCTAAGAGCTGGGGCGCTGTTTTGATGTCTTTGAGTCAGGGTTGTTGGTGGATGGCATTAGCCGCAGCAATAGCCACAAAGAGCCAGGCGGCGATGGGGGCCCGAGCCTCGGTCCAGATGGCACGCTGCCACTGCGACCTTGTCAGCACCTGCTCCCCAGGCACTTTGTCCGGGCATCGCCGGCGGGAACTGAGACGGGCACATCATGCCACCTCATCGCCATGGCAGCTAATGAGTCCCGTGCCCGCTTAATTAAGGAAACCAGCTTAATGCAAGAAAGAGGGGAGGCGGAAGGGGGTTGGGGGGCATAAAAAACAGAGCATATGCTGGACTGCAACCAAAACAAGAGAAATAAATAATTAGCCCCCGAAAAAAGGGAGTGATCGCTAGAGCCAAAATATCATTAAAATTTGAAATGTAAATCTCCTTATCAGCCTCCCAATGTCACGAATTAGCACTACAGCTCCACACATTAAATCAAGGCTAAAAATATTCAATTAATAAATGAATGAGTGGTGATGAACTTTTGATTATTTTGGGCTACAGTCCAAGCGTACCTTATCAGGGAATGTCACCTTGGACTGGGCCTCGTTGGTCTGTTAAATAGTGTCAGAGCATCCTTCTTTATCAGCGTATTTATTTCTGTTTCTTAAAGAGCACTCCATATCATGAAGCCTCTCCGCCGAGACGGGGGCTGTCCGTGTTTATGCCTGATTAGCCAGAGCACCACAACATGCACTTCCTCTTTGCTCCAGCAAAAAAAGGCAATAAATCATTTAGATTTTATTAAACTCAAATTAAAGCCGTGTGCGTGTGATGGAATTACGCCGTTTAAAATGTTACAACCCTGCCCCTCCCTTTGGATACGCACATACACACATGCATGCTACACCTTCTGCTCCTCCTCTGCTCTCATCACACACACACACACACACACACACACACACACACACACACCCTCTACACTCCTCCGCCCTTATTATGCAGGACAAAAATGTCCCCTTTAAGAATGTCACACAGTCCCCAAAAAAAGAAAGGCTCAGAAAAAAATAAAAATCCCATGTCCCTCCACATCTGAGGGCCCAGAGAGTGAGGGAAGAGGAAGGAGAGAGGAGGAGGAGGAAGAGGGGGGCTAATGTGCAAACTTGTTTCCGTCCTCTACGGCTCGCCCATCATTTATTCAGCAGCTCGGCGCTCGAGACGGGCCACTCGCATTTGCTTGATACTCAATTATACATTAGTGTACATCACTTGGCAATCTGTTCATATCAATTTAATTGGATTTTAATATTGCCTCTGATCTTGTTGTCCAATTAACAGTGCTGGCTGGCAATAAAGCAGAACCACACACTATGTGACACCTTTGATCCCCGCCATATGGAGCCCTTCCATTGATTACCGGCACCGCCACTGAATTTCACTCCCTCAATATGGCCTGTGATGAATGGAGGTGGAGGGTATGTGTGGCGGAGGTGGGGGAGTGTGTGAAGGGGTGGGGAGTGTGAGGTATGTGTGGAGGCATCATCATCATGCACCCCCCCCCCCAACTCCCTCCACACCCACCCAACCACCACTGATGTGATAAAAATTTCACTTCACCGCGCAACTTCATTTATTCTGTTGACATTCGCCTCTGATTAAAAACAATAAAAAAAGAGAGAGAAAGATGGTGCGACCATGCCCTGAATAGCATATGCAAATCCAACCCTGGGCATCTATCTTCTTGAAGCCGAGGGAACTGACTGAATGACTGAGTGTATGGCACAGTGGTGCTGCCTATACAATCACAATCAAAACATTCAAAATGTTTTCTTTTTCGATATTTTAAGTCTCTGTCTTTTCTTTGTCTTTTGTTTCTGCCCATCTGTTCCAGCCGGAGTAAACTCAAGAGATACAGCAGTCATGACGGTGGCAAAGTATGGAACTGTGGGTCCACTCATACAGTTATTTCTTTTTCTTATCTATTAGTTTCTTCACAACAGACCTTTATTTACGGTCCAGACTCTCATATCAAATCAAAAGTTTTTTCTCTTTTTTCTTCTTTAGAATAAACTGAACTCATAGTATTTTTTGCAGCATTTGTTGTACCATACATTCCCATTAGGGATAAGTGCATCAATCTGTTGTATTGGTACTTTGATCAGGGGGACCCAATGTGAGGCCACAGGCGGAATTTGCTTTTCGGCCCTCCTCATTGACTTGCCAAAAACTGAATTTATCATGTTTCTATAAAATTAGAGCAAAACAGAGTCATTTTAATCCAACAATTGTAATTTGAAAAACCATAGAATAAGATTAAAAGTTTTAAAATAAAGTACTAAAGGCAGCCAGACCCTTGATATCCCCAACCATTTCAATTTTAAATTGAAATACATAAGTCAATCTCAACTTAGAAAACTGATCAATGCTCACCTTGAACTCACCAGGACAGCTATCTTCCCTCCATAAATGTACACAAACACGCCTCACCTTTTTCTGTTTGCATCTTCCTCTCTGTGTGTGTCTGATGATGCAGATAGTAAGCCGTGTGTACCAGCAAATCACATCCAAACATGACTCATATACTGACCTGCCATCAGTTTGTCATACAATGGATTGCGGGGGTCAATTCTAGGTCCTGCACCTTTTAACTTTTAAATATCAGCAACTTTGCAAAGTCGGCAGAAATCGTTTATATCCGCAGAAGATGTCAGATCTAAACGATTTCTGCCGACTTTGCAAAGTCAACTGCAGAATTAACGGCGTTCTGAATGAACAGGGCTTTGAAAAGTCCCGCAGCATGTGTTAGACGTCACCATCTCCACATGGACCAATCAGGGGCTGCCTTTCCCTGTTGTCCGGGGAACAGTGGAAACACAGTCACTGATTGGCCCGATTATTTTCTGATCGCTAATACACGCTCCCAATTGGCCGAAGTCCAGACTGCTGTGTGAAGGAATGGCAAGTGATTCACGCAACAGGATGACCCAGCCAGGCTAGGGGGATGGAGATTGGAGACAGAGACATGTTTCAGGATTTGGGGGTTGCTAGGGACAAGGAAATGGGCTGAAGTTTGAGTTTAGTGTGCCAAATGCTCCAGTAAAGCCCTAATTGCATGTGATTGGTTTTACCAGCTGATCTGAATCATGTTGGAGGTTGTCTCTGTTTTTGATCCTGTACGAGTTGGCCATACCTGTGATGTGTAAAGTAAAAATTCCAGCTCACATCACCTACCATACTTTAGTGCACACAGGTGACCCCGTTGACATTGTTCCAGTTCAATTGTACAGCTCAGCAATTTAGGGAGATGCCTCCTTTCTGAGACTTCTCTGTGGCTTTCCTGCTCCTTTTGTGATCATAAAGTACAGCAGCTGTGTTGGACATTGTAAAATGGTTCTCCCAGACAGACAGTGTTTGAATATCAAAGTGATAACATCTGAAAAACTTGAATTGCACCTTGTTGCCATTTGTACATATATATCGATGAGATGTCGTGAAGTAGAAAACCTTTAGGTCTTTATTTAATGCAGAGAATTCTCAGTCTATTGACCTCAGCTGTTTGATGTTGTTTTGAAATCCCAAAACATAAGTATGATTAAACAATCACTTTTATCAGTCTATCTTGTATTTTTAAATCTGCGTGTATATAAAGTATTTTTCAATGTAAGAACTTTTTTGAAAAAGTAGACTTCTTCCTTTCTGAATGCTTGTAGCTGTATGGAGAGATGTTGGTGGTGGGTCTTTTGCACCATCTCTGTTTTTAAATCAGAAATGTCAGTAAAATTGGGTCCATTGTGGACTTTATTTATCCAGAAAGAATGTGCAGAACCAAACATCGATGTCAGGGGAACGTCACAAATTACTAGCTGCCCCCAGGTTAATACTAATCCTTGGTGAATGTGCTTAAGACATTTGAAACAGGTTTTAAAGGAGGGTGTGTACATTTGTGTTTATCTATGTGTTTGCTGTGTGTGTGTGTGTGTGTGTGTGTGTGTGTGTGTGTGTGTGTGTGTGTGTGTGTGTGGCCTGGGGGTACAGTACTAAGGCTCAGGTCTGGTCAAGTGGTCAAGGTTTCTTCAGTGTGAACTCTGCTTAAGGCAACACAACACCTCTGTTAGTAGGCAACATACACTCATCTATCTATCTTTCTATCTCTCTATTGCTCTCTCTCTCTCTCTCTATCCATCTTTCTGTCTGTCTATCTTTTTGCCTGAAAAAAAACTAGAACATGGCTCTGAAGCTAACTGTTGCTCACCTTCATTTAAGACACAAACTTATTTTCACTTATCAATTTGCCTTCCTCTTCCTCCTCTCTCTCTCTCTCTCTCTCTCTCTCTCTTCATGTCTGTCGTTTTGTCTCTCGCTCTCTCTTTCTCGGCGTCCCTGTTTAAAGCACCACTGAGTAGCGGTCTATCATTAGAATAATTAATTGTTCAACCAAGTGGCGTTTTCAGAGGAAGCTACTCGGGCAGAAGCAACAAGACAGCAGTTAGTGAGGAGGAGGAGGAGGAGGAGGAGGAGGTGAAATCGAGCGTGAGGCTACAAAACACAAACAGGTTTTCCTGTTATGAGCCCAAGCATGCATGAAAGAGGAAAAGAAAAAAAAGAACTAAAGAAAATTAGGACTCTCGTGTTCACTGGATGTGTATGATGAATAAATTAATCAAACTCATCTTTTGACCTTTTGAACCGCCAAAAGGAAACTGCCTGGAGAGAAGAAGAAGAAACATTTGTTCAGGTAGCATGAAAATGTCCAGAATTACCATTAAAGATTCACTGATCCCAGAGAAACAAAGATGATGTTGCTGGATGAAGCACAAAGAAAGAGACACCCTGTGACTTTTTAGAAAACCACTTTCCACTGAAACTGTTTCAACTTTTTATAGAAGTAAAAATGTTGTACCAAAAGTGCAAAAGCATTTAAAGGGATGCTTCTGTTGTTTGAGTGGGTTGTGTGAAGCACTTGTCAATAAAAAGTGTATTTCCAACACGGTATCATAAGGAGCGGTTGGTCCGTGGTAGATATGGTCATTCCTCAATCCAAAGGTCAGGAGTTCAATCCTAGTTCCTGCTGTTCCACATGCTAAAGAGTCCTTGGGAAAGACACTAAACCAGAACAGCCTCTTCTGGCTGTGCATAGGAGTGTATGGATAAGAATGGTTGACAGTGAGCATTGCTTTACTCAGCAGCTTCTGCCGTCAGTGTGTGAATGTTGTGTGCATGGGTGAATGTGACATACACAAAGCCCATTTACAATTTTCAAGGCCTTGGTTGAAACTCTGACTCCATATTAATAGGTTGCACACAACTGCACATGAAATTAAGAATTTCCAAGGAGAAATGTACATTCAAGTAAGGGCTGAACAATACATCATTTGAACAACACAATTGTGATGTGTGCATGTGCATTGATAGACACATGGCAGGACATGCCACGTCAGTTATATGATCATGAATGCGTCATGTTGTCACCGCTGTAGTCAAGGACTAATCTACAAAAAATGTCTATCTGATGTTGCTTCACTGTGGCCCCTAACTTACCAATGTGCAGGTCAGTTAGAGTCTCAAATAGAGTCTATCTATTTGTCTTAGACTTTTATTGGTATCAGGTGTATACAGAACAAGATTTGGTTGGAATTGGCCAGATATATGTGCTGTCACCACTTTGTCATGTGACCATGAATGGTCTTCAACAAGTCTGCTTGATTTCACTTTCGTACAGTCTCATTTAACAAGTAATATTTTTGTTGTTGTTGTTCTTAGAGTTTGAGATAAGTAAAGAAAGAAAGAAAGAAAGAAAGAAAGCCTGCAGAGTCTGTAACTGCAGAATGTAAACATGCACAGGACACCGTTGTCATCACTGAGACCCTTGCAGGGACTTGCACAAGTAAGATGGATTTTAAGACAGTGTGTAAACTCTTGTCTAGCTTTCATTATTTGGGTTTATAGAATAATATGGCCCCTCACCTGTACTCCATCCTCTTCTCATTCTCTCTATTTCTATGCAAGTGTATGATCTGCCATCAGAGAGCTGGACACAGTGTGATAGAAGCAGTAGGGAGAGAAAAAAATAGACTGATAGGTTCAAAATAATGTCTTTATTTTTATTATTTATTTTTTTTTGTTTGTTTGATTTTTGCATTGAATGAATGTAGTATAGTACCCTACATTTGTCTGGTATACATTCCCGTATGTTTTCATATCCAAATTTATATCCTAAAAAGAATAACTTTTTCAGATTCATTTTTTTTTTCAGTATTAACCTAGGAAAGACAGGATCAAACAATCTAGATTATTGGACATAATTATTCCCAGCTGAGTTTTATAGTTATATTTAGAAAAAAAAGGTTGAGGTGATGTAAACAGGTTACAGTTAAGTAAAAATGTCCCCATCAGTGTCACACAGAGCAGGGGGAGGATGTGCAGCGGGTGGTGGAGATAGATACATGGAAGGCTGCTGGGGGGACGGATGGTTGCGGATGGGTGGGAGGGGGGTACTCATCCTTTCTTATCTACCATGTCGCCCAATCGATAACTAGGACATCTAGATAAGGCCTTGCGAGCCTTGTGCACACACAGTTATCCCACTGTACCACTGAAGGACACACACACAAACACAGACTCACACAACCTCACAAACACTGGGCTTCATATACCGTAAAGTAAACTATTTGCAGAGGAAATTCCAACACATGAACAGCTTCATAAACAACAATGAGCACTCAAGCACACTCTATGAACACTTACACACTCAGTCCCCCCTTTTCCATTTTTCCACAATCTGTGTCTCCTCAATCACCCTCTCAGCAGTCCACAGGTCCAAATACACATTTCTGATACATGTCAGAGCGACGACTGCTGCAACTCTTCCCGCCCTGCCCATCGCTTTCCCATCAAATTTGTCAGTAAGCTGCAACATTTTATGCTCGATCAGCTAGCGACTATTTCCTCTGGTGGAAGACACATCTGCTTTCTCCATCCAGACTCCAGCCGTTCGTGTCCCAGAAGGCAGTGTTAAATTAGCAAAACACAGCAGCTTTATACAGCGTTATGAACCGGCGATAATCTGGCTCTGACGTGACCCTGAGACCCCTGTGGAAGGAGCCAGAAGGAGGGGATGTGAATGGAGGCGTTTGTGTCTTTATTGCTGTTTATAGGAGGGAGAGTATCGACTATATTCCACTCGCATTCTGTCCACCGGCCTTGCTTGACATTTTTAATCTCATTTTGATGGTGCTAAGGCCATATCTCACAGGAGTTCTTTTTGATCCTATTCTGAAATTCAGAGCAGCTCTTACACTTTCTCTTTACCACTTCATTCTTTCTCTTAGAGCTCTTTTCTGTCTCCCCTTTTCAGTGCATGTGCTTGTGTGCGTTTCCACTCTAATGTGTGCAAGTGCAAGCTTGTGCATGTCTGTGTAAGTGTGTGTATGTGTGTGCAGCTGGATGACTGGCCAAGGTCTTTGAACACTAAGACCTGGATGAAGGATTGAAAGGCCCCTTGAAGCCCCCTGGAAGCCCCTTCAGCCAGCGCTGACACCCTCCAGGGGCCAGGGAGCTAGGGAAGGGAGATCAAAACAGGAGAGGCGAGGCCAAGAGGTCGACGTGAAGCGAAAGATCCGGGGAGCATCTACAGTCCAAGGAAGTATCTGTGGTCTCTGCAGAATTTCTAAAAGGGTCAGCGCAGTGAGCAAAAAAAGGCATCAAAACTGAGAAGAGTGTGCTGCTGTGAAATGCTGGCTACTCTAAAAGAAGAACGGGCTGAAACATTGCCCTGAGGGTCTGTGCCAGGTCCAATGCCACCCAGTTCCTGTAATGGTGGGGATGCTCTGAAATATATCAGACTCAAGATGTTTCGGATGCCTGTTGAATTCCTGAATTATGAACTTTGGGTCGTTTTAAAAAACACTGCAAACGAACTTCTAAATTGGTTCGCTTCAAGTGGCAGCCTTCAGTCTTAAAAATGAAGCCAATGTGGATGTGTGAAAGACTTGCAGCTTTTCAAGTATCTACTTGATGCTGGCTCCAAAAGCCAAGAATCCCCCTGTAAGAGGCCATACTGTAATCACAATTTTTACAGCTGGAATCGATATATTTACAGCCTAGTACAAGAAGATTACTTTAGTCCTTCATAGTGCTGTCAAAAGAAAAAAAAAGTCTGTGATCCTTCAAACTTTTTAAAATACTCACAGCCTGATTCTCTAAGAATGGTGACAGCCATTAACAGCAACAACAAATGGGGAATCACTGGCTTCCTCCACGCCTCATGTTCTACAAACCAAAACTAAACTCACCTGTAAAAGAAAACAAAAAGACAAAGATCTGCAAGTCTGTGCAGTGAGTTTGCATTATTAATAGAGATTAGCCTTTAGCATCTTACCGTATTTTCCGGACTGTAAATCACACTTTTTTTCATAGTTTTGCTGCGTTTGCGACTTATACTGAGGTGTGACTTATATATATTAAAATATAAAATTTTACATATAGTCTGATGACAGTCACGCAGAAGAGGAAGCGGCGCTTTGCCCACCTCTGGAGTTGGCGGAGTTGTTCAGAGGTAACACCGAGAATGAAGAATTCGATTGATTTAGTGATTTGGAGCGAGATCAATAGTTTGGTATACTTGTTTTGTTATGTTTCTTATACTATAGTCATCTGAATACCTGTTAATATGTTACGTTAACATACCAGACACCTATTGACATTGTTGTATATTCTTCAGGTAGCTGAATAACATGTTGCGTTAGCATACCCTACACCTATTCAGCCTGATGCACAGAGCTGCAATGAGAGCTCTCCTCCTGACAATGCAAGAGTCCATCCATCGATGGTGACCTTGGTGTGTTTTCTCTGGGCACAATGGACAGAGAAGTTATATTGAAGGGCTTGAGTTTTGTCTATTTGAAGCTCCTGAGGGTTTTTTTTAACCTCTGTGAATTAGCCTAAAATTCACATTAATGTCTTTTTTATGATTTACAAAAACAATTGAGACATCACTGACACAATCAAGGATTTTCATTTTGTAATTTTAATGTCTGAAAAGAGCACGAAAAGGTGATGAATGTCAATACTGGAATATTGCAACAGCCCAAGAGGAAACAACCTAATTCACTTTACACCACACATTTCAGATTTTTTGAGTATGTATGTCTGTGATTTCTTAAATATGTTCGTTCTCTTGTATTTTGAAGTTATGTTTGAGTGATTCTGTGGGTCACTGTGCACTCTGGCTTCGTTACTTGTTCGGCATGGCACGCTGTGGCTGCAATGTAAGGTGTAACAATAAAAGGGAATGAAGAAGAAGTAAGATTTAGCCCCTCTCGTCTGCCTTGGCCTCTCTTTAAAGTATCTAGTGGAAGCACAAACTGTTTAAAAGCCTCTTTCAATTGCCTCCCACTCACTACTTTACAATTCAATGAGAAACAATTAAACAAGTGAGTAGCCTTAGCCATGACACCCAAACAATGAAGAAATGTGATGGCGATCAATAGCAAGCCTGCGATTCACCACTCAAGGTCGGTGAACTTTGAAGCACACTATGTAGGCTAATGGTCATTGAATGCTAGTCTGACTGAATTTCTGGCTGAATCCTCTGGTAATAATCTTTAATTCCTGTGCCGACATTTTCCACAATTAGTCTGCCCTCGCCCCATCCATCACTGGCCAAAATAGGCACCTGGGGCACACAGCAGTAACAAACCAAAAAGAGTCAAGAGGCCATTTCTCATTTAATTATTCAGTCATTATTTTGCTAAACAGATGCATAGTTTGATGAATATTTTATCTGTAATCAGTGGACCCGGTCTTAGGCTTTCTGGATTTTACTCATCTGTCTCTCCTTCTCTCTTCTAACCTTCATCAGTACAGTGTAGAGCAGCTGAAGACACATATGGGCATTGATTTTCGCCCAGAGCCATGTGGGCTGAACTCAAAGAGAGCTTGTCAGAAGAGTCGGAGAGAGGGGAGAGCGAGAGAGAGAAAGAAAGCAAGAAAGAAAGACAGAAGGGAGGACGGAAACCTCCCCAAACGAGCATCTGACAAAAACAAGGTGCCAGCCTGACCCTCACCACCTTCGACATGCTGCAACTCTGAGAGGAAAAAGATGCTGAAACAACAGCGAAACAAGACCAAGGAGGCAGGGATAACAAAAGAAATAGAAGCTGCTTTCATTTCCCCACTTTGTGCTTGCCTTTTCTACATTTTCAACAAAGAAATTAATGCCCACTTCGAGTGTGTCCGTTGGGCCACAATCTGTCGGCGTACTTTGATGTGCTCATTGCAGCCTCCTCTGAAGTCCTGTACGCTGAGTTCCTCTAACAAAGGGAATAAAATAGGAGGATAAAGAAAGACGAGAAAGAGGCCTGTATTTGTATTTGGCAAGGCACTGCTTGTATTCCTAGCGGACATTCTGCCTTCAGCTCTCGTTCCTCGCCTTCTTTTCCCCCTCTACATCTCTCTCTTTCTCCTCTCCAGCACCGGTCCTTGTTGGAAGGTAGGGACTCGGAAAAAAAAAGTTAATGATCAAAAAGGTAAATCTCATTTTTGTTTGATGTTTATTTATGCCTTTTCTCTTTCCC
Organism: Xyrichtys novacula; assembly: GCA_962446985.1. NCBI lineage: Eukaryota > Metazoa > Chordata > Actinopteri > Labriformes > Labridae > Xyrichtys > Xyrichtys novacula. Next base: position 16,259,896 of record OY660874.1, on the reverse strand, counting down.
CGCAGCATTTTACTCTAGACCTCACACAGGTTCGTTCTCTCCCCGGTTTTAAGTGCCAAAATGTACTTCTGACAAACTTCCTAACAGGTGTGAATACTGATATACCTAAAAAAGGATGAACTATGTCAAGGACAAAAAAACTTGTTCTTGTAAACTCTTTATTTGAGCTGCGTTTGAACATGTTTTGGCCTCTGCCGACTGTTACGAATAACATGTTAAGAACGAGTTGTCTGGCCACTCAACAAAAGTGTTACAGTATTGTTTTGAACGGGATGAACAAGTGGGAACCCTGGATATTGAAGGAACCGTGGCTCTTAGTTCAACTTCCCCACAAAAAAAGTGCTGCTGAAACAGCATACCACTGGTCCACTTCTGCACAGCTAGATTCCTGTTGTCTAAAATCAATCACCGCCCTCAATCTAAGATACACACACACGCATCCCTTGTTTCACATCAAAGGTGTGTCTGTGTTTTCTGTGTTGTGTAAGCCTGTTCTTATTCTGTACACTTGACCTTCTGGCACCAAGGCCCAGTTATGGCTGATCGAGACAACAAACAAAGAGCGATCACTATCTCCCGGATCATTACGCAACCAACATCGGGAAAGGTACAGTACAGAAATAGCCAAAGGGCAAGGTGGACACACCGTCGTCAGAGCTCATCTTTCACACAGCATGTACACCTGCATGCTGACATACACTCGTGTACACACACACACACACACACACACGCACACACAGATGCATCATGTACAGGCTTGTGAGCCCTCCCGGAGACATGGATTTACAGTAGTCACATTCACATATGCAACAAAAGCTGTCGTTATATTGTGACTTACACTTGTTTTATCATTTGTGAGTACCATGAAGTGATTTTGTGCGTGTGGAGTCTCCCCCCCTGGTTGGGTGGCTCCTCTCCTTTCGGACTTCTCCTGCACTGCCGCACCTGCACCTAACCTCGTCAATCACCACCTGCACTTAAACTCTGCTGAGAGGCTTCTCCGTGCCAGATTATTCCCACATCTCCTGTGGTGTCTCGGCCACTCTACTATTTCAAGTTTGAATAAACCCGCTCGCCTCCTTTTTCCTCCAGTGCCTCCTTGAGCCACCAGTGCTTTGCCCAAACTCTGCCACGCTTAGGGTGACCTTATTCTGACTTCCCAAAAAGAGGACACGACTACGTGGAGGCGGACCACAGAGTCGCACAAAATTAATTTTGAGAGTTTTTCGGGTCAGATCAAGTGTCTTTTACGCACTTCGAACTCAGTAAGTCCTCATGACACAAAATTGAAACTTACATACAAAACCACAGACATTTGAAGGATCTTATAAACTTTCCCGGACACAGCCCAGACAGCCCCCAAAACAAAAGACATGTTTGGGTGAAAGAGGACGTATGGTCACCCTAGCCATGCTGCCATACTCTTGCACTGGGCTCACTCAGCTGACTTCTTCTCAAGCTCTCACACCTCAGCCTCCATGTCATCATCCCAGAGTTTCCCTGTACTTCCCTCCCAACCATTCAACCTCATCCTCATTTACAATTAGCAGGTGGTAGTCTGGAATTATTATTATTTTGGAAATTGTACTTGTACTTGCACAGAGTACACTGCAAATGTTCAAATCTTACCAAATACGTTTTTTTTTTTTTTTTTTTTTTTGTGAGGCTGCAGTGACCAAACATGTCCAGGTATAAATTTTATGTCAATATTTTGTTGTTGCTTAGAAAAAAAAAAAACCTGAATTGCTTGCAATGGGAATGATGGCTGCTAGAGTCATTCAATAAAAAAATAATTCATTAAAAAAAAAAAAAAAATGATTCGAGAAATTTCTGCTTTCTGATCCAGCAAACATTTTTACTTATCAGTTGCATCCCAGTTGCTTTTTCGGTTGGTTAAATATGGCTTGTATGAAATGTTCCAAAACAGTTTTATAAGTGATTAGACAAATAGGTAAGGTAAGAGTTAATTTTTTGGCAGCACATCTGTGCGAATGGTAAAGTTGTGGGCACGAGCCAATTACTTGAGATAGTGCGATAATGACTATTGCATGTTGTGTTACTTTTTCTTAATCCCAAGAATTACATCTAGTGTTAATCAATTTCAGGATTCCTTGCAAATGAAAAAACAAACAAACAAACAAAAAAAGGTGGAGGGGTGATGCCAACAATTCAAGAATGTGCTCACAAACTTCATGCCATTCTTGCAAAAGACTGTAACGCAGTTTCGCTGCCCCGGTATAAAAAAAAAAAAGCCAGACTCCGCCTCTGACTGTCTGTTCGAGGCTCTTCATTTGTTTATTAATGCCCTTGGCCGGCCACTAACCCACCATAAAAAGACTTTGGCCCAATACCACAGAGCCATAACTAAAATAAAGTTGAGTTTCTTATTTCTGCTTCCCTCTCACACTGCCATCTCTCATTCGTCCCCTCAGGGTTCATCTGTGAAATTAAAATAAAGTGAATGAAGTTTGCCTTTGAAGAATGGACAGATAGAGAGAAAGGGCTAAAACGACAGAATGAGAAAGAGGCTAGGGGGAGGAGTTGGGGTTGGGGGTGCTATTGGAGAAAGGCTGAGCGAGGGGCAGTTTGTATAAGAGAGAGAGGAATTTGCAGAGCTGGGGGGCAAGTGATGGGAGTGCAATTAAAAGTGCACACACTGGCAAAAATCTGGGTGCTTTCAAGGCAGAGTAGCCGCAGACCTCTTCAGGGAACTCATCACACTAAGGCAGCGTGTTTGAAGATGTGGTGGGCTCCTCTAACTGACGCTTTATTACAATCCAAGAAGTACTGCAGTTCTCTATTAGGCCTCTCTGAACCCCTTACTCCTTGATTTTTGCTGTCTTTATCCTTTTTTTTTAGTGTCGTACCTACTTGTGGCAGTGCCGCCAAGTGCTACCTTTTTCTAGGTCAGTTCAGATCTGTCAAGTTTGGCCTTCAGTGTGTTCAGAGAAAAAGTCTTGATCTACTATCGAGACTGTATAAAAGTCTATGTTTATACAGTCTCACTTTCTGGCGTTTTGAAGTGCACTATGGTGGTCACCATATTGGAAATGGCAACGAAACTGAATTTTTTGGGCAACCTAATGCTGCTTTTAGCCTTATTGGAAAAAGCTGCAATATACCCACCTGTCTGTCACAAAGGATACATTTTTTGAGATAATTTCACGCAGACCTTCTTGGCTGGAGGTAGAACATGAGGACAGACATAACTGGGCATAACTCTCTTTTTGTTCCTCACATTAGCACCCTGGAGTGTTTTCCACCTTACCCTGCAAACAGCCACTAAACCAAAGAGAGGACATTTGAATAAAAAATCCAACATTTTTCTCCTTCTTTCTCCCCTCACAGGTTCTTGATCTTTGGGGACTCTCTAGTCAGCCCAGCTTTTGGTCATTGGAAGTTGCAAAATCATGAAAAACTCTGTACACATGGTGGAGGCAGCCATTGAAGAGATTATGATGGAAAAGTTTGTTTCAAGGCCAACTGAAGATATTTGGAGGGAGGTGGCACAGGGATTCTGGAGCAAATGGAACTACCCAAATTGCATTGGAGCAGTAGATGGGAAGCATGTTCACATTTAAGCACCACCAGCATCTGGAAGTCAGTGATCAACTACAAAGAAACATTTCCATTTTCCTACTGGTGCTGGTTGATGCCAACTATAGGTTCAGGGTCATCGAGGTTGGCAACTTTCGGAGAGCAAGAGATGGGGGGTTTATGTTGGATCAGATCTGGGTAGAAGGATGAAGAGTGGATCACTTCATGTGCCACCTAGTGCCCCTCTGCCCGGTGCAGCTCACATGGGTGTTACACCCTTTGTAAAAGTGGGTGATGTGGTATTCCCCCTAAGTAGTAGAGAAGTAGTGGAGAATTCACGGGTATTCTTGCCTCAAGATGGAGGATTCTACAGCGAAGAATCACCCTGCTCCCTGAAAGTCAACACATGTGGTCACTGCATGCATTCTGCACAACTTCCGCCTGCTCCAAGTAAAACCAAAGGATGCTTAATGATGCGGCGCAACAGGGAAGACAACTGGCACCAGTGCGCTACATGGGAGGAAACAGAACATCCAGAGAGATCCCCAGCACCTATTTTAACTCTCCAGAAAACTGTGCATCATGGCGGGATAGTGTGATTAAACTAAACATGAACATAACTTTTTATTTTGGAATACGAATTCCTTATACCCTGCTTGTGCTTGACTTCCTGTCTGACGATAACTGCTCTGTTGAGATTGATGTGTTGGAAGTGAAGAGTGTCCAAAATAGAATTGGCGCATATCTGTAGCAGAGCAGCACGTTGACACGCTTCTGACACGGAGCTTAGATGCATCCAATGTGCAATGGTACATTGATTAGAATGGTAACGTATTTGCTGTGTGGCACACAACACGGACGGAGCCCACTCAACACATCTGTGTGTTTTGGGCTTCAGTTTGTGCATGCATGAGTGTGTGTGTGTGTTATACAGTGAGTATCTCTGGACTATTCTCTCCTTTCCTCACCTTGTGGAAGCCATAATAGCCAATGATGGATCGCAGAGCTGACGTGCCTAATTGCATTCCTTCCTACTCTGTTCTGTAATGACAGCTGTTTTAAGGGCAAACCTCGCCCACTGTGAGTGTCAAACACTGTACAACACACAAACACACACACTTACACTAGTTGTCACATACATGCCATTTCTGACATAAAACAGTGTGTTGATGTGACAAGTCAAACGAGATTGAGCAGGTGTGTACAAAGCTAACTCACAGAAGCAGGAGAGACTTTTGACCCTATTCTATAAACACAGAGTCTAAAGCACATGTCTGTTGGAGAACCAGGTGCAGACAGGCCTGTTGCTATTCAAACTGCAGATATTAGCCTTTCTGCTGAAATGAACCAGACTCAAGCTGGCATGTCTTACTTGTCTTGTATCCCTAAAAACCCAGAAAACACACACAGAGATATACTTATGTGTGGATTGATGTCTTATGCATTGAAACCAGAGCCATGTTTTTTGGGTGGACTGAAATGCAGACTTTGGTAGGAGTGTCCAGATGAAGTTCACGTTTGGGGTTTATTTGGGGTTTATTATATTTCTTCTAATCACATCTACTTGAACTTGTGCTTAAAACAATTCAAGTAAGGTTTCCTTTCCTGCATACTGCACATGTTTTAACTTTAAAAGGGAACTACAAAAAGTGGAAAATTTTAATTCTTTAGGGAGAAAAAAAAGATCCTTTTCTAAAGCCATCATTTAAAGAATCAACAACAAGGAATATTCAACAGTCACATGCTAAAATACCTGTTATGTTATGTTTGGGGATTGTAAGAACAAACCTCATGGAGTCCTACTAACGGGCAAAACCCACAGGGTCTGGAATGGCTCCACTCTACTCCGGCAAGCATTATAGTCAATGTGAGTCATTCCGCAGAATCCGTCCAGCTTCCGGCTCCGCTGTGGATTGGCTCCAGCGGCCGGATCAGATACACAGGGCTTCTATTTTTGCTGGATGCCGGAGCACGGCGCATCAATTGCAAGCGCAGCACGAGCAGCAGCGGAAGCTGTACGTGGTTACAGAGTAAAATCCCCGGTTAATTTTCAAAATAAAATAAAGTCAATACATTGAACTGTTGTTAACTTGATAATAGGAGAGGCCAGGGTTGTGGGATGTGGGTGTTTATATACACCGCCATTTATATACACCGATGGACAGATCTCATTCTATGAGTCCCGGGTAAACATGCGAGAGCTTGTGAGATCACGTCCAGTCTCACTAGATATATTGGTAATCTCATGATTGCTTCTTCTCCAACCGCGGCGGTGGATCGGAGCTGTCCCGGATCCTGTGGGTTTAGCCAGTAATACACCCTCTAAATATCAAAAACATGCTGCACCACAGGCTTGTGACATAAAACTATGCATAATTTTTGTAAAATGTTAAACTGATGAGTGCATTAGGTGAAGAAAAAAAAAACTTCCTGGTTCTTAAAGTTGAATGCAGCAGTTTTTAGAAATGAGACAAAAAGAGGCAAATCTTTAAAAAAAAAAAGATGGTACAGGCAGGGGTAGGATAGATGGAAGGATAGAGGAAGGAAGTGTAAAGGAAAAGAGTAAAGTCGTAATAACTGAGGACAAAAATTAGTAAACATGAAGTGAGGGTTGCAAAGTAAAGGTGAAAAAGAGAGTGAGGTAACAAAGTGGTGAGGGAAACTGAAAGAGTAAAATAAGAACAAGGCAGAAGTGGGAAAAGAGGAAAAGGGGATAGAGTCGAGGAGATTAAGAAGTGACGTAAGGAGCTAGCTGTGGGGATGGGAGGGGATCCAGCAGTCTTTCATGCCACAGTCAGGTTTCATGGCCAGGAGATAACGCATAAAAGATGACCAGAATCATCTATGGACGAGCGCAGAGACAGTGTGGCAGAGCGAGGTCTGACAGGACAACTCAACAGGCCATTAGTGCTCCATAAATGATAATTTATGCCTCCATGTTGAAATCCGGCCACGGGAGCTTCATCACCGGCTCCTTCAGAGTGTCTTCTGCCACTAATTACCAGGTCAAAAAAGCAATTTGTACCATCCGAGAACAGCCTCCGTTCTTTCCCACATTCTCTCCCCGACACACACTCGCACACACTTGAACACACACACCAGACACACACACAGAGGGAAGAAGATGAAAAACGCACATAAACACCCCACACATTATGCAAAGGCACCAGCTGCTGGTAACACCTCCCCAACAGGCTGGCAAGAGGGCGAGGAGAGAAATAGTGGTGGAGCGGGCGGCTTGGTGGTGGTGGTGGTGGGGGGGAGATCATGGTTGGGTGGGTGGGTTGGAGGGTAATGAAAAAGTGAGAAGGAGTGAGAGCGGCAGAGGGGAGAGCAGGCATAATGAGTGCTGTTTTCAGCCTTGTTTACAGGCCTCTCTGAAAGGGGTTAAAAAGTTGCATCGGATGTGAGATGTTGGCACCATCATGGTTCTAATTCCACATTTTAGTCTCCCACACACTTGGAGGAATGATCGCACAATACCTATTTTTGCTTTTCATTATTTCACCAACAAACAAACAAACAAAAGACGGAGAAGGTATCTCTCGAGTTGCCTCCAAAAAGTGCGCGTCCCTCTCATGTGGTGTTGTAGAGTCTGACGGTGCAGTACACATTAGTGCTGGATGCATGATGTGGCTGAGGAAGAGGTTGAGTGGGTACACAGACACGCACACACACACAGGGGCTCACAAGATTTGTGTTTGCGTGCTCTGCACACAGTGTAAGGGACAGGCCAGTGCTTTCAGAGGCATGTCAACTGGACACATTAACTCATAAAATACCCCCTTCTCCATGAAATATGCAGCGCCGGGCCACGAGGATGGAAGTTGACTATCCATAATTGATGTAAATGAGGAGCTCTCCCACGACAAACACTGTGCAAATCTGCCCTGTGTGTGTGTGTGTGTGTGTGTGTGTGTGTTTCAGGAGAAATAGGCTTGTGGGCTGAATTTTAAGTTGCCAGAGGTAAAGTCATATCTTGTACCATCATGCACCCTGAGCTTCAGAGGACTTGTGATGCAGTAAGAACAAAACCAAGACAATGTAACACACATTGTGCTGCAGAGTTGTGAGTATATTAAGAACTGTGACAGAGGAAGCAAGGTAGATGGGTGGAGAGACAAATCTTTGTCTTGACACAAGCACAAATTGAAATCTTCCATATTGACCTTGCATGAATTGATAACATCCTGGCACTTCAATAATGGATGCACCCCCTTACAACCCACCGTTTTTTCCCCTGATTCCATGTCTGCCAAGTAGCTGGATGTTTCACTTCGCTGGCCTGCGAGCAGAATTAATATTTTACTGAGCATAACCGCCATCTCTTTCTCCATCAGCATCCCTGACATGCAAACGAACAAGATGATCGTGTTCACACAGGAAAAGTGAGGTAAGAGAGATAGCGCCCTTTACAGATGAGCTTATGTTCTCCTCACTTATTCCCTCTGCCATCCGCAATAAACCCTTACTATACCTGCTGAATGGACTTCAAATGGGCAAGGCCCCTGCTTTCTTCTATGGTGCTGTAAGTGTCCTAACCAGGATTTGCAAGTTACTTATAAAAGGTAATTAATTAAGCATCACTTTAAGAAACATAAAACTTGTGAATTACATGAATTTTCAACATATTGAAGCTAAATTAATCATTTTCGAATATGAAAACTTAATGTCTGACCTTTTAGCTCTACCCTTATTCCTCCCTTTGACCTCACTTTTTGCTCTTTTCCTCGTCTTGGTCCCTTGTGGGTAGGCTGAGGTTTTCTGCGTCTACTTACGAGGGGTTAAGGGTTCATTTAGCCCTCGCTTAGTGCATTTCAGAGGCAGGCTCCAGATATAATGATGGGAAAAGAAGCAAAATGAGGCAATGTGGGATTCAACTAATATGTGGAAAGAAGTCCAAATGTTGAAGCTTTAAAAGAAAACAAGCTTAAGAAAAACATTTTAAAAAGACGCACAAGTAAATTCTTGTGTTTTGAAATTTTTGTCAATGTTCACTTATTAAACAGGTGTCCTGTTTGCAGATGACGCCTGTTTATGACAGTCCCGAACTATAGCCACCACCTGCACACAGGTCTGCCCTTTCTGATCACCAGTAGGGCATGTAGTAGACGCGCTACTAGGGGAAGTACAGAGTGAGAGGAGAGCTGCTCTTTGAGTTATAGTGGAATGGATTATTGAACATTATACAGTAAAATCATCATTATGAGTTGTCTTTAAATATATTTTGTGTTTGTGAGAGAGAAAAAGTGCTGTAGCAGCTGTGTACCATGTCCTGACCAAGGTGTTGTCTGTGGAGTATCACCACAGATAAAGTCCAGGTTGAGTCTTAAGTCAGGTGTGCATTAGATTTAAGTGCGCCTCAAATCAGTCTCAGACTTGAGTCCCTATCTATATCCGTATACACGTTCACTGGTGATTTAATTTCTGGTTTTAAAAGGTTGTTTAAGTAGGGGTGTCATGTTACCATAATAACATTGTGAATTTTTTTGAGGGAAAAAATAATTTTTTAATTTTAATTTTTAATTTAATTTCCTTTTTATTTGTTTAAGTGTACATTAATGAACATTTTAAAAAGATAAAATGTAAATGGACCCAATTGCAGCCACAAGGCTAGTTTCCATTGGTAGTCCCCCTGCCAGAAGGAACATGGCTACCTAAAAAGGTGGGAAATCAGCAACTACATAAAAACATACATAATACACAATATTTAAAACATCAACATTACCCACCCGAAAGCACGCCAACCAACTAATGAGAACATAGATAAATCAAAACACATGACAACGCCATCATCAGTCAAATTACTGGAATACTCAGCTTCCTCTTTTAATGATATCTGTAGTCATGTTTCAAGGCATCACCAGCCCTTGACAGAAACTTTTGATCAAATAAAAACCTACACCTTCCTCTGTGTCTGTATGACTTGGTCAAAAACACTGCATCTTTCTGTAAAATCATAAACTTTTCCATACTTGGTGAGTGACATTTTTTTTTCAGGTCAACAAGTGAGAAGCAGAGTTGGGCAGCACATCTCTGTGTGAACTGTATTGTCTGTATTGTCATGTTAACGCTCAAGATGCCCAAAAGAATTCCAGATTGGCTCATGAGTCCTTTGGATAGTGTGGATTTTACAGCATCACTTTTAAAGATATAACTACGAGCATTAAAGAAATACAGATGGGTCAAGTGGATCCAGAAATAATAGTGAAGCCATCAAAGCATTTCACAAGGAGGTAAGAGAATGTTGAGAAAGTTTTTTTCAAGGAGTCTCTTTATGATTCCAGTGTAACTATGCACACAACTCAACGTCTTTAGATGACTTTGAGACATTAAAACAGCTCCTATCTCAGGGAAACACCTCACTCCCACACAAAATGTGCTCCGTAACCAACGCCAAGTGTGTAAGTAACACTCTGTCCAGTTCAGGGATTATGTTGCTGTGTGCACTGACCTCTTAGACCCCTTTGGTGACTTAATCCACACAGGAGCAAGGAGGCCGGTGGAAAATCAAGTGACTCTTCAAACCATTCAGGGAAAAACTGTGGAGAGTCCCAGCACTTGGCAACAGCTTAGCGTGGCTGATGATCACAGCTCCTCTTGTAATGTGTTAAAGTGTGTGTAAAAGTGTGTAAAGAAAGCACAATCAGTGTTACAAACAAATATTCAAAGAGCATATGAGTTTCACTGATGACGATTTTTGGAGCACATGGCAACAGCTACTTACTTTCATAAACAAGTCGACATGAGGAAAAGAAACCGTGCGACCTGTTGAGTTTCAGACATTGGATTGTAGAAGATTTCTGATGAATTAAAGAGTGTAAAGGGCAAAGGTGTGAAGTCACTGAACAGGAGTGAGTGGAAAGCTTGAAAAAGATCAACAAAAACCCACTCAGAGTCAGGGGTCATCTTTGATCAGGGGAGGAGTCATGATCGCCTCATATTGATCCATTTTCATTGATACATTTCTGACTTGGTTTATCACCTCAGGCCACAGTCTGCAGCTATGTCAAGCTCGAGTCAATAGTCTTGTGTCTGGACGGGTTAGAGGGCCTTCTGGGGTACATATTAACATTACTAAGCAGGGCTGTACTATATCATATGCTCCAGATTATTCAATGTTTTATTGCAATAAAAAAATGTCATGTCTCAATATCAGAAATATTGTAATGCTTTTAATTGTGGGGGTAAAGAGACAGACTGAGGTGTTCGCCGACTTAAGACCCCTGCCTACCCATCCTCTCAGAGCTGACAGCAAGCTTGATGCCCATTTCTAACAATAGTCACTGTGGCTTTTTTTATGCTCTTCGAATAAAAGTGCGCTCAACACACATATGTCTTTTGCTTTGGTTTAATTTGACCTCCTCTCCAAGACGGCATTTTAACATCCATACTATTGCTGCATTCCAGTAACCTAGGAAGTCGGATGTCAGAGCTGGGAATGAAGTCACACCTGAGTTGACGGCGTTCCAGTTAACAAGTCGTAAAACCAAGATGGACGCTTACCGTTAGCCATTGTTAGCTGTTATTTACAATCGTCATCTGTTGTTAGCCATTGTCAGTTGTTGTTAGCTGTTGTCAGCTGTTGTTAGCTATACCAGCTGTAAACAACGTATAATACAGTATTTTACTCTTACAAACACAATAGCACCATGTTCACAGTTAGACATTGGGCAGTATAACATACCACTTATTTAATTTCACAAAAACAAAAGTGCTAATAAATAATACATTACGAGAGCTTTCACTGTCATTCTTTCTATCTTGAATTATGATGTCGTCAACTCGAGGTTGATGAGGATCGTCCGACTTTCTGAGTCGGAAATCTGACTTCGGGGGTTGCATTCCAGATGAATTTCTGACTAGGTGCTCGGAAATTCTGACTTTCGATTACAACTGGAACACAGCATATGATGTCATTTATTAACCTTTTGCTTTTTGTATGTTAGCGCAGCATTGACACCTTTCAAATATTGACCAAAATACTGCGATGCCACCATATGTGAAAGGAAGGTCACTCATATATTTAGGGCACAAACTCGCTGCAGAAGAGTTTACAGAGAGGCACAGACAGCACAACACTATCTAAGGACTGTTTATCCTCCCAAGTACAAATATAAGACTTTTTTTCCTGTGCTGAGTCTTTTCTTGTCATACTCCCTTTTCCAACCAACCCCACCATATTTTCAGAAGGAAATTTTGTAGAAAAAAAGTTCTTTCATGTTATTTTATTTTTACAAAGAGATCTGGTTTTATTGGCGATGAAAACAGGATAAGATTCAAAATTCTCTTCCAATGACTTTGTCCCGTTTGTGTCACACAATTTGCTTTAAGTGTTTATACTTTCTTTCAATTGTGGGGATTTTAAATATTTCTTTTTTTTTTTTTCATTTGAGAGTTATCAGTATCGATATGATGCATAAGAAGTGAAAGTATTGCATATTGAGAGTTGGAAAAGTGTAAACCTCCTAACAAGTAGATGTTAGTAGTGTTGGTGTGCTGGCTCAATAGGGTTTTTTAGCAGTTTTCAGACCCAAAAAGAACATTTTGTGGCACTTCAACTGCACTAAAACTGCTACACTAACTAAAAAGCAATTTGAAAGCTATTCAAAACAGCAGAACTTTCAAAAAGCTCCTGGAATGGCAGGGGAATAACTAAAGTAGCTGCTTGTAGTGCCAATCCTGCCCAAAACAATAAGGGTGTGAATGTTTATTAACATATAGTATATATAACTAACGGCAGTGGGATGAACAGCAAATAGTTTCTTCACCTTATACCGTCAGTCTGATCAGTGTAGAGAAGTTATCAGCATTTCCACGAGTTGCATTGTGTTCACACTGTTCAAGTTTGTAGTTTTAGTCAATAGCACAGTATTTTTAAAGCCTCAGCCTCAACATGTTGGCATGAGAATTTTTAAGAGCCTCACTTTTTCTTCTATGAGTTTTAAAGTGTCAAATATACACTTTTGTGTAAATATCCCCTTGAACTTGATCAGAGAGAGACCAGACCAGAAGCAGTGGTGATCCAGAGCCAGCTTTGGGAGAGTATAATGTAACAGTCACCTAAGTCTTCTCATCCTGCCTCATCAGGGCCAAATCAATGGTCATTGTTTCCCTCCTCTGACCCTGTGAATAAACTGAGGAACAGAGCTTGGATGTAGTTACCGCTGCCTTTCTCCAGCTAAGACTTCAAGGTCATTATTTGATTTATGCAGAGCAGAGGAAGGAACACAGCCTCAGGTTTTCCTTTCTTCCCACTGACCTTATTCTTTTCTTTTCTCTTCCTCTTTTATTCGTCCTCTGACTTGCCTTCTGCTGAATGGGAACCTCTAATCAAGCCTTGACTGGAGTCTTGATTTTAATCACCCTTACACACCCTTGCCAAATTCCTACAGGCAAATAGCCATGAAAAATTTACCAGTAATTCCTCACCTTGCGCTGTGCAGCTATTTGTTGTCCAGCTTTAAACTGTGTAAAATAATATATTATTGAATTCTGGGGAGGAGAGTAGAGGGGAGGCAGGCGGAGGGAGGGCAAGGCACAGAGGGAGACCAAGGTTGGCTCGTTTTGCCCGAGGAGCTGTCGATCAATATCATTTGGTCAATAACTTCTTTATTACTACCACTATCACTCCGAGCAATATAATTTTAAAAACTTCTTTTCTCTGTTCAAATATTGAACCGTGTGCCAACTAAAATGCAAGGTCCCATCACATAAAAGCCAAAAAGATGCTTTGCTATTCAAATGTTGACTATTCAAACATTTTCATCCAACTGTAAAAGAAATGAGATGTGCTCCATCTCCATAATATCGTTTGTCCTTATTTCATATTTCACATATCGATTAGGCCTGTGTTTGCATAATTATCGATCGAGGGCATGACTTACCAATGTCTGATGATTCTTTTATAGAAGCATGAAGTCATAATGTGAAAGTGGCAGCTTTGCTAAGAAGTTTGCTTGCAACCCTGTCCCGTTCGGCAAAGAAAAAAAAAAAAAAGACGTTCACAGCCGGAGGACATTTTCACAGATGAAGCTGCTGTCAAGATTTGATCTGCATCAATCCCACAACAAAAGAAGGTTTCAGAGTTATATTTCAGTTGCATAGATGATGTGTATTTTCTATTTTCTGATAACATTTGATTATCAAGAATTTTCCTCGAATCAAGTCCCTCACAGTTGTAGTAAATGTTCTGAAACATCATATTTATGAAAACAAAAAATAAAAAATATTGATGATTAGTTATTTCAGTAATCAAGAATTATATAGGGTTGTTTTGGTGATTAATTAAGTAATCTAATAAGAAATATTGAATCCGCAGCAAATTATTTTGCTGTTGTTTTCTGCTGTAACAATATAAATTTAACTGTCATGAGAATATAATATGTAAGAGTATAAATAACATCTAAATATAGATATGATACACAGGAATATATTATCCTTGAAACATTTGATATACATTTTTTAAAGTGAAGAATAAGTAGATAAATACTAACAATGTATTTGCAGACGAACCCTGGCCACCCATATGTCAACACCTCAGTTGTGTCAGTCTGTGTCCACCTCTGCACAGCAGCATAAAGAAAACAGCAGAAGCTGAGTGCTATCAGGGTGTCCAGTGTTGCTTTAGTTACCCTCTTTTCATAAAACTATTGTTAATGACAGTAGAATATGATAGGTCTCAAAAAGCCAACTCCTACATTCAGCGCTTCCGCAATATTGTCAGTCACGGGACTGTAAAGTTTCATACACTTCAAAATAGTGTCCCTTCAGTTTTTGTGACATCAGCCTGGTTAAAAGAGCACAAATGTGCCTGAAATATACACCTAATCTTACCTACCACCTTTAGTCTTGACCAATGATATGAAACTGTCACAGCATTATTAATCTCAAGAATAAAGCTCCAGTGTTTTTTAAAAAAAACTGAGATGGGGGTTGAAAATAATCAGTAAAAATCTCATAAGGACCAAAGTGAAAATAGAAGTTATTTAAGAGTGCAGTGAGACCAAGTCTTTGTATTTGTACTCCTGCTTCAGTAACCGTCAGCATGTTCAGAGGTGCGAGTCACTCCCCTGAGCCAAACAGTCAGTGTGTTTTATAACTCAATCTCAATGCTCATTCCTATTCCTCTTTTCCCGGCCTTGTCCTGCCACACATGCTAAAGGACAAAAATATAACATGGATACAGATAGAAAAAGTAAATAAGAAGCACAACCTCTGACCTTGCAAAAATAAGGTTTCTTTACAGCAAGTATATAACAGAAATATAATGTGTCATTTTGAGCCCAAAGGGGAGATAGTTGTCTTTTTTACTGTTATATTATGTGGCAGAGGTGTAGGGATCTCACTTTTATATTCATTTCTTTTACTGTGGGCAGAGAAGATGTTTCAGCCCAACTCTTTAATGTGTGACAGTGTAAGCACTTTTTAACACCATTTCTGGAAATTAACTCTGTAAGATTATGTGTTTATAATGCTAAACTCTGCTTTAGAGGTAAGTCAAACAAACATTAGGAGAGTTTAATACTCCCGCTGTTGCTCCTGGCTCTCTCAGTGTCGTCACAAACCCCTTTTTGGCTTCCCACAGTCACTCACCTGCTGGCTTCCCGAACCTCTGCCAGAACTTGACTTACCCTTCACCTTCTTGTTACTGGATTATCTGTTGGTCCGGAGTGATTATCTGGATTTGGCCTGCTGTTTCCTTTACCACATCCCTTCGCAAATCCTCCATGCCTTTCTATGAGCTGTTATGTGAGTGTGCGTGTTACCCGTGTGAGCTGGCCTTGTTTATTCTTAGCTTTAAGTTCAGAAGTCGGAAACACTGATTGCTGCTCTCTAATATGCTGCTCTTTGCTCTTAACTCAACCTTTACCCAGTTTAGGGGCTGCTCACTTGCTTTTTTTGACAAGTTGGGCATTCATCTACTATTTTCTTGTATAGCTGGTAGTGCACACAGTGCTTTCTAAAAATGTTTAACAATGAACCAAAGATTAGACATTTTTATTTCTATGATAGAAATACAAAGTTATTTGAAGCAGCAATGAACAAAAGGTGTGGACTGGCAACATCAGACTGAGTGAGCACTTATGAGACCATTGAAAGAGGAAAAAAAATCACAAGGGAAACACTGAGAGGTAGCTGAAGCCACTGCTCATTTCAGTTTTGTCAGTTCATATCATTTTAACTGCTGCTAAAATGAAACATCAATAAAGAAGGACATAGGAGGAAGAAGAGTCAAGAAAAATGAGAGTTAAGGCCCCTTATTACGGCACCCTTCACTTCTTGTTTCACTTGCAGGGCAGAAAAGAGGTTTTGTCTGAGAGATAGATGTTTCAGATATATAGTAAACAAAGATACACATGTAGTATATTTAGGCAATCAGATAACACTAACCCTAAAGGAACACTTGATGTACACACACACCTGCCCCTTTCTCAGAACCTCTGTGGGACTGAAGGCCTTGACCTTAAAACGCTAACTCAGAACTGAGCTAAATGCTTTTATATTTTCCGAATATTCTCCAATGCTCATGTGTGTTTTCATAGCAGGCCAGCAGGGAAATAAGGCCACTGACCACCAAGTCTGTTTTTATCTGACTTAATGTTTAACACACCACCTGGCATCATGCATTTACAATGTAGTGCAATGTAACCCTCGAAAACTAGAGATAGCAGGCACTGGGGCGCATTAGGACACACTGTTGATGTGTTCCTACGCCATCTGGTGAGTGTATATCCATTATTCACACTGGTTTTTACCAATGTTAAATACTTTAGGTTTCAGATAACGAGTCCTGGTGCAGTGTGGTCCAAAATCATGTTCAGTTTACTTACCAGAACCTTTAAAAACTATTATCACTATATTTTTTTTAACCACCAAAGCTGACTGCTATTGTTGGAAATAGGGAAAACAGGCTGAGGAGCAGGTGAGTTAAAGCATCTAATATCATTTAGGTGACAAGACCACATTATAATTTAGTCTGTAACTAAAAGAAGAAGAGGGAGGCAGTATTACAGAGCTACACACCTCTTTATGGGAGGACTTAAAGGGAACATATGAAACTTTCATGAAGTAGCCATTAATGTTACAACACTGATTATTTAACAAGATCTTTACCAGTACAGGCTGTATGTTTCTGGACTGTGGCTCTGAAGCGTTGCGTCTGGCCAACGGTTGCCATCATGTTGGTTTCCTGAAGTTGAATGTTACATATTCAGAGGTGAGGATGGAGCTGTAGAGGAGCACGAAGTTAGTCAATACCACGTTTTAAAAGCTAAAAAGTGTACTCTTGTGGTTTATCTATTAGCTGGTAAATGAGCCAGTTACCTTCATGACAACACTTGAACCTCAACATGACCTTTGACCTTGACCTTGAGGCCTAATCAGAACAGGTCAGTTTACAAAAATTATAAAGTGGTCATGAATAGAGGGAATAAATTGTACTCTCTGGGAATACAATTTATGTGCTTCTATAACCTCCAGAGGCCTTCGATCCAGAAGAGAAGTTAAGAATATTTTCAGAGAACGACTTTAAAAATAAGAGTTATCTTTAATGATTTATGCCTAAATGTCAATGAAAGATTTGTTGTCAGCTGACTATACTAAATAGAGGCTATCATCTTTCAATTTAAAGTGGTGTGAAAGCTCAAGCAAACTCTTGTACGAACCAAACAAGTAAACTCTTGTCCGCTTGATACTGGGGTCTCAGTTTGCTCCCAAGCAAACTCTGGTGAGGTTCATCTGAGGTGTGAAAGCAAAGCGGAAAAATTGGTGAGATGGATAAGTCAGCAGAAGGGGATGATATCTGTCCTCTGTTCAGGCAAACAGATAAGACACTTGTTTCTTATCTCTGTCTTCTTCTTCTTCTTCTTCTTCTTCTTCTTCTTCTTCTTCTTCTTCTTCTTCTTCTTCTTCAGTGTTAATATTGGGCAATACCGCCACAGATGAGCAGAAGTTGTAAACTTGTGCTGTTGTCCAGACAGTTTGGTTTGTTTGGCATGGTGCAGTGTGGAAGCAAACCAAACCACATAAAGTTGCAATAATGCTAATATTTCTCCTCAAAACTGAACCAAACCAAGAGGGAAAGCAACTTAAGGCCTATTTCAATGCAAAACCCCAGGATGAAGGAGCTGCACACAGAGGAGTCGCACAGCCTGAGCCTAAGACCAGACTGACTGTGACCCAGATGGTTCGACCACTGTATAGATATGCATGTTTGTTTGTTTTTTTAGTAAGAACAAGTGGGCAGAAAACTGGACATTGTGAGTCTGAAATATTTGTTGAGTTTTTCTGTTGCAGTGACTCTGGGTTTCGCTTAGTGACAGTTTGACCATGAAGATTATGAGCAGCATGTTGATATTCAGCTTCCACCCCTCTATGTCTTCTGTAATTTTGCAATGCTGTAAGTCTAACCCATAATGTTGCCATGAAAAACAAATGACTAAGGGCCTTTGGTAATGTTTTTGTCTTTGGAAAAATCCAAGTTTCTTTGTCAGGAGGAATCAATAATTGATCTTTTTTTTCCTAAACGTCTGTCTTGGACAATACTTAGTATTTGCATCCCCAGTTATCAACCATCTTATACTTTCCCTCTATGTCAGTTCAAATCAGTATAATGTTGCCATAGTCGGACTAATCCCTCTCTAACAGGGATAAAGATGCTAATTTCCATGTAAAAAGGCCTTCATTACAACATCAGGTGTCTGGCGTTGTGGTTGTGAAGTTCCACATGGCTAATAACAGCCCTGAATCTCCTCAGGACCCTGATCTTTTATTCAAGTCAGCCCTTGTGCAGTCCAACAAACTTCATTTATATTGCATGTCCTAGTCAGCAGTATGGAGAGATGAATTAGCATACAGAGTCGCGGACACAGTGATTACAGGCTGACAGGCGACTTACACGCCCCCCTGCAAAGAGCCGAACATGTCTTCATTTTATTTTTTTCCCCTCTTTCCTCTGTCCTTCTATGGCCCGGAGCAGCTGATACAAGGGTTTCTAATAGAGCGGAGCACAGGAGAGACGAGGCGAGGGGAGCTTTAATAATGAATGGATGACATTGGTGATGGGAGAAAGAGAGGCAGGAAGAAGAAGAGGGCCAGAGAGAAAGGGAAAGCTTTGATTAAAGGAGCTTTTTGAAGTGTCTTTACATCATAAATGGGAACAAAATTTATGTCAAAACTGTTGTGTTTTGGCGGGCTCAACGAGTTCACTGCCAAATCATATTACGGCCAGAGAGGTCAGATGGATGCAGAGAATTACATAACTTTGACTGCAGAAAGGTATAGTTTTTAAATGGCACATTTTGTGTGATCCTCCTGTTGATGGCTCCTTTTTTTTTGTCAGGGACAGGTTTTTGAACACACAGAAATCCTCCCTTCAGAGCTGTGAGCTGGAGTGACCACTCTTTACATTTCCATAACTATCCTTGTCCACTTACACATGTGCTCAAAAAGAAACAACATTCTACAGACCAATCTGATGAAGTTACAGCATTTTTGACTTTCACCACTTCTTTCTATGAAGCTTCACTTTTTGAAAACAATGTAAGCAGCATGTAAATGAACCTGTCAGTTGAGACAAACCCAAACTAAGGTCCTAGACACAGCACTAGCCACCAATCTAGCCAAACATCTTTTTAACTTTACCTAATTTCTTTAGCAAAGAGGCTAAACACAACTCACCTACTCTCTTCCAGCAGCCACTTGTTTTTTTTTTAACATTTATGATAATTTCTTTATCATTTTCTCAAAGTAATAATCACCATATTAATCATTTTGCACTGCAGATGTGGTAGTTCTTCTGCCTTAGCGTCTCGGTCTGATTGCATTTCCATGAAGAAATGATCATAAAAAAAGGTTTTGGCCCTGATACTCAATCATAAGCAGATCCAGCCCAGAGGAACAGTGGCATATTACCCCTATAAAATCCAGAAGTTTTGCATTGGATCTCAACCTGCCATTCAAGGAGAGGGAAGAGGACCCCCTCTCAAATGCGGTGTCCATGAAATGCTTGTCTCACCAACCCCTCTACTCTCAGTAAGACCCAAGCTCCTGTGTCAATGAGTCCTATCTCTATGAGCATTATGATACACTGCTCAAGGCTTTTTGCTCTATGATTACATAGAGCAAAAAGAGTTTTCATCACTGTTCCTAAAATAAGGGAACCACAGCATGGGTGGATAAAAGTTATTCAACTGTACTGAATTTATTCATCATGTCCTTGGATTACTTAAAACACACAATCACATAAAAAGACTGACTTATCAACAGCAGTGTGGACGAGTAAATCCCCTGTGCTGTTTTAAGGAATATTACTGTTTAGCAAAAAGATCCTTACAATAATATTAAAAGACTCTTTATATAATAATACTCATTAAGACTTCAGAATATGAGAAAATAGGCCTTGTGATTTAAAAAAAAAATACCAGAACTGCCCTTTAAGAGAGAGAGGTGAAGGGAGCGATTAAAAAACAAAAAGAAAACAAAGTTTAAGAGTGAATATGGAAAGTGAGGAATTATGAGATACAGGAAAGGAGAGAGGAATCAAACATGACAGTGTGTGAATGTTGGAGATTGAGGGGAAAAAAAAGGGAAAAGCGTGTGTGTGTGTGGAAAGAGAGAGAGGGGTTGTAATGTATTCAGGACAGGCCTGGCCAACCACTGCTATCAAAGGGACCTGCCTGACGAACTGTAATAACTGGAAAATTATTTTGATAGCCTGAAACAATCTTGGATATCACAGAACTTTATTAAAATAATATCAAATCAAATTAGCCTGTATCCCCATAATGAATTAAGTAACAGGTTACGCCGATATTAATCTCCTGGCTGGCTCGCAGGCATGACGGCTCCAGCATTTAATCAGGGCTACCGCTCTCTCTCTCTCTCTCTCTCTCTCTCTCTCTCTCTCTCTCTCTCTCGCTCTCTCCACGGGAGGGTCTTTTTACACACACATCCAGGAGAAATCCTCGACAAGCCGACAGCCCCGTAGCTGTGTGGCGGTTAAGCGAGGAGAGCTTCAAAAAGACACGCACCCCCCCCCCCCCCCCTCCCAAAGTGAGGAGGGTGATTTTACCCCTCCTTGCTCCCTCGTCACTTGCCCCCGGTGAGGTTACTCAAGAGCACAGGAATCACTGTCTGGGATGTGTGTGTGTATATGTGTGTGTGGGGGTTTAAGGGTTTTTTTGTGGGGATGTGGGGTCTTGGTAGAGTTGTGATTAGCAGCTGACCCACAGGGAGAGAACGCCTCTTTAAAACTCTCCTGTCTTTGGACCCATTTTTATGCCAACATTAATGCAAATTCAAAGGGAAATTCAATTTTATAATGTGTACTGGGAAAAAGAAAAAAAAAAAGATAAGTTATATTTTCAGCATGTTTTACTTGAATAGAGAAACTACATTAAAGCAGGACTCAGAAAGATGTATGCATCAAAGGCCAACTGTTATATGGCCTATGAGACTAACCCCAACAAAGGAGGGTCGGTATGTTTACATGATCAAAACGTGGACTTTTTAAAGTGCATGTAAACACATGGGTCCAACTAAAATCTCACTGAATTACAATTCTGATGGTTGGACTAACAAAACAATAGATAATATGGTTGAGGATTGACTTTCTCTTCCATGTTTAAAGCTCAAGGCTAAAACATACAGGGTGTGTATTTGGAGCGCGGCAGCAAGCGTCGCGTATCACGCAGCAAATAGGTGCCATTCTATTCAATGCATACAGGACGCGTATCAGCTCCGTCACAGCATCGTATTGAAAGCAGCATCGCTAAAGATACGTGAACAGTGTATTTTTGCTGCTCTATGCATCCAATGTGCATCAATCCACACAGAGAATATCATCCGAGACAGGAAGTCAAGCACGAAAACCATGCATGTCATCCGGTATTTCAAAACAAAACATCATATGCAGACTCCCGACTAAGTATCAGTTTGTTTAGATGAGAAATACTCCCTGGTTATTGAATTATTAATAACACAACAATCCGATGGTCAATCCCTGATCCATGTGGACCCCAACAGGACCTTTAATGGCTGACTCTGTAACAGCACAGCATAAAGGAACATAGTTTACTTTATTAAACACGAGTAAATCTGCAAAAACCGAAACTGTAAAATCAAGTTGCTTTTTCGCACATAGTAGAGGCTCAACGGTCACTGAATTATATCCAAATTAGCAGGAAATAGACCACAGAAAGGCAAAACAACCTGTTGTGAGCATGTTGTCTCCTCTATACTAAGCCCAGCCGACCAGAGCTGCACTACGCTGTCGCCACGCTCCAAATATGCATCCTGTATGTGATACCCAATGCTGCTCTACGGAGCAAATACAGAACGCGCTCAATACTGATCCTGTATGTTCTCGGCTTCAGTTGGACTGAAACTGGCCCAAGTGTTTGGTGTGTGCTGCAGAGATTCCCCTTTACGTTTGGCCCTGATGTTAAATAGCATTGCTTGGAAGCTGTGTTGTGGAAAAACTGTTTAAAAAAGATGAAACGGTCAGATCGTGCATAGGGAAGGTACAAAGCTGTAAAAATGACGGCGTTTTCATCCTTTAACGATCATCTTGGAAGCCACTCGGTAACTCGTTTTGTTGAGGTTAACCTGGAGATGCGGGCTAAAAGGGGGCATGTCTCCACCTCCCATAGTGAAAGCTGACATGCTTCCATCATTAATTTGATTATTGCTTGGTGCTCATAAACTAGGTCAAGGACAGTAGTCAGGTTAAATCGCCTAATCGAGCTGTAACTGTAGCTTGACTGAACTGTGCATGTGACCCTACTGAGTGGTTCCTGTCATCTGTAAATGCACCACACTTTGCCTCCTGTTGACATCACAACTTTTACACCTACAACAAACTCAAGACTATATTCTAAGTTGGCGTGGCTTCATTGCGCTGGTGTGAAAGCTGTCAGTTGAACCCTGAATCTTGGGATGACGACTGTTTTGAATTGGCGCTTAATTAGTAAAATTTGATTGAAATTTGATTGAACCCTGGTGCAGATCGAACCACTGCACTGTGACCACCTGAAAGAGAGAGTCTTAGTTTTGTTTAATTCAGACTCTGTTGTGGCTCATTTGTAATAAAACCTTGAATTGACCTAAATTCAGGAGGCAATGTGCTTTTGAACACATATACTTTTTGCTCTACGAAAAAAATGTCTGTGTGTAAATGCAGACAAGACTTAAGGTCATTTCGTAGCGGTGTAACAGATTGAGCCACAGTTCGTACCTGGGAGAAATGAACTACAGGTGTGAAAAAAGCCTGCAGTGTTTGAATGTATTTGATTTTAAATTTGCCTATCACAGTAAAAACACCGACAGTGAAATTTGCTTTCTGCTCTGCGCAGCACCAGGATATTAAAAAGTGTTGTTCTAAGCTTCGTTTCTGGAGTGCATCTCTTGAAAAGGTGAAAAAGGAGAGCCACCGTGTCTCTCTTCTTTCTTCCTTCCTCCACCTCTTCGTATTCTGGCGCCCACCCCCTTCCCCTTGTCCTCCACCTCAAACCCCCCTGGCTGATATTGCTGTCGCTTCCCTCTTATCTGTCCCCCGCCTGCCGTCTTTCTTCTGCGCCCCCTCCTTCTTGTTGTGCTGCCCGGCGGACTGCGCCACACAGCCCACCTCGGGGTGGGAGGAATGGTGGGGACACTAAATCTTTTGATGCAGCCGTTTGTGGCGATAGCATCTGAACTCGCAGCGCCTTTGCCAGGCAGCGCTGACAGATGTAGCAGGACCCTTCTACAGCTCCCAGCTATTGGATATCTATTACTGCTGGTGCTCTGAGCGTGTGTGTATGTGTGTGAATATACTGAATATATATATCCAAACAGAGGTAGCACACAAATATCTTTATGAACAAATCTGTCACAGGCATGCAGACACACACACATGCACCTTCGCAAACACACGCACAAACAAAAGGAAAACAAAGTCATGTCGCTCATATCCTCATATTCATATCATTGAAACCCATCTTTCCTATTAAAGTCCCAGCACTTAGAGCAGCAATAGTGAAATATGAAGCGTTTTATCTTGTGATCCAGGTACATTCATTCCTGCACGTCAGGGCATGTATGTCCTTGAACTTCTGCACTTGGTACACACACACACACACACACACACGCACATACACACACTCAAACACTCACACACACAGCCCATACTCGGTGCAGATTCCCTTTTTATGGTCTCAAAGAGTGACACATTTGGTCTGGAAATAGAGCTAAGACAGCAAGCGACAAAAACGTCACAAAGTGATGCATTTGCTAAGTGTCCCTGCACCCATATGGTGACACGTCTCAATGACAGCATGAGGCCCGCCGCTATCGGGGATGAAATAAACAGCAGATCGTTGCGTGGAGCACTTTGAAGCTCTGATTTCTGTGATGGAGGAGCTTTTGTTTGGGATTCACAAAGCAGGTGATTAGCAGGTTCAAACTGAATTTAAATCCTCTAAATATGCTTCGACGCTGCCTGTGCACATGTTTTTGCATGTGTGTGGCTGACAATGCCTGTGTTCAAATATGCATGTGTGTGTGTGCTGTTTCCTCCACTGGGGGTTTGAGTGTGTGCCATCTGGCAGCTCACGAGGATGAGGAGGCTGGGGGGTGCTTCCCGTTATGATGGCTCCTCCACCCCCTGTGCCCTCCCCTCTGTGGCCCCAACAGACCCCTGGATCGTCACTCAACACCCCTATACAGACAAAAGCACACACAGACATCCCACAATGCTCCCACTCACACACATGCACAACAGCTTTGGTTTTTACTTCTTGCCTTCTGTCCAAAACTTTATCTATTGATACTCTCAACTCCATAAAAATCATGTATTGCACAGCTCATACAGGGACAGGTAGATTTTGGATCCTCACTGTAGTCTGCATTACACTTTCTTAGTTTTATGCATGATGAGATGAACAAATAATCATGTCTGATCCTTTTATTTGACTGAAATTAAACTAGACCTTTAAGCATGCAGATTAATTACTGTTATTCAAGTTACAAGTTCTTGAGATAGCTGGAGGATATGATCAGAGATGGTCAAGATAAATGAATCTCTGTTGTACTCTGTTGCTTAATCAGATCAGTGTTATTCACTTATAACATTTGTATGCTGTCTAAATAGGGAATTACTGCATTAGCATTGCTCAAACAGGACTTCTAAAACACATGTAAACTTACAAGTCAGACTTAAACCCACTGAGTTTAAATTTTTTTTGTAGTTGTACGTTGATGGATCTGTCTTCTGTTGCTTGTGTACTCCTCAAAGTGACCCAAGTGTTTTGCACATGGTCCACGGTTTGCACACTTCCTCACAGGCTTTGATCTTGAAGAAATCTGGGCAGTAAATAAAACTGCAACAGAAGTCCTAACTATCCTAAGTACAAAAAGGTACAAAAAGTACAGAGCTGTACTCGGCCAACACACAACCAGTTATCCTCTTGCTAATTTGCTTGTTGATTGTTTTGGTATGTGGTTAATTTACAACATGTGACAAAGGTGTTCATTTGACCAATGAAGTTTTTAGCCACCCAGTGCTATGTGATGCACTGTGAAATCTAAGACTAGTATCTAAGACTCTTACACTATGCAGTTGGAACACAGTGTGAGTAACACTGCTGTAGCTATTGAGGTCTTTTCTGTGATTCTGTTTCGAGAGAAGACGTTGGTATTTCTGTACCACAAATGATGGAATTTGGAAAAGGCTGTGCAGTGTGGTTGTGTGCATAAAGAGAAATGTTTGATGTTCCATGTAATACCTTCATTAGAAATACAAAAATTAACAACTTTACTTGTATTATTTTTCCTTTTTGTGGTGAGAAAAAAAAAGAAGTCATTTTTAAAAAGATTTAAGACGATATATAAGGCGACCTGGATTGACCAAAGGAATCTGCAAACAGATGAAGTAAAATCTGGACTTCATAAGTGTGTTGAATTATATTATCGTTCATAAACCTCATTTGGTAATTTGTACCCATGGTGTGGGTGGGAGATGGGGTTTATATTGCAGTTAATATTAATAATATCAAAGCTTGGAGATGTACGAAAATTTGACAGGTGGATGTTCCTTATCAGGAGGCTTAAAGCTCGCCTCAGCTCCATCTCCTGCCCTGTGTTATGTTGAGTGACAACCATTGACTGTATATTCTATGGACAACTTGGTTCCACCTTCGACCAGTATTTGAAACTGAAAAGCTCTCGGTATCCCCACAATTTTTTCTCTACTTCCTGAAACCAACATTGCGCAGTAGCATTGCACGCACTCCACAGCACAAACCAGTCTTACAATAACTACATGTCAACATCGCAAGCAGGGGGGAGAAAAATGTATGTTCTGTGGAATAAATGTCTTAAGTTTGTCCACAACTCCATAGGGATTGCTGGAGGAGGCGAGCTATATTACCAAACTGCAGCCTGTCACCAGAGGGTGCTGTTCTCGGAGTGGCTTCACCCATTGAGGAGGTAGATGGCGTCCATTCTATATACAGTCTATGGTGACAACATAATGCAGCTAATAATAATAAGGTGACCGTCATCAATAGGCTTCAAATCTCCACTTCACAAACAAATGGTCAAATCAAAAACACTACACCCATTTATTACACAGTCTATGCTGTTAAGTCAGGGTGGGTCAGCATTTCCAACATAGCTATTGTGGGCTTAAAAATGTCCCTACAGAAACCAACCCAACGAGGGGTGTCACAGAAACTAATTCCATGTTTCATGCAGACAGTTTCTTACAGCTGATTTTTGGGTCTGTGAATCATGCAATAATGCGTAGAACAACAAAAGCTTGATGTGGAAAAAGCAAAAGACATCACAGAGCGTGAGAGGAAGAGCCCTCCATTTCAAATTAGAAGAGTAGATAAATATGAGAGATTGTTGTAAATAACAAAGTACAGAAGTATTACTGTCAATGTCAGAAAAAGCATCAGAGCATCCTGTAGTTACTCACTCTCACAGGCACAGACACACATGCAGATAAAAAAGAAGTGCCAGGTCCAAATCATCATCCAGCCCACTTTAGCAGCATCCCCTGCCCCCGTGCTTCACCCAGGCTGCATCATGCGAACAATGGGCTAATGAGATTTAAGGATAGGGGCCTGAGCGGCTGCCAAATTACTGCGAGCCAAGAGAAAATCTTCTCCCCACTCTGCCTCTCCATATCCCTCCACTTCTTCGTCTTTTTTATTATTTTTTATTTTTTCACACCCACCCATATTTGTCATTCAAACCGGCTTTAATGGAGAAAGATCTATGCATATGTAAGTGACAGAGCTGGAAGCCCATTACCAGCATTCAGTGGAGCACTGTGGAGAGGCCCTCTCCAGGCTTGGATTACTGACCATTAGGGCTTATTTCTGCACCGTCTCCAGGCAATTATTCCCCAACATACCCCCCTCCGAACCCACCCACCCCCTTACACATGCACACACTCCCTCCCCTCACCTCCAGCACATCAGCATCACCCATTTCCTCGTCCCCCTCACCCCAGCTAGATTTAACCATTTCCCATCTTGAGGAGTCGCATCTTGAGGATCTGGGTGTTGGCTTGCAGTCGCATGTTGCTCAGAGCTTCTCGTCTGCTACCAGTCCACATGGTGGTCTCGTGGGGGTAGATGGCAATAACGAAGGTATTGATGATGATGATGATTAGGTCGAGTCTGAAAAAAATAGCTCCATGTGTGTATGTGCGCACCTGCAAATAATGTTGTCACCTGGATTTAGCTTTCCTTCTAATGAAGTCACTGGAAAAGAAGAGAAAGTGAGTGGAGAGGAGTCAAGAAGCGGGCAGATTTGCATTTTGACAGTGGCAACATACAATATGTTTTGGCATGTGTGAGACACCTTGGCTTCTGTGTGTGTGTATGTGTGAGAGAGAGAGAAAGAGAAAGAAAGAGAGAGAGCATAACAGGAAGATGGAATTATACAGTCTGAGCTTTCACTGGATTTATTAGCATTTGAGAATAAATGAAGATGAAGGAGTGAAAGCAAAAGAGGGAAGATGATGTAACTTGGTTTGAAAGTTCATTTGTCTGTCTTTGTGTGTGTGTGTGTGTGTGTGTGTGTGTGTGTGTGTGTGTGTGTGTGTGTGTGTGTGTGTGTGTGTGTGTGTGTGTGTGTGCGCGCGAAGCTAGGTGAAGATTTCTGAGACACTGAGCCTGGACCTGGTAGATTTAGAGGTACATGAACCTTGCAGCTAGTTAAGATCCTCGTGACAGCTGTGACTTATAACTGCCCACAAACACACAATCATGCATACTCACAGACTCACACATAATGGTGTTTGTGCAAGTTCACTAAGATACAGCAAAGTTCATGCTACATGCAATAAAATGAACTAGCATACTATTTTTCCCTCTTCCTGCTCCAATCCTGAGCCCCAAATCTTTGTGTTGGCTTCTCCACATTCTTAAGAATCATAGAAAGATGACTAGTTTACAGTTCAATATATGTCTGTTTGTGTAAACTTATTTTTACTAATTAAAGAGTCCCAAGTTAAACTGTTAATATCACGCACTGACATATTGAAAACTGATCATTTATAGTTAGAGAGCCACGCAAGGAGCCAGAAATCAACTTCCAGAAGCACCAATGAGTCAACGTGAATAAGAACATGTAAATCATTAATGCCAACATACTGGTGCCACACTCAGTGATGTAAAAAGATCCCTAAAGTCATGAGATATTTCCTCTAAACAGTCATTAAAGGGCTGTCCAATTACATGTTTCAAATCTGTCTAAACAATCAATACAAAAAAGCTGAGAAACCTAGAGAAAATCAACTAAAATCATTCTCTTATGAAAAACAAAAAAAGAATAACCAGGCATTCATTCATGAACACGCACACACACACAAACACAAAGAAGTGGTGGGAGTGTATCTCCGATGAAGTCTGCATGATGAAATTACTCCAGTATAAACACATCAAAAGTTGAGCACCTCAATTATTTAAAAGCGCTGTGAGTGCATCGTTAAGGACACAGTAATTATCTTCCATCTTAATGAACTTTTCATTAAGACATCTGCATTATGCTATCTGTCTCCACAGAGATTTAATATCCCCACTGTAGACAGGTAATGGCTATGCTCCAGTCATTTCTAATAGAAAAGCACTGTGAACTAGTGAAAAGGTGGACTTTTAATCAGAGGCTGACAAAGTGATGTTTGAGTCCTGCAGTGAGTTTGATTTCACTGCTACTCACTTTAAGTGTTTTTTTTTAAGTGAATGACTTCTTTATTTTTTCATTCAGACGTACAGAGAGGAAGAGATTATGATCGAGTGCTTTAGTCATTCGCTGGTGTAGGAAACTGAGCATCTAAGCCAACAGCTTCAGATGTCTTTATAACTCACATTTACCAACAAGATGTTCAAAGTGAGACACAAACAGCTCCATGCAAGACTAAGGTTTCTGTGCATGCCATCAAAACGCCAACAACGTGCACCAAAGATTGAGAAGGAGGAGTGGAAAAACTCTGAAATGTATCTTTCCCAACCTGATTTAATCTGATCAGTGTATTATGTTTCTGTTAAACTTACACTTTGATTTAAAATAGCTTTATCCTGGCAGCCATCAGAGAGATCATTGAGGTAACACAGCAAGGACGCTGTTAGTACAAACTTTGCACTATCTATTGGCCATTGAAATATATTTTTGTTTCTTTATCTTATTTTTTTTGTTTGGACATTTAAACTTGCCTTTATTGACCACAACTTTGTTGGTTGATGGCAGTTTCATTTCTGTCTGTTTTATTCTTATTTGTCTTTGTTTTATCCTACTTTGTACTGACTTTACCAAGGGTTACCATTTTGCTTGTCATGTTTCTGTCCTGCACTGTTCATGTGTAAATAGAGCTGACTCACTCGCTGTAAACTTAATCTGCCAACGTGTACAAATAAAGTTACCTCAAACCTCATCAGACAAATGCTTGTGGACTACTTCACTGAGCTGTAAATTGTCTTGTTTGAAACTTAGCGCCTTGCAATAGATACAAATATTAAAATGTACAGTATAAGAATTATCAATATTACTGTCCATAGTTCTGTTTGCTTTTGTTCGAGGTGTCACTTTTATGTGAGTGAATTGCATGTAAAGTCAATGTAAACACACGATTAGACGCAAGATTTGCATTTTACAAATAAAAAGTGAGTTACTTATTTTATTTGCTGGCTTTGAACAAAATCAATTTTAGTCTGATTCAAATCCAGTTAAAAGCATTTCTACATGAGCTTTAGATGGAAATAAGAACAAGATTTTTTGGTGTGGCAAAGATGTTCAAAGAAGATGTGAAGGTGAAATTGATTAAAAAGAAAACACACAGAGACACAATTGAACAATAGGAGCAGCTAATACAACACAGAAATCATACAGTTGGTGGTATGATATCACTCAAGTGTAGTGAGATGGAAAAAAAATGAAAGAAATGCTGAATATTAATAAATTAGAATAAACTTAAACGGTAAACAACTCATGAAGCAGAGCAAATGTAACACCTGCTATGAACTTGTGTAAGCTTAAAAGTCTAAAAGTCAAAGTTTTAGCACTGTACATGAATCTTATGACATACAGGCAGGGCAGTTTGAGGCAGTCTCCTGTTTATGCCGTAAAAAAGGCACACATGCAGTATAAAGTAGGTAACTGTGGGTCAGGATGGGCCATGTCTTTTATCTTTGCCCTCTGCGGATCGTCTGCTTTTTGATGTCAAATTAGTCCTGGAATAACTAATTCTCCCTTCCCCACAAATTTGGCACTTGTGCAAAACTTGTGCTGCTCTGGTCCTGGGAGGCAAACAATGCTTGGAGGAGGAAAAGGAGATGAGAGAAACCCAGCGGAAGCCTTTGATCCTGGAAGATATTAGCAAGCACCAAAGAGAAAGAAAGGCAAAAAGAAAAAAAAGAAGACATGTTGCATAAATACAACTTGGAATGCAACTTGAAATCAAAATGCAAATCACATTGAAAATGCATGAGAGTTCTTTTTATTATTTCTCCGTTTCTCAATCTCCCATTGTAATTAGCTTTACCAGTACTGTTTGCATTCCCTCTAACCTCGCAGAAAAAATCCCCTCTTTCTCTCCGGGCGCAGACTCGGCTGGGGTGTCATTGAATATTTAGATCAAGAGAAAATGAGAAATGTCTTTTCATAGTTGCTTTAACATTTTTATAGTCTCAAAATTAATGATAAAAGTAAAAATCAAATGACGAATTATGCAAGGGCACAGAGCAGAGCAGGTAAAATAAAAGCAGGGATTGGTTTGAAGGTCCTTTTTTCCTCTTATAGCAGAAGACTTTTTTTATTCAAGTTAATTTTTTTCATCTTCAACACATTATTGAGTTGTTTCCTCGGGGGTTATAGAGAAGTGAGGGTGTCTCTTGCTGGGCCAAGCCTCTCTAATGATGCCTTTGTAGGGACGTCAGCACCATGTTCAAAGGCAGAACTCCAGCCAGCTGACCCAGCCATTTACAACCTGACAATGAGCAGCTGTAATTGAAAAGTGTTGGAAGAAAGATGTGCGCACACACACACAGACACACATTCACCCACACCCACACATACACACACCCTTCTGGAGATTATGGTAACTAGCTAACGCTGTGGCAGCTCGTTCCAGTGCTCTTAAACAGGCTATAATGCCACTCACAGACCCCTTCCTGTTTAGCATGCTAACAAGCTAACAAAGCCTTCCATTACTGTAACACGGACTAATGCACACCCCCTTGTCCATCTAATAGGGGGTTATGCTAATAAGCTAACAAGTGTCATTGCTTTGTGGTAATGTAACATGGCCTAATGCCATATAGCTCCCATAGCATAAGTTCATGCTAACAAGCTAACGAGCTCAATCTGCTGCTGTGATAAGAGCCTAAAGGGGCACATTGACGCCTGTTCAAACAGGAGTTAAAACGCTTATGAGCCAGAGTCCCAGTCCATTAACAGAACGTGAACTAATGCTAATAAAACTGGCCTCATCACCGGCATTAAAATGATAGGCTGAGGCTTTCCAAGTCCATGGAGCTGACACTTAGGCTACAGCCAACATTTTCACTGAAAGAGTGTTCATTTTGGCAGCTATTTAAGATTTAGTCTGAGTCTTTGGACTAAAAGGCCTTTGTGTTTTTATACATATTTGACCAATTTTTGCCCCTGATAGTTACATTGTAGTTTTAGTTGATGGAAAGCAGCAAAATATAAGTCTTGACTGTGACTCAAAACATTCTCCTCAAATCAATCAATCAAACTGAATTTGGTTTCAAGGCTGAACTACTGTTGAAAACTGCAATCTGTCACTCTCTCATCACCTTAATTTTTGCAATATCTGGATTGCTCACCTTAGTTTTTTAGCTCATTATTGTCTTGTCTTTAAAGATAGACAAGATAAAGACAAGATAAACACTGCAATGATAAAAAACAACATGTAACTGTTAATTATGACAGGAGACATTTATGTATCAGCGTTGTAACATTAAAGGGTTAGTCAGGTAATTTTTATAGTGTCGTTGACTGAGTAACAGTTAGATGAACTTATCTGACCTGAGATGAGATCAGCTGAAAGAGCTGTCTTGCAAGCTAGGCTGCAGATTTGTGCAGTCAGGGACCAGTGTGCCACATAATTTAAACACTTTTGATAAAGTCTGACCAGAGAACTCACCCTGGGTCAAGTGTTTGCTCTACAAAGGAACTTTTCAGCTTTTTTCATTTTCGTTGGAGAGACCATTCATTTTCACACTCTTTGCAGATGCAAAACATATCTTCCATCTCTTCTACCCACGGCAAAATGATAAGCTGCTTAAAAAAGACAAAAGTACAGTAAAAACTACTTTGTTTTTAGTAAAATTTTGAAGAAAAATAGATTTTGAGAGTACAGTATGCACCCTCTTTTTTCCCACTTTATCTCCATGCTTAGGTCCTGTGCTCGTTTTACTGTTAAAGCACAATCTAGGTGACATGACAAATAAGTTATGGTAGCATGATTGACAGTCATAAAATTGTAATTTTGCCACAAAAATACTTTTTTTTCTTCTTTCTTTAATAAATAAACATTGAATTTTAACTCTATAACGGTGTAAATGTGCTATGCTGTGGCATATTTAGCACAGGAAGGATTTCAACCGTGCTTTCATAACACAGTCTCCAAAAAAAGACAATGTTTCAATTGCTGACCCCGGATCTATGCTGGCACGGAATATTCTTCATCCAAAAACACATCATATCCATCTGGCAACATGGCTGCAGTCAGACCTTTCCTTTTATAAAGCGTCTTAAGTTCTGCCTGGCCGAGTAAAGGGCTATCACACAGCAGACTCCTCGCCCTGGGAGTAGATAGATGTGTGTATTTGGCATCACATCCACCCATCCTTTCATCCTCTCCGTCCCCCTCCTCTTCTCCGCCCCCGCCACTCCACACCACCCACTATCCAAATAGAGAGATCTGGAGGAGGAGGGGTGGCAAGGTGGCAGGCGCCCCAAATGTAAAGCATACGCAATCACTCAGATACAAGTGGCACCGCTAAAAATTGCCTTCATACATCAGCTTATGGTTTACGGGCTGTGGCAGAAAGGACGGCAAAAGGTCAGGTGGAAAAACATATAGACGTGTCAGAGCCACTGCTCGGGGCGCCGGAGCTCTGGGCTGATGGCTGAGGAGATGGGCTGGCTGCTGGCGTGTGTGTGTGTGGGTGTATGTGTGTGTGTTTGTGACAAACTCAGGGACACCAGGGCAGTGTTTGATAGTGGTCCAGTGTTTGAGTGAATGTACTTTTATACCTTTAAATGTCATCACTATTATGTAATGGGTTGACCAAGGACAACTTATATAGAGATTTTTTATATCATCATGGTGTTTTCCTAAAAAATGGTCAATTTCTTTCATAATTTGAGCTCTGAATTAATTATAGCTACAAATAAAGTTTCAAAATGGCTTCACACTGACTGCAAAATTTTATGTAATGCTCATTTTGAGCATTGACAAGCTACATTTATTCTCAGTTTTACAATATTTCAGGAAAGACTGACCTCTTTATTGAACCATGAATTGCTTTAAATAAAAAGAAATCATTTCATTTATCTTGAAAGAGTTACACATCTTTTTCATTCATTAAAATGTGCTAGAAAATTGAGGTTAATAGTTGCTGGGTTAAGATCATGAGAAATTGTCCGGCACTCAACTGTATAATGAGATATTTGCACATCAGTCCCGTGGTTTCACTGCTGGATCCCAATATTTAAATCCTTAGAGTGTATCCAAAATGAGGCCTTGAAAAACCTGGACAAAAAATATTAGATTTCAGCTCTGTTGCATTTTTAAGCAGATTCAAGATTTTAAGATCTGGTAGTTTTATCGATTTCCATTATTCAAAGTTTGTACTTGGGTGTCCAAATAGACTTGCACATCAGCCTTTTTGCGAATACACATGGAGACTAAAGAGCTGCTTTATATTCACCACAGCAGGTTTAGCGGTGATTGAAAAGTCTCATTCTGCAAAAATATCTCTTGCTCAAACAGCTTTTTCTCTGAAAGGAGAAAAAACCTGGAATTGTTTGAAACTTTTTGCAAATTTCACCACTTTCAATCCTGGGAGCCTCCAAATCCTGGTTAACTGGTACACCTGTTCTCATGTATAATATTCAACGACTTATACTTGTCTGTTTCCGTAGCTACTATACGTGAGAATGTTACTTTCTGAACTTGTAGATTAAAAATGATCACATATGGTCAAGTTTTAGCATAAAGGTCGATTTTCCAGGTCAGTCACATGTATAGGTGAGGGGTGAACTTCAGTAACAAGGCTGTTTGAACATGTTTGTGTGTGAACTTTGTGTGCGCTCACATCATTTGGGAACACCTGTGTTTGTCTTTGTTGCTCTTTTTATGCACGCGTTGTGTCCTGCAGATAGTTTCAGAAGTCGGAACACACACGTACGGACAAACACACACATGCGCACGCACACACACACACAGGTATACGCTGGATACTGTAACCTCTCGGTCGACCTCCGCTGACAAGACAGATCGCTCCATTCATCTACGGGTGAGTGCGCCCAGCGCTCCATTCATCTGCGGCTGAGTGGATCAGGCCGACCAGCATTTTTCACACCCCTGGCCCATGATGCATCTGGGGCTCTGGAGGAATGTCACTGGCCTGAATGCCCTGATCTGTCATGAAGCCGTGGCTGCCACACCACTCCATACACAGTGACATACACACAGAGATACACACACACACATCGCAGGAATAATGTGAGCAGCAGGGTGGCCTTTTGGCTCAGCAGCACCATGTAATTATCCTGAGAGGTTGTTGGTTTGATTCCCATGTGTCCGTTTGATATGTGTTGAAGTAGGAACATCAATTGTCTTGGATTTATTTAGAGTTCCCAAGTCTCAAACTTTTCAACACACACATCCTACATCAAATTAAAAACTAACTTATGAATTAAATGTGTCCAGATTGTCACTTTCAGTCCTGTATTTATCAAAGGACTTTACAGCATTTGTCAAATTTCTTAAACAGATGTATCTTTATGAAAAATACAGATAACCAGAATTAAAGTTCTCTCATAGTTGCTTTCAGTCAAAAAAAAAAAAAAAGATTCCCCCCCCAACTAAAGTACTACATGGACTGTATTAGACATGGATGTAGTGTTGCTGGCAACATATTTATTTCTGAGGTGGAGTTTGAAGCATACCGCTACTTAGGTTAGTCAGTACATTTACATGACACTCGAGAAAACCAAATCACTGCCTTACTCCGATTAAGACCAGACAACTGAAGTGCATGTAAACACCTTAGTCTGACTATAAAAGGAGTTTGAGAACCGACTGGAGTCAGAGAACTCGGTTAGGACACCCAGACAATGCGATTGGAATTCGATTTTCTCTACCATGTAACCAGTGTAGTCGGAGTATGATTAGACAATGCATGAGTGCATGCACCACGCCCCCGTAACCCGTGTGCATCTCCTCTGCAGAAAAAGTAGCGCGTACATCATGTACGACAAAAACAACGCTGTATGACACTACATCTTCTTGCTCGAAAATGCCCAACAGCAGTTGTAGCCACTTCTGATATCTGGCATGGACATACTGTTGTTGTTGGCAGTTGTATGGGGTCGGAAACAGCGCTGCCGTAAAGACCCATATCGCCCCCTAGTTTGGGGGGGGAGGACACGTTCATGCCAATAATTCAACTTTCTCAGCTGCATATAAACACGGACAAGGAGAGAAGTCCGACTCGGTGAAAAAGATGAATTATGAGCTTAGTTTGATTAAGCTGTGCATGTAAACACACTGACTGTGTACATGGTTTTGATGCTTCTGCAGCAAGACTCAAGGAGGCACTCAGGGAACGGCAAGTTTTAGTTCTTCCACATCAGCTTTGCTTCTTCAAACCAGAGGGTGCTGCTTCTGTTTCACTCAAGCTCTTGTGAGGAGTATTTGTCTGCTTCATCAACAGAGTGACATTAATTCGGATGCTTCTTTGATACAAACTATCCCTTATAAGAGCAGTAAGTGGGGAAATCCAAACCATCGACCACATGAAGTCCCGGGACAGACACACAATGACTTCAAGCTAACACAGTGGTGTGTGTTAGTTTTAAACATAGTGTTTTACAATAAACACTCAGTACACAGAAAGTATATCAGTGAGAGTTTGACATCAGGGTCAATGATGATGAGGGCAAAATCAAAGTTTGGAGTACAGAAGAAGGACGGATGATAATTATATGATGTTTCAAAATGTATTGCGTCTAATTTCTTCCCAGTCGACTTTATATGTTTGAGAATTAGACATTTGAAAATCAAAACATCCATTTGGAATTGATGTGATGGGACTCTGCAGTTCTTTCTGGCATGTGGTTCAATATTTGAACACCCGGAGGGATAAGCCTTGATCCAAAACACGGCAACAGAAAACATATCATCATCCGCCCGTGGTTCAGCCAACCTTCATGCAAATCTGTTGTAACTTATACAAATCTGTGGAGAGTTGAAAGTTCTCAGCACTGTAATTCAATGCAGAGGCACTTTGTGCTGCCTTTTGCACTGTGTGATATTTAACATGACGGTTATTCAGGAGTTAAGAAAAAACTTCCAGTAAAAACAATCGATTCTGGTGTCAACTCCTGCTCTCAAATGTGAATCTGGAGGTTAAACAGAGCTATTACTACCTGTAAAACAAGCCAAATTATTGTGCGAAATATTAGATAAAATGACTGAATGAATGAGATAATGTGGATCTACAGACATTAGTCAGTGACAAAACTGTACGAACAGGAGCAGAAGAGAGGAAAAATGCCTGTTTTGATACAAACGGATGAGTTATGAACACCTCAGTGGACCGAAGGAGCACCTCTGGAGACCGGCTGACCTGCAGCTTCACCCTGAACAAGTCAAGCATTCACTGTGACCTGCTGTCACCAGCCTGAGAGAGAGAAAGACAGAGAGGGAGAGAGGACACTGAGAGATACTGCAGGCCCTGCTCCACTTCAAGCTGCTTTAACTCATGTACAGTATATGTCTTCATGGTTGAGTTAAAGGAGACTCTTTTGATTATACAAATCAAAACGTTTTTTTGATTAATGATGGACATGACCAACAAACACACATCACACTGTAGTCTTGAGAAATGAGGCTGACGTAATGGTGCTGAAAACTGCACTTCCTTGAATGTCCACTTGAGGCTGGCTGTAAAAGCACCAGATACCACATAAACACCCATTAAAAAAGACTGTTTTTGACAAAAAGATAAGGGCAAATGGAAAACTGGACATTCTCTGTTCTA
This sequence comes from Xyrichtys novacula, assembly GCA_962446985.1. NCBI lineage: Eukaryota > Metazoa > Chordata > Actinopteri > Labriformes > Labridae > Xyrichtys > Xyrichtys novacula. The sequence goes on along the minus strand of OY660874.1, from coordinate 16,222,571 downwards.
TTTCACTTTTGTGTTGTCACTAGTAAAAATGCTTCCCATAAAGAAAGTTTTTTTTTTTTTTTAAGTTGGTTTTTGCAGCAAAAATAAAGATGTATGAAGCCTGGAAAATAAATCACTAAATAATAAAAAAGGCATTGGTCTATATAGCCCATTTCTGTACACGCTGACTTTCAATCTATTGTGGTGGAGAAGAGGGTGTGAAGTATGCCCCCCACATTATGTGAAAGCGAATTATTTTAAACCAGACGTAATATAACCAACATCTGTTATATGGCACTGTGTCCAGCTTTCCTCTGACACCAGCATACCGAAGAGGAGGCAGCAGTAGGAGGAGCAGTAGAGAGTACGGATGGAGCAACAAGTTACCAAATAAACTCTGTTCACTAACACAATTGGCTTACTTGCCCATAAACCCTGTTGTCAATGTTAAAAATTATGTTAATTTTAGATCCCAAGCCATGCGATGTTTCTCCTAATCAAATGAAAACTCACTGTCTTCTTCTGCATATGACTTTCAGGTAACTTTGGTGAACATATACTGCGTGTGTCGATGCTCAAAGTAAACACTCTGTAATCCTGTTTTTTTAGGAGTCTGTATGTGCCCCCAAAAAATGCTTCGGATAACACTGTCCTAAAATCTGTTTAGCTTATTGGAGCATTTCTGGATATCTATGACTATAGCAGCATTGTGATACAGAGACACAGTTACATTCTACAGTCAATTTGGCATGCATATACAAACACGGCCTGTACAGCAGTTAGTTTTTCTATGTGTTCAATCCAGGGGCTACATGAGAGTAATTTTCATATTTTGTTGTAATGAATACTGGATAACAAGACAGTGGTGACAGCATAGTGCCCCGTAGGTCATGAAACTGACAAAGCATGTCTTGCAATGTCATTGTTGCACATGTGCATGTCACTATTGTGTCAGCCCCCGTTGACAAATAAGTCGTTGCTTATATGATCCTTTACATACATTTGAAGTTTTCACAGACTTCTGATTGTCAAATGTTTCTTCAGTTACTTGTCTGACAGCTAAAATCATTAATCTTGGCAGTAAGGAGCTTGATGGCTTTTGTGTATCATATAAAGGCTTTTTCCGATGGAGGCCATGGTCCTCCGTCGGAAAAAGGTAGATTGCCTTCTCCCCGGGTTGGAGGGGCGGTCCTGCCTCAAGTGGAAGAGTTCAAGTATCTTGGGATCTTGTTCACGAGTGAGGGTAAGATGGAGTGGGAGATCGACAGGTGGTTCGGAGTGGTGTTAGCAGTGATCCGTCGTGGTAGGGAAAGAGCTGGGCTGTAAGGTGAGACTCTCGATTTACTGGTCAATCCACGTGCCGACCCTTACCTATGGTCATGAACTTTGGGTAATGACCGAAAGAACAAGATTGCCGCTACAAGCAGCCAAAATGGGCTTCCTTTCCCTTGTTATGTGTTTGAAGAGAAACAGTACATTAAAACAACTTTGGCAGAGAAACAATCATGGTCAGTCACACTGTAAGCCTTGTTCTTGGTACTCATGATGGTAGATATCCATCCCAAACTCTGCTGCCCTTGCTTGTTCTTCTTCTCTGTCTACTCCACCATCTTGTCTGTGTGGAGTCATTTGGTCATCTGAAGTCCAGACCAGATATTACTATTGTCTTAGTTTTTTTGTAGACAGGGCAGAGATGGATAGATGGATGTGTGGAGGAGGGGAGTTGATGCTGGCCGGTCTGAGCAGAGTGTGTGAAGCTGAAATAATGATGATGCCGATAAAGTGCAGAGTGGGCATCCAGTGGCACAGCTGGCAGCGGCTGGCAGAGGGGGCCCAGTTAGCCCAGTTAGCCGGCTGGCTTCCACTGGACCACGCACAGATGCCCATTAACTGCCCCGCTGATGACACCCCTGGGGCAAAACACACACTGACGAACACACACGCATGCACACATTTAGATATACTGACACACATATCACACACAAAGACATGAAAAGAAATACACACCTGGATGATATTTTGATACACAGCACATGCAAACACACACACATGCACACATACATGCATCCAGCTGTGGCTCCCTCATTTTTATTCCTGCAGATGCACACACACACAGTGTTTTTATAGACAACACACACACACACACACACACACATATATATCAAAGGAATGACTCAGTCAAGTCCAAACATCGCTAAACGCTCAAGTTCAACAAAAATATGTCCCCACTTACACACACACAGACAAACCAACACAAATCTCATGCTGCTCAGCCAGTATGTTCCAGCAATCAGCACAGAGACCCTGTGACTGCCCACACACACCCACACACACACACCCACACACACACACACACACACACACACACACACACACACACACACACACACACACACACACAAACTGCAATTCTCACCTCAGGGCAGAGATGTGCTCTGATGTTTCCGGGGCAGTGGGCAGTCATGAGTGTGTGTGCGCACCTGACAGCTGTTTGTGTGCATGTCCATGTGTCCGTGTGTGTGTGTTTGTGTCTGTTTGTGTGAGTGTGCGCGCTGGCACTGTGCCCTAATTTGACAGAGCTGGAGCAGTGGTTGATCCTCAGTGCAGTTGATTTGGCTTGATGTTGACCCTACAGGCCTTGTCAGCTCCAACATGCTCCCTGTCTCCTCATGTAGCCCTGCACGACACTGAGTGGACAGACACACACACACACACACACACACACACACACACACACACACACCCTTACACACACACCATGTTAAAAACAGCACACATTGAGACACATTCACTCATCTAGGTACTAAATATGTGTCAACATTTCAATCACAAAAAATTCCCTCATTCTTCTATTTTATTTAAATTTAAGTCTGTTTATAGTTTTTGTCCCCTGATTTTGTATTTCTTCCAATCAATCTTATTTTTTTTTAAATTGATTTTAAGTGGTGTTAGTTTTTTCCGGATTGAGCATTCTTTGTGCTGGTAACATATTTTTTCTTTGCACCCTTTAAAAGTAATATAAGTAATCAAAAAGTTGTTTGTGAAGGCTTGTCTTACACTTGCCTGCTGTAGTTTATGGGATCTCAGTGATTTTGATAAAGAGTCTTTTTATGATAAGGGAAATATGAGTGATTTATCAACTTAAAAGAGTTAGGAAAAAACTCTAAATCACCACAATCATTCCAAAGTGGTCTACAACAAACTTTTCAGCCCACATCCACCAAAATAACAACACCAGAGACTCAAGACCCCCCCAGTCCCTCAGGTCAGTTAATGAGCTCAACGATGTGGGCGAGAGCTAAGCGGCCAAGTCCAAAAATGGAAATTAGAAAAGAACACAACAGAACACCATAATATTCACAATGATATAATCAAGCCAGGAGCAGAAAACAAATTCTCTCATGTTTAGACTGTAATAGAGCTTTTTAGAAAGCAGGTGCTCAGGTAAGTCTACATGAATCAGAAAATTTCAGACTGGCTTAAAGCACAAGATACTTTCACGCAACATTCATTTTTCTGAAGCCAAGCCACCTCCACGTGAGTGAGGACAATCCACAGTTAGCAATTACAGTAATGACGTTGATACCGAGGCTGGTGATGTTCGTGTTGCGTCCCATTATGTTATAATCTCCAGCTGTGATACACATCAACTATCCTTCATTTGACCTTGGCTTTAATACCTGGAGGCTGGAGTGAAGTCTATCCAGGTTTGGTTGAAGAAGTCCAACGAACTGAGCCGTGTGCCACGACTGACAGGATAGCACTTTGTAGAGTAAAACATTCAAAAGATTAAAAACAAGCAGGCTTCATTCACATTTCAGCGCCATAGTTTCTTAAATTGAACTGCATAAACATTCACTTACTATGAAGCCAAAAGATTTAGAGCTCCCCCTGCTGACTGGCTGCATTATAGGTCCTAATGCCCACCTTCCCCATGTTAACGAATGGAACTCGGGCAAAATATAAACTAAAACACATAAAATATGATTTCCATCAGAGTAGTAACTTCTTTACACAATGATTTTTACTCAAGAGAAATTTCTTCTGATAATTTTGGTTTTATTTGGTCATTTCTTTTTCAAAGACTTACAGATAAACCAAGGGTCGCCAATCTGGTTGCCGTTACGTGAATGAGTAAGTACAACGGAAATCAGATTGCTAACTCTTGCTGCATCCGGAGGTTCATCACCACACCTTTGCACGTAGAGAATTGGCTCTTCATTGGTATATTCCGTCAGTGGTCCTGCATTTGAAACAGGATAATATTAGCAACACATTTTAAAATCACTTTCACATGATGGGATTATGTTTGTGATTTTAGATTGACTTCACTACTTTTACATAACCTGTCAGCTCTGTGAAATCCAGTGACAGTTGGTATGTATCTGGAGGTTTCTGTGTGTGTGTGTATGTGTGTGTTTGTGTGTGTTTGTGTGTGTGTGTGAAGACTCCTCATCGATAAACAGAAGACTCGGGCTAATTTTCCGACTCAGTGAGGAGGTTCTTAAATTAGGAGAGAGACCCTCAAAACTACGCATGCACTAAACTGCTAGGCCACTGTGTTTGTGTACCCTGTGTATGTGTGTGTGTGTGTGTGCTGTTTCTTCTTCTTCTCTTTCCAGCTACCCTCCTCTTCCATCTGTCTTTCATTCTCTCCTTAGAAACACGTATGTGTAATGTGCTTTCTCTGGTTACTCCTCTGAGCGCTTTGATCCAAACATTTCTCTTTCCTTGGACCTTCAGAGTGTGTGTGTGTGTGTGTGTGTGTGTGTGTGTGTGGGTGGGTGGGTGGGTGGTGTGTGAGTCCATCATGCTGTCCCTGCTGAACGGATCCTCTGAGGTAAAGGCCAGATTTTAATCCCTGGGTCCATCTAATCTCCTCATATTCACATCTCAGATTAACACACACACACACTCACACACACATAGCGGTTTGATGCATGTGTGTGTAAGTGCATTTGCATGAGTGTTAACGTGTGATGAGTGTTTTTTTTGACTTGCACTGGCCTCCTGGCTAAAGGAGATTAATTGTTAAAAAATTAAGCCTGTCTAGGGCCGGTGACCTGAGGGTCAACTGTTTCCTCGCGATGCTTAAACACACACTCATACACACACACACACACACACACACACACACAGATCCTAGTGCCATCTGCCCTGGGGCGGCTGGCCGGCAATGTCAGCGTGGTAAGAAGGGTGGGATCAGAAATGAGAACAGCATGTACTATGTGTCTTAACATCAAAGGTGACTGGGTGCGCTCACACACACACACAAACACACACACACACACACAGACACACACGCAAGCTGTCCATACATGAAACAAGGAGCAGTGACTGTGGTCATTCTCTCTTTTTCTCTGCTCAGGGTAAAACCCGACCAAAGAGGGCAGCGAAGCAGGGAGGTTTCTCCGCCAGGCCGCATGAACGCAGACATAAACACACTGACTAATGAAACTCAGGCCTGGAAAGTGTGTGTGTGTGTGAGTGTTTGTGTGTGTGTGTTCTCTAAGTAGCTCCATCTGGGTAGAGGTGGCACCAGAGATGTTTACTGGAGGCTTTAGCCCATCAACTTATTGTCAACAGTTCAAGGGACTGTCAGCGCCCACGCTCTCTGTGAGTGTGTGTGTGTTTGTGAGTGAGTGTGTGTGTGTGTGTGTCTGAGGCGGAGAGTGAGAGCGAAAGAGAGCATGTCTGGAGGAGGGTTAGTGGTTTTGGGGTGCAGAAGAAAAGAAGAAGAAATAACAGAAAGGATATCTGAAGCTGAAATCAGCCTTTGAGATTGTAAAAACTGACATCAGTCGTGCTGATGAGAGAAAATGACAGAGGTTCAGATCATAGGAGTCAAACATCGCTGTGTTTGCCTCATAATTGTGATCCAATAAAGAGCCGGCATATTTTAAGACATGTGTTTATGATTTCTTCTGGCCACCCGGGAACTTCACTGGAGCAATATTATTCATTTTTATTCCCACCGGATACTCCAGCAGGTGGTTTAATTGCCAAGTTCCTCATTTATATTTCAACCGTTTTTATCGTTTTACAGCAGTATTACATTGAAACTAAAGCACAAACACACACACACAAAGCGGGACTAAAATGGAAACACAACACTGAATGAATTTGGGGAATGTTTTTTCAATAAATCAAAAGGGTTGAAAAAGAGGTGAAAAAATTGATAGAATTTTTTTACATCTGCTTCCCTCTTGACCTTTTGTCTTTTTGTGTTTTCTTGATAGTAAAACCATATGTTTTGATAAAGCTCCAGTGAGGAATTTTTTTGATGTTTATGAAATAGAGTGAAATTCAATTTGAGGCCTTATTATGACATACAAAAGCCAAGTGTTTCTGTGCGTGTGTGTGGGTGTGTGGGGTAACTAGGATGAGTTTTCTTAGTTGTAACACACTTAGCGTGTAAAGGGCAAGATAAGCCATGGCTGGTTCATTAGGGGGCCCAAAATTGAGCTTTAAGAATCGTCATTATTGGAAACTGTTCATCATATTTGAGTGCTTAATACAGGCTTCAGTATAGGAAATACAGTTATGATAAAATCGGGGAAAGGGAAGGATTTTTTTTCCATTAAAATATTCCACATTTTGTTTATTTCATATAGACATATCAACCAGAATAAAGACTAAATTGGCAACCAATTTTTTTTTTTTCATATATTTTTTTCCAGCTGAAAGCAACATTGTCTGAAGTCTAATAACTTTATTTAACTGACAAACATTTTTGACAAAACATTTCCAAACATAGGTTTGTTTTTGTCTAAATTCTGAATCACAAATTTATAGTGACTGAGGGGGAGGAGGTGGGATTAAACAAACATAAGTGTTTTTCCTCCCACTTCTTTTTCAGACAGGAATGCCAAATAATCACACGTTTGACAGTCTTGTGTTGCACTATGCTTTTAATTTTGTTTCATATTATTTTTGTACAACATTTTGCCTTTGATTTTGTGATTGTGTTCGCAATGCAGAGGTGTACGTCTGGGGAAAAGGGACCAAAAGTGTGTTGTTATAGAAAAAACTATCTATGAACGATTGGTTAAATTAAATAGGCGGTGTTTTACATACCACACAAGTGCTGCATTTTTTCACCACTGCAAAAACTCAATCCTTTGTAATAGTTCATGTCTTATTCAAGAGACAAAAAAGTCTTATTGGGCTTCATGTAAACCACATTTACCCAACAAGTACAGAAAATTGTCTTGTTTTGAGAAACCTCACGCTGAAAAGTTTGGAGCTGAATTTGTAGCTATGAGAAAAAAAGACCTTAAACAATGTCAAACAAGAAAAATCGTACTTTTCTTCTTCCAGGAAACTTGGAAAAGATTTTTTTAGTTTTAATTTTTTAAATTCCATCGGTAAATTCTGTGACTCAATGCAGCTCTTGTTTTTGTCATGTTGAAATAATTAATTTCCTGGACTTGTCAGGGGAATGTGGTCTGAAGAGGTCAAATAAGACACTTTTACTTGAAATAAGACTTAACATTTTCCTAAATTCCAGCTTTCAGTTCTTGGTTGCTGGAGATTCTTTTGCCCCCTTAAAACTTTCTGGGCTACATTTGGGGTCCACATTTTACAGTTTTTCTCAGTTGCTTTGGTACATTTCTCGAATTATATTGACGTTTGCAAAACACTAAGTGCGTTCTTCAAAACAATTCGTACACACAGAAAAACATCATGGATTATGTGCAAAAGCTAATCTCTTGCCCAAAAGACTTAGTTCATCTCTCAAAAGTGAATATCTGTGTTGACAAATATGTCAGTACCATCAGAATGACAAGTCCTTGTGTCATTGTGTACAGATAAGAGTCAAACAGTTTAGTCATGTTGTCAATATGACGGTGTACTCTGGAGGGATGTTCTGATGTAAACTATGAAGAAAGTTTTGGTTACAATTATTGTAAATTAAATGTAACACCTTAGTATGTGTGGGAGATTGATTGCAAGACACTGGACAAGATTCAGATTTATTCTTTGACTGTTTGTACTATAATTTGTTTACAGACCGTATCATTGTGACACAGAATGGAAAAGACAGCACTGCATAGCAAAAAAGAAGAAGAGTAGAAATGTGAACATAGGACAGTCTTCATACACTTCCTGATGCTCCTCTGTATTGGGCCACAAATGCTCATCCACATCTCAACCAATATCTTCTCTTGCAATGCAGCATGGAAAGAAAGAAGAGCGTCTTATTCATCATCTGCCGTGATATCATCACACGCTGTGTCCATGGCAGTCAGAAGGGTCATCTATGTATGGGGCTGATGGTGATTAAATACTTTTCTCAATAAGTTAAAGAAATGGGGAGTAGGGTGAGAGGAAGTCCATCAGCATTGTGGGTCTCAAACCACACTACCTGATGATGTTGGAATGATGGAAACTGACATTGTCCCAAACTATCATGTACTTTAGCAAGTCATCTCTGATCTGACCCTTCTCTTGCTCAGGGATGAAGTCCCCGTAGAGAGGGTCTAATAAGGTGATGCTGTGTGTTGTATGGCCCAATAATGGGAATATGCGTTAGCACACCATTCTCAAAGACAGCAGCATCCATGTTAAGTTCCTGCCCTGTTGACCTGGCACATCTGTGGCCGATGATATGTCAACCACACCTTTTGTGTTTTGTTAGGTTAAAGCCGGCCTCTATCATGTAGATGAAGTTGTGCGGTGGCTTACTTGCTTCCAGTTCCATAACACATGATAAAATTATGTCATATGTATACAGCACACATTGCATCTTCTTTTCTACAGCCATAGCAATGTGTGAAGGTCACACTTACTGTACTGTATATCACGATAAGGGAACAATCCTCCAAATGCTGTGTTTATTTTTTTGTCTCAATCCAGTTTTCTCTAAATAAACACAAACCTCTTCACTGTCTGTTTTGTCTGCCTTTTTCTTTTCTTTTCTTTTACCCACACACTTAAACTCTCCTCTGAGACCGAACTCAAAGCCAGCATCTTAAAACCACCTCAGCAATACACTTGATTTTCTTCCTCTCACTAAGATGTAGAGTCTTTTCGCTGTCTGGGCCTTTTTTCCCTCCCTGACTAACTTTTGACAAATGTTGTACAGTCTGTGGTTGAGCTGGCAGTAGGGAATAGTGGTGTATCTGGATGGACTGGATCCAAGACAAGCAGGCTCTAATTTACAGCGGTGCCCTGGCAGACTGATGCCAAACACACATGGAAAAGGCAACTGCCACCGTCACACAACACACGACGCCGCGTGCTCGCTGCCAGGCCAGCCCACCCAGCTGGAAACACAAAAACAATGTTTTCACACCTGATTCTCTTTTCTTGGGCTCATTGTGTGGTGTTTACTTTGCCACGTGTCCTTGTGTTGTGTTTAACCTCAGTATTTCTGTAACTGACAAATATAAAAGATGTATTGGTGTGTGCGGGGGATATCATGTGGTATTAAACAGTAAAACAACACCAAACATCAATTAATCTCCAGGATAGTCCCTCCCCCCTCTTAATGTACTATGTTATGTTTAAATCCACACACAGATTAAACCTACAGAAGCTGTTGCCTAGACTTTCTCAAGTGCATATGAATGTAATACAGATGAGGTATTTCAGCCTCTGTCTGAAACGCTTTGTTTTAGCTGCTGTCTCTTTAAGCCCCACGGGCCTACTTTCTTCTGACTGGTCACCTCTCCAGGGGTCCAAAGGGTCCAGGGGAGGGAAGAGATTGATGCTTTGGCCCCGCCCCCTCCATTGTGGTCAATCAGTGGAGCAGTGGACCAGTCACCTTACACACCTTAGGAGGCAGGCCATTCTGTATTGCCAGAAGCTCAGATGAACTAGTGATAGTCTATCACGCTAATGCAGGCATTTTAGTGAGCCTCTAGTCTTCACGCAGGCTCCTGTTTTTAACAGTTTACATCTCTTCTCTAAGATTGTGACAACATACATTTACCTAACTTTCAATTTATGAAGTAAAAACTATATCTAGGATTATCTCATTCAGCATTTTATTTTTATTGTAAAAGATTGAAACCTAACAAGTTAGAGGAAATGAGGACATGGTGAGAAAATATGTACCAGATTTTTTCAGTTTGAATTTTTACTCATGCATAATGATGACAATGAAAATGATCTTGTTTATTATCGATAGTAATCCATGTTTTTTTTTTTTTTTAGGAAAAAGTTCAAGTTATTTGAAGCATTTCTTCCTCCTGCTTCTGTATGTTCATGATCCGTGTATAAACATTTGAAAAAAAAAGTGTACACAAGTAAGTGAATAAACTGAATATAAATTAATAAAAGACTTTATGCTTGTTTTTTTTTTAACATTGATTTATACAGTATATCCTGTTTCTGCTTTTAGAGACAGTTTGTATACTCACAGTTTACATACTGTGTAACTGTCTTAAATGAGCCTGAGCCTGGCAAAGTGATGATTGGGGGTAATTTGACCCATCATATGGTAGTTCTGTGAAGTTCTGTGATGCCAGCTAGTGCAATGGTTTTTAAAATATTTTAGATAGTTAGGGAGTTGTGTACGATTTTAGTTTCAACTGTTATTCATCTTAGGAGGTATGATAAATTTGTTTAAAGAGATGTTATGTTTTTTATTTTGGCATTTACTTTACTGAAAGTTCTGTGTTTTTTAAGTGTGGCTAAAAAATGGCAGGTATTTGTTTACTTGGTCAGGGTCACTTTTGTGTTGCACTGTGGTTTCCCTGAACAAGACAAATCTCACAGTTACTTTATTTCATCCCCCTACTTTATTTTTCTCCAGCCAAAGTTATTTCTACGAGCAGAAACTTGATGTAAACAAAAACACCAACTAAACCACACATGCATTGTTAAGAATATGTTTTTTGTTATTCACAACATTCTGGGTCAATAATTTTAATGAAAAGTTGATGAGATTTTATTTATTTATTTATTTATGAGACAGTTTTATATGGTGTCCACTAAGGGCAGATGAGGGAAAATGATGCTGCAAACGCAGAAAAGAGCCTGCTGGGAGAGTAAAGTTATCAGGCTTAGATCATGAGGTGTTGACTGAGATAGTAATGTTAAAATTACTATAGTATCATAACAGTTAGTGCAAGTTAGTTGGGAGGAATGTTAGTTACCTCAGTGTCCGTTTTAGCTGTGTGATTAAGAGGCAAGGGATAACACACAATCAGAAATCTGAAACAACAATCCATCAGAAACACAAATGATGAAACTGTTGTTTTTAGAGATGTTTTACAACAAATATGAGTGTATTATTGCCGGTTTTGATCTCTCTGTCTCCCTCTCTAAGTGAGTGTCGTTCACCTCTCTGTGGATCTGCAGGGGCCGCAGCTGTAGTGCCCTTCACAAATACACACACACACACATATTCATGCGCACACACTCCCCTGTGTCCCCCTGCCCTGGGTATTAACTTCCCTCTCTGTAGCAGCTGGAGTCACATTGTGATGAAACCTTTCTGTACCTGAAGGCATCACACACACACACACACACACACACACACACACACACACACACACACACACACACACACACACACACACACACACACACGCCTCCCACACAGCTCTGTGCGTTGTGTGTATTCAGTCTTAAATTCCTGTAGTTTTATATTTCGTTACTCCAAAGAAGCTGGTCCAGGACTGGAGTGAGTCAGCTCACTAGAAACCATTTTAAAATAGAAGAAGCCTTTAGTGAACTAAATGTGTCAGAAATCCAAACAGGCCTCTCTGCTGTTAACACAGAGGTTGTTCATGTCCATTACAGCCCGAGGCCAATCACAAGGGCTCTGCTGGTTTGTTCACACTCTGTTTTCTGCTGTTTGTCTGCCTGCTGCATTTGGATAAATCTGACAGCAGTGTGTCCTTTTAACATTTTGTACACCATCTCTGCACACAATGTGTCTATTGTGTCTTCTGCCTCTGTGTCTGAGCTTTGGAGGGCTAAATTAAACTGTATGCACTTTATGCCTCTGTGCATGCACCATATACTGTACAGTATGTCTGTGCTGTGTTCTGTTATACCTTTCGTTTTTTTAGTATGCAATAAAAAAGCTGATCCTTTTGATAGTAAGTGGTAAGTAATCTACATTTATGACAAGCTCTTTTACTCTTAAAACCTCTCCAAGTGCTTTACACCACATGTTACAATCACCCTTTCACATGCTGAAAGTGAGAGCTGCCATTCAAGGTGCCAACCTGCTTGTCAAAATCTGCATTAATTCATCTACACATTGTCTACTGAGGTGCATTTCTGGAGAATTTGGGGATTTATTGCTGTGGTAACAAAAGCTTTGACATGTTCAAATAGTAGCCACATGCTGACTGTCTTCTGATTAGAGGATGATCTGCTATACCTCTCAGCAGCATTAGGTATGCAGCTATGCCAGCAAGCCAAAACCACCAAATTATTATAACACTGATGTGAAAGTACACTACTGTTAGGGCATAGTTTTCTGGCTCACTAAGTGCATCCTGGTCTCATTCACTACGGTCTTGTCTTTGGCTTGGAAGGGCCTCTGATTTCAAGGCACAAAATTCAAAAGGCATAAATTATCAAGAATGGAAAATGACTGCTAATAGCAACAAGAATTGGGTATCGGATGTTTCTGGTGCCAGCACTGTCTCAAGGATTTATTACAGGGTAAACTGAACTGGTGATTTATAACTATAAACTGCAAAATAATGACACTGACTGAACTTTAGGTTTTTACAACACAGATAAGAAATGTTCATGGTTTAACTGTCTTTATTTCTATTTATTCTGGTCTTGGTTTTTGTGTAAGTCCTGCATTATATGGCATGCATTGATCTTATTGTAAGTTTTAAATGATTGTGTATTTGACTTCATACTTGACTTTTTCTGTTTTCATTTTAGAGGTCTAACAGGAGGGACAGGAGCTGCAAAGTAGCCATGGCTAGAAATTTGTATGCAAGGCATCTACTTTGTAAACACTATTAAATAAAGTTTCGTGAATTTGTCCCCGTTAAATAAACAAGTAAATGGAGTAAATTGGATAAAACCCCAAACTCCCACAAATGTCCTGCAGCTCTGTGCAGTTTGTTAAAGTCTAGCATTTTACTGGGATTAAAATGAGATATAAGGGTTTCTACTCTCTGCTGCACAGAGCTGTGATGTGCACTCTAATCCTGACAGTACTTGACGCTATTTACATGTAGGGTGAGCTGAGAGGACAAGTGCTTACCAGTTTGTATTGTATTCAATTCATGACATATGTGATTTTATTTCCATGTGCTGCCATTCTGCGTTTTATGACTATTTGTGAAAGCACTTTGTAAACCTCTGTTTTTAAAAGTGCTATAAAATAGTTGTTATTATTATTATTTTTATTATTATTATTGTTGTTATTATTATACAAGTCTCACAGTTTTTATACAGCTTACAATAAGCTAGCAAAAAGCAACTATATAAATTTAAAACAAGCAATGGATAAAGTCTGATAAGTCAATTTAACTGGACTAAAGCTCTGTGAATTATATGATCCTTTTTTGGCACGTTTGCACAGGTTTGGCAGGTGCAAAACCTGTACAGTATTTTTATGATGAAGGCCCTGAGAGCAAGAGCTGCTGTTCAATGTGCTAATATGTTTATCAGAATCTAATCTTATGTATTCTTACACTTTAAACTTGTGTTTCCTCTTTTGGGAGGATTTTGGGAGGTTTTACCGTCTTGCACAGGAGTGCTTTTTTAAGCTTGAACTTTGTTTTAATTAATGTTTCAGTCCACATGAAATATACTCTTTTTTTTTTTTTTTTTTTTGGGGGGGGGGGGGGGGGCAAATTTTATTTGTGTAAAAATTAGCAAAATCGTGCTCCTATGTGGGTCATTGGACAGAATGAGACCTGGAGAATCAAACCTTTTTACTGATACTGTAGCTGTTTAAAGATCTCACTTTATGGTTCATATGAAAAAGGGAGCTAATACAGTAACATTAACCTTTTAGGTTTATATGAGTCGACTCTAACTGAAGTTTTCCTTCTTTAAATGTATTCTTCCATACTGTCTTTCTTTCAGTGCAATCATAAGCTGATCCTCTGCCTACATTCCATTATATGTGTATTTCAGCCTACATCAGCAGGGCGGTGTACACGCTTGTACGATACAGTAAATGTAGAGTTCACAGCAGCAGTGACCGAACAAACCCAGGGCTGTGTGTGCTACGCGCACCAGTTTTAGCCACTGAAATAAAGACGTCTGGATTTCATCCCCTCCTCTCTCCCTCTCTCTCTTCTCTCCTCTCTCTCCTTCTCGGATATTGATCGGGCCGAGCGCTTTGAGTACAAAGAGTTAAGGCCTGAAAGGCGAAACAGCCGCGATTTCAGAGAAGTCATGAAAGTTTAAAATGCCTTCTCTTTCAGCCGGGTCCGGGGAGACGTGTTCGCTGTGCGAGTGACCCCCGGGCGCATTTGGAGATCCAATGGTTGAACCTTGCTCATCCCACGTTGAACCAGTCAATACCTATTATTAGCTACTGCCTGCCCTCTGCTACAGGGCCTGATGAGGCAGAGAGAGGGAGAGAAAATACCTTCTGAAGGCCCAGAAGTGGATGGTGCGGTGTGCGTTTCAGCGTGTGTGTGTGTGTGTGTGTGTGTGTGTGTGTGTGTGTGTGTGTGTGTGTGTGTGTGTGTGTGTGTGTGTGTGTGTGTTTTGTGGTTTGCCGAATGAGGGCGAAAGTGTGAGTGAGTTATGGACGTGTATGTCTGGCAGAAGTACAGTAAGTGTGTGGATGCAGTCTTTCTGTGCTGTAATGCAAGTGATGCAGGATTGATTTTGTTAGGAAATTGACCTCTGTGCCTCTTCACATTATTATTATTATCACCCATGACCCAGACATTCTTAAACAGTGATATCAAGGAATCCTAAAAGAGAAAGTAAAGTATATTCATGTTAATTTCCTTTCCTTATATTTCTTTCTTGGTCAGTCTCTCCTGTGTATGATCACTTAGAGCATGTATTGCATAATTGCAGGTGTCCCAAGCATGTTAAATATGTGTGCGTGTTAAGGACTATGGGTGCAGCGATAGGTCTATTAGTGTGTAGACTAATGACAGAGGAACCCTCTATCTGACAGATATAGGCCACAAAGGGCTACTTTATTACTAATGAGAAACACACAAGCTTATTTCTGTGAATTACTGACCTAATTACATAAACATGTAATTACTACACTTCCTTTACACTGCTAACACTATACAAAGACACACACTCCTATGTCCAATGGTGTTTTTATGACAGCATTATGTAAATTGTGTTTTATATTGGTTAAAATCAATAGTCTGCACCAGGTAAAACTTACTCAATCACACTGGAATTTGAAGGGGGATCTGTATCTTTCTGAGAAGGTTTTAAAACACACAATTGAAGACTGACCTCTCATGATGCTGAAAAAGATTACTCCGAAACACATCGACATGTTTTATTCTACAAATATGAAAAGGATCATATAAAGAAATCTGCTGTCGTACACGCTTGACATTGTTCCCATCACCTTGCCTTGAGCGGCGCCATGCTAACTGACTGAATAATAGAATAATGAAAAGCAACACAACTTATATTTACATTACATTTAGTGCAAAAGGACATCACATTGATTTCTGTATGTATGTATTCTATGATATAAGAACAATGAAGGAAATGTATGTAACACCACAGTCATTAAAAAGTATTCAAGGGCTTTGAGACGCAGCAATAAATTACATGTTTACTTATTTCTTAATAATTTACAGAAGAGATCTTATTATTGTTAAACCATGTGTCCCAGTTGAAAGTAAAAAAAAAACAAAATATTGAATGATTAAAAAGCTGTTAAAGTCACAGACAGCAATGTTATCCAGCCTTGACTCAACTGGATGTCATATAGTCACTGAGTGTATTTTTACATGTTGGAGTGTTTTCATCCTTTAAAACACAAACACTCAAGCTCTTAAAAAATGAAAAAAGAGAAAAGAATAAGAGAATTTGCCCACTTGCCCCAAACGATTTCAAAGACTCTCTCTGTTTTTGCCTTTGCCTACTTTGCATGAAAATATTCTTGTAGACACAACAAGGAAGACGACATTCACATCTGTCGTTAACGGAACAGCCATTGCTTAAGTATAAATGACCTCAAAAACATTATTTTTATGCAGTATAATTATGAGGTTGGGAGATTCAGGGCCTGTGTCCACTAACAGCACTTTATATCTGGGCTGTATAGTGTTTCACCTTGTGATTGGCTTTACATCATAGAGTCTACAGATGTAGTTTTTGTAGTTCTTATTGAAAAATGAAACATACACAGTCATCAATACACAAAAATAGAGATAAGGAACGGGCTGGTGGAGGGGTCTCATATAAATACCTGAAAGACCCACTCAGATGAAAATCATGTTTTCCTTTTTGTCTATATCTTCATATGACATTTTTTTGTCATATTCAATGAGATTTTCTATGTCACAATTTCAAGCTCTGCTCCTGGCGCCCAGCTCTGGAGGCCAGACTCGGAGAAGTAGAGAAGATGATGGCGAAACAAGTGTGTGCAGTAGCGGATTGCAATGCTCGTAAGACAGCTATATATGATATAAGCTTACGTCATGCCTCCAAAGACATGAGTGTCGCAGAGCTGAATAGCTCCTTTGTTGCCTGACACTTCTACTACACGGGCAATGTTAGGCTACACGCTAGCGTAAAGAGGAGTGTGCAGAGCAGCGCTGTCTCCGCCCACGACTCTGAGGCGAATTGCTAATCCCTTATTTAGGAGTATTAGTATGACTTTGAGAAATTTGACTCGTTTACATATCTTTTAAAAGTCTAGATTTGATTAGACTAATGCAACAAGTCAATTATTTTAACATCGACGATGGCACCATTGGCAGTGGTCCATAACCGATAGCGTTACAAACACCATGACATGAACAGCTTACTCTGAAGATGCTTTTAGGGTTTAGACAGTGAGAGCTGAAATCACAGTTTTGCATCGGAAACAGGCAGGAAAACTGCTGTCAGTGAACACAGGCCCTTATTTTGGATCAACTCAAACCTCTGTATCATGATGGTTCATATTTTAAGCATGGGATGTTGGGATTTGGGACGGTATCAAAACATCTTTCCTTTAGTCTGTGACTTTGTCTGAATTGACTTCTTATTTCCATAATTTAAAAAAAAGATCAAACATTGAGTTGCTCTTGTCAAAAAGCAGGTGCAATTAAAAGGTAAGAAATATCAGCACCTTGTCAAATATGATAAATATGGAAGATGGAAGAACTGTGCAGGTTTCACAGGATGAAAGTCCACTGTCTGTGTTGAGAAAGTGCACTTTTTTAATCAATGACATCAAACTATCACATACATTCTGGTACTGTGTATTTTTACCAGAAGTGATGCATAGCACCTTAACAAGGAAAAGGCAGATCTCCACCAGCCACAGCTTTTAATGAAGATGAATAGCTGGTGTGAAGGTGTCGATTACTGAAACATAACAGTCAATGTGTGCACTGCAGGAAGTCACACAAGTCAAAAATAAAATCTGCTCAGCATGCTACAACAAGACAAAACAGGAGATTTCCGCTTTCTCTCAAGTCCCCTTTTTCTTCTTCTTCTTCTTGAGTCTGATTCTCCCCTAAAGAAAGAAGCGAAGTTTGGCAGCTGCAGAGACAAACCGCGCTCCGACTAAACCGAGTTTCCCCCTCTGAAGACAATCTGTAACAGTTAACTGAAAGGGCAGCAATTACCACACATCAGATGTGTCTGCGGACAACTCTTCAGCACACACACACACACATGCAGAAACACGCCTCACGCACACCCAACCTGTCACATCACAACACACTCGGCGTTCAGCGTGTGGACATAACGCCACCTGGAGCGAGGCCCGGCGATAATGGATTAGGAAAGTCCAACTCACACTATGTCTGCCCCCCAACACACAAGAACGTGCTCCAAACACACACACACATAAACACGTTCTTTTCCTCTAATTGCCCGGGACTGAGTGCTACCGCTCCCCCCTCCACCTCCCTCCCTCCCCTCTCCCTTGCCTGTCCCCAGCTTCAGGGGCCCATCCGTCAGTCCTGTCCAGTTGGCTCTGGTCATAAATAGGCAGACAAGGCGGGCAGGCAGGCAGGGTCCTCGGTCCCACGGGCCCCTGAGGACAGAGAGACACAGCACCCAGCATATGCTCCCTAAGTACTGAGCTGGAGGGTGAGTGGGAGGGTGGGGGAGTGTTCAAACAGGGCACTCATGGGAATGTGTGCCGAAATGTGTGTGTCCGATTGGACTGCTACCCTTGTGAGGGCCGAGAGGAGAAACAAGGATAAGAACAAGTAGAGAATATCTTCCTGAGCTAAGTTTGGGACGAGTCGTCAGAGCAAGAAGAAGTAAAAGTTTAAGAAGCTGAGACTTAAAGTGAGTCTTAAGTAGTGTTTACATGGGATTACTGTTATATGGAAACCTATTATGATCTTCCATGAATACAATACAAGAACTTTGCTGATCCCCAAATGGGAAATTCATTATCATGTGCATCAAAAACTTTGAAAAAACATGAAAAAGTGAACAACTTCAAGTTATATAGATTAAATAAACTATGACACAATTAAACAGTTTTGATCGATGATCAGTCAAGAGTTATTGATTTCTGTCAGTGCAAATAATTTGGTTGCCAAGCAACAATGCATATATGGGTCTCTTTGATTCTGCACAAAAAGGCAATGTTGATCACCAAGGTCATAAATCCATTTGAAGGATAGAAAATATTCCTCACCACACGCTGTAAAGCATGTCGAATCACTCGTCAACATGTGGATCTTCAGGTGGGTTGACAGTAGTGGTTTACAGTAAGCTTTTTGACTGCCTGCCAACCTTACATGAAACTTTACAGCAAAAACTTAATTTCAAATACCTTTTCATAATTCTAGAAGGGAAAAGAGGCTGGAAGAAGCAATGAAAACCTTAAAATGAAAGCATCACCCCAAAAATACTGAGGTTTTGATGTCAGAAAACAGAAATGTCCTGTATCATGTTGGTGGTAACTTGTAAGGGTACCGAAAGAGTTTGCATTAATATCGTTTTTCACTTTAAAAAAAACAAATAAAAAAATAAAAATAAAAACATCTGCTGACTCACTTCCTGATCAATTAAGAGGTCAACCATTAAAAAAAAATGTTGGACCAACTCCTGTTGATTTGTCACTTAGAGGCTTCCCCTGAGTTTTCAGTATTTTCTTAGTTTTGTTGCCCACATATAGGCTGGGCATAACAGTCAGGAACACACTCGGCAAAGACCAAAGTGTTTTCATAGGGAAAGGTGTGTCAGCTCATGGTGTGTACTTGTGTCTGTGTGTGTGTCACAACGGACAAAGTGTTGCGGGCTATGTGATGCAGTGGTTCTCTTGATGTCGCGGACAGAGCCGTGAAGAGGCTCCCAGGCAGAGTTCTGTGTCACCATCACTCGCCGTCACACTGAGGTCTTTCTATCTCCTCGCCTCCCTCTGCTTTCAGGAGCCCAACAACAAGTGGGAAGAACAGAAAGAGGTTTGCGTGCGTGGTTGTGTTGTTGTCAGAGTCAGAAGTTTGGATAAGTTGGAGGCAAGCAACCATAAAGAGTGTAAACATCACTGGAGATGAAGGGAGGACACCTAGAAAGCATGAAAACAACCACAGATGCCCTACAACTCTTCAATGTTGTACAACAGACAGAAGATATTAAAAGGTCTTTTTTTTACATGAAGGAATAAAAACGTCTGTACACATCTAATTGACAGCAATGATTGATTAAAACCTTTACCTTCTTACAGTTGTATTTTGAATTATTTGAATTACATTTCCTCTGCACCTTGACAACTTCATGACCAATAGGAAAAAACATGCTTGACCTAATTATACTACTTTTTTGTTTTAAATCATAAACTTGTGTTCAGTAAAACCTCATCTGTGCAGATAGGTAAAAAAAAAAACCTCATCCTTACTTCAAAATTTTACCACTTGTGCACTTGTGTCTTTCCCTTGCACCTTGGTTTTTTTCTTTAGAGATGCAATAAAAGATGGAAGGACATAGAGAGAGGGAGAGAAGGAAAGAGGAGACATCAGAAACTCTACATATTAAATAATGATACATATAAAATAAGAAACATTACTGCAAGTAAAATAACAGATCTAACACTTGAACCACTCAAACTGGGCCCTGATGATCCCTCCTGATTTCTGTCCTCTCTCCTTGACCCTCTCTTTTCCAAGACTCCTTATCTAAAGGGTCAAAAACTTCCTCAAGTTTGTCTGGAAACCACAGAAACATCATAGTGGAGAACTAAGACAAACTTTTTTTTCTATAACAAGAGTTATGCACCACATAAATAAATGATGACATATAGCATCTGATTGGAATAGGGAGCCTGATGAGACTGGGTTTCAGTTCGGCACATTATGGTCTGCCCAATGGTCAAGTGGGGAGTTAATCATAGTTATCATAAAACCATGGCCAAAGTGTAAATATGGCTCATATCTAGCCAAATATTCCAACTTTTGATGTTTTTATTTTCATTTTAGTATTCTCATGAGGATATTTTGGTCCTTCTACCCCCATCCTCTGAGAAGTATGAGGCATACACACTCCCACACACTTAAACCCAGTCCTGCGGGTGTATTGCCAGGCGAAGCAGAGATGTCGCTCCTTCCATCTCTCTCTGGTGTGAGTGTGTCCAGTCCTCCAGGGGGAATCTCATCCCTCTTAATCCTATTAGTGGTGGGACTCAAGGCTCGGCGGTCTACTCCTCTGGACCTGTCCACAGTCATTATCCTGACCTCCGCTCCACAGCATCTCCATCCCTCTGCATTTATAAATCCCACTGCTCCATCTCTACGTACTCCTCTCCTCTCCTTTTGTTTCCACCTTTTACCTACACACCTCTCCGATTTCCACTTTTCTGCATTCTTTAGATAAGATACTCTCAGACACATAGTCCAATTTTAAGGGATTCTTTGAAGCTGTGATTTAACGGCCATTCTTCAGAAAAAAAAGGAGGAAAGAAACTAAGATTGGCATATTTTCCGGAGTAATTTTGTCCGTTGGGTGAACTCGCTTTGAGAA
This sequence comes from Xyrichtys novacula, assembly GCA_962446985.1. Classification (NCBI taxonomy): domain Eukaryota; kingdom Metazoa; phylum Chordata; class Actinopteri; order Labriformes; family Labridae; genus Xyrichtys; species Xyrichtys novacula. Next base: position 16,201,523 of record OY660874.1, on the reverse strand, counting down.
AACATTGAACAGATGTTTGCTTTAACAGAAAACTCACTTGTGGAACGGCTTGAATCCCCAGGTCCCTCTGCCTCTGAAACACATGTAACTGGGCAGAACCTGTGAATTACCTTGTGGACTAATTGTGTGTTTAAATAAATCTGCTGTTTCTGAATCCCTCCTGAAGGGTTTCGTACTGTTGATCTTGAATATATATTGTGTTCAGGTCCAGTTAATGCGAAAAGTCCCAGAATGCAGGGTGCAAGGACTTTACCTACAGAAGTGTCACCAGTATTCACAAGTTAATGCAGTTTCACATCAAGGAAAAAAAGGATTAAACAACAAAGATAATGACCCCTATGGATATGTTAACTAGGTCTGAAGCATTCTGATATCCAAGGGGGAACAATTTGATGCGATGTGGTCTGTGGATTGTAATGATGTAGCCAAACATGAATACGTAAGTCATCTCTAACCAGGTCAGCCTTGAGGAGATTGTCTGTAATCTGCGTCCTGATGAATTAAAAGTCTGAATCTTGTCATTACTACAGTTTTTCCCCATTGGTTTGGTTTATTTCTTGAAACAGAAATAACATCATCAAAACTTTAGGATCATTTGGCAAAACAGTCCTACAGTTTAGCACAACACCATAGCTCACTCACAAAAGTTCATATCTCTCTTCCCTCCGTTTCCAAATCAATAGTCAGTGCAACCAAAAATGAAAAGATCTTTCTCAACTGCTTTGGTTAATTTTTTAAAACAACCTAGATGCGTTCAGTACAACACCGTGGTTCACCTGCACATCTCTTTCAAACAGTTCACTCATTTGTCAAAACTTAATTCTCTTCTCATATAAAAAGTCAGTGCCCTCAAAATGTATTGCCCCTTTGGCATTGTGTAAGCACTGCAAGTCAAGATGTTTTGATGTTTGCCACTGTGGCAGATAACCATTGTAATATCCCTCATGTCCACCTCTCAATCTTAGCTCAGTCCTTTATTGACAATGGTTACTGTGCTAGTTTTTTTGTCTAGCTAACAAAATACAATTGTATATAAAGCTGAAAAAAAATAAACAGCAGTTTCGCCTCGGCACAAAGCCCCAAGGCACTGTTTTTAAACTGATTTTTAAAATGTTTTATTCCTCTTCAGAAAAAGTTTTGATTCGCTACTAGTCCTACAGCTTGAAGAGTTGTAGGACAAATTATGAATCAAAACATGCGGTTAATTTAGGATTGGTGTGCTATTACTTTTCTCTATTGTATATAAATTTTTCGAGGCTTATGTCACGAAAAACTGTGAAGAAATTTTGAATTTAAGTCTATGGAACAAGTGAAAAAAGAGGAACTATTGGAGTTTTTTAAACAGCTAATGCCCCAGCTCCATTTTTTATTTATTTTTTTGCATAAATAAATACTTCAAATAGGAATCAATGTTGTAGGTGTGCTCCTTGAATACAATATCACAATTCTACTCATATTAATCATTTGAAATCTCTGAAGTACCACACAACATCTACACCCACACCTTAATCTACACCTGGAGGTTTAGCCTGTTACCGAGAGTGGCCAGCAGTTTGGATGTTTTCTTTTTTGTACAAGTGTGTGTGTGTGTGTAGTTGGAGGTCCTTTCCTGTCACTTCAATGTTCTTTACCTGCTGGAGGAGATGATGATCGGTCCCCTGTGCTCTGCTCGGAGCCTGGTGGATGACAGGATCTAACAGAGCTGATAAACACAGACGCCCCACAACCCGGTTGGCCTCGGCCCTGACAGTGACTGAACTGGCCTCAAATCGCCTCTGACAGGGAGCAGTGTCAACACACCTACAACACACACAAGCCTAGAGCGAGAGCACACAAACACAAGTGCACAGTATATAACACCATATGTGCTTAAAAAGATATCCAGTTTCAAACAAAAGCCCACTCAGTGACATGGGGTTAAATGTAAAGACAGCTGAAAATGAAACATTCTGACATCTAAGAATCAAACAAACACACCTGAGCATTATCACACAGACAAAATCTCAGTCTGTCAGAAACGATCCAGCATGAGAGCTGCCATCACCTCATGGACATGACTGTCACTTCACCTGCAAATGCATGAAAGTGATTCGTGTCAAACATTTACAAGGTGCTCGTGGCTTCAGGTTGGTAACTGACCACCTCCTCCTCCTTCACCTCCACAGAGGCTAAATCACAGAGCAGAGACAGTGATCCCAGAGCAGCTCATCATGGAGGAGAGCAACACCATGATACTGCCTCAGGTGGACAGAGGAGACCTGTCAGAGTGGAGAGATGGAGGCAAAGTGGCAGCAGACCATGTAAAATGTAATCTGATATTAATTAGGCTTACAGGACACTGAGTCATACATTTATACGAGTTAGTTTAACACCCTTACAAGCAATAGATTAGAGATTTTTTATTTGTTTTTATTGTTGTTTTGTCTTGGCTTTTTGCTTTTAACTTTTCTTTGGTTTTAATAAAATTTTTATACAGTTTGTGCTTTGAAAATCAACAAGTTTTTGTTAAGTTTTTGTCAGTTTTAGAGTTCATTTTGGTTTCTATGTGATACAGGATTCTTGTCAGAAGTAGAGACCCCCTCCATAACCTGAACATTGGGTAGGAAACACTCAAAACACCATTCCATTTGGCTACTAAGGCCTGTGCCCACTGACTGCACTTTTTATTTTGTGCCATTTCTTTTTATCACCCATGCATCTCAGCATCCTAAATGCCAAAGTCAATATGGAGTGGGGAAACTCAACACATTTGCTTTCTTCGGAGTACAATTTCAGGTCTGGATCTGCTGCTAATGTGACAAACTATCTGTCAGTTAATTACATGTTTTCTGTTTCAAGTTCTACTCGATTAGATGACTAATCAGAGCAACACAATATGCATGTGCTGCCTCTGAGGAGTGAACTACATAAAGTGAAGTTTAACAGTTAGCCAGGGTCAAATCAACACACGTTTTTAAAGACAATTTAAAATGAAACGCACCCTCTAAAGTACCAAATAAATGTTGAGTCAATTGAGGTAGCAGACTAGAAGAACTGGGGTAACACTGTGTAATGATAATTTAAGATCAGTTTGGATTCATGTCAAGATTTTGGTAGCTCTTCCTTCATTTTTAATAAATGAAAGAGAAAAACATGAGTGCAGTGGCATAAAACCCCTGAGCCAGCTGGGATCATCATGTTCAAGATCAGGACAAGGAGTCTTTTTCAACAGGGATACCACAACCAAACCACACCTGTAGATATTGCCTCTATCTCTATAAACAGTGCCAATTGCTTTGATTATTTTCTGACCAAGAAAAATCAAATTAGCCTCAAGCTTCACAACATGTATCCACCTGATGACAGACATGTGATCTGGCTAATCCATTTGTTTTGCTTGGTTAGAACTGGCCCTAAAACTGTTTTGCACTTCACTGGGACCTCGCTGGAAATCAAGAAGTTTTGTCACGAATTATGAGTTCAACTGATCTGATTATATTCTGAAGGAAAAATAAATAATGGTCAGCTGATGACATTCATAACAAACCTCCCTAATACTAATAAATTATATTCACTATCAGTATTTTCAGTCTTTATAGATAAGCTCTACAAACGGAGTACATACAATTACACACTTCACACAGCTCAACATTTTCTTTTATCATTTCTCTAATTTTTACCACACAGTTAAGAAGTTTCCTCTCTGAAGTCGGCTGTGTGCAGCAGCCTGGGGAGTCCGTATATCCAATTCTTTTTTTCTCACCTCGCCGTTCCCGCACGCTCTGTTGGCAGTGGGGACTCGGGCCGTTCATTTAATGTGGCGCAAGTGTTCGTCGCACGGTGAGATCAAGAGGCAAATGAGCACAGGGTGAACGAGAGCCACGTGAAAGCCTCTCGACAACTTTAATGGAAAGACCCCCTGCTGAGAACTGAGACCATCTCCAGCACTCTCACACCAAATCAAGACATTTATCTTCAATGAAAGAGAGGAGAATTAAGAAGAAGGTGTGGATGCACGCACGCTTACATACAGTCAAAGAGCAGTGAGCCTCCTCAGAGGTCCATTCAGAATGATGCCATCAAAGCTGTCAGGGTGTGAATGATACCAAACGAAATTTCCTTATTTGCCACTACAACACAGAGCTCATGAGTTAGGTATTTAGACATTTGAATATGGTGTTACCTATCTAACATGAATAGATATTTAACATAGTCCTTATGTGTTTAAGTCTCTTTAAGTCGTGTAAAAATCAAATAGAGATCAGTTAACGAGAAGATGATAAAAAGACAAGAAGAAACATGAAAAATGCTCTGAGAGGTCAAGAGCTGATGAGGAATGAAAAGAAAAGGACAGGGCATTGGGAAAGATGACTGAAAGGAGTCACAGATGGTGAAATGGAGGAGATAAGAAGAGACAACAGGACAGCAGAGGACATTTGTGATATGATGTGATAGTATAAGACAGGAGGAAAAGAAAAAAAGAGGAAAGAAAAAGGGACAAGTGGCCTAAGGTTGTTTGTCTTGGTCAAAAGGTCAAGCTTTGGTATACTCTGATGAAAAATGATGTAGAATATCATCATCATAGGCGTCATCTTTGGATACCGTTGACATACCATGAGGGGGAAGTGTCTACGAGCAAAAAATGTGTTTACACGTTTTTGATGTCTACAGTTACTTGGTTTGGTCCATACAAATAACTGTGATCGGGAATGGCAAATTAAAAAGGAAACACTGAGGGGAAGCTTTTGTCTTACATCACAGATTAAAAATTCAGGACATTCCAAAAAGTTTAGCAGATGTCCAACCACCTAAAAGAAAAAAAAGTACTAAATTAGTTGGTACAAATACTTTAAATCAGTAATTTGTTACAGATCATTCTGCTCTCCGATCAGTCATCTGTCCGAACATTTCACAAAAGTCACACATAAATCGTATTTGCAGGATGTGGGACAGCTCCATTGAATGCAAGGCTAAGGTGAATGGTAAACTGATGAATGGCCTGCACTTATAAAGCGCTTTTCTGGACAGATCACTCAAAGGCTTTTTACTCTACATGTCACATTCAGCCATTCACACCACATTCGTACACTGATGGCAGAGGCTGTCTGTAAAGTGACTGTTGGAACTAAATAATCCTATTCACGCGCATTTACATGCTGAGGCCTATGTCAATTAGAGCGATTCAGGATTCAGCGTCTGAGCCAAATAAGACGCTGTGGACAGCAGGAGTTAGGATGGAACCTCCTACATTCCTGTACATTGACCTACTCTACTGCTGAGATACACCTGCCTTGATTTACTTGATTTTTTTTTTTACATTATTAGTAACACCATGCACAGAGTCGGTTGTCTTTCAATTGGTCTGTCTGTGGTTACTAGGGGAAGCTCAGTACCACAGTGTGAATTATTCCAGGTTTTTAGTAACCATTAAAGTGGTCAACTACTTGAACACAGGATTACCAAAGCCTTTTACTCTTATTTCAGTTTCTCTGATGTTATCATTTTCATGTTAGCCTACTTAACTTCACTGTAAAAACGCAGCACTGTGGCAGCAGACAGTATCTGTGCCGAGGTGAGGAGCGTGTGTCATGTGTGTGTCTATCGTGACGGACTTGGTTCCTAAAACTGTGCTAAATGATCTGAATCATAAAAAAAAAAACAGGATTCCCACCATTAGCAGCATTTACACTAAAGTCATGCACCAAAGACAGAAGAGGGATCCACACCCTGGCCTCACAGATTGTGGAAAATTTGAAGATTATACAGCCTTTGCGGATTTAATCCATGGATCTTTATTGATATAACGTGTTTGAAATTTGTATTTTACTGGACCTGGACCCTCTATGCTCTAGCAGGAAGTTGGGTGGATCGATGGATGTAAAACGTGACCCTTAACTTTAACTTCCATTTGTTTCTTTTTCCATAAAACTCCTATTGCTTCTTCTCTGTGGAAATTTTCACCATCTATGCAGTCAAGTACTGTGCCACAGCATGTGTTAGGTGTTCGCGTCTCTCACTTTCAGTGTTGTATTTTGCAACTCAGGTTTTGGCTTCGGCAACTCCAAGCTGTCAGCTGACTCAGGCATAAGCTGCAAAACTCTGCCCTGGAGGGGGCAGCAGCTTCGACTTGATAGCTCAGTGATAATGTCCCCTTAAATTCAGTATGTTTCCTTATTTCACTTAGATCTTTTAGGCGCTGAATTTACCTCTTGCCTCGTCTAGATTAGCGAGCTCTAAATTTTCATTTAGCTGGAAGCAAAACCGTTCTCAAAGGAGCAGATGTAAATATAAGTTGAGGTGAGGCGGCATCACAATCGCTTTTGTGTGGTAGACTATCAGTTTGATCCCAGCTCCTGGGGCCAGTGTCGTTGGGTAAGACACTGAACTCCAAATTACTCCCTGTATCATGACCACTTAAGTGAGAATGTGTGATTAGGAATAGATCACATTCATGGGCCCTTTACAGATCAGCCTCTGTCACCAGTATGTAAAGTATACATAACCAGGTTTTGTTATTCCTACTACCTCCCTGATTGAAAATTCTGTCATCTGTTAACACGGAGTATGATCTATTGCTCTCTACATGCTCAAGGACACATGTACCTGTAGTATGTCCAGCAAAACAGCAACACAGCTCATAGTGTAGCCTACCAACATATCATCATAGTCATGTGACACAATAATACTGTTATGAAAGTAGTTGTTGTTGTCTTGCTTTTGATAGAGTAGCCTGGGAATAATGCATTATGACTGTTGACTGACAGTTTGATTCTTTGAAAGGGATCCTAGTTTCATTTGCCAACCAGTTTGGTGCTCCTATTTAGCTTCAGAGTGGTCTTCACAATCTCAAAAGAGATAAGAAATTAGTGTGTGCAACTTCTGCCAACACAACACAATGGCAATGAGTGTACTCATGGGTGTATCACCTGGAAACAAAGGGCATACTGACTCATAATTTTAGATGAAAAATTCCAATTGATTAAGCAGTTTTGCTCTGAGCAGAGTGTTTATACGTGTTTTTTTTTTTTTTTCTCCGTTTGGGTCACTTTTCCGATTGCATTTGATTAGAGGTGTTCATGTAAACCCACCTCATGTATGAATGTGTGTAAATAGGTGACTGACGAAGTGTGAAAGCACATTGAGAGGTATCTAGACTAAAATAACAGAAGTTCTTTGCTCCAATAGGAATTCCAGGGAAAAAAAAGTCTATTTTTAAACAGTTACTTCTAAATTTGACAAGTTTTCATGACAGATTCCCCACTAAACAAAAAAGCTCCGTTCTCATCTGATCAGGTGGATTTTCCATGGACGGTTGAAGAATACCATCTGAAAGTCAAGTGCACTGCTGCATAAGAAATTATCTGACTGTGAAAACATTTTGGCAGCCTTTTGATGACCACGTGCTGCACAGGTAGGCTAACATTCAAAATGTCATGTTATCCCTTCTTAAGTTCCAACCTTGTCTAAAGTCCAGTTTCCGTTGCTAAGGAGGAGCTGGATGGATTCCCAGCTTGGCTCCACTGGGAGGCTGTATGCCATGTCCACACCTCCTCATGTGAAAGTCTCTCCAAAATTCATGGCTGCAGCCTTTCACACACCTCCTACTTCAACTGCAGAGTCACACATGCATCCTCACCACAGACATATATCCATCTTAACAGTCTGGAGTCATTTAAGGTTTCTTAAATAGGTTGATTAAGCTATAAATATCAAATTCAAAAATCCCCACAGTGCATATGTGGTATTTATAAATCAATTATTATTATTTTAATTCAGAAAGATGGGCGTTTGGTGATTTTTCTGTATGGTTTTAAAATGCAATAAAAAGAAAATCATATTGTGGCCTTATTTTCATACTGCAATGACACAGGATCACACTTTTCACAGTGTATTTTCAAGGGCCTGCCCTGTTACTGCCCATTGCCAGGAGAGGGACTTGACACAGCCTACGTACCCCTACACACACAAACTGTGCAGCACAGTGCAGGCACACATACAACATTTGAAGACGTGTGTGTAAAGTTGAAAGCAGCACTTATGGCACGATAATTAACTTGGACTCTGTCTCTGCCGCAGTGCCCCTTCCCGCCTCTCATTAATCACTAACACTGTTTGTCTTTCTAACTCTTGGATGAACCACTCTCCGAAAATATGGTCAGAAGTCTCCAACAACTTTTCTTGCTTTCCCAGACTGACAGATGCTGACCATTTGGAGCAACAAAAACAGAAAAACAAACACGGAGCCCCTCTTGTAATCCAGTCAGCGCGGCTCTTGCTTTAAACCCAAATCCTCTTGAACTTTCTCACTTAGAAATAAAAAAATAATTTCCTCTGTTTTTGGGTTGTAAAAATATTTATAATCTTGGCTTGAGCTCAATTCAGCTGTCTTTTTGCAGTGCTGATCTTCACCGCTTGTCAGGCAGGAGGTCAAAGTTGAAAGCGATGGTGTGATTGTCTCTTTATGCCAAAGGCTGCCAAGCCTTTAACTTCCGACCCGTTGCCTCCCTGGTGTCAGAACATGTTAGTGCCCTTTTCCTGCTCATGTTTGCTGAAAAATCATGCCCTCTAACACAACTGGCCAAATGATTCTGATTTCTCAACAATGGCAGAGCCCATATGGCAGAGTTTGAAAGGGGGGGAGGCTATTTGTCCAGCGACAGAAACAGCTCAGGGCTCTGACAGCGTGTCATTATGTGTTAGTGGGAGATGGCACAAGAGGAAAATAGAAACGTGTGTGATTTTAAAACAAGCAGAAAATGATGTGTTGAAACAGAATTGAAATATTGTCCCCTCGATGATAGACCCTATCTTCTACTTCAGACAAGTCAAACCAACTACCAGACCGACATTTGTAATATTTCAAATACTACAGAAAGCACACAGTTTTAGCTAATACCTTCTTTATAAATTTAATATTAAAACTGTCAATAAAAACTCGAATATCGTCTTCCCGTGGTAACCTACAAATGTCAACCTTGTTTAATGGCCATCATTATCAAACTTCATTGCTCATAAACATTTAACGTCTGTTCAAAATTACCCAGCAGTCTATGCACTAGCTATTGAATCATCTGAGGCTGGATCACAGTGGTGGACTGACAAACACTGCAAATCTTTGAGCCAGACCGTTACGATAAGTTATCTTATTTTTCAACTCTTAGAAAGGTCTTTGGTTCTGAAGCAGTGGACGTTTTCAGACATTTTGCTGTCTGGGATAATTTAGGTGCTTCAAGAAATCCTGATGCTGTAGTTTTTATTCTTAAGTTTGTTTTCTTTTCAATCATAAACTGTATGAAACAAAAGCCAGTCATACTCTGACATTAGGCCTCCCTTTGGTAACTGAAAGTTCAAAGTTTCTTCTCTGTTCTTGTATTTTAGATAGGCTTGATTTCACCTTATATGAGGTATTTTATTTAATCAAGAGTCTACTCAAGTGCCTTGCAACCTTTTTTCTTGTTTCCTTCTCCTCAGCTCTTCCCTTGGCTTCCTCTTCCCTTCCGTTCTGCACATTTCGGCTCTCTTGCCTCCCTTCCTCTCTATCTGTCTCCAGTCATCCCTGGTAGCCTCTCTGTCATCCACTGGCCAAGCTGGGAGTGAGGCCAGGCTGGCTGAGCCTGGCATCCTGCATGGCCCGCCAGGCTGGGCTTGAATTGAGAGGCAGAAAAGACTGTGGCTAAACTGGCAAATGGATCATAGACTCCCTCATGCCAAACACCATACCCCTCTAATATAACTAATTCATTTAAGAGACAGGGTCTGGTCAGGGGGGGACAGGGAGAAAGCAAGAGAGACAATCAGAGAAAGACAAGTGCTCAGATCCACAATCACTGGACCCCTGGTTGGTTCTGTCACTTTGTTCCAATCATTGGGCGCCGGCTCAGTGTTGGACATATGGTAGTGTTAATAGATTATTTATGATATCTTATATTTATTCTCTGTTATGTCCCCTAAATTGGCCGTGACAGAATTTCCTCCCTTTAAAAAGCAAGAGTCTGTTCTTTCTCCTCTTGATGTTCGATGGCTGTAAATACTTTTCCAAAGTTAACTTTTCGGTCATTATTATTGTCATCCTGAATGACAGAAAAGTTAACTTTGGATGTCCACAGAATATGATGCAACAAATTCCATGGATGAGGACTGGATGTTGTTCTTGGAAATTCCACTTATTTGTTGACATTTTTATGGCCCACTTTTGTATTGCACAGTTACATGTCCAGCGTCTCAGAGAAAAGTTTGAGACCCAAGTTAAAGCCCAAAGAAACCCAATAGAGTGAGACAAGATTCCTCTACTTCACTTCGCGGTCTTACACACCCTTAAAAGGATAAGGTTTGCATGACACACTTACTGTAAGTCATGGAGCTTATTACTCAACTAGCCACTAAAAGTACGAATTAGTTGATTCTAACTATTAATCTAAAGGTGGTACTTCCATTAAAAGAGGCTCATATCAGCCAACATACAAGTTGAACTAAATGTTTTTTGTCACAATTCATTTAAAATATGAGTGTTTATTTATTGGCAGCCCAAGCTAAAGCAACGTTACTCTACAACTTCTCTGTTTGCATTTTTGTTTAACTTGATGTGCCAAGCGGTTCCTCCCTCCTGATTGATGTGACATGATGTATGTGATCTGGTTGTCCCTAGCCTTGCTGCAGCAACTCAAAATGACTTACCCCATTTTGGGGTTTGACCAACCCGAATCATAGATTTTGCACAGCTGAGTGATAAGAGGACTGGGTAATACGTATACTTTCTAAAGACCGAGTCACTGGCTTGATTTGGAAAAGCTTTGAGAATATATCAGAAAATGTGAACGGATCACTCATAATTAAAAAAAGAAACATCCAGAAATTCTCCAAACTGATACACCAGATTTAGTGGAGATACACTTGTTGTAGCTAAACCAAATTTGAAATGGTACTTGCATAAAATGTCCAGCTGCAAAAGTCTGTAAAACCCATAGACCTTATGACATATTGACAAATTCTCAGTGATGTAGTCCACTAGTTTTGCAATCTATCAATAGTTGTCGCCATATAGGAAATGCTGACTCGACTTAAGTCAGTCTTGCAGGAACCTAAGAGCGGGAGCCTTGGTGGTCCTTTGGCTAAGAGCTAGTGTGCTTTGCCTTTTTCAATCAAGTCAGCTTTGCCTCCAGTTATGCAGAATTTGTAACCTTGATATCTTTAAAACCAATCAGTCACATTACTTATACCCAGAAAGTGTGTGCAGACTGAAAAATGACATTTTCAGTCCAAAACTATTTCTATAACCAGGCTTAATTTTGCTTTTAAAACATAACAGGTGTGTATGTGGTTTCCAGTACTTTCGGAGTCAGCCTCAAGTGGACACTCAAGGAACTGCTGTTTTTAGTGTTTCATCATTGGCCTCACTTCTCAAGTCTGGAGGTTGCTGCTTGGTAAAATGTCCATTTTAACAGCAGAATTTAACAAGTTTGATGGACAACTTTTGTTTTGGTTGGTATATCTCATAATCTTTTGGTTACAACAAGTAAAATGTTATATTTTTATAACTTATCTATTTTAGGCTCTGAGGTTTGGAGGCATGGCTTTAATGATTGATAGGTTGGCAGAATGTAGCTGTTTACCAGGCAGCAAGGCCATGGACTCAGCTCTTTACGGAGTCCTAGACTAGCCTAATGTGGCTTAAAGTCCGTGTTTCAAATATGGTCCTCAAAATATCTTCAAGCTTTGGCTCTTTTACCCGCTCTCTGCTCTCTCTACTGTCCTGGCCTCTAGATAAAGGCACCAAAAACAGAATCTAGAAACCCATGGGCCATATGACTAAGACTATGCTGTCATGTTTTATACACTGTGTAAATGGAATTGATCTCAGTCTTGAGGAGAGTCAGCCAAAATCCTATTCCCATATGTAGTGTAAGAAAAGAAATATGGAGACTGTGGAGTAAACCAGAATGATACTGAAGGGTAACACCTCTTCAAGCCTTTGAGAAACAAACATGCATTTACGTGACCTACGTATCGACCAAAACATGAAGGTCAAGGTAAAATCCAAGTTCATGTTTTATAGATTCCTTCTTTATCCAGTAGGTTTTGATTTCTCCTCAGTACCTACCCTTTTTTGAATGATAAACATCCAAACCTGTAAATGTTTTTGAGGATATAATACGGACCATGAAAAGAATACCTGCCCCTTTCTTTTTGCTCATTTGATAAGGTTCTCCTCTTTATCATATCTTGGTGGTAAAATCTACTTCTAACATTTTAAAGCACTTATTAAGATTATTATGAAACAGTCTGCGGACAGAGATGATCACACAGCACAGACAGAACAACAGTCAGAAAAAAGGAGAGAATAGAGAGCAGTGTGTCACGTCTGGTAGTTTTTCAGCCCAGCCAACGCCTCCCCACTTACCCCAGACCACATACCAGTCTGGCTAGCTGTCTGTGCCAAGGAGCTCATGCTACTGCATTAAGACTTATCCCTCAAAACTCTGCATGTGTGTCTGTGTGCATGACTGACATTTAGACTTCTCCATTGCCATTTATGTTGGCATCACAGCGTATACCACAGAGGCACAGCGCCTGAGCCAAGTGCTGCTGACGACTCTCTTTATCCATTGCAGTATGTAGGGTTGGTAAAATCACACATACACACACAGACAAGAGCACACATGCACACACAGTGCAGCGATTAAGAATAGCCAACTGGCGCAGATGGCTGTAAAAATATATTTGGAGCCATAAGCCTTGAGGACACTGTAATGAAAACTACCCAAGTAAGAAACTCGGAGTACGGGGAAAAACGGCGCAGTAAGACAGCAATTAATAATCAGTATGTTATTCTAAGAGTTGACTTTCTGCAGTTTATGAACTCTGCCACTTCCATCGTAGACAAAAGAGCTCTGGGAATTCGTGAGTCATTTTCATGTTTAACGTTCATCCATGCTTTCATCATTTCACAAATTCACAGTTAATGCCATACAGGATTTCAAATTAGAAATAAGAACACTGTGAAAATTGCTTATTTTTCAGGTTGCATTTCATTTTAAAGCATAAGCTAAATACAAACATCTGAATTGAATCATGCGTCAATGGTAAAAAATAAACAACACTAATTTTTGAATTATATGTATTTATTTGTTTCTTATCCAAACCCTCATTTAAAACTATCTGATCGTGACAAAACAAGAGGACCAAAATGTGAAATGTGTGTTGAAAGCTGTCTCTAACAGGTTGGAAATGTTTCATGCTTTATGAATAGATATACAGAGGATAAAGGCAAACAGCTTTGCTAGTTTGACTTGAGATAAATCCATTAAACTTAAACCGGCCTTGTGCACATGCTCCACTGTTTAAATCCCAGAGACAAGAATAGTATAAATGGCCCAAGACATGAATAGTATAAATGTGTTGCTAGGAATCTTGGAAGTAAACAAAACCTTGGCTGACAAAGGTGTCACTAACTAATATGATATTTAACATAATGTAAAACGCAAACTTTGCACAGGCTGCAGCCAAGAGGATTGTTTGTGCAACCACACTATCACTGGTTGGTATACTGATCAACTTTTGTGCGTGAAACAAGCAAAGTGACTCAAACAGTTTGTGTTTTTATGGCTTTACAATTTCTAAACTCAAACCTTTCACTGTTTTACTTGGTTGGCTATTTTGCTAGGTGTGTTTGCGTGTGTGCCTGTGTGTAATCTCATGTGTGTGATAGGAATAGAACAGCAAAGTAGTGCAGTGCAGAGCCACAGGGCACCTTAACACCCAGGCCAAATCCAAAGTGAAACAATAATTCCACTCTACTTCTGTTCTGTCATGTCGAGAAATGTAATTTAAGGCCAGTGAGTTCTGACCCCAAGGCTCTACTGTACACCACGCTTCCTCCGCGAGCTCATTGTGCGTGTGCATGTGTGTGTGTCTGTGTGTGTGTGTGTGAAGGCCAGGCAGACCCCGGGTTATTCTCCGTCCCTATGGTGATTTTAGACAGCTGTGTCCCTCACTTCATCTGCCCTGGAGACACACAGAGCACACAAATGCACAAACATTTTAAAGACTGGATTTACAGGCTTGAATTCTCACCTGTGTGACACGCCAGACCTTTATAGTTTTGCTCTTTTTTATTTGACTAAATCAAATCAAAAGATGATGGTAGTTTTAATGTGCTTAAATTACTCATTAAGAGAAGAGCTGTGAGAATTATTACAAACTTTGAATCAACCATCCTTTTTGGGATGAGGATAAATCATTTAGAAAAATTTTGAATGTTGTTCAAGTCCATGAATCAGTGAGAACCTCTTGAGATCGTCGTATTGATACGTTTTTAGGAAGTAGTTTTTGGAAGTGCAATGATTGACTGAAGTTCCCAAAGCCAACCACACAGGTACTGACAGTCTAAAGGAACTTCGACACACTCATGAGCCGCTACAGCTTGGTCAGCGATTATGTTGGCGACCATTAGTGTCATTCCTGGACAGCGACTTTTAGCTGATTGTGCACCATTAAAATCAGATAATAAAGTGTCCAGTATGAATGGAATCAGAGGGGAAGGTTGTTTGAGGGTAACAGATGAGTCAAACAGGGCTGTAAATCACGAGTATGAAATCTGATACTGATGCGAAAAAGAGCTGTCACAATTTCAGATAGGATATAATGTTTTCCATTACCACAGTCCAAATGTCAAACACAATTCCCTTGCCTTTGCAACCTACATGTAAAAAATTAAAACCAGAGCTGTGTGATTGCGTTATACACCTTAGAAGGATATAGGCATTTTAGAAAGAGGACTTGTCAAACACAAGACTTTTATCCGTAAAACATGGGATTGTGTTCTGTGCAAAACCAAAAACCTGGTCAAAGTTGGCTTCTTAAATGGCTAGTTAATATTTTTCAGGCTTTACTGAATGGATTTGCTAGGAATGTTTATTGTTCTACGATTTTAAAGTTTTAGAGCTCTTTTTCTACTTACATTTTCTCCCAGGCTGCATATTTAACAAATCATTTAGTCATTTTGAGATTTTTTTAAAAATGCTCTTATTAACATCAAGACTTTCAGCTGGTGTAAACAGTGGCATAGTGAGGTGTTGGTTATTTTCATTTATTCTCTATTTTGCAGACACTCTAAGGTCAGTCCATTCATGTGTGTGCCCTCAATGTTTTCTGCCTGCCCATGTGTGTGTGTGTGTTTGTGCGTTTGTGTTTGTTTAGTCCAGACAGGGGACTCTCTGTGTGATCTGAGGCCAGGCAGGGTCTTGCTATGGTTAGTAAGGTCACGGCAAGCCAAGTTACTGCCTAATTAGATTACTGCACACATCCTGCTTAGAGCCAGTGCAAACACACACACACACACACACACACACACACACACTAGTACTACTACATGCAAGCAAATGCACACATGTACACACAGTTCACATGTACGGAAAAGACACAGAAACACACTTTCTCTGTTATCTAGCCTTGTGTGCGTGTGTGCGTGCGTGTGTGTGTGTGTGTGTGTGTGTGTGTGTGTGTGTGTGTTTGTGTGCGCGCGCGCGTGCGTGTGAGGACAGGAAGAGAGTGGCCCCCACTGCAGCTAACCCTCCAAAGGCCTTGACCGGTGAATAGACCAGGAACATCTGCAGGTCACTCACACTCACACACACACACACACACACACACACACACACACACACACACACACACACACACACACACTTGTACAGCCTAAAACAGCGGATATTTCCTGTTCTTATTCTGAAACACAGTGGGTTCCACATGTGTTTAAAGTCTAATATATCCATTTTTTTCCAGCTCTGTACCAAAGCCCTGAGAGAAAAATACATTAATACATTTCTTTACTCTGTTTTTCCATTGAAAATGAGAAAATTCTGGTAATTTTCGGAGAATACCAACGTATTTTTGTCGTTATCTTGAGATAGCAAATCTTGTTTTCCTGTAAAAAGGAGTTATTTTTAAGACACTGTAGAATTCACAAGCAGAATTGAAGATTTACAAATGATAAGTCATGACAAATGCACACACTGAATCAACATATATATTTTTGAACCTATATTTGTGCACAATTTTTAGTCGAATCTCTCCCAAAATAAACCGGCTTACATTTGAACTTGGCCATGACTCTAGATGTTCAGGTTAATGTTAATTGTCCCACAAGGAAGCTGATATTACAATTGATGCATCTTCTACTGTCTGAGGCATTGGGGGGAACTTTTTATGTATGAATAATTTATTTTCAGTTCTATAAGATCATGCTGAAATCAATATTTTGGGTCTCAATTTGCTAGCCAGTAAATTAGTTATCACATCTGGGTCTTCTCCCACCAATAAATTTCTGCTACATACCGTTCCCATTTGTCCCCACTTGCTTGTTTTCTCGAGATGTGATCTTGTTAACTGTTATTGTGGGAAAAAACTCTAGTTTTCCGATCATAATGGAGAAATTTATTAAGTTTCCTACAGGTAATAAATCTAGTTTATTTTATTAAACCATTAGACTGGTCACTGCGGCCAGACCATGACATGCTGCACTGCCATCAGGCTAATGAGGCAAGGCGGGTCACTTTGAAACTCTGGTAGTATGAGCATCTTACACTTAATCGAGATTTTGAGAACAGCAATTTCACAACAGCAACTCAATTGCTACTAAAGATAAACTAGTTAAAGAAGAGCTATGGTTCTCATACACACTTTAGTACACAAATACAGTGTTACAGTCTGAGTCTGAAAACACAAGATGTACATGCCAGTATGAGCTAGATTTGTGTCTCTACTGTTTCTGAAACCCAGACCTGTTCCATCTTTGGAGACCGTCAGTAAGCTTCAAACAAGAGTACACGTATATTGAGAACTACACAGAACTCACATTTGACCGCTACCCCAGAAAATTTCGTAACAGCATAACTTTTTGGGTTATTTTATGATTTCAAAATGTGTAAAAAGTAAAACCCACAATGCTGAAATTCGATAGTTTATTACACATCTACGTAAGATAATTGGGGAGTTTTTTTAAGCTGCAAATCATGATAAGATGCCATATTTGTGTCTCAGTCCAAGCGAAAGGTGAAAATTGTTTAGATTGTCTCCTTTCAGTTAAGTATTTAGAATTAGTTCTCCTTTCAGCTTCCATACATATCAATGCATCTCTTGTACAATGTACTACGATGGTTAACCATTTGACAGCGATTGACCTCACAAACCAATAGAAAGACATTAAATGTTCAAGCTTGAAACGATAAAGCCATAGATGAGGAAGGATCTAAGGAAGCCACGGAGCATCAAAGTACAGCAGCAGCAGTGTACGGCAACAAAAAAAGTGAAAATATATTAACATGAGGCAGACGACACCTGCTCAAGAACACAGTGGCACCAATGTTGCTTTTTCACATGGACACCATCTGGAAGGGCTGAAATGGCTGAGAAGTGACAGAACTGCTCCTATATCTCAGAATTAAAGGAAACCGACCAGTAAGAAGAGGATTTTACACGACCTGGGCCTCAGTTTTTTGGTTTTGATTGCTGCTTTTTAATATAACTGCACGGGTAAACTTTTGTTACTATTTGAGGGTTTGTGTTGTTTCCCTTTTGTCAGTGTGGTTTATAAAGAGAGGATTTCTGTGCCCCTCACTGAGCTGAGTGAGGTACATTTCTCATAAGTCTATTTAAATGAACTTTGCATAAATTACAGGGGAAACTTTGTACTTTGGGCATATAATTTTGGCTCCTTGAGGGTAGGGGAAGTGGATGGAGAGCAGCCAGAGATAAGATTTTAATAACCCCCATCTTTCTGTCCGGTTAAACGCAGCCCTCCCTCTCCTGTCTCGCTTTGCCCTCTTTCTTCATCCCTCCTTCTGCCACATGCTGCAAGACGAGCCTTCCTTAATTGTTGCTGTAATCAGTGTGATTCATATTGCCTCATTAATATGCCTGTTGTTCACACAATCTTCCCACATGTCTCTCTCCTCTCTAATGCATCCCTGACGCCCTGCACCGCTCTCTCTCCATCTCCACACTTTTCTATTTATCTCTCAATCCACTGCCCCTTTCCCCCTCTTTTCTACCATTTCCATCCATTTATTTCTCCCACTTACATGACCCCCTCCCTCCCCCTCCTTGTTCACTGATCACACATAAATTAACATTGAAGGCTTCCGTAATTGCTTATGTAAAAACTCACACTAATGCACACAGCGCTCCCTATTTAACGGGTCTAATTTTATCCCCCTTGCTCTGTATCACCCGCCCCTCCAATACACATGGTTTTTATGCTAAATGATTGATGTCTCACCATACCACATTTTCCACTTCATTAATAAAAAATGGTGTCTTTATTTATTAATGGGTAATATACATATACATGTATTTATGATTCAATTAGGGCGGCGATGGAACTGCAGTTGGGATCTATAAGAGGGAATTTACTGTGTAAGCTTTAAGATCTAAGTGCTTGGTAATGTATCTGTATGGGGGCATTGCTCCTCTCGCCATAGAAGACATGATAGCATTGTACTATGAAGAGCACAGTGCATTAATAAAGCACACACTGTTTAACATGGAGCCACGGTGTCAGATGTGAGGCAATAAAAGTGAACATTATTTAGTTATGAGTAGAAGAAGGACAAGAAGCTTAAGCGGGGGATTTAATTTTAGGATAATTCAACAAAGTAAGGGAGAGTTGTACATTCAACTCCTCACCTCCTAAAGCTCCAGTGAGGTATTTTTGATGCTCACCAAATTTGTCAGTCAGACTTAAACAGTGCGGCCTCGCAAACAAATCTATTGCAATAGACCCTTAACATGAAATCTATCATTTATAGTGAATATTCTGTCTTGTAAAAAAAAAGGCCTCTTGATTCAGTTGCTTGGCTGACTCCTACCCTCTTGCACCAGTTTCGGGCATTTAAAATTACAACATAAAAATCATCCATCATTTCGGTGATTGTCTTATTTGGTTTTGGGTATCTTGAAAGGATATTAACATGACTTTCAGTCTGTTTCAATGATGTTAAAAAACTCCTCACAGGTGCTTTAACTTTAACATATGTGATATGTTTAAACGCTCACATATTTGCTGTATATCTCTGTTAACATAGTCTACTTAAAGGTGTAGACTCTGTACTGTAGATTATCTTATTTGAATATAAAGATTTGTTTCTAAGATTCATATTGCTGATGAAAGCAGAGAGCAGTGCCTCTGTATTAAATACTGTCTACTGTTTAAGACCTACCAGGAAAAAATAAACAGGTCTTTCTTTGGTGGAAGTAACTTAACAAGAAGAAGAAACATTAAGTGGAAATGGCAGTCTTGGCCGGACGTCATTTAACACTAACAGCTGGCTGCACACCAATCACTGAGAAGTTGGCATCCATTCCCATATCGTCATCAGATGCTAATACAGCCATTGCAATCTCTAGGGGGTGGATTAGAGTTATGAGAGGGAGGCTCAATAGAAAACCAACGCACACAGATCTGCACTGCTGACAAAGCACGGCCAACTTTGTGAAATGACTGTAAAAAGCTCACAATAAATCTAAACCAAACGTCCCGACGAGTAAAACAAGGAAAGAAAATATGACAACTCATACCTTGCACTGGCTTGGCGTCCACCAATGGTTCACGTCAAAACTCTTGAAGTCATAAATTGAAGTGTTGCTTTGAATTTTATTGAAATATGCAGGACTCTGTTTGCAGATGCTTCAGGTGCACATCGAATTGATTTTACCCCATTGATGTCTTTATGTCACTGATTTAAAATTTGACTGATTGAAGTTGGTGGTTGTAAAATGGGCCTTTTTTTTTTACCGACATTTTTTTAGAACCAACATGCAATCTATAATTCACTATGGGAATTGAGTAATGACCAAAATATGCAGACAACTTTGTGTATGTGCTACACAGAATACAGCAATGCAACTTATTTTTCTTCAAAAATACCCAAAAGAGTTTAAAATTCCTGATATTTCTCAGAGATGTTGCATAAAACACATGGACAATATGATGTGGTTAAAAGCAGCAGGAGAACTGGGTTTGTTACTTCAGTCATTGTGTAAGACTTTCACTTCCTGAGTTGATCTAATGTTTTTTCAGACTCCTTTCAGTCATGAGCCCTTACAATCCACCTCTCTCTAAAAAGAAACTGATTAAGAGCAAAGAAACCTAACAAGTGAACTCATGCTGGGATGTGATGTTACCAGCAGAAGGTGGGGAATAAAGAGAGCCTTGAGACAATTGAAGATCTTCAGATGAGCCCTTTAATTGTGCCACAAAAACAATGAAAAAGTTTAACTAGGAGGATTTGCTAGTTTAGCTAACCTGAGCTTTGTTGTACAGTTTTGTGTTTGCCAGGCCCTGTGAGCATGCTCAGTAAAGTCCCGCACTAATCAGGAACAATAGGATCCTGTTTGCAGCATCAACTCAAAACAAATACAAAAAAGTAATCATTGTGCGGTGGAATTTGTTGTTATATTCATATAAACCCTATTTTTTGGAAGTTGCACCAAATCATTTCTTGTATTTCCACAAAGCACACTCTTGTTCACACATAAATAACGGGTTTACCAGCCTCGTAAATCAAGTCCCAAAGAGGACACTCATTTGCCTGAGCCGTTACTGTTGGCCAGTGCTGTCTACTAAATTAGCCTTTATTAGCAGGTCTTTTGTGTAAATGTGCGTGTGTATGTGTGTGTGTATCTGACCACTAACCTAATAGAAGTCAGTATAACCCTGCTGGCGGAGAGCGTGCAGCGGCAGGGCTAATAGAAAGATAATGAGTCTGTCCATACTCACGCCTCTATTAAATCTCTCCTTAATACTCTCTCCCTGGAACAGCGGGTGTATTAGTGCCCGCTCCTCTTTTATGACTGCAGCTTTATGAGGAAAGTGAACCATCAATGAATGTTCATGGTCCAACTGAGCTAAATACTCAGCCAAACTGTTTCTGTTTACAGAGAGAGTGGAAAAGTTCATAAAGCAGAGAGCACTTACAGGAGAGAAGGCTTTAGATGTGGAAAAACGACAACACCAGACTTCGTTAGGGAAATTCAGAATATGTGTGCTCCACTGCTCGGCCCTGTGATGCTTTTCTGGTACTGAAAGGCACTAAAACATAGAGTGTAATGTCGAGCAACAGCAAGCCAAGAAAAGATCAGGAAGTTTCAGGGCTAATTTTAAGACAAAAATTGATCAAATAAAGAAATACTGATACAAAATAAGATCATATGATAAAAATATAACTTCAATTCATTTAAAACATTTCAACTTGTTATGTATACTGTTTTAATCTTCCACAGAGTCCCTGACACAGTCTCACCATTTATGCATTTTTAATGTAAGTTTACTCACATTAAAAAAAACAACAACTTTGGTCCGAGGAAGTTTCTCCGTTGTGTAAAGTAAATTGTAAATGCTGCTAACATAGACTCTGTTCTCCTTTATCGAACCAGTTGACAAAATCTTTAATCTCCACAGTATTTTTACTTCAGCTTCTTGGAGTATGCAGTCACTCACACATTCAAATATATTATCAGATAGTAATAAAGCTCTTCTGAAGAAAAAGGTTTATGATGCTACCTCATTTATGAAAGTAGTGACTGTATGATGCTGCAGAAAAACATATCCAGCTCTCTGTTTCTTACCTGAACTAGAGTTAAAGCCTCATTACTACAAAAAATACTGTTGAGTTTCTTTAAAAAAAGCTTAAAGGACAGTTAAATAGCGACTGACAGAAGAAACTGTGCTCAACAGGACATTCATTTTAAAATCTACACAGACTCTTCTTCATTCTCCAGGTTTTCTACATCCAGGTTAGCACTTACAAATTCCAGTTAATGGATTTGTCGCCCTCCTCACCTTCAGCACCTTAGGGATGTAATGTGGCTTTTGTTCAGTGTTAGCGATTCTTCAACACTGAT
The DNA here is from genome assembly GCA_962446985.1 of Xyrichtys novacula. Lineage (NCBI taxonomy): Eukaryota > Metazoa > Chordata > Actinopteri > Labriformes > Labridae > Xyrichtys > Xyrichtys novacula. The sequence continues at coordinate 16,179,647 of OY660874.1, read as the reverse complement.
ATACAGCACAAAAAAACACGCAGACGTATTCACACAATATGCGTCACTCTTTGTGTCTCTTTACAGATGCGTGAATAAAACTCCACGGAGGGAAGGCAAAAAAACACAAATATCCAAGAAGTAAGTTATTTAGATATGTGTTGGGGCTGAGGATAATGTGATGTCACCTCTAATACCCGGGTAGAGACACAACGTCCCTGCCTGTGCCTCTCTCTTTACATGTAAAAACAGCGGAGGAGGCGCATATGAATGACAATGCGGCTTGTGTCAGTGCAGGCTGACTTATTGGGGATGTATAGTGCAGGCCAGGGCAGCTTCATTCACTCCGCTCTGTTATTTACCCCTTTTTTTTCTATTACCAGTGCATTTTTATTGCACACAGAATCGGGGAGATGTAATTGCCTACCAGGTATCTGCTTGCATTATCAGGCCTGGGATGGCATTAACTATAAATAGATAAAGGACATTATGCAGCCATATTGTGCAGATTGTGTGTGTTCGAGTGTGTGTGTTCAAGGGTGTGTGTGTGTGTGGGATGGTGGGTGGGTGATAGGGCCAGTGAGCGCTTTAGAAAGTGTGTTTACTTGTGTGTGTGTGTGTGTGTGTGTGTGTGTGTGTGTGTGTGTGTGTGTGTGTGATTTGATTTATTCAAAGTACACAGCCTGTGGTTTATGACAGATAGGATATACAAATCTATTGTGAGGTTAGAATTAGATATTTGACCAGACAATGGGATAAGCTGCATTTCCAGAAGTGACCCGCATAAACCCTGGGTGTATATGGATAGCGCATAGGTACAGTTTGTATTCCTGTGTAGCATCGGAAGTGCTTTACAATATAATTCATAGTGCAATCTAAGTTTCTTTGCATTAAAAGTAGATGTGTGCTGCGTGCAAACTGCATTTTTCAAGCAAGCCCGGCAGGGAGAGTAACAACAAAAGCAAATGTCTTTTTTTTCTGCTTTCTTTCTTTTCTTCCTGTCTCTCTCTGTCTGCTTCAGTCTGGCTATGTGGGCACAGACAAAGTCAAACTGCTGCTCGCACATATTTGGGCAGCTATTTAATTAAAAGTGGATTACAAGAGTGTTGGGTAAACAAAGATCAGATTAACAAATAGGCCGTCGCTGCTTTCCCATTTGCTAATGCAAATTTGACTTGACGATGGGATTGGTCGTGCAGAAGAACGGCTCCGCCACTCCGACGGAATATTAAGACCCGGTCTGGAGCTCAAGTTAAGTCGGGACGACTCGCAGAAGTTGGCTAAGCCCCCATCCTTATGCCCAGTGTGTGTGTTTCAGTGTGCGTGAATGTGAATGTGAGTGTATTGTGTCTCAAGACAACTCTTCTTTATTTCTTATCTCTAAGGTGTGGCTCTGGATTTGAATGATTCAGTTTAAGCGGCAGATGATTAACTAATAGCGGGGGTTTGTATTTTTTCTCATCAAATCTAAAAATATTCAAATGCAGAATCACAAGTAAGACTGCAAACACTAAATTGGATTCCTCCTCAAACACTTGTCAATCGGTGCCGAGCAGCAGAGTCCTGCACTGTAAATGAGGGGACATCAGTGAGGACAGTTACCACAAGACAAAAGTGAAGACTGGAGACATTTCCAACCTGGACCAGGTACAAAAATGGGCTAGAACAAGGAACATCCAATATCAGTGCTTGTTTCTGCAACAAGCTTTTGTTACGCATACTTTCCATGTTATCTTTGTCCACTATCTATCTAATTAGATGTCACATTCACTCATTAACACTACATTCATACACTGATGGCAGAAGCTGCGATGTAAAGCACCATCAGTGTTGATGAGAGCTGTAAAGGTGCATGAAAAGTACATAAAATCCAAGTTTCAACACAACCAGGGGATGGAAGTAGACCATGCTAAAATCATCTCTCATGATGACAGCAAATGCAAAACACAACAAGCAAGAACTAGAAGGACCTCCACTGATAGTAAGGTCTTCTGCGTAGGAACGCCACTGAAATAACAAGTTGATATGATGCAAGCGGTTTGCTGATACTGCAACATGTCCCACTTGTTAACACATTTGAGATGGTGCCACTCAGATGTAAACATTGCTGCAATGAAGGAAAGAGACACTATTGTTCCAACGCAGCTGCCTCTGGCATTCAAACAGACTTTACCTGGTAATTCTGAGGGGTCTGAAGTTAAAACGCTTTTAACTTTTTTATGGCAGTGGATCTACGACTGTATGTAGTTGTTGAGAAAACATGATCTAAACATGTTGAAGGTGATAGAGTCCCGATATAAAATGCCCTCTCATTGATAATGACTACTGAAATGTTGACGAAAAAAGCTGCTGTTGTGCAAGACTTGTCTGAGGAATCTGCTGTAGCTCTGGTGATGGATCGACATCTAGCGCTACAGAGAACTACTTAACAGTATGTTTTCTTCACTGTACAGAAAATAAACCAAAACATGCCTTCAAAATCAAGGTACTCACTGAACTGGGATTTTTGTGCACTGTTACTTACCCTATTTACACACAGCTGGTTGCAACCAGCCAAGGTGTTTTTGGGTCGAGTGTCTTGTCAGAGGACACTTTAGTATGTGTTCAGCAGGACTTCAGCTTAAGCGCCTAACCTTCCAAATAAGAGACAACTGACTGTACCGTTGAGCCATGGCCGCCCCTTGGTCTGAGTGAGGTCACCTTTGAAGCTTATTATCAGTGGCTGCCAAATTGGGAATGCTGACTTGCCTTTACTTTTTGTCAATCTAACAAAAGGCAAAAAGGTGGAGCTTAGACAGGCCTTAAGTCTGCCTACAATGTGCCTGCCCATCAGCCAGTGTGTTACAAAAACATTCAATGTGTGTGCCTAGAGACAGTTGAGGTTTTCTGACTAATAGGTTTATTTCCAACCAGGTGTTAACAATTTTTGTCACAAAAATGGCTTTTTTGAGTAAGTTTGTGGTTTCCAGTCCATCTGCTTTAAGTGGACACTCAGGGTACTGCAGTTTTTAGTACTTCAGAGCTGGGCTATCTTTATAGTTATCCATATTGGGGCTGATGTGGATTATTTGCCACTTATCATTAAGCATTTATGAAGTGACATATCCCTGTGCCCTTGTAATTCCTTTCCTTAATTTATTACCTCCGCCAAGGAAGTAATGTTTTTCTCGTTATGTAATTCATAATCTCATAGAATTCATATTGACCGATGTTTTAGATGATGAAAACTTGACAAATGGAGAATCATACTTAGGCATTAGATGAGCTTCCTATTCTTGAAGGCCATCATTGTATCTCAATCAAGAATCTAACATATATTTTTACACACCGTACCTTTAACTCCAAGTAGGAATTCATTACATTTTACTGAGGGCCAGGTATTGTGCACTTTTCCAGATGTTCTAATCTGTAAAGCCAAGTCTTCATTAGAAATATCTAGTTCATGTTGCCCTCAGAAATGCCTCAGGCTGAACTCTAAATCTGACTCCTTCCCTTGTATTGGCTGAGCCATTCATGGCTGCCATCCTAACCTCAATCATCGAACCTAAGCCCCCACTCAAACTCTTTGTTTGGCAGAGCCCAATGATGGCCATGTGCGGTCTAGCAACAAGCTCTCCAGACAGGCTCTGTTTTCGGGGCACCAAACTTGTCACTTGTGCTCACCAAAAAGTAATCTGAGTACGTGGGTGAGCCAATGGGAGCAAATGTGATAACCTTCTTGCTGATCTTCAGAGTTTAACCCATGAGTCCATGTGCATCAGACGATTACTCCCAGAATACAAAGTAAACAGGGAGTGCAAGTGTCTCGAAGCTCATCATACATTTGTCCCGGCCAAAGGCTATGCTAGCAGTTCTGTGTTGGCAAGTTAGTGAGCTATGAAGAAACAAAAAGTTAAAATCAAGCTGCTAAAACACTCATTTTATCAAAGAAATAGCTTGACTTAAACCAAAAATTTTATCTATCTATCTATCTATCTATCTATCTATCTATCTATCTATCTATCTATCTATCTATCTATCTATCTATCTATCTGCCTCTTGGTCTTTCTTTCTGCCTTTACATTGTCTCATTTTTTACTTGTCTCATCTCCTCACAGTCAGTGTGTCCCGGAGTTTTGGACATGGGTTGACCTTGCTGTGATAGACTACCTCTGTGTTCATTCCTCTTTTTCAGGACACCTCTCGCCTCCGCGGTCACAGGAGAGTGAGAGAAAAAGAAGAATGAAGTCGAGTCAGAGGAGGAGGGATGGATTTATTGATGCGAGGCTCAGGCTGGGGTCGATGCATCAGAGTCTGGATCATGGTGGATGATGAGGCCTCTGGGTGTCAGGGACGACTTCATACAGTCCGGAGGGCTGTGTATTTGTCCATGCAGCTCTGTCTAATCTATGCATACCACTCTTTTGAGCAAACCTGGCTTATGGGATTTGTGGTCAAAATGTGTCACTTAGATCACTAAGATGTTGACTTACCATCATAGCTACATTATTTGCCCATCATTAATGACTGCTATCTTCTCCGTCCCTTTGTTAAATTCACAAAAGATATTGTACTAATGTTAATCAAGCACAAACACATCTTTAAGTTGTCCTGTTTAAGCTCTTTTCCCTATTGTGCAGATGAGCCATCTGCACCTCCACTCTTCTCTGCACAGAGCTGCCCTGGACACCAAATCTCGAAATTGTGTTTGCACGTTGATGACAAGCTGAGAGAGAGGGGCTGGGACACTTTCAACACTTCAACATGTGTGACGCAAGTTTCTCTATTTACAAGCTTTTCTTTCCTGAAATGAGCCAGTGGGAGCAGCTCATGCATGTTCCCTTAAAAACTATCAAGCATGAAAGCCTCACGCTGTCTTCATAAATGTGGTGTATGGATATATTTGTCAGGGCTGGGTTTCAGACATTTAAAACTGGTTTAACCCCTCAAACTGTGCTGATGTTTGTGATTCTGATTCTTAAAGAAAAGAAGCTCATAAAACAAACAAAAAAGACAAAAATACTGTGAATTTGGCTCTGAATGTTTGCCTCATGTAAACAGCACTTGAGTTCAAGGATGCTATTTGATCTGTAAAGCAATTTTGGGAACATTTGACCCTTTAGTTTGTTGTATAGCTCACAGCCCCAATATCCAAAGAAGAAGTAAAGAAAACAACAACAAAAAAGAAAAAAAAAACATATGATTTGGTGGTTTTGTGAGCCATATGATCAGTTAAGAACCTGGGCTCTTCTACTACAAAGTCATGCTGTTGTTATGCATGCAGCATGTGCTTCTGCATTGTCTTACTAAAATTCGTATGTCAGGTTTCATCTGGCTGCTACTGGTTCAGATTACTCTTTCTGAGAACCAGAGTTTTTTGAGGTTAACATGCTGGTATTGTAGGATCATGGAAACAGTTACAAAATCTGTTGTGGAGTTATTAAAGAATAGAAAAGTTCCTCATCAATTTATTATGTGTTTCGAAATTCCATCCCCACGTCTCTCTGCTGTGGATCACAGAGTTTAGTTAAGCTGTAAGTGGCTCATATGAAAAGGTCAGGGACCAGTGTTGCACAGAGGGAGGGCTTGATGTGTTGAATAATACAGTAGATGATGTTATGAGGGGGGGTACATGACGCCTCCACCCACCATGCTTACATGCTTCGTTGTTATTTTAGTCTCTGGCAGAACAGGGATAGTCCATCTGGGTTAGCTGTAGAGTCACCCTGCACAGTCCCAGAGAGGAGCACCGTGGCTTTCTGCAAGGACAGGACAACACACAAAGGGTTCAGGAGCAGCAGCCTGACACGAAATGCCAGGAAAAGGAGGAGGGAGGGGAGAGAAAAGGAGGACAAGAGGAGCAGAGGAAAAACAAACACAAAAGTAAGCTAGAAAAGTGTGAGGGGAGAGGGTCAGGGCTCAGAAAACTGAAAAAAAAGAGGGAAAATATGGAGAATTTTTTGCAGAAAAATCCTGTTCATCGAAACTTGGGTTCTGATTTTACATATTGAGGAGAGCGACTTTATTTGTACCAACAGCTTGACTCTAGATAGAACAGTTTGATGAAACACGATGTTGACTCTGTAGTTCTGTGTAAATATAATAATAATAATAATAATAGTAATTGGCAACTTAAATACGTTGAATAGCCTTATCTTAAAGAATAAAGAACAATAGTATGCAAGTTGTTATCACAGACTGATAACCCTCTGTCAATACATTATCACTTTCATTTCATGGCAGCTCAATAAATCCATAATGTTACACCAAACATTGAGTTGGAAATGATTTTATTGTCTGAAAAATCCTAGTTTAGTCACCATGAATGGTACTCAACGCTGCTCTTACAGTATCTTGACCACATGAATCTGAGCTGCACACATGATTGAGTTTTTCTAACTTATTATTTTACGTTTCCGTCTTTATTTTATTAAGACATACTTTAATTTTTAGTAACAATTCAAAATACTCACTAAAACTTAAGTTTTTGTCAACAGGCAGAGGTGAAAAGTGCAGGACTCTCTTCATTTAGGCTAATTGATTGGAATTTGATGTGCCTGATCTGGTTGTCTCGGCAACAGTTTGTTCTTCAAAGCAGCACCTTGCTATTGAGAAATATCAGACAGTTGCTACAGAGTATCAACCAATTAGAATCAGGTATTCAACTCAGTCATATAATGCAGTAATTCTCAATATACTATGATGCAGTGTACTGTGTAGATGAAGTTGGACAATATTAGTGATGTATGCTAAAACAAACTTTTATTTTCCTGGTTTGTCAATCTGCTGTGTGAAATATTAACTTGAGTTCATTTAGTTAAAAAACAGTGGGAGCATTAAAAGAAAAGGAAGGAGGTTACAAGGAACAGAAGAAGAAGAAGAAGAAGAAGGTTGGAGGGGACAGAGGGCAGGCTGGGCTACTGCTGCCTGTCATACTCGGTCATAGTCAGTGGTGCTGGGTGTGTGTGTGTCTGTGTTGGTGTCTGTGTGTGTGTGTGTGTGTGAGACCGTTGGACATTAAATGTTACTTGCAGCGGTGTTCCATCCTCACCATTTCATATGTGTGTCTCCGTATGTGTGTGTATTTAAGTGTGTGTGTGTGCGGTTTGGACTGAGGGCACCAGACGGGCAGGAGGGTAATTTGGTTTGGCACTAATGCAGGGCCGAGGATCTTTGCTCTGGGTGAGAAAAATGTCTCTCTCACACACACTCACACATTTTCTACAATATCATCTAAATGTAAGCGGACGGTTCACAGACGCTCTGCTACTTCCTATCGCAAATGGTGAACTTTTAGAGGACCACTGTACATGTTCCCATGGTAGACACAGACTCATGAACTCACATGTATGTATAAGTTTGTGTGGGACTTCTCACTTTCTTATCAGCCTTATCCACACACTATTTGTGTTTTTCTTTGGCACTTCCTAAGAAAGGTTGACTATTGAAACCCCCAACCCCTACTGTCTCCATGCTGAATCACTGTAGTGTCCGTGTGCAACATACTGGACCAAGAATTGTCCCCGATGGCATAATCTGCAGTGTGTGAATGGGGATAAACAGTTCTGATGGCCATGCTGTATGACATTCTCTGCTATTAAAATGTGAATGTATGTAAATGGGTCAGTGTGACATGTAGTGGAGAAATGCAAAACAGTGTAGCAAAAATGTCCATCCCACTGCAAGAGACCAATTCCCTTTGCAAAGCATTCTGAGAGGCGTAGCTGTGCAGTGCACCAGGCTGGAGTTCCCTCTTCAGTGTCTCAAATAACCTTCAACTCACTCCGACAAGTGGTCATGCTAGGTGAACAAAAGGAGGATCTGCATACACATAAGTGGCTCTGAATATGCTGTACATTTGTGTGGTCTGCATACGCGTTTGAGGATCTGTATGTATGTGGATATGTAAAGAAAATCATGATTTAGGTTGGGAAACTGTTGCAGTTTATTTATTAAGAGGTACCAAAGCAACCTGGATAAGTTTGGAAAAAAGAGGCTTACCAAACGTATTTTTTTTGTTTTCATTGTCAGGCTGTCATTGAGGGTAATGGTTATTTAAGTTCAGCAGTTTTAAAAAAAAATAACCTCACTATGTAATGGGAATAAACTTAAGTGGTGCACTTTAGCCCATTCAAAAGGAAAAATGGAAAGAAGTACTTTTTTGTGAGTGTTCGACCATCCAAACAAGGACAGATCTTCAGCGATGTCACAAAGGGGTCAGCTGGTGTGTCAGGTTTTTGAGCTGTAAGGCTGCTCACTCACTCACTGTTTGATGAGAGAGAGAAGAAAAAATGGGCCAGATAAACCCCCATGATTGAGGGTAATGGTTGTGCATTTCTGTGGCTGTATTTTTGTATTTGCATGTGTGCATATGAAGTGTGTCTCTATATGATCCCCTTTAATTTGGTCAGGCAACTGTGTGACGGCCTCACACCCTGTCACAGCAGCTCTTCGTCCTCCTCTTCCTCCCTTCCGCTCACACCACCAGCAGAGTGGTTATAGCTCTCCACTATCACCCTGTTTACACCTTACGCTGCCACCAATTACCAGGCTTTGACACCTGAGCTGTCACCCTGAGGGAGAGTGGGCTGGTGGGTGTGGTGGGGGGCAGATTCACACCCTTGGCCACACTGTCACAGCCTTACCTGTGAAAAGATACACAGAGGTAGGAGGGGCTGAGATGGGCTAAACACATGAAGTGGTATATCAAACTACTTGGAATGCAAACAGGTATTTTTATTTGAGGATTTCAAAGCTTTAAATTATGTTTGTTTTGTTTGTTTTTCAAAGAAATTAAAGGATCAGACCACCATTTGAGATTAAAAATAAAAAAATACCCAACATAACACAGAGAGTGAGTATGAAAGACATGTAGAAAGATATTTTCCTGCCGTTGACCTGCATGCTGTCCAGCTTCAACTATATGCATCAATCCCATATCTGTCCATCTCCCTCTCTCCCCTCTCTAAACCCAGTTCAGTCTCAGACTCTAACATGAGTCTGGTTCTGCCTGAGGTTTCTGCCTGTTAACGGAAGTTCTTTCTCTCCACTGTAACTTGATAAATCCTGTAAAGTGTTTTACTCATGTGGTGGAAGAGGAGATTAAAGTGGGTCAGATCTGATCTTACAGTCTGATCCTGTTTGTTTTGGGATAACACAGAGATGCTGGACAAGACCATTTGTATGTCAGATAGTGCTTTTGATGGGTTTGCGTTCCCAACAGTTGAAGCATCTCTGACAGAGCTGCTGGCCTCACGAAGCCAGTGGATTTTACTGTTAGTCTGTGTGTGAAATCATTCATTTTTTCAGAGCTGGTTCTATAGACACAACACTAACACATTGTTTTTGACTTTCAGTACATTAATTCAGAGCAGATGTCAAGTAAGGATGGGCCTCAATGTCCATATATATAGAATTCATCCATAATGCATGTTAGCCTTAAAGACCCACTCTGATAAAACTAATATGTTTCTTATTGTTTACCTATTCATATGGCATTTTTCTGATGCTACAGGACACATCATGAGAAAGCTAAATGCGAAATTGTGAATCTCTGGCAGACCCAAATGGAAGGTTCAGAAACAGTGAGATTTCATACGTAACCAATCCAAGTTCTGCACCCAGAGCCCCACTATGCAGGCCACACTCTGCATATAGAGGAGAAATACAGAAGACGATCACGGAACAAGCGCGTGCGTTAGCGGGTTGTAATGCACGTAAGAAAGCTAATGATGATATTAACTTTCATCGTGTCCCCAAAGACATAAGTGTCCGACAGCTGAATAGCTCCTATGTTACCTGCCACTTCTACTACACCGGTAATGTTAGGCTGCAAGCTAACGTGAAGACAAGTGTGCAGAGCAGCGCTGTCTCCGCCCACGACTCAGAAGTGAATTGCTAATGATTTACTGGAGCTCTTCAGAAGAGAAGCTCTTAAAAATGACACAGGTAATGTGATTTTTGGTCAAAACTCCATAATCACAATTTAAAGACCACTGAGAACACTTTAAATAGTAAAAACAAAACAAACGAGTGGGACTTTAGAGTAGCTCACAATAGTCTGAGTATGAAACAGATAACAGCACATTGCTTTTTTCTCTGGCTGTAAGAGACTGATAACACCTTGTTTCTGTTTTGCAGTGGTGTGTGCTGCACACAGAGGTGAGTATGGTCCTCTGTGTGAAAGAGTGGGACAGAGGGCTCGACCTGGAGCACAGCTATGATTAATGGACACACACACACAAACACACACCATTAGCTCTCAACTCCATCCGGTACTCAGGTCATGTCTTTTTAACCCCTGTAACACAAAGCACACACACAAACAAACACACACACACACCAGGCCTGTAAGAAGCAGTCAAGCTGTTTGGTACACAGGGGGAGGAAGTAGTATAACCCTCAGCCACCATAATGTCACAGTCCAGCATTAGCTAAAACAGGACAATGTTGGAGAGAGAGAGTGTGTGTGTGTGTGTGTAATGAGCTGACCTGTTTGGTCCACCTGCTCTCCCCAGCTGGCCGGGCTGAGATGGAGTCAGATGCCGTAAATATCTGGAGGAGGCTCCGCTGGGCTTTGCCTCCCCGCCCTCTGTACCGTCTCTCTCCATTCATGTCCTCTGGTCTGTTTCCGTCTCACTTCACCTCTCTCCTCCCTCCATCTCCTCCCCTCTCCTCAACCCCTGTGCTCCTTTCTATCCACTCTCACTATCTCCGTACGGCGGGATGACTGACCTCTTTCTCAACTTATCCTGCTGCATCTCTGCCGTGTTATCCTTTTGACTTCTTGTCTCTCCCCCTCTCGTTTACTCCTATGCACTTTGTCCACTTCTTTTCTGCTCTACAGAGTTAGGTTTGTGAACATTTGGTGGAGTAAATATATGGTGAGTCGAAAGTTATTTTAGTTTCGTAAGGTGACAGAAAGTTTTTCTACTTTCTCATCAGTCAGAAGAGGACGACTGTAAACCCGGAGACAAAGATTTAAGCCTTCGGGAAGACCAAAAGTTGAGGTGGTGTGACTTTTTTGCCTTTTCTGGAGTAACTTTCAGGACGTTTTTGCCTTCAGGACAGCTGAAGAAGAGAGACAGGACATGTCGGGAGCAGAAAGTGTGAGAAGAGATGCAGCCAATGGTTGAGGCTGGAGTCGGACTGGCGATGGCTCCTACAAAGACTATAGCCTCAGTATATGTGGAGTGCACTCAACCAGAAGGCCAAACCAGAGCCCAATCTATGTTTTTTGAAGTTTAGTGTTGGACCACATTTAAATCCAGAGCCCTGTGCTTTAAGAAGGAAAATATAAGTGTTGGTACTTGTCTTATTCACTTGATTGCATGTGCATCCTGCATCAGAAAATCATTACTTTTATTTATTAATCTCTACACACATTGATTGAGAACAGCAGATATTGTTAATCTTTTACAGCATATATCCAGTACACTAAAAAAAACAATACGGTGTGTCAAGATGCCCCCTATACAACTTTATTGAAGCCACACCAACTTTGCCTTTGTCTTATTTGAGTCTTATTTTTCTTTCAATCTGCTGATTGGTATCAAAATTGTATGGTACAGTCTACAATACAATCACACTTGGTTATGTGTACCCAGATTACTTATATGTATTTTAAAATGTAGAATAAAATGGAATATATATAAATAACAGCAGTTTAAAAGTTGAATTGAATGACACTAACATAAATGGGTTTGCTTTTATTCTATTTTAACTATTTTAAGAACAGCTTAGAGATCTGGTTCATTGATATTTTTACTTTATAAAGTTTATGTAATTTCAAATGACTTCTTTCTCTTTTCTGCAAATTTTAATCAAAAATGTCAGGCACAAGATTAAGACTAAAAAAAAAGGGGGGGGGTTGCTGGGACTTCACAAACTCTTTTAAAATGTATTCCTGAAAACCAGCTCTTTTAAAGTAATATGTGTTTTATCTTCAAATATAAAACAAAACATTTTGCAGCTCTGCTTTCTGAAAAAGAAATATTGTGTGAAAGTCTCTTAAGGTGCTAACAACTCACAGCCCAACACATCCACAGCACCTGCAGCACAATGCATCTGCAACTGAATAATCAAACAGGAATAGATCCTCTCATCTGAACACTGAATACCTGACTGAGTAAAAGGTTTACATATTTAACTGTGATCCTGGTTAACAGTACTGCTGCCACACACAGTGAACATGTAAACCATGTATTTAAACCATATGTAGGTTTCAGCCAAATGTTCAGTTAGTTAAGTTTCTTTTGGGGCAGTTCATCAGGTTTGGCATCGATTCCATACCTGTGAATGGTTCTCATGTGGTGTCCTTCATTGTTGAGCACAGAGAAGACAAATGCAGTAAAAATACTCAAAGCTGTGTCTCAATTCAGGGGCTGCATCCTACAAAAGACTCATTTGAAGACCAGTCACACTTCCACGGTCAGTTGAAGGCTGTCTAATTTCAAATGCTGCTTCAAGTTTGGCCAACTTTGTCTTACTTTTCCCAGACTGGGGAAGGTTTGAGTTCATCTTTTGTGGCACGCAGTACCACATAAATCATTGCACGCAAATTCAAACAAGACTGCAGACTCTCAAGCAGCCCAGTAATACCATAAATAATAGTCTGTGATTTTAACCAAGCCTTTTGGATGCACAAATGTTATGTCATGGTTGGATAACGTGTTACTGGGGGCTGCTGGGACTGCTTACTATTGCTACCATTGCAGTAGAGAAATCATCATGGGCTTTCATCAGATGAAAACAGTCTTGCTGCGGTTCTAAATTATTATTGCTTTTCTTCAAAGCGTACACACAGGCAGACTATTGGGAAGTCTTCTATTCTCCATATTAGGTCTACATGATCATGTTGCTGATCACCCCTTGAGCTCACTGAAGTTACCTGACCAGCCACCAAAGCCAACGATACTGTTCAGAAAGGTATTGAGCAAAATTGGTGTCAGTGAAGAGTATCAAAGCTTTTAAACTGGTTCATCGACGTGCTGACCTGTGCACTTGGATCTTAAAACTTTTGATCTGCAACCAATTCAGACTGGCCAGTCTTTACAACTCTAGTGCTTAATCTTGTGATGGTTTACAAGCTAGCTGCCCATTGCTGGGCAACAAAGGTAGCGTTGCGTGACACCAGTGAAAAAAGCAGAAACATCCAGTGACACAAAAAGAGCATCCTCTGTAGACCGGACTATCTCATTCCAGTTCAGCCTGTGTGGTCTGTTCAGAGTAGGAAGACCAAGGATATTAAGTATTATTCCGAGTACCAAATTAAGATAATTAAAAGTTTTTTTTTTGGTTGTTTGTTTTTCGGTGGTTAGCAGTAAAAATAGACCTATTCACTTGGCAGATGAATGGCATTTTGATGAAGCTCATGTATGGCCCAACAAAGACAATCCACCAATGTGGTGTTGCTTTGATTGATTGATCCTTAGAATCCTAAATTAAATTATCCATAAACAAAAATACAAACATTCATACCCATAGACATCAATATAACAAAACCTCTCTTTTGAAGAACATCCCATGATGCAACCTGGAAGCTGATTGTTCCTGGCTTTACACTTTATTTAAGAAGTTTTAAGATCTACAAATAAAAAAAAAAGTTTTGGACATAAGGAAGACTGAATTTGTGTGAAACCAACACCAGGAATTATTCCAATGGCTTTTTTTTTGCAGTAATTAAAATGATAGTAGTGACCATTTATATACATTTCCCCCTACTCTAAAACAGTTGCTGGCCAGGGTTCACAAGCTCTATCTCAAACCTGATATTTTTATTGTTCTTTGTTTTGCAATTGATTGATTCTTTGATTGAAAACATGTTACTGGCAGAGATTACCATGTATATTAGATTGTAATGTGCATGACAGAAAAGATGTTTTTATGACATTTGTATTTTATTAAATGAAAAAAACAACCATACCGTGAGGTTGGCTTTGCACGTTGACTATAGACAGACCTGCGCTTCAATAAACAGAATTTTCATGGAAAAAAAAAAAAAAGGAAAGAAAATAACGACACCAGTCAACCTTTAATAAGCAGCAACCAATCAGCTTTAGTTTAAAAGTTGGTAGAACATCATCTGTGCTGAAATGAATCAGAGAACTAAAGAAACAGATAAAAACATCACTTATATTTTTATTGACAGCAATGCTCACCGAGCTCTTTCCCACCGACCAGTTTTAAAGTTAATATTACAGATAACTGTGTTCAAACGTGTTTCCAGTAATTATTAATGACAAGTGCTGATCAAATAATCAAAATCCTCTGATGCTTCACTGACAAATACCTCCATCTGGCTAAAAGAAGGGTTTTCTGATGGGAAAATCATGCTTGTCAGGTAAAGCAATTTTGAGCCCAGGCTGTCATTTAAGAATATCTTAGCAGTGACATTTCATTATTGTATTAACCATTCAACATGAAATAACACTTTGAAAGGCTGACATTCTTCAGTCATTTCAAAGTTACCAAAATCACGACAGGAAAAGTAAACTTTCACAAAGCGGTGTTTTCTTTACCTAAAACTTTGTCTTTTATTTTACTGAGCTCTTTTTAAAAGTCGGAGCTTGTGAGATCAGCTAAAGTGGCTGATGAAGTTTGAGGTTTTAACTTGTTTCTTTTCCGGACTGCTAGTTTTTGATGACAACCTGGGGGAGTCGTAACTCTGAAAACTTAAGGTTTGAGGATTACACATAATGATAATAAAGATATGCTCGATTGTTTTTTCCCTGCATCAGTTAACTTCTTTTAAGTTGTGTAGGTGCCTGCTCTTTTAAAAGCAGTGAGCATAACATCTTAAAAATCTGGAGCTTTAAATGTTTTATATGTAAAGTCCTTTATACAAAGACTGGTCAATCAGTATTGTGTTAGAGAATGGTTAAAATATTCCATAAAGGATTCAAAAGACCGATTTGTTTCCATGTGAATTCAGGATAACACATCTCAACTGTCTACTTTTAACTTCAGCTCCTCCAGTGTGTCGATGTGATGAGTAAGAACTTAAATACAGGCTCAGGCAAAGCTTCAGGGAAGCAGCAGCTAATTTGGCCAAGCCACAATGAGACCAAATTAAAGAGAAAATTCATACTGGGAAGAAATAACAAATCCCAGGCTAATATTTAAGAGGTCACACTGGGGACGGTCTCAACCAAATCCACAGCCCACACTGGATACACCCTGCAAGCGCACACAAGCAGTTAAACGACGAATCTGAGAGCATGTCCTGAACTGATTTACATACACTATAAAGCCTCGGCTTAAAGGAGACCTATAATGCTGATCCACATTTAATACACCCATTTCTGGCTTCTATGAGTTTGTTTTTTAGACATGGCCGTAACCTGATATCTGGACATGCTATCCCAAATAACAACACTAAAGGACAAGTCGACCTGCCAGCCCTGCCGAAGACAAACCCACCTGAATCAGTACTTTTACATGACACTCGAGAAAACCGAATTATTGCCTAACTGCGATTAAGACGGTACAACTAAAGTGCGTGTAAACACCTTACTGTGACTATCATCGGAGTTATAATCCGATTGTAGTCAGGGAGCTCTGATTAAGACACCCAGATAATGCGACTTGAATTCGTACGTCACGTACGACAAAAACCAACGCTACACGACGCTACATCTTCTTGTTCGAAAATGCCCAGCAGCAGTTGTAGCCACTTCTGACTTCTGGCACGGACCTGTTGTTGTTGTTGACGCTTGTATGGGGTCAGAAAAAGCGCCGCTGAAAAGACGCATATGGCCCCCTAGTTTTGGGGAGGAGGACACGTTCACGTCAATAAATCAATTTTCTCAGCTGTGCATGTTAACGCACTGCATGAAGCATTTCAGAGACTGAATAGTGCTGAATAAGGGTTTTCACAAATGATAGAAAGAGGTTTTTTTTTGTTTTTTTTTTGAGGCTGCAGATCATGCAAAGCCACTGTATAGCTGTCCCAGACTGACATTATGAAAGGTGACAATAAGTACAATAGGTCTCCTTTATAAGAGTGTTTAAAGTATCATTTACAGGTCCTTTTTATGTATATTTGTACCTGCTTTTGTTTGAGATATGGAGTGTGGGAGCAAAGGATACAGAGAGAGGGAGAAATGGAGACCTGACTTGATAATGAATTCAGTTTTGACTCGGTAACAACTGACACAGTTTGGAGGTTGTGTTGGAGACCTGCGTGTGTATGTGTGTGTCTACAGAAGGTGAGTTTGTGTCACCTCCAACACTTGCGATAGCTGTGTGAGGTAGAGGTCCACACTTTCATACACACTTTGCAAATAAAAAGCAATGAGTGTGTGTCCTTGTGTGTCTGCATCAGTGTATGATCACACACTCTTACGCTCAACTCCATCCTCCCACATCCACTCCAGTGTGTGTGTGTGTGTGTGTGTGTGTGTGTGTGCGTGTTGTACAGTGGAGCGAGTGCCTGCTGCTGGTGTGCGCTCAGTGTGCCTTTATGCAAGGCAGGTGAAAGAGGTAAATTGGGCCGTTCCATCATGCAATGCGGGGAGGCCAGGCTGACATGCTGATCAGGTGTGCATGCATAATGGCCACCAAAAATAAGCTCTGTTTTGAATAATGCCCCCCTATTCCAAAAAAAAGAGAGAGTAGAAGAAGAAGAAATGCGGCGGTCTGCTCTCGGTCCGGCTGGGATCTCATCCATCTTAACAATGAATGGAAATCAGAGACAGACTGCCACCGACCGGGGCCTCCACAGAGCCCACTTACATCTCTTTCTCCCGCTCTCCCTCCCTCTCTCTCTCCTCTATCTCTCTATCACCCCTTTATTCTCTGACCCTCTCCTCTCCCTTGTTGCCTCCACATGCTTTTTCCTCCTTTTTCCTTCACTGCCCTGAGTTTTTCTCACTTGAATATATGTATTTTTTATCCAACTTAACTCCCACTTGTCTTTACCTACCTCCTCTACATTGATAGGAAGATTAAAAAATTGTGTAGACACCGCACCCTCACATGGCTAAATTAACTTTTTTATTTGGTCTCAGGACAGAGTTGGCCTTTTTTGACATGCAAGTATAGATCACAGTTTATATAAACATTATCCTGCGCCCTCATAGTAGATGAGGAAACCATGCCCTTGGTTATTTGTGACTGGTGACATGGCCATCCTTTTCAAAGTTTAACACAAGATAACATGAAGCAACCAACACAAATGGCTCCAACATGCCTCACCTCCCAGCAGGACCAAGTATCCAAAAAAACTGACTGGTCAATCATTACTTAACTCATTCAGTGCTACGATCATTTATGCAATTTTCACCCAGTGCCATTGACTGCAATAGAAATTTCTGAATCTTACAGGACCTACAGAATATCTTGTGCTTGGACTAGAATTAAGTGCAATATTTCACAAGAAAGGAGTGATTTTCTTCTTTCACCAGAAAAAAAAGTTAGTCTGTAACCCACTCCTGTGTTTAGTTATTGGCTGCTCAATGCAGCATTGTCATATCATCTTGATTGTCTATTTACAGTATCGATGGCATCAAGGTCCTGCCTCCTTGGACACCAATCCTCATCACTCTCGAGATCCAATTGTGATAGGTCGCTTTGTGATGGCTGGGAGTCGTATTGGCCCTGACGCCGCTACGTAAACCACACGCACTGCTTGCGTCCTCCTTGCCGGGACTGTCGCTAAATTTCGGCTCAGTCTTGCTCACTAGTACCGGCACTGGCAGCACAACGACACACTGGAAAATTATTTCTTTGATTGTCTGCTGAAGATGTGAGGGTCCAGTACTGGGATTGCCACTGGATCAAGAGACAGTAGCACCACGGCCATGGGTGCTGATGCGCCAAGACCGTTTGCTCTTGGCTAATGACTTAAGCATTTTCCTACTTACAGAAAAGACACTCAACAACTAGACTAATGGGCACACTTGATGGCACACTTCTCACTGGCGAATACTTGTTTTTGTTATTGCAACATGGTTATGACGTATTTGTTGGCTTTTCTGCATTCAAAACGACCCCAAACATCAATGGCATTCAGGGCAAATAAAAAAATCCATTCAAATCCGTCATTGCCACTGAATGAGTTAAAGGTTCACCCAATGCAAGGCTTTCTCTCTGTGCTTCAACCAGAGCTTTTCTGGACAATTACTGCCAACTATTGTTGCTGAAAAACTCATGGAAATCATATGATACACAGCACGATTGGTATATCAGCAAACATTTTATTGCATCTCTCGCTAAGCCAGTCAATCAAGCACCATTTTTCACAGTTTGGTAAGAAAAAACTTTAACCAACATGAGACATATTCAGTATATTGGATTTCACTGATGCTCTTGGAGTGAAGAAAACACCATAAGTGCCTTTCTCCTGCTGCAGATCTTCTTCCTCCTCTAGTTTGCTGTAGATAAACATGCAGTTTTTCTTAATTTCCTGGCTGTCTCCTCCTCCCTAACCCGCCCCCTTCTCTCTCTCCTGGGTAAAGAAACGAGCTGGCAGTATAAGTGTTATTCATGGCTTGGACAGAGGGTGAGTTTTATTGCAGGTAGATAAAAAGATATCGTCCTTCTGCTGCTGTCTACATGCACTATGTACACTGTCGTTAATATGTGATGTGCTTCTCTGCAGCAAATAGATGTGCAATTAAGATACTGCAACAGAGTCGCTTTAGCATGAAGAAAGAGAGTAAAATATAAGTATGGTGCTTTATGTAGTACAGTTAGGACAGCTCGTATGTGTGCAGACTAATGTAGTGGTTCTGTTTGGTGTTTGTGCATTTCATGGTTTTACTCCTACTATTGACTTTGCATTGCCAGTAATTATCTCATACAGAGTAGGTCTGGGTAAAGTTTTTCCTGATGGCATTTTCCACCCCAACAAGGAAAAAATAGAACACAGTCAAAACTTTCTAAACTGAGATCATTTACTTTTGGCGTGGGAAGACCTGTAAAAGGCCCTCAACTCTTTCTGGATTGGGTAGAGACTCAAAGTTGTCTTTATCTTTTTAATGCAACATAAACAAATCAAATAAAATTTGCATTGTATAGTGGGTTGGGCTGCAAAAAATACAACTCTTTTTTAGTTAATGTTTTTATTTGGTTTGTACACTAATAACATTTCCCCAGGTCTGTATTCAATGCTCTTCAAAACAACACCCAATGTTGAGGTTTCAATCATACATCCCTTGCCCCTTGAAAATAATGATCATCATGAAATAAAAGTCCTATCTTTAATAACTTTATATGTCCCCTCTGATTTGGAAACCTGCTTTAAAAAAGCAGAGTGTTGCTCAGATGGGCAGTTCCATTAGACAGAACAAGTGCTACAATAAACCTAAGAGATAATCTCACAACATATTCAGTTAGTCAAATCCTACAAGATGGAATCGATCAGCAATGGCCTAATTTTGGCAAAGCTGATTTGACATTCAGGCCACATCCAAACTGAAAGAATTACTTAACTAAATAGACAGAGAACACCAGCAGTAAGACCCATCAATTTACTCCAGGGTGGGATCATGACTGTTCACTAAAACAGAGGTCCCCTACCGACTGGCTGCAGAGTAGATGTTAAAGTTCTCCATGTTATCAGATGAAAAACAGGCAAGACAAAACAAGTCCAAAATACACGTTTCTGTTTTCTGTTATCCATGTCATTTTTCACCACGTCGACTGGTATCTTGTATTTCTGAGGAGTTTTGCTTTGTTTTTTGATATCATGAAATACAATACAGGAATTTTGTTGATCCCCAAAGGGAAATTCATTTGTTTGGAATCTCATGTCATCTACTATTAAGAATTAAGAAGTCAGATGATTGTTGGTACATAAGATCTCATCCTGCAGCAAAGAGAGAGGAGCTGTTCACCACTGTTGTTTTTTTGGTTCATCAAGGTGTTATGAGGTAGATGATCTACGTTCTTTAGAGTAGCCTCCACCTTCCTAAGTGTGCATCTCTCCACCACATCCTCCAGTGAGTCCAACTTGATTCCAATAAGATGAAACTTGAAACCAAACACACAACTTCAGCCGTTTCCTTGAGTACATTGCAAACAAAAATCGCCAACAGTTCAATATCTGGACAACACAACTTCTCCTTGACAGTTAAGTATAAAAGGTTACACCATCTCTGGTTAACAAATAAAGCCAGACCTCCTCCTTTCCTCTTGTCACTAGCTTCAGCATCTCTGTCTCATCTTATGAGAGTGAAGCCAGGTAGATCTACACTGGAGTTTTCAGTTGTTTGGATTCAACCAGGTTTCATTAAAAGGCAGGAGACTGCACTCATGGTATGCTTTCTCAGCCAGGTATTGGGATGGATGATGTATCATCTACCGCCTGCAAAGATATCTTTCTGTCACCTGTAGAGGGCAAGGAGCACTGTAAGGATCATGTTCTATGATTTGTACAGTACCTTCAACACCATACAGCCCGAGCTTCTGAGGGACAAGCTGCAACACACAGGAGTGGACCACCACCTCGTGTCCTGGCTGCTGGATTATCCGGCTGACTGGCCACAGTTTGTGAGGGCTCTTGACTGTGTGTCTGACACTATCGTGTGCAGTACAGGAGTCACCCAGGGGACAGTCTTGGCTCCCTTCGGCAGACTTCACCCACCTACAGAAGTTCTAGGATGACTCCGCCATTGTCGCCTCAATGCCAGTGATAATGAGAAAGAGTACAGAGAACTGAACCAGATCTTTGTGGACTGGAGCCAGCAGAACTTCCTCCAGATCAACACTGGAAAAACCAAGGAGCCAGTGGTGGATTTCCGCAGGTGCAGACCCAGCCCTCCCACACTGGTGAACATTCAGGGGAAGGACATGAGATTGTGGACTACTACAAGAACCTTCGTGTTCACCTAAACTCGACTGGACAAACAACACAAACCTACCCTACGGGAAAGGCCAAAGTAGACTCCACCTCCTGAGGAAACTGAGATCCTTTGGGGTACAGGGGGCACTCCTGAGCTCCTTTTGAGAATCTGACTCTGTCATCATGTCTATCTAATCTTTTAGAGGTTATAAAAACACAAAAAACCTCACAAGAGCTTTAAGAGTCTGCAGACTTAAAAGGTGCACATACTTCTAATAAAAACATTTAGATGAATACTATCTGCAGGGGGGAAAGGCCTTAAAAGTCCTGGAGGGCAACCAGTAAAACATACAGAAGATAAGAAGGAAACTGTGCCAAAATGTTCAGTTTGAAAAACTTTATGAAAGCCGGGAACTTGAGATATTTCTTAATTAATCTTGAATACTGTGCTATTACTCTCTGAGTGGTTTATTATAGGAAAAAAATGCACTCAACAAAGACTGTTAAGCCTTTGCTTTAGTGTAATGGTAAAGAAATGTCAAGGGAGATGAATGAATCATATAGAGAAGGTATGATAGAGCTATCTGGAAGAGCTGTGGGGGGTAGAAAGGCACAGAATAAGAGGAGGTCACCGAGGGCACTATTGAGGAGGAGAAAGGAGGCAAAAGAAACAGAAAAAAAACAAAAAAAGAAGGGAAAAAGAGGAGCCGGCGTAAACACTGTAGCTAAAGCGAGAGAAAGTGGAAGAAAGGAAGACGCAAGCGAGTGGCAAGGACAATGGTGGCGAGGGGTGGAGGAGGAGGAGGAGGAGGGATGGGAGATGAAGTGGTAAAGGATGGAGTGTGGATAGAGAGCGGAGGGGAGGACAGGAGGGAGGAGGAGAAGGAGGTGGCGGTTGCAGTGGCGGTGGCAGGGCGTGTTTCTATGTGTAAGCGTTTCCTTCAGCCGGGGTGATTGAGCACCTCTGCCCTGAACTCTGGGTAATGAGCGGAGAGAAAAAGGAAAACTTCTGCCCTGGAAACTTCCCAAATTATTTAGAGGCTTATGGTGGCGGCAAAAAAAAATTACAATATGCACAATCCACCTTCACGATACCGGATGAAAAATAATGAAATTCTTTGTGACAGCCCCTCCAACCTCTAGCTGTATAATGATTTTTTTTCACCCCTCCTTCTCCCCCCGCCACCCTCCACCCCCTCCATCCTCCATCCCCTCTCTCCCTCTCCCTGAGCCTGTAGTATCCGGGTACATCTGTTTTGCATGAGATGCATAAAATGACAGGACTTAGACAGCCACTGCATCTAGTGACAAAGATTACTGTCAGCCACCTTCGCCAGTTAATACATCATTGCCACTGGTCCGTTCCCTGCCTCTGTCTCCTAGCGACAGCCTATCCCTCGGCGAGGCCCGGGCCATGTGATGAACACCCCCCAACCCCTCTACACCTACTCTTCATCTTACCTTTATACATTACAAAAAAAAAATAAAAGACAAAGAAGAAGAAAAAGAGCAATTTCCAACTTTACATTTTTATTGTATTACCATAAAATATTGGTGGGAGCTCCGCATCGGCACTCATATCGGAGGAATTTGATTCTGGTGGTGATTATGCCGCGTTTAGACTTGTTAATCTGCAGCAGCATGAGAGAAAAAAGTGGGGGCAGAGGTGGGGGAGAGAATAATATTTGCTTTTGGATATTAGTTTTTTCTCCCCATTAGATACAGGACACAGAAACTTTTAAATTCAGCAAGAAATCCAGACAAGAGTGAGGAGAGCAACCTCTTAACATGCAAATGGTATGCATGGCTATCTGATGGTCCACTGGTTAAAAAATGGCTGTTAAGGTTTGGTAGCTTTGGTGAAGCTGTTTCAGCTGCTCTCTGGGTTTCTCTTATTTGAAAAGTGTACATTTCATTTCTCGACAGCGTGGTCCCTAAAATGTACCTGAAATGACCGTGACCTCGAAGAACCACAATCGGGTGGTTAGCTAAAGGCTGGCACATACTAAAACAAATTCAAGTTTTAACCCATTTTTTTAAATGACAGAGACCCCACACATGATGGAAAAGGATGACAGATTTAAGAGTTTTATTCATAAAGTGCAGACACAGACACAAGTCACTTTTTACAAGTCCAAGTCAAATCTCAAGTCTCCGTGGGGCAAGTCAAGTTTCTCATCATGTATAACAACAAAACAAAATTGTATGGTTGTAGAACTGAAAGCTCCCTTGATTTAAAGATATCACTTAATTGAATAATTATCTACCTCTAAAACTATCATTTTAAATATAACTATCAGTGAGCTAAAAAGTAACACAAAACAGTAGGAACATATAGGAGCTCCATTAACCCAGCGCAAGTCTACATGAACTCAGAGGGGGGAAATTCTTTAAAGTCACTCTTGAAAATGTGCGGCACTGAATTGCACAAAAAACTACTCACAGTACTTTTAGTAGCAGCTAATAGTAAATACAGTCATTTCTAAATAATAGAAGAGCCATGACCTTTTGTAAAGGCTCATCAGCAGGACCCCAAACTACAAAACGCGGGTTTTGAATGTTGATGTTTGACACCATATATCAACCAGTGAGTACTATGCTTTTTTGCATATGTCTCAGTTAAATCATTGTGCTTACTATCATTGTTGTGGTTGTGTGTGTTGTGCTTACTTTTTCAATCAGTTAGCCCACTGACCGGATATAAATATGTGACAATAAACAGAGTGCATGCTCTCTTCACACAAGTATTTTTGATCGCAAATATCAGTCTGGTTTAATATTTGGGACTTTAGGTCAGAATAAATCACTCTTTAAACACCTCACACCACAGAATAATCTGGCAAGATAATCTATCTAGTGAGTAGGCCTTTGCTGATTTATGTCAGGAAAGGAGAATCAGCCCAAATTGGCGAGATTTTCCCTGCTTTAACAGCACAATATAATGCGAGGCAGTATGCAGAGCAATAAATAGCTTTAAGTGGGTGTTGGGTGGAATGACTGGGTCACACACATACATAACTTTTACCCAAAGACCAGACTCTGGTGCAAGAACCAGGATCAACATGAATCCGTTTACTTTTGTATTTCCTCTTGTTGCCTGCATTAGACATGATATATTGTTTAAAGGTCATACCACATAAACTTTTGTTAGTCCTTTTTCCTCAAACACAACCTGATGATTTAAATCCTGAGGAGAAATGGTAAACCCAAGCTGAGACTGCTGCACCATTCACAATAAGACCAGAGTGCTGGTACTTCATTTGCACACACATTTGTGATTGAAAATCACTTATCTCTTACAGATGGGAACTCTTTTTGTTATCTTGAGTTGAATAGTTGGCTGCGGTAGTTTAGCCTCTCCAGCCTTAATTAGCTGGTAAACACTCTATGTTCTTTGATGAAGAAAAAAAAATGAAAGGAGTCCCTGAGCTGTTGTGGTCAGATACTGGTTGATTGATTCAGCTAGTAAATCAGTTAGTCAGCCAGTTAGTTGTGGGTGGTTGAATTCTCATACACTGGTAACATTCAGGGTTAGTAAATTCCTGCTAGTTTGTACCAACATAAACTGCAGTGGAGGTACCTGTGTGAGGACACCTAGATGAAATGTACATGGGCGGTGTCCTTCTAAATTTCTCTGAACTATATTTAACACACTGCTTCACGACTTTATCTACAACTTCAATTCAGGCTCAAATATGGTCTTACAGGTATTCATGCAAAAAGATGGGCCTGTGTTTGCCCCCAGCAGTGCAGTGTGGCAGCTTGTGTGTGGCCTGACAGTCTAAAGATTGGGGAAAAAAAAGTCCCCAAATCAAATACTGCTGCTTGTAGAGCCTAAATGACGTAACTGAACTTGACTCACAAGTGTGTTTAGACATCCTGAGTCCCTTTTCTAATGTGGATTTTGGCAGCTGGACAGTAAGAAGACACTTCAGAGAGATTTCAGTGACTAAATCAAAGGGAAACTGTACAAGCAAGAGGACAAAAATAGGATGTGAAAAGTAGAGATGACACGTGGCCCACCCTCAAACCTGCTGGAATTAAACCACTGCCTATAAACCTATTTGATTCTTTTCAAATGAAGTTTCTGCTAGATTATGTTTCAGACCATTTCAAAAATATCCAATGTTAAACCAAGCGTCTTTGTTAATAAAGCACATATTTACATAGACTATTTCACTGTTAAAAGACCAGAGTGATAATCAGCTTTGTGTGTAGTTAAAAAACACTGTAAAATGACACTTTGGTATTTTTAAGTGGGGCTTAATGAGTAAAGTATTATTAGTAAGTGTACTATCCACAGCAAATGTTGGTCAAATCTGCCACTCGAATGAGAAATCGCAGGAAGAGCTGGCACGCAAGCTAGGCTACAATTTTCTGCAGACAGGGTCAAGTTAGTGTCAAGTTAGGCCAAGTGTGTATTAAGTCAATTCAGTGAACAGCCTGTAAAAATTACATTTTTAACAAGCCCTAACATCAGGTGTTAAAAATGCAGTGAGCAAAAGCATGTGTGCAAAAAAGTGCAGTTCCTCCAGTGTCCACTTGAGGCTTGTTCCAAAAGCTAGAGAAACCCAATTAGAGCCCATATCAAAATGTTTTTTCTTCCAGAGGAATGAAACAAATGTAAGAAAATAACCTTGGTCACTAAAACTAATAAACATATCTGTTTGAGTATATTTAGTCCAATAGTTGAGCAATCTAGGGCATGGCTTATTGGACTGTTAGGTTAGCATGTTGTAGCTGTTTCTCATGAGGCGATGATCTCATTTCACCTCTTTCTAGATAAGCAGAATAATTGGTTGGAGATAGTTAGTATGATAACTTGTTTTTGAAAAGATAATATCCTGTGTTAGTCTGAGTGAAACTGGACTTTTAAAATACATGTGAGTGCATTAGTCAGGCTGAAATCACTCTAAAGTGAATTGTAGTTGGACTAACGTACTTAAATGATAGTCATTAAGATCAATTTTCTCTTCCAGATATACACTCAATCAGACTGAAACTGGCCTAAGAATTCTGCACATGCTCCATGGTGTGCAAACTGGGCTTTGTTCAAGCTGCAGAGTTGTAGACTTGTTCATCCCACAAGCCCCTTGATAACCCACTTGAGACGACCATGTTTTATGACTTAAAATTTGAAGTTCAGGCCTGCAAGTCAAGCTGTCTTACAACATATTTGATACTTTCAAGGTGGGTGTGGTGTTGCTGCCATGTAATGTTAGATTTACTGTGTTTAAACTTTTTTTTTTAAGCTTTTCTTTTCCCAGTTTTGTTCAACACAATGAGGCATGAAGTTGTTGGTTCAGACCTGGCTGATAACGTCTACATAGTTTCTCTAAATCCATTTTGCAATTTTAGACATCTTTGCTTTTGACTCAAACTGCAGCACAAACTTAAATCAGCGTTTTGCTCTTTTGTCGAGAACTTTGTTCATTCTGCTTCAGTTTCAGATCAAAGTGTTGTAAAAAATTACAGATGGAGTAATTTTTGCAGATGCCTCGATGAAGACGTGTACGCAGTAAGTCTTAATAGTTTTCATTTAATCACTTACCTGATTTATTAATAACACCAGCAGGTAGTACCAGAACGTGCAAACACACACACACACACACACACACACACACACACACACACACACACACACACACACACACACACACACACACACACACACACAAACAAACACACACTGCTCCCTGCTGCGTGGAGCTCACAAAGTGATGAAACACGACTGAGGGAAACAATTGCCTTTTATTTCTCTCTCTCTTCTTGTTCTCATTCCTTTGTCTTACATTTCCCTGTTCTCCATCGCCTTGGATTTACTTGTTGTTATTGACTCACGCTGCTTTTCTCTTGTCATTATTTCTACCTTTTCTCTCATCCCTCTCTCTTTCATCACCCCACCCCCCCGTCCTCCCCTCCGCTGACATTGTAATGTTACTGCACACGACTTTATCTCGCCTGAAAAGGTGAAGCCATGAATGATCTCTCCAATTTAAAAGCACTCAACCCTCACGCCGCCTGAAATGAATATTTTGCATATATTCATGCAACAATGATTCAATTTGAGGATATTATTTGCAAACAGTGGCTGAATTCTCTGCAGCATTAATAACAGAGCGGCGGGCCGATATCACCGGGATGAAAAATGTATTTATTCTGACATGTTTAGAATGAACCGGCGCGATTAATTAAAAAGTAAACAATAAAGAGCAGAGTCAGATGGAAAAGGAGAGATGGAAGAGTCTGTGGAAAGGTTCATTGACGATTTCTTTTTTCCTTTGGCTCGTTGGAGTTGTTTGGAGGTTGTTTGACCTCACAACATAAATTTCCTGATATCTGAGGTTGTTTTAGAGGATTTTTTTTTTAACCAAATGGGGAAAAAGTTAGCCTGTTCAGAATATAAGAGAAATAATTCATTCCTCAATGTGGAGTTGGGTACCATTTGAGTTTTATGGATTCTGGATTCCACTTTATTAGTTTAAGAGAGTAAAAAAATAAGAAAAATATTTGTCTGTTTTATTGTGAAAATATTTTGAGCTTTTAAGTGTGAACTGCTAGACAGATGTTTCTGTTTTTTCTTCATTTTTATAACACTGGCATATAAGAAGAACACAACAAAAGTTATAAAACAACACTGTTGAAATAGACAGGAGGAAGATATAACAAAAAGACAGTCAGGGTAGATCAATTATCGTCTCTGGTATTGGTTCGAGATGGGTTAAATCTTTTCCCATGTCGAGGTTGGGTCTTTGTAATTCATTAAGCAGAGAGTTAGATCTAGACCTGCTCTTTTGGAAAGTGTCTTGGGATAACGGTTGTTGTGATTTGGCGCTATATAGATAAAGATTGATTGATTGACGACGCAACTGAACTTTCAACCAACTGACTGTTGCATCTTTTTAATATTCAATATTCTAAATTTTGATGTTAATTTTTTACATTAATTTCTTTCACATCAGTTTTTGGTCTCACTAACTACTACTAACCAGTGCTGGTATTATCTGAACTTCAGCGTCTCTCTGTAGTATTTGAAATACTTATAGACATGTTTTGTTTGCCTCACTACAAATGGGAACTCAACTGTATTTTGTACCCAGAGACTGTATAATAACTGGACTCAGCATTGGTGATTCTCAACCGTCTGTTGAGAATCTTTCCAAACAGCTACATATGTGTCAGTCTAATCAGCCATGCTTCTGATTTGTTGATTTAAGTAACTTTTAACTAACTTTGAAACAAAAGTGTTGGAAAAAATGAAAACAAAAAATCTGTCCAAAGGTGTTTTTTGAATCAGTCTATAAACCTGATTATTTTTGCTCTTATAACAGCCTGTTTGACCCGGAGCTGGGGCAGAGGCATTTATGTGAACACGAGATGTCAGCTCAATAAATGAAGAGTATTGCCTTACATACATCCATGTTGAAGTGAATACTTCATCATTTCAGTTGGGTTTCCTCTGTTTTTGCCACATGCACAGTAGTCTACTGTCATTATCTTTTTTTTTAGCAAAGCTTCGCCAAACTTTGAACCACTTGTTAATGTTAGCTATGATATTTTTTACACAACTTTTATGGATGCACTACATCACAAATGATCAATTGTTAAATCGTCACAGCAAAGCCATGCATATAAGCAAAACTTCTGTGGTCTGCAAAAATTCTCACTGTGGTTAAATTTATAAACAATTCAAAACCACAACTCTCATAAAACCACAAATCTCATAAATTTTGGACTGGATCTTGATACCCAAGTCCACTGAAATGAACGGTTAGTTAGATCAATACTCACACGTACCTCAAACCCTTTCTGCAGTAAAAAAATCATTGTTTACAGAAAATCTGCAAAAACTTTGAAACAGTAGCACATAAAATCTCCCCAGTGTTCAAACCTTGAAGGATTTTTCTATAAACAAACTATCTGCAACCCACCAGGGGAGAAATTTACAACACCACACAATTAGCCTCAGCGCTAATTCACAGGTTCTGTCCAGTTTCCTTGTCAGGCAGCGATTGAGGGAGATGGGGATTAAAGCGAGCGCACAAGTGAGACTTTGGCGTTAAGACAAACATCTGTTCACTGTTTTATCTTAGTGATACCCCACAGTTTCTTTCAGATTGTATTCATGCACTCTGATATCTGAACAGGAGAGCTGGCGGTTTCGACAGTCACACCTCTGTAAGACCCACAAAACATAACCATCAGATGAGTATAGAAATCTCATGAGTCATTCAAAATTAATTAATGAAGCAATAGTCACAGTGGTAGTGAAAATACGTGGAAAAATATCTTAACTAGATATGTAAACATCCAGTTAGAGCACCAAACAAGACGCCAGCACGAACACAACATAGGATCACACACAACAACTTTAACCTGTGCCAGGTGAGGGTCTTCTGTTTGAATCATTATGGGCACTTTTACATGATCACTGGTGTCATTTAAAGCCCCTGTGAGGTGATATTAGAGCTGGAGTAACAGACTATAGATAACACTGTTGCCTCTATATGACTTATAAGGGTCAATAGGACCAATGGGGTTATTTTGTTGCCTGATGATGGGTCAGATCAGGAGGCAGCTTATTTTAGGTTCTTCACTCCAAAGCATCATGGTGAAAGTTAAACTGATTAATAACAACTGGTAGAAACTTTGTTAAATGCATCATCTTTAAATTGTGAAGGTCAAATCAACAAAATATGAGTCAAAGCATCTTATTATCAGCAGTTTTAACTTTATAAGCCGAAAAGGACATTGATAAATATTCGTCAAAGGTTTCTTTTCCCAGTTCTGAAGATGAGATGATGATAAATACACCACTGATGAGAAAACATAGACTAATATACACATTGTTTTCATTAAAGAGATGATGGTGAGAAGAAATTGTTTTAGGTAGTCATTCAATACCCATTACATTTTCCACACTGTGCATCTAATCCATCATCTAAAAACATGAGCTCTACATTCCTGTAACAGGCTGAGAAGCTGCGGTGTTCATTTTGTCATTCATCCGCAACAAGTTCGTCATCAGTACATATACCTCCGTGATTCTTCCACATTTTTAATTATAATCTTTTCCTGATGGCGATGACACAACCAGCTACAGTGGCAATGTCAGTTTAATGTTTTCTGTCACTATAGATGTTAACAGCTCTGTTCTGATACATTCAGTGACACGTTAAAGAGGACATTTACCACAATGTTTTGTAATAAGAATGAACTTTAAATTGAGTAAAATAGATGCAGCTAAGAGCGCAGTAATCCAAGTGTCTGTCCAGGGGTGTTTATCGGTCTTGATGTCATAAGGGATTAAGCTGAATTTAACTAAACTGCACAGGTAAGGAAACCAAATATTACACAAGTTCAAGGGTTAAGACTGTGAAACCTTGTTTGTGTCACCCTGATACCAAGTTCTGATTAATTAATTGAATCGACTGAAAGGTTTGGGCTTTTTGTCACTTGAAACTATTAATGGAACAACTGTGATTAAAACTAAAAGCTATTTTAGCTTTTAGTTTTGGGACTCAGAATCAATAGCTGCCAAAAGTAAGACTTGTCCAAACTCTAAACTAGGGGGTTTACATTGTAGCTCTGGCTAGGTAATTTTTTTATGATTATAGATTTCATTAACCTTTTAACTGGTTCAAGGTCATTGAAGTTGGAGAATTCTTTAAATGGAAATGGAAATATCCTTTCATTGAGTTTGGAGCATATTTATTTCGACATACATCTTAAAGCATAGAAATATGATCAGTCTTATATCAGGCTTGTGCCACAGACAACTCTGCAGGGACACTTGTAGTTGGTCTGACAGCTTGTCCTGGTCTTATAACAAGTTGTTAAACTGTAAATGAAATGAAATGATCGTTTTTTCTGTTACTACCACCAAAGAAAATAGGTCTGCTAAGTGTATGTGCAGAATGTTTTCTGGTATTTGACTCATTTTAAAGTGGACTTTATCACCACCTCCTTGCTCCACAGGTTTGTTTGAAGTATTTAGAATTATTTCTGAATCCTCAGAGATATTTTGTGAAGTGAAGGTTGTGGAGGCAGACTTTTTTCCTTTTAAATAGAAAGAGAACATATCAGCTGGAGAAAAATAGCTGTGCAAATACAAGGCATGCGGAGAGTGCTCTCCAGCTGTTTTGTATCCATTTATTGGCAGCCTTTATGGATAAAAAGATCAGCCAAATGAGGATAACAGGCTTGAATGCTGGGAGCAGAGATTCTTGTGTTTTACCTGTAGGTTTGAATATATTTGCCCACTAAAAATGCTCCTTCCAGTCCAAATCTAAGAAGGCATAATATAATTTTGAGCAAATGCAAAATTTATTAAGAGCAGCTACCTTTGTTGTGAACAGATGAACCCTTCTTTTTGTGCACAGAGACAACATGTAAAAGGGGCCAAGTGTCCTGAGCTTCTCTTTATTGCCACAGTGCAATGCCAGGCCAGCACTGGGATAATTCTGTGATTTATGACATTTGATTAAAATCTGGAAATATTGATAGAAAATATTGGCAAATCATTTGAAACGTTTTCTTCACTTGAAGTCAAAAGAGTCTGTCTATATGAACCCTTGTTTTCTAACCTAACTCACCTTGTTAAAGGGTCCTTTTACAGGATCTGACCATCCCCTTCAGCCTTGTCCCCCTTGGTTATCCCCATCCCCTCCACACACAAGCACAAAAGAGATCACATAAGTTATGGAATCTTTAGCTAACATGACTGAGCATGCCCAGTAGGCAAGTAAGTGGGGAAAAAAATCAATAAAAAGTGAGTTATAAAGAGAGGAAGAAAGTAAGCGCCTTAAACGAGTGGAACCAACCTGCAGCTGGAGACAAGTCGAAGGCACTTTGTACATTTTTGAAGCTTGAAACTTGTGTGTATCGTGCAGCTCTCATCGAACACTTAAGCTGTCTTCCTACGTGACTAATTCCATTGCTTGCAACAAAGTCCACAATGTGCAGTCTCTGTGCAACTGTGAAGCTATCATCGCTGTCGCTTTCAATGTATGTCACAGTCGTTGTGAGGTACAAACAGACTGTGCAATCACATCATCTTTGGCACCTGGCAACACTCCTTCTACTGGTCCTTCTTCTCAAATTGAGGACTCTTTCCATAAACTGAACTGTATACTAATGTGCGTGATTAGTGGAGGAGAAAGGTCAGTCTCGTCCTCATCCCTGTGTATCCAGCACTTTAAAAGAACAGGGCTCACTCTCTTTTGTACTCCTCTAGTTAAAACCCATAACGCAAGAAAACACCTCTCAGCATTTTACTCCGCAAAGTTAATCACACCAATGAACAAAATGCAGCTCACTGTTTACATGCAAATAAGGAATAAAAAGTCCATCTTATAATTTATATTTTCTATGAACTACAGTGCTCTACCACCCAGATGTAAATAAGCCCAGATGGCATCTCAAATCATAGCACGGTTCCTGGTTATGGCTAACCTGCCATACTCAGCAGATGAACTTGACATAGTTTGCCCACAGACTGTGTGGTTTTGTGTCTGGCTACTTATTTGTGAATCTGACTGATTACAGTGTTTTCTTACCCATAGACTTGTCTCTTTTAGTCAAAAGTTAAATTTTTTATTTAAACAGCTTGGAAACTTGTCATATCAGCACATCCTCCTGTGCAGCTCCTCCAGCTCAGGCTCATGCAGTTTGCCAGGGAGAGTTTGGTTCAGTATACTTCTCTGAACAGGTACAAAGGTGACAAACCTGGCAGCCCCGCAGTGATGAGACTCCTGGAAGCTGTGCCACAGTGTCTGACTTCCCTGAAAACCACAGTAAGTCATTTTAACATTTCAATTATAAAAGGTCACTATCTCTGAGAAAAGAAAGAGGGCTGAGCATGAGGAGAAAGTTAGGGGAGGAGCTTTTTTTAATTTCCACTCTGAGGAGGAAGTATAAATATGACGACATGTCAGGAAAAAGAAAAACACCAGGCCAGACAGATTTTTCTTTTTGGGGGAATTTTGCTGTTATTTCCCCTCACAGGGTATCTTCACTGTATTTTGGTCATTTGTGCTTTTTTCAGAATGTGACACATTTTTCAGACTTCAAAATCAGTTTGTTTTGGAAAGTTTCCTACAGTCTTCAGTGCATTCCTACAAAGATAACATATATATATTAAGTATACATTGCTTTTGATTGTAATATATATATATATATATATATATATTTATATATACACATATATATATTTAGAATAAAATTGGAGGGGCACCCTGAAATTTAAACTCCAGCAGCATAAGTTTTTACAGAAAAAAGGAAACAAAAAAATCAAAAACAAAACGACAATAATCAAATAAGTGAGAAATACAAAAAGACAGATGTAATAACAGTCATCCTGGTTAACTGTGGAGGTTAAACACGCCACACTTCTTTTAAAATTATCTTTATTCTGATTTTTGTCACAGATATGTGACTCATAAGCTGAGCGATGGTTATCCAATAGTGCCTGGACCAAAGACACACTGAATCGGATTAGTAACAGATACTCTTTTAAACAGTCACTGAAACATTGATGGATTTCTTACAGATACTGCTATGTAATCACCGTTCTTACAACGTTGTGTTTTGGGTGTGGTGTGTTTGCAACACTGAGTTTGTTTCCATTTTATGAGTTCATACTTTTCCCAGTTCATTCACAGATAATTGATTTCATTTAATTTTTTATGTTTATAATCACATTTTGTCTTACGGACAGTGTGTTTTTGAATAACTGCCTTGTTATTTTTCATTATTCTACAGTTTTTGTTTGTTTTCTCGTGGACCGCAGGAAGAGGAGCAACCACCTTATGGAAGCTAATGTGGATCCTAATAAAGAATGAAGAAACAAAGAATCCACTCAATGAAATTGGGGGAAAATTAACATTCATTTGATTTGGATTCACCTCATGTTCGTAATGACGAATATCTAAATGTAACCACTATGGTACAGTAAAACGAAGGACTGATTAGGTTTTGCTTTGTCAGGAAGGGTCAAAATTCTATTACAAGACAAAGATAAAAAAACATTGTTTATTTTTTTGGACAAATCGAGGAAAACAAAGAATACATTCATATGGATATACAACCGGTATTTAACACTCTAATGGTGGACTTGGCTGGATATTGAACCAAAACAGCTCAAAAATGTGTGTTAACATGTATAAAAGAGTGTGTTTTGAATAAAGATGTAGAAGAATTAGTCTTTTGTGATAGTTTGGTGAAAAAAGAGGATACAGCTGATCAGCTAATTTTGCTATTTTATTCAGTCAAAACATTTTTGCAGTGAAAAGATCTAATCCTACTTAGCCTACTAAAGTCCTGCGTTAAGGCTGTGTGCCAATGTGTGTGTGTGAGTGTGTGTGTGGGGGGGCTTTACAGAAGTTCTCTCAGTGTGAATCAGTTTCCTGTGTCATTAGTCTAGATCCACTCTAATGATGGTCCCACTGGAGCGCCACTTCACACACACACACGCTCACATACACACACACACACATGCTGAAATCCAGCCTGCATCGAGTGCAGCAGATATGAGAGGCTGCGGTTGCATATGCGAGCATATGTATGTAAATTCCATCATTTACGGCATTATCTGGAGGAGGTATTGTCTCTCCAACGTAATGTATGACTGCCAGGGAAACATGAAAGAGACACACAGAGAAAGAGAGAGGCTCATATGCATGCAGAGAACCGATACGCCATAACATATAATGACAGTTCCCACATGTGGAAGAAGAAACAGGGAGGCAAATGAGGGAGAGAGAATTAGAGGGGGGAGTGAGACGGTGAATAGTGAGACAGAGGAAGAAAAAGATGGGGGGGGGGGGTATTAAAGAGGCATGCAGAGAGAAAATGAGGAAAAGTGGAAAAAGAGCAAATTTAGGCTCAGCTCATTCGGGACTTTTCAAGCTGAACACAGATTTTTTAGATTAAAGCTTTCTGCTATTTTACAGAGTGTGACCAATTTGAGACTGCAGGTGGAGGCTGCACCGTACAACAACAGAGGTCAATAACACTGATTGGAGCCGACTTTTTCTTTTTTTTTTAAATCAAACATTCCTGTTTGTGTGCAGCTTAAAACATCAGATCATTCTTGAAAAATACATGGAAGAAAAGGGAAAGTAAATATAGAGTGTAAGACAAGGAGGTCAATATGTGTGCAATGGAAAATTCAGGAAGAATAAAAACAAAAAGAACAATGTGGGTGCGTGTGTGTGTGTGTGTGTGTGTGTTTTGGGTCTGAATAAGGAGAAAGACATCGTCTCGCTATGAAAAATAGCTAGGTGGGGGAATCTGACTAGCTCAGCCTTTTTGAAGATCCTGAAGAGAGAAAGAGAGAAACTAGGGGGTGTCCTCCTGTTTTCAGACTTGCATATACACACAAACACATCCAAAGGAAAACGGTCACTGTGATGTCCAGAACTTGATAAAAACCATCTCGAGACTCAACCTGAAGATTTGTAATTTTGCTTATTGCAGTGCGGTTTTATTGAGTTTCACAACTTCTGCTTCAACTTTAGAAATCTCTGAAGAGTTTTAAATGATGCCAGTCTTTGAAAAAGTCATTCTGGTTTGTCTTGGTTTGTGGAATCACCCCATGTAAAGGCTGTAGTCCACTGGCATAATATTAAGTCCTGATGTGATTTTAGTACCTGTCTTCCCCTACTGCATTCCCACATTTCCTCCCTTTTTTTTCCGTCTGAAACAAATCCAACAATAAATAAACAAATGACGCAGAAAAAAAGATGAAAAAAAAAAAAAGCCAAAATGCAAATGTGCTTTAAAAACACTAACACAAACTGCCTCTTACAGTTAAACCACATCTTCTTCAAACATGTCAGCTTCTTGTGATGTGATTGTTTTTTAAAGGCACTATAAGGAGTTTTTAGCTGGCTAAGGAACATATTAAAATTAGTTTTGAGCCTTTTTTGTGACCTTTAAAACCAAACAAGACCATCAGCAACAGTGCTGATATTTTCCCTGTTTAGGTTGATAATGTTTAAAACTGATGTGGGGGGTTAGGTGTCATTGCAGATGATTCTAGCAAGCAAGAGGACCAGGGTTTATTACTTTGTCCATGGCAAATAAAATGGGCAAAACTGTTGAAAGACAACGGGATGAAGGTTTTGTCTATAAACACTACGTCCTATGTTCAGACCATACACCGTATAAAGAATGAACACCGTCTGTCTTCTCGCAGGGTGAAGCCACCGCGAGAACAGCACCCTCTGGTGACGGGCTGCAGTATAGGTCATAAATCCCACCTCCTCCAGCAATCCCTATGGAGCTGTGGACAAACTTTAGACATGAATTATATTTTTTTCTCCCCCTTGTTTGCAATGTTGACATGTAGTTATTGTAAGACTGGTTTGTGCTCAAGTCCTCCCTTTTTTTGTACAGCTTCATTTTTAAAAGTTTTTAGGGGGTTCGTGTTTTCTATGATTGACACTTGATACAGCCTATGTGTGCATGAAGATTGCGTAGCTCACCCTGGGGGATACGCTGATTGAGCCGAGTGTCATCACAGCAACTCTCCCGAGGAATCCGTACAACGCTACTGCGCAAGTGGTGGTTCCAGGACGTAAAGAAAATCCCAGAAATACCAAGAGCAATTTAGCTTCAAATCCGTATAAATATGGAAGGCGGAGCAAAGTTGTCCTTACAGTCTACGGTCCCAACACTGGATACTGCAATCCAGCTCTGTTTTTTTTTTTCATCAAACTCCCTATAATTTGCCAAGAAACGTTACCACAACACAGATAAGACTGTGATGAGCCTGTCTAAAGTAGTTTCAGCCTATACCTTCCTCTACAGGCAGAAATATCACTCCTGTGTATCAACGGTGAAATCAGTCTTATCCCACCTTCTCAAGAAAGGAAATCAGCCTAAAATATTCAATTTCTCTAAAAGTAGAGTTTATTGTGCAATGCAGCAAGCATGTACTAAAGCCTTAAAATTCGTAGTAATTCCTCTACATGTATGAAATAAAATGGTATTTTTCTTTTAGCTGTCTGACAGAAAAAGAAGAAAGAGATCATGTAAAGGAAGCAGAAAATGAAGAGGTGAATATGTGGGAAAGGAGAGTTGATAGTGAGCCTGAGGATAGCATTGACCTCACAGCCGTGCAGACTCATAAAAGGAAGTGGGGAAAATTACCATTCCACCTGTGAATGTGCGAATATGTGATGTGTGCTGTGACCTCCAGTCAGGGAACTATTTCATAATACTATAGTAATGTTAAAAGACTTGTGATGGTGACCACGTGCACGGTCTGTCTGCTGCTCCTGGACTCTTTATAGCAGGACAGTCTAACTGGTTACACCAATGATTATTCTAGTTTAATCATGTGTGCCAGCAAACCAGGTCACTGAGTTTGATTACCCAGAAACAGATGGACAGGAAACAACTAATTCAACTAATATTCATTAATGTTACTCGTTTTGTGTCTGATATGGCATGTCAAAATTTTTTTTAAAAAAAGGCTTATAGTTAATTTGAGGGCAGGGGCGAACAACACCAAGGGAACAAAGTTGAAATTAAGTATAGAACAAGTATTTCATAGCTGCACCTGAGTGTAAATTTAAATATAATGTTTTTGGAGAGATAAAATCCAAATCTTTCTGGTGAGTACTCTGAGGGGAGGATTTTCAACTTTGCAATTTCAAATGATCCACCAATGTCTGCCTTTTTGTAGTTGTTACTTAGGGGGAAAACCAGACATTTTTGAGTGGGGTGGCCAGCTACTTTGACTTCTGACATTATTGTATTCAAAAGATCAAACTTTTCAGAGTCAAATAACCTTGTATTATCAGCTTACTGAGTCTGAATGACTACAGTGATGCCAGTAACTACCTGATTGTGAAACAGCAGTTCCTGATAGCATCTGTAAACAACATGATTTTTTTTTCTTTTTTAACATTACTCATAAAACTTTTTAAGAAAAAAAGTATAAAAAATTAGAAACAAATGGATTTAAGATTCAATGAGTTTATGGCTGACCAGAAAAGAAGGGTTAGAAAGAATGTATAAACTAGTAAGGGATGTTGCAACACAAGCTGATTGAGAGGGACATCAACCAAATTGAAGAAAACAGACATAACACAAAAACAAACTTTAGCATTGACAGAGCTCCGACAGAGTTACAGGACTGGTTGCTCACAGGAAACTAACGGAGGAGACTTTATACAGCTGCTGTTAGGTTTATTTGTAACAGTAAAGTAGGCTGATTATAAGACTGTGAGGAATAAAAAAAGTTAACCGGCCTGCGAGTAGGATGATAAGAATACTGTTGCCATGGGAGAACAGCATATCACTCAATGTGGGGCACTTTTTATTATTAAGCTGCGTAAACTAACCATTTTTACATCAACAAAATGATCTTTGAATCAAAACTAGGCTAGGTTGGGGTCTTAATCAGGATTCTGTTTCCAGGAACCCAATGGCCATCACACCCCTGTCCACCCTTGTGGATGTCCCTATATTTGTGAGGCAGTGGGTGGCCAACAAATCCTACTTAAACTGCCGAGACAGACTATAAAATTTGTATGGTACTTAAAGGTTATATTTTCATATTGTCATGTGCTGGGTGCTTTTCCTCATTTAGCTTGTGCTGAAAGATGACTCACTTCTACAATAGTAAGTTGGGACTCATGTCTAAGAAGTATCAGTAGGAAAATCCCTGAATGTGGTTTGGACAGTCTGACCTCAATGGTCATGCTCAGAGTATCATCACACCAAGCTGGCTTAGAGCAAAAACTTGAAACCCTGGAGTGGTTTTCCACCTTCATTCGGTTTGTTGGGTCATAAAAGATCATGTCAGTCTGACCAAACCATGTGGAAAAAAAATAAATTGGCTAAATTTCTAAACCAATTGTTGATCTTTGTGCATGACTTTTTCTACCCAAGTGAGAATAAAACGGAGGCTGAAGAATGAGATTATATGACTTCTGAATTTTCTCCAATCATAATTCTTACAGCTGCTTTTGTGCTTTGTTGCTCTAAGATTAAATGATTTGTGCCGTTCTTCATCTGTTTTACACTCTCCAAAAAGCACATTTCTTTTTAGTTGGAGATCTACTTGCTGCATGTTTCAGTTTAACCAAACTTAAGCAGCTTTACCACACAGAAGTTTGGCATTTTCAAAACCCATGACAGAGGAACTTAATAAAAATGCACTGCAAAACACTAACATCTCTATGTGTTTGTCTTATTTCTGGTTTTTAAAAAGCGCACTATTAGGTTTATTTGAGTCCAGGAAATGGCTTCTTATGTTAACAGAAATAAGTTTCTTGAAAGGAGAAAATATCTTACTTATAGAACTTAATGAGTAAGTTTTTTTCTTTATTTCATTAGTGGATTCTTTACTTATTTTTAAAGTTAATTTTCATTGGTTTTGGGTAGTATCTGAAAATCAGGCATTTTTCTGGACTTGTTGGGTAAATGTGGTTCAAGATAGGGACGTTAACAGATTTTGTAAACTTGAAAACAACACAAGTATTTACTGAGGTTTGAGTTTTTGAGGCATAATGTCAACTCTCTTTAAATGTATCCATTTTTGGAGTTGTTTTAGGGTTAAAAAGGCATAAGTGAACAAAATTGTTCTTTTGATTTTAGGCCCTTGATGTCATGAAAACTTTTAAAACTACTTTATTATCACCTCCCATTCTGATTATGTAGTATTCTTAACGTATATTAAAGTGCAGACAAGTCAAAGAGTCCACATTCTCCAGGCTGCGGGCCCTGACCCCTTCTCCAGGCCCCATCACAGAGCACGCCATCCTGACATGTTTGCCAGTGTTTACCACTGTGTATGGCACAGCGCTCAGTTCAGACTGTCATTCATACTTACACTGTAAATATGGGAAGCAGTGTAGTGGAAGGGATCTGAAAATTACTCCACCTCGTGCCTCAGTGACGAAATTAATAAACGCTGGCATGGGAGCGGAACGGGTTTTGACAATGCAAGTCTCTCTCCTCTCCTCTCTCATCACATCCCTTTCTTCTCAGCCCTGCTGTCCTATTTTCCTCTCCCTCTTTTTCGTCTGTGGCCTAATAAGGCTCAATTACACGGAGGTTCTTTCATTCATTATAGACATGGGCCCTGGCTTCTCTTTGTGGACTCCTAATAAATACTAACGCAGAGAAATAGCCGGGGCCTGGGCTTACTTATGAACCCGTTAATAACCGGGTGCCGCTGCCGTGATGAAAACAGCTTTCTCAGCAGCCTGTCTGGCCGCCACACAAACACAAACACACAATGGAGAGGGGAGAAAAGAGGGGGCTAGCGCTCTAGTTAGCCTCTGAGACAATGCTTCGGCGAACGACAAGCGCCGGCAATTAGCGCATCCACAGTGCGGGGGTAACCCTATACATCTTTGTCTGTTTCAATCACAAGGAGACGCCACTCAAGGTAAGAATTAGGGCCGAGGATGCCATCAATTTCCCTTAACCTGTTTTATATTGCTCTGTGTAGGTGAATGCATGATAGATTGTTTTTGTCAGCCTATTAAAAGTGGCGTTGGGCGCTTTAACGGCAAAGGTTGGAACATCCCTGGTTGGGTCTGGAGGTGCCGCACATGTATTTGTGTTTGCATCCGTTTGGCAAGTTGAAGAAAAAAAAAGAAAAAAGGCCTCATTTTCAAAATTTATGCCCCTCTCACTCTCCTCCTCAGACCTTGATATTGAATGCATATTACACTTTATACCAGAAAAGTCTTTCAGCTTGCTTCTGTCCATAATATCATTGGCGGATACACCACCCCGCCTCTTCACACAACAGCTCAATCTGCCCTCCCAGAGCCTGTACACTGTCATTGAGAATCAGACAGACAGGCTCTTTATGGCGGTCTTTACGACTCCGACTGAAATAACTGTATTCCCCAGTGGGAGATAGAGTGGTGGTAGGAAATGTAACTGTATACATTTACTACAGTGAGAGAAAGGAGACAGCATACGTAAGATGTCCCGCACTGGTCAATCATAAGAGCTGCATCCATTCAAAACATCCTCCCGTCTTTCATTTCTCTCTATATATCTTAAAGCTTTCTTCTTCATGCATGTCCATCTCCTTCCCTCTCTGCCTTTTGTCCATCCTCTCTCTCTCTCTCTCTTTCTCTCTCTCTCTCTCTCTCTCTCTCTCTTAGGTTTAAACCAGCAGCCGTGGCAGAGATTGCCGTCCGAGGTTGTCTTGCAAGATGAAAGATGGCACGGCTGTGGCGCTCGGGGACGATCGCACCCTCCGTGACACGCACATACACACTCTTTCTCCCTCTCCCTCTCTCTCTCCAACACCCACGTACGTCCCATTCTTTCATTCGCCGCCGAAATGGTCCCTGCCTGGGCTAATTTACATAATACACTTCTGACACCTTTACTTTATTCATCAATCACACCCAGGCAGCTTCTCCAGGTCCGGGCTTTTGTCTGAGCATGTCTGTGGCTGTGTAAGGCAAGGCACAAAAGATTAATTTCACAGCTTTTTTCCCCTTCTTCTTCTTCTTTCTCCATCCTTCCCTCTGTCCCTCTTCCTCCTTTTCTCATCCTTGTCTTCCTCTTTCTTTTGCGTTCATCCCTCTCTTTCATTTCACGAATACAAAGGCTGCAGAATGACAGCAGGCAGATAATGAAAACAACAATGCACGCATTTTTTCCTTTACTCTCCGTCACAAGTAATCGCAGTTTTTCTCCTTCCTTTCTTCTTTCCTTCTTTATTTATTTCTTCTTTTTCATATACTCTCCCACCGACTGCCTATCTTGTATATCCTCTTCCTCTCCTGCACCTCCGCCATCTGTTTGCAGGTCTTTTTTTTCTGTCTTTCATCTTCGTCATCCCTCCGTATACTGTACTTAGGCCGACCACGAACAGATTCCCTGTCAGTCTTCATCCACCTGTCCAACACAAGCGCTCCCTCTTTTTTTATCTACTTCTTTTACGCCGGTCTGTAAAATTTAAATCCCGCTCTCTGTATGTTGTTGGCGAAGGGTTTGAAGTTTTAAAACTCAAGTAAAAAGAAACAACGATAAATCCGCTTGTGTGATTAAAACAATAAACACAGTGTGTTGTTTATTAGTTCCCTCCGTCGTTATCGACCCGCAAGCATGCCTCACATTTCAATTACCTGAAATAAATGAAATAGGGCTTGAGAATCTCACGCTTGTTCGTCGATGGAGATGAGAGGGCAACTGTCGCTCAGATATCAATTTTGAACAGATGGGCTGCCATGAGGGGCCGTATCTCCCTTTCAATTAAAAATCTGAAACAGTCATTGTCTTAACCATCATGCAAAAACACGCAGATGGGTTTTGTTTGCTTCCGTGTCAGTCTGAGCCTTTTGTTTTTCCAGTCAAGACGCACGTTGGGCACCAGTGGACGATTGAGGATGCAGCTACTGGGCGGCTCCCAGCTCCAAGCCGGCTGCAGAAGAGCAGTCAAAAAAAAAAAAAAGGGAACACCAGCAGAGTAAACCCAGGTGAAGAAAAAAGGCTCCACTCTGCAGTGGCTCTGACCTCAGGGTCAAAGCTAAACAAGCATGGAGACTGCACACCTGGGTGTGAGCGCTCCCTCGACCCCCCTCAGTCTTTGCCCTTGCCCACTGCCCCTTCACCCCCCCTCACTCCTCTCACGGTGTGGCATCTGAACCCAGCCAACGGGATAATTAGCCCCAGAGGCCAGTTTAGCAGGACGGAAAACAGCATTTCACTGAGTCTTCTGCACCAAATAGCAGTGGAACTGTGCTGGCATCAACATTGCTTGTTGACCCCGCACTTACTTACTTCTCCTTCTGTTTGTGTGAGAGCAAATGATGTCATGGCCATTACTATTTCAACAGAGGGCAAAGGTCAATAACTAAGACTTACATTAAGTGGATTTTGACAACATTTTCTGCAATTATGATCCTTTTCTTTTGTTAAGTTTTGTTACATTCAAAAAATATATATATAAAAACTGTAGGAAAATCAGATGTCAGTGATCTAGAGTAGAGACCTCCAAGTTTGGATCTTTGCACTGTGCATTCTCGGTAGCCCAAAAACCTTGGAGCCTGTTTAAGGAACAAAAGCTAGTCCAAAATTTGATCATTCTGCAAATCTGTCTTCACGTTGTATAAAAAAGATAAGTCCCCTGGATGTGAAAAAAGCTGTGGCAAACTTTATTCATAATCTCCAACATTAAACAGGCTGTGTCACCCTCATTATAAGACATAACGACATGAATAATTACCTTTACAATTGGAACTTATCAGGTTTACATGATTCACATAAAACCTTGAACATTATTTAAAATTCCTTGTTTTCCAGCTAAAACAAGCATCATGCTGATGTAAAACTGTAAACACTGATGTTTCGTTAAGATCCATAATCCCAAAGGTGAGTAGTGAGAAAGTCGGGTACTAGAATACTCAATAAAATCACTGTATTCTAAGACCTGCTTACTTTTTAGTTCGATAGATTCTGTTTTATTATGACATTAATTTTGGCTGATTTTGTCTCTTTGTGTCATTGTTTTCTAGCAGGGACAATAATCTTATCTGAGCTGTCAGGAGCATCATTACGGAGAAACCACATTAGACCATCTCCTTGATCTTCCTCTTTTATCCCAAGGACTTCCCACTCCTCCAAGCAGGTGTTTAGAAGTCTGGGTTAACACCCCACCGCCGCACACTCATCCTTTCCCCATTGCTCGTCCCCTCCCCTCCATTTCTCCCTGAAGAAAATTAACACTCGCCTCCCACCCCAGGTGGCGCAGGGAGGGGCAGCAGGAATGGAGGGGCGGGGAGGGCGGAGGAGTGTCGAGAGCCTGATTTATCTGAGCCTGTCAGGCCCTGGGAGGCCTCAGTGGGTGTTTGTGTGTGTGTTTGTGTGTCTGTTGGGGTATTTTTTGTGTGTGTGTATGTGTGGAGGGCTCTGGGTGTGTTTACAATGGGTGCAGGGAAGGAAGTGTCTCTCCCACCTTGGCCCCTGGGTTGGCACAGCGGAAGCCCCTCTCTGTCTCATTAGGACGGGTGTGCATGAAAGTGTGTGTGTTGCAGGGGGTGCAACAGTGTGACAGTTCAAAGTGACATTCACACTACCTTCTCTTTCTCCTGTCCTCTTTCTCACTCGCTCACACACACGGACTTGAAAAGAGGGGAAAAGGTGTCAATATGTGACATTAGTCTTGGTGTCTACTGTATATGATAACCTG
The DNA here is from genome assembly GCA_962446985.1 of Xyrichtys novacula. NCBI lineage: Eukaryota > Metazoa > Chordata > Actinopteri > Labriformes > Labridae > Xyrichtys > Xyrichtys novacula. The sequence continues at coordinate 16,135,725 of OY660874.1, read as the reverse complement.
GTGTTTGCAAAGCCAGCAGCCACTAACACACCGGATACTTTTACACACACACACACAAATGCACACACATACAGAGTTCATATGAACTTCCAGTTGACTGTTGTTTCCATTATTAACATGGAGGTGATCATTAAGTGAAACTTTTGTTCTGTTTGCACAACTTTTAGTCTGAAAAAGAGGATTTCAAATTCACAATATTTTAAGAAATCTGTCATTAAATCACACTTTTTGCCCCGATCCCACACTATTAACGCTTCCAGAAATAATATATGCTCCATTTACACTGCGCCAATTACACACTGCTTCTTAAATTCCATTTTTAACCTTACAAAAAATGAGGTTAAAACCTAGTTAGATTTAGTAGATGGTTATCCATAGCTTCATTCTTTGCGCCTTACTCCTGCCCCAGCTCCTTCCTTTTCAGGGAACATTTCTGTTTAAGTAGCACTAACTTCTGCCTCTCTTATGGTTTCATTGATTAATTGAATTAGCAAAAATGTTTTGACTAAAGGACAAATTACATTTTGAAATTATCTCTTTAGGTGGGCATTATTTTGAACAACAAAAACAAAACAAACAAACAAAAAAACTTAAACTTGCAATTGATTTTGTTGAATTTATCACTTGAGGCATTATTGAAATGGGAGTGTAAGTGTAGCCATTGTTTTTCTACAAAGAATCATACAAAGCAAATACTGCTTGCAGGACAGTCTTCCTCCATGAGTGGCGCTGTTAAACACGAGCAACCTGGTAGAATTTTGTGCTGCAGAACAAATATTATTGGTGGGTTGTACTGTCAGTTTGAGTGGCCTTATTGTTAACAAAAGCCTTGTCAGTTTGTGTACTTGGAGTGTGTGCAGCAGTTATCATGGTGTTTTCTGAGTAAGACTAAAGCATCACACTGGAGCGCCAGTCTGAGGGAATCTCCAGCTGCCATAGAGCATCTAGCTCACTCTACACCACCTTTGGAAAGTTTAATTTTTTAGAGTTTTATCAGTAATTTCTGTTAAATTTAAACAAAACTAACTGGTTTTCTTGTATTGAAGTCAGTGTGTGGTAACAGCTAAATGGATAACCAGGTGAAACTTTAGAGTACCTAAAGTAATGTCTACAGTGTAGCTGACTTTTCAATGACTACATTTTCAAGACTTTCCTTTGACTAAAACCAGAGAAAAACTGTAAAGGGGCAAAAAGACTCAACTGTGACTAAAGCTAGGAGTCATTTTTATCAGATGCCTAAGTGTTGTAAGTCACTGTAGTTTACATCGATTGGTCATTTGGCCAGCAGGTATCTGACGTCAACACATTAGATAGCATGGGTCTTGAATATTGTATGTTAAATGAAATCATCATTCGTACCATCAGATTATTGTTGATTTTCTGCTACCAATGGCGACAACTTGAAGAGCTGTACATTGTGCTGGTCCAAGTTCATCTTATAAATTTAATCATTAGACACCAACTTTATCATCGTCAACAGGAAAGGAGAAGAAAGTATGCAATCCTGCGAGCCATTGTAACACAGACTCTGTGTTGTAAAACTCTTGAAAAGATAAGATGTCAACAGTGAGGTATAACTTTATCTACAATATTGTAAAATTTCCTGTTCTTGGAAAATCTCCATTCAATATAACAATGGACACTTCTACTCCTTGCGTCTTTTCCTGTCTTTAGTATAAAGGTCCAAACCTTTCAAAATAAAGCTTTCACACTGTGCGTGAACCAGTCTGTGGTTCAGTTTGGTCCCGACCGAGACCACCTCTTTTAGGTACCTTATATTTCATAGTTTAAAAACTGCTTATTGTCAGTAACAGATAATTGTAAAAGTACTGGTACAAATAAAATGTGCCGATAAGTCTGCTTACTAAATCTCTCTTTTTTTAAAAACTTAAAATCAGTACATGTTTAAAAAGCATCATCTTAAGATGCTGTGTCAATCACATTTGAACACTGACTCTCAAACTTTCATCTGTCTATTTTTTTCCTCTCTCATAACATCCACTTTTTCAGTTTTTTTGCCTCCATCCAATCGACTCCCCTTGTAAGCCTCTAGAGATTTATTGACGTTTATTTTAAGTCAGATTTTAGATTAAAAACACAAAAAAATCAGGGTGTGCAAAGACCTTAGGAGTTAAATTTTGGAACAGAAGTGCCTTGGCATTATTTATGAAGAAAAGGATGATGTGTTTACATCTGTATCCCTATCAGCCAGACTATGTTGGGAAATACTGGCGCATCAGATCATGGACAAAATCCAATATTGTGCATCCATAATTCCCTTGAAACAGATACCGTTTGGTGTCTTTTAACGTTTTTACTCTGTACATGATTTAATACTTTTAAAGCTGACCAGGTCCTTCCTTCCCTTTCTCTGCTGAGACTAATGAAGAGTGGCTTTGTTGGTTCTGTAAGTGGATTTATTGGCTCTTTTCTGAAGGATGAAGATTGGTTGTGTATTTATTTTGCATGTGTCCCTCAATACTTCACCACACTTGAACTGTATCTGGATATTTGAAACCAATCAAAGTCAAATCAATGTCATTCTCCTCACTTTTAAACAGTCTTTTCCCACACTGACATTGTGCAGCAGCGCTTATTTAACTGCTGCTTATTGTTAGCACAGCAGTTATTAACCCAACACCTCCAGTCCGGGCCTTGCAAGTATTTCCTCACATTAGCATACAAGATTTATTTCACTAAACCCATTAAAACTAATAAGCACACAATTACCAAGCACGTGGCGGAAATAATATGCATATCAAAAACGCCAGAGCTGTCATATTGTCCTGAGCGTGTGCCAAGCTCTCCATGCTGACCATGTGGTCCAGGATTATAATAAGACCGGCTCTCTGAAGGAGGCAGCTCCGAGTGCTTTTACAGTCAGAGCTGCTTACTAATTGGACAAACATAATTATTGAGCTCCGAGGAGATGGGCATTGTCTTAATTCGTCATAATCGCATATCCTGTTCTTTGAAAATAATGTGTGCAGTCAATTAAAGGTAGAAGTCGCAGCATATGGTTGAAGAAAATGAGGATGGAAAAAGATATAGACAAGAAAGCTGTGGGAATGTCTCTTTTTAACTGACAGGCAGCAACAATGAAAAGATGAGCGGTAGCGATAGCATAAATTAGCGAGAAGCGTCTCTTTTCTCTTCTGATTTCTTCTTCCAGATGCCCTCTCCCTCTCTGCTCCCCTCTGTCACTTGCAATCTCACTCTCCCTCCCCTCCCAAAACCCGGCTTCCACTCCTGATCTATCTCTCTCTCTTTAAAGATGGGCAGAGTGTCACACAGAAGAGAGGAGGAGAAGGAGGCAATGGAGGAGGAGGAGGAGGAGGAGGAGGAGGAGTAGGCGGGGGTATGCTCTATGCAAAGCAGGGCCTCGGTAGCCAAAGTCGGCAGGCTGAGATGAGGTGTCAGCATTGCACGGGCGCACTGATGTATGAATGCGGCGAAATCAAACGCGTCACTCGACAGACAGGAGGGGGTTGGAAAGGTGAAACCAGCGTGCCGAGAGAGAGCAGCTGTACATCGGCGTCAAGGTGCTACCATCCCTCCCTCCCTCCTTCCCTTTATCACTCTTCCTTTCTTGTCTTTTTTTTTTCTGTTGTATTCCACTTATTTATTTATTTATTTGCCTGTTTTCTTCATCTCTAACTCTGCCGCCGCCGCTGCTTCCCCGTTCGGTGGCACGGAAGAGGCCACAGCCCTAACAAGGTACAGCGGTCACAAAAAGAGACAGAGAGCAGGAACACAGCTACTCAGAAAATATTAGCATATCCCCTAAGGAATACCAACTAAATTGATACCGAATGAACCCAACCCCTCCCTCGCTCCATTTTCACCCTCCCCTCCTCCTCCCCCCTTCCTCTCTTCTCTCTCTTCCAGACCTCTCCCAAGGTGTCACGGTGTCTTATTCATTAATATGTGTAAATCCTTGTTTTCGTCAACACGGCGGACGGTGGGTGACACCGCAGAGCGACATCAGTGGGCCGGTGTTGCAGCCTGACTCTCCGACTCTGGTTCACCAGCTGAGGCTCGTCACTGAGTGATGAGTGAGAAAGAGCGAGGAGAAGAAGAAGAAGAAGAAGAAAAGGAAGGGGGAACTGAGGTAGAGTGAGGGAAAGAGAGAGAAACAGGATATGTTAGCTGAGAAGGTGACTAAATACAGTCTGAGTTGATTATTGAGACTTTTTTGTGATCATAGATTAAAGTGTCATTCAAGACACAACCTCTGAAAGTGTGAGTAATCTTGAGTGTGCTGGGGATCAGCGTGCAGGAATGTACAAGTTGATATATGAGTTATTATCTCCCTGTGTATCTCCTCTACACACCACAGGTCCTCCTCCTGCATCAAATCTGAAGTCTGTCCTCTATTCTCTTAAAGTCTGCGACATTTCAGGGCACAAAAGTCTGTGTTGATTGGCAGTTGAAGGGTCAAACAAGAGCAGGGCGTCCACAGGAGAGTAGAGTTTAAGTGCAGTGCGAAGCCAGTAGTTCTCCAGACTTGCTTGACAATGTCGACTCATTGTTTTGAGGTATTTAAAGCTTCAGTGGGTAATTTGGCTGTCGCTGAAATAATCATTTATTTGATTATGTTAAAAGTTTTTTTTTATTATTTCACATTATGTTTTATACATATAGTTGAAATAAAAAATATTATCCCAAGATTTGGGTATAACTGGCCTGTTTTGACCTAAAAGAAGTCCACTGTTTTCCAACTGTAAACCAGCCGCCCTGTAAATCCTTTGGCTGTTCATGTTGATCAAACTTTAACACTCCTTACTGCAGTGATCTGAACACCATTAAAGCCCATCGTACATACTGTTCTGTACTTGGTGCTGAGCCCATGCAGTTAAACATACAAGCTGTAGTGTTAATATGACAGAAAACTGTGAGACATGCCATATTTGACCGTGAAATGTTAGCATTAATGCATCAAAAAGCAAATCAAGCAGTTTTGTCCTTAAGCAGACTCATGGAGGTATTTAAGATGAGTCATCCTTTTTAAGAGCACATAAGTGGAAACAGTCACTGCCACATTTGAAACCACTTAGTTGAAACAATAGAAGAAGAATGTAATTTGCACAGTTAGAATTAAGTTGTCTGTCTTAATGTTATGTACCGACTCCTTTTTTTCTACATTTTCCATATCAGACGAGCGTGTTTGCTCAGTGAACACTCTGACATATGCTGGACATATTAAATTATAGGATGTGCAGAAAAAAAATCAATTAATGGCTCAGGCTATAAGCAATAAGCTGTAGCCGCTCTGACATGTCTGGATGGAACTCTTGTGACACTAATACATGCTACGTTATTTGAATAAGGACTGAAGGCTTACTCCATTGATTTTATTACAGAAACAGCAAATTGATTTAAATAACACTGCTAATGGGAGAGGCGAAAGTAAAGGTTGAGTAATGTACAAGATGTTCTGCTGAAGTACTGCGGGGTTTCTGTCTGTTAGGAATTAAAGAAGGTACATTTTTAGCATGGACACTTGAATTCAAATCACTGTCCACCCATTTGTGTACATAGAATATATCAAATAAAGTACTGGATATAACTGGTTAAATTTCAATACAGGCTCAAAAGTGATCTGATCGCTCCTATTTTGCTACTGTGCTCGTATCACTGTAAAAGGTAGGTGTCTGTATATCAAGAGTTTGCAGTCACTCACATTAAACCCATGTTGCATTGCAAACAGCTCCTCCATTACCGAGGTTGCCCCGCTGTGAACTCTCTACTGAGCGTGTGCAATCCACACGAGGCATGAGGGATGCGCAGCACCACGCTAGTATGTTAAGATTTCATTTAGATTTCATTCATGTTTTAAAATATCTCTTGCGCCAGGGCTGCATGGGAATATATATTCCATGAATGGGAAATGCCTGGATGCATGCGTGTGTGTGTGTTTCGTGCGTGTGTGCGTGTTTGTGTGCATCCTGGGCCGTAGGACTATTCGTCGACGAACAAGGCCCTTGCCGTTTTCAATTTCCAGAGGTGTCAGCCGGACCCGAGAAAGGCTGGAAGCTGATACATCAGCGCAGTCGCTGGCCCTATTGTGTGTCTTCACTTCATACACTGATACCCAGAAATGTATGAGAGTAAATTCAGAGCTTTTGTCAGAGTCTAACACTGGCAGGTAGCAATAGTGATGGCTGATTCCCTGATTATATTCATAAACAACAGGTTAACTTCTCACCCTGTGCATGGTGGACCCAGATATACTCAGGATGGTTTTCTAAACTATTTTCATTGATGTTCATAAAGATACGTATAGTTGTATTTGAATAGGTGCAGCATTTGTCCAGATGGATGCTTTCTATTCCTCTCTCCCATGCGCTCTTTTGTCCTGGTTTTGCTGAATCTGCATGAGAATGCAGAGCTAGTTATTAGTCCCAAGTTTTCCAAAATAACAGCATGGTCAGTGGTCCAATTCTCAAGAAGTTTGACATTAAATCAAAACCTCACTAAGCATCATTTCTCTCATACAGCTTTTTTATTTTTATAGTATGGTAATAAAGTACGAGGAACGTTATAATTTGATCAGTGTGGAGGCGAAGGCAATGTTGGGAAAACAAAAGGATTTCAGTCAGGAGATCATGGCTCAGTCCTTCGATTTAACCATTAAATCGCCAAAACTATCAAACTGGATTGGACGTTTTGTTTGGGTGCAAGTAGAGTACGTCACTTTCACCTTTTATCTCTTTAAACATGTTGCTGTGAAAGCCACGCAATTTAGCAAAGGCTAAGGTCTTCTTCTGCCGCTTCTTCTTTGTACCTTTTTTTTTTTGGAGATGGGAACCAGCATGAAGAACCACCCTTTCCCCTACAACAAATCAGTGAGCTGGTAACATGCTACCTTTAAATGATAGGCTAGAAGTTAGACATAACCCCCTGAGTATTTTTTGGTCTACAAGAGGTCTAATAGACGTCTGAATGTAGCCTAGATGACTGGTCTAAAATCAGGCTACCACAGGTCTAAAAATGAAAGGCTTTTTAGATGTCTAAATTTCGACCAAGTTTAGACCAAGTCTAAATCTGGGCTATATCTTTACTACACTTTATAATGCTCAACAGCTATCATAATTATTTTGGTTAAGTACTTGGAGATCAATTATGCACCTCACAGTTGCTTTTTGGATAAATAGTTATTGAATAATGGGTTAAAGTGCAACTTCTAAAAATATACAGAATCTAGACGGTTGAAATTAGATCTACAAAAAAAACTAGACCTCTAATCGCCATCTATAATCGTCTACCAGACTACACCCATGACAGAAACAGTGCATAGTCCAACATATGCGAGAACAGCAAATCCTTTGCTACATTTCAGGCCATCTACCTATAAGCAAGTGTATTTCAAGTGTTGTTGCAGCACATACAGACACACGCATGTAATCACTGTAATACACATGCTTTTATCTGTTAAAGACTCTTTCAAACAATCACACAAAGCCACACAGAAGTCAACACCATATTGACATTCATATGTTATTTTCTTGTTATGTTTTCCCTTGTGCGTGTGCACACTCACACACAGGTTCTGCAGCTGCAAACACACATCTTTACTCTTGAATTATTTTCTTATCCAGTTTGTGTGTCTTCACCTTCACAGTGTACCTTCCTCTCTTACATACACATATGAGCACACACAAGCTAACTGATGTCCTTCTTTTTCTGATGTTATGCACAGTGGGATTTATTGTTTGCAGACTGTGTATGCAGTGTGAGAGAGCAGCGCAGAGGTAACAGTGGAGAAAAAAGCAAACGCTAAACAAATAGATGATATGGTTGTAAAAATGTGACCAACAAAAGATTATCAGACAGATATATTCGTGTTGTTTCATGCAGATTTACAGTTGTTCCGCAGACTTTCTCGTCATTTCTTTACATTTTTCACTGCTCCCTCTGTTCTCCTGACCTTGCATGCAGCACCTTCTCTATAAAAACACTGAGCAGGTAATAGATGATGACTGTTATTGTGACCCTTGTGGAGATATCATGAAGCAGGTGTCATTTTAATAACATATACTAGCAGGCATGCTAAGAAACACGGCAGTCCTAAAGCGGCTGGGATGAGGTGTGAGCCCTTTTGTCTAATGGCTAATGCTCCTTTATGAAGTGGCGGCGTATGAAGAGGATGCACGTCTTATGAAATGCTCCTACATGACGACCGCGGCAGTTTTATGTTGTGTGATTCAGAGAGATCGAGTCTCATGTTAGCTGCCTGGATTTCTGTTTATTATATTTTGAAATATGAGCTGCATTGTGATATGCTGCAGTTCTCCATATATTCCCCCAAAGTGGATGTGCTGGTGGGGGTTTTGTTGGACGTGAGAAACCAGGGCTTACAGTCAGGGAAAATTCTTTTTCAGATGAAGTCTGACATTGAGAGGTCTTCATCAAGTCTCAAATTATTCCAAGGCTTTCAAAGAGCTTTTAAAATAATTGATATTAATGATTAATATCAGCACTGGTCACAGACTACACAGTTTTATTTGCATCTTTGGCATAAACTTCTAACTGGTTTAAATATTATCTTATTTACTGCATATTAGGCCACTATGGGTAAAGGGTGTTCCCCAGGGATCAATTGTAGGTCCTACACATTTTGACTTTTATATATCATCTCTGAGAAACAGGCAGATCATCCTCCCTGGCTCTGCACCCATTACATCTAGGGCCAGTTGACACCCTTTTGAACTGTATTTTGTATATTAAGTTGTGGATTGCAGAGAACACTTTTACAGTTCAACCAGGTCAAAACTCTGATAGAGAAAACTGAACCAAAATCGCCAACCCATGTCGCCAACTCATGCTCCGTGTTGTAGTGCTGCTAAACTGTTTACCTTGGGTCCTGGACTATGTCACTTTATCCTAGTTGTAGAAGTCCTGCAAACATTGTGTTTGCTGGTAGTCTGTTGGCATCTACAGTAGCACCAATGCTTTTTACTTTCACGTTAACTGGTCCCCATTTGTAATTATCTGAAGCATTTATCTGCATTATATCTGAATTTAATTGTACCGATACGAGCGATCAGGAGCGTCTGTTTGTGAGCGGGGCTTGCTGGAGCAGAGAGGGAGGGGAGAAGATGAGTTGAGGGGAAAACTGTTTGGGAGGGGTAGTGTTTAGATTCAAGATTTTTCCCAAAAAACTGGCACTTCCTCAGCTCCTGCCTACCACACCTTTAAATGAGAGCTTAAGGATGGGATGCAAAGATCATGCTAAATGGGCATCCCCAATTTATTTTTGAAGAGTTGGACACTGACAAAGCTGCCACATTGAGAAGGTGGAGTAAACTAGCCTCTTGAATCTGCAGAAAGCAAAGTATTCAAAAGTCTTTCCTGACAGACATTTTAAGGACTGTTTTTGAGTGGCCAAAATTGAAATGAAGCCATATTTTGAAAGGACAGAAAAAAATAATGAATGCCAGATGTTCTGATGAATCAGAAAAATACACAATCAAGTGACAAACTCATACACAGGAAGCATCTTTTAAAGAAAGGTGATTTGTTGTGTTTCATGCAGCTAAAGATGCACTGAGTTTGTTGGAGCACTTTCCATGAAATTCATTGATCAAATTTTATATCAAGTAATGACAATTAAAAGTGATTTATTAATGTGCTTTTCTATAAAAAGTTGGAATATTCAATGAGTATATCTGTGATCAATTATCCTAATGCTACAATGTAGACTTGCTTCCAGTACTTTGGATCACCGAAGACGTGTATTTATGTGAACTAACATGTCAGAGAGCAGACGCGTAACATTCCTTCTATAGTAGGCCTGCGTTGTGTGCCCTTCTAATTCACCAGGCCGCAGCTTGAGGGCCCGGTTACAGTGGGAAAGGATTTTATGAGTTTACGGGATGCTGTTTTTACGAGCGGCTGAGGAGAAATAATGGGGTCGAGTGTCTCCCTCCTTCGTCCTTCCCTCGCTCTATCCCTCTCTCCTTCTCCCCAGGCCTCTCCCATTACCTGCCGGCTGGAGGACTCAGGAGTATCGCTTAATAAAAGTTAATCATGAGAAACTTGTTCATTAATTACACTTCAGGCCGGCTGCCTGCTTGCCTGGTCTCAGTTACCTCTTAAGGTATGTCTTCCTTTGCTCTGGGTTAAGACTCTTTGTTTTTGTCTTTCCTTTTATAACCTCTCTGGGTCTTTGCAAATATTGTTGTAAAATATTGTGCAGAACCATCAGTCAGGTAAGCCTTTCCAATTTACCTTGGTAAACATCAGTGTATGCACATGCACAGATGTGCTTCAAGGTTTGTGAAGGCATATAGGAAAGTACAGAGATGATGTAATGCATGGGGGTATATCCAAGCAGCCCTGAAGACATGTAAAATTTTGTGTGCATGATTATCTAAAACTCCTGTCGGTTGACATCAGTAAATCTTTATGAGGTCTGCTGAAGGTTAACAAGACTTTTGAGCCAATGCACACGGAACAGTTCGTCTTTATCCTTGAATGCCCCCAGTTGTTGTAGACCCCCTCTCTGATTTATGCTGATAACACACTCAGTTAGTTTGTCCAAGGTGTGACCTGATTGGCATAGATACAGTAAAATGTATTTAAACAGGGTCTTTAATCATGACAGTGTATTTGTGGTGCTTTTAAATGGTATTACACTACACGACGAGTGCTGGCTGTTCATTCTCAGAACCCACTGGAAACCACTGTCCATTGATGCCTGACAATGAGACAATGTATGTTTACAAAACTAGCCAAGACAATATAATAATAATAAAATAATAGTACATAATAGAAGACAATAGAAGATAATAATAATAATAATAATAATAACAACAACAACAACAACAACAACAACAACAACAACAACAACAACAATAATAATAATAATAATAATAATAATAATAATAATAATAATTATTATTATTATTATTATTATTATTATTATTATTATTATTATTATTATTATAAAGACATGCCATTAAGTTCTGCCTTTTGCACAAGCATGCTGACAGACAGACATTTCTTGTGGTCTGTCTAAGGTGCAGCACCAAGAGTTCAAGTTTGACATCTTTCCAGCAGAAGTTAAAAAAAACTGTTTATCTTGATCTAAGACCCACACCCTTTCTGCTTCCTCAAGATAGCAAAATGCCACCTATGCCTCATTCTCAGACCAACACAACCACAGGCACTAATGTGGGCACAAATTCACTAACTGATGTGTGGGCCCATCTGGATACTGGTTCCATCTTTGAACCAGTTCCAAGTTTCTGAGATTCCTGTTTTTGATAAGGCATGTGAATTTCTGTTTTGCTTCCTAACAGCAACATAAATTGAACTTCAATTTGCATTTGTATTTAAGTAAATGAATCATATCATCAAGCATTTCCCATATATTTCTGTCAGAAATCAGTTCACAGAGTACCCCTCAAACCTGCTTCTAACAAGACCCCTGCTCATTTTAGAGACAAAGGGTGATATTAGCAAGGGAAAAATTGGTTTAAATGCTATTTACTCTCCAAAGCACTTGAATTAAAATCAATACTCAATAAAAAAAATGGTGGAAAATGCTTTTAGTCCACACTGAAACAGTTTGCACTGGAAGCTCAAAAGGGTCTTAGATGTTTTAGCAAGGATGTACTAAACTGGTAACATAGTATGAGCTAGAGTGAGTCTAGAGCAGAAGACATTCAGTGAAGAGGACACTTTTCCAATGTGTGTAACCAATCATTTTTTTGTATCTCCATGATGTGGTCCAACCAAGTCAAGACTAGATCATAGATCATAGCCGATGGCATTGAGGTTGTACGTGGACTCATCATGACCGCAGCAAAGCATCAGCAGACGGGCCGAAGACAAACACAGCAGACAAACAAATCCGATGGCCAAAACCAGCGAGGTTTGGACTCAGCTTCGTCAGAAGAAAGAGGAAAAAAGTCCCCGTCTGTGCTTCAGAGTGAGGTCAGCAGGCTAACCCAGCCGTGACATTACAAAGTACACACAGACGCTCTGCAGAAAAGATCAGGCCTGACAAACGGTTTCATCTATGATCAAGAGAGGTTTAATCCAACACACTGCAAAAAAAGACGCTTTCCTGCAGGATAGTTTAGCTCAGGAAGATATAACAGTATAAGAACTCATCATTTCCAAATGTTTGTGTGGAGAAACTTTTTCAACAACTAACACACATGAAGTGATATACTTTTATCTCAATGTTCCCCCCTTAAGAACCAGGTAACTTTTACTGTCTGTTGGGTTTGGCCTTGCTTGACTTCAGTTCATACATTTTTACTTCTTGAAAAAAGCCGCCAAACATCTTCCAACAATAATCCTGCAGTGAAATATTGCTGTGGTGTGTGGTGGAGTCCAAACAAAATACTTGACTCAGTGTTTTTTGCAGTTGACAGATGTGTAGTTGACACAGTGTTTCCCTTAATTCTTCCAAACATCATTAAGCTCTCCTCACTGCTTCTTTAAATCAGACAGATTTCATAATGACTGGAGAGAGCTGCAAAACCCCACTCTGAGCCAGACTCTGCTCGTATATCTCCCCTGCTGTTTTTATCAGCCAGTGTCGTCAGAGGTGAACTATGTGGTTTACAGCTGAGTTTTAGGCTGGGAGTTCACTTTCCATTCAGAAGTGCTTTATTTTGTTATTTTTATTACCGTATTCTTTTGTGCGTATTGATCTTGATAGAGCTGGTGGGCCCCCATTCAGTTAATGAAAACAGAGCAGAGTGATGTTTCTGCCTCCTACAGCCTAATGTCTGTGCTGACAATTAACCAAAAGAAAAAATCATTTGTTCTAACTTGATGAGAAAAATGTGAACTGATGGCAAACTATATTTAAATGAACTACATTCACAATTGTTGAGGCAAAGGCAAACTCATGAGACTTTGTTTGCTTTGTTTATCCACCTATCCTAAGGATTTACAGACAGGTGAAAGTAAAATGTAAAAAAAGTGAAAGATATTATTTTTATTGCTTGCACAATTATCTTACTTTACCTTATAATTTTAACCCTAAATAACAAAAAAACAACATTTTCTTGTTTTCTTGGAGGATTAATGTAAGGTGGGCAGATTTCTGAAATTATGTGTGTGTGTGTGGGGGGGGGGGGGGGGGTACTTTTTGCAAATGTGTGATAGATTTGAAGAGCTGGGGGTGGGGGGGAATCATCGGCTGTGTGATCACAGACAACTACTACTTCATAGTAGCCCCCTCCCGATGTTCAGAACTGCACGCAACATTGTTTTGTTTTTTTTTTCACTCATGAAATGCTAAAATCAAGGACATTTCCTGGGTCAGCTTTAGCCAATGACCAGTCATCCAAAACAGGGACTGTCCCCCAATATCGAGGACGTCTGGTCACCCTTGATTAATGGATTGTGACAGTATGCAGCCACCTGAACCAGAAGATTAAACTTGTCTGTGACACTGAAAGAGGAGTAGAAAAAAAAGGGTTTATCAAGAGGAAATAGATGAGGAGGTCTGATCATCTGATAAGTTGATTAAACTCAACAGATCTTCACAGTGTGGTCAACCTCTGCTATGTTTAATGTGCAAAGACTGACCTGACATATAGGAACCGCTCCTCTCTTTCTCTTCTCTCCAATGCAAATAAAGCGAGTCATTCATGTGAATTGAGAGTCATTCCTATGAATTAAGAGAAAACATTGTGCGTCCAGATACGTGGGGATTGAGCGAGTAGATGATTTTACCTATGCTTGATGTAAACGCGAGTTAGGAACTGCAAAATATGCCTAATTATGTTTGTACTGGCATTCCTGAATGGGTGTTTATAGAGATCCCTCAACTTTTAGGAACAGCAGTTCTTTGCACTCATGCATTAGTATCAGTTTAGAGCAGGTATTGTTTCCACTAAGTGCAAACTACATTATTATACTCAGTATTTCTTCATGTTTAGAAATAACACACCTTAAAGGAGACCTAACATTCATTTTCACCTTTCCACATTGTCAGCCTGGGACACCCACAGAGATGCTTTCCATATTCTACCGGTCAAAAACTCCCTCTTTATGTCATATCAGCATCAGTTAAATCAAAAGCTAACCCAGTACTTTGACAAAGTAGAATAAATACCAGCAAAGGAAATAATACATGTCATAAATCATAGAATCAGAGCAAAAGAAGGAGACAAAAAAATCCAAGATTGGCCAACAAAGATTCACAGGAGACCGTATAGGAACAAAAAAGGAACAAATTGTAATTACATTGGCTACTGTTATAATGCTACTTAAAGTTTGTGGTTCAGAGCTTTCTTCGCAGGTATGTATTTTAATGCAGTGTGAATTACAGGTGCCACATTACACATCCTAATGCATTTGCAAGGATAAGATTATATTTTACAGAGAAAGGTGAGTAACATCAGTGCAGTGTTATGTATGGCTGAGTGTTCCTGTGGGGTCAAGCCTGTGTTAAATATGCAAAGTCTCAAAGAGTGAAAGAAACTGTGACTGTAAGGATGTGTTGTGTGTCACTGGAACAGTCAGTTCATTAATTCACTGCTGTTGTCATTTTGTGTTATTGGAGGCAAAGCTCTTAATTAATGTATGCAAATAAGTGCAAGATCACACCTTTGCCAAGGTGTGTGTGTTGCATCTATGTGTGTGTGTGTGTGTTAATTAGTGTTTTGAGCGAGGTCCGCAAGCCTCAAAAGTGTGAACTGAAGCTATATGAGCTGGTTCAGGGTGGAAAGTTTCACGCATTCATACACAAATAGTCAAAACTGTTCCTGCTTTTTCAGTGCAAGCTTTTGTTTTTCCTAATCCACTTTTATTTTTTGCATCTGCCTCTCCACAAACAAACACATTAAAACGAGGGGAGGGGGTCACATCACAGGCAGACAAGGTATGAAGCTGCTAGGACATTGTGGGGGAATCTAAAAAGCTAATTTTCCCAGTGGCCTTCTCGCACCTCTGCCCTTCATATACAGCCATTTCCATAAAGTGCTCCCCCTGGGGAACCAACAATAATAAACAGTTATTAGTAAATGCATTATGCCAGCACGTCCCTTTTGCCCTCTTGCCTCTCCTCAATAGCCAACCTACAAACACTGCCAGCACTACCGCAGCACCCAGCCGGACCTGACACGGGGGGATGCATTTGAGCGAGCGAGTGTGTTTTAGTGCGTCTGACAACCACAGACTTTTGAATTCGTGAGGGAATCGGACTAATGTTCATAATAGCGCCGGCCATTACAGCAAAAAGCATTGGATGTTGTGTGCCTGCCAAACGGTGGTGATTTCACCTGATTGCTGGGTGCTTTTAGTTATGAAATCCCTTCACATTGCTTTTTTTTTAATTCATCCAGTTATTGTGCAGTTTCCATTAAAGGGACATAAAGCAAATTGCTCTAAAATAAATTCAGATATTTTTTTATTCTCAATGTTGTTTAGTGATTCAGCCTCTTCAATTAGCGATCTGCGAGTTATCGCCTGTGTAATTGGAGATGATACAGCGGCTCTGTTTGTAAGTAGCCATATTGTGCCTGAAATACAGATGTGCTACTTTTTTAACATTATTTATTGTAATATAACTTATCCAGGCTATGTTCACCATGTTGAAACAAGACTGGTGAGACATGTCGAGAGGGCTAAATGGCTTCTACCAAACATTATGTGCAATTACTAATTTTGATTTGTTTTGTCTTTATCATCACGATTCATGGAAGCAGACATGGACACAAAAACAAACAGCAATTCATGTCCACAGGAGGACATGCAAGGTTTTTTTTTTTTTTTTTATATGTGTGGAGTGGAGTGAGATGGTGAGGGGGCGTCCCCCCCATGCAGATAGAGAGATAGGAGGGGGTGAGAATGGGGGAGACAAAGAACAAGCACTTGCCAGGCCTCTCCAATGTGGGCACCCCAAACAAAGGTCCCTAAGTGCATGAACTTATTTACATCTCTATGTATTTGGGGGCACATAAGGGGGCTGGGGGAGGGGGGTGAGGGCAGGGCGGCTGTATACCTGAATGAGGCTGTCCTGTTGTGGGTCTGATGAAAAAGGTTGGTCGTCAAGGCAGCTGGAGATGCATTGAAAGATCTTGTGCATTTGATGCAAGTGTGTACATGAATGTGAGCCCATTCTGCTTATTATTGGTGTGTTGCATTTGAGAAATAGGCAAATAAAACATTCAAGCTTGGTTTTAGCCAGATTGTAGCCCTTTATGTTTCTCTTTCTTACCTCTCAGTACCCAGTGACTGGGATTGGTTAGTTACATGCACTTACCCTGATGAGTTACCTGATTTAGACTAGTTTTGTTTGATAGATACAAAAATAGAAGTTGTTCACGCAGATGAGTAATGTGTTTTAATCTCTTTCTCAGTGGTATTTCACTGCTTGCTCAGTAAATACCGGATTTTACTGGTAATTGGATAAGGCCAAGCAGGATAATTGGTTATATATTATCTCCAGGACAGAGGTGAGACAAAAACATTATTTGCAGGGAATGTCACAAAAGAAGAAAAATGTTTGAGATTTTTGTTTTTGTTCTAAATCTGGGTCCACTCTGTCCAGGTTTCACTTTTTCCCCCTGTAAACTATCAACACACTAAATAAGGATTTATGCTGAATTTTAATTACTTAACCTAGAGCAGTAATCTAACAATTCAGGCAGAGTTGGGACCTTAAATTATACCCACCATTTCAGACATAGTGAGTGTTACAGAGTGTCTTAAAGCTGAATAAAGATCGACCCAACAACAAAAAACCATGTTTCATGTCTTGTTCAACCTCTATTTGTGTTGTTAGAAATAAATAAAACACCTCGTCAAAGATGTTGACTTGACATGCGACGGTACGGCGATAGTTTATTTCAGCTAACGTAAGCTAAAGTAAAGTCGTTAGCTCACATCATAGCTTTCATATATATGAGAGTGTGTTAGCTTTAACATCTGAGAAGCTTTAAACAAATACAGGTATTCTCTTCGCACCATTGGCCAGCTCATACTGATGTTCACCGGCATGTAGACCAGTATCAGCCAGCACCTTAAAAAGAAATGCTGTAATTTAAAATGTTTTCCATCTGTGACAGATGTGCCTAATCACATTCCTTTTTTTTTTTTTAGATGGTGACTCAGGAGCACTGCTTCAGCATATTTGTAAACAACCAAGATGGCAGCTTCTATGATAGAAGGTCTGTTGAATCCACAATTCAACTCCCGACATTTTTAAATAAACCTGAAGATGTACTTCCATTAAACACACTAAAACCCCTTTTTCAGGCACGTTTCCCTTGTATTGTTCCTCTTGTAGCTCTGATCTACAGTCATAAAACAAAGCTTTGAGAACATCACTGTGAATTTTGGTGGAAATTGTGACCCTGGAGTACATGGACATTGAGTTGACTACATCAGAAACACAGGCTGCATACTTTGCAACATCACTGTATTGGTAAAAATGCCCCAGTGTTTGAAAGCAGAGCTCTAAACCTGCTGGGAGATTTAACTTTTGCAAGAATTTACAGTAATATTAAACTGTCATGTGACCCGACAGCATAAGTAGACACAAAAAGGAAAAGCGACCAAAAAATAAACAGGGTTCAAGAGGTTAATACAAATCTAAGAGGGAAAAAAGACAGAGGAGAAGAGGGGAACAGACAGTTCCCATAAATGAATGAAAGTCAGGGAGGCAGAGGGAGGCGGAGCGCTCTAATTTGTACATGGCTGCTAAGTAAGGAGGGCAGGCTAATTACTGGCTGAACAGGGCAGGCACAGGCTGCTCATGTCAAAAAGGACAGAGCCACTTATTAGGCATCAAAGTACATTCATATCACAGCACAAAGGAGATGGGGGTCGAGGGGACGAGAGAGAGGGGTACAGCATGTGTAAATGGAGCAGGGGGTGGGGGTTAGCTAATGAATGTCGTTGAGAGGTGCATTATGGGACCCTCTCTGCCGGCCTGGTGCTGTTTGGGAGCAGGAATGGCACATGGACCACTTTGATTGTGTTCAAAGAAGAAGCAGAGGAGACGAACAAGGGGAGAGAAATGGAGGAAGGATTCAGATGAGGCGTATCGAGAAAGTGACAGGAAGTTCAGGTGTCTCAACATAAAAGAGTCTGCATCATCTGCTGTCGTAGGGTCAGTGAAGTCCAGTGGTAGCTGTTGTATTCAGAGGATGGACAAAATAAAGATGGCTGTATTTCTAAATGTGTGAGTAGAGAGAAAAAACGTCTGAAACCACTGCAAGGGGGTAAAATAAATATTTCCTGATGGACAGAACTAGATATAAGAGGCATCCCTTTGTCCACAAGGGGCATCAAAACTTACATGAACCGAAACTTCTCCAGAGCAGCTTTAAAGTTTATAGTAAAGCGTACTTTTTTCAACATGTTGTCAATTCTTTGGTTTTACACTCATTCACAGCAGTAGATATTAGAGCTGCAGCTATTGAATATTTTCGTAATCATAAAATTCGTAAAACAGCGTTGCCAATTCCTCAGCAAGGAAAGTCACTAGGTTGGCAGCACTGCAAGAAAAGCCCGTTTCATTATTCGAGGCAGAGAAAATTCCTCGATCATTATTTGTAATCGAGGTACTCGAGGTATCCGAGGAATCGTTTCAATCCCAGTAGATACGTATATGCATGGAATTTCCTTTTAGTGGCCTTGTTTGTTTTTCTGGGTCACTGAAGGCATCACTTTAATATCTTTCTGTTTCATAACTAGCAAAAAACAGAAGCTCTGAGTACAATTTGTTACCCTCTGTTAGAAAATTAGGCTCCAAGTGTGTGGTGGGATGACATTTGTCAAATTTAGGCCTTCGGACTGAACACAGAGCCAGTAATCATAATCCTTTCTGAACAAATTGAAGGACTTTGGTACATCCTGGTGCTGTTTAAACTGGCAGCTTTGTGGTGGTATCATGTGCCACAGTGACGCTTGAGCAGGGACTCTCCCAAACAGAAGGAGGTACAAAACTACCGGGAAGCAGCGCAAGAGGCCACCGGGGTCAGCCACAGAACTGCCCTGAAAGTAAACACACAGTGGTGAACCTGTAACCAAACACAGTCAGAACACGGCAGGGAACATGCAGACGCTCATCAGCAGCTGATCATATCAGGCCAATACAAACAGAAAACATCTATAACAGAGTCCGATTTGACTTATAGTTGAGAAAAGCCTCACGCTGCAGTAGTTAAACTAACTACATATCACAATTTTGTTCAAACAGGGATAAAGACAGAAAGAGGAAAGTTTTTTTAATCTCGCATCCGGTGGCAATGCTGTGGGAAGAGGATCATAAAGTGCAGCTTCCATCCCAGCATCCTACATTTGCAGTATATGAACCCCGAGAACCAGAGGAACCAATAAATTGTGAAGCTGAACCTCGAGCAGCTCACACCCGGCCTGGGCTGGCACAGGATGAAAGGCCAACAAGGAATTCTTGGTCTAACCACACACACATACTCAACTATGGCTCACCTCCCACAAGCCCCCTGCCTGGACCCTGGCCCTCAGCCCAGCGCCTATGGAGCGTTTATTAGAGAGGAGATGGAGGGCCATGTGCTGTGGCCCTGGCTGGAGGAATGCGCCTGGTCAACAGTAGATTACAGTGTAGCAGTATCAGAGAGGAAGGTACTGATTTGTGCTGTGCTATGTATGTTTGCAAGTGTGTTTGTGCACAAGATTTCAACTCATATGCCTTAATGATAGTGGGGATAGTGAGGGTTTTTGCTGTTGGGTGTGTCCTCATGCATGCTCAAGATTCAAGAAAAAATGTCACACATGTATGTCCATGTGCCCATAAATCTGAGTCTTAGCTGTTAAGTACTACACATACTCTTTGTATGTTGGCATTAGTGTGTGCTTGCATCTAAACTGTGTTGGTCTAAGCATGCACACTGTCCATTCTCATGTAGAGCAAAATGATAGCCAATCTGGAAGCAAACTGACCAAAGAACCGCAAGAGATTCTCTGAGATTTCTGATAATGACAGTCTGGACTTATCATTACTCAATTTGGGTGAGGTCTCCGATGTTTGTCAAAATCGTATATGTTTGTCAAAATTGTTTGATTAGCCAGATTGATGGAGTTGTGACAATTTTTTCAGTTTTTGAGCCAAAACAAGCTTTCTCTAAACCAAAAAAGAGGATGAAGCTAGCTAGACAAACAGCTAACTGCTCTTGTCTATTCCAGATAATGTGGTGAGATATAAAACATGAATGGGTAAGTTTTACAACTAATAAATGAAATTTTAAAGATAAAGACCAACAATTATATATAAATAAAGGGTGTTAACATACTGGTTTAACATACATACTGGTTTATGAGGAGTTGTTTTTGTTATTTTATTTGATATTTTATTTTTTTTATTGAGTGGTATGTTGTGGTGTATAAAATGCTGACCCACTCAAGCCTTCGGTCAACTTGGTATATGGCAAAGAGGTGGACTTGAAGCAAGCCTTTAGCCTCTCAGCTAACAGTTACAGTTTGACGGCCTTTTCCTCAAATTAGCCATGACTCAATGTACGCCATACCTGAGACTATAATGTCTTTAAAAACAAATGTCTTATAAAAATCCCCCCTCTGTACAGTGTTTGCAGAAGTAAAAACATCAAAGAAAGAAATAACTGATCAAAAGTGTGGTTTAAACCAGGCTGTAAACATGCTCATTTTTATTGTCCGACTATCCAAAACAACTTAGTCCCAGAGAGGCTGCGTAAGGCTGCAACGATAACTTGCCCAAGGCGTTGGCTGTATAAGCTTCAACAGGCTGTATCTCCATTTGTAGTTTTATTATGCAAAAAAGATAAAGCACTCACATGAAAACAAAAAGGGCAGTCGTTCAATATCAGGCAAAACATAAGTGAAAAGGCAGTCAGCAAAAAGTAGGACCCCCACCCTATGACTCTCATCTTCGTACATAACCACACAATACACAAATACGATAGAAGATCATGGCTACCACAAAGAACTGTCATCTACATTTATGTTGAAAGATAAGCTTCACAAATGGGTGTATATGTGAACTCTTGGGTTTTTGGCACCAGCCCCAAGTGGACACTTGAGGAACTGCTGATTGCAGCGCTTCTGCATGACTTCATTTTTAACAACTGGACGTGTCCATTTGGTTTGTGCTAAGGACAGTTGCTTCAGATCTCAGAGTGACCACTTGGTCTGAGGACTGTGTAGAGGTATTGTTAATTTTCAGAAGAGGATAAATATGTTCATTCTTAACCCCCAAAACTTGGCGAATGCTCATATTTATCAAAACATGTTGTATGCTAATCAAAGACAAATGTACCCTTATTTGTAGGGACTCCTGTAGTAGACAAATTTTATAAAAGGTAAAATGTTAATTTTCAAACACTTTAATATCTGTCCACAATCAGTGGGATCATAAACAACATACAGAGAACATACAAACAGCCTGAGGGCACAGACTGTAATACAAAAAAACCTCCATCGTGACAGCATCACAACAACTAATATACAGTATGTGCCTGCTAATTTAGCTTCCTGGCACTCTCATTTATGCCGCTTGGAACGTTCAAGCGTCAGGGTCAAAGTCGTATTAGCGAAAGGTGAGGCCAAACAAATGAGATTATAGCTGAATTAGCTAATTATCATCATTTCCATTCCCTAACAGCCTGTAATATCTGCGGCATAATGGTGCTTGTCAGGTTTATTGTTGTGTTTGTCTGGAAAGCCTTTGCCCTCTGGTCTCACCTGCTGAAACACATCGCCCATCCATTAGAATGCATTATGGAAATGAAATCTTTGTTGCTGCATTTTTTTAACAGAAGCCCTAATATGACAAGTTGTTTTTTCCTCTGCTGGTGTTGTGTGTTTTTTTCAAATAAGGGAGAGTAGGACTAGAGACAGAAGGGGGTGGGGTGGGGGGGCAGGGAAGGAAAAGAAAAAGAAAGTACATGGGTCTTTATTCAAGGTTAGATCAGGCTGGAATTTGTGAAGGAGTACCTATTAGAGACAACCTTTCAGAGGAAAATTGGACCCGTCTACCTTTTAAGGACGACATGCTAATTCATGTCAAAAAGGCTTTTAGTCAGGAGGACAGGGCCGGAGGAAAGGCTGTTGTGCTACATTCATACAGGCTGATGTGCACTCACATCCACGATAGCACAGGTAAAATAGTGATGACAGGATCTGCTTTACACCAATGTGAAAATATTCAAAGATATATATCTATAAAAAACAATATAATAAACGAATAAAAAAATGTGATTTGAACATTTAGTAAGTGGGAAAAGATTTTCAGTCCTTCATGTTGGGTAAAAGGGTTTGTCCTTTCTTTGTATTTAAATGTCATTTTATTTTGCTTCTCCTTTCAAAACAAAATCATAAATGCCATTAGCTGCTGATTTTTATACTTTCTTAGAAAAAAAACAAGATAGTCTTCGATGGATGGGTCAGCTGAAGAATGAAAAATGGCCATCCATGTAATGTGCCCTGTTCTGCATATGCACTCTTAATAACTGGACAGTCCCAAAGACTAATATCACTTTTGTTCGTGCACTTGGTGCTGGCTGCAAAGCCAATAAAACCTGGTAGATCCCATGTTGCACTCTAGAATTAAATATCTTTAAAGCATGGTTCACTATCAACAGTTCTGGATATCTAGCTAATTAAGCTTTTAACGAATGGATAAGCTTTTTTTTAGACCTACTGAAAGTACTGAAAGAGGGGGACTCGAGCATGGTCCGTTTGCTCATGCATGCACGCAAGGGCCACCCCTATTTTTTTTTTTTTGTCACTCAAATCCTACACATCTTATACCCATAGCACTGCAGAGAAAACGTTTGTCCAACAAAAGCGGAAAAGAAAACAACCCTTACTTGAGAAAAGAAAGACTGTAAAAAGATGACTCTGACACTGGAAAAAGGAGGGGAACTAACAATTGAACTGAGCTTAACATACTCTAGTGTATCAGCATCTCCTACCAGCTGATCAAAATTAAGTTTCGAGAAGTTATTTTTTTTCTGTCTTTTGCATGATTGTATTTATTATTATGACGTGCATTAGATCATTAAAAAAACATACAGTAAAACGATAGGGGCCGGTCTCACAGTATAAGGCAACTAAGCATAACCTGAGTGCGCCCCTGGTGGAGCGTTTTGCATTAGGTGTTGCAGATCTTGATATCTTTTGTATAGAGGCTGATCTGAAACAGCAAGAAGACTTTCAAGTGTAGTGATGCACTCTGTTGAGAATAGTTCAGAATAAACAAAACACTACTTTTCCATGTCTTTAGTTGGGCTTCACTGTATCATCAATAGGGGCATGCTCCTGCAGCTCTGGAGTCATTTGGAGTCTTTGAATGGCTTTCACTCTCCTGGATAATCTGATTGCTGATATGAAAGGTCCAGTCATATTATATGACCTAGAGGTGGTTTTGACTGGCTGAAACTCTCCACCGAGTGTGCACAATGCGAGCTGAGTGGACCTCCTGGGATCCTGTGGCTGTGAGAGATCAAACAAAGAGTTGAAGATAGGCGGGGAAGACACTCTGCCGCTGCTGATAACCTCCTCACCCTGCTGACACTCAGAAGAAGTTACCCATGGAAGCACTCTGGAGCGGACACACTCATACATTCACATACTCTGAGCACACCCTATCTGTCTCTGCACAGTGTCTCCTCTCTGTGTCCCTCTCTCTCTCTCTCTCTCTCTCTCTCTCTTTCCTGTCCTCTCTCCTCTCATAGCCAGCCAGAAAGCGAAGGGTCTTTCATTTTTTCTGACACCCTTGTCCTTCAGCCTATTGATTGGCGACCAAGCCTCTGTCGGCTGCTAATAGAAAGTGAAGTTCATCAGCCTTCCCCTTCCCCTGACACACACAAACACAAACACACACACACACACACACACAGTCCGAGTCAGCCCTACCGCTCAGGGACCCTCCCATCAGCAGACACCCGGTGATCTACAGTAGAAAGGCCAGCAAACTAACCTTTGCAGCACTGTCCTTATTTCCTGCAAGCTGTGCTCTTCCTAGAGGTCTGTGTATTTATTTTGCTGGTTCTGTCCCTGAATTCTCCTTGTATCATATAAGCAAGGCTACATGTGTCTTTTTTATGACTGCTGATGGCTGACTGCTGTATTTCACCTCAAATAAAGGTCAAATTCAAAATTTAAAATCTCCTGAAATTTAATGCCTGGTATTTTTAATTTTATAGCCTGTTGGTTGAAGCATACACTGAGATTAAGAAAAACAAAACAAAGCAAAAAAAAAGATAAAAAAAGTTTTTAAAGGTAACGTCTGTACAGGGATCACTAGTGAGTGATTGGGTTCTGGATTCAAACTCGACTCCAATTCAAGCTTTTGTGACTCTGACCTTGACTTGAGCATTGACTGCATTCATACTTGGAAGATAAAGAAATCTTTGAAATTTTGTTTACTTTTTAAACCTAACTCAGGATTTATTTTTCTTTTGAAAGGGCTCTTGTCATGTGGAAGTGGCTCATATTACATTTCCACCTCCAATCAAAACTCTGGAAGCTATTCTAAAGGTTTTATATCATTTGAATGTACTTGACAATCCAGCAATAACAAACGATGACACCTTTAGATTTAGATTTTTCGATTTTAATTTTAGGGCAGCAAAATGTTGCAAAACTCTGCACTTTGCTTTAATACAATGCTGCAGACATGACTCTGTAGTGGCGGTCACTGCATTGACTGAAAACCACATCTTTAAGTATGTTTAAGGTCAAAACTGAACCATTAATAAGGAAATCATAAATAAACATGATCCAGAATTTCCCTGAGCCTTGAGTGTCTTGAAAAGGTCTGAGGAATCCAAATAAGTTTTGACATTTATTATCTCACCGTTGTACAATTTACAGGTCAATGTAAGGTTTAAATGATTCACCAATGTTCAAAACCTGTCAATCATTTTAGACAGCATTCACACTTTTTTGAATTAGAGTTGTATTTGAGATTCAATATAATTTGTAAGAAAAAATAAAACAAAATCACTTGTTAAGTGTTAAGTTTATGTTGTGTTTGTGCTTGCTCTAAAAAGAGTTATTTTTATTGTTTTCCAAGCTCATACTTGTTAAAACATCTCCCTTAATCTAAACGAGAGTGTGTGGTTTGCTTGCTCCAATTTCCAGTTTCAGTCTGAAGTGTTGATGGACATCCTGGAGCCAGACTCCATTCTCAACCCACAGATTATACAGTTTGCATACAGTACATCATGTCAGAAATTACAGTGATTGCAATGGCTCTTTCATTACTCTTGAGACTTTATTTTGTGGCACATGCAAGATTGTGGAGACTGCAGGTTCAATGAGTATAACTTTGTAACTCTATCATTAACACAGCGTTATTTAAAGCTGGAGTCACAGTGATCAGATCAAAGTAATTAACTCTTGTTACAAACTTTTCCCTGCCATTGAAGTTTAACAGTGCAGAAAAGTATCCAATGAGTTTCTTATCGACGATAAATGAGAAGACTGACTATTTAACCAGCATGACAAGATGGCACTGAATCAAGTCTAGGTCCAGTCAGTCATCTGCTTTCTTTCTTTCTTAGAGAAGAGTTTGAAATACATGTTTACTGCAATTTTTGCAGTTGAGAATTAATCGTGTTAAAGGGTTTCGACCATAGACTGGATATATACACTCACCGGCCACTTTATTAGGTACACCTGTCCAACTGCTCGTTAACACTTAATTTCTAATCAGCCAATCACATGGCGGCAACTTAGTGCATTTAGGCATGTAGACATGGTCAAGACAATCTCCTGCAGTTCAAACCGAGCATCAGTATGGGGAAGAAAGGTGATTTGAGTGACTCTGAACGTGGCATGGTTGTTGGTGCCAGAAGGGCTGGTCTGAGTATTTCAGAAACTGCTGATCTACTGGGATTTTCACGCACAACCATCTCTAGGGTTTACAGAGAATGGTCCGAAAAAGAAAAAATATCCAGTGAGCGGCAGTTCTGTGGGCGGAAATGCCTTGTTGATGCCAGAGGTCAGAGGAGAATGGCCAGACTGGTTCGAGCTGATAGAAAGGCAACAGTGACTCAAATAACCACCCATTACAACCAAGGTAGGCAGAAGAGCATCTCTGAACGCACAGTACGTCGAACTTTGAGGCAGATGGGCTACAGCAGCAGAAGACCACACCGGGTGCCACTCCTTTCAGCTAAGAACAGTAAACTGAGGCTACAATTTGCACAAGCTCATCGAAATTGGACAATAGAAGATTGGAAAAACGTTGCCTGGTCTGATGAGTCTCGATTTCTGCTGCGACATTCGGATGGTAGGGTCAGAATTTGGCGTCAACAACATGAAAGCATGGATCCATCCTGCCTTGTATCAACGGTTCAGGCTGGTGGTGGTGGTGTCATGGTGTGGGGAATATTTTCTTGGCACTCTTTGGGCCCCTTGGTACCAATTGAGCATCGTTGCAACGCCACAGCCTACCTGAGTATTGTTGCTGACCATGTCCATCCCTTTATGACCACAATGTACCCAACTTCTGATGGCTACTTTCAGCAGGATAATGCGCCATGTCATAAAGCTGGAATCATCTCAGACTGGTTTCTTGAACATGACAATGTGTTCACTGTACTCAAATGGCCTCCACAGTCACCAGATCTCAATCCAATAGAGCATCTTTGGGATGTGGTGGAACGGGAGAGTCGCATCATGGATGTGCAGCCGACAAATCTGCGGCAACTGTGTGATGCCATCATGTCAATATGGACCAAGCTCTCTGAGGAATGCTTCCAGCACCTTGTTGAATCTATGCCACGAAGAATTGAGGCAGTTCTGAAGGCAAAAGGGGGTCCAACCCGTTACTAGCATGGTGTACCTAATAAAGTGGCCGGTGAGTGTAGACTGTATATAGAATGGATGCCATCTGCCTCCTCGCTGGATGAAGCCACTCCGACAACAGCACACTCTGGTGACGGGCTGCAGTATAGATCATAAACCATAAATCCCGCTAGCAATGTTGACATGTAGTTATTGTAAGACTGGTTTGTGCTCAAGTCCTCTTTTTTTCTGTGCAGCTCCATTTTTAAAAGTTATTGGGGGGTTCATGTTTTCTATGATTGACACTTGATACAGCCTATGGGCGTACAACGATTGCGTAGCTCACGCAGGGATACGCTGTTTGAGCCGAGCATCATCACAGCAACTCTCCCGCCAAATGCGTACAATGCCACTGCTCAAGTAGTGGAGTGCGTACAACGCTATTGGTTTCAGGACATGGAGAAAAAATCGCAGAACTACTGAGAGCTTTTTGGCTTCAAATCCGTATACTGGCGGTAGGCGGAACCATAGTATATACGGTCAATGGTCACTGCATACAAAAAACATATACGTTACTTGTTTGACTAGTTTGTGGAGGTGCAGGTTGACGGCTTCTGTGGAAGAGTGGGTGTGCTCTTTTGTAGATATAAAAGCGTTGGGGTTTGCATCTACATAAACTTTGTGTTATAAAGTGTTGAGCCTGTACCCTTCACTCTGTACAGCAGTGTTGGTGTAAAGTTCTATCTTAGTTGAACAGGGTATTTTTTTTCCAAACTCCTGTGAAATCTCTTTCTATTCACAAAATAATGCAACACTTCTAACTGGAATAATGAAATAAGAAGCACCTCAGTGTTCGCTTTGATTCAACCAACCCTGATGACCAACTTTTCACTGAATTATGTTGGTTTCAGCAAACTGCTGTTGTATCATTCAGTAAAAAAAGGGTATTTATTCTTTAGAAAAAGACACTTATATTCACGTTTCCAAAAGGCCTTGACATCTTTCAGACTCTAAAAACTACCAAATTTACCCTCACATCTGTTTTAATGAGCTCTCTGAGCTTGCTGTGCTCCTACAACACTTACTATGGCTTTTCTTTCTTCCTTCAAGCAGCCGTGGCACTATAGGCCACCTCTCATACACCATCTTTACTAGTTTAAGTTTTCAGCTCTTCTGCAGAGAAAACTTGCCGTCTTTCCAAGAAAAGCTCAAAGTTTGCCAGCTGAAGGAAAAACTAAAACTCATCCTGAGGTGAAGGGACAAGCTCAGTCATTTTCTTCCATTTCAGCCTCTGCTCTGTCTGGTCCTAAGCCAAGACCAATGGCTCCTATTAGTGAGTGTGGCAGGCCAGCTGACAGGCTAGTCAATATCCATGAGAAGGCCACTTCATTAATGATCCCTGCCTGCTCAGAGAGATGGAGGGGCCACAGAGGGTGGCCTCTGACAGGCCACACAGAAGAGGGTAGGCTTTATTTCCAACCAGACATTTAAAGGTCTATTGCAAAGAAAATAATACAATACAATGGACAAGCCTACAGTTACAATAAGAATAGCTGTCTTAGTCAACAGCCATGAGATAAGAAGAACTTTATTGATCCCCAAAGAGAAATTCAGTTATAATTACAGGCAAATTTGGTGGGGGGGATAGAGGGTCATTATGCTGGTTTCTACTCGCCATAAAATGAATGGAAGATGAAGAAGAAGCAGGAGCAACAGCTGTCGAGCAGTAACAGCCCTCCAAAAATAGTCAGACACTAAGATCTCAGAGCGGGAATTCTCTCAGTTGGAAGCAGCCAAATACTCGTATTGAGGATTATTTGCACAAATAATTGTTTACAACAAGCCTTGAGTTAGGTCACGCCACACTAAATTCTGGGGGTGAAATAGAAGTGATAAAGAAGCACAGGGATTAGGACCATAAAAGACATAAAGAGACAGAGATCAAATGACTCTCATGCTAAACTAAGAAGAATAAAAATGAGTTTCAAGATGTGATGTAAAAGTAGGGAGTGTGGAGGGTGTTTTGATCTCGAGTGACAATCCATTCCACAATTTGGGAGCCACAACCAAGAAAACTCGATCATATATATCATATATATGTACTGTTGATGAAGTTAGGTGCTGCTCTGAGCATTATTTGTGGATACAGAGTGGCTTTTGTGAGGTTTGTCTATGGCTCCTCAGGTGCTGTGTTTTGCTACCGTGTACTTGTTACTAAAGTTGGTATAACTAGAGAAGCAAGCGGTCTGCAACATTCATCTCTCGAGGGGGTGTCTAAATCAGTGTTATGGTGTGTTTGACCCTAAATTAATTTTACACTGGAATGTCTCTTTAAGTCATTAAATGTCCAATATTGAGAAATGAAGGTAATGTAGCTAAAGTACTAAAAACTGCAGCTCCCTGAGTGTCTGCTTGAGGCTATCTGCAGAAGTACCAGAAGTACATAAGTACACTAGAAGTACATAATAAGCCCATAAGTCCATTTTAGAACAAACATAAACATGTTTACAGCTTTGTTAAAAAAAAACTGTTATAAATGTTAGTTTCAGTCAAGTATTTCCAATATGGAGACTGCCTCTGATAGACTTCAAAACTCAGCCTTGCAAAAAAAAATGGGTAATGTCACTGATGCTTAGTCTATTTACTACACAGTCTATGTAAAGAGTTTATGCAGGAGGGAGCATGGAGCTCGGACTGAACCTGGATCTAGTGAAAATAGTGCAAATAGACATAACCTGGTTTATGAAGTATATTGTAAGCTACCTAATCATCTAAAAAAATCTAAAAAATACGATTCAGAAACCTCCTCTCACCCCCTTTACACGCACTGAAATGCTGTGATGGTACTAATTTGCAAACCTCTAAAAATGATACTTTCCAGAACTGATTAGACAGCAAATGCTTAGTTTGATTCTTGTTTGCTCACCAGTTGAAAAGTAAACGCTCCCCCTCCAAAAATCAGTTTAGCACTCTGCAACTTGATCCCAGGCTGCATCCTCCCAGCCGGCACTGCTGAGCCTGTGGAGGATTGGAGCAGAATGAGAGGGAATTACAGCGGTTTGGTAGCTTGTGGGATTGCAGCAGTGATACGCTTTCCTAGGAGCAATAATACCGAGCGCAGAACTCGCTGGCAGTACATCCTGTATTGAAAGAGAACTGATAAACCATTTCAGTGGATCACAAGTCGTTTAGATAAGTTGCTCTTTGCGGGCCTTCGGTGAACACACATCATCCCACACACAAACACAGCGCCCACACACACACACACACTCACACACACACACTCCTGCCTTTAGCCCTTGTTTTCTGTCATGTTGTGGCATTCGTCAGCAGGTGTGTGTTCCAGAGCGAAATGATGTTTCTGGCCTGGACGACATGGAAGAGCTATCTGTGTAATAGAATTATCTGGAGAGGCCACTCAAAATTAACATAATATGGACTCAAAATGTAAATTGTCTTTCTGTGAATTGTAATGTGCACGTGGATCTGCTCTCTTGCTCCTCTCTGTCTTATCAACCTCTCTCTTTCTCTCTCACATACACCAGTTCTTCCTTATTTCCCGCCCCTAGGAACTGATAAAAATCCTCCGTGTTGCTGTGGGCACACACACTTCCACACATTTTGGGTGCAAATACTTGAGAGGTGTGTGTTCCGCTGACACGTGCGAAGCTAAATGCCAACGTACCATTTAAGAGAGAAAGGGCAGCAGCACATCCAACCTTTGTAGTGTGTCATTCAGCCGTGTTCACAGCCGTTCACATATAAAAATGAGGTCTCCTCTGTCCCGGGGAGCAGCGGATACCTTTCACCCCGTCAGGCGAAGGAGGGGAGGAGATGTTAACAACCGCCCAGACATCTGTCGAATAAAGAGATAGGTGAGAAACTAAAAAAAAGAAGTTTTAACTTTTCTCTCTTTTTCTGCGATGTTTTTAATTTGATCATGTTGATATGTTTGAAAATAAATATTACTTTTCACTCCAGCAATTTCCTCTTCAACACTTTTTCCACCAGCAATCTAATCCTTCCTTTTCCCCTTGTTTCCTCGTTCCTTGCCTCCTCCTTTCTTGTCATACTGTGATGATGAGCACTTTCAAGGTGTTCAAGTATTGCATTTAGCCATTCAGAGAGTTTGATAAAGCTACAATCTTTCCCCCGCCTTGGAATTACACGGCAAAGGGAAAAGGCCACCTCTTTGTCACTAAATGCCTTTCCCATTCATTCACATGACAGCAAAGTAGTACGTCTTTTCCCACGGTAAAATGCCAGATTTGAAAGCCCTCTTTTCGATTAATG
The DNA here is from genome assembly GCA_962446985.1 of Xyrichtys novacula. NCBI lineage: Eukaryota > Metazoa > Chordata > Actinopteri > Labriformes > Labridae > Xyrichtys > Xyrichtys novacula. The sequence goes on along the minus strand of OY660874.1, from coordinate 16,104,699 downwards.
TTTAGAGTACAGCTGCAAGCCATCTTTAATCCAGGAAGTATTTTACAGTCAAAGAAGAGCCCGTTTCAATGGGTGCAAAGGAAGTATCAAGGCACAGTACACTTTACCTTTTCTATATATATATATATATATATATATATATATATATATGAAGGACAATACATGGCCATCCTGATCTAGTGAAAGAGATAATGCTACTCCAGGGATAAATATCAGTATTTTACTTAAATTAATATTGCTCTCAAACACGCTCTCCGAAATTCTGCGCAGCCCTGAATACTCTCTTATATTGTGTTCTTACCAAATGCAGATAAAATCATCAACTCATTTACCATAGGGAGTAATGCAGGAGTGACACAGTTCAGTGTTGGGCGGTATGACGGTAAATACCGTGTGACCGCATGAAAGGGTCCACTGGTAGAAATTTTGCTATACCGTTAATATCAGAAAGAGAGAGAGCAGATGTCTGCTGCATCTGTCAGTGTGTAGTTGTCTGCGCTTGCAAACAGGAAAGCCAGAGCGCATCCGTTTCGGTGCGTTTCTATATTTTCACCAATGTGTCATGTGGAGTTTGTGTGCTCCATGTGATTGGTCAGGTTTGGGTGCGCTCCCTATAATCACCAACATGTCCAGCAGACTGCTTGGCATAATTTTGACAAAGAAGAAACAGCTTCACTGGTGGTGGTCATAACGAATGCAGAGATTAGTGGCAGTACCAAGCATACGAGGCAGTCCGACCCATCCAACATGAGGAAATGGAGGAGGAACTCCTTACGAAAAGGGGCGTGAGTCATGACATCGGTTATTTGGAGATTTTTGGGATTTAGAAAATCTGACAATGACCAAAACACAATACTATGCAAAGAGTGTCGTGTGGCTGTCTTGCTGAAGGTGGAAACACCAGCAACCTCTTCCACCAACTAAAGATGAAACACGACAAGCTGTTTTATGAGAGCCAAAAGAGCTTGGCAGAGTCTTTGGCCAAAGGTACACCATACGATAAAAAATCGCCAGACCGGTCTGACATTTTGTTTCCATTTGTATTCAAATCTGAGTTTAAAAATAAAGGGAAAATGAACAAATGTGACAGTATGGTTATTTTAAAGCCGTTAATTGAATTTACAGGGGGAAACACATACCATGATATATACCGTAACCATGATAGGAAATCACTCTTACCGTGATATAAGATTTTGTTCATACTGCCCAACACTAACGCATATCAAGATCTAATACGTACCATAAGATTCAACAAGCAGTACACTGTGTCTCAACAGCCAAAGTCAGAGTTGGTGATCTGACGCTAAATGCACCCTATAAAATGTCGGTTGTTGTTGACACCTGAACTTGGACAGTCAGTCTGTGTCAGTGCGTGAGAACTGCAGGTCTCATGAGGAGGAGAGAGGTTTGAGGAGGAGAGAGGTTTGTGCAAAGCTGCATTCAGACCAGTTTCTTGTTCCTTAAACCTGAAAACCCACAGGATGCATGTGCGCCACTTTCTGGTTTTGCCTTGTCTGAGGGTGTGCGCCATGGCCCGCTGAGAGTGTGTTTAAAGTGCAGCACAGCCTGGAGCAGCTGGAGTCAGTTTTCAGAAATCAGCTGTATCTATTAGATGATAAGTGCCATTTCTCTGTTTAGGTTGATCCTGACAAATGGATGTTGAAAAAATTAACATGGTGTGTAACTTTAGCAGAGTGTAGTGTGGAAAAAAAAACCTTTTTTTTTTCGTCTGCAGGGCTGATCTCTGGGGCCAGCCTTTGGGCAGAGTAGTGATAACTACAGATGCAGAGATTGTTATACTCAGAGGAATTAAAGCTACAGAAAAGGACATTTTTTTTCAATCATTTTATATTTCAGTGTGAGGCACAAGAAAACCAACTGAAGACAGGATATTTTATACTATTCTGTGTTTATATTATTACACAGTCCCACTTTTCATGAGTTTTGACCTTAGTAGTTCAAGTCCAGAGTTTGATTGGCCTGTCCTTGAAGCCCTTTCATAGTTTTCTGCTTTCATGGTTCAGACCAGACTTGTTTTTTTAACCTTACATCTGTGGCGTCTACCACAGCTGACCACAACATAGTGCCTTTCAATCCTTGTATTTCCTGTTATTTAAAAAGCAAAACGAACCAATAAATCAGTCCTATCTAATACAGCTTCTGTGTAAAGGGATTTTGCTTCTTGAAACGTTTCTTATTGAAGAGCAGGAGGCTCTTTGCTTACACACCTTTAAAGACAGAAAGCTTTTCAGAAGAACTTCAGCCTGAGCCCTTGTGAAGTGTAACAACCACCAATGATGAAGGTCAACGGTAGTTTTCTTCTGTTAGGATGAATGTGCGTAAGCTGCTGCCCCTTTTCATGCAAACAACATCTCTATTTATGTTCTTTGCATTTCTGTGTTCTCTGTTTTGCAGGAGACCTTGCAGTTGCACTCGGCACATTAGTGCTGCCCTCAAAAGCGGCGTTTATGTTGTTCACTCGTGAAGCTGTTACATGAGAACTATGCAAGAGTCTTGGAAAGAAAAAAAATACTCACTATCTAGCAGCTTGTCCTGACTGCTGGATTGTGAGTGCTCTAAATTACGCAGTCATGGTTTGCAAGGGTAACACAAAGCAAGACTGAGATGTGAAATAAGCATTCTTTACCTGAAACCTTCTCTGTGCTCTGCACTTACAATCTTACACAATGTGTGTTGAATACCTCAGGGACCAGTACCACTTATATCTACTACACTGTAATGAGTTTGCACCTTCAATAGCTTATGTTAGATAATGGTCAAATGGCTTGAGAGGCACGCCTATTAGTTCAACCCAGAAATCTCAGTCTTTCACTGAAACATCACTGTCTCAAAGGCTTCTCTGCGGATCCAGAAGCTTTACTCTTGTACACCAAAATGTAGAAGGTGGAAGTTAAAGAAAGAAAATCTGATGAAAGAAATGGTGGAAGAGTAGCTTAAATATTTGCGTCAAGGCTGACTGCGTCAACGTTATTTTAAGGTTAATCTAAAAAAGCAAATAAAGAAGATGCAACAGAGTAAAAAAAAACTCTGCTTACTAGTAAATGATCTTTAATGAAAATGAATCTATATCATGAGGATGTACTGCCCATATTTCATCAATGCATGCCAATTCCTTTTCACGAGGGGGCTTGTTTGTTGTCTTTGGATGTACAAATCAGTTCAGTCAATCTATTCAGTGGGAATCAAACCAAATAACAGGAGGTAACTTCCATTTGTCCTTAACTCTAGAACACTATCGCTAAAATTAGTACCATCACTATCGCCAGTTGATTTTAATATACCCTAGAAAAAATACTTCTAATCAAAATATATCAAAGTAAAACAACACATGACAAATTAAAGTACTTTGATTTTTAACTGTGCAATTTTCAAAGGGAGGAAAAAAGTGTCATCAGGGGACCATGTAAAAGCCATGTACTGTAGCTGACCATGTAAAAAATAACTGAAATTAGGCATTCATGAACAAGAAATTCCTAACTGTATGTGTGTGTGTGGTGTGTAGATAGATAGATAGATAGATAGATAGATAGATAGATAGATAGATAGATAGATAGATAGATAGATAGATAGATAGATAGATAGATAGATAGATAGATAGATAGATAGATAGATAGATACAAACTTTAAACGTTGTTTCTTTTCCACCCATTCTTGGGGCATGTGAGTCTTCCCTGGTGAAGACTCAGGGTCCTTGGCACAATAACAGCTGCAGGAGAGAGAACCAAAACATGGCATATTTTGAGTGAATAAAAATGATCAGCTGACTAAAATATTTTTCTATCACCATATGAATTCCTTGAAAATCCCTTCTTTGTGATAGTTATTCATAACCACTGCGCTAAATAAAGATAGCATGCAAATTCCAGGACCACTCTTTACTGACCTTATTCACCTACATGCAGCTATCAAATCCACCCAAACCTACTTACCCTCTATCACTATTGCCGGGTGAAAATCACCTGAACACATGCCTGTAGGAAAAAGCAGGTTTTGGATTAGGGAAACAAATATGCCTTCAAAGATGTCAAAGGCAACGCTGAAGCTACCCTAAGACCCATGATACTCAGACAAATGCAACAAAATAAAAATCACGTAAACATGTTTGGTCGGGTGAAAATCATGTTTTTGGGTTAATCAACAAAATATCAGGAACAGCAAGGCATGTGAAGACTTTCTCTGTTCAGCCTTATTCAGTCTATGTCTTTATTTTCTAAATCTATTTCTTTGGTATCATCGAATTAAAAATCTCAGTCAAGTGGATCTGATTTGGTACATTTGCACTGGAGGGAAACCTTGAGTAAAGTTGAATTTGAGTTTTGAATTAAAGAACATTTTTCCTGTGATTGTGTAATTTTAACCACTCTGGTGGTCTTATAGTAACAACAATCTATCAACCACATCAAATATATTTGGCAAATCCAAAAGTAAAGTAAGTCTGTGTTAAGCTGAGAAACAAGAGCTCAGTTCTCCTGATGCTCTGGAGGATTTCATGTATGTCTGAGAAACCCAAAATTGGAGTTTTAACAATAAATTTGCCACCATGAAACCTGCTTCAAGTATCAGCAACTGAGCCAAAACCTGGACTGTCTGTTTAGACCTGGACTGACTGTGAAGACCTGGACTAACTATCTGAATCTTGACTGTCTATTTGAACCAGGACTGATTAAAGCAGGGGGGGTCGTCTGGAGGAGTAACTGAGACTTGCTGTTTCTGTTTCTGCTTAAAGCCTTTTTAAAGTTCTGCGTTTAATCCTCCACAGATGAGCAGTCTTAAATCACTCCAAACATGAAATTCTTCATTTACATTTTAGAGTGTTTAAGGAGACCTTGTTGTGTCAGCCTGTACAAACCGTGGTTTCCCCTGGCATTAACAGCTGATCAATATCATTGATTGCTCAAGTGGGAGGACGTCAGGAGTTCATTCACTTGCATACATTTCTGTTTTGACTTGGCAGGATTCTGTCCATATTTGATGAGCTGTTGGCATCACAAGGCCATATCCTGATCATTTCCCTGCTCAGAATTAAATATTAAATAGTAATTAGCCACAGGCTTCAATTTCCTTTTATCATTTATATTTTTAAGAAGCTTAAAATAAAAATGCTTTAAACATAACTGCCAGTTAAGATTAAACAGTCACATTACCTGGAGGGGGTGAATATCTGAATTTTAGTCATGTGGGTTATTTTAGTGTGTATGGACAAATCTCTGCTTCAGTTCGGCTCTCTTTGTCAAAGAATTTCATGCTTGTGAATTTTTAAATGTTTTTTTCTTTATTTTATTTAAAATAAACCTGCATTTACAAACCTTGGCTGTGGAAATGAATTTCTTGATACAGTTTATTTTTTCACATTGTCGGAGCGCCTGAATCTGTGATACATGTTCAAGATGCCCAAAAGAGTGTCTCTAAAACAGGATTTCCTCTTGTTTTCTACTATCAGTTAGATGGCAAAATTCTGTCAATGTAAGCCTGATGTGTTGTGGCAATCAAAGCTTTAAATGTTTCTATTGTAATTTGATAGGTGGTTGATTGTTGTTGGCAGCATGTGCTGGTTCTGGTACTGGTTGGTGGTAGTGATTAGAGGTCAATGCACTTAAGTTGGGTGCTGCAAACATTGGTCCCTTCATAAAAGTACTCATTTAATGGAAACACTTGTCAATATGTTGACATCAAACTACTTGGTCAGCTGTTCAGACCAATCTGTATTTGGAACCAGGTTGAAATGTAAGAATGTTTATGTTGCACTAAAAAAAAGTCTTTTCTTACCCCCACTTCCCACTGCATCCGGAACGGCTACAAAAAAGCCGTACTTGCCGATCGCAGCTGATCGTAACCATTCATCCCCCAATTTTATTTTCCAGAAACATGAAGAATAAGTCAGGGATATGTAGGACCAGCCTTCCATGTACTTGCAGCATGTTGTTGGTCTCAGGGATGTTGGCTGTGATCCAGGGGCATGGCAAGCATCTCAGGTCCACAGACGGCCTCCCAGAAGAGGGCCGATAAATCACCGGCTCTGACCTTTGCTGGCATCAGGGACCTTAGTGCCGCCAAATGCTAGAGACGAGCGCAAGATTGAGATTTGGGGGAGTGATGAACTGCAGATGGCTACACTCCGCACACACACAAACACACACACACACACACAGCACCTGGGTCACTTACTTCTCCCCTCACTATCTGTCTTCTTCTGTGTCTTGTGTTGTGGGTATGGTGAAAGATTATGCACCTGGACATTGTGAGGGTTATATTAAGGCCATGAAGCAGAGTAGACTACTCGATTGTTCAAAAGGTTCGATTCTTATATTAATGGATCTAAAATCTGAGCTGTAAAAGAGATTGTAAGGGTGAAACTTCTGATCTCTGTGGGGCAGATTCAGGATCCAAAGCCATGTTTGTCATTTCAAATAGAGAAACACTGGTAAACTCAATAACAAATTTGTACAGCAACAGCAATGGAGGCTTCTGAAACGCTGGCACTTTGGAAGAAGGTATGAAAGTTACAGAAGGGGTATCAGGCAGAGGTGGACATACAGTTTAAGTACAATATGAACACTGGAAATGAACAATCAGCTTAATTTTTACAGGAAAATCACAAAATCACTTTTGCCAGAAATTTTCACACAGCAACTCAGATTTACTTTTTGTCCAGACTCTGATGTAAACTCTTTGAAACTTAAATCACAGGTAATTCACTGACAGCACCATCATATTTCTGATAATAAATGGACTGCGGTTAAAGTGCTTTTTCAAAGTATAGGTCACATTCACCCTTTTACGTGCACATTCATACATTGATGACAGAAGTTTCTATGTGAAGTGACAATTTGCCCACATTTGAAGACTTACTGGTTTACCTTAAGGGGAGGTTTTAGGTTTAGTGTCCTGCCCAATTACACTTAAATACCTACTAGAAAACCCACTACATGACCCACTGAACCACAGCCACCTGGCATGGAAAAATCTGTGGTGCAAATACGGTGCAATGCAAAGAAAAAAGGGCTCAATGAGCAAGTTTCAAGAAAGTGTTTTGAATCATTCATCCTAAGAAAATGCTTAATGATATAGATATACATTTTGGTACACTAGTCAGCACTCTTAAAGTTCTCTAAAGTGTAAAATATATTTATTTATACAGTGTGGGACTGTTTCTCACCCCTCCGCCCTCCCCACCTCCTTTTCCCTCTCTGGAAGGTTTCCATATGGGAACTGTCGTGAACTGGCGGATGCATACTGTCATGCGGGCGTGTCGCTCACAGCATGGTGCCTGGCTGGCCAAGATGGAAGGTGGGCCAGTGAGCCACGCCACACGGTTGGTGGCCATATTAACCCTTGTGTGTCTGTGTATGTGATGGGGGGGCAGATCTTGCTCTGGTGTTCCTACATACGTTAGCTGTCTAAACACTCCCTCCCTTCCGTCTGCACCGGCACATTAGACCCCCTGTGGTGCAGCAGAGTGTAGATATTCATTCTGCCAGTAAAAGAGGGGGAACAACAAAGGGCCTGGGGAATCGGCGAAGGCTGGAGAACGGAAAGTGGTCTGGCAAGAATATAGAGGCTATTTAGATACAATCTGTTTGGTTTCCAAGTGCTTTCCCCAGCCTCTCCCAAGTAAGACCATGTAAATATGTTTCACAGTCCCACTTTAAGTGTCATCTTCTTCTACTCTTTTATGCATCTTTTATAACTGTGAATTGATTTTCTGAAATCCTGAGTTATTTGAGCAAATTTCCCAACAGGAAGCAGAGAAAGAAAGTCCATCGGATAAGAAATATGCTTTCATCTAGCCAGGTCAGACCCTTCTAGCTTTGGTGTTATTTTTTGATAAAGGCAACATCAAGCAAAAAAAGAGTCAAGCACTACTTGATGAAAGGCTATTTAAGAGAAGAAGAAAAACACTTCAAATCGGTGTGAGAACAGCTTATTAGTAATTGTGGAGTCTTGCTTGTACTCTGGACAAGTCTCACTCCGTCCATTTTATTTTTAAACAATCAAAATAGCAAACGTTCATTGACATTGCTCCAAATCTGTTGAAATACAAAAAAATTGAATTAGTTGGAGGACACTGTGTCCATTCTGTAACTTATCGACTACAAATGTCACATGAGGAAAAAAGAACTCCTACTTCCTTGGTCTGTCTTTCATCAGTTATTATTTTAGCCAATATTGGTGTCAAAGTTACAACCAGTTGTGACGTTAGTTTCATGCTCGATGTTTGTTCTTTTTTGGTGCTGTTAATAAGGAAAATTGTGAAAAGGCTTGTTTTACAGCTTTAATAAATTCTAAACCATCACAAATGTCAATGCAGTGAACTCAACGCCTGTCCAATATGCTGTCACCATTGACACAGTTAGGGGCAAAAAAGGGTAATGCAGCCCCTTTTACTAGAAACACAGTCTTAATGGTAAAAAAGTGTATGTTTCTTGACAAAGTGAGAAAACTGCCTCTACATGACCACTTTTGTTTGTGTATAAAGCACTGTCTTTGCCTCATTATATCAGAGGGAAAGCATGGACGCATTCAACTGGTTGAAGCACATCTGACAACGTTTATACCACTTTCCGACTGGCTTAGATTAAAAGGTGTGTGTGTATATGTATATATATATATATGAGGAAGACTTGTTGACATTGTTTAACATAACCATTGACATAAATGCCTGTGGATAACAAATTAGCAGGCTACATTAAACTATGACATTTGGAGGAAATGTTACACACCATTAACCATGCAATATCCCTCCCATATTTATAAGGGTAATACACAATAAATGTGTGATAAGCTTGTTTGTCTAAAGACGATCTCACCAAATGGAAAACATCGAATGAAAACGTGTCTGACATGCATGCATGTCTTTGCTCTGCCATTTGAGGAGCTGACTTATTCACCCCTTTAGGTAGCCAACAGAACTTTGTTAACACTTATTTGGACCATTATTATCCTTTTTTTACCCACACCAAACCAAACTGAGACCATTTCAAAACATGACCCAAAATAAGAGTAACAGAGTGAAGTAGTTGCCAAATGCGGTGTGTGTATTATCCTTGGAGCCCTGCACTTGCAAAACTGACCGTGGAGGTACTCCTAAATTGTTATATTTTACAAGATAGAGCCCTCAACCAAGCTGCTGTATTTGACAGTTTGAAAGGTAGAAAATGTTGCCCATCATATCAAAAGTGGGGGTGTAGCATTGTTTTAACTGGGATCATTATCCAGCTCTCAACTCAAGCATACAGTATTTAAATGATATTATGTAAGTTTGAATGAACTTAAGTGCTAATAACCTATAATTTTAATTTCCATCTCCTGACAACATTAGCTGTGTTTGCTTTGTGCAGCCTATCATTCATAATTTCAAGTACAAGACATTGTGGTCTCTAATGGAGCCCATGTCTTGCTGGTAATTACCCCCAGAAGACTGACATGAAGTGTTTCCCCCCGATGACAGCTTGTATTTACAGGAAATTTGATATGACATGAACACATCATCAGTGTTGGCAGAAATGTCTATCTACTGTTCATTAGCTGTGACCTCTGTGCCTAATCAATGCATATGTGTAGGCTGTGATTGTTAAATGACTAAGGTGAAACCCACAATCATCTATTTTAGGGTGAAGTTTTCTCATTAGGAATGTGGATTTCGCTCCAAATTTTACGGCTTTTCCAGTTTGTCTCAGTAACTGGTAAGTAAAACAGAGCAGTTATACAAACTTTACACCTAAACTTGGTCTCACACTTTATAATGCAGCAGAAAACTTAAGTGACTATAAGAAGTGACCTTTCCTTCACAACCAGCACAGGGCAGATCTGTCAAGATGGCAATGTGAAAAACAGACAGAAAATGATGTTAATGCCACATGGAGGATTTTGAGCGGTGACTCATGAGTGCCTCCCTGACGACTGTTGCAACGGTGCCGACCTTTACCGTGGCCCAGGGTGACCGGCGCTTTAGCGTCATCGTAAACTTGACCCCTGACATTTCCACGGCTGGATGCCACTGCAGGCTCTTTGGGGGACGTTAAATGGGGGAGATGGGTGGAGGAGAAGAAATCAAGAGTAATGGATGAGACATGGTGTGTATGGAGAGATTTGAAGTTATATCAAGACCACTATAGAAGTGATTCCTGACAGTATTAATAGTGGAATTATGAAGATTACAGTGATTATCGCAGCGCTCGTACGGTCTTATCATAAGAATAGATGTTACAGGCATCTCTGGAGATGGTTGAGGAGGGAATGACTCACTGTATTTTATGTGAATGGTAATGAGTGAGATTTGATGTGTTGACACTAATTGTTATGAAGACAGTGATGATGGCAGTTGATTAGATGATTTAAACTACAACAGCATTGTGGTGTTGACTGAAGTGTCAAGAATGATGAGACTGACGATAAGATGGAGGATGATTTCAAGTATTTGGATTGTGAGGATATGTCTAGCGATAGTGATAAGAATTTAAATGCTATCATTAATGCTGATGACAATTTCACTGATGACAATTATGTTGATTATGATCATGTATAAGGCAATTTAATGCTTCATTCAAGTGCTTCTGTTTTGGGTGGGACATACTAAGTGGTGTTAGGATTTTCCCGCAGTAAATGCATTTCATTCCTAGCATTCTGCTGCGTTTCAATGCACCTAATTGCAATCTAATTGTATTTTTGAAAAGGAAAATAAAACCATTAGTTGAAGCATTTCATGTCAATAATGAAGTCTGGTTTCCAGTATTTCTAGTCTAAATTTGTCATTTCATAATAAAGTGTAAACGTTCTCATGGCAACCAAAAGATGTCTGTGCAAAGAAAAAAAAAAGAAAGAAAGAAAAATTACAACCTTGTTGTAGGTTGGGACGCTGTGCCAATGCTCTAGCAGTCTATGGCTGTAATTCATGTTACAACAGTTTGTGTTTTGACCCCTCACTGCTATCTTTAGTCAGGATGGGCATTTAAGGTTAAAATACTATTCGTTAGTAACTAGTAACTATAACATTATTTGAATAGTTGTCCCAGCTGGGATAGAGAGAGATGATGACTTTGCATATATATTTGAAAAGATAAAAATAAACTCTACTTGGCAGATGACAGATACATAATGCTGTTACTGCATGGTTGTTTTTTTTATACATTTGATGAAACACTTTATTCCGGTAACAATAACACTTTTTTGTTTGTTTCAGATGGTAATAATGACCACATAAAAATATGTCCATCTCATTACTGATGGTCTTGTTTGCCTTTGGATATGGTGTAAAGTCATCAGTCTAATTTCTAAATGTCAAAAACACTTCTTTTCTGAGCTCTATGTTAATGTGAATGGAAAGAGTAAAATATTACCCCAGGGGACCTTTGAATTTGTGTCTGCCCATCCGCAACAATTAAAAAGAAAAACAAAATACATGAAAAATGTTATCGTTTAAATGAAAAAAAAATGTACGCATATGTGTATTTCCATTATTCTGCGCTCTTTTAATCATATGTAAAAAAATACATTTTGTTTTGCCCTGGGTTGTAAAAGCACAACTGATATTTTAGTCAGAAGAAACATTAAACTACATCCAACATAACTTTTATTAAACACGAACCAGTACGTATTTTCGATAGGATATGCTGCCAACTGAGACAGGGTAAATGTGTCCATTTTAAAAAGATACTGACATTATTTCCACAGACTCTGATTATTTCAGAATTCTAAATATCGGATGTTGAAACCAGTTTCCTTTTGGTTTGTCTGTATGAAAATATAGATACACATGTTAAATTTTAATGCTAGAAACAGGTTTCTAAAAAGATGAAACAGGGGAATCACCTCTTTTTTCAACAACACTGTGAACGTTCAACAACTTTTGCTGCATATTTCATGTCATTACACAAAGTGCCACATGTTTTGAGAGTTATAGTAATAAGTGATAAACATCTATGCGACCTGGTCCAATAAGTAGCTAAAGGTAAAGGTGAAATGGTGGAGGAGACAGGCTGAGAGATGAAGAGGCCTCACAGCATACAGAGGGAACGTGAGGGAGCCAAATCAGAAAGGACACAGTGAAAAGAACAAGAGGTAAGACAGTAAGAAAGAGAGAAAATGGAAGCGATAGCGGGCCCAGGGATGGAGATAAAAGCTGTATTACATGAAATTAATGGTGGTCCTCACAAGCAGTACATGAATCACAGTCTTCCCCTACAGCGAGAGAAAGAGAGAGCAAGACAGAAGCAGACAAAGGAGAGCAGAGCTGCTGGCCCCCTAACTACGTCTTCAAAGGTCTCTCCATTTAACCAAACTGCAGAGCACCTCTGACAAAGTGACAGAAGAAGTAGCAGAAGAAGAAGAAGAAAAGATGAGGCAGAAAGGTTCAGAGAAGTTGATGCATGGAAGAGAAAGTATGATTAACCTTTTATTTATCTTTCTGAGATTTTGATGAAGTTTGTGAATGATGTAAAACAGATGTTTGCATTGCGTGAAAGAGGAATAATGCGGAAATGTGCAATTGGAGGAAGAAACAGGCATGAATATGATGGTCATGAACAATGCTGGAGCCAGCAAGGTGGGACAGTGTTGGTCTGTGTTTGAGGCCCCTGTTTGTATGTCAGTACAGTGCCTCTCATGCCACTGTATGTGATAACAGAATGTGAACTTTCAGGATGATGGGCTGGGACACCAACACTTCACAGCATAAAAGAACTACAACATAATTTTATGACTCTGTTGTGGAGATAAAAATATACTGGAAGAGTGAGAGAGTGTTAGCTTCAACTTGACCTCTTAACAGTTTTGGCGTCTTTGAGGAAGACTGACTGTCAACCATGGCGGATTATCTGTGTCGGCCCTTAATGTAACAGATGGACAATAAATTTAATCCAGAACTGTGCAACTTTGGTTCTGCAACCAACTTTGGCTTTCTTGTCCTACTTCGCTTCCGCTGGTGTCCCCCTCACAGTACTATGGGATGGCAGTGTGACATTGCTGTACAGTAAATACCCCTGTTTACTCCTGTATATGTCGTTTACGGTTTCTATTAATATTTTTTTTGAGGCATCAAGCCAACGTTTTGTCTAAGACTGCTATATTCCAAATTCCAAATGTTATCACCAAGTTTTCATTTCTACTATCATTGGTCTCTTGAACATCTTAATCGGTATTTGTATCAGCCCAGGAAGAACAATATTGCCCAATCATGACTTAATTTTATTACTTTATTTGTAACTAGTGCACTTGGACTGATTGTTTTACATAAGTCATTTGTTAAGAATTTTGATTCAGCCAAGATTTGTGCTCCAGTGCAATTAGCCATGATTAAGGTTGTGGCTGATTTGATGGACAGGTGGGCATTTTGTTGTTATTTTCCAGCCTTTAGCTTCAACCTTACCTCTTAACTGGTTTGTAGATAAGCAGGAAATTAGACAGAATTCCATTTTTAATACAAAAAGCCCCCAACAATCATTGGGCTTCATAACACCTCTTCAGGACTCACTGACACCACTTCCATGTTTTTAAGGAGTCACATCTAATACTTTGTGTACTTCGAATGAATTTTCCTGCATAAAGGAACCCCCACATGAGACTTGAAAATTAAATTTATTACATTCCAGACCAAAAACAAAAAACATAGATTTCTGCAAACCTTCTTCCACTTTACAGCCCACGATCGCTCCAAATCCCCTCACACTGCTGTGTGGAGTAATAACGAGTGTGTTTTTCCTCCTCTACGTCTTCTTGTTGGCTCGGCTCTGTTCAGGTCTGTTCTTCTGTGAATAAATCTCTGCAATTTGAAAGTGACAAGGAGGAGATTTATGAAAGTATAAGTGCCTGTTTCTAGTGGAATTTATAGTGCAGAGCAAGGGATATGCAGATGAGAGTGCAAAGGGTGTTGCAGGTACATGCAGCTGTATAGGAGTGTATGAGTGCTTGTGTGTGTGTGCTTTATGTGTGTGGTATGACAAAGGGGCCACTCTTAATCTCTCAAGTATTATTATACATGGCCTAGTAGTGGCCAAGCTGCTGCAGTGTGGATGTTAGAAACAAGGGCTTTTGTGGCCTTGCTCTGGTGCAGCCCAAGACATCCAGGCTGCAGAAACTGAATGACAAATGGTGTTTGCATCCTCAAAGCTCACTGATGAGGAGACCTCCAGGATAGAGGAGGGTGACCAGCTGTCGTCATAGAGCTAGTTACACTATGTAGCAAGTACACCAGCTAGATAAGTGTTTGGACCTAGGTCTCAAGAAGACAGGTTCGACTCTTAGAGGATAGTGGTACAATAACGCACAACACACACAGCACTTCAGTTGCAATTGGTACCATATATTGAGTGACAATTATGTACAGTGAAAACCCAATATTTACAATCTGCAGAATAATAAACTAAATAAGAAAAACACTCGATCTTTCAGATGCATCATCACAATCATGGAAAAAGAACTAACAATCCAGTCTTAGGTGTAAGTGACACGGCAGTAGCTTAACACACACACTATGTATAACGCACAAAGTTCATGGATGATCAGTGTCCAACATGTGTCTTGCAAAGGCAGAGTCCGAGATGTTAATGGTCCATGGTTGTAAAGTGCAAGTGCGTATGTGTGGGGGTGTAAAAGAAGGTGAGGGGGGAACAAGGCTGCCAAAGCCTCCTACCAGACCAGGAGAGGCTTTTAACTTGAATTGCTCAGATCAGGCCAGTATCTTAGCTCGCCATCGATTCAGGTCTGTGTCCTTACAGGCGGCCTGTATAATGTAAACAGGACCACATTATATCCAGTGTACACAATAGTTAATAATCATTTGATAGTTCATGGGCAACAATCGACATGAACAACAACAGAATAATTATTCTTCAATGAAGTGCATTTGATTTAAACACAATTACATCAGTTCTTCATCAATAATCATGACAATCTTCTCAGTTTTCCTTAAATACCAGGTCAATATACATCAAGTCATATGGATTTAGAGGCCAGCGTTAGCATTTAAAAGCTAGGTGTGCCTTAGCCAGTCCATATAAATGCATTGATACATGCTAAATGCTAACGCTACAATCGACAGACAGACTCACCAATTGTGGAATATATCCGACGCACCGCGCGACCGACTTATCCCTCCCCGACGCTGGCTGATGTCTAACAGGTTGGAGAATGTAATAGTGATATTTAGACCAGATATGAACAAGAATTCACGAGTACAACGACATTTGTTTGTAGCGACCGACCTGTAGCAGCTGCTCCGCGCGGACAGCTTGAAACTGACGCTACGAGCGATTGGACAGCGGCGGCAACCCAGGTACGTGCGCGATGACGCAACGCTACGTGACCGGAAGTTACGTTCGTATGTTGTTATCACATCTCCAACCCGGTTACAACTATAAAAACTCTCTTTTGAAGAAATCATACCTGTAGTACTCCTGGTTTTGAGAGGTGTGAGGTGGGAAGGTGCAACATACACAATCATCACATTAACTGTACAGTGAACTTTTTAATGCATGTGTTAATTTAAATGACTTGACTTTGCTCTTACTGGAACTATGAGGGGTCTGCAGGTTATCTATAGAGACTTTTTACTGACGTGATGCATTTCCGTTCACCAATTTGGAAATGTGTCCCATTAAAAATGAACATGGTGACTAAAGGGTGAACTCCAGGCTTTCACTTCAGTTCAGGTAATTTCTAACGAGGGTAGATCACCATGGTTACTTATGCAGAGCTCCTTATTGGATCCAGGGTAGAATAAGAGGTCAGATAGTAAGACCAAGCCTATGACCAATGAGTTTGTCTGCTTTGTGAGCTGTGTGCGGAGGGAAAAAGAGGACTGACAGGTCAGGAGGATTTAACCTGTGAGAAAAAGTTACTGATTAAGATCTCTTGACCTTATGATGCAATAAAAACAAAGGTGGTCCCAGCTGTTTTCATATTTGGACTGTATAATAAATTGATGTAGCGTCTGTGATGTCCATCATTTGTGAGTGAAGGAGTTTTGAAGCCATTCAGAGGCAGTCGGAGAGTTGGTGAGGCAGACTGAACCTAGCTTTTGTACAGAGCCGGCCCAAGGCATAAGCGAACTAAGCGCCTGCTTAGGGCCCCGTAGCCAATAGGGGTCCCCCAAGAGCAATCAAAAACAAAAAGTTTAAAATATTTTTTTATTTTCTGCATGTATGAGTGATGCTTCCTGTATAAAACAAAAACATTTTAGTGCTGCTGCTGATGTAGGACGATGATTCTTACTGCCGATATGTCAAAGCTCCGCTACCGTTTTGTGCCTTCTGCTGTGCAATGTGCACTGAGCATCCAAAGCGCAGGTAGTTGTGGATCAAAATGATGTCGCAAAAAAGGACATATCCTCCAGGAGCAGAGAAAAGAAAGAGGAAGAAGAGAAAAAATGCCAAGATAAAGGTATGTTTGCATGTCATGGAATGTTAATCAAATAGATCAAATAGAAGGTATGTGAATGATCAACAATCAATATTATTGGCAGAATTAGAGGGCCCCAAAATCAAGTCTTGTTTAAGGCCTCATTGAGTTTTTGGCCGGCTCTGCTTTTGCATGTGGTTACTGGTGCCTCATCAGCCAGCCCTGGGAAACTGCAGCTTAGTTCTTCAAGACCTGAAGCTGCTACTTGGCTCGATACAGAATCAGTGTACCTCCATAAAGAGCTCTGAAAACATATGACTTGTTGATTCCAGGCCCGGTTGTGATCATTTAGCTGGGTATAATCTGTTCTAGTGTTAACGCAGAGTGTTTTGTTTTGCACAAAATAATGTTTTAATGTGGTAAGGTTCTGGTGTCTGTATCCAGGGGACACAGACCAAACACAGTTCTGGTGGAATTTGGTGGCCGACAGTTACTCTGGGTTTGTCAGGCCTGGTCTGATTCACGGCACTTCGTGAAGTGATTTCCTTTTCAGGGTGAGTGAAGCGTGATAATGATTTAAAAAGTAAAAAAAGATAAAAATAAAAACTTAGGGTATGTTGGGCTGGCTGCGTAGTTCAGGTTTCAGGTGTAAGGGGTTGGTAGTTCAGATGTTAGTTAAAAGTTTTGATTAGAACCTTATGAAAGTTAAATAATCAGGTCACCAGGACTCAAACAAGAAAACCACCTCACACTGCAGACTTTGAAGCATACCAGATTACCTCTGAGGTTTAGCTGGGTTAAAAAGTTTGCAGTTGTTGTTTTAACATGAAACATAACCGAATGAAAGGGAAAACTGTCCCTTGGTTCCAATGTGCTAGAGTAACACTTGTTGCTCACGAGGGCACAAGGCGTAAAAATCAACATTTACACTTTTAAAAAAGCTTTTAATTTGATAAACTACTGTTATCAGATTTCCTATAAAGTTTGACAGCAGATTATCGTTGAACACTGATCATTCTCCAACTCATAAATTCCGATTAATCTCTCCAGAAAGCCTTCCTCTGTTTTCTTAAGAGTGTTTCATGAAAATTGAGCGGGCATTTAAGGGCTGTGGACCCGGGGCGATGTTGGGCTGAGGCTGGGCCCTCAGAGGGAGCCTTGTGACTCGCATTGATCCAAACGCATGACTGCTTAAGTGCTGCAGCTGACAGTGCATAGACAGTGAAGACCTAATTGTCACAGATGCTGTTATAAAACTTGGGAAAATTTAAGAATAAACTGAAATTGATCTAGGCTATGTGAAAAGATACTCAAAGTGCCTCATCTCCCCCAGAAAAATTAATTTCTATCTATCTATCTATCTATCTATCTATCTATCTATCTATCTATCTATCTATCTATCTATCTATCTATCTATCTATCTATCTATCTATCTATCTATCTATCTATCTATCTATCTATCTATCTATCTATCTATCTATCTCCCCCAAATGTGGCCCTCATACTCCATTGTAAAGAACATAAACATTAAAATATCACAATTTTATTAGTAAGATAATAAGTATGGAAATCATCTCCATAACATCTTTATACTTGACAGCATGAGTCTTTTTTTTTCTTTTTTCCCTATCTCACACCTTCCAACCCTCCTCCAAACATGGTAAGACTAGTCCTTCCTCAGACCATAGCTGAATAAGACAAGATTCAGTGATCACCAGTTCAAACCAAACTACTTTTATTTTTACAATGATATAAAATAGTATAATAAAAGAGCGGAGACAGTTAATTTCATGTTAAAATATTGTATCTACAGGGATTAAAGAGTAGAATTAATGAGTGTATTGTGAGCACAGATGTGTTTTGTGGCCACTAGACGTGTGTGTGTTGATGTAAAGACTACTGCTTCTCGAGCCGGGCTTTACAGACAGTCATCAGACAACCTGCATGATCAAATAAATTCAAAAGGTGGTGAAGACACACACGCACACAGACAGACACACACAGACAGACAGACACACAGTACACAGAGCAGCACCCACAGACGTGGCATTAAGGCCTATCTTTAAACATAATAACCATGCCTTTTATTTGAGTCATTAAACACACAAACTTCCAATGTCATCTAAAACTGGCTCTAATCACATTCATCTGTTTAAACAGAGGCGTGTAGAGACCGAGTGAGAGGGGATGAAAGACACGCAGAGTGAAAGAGGGACTGTGGTGAGCGGGCTAATGAAAGAGTTGGCAGTGTTTACTCAAGCTGTGGAAAGTAGGCTCGAGGACAGAGAAACAATGATGGAAGGACTGGGGAGATGCATATGGCAGCAAATAGCTGGTACCTATACACAAATAAATGTGATTTTTAAACAGGAGCTCAGGACTTCATTTAATCTTCAAAACTACTCTAGATGATAGAGATAAAAAGTGTTGGTGTACTGGGCTTAGAGGCCACTTTGACCGAAATCTTTTCAAAACCTTTGTCAAGAGTCCAAAGGATAAAATTATAGCAAGTGGAAAATATATACATATATATTTAGATGCATTGTGGGAAATACAGGGTCCATAACTTTGGGGTCATCCATAGCCATGTCAGGATATCTTGGCCTCAGATGTTCTGCTCGTGATTATGAAAGTGTGCATGATTATAAAAGTGCGTCTTATACTAAACTGATATTTGGTAATCCTGTGACTCTACAATAGTGTTTCTTTACACTGACAATAAACAGAAGGATAATCAGATAAATAGCCTGCAGCAGCCCTCTGAGAGATGAACAAGCACAATTTATACTGGTGTTTAAGCTTTGTTATAAATCCAAAAATAGTGACAGAGATTGTATCTCTTCTGGTAACTAACTAATTGAATGATTTCTCACCTGGTTTTAACTGTTTTTTTTAAGTTCTGTAACTTATGATCTTCTGAAACTAGTGTACATCAAAATTAAAGCATAGAGAAGAATATAAAGCAACCTAAAAAGTAAGATAGAAAAAGTATCAAGTTAAAGCCTGATAAAGAATTAGTTTCCAAAGAAGTTTCAGTCACAGGGTTAATGATAATTCATACATTTTCAACATTATATTGTACTATTATAACTATAATATCAGAATGGGGGTGCCACAAGGATCATTATTGGAACCCAAACCCCTTTATCATTTTGGAAATAACCCATGTAACTAATCAAAGATTATTTACTGTTTGCTTTTGCAGATGATATGACAGTTTACAATAGACCATGGGCTTCTGTGGAAATCTCACCAAAGACAAATCCAATCTAAAACTGCAAAATAAATATTATAATTTAATAATTATTTATAATTATTAGCATGTTACTTAAATAATACCATACTCTACAATTTCACACTTTCATATACATATTTGTCTCCTCACCATGATTTAGATTTTGGGCCAGTATTATACTATTGTAGATATTTCAATCACACTACTCATATAGAAGATTTTATATTAGCACATACCCTAGAAATTACCATAACTGCACCCTACAATTACCATCTTATTTCTGTGCTGTAATATAAAGTTCTACTTCTCTTTTTTTCCACTCTCCTTGTGTCCTTCTTTCTGGACTTTTTGATTTCATGTTTTTCCTGCTCTCTTTCATTCTTCCTCAGCAGCCGTCCTCTTTGTCTTGTGTTGTCCATTTGAGGAGATCTTTTCCCTGACCTTCTGCCGGAGAGAGTGATGACAAGGACGCCTCGCGCTGACCTTGACATTCAGCATGCTAAATGGCTTCTTCCACTGCCAGTCAGCAAACACACACACACGCAAGCACGCACGCACACACACATCGGCCGCCACAGAGTACAGGTGAATGTGTGAGTCTGCTGAGTAGGTCAGACAGTGACACACATGTTGTAAAGGAGAGGAGGAATGACTCCAACAGGAGGTTTTAATACTATCACCGGGAGGTTTTGATAGATCTTTAAGTTTAGTGGTGTGCAGAGGTTATACACACACTCATTACAGTAATAACTAGCACTTTCCCAACCCCCTTTTTTTTATACATACACAAGGTGTATGCTCTGAATAAGTGACGTTTTCAGATGTATTTTTGCTATAGCCTCTACCTGGAAAGGTAGGTAGTTCTTTTTATCAAGAATCTCTGTCTGAGAAAATATTTACTACAGACAGTCAAGAAACTGAGCTGGTTTCTTTGTTTAAATATCTAGGGTTTTTACTAGCAGAAAATGTGTCTTTTAAAACCATAAAAATAGCTCAAACACGAAAAAAAGTGTTTAATATAAATAATCTCCTTATTGTTTCTGTGTGTGAATCAAAAACAGCTACAATCACAAGCAGAGATCCTTCCTCCTCTCTTACACCATGCTCTGTAGTTCAAACTAAATAATATGTTAGTGACCAACAATGATACCTGTGGGTATGACAAGACAAACTCAACACCTTTAAACAAAGGTGATCCCTTCTTTAACCAAATTCTGCAGGATTGCAACAAGTCCTTTTGAATATCATTAAACCAGTGAAATGTAGCGTTATAAGCAGCAAGAGGAGCATTCAAAAGTCATTAACGTAACCCTAATACACCTTTCATCGGGCGTTAATAAGATTAGGCCCATAAGGCCTAAACCAGCTCTTTGAGAGATGAAAAGACACTTTAAAAGATAATATTCAGGATTGATTGTGAAACCCAAAACAGCTTGTGAGCATTTACCTGTACAGGTTATTAACGAACCAAACACTTATACTTCCTGACTGCCCATTCAACAGTTGAGAGAAGAGCAATAACATTTTTGCAGAGAAAAATACTCATTTAAGAATGTTTTTTTTCTTTGCAATTTTTTTTTTTTTTTAAGTATAGCAAGGAGCCAGGGTTTTTCAGACATACAAGACATAATAAACAAACCAAACACTTTCAAAGATAATGTTCAAGATTGATTGTGAATCCCGCCCATTCAACAGTTGAAAGAAGAGTCCATTTATGTAGAGAAAAATTAAGATTTAAGTTATTTTGTTTTTTGCAATGTTTTTGCAATTGTTTCAAAGTTTTTATTTTTATTTTTGCAATTTTTTTTTTTTGAAGTAAAACAAGAAGCCAGGGTTTTTCAGTCTGGCCTCTGCCTCTTGTATTGGTGGCAATGTTTGGGAGTCATGGCCTTTTTACACCCGAAAACATGTTGACACCTGAAATATGTTTAGAACTAAGACCAAACTAGCCTGGCTGGGCCATCCTGTTGCATGAATCACTTGACGTTCCTTCCCACAACAGTCTGGACTTCGGCCCATTGGAAGCCCTGAAAGTGTTTTGTTTTGTTTTTTTGAATGTCAAAAAACCCTCCTCCTTAACCCGGGCTTGGGACCGGCAAAAATGTCCCAATTGAGACATTTTGGCGGAGTTAAAAATTTGATTTTTTTTCTTATTATTATTATTATTTTTTTAAATATCTTTAATTTATTTATATAAATATTTTATTTTTTAAATATATATTTTTTATTTTTTTGCTATTTTTTATTGTTTTGTTTTGTTGTTTTTTGCAAAGTTTTCTTTTTTATAGCAAAGTTCTTTTTTTTTCTTTGTTATTTTTTATTTATGTATTTTTTGCATTTTTTTTTTTTTTTTTGGCAAAGTTTTTAATTGCATTTTTTTTTTTTTTTAACTAGGCAGAGTAGCCAGGGATTTTCAGTCCTGCCTCTGCCTCTGCCTCTTGTATTGGCGGCGATGTTTGGGAGTCACACTCTTTTTGAACCTCCTCCACAGAGAGATGGCCTCCATCTCAGGTGTTTCTGTGATGACCTCAGGTGTTGTTGAGATCATCTCAGGTGTCTCCTTGACTGTATTGGAGTCATCTCCTTCACTGTCCACCGAAGTGCTGTCCAGTTCAGGGAAGGGTTCTCTGATTTCCTTGCAGATGACATTGCTTGTCTCCTCCTGATCTTCAAGTTTGGATGTCTCCGGTAGCAGATCATCCACTGTGGTCTTCAGGATGTCCTTTTCTTCCTCCATTCTCTCATCCAGCTGCAGTTCTTGTTTGTTTTTTTCAAGAAGCTGGTGCTTGGCCTCCTCCAGCTGGTTGCTCAAAGATGATACAATGTCATTGGGCTCTTGGATCTTCTCTGTATTTTTGGATCCTGATGTGACCTGATCTTGAAGTTCTTGCACTCCAGCCATGTCTTGTGCATCATCAGCCTTCTCCTCCAAACTGAAAGGCGCTGCTGTCGTCTCACCGATGTAGTGCTTTTTTAGCTCTGCCATTTCTTGCTCCATGGCTTTATTGGCGGCCTCCTGTGCCTTCAGCACAGTCATTACACCCTGCATCTGAAGGTCTAGCCTGTCGTTAGCACGGACGAGGTCCCATTTAGTCAATTTGTGGATGTCCTCTTCCTTCAGGGTTGTCGGTGTCTTCTTTTCAATGATTATGTCATTTTGTGCAGAAATCACACCAATGAGCTCCTCTTTGGTTTTATTGGAGTAATCACCCATGTTCATCTGCAAAAAGACTTTCTCACAGCCTTCACATCTCTCTAGCTTCGCCTTATGCTGCAGTTCTCGAATTTCACCCTTGAGGGCCTCAATTATTTCTTGCTGCTTTTTCCTTACACCCTTCTCCCTTGTCAGCCGCTTACTCAGACTTTCAATTTGGTCCCACGAAGTTGGCGTCCAAAGGGGAGGGCTTGCCTCCTCTTCTTGTTGGTAGGGGGCCTGTTGGTGAACCCTCAGGCCTCCTTGTGGGGGGGCCTGGTGGATCACCTGGCAGCCTCCTCGCTTTCTTTGGCTGAAGGTTTGTGGTTCTCTGTAGTTCTGCATTATTGATTTCCACTCAGGGATGATCAAAGTCGTTCTTCTTCTTATCGCTTAAAGCTGATAAATACCAAAGTTCTTCGTCTTATCGTTGAGAGTTGATAAATCCGCGTCTCAAACGTAGACTAGTCTTCTAGACAGTGCTAACTCAGAGTACCTCTGGACTCAGGGATGATCAAAGTCCTTCTTCTTATCGCTTAAAGCTGATAAATACCAAAGTTCTTCGTCTTATCGTTGAGAGTTGATAAATCCGCGTCTCAAGTGTAGACTTGTCTTCTAGACAGTGCTAACTCAGAGTACATCTGGAATCCCTCTGATGAGATCAAAGCTCTGATGACATCATCAGTTCTCTGATGACATCACAGCTCTGTGATGTCATCAGAGCTGTGATAATTTTCATCTCTTTTTTGTTTGTTTTGTTTTGATTTGGTTTCATTAAAAATTGTTTTGATTTGAATATCCAATGATCTCTTTACTGCCTTTCAACCAAATATGGATAAAATGGCCGCCATACAGCTGACCTAGCCTGGCTGGGCCATCCTGTTGCGTGAATCACTTGCTGTTTCTTCCCACAACAGTCTGGACTTCGGCCCATTGGGAGCGATCAGAAACTAACTGTGCCAATCAAAGACGGTGTTTCCACTGTTCCCCGGACAACAGGGAAAGGCAGGCCCTGATTGGTCCATGTGTAGATGTGACGTCTAACACATGCTGCGGTACTTTTCAAAGCCCCGTTCAGTCAGAACCGTTAATTCTGCAGTTGACTATGCTAAGTCGGCAGAAATCTTTTAGATCCACAGAAGACGTCGGATATGAACGATTTCTACTCCCAACTGTTGAATACAAAAACCCCGTCCTGGACACAATATTAGGATTCATGCTCCTGTTTCCAAAAAGCAAAACACACTTACCAATGTAAACAAACTCAATTGTTAAAGCATCTGAATATTAGCTTTGTGTGTTTACAATAGCAATCATCCAAGAATGCAGCATGTGGCTGGGTTTTCTAGAGTTTCTGCCCAGGATTTAAAGTTTTTTGAGCATATTTTCAGAATGAAATTTTTGAATACTATATTGGTTTGAATTTAACATCCCAGCCTTGATTACTTTTCTCTGTGTACTTAAGTCCTCTTTAAAGTAATCCCCAGAATAAGAGCAAACACAGTAAACCAAGAAAACCACAAAGCATATAAACTGTCTCATGTAAAAATATATTTTATGCCACTTCAATACTTAGCATTGAACATATCTTTAATAAAATCTTGTTGACATGTTTTTACACCTGGGTGATAAAATGTCTGAATTTGTATTATTTACAACTCTAAAAGATAGAAAAATGCAAAGTTATGACTTTTCTTTTCTTTTTACTCTGTTGCTTGCGTATCTAATTTTCCCCCTCAGAACTTCCCTCTTGAACAGATACTGTAGGCAAAGGACACAGTGAGTTAAATCAATACAGCAGCAAAACCTCTTCACTACCTGAAACCTACCTACCTTTTAACACAAATCTTTTCTTAGTATATTTTTTTACCCCAAAAGCATCAAAGATACAGAAAATTAAATCTTTAAGGAGCACATTAAATATGTTGCTGAAAAGCTGAAGGTCCTACTTGGCTTCTATTACACAAAAAAGTCTTGTTTCTCTTTTTATGCCAAAAAGACACTTGTTTAGTCTTCTTTTTTATCTGTTCTTGATTACAGTGATGTTGTGTACATGAATGCTTCTGTTCAGTCTTCATTTGCAGGACAGTGTGAGATATATCACTACCTGTGAATTTCTGACTTGTCATTTTACTTTATTTTCTAAAGTCAACTGGACTTCTTTGAGTATGTCTGAAACATGTCTGGGGAGAATGCGCAATTTATTGGACAAACTTGTTTGAGCTAACATAGCGAAATTTTGGTGGCCTTTTTTTGACTAATATCTTAATATCTGCCTTTTATTTTTAAGCTTTGACAGTATCTGTGATCTTCGTTTCCTATTCTTAATTGTGAATATGTGGTTACTGGTTTTAAATGCTCTGAAAATTAAGTGTTGCTGGACTAGCCTATATTAAGGTAATGTAATGTGTAAGTGTGATTCTGATGGATTCTTGAGCCATGGAGTCATATTGGTGGTATCATGAGGTGTACACTGTTATGTGTTGATGTTAGTTTGAGCACATGGCTGTGTATTGTTGCCATTCTTGGTCAGGTCTCCCTTGAAAAAGAGATCTCTGATCTCAATGGGACTTACCTGGCTAAATAAAGGTCAAATAAAAAATAAAAGTAGAGTCCTTTTACAAGGGAGTTTGTTACCATAGTCTGTACATGGCAAATATCCAAAGAAAACACAGAGAACATCTGCACCCTCTGTACCTGAAAGACATCAATAAATTCCACATACCTTCATATTCCACAGGAGTCCATATACGCACAAAAAGCTTTAATGGGATGTTTTGCTCAAGAGTGCGATGGCAGAGGAGTACAGGTCATGCCAAACCACCCTCATTTCCAGACCAGGGATCTATATATACCACCAGATGGGAGCGGTGTGAGGAATAAGCAGAGAGGGTACCTAGGGTCAAGTGTTATGGTGCGTGTGATTGCTCCTCTGTTCAGGTCAAATAGGTAAGGTGTGGGAGGCCGTTAATTTTGGAGGCACTGTTTGAGATGTGAATGAGTTGGCTGTTGTTGAAGGCAGTTAGCATGTTATACAGCAGTAACAGGGAGAACAGCACAGAGGAATGGGTTAGAAAATGTCTTTGTAAAGTGATAGCAGAAGGTAAGGGGCTACAGACAGTCTTTGATGGCAGTGTTTAAGTATGTCATTGGTGTGTTATGAGAAATTCACTTCATAGTCTGGGGCAAGTCTTCGCAATTTGAAGCACTTAAACCATCTCACCAGTTTCATCATTGATGCTGATGGATTGAGTGCTGGAAACATTGATAACCAGTTTGTTTTTGCTACATTTAGCTGAAGGATACTATCTGTGCACCATTGTGTGAAGTGGTAGATGAAGTCTAGACAATTTAAAACAGGGTTATGATCATCCAGGAGTATGAATACGGCAGTATCATTGGAGCTTTTGAAGGATGTGGTGATTGGTTAGGTATGGGTACAGTCTTTACTATAGATGTTGAACTGAAAGGGTCCCGGGACACAGTCCTGTGGGACTCCGGTGTTGATAATGGTGATATGGAAGTTTAATGATCATCTGATGTCACTGAGTAAATGATTGGACATCTTTAAACCATATCCTGCTGTTTAAATTAATGCATTTTAAGTTTATTCCAAAACAAAATGAAAAAAATTAGGAACAGCCAATGATCTTTTACTAAAACTAATCATGTAGATGCCTTCATCAAACTGAAACTGTAACATATCAACAACTTAGAAACCAGAGATGATACACCAAGTTACCTTAAACAACAAAGTGTGGCAGTGGTGGTGGTACTGTCTTCCTGTCCTCTGTCCCTAATGAGAAAAGACAGAGTTGGGTGAAAACACTGCTAACCTTCTGCTTGTTTACACTCTCCGCTGACAGGACCTGAGGATGGGCCGGAACAAGGGATGAGAGGAGGCAGAGGAAGGAAACGAGGAGGTGACCTCTCCAAAGTTTACCCAGCTGCCCCTCCCTCGCAACTCCCCTTGAGAGTCGGCGCCTGGGCCTTAATGAGGGACCCGGTGGAATTGTTGGGACGTCGTCTCAAAGAGCGCTGGGATGTTGAGACTGGCCAGGCGAGGCGAAGCGAGGGGAAAGAAGAGTGTGTGTTGGTTTGTGTGTGTGTGTAGGTGTGCGTGTCTGGCTTTTGTCTCAGTTGCTGGAGCAGCTTTTGGAAGGTAAAGCGCCCTGGGAGAGCGGCTGTAGTGTCTGTGTGGAGGATGTTTGTGAAAGTTATCTTCTCTTATATGTTTGTAGAGGCTTGTTTTGTTTCTTTTTTTCTCAGGCCCTCTTCTCTTGCACTTGTAGCTGAAGCGCCACAGTCACTAGAAAACTTGTTTTGAATCTGTTTTTCTCGATGCATAATCACCTTTGAGCCCTGTCTCTTTATGCTAGTTGCAGGCTTGTAGACCACCTACATTATAACACCATTTAAATGTTGCCAACAGTTTTAAAATAACACCAAAAACTCTCAAATCTTTATAAGCCTCTCCTGTCTCTTTGTATAACCAAGTTTAATATCTCTCACAGGTAGGGGGCTGAAAATGGACTGGCAGCTCTAAAAGGCCCAGTCAGTACTTTGTTTGAAGGATTTGTAACATCCCTGACCTTTTCAAGTGTAAATCCTTCCATCTTGATTCACTGACTTTGTTTAATTACAGATCTCCATCCAGGTTTATTTACATGCTGAGACATAGATCAGTCAGGATGCGATCAGTACATTTGAGCAACATATGACACCATATTGTAAAACAAGTAACTTGATCAAATAAACCTTTATATAACGACAAAATTTTGACTAATCTTCTTTCTTTTACTGCACTTTCAAGATTTCTATCTTATCATCTTCCCCAGCAGCTATACTAGGTTCATTTTACATTGTGTGAACAAAGGCTGCATAAATGTGGACGCACTTCCTGTGATGTGGCCTATAGGTTTTAAGTCAGATCTTTTGAAGCCCAACGGGTGAGGGCGCCATAATAAGAGCAACGACATAACCATCTGTCAGTCAAATCCATCTGTGCCTCTTGTGCAAATGTATAAATAACTCTCTGCTTCTTACTCTTCATAATATTTTCATAAATGAAACAGCGTATTCACCTGTCTGTCAAGTCAACCCTACTTACAAGAAACCCCAAACCTTGCCATAGACTGTTCACCTGTTCATTTTTGCTGTCAAGATGGGCTTTTTTAATGGGTGTGTATTAGAGTCCTAGGTTTTTTAGGTAAGGCCTCGAGTGGTCACTTGAGGAACTGCAATTTTAACTCTTCTTTATTGGTTTGACATTTGTCACCTGCTTGATAACCAAGTTAAAATCTTAATTGAACACAAACAAAAAGAAAAAAAACAAGCAATATTCAAAATCTTTAGTTAACATGGTCAAGTTGCATGTAAAGCTGTGTTCACATGCATGTACCTGTTGCATGATTGCAGGTACCTGAATGAGGAAAATGAATGTGGCACTTTGTTACGCTGTTATGCATCTAGAAACACAATAAGAAAAAATAGAATCAAACAACCTTGGAGCATATCATTCACTTGCAAATTTTACAGACCATGAAGTATCTGGTCAATAAAGATTTATATCAGAGTGAAATTCCAGTAGAATGATGTCTTTGTAGATTTATTGAACGATGAAGTATTTATGTAGCCCCCTCTCTTTTTTGTGGTAATTGTGTGTTCCTCCTGCAAAACCTCTTCCTTCAGACTGTCCTGGGACACTCTGAGTCAAAGAGTGAAGGACCTGGAAAAGCGTTCAGTCAAAATGACCACGGGGTGAATATCTCCATTTTTCCTTCTGCTCTTAGAGACAATCCTCCACAAGGAGCGTGTTCATGTACTCTCTGGGAAAGAAAGAAAAACAAAGGATGACTTATAAGAGTTTCAAAATGTTCATCTGCTGTGAGGGACTCAAACAAATACCTGCCTTCTTGAATGTTTCTCTCTAAAGCGTTCAAAGAATGTCTCTTTGTACAACAGTTGATGGCACAAAATGAAAGGGGACTGTGGAGAGGACAGAGGGGAATGACAGCGCTTACTTCTCAGAGTGTCTTCTGCTTTTTTCCTCCATTCATTGTGTTTTAAATAGTTCTTTTTTGTCTTTTTTGAAAGAAAAACAAAGGTTTTTTTTAAAACTCTGCTCTTTCTTTGTCCTTCATAAAGTTGTGATTGAATTGCCGTGACCTCGGCTAGTTTTTGTTCAGAGACAGTAAAGAGAAAAGTAAGAAAAGTAAATTCTTGTACTCAGAGAAAAAAAAAAAAAAGCATGCCACATAAAACAGGTTGGTATGATGGATGAAAACCCTGCAGGCCAAACAAGGTCCAGAATGATACCTCAGTTTGTGAAGGCAGATCGAACAATTGTTATGACTGTGTGTGTTCATGTGGGTTGGTATTACAGGGTTCTGAATGAAGATAAGCAGCTGAAAGCATGGACCCAGCTGAACTGTACATCTTCTTTTTACATCAGTATTTGCAAGAAGGAAACAGCAGCCATAGACTGTATAAAACATACACCAGAGTTAGCTTGTTCCGCGATTGTCTTCTTTACTTCTTCGAGTCTGGCCTGCATAGCGGGGCTCCGGGGGGCGGAGCTTGCAGTTGTGAGGTCAGAAATCTTGCTGTGTCTGACTAGCTAAACCCACAGATCCGCTGATGGGCAAGCATACAGCGCCCATCAGATCTGATCCTCCGCCGCCATCGAAGGAGAAGCGCTCACGAGATTACCTGTATTTCTTGCGAGACTGGACCAGATCTCACGGGCTCTCGCATGTTTCCCCGGTAGTCAGAGTGACCAATTGGTGTATATAAACGGCGCTGTATATAAACAACTACATCCCACAACCCTGGCCTCTTCTATTATCAAGTTAAGAACAGTTCAATGTATTAACTTTTTTTATTTTGAAAATTAACCAGGTATTTTACTCCGTAACAACTTCCGCTGTGCTCGTGCTTCGCTGCACTGAATTGATGCACCATGCTCCAGCATCCGGCAAAAATAGAAGCCTTGCGCATCTGATCCGGCCACTGGAGCCGATCCACAGCGGAGCCAGACGCTGGCCGGATTCTGTGAAATGACACACATTGATTATAATGCTTGCGGATTTGATCCGCTGGCCGTGCCGAAGCGGAGCGTAGCCATTCCGGATCCTTTGGGTTTTGCCTGTGAGCCTGTCGTTTGGGTCTGCCAGAGGTTCACAGCGATTTGAATGCAGAAATACTCAGAATTGCAATTTAGCACATATTATTCTATGATTATGATATGTCCTCTGGTATCAGAAAAGTATGAACATGTAGACAACAAGAAAAAAAAGATTTTCATCAGACTGGGTCTTTAAAGAATAATTTTTCTGCTTTAACCCTAATTTGAACGTTGAAACCCTGGTTGGCATTCACTGGATCCACAATTACAGTGTCCAGTTTTCTGCTTACTTGTTCTAATTGAGAAAAACATGCATGCCCATATGGTCAGGTGTCAATCATGAGCTTGACCAGTTCAGAGTCAGACATCAGAAAACCATTACTTAAAATGGCACTGATGCTGCTGAAGTACAGAGATAATGATGTGACAACTTTGCCAGTCTGGGAAATCTCCTGACATGACCTGTACCTGCTGAAAGCAGTTGTTATAAAGACACGGCTGCAGCCCTTTGCCTGGCATATCCGCCCTGCAGTGCACATAAAAATGTGTCAGGAAGTAAGCCTCAGTTGACACGATATTTGACATCTTACCATGGGTGTGGCAAACAGTTAATAGAGTCAAGACTTTTGATATTTTGAGCCTGTTCTTAAGCGTTTGTGTCGTTGATACTTTTTGAGTTCCACACTCCATAAATTTAGTTGTTCACAGAAGTGAAAAGTTTAAGATTTGGGGTTTTACCTCCAGGCCATGTTGGTATCATAACCTTGAGATCTAACTTCTGCCTGTGTTTGTGAGTGTGTGTATATGTGTGTGTTTGTCTATGTGTTTATCTGTGCGAATTCTTGCGTGCGCCATCAATAGCAGCATCTGCGTCTCAGTGTGTGACTCTCCAGCGTTGAGACTGAGGCCCATCAGGCTGTGCCCACATGCAATTCAGATGAGCTCTGCAAATCCAGCATGAAATTAAATTTACGACTTGGACCACAACACACACACACACACACACACGCACACGCACACACTCTCTCCCCTCTGATGGCTACCCTGATAGCACATGGCCCTTGGTGTGTGTGTGTGTGTGTGTCTGTGTTTGTGTGTTTAGGATCCAAACTCTAACATTTCATTAAGTGGCGTCAATATTTTTACATGCATTGTTGTTGTGATTCATATTTTCTTTAACGCTGTGATGTGTGGGCTGATAATGAAGTCAATCCAATGAGAAGTTAGATATTACACACATATGTTTTTGCATGTGTCTGCTTGTGTGTGTTGTGTGCATATTGATGTCATTTTCCTCCATATTTCTCCATGTTATGTATATTGCGTGGCCCTGCCCCTCTGAATAATAGAACATTTCCTACAATAACAATAATACTAATGGCTACCAGCATTACACCACTATCATGGTCACATCCATTACAACTGTTACACACACACACATACACACACTCACGCACACTTCAATCAACACCAAGTCTGGCCCAATCATGTCAGCCCTAGCTCTCTCCATTTGCATAAAACAATTACCCTGGGCGGACTCAGGGTTCAATGTCGTCTAGACGACATGTTTCACCGTGGTGTCATCAAGTCGTGTGTGTGTGTGTGTGTGTATGTGTGTGTGTGGGAGTCAGGGGGACACACTAGGATGGTTGTAAATTAGCTAGGGTATGGTTGCTCGGGCACTGGCCGCATCACATCACCCTGAGGCGCACGGGGCTTGGAAGGATTTATTCACATAGATAACACACATGCGCGCACACACACATATGCAAATGAGGCTGCCTGGACATACATACACACACATACACACACAAATTCAGAGACACGTAACGGTGACATGGAGGACTTAGGAGAGAACCAATATTCATATGAGGGCACAGGGCAGCAAGGAGGCAGAGAATTAGGATTGTGTATGGGAGTGTAGTGTTTGTGTGTGTGTGTGTTAGCAGAAATACACGCTCACACACACACTTACTCATTTCTAGATTTCTTTTTCTCTCTTTCTCTCCATCTCTTTCTCTACTAAGCTTTCACCACCCCATTATTTTCTGCTACTGAGCCTCAGCGATCAATACACGCAACACACCAGGCATCTGATAGAGAGACAGAGAAGACAATCCCCCCGCCTCCCCTGTCCCCTCTGACCAACCAGAGGCACAAATAAAAGGAAAAGAGTGAAGGAGTGATAATAAACGACAAAACAAGCTTTTGTTTGCTCGCTCCTGAGCTGCTTTTTGTTTATCAGGGTCACCATTCAAGAGCAATTAGGAGGAGAGAGCTCAGACAGAGTCTGTGTGTGTGTGTACAATACATGTAAAACCTTGTTTGTTTGTGTGTCTGTGTGAGTGAAACACACATAAACACATACCTAAGCTGTCCAGGAGGGTACACATTCTGTCCACTGAGGAAGCTCTTGCGTTTCTTATCAAAAAACATGTATTTGTCTTCCCTCTCCTCTGTTATGGATCAAACCAGTTGATATTTTTACGCATATTTTTGTCTTTTTTTATTATCAGAAGAGGTGTATGTCTATGAGAAGTTAAAAATACAGCCTTACTAAGAACTTATGTGATTGACTTCTCATGCTAACATATCAAAAGCTCCTTTATTTATCTATTTCCATTACACAGCTAGCGCGAGTTCTTGATTCTGATCAGCCATCTCATACCAACACTTCAAAGTGAACCACATTTTTACCAAAGTCTGAGCAATAGGCATGTGAAGTTGAGCAATTAAATGTGTGTTTTGGGCTCAACACAAAGACACTGAGAATGTGGCCAGTCATTGTACAAAGCCAAATTGCTCCTGATATAGTTCGGCTGGAGAGTTGCTGTGACAATGCTCTGCTGAAACAGCGTACACCCTGGATGTCCTACGCAACCTTTGTACTCCCACAGACTGTACCAAGTGTCAATCATAGAAAATTTTAAAGGCTAATAACTTTTAAAAATGGAGCTGCATAGAAAAAAGAGGACTTAAGCACAAACCAGTCTTACAATAACTACACGTCAACAAGCAATCGGGGGGGGGGGGAGAAAAATTTATATTCTGTGTATTTATTTTTTTAAGTTCGTCCACAGCTTCTTTCATTTTGAAATTAATAACCTATACTGCAGCCCGTCACCAGGGGGTGCTGTTCTCGCTGAAGCTTCACCCAGTGGGCAGAGTGCGTCTATTCTACATACAGGCTATGGTTGTCACCCTTGAAATGCTGCAAAATTACCTGAATTAATAAATTTAACACTAAAAATCAACCCATAACCTACTTTATACTCTATCACTACTGTGGGGTTAAAATCACTCGAACACGTGCCTGTCAGAAAAAGCAAGTTTTGGAGTAACAGAAACACCCACATTTTCAAAGATGTAAAAGGGCGATGCTAAAGCTACTCAGGGGCCCATGACACCCAGACAAATGCAACTCAACTAAAAACATAGTGTTCTATGGTTAACTTGGTATACTACATGTGATCTGACCAAATATTAACCAAACATTACCATGAGCAGTTTGATTCAATGTCAGTTTACATGCACTTAAAAATCAAGTAAGTTTTTTAAATGAATGTAAATATGTTAGTCGACTGAAATCAAACTTCTCATAGACAGACTAACTTACCTGGATCATGTGGTTGGAGATCTTTTTTTTTTTTTATGTATACAGCACAGTTTAGCTGAAACTGGCCTAAACTTTCTATGCATACTCAAGTGTTCGCACGCCAGCCTCAGAGCCAGCATCAACAGCATAGATGCATAGCTAGAAGCCTAGCTAAAGGAGAAAACCCTTACTGACAAAGAAAGGATGTAAACTGTAGGAAGCTTTATAAGTTACATCACAATAGCCTCTTACTAACATGTTTTGCCGACTGCTTTGATTTGTTATACATCTACCAAGAGACAACCTGATGATAACAAGTTGAAAGGGGGAAGATTTGCCACCTGTTGGAGCAGAAATGGATACACCTTTGCTGATAATTCAATTCTTGCACACTGCATGTAAACTGGGGACAGTAGTCCAGTTAAATGACCTAATCGAGCTCTGGCTTTAGCTCAGCCCAACTATACATGTAAGCATACTGTGTGTATGCTTCCCAGTATTTACGGGCACAGTGTATCAGCTGCTGTTTGTGTTTGTATAACAACCCTCAGGTTGAGGCTCTCCACAGATCCTGACCTGTTGCACCCTGTCCATGACCCAAACACAGTCATTAGCAGACTCAAATCACGATCTTCATGGCTTTGTCATTACAATATCAGAGCAAAAGATAAAACACA
Organism: Xyrichtys novacula; assembly: GCA_962446985.1. Classification (NCBI taxonomy): domain Eukaryota; kingdom Metazoa; phylum Chordata; class Actinopteri; order Labriformes; family Labridae; genus Xyrichtys; species Xyrichtys novacula. Next base: position 16,070,520 of record OY660874.1, on the reverse strand, counting down.
CAGTAATAATGATATAACGTTATAAGTATACAGTAGAATACAAGAACTGTATTGATCCCCAAAGGGAAATTCATTTATTCCAAGACTTATAGGTCTTTATGAAAGCATAATTCAGTGAGTGCAGAGATGAGATGGGAAGGATGGTAAAGACGAGGGGGAAATAAGGTGGGGAGGGGTTAATTATCACTGGCAAAGAGGGCGCCACGCTCTGAATGGAGAGGCAGAGTGACAGGGGCACGGGATGACAAGCCCCTGCCCTTCACACACACTCTCTCTTTCACACACACAATAACGTTAAAGAGAGGGCGAGTGGTAGAGAGAGGGCAGCGGAGGGAGGGAGAGGCTGTGACATCCCCAACCCAGACTGGAGGATTAATGATGAATAAAAAAGAAAAGAGTGCACACAAAGGAGACAGAGGAAGAGAAAGAAGAGGAGAGAGAGAGAGAGAGAGAGACCCTTTTTTTATCCCACAAGGATGGATGAAGTGGTATTGCAAGTCAGGCCTCCTAGGGGTTGAGATCTATAGGCACAATATGCACACACATACAGGTTTCAAAAGAGCACACATCATCATCATCATCATATGTTTATGTGAAAAAAATAGACAAACTGATAGAAAATAAACTATTTATTTTTCCTTTTATTCACTTGATCCACTTCTAAAGTCATCTAGAGTAAAAATGTGATCATCCTGCACAAACACACACACACTCACACACACATACATGCACAAACACTCACACACACTCATGCACAAACACATGGCATTGTGAATCAGGGGATGCTTAATCAATGTCAGAATTTAATCAATAGCTTGGTCCCATGTGACGGGGCTCCCCTGCTCCTCCTCCTCTTCCACTCTTCCTCTCCTTTTCTCTCCATGTCCTGTCATCTCCCTTCCCTCTCTCAGCCTTCCCTATCATTTCCTCTTTTTACCCTCCCCTTTCTTTAACCTTCCCGATGCCCTAAAGTCACCAAGAAGGGCACAAACACTGCTGGTCAATACTAAACCCCCCACCAACCACCACCACCACTCACATTTGAAAAACAGTCTGTGGGGATGAAAACAGCACTCACAGTGAAAATATTACCTTTCTTTATCAGACCATATTTGGTTTACTTCCCATTTACAAATTACTCCTCTCGACTATATATTTGGATTCACATATTGAGGCTTTGAATGGACGAATTCTGAAAGATTTACTTTTTCTTGCAGACCTTTTCAGTGTTTGTAACACATCACATCATTTTTTGTGGGCGGGGCTTAGCAAAAGGAACAAAAAAAATCTAACTACTCTTGTAGTGAAATAACTATTGCAATGATAAAAAAGAGGAGGACAAACAAACTGCAACGTTCATTTTAGTATACGAAAATAACGTCAGCCCTACCACCAAGTGACGGTTCTGAGGAAGGCAGAAGTTTGGGCCAAAACATTTCAAGGTATGTGAAAAAGATTACATGCTTGGGGCGGCAGTAGCTCAGGAGGTGGAGCGGTCGTCTAATAATCAGAAGGTTGGCGGTTCGATTACCCCCTATCCTGAGTCTGTCTGTTGTGTCCTTGGGCAAGACATTTAACCCACCCTGCTCCCAGTGTGTGTCCTCCACTGGTGTATGATTGTGAGTGTTGTGAGGTGGTGGTCGGAGAGGCTGTAGACGCAAACTGGTAGCCATGTGTCAGTCAGTCTGCTCCAGGGCAGCTGTGACTATTAAGGTAGTTTACCACCACTGGAGTGACTGTGTGAACGAATGAATGATGTATTCAATGTAAAGCGCTTTGAGGGTCTCTGATAAAGCGCTATATGAAATCTGATGCATTATTATTATTATTATAGAGGAGGAAAAAAACTAGCATAAATGTTGGTGTCTTGGCACATGTGTGAAGGAGAGAGTGTGAAGGATGAAGAGAGTGGGGTTTAGGATTAAACTTTGGGAAATGCCAGAGGTGACAGGTTGTGTTCTGGACTTGGAGTTCCCCTCGGCAGCGTATTCTGAACTTCCCCAAAAGCAGAATTGTAACCAGTTAAAGAAAGAGTCTAATAATAATAATGCATCAGATTTTATATAGCGCTTTATCAGAGACCCTCAATGTGCTTTACATTGGATACATCATTCATTTTGAACACACAGTCACAGTGGTAAACTACCTTAGTGGCCACAGCTGCCCTGGGGCAGACTGACTGACACATGGCTGCCAGTTTGCGTCTACGGCCTCTCCAACACTGGGAGCAATGTGGGTTAAGTGTCTTGCCCAAGGACACAACGTATAGACCAAAGATACGGGGGAATTGAACTGCCAACCTTCCAGTTTTTGGACAACTGCTCTGCCTCCCAAGCTACTGCCACCCAAATGCCATGGCAATAAAGCAGAGCAACACTTCATAAAAATGACAAACACTTCCCTTATGAAGAAAAAAAATGAGAAAAGAGGCCTGATTTCAAAGTATGTGAGTTGATTTAGGTTGAAATCTCAGGAAGAGAAGTAAAAAGTTGTCAAAATAAAACTAATACGTGGATAGATAAAGTGCAGAAACAGAAAAACTTTACCCAATTGTCAACAAAAAAGTCATATTTCCTTACTCATACTGTACATAAACTGTGAGTACTGCTGTTTTTGTTGATGTGTGAAGCAGTAAATGTAATGCAGGACATACAGTATTTCTGCAAAACAAGATACACACATCATAGAAAAGTACTGATGTTCTACCCATACATTTCAGATGAAAGTGTGAGTGTCTGTGTGTGTGTGTGTGTGTGTGTGTACTCTTACCCTGTGATATACAGACAAGACAGTACTGCCTCTCTCTGTCATCTCCTGGGAAAAGCAGCTTCAGTATCCCTACACACCCTCTGCCTGCTCACACACACACACACACACACACACACACACACACACACACACACACACACACACACACACACACACACACACACACACACACACACACACACACACACTGCTGAACAATCACAGAGATGTATTCCTGCAGTGAAGCCCCATGTTCCTGTTGGGACATGCTAATACTAAGCTCGTGTGTGTCTGTGCTTGTCTGTTTGCGTATATATGTGTGTGTTTTCACAACACACTTTGGACATCAATATTGAGGCACACACAGAGTTGCTGGCAATAAAGTCGTGTTATTAAAAACCCTCATGTTATATGTGAGCCTAATGTGATTTTAGTGTAATGGCTGCTTATGAAGATGTAAATGCTGCTGTGTGACTACTTTACACGGCTCTTATTGTTGTGCTGTCTTTAAGCGACAGAGAAATAACCTTTTTTTGTGTGTTTGGAACAAATAGGTTCCCGTGTGTTCATAAACACAGAGTTTCCTGCAGTTATGAGCTTTCTGATAATGTGTGTAATGTTGTTTCAAAGCTTTACCCAGCTTTGGTTTGTTTTTATGTACAGGCTGTTTAGGGTTTCTAGCCCTCATGTTACTTACAGGAGAATGGAAATGGAGGGGTCTCCTTTTTTTGTTGGTAAAGTTTTGATAGTTATTCTGATGATAAATTCAGCAGTATCCTGTACAGGGTTAGCTGAGAGGAAGAAAAACAGAGAAAATCCACAACACAAATTCACAAGCAGGGAAAACACCATCACTAGGATGGAACTGATTGTTGTTATTGGTTATCGGTTGTGAATAATCTATGGAAAAAAATTTAAAAGTGGCTGTTTCTGCAGCTACTCACCCAGCCCCTACCCCGCTTTTAGGCATGGAAAGTTACACAATATAAAAGCTGATAATCTGGTTTACTTTTGTATATCATAAAATTAAATCAATTTGAATTTCAGTTTATTCCACTGGTTTGAAAAGCTCTCACAGCGGTTGTAAGGTTTTGAACTAACCTGACTTACACACTCTGACCCTGTGTGTTATTTATTGGTGTTGTTGTGCCCTGCTTGGGTCAAATGGGGACACAAGAAGTAAGAAACCTCTGATGCTGAATAGGGCTGTCTTAATTTACCAGTATTCATGATTTAACAAATAAGAGATTCTCATTATGCAAAAATAAGACATCATAAATTATCGTAAATTTATTGTAGTAGCATTCACATTGGTCGCCACACCATGAAATGAAGGATAGATGAAGGAGAAGTCACAGCTGCTAGCAAGCTAGCTGAAGCAGCCCTCCAAGTGAAGATATAGCTCTGTAAAAACTGAAGTTCGAGATTCATTTTAAATCTGGAAAAATATTAAAGCTTGTGCCTGTTTGGGTTAGTAATCAGCTGAACATTTGTGCTTTCTAACAGTTCTTTGAATGGTTTTCATTCAGTTTTGTAACTTATGATCATGTAGGAGTGGTATACCTTAACGTAAAAGTACAGACATTTATAATATGAAAATATTTTAAGAAATGGATGGTAATATTTTAATCAAAACAAAAGCTGCCATGCCCACACAGTCTTGAGAAAGGCTTAGGTTTGAAATTAAGCTGTTTTTTAAAAAGTTTTAGAATATTCAGATTTTTTTTTTTTTTTTTTTTTAAAGTTTTATGGTGATGCCTAATAGCATATTAAATATGTTTTTTCTGTATGTTTTATATATTTTTTTATCTTGCCTAAGCCAAAAAATAATAAACACAAACTATCGTACTGTTCTGCCTCTTAAGTGTTAACACTGCTGCACACCTTACTGTACTCTCCCATTTTTCTGGTCCCAGGTCTGACTAACCAATCAGGAGTGTGAGAACGGTGAGAGTAACTCACTTCTTTCAACTTTATATAAGCCAACATGTCTGTGTCCCATTTTCGAACAGCAAAGTTTCTTCTTAGTTTCAGTAGAGGAGAGAGGGTAGGATAGAGGAGGATGTTTGGAAGCAGTAATGTAATGAGACATGTTTGGAAGCTGACCCTCTCTTTTTTTGGCTTCCTTGCGCTCCCAGCACACAGCAGGTGTTACAGGGAGTCTGTATATTTGGGTTCAACATAGCCACAAGGAACACTCTCCCCTCCGTCTGGCCTGGGTGAGTCACAGCGAAAACCAGGAGATGATACACACAGGACACACAAACAGCACACATACACACACACACGCAAACCCAAATGCAGGAAAACAAATGTAGGTTCAGTTTTTGGCTTACCACAGGGAGGACAAACAGTGAATAAATGGAGGTACTGAAACTCAGAGGAAGTAATGTACTGAAATGAATAAGTATTACACAGTAATTGGAGCTGGTGTTAACCTAACAGCAGCAAAATCACACTCACTTTATCTGCTCAAGCTTCCAACTCCACCTCTGATAGTAGTCTTAGTGAAAAACTGAGTCAGCACAGGTCTTAATTTTATACCTTAGCTTCATGCTGATTTACTGACCTGACTTTCACACACACCAAAATGTTAACCTTTGTCACATCATCCACTCAGTTAACCTGCTTTTATTCTGAAAGAGCCAACACAGATTTCAACACTAGTTCAACTATTTTTTTAACTACTGAAACTTGCAATAAAGTTTGGGTTAGATTACCATGATTACTACCATATTTGCCTTTAGCAGCAGCAGCAGCAGCAGGGGTTGACAGGGTATTTTCATCCTGGATACAGACAAAAGAGATACTCTTTGGTTTAATTTGATTTAACAATGCAGATGTTTTTGGCCATTGAGACTGGTCATGGATTGGTCCCCCTTGCAAGAAACTGAAGCATTTTTCAGCATAAATTTAATTTGTTTCAAGTTTAATTTTTTTGACTTGCACGAAGACCTTCCTTTGACAGAGGATCTTGTTTTGGTAAAAACTGGAAAATGGAGGGTTGTACTGATTGTGCGTCACTGGAGGGCGGAGCGAAGACCAACGTGACTGCAAGGTATTACAGTTCCAGTTCGACACACTGTACTAGGGATGGGCGATATGGGCTGAAAAAAAATTATCACAAGTTTTAACATTCTGCCGATAACAATAAAAGTCTCAATAAAAAAAAAAAAAATCCTATCTATGTTTTTGAGTCATTCTGTCCTGAATTCACCACAATCATTGTTCTTGGATGGCACTCACCAGTTGGAGTAGTCAAATAAGATACTTAACCACAAGTTTAAGTGGTGGGTTATAGAGAAAACTAGTGACATCAAACAAGTCTGAAATATGAAAACACCTTTAACATTAACATACCTGATTGCACTCATCTAAACCCCAATCTTGAAGGAAATCCCTCGTATGGAGCCTTGTTTAGCAACAAGCTGTTCAGGGACATCTTCATTACCTTCGGCCATGTTTGTTTGTTTGTTACTCTGATCTGTTTAGGCTACGGCTGCGAGTCCATCACTCGCGCTTACGTCATCAACTTATATTTATCACTTTTATCGTGAGATGGCAAATATTTATCATGGAGGAATTTCCTGATGACATATCGTGAACGAAATATTTATCGCCCATCCCTACCCTGTACCTTTAGTAGAGCTGGGTTTTAAACTTAATCCCTTGATCCGAACGGTACTGGGGTGCAGAACAAGCAAAAAAAGCAGAACTCCAACAAGGGGGAACATTACACTTGATCTGAACTGTGTTTTATTTTCAATCCTTGCTATGTGGAGGAATTGTTTCACACTACTCATGAATTAAAAAGTCAATGCTAAATAGGAGCTATCTTGTGTTCCTGTGTATGTCACAAGGGTAGCAATGTGGGCCACGTCAAAGTTGCAGTGTTTGGCCATCTTTGGAGAAAAAAAAGCATTCAGCATTTATTTTTTTTCTCCAGAGTATGAACTTTTTAGATATCAGAGAGAGAAATGCATGTTGGAGTGTTTGAACATGTATGGTACATGGGCCTTCCACATGCCTGCATGGTGACCGTCCTGCAGCTCTCTCCCTCTCTGTCTCTCTGGTGTCAGAATAGATTTAGAAATAGGCAGAAGGAGAGAGAGAGAGGTAGAGAGAGAGCGTGAGGTCGAGTGAATGTCTGTATGGGCTATGTGACCTGTCAGTGGTTATGTGTCTATGAGTGTGTGTATGTGTGTGCACGTTGTAGCATGTTCATGAGTGCACATCCATGTGTGTGTGAAAGTGTGTGTATATGTGTGTGTATGCATGTGACTAGGCCGCCCTGAAGCAGCAGATTTGATCTTTGCAAAGGCTAACATCTGTCGCCTGTCATTTTAGCAAGATTGATGACAGCTACCAGAATGGAGGGGAGGGGAGGAGAGGGAGAGTGAGGGGTGAGGCAATGTCTAGGACAGTGGGAGAGGAGGAGGAGAAAGGGAGACAGTAAGGGCCGCTAGAGGTGGAGCCCTGCTGGTCATGGACAGGTCATGGTAGGGTCATGTAGAGAGAGAGAGAGAAGTTTCTCTATCTGCCATGTTGGGTTGGAGAAACATGGAGGAGGTTGTTGATTCTGAATTCAGGTCAGTTTTCTTTAATTAGTCGAAAATTTAGTGAGCCATCATCCAGCACTTTAAGTTCACTTTAAGTTAAGTTCATTTTTGTTCTGCATTTTGGGTCCTTCCCTTTTTGTTTCTACCTGAAACTTGACATGAGCAGTAAATAAACCTGTTTTGATTGAAAAATACTCCTCAATAAGTAGCAAGTCAACAGCATACGTTGGTGGTACAGGCTACTGTAGGTTGATACAAACCGTTAGCTGACAGGATGATGTGAAATAATGGCATTTGTAAAAGCTACACAGCTAACTTTGATGAAAAAGCGTCAAAGCCTGTATGTTGAGCAAATATGGGGAAATATGTTAATCTAATATGTTAATATGTTAAATAAAGTCTTTGTATGTTTTTTTGTTTGTTTGTTTTGTAAAAAAATGTGAATCAACGTGGTCTTATCTGTTTGTTTTGTGGGTTGTTTTTGAAACATGAGAAAAAATGAACTGAAAAAAGGCATGTTGGCCTGCAGCTCTTGTTTTTTTTTTTATTTTTTTATTGTGTTTAGTTGATTTATATCTTACGAAAGAGGGGCAGACTTTATAAGATATTTCTACTTTATGCTCCTTTTCATTCCTGTTAGAGATTTTCTCTTGTTTGTATTGAATGTTTTAGATATTAACTGAATAAAATAAAGTATGAAAATGAATTCTATGAAAGTCTTCACTGAGGAAGAACATCCGAAATACAGACTGCCTCTAATGCACTGGTAGGACTTTAATGGTAAGTTGTGGGGGAATCAAGCGATGAGCTAGGGCCAGCTAAATTGTTACCAAAGTGATCCAGCTCTCTTTTGTCACCGCCCTGGTGATCTTTAGTTAGTCTTTGTATGTTGGTTTGGTCTGAATATTGATCAGTGAGTGTAAAAAAAGAAAAGAAACAGATACATGAGAGTCCTTTGAAACACTCTGAATGACCTGCCCCTGTCAGCCAGCTCTTAAAGAGCTTTAGCCACTAGCAACTAGTTGGATGGAAAAGAAAAAAAAAAGAGGAGATGATTTACAACTTTATTTTGCAATCATTTTTTCTCTGTTCTCTTTTCATTTTGCGCTCAGTGTGTCCACAGGGATGAATCCCTGACCGCTGTATGCACAGCTGGCAGAAATAAAAAAGTGAAAACCTAATTAACTCCGGAGTGGAGATATTATCCAAACAGACAGAAAGAGAAGCTACACTCGTTTAAAGCAGTCAGCGTGGGTCATGCTCCATGAATTATTCAAGCTGGCCGCCAGTTTGCAGAGCGAGTTTTAAGTGGACAATGACCCTGTGCACACTCATTTAGCCTGCGCCTCGGCTAACAAGGCTAAGTATACACCGACTCTCCACTATCCTCCACTAACAAGCTAATGGAATTTCAATCAAGAGGATGCACTGAATGGCTTAACATGGGTGAGCCACGCTCTGGCCCTCCACACACACACACACACACACACACATCCACGCGCACAGACACATATCAATATTCAATTAGATCTGTGGGTTTTTCAGCCTGGCCTTGTTAAGTAAGAAGTTGTGGAAAGAGAAAGCTTGCAGAGGCCAAAAGGCTACAGATCCAGCTAGAGGTCAAAAACTTAAATAGAAGTCCATAACTTTCTCTGTAATCACAACCTTGGCTCAGCTAAAAAGCACAGTGAAGCTGCTCATAGCGTTATATTCAAAAATAAATTCAACAAAAGGTTGCACACTCACCGGATAAGAAACTACTTTAAAAGATATATGTATAAAAACTCAGAACTCAAGAGCCATGGTGGTTCGTTTATGTATAATTATGTATAAGTCAATTTAAATAAAGTTGGTGTTAGACGAGACGTTAAACACAATTAGGTTAGTGCAACTTTTACAGTAAAAGACTGTTGGCTTTTCTCTGTTAGTCTGAGCTGATTTCAATGTTGGGGCAGGTTTGTGATGTACAACACATGATGAGGCGTGAGCATAGGATGGGAGGCGGGGGGGCGCAGACTCACCTGCTTTAAGTACAAAGGAGATGTAGCAGAGTCCCAAGCGGTTGAACTTAGGACCAGTGTACAACCTCCTTCATCAAGATGCTGCACGCACAGCATGGCAAGTGTCAATAAAGGTAGCCTACTATTTTGCCAAAGCCACTCAGATGACCAAGCAAGCAGGACAAGCGTCCTGCTTCGCCCAACCGGCGACAAACAGTTACTACAGGGAGAGAGGCTCACACACTAAGGGTCCTACACAACGTCACACACACACAGAAGAGATCTGAAGTAAACATCGGTATTAACTGTATAAACTTCATCTCCAGAGTCTCCCTCGTTAACACACCTGTCAGTCCCTCTCATCCACATAGACACCTGTGTTCAACAAGCTACAGCTTTCTGTATTGAACCACCTTTGGGGGGGCCCAGCTCGCAAAAAGGTTGAGAACCCCTGCACTAAATCATGAACCTTCGTCATACTTTCATGCTGACCTCCTAAACCCATTCAGTGTTGTCTGGCTTAGGTGCAACTGTGGAGGCAAAATATCCCAATCTGGCAAAATCTGAACTTTAGTCAGAGCTACAGGAAAAGATGGGGTCTGGGATTGTATATCTGCAGCATACAAACAACTGTACATACATCTGCACACATTAATGTAACGTATGTGTAACATGGGGGGGGGGGGGGGGGTTAAAGTGTTAATGAATCAGATTTTTTAAAATCAGGAAGTTAGTGTGAGGATGCTGAAACAACAGTGATATGATAATGTAAGCTGGTTCTGGTTGACTTCTGGACATTTGGGGGACTTCTGGTTCATGCACATACCTTAATCAGGGTTGATGATAAAAAAAAAGCATGTACCTTCAGCTCAGACCCATTAAAGTTATGAGATCATAAAAATATCAGATTAGAAAGCTGGATGACTTTTTTACTTTCAAGAAAATGAGTCATGGGGATTGTATTTTGTTGTTGTGAAGTTCTTGTTCCCAAAATATCGATGCTCACATCCACAATAAAAGTTGTGAACTGTATTGTAACTTTTAAAGGGGTGTTTCCCTTTTTTTTTATTACAGACAGGTTAATCACTTGACTGAAAGTCATTCTTGCTACAGCGCAGAGATTCAGAAAGTGGGTGAGACTGTTAAAAATAACTTTTAAGTCACTGGTAATCATCTAACCCTCTTGTTCAAATCTTACTCTGCATACTAATTATAGAGCTAATAAGACTGAGCCTCTAATGAAGTGGAAACATCGTTTAAATCATTCAAAGTATAAACTCGCGCAAATTAAGCTGGAACAACTTTCGAGGCCTCTCTGTGTGAGTGATGTGGGATTTTTTTTTTGTTGTGACCATGCACCAGAGATACCTGAAAAAAAGAAACACAATTAGCTTGGATTCATTTTCCAAACTGTTGCAGCGCCTTAATTTCAGAGTTCATCGAATGTCAAATGAAAAGTCCTTGTAGCATCGCATTATAGGGGAATGTCAATCCCATCTCATGTGCCAAACTAGTTGATGCGTTCAATTGAACATCTAAAAAAAATGGGAGAGGGACAAAGAGGAGGAGAGCTTCTTTCCAATTGGCTATGAGAAACAAAAGCCCACTCAACCTTGTTGATAGAAATTGCACTTGAGAGCAGAGCTGGCGAGTGCTACAGTAAATACTGATTAATTTGAATTCCTAATGAATAGACGCTGAGTCTGAGAGAAAGGGATGTATTGAAGGAATGTGGCGTGTATTCTTCACAGAGGTAAAAAAAACAAATGGAGGAATAAAGGAGGGTGAAGAGGGGAATAATTAATTAGTTTTCCAGAGTGAAGTGTGCATTCAAAATGAAGGGCACACTGACAAGGCTTGCGCGCACAAATGTTCAAGAAGGACAAGGTGTGCAACAAAAGTTAAGCAGAAATCAAAGTCCAAGGTCCGTTCGGTCTGTGCAAAAATGCCCCGTCAGTGTCATCACTCAAGCTTTTTCTAAATACTTTTCAAAGCTTGTTTAGCAGCAGAGCAATAACACCTCCAGTGACGGGGAAAGAAAGAGTAAAATATGCAGAGGGAGGTGTAAAGACGTGTGAATCTTGGTGTCATTTCACTTACAGTCTTGTCAGTTATCTTACAGTCATGTCTGGGTGTTATTTAGTGGGGACATACTGTACTGACAAGTCTTTATCATTTAACATAATGTCACAGGAAAGCTGGTTTGTCTTTTAGCGCCGCACTCCACCGTCTTCATGCTCTGTGTTTGTATTTTGTCCCGTTCTCCATTGTGCCACACAGGTATACCGTTGTGTCTTTTTGTGTGGAAGAAAGCCTTGACATGACATCTTTTTCGCATTTGAACGCCTGAGACAAAGGCACAACACGACGTGTGTGCACTGCCTGTCTCCCAGGAGGAAGACGGAGGGGAAAAAAAACGAGGGAGAAAGGGAGGGATAAGGGAGAAACGTTATGCAAATGAGTTTTATAAGTCGAGTCGGGCATGTTGTCGTGACACTGTCTATATTTAAAACAGGTCACCTTAACCCCTCCCCCGCTGTCTCAATGACAGACAGCGAGTGAGGCTGCGCTGACATCTGGATGTTCCACAATTGCAGCGACACGCACGCACACAACCGACACCAACACGTTAAAAAAAAACCAAAGGCATTGCTGGATCTTATTTGCATATTCAAACACACAATGCACATGAAACACACACACATGCACGCAGCATGACAATGGCTATGATATATGTATATATGTAAAACTGGCCAGCCCATTCTCTGCAGGCCAGGACCCAATCATTCCAGCGCGCTGAGCAGAGAGACAACCAGTCAGCCACTCAGCCCAGCAACAGAGGTGACAGAAGAGAATACCTGACCCCGGTGCATTCACCCGTCTCTCCATCCACCCCCCACCCCCCTCATCTGCTAGCCCTTCGCATTCCCTCACTCCTCCATATTCAACAACAACAGCATGCATGCATGCATGCATGCATACGAGCCCTGATTTTATGGGGCCGTAGAGTGGCCATGAAGGATGGCTACTGCCTATTTACACTCCTCCCCTCAGGCCCTCAGGCTGTCCATTTTTAATGGAGACGACGTGGCACTGACCAGCACACTCTCCTCCAACCAAACCTCCATTTGAATAATTTCATCCCTTCATTTGCCTTTTTTTCCCCTTCCCACCCCTCCTCTCCTCTGCCGCCTTGACCTAGATACCAATGAAGAAGACTGACACTTCTCCCCTGACCAGAGCGGGACCCTTCATATCTTTGCAGCCATTACCACACCATATTGGCATCTTTCTCCCACCCTTTTTCCCCCATCATTCTCTCTCTCTCTCTCTTTCTCTCTTTCCCTCTCTCCCACTCTCTCTACTGTCCATAAAATATGCCTTGGCGTTATCTCTCCCCCCACGCAGGAGAATAATGAAAGGCAGTGGCATGACAGATTGGACATAGATGAGATTGCCGCTGTGACTATATGCACGGCTCGCCTCGGCCCCAGCTTTGCATCTGAAATGGAAAAAGGGTGGAGGGCATGTGTGTGTGTGTATGTGTGTGTGTATGTGTGTGCGGGAGGTGGGAGGGGGAGCTGGGTGCAAGGGGTGACAGTAGGCTTGAGGGGCAGTGGCGTGAGGAGGGGGGTGAAGCGGGTGGCAGTATGTGAGGAAAAAGAGGAGAGGAAAGGGTCTGTGAGGCTGATGGGTTTGACATTAGAGGGGAACTGTGTGTGTGTGTGTGTGTGTGTGTGTGTGTGTGTGTGTGTGTGTGTGTGTGTGTGTGTGTGTGTGAGGATGGCTTTAAGAAAAACTAACCTAAAAATGACCCCCCCCCTCAAAATCTGAACTTTTCCTCACAAACAGTGGTGCTGTGGTGACACACAGTCGTCCTCAGTGTGTCTGCCGGCCCGAAACTGACTGGCAGCTGAGCGCAGGTTGAGATTAGGCAGATTACAGCAGGCGAGCTCTGGCGTGATGGCTGAACATGCTGCCAAGATGGCTGCTGTGGCGCGGCGGCACGGTGCCAGCAGGCAACATGTAGGCACCTGTTACAGCTACAGCCGGACATCATGCTTATCCACGGTGCCAACAACTGCTGCTACAGCGGGGGGTGAACAGGGGCAGGAGGGGAGTGGGCTGTTCTGCTCTGATGGTGATAGCCTCTTAGTACAATACAACTGCTGTCTACTTACACAGGATTTAGGATAAACTGAACGTGAAACACGATATTCATTCAACAGCTGTTCAATAAATCATAAAAATTGAAGAGCTTTTTTTCTAAAATGTGCAGTTTTACTTAAGAAGCAAAGAAGTAAAATAAAATAAAACTGATACATCATCAAAATTATTAGAGGTACAGAATTCATACTCTGTATCTTACAAATTGGCCTTACTCTGATTTAATTATATGTTAATGTTGATATAAAATGTGTATGTTCTTCTTAATCAAAGGTTTTTATTTGATTTCACTAAAGGAAAGTGTAATGAAACTTATCCAAAGATGGCGGCGCTCACAAACACTACAACTCTGAGCTCTCCCTTTATAGGTGTATTTTATTTCTACCTTAATTTCGTACAATGTACAATGACAATAATTCGATGATTCTGATTATTGGCTTACATAATAAACAGGCACCCTTCTATATTTTTAACATATAATTACACATTTCTTTTTTAAATTTGCGGCAAATTCAATTTGCTTCCCTCAAAACCTCAACGTCATTTGCGTTTAATGTTGTTTTGTTGCATTCAGGATCACATTCATGTGTGTACTTTATATAACTGCATTCTTTTAAGAATTCATAGTTCTGTATAAAGAACACGCTTGTTTTTGCCACTACCCAGTTATACAGATTTAAATTCTACTGACAAAAAAAATTTCTTGCACAAAGATCTAAAGTTAAAGCTACAGTAAGGGACTTTAAGCTTGTGTTGATATTTGCACTTGCTGTGGGGGGGGGGGGGGGGGTCCAATTATAGTGTAAATAATACCTAAAATTTTCATCCTGGTAAAGTATATCCCTCAGAAAAAAAAAAAAAAGAAAAAAAGTGAAGTCACAGTATTATCTTCTTCTCTTTTGTTTCTGGTGTGAATACAGAGACACCGAGTCTTAATTTGGGTGTGTTTATTTACCTGTTAAAATCTCCCAACTGGTGGCTAAGCCTAAACTTGAAGCCGCTGCGGAGCTACATGGACATGTTGATTAGTAATTAGCTGCACCTGTTGTATTGCGTCTATACATCAGTATTGTCCATGGACTTTAGTTCAAATATTCACAGCTGGGTGCTGTAACCTGCTGGGTTGAGCGTTCATGTAATGGCCCAGCACAGGAGAGCCAACTGTTCTAGCCAGGACTCAGCTGTTCACTAACATCTGAAGGATACAGGACATTTCTCTGAGGACAGCAATGTGAGGATACTGGCCAGGGAAGACTGCTGGTTTAAAGGAGGTGTCGAGGAGGCCATCTTTGTCAAACTGGAGAAACCATCCTTGAACAGAGGCGATGGACTAAAGCACTTCTTATCCTCAACTTACAATTCAGCTTTGGATTCCTTTCAACAACAATTGTAACAACACTTTTGAGGGCAGCCCTTCAGGTTAAACCAGGTCAACAACCCTGCTAACAGAGGCTATAAATTTCCAACTTTGGCCCCAGTCACTTTAGAACTGAAGAAGCCTTTTGGAGGAGAGGAGGAACATCTTTAAGAACCTCAAACGAAAAATTGCCCTTTCAACGAAGAAAGACGACACAGACTACAATAAATTCAGTCATATTCACATATAAACATCCAGTAAAGTCTCTGCCGTCTGTTCAAAACACTTCATAACACTTCCATAGGATCATACACACACAGGCAAACATAAGCTGTCATTTTAATGTGTCACTTTCCAATATCTGCCAATAATTACATCCACAGATAAAATACTGGAGTGAATTTACATATATGCCAATAGTTACCCTGTTAATTAACCTTTTAAGCTATTTTCTGCTAAGACCGATCCTACGCCTATTCTATCTTGTCTCCCTATTGCTCATTTGTCTTGCAGCACCTGACATTTAGATCGAACCTAAGAGTGACTGGATGATTTGTACCTCACACCTTCTTAGCTCCTAATATGGCTCCTTCACTCTGTACAGAAGCTTTAAAGCTCCTGTTAGGGACTCTTAGTCTGTGTCATCTCTGGCGCCCCCTGTGGCCTAAGTGGTATCTCATGATTCTCTGCTGATTTTGCTGTGCATATGTAAAACTAACAAAAAAGTTTGATTTTTAAGATGTATCAAGTGTTGCCATGGGAAGTTTGAAACAAATATGACGTAGAAGCGTGGTCCCTGTGTGAGTAGTCGTTGCTCATTTTATAATTTGCTTTTGTCACTCATAAAAAGGAATTACTGTTTCAGACCACTTTATGAGCAATTAAAACTCCTCACAGGAGCTTTAATTTGAAACTACTTATTACTTACTTTACAGAGAGAACAACAGAAAATGCATTAACCTTATTTGGCTGGAAGACGTTTGCTGAATGTGGCTTTACTCAAAGTCACTTTTTCTTTTTCTTTTACTATATTAAAGAATAGATGAAAACAAAAAATGAAATAAAACACAAACAGCTTTCTATAACTTTGCAGTTTATATCCCATTTAATGTAAAATCTCTGTTAAGTTCAACAGAGACTCTAAGAGCAGATTTTGTCTCTGAAATAAAAAATAAAAAAAGATGTTTGTTTTAGTATTTTTAGTTTAACACCTGAATATTCTTTACGGCTGAGCGGAGGGACAAAGTTTATCACTTTATGACACCGGAGAAAAGGAGAGAACAAAGAGGAAAGAGCGAGAAGAGAAGGCGGAGGCTGGGAGGAGGAGGTGGGGAGCTAAACGCGGCGTTTTTGGCACGGAGGCTTGATCCGTGTTGCGGCTAAGCTGAAAACGAAGCTGACATGACCCAGAGTGAAGCAGGTAAACAGGCCCAACCTGCTTTGCCTGGGGTGACCATCTGGCCGTGTCTCATGGCGAACCAGCCCGCAGGATGCACAAATACACACACTCAGACTCACACTCATGCTGGTGTACCTGGTGTCCCCTCTCTTTTTGTTTTTGTCTCTCAGAGGCTGACATGCTTTGGCTGCGAGCGACGGGAGGCATCAGGTAGGGAACAAGCAAAACAGGTATCCGTGCACACACACACACATGCACACATATTCATACAGACGACATATGGTGATCGGGCACTGCGTTGTAGTCCTTAAGTGGTGCTAACTTGACCCGAGGCGAGAAAGACAGAGAGGGACTGAGAGAAAGAAAACGGCAGCGAGGAGGAGGAGGAGGGGGGTTGGTAAAAACTGTTGCAAATTATTGATGCACCGTTACAGATACCTGCTGGCACAACACGACACTCTGTCTCTGCCTGTCACACACTCACACACAAAGTGCAAACATATTTCAGCTCCTAACTTTGCTTTATTCCTAAAAAGCCTTCACACTGTCAAGTTTTGATTTAAAGCAACCTATCATCCTTACAAGTCGCCTCCAAAAAACTCTAATTAAAATTTATTCTGCCGCCATCAGCGCCTCCTTCATTATGCAGAAACAAAGGAAGGCTCTTTGAAAGAGAGCAGAAGAAAGGCTCCTCCGCTGTTATGTCTGTGGCCTTTGCCAGGGACAGCATGTATTGTGATGTTTCGCTCCAGATAAAATATTCATAAAAATGAAGGGAGCAAAGTTCCAAGGATGACAGGAGGGAGGGAGGGCGGAGAGAAAAAGTTAATGAAAATGAGTAATCAAATTCGCTATCTCCTCCTTTTTTATTGAAAATCCTTTTTTTTAGTTAATTAGAGCCTATTACTATTCTAATTGGCTACGTCTTACACGTCCAGTTCAGTAGCGTCATTATGGAGCTATTAAAGAAGATCCAGCGAGACGAAGGAACAGAGAAAGCATAATCAACCAATCAATTAGGATCTTTGAGGAAAATGAGCTTTGCTACATTATCACGTTTGATCTCATGTCCTTGCTGTGGCTGCAGAGAGTCATTTTTCTCCCTGTTTTAAAGTGGAAAAATCAGCTAAACGTCCAAAGTCTTTCTGTACAATGATGATACGTACATGCAATTTTCTTTATCTAGTTAAACACAGGAACTGCGGACCTTAAATGCACATCTAAGTGTTGACTGATCTCCTTTTGTTCCACATTTTGTGCAACACAGATGTAAAAAAAAAAAATGATTAAATGAAATTCAAATTTTTAGAGAATATGCATTTTATCTCCCTTTGTTTTATCAAGTCCACAAACAAAGGATGGATACTGACATCCATTCACACAAGTTGTCCATCTCTGTTTCTTTAAACCTCTGCTGTTATTTAGCTTCAGCGCTGTGATGTCTGCAGCTGGATAGGTGCTAATTAGCAGCTTTATATTCAATTCAGCCAAGACAGAAAGAAAGAAAGAGGACAGGACCAGAAAGAGGAGGAATGTAGTCGCTACATGTAGAGGAGTCCCATTAATGCCAACATCTGATGTTAAAATTCACCTTTTCCTACTCTGGCTTCTTTTGCCGTCTCAGAGTTTCAGAGCATCTTACCGATAAAAACCAAATCCTTGTTTAAACTTTTGTCTCGGCTTGATTAAAAAACTCAACCGAAAATATGTACCACAGTGGTGGACAATAACAATGTAATTTTACTTGACTGTACTTACATATATGTTTGTTTGAGTATCTGTTAAACTGTATTTATACTATAGTACTGTAGAGGGCTGTGTTTTAGGGAAACATTACTTTTACTTTGCTACACTTGGAGGACAAATATCACACTCTAAACTCCACTGTATTTCTATCAATGCTCTTTGTTTGTTTCCAGTTTTGTTTTGAAGACAGCTGATGATTTTTTTTTTCTTTTCAAAAATCTACACCGCTGTACTGACTTGTCACATGAAAAATATTAGGACACACAACTGAGTAATTCAAGAGTTCTTGAATGGTTGTCTAGAGAAAGAGGATGACCTGTGTTAAGCCTGACTAACAGTGTGTTTGATCTAGAGTAGTTTTTGAAGTAGTTTGAATACTAATACAGAAAGTTAAAGTACTCCAAAATTTGACTCAAGAAATAATTTTATCAAACAGCTTGCATTTGTATTTGGCTAAGAGCGTCTACACTGTGTCTCAAATGAAAAAGATGTCTACTTTATCTACAAGCTAACACTGACCTGCATTGGCTCTGGCCTCTGAGGTGTACAGACTGTGACTGACCCCTCTCACTCTAGATATTTGATTTTTTCCCATATCTGACATTCTAATATATTCAAACTCACCCCACCCTTATGGATACAGAGTCTCTCGCCTGTACTTGAATCTACAAGTGACTATTTTTATGACTTTATTTTTGTTACAGTAAGAGACACTGAAGTCAAACAACATTTGACTCTACCATAAACTCAGAAACATGGTCACTGCTTTATTTCTAAGATTCTCTGAATGACTGAAGCTGAGGCTGCTGAGAGGTTTTTGCTGGCACCCAGACTTTTCACAAACATGTGGTGGTACATGATGACAGATCTTTGGATGCACAATTGAATTGGTGGAAATGAAGGAGAGATAAACACTGTGCAGAATTTCCATCATATTATACAGTGTGTCCAAGTATGTCAAATGTTACAAACATAAAAATGAAATATCCAAATATGTCTTTATGATAGATCTGAAAACATAGAGACTCGGTATTTCGCCACAAATCTGTGTAATAACACCTGATGAGTATGTTTTTTTTTTACAATACGACATCACTGCTTTTAAAAGATCTGGAAAAAAATATCTTAATTCCACATCAGTATTTAGGAGATCAGATATGATCAAGATATTGCATTTTGCAAGGCTGTGGTCAGACAATAGCTAATATTATGTTAAGGTCATACTTCTCCAGATTTTAGACATTTTTGCACAGTGTTTTGCTACGTTCCCACTTGCTCCTTTCTTTCCCAGTCCATTTCCAACACTTTGAGATACTTCCTGACAGCCGATATATTGAAGCTCTAGTAAGTTGCATATAATTAACAAGTCACCATATCAGCTGTAAGCCTACATATCGCCACACATTTTTATAAACATCAGTTTAAGAATCAACTTCTTGAACTTGAATCTGCTGATTTGCACCCACCTCAGGCGACTTTGTGCTCATTCCTGCACAAACTGTTCAGCTCTCATGCTGCGAGCTACACGTGGAATAAGTGATAAACGTTTGGTCTTTTTATGATGCTGTATTTTAGTTTCCTGACTCTTTGAATTATGTTTTCTATCTTCATTCCCTGGACTTGTAAACAGACTGTACTGAACCTGTCTCTGATTTTTATTCAGATTTAAAACATGTTGAGTCAGGGTGTTGACATTTTGCAAACTTGACATTTCTGAGCAGATCTCTGAACTTTTTTTTTGTTTTTTTTGACACACTGATGTATCTACAGTTACCTAATAATGTCTGCCAGTGGCAAAGTAATCTTGAAACTGAAGAGTCATAAATGACGGAAGCTGCTTTTCACACTTTGCATGTCTCTATGTTGTTAATAATGTTTTTTTCTGACACAAAATATGACATTGATTTTGAAGTTTGGGTGTTACAGTGAAGGCTGTAACACCCCGCTGCCTCTGTTGGAAAGCCCCTCTCTCTCCTCTCTCATTTCACACCCACACCGCTGTCTGAGGACAAAGTGGAACCTGGACTAAGGACAGAGAGGATATTATTTGGCGAAGGTGATGAATTATTAGATGTAGGTCACCAAAGTATCAGATTAGAAGGAGCCAATGTTCACTTGATATTTGCTCTCCATTATAATGATAAAACCTACAAGGTCAAATTTGGACTTAAGCTGAAGTATGGCAAGTTCTGCAGCTCCTCATACACATTTGGAACAGATTGAGGGAGAGATAGAATTTAAACAGAGAGATGGGGGAGAGAATCATAATGATTTAAGCAATAAATTCTCTCTCAGTCGGCCGAGCAGCAGCGGCAGCTACAGAATCTGTAATTATCCTTTGAATTCAATAAAGGCGAGGAAGAACAAAGAGCCAGGAAAACAGTTCACTGGTAAGTAAAGCGGTTTTGTGAATCGCCACTACAGCGGTACAGGATAACACCAGAGATAATAGCTTCTTCTTGTGTTTTTTTTCTTACCTGAAGAGCAACTTCACAGGGGTTCCACTGTGTTCGGAGGCAGAATCGATAACACTATCAAAGGGCAGAATCTCCACCTTAATGAAAGGAAAGAAAATACTGCAGGCTACAGGCGCTCAAAGACCACTAGAGATCTATGTGTATCAACACGCCTGAGACTAAATATGAAATCAATTCATTACACCCTTTATTTCTTTCGCAAACACTGTCCGGCGCTGAGATAACAAATTTACCTGCTGCTGCCTTTATTTTCCCTCTTCTTTCATTCTCCCTTTTTTCTCTTTCTCCCTCCTCTCTCTCAATTAATGGAGAGACAAGCAGTGGACACTTTCCAGAGACAGAAGCAGCATAAATAGATTAAATTGCAGAGGAGATTATAATTTATCATTTCTTTATTAAAAAGTAATGCGGGCGAATTAACTTTGAATTAAATTCTATTTGCATGGCATTACTGGAATCATCTGTGTAAATGGCTTAAAATCCCAAATGGGACATTGTTCCCTCCAACAGTATAATTGTAGAGAAAGAACTTTTTTTTTTCTCTTTATCCAGGAAATTATAAAAGACCAGGAATTAATCTGAAACTATTGGAACAGTGTGAGAGGTGAGACTTTAATCATGCCGTGCAAAAATATCATTATACTCTTCAAGAATAGTGGAGATATTGGAGCTCTGTGTGTTCAGAAACTTTATGAGGGTGTCCTATTTTAACTAAAACACAGAAATTCAACTCAGATCGAGACGCTTTGTGTGTGTGTATGTCAAATAAAACAGTTTAGACCATGGCCTTTCACCTGTTTTTAAGAATAAGGTGCCCATAGCATCAGGTTTGCACATGCAGAGCTCAGGAGTGAGGAAATCAAAACATGCAGCTAAATGTGTGATTATAGTTTGACGTTTCGGTCTTTATAATTGTGTCGTACACTCAGTTATATGCCCAACTGCATGTTCCTGCGTGACACCATGAATGAACACAGTCCAGGATCGGAGTGCATGTGGGTCTCATTACAGGAGTTGTCTACAAGACACTGATAACTGGACCATGCTGTCGTCTTGTCCGGGCTTTTAAGACAAAACTGTTCAAACAGAACAAACCTAAAGTTTTTGTTCACCTGGTCAGCGCAGTAGTACAGATTTTTTAGTAGCTATTTCACCGAACGATAACTCTGAAACCATGAAGAAAATGGGACTAAGTTTATAAGTCTGTTTTCTTATTAAATTTTGTGTGATCCTCCAGCCTCAATGGTCTGAGGCCATTACTAATTATACTACTACTACTACTACCACTACTACTACCACTACTACTATTTCTACTATTTCTACTACTACTACTAATAATAATAATTATTATAATTATAATACAATTTATTCATACCAATTTTTCAAACAGTCACGAAGGGCTTCACAACATAAAAAGAGAACTAGAAACTAAGGACAACAAAACTATCTGCAAAAAGGAACAAGTTTCAATTCAATAAATGACGAAACTTAGACTTGTTAAAATTTAAACACGTTTAAAGTTAAATAGTGAAGACGTAGTTAAAACTCATAACCAGTAAAATATGAAATTATGATTGATAACTTAAGTGTTATGCTTATAAAAATGAGTTTTGAAATGTGCCTTAAAAGAGGTACTATGTAATTTAAACCCCTCATATTAGTCATCAAAAAAGTTATGTCATTCATTGGTTTGAAGGTGTTACCTGAGGTGAAAAGGTGACATGGTGAGTCTGATGAAGTCGGTTGTAAGTGGGTGTCAGTGGCATTGAAGGGGTCAGACAAAGACCGTCAGAGGAGCGGGGACTGATCCTGAGTGAAACAAAGAGTCCACATTTTGTTAAAACTTCAAATAAACTATGTAGTTTGTAATCCAGGTATAAACACACAGTCAAATAATTCCAAATAGCAAAAATGACTCTACACATCATGTCAGATCAATCTGCAGGAAGAAGTCCAGCATATTTCCTCTCTGCCTGTTGACACTGTGGCAGAAAATTTGAGCATGTTATAGCGGTAAACTTTGTGTTTTCAAGATTTGGATTCTGTCTTTGGAGTGGCAGATAAATAAGTTCCTTAAAGGGCACAGTGTTAATTTTTATAACTTATCTGCAACAAGTGCGCCTTTGGTACAGAGTCAACATTACTTGTTGATAACAAACACACTGCCAGCAATCTGGGCAACCTCAGTTTAATATTTAATTTATGCAGTTGTGCAGCTGTTACTGTTAATAGATTCATGTCAAAGCTTGACTTGTTCTAGTTTGGAGACATGTTAAAGAATATCAAAACATTCTGTGAAAATGATTACCTATAAATCACTGAGGATGAGGATGTAACTAAGAGCACAGTTAACCAGATGTGTAGTGTGCCTACACAGGGACGTTTCATTGACTTGTGGGCATCAAGGACAGATCTTGGACCCCCTTTCTCTACCCAAAAAAAAAAGGAGTGAAAGAAAAGAAATGTACTGGAAAAGAATCTAAAAAAGTATAATTGTAAAAAAGTATCAGCAGGGACAGCACAGCAGACTGAACATCGACAAACTGAGGTAAAGAATTCAGATATAACAAGTTTAAGAGAGTGAAGCATTGAGGTTTCAAACATTAGTACAATCTCAATATCATTTTTAATAAATTATCTGACTTAGTTTGGAGACAGAAAACATTCAGTCTAAAATTAAGTGACTTTTTTTGGACTAAAATTATAAAAGACAAAACTTGGACCAAATCTAAAAAAAATATATTGCAGTCCAAAGACTAAAACTTAATTTAAAAAAAGCTGATAAATTTAACACTGGCTGTTCTATACTTTTAATCACCTGAGGAGCCTACAGTACTTAGAGACTAGTAAGGCAGAGCACCTTTATCTTCTTACAGTTCATATTACTGGGTAATGTCTGGGTCCAAATCAACCTAGGTGGAAATAACACCCAAGATAAACTAGCTAAATAGACAGCATCCCTCTTCCACCTCTGCTGTTCAAAGTTACCAGCCACTCTGCATTTTCATCAGTCACAGTTTTGTTGTTGGGAATTAAACTTTATATGGCAAAAGTGAACTGTGGTGTGCTTACTTTTACTTCATCTAGACAACCTTTTAAATGTAAATGAGCACCTATATCACAACTGTTATACACAGGTCATATCAAACAGTCGTTTCCTTTTCTTTTCCTGTTTTATTATGATCATCAGCTTCTCTCATGTGTTGACGCCCACATCACTTTCCTTTCTTTTCTTTACCAGTGTCCCGCTCTACCTCGTCATCTTCTTCTGGCAAGTGCAAGATCTTTTAACAGTACTCTTCAGCAAATGTTTTTTTTAAGATGCCCAATAACACAACTCTGGTTTGTACATGTTTCGCCCTGTATTTTCTTACTAAAGTAGGTGATGACTACGGTTAAAAGTGTCTCTGTTACCCTGGAAGTTGTGCATTGCTTTTTTGAAAATATTGTGACCTCTGCAGGATGAGGATGCTTCGAAGAAACCACATGGAGCTAAACTCTGCTTCTTCTTTTATGGTGCCATTCAGTGTAACATGGGTGCTCATGCTTCTTCAATAACTATATTTTAATGAAATGGCTTAAAAGAAAGAGGGGAGCAGAGAAAGAGGCAGACATTGATGAGCATTTGATTGGCACATGGCTCCTGGGACGTACCAAATGAGGGGAGACCCAGGGGATGGGAGGAGATCTGATTAGCTGGGCATTGTTGAAAATGGAGTGTACCAAAACTAATTCAAGACAAGAGCAACGAGAGATTGAAAAATCGCCCAAGCCTCGTACTCCTCATTGCAGTTTTTATTGAAATTCAATACGTCTCAGCGAATGTCTCCTCGCCTCTCTGCCTCTCTTTGTTTTTACAGTGGACAGTCACACACACATAAATTAGTCCATAGAACACGCATCTGCCATTTCTCAGCTGCACACAAACATGCACACACGCAGATATTCACACTGTTAAACACACACAGACACACTTCCACACCGAGGGTTCATTTTTCTCCGAGTGGAGTATGTTTTCAGTTCAATCATCACTCTTTGATACTGAGCCATTTTGCACACGCTCAAGGGCATGTGCTGAAGATGTGGAGAAAGAGTGGGTAACACACACACACACACACACACACACACACACACACACACACACACTGGCTCAAACATACACCCACTGATTGTGATTGGCCTGGATGGTTTGGGTGTTAAGGCGGTGGTGCAATAGTCTCCAGCTCAGTGTCAGAGCCGAGCCCAGCTGTGGTGACTATTGATATGGCTGGCACAGACAGGGGCACCCTGGAGCCACAGCAGGCTTCAGCTTTAGTTAAGAGCAGCCTAAACTGGCCAGAGAGCAGCTTACGTATGAGGAGTGACAAGGTTCAGCACATTCTACACGCTAGTTTTACTGATGACTGCAGAGCGCTGCTGTGCTGTGATGGGAGCTGCTGGCAGCATCTTGTGGATTTCAGCTCTATATGTTTCATTAGTGTGTCTATGTTGCTGCCATATCTCCTAAACCTAAAACTTAAAAAGAATAACAAATTCTTTTGGTAGATATTGTAGTTCAACTAACCCTTTTGCTTACCCTGGCACTTTTCACTCATCACATCTTTTATTTTCTTAAACTTGGTGCAAACAAGTGGCAGTTCTTGTTGTTTAGCTTTGACTTATTATTGAGTCTAAATTACACATACATTATAAACTATTTTCTTTGCATTACCTTAACCTGCAGCAATAAAACAGGATGATATGAATGCAACATACACCAGCATACAATGAAACTGCTTGCATTATGAGTGTTTTTCTTGTCAATGAAGGACTTCTTATTACATCTTTTTTCTACTGAAATATGTGACTGGTAATACCGCTCGTGTCCAATGCAAGGACATATACTTCTTTACAGATTGATACAAACCATAGACTCTACCTGCTCATTTTATCTGTTGACAGATCCATCTGTCTATATTTCATATTAAACTGCCAAAGGAAACCTGAATATGTAACCATATTTGAGCAGAGTAACAGTACTCAGGTTTACAATGTGTTCAAACTTGATAAACAAGTCTTCTTAAATAACACAATGCAACTAAACAGTCAACATACTAGAACTGAAGTGAAGAAATTTAATGGAAAGATTATGAGTGAGTTAGCAGTTTGTAGCTCAGTCTACACGCTGTCATACGGTCTCTCTAGAATCCACCACAAGAGTTGAATCACACTGCTTCTAAATAAAATTTGTTTTTAACTTACTAATAAAAGGTACAGATCTGAAGTGGAAACTTAAGAGTTATGCAAAGTTCAGTGACTGTTGTGTTAGTGTTGGTTAAAATTTGTCCTCTATTCTAATGATTACTAGAGAAAACTGCAAGAGCCTCAGTTTGTTAACAGAGCTGTCAATCACTTTTTTTCAAAACATCAAAAAATGAATTTAAGCAAATTTTGGAGAATAGAAAACACTTGGGCTGAAACAGTGTGATTAAAGCTGACTGCTACGGATCATGTTCAAGATGAGTTTAGGTTAACTGTATTTTTTTTCTTGTTTGACCCATGCAGGTGGGCTTTAATGCCGCCAGCCACAAGGAGACGCTCTCCAACTTACTGCTTTTTACGAACCAGCTTTTGATCAAACCATATAAGTGAGTTTGAGATGGACACCATATTTGCACACTGGCTTTGAAGGCAGAGGATTTAGAGCTCCCTCCACTGGCTGGCTGCAGGTCATAAACCCAACATCCTAAGTGTGAACATGTGGAACGTAGGTAGATCTACAAAATTAGAGTTTTTGTCCAATTCTTCTCGATCATGATTCCCATCAGTTTTGTTACTTCTTGTCCCGCTAATACATATACAAGTGTTCATTTTTCTTTACCAGCATAACTGGCTGGTCGGGCAATATTAAATTATATCCCACAAATGAGAAAATTGTGTCCATATTCACATTTCAGAACTTTATTTTTCAGTATTTGACGACCATGGGCTTGACCCGGGATTTTCACCGTATCCAGGACGGCTCCAATCCAGAAGGGCGATTTTTTCACCGCAGGAATTGCGAGAACTCACAAGAACCCGCAAATTCACATGCAATCGCGCGATAATAAGTTGTCTTTAGCTACACAGGCTAACCATCTGAGCAGTAGATTGTGTCCTTCCAGAGGAGGAAATCTACTTCTAGACCTAAAATATCAGCATCCTCTCATCCATGGTGTCATTGGGATGAAATGCTGTTTATAGACCTTTCACTTGTTTGTCTCCGCCTGTTTGCATGGTGTAAAATATGATCCGCCTGAAACACAGAGTGTTTTATTTTGAAAAGAAGCCGGATGTTTTATTTTGTGTCTGTGCCCGACTTCCTTTCCAGCACAGGTTAATCTGTGCTGAATTTATCCGGCATGCTCTGTCGTCTGGAAAAAATAGAACTCTTGCGTTTAGCTGCGGAGTCCAGCGGTCTGTGGCGGAACGAAAAGAAGACGGTGGAAATTGACACAATAACTTGTATAGTTACGATCAGCTACGATCGGTGGAAACATCCTTTTCGTAGCCATTCCGGATGCGGTGGAAATTGGGGGTTAGTCTGCTTCCTGACTTTGGAACTCTCTCCAACCAGACATCCATAACATCAACTCTAATATCAAAACTAGCAAACTGAGTCGGACTGCTTTTTTTTCCCCCCATTGTTTTAACTTTTTTGTGAACTATATATTTATTGTTATTATCTATCATTTATCAGTTTAAATCTTCTCTTTTAAGGTGACCTTGAGTGCTTTGACAGCTGCCTATCAATAAAAATACATTATTATCGTAGTATTTCTTGTGACTACTTTCTGAAATACTGGGACACATTTCAGTCCGTTGGGACGAACAACTTCTTCGGCTTCCTGGAACTTTTTACAAAGCAAACCGTCCTCCTGTTGTCTTAATCAGAGACACGATATAATTAATGTTTACTCAAACAGAATGGACATAGACAGGATCACTCTGACATTCACACATAGAGGAAAAAACAGCCCATCTCATGTTCACACCACGAGCAAAATCTTTGTCCACGGGGAAACCTCCTTTTATACTTTGATTAACAATATATCCCTCCCTCTTTGTGCGGTTCCCCCTGTTTTCCTCTTCTTTTCATCCCAGTGAGGTCCATCACTGCTTCCTTACACCCACTCCCTCACACACTTCCTCTTTCCTCCATCTGTTCTTGAATACTAATACATACTGTATATGCTATATATACACACACATGCATATGGGTGGGTGCAAGCAAAATCACACTCTCTCTCTCTCTCACACACACACACTTGCAGACACACACCTTCCCCTAGTGTCTTGTCCTCCCTCTCTTCTTGCCTCCCCCTTTCATTCTCTCTCTCTCTCTCTCTCTGCATTTGCTTGGGAAATGTTTGAACTCCTCAGCGCGCTAAGATGTTGCTGAAACAGAATATGAATTAGCCCCCCACACCCCCCATCTGTCCCATTGCTGTTGCTGCTTATGCCAAAGACGCTCTGCCCCCCATCCCACCCCCCACCCCCCTCCTCACCACCATCAGCACCGCCGACCCCTCCCCATGCATAAATAATAAAACAATACAAAAGGAGGAGAGGCCCGCTGTCTAGGCACACATGAAAGAAGAGCTGAACTCCGAGCCGGAATGACAGGATTCAAAACTTCCTCAGAGAGGGGGGAGAGAGAGGGGCGCTGGTGGAGACAACGAAATGGGACAAGTGCACATATTTGTGTGCACGGTGTGTGTTTGTGTGTGTTTTTGCACCCATATGCTTTGTGCTTGTCTATTTTCTGCTCTCTCTGAACACAGTCTCACTCCCAGCTTGTCAAACAGCAGCCTGGTCAGTGGCCCTTCTCTTCAAAACATGACTGCTAAGGTACCAGAGTAGTGTCAGCTTTGTTTGTGCAGGACTCGACACTCAAGTAAGCTAAATCAACATTTCTTTTTTGTATTGAGTTTGAAAACTGAACACTTAATCAACCTGGTAAAATCTCCTGCTATTAGATGTGACAATTTTGGCGCCCCCTGTGGTCAAAATGGGACAATAAATTTCATTTCTGTTTTGGTCGTCTACATGTGAGTGCAAATTTTGTACAATAAAAAGCTGGAATGAGGCCTTTTGCTGTAAATGAACTCATCTGATACCCTGACCAGTAAGGGGCAATTAAAATAATGTTTTATCTGTTGATAGTTTTATCTGCTGCTGTCCATCATACAAAGACACTGGCATAAATTTCAGTGTATTATTATACTGTGAGGTACTTGTAATAACATTGGTTTTAACAGATCTTATGCTACTTAAAGCTTCTGTAAAGTGGTTTTAATAGGTAATGACGGACTGAAATTAACAGTGATGTGTCTCTATCATGTACAAATGCAAGACATGCATTTAGTTGTAATTATTAAGCACTCTGTAACTTGGTTTTCTAAAAATGTCATATACTGTAAATGAAAATATCATCAAAGATCATTACTGTATTTAAATTAGTATCAGTATTACTTTTCTTCTGATTTAGATTTTACAAAAATACATAATGAAAATGATCAAAAATGCATTAGAAGCATAACAACACAGCTCTAAAAACAGTTACAGATTACATGTTAAAGATTATGTTTAAAAAAGTGCATATATATATATATCACAATGTTTGTAAAGATGCTTGTGAAGAGCCATGTAATGGTTTAAATCATTTTACAGTTTTCTGAGTGAGCACATTAAAACACACACTGCAGGGCGCCTGAAGCTCTGCAGGCTTTATACTCAAACACGCACGCAGACACACACACACACGCACACACACACACACACACACACACACACACACACACACACACACACACACACACACACACACACACACACACACACACAAACACACACACACACACACACACAGTAAGCCAGTAATGCCTCTATCAGATGAATTGAACTCTCACATTGATTTTATGGACATAAAATTCACATACATACAATTTTGTGCTGACTTGCTGTTTATCATCATCACTTGTCTTTTCCCTCCTACCTTCCTCTCTCTCTTTCTCTCTCTCTCTCTCTCTCTCTCTCTCTCTCTTTCTCTCTTAAGAAGTCTGCATATGTATTAAGAGGGATTTTGTTGTCCCCAGACACCAATTTACATAAAGTGCATGCCATCATTGGTTCAAGAGAGGCAAATTATTTCCCTGGCAACATCACACTTTCTCCTTCTTTTATTATTTATTAATTTTTAACACAGTGCAAGCTGGGGCTTGTTAGGACCATTTAGCTAGATATGCTAAATATTACTCTCCTTAAAGTGCCTCATCAATGAGCAGAGACCGGGGTGGGCCAGATCCCCAGTAAGATGATTAAATTAAGGACTCGACCAATCGTTTAGCATTTCCACAGCACAGCGGAGGCTGCAGCCTGCCCATGAGTATGTGTGTGTACCTTTTACTAGTCTGTGTGTTTCTACCGTGTGCTTTTCATGATAAAATTTCATTAAATGCAATTGGTGTGTGTTTTTTATGATATTTACAAGAAGATCTGAAGAAAACTAACAATACACGATGAAAATATGTTGAAATTCAAGCATGAACGTTACTGTCAAGCTGAAGAGAGTCTCGACTCCTCTTCATTAGATTTCTACAATATGTAACTTTTTTAACTTCAACTTTTGTGACCTGGTCATCCTCAGACTGACCTGGCAAAACAAATGTGCCAATGCTGCTTGTTCCCTGTTTTCTTTGTCCTTGACACAGGTTAATGTGTTTGCAAATGTCATATTTCCCACAGTGGTTCATGTCAAAGAACTACAGACTTCACAGAATGCATCATTTCTGTCAATATGGACAACAGCATTTTATTTTATTTTTTATATTTCCTTTTCTAGATCCTGTTCTGTTGTAATTCTACCTCATGATCACAGAATTACAGGAAGTGCTTTGTTAATCACAACTTCCCTTGTGTTTGGGCCAAATACATATAAAAGGTGCTGTCATCATTGTTGCCCCTGCCCCTCAAACCATTTGGGTACATCACTGTTAGCAGGTCTGTTTTCTGGTCTACTGCCACCTTGATTGGTTAGTCTGCAGTACTAAGTTGTTTTAGATCCAAGATAACTATTAATACTACTACTAATAATAAAGCCTCTGTTGTATTTTTGTTCCAAAATCACCTAAAACTGATAGCACAGCTGCTTAATGAATCAAGCCTAAAATACAGTACGACAGGCGGATATAATGAACTCATTCCCCAGTGTGAAAAAACCCCTCCCTCATGTCAGTGAACATCTATCAGTATTCTACTGTCTCATTAGGAGCAATGATGAAGGTGCAAATGCCATTCCAGTCAAACCTCTTTTACTACCTCTATCGGACAGACAGCTTAACGTGACGTTATTTAGAATTAATGTAATTCACTGAGAGAGATCCGAGGTCCATTGTACCTTAGATGTGTCTCCTTTTGTCTGGGGCCCTGAACAATGCTCTGTCATTTTAGCAGAAGCTAATATGATTAAAGCACTCTGACAATAGACGGCGTAATTCATTTCATCATTAGGGATTGTGGACTGGGCCAGGAGAGACGAGGGGGTAGATTATGGAGGCTGCATGCTAATTCAGCGCAGCAGCAAAGATGGACAGCCAAATGGACCAGAAGAGAAAAAAAAAAATCACTTAAGAGTTGAAACTTCAGAACAAGGAACCAAATTTCTCAAAAAAAGATCCACCACAGCTTGTAAAGCCAGAACTGAAGAATCATCAATCATGCAAAAAGAGGGGATTTATGAAGTGTAATAATAGCAATAATCCACTGAGCACTCCTGGTGAGCGATGGTGAAGGTGTACGTTTCAACAAGGGATGATGCCAAAACACAAGGAGAGCTGCGCTTCTGGCTTTGAAATAGTCCTCCATTTACTGGTGATTGTGCTCTATTACTGTTCTTAGTCACAAGAGATTGGACACTTAGCCTCTCCTGAAGGTCTGTTTCTCATAAGTGTCTGCACACAGCTAGACGGTGCCATCTGACGAGTCTTTCATCTTCAGGGAGTGCCTGGCACTCTCTCTAAGCTCCCAGTCACTGGAGGAATACCACTTCACATGTTTGCCTATAAAGTTACATGCCCATTAGGCCACCGCAGAAGAAGTGTGCAATATTTACCGTCTGGACGATTAGGAATAAGCCTCAAATAATATCAAATTCTGCTATCCACACCAAGAAACTGGGTGCTAGTATGAGAACAAAAACACCCAGCAGTATGCTTGACAGCAGAGGCCAAATTATGACAGAAATGCAGCATAGGTGGAAACTAACTGGGGCATGAGTTAACTCTGAATGCACTTGCTAAGCTCTAAAGACCTATTGTAAAGGCTTGCATGGAGAAGAAGAGAAATCATACTTGGACTGATCAGATGGTAAAGGAATTTAAATCATGATCTTTTTTCAAATACGGATGTTTTGGGAACAGACATAACAAAGTGCCTTACAAGAATAAAACAGTGTCAGATTAGGCGATCGCAGAGCTGTACATTTGTGCCATGACTTGAGAGATGTGACTGATTGCACAGTGATACCTGCCCACTAGAAGGTAAGAACAGTGGCGGTACTACGCCATGGCTCTATAAAGACAGTTTAAACTCCACTGATCAGTGTTTGCAGGGATTTTGCAACAAGCAGCAAAGGAAACAGATCAGGCGAGCTGTGAAATATGATTGATTTTTAAGAACGCACCATGCCATAGATTAAAAGGACAAAAAGGTTTGGGTGCTTGGCTTGCTTTACAAATTGTATTCAAACAAAAAGTTGATGTGCAACACATTAAAAAAAAAAGTTTCCTGCTATTAAAAATATTGTTTGCCTGAATGTTGATGATGAATATGATATCTAGCCAGGTGGCCAAATCTGATGTGAAGTGAGAATATTAATTTGTCTATCGGCCTCTATAAGGCAAAAAAAGACATATAAGTCATTCTTTCAAAGACGTCTAAATAAAAATACATGAAAAATACACTCACTACAAAAGAAATCCTACATGCATTGAGAGTTTGGACTTTGTGGGTATATTTCACGTTTGTGTCCTAAGCAATGTCCAATTTTATTCATTAAAAACATCACTTATAAATGTGATACATTTCAGATGTGGCATGTAGGTGTATAATCTTGCGATAAAGTAAGAGCCCTTTATGAAGTGTATCATCACCTAACACAGGACTGTAAATTTAAGAGATTATTCCGACAAAAATTGAGAAGAACAGATTTGAGAAGTACTCTGTAAAACAAGGAAGTAAAGCAGGGTGTAAACAGCACCAGAACAACACACTGAACTTCAACAAGGAGTTCTGTTCGCTGATATAGTTCGAGCTAACAGCACCAAAGTTTCTCCTCACTAGAGTCTGAATTCAACTCATAACCAAGTACCTCCTCTTCACACACAACAGTTCCTCTGCTGAGTTTGTGCACGCTCTCCAGAGAGAAAGAACTGTGCTGTTACACAAAACATGCAAAAAGGAGAGTCATACTGGTGTTGGTGGTGGAGTAGGAGGAGGGACAAAAAGCACCAAAAAGTTTCTGTAGATAGTGAGTGAGCCAAAAAGGAAAAATGGATGTTCTGCAAGGCATGATCATTAATAACACGGAGAGCAGTGAATGTCGCAGCGAACAATGGCATTGTGTAGAGAAGAGATGACGAATCCTCCTCTCTTTTCTCTCTGAGACGGCTCTATCTATTAATTACTTTTATGTCTTCATTTATTATTTTACACCGTCCTAACTCCCAGAGTGATTCTTAATCGCCTGTGACGTTACAGCTCACCGTATGAGCTTCAACACAGCCTCAATGTAAGTTTATCTTACGTGGTCACCCCTGGGTCTGTCTGTCTGTGGTCACCAACAGTCACCTCAGCACATTTTCTTAATTATTATACTTCAGCAGTGGTCAGAGGAGCTTTCCTTTTATTCTACTCCACTGAAAAACATTTTATAGAAACATTAAATTATATTCATTTTAAGTAATAAAAAATAATGATAACTAAATATGACTTAATGCGAGTATTATTACATCACAAAATAACAATATATTAAAGCTCCTGTGAGGAGTTTCTTGACAACATGGATATAGACTGAAATCCACATTAATGCCTTTTTAAGATCTCAAAAAGCAAACATGACCATCAAAGACACAATGTTTGATTTTTTTATATGATATTATGATATATGTATATGATGATAAAATATTCGCAATAAACACTTGACTGTCAAAAGTCATTAAGACAAGATTTTTTTGTCAGAAGGACAATATAAGCAAATATTTATTTGTCCACCGGGGGCGCCAGAATTGACACAAGCAAAAAGTTCCTTGCAGGAGCTTTGAATGGTTCTCCCAGGATAACAGTATTTAAAAATATAAACCCGTGACACATTTCCAATAGAAATGTCTAAAATATATAAATAAAAAATATGAAATGGTAATTGAGTTTTTCTCGTTATTATACCCAGTGGTGTCAGGTGGACGAAAATGTGAAAGAAGCAAATAAGACCTCAACTCTTCATGTAAAATTCTGCTTTCACAGGCATCGCAATGTAACCAGAATCACCATTATTGCTTCATATATATTTAATTGTTCCATACAGATACAGAAAGAGACCAGGGGCCTCATGTATCAACACTTGCGTGGAACTCATACCAGAAACGAGCGCACACAAGGTCCGTCACGCTGAAAAAATTCCGTATGTATCAATGTGTGCGGGCGCCGAAATCCACGTGTGTTTCCTTGATAAATCCCAATCAGCGTGGAATTGAGCACAGATGTCGGAGTGACTGGGCCCGTCCCCGTTACGCCCTCCTATAAATATGCAGATTTATTTAAATAGGGTCTCCCTGTCCTCGCACGCAGACAAAATGACAAGAAAAACTACATTTACGGCGTGCGAGGTGGAGGTGCTGGTGGCGGAGGTGGAGGAGCGACAGCGTGTTTTGTTTGGCAGCCTGTCCAGTGGCGTCAGTGCAAAACAAAAACGCTTGGAGTGGGAGAAAGTTTGCGAGAGGGTGAATGCGGTGGGTTCCGAGACACGCACCCCCGCGGAGATTAAAAAAAAGTGGTCGGACCTCAAGGTGGAGGTCAAGCGGCGTACAGCTGCCCTCCGGAGGAGTACCGGCCAGACAGGTGGGGGTCCGGGGGAGGAGACCCTCACACCGTTTGAGCAGCGGGTGGTGGCGATTATTATTATAGGGTAAGTGGCGTGTCACACAAATGTCCACATGCTTTGTCATCCCACTGAGCAAAAGACGTATATTAGACGTCTAGTCTAAGTTTATACTTCATTTCAACGTCGGGATTCAGTCTATTTTTAGACGTGATTTATACTTCGCCCTTAACTTCATTTTTCGATAACTTTTTATGCAATAAACAACTGTAATGTGCATAACTGACCTCGAAATACTGGATTACATTACCTATGATACCGTGGAGAGAGATGAAAACGCAACAGATACACAGAAGCAGGAATTGAAATGAACTAATATTTTTATTGTGTCACAGAAATTAATGTGTCGGCCGTGTCGCCGGCTTGCGGAACCCTGGCCCGCGGCAGCCCGTCCGCCGGCTCGGAGTCGTCGGCCAGGACCAGCGGCATTCGGGCCACCCCGGCCCCCGGCCCCAGCACCAGCATCAGCACCAGCGCGCCGACAAGCGGTGGAGCGTCCACCAGCCGCGGCGCTTCCGCTGGACCACCCGGACGCAGTGGAAGGGTCCTCGCGGAGGGGGTCCTGCAATCACAGGAAGAAATCATCAGGGGGATCGCGGGGATCAACGAGCGGCCGGACCGGCTCGTAAATTTCCTCGAGCGTCTGGTGGAGAAAATAAATTAATTTGGCTCATTGAACTGTGTATTCACTTCTTACCCATTCACACTGTGGCGATGAGATTCTCCCGTGCGAGGACGGCGGCCCGGCAGGGATCAGCTCGCATCCCTCCGTCTGCTGCTGGTTCGTCATGTGGGCCGACGTGCTGCCCGGCCACGGGGATGTGGTGCACGCTGGTCACATAGTGAGTCACCAAACACCGCCACACAGCGTCGCCAAAGTGCGAATCACAGTCAACGCAAATATCCAGCTCAACGCCAATTTCTACACCACCTCCTGACTTTGCGTTGATTAGCGCTGGAACCGACGCTCGTTTCGCGATGATAAATCTGGACGTGTGCGCCGATTTTGGCGTACGCAAGGTTTTCTTGCGCCGCAAGCGTTGATACATGAGGCCCCTGATCTTGACACAAACATATGCTCACCAATAGTCAATCATTTATACACTTTCTCGCAATTTATGCAACCCCTTTACCTAAATGCACAACTAGACAAGTTACACAGGCCAAAGTCCATCCAACAATCAATCTGGAAAAATGAAATAAAATAAATGAATTTGTTTCTAGGGACAACCTCTGTTTTTTTACTACCTTAGTGTGGTGGAGGGGTTTGTGTGTCCCAGTGATCCCAGGAGCTCAGTTGTTGGGGGCTTTGTGCCCCTGGTAGGGTCACCCAAGGCAAACAGTTCCTGGGGGAGAGACCAGACAAAGCATATAGTGAGTATAACAGTGCCAAAACCTGAGCCCCAGACGCCACATACACAAGTTCAAGTGAAGGAGAAATGAACATGTCTACAAGCTACTCAGACCAAAAAATCCTGGTCTCAGTGGCTTTTTTCCTTATTTCCCTACACAATACAAGTTATGCATAATAAGAGGCAGGGCCAACTTGACTGATAGCGGCAACTGCAGATGGGGGATGTCTGTAAGTGCATGTGCTTGAAACCGCAGTAGATGCAACCACAGTAAGAAGATGGACCTTCCTCAGACGTATGATTCTGGAATGACTTAAGCAATGAAGCAAACTAGAATGAAGCAATCTCCTCAGCTAAACTGCACACAGAGGTAGACTTCCAACTGAGGTGCCTCGAAAGAGGTCTGACTGTAGATGTGTGAAACTGTGGTTCAGAAAGCTTAGTTGATTATAAGTTTTGTTATTTATAATAAAAAAACTAAATTACAAATGCACTTGAGATTGTGCAAATATACTTTAAAGCAACATAGAGGCACATAACTGGTCTGAGAATACAACAAGGGTCATTTTGTATGTTTGTTTTCATCAGAACAAGTCGACAAAGAACACATGCTAACACTCAACCCCCAACTCCTTTATTGTGATACTGGTGGACTACACTGTGAGATGCACATCTATGACATTATGCTAAGGATATTATCAGCATGCAAATGATCATATCCCTGAAAACAAAATTTTCAATCAGAGAGCTTGTATTGAGATATCCCTACACGGGGCCCAGAATTACAAGTGACGCCCCCTGCTGGTTTCCTTCAACTCTTTATCATCCTGTTGGAACTGTCTCTTTCTGGCTTTTTACCATCAAAATGTGAACAATTCTGAGGGTGAATATCTTTTTATGTTTGTACTATGTTCAACTGAAAGACTGTAGGCAGAATAGCTTGACTTTATGTCCTCTCACTGTGAGATGTGGAACCAAAAGACTCCCTTGATAGGTGCTGACACATCGGTATTGTGACGGTACATTAACAGATGAAGGCCTGGGAGCCCCCCTCGTCTGCCTGCCTGGCCCAGTGCATCAGCCCGTCTGGGCAAACTGGACAAACTGGCCTTACAGCTGGCCCTCTATGAGCAGCCAGGAGAGTCTGCATTACATCCAGTCTGCAGAAGAAAATGACGTCTCAGCAGAATATACGAACCGGAGATGAAGGCCTGGCCTGGCATTCAGGCTCTGTGGTCGGCTCCCCCTCTCCTTCTCTCTTCTCTCTCTCTCTCTCTCTCTTTCTCTTTTTCTCTCCATCCACAACCCTCCACCCACTCCTTCCATCTTTCCCCCTTCGCTCCTTCCCCCCACCCCCAATTGGCTGTGGAAGATGGCTTCAGTGAGTCATCTTGGGACCAAGATCAAAGGCAAATTACAGCCGACGTCTATGCAAAATGTAATATGGAAACCCCCCAGCTATGTCCTCACTATTGATTTTTCTCTCTCTTCTTCCATCCCCTCTCGCTCACTCTGTCCCTTTCTCCTCATTTCTCCGCTTCATTTTTATCCAAGCACAATACGACGCAGTGTGAAATTTGAAGAAAAAAGGCCCCGAACCCTCTTCCAGATGAAGCTTAAAAAAAAAGAGGGTTTGATTTGGCTGTCCCTAGTTATGCCTGTTTGCATTTAGAGTCCATTTTGTGATGTAAGTACTTCTGTTACTTGTGCGGAGCGCCACTTTAGGCGAAGGTTTGATGTCAGAGAGGGAGGGGTTGTAATACGCTACGCCCAGGCCTTTCTCAAATTAAATAAACTTGACATGCGGCGCATCTCACACGCAATACTGCCGTGTTTGTGGAATATCACGTTTTGAGGGTTAAGATGTAAGTGCGAGGCTAAATGGAGTTCTTCGTCAGATTAGTCGCTCTCTGAAGTCACTCGGGCCCTGCAGGAAATTGAAATGAATTGTGAAGCAGTTCTTGTTATAAAAGGAGCTTTTTGGAGATGTGAATATGTGAAATCGTGCTGGAGTCATGTAATTTCGACATGTCAGCTTGTTCACTCACAAAGCAGCGAATTCAAACACTCAGGGAAATACTCAAGCTCAACTTTGGCTCTACGGACTAAAGAGAACAGAGGAAATTTGTTATGGTCATTCTAGATTTCATTTTTAGGATCAGTGGTTCAGTTCGTCCTTGAATTAAGAAATAACAAAAATAAGACTTTGGTTCAGTATTTAAAAAAAAGAACCGTAGACCAACATAGAGTTTCTAGTTTTCAATCCCTTTTTAATGTTGTGTTTCAACTTTTAACAGAATTACTTGAATAAAATAATAATGACAGAGTAATCGTTAGTCCTGTGAGTGAAATAATTAAAGTTATTTAATGCTTGTCATTTTGTAAAATTAAGTTATGATGATAATAATTGTGCAGGGTTGGTCTGGGCTGTGGTGGTGGTGGTGGTGGCCATTGAGATATCCCTACACGGGGCCCAGAATTACAAGTGACGCCCCTGCTGGCTTCCTTCAATTCTTTATCATCCTGTTGGAACTGTCTCTTTCTGGCTTTTTACCATCAAAATGTGAACAATTCTGAGTTGGTTGAAAGTCTCCAGCAAAGGCTAAGATTTATGTTTGAATAGGCCAGTTCAAGCCAGTCCCTCAAACTGACTGTAGGCAGAATAGCTTGACTTTATGTCCTCTCACTGTGAGATGTGGAACCAAAAGACTCCCTTGATAGGTGCTGACACATCGGTATTGCCAAGGTCTACAGAAGCAACCTGGCTGGTAGAGCTGTGGGACTGTCGCCACTCCATCTCAGTGATTACCAAAACCAACATTAAACCAACCGATACTGCATCACAAATGAGTCGGGTTGGTACAGTCCACAACAGATCATCTAACATAAAAACTTTTTCACAGGTAAACAATAACGCATGTTAAGCAATGGAATATTTTGAATGTTATCTCTACGCTCAACTTACAACAATTTGCTGGTTACTTGTCCAGTTCAGATCATAATGTGCTTGACAGTGGCCGAGGGCACGGCTTGTGTGCCCCCATTATCCTACAAGAGTTAGTGTTGTGTCGCTTACGAATGATTCGTTCAAAAGAACAGAATCTTTTAAGTGAACTAACTGAATCAAATCACATCCTCAAGTGATTCGTTCGTTTTTTAACTGAAGATGAGCTGTCAGCAGTGCTGCTGCTGTAGCACACAGCATTACCAGACGAGCAAGGGACTGCATGCACAGACACCTGAATCACTTGGTAAATTAATCACACATTGAACTACACGCTCTGGAATCACTTTTTGTCGGACAAAATATATTTTTTTGTTTTTTTACTGTTAAATTGCCACCACAACAACTTGCATACAACAGGACACAACATGTAACAAGGTAGTGCATAGAACCTGCAGCATCCTATCATTGCAGCGGTTTGTGAGGGAACGGTGCATGTTCAGTGTTAATTCTTCTAAATGTTTAGTGAACGAATCACTCACTGAGCCCAATTTACCGAACAGACCTGATAAATAGCATACCATAGGACAGCACACTTTAAACACCATGACTTAAAAACAAGTTCATTTTTACAAACCTGTTTGCCAAAGCAACACAGCCAAACACCCTCGTCTCCTGGTCCCAGAAGCTTTGAATTGAACTGAATCCTGAACCGTTTAGCTGTGTATCAGTTCAGGAGGTCGGAGTCACAGGCTCCTCCTACCAAGCGCTGAATGATTCAGTGATTCAGTGAACGAATCTTTTAAGTGAGCTGATTCTTGTGATTCAGTACATCTAAAAGAACTGCTGTGCCCATCACTAAAATAAGTAACTATTCTTTTTTTCTCACAGTTTTGACTCTTCTCTTTTCAAATTGCCTGGGTGCTTTATAAGACTTTTTCTGTGGTGGGACAACCTTATTACATAAACACTTTCTCCTCTTTACACGGACTTGAAGAAAAAACTGTGAAATCAAAAGTGAAGCTGAGGGGTAAAACAAAAAAAAAGCAGATGGACCTCTCTCCATTGCCATTAAAATTATGCAGTATTGTCTTTAATAAAACTACTCAGGTTAAGAAAGGAGTAATGACAGCAGCTGCACTAATTTAACAGCATGTTTGAATGAATCTCATCTGGAAAATAAAGCCGTAATATATATGTGATTTAAAAAAAAAAACAATATGCACATAGCTTGAAGCGATGATCTGTTTCATCCTCACAGTATAAGAAGCACAAAGAGCCACAGAACATACATGTGCACAAATACACAAAGTTGTCCCCACAGTGTTAGCAGGAGGCAGCGTGGCAGCCTATTGAACTGTGGGTAAATATTGTGTAGAAAGAGAATGAAACGCTCGGGGATGAAATCCAGGCGACACACCTGGAGTCCAGAGAGAGACAAATGTAGATTTGGAGAGTCAGACAGACAGACAGGAAAGATTGAGAGGTGTGAGCGGTGAATGAGTGGGTTTCTAAATTCCCATGCACACCATCCACTCCCCTCCTCGCCTCAGCAGCGGCTCATTTTTTTACTTAAGTGGATGCATGCTTTCAAAGAGTGTTTGTGAACCTGAGTGTGTTTGTGTGTTGGTTGCAGTGGAGGAGGAGGAGAAGGGGGGAAGGGGACAAAGACATTAAAAAAGAAAGAAACCTTTTTTTTTTTTTTTTTGTATTCGTATTTGTGTGTGCGTGCAGCGGTGCCAGCTTCAGTGCCCTCAGCCATGGGCACAAAGACGACAGTGACAACCCATTCATTTCCCTGACGAGCTGTCGCCTGCGGGAGGATAGGTGACTTCTCCCAAGGTTATTTATGGCATTGTTGATCTCTCATTCTCAGAGTTGGTCTTCTTTATCGCCCAACCCCCTCCCCGATATCTCTCCATCCAACATCCAGCAGTATCCCTCTTCCTTTTTTTTCTCTGATACATCTCTGTCTTTATATTTTCTTTTGAGTCTTTCCAATTCTGATCAGACACTAATCACTGATTTTGGAAGGCGGATATTTCCAGTGTTTAAAAAAGATGACAATACATGTTTGTCATTTTTTTCCTTGATGAAGTGAGGACCATGATGAGCTGAATTATGTCAATCATAACAACAACTCTGATGAATATTGGTTTTCTTTTTATTAATGAGTCTGAACAGTTTTAATGGAACATTGAAAATTCAAAATTATTCACATTTTGTCCTGTTTTAATCTGCCACCAATGATACGAGCAATGCATTCCTGTTAAAGGCTAAGTTATTGCAAAAACTGCACTGTAATGTTTTCTGCCTCCATGCATATTTCTCATCTTGATAAACTTTTCCAGCTGGATGTTGATGATAAAGACACAACCAGCTACCAACATGAGTTCATGTTTGAAATTTGATGGTTTTTTACGCTCTTACTGGTAAACAGTTTCGTGTCCAAACCTTGTTTTATCTTAGTTTGGACATTTGTTTAACAGCAAAGGCTTTTGTTGCAATGATGAAATTAAAATCATTAAAGAGGATGATGCAGATGAGCGAGCAGTGAACTGTGTGTCCAGGGGCACTTCTTGGACTCAAAGACATTCTGGACTGAGCCTAGACCCTCAAACCCCAAAAAAAAGGAGACATAAGTCATACAAAATAGATATATTCATAATGGCTACAGGTAGAATCTTTGGATTAGAGTAAGGATTATTAATCTATATATTACCTCAGGAGATTAGCATGGACAACACAGCAGCAATGCATCATGGGAGAGTCTGAACTCTATAATCCATTGAAGATAAAACATTCAGATATTATAGTAGAAGTGGTAAAGAGTGAAAGTAAAGGTCTTAACACTTGTAAACCATTGTACCTATCTCTGATTGATTGATTGATTGATTGATTGATTGATTGATTGATTGATTGATTGATTGATTGAATTAGCTTGAAGACTGACATGTTTTGACAAACAGTAAAGACTAGAATAGCATGACTTTTTGTTGACTTAAACTGGACTGATACCCGTCTTTGGCAAAAATGACTAAAATTAAAATGTATTTCAGTCCAAAGACTCAGACTAAATCTAACATAGCTAACTAATAACCCTAAATATTTTTACTCCTCAACACTGTACCTTTAAAGCTAATGCAAGCCTTTAAAATGTCCCCAAAAAGATGATACTTTTTTTTTTATTTTTGAAGTGAAATTCTGACAGAAGGCTGTGACAAAGTGACAGACCTCAAGGACAGCAATGAGTGCATAACTATGATTTCATTCAACCCCTT
Organism: Xyrichtys novacula; assembly: GCA_962446985.1. Lineage (NCBI taxonomy): Eukaryota > Metazoa > Chordata > Actinopteri > Labriformes > Labridae > Xyrichtys > Xyrichtys novacula. The sequence continues at coordinate 16,028,317 of OY660874.1, read as the reverse complement.
GACTGTGAGTCTGCACACATGGCTTTGCACCGAAACATTGTAGTTACAGATTCCTGGGGGACAGTAGCCACTGAAAACTAATTTTAAAAGAAAAAATTGCAGATAAAATGCTTTTTTCTTGAAGGCCCAAATGGCCAAAGCTCACTCAAAAGTTTTTTTTTTCTTCCAGTTAGGCCTGATTGCTCTCTCTAAGATGCTTGATAAACATCATCCGAAAAAGCTTCGATTCACAGTGACAGAAACGCGCTGATGAACCACAGTTTGGGCTAACACCTTCACACTCACTCTGTCCTCTACTTTCCTCTCTGCAGACACACATAAAAGCACGGTATCACACTTCCTCTGACTCGCACATACACGTACAATGCTGGAGTAATGTGATTTAACTGGCTTTGGCGAGGTACTCGACATGATTAAGAGCCAGTATGCTGTTGCGTACAGCCAAGCTAAAGATGTCTCTTTCTCCAAGCCGCTCCTATTTGCCCGCTCCTTAAGCCCCTCTTTGCATCCCTCTACATGTCTTTTAAGCACTTCTGAGGCATCTCACAGAGAGAACTTTGCACACACATCATCCAGGATCCCTCACTCAGACACGGAAGCATATCAAATGTCAGTGAAATGGAGAGCTCTGTGGTAATAAGGTGTTTTTAAGGTCCTTTCTGGGAGGCGAAATGCTGGAAAGTTTAGGCTAGGTTCATCTTTTGGAGCTTTTTTTTTTTTTTTTTTTTTAAGTACAGCACCCCTCTTCATTCCCTTAAGACCGATCATTATGTGCTTGTAATCAGCACTCTGCAGATGCTGGAGAAGTTTGCAAGCGTCCGGGCGAAAGAAGGATTGGAGGAGAAGTGGTGGAGGTAAGAAGGCGCCATTTAGATCCAAGCTGCTTGACCTCTTGGTCCGCCCCCCTCCCTCCTTCGAAAGTGTGTGTATCAGCAGAAATAATTCTTCTGTGTGTGTGTATGAGTGTGTGTTCAGACATCTAAAGAGCTGCTGAGCTGTTCATCCAAACATAACTTTCCATCTCTGCAGACTCCCCACCTCCCCACCCCTCCAATCCTTCCCTTGCTCAAGTCTTTCTCGGCATTTCCCATCTCCCCTCTTTCATTCCCGTGTTGTCCTGCCGTTTGCTCGTGGCGAGGCAGGCATCATCTCGTATACATGGCATGGTGCGCGATGTGGGACCGCCGTAATGCAAGCATCTGCTCAGGGCTTTTGTGCTCAAAAGATTCAATTAAAAAATAATTACCAAAAGATTAGTGGTAGTCTGGTACGACTGTACTGTTTGAATAGATGTTTCCTTTTCATCTGCTGTAATAATAGAATGCTTTTTTAATTAAAGAAAAAAGGGGCAGCAGATGAAGAAAAGAAGAGGAAGAAGAAGAAAAAGGCAGGCCCGCCTCAGTACACCCTGTCTGAAGACAAAGTTTGTTTGATGTGCAGCAAAATTAAATATTTTTTGATCTAACAAATTAATTTTCACACCCACTCCCCAGCCCTTCCCCATCCTCCCCTTCCTTTTTTCTGGAGGAGATAAAGACAATTTAATTTAGATACCAACATGGGGAGGAGCAGCACACACACACACACATACACACACACAGACTCACACACACACAGCCTCATGGTCAAGCCTGCACAGGATCCGCCACTATAACCAGTCAAACCTCATCCGAGCAGGAATGGAAAAACAGGCAGTGAAATTAAAGTTCAGTGCAAAATCAAGAAAACTCAGTTCAGAGTCCAAATCAAGTATCATGTGACCTATGCAGGATGTCAGTCCAGGAATGTAAATTACTTAAAATAACACTTGTTGTCCTTGTGCTTGTTTTTTTTTACTGATTTTGTTACAACACTGACCGGCAATTATTTTGGCGTGAGTTTTCTTAAGCTTCATCTGGAGGAACAGAGGCAACGTGAAAGCAGAGCTGTAAAGAAATATAAATCTTTCTGTTGGACTTGAAAACCAAAATAAAAGCATAAACATCATCTACGACACTGCAATGATTGCTTTTTTTATCTATTCCAACCCAAAGAAATCAACGTTTTCTGTTTTTAACTTCAGCCTGCTTACATTTCCGATGAGTCTACTCCACTACTCCATCAGGTGGGTACATACTACAGGCTATTCAAGACAATTTGGGGCCCAGTTTCCTTCTTTTGACACTGAAGACTTGATTATTGGATGTTTTTCAAGATTATCTCGACAGATATTCCTGGAGGTGTGAGGTGTTTCAGGACTGATTTCAACAACAGGGCTGGAGTGGGACCCAATTTCAGCCAGGGAGTTTCATGGCTCAGAACAACCCACTTTGGTGCACAACCTTTACATATATTAGATACATATTATATATATAGTATAATATTATATTTACTGGTCAACAGGCCAAAACAGAAGATTATTCTATAGGAACCTAGTTATCCATCTGGTATTTTGCCAAACATCAACGTTTTGACAAACTTAAATTACATTTAATGTCATTATTCATTAAAAAGTTTTTTTTTCCTTATTTTTATTACAGCTAATTTTCTCTTCTTACTAGCCTTCCTATCATTAATGGATCAAGTTGGTTTTATTGATAAAGAGCCAACTTGTCAAATAATAGGTGTAGACTGTACATCGCTTAGCTTTAATATTATCAACACAACATTTCTGATTTTGATTTCAGTTTGGGTTGATAAGTTTTTAAGGCAGTGTTTTTAGTTCAGTCTTTAGTTTTTGAAATTCCTTGCGTTAGTTTAAGGGATTTTTACTGTTTTAGATTTTGGACACATGGGGTAATGAGTAGGAGCAAGACTCCCCCAAAACTGAACACTGTAGAAGAACACAAAATATCATCATTTTTACAGTTTTCCTTTTCAAACATATAAGACATGTCAAAATTGCCAACAGTTTAAGGCTGGAGTTACAACGCGGCTGCAATGTGGGCTCATATATTAAATACCACTCCAGTAGTGTTAGTATCGAGCTTGGGACAAGGTTAAAAAAGGTCTGAGTTGGTTCTTGCATGTTAGTGGTGGGTTATTTTAGCTAATCAACAGATTACTAACTTTGATCACTGCAGACCCCTCTCAAAGCTAAAGCATCTACGAGTTTAGGTAGGATACACAGTATGAATAATTTGGGCTGATTTCCAGCTAAAATCCCATCTTCTGACAAAAGTCTGCAGAGGTTAACTTTGTGTGGTTCCATGGATAATTATGTGGCGTGAGGTTTGTAAAGAGGGATTTTTCTTCCCCCCTGACCTGCAGGAGAGAAAATGGGAGCCACTTGATATTTACAATAAGAAATTCTAGACCAAGACTTAGATGGACATCAGACATAGAGAAATGTGGTTCCCAATCCCGCTGGTAATGCACTAGAACTGTATTTAAAATGTCTAAATGTGAACCTTGTTAAACAATAGCTTGCGCTTTAACATTGCTCATTTTAGCATGCTAATGTTAGCATTCACCTGGAAACAAAAACAGCCTGGCTGTAAACCTGACACTTAAACCATCAATGACCTCACAAAGTGAACAAAAAGTAACATAATGCCGCTTTTAGCTGCTCCTGTCAGTCACATGACCCTCACCTTGCACACCTTAGCGTCCCGTGAGGCTTCCCTGTGTCATGAGTGTCAGGCCCACCCAGTGAGTTATTAGCTCAGTCCTCACACCCTGAGACTGTAATCACCTACAGCCTCAGGTTACACCACAAACACACCGGTAATGGCCCGTCCTCCAAGAGAAAACAAGTTCAGCCCAACTCTCTGCCTTTCAGGGGGGGAGAGAGGGTGAGGCGAAATTTCTGAAAAGAGCAACTAAAGGAGGGCAGGTGAGAGAGAAACACACACACACACACACACACCAGGAGCAGGAGAGAGAGATGTCATTGACTCTGTGTCCCTGTGGCTTTGTTCCTGCCATGCTCTGCAGCACAGAGCCGATGTGCCCTCAAGCAGCGTCTCGCCCTTACTCTCTCACGCACACACACACACATTAGGAAAATACACACAAAGAAACACACAGGCATACACGCTGTGTTTGGCCTGTCAGCCATGGCAGCACCTGTCAACTGCTGACCACTTCATCGGACACCCCCCAAGAGAGAGAGGAGGAGAGGGGGGAGAGAGAGAGAGGGAGAGAGAGGGTTTACTACAGACTACAGGGAGAGCAAACAGCTGACCTCTATGTCCAGATGGGTTCACTCCTGCTGTACCACACACAACACAGAGAACGGGTCACTACAGCTGTATGTGAACAGCATAAAACAGAGCTTCTTACACTCAGCCACAACAGCAGAACTGGTCACATCTAGTCTGTTTTACTTTATGATAAAGTCACTTTAATCGTAGTTTACTGTTTGAGATAGAAAAAGTATTGTACTTCTCTCTGGTAAGTGGGCAGCTTTTTCAACTTTTCCCGATGTTACTATGACATTGCCTACTTGCATAGACTAAGAAGTTGACAGACAGAAACCTTCAAAATAAAGTGTCTCACTTATGAATGAACAGCTGTCAATAAGTATTTTCCTTAAAAGCATTGGATAAATCATTAGATTGACATAGATGCCTCCACCATCTAGGAATAGATGTAACTTTGATGTGTCTCAGAGTAGCTAAAAAGATTTATAAATGAACCCCTAATTTCCACCGCATCCAGAACGGCGGCAATTTTCGTCATCCACAAATTCCTATTGGATCTGTTTGTGAGGCGAATTTCGTGGCGGATTACGGACAGTGGGAATCACCAGAACTCACAAGAACCCGCGGATTTACGCACAATCATGAGATAACAGGTTGTCTCTATAAAGACAGCCACATATAACCATATAAGCAGTAGATTGTGTCCTTCCAGAGGAGGAAATCCACATCTACACTTTTAGAATCAGCATCTCCTCATCCATGGTGTCATCAGGGTGAAATTCTGTCTGAAAACCCTTTCACTTGTTCATCCCCACCCATTTGCATGGTGTGAAATACAATCAGCCTGAAACAAAGAGTGTTTTATTTTGAAAAGAAGCAGGATGTTTTATTTTGTGTCTGTTCCCGACTTCCTCTCCAGGGGCCTCATGTATCAATACTTGCGTGGAACTCATACCAGAAACGAGCGCACGCAAGGTCCGTCACGCTGAAAAAAATCCGTATGTATCAATGTGTGCGGGCGCCGAAATCCAGGTGTGTTTCCTTGATAAATCCCAATCAGCGTGGAATTGAGCGCAGATGTCGGAGTGACTGGGCCCGTCCCCGTTACGCCCTCCTATAAATATGCAGATTTATTTAAATAGGGTCTCCCAGTCCTCGCACGCAGACAAAATGACAAGAAAAACTAAATTTACGGCGTGCGAGGTGGAGGTTCTGGTGGCGGAGGTGGAGGAGCTACAGCGTGTTTTGTTTGGCAGCCTGTCCAGTGGCGTCAGTGCAAAACGTAAACGCTTGGAGTGGGAGAAAGTTTGCGAGAGGGTGAATGCGGTGGGTTCTGAGACACGCACCCCCGCGAAGATTAAAAAAAAGTGGTCGGACCACAAGGTGGAGGTCAAGCGGCGTACAACTGCTCTCCGGAGGAGTACTGGCCAGACAGGTGGGGGTCCGGGGGAGGAGACCCTCACACCGTTTGAGCAGCGAGTGGTGGCGATTATTATTATAGGGTAAGTGGCGTGTCACACAAATGTCCACATGCTTTGTGAAGTTTATACTTCATTTCAACGTCGGGATTCAGTCTATTTTTAGACGTGATTTATACTTCGCCCTTAACTTCATTTTTCGATAACTTTTTATGCAATAAACAACTGTAATGTGCATAACTGACCTCTAAATACTGGATTACATTACCTATGATACCGTGGAGAGAGATGTAAACGCAACAGATACACAGAAGCAGGAATTGAAATGAACCAATATTTTTATTGTGTCACAGAAATCAATGTGTCGGCCGTGTCGCCGGCTTGCGGAACCCCGGCCCGCAGCAGCCCGTCCGCCGGCTCGGAGTCGTCGGCCAGGACCAGCGGCATTCGGGCCACCCCGGCCCCAGCACCAGCACCAGCACCAGCATCAGCACCAGCACCAGCGCGCCGACAAGCGGTGGAGCGTCCACCAGCCGCGGCATTTCCGCTGGACCACCCGGACGCAGTGGAAGGGTCCTTGCGCAGGGGGTCCTGCAATCGCAGGAAGAAATCATCAGGGGGATCACGGGGATCAACGAGCGGCTGGACCGGCTCGTAAATGTCCTCGAGCGTCTGGAGGAAAAAATAAATTAATTTGGCTCATTGAACAACTGTGTATTCACTTCTTACCCATTCACACTGTGGCGATGAGATTCTCCCGCGCGAGGACGGCGGCCCGGCAGGGATCAGCTCGCATCCCTCCGTCTGCTGCTGGTTCGTCATGTGGGGCGACGTGCTGCTCGGCCACGGGGATGTGGTGCACGCTTGTCACATAGTGAGTCACCAAACACCGCCACACAGTGTCGCCAAAGTGCGAATCACAGTCAACGCAAGCTTTCGGCTCAACGCCAATTTCTACACCACCTCCTGACATTGCGTTGATTAGCGCTGGAACCGACGCTCGTTTCGCGATGATAAATCTGGACGTGTGCGCCGATTTTGGCGTACACAAGGTTTTCTTGCGCCGCAAGCGTTGATACATGAGGCCCCAGCACTGGTTAATCTGTGCTGAATTCATCCAGCATGCTCTGGTGTCCGGAAGAAATAGAACTCTTGCGGAACGGAGAGAAGCTGGTGGAAATTGACACATTGACTTGAATGGTTACGATCAGCTGTGATCGGCGGATACAGCCTTATCGTAACTGTTACGGATGCTTTTGCAATTGGGGGTAAGGTGGACTGAGGTGACGCAGTCGTGTCCTGTGCCTTTTCCTATTGACCCCCCAGCAGGTTCCTGATTCCCATCCACGTTGGGGTCTTCCTGTTTGGAGTTTGCATACTCTCTCACTGCATGTGCTGGTACTCTTTGGTACCCCACCTTCAGAAAGACAGGCTGCTTAAGTTATGTGGTCACACCATACTGCCACTAAGTGCAGGTGCAGGTGTGTCTGTTAGTCTATATGTGCCATGTGATTGGCTGGTGGCCTGTCTTGATAAGTGGCAGCTGGGATTGGTGCCAGCTCCCCCTGTGACCCCATAAGGGGATAAGGGGTTCACATAATGAATGGATGCATTTCATAAATGTATTACCGAGCCTTCATTTTAATCACGTGGCTGCGTTAAATACTTGACTGTGATTGGTCATAACCCCAAATTAGTCCTTAATACTCAGCAAAGGTGATGCTGAGACAGTGTAACTCATGTTGCACATATAGAGGAGTTTTGGCACCAGCAGTGTGCTATTCAGAGACAAAAACATTACTTTCTGATAGCATCATTACACAACATAAAGGATGCTTTTATTGTTAGAGCACACAGATTTTAGTTTCCAGTTGAGAATAAAAAACAAGAAAAAGTAAAGGGTTTTTAAAATCAGATGGAGCTGAGTCAAAGAAGAAAACAGACAATGAAGTTACTGAAGCAGGTTTAGTGAAAACAAATCCTAACCTAAATGCTTTCCTTATGCTTCTCTCTTTTCATATTTTCCTTTGAGTGCATATTGGCACATTTACACTAAATATGCACCACTATAGATTTTTATATCAGCCTGAGTCTGAAATGCTCTCACTCTTACTGTACGTGTGTATGAGACTCTTGTAGCACGTCTATCAATATTTTGTTTGACTGAAGTACGCTGCACTTAGACAAAATATTTCCATCTATTTAATTTCATTTGTGGACACAATTGAAGCTCTGTCCACAAGTCATAATTTCAGAAAACATAACCAAATACAGACAACTCAGGCAAATAGAAAACACCTTATTTGATTCTGTTGCCTGTAATTGGTTGTGTTTTGTACCTGGTGTGTCGTCTGTATTTGGTTGTTTTGCGGCATTTGGCTGCATATTTTGTATTTGCCTGATTCATCTGTACTTTTTGTGCCGTCTATATTTGCAGGGTGTTTTCTAAACGCAGCTAATGTTTGCCAAATTTAGAAAGGCTTTTGCTTTATTTGCTTGTGTTTTGGCCACATCAGAAAGGTAATAAAAAGCCAAATTGCGCAAAGATTTGGGCTAAAGCGTGAAAGTGCACAGACAAGGATGTTCATTAAACTTTCGGCTCGGTTGTTTTCTCAAAACTTGTTATCAGCTGCAATAAAAACCCATTTCTGTTGAGCCCTAATCTCAGCTGCTCTATTGAGCTGTTGCATTATAATAGCTGTAATCAGACACGTATAAATACACAACAACTGCAAGTATTGACAGCTTGTTTAGACCACCTCATGGCAAATGTGTTTTTTTCCTCTCTTCACTCATATTAAACTGAATATAAATGTTAGGATCAAGTTAAAGTATATACTGTATATACATATACATTTTTTTGATATGTTTGAAGTTGGCTGTCCCCCTTCTCAGGAAATCACATCGTCGCCATTTCGCACTCTCTGCGACTGACTAGATTATGTTTGCTCTTTGGTTTGATGGGGCGTTCATAAAACATCAGAGGAGAATAAAAAAAGAAAAGGACCATATTAAGAATGAGAGAAGAAAGTGTCAGAGCGGAGGGATTAGGATTCAGAGTGTTTGTTGGAGACAGAGAGCAGTCCAGACGTTGTTTACCTCCTGCTTTATGCTCTGGTTTATTGGCAGGGCTTTACTCTTAACTAGGCATCGATTCTTATTTAGGAGAGAGGAGTCGGGAGAGAAAAAAAAAATGTGAAGGTGAAGATGTTGAACAAATGCATCCATGGCTTCTTTTTTTTTTACTTCCTGAGTTTTTTTTTTTTACATGTTAAAATTAAACTAGATGCTCCCCCTGTCATCCATCCTACCTAATTTTCCTTACAGCCTTAAACAGAACAGGCAAAGTATAGACTACGACTTGTTACCAAAGATCATATAAAACATGGGTGTCGACTCTGGCATCACCCAGTGGCTTTAGAGATAGAATGAAACCCAAAGGTCACGGTGAACAGTCACTTTTTATACTTTATTATGTAACCAAGCTGCTGCTTCTACCTATGGGGGAAATATGCAGGTTTTAAATGCCAATCACAAAAGTTCATGCATTTGAAGACAAGGGTGATACATTATATAGGGAACAGAATTTGCTAGGTATTGTTGCTTTGATTTAAAAGACTTTAACAAGTGATCAGCGGAGGAGTGATGTGGGTCATGGGTCCACCTGCGCCTGACAAGTATCAACACCGCCACAGGTTGAGCTCAACTACTACACTGATGTTAAGCTTTTCCTGCCTCATTTGGATATTTGATGGATATTTAAGGACCTGCAGTTTTTCTGCTTCTTGACTTGCTTTCTGACATTGAAGGTTGTGCTGATTCTGACACATAACTTCCAGCAATATGAAATAAATGAAAATATGTCATGGCAATGAAATCTTAAGTACAATCACTCGAGCAAAAGAAAAAAAAATAATGAAGAAGGTACATCCATCTTTCAATCTCTCTGTCTAAATATATGCACATATGTACATATAAATTACAGAGCATGGTGCAGCAGAGCATGTATGAGACATATGTGTGTCATAACACAGAGGATGATCATCCAATATGTTTTTTTTTTTCTTGAATGCCTGAAAGTAGCCGTTCTGATACAGAAAAAATATGAATATAGAAAAAAATAATAGCATTATGAAAAGATTTAAATTTTGGATTTCAGTTTAGCTGGAAAAAAAGCAAAATAACTTCAATCATGCATTTGTAGCTCAGTGAAAATTATATCATTAAACTCATTTTGCAATGTCCAAAAATACTTTGAGACTGTCCCAATGGTTTATCTGCCCATAAAAAGATAAAAGGTAAACTTAGATAAACATTTGTTTTAAGTAGGAATTACAGTTTCTGACTTTTTTCCCTCTCATGTTATGTGAGGATAAAAGGGAGACAGAGGGAGAGTGGAGAGAGAGTGAAGATATTAATTAAGCAGGGATTGTGCATTGACTCTGCCTTGTGCATAAGACAGAAGGTTAAGCAAATGCCAGGGCAGCGGTGTCACTTCAAACAATGACTATTAGCTTTGGAATCAGCCTCGTGTCTGCCGAGGAAACACAGTCCATTCAGACTCCTGATTACCACCCAGCACAATGTGTGTGTGTGTGTGTGTGTGTGTGTGTGTGTGTGTGTGTGTGTGTGTGTGTGTGTGTGTGTGTGGAGGTAGTGGTGCGTAGTGGTGGTGGTGGTAAAGGGGGGTCATTCCATTTCAATCTGTGGTTAAATTAGTCGAAAGCGGCAGAGGTTGAAACACACAATTATTGGTGCATGGTGGGGACTGGCGAGGCAGGGGCAACATTTTTAAAGAGATAGTGGGAGATATGGAGAAGTCACTGAGAGGGGACATGGTGGACAGAAGGGGTTGTTTTTTTTAGGAGAAAGCTTGTGAACCCAGTATAGTGAAAAAGCTGCCATGAGGTTACTTTGGAAATCACTGTTTATCAAATGAAATTTCAAGAAGATCTGAAAACTAGTTTTCCAAGATCCAAAGGATACGACATTAAGCTGCACAGTAAATGTCTTATTCATGCTGGTAAAGGAAAATGGGGACAATCCTCTTTCTCTGTCAAATAACTTAGTCCTATTAATTGTCTGAAATGTATTATTCTATTCATAAAACTACTTTTGTGAATTAGAAGAAAATTATCGATGAGTAAACCAGTAGATGTGAAAATTAGTGGGAAGTTTGAAACCTGCCTGCATGTCATTCACTATGTTTATATGCACAGTTACGTCACACTACGGCCTTGTAGCTCGTTTAGAGGGTTTAATTGGACAACTGACACTGGTCTATAAGTGCAGAGCAAGAATCAGATTATTGATGGAAGCATGTCCAGCCCTGCTAAGTGGTGACATGCCCCCTTTCAGCTCGTTACTATTGGGTCTTCTCACAGTTGACTTTTATAAATAACAACAGCCGACAAAACATGTTAGAAACAGATAAACAAAAGAGTGTCAAATGCTGAAAACACCATTACTCTTTCAGCTCTGTGCTGTTTGTCAGGAAAGTTTCGTCTTTTTTTTACGTCTTTTCTTTGTCTAGCGAGGTCTAGTTTACTGTCAGGCTTCCTAGCAACACATCGATGCAGTTTAGCGTCTGGCTAAGAGCTTGGTGTACGAACACTGGAGTATGCATGGGACCCCTGAGGCAGTTTCAGTCAGATTGAGCCGGATACATGACAGAAAATTGATCCCCAACCGCATTATCCAGGTATGTTAGGCCAACCATGAGAAGTTTGATTTAGTAGTGTTTAGATGTTTTTTTAGAAGTCCAGTTATGTCACAATAAATGATTTGCAGGGGGGAGAAATGTCAGGTGTAGGCCCAAAATGTGTACACTAACTGAATAAATTAATCCAGATGTAAAATGAAATACTCAGTAATTAAAACAAGCACTGAAGGCAACCATCAGACTCCTCCCTTTGGTTAAAGTGACATAAACAAAGCAGGAGAGAACAGTTTCAGGCTATTGAAGCTCTCTTAGCGGAAAACTCATTATGAAAAGGTCAGTGGGCCACAGTGAGATTCCTGCACCGATGTCAATCACCTTCAACCTAACACGCTGTCTACACACGTACTTACACACAACCTATAGAGCAGCAGGAGCCGGCACTAAGTTGGAATAAATCAGCGCATCAACATGACAAAAAGGGGGTGGAAATAAACAAACCAGCAAAGCGGAGAGAGAGCCTAATGTTAGAGGCCTCTTTTGTATTGAGAGAAATTACAGGAGCGTTTGATTTGCACCGAGGTGCCGTCCTGAACATATGGTGTTTTAATTCTTACCGGTCTCATCTGGATAACTCGGGGCCCGGCGAATCTCACTCCACCATCAGGGAAATATGGGCACAGGCAGAATGCTTAGCAGCAAAGGGCTCCAATTTCCCACCTTAATGGGCATTTTCATCCCATTTTCCTCCTCACTTCTTCTCTCTCTCTCTTTCTCTCCTTTTTTTTTTCTTTCCTTAAATCCAGGCCTTTGTTTGTTTTTAATTTTTTCAGCCCTTTTTGTCATTCTTTCCACTCCTCCCGTCCTCCCCGCTTCCCTTATTTGCATTGACTTCCCCACTTAGAGGAAGAGTGGACTCTGAGGGAAAATAGGCCTCCATCAAAAACGCTCACACACGCACATTTCCCCCACAGTCCAAACACACACACACACACACACAAAGCCAACCATAAAACTCACACACCCACACACACACCTGACACATAGCAGAGGACTAGCAGTGTGCAGAATATGTTTGCGGCTGTTCATTTTTTTAATCGTCTGATGCCTTTTGTGTGGGTTGACAGCTTGAGACGAGTGACTAATAAGTCCGGGCCTGGTGCTGTCCTGCTGGGTTGAGCAGTCTCTTTATACACACACACTCACACACACACATCTATATACAAAAAGAGAGCCTGGGCCCTGAGCTTGGCTTCATATCCCATGCACACACACACACACAGCCTCTCACACAATACACACACACGCACACACACACACAGGCCCCTAATCATCCTGGTGTCTAGCACTCCGCTGGCGATCACCACTCTGCCACACTGCCATCATGGGCCAATTAAGTGGCCATATATCTGTCTAACAGTCTCCTCTGGCTGAATGGACAGTGGTGGAGTTGCAGTAGTAAGCCGCTACATGAGCCCACCCGCGGCTAGCAGTCAATTTGTAGCTTAAAGCCAAGTTGCCACAACACTCCAGCATTATTAGGACTAGTGGCACTATTGAGGATTCTTCTGTGGTGTGTGTGTGTATGTGTGTGTTTGCTTGAACATGTGTGTCTGTTTTTATTTGTTTGTGGTCTGTGTGTACGTGAGAGTGTCTTTAAAGTCATACATGTCGAAGAATTAGCACAACAAATGTCCATTAAGGAGGGATTTTTACCTTTCATGGGATTTTAAGGTCTGCATGTGCAAGGTATATAACGTGTGTGTCTTTGTGTGTCAGCGCCTTCTTGTCCTTGTTATTCGCATGTGCGCACATGCACAAGAACCAAACCTCATAAGTCATAAAACAAACATCCACCGGGCTCCTTTTGGGAGTGACCCAGTTGTTAAATTGGGCTGCCCTGCTGTCACCTCGCAGTGGGGAAACAGCCACACTTTGGCCACAGCTCCGTACAGTCTGTCGAACTCTGTCGCAAAACTCTGAGCGACCGCAGCTGGCACCGTGTCGGAGGACCCGATGGAAGATCAGTGGTGTGCAAAAAATGGCTAATGGTGCGTTCATGTGCGAGTCGGATGTACTTTTCTAGCGGAAAACTACTTGTAGGTCAATGTCCTTTTTGTTAAGAAACATAAATAGTTTTAGAGGTCTGATAGAAAGTTTGACAGGCTTTAAAGCAAGTAAAGCAAAAGAAAAAGCTAATTGTGTAGATTTATCTCTTTTGCACTGTCATGTTGTTTATAGCAGTTAGCTTACACCTCAGTCAGCAATATGTTGGATATACAGTAATAAGACAAATTCACCTAGATAACTACTTTTGACTTAGATAGAGATGAGACGTATTCATGACCAAAGAATAACATCTTAGTAACCGACTGGATGTGAAAAACATGTTTCATTCAGAAATTTCACACACTGGACACCAACCCTTACAAAACACATGATTGAAAAAATTAGCGTGTGTGAATGTTGACTTGCGTATGGTGTGATGTCCTTTCTCTTTAAAACTAGAAACAATGGTAAAATGCTCCTTGGAGACTTTTTTATATTCATTTTTACATTTCATTACGTCAATTCAGGACTAAAAGAAACCACTTGGCTGCATTTTAGCAGCATAAAGTTTGGCGCCGCTTAAGGGTGTTATTTTTTACACAGTAATGTAGCCACAAAACAACCTACACTACATTGCCTAATGTTAAAAATACACAATATGGCCAAAAGTATTTGCTCACCCATCCATATTATCGGAATCAGGTGTTTCAATCACTTCCATGGCCACAGGTGTATAAAATTAAGCACCTAGGCATGCAGACTGTTTTTACAATCATTTGTGAAAGAATGGGTCGCTCTCAGGAGCTCAGTGAATTCCAGCGTGGAACTGTGATAGGATGCCACCTGTGCAACAAATCCAGTCGTGAAATTTCCTTGCTCCTAAATATTCCACAGTCAACTGTCAGCTGTATTATGAGAAAATTGATGAGTTTTGGAACGACAGCAACTCAGCTACGCTTCTAAAAGAATGGTCAAAAATCCCCATAAACACACACCTAAAGCTTGTGGACAGCCTTCCCAGAAGAGTTTAAGCTGTTCTAGCTGCAAAGGGTGGACCAATGTCATATTGAACCATATGGATTAGGAATGGGATGTCACTTAAGCTCATATGTGAGTCAAGGCAGTTGAGTGAATACTTTTGTCAATACGGTGTAATACTGTAAGAATTTGTAGTTTGAGCATTTATATTAAGTCTTTGTAGATGGAGCAGCTCCAGGTTTCAGTCGAGATGAAAATCTGGTTTTTAATGGTCTATCACTTGTCTTAGCAAGACAGCATAACATGCTGTCAAATTATGTCCAACGAGCTGTTGTGAGAAGCTGTTAAACATGTTTGGAGATGGTGGCACCATCAGTGACTTTTTTAAACTTTGCTTGTATAGACATACAACAAAATAACACTCTGTATTTGTACAAGCAAGGATCAACACAACATTTCTCCTTTAAAATGTAACTACTGAAGAAATTAAATGATTGTATGTTTATGTAGATTTATGTATGGAAACAGGGTAAAATCTACTGCCCAGGGGAAATAAACACGAAGCATTGGATTTTAATTATGCAAAAAGCTTGATTTAGTCATATTTTCATTAATGTTTCCTTGGACTGATTTTTTTTAGTGAATGAGGTATCTGAAATGTTTTTTTTAACAACTGGGATAAGAAAAAAGTCCAAATTTATAAAACTGTCACTACATATAAAGATTAGAGGTCACAGAAAGGAAAAAAATGTTAGACTTAAGAGTCCTTAAGAAAGAGCGAATGGTATTGAGAGTAAAATGAGGATATACTGAGGAACACCTCAGCAATGCTTAAAACAGAGGAAGAGAAACACAAAAGAAAGATGGCTTTGAAACAGCTAAAACAGGAGAAGGAAAAAGAAATGAGGTAAAGCCCGGAGTGCTCTAGAAGTGATTATTCTAATTTAGCAGCTGATATAAATCTAAATGAAGTCACGTCAGGAGTCGGCGGACAGACACAACACTGCCACCCTGGGACTCCCCATCTGATTCTCCTTCCCTCTCTTCTTTCAATCAAACCCTCTCTATCTCCATCTCAGAAACCCTGTTTGAGTCTTCTGAGTGGGTAACCTCAGCAACACCACACGCAGCAGGGACCAACAGAGGTATTACTGTGTTTAGTATTGCTTTTTGGGGCTGGGCGAGTGAGTGGGATAGGGTGATGGGAGAACAGGAAGGAAAAGAGGAGTGAGTGCAGGAGGTTAGAGAGCCTATCTGGGCTCGCTGACAAACACTGTCGGACTCATATTCCCATCTGGGTCCCAACAGATCGGGATGCAAAACAGCAGGTTGTCTCGGTCCCGGTGCCCACAGATGACTAAATAAACCATAAACACACTAAGGATTATGTATGTGTGACTATAAATCTCTTATAGTCATTAACCACAGAATTAATCATAAGGCTAAACCTATACATTTATCTTGACATGTTTCTGTTTTGTTTGTTTTTTTTAAACATGGGATAGTTGTTTGACTTACCAGATGCTTCCAAGTTTTTTGATGGAATTAAGCCCTTTATATTGGAGTTAAATAGTTCCCTATCTATGACCATAAGTGGAATGATAGTTTTGGAGGTCACACTGTTTGACAAGACATGATAACAAGACCAGCACCCACTGCGTGCACTCTGCAAGCAGCACAGCCGACCTGGCAGACAGCGTTCAGCCCTTACTGCGACCCCGCTTACTGTCCCACATTTTACTGCTGTCAAGTATGACCAGTGCGGTGCCAGGAGGGCAAAACCAGCCAGGTTAGTAAAGCTCCTGTTCATCCTTTACCTTACTGTATTAAACTGATGAACGATGTTTGTCTGGTTGGTGGCCAGCATTAATCCACAGTTGCCTCGGTTAGCTTTATGCTCAGTGAATGTTACTTGTCTTGTGATCAGCTGTGGCAACACTCCACTGTAGTCCGCGGTAGTCGCTTTATGCTCAGTGAATGTTGTTTGTTTTGTCATAAGCCATTAGCTGAGGGCTCGCGACTAGCAGCCTTCAGCTCACTAACATGACTCAAACGTGTATTTGATTGATTCTTTATCTGCCGTACTGTTTGTCATGTTAATAAAAAAAATTTTTATGCCTTTTAAAGGATCTGTCATTTTTATCCCTGCGTTATTGAAAATGGTATCAAGTATTTTCCTGAGTCTCGATATCGAGTTTGAAATTTTAGTATCATGACAACTCTACAAAGGAAGAATAGTTTAATGCATGAGGAATTGACTGGTTTAATATAGCAGTGTGTTAGCCTGAATCATCTGTTGATGACCAAGAACCACATAGATTAACATAGATGGACTGGATGTGGCTAACATCAAGAGAGCCCAGTCCATATGACTTAGACTTCAGTTTCTGGGTCAAAACTGTGCTTTACATCATCTGTGCTTGTTAACATCTGGTCAGTAGAGCACTGTAGAGTTTACAGTGAATAAATTCAGTGTTGATAATGTTTTAACTTGATAGAAATAGCTCTGTAAATGTGGAGCCATGTTTCTCCGCAGCCTGTTAAAGTGTGTATATGTGTGCAGTCTGTGATACTCTGGGACCCCATCAGACAAGCCTGTGCAAGGGTGCAGCTCCTTGCACTAAGTGGTCATTCATCATCGAGAAAGCTCCAGATAACTGTAGCCTTCACCGGCGGGTCAGCAGACGGTCATCTCCTGACCTGGCTGCCAAAACATTTAACCACCATCTCCCACAGTGCTGGACCAGGCTGTGCGAAGGTGGTGGGGTGGTGAACCCAGCTGAGATATAACCTAAGCAAAGGTGACCTCTGACCTTGTTTTTTTTCCCCTGAAACCAAGCAGTCTCTCCTGATAGCTGCCCCCTTCACCCTGCAGACAAACTGTAAGTCAAAGTGCCTCCCAGACAGCTTTGCTTCACTCATTGTCTATCTCCAGCATGGTTCTCGATGCACACAGGAAGTAGTCTTTGCATCTACCTCCTTGATTTATCCCTCCAATCTCTGCCAAACCAACTCGAAATCCCGTGGATGCAAGAGCTGCATATTCACTTCCAACCTCAATGCAAAAACCACCTACAACTTCCACCTCCCCCCCAACACCACCACCCTTCCTACCCCTCAAGTCCCCTGTCTCAATCTGAAGAGGAGGAGCAGCAGGGGGGGTGCGGAGGAGAATAGAGGGAAAGAGATTGATGAAGAACCTTTTTGATACACCGCTGCAGGCAAAGGAAGAAAAAATTGATTGAACCTTGATGAGAATTATATCAAGGGGCGCGTTCATTTGCAGGGATGGACCCGCTGCATGCGTTGGGGAGCGAGGAGTCCTGTACATATGTATGATCTGTGCTTGACTGTGATTCAGAGTTAAAGGGGAGCACTAGGGAACAGCAGATTTTCATGATTTTTTCTTTTAACCTTCGTCTGACATGCCCTCTGATAATACAAATTTAGAGCATGTAGGTCTGAATAAGTTATAAGTACATACTTCAGAAAGATAGTTACGTACAATCTATAGATAGATAGATATACATTTCTTGAAGCTTACACTGTTTGCTGTAATTATTGTAAATACATACTGCATCATGAGGAGGATCAAGAGTTGCCGGTGTCAGTAATGGTAGGGTTGATAGTGTTTTACTCTACTTTGTGCTACACGTTGCAGTCTGACCATTTTTAACTAAAATATTAAAGATTGGTTCTTGCAGCCAACAACATGAAATCAGAGCAAAGATGTTGTCAGGAGGCAGAAAAATCAGTAACTACCATCTGAAGAATGAAGTAAGTTTACAGGGGTGGCCATGGTGGTCTGAGTCAGTTATCTCTTAATCTGTAGGTCGGGGGTTCAGTCCATAGACTGTGTATAGAATGGACAGCGTCTGCCTCCTCGCTGGGTGAAGCCACCCGAGAACAGCACACCCTGGTGACGGCTGCGGTATAGGTCAAAATCCTGCCTCCGCCAACCATCCCTATGGAGCTGTGGACAAACTTTAGAAATTTATTACACAGAATATAAATGTTTCTCCCCCCTGCTTGTGATGTTGACATGTAGTTATTGTAAGACTGCTTTGTGCCCAAATGTCCCTATGTCCCACTGTCCACATGCTGAAGTGTCCTTGCACGACATGACCCAAACTGCCCCTACTGGCAGGGGTTCAGAGATGTCAATGGGATTAGTTGACACTCACTACATTTACACGCACATTTAAGTTGAGCAACACTTAAAGCTTGCTTTGGTGATTTAATTGGACTACTGTTACATGCGGTTTACAAGCACCAAACAAAAACTGAATTACTGACAGAAGGATGTCCGCCTCTACAAAAAGCAAGTGGAGATATTCCCTGTTCAGCTTGTTGTCACTTGATCATCTATCAGTTGACACACAGAAATAAATGCATTATGGGATGTACGGCGAACCTGACTTCCAAGCAATGCATCCTTACTAATATTCTTGAGTGTCTCTTCTCTACCCTCCAAACATGTGGTTGACATTTACTGGTCCGAAATTTGCTTTTTAAAATTAAAAAAAGAAAGAAAAAAAGTCTTGGCTGACAAAAACTTGATATTTACACTTATTCTGAAAAAGACTAAAAATTCCCTCTGTGTTTAGCCCAACCAATGCCCCATGAGTCACATGGGTAAAGAAGTGTCAGCTGGATCTGTTTTTTAAGGGCTGTGTTTAGAACTCATGTCTGGAAAAAAACATGACAACAACACAATTATTAGTGTGTATTGTTGTAATATTTCATCCTCAAACATCACTGAATGTATCAGCTACAGTGTGTCATGCATGGAGTACGACTTGATGGAGGACTATCCATTAAATTCTCTGATTTCACAGCCTTCAAACAAACAAAGAGTAATTAATTTTACACTGGTTTCCCAGCATGTGTTTGATGTGAAGTTTGGCAGGTTGACAGAAAAAAAGACCATTCCATCACACCGCTGGTGCGGTCAGATATGTGTGTGTGTCTGCATGTGTTTGTGAGGTATGTTTGTGTGTGTGTGTGCATTAGAGATAGGCCTGGTTGTACAGGATGCCATCTGGCAGTGGCGCCTCACACCCAGTGCTACTCATCCCTGTGTGTCGGATCAGAACCGCCAGATCATGGATCCAGATCACTGCACACACCAGGCACCACAAAAAAAACGAACACACACACACACACCTCTTATACACAGATGCTTTAAGGAAACATGCTAATTGCAGTCTGTGGTTGTCAATCAAACTTTCTCTTTTAACCCCCCTTCCTCTCATCATTATCTTTTTTTTCTGTCTACATGATGTCTGTTCTCCCCCAACCTGCCCCATGGAGCGTCCCCTGGGAACAGCTGAGATCAATCTGAAGATGCTCAGAGATATTCATTAGACAGAAGAGTCTGAAACTGTGTGACAACATCACTCTCCCAAGAAGAAAACTGCATCTGATATGGCTTCAGCTGCCGTGGACGCAGCCTTATTACAATGAGGAAGAGTCAAAGTAATTCTTTAATGGACAGTGATGAGTTGATGTATAAGGGGTAGCCAAGATCAGTTACAGCGCTTTTCAAAAAGTCACTGATGGGTGAATTCACAATGAATTAGTCGCATTTGCTAAAAGCACCAGAAGAGTAGTTTTCCTACTGCTATCTGCTTTATCTAAAGATGGTGTAATAAGCATCTCCACTCTCTGCTACACAGAACTTTTCTACCTTTATCATCCAAATGAAGCTCAAATCTGCCCAAATACAATTGACGGGCTGGTTTGGTGAGGGGACATCTCGTTTTGTTTCACAGTACTCTGACAAAAAATAAAATGACAAAAAGTTAGCTCTGTTTGGGTGGACAAACAAAGAGACATCACTGTTTTTGTGTTCCTTTTTAACTGATTATTTATCTGCAACAAGTGTGTCTGTGCATATTGTCTCTGCCTCCATGCATCTTTTTCGTAGTTGTTGGATGATTCTTCACCCCCTGCATGCTGAGGTCAGTTTTTTACAGTTTCTCAAAGGAAGCCAATGATTTCTCACATACAGACCCCAGAAGGCGTAAAACCTCATCAAGAATTCAATTTCCAGGATTCATTGACCAAAGCAAAACAAACTTTGCTCTAGATCCAGCTTTAATCTTTCTGGATCAGACTCAGCAGTGTGGTCAGAACCCAAATAAGATTAGAAAAGTGACACACGTTAATGATGGTTACTTGTCATTTTTGGGTTATAGCTACCGAAAGGAGGAAAAAAGTGGAGCGGTGAAAAAAGTCAGAGACTTACTTTAAGGGTTTCTCTCCATTAATTCCCTCTGCAGGCTGTGGTGTGTGCCGTGCAGCTCTGTCAAAACAAATTAACAAACCTTAATTCAGAGGCTGCTCTAGTCAAAACAACAACTCTCTCTGGTGATCAGCTTCCAACTGTCCCTCAACTATCCCTCCAAACACGGGGAAACACACACACACACACGCACACACAGACAAACTCACAGCTGCTTCTCAGAGGAAGTTGTTCCTGTTTGCGTGAACAGGTGTTAGGCAGCCCAAGAATCTAACTGAACTCACACAGCATCTTTGATTGAAGGGATATATTTTTTTAACTGGTTTATCTTCAAGCCCAGGTCCCCACCGAAGAAAAAAAAAAAGGCTTTTTTTTCTTCCCTTTTTGTGTTTCCCAAAAAGAATCAGGTCTATTTTGAAAATACTGGGGGAGAGAAAGCCAATTAACTCCATCAAGTAAATTGTCGAAATGTGTTTTCAAAGAAGTACAGAATGTAAAAATTGTGGTGCCCCAACATCGGTATCAAAACAGCCGCTAAGAGACATCTTTCAGTTTGGGCTTTTCTTGACTGTCGTGTGTGCAAACACGAGCAAACTGAACAGATCTGTATGAGAACTGAATGTTTGCAACAACTTCGTACTCCACACTTTAAATACAGAAACTCAGCTGGTAGAGTTACACCTTTAAATAACACAAGTTAAGTTCTCTTTCTGCCCGGGTATACCACATGCAGGGCTCAACAGTCATGTTAATAATTATAATAATAAATAGGCTTTGTCCTACAAGACTTTTACAAGAGGCTGACAATTATGTCCGAATGTCCACTTGGAGTAGCTTGCCTTGTTGGTAAGATTTATGGGGTTTGAACATGAAAATCTAACACATCATAAAAGATTGTTTAACAGCAGCATTCTGGTGAGTAGTCAGATTATCAGCTATTGTTCAAGGTCATATAATATTCTAAAAAAAAAGTTTTGTCTTCGTGTTTGTATGTTAAATTTTTTTTCCTCGTGTCTCAGAGTATTTTTCATTTTTTAAGTATGTAACAGGGAACGTGAAAATTGTTTTTTTTACCTTGGCAAAAACCTCCCTGATCATAACAAAAGCTCCTTTGAGTAACTCTCTGTTTGTGTCAGTTATGGAGCCCCCTTGTGGACAAAGAGGTCTTTATCTCAACCGCTTGGCTGATACCTACCCCCTCACACTGGTTTCAGGTATTAAAACTTACAATACATAAGTCATCAACATTTTGCTCATGATCTTGTTTGCTTTTGTAGATCACTAATATGAATTTTAGTCTATTTTATCAAAGTCAAAAAAGTTCTCAAAGGAGCTTTAATTTAAGTTTTAAAGATGATTGATTTTTAAAGTCAATGGGAAAATGCAATATTTCTGCTGTTTTACAGCTTTTTTTTACTTCAAACTATGACAAATTTACAAGAATTTACACAGATTTGTAGTTACTCCAGTCTCTGCTGTTTTCCTCCCATCTTTCCTTTAGTGTTAAAGAACATTTAAGATTCAGTTGTAGCCAATATTGATTGCCTCCTATTTGAAAAAAACATCTTTACATTCATATACATTGTAATTACAAAGAGAGATTCCTAACCTGACTCATCTTACGGCTCAAGCCATCTTATACCATGAGCCACATCACTGTCTTCTGAGACTGTCATTTGACAAAAAGGCATACCTTAAAGTACTCAGCGAAAACAGCCTCTCCACAGCCGCCTGCAGCTCCAGGCTCTCCCTCTAACACTCTGTAAACATTACACACATCAAGACATCAAGAAATTATAGTCAAGCACGGCGGCAGCGGTGGGATGCAGAATCAATTTGGGTTTCTTCAAAAGCCCCACTTGAAGCTGGTGGCGGGCGAGATGGAGCGGAGATGCTAATCGGCAAAAGGTCCGGGTGTAATGCCTTCCCTCCCATTCACAGCGCCTGCCTCTGAAGCCGTCTTCTTAATTATCACCATAGGACATACATTACCAGACCAAACGCAAATGTCATCAAAACCACAATGGGCCTGCAGTCGCTGTTATCGGGGCGTTAATTGATCTTATCGTAATCACATTATCTAGTTCAAATAAGGTGCTTTATTAAGCAGCCCTGGCCATTTAAAGCCTCATAAATATCCACTAAGGAGCAGAGATTCATCACTTTTTAAACAGGGATATTTGTGCAGCACATTTGCTGCCACTTACAATGTAGAAAAATGAATAAAATAGCCTCTGCTTGACCAGAACAATTTTTTAAAAATGTTACGCTGCTCATCTTTGTAATTATTTTGTTTAGATTGATTTGTTTTATTCTGGTAAAGATCTGCAGTGAGTAGATGGTACATGATCTCTTGTTATTAAAATCCAAAAGAATTGGAGGAGTGTAAAAATCTTTATTCAAGCAAGTTTAGACCTTTTCTGATTTCTTCAAAGGAGTCAAAATAAGTTGGTTTTAGAAAGTTTGCGGAACATTTGCATATGCTGTGTATGGCAAGAGGATTTGAGCCACAGATGAAAAATGATAATCGACTAATGACCTAATTTTTGTGGATCTGAGTTTCTTGTGTTGTATATCAAACTTAGATTAAAAAGAATATCATTTGTAAGTTAAAACAGAAATAAATTGATAATTTGTGAAGAAACGTGATGTTTGTGTGAAATTATTGTATTTGGGGCCAAGGGACGAGGCCACTAGTCCTAGAGCTTGAAGAGTTGTAAGACAAATGACATATTAAAATCTGTGTTTTAGATCGGGATCAGTGTGCTTTAACTTTTCTCTATTGTATATGGATTTTAAACTGCAGAAAAATGTGTTACTAAGGAACAAGCCAAAAAACAGCAATTATCAGAGTTCTTCAAACGTCTACTGCTCCAGCTCATTTTTTGTTGTATAAGTAAAAACTTGAAAGAGGAATAATTGTTGTGGGTGTGCTCTTTGTATGCAATACCACATGCTACTAGTATTAACTATTTGAAATCTCTGTTGAATATCATCACAATGTACACATCTGGCAGTAGACCCTGTTGCCCTTTCAAACTTTCTCAGAGGGAATTTTCTATTTTTTTCCCTATCTTCTTTTAAAAAAAGAGGCTTGCTCAACACAAGAAAACATTAATAATAAGAAAGGATCAGTTCAAAACACTTCAAATAAATTATTCCATGAAAAAGTTTACTGGTATAACAGACATGAAATACTTTGTGGCTTTTACATTCTAGACCTTTGCTTGATTTTGCTCTCGAGTGTATGTTGCTTTTGAGTAAAGTGTCTGCTAAATAGCATTGTAACATTATATAATAAAGAAAGTGGAAAATACTGTATACTTGGTTGCTTTGTTAAGAAAGGACCTGTTGTTAGACATCAGAATATCTGCAGTAACGTAACACTTTAAGTGTGAGTGACAACTGAGGCTGTTGTGTTGTGGTGGTGCTGAATGAACAGCTCCTCAAGGGGGCCAATTCATCCAACACACTCCAACCAAGGACTGTTTACATGCATGGACAGTGAATGTGAAGCATAAAAATTTAGAGCTCCCCCTGACTGGATGCAGTTTTGGTCATAAACCCGGCTTCCTTCATCTTAATATATGAGACATGGGTCAAGCCAGAGAACTGTCAACAAATCTAGTGTTCTCAACCAAATTAGCGGAGTAGACTTTTACTCTCCTCAAACATGAGTGTTTGCCCCAAATCAAGACAAGATCTTACTGTTTCACTGGAAAGTTGGATGTGTGGTTAAGTCAGTGGAAAGGGTGTGATATAAGACTGGTGACTGCTTAAGCTCCATCAGTCAAATATGTCAGCGCCCATGGAGGCTGATAATGGACAGTAATAGAGGCACGTGGTCTATTCTACTCCCTGTTCTACAACGTTGATTCAACCAGGGGCACTGCCACAGATTTGGGGCCCAGTGGCAGAGCTGGACTTTTTGACTAAGGCAGCTGAACTCAGATGGACTGGTTTTTGTAGGAGTGGCTAGGGATTGTGGAAGGGCTTACCCTAGACCTAGCAGGGTCATCACCATTATTTACATCTTATTTTAACTTCTAATAGAAAAGAGAAGTTAAAAATGCTGAACAGAGTTACAACATTTGAATCTGATGAACTTGACTCTTTCAAAGAAGATGTTTGTGTAAAGTCACCATTTAACACGCATTCAATATGGCCACCTCTTTTCACCCTGTGGCTCTGACACTGTTTGGATCCTGGTAAAAGAATATCAAATCTGGTCCCACTGGTGTGCTAACACAAATATTCTCATAGATTTCCTGTCTGACACTCAAAATCACTTCAGCTCCACTTTTACTGTTTTTACTGACGTCAGCATACATCTTATATTGAAATAAATAAAATAATCTTAAAAAATAGAAAATAAAAAAGTGAAGCAGATTCAATAAAGACACAACAATGGAAAAAGGTGAAACTATGTAAGGTTGTGGTTGTGAATGACAAAAATGGCTGAAATTCTGTTGTTTAGATGTTTCAGAGGAGCAATAACCAACTGCACGTGTTTCAGGTTGTAAAAAGAGTGATCTTGTTTCATTTTGTTCTGCTTACATTTTCTAATTAAACAAGCCAATCATATTTTGTTGCAATAGATTGCTAATGTCAAATATCTATCATTGTGGACAATAGCAATTTAAACAGCTTGGTTATGTCAAAATATGTAACATAAATTTACTCTTTCTTACAAATCAGTGGGTTTAAGTTGAGTGCCAGAGCCCTGAGGAAGCTTGTAGTGAAGCGTATTTGTGCTCCAGACCGCGAGAACACAGCATGCACGCACACTCCTGGAAATTATTGCAATATTAGTTTGTTCTCTCCACTCAGTATCACAGGATTTCCAATGAATTCTTCAGAGACAGTATTAAGAACACAGACAGAAGTTAATAAAAGTCTAATCAAAATAACTTCCAAAGCTTTGGCTTCTTTCACTTTCTAAATGAGATCAAAGCAAGAGTCGAAACCATTTAAGAATTACCAAGATCTGGAAGACACAAACAACAACAATAACAACAATAGCAGAGAGAAAATGTAATGAATGGCCAAGCAACAAACAAATAAATAATAAGAGAAGAAAAAAATACAGCAAAGAGGAGGGATAGAACAATCCACCGGGGACACTTTTCCTTTATTGTCTCTCTCCTTCTTTCATCTTGTGTATTTTTGTTTGTTTTGTTTATTTCTCCGTTTGAGAGATTTGGTTTCTCATGTGCTGTACAAAGGGGCGGGATGGGGGGCAGCCTTCCAGGGGGTCGACTTATTACTGTGTGTGTGTGTGTGTGTGTGGTGTGTGTGTGTCCTTGTTTGTGTAATAATATTCCCCAAATCTCCGCAGAGGAAATAAGCTGAGCTATAATTGGCTTGACAATGTGAGTAATGGTTGATTATTCTCTTCCTATTATTCTTATATTGTCAGAATCTACACAGGTCTGCTCTTATTCAGACTATTGGTTGTACATCACATGCATGAATAGATTTTTTTTTTCTTCCCTGCAATATTATTGACTGTATGGCAGAACTCTAACTGGTATGTACTTGCTCTTTCTGAAAGGTTCCTTCCAGCCGACAAATCTGTTTTTTTTTTTTTTTTTTTCTTTTTGGCACTCAAGTCTTTGCTTGTACTTTTGAACCTGCACTATTATGGCTTCTAGTTGCAGATCAAAGGTAGCATTACATCTCTTTTCATATGTAGGAGCTGTTATTCAGAAACTACCTCAGCACCTTTCCTCGCCGCAGCGAGGCGTCCACTGCGCTGAAGCCTTTTCAGAGAGGTTGGCCGTAAAAGAGAGAGAGAGAGAGAGAGAGAGAGAAAGAGAGAGAGTGAGAGAGAGAGAGAGAGAGAGAGGAGCAGGGTTGGCGCACGAGAACAGAAATATAGGAAGAGGGAGAGAAAAGTCAGCGAAGAAATCAATGTCAAGCTCGGGCTTCCTTTTCACCTTGCACTTGGAGAAGGAGGGGTGGGGGGGGCGGTTGATAGGAGGGGAGGATGAGGAGCGGTGGCACTGGAGGACTTCTTAGGTCAATAAAGAATCAATAGGAGTGGGTGAAACTACACGCTGAGGATAAAAGACTGTGGAGTAGGCCTTGGCTGCAGCGTATTGTAGAGGAGGCTTTGGCGCAGGCAGAAAAGGAAACATGTCCACGGGTTACTCTGCAACACTTCATGGCCAAAGCTTGCAGCGTTTAATTGCACTAAGCTGCTTTCTAACCCGGCAACAGAGAGGGATGTGAAGCGCTGAGCTGTTTGTCCATCTATTAATCAAAAATGCTAATTACATTTGCTGCTAAATGCAAAGGCACGCTCACACCAGTTTGGATTTCTTCCATTCACTCCCTGCTGCGACCTCTGAGCAAACTGTACACTTCTCCTCATCTGTGCAGGCCACAAAACTATACAACCCCACTTCTATAAGAGATGGGACACGGTGTTAAATGATGCTAAAAAGAATTTGATGGTTTGCAAATTATTTAAAACCTACAGTGCAAAGTCAACATCAAATACCAAAAGTTAAAACTAAAGATTTATATTGTTTCTGGGGAAAAAAAATAATGCATGCCCATTTATAATGTGATCAAATCTGATAGAAGTTGGGACAGAGGCACATTTACCACTGTGAAGATGCAGCTCCTCTTTTTTAACAACACTGTAAACATTCAAGACCAGATTTTGGTTTTGGAACTGAAATGTTACCCCATTCTTGCCTAATATAGGATTTCAACTGCTAAACATGTCTCTCAAAGGAGATGACGATTTCCAAGAAGAATGTCAAACTTTGATTGTCCTGTCACAAGAAAATGTTCCACTTCACCTCAGTCTGCTTAGTACTCTCCTCTTTGTTTGATACAGTTTAAGGGCGAGCTTTGTTTAGGCAGTGGTTTTTGGATGTAATTTTGAGCCCATGCAGTGATATCCACTGCAGAGTCATGTCTTCTATTACTGGTCTTGGGCCTTGTCTGTTTTAGTTCAGAATTTTTTTCGATTCTCAAACCCACTTAGCGATGTTATGACCATGATTGATAAACACCCCAAATTCTTTGCAACTTCGCCTATTTCCTTACGCAGTCTCTCACAGAGTGATGAACCTCCTTCCATCTTTAGAGAGAGCCTGGAGTGACTCTCTATTGAAATTAGACAGTAGAGATTCTTCATTTTTTTAAGAGGTTTTTCAGTGTTTTGTTGTCCCTGTCCCAACACTTTTGAAGCATGTTATTGGTATGAAATTATTATTATTTTTTTATCATTATTATTATTAAACTCTAAACATTTTCAGTTTCAACCTTTTATTTTTGGTTTTTCTTTATTTTTAATAAAAAAGGCTTTATATGATTTTCAAACCATCAAATTCTGTTTTCATCATCATTTTACACAGCATCTCAACTCCAAAGAAGCTGGGTTCGTATTCTTAAAGCACAAAACCTCACTGTGCCAATTTCTTACCATGCATGTAGAAAATAATTGTGCCATGGAGCTAACAAATCTTAGCTTCCTTTTTTTCTGACTGAAAAGAGAAAGAAAATGCAAGGCGAACGCATCAGTCATTCTTCATTAAAAACTGCATTGGATGTGTTGTGACATCCCTGACATGTGGAAAATAACGAGGTGATGAAAGAATGGTGGAAAAG
Source organism: Xyrichtys novacula (assembly GCA_962446985.1). Classification (NCBI taxonomy): domain Eukaryota; kingdom Metazoa; phylum Chordata; class Actinopteri; order Labriformes; family Labridae; genus Xyrichtys; species Xyrichtys novacula. The sequence continues at coordinate 16,000,216 of OY660874.1, read as the reverse complement.
AGCCTTTGAAGTGTGACGTTCCTGCTCAAAAAGCTTCTCTTTTCCCAGCGAGGAATAAAGCCGCCAATTAAGCAAATAAAGATATCAATTAAGTGGCATAATTGAGATTGTGTAGATATATGAAAATGAATTTCCCAAAGGTGTCCTGGGTAATGAGTTCCACAGAGGTATTAAAGGTAGGCTTGTGTCATAGCCCCCATGATAAAGCTACTATAACACACACACACGCACAAGGTTATATACTTTATCCTTCCTTTCTCCTTGTTTATTCTGCAGCTGTCTGTCATTTTCTCTTTTTAATATGTGCCGATTTGCGAAGAGCCACTTTTGATCATGAGTTCAACAAAGAAACTTCAGAGCAGTACGAAAGAATGCAAAAATAATAATGTGTTAGGGGCGGTCTATAAATATTCGCGCTGCAGTCAGAGAGTTAATATTCAAAGGTTGAACTGCGTGGCTCATAATTAGCGGAATAGGTAATACGGTTAAAGCAAGACAATTGATAAGGGAAAATAACACATCTGCTCCGACCTAGCTGCCATGCACAACATGCGGAGCATCAATCCCTGCAGCACACCTGTGCTTGCAACTCTTGCTCCCTCAGAGGTCAGAGGTCACCAGAGCGGGAGTGGGCGTCAGTGAAAAAGCATGGGTATCTTTGTACTGGAAAGCCTCCAGCAATATGGCCGCCAGAGCCTGCGAGGGCATCGTAACATATCAATTATAAATGCAGGCCTGGTCTTTGTTAATGATGTCCTCACATAGATTTCTCTTCAGAGCAATTAACGCAGCTTTTTGAGCTGGGGGATGCTCCCCATACGTACAGTGTCAGAGCCCCCACTCCCACACATGTACGCCAAGACAGCCAACACATGTATGTAACATACAAAAACATCCACATGCCCACACTTTTATTTTTCTTCACATGATTATGTGTCTTTAAGCGAGCTTCTTCTTCAACTATACCATGGGTCGGGACCTGAAATGGCTAAGGAGCCTGTTTCTGAGTCCCAGCGTGCCAGAAATACTACTTTGTACAGTAAGTACTAGCAGTCATTAGACCAGGTCTGGATTTTCTAAATTTGGTTCTTGGGCTGAAGGAGTTTAACAACCCCTGCACCATTATGCTGGAGGAGAATGGATAATGAGGACAAGGTTGAGAGATGGAGCGCAGAAAGAAAAAAAAATACACAAAAGACAGGGCTATGTAAGCTTGGAAATCTGGTGAATTGCATCCACACCCCCCACCTACCCAACACAACAAGCACAAAAGATGCACGGCTCTCCATCTCTCTGAGGACGGACTCAGTGTTCTGCATATTGAATGAAACAAGACCAGTTGGAGATCTATTTTCAGTGCAAAACACAAGTTTTTCCTGCCTTTTTTCTTTGAACACAGCCATGCTGAGTATCTGGCAGTGCTGCAGCTGTAGCCCGTACCACAAGGTCAAGGTAAGAGTTGTAGGGAATAAAAGTGATGTCAAACTAAAGCTCTGACACACCGAGTGCCCTTCTGTTTGTCATCATGCCAGATGCACAGTATCAACAGTATACAAATTGTCTTATATTAAGGTATGGGTGCAGGATCTGTAAGGGTCATCCAAAATATTGCTCATATCTTTTCTAAGACTGTAATCATGATTACATATAATCGCAGAGGCTCAACAGACTGAAGGGCTACAATATGACAAAAAGGGTTTTAGTCTTTCTTGAATAGATTTGAAAAGCATGTGCACTTATTGAGGTTGCATTGTTATTAAAAGTGTTCTAACCCAAAGGGCAAAGAGAGATCAAGTTTAACAACCACTGGTGCTTCAAGCTCAGCCCTCTTATCAAAAATATGACATTTAAAGTAAATAGTGAGCCTGGAAAGTTCTAGATTTGCTCCAGTAGTTTACCCTAACCTGTAACAACCAAAAGCTCCACTGATACAAAACCCTGATCCTGCTATCCCTGTCCTTTATAAAACACTCTGTGGCTGATGTGTGTACAGTATATGCGGGATGCAAATGACAGTTTCAGCCTAAATGCTGTATTAGATATAATAATGGGCAGAAAACAAAAAAAATGCATGCAATCACAGCTTACATGAATACATTCCACACATCTCTGAATGTCCAGTAATTTTCAGTGCCGTTAACAGACAGCAGATACATTACTGCATGTCTATGTTTCAAAAAGAATACATTGATAGAAAAATCAAAAGTGTTTTTTCTTGTCTTGTGTCTGTTTCTAAAACAGAAAATGAGTTTGAAAATATTGATGTATATGGCAAAGGTTCATCTATTCTTTTAGAGGCCATATTGGGTCCTATTTCACAAGCAAGTCTCCAACCATTGTATGATTGTGCAAACTGACTCCAGTTGACATGTTTTTTAGGCTTCATCAGTAACTGCAATGTCATAATATAAGAATACTGGTATTAGTGCAAATGCATCCCAGTTACATCAAAATCAACTTCCTGTTTTATCATGGGTCAAAAAAGGGTGTTATGAAGCAGGGCTCTAAGAGTGTCTTGTAGTTCTTCACATAATTCATACTCATACTCCTGTTCATTAGGGTAGAACCCAGGGACAGCTGTGGCTCAGTGGTAGAGTGTCCCTCTTAACAGGAAGGTCAGGGGTTAGATCCCAGGTCCACACTTCAGAGTCCATAACTACCCCTACTTACTGCGAGTAAACACTGGTGAGTAATTTACATAGTAGCCTCTTCCAATGGTGTGGGAATGTGGTGCGAATGGGTGAATGTGAGCTAACATCAAAGTGCTTGAGTGGTCAGACAATTGGAGTGAGCTTTATAAAACACCCAATCAATACTTATCTATGTTCTAATCTGCTGTGTTAGAGATGTCTAGTTGATTCTGTGTGGCCACTTTGCCAAAGCCATGGGCTACACCCACAAATTTGGTTATATTGGCAAGTTCTCTAAGTACCCTTTGTGGCAACCTTTACAAAGAGCAACACAAATTGAACTTTATCCTTTCCAAGCAGTTAAAGCAAGCAGCTGCCTGTACATCCATCAAGATAATATAGTTGCTCAAAGTTACTCATAAATATACACTGTTATGTGAGTAGAAAGATGGGTAGGTGTGTTACAACTGTTTGTCAGGAGGTTGAGTTTGCCAGTAGTGGACCTAAATGATCTTGGGTATAGTCCTGATTCATGGCAGTCAACCTAAAGCTGTCAGAAGACTCCATGTACAGAAACATGTAACAATACAGACCAAGATATAAAAAAAATACTTAGTACTCATGGTAAAATGAAACAGGAAATGTAATATACCAGCTGGTGCTGTTTTCAGAAAGTTATCAGACTATCATACAGACATACTGGTTGTTTTCAACAATAAATACTGGAAGGGTTACCTTTAACCTCATTTATGTTGTGCTTAAATCTCAAAAGACGTGTGCTTTTGTCTGCTTACTGGAAGCAATGAAAAGAAGCAGCCTCTGTGCATAGTGCTGACCTGACCCGAAGGGGATATCAAGAGAAACATATCAGAAATATGCTCATTTAAGCCCATTTAAAGAAGAAAAAAATAGTGGTCTGTTAGCAGTTGCCACCTTGGTGCTCTAGAACATGGCCTTGGACCTGCTACACAAGCTCTAGTTGTTCAGCAGTGGGCAGCTCTATCGGTTGACTTTCCTGGCTAAATTATGTTTGGAGCAAACTGCATCTGTGACATCCAAGCTCTCAGTTCTGCAGAAGACACCCTCTGATATGGATTTTAATGGCGTGGGAGTGAGAGATGGACAAGCTGCCCCTAAATTCATGAAAAGATCAATTTGATCATATTACCCGCCACGGAGTCTGTTCCCAGTAAGTGTGAACGATTGGCCGTGAAGGGTCCTCTGGTTCTGAAGTGGTCTCTGGGCAGCTCAGGCTTTGGCAGAGAGGCCTGACAGCACACAGCACCGCACAGCTTGCCATAGTTGACCAGCAGCCCAGGCAGATGGCCAGCAACCAAACAGCCCTATTAGCATTTGGTCTGGATTAAATCAAATGCCCGGTGGAGAGCTATCTGTGGAATGGCCCTGGAACCGCTAATAGTCGGAGAGGAGTGGTTGGAGCTGGTGTTGGGAGTATGGATGGACCTGGAACACACAGAGTAGTTAATGTTGCTTTGGAACAGGCTCAGTATTTTGAAGTGTGGTAATCAGTTCCTCCCTTCAGATAAAAAGAATTTGTTTTTTTGTTTTTTTCAAGTGAAAGAGTTGAGTTTTAAAAGCATTTTTTAAATGTTTTATACAAACACGATGCCCTGAACAGCTCATTTATAAAGTGAAAAGAGAATTACGCAAGTGCCACACAAGATTGGTGAATATCCTATAAGTATAGGAGCCTATATTATATCCAACAATAACATCTCTTTTTGTTGGTTTTTTTTGCAGGATTTTTCACAGTGATTTTGGTCAGAAGCTAACCACCATTACATCATAACTAATTATAAACAGGTTTGTTTATCTCAGGAAGGCAACATAACATCAATAAGGGATAGTCCGGCGTAAAATTATTTAAGGCTCAAACACACCGTAACACAGAGTTAGACTGGCCACCAAAACATCACAATTTTTTCATGGAAATGCAATCAGACCGAGACACTAAGGCAGAAGAACTACCACGTCTGCAGTGCAAAATGATTAATATGATGATTATGACCTCAATGACATGATAAAGAAATGATCATAATTGTTCTTCCTTGAGCTGCATCACCCCGCAGAAGTCTGTAATGGACTGGCCTGTGGTCTGGCTACAAACAAGCAGCTGCTGGAAGAGAGTAGGTGAGTTGTCTCTTTGCTAAAGGAATTAGGCAAAGCTAAAAAGTGCTGGTTAGTGCTATGGCTGGGACCCTATATGTACTGTTGATGAAGTTAGGTGCTGTTCTGAGCATTATTTGTGGCTATAGAGTGGCTTTTTGGTTGAGGTTTGTTTGTGGTTCCTCAGACCGCTGTGTATTGCTATCCTGTGGTTGTTACTAAAGTTGGTATAACTAGAGAAGCAAGTGGTCAGCAACATTTATCTCTCGAGGGGGTGTCTAAATCGGTGTTATGGTGTGTTTGACCTTAAATTAACTTTACGCCAGAATATCCCTTTAACTTGCAATACAATGCCATTTTCTTCACAATTTTCTGACTGTGCAAGTGACCCAGTTTGGGTTCAAACTGCTTCACGTCACTATTATTTTTTAATATTTTTATTTAGGTTGCTTTATTATTTTGCTTTTATTTTGAAAGGACACACAGATACCTCTTCTAAATGGTAAGGTTACAAGTCTAATCAGCAGCCCTTTTAGAGGCATAAGCTTTAATGTTTTCTCTGTCACCTGAAGAGCAGGCGTGGAGGCATTATTTTCAACATATATGCTTAGGTCAAGGTTTTTTTATTATTTGGGTTTCTCTTCTAAAGAAAAACACTGGAAATTGCAATCAAACTGCACACTGAATTATACAAGCAAACAGCAGAAGGCAATTATAAAACAGGCTTTTATTTTGTTAACTGTGTGGGGTTGTTTCTTCAACTTGAGCGTAAGCAGGAAAAAGAGAGATGGGCGAATAGAGACAAAGTGGGAAAGAACTACATGAGGAGAAAGTCAGTGACCTGTCATGTTTTAGCTATCCCTTCGCCTCACACACGCACACACACTCACACTGACACACTCACACTGGGGCACCGTGCACGTTAATCTGAACTGATTGCATGTCCACTTACATAAATTATGGACTGCACAGGATGCATTATTTACTCAGTAGAATTAAAAAGGCATGCCAGGTTGCTGGGATTCCGTCACAACATCACGACACACACACTCTCACTTATGGAGAGGGAGAGAGGTTTAGCAGGGACGTGGTTTGAACAAACAGCACTAAAATAAGCAGATACACTGTACCCCTCCAGAACATGGAAGTATTCCCTTTCTTTGTGCATGCATCTAAGAGTGATCTGCTATAGTGTACTCTCTCTAATCTGGTCAAGTGTAATCCAGCCTAGTCCAGTCCATTTCTGTCCTTACCAAATCAAATTCATGTCAGTTAAATCAAATTAAACAAGATTGACTCAAAAAACTTTAAATCTAGGCCAGTGTGATTAAATTAAATCAAATTCAGGTCATATTCAATTGAATCCAATCAAGTCCAATCCATTCCGATATAGTCCGGTCCAGTCCAGTGTTGTTCAGTTCAATCCAATCCAGTTAATTCCAGTCTATTCCAATCCAATCCAATTTAAACGGATTTAATCCACTCCCATCACGCCCGGTCCAGTCAGTCCTATCCTGTTCAGTCAAATTTATTTTAGTCCGGTCTTGTCCAGTCCTGTTTCTAACATACTCTTACTTGATTAAATACAACACAATCTATTTTAGTTAGAGATGCATCCATCTATTTTTTTTTCCTGATCCAATCCGATATCGACACCGGGGCTAAACCTATCGGCCAATATCCAATACCGATCCAGTACTACTGTTGAATGAATTAACTTTATACCTTACCTCTATCCCAATTTATTCAAGACAAGTCTAATCCAGTCCAGTCCAGTCCAGTCTAATCCATTTCATTTTATTCATATTCCTATCAGTCCAGTCCAATCCATTTAAATTATATATAATCCAATTTAATCAAGCGTAGTCCAGTCCCATTACATCTAATCCAATTTAATTCAATTAGATTGTATTTAGTTCAGTCTAATCTAATCCAGGTTATTCCAGTCCGGTGTTCTTTATACCCTGATCTAATCCAATCCATCCAATCTATTCCAGTCCAGTCTTTAAACACAACACATAAAAACAATTTAACCTATAAAAGAAGTGAAAACATAAAAAAGTGTTCAGAACAACAGGAAAATAACATTTGAAGAAGGGGGAACCCTCATGCCGAGCCAAAGCTAAGGAGTAAAAGTACATTTTGATGTTTTATGTATAAAAGGCAGTAAAGAAGACAGCAAAACATGGTGGAGCAGAGCAATCCAGAGCTTTGGAGCAGCAACTGAAAAGGCTTGGTCCGAACTGGTTTAAAAAGGTCTGAGAGATACATAGGAGCTAACCTGGTTAGCAATTTTGTGTTGGTAATAAAGTAATAAAATCAGTCCTTAAATACACAAGGAGACAGAGAGGCCAGAGTAGGTTTAATGTGCTTGTGTTTCTGTTTACCAGTTAAATATACAGTATATGCTGCAGTGTCCAGAGGCATGAAATCTGTTCAAAACGGTTGAAAGATAAAGTCATTTTATTTTATCTTAATTTTTCCCCTTAAGTTACGGGCAATAAATCTGATTCTGTTGCTAGTCACACCTCTATTTATTTGTTCTCTTTTTTAATTCTTTTACCTTTAGTCCCTCGCACCTCCATCTTTTTCTTTTTTTCAATATCACCTCCACCAAAACCTAACTTTCTGTTTTTTCTCTATCATTCTTTAAACTGTTCTGCACTTCTTCACTGTGGATCTGCCTCCACTCACTCCAGACCACTGTCTTCCTACCCTCCTCTTCTCATTACTGGACGCCCCTCTTTCCCAGTCAGGTCCAGTTAGCATGTATTATACTTTCTCCCTTTTCTGGCTCATTCTCTCTTTTTCTGCCCCTCTCTGCATTTTACATCAGATGTGATGGGACCTGAAGGGAGGCCAAAAAACAGAGGGAATAGACCTCAGCAGTATTTTGACAAGGCACACTCTTAGAAGAAGCAGAGGGTAAAATACACAGAAGAAAAGGACAGAGACAGAGACCTGAGGAGAAGGAGATGCTGCAAGAATATTTAGATATTAAAGCAAATACAGAATGAGAAATGGTCAGAGAGGTATATGCACCTGCAGGGCATTTAAATCTTAAAACCATAACCTATAATCACTGTAATGATTGGATGTTTCTCCACTGTTTACTAAATTGTGGTAAAATACTTCAAGAACCACTTTGATTAAACATTTTCGGACCATTTTTGTCCTTTTTTCAGGCCCCTCTGCGTCCTCTACAGCTGACCACTGATCTGTGTAAATGAAGTGATGTAGTACAAGACCTGTTCAGTGTTTAGAGGTTGAACTTTCACAGTAGAGACCATCAGGTGCACTACATATGAGCAGCTCATATGTCCTTTTTGTTGACAGCTGCAGCTGTTCCTGGTTTCAAAAAACAGTCCAGCTATTCATCACACTCCTTTATTCCATGCCTTTATTTTGGCGAGGTGCACATGTAAAAACAGTTGTCTACAGATTTTTTTTATCCTGCTTTTATCCAGTTATTGTATCTTTTCTTTTAGGCCTGCTAGTAAAATGTCTGCACGAAATCGGGAGGTAAAGATAAGAATAACTCACTGCCACCAAGTGGGTGGCCTAACAAATTCAGTCTTTTACCAAAATACGGCCTTGGTGTTTGTGCTTGTGTTTTTGGTATTGTACTCTAAGGTGTTACTTTTGATTATGTTACACAGGACTATCTTTAGTTTCTACTCAACGGCAGTCATCTTACAGCAAACAGTGTAACTCTTCCTCCTCATCTTTCTGCATATTTTACAAGTTGCCCCTCTCATAAAAAAATTGAAGAATGGTTTCCAAGCAGTGAGAACGCGTCTGATGTGATTTTATTTGCTCCAAGGTGCGCACACACAAACGGTATGTTCATTAAAGTGATCAGGGCCCCAAATTTCCTGAAATTATCTATGTCAGGAGTTTATAAGTGGAAGAAGCTTTTATCTTCAACAAAATCTTCTGCCTCTGACTGGATCATTTATGAAATGTTTTCAGTCTCCCAAAATAATAATCTGTGCCTGTCAGAGGCAAAACAAATACTATTAGTGGAGGTACTTAATTCAGGCAAATTTACCCCCCAGGATTACGTTACAGCCATTACAGGCTGTTTCACAGCTGCACGCTGATGTAGTCTGCTAAAGTAATTACCAAACTTTTTGAACCTATTCATCACAAAGACCTGAGAGTATGCAATAAAAACACTTCAAATAATTGGAAGATTGTGTCTAATAAGGTGAAGTGATTTTGTTGAGATAATTAAGAATATAAACAATATTATTTATCATAATGATGATAATAAAAGGCACTTCAGGATGTCTCAAGTTGCTTATAAGTAGCGCTGCATGTCATAATTTGGACTTGATAGATATATGGCAAATAAACAAATTCCAGGTAAGTATCTGACTCCTGTTTCATGCTAATACTATCACCACTGTGGCTTTTATTCCTGACAGAGTGAGCCAAGCACATTAGCGCCCAACACAGCAGTCAGGATTTTCCTCTTTTTTTTTCCCTCCCCCTTCAAGTCAGCAGTAAAGCTCAAATCAGTATGCAAAGTGTCACAGTGGGGCGGCTCCTCACAGCAAAACATCCCGAGCTTTGCTGGAACTTTTGGACACCAAGCGCCGCCTCCAGAGCCAAGAGGAAAGGCCTCTGAAACAGATAGAGGGAATGAAAAAAAAAAAAAAGAAGAAACAGAGAGAATATCAGCAGAAAGGGAAAAAAAAGTCTGCTTCTCCCCCACACACTCCCATCCAGCAGCCTCAATCTTGGCTACAGCACGGTCGACTTAACACCTAAATATAGAGCATGCTGGCTATTCATGTAGTGTTATTGCGACGCTAATGCCCACAATCGCGGATTTTGGAGGGCTAGCTGGCCTCATAGCGCGGCCGCTGTCTCCTGAATATGCATGGTGCCGAGCGGGGAGAAGAGAGCGCCAGGCGAGACACAGAGGATTTGATGTTCAATAAAAGAGAAAGCCTTTGACATGGAATACGAGCGGGGCCCAGCCTCAATATAAAAGAACCAGGAGGGGAATTAGATGGATGGAGAATTCCTTCAGAAATACAGACAGAGGAGAGACTGAAAAGAGAGTTATGAGAAAAGGAAAGGGGATATTTGAGTGTTTCTGAGAGTGTGTATGTGTGTGTGTTGAAGTACGTGAGCGAGTGACAGAAAAGCAAGCAGACACATACACTTTGAAAGTGGAAACATTCCTCTCTACGCCCTCTTTGACAGAGTATGGATAATACAAACCTACGATACATCATAAGCAAGTCATTGAAAAGTCACTGCAGCTTCTCTTCTTCAACTCTCTAAAAGCTCAGCGGCTCTACTCCCCGCTCTCACTCCACTGCCACCAACTTTCTCCACGCTTTACATGGCTTTTAAAGATTACCTTTAAAATCATTGAGTCACTTAACAGGCTCTTTAAATTAGACAAGGCCTACGGGTCAGCCTCATTACCGATGCCATTAGCAACCATGCACTAAGGCTGTACAAGGATAAAGTTGTTTAAGGGCCACTAAAGGATAGAAGCTAATCCTTGTTAAGATGTATGCTAACTTAATGGCCCAGATGTGACATTTCCTCTTTCTAGTGTTGTTACACTGAGAACAGACTAACTTTGTTTTGCAGGAGGTGATATGAGTTGCATATTATTGCGTATAAGTGGGAGAAGATTTCCACTCTCTTGCCCTCTGCATGTGGCACACAACATGAACACAATAGGAAAAAAATATTCATAAGTTAATGAGAAAGGTTTAAGCTCATTAACAGGCTTTAAATTCTCTTTCTGATAGCTTTGTCCTACCTTTACACCCGTTTACAGTTCCAACAACCTTCACTCCAGCCTGTCCAAAAGGCTTCATTTCAGCTACTGCCTCTCTATGAATACCTCAGCCCTCATCAACCCAGCACTCAAGAAACCTCCTCCGCAGTTGCCGTACTGCAAAGTCCTGTATCCAATATATGGTTGTATATTTTGGACCCTAAATCTGATCTAAGGTTTTTGGAGAGGGAATAAGTCCTTCAAAGCAGCCTGAAGTCTCATCTTGCATACAACAGGCTTTTTTGCAACCAGTGAAGTCTCCCCCTGCTGGTTACGCTGATTGTTACAGCACTGAACACAACGAGAAAAGGGATCTTAATACAAGTTTTGACCACAAAAAGATGCACAAGGAATTTCTTTAGTAATGTTGCACAATGAAAGTCATTTCACAAAATGCATTAAAGACTCAACATGCTGACAAAAAAGTGTCATGCCTCTGTAAATCCCAATTAACCTTCATGACACCAGAATGACTAAACAACAGTTTAGCACCAAGTTTGCCTAGTGAGCTACAGCCACTTTAGTCAGAAACCCATTTAGTCCTCAACATCTGTTGAGAAGCTTGCTGATGAAACATTTCCCACCTTAGAAGGAGCGTTGCACGTAATAATCTGGACTTGATAGATAAAGCAAATTAAAAAAATCCAGGTCAGCATCTGACTCCTGTTTCATGCTAATACTATCACCACTGTGGCTTTTATTCCTGACAGAGTGAGCCAAGCACATTAGCGCCCAACACATGCCTTTGCTTTCTAGACCCACTGTTTTGTCCAGTGATGGAACTTGAAGGGCTTTAAAAATGGCAAATGTAATGGGTAAAATGCTAAATGATAGGCCTTGAAACAACAATTCATAAACCAAGAGTGAAGTCTCGCCAGTCTTACTCCTTTTCTTCTTTTCTGATAATGAAGTGAAGGTGTACATGTTTAATTTTGAGCATAAAAAACACCTTAAAGTACAGATTGACTAATATGGCACACAACCTCCCCGAAAATAAATGCTTAGTGTGATCTCTGCAGAACAGAACAGAGCAGTGATCAGTGTTGTTACATTAATTGGCGGGGCAGCTAAATGTCAAACAGTTCAACTGAGTGGGAAAAAAGGATGGCGTGTTGGGATGAGGGGGATAAAGCTTCAGTCCAGGATGGGACCGGTACTAAATAATTCACACATGGCAACATATAACTTAGTCACACAAGATGATGCAGAAGCCACACTGACATTCATGCTCAGATTTACATACATACTGTATAATGCACAGTCACGGATGCAGAAAGAGAGACATCCTCTCAGGTCTGTTGGGGATGCCATGCGTGTGCTTTGGTTGGGCCAAGTTCCATATTAAGTGTATTTTCCATTGCAATTAAGGCTTTGGCCTGATCCCTTCTGACATGGTAATTGTTATTTCAAACACAGATTAATAAATCATGGACTTCTAGTTAAGAATTAAAATAGGTCTCCACCACCGCTGCAGCCCTGGCTAACCTCTTCAGCCCAGTCCCTGCGCACACACACTCCTAGCCTCACAAACACACGCATGCACCTTTACATAGAAATACAGATACATGTGACCCACATGCATATACAAAACATACATGTGCACAGATGATTCATTCAATGTAAATTTTTGAGTATAAAATAATGTAACCGTCCATAAATTCTGGACCGAATCCCATAAAAAAGAAGACTTTAAGTGACAGAATCTGATTTTGAAGTTCGCAAAACGCTGTAACAAAAGCCAAAGGATAGTTTTGTGACAACAAAGATGTAATATACAAGAAGAGGTTTAAAAGAGTTTAATATTTGTGAATCTGTGCAGAGAAGCATTCGGTAAGATAAAAGAAACAACTGTGGTTTGGTTTGAAACAGTTTAGTGAAACAGCAGCCAACCAAAGTGGCATTAAGGCCACATGGGGAGACCTGCAAGCAGCTGATGTGCACATCAGTGCCGTGTCACTGCAGATGTGTTGGTCTCTGGATTAATTCCAGATGGACACGGCAGCATCAGGGCTCAAATTCACAGCAGATGATGGGCATTTAGCCAGAAAGAACAGACCTCATCAGCTGACCAGAAGGCAAAAACAAACACACACACACACACACACACACACACACACACACAAATAATTTTAGCCTCTAATATTGTGATTTTTGTAACTGCAAAGCCAAAAAAAAAAAGTTTATTTACACATCTGCAGAAAGTTGACACTTTGTCCTCAGTTTAATTCTCCAAATGCAGCATTTTGCAGGACAACGTTAATTTAGAAAGTATTTTTATAATGATGTTAACATACTTGTCTTTCACATACTGTGGTGTAAATGGATATAAGACTCAATATTGGCAGTTACTCACACTTAAAAGTATACATACTAAAGGATAATCAAAATCATTTGGTTTCATCTCAAAATAGACTCATTTTACACTAAAATAAAGTCTTAGTTTCAAATAATTTCAACCTATTTAATAGTTTACACTATTTTATTCTCCCCAGAACAACTTTTTATCTTTTAGGTTCAGCCTTATTTATAATGACTTTATCTCACAGTTTTGACCTCTCTCCTCAAAATATACCACTGAAAAAATACATGCATCTCTCTCTCATGTAAATTAACCTGTATGTTCTATTATCACAATGTGATGCGCCGTTAAACGCTTCGTCATTCCCTGACTGGCGCGGGTCTCTCTCTCGCGGCCTGAAAGTGCCGGTGCCGGGAGTGCGCATGGAGCGCGCTCGTTCCCCGCGGAGCCAAACTCTGTCAAACTGTTTAAACTGTTTTACCGCACCTGTGTCCCGCTGTCCGACACTTTTATCTGAACTCTTTTCTCCCCACTGTCGGCATTTAAGGTTCACATTCGACGACTACACGCCACACACGCATAAATCCACTTACCTGCTGCCATCTTCCAAGCCAAACCGGGCAACTTCCTGGTCCCTCAGTAAATAGCGCAAGGTGTCGCGCTTCTGGGGGTCATGTGACCACCGGACATACCATTAAACTTCATTCGCGATATATTGCTCTGATTTAATGTGTTTTCAATGAGTAAGGTCACAGATGTATGGAGGGCCATTAGTGCCACCTTGTCCATGTTGAAATGTCTGATTTATTGATGAATTTTGTGTTGTATTTTGCATATTGTATCTTAAACCCCTAAAATTTGTTTATGGATGTGCCCAAGGGAGAGCCTAAGGGGTATTTTAAGAGCGCTTTGCTCACTCTGAAGAGAGCTCTTGGCCTAGTGTTATGGTGGATTACAAGTGAACAAGCATAAGTCCCTTTGAAAACCCACTGTAAATACGTAATTTATTTAGTTTTTGTTTTGTTTCCTGCACTGTAAATATTTTTGCCACTGTTTGCTGTTTTGGGGAGTTGGTGTGAATAAAAACCCACCACACTGGAGTTTCAACTGCACCATCATTTTTCATCCCGAACAAACCCTTAACAAACATGTAAGTATTAAACTTTTCATTTATCAACATCCTTTGAACTCTTCACTGTTGAGGCTTTTTTTTTTTCACAGTCTCGTGTGTGTGCTTTAAATGTTTAATGTCGGCATGTACATATAAGTGCATGTTAAGGTCATTTTAAATGATGTGCATAAAAAGTATTAGTTTACTTAATTTCTTGTGTATGTGCATGCATATCTGACCAATAGGACTGTGGAAGCTTACATGTTTAATGTAATACTTAAACATGACAACGACTTACTGTCTATTGTGACTTTTTGTCTCATAACTATAACTTATTTTCACATAAAAAGGTCCACAGTTTCTGAGTATACTTCTGCAAATACTAAACTGATTTATTTATTTATTTTTTATTTATCAATGTATTCATTTTGCTGTTGGAAATGGACTTCCACACAATCAATACATTTCCTGAGATATCTTGCTTTTCTGCTTTGTCTCACCCACAATTATAGTCCCCCTGCCAATGTGATCTCCACATTGACCTCAAAAGTGATAAAGTAGCACACTGCCTTAAATCAGAGTGCTGTAACAGATTTAACAGCCAGCTAAACTGCAAAACCAACATTTTTTTCTTCCAATTGTCCCACATTTCTTAGCTCTCTCTGAGGAATATCAGGTTTGTGTCAACTTTGGCATTTCCTTGTGACAAAAATATCTTTGCTTACCATGTCTTCCTGGATTAGTGTCTTCAGACAAATACTCTTATTCTGTTGACTTTTGACAGTTGAATGTATCACTATATATGATTATTTTACACAGGACTTGTAAAACAGGACTGTTTCTTTTGCTGCTTTGCTGGCACCTACTTCCTCACACCAGTTTGAGGCTGTAAAACTGACATTATAGAAAACGTCAATATTGTGGCTAGTGGTTGTGGTCTTGTTTGATTATTTGTATCATAAAAAAAGCATTGAAATGAATCTCAGTCTGTTTTACAAATGTCGAAAAAACTTCTAACAGGACCTTTAATGAACACGTATTCTTTTACTGAAAAATGCAAAATACTCTTGTTTCAAAGCAACAAACCCAAACTCTCACAGCAAACATTTTAAGCTTTTAAATTGATTTCATATTAATAATAAGAAAAGTCATCTGTCTGTAAAAGATCTTGGTTCATATTAAAAAAAAAAAAAGAAAAGCCACAGAAGTTTTTTGGAGTCTTCTATTTGTGTTGATTTTGGCGCCCCCTACGGGCAAAATACTATATCTCATCCCTTTACCAACCCTTTCCTGCAATTAACTCTGTCATTAATTGTATAAAAGTTTTAAAGATGACGTCCAAAAAATGTTGATATTTTGTTTGAGCTTTAGATCTTCCCAATGCTTAAAATAAAGAACTTCTTCAACCACTAAAATAGGAAAAAGTGATAAATAATTTGGATTTATAAAGAGATAAAGATCAGCTACAGATCTGTGTGTTACCAAAAGAGTTAAATACACACTGATACACACACAGTACCAATATATAGACATACCATCACTCATACAATCTACACACAAATACCCTGCGTGGTTCACAAGCACAAACTGTAAACACCCCATAGTCACAAGCAAATATACAATAAAAACACACATCTGTGCTACACACATGCATGTACACACACTGGCTCTCAGATGGCGTGGCAGTGTTTACCGTAGGCACTTAAGAAACACAGTGCATCAAAATAAATAGGAGCTGAAGGGAGGAGGACAGAGAGAAACAAGAAGGAGAATCTACATAATAAATGCAGTAGACAAGTAAAGGAACACAGAGAGGCTCTTTTTCCCCACACACACTCTGACCCTCAACCTCTCTGTCCTCCTTCCCACAACTAACCCTTCACTTTTTTTCTTCTTTCTTTTAAAGATCTTTTTTTTTAATCCCTTACTCTTCCTTCTGTCCATCCTTGGCTCCTCCACTCCTCCTCATCACCTCCTTCTTCGTTCCGTCCTCTGTTGAACTCTCACTGCCTTCTCCTCTGCCTCCATCTTTGTACATGGCCGGGAGAGTTGTGGCCCAATACAAAATTTATGCAGAATAATGTGTATGGTGGCCACATAATAGGCTGTCTTCACTGCACCCTCCCACAAAACAGACACACACACTCACATACACACACAGTCTCATGTGGTCGACACAGAGCACTTTAGCTATCACTGTGGATTAGCCTGAGACCTGTAATGCACCTTTAAGTACGCCAGGGCCCTTTTAAGCCACAAGCCACACACACAGATACACACATGGACATATCCATGGACACACACACACACACACACACACACAAGAGGCATGCTCTAAATACAAACTACACAACATGGACACACAGACTAAGTTGTGTGTTTGATTTTGAGACACCAATAGATGTGTTTAAAAAGGTACTGAAAACCTGTATGTTCTCTTGACCAGCCCAGTTAGAACTCGCAAAATTAAAAAAAACTGAACAATAAATTAAGAAATCCAAGTCTTACTTTTATATGAATTTGATCAGTCTGTACAGCTTGTTTTGAATCTGGCGAATTTCCGCAAAAATAAACACAGTCACACTTGGTCTTTTCAGGTCCCGCATTGCACAATTCACAAAATTAAAGATGCAGTACGTAGATTTCAGCAAAACAGAAAGGTGGACACTGAATATGAAATAAATAAGTATGTTAAACTCAGTGCAAAGTCATTTAAAAATATATTTGTTTTGTTCTTGTTAACCTATGGTGTGATTCTACCAAGTGGTCCACCTGGTGATGGTTCGAGGACAGCTTGATTTTCATATTGGCTTACATTTTGACAGATGTGACCATGCCTACCACCAGCAGAACCAGCACGACTCATACACAGAACAAAAATGTGGAGAATAGAAAGGTCCCCAATTTTTCCTACAAACTTTACATCCAACTCAGGCACAACTCACAGGAAAAGGAAAAGTTGAGGGCTGTATTGGATACAAATTATCTTTATTTATATCACAAGCATGAAAATAAAGGATGGTCATAGTGAAAGATCTGTTTTTTCATCTGTTTTATATTTATATATACATCTTTTTATTGTCATTATAATTGTTCTCTCTTTTATTTTGAAGTGTCCAGGACAAACATTTGGTAAAAAAACAACTTGCTTTGCTCAAGGCTAGACTGATTTTTATTAGGAAAAGAGTTATTAGTCACATTGACCACAGATCAGATCTGTAAATTTTTACGTAATATCAGGTTACCTGTACAGAAGGGTCCTCATGTCCTCATGTATTGCTCTCATTTACAGACCTAACACTTGAAAATCTAACACTGTAAAACCTTATTCAGCATCATCTTGGTGCACTGTCCTCAGCTTCGATATGCAGTTGGAGTCAAGAGATGGTGGATGTTGGGGGAAAGTCTCGCTTATATGACGTTCTGGGCAGAAGGATTGGCCAAAGAAACACATGACTTCAATCCAGGTATGTTTGATTTTACCTGTTTCAGGACATTCCTCAAAGTTCACTGCATGGTCTCTTACATAACAAGTGAAAGTTATATAAATAGGTTATATAAATAGGTTAATTATGTAACATATTACATTATACACTCACCGGCCACTTTATTAGGTACACCTGTCCAACTGCTCGTTAACACTTAATTTCTAATCAGCCAATCACATGGCGGCAACTTAGTGCATTTAGGCATGTAGACATGGTCAAGACAATCTCCTGCAGTTCAAACCGAGCATCAGTATGGGGAAGAAAGGTGATTTGAGTGACTTTGAACGTGGCATGGTTGTTGGTGCCAGAAGGGCTGGTCTGAGTATTTCAGAAACTGCTGATCTACTGGGATTTTCACGCACAACCATCTCTAGGGTTTACAGAGAATGGTCCGAAAAAGAAAAAATATCCAGTGAGCGGCAGTTCTGTGGGCGGAAATGCCTTGATGATGCCAGAGGTCAGAGGAGAATGGCCAGACTGGTTCGAGCTGATAGAAAGGCAACAGTGACTCAAATAACCACCCGTTACAACCAAGGTAGGCAGAAGAGCATCTCTGAACGCACAGTACGTCGAACTTTGAGGCAGATGGGCTACAGCAGCAGAAGACCATGCCGGGTGCCACTCCTTTCAGCTAAGAACAGGAAACTGAGGCTACAATTTGCACAAGCTCATCGAAATTGGACAATAGAAGATTGGAAAAACATTGCCTGGTCTGATGAGTCTCGATTTCTGCTGCGACATTCGGATGGTAGGGTCAGAATTTGGCGTCAACAACATGAAAGCATGGATCCATCCTGCCTTGTATCAACGGTTCAGGCTGGTGGTGGTGGTGTCATGGTGTGGGGAATATTTTCTTGGCACTCTTTGGGCCCCTTGGTACCAATTGAGCATCGTTGCAACGCCACAGCCTACCTGAGTATTGTTGCTGACCATGTCCATCCCTTTATGACCACAATGTACCCAACTTCTGATGCCTACTTTCAGCAGGATAATGCGCCATGTCATAAAGCTGGAATCATCTCAGACTGGTTTCTTGAACATGACAATGAGTTCACTGTACTCAAATGGCCTCCACAGTCACCAGATCTCAATCCAATAGAGCATCTTTGGGATGTGGTGGAACGGGAGATTCGCATCATGGATGTGCAGCCGACAAATCTGCGGCAACTGTGTGATGCCATCATGTCAATATGGACCAAGCTCTCTGAGGAATTCTTCCAGCACCTTGTTGAATCTATGCCACAAAGAATTGAGGCAGTTCTGAAGGCAAAAGGGGGTCCAACCCGTTACTAGCATGGTGTACCTAATAAAGTGGCCGGTGAGTGTAGAGTACTCATTCAAACCTGTCCGAGTCTGACTTGTACCTGAAGACAACCAAATGTGATAAATGTTGTTGCACGTCCAGATTCATGACTGAAAATGGGCAGCTGCACTCATATCAGCGGTGCTCATAACTCTAATTCAAATACAATTCGTTTCTCACTACATGGCCCCAGCATTGAGAAGTCAAATCCTAATGTAAGAGTTCAGAAACATTGGAAAATGTAAAAGAGCAAAAATAAACACTGAAAGCATAAGGTCACACGCTTCCCCATCCTCATACTATAAGTACACTTGTGATGATCTAAATATAAAGTCATTTATTAAGAGTTCTCCTCTTGTATGTATTGGAGGAAAAAGCAAAAGCTCTCAAGTGCACTCTGTGGGTATACTGTCCCTTCCTTTAGATTGGATTCAGCATACAATAGACGCCACAAAGAAAACCAGGGCTTTAGAGAGGAGAGGAGGAGGAAGGTGGATTAAAGAAGACGCAGCTGGACTGGCTGAGATGACAAACATGTCTTTTCGCCGATGAAGTATGAGATAAGGCTTAGTGATGATGGGCAAGGCGGGACTGAAAAAGGTTCAATTCCAAATGCAGATTTGTGTTTGGTAAGATATTAAGAGTGATTCACTACCATAACATGGTGTTTAAAATATAGATTTATTGCATTAGTCAGACACACCTAAACAATGGGATTTGGTGATCAATATTCTTTGGCATGCACACACCTTCAACAGATTCTGACTACGTTTATACGTACCCTCTCCATTTACAAAAAAAAAAAAACTGTGCACAAACCATTACATTTTTAGAACCATTTTCGTTCACATTAACCCATGTTTATATGCCGTCAAGAGCATATCAAACATGGGTGGCAGTGTCGCGGAAAGCTTAAGCCTGAGTTAGCCAATTAGAATCCCACAAAGCAGCAACAACAACGTCCCTTCCTTCTTTCCTGCACATAATCTGCTGTTTTTCTTCATTTACATCCAAATGTGCAAATGGATTCTTCCAAAATCTCCACTCTGGCCACAGTTTTTAAAAAGCATTGTTTTCAAGGGCAATTTCTCTGTTTGCGTCTAAATGAAAGGTGCAAACGATGGTTAATGTCTCCGTTTTTAAAATTAACCGGGTACATATAAACGGGGCCTTAGACAGGCCTTAGCATTCTGCTCATGTTCCCCTGTTCCGGCTTTGGACTGGGAGTTCAGCAATATAAATGCATTGTGGGAAACTGTGTTCATCAATTGTTTGGGAACGCAACTTGCTAGATCCACCGAGAGGCCTCAATTACATTTCCATCTATAGAAATGCTTGTGAAGTTATAGTAACTTTAAGATGCCGTTAGAGGTGAGTTCAAATGATGCAAATGAGGCAGCGCAGTTATCAAGAGTTAAACTGGTTA
The DNA here is from genome assembly GCA_962446985.1 of Xyrichtys novacula. NCBI lineage: Eukaryota > Metazoa > Chordata > Actinopteri > Labriformes > Labridae > Xyrichtys > Xyrichtys novacula. Next base: position 15,980,023 of record OY660874.1, on the reverse strand, counting down.
TACGCATGAATAATGTGATCCATTCGACAGGTAACTTGATACATTTGCCTATTTACAGGAGTTGAAAAATCTAAACCCACGAGAATCATACGATAGCCAATTAGCATGGAGAATCCCTGGTGATGTAGGTCAGGTGGACAAGTGGAAGTTCATTCACCTGGATCATGAGAGAGTACATGGTTACCTGAGCTGTAGGATACAACTAATTTTTACTATTGAAACAGGAATAAATAAAGAGCGCATCTCAAGGAAAATGAGTGAGGGGGTCAGATTATCAGGTAAATTATACAAACACAACAAATCCTCACAGAATGGTCAACCTCAACCTCCATGTCGATTCGCTTTAGGCCCACATTGAGGCCGTTCTGCTCATGGATTCACTTTGCAACCTGTCCTCTCTTAGATAAAGAAACAGCTCACATCTATTCATAAGATGTTGTCTCTCATCATGTCAGCCTTATGCTGTCCATTTCCTGCGGTGTACAGAACATATGCTCAGTACTTAGGCTCCTGTTGGACTCTTCAGTTAACAGAAGCTTATAAAGTACATTCCCAACATGGAGTACTGTATCTTTATCACCAAGTTTGAGCAGTACGTTTTCAGAGTAACACAATGGTTACTCTGTCTGATGGTGTCCTGGGATTGTCCTCAGAACTCTCACTGACCCAGCTATTTTAATGTACCTGAGTGTGATTGTACATGCATGTGTGTTGTGCTTCCAGTGGGGAGTGTTGGGGTGGATCAAAAGGCCCTTGAAATGTGTTTTGGCTGGCCATGACAGATCAGTGGGCGACAATCCACAAAAGCGGCCCCTGAGGACCCCCGCGGATGACCCCACATCTAGACTGAATGCGACCCCCTAATCCAGTGTGTCACCTCACCCACCCGGGCCCTTCACCTCCTGATGGAGAGATGAATCAAAGAGAAAGGGCCTCTCGCTGCCCTCGCTCCCTGAGAAAATACAGTAGTGGAGAGGGAAGAGATGACCTTATAAGAAGTAGCAGATGAGATCAGATGGTGAGATGGCAGGTCAGAGAAAGTGGAGGAGGTAAAAGTAAAAAAAAAAAAAAAAGGAGGAGAAAAAAAACGACGGATAGAGAAAGAGAGATTAAGAGAGAGAAAGAAGTGGGGCAGAGAAGAGGCAGCGAGGGCAAACAGTGAGAGCAGAGCGGTGTAGTGTGGAGAGCAGGGACAGAGAGGGATTAAGTGGTCATGCAGGGCTACTGTGTGTGAGTGTGTGTATATCTGTGTGTGTGTGTCAGTGTGTGTGTGTCTGGTTGAGTAGAGAGAGGCTACAATAGGGTTATTTTGATGTCACCAAACACAGTCCATGCACTCTGCAGTTCCATGAACGCACAAAAACACAATTTTCTCTTATACTTAAATTAATTACCTCGGTCATGAACTTTAGCCCGCAAAGTTGAACGCTTTCAAACCCTTATCAAAAACACAACTCTCAGCAAACTCAAATTTAATTTAATTTTATTTGTTTGTGAGATATAATTGTTGCTGTTCTTGACTTGCCAGCAGAAAAGAAAAGTACTTTGGCATTATTATATTTTCTTCTGCTTTCAGGGAGATAGCTCTGGTTATGTTTGCAGTTTGGATAGCATTGGTCTATTATGACAAAGACTCTTTAAAGAGACCCGAGCACACTAAATACACACCATCATAATCAGAGGTGAGCCGCTAGCAGAGATATTAACTTTGATAACAATCACTTCCATCCATAAACGTTTCCAGCAACGACTTCATGTCATCCGTAGGTTAAGGTCACTATCTGTTGCCCCTCATCTTTTGCTGTTACTGTACAAAAGCATTATCCAACCCATTCTGTTGTACTGCTCACCATGTTACTTTACCATACTGTCCATGCCAAATAGAAACAAACTGTACAATATCACCCGTATTGCTTCCAAGGTCATCGGACTTCCCACACCCACCCTTGCTGATCTGAACAATAAGGCCATCACCCGCTTGGCACTCTCAATAATAAGCGACAATTAGCATCCTCTGCATTGTCACTTTGACCTCATGCCATCAGGCCGCAGATACAGATTACCCAGGTGGTAGAGGGTTCAGTTCAGTAAGAGTTTCATCCCAACAGCCATCGCCACAGTAAACAAGCTTAAACTGCCTCACCGCTAGGATGGTCTCTGTGTATTCTGGGGGGGGGGGGGGGGTTCTCATGGCCTGTCCTTGTAATATGTTTTGTGTCATATGGTATGTGTTGTCTGTACTCCTGTTTTGTGTTAGAATAAGACCTGTGAAAGCAAATTTCCCCCTGGGGACAATAAAGATTATTATTGATTATTATTGATATTATTATAAATTAGAGAATTCCGTTCAAAGTTCACCAAAGTTAACATTAACACCTGCATGTATCTACCGGTCATAAACACTCTGCAGCAGCATGAATCCAAAGAATCCTTGCATCAGGGCCAGGTTTCCTACAAACTACTCAATAAATCCAGTCTTCCACCCATTTCCTCCAACCAAACAAACAACTTTGCTCTGTTCTCCAACCAGTATTACCAGTATAACCAGTGACCAATATGGAAGGCTTCTGTGGAGAGATCACATCTTATCTTGGTCTTGGAAGTTTTTTGGGGGCTGATATTTAGCACATGTCTGATTATGTTTACTTGCCTTTTATTTTGCAGAATGCCAATATAACTAATTGTTTGTGCTTCTTTGGCTCTGCTCCCAGTGTGTTTATTACATTGGATTTCTTATTTTGCACCGCTCTGTCCCACCTAATGTCCTGCCAGCAACACTATCTAATTGACCAGACATCACTTGACTGTGTCACACAGATGTACTGGAAGTTAACTGTTATCTCCCGCGTGTATATCTGTTTTGATTAAAGACTTACTGACTGCATTTATAAAAGTTAAGGGTTGAAGTTTGTGATATTCCAAATGTTTAATTTTGACAGGAAGTTTTTCATATCCTGAATATCAGCCCTGAATATTGGTTATCAGTCTCATGAATTACCCATGATGAGTGTCAGCATCAGCCCTGAAAAAAACTGTATCGGTCTCACCCTTTTATGAGGACTGAAGGTATCCAACCCTTCATCACAACTGGCATGATGGAGTTGGAAAGAAGAGGGCCTGGGTTAGATGAAACCTGAACATGCTGTACTGCGCCTGCGATTTCTGGTCCACATTTCTCCTTCTCAGACCCTGCAAAGGTATGATTATTGTAGCCGAAGTTTGAGAAACTTTTCCTCTCACACGTCATGCAGATATAATTCTCTTTTGACTCCACCATTTTGTTCATTTATGCGTTTAACTTCTGCATCTAGAAAGTAGTTGGAATGATCTTGATTGCTAAATTTTCTGCAGAGAGGCGTCCAAGTTGTGGCCTTGTTTGACATTCACTTTACCCTGTTAGCTAGGGTAAAATAATTAATTTTCGAAGCAGATAAGTTCACGCACCTCATGTCTGAATGATGGAGGCTATAATTTTACTTGTAGTTTGTTGTCCCCAGCAGTAGAAGCCCCCTGCTCGATTTTAGACCCTGCTGGAGGCAAAATGCTGTAAAAGGGGTGACTGTGGCTTGGTGGTAGAGGTTGGCAGTTGGAGTTACTCGCTGCGGTCAGTGGTATGTTAATACACCTGAATGGGATTAGTCCATACGGATGATCCTCTGCTACAGTATAACAGCCTCTGCCAATAGTATGTGAATGCGGTGTGAATGTGTAACTTAGGAGTGGTACACAGGTCTTTTGAGGGGTTGAAAAGACAACACCGCCACTATACAAGCACAAGTCCTTTGCCAAAACAGCATTTTACTGATGGTGGCCTTGAGGAGCTTGTTTTTAAGTTGTTGTTGTTTGGAGTTCAGGATTCCTTGAACTAACCCATTGAATATACTCTACAATGACCGATTGTTCTGAATGGAGCATGTCTTTTGTACTCAAACAGTGAAAAAGGAGAGGTTGATGTGGGTCAGATTGCTTTAAAACGGACAGATCTGTGTAGTATGGTGATGTGTTATGAACAGAGAGGAGACAATCCTTCAGTCAAGCTGCTATTATCCCAGCTTTAGACGAAAATATTTGTTCTGTGAATAAGTGGGTGACAGAGAACAGCGAACCCTGAACTACATGACACATGTGCCAAAAGCAAGAATACACACTCCACATACACACAACAAAGGCAATAACAAAAACAGATAAAACGTAGAGAAAGAAGCAAACATTTTTTTCATCATTTTCACTGATTTTATTGTTAAGGGTTTCTTCTAAGCATTTCAAAACATTTCTGAAGTTTCCTAACATTTTGGCCTCAGAGCTCTTCTTTTTTTCAAGGACAATATCTCTGCAGTCAAACATCAGTGCCAAATGGTTAACTTAAAATGATATAAATCAATCTTTTTAGCTTAATTCCTTAAGGCTAAAAAAAAACTGTTGTGTATTCAATTAAAAAAATCATAATTAATACAAATAAAAATAATAAAAAGGAAAAAAATGACAGACACAGTTGAAGATTCTGGGGAGGCTCTTTGGATGGCCAATCAGATTTCAATTTGGGTCTTTTCCGCCCTTCTGAATCCACTCCTGATTCATAGTAAATGTTTGACTTCAGACAGACAGACAGACAGACAGACAGACAGATCGATCGATCGATCTTCAATTGCTTAAACTGTTTGCAGAGAAAATGATATAACAGTTGAGTCTGAATTGTGGCCATGACTCCTTTTAGGATCATAGGAACTTCAATTCTGAGAAACAAGGTTGACTGAACTTTATGAAAGAGCAGCACTAAATCTCTTCAATGACATCAGTAAATCCTTGAGGTTACGAGGTTTGGGCTTAATTCCGGCGCACAAATTAAAAAGGAAAAATCATTTCAGGCTTGCAGTGGTAATCAGTTTGTAAGGATATAAAAATGTTTTTGAAAGTTGGACAACTCAAAAGATTTTTTAAGAAATGTTCAAGTTCATGTAAGATCTTCAAACAACGATTACATTCATTTAGACAAAAGTTTCTTTAATCTTTGAGTTTCTGTGACCGGAAAATCAAACCAGCAGACTGAAGTGTCATGATTTACTCAGGGGCAAACTTGAGCCGAAACCTCTGAATACAGTCTCTGTTTTCATCCTCCACATCAATACAGCTCATTCATGTCAGTTGATAAAAGAATGTGAAGATAGCAAAATAAACACAACTTCTAAAAATTATCTTTTTAACAAGGACAACTCTTGTGAAACCAGTCTGAAAAAGTTGCATTAAAAAAAAGAGAGAGGCCTTGGGAAGATCTGCTGTTGCTCATTTGGGGTAAGACTGTGTGGAGACACACCCACCCATCATCAAATCTGCTGTGTGTTGAGGAGAGTAGCTGCAAGAGTGCAGCCTAGTGGTATTTGTGTGTTTGGTGTGTGTGTGTGTGTGTGTGTGTGTGTGAGAGAGAGTTTCTGTCTAGAGCGGTGAAGATGGCTGCTGTAATCAATACATTTGATGGGACTTCAGTGTCACGGTCTGCAGGGATATCTAAAGTGGTTGCCATGGTTACTCTCTGTGCATACTCACTCATGCAAACACTCAAAGAAAACCTATTTAGAAGGAACATATGCTCACTTCTCGAGCACAGGCAAAACATACACTCACATATTTACATGCAGTATGAAATGAATGTCCGCGCACACCTCTTTCTCTGCACTGCAACACACACCCCTCGGACACTCCAGCAACTGTCAGAACAAAGTCACACACAAACACACACATACATACACAAACACGAACACACACACACTGTTGTGACCTCAGAGAGCAGGCCAGCTGTGTGTGTGCTGGAGCAGTAACCCCGGCGTTAATTATAAATCAATGGGCCAACTGTAAACGCACACAGAGTGCATCTCTGGTGCACATGACTTCTCCCATGCATGTCAACATCCATAGGGTACATAAAGCCGTTTAAAGTGTCGAGGCCTCTGCAATATTCATGGCTGATTATAACAGATGGTAGACACACACAGTTGCAACACAGTGCACTGATACAGGACAACGATACAGACACAGAGTGAGAGAGCGGAGGGTGAGGCCCAGGGATCATAAAATGATAACCACCGCTGCCAGATGGCTTTAAAGATCAATGTAAGGGGAGTGCAATTTTAAAACACTTAAAGTTTGTCCACTTCTACGCAGAATTTAATCAAAAATACACGTTCACAGTTTTGTCAATAACCTTTAATGTGTCAGGATGAAGATTTCGCTGTTCTTCTCAGGGTTTTAAAACATCAAATGGATTTGAGGATGGTAACATGACACCTTTTTTTAACTTTTTTCTCTGCTCCATAGATAACTCTGCTCCTGAAAACATGACAAAGGACAAAAAAATCATATATTTCTCAGATGGATATTGTACATGTAAATCAGTCTGTGAGGCTACAAGAAAACTACAGATACTGGCACTTGTAATACAAGTATAGTAATTGAAGCTAAGCAATAATATGATATGCAGCCTCTCTGTCATGATCCATATGCTGCAATAGTTTAAGACTCAAGGGAGAACTAAATAGTTACATAAATTACAATGTTACTGAGCACTGTCATGCTTTGAGTGCTCTAGAATTATTGATGAATAACCTGAACACCATTAAAAGTGTATTATTGATATGCTTGCTAGGTCAACTTTTTAGCACTAAGTTTCGTTTCAACATTTCAGCAGAGGAGATCATACAGGATTGTATCTCCCCTAGCCTGATGGTATTTGATCAGTGACATTAAGACTCCTTTTTAAGTATGTTTGTGTTTACATCAGGGAATGTTTACTGGTGTCACAACAGTACTGCGTTTTCATGCACAGCTTAATTGGACTGAGCTACTAATTCGTTTTGTTTGCCGAATCGAACTTCTCTCCTTATCCGCTTATACTTGAAGCTGAGAAAATTGAATTATTGACGTGAACGTGTCCTCCTTCCCAAAACCAGGGGGTGATATGGGTCTTTTCAGCAGGGCTGTTTCCGACCCCATACAACTGTCAACAACAACAGCAGGTCCATGCTAGACGTCAGAGGTGGCTACAACTGCTGCTGGGCATTTTCAAGCAAGAAGATGGAGCATCGTACAGCAATGTTTTTGTTGTATATGATGTACGCGTTACTTTTTTGGCAGACGAGATACACGCTACTCCTCTTCTCTGAAGTTTTTGTTCCGGGGGCGTGGCGTACATACACATGCATTGTCCGATCATACTCCGAAAATCGAATTCCAATCGCATTATCTGGGTGTCTTAATCAGAGTTGTCCGACTCCAATCAGAGTCCTTAAACTCTGATTAGAGTCAGACTAAGGTGTTTACATGGATTCAGTTGTCCGGTTTTAATCAGAGTAAGGCAATAATTCAGTTTTGTCGAGTGTCATGTAAACGTACTGAGTGTCAAGGTGGTCAGAATAGAAAAGTATCTTGTTTTCAAAAAATTAATGCTTTACACACAGATAGCAGCTGATCAGTTAGAGAAGTACAGAGATGGATCTGAAGCACTCCGGGACACGTTTGACTGTGGTGATGCAAACAAAATCAGGGATTACACTACCAAACCATACCAAATTATACCCTTCCAAACCAGACCACTAGGTGGAAATGCACCATTTGTGTGCTTCTAATAAACAAATAAATAAATGAATAAAAATGGCGCTCAGCCAAGGAGAGTCTGCTCTTTTTGGCTACCGTTCGAGGCAGGTGACTTTACGGTGGTAATTTGTTGATTCCTTTCATAAATGCTCCTGTCGTTGTCACAAATGATCAAGTCTGTCCTTCATTTCTAACATCAAGCTAAGTTTGTCAGTTGTGTTTACTACTTTCCACAAAGCTCTGTTTCTTTTGTATCCTGCGTCAATCAGCTTGCTTCTCAGTTGGCTGATGTTTCTCAAGAGCTGTTGGCTGATTCTCTAAATACAACTGGGTTTCTGATCAGAAATATTAAACATGTTGAATATTTCCAATTTCAAATCAGAGCAATCCTGATTTTCTTCTGAGCAGATCAGAGAAAGTAAAACCACTTTTAACGTCCCTCAAATCACAGACAAATCTGGCATGATAATCTTTTAAACATAATTAATTTAATCTCTTTTCTGCCCCAGACATGTTCTCAAAGTGTTTTAAAACAGCTTCTTGGTCATTTCAGATTGTTTTCTGACAAAAGAAAAAAAAAAACTAACAAAAAAAAAAAAAATGTCTTAACTGATTCAATCTCTAATAAATGTTAGGTTGTGATGGTTTGATTGAGGCATCTATTTTTAACTACAGCTGTCAAAGTATGTAGAGTGTCTGCATGTCAACACTTCACATTGCATGCTAACACTTACACACACATCAATCATGCATACAGAAGCATGCATGCAACCACTCTCACTGTAACCTCAGCATATGCAGCTTGTCTTTAGAGCAACATTAGACATCAGCGGGGAGGACAGGAGCGAGGGGAGGGAGGGACGTGATGTGATGGAGTGCTGACGGATGGAGGTGAAGCGAGGGAGAGCAATCAAGTGGCTCTACAAATTATATATAACGACTTGTGCAATTATGGGTCTATATTACTAAATGTAGTCTGTCACAACAGTGAAGGCTCCACAAGAGGATAAGACTGAGGCAAACAACATGTGGATCACGCAACAGAGGACGACAAGGAGGAAGAGAGGGAGAGGATATGTCAGGAAACTATATTGACTTAAGTTGAAAATGAAAAATAGAGAGAGTATTCTGCTGCGTTTATAGTAAAAGAATAAAGAAGGAGACTTTCAGAAACAAACTAAACTTCCCTGCAGTGGAAGCTGCAGAGAAATACATTAGGAGATGAGTTAGGTTACCATATTTCGCCAAAGTTAAAAGGGATTTAAAAGGTGGGGAGATATATCAAGATTGCTGGATTGGAACTTGGAACCTTCCTGGAGGACTGAATAATACCGGAATTAATGTAGGTCTTAAGTTTTTGCTGTGATCTACCCATTAATATAGCCATATTAAAGACGGTTGATTGGAAAATTCGAAATATAGAGATAAGATCAGGCGCCTGGTGTAAGTGCATGAGCAACGTGAATAACCATCATGTGTTTGACCTCGTGTTAGTTAAGAGGTGCACAATTAGTGCGCAGGGAGGTTTGATTAAGTCACTTTGGGCCTGATCAACTAAAGGTTTACATGTACAAAAAAAACATGCAAATGAGAAAAATATCACGCCCCATCGATTTAGCGTGTTTGCCTTCGTCAGTATGCAGAATGTATGTAGATTATTAGAACGTGCAAAATACTGAGAGGAGGAGATCCATATGTCAATCGTTAGCACATGCAATGTGATTTATCAAACCCCTAGACTGATTGTGGTTGGTGGGGTTGTGGTTTGCGTCTATATTTAGCACATTTGAAAGACAGGTGTAAACTGGCACAGCGTTATGGAATGTCGTCTGTCCAGCAATGCCATCTTTGAGCTGCTGGATGACCTAAGGGCTGATTTTTCACTTCAACGCCTACTTACAGCCCGTGTAATTGTTTTGTTTACACACGTACTTTAACGCTCCTTATGTGGGATCTTATTAGATCCGGCCCTGTGTTGTTAAATGGTGTATTTTTGGACATAACATGGATTAAATGGATCTCTGCTCTCTTTCCCTATTAGAGCCAGGTGTTCCTGAAGGTAGCTACTTTTGGGGGACCATGTCCATCAGCTGGGTCTCAGCTGCACTGTAGCACAGACTCTAGGCAGAATAATGTCAAAGTGTTGGTCTTAAAAAATAATACAAGTATTTCACAGTCTAGAGAAGTGATTACTTTTTACAGTCTGATGTGTGCCAAAAAAATGTAGAGGTTCCCATCCAAATTGTGGTTGTCAATCCACTGTCTGAAAATACAAATACTCTGACTGCAGCTTGTTTGGAGTATCAGCTGACTGACACAACTGGGCTGTTGTTCTTGTCTTGAAGTTCCTCTTAGCAGCTTTGTAAAAAGCACAGAGGAGGAAAGTTTTAAATTTATTAAGGGGACTCCTTGTGGTGAGATAAGATCCTTGGTGGATACAGGCCCTTGTATAAATAAAAGATTAGATAAAGAGAAGCTGAAATAACGATTTGTCAATGCTGGTGTTGTGCAGTGTCAGTGGTCGAGGGTCATTCAGGGCAGAGAAATTACTCTTTAAGGGGCTTTTGTAGATTTGGCTGTTACGCTTATCAGTGATAATTACATTTCATTAACCAAGTTAATGGTTGAATCTGCTCTCTTTTCATTTCTTCTACAGACCACCTTTGTAAAGTGAATTAATGAACACTGAGGAGGCAGAAAAGGACTGAAGAGGCCAAAGCCCACAGGAGATATCTTACGTGTGCATATGAAGAATCACCAACAACTTCTGCTGGAGTGCCAGGTGGTGTTTATCTTCATTCAGCTTAGGCTGACTCTATAATCAAACAATAGCTCTGAGGTCAAGCTTTATATTCACGCTCACATTACCAAGTGGGCATACACGTACAAGAACACTTGATTTTACACTGCCATATTGATTTCTGCTGGTTTATTTCCTTAAATAACCCCAGTACCCTCAAGCACAGATGCATGTGTGTTTGTGTGTATATGTATGTGTGTGTTTTAAGTGAGTATTTTATGAAAAGGGGGTGTACTTATACAGACAATTTGCACTTACACATGCATAAAAACCAACAGGGTACTTGTACATACCTTCAAAACCAGATACCTCTTTTAGACATGGTCCTCATCTTTTTCTGTACGCATTCAAAGCATCTTAAAACTGCGCATTCACATTATTTTGGAAGTATAATTTAATGATAGTGTCTCTCAGGGTGGCACAGTGGTGTAGTGGTTAGCACTGACGCCTCACAGCAAGAAGGTTCTGGGTTCGAATCCGGGTCAGGGTGTTTCTGTGTGGAGTTTGCATGTTCTCTCTGTGTCTGTGTGGGTTACCTCCGGGTACTCTGGTTTCCTTCCACATCCTAAAAACATGCAGAAGTGGGGTTAGGTATTTGGCCACTTTCATATTGCCCGTAGGTGTGAGTGTGGATGGTTGTTCGTCTCTGTATGTCAGCCCTGCGATGAACTGGTGACTTGTCCAGGGTGTCCACTGCCTTCACCCGAAGATGCTGGGATAGGCTCCAGTCCCCATGCGACCCCCAATGGGAATAAGCCGTAGAAAATGGATGGATGGATCGATAGTGTCTCTCGAATGTCATTAAAACCATTTAAAAATTTGTGTCGAAACATCCCCATTGTTTGTGATTGTTAATCTTAACATTTTGAATAAAAGTAACACATTTAACAAAGTTTATACTTCTTTGCTATCAGATTGATACACAGTGGTGTTAAGCTGTTGTTGACTTGTGCCCACATCATGCATGCCTGGGTTCCAATCAGGTCCTGCTGCTTCCTCCTGCTGTCCAAAAACATGCCTGGCAGTTTAACTGGTCTTTCGGTATTACATATTTGTGTGTAGGTATGGCTGTCAGTCCATATGTTAGTCATGTGATAGACTAGTGACCAGCCAATGACTGCGAGGATGGGCTTCAGCGACCCATGAACCCAAATTCAGATATTTGCAAAATTATCAGTTTTTCCTTTGCAAACACGCTTTTCTTTAAGCGTGTGTGTGTGTGTGTGTGTGTGTGTGTGTGTGTGTGTGTGTGTGTGTGTGTGTGTGTGTGTGTGTGTGTGTGTGTGTGTGGTTTTAAGGGCACACATCCGTTCCCATTCTTGGTTTCTGTAAATCACTGAAAGAGGAAGAATCATGACTGACTGGTGGCTACCAACGCCGTGACAGGTTCACATAAACGCTCTGAGTTATTTTAAACAAAGACGTGGACAAAGGAAACCACCAACTTAGCAGTAAGTCAACTCAACCAGCTCTGCGCCTGACCATGTTTCCTTTATGTCCACACACACTTCCTGATTCAACACAGGCTCAAACACACACACACACACATACACACAGAGCGGTGCAGTGCAGGCGACCACAGAGTCAACAGACAACTGACAGAAAGAAAGCAGGAGAGAGAGGGAGGCAGGGAGGAGAGATAAGGAAAGGGAAACACACCCTGTATAAATCACTCTATCTGACAGCATGGGGGTGGGTGGGTGGGGGGGTGAGAAAGAGAGAGAGAGAAGGCAGTGGATGAAGTGATGGAGAGGATCTCTTCACCACATTATTCAGAGTTATGTAATGTACTGTAGCACAGTGGTAGGAGTCATTGTAAACAAATGCAGCCTCACATACATTTATGCATCCACGACAGACGAGTCACAGTGGGCGTCCACAGTGAAAATGTATTCTCTCTGCGTGCTCTCTGTACTCACGCAAATTCACACATACACTCTCCTGTATTTCTGTTATATGTATAGAAATATATACAAGAAATGCACAGGAGGCATTTCAAAGTGGAGAGAAGGGGAGGGAAATAAAAACCCTGACAGCTCATGAAGAAGAAACAGAAGAAAGAGGAAAAAGAAGAGGATTAAGATGTGCCGTTTGTAAGAGAGAGGAAAAGAAAAACAAGAAAATAGACTGAGGCTGCTGAAAAGAAGAGAGAGAGAAAAGGTAAAAGAAAACACAACATCAAAAACTGAAGGAGGGGAAAATAAGAGACAGGAAGAAACAAAAGGGGGAAAAGGATTCAAAGGGAACGATAGAAAAGGAAACAAAAAAAGTTTAAGGACTAAAAAAAGGGAATACAGAACATAAGGAAAAGGGAATAGAAAAAGTGAAAGAACAAAAGAGGAGGGAATGAAAATGAATACAAAATAAAGAAAATCAAAAAAGAAAAAAGGACGTGAATGCAAAGGTCAAATAAAACAAAAATGAGAGAGAAAAAGTGGAAACAGAGTTAAAAGAGAAAGCAAGGAAGAAAAACTGAAGGAAGGGAAGAAAGAAGAAATTAAAGAAAAGGGTAAGGAAAAGAAAGAAAGAATGAGTGAAAAGAAGACAACAGGAAGAAAGTCGATGAAGAAAGGAAAGAAGAGAAAGAGAAGCAAGAGAAAGGAAAACTGGAAGAAAGGAAAGTAAGAGAGCAGGAAAAGGGAGAAGAGCAGGAAGACAAAGACAGAAAAGGGAAAGGAAAAGGGGAAGAAAAGAAAGGATATGGCATGAAGAAAAGAGAGGAAGGAGATGGCTGGAAGAAAGGCAAAAAATGCAGGAATAGAAGGAGATGAAAATAAAAGAGGAAGGAAAAAATGAAAAGGGAAGAAAGGAAATAATGGAATTGAAGAGAGGAAAGGAATTAGGAGGGTAAGGAAAAAGATAAACTCTGATAGGAAGTCAGATCTTCCTTATTTTGGCTTTATTCTAATAAATTCCAAACCTAATATAAAAATCTCATTATTTTCTGTTAAGAGGTGGCTCTTTTACTCTGTCGTAAATGTGTTTGAAAATAGAAACAAACACCACCCTCTACATTTTTGAGACAACATGTTTCTGTCACACTTTTCATTTTTCATCTGAGAATTTTATTTTATTTTATTTTTTTTGAAGTTGCGAATGTTCCCATCTCATTACGACCATGTTATTAACACCTTTACTATTAAACAGAAACCACTGGACTACAGGAATAGTTTGGTCTGCAGTCAGAAGGTGAGGGAACATTTATCACGTTGCTTCAGCCTTTAAGGAAGGAAATGCAATTCACAAAGGTAGAAGAGAGAGCAGGAAAATGTAACATGGCTGATTTTATTTGGTGAAAAGGACTTTGCATGAGCCCGAATGGAAAAGCAAGAAAACAAGAAAAAAAAAAGAAAGAAAGAAAAATGATAAAGAGGACACGTTTAAAAAAAGTGAATAGTGCAAAGAGCAAGGTAGTAAGAGTAGACGAGTTAAAGTGCCAAAAACATTTGGGGATGGGGGTAGAGGGAGGGGAGAGGAGGGATAGGGAAAGAGAGACAGTAACAAAGAGGAGAGGGAGGCTGCCAGCTCTCTCTCTCTCTCTCTCTGAAGAGTCTTAAAGGCCTCAGACTCTCATGTATATTAATGGCGCTGAGATATGACAATGGTGACACAAAGCCTGTTTACAGGGAGCTGGCTGGCTGCAGCCAGGTTGGAGCTGTTTAGCATGCGACTCTGCTGGGATTTATCACACTGCACCCATGTCGAGGCTGCTCAACTTAATACAGCTACACAGCTTTTTGTATGCTGCATTTACATATTACTTTTTTTCTTTTCTTTTTTTTTTTTCCAGGCATTTAGCTGACGCGCTTATGCAGAGCAACTTACGACAAGAGCAACATTAGAAAACACTCCTGGATCATCCTTAAAGATTACAAGCTGACAGAATACAATGAATCCATATGCTAGAGTCTGCAAGACACCAAGTAAAAGTTATTCTTTCTTTACTGTCTGCTGGCGCGTCAACTTATACCAGTGTTAACACTTTAGCTGCACAAAGTATGGTCAAAGAAAACGCATGAAGTGGTGTCGCAAACAGACAGGGCTAAAGAACAGAAATGGGATTTATGACTCTTTGAAGGGAGCTGGATCTCGAGGAGCTGTTGCTTTCAAAGAGCCGTTCTAAAGACTGGCTTGTTATATTCATTTATTTTTCAGAAGTCAATCTGTAACTTAATTTTTATCATGGAAACAGTCGCTGACAGCAGTTATAAGATATGGATCAGAGTAATTCAAACCTACCCACCCCACCAATGTATACTCTATTGGTGAAAATCCATCTGAAATATTGATTACAATTTTATTTGGCTTGTGTTTTATTGTAAATATTTTACTTTGATCCTACTACTTTGATAGTAGGATCACTATTTTGATCACTATTTTCCCATACATAAAAAACTTTGCAGCACAAAGAAAACTATGCAAGCAATAGTTAACTTCCCTGCCAAACAACTTAACTGTAACCTTTCCACACAAAAACATTTCAACAAGGCAGGAAAAAATATTAGGATAATAAATAAGAAAACATAGTATATATGAAATATAAGTATATAAATAAAACTAGACTAAAAAAATGTGAATGGAAAATTGTACTTCCCTTGATTGGCTCACCAATGAACGGCTCGTAACTGTGAACTAGTGAAGGGAAGAACAGTTCCTTTGACTGTAATGAATCTTTAGAATCCGTTCATTAAAACGATTCATTCAAAAGATTCGTTCACTGAATCAGTCAGTGCTTCGGAGCCCCGTCCTGCCGGTGCAGTACACCAGTGAGTGACACAGCCGTGAGTTCTGCCCTTAAAAAAACTCACCTCTCTGTATGTCGCCGTTAGCGGAAACAACACAGCAGCAAGCAGCGCGCCCGCTAAACAAGCGCGAGTCGTTGTTCTTTCATAACGCGGAAAGGTGGAGAGATTAAATATAAATAACCATCGCAGCTGTAGCGGGGATTCTGCTACGTTAAAAGATATTAAATTGCGTGTTGCTTTAAATTGGCTGAAATTTAATCCTTCAAACAGCTGACACACTCAGCATTCAATAGAGTACAATAGAGTTTATGACACAACCAAACTAGATAAACCATTTTCTTACTTTAGGTTAAACACACACACAAGAACAAGCACACTTATGTGTCTCCCATTAAACACGTGAAAGTAAAATGTTCAGTCTACATAGGTGGAGACAAAAAATCTACTGGACTCCCACAGCAGATGCACCTAGCATCTATTTGGTCGTTTTTGCATTACAGTGTATTTCTTTTCACACTAAAAATAACATTGAGCGACAGCAGCCTGCAGAGAATGGCAGGTCAAAGGTCAAGGATTCTGAGGTTTTATGGTTTTGCTGAAACTACGTAGGAATCATAGAAGAGTGGAGATGTGGAGACATTTCAACAAAAACCAAATAGGTCATCCTTCTTTTGACCCAGAAAAAGTTGAAGAAGTCGTTTAATTCAACTTTTCAGACCACAGGTGTCAGCGCAAGGTTTCTTGAGAATCTATGCGCCAATTGTTGACCAAGTTTAAACTGGACCAAAGGGCTGACCTCACAAACAAACCCACCTGGATGACCTTGGCTTGCACAGAGATGCAAACACAAATACCCCTGTTTTGATTTGACGAGACACGTCTGAACGTTATGCATTTCTTTTTCTTTTTTTTTTCACCACCTGTCTCTGAGTTGCTAAAGTTAAACATCACTTGATTTTCTTTGCCTTTTCTTTGTAGAATTTCCAGCATGTCCAAGATGTTTTGGAGACTTCTTTCATTTGATCCTTGCTGAACTTTTATTTCATTAGTCTGGATTCCAGTGGAGAGTTTAAGTGCCCCATTGCGGTTTAAATGCTGCCAAGAATAAGGATTTTTTGTGTTTTCTCCAAGACAATGGAAACTTCTCAAAATACCTCCAGGCTGCAGTTGTTCTAGGTGTTGGTGTCCAATAGTCTGTTTTTGAGAGGCTTACTTCAGAGCCACCCAGACACACTTTCCACAACCCCGAAAAGCAATCAGACAGGGAAGGCTCAATTTAATTAACTAGTCTGGTTGTCTCTCTGTCTCTCTCTCTCTCACTTTTTTTAATTCTGAAACTTTGAAACTGTCGTTCAACTGCCTTTTTTCTTATTTGACTGCAAAGGTTTTTAAACCACAGTCAAAGCAAGGTGAATGCCCTTTCTAAATTATCCTTCAGCTTGCTGTGATATCCTCCATTTGACACAGGCCCTTAAAAGATAATGCTGATGCTTTTAGTTCAGCTAAATGCTTGGAAAAAAAATGCAGAGCGCTGAAGTCAACATGGATCAACTCGGTGAAAAAAAACAAACAGTGGTATGGGATTTCTTTCACTTCTGGAGCAAATCCTTGTTTCTGTTTTAAAGCAAGTTATCACCCTATATTCTTACAACCACAGTTTTAAAAAAAAGTTTACATACACAGATTCCAATGGAAAAAAAAAGCAAAAACAAACAAAAGAAGACCAAAATGTCCCAACTTACAAGGCTAATTTATAACAGGTTAGCAACATGACAGCATAAAATAAATATATATATATAGATTTTTCAGAGTCCTTCAAGAGGAAAGACTGAAGAACAGTGAGAGACTATGTGAGCTAACTACAATGGAGTATTTGAACCATATTGAGAGAAAAACATCACAGACTTTGAGAATAAAGTCAAACATTTATGAGAATGAAGTCATATTATTAGAGATTTTGATTCATAATATTACAAGAATAAAGTCATACTATTAAAGAAATTTTAAGTCATAACATTAAAAGAATAAAGTTATAGTATTAAAGAAATTTTAAGTCATAATATTATGAGAATGAAGTCATACATTTACGAGACTAAATTTGTCATATTACAAGAATAAACCCATAATATTCTAACTTGTTGTTTCAGAGGAGAGTTGTTGAAATGAGGCCCGTGGAGCAATTTGTGCTATTGTACTTCAGTATAGTACAGTACATAAACAAGGAGACACTTAATTTTTTAACTCGTCAGCATCACATTGTCATAAGTTTCAGGGCTGTAAAAAGAATATGTAAGAAAATGAAACTTTTCTGCAAGAACCAAGCAGACTCTAAGGAAATCGCTGCTTTTGTGGAGGGGAAAATGGCTGGAACTGGTGGACTGCAGGGTTATCAGTAGATGTATCAGCGGACCATTTAGAGGGGTTTTGTGGTTTCTCAACAAACAATCCGACTGATAATCAAGATGTTGGATCCAGAGTACGGCAACTCTAAAACAGACATTTACCTTCACCTGCAAAGGCCCCAACCTCCTATGGCATATGGATTCATGTGATGAACTAGAAACCCTATGGCATTGCTATTAACGGCTAGATTGATGGATTTAGACTCTGCAGCAATTTCCTCCAAGTCAGCCTGAAAAGTTGCATTTTCTTGCATATTCTTTTTAAGGTCCTGACACTTATGACAATGTGATGCTGATGTGACAAAAGATTGAGTATCTCCTTGTTTGTGAAACCAATAGGCCTACTGATTTCTTTTCCCTCAAGTGGTCCTTATGCTTTGGTGTGGCAAAGAATTAAAAACCAGAGATTTCATAATCTAAGGTGCAAAATATCTTTAAAAAAATGATGTAACCTAAAAAAATCTCTTTACAATAGTGATATGGTGGAAAACCAATACTAAGTGGTCATAATTTTCAGGTGCTGCATCAGAAACAGACATGACTCTGTAGTGGGAATCCCACAATGGCCTCAAAATCTCAATGAAAACCTGGCATGTGATATTTGCTGCATCTACAAATGGAGGTTAAAACTCTACAACTAATCCAAGAACGCAGGCAACTCTCCACTTAGGATGGACTGAGAAGTGGAAAACTGTCCTGTGGTTTGATTAATCCAAATTTGATGTCCTTTCTGTAAATCATGGATGATGTGTCCTTCAAACTAAGAGCTTGTTATCAGTGCTCAGCTCAGAAGCCAGTTTCCATGAGTGCCAATGGCATGAGCAGCTTGCAGATCTGAAATGACGGCATACATTCTTAACAAATTAGGTTTTGGAGCAACACATACTGCCACGCAAACAATTTCTTTTTCAGAGGAGACCTTACATATTTTAGTAATAAAATGTCAAACCACAAGAGTCTGGGTCCCAAACTAACCTGTCTGCAGTCCTGACTTGTTACTCATAAAAAACATTTGCTCTTGCATTAAACAAAATAATCTATTCCATCCTTTTTGAAACATGTTGCCGGCATCAAATTTAAATCAGTCTTTATTTTCAACATTTCACATGTACTATCTAGAATATAAATATTTAATTTCAATGATTAGCAAACTATATCAGAATCAGTCTTTAATGACACTCTGAACAGCTTTTCAACTTTTTGGAAGTCAGGGTTCCAAAAAACTGATTCTCTGTTTAAGTGTTCACAAAAAACATCATAATGGTTCTCTTGTATGCATTCACTGTTTTACAGTTTGTGTGCGTTAAAGTGTGTTTTGTTGGCAGCAGTAAGGAGGAAGTAAGAGGGAAGAAAAGGCCACAGAGCAGGAAAAAATCTCTTTAGGCTTGAATCAGATACAGATCAGAGAGAGGAAGAGAGTGAGATTCTGCCAAAATGTTAATAAAGGGAAAATAATTAAAAAAAAAGACGAGGGGAAGTTATTGTGCCAATTAAACACAGGCTTGAAAACAAAACACCTTAGAAGACTCCTGCCAAGCTCTGTAAAATAAAGAAATATCACAGGTGATTTGGGCAAAAGCAAGTTCGACAGAAAAGTACTCGAGTGGAATTTCAAGTAACGCACATTATCATTAGCAGGGTGAAGTATGAAAAAGAAAAGTTCATCAAGACGTGTTCTGGTGGTGATATAGAGGGACGACAGTGGCGATAAGAATAAGAAGAACTGTATTAATCCCAGAAGGAAAATTCAATAATGTGTCCAAAGCAACAGCAAGGAGACATAAGTCCGGGACCTGGGCCACCCTGACCCAGCACTTTGGGCATGCACCCCATGTTCAGTTTAACTCATGACCACGAACATTAGCTTCTGTCAGATCCTGCACTCTTCTTACAACGTTTCCTCTTTCTCTCCAGCTTCCAAAAAAGAAGCCTGGCACACATACAAAACTCTCTATTTCAAAGCTCCTATGGCTATTTTGTGCTAAAGCTTGCCACGTTTGTTGCATGTTTGTGTGTGTGTGTGTGTGTGTGTGTGTGTGTGTGTGTGTGTGTGTGTGTGTGTGTGTGTGTGTGTGTAAAATGAAGCCAAGTAGAAGTGCTTCAAATGCACAGTACCACAAGTGTCCACTTAAGTCTTGTTGCCAGAGTCTAACGTCTGGTTCACACTGGAAGCGCCGCGCGCGGAACGGAAGCGCCGCGCGCGCGCGCAGCGCCGGCTCGCGCTTGGCTGTTCACACAGGAAGCGCTTTCTGCTGCGCTCTGACATGCCGGTCAGACATCGACTGAGCCCGGTAGTGCTCGGCCGTTTCCGTCTGCCCTCAGTTTTCCACACTTACGAGCGCTTTAAAAATGGGTAAATCACTATTTATTTACGTTTTTATTTCGTCAAACATGAATTAAATATTGACAGCATCTTCAAGTATTGTTTTAAATTATTATATAGGGGTAAACGACGAATAAATTGGGGAGTCTGTTGACTCCGTTGTATGTATAGCCTTGTTAGCTCGAGGCTATTGACTGTATCGTAATAAAGTCCCCCCCCTCTTTGTCTCAATAACATCACTGAATCTCTGCAGCTCTCCCTCCGTGTGTGTGTGTGTGTGTGTGTGTGTGTGTGTGTGTGTGTGTGTGTGTGTTCATCGGTAAAAAAAATAGACCGACAAGCAACACCGTCAATCTTTTTCTAATTTATTGAAATTTACTTTATTTTGAAAATTGACCGGATTCTCTCGCATCTCCTTCCTGACTTCCTGTCTGGTCCGATCTGCTCTGTTGAGCTTTACATCGGCGCGCGCGGCTCGCGCCAAAAATAGAGAGAAGCGGAGCAGCCGCGCTCCAGAGCGCGAGCCGTTCCGCGCGCGGCGCTTCCGCGCGCGTGCTGTGTGAACAGTCTCATAGGTTAACATGGGCGCCGATCTGAAACTCTGTGCGCGGCGCTTCCGTTCCGCGCGCGGCGCTTCCAGTGTGAACCAGACGTAAGAAACTCCTTGGACCCTATGTTAAAGGTGGTGTTGGCAGGATTCCGTTAAAGAAGTACCTTTTTTTGTGGTGTATATACAAAAAAAGCTTTTAATATCAGACATGACATTTGGGAATATCACAATATCGCTGTCTTTTGTTATGTCTATGTAGTCGATAATTTAAATTTTTTGGACGGCCCGCTCTTTCTGATTGTAAACAAAGCCACTTTACGCCTCCCCCAACCTGATTGGTTGTGAGGCAGACGCTGCTCCCTCATGTTGTGAGGCACGCTCCACGTCCTCCAATAATGTGCACGAGCCCAAACAAAGTTAGTGTGCTATAAAATTGGACAGTAGAAACCAACCAGAAAGTACAGAAAACACAACCAATAAAACAAAGTAAATACCGGAGTCTCTGGTGGAATAACGGGCGCTTAAAATGGAGGTAGACGAGACAAGCGCTAAGAAGCCGGGTCAACATCAATGAAGCATAAACGATGGGGAATGCTTTGGGATCTTAAGGACCCTGTAACCTTTCTGCTGGACAGGTAAACCGCTTTAACAAAGTAAGTTAAGTCTCTGTAATAGAAGTGTTTCTTGTCAAACAGGACCTGCTGCGTGTTGTAGCGCCGCTAAACTGTTGACCTCGGGTCCTGGAGTATGTCACTTCGTCCTAGTTGTAGAAGTCCTGCAAACATTGTGTTTGCTGGTAGTTTGTTGGCATCTACAGTAGCAGCAATGCTTTTTACTTTAACATTCACTGGCCCCCATTTGTAATTATCCAAAGTATTTATCTGCATTATATCTGAATTTAATTGGAATGATACGAGTGAGCGGGAGTGTCTGTTTGTGGGCAGGGCTTGCTGGAGCAGAGAGGGAGAGGAAAACTGGTTGGGAGGGATAGTGTTTACATTCAAGATTCCTACCGAAAACTGGCACTTCTGCCTACCCCACCTTTAAGACACCTGCAGAAATAGACTTCTTAACAGCCTGGATATTATTTGATTTATTAATTAATTGTCTTTGTAATCTGTAACAAAACACGTGTTCAGGGATGAGAATGCTGGGGCTGACACCTCCTTATTTTGTTAAGGCTATAATTTATGCATAAATTAGAGACACCTACTTATCCAATCACAGAATCAGGTTGCTTTCCATTGTTAAATCCCAGCTGAATCAAAAGAAACACAATGTCACACAAAGCTCCAAATCTGTTGCGCCCACTAAACATGTAGAATTAATGACAATGCAGTGTTAGCTGAGGCTTTTAGTCATTCAGGGCAAAGACATCTACCTCATAGTCAGAAGTTTCACATATATTGACACACACCTTTAGTTTGTAGTTAGCCTCCAGCTCCTCCTCCTCCTCCTTCTCCTCCTTTAGCCTGAGAAAGAGCCTGAGCTGACTCTCTCACTCTCACGCTCTCACCCTCCCTAGTCCATGAAGAAGCCCCAGTACGGGGGGAGGAGTGGTGGGGAGGTCTGGTGAAGACAGATTCAAGTCTTTATTGAAAGATCATATGGGATGACTGAGGAATCCCATTACTTGTTGATTAAGTATTGATCCTGAGCCGTCCAAGTATTAACAAGTAAGCTAATATGGGCTGACCCATGGGACCAGTGGCTTGGGGTGTATGTGCTTGAGTGTGTGTGTTTGCGTCTGTGTACATCGGTGTTTGTGAGTGTGAGATGAGAGGAGTAATAGAGAAAGATGGAGAGAGAGAAAGAAGTGAGTGTGTCTGATGGTATGACAGGTTGAGAGAGCAGGAGTGAAAGAAATTATCAGCATAAAGGAGAGAGAAAGCGATTAAAGTTTGAGGCGACAGAGAGCCAAAGGGGTGAAAGAGTTGACTGTGTGAAGGAAAAGAGGAGCGAACTTGACTGTTAATGGGTCAAAAAATGAAAGGACGGGAAGGAGAGAGAGGTATTTAAGTGAGGGGGCGGAGGGCGAGGGTGTGCAGGGGGAAGGTTAGGTGCTCAAGGCTTTGGTTGAAATGTCAAGCGCTTACTGCTGAGTGGAGATCAATTCCTTCATTACTCTCTACACCTACTATTACCATCATCGCATGGCATTTCTGCAGGGAGCTGATGGTACCCACACTGCATCCACAGAGCCACGCACAAATACGACCTCACACACACACAGTTACACCTCATAAAAACACCAGAGTTAATTCAATGGCGCAAATAGGTGCGTTCAGACCAAGAAGACATTTACTTCATTGTGTGGTTGCTCAAAAATTCATATAGAATTAGTAAAAAAAAATAAAATCACTACTGAATTACAGTTTGGACAAAACCTTGCATATGAATATAAAGGTGGACTTTAAACGGCTCTTGGATTTGCTGCATTAGGCATGCTCACTGTCCCAGAGTCAAAGGTAAAGTGCTGTGAAGGCCCCTCCGCTCTGACATGAACTTCCTCTTTAGATTCAGTCAGCAGGAACTGTCCCTGCTCTTAAATCCTGTCTTGAAAGTCATTTTTACAGACTTCCCTCTGAAGCTTATAGATGCCTTCATAACTGTTGTGATATGTATATGTCAACTTCATTTTACTTATTACTGCCTTTATTAACATTTTTACAATATCCATTTCATTTTCCATCTGATTCAACTGTATGCTTGTCTCTCTCTGTATCTGTGTTAATATATTTTATATGAAGTTTTTTAATGTGTTTGGAAAACACTTTGTCCCCCTGTCTACAATGATAATGTTTCAGTCAGGACCTCTTCTGTTAAAACCTTTAATTTCTTGCCTGCATTACTTACACTTGGCAATATGGTTCTGTTCTCAAAGTTCATGCAAACAAGGTTATAAATAATCACACTGTAAACAGAATGACCAATATATGATTAAAACCAGGATAGAGCTGATGACTGAGAAACTTGAGTATTTTTAACTACAGTTATTCTCATAATTGCGTTTATTCCCATTAATAATTTTAAATAAATTAATTTAAAAGTGTTATTTTAACTAGCAGCCATGGCAGATAATGACTTTAGACCTTTAAAACCGATACCATAATGTGGTTGTTTTGGTTTCCCTTCAACCAGGTCAAGGCAAATTAATGATGTAATATTGACTGTTTGCAGTCCCTACATGCAAAAGTGTTGGACGACAAACCACAAAGACTGGAGCACTTCAAGAACTCAAAAGTCAGACCACCAAGATCAGGTTCTACTTTTTAATGAAAAATTAACCAGCAAATATTACTGTGTTACCCAAGCTGCTGAGTTTGACCCTAACAGGTCAACAGCCTCAGAAATGGTCAGTTTTAATTGAATGGGAGGTGGGGATATTAGGGTCAAAAAGAGGAGGCAGAGGAAAAATCTGAAGTATGTGGGAATACAAACTTTGCCTTAAATGTTTATTGATGTAATTTGTTGAGATTTCCCATTGCCCAGCCCTTTTCACACGTATTCAAATACTGGAAAAAGAAAATGCCAACAGTGACCAGAAAGCCTGAGAAAGATACTTTGTAGTGCCTGCATTATCATGATTTGAGTTTTTAAGCTTTTGTCTGTGAGTACAACATTTAGTGCCTAGAGTAAAGGGTTGCTCTTCAAAGTGAGTCCAGGGGTGTTTTCACACCTGGATCATTTGGAAAAGTTGTTGGGCAATAAGGGGGCGTTTTTCCCCCTCGGCTCAGATCATTTAGACTAGTGTGAACAGAGGGTGCACACTTCGACGCGAAACAAAAGGGTGAGCCAAAATTGCCTCGAAGAAGTGTCTAACTTTCAACTGAACCCTGAGATGCTTTGCTTGCAACAAGAACTCAATCAAAACAGCAAATTAAATAGCTGCTTTCATCAGAGTATGAGACTAGTTGTATAACTGGCTATGCAGTAGTACAACTAATGGGCAGTTTTGATGAATAGCACAAGAACAACGACAGGCTAATTCTACACAAAGTCTCTGTCCAGTTAGACATCAACATAAAAGCTGTGCATTGCATCATTACAAAACTCTACTTTCATGTTCTTGTGACACACTTGACAAATATGCACTTCTGTCCAAATGACAATAAGGCTTGACCTTGTAGCTAATCAAAATCAATCATTTTCATTTTGTAATCCAGTGAGACCAATATGTACGACATTTGTTTACCTACACTGTGAGGAAAATGAGTCTGTGACGTAATGATACAAGGACAGCCCGAGGATGGGAAAAATTACATTAAGTTTCTTTTTTTACATCTGAATTAAAACAAAGCAATTAAGCCTTTAGATGTGAAAACAAACTGAAGTTATCACAACAGTTCAATTTTTCTATGATGATAAAAAAAATTGCAAAATTTGTGGCCCATCAATGGACATACAGTCTTTGGTCAACATTGGAGCTGTTTAGCAGGAAGTGGGAGTTATTTATTTTGCTGTTACGGTGGGATACAGGAAAGTAGGATGATTGAGTTTTTTGCATTAAAGAAACATGCACAACATTTAAGGAAATACAAATATCATCTGTGCAATGTTCATAAAACAAGGTTAATGGGAACTCTCCTTTTCTAGAGTATGATGATGTTCACTTGGTTGGTGGAGGAACTAACCTGAGGCTCTGTGTTTTTTAAGTGAACAAGGGGTGTGAAGAGGCTATTACAGTTTATGCACATATGTTTATCCACCCCCTCTTCATTTAGCCCCCAGGACCTGACACCAAGTCCCCTCTACACCCCCATCCTTCATCTCATGACTCTGCCTTTTGAACTTCTGGCTGAAAAGCACAGCCTGTAAACCTGAATATAGATTAAGGCTGAGCCCTGACATAAACCAGGTTTGAGGTCTGCAAAGCCGATGTGTCAATGAGACTGCAAGTTCAAGTCTTGGAAGTAAAAGGCCAAACTTGAGGGAAGACCCTCACCGTTTGTTCTTCACCCTCATCACGAAAGCTTTTTTTGTCAGTAGTTCAGACCTTTTGTGCAGCGCTGACTTTGGAAAAAGTAGAGTTTTAAAAATGTGCAATTTTAAACGGGTGAAATTTGCCTTTGACCTTGCATGTCTGTCCTAAGGTTGTTTGTCTTAAATATACATCCTACAGGGGAATTGTTGGGAGATTTCTTCTTTACTGAAACCAAAAACAGCTCTTTCTGTTGTAAGTTCTTGGTACTTTTCAAGGCTGTCCAGCAGATGCTTTGGTGCTGTGCCAAACGGTAAAAGCCTCATTCACTCCAATAAATGATTAACTAAAGTCAGGGGCATGGTTTCACCTAAATGCTTCAGTTTGACTTCCAACTCCTTATCTGACTCTTCAGGGTGTGGTGTTGTTATTTAAATAACATGTCCTCCAACTTAAAGTCTCCCGCAGTAAATGAGCAGGTCAAACCTTCAATTTTCCAGGCCCTTCTTTTGGGACTGATTAACCAGACATGGTCTGCTTTTTAGGCATGCCAACAACTTTCTATTTTAATAAAGCTTATAGCAGGGCCTGGTACAGCACAATAAAATGTTAAGGTTAAAACAAGTCTGCACTGGGAAATTGACCTCGCTGATGTTAGGCCCTGCCAAGAGCAAAGAGTCTTTGTTTGCAGCATGAGTGTAATCAGTATTTTCACCTGACAAAGCTGTCATTTTTCCACATAACAGTTGAACTTGCCACCATATCAGCAACTATCGGTGTGGAGGTCTTAAAATGAGATATGGGGAGTTGCAAAGGAGGTGCTTCCCTGTCTTTAGGACACAGACCAACAAAACCTTGGATGATTTGAAGTCTAAAGAGTGGTAAATTACTTTGCTGTTAATTAGAGATTTCATCAGTAAGACAGCATTCAAGAGTTCACATCCGGCATTCACAATACTCGTTGTTGTACCCGTACAAAGATAGTGGTGCTCTGACTACCAAGGAAATTTCAGTGTTTTTGCTGATACAGAAAAACAGAGAATTCTGTAGGGACAAAGACCTCCGAGATACGAGTATTTTTTCTCCTTGTCTCCATACATTGTGACACTCTTAATATATACTCTTGGTATTGGACTGTATCTGGTGCACACTCTACTGAATACATGCAGAAACAGACACAATCATATGCAAAGGGTTTTTCATAACTTTTTTTGTAAATTCCTAAATACAACTGCTTACTTAATGTTGCTAATTGTCATGCCCACAGTTATTAATAAAGATGAATTAGTAGTCATTATACACACTGTACATGATACAGTCATGTAATCCAGCAGAAAAAAAGTCAATTTGTCTTTGATGAAAGGTATAAGGGATATTAATTATGACTAAATTCGGTTTGACACTGTCTGATAACAGCCACACACCTGCCTGCGGGCTAACCTGGCTCTTCATCAGGATGAGAAAAGACACTCTGACTTTATTTGATCCACGTCACACCTAAAACACACCTCTGTGTAACTGTGGGACTTAATCGAACCTCTCTACTCTTTGAGCCTCACTTTGGACTCAGCAAAATGTGGTCAGACACTCTAAATCATGTCGAGCCATGCTCTCCAATTATATCACATTTCTGATTGTTTATATTAGGCTCTTAATGTCTATAACTGTTGTTACACTCCAAAAGACATAAGACAGCAACTTTAAGTTTGAGAGCTGAATGGAAGTGGAGCTCTGGTCTCTCAGCAGAAGGTCTTGGCATTTGTTTGACCCAATTTCAGTCCCTGTTTGCAACTTTCTTTGACCTGGTTTCTATCTTTCCTCTGGTACCTCCTACAGCCAGTGGAGGTGGCCTTATACATGTTTGTCCAACTTTGAGTCCAAAATAAATTTGAACTCTTTTTTTAAAGCCTTAACTTCTTTGAAAATTTCACTGCTGAATAAGAAAAAAAAAAGTTTTGCAGTACTGTACTCTTTAGTCTATACCACACTTTGTGTAATCCTTAGAAGCTGCCAGCCAACATGAGGGGGCTACAAGCATGCCATTTTGCAAAGACAGGCGTTTAACCACCTGACACCTCATATCACAGTAGCACCTGTGATGTCTCCCGGGGAATCCTGTACATTACATTCAGAAACTGTCAAAGGTAATCAATCATCTTCAGCTGTCTGTATAGGAAAGCTGCTCAGCAGGTAACTTTAGGGGTCTGAGGTAAACCACAGCCTCATACATGTTAAATATCAGTTAGATGTACACCATAGTAGTCATCTGGTTTGTGCATGTATGATCCATGTGTGTCTAAAGTAAACTCTAATAAACTCTGAAGCAGAGTGATAGTATTATTTTTAAACAGCTTTGATATCACCTGCTCCTCTCTCGTTTTATCTTCTGTCCTCGAGCCTCTGTAAATAATTCATTTTTCATTAAAAACTCATTACCACTAAAATCCCTGCATTTATATTATCACAGAGTATGAGAGCGGAGTGAGAGAGTGCAGGAGTGTGTGTGTGTGTGTGTGTGTGTGTGTGTGTGTGTGTGTGTGTGTGTGTGTGTGTGTGTGTGTGTGTGTGTGTGTGTGTGTGTGTGAGGGAGGGAGAGTGGAGTTGAAATATGAGGCAAAACCATAAATAGATTGTGTGCTCTAATGTGATTGTCATCCTGCGGTTGCTCTTTGTCTGCAGAGAATGCAGAGTGATGAGTCCAATGAGAGAGAGATCAATGGAAGACACAAAGAGGAGTGAGAGAGAGAGAGAGAGAGAGAGAGAGAGAGAAGGATGGTGCTGAAAGATGAGTGAAGGCAGGAGGAGTGATGACCAGCTTTTCTGGATGTGGGGATAAGACAAAGTGTGTGTGTGTGTGTGTGTGTGTGTGTGTGTGTGTGTGTGTGTGTGTGTGTGTGTGTGTGTGTGTGTGTGTGTGTGTGTGTGTGTGTGCACTGCATGCTTAGAAAGTGAGAGCTTATGTACTACATTGTTTTTCATATGCAGATGAGTTGGTGTTATTATCCACTACTCACTCGCTTTAGAGTGTGTTGATTTGTGTGAATCTACAGTCCTGGATTAAGGCTTCTATGTTGCACAACAACAACCCTCTCTGGCAGCCATGTTGCTCTAGAGCGGGCAGGTTGTGTTTCTACATATTTTTTTTAGGAGCATTTGTCTAGAGGAGGTTTCAGAGACCTCCATCGGCCTCAAAGCTTTATGGAGATATATATTTCCTTTTCCAGCAGGACCTGGCACCTGCTCACAGTGCCAAAACTACCAGAAATCATGGTATTACTGTGCTTAATCGCCCAATCAACTAATCTGACTAATCAGATGCTCCTACTTCTCTGGCGGTGCGAATGACACAATTAGGCGGGAGCTGAAAATGTCTCAACATGAGCAGATATTCACGTTGCGATAACTAATGAGCACGAAGGTTGCCAGGTGACATTCTTTCCTTCAATTATTGAAACTGGAATTAAAAGGAGCTGGCCTGGAGGCAAGTGAGTGAGGACGTCAGGTTACCTGGTAAATTGTAAAAAATCTTTGTCTATCACTTGATCCCGTCGTTTGAATTAGCAGGGATTATCGTTGAAATTACTGAAGGAAGTTAGTCATTCACACTTCTAGATATGCGTGAATTAAGCAAGTAGATGATTTTACTTGCGCTTGGTGTGAACGCCCCATTAGATCTCTGTTGACCGTCGATGAACATCTCACACACAGGCTAGCAGGCCACAATGAAGACCCCATCACACACTTTGTTCCCAAAGCTTGAGTGGCTCCCATCAGACCGCCGGCTCTGCTGCCCCGCCTGCAGAACTCAGAGGAGAAAGGCCACCAAGACAAGACCAAGATATCAAGACAGCCATAAAGAACTTCTTCTTGCTGCCTATTTACTCGTGTCTGAATACCATTTGCACCTGTCATACACCTAACTCTGGCTAATTTGCGTTTGCTAATCACTACGCATCTTACCTAACGCCAATTTGCACCCGTCATGCTTGTCCTCGGTGCTCAGATTTCCGAGTATTTCAGCAGTATTTTTATTTCTCCCTTTATTTTATTATCATTATATTATTTATGGTTTTGTTCTGTTTCCTTGATTGTTTACAGTTGTTTACATCATTTACTTGCTGCTCTATGTGCCTCCAGTTGCCCCTCAGAGACAGTAAAGTTTTTTGAATTGACTTGAATTGAATTATATTGAAT
Source organism: Xyrichtys novacula (assembly GCA_962446985.1). Classification (NCBI taxonomy): domain Eukaryota; kingdom Metazoa; phylum Chordata; class Actinopteri; order Labriformes; family Labridae; genus Xyrichtys; species Xyrichtys novacula. The sequence goes on along the minus strand of OY660874.1, from coordinate 15,950,504 downwards.
TATTGTGTGACTGTGCCCGTCTCAAAAGAGAGTGCATAACTCCCTGGCTGCCTCATTAACTTCTATTTGTGTGTGTTTATGGAGCTTTACCTTCCAATGTTTGCCTGTGCGTCTCTGTTTGTGTGTGTGATTGACCATGCCAGTGTTTGGCATTCGCCTCGTCTTGCGGCCAGTCAATAAGGCGGCGTGATTATTCAGATGGGCCTCAGGTTTAAGTCTCCCTCCTCATTGACTTGATGAAGGTTTTAGTCCTGTTAAGAAGCTGACACACTTCATTACAGAGAACATTCCTCTATTGATTAAACCATTCCAAGGTCTGGCCTCTCTTTCTCAGGAAGGATCTCCTCAATAATAACTGTACCTGTAACGCACACAGACACACACATATGGAGTGTCTCGTGTGTGTGCACAGTATGTAACATCAGATGTGTTGGTTGTTTAAATGTCACATTATTTTAATGGTGGACATTTAAATGAGTTAGTAGAGCTTTCAAACAAGGTAAGGCTAACTGCCAACCAAAGGTCTCTTGTTACACGACACTGGACAACACTGACTGTCCATTTATACAACTTTAAATAATGTGAGCTACTTCATAGAAAGTTAGGACTGGGTTGTGGGTGTGTTTGCTGTAGCTGAAATGTATCAAACAAAGGTTTAATGAGTGTTTTGTTGACACCAATCTGTGATAAATTAAGAGTTATTTTCACCATAAATCCTGTGAAGCCGTACAAGGTACAAGAGAGCCTGAGGCAATGAGCCCAATAAGCCTTTTTAAGACCTTAAAGGGATAGTACGGTGTAAAATTAAGTTAGGGTCAAACACCAAGTGAGACACCACCTCGAGAGATTATTGTTGCCTACTGCTTGCTTCTCTAGTAATATCAACTTTAGTAATGACCGCAGACAGCGATACACAGCGGTCTATGTGCCCACACGCTCACTTCTACCAAAAAGCCGCTTTATAGTAACAAATAACACTCAGAACAGCACCTAACTTCATCAACAGTACATATAGGGTCCCAGCCATTGCACTAGCCACCAAACATCTCTTTAAATTTGCCTAATTTCTTTAGCAAAGAGACTAAAAAAACTTACCTACTCTCTTCCAGCAGCCGCTTGTTTATAGGGAGACCTCAGATGAGTCGATCACCGAGCAGTGGGGTGACACAGCTCAAGGAAGAACATTTCTGATCATTTCTTCATGGAAATACAATCAGAACGAGACACTTAGGCAGAAGAACTACCACGTCTGCAGTGCAAAATGATTAATATGATGATTATTATGTCATGGAAATGATAAAGAAATGATCAGAAATGTTCTTCCTTGAGCTGCTTCCCAATAAAGTTTGTAAGAATGTAGCTTTGCCATAAAATCGCTCACATATGTTTATATATATATACATGCCCTTTAACAGTTATTCATGTACGTTCAAATACAGGCCTTGTTTTAAGTTTTCCGTGACTCAAAGGTAAAGGTTAATACAAAATAAATAAAAAAATTAATGAAAACATAGCTGGAACTTTACATTTATTACCTCTGCTGGCAGATGTGGAAGGCTTTAATGGCTCTATATTAATGCTTTGGGGTAAATGTACTTAATAAAAACACATCCACTAAAAGTGCTTGTTTTTTTTTCTCACTGACAGGCTTGGATTGATTTAGCAAGAGTGTGACCGCATTTGAGAAAGGATAGCTACAGACAAATAGACCTGTTTGTTGGGGTAAGATGTTTTTTTTTTTTCTTTTGAAAGCAGAATCAGTGACCAAATGGCTTTATCCAAAGCTGCAAGATGTTATTAACAAAAGCTGAAAGTCTACCACACACAACGAGTCTACCAATGCCTTAATCTTCTGTTACAGGTCAATAGCCAGGGCTGTTTCCAGTTTCTGTTCATGCTACACTGTGAGATAAGAACTCACTACATGCAGAGTGCACTCATCTATACACAGTTATACAACCAAATGTGTGTGGGGATGCATCTATTTCCTCATGAGCCACATTCGCTACTTTGGTGCTCCATATAAACCACATGATTTTCCAGTCATCAGAGTTTAAAAGGTGTCTCCTTGTGAAACTAACAATCTGTTTAACAACCGATGAAACGGGCTAAACTAGGATGCTGCGTTATAAGGGCCTCTAAAACACACATTCACACGCTCACACACACACACTGATGATAGGGATACAGTATGCGGTGCAGCGAATGTATTTGCCGAAGGCTATATCAAATCATTCCAGAAAATTTGACAGCACGTCTCATAACAGCAAACATAAATGGGGAAAGTGGGGGAAAAACATGAATGCCATATCACTCCTGCTGTATGGAAACTTTATCTCAGTATGTTAATGCTCTCTGTCTGCTGGGAGCAAGTTTCCAAAAGCAGGATTTATAGAAATGAAGAAAAATATTCTAATTCGTCTCTTACACTGGCTGGCTGGTTGAACACTGATGAGCGTGTACTGTAAACCATACTTGTGAGGTTTTTCTGTGTCAGCAGCTTCAAAGACAAAATGAAAACTTCATCAGTGTTGTCACTGATAACTTAAAGGTATGTTACTGCTGATACAGCTTTAGTGAAATCAATAGCCATTTAGTGAATTATGTGTTCATGCCAAATTTGAAGAGTCTCTTACAGACTTAAATGAGCTACATTCACTGCCACCCACCCGTGCAGCTTGTCTACTTTGGTAAGATGCCAATTAATAATTGCTAAGTAATAATGTACATTAGTATATGCAAATATGCTCTCTGTGCAGATAATGTCATTGATCTGAGTCTTCTTAAGGCACATATTGAAGCTGTGTTTGACAGATGACGTTTAAGTGTGCTTATGCAGTGGAACGCACAAAGAAGACATCGCATTTGTTATTGATTTATTTAAGATTTGATTCTGTTGCATTTTTGTCTAATGGTAGTTTAATGAAAAGGGGCTAAAAAGTTGGTCCACATTCATTCTCAATTTTAGTCATTTTTAAGTGAGTTTATCGCTCTGTCTCCTGCTCTCTCTACTCCCTTAATTTCTCTAATAAAAGCAAAAAGACGATAAATCTTTAAAACAAAAGCTGTCTTAAAGATTTATTTCAGCATAAATAAAGGATGATTTCACCTAGTTTTGTCAAAAATTTTACAATATACTCAACAATCAATACAATAGTTATTTAAATATACAGCTTTTGTGGTCATCCAAGGCCAAAAACAACACACTGGTACTATGGAGCACTGGGTCAAATGATTGTGCTCTTAAATCACAAGAAACACTAAAACAGATTAATCCACATCACCAGTCCTTTGGAGGGAAAATTTCCTTATAAAATGGTTGTTTGTCAAGATTTTATTTCACTAATTGTCTGTCTTACATTTAGGTTGCTTAACTTCTTTTATTTTGAAGTATACTACTTACGGTAGATCAAATGGGACTGAACGAATACACTTAAGAGAACTGTGATAAGGTATAAATGTCAAACTTATTAGAACCTTGAAAAGGAAAAGGCTAAAATGTTGTTTTAAGAGTCACAGTAATCTGGGACTACCTGTTTTTAAAGGTTTCCAATCATCTCTCAGAGGGCTGTCACAACTAGCTCACTGGCAGCTGCTGCTTCTTCTTGTCTCTCCTTCATTTTATGCTACCAGTGCAAAAGATTGCTACTATGTCAGGTTATATTTCTATGCTCTTTTTTCGCACTGTATCAACATTTGGCTCTTTGAAAAGACGGTTATCATCAATATCAGTACATTGAGACAGCTGTGGTTCCAACAAATGCTTTTGTGAGCATAACCATTATTTTGTATCAATCAAAAACTAGGGATAACTTTTGTTAATGAGGCACAATGACCATAACTTTAAAAAATAATTGCAAAACTTGTCTGGATAAGTTGTTATCAAGCAGGCTTGTAAGATTTAATACAGAATTTAGAGACTCTTTTGCTAAAATTGAGCTGAGGACAAAAATTACACAAACTAGACAAGAAAATACACAATAAACTTAGCATTTTAATCATCCTCCATACTCAACAGATAAATGCTAAAACAGCCATAAAACTAGAACAACTAGCTGAGCTGTAATGTGAGACTGGGGAACAACCGTAGCTGCTGGTGGAGATCATGTTCTGGTGCAGATTTCAATAACCTAGAACTTTGCACAGGACTTATTCTTGCACTGGATGCCTTTTCTTCTCTGTGTATCTCACTTCTTTTCATTTTATTGCCAATCTGGTCATGAGTGGAGTTTATGATTCACAGAAATACCTAAGAAACCACAGACGAAAACAAATTTACAGTCCCTGTCAGAGACAAAATTAGCACTGAACCCAAGCAGGAATAGATTCAGTCTGAACTCAGTTTTTCCTTTGAAAGAATGATACTCGCTCTCTCTGTTCTTTGCCATTACACCTCACACAGGACTGTCTCCTCTCACTCTGCACTGGACGTGCAATTTCAGTGTGAAATACAGCCCTTTAATGACACTCCTGAACCTTACCTGTGATCAGGGCCATGGTATTAGCCCAGCGAGAGCGGCACTCGCCTACTTCATCGCTCAGTTCCTCATTTCTGACGCTTTTGGCCGGTATTTCTGTGGAAGCTCCCCAAAATACACATGCAGGCTTGATTGTGTGGGCGCCACCTCGATGATTGCCTATTTAGTGAGTAATTATCCCTGTCTTTCTCACTCTCAGCCAACACAAGCACTGATTGAGTTCCTCTCATTGTGGGTAATGTCTTATTTATCATAAGAGCCCAGTGTGAGTTTTTGCTGAAGAAAAAAGATAGAGCAGGCGTGAAGCGCAGTCATCTGCAGCTGGGGAAGATAAGGGCTACAAAACGAAAAAACACCCAGCAGGTCAATCTAGTCTGGAGATGGCTTGGCATCAGGGAAACAAACACCAAACTCCGTGGAAGGCTTTAAAAAAAAGACTTTGATTTGGTTATATCGTTGATAATTGACAGTGTGGAGAAACCCTGGACAGAGAGCCTCAGACACACAATCACTCCAGTTTCTTTCAGAGGTGATGACAGATTTTTTTTACACAAAAGCATGTCTTTATCAACTTAACTGTTGTGTAAAAATAAAATACGTCCAACTGTAATCAGACCTTGTGAGTGTTGAGGCCTTGGCTGTTTTTTTTTTCCTATTCTACACACAGCCAAACATCTTTGATGCCGCCTCAGCCTGGCCGCTAATCTGTTTCTTTGTGTTTATTAGTAAATCAAAGGTCTAATCAGCTCTGAAGCTGCAGAATAGAGGAGGAGAAGGGGAGAGGAGGAGGAGGAGAGGAGGAGGAATAGGCTATTTTTCAATCTAATGGCCAATTAAGATCAGGCTAAGCGAGGAGGCAGGAGAGCATTGTCTAGTGCAGACCTCACTGAGACTCTAATAAAATGTCAAAATACCACCCCTCTCTGTCTCTCTCTTTCTCTCTTTCTCTCATGCACACAAAAACACTTTGACTCTCAAACCACTCACTTTCTGAATCTCTTTCAATTAGTTCTTGCTTTTCATGCTCTCTGTGTCTAATTTCAATGATAGACAAAATGCAAAACCATCCCTTACTTACAGACTGTACAATTCATCACCTAGGTCAATGTCCTGACACTTCAATATATAATCTTAGTTTGTGTGAATTCTTAACATGTGTGACACCCAGCAGTTATAATTGCAGATTTATCACTTAAGGTCTTTGAGCAGTAGTTTCTGTAGAGGGGTAGTTAAACCTATTAAAGGAGGTTGCATTATTGGTAACAGAGTCTTGACCAAAGAGGCTACAAACGTGGTTAATTTTGATGGTATTTGAATGTATTTAGATTTGCCAGTACACATGATTATCTACACTGCCAGCTCTACACATCCCCACCTTCCTTCCCCAGTCCTGACTCTGATGCGATCTCTGAGGAGGATCAGGGGCAAAACAACTTTGCCCCACCATAACACCACATTGTTGCTTTACACAGCGCAGATGAGGAATGTAAATATCTGGCCTTGGGATGGCAGAATATAAACTACTAAAATAATCTGCATCATAACTTCAATTTAAAGATGGGGTAGGCAGGATCTCAAAAGCGTCAGTTTTTGGGAGAAATCTTGAATGTAAACACTTCCCCTCCCAACCAGTTTTCCCCTCAGCTCCTCCTCTCCCCTCCTTCTCTGCTTCAACAAGCCCCGCCCACAAACAGACGCTCCTGCTCGCTTATATCGTATCAATTAAATTCAGATATAATGCAGATAAATACTTCAGATAATTACAAATGGGGCCCAGTCAACGTTAAAGTAAAAAGCATTAGTGCTACTGTAGATGCTAACAGACTACCAGCAAACACAATGTTTACAGGACTTCTACATCTAGGATAAAGTGACATAGTCCAGGACCCGAGGTAAACAGTTTAGCGGCACTACAACACAGAGCTTGACAAGAAACACTTCTGTTATACACACTTGGCTTACTTTGTTAAAGCGGTTTACCTGTCGAGCTGAAAGGTTAAAGGGTCCGTAAGATCCTGAAGCCTCATCCATTGTTTATGCTTCATTGATGTTGACCCGTCTTCTTAGCTCTTGTCGGGTCTACCTCCTTTTTAAGCGCCTGTTATCCTGCCAGAGTTTCCAGTATTTACTTCATTTTCTTGCTTGTGTTGAGTGCGGGTAGCATGCCTCACAACACGAGGGAGCAGTGTCCACCTCACAACCAATCAAGTCAGGGAGGAGGAGAACGAATTTGTTTACAGTCAGAAAGAGCAGACGTTCAAAAATTTTAAAATATTGGCTACACGGACATAAGAGAACACAACAATACTGTGATATTCCCAAATGTCATCAATAACTAATAGCTGTTGACTAATATTAAACGTTTTTTTGTATTTACACTACAAAAAAAAAAAAAAAAAAAAGCTTCTTCAATGGATTCTTACCTACCCCACCTTTAACCACTAGTCACGAAAGATGGTGCCAACTACTGTTGAGTATTGGCATTTGGTAAAATGGTCGTGGTTCGGGTTTGAATTAGGACCGTGCAGAAAAGTTTTAATTGATATTGAGTATGCCACTCAAAATCTGGTCTTACAAGATATTAGTGTCAGTATATATATATATACTGTATATATATATATATATATATATACTGTATATATATATATATATAATGAAAGTCTGGTGCGTGTTTAACCGACAATTTCCCAAACCATCATCCCAAACACACATTTGTGCTCCTGATACTTTAACATCTGACCCAAACAGCTAATCAAAACGGTTGCCCCCCCCCCCTTAAAAAAAAAAAAAAAAAAGTTTCACACTGACTGAGCTGTTCCATATGATGATTTGGGAGTAAGACCATCATTTATGAAAAGAAGAAAAAGAAAATCCCCCCTTTTTTGCTTTTCTCCCTTACAGCTGTTCCTGCACGCCCACACAAACTGGCTCCCCTCTCATCTCTTTTTATTTAGGGGGACAGAGACAGAAAGAGAAAGGGAGTGAAGGAGAAGGAAAAATGGAGCTATAGATTTGAGCTGCATACTGTATCAATTTTGCCCAGTCTAAATGACCTAAATAAGGAATTCAATACTGCGGGGTCTGAATAGGAAAGCTTAGTCCACATATTTATTGAATCCAGCCTCTTTGTCCAGTGCCAGCGCACTCTGTGGTTTTAGACTCCACTCCAGTGATCCAACGTGGAATGGAAATCCGATCGCCCTCTTTTTCTCACTCTTTCTGTTTTCAGTTTTTTTTTCTTTCACCCAGCTCAGGCTGGACAGATGGAGGGAGGATGATGAAGATAGATAAAAAGAGAGGGAATCAAAAAGAGAGCAAGAGAAAAATGTGCTACCAGTGAGGCTCACAAGGTTGTGTGTGTCTATTTGGGTGATGCCACAAGTGCAACAGAATACAAGGCTTTGAACTGCTCTCCACCATAACTTGACATTGGTTCATATTGATTTTTATGAAATGTTCTCACTTACTTATCTGAGTTGGCTCCGTCCCTGGAATGATTTTTTTTTTTACTCTTTTCTCCGCTGCATGTGCTCGGCCAATCTGAGCAGGAAAAGTTACAAAGCAGTAACAAACTGTCATAATGAATGAGATGCTGTGTTTTAGAGCTGTAATCCAACAAAGGAGATTTTCCTTTGCTGAGCTGGAGTTTGTTTTTGTTTTGTTTTTTTAAATCTATCAAATAAATTAACTCATTTATTTAATTGTTGAGCTGGATAATCTACACATACAGCACTACAGGAACGCATATAGAGTTAGTTTTACCCACCGTACAGCCCATGCAAGAGTTCAGAAAATAAAGTTTCCCAAGTGTCCACTTGAGGCAAACTCAAGCAACCCAGGAGACCCCAGCTGGAGCCCTAACCCATGTTGAAAGTCCACCTGGGACAAAAACTCATTTAAATCTCTACACCTCATTACTTTATTTGTAACAACTGCTAAGAGTCATGCATAGTTGTGCACTTTTTTTACTTTGACTTAAATTTATTGAACCGGTAAGGCCTCATTGTGATTAAAAAACTGTTCTGCAAGCGTGTCCAGGTCAAGTTTAGAAATAGCGTATTTTAATAAATGACCAGTCTTTGAGTGCATCTCAAAATACAGAATATTGTAAAAAAATCTCCATATATCAGGCATATTTTATAACAGTCTTATATTCATGACATGTACAGTGAAATATTTCATGCTTTTTTTTAACTAATGGTAATGGCTTAAGCTTATAGTCCATGAAAGTCAGAAACCCATCTTAAAGTATTGGACTATTTATAGTGATCAGGTCATGGATTAAAATGCTCCTATGCTCACCCCTTCTGTCAGTAAGGTGATGGTGGCCTTTGAGGACAAAAAGCTCCTGTTGTGCATGATAAGTAAGATCCTTTATTTGTCAAATTTTTAACCATTAAAAAATATTTTGGAATCAACAAGTACTCTCTTTTCTTTATCTTCTAACTAGTGCATTCCCTGCAGACACTCATTAGCGGCAAAGATGTGTATGCTACCAGTTCGCTTGTTCATGGTGGCTCTTAGAAAAATGACCTACACCTATTGTGGACATGAAAGGCTCATTATTTCTTCAAAAACACACCAAAAAGAGAATTATTATTATTATTATTATTCAGGTGATGCTACATAAATTAAAGAAATAAAGACTATGATAATCCGTTTTTATCAAGTCTGTTCTGCTAATGTTGCTTAACTCTACACAGTTCCCCTTTAAGTTAGCTATCTTAGTTAGCTGTGCAACTTCAGTTGGCAAACCTTACACTGTCATTATACTATGCTACTTTCTCATCTAATAATAATATTGAAAAAAAACTCAATCCATACATTAGATAAAGATTAATCTTCAATGGTAACACAACCCAGTTCATATCACCATGAAACTGTTGCACTGAGCACCATCAACAGGCACCGTTATGCCTCCATTTGTTGTGTTTTTCTTGTGCATGTGTCTCTCCATTTTACCATTTTCATCATTTCTATATTTGCAGCACATTTATGCCTTTTTAAAACCTTTTTCCAAACTTAAAAATAAAATTGTAGTACGGTTCCACTGTTGCGGCTGTTTTGGACTTTTAATGTGTCTCTAAATGAAGATTGCTGTGGCTTTTATTGGTCGGTTAACCTTGTGGGACTCCATACATTGGCTGATATGAATGGAGTCAGATCACTGAATGTGGGGCTTAATCATTGCACAAACAAATTTTACAGTTTCAGCAGAAATACAGCATAAATACAATGTCAACTTGAAAATTAAAACTATCAAAATGATACCTGGAAAACAAGTGATTCTTAGATGACTGTAACAAAGGAGGTCATCCTTGTGTGTCCTTCTCTTTATATGTGTGTCAGTGTGTGTGTGTCTGTGTGTGACCTTTTTAAGATCCGGCCAAACTGCTAAACACACTCCCTCGGTGCCTGTCATTTACAGGTTGGCTATCGACATCTTACAGTCAGAGCTCAGGGGATCGACACACACATGCCAGCGTCATACACACATATGGGATCCACATCAACACCCACACATACTAAGACACAGACACATGCAGTAAGTAGCGACACAGAGCCCACAGACAAAGGATAAAGCCATCAGGATCAGTTGATGTAAACATGCCATTTCTGCCGCGGCTTACATGTGGAACTGATTTCTGCTGAAATGTCGTCTAAGTTTAGATCGCTAAAATACGCTCCTATTGTGTCTGGTGGACGTAGGATCAGGAGAAAAGCTTTGCTTTGCATCCAGACATCTGCTTTGGGTCTTTTTTTTGGTTTAGAGAGGCATGCAAATCAATAACTGCATTTACTTCACCAGAGCCTGTTCAATGTTACTCACTGCCAAGCTCACGCAATCAAAGAATATGAGGACAGCTGATCCCTGCTGCAGCTACAGGCCACTACATGTCACAGTGTGTCAAAAGAACAATGGGAATCACTGCTGTCATTTCCCCAGGCTTTGGCCTCTCCTCGTTGTGTCTTTAGCCCAGGCTCACATGTAAACATTCCCCCCCTCGTGTGGTCAACGTCTCTGCTTGCCAGCATCACCTTAGCATAGAAGTGATCATGAAACGTACGCCCACATACGCCAGACTGTTAGAATAGCTTAAGGGGGTAATTTTGCAAGAAAACCTCACATAAGCTCCTTATCACAACACATTAAGAGGAGAAGGGGAGGGGAGCACTAGTGTCAGCTGTCCGGCCCTGTTGGAGACGGAGAGCAGGGCTGGATGTGACAGGTCAGTGAACAACACTAGCCAAAGGCTGAGGAGGGCGAGTGGAGACATACGCTGCTTTTATATCCTTCCTTAAACCTCTGACTTAAAGAGTGCAGACTGTCCCCTGATACAGTTTTGGGTACTGTAGGCATGCTGGCTTTCCACAAATATGATAACAGGGTACCCCTGAGCACTAAAGTGCAGAAAAGCTGATCACTATATAATACTAACAGCAGTAATATAATGAAGACTGTACCATGTAAGAGATTTATAAACATAGCTTTAAAAAGTGTAACACAACAGGCTGCATGATTAGCGCCTAATGGCTGCAGAACATCGTTGTTTTTGGTTTTGGTATGATCAGACAGTGTGTGTCATGCCCCTAAAAGCCAGCCAGTATTCTCCCACAACAAACATTGTAGCAAAAGAATGGGTGAAATTATTGTGGGAACTCTTATGTAGTGATTAAAAGGGTTCATCTTTGTCCTAACACATTCTTGGTTTGTGATGTGCACTCGAGTTAAGAGGAAGTATTCACAGTCTTAAATATAGAGTTCAAAAGTTTGCTACCTCTGAGTTTTAAAGTTTTTCTGTTTAGTATAAAAGCCCAAGAAGCAGAGATGAATATGAAAGTTAAGACTTGGGGCTCTATTTTCGTTCGCGCCGGTGAGGCGGCGGAGGGCGGCGAGCCCCGCGCAGTTGTATTTTCGTCTGGCGGAGCCCGACGTAAGGCGAGTTTGGTATTTTCGTGGACTGAGTCGCACGGAGGCGCGCCGAGATCCGCCAAGCTGGGCGTGGTGGCGTGGCAGGGGGAGGTGTTGACAGAATCAGCTGGCGCAGTGACATTTTCGTGCTCGCCACTGGCGTGTAACGTGCGCTGAAAGCTCGCTGATTCAAACCTGGTCAGCTTTCAGCGCAAGGCGGAACGCAGCTGGTCCAGTAGTATTTTGGTAGACCGGCGGCGTATCGACATACGTCACTGATGCCTCACCGGCAGGTTTCCACAGTGTCAGGCATGATCAACAACTATTAATCTGAGTCAGCACATACATTTAGATCTATATCGATATATTCTGATCTATATCTGATCTGATGAGCGCGTTTGGCACGCGTTTGGACACACAACCTGACCGAATCAATACAGCTGAAACTGCATCAAATTAAATTAAATATCTAGTAAATAAACACACATGATGAAGTTAACAAGATATGTAATGTGTCTCCCTCCTTTTCTTTCTTCCTCTTATTTCTCGCACAGCTCGACCTGGACACGTCTCCGTGTCCTCTGTCCGTCTTCCTGCTGCTGCTGCGGCTGAACAGATGATTTGTTTCAGTGCTCAGATGCGTTATCTACTGTAAGCCGACATACGGATATTATAATATTCAGTTTTGTGAGCCAAATTTATTTTATATGCCAACATCTATGAAAGAAAGAGCCAGGCCACGGAGCGCGATGCGTCATTTACGCACAGATGGTTCCGATTTTAATGCCTTTTTGGAGTTTATGTTGTGATCTGTGCGCTCAACCCACCTTTGTCACGTGAGGTTTGAATATATGCAACTTTATGTGAGTGTCTTTATTTGTGGAAAAGGGTGTTTGTCTTACCAGTGGGTCCAACATTACGCACACCAAATCCATCTGTGCTCAGATGAGAGAGTGTGGAGGACACTTGTTGAGCAGCTGCCCTCTGTCGCCATCGTGTGGCATAACCGTCTTCAGACATCTCTTGATCTCTTTGACTTCTTCATGAAAATAGTAATACGCCTCGCCTGTGGCGGATTTAAAGGCGAGGAGAGGAGCTAATGTGATTGGTGAAAACAGGTCTCGGCTGTGTTAAACCCCCTATACGTCTCTCTCCTCCCCGTCTATGATTTATGCTGCCGGGAGGAGCTGAGTTAGGGAGGGGGGATACTTACGCCGGGCTGCGCGGCTCACCAAAATACCAAAATGTGCTTGGGAACGCCTTGTCAGCGCGGCGGATCTGATTGACTCTGCGCTTGCGGCACGTCTCCGGCGAGGCACCAAAATAGAGCCCTTTAGCTCTATTCTAGGACTGCCTCTGAACTTACAATAATAATAATAATGTCAAAAGCACAATCACAGATAACATAAAACGGATTATTGATGAAAATAAAAGGTTATCACAAATTAAGTATATGTAAAAGCAGCAAAGTCTTGTGGAGCTGTATGTTAAACCATGGTTTTGCCTATAGACAGGGAGTGACAGTGTGTAAACCTACTTACTAACACCTGCTGAGGTGGCTGATATAAAACCATTTCTACCAAACTTGTGCCTTTCGTTGAAACGGGTTTTAAACAGTTGTCCACTGTAGTCACCACTGTGGATGGTTGAGTTATATCAGGGCCATGTCTCTCACATTCCCAGTCTTGTTACTTTGACTGTTCATATGGTCCCATAATGTAGATGTTTTTTTTTTATGTTTGTTTGTTTGTTTTTTTGCTATTAAGGTGAATGTATGAACCTCAAGTTTCAAGTTTTATTTGTCACATGCCTAAATGTACAGGTACAGTGGCAGTGAAATGAAAGTGACGTCTGCGATTGTGCCAAAGAAACAGAATAATAATAATGAGAAGAAGAAAATCAAATAATATATAGAAAGAGATCAAATAAAAATAGAAATAAGATAAAATAAAATAAAGATAAAAATAAGATAAAGATAAATATCCACTCCTATATATATCCTATGTACAAACAACCGTAAAAATAAAAATAAAATAAAATAATTTAAAAAATAAATAAATAAATATTGACTCCTATGTACCAAGAAAACGAGGTAACAGAGGTAAACAGGTAAAGTGACCAGTGAGTTATCAGTGAGTTATCTTCTGTAGTACAGTCTGTTCAGAATCCTGAATCCTGAATCATGTTTTGAATTTGAACGGATTAAACAAGCTCAAAAAGAGAGGAACATTGTGTTTTCTCTCCTTCTCTTTTTCTTGCCCTTTCATTGACTAAGAAAACACATGATCTCCCTCACTTTAAATCCTTACATATGCTTTTGGTCAATTATGGCTTTACAGGCATGCAGGCAAAGCAGATCATTGAGCAATCCCTGACTCTACTCAGGACAGTAAGTCTCTGTATCAACTGAGAAATCATTAAACATTAAAAATGAATCATTGCAGCATTCACCAGCCATGCATCTTGGGAGCCCAGCAGCAAATTCATTGTGCAGTAGTCCAGTTATTCTGGATATGTTTTCATCAACATCTCGAAAGTGTTTCTTTTGTAATATATGTCTTTTGTTTTGTTGTTCTGCTGTTGTGTTTATGTTCCTGTTGCAGTAAGAGAATACCATCGATGAAAATGGAAATAAAATGGCCTTATCGTTACTTGACTTCTTGAAGGAGGTTGTAGGAGTGGGTCCTAACCTGAAACTGGTCTGCAGTGGGTCAGAAGTCACAAGAGAAGCCAGAAGTCTATTTAGAGACAGTAATATGCGGTTATGCATGAAGTGGAACATCCAGAGATGTATCTCACAGAATCTAAGATCTAGATCTCAGTTTCTAACTCAACTTTTGGGTTCATATTGGCCTTTATAGAAGATATGCTAATGTGAGATTAAGAAAAACTTTGAAGGCAAGGATCTAGGATTATATTGACATGATGTGGACTGCATTTTAAGACGAAAGTTCAACTTATTAAAGCTTCTCTCTCCTTGAAAAGCTGCTGCCAAGGTGCCCTTGAGCAACAATCAATCCCCTGCTGTTCCAGCGGTTCTATTTGATGTCCCAAAAACTTAAACCATGGTGACTGTGGAAGAGATTTTTAGTTTGAGCTTCAACATTTATGTCTTTGAAATGTTCCTGTTAAAAATACCTGTTTCCATATTTAGTGCCCCTGTTACTCTAGATCAGGGGTCGGCAACCTTAAACACTCAAAGAGCCACTTGGACCAGTTTCCCACATAAAAGAAAACACAGGGAGCCACAAAACCTCTTTGACATCTAAAATGAAGATAACATTGCATTTATCTTTTTTTTTACCTTTATACAAAGTATATAAAAAACTGTAGCGAGTTGCATTTATGAAATAAATGAACTATTTCGGCGAGTGTCTGTCTTCTTCTGTAGTTAAACCGCAAGATATCAAAATCTACCCGGATACAGCAATGCTGCTTTTTGATTGGCTGTTCAGTAGATATACTTTATTTGATTGGCTTGTGCGTGGCACGCAGCTTCTGAACTCTCGGAGAAACTCAGTTGATTTCCCCCAGTCCCATAGTTGAAGAAGTGCAACTTGGTGGACATCACCGTGTTCATTTAAATGCGTGAGAAATACAATGTGTGGTGTGTGAGCGTGTGAACGAGTGGGAATGCGTGTGTCATACGCTGAATGCGTGAGACTTGAGAGCCCTGTACTCACGCATCATCGATGTACTCCCGAGCCATGCAAAACGGTCTTTGCAAATGTTGCACTGAACGCCTTCCTTTTCAGTCTTGGTGAAGTTTTCCCACACCACTGATGTTTTAGGTCGGGATTTGGGTTGGGTTGTGTCCATGTTTTTCTCAGCCGCTGCCTCGGCCATGGCTGTTTCTTTTCTGTGCGTCCTGCTGATGTTTACACGCCGGTGTCCATGGACATATATAAAGACCCGACGAATCGATTACAGAATGTGTTGGCAACGGATTTTTTCGTCACGACGAATCTACTTAATCGATTCGTTGTTGCAGCCTTAATAGTTTATTTAATGTTACAAGAGCATTATAATCTTTGAATTTAGAATTACAAAAAAAAATAATAATCATAATAATAATAAAATAAAATGCAATTAAGTATTTATTATTTATTTTCCAAATCCATTGGGAGCCGCAGCTTAGGGAAGAAAGAGCCGCATGCGGCTCCAGAGCCGCGGGTTGCCGACCCCTGCTCTAGATAATGTTGGTATCGCTGTTTACAAGTTTGAGTGGATGAATCAAATATTAAACTTTCATCAACTTTCTCATCCTTTTTCTTAAGTAGACGTGATCTGGTCAGTTGATAACCTGCAGACTGATAAAACAGTGAAGAAAGGTGCTCTTTAAGTATGAAAAATACCCTGTGAAGCCTATGAAAACTTTTCACTTGCTCAGTTTTATTATTACTTTTTATTATTAGTGTGTGGGCAATGACCTTTTTACCTTAGTAGATCAGCAGAGCTGTATTGCATGGGCTTATTTATTTTTGATAAATGATGCTGGATGGATAAGTGTAAAGAGAGAAAACATATTGATTAAAAGTCATTACTAAAATGTAATGATTAATTATTGACTAGAACTAGACTAAAATATTTTGACATTTGACTGAAATCAAAAGTGACGCCTCCGCATGACCTTTGAAGGCAAATAATCAGCAACATATTTGGAAATGTTTGTGTTGTAGTTTTGAAAGCCTGTAATGGCTGTAAAGGAGTGACTATCAAACCAGATGACTGACTATATATATATATATATATATATATATCAGTGGCGATTGCTCTAAGACTGCAAGGGAAGCTCGGCTTCCCTTAAAATGTCACCCCCCCAAAAAAAGAAAAAGTGGTGAAATACGTACTGCTGTGTGTACATTTCATTAACTAAATACGCACTAGAAAGCCTTCAACTTTTGTTCAGACACTGTGATAAGAAGCTGATAATCACAGGTAACCGGCATAACTTCGTTCTCATTCATCCTCGCAGCGCCTCAGCGCTTCAAACAGTCGGACGCTGGGCTTCTGCTGACTTCAATGTGGAAGCTTAAAGTGGGTTGTTCCAGCAGCGAAACTAGACGCTCATTGGATAAATGCTGGGCTTTGTCCCGCCCAATGGAAGCTAAGCTTCACTGGAGTTCTATGGCGAGAGGGCGGTCCCAACTTTCTCCCGGACTCCAAGCTTCTGCATTCATGATTGGATGAGCTGTCTGAGGCGAAATCCTTTTTTGATTGACAGCTAAACAAGCGAATCAGCGATCTTGAAGAGTAAAACATCTACCAGAGCATTTTCCAAGTCATTCATTCCGTTGTTCTTAACTGCTCCAGAGACTTTACCGATCCTCAGCGACTTTTGTCTTTGTTAAAAACGACTGCCGTTGTGTTTGGCGACTCTGTTCTGTTACATACTAATAAACAAATACAATTATGATGTAGGCCAGAAAAATGAGCTTCCCCTCCTTGAAAGACCAGCAGCCGCCACTGATATATATATATATTTTTTTTCCATTTCAGTCAGGTAAAATTGACACTTGCAAGTGCATTTGTGTTTCAGAAGTTAAGTTATTTTCTACACAGCACTCAAAGTGCACTGACAACCATCTGACTTTGCGGGTGTTTTTGCACTTTGGTACTGAGCGATGGAAACGTCTACCTGCATTGGTTTTGCATCGAGAGTAGGCGGTGCTAGCAGGGAAATGCACTTAGTGGACACAGGCCCTAAGAGAGCTGATACTGTACCATGTTCACCAGCTTTCTCCTGCTCCACCTGAAAATCATGTCACAGATTATTAAAACCCAGGAAAGTGTTTGACCTTTGTTTTTCAAAAGTGATGGATTCTCAAAAAAGACAAATTTTGAGAAAAAATAAGTTTGAGTGTGCACCAAGTAAATAATACAATAAGCAGAAATGTTTTCTGTCAGGAAAAAAAGACAATCATTAAGAGTCTTTACAAGTTCTCTGACAGCTTGAACTGAACAAAGCTACAAAATGTACCTGTTCAAGTGTAAACAGTAGAGTCTGTAAATGTATAATCATCCCATAGGTCAGTGTAGACAGGAGTATCTGCACACAGACAAAAACTACAAATGAGAACAAGACAATTCATCATCTACACATGGTCACATATTTACATGTGTCATAAAGCGAGGCTTTATTCCGCTCAGATATGCACCATACACATACGAATTGTTGCTCCAGGTGTGTGTTTATGAGTAGATTAGGGTTTGTCGTTCATGTGCACTTTAGTTGCAAGTTGAGTTGCTTTGCTCTTCCATTTCTTGCCACAAATAATGCATTTTATGTTGGGAACACAGAGGCTAATTGAGATGTAAGATTCACACCACAGAGCAGTAGATGGGAATGCATAATGAAACATGGAGCTGGATTGTATGCTAAATATAATGACAGAGGTGAGGCTGCAGATCACATCGAATATGAGGCAAGCACCGTCTTCATCTGCTAGCCTCCCACACACATACACCAACACACACACACACACACACACACACACACACACACACACACACACACACACACACACATATAATACACAGGTGAATGTGTGCGCTAAGACACACACTGTATATGAAGCTGATGCACATGCACGGCTGCAGTCAAATACACAGTAGAAGACCAAACACACACAGTGTGAATGCATGCAGGAGCAGGCAGAGGTTTTCTGTTGTTGTGTACTGCTACACACACACGATCAAGAACACACACACACTCACACACAAGCGCAGGTCAGAGAGTCCCGGTGGCGTAGAAACTGGCAGGCATCCTTCTACTGTGCTCCAACAATCCAGCAGGCTTTTCTTTACCACATTGCCAACATGCACACGCACGCACAGACACACACACAGTTGCACAGACACACACAACCCATTGCTTTCCTTTTCTCTTCTCCAATCATCCATTATTCCAAGCCCTCACAGGCATTACAGACAATGAGAAGTTGAATGGGAGAAAGTGAAGCTAATTTGTGGACATGTGCTTTGTTATTGTTTCAATAAAAATTCCCTATGAACACGACAATTACATAAGTACAACAAAGAGGCTTTTGGCGAAGCCTCAATCATGTCTCCCATACAGACGTCCCTTCAGATATTCTGAAATGGATCATTAGCTAGAATATCTCCAAATAAATCAAAAACTTTTTTGTGATTCTTTTTGATGTCTGGCTGGTGGAAAGAGGAAGAACAATCATGTTTGATGGAAACTTCAAACTAAGTTTGGAGGATGAGTCGCTTGTTCTGGAAAAACACATTTATGTTTGACATGTCTACACGATTTAGTCACTGTGAACAATGACGTTTATGCCATGCACCATTAATGTCTGATGAATCAGTGTTAATTTTTATTTCTGTTAATTTTCTATTGGACTAAATGACAAAACTATTAAAGGGGGTTATTTAGACATACCAACTGTCCTATTGTGAACTTCAACCATCCATTAGTCTCTTATTTTAGCTCATTGAAGAAGTGACCGAAAATAAGATGGACAACATAACTGTTCATTAAGGGTCAGGGAAAATTATTTTAGCTCTCACTTATACCTGGCTTTTATTTAGGCCATAAAGTCCATCTCCTGATTCTGGTCATCTGATAAACATGGATCAAACTGTGAAATTAAAACACCAGTCAAATTAAGTTTTACTCTGAGATGGTTTCTGACTTAACAGTGAGTTATTCTCATGCTGACCTCAGTGCAAGTGCTATTTTTTGGACAGATTTATTTAATTTATAAATTTCTGATAGGTCATAACCCATAAGCAATAGTTATTAACTGTACAGGGTAATGCTAGAGGCAACCTGAACACTCCATCAGCTGCATGATTTGCTGCTCAAAACTTGTTCAGTTTATTTGTACTGGTGTCTATGAAAACCCTCATTTAGCCTCTGCCTGAAACACTTTGATTTGGCTGCTTTTCTTGTGATATAGAGTGAGACACGGCCCATGAGTGTTACTTTTCACACAGTTTGCAGCCATCAAACAACCCAAAAGTACTTCCTTTACAGGAAACCTGTGAGTCTTGCCACTTTCACCCACTAAGCTTCCCATTTAGCCACATTGACATATGTTAGCTAGCTACATTAGCTGCTGTTATGTTACTTAGTTTGTGGTTCCCAACCACCAACCACCAGAGAGTTATTGTAGCGAGAGCAGCTTCAGATTTTAGTCAGAGTCGAGCTGTAAACCAGGTCTGACTGGCCTTTATTGACAAAGAGTCATCAGTGAAGTGTTGAGTATAAACAGCTACAGTGTGGATCTACATGCTGGATCAGTAGAGTGCAAAGCAAAGGAAAAAGACCAGCAGTGAAACAGACTTCCAAGTTCCTGTGTGGGTGAGTCTTTGACTGGGTGGGCCTGTCCTTTAGTGCTGTCCTAATAGGATAGCATGGCATGGCATCATGTTGGAGCCAAGTTTCAAATGAGCCATTCAGAGAAGCCAGAAAATACAGCTTAATGAAACAGCTGTTTTATGTGGGTGAATATACCGACCTATACACCATGCTGTCATCCATGTAGTTTAGGATATGCCATAGTTTAATACGGATATCCAACTTTTAGGATTATGTGGGTGCATTAAAATATAAGTCAGTATTGAAGATCGTAGTTTCATGTTGATGTAATTTGTAAATCAGCATTAAGAAATATCAGCATCATGTGTGCACTACAAACTTGTTAAACTGTGGTACTTTTTTTTCATCTTCCAATAAATAAAGTATTTGTGTATTGAGTTGGCAGCTGAGAAATATGCAGGACATGTAAAGCATGTAAAGTACATGCCAAATTGTTTATAATGGGACTTCATTATCTTATCATATTGGCTTCATTCTTAACATCTTAATAATTTTCTTCTTTGATGTGGCCCTCATATTCTGTTGTCTTGGCACACATCTATTGAAATATATAACAGTCTTAAGTTGATCATGGTTTGTTATTGACTCAATGGAAAATCATATTTTTGTTGGCAGATTGCAACCAGTCAGTGCATTTGCACCACCAGTCAATCATACTTGTCACCAAACAAAGTAAATATCTGCATGAAATTAGAGCAGCTGGTTTTATTT
Source organism: Xyrichtys novacula (assembly GCA_962446985.1). Classification (NCBI taxonomy): domain Eukaryota; kingdom Metazoa; phylum Chordata; class Actinopteri; order Labriformes; family Labridae; genus Xyrichtys; species Xyrichtys novacula. The sequence continues at coordinate 15,930,052 of OY660874.1, read as the reverse complement.
GCTGGAGTGTGCAACCTGAATCCCACAAAGTCCAAAGTAGGCCACTGTGTTCAGCAATGTTTTTGCTCCGTCTGCTCCTAATTAGGTTGGTGACCACTTGACCACATCATGCAGGAACTTAGAGTGCATTGTATTTTCCTCCAGCTCTTAGCTCATGCATCCAGAAACAGTCTTGGTCTATCTAACTAACCGCTGGTGTGTCTTTCTTTGATGTATCCAAATCACTGCATTAATTTCAAAAGTGATGAGTGATGATCGAAACTACAAAGAAAGTTTGGGCTGTTGACGTGGACTCAAAGTCCACACCATAATTGTAATTTAAAAGTTTACACTCTTTTACCCAGTTCTTATCATTAATTTGACCCACATCTGCACGGACTGGGTCACTTTCAGCCCTCCTTTCCCTCCCTCTCTCCCTCCACACACACACAGCATTCTGGGCCGGGCAGCTCCTGGCTTCCACTTCAGGGTTTTGGCTGTATCCCTTGCACCGTGTGACACACACACACACACACACACACACACACACACACACACACACACACACACACACACACACACACACACACGCCTCTCTCTTATGCTCTAAGATCCTGTTCATCAGCCTTTATTGTCCCAATCAAAGCCTTGCCTCCCTGACCGCCTTTAATATTCAACACTGCAAGATGGTACATGAGCCGTTTGTCTCAGTCTACATACCCCGCTAAAGGAGGACGTGTGTGTGTGTGTTTGCATGTTGGTGTGTGTGGGCACGCGAGCTTCCACACAAAGTGGAGCTGGATAGCTGCAAGTTGCCCCCGACACCAAACTTAATTCTCCGAAGCGAGGCTGGGGATAAATATTTCAAGGTCATTCTGTTTGCTCTCTGTTGTCTTGTTCCGGGAGCGCTGACTATAATAGGAATATATGCATGCCTAACTAGAGGCTTTAGAAGAGAATTACACCGCCTGCTGCTCGCTCTCTGCCTATAGGCACGGGCCAACAGATGAAAGATGACTGACAAAGATGCTGCAGTGGACAGAGTACCATATGTCTCTTTGTGGACTGTCTCCACATCAGGACTGTTATCCTAAGATATGTGTTTATAGTGATGTAGCTGCACATGCAATGACCTCACTGATATTCAGCACTTTATTAAAGGTTATTACAAACTACACTGACCAGTACCAGCTTGGGTAGTATACCCAAAACAGCGTCTTGCATAGCTTTGGACATTCCGTCATTCCCTTTTTAACTTCTTTCCTAGGGATGCACAGTTTATATAAATTATGTATGAAATAAAGGGAATATTTTTGGCCTGGTGCTGCCAGACAAACACCTTGATGACTGGGGCAAAAAAACTTTCAATCGATTATTTATTGATTAATTTTTCTGAGGGGCAATGGTAACTGTCATAAAAGTGTCTCTGGAAGCTTTTGTACAGACCAAGAACCAACCACCATGTGACGTAGTGTTTAAACAGCATCATATTGCAAAAAAACAAAAAAATCAATGTATTGACCTGTGGCTGTCAAAGTTATTGTTTCGTGTAAATATATTATGTGAAAAGCATAAAAGCACACACACCGCCCTGCATGTTTTGGATGTTTCCCTGCTGCAACACACCTGATTCAAATGATCAGCTCGTTAATTACAGAGCTTGATAACGAGCTGATCATTTGAATCAGGTGTGTTGGAGCAGAGAAACATCCAAAACAATCAGGACAGGAGGGGCTTGAGGACTGGATTGAGAACCACTGTCCTAAAGTGTCCTCAGACAAGACACTTGGCCTTTAGGACAAACATTCATAAAGGCTCCTCACTGGGCCTCAAAGAAATGTGTGACTCAATTTAGAGTGGAGTACAAATGAACACACTTAAAACTGAAAGCCCCAACCACACACTGAGTGGCCTCATTTGCAGTGATTACAACTCTCTGCCCTCCGCCCTTTATTCTCCCTTAAACAAAACCGTTTCATCAATACAAGTTTGAAAATGTTTCACATTTCCTGCAGAGGTTAGGATAAGGCAAAAAAGGGGGCAAGAATGCTAACGAAGCGTGGTCAAAGTGCGAGCAGGGAGAGACTTTTCATCTTGGCGGGAGATGTAAAGTAATGAAGTTGACACCAGTGTCCACCCCATTAGGCTGGGCCTGCATGGACCATTACAGGCGGGGTGAGAGGACAGCCCAGAGCCAGAGGACCCCGCGGAATACAGACACACACACAAACACAGATACACATGAAAAAAGCTTTACACACATGAAATAATGAAAATGTACAGCATGTCCACACTTCCCATTTTTTTTCCTAAGGGGTTTGGCTACACTTACACACCAACACAGTTAGATGTGTGTTTATGGATGTGTGTGTTGTTCCCCTCTGAATAGGAAACAGAGATTGTTACACGGTGCATCCCAGCAGTTTGTTTTCCCTAATATGTGCACTTCGAACAGGCTTCCTCTGTGTTGTGTTGTGTTTGTAAGGACACACTTTGGGGCTGTCTGTGAGCAATTTTAATACTCAGAGCAACAGCACAAATAAAAAAAATGACCAGGGTTAACCTCAATGCACTTGTAGCAAGCAAACTTCTCAGCTATGCACTTAAGCAAAGCTTGGCACGCTGCTTCCACATCTGTCAACAGGTTTGAGGGGCACTCATGTTGGACCGGTCTTTGAGTTTGGTAAGGAAGTCGTCACAGGGCACAGTCAGGTGTGTGTGTGTGTGTGTGTGTGCGCGCACTTTCCTACCTATACAAGAGGGGAACTTAGCGTTGTAACACTTTCACCAAGAGGGGACCGCATAGCCAACAGGGGACATTTTTTTAGGTCCCCTCTTGGTCATGCTTTAAATCTGGTGAAGTTTTGTTTTATTTTATTTTAGTGTGTGTGTGTGTGTGTGTGTGTGTGTGTGTGTGTGTGTGTGTGTGTGTGTGTGTGTGTGTGTGTGTGTGTGTGCTTGAATGCTCCTGATTGGGAGCAATAGTGGGCAGTGTGTAGTCCTTGGCAACACTATCCTGTGCAGACTCATCGGCTCACATGCTGAAGTCGTGAGAGGTGCTCTTTGTGTGTTCTCTGTGTTGGTTGGCGTCATGTGAAGCCCAGCCTGATGGGGGATTTTGTTTTTCCTTTTCAGTGGCATTTTTGAAACTGGTTTCTTTAGACCGGCCTGGTTGGTCCCTCCAAACCATTTGGGTTTGTTTTCCTGGTTCCTTGTGGCTTTTCGACTGTTAGTGTACTCTCCTGAGTCTCCTGGTTGTGTTAGTTATTTGTCAGCTGCTCAGCAGTGGTTTGGTTCCCTTTGTTACCTGCACAACCTGATTTGTTTAGAGGCACGTCTTTGTATTGATCTTGTTTATTTCTTTTGTCGTAGTTCCCTAACCCATTGATCAATTCAGTGATTTTAGTGGTCACTCCTTTGGAATAACTTTTAAGACCCCATGGTCCGCATGTGCATCCTAATTCCTCATCTCTATCTTGAAAGCTCCATGCTGATATGCTTGTCTCTGATCTGAGAAGAATCGAACCAGTTAGCATAGTTTGTATAAAAAGAGGTGGTGGTGCATGCCCATCGCATAAATATTTTGTTGCTTTGTTTGGCCAGTGATAAATGTGATGGAAAGAACTCTTGTTGAACTGCTCTCCGGGTTATATTTTGAAAGGTGCTGACCTTCTCAAACACCATCTATGGAGTGTTATATGAATGGATGTGAAATATATTTGATGCTATGCATATGTGAAACAGACCATGTGGCGTGTCAGGTGAGGACACAGTTCAACCATTTATTAAATCAAACTCCAGCACTCTGTCCTGTCCTGTCCATGTCAGGGTTTTTTCATGTTTTTTTTACTGATGGAGCTCCACTTACATCACCAGAGAGTCCTGTTTTTCTGAAGTTCAGTTTCAGTCTAATTGCAAAAACAAATTGATTTATTTTGAACATGTAAAAGGACATGAAAAAGGGCTTTTTGCAACATCATCTCGACTGAAGGACTGTTGTACATCTAAAGGTAAGGCAGACAAAAACATTCATCAGGAGCAACATGTAAAATTGTAATAACAAAAATGTATTAACAAGGTCATTTTGTCACTTTGCGCTTCCAGTGCCCAGCATAAGTCAGTACATCCTTTATTTAAAGTAATGCATTACTCAATATCTAGATGAGCAAGTACAATCTCAAAAGTTTTGACAAATTTGAGTTTAACATAGCATTTTATTTACCATAAGATGAAAATGAGGGTGATATGCTAACTAAAATTTAGCTTAGCTCCCAGAAATTTGGTTAGGGTGTACTCATTTCTGCATCCTAATTTTAAATTAAAAAAAAAAAACTTTTTCTGTATGCAACTTAAAAAAATCTTGTTTGCAATCAATGGACTACATTTGAGGGAGTATTTTGTCGTATAGTCTGCTAAAAAAAAGTTCGATTTTGAAAGGAAACCAAAGGTTTTCTGACAACTCTGAAGGGGTGTGTCTTTTATGCTGAGCACTGTATAAGTTCAGTAACATCCACTTCAGAAAGAAGCCTGGATGGACTTAAAAGTGCATGACAATTGATGATATTTGTATTAGAGCTATTCAATGTTTTTTGTGTTTGGTGTGACATTACAGAACTGAATCCTAAAGGTGTTTCTTGTGCATCCTGCAGTTTTGGAACTGAAAACTACCAACTGCAACACAGTTTTTCAGTGTAAATGTACAAAAACATAATGATAGCAGAGCTTAGTTATGGTGTGATGGCAGAATCATGACGCAAAGAAGCTAATATGTTGAGAAAACTAAATAAAAAATGGAGAACTGTTAAAACTATCTCCTAAGAACCAAAAGGCTGTACTTAAATCTCACCAACACTCCTTCTATATTAACAATACCCTGCATATAATAGTCTTCACACTTGTCAACTGACATGTATAATCCCTGAGTGTGTCCTGTATCTATGCATATGTGCAGCCTTCCTGAATGACTACTGTGTAGCAGCAGGAATGTCATTGCAAATGTGTGTGTATGTATATATGTGTGTGTGTGTGTGTGTGTGTGTGTGTGTGTGTGTGTGTGTGTGTAGGAACGATCTGGAGGCAGCCTCCGTTCTCCCGCTCAGCCTGTCAGGGAAATATAATTTGCGCCTTCAGTGCTTTTCACCTGGCTCATATGCGGCATGCAAATTTATTTCTCTAATAATCCGAGTGCGCGACGGCCCTCCTCCAGGATTAATGACAGCATTCCCGGGGCCTCGCCTCCACCCTGGACCGCCGGAATATTACCACCATGCACCCCCTCCACCACACACACCCTGACATGGAAAAATTGTGTTAGTTCTACACAGAAAAACGCTGGGGTATTTGTCCTGCTAGACAATATAATGGGCTGGTGCATCATCAGATTGCAATGTCATTTCAAAAAACCTTGAATACAAATAATGGGGAGAAGAGGGGATGGGTGTGGGGAAGGCGGGGAGGATAGATGGTGCGTTTTCTAATCCAGTGGGCTAGTTATCCTTCATTTCAGGTAGAGTGGTGTTGCTGTGACACACACACAGAAGGAAAACACAGCGCTCCGTTATTCAAATGAAGTGTGCCGCATTGTGCAGAGCTTGCTGCTTTCCCGGGACACATCCCTTTTCTTCCCCTCTTCCACCGTTAATTAATCTTAGAGATCTTTTTTAGCATCCCTGCCTCTCTCTCAGCCCTCCCCGGCCCCGGTTCTCTGGCTTTTTCTAAGCAAACAGTATGAAATATGGATATGGGAGAAGTATTAATTATAACCCCATGTGTGGGTGGTGTAGATCTGTGTGCGCGTGTTAGGAAGAGAGAGGCGAGAGAGAGAGAGGGAGAGGGAGAGAGGAGGAAACAATGTGCCAGCGCCACCACCCACCGCCTGGATCTGTCACAAGAGGCTGGAGAAGAGGAAGAGGAAGAAACAGAGAGAGGAGGGAGAGATGTATGCAGACAGTGTGAAACAGGAAGGAGAAGAGGAATGTGTGTGTGTGTGCGTGTGTCCTTCTATTAGTGTGTTTAAGTGCCACCCCACACTGTGTAGCCCTTCACCTGCGAACAGAGAGCGCCTCCATCACAGGTGAGGCCATACAAAGCCGCGGTCGAGCCTGTCAGCCGCTGCCATCCAGCACAAAGCGGGTTAACTTCAGCAGTGGCTGTGCACCCTGACAGGCCGCGACTGCTGGTCACTTATCTTTTTAATTAGCTTTTCACTCCTCCTCAGCCTCTCTGCACTTCCCCCTCTCTCTCCCCCTCGTCCTCTTTCCCCCTGTCACTAATTCTGAGCGGATTTCCGTGAAAAATTTTTTGCTTATGCACACTCATCTTCTTCACACTGTAATGAAACTTGCCATCATAAGCCGGGGAAACAATGCAAATAAAGTCCGGGAGCGGGATCTCATTATTCCAGAGATTAAAATCAATTTTAACATTAAGGTCTTCTAAATAGTAAACATTAATTTTACAACCAGTTAAACTGCATCAACTATTTTAAAGACAGTTGTGTTAAAAGTTTATAGAATACACAGAGGCCACATTAACACTGCAGGTAAAGGTGACCTGTTTGGTCCTTCCTTTCTCACGTGACTCAGATTTGATTTTATGACAGTTCAAATAGCATAAATCACATAATCTGATTTTTTGAAAGCAGATTAGTGCTACTTTTGTGTAATCTATAATCAAACACAGGTTGAAACTTTCCAAGGCAACCACAAAGCATGTGACTTTGACATCTTCACAGTTCAATACTGCTGGTAGGCCAGATCTGGAGTTGCATACCCCTAAAAGACCCATCCTTTAAATATTGACTGTCTTTCCCTTTCATTAATTCTGTAATATTGTTTTCCACATCAGCTTTCACTGCACATAACTTCCAACATGAGATCTTGAATGATACTTACTGCAGTGGCCTCATATTTACTTCTTTATTGTTGCTGTTCTGCATATCCAGGGATATATCACACTGCAACCTAACATATAGGCCAATTTTTAAAAGTTAAGAAACTGATAATTAAAAAATCATGTCCAAGCAATAAATCCAACTTAAGCATTAAAGGTAAATTATACAAAAATAGGAAAATTCTGCAATATTTACCTGTTAGATTCCAGAGAAAAACGCTTCCTTGCTCGCTTCTTATGTTGGTTAAGCAACAGTGGCCTTCAAGAACAAGAAGCTCCTGTGATGTGTAAAAAGTGCACCCAAGGGGCAACCTCTGCTCTTGAGAAGCAGATCTAGAAGTGTTAAAAACTGCACTTCCCTACTGCCCACTTGAGGCCTTGTACACACGTAGCCAGGTGTTTTTATAGACGAATATCCTTAACAGTACAAGGTTTTGCCATCACAAATGTCTATCAACACAAATGTGTAATTTGCAAAACAATGACTGCCTTCTGTTCAACTTGGTGCAGCTTCTTACTAAATACAAGAGTGTGTAGTTCGTCTGTTCTGGGCTACTGTAGAAACATGGTGGTGCAGATGGTGGCCTCTGTGGAAGGTGATTCATGCGTATGTAGGGACAAAAACCTCATTTTTAGTGTACAGAAACAACACAATTTTTACAATAATGTGAGATATGCTAATAGAGAACACTTTTGAGTATTTCCATTGCTACCAACCCTGTTCTGCTAAATGGGGATAAAAACTGCACACTGCACCTTTAATGCTGGCCGCAACTGCTTTTGTGACCATCCCTTTTGGAGCAAAAACCAGTGTACCTGCCAGTGTATTAACTACTTGTGACCAATTGAACTGCCTTACAGTGGTTACTGAACTGAACTGAGTAGTAACCTGAAAGAAAAGTAAACTTTATGAGAATCAAACCAGACTTCTGGATCAAAGTCCTGCACTTCTTAAACCATCCATCAACCTGGGCTGCCACATTAAAGGGAATATCTTTCCCCCCTCATTTAGTATTAGCTGACCTTTTCTAAGCTCAGGGCGCTGACCATGTTGCCTTCAAAATAAGAGTAAGAGAGGCAGGTGTACGAGCATTATTTACATGACTTCTATAAAGGATTTTTGGCAGAGCAGGCCTTTCCTGCGTGGTGTTCACATAGTGCTCACTTGGGAAAGGGATTCACAGGAGGTGGTGCAGGAGAAAAACAAAAGCTATTGCATGAGCCAATTCATATTTTGTAGGGACTTTATTCAGTGGGTTGCCCTGTGTGATATCAGTTGGCTGCAAGATGCAGAGAAAGAGAAATATGTTTCATTTCACATACCCAAAACAAGTTTTTCTTACTTTTGTAAACTTTTGAGTTGTACCCTCTTGCAGAGTATGAGCTAACCACTTTTCTCAAAGTTCAGGTATACATTTCATTAGATCCTAAAGGTAGACAACAGGGACTGGCTGATTTCCAGAGTAGCCAATGAAAGCTCTATCCGTCATGAAATCATTACAACACCCAGTTTGGTCCTGACTTCAAAGTCTCTCTGCTTTTCTGTTCACTTTAAATCATCATTTAAAAAACTTATTGATGGACGATTTTCAGTCCCTTCACATACATTTCCTCATTACTGGCCAGTGGCACTAAAATTGTAGCTAACTCGATCCTAACCGCTTTATCCAGCAGAGCCAAACAAACTCACATGCATGCCCTGTGAATTTTATGCATTTACTGTACTTTTAGTTTGTTGAATTGATTGGATGTACTTTTGTTGTAAGCTTCCATCTTTGAATTTATATAGTGTGTGTGTATTTTTCAGCTTAGACACACACACACACTAAAGGAAAGCATTGAATGAAACAGATTTTAGAGGGGTCAGGCATCCAATAAAAACATGGACTATAAAGATTAATATTATCTCATCTAAACTGGCTACGAATGGTGAATGAAGGGAACCTGCAGCACTTCTCTAGTCTTTTGACTTACAGCACTTTTATGTCGCATTTTACGTGTAAAAGTTGCACAACTGCAGCTTTTGAGTGCAAGACAAAATCTCCCCAAATGGACAGTGATGTGCATCCCGTAATTTCCTATCATATTATTTTTCATTATATCTCATACAACATTCACAGATTCCCGCACCAATACAAGCATGTCTGAAAACTAAACTTTGGGAAACAAGTTTGGCTTTGTGGTCAAATTGAGCACCTCCTGTTCATAAATTCAGAGTTGTTGAATGTCTGGTTCTTTCATACTAAAGGTGTGATGTTTGTGAACGAGTCAGTCATTTGAACAGCTCTTTTAATTGAACAATAACAACCGGTTCACAGTGACGAGCAGTTCATTTGCGAATTGCCCATGCTGCCTTCGTGTATCACCTGTGTGCCCCAAACACCAATTATCAGTTATCTGTAACCTGCGCAGTTTTAAATGCGCCACAATTGTTTTCAGGTGAGGGAAAAATTCAAAATCGTGATCTCACTGTCAAAGCACCACAGGGAATGTTTACCATGAATATACAAGCCAAATGAAATTATAATGAATATTTCAGAATGATTCCCACCTGTGTATCCCTGGTTGACTTCTAAAAAACAAATAAAAGTGACGACGAGCCGGTCTTTTGAATGACTCTTGGAAAGGAGCCGCTCTGCGAGATCCTGCTCCCTTCAAAGAGCCATAAATCCCTTCGCCTTCACTTAAAATTGAGGCATAAAATTTCCCAAATTAGACCTGAAAAATATAGTTTGAACATTTCCAGGTAGTTAAAAAAAATTGTTTTTGATATTTTCAGAGCAGACAGTGACTTAAGTTGAAAGACTGGACAATAAAAGAATTTTGAAACCCAGTTGTGTTGAAACTGCTGAAGCAGAAACTTTGAAGTTGCAGCTCACCCTTGAGGTCATTTAATGCGATTTTAGGTGTCCAAATGGGATGTTAGCCTTCAACCAACTACCCTTTCCATTGTGAGATATGAAGAGGAGTGAAATAAAAGCTCAAACGGTAGCTATTACTGCTTGGACCTCTCAAAAGCATTCAACAAACTCGCCTCTCATTCCCAAACCTCCCTCCAACCACAGCAATTAAACTCTATCCCCTGTTTACCTGGGTGTATCACTGAGGAAAATAAAAGGTTATGGGTCATCATGGGGGTCAGCCTCCAACATAATATGTGTTTTTATTATATGTGTATTCATTTGGGAAGTTAGGATGGGAAGTTGTTTGGAATTCCTCATGGATCAGCAAAGGTTCACCGCAACTGGACTGTCCCACTGTCATCAGCATTCCTGGGAAGAGGGCAACTCACCAGTGACCAATTAGAGGAGAGATTCCAGCCTGGTGAATATATGAAGGCTGATTGGATGGTGGGGACCCAGTGTGTCCGCAGATTTTGTTGATGTGAAGACCTATGTGAGTACACAAGGATGGCATTAAGGAGAGGGTGTGTCATGATGCTGGACTTTCTGAAGCACAAACACACAACGTTAGGGACCGAGTGCACACGTAGGACCCTATTCTGAGGCCCCAGAGCCAAATGTTGAGAAATTACCCCTCACTCATGTCCCAAAAAATTATTACCTTTTGTTCAAAGTGAAAGAAAAAGTCAAATCCAGTCAAGTCTTTTTAAATCTACCACATTCTGTGTGCAAATCTACAAACTAGCAGAGCTGAAGATATACTAGAGCCAAATCCACAGTGTCACTAATTTCACCTATTAAATGCTCTCCAGTCTCATAATGATTAAACATGGTTTAAATATTTTATGCCTGGTGATTTTTAACTCCATTCCGAATTGTACATTATTGTTCCTCCACCTTATCAAAGCGCTTTGATATTAGCTCATAAAAAGCCAAGATGTCACCTGTCAGTGTCCATCTAAGCCGCTGATGAAGACGTGACAGCCTTTAGGGGACCAGAATACTATTAACGCTGCATTTCATCCCAAATGGGCTTTTATTAAAATGAACGCCTAATTAAATTCCAAGATGAGGGGGCAGCGAACAATGCCAGACAGTGGCTACTTTGATTCACCCCCCCTCCTTGTTTTAAAGTAATTATGCGGGGCCTGACATGAGTGAGCACACTGCCGGAGACCCCTCTAATGAGTTAAGCAAGAAAAATCGCCACAGTCGCCTTCCCTGGCAGCAGCTAATTGCCTGGCCACATCGGGCCAATGCTAACACTGTCATTTAAAATGTGCTTTTCTTCCATTTCTTCAGTTTTTTTTTTTTTTTAATTAGTTAATTGACATATTCATGTGGGTTGGATGTAAATAGTAACATAGCTAGTGCACAAGGTTTGCTAGGTCTTTATCCTGTCTGAAGATGTGGGCATGGGATGTGGGCGAAGGTCAACAAACTTAGTTTAACAGCCTAAGTTGTCTGACTTTGCAATTTTAACATCAGGTCTTATTTTAACGGTCGCATTCAAAGGTATAAAAGCAGCTGCCTATGACATGAAAGTCACTACGAGTAGCCAGGAAGTGTCTCTGAATACACCAAGCTCAATGTATGACAAACGTACATCCTAAAAGCTCCAAGAAAATATTAAGAACTGAAATGTTCAGCAAATAAAACACGTTAGAGAAGACAAAAATAAGTTATATTGCAGAATGGTTCATTTCGAGGTGTTGGTTATATAAATTGACAGTAACTTTTACTGCATCTGTGTGTCAATAACTAAACAAACAATAGCTAAACAAATTTAGTTTTTGTGTATATCTATCACGTTTTCAGTAGTGATCTGAATCTAAAAAGTAGCTGACAGCCATTCCAGATGCTCTCTGAATTCAGTGGAGTCAAAAGTTGAGTTTGTTACTCTCCACTACTCATTCGTAAAACATGACAAAGAAAGCTGGTAATAGGTTGTGTAGCAACCATAACATATCAAGGAAGCGTTGTTTTAACATGATTTACTGCTGTGGCTCCGTGAAGCTTTTGTGGCTGTACAGTGTGTGTGTGTGTGTGTGTGTGACTATATATATATATATATACATATGTGTGTGTGTATATATATACATATATATATATATATATATGAACTCCTGCATTGACTAGTGTTCCCCTTTCATGAAGTGTTTCAGTGTCGTGCACTCTGCAGTTATTAGCTCTGCTGCAGCCAATAAAATCTGACTTTTGACAAACACACATTATGATTATGCCAGAAAACCATGCTGAGGTTGGCTATCAAAATAAAGGCTTAACATACACAGAGAAATCACATATGAGACCTCAGGGTGAATGCAGGGAATAGTCATTTGAACAAGGAAATACACTAAATAGGATTACACATTACCATAAATTACCGAACTCCACTTTTTGACACAGTTTTGTTGATGTTGATACTGATACCCTATATTAAAAATAATCACCATAAAAAAACAATGTATGTAGGCCTGCTTAATTGGGCTCCATAGTCACATGATACCAAGAGGTAAACAGAGCTGTCTCTGCAAAGTAATGGCAGAGTTGAAACTAGCTGGAAGCAAAGTAATTGTAGAATTAGATAAAAGTATACATTTGGTGTACTGTAGCTATGTCTTGAAAGTAGTTGATACCAAACTCTGTAAGTACTAAAATATCATAACTATATTATTGATACACCCATCCCAAATCCAGACATATATCAACCATAGTTCTGTCTAAAATTCAACACCTCTCACTAGTGAAAACAATACTCAAAAGACATTTGAAGGCCTTAAATTTCATAAATTTGAAACTGTGAAATGATCCATGGCAGCCCCGTGTTATTTTCAGTAAAAAAATAACAAAATAAGGGATAAGTCCTCGATGAAATAGCAGGTACAAAAAGGGAAATGCAGTAATGCAAAAACACCAGTTATGATTCAGTTATGACATTTTAGTTTGCCTTCAGGCAGCACTGTCCAAATCTATAATAATCAGATGAAAAAAGAGACTATTATAATCACACCAAAAATGTCACAGCAACCCTGTCAGTCATCCCATCTCTCATGCATGCATGCACACACACACACACACACACACACACACACACACACACACACACACACACACACACACACACACACACACACACACACACTCGTGCAGACACATACAAAGAGAGTGCAAGTCTCTGCTGTTACATCTACAAATGCATCTACATCTACAATGCCATCGCTAACATTTGCGAATGTTTCTGGACCTACAAACAAGGGAATCAGTGAGACAGCACATAATTATTCATATGTTTCACTTAACCTTTAACATGCAGTCCCATACAATGCCCCCACCAGCGTCTGCATATTGGTACCAGATTATTGCGAGAATGGCTAAGCATTTGTCCTTGTTTACGTGCCCCTGTTGAAGCATCCTTGGCCGTGCTTGCCTACACTCCAGATGAATAGCATTCCCTGGCCCCCGGAGGCTCCCAACTTCTCCCGAGACCTTTAAGTGTTTGTTGACAGACTAACAGACTTTGGCTTGTTTAGCTTTCTCCACTCTCTAAAATCCGAAAGGTCACCCGCAATTCCTCCGCCAGCCGTACCCCCCTCGAAAGAAGAAGAAGAGGAGGAGGAAAAAAACAAGACCTCAGGAAAATGCCCTTACGAGCGGACCTCAAGAGCTCTCAGGGAAACAAATAGAATCCCTGCTGCCACGGTTACCAAGTTTACCAACATGTCTCTATGGCTACAAATTACAAAATAGCTAGAAATGCGCCCCCCTCAGCTAGGCAGACAAACAAAGAGGAAAAGGAACTGAACTTGGTATCCCTTGCTGAGTAGATTACCCAGCCCTGACATAAAGGAACATTTCACTGGATTCTTCTTTGGTGGAAAAATAAAGAGCCTAAACAGTGAGATAACATGCTCCATATGGCATATTTGGGAGGTCACTCTTAGTCATGATATGGGGTAAGGTACTACAATAGAATTATCCGGTGTAACATGCATAATTCCCCTCGTTACAGCAAATGAGCAGCGTGCACCCCGTTATTTGGGGTCTCTATTGTTGCTGTGGCGCTGCTCATTATTATGGGGTGTCTGGTTCAGGCCATCAGAGAGGCTCTCGCCACTGAGGTCTCCGTGGAAATCGGCGAGCCCATCTCACTGCTTAGCAACCAAGCCCTGGGGCCTGTTTTGCACAGCTTAATTCAGATGAGAGTGCCATGCACAGGATTGGCTGAGCTCGACCCGCACACTCCCCCCCTTTTCTCTCTCTCTCCCGCATCCCTCCCTCACCCCCACTCGCTCTCTCTCTCTCACACACACACAAGAAAATAGACACTTACTCACCCTCCCTCACTGTAGCCTTACCTAGTTTATCTCTTCTGCTCTCTCACTATCTTCCACCATCTACATTGTTCTTCTGCTCGTCTGGAACCTGCACTCTGAACACTGTGGTTGTTCCAAAGCAAAGTAGCTCTGTGTGCCAGGATCTGGCTTTGGTGCCATAATTAAGCTTGGATTAGAGCTCCTCAGGTATACTCTGATTTCTTCAAAGCGACTAATATCTTTTATCGGGTTCACATATGACCATAAAATGTTCAAAAATTTGCAGACAGAGTAGTTTTTTTAATTTCCTTTTTCTCAAACTGGTGAAATGTAAGGGACCCTGACTCTGCCACAACTGATCAAAATCACATCTCTGCTGAGTTGATGACCTCTTGAAAAACAGATTTGTTTCACAGCCTATACTCAAACTTCTCAAAAGATGCAAACTGAAGAAATCAACTTTTCTCATTATATTTGTTTATATATGCAGACGTATGAATGGTCAGTATGATTACCAGTGTCCAGGGTGTTCTGTTTTTCAGACTAATGGGCAATTATGATGTTGTAGTACAGTCAGTAGTCTCTCGATGGTAGGGAGCTTGATACTGACTCCTTATCTCCAATTGAGGGAGTGTCCTTGGGCAAGACCAATCCATCCCTCCATTTTCTTTGAGTCACTGGGGCAGTAGTCTAAGCAAGTCAACCCAGACCTCCCTCTCTCCAGCAACACTTCCTAGCCCTTCTTCAGTGATCCCATGCTGTTCTTAGACCGAGTGGGATGTGTAATTCCTCCAGCAAGTTTTGGGCCTACCCTAAGATCTCCTTTCAGTCGGACGTGCCTGTTACAGCTTCAATGGGGGCATCCATCCATCATATGCTTAAATCACCTCAGCTGACTCCTTTTATGTAAGGGGGCAACAGCTCTACACCAAGATCTCTCCACTTTAGAGCTTCTAATGCCCAGTTTGACATCCTTTTACAAAAAAAATGTAACACCAAACTACACAAAACAACCAGAATGTCAAACTATTAAAACATACTAAAAAATAGTGAATAGTACTCTGGCTCCACCATCAACACTTAAGGGAAAGAAAATAAAATCAGTAAATCAGATACACTAAATTATCACTTGGATAAATAAACAGAAAACCTAGAGAGCAAAACTGAAGTATTAGTAATAAGTTAGTGATTCTGCCATGTGCAACTTGATTGCTATATCTTATTTATCTTTTCTTGTATCTCTTTCTTTGGCTCACTGAAACAAAAATGAAAAAAAAATCTTCCTTATACAGAGTGGGAGTCAGTATCTAAATTTGTCATGTCTACCTGCTGTACATGTCTGGGTCACAGGGATGCTGCATGGCCGTGACTCTCAAGATTTCCCCTCCTTGAATAATGTGTGACTGACCGTGATACAAGAGAAATAGATGGAATGAAATTGATTAAGGCATAATAAAACATGGTTAGTATGATCCCATTATTGTGAAAGTACAAGTACAAATATCAATGCTGATGACACTTTTAGCACAAGCACTACAATTACTTTTGGAGTTCAAGTTCTCCCCAGTGGTGGTCCCAGAGTATGTGTACGATTGCAGACACTCAGTGATTTGACCTTTAATCAGAGTGACTTGATTCATGTGGGTTGTCGTCCTAAAATCAGTGAGCATATATTTTGTTTTTGATATGTTCAGCTGGAGGTAAGAGTACACCGGTGAACAAACCCATTAATGACCGGACAGGGCTGCTCTTATTATCACGAAGTAGACTGACAGTAACAAAATTATAGTTTATAATGGTCTGATCTGACTCATGTTTGTTCAAAGAATGGACAATTACACAGTACACACTCATGAGGAGGAGCACCTCAGGTCAGAGAGGACACTGTTCACCTTCAGTCTCTTAGTCCTGTTAGTTAAAAAGTCAAGGATCCAGCTCATCTGGTTATCAATCAGTCAGCAGATCTTTAATTCTACTGTGGCAATTTACAACAAATGTTAACTCAAGATGCTTAAAGAGGGGATATTTTTATACTTTCTTTAGACTCTTTACTTCCCTTCATGATACCTGATTTAATAGCTTTACATGCTTTTCAGATCAAAAAAAGCCTCGTTGACACCTCGTGTGCTGTGGCAGGCTGTTTGCCTCCTGTAAAGTGCAGATGAATTAGTAAGGAGAGACTATTGCGGTGACACAATCATTTTAAGGAGTCTCCCATTTTCTGGCAAGGTCCCGTTTTAAGCAGTTTATATCTGTTTTCTAGGATTATGTTTGACAACATACGTTAACCTCATGATTTGAAACTTTGCTCACATCTAGTACGGAGGAAGCATATTACTGCCCCTTGAACAAAAATGCTGGTCTAGACTGTACTCTTCATGATATTTACAAAGACCCAATAAAATTGAGCCTCATCTTGTATGATCAGACCCACTCCCATCCCATCTCGAACCACGAGTGAAACACTTTGCAGCATTCACCGAGTTACAGTAAACTTCCTCAAACAGAACCAGACTTGTGAAAGACAGTCGTCTGCCGAGACTGAGCTAGGTTTAGAGAAGGGAGAAAGAAAGATGGAGGAAAAGAGAGATGGGTAGACAAACAACAACATTAAAGTTTAGCAGTTCTGTTCTTTTTCTATCTAGATATCCAAAAAGCAAATTCAATAGATTATCCTCCACTCTCTTGTGAGGCCTGGATTCTAACTGCATGGGATTTGTGTATGTTCAGCCTGAAGATCTCTCATCTGATCATCTTCTTAACACTTTTCATCAAAGGTCTTTCCTTTGCTTTATGACCATTGGCAACCACACAGAGAATCACCTCTGCCCTCTAGTATAATATAGACAAACTAGTTGTGAAGTATTTTTTATCCATTCTTTATTTTATTTTAATAAAAATGCACTTATCCCTACAATTAACCTCAATCCCCAAATGCATCTAAGACTGAAACAACTGGACAAAACCTAAATCAGTGCTCCTAACTTACCCTTCAGAACTGTTTTTGTCACTAATGCTACTCTTGATTCAAAAAGGTATTCCAAATAATGTGTTTTGTTGTCATTTTTAAGAAAACCAGTCATTACAGATGTGACACTGTACAGATTACCCAAATATTTACAGGGACCTTACAACCGAAGTTCATTTTCAACAGCGTCTGCAGAAAAAAATTAAATAAATAAAATAAATAGAGGATCCTTGATATTTTCTGCGAATCTGACTTTCCTCTTTTGCCTCTTCACCACTCTCACCTTCCCTCCCCATCCACCTGTTTCCTCTCTAACCATCTCTCTCTATCTCTCCTCCTCACTTTGTTATGAGAGCAAGAGAGGGACGGGTGAAGAATCGACAATGGCGGCTGTGACTCAGGCAGCCAGCTGCTGCAGTGTTGTGACGGTAATGAGGACGGGGTCAGTGTATATAGACAGACTGAACGACACGGGAGGACAGGGAGGGGAGAGACGCAGAAACAGAGAGGGAGAAAAACAGATGCGTAGACGGGGTACGGCTGGGTTCATGCAGGGAGTGAGCTGGAGACCGAGACGTGGAGAGAGGGAGGAAAAAAAAGAGAGAAAGAGGCGGAGAGATAGAAGCCAGCTGATAGGAGGACTCTACAGCAGTGATAGCCTCACGGGGAAAGTACTGAGCTAAGCAACTTTTCATCTTACTGTGAGGCTTCATTGAGAGGATGTGGACAGTAAAAGCTAAAGGTTCGTGTGAGGAGAGCCAAAAAGAAGAGGAAGAATTCGGCTAAATTTCTGTTCATATTGTATCAAGTCATTAAACATTAACCTTCTGTCTGAGCAATTTGATTTTGCTTTCATTTAACCATTTTTAATATCATGGAAAGGCAAATGGGAGGGACTCAAAACTGTCTGTGTAATTCCTCCATATAAAGGATGGGACCCCATGGACTTAAAACTGCTACAGCCCAACCCTCGAACAGTTTTAGCCAAAGTACTTGAATTCCTGGTAGAGACCTGGAAATCACTGACCAGAAATTCAAGCTCTCCTATTTACATAAACAGTCTTGGACAAATTATCATTGCCACTGCTGTTTACTTCTACACTGATGAGACTGTCACTAGTAAGGCTCATTTAAGCGCAACATTACATACGGATCTGGATACAGATGAAGCTGTCCATCCGTGCTTGGTGTTCATTTCGTCCGTATTTCTACATGTGTCCTTTAAGTTTACGGATATGGGCCAGATGGAGTAGTACCACTGGAAACCATGGGGGCAGTGTTGCTGTTGTCACTACCCGATACGCATCTCTGGAGAGAAACGAAGAAGACATTGGCGGGGCTTTTTGAGAATCTTCGTCAATTCATCTCACCAGTACTACTAGAGAAAAGACTCTGTCCTCCAACCGTAAGGGATTTGGTGGCCTGACCGACCACTGCCTCCTCCATGCTGCCTCTGTTTCTGTCTCCTATGCAAAGTATACATTATCACTAGCTCCTCCAGTCGCCATGTTTCTTTTCGTTTGTTGTCAGAAACCTTTGACTCCGGCCTGCCCCCTGGTGGATGTAATGGCTAACATCCATGCCAACGTAAAGGATGCATGGATATTTGTGGGCAGTGACGGAACCATGAAACGGATACGTACATTTTCACACATATAGTGAGCATAAATGAGCCTTTACTGTTAACATACATCCGCTCTTTGTTTCTGCAATCTTCAACATGGATTTAATCCAGTTTAAGGTCAGCTAAATCAACCACAGCTTCTCCTAAAGGTAATCACAAGTAAACCCATGCACAACTGAAAGAAGAGTCAAAACAGCATTATCTGGGCAAAGTGTCACACAACAGGATTGAGTATCTACTTTAGGCACTAAAACTGATCCAGTGTGTAACCAAACAGTAGGCATGGCAATTGATAAGACTTTATCGATATCGATGCCATTATCGATTTTGCTTATTGTTTCAATTCTAAAATGATTTCCTTATCAATGTCTTTCTTTGTTTAATTAAAAAAAGTAGACTACAGGTTTTCACCGTTAACTCAAATTTTATTAAGTCTCTGATAACAGAAAAATATGTATGTCACCTTCAGTGACAGCCAATGACAAGCAGACTTCTATTACTGGCTATAATGAACAGTTTGATAAAAAAAAAAAAAAATCATTCAACATTCAGTGTTTGGGAGAACATGCTACAATACACAAAAATGCAGTTTTTTTGTTGGAATTTTCTCAGTTAAAGATAACTGCTCTATAGGCCTCAAATCTATGAACTTGAATTCGAATACAACACTGATGCACATTTTCTTAAAATATAAAACCTCAAAATAAATAAAAAGCTAGTCTCAGGATCCTAGATCTCTGGATAGATATAAATAAATAGAAATCCTGTATAAAATTAAAATTTCTTGTGCATAAGATAAGCATGTCTGCTTTATGTGGGAGGATCCTGGATCACACTCAAGGCTGAGTGTGTCCCTAGCTGTGGAAAACACCCTTTCAGATGCGGTGGAGGATGCTTGAAGGCACGAATATTTGGAGGTAAGAATGTGTAAAAGGGGCAGCGTGTCCTTTTTTTCTACCAACACCAGAGCGCTGGGTTAGCTGACATAGGTACAGGGGGAAGGCCTCTGTACAACTGGACCTCACGTTCTATTGTGACCCCCATGAACTGACTGGTCTGCAGATGTTGGACTGTCCTTTGCAGCTGGTGGTCCTCAGCTGCAAATAGCTCCTCCAATGCTGCCTTGGGCTTCTTTGCAGGTGTTATCTGGATTTAAAGGCACCATAATAGAGGAAGGTTTTACTCTGATTAACCATGGAAACATGTCCTGATGTGGAAAAAAAAGTGAAATAATGTGGAGTCAAACTTTTTATCCATCCTTGATTAGGTGTGTTGTACAAAAATGCTCAAAGTCTTGACAGCCCAGACAGTGCAGTAAGATTTTTCATAAACTCTGGCTGTCTTACTTATCATTGCACTTAATATTCCACTGTCAAATGGTCTATTTGAAACTCATGCCAGTTACTCATTGGTATGCCAACATTTCTAGCCGGTAAAGCTGTTCTGTAGATAGAGTACCTTTTTCTCGATGGTATTTACTGTTGATTTTGTTGTCTCCAAAGTTTGCACTGAGTTGGGAAATAAAACTTTTAGATATTCTGCATGTTTTGCCTGGAATTATCCACAGACTAATTTGAAACTGCAAAACTAAGATAACCTGAATGTCTTTGAATTATTGGTAAAAAGTTCTGTCAGTAGCTAAATGTTTCAACTAACGTTTGAATTTGATTTTTTAAGTCTAGTGAACATGACAGATTTGATGGTAAAACTTGTTGCTGACTGGTTCTCAATGGGGCTTACCTGACAGAAATAAATAAATGAAATAAAAGTGAAATTAAAAGGTAGTCAGATCTTCACAGTGACAGTTTATGAATGAACGGAGGAAATCAAGAACCTTCTGTCTTTGTGACCAGGAAAAAAGAGAAACGGAGCTTTGCAGATAAGGACTGAAATACGGATTTGCAAAGACACCAATAAGAAATAAGACACATTTTTTAAAGCTGTAAATCATGTAAAATCACTAAAAACATACTAGAGACTATAGAGCCTAAAAACAAGCACAATACCCCCGTTTTAAATGACACTTTAAACGACAATTTCACATCTAATGAACCATCAATTACCCAGAGCTGGTTTTACTGAAGAAAAAAAAAATGAAAATCATGCATTAATGTATAAAATGAAAGCATGAGGCAATAAAATGAAAGTTTAAATGTGATATGCATGGATAATTCAGTATCTGAAAACTCTTTTCCTGATGGACACGTATCTTAAACAATAAAGCTTTTCCTTCAAATTTCAAATGCATCACGTCAAACGTGTATCAGGGTTTATGTTTAATTAGAGACCATATATCTACATATAAACGAGCTAAATTTCCAGTCATTCCTGAAAATGTCTTTCTAAGTAAGTAAATCATAAAAACAAATACATCTGTCAGCAGCATGATTTGACTATCTGCTGCCGAAGCTAATTTAAGAACAAAGTGGCATTTTATTCTGCGTTGTTGAAGAGTAAAATAAACACCATCTCTGCTTTGCACTTCGGTTCCTGGTCTAAATGAGAAAAAGAAACACCTCACAGTGTGCGTTTGCATTGGGAAAAGGAGTGAAATGGAATGAGACAGTGGCAACACGGACTCCCACTATAGACACAGCGTTTAACATCTTCACGCATGGCAGCTCAATTACCTGAGTGTAATTGCAATAACTCCAATACCTCTGCAGTCATGCTTGACAGTTTCCAGACCAGGTCCTGTAATTGCAGGTTGATATATGCAACTGGAAATCAAAGGGGGGCTAGCGCGTTAGCGAGAGAACAACTAGGCTATGACTTCCACGGCGGAGCGGTGAAAATGCTAATGCAATAAAAGGCCGGAGTTATTAGCGGAGTTGTGAATAGCAAATTGGTGTGAATGCCAAATCGTCAGGGTTATGATTGAATAAGATGGAGAGTTAAAAAGGGAACTAGTGGAGGGAGGGATGAGACAATGGATGTGTTCAGCTGGGTCAGAGCAGACTGGGGCTCATTGTAATGGGGCTTAAATACTAACAGCAATTACAGCACAGATCTACTTTACTCTGTATAAACTCTGAAGTCTGTTACTGAGAGCTGCTTTCACAGTCCTTTACCATGAAGCCATGGAAAGTGACAGCTTTAGCATACCTTAGGCAAACGATGAAGAGATGAATGGCATTGCACAGGTAATGATTAGTGAATGTTATAAAGACGGCCTTGAAGGCTTCAGTATGTTTATGAGAAAAGACACGGCTAATGGCCTCTCCAAGTTTCTGATGTCAGGACCAGGATGAGAGTCTTAATTTTTGTCTTTCTTGAACAGACAAAAGCAGTTGAACTCTCTCCTTAAACTCTCTTTTCCAGTCTTTTCACATCTGTCACATCAGTGTTACGTGAAGAATGTTTCAAAGAGAGGATGACAAGTGTATCCTAATTTGACAAAGTATTACACCACATAAGGACAGAAAAATGACATTTCAAAGTGAAGGACTTAATATAGGAATTTCAACCATGCCAACGTCAATGAGATTCTACAAGTTGTCTTAGTAAACCATGGCTGTTGACATTTCTCATTTCTAAAAGTAGGGTGACCATATTCTCACTTCCCAAAAAAGAGGACACGACTACGCAGGGGCAGAGTCACTGAGTTGCATAAAGTTGTTTTTCGGGAATGATCGAGTGTCTTGTACGCGCTTCTAACTCAATAAGTCCACGTGACACAAAATCGAAACTTGGGTACAGAACCGCAGACATTTGAAGGATTTACTCAGCTTCCCCGGACAAAGACAGATGGACATGTCCAGTTAAAAGAGGATGTATGGCCACCCTACCAAAAAGAGTCTTGGGCTCTCTGGGTCTTCAGTACCTCAAATTGAAGGTGCATGAGCAGGTTGGAGTATTTGAATGGCTGGCTTTGTTTATTTTTCATTATTTTGAGACCAATAAACCTGCTTTGTATCAGAGAGTTGACTCATATCTTTTATGGTCAAAATATGGTAAAAAGCTCCAGCAGAGCTTGTAAATTGACCTTATATTGAGATCATCCATTCAGTTGCTGTTTCCAAAATAGAGAATACACCACAGACCTCATCTCCATTCCCCACAGACGACTTGTTTGCTGATGAAAACTTTTTAATGATTGAAAGTCCCAGAACAAGGCAGTGTTATGTCCCTCTCAACTAGCTCCTATTAAACACACTACTTTCATTGTCCTACCATTCTTCATTGTCTTTAATCATATCAGCACATACAGATGGGTGTATTGGTTTCTAATCTCTGGTTATCTAATTTAACAGTGTAGCTTTCATATAAAACCGTCTATGTGAACTGAACTTAGCAGTATTTGAAGGCAAAGCATGAGGCTGTTCAAAAGGGCCCACACATGATATTTTTGTCTCTGTTCCCTGTTTGAACCCCTCCCAAATATTTCTGCCACTGTTCTCTTGACATCCAACCACAAGCAAAAGTTTGCATCAGAGAACTTCACCATGTGCACTCAGTTTTTACATTTATCAACTCATCACGGTCCCCCACAATGCTGCATTGAACGTTTCTAGGATATATCTCAGACTATGACTTTTTTTTTCAAGGTTTTGGCCACAATTGGATTTTGTATTCTGCAGAATCTCATAATACCAACTCACCCGTTGGGTCTGAGTTGCTAACCAGTCTGTAGTGATTGTCTTAGATCATTTGCAGTAACAGCTGTCTTTATAATTTAGGTCTTCATTTCTTTGGCACTTTTGAGCCGCTCGTGGTCAAGTTAGCTGTGGGACCAACATGTACGTGAAAAAATGCAGAACAAATACTGCTGTTGATTGATTGACGGCTGCGGAGTCAGCCCGTATGAAAATCAGTGAGAGTTCCATCAAAAAGACCACACTTAGTGCTACCACTCTACTTTCATGTGGTCCTGAGGAAACCTGAGACCATGTGCGGTTGAGCCCGGCAGCTAAAGGGCTTTGTGTGATTCCAGCATTCCTCCATATGTCTCGGGACGGTCCAAAACCACAGGCCCTGACACAAGCGGCGGTTCCAAAGCAGGCTGCCAAGATCCACTGTGAGGAATATTCCTGTTCTTTATCCAAGAGCGCTCCATTAGGATTTATAGCAGGGGAACATAAAGTACTCCGTATGGAACTCTGTCCAACAGAAGGCCCAAACAGACAGAGTTATGACAGCAGCAGTCCACCAAAGAAAGCAGTGGACTTCAACAAAACTATTAAAAACCTTGGTTACCAATGGTGCGTTTATCAAAACAGTCTGACCTTAAAGGAAAAAAAAAAGAAAGAAAGAGAGAGAGATTTGAAACGCCAAACATCACAAAAGAAACTAAAACTTTTAAGTTATGTCAACCTTTTTAGAAACGGTTGCTTTCTATAAATTATAGTGCTCCAACTATAATAAGAACCTGAATACAATACAACCTCCACCTTTCTTAAGATAACTTTTGGGAATATACATTTTTCAGAGCTTTATCTTGTTTGTATTTAGAAAATTATTCTAACTGAAAATACCGATAACAGGAACACGTTGAAAGGAGTCTTACATTTAAAAACCACCATTTGAATACCACCATTTACCACTGAAGGTGTAGAGTTTGAGGCATCCAGCAGAACAGACTAGTGAAAATGGAATATAATCACAAGGTATGTTCAAATTTAAATGGAAAAACAAGTAACAGGCTTATTCATGTAGCTGACATTTATTTTACCCGCATGCACACTCCGTCTTCTCCAGCAACTGCTCTTTTGAGTACAAAACAAATGCAAAGAGCAGTGCATCACGTTTGCTGTATAAAATAATCGTACAGAAAAAGATGGAGACTAACTCAAACATTTACAGACATGAGTCCAGGATGCACCCTCAAAAGAAAAAGGGCCACTTGAACCGATGGTTGCATTGCTGCTGGCAAGCTTATGATAATGTGAGCAACTATACTGAACCCAGGTCACGGGTTGGTCGAAATCCTGATTGATAGTGGTTTAGCTCCAAGTATTTTTATTTATCAGACACCCACAGCAATCCCACCACAGCAGAAATGACACACAGCACTACATTAATGACTCAAAGCTCAGGACACGTTGGATCAATCAGAATCTAATGTTACAGAAATGTGTTTTCTACACAAAAGGCCTCCCTACACAGTCATTTCAGGTTCATAAATGAGTTTGGAGTGAAACAGCAGTCCTCCTAATAATAAATAATAAACAATAATAAAGAAGACTCTACTTGGATTCTTTTTTGGTGACTCACCTTCCTCTGGGACCTGCACGCTTTGGACTTTAATAGATACAGTATTGGTACAGTTTTGGATTATGTTTTGGGGATAACTGTGTAGAATTTGGTTTGTGTAAGTATTTACAGCTTTAGATGCAGTAAGGTAATTTAATTTGGACCTGTGTATAAGTAATGTGTATAGAGGTAGTTGGAGTTGTCTCTAATCAGGACAGATTTAAGATTTATAGGAAGGGACTTTAAAAAAACACTTTAACAATGGTTAATTTCATGTAAAGATGGACAGACTGTCAAGTGTATCTAGTAATGCATATCCTGAACATTATATATCTTTCTGAATGTTCAATTAAAAAAAGTAAAAAAAAAACAAAAAAAACTTCAACCGTCTTCAAGTTTGGAAACTGAGCTACGATGCAGGTGCCACCATATTTCAATGTAACAACATTTGTTTGGTGTCTCTGTTGTACTTTGTATATAAATCTGCATCACTTTTGACCTGCTCTGTCCTGGACTATCACTGTGTCTCTCCATCAACCATCCCCCTTGTTACTGTAGTTGTGACCATGGCTGACCTCTGCCATCCATGCCAGAACCCTATATTAGATAAGAAGTGGCACCATCCAGTGTTGTAAACACATTAGCAATCAAAAACTATGACCTTGAAAAAAGTGAAACTCCACTTTTTGAAATGTACTTTTTTGGAGAGGAAAACAGTTGTACTGTATTCCGGTCATTACGGTATTTTCACCCCTTTTTATTTCAAGCTCTTAAATGGGGGTTTAGCTGGTTGTAAAACAGACTTAAACAAATATTGGTTGCTCTCTATTACCCCTGAAAGAAAACATGACCATGAAAGGGGAGGTCTTATGCCTTTCCACATTTAAAACAAAAGTTACAAAGTTTGGTTTCCATACGAGATGTACGCAAAGTTTCAAATCACAAACTATGTTGTCATCTTCTTATAAAATACATGTCAACTGCTCAAAACAGGAGCCTGTGCAAAGATGCAAGACTAACTAAAATACCTACCTAGGCATTATAGGCTCTCCTTACGAGTTCATCTGTGCTTCCAGCAAAGCAGAGCGGCCTGCCTCCAACAGCATGTGAGGTGACACCCACAGCGGAGCAGGTAATGCTGCTTGTCCACAGACCCTTTTCAGACAGTAAGCCTTTCACATATTGATTAAAGAAAACAGTTGTTACTCCGTCCAGAACCATATAAAACAACAATAATAATCCTGCAGAAATTATCACAGCTGCAGCGATCAAAAAATGTATACAACCTCATTACAAAAGCACTGTTATAATATCAAACAGGCACCAAAATAACAATAAAGCAACAGGAATACAATTGCATCTCGGCCTCATAGTGGCAGTATCTTAAATTCCTACTTACTGAGGCCCCCCCTGCAGCAATTACACTTCCTTAAACAGACTGTTAGGAGAGGGGGGAGGCAGAGGGAGGACGAAGAAGTGTGGCAGCACGCTAGGAATAACTGTTGGTCGAGGAGCTAATAGGCATGGAATGATGACAGATATCATGGAGTGGACGCCTCACAATGACTGGGAAGGAATTAATAAGCAGGAATGGGTTAATAGTGCATTAAGAGCCAGCAGGAGAACGGCGGGAGAGAAGAGGGAGAAGCTTCTGAAGTCAGCTGTGAGTAATCAGCCCATGGCAAGCCTTCAACGATTACCATAACAGAGCAATTGGACGTGAAAAATGGATAATAGTATGGACATAGAAGTGAGGGGCTGTGTGTGTGTGTGTGTGTGTGTGTGTGTGTGTGTGTGTGTGTGTGTGTGTGTGTGTGTGTGCAGTGGGGGGAGGACTAAAATGCACAAATCCTACTGGCTCTCCGATAGAGGAAAGCAGAAGGTGGTGGTAATTTCTCAAACAAAAACACACGTTGCCATTGTCTTTGCTAATTTCAGTCATTCAACCATCGCCATAACTTTAGAATTAATAAGGCTGGTGTTCTGTTTTGTTCATTAGCATATTCGGTCACAAAGCTGTACGATGCACCCTAAAATCTACTCCACGATGAATGTTTTTATTGCAACACAGAAAACTAAGAAATCAACCAGAATGCATGAATGGATTTTTTTGCCTAGTGTTGCTCTTATTCACTTTTTCTTCAAACCAGTTTAAAGTACAACACTGTAAATCCCACATATATAAAAACCCAATCAGGGCCCTCTTCTGCAATACCAGATGCTCAGAACAACTGTCACGTCAAGTCTTTGACAGATGTAAACGTTTGCATTGGGGTTTCATTGGGAAGTGAGACTGCTGCGTTCAGTGAGACAGTGGACTCTGGTTAGAGATTATTACAGACTACAGCCTCACATGAACTGCCTGTATAATTTTAATCCCAAAGATCCAGAGGTGCTGTCCTTACCAAGTCTCGTAACAGCAAAATGTTTGTGGGCATTAGCTTACAGTTTACACACCTGTACTAAGTAGATTCGGATCTGTCCCAATCTCCACTTTTCTATGCCAGCGCACTGAGGGGCCATTTTCTTCCGTAAACTCTAGTTTATAAAAATGTCTGTGTGTGTCCAAACTGCATGTAATTGGCACTGCCAGAGTAACTAACTTCTTGGTTTGGTCATATTTTTGTATGATTAAAGTCCACTGACGCTAAACAACTAATTAGTACACTACATGTGAATGAACAGAAGTCTGTTGCTTCTGCAAACAAACAGGCTTCCCGATGGCATAGTGAAAGTTTTTGAATGACCACTTTTTTCTCTTAATCAATCAATATGGTCTGCTGCCTTTGAGGATCACAAATTCAGTTTGTGTTTTTTCTTTTTTTTTTTTTCCTAAGTAGAGACACTTGGACTTTAACCCTGATGTAATTTAAACACCTTATATATTGAATGTTGAACACGACATCCACTAAACACATCACTGACATAGAGACCACCCTGCTGCCTTTTCCCCAAAACTTTTATGATTCATGAATTCTGACAAGTCCACTTATGTTTCATCTCTCCCTCTTTCTTTCTGGAGTGTGTCCAGTGTCCAGTGCATATGAAAATCACAGACACTTCACTGCTGTGGAGCATGTAAAATACAGAAGAGTATGGATATGATACAGCTGAAAATCGATACGCCCTTGGCTTTTCACCATTTTCTCATTTGTATCAGGAGAGCACAAAGCATTTCATTCTGTTCACTGAATCCTGTAGTTGGGGAATTATTCTCCGATCATCGCCAATACCTCCTCTAATCAAATCTGATCTTTGGAGACAGAGTGTGCAGCCACTTGGAGGTGCTGTCAGCAGAAGCTCAATCATCATGTGATTGTGGTTCTGACTGAAAGCTTCCAAAAGGTAAAACTAGAGTTTTAAATGTGGATATCATGTTCGTCTTGACTGTCTTTGGCTGTGTGTGGAAATGTCTTTGACCAATATGACAGGAGTATTCTGCACTGAAATGATGGAAAGCTTAAACTGATACAGTTAATAAGTCACAAAATCCAGATGTGGTTCTTCCAGATATGAAAACGAAACTCCCAAACTGACTTAATGATTTGAGAACAGTTGGGAATTTTTTTAACAACATATTTCTAACTTTGTTCAGCCTTGTTTATCCTGTCAAAAAAGGTCAATGAAATCATTTTATGCAAAAGTGCTTTGCAAAAGTAAATTTTCACTTTCCAAAGTCTGCAAAAACAAGTTAAACAAATGTTTCGGAATGTATAAAAACTATTTAAAACCCACAATTATGAGTGCTCAATTACAATTCAACAACTCTTTTCAACAAAACTTTTGTTTTTTAAATGTTTTAGAGTTGAAACTTGTGAAACTTAGAAAGAACTTGCAGGAAAAAAATAACCTTTATGCCACTTTTTTTCAATAACAAACGAAATAAGACAAGACACGTATTTCTCGGTTCATGGTATACCAGGTTTCTCATTTGCCTGTAAAATGTTGATGCATCTTGGGTGTGAACTTAAGGAACTTTTTACTCAAGAGATCGAAGGTGTTAATATATAAATATATATCTTTGTCCATTTTTGCCTTTGGTCAGGAAGGACGGAGCAAGTGACACAAAGCAGAGGGCCATAGGTTGAAATCAACCCTGGGCCAGACTGCAGCCTCCAAACAATGTCTTTGATAGTGTGCAGCCTTTTTCTTTCTCTCTCTCTTTTTTTAAACAGATTTAATGGCAAAAACTCTTCAAAAGTGAAGCATCTAACTGCTTCAGGAATACTGGGTAAGATGAGTTTTTTTCTTATATCCCTACATAATTACACACTAGCCAAATCAACATAGATAAGAGGTAATCCTTTGTTCACATGGGGCATCGAATCAAAACCAAAAGTTCCTCACAGGAGTTTTAACTTTTGCTGCGTTTCAACCATAGACTGTATATACTATGGACAACTTGTTTCCGCTTTCCGCCAGTAAACAAATTCGAAGCCCAGAAGATCTCAGTATTTCCACCATTTTTCTCCACTTCCTGAAACCAACATTACGCAGTAGAATTGTTCGTACTTGACCACTTGCGCTTAACCACTTTGCATTCAGCAGGAGAGTCGCCGTGATGACACTCCGCTCAAACAGCGTATCCTCCAGGTGAGCTACGCAATCTTTGTACGTCCATAGGCTCTGAGACAGCACTGTTAAGCAAGGTATGCAATCATTTGTTTCCAGTATCAATAGTTAACTGATAAAGGTAGGAGAGATCACATTATATCTTTTCTATGCTGATATTATTTAATCAGTAAAATCATTAGTCTTATGACTGTTTGTATATGTACAGTATTTGTTGTGTTGGGTGTTATACATGTGCCAGGGATTGTTCTAATCAAGAAACTATCTAAAACTGGTGCACCCAACATAGACATCAGCTGAGCAGTGAGAGGGCCAAAGTGATGGATCTAAGGGAAGGTGGATTGCGTGACAAGAAACACTGTATTTCTTATGGCCTTATGTTGTCTCGTAACAAAGTTTACCTGCAGCCAACAGGATTTATAACTTTTAAATTGAAGTTCATTTTAAGCCCAAATAAAGAGCTGTGAAAGTCACCTTCTTTACCAGTTTACTGTCCTGGACACATCTTTAAAGTAAAAACATTATGTGAAGATAAGGGTAAAAAGCTACCGAGGAGGGTTTCATGCTATATTTTAATGCTTGTGACATAAAAATAGCCAATCGAGAATCAGTACATCACCTGAACTTGTTATTGTTCTATATTTTACATCTGAGATTGCACAAAAACAAGGCAAGCGAGATTTCCAGCCGGTGAGACAAGCAGTCTGAATGAAAGCCGATAAGTGCTGGGTAAAAATAGGCCGTGGAAAGATGTGAGGTGTGGGGATCTGGATCAGGGCGTACCGTCTCTGTACCAATCTGTACTGAACCAAACTGGTCTGCTTGATGGAAACAAACCATATATGCCCAGAAAAATATCATTCAGCTTTGGACATTATATTTAAATATAATAGCAGTGGAGTTGTTGCTTTCTATGTCAATATAAGGACAGAAATATTTAAATTTGATACTCTAGGATAAACTGCAGCGAACAGGAGTAGAAAGTTAGTATCAAGAAAAAAAAAAGATTTTAATATAATCCTGAGGTCAACATTTCAACCTTTGTGAGAAGACGGTATTTAAATCCTTTTGTCTCAACTCAACCTTCGCTTGACTGTTTTTCTTTTATTTTTTAAAGTTGAAAAACACAGCGGATGTCCAGGATTACAGAAATAGAAAAAGGAATTCTCGCTGAATGGTATTCCCCTCATGGGTTAGATGCCCTCCATCCAGGGAAGCAGACATTGTTTAAGTCTAAAAGATCACAAGTAACCATCTGTGAGCATCCATGACTGCAAATAGCCTGGTAAAGAACAAGTGCAGCATGGGAGAACAATGCGGTGCTAAAAACATGAAAGGAAAGGAGTCAGCCAAAAGCCACAATAGTTATACAACCTTCCACCCTGTTGTCTAGTGCCAAACCATCTCTTACAGTACACAAAACACTGCATCGGCTGCCAACCCCCCCAAAACAAACTCTAAAGCATCACTTTAAAGCAACAAAGAGAAGGGAAAATACAGAAGCACAAAGGCATGAAGTGGAACAAAAGAAGGGTTGTCGACACCAAAGACAGAAATCACACAAGCCTAATGTTTATCAGACTGATTGACCTCACAGAAATCATTTCTCTGGATCAGCTTTTCTCAAGCCTGATGAGTCACTGGCTGTTCTGCTCCCGGTCTGTCCGGTGTCGCCCACGCCGTTGCGTTAAGACCCCGACTCCAAACAGCGAGCAGGTGGCTGAGAACATTAGGTGTCCATGGATCACATAGCAGCGCAAACAGCACATCACATTTTCATAAATTACATAAGAGCATGGACAAAGAAGTGAACAGGATGCAGGGGAGTTAGAGGTGAGAGCGTCACAGTCTGTCTGCATGTGTCTGTGTGTGTAAGACTGTCGATTTAGACACCTCTGTCTGAGTGTGAAACGTGTGCGTCTTCATGCCACAAGTTTCCCTCTGTCTGCATGTGTCTGTGGATGTTTCTGGATGTATGGCTGAGTCTGTTAGCCTGATACCTATATGGGTGCCTGCTGTGGTCACACTCTATGTGAGTGTGTGGGCCTTTAAATAGCTGTGGCAGATGTAAAGCTACTGTACTGCTATGTGTGGTCCTACGGGGCAAGCTTACCAGATGGCCAACACATTACTGCCAACACATACAGCAGCATTAAACACACACGCATGCATGCACACACTCACACACACCGGCGGGACTAAACCTCTAAAGGCCGTATTCCAGGCCTGGTTCACGAGTATAGCATCGGCCCCGCTGGCAGTGCCCCTCTTCTGGGTAAAAGTCCAGGCCCAGACAGCCTGGCAGCAGCAGCCGCCGGGCCTTTACTCATGCCAGCTGAAGAGCGCTGGGAGGCTGAGTGTGTGTGTGAGAACTCCCCTTTCTCTGGGCACCACATGCTCTGATCAGCGCTTGTGAGAGTTTGGGAGTTTTGTACCAAGTTGCAAAATTGTCTTCTTGAAGCATATTGTGGCCGGCTCAAACAAAAGCGTGTTGTTAGCCAAGAAAAAAAGAAAAAAAGTTCAAAGACTGTGTTTGTGTGTGGATGTCTGTGTTTCTGTGTGTGTGTCTGTGTGTGTGTGTGTGTTTGTGTCGACAGATGTCGAGTACATGCCGGTCCCTTGTGTAAGAGGATGGGAGTTTCTGTCTTACCTGAGGCTGCTGTGCAGCTGTCCTGAGCTGATCACTGTCCCTACCACACACACACACACACACACACACACACACACACACAATGTGCAAGATGGTGTATGTGTGTGTGTGTGAAAGAGCCAAGCAGTGAGTTTCCTGCTCCGTTTTAATTGTAATACTGCTGTAATATGAGAAGAGGACAGTCTGTTTTTAGCCCCTATAAACCATGTAATTTGACTGGAGTAGTTTCAGAGTAACACAGTGATATTTTTCATTCATTGTTTTTTTTTCTGTGTATTACTGGTTTCAATTACTTACTTTGCAAACAGATGTAAAGGCCAGATTTCATGTCTGTCTTCAGGTGGATCCATCCTGCATAGCATCAAGCCAGTATACTTGTCTAAGGAAGACAGGAAGTAAGATCAAACCAATCAGCCTCATTTGGGGAACATAGAGGTGGTAGCCACAGGCATGGTTTAGTTTTGATGTCTTTGAAGGAATAGCTCCTTCAAATTTGATCTCAACATGCTTATAAAAAACTGGTATTGACTGTACTCTTCATCATATTTACAAAGACCAAACATCAAGATAGGATCAGATTGAGTCCCATCTTGTAAGATCACACCCACTCTAATCCAGTCTTCTTCCACATGAGTGAAACACCTAACAGCATTTTTCAAGTAACAGTGGAAAAGAAGAACTTCCTTTAAAGGAATGTTCTGGTGTAAGTTTAAACCATGGTCAAACACACCAAAACACAGAGTTAGACCACCCTCGAGAGATTAAGCTAAGCAGCAGCAAAGACTGCACGATAGTGATACACTGTGGCGTAGTTCTCCACACACAAACCGAAACCAACAAGCCACTTATAGCCACAAATAAAGCTGAGAACAGCACCTAACTTCATCAACAGTACATATAGGGTCCCAGCAAGCAGTATTAGCCATCAAACATCTTTTTAGCTTTGCCTGGTTTCTTTGGGAAGGGACGAAACACAACTCACCCACTCTCTTCCAGCAGCCGCTTGTTTGTAGTGAGACCTTGTGCCAGTCCATTACGGACTACAGCAGGGTGACGCAGCTCAAGGAAGAACATTTATGATAATTTCTTTATCATTTCCCTTTGGCAGTCACTTGTTTGTGAGGGGAGCCCTGACAGGTCAATCACAGAGTGCAGCGGAGTTCCGCAGCTCAAGGAAGAATATTTATGAATATTACTTCATGGAAATGCAATCAGAGTTCTTGTGTATCTTGCATATCAGTTTATGACTGTTATTATAGTTATGAGTGCTGGCCGGGGAATGAGTGCAGATGAGCATTTTTAACCTCTACCTTGAGCTGCGGAACTCCGCTGCACTCGGTGATCGACTCGTCAGGGCTCCCCCCACAAACAAGTGGCTGCTGGAGGAGAGTGGGTGAGTTATGTTTGTTCTCTTTGCCAAAGAAATGAGGCAAAGCTAAAAAGATGTTTGGTGGCTAGTACTATGACTGGGACCCTATATGTACTGTTGATGAAGTTAGGTGCTGTTTTGAGCATTATTTGTGGCTATGAGTGGCTTTTTGGTTGAGGTTGCGTGTGGAGAAATACACCACTGTGTATTGCTTTCATGTGATTTTGCTGAAGTTGGTATAACTAGTGGGACTAGTTGATTTTATTTATTTTTTGGATTGTGTAAAATGTAATGCTAAAAAACATCATTTGTCATTGCTAATCTTTGTATTTTTTTATGTTCTAAAAAGCACCGCCCTGTACCTGCCCTGGAGATTTGGCTAACATGACACTGTTAAAAAGGCACACGCTATAGCAGTGTTTCCCGAACTTTTTTTCTACTATGCCACCGTTCAGAGGATGAAATTGAGTCATGTTCAGTCTTACACTGTCAGCTACCAGTGCTTACAGACACAATGCAAACACTAGTCACAGCAAACTCAAGAGTAACGTAGGCTTAGTCATAGTTTCTTCTCGTGGTTTTAGTTGAGTACCACCCTGTGTCTTATTTATTTTGGGATACTGTGTAGTTTTTTTCTGTTTTTGTCAGATGTCTCTTCTTTCTGCTGTTTTCAAATAAATCCCATCGATACAGTTCATGCCTACTGTGTTTGAGTAAGTGCATTAAAACAAAAGTTTAATATTTGCTGGACCATGTTTGTCAGTAAAAAAGCAAGAGTACATAAGTAAAATATGTGATTAACAAACCAAGTATCTCCTATATTATCCCACACAAATGTATGCTCTGTTCACACTTACTACAGACTGAAAGACTTTAATTGGTTTATCTTATAGAGTTAAATTGATTTATTGTGAGGAGACAGTAAAAGTAAAAATCAGCGCTGCCACTAATGATGAGAAAATGTATAAAATCAGGATTTTGGAACAAGAATTACACACAAAGCTTCAATCGACATGCACTTCAGTCTAAGTTTAAATTGCGTCTTCATTAATGAAGCTATCGGCCCTTTGTGTGAAAAATAAGAGTTTTCTCTTTTTGTAGACAGTCATCTTAAAGAACTCAAAGTCTGTTCAAATATAAAACCATAAAGAAGGAAAAAAGGACAGGCAGTGGGAAAAATGTACATGCAGATAAACTGAAGAGTCAGACAGATGGATAGAAGAAAGTGCAAGAAATAGAGAGAAAAAAAGGAACTGCGTGGGGACAGGAGGGGGACTTCTCTGCCTCAACACTCCCCTACTCCCCCCCTCCTTCCAAAACAGCATGATAATATTTTTAAAGAAGGGCTAAAAAGCTACATGCCTTTGGATTTACAGCCCGGCTATCAGTAGCCACAAGCTCTGGCGCGAGACGGCGTGACAGGTGTACGTTTCAGCAACTTAAACAGGGCGGATTAAGCCACTAGTGGCTCCTCTTCATATGCATTCCTTATGGGAGTTAAGGCCATTTGAAATGCAGGGCCAAAGGCAAGATTACCGGCTCATAGGCCCATGGAGAGAGGTGTGCTGCAACTAAAAGCCTGGATTTGAATAATTGTGGCAGGGCTTAGCGCCCGGAATCAGCACAGAACAGAACCAATGGATTATTACACACACACACACACACACACACACACACACCAACTTTGGAAGGCTTTGACTTGTCTGACTCAATAACTCACAGTATCACCGTACGTGTCTGAATGTGTGTGTGTGTGTGTGTGTGTGTGTACAGTCAGAAAGGAAAAGGTTTGTGTCATATCTGTCTGCATGCAATAATGCAAACACATGTGACTGATGTTCTGCTGTTTATTATACACAAACATGCAGTGTGTGTGTGTATATGTGTGTGTGTGTGTGTGGCAAGCCTGAACTCCTGTTTTCATGTGTGTATAAAGTGTGTATGCACAGCAGGGATGGCTGTATTTGTGCATATTTGCTCGTCAAGTGTGTGTGTGTGTGTGTGTGTGTGTGTGTGAATGCCACCACCTAAACACAGCGGAGCCACTGTTCCAGCTCCGTACGTTTTGACACTGGTTGAAGGCTTAGCAGTGCTCGAGGTGCCAGACAGACCGACAGACGAAGGAAGCGAGGGAGGGGAAGAGATGATGAGGAGCCGCACAGAAAAAAAAAAGAGGAGTGGAAAGAATGGATAATGAAGGGGAGGATGAGAGCTGGTCCCGCATGAGTTTGGGTGGATAGATAGTCAGGCGAGAGGTTAAATGTATTCAACCTGCTTTTAAAGGGAGGCAGAGGGAGCAGGGCGGCAGGTATGAAAGGGTGAGCAACACCACTGGGAGGGGCAAAATGAGGAAAACACACACAAACACACACATCTTTGGTAAGAGCAAAACAAGGAGATCAGTTTAGACAAAAAGTACTGTAAAATGTTGGTGTGTGCAGTTTCATCAAGAGTGAATTTAAAGATTTACCCAAACCTGAAGGACTCCAATCCTGTAGATTTTTCCCACCTCTAATGAAGAATTTGCATGACCCTGTTACAGGCAATGGTCCAAGATCCTTACTAAGATAGTTTTTCTTGCTTTTTGTTGTTTTTCTTCTGTAAATAAACACTTACAAGAAAGAGTTCAAACTTTTAACCAATCTGCATTATGGTTTAACAGACATGATGACATTCACATTAAATCACTCAATCGGGTCCAGGACAGGGTTTGCCTGTAAAGAAGTTTAAGGTACACAAACAGGCAAGGTTAAGTTTGTCCAGACGTTTTAATTTAGTTTTATATTTAGGAAATTTTAGTTGATTTTAGTCTTCCTGTCTTGTGTTGTTTCAATTCTAATTTATATAAAAATCAGTTCTTATGTTATTCTTGTATCATTTTAGTCTAGTTTTACTTAATATTTCTGTAAAAAAAATTCTCAAACAGTTTAACGTTTTAAGGATGATATTTCTTCAGGTTGTAAAAAGTTGAGTGAAAATAAAGAGTAACTCACTTAAATTGTTTCAAAAAGTTCCACAAGTCACATTTTCATTGTTAGTTTAACTTGTGTTTGTCCATACAGTCAAGTTTACAGCCTCTGTAGAGGGGGGCTTTGTTGAGGGTACCAAAACCAAACAATCACAATGGTCAGTTGATTAAACACTAACTTTTATATACTTTTGATTATTATAGAATACTAAGTGTGCTTGGCTAACTGCTTCAACGTACTAAACAACACACCTATGACTCGGGATGGCTAACGATAGCCGGTTCCTGTTGAGAATCGATTAGAAATGGTTCAGTCCATCGACATCATTTACCTTTATGCTTAATGACTCCCTTGTCAATTCTGTACATTACGCCTGAGCTAAAGGACCTTATGTTGACATCCCAATGAGTGTCATAAAAACCCAGAAATATCTGCAAATTTAATATGTGAAAGGGGAAAAAACATGTTAGATTAGCTTAAGATGCCATTAGACCAGACTTTATTTCAGATTTGCAGACAAAAAAACAACAAAAAAAAAAGTCACCAAAATGGAAACATACAACTGATTTTAATGTTTGTAGTCATTACCACCCCTGCTCTTGTTCTAAAGGACAAAATAAGGATAGGTAACTAAAATAAGGCCAGTTAACAAAGGATGGTCATCAGTTAAGTGTCACAACACAATGAAACAACAGGAATGATAAAACAGATACTGTATTTAAATCTGTAAAACAGAGGCAGGAGGGGAAAAGAGCAAAAATAAGTGTTAAGAAGTCAATTTAATGTGGCAATATTGGAATCCCACCCAGATGGACTCAACCGCTCTGAAACCCCAGAACCAAAAACATATGCAAAACAGGAGAGTGTGTCCTCACTTTTTAAATGGTGTGAGCCACACTTTGAAAAGAGGAAGCATCAACACCTGCTGCCTCCGCTCGACCAAGGAGAGTTGAAGAGACAAGAGGGCAAACACCAATCGTAACACTCTGGAGATGTTCTGACACAGCCTTACAAATACTCGTACACAGACAAAAACACATATACAGGCTTACACCCCTACAAAATTCGAGTAGGTTTTAGATTCAAAGTGGAAAACAATCAAAAATATGCACAATGGATCAGAAATCGGTCACTCTCATTTATTCTCAATGTATTAGCTATGATTGATTCTTATGTTGTGTATTACAGTTTAGATCAAAATCAAGGGAATTGATTTGTCAATAGGAAGAGTTTCTACAACCATATTTGAGCTGTGACTTAAAACTGGAACACAGAAACCTCTTAGTTAGTGCAATGTTGACCTACAATATGTAGTTGTAATGACAATATTTTCTTCATTCTGTAGGATTCATCTGTTTTTGCTCAAATGGCTTGCCTTGAAACTTGTTGATTCTCACAATGTATAACTTACGTTAAGTATGAGTGTGTATAGTTTCACAGGGGCCAGGTGTGATGAGGGCTAGTCTGCTACCTTTTTTAAACCAGATTTTAATGGCATTGTCTGATCTCTTGTATATTATGCTTAAGACTTAGCTATAAAAGGATAATGCAACCTTGTTATGACTTGTTTTGAATTTATGGACCACTGTAGCTGAAGTTCTGGTGTCTTGTAAACTTTTGCAAATACAACTATTCATTTATAATACACATCAGCACATCAGATTGTATTCACACAATCATTCGCTGAGACTGAATGATCTATACAGTAACCAACCAACAAACATCCCAGTCAAGTTTTATATTTTTAGCACAAAATCATCACTTAACTTTTATCTCAGACCACTTTACAAAAACAAAATCAGTACAGTGACAACAACCAACCAAACAATTTATTTAAAAAAAAAAGGGCAATTCTTCATTTTTCTAAAATTAAATCGTAACATCATTTGTCTCAGAAGTCTTTATGAAAATGTCATATCTGGACACTGAAAACAGACAACCAACCATTTCAACATTTGGCAATGGTGGGGAAGAAACAAGCAGAACCAGACTCAAGGAGAACAGCCGTGGACTGTGTGGGCCAAGAAAACGGGATAGAGACAAATGATCAGAGCAAACACTCAAGAGATTATTCAGTCTTATAAAGTGCCATTTAAATCGAAAGAAGGTGAGTTACGTATATTATCCAGAACAGCATCATAATGAAATGAGCATGACTGATAATAACAGCTATTGTAAGAGTTGAGGTCAACAGGTCAAACTATTACCATGAACAAGTATATTACAGATCACATGAACAAGACTGAAAGTTATAGTTGCAGTTCTGTCTTTGTCTGCCAGTCAGTCCTATAACTGTATAACTCTTTAAATACGTCAAGTCCATACACTGCTGTTGATTTGATTCTTTCAGTATGAGCACAATAGTTATTTTGATAAAATTGAAATTAATCATGAGTTGAAGTTGCTTTTATTTGGATAAAGGTCAAAGGTGCCTTAACTCACAGATTGCAAATTACATTTTGTCCCAGAAATGTGAAAAGCTGACTGTCCTCGCAAACAACAGCTCAGAGCTCCCTTGCTATCTGCTACAGAAGTGTAATAGCACCACAAATAGTCACACCAATTGGCTATGTGCCTTTCTCGGGGGCCCTGTCAGACACTGAAGACAATGTAACACAGTCAGGTAAATCCATGAAAGCCAGAATAATACTGAATAGTAATATGTGAAAGAAAGTGACATGATTTGAGATTGAAATGAGATGA
This sequence comes from Xyrichtys novacula, assembly GCA_962446985.1. NCBI lineage: Eukaryota > Metazoa > Chordata > Actinopteri > Labriformes > Labridae > Xyrichtys > Xyrichtys novacula. The sequence continues at coordinate 15,890,916 of OY660874.1, read as the reverse complement.
AGAAGATTGGCGAAATCACTCATTTCTTACCCTGGCAGACAAGCTTGAGGGGTTCTTTGATGAGGAGGGCTATTTCAATTCTACAATGGGGGGAGATGGAGACTTGCGCCTATTGTGTGAAGTATGAGGAGCGGCATCAACCCCCCACCAAAAAAAGGGGGCATTTTTTATTAAGGTGTGACTGTGCCGTCCCTCTTCTTATTTTGGAGAGGATGATGGTGCTGTCTCCTCTCTCATCTCTCCACTGGACCCTGTCTTTTTCACAGGTCCCCAGACGGAGTCATGTAAATCTATCAAGTCATCGGAGAGAAGAACAGGCTTTGGGTGTGATAATGACTTACACGAGACTACCAATGGGGAGAGCACTCGCCTGACACACATGCATGAACATGAACACACACCAGTGCAGCACCCACACCTCTCTACTCCAAGCTAGCTGAGCAATCTCCACACCCATCTCAACCTTACCCCCCCCTCCATACTGTGCCAGCTGCAGATTGAGGTGGCAGCACCCTTCATAGGCAGTGGAGGAGAAGGGGGGAGGTGTTGGAGGGCATTGCCAGTCTTACTAGAAGCCCTGGTACCCAGTCTGAGCTCCAGGTCTCAGTGGGTAGCTATGGGGAATGGGCCAGCCAGGGTGGTAATAGAGTAAATAACTCAAATGAGGCAGAGTGTGAATTACTTCTCTGATGGGCTGGAGGGGTCCCTGCTGTGAATCTGACCAGGGGGTCCAGCTAGGACGAGTCTCAAAAATGTGGAAAATAGGTCCGGGATGTGGCGAGGTAGCAGGGGGTGGTATGTCAGCAGGGATGGGGGTGTGTGAGAGTGTTTAATACAGGTGATGATGGAGGGGAAAAATTGCTCGAGGCAACTGTGCCGCAGCAGGTCTGGACGAGCGGCAGCAGCCCGAGGGATGGACGGCTGGACAGAAAAAGAGACTCGCACAGATGCAGCCTGTCCTAAATATCCACTTGATAGAGTTTGTGGGACTTTTTATGACTGCTCTTCTGTATGTGTGGGTATTTAAATTCCTAGAAACTCCCTCACCTGTGACACAGAGAACAATTAAAAGAATCTCATGGGCTATAGCCAGTATGTAGATATTCTGAGGATGAACAGGACCTGTAGCCCTCTGAAGCCCAGATTCAATGCACAAAAGAAACTTCAATGCCAAGGGATGATTGAAAACCACTTCAAAAATGAACCTGCAACCTTGGGCTTCAAAGCGAAGCATATTGCACGAACTAATACAACCAGGAAAATATATGAATACATTTCCCTTATTAGGTGACCTCGAAGTAGGTTACATGGTCATTTCTATTCTGCTCCGACCCTCAAGTTCACAGACGCCTCTGAGCCGCCGATGGGCAAACAAAGACTTCAATGACAGTCCCTCAGTGTCGGAAGACTCTACTTATCATTTCAAAGGGACAGCCCCCTTCACCCGACCAACTCTGTACCGATGGACAGGGTGTGTTTGCAGAACAGACAAAGTCCAGGTGAAACTCTGGTCTTGAGATGGAAAACATGGACCGTCTGCGTATGTGTGTGTGTGTGTGTGTGTACGCGGTGTGTTTTGTCAGGGCGAGCGATGCGAGCGTGTGGGCAGTGGCTTTTCTTGTTGTGATCTTGTCCTGACCTCACACATCATCAATAATGTATGGCAGCTGGTTTGTAAAAAGATATGAAAGTTAAATCAGAGGGAAGTTGTTGGCTTGTCTAGCAGCGACTGTGCACCCTTGACAGGCAAAATCTTTAATCTGCGTTTAGAGGGAGGGTGTGTAAAGGAGAGCTGCATGTCACTTTCGGGATGATGAAGGCAAAAGCATTGAGGAAAAAGTGCTGCTCTGATCTCACGGAAAGCCTGCAACTTGCCAGATATTGCAGGAGTTAGCATGCTGTGGGCTGACCTTACTCTCCCCGTCTTGCGCAGCCCTCACCTTTCATTCTCTCAGCCCCAAACCCCCAAACTCAGAGGAAGTTTTTAGCATCAAACTTTTCCTCTGTAGCGGCAGAGGAACAGTCTTCAGGTAGCAAAGCACAGCTTGATAATACAGCAGAGACCAAGGAGATGAAAAATTGACACAACATAAACAACATAAAGTCCTAATAGTGATGGCTTCCCTGCCTGCTTGTTAGATCTGATGTCTCCAGGTCTCAAATTGAATGCAAGCTCTAAAATTGGAAGTTTGCTTAAATGGAGCTCAGCTGGTGGTTGCAAAGCCTCCAGAAAGAGAGACTTCTACTGAGGGAATAAATTTCTTTGTTTGGTTGGATTTCAGGTGGATAGGCAGTAAGCCATGTAGTATGCAGGTATATCCGGAAGATATGAGATTCATAAAGTCCCAGTTGATGTGGGATGCTGTGTTTGGGTTTTCTGAGCGTTTGTGTGTGTGCAAAAATGTGTGTGTGTGAGTGTGCACACAAATGCTGGTAGAATTTGAATTGAGCGAGTAGGAGCCGTTCATACCTCCTCTGTCTGATGCACAAACATGTTCATGCAAGGTGTGGTTTGTGGGCGTCTAGGACTTTGGATGAGGAGGGGTAGGACCTAGTTTCTCACTGAGGGGTCCTGCATTTATTTCATATTCTTGAAATATTTTTGACTTCTTTGTGCATTTGCCCTAATAAAAAGTAGTATTTCTTCGGATAACAGTGTTTGAGATGCTTAACATGATCATGGTTTGCATAATAATGATGATCAATTTTTACTTAACGCTGTTTTACTTTGGCTATCCGTGGTTTTCTACATAATCAGTACTTTACTTTTATCTGAAGGAAATGAAAAGAGTAAGACATTTTTTTTCTTTCTTCAAACTTTAAGAGCAACATCACAAAACTTTGCATCACCATGCAGATGTCTGAAACACCGGCGCTCTTGTGGATTAATAAGACCGAAAACCATCTCACAGGTTAACCCCGGGGGACTATTACTGGCACTTTTAAGAGCTGAAATTGACAAAATTATGCTCATAACAGCTTAAGCTACACTTTTCTAGGAGTAGAAGAACACCTTACTGAATTCTGTAAGCCAAAAGCTCTCTAAAAATTACTAGAAAAACTGCACAGCATTTTTATCACTTGCTTTGAACCCCACAAGTTGAGATGATGTCTTGCATTTGATTGGCTGTTGTTCTGAAAATGCAGGACTGTCTCCTTCCTCAAACTTGGCTTCTATCAAACAGCTGTATTGAAAGTGAGAAAAGTCAATTACCACTGCTGATGAAAAAAGGTCAATTAGTCTGTACACATGCATGTTTCAGGACTGTGCAGCACTCGTAGTCACATAGGTCAGCAGAATGTGGTGGAAATGGTCATATTACTAAATAAATCAAAGAAAATACACCAGCGGCTCTAAAAAAAGATATTCATTTGCTCTGTAATACAAAGTTTTCGGTTAAACTGACAAAGAATTGTAAAAAATCATAAAATATATCAAACCAAATCACCCTCTATCAGGTTGGAGGACTGTATCAGCGGTAATCTTCTCCCTAACCAAGCAGCTGGTGAACAAAATGGGAGAGGTGTGATTCGCAATCAGAGATTTCTGAGACTGTGATTTAGAATAATGAGACCAGAGGAGTTTTGCTTAGAGTTTTTTTTAGAATTATGTGAACAGTTCCTGTTTTTGTGAGCATATGAAGGAAATTCACCTTATTTTGCGGAAAATGTACAATTATTTGAATTTATATCTGTACATTATATTTGTACATGAGGTTTTAAAACTTTTGTAAACTTTGTAAAATTTCAGTGTACGCATTAAAACTTCAAGACATGTTTGTGCTGATAGTTTGAAGTAATTTGGGGTAATTGGTATGTAGGATGTGTTCACAGGAAAAAAAATGATGGAGATAAACTGAAGTCAATGACATCAACAGTTGATTTGACCGAAAAGATACTGGTCTGAAAATAAATTCTGACCCTATTCTACAAAACAAAAATGTCCATATTTTTGATGATATTATCTCTATTTCCGTCCTTCCTTGTTACGGGCTACCTTCATGTCAAAGTAAAAAGTGGCGAGATGGTACAAAGTTTTTCCATCTGACAGACCTGATGTGGAGAAAAGGACATTCGACAAGGACACTTGTAAACAATCCGTCCGGTGTTCTTGGATAGTTCTTAGGGTCAGATGTGGACTATATTTACCTCCCCGCACTCCCAGGAAATGGCTGCGCTGGCTGCTCCCCCTCTAATGTAATTACTGTTGTTTGCCTGCTGTTGTATGTGTGAATGTCTGTTTGTCACCGGCACTTTTTTCCTATTCAAACTAACACCAAATATCCTTTGCTTAATGGTGATTGAAATATGGGTGCTGCCTGTCTCAGAAACCACTTAATGTCAACATGTCAGAGGTATCAGGGGGGAACTAAGTCCAAAACTACTGGACTGTCAAATCATAAACGCCACGGGGAACAGATTTCTCAGGGATCTGCAGGCGATGAAAAGAATCAGCAGAGGTTTTGACAGGGATTTCATTTGGCATCGCTCATGTCTCCAAATTAATCCCGCCACAAAATTATGGTTTCCTTTCATCCCCAAAGTCCCATTTCCATGGCTACAGTGTGGAGGAATCTCAAGAAGGGGAGGCTGTTCAGAAGTAAAAGATTGGGGGGGAAAGAGGAGAAGTGTGTTGTTCTTTGATTTGATTCAACGTTTCAACTTAGACAAGGAAAAGAAGAGGCTGAATCTAATCTTAACAAAGAGCAAATTACATTTTTAACAGAGGTTTTATTGTTTTATGCAAAAGGGGCGAACCAGGAGAGAAGAGAAGTGACAAAGAGATTCAGTGGCTGGCTCGTAATTAAGCTACAAGTTAAGACATTTTAATTACTCCTGTTTTTTCTGTCTCTGATGAAGATGGTGCTGCAGCCAGCCTGAAAATGGAACATTAACTATCTGAAAAAAGCAGACAGAGGCGGAGTAAAGCACTTTTTGACTCACTCCTTAGCGGTGGGCTCAGCTAAGGAGGCATGAATCCCACCCAGTGTAATGTTAGGACACTTTTAAAAGCTTAACCATTGTGTTTAACCTTTATTTATGAGTCCTGTTTAATAGAAACCTGCTCTGCATGTTTGATTTCCAAAAACTTGCCACAACAAAGAGTCTCGATGTCATACTGCAGCCAGTGTTTTGAAGCATCTGCGGTTAAAAGATTCACAACAGCTGCGAGAAGAACAGAAATCTCTTTTTCTGTGCACGCTGCGGCTCGTCCAAAAGCTTCTCATGAATTTGTGGTTCGCTGTGTCACCATAATGAGGTCTGAAAACCAAGAAAAAGGCCGCTGGCTGGCCGTTTAGTTGACCAGACCGGCCACTCAGAATGACCATCTGTGGTTTAGAGCCCGACAAGACGATACTCCAGCCGCCCCAGAAGACAATGGAGCTGTGACGCTCAGCCAAAAGCAGAATAAGAGGGTGAAATTTTGTCAGGACCAACTCCAATAAACCCCAAACTTTCTAAAAGAAGTCACTGAGGAGTGATTCAGCAAACTGGTTTGGACATCTGACATTAAAAAACACAAAAATACCAGCCCAAGATTTAGCTTTACGTCAGTGTAAGCAGAGGCCTCACCCTGTTTTCAGAGTATGAACCACTTTCAAAACAAAACAAATAACTCTGTTACCAAGCAGACTGTTCAATGATAGAATAAAGAAAATCATTTGGGCTCCAGTGAGGTTTGGGGGTGTTAGCCAATGATAAACAAGAGAATAAATGAATTTTCATTTTACGTATAATCTCGATGTCTTTTTGAATTTTCCCTCAAAGATAAATAAAGTTATTTGTTTCTCTTATCTTAAATCTTCTCAAAAAACTTGTCTCTTTACACGTTTTCTTCAACAGCAACCTTAAGAGTTAAGGGGAACAAAAATCTGAGACTTGTTGTTGCTGGCTCAGAATTTCACCAGATCTGTGTTTGGTTTTCACCAGTTCGATCCGGATCGGCTTCACGGTCCCTCATCAACAACCACTTGGCTGCATTTTTCGGAGCGATGCGTAAAGCGGTATTGCGAGACAGCTGGAGTCTTCCTTCCTTCCTGCCAAAATGGTTTTAGTTTTGGAGGCCTTGACTTGCTCTCAAAACTTACCATTTTTCTGTTAACGTATCAGGCCTGGAAAAAAAAAAAAAAAAGATGATTCATTGGTTTTGTGGAGAAAATTCCCAAAAAGAGCTCTGCAGTGTCCCCTATAATTTTCAAACTTTTAGCGATAGCCAATGGGTCCAAATAACGTGCGTGTTTTTTGCTAGACGTACAGTATATTAAGCCAAAAACTCCTACTCCTGCGAAGTCATAGCTGCAGGTACATTGTACTGCACAGCCACAGCTGCTACAGGTCCAACATGTGCAAAAAGTGCGAGGACCCATCTATCGACACTTGCAGCTTCATTTCTGTTTATTTTTGGCTGAGATCCACGCAAGGATTGCAAAAAAAAGTCAAATATGGTAACATATTTAAATGATGGAAATCAAGCTGTCTTATGTTGCAACAAGGGCCAGGCTACAGTCTGCTTTTAAAGACCCAGGTTCACTGTACCAAACATACCCAGTGGACCAGTCGGTCAAAATGCACCATAAGTTAGCACTTTTTATTTGTTTTTTAGAAGCTACAGACTTTCTAGAGCAATATTTGGTGTAAAATGTAGAGCTATTGAATATGTATACTGAGTATGTTTTTATAGCAGAAGATGCCAGTAGGATGAGTCCAACTGAGGCCCATTTAGAGTTCCACCCTATTATAACAACCTGTTCAGGCTACATTAGCCCTGAAATAAGGTTAAAACACAGTCATCTGTGAGCGTTGCTGTTGTACACACCTCTCCCTCTTTTTCCCTCTCACAGGTTTGTAACAGCATCTCAGATCCCTGATACAGGAAAACAGTCATGTACTGTTAGCTAAAGTGTAAGTATCCCTAATTACACTTGAGCTACTTGCTGTGAGTTAAACTTATATAACGTCTACATTTGCCAGAGCACAAAAGGGGGTAAGAGACAAGGCCAAGGAGAGTGGCGTTAGAAAAAGATGTGAAAAAAGGGAGAGTGTGTGTTTTGATGTGTGTGCGACTGAGAGGCTGTGATGCATACTAATAACATCATTACCCATCTGCTCTGACATGTTTACTGTCCAGTCCTCTCAACACCAAACCAATGCCCCACCTCAACCTCATCCACCCCCTCATCACCTTCCATCCTATTATTCCCACTCTTATGTCTCTCCTGTTAAAATACACACAATGAGGCTAATTTTTGGTGTATTTACACCAGATCCCAAGCTCAGCAAGCAATAATTCTGCTAGTGCTGTGCTTACTACATTGGATATTGTGTACGCTTGTGTGTGTACATGTGTGTGCACGCATGTGTGTGTGTGTGTGGGTGGCTTTCCCCTCATTGTAGCCGCTCTTTTTTTTCCTGGCATTGAACTTGACCCAGTGTGACCCCTCTATAATGAATGAATTGAAAACATCTCCCTTTGGAATGCCGTGCGAGGAGAGAGGAGGCCATAACTGCCTTCACCGCCTCTGCTCTGTGCACGTGTGTGTGTGTGGTTCAACGTGTATGTGTGCTCACCCAGAACAAATAAGCCAAGTGTCCCCCCCACTACAAACTTCCTGTGAGTATGGGGCACACATTGTCACAAATGTAGGCGCGCACACACACACACACACACACGCTTGACAAACTATAGATGTTAGGACGCAGTGTTCATAAACCCCCTTTTATGAGTAGAGAGATTGAGAGCGCCAGGTGACAACATGATGCAATATAAATTGAAATTGGAAATAACAACGTACTTTGACACTGTGGCCAGTTTATACCTTCATCTTCAAAACACTATCACTGGTGGTTTGCATAGCCCGCCTCATGAAACAATCACCCTTTATTTAAAGATTCACTAGTGACAAAAACATGACAACAAAGTTAACATATACTTTGAAGCTGAATGTGATAACTGTTTTTTTTCTTTTTTTATCAGTATTTTTAACTCTTGTTTTTCGAGTGCGTTTGTTGACCTGTAAGTGTTTGTGTGTGTTTTTATTTGTAGGCATGTGTGGCCAAACATGTCCAGTGAACCTGACAGAGAGTGACGTTGAGCTGTGTTTGATCTTAATCCTGATCTACCATCCATTGATGCTGTCACTATCCATCACACACACAAACACACACATGCACGTACACACATATACTGTGAGGGGGAGGGGCTAGTGACAGTGCAATAGGGAGGGGGGCTCATGAATAATAAACTGGAATAGAAAGAGGTCCAGGTAGCGCACACACACACACATACACACATATCCCCCATATAACCTCGGCCCCGCGCTGCCCTCGCCCTCCTCCTCCTCCTGCAGCCTCTATGTTTATGCATGGCACCCTGTTTCATATGTATCGGCCACATCATTCCCCCTGTTGTCACGGGAACTGATGACACAGGCTGCATTAAGAATGATGACCCGCCTACAGATTACTGTGCTGTCGGTACACACAGACACACTGGGACACACATATTTCTGCATACAGAAACAGATATATACAGAAACACACCCTAGTGCACGCGCACACACACACACACACACACACACACACACACACACACACACACACACACACACACACACACACACACACAAACACACACTCAGTGACTGATGTTGGAAACATTTCCCAATGGGACCTGATAACACCAGCACAGCAGTCAGCATCAAAAATGTAGAAAAAGAAAAAAGGCATTGGCCAGTCAAAACACCCCCTCCCAACACACACACACACACACACACACACACACACACACACACACACACACACACACACACACACACACACACACCTAACCCCACTCTGACCTCAGCCAGTAAACCACATCCACTGATTCTGCATGGTGCATTTAAGCACAACAGAGCTGCCTTAACTGACATTTTACATTACTATAGAAACCGAGAGAGTGCAGGCGTGTGAGGAAACTGACTCAATGTTATTGATCCTTGTTTACCAGATCAAGGGATTAATGCAGCTGCTGAAATATTCAAAGCAGCTAAGAGCATGGATGATGAGGATGTTGCTCTGAAGCTGCTTATGATCACTCTGCCATGCTTTTGTTTTAACATACAACCATACAAAACACTTTTTAATATAATTTCTTCTCTTTCTTCTTAAAATTAGTATTCATTATTTGTGTAGAGGCAAAGAGCAAAAAAGGAGTTTTATTGACCATATAAAAATCAGTCACAATGTGATTTTAAAACCACAGAAACAGCAGATATACAAGGACAAAATTAAAGGACAGTACATTTCAAAAATACCTTATAAATACGTTTAAAATCATGTGATTGTAATACAAAAAGTGGTAATCATGTCTGTGTAAAGATATGAGGGGCTGTTGATTCCCTTCAACAATCAAGGTAATTTTGTTGACCTATGTCGATGACTGGATTTAAGAGCAGAAACAATGTCAACAGTTGTAATATCAACCCAAATCATGCCAGAAGAAAGAATTCCTAATACATATAATACATACATACATCTGATAAATTTCCAACATATTAGTGATCGATTACCTTTAGCCACTCCTGAACTCTTTGTACACTCCATGATTTTCTCCTAATTCTCTTTCTATATCACAAACTGGTCCCAGGACACCTGAAAATATGTAACACTCTCTATAAACAATCTGTAAAAAACATTCAAACGTTTTTTAAAAAGAATTTAAAAGTCATGGAGCAAATGTATGAATTAATTCTTACTAAGGTTTCACTTCCACATGTACAGTGTGTGTCACTCTGCAGAGACAATGCCAGAGACAACTGTATATCGACTTTAACAGTAACTATTAAACGACTAATCTACTTTAAACTGGTGAAGTGAAATAAACTACGGACAAAAGGGAAACAAATTTCTTGATCACACTTAAACCTTTAAGGAACTATCAGGAGTTTTGAAACTAGTGTTCAAATAAAGTCACTGACTCTGTTGCCCCTTATGACATTTGCAGTTAAAAATAAGTAACAATAATAATAATAATAGTAATAGCTTGAAGGGGAAAAAAAGGAAGAGTTCACCAAAAGCAGAGAAGCCAAAAACCAACATAATGGCCCAACAGAAAAAAAACCCACAGAACAGCATCAAACAAATGAACAGAAGTGAAGTGGTGAAATTTTCTAAATATAAGGGTACATCTAAACGGACAGTGTTTTAGTTTGAGTTTGTTAAAAGGAGCTTGCTCACGTGGTCCAGTCGTTGATGGTCTGGCCCTGTTCTGGTTCTCCAGCGAGATTCTCCACAAAGGAGCATCCCATGTGGGTATAACACTTACTGTTGACAAATATCTCAAAAAATAAAAATAATCAAGTATAAACAAATAAATGAATAACCCACATTTCTCATAGGTGTGGATAGAAAAACAAATGCACCTATAAACAAACACTCTCAAAGGGGAAATAGGAGGGAGAAATCTCAGATTAACACTGTAGCATCTCTCTTTCCAAAAAATAAAAAATAAAAAACTGTTTTATTTAAATCTTCAAAGTGCTTTTAATCAGGCAGGCATACAAAATGAAATGATAAATCATTTAATTGTGATTTATTTCTCAATTTCATCCTCTGCGAGTGAGTACACATTTCTAAAAGCGAACAAAAAAGTGACCTAATTTTAAAACAAATAGAAGTGGAGCCCTACACTCAATATTTGTTTAAAAGCATTATCAGCTGTATTTACCTGAAGTCTAAAGCTATGATATGCAGAGTGATGTTTTATTTAAGTGTCATAAAGCAGAGTGAACAGTGACACCAGTATTTAATGCATTAACTTTCTGTTTCACTGTCTGTACTGGTGATTATGGAGCGAATAAGACACTGAATAAAGATGACAGCTGATGGTTGGTGGCATTGTTTGTGAGATATGGGGTCAGTGTGAGTGTGTGCATGTCTGAGTGTGTATGTGTATGTGTTATGGATAGTGGGGTCCACAGAGACGCCTTCTTTGTTTTTCAGCGACAGACATGAAACAGAGGTGGTAAAAAAAAAAAAAAGGTCCTTATTCTGCGAGTCTCTCTGTCGTCGTGCTCCACATTTCCTGTCACTTGCCCATATAATGAAGTTTTTCCTCTTTCACTCTTTTGTAGTCAAAGTGAGAGACACCAACTGATCCTTCCTTTTTTCTTTTTACCTCTTTCTTCTCCCCATTTCAAAGATGCGTCTGTCGGAAGAAGAGAATACATAATGTATATCACAGACAATCGGAAAAAACAAGACAATATGAATAATTAATAAGCTGCAATGCATATGTATAAACATTTCCATATCAAATAAATATCATATCTAGTTTTATGACTCTGTTTTTTTTCACGCTTTGAATTCTCTATTACTCATAAGATCGTCTGATCGTTTGCAGAGGGATGGGCTCTTCTGCATGTCGTGATCAAATAACCGTAGATTTAAAGAACGGGAAGTTACCAGGAAAGAGAAACAGCACTTTTAATAAAAAATAGGATAATTTGAGGATTGTTGCACCAACTTTCCAGCAGGTTTCCAGGTTCAAGATGAGGTGAGGTAAAAACTCACAGATAGAAAACATGACAAGTTCTTGGAGTCATGTAGCACTGTCTCCTAACTCGATCATCTGGATTTCTAGAAATCAGGACTTTGACTCATACAGGAGAGGGTTCGTAAAACTTCTCTGGAGGAATACATTGGACTCGGATGGAGTGTAAGAGACTGGATTGCTGCTGCAGATGTTTTTCTGCCTTGGACCTGCCTGCTTTTCAGCTGCTTCAGCTACAAACGTCAGTGTCCATCTCCCTCTCCCTCCTCTCTAAACTCAGATCAGTCTTAGCAGATGACTGTCTAACAGGAGTCTGGTTCTGCTTATGGTTTCTGCCTGTTAAAGGAAGTTCTTCCTCTCCACTGTAACTTCATAGTGTTTCATCTGTGTGTGGTTGAGGATGAGATAGGAGTGGGTCTGATCTTACAGGATGGGGCTCAATCTAACCTCTCACCCCCCTTTACACTCGATCTAATAGAGTCTGGTCTAGACCAGCTTTAGTGTCTTGGGCTAACACATATAAAGACTCGGTGCGTTTACATGCTCGGCTTGGAATCGGACTAAGCTCATAATTCAGTTTTTTTGCCGAATTGTACTTCTCTACTTGTCCGCATATACATGCAGCTAAGAAAATCAAATTATTGACATGAACGTGTCCTCCTCCCCAATATGGGCGATATGGGTCTTTTGAGCAGCGCTGTTTCTGACCTCATACAACTGTCAACAACAACAGCTGGTCCATGCCAGACGTCAGAAGTGGCTACAACTACTGCTGGGCATTTTGGAGCAAGAACATGGAGCATCGTACGGCATCGTTTTTGTCGTACATGATGTATGCACTACTTTTTCTGCAGATGAGATGCACGCTACACCACCTCTCCGGGGATTGTGGTGCACATGCATTGTCCTATCATACTCCAACTACGCTGAAAATCGAATTCCAATCGCATTATCTGGGTGTCTTAAACGTACTGACTGATTGATTGATTTTGCCTAACATTAGGACACTCCTGTAGTATCAACAGCGGACTTTAGTGTCAGATTTAATAAAGGTATTGCAGAGCTCTTCGGTGTTTCATTAGTCTACAGGGAACCTTTCTGAAATCTCATTCAGCCGAGCGGTTTTTACTGTCAAATTTTTACTTTTGTCAAATATATTCATGAGTTTCAATACCTTTTATAAAGTATGAGTACAGTGTGTTTTCTGCAGACTCCTCTACACTGATGATAGAAGAAGACGTCCTGGGGACTGGCTGACCTGAGCCTGTGGGAGTGGGCAGGAAGTGGAAATTTAATCTGAGTGCAGGAATTATTTGGTGTCCAGGATCTCTTTGCTCAGACCTTCCTGACCGTTGGAAGCCACAGATGTAACTTCCAGGCCTTTCAGCACTTGGCTCCAGATGTGAGTTGGACAAGTTTGAACAGGAGGACACTTCCCTGAGCTTGTGTGCCCCCTTCCTCTCGTTTTCACTTATGCACACACTTATCCTTACACTTAAGTCTCTCACTTCACCTCTTTTTTTTACGCTTTAACACATTCCTCCTCGTGTATCTCATATGATCGCTCTCTCTCTTTCTTGTTTTTCGCATCTCTCCCTCTTTTTTATGTCACACACAGTCTCTCTGTCTTTCTGCGCTTTTTTTTTTTCTTCTTCTCTGGCTCGCACACACAAATCTCGTCCTCTTTGCCTGTTTCTTTTCACTTACTTTTACTCCTCATTTCTCTTTTACAGGCTCTCTCTTGTTACTCATCACTCTTCCCGCTGTCTCACACACACTCCAGCTTACTTTAGTCTCTGGCTTCACCTCTTGCTCCCTCTCTCCCTCTCTCCCGGTCTTCGCTGTAGCTTAGCCTCGGTTGACCTCTTTTTTGCGTTTTTTTTTTTTTTTTTTTTAAATGCAAAAACTGACCCGCCGAAGAACCTCCTGTACTCTTCCTCTTCTAAAGTTTTCCTTTGTCTTTGTTTACCTCTGTAACCCCTATACCTATCCCTCTTTGGCTTTCAATCAAGGCATACACACACTCTGCACTCAAACACACATTGGCCCAATGCCCACACACACATTTGGACCTGGCTGCATGCTTCTCAGTGTCTGGGGCCTTATTGTGGATGTGTGCACGTATGTGTGTGTGTGTGTGTGTGTGTGTGTGTGTGTGTGTGTGTGTGTGTGTGTGTGTGTGTGTGTGTGTGTCTGAGGCCAGTTTTAAAGCAGGATTTGGCAGGGCTGAAACTTCATGCTCCACTCTGCTCAACCCCCTAGACCTGCATGAAGACAAGGTTATCATGTTCCCCCATCACTGCCAGACAAACACACACACACACACACACACACACACACACACACACACACACACACACACACACACACTTGCTTACATGCATATGCACACACACTCTCTCATTCTGATTTCTGTCTGCCTGCTTCTAAAACACACACACACTTTGGGGCCCACTGGGTTGAAGGATTGCGTGCGTGTGTCTGTGTGCGCGCAAAAGTGTGGTTGTTGTGTGCGCGAGTTGGGGGGTTCGTACACACAAAGGATGCTACAACCCTGCCTTCTGCTGGCCAATGAGCAGAACTAGAGGTCAATCACACACACACACAAACACACACAAACACACAGCAGACATCAGGCAGTGGGGGATTTTTGATGTGGGGAGCTAAACCTTGAAGTAAGTGCTGTTATTATCATTCCATTATGGTTTCATATGAAAGCCAAAATGGGTTAAACGCAAAAATACAACCACCTGATAAAACCTCTTGTGTTTCTATCCCAACACATGCTTGAATCACAAATATACTCTTTTAATGATATCATGTTTTTTTCATGATTGACAGGTGTATGTTGTAGCACCTTGTGAGCTCAGGGTTATTCCATCCTTTTTAAACCCTTTTTCTATGATACATTTAAAATTTTCTCCAAGGTTTGTTTTCTTGCTTATGGTAGACAAAAACTGTGTTTTTGGTCATTAAAAAATTGGTTAAGGTTAGGAAGCACATACTTGTTTCCTTTGTGTTGGAGGAGACCAGAATCTTCAAGTCCTGCTTTGTTTGGCCCACCATGGCCCTGACCTGCAGATTAGAGGTGCTTTTTCCACATTAGCTCATCCCTATCCTGTGATTAAAAACACCCATTATTCATCCACTTATCTATTATCTTACTACTTATCCTTTCTGGGGTCATGGAGGGGGCTGGAGCCCATCCCAGCTATCATTGGGTGGGAGGCAGGGTACAGATCACTGGTCTTTTACAGGGTTGACATGTACAGACAAACAACCATTCATCACCAAACTCACACCTACAGCCAACTACAAGTTGCCACTCAACCTGAAGAGCATGTTTGTGGACTGTGGAAGAAAGCCAGAGTACTCAGACTCAGAAACTCCATGTAGAAAGACCCCTGCATAGCTGGGAATGGTCTTGATTTGAGCCAAAAGCTCTGTGAGGTGAAGCGTCTTTGAGACATAAGGTTATTCAGACAGTAGAACATCACAGACTTCACTTTACAGCACTAGTCACCTCAAAAAGACTGTCAAAATAAGTCCTCACTTTTAGATCCTACCTTACGTGGACACTTGAGGACCTACCTGCAGTTTCTTACACTTCACATTAGCTTCACTTTTCAGCACTGGATACCTCTTGACATGGTCATGTAATTTGTAAATTTGAGCATGTAAATTTAAAAAAAAAAAGACCCAGATTGATCAGTTTTGACTCGGAGCTCAAATGATAACCCTGAAAGAGATTTTTGTTTTGTTTAAAAAAATGTAGATAAGTCAAAAATCACAACATAATAATGTCAAAGGTATGATTACAACTAGTGACACCTGAATTTTGATGTGACGTTTTACAGCACACTCACTCAAGGCAATCTGTCCTGTACTCTGCATGTTTAACACAGACACCCAAACACCCCACATCACATGGACATCATAGTGATGACAGAACAGTAGGACCTCAAGGCCGTGCGACTGTCGAGTTGGGTCAACAAAACACTGCAGAAAAAGTCTTCTCCATTGATGTTTGAAAAATAAAAAGGTGATTCTCGTACTGGCAGAAAGAGGGAATTACTGTTAAAAAGAGCATGAAAGACATGAAGGAATCAGTTCATGTGGGAGGCATGAATACAGTGTCCAACAAGCTAAAAAGGATGAAATTTGGAGGAATTCGCAAAACACTGACGTACAGGAGAAACAGGGGAGACTCTGCTGTTTGTGCCAGCTCTGCCTCAAAATACTGGTGAATGAAGTGAGCACTGTATGTTTTTGAATGTCTATAAAAACCCGGCATGTCAGCCTCCTCAGCTTTAGGTAAGACCCTAAAATTGGCTCATAGAGGAGTGATCTGTATATGATTTACTGAATTAATATTTATCGGTATGAGTACAGCAGTGAGGCCTGACACTGTCACAAAGAAAAGTTCAAAGCAGCGAAGACAATGAGATTAGTTTAAAACATTATAAAGTCACTGTCATTAATTGCTTTCCCATGTTTGAGTGACAATCATGTCAATGTCTGTGACATGGATTGATGAAATCTTTACTCTTAAACAAAACAAGAGGAAATGCTTATTAGCATGAATACATGTATGCTAAAATACATACCCTTTAACTGTCAAATTACTGTTAACATAATTTTCCAATTAGCAAAGCTTTCTACATCCTGATTAAACCACCAATCTCATCCATCTCCCCCTCTCTGCGGAATAAAAGCAGAGAATAACTATATTTCTCTACAAGCTATTGTAAGTGGAAACATCTGTAGCCTCTGTTGATCTATTATCTTCCTAATCATATCTTCCCTGAGAATAAGTGAAAAAGAAATAAAAGGGATGGTTGCAGGAGAGAGAGGGAGAGAGAGGAGGTAAATAAAGACAGAGATGAAGTGATAATAACT
This sequence comes from Xyrichtys novacula, assembly GCA_962446985.1. Lineage (NCBI taxonomy): Eukaryota > Metazoa > Chordata > Actinopteri > Labriformes > Labridae > Xyrichtys > Xyrichtys novacula. The sequence continues at coordinate 15,874,484 of OY660874.1, read as the reverse complement.
ATGATAGAAGGATGGAGAGGAGAGATAAATATAGCATATGAGGAGAAGAGAGCACTGATTAGACCTGGCTCAGGAGATGTCATTGTTAATTACCACCCCCTCACCCACCTGCATCACACACACCCTCAGACACACAGACAGACACACACATATACACAAAGGCGATGGATACACAGTATCAGAGTGAATTTTTTAATATTTTTTTAAAGATCAAGCTCACAAAGATTAAAAATACAAACCAGCGATTGGGAAAGCGGCTGCAGAAACTGATGAGGCTGCAGACACCGAAGGTTTAGAATTACCTATCCAGATATAATCTAATGTAAAGACTGACAAGCAAATATGCTTAACCAGAAACTGATACAGCACTATGTGCATGCAACCGTTACAACTGTCAAGTAATCTAGCTCACCTTTAGCTTATTGTCGCCTCACAAAGGACAACATTTCTGAGGGTTTCACTGTCATATGCATGCGTCAGAAAGTTCTGCCTTTGTCTGTATTATCTATTCAAAGGTTGCCTTAAGTCATGTGACAGTATTTGACATAGAAAAACACATTTGCCAACATCAGAACTCTTTCTGAGTAAATCAGCCTCTTCCTGGTTAACTTAACGACTCTATTTAAAAGTCATACATAAACATCTGTGTAGTGTTTAAGCACTTTACACATGTCTTTCAAGATTAGTCATATTAGTTGCTGTATTTGTTTTTGATCTGTGTTTTTTTTTTTAAATCTCAGCCAAGTAATCCACCATTTGTCCACTTGCACAATAACGTTGGATGCTGTGGGAAAATGGATTTGTGTCAGAGAACATGTGGTTATGCACGTCAAAATCCCTTCATGAGAGGTCCAGCTCATACTGTCTGGATTCTGACTAGCATGACCACCCATTCAATGAACATTTTCCATAGACTGTACTATGTACTATGGAGAACTTGGTTCCGTCTTTCGCCAGTAAACAGATTTGAAGCCAAAAAGCTCTTGGAAATTCCGCTTTTTTCTCCATTTCCTGAAACCAGCATTGCGCAGTAGCATTGTACGAATTCGGCGGGAGAGTCGCTGTGATGATGCTCAACTCATACAGCGTATCCCCTGGGTGAGCTAGGCTATCTTTGTACGCCTATAGGCTGTATCAGGTGTCAATCATAGAAAACATCAACCCCCTAATAACTTTTAAAAATAGAGCTGTGAAGAAAAAAAGAGGACTTGAGCACAAACCAGTCTTACAATAACTACATGTTATTACACAGAACAATTATGTTCAGTGTTATAAATTTCTAAAGTTTGTTTACAGCTCTATAAGCTTTGCTGGCGGAGGCCGGTTTTATGACCTATACTGCAGCCCGTCACCAGAGGGTGCTGTTCTCAGCTTCACCCATCGAGGAGGCAGATGCTGTCCGTTCTATATACAGTCTATGATACTTTCCCTTACATAACAAGGCAAAATAGAGCATTTTGTTTATCTGTAGCCCTGAACTGGCCAGTAAAAATATTTCTTGACACTCAATTACCTTTTGTAAACAATATTAGCAGCATTTGCCATCAGATAACACTCTAAGAAGGTCAGATTTTAGGGGACAACTTTCATCCCTGCTTAAACCAATAGAAGCGATTAAAATAATAGGGGGAGAAAAAAGCAGAAATCTCCTGTCCATTTCCCTTCAGTTTTCCTTCCCTCCTACTTCAACCCAGTGCACAATTCAGATCCTGTTAGCCACATTAGCTCGCCCTGCTTGGGCACTCAAACAGCCACGGGAAACCCAGCCGAGTCTCGGGCCTTTCTCAAGCTGTGAGTGGAATAGCTTTGCAATTTGTCCTGGCACAAAACAGCATTTTGATCTTAATGAATGGCAAATGGCTACCATTAGAAGAGAGAGGGATTATTGGGAGGGGTTGGTTCATGGCACGTGTATGTGTGTTTGTGTCTGTGTGTTTGTTTGGCATCTTGGAGGGTACTGCTCTGATCCTTCATTTAAAGGCTCACTGCAGGACCTCTTCATGGGACCCTCAAAGAGATGGGCCGTGTTTAGAAGTCAGTTTATTAAATCTACAGCCCACACACACACACTCACACAAGCACACACACGAACACAAGCAGAATTTCACAGCGCAATGGTTGAGACTACTGTAAATGTTTGTGTGTCTCTGACAACAACTGAACTGAGTAGCGAATCCTTTAGACGACAGCTTCACCGCCTCATGTTTTTATCAAACTGTGTTTCACTCGATTAGTTTGTATGTGTGTGTGACTGTTTATCTGTAGGTCTGAATTGCCCCAATGGCCAGAATGTCTCTATAGATAGAATACTTTCTTTGTGCTCTCTCGCCTCTTTTTCTCTACCAATCACAATCCTGCATTAATGTCTTTTTTAATTGCATTACACCTGGCTCGGTGATTGGCTGTGATGTAAATGACAGACAAAACACATATTAACTGACAGCTGGCCAGCCTGCTAATGAACAGTGTGTGTGTGTGTGTGTGTGTGTGTGTGTGTGTGTGTGTGTGTGTGTGTGTGTGTGTGTGTGCGTGCGTGTCATATCCAACATAATCTGATCTTCATCTTGAAACAAAACTGGATGACTGGCCACAAATAAATGCACTGCTTTTTCCACTTTCTACAGGTATATTACAAAATTTAAAACTTAAATATTTACCTCTTTCCTATTCCAGCTGGACTTTGCACCTGCTCACAGTGCCAAAATTACTGCCAAATGGGTAGTCGGTTATGATATAATGGTGCTTAATTGGCCTGCCAACTTGTGGGACCTACTGTATACCCCATCAAGAGTCAGAGGGATATTTGTAAGGAGGAAGATAAAGAGGAGCTACACGCCACGCCACACCACCTTGGTACAGTAATTCATGTTAAAGGAGTCCCAAATAAGTTGTACTGAATGTATAAATAAAAATACTTTGTGAAAGTTCGACATTTTGTTAACTTTTGATTGATCTTTAGAAACATTTCCACTATTTGAGATTACTGGATTTATGGTTTTCACTATATTCAAGCCCAAAATCATCAAAATTAAAACAAAATTGAAACTGTCACTAATATAACAATTATGCTTTGCTATTTGTGAATAACATTCCTATCATCCAGCGGTTAACGAGACATGAATAGATATACACAGTCACAAATACTGCAGGTCAGCCTTTAACGTTTTGCTTCACACTATGTACATCTATTCTTTATGTATGTTTGATTAAAGACACCTTGTAACCTTAAGATGCAGTTTTACATAAACTGCTCGTCTATTTTGTGGCTTTGCAGTCAGCAGTGGTTTACCGTGACTGCAGTCAATTTGACGTCTTTGTTTAATTTCTTGATTCAATCTGCTTCTTGAATGTGGCGTAGTGCTTTATAGTGACTCCAGATGAGTAAAATGTCTCATGCATAATTTATGCATTTTCCACATTATCCTGTTTGTGTGACAAATGATATTCTGACTAAAAACAGCGATAAAAATAAAACAAACAAGCTGAGGAGTCAAATTTAAAGATGCACAGCGTGGTGTTCACATTGTCTATCATCCAACCCCAGGACATTTTCTGTCACATCAAAAAGCTTGCTGCAAGCGCAGATTTAGACATATGTCTCATCACTTTCTTCTTTTTTTTTTTTAGTGAAATGAGCGTTGATGAAAGGCGGCCATTTTGTTATTTACATTGGAATGTGCTCTCCCTTCTAAATTCAGCCATGGCTTGAAGCAGTGTTAGTATTTGTTGCCCCCCTCCACAATGCCCCGTTTTATTTCCTCCCTCCCACCCTTTGTCTTTCCTCCCTCTCCTTGTCATCTTTGCACAAAGGGGCTGTGTGTCATTTCTGTTTGATGTGCAGAGAATGAATAAAGCAATCTGTAACATCTATGTGAGGGTCCCCCTAATGTGCATACGGCGATGGAGAATAAAATATGGGCATCTATATGAATTACGCTCCTAACAAATACAAGCCATGCATACAGAAATATATAATGTAACATATGAACCACACATGCACGAACGAATGGGACACGCTCACACACATACCAAACGCACACACATATACACACATCCATGGTAAAAAGTGCTGACTGGCTCTCCTGCCTCCTCAGTGTGCCGGGAGCTTTCAGCAGAAATTCCCAAGCTGTGAGGTCGTAAAAGATTTTAGTCAGAAGTGTATTTATTTATGTCTTAATTAAAAAAAGTTAAAATTGAACAATGTAATAAATGAACCAATCTTTCTGTGAGCTGTAAGTAATGCTAAGCTCTCCATACGCTCTTAAAATGCACCAATATTCAAATTAGACAATATGTACAAGGAGTGTAAAACATGATAAATACATGTAATTTTGTCGTTCCATATTAATCTTTCTTAAACTCATGGCTTTGTTCAGTGCTTGATTCTGATTGGTCATTGGAAATACTATTGGCCGGCTATTTCTAAATGGCAGATTGATCTTAGAATGAATGGACTGTTGTCATGGATACCACTACAGACTCAGGAGGAATAATTATAGGGGGACCAAGAATTCGAGCGAGACGTACCAATCAGCACAGGGCTGAGTTAGCGAGACAAAAATCCAAGTCAGACTCTGAGTAATAAGTGGTCAAATGTCCAGCTTCACAAAGAGTTTCTGCTCAGCAGTGTTGTGGTTATTTGTCAAATCTCATGTACAAGGAGAGTTTCCAGTCTCTAGTGTTCAAGTACAAGTCAAAATCAGAAAAGAGAAACAGACATTGAGTTCCCAGTAATGGACTCAGGGTCAAGCTATGTTCTCATTACCTGTGTCCAAACACGAGCTCAGTCCTTATTACATGTTTCAGGGTCCAAATCAAGTCCTCTTAACATGTATCTAAGTCTAAGCCAAGTCCTTATTACGTGTGTCTGAGTCCAAGTCTTCATTATGTGTGTTTGAATTGAATAAAGGACTCACTACATGCTGTTGAGTTTAAGTCAATTGTCTGTAATTGTCCAAGTCAAGTTCTGTTCATGTGTCCAAGTTCAAGTGAAGTCCTTATTACATGATGTTTAAGTTCAATAAAGTCCTCACTACATGGTTCTGTGTTTGAATAGATTCTTTGTTCCATGTGTTCGAGTCTAAGTCGAGTCCTCATTATTACAAGTCTGTCATTGTGAACAGGGTGTAATCCATCATCTGATTGCCAGTGCAGTCAATTCAGATTACAAATCCAAGATATAAAGCCCTAATCCAACATAAATTACCAATCCTGAAAATCAGGAATAGAGTCAGACACGAGTCCTAGATTGAAGTAATAAAGACACTGCTACTCGCTTTGAAAAGGTATTAACTTAATCTAATAGCCCACTAACTGTACTTTTCTCCTGAATCTGGATGTACATGGACAAAGAAAAGGTACTCTTCAATTTAAGGGTCAATGAAACTCCAAACAAAATGCAGAGTCATTGGTGAAGTGGTCAATGCTTATCATTTTAAATGTGAGCTTTGCTGGTTGTCTGTCTAGTATATTCACCTTGGGGTAGTGTGATTACAGCCTAAAGCTAATGTAAAAAACATAGAATCAGATACTCTTTGCAAAAGTGATGAAAAATCATTGTTAATCCTTTTGGTTCTAAAAATATTTTCCCTTTGACAAAAATGAACACTTCAGTAAAACCAGAATTTATCCCAACTCTCAAGCCGTCAACTATTTGTCAGTTTTAGGAGTTCATGATCTTTGTCTGCTCGGCTTTCACTCCATTTCTGCTCTCCATGAAAGTATGTGGGTGACATTCCTCACTGTTGAATTTTGTTTACTTAAAATTCAGAGAAATTTAGGGTCACAAAGCAAAAGGCAATTACAGCATCTCTCTTCTTATGTGCGCTCTCAGAGAGTGAGAGAGAGAGAGCTGACTGGGTTGATAAATCTTTGAACTGAGTACCACAACAAAGCTCTGCCCAAAATGCTCCTTTTAATTCAAAATGCCTAAATGCTCTGACAAATTCCTGAAAAAGGCTTTTGCATTTTGGCCCCCTCTGCTGTTCACTAGAATCTGTTTGCATGTGCAGAAATTAAGGTTTGAGTTCTGGCATATTTGCACGTTTCATTCCTTTGTCATGATAATAACAAAAATGATGATGAGAAGTGCGATAACTATCAGCTGATTGCTGTGAATATTTAAGGTTAGAAACTGATTTTTCTCTTTGGCTGTAGAGGGAGACTTGAGATTGAGTGTGGTTGCATTTTTCTCCTCCTATTGAAGATTCGCTTTACAGTCTCTCATTCACAGCATGATATTGGGGTATAGATGCTCCTGACTGGCCATCGCTGCTCAAATTCCCCTTCGCCATTCGCCACTTCACACATGCAGGAGAAAGAGGCAGCGGTGTCTGTGGCGTTGGTGGGGCGGTTTGGGGAAATCAGAGACTACGGCCGGGAGATCCGAGGGGAAATTAGCCAGCACTTAGCTGCACACATGCACACCAGGCCCAGCTGGGAAAGCGAGCTTCAGATCCAAGCATGGAGGACATGAAAGACACACCAGCCCTGCTGCCGAAGGGAGGAGAATCTCTCCCCTCCTTCTCCCTCTTTCTCTCTCCCTCTTAATCTTCCCTGCATTTGCTCTCTGTCCTCATCTTTCATTCTCTCTTCCTCCCGTCTATCTTTCCCTGACTCCTCTCTAAGGAGGTTTTCAAGAATGCATGTGTGTGTCCGCAAAAGGGCTTGTCCTATTTCTGTCTGTGTGGGTCTGTGCTGTTGTGTTTTTTTTTTTTTTTTTTGTCTAACAAAATGTCCAACCAACATCAAACATTGAGTAGAGTGGGAGATGTTTGAAGGGGGGCAGAGAAGAAGAAAAAAAAAAAAAAAACACACTACATAGTGAAGAGTCTGTTCAAAGGGCCAACATGGCAGCCCTTTGACTAACATCCCGGGGACATAGCTTCAATCTCACACAAACACACACTCATAGGTCCCCTATGAGTCAGGGGTCATAGCATTTACAAGGCACTTGGTGCACAGTGGCATCAAAACAGTCCCCCAGCCAAAGGAAAGAAAGAGAAGAACAGGGAAGGCTGAGAGAGGCATGCAGCAAGACAGAGATTTGGATTTTTCAGGCCAAGAGTGCAAATAAGTACAAGCACATTTGAAATAACTCTGCTAATAGTCAGACTTTCATCTGCATCATTTGAAAACATATTTAAAACAATAAAGCCTTTTTCTCCACATTACATGTGTTCATTTTCACAATGTGTCTTTACATTGGTGTGGCACTTTTAAAAAACGCAGTGATGACTGATTTTTATTTCCTGTAAAAAGGAGTAAGTTCCCTCTGCCTCAACCAGATGATCGCTGTCTTGAACTCATCAAGTTTCTTTTATGCAGCTTTTTTTCTTAAATATTTAACAATTGTACCTAAACATATCTAAAGCTAAAAAAAGGTTTAGTGTCATGTTATAGGAAAAAAAAGACCAAAGTCGTAATATTATGAGATAAAGAGTTGTACTTTAGTAGTAAGATCAGCAGGATCTGATAGTAGATTTGGCGGCAGTAGCTCAGGAGGTAGAGTGGTCGGCCAATAATTGGAAGGTTGGCGGTTCAAACCCTGACCTATCCCTGGTCTGTCCATTGGCTCCCACTCATACATTGTATGATTGTGACACTGGTGTATGATTGTGAGTGTTGTGTGGTGGTGGTTGGAGAAGCCGTAGGCACAAACAAACAGCCACGTTTTCGTCAGTCTCCCTTAGGGCAGCTGTGACTACTAAGATAGTTTACCACCATCAGGGCGTGACTGTGTGAGCAAATCAATGGTGTATCCAACGTAAAGCTCTTTGAGGGTCTCTGATAAAAAGCGCTTATAAAATCTGATGCATTATTGTTATTATAGTTGCAAACTAAACATTATGTACAAATGTCATACTAAGTTGTCATACACCAAATACTCATTTAAAAGCTTGTACTCAAACTCTTCCAGTAACTCTACAAGAATCTCCCCAAATGCAGGGATCTGTGACTTTTGAATGGTCAGTTAAATTAATGTCAGGGTCAGCAGGAGGGGCTTAGTGCCAGTTATGGACCAGATCCCCTTTGTGTATGCATTTGGCACCACCTGAAAGAGATGTCTGAGTCCAGTGCATGGTACCTTGGCTTCAATCTTAACAATGAAAGGAGTTTTTAATGATAAGAAAGGGATATAAACAGAGAAGGAAGACTAAATGTACAGCTTTGATATCGTCACATTTGTACTTTTGCATTTATGGACCAAAAGACAAAATGAGCTGTGTCAGTCACCGAGCTGCTTAGCTCCATTCCCAGGTTATCAATATAAGTGTCTATATGCCTCTTTTAAAGCGTTCTCATTGTGTGTATTTGTATGTCTTCCACTCTTCTCACCCCTCCTTTCCTCTCACTCCCCCCTCTCCTCTTCCCTCCTCCCTCTCTCTGCGTGCCCACGGCCCAGCAGTAATTCTGTGTTTATCAACTCTTTATTATGGCCCCTCGCATCATCATTTACAATGGTAGCATCTGCTCATTGCCTAGCCCGAGCATGGGGCAAATTGCTTTTATAGGAAAAAAAACAGCGTCTCACACACACACACACACACACGCATATACACATTCACGCACATACACAGGAGCAACTGTGCAGAAATCAAGACACCAGGCCCCGGCCTATTTACGACGGCTGTTAACTTTCCCGGCAGAATCCCACTCAAACACACAAACACTTCACTTCTTCTAACAGGATCATATGATTAGCTGGCCACCATCAGCGAATCAAAATGAGTCGCAAATCCAATGAGGGAGCCGTTTTGATTTTCCTTTCATTTTTTTTAACATCTACCTGCCGCCGCAGTGTGAAAAACAAATATCACATCTGGCCTCGCCGCTCTAATTTCTGCGTTTGGCTCGGTCTAATTTAGCCGCTAAAGCAATGTGGGAAACAGTGGGGAAGCAGAAAATGGCAAGACATCCTATCTTTGTTGTTCGCATTTAACACATTAGCACTCCCTTATTGGGAGGTGGGTGAAAAGATGGCAAGGTGAACGTGTGGAGGAACTTAAAAGTGGGAAAAAGAAAAATTAACACCCAGCTTGTTAAGAGGGATCCTTCCAATTATGAAAAGCTCCTCTCCTCCATCCTGTAGGGATGTGAAAAAGCAGCTATGCCACAACAGAAAGTGAAACTGGATTAGAAGTAAAAGAAACAAACGCACTGCTATTAAAGGAACCTTTCGCTCTAATCCTGAGAAATCAACAAAAGCTATGAGGGCAAAAAATAGTGTTAGCTTCTCTTTAACTGCGGTGTTAGTTCTGGTGTTACTTAAACTTAAGACCATATTGTTCCCTCCCCCTCGTTGTCTATATGTTGGGAGATATTTTCACACCTTCACTCCTCCACTTTCTGCCATTTTTAGCTGCATTCACACTGTAAAACACAGCTCTCTCTAAACTCAAGTGCCAGCCCAGGATCACCTTCACATTCAGTTTGAAAGCTCATGTGAAAGAGGACTGCTCTGGCAGCTACTTGAATTTATCACAATAGTTAACATATTTAGGAGTTACTGATGTTACACCGCAACTTTACAGGACTGTATTTCAATTCTCTAATGTTCTGATGACTATTTTCACAGTATGTGGATTTTAACATTTGAGCCTTTTAGATTTCACCTGTTATTTGTCTGTTATTATCCTTTGAAGAGTTCATGTTTCTGTCATTTTTCCTTGTTAATACATCTAAATATATTTTATTTTTTTCAGAATATGTCTTTTGTTGGTATTCAGTGCCTCTTTATGTTTATTTCATAAAAAATATCATGAAAACTCACATCTTTTTTCCTGTTTATTTTTTTTTTAAACTGTTTCAGTATTTTCTCAATTTCTTTATAAATTATGTGCATAAATTTGACTTAATCTGGACTTTTGAACAAAAAAAAAAAAGTAAGGCATGTTCGTGTGTCTGAAATCTCACACAGTCTGCACAGCAGATGCATTAAAGGAAGTTCACTTTGTTGAGTGTTAGATATCACCATAAGCCCAAGAGAGATAGCATACATCTGATTTATATGAAAAGTGTGGAATATGTGCAAAAGGGTTTCACACATTTTACCTGAACCTCTTGCCACTGTGGCAAAAAATATTTCCACTTGCATTGTAAACTGGTCAGTAAAAAGGGGGTAATAGTATTATTGCTTTTGATTAATTTGGAGAGCACAACACTGTTGATTTGTGTTTAATTGCTGGGCCGTCAACAGCAAAGAAAAGAAGATGAAAGAAAAGCTGAAACAGTGAGGGATGTTCAAATATATAAGAGGCGGAATGAAAGAGACATCAATTAAATTTAAGAAAACAGACACAAAACAGCCACAGACTGCTACATGACATGAGCTCTGTCAGAGTTAAAGCTAGATGAGCCCAAAGACATGTAAATACCTGAAAATGTTAAGACTTTAAGACCTCAGGAAACAATGTAAAGTGACAAATTGTAACAGGGTAGACCAATTATCAATGAATGTCTTTTTTTTTAATTTTCTTGAAACTTGTGCCAATGTGTCTTTCCCTTTTAATCTGTTTTTTTTTCCCCTTTCTTTGTTCCACCTTAAATCCTGTTCTCAACACAATCTGATTGGTCAGTGTAATTGATGAACTGTTGACTCTTTCATACAGTATTAAACAATTCTGATATGATTTTGTTTTTTTCTAAAGGTGTCTAGTTAAAGCTAGGTTTAGCAGTTTGTAATGGTCCAAATCCTTTTTTTTCTTTCTATTTATTTTATCAGTGTATGTCAAGTCCAAAAAATCAGTTTTTCAGTCTCATAAACTGCTACTAACAGATATTACAAAACCTGAAAAACTGGTAGAGAATAATCTGTTGTTATGGAAGCCCTAGCTACTAACCAACTGTTAACATGAATTTTAAATTTATGAGTAAATCATTTTTAAATCTACAAAATATGAATCAAATCAAAATGATTTGTCAAAGTTTTAAGTTTGTATCCAAGTGAAAAATGGAAATGAATTATTAATGCTGTACTTGAAGTTCCTGTGAGGAACTTTGAGTTTGTGATGATTTTGGCGCCCCTTGTGGACAAGGAAGGTTTTGCTTATCTTGTTCTCTACATACTTGAGTAGAGTCTTCTTTCAAAAAAAAATCATGAAAGTCAAATTTATTATTGGTTTTGAGTGTTTGATGTGTAAAACATGAACAAAGTGCTGTTTCTTCTGCTTCTTGGATGATACCTATCTCCTGCAGTAATTCTAGATATTAAAATCATAATATGAAAATCGTCAGTCTTGTCACTGATGGTCTTGTTTGCTTTGTGTATCATTAAAAGACATCAATAAGTCCATGCAGTCTGTTTCATAAACATCAGAAGACTCCTCACAGGAGCTTTAACCAAAGTAATCACCTTATATCTGCACACAACAGGACATACAATGACGCAGACATGACAGGTAGTAATGACTGATTTAGTCACTGGAATGTCATCTAGTCCTTGTCTATTAATGGTCTACTAACACAATCTGAATGTAATGCAATGTAATTATATTAAGGGCACTTAATCATTGTGTAACACACAAGTAATTTGATCACAGACAAGTAATCACACACTAATACGACAACATGATTTATCTACATGAACTATAAGCAGCATTACAACCACTATGCTGAGTACTGCTACCACCACTTATTGAAGTCCTCCTTTTATGTACAAATAAGAGTGTTTTCAGCGTTAAATATTAACTGTAGTTTGTGTTGTCTTTGTGAAGGACTTTGTATATCTGTGTAGATGTGTGTGTGTGTGTGTGTGCATACCATTTCCTCCGTTCTGATATAAGCCGGATCTGTCAAAACAGATTGACGTGCTTGTTGCAGTCACTCAGCGTGACACCCTGACATTCATCTTTTCTGGTGTTTATGAGTGTATACAATATATGTGTGAGTGTGTGTGTGTGTTTATTAGTGTGTGTGTGTATGTATGTGTGTACAGATGGTGGTTGGTGGTGGGGGGGTTGGGTAAAAGATCTTTGCCATTCATGATTACACACACACGCACACACACATCCCCAGCGGCTATGTTTCAATGCTGAGGGATGCCGTCACCCATCAGGGTCTGTTGGATACACACAAATGCGCGCACACACACACACACACACAGCAGCCACGCCAGGAGGCTGAGGGGTAACTGTTATTATATGATGATCAGATACAGCACATCACAATAAAGGCTGTATAAATAGTAGCTTTAAATGTAAATCCCAAACAAAGTGACATCCAAGGCTCACATAGATCCTCTATTCCATCATATAATATGTGACCAGACCTCAGTTTAATGTCCAAATATAGAGCCCAAATAAACCTGCACTAGATTTACACTGCAACTATAAAGTGCTGTGACCCCTCCATATGATATACAGCTGGTTTGTCTCATGGCCTGCCTGTATCATATTCATAAAGGAAATGATTGAAGAGTGTATATTTTCATATGGAGGCTCACCTTTACAGCAGGAGGCTCTGTGTTGTGGATATTAGGTTTGGGAGTCCCCCCAGTTGTAAGAAGCGGCTCTACTGGGACTACAGCTCATTCTCTGTGTGAGTGTGTCGCCATAAACTGTGAAGGAGAAAAAAAAAAAGAGAGGGAGAAAACAGAAGGGAAATATATGTTAAATTATTGCATGTCAAATTGACTTTCAGACAGCACCAAATTTCATTCACAGGAACCTTTAAAAGAAACCATCTTTGAGTCAGACTGAAAGGTAACCAAAGAGAGAAACCCCTGACAGTTGAACATCTGCAGACTTTATGCAGGAGAGTTTCAGTGGTGTATGTGGTCAACCGTGTAAAAATCTGCCTTACAGACTGTCTTTACATTCACACTTGAGTCACTGGTCTGGAGGGGTCATATTGTGTTCTGGCATTTGATTAAAACTGCAAAATGTGTCGATTTCTCCAAGTTGAGAACTTTGCACAACTTTGTCTTGAAACAAACTAAATCATGGGCTCAGATAAAAGACTGGGTTACTTTGAACAAATAGGCAAATTTTCATCCAAAATAGTCGATTTCTGCTAAAGTAAATGCACGTTTCAGACTTTATTGGCACAGACAGGTAAAAAAGAGGATAATGCAAGTTTCCCTATAGCTTTGGACAGCAGATCCTGATCTTTGAACCAAGTAAAGTATTGTTCAGATTTAAAAGACAGTCACTGCAAAGGAAGTGTTAATAAAGATTTCAACTGTAGCTGTTTTTTACACAGGACTGTAGATGTTGGAGCTAGTCATCAATTGATGAAGTCAAGTGTAGATAGGCAGAGCTGTTACAAACCTGTCCAGACAGGTTCTGGTATTTTGGAGTTGCCCCCTCTGAGATTTTTTCTTTTTTGTAATTGAAGGTCTTTTATGATGGTGCTATGGCAAATCATGTAATTATATTATTTAAACAAGACCCCTACGGTGTTTGACAATGTGATGTCTAGGAACCTGCATCCTCATCCAAGATACATGTGTCTGAGTCAAGGGAGGGATCCTAGGAAGGCAGAGAAGTTTGAACAATTCTAGTTTCGACATGTTTTTACTAGGAAAAGTGAATTGTTTTAATTTAACAGGTTATATAATTCAAAATTTTTAATGTTAATGAGTCATAAGATAAGTTGCTTTTAGTCCTTATGCACTTTTCATCTGCAAAAAAGTCTCAAAGGTCACCTTTTGTGCAACACAAGCAACGAGGAATTAAAGGTCAAAGGTCACGATCCCTGGGAGTTATCAATACTCTCATGTCTGTGATCTCTGAGTGATCGTCTATGATAGAAACAACCCAGGGAGAAAGGACAAAGGGGTTTATTTTGGACAGTGTGTGTGTGTTTGAGTTATCGGTGATTCAGTGCCAGTCAGTGTCAGGTCCAGAGATTGGATCTGAAAGGCTTTGAAAGTCCTCCAGCTCCCATCACACTACTCTCTGAGACGCCCCCCCCCCACCCACAACACACAAACACATCCGCTAAGTGTGCACACACATGCAAAAGGTGGGAAAGTTCAGTCCACACACCATCACACTCTGAGACACAGACCTTGTATAGAATAGATCCTCTAACGCGTGTGTTTGTGTGTGTGTGTGTGTGTGTGTGTGTGTTTGTGTGTGTGGCTATAAAGCTGACAGTGTTTCCCTTGTGGGCTGCAGACAACAAACAAGGTCCCTGGTGGATTTTGCTGGGAGAGAGGGTACAACACACACACACACACACACACACACACACACACACACACACACACACACACACACACACACACACACACACACACACACACACACACACACACACACAAAAGACAGGAACACACACAACTCTCAGATGTCCTAGCTGCTTCATGGCAGCCACGACCATCTGGTTTATGTAACCAAGTCTAGCGATGTATGTTTGACCTGTCTGTGTGTGTGTTTGTGCGCGTGGACGTGTGTGTGAGAGTTATGCTGAGAGGTGAAGGATTTGGATGTACATTTGACCTCCAGATTCTTTATTGCGCTGCCACACTGCAGCCTCCAGGGAGTGTCCCTGTATGTCTTCATCTCAGACAGACCGAGGAGAGACGAAGAGGAGAGAAGAGAGCAAGAGAAACCAAAAAATGACTGAGGAGGGGAGTCCACAGGATGTCTCACACACACACATACAGACACACATACACACATTCTTGGGGACAAAATTAATAACCAGAGAGGATGAGACTCCTCAGTGACCTGGCTGGGCTCAGGGTGAATCATAAACCATCCCTGTGTTTTATTAAAATGCCAGCATCCAGCCATTAAATCTCCCAAACACCGGCCAAACTTCTCACCATTTGAACTGTGTGCGTGAGAAAGAGTGTGTTTGTGTGTGTGTGTATGTATTTGTGTGTGTGGTCAAGGTAAAACTGAGAGTGTGTGAAAGGCCATGAGCATTCTGTCAAAGACTTTCAATCACCATCCCCCAATGAGTGAGAGGGAAAATGTGCAAAGGGAAATTTTGGAGTTTACAAGGCCGTTGAGGTCTAAAATTCATGTGAAGTTGCAAAAAAAGGGGCATTCATGAGACGAAATGTCACAAAACTCCTAAAACCAAGGACCAGCGGAGTCATTTAGTTCCACTAGATTGACATAATTTTAGGGCTGTCGGACATGAATTGGTGTTCTGCTATTTCAAGACCCCCTTTTAACTCCCCAGCTGCAATCGTGAATGCATGGTGGTGTAAAGGTGTGGAAAAGTCTCCTGCTTGGCATCACCTTGTTGCAAATTCACACATTTTCCTTCCTTGAACCAGTTTTCTGTTCTGACCACTGCAGACCAGGTTTCCACACAAGAGCGACCAGTTTGACCCAGTCCTTCAGCCATCACAGCTTGGACCTCCTAAAAGTCACTCACTTCCTTAAGCTGGCCCGTTTTTCCTGCCTCTAACACATCTACCAACTTATTCCACCCACTGACAGGTGTCTGTGGAAAGAGATAATCACATTCACTTTACCTACCAGTGGTCTAAATGTTACGACTGATCAGAACAATTGGTCCAAACTCAGATATACCAGCGTTATGTTTCCTTTTAAATTGGGGGTGTAGGCTGTGCATGGAGATAATGACTGAGACCAGAATTTTAGAAAAAAGTGTTGTAATATTTTTGACATGTTATAAATCCAGCCTGCATGGATGTCACTAGCTTCCCCTAAACTAAAAGCTTTAGTGGATCTGCCTTCCTGTGATGTGAATCTCAAAAAATCTGCTTGGTTTTCTCCTACTTGCACTTATTTAATTCAATAAAACTGCAAGCAAAAAGTATGACATCTCTGTTAGTTCTGCAAAAACAGCTTTTCAGATTCCTCAGTAATGAATATTGGCTTTCGTATCCCAGCTACCGACGCATTCGCTCACGGCTGATGCCTTCCAAATTTTTGAGAAGTCATTCCTTCTTTTTTTTTTCGTTGTCCACATAGTTTGTAGTTGGATCAACCACCAAGCCTTTCATGGTCTCACTCATTTTTTCCATAGACCTGTCCTGTTATGTGACCAACTCTTTTCAATGTCACATTATCTGTCTGAAAACAAAGCCTCAACATTCCCACTATGAAGCAGCTTTTGACCTAGATGCTATGAAACTTTGTCTCAGGAGTTAATCAGAAATTTGGCCTTCTTGCATGCCAGTGGAAACGGGGATATATCCATCCAGGCATTAGCATTAGAAAGGAAGAATTGGTGGAAATGAGAGAAGAGGAGAGATTGTTTGGCTGCCATCTTAACAGAGTGTGCCTAGCCAAGCCCGGCCAGGAGAAAATATAAACCCCAGAGAATAAGGCTTATTTTGACTGGTGGCCAGTTAGAGGATAAGACTCTGCAAGGGAGGTGTGTTTGTGTGCGCAAGTGTGCGTGCGTGTGTGTGTGTGTGTGTGGGGGTGGTTGTGTGAGTCACTGCACTGAGCATGCATGCCAAAAAAGTAGCCAGCCGGTTTACGACTGCACGTCTCAGGTGTATATGTGTGTCCAAATCTGCATCTAAAGCCTTCTCCTCCTCCTCCATTTCCATAAGGATAAATGTCATTAGCCAGGCAGCTAGTGGCAAACGCTACTTCTACTCAGCGCGAGTGTGAAGGGTGACTTTGTCCCAGAGAGAGAGAGAGAGTGAGAGAGAGAGCGGTCTGATACATGGACCAGACACAAATCCTCTTAGCCCGAAGAGAAAAAAAAAAAAGTGGGCTTTTGGGTGGCAGCTTAAATCGGCCATTGTGGCTCTACTTTAAAACTTCTTCTGATGCCTTTCTGCCTGGTGCTAATGTAAATAAATGAGCCCCAGTAGGAAACTGAGGAGGAAGTGAGGGCAGGAGGTAGAGAGGGGATCATATTCCTCACTCTGACAGTGCAACACACACAACTGGCCTGACTGGCTAAAGCACCTTTCTGAGTAAGTGCCTGGATTGGTGGGTGTCCTTTGTGTGTCTCAGAAAAGGGAAGGCAAGTCAGGAAAATCCTCCAAAAGAAAGACATTTTTATCCTTCCCTGATAGTTCAATATTTACACTTGGGATTGAAGGAAATTTTAGCGTTAATTTTATGAAAATCCAAATCTGCAGTTGTGGTGAAGCACACAACGCCGTTTCTACGTCTCCAGTGAAGGACAAAGCTGAGTACCCTTTACAGTGAGCCTGTCCTAAAGTACTCATATGTGACAGTTTCCATTTCACAAGTGTTTATGCACAACTGCCACACCATGACATGGGCTAACATGTGGATTGAATCATATGCTATACCCATCCTGTCCAAAATAAACAGTTCCTGCCTCGCTGACGCTTGAAGACTGAAACTGTATAATTTTGGGCAGAGTTGGGCATGTGTCTGTTGATTTTTAAACATTTTTTATTTTAATTTGACAAATCAATTATGATACCTTTGACTCACAACTGGTTTCATTTGTTATAATCTAGGGTGACTATATTCTGACTTCCCAAAAAGAGGACACAACTACGCAGGGTTGGAGTCACGGAGTCACACAAAGTTAATTTTGAGAGATTTTCAGGTCGGATCGAGTGTCTTTTACACGCTTCTAACTCATAAGTCCACGTGACATAAACTCGAAACTTCCATACTGTGGACATTTGAAAGGTTTTATAAACTTCTACGGACAAAGCCTGATAAGGCAGGACAGCCCAGACAGACCCCAAAAAGAGGACATGTCAAGAACTTTTAGGCCCAGATTTCTCACAGTGGTGTATTAAAATACCATTATGTCTATAGTTACCCTGCTTTGCTTAAGATGTCACCTCATACACTGTTGGAGGCAGGCCGTTCCACTTTGCCAGAAACACAAATGAACCAGTAAGGAGAGTCTATAATTCTTATGTCAGAATTTTAGTCAATCTTGCACACACATTTTAACCTTGCATTTGTTCAAAATTTGAGCAGTTTACATCGATTTTCTCAGATTATGATAAAATACTTCTACTTTGTGATTTGAGACTTTGCATATATGTAGTATGGACACCAAACTTTGTAACTTTGCAGTTTTTGTTGTAAATGTGGGATAGCATGATACCCCTACTTGAACAATAGATTTCTCAATCTGGCTGACTTTAGCAATTCAACTACCAATCTCTGTCCTTTTTTCACTTTTTATCCACACATTCACCTGTTTTTTTTACTGTATGTATGTTATTGGCATTACAAATTAGTCTATCAATGCTACTCCAGTTGAAAGTTTTGAAAAAGGCTTTTCCCAACAAAAGAAGAATTTTTTTGAGCAGACAATAGGCGGTTATAACAAACCCTTATAAAAGTGAAGTTGTGCTGCAAGGTCACTGCAATATATGGAATACTGTTGAAAAATGAATCAACTGGCAATGCCTGCACACATAAATCTAGACCTTAATGTCAATTTTAATTCTTAGAAATACTGGAAACACTAAGTACATTTGTCATGACTGAATATGTTTCTTTTATAAGACATCAAATAAACTTTATTTCAGGAAAAGACCACTATGAAATTTTTTTTTTCCCATCAAAAGGTCGTAGCCTTTTTGAAAATGGGGCCTGTGGTAAAGTGCCTGAAACTCAAATCCTGTCTAATGGCAAGAAAAAACAAGGATGTATTTGCCACAAGACCTTTTCTCTCTGATCATGACATAAATGCACATCAGTGAATCGACCAACTAAAGAAAGTATCTCTGAAACCAACCGGTGATGCCATAGTCTACTTACACCCAGTGTTGAAAATGAATTTCCTTCCTTATCTGAAGTTTCTTACACTGATAAAACATCCAGAAACTTACGATATTGCAAGAAAAATCTCACACGAGGAGGCTCATTTATTAGTCATATTATCACTTAGACGTATATATGAAGAGAGATATAAAAAGGCTCCATAAAGGCATAAGCCACTTGACGTGTGTGATTTATTCATGTTTCCATGACCACACTATCTGTTAAGACTGTGCACATGCAGACATGTGTTTTTTTTTTTCTGCAGCGCTGTCCTTTACTGTGACCCAGTTGCATCATATTCTCCTATATTAAGTTTACCCCGCTCCTTTTTGTACAACCTTTACATAAACAGCCCAATCACAGCCGCAGTCAGCATAAGCATAGCTCGAGGCCCCGCACCAGCGAACACACAGACAGAGACCATCATGTTCTATAATCATACCATTGTAGCATATTCATATTACAGTCACATACACTGATCCGCGATGATCAACCACATGCCGCAGACAGGGATGGAGGATCAATGAGCTTAATAGGAAGTGACATAAAACAATACCAGATGGCCTATCAGCGCTCAAATATTGGATGTTACTGTGGGAACCCTGCAGGACAGTGCTTTCTTCATCTTTGCCTGATTGCGTGTTAGCTTTTCAAGGTTCAACATTCAAAGAGCCGCTGCAGAACAACTTAAAAAAAACTTGTGTTTTATTGCACAAAACACATTTAAACTGTGTTATCTCTGCATACTGAAGTGCTGATATGCAGGTTTAGAAGTATGTGTCTCAGAGGGTCTAAAAGCAGTTTGTGCAGTGCTAGTTTTCTTCACCGTAACCTCTAATTATCAAATTGAATTAATGTTTGGTTTTACTTTTAAAATACAGTAGTTTGATCCCACACTTACTCACAATAAGCATACACCGGTGTCCACATCATATGCTACTCAAGTCTATGGCACAAAGGTATGAAAACCTGCTAATGCTATGAGTGTTATACCTGTAGACTGTATATACTATGGACAACTTGGTTCCGCCTTACGCCAGTATACGGATTTGAAGGCGAAAAGCTCTCGGTATTTCCGCGTTTTTTCTCCATTTCCTGAAACCAACATTGTGCAGTAGCGTTGTACACATTTGGCGTGACAGTCGCCGAGCGTCACTATGCAATCTTTGTACGCCCATAGGCTGTATCAAGTGTCAATCATAGAAAACATAAACCCCCTATTACTTTTAAAAGCAGAGCTGCACAGAAAAAAAGAGGACTTGAGCCCAAACTAGTCTTACAGTAACTACATGTCAACATCGCAAGCAGGGGGGAGAAAAATTTATAATCTGTGTTATTGATTTCAAAAGTTTTTCGACAACCCCAAAGGGATTGCTGGAGGAGGCGAGATTATGACCTATACTGCAGCACGTCACCAGAGGGAGCTGTTCTCGGAGTGGCTTCACCCAGGGAGGAGGCAGACGGCTTCCATTCTATATACAGTCAATGGTTATACCTCAAACTTCATGCTGTTGCTCTGTTACCCAAATACTATCTGTGCTGCTCTTTACAGGTAAACTATTATTTTGACGTTTTTTACACTGACTGGATAAAACAATGGTTTAGGATAACGGCCATCCTGAGTGAAGCCAAAAGATACAGACAAGCCATAGCAGCGGTACTGTGAGCAGACAGCGGCATGCAGAGGAAAGAAGCGTGTCTTTCTTACCAATGAGAAAACTGCACCAAATTGCAGTTGTTTGGTCTCCTTTTAGTGAAATTACATCATCTGGTTCATACAGAGTGGCCACGATGGGAATTCAGTGAACCCTCCACTTGTGGAGACTGCCTTCTTGGGTGTTGACAGCAGTTCCAGACCCACATGCAAGTGAAAATGAATATGTGTTGGCTGGTGGGTCTGGTAATGCCAGGCAACCTGGTTAGCGGCTGCACTGCCAGACTTAAATCCAGCCGCCTCCATTTCAATAGATGTGACATCGGTTACACTAGAAACACACTAAATGGGATGTTTTTCTGTGTTGTTCCCCTTTTGTGACTATAATTGTACCTTTATACAGAGATCAGGTTATTTAAGCCATATTATAAGTGTTTTGTTATGCTGTCTTTTTCTCCGAAGTGACACAACTTTGACTTATTTGATTTTCAATTTGTACTTGCCAATTCTTGCCTTTTTTTCCCGACCTTAAAACAAAGAAATCATCCACCTAACCCAATGCTCCAAAGTGATGCAGTGGAGCTCTCAAACCCTTCATCCAATGTAGTGCAACCCTTCACAGCTTAGAGTTGAAATATACAATGTAAAGTAAAGAAGATGACATGCGATAAAGGCTATGAGACAGTTTGAGTTTGTGGCATTGTAGTCTAGACTTGTGAGCCGTGTGAAACCCTCAGAGCAGCCAAAGTTTGGGGGTAAAGATGTTTTATAAATGTTTGCTAGAAGATCCCTCCTCAACTGTCAGGGTTGTCAAGACTTACATTTGCTTTCTGCAAATTCTCTTTTGTTCCCCGTCATGCACCGGCAGCAAACCACTGGAAATGAGTGGGGGATTCATTGCCCTTTTAGAAATTCTGACAAACAACTACTCAACCTTACAGGGGAGGCTGGCTACGGCCTGTTGAGTAAAGCAACTTCATTGCTATTATAATGGGCCCGCCATTCATTTCTGAGCTGAGTATGTTTGCTTGCTGCCATCTTTCTCTCTGTCAGTCGCTCTCTCTCAGCCCCCTCATGTCAGTGAGGTTCACATCATCCTCGTTAAGCGTTTGTCTCCAGTCTAACTCACAGATGATTATTCATTTAGCCGCTTTAGACAGCTCCCGTCAGCCACAAGGACTCTGCTCATCCACCAAGGGACAAATCAACTCTCAGTTTTTTCTCCTCCCTCTCCGCCTCCTCCTCAGTTCTTTCTCCACTTCCCATCTCTCTCCTGGGCTATTACATCGAGTGTTATGTTTACTATAACCCGCATGCTTGTTAATTATAAATCACCAGGTCCTCTTACGTTCTATTAATTGGTTCCCTCCTCTCTCGGTCTATGTAGAAGCGGCAGCAAATAAATTCAGGTACAGTGCAGCTTCGTTAAGTGGCACTCTCACAACAGATCTTGACACATGCTACAGGAACAATACAACAAGGGAGGCGGGGGCCAGGGGGAGGAGGTCCTTAACACTTTCAGTCAGGAGTGAAATCAAATATGCTGACTTGACCAAGACCATAGCTTTAGTTATTCATTATAAGTCAATTATTACCTGTGGTGGTAAATTAGTGAAATGACAAACGGTATATATTTTAAAATTCTTGAATCACACTGAGACTCAATACAGAGAAGAACACTACAATCATCACAGAGTCAGAGCTATTGAGGCTCAGCTCATAGACCTGAAATAACTGGGCACAGTATCACGCCAGAGAGCTCCATTAGAGATAATTGGATGGATTTCATATTAATATATGCTCTGTCATTTAGCATTGCACACAGGCTTAACCTCTGCATGGGATTTCATCCCCTGCCAAGTCCTGCAATCATACACTTCACACTGATCATAATGATTGGAATACTTTACTCCAGAGTGGGTTTGATGTACTGAGGTTTGAGATGAAAAAAAGAGAAGTATATAATCAGTTATGTTATACTTTTCTGAATTCAAGGTACCTTTCAAAAACATAACCTCATCCATATAAAAAGGTCCTATATAATGAAAAAGACGTTTTTCTTGCCTGTTAGTATACTGTGTATTCTAGTCATTCTCCAGCCACGCAACCTCGAGGCTATGAAAGTAAAGAAGCCTCTACATTGTCTCTACAGCTCACCTGCTGGGAAAGCACAACATCCTCAAGGATGGACAGGAGTGAACTGCATAGGCATGCACACAAAACAACTCCCTCCCTTCACTCAAGTGATTCCATTTCCTCTACTGTATATTAGCTTTGCTTTGAAGATACAGGAAAAATAGAAAGTTAGAAGAAGTAAAAATAACACTCAAAGTTTAACACATTAAATTTATGTACAAGCCACAGACTGTATGTTGTCTTAATATATACTTTACAATAAAAATCACCTTCTGCATAGCGTGTGTAGAAATGAGCTGCCTAAACCAAAAGAGTGTTTTGGATCTAAACTTGATCGATTCTGCTCTTCAGTTGTTTATCCACATAGGGTTTCCTTTGCTCTGCTTTCAGTCTTATGTGGACACCCAAGGAGCTTTATTACTCTGGACTGTCTACATTTTTTTTTTTCTTTTTTAACTGCCCGAGGTTTCCACTTGGCTAAAATAGTTGCAACTCCCACTACACAGATTAGGTCAAGATCATCTCCTCTGTTTTAACAGATTAGACATGCATCAAAGTAGAAGATCAAAACAAATATCTAAAGTTTTCCTTTTAACATGGCCTCAGTCATTAAACTCGGTTTCTGCATTATGGCTTATATCCAAATACTCCTTTTTAAAGGGGTATAAGGCCAAGACTGACAGCTCTGTCAACAAATGCAGCTTCTGCAGTACCATGGGAACCGGACTAGCAAAGTGGAGAGGGAACAGCACGGGGGAATGCTATGAACACTAATCTGAACTCAAACTGGAACTGTTCTGTATGGACTGCTTTGCTGTTTTATAGTCAGTTTAATGTGTGTTCAGCAGGAGGAAGGGACATGACGACACTATTGCACTTCCACCAGCTGATCTGAACTCGTGTCATCATTAAAGAAAGACACCTTTCACCTGTTGCAGGGGTTATTTTGGTGACAGTTTTGAACAACATGAGGAAGTGGAGTCCATCATTAAATACCTTTAAATGGTCAGTAATCTTCAGTTTTCCATTTGTCGCCATTGTTCACTGTCATTGCAGTGGGCACCACTCATACAATATAATAATACAAGAACCTTACTGATCCAAAGGGAATTTTTTATTTTTTTTTATCAACCTCCATTGTTAATCTGTAGAATTATGGTCAAGATGTGCATGATTAAGAGTGCACAAAAGAAGTAGGTCTGGGCCCTGAAAAAAAAAAAAAAAAAAAAAAAAAAGCCAAACCTGAAGCCAAACCCTTGATGTGTCCAGACAAAAGCTGAGATTTGGTAAAATGGAGAATTGAGCATGTCTCCATCAAGTAGAGTTGTATAAAAAATATTTGAGAGGAGGTGATAAGAGGATGTAATTAATCAAGTACTTGTTACTCTTGCACATCTTGACATTTCCATGCTGCTTCCCACTTATAATGGCATTTATGTTCCATCTCATATTTGTAGAGAATGGTTCTGTCTCTTGACCCGTATCTTGTGGTGTTTTTATCAGCTTCTGTGGTGATGGGAAGGGGTGTCACGTGCTATAAGGACCACAGAAATTCCAGAAATTTTATTTTCTTTATATTTCACACAATTCTTCTTTATTCCTATTCTTATCCTTTGTATTCTTTTTAGGACCCTCGGGCTGAGTGAAGAAGCGTTACTGTGTGGCAGCATACCATGAATGTTTTGTCTGAAGTAAAATAGAGTAAAGCAAAGCCAAGGCCATGAACTAGAATCAAACCTATTATTGTGGTTTTTCCTTTTCATCTCATCCTAGCATAAAAAGATATTCATCCTCAAGTAAGAATAAAGTGCATGAAAAGGAGTGGATGGAAACTATACCTGTGCCACAGAACTCCAGACCTTGTCCAGACAATAACATTTGTCACATTGACGCAGATTGGGAGGCTGTGCCAATGTTCAGTGCTGCTGCATGGAGCAATGGGACTTTTTCTTCTACAATGGGAAGTCAAAGTGTGGAAGTTGGGTTGTGGATACACAAACAAGTCATACAATATGACCGCTCATAGAGACCAGTCTGTTTTGGCTTGTTAATGTTTGGATTCTCAGGTGCATGGTGTGATTTAAATTATTTTTTGGTATATTCAGGGAAAGGGACTTTTCTCTCTTTTCAGCCTTTTTTCTTTGTCCAAGTTCAAACTAAAGTATTTAAGCATGATTACAGCCTGACCTGACTGTCAGAGACGCCCGGCCCCAAAAATGGATCACCATGACTCATCTATTGTGTCAAAGAGCAGGACATTGAAGGACATGTCTGCGAGGCCTTAGAGTGTCTTCACAAAAAGTCTAACATGTTTGATTTTACCATCACCTCCCTCACATCAGTGATATTAACCAATGAGAGCACAAAGCCCAAATCAAATAATTAGGTGAAAAAGACATTTGACAAATTGGTGCTACAAGTCAGAACTATATGACAGAGGAAAAGTTTGTGAAGATCTGGCGACAAAATCCCCACCCTCATGATGTGTTGTCAAGGGACAACCATGGACAGACTAAAAGAAACCCTGCCAAGAAATAGCAGACTGAAGAACTGCCGTTAGCATTTCCAGGGTGTTGTCCAACCCTGTCCGCCTTCCTTCAAATGTTCTCTTGACAGTCATGATTGGAAGTGATCCATTGTGTTGTCTG
The DNA here is from genome assembly GCA_962446985.1 of Xyrichtys novacula. Taxonomy (NCBI): domain Eukaryota; kingdom Metazoa; phylum Chordata; class Actinopteri; order Labriformes; family Labridae; genus Xyrichtys; species Xyrichtys novacula. Next base: position 15,849,393 of record OY660874.1, on the reverse strand, counting down.
ACATGTCACTTAGTCTAGTAGCCCAATTTTATATGTCTGTAATTGCCAAATCTGACAGAAGTTGTGAAGTCTAACCTCCATATTCAATCCATAGATCACTGCAAATGTCAAAAGTGCCTGTACACCCTTCATATAAATGTAGGTTGTGTTGAGAAATGTGATATCTATCTGTCTGTCTGATGCAAAGTCCCGCCAAATAAAAAAATAGCTGATATAAAATAAAACTTTCTTTTTTGTTTGTTCTATTTAGTGAGAAATCTGCACTTAAAAGGTTAACAAGACTAAAACTACAACAAAAACATCTGATTTTACACCCCGAAATTCCTTCCATTAGTCATCGTGCTAGAAATTTCCTTATCTAACACCTACCTCTGTTAAGTAGTTACAGGTATTTAAATTATGATTATTATGTGTAAATTTTCACAGTTTTTCCAGTGGGTTTGTTTGATCTCAGCTGATTTGAGCGTGATTCATATCTGGTTAAAGGCTCATATGAGCTCTATATGCTTAAAATGGACCTTATGTTATAACAGGATTGTCAAATGAGGGATAATGTATAGTAAGCAGGAGGTTACGCAAAATGGGTCAGACCTGAACTTGCTTATTATATGGATATGGGCAAAATTTGTAGAAAATCGTAAAATCTGCTGGAAATCTTGGTCAGATTTTTGTAGTTTTCATTTTAGAGAGTTTTATCATGAGGTTGCACTACTTCCAGATATGTGACAAATTTGAAAATACTCAGAGACGTGACATTTCAATAAGCCTTCATACAAGTTCACGCCCTGGTGGCACCATTGCTTTGCAGAGTACCGAGGGTTAATCATACAGGTTGGACTCACAGTTACTGTTATTCATCCTCTTTGTGGCACCACCTGTCACCTTTCAGCCACTTGGCCCAGCATTTCAGCCCAGCACAACCTCCCTGAATGTCTCTGCTACAATGAAAAGTCAGCAGTGACTCTCTTCAAATTGGCAGGGGCAGGAGGGGGCACAACAGTAATGGGAGAACCATCTTCAAAAAGCCCCTTCACCTCTTCACTTTTTCTCCCACTCTCACTCTTCCTCCTCCTCCTGTTTTGCTCATCAGAGAGAAATCTCTTTCAACTAGCCGAGGAGGTTTAGGACAGCCGTGGAGTCTGACATAATTATCAGTGGCTTGGCTTTAATCACTCTCTCCTTGGACTCCTCAGCGCACATTATCTGACACCAAACACAGAAGCTCCCCTGCCTGAAACGGGCTAATTTAGCCTCCTAACGCCACTCAGAAAGCCAGCCGTCACACACAACTAGAGATGGACAGGGAAAAGGCGGCAGAGAGTGAGAGCGAAGGAGAGGGTAGACATAATTATGCACCGTATTTTGGCTTTGTTGTTTCTTTCTTCTCCCCCTTATCCGTTTTTTTGCCTTCACTTTGTGCACTTTTAATAAGTCTGAAAATGTGTCAGTTTGATTCAAGTCTAACAAAGCTGTGGATGATTTATGTCAAGAGGTTGCAGGAGAAAAAAGAAGGAGGCAAGATTTGAGAGACAGTTTCAAGGTAGCGAAGCTTCAATTAACCTGAGTTACCTGTATAGGATATCATTTGAATGACTGCTGAATTAATAAGCCCTTTTTGAAAATCTCTTGAAATGTGTTCTTGAGATACATCAAATGTAATCAAAGGAAATTAAATTCTTGTACCTAGCTTTGAATAATTTGAGGTCTTTCAAACTCAAATTGTATCTCATCAGAGCTGGAAGGCTTAAACTTGGTTTTCAAAGTGTGCTGCGGCTGCCTTAATTGTTGTGGAATTTCATCTTGTTTGGCTCCACAATTACTCAGGAGTCTGTTAGTGGCTATTTGGCAACCCTGATAAATTGACTGCAAAAGGGCTTCTTCATGATTTGCATCTAAAAGTGCAGATTAGTAAAAAATAATCACTTGACTTCAACAATTCTCAGCCAGAATATGTAAAATCAAAAAACAGAGAAAGAAAAAAGGGTTGGACTGTGGTTAAAAACAAAACATTGATCCGTTTTCATATTATTTTTAAAAATCTGTGCAAGGGATGCAGTGATTAACCACTCTGCATAATGCAAGTTAAAATCTCCAAGGCTTCACTGGAGGCTTGGTTCATTGAAAATGCAGTGTGGCCATCGACAGCACCCAAATCCAGCAAAAATACCCACAAAGTTCTGCAGCTTTGTGCACCTCACTACAGTTTTGTGTTTTTTTGTAACTAGGATGAGCTGCGACCATCCCCATGCTCTGGTCCATAAAGGGCAAAACCCATAGGATCCGGAACGGCTTCGCTGCTCTCCGGCACAGCAGGTGGATCAAATACACTAGCAATATAATCAATGTGTGTAACTTCACAGAATCTGTCCACCGTCTGGCTCCGCTTCGGATCTGCTGGATGCCGGAGCACGGCGCATCAATTCAGTTCAGCACAGTACGAGCAGCAGTGGAAGTTGTATGGGGTTATAGAGTAGAATATCAAGTTAATTACAAAATAAGATAAAGTCAATACATTGAATTGTTCTTAACCTGATAATAGGGGAGGCCGGGGTTGTGGGATATGGGTGTTTATGTACACCGCTGTTTATATACAACGATCAGTGGATCTCGTTCTATGACTCCCGGGGAACTTCCGAGATCTCGCAAGAAATATGGGTAATCTCGCGAGTGCTTCTCCTCCGATGGCGATGGCAGATCACATACAGTGGGCGCTGTATGCTTGCGTATCTGATCTGCCTGCCAGTCCGGAGCGGAGCAGAGCCGTTCCGGATCCAGTGGGATTCCAGGGTAAGAGTTGCCCTGATCAGTAAATTCTCTAAGTTTCCACATTGATATCGAGCTAGAAAAAAAGCAGCTTGCTCTTATAAAATAAATTAAATAGTGCCATTTTTGGGTCCTTCAGACATGGAATACTTTTCATGATTACCAAAGGATTAGAGCGTGACTGTGTTTATAAAGACTGCAGTGCAACTACCACCTGCTCTCTATGTATGGTCAACATTTCACTTCACTGCACCGAGCTTTGTTGCTCCTGTAGGTGTTTTTTGCACTGTGGCTTGTTTGCAGAAGAAGAGGCATGTTTTGCTCAAAATCAATGCATGTATATTTGCAAATAGCTGGCACCCAGAAATGCAGTTTGTGGGACATTTAACCCTTTACATGTGCTTTGCAAATTGAAGTATAACTTTTCAGCTCCTTTGGACAGGTTTGAGGGTACTAACAGTGTGCAATCCTTCATAGTATCCCTAAGTGGCCCTGTCTGTTCGTGTTGTTACTCTCAAAAAGAGGGCTGGTACATCATGTTTGGTACCACTTTTATCTCACATCTTGGTTGCAGCACGCAAGTGCATTATGAAAAAGCACTAAGTATAGTCACTAAGGTGGAAAAGACACTGAGGTAGGGGTTTTTAGTAACAGGTAATCGTAATTAACACAGTTTGATACGTCAAAAACTATATTCAGATCTATAGATGAGGCATATAGGATGTACTTGTTAAATAATGTTTCTAACTGATTGACAATATAGTAAATTAATCTCTCTATTATGTGAAGATTTAGATAATTCATGAGTCTGTTAAATGGGAGTTCAACATTAAAGAACAAGCAAGCTAATCTTCCTCTCTTTTTAAGTATCATCAGACTAGCATATGAATTATGACACTATAAATCCTGCAAGAATTAGAAATTCATGCAGAAAGTAGCCTACCAGACATGTATTATCTTTATTTAAATGAAAGGTATTCTTAAAAAAAAAACAAAGAGGATTTTGTTACAAACTGCTGCATTAACTACAAAAAGAAAGATAACGTTGGCACTCAAATTTTCTGGGAGAGAACCTCAAATAACAACAGAGAAAGACAGTCAAACTTCAGTTTGTCACATCAGTTATCTCTCTATTGTAAACACGTCTAAGTCATGCATGTAATACTTTACATGCTATCTTTTAATGTTAAGAATCACCTCAATCAATGAATGCACAATAACTGTAATAATCATGAAACTATAATTATTGCTGAGACTATAATTGTACCATCAAAACCTCCACTCGTTGCCTCGCCTGCTCTTCGTTCTGAAATGGGTCACAGAATGGAAAGAGTGGTATGTGGTGAGCTCGATGGAGTGAAAGGAGAGACTTCAAAGTGATGAAAGAAAGAAAGATCATGAACAGTAGCTCTCGCTAATGTGTTCCCAGGATGCAGCCATTCCAACCAGACCCTGGACCTTTGATGCTGTCTCTGACAGACCACTGAGAAGAAAAAAAGAGGAAAAAATAAGGAGCCATCACCGGCTATCAGCAGGACGCTGCAATCTCTTCCTGGTAATAAGCAATGAGCTCGGACAGGGTCACTCTGTTTCAACCTCTGAGATACTTTGGGGATGCTTTTTGCTTGCATGACAGTTCTTAGAAAACTGCAAAGTGGTGAAGTATGTGGAATATTTGCGATTAAGAAATGGGGGGTTCAGAAGGACACAGAGAGAGACATCCGACAGGATGATGAGATGATGAGACAGAATAAAACTGTGACCATGACAAACTCTGTAGATGACTGACAATGTTGGGTTATCCAAAACCTTGTTAAAAAGGCTTTTAACTTGAAGGTACAGTGTGTCGAGATGGGGATGTTTAGTGATGTCGAGCAGTCAGATTCTAGTCTGAAAAGCTCCCTTGCTCACCCCTCCTGTCAGTGAAGCAATGGTGGTATTAGAGGACAACAATCTCCTGTGATGAATGAAAAGTATGATCCTATATCTGTCAGATTTTTACAGCTAGAATCATTTCTAGTGACCATGCCTCCTCTTTTACCCGAACATGTCCTCTTTTTTGGGGACTGTCTGGGCTGTCCAGCTTTGTCCAGGGAAGTTGATAAAATCCTTCAAATGTCACAAAGAGTTTGTGTCAAGTGGACTTACTGAGTTAGAAGCACATTAAAGACACTCGATCCGACCCAAAAAACTCAAAATAAACTTTGTGTGACTCCGTGACTCCACCCCTGCGTAGTCGTGTCTTCTCTTTGGGGAGTCAGAATATAGTCACCCTACATCCATCAATATATCATCTTTGACAGCCACCACTCTGTTCCTTTTGCTTCTTCTTTGTCATCTAATCAGTGCATTATTGGTGGCCATTCACCTCATGAAAAGCCATGCTGGGCTACTGTAGAAATATGGCAGTATATGGCAGCCTGTATAAAAATCAATGTGTCATTTTAAGTAAATAAAAACAAATTGATCAATTTCAGCTTAGTTATGTAGCACTTCTAGCTTGATTCAATCATTTAGAGCAGTGATTCTCAACTGGTGGTTCACGACCCCAAAGTGGGGCTACTCGAGCAGTAAAAATCCCCCTACCATAGACCACTACCTTTCTCTCAGGGTGGCTCATTAACTTTGGTTCAGCTGACGACAAAACACAGAAAAAGACCAGATCTCAGCATGTCCTCAGCATTGCTTTGTCCACTAAAACTCCAGAGTTTGAGACCCTTGTTAGAAGTAGAAAAAAAAACCCACTTCTCTCATTAATTCTTCCAAACTCATCATTTAAATTCTACTTCTAAGGTTGAAGTGAGTGCTGCCTAATATTCTTCAAAGCTCAGTGTTTTTCAGTATTCACCTACTGAAAAGGTAATCAAAAGAAAGTGAATTTTCTATACTTGAGTCTTTTTTAACTGCATTTTTTGTTAAATGTATTTTGCGTTTTGGACACAAAGAAAAATAAAAAATTCTGATTCTGAAAAACTGCCTCAAAAATGGACTTGTTTACCATAGTGTAGTATTGGTTGTCATAGATCCAGTGAGTGACGATTCTCAGCCAAAGCTGCTAAAATTTGAGTGATTTTGAAACTTATCTTAACAGTTTGGGTTTTCTATTTCATGTTTTTGCAAGAAAGCACCTCTGACTATGTTGAAAAGGGCTGAAAGTACAAAAATGTGTATTGTAACAGCCTCTTGGTCACTGGCTTATGAAGTTATACTCATTTAATATTGGTAACAAAGAGCTTTTCAGTATTATATATTCTTGAAACACAGTTTCCTTAAGATGTTTGATGTTATTTCAAATGCAGCTAGTCGAATGTAAAAGGAAATATTTCCTTCTTTATTATCTCCACCTGCTGGGCATTTAAGTTTATGATCCAAGTTGCTTTTGTGTGTGTGTGTGTGTGTGTGTGTGTGTGTGTGTGTGTGTGTGTGTGTGTGTGTGTGTAAGTATGTTGTGATGTTTGGGACAATTTTTTCTATAAATAAATCAGAGAAGTTGTAAAATTTCCTCGATTTGGGTCGCAGCTTGTCATTAAGGGGTGATGCTGGGTCTCAAGGCCAGACCAGTTGAGAACCACTGATTTAGAGCATCTACCCAACGGTCAACTTTAAAAACACAATAAACAAAGCTCATGGGATATTGAACTTGACATTAATTAAGAAACATTAGATATGGGGTGCTAACGGCCTTGCAGTCCTAGTGCCCTACATAAAAGAGGTTATTCCTTGTTGCAGTGGTTGCTGGATCCATTCTTTACCTTGACCCCTTTACTGAATGTTTATCCCCAGTCTCTACTCCCCATATTTCCTGTCTCGCTGCAAATGTCCTATCTGATAACAGCAAAATGTGGAAAAATAAAGCTTTAAAAAACACAAGTATTGAAGACACAAAAATGAGCTTTCATTAATGGCACCTAACTATACTGAAAAGCTCACCCAATATTTGACGTATTGACTTTGTCCTTCAGGAAGTCAATTCCAACACCATCCAGACAATGCAAAGTGGACCAAAAGCCTCTGTCCCATTCCAAGCAACAGGTTTCAACCATTTCTTGATAATAGGCTCCAGCTTCCATGCTGACTGGTACAGCAGCATTTTGTGTTATTTAGTTGTACACCCATTTGTGTCAGAGGTCATAATGCCAAGCTCTTTAAGTTCTTTGATTTCTTCTCCTCTGTCGTCCCAACCCATTTTAATCTGCATTTTACAACGACAGAATAAACTCCCAATCTAGGCCTGAAGTAAGTATTCATTGTTTGCCAACTATTTTGCAATGCAAGGCACAATCTGTGCATAACCAGATTCCTTTTTCAGGGGTAAATTACCACTTTTGGAACATATTTTACTTTAGATTCTTGGGAGTGAAGGTTTGAAACTAAGTAAATGTAGAAAAAGATGTCATATAACCGAGGAAGAGTACACAGTCAGGGAGAAAGTGAGGAAGGGGCAGAGATCATTTTTCCACCAGTACTCAGTGGCAGCAGTGACCGCTCTGCCAGCTTGTGCCATGTCAGTTTGAGGAGGTCGAGTCAGCGCCTGGCAGGCTGTGTCTGGCCTGGTCTCACTACAGGAGGAGCACCAGTCCGAGGCCAAACCTCCAGGCCTGCAGCAGGCTCTCCCAACAGAGCACTTCACTCCCTTTTCACTGGGGGCAAGTCAGGGAGCCGGTGGGGCGTGGGGCTTTCAGCTCTAGAGCTGCACCCTTCAAACCCCTGGGAGGTGGGGTAGGTGACCCCAGCCAGCTCTAACTGTCAACTAGCCAGGCAGAGGAGAGGAGAGAAGAGGAGAGGAGAGTGCTGAGGCCAGGAGGAGAGAGGGGAGAAGAAGAGGAGTAGAGGAGGAAAGGAGGATGACAAGGGGGTTAGGTGTGAGCTGTCCAGGGAGAAGTTTGTCCAGCAGCTTTTATAGCACAGCTGCTGAGTCCAACCTCACTGCTCTCATATCACAGCCATCATCAAGACCTTGCTAACTGTTAAACATAATGAAACTTGAGAGTTAACTTTCATGTAAAGGGTAATACTGTTATTTAAACTGGTGAGAATTTCCCAGCTTTCTTCACTATATTCCCTCACACACAACACTTCCTTGCTCAACCCCTCTAGTGAAACTACAGTGGCCTTCCCGGACAAAAAGCTCATGTGATGAAACATGGTGGATAAGTCCTTTTTTTGCTCGGTTTGTTTGTTTGTTTGTTTTTTCCTTGCAAAATGCCTGTTAAAGTAATCCTACAATCACACTGTCTTCTGTCTTTAAACCTACACATTATGTGGGGCCACTCCCTTCATACAAAAGGAATTTGTTACTTGTTTGTCTGTTTTGTGTTGCTGTAGAAACATGGTGGTACAAGATGGTGGGCTCCTTTGTACGGGACCTGCTCTCATGTAAATATAAAAGACTCATTCTGAGTAAACTAAAGTAAAACTACATTTATATTCAAGAGATTATACATTAGATACACAAAAGAAGTGTGGGTCATGTTTTTAAATCTGAGGGGGACGCAGCTCAAGGAAGAACATTTATGATCATTTCTTCATGTAAATGTAATCAGACCGAGACGCTAAGGCAGAAGAACTACCGAGTCTCAATGCAAATGATTATTATGATTATTACTTCAAGAAAATGATAAAGTAATGATCATAAATGTTCTTCCTTGAGCTGCGTCTCCCCCAGCAGTCAATGATGGACTAGTCTGAGGTCTTGCTACAAACAAGTGGATGCTGGAAGAGAGTAGGTGAGTTGTGTTTAGTTTCTTCACAAAAGAAATAAAGCACAGCTAAAAATTTGTTTGGTGGCTAATGCTGTGGCTGGAACCCTATGTACTGTTCTTGAAGTTAGGTGCTGTTCTGAGCATTATTTGTGGCTATAGAGTGGTGTTTTTGTTGAGTACGTGGCTCTCTGTATTGCTATTGTGCGGTCGTTACTAAAGTTGGTATAACTAAGGAAGCAACTGGTCAGCAACATTCATCTCTCGACGGGGTGTCTAATTTGGTGTTACAGTGTGTTTGACCCTAACTTAACTGTACACCAGAATATCCCTTTAATGCAATTTTTTTGATGGAAAAAATCAAGGTCTCGAGTTTTTTTATTTTATTTTAAAAACCATCAGTAAGTGACTGGAAATCCTGAAATTTACATGACCAAACAAGATTATTATGCAGACATATTACAATATGTAGTCAAATATAGGCCTACTGTACAGTAAAAAAAATATGTAATTTTTTTGTTTGTTTTCAACTCGACATTTGCTATAAAAGGAAATAAAAGATGGATTTTCAAGTATTATTAATCAACTTCAAGCAGATAAGTTTAAATATAAAGAGGTTTATCAGAGTGTGTGTGCGCCTGTGTGCTGTATGCATAATATGCATGAGAGTGTTTGTTTGAACACTGTCTGCAGATGTCCATGAGTGATGTGTGTATGTGTGCATATGTCAGTGTGTGTGAGAGAAAGAGAGAGAGAGAGAGCATGCAGCTTTGAGCGCCCGGCGGTGGTGGCCTGTTATTGAGCCTCTGAGAGGCGAAGCGGCTGATAAATTCAAACTCTTTGTGTAATTGTCTTTCGCATCTGAATACAAATCCCTGCTGCTTATGATTCATCATATTTATTTTTTTATTTCCTCGGGCAACATCTTTTATTAGTTGTGCACTCAGCGGCGAGATTTAATTTCTGCAGGAGGGGACAACAGCGTCGGCTTGATGATTATTATTGAGAATGTGATACTACAGAGGCTGAAATAAAATCTATAGTGCATTAAAGTGACAGATTAGGAGGGGCGGAGGGTTCATTTACAAGTGTTAAGACATCAGCCACTAATGCCCTGCAACGCCAAATAGCAATCTACCCTGGTCTCTGTTCTGTGGGAGTGTGTTTGAAGGGAACAGTGTGAGAGTGTGAAGTGTGTGTGTATGTGTGTGTGGCCACAGGATGAGTGAGTGTGTGTTGATCTCAACAGGGAGCCTCTGGTGGAGATGTGGGAGCGTTGCAGAGAGGATGCCTGAATGTTTCTGTGCCAAAGAGGAGAACTGGCCCAAGATCTTAAAATTACTCCGCTACGTGAGACCGTCCCCTACCGACTGATACTCAACTTGTTGTAAGAAAAACGTATCAGAGGATATGAAACACTTGATGAACTTTAAATGGATACCTCTGTAGGGAAGGAGGAGTGATATGAGAAGTGGCATCACATTCCCAAAATGCTCTGTTAGAACAGACTTCAAGAAAGCGATTATATTTTTCAGGCCCTTAAAGATGCATTGATTCAAATGTATGAGGTATTTGCATTTTAGCAACTCTTAGGCCATACAGTGTTGAGAAAGGTCAGCTCATGACAAACAAGAAGAGATTGAAAAATGTAAGTTTTGCACAAGGTGTGCACAGAGAATTATTATTTTTTCCCTAAATGGACATCAGTCCCCGTGTTTATTCAAAATGAGTTGTATAAATGGGTAAACTGAAAACATGGAGACACGTTAAAGTGAAGTTTTCATGATGTTTTTTTAAAACATTTTAAACACTAAAAATGAATTTCCCTTGACCTCCATGAATCACAGGGACTGATCCTTCATCATCAGGCCTTATTCACAACATATTTATCCCTAGCAAGTGGCCAAAAAAAAAAAAAATAATAAAAAGTTTTGAAGGTAATTCCCAACTTTTGCACATTTAACCTCAAGGTCCAAAGACTGTTCAGGCGAACTAGGAAATCTCATTAACTATGCTTGAATAGGAAGCTGTTCATTTTCCTATGTGCAATGAAATTCTTTCACAGACAACATTGTTGTGCTCAAAAACTTTATCTTTCATCTCTAGAAACTTTCAACCAAACAAACTCGACAATGCCATGTTAAAGCATGTTGGCAAAGCTCTAAAACGTGCCATGAAACATACTCAAACAGATGCCAAGCCTTCAGAAGAGGCTGTGATAAAGCACCGACAACCAAGAATGAAGAATGTTTGAAATATTAGATATCTGGATAGATGGTATAAAACATGAATGTAGTATCAATGATGTTAACCACTAGTTTTTAATGAGATATTATGAAGATAAACAGTGGTGAGTACCATTTGGAAATGCTGACTTTACTTAACTTTTGGCCTGTCAAGACACGGGCAAAGAGGTGGAGTTGAGATGAGCTTTCAGCCTCTTGACAAACAGCTACGATGCATCAACCCTACAGAGCCCCACCCCTGATTTTACAAATTCATGGTAAACTTTGGCCTTTGAAATGTGCAAGTAAAAAAATGTACCAATGTAATGTAATTAAAACTCCTTGGCTTTAGCAGCAAGCCTCAAGTGGACACTGGTGGAATTGCAGTTTTTTGTACTTCTGCTTTAGTTCATTTTGGAACTCTCCATGTTGCTGTCAGGATATCACACATAGTAAATAATGGAACTTTTCATTAATGTCATAGGAACAACTATTCAAGTGTGGTAGAGAATCTATGTTGGTGATCAGTTGCACGGTTTTTTAGATCTGATGGACACGTCACTTATCTGTCAGATGAATTTATTTATCGAAGGGGTCCTTGAGGCCTCACTTGGGTAGCTCATTTATTTTAACAACTATGAAGAGTGAACAAAGACATAACAATGAAGTTTGATGCCCCTTTCTCTCTATTAGTGTTTGACAAATATTTATAATACAGCTTCTATTGACTTCATGAATACTAACACACCAACAGTTTGTGAATTCTGAGTCTTTATTTATGAGTGGGAACAAGAACCACTATCGTCTCCACACACACACACACAGACACACACAGACACACACAGACACACACACGCACATACACAGTCATTGAGGTAATTTAAAGCCTCCAGTGTTGGTGTTTGAAGCTCGTTGAAAATAATGACAATGGACAGTCATGAATCATCTACATACGCATCCTTGCTAAATGACTGCCTAACAATGGAGACACAAGTAGAAGAAGATGAAATAAGCTGTAATGATATAATGGCTGGTCTCTTTAGAGCCGACATGTTGAGTCACTCTGCGACCGGTCAAGTCGCATTGATTTTCATCAAGGGTAGAAACCCGATCTACACTCGGTCCTCCTTAACCAACTCGGCTCTCACTCAGATGCCCCTAGATATTTATGTCTACTGTCTGATTCTGTCGAGCAGGGGTTTAATCAGATCCAGAGTGAGCCCCATCAGTATTCAAGCCAGCTGCTGAGAAGAAAAGAGATAAAGTGAGCTAAGACCAAGGAGGAGAATAAAGGCAGATTGAATGCTAAAAGATGAAATGAACAAAGGATGTTATGTTTCATCATGGCTTTAAGACAGACCATTTACTCTATCTACATATGAACTGTAGGACCAAGGACGGTCTATCGATTCTTTATGTCAAATTTAGCTGGTTTCTTCAGTGATGACAGGTCATAGATGCTCAAAAAATCAAGCAGGGTGAGATCTGATGTTTCCTAAGGCTTTACCGCAAGAACATGCAGGGAACTTGCTAGCACTATTACTTTAGGACATCTTAAGCTCCTTGCAAATGCAATGGACTTAATGATCAATACTTTATAGTAGCCCCACCTTTTTTAAAGTTACTTCTGGGTTGGTCACATAATGCAAACTTGCCCAAAAAGACTTTTCTTAAGTATTGTATGGTGAAAGGAAAGGTATTATAAATAATGGGACATTATTTCAAATCAAACACTAAGGGGGGAGTTTACTTGTCTTTTACTTTCTTTGACAAACAGCAATGGGCTCACACCAGACAATGCAGGCCAACTTTTCCGAAGCACCCCTAATCCACCAAAACTTGTGGCGCTTTTTAAAATGATGTTAAAGCGAGAACTTCATGGTTTGCAAATCATTTGCATTATCCTTCTTAAAAAGTGCAAATTACATTATTTAAGAAAAAACAATTGTGTATACTCATTTTGATTGAGATGCAAGCAACTGATTTAAAAAACGATAGGACAGGGACATATTTACCTGTGTAACACCTCTTCTTTTAACAACACACTGTTAACATTTGGGAACCAAGGAGACGCGTTTATTAAGTTTTGAAAGCAAAAAGTTATCCCCGTCTTAAAATGTCAAGTTTTGATTGTCTGACGACAGGACAGTCATCTACTGCACCTCACCTCTGCTTGGCACCATTCCAACCCACATTTGTGGGTGGAGCAGTAATCTGTGTTCAAAAAAACAGTTTTTATAAGTGATTTTGAGCCCATGCAGAGATTTCAACTCCACAGATGACTGTTTTTATTCAGTGCCCACTGAAGCCGTCCAGTGTTGGTTTTCGTCCTTGGACTTTATTGCAAAGATTTCTCCACATTCTCTAAACTTAATGTACCGGATTTGAAGTGTGCATACATTTGTCATAAAATGTCATCAATCTTTACTGTACTCCAGCTCAGAGAAGTCTCTAGTTCCTGGATGATACTCTCTTGCATTCGATAGTTCAAACCTGCGTTTGTAGATGCAGCAACAACCTGTGTAGAGGTGATTTTGAGCCTATGCAGTGACTTCAACTACAGACTCATGTCAATTTTTAATGCAATGCTGGCAGAGGGCCTGACTCTGAGGAGCAATATGCTAAAATAATTGAGGTATTTGTTCACACAGTCTCTCACAAAGAAGTAAACTTTTTTCCCCTTTGCCCTTATTATATTACTTACTTTTTGCCAATCAACCTAACTGGTTGGAAGATGTTCCTCCTGCTTTTTCTTTGGCAATACACAACTTTCACTTTTGTTCTTGTCCCTGGCTCAACTTTTTATAAATATTTGGCCAAAATCAAATACAAAATTATGTTTTTTTAAATTAAAAAGGGGGAAAAAAATGCTTGTTTAAACTTCTGATGTGTCATTTTTTGCACATTCTGCCATTAAAGCATCTGACTTGCAAACCATTGAAGCTCTGTATTTATCAATTCTAAAAATGGAAGAATATTAACTGCCATAACACTTAAGTAATATGTTACGCAAAAGTGTGCGCATTTTTTTTTTTCTGTTGGGGTTTGCTACTCTATTTACTTTTATATGTTTTACTTTTGGATGAATTTAATGGAAGACTTTATTAATTTATTTATTTTTTATGCAGCATGGATTTAATGTCATGATAAATTCTGCTTTTTGGTGATATTTTGTAAGAACTTAAATGTTCAAAATGTTTATTCATGATGCATTTTTCAAAACTTTGAAGAGCAAAAAAATGAGTCATCAGCTTTGTGATAAATGTGTCCCCCCGCTACATTTACACAGAAAAAGTTAAAATCCTAACAACTCCATCAAGATGATTTACAGGAACAGTAACAAAAGTTTGGACACGTTTCCCTCCACAGTGTGTCTGCCTGCTAAAAGAACATAAAACATTAAACTGTCAAGGTATCACTTTTACATGTTTGAAAATTACAGGACATGAACTTCCTGCCTCAGCAGTCTCTCTTACTCCCCCCCACCTCTCCTGGACTGTTCAGCTGCCACCCGATACGCAGTCATCCAGAGTGTAATTGTGCGATCTGATTGTGATTTCTTTAACATGTTCCTCTGCGCTCCACTCTCCCCGTGAACCCTCACTGATCCGTATCAAATCTGCCGGTCAGCCAGGCTTCTGGAGAAATCCCCGGTGATAAAGTCTTGTTCCACAAATCTGCTCAATATTTATTTCAGTTGAGTCGGTGTGCACAGGATGGGTCCGTGTGGAAGAATGGACTACAGGATACGAAACATTAATCGAGGGGCTACTTCCATCAGCGTATATTGGGACTGTAAATATTGGTATGCTGCATGTCTAATTTCCCACCTCTTTTTTCCTCCAGTTGCCACCTGATTCATGGTCCCTCCACAGCGGAGTAAGAGTATAGGCGGTGTGAGCTGCTATTATGTGGAGCCCACGGTGCATTAACAACAGCAGCAGGCGTCGGCTCTCACATCTGATCACACTAAATCAGACAAATGTGGACGGGAGGTGAAGGGAGAGGGGTGGAGGAGAGAGGAAAGGAGGGTCTGGAGGGATCTGGGAGGGATGAGCTGACTGCTGATGTCTGGGTGTAACACGTATGCCAGTCGCTGGGACTAAATAAAAGTAACACACATGCACACAAACACACACTCATCATACAAGTCTTTTGTCTTGACGAGACATCTATGGCAAGTTCACATGCGGCTTGCTGGGGGCATCTGTTTCGCATATAGCAGTCAACACCTCCTCTCAATTACTTTCAGCGGGTAAATATATAAATAAAAGGCTGACATAATCAGGAATCAGTATGAGAGCCCCCGCTGTCCCTAAAGACCCCGGCTCTCAGATCTTCTTTGTCATTCCTAGGGCTGTGAAGCCACTGGGCCCCTTGGAGGTCACAGAGCTCAGGCCTCATCAGCAGGGCTAATTTGATTGTGGTGGAACAATGGTTAGCGTAGCTGAGCCTGGCGCTGGTCTGTTGACGCGCTGCATAATAATGTCTAGTGCCCACTAGGCCAGTCTCACCCTGCAGAGGAGGGGCACGGAGAGAAAAGTCAGGGACCAGTACCCCATAAACCACAGACAAAACTGCTGCAGGGTTTAGCATAATGTCATGAAGCAAGACTTTCTGAAAAAGAAGAAATAGAGCCTTACTTTTTTTACCCACTCGACACTTTTTTAACGCCTCTGGTTGAAATTCAAATTCTTCAGACCAAATACCAAGATATTTATACTGTTGAACTCTTGATATTGATACATTGCATAGAAAAAAAATCCATGTTGCAGAGGTGATTGCTTAGAAGTAATAAGTCAGTTCTTTCATAATAATGATTTCTTTGAATGTGGGCTGTCACAATATCAGATTTCCATTCTAGGATTATTGTAGCCATACGAAATTAAAATAATGATGTTGCTGTGACATTTTTTGAAAAAGACCTAAACCACAAAAAACACGGTGAGCCAAACTGAGAAAAGGCAAGACAAAGATGGAGCAACACATTAATTCATAAACTTTACTAATATATGCAATTTACATGCTACTGACCCTTTCCAGTTTATTTATCCTCATTACCTGTCCTGCAACAGACACGAAATAATTGTTAGTCAAGCTGCTTTGCTAAACTTTGTTTGAGGTATAAGTTACTTCTCAACTATATTGTCAAAACTGATTTCAAATTCACAATAAATCTCTAACATCAATTTTAAGAGCCTAATCATGTCTCAGGGGGCTGCTACAGCTAGCTTGCTAACTGCTACTTCCTCTATATCTATCCTCTGTCTTGAGACATGTGGCAACCTGCGTACCACTTCTGTGAAATGACAGAATTGAAACCACAAATGTTCTTGTTTATGGTATGAATCACATTCCCTAATTTTAGAAAGAAAGCAAATAGCTCTACTCACTTCAAAGAAAGGGATGAAAAACAAACTTTGCAGTCAACAAAATCTCCATGACTTTTTTCACTGCTTTTCACTTGACACAAGGCACTCTGCATATAGCTCTGTATATCACTGCATACTACGATTAATATCAAATCAGCTGTTTTGGTGAGCAATAAAAGAAAAAAGCACACAGTTCAGCTGAATTATTCTTTGGCTTTTGTTTCGAAAAACTGTTACAAGATTCTGTCCACCAGTCTACTTTCTGACCAAACTCTCGATAGTTTAGAAGAGTCGAACACAACACCACCTCCACAGTCTTTGCAATTAACGTCATCAACACAGTTCTTTGTAGCTGATCACCCACAAAAAGCACACCAACAAAACATGCAATTTGTTGGAATAAACACACAATTTATTTTTCATGATTTAAAGTCTTAGTAGATCAGACTTTAAGTGTGAATAAAGAGCTATCCAAGTTACTCCGTTGGCCAACTAACTGATCTGGACAAAACTTCAGAATAAAAGCATTGTACGAAACTAAGGAGAGTCTCTTCACAGAAAGAACAGATCAGGCTTTTGCTCTGAAAAGCATTGTTCAAGTACAACCACACTATATCAGGGCCAACTGAAACCCTTTTTAGCTCTATTTTAGATATCAAGTCATGGATGGCAGAGAACTATCACAGCTCAACCAGGACAAAGCTCAGCTTTAGTCATTGGTGCTGGAGCTCAGAGAGAGAAACTGGATGCTGAACTAAAAGTACTTTCTTTTCACCATTGTCAGCAGGTCAAAACTCTTGGAGTGATACTAGATTCAGACCTTAGCTCTGGGCCACATATTAGAGCGATATCTAAAAAAGGCCCTTGAAAAATATTGTTAGAGCATGACAGTTCCTCTTTCAAGCCAACGCAGAGACTCTAGTTCATGCTTTAATAACCTGTAGAACTGACTATTGTAACACTCTTCTTTCTGCTCTTCATAAAAAGTACAAATCCAGGCCTTAGCTAGCCCAAAACTCAATGTGCTCACTTCTTTTTTTTATGTACAAAACTCTGTGTTACATCATTGTTGTATGAAAGTGCTTTATAGATTAAATCAGATTAATTGACTGATTGTGAAATTAACATAGTTGACACAGTCCTTGGTTAATCATTATTGGTGTATTTTTGGCCAAGATCTAATCAAACCAAATTTGTTTTTATTCGCAACAAAATTTAAGCCATTCTGAGGGAGTTATGGCGCCAATACAAAGATACTCATTGCCCCATCTGCAGCTGTACATACCTTTGTGTTTGTGTTGCAAACGTCTCCAAACTGGGACTGTGTGTTATAAACTTATGCTCAACCAGCCCTTCTGAAAACCTAAACCATCCTCCTTGGCAACTAATTTAGATTCTTTCAATGTGTTGGCTTACCACCATCTCTGCATTGGTTTGGTGTAACTTGCCATTTTTATGAGCCCAACAGTTACATAACGGTCTGTTGATAAAAGTAATCTTAACCATGTCAAAGTGGACTAAGCTCTGTTCACTGTCCCTGTGTTGAGCAGACTGATGATGAACAGAGCCCAGCACAACACCTTCCACTGAGAAGTGAGCATACTAATGGCTAGTGTAGCTTAGCGTAACCTCTCAGTCCCGCGGTGGAGCATACTAATGTTGCTGAAGCCAAATGCAGCCTGGCTGCACCAAAGAGCATACTAATTACCCCGGCTGCCCTTCTCTCTGACCTTGGCGGGTCACTTAGCAGTGTGATCAGTCCCTGACTCCTAATAAAGACACTTTAACAGGGTGAGCCACAAGGGCAGGGAGCGTTTTTTCCCCCTCTGACTCACTTACTTTCTGTTCATTTTCAGCAGGTTTTTGTAGTTTAAGAGCAGAAAAACATATGCTTGTAAAAGAGGGACCATTTAATGCATCTAAAGACTAAATTAATAAAAGAAAATATGTGCTTCACAGCGACACTTGGCGTTATTGTACGTCCAACAACTTGATTGAAAATGTTTGGATATGAGGGGACATAATAAGATGTATTTTACCCTACAAAACTGCTTCATGGGATATTTCTGACACATATCAATCCCTCTGTTTTGGAATACCTTTGACCTCACGACATCAGCAATTTCCCTCCTCACCTGTTAACTGTATATGTGTTGCAGAAATGTTATGTAATATGATCTGGTGATTTAAAGGATTTTTTAAATTGGATGTAAAACACACTGAAATTGATAGTGATGATTCTTTATGACCTACAACAGTAAACAAGACCACCAGCAACAACACTGAGAATTTTGCCAGCATGCTAATGACAGTAAATATTCACTATGATTGACACATACGGTATAAGGAAGAAAAACAGCACAACAGGATGAATTTTTTGTCAGAAAACACCTGAAAAACAGTGGGCAGTTATTGGTCAGGTCAGGTACAGGGCAATAAAAACACTGAGCAGAAGAAAGACAAAATGAGCTTGCACTTTATATGTTGGTGCAACCCCCTCTTTACGGGACGTTTTCTGACGAACATCAACAGGTAAAGTCCTTGTGTATTTGTTAGTGTGCAAGGGATGACTTGGCCAGAGGTGGGAGGGTCAAAATTGACACACACTGAAAAATCTCTCCTTAAGCTTTAAGCAGAGAAGTAGTGGACTTAATCACACTTAATCAAAGATGTACTTAGTAAAAGTGTAATACGACTAAATGACTGGTTTGAGGTAATTAACAAAAAACCCTTGCGTGTGAATGGCATGCTTCATATATTATATTCACTGTTCAAAGGATGAATGGTGATATGTATAGTATTATCATTACCCACTGACCAGTGAATGGGGGCATCATGGGGATTAGAGGAGTTTTCTGTTACATTAACTGTGAGCAGCAAAACAAACTGGTGGAAACAGTAGAGATCGCCATGGTAATAGGCAACACATTTTTAGGCCTCTAAAGATGTATACACCCTCGGTTTTGCTTTATGATACACACTTGATTTCCACTGAGTAAGAGTGTATGAATAGCCAAGTCCGCTCCTCATAGGTCTGCCACAACATACTGATATTGATGCTAACCATCTATATTAAAATATGTAAAACTGACATTGTGCTAAAAATAGGCAAATGGTGACACTGTGAGTTCTTAGCTGAGATCCAGTGTGCTGGTCGTCACACATTGTAAAATGGTGAAGAGATGGATGAACATTTGATATCATGATTGCTCCAGTGTCACATATTCAAACAGACACTTGTTATCTTCCCAGTCGCTGGCTAATGCTGGTTTACATGTCTGATGGATCGTTGTTGTTTGCCTTCAGCTAACCCCCCCATAAAAAAAGTCTTTTTTCAAACATTAAAAAGGCCTAAAAACATTACAACTAGCATCGTAATATCACAGAACATTCAGCAAAATCATGGAGGCTTCAATTCTTTCAGCGGAAGACCTCTGAACCTGTCAAACTACCACCTTAACTTTTAAACTACAATGTCATTTTTTGAAACCTTTCATTCCCAGCTGCCCTTTCGTTTCCTTACTTTTAAAAATAAAAATAGATTAAAATTTTTCATTTTAAAATATGACTTTATATACAATCTATAGTAGAAATTCTTTGACTTGTTTTTAAAGTATCTGTGCATGGTGTTGGTTTGTAGTTCAATGAGTTCTGTCAGGAAGTAGGTACACTAAATAGTACCTGAGGCATATCTTTTTCATCCACCTCAGTCATCTCTCACACCATTTGCAGTGTTTTTCTTCCCTCCTCATCCGCACAGATGCTGTCTCACACTCTCTGTCCCTTTACCTTGATCCCTCTCCATTTCCATCCACCCTCCCTCGTCTCTCTCTCCCCCTCCTCTTCCATCTTTCCTCCTCTCTTGTGGTGCCGGACACACAGGTAGAGAAGCAGCAGGCGGTATGGTGCTGGATAATTACCTAGTGTTTGGAGCTCCCCAGGAGTCTGGGCCTTCCAGGGGAGGTGGTGGGGAGTTAGCGGGGGACAGCGACGAGCCTGGCTGTATTTATAATGCACTCTGCTAACACTCCAACACTTAGCTGGTGGAAATGTGGGCCTAAATAAATGGTCTTTTGTTGCCACCAGAGAAGGAAACGTTAAAAGATGCACTTTTCAGCCCTCATTTTTCATGCCGCTTAGTTCCATCTGTACTTTTCTGCATCTTCTTTTCCCATTTACCTGGAAAGTCTTTGTCACACAGTTTTACAGGAGATCATTTTCTTGAGAAAACACAGTGTAGAGATGGTTTGATTGGGATTAAGTTTGTTTGTTTGCCTGAGTGTGATTGAGGCTTTACTTTGTGTGCATCATGGGAAATATGATCCATAGCTGTCAAGGAAAGCAGATGAGGTAGTGTACAAATATTCATCTAGATGCACACACATACATAAACGCGGCACCCTCCTTGGGAAACATGGCAACCTGAGCTGGGTTGAACAAATCTGCACGAAAAAATGGGCTTTTTGTTAAGGCTTATGGGCAAAAATGAAGGATGGGAGTCTATGAATAAACTCGATAAATGGCAAGTAAAACCACAGCTCTCCTGACCCAGCTGAAATGGAGTGGAGTGGGCACACAGCAGCATCCGGTTGCCCAGTTGTCCAGGCTCCATTAGCCTAGAAGAGCCATCGATGGGGGATTAGGCAGCAGCCCCTTTCAACTCTCATCCAGCGCTACATCCCTGCTCCCTCGCCTCCTTCTCCCCTTTACGCCCCTATCCCTCCCTCGCCAGCTCTCTGAGCCCAAGCCAGGCTCTCCTGGCTGGGCTCACGAGCTCGGCCAGAGCCCTCATGTCTCTGGAGCCTCTGCCGCTCTCCGCTTTAGCCTCAGCTGCTGGAGATGTTGTCCCTAATTAACAAGGGATTAAGCCATCATCTCGGCTTGTAATACAGCTTGGATGGGAATTCCAATATGGATGCTGGGGGAAAAACAGAGCAGGAGGAGGAGGCGGAGGGTGAGGGGATTGGACGGGGTAGAAAGAGAGAAAGGGAGAGAAACTAGTAGCGTTTAGCAGCTCAGTAAATTACTCTTGACCCGCAGGACTGAGGGGAGTCTATCGGCACGGCAAGCCGGCTGCCAATTACAACAGCTCAGGCCTGCCAAAAGTTTTATTGGGTGGAGGGCGGGGGCAAGTTGGAAGGTGATTGGTGTGTGCATATATGTGTGTGTGTGAGTGTGTGTGTGTCTGTAGAAGTGGGGGGGACTCATTTTTAATGGCCTTTCACCATATTACTTTCTGTCAGGATTGGAAGTGTTTGCATTTGGAGGGATATTGACATAATTATGATGAGAATTTGGTGAAGGTTGAAAATGAAAATAGTCCCTTCTTTTTTCTGCAGCCACTGCATTCATTACATTGTTCGAGACATTTCCTTCACCTTTGTCTGCTCTGTCCGCTCACACACTGGTAATCTGACTTCCTGTTTCTATTCACACTTTTATTTGTAACAGGGGCATGTACAAGTGTAATTATTAAATCATTATTATATTTGTTGTCTATGGAGGTTCTGAAAAACCACCGCTGGTTCAAATGGTGAAAAGTACAACTTTGAAGTGCTTGTTCTCTACCAGCTTTTTTTTTTCCCCATTATGTAACTTTCCCCACACCTTACCAAGTTTGTAGTATTTAGAACAACTCTTACTGAACTGATTTGAGAACAAGGGAAGGTCAATATATTAAAGAGGTTCATTTGGCTTATGTATGAATATTGATCTCAGTTTTTTCCTTTTTAAAAGCCTGTAAGGTGAAGTGTTGTACCTGACAAGTTTCGGCTACTTTGCCTCTGCAGCCTTCATCAGAGGTGTCACGTGATGGTAGTGTGACGTCTTCAGTGGTGCGTTAAATGTGTTTTTTCCATCCCTCCTGGAATGGTGGGATGGCGGCCATCTATACGTCTATAATAGACGTTAAGTATCCCTTTCATTGAATTAAATATAACCATAGCTTTCTCTTTACATCCCAAGTATTTAAATATTTTTTTTATGTTTTACATCACTGTGCTTGTGATTTCGTTCTGCTTTTAAATGAGCTGATTTCTGTTAGACCAGTTCAACGGTTATAACAGTAGTATAATAAAGACCTTTAGGAATACATATTTCTTCTTTTAGTATCAGTACCAGCACGATTTTCAATGAAAAGCGTTTACATCAATGAATAACCACAATGTTCTGCACTTTCAGCCTGTTCCCACAAATATTACCGTCAGTTTTCATGAAATCCTCCTGAAACATGGGAAACTCTTTCTGCCTCACGTGAGGTTAAAAGGCTGTTAGCATCCAATCCCATCTCAGCATTTAGAGCTAAAGACTGCGATATTTGAGGTGATGTGATCTGTGGTCTGTTCTACAGCTCTCTTTACGTTAGCGCTGCCCTCACTGCTTGGCGGAGAGGGGTGATGGGGGTTGGGGGGTCCATCCTGCCACGGTGTCTGCTGCTGATGTAAACTGATGCAACCTTCATTCAAGACAAAGCAAGAGAAAAAAGAAAAAAGAAAAAAAAGAAAAAGAAACAGTGTGTGGGATCAGTGTCCACTATGAAAAGCAACACACACACAGACACACATACAGTGTTTGGTGGCGAGTTGCACTGGGGTTTCATAAAGCAAACCTAATAATTGATGACACTGTTGGATAACGATCAAGTGTGCGTGTTTGTGAGTGCGTCTGAAAGCAAAGAGAAACGCAGTGACAGTGAGGGGGAGAGAGGAGTGTTTTTATGTGTGTGAAAGATAAACACAGCAGAAGTGGAAAAGACAGAGTGAGAGTAAGAGGAGTGCGTCTGGGAGAAGTTTGAGAGGCAGAGACTGAAAAAAGTCGAGAAGTAAAAAGCAGAGACAGTCTGAGTAACAGATGAATGTCAACAGATACCTTTGTTCCCACACTTGTGAGTGTAAACCCTGTCAAAATAAAAATGATGTATGTATATAAGTTCTACATTTGCAGGTATACATATTGTCAGAAAGAAATGCTGGCCCCATACAGATTTCATTTTGTATAAACATTTGTATAGACTTTTGCCAACAGCCGTCCCCTAAACTTGAAACACAACCATTACCTACAGCCGTCATTTTGCATTTATACCTAGAACAAGTACTTTGCTTTAATAAGTTTATCATGAGCAAATTTGGAGGTCTGGTGTAAAGCATAAAAAAGCTGACTTGAAAAGATAGAGGTTAATTTAACTCCCTGTTCCCGTCTCCTGACTAAAGTCAGCGAAAGCCAGATTATCAGATGGGTCTTAAGATCACCTTCCCAGATTTTCCTGTTGTGTGAGGTTTGTTAAGAGTGAAGAGTAAATTTTCAGGAACTCTGCCCCTGAAATTTCCACAGTTACCTGCTCACACCTCACTCAAAGCATAAAGTCCTCTCTGTTCGATGGTGGTGGTAAACATGGGAGAGAGTAAGACAGGACATGACATCAAAAGCACACCAGCAAGGCCTCAGTACAATGCAGTTCTTAGCTCTCTGTCCAGGAAGCTCCACAAACATTCACACCTGGGACCATGTGACCACAATACCTCACATGGAAGGGGTAGTTAACGACCAACTCAGGTTAACGACTCTCAAGGTAATCACCTAGTCATTGTTTTCCTCTCCTCTGGTAAGATAAAATACCAGCTCCCCCCACTAGCTCTTTTAGAACTGAAGAAGCTTCTTGTATAAGTGGCGAAACATCTTCCCAACTCTACATAGTCGAGTTGCCGGATTTTGGAGATTTCAGGAAAGCCAAAATGTCATGTTCATTGCATGATGGCGAATGAAGCAGTGTGAATGGATGGATGAGGAGACAGTGCAGCTTATACTACAACTTCTGTACATGAGGGGTGTGAATACAGTTTTAGAGTACTGACAAATCATAGGTGTGTAGTAGAGCTGTAACTTTGCAAAATTTGAACCTTGATTCAAAGTCTAGGGGAGAAGTTCATATTCAAACTGTAATGAGCTGTTCGAACTCATGATAATGCTATCTACCCAACCGCGTTAAGTAGCATGATGTATGATCCAGCAAAGGGTGCTCTCATGGTTATCAGGCCAATCTATGCACTCTTGACCTCAGTAAACAAGGTCAAACAAAGCAGCTCTGAACAACAGTCACAATATGGAAACATCTAAGAACCTTAGAGTGGAAGTATTTTGGGATCTACACCAAAGATCGGAAAAATAAAACCAAAAGCTGGGGCTGTATATCCACTTTGTATAAAGCTGCTGTCTTGCTTGTCAACATCGACAAATTCACGGGCTCACCTAATGTCTTGCCCCCTTGTGAAGCAGCAGGAGAGGCACCACTGTTCACCACCCTATTTGACTGCCTTTCCTAAAACAGACCCCTACCAGAGACGTAAAAAAGCCCTCCTTTGTAGTCATGTAATTACAACATTGAACTAACTCGCAAAAATATTCCCCTCAATATTTATCCAAATGTGTGGAAGGCAGAAGCAGAAACATACACAGACACCAAACCTGGCATCTGACTCTGGAGGCATAATTTCTCACCATTATTCTCAATGCAGAGAAGCAATACGACTGTATTTTAAGGGAAAATATATTTGTGTTTTTGACACATTCACACATGATTGTGCCTTTTATCATTGTCACCATCACGACCTCCTCCTATTCTGATTAATTTACTTGTGTGTCTCTGAGTGTGTCTGAGACGTGCCATAGTTTTCTGCTCACTGAAGCAGAGCTGGATTGATGTGTTTCCGATGAAGTGCAATGACAATTAAACAGTAACTGACCTGCTATTTCCCTTCATTACCTCCCTGCTCTTCATGCTGTGTGTTTGTGTGTGCGCACATATGTGCATGTGTGTACGTGTCCCTGTGTTTCTGAATAATGTGCATGTTTGTGTTTATGTCATGCAAATGTTGACAGGGTAAGAAAGAAAGGGAAAGAGTCAGCATTTCCATACGCACATACAGATGACATGCATGCGGTATATGATGCAAAAATATACAAACACAGTACAAAAGAGAGTCATTTGCATGATGCGGGCACACACAGGCAGTGAGTGAAAATTCCTCCTTGCTGATCGCTGAGGTTGCTTTACATTGTAAACACTTCCAGCAGGTACAGACCGCCTGCCTATGGATGGTTTTATTCCTGTAAACATACATTCAAAAGAGCATCTTATCATGCCATCTTGTCTGCATTTTCTGCATCATTATGATGTCCCCCTCAGTCCTCCATTTTTCTTTCTTCCATCTCCAGCTTTTTTTTCTTTTCTGCCTCTCTTTTTCTTTCTGTATCTTCTCTTTTTTTCCTCTCTTTCTCCACACATAAAGATACAAACATCGCCATTTTTTTTCCCTGCCTGCACAAGGCCCACCACACAGCCATTTGCATAACAATCTCCACTTGTTTTTCTGCTTAGATGGAATTCACAGCATGGTGCCTGCATGACTGAGACAGGGGTCATTGCTATGTATATCAGAGAGAGAGAGAGAAAGAGGGAGGGAGAGGTGGAGTAGGGATGGAAGAGAGCATTTATAGTAGTGAGAGGGAGAGGGAGATACAGGGAGGTGGCAGTTGTGAAAATCCACATCTAGGCGCACAAACACTCCACTAAAAACACTCATTGGAATATGTACAGTGACAGGCAGACACCGGGGAAAATACAGACTGAAAATACAGACAGGAAGGAGGTAAAAAGGCTCAGACTCCTCTCCATCTGTCCAGTGTAAAGCTTCTTTAAGACGAAGAATGCAAGAACTGATTAAACCGATGAGTGATACACTTACAGTGGAACAATGTCATGGTTATCTGTAATCAAAACATACGTATACATTTATCTGTGAAAGCAATGATTGTAAATTTCAAGAACCAGGATTTCAGCAGAAATGGGAGTTTTAGAGAATCAGATGGACCAAAATGCAACGCAAGAAGTGTCTTTCCAAGCTCAGCATCACCATCAACTGACATTCAAACATGCACAGAAAACAGACGAGAGGATTTCTAGCTGACTGACACAAGGCTGATCCCGGTCTACAAGCCTGCACACTCTGACACCTGATCCTGAAGAGTCAGATTTAGTTTATATAAAATTAATAATAACAACTATAGCAATTGTGTTCATCTCAGTGACGACATGTAGATGGTTACGTTTGGTGCACTTTATGGCATTTTGTTGTCTTATCTATTGATTTATTGATTAGTTGTTTAGTAATATATTTCCTGATGTTTGAAATATGTATAAAGCTCTCATATAAAACTGTAATGTCCATACTGACATTAAACTGAGTCCCAGTTTTAGTAAGTTTGTACAGTCTAATGACCCAACTGACTGACTGACTTTTGGATAGAGGTTTGGCTTGGGGGAGAAGGTTACAGTTTTATTTTTTAAATTGGACTTTTAGGGCAAACTTAAAGCTATAACAATCATAGACGGACACACACACACACACACACGCACGCACGCACGCACGCACACACACACACACGTATATAGTTTTTTTTTTTTAACAGCATGTTTCATAAATATTAAGCCCAAACTGAAACATAGAATGAAACAAGGTCAGTTAAAAAATAGATCCTGTCACACTTTAAAATCAAGGACGGAGTTATCAACTGAAATATTTGTTATTTTAAGACAACGGAAAATGTGGACAAAGTCAGCCCGATTACAGAGGCGAAGACAGGTAAAGATATCGGTCATCTTTACTGGACTGTCATGTCAATTGGCTCATACAGCAGGTAAAATACGTATTGAACACGTCACCCATGTAACCCACAGATGCAAATAAATCAAACTTTCGATGTCCGTTGAGTCAGATGTAAAAAACCTCCCCAAATACAACACCTAAAAGCATAATTTTATTCTTACTCATCTCATAAAAAAACGACATAACCTTTATTTAACAAGTTTTTAAAAAGTTAAGGAATTATAGACCTTTGCAAAGGATATCTACTCATCAATAAATATTTTAAACAATTCTTAATTAGTAATAACTGAAATGTTTTGTTTTGTTTGCTCAAAATAACACTAATATGTTTGTGCTGCTGTGTGCTGGTGTGAACATGAATTCGTGATTGTGTTTGTGAGTGTGTGAGTGTGTGTGTGCATGTGGGTGGTATTACTTTGATATTAATGGATCTTTGCTGTAGTGTCGTGCTTGATGGCTGGAATCTGTTTCTCTAATGAGGCAATCAAAAGAGCAGGAAGCTCAGCCAAAACACGTACACACACAGAGAACTGTAGAATTATAAAAAAGAAAAAAACACGGGTCACAGATGCTGATAAATATACTCAGAAGTGATGTGTGGACACACTGACAACAGTGGCGATCCAAACAGCAAGACAAAGAAAGTGACAGGGTGACAAAGTAGAAAGAATGACAGCAGAGGAGAAAAACAAACAAGACAGGCGTGGGCGTTCAAGGCGAGTTGGAGTCATCTTTTATCCTTTATTTAATCAGGTACTCTCACTGAGATCGACATTCACTCTTTCAGGAGAACCTGAGAAACAAAAAGTTGATTCAAAAGTGACAAAGAAAATTCACAAATGGATTTCAGTTCAAGCCCTCGTTCAGAAATTCACACAGAGTGCAAAAAGGAGCAGAGCAGAAAACATCACACTTTTCTTTATAGAGGAGCAGCGGTATACAATTTTTGATCAAACTACTGTAATCCAGACTTTAGCACAGTGGAGCTGACAGAGAAACCAGGAAAATAAAAGCATTTGGCAGCATACAAAGACAGAAATGATTGACAGCTGATCTCTTCGAGACATTGGCAGGAATGAGTACCTGAGATTACTGTATGTGCTTCACGGGCAGCTAATTATTCTCTTTGTTCAAATAGGGATTACATTAAGGGTTACATGTTTTAACAAGACAACAAGATGATTGCAACCAGTAAGGTTGAGCTTTATGACTTGTAAAGTTATGAAATGTTTATTTTGGGTATAGTGTCTCAGTTCATGTCAAACCCAATATGTGCAAAATGCTTGTGTGACATGATCAGAGGTCGGTTTGTTGCTATAGTGATTATAAATGCAGGGACCTTGCAGCTGCGCTCAGTACACTGAAGCCACTGTCTGTTGTGAGTTTCTTTCTTTTTTTTGAATCTGTTATTGTAACATCCAGACCAACCTTGGGCTCAATCTTTGAAAGTCAAGACAAACACTGAATCATCCCATACAGCACACACATAGTTACAGTTAGACAAGGCTGCTCAAGTGTCGATCAAAAGTGCGGTAATAACGAACAACTAAAACTCTGCTTTTTTTTTTAGCACTGACTTGTTTTGTTGGCAGGCTATCGTGGCTAGTTAGTGTCCTTGAGTCAGTTTTCAATAATGCAAAGTGCAATCAGTGTACAGTTCACTGCGTTTGTAAACCCATGCACTGAGGCGAGGCATGTATGTGCTAAAGCACAATTTACAATACTGCTGTAGCGAGACATACAGTATATATATATATATATATATATATAAGAAACTAGGGAAAGGGGAGGGATAACATTTGTCAGAACACAGCAAACAAACCATTGGTCGGTAGCACCTGTTATACCTTAGCCTTTCCTGGACCAGCTGGAGGCCAACACCAAGCTCTCAATCATGCAGAAACTGACACACTCATTTTTTTGTTATCCTCCCCTGGTGACACTGACCATTGTGGATAGAGATATTGATTCAGACTGTCTCATATCCATTTCAACATACAGTGAAAGAATACACCAATGAAAATGTTAAATTAAGTTATGTTTTTGCGTCTTTCATTGAATATTAAGCATGCTATGTTCGCAGAACATTAGCCATATTAAATTGTACCTGAAACTGTCTTGTCAGCACATCAAATTTTATAAAGCTACACTGCTATTACCTTATGTAAATGTACACAGTGGGCCTGATTTACTCAGATCCTGAATAGCAAACGCTAAGTAGCATGAGCAAACAAAAAAAATTGCACGCACTATCACAATGACTGTGCGTTACGCTGTGCCAGTTTGCATATGCCTTTCAAACGTGCTAAATATAGACGCAAAAACAGCGACCGCAATCAGTTTCCGGGTTTGATAAATCACATTGCGAGTGCTAAATGATTTCATTTGCATCTGCTCCTCCCAGAATTTTGCGTGTTCTGACGATCTACATACATTATGCATATTCATGAAGGCAAACACACTAAATGTAGTAAACGTAGTAGATCAGGCCCAGTGTCTTTTATCACTTGAAACGTAACAGCTGTGCACTAGGTTAAGTTTTTCTCAGTAGATAGACCTTCAATCCATGCAAAGACAACTTTTACAGAGTCCTGTGTCTTCTGTGAATGAGCAATAAAGCATTTTGCACCACGCACTTAAGACTGTATGCTTTGGACTGATAAAATAGGGCTCTTAGCCTCTGGTACAAAACACCAATACACAGAAGAATGAATAAACCCTGTGAGAAGACAAGTTGGTAGAAGTTCTTTCTTCAAGCTACACTTTGGTGTCTGAGCTCAATAGAAATAAAGTTATAAATACAATTTAATCAGCCTGGCTTCTGTCTACATTGTATTAATTTGTAAGCGACCATTCTCCATAAAAAGACTTCAGTCATTACTGGAAGATGCATGTGAGCACTGGTAATAAGAAAGGATGGGGTTATCCACATTTGAACATGATTACTTTCTGTATTTAGGCTCTCTCATTTTGAGAGGGCAACACTTCACTTCGAATAGGCCCCATTCTGTCTGTGGAGTAGCGGTCGGTGTGCGTGTGTGTGTGTGTGTGTGTGTGTGTGTGTGTGTGTGTGGTTGCCCTTGAAATTAATATTTAATATATTGTTGAGAAATTGCTTGAAAATACCCCTGTAGAGTATAAAAACCCACACTGGAGGAGGGGTCAAGAGGTTAAGAGAGAGAGACCAAAGGGCTGCCAATCACCTTGAGCTGAAGGCTGCTGGAGAAATCATGGGAATATAATTGAGGAATTTCACTGAGCAGGTAGATTTTGCTTGGATATAAATGAGTAACATGGTCAACACGAAAAAGATGAATCTGTTGTTAAAGGGATAGTGCAACATTTTTGGGGACGCAACTCTTTTTTTCAAAATGTTTTCTGTACTGGTTAATTGACAATAGTATCTAAACTTGATCCCCTAAATTAACAAAGGCCCTGCCTGTTAAGAAGTAATGATTTGTTCCATCACAGACTTTAAGCAATAACAAGTGTTGTTTTTTTTTTACCACTTTGCAACAGTTTGCAAAGCATGTTAAAACAACATTGCCACTCGACTCACTTTATTTTACTTGATATTTTGAACCTAAAGAAAAACTGTTGCTACTTATTTGCATATACAACATGTTTGCAGCAACCTCTGGACACACAACATTCATCCAGTATCATCCAGTGTTGTGATCTATTGTGAACTCCAGCTGCAATGTTAGCTGTGTCTGTTGTTGTTTGCTATGAGGCAGGTTGCGTAAACTACGTTTTTCTTTTATTTTTTATTTTTTTGATAATGTATAGAATCCAAAATTGTCATACTTTTAATTCCCAATGTGAATGAGGGGGCAATTCCTGGTATAAAAGTGACAGTGCATACCCTGTATTTTTTTCTGCTTTGTTTGTTTTTCTTTTTTGCTGTACAATATTTGAGCATTTACACATACATATGTTTACTGATGGTGCAGTTATTTCAGCTTTTTTTTCTATTTGCAGCCCATTTCTACAGTTGTGTTTATATTGGACTTTTGCATGTGTTTCCAAATGTGCTGCTTTTGAACAATTGCAACACTTTTCGGTAACACTTTACAACAACCATAACTTATAAATAGTAAATAGACCATTTATAAATAGTAAGTAGATAGTTTATTAATGTTTAATCATCATTTATAAATAGCATACAGACCATTGATAAATTGTAAATTTTACAGTTTTAAAAACCTAACCCTAACTTTACAATAACCATCTAAGTAATTTTTATAGATGGTTTAAAAACCAAATAATAACCATTTACAAAGTGCTACTGA
Source organism: Xyrichtys novacula (assembly GCA_962446985.1). NCBI lineage: Eukaryota > Metazoa > Chordata > Actinopteri > Labriformes > Labridae > Xyrichtys > Xyrichtys novacula. The sequence goes on along the minus strand of OY660874.1, from coordinate 15,818,381 downwards.
CACACATTTTAATCTAGATGTTTTACAACCAATATTTAAACCCTATATAAAAGTTTAAAAAATAATCCATTAATAACTGATTAAATTATTCATCATTATTTCACTGCTTGTTATAAACTATCTATTTGCCATTGGTCTATATGCTGTTTTTAAATGATGATTAAACATTAATCTATTTACCATTTATAAATTATGGTTATGGTAAAGTGTTAGCCACTTTTCCAGCTAGTGAAGCAGTGTTATTTTGGCAGATTTTTTAGAATTAGTCTTAGTCTTTGGTTCTAGTTTTGGTCACATTTCAGTCATTTTTGTCCTTTTTTGTTTGCCAACTAAGCTTTAGTTGGCAGTGAGTCAAAACAATTCAGTTCAGCTTTAGTCAAAAAAAAAGTCAAAATCAAAACAGTTTAACTAATCAAACAGACAGTGATATGAAGTTTGTACTGTGGTTTTAATCTTCAATATGTCATTGTCTTGACACTGAAATGATCCTTACTACAAGCCATAATACAAAACTTTCTTCCTTAGGTACTTTGGCTGTATTTTACTTTTTTTATTTTTTGACTTCACACTGCTGTTGGGTGGGCTGGGGGTCTAGGCCTAGCTCCTGATGTCCTTAGACCAAAAAATGCCTCCGAATACTCACTCCATTGCGCAAATAGATAAATTACATGACAAAGCAATTCAATTCATGAGCCGAAACCGTACAGCTAAAAACTATTTCCTGAAAGAAATGTCCACTTAATAACCAAACCATGAGCACCATGGTGGTTTGTAGTGGTAAGAGAAACTATAGATCTGTAATAACTAGAGAGGTGGTCGAGCCTCCTGCGTGCTTTAATTCCTCTAACAGAGCCGTTTGCTTCGGTGCAGGGTGGGAAGGAAAAGGCCTTTTAATGGAGATACACTCAGAGCTGATTGCAGGTCATTACACCACCACAGGGACGGAGCAGAGGAAGGAGCTTAATGGTGGAGCGAGAAGAGGGCTCATAAACCATCACACACACACACACACACACACACACACACACACACACACACACACACACACACACACACACAGTACAGCCAACAGTCCCTGATGAAGACGCAGTAAGTATCAATGGGCACCTCCACACACTCTTCTGCACAGCTCTCGTTTCTTAACACACACATACACACACTGTAGCGCACACAGAAACACACACTCCACACTCCATTTTTTTTTCATGATTATTCTATCATGGTGGAGTTTGTTTAAGACCCCATTAGAATCAAAAGGGCGACAATCTTCTTAATCAAGCTTAATTTATTAAAACATCAGCCGCGCTATTAGCATTAACAGGAAGAGGCAGGAAGGCAGACAGCGGGAGGCTGAGGAAGAGACACAGAGACACAAAGAGGTGGAGAGAAGAAAAGGGCCCGAGAAAGAGGGATGGGAAGGAAATCAAATCAAAAAGGGAACTTAAAAACCCCTATGGCTCTGGTAAAATGTTTTTTTTTTCCTTTTAATGTTCTCATACTTTCAAGCCAAACGTTATCTTCTGTCAAGGTTTTACACCGCCTTTAACTCCATAAAAGAAATCCAATAAAACTTGCAAGAAGTATTTTTGACATTTGTTGTGAAGTAGAACCGTTTGAAACACTGTGACAGTAAAATAAAATAAAATAAAATTACAGTCCACAGCAGCTTCACTTATTATGAGGACAGATGTGGAGATACTCTATAAGCATGGTTTAAATGCATTATAATTACAGTTTAACTCCACATAAGTGACTCCACAAAAGTCACTGCCGGCCTGTTGCAGAACAACCCACATGGTTGACTTTGACATTACAGCTTGGTATTTTGGGGAGTGGCCTAATGGGGCCAGTCAGATTTCAAGTCGGCCAGTGGACAGGCTTATTCAGAGGTGACATTAACACTTTTGCATTGAAGTGTATTTTCAAGAAAACAACTGAAATTGAAACTCCTTTGAAAATGTAGGACTCTTAACCTAAACTGTTTAGTATTTCATGACATTATTTGATTTTTGTCAACTTTTAAAAATATGAAATAACAAAAAATCGGTTTCACTGAAACAACACTTATCCAGTTATTTCTACAACATTTGCAAAGTGATTTATGACTTCTGTACCTGACAAAGGAAAGGCTATTCTTGTGTTTTGCTCCTGAGGAAAAAAAAAACTCTCATTAAAGTTACCTTAACTCTCAGACACCAACCTCTTTTTCTTTGAGCTAAATAAGCAGGGAACACAATTCTTCAACTTAAATAGAGTTCAGCCAGACAGCGTCAGATCCTCAATTCCTCAGTTTAGTTTTCATAATTTGAATCCTCATAAGTAACAGAGCGGGCAGATCACCAGGAAAGACCAGAGAAAAAAAAAAAAAACAGTTCATCTCCAAGGTTTTTTTTCCTTGTTCACTCACCAGGCCACCTTAAATGCTCTTCTCACTAAGTAGTAATGCTCCTTATGTGTATTGACATACACCATTGACAAGTCAATTCAATTTACCTTAGGAAAATGGTTAGTGTTTTTATTAGGTTAATTAGCCAGCCCCCTATGGGAGCTGCGGGGAGAGCACGATAAGAGATAAATTCACAGCTCTCCTGTAATGGCTGACAAGTTAAAGACTGGCAAAGAATGGTAATTTGTCATCGTATAACGACTATCACCGATTAAAAAACACATCCACATATCTTGTCATTTATATCCTTTATGAGAAACTGAAAGAAACTCCACCAATCCTCCACAGAGAAGATCACCAGTCATGGGGAGTTCGACTGAGGAACATAATGAGACTCTGGAGGAGGTAAATGAATGACTTCTCTTTTAGTGCTACCATCAGTTGAATAGTTAAATGGATTACTACACAATTTGGTACAAACAACGTTTCTCTTCAGACAGATTTAAACGGGTAGTTGTATGTGTTTGAACCAAGGTTGACTCAAAGGTAATAATCATGTTGGTTGGTCTTACAGATAACCCCAGCCAGAAGTAATGCCACAGCCTCAATGACTGCTCTGCAATCCTCCGGGACAAATGCACCTGATCCAAGTAAGTCCTCTTCAAGTCCATTAGGCGACAGTTATTACTTTGCAGCAAGCAGCCACTTCTATCCATTTAAGAGCTGCTGGCTGAGTCAAACTAAAGAAAGTCCAAAAGTTTTTCTCTTTTTCTTTCTTTTTTACAGTTTGTGATTGAGGCATGTGACTGTGACTGCTCAAACAAAATCCTGATTTCTAATATCTTCGATTATGACAGCGACATCATGCTAAGACAGTCATGGGGTTAGAGAGCGGATAGATGGAGATGCAGAAAGAGTGAGATGGACAGAGACAACAGCAGATTAAGGAAGGGTCTGTAAACACCCTGTCGTGTCAAACACTACTCCCCTTATTTAACGCAGCTCCTCCAGTCTCTGCTTAGTAAAAAAATCTTGAGCTTTATTTCCTCATCTGCTTGTCTTGGATGATAACAAAGTAGTTTATTCAGTACTGCACATGGAAACACTTTTTAAACGATTTGTAATTTACTTGAGTGTTATTTTTCAGAGGAAACATTTTAAAAGACAAGTATCTTACTTTTGACTCCCCTATATTTCTATAACTGACTTACGACACTGATTCAAAAAACCTCGCCTTACATGGCTGTTGACTCTTTGCATTTTTTGTTAGTATTTAGCTTAAACAGCTATTGCAAAAAAAGTCTTTAAATAACTGGTTCAAAAAAAAAATGAGGGCAAAGTCATGTATAAAGAGACAGAGCATGACTATCTTATTCAGCAGACCTTTTTCATTTTTGAGTTTATGGATATTCGCCACTAAAATGTCTTCACAAACCACCTTTTTGACCACGTCCCAGGCCTCCAGGGGAATAAAAATAGAATACCTGTATAACCTGTGTACACTTGAACTGTAAGTGACACATACAAAATGCCTATGTAGACATAAACCCAGAAAAATCACGATATCTCCTTTACTATCCGTGCAGCTTGGGGTGAAAATGTTGCGTCTGGCATGGACAATGAACATACACCATGGTATCCCCTGTTGAATGCACACACAGACCCACAGTCACACACTGAGCGTGAGTAGTGGGGACTGTGGACAGGCGGTGCAGGGCTCCCTTGCCGAAAGCCATATTGATTTGGATAAAGGTCTTTTGATGAGGCAGATTGCTCATCAGGCTGGAACGACATGCTTCTAAGATGTGACGCCTTTCCAGACCAGCCCAGGGGCCCATCGACCACAGCATGGCCATCCTAACTCTGTGCGTGTGTGTGTGTGTGTGTGTGTGTTTGCATGTCTGTCTTAAATGATCACACTTTAGATGAGGCAGCATTGATTGGACTTAGACCCATCTGGGTCAGCATGGCCCCACCCTGGCACATCCTCAGCTGGGGGAGGGGCACTGGGCAGTGACCTTCATGGTCCAGGAACATAAAATTACTCTGTATCATAAAGTGATCAAGAAAGTTTGCATAAGATGTTAATTAAAGTGTTAGGAACAACATTTGATTGTATTAATAAATTAACTGTGGGTAGCAGGTTTACAGCTGATTATTTTTGGTTTGTTGTTGAAATAAAAGTCCTACTCTGATCATTTTTATTACTACTTAAAGTGTTCTCAGTGGTCTTAAAATTGTGATTATGAAGTTTTTACCAAAAATCGCACCACCTGTGTCATTTTCAAGGGCTTTTCTTCTGCAGAGCTCCAGTAGATCATTAGCAATTCACCTCTGAGTCGTGGGCGGAGACAGCGCTGCTCTGCACACTCTTCCTCATGTTAGTTTGTAGCCTAACAGTGCCAGTGTAGTAGAAGTGGCAGGTAACAAAGGAGCTATTTAGGTCTTGGACACAATGAAAGCTAATATCATAATTAGCTTTCTTACGAGCATTGCAATCCGCTAAAGCAGACAATCGTCGCGATCGTCCTCATTATTTCTCCTCTATATGCAGAGTGTGGCCTGCATAGCGGGGCTCTGAGGGTGGAGCTTGGATTGCTTACGTATGAAATCTCACTGTGTTTGAACCTGCCGTTTTGGTCTGCCAGAGATTCACAGCAATTTGAATAAAGAAAAACTCAGAAAAGCAATTTCACATTTAGTTTTCTCATGATATGTAGCATCAGAAAGATGCCATCTGAACATATAAAAAACAAGACAAACATGATTTTAATCGGAGTGGGTCTTTAAGTGTGGGAATGTAGCTACTGATGTAAAAGCGACTTAAAAATTTTACCTTCAAAAATTAAACATGCTAATTTTTTCATTCTTTTTTTGGCCGCCTGACAGGTTTTTTTTTAGAGTCATTGGTTAGCATTTTCTGGTTGAGACTGAATACTTGGTCCTAAAATCTATTGAAGTATTTTGCCCATTTGCCCAAGTTTCTGTGACAGCAGCAGTGTCAGGTGCATGTTTACATTCTGCAGGCCGACTCTACATACACAGAAGTCAGGTCTTTGTAAATTGAAGCAAGGGGGTGTAAAATTGTGACAAGACGCAGATTTTATTGCAGATCAAATCATGGAAAATGGGGGAAATGGTGCAAGCATGACATGTTTCAGGTGATATGACTGACAATATAATGTGAGCTTTGCATGTGCGCACATTGCATTTGCAACATTCAAAAGATATGCTGTTGGGACGTAGTCTTGAGCTTTGTGGACTTCAATATTTTTGTAAAACTAGCATACAACTCACAAAAAAAGGTTGAATTAAACTTTTCACAGAGTTTTCTTGTTGGTTTCTGTGTTTTGGGGGCTTGTCCAAGTGAAGGCAGCAGTGAAGGGAGTGGACTCCATCAGCTAAAGCCACTGCCTTCCTTTTTTAGCATTGCTGAGATACCAAAGGAAGGTCTTAATAATTGATTAGAATTGATTTTAACCCAACCCTGACCCGAGCCAGGATGGACAGGCAGTGTGGTCCAGGAATGAACGTGTGTTTATATGTGCTTGTCTTAGTATGTGCACTGTGCTGTGCATGCATGGTGTGTGTTTCCATATGAGTGTGAGCGATGCATTTACAGTAATCCCCAAGAAGAGGAGGACGGAGTGTGTGTATTTGTTTGCACACACTTGCAGCAGGAGAAAAGAGGGCAGTGTGCTCATCTTTAAAAGCTCCAGACGTGTTCCCAGAATTAAATATTTAGGCAGACGAAGCCTTGACCTCAGTGTGCTTGCAGAGACTCCTGGTTCCCATTGATTTCTGACGAGACAACTGGGACGCCATTACAACAAAATGCACTATAGCCAGCCGCACGTACCCTCTGACACTCTCGCCAGATTAACCCCCCTCCTGCCGGCCCTGATTGGACACAGTGCACGTATGTGGATGTGTTTGTCAATCCAGCTCAAGGTCTTTCTTTAACATTTCTTCCAAGAAAGGATTTCACCTCTCAGGACTGTTGACCAGCCAAACTTGGCAGATTTACCCATCTTTCCAGGCCATTTTTAAACCACACACAACCTTAAAGTGTGTGTGTGTGTGTGTGTGTGTGTGTGTGTGTGGGCTCCAATCACTTACCTGACAGGACCGGATCAGAGACATGCAGTGGAGAAGAGGAGCTCGGAGACACAACATCAGTATTCTTCCACCTGAGACAGAGACAAAGACAGATTAAGAGCCAGTTAGAGAAAGGGATCAGGTTTATATTGTGTTTAATCCCTCGCGTTTAACTAGGCTTTAGTACATCAGGTATTCAAATAAAAGTGACAGCATCCTGAAATACAGAATCCTAAGTGCTGCAGTGATTCCACCTCCTGTTAAACACTTTACTTTATCCTTTCTGTAACTCTGTCTCTTTGATATTTTAGAGTTTGTCTTTTTTATCTTTGCTTGTCAAAATACAATCTGCAAAGTTTGACTTCTCTTAGAAACGTTTCCGTTCTTGCTTTTAGCAAAGAGTGCACGTGAGGAGGGAGGCATAAACAGGATAAATATTAAAATGTCAGGCGATCTTTTTACATCAACTCTCTTAAAGCCTATTGTTCTAGCAGATTTGAGCGTGGTTTTACAATTTGTCAGGAACAGGCGCTGCGGTGAATTATAATTTCTTCTCAGCAGGGTGTTCCTGTTGAGCGGCTCTAAGTCACTGTAAATGTGTTATGCCTGTTTCCTGAAAACTCATGCAAGTGTGCAGTTAACAAACGTGGTCTTTTTAAGAGATCAGAAGTCCTCAGTCACAATAATTATAACTAAAACCTTCACCTTAGTTTGTGAATGTTGGTTTCCAGGAGGGTTTATTTGATTTTCCTGCATCTCAGTGTTAGAACTGTTAGGATTAGAAATTGTCCATATCTCACCACATTGGTCTGAATACATCCTCCCTTTTTAAGATTCAACTTAAAAAAAATATATAACTTTTTGAAAAGCAAAAAAAGGTAACTATACTTGAAAGTATAATGGTAAAAATCTAAATAAATTAGTGGGTTTTTTTCCCCACAAAGTTGTGTTTTCATTCAAGGAAAAGTTATCATATGTGCACATAAAGCAGGTATTGTGCTTATTAGTCCATCCATCTCATTAACAACCACATGAACCCTCTTTGGTTATCTCTACAGAGCCAATGTATCATTCATTTGATAGATGAGTAATACTGCTCACTATTTTAAGCTATAGTAGCATGTTAAACTTACCAACCCTAAAATGACCATATTTTTTTTAGAGGTTATTCAAGTAAAAGAACATTTTAAATGTCGGTCAATATCTGCAGGTATAATGTAATATCTGAAAGGTGAGGAAGACTTAAAACCAAATTGCTGCTAAGGTTTTGCAGTTACTAATAGTAAATAGACAAAAGAAAAGGGCTTGCACACTGCAGGGCTCCAATATAGCAGAGATTCTTTTCACCAGTACGGTGATGTTTTAAGAAGATCTGTTTTAAGAAGAGGTGTTGGGATGCAGTATGAAATGTCAAAGGACAGGATTTGATGGTTTACGTAAAGATAACACTGCAAGGATGAGTGAAAATTTACTGTTTAATGAAAAGTCAGCTCATTTAAATTTGAGAGGAGCTACAGATAACAGCAACAGGCTCTAAAGAAAGTGAGAAAAGGACAGCAACACTGAGAAGAAAGTTATTCAATGCTTTAAAAGACCTCGAGGCACATCTTGACACTAATTGGGTTAGTTTCTAACAAGTCAGAAACATGACTACGTGTAAAAAAAGAGCTCTCCAGACAAGCTGCATGTAGTCAAAAACAGGAAGCGGTCCACCCGCCTGTGATAGACTATATAAGCAAATAGTTTAACAATTTCAGGGCTGGTAATTTCTCTCAGCCAGATCTCATTTACCAGGTTTAATTCAAGCAGAGTTGAAAACTGTACCAAGGTCTGCAAAATAAAAATTAGACATTTTTTTAAGGGGAAATTGTGGTAGCTTACACATCTAGTATGGCATTATTAGTGTTGAATTACATAAACAGGTGTTGGACCATAATATTCTGCCATTTAGACACTGTGTTTGTAATGGAAGACCTCCCATGTTTTATCAAGAAAAGACCAAACTACATTTCTCACATATTACAACACATGGCTCTGAAGTAAAAGAGTCCTGGTGCAAAACTGGCCTGCCTGCATAACTGACTTCCCACTCATTAAAAAAAAGGCACATCACATGACAAAACATGACAAAAGGAGGAAGCAGGAATATTTTCTGCAGTGATGCTGATGGTTACTTTTGCTTTTAAAGGTCAGAAAGCGTTCTCAGTATTTGTTTTTCAGCCTCTTTCTCAACCAGTTACAAACTCCTCGCTGTGCCTTTTCACAAATAAGCTTTACAGTTTCAACATTTGCTTTCCTTGTACTTTTTCCAATAAAACGTAGATTCTGAACTTTTAAGAAACCACCATATTCAGTTTTTATATGTATTATGTAGCATCCGAATTTTCTTTAGACCTCAGATTCAAGGGAAGACTGACCGCAGCTCACTTCTTACTCGTTTTCTTGGCTGATGCTGTTGTTTTCAGCTTGACCAAACAACTCTGCAACTTTTCTCTTTTTCACCCAACAGCATCAATTCCTTTCTATCTCCTCTCTTCCCTCACACTCTGGGCCTTCTGCAGCTCACATTCCCCGGACTAATCTTCCCTGGTTCAATGTTGTTCAATTAGATTCCAGTTGACATGCATTGGAAGTAGGCAGACCTCCTCGTAATTCAGCCCTCTTTATAGCCAATCTATTTTTTAATAAAGGTTCAGAGGAAAACATTAAAGTATTGATCTTTATTTATCGACCTCGGCCCAAAGCATAGTTAAAGCTGACACAAATCAATCAAAATAAATTTAAAATGATGATAGCACATAGGAGGAGCCTCGCCGCCTGTTTCGGAGAGTAATTAGGGGGCTAGGCAGAGGAACCCAAGGCAATAAGAGTAACAGTAACACACGTACGTAGACACTCACACGCACAGACACAGAACGAGCTGCAGAACTGTTTAGCGGGCTGCAGATTAGAAATTTGTTTTGTATTAAATGAGACGACTAAGAGGCAAGGTTAATGAAAGGGCACAGCACTTTGGGGCCGTAGTAATCCACTGAAACCCTCTCTTCACTGAATTTAATGTGCAACACACACATCCACACACACACACATACACTCACGCGCACACACACACAACCCCGTGAGGCAGCCTTCAGGACATCCTCTGCTTAGCAAAAACAATGGGTATTAATTTTAAAAAGTGAGTGAGAAACGGCTGGTTGATGCTTTTGTGTGCGTGTGTGTGCGTGTGTGTGAGAGACAGAGTCAACTAGCCCCAAGTGCATTAACTGATTTTAATCTGCCTGATGATGTCCACTGAGCAGAGAGGTCACATAGTGTGTAGGTGTACCCGAGGGACTTAACAGTGCACAGAGAGGAGCAGCAGGGCATTCTGGGATGATCCATGAACCCGCCTACCTCTGCTGCCCTCCCTTGCTTGGATAGTCTGCCCCAGTTAAGGGCAAACAAATCATTAAAATAATATCCATCAATCCAGTGTTTTGAGCATAAACTGTGTGGAATGGGTGTTTCAGATGACTTTTGACAGGGAGAAAATGTGTTTAAAATCTGTACAACAAAAAAAAGGCACTGTGCTTTTTAAAGCTACTGTAAGGAACTTTTGGAATGTGTTGATTTTGGCGCCCCCTGTGAATAAACCTCCAATTTCTTAGTTGATTTTGCCCTGCACATGTGTATATAGTTCATTTTAACTTAAACATTTGTTTGAAGTTGTTTCACTCAGTTAATATTTACTGTGAAAATATTAGCATAGGCTGTTTCTAGGGGTAGGAGAGAAAATCGATACAGCATAACATCGCAATATTTTGTCTGGAGATATATTGTATCTTCTCATTTACCAAGTATTGATTTTCCAAATTAACTGCTAATATGAACTCAAATCTATGATGGTGGAAAAATAAAGTCTACTGTTTGGCCAGTGAGGTTGGCAGAGGTGACATCATAGAGCAGGAGAAAGTTAGTACAACAAACATATATATATAAGGTTTGCAAGATGTGCTACATGAAAATAAAATACAGTGTAAAGAAGACAAACATAAAGGAAAGCCAAATGCTTGATTAGCTAAACAGTTGAATAAGTTGTATAAATTGCAATATATTGTATCGTGATATTCACTGTATTGCGAAATATTAAAAATCGCAATAAAATCGTATCTTGGCCCAAGTATTGTAATTATATCGTATTGTTGGGCCACTAGTGATTCCCACCCGTAGCTGTTTCTGTAGGATGCTGTTAATCCCCTCTTCTGACAATGACCCTCTTGCAGCATTTACAAACATGAAAATAACTACACAGTAGGTTTGGTTAATTAATCTACTTTAAATTTCAGTTAAAATTGTGATGCCTCATGATCATAATAAAAATAATACATATTGAATAATGTGTGTGCCAACTGCTGTGTTACGCTCTCCATGTCCAATGAGACGAAGGACACCCTCCCTTTCTTTTTTCACAGCACTGCTCACTGCTTGACAACTCAGATCAATGTGCAACAAAATTTAGGTGAAAGAGAAAGCGGCAGATTCTGCTAAAATTGATTGGTGGACTGTTGTATTTTCATTGCGTTGTGCTACAGCAGCACAAACGATCATGAAGTCACAGTTGGAGCGAGGAGAGTAGGGGGAGGAGCAGGAGGAGCTGTGTCTGAAAAGTTAAGGGACAGAATGAGCACAAGAGACAGACATTGTAGCAATCATGAGTGTGCATGAGCAGAAAACTGCCAGGCTTAACAATAAGTGCCATCGAGGCCAAGGGGTGAACGCACCAAGGCACTATTCGTATGCAGTTTTTGCCACAGCGTCAACAGGAGAAGGTTAAAATTGCTGGACTCTGTTCATAAGATTCAATGTGACTTGTGATCAGGTAGTTTTGGCATCACTTTTGCTGTTGAGGAACTTTGACCACTGTAATGGGGTTTTAACCAATCAGAGTCAATTCAACACTTTTGTTGAACTTATTTTTACGATTGCTTAATAAATAGTTCATCAAAATTTCATTGTTTGATGTTTGGCTTATCAACTATTCAGCTTTTAAAAGCGATGGGGTGCAGTGGTGAGCACTGATTCCTCACAGCAAGATGATTCTGAGTTCAAACTTATTAGCCTTTTGGTATTGTGGTAGCGTGTTTTAAATGGTTTATTTCATCATGCATGTGTAGCTATATTAGAAGGATAGGAATGCTGGCTGAATTTAGTCACTTGAAACGGCATGCATGTGTGGCTGTAAGTGTGAAAGGTTATCCATCTGTCATTTAGACTTTGAGTAATCTCAAATTTCCACGTGCAGGTTGATTTTAAAGAACTTTAAATGATGATGTTGCAAAGATGAAGAATCAATGTTCAAAGACAGAATCAAAGAGAGTAAGTAAATAGTTAACAGTTTGTTAGAAAGGATGCCAAAAAAATTGAGATAATAGTAAATAACAGGAGACTGCACGGATTTTCTTAAGCTCCAGCACTGCCCGGGCTGTATGATATGAACTGTCCTGCCATGTTCTCACTCATGTCCACCAAAATCACCATCTGTGAGACTTCCTTGGGTTAGAAACTGAACAGATGGGAGTCTGGGACCTGCTGTATACCTCCTGAGATGAAAAAGTTTAGTTTAGACATAACATACAGCTTCAGTAGTGGGAAAAATAAATGTCCACTCTTTTCCTTTATTACAGATCAAAAATGCAGCAGAGAAACTCAATACATATGTTACATAAAACTATAACTATAAAAGAAGCTGACCTCTAAACATGTTTTATATAGAGAAAAATGTCCACAGATAAATGGCACTTGAGTCAACACTGGACGTGTAATTATGTCTGAACAAGTCAGATTCAACTGAAATGATAAAGGACTTTGGTAACAACAAGAAAATGTAAACCTTCAACTCTTTGAAAACCACTTGATTTCTACTCAGAAACTTTCCTTCAAGTGTTTGACTTTCATTCAATCTATAGTTTTCTCTTTACGGCATTTGAACCTTTGAAATTCAATATTAACTATTCAGAATGTCTTCGAGTGTAGAACAGGATGTGTGTGCTCTTTGCAGGTGTAGGTAGATTCAGGTTTTAAGACACGTTGGGTCTAAATGCAATCTCAAGGAGACAGGCCTGATGTATCACTATATAGAAAAAACAAATTCTAAGACTTGGCTAAAATTGATTTCTTTTTTGTGTAGGATATTGACTGTAAGTAAAAGGGAACCATTACATTCTTATCCATCCTGTTCATTCGCCTTAAATGAGATTTTTTTGTATATTTTTTTATCATTTCATTTTTGCTTAAATGTTTCTCTTTTTCAATTAAGAATAAATCTGATCCCTTTTGTGTTTAAAATCATAGGCTTAACACTGTCCATGCATGGATCAGAGGCTGCCTTTATGTGGATAAAAACTTGATTCAAGAAGGCCAACCTCACAAAGTCTGTCTTGATGCTAAAGGTTTAGATAAACATTACTTAGACAAACGCTGTGATCTCAAAAAACTGAAACCAGCGCACAAAACCGGAGTAAAACCAAAGCCACTATTGTCATCCATTTCCTTGCATAGCATGAACTGACCAATCATAGACGAGTCCCCCTCTGAATGGCTACTGAATGGCAATGCTTTTAAACTGCAAAGGATGTTATAATATTAGAAAATTGGAAAAGGAAAAAGCCTGCAAGGCAACAACAGGGTTTTTTTTCAAACCTCACATGTTAACAAAAAGTACGAAAGGTGTTTTTGTGCTAAAGGGTCAACACCTATTATCACCTGGTTGGCTGGCTGTGGCAAAAAGATCATCAGCCCACCTTGAAACTCACAGAAAAAAAGACCAATAACTTCCTCAGCACTCAGTTATGAATGAATACAGAGATACTAATGATTAGTAATGGCAGGCTGCAGTTTAGTAATGTTATATAAATTAGGGATTACATTCATTATTATTATTATTACCAAATTATTATGATTATACTTCTAGATTATCAAATGACATGAAGTTGAATTAGGCTTGACCTGCACAAGTATTTTTGGGGTCTTGTCAAGATATTGTACTTTAACAATATGCATTTTGTCTCAGTTTTAATTAATCCATAAGGACTTATCCTTGTCAATTATGGATCTGTATGAATATGATCAGTTTCTCAAAGAGTTTGGAAAAAAAAGACAAAAATCCAACTTGGCGTTTGGGTCATTTTAGAGTCACTATGGCAGGGAGGCCCTCCAACTGTTGTACACAGTATTTGTTTGTTTGTTTTTATTTACCTTTGGCGTTAGTAACCCATATTTTCAACAACATTTTAATCTATTTTTACGTATCTACATGAAATGTAATGGTAACATAGATTCACACTCTATTTCTATGTAACAAACAGAAGACACTGATTTAGAATCTAAGGGTTAAGTTTGAACAAGGGCTGGGGTAGAGCTAATAAAGATGATGGTTAAGTTAGGAGCTGAGGAATGCACTGTATCAACAGGGGTCCCCACAGAATATGAGCATAACAATACACGAGTGTTTGCATATGAAAGAGAGACTCTTTGCAGCATGTTTTGGACTTGGAGATAGCCCTCAGCAATTCAGCACCATGGACAGAGCCAGCAGTCACTCAGCTGACGACTGCAGGGAGGTTTGGCCTTAGGATGAATAGAAACTGTACTTTTTTTTCTGTTTTCCTTTTCTTTTCAAGTAAAACAGGCTGACAGAAATGAATACTTGGGATTCAGTAAGGTATTTGTTGCACAACTGTGAAAATGTACTTTTGGGACCACGGCATGGCACTGTCTTGATTTACTTCAAATGTGAACACTCATTGGAAAAAAATATGTTCATTTAGATGTCTGCTAATTCCTGGTTGGTTATCTGATAAGGACTGAGTCATTTATTGTCTTTAATAATATGCAGTAGTCAAACTTCTTCTTTCTTCTTTCCTCTTCTTCTTTTATAACAAATAAAAATGCAAACTGTTGGAGAGTTTTTTGGTGGCAAAATGAGTTGATACCACAGTTTTACTCTCTGTTTAGCAAGCTTTTGCAGAGTATTTAGGCCATCATTCATAGCGGACATGTGCCCTGTGCCCTTTCCTTCTAACACCTCATCCTGTTCACTTCAAACCCTTCATTCATCTTTGTACTTTATTTCACTTCTCTGCAAAACCCTCCATGTGTTCAGCCAAGACACCACCGGAGAGCCGCCCATTTAAGCCTGGGCGAGATATTAATGAGTTTACAAGGACCTTCCCGGTCTAATTATGTCGAGCAACCGCTGTCTCTTACTGGGCCACAGCTCCCCGGGGAGAACACAAATCTACCAGGCAAGCAAAACTCGCCTACTTTTGACAAAACACTCGACAAGCCAGGATACAAATAACGCCGGCCATCCTTCATTACCACCACAGCGACGGAGCCAGTGAGATTAATATCAGCACGCAGCATCGCCACCCCAAATTTAACCTGAAAAATACCCAACTTTGGCATTAACACAACGGCTATTAGAGGAGGGAGGGTTGTCGAGGTGCAGAGAAGAGCTTAGTGTCCCTGCAGAGATCTTTCAGAGGGCTCCAAACACTGTTAGTACAATTAAACTGATTGGATATGTGACCTTTGGGTAGACTGAACTATTTAACATGTTCATGAAAGTTTCTCCACCATGTTGACATTTGAACAGTGACACTGACATCAGAGCACAAACTCTCTCAAGATTGGAGGGGAGACTTTTTTCTTCCGTTCAGAGTAAGAGGGAAATGAGTGGAAATATGGACCTCTATAATACATTAATTTTGTGACTGTTTTCTGATTTCTTTGTGAGGGTTTTCAGATTATTTCTGATCTCTGTACTGAATAAACTGACCAAAAATTAAACAAGCTTCTCTTGGTGTGTTGAGGGGTCACAACCTTATTTCATAGATGTACAAATCTTTACATTTATGAGCTTTTGGAATTAAATTCTCACTTTCTTTACATGGCACCTATGTCATTTATTCTGTTATTCAACAATGACTGATGATTCGTGACAGCTGTATCCCCATTATCCCTAAAGATCTATACAGATCTCCCACTCATGAGTCCAAGATGGTGATAAAGTGGCTCCTGTCAACCCTTTACATCCCTGCTCTGACAGTGTCAGAGTCCGGGTCAAACACCCTTTATGCTCACATTCACACTAGAGCTGTTGAATCCACTTGAAACAAACCCTGAACAATTTCTTTGGATAGTCCAGTGCCTTTGAAGTGGAGGGAAAGCTCATGTGAAATCTGATCCACTTGAAAACAGGGGTCTCATTGTGCTTCCAAGCCAACCCTAGTGCAAAATGTTCAAGGTATAAAAGCTAAATGGACCAACTTTTGGACCAAAAGCAATAAGTGGAGTGAAGTACAATGCGTGGTTGTATCGATACCTTGCTTGACACCCGTGTAACAATGGCTGCAAGTCATAGTTTGTTGATCTATCCAGAGCTGCCTTCTTTGGTATCAATTCGTCCATATCAGGTAAGGAACAACATGTTGGACAGCTCACTGCCTTGTCAAAAGAAGAAACCCCTATGAGTCAAAAGGGATGTATTCCTGGTCTCTGTACTGATATTAACTTCTTCTTCATCCTCTCCTTAATGTGTTACCGCTACAAACAAGCAACAATGTCAACCATGTAAAGTCCAGATCAAACCAGGTTGTATTAAACCAAGTCCCTCAGACTACTATGTATGAAAATGATAGTCTACCGGATACATTTAAACCCAACTTCCTGTTGTCTTTTTATGTTGTCCTATCATAATAACAAGATTACTTCTTCAGCTTTGACACTATCTGTCCCTTAGAAACTCTGGATCACTCTTTTCGCCACGTCTGAATGTCATGTTTTATTTCCGTGTGTGTCGTTTTTGCATTGTATATTGTATTTGCATCATATGTGTACTTCACACTTATTTTAACAATTTACAGGTCATTTTTTCATTTGCAAAGCCTTTGCAGTCATTGCATTCATGTCAGTTTTTGCACATATTTGAGTTCACTTCGTTACTAAATAAGTTTGAATTTTAAGTCTTTTTTCGTCAACCTTTTATACCCTCAATGTATTATCAAATTCTCTTTCATGTTTTGGTTTCTCCATGCATTGACATACAGCTGGTTAAATCCTAGATGCATTTCCAACATGAAACAAGCATGGGTTCTTCATCTAGACATGAGCTTTTACTAAATACACGCAGTATGTCTGGCTATGTGCCAGAGTTGGACGCTGCTACCACACAGAGTGAAATTCTCAAACTCGAGGTTCTGCTATATAGCAATATTCATCTCTATCAAAAGATATGTGGGCGTTTCCTTAAATCATGTTCAACTGTGCCACGAAGTGTTGTCAATGTGCAGTCTTTCCACAGTCTATCTCCGAATACCCTATTTCCATCAATAAAAGAGCATATCATACTTTTAGAAGCATATATCTCCCAATGAAACACATGAAACAGATCATATTTGCTCTTGTTAGCCATCATTAAATGCAGCACTCTAGTCTAAAAACACTGAACACTAAAGCAGACCTGATATCATGAACACATTTTTTTTTCTACTTGTTTTAATATTTTTCCACCACCAAGAAAGTAACCAGCTGTTTGACAAGGTAATCTCAAACACATATCTGACAGTTTAGTTTTAATATTTCAAGAATGAACAAAGAACAGGGGCACAACACATCAACCATTACCTTAAAACCTGAATTTATTCATGGTTTTTGAATGACTGAAATCCCCGGTTTGGACAACGATGGCAAAATCAACAGAGGTGGACTCCAATGTCTTCTTAACTGGTTTAATAAGTCACAAAAGTTTATCTCTGGTTAAGGTCCTTGAAAAAAGTTAGATCAAAGTTTGAACAGCGGGATCTGAAGTGCTGCAGCTTGTTCTGCGTGTCCACTTTGCCAGCAGTCAACCATCATTGAAATGCAGCTCTGAGGACCAAATGACATCACCTCCATACCTTATGCAAATATTCAGCAGGATCCATTACACAGCAGGAGAGATAAGTGCGTCCAGAGCGGAGCAAGGCCCACTCACACTCACAGCTAACCTCTTGTACAGTATATTTTCACTCTCACACACACGCATATACAGTGGGTAGCACACTGAGCATAAGTTTGCTCACACACAGGCACACGCACGCACACACACTTATCTCTCCCCCTCTAATACAGAAATAAGGCACTTGACACTGCAGCGATGGCAGTGACACTGTGCACGGTGGAGGTGATGGAGTATAATGGCCTTTTAAATCTGTATTCCCGGAGAAACGGTGATAGAGGGAAAAAAGAGAGGTTAGCATTCAGCTAACACTGACCTCATCTGCTCTTTCAGGTCATATTTACATCCAGAGCGAGCCAACCAAAAACAGCGATGGTTTCAAGTGGACCCTGCACTTTATTTTTCCGTTTTGTAGGTGCCATGCGCAGCTATTAGGTGGCACAAATGTATATGTTATTGATGTTACTTAGTGTAGAAAAATACCTATGAGCTGACCAAGAGGACTGGAAGCTTCCATTTGACTCCACTATGCACTAAAATATGGAAACCCTTTAAATCAGAATTTCAACTGACCAAACATCTTGGATCATTACAGTCAGCTATATTCTACAACACTGCCTTAAAGATTTAAAAAGCTATGGTAATCTATGTCAACAGCTTCTATTACTTTAGATATATAAATATAAGTGCCAAGAATTTGGAGATTTCATCATACACAGTACATAATTGTCATTAAAAGACTCTGTGGTAATCTCTATTTAAATAGGACAGGGCCCAAACCGTGACCAGATGGCAGCGTTGTTTGGACCCTCTGGTGGCTCTGTGTTAAAAACACTCACGGTTCTATCATGGAAACACTGCATGGGTTCAGAATCTTGACCAATATCCCTGCAGCCACAGTACACTGTTGTCAGGCAGAAACCTTGTATTTCCATTTTTCATTATATTAACTTTTTTACATTTTTTAATGTGTTCAGTCATCCTTTACATCCGACAGAGAGCTTTTTAAAATTTGAAACTATAAAAAAGTATTTAAAAAACTTGAGACTGAATTCCACATAAAGTTAAGATGAACCATAACCAATCACACTTCAACCATAGCGCTACAGTTTATTTTGTATATCTAAGCTTATTGGCTGTTTTGATATTTTTAGTATTGCAGTATGACCAGAGCATTACCTCTGACAATTACAGCAAAAAATATCTTTAAAAAACTAAATGAAAACAATAAATGCTATTTATACTTTTCTAGCTGGAAAAATAATTTAAAAAAAAACTAATAATAAAAATAAAAGGAAATATTTAAAAAAGTCCAGTAGATGGCATTGCACAAGTAGTTAATTTACTTGAAAAAGCAGAATGGGAAAAGGTTTTTGTTTTTCTAGTTATTATTATTTTTTTTTGTTTCTGTTAAACAAGCACACTGAGAAGTTTGATAAAAATGACTTTTAACTAGTCCTGACACTCCAGGTTCACATAAAGAATTAAAGGCATGCAACAAAAATGCATGAATTAAAGTAGCATGGTCTCCTTACAGGGATATTAAGAAAGCATGTTTAATTCCTAGTTTTGAGTTTATGCAGGAGCTCATAGTAAAGTTATAACAGTGTAATTCAACAACGGTATACAGGAGTTTAAAAAATGCAACATACAGCACCTTTATCTTTCAACAACGTCAACCCTTCCACCCCCGTGACTGGAGATATAAAAAGAGAGGGATGAGAGAGGGGTCAGCGCTGGCCACTCTGTTTTTTCTCACGCCTCAATAATAGATGTTTTAAAGTTTAAGTGCTGCCAGAGGGCTGCAAGCCCTGCTGTTCATTAAGTCAGCCACCGCCATGGAGCAGCATTTACATCCACAGTGTTCTGAACGCCTGCTCTGTCTGAGCAATTACATCTCCTCTAAAGTGCTGCAGAACAGGAAGAGGAGGAGAGGAGGAGAGGAGGAGAGAGGGAAGGGAGGGGGAAAAAAGGAGAGAGGAAGACAACTCCAGGTTAAAAATAAGAAGAGTGTAGAGCAGAGAGAAAAGAATTAAAAACTCTTATTTCACTGACTCTCTCTCGCTCACACACACACACACACACACACACACACACACACACACACACACACAAAGGTAGTGCTCCGGGCAACATTAAAACGCCATGAGATACCAGCAGCTCACATGAAAAACAACAGCCGCTACACTCATCGTCTAACACACACACACACACACACACACACACACACAAACACACACACTCAGGAAAAGTGAAACACAATCAGTTGCTTGTGTAGCCACGACAGGGGAGGCAGGGAGGATAGCCCTCGGCGACATATGTGTTCTATCATGCTTGTCACCACAACACGTTTCATCTGCTAAATACGCTCAACCAGACAACAAATCCTCCAGAACGCTACCAGCAACACAAATTTGTTTACAGTCGCTCGGTGACGTCTCACTAAGACATCCAGAGGTAGACGCAGACAATGGCGACAGATAATACGACTACTGTTCGAAACACTTTTTTTTTCTTACTTGTAATCCCTCTGCAGCCTATTTATAAACCAGGAGAGTGGAGGCACACGTGTTTGACTGCACAGAGAGGAAGTGTTTTTTAACTGGTTCACACAGTCCACTGGTCTTTATGCGTCCACTTCATTATTGTTTACTCATTCTCAAGGCTGATAGTTTCTACGTTTGGCTTATGACCACTTAAAATGACGCAAAATGGATGTAGGCAACGAGCGGCTCAATCCTTCGCAGAAATTTTTCATTGTGACAAGAAAAAGAAAAATTTATAATGAAATTGAAAAATTGTGAAAAGCAATTTGAGAATCTTGTTTTCCAGTCTCTTCAGTTATGTGTTCATGTGTTCATCTTCACATTCTTGAGATGGCTGACCAGAGTTGAAGACAGCGAACTCAAGCACACTGTAAAAAAAACATTTTTTTTTCTTCTTTAACAAGAAAAAGGTCAAATTAGAAAACGAAGAAAGAAACACCTTTTTGTTGCCTTCTTTTCTTTTGTTAAATATTCACTTTCAACAGAAGAAAACTGCAAACTAGATCATCGTACTTTTCATATTTACAGTATGCACATGTAATCAACAAACCATGTATTGTCTGTTCATTGCAGACAATATGCAGATATACTCTCATCAACCCACTTCTTTGAACAGACTGCAACATCCTTCAGTGCCTACAGTATTTATTGCAGCACTTTTGCACTTCATGTACAACAATATGTATATACAGTTCCTGCATCATTCTGACCTGTTTGATTCCTGCTCTTCTGTTAATATAATAGTGAAATATGTGTTTCTACATACTTCACTTTTTTTTTCTTGCTCCAGATCTTTGTTAAACTGTGTCTGCATCCTGCACTTTTAGAGTTCACTGTTACCTACTGCAATTATTTCCATATATTTTCTGTTAAAATTTCACTTTAGATTGCTGCAAGAACCATAAATAGGATTTACCTACATTCACTTGGTTTGATCAAAAACTATAACATTAAATCACAATCTATGAATACACCTTTTTTTCACAGGCCTCAGCATTCATACTTGGCGTACTTGAGCAGGTGTGATTCAATGGTAGTGTCGGTTGACTCCGAATCAGAAGGTCAGGGGTTCATTCAAATGCCTAAGTGTCCTTGGGCTAAACACTTAACCTGACTTGCTCCCCTGGTTGCACCTATTGGTGTGTGAATGGGGTTAATCAAAAACTGATGGGCTCTATACACAGCTGCCTCTGCTATCGGTGTGTGAATGTAGTGTGAATGGGTGAATGTGATATGTAATAGAAGAAGTGCTATTTAAACATAGTCCTGCTCCACAAGAGTTGGGAAATGTTAATAAAAATGAGAATTCGATGGTTTGCAAATCGTTTAAACTCTACATTTAAATGAAAATAGTGCAAAGACACATCAAATGTTGAATGTCAGATTTGACGCCAGCAACACATTTCAAAAGAGTTGAGTCAGGGGTTACAAAACGTTGAGCAAATTATTTGATTCTTTGATCAGGCATGACTCTATGGGTGAAATCTCTGTATTGGCTTAAAGTCACTTCTTTTAACCATCGTCTCTGACAACAACTCATCCCAACATCTGTAAATGTTGGTTAAAACGCCACCGCCTTCAGAGCACATGTAAGATGGACTAAGGTGAATTATAAAACTTTTGGATGGCATGTCCTCTATTCTGAAGATGGAAGAGACAACCCCCGCAGCTCAAAAGCAAAGGTCTGTGTGGTACGGGAAGCTTACAAATCTAGAAACGCTTCATTCAAAGGGGACACCTTTAGTGATTCAGAGACACAATGCCAAATCACACTCTGCAAGTACGACAACAGTTTGGCTCTGTAGTAGAAGGGTCCAAGAGCTAAAGTGGCCTTCCTATGGTTATGGTCCTGATCATCACCTGTTGAAGACATTTGTATCATGGAACAAAAGATTATGACGATGAAAACCTGACATATATCAACAAAAATCAGACAATCTACTTTCAAAACTTTAGAAACTGGTCTTCTTAGTTTCCCATCCGTAAAAAAAGAGACTTCTTTTAAACAAATAGGTACCACATTTTCAACTAAAAGTTTTAAAAATCTTTTGAGAACTTAGAAAAATTAGTAAACCACATATTCCCGTTTCTAAAAGTGTTAATGCCTAAGCAGTTTAACATTCAAGTTTCACCGGCTCTCCGTGAAGAACAAAACAATTTCTTCTTTTTATTAGAAATCATGGTTGACGAAATGTCAGTGATGGCTGGTTTGGTCTGTTTAGTAGAAAAGGTTGCTTTATGCTTTCAGCTTGAGACCCTGTAGCTCTGTGCAAATTCACCACACCACAAAACTCATTTGACTGTGTAGTCTGAACTTGGCTGTACGCCTGAGCACATTTGAGAAGCCCATTTGGAGATGTTTTCTGCACTAAAATAGTACAATGCTTAAGAAAAAAAAATCCTATTTAGTGGGACTTTGTCTTTTTGAGCGTGGCGTCATGCTAAAAACCCTATTTTCGCCGGGAACGGCCACCCTATCACAAACTCTGCAGGGGAGCCACATTAGAGGTAATGTCATCCACAGTTTAGCCCTCCACTCCTCATTCCTCCATCTCTCCCCTAATGAACTCCCACTGAATTACCACTTCACCAGCGCCCTGCCTTTTTATGATTCTATTTGTTTATCTATCTCTGATTTCCTCCCTCGTCTTCCTCGCGCCCGGGCACGCACCGGCTCTTTAATTTTATTGGCCACCGTTAGCGAGCGGCGAGTCGAGGCGTTTGGCTCGTCACATAAACCGCCACCACCGCCCCCCCAAACCCACCTCCACCCCTGTTTGTGAGATTAGCAGATTAGGGTGCTCATCAGTCAGGGAGGGACCCCCGCCGTGGCAGGCCGCGGCCAAATCACACAAACATCTCTGGAAGGCATTGTGCCGTAATTGAATGCACAATAATTTCCCCCCATTAATACATCGCTCATATCGCAGCTTCCGCATGAAATGCCCACATTATCTGTTGCATTTATCTGTTAATGTCTTCACTCAACAGTAAATTTAATAGGAAGAGTGAAGGGGAGTGGGTGAACAAGTGCAGGAAAGAAAACACGAAAGCTTTCTCATTTTTCATTCATCTCTTCTGAGTAGTTGTCACAAGAGAGACGCAGAAACGATCACAACTGGATCCAGCTGCTCCTGCGACACCTCTCACACCTGCTGAGGTTCACTCACGCTGACAAGAAGCTGCTCTCCGGTCATCACTGATTAATGTCGCCTCACGGTTTGTGAGTAATCCTGCTTTTTAAGGCCACATGGAGTGATTTAAAGTGTCTCCTTTTTCAAAAAAAAAAAACTTTTGCAATCAAGTATTCTGTCTCTATGAACCCATAAAAACAACAGCTGCGGCATACCAGGGGTGTCACCAAGAATTCTGGGTCCCAAAGATGTTTCACAGGGCCCCACCACCACCACCACAGCCCGAGGTAACAAATTTTATGTGCAGGGAAGTATTGAAATGTTATTTATACACAACCTGAGCATGAAGAGGACAAGGTAGGCTTTGTCCACAGGAGGCTGGGCTCGACAGTGCGACCATTTCACTCGCATTTGCGACTAAAAATAGATGTGTGCAAATTGTAACATGTCTGGGGCACATGTGCGCATAAAAAAATCAGGCAACATATGATTTTTCCTGAAAATACTGCTGTGAAGTTAGTTTTAGGTTGGATACCCGATGGACATTCACTGCGGATCTACCGGTGTCTTCTCACTCTCCATAACCGAGACTAGTAACAGGAGCACGTTTGAATCTACTCGGCATCCCTGCTGTCAGTGTCGGGTATTGACTAAGGGACCATCAATAAATTACCAGTTGATGTTCTCAGAAAAGGCTGTTTCCTTTCAATAGGTTCCATGTCATGTGACCAATTGACCTTAAATTGATATCAAACAATAATACTATATCAACCGGTAAGACACGCCTCTTTAGTTCCGTAATTTGTCCTACTAAATATTTTGTGTGAAATTTAAAGGCGCATTTTGAACATTTTCTCCAGTAGCCTCCATGTCACGTGACCAAAAGACCCAAACTGATTTCAAATAATAGTACTTATGTCGACCAATAAGACAAACATTATTTGATCAATTTTCATTTTGCCCTTAAAGTTCTTTGTGTGCTTCTTACTTTTCAAGCCCTGACAGGAGGCGCCACAAATTACATGAACCAAAAGTTTCTCACAGAAGCTTTAAAGTAAAATTAAAACTACTAAATTAAAAATAAAAATAAAGCTGTTTCTATTGCTGCGTGGCTGACACCCACCGCCTTGTACCTGTTTTAAGCAGTAAAAATGACCTTATCCAAATGGTCAGTCACATTTCTGAAAATCTTATTTTGCCTTTGGATAACATGAATAAGAATCAATGTGAATTTTAAAGTCAGCTCTACCATAGATTTAAAAACTGTTCAGACCATGATTTCATTTTACTTTGTGCCTCATTACAGCCAATGGTGTAATTATATTTGAATGCCTCAGACCCTCAGGGAAATACTGAGATAAAAAAAGAAAAAAACTATGAAGAAACAAAAATGTTCTCTGTCTTTAACATCTTTAATGTATTTTTTTCGATTGGTTAGACTCTCAGATTAAATTTTCTATTGGTATTAATAAATAACTTACAATTCTTATAAACCTAGTTAGACACAGCCACACTAACCTTGATGGCACAACAAGAATGGTTCCCCTCAATCCATCCTGAAAAACTGAACATTAGGGAAGACAAATTACTTAATGATAATCTCATTTGAATGTTTTTTTTTTTTTTATTATCAAACTCATTTAAGTCCAACCTTCCACTGGAACAGGAATAGTGCACCTCAAAGATTCAGCAAAAGACAGAGATAACTGTTCCAACCGACGCCTAAAAGCTCTCCAGCAGTGCTCTAATAAATACTCTCAGTGTAACAGTGCTTTTTAACCTTTTTAGTTCAAATGCTGGTTTGTCAGTGCAGCTTTTTCTGTTTATTAATAGTCAGATAACAGTCAAAGAAATATAATGTTCACTGGAAAAAAAACAGCAAAGAGGTTAACACGTTCAATTAGAAAACATACATATTTATTGGGACATCATTTAACTTGAGAAAAGGGTGTATGCATGTTAAAACTGCTCTGTAAAAAAACATTTTAGAGGAAATTATTCCTATTTTTCCATTTCTTTTAACCTAACAATATATGAGGACAGGGATGCATGTGTGTGCATGACTGTATTTGAGTGTGTAGTTGATAACGCATACAAAACATTTAATATCTTTTTTAGCAGAAACAATGTGGATTTCGTGTTGCCATATCAGTTTTATATGAATATAATGAGTTTCTAGATGGAGGAGGGTGTATTTTTTTTAAATTGTCTCTCTATCTTTATCGCTTTTCACTGTTTCCATGTGTATCATTGTCATTTTCTTCAAAACTTATATCATCATAATAAGATGTCGGGTATTGTTTCCATTATAGTTTCGTAATAAATCCCTTTTCAATACAGTGATATTTGCTGTACAAAATGGTAACACATAAATCTTTCAAAATCATGTTTCAAAATTAACTTTGAAAAAAAAGTTATTGACATTTTCTTTTTTTCTTGTTTTAAAATAAATACAAACTGAAAAAAGTAAACCTTTATAATTTCCTAATTTATACATGAAAGGGTTGAGTAATACATGCCTAAGAGTTTTCAAACTAATTGACCTTCTTTATTTCTTTATTTTGGTGAAAAGCAAAAAGAAAATGTAAGCTGAAAGTAAACAGAGCCAAGGCCGCCCAAACTCTTTCTAACAGCTTTTAAACTTTTGATTGTTTTTGTGTTTTTTTTTCTGTTTTGTATTTGACTTCTGAGTGAGTGTCTGACTTCTTGCTTACCACAGCTGAGTGAATCATAACTTTGTCTAACACATGAAGCATTCGTGGATCTGAGCGGCGCAGCAGCCTCCTCTGTTTAATCTGCACTTTTGTTTCTCTCTGCTCCATGTCCAACACAGTTATTGTGCTAAGTTATCTCCAGTCTCCATGCTTCAACATACTCCAAAACACACAAACACCAGCGTGAACTCAACTCTCACTGTTGCCACTCAAGCCTGATCCTGTGAATGTTGCCATGGTTTTGTAGCCTAGCGACCCGCATATGTTCCTGTGTGTGTGTAGTGTATATGTGAAAGCGTCACACACACACACTCACCTTTAATTCTCTTTCCCTTCAGCAGCCTGCAAACACTCAGGGATAAGTGCCTGACGTGCTAGCCAAACAATAGACATATTAACTCTTGCAATGACTGCTGGTGGGAGTGTTTGTGTGTTTGTGTGGGTACACTGTAAGTGTGTGTGTGCAGAGACGCAGAAGCTGCACAGGTAAGAAGTTGGGGGTTTGAAGAGATGCAGAGTCACATGTTTTCAGATGTTGTCCAGATTCGTAGTTTTTTTGTACTTCAGAATGAAAATACACAGATTTCATTAAGGATATTATCTTTTTGTCATACTTCAATTATATATTAAAAGCACATATCAAATTAAAGCGCCACAATTCTGCATGTTTCATTAACACACCAGCTAAAATGGTGTGTTTAAAATTGGATCGTCTTGAATTTGGCTGAAATAGCAGCATTCATTCACAGAAATCGATAACACCACCTATTCGTAAAGCTTGTTGACCCCTCATGATTGAGACTAGCTGTCACTCACAACCACAGAACAGAGGGGATGAAAGATGGAGAGACACTGTGATCGTCAGGACTCAAAAGAAGGCCGAGTTAGCCCTCAGCTGAGGCTGGGTTATGAGGCCAGTTTTGAGATTATGGTAATGAATGCAGCAGAGTCATTAGACAAGTCTTTAAAATGTTAATGGACAGAGGGAGTCTTACCATGGTCTTCAGGGCAGCATCCTCCATGAGACTGGTTGGGGAGTGGGCACATTTCTGAAAAAAACAACAAAAAAAAAACAACACAGTTAGTCCATTAGCAGAGATGTCATCCTGCTGAAATGAATTTGAATTCTGCAGTCTTATCGATGATGACAGCTGCTTTGTACGAAGTTGCTTTGTATAGCCCTATCTTGATTTTTAAAATGATTTTCCAGCTACGGTGTAGATCAGTAGGAAATGTTTTCAGGACTTTGTTTTAATTTTGTTTGCCCGTTGTTTTGGCGTGAATTGTTAGAAAAGTCATTAAAATGTTGTTGACTAAGTAGTACCCCATTGAGCAATAGACGGCTATTAGACGTCTAGTTTTTTTAAATTTCAACCGTCTAGATTCTGTTTTTTTTTTCTTTTTTAGACGGAATTTAGAAGTTGCACTTTAATCCATCATTGGATAACTATTTATTTCAAAAAGTAACTGTG
This sequence comes from Xyrichtys novacula, assembly GCA_962446985.1. Classification (NCBI taxonomy): domain Eukaryota; kingdom Metazoa; phylum Chordata; class Actinopteri; order Labriformes; family Labridae; genus Xyrichtys; species Xyrichtys novacula. Next base: position 15,791,050 of record OY660874.1, on the reverse strand, counting down.
AGTTTCAGAACTGATCTCCAAGTACTGAACCAAAATAATTATGATAGCTGTTAAGCAATATACAGTGTAATAAAAACATAGCCCATATTAAGACTTGGTCTAAACTTGGTCTAAATTTAGACGTCAAAAAAACTTTTATTTTTAGACCTGTGGTAGCCTGATTTTAGACCAGTCATCTAGGCTACATTTAGACGTCTATTAGACCTCTTTAGACCAAAAAAGGCTCAGTGGGACAGGTTTGCCCATGCTCACTGTTATATTAATAAACGTGGGCAAAGTAAGCTTCAACTTCAGCCTGCATATTTTTGAGTTGATTCATAATAATTATCAGAACCCATTGCCCCATTGGTGATTATTTTAACTTGTGACAAGCAATACAAGACTTATTTCTGCTGGCTATATCTTTAAACTAGATGTTCACCTTGATTTGTCAGGTGAATGTGGTTTATGAGAGCTGATAAAACATTTCACATATTCTTACTGTAATTAAGATAAAAAAACATGAGCTGGGTTTGAGTTTAGGGGCTGCATTTTGCAGGAACATTGCACAGGGCGTGATAATATGTTCTCAAGTGTATCTACAAGGATTGAGGAGGGAGAGACAAATGACATTTCATTTAAGATTAAGTTTAACACGAGGGCTATCAGAAATGCAAATACTGAGAGAAAGCCATGCAAGCCAATGGTGACCTGAGCAAATATACCTCCTGCTTTTGTTAAGTGCATTTAGACAGAGCACATAGCTGAAACTGCATTTTGCATCAGCCTCTTGATGTAAAAATCTGTTGTATATGTGTGCATTAACAGTGGGGGACTTTGCACTCAGAAATGTCTGTCACAGCACTGTTAAATAGTTCAACAATAAAGCCAACCAGAGCTCCAAAGTGTCTGTTCAAACAGCTGTGAATGCATCTGTCAGTAAAGATCGGTAAAGGTCTAATCAAAATCAGACAGAATAAAAACAATCATTTGATGCTTTTTAGGTTTAAATCATACACAACATCGATGGTTGAATGTAGGTGAAGTTTACACATCATTCTTATTCAGTGTGCTGCAGTATTTCCTGTGTACAGTGGAGCTGTGGAGTTGTGTATTTGCACGCCTGAGTCTGAACCTCTCTGTGTGGCTCTGTGCTGTTTGTGTGTGTGTGCCATATGTGTGCGCGGACTTGCTCAGGGAAGCGCACCGCCCTGCGGATGACACTCAGAATGCATTATAACCATTAATGAAAAAGTTAATGGGGCATTTTCTTACATATCAATTTACATTTGGACTATTTGGGTGCACAAATGATGTCTGGGCGGTCGCGGCCAACGCCACTCGGCTCCGAAACAGAGAGGTCTAATGTGTTTTTGTGGACATCAAATGTTGTGAATAATGACGCGTCCACTGAATGCAAATCAGATGACACTTGATAGGCCATGATCAACAGTGCCTGCACAGAAACTTTCACCCACAGACACAAAGAAAGAGAGAGAGGACACGGAGGGAGCTGCTATCAACACAACAAAACATTTCCCTGCCGTATTACACCTTTCATATATGATGTACAGCTACATCTCTTATCTTGCATAAACCACACATTCATGTATGCAAAATACTGTGTTGTATCATAAACCAGAGGCAGTGCATTTGCAAAGCACGCACGCACACACAAACAGAGTCTCCCTCTGTTTTATGTCAGAAAAACCATAACATAATGCTCCCTAATGCATGACACACTGTAGTATTTGAGTGTATTACTGTCATCATTTTTCTGCGAGGGAGCTGAGAGTAAGTTCTGCCAAGTAGTCACCTCTTGGCCCCCCGAGGGTTAACAACACTGGAATTGGCCTTGAGGGGTGGGACTGTCAATTTGGGGGCTGTTAGCCTGAGGCGTGCAGACAGGAGCATATGCACACACACACAAACACAAACACACACACAGAAAAGCGAGGGTGCTGTTGTTCATTTTATTTAGCTTGTGACTCTGGGTTCATTTTCAGTTGATTAAAAAATAAATAACAATAAAATGAAAGACGGCGCGTTGACAGTACTGTAGAAGTCCTCCCAGAGGTTTCAACTCTCCACAAGCATGTCCCCAGTTGGCAATTAAAGTATTTAAAGGCCCGGTGTGTAGTTTCTAACACCATTAAGCAGAGCAGACTTGATGGAAATGGTATATTATATTCATGGGCTAGTTTAAATTTGTATATAATCACCTGGATATCAGAACTGTTTTGTTATTGTGAACTTGGAATGAGGGTAAGTCCCCCTCCACAGAGTTTTTGTTTGAAGAGTGGCAACAAGTTAGTGCTGATAGAGTAAAACTTTCCAAATGTAGAATCATACTTGTCATGTATCACAAGAGCTTCTTGTCAACAAAGATCAAAAACGACTTATAGACATGAAGGGAGAGCAAGAAGGATCCACAATCTAAAATCTGACTGCTGGACATCACTCAATACAGTGTTGTTTTTGGCAGGCATTTTAGATTTAGTTTTAGTCTTAGTCATTTTGACGAAATGCTTCTTCGTTTTAGTCCCATTTTAGTCATTTCTATCCTTGATAGTTTTCGTCTAGTTTTAGTCCGAGGAAAACTCAAAAGGTTTTCGTCTAGTTTTAGTCGACGTAAAGGTGCCTTTTGAGGTTCGTGGTGTTCTTTCCCGACAGTTTGAAGCATGAGGAAGCTGTGGCTCCACAACTGTCGTCTGTCTCGTCTCCCTGTCCCGTGTTTTATTGTCACTTTTATTTTATTGTCACTTGAACTGTATCTGAAGTAGGACCAAAAATCATCCCTCTTTTTTCGGCCACCGGGCACCGCTGCTGTGCCTGCCGCCACGGTGTGTGTGTGTGCGCGCCTCGTCCACCTGCCGCTATGTGTAAGTGAATGAGTGTGTGCGCGCAGCTGTGCGCGAGCGAGGCTTTTGGTGCGTGTGTGATGGGGGCGTGACTGTTAGGACAAAAAAAAGCATGTTTTGAAACTTTGTTTGTCCACCTAATAACAATTTAGTCTCGTCTCGTTCTCGTCTGACGAAAATGAATACAATTTTCGTCACATTTTAGTCTTTACAGAGCTTTGGTGACGTTCGTCTTAGTCTCATTTTCGTCAAGGAAAAAAGGGGTCTGACGTCGTCATTTAAGTTTTCGTCCTGCCTGACGAAAACAACACTGACTCAATATTCCCCTTTCTACACACTGTAGCTTTAAGTGTATCAATACAAGTTTGGCATTACAAGTCAAAAGAGATGGCAACTCTGCTGGACCGACAGCCAAATAGCGTCCATTTAGTGTCTATAGTGTCTGTTGACTTATAACAGGAGTAGAATAATGGTGCTTGAACAGCAACTGGGTATCAATCATGTGACTCTCCTGGTTGTTGCTGCCATCTTTAGGACTGTACCGCCATCAGGCTCTATTGAAAAAAAACAGTTGGTTGTATGAAAACCATCCATGTTCCTGATGACATAGTTGTCGAATAAATACATAACATTATCTTGGTTTGGATCCTAGTTTACTCCAAAGTGACGTGTGAGCTTCGCAGAAGTCTGCAAGTAATTTCCAATTTTGTAATTTAGCGGCGTTAAAATCTATCTTGTCTACATCCTCTCTCTCTATACTGAGGAGTCCTTTATGAATCTTTAGAGGACCAGAGTTTGCTGCTGCTTCAATGAAGGATGTGTTTATGATCCTAAAGTTTATCAGGGGGGCTTCGTGATTGGAGGGGTGGGAATTTACTGAGAGATGCATAAACTCACATTACCAGCTTGAAAATTAACGCAGCTTGATATAATTTAAACTGAACATTACACAATCTAACCTAACCATAGCTAAAGTAAAACTAGCCAGCTTTCTTAAACAATGTCACATAAGTGTCTCTCGAAAAACATACATTTGTGTCCTAAACTGCAGAAATATACATGTGAACATTTTAATATATGTGACGGATCAAAACGTATTCGCCCTGAGTGGCAAATAAGTTACTCTAAAAAACATGTATTTGTCCTACATCTTAAAGCCTGTTAATCTGATTATGTTGATTTTTTTTTCCTTAATCTCTTGTAGTTTTAATTGAAAAAGTAAACACTTGGCCTCCTGTGCCTGGCCCGTAGAGTAAAATGTCTAATGACCGTATCTGGGGGTATTTGAGGGGCTCTTACTTTGACTCGTGACTCCTGGAGTGCAAAGAATCAAACAGAAAAAGAGGGAAACTCAGAGTTCAGGCTTCTCTGCTGGTGTTTTTCAGCTTTCAGAGGTGTGTGAGTCGACTTAATTGCCTAATGGCTTTGAGGAATTCTACCTATTTCACTTCCCCATCTCCGCTCTCATTTTCATTACCTCGTATTGCTACTTATTCCCCTAAAATGGGCATCGCACCTGATACTTTACATAAACAATTGCAAATGAAAAGCCACCCCGCAGTTTCCCCTTTTCCTCTCATCGCTCCCCTCCCTTTCACTCCTTCCAGGCTCACCTCTCTCTCATTATCCCATTCCTTTACTTCCCGCCCCCCCTTCCCCCTCCTCACCCCGCTCACCCCCACCCCTGTTACTGGCGAGTGGGCGAGAGCGATGGGCAATAACCCAGCACGCCGCTTTTCGACTTAGCGCTACCTGCTATGCTAATATCATTAATCAATAGAGCCCAGATTGTCTTCACCGCGATTCGAAGGATCTAAGGGTCCCAGTGGTGCACAGGTACCTTTTTATTTTTTTTCCTCCTCCCTTCTTCTCGCTCTCTCTTCTTGCACAAAAAAAAAAAAAAAGCTCATTTGCGAAGGCCCCCAAGATGGCCGACTTAATGACGGCCACAGAAGTTTTTCCAACAAATTTCATGGGGCATGATCCTAAGATAATAGCTTTTCAGCCCCAATGACAATCCAATTACCGTGCCAATCAAAGCCCACGGCATGCTGTCTAATTATGATCAAATCTGGCTGTCAGCTCAAATACTAAAACAGCAGCTTTAAGTCCAACAAATCACAGTTTAGAGACGGAGCCCAGTTTGTTCATCCATGATCAGAGGTAGGGTTTAACTTTCTGTTTGACAAAAAAAAAAAAAAAAAAAGATAGTCCTGTTTTGTGAGAGTGCGTTGATGTGATATTTGACACAGCACACTCAATAATGAGCCCAAATAAAATTTTTTAATAGACTTCATTATGCATTCATTGCAGGGCATGTGAGGTAAAAGAGATTTCTTTCAAAAAGAAATTAAAAAGACTGATGGTTTTGAATTTTCTCAGATCCCTCTTTTTGCCACATGCACACACATAAACGGATGCATAACATGCAAAAATAGACACATAAGACCCTAAAGAGTCGCTCACACTTGCTAACAAACAAAAAGGCGGCATCAATAACACAAATGATTAAACATTCATGGCCTTTTCAGTGGAACATCTGCTGTGTATGGGGCTCTAGCCTCAGGGACTGGGCGAATCAAGAGGATTTCAAGAAAGCAATAAGATGGGGTGGGGGGACGAGGCAGCAGGAGATTTACACACACACACGCACACAAACACACACACTCATGCACGGACACACAAGTGAATGCATGTGTGCGCAAACACAGCCACAAAGAGTAAATACGCGACGGCGTGGACAACAGCTCAAACAAGCAGCTTTTACGGTGCAGGCTGGAAAAATACAGCGATCTGAACAACATCCGAACACGCTCAAATACACAGACCGCCAGAGAGCACGCTCACCTTGAACACAGCTCATGGATGGATGAACTGCTCAGGAGACATGTTGTGTCTTTGCTTTAACTTCCACTGAGAAAACTGAGCTTTATCTGTGGGATTGAGTGTGGGATTTTTTTTTTTCTTTTTGGATAATTTCATATTTAGAAATTCAAACAACACACAATGTGTAAGATTTAAGATCATGTATGTCCACGAAAAACCAAGTTCATATGATGCAATTACATCTAGTCCAAGCACAAGATTAACCAGAGCGGAATGATTTTCTTTTAACAGAAGAAGTCTGAGTGTTCAGGACAACATTTCAAATCTGAAGACTTAAAGCACTAATGGTACCTTTAAAAAAATATGCATGTGTGTGAGTGTGTGTGTGTTGGCTGAGCACTAGACTTCTATTCTAGAGAGCTTCTCACGTCGCATTTATTCTTGTTTAGCTTAAAGGGAGTTGTCGCCAGTACTGTATGTACAAACATGTCTGTTAGTGATAACCATTAGGTCTGTTTTAAAATGCTCCGTATGTTTCATTATTATTATTATTTTTCATTTTGGCTTTCAATATAATCTTAAGTAAAAAAAACTAAAACAACTGACAGAAATGGCGCCAAAACGATACCAAAAGAATCTGAAAGCAGCTGACTGAACAAGAAGGCAAACAATTGCAGCCATGTCAACGACAGTAAATGCAAGGGATAATCTGAGATGGATTTAAGAATAAATGAACACAAGCGTTAATACATTGTGATGACACAAGTGTGTAAACAGCGTTTCAACATGTTTCATGAAGCGTACTTACACCCAGGTGATGGGGACAGGCATTAAAATAAAATTACTACTGTAGTAAAAGTGCCAAAGTGTTAAGCAGGTAGCGACTCCCACATTCTGCCATGTTTGTTTACTTTAAAACCACGTTTGACCACGAGAGACTTTCCAGTGGTGAGAGTCGGGACTCTGCTTGCTGGTGAAAAAGGTCCTAATGTGTGATGTGAGGTCATAGACTGTATATAGAATGGACGCTGTCTGCCTCCTAGCAAGGTGAAGCCACCAAGAGAAAAGCACCCTCTGGTGACTGGCTGCAGTATAGCTCATAAGTCCCGCCTCCTCCAGCCACCCTTATGGAGTTGTGGACAAACTTATTACACAGAATATTTTTTTTTCTCCCCCCTGCTTACGATGTTGAAATGTAGTGACTGTAAGACTGGTTTGTGCTCAAGTCCTCTTTTTTCTGTACAGCTCTATTTTAAAAGGTTATTAGGGGGTTCATGTTTTCTATGATTGACACTTGATACAGCCTATGGGCGTATGAAGATTGTGTAGCTCACCGGGAGAGTAGCTGTTTGAGCTGAGCGTCATCACAGCTACTCTCCCGCCGAATGCGTACAATGCTACTGCGCAATGTTGGTTTGAAGGAACAAAACTGTAAAATCTGTCATCATTTGTCATCTCATGTTGAGACCTGAGCTTTTCAAAACTGTAAACGTTTTTAAAAATCTTTTGGTGAGTGCAGGCTTCAGTTCGTCTCCCTCTGCCATTGTTGTTGACCAAGAAGTTGATCAATTCAAATCTAAATTTTCATCTGGCTTTGCAGAAAAGACTCTCAGAGTTTTCTCAGCAATGTTGTGCAAAAGCTTCAAATTGGAAAAGTGTCATAATAGATTTTGTTGTTTGTTTAAGTAAGCAAAAGTGCTTCTGGATTTCCTTTTATTTTTATTTATTTATTTTTTTTTTTTAATGTGAAGGTGCAAGATTTTGCATATAAACCAGGTACCAGCCATAAAAGCCCTGAAGTACTGGGCTTTAAATAGATGAGGTTTTTGGAGCAGAAAAGCAACAAGGACCTGAAAGAGAAGGTTTCAAGGATCCAGCATGGCTACATTGCAACACACTGCAGGTGAAGAGCATGGAGGTCATAAAAAAGACTGAATATAGTATTTTCCAACCACTTATCCAAAGGCACACAAACTCTTCAGCACAGTGCACTTCATTCATGTTGGCTGCAATATACAGAGCATTTGCACCCTGCAAATGAGCAAGGCAGCACCTCTGAAATGTACACACACACACACACACACACACACACACAGATACAACACACACTCACTGCTAACCTTTCCAGTGCCGCTGGAACAGTCATGTGAATTATTTCAATTCATAAAGTTGCTCATGTCCAGATTTCATTAGCAGCACATTAGCTGCAGTTTTATGCTTTATGTTTATTACAGGCCTGACATGATCTATAAATAACAAGTTAAGCGGGTGCGGACACCGGGGACGGCCGTGGCACTGTAATGCTAAAGGGATCTATCATTAGAGCTGACAATTGCTAATAGCCAGCCCTCTGGGTCAATCACTACAAATTACAGCAGCTCAATTACATGCCATCATTCCTGAGCGTCCAGCATGTGAGGTGTATGGCAGGAGGCCCGGAGGTAACCATAGAGAGAGGGTTTGAAAAGCAGGGTACATGTCAGGGTGGGTGAAATCTCACTCAGGTGTGTGATCAGGTCAGACACAGGGAGAGAAGGAACTTTTTACGATGCTTGATGAGGAAAAGTATGAGTTTTTACCAATATAAAGTGACCGTGAGACACATTTAAGAGCACCATCAGTGTTTTCACAGACAGAGTTAACTCACCCTCTTCTAATAGACCCATGCTTCAGTTTTCTCAGTTTGGAAAGAGGTTTTGAAATGTCACTTCAGATAACTTGGTTGGACTGTATTGTTTTGAAATACCCTTTCATCATATGTTTCCTCCTTTTCTAAAGTAATTATCTACATAAAGTCATTGAGGATTGGTAGTTTTTTTTCTTTTTTAACCAAACAAATGAAAAATTGTCTGGCCAACAGTTTTAAGCCTGGACGCACTATGCAGTCACTTAAGACGAGAGTTGACATCCTGGGTAACCTTTTCCAGAATGATTCTGAAATATATTTTCAGAGCTACAAGAAAATTGGAGAAAATTATGGAAAAATTCATGTTTTTCCAAGCTTTTCTCTATTTTTGCATATTTTGGGATATCTCTAAATAGATATAATTGGGTACTAAAAGTTTTGAGCTGCCTTTGTAAACTTCTCCAGCTGGCAACTCTGAAGAAGTCTGTAATGTATGCAGCGTTATCATTTTGGTAAAATGTGTCTGATCAAAACATGTCTGCTAAAAAGGTTTATTCTCACCATTGACAGGCTTTATATGGAGTTTTAAATCTGTTGAGCTAAACTGAAGAAAGTTAACTTTAGTGGCGGAACTTCTTTAAAGTTGTATATTTAATTTGAGTCAAAAACTGCTTTGACATTACTCTCCTACCGAAGCCACCAGAATCAACTGATAAAAAATAAATAAATAAATAACTTGTTAGTTGACTTTAATCTTTAGGAGGACCATCTTGAATCAGAAATAACAATACAAAAAGTATCTGGTAAAGGCAGAGGTTGATCGCCTTTTTTTTTGCGTGATTTGTCTTTTGAAGTGTCAGCTCAGATGAAAAATAACATAGAACAAATATACAAATGACTGGTACAGGCAGGGGTAGAACAGCAACTCTTGTAAGAAGAAAAAAAAACATTAAACTGAACAGCAAAGTAGTTTTAAGCACAATTGAGTTATATGTACACTGTTACCTCAATGAGTACTTTCTTATTTAGTTTTTGTTTGTTTTCATGTGCCTTCTTCACTTAAGAGTTAGCTCTGAACAAAAAACAACAAATAACACACTGTGTAAGCCACAGGTAGCTTTTTAACTCCTATAGTCTGCAAGTAAGAAGACACAATAGTTTAAATACAGACCTATACAACAAGGTAAGATGATGTTTTTAATATCTTTCAAATAAAATTGTAAGAATCAGTTCTTCAGTTCACTGCTGAAGGGTCAAGTAAAATCCACCCACTTGGTTCAAAACTTAACCAAGAGGGTGGATTTTACAGTATGTTGCGGCTATAAATATGTCTTACATTTGGGTCAATCTGGTAAATATTGTCAAATACTTTACTGGAGATACTGGAGATAAATACTGGAGATGTTGGTCTGAGTGAGTTTGCTAGGTTGGTGTTTTTTGTCTTCTTAAAGGTAAGCTCAGATCAACAATTGCACACAAACAGTAGGTGTAGTTTAACAACCTCTTTGTTCTGTCAACTGAGAGGACAAAAATCCAAAAACTATATAAAAGTACTTGCACCTGTACTTTTTAGAACTCTGAAGTTATTGATCTACTGCCACCAGAACCAGCAATTTTTTTTATCTTCTCCTTTTTGTTGACATTTTTAGAAGTCAACTCAGATTAAAGACTACACAAAAACATAGAAGTGTAAAGTATCCCTTTCTAACAGCAGCCATTACAATAGTACTCATTTTCAATCAGGAGTAGATAAAAGAAAATGTGCAACTTCGATCAATACATAAACTTATTTTTAACAATTAGTGCTAATTTACCCACATGATTAGTAAAAGTTGGTCAGTTTCTGCAGTTCTTCAAACCAGTTTTCCCCCATTCCAGTATTTTCAAACCTTTTCAGGGCTTAATATCCTATGTCTCACTGGTTATTTTTACAATGTTCCCTGGAATGAAAGAATAGAGAGATAAACACCAAATCCTCCATTCAGCAACATTTGGCGACTAGCTTGTGGTAATTTTATGCTGTGCTTATAATAAATGATATTTATCATTACATTCTGATACCATAAAGCAGCCAAATGTCATGGGTAGGGATTGTCGCATAAATCACTCTTCTATATTTTGACACATGATGTGTATAATATGCAGATTATGTGCTTTCCATTTTAGCTTCTTCTGTGTCTCTGCCATCCCACAGAACAAACACCTTTAATAAAGTCACAATCACGAAGGAGCGAGGGCCAAATCCACTCCCACTCGTGCACAAACACACACACACATACACATGGAAGAACAAACAGCCGCACATTCAAACACATACACACAAACACACAGAAGCAAAGGTAGTATTGTCAGTGAAGCCACATATAGAGTCAGCTTATGTGTGAACATGAGTAATCATTGTACGAACCAACAGACATGCACACAGTGACAAAAGGTTTGCACGGATGTGATTAACTCAGTATGGCTGAAAACGGAGCCAAGAGCTTCACCTCTCTGCCGCCTGCCAAAGACCTGCTCTAAAAATGACTGCGAGCTCAAACAGCAGGGGAGTTTCACTACGTGGTTCCTTCAGGAAGTGCTGTAAAGGTTGACTCCAGGGTGTAAAAATTCAGCATTGAGAAGAGAAAGAGTATGACAAACTTTATCATCAAAGAGTGACATTATAATGATGAACAAAATCATTCCAAAAAAACACTGAAATATCTGAATGTCAGCAGGGGAGATAGGAGATAACCTTACCTGTTTGTTTGAACTTTCATCTCAGTTAAGTGATTTCTTTGATACAGCTTGGTGTCATTTGTTGATTCTCTTTCTGTACGTAGAGTGCTCTTCAGTTAAAGTGACACCTCAGCTCCAAACGTTCATGTGCAGGTACTAGGACGTCAATGTTTATTTTTTTTTATATAGTACCAGTATTTGTTTCAGAAAACAACTTTTCAACAAGCAGTTTATGGTCAAGGACTAGTCATTTCAATATTCTCAGCAGTGAAGCGCTGTTTGAATGAAGTGTTGGCTGGTGCTTACTGTATGGAGTGAGTTTCTTGGCAGTAGAGAAAAAAAAAGTGCACTATGGGAGGTTTGAAGCCTTTAAAGGTGCCTTTCTACAATGTTAATTCACTTTTAAGAGAGTTTAAAGAAAGGATGGTTGAAAAAAAAGCAGCACACACTCAAACACTCTGCCTAAAACATGGTTTACAGTTTCAACCTAATTCTTCTTTCAGGTCTCTATCTTGATTTGTGTGTGGTAATCTTTCTAACACAATCGCTTCATCTAATTAGGGAAAATTTACCCTACATTTGTCACTTTGAAACCGCACCCTCTTCAAGACATGTGAAGTCTGCTCAGGGCAACACTAAAAGCCTCCAACCTTTATCATTACTGACTTTGTTTTTGCCTAGTTCTGTAAAATACTTAATTAAGATGGTCAGCATCCCCTGAAAATGGCAATCCCAGACACAAGCAGATCATACACATCATATCAAATCATTCCAAGGAAAAAGGTACCTGCACATTTTAATTCTGCCTGTTGACACTGTGACAAAAACTTCCGTTTCAGTTAAATATACTTGGTGAGCAATAAACTTAATGTACATGGTACATGTCCGACCAGTCTCCAGATAAGATGATAAGAGGAAAAAAAGCAGAAATGGAAATGAATATTAAAAGACACAGGAAGATGAGTGAAAGAGACATTGTTAAAGAAGACAGACACCCCTAAATCAGGTGATATTTGTCAGAGTACTGAGGCCATATTAAGAAAATGTACTCAATACTAAGATTTTGAAATTTTAGGGAGCTTTCACCCAACATCGTTTGGTCTGGACTTTTGGATTTTCCTGTTTGGTCCAAAACAAATGAAACCTCCCCTGGACCTTGGTCTGGACCAAACATAACCCTAGTCTGGTTCATGCCCAGCGTGAAAGCATTATTTTGAAAGGTTCAGACCTTCATTTCAACGACAGGAAATGACATGAGGAGTAGAAGTGTCTGATATTATGTTGAATGGAGATTATCCAAGAACAGGAAATTTTGTAGTATGATAGAACAAGTTATACCTCACTATTGACAGCTTATCTTATCAAAAGATTAACTACACAGACTTTCACACAGATTCGGTGTGGCTCACAGGATTGCATACTTTCTTAGTCGTTCCTGACGACGATGATGAAGTTGCCGTCTAATAATAGGCTCCGATCAGCCTCATGTACAGCTCTTCAAGTTGTCACCATGAGTAATACAAAATCTACAATAATATGATAGAGAGAACGACAATATCATTCAAGTTTACAACATTCAAGACCCGCTATTTAACCTGTTGACGTCAAATGACCGATCGCTGTAAACTACAGAGACAAGCAAAACACTTAGCTCACAATGTTACCACGTAGGTTCGTCATATAAATTTTGTTAGTCTGTTTGAAGTAATGACAGTGTAAAACCTAAAGAGACTTAACCAAATGTATACAATGAAACAAAAACACAGACCTTAGTCCAGACTTTCAGGTGTGAAAACATGTTAAAGCTCCCGTGAGGAACTTTTAGTTCGTGTCAACTTTGGCACAGTCCTTGGCTCCCAAAGGCTTTTGGGTATGATGGCAGCAATGGCGTTTAAAAAAAAAACTTCAAAAAAAAATGCAGTCCAAAATCAATCAAATCAATTTACTGAGGGAAATAAATAATCTTTTAATTTTTTTTTTTTTTCAGGAATGGTGGCAAACAAAAAGCTGAAGACACTGTCAGTGGCCACATGTAAAAGCTCTTTTTCAAGGTTACAATTTTTTTTGTCTTGTTGTGAGAGAACTTTTTTGCAGCAAGCTGTTACTTAAATTTCTTTGTTGCTAAAGAATGCCACACTCCACTCTTGGAACTATTAAATGACTAAACCCATCACTCAAATATTGTACTTTGGGCTTGAGGCATTCAGATGAAATTCTAAGGACATATAAGAGGGCTTTAATACCACCAAAGTAGCACTTGTGTATGGGGTTTCTCTGCTGCATCTACCATTACAATTAGATTGTGTGTTATCACATTACCTGTTGTTTGTTGATACGAATAAGGTGGGGCTAGGACCACCAACACTACCTGCTAAATTGCTCGTGAGAGTATCAATAAAAGAGAATTGACTCATTTTTATTGTATTTGGTAGTACGGGATAATATCTTTACTGGTGAGCTGAGGAGTTTCTCGACAACAACAACAATCACGTCAATTCATTCGGCTGCACTCTTTGGAGTGATTATCTGAAGGATCCACTGGGGAATACAGAGCTCCTCTTTCATATACTTCACAATATTTCACACTAACATCCGTATGCCTCCGTTTAACGAGATCTTCCTTCTCGCTTTGATCAAAAAGAAGAAAAGTTGATGTAATTAACTATGCATTATGGAATGGTTGAAATTGTCACTGATTAAAAGAGCAACTGAGCTTTATTATTTTTCTTCTCTCTGTGAGAAAAAAAAACATTTCTTTTTCAAAAACTTTCAAAGACACTTTGTTCCCCGCTTGTAGCAGCTTCTGTCTGGATTCCTGAAAATCTGATAGTTGTATTATCACATTGGTGGACAGAATAAAAACATGTCATGATGATACAAACAGACACATCATGGACCAAATTCCCACAGCGACTATGTGACTTCCTGCAAAGGTGGGAAGCTCAGCTATTGTCACCATGTCTTACACTGTGTTAGTCAACACTGAGTCCACAGTCTGACAATTTTTTGACATTTCGCCTCCTCAAAATTCACAGAGACATCAAGACAAAATAAACACCTTCTTAACAAGCTATCAGCTAACATCAGAATATAGTTTATGTTAGCATTTAGCCACTATCAACTAAACAAATATATTTCAGAGTCTAAGATACGGCAAGGAGGGTAAAGAGATATTTTATAATTGACTGCTTTGAAAGTACCAAAGTGTTTGTTTTTTGTTTTGTTTTTTTGCACTGTCCACCATCCTAACTTCAGAGAACCTGCTCACTGACATTTACTATTAGTTCACCAAACTTGTTCCCCCACATTATTGCTTTCAGTCTCTTTGAAAAATCTCTGTGCCATCTTTAGCGTTCACACAATGGTAAATAGCGACCATGCCATAGCATTCTTAAGAGCTCTAGACCTGAAAATTCTACCTAGAGAAAACAAGTATTGTCACTTTTACCTCTGTCGTTGCTGACAAAGACATAATCATAAGTCCAGCCCCCTCTTAATTTAGATTGGTTATTGGGGATGAAACGACAATGATGAGCATGGACACATTCCAAAAGCTTAACTACTTTAAACTTAAAATACTCACATTTCTGCACAACGCCTATTGTGGTTTTCACAACATTGCAAGAATGAATTTATTTTAACTTACAGGTGTTTTGTTCCTCTGTGGTGTTTCAGCACATTGATTTATTTTAGTATTTTCACATATGAAGAAAGCATGGCAATAATTGATCTTTCGACATCCATGCTGCTGTTGCCTAGCCATTGCATCCCCACCCATTTTCCACAAGAACAAAAAGTCTTTCATTCACACAACGTCATGACAATTTTCTGACTTTGAGTTCCAGTTGAAGGCCACAAAAGTCTCCAGTTGGTAGGGTCACATTTTACCACAACACTAGCAGTCTTTTTGCTTACATAAATGTTTTACTTTTTTATTGTTTCTGTGAATTTTAAATGTAGTGAACTTGGAAGTGGTTGAATTCTAAGATTAGCCTTGTTCTGATACAAGCTAATGAGTTGTCAACTATGATTTTTCACTAAAGTGTGTCTTTTGACTTGTACTATTTATTGCCATGTGGCTGCTTGTCAAGGTTGAAATGTCAGAGGTTAGATCTCAACAGTTTGCCAGGTTTTCCACCGTTGGTCTGCTGAGACCAAAATGTACCAAGTTGGGAATTAGTACTTGTGCACAGCATACACCCACTCTTGCTTTTCCCTGCTGATATGTCCACATCTAAACTTTTTCCTCTTGTCAAACTTTGTTACTTTTTTCTCTCTCTTTCTTTTCCAGTAGTGTGTTAAATGACAAGTCAATGCCATCAAACAAACTTTTATCCCTAAAGAAGAAAGGCATGGTCACTAAAGTAAGGCAGTGTGTGATTCATGTCTGGTCTAGACTTCCAATGTGTCACAGTATCAATCTGAATGGAGACAGAGCGCAATTAAGACCCGCCCACATCAGAGGAGAAAACAATTCATCGCTCTCCATTGACTTTGTATTGCGTGAAGGTGCCTCCTCGTCACTTTAGTCCACTGGCAAATGTCAGAAAAATGTCTGAATGGTTGTGTGTGGTCTGTTGCACAACGAACAGTCAGAAGAAGTAACAGAGTCCAAACTTAAAAACAGAGTATATGTAAAGACAAAAGTGGGTGTAGGAATAAAAACAGAAATAGGAAGAGGAATTAAACAAAAACTTGGGATTTTAACACTCAACCGTTTGTTAGGAATGCAAAAATAGTCTTTGTGTGGATTCTTGACATCAACGATTACAACTTTATGGCAAATATGTGTTTAAAATCCTCACATTTATTAACCTCTGTTCTTGTGAGGTTTTTTATTTTAATTTTTTTTTGCCAAAGACCAGCAAATAAAAGAATGGAAACTTAGTGAGACCACTGGGTGCTGTAGTTACCAACATCACTGATTATACTGTGACAGCCCCAGTACAGTGATACCCGACTGGCACAAGTGACTACGGGTTTGATTAGGCCAGTGAGTGACTTAAGATTTATGGTATTTTGCTCTTTAAATATGTGGGGATTTATTATTTTATTTTTTTTGTCAAAAAACACACGATACAAATTCGGGACAAAGTTGGCAAAGAGACAAAAGGTAGTGTTTGATCTGCAAAAAATTAACATAATTGTAAAATTTATTTAAGGGGGTTTAGATACGCTTTTTTATTAAAAAAAAAAAAAAAAAAAAAGAATTCTCGTGCCAGGCTAGCCCAAAAATCTGCCTCTTGGTGGTGGAACTTTTGGAGAAAATTTCGCATTTATAAATAAGGAGGAGTAAATTCACTCAAACTGCACCATGTTTTTTTTCATTAATGTGACACTTAATCCTGGCATCTTTCTCCCAGCAGCCCTCACGTATTGTGTCATGTGCTCTACTGTGGGTTTATCCCTCGTAAAATGATTTCTGAGCCCCTAAATTTGCTATGATTCTCCTCTTCAATTTATCCAAAATGCACTCCACTTAAACAGCAGGAGGATAAGAGTTCTTTTGTCTCTTTTAAGACATTTTTTAAATTGGGTAGAGTCCATTAAGAGAAAAAGCACCAATCAGCCTTTCCAGTCATTCGTCTTTATCAAACACAGGGAGCTCAAACAAAAAGCCTACTCAGGTTGGAAACGGTCGAAATGTCAATTAGAAAAAAAAAGTCATCATTAGGTTTATTACTCAAATTAACAGTTCCTCTCAACCATTTAAATCATCGTTGGTGTTCGCTGTTAAAAGGGAGCAGATTTCTTTTTTTCCCCTTTTCTTTTCTTTCAGTCTAAGTAGTCAGACACATCTCCCTTTGGACTCTGACGGAGTGATTTTGGAGGTATTATATTCATGAGGGGTTCCAGTAATTGGATTAAATTGGTTCCAGAATGTAGCAATTTATATTATAATATCCCATTACTTCTAATACTGTTCTTAATTAATTAGCCTGATTTTTTTGGTCCGTGTTCCTGATAAGTTAAGTTGGCTCAGGAGGAGATCTGTCCCACGGTGGCGTCTCACTGAGCTGCATCAGTCACACACACCTGGACACAACACAGGAGGTCGAGGAGGATCCTGACGCTCGCTGCCAAGTGAATGACCTTCGTCTTTATTGAAGGCGGAAAAGACGAGGTTTTGAGAGCAGATTTGGACAAACACACACCTGAGACGAGGAAATGTAAACATATTCATAGCCTGGGAAAATTGAACGTTATGTCCAACTTTGAGTGTGTGTCTGTGTGTGTGTATTTCCATTGAAGGGCCCCAACTGAGCAAAGTTCAATATCATCACCTGTCACTCTCACAGCCTTTGTCTGATTTAGCTTTTAATATGAGAAAGTAATTCTCCTTTGAATATAACAAATTAATATCATTTTCAAACAATTTCCATATGCAAATATGATTTAATCAAGTAAATGAAACTCTCAAATGCGACGCCTGAGGGCTAAAAGTAAGCTCAGTGTGTGTATCTGGTGTGTGTGCGTGTGTGGTGGGGGTAGTATGTGTGAGGCTGCGTCTGTCTGTAGCACCATCTAAACTGAGTGTGTGCATAAATATATTTAGTCTATTATATATTGTCACTGATGAGTATAAAGCTTGCTAGGTTAAGGTTTTGTGCTCAAACGTAATTCTTTGGTAATCATGGTGCCTGATGATTCATAACTAAATGACCCATCCGGCTCTGACTACAAATACTAACAACCGTGCTCAGTATTTGAGAGATAATAGCAGTGTCAACAGCGACAAAGAACCAGAATAAAGTGCAGGAGAATGACAAATATTTGCTGCCGTCCTTCACCGGCTAACTTTCTCTTGCACACGTAGGCACTAACAGAATGATTCAGTTCTTGTCGCAATAATAGGACTTATGTTAAAAAGGAGGAAAAGCCGAATCCCTCATGATTCACATGCGACAATTCTCTTCATACTCTATCCTTTTCAATACTGAGAAACTTTTATGAAGCAAAATTGCATCAAACATAAGCTGTAGTTTCAAAATATGTCCACAGGTCATCTCTTTTCTTCCTTCCCTCCCTTTAGGCTGCACTATCTTTTGTGATTGTAGCTGCCAGCGTGAGTTTTGTTTGGCTTTTGTTAGGATGGCTAATAGCTAGCTGTTTGGCCTCCTACCAAAGACTGTAAACACACCTCTTACCAACAAGCACCTTGTGGAAAATCATCCAATGACAATGCAGGAGATAAATAGAGGTGGCACACTTGCTGCAGATAAATGATTGGCTTAAAAAGGAAAACAAACAGCAAAGTAATTGGTGGTTCATTCAAACAAAGCCAACTATTTTGTCTTATTGTTTGTGAGAGCATTGATTGAACAGGTTTTTCACCATAATTTTCCTCGACAGTTTGCTTGACATCATTATCAAAATTTAGTCGAGACAAATTAGTAAAACAAGGAATAATGTCATTGACAAGAGTAACTGTCAATAGCTTTTTTGGTGATATGGACCATCCTGTTAGTGGGTCTGAAATGAAGCTGAATCATAACCCTAGTTCAGACTGCTGCTGGGGTCATTATGGAATATAAAAACATTGTTAAAGACAGTATGTTCACATGTTGTTGCAAAAATCTATTTGTTGCCTAAGAGTTAAATCACACTAACTCAAACTTCTCATAGCTGGACTAACATACCTTGATAATACAGTTGGACATTTATTGCACCAAAGGCCTTGAGCTGAATAGTGAACAAAAAAAAAAAAAAAAAAAAAGGACAATCAAAGGCCATAAAAGAGACAAAATTTAAAAAGACCTTAAAAAAAAAAATCAGGATCTGTAAACGTGATGATATTGTCATAGTGTGATGTATATCTCGTTCACCTTTGTTTTGATCAAGTCCAACTAAATAGCCTAGTTGAGCTGTAGCTTGACTTGACTGTGGATGTCAAGAACTGACAGAGGCATTGAGTACAGCCTTGAACCTAAGGAATGTGATGTAGACTGCATCCACATGTGAGCCACTGTAATCCTCTGACTCAGACAGGTCCCTAAAGGTGGTTCCAAGTCCATTTGAGACAGTGGTGACTTTCTCAATATTTACACACCTGCACTACCAGGTAACGTAGGATCCCTTTGCTCTCCAGTTAAAACCAATCTTTCTTTGTAAACTCCAGTTCAGAGATGTGTCTTTTCGCAGCCACAGCAAATTGCATATCTATCACTGTCAAATTACTGCATTTTTAGTATAGTTGTATTTTTCTCTTTTGAAGCCTGCAGACCTGAACAGCTGATTTAGAAGAAAATGTATTTGTTGCACTAACTGTCCATGCCTCACGTAAAAGCAAACACCTATGTTGATGTATTAAAGCCTAAAACAAGATTTCCTTTGACCTCAGCACATACATTAGGATAATGGTGTCACTTCACCTGTGTGAAACTGTTGCAGCCCAAAGTAGAGTAGGCAACAACCCATGGGCCTTTGCGTAGTACACTAGCAGAGTTCTTGTGTCCTCTTTAAGATAAACCCTGCAACGTAAAAGCACTCAGAAATGTATGATGAAGTTCTTATGTGCAGTAAGTGGATACAAAGATACAACAGGTAGAAAAGTACAAGCTGGAGTCATTCTAATGAGTCAAGGAGCATGTTATGACCAAACTTTTATGGGTTATCCCCATGTCCCTGTGTCCCCTGTTGCTGTTCAATGACAGGTGTCTGTCTTTGGATCTGATAGCATATTACTTACTGGCTTACAGCTTTAAATTTAATCTCTTCCATTGGCCTGCAGCGATGGACTCAGGCACGAGCATATTTTTCACCAGAGCTTGTCATACCTCGCTCTGAATAATTTGAAGCTATTCTTGGGGCCAGTGCTATCACTCTTCGACCGGATAGAGCCAGCATGAGACACACACAGGCCACGAGGCGTCAAAGCCAATCATCCCACATCTCACAGTTACCACTTTTACAGCGGCCATTTTGAATTTGTCTTGACTCGTTTCAGATTCAGACTGGCGCTAATGAGACCGACAGTTTTGTGACCCTGATAACATGAGTGTATCACAGAGCAAGATTGTGGTTGTCCAAAATCAGCACTTGTCTGCAATATTTTTTGAATTAACAACAGTTCAACACATACCACATCAACGTGGTTTTTATTTTTTGTATTTTGCACAATTGTGGGTGCGGCATTTTACCATTGTACCATACTTTATGCATCAAAAAAACAACAACAAAAAAAAAAGAAAGAAAAACATCTCTTTCATTGTTAAATATCTGCTGGAATTTACCACACTAAAGGGACTGACTGCTCGTGTATTTGCATAGATTAAACAAAAAATTCATTAAAACACGCAAAATGGTCAAATTTAGAACATCCCAGCTTATAAACCATGGTAGAATCCTTTTATAGATTCATTTGGATATTAAGACAGTTGAAACATTATGTTAACTGGCAATAGGTACAATTCTGAACCTGTTAAATGAGTTCTGCCCAAAACAATCACTATATGTTATGTCTTACGTTTGGCATCAGTGAGAGGCAGGGTGTAGAAAGGTGATAACTGTACTTCACTTTCTTGTTAAAGGTGTTTTTCTTATCTTAACTTCTGTCTGGCAAATTCCTGGAAAAGTTCCTGAATATTTGTAAAAGCTCCTTAAATAAAATTGTACAGTATGAGCACTCAGGATGTGCCAAAAAACAACCTCTGGAGCGAATGAGTAAAAAAAGTGCACTTCCTTCAGTATCCACTAGAGGCTGGCTGTAAAAGCACTGGAAGTCACATACACACCCATTATGAAAAAGCTCATCTTGAGAGAAAAACAAAAAAAAAAGTTTACTGCCTGGAACAAGCAAATATTTTTGGCTCACTTCTCAGTCTGCACAATGTACAGACTGAACAGGCAGTGATTTGTTTATAACCTGTCAGTTTTGAAGACATTAAACTTTAAACTTTTGCAGAATCAGAGGCACAGCAGACTTGGCTAACAGAGAAGCACACTATAGCTATAACTGGGATGCCAAAGCCCTGTCCCAACCCTACTTCTTTGCCTCACCAAAAAATAGATAGAGTCACTATTTCCAACATGGTGTTTGCTGTTGATGGGCTCAGAACAAAACAAAACAAAACAAAACAATAGTTTATGTCACCATCATCATGTGTCATCATGTATTAAACAGCCGATGGGTCACGCTTTAACAATGGGACAATACAGCACTATCAAATAAAGGAGCTTCAGCTGTGCATTTTATAAGATTCAATTGCAGAGTGAGTTTGATTTCCACTACAACAGGTTAAAAAAATATGATGTTTATGCCAGGCCTTAGATTTCAAAGGGCCAAATATAAAACACAGATTTAGACCACAAAAGAAATAGAGAGAAGCTTTTGGCTGAAGTCTATGTGCTGACTTATATCCCTCATGAGTTTCCTGTGCGTATGGGCTTTACATCGGCCTGTTCTACCCCTTAGATCTCCACGCTCCCGTTTAATTAGAGTCATATACAATATTGCATTTGTGAGGCTCAACATATTTTATGGTTCTATTTGTTGTTGTTTTTTTTTCAGAAATATCAGAAAATCTGGGCCGTTACTTCATTTTTTGGATTTATGAGTACCTCTAGAAAGTTTGTAAGTGATAGACAAACCCCAGCAGGACGTATGTATAGTAGAAACACATTTGTAAGAGTAGAGGTGCTGCTGTTTATCTTTGGGTATTTGTCTCAGGGGTCCTTATTTGAATGTCTCAGCCATGCTGACCTGGATCCATGAAAAAGAATCAGATTCAGAGTTAGACAGAGAAAGTAATCAGAGTGAGGGAAATTGAATTACAAAACAACAAAAACAATGTTCAGCATGTTCACAGGACACCTCCTAAGTGAAGAGGACAGCAGGCACAGAAAAACACCTCATCTCCAACACCGCTTGGCGTTGCATGGGAAAAGCTTATCTATTGTCACGGCGATAAGCAGCAGGAATGTAATTCGACGTTACATGAGGTCGGACACTGGCAGCTTACTGGTGTGACACATCCGTGACATGCTTCGAATTAACATGCAATAGTGTCAATTAAAAGCATGAAATGCACTTAGGGGAAGCTCGAATGTTTTCCCTGCGTCCCAAACAGCCTGAGACAAAGTGAGTGAGCTGGTATGATAGGTTTCTATCACACTGTTTACGTGAAGTGTGCGCCCAAGTGACAATTAGTACCATGCACGAATTCTTGGTTGGTGATTATCGAGTCGGACGGTGGTTCACACTTTGTATGATCTCTGTCATGAAACAGAACCGAAGTAAAGGTGCGATGAAAAATACTCCCTACCTATTTTTCACAGGAAAAAAGCAGCAGCACCTCTGGTTTGATTACAGCCACCTACTAGTTTCCTGCCAAGAGTAGAAATACTTTGAAGTAACACAAGAGCGTGCGCATTTCCTCAGCCTTGTCACCAATATTTCATCGACACCGCGTGAGTGCGGATTTGCTCTTTCATCACACTAAACAGCGGTGGTGTTTGTACAGTGATATTCTATTTTTTCCACATCCCATTGTTGTTGTCTCGGTGCGTTTCAGCACACAACTGGGACTCATGTGAGTGTGGAATTGTGTCTCAGCTTGACGTGCTGAAAAAAGAAAAGCACAGAAAAAAAGACGGTAGTTCAAAGGATGGATAATGACGGACGGACATGGAGGCGACATGTTTGCATGGGAAAGAGCAAGTGTGTGAGGCACAGGGTGTGTGTGTGCGAGTGTGTGTGTGTGTTCACCCCCCAACGCTGTAGTCTCACACAGCGTCTCAACTTCTGCTGCTCATCGTCGGTGGTGTAATAACAATATCACTCATCTCATATCCTCAGCTTACTTTGCTTCCCCCCGCCACCGCCGCTGCCGCCCCCTCGCTCCACATTTATCATATTCATTTGATATTCAGAAATAAATGTAGCAGAAAGAGAATAATGCACCTCCTGTACGCGGCGTTCATTACAGATACATTTACATGGGGGTTTGCCTTCATGGTTTCAAATGGAGCACTGTTCGCTGGTGTTCCTCACATTTGTCGAGAGGGAGGGGCGGGCTGTGTGTGGGGAGGTTAGTTCTCTTCACATTAGCGCTATCAGTGAGCGATGATAAATGGGTCGATCTATCCATCTCTCCTGTCACATTCATAAAAGAAATTTGGCCTTCGTCAAGGGAATCAAGCACGGCGCTGTAATATCCGCAACACGTATCCATCAAGTCTAACTTGAGACATATCGAAACGCTATGGCGACCATACCTGAGTGAATAATATTTCACCCATGATAATGCAGCAAATACCCTCGGAAAAAAAAATCTGCATTTTTCTGTCTCAGCTGCAGAGGACGGCAGAGGAGGTGGGCCACTGATCATATTCAATCTGGAGGCGATCATGTAAATAGCCCTCCATCTTGGGAAGGCGATATGCAAAGCAGCCCGTCTCCCCTGTGTCAGGATCAGATTAATGGAAACCTAAAAGTGGGAATTACGGCCCTTATCCGGTGCGGCGTTCCGGGGAGGGGCCGGGATACGGGCCCTGGGGGAATCTGCCTGGTTCAAAGCCCATTCCTCTGGTTAAGGAACTCTCTAAGATCCATGCACCAAGGTGAAGGGTAATTTCCTTTGATATTCAGCAATGTATTACTGTATGTAGTGTGCAGGCTGCATGCCCCACTGGCTCTGAGTGCATGTGTGTAACATGCAAATGTATGCACACACAGACAGCCGCACAAAGGAGGCTTAGCAGTAAACAACATCATGAGGAGTGGACGCAGCGCTGTGCGATCATGATCTTAATAATCCTAATAACCTCTAATGTACGAATGCATGACTGGAGGTTGTAAGACGAACCGCAGACTTGGATATTTCTAATTCAGCAGGGATTTAAATGCTAGTTAGCCTGTTAGCCTTGGCCCACTTAAAAGAGCAACAAAAACAGTGCCACTGAAAGCATTAATTAGCACCACGTACACCCCGTGAGTGCATTGTGTCTGCATAACAAAACAACTCCAAACATGTGACCCAATGATAAAAACTTCCTCACACAAGTTCTGGCACAGTCACTTTGTCAACGAAAATGTTAAGTATCTGCTAAATTAGTAGTTTTTTTATGACTATAATGTAAGTGGGAAATAAAAATCTAACAATGAATTGTATCTTTGTTCATGTTGCCCTGACAAATAATGAGTGTTCAGGCTAACAACCATTTACAGATATATTTGCTTTCTTTCTTTCTTCCCTCTCTATTTAATTGCAACATGTGACCTGGTATCAAGTTTTACCGCCTCAGTGCAGCTTTTCCATTGTGATTGGATGATTTTTACCTGATGCATTTTGTAAAGAAGTTGGTTTATATGGCAGAAGAACAAAACTAGCCAGCTACTGTCCTATCATAAGCCTACCAAAGGTAGCACCTCTTTCAAACCAGTGGCCTGTAAAGGGTGAGGGAAGACAATACAAATTTTAGTCATATTTATGTTAGACATAAGGATGAGCCAAATGGTTGAGATTAGAACAGGGTACTTTGTGGATCAAAGGAAGCAAAAAACACTTTAAAACTGAAAAGACAGGAAAATAACGATGTTGTATGTTGATTCAATGACATACTTATCAATTCCACTGGCTGTAACATCACATCATTTCTGACACTTGTGAGTTTTGAAGTGAAAAGACCACCTTTTTGGGCGCAGACAGGCAATGGTGCAGCCAAGGCATGCACAGAAGTGCCTTTAACCAATAAAATGTCAAAGATCACTCAGGTAGGGACAGTTTAAAATGATAATAAAAAAAGTTATGGTGTTGATTTGAAGCACTCACTCATGGCGATAGAAAGTTAATTGATTCCTATGTTGGAGGTTTTTTCTTTGGTTGTCACTCCTCTACCCGACTAATCTAAACCCTCTCTCCACCATGATCTGACCTTATCTCCCCCCTTTTCTTTTTAAAGTAACACAATTACTTTAAACTATGCCTCTTAGAAACCCGAAATTTAGGCATAAATTAGCATATTGCGTACTAACTATAATGATGGGAATCATGTTTAAAAAATAGTTATTCATCTAATTCAGTTTAATACTTTGACTAGTTTCCCATCTGTTCACATGGAGGAGGCAGGGTTTAAGACTTTTACTGCAGCCAGTCAACAGGGGGAGCTCTAGATCTTTTAATTTCACTGTGAGTCAAACTCAAGGTATTGATTGATTCACATTGTTGGGGAATTTTCTTTTTCAAGGAAGCCAAATTTTAAAGAAAACCGTTCTTTGGTAGATATGACTGCAGTGACAAAACAAGGAAAAGTTTTATTTCCCTACTAATGATTTCACATCTACGAGGAAAATCTCTCCAAAATAATCAGTAAAACATCCATTTAAATGAGTTTAAAATAAAAGTCTGACTCAAAACAACACAAAATAAATACAAAAATATGACTAAAGTCAACTTTGATTTTCTGAATATGACTAAGACTGAAACTGAATTTAAATTTCTGTTCAAAAATCAGCATCTCTCTGACTGATCACCTTGGAAGGAAGGACAACATCCATGTGGACATACTGTACATCCAGTGTGTAAGCTGCTCAAAATACAACAAAATAAAAGTATGAGTGGTCTCAGCATAACCAATATCAAAGGCCCTGCTTTTCATCTGGCTTGATCCTCGGGGTTGGACGCTTTGTGCGCTCTGTGTGGATATGACAACAAGCCCAAATCTATTACCTGGAGCCCGGCGTGTCTATCTTATCGAGGGCTGCTCACAGTGTGGTGAGGCGCCGCAATATGCACCTCCACCTGACTCGCAGAGACAGATTGGTAATATGGAATCAAACCACTCGGCTGCACGCACACTTCACATGCACAAACAAAGCTCGCAAACACACTTCTTTGTGCGGTAAACTCCACCAGGCTTGTGTAGAGGAACATCAGAACACAGCAGCTGGATTTCATTATGAGTGTGAGTGAAGAATTACAAGAGGCCATCTGAGTAAGTCCTTCAGCTACATCATATATGTCTTTCCTTTCCTCATTCCTCCACTCTTCCTCTTTCATGCCACCTCACTCATGTCTCCCCCTTTCTCTCTCTCCAGGTTCCTCCACCCCCTCCTGTCCTCCTCTCCTTCCCTCCGTCAGCCTCTTTACTATTCATTGAGATCCAATCGAGTGTTTGGCACTCCTCCAGCTCTTCCACCCCTCCTCTTTCCCCTCCTTCGGCTTGCTTAAATTTGAATAATACATGACCTGGCTTGGCGGTGACGTCGCCGGCACACGGGCACAGATTCACACGTGTATACTGTACATACAGAAAAACAACCTGACAGGGAAACCAGAGGATGAATCTTCTATACACACTCTGGATGCACAGCTGCTCACAATCTATACTGTCAACAATTTATCAAGCGGGGCGCTGCTCGTGTCTGGTGTGTGTTTGTGTGAATAATCCTGCAGCATTCTCCCGTTCGAGCGCCCTTGCATTGGTATTTTTGAGTCTAAAAGCTTGAACTGTGTGTTTGTGCACCTGTGTGTCTATCTGCATGTGAGCGAGCGAGTGTGTGTGCGATGCAGTCAGAGCATCTGGCTCCTCTCTGCTCCCCGACATTAGCGCAGACAAGAGAATCAGTGGACTATTGAATGCAATTACAGTGTGCGGGCCAGACAATAAAGATTGATAGTGCTTTCGCCTTTTATCACACACCAAACACAGCAGAGGTTAAAGCCTGCGAGCCTTGAGCTGCCGGCATTCTAATAATGATTGAAAATATGCCACCGGACTGAGGAGGCATACTTATGACAAAATGCAAAAAGCAAAAGAGGAGGTTTTTTTTTTCCTTTCCTTTTTACCTGCTTGGGTGATTTGTGTGGACCTCTTTGCATTTCACATAAAACAGAAGAAAAATGATATTTTTAAAGAGCTCCTTTTTTTTCCCCTCAGTTATGTCGAGTGTTGCCTTTATTTTCTGTGAGGAAGTGAATTTGACGGTGACCTTTGAGATAGTTTGAGGAGACAAAACACTCACTGTTAAACAAAAACTGTCACTAAATTTCCTCACCGGTTAATAAAAGTGTTAACTGAAGTGAAATTTGAAAAAAAAAGGGTGACAGAAATACCACTTTTTTTTTTTTGGAATAGAAGCTTCATTACAGGAGGACAGAAAAAATAAGTTCAAAGCCGCTATGAGACTCAATACAGCTATTTAAACCACATGAACAGCCTGTGAGCAGATGAAAACCTGTTATTCATGGTGGATTGGGTATCAGATCTTCAACCTTTTCGTTGTCTCTGCGTTAACATCAGTGACAGTTGATGCAGGTATTCCCACCTCAAAATCCTTTATTTTAACCTTAATTTCTGTGGCTCAACAATCCAAAATTACATCATTTAATCAAAAGACTGTCCAAATTCTGACTTAATCCTGCGTATGAATACATGCTTTAATGATTAAGAAAGTTATATCTAAATATACCCCATCATTTTCAGCATACTTGATCAAAAAATGTCCAAAAATGGTATTTATTTTCAGCACTATTTTTCAGCTGTCACCTTAATAATGGGGCTTTATTATTTTGTTTCAATAATACACGGTGTTTAAATGTCTGATCTATGTTTTTGTTTAAATGCAGATACAAATGAAGAGTAGTAATCATTTTAAATCCACCCTACAGTGGCTCTATGGAGCAAACAACAAACCTGTACTGACCCCACACATTACTGATACTAGAAACAAAGTATTCAGGCTAATTCCTACTATGAATGTCTCACAAGACTGGATATAAACCAGACTCTCCTGACAAATCCAGATCCAGGTCTTGTTTTGACATGGAAATAATCATACTGGTAGTGATGTTAAGCATCTCTCTTAAAAATACATACACTGATATTTTGCTAAAACAAGCATACAGTAGCCATTTGTTGGTTCATTTTTGTCTCGTCTTTCCGCAAGCTGATGGTGTTGTTTTATTTTCCAGAAAAATCAGCGTAATATTGTTATGATACCATTTTGGCCAAGATAATTGTGAGGCGTAAAAAAGTGACTTAAATATGAATAATAAGTTGTCAGAGCTCAACCCCTTCAACTTCCTCTTTCTGTCACAATAAACTGTGCAGGTAAAAATGGAGGTGAGCAGGTCGGCAGTGTTACCCTCTTTTGTTGTTGCTGTTGTTTTGCATCTCCTGCAGACTGGAGCAACCAAAGGGTGATCTCAGAAAAGGTTTATAAGTATAATTAATCGAGGTAGCAACATTAAACCATAAACTCGACTAATGCAAACTGGTTCATGTCTCTTTAATGGCCGATGCCAGCCTGTACAGGAACCACTACTTCCCCCTATTATGGACCAGTTAGCTACACAGTACTACCGTATCCTTGTTTCCAGCACTTTATTAATATTTCATTGCTGGGTTTTACCTCTAGGTATGAGTATTTAGCTTGTCAATGATAACGGGTTGTGTGCTGATGCTGTCTGTTGTCAGGAGTGAGTAGTGCTGCTGTAAAGGCTGGAGACAAGAGCATTTTAAAATCTGCTCTATTTTAGCCTCAAGTTTGACTGCATTTTACTCTTGTGTTGATTTAAACGACTCCACCATCCTCGGGTTTTTACTAATTTGTTCTGATAAACATTGCATTGAAATTCTCACTGTGATCTATTAGTAACTCAAAATGTAGCGGCTTTGTAAATCTCCTTTTAATAATGAGAATGAAAAAAAAAAAAAGACAGGATGATTGCACATTGAAAACCAGTCCACAGCTGTGTGTTGTTGAAAAAGCATCAGTCTGCCGCAGACAGAAACTTTCCCTTTCCTTGCTGCAGTAATTAAGCATTTCTTTCTTTTTTTTTTTTTCATAGAAAATCCAAAGAGAATTTGACATGGCTTTTTACACGCCTGAAAGGTTTCATGCTGTCACACCCACAAAAACCTGCACATAACTACTGAAATAATTTAAAAAAGACACAATAGTTGATCTGTTTCATCACCACCACGCGATTCATCCTGACATATCAAAGGAGATTCTTTTCATCTAAGTGTTCGTAGGACAAAATGTGCTTGGGAGTGAGGAAGACGCATTAAAATAGTTGGTTGCCAAAGACATACAATGCATCAATGATGAAGGAATAATGGGAGACGTTGACCAAGGACACATCTGAGAGTGGAACAGAGGAAACAAAGAGCAGGACAGAAGAGGAAGACGAAAATGACAGGAGGAGAAAAAGGACAAAAGAGAATGAAACGCAGGATTTTTTTGTAATTTTTAAACGCAGTAACAGCCACAGGAATAGCAGAGGATGAGTGACAGAGTGATTGTTCTATTATGTGGCTGACTGGCCACAGCCCTCTAACATATGAACGTGCATGTGTGGCAGCTTTCTTCAGGCGCTGCTGTTGATTATTTCTGTCCTATTAGTGACATTCTCCTTCAGTCACTCCGCTTCTTCTTTCCCTCTGTGCTTGAACAGAATAAATACTTTACCTTGACACACCGCAGTTTGTCTTTCCTTTATGCAAAAAACCTGTTTGTGTTGGGAATAAAAATCACATTTGATGCCTCTTGAAAGTGTCACGTTGGCTGCTTTCATTTGATTTGGTTTGATTATGACTAATTCTGTCATCATCCGTGGGTCTGCACTTTCTATTTTGATATATTCCTGTTTGGATTAGGTGAACGAGAGTTTTTAGTTTTATTCGGGCGGCTGCTTTTGTCTACTTTGAGGTGGATTCTTGTATTTTTACACCGTATTTCAAGCCAAAAAAATCTCAATACACTAAATATAATCAGCATCACTGGACACGCCTGGATTTTATATCTCATTATGGACATCTTGGGCAAAAACACAGCAACACAGAGATACTAGCATGTAATATCTTATTTCAAGAAAAGAACTGATTTGATTCTCTCACATCCATTTTACCTCAATTAGGCAGTTCAGGCCTTCATTTTAGTTTGTGATATCCAGAAGTAAGAAATAATATATGGGCTTGTCGGGTAAAAATGTGGCTTATTTCAAATGTAAAACAGGAATAAAACAAACGTCCTGGGTATGATTTTGTTTTCTGATGTGAGAGCCCTTCCTCATGAGGCTCTAATGGCTGCTGTGTGATCTTTTAGGCCAAAGGCAACCAGTTCGAATTCGTCTATAGGGGCGTTGGTTTAGATATGCTGATTTACTTATTTCATATATTAGAAAATACACACCAATGCAACTAATTCAACTATAATTAGACAAAGACGAGTGGAAAAACACACCACAGATAAGCTTCTAAAAGCTCTTAAGCTCATTCCTTAGGAACAGCAAGAAAACAAACAAGTGTGGACGACAGGTCATAGATACTGCTGCGTCAGGGGATCTTAAACAGCAGAAATTCAAAATACAAATCAAGTCTCAACATCCAAATACAGCCCCATTAACTGAGGCTATCATTTTAGTTACAACAGTCACTGGTTTTCTTTTGCAATATAACTTCCTCATGCGCCCAAGTTGTTATCTTGTGTGAACAAGTTCAACTTTGTTACGACACAAACTACAATTTCCTTTTGCACACAAGATTTTCATATTCAGTGCATAAGTTTTTCTGTGGGGACAAGATAATTATCTTAAAACAACAACAACAAGTTATTGACTTACATTTTTTTATCCTAAAATTTGAATGACAATTTTCTTGTGCACACAAGGTAATGATATTGAAGTTATCTTGTGGCTTTAAGTTATTAAAGGTCCTTTGAGGAACTTTCTCTCTCTAGTTTCGCAGATACTTTTAAGGGTCACTCTTCTGGTTTTGGACAGAAAACACCAGCAGGAGTCGAATGCTGTACTACATGTCAAAGTATAGTGATAAACCATATGGAGACTTTATTATGAAAGTAGATTAAATCCTTATTTTGGTTAAGAAAACACATCCCCCTTACATAACAATGTCAACTTCACTTTTGATTTGAGCTGATATCGACCTCTTAGATCCACAGCGGAATTATTGACACAAAGACCTGAGACTACTGCGCCGACCATGACCTGTACAGACTGAAAATAACCCGGACCCAGCCTGGATTTGGCCCAGGGTCAGGTCTCAGTTGCAAAGAATCAAACGGACTAAGTGTCATGTGTTCATTTCATGTTCTGCACACTGTGGATCAAAACTGTGAAATTTTGGTGGACTTGTGTTGTTATTGAGCTCCTTCCAGCCTGCTAATCTGAAACACGAGTGAGGCCTTTGTCCTTGCTGACCAATGATTAGAGGTTGATCCGTAATCCAAGGATAATTTGTTTGTGTTTACTCCCTGTTATAACCTCGCACAAACATTCAGTGCCGCGGAAGCCTAATCTGTCCAACCAACACTGGCTACAGGAGATGTTTCACTGGGCAGTGAGCGGCGTGTTTACTCGTTTCTCTGGTGTATTTGCATATGAAACAGTGTCCTCAGATAATTCTCCAGGAAATATTAGCAGATTAGAAGCGGATAGGATTAATGTGCCGTGTTATGGCATGTTCTGATACAGTAAAGACACACACACACATACGCAGAAGCAGTGCAGTGTGTTCGTGTTGATGTAAATTATCAGTAAGTACACACACACTCTCACACTTTAACCCCTGTCCCTCACAGAGATACAGGGAGCGGTAGGACGAGGGTTCACAGATAACAGTCAAATCCAGACTCCTATTTAAAAGGTTGATATTTTAGTAGTAAACATGTAGGATTCCTTCATTATTTGACAACTCCCCCGTCCGCCTAGTTCGGAGCTTTCCGTTAAGATGCTTATCTGAAATGTCAAAAAGAATTATGCTGATAGCAGTCTGTATGAATAGGGCCTACGCTGTCCCTGATAAGGACGCGTGTGGACTCCTCACCAACACTGGATTTCCAGCACATCTAAAAAGGGGCCTAATTCCACGCTAATATGAATATGCCAACCCCCACCCCCCTCCTCCCAGTGGAAAGAATTATGGTCCCCGTGAACCGATCCTCAGTCTCCTTACCTCTGCCACGACAAAAATGCCACGGTAATGTCAGGGGAGATGTAACGATTTAGATCCCGACGATTGTCCCGTGTCAGCCGCACATCCGTCGGCCCGGACGAGTTGATTAGAGTTGGGACATCAAAAGCGGCTCAGGGTGGAGATAAGAGGGAGGGGGGGACGTGTGATGGTGGTGGCGGTGGCGGAGGAGTGGTTGGATATTAACGTGTTCCCCGTCAGGAATTAAGGCGCAGGAGGAGTTTCAGCCAAAGTTCTGTCTGTCTCGCCTCCTGCTATCTTGAAAGAGTTGGCAGTGACTCGGGCTTTTTTTTGCATAAGAGCCGAGATAATCTGAGCCTGTTTAGATCAATTAATGGAGAGATAGGGAGTACAGTAAGTAAACTGCAGAGAGCCTGCAAAAGTCAGCTGTGCGTGGAATGGAGTGTGGAGTGTGTCCCTGTGCTTTAATACAAATATACGTTCTGGTGAAGATGGTAGGATGAGTCTGAAACACTGACGTCATTTTGCTCACCTGCTGAGTTAAAAACAGACCTATTATGCTAAACCATATTATAATATATACAAATAATGTTTCAGTGTTTTGTGTCCCTAAACCTCAGGAAAGTTTTGTAACATGAGATACACTGATGGTGGTGTAGTCACCAAACAGGTTTTCCAGTGTCTCCAAGAAGCTTGTGAAGGACTGTTAGTAAGATGAGGTAGATGGCCTGATCAGGGTTAAGGATCTGACTATCGATTGTGGGGCGTTGGTACGCACGAGGCAGGGAGGTATGCATTTTATGACGTTTATTCAAGGTCCTGATGCGCACAGAGTACAGGTAGGTATGGTTGCTGAAACAGAATAATATCAGAAAAGGAATATCAGGAATTTGTAAACTAATTTATCATAACCAATATCGGATACATAACATGTATAATGCACAAAAACTGTGGCTAACATATAAACCATGGGTGAAGAAATAAATTATAATTTAGGCCAAATAATGTCAATATATGCAAATTATCCATCAAATGGTAACTTACATTCAAATTTCATTCTTCACGAACGACTACAGACTTCTTGCTATCAGGTGTCAAACTGACTCTAATAGACAACATGTGGGATTAGGCCCCTCAATAGCTGACTGAATTATGCCTGAGTAGAAAAAAGGAAACACTTCTCAAAGGGACAGTATCACAGGTTTGTGTGATATTGTATTGCTAAAGACATGCTGCCAATAAGCACTGTTAAATTCCATTTTTATATTGTGATATATATCGATATCGACTGATATGAAAATATATAGTAATATCCCATATTGCCCAGTCCTAGCTTTATGCTTACATGACAAAATGTGAAGCTAAATGGGAGCTGATAGTTAACCTCAGATCTCAAACTGTGTGAGAAGTAACACCCACAAGCTGTGTCTGACTTTTTACCACAGAAAAGAAGTGTTTCAGGCACAGGCTGAATAGTGCTGAATTGGGTTCGTACAAGCGCCAGCTAAGCTACGAACAAGGCCACGTGTCACAGGACTTTCCAGATGAAGGGTAAAGATGACTATAACAGGTCTCCTTCAAGGTGGTGGTGGATATGTAAGAGAGGATGTGTAAAACAACTATGACGAGTCCAGGGTCTATACTTAGATTGGGCATCTTGGGTCTAGGCCATATGATACATGTCAATACATAGTCAATGATGAGGTTACATATACAGCAACTGCCTGTGTGATACAACAATGGACGGTACATTCATTTGGACACTGTAAGCATTCACTGACTGAAACAAATATTTTAGAAAAAGGGGTGTGGCTTCATGATTGACAACTCTATCAGACTCCTGCAGCATCCTGTACCGGCTCAGCAGAGCAGAGAAGGAATGGTGGAGAAACATGTGACCAAGAGGAACACATGAGCCATTAAACTTCCTACGACTGAGGGTCTCCTTCAAATCAACACAAGAACCTTTTTCCACTATGTTTTTTCACACATTTACCGTCCTACAATACTGTACTGTGTACTGTAAAACTGTGCAGATGTACATCAGTGTCTGCAGTGTACATAACCAGAACATATATCTAGGATGGGCAGAATAAACTGAAGGTAAAACCAAACATATCAAGATATTAAGTTGGTCAGATTTCTAAATAAATGCACATCTTCCTTTATATTCACTGAATTTTATCAATACGGATATTTAATGACATGCATGTCTGTGTATTGATACGATCAAATAATCTTTCAATCCATGGCACATGGGTATTATACCACGTGGAAGGTCTTCATTAAATAACTCTAAGCTGACTGTGTGTCTCCACTTCAGCGTCTGCCCTTATTCAATTCCCATTCCCTCCTCGCCCTCAGTATCTCAATTTAACACCACAGCCCTTAGAGGTCAAAAAGACACCCTGGCGCCAGCTGTCCATCCTAAAGAGGATAGAAGGGTTGTGTGTGGAGGGGCTGGAGGAGGAGAAGGAGATGGGTGGGGGGGGTCATTAATTATACATAGGCCGTATTTTGCATAACTCCTCTCCTCTGCCCCCTTCACGCCACTGTCAGGCTTTAACAGGTTCGGAAGCGAGGGCTGCATCCGCTCTTCATGATAACATCTCCAATAACAATTAAGGTGGAAACATGTAATTTGCCAAGGAGGAAAAAAAAAACTGTCAATACACTCTGGTGCCTTTGCATACTAAACCAGAGGCCTGGAGCTGAAGAGTTTACAACTTTGATAACTGCCTTTTTTACACCAAACACAGCCCCCCTCCAAAAAGGAGTGCACCGTCTAATACAGGGAATAGTTGCAAATAAAAATAAATGCACAACCTATTAATAGATACCCGTTTCGATGCCAGGATTACAACACAAATGATGAAAAGACTATTAGCAGTGTTCAAAGCTACACAGCAGCATAGCAAACTTGGAATAAAACAACCATCCTCGCAGACAGACACTTATGCTGCTATCGAGTATACAACCAGTCAGAGAGGAAAAAAGTAGTGCCTGCTACTTCTGGATCATATTGTGCGTCTGCCATGCACTACTTCAGTTACACACAAAGGCTACTGATGAGTATAAAAGTGGTTCAGCTCGGCAGTACAACCCCAGACTGCAAACAAACTGGACTGTTCCATTTTCATGGAAAAGCAGCCCAAAGCCTACGTGGAAATATTTTAGATGACCACACCCATCCGCTAAATTACCACTTTCTGCTTTTGCCTGCAGGACAGAGACGCAGACTCCCCTGTGCAAAGAGAAACATTCATAAAAAAAAAAAAAATCTGCATAAAGTATCTTATTAAGGACACTTAAATCCAGCTTGCTACCCCAGACAGCACACAACACTTAATATTGTTACTTTGAAAACCTTATTACTGAATTATTCACTTAGTTATATTACTTATTATTAAACATGAAGGTTTGCAAATCTGTTGAACTGTACTTGAATTGTCATCAAATAAATAAAGTCCCAGAGAATATGGAGAAACCATTGACCATAAAGGACAAGGCCAAAAATCAACACTGAATGGCTATGACCTTCAGACCTTCAGTGAGCAGTGCATAAAAACAGACTTGACTCTGTAGTGGAAATCGCCGCAATTTTCTGGCCGGTCACTGATCTTTAAAAAGCTTGAACTACCGATACCGATTTTGGCTGATACTGATTTTTTTATTTTCTTTTAATAACTGACAACATACACCTTCAATGCTCCAATCTTATTTTGATGAAAAACACTGAGCAATACTTTTGAAACAATACAAACTTTTTGTGTTTGTTTTAACTGCACATGAGGTAGTTCTCTCTAATATACATGAAAAGTTTAAAATATCACTTTTCAAACTACTTAATTATATCAGTTTCTTCTGTCTTTTATTTCCACATTTTAAAAATTAACAATACTTGCACAACAGGTCACACTGCAGGCTTGCTTGAGCCTCTTACCAAAATAAAGTGTACAGCAGTATTTTGCTTTAACAAATAAAGGAAATCACAAGGTTTGACAATGTTAGTAAAATAATGATCTACAGGACAAACTAACAACACGACTTAAATCACCAATAAACTGTCCTGAGTTTGATGTTTCCTTGTAGTGGGTTCAACATGCTTAGTTGATCATGCTCTGGAAGACTGTTGTGTGTGCCACTTGCGCTGACGCACATGACCTAGTGGGCGGGCCTGCCATTCTGGCAAAGCAAAAAACAAAAAACGGCTGACTTTCAGACCTTTGCAGAGGTTGATAAGATCGGTGGATAAAATCGGTTTCATATGTAAGGATCAGCTGATCACTGATTCCCCAAACTTGAGGAAATCAGCGCTGATCGATCAGTGCATGTTTAGTTGAAACTGTACCATGCCAAGAGAAAATGTATGTAAACATGATCCAGAAACACTGACAACTTCTCTGGACCTGAGACCAAATCAAAATTCAATTAATTCTTTTTTGGAAATCACAGACTCCTGTGTCCTCCCCTCTACAAAGGAGAGGGACCACACTGTGTGTTATCAACACACAGCTCAAAAGCTACAGTCCTTGATGGTATGGAGTTGCAGAAGGGTCCGTGGTGCGTGTAGCTACACATCTGGGCGGGCGCCATTTATGCTGAATAGTAGGAGCAACAGCTGCCATCCAGCCAACACATTTTTTCTGGGAAGACCTTCATATTTCAGCTAGGCAATGCCAAACAACACTGCAGGCATCACTTTGGTAAGCATACTGAGTGGTTCATGCTATAATATTACCAAAAGTAAAAAGTCCTTAAAAACGACTGAAAAAGCGACTTTTAAAACTCGAACTCGTAGAAATAAGTCCCATTGTTCAATACTTGAAAAGAACAGAGATGGGAAAAGTTTTCACGAGTTACAAGTTAATGTAAAGACAGCTTTCTTGCATTTCAACTAAAACTTTTAAATCGACAAAATTACAATTTACAGAGAAAAGTACATCCTCACTCTTCTCCATTAAAACTCAAATTACTTGTTATAAAGTTAATTCAGGACTTGTATGAAATTACAAGTGCAGAGGCAACTCCACCACAGGTCTTTTCCTGCTTTGTACTTTTGGTCTTCATTAAATAATGACTAGGTAGTGACTTTTACCTTTAAGTGGTTATTTCTTAGATAATGACATGTGACTGTTAGTCTGAATAGACTTCCTCTTCATTTTGCTGTTTTTAACCACGGCACAAGGGGAGAGAGAGTACCTGCTGTAAATTTCAACCTGCAGAAGAGTTTCATCTCTCCACCACTGGGAAAACACCCTGATCCTTTTAAGCATGTATCCAGACTGACCCCATCCTTTCATCAAAAGTGATAAAAGCTTCGCCTTTACTTCTGATGCCACCTTCCCCCCTAGCTTCCCACCTCCCTACCTACAGTCACTATGACTGCTTCATCTGAATCAAGAATGCAAATGGGGCTGGAGCCTCACAAAGCCTGGGGTGACCTATATTACAGCTAATGATGGGCCACAGTGTCGGAAGAGGAGCTGGAATGAAAGAGAATTTGAATGAAGCTGACCCACATACAAAGGCACGACCAGTCGGAAAGACGTGTTCCCTTCCCACTAAGTAGGCCACAATGGGCTTCAGGATTATGCACAAGTTCCCCTTTTCTCCTGATGGATGGAAATGGGAAAAGTGATGGGAAGCCCCTGGCAACAGGAGTCATTCCTTACATGCAACGAACAGGTTTGTAGTACGCTGGGAGTCTCAGCTTGTTAAATGGGAATCAGTTTTCTTTGCCAAAAACAGCAGAAAAGTGATACACACGGTACACAAACACTGAACCTCATTAAGATGGGCAAGTATTCACTTTACAACCTGATTAGGGCAGAACCAGAATAGAAATCACCTCCTGTACCAGCATCAAACAGAATAGACACATTTTAATGTCATTTCCATTGGCCTGAGAAAGGAACTCGACCTATAAAAAAGGTTTTTGATCCAAGTCCAAAGGAAGATTTTTTCAGTGGGGTTGTATAAGATACTTGTCGATAAGAGGGGTATGACCCACAGGGATCCTGGTCAGCTCAGCCCCTTTGTAGAGAAACTTGGTGGAGAACTACCAAGGCTTCAGACCTGATGGAGTCAACTGAACTTAGTAATTTACCTACTTTTTACAAAGTCAGCACCTCTAAAGCTTATGTTATGTTTATGCTCAATTTTGACATGTTTTAGCCCTTTACAGGAAGCCACTTTGTTTTTGACTCTTCACAGAGATGGCATATACATACTCCAATAGACAAGCACTACAAGTTATTTAATCTACTGCCTCACGTTTTTGTTGGTTACAGAGGTGAATTAATGTGTTTTGGTTCATTTTAGTCACAAATGTTTGACACTTTGGCCTTGGTAATTCAAAATCATTTCTTCGCCATTATACATAAATATGATTTATGTAAATAACTATAATGTTGTTAATCCTATACCTTTAATACGTCATTATGGCTGCTTGGGACTTGAGGAAAATTGGTCTTTTTATACTTTGTGTCTTGGGCAGGGCCTGACCCAGCCTTATAAGCAAAGGCAACATACATTGATAGGTAAAAAAAAAATCAATCTACAAGCAGTGGAAGCAAGATAAATGCTTATATTGTTACACTACAGTAACTACCAAAGTTGTTAAATAATCAGAAAATGATTGTGCCTGGTTACATATTTAAAAACCTCTTAAGGACTTTTAGCAACAATTTTTTTGTTTTCAAAATTGTGTAATATTCTGTGTTAAAAAAGGTATAGACTGCTTTGAATAAGTAGACAATTTTTCCCTAAAAATACTAACAAAAAAAAAAAACTTTCAAACAAGATCTTATTGTAACTTTCTTCATAATTTTCAAATAGATACACTGTAAAATATTAAAATGAGACACAGACGCTTAGTATATTTCAATACAGTTAATTCTTAAAAATGAACAAAAAAGGATCAAAATCGCGTCTCCTGATTGTTGAAAGCCCATTCTTTAATTGAGACATCACCAAGATGAACTAACAGCCTCCTTTTCCTGCATTAATAGTTGCGATCAGAGCTCTCTTATTTAAAATGGATGTATCATGTTTTTGAAGGAAACCCACCAATTACGGGCGGAGCTACCACAGCACATTATTCATGCAGAGCCCCTGGGATTTTAATCCAGCCAGGAAACATGACTGAACAGGATTTTTTAAAAATATAATCTTAAATGTTGCTTTTATCAGCAGTGTTTCTGTTATTAATATACCGCGCAGTAAAATAAGTTGACTCTTAAAGAGTTACGTATGGATCTGCGTGCCCCTGCATCCGTGTGAATACACAGAGGGCTGGATGTCCCCCCTTTGTAAGAGACACAGATAGGAAATGTTTTATTTCCTGAGCTCATGTGGCAAGCAGGTAGTAATTGGTGTGTGTGTTAATCCTGGGATAACAAGTGTTTTCCAAGGAGAGTCAATGATCATCTTACAAGGTCAGTTTAGCCCCGCACACTGCATGCATAATGGAGAATGCAAAGGCTAATAGGAACATAATCACATCACACACAGGAACACACTCTCTCTCTCTCTTTCTCTCTCTCTCTAACACACACACACACACACACGCTTTTGTACTCATTCCCCAAGTAAAGGTGATGCACCAGGGAAAATAATACAGTTTGATCTTTAACTGCCGTCGCCCCTCTCTGGAAGACTTTCCGATGGAACAGGGCCACCCTGCGGTCTAACACAAGCCTTACCATCATCTTAGCAGGGGACCCTTCCCCTTTCCCTCCAGCCAATGGGATTACAGCTCGGAGGTGGCGGCAGAGGCGACCACGCACCGTGACCCGTCCGTTTTTTTATGACTTCATTATTTTCCCTCCCTGCCACGCTCGTTTTCATTTGCCAGAGCGGGGGCATAATGACTGCGCTATAAAAACGCTGCTTTAACGTTTGCATACTGTTCTCATTTGGTCCGGCCCTCAACCCTTCAGCTAGCATATGGCAGGTAATCAGGTCTGCAATCAGGGCTGCACGTTACACAGGGCCCCGTTTTCAGCACAGGGGCTATTACCCATCTGTCTCTGTGCGCACACACACACACACACACACACACACACACACATACACACACACACACACACACACACGTGCATCCGTGCAGGCATGCAAGCACTCAAATATGCAAGAGTAGATACTTGTACACAGATTCATCCCCGGCACAGGGGCACACACACACACATAGAAGCGTGCACACCCTCTCATGCACATACACAAACGCATACACAACCAGCCCATCACCTAACCTATAGAAAATCTCTGTATGAGGGACTCAAGCTAACGATAATGTCTGTGGAATGTGCAGTCCCTGTAAGTCCTTACCTTGTGTAGCATTAATGGCAGAAAAGATTTCACAGCTGTATGTGACAGCGTGTCTTTGCTAGTATATGGAGCGTATTTAACAAAGCCAGTTGTATTAGAACCCAAACCCCTCTGCCCCTCACCTCTGCATAACCTGGAACAATCATTTTACGCACATCAAAGCACATACATTCTCAATAGCTTTAGCATATGGCTCTGTCATTAAGTATGAGGCGCATTTAAAGGCTTTAGAGGAAGAAATCTGCCTTAGACTCCTGATGGTACGTATGACCCTAGAGATGCTTTGATCCCTTTAATGCCTTAATAGGGCAAAGACTTAATGATAGCTATTTTACAAGTTTGAGGATAATTTTTAAATATCTCAGGGTGCAAGTTAGAATCAGCGTGCCAGAAGAATACAAATAAGTTTAATCAAGTAAAGATGTCCAAATTTTTTGCCTTTAACTGTGTTAGTTTACAGACAAAGAGCTTTGACTTAAGAGGCATTTTTTCCTTCTTCCTGGAAATACTAGTGTGACAAATGGTTTCACCCATTGGTGGCAAATGTGCTGTAAAATTCTGTGTACAACACAAGCTTTAGTTCAACCCATCTGTAAAGTGAACTGCATCCTATACATCAGTGCAACTAGTATTAATTCCCCTCGGGGATTAATAAAGTTCTCTATCTATCTATCTATCTATCTAATGCAGTATACTACAGTGGCTCATCAAAAATACTGAAATATCCCTCTAAGCCAAAAAGACTGGAAACTTCACTTGGCAGAACATTCTTATTACGGTCCATGACAACTATCAAACAAGACAACAGCTTCAAACTTTTATGAAAAATAAGCTAATTCTGCATACCATGAAAAAGCTTTTCAGTCAGTACATTCACATGCATAGACAAGTCGAGCTATATTCATAGCTCAATTGAGCAATTTAACTGGACTACTGTCCTCGTCCCAGTTGACATGCACTGGGCAAGAATCAAATGATTGCCAGAAGTGTGCCGCCTCTGTTAGGTTAGGTGGCGACTTCCCCCCTTTCAGTTTGTTACTATCAGGGCATCTCCCAATGGACCGGTAATGTGTAAAAACAGTCACTGGGACGTGTTAGCAGGAGGCTAACAGGATTTATGCTGAACGATGAAAACAACATCACTTCCACAGCTCTGTAATGTCCTTCGAATAATAGAGAGTTTCGGCTTTTTAGCGTCCTTTCTTTGTTTGCTCAAAGCCAGGCAAGTGAACACTAGAGCACATGCAGAATGCTCAGGCTAGCTTCAGTTCGACAAAGCCGAAAACATGAGAGAGAAAATCAATCAACTGCATTATTAAGGTATGTTAGACAGACCTTGATCAGACAAATCTGTTCACATCATTTTTCAGTCAGACTAAAGCAAAATAAATAGATGATTAATTAATGTGAAAGTGCGCCGCTTGCACAAAGGCTGTAGTCTTTGCTGGTTAGATTCCTGACCAAAGCCTTTTGCTGCATGCCCCTCCCCATTCTCAGCTCACATTTCCCATCTCTGTCCTACCCAATACAGGCGGAAATGGTCCAAAAACAAACAACTTAACCCAACTTTTTTTATTTTTTCATGGCAAGTTTTCACATTACGTGGGACATTTTACTGTCAAAGGACAACAGGTCGATCGATGTCTGTTTATTTTTAGAGAACCCATCCTCACTTGCCAGAAATCATTATGAATCTCTGCAAATACAAAAGTTAGCCATGCTGTTGCTCCTGCT
This sequence comes from Xyrichtys novacula, assembly GCA_962446985.1. Lineage (NCBI taxonomy): Eukaryota > Metazoa > Chordata > Actinopteri > Labriformes > Labridae > Xyrichtys > Xyrichtys novacula. Next base: position 15,749,077 of record OY660874.1, on the reverse strand, counting down.
CTAGTCTTTGTTGGATTTTCATACGGCTTTATAGAAATCTCTCTTGATCAAAGTGAATATTTTCTGGGTCCTGAACAAATAAGGTCCCAGTTGACTATTGGTGATTGGAAATTAAATAAACCAGTTGGACTTTATTCCTTCACACACCCTGTTAAGATGCCATGACCTCCAATCGGGTCAATTCCCAGAATAATCCATGGATTCAGCTTTGTTATTTGAATCAGCAGTGATGTTATTTCAACTGACAGACACATTATACATATGGAATATGGAGACAAGAGGCCCTGTGTGATGATGATGGACTTAATGTGACTGGCATACTACTGTGAAGTCCAAAGGTCACCATTACTGACAGGAGGTAAAACCAAAAGGTCTGTTTCCTTTGGCGGACGGGGATGGAACTTCCAAAACTTCAGCCAAAGACAAAAGAGACGTTTCCAGCCAGCGTACAGTACTACAGAGGCAATTCTGAGGGCAGCCGAGACTAAAGATAAAACACAGTTGTCAGAAAATGCAGCGGTGATGACAGGACGGACCCAATCTGGCAAAAAGGATGGAAACCATTACTTCCAACTGGACTGGGGCTTTGAAGATTGGAGGAATCTTGTGGTGGGATATCCACCCCCCAACCAGGCATCCCAGCAGAATCCACCAGTACCCTCATTTGTACAGATGTCCAGCCAAATAGTTCATGTGCGCCTGTGTACTTTTCTGTGTGAGAGTGTGTGTTCCATCTTTCCTCTGTGCCGCACAAATCCACTATGTACACACACATTCCCTACCTCGGCGCCCATGTTTCATCCTCTCCGCTCTCCCCGTGTTGTGTTTGTCGAGCTCTCAGGCCCAAATCCATTATTACCTCCTGAAATGACAACTCATTTCCACAAATGTAATCCCTTCCCTTGCCTGCGTGAGGCTGTAAAGTAAACACAGTCCTCTCTCTAGAAAGCACAGAGCAAGGAGGGTACAGACCCACTGCTTCATATTTGCAAAGGGAGCTCAGATTTGTGAACGTCAGACCCAAGAGTGAAGATGATAAAGACTGAGAGCATTTGAAAGGATTTATTTGAGAGTACTGCAGTCTCTGTCTCTCTCTATGAGTGTGTGTGTGTGTGTGTGTGTGTGTGTGTGTGTGTGTGTGTGTGTGTGTGTGTGTGTGTGTGTGTGTGTGTGTGTGTGTGTGTGTGTGTGTGTGTAAAGATAGATAGATAGATAGATAGATAGATAGATAGATAGATATGGACATTTTGCCCATCAATTTTATTAACCTTTATAAAATCAGCTTCTCCAGCTCAAATAATTAGCACTACTCAAAGTTAGTTTTAGGAACTCTTCCCTGAAATATATCTAGTGGTCAAGACTGAAATGCGCCCCTGCTCAACCCTCTATTTGGTGAGGCTTTACAAGCAACGGTGGCCCTCAAGGGCAATGTGATGTGGTCAACATGGATCAGGGATAGGCCATGGGCTTGTTGTGTTAAAGTGGAAATGAAACGTGCATATTTTGTTACTGGTAGTAGTAGGATATATTTTAATAAACGACCTTGGCTTACATTGGATTTTGAAAAATGGCGAAAACTATAGAAATAAGTTTATTTTCGTAGTTTCTAGTTGGCTCTCTACCTAGCGAGCCACCATCTTGAAGTGACGTTGTTGATTACATCATGAGGGTTGGTTGGTGAACGGAGCACAAGAAAGATAAATCCATAACCAGGAAGTATTTCTCATGAACACATACTGATAAACATTTAGGAATCTGCATGTGGTGTTTTATTTTAAAATTTACTGGATTCACTACATCCTGCTTGTGTTCGACTTCCTGCCTGATGCTATCTGCTCTGTTGAGATTGATGCATGTTGGAAGCATAGAGTGTCGAAAATAGACTCCAAGGATATCTTTAGCAGAGTGGCGTGCCAAGACATTTCTGGCACGGTGCAGAGACAGAGCTGGGACGCATCCTTTGTGCAATGCTGCATTGATTAGAATGCAAACGTATTTGCTGCGTAGCACAAGACGCTGATGGAACACACTCAACACGGATTGTGAGGGTTTAGGGGTTTAGCCTCAAAAATAAGATTAAGAATTGTCTGTAGTCTCATTTGTCATGTCTCAAAAAGTCATGTCCTTTGTCTCATGTTCCCCAAAAGAAGAACAGTCAACAGTTTATGACAACGGACATGGTGACCGTGGGGGAGATATTATTGTTTCTGTTTGAGGGAGGCAAACACTGAGGGGACGTTATAGACAGAGGTAGTCTATGAGGCTATTAAATACTTTACATAGTGCGGACAGATTGGAAAAAAATGTATTTTTTCAATGTATGACATATTTCTTTATTTTAATAGTCTATGGTTTGAACTATTGACTTCAGTTCTTGGCCCAGTACCGCCCCAGATTTTTGTTGGTGAAGCAACATTTGGTCCATGTAAGCAAGCTTGCAGAGAACAAGCAGAAAGATGGACATAATGAACGCAAAGAGCAGACAAAAGGCTTTATCCGTATATGTATCGTGTATCTTGCATAGAGTATAAATGAACTCTTGAAGAACCACAGTTAAAACCAGACAACCTCACTATCTCAACTCAAAATCACTCCCATGCAAACCCAAACACACACTCTCCTCCGAGTGCGCACATGACACAAACACTCAGAGTCGAATCTCCCTCACTCTGCTCTCACAGAGAGATAAACAACAATTAAAAGAAAAAATGTCATCCATCAGCCTGCCCAGCAATCCATCCCTCACCCTCAGCCACATCATATGTGACTGGTTTAATCGCAGGCCAATCACTGCCGGGTCACAATTAATAAAAGCCACACCGGCCGCAAATAAACAAGTCCAAATTGCTGCCTTAATCGAATGATGCAAACATCGGTGAGTTACAAAAGTTCACTGCTGCCACTGACAATTTCCTAATTGTATTCACTCATTCATGGCAATTTTATTAACATGGAGCGGATGTCTTCTGCCCTTCCACTGTCACAGCACCAGGGATCTAATTTCATTATTTTCCACAAGATTTGCTTGACTACTGCCGCCATGCTAGTGGCGCGCCACGGCCAGATGTTTATGCTATTTAAATGAGGAAGCAAAGCCTGTTGGGTAAACATAATTAAAGAAAGTTGAGGCTTTCTTTTTTTTTTTTTTTTTTCTCCTCACTTCCTCTCTTCCCTGCCTTCTCTTTGTCTACCTACCTCTCCAACTATAAAATCTCTCTCCCTCAGTCTTTCTTAACTTTACTTCATTAGACAAATTTCAATTAACATCTGAGCCACATGTTTCTCTGAGCGGGAGCACAAGGCCTGCACGGAGGGCTGGGTACGCAGAGAAGTGTGACGCAGTGGACAACCGGAGCGCGCACACACAAACACACACACAGAGGATGCACAGATGCTTTAGCCTACACTTAGCATGCAAATATGCAGAGTTTGTGTAACGAACGAGTGCAGCAGAGAACAAAACAGCAGAAATAAGGAGCTAAAGTCAGTGTTGTCTCTGCAGTGCATGTTGACCGCTTGTTAAAAGTGAGTACATGTGTGCGAGTAATCATTCGCAGCTCTATCCTACCTGTGCAGCTGATGAATCCAAACACTGTTGACCTGTGGCCCCTCCGGCGGTGTGTGTGTTTATTAAAATCATCACCCAATCACACAGGCATTGCTGTCCACGCCTGTCGCATGCTAAATAAGAGGAGAGACAGAGACAGAGAGAGAGAGAGACGGAGGGTAAATTAAATCACTCATGTCATGGTGCTAATAGGCCGGCCTCACTTTCCGTGTAATTCCAGAGCCCGGCGCTGCAAGTAAAAAAAAAGTATTAAAAAAATTTAGAGCAAGACCAATCTATTAAGGCCAATATCACAGGCAGAGTGTTACAAGAGGTCATTACAAGATTATGTAAACTAAGAGCGAGTGTTTCCATGCAGTGGTCATTTACATGTGATTACTGCATCAGACTTATGCAGCGATTATACTAGAGGGCTGCTTGATATGTCAAGCTATATACACAGGCTCAGGGCATGCACACAGGCACATTGAAATATATCGGCAGAGTGAATTATAGAGGGGATTTGATCTTCAAAATAAAAGCAAACTCTCAACAGCTCTTGTTTGCAGGGCGTTTGTTGATTTATACACCAATGTCTTCGTTTAGCGGCGTGATTTGGGGGACGCCTCGCTCATAAAAGCCCTCATTCTAACCAGCGGCAGCAGCAGAAGCATTCATTTACCCCGATTGATAGAAAACACCCTATTCTCTGCGTGCATTGCCGCCCCGCGCTGCCAGCTTGATGGCTGAAATATGCTCGGCGGCTGCAGCCATACAGCCCGCTTTTTAAGTATGCAGCGCGCGGCACATTCGATACCCTTTAGTGCACACGAACTGAGTAGCTGTCAAAAATACAACAGGCATCTCAAGTAATTATGCAGATTTATGCAAAACATTAACAAGAAGAATTAAAGGCACAAATGAGGTGGCTACACTTGAATTGTTAAGATTATGAATAATTACCATGAATCTTTTTGCTCTTAATATAACTTGTTTTTGATAAACAAAGCCTTAATTATCGGAATACTTTGGAGGATTCCGGTGACCTTCATTAATCTTAGACAACAAGTCTCCGGTGAGACTTGAGATGAGGCCTACACACGTGCACTCAGATATACACACACACACACACACACACACACACACACTCTGGTATAGGGTAAACACGCACGCATGGCAGCGCATATGCTAACTAGCCACTTCAGCCCGGAGCGAGGAGACAGACAGTTACATCTCCTAGTTAAGCCAAGAGAGCTCGTCACACTCCCTGGTGTGTCCAGGTACACTAAGCCAGGAGGACAGATGCACTCGCACACACACTCTCACACACTCTCTCACACATACACACAGCAGGTGACTCAGATGCTCCTCTGAGAATTGGCAGCACCAGGTTCTTCACTAATTACAATTACATCTCACTTCCCTCCCCTTTCCACTTTCCTCTAACTTTGGACATGAATATTCCAGCGGAGCCATTGTGAATTGGACACGCTGCTCGATATGTCCCATAATTAAAAGCATGATGTGCGAGATGAAAATACTAAGGGCACTCTGCTCAGAGCTCGCTGTAGCATAGGAGGAGAAATGAGATTCATTTTTTTTTTCAATCTGAAACAACACAGTGGTGTGAAAGAGAAAACCAAATCTGCGTACAAACTGTTTTTACCTCACTGCACCACAGCAACACCTCAGTCTCTCTCATCAGACACAAACTTTTGACTAAAAGTTTGCATTAAAACCCCCTAAATGTGTCATGTGATCTGCAAGCACCCTTTCTAGCTGCAATGAATTATGTCTGAGCTATCTCTGCTCTTTCAGTCATCTCCAACAGTTATATTTACAGCCGTCTGCCATTTCATGGATTTACACACATAAGAAAGAAAAGAGCCTCTTAGTTTCTTTATTCTTGTTTTTGAGTTTCAACTGTTTCTTTGAGAAAGGCTTTGAGATGTAATAATTATGAAACAAGGGTCACACCTATTGTTTTTTGGCTCTGTTTTCTGAGATCATGGTAATCAGACATTTTTGAGGATAAAACGTTGATCAAATCATTTTTTTTCTCTAGACACAGAACAGCAATTAGTACAGGCCTATTATTTTTATGGTTGTCAATTGGCATAGTGAGGTTATGGTAATAGTAATGGGGATTTTAAATGATAAAGGGTGCCGTTTTTAAAGAGGTTGCTCCTCTCTCTGACACCTGAATTATTAAATTATTTGACAAAGAGACATTCTAAGTCCTTCCTTCCTGCTCCAGTAAATAAACTCAGTCCTACCACCCATGTGCAATACACACAAACTTGATATTTATTTTGTAAAATACATAAAACTTTACTCCAGTGCAATAACAGGAAACTTTTTTTTTCTATCAAACTTAACATTTTGTTCATTTTAAAAACTTTTTTATGATTATCTGTGCTTTAGCTCTATGATTACTTGTTTCTTCTGTGTGTGCTATGCTGATCATTTATTGCTGTTAACCCTGAAATTTTTGCCCACCGCAGTACGAATAAAGGTTTGTATGATCTTATTTCCATAAAGTTCTATTTATATGAATTCAGACAAACTAAATACACAAAATGAAGACTGAAACAGTATGTTGTAAAACAAACATGAAGTACTAAGTTACAGACAGAAAAAAAAAGAAAAAAGTTTAAGAATATTAAGTTAAAAAAGGGAACGTGTGTTTTGAACAGTCAGGTTTAGATGCCTGTTCAATGGTGACAGATTTATGGGATTTTGATGACTCGCACCTAAACCCAAACTACACCTTCTAAAAGGTGTGGTCTCCACTATCAGTGTGTGCACACAGATATACAGCATACTTTATTTAAAACTGCCTTTTCATTGTTTGAAAAGCTCTGAAGAACGCCTGAAAGCTCACTGCATTAACATGAAAACTGTACCAAGTGTGTGGATACAAAGTTAAGACAAGGTCAAGCGGTAGTCTCTCTACAACTCTCAAAAATTTTAAAAACTTTTTTTTTCAAAATCAGATTTATTTACTTTAACAATCAAGGGCTTTATAAAGCTTATTGTGCATCAAGGGCTTAAACGATAAATGTGGATAAATCACCCAATAAAACCTGCTGGAGCTTCTGAATAATGTCAGTAATATGAAAAACACATTTTGCACAAGATTTTATGAAGTATCAGGTTAAATCATGAACTGGATTAGTCGAGTTAATATTCCTCTGGAAGCATCAGAAACTATTTGAAAGCTTAACTTCCCATCTGGCTCATGGATCTACCATTTTCCACGTGTCATTAAAAGTTACTCGTGACATGACTTCTGCATCTGATGGATTATCATTGCATTACATGTGCCAATGGTGTCCTCTAGAATAAACTCTGAACACCTTATTGGATTTAATAACAAAAAAAGAACAATGAATAAAATAAACAAACCCAAATAATAAAAACATTCAAATTTGAAGGTGTTAAAAAAATATGAAATAGTAAAAATGAATTTATATTCGGCTGTACCCACGGTGAACCAGGTATCTTTGAATCAGACTCAACGACTCAGCTAAACACTGAGCTGAATAGAGAATGTGTATTACTCATATGCCACTGAATATTATGCATAACTAATGCTAACAGATTAAGTTTGATTATTATGTGTTGATCAGAGTCAGTGCTGACTTTGCACCCTGTGAGGCTCCAACAATTAGGTCTAGTCCCATGGGTGCTAGACACCCCTGGGTCCTGTCAATCAAATCTCTGTTGATTGTTTTTGTTTAGCCGTCTTGTTGTCGCTTCTTTTTCAGTCTTCCTGATGATCGTTTGCTGAGAGCACAAATACTGCACACTTCTTTTTTTTCTATCTTCTTAGCCTCATCAAAGTATTTTTATGTCAAGAGTTTTTTCACACAGACTATCAAAATAACCAGAAGTTTCCGAAAATATACTTACAGGTGTAACAATAAAATGAAAGTTATACTGACATGACCAAATCTGTCAACAGAGGTCTTCAAGTGTGATGAAACTAATGCCTATATACTTTTCTTGGGGGGGGCAAGTAATCAGATCACATGTAATCTGATTACTTTTCTTCAAAGTGGTCACAGTACTTCTCCTCAAGGCTAACCCCCAATTTTCACTGCATCCGGAACAGCTCCGATCCGATTTTCGCTGTTCCCCAATTCCTACCGGATCCATTTGTGAGGTGAATTTCGAGTCGGATTACTGACAGCAAGAATCCACGGATTCACGTGGAATTGCGCAATAACAAGTTGTATCTATAAAGACAGCCGTAAGTAGTAAATTGTGTCCTTCCAAAGGAGGAAATTCACTTTTAGACTTCTAGAATCAGCATCTCGTCATCCATGGTGTCATCGGGGTGAAATGCTGTCTATAAACCTTTCGCTTGTTTGTCTCCGTAAAGAAGTCGGTGGAAATTGACACATTAACTTGAATGGTTACGATCAGCTGTGATTGGCGGATACAGTCTTTTCCTAGCTGTTCCGGATGCGATGGAAATTGGGGGTTAGAGTTATACATATGTTTCCGTATTTGAGGGTGTGGCTGTTATGTCAGACAGATGAGCTTGCCCCACTCAGCACCACCTTTTGAGTGGTGGAAAATTAGTTTGTGTCATCAATGCCACTTGTGTCATTCTGTAAAAACCATAGTTTGGGTTCAAAATGTCTCTTCAGAATCTAATGATTGATGTCACAGAGCTACTTTGTTTTAATTTTATAAAGTCTGGTTAATTACAGTGACACTGATGTTAGCAAGTTATCAAAGAGTTTACACTGCCAGAGATGAAACATCTGTAAATCATACAATACTGGGACAAAGGAATTACAACTTTAAAACAGTCAAGTCATGTACAAATCAGTATTTGGTGTCAAAATGTCGACTTAGTATTTTTAAGCTTTAAAAAGCTCCTGTGATTAACCTACAATTTGTATCAGTGTGTCAATGTTGGCGCCCCCTGTAGACAAATCATTCTTAGACTTTTGACAATCAGATTTGTATCATAGAAAATTGCAAAGTTATGATTTTGTCCATAAACAAAAAAAACTTTTTAGAAACTCTAAGAAACTTTCAGGGTAATTGGTATTGATCAAGACTCGTTCACAGATAAAACTCTGCAGATGCAAATGCTTGATACATTAGAGAGGAAATCCTACTTATTACTCTGTTAACCTGCTCTCTGGCTCTATTTTAATCACCCCTAAACTTCTAAATTGCAGCTTTTTAACCAGGTAATCTGTATGTCAAGGAGAGAAGTGATGGAGGAAAATATAAATCAACCCCTGTTAGCTTTTGCTGACAGGTTTGAAAGCTTCCAGTGCAGATGGAGGAGGATCCCTTGTGTAGAAATTTGAACCACACTAAAACTATCGTTGCCTTTAATTTTTAAAGTATTTGTTCGCAAACAGAGGTCACAGTTTACTGCTACTGTATTTATCACCATGTAAAGGGAATAAAAGGGAGGCTTGCAGCGTTTCATCTCTTCACTGATGCTGCTGCTGCTGGACAGAGTTAAAATCCTTCCTGGGACATCTGATGAAACCACAGCTCCCTGATCTGTGCGACTGCCCTCCTGTTCAAATAACTGTAACTTGAATAGTTTCTCAGGCCTGCTCTATTGATCATGAAAACACAGCAGCCCTTCATCTAGAGGAGAACAAAACAAGCCAATATAGCTTTCGGATGCTTTACTGCCCTCTAGACAACATCAATGCAGGAATATTGGCCCGGTTTACATAGGAGGCAACAAAAAAAGAGCAAAAGACAAGAGGGGGGAGAAAAAGATGGCCGCTGTTAAGCTGTTAGTCAAGAGAGCCAGATTTACCGTTTCTATTTCTACATTTTCCCTCTGCGGATCGATGGAGAAGTCGGTTCATTTTCTCCGACATCAATACTGCCAAGCCCGGTACAGTCCGCTCCCCTCCATCTGCCTTTCATCCTGGCCACACTGGAGCTGCTGGATGCTGGTGTGAGCCTGACGCTCGGGGTGACGGCTGCCCTCCCCGGCACAGGATCAGCTCAGACTCACCTAACCTCAGCCTGGTGGAGGAGGCAGGAGGAGGGGGGAAGAGAAAATAGCTGACCTCTGATGAGTGGTTCGGGGCGATGTCTGCTGCGTTTGTAGTCAGATGGTGGAACTTTGGAGGACCTTTTCCCACTTTTCGCGCAGCAGCAGGAAGCTAAATGTTGGCCGGCTGCTGCCTTAGCTGCCCTGGTGTCTGACTATGGAGGTGTTTCGGTGAAGAAGAATGCCTTCTTTAAGCACCTTGGGAGGAGCACCCAACCCCGGCTCAAACCTTTAAGCAGCAGGGAGAGACTGAGGAAAACTGGCCTGAGTCTCGGCGCTCAGAGGCAGCCCCAGCCGTCGTCTCAGCACCCTGACCTTTACACTTAGGGAGCAAGCTGGTCAAAGGCCCTGGACGAGTGAGACTGTTTGGCGGTCGGGGGAGGGGACTTGGCACGCAACTTTGAGAGTGTGGTCCAAGGTGCTCACAGGAAATCATGCCCCAGGACAGGAGCAATACACTCTGATCACATGACTTCTGTTTGATCCCTGCGCTCTGTTTTTATTCTTATTCCCCTTTTTTTTATCTCGTTTGATTCTGGGGCATATGTTCAGCCTGTGAAATCAATGTTTCTTTAATAAGTTTGAAGTGTGTTTTTGCTAAAGGTCAGAGAACGATCCACAAAAAAACAGATAGTAAAGGCAGCAGAAAAAACTAAATCCTACAGTGGTTCTACAGTATTGTTTAATCGTAAAACCTAACTGTGATCCTTGAGCAAATCAGAAAACACCAGGATACATCAATGCAGAAAGTTATCTGTAGTTAAACATGTATCATTATTCTAATTTACTGGTATTTTTGGGCTTTTTTAAAATAGCAAATGATTTAAAAAAGTAGTTAGGCCAATAAGATGCACAGCAGACACAATTTTTTCTGATAGTGAGCAGGTTGCAGCCTCGCCCCAACTTTCTTTGTCTCACGGTAGGTCAACCGAAAGTCAGGTTGAGTCAGCGTTTATCTGCCGCCAGCGGGCTTCAAATCTGTGCTTCAGAAACTGGTGAGTGACGTCACTGAAACTGCGTCGATGTTTAATAAATGTTAAGATGGCTTTATGTAGGACTGGGCGATAAAACGATATGATATATATCGAAAAATTAATTTCCCTCAATATCAATATAAAACATGGTCAATATGCTTTTCGATAGTTGGCATTCTGCCATGTTTTGGTAGACTATATGAATAGCCAATGAAAAGGGGAGTTGCCCTGGGTCCACTTTGCGCTGAACCAACTCGTGCTGAACTAGAACTAAGTAGCAAACAACTGTGTATTTGCAGGCTGCAACTATACGCAACCATAGCATTTTAACACGTGAAGCCGACAGCACTGACGGTGAGAAAAAAAGAAAATGAGTGCTACCTGCGGCTGAAATGCAGATGAAGTCTCAACAGATGATCAAAAACATTGACATGAAAATGTCGGTGGTGTGGAGGTATTTTAGTATTTTGAGGTTAGACATGAAGCAGAGTAATGTGCACTGAAAATTATATCGAGTACATGTTCTCGCAAAGTCAAATAATTTTCACCACCTGAAGCAGTGCCATGCGGCAGAGCACACGCAATGCAAAGGTAAAAACCCCAAGCGGGGAAAGGAGCCCATGGCGCCTGTGCAACCGAAACAGCCGACTGTTCAGTCTGCTTTCTCTAGCGCAACACCTTACGATGAAACGTCAAAGAATCAGAAAGACCTCGCAGATGCAGTAGCTTATTGCCGATAAGCACTGTGAAATTTCATTTTCACTGACTGATATGAAAAAAATATAGTGTGATAAACTTTTTCCCATATCGACCAGCCCTAGCTTGATGGGTCGAAAAATGGTTAATTTTCAGGCATGTTAAGACCTCCATTTTGTTACTATTTAGGCAAAAGAGAAAGAGAACAATAATCCAGTGAGGCTCTCTCCCTGTCTTGCATGCTTAGGCCTCAACAAAAATGGAAATGGGAAATAAATCTCTGAATTTTGTAACTCAACAAAAAAGGTGGGAGCACAATTTCTGCACCATTCTGCTAGTTTCTGCAGCTTCCTCCCAGTCAAGAATCCCATAATCCACCTTGTGTAAGCGCAGAGGCGTATGTGCAACATATTGCTCAGACTCTGACCCTGCTGCCTTCCTAATTAGGCCTAAGTGAAGTGTTGTTGTTGTCTTCCAGCCCCCCTGCCCTCACCTGCAGCTACCTGCTCAGACGTGGACTCCAGAACAAACTGCCAGCGCTGCCATTTGGGCTCCAGTGTGTTTCTGTCTGCATCCACGTTCCCATGTGGCCACCTGGACACAAACACACACACACATACTCACACACACACACACGCTAAGAGAGTCAGCCCCCACCTCCAGGCAAACAGATGTCCCCTTTAGCTAGCATGTCCACACAAACACACATCCCAGGCAACATGGATGTTCACAAAAGGCTGTGAAATGAAGTCTTCTGTCTGGCTCGGTTCACGCCGCAGCTAAATGTGTCCCACTTGAGATTTCTTCTTCAAATGTGACACAAAGCTTGAATCTTCTGAGTCTGATTTTTACTACACAGGGATGCACAATTACAAATCTGAGTTTCTCACATGCCAGCAAGATATTTTAATCTGACATATGTGGAGTCTCGCACCATCATATTAGTGTGGATGACTACACGTGGCTGGCAGAAGCATATTAAAGACGACAAAAACGTGTAAATGAAAGAAAAAACGTGCAGCATTTTTGCAGATGACCTCTTAGAAACCAGAAAAAAATGGCGCCAAAAATGCATCGCTTTTTCACGTCTGTGTTAGTCCAGCGGAATAGAGAAAAACTCAAATCCAGAAATTTATAAGAGAGAGTCTCTTTGAGGGTTCCTGTGAAAAAAAATGCATAATATTCTTCTTGCATCCGAAAATGAAGTCAAAAAACTTGCCTTCAAAAACTGTATGCATCTATATTCATATACACACATTTCTGCTGTTTCTACCCCTCTTATACACACACGGAGTCACACTTATTCAGCCAACCCCCCTTCATTTGTGATTTTGCCATTACCAAGGGTTTTATGTATGTGTGAAAGAGAGGGGGACTGCATGCAGTGCATTTGTAAGAGAGGCTCGACCTGACAAATGTATTCGGCTCCCAGTAGCACCGCTGAGCCCCAAAATTCATGTAAAACACCGGTAACTCCCGGTGCTTTTTAAAAAGGGATCGGCTGATAAAGGATAATGATGGAGATTTCGGCTTGATTATGGGAGCCCATCCCCATCAAATATTCCATTCCCTTTTTTCACATTCGAGCCTCATGATGGAAAAAAGGAAGAAAAAAAAAATCAGACCAATGTACCTGGAGCTTCAGGCCTGAACAAGAGACAGAAAAGAGACAGAGACAGAGTGCTCATGGAGACAGAGGAGATAGGGACAGAAGAAGGGGACATATATTTTTCAAACAAATCTGTATAATTGCATAGAAATATTCATGAGTGGTTTAGCATTGTTCATATCTTTAAGCACTAAAAATTGCAATCTGTGATCTAGACAAGCAGCAAACAGCCACTGACGATCAACATTCTGATGCATTTTTCTCAATTTTCTCTTGCTATTTCTGTAAAATTTGATGTATAAGAAACTCTAACAATTTTATATGTAAAAAAAAAAATAGGCAGCATTTATACAAACAAGTCCAAATACTACACAAGAGGGAAGAGTCCACCCCTTCCTGCATGCTAGCTTTGTCATGGGCATGCTCGATAATGACAGTCATCGTAACCTTCCATCACCCATTATCAGAATGTGACACTGAAATTTCACCCCTTCAGGAAGTCTTATAATGCTGTTCGTGTTGTTACTATAACAAAAAAAGACAAAATGGGTTCAACACAATAACATGAATGTGCAGTCTCGGCATTTAAACTACTGTCCCCTCAGTTTTCTGCGCTCACACTTGGTTTTTCTATCAGGTGTAAATGTCCTGTCATTTCGCCTTTGGCAGTCCTGATAGGTAAAGTTAGCCAGTGTGTCCCCATTTGTCAGTGTGAACTTGTTCGAGTACATCCTTAGACCTGAACAAGAAGTCAATTCACATATTCAGAGAGATCATTGCCAGTTCTTTAATATAATCTAAAGACAACTTGCTGGTGCTGGTTAAAAGACTATTGGGCCTTCAGATAAGCCCCACCCACCAAAATACATTGTACTGTGTTCGGGTGCTCCATTTACTCTTGGATCCCAATCTATCTCATTTAAATCTGATGATTTAATTTTAAAACATTCAATACAGTTATTCTGTCTTTGGTATTTTTTTTTTCTTTATGAAAACTAAAAATGTCTTTAGACAGTCTTGTGCAAAAACTCAAATATGTTGTTCTTTATTGGGACCAATTCAGTAAATTATGGATTTTATGGTTTGCTAAACTGCAGCTCAACCTGGTCAAATTATAACGAGGAATAAGTTGGATAAAAACTGTTACATCATACTGTGCTGTATTTACTATGAATCAGTTTAAAATTGCAAATTATTCCATTTCAAATGAAATATGCATTCAAGTGTCAAGATTGAACAAAACAAAAATCTGTAATCAGAACTAAATAGGCAAATCAAATCAATAGATTTTGCAAATGTTTATCCACAGTAGCGTCCAGAAGTAGCTGAAACCTCATCTGTGATTTTTTTTAATGTGATTTTACTTCACGTGTCCTGAAACATTCAGAAAATGTTGATACCTGAATTGATTGACAATGAACTTGGCCTCCCTCTGCTAGTCACCAACCATCAAACTCATCGACAGGACCTGCCAACTTTTCAAGTTTTGAGGTAAAAGAAGTCCTGCTCTCTGGTATGTGAAGGTGAAAAAAAGGAGACGGCAAAGGAGAGGAGGTGTGAAGGAGAATAGAAAGTGGAGGTCAAAAACAAGTCAAGGCGACCATCTTCTTTTATTTCCCTCTAAGCAATTTAGAGCGACACAAATGTCTGCTTCAGGGAACCTATTGGATTCATGTTGATAACCTGTGAGATAAATATGCTAAAACATTCGCCTGTGAGAAGGAGAGGGTGAGAGGAAACAAGGAGAGGGCGAGGGAGAGAGAAGGAGGTGCAACAGGCACGCACATAATCAGAAGTTGCTGGTAATGTGCAGGCATTCACCCATTGGACGAACATCTTTCACTTTATTAGCATGACAAAGAACACAATCATTTTGGATATGCCTGAATGCCGTTTTCATTAACTTCCCAATGATTTATTAACAAAAGTGTCAGGAATGCTGTGAAAGCTGCAGGCCTGGGCCAAAACCTGAAAAAAATAAAAAAGGAAGCTGAGCAGGAAACAGAGAGAAAATAATGTAAACCAAATAAAGAAATGTCATCTTTACAAATGAATAAAGAGAGAAAAGGAGAGAGAGGGAGGATGACAGGGGAATAAGGGGTTAAAAGGTAGACAGTTTTATAACAGCAGAGCCCATTTTAAATGTAAAGTATATCCAGTTAATTATGACATTCATTAGGTTTTAACACAGCACATTCAAACTGAGACTCCCAGCTGGGAAACGTTCTCCACTCGGCTAATAGGGAATTCCATCAGCCATAGAGGAGAATGAGCCTCATATGGTTTTATATGCTGCTTCACAGAGTCTGCACGAGAGGGGGGAAAAAACGACAGCAGCAGCAACAGAGAAGAAGAGGAGGAAGAGTTGAGACCGGGTTCTGACCTTCACACCGAGGCTACAGCTTGACCTCTTACACCAAACATGATGATTTAATCTATCCTCTCAGTTCACATGACACCTAACAGAAAATGTTTATCATCAAATTATGATGTTTGCTAGCATTACCAACTTTGAACGTCGCAGGGAGTTCATTCATGTTCTTTCTTTTTAACACTCTGTGATACAGACAAACAAGGCAGCATCTGCTCAAAGTCTGTCTGCGTCTATTATGTTTTCAAAGGTGCAATGTGTAGAAATAGGTACATTTAGTAACGACTAAAATGCCCCCTTGCTCACCCTTTCTGCTTGGACTGTACCAGTTACATTCAAGGTCAAGAAGCAAGAATAGTATCATCCTCCATTTGGCAAATATTTACTGATCAATAACATAAATCAAAACGATCAACAACAACCACTTTTCTTCTCCTTTGACAAACGATTAGCGCATTTTTGACTACATCCTAAAATGTGCAGGTCGCGAGTTTGTTCATTCTGTACTACTGTAGAAATATGGTACAAGACGGTGGCCTCTGTGTAAGGAGACCCAACCCAGTTTAGATACACAGTAAAAGGCTCATTTCACATCATTACAATGTTGAAGTATGAGAAATTCCTCAAGTGTCAACTTCAGGCAAAAGCCAATAACACCCAGTTATAGTACAAGTTAAAATGACCCAAACTTAGCGTGATTACCCTCCCTCATTTGTTTATTTCTAATCACTGCACAGGGGTCAATTTCCATCATTTATTTTAGTCATTTAAAATCTCATCAGTTTGACTGAGAGATTTACATTTGGCTTAAACAGCCACTTTCTCTAGCAAGTGGGGTAAATTGTATCTTAAATTCAAGAAAGAGATTCATACTCTGCTAAGATGAACACCAAGGCAATGAGACAGAGAGTCAAGTACATAATAGAGCCCAGTGGTTAAACAACACATTGAGACTGAGATACAGAACATGCAGAGGAGGGCGGTTGGAACATGTGGCAGTGACAAGCATATTTTGAAATGTATTAAATACTGATATTGTTTTAGAAAGAGTCATACAGTGATAGTGTGTAAGCAATTGATTTATTTACATAAAATGGAAGGGGACAAAGAAGAAGAAGAAGCACCTACTAGTTAGCTAACTGTAGCAGCCCTTGAAAAGATAGTAGGACACTGTGACTGTAGTTTTAACTTTATTGTAAATCCAAAATACAACATAAGAGCTTGTGCCTTTTCCATAGGTTCCAATAAACTAAACATTTATTCTTTCTAACTGTACCTCAGCTGTTTCCATTCACTTAAATTACCTATGATCAACCTGGAATAGAATTTAACTATAAATTTCAAAATAAAAGCATGTTTTTACAATGCAAGAATAAAAGCTATAAATATTGCAATAATATTTTTATTGTGGTATTCTATTGCTACTATATGAGGTGACTTCTGTGGAAGGAGACCCACTCCTGTACATGCAGCAGCCCTAATTCAGACCTTTATCCCTCCTCAAAGCCCCCTTTCTAGATGAAATTCCTTTAACAACACAACAGAAAAGCAGTCAAGTGTCCTCTTCTTTTAAATTCTTAAGGCCTTCTTGTCGTTGGGATCCGGAATAGGATTGAAATGATATTTTTTTTCTTCTATGGCAAAGACAACTCTGTGCAAAAATGCTGATAATTCCACAACCAGACCAAGATTTTCCAAACAGTGATCCCTGTCCCAAGTCAAACAAGAAATGAAGGTCTCACAAAACTTCAAATTTGACTACCACCATCTAAATATTGGGCACAATGGCATTGGCACACATCTTTAAAAACAGGATCTTGGTTTAAAAATCAGCAAACCAGACCTTTCATACACATTCACGCCAAGAACAAGGAAACTGGAGCCGAGAACTTCAGCAGCTCTCACTTGAAAAAACTGATCACTGCTCTCCGTGTTAGTGACCGTACAGTGTGAGTGAGTTATGAGCAGTGAGAACTATAAATGAGTCACAGACCTGTTTCACTTGGACTTCTATTTTATCATGGTATGCATTTATGAGGACATTTTTCATTGAGGTTCTTGGCTGCGAAAATGCAACAGCTCATTTCAGTATCCTAAAGGCCTTCCTGGGAGTCCCCGTAACCACCATCACCCACAACATAAACAGCAACAATGGAAAGAAGGAAACTTGACTCAAAGGAGACAAGTGCTTTAAAAGATCGAGCTCCTTTCCGGCCGAGCTGATGGACGACTCTCCCCTTCACAGTCCCTCTGAAAAAACAGCCAATGAAAATAAGCTCAACAGTGCAATTTAGAGAGCCTTATAAATCAATCCTGGTGAGTACACATATTTCCGTGAGGGGAGAATTTATATGTTTAATTACCGAGCGCAGGTGCCGGGCCCTGGCTTTACTCATTACAGTAAGATATATGAACGGCAGCGAGGGCCTGGATAGCGCAGGACAAAAGGGAGGACAAAGTAATTAGCCGGCTCTTATTTAATGGGACCCTTCCTCAAGTCATTCCCGACTCCCGTCGCGGCTCCTTGTCCATATGCTTCAATTCAAAAGTCATTTCATAAAGGACCACTGGTGGCAGGTAGCACAGCGGCAATTAACATTGGCGCAGAATGGAATCGGCGGGGATTGAAAATGAAGTGTTAAACACTGTGTAATATTTGATTGTCCGGCTTTTCTAACCACAGTCATCCCCCCTCCCCTCTCTCCCTCCTTCTTCCCTCTCGTCCCTCTTAGATGGATTTTCCCGGAGAGACGGAGAGCCAAGCGCTGGGATTCCCCGCTGAGTGGAACTGTGCTGCAAATGCCTTTGGCCACAGAGTGGCCGAGGTTGGTTTTGGCCCCGTTTGTGTGTGTGTATTTGGCCGAAGTGTGTGTTTATCCTCTCATGGCCTGTAAGTGGACTTGGCGGTGGATTCAGTTTTGGCTATCCTGAGCCACTGAGAGTATGGGAGTGTAAGTGTGTGTTTGTTTGGCCCAGTGGCACCTGTACTGTGTGTAAAGGCTACTATAGACACTAGCCACTGCATATCCAGTGTGCCAAGCCCAGGCCTGTGCCATCTTACCTCAAGGACTCTGGACCTGTACCAAACAGCAATGTGCCAAAGAGAGGCGCCGACTGCCCAGAGGAGGGGGTTGACTCTGCTTCTTCAACAGCATGTTCATTTAAGTACTTCAAAAGTCTGTACAAAGTCACAAATCTCAAAAATATAGGCTATATGATATATATATATATATTTAAAATTTATTTAATAAAAACTGTGTTTCACTGTGCTTCTGTTGGTCTATAACAGATGCAGGAGCTTTAATATGATGGGTGAACATACAGGATTGTTCAACTGCTTTAATGTCAGATGATTAGTCGTAATAAAGGCAAAACACATCTTCAAAAACACCAACAATGCCCTGACACAAAGTACTGAGGTTGTTCTTGTCTGCTACCATGGACAATGACATCAAACTACAGTTACAGCATTTTTTACATTTGATGCCTCATTCCTACTTGATATTTGCAGCTGATGTCCACTGATCCATAAATAAACCTATCAAGACTCTGGGGCAGATGCAAGGACATGCATTTATTTACAGATAGATAGAAACTGGCTAATTTTGCCCAAGTCATGCCATCCAGTTGTTTGTAATATAAGGTCCTGATGTTGGGTTTTGACCTCTTGGTTGATCATGTTTGTGGGATTTTCTTTTATTTCCTATTTG
Organism: Xyrichtys novacula; assembly: GCA_962446985.1. Lineage (NCBI taxonomy): Eukaryota > Metazoa > Chordata > Actinopteri > Labriformes > Labridae > Xyrichtys > Xyrichtys novacula. Next base: position 15,730,121 of record OY660874.1, on the reverse strand, counting down.
TATTGAGGTTTCTTTAAAGTCATCATTTCATCTATCCTGACCTCACTTCCACATTTACCTGTATCATGTCATGTCAGCCATGTAAAGGGGATTATTTGTTAAAGCTGTTAAAACTAACAACTGAGCCACTGATAAGGTGATAGGGTAAAGGTGCACTGTCTAGTTATCTAAAAAAAAATCCAAAACCCCACTCTTACATGGTAAGATGGATCACAGACAGCTTGAGCAAGATCATTAGGCATTTGCAGATCTGAGGTATTCTGTGGATTCCAGATACAATGTATTTAGATTAAACCTTGATTTGGATTTGGATTGTGGGGACCCATTTCCATTGCAGCAGGGGGGGACGACTCATTGGATAAAACAAAATTTCCTATAGGACTGACTTCTGATTGAGTCCTCTCATGCATGGAAAGAGCCTATCCTCACTATAATGGTAGTGGGGCCAATTCCTTATCCCAGTATGATTGGTGCATGTCACCCCCAAAAAAATAAAAAAATAAATAGTCATACTGTTTTAAATCAGCATTGAAGCTATTAAGTCCACTGGGGTTGCAGAAATAAACACAAACTAAAAGTTTTTTTTTCCGAAAAGCCTCGAGTAGATCATAATGTTAGACAATCTCAAAACACAATCATTGCAAGGTTAAAAAAATGAAAACTAAATGTTAACACAACTTGAGTGTCCAGGGAAAGACAGTAATCCAGCACAGACCTCCCATCATCTACTCTGTCCAATAAACTGCAAATCAAATCCACAGAGGACAGGCTTCACAGTCTCCGTTTCACTTTCCACACTCAGCATTCATGTTGAGTCAGTCCAGCCAGCCTGGGGGCGTTGTTTGGCCAACACTGAACCAGGGTATCCCTCACTGGACACCACTTGGCTGCTCCTGACCTCTGTGTACACGCCGTCTGGCCACAGGCTTGCAGCAATTGGCAGGCCGGCTCAGACTCTGGCACATGCCCACTCTGAGTTCATAGCTTTTGACCCGTGTGTGGAGGGGATGTGTTTGGCTCATAGTCGGACATATAAACATTAGAGTTTAGCCGTGGGCCAGTTTGGCCCAAGCAGCCGTGTTTAACAGGCTGACACTGGTTGAAATAAAACACCTGATGTTCTCAATCTGTCTCAGAGCCAGTAACACTGCCACTGTCCTTTGGCAGTGTGGGCACACAGAACACACCCTGTGGATAGAAACATTAAGTGATAGTAATATACTCTGAGTGCATCCATGAAAACAAGCTAATGCTGCCCAAAGTGCTTCATAGTCGACTCCGTAATGAAGAAACTCCAGTGAAGCATTACATGGTCCTTTGAGAGTTGACGCTTTTGACTCGAGCACATTTTTTTTTGAGACATTTTTGCCTTTAACCCAAACTAAAAAGGCAGAGACAGAGTTTCAAAATCCTTTATTTTAGAAGAGATGAAATTGGAAATGTCAGCTTTGTAATTTAGTGAGGGCAAGAGTGACCGAGCTTTCCAAAACAATACTGTATTACTGCTCAAGGAAAAATTTTTCTGTTGCCTCTAAAGATCTCAGACCAGTAGTTTAAAATGTTCATAGTGATTGTAGGGTTGTCACAATACTAAAATTTCAAACTCAATATCGATACCCAGGAAAATACTTGATACTCTATACCAATTTTAAAACTGTGGGAATAAAAAATGACACTTTAAAAGGCATAAAAAATATTTTTATTAACATGAACAACAGAAGGGCCAATAAATAATCAATCAAATAAAATTATTAAATAATCAGAAAATAAAAAATAGAAAAAAATAGAAAAACAAGACAATCACTTTTTCACTTGGATCCCAGGTTTCTCCACTGTGTAAATGGGAGAATGGTCCTCACATATATACTCTGCTACAGCTCTGTTTATTTTGACAGCTTCAGGAGACTTTGGGGTCATACTTTCTCTGTTTTTCAAATAGCAGTGAAAGAGTAGGCTGCGGTTTCTTCGGTTTAGTTGCAGGTGGACTTCTCTCTGCATCTTTAAGAGAAGACAACACGTTTGAGTTACGTTAGCGAGCTGATAGCAGCGGGCCCGCGGCTAATGGCTAATAACAAAACAAACATCATTCACTGAGCACCGCGGCTACCGTGGATTACAGTGAAGCGCTAGCCACAGCTAATCACAAAAGAACCAACATTTACTGAGCATAAAGCCGACCGTGGCTACCGCAGATTACTGCTAGCCACCAGCCAGACTAACATCATTAATCAGTTTAATACATTAAGGTCATGGATGAACAGGAGCTTTACTAACCTGCTGGAATTCATCATGAAGGCCAGGATGCCGGTCCTTGAGGTGTTTTGCAAAATCCGTCGCGCTACTAGACTTTGTGCCATACTGCCAAACTTAGCAGCGGTAAAACGCGGGACAGCAAACGGGGTCGCAGTGAGTGCTCTCCCTCTCTCTACTCTGACGGCGAGGTCCATAATAGTGTGCAATGACGTGTAATCAGTCTCTCATGTCATGCGCAGTGTAAATGCACAGCGATCATGTGAATTGAACATTTTCTTGAGCTAGCAGCAATTTTAAACTGCATTCTTTGAAGCATAACAAACTATATAAGTCAATACAGTCACTTGACAACATGCATTGGTAAAATGATGAGACAAAGCTAGATTTCATTGTAAAAGTGATGGCGATCAGGAGATGATGATCTGCTAGTCTAGTACCACAGCCTGAGACAGAGTGACACACACTGTATCATATTCCAACTGGAGGGGTTACAAAGTAATAGAAACAGAGAAGTGAATCTTTACTGCGGGTAACAAACTTTGAATGTCAGCGAGCATGACGGCCACTGGCTCAGAGAGACAGAGAGAGAGAGATGGAGGCAGAGCTGGCACAGATCCCTACCTGGTTGAGAGGGTTTGGCACTCCTCCAGTCAGTGTGCCACCCTGGCTGCCGTCTCTCCTCCCAGCGTCCCGCCCAGCTTCTGTGTCCCATTTCCAGTCTCACTGGGGACACAACCAGAACAGCACTGGAAAGAGACAAGATGAGGATTGTCAGTAAGCAGGTAAAACTGTGATAATCAGAGAAAAGGAAGGCCATTTAGGCCCTGAAACTCTGTCAGGTGTTCATATTTCTCTACCGACATCATTCTGACCAATTACTGAATAAGATTTAGTAGAAATACTGAGGGAATGATTCCTCAAAATCAACGGCTTTCTAGGACTTTATCTTATTAGAAAAGCAGACTTCAGTTGTATTTATAAAGAAAAAGCACCCTGCCTGATCCATTTTCCTCATGAGAAATATCTGAGTAACTAAAAAAAGTGAGTCAGCCTCCTTGACAAGAAGTAGTGAAGCTTATTTGTCTGAGTAAGTCCAAAAAAAAAAAAAAACAGACGGCAGCTTTGTTTCCATTAAAGTGGAAGTGCAAGTGTTCATCAAAGCTCTGAGAGTTTGCCAAGTAAAATGTGAAGCTTGTGTTTTTCCCTCAGCTAAAATAAGGAGAACATTCAAATGAAAGGAAGTGGATTGTTTTTAAAATAATTGTCTCCTTATCCATATAAACCCCACTGTTTTATAAACTGTGTCAAACTGCAGTTAATGAGGATATTAGACAATTAAATCAAGGATACATGGATAGTTTTATTTAGCATTTTGGTATCAGAGTGAATTTCTGAGCAAATTATTAAACTGGAAGTATTTTCTGTGCCATCAGTGAAAAAGTCTCGAGTTAAGCAGTGCGAGAGCAGAGCAGGGCTTTGAGTGAGTCAAACAAACAGCGCTGCAGAAGGACAAGAGTTTAAGTCCTGTTTGAGAGCAAAACTCATGGCAGAATCATATTTACTGAAATAACAGAAATGAATCATGCACAGCGTCAAATAACACATAAAATAGTTTAAGGTCTTCTTTTCAGTCCTGTCAATAATAAAGCTTTTTCAAATGGCACCCCTGCAAACCAAGTATTCTCGTGTAATTTTTGGATTTACAGCATTTCCCTTATGCAGTTGCTTTCTGGTTTTGCGTCATTTGCAGCACAAGTGATATCAATGCATTTTTTCAGCTTTTTGCATCCTGTCTTTGTCGTTTGAAGCACATTATTCTGCAGCATAAACTGTTCGACACCCTGTCTGCACTTATCCTTGTCTGCCATTGAAGGGCCTTCCTTTAAGAAGACAGCCCCATTGGTGGCCCAGAGCCGGTCCGACTTTGAGACTCCTTATATAACCTTAAATAAAAGAATCATCCACAGTCATAACAAAAAGAATTATCAGGTATAGAGACCAACATGTTTTTATTGCACCAGGCTGTAAACATGTTTAATTTTGCTGTAAATGTGGGCTTTCATATTCCCGGCTCCGATGGGAATTCCTTGGATTTTTGGAGCAATCCCCCAGTGGACACTTACGTCTTCATTTTTTAAAATGTATTATTTATGATATATACTCGACCCCCTTTGAACCATTTAGGATGGATTCATAACCTCCGTTTGTTGGACATTGTACAGTTTATTGTTCTCCAAGTCCAAACTGAGTTGGAAACAAAAGCTTTTTGGTATTCTGTACCTTTTTTCATTGAGCAATCTACTGCAAAACCTAGGAAGCCTGAACATATTTAAACCTGTTGTTTAACGTCTGAAGGCCAGGCTGTCTGGATGCACCAGTTTTAGCTGACCACTATTCCAGACTTTAGCTTTACTGAAAGCATGTGATTGCTTTGTTGTGGGTATATGTTTTTACTAATAATAACTTTATTTATATAGCACCTTTAAAAACAGAAATTTACAAAGTGCTTTGACAGACAAAGCAGAGTAAATAACAATTATGGGAGCATAGAAGAAATAAATCATAAGTCACAGAACAGGCATTAAGATTTCCAGTAAAAAGAAAGGGAAAGTGAAAAGGTAAAAGGATAAAGACATCAAATCACAATAAAAACAGATTAGAAGATAAGGGGTTGTGACCATGTGAACACGGTCAACTGTGTCAAAAGCTGCACTTGAATCCAGAAGAATTAAAACTGAGCTCTCTTCTCTGTCAGAAGCTAAAAGAAGATTGTTTGTGACTTTGAGGAGGGCGGTTTAACCACATAGCAATACCGTATTCTTAAGCATGCAGCCCACAGTATCAGATCAGCTATATGGGTAAACAGTTTATAAAAGAAAGCTGAAGTAAAGGAAAATATAACCTCAGGGACATAAGGAAGACAAGTAGATACTTAGTGTTCTTGGCAGCTTTGATAACAAAGGATGGCATACATGTAGAGCTAACATTGTTCTAACATTGGAGACTTTCTCTACTCGTACATCCTCACTCTTTTCTTTTTCAGCTTGTACAATTTCATACTGTGACACATTACATAAAGTCTTTTATCTGTTGTAGAAGAAAAAGCAGGTACCTTGACATGAAGGTTTTTTAAACATGTGCCCTTATTACTTCCATTTTTTTAGTTCATCAACTTCTGAACCAAAGTCTAACGTTAAACTTTTTTATTTTCTTCATACTTCACTAAGCAGCTAGAAATTTTGCTCACAGGTGGTTAGACACATTCTTTACAAGGTGCTCTGTGGTTGTCATATTGACACGTTTTTTTTTAAAAGGAAGAGGTGCTGTAATTAATTAAAGGTCTTGGGTTACAAAAGGTCCGGAATTATGTTGTTATGTGAAAATATGACAATGTGCTGAGGCTACGCAATGACTTACACTTCCATAAAAAAGTTCACCCCTTTATAAAAACACATCTACAGAAGTTGACAAAAGGAACAAAAACTGGCATAAAATGAATATAACATGATGGAGAGTTTGTACAAAAACTCAAAAGTTTATTCAAGACCTTGTCAAGTTGTAAAGTCTTTTGGAAGTAATTTCAGGAAAGTTTTAAGAATCGAAGCACAGATGGTTCCATCAAAGGCATCATGAAGCCGTAAATACACTTACTCTTCGTCTTCAATAATTAACTGCCTGTTAACAATGAATCTTTGTGAAGAACAATGAGAAGGTCAAACATAAAGCATCAGACAGCGTGGACTAAGATGGTTTTTAATGTTGGAGGAGGAATAATGATGTTTTGAAACTTGTGTTCTATCGTTTTTCATTATTATTTTTTAATTAAGTGACTTAAAGGGAAACTTCTGTATTCTTCAACTTGGGGCCTATTTTCCATATGTTTATGTGTGCTTGGCTGATGGGGAGAACAATTTCTGAGGCTTTCCAGTATTTAGGGACAGTGGAGCATCCAGCAGCTGAGAAACAAGTTAAAACATAGTTTGATTGTGCATTGCTAACCCTCGTCCACTACAAGTGCCTTATTTCACCAAAACAAGTCTTCAGACGTGGTCACACAATGTTGTATGTCCAAGGTATCAAAACTGGACACCAGTGGCGGCTGCTGGTCTTTCAAGGAGGGGAAGCTCATTTTTCCCCATCCACATTGTAATTGTGTTTGTTCATTTGAATGTAAATTCTACCCTTTGTTAATTTTTGAGAAAATGATCTGTGACCCTGTCTTGACAGAAGAGAAACACAACGCTAGTCATTTTTAACAAAGTCGCTGGGGATCGGTAAAGTCTCCGGATCAGTTCAGAACAACGCAATGAAATCTTGGAAAATGCTCCGGTGGACGCTTATACTTTAAGGTCGCTGACTGGCTCATTTTGCTGTCAACCAAAAAGGGATTCCGCCTCAAACAGATCATCCACTCATCATGCAAAAGCCAAGTGGCCAGGCCAGCCCACTGCCCCATAGGCCCCAAGAGAAGCTGAGCCTCCGATGGGCGGGACAAAGCCCAGCATTTATCCAATGACTGTCCAGTTTCGCACAGTGAAACAACCCACTCTTCACCTCCCTATTAAAGTCAGTAGATGTTCAGCGTCCAACTGTGTAAAACACTATGGCGCAGCAGGGATTAATGAGAAGGAAGTCGTGTCGGTTACCTGTGATAAGTAACTGATTCTGAACAAAAGATGAACCCGTTCTAGCGCATATTTAGTCAATGAAATGTACACACAGCAGTACACATTTCACCCCCCTTTTTTGTTTTACATTTTAGGGGACGCCGAGCTTCCCTTGCAGTCTTAGAGCAAGTTTCTGCTGAAAACAAGTTCCACTCATCCTCTAAATGTTGACATTCTCTTTCTCTCGCCTTGTTGACCCATTGATTTGTAGGAGCTCTTCATCAGTTGATCATCGCATTCAAAGAAGTCACCCATGTCAGAATGATCCTCATTCACCAACAAGGTTTGGTTGTTCATGAACCAGCACCAGTGGGAAGTGAGGGAAACCTTTGCCAGTCCATTCTCAGGACATGCTACAACAATCTGAGCCTGTCAGCGGTCAGATAAAGCACTTATGGTAGACACTGTTTAACGATGCAGGATACGTTTTTAGCTCCATTTCATGGGTGCTCCACTTTGCCTCAATACTGGACCAATTTCAGAAATTGTTCTCCCCATCAGTCAAACACACACAAAAACATGGGAAATAGGACCCAGGTTGAAAAATACCAAAGTTCCCCTTTAGGGTGTTACTTGGCGCTGCAGCTGTTGTGCCTCAAAAGTAAAAGCATGCAGAAAGAAAAACTCTGCCCTGCTCACTCCTCTTGACAGTGAAGCTACAGTAGCCTTCAAGGACAAGAAGCACCTGTGATGCATGATAAGTATGACCCTCCATTTGTCAAGTTTTTACTATCTAAAACTTCTGTCTATACAAATCCTCTCTACCACTCTCATTCAACCTCTGTCCTCATCCTTGTGTTCTAACCAGTGCACTTCATGCTGCCATTCACCAAATACAAAAGCGTGTGCCTGTTCAAAGTCTGTCTGTTCGGTGTTACTGTAGCAACATGGTGGTGGAAGATGGCAGCCTCCTTGAACAAGAGTCCTTATGAAGTTATCAAAGTCTTGTTTTTGGGAAAACTGACTTCCTCAGACCAGGCATAGAAAACCTTTTTTTTTTTGTGGTCCAATGTTTGACAGGAAAATCACAAATGAGAGGCACAAAAATTGTACATGGATGATGAGCGAAAAAAAAAAAAAGAGAGGGATGTTGAGGAGAATCAGGGGGAAGAGAAAAAAGAAGAGGGAGACAGAGTTAAGGGGGGTAAAGCTCAGGAGGAGGAGCGATGAATTCCCAAAACTAATCTGAGTATAATCAGGGCACTGCCCCAGTGTCCTAACCCCGTCTACACACACACACACACACACTAGAGCACATCTGCCTACCCATAACCCCCAATGTGTGGGCGGTGGTGTTCCCATGACCCACTTAACACATCTGGGTCAGCTGTATTCAACCACCAGCACACACACACACACACACACACTGAAGCTGAGCCAGGTAAAAACACACACACATACAGACACGCACACAACACATAGGTTCATATAAGGCAGACATGCTCCAGCACTCTAATGGAAACATCAAGTCTTTTTTACTTCTCATTATGATAAAAGCTCTGTATTAGTGACACAGGCTACCATGTGATAAACTGAACCATTGTTCCACATCCACCTCAGGACACCCAGAGTTCAGCAGTCGTAGTTTTCCTGAGTGTTTACCCAGGATGAAATACCATCAGGCTCTTCTGAAAGGCCCAGCTCGGGCTGGAGCAGGGGCCGTATACTCTTCCCACTTCAGCGTATATAAAGAGCACTGTGAGATGAACACCTTGGAGAGCCAGAAAGGTCATCGCGCTAGTTGTAGCTGGATGTAAACTAGCAAGTTTTTTTGGCGCGGTGGGGCCTTTTTGCAGAGGCAGGAAGCGAGAAAAGGGCACATGAAGAGAGCGGTTAGGCTCTTTAAACGCAGGGGTAGTACTGGCTGTATCGCTTCCAAAAATAAAAAAGAAAGAATGAAAAAAAAACTTTTGAAGTGTGTTTGTGTTTGAGGCGAGGGAGCAAAGGTGTGCTTTAGAGTTTGAGGCAAAAGGCAGGAGTATCTTCAGCGTGTGTGTGTGTGTGTGTGTGTGTGTGTGTGTGTGTGTGTGTGTGTGTGTGTGTGTGTGTGTGTGTGTGTGTGTGTGTGTGTGTGTGTGTGTGTGTGTGTGTGGAGGTCCCTTATGCCAGTTTTAAAAACCATCCGTAGCCCAGGTAAATGGCATGCTGTCCTCTGCACATGCCCGGTGGCTTTCTCTTTCTCTTCACAGGGAAGAGTTCAGAGGGCCAGTTAGCACCGTTCACAGCGGACCCTGAGGCTCTCCTCGTACACACACATACACAAACACACATATACACACACATACACACAGAGGCTGAAATTTACACACAAATACTCCTCTGTGTACACACATGCAGCGTACACGGGGCCAAAAACACATTCACACATGCTCAGAGGCTCGCGTAAATTCATGCAGCAGCAGTCAGTCAAACAAACACACATGCAGACACGCACACAGACACACACACATTCTCACACACAGTTAGCCTGTGGCTAGAGTGTTCAAACAGGCGTGATATTGAAATCCAGCAGTAGGGAGAACAGTGGGTTTTGCTGAGGTCCATAGCAGGTTATTGATCAAGGTTAGTTTACTGTGAAAACTCTGCCTGTGGCCAAGGGCCATTCACACCAGTGGTGTGTGCGTGTATTTGTGTGTGTGTGAGTGTAGGAAGTCTTTGTATACAGACACAGGAGTGCAGATGTAGAGAGAGTGTGTAGGTGCATGTGTCTAAGCTGGAGAGTATTTTCGCACTGACATATACTGTAAGTTTATGAATAGACAGCAGCAGTGCTGTTGTTGTGCATGTTTTCTGAAGCTGTTTCAGTCCTTCAATCAGGTTTGTTTCATTTCTCTCATGACTGAGCTCCTTCTCTGTTCCTTCAGAAAAAAAAAGGTAAACGTGTGGACGGGAAAAACACAGTTAAACCGCCAGAGAAACAGCTTCATCATTACAACAACACTCACACTGATGCTCTGGTATATGTTCCAATTTTAAAGGTAGACTGTGGAGCATTTAACAGAAATTCACAAAACAGACTCGGAGTTAGTTTTGTTAGATCTTACTGCGTAATCTAATGTTATTTGATCAGTAAAAATATGACTCCATTTCATGTACAGCTTTCCACGCCAGGGATGCTTTTCTTACGTTTCTTTTTTGAGCATTAGTCTTTTCAGGAAACAATCTTTTTGCTGGAAACTTCTGTAAGAGCTTTCCAACTGGCTGTGAGAAAGAGTAAAATTATTTATGATACTTCAATAAAAAAAATGAAAAAAACTGACTTAATTTGCTAAATACCTGTCTTCAAAAAGTTCTCTACAACGTATGCCTGAACTTCTATTAAGTTCTCGGAGCCAAAAGTTCCGGTTACTTTTGGTTGAAATGCATCAATAAATAAATAATAGCATTGATATCAAAGTAATATACATAAAACAGGTACATTTGTGATCTTAATTCTGGTTGTTTGCCTCAAGAGGATTACCTGCCAAAGGCTGATGTGTTTCCAACACCCAATCTGCCATAACACTGTTTATATCTCACAAAGCACAGAGGCAATTTTGCACCAATGTGTAAGAAAAGATTACCGACTCCAATAAAAGATATAATTTAATGTTGAGCAGACATTCAATCATGGGCTCACGTTGCTATAACAAGTCTCAGTGAAGTCTTTTTGAGCCGTTAGTCGACTCTGGAGTTCAGATGTGAGCTTTACAAGCTCATAGAGGTTCTCCATCACTGCTGGTGTGGGACTACTGGAGGTTTTTTTTCCATATACTGTAAAACTACAAAACTTGGCTGCTTCTCCGCTAATCCTTCTGACATACTTTACACACACACACACACAGATAATAATAAAAAAAACACTTACACGCACAAGTGTGGACATCTCTCCAGTGCTAACAAAAGCAGATGTATGAAATGTGTCTGTTCCTCTATTCAGGGTCTCGGAGGCGTGGCATCAAACGACCTTCACATGGAGATCGAGCGCTAACACACACACTCACACCTACATATACACATCCATAAACAAGTGCTTAAAGTTTACCACAGACACAAAGTCCTCTTTGAGTCCAACTGGAGCACACATCCACTCACAACCTCATACATACACATGCATTGTGCTTCACAGGAACGCATATATGTATGCGGGCTGCTATTTATTCATGAAATGGCAGAGAGATGTCAAAGCAGCAAAAAGTTGCGGCCTCTTCCATCTCTCCTTTTTTTCACTCCCTCTTTTCTCTCTTTCTCTCTCCTTTTAACACCCTGTTGCCCATCGATTCAAAAGTGCTTGAATACATTGTACTGTATAGCAAAGCCACTGTGATGCATTGTTCTCATGCTTGAATGTATGGGAATATATTTGCATCAATGCCTGCACTCATCCTTACAGCCAGTTTGTAGTTTTCCAGTCAGCTAAAACAGCCTGTGATGTCCCACTGACTCTCGGTGAGATACGCACCCTGAGTGACTGCATGAGACCTACTAAACTTCTAATGACTGCAACAGAAACCCCTCTACAGCTGTATAAAAGGCTCACTGATAGCCCAGTGGTCAAAGCACTCCAGGTATAGAGGGTTTCGTTCTCGTCGCAGCAGTCGCTGGTGCGATTTCCGACCATGTCCCCCCCCTATTCTCTGCTCACTCTTCAGCTGTTATGTTTAAGTGCCCAAAATATATCCTCACAGCAAAATGAAATGGAGCCAATTCAATCAAATGTCAGCAAAGAAATCTAAGCTCCTGAGGAGAGCTTCATTAACTGTTCACTGGTGTTTTCTCAACAAAGAGGTTGAGCTGACCAGTACTGTTGACAAATACCTCATGTAACCCATCTTTAAAAATACGGAACTATTCCTTTATGGCAAAGCTTTATGCACAGATATGTATGATTGGGGACGTAGCTGATCCACCTGATTGGGCCTTTTCCATCAGGGCGAGGAGATCAGGTGGGCAGAAACAGTCACTGCTTTCAATTCACGTCTACAAACTAATTTCTATAGAATTGCTTTTATGTGATTTTGTCTTCTTTAAAACCTTTTTACTCTTTTTATTCATGGTTTACAATAGCCCCCTTGGTCTCAGGTTTTTGTGACTGGGTTCCTGTGTTGGCTGGGTATCACAGGTTCTCATAATATCTTTGTTTTTATGATGTCTCAACTCTTGTGACACTCATCGAAGCTTTTTATGTCTTCCACAAATTTTTTTTTTTTTTTTTATTGCCAGTATTGAGACATTTGAACATGTAGTCTGAGTTTTTGTCATGTCAAGGCTCTTTGACCCAAGTGTTCTCTTGTTGTTGTTGTTCTGTTGTTTTTATCTTCTCTGTTTTCCTGCATGTTAAAGCACTTTGTAACTCTTGTTTTTAAAAGTTCTATATAAATAAAGTTATTTATTATTATTATTATTATAATTATCATCATTAATTTGACATCAGAATTTGTGAAGTTTTAGGGAGTTTTGTGCCTGTGTGGCATCTTTGTGTGTCATGAAATCTCTTCAGAAACAAGCGGCGATTCCACTGTAACGACATCCGTGTTTTATACAGTCTTTGTTTTAAGCTCTCAGGCCTCTGGTCTTTCAAGTGTCCTTTGTTGAACTTCAAGTCAATCATTAAGACTTCTTCTCCAAAACCTTGGTGAATTTCTTCAACAGTGACAACACGTTTAACAACCAAACTACTTGTGCAAATAACAAACAGCCAAAATGTCCTCCCTGTGCAGAAATGCCCTCCCTCTGAAGGTCTAGCATTTAAAATCATAGGGATGGGAGTGCGCGCACACACACACACACACACACACACACACACACACACACACACACACACACTTGCAGTCTCTCCATCCCCACTCCCTCTCCGCCTCCCTCTGTCCAGTCAGTGTAATGGATGGTGAATCTGTTGCTTACTCATGCATACAGCTGACAAATTGTCCCTCTCCGATCACGGCCCTGCCGCTGTGTGATTTGTGAAAGATGGGACGCGACAGGATGAGTCGGCAGCTCAGATTGAAAAAGGGCACAGAGGATACAGCCAAACTAGTCCGAAAAGGTGCATTTGAAGAAAATTATATACCTGAGGGCGTACAGGCCACCGGGCTGTGGATGAACTGCTTCTGTGTGAGTGTATGTACGTCTGAGTAAGATTAGAGATATGTGAGACACGTTTTAGCTATGACCTTGCTGTGTATCGTGGATGAGAATTTTAGTCAGGTATAAAAAGCATCACCAACAAAAGGCGGGATCTCTTGGGTGCATGTAGACAGAGTATAGCTGACTAAAATCTGAATTCATTTGACTTTACTTAACTGAGATGTAGCCCACTTTATGTGCACCAGTCCCCACTTAAAGTGTATAATATGACCCACATACAGTCCAGTAGTCCTCGTTTACAGCCGAATTTAACCCACATACTGCTCACTGAACCTGTTATGATAATATAACCCATATTCTCCAGGCTGTTTCTCTCTTTTACCGACAGTTTAGTTTTTTATGACAACAGCCTACTTCTGTTGAAGGTCAAAATTCAAGTTGTAGTGAACCCAACATAAGAGAAGCAAAACCAGTGTTTAGTCTGTGTCCAGAGGCAGCAAAATGTAACATTCCTCATGGCTGCTAGTTTGGATCAAGCGCTGTTTTTGTTACGGAAAAGTTTCAGATCAACTTTTGGTGAGATTTTGAGGAAAAAAATGTGGCAAATAATAGTAGAACTACACTTTAGACTCCTGATACATGTTTAATGTGACCATTCAGTCTTTTCACACAGTAAACCTCTACAAGTTTTGAGGGGCTCTACCACCTTGACTTTCCAGAGTTGCATGGGTTGGGTTGTAACCAAGTCTTGAGAGGCAGGACATGGCATCCAAATTACTGTGGAAAAGCCACAGTGCACTGTTTCTGAAAAGATATCTCTCCTTTTGCGCTTACATCAGTGATTCATGCAAGGATGTGTACATATTAAGGGTGGGAATCACCAGTGTCCCCACAATATGATATTATCACGATACTTGGGCCACGATACGATACTATTGTGATTTTTAACATTTGCAAAACCGTGAGTATTGTGATACAATATACTGCAATTTACACATTTTTTCAACTGTTAAGCTAATTTAGGATTTAACTTTCCTTTATGTTTGTCTCACTTAAACAGTTTTTTATTTTCATGTAACACATCTTGCAAACCTTATTGTTGTACTAACTTTCTCCTGCTCTATGACGTCACCTCTACCAATCTCACTGGACAAACAATTGATTTTATTTTTCCATTATGATAGATTTGACCTCATATAAACAATTAATTTGAAAAATTGATACTTGGAAAATGAGACGATAGGATATATCATAAGGCAAAATACTGCGATACTATGCTGCATCATTTTTTTCTCCCACCCCGGTACATATCTTCGCCATTTGCATATCAAAAATTACTCTTCTTAAATCTTGGATGTTCAACTTTATCTTGACATTTTTTTGTGTTTGCATTCACATGTGCAGCACACCTAAAAAATGTGTAAACTTTTGGAGACTGCTTTACGATTATGAATAAAACTTTACAGATTACATTATTTTGGATATCCAGGATGATGAAACTTGAACAAAAACAGGTATAAATGATAATGACACTGAGCAAAAAAAAAAATAGCAATTAAGTTTCACATGATTGGTGTTCTGTGTTAAATTGGCTAACATCAGGCTCCCTTCCATGACCTAACTCTACATAACTTTACTTATTTGACAAAGTCATGTCATCACATTTTAGATTCGGCTGATAGTTAAAGAGTATTAACATTAAAAGGAAATTATTGCTATTGCATGCACCCCATTAATGAAGGTTAGGTCTCTTTCCCCCATGTCACACCCTGCTCTCTACACTTCCTTATCTGTCCACACTCCTGCTCTCTCAAAATCAAGGCAAAAAGTCCAAAAATAAATCCTGAACAAATATGCAAGAAAATGCAACAAATATCAAAGTGTCCCGCAAGTTTGCATGTGTGCCTGAGCATGAGCAGGCAGTGGAAAAAACAACAACCTCTGTTTTCAGAAATATTCACACATGTGGACTTCAGCATTGGTGTCTCCAACCTTCCCTGCCTCTTTTCTGCAGTCCAAAGTTATAAAAGAAATTGTCTGAGAGAGTGTTTTAAAAATCCCATCCACTCTAGAGGTGTGTTTGAATTTTTCTGTATCCATGAGACGATTCAGAAATGGTTAAGTGTTAACAGACCAGTAGGTGGCAATAATGTGAAATCAGTCTGTTAAGTCAAAACACCTCAGAAAAACACAGACAATTGGAGACAGCGATCCTCATTTCCTCTATGAAGGAAATGACAAATTAAAAACTATTGAGTGTGATGATGGAGGACAGCAAAGGTTCACTGCAAACACTTAACTTAAGGGAACCAAGAAGACTAAACAAACTGGTAGCCAGCCATTTCGGCAAAAGCAGGATGTTTCTCCTTTTTCTATTTCCTAATCCTCTAAGTGCGTCCTAGGTGCCTTTAAAAGTGATCTTAGGTGGTCTACTTTTTAAGATATTATGCGTTGAGGGTTCAGAAAATAAGGCAGCACAGTTCTGACCTGAAGCCGTGGAAATAATCACATAAACATAATCATGCATACTTTTTGACTACTCCAAAAACAAGCACATGCTCCTAATGTGATCCTTAAAATCACAGGCCAGCACAGAGGAGCTTTCATAAATTAGCCTACTTTATGACATGCCGCTAGCTATCTGGAGGAGGAGGGAAAAAAAAGTATATCAAAGATAAAAAGACAAAGAAAATAAAGGAGGGAAGGTACAGAGGGGCAGCGGTGGGGGGGAATAGGACCCTCGCTAATTCAGAACACTAGACGGAGCATTGTGCCAAGTCTGCCTCTCCTCTAACCCCCTTCCCTCACCCACCCTCCCCAACCCTTTCTCTTTCAAAGGACCAAGGGGAGGCTGCAGCTTTCTAGTCATAAACATCTCGCGGGTAGGTCTGCACTGGGCCTTTGCCACGTTACACATTTGCTTATTTGAAAGGGGGGAAAAAAGCAATTCTGGCACAAAATTTGCCTCTCTCCCTCTTCTCTTCTCCCTCTCTCATTCTGTGTCTGATCATTCCTCGAGGCCAGAGTTGAGGCTGTGATAGAGATTAGGACAGCAGCTCTCCTGACAAGGCAGCTAAATCTAGGCCGGCTGACAAACCTGGCAGTAGCACTGTTTAGGGAAGGATTGTTCAAAAAAGAAGCAGAGAGGGTCTTTGACTAATGGCGAGCAGCCGGGTCAGGAAATGGAGACTTTTGGATGGAGCCAAAATGGTTGATTGGGGAGACTGATCAGTTTTGATTTAAGGCAGATGTAGGGCTCTCGCATGGCTGATCCAGCTTTATAAAAGAATCAGTGTGTGTGCCTCGGCGAGTACATCTGCGTCTGCATGTGTGGCTGTTTAAGGCTGACTACACTATATGTGTACATAAGAAGGTGTCAGTGGTCTGCAGTCTACAGGGACTGCTGCAGATAAACAGGCTACACTCACAAAATGCTGAATTCACAACACTTCAAGAGCCTACATGTTACCACACGCTGCTCCTTGCCACCATCAGATACAATATGGTGCCCATATGCCCATGATGGCATCCAGATGAGTTGAATAGGGGAGCGACGAGGCAGGGGGGCGTATAGAGTCTTATTAAAGTACCCCAGGACGGCCCACTTTAGTTGGAGGATTTTTCACTACCTACTGGAAAACTATTGCCTTCAGGAGAGGAAAAAAAAATGTCCCTTATGTTCAAACACACCTGCCTCAGTCTTCCACTTCAGTTTATAAATTATTCCTTTTTATAAAATCCAGGACTTACATTTATCGCTGCTGCTATCATATTAAAAAACAAAAACAAAGAGTCACTACAGCTACCTCAGGACGAACTAGGAGAACCTGTATTGCCACACTTTTAGAAAATTAGACAATCTAAGGGGGAAAAAAGAGGGTGTTTTTTCACAGACATGAGCAACTGAGGAGGCTAAAGGAAGGGTGACCATATTCTGGCTTCCCAAAAAGAGGACACAACTATGTAGGGACTGAGTTATGGAGTCGCACAAAGTTAAGTTTGAGAGTTTTTCGGGTCGGACTGAGTGTCTTCTATGCGCTTCTAACTCAGTAAGTCAACGTAACACAAACTCCAAACTTCTGTACAAAACTGCTGACATTTGAAGGATTTTATGAACTTGCCCGGACAGCCCCCCAAAAAAGCGGACGTGTCCAGGTAAAAGAGGACATATGGTCACCCTAGCTTAAAGTCCACCTCAATGCTTCCTCTTGGCCTTTTGTTAGGTGGATTGTAGGTCAAGTCAGCATTTCCAATAATATTGCAGATGAAGAGCTTCAAAACGGAGAGGATGTCTATGTACTTCCTGGTCCTGCCTCAAACTAGACTGATACTCAAGTACAGTTTAGGATGATGGGATGGTCAGTCAATCCTCCACTTGGCCACCCATGTAGACACACCCCTGCCCTGACTAAGCAAGCTAAGCTAGTGGAGCTCCCTGCCTGGTTGAGGTAATAAATCAGTGAACAAACAGCAACAGGAGACAAAACAAAGACACCACCAGCCTCTGAACTGACATGGATAATCTTAATTGCTGAATGTGGATCATCGTCACTCACACGGAGATGTTCTGACTTTAACGGATGTTGCTCAAAAGATGTCAATCCGCAGACTGTCAGAAAGCAGCTGCAAATGAGGACAGCTTGATAACTAACTTGTTTCACTGTTTGCAAATTAACCACAAGGAAGACAAAGAATATGAAAAGCTTCAGGAGTCAGCAGATGACAAAGATTGACCAGCAAAGATTCTGGCACAACACACTTGGCGAAGTTGCTTGCACCGGTGATTTCAGTGTTGTTCTTTTTACCCATATCACTTAGTTGGAGTCACAGTGTAGGCTAACAGATAAGACCTGCTTTTCATAAACAAGTTATTTTTTTCTGAATGTAATTAACTACTAGTGTGCTATTAACATACATAAGCAAGGTATAAGACTGCAGAAATATGAAACTTTTATTAACACATTATTACATGTATTTTGAGAGGAAAAGTACTGTCAGTGTTGGTTATCTGAGAAAGAACTCTAGAAATATCAAGACATTACTCTATTGTCCCGAATGTAAGACCGAAATGTACAAAGTTGTAAGGCATCTGAAAAAGTAGGATCATTTGTGTGGTCCACGCTGCTGTGTCTACAATAAAACTATTAATACTAATGAATAGTATGACCAGCGTTTGATTGTAAAATCCACTCACTTTGTGAGACCAGCAGCTTTTTGGTGATAAACTCTGACTATGTCTGTTACATTTATGGGCTTTTCTGTCCCAAAAAGCTGGACTTTTTAAGACTGTTTGGATCTAAGTAACTTGTGATAATGTAAAAAGTAAAAAGAAATGATTAGCTAAGTTAATAAGCTGACTGTGCAAGACAGAAGCTCCCATCTTTGCTCTATTTTTTAGCATAAATCAGAGAAGAGGCCAGTGCAGCCTGGGTCAGGCCTCACAGTGTACTCACAGCACAGGAATACACATGATAGAACTATTTGGAGTTGATTTATCCCATTCAGGTTATTCCACAGCCAGCAGATCTGAGTGCAAAAAGGCCTACCTGGGTGCTTCATTGCACGGACATTGTAAGAGCCTATAGGTTAAAAACTTGTCAGTGGTCACTGAGCATATATTTTTTTTCCTGGCTAGCTTAACTTCAGGGGTAATGTGCTCTAGCTTTATTGTGGTGACTGTTTATCAGAAACAATAGACAGGAAATATGTGAAGAGGATTTGGTTTGGAAGCATTAATTATACAATAACACGTGGCACTTGTTCTGATAATGTGAAACAACCCTCCGAAATAAGCTCTGAAGATCACTCAAAGAAAAGGAAGCATTCTTACGATTATTGTGTGTGAGTTTTTATGTGTTTGTTCTCACCCAGGATTGTGTATTATTACTGTCTCTGTGTCTGTCGTCCTGTCTCTCTGCTGTTACACCCACCACCTCACAGTTGCAGATTAGGCCGCTTAGCGCTCACTGCGGGGCGAGCTAATCACCAAGGAAAGCAAAGGGTGGGAGGGGAGGAGGGGGGCAAGAGAGAGGGAGAGAGAGCGAGGGAGAAAAGAAGGAGAGTGGCGCTCAACTGCCCCCCACTTCCCCATCCAACCATCCGACCCCCACCAATCCCACCCCCGTACTGCCCGCAGGGCACCGTCACGGTGACAGCGGTGTGACAGTAATCTTTCAGTGACACTTTTCTGTTTTTCTTTCTTTCTTCCTCTATTTTTTAATAGGGGGTTGAGAGGGGGAATTAAGGTGGGGTGGAGGGGGAGAGGGGGGACATTGTCAACCCCACCTCCACACTGAACACCCAACCACCCACCGTACCCAGAGGTGCTGTGACACTTAGACGATTGCCCCCAGAGAAGGCAACAACACGGCGGCACAATGCCGGCAATAGTAGAGCCAGCCAGCAGCTCAGAGATGCCTCATCTTCCTCGCCTCTAAAAATACTTTCACACAATGCATTTGATAAAAGGTTTATGCAATGATGCACAGAGTGCACGGCGATGTAAGCACCCAAGCTTCACCCCAAACTGCCAGTGAAAAATGAAAACGAGGCTGATTGAGTTGCAGAATGTGTCAGTGCAGACTCACAGTTTGACATATTTGGTGTCTTCATCAGAGTCAAAATGGACAAAGACGTACGGCAAACTCTGATGAAGACACAGTGTTATGAGCTTAATACATTTTCTGATCTGTTTGCTGTCAAAGGTGGTGAGCAAATTAGTGTGCTTAGACTACACCTGACCATGGTTGTTGGAAAACCTGCTATTATCGACCCTTGTGACTCGTAATGGGGGAAATCCAAATTCATAGCATGGAGGTTTTCGTTGAAGATTAAGAAAACAGTGTATCATCTGAGATCATATTATCGATGTAGGTATAAAATTATGAAAAATTGGTGAAACACATGGAAAAGAAAAGATGTGTGTTGTTTTGTGTTGGTACATTGTCAACAAATTCCTTTTAGTTCAGTCTTTGAATTCCCTATGAATTGTGTCCTCTCTCTTAAAATCGTAACAATTTGGTTTAAGGATAAAGATCCACTCGATGACTGAAATAAGAAGAGAGGACGAAATAATATAAAATCAACGACAATTAGAGAGCATGTCATTCAATCCCAGAGGAGTTCAATAAGGATTAAGCTTTCCAGACCCTACAGATAAGTTTGTTTTTGGTCTTCTGAGGGAATTGTTCTCATTCATAAAAATACAGAATATCTTCATCTCATTCTTTGAATATTAGAACAAATGTGGTGAATATCGGAGACCAGAGAGAAAAGAAAGAGCAGAGGTCACAGAAGAGCCCGACCTCTCGCCACACACGATGCTGAGTTATGATCCCCAAACCACCTGTTTATTGTAAGTTATTCCCTAAGCTTGTTTGAATTGGCGCACACATAAGAATTTATCTCCTTGTTGAGCACAATGAGGAGCAATGTGTCTACGCATGTGTCGGTAAGCAGAAGGTAGCACTCCAGACAAAAGGGAAAAGAGCCAGATTTAAGAGCATTGTCGCTTGGTGTGCGCCAAGCATCTCCATAAATCCTAATACACTGTCATTCCCAGTGGAACAAAAAAGAGAAAGGCAAAGAAAGGGAGGGAATGAATGCATTTTCTTCTTATCTATCTGTCTTTCACTCTCTTTCCCCAGTGAGGGAGACAGAAGGGAATAAATGGCTCCCCTCTCCTCTCCTCTCTCCTCGGTGTGGGCTGACAGCGCAGCAGATGGTGGTTTAAGCAGTGAATTTATGAGCGCCACAATCTTAATGTTGCAGAAAGAAAAGAAAAGGACTCGCATCAAACGCCACTGACAAATGCACTTGCTAATATTAATGCACTCCTCATTCATCCAATATGCTGCCTAATTGCTTTTCTGTACACAGTAATATGGCACCTGCTGCTCAAGTCCGGCGCTCCCGTCAGGAGAGGGGAGACCGAGGGGGGGGGTGGAGATGTAGAAGTAGAGAGAGATGTGGAAGAAAGTGTCTCTCTCTCACCCTCTCTCTTTTTCTTTCTGTCTTCCTCTCCCTCCTTTTCTCCTGTGATGGATGCAAGGCTGTGGATCATGCGCCAGACCTGTCAGTGTTCTCTAATTAAAATTTTATACTTACAGGCTCGGGGAGAAAAAAAAAAAAAGGTGGAAAGCACTCAGTAAACAATCAGTTATGAGAGGAGAGAGAAGGGAGAGGCCATCACACAAACACTCACAAGGTGCGACACGCCGAGGCAATCCAATTTTAAGTACAGCATCACACATTGAAAACATGCAGACTTTATTAGAGCCTAACAAGGCCGCCGTACCCGCAGATCAAGCCAGAATCCGAAGGGGCCTCAAAAAAGCAGCGAGACGCCCACCTTTGCTGCAGAAAAAGAGCTCTTTCATGAGCTTTGTGGACATGCCAAATGTAATAAAAGCTCAAAGAGCTGTTAGGCTGTATGGCTATGTCACCTTCAAAGTATCAGTGACTAAAGTGGTTTCACAGAGTTGTTGGACTGGGCTGCAATATGCCATAAATTTCCTACTGGTTTCTTTTATACCTATGTATGGCTTGCTCGTTGCGATGTCTTCATTAAACTTTAAAGAAAAAGCGTTGATCAAAACTCAATATGAAATAATCGATAGAGTGTGACTGTACATGTGTGATGCATTATTCAGAGCCGGTATCTTCTAGATTCACTCTATTCTGTTGTTGAAGCAGCGTTACCTGCATCAAAATGAGCTTTTTTTTTTCCAAGTATCAGCTATCTTCTGTTTTTACTTTTACACTATTATCCACTTTTAAACTCAGACACACGCAAACATCCATTTTCAAGCTTTATATCATGTTTGGGTCCATCTGGGGCCCATGTTAACCCCCTATAGTCCCACCATTATCTGCCCTCCAGCTGCTGTTAAATGCACTAAATTGTAAAATAATGAGTTTGTAAATTGCACGCAATTACGAATGCAAATTGAATAAATCCAGCAAACTATAGATTGTCCTTTCTCCTCACATCAACAGAGAATTGATGCACGTTTGATGGGGAGTAGCAGGTATTTCCTTGAGTGCTGGGATGAAAAACTGAAAATGCATTTTGTTTGTTTGAGGCGTCTGAGGCTGTGAAAAGATGAATTGTGATTTGATGGAGCAGAGTGTGCCACTTATGGAAGGTGCGGTGTGCAAAGCTGCCTGCTTGCTGAATGATCAATGCCAAGGAGGAGCGCAGTAAATTAAACCAACAGGAAAAGTGAGATCTGAGGATGCAAGTATGAACACAGGAAAAAGGAAAACACTCCTCAAAGGGTCAGTGGCCTTAAACCTCTGGCTGATAGGATGCAATGTGATATGGTAAAATTCAATATGGTTACAGTATGATACGATACAGTGCAATATGACAAGACCCAGAAGATACAGAGCAATCCAATACAACACAATGCGATATTATACGATATGACACGATATAATGCGATATGATAGACGTTGTCGATGTATTGGCGACTTTGTTATGTATGTCAATGCTGCACTTAACTGCCTTTAATTTACTGTGGATGGATAGAAAAGGAAAACCAACAATAATTCAGGCATAAACAGAGAAACCTATACCAAAAAAATCCTCAGTCATCATATTGCATATTACCCATAATGCACCAGATCTGCACTAAGCAGCATTTATTCAAGATAAGATAGGAGGATAAGAATATTATCACTAAGTCTTTAAATACATAATTGAAAATATGATCAGGGTGGGCACAAAATATATATTTTTTAAGTGGTTGAGTTGACATTTGGGAACTTGGTGGTTTTTAAGATGCTTTTCTGACTTCTTTCCAATCACATCTTTTTTTTTCCTGTGAAACACTGATCACTATGAATTTCATCATAAAAAATCCATGCGGCAAAAACATGCACACGGTATACCTGTGTTGTAGATATTTGGTGTTTCAAAATTTACAGGTGCATTGCTGTTTAATGAATACTCTTACTGTCCGAAAATAATGATGTATACGTACTGCGAAACATTGACAAATACCAGAGTTACTTTAGAATTTTTCTTACACGCCAAAGAAAATTATACAAAACGGATGATCATTGGAACATTAATCTATAGAAATAATGTCAAATAGTTAGCCATTATTATTATTATCAGCCATTATTTCTTTTTCACCTCTCCAGTAGCCTCACATAACCTTCAGTTTATACATCTGAAGATACTCAGAGAAGTTACCTGACTATGATTGATAAAAACCTTTTTTTCTATTGCAGATGACACTTAGACATCCCGGCTTAATTAACTTCTAAAATCTTTTTTAAATAATTGGTTTAAGTTTTACTTTAGCTGGAGAATAACTAGAATTATAAGCACAGTCTGAACTTTGTTGTATTTGGCATTCCTCTTCAGTAACCATGCAATCCTCTAATGATGTCACTTTTTTATAAATCTGTTCACTGTTTGCGAGCTGTCATGTATGATGTCTTTGTCATTTATGTGTGTTTAAGCTCTCAGTGTAAGGTCAAATTCCTTAAAAGGTTTTATTCATTCAGTCAGTCATGGATCCATGTTTTGGTTAAATCAGTTTTTGTCTTTCTTATTAGAAACATACTTTTCTTCATGTCTGTGCGGCTCCCCAAAACAACATCAAAATTAATGTGAAATATGATGAAAATGTAAGCTTTGACAGACCTCACATATTATTGCTTTCTTCAGGTGAAGACTGTTTTTTTTTAATTACCTTTATTATAACTATTGAATACCTCCTTCTCTTTGGACTCCACTTATTTGGGGCATTTTGCAGGTTGAGGATGAAGGTTGTTGGTAAAAGCTGCAGCAGAATGATTTATTAAAAATGTATAACATATATAGAGGTGCCACTTTTGGGTATTGAAAGGCATAACTAGTGCTCTTGTGTCTTTTTAGGGATGTCCGATGTGTACCTCTAAAATCTTTCTAACATTTCTCCTCTATCCCACCCCTGATAACACAAATAAAATGAATGATGCCCCAGCCCCACCAACTACCTGACACATACTGTCATGCAGCCAAAGAGTCACTCAAAATCAGTCATGTCAAGATTAAAAATGTCAGACTTCCTGCACACTGGACTGAATGCCACCTTCTTCTTCCAATCCCTGTGTTTGCAGGTTAAGGATGCAAATTGATGAGAAAGGATTTTGTTGACATGTGAAAGATATTTTATCACTACTTAAATATATATACAATACACAGAGATTCCACCTCAGGTTTTGGGCCCTGTGAAATTTTTAGATGAGTATTGACGGACATAACTGTTGTTGTAGTTTTTCAGGGCTTTTGTCAGTTATGGACTCTTACAGTCATCCTAGTTTCCCTCACCTGTGATGATAAAAATAAATCATTTATGCCCTGGCACCTTCTCTTCCTGACAAAGTCATGTCATAAATACAGTGCTAAGAGGTCAACCTCAAAACATTGTGATTTTAGACAAAAGCATAGCTCTAAAGTCGTTTACCTTCTTCCTCACCTCTCACAAATAGATGATATATCTGGAAAAGTTTGAGCAGATTTTCCTTTGAATAGTTTAATCCATGAATATTTTTTAACTATAGCAAACAGTGACATGCATTCATAAAATAAGAGTGGGTGTATTTTAGATATGAATCCCACACATCATTTTGTTTTTGAGTACCCAGTTGTTTTCCTCACTCTGGATTTTGTGATGTTTGCGTCTAGGCAGCTCTTACTTATCATCATAAATATGGGAAATCTTGTGACCTGACCCCACAAACCTTTTTGAGCATCATCCAATTGAATTTCCCTTCGGGGATCAATAAAGTTCTTCTTCTTCTCCTTCTCCAACCTGTTTGGCTCAAATTTCTCAAACATGAGATTTATTTTTTTGCATAATTTTGGCCATAAAGATCCCTGAAAAGATGACTTTTCGGGAGAAAGCTTTTGGCTCATTAAGTATTTCTATTTTTATTTCTATTGTTCTTCTCTGTTGGTTGCTTTTGCACAAAATCCTTATTGGTGTAAAACCTACTTGGCAATAAACCCAGTTCTGATTCTGAAATAGATTAATAAATAAATATCCTCATAATGAGGGCTGAATCCTATGGTAACAAATCCCTATGTGCCCCCTTCATATTTGTAAACCTCCCTATTACTCTATCTATCTAACCAGATATCTGATGGTGTAAACTTTCTTTACATAAACACTTCAAACGTTATGTCTTGGCACACACACTAACACACTCTCAATATTGTTTACTATACACACTATATATAATCTATATATTTTACATTGCATAGATAGCCCAAAGTGATCAAATGTGTATGAATTGGTTTCAAAGATATTAAAGATGATATTTTCTATCCAGTGTTTTGCATCTTGTATTTTTTGAATTTTTATTATTCTTCATATATAATTTATTATTAAAAAAAATAATTGAGCTCTTGTTCTTAGTAAGGCAGGTTCTTATTTTGAAAAATGTCTTCCCGTTATAATTAAATTTACATTACAGGATTATAATTTTAGCACATAATTTCAATGAAAGTTATTGGATGTTTTGCAGTTTGTGTCTTGAAGTAGTAATGTGTTATAATGCATGAAATTGTAACAAATATATGTAGCTATGCTTCTGTGCAATTGACACACTTACACACTGCATATCAGCACCATTATAGAGACCGTAATTATAAACTTGTTTATTTAAGTTTTTCTTTTATAAACTGTGATCCACTTGAACCTGATTTAAGCGCTCCTTTCTCAGCTAAAGTAAGATCAATTATTAATCTGAAAAACAGCTTTTGTAAGTCGTGATAATGAGGCAGCAGACGCTGAAACAGCCGACACACACAGTCAATCACACAGGATCCACTTTGAGCGTCTCTCACACACACACACACACACACCTGCTTTTACCTCTGCTTTCCCCCTGTGTGTCTGTGTATGTGGGCGGATGTTTTGCATGCATTTACCTTGTCCCTGTGTGTGTATCTTCCATATGTGTGCGTGTGTGTTTGTGTAGCGCGAGCTAACTCTTTTATGCGTGAAATGGAGAACACTATGCACCTGAAGGCACACGTCAACACGCCAAGAACAGGCATCATCAGCTCAGGACTTGACTCATATCCAGCTGTTCACGCACAAGCGCGCACACAAACACATATTCTCCAGTATCTCTGTGTGTATGAAAACAAAAACACATTTGATGTGAATAAAGTAATAAAAAATATCTTCTTTTTTTTTTCATTGCTTTTCCACCCACTCATTACAACTAACGCAATCATCTGTGATTTCCCCCGTGAGACAAATAACTGGCATTAGTTTAATTATTTCTAAGTCTAAACAGCACCATCATACATCCAGTTTTAATAAAGCATGTGTTCAAAGCTGCTGAAGTGACACCAAATTACTGAAATGATTCGAAAGAGTGTGATCATAGGAAAGGTTTTCTGCAAAGAAATTAAACAAAAACAGATTGAGGAGTATCAGAACTTGCACCCTGACTGTTTGTCCGTGTGGTAAAAATAAAACCATTCATCAAAGTCGTGTCATGTTTCCGCCGCCACACCTTTACACCCGCTGGCAATACCCAGGTCATCACAGCCCAGCGTGTTTTATAGTTTGTGTGTTTAAGGGAGAAGAGTAAATTAATCACCGGCACATTTGCAAGTCGTATAAAGACCACAGCGTCGCCATCATCATCATCATCATCATCTTCACTGGAAATATACTACCCACAATCCTTTTCCACAAGCCGACTAATTAGCCACAGAAAGGTCAAGTAAAGTCAGGCTGTGATTAGAGAGAGAAAGCAGAGAGAAAGGGAGTGAGTGAGAGGAGAGGGGGAGGATGGGAGGAAACGAGACAGACAAGAAGAAGAAGGAGAAGAAGAAGAAGAAGCTCACATACATCTAGTTTTGGACTCGTGCCAAAGCGTCTCGCTCTTTTTTTTTTTTTTTTTTTTTTTTAAACATGCCGTCCTCTCTCCATCTTCTTTTACACCACACCGCAGCCACTGAGAGCTTTTTCTACAAAACGTTGGCTTCAATTTTTAATGAAATGCTTATGTTGCTGCACCTGGACACATTTGCTAAGCTGGCCCATCAGGTAAGGGTTCCCAGGAGGGTCATTAAAAGCAGATCGGACCTGCCTGGGTGCCAGCAGTGATGCAAGGCCTCGAGAATCAAATGCAGAGAAGATGAGTTTTTTGTGCTTTAAGAGACAGTGTTTTTCTGCTTGTTAAAAATCGTTTTTACATCAAGTAATTCTTTTTACTTTTGGTTGTATTTTTTATTTTTGGTTGGTACTTGAGGTCAAATAAAAATTTGACAGCCTTCCTCCAAATCCACCCGAGTATGACAGAATACTCAGGTGGATTTATAAATATCCAAATCAAATTTAACACAAGATTTGATCTTAATGAATTGGGAAAGGTTTTAGTTTTTACCCCACCGACAGGAAGCTTGTAATTATTTTACTCTTAACTCACCACAGTCATGGATAAATGTGTCCCTAAGAGAGACAATCAAAGTCAAAGGTAAACAGCTCACATCTGATAAGTCTTTTAGAGCAATAGGACATATCTGGAGGATCTTTAGGGACACTGGGGATCCTACTGATCAGGAGACATCAAGATCTTTAAAAAGCCAACGCAAGACAAAAATGCCAAATTCTATTTCTATTGGAAAAACTCCTGTATGAAAATATAGACTACCATGAAACTGATCGAGAGAAATATAAACAATGTTTTGGGTAATTAGAAGAAAAGCACTAGCAGCCAGATTATAATGAAATGATTTATGATCTCTCTGTTCTTAAACAGCACCTCTCCTGTAAAGGAAGCTCTTCTGTGATGGTTGGAGATTTTTTTACTAATTGTAGAAACTCATTTTCTTCCAACGCATTACCTGTTGAACTGCGGGCACTGAGACTAAACTCATTAAACTTAAAGCTCATGTTTTGATGTACCAAATTTCTGACTTATTCCATCTCTCTCTCTCTCATCTTGTGCACCTACTTTCTGCTGAAAGTGTGCCGCTTCACAAGGAGGTGACCACCGTGACATTTATAATTACTGCCCGATTTCAAATATTAACTCTGTAGCTAAAAGTTTTATAAAAAGTTATTTTTAATTAACTTCTGTGCTATTTGACTGGCTTTAGTACTCCACAACCACGCCACTCTGGTCTCTGATCTAAATTGTCGACTACCACAGCTTCATGAGAAATAATGTGTTTAACACTTCTGAGAACACTGTCTCAGAACACTCACAGGAACAATCTTCCTTCACCTACCGAGACTTTAGATATTTACTCTGTGACAAACTTCATTTATTAATGTCTCAAAATAAGCTGAACTTTGCTTTAACTCATACTGTCACATACAGGCCTGTGTCCTATGCTGCATTCCTCAGAAGTCAGATGTCGGCGCTGGGAATGACGTCACACTCAAGTTACCAACATTTCCGTTACCAAGTCGGAAAAAAGTGAAATCAGAGGGAGAAAAAAAGATAGCTACAACTACGAAAGTTATGTTAGCGCTTGCCTTGTCCGATTATAAGCATGGACAAGGCATCTTTTTTCCGCCTCCGATTTTGCTTTTTTCTGACTCTGTAACTGAAACACTGGTAACTCGGGTGTGACGTCATTTTCAGCTCCAACATCCATCTGACTTCTGAGGTAACTCAAACGCAGCATTAGTCTCAGCTGTTTCAAAATGCTTATGTAATACAGAATGAGGTACCACAGGGCTCATCTTTAGGTCCTCTGCTTCTTTCCATATTTATTAAAGACATTCCCAGTTTCTTCTCCAACTGTTAGATTTGATTATTTGCTGATGATATGGACATTTGTATGTCTCGTAATAACAGATCTGTAACTGAAACTATCTTTAGAAAACATGTTTGACCTAGCTTTGAAGTTTGAAGGGGGTGCTTGTTCCCCAAGCACTTTACACCTCCTATTCAGAGACCAGAGTCCTTGCTGTAGTGGTCTCTAGTCCAACGCCCAGCCAATGACCCTTTGCTGCTTTTCTTCCTACACTCTCTTTTCTCCACATTTTTCCATTTTCCATGAATTAAGATTTTAAGAAGCAGTTTAAAAAAAAAAACTACTTTAACACTAAAAAGTCATGTACCATGCTGTTTGGGAAGGGATGACGCCTTGGCGACTCCCCAAACTTATCCACTTATTTCACTGATGGTTCACCCTTGAACATGTCACCTTTTTTAATTACCTCGGCCTCTGGATTTAACCTTCAAAACACACACCGATTTGACATTGAACCCCGCCTCAAAAACAGCATGGTTTATCTCAAGGGTCTATCTATTAATAAATTTGCAGCCACTTTCTTTTACGTGCATGAGTTTGCTATGTGTGCGTGTCAGATGCTGTACGAGTATATTTGTGGTTGTGTGTTTGTGTGGTTGACTGTCAAGTGAAAACACGCAGAAAGATGATGCAGGACCAGTGCTATTCCCTGTGAGGCTCATACAGTGGTCTTTGCCGCAGGCTTCTCCCCTGGCTCAATGTTGAGTCAAAACATCTCCTGTGGTACAAGAAGACAAAAAAAAAAAAAAAAAGCAGTAGCGGAGTGTGCTTTCCTGTCAACAGCAAAACACAGCAACGTGTTGGATGACAATGACACTGACACCACACTCACAACCTTTGGGAATACACCGGAGTGTAGAGCGTCACGGATCCAAATGATGTACAGTACATGTCATTCTGCAGACTCTCCTATGCTACGTACAGCATGCTGTGCCCCACACAAACACAACTCTTCCACACACATACAGAGGCAATGGCTGCACACTTGCCCCTCTACCTGGAATAGCCTGATCCCTGAGGGGAGTGGTGTTTTAAGACATTCAGACGCACTTCCCTCACACACACTTTCACTTGCACACACTCACACACACCCAGGGTAAGTGGACCTGCAGCCTAATGTGGTTTAATCACTCCCAGCACATCCATCAGCAAGCTCCAGTAGGGGAGTGGAGTATTTTATCACCACTTTTAAGGGTTATTAGTACAAATACACTGTCACCCTGCATTACCACTGCAGCGCTTTAGGGTGCCATGCCCTCACCACATTCATTACAATCTCTATCAATATCTATCAGAACTAAACGCTCGCTCGCTCACTGGCTCTCCCTCCCTCCACCTTCCCGCTCCTTCTCCAGCGTCCTCCCTTCACACGCTCGCTGCCATTAAAAGATGAAGACTGACTCCCTCCTCTTCCTCCTCCATCTCCCTTCACCTCCTTTGACACACAGCTCTAAAAGTTTCACTCCATTTATCGTCCGGCACTCTTCCGGCCCGAGCTGTCGGGCTGACTTGATGGAGTTTGGCGGCTGGCAAGGACACTGCCAGACGGTGACTGCGAGAGCCCAGTGGTCACTCCAAAAAAAAGAGGAAAAAAATTTAAATCTTGGATGTGATGACTTCTTTTTTTAGGCAGACTGAGCACATTATTCACACTGCACTCTTACCAGACGCTCAAAGGTGAGAGGATTAGGAGAGATTTTCCTCACGTCTTTTGGATGTGTAAAGTTACTTTGAGCAAAGAGACAATTTGCAGTCTCTGGCTCTGGGGGGTTATCAATCAAGCTTCATCTGACACCTTTGGAGTCCATTACTGACTGGTGGGACTAAAGTTTTGACAAATATGAAGAGATGTTCTCGATCAGGTCTTTTAGGGAATGATAATGAATTGAGCCTTTCTCAAATCCAAACTCCTGTAATTAGCTGTAACATATATCATTGGCATCTGTCATTTTGACCCTTTTCTAGGCCGTCCTTATCAGCTGTGTTCAGATTGGTCAAAACCCAATGACGACCATGATCAATTCTTTGATGCTGAAGCTAGGCCAGTGACAACATGATAACACACATCATATAGAATCAGTCTGCATAAAGAACTGCTGCACACTTCCCCTCAGTGTGTTGACGCTCAGCCCATTAACATGATGCTAAAACCTCTATTTGTTGCTATAACTATGCTTTTAAATTACATGTAAACAAGGTTGTCTGACTGAGATTTCACAGTAAAATTTCTCCAAGTCAGACCAAAATACTGAGATAATACTAGCATTAGATGGAATAATAGTATAATATTAATAATAGAATAATTTCCAATAGCACATTTGCATCATCCTCTGACAAGGACCATGTCACCATTATTATTTTTTTTTAAATCCATAAAAAAATATATTTAAATTGCTAAGATAACCATGAATATTTGATTTTAACAAATCAGAATTATAAATTTATCAATAAACTTACTGTTATTGTAATATAAAAGTTGGATTTTGGGTTATTTATTAATCACTGTACATGGGTCAACAGACATCCAAATTTCCTTTGTGGGAATATTTCATTATTTAGCAAACATTTATTCAGGTTTAGTGACTTTGTTTCGTGTTTACTGGTTTTATTACATTTTTTACCCCCCCCCTCCCTTTTTTTAGATGCGGAAAAAACAACAAATTTACAGGATTTGTTTCCTGTCACAACTGGTCTTTCTGAGCCTGTGACAGCTGCACCCCTAACAATTTTCCTACAAACCTGTTCTCTAGGGCAGCGTTCTGCTAACAGACCAATGCTATGGAATGTATAATGACCAATCAGCATCCAGTATTTACCACAGCTAGTTTGCTTTTCTTTTTTTGTATGACATCGGAACACTATTGACTTAAGATGTTGATGTCTCTTTAAGTTTGGTAACTTCCACTGGTAAGGTTACTCTCTCAAGTTAGTCACATAATAAACATATTGATATATGACTTAGCGTTTATCTCTACCAAAAGAATGGTGTCACAGTAAACCTGAAAACACTGTTTTAGTATAAATCAGTCTAATCTGAGCCGAAGTCAGATAAAACTGTGGCTGTTTCACAGTGTAAAACAGATTTTGAAGGTCTCTCTGGGTGTAACTTTTTAGTACCGCTTTCTTTGCCGATTTATTAGTAAACTCCTCCCAAAGTTAAACAGTTCTAACTACAAGCTAGTCCATTAAGCCCTGCACATACAAACAGAGACTATAGATGTATTAATAGTCACTATTTTTGAAATCACGGAGTCAGCCACCAATCTGTTTTGTTAACGCAGCCGTGTGTGATCAGGGAAGGCTGTCCCTCAGTAACTTTATACTGCAGATGCTGGGCTTTGAGTGGATCAAAGTTCATATTTAACATTTGATTTAAGAACCATGATGGCTTTTCATTGTTACAGAACTTTCCTGGACATTGCTGAAAAGCCAGATGTAAACACTGTCCAACTTAAAAATGACGTAATGAGTTTTCACACATGTTGCAGTCCAAGACAAAAAGTCAGTCAGACAGCTGAGTAAAAAGAAAAAGGCGCTTCAAAACTTTCTTTATCCATAGTTGATAAGCTGTTAGATTAACAAGCTTTAGCATTATAGTTCTGCGGGTAATGCAGATAAAAAAAAGTTAAGTCTTAAAAGTTGCAGCTATAGTTCTTCTCCTATTATTCAAGAGAATGTGTAGGCCAACTTTTGGCTCTTTCTCCAAGGTTTAGTCACTAAGTCTGTTATTCTACTTTAAAAGCGGCTCATGCGTCATACAAACATATGTGTAAGGTTATCCAAGATTCAATCTACCTTCTTTTATCTTGAAGTGTAAACATTGTAAGATTTTAATTTTTCTCCCCACCTACATCGTATTACAATACAGAGCTCGGAGTCCTGACACGGCGGCGTGGCAGCTGTTGGCCACAGATTCCTTGGCTGGGGAAGGTTATTTGGAGGTAAACCCACACAGCTTAGCTTGCTAAGTGGCAACAATTACCGCGCTTACACAGTGTTTACGTCTATGGCGCACACCTGGCACAATTGCGTCAGTGTGCATTATAAACCTACCTCTAAAAAATGCATACAATGCCGTAGCCAGCCCCCCCTCCTTGGAAAAAAAAGTGGGAGACTTGAAGTTTAAGGTTGATGTATAGCAGCCAGCTCCAAATTAAAAAGAGATTACAGAGAAATCCTGCTGCTGAAACAGTTTCAAAGCTCAAAGGTAATGAGATTTTAAAAAAATCGTAAGTGCATGCAAACTGTCTGCACATGTGTGCATCTGCATGTACATTCAGGCACGTACACAAAGAGACGTACAGATCATTTAATGACAACCTCCACCATCACATGAACTCCATATGTTGCATCTCTTATTTCCCGCCACGTACACACACACTGGAGAACACCAGCACTTCAGTCATGTTTTAAAGTTCCTCTTAAAACCCTCCATCTGATCAGGTGGCTGTTTATTCTCCTTTAATTATTTTCTCCATTTTTTCCAGGATAATGAAATAAAAATCTATACAGTGATTCCCAGAGCTCTCGTTATTCAGTTGCACATATTTTACAGTGAAATAAAACAGCAGCGTAATGAACGCTGGAATTTGACCCGATGCTGTTCAGGCCATTCAAAGGTCAGAGGAATTAATTTTGCCCACTGTTGCCGAGGAATGTTGTAGAAAGAAAGAAGAGCAGAGAGGTTATGAGTACAATGAGACATCATGAGTAACCTGGACCTTTAAAACTGCCTCTCTTTTTTACAACTGATGAGTTAGTTTCACATTTCCGACATGCATGTGCGCCGCGCTTCCTGCCATGTTAATGCTATAGATGTGAACTTGTAGCCTCGCGGTGTAGAAGTGTATGTTTTCGGTGCACTCAAAATTCAATTTACCTCTTAAAGCACGGTTAAGGATGTGTTTGTGTGTGCGCGTTTCTGTGTGTGTTTGTGAAGCACCTCGAGCACTGCTGTCATCCTTTCGAGAACAAAAGCACTCAGCGTTACAAGCCGGTCCAAGCCGAGTTCTGCCCTGTTATTTATGGAAAACGAGGAGTGTATGGATTAAACAGATGATGCCAAGACGAACAACAACAAAAAAAAAAAAAAAAAAGCGAAGCCATGATTCATTTCCCAAACCATGGAAAAGGGCCAAAGGACAAACAAATCAATGGCAGTTTGGATGATATCTGGCCCCAAGCATTGACAGGCCCTGCGGTGTTTGGCATGAATGTAAATGTGAAAAGTGCAGTTTTCTTTATGTGCACTGAAGCAGGCCAAAGCTACAATATATGCCATTTTGTCCTGATTAACGTAGCTCAATAACGTGCATTTGAAGCAGTCGTAGCCGTGGTAAAGCTTTCACCGGCTGCCGAGTGCTAAATACATATATTTCCCTCCTTTTTCAGCTGAACGGATTAAGCCGAAAAAAGTGATGCTGATGATTTTAGGAGACAACGGCTAGATCCATCAAATTAGAAAGCAGCCAAAACAATCAAATAATGCACTGGATAAATGATGTCATACTGTAAAATCTATGGCTTATTGTCTGGGCAGAGGGCCAATTCACATCGCTACACTGGTTATGCAAAGCAGCAGGAATGCTTCGAACGTGAGCTAGTCATCAATATACAGCAGCAGCAGCAGCCCGCTACTGTTATTCAATGTAAATTTGATATGTGTTTGTGTGCTCACGGCAGCCCCGTTAAAAGCCACATGTGAGGGAGGATGAGGAGGGAAGAGAGGAGAGGGGAGGGGAGGGGAGGAGAGGAAGAGCGGGAGAAGAGACGAGCCCTGGCTGGCTGCCACTCATCTGGGCACCTTCTCTAAGCAGGGCAGAAAATCAAACACGCCAGGAAAGAATTAAAGGAGAAAGAGAGGGAGAGAGGGAGAGAGAAAGAAAAATGATTTTTCTTATAAATAGCAGGGCTTGCCAGAAGGCAGAGGAAATGAGAGCAAGTGAGCGCTGTGGAAAAGAAGGGCTTGAGCTTGACACGGGGCTTAAAATTGAGAGGGGGCGGGAAGAAGGGACCTACTGCGCGAAAATGTCTCCAACCAAAGCAAGGATTAGTGTTCCAACCTCCTCCACCGCCAAGATCCGCCAGTACAACTAATCACCTTCACAGCTTCTCTCTCTCCCTCACTCTTCTCCTCTCTTCTCTGTCCTTTTTCACTCTTTTCACTCCCCTCTTCTCCCTCTTCTTCTTTTTTTTTTTTTTTTTTTGCCTCCACTCTCCTCTGCTCTTTAAAGTATCATTTCGCCCCTCTCAACGTCATTATGGCTAAAATTAAAGCAGAGTATGTTCTGCCAAGAACGATTAGCCGCCGCAGCCTAACTGGGCGCAGTAAGGTGCTCGGGGTTTTTTAGTCAATCTAACGCGGGTGGAGGTGGGGGGGGGGATGTGTTACAGGCGCAGCGGCACACTGCAAACTTCAAACAGCATCTACATATATGATGACAAGGGATGTCGCAGATAAAACCCCTCCACCCAACATCCTCTCTCCTGCTTTCTGTCTGTCAAATCTCCTCTGTCACTCCATCCTTTACTCTTTGACCACCCTCCCATCCCTCCTTACTTCCCTCCTTCTTTCCTTCCTTCCTTCCTTCCTTCCTTCCTTCCCCACCTGTCAGTCCCTCCTTTTCCTCTGTTTCTTCTTCCTCTCCGTCGCTGCCATCCATTTCCTCTCCCCAGACAGGGCTCCTCACAAAGATGGCGACGGCGACAAGAACGACGGTGCATAAACATAAACAAGTCAAATTGATCACACAGAAGATGAGCCAGGCGGCGGGGTTTTTTTTTTTTGTTGGGTTTGTGGTGGAGTGGAGGGGAGGGGGGGGCATAAAACAGACAGGAGCGATTAAGCTCCTTTTTCTCCCTCTTCTTTCTTTCTTTCTTTCCTTCCTTTCTCACATCTCTCTCTTTCTCCTCTTGGAGAAGGTGAGGGGGGGAACGGTTGCAGAACCATCCCAGAGAAAGAGCCACTTCATAAGCAGATGCCTGGCATACGATTGCAACCGGGGGAGTGTGTGAATTCATTCTCCTCCGCTATAAATACACGCCGCTTCTCTGTATAGGTGCAAGCGCAAAATGTAATTAGGCAGTGAGGCAGAAAAGCAAGCTGCCTTTCTCTCTGTTTGCATATTTTGTCCACAAATAATGTACTACAAAGGCGAAGAGAGGAGAAATCTGTCTTGAATATTCATTTACAAAATAACGGTTTGCTGATAAGGCCAAGGTATGTGATAATCAATTAGCTAAATGTTCTACAAAAACCTGGCAAGACGGAATCAAGGCGATAATAAATATGCACTAGCACACACTGTGCATGTTGGCGAAGCGAAATGACGACTTCAGCAGAAGTCTGCAGCGCTGAATATCCATACCGCATTAGCCTAGATAAAATATCACAATGGAGGGAAAAAGGGAGCGGGATGTGTTTTTCTAATGAGTTTGTTTGTTTCAAGTGTTCGCACAATAAGAAGGAGTTAATTCTACATACAGGGAGAATAAACGCACCTGCTGTTGTCTGTGTGGCGTGTGTGGAATTGGGAATGTTGGAGGAGACGAGGCCGATAGTGTGGACGGAGGAGAACGCTGCACCAAAAAACAAGGTGTGTGGATTTTTTGGAGGCCAGAGGAGTAACAGGAGGAGACCCGTTTGTTTTGTGCAGTGATGGTTACATGCTGAATGTTGACCTTATCGATTCTTATATTTTATTGCACATGTGTAAAAGCAACGTAACATCAATGCTCTGAGAGGGAAAGTCAGCACTAACTCACATCGAACTTTACTGATAAAAAAATGAGCAGGAGGAGCAAAAAGGGGGAAAGCGTAAGAGCTTGTCAAGTGAGAGGTAGGGGAGAATTCAACAACAAAAGATGTAACTTCTGACAAACACAAGAGTGTAAACAGAGAGAAGAACGGAGCGAAAAACGTGATACAAGGGCGAATAAATATGATAACGTATGGTTCATGGTCAGAATTAGACGCAATGACTCTGCATTACTTTTTTGACTCAGCAGAAACTGGATGATGACTTGTTTTTGAAGCTAGTGCAGTTTCTACTATGACTTGGTAGACTGTTCCAGCAGTGAGTTTTTCTGAATCTGGTGGAAAACTGAGAAAAAGTCTTCCTGAAAAAAAAAGCCTTGGATGAAGTTTTTTGGCTGATCTTGTCCAATAAGGATGAACTAGAGTACATTTTGAAAGAATCATGAGTAAGCGGTGAGTAAATTCAATGACAAAAAGAAAAAAAATGCAAACGGTGCGGATGAAAGCTGGGGATGATTTGTAACTGGAATAAGAACTACGGCACTTAATAATGAACACTTTCTGCAGGGAGACATACCAAAGAGGTGATCTTTGCAGGTGCTAGTCTAAACAATATTACAGTCAGGGATAGTGTAATAGATCATCGTATCAGACAGATTTAAGCTGTAAATAAGTAACAGATGCCTTAAACTTCGGATGACTCCTTTATCCCTTACCGTTTTACTAACACTTTTGCAATTTTTACAGGTGAACTTCTCATCAGTGAGAACTCTGAGAAATGCTGAAACACTTTTTATATTATTAGTTATCTGTATTTTAGGATGGTAATTTTTTGCTCAATGGCCTCTATAGGTGTAAATATCATTATGCACTTTTATTTAAATAATATTTTGTTTTCTTTAAACCAAGTTTATATTGTGGCCTGGTCTATAGGCGATAACTTAGTTA
Source organism: Xyrichtys novacula (assembly GCA_962446985.1). Classification (NCBI taxonomy): domain Eukaryota; kingdom Metazoa; phylum Chordata; class Actinopteri; order Labriformes; family Labridae; genus Xyrichtys; species Xyrichtys novacula. The sequence continues at coordinate 15,692,644 of OY660874.1, read as the reverse complement.
TTAGTCATTACTAATTAATTAATCTTTGATTAATTGTTTAAAAATGATTTTTGTTCTTACTTTTTATTTTTTGTAGCTTTATATGATTAAAAAAATTCTTAACAAAGTAACCAAGAGTTTCACAAAAAACCTGCATCAAACAAAACATTCAGATGGACAATAATTATATGGGTATAAAAGTCTGTCCAAAAGCAAAGAAAGTTTTAAGAACTGGTGTGAAAGTGGAGTCAGACTTTCTTTATTTTTATTGCACAAGGACAACAAAACTGAGGTCAAAGCTCCTCAAAGCTCTTCTTTTAAATGATCAAGAGTCAAAATCTCAGAGATCTCAGAGAAAACTGTATTCACAGAGCACTAAGAGGAGTAGCTTTATTTTTAAATGCAAAAAGCAGTGAGCATAGAAAGTTTGGTATCTCTGTTTAGGAGGTGACATAAAAAGTCTTTATTTCACCAGAGATAAATCTGTAATGAGATTAAAAACTGTCTTTTAGGGGCCTTAACTTGAGTGCAGAGAGCATACTGTTGCAGAAAAGTCACACATAACCAAAACTAACACAGTTTTCAACCAATATAATCAAGTGGATGCAGTTTGCAAGGATGCAATACAAGTGGTTGGATGTGTTGGATTCTTACCAACGGGTTAGAAAAAAAAATTAAATACAAGCAATCAGCAAGACCAAAAACACTTTCTCTTTATTCTTTAAACGACTTAAATCCCTGAAAATAATCAGTGTATCTCCAATTAACCGAGGATTTGAAAAAACAGTTCTTGATACACTGTTTGATTATCAAATCAATAGTTCCACCCACACAGTCAGGTCTTTCTAAATGCATACATGCAACTCACTTCCTTCTGAATCCTTCGACCTTAATTGTGCAGCATGTCCAATGTAATTGAATTGTTCTGCAGGCAGAGCTGCAGCATTATGCATTATAGTTATTACTGCACTGTTTTCTATGCATGTAAAACCAATTACAACACATGTAATTAGGCCGTGTGTCTATTAATAACTCCTAACAAATACTGGTGTTAGATATAAGCAGTCGCTTTTAATAAGAAGTAGAAATGTCACAATTAAAGCTCTCCTGCTTCTCCTCCAGGCCCTGTGAACCTTTCATGAGCAGGACACATCGTCCTCTACTGGCCGCAGAGAGAATTACAGCTGACCCTGCCTCCTGCAGACGACCTGGCAGGGAACAAAGAGGCAGCGCTGTGCCAAAGAGGCCTATCGCGCTCTGCTCCAGAGGGGAGGAAGAGAGGGGAAGGTTTCCAGTGAGGGGGAGGACAGGGTGAAGGGGAGGATCCAGCATGCTGGGGCATTGCAGCGGTCGACTCCGAGCTGAACGGGGGCAAAGTGTTTCAGCGTGTGGAGTGAGTACGATAGGGAAGGATGGTGCTAGAAGTTGGTACTGAGGGGTGGGCTGGTAAGACATCTGTCATCCTGCCATCAGTGCTGTCACATCAGAGGACAAATGGGCTGCTGGGTTTTTACAGCCCAAAAGCACGGGATGGCAAAAGGTATCAGTTAGCATGTGATCTCTTCCTGCTCTTTTGTGCCGTTTTCAATAAGCGTCGGCCACTGTGCTCCTCCTCATCAAAGGGCGAGAGAAAAGGCTGAAAAATGGTTACAAAGTGAGGGCAAACGAATATCTGTCAAATCCGAACGAAAACTCCGGATCAGCTCAGCATCATGGAGCTGTTCTGCATGCGAGCGTCCTTGGCTGAGGCCCAAAGCCACGTTCAGGGGGTCTGGAAGTCCCGCTTCCGAGCGAGGACGAAGAGTGAGTGAAGGGAGAGTGGCATATTTAATTTCCCCCTCCTCTACCCCATCACGCCGCCATCCCCCCTTTTGTTTTTTTGCCGGCGCCGCAGCACCGAGGCAAGGTCTTCCATAATGACACCTTGACTGTGAAGAACTTCATCCACTCCGCCGCGCTATCTGGCGCCCGCGTGACAAGACGGCTGGCTTTGTTGCCAGGAGAGTGGAAGAGAGCTTTGAACTGCAGACTGACAGCGCAGGGGAAGCCGTTCCAGGCGTAAATGTAAATTACTATTACTTACACGTTTAACCCAGCACCTACAAAACCCCCAACACACACACACACACACACACACACACACCTCACCCCATCCTCTTCCCAGTTCACTGACTTGCACTGGGCTAGGGAAGGAGGCAGTGGTAGTAGTGGGAGAGGTGGAGGTGGTGTGGCGATGTGTGTGTGTGTGGGGGGGGGGGGGACAATTTTGACATCATGTTGCCCTCTTTTGGTGGGTGACTGCAACTGCACCTCTCACCTCAAAGGCAACAGCTCAGCCTGTCTTCCTCAACTGTCTTCCTTCAACAAAAACCTTCATCTTCACGTGTGAATAATAAAAAGGGAACAGAAACCTACTTAAAGCAAAAGGTAGATAAAATATAGACAGAGTTTCTCAAGGGCAAGATAAATATAAAATCTATTAAATTAAGAAACAAACTCGGTGAAGTGTTTTTCCTCCTGACTTTACATTCATAAACACAACCACATCTAAAGACCCACGTTTTCCACGGCCTCGCTGTGAATCACTCATTCAAAAGCTGAAAGCTATAAGCTTGTATGACATTTGTACTGCTGGATTTATATTTGTCCTCACTATTTCACACATCTCAGCCTGTTTCTTTTTACCATCTTTTCATTTCACCTCCTACTTAACCAAAATGAAAGACTCAACACACATTTAAACGTCTGTCATAAAGTCGAAATGGAAGCTTCAAAAGGACTAAAACCAACACAGATAAAAGAAGAAGAGCCAGTGAAGAGGCTACAGCGGACTCAAGTTCAAGTGTCACATGGTTGTTCTACATATTCAAAGAGTAAAAGTCACCTTTCAATTGATAGTATAAGAAATCATTGTGTGAAATTACAAAAAAACGGTCTCATGTGAAGTATAAATCTGAAGTGTCCTCCGTGCATGACTGAGGATTTTGACTGAGAAAAATGACGTGTCAGATTTGAGCTGTTTAATTCATGTGTGATTGGCTTTCTGTCAGCTGTGGATGAATGTTTTGGGAAGAAAAGAGAAAAAACATCAGAATAAATCATATTAAATCAGCGGCGTCTTTACGCTTGCTTTCTGCATTTTTGCATTTGATTTGTTGTCTTTCTCACATGTGAGCGAAAATGTAACATTTTAAATCAAAGTAACGTCTCATGTAAAATGGGTATTTTCCTGAGTGATTGCCTTTCTTTACATACGAATAGAAACAATATTAAAATGGCATTTTTTAAAGAGTGAATCATATACTGACACTTTTCATTTCTGTGTGATTTAAAGTGTAAAAGGACTTCCAGATGTGGAGGGAAACGTTGCACATGAGGGAACTTGAAGTTTGCTGTTCTAGGATGGAGTTTGCATAAAGGTCGTAAAAGAGAGGATGAAAAAACTATCTGTGCATTTTTAAAACTAAGTGGGTATGTTTGTATATAATGTTAAATTTGTAGACCTTTGAATTTACACTTTGGACTAAAAGACACATTTGATTGTGACTGATACTGTGAATGGAGGCAAATGTACACACTGGTGAATCACAGGAGCAAGTTTTTACTATATGAGCATTGTGTCCTTACCGTGGCATCAGGAGGTCTGACTTATCTATAAATTGATAATCACCTTAATGTGAAATGCCTAAGTCACAAGGTGATGTATTCATGAGGAGCAAATCACTGCGATCCAAAAAATAAACCTCTTGAATTTGCTGCGTTGTCTTGGCTTTGTCACACATTTTTAATGAAAAAGAAATGTCCGTCCTGTCCTGATTCTCTTCATATGACTCTGAAGGATAAAAAAAAACAAAAAAGAAGGTAGTGTAAATTTGGAGGGAGACAGCGGTGAATAAATCAGAACTTTAAAAACCAATCAGAACCAGGACGAAGCAGCTTCAGAGGTTTACCTGTGAGGGATGTTATTAGCAGACAGGTGGAATCAGACACTGAACCGGAGCTTAATCACTGGCCACAGATTGGATTTGAAGTAAAATGACACTGAGATCGCGGATCGTGGATTGAGCCTCGTGTTCTGCTGTTGATCTTATTTTGCCACTCCACTCGCAGAGCTGAGCTCACTGGCAGCGCCTGTCGTCAGGCAAAGCTCCAAGCCATTTCCCTGAGATGCATCTCCACTGAATCAATAGGGCTCTCGCAGCATATCATTAGACATAAGTATTATAATTACTTGTGTTATTAATTTTGCCTTAATACCAGGGATAACATGATATGTAATTCAACCCTGTTGAGGGAAGAGAAAATAAGATAATCACAAATGCATCTCTTATGAAAATCAATGTTGAAATGGATATTCCAATAATGCCAAACCACTGCCCCTCTGTTTTTTTCCTCATGCATATCAACCAATCATTTTCCGCATTCATCTGGAAAAAATATATAAATATGTCCGACATATTTCACATGGGCGCCCCTGTCCGAGGCAAAACAATATGGATTTGTGTTGCCTCGCAAACAATTTTAATAAAAAGCTATTGATTGGGGATCGAGCGGCTAGCCTGTGGGCGCGGAGCACCAGACCCCAGTGGGTCCAGATCATTAATGTCCTCAACTGCTGGCTTCACTGGCGCAAATTTGTTCAATAAGGGTCTGGCACGCATGCTTCAGGGTTTGATTTTGATACAGGCGCGTCAAAGTGTTTGTGGCCGCTCCACAGGCCGCAAACTGAAGACACGATCAGTCACGACGTGACGGGAGCATGTGTTTTCATCCGCACACGTATTACTATAAAGTCTATTTGATAATCAGAGCTGATGCATAGGATTTCGGCAAAGTGGAGAAATGATTAATGAATTTGAATGCGAACTACTCCCACTCAGCCTGAGCACTCACAGCAAACATCACACAGAGACTGAACAGGTCTATTCAGAAGAGTATGTGTAGTTAAAAGAGACACAGCCACAACCTAAAGCATACCATGTCTGCTTTCTGTCTCTCACACACACACACACACACACATATTCACACACTGCACAGCTTGTCATCCAGACATCCTCCTGACAGAAGGAAAAAAGAGCAAAACACACTCCTCTTCTTTATGTCACCAAAATTTGTGCGGCCATAATATCTACATCCAGGCAAAAACACGCTCACATATACTTTTTTTGAGCAGGTATCAAAGCCTTGGCGCAGCGAGACAGTTTTAATTACCAGGTACTTTCCTTATGCTTATGATTTCAATTTCTCCCCGCAAAGCTGGTAATGATATTCAAAACGCCTGCTGGCAACTCCGACTCCTTATTCTCCCCTGTCTTTCCTTCCCACTAAGATGTGAATACCCCAGTTTATAGGCTTATTTGTCCTCCAGTCACTTTGTAAAATCTTTATTCGGCCGAAGATACCTTTTTAAATGCGAGCCTCGCTGGAAGGAATGGCAATAAAGGTTTTGGGGAGGGTGGGAAGAGAGATCAATGCAGAATGTATTAGCCGGCACTACCGAGACCGACTCCAATAATAAAAGCATTGATCCTTTAAAGTGAAGCTTATTCTGGGTTCGGCGTGGTGAAGGGAGGATGGTCCATTCCAATACCGCACCGACCAGATGGAGAATCACAGCAGGCAGTTTCACCCCCCCCCCTCACTCACTCCCTCCTCCCCCCTAAATATTCACATTATATTTCAAACCCGTATTAGATTCAGCCGCACAATTACTGAGGGATTCTTGTTCGAAAAGCATGCATTATGGAGGAGCATGTCCAATAATACAGCATATGGAATAACATATTCAATTGGCACTACTTAGGCGGTGCCAAGTACAAAAGAGGGTGAGAAGATGAGAACAGAAGGACATATTTGGGAGAGGATAATGTTAAATGAGGTGGTAGACTTTTTGGTGCATGTAAGCTATTACAGGAGGACATTGAATTCACTATTTTTCAGATGATAGTACAATTCAGGGAACAGACATCTGTGCGCGAGACTCTTGTTTTATGTTATTTCTCTCTAATTTTCCATGAAACGTCTTGTGTTCAAAATATGAGCGGCTAATATTTCCATTAGTCACCGGACACATCAGATCCCAGCAGTGTCTCTGTACACAGCCGTCGGTAGTAAAGCGCCAGCAGTAATCAAGCGTGAGGGCTGGATATATAACAAGCACACTTCACAGTATGCCTAACAAGCACACTTCACACACTAATCAGCTCGAGTGGACTTTGCTTTGCATCCACAGCCTGGCGTTTAGTGTCTGCCTCACAGAGACCAGCCCTGGATTAGATTATGAAATTATCAGGATAGTATCAGCAGACTTAAAAGTGAGTCCGTCCAAGGTAATTGGAATAGGAAAAGTGTACATGGGTTGTATCTGATGTCATTAATAAAGATTCCAATGCAAAGTGAGCGAGCAAAAACTCCATCTTTCAAGGCTCTTCTTTCCCACACGGGGCTGCCGAATCCAAATTACAAACACTTTTATACACACGACACTGTGAATGAAATGCAGGACTATAAGTAATCAGACTCAACAATAAGTCTGCACCTCACCAGCACTTTTATCCACATCTGGTAAAATATGAAGCTTTTCTGTTCATCATTAATGTATGAAATGTCCAAAAGAAGAAAACAAGGTGTAGGGAAATGGAAGTCGCAATTTGATGTCAAACTGCTTCAAAACCTGAATATGTTCAGTGTAATAATTTAAAAAAACAAAGTTGCAGAAGATTTCAACATGTCTATCTGTCATTTAATCTATTCAGAGTGTCAGCTCTGTGGTCTGAAGTTTGTAAAACTTGCGCTGAACATATCAATATCATATATTTTAAAGTTATTAGGTACGCTGCAAGATTTGAATCCCTTCTAAAGGTGTGTCGAAAACTGTTGTCTTGTGTAGTTTTTGGAGCCACGTTCATGTGACATTTGAGTCAAAGTTGCATTAATTATTAAGTTTTTTGCAGTATAAATTAAACGACACATTAACCAGCACAATCTATAATAGTACAATAATGACGGAAGTACAACTACACATACAAACACACACACTATAACCCACACAGTGACCCCCAACTCCACCTAGTGCCTCCTCCACCCTTTGAGGGACAGGGTGGGCCAGGGTAGGGGGACGGAAATCCGCCTCCTGTAATCCCATCAACTCATGTCAGACAGCAGTGTGGATACAAGCCTATCAGAGAGGCCTGTAATCCACAGCTAAGACTTCACACACCGCACACCACACACTTATCTGGAAACACACCCAGACAGACAGACAGACAGACACACACACACATACACACGAGCACAAAAACAAACATACTTGGAGAGAAAAGTGGAAGCTGCTTTGTCTGATAGGTTTTTGAAAAGAGATCATTATACTGTTATGTTTGGGTATGAAGAATAAACAGCACAGGCACAAAAACTTCAGCCACATCTGTGTATGGCAGGTATTATTAAAGTGCTAGATGAAGTTAAAATCAATAAAAAAAAAAAACACTAATAAATAGATAAGGGGGTTTTAAAAACAGATGCTTCAAAAATACAGATAAAATTACCTCTGAGTTAAATCACAAGAACAGCAAAGGGTAAAGAAAGAAGGATAAGCAGGTTGAGATGCAACATTACTGCAGTTCTGTGAGCACATGTAAAAGAAAGCAAAAAAGAAGTTAAAGTGAATGATGAAAGAAGGACAGAAAAAGCAAGGAGTAAGGAAAGATAACAGAAACAAAAAGATAAATGTCTGTAAGAAAGAGGAAATTATTGACAGACAAAGACAGAAGGAGGAAAAAGAAGGAATAAAACAGAAAAAGAAAGAAGGAAAAGGAAAGAAGGAAAAAGAAAGAAAAAACAAAAAAAGGGATGGTGAAAAAACTTAAAGGCTAAAAAAAGAGAAAGAAAAAAAGAAAAAAGATAGACAGACAGAAAACAGAAAATATGACAAAAGGAAAAGCAGAGTGAAGAAAAAAAGCGAAAGAAAGAAAAATATTGTGGGGTGAAGAAAGGCTAAATTCATAACAAGAAGAAAGAAAGAAAGAAAGAAAGAAAGAAAGAAAAGGGAAAAATCTAAGCATGACAAAAGAAATACATGAAGGAAAAGAATGTAAGAAAGACAGAAAGATAAACTGATGCAAGAAGAAAAAAAATAAATAGCTAAAAACTAAATAAAGAAAGAATGAATGAAAGAAAGTCAGAGGTTACATTGAATGTGCATCATCTGAGACAGACTGAAAAGATTCATTTCTGGCAGGGCTAAAATGTGTCAAAAGTCTTTTCTGCTCATTTCTGTCTTTTTGACAAATGTGCATATTTCAGATGTTTCTGCATAAAACAAATTGAGCTTCTTTTCCTTTAAGCAGCTAAAAAAAAACTGCATTCAAAAATTCATGTCTCCAGATACAAAAAAAAAAAAAAAAAGGACTACACAAAGCTGCCCACCCTCCCTTTGTGGTTAGAAATCATACAATATATTATTCAGATTAAACATAAAAAATGCATCAAAAAGATCAAAATAATAGATAGATAAAGTACATGTTCAAAATGGTTCTCAAAAAGGGCAAAAACACAATATAATCTACAGCTGGGCATGCACAAATTCAATGTCAAGCCATTCAATCAATCACTGGTCCAGGGAACAATATGTCCCATTATCATTCAGATGCATGCAAAACGCCACAAAGAAGAAAAAAGAAAGAGAGAGAAAGAGAGAGAGAAAGAGAGAGAGATAAAAAGGCACGTCGGACAAGGCACCCCTGCTCATGTCTTGCTTCAAAGAGAGAGAGAGAGAAAGCGAGATAGAGAGCGAGAGAGAGAAAGAGAGAGAGTGGGAGAGAGAGAGCGAGAAGCAGGGAGCAGGACCCACACGGTGTAGTTCCAGCCAATTGCATTCCAGAGAAGTGACCATGGCCAGTGATAAACAAAGCACCATAGATCATTCCTCTCCCAGACGGAGCCCGGCGCTGGAGGCAGCGGAAGGGAGAGCGGTCAGACAGACAGAGAGAGAGAGAGAGAGAGAGAGAGAAGACGACAGAGAGCTCACCGCCTATATGCATCTGCCCCCTCTGCTATCCTTCTGATGCTACATTTTGACGCCCTTTTTGCAACTGGAATGCCATTAAAGCCGACCGCGCAGCACGCCTGCAGATTTGCTTTCCATGACAAGAAACGATAGAGCGAGCCAAAGAGAAAGACAGAGAGAGAAAGAGGGAGGGATGCTGCTTCCCTCTCCCACTGCCACTGTGCCGATGCATCGCATTGAAAAAAAAAAAAAAAAAAACACCCCAAAAAAAAACCTTAAATTGTTCCCATTTCCCTTCGAGAACAAAAAGAGGCATTCAACACTTACCCACTCCCAGACAGAAGCCTCAGATTCAGTGTTCATTTGAGCCCAGTGTGCGTCACAACACAAACCTCAGATATTCCTCCAAAACAGATGTGCAAAAGAGGCAGTGAGGTTCTCCCTCTTTTGTTTGTGAGCCTGCCTGGCTAGGTTTCTCTATTTGCATCAGCCGGCTTTTTTACAGCTTTGAAGCAGGTGGATGACAAAAACATCAATCTCTCCAGGCACATTGTGTGGCATGCACGCTTTGACACACTCCCCTCACCAGCTCTGTACAGTATAATCACACATTCCTATTCTCTCCCCACAGCTTCACGAGTGAATACGGGCTCAAAAAGGAAAGTGAAGGACAAGTGTGCATTGTTGGAGTGCGCTTTTGTTGTAATCATGTTTTGATTGGATTAAAATGGGAATTGGTTGTATCTCTGGAGTTCCATTATCCATATGTTGAGGCGATTTTATGCACGCTGGTTTTGAAGATGGGTTTTTGGCTCATGGATGCAAGTTATCTGACAATAATCAGGAGCCAGAATCAGAGGGTGTCCACTGAAATGTTTTCCAGTCTGACTGGTCAAACACGGGTCAAAAACAAGTCGAGACCAGGATGCGAAAAGAGTCAGAAATCAGAGTTGAACTAACACTCTCACAGACTTAAAATGTCCTCTTTTTCCTTAAAATACATTAAGTGGTTGAACCCTCCCATTCACAGTATTCCTTATGTTTATTAACTTGGTGTCAACTGAACTTTACCTTATCTTGTGGCTGTTGATCCATCAGAGAATCGTCAGACACTGTTGTCGTCTTGATTGCTGCAGGGGAGGAAAATGACAACACAAATCAAGATAAAAGAGTTGAGATGTTGAGATGAAGACAAACAGTCAAAACCACAAGCAAGAGAGCCGTCTGGATCAGAGTGACTGGAAATACATCTGTAATTGCAGCTCTTTTGCACCAAAGAGAGCAACCTTTAGATTGTCTGAACCTGTGTCCTTACATCAATGTCAAATACCGGTAAAGTACGGTAAAAATGTAAATGTGAGCTATGTTGTTCTTTCAGTTCAACCCTCAGAAATTTGTCATCATCTCTGAAGTTTATTTGACCTCTAGTAAGCATTTTTGCAACTTTCAGCTCATTTAAAGCTCATTTAAACATTGCTCTTTAAGCAAAAGGTTATTAGATACCTACTCTTCCCTCTTCTTCATGAGTGGCGCTTAAATCACAGATCAAGCTTGCACCTAGTGAGTCTACAGTTAAAGGAGTTGATGGTGACTAAAACAGGACAAGCTACACTGTGAGAAGTTTTCATGTTGAGTTGATTCTGGTAGATGAAAGTTTAAGTGTTTTTAAGGATGAAGACTGCGTTTCCAATAAGACCCATCAGTGACGCTGTTGTGGAGATGTGCCTCTGAAGTGTCCTTTTACAGCACGAGTAAATGAATGTACATAAAAACTTTTTTTCAGGATACAGAGTAATGATGTGATGTGTTGATCAGTTTACTGTACAGGTCATGAAGAGGTTTCATTACAAGAGTGAGACTGTTTAGAAAGTCAGTTAAAAACTTCTCACATTGCCCGTAAACTGACAATGTTGTCAGAAACACAGCGCTAAGTGACTATATATACAGTAACTGCTGGATGTGTGAATCAACAATTACAAACATAAGCAACAAGCCTCTGACAGATGTTTAAGACAATGTTTTTGTTTGTTGCATTATTTCATTAATGTTGTGGGAAATAAATATCTATTTTAAAAAACTGATTCGACAACATAAAAACACAAAGTCAATCAAAATGTTCCTCTGAGTGGGTGTAACGACATATTTTGAAACGATTCTGGCCTAAACCAATCACCAATCCGTTCCGGATCTTGTGGGATTTAGCGGTAAGAGGTGGAAGCAGCAGTCTGCTAATATGCTACGCTTTTCTCTGAAAGATCTGACCAATTGACCCTCTGTTCCACAACAACATCTCATTGACTTAGATGTAGGGGAAATGTATTTTAAACATCTATATTGAACAAAAAACCCGCCAGCGTTTACCGCAGCTTACCTTTTACTTAGCCCGGGCGGCGCGCGGCGGCCCCCGCGGCGGCTAGTGACCAACTCAGACCCGCGGGCTGTAGCTGCTCCACGACACAGGCTGTCGGAGAGGCAGCGGCGGCAGCTTACTTCTTTGCTCAGCTTCTTCTCCGACAAGATCGGACCAGAGGACACTCTGCTCCAAAAGAAAAACATTTCATGGTCTAAACGTAGTAAAAGAAATGCATTTAAAACCATCAACATTGAATAAAAACCCCGCCAGTGTTAACCCAAGCTTACCTTTTGCCCAGGCGGCCTTGGCGTCCGCTCGCCAGCAGCCACATTTGGCCCGTTGGCTGTGGCGACCCCTCGAGTCAAGGTGGCTGTAGCAGGTGCTAATAGGCTCCGCTTTTTCCTTGGACCTCAGCCCGGGAGGGCCGCGGTTGCTCCTCTTCACCGGCCACTCAGCGCCCCTTGGCTGTGGCGACTAACCGCCACCAGGTGCGGGAGAGGCAGCGGAAGCAACTTGCTGTGGTCTGCTTTTCTCCCTTCAAGATCGGACCAGATAACCTTCCGCTCCACAACCAAAACGTTTCTTTTTTTTGTCCTGAAAGTCGTAAATCAAACAATTAATTTGGTGTAAAATAATTTGTCTTTTATTAGAATAATAAACCAATAACGTATCTTCAAACACTCGTTACCCTTGCCCCCCGTCGTCAGAAAGAAAGAAAGAAAGAAAGAACTTTAAATTCAGTTCATAAATTTGAGAGCCTTGCAAAACTCGAAATAAACTGGATTCCTGGATGGGCTAATGTGACTTTCAAGTGCTCCATGTCACTAACACAATCGATTCTGTAAGTCTTAAACCACACTAGACCGGTGCGCTGTCTGTTAACTAAACAGGTAGCACAATTACTAGTAGTAAATAAATCAGACTAGTGCTAAATAAAAACACTGTAAAATGCATTTATCTAGCTGACGTTTCATCTAAATACTTACAATCAGGCGTGTTATGGAAATTCCCATACTTTTGTAGGTCCTTGAAAGCAGCTGCGTGACGTAACGTGTTTTGCTTTAGGTGGCGGGACTCTCAGGCTGACGCTTCAGGAAGTTGGTCTAGATTAAATGGGTGACTTTTTGGTGAAAACAACTAATTTAGCTTAAATGTAGGGGCTCAGAAGTTTCTTTTAGGCCTTCGAGCTTCGCATTTTATAACAAAGTTATCGCTGCTCTAATCTATCGGACTGACTAACTTTACTAAATCAGTCGTCCTTCTGGATTTACACCAGCCTGTAAGAGTGAATCACTTAAAGTCCAAATGGAGACTCTATTAGTCAAAGAAAACCCTCTACTTTTACCTCTTAACAAGGAGAAAACCATTTATGACGGATTTATTACTGTGCAGGTAAGCTCAAGCGTCAAAGTTGTATTTTGTCGTTCAAACAAACAGTCATCCAAACTACATTCAGTAAACTGAAAGTTTATCTTCACTGTTACTGTGGAACCTCGGCACTCTTAGTATAACGTGGCTTTAAACATTCAACACATACTGAGATGGTGCATTGTAGTTCGGCATATGTGTCATTTTCCAACTCCTCATAGATACTATTTTTGCTATTTATATTGACATGCATGCTCAACGCTGCACACGTTCCGTTATGTGAACGTGAGATACAAACTGTGGTACAGTAGCCTACTCTGGAACTAACTATACTTATGTCTAGTTCAATTTTGTATTTGAATTTCTCGAAGTTGCCTTCATGCTGAATTGAATATTTCATTCTGCTGATTCAGATGTGATGAAGCATGAAGTCATACCTTATGTGCACATTCATCAATATTCAGATCATTTGTATATTGATAATTTCTGTGTGGAGTTTGGCAGTCACGTGGTTGTTTTCCTCAGTCAGTTTTGGAAAATATTGACTGATTCAGTCACTTTTCCTGTGATGAGTTATTTAGATTTTTTTAAAAGATGAGGTTAAAGATCTTATTGTGATGATGATCTAAGAAAACACTGACTGTATATTACATGGACACCACACTTCTGTGCTCTTTCCACAGTGAGCTGTGAAGCCAAGGTCAAACGACTTTCTGTAATAACCGTTCTTGTTGATGTTAAATAAATATATTAACATATATGTATTGCTATGCACACACTAGCTGAATGCAGATGGTCTGTGATGGGATGCATATACAGTATGTGTTACTGCAACAACTTAGCACTGTTTTTATATCAGATAATGGTTTCAAATGTGTGTCGTTGAAAATGTAACCCGAATCTGACAATTCAGGTTACATTTAGTCCGCATGTAATCTTTACATTTTATCAGCAGCTCTTCTACCTTAAGAGTGTGGTGGTGGGATATTTACTTTAGGTAAGAGTTATCCATGCATAAGGAGTTGTAGGCGCACACAAACAGAGCCATGTTATGGAGAAGTACAGCGCAAGCTGAACTAAAAATACTGCAGTGGTGGTATTGAACTGTGAATGCTGTACAAAAATGGTGAAGACGTATTGAGATTTGTGGAAACTGCAGTAAGAAACTGTTTTAAGACAGGTATCTTTCAAAAAAAACAAGTTATCATAGTTCAGTTTTATAGTTTGACTCATGCACCTGTCAACGAGGGAGGCGAGGATAATAACAGGTACTGCAGCTGGTCAGTAGGGGGAGCTTTAAATCCTTTGATCTCACAATCAGTGAATGTTTATGACATCCACTTTAATATACAGTGAGCTGGAAGACATGCCATGCTGTCATTGCCGTCACTACTAAAAGAAGTCGTCTATTTACTGGTTTTATTTTGAAGTTATCATCTGAAATTTAGAGAGGATCTCAGGGAAACAAAAATGGATTAGTTAAACGTGCATTCACGTGTGCTAAGGGATCCCGTAATAAATAACTTAAGCTAGCTTATTTTACTCCCCTAGTATATAAGATTTACTCGTCACACCAAGCGTCTTTAACATATGTTATTGCTTTGCTTTACAGGAACAAGACTTTAGACTGAGAATTGCTCTACCACCAGATCTTCAGCTGAAAAGAGCCAGGTAAATATGAACACCTCATCACCTTTAATGGGACACAAAGCCCAGACAGCTGATGTAGGCCAAACTCATGCTCTAGTTGCTGTATCTGATCACCTCTTTGTTCCTGCAGGCTGCACTGCAGTTGGCAGTTGAAACACCTGTTGAGTGGATATGAACACATAGTGAAGCAGGTAAAATGCACATACAACACAACACCACGGGTGAATTTTTCCTTGAATTTGTGTCCTTATGTCTTTGGTTGATCTGCACCTGCCTCCGCTTACTGTCATTAGGCTGATTCTTGTGAGTGATTAACATTTTTGTTGTGTCATTTTGGCTCCTTTTGTGTTTTTCTGCATCGTGCCAGGCGTCCTTCTCATGCTCTCTGTCAGCACTCCGCCTGGCCCTCACTCTCAAGCAGAGAAAAATATTTTTCACTGTTTAATTAACATCGCCTGGAAAATGTCCCTATTTGTTATGTGGCCCCTCAGGGTTATTTGGATGAGATTGATATTTCACCCCGGGCTGCAAAGTTCATTATTTTCACAGCCTTTAAGCTATCATTAATTATTAAAGCTGGTGGCAGCCCCCATTAATCACAAACACTGTGTTTGATTTGAATGGCTGGCTAGAGGAAAAATAGACAGTGTCACTTCATTATCCTCTCATTCAAGGATGTCTTTTCTCTTGTGTTTGACTCCTCACAGAGGCTGCAGCAGTCGGCCGATCTTGTCAGTTTCATTCTGGAGCTGAAGACTGTCTTGGTAAGGAGGAGGATGACACAGTGGTTTGCACGGTCACTGTGACATTGTTGCTCTATGAATAGGAACCTTCAGGCTCTATCAATAGTCCTGATTGTGAGGCACACACGTACATGAATATTCTGTTAGATTAATGGGAAGTGTTGCAGCCTTTGTGCTCGCCACCAAACAGAAGCATATGACTTACTGGCCCTGATTCACTTCTGCTGTATTTCTACAGTGCAGAGTGGTGAAGCTGTGTTTTATCCATTGTTATATGAGCTTAGAATAAAAAGCTTTCTGTCTCCGTTATGACAGGAAGTGTGTCTGAAGAGCCGCCCTGAGTGCCGCTCCATCCCACCTCCTCAGTATTACTCTCAGCTCATCTCTGAAATGGAGACCCTCGGGTGGGAAAAGTAAGTGACCACTAGCAAACAACCTTGACATCCTCATTACTTAAATTTTTAGGGAGTTTGCCATTACATCTTATATTAAATCTTATATGAACGATTTGGGGTTTGTGTTGGTTTTGGTGCCCCCTGTAGACAAAGGGGTATCTCCTCTCTTGGCAGGTTTTTGTCTTATACGTGCTCTCTCCCTGTTTCATTGTAACACTCATTGGGTAAATTTGCTGAGGTAAATAGAAAAAAGACCGTTGTGATAACATCTAGCTAATCAAATTAACCATTCCTTATGACCTGGCAGCAGTTTTGGACATCAAAAATGAGCAGTCTTGTTATTGACAGTCTTGTTTGGTCATAAAGAGGCGCCCGTGCTAATTTTCATCAAGAGTAGCATTAAGAAAAAGTTCAAATACACCATAAAGCAGTCCCTAAATGAGTCACTATGCTTCATGAAACTGGCATGCAGCCGATAATCTTAAACTAAGCACTTTAATGTAATTATGCATCACACTGACTGAGAATATATGTGTCTCTGTGTTTTTTTTCATTCTGTTGTTGGTCCTACGAAACAGTCATCTCCGGTGAATTTTCTCCAGGGTTAGGAGAAGTGAATAAGTGAAAAAAACTGAAGACACAACCTCTTCTGTTATCTGGTTTTATGGGAACAGAAGCAGTAGTTGTCAGATGTTGGATAATTTGGCCAAAAGTAGTCTTGCTGCTCTTTCTTTTTCATTTCAACTTTAGTTTTCAGGTTTTTTCATACCTTCATCGGAGAGGATAGTATGATGTGTAAAGAAGGGAATGGGGAGAGAGTATTAGGAATTACACGCAAAGAAAGTAGTCAAAGCTGGAGCCATACTAATACTTTTAATTTCTCACCTCATTTTCCCTCAGCTCTGTTAGTGTCCCCCTCTGCTCACCCACACACCACACCTGCAGCTTTCCTCTCTACAGCCTGCACACAGCAGTGTGTCCCCCTACTGTTATCCTCCTCTGTGTCAGATCTTTTGACAAAAAGTCAGCAGCAGCACTCTTTATAAAGATGCCCAAATAACACAGCTCCTGATTTGAAATGTTTCACTTGATATCCTGTCATTACCAAAGGTTATCAGTATGTGAACACTCTCTTTAACGATGCTGTCTTTTGCAATCATCCATAACTAAGAAAGTGCAGACCGACATCTGCAGAAAGCAGCTGGACGGAAGTTTTTGAGAGGTATCATACACAACACGCTCTTCAGTTGATGCGTCAGAGAGTCAAGGGAAGAGAGAGGCAGAGGATCGAGAGATTGAGTAAATCATTAATAGTAGAGGGTGATCATATATCACAGGAGCCCTTAATTCAATATAATAAAATAAAATAACCAACCGTGTTTCTGATCATGTTATTTTACTACATGGGTTATGAGAAGTTATCACCATGATATTGTGGTGAAAACTGCTTTAAAGGTAAGCTTTAAGTGTAGCTTAAGTGTAGTACTTAAGTGTAGTACTTAGTGTAGCTACAGTGGATATAAAAAGTCTACACACCCCTGTTCAAATGCCAGGTTTTCCTGATGTAAGAAAATGACGGCAAGATAAATACTTTCACAATTTTTTCCACCTTTAATATGACCTTGGCAGGTCACATTAAAGGCAGAAAAAGTTGTGAATTTTTTTATCTTGACGTAACTTCTTTACATGATAAAAACTTGGCATTTGAACAGGGGTGTGTAGACTTTTTATATCCACTGTAACTGCGTCTGCACTGATACTGAGTGAATGGCCTCTTAGTGTGAAGATATTCAAATTGGCTTACAATGAGAATTAAGTGATAATCAAATAATTATTTTCCTCTAATGTACAGCATGCTCATGTTCCCATTCCCTCATGTTCCCAGGATACCCTGGAAGTAATTTGCTTGATGATGGAGATTATTTCTTGATGTTCCAGATTCCTCCACTCTGAAAAGCTGCTGCTGCAGAAAATTTGTAGGTTTTACTGTAAATTTCAGAGTTTGTGGGCCAAAATATTATCCTGTATGTTAATGATGCAGATGTTTTCTTCTTTCTTGTCTTTTCCCTCGAGGTAGGATTTACAAACAGAGGTTTATATATATATGTGTAGAAAACCTCTGCTTCTTCAACAGCTTCATCAAGCACTCCTCGCGTTCCTCCCAGCAGTCTAAACCAATAAGAGAGCCTGCGACAACACAGCTTCACATTAACAAATGGCTCTTAATGACTTCCTTATTTTTAGTTATTGAGTTATAGTTAAATCCAGGTCACATTTAATAACTCTCAGCCCACGCATGATGACAGGCCCCGCTAATACCGCCGTCTCCACTCGTCAGGAGAGAAGAAAGAGGAGGAGGGGGGCGACGGCGGTGGTGGTTAGTAGGAGATATCTATTCTCCCCCAGCTCGGATTAAGCCTTGACTACTACACTCATTTTCCACTTTCCTATTAATGACCGCGGCTACAATTATGATATTAGCAAAATGCAAATGGCTCTAATTGAAGACTCTCAGGTTTTAATAGGAGGAGGGGGGGGTGAAGGTATGCTTTATGCTGGAAATGGGACCAACATCATTTTCAGTGTCGTGTTACGGTTAGGAGGCATTATACACAGTGGGCCTCAATCTCCAAAGCACTCGAGATTCGCTTAGCGTCTTAATTGGTATGGGCCGTGCTAATAGCCACCAGGGGTTTTCAGCTGTAATTCTGTCTGCTGATTGGGCCAGGTAAGTGAGTCTTTCTCACTCTCCTCTCTCTGTGTGTCTCCATTTCGAGAGTGTGGTCATCTTAATTGGCTGAAGATGGCATACCACGTGTTAATTAATGGAAAATGAGGTCAAGTAGGTCAGCCGCCATCACTCGGTGGCCTCAGAACGTGGCCCTAGAAGCTCCGGGGCTCATTATGGGCACAGCTGGCACTTCATGTTCACAGGCTCTCAGTGTTCGTACAGAGCGTCATCTCTTTTTTTTCTGGCAGTGTTATCACTCTGTCACACTGTGTTGCTGCTCTTCTGAGGCCAGTTATCGAGGCTCTCTGACAGCAGGGCTCTGTTGGGTCAGCCAGACCACAGGGCTGGGGGATAAGATGCTTTCGAGCCGCGTGATTTACAGAAGAACTGACGTCAAGCACAGTTTTTTTCTTTGACTGCTGTTTCTAATCTTGAGTTTTACTTTCTAATTAGTGCCATTTTGTTTTGTCGGGGCCTGAAGTGGCCTTATTTTGGTTGCAGGGTGAAGCAGGAGCAGGACTAACACTTAACAAAATGGTAAATTTTGTGTAGCATTAAAGCTGCTACATTCGCTGGCTATTTAATAAATAGCACTGTAGGCTTTTTAAATGTTTTTGACATAGTTGTACTCGCAGGTTGATGCCTCTGCATGACCTGTGTAGTTGAATGAGATCATCAGGAACAAGACTGGATATTTATCACCCGAAATCGAAACATCATAACCTCCATTATAGATATGATAAAAATATGGCAAAGAAAAGGGAAATCCCTCCGAGCATGCCCACTTTGTCCGTGGCAAGAACGTTTTCCATTGCTTTAGATGATAAGCCATTCTCTGTTGTAGAGGATGTGGGATTTCCTAGGTTGATCAAGCACATTGAGCCCCATTATGCCATGCTAAGCAGACGACATTTCTCAGACCTGTATTTACTCGAGCAGTTTAAGGTTGTTGCAACTTGCTTTGCAACTGCATAATTGATATTAATTTAGTATATAATATCAATTTTAATTTATGAAATGTTAATTTTATTGTACAAATTAATATTATGTAGCTCACAGTTAAAGCCATAAATGCACCGGTACTAATGATTGGCATAATCATTTCTTTTGGTGTTTTGGTTTTCGGCCTAAGTTGCCTCATTTTTGGTTTCAACCAAGAAGTTTCATTTGCAATTTCCTGAGTTTTTTTTCCCCATCATTTATTACATTACTAGGCCAAATAACAAATAACTCCTATAATCTTTTACTGTAAATAAAAAAAACACATAGTATTAGCATATAGTGTATGCAGTTTAGTTTGGTAAATAATGAAGTTGACCTGGTTAGCCCAGTTAGACTGAAAGCTTGGCTAATTAATACTCGGGTGTTTTTATGCCTCATAAGAAAAGTGTGTCTGTGTGTGTTACTTTATGTTCATGATTTGTATATACATACTCCTTTGCTGCACCTTACATCTCCCCCGTATTCTTTGCTATACCTTTTATATCTTTTATGTGGATGTGCATTTCAAATGCCCCACACACAAGCGCTACATATGTGTTGATCTCGTTGTTCATTAATCACTTTGTCGGCACATAAAATAAGAGATTCACACACATGCAGGCTCAAAAGCACAAATGCGCGTGTTGTGCACGGTCTGGAAGCAGCTCACTTGGCTGTTGAGTTGCAAATGGGATGCTCTCATCAGTCTTCCCAGCAGGACGCCTGACTGTCACGCTGTTTCCATCATGGCCAAGTAGGGGCTGCAGCTCGTTCCTGCTATCCTGAGTGTGAGACCTCACAGGAGAAGAGATGGAAATGTGTGTGTGAGTGATGCACTAATGAGACTTTCTCACCGCTGATACTCTTCATAAAGTCCTGAATCTTAATAAATGGTCAACACTAAGTACTGGTCCAACCCGTCCTCTCTCTATATAGAGGGAAATACACTTTTATCTGCCATCAAGTCCACCTGACTATTGTTTCCTCGCTCTTTTTTATTCCAAACTGCCCATTTCAAACCCCTGTGATGGGGTTTTTGTCTGCTTTTGAAAAAGATTGAAATTAATTTCGATGCCCCTGCATGACCTATTAAAGCAACACAATTATTTCTATGTTCTTATTTAATGTGCCAGTGGAGATTGTCCAACAATCCAAAGTTAAACACTTTAATGTAGACATGTAGTAGTGGCAGCAGTGCCTAAAGCTTATTTAAAAACCCTAACAGCTGATGGAACAAATGACCTCAAGTATTTGTTAGATTTGGCCCTCTTAGCATAAGTTGACCTGCTGGCAATGGCAAGATGGCTTTGGCAATCTCATTTTGGTCTGCTTTATTTCCTTTTTCGCACATTTTTGAGCAGCTTTAGATTGATTTATGTCACCCTACTGGAAAGCTAGCTATTTCTGATTAAAAGCAGTCTTCGGTGACTTACTCACCGAACACTTGTTATTCATATACAGCATGATAGTCTCCCTTTTGAATTATCGTGTTCTCACAGAAGGTAATATAGCGACACAGTGGAAGTTAATTCATCCAAGTCAGCACAAGACTCCGTAAAGACTTTCCAGTCAGTACAGTAAAGACAGTCATTTAGTTTTCAAATAGCTCCCTCTGTCCATACAGGAACCTCTTGGCGCTCCACTTTCCCTCTCTTGAGGGCCGGCTAATAGACGGATTGTCCAATTAATTTGTTTAAGTGAGGCATAACAGATTGACCAAACAATTAAATATTGTCTACCTTGTTGGGAATCAGAATTTCTTGTCAGTTAATCAAGTTTTTTGATATTTTTTATTATTATATGGTAGAAATGCAGGGCCCCAGTCATTGTGATGCTGTTTGGTGGTATTTTGATCTCCATTAAACGGAGAGCCTCTTAAAAGTTGTATATAGGCTGTTTCTTGTTAAACTGGCATATAACCACTCACCTGCACAGGCATGTGGGCGTAAAGCTGGTCTGAAGTCTGGTGGTGCTAGCTCTGCTAATGTTAGCCATTCTCTGACTCTGTTAACCTGATCCTCTGTTTAGCTGTCTTTACTTCACTATGCTCAATTTTTACTTCTTTCTGAGTGCTTTTAATTCCCAGTTAGCTGAACTGTAATTTCCTGTACATCAGTCCCTGCAGAACATCCTGAATTGACACCTCTTCAGACTGTGCAATGTGGCAGCCAGTGTGTTTTGGGAACCCGAAAAAGAAGACAGTGTAATAGATAGAG
Source organism: Xyrichtys novacula (assembly GCA_962446985.1). NCBI lineage: Eukaryota > Metazoa > Chordata > Actinopteri > Labriformes > Labridae > Xyrichtys > Xyrichtys novacula. The sequence continues at coordinate 15,671,224 of OY660874.1, read as the reverse complement.
AGGTGTGGGCTGTAAAAGAGCTTGTAGCACAGATGTATCAGTTTGCACGTAACAGAGTTGAATTGGTGTTATCAGGGGGATAGCGAGTGTGTTTGAGTTGTAGCTCTTAGTGTGCATATGAACTTCAAAAGCGTTGCCCTTCACAGGCGTTTGATTGCATGTGTTTGAAGCAGACATTTTTATGAATCGGGCACAACGTACACCGTCCTTCCATCACTTCCCTAAGTGTGTGTGTCATTCTTGAGCGCACCGCTCACATCACTCCTCTCTAACACACTCCATAAATCCTTGGCAGATATACAGCCCATGTCAGCCTCAGCACAGAGCGTCCATGGTAATGTACTGTAAATCTGGAGGAGGACCGTCCAAATCCTTTGTCTCAGATCAGTCTTTTGTCTCCAGGCCTTCAGTCAACCAGAGAAGGACTCCAGAGGGGGAGGAAGTGACTCCTTCAGAGTGTGCGGCAGTAAATCTGACAGCAGTCTTGGTGTGTGCTCGGGCCAGATCAGTGTTTTGTCCTCAGCCTCAATAGGTTCTAATTAGCCCAGGGAGGTGGTCTGATTTACAGGTTGACTGGAGCTTGAAACAGTGAACCTTTGCTGAGGTCACCCGGAGACACATCATTTTAAGAGGGCTTGGATCTGACTCCTGTGAATACTCCAGTCCCTGTAGTGTCAGTATCACATTTGTTTTACTGGAGGAGTGACAGATTGGTCAAACGTTTGTCAGATGTGAACTAGTGCTGTATGATTTGGTGAAATTATGTGTCTGTCATTATGTTAGGCAATATTGCAATGTGATAAATGGTATTACAAGTCCACTCAGTGAGGAAGATAATAGTTTGAAGTGTGTGTTTTTCCAATTTAACCTTATAACTTTTCAGTCAACACAATTTGAATTTTGACTTAAAAAAAAAAAAAAAAGTGCAGTGCAGATTATCTTTAAATATGGACCAAGCACACACTGGAGACTCATTTGAGATGTATTTCTGTACCTTAAAAGAGGAAATCACCAAATCTGAAAAAATGATTGAAGAGAAAAGTGAAAGAAGAGCATTAAAGAATACCATCAAATGTTAAAATGACTGGTAAGTCATCTTGAGAGGAACAGTTCTCCATTCCTGATTTGTGCTGTGCCACTGCAGGTCTGCTAGGATTCGCTTTCAACACCATTGTCTAATGATAGAGAGGTCACTGTGGCAGATAGCGGTATTCTGTCAAACTGAGTGTAAAACCAACACCCAACACTGAGTGTAAAGTCTATTGAACCCTTAGATATGAGTTATCTTTCTGTTGTTTTTAGACTGTAACTAATATTAGAGTTTCAATAAAATCCAGAAGTGAATGTGTTGATTTATTTAAACCTCTTTGTTAATAACAGTGAGTGATTATCCTCTTCAAATGTCTCTCTAGTTTTAGTTGTAGCTTTGATGTAGCCTACTGCAGCAACTTAGCGTTTTTTTTTTTTTTTTTTGTACCTCGTTACTTTTTTTTTTCTTAAACATTTAGAAAGTTTGCAGTCTGTTTTCTGAAGGTCCACATTCACACATGCACTCCTGGAAATTTAAAGATCTTTGCTTTTCCCATCTGGAAAAGGATTGTCTCTCTCCGGCCTTGCGTTTTATGCTGCGCTCCAGTCACCTTGGAAGTCAGATGTCAGAGCTGGGAATGACGTTACACCCGAGTTGACGGCGTTCCAGTAAACTTGTCGGATAATCAAGATGGATGCCTACTGTTAGCTGTTGTCTACAATTGTCAGCTGTCAATAGCCGTTGTCAGTTGTTGTCAGCTATACTAGTTGTAAACAACGCATAACACAGTATTTTACTCTTACGAACACTATAGCACTGAGCTCACAGTTAGGCGTTGGGCAGTACAACATATACCACTTATTCAATTTCCCAAAAACAAAAAAGAGGTGCTAATTAATAATACATTACAAGAGCTTTCTCTGTTATTCTTTACTGTTGATGCACTGCGCTGCCATCTTGGATTATGACGTTGTCGTCAAGTCGGGGTTGGTGAGGACTCGGAACTCGAAAATTCCTACTTTCGAGTACAACTGGAACGCAGCATTAGCTACCGATGACGGAGATTGTATGGAATAAATGCCATGCCTCCACCCAAACCCGACTTAGCTGCATATTCACATCAGCTGACCCTGACTTTTTGTGTAAATTTTAGCTGCAGGCTGGCAGAAAGAGCTGTGGTGAAAATTCCCCTCCATTCTCTGCCAACCTAGAAGATTTAGGGTATATTTCTAAAGTCTTGTGCATACATGTATACAGATTTACAGAAAGCATGAAATCTACGATTTTTGTGTGCTGACCGAGCTTTTAAGTGAATGAAAATGACGCTCACAGTCCTTCCTGACTGAATGTTTGACCCCTGATGAAAGCATTAGATTAGGATGTTTGGAAATCAGAAGTTAAAGCAGAAAAGCGTGTCCTGCACCTTGTATGTTTTTGAATGTGAAGCTTCAGCTTGATGTAATGTTCCTGTGTTGGTACACATGGCGATAAATCTAAAGTGTTGATGTCTCTGTATTGCTCTCAGCAGACGTGATTAATGACAGATGATGGCTGCTGTCACTTTATCCTGTTAAGTGTACCCTTCTCTGTGCATGGATGTTGATTTATTGTGTAATGTATTGTGTATTTATGTGTGTGTGTGTCTGTCTTCAGGCTCCTCTTCATAGACACAGAGTTCAGGACAGTGAAACTAAAGGCGGAGGATTCCTCGGGAAGGCAGCACGTCCTCACTATTAAGCTCAAGTCTAAGGTGAGACACACTCTCCTGCGCACACAGAAACACACACACAGTTTCCTGTAAGTACTTCTCACTCTGAAAATTACCCACCATCAACTGGAAAACTCTACAATTTGATGTTGACCTACAACCAGTCCAAATCCAAACAGGCCAACTCCACCAAACGCATACGGGATGTTCAATTTGCTGATAGCAAATCAGTGATTTACATCTGCGCCCCTAAATCTGGGTCAAACTGGAGAGGGTGTGGAGAGACATGATAACCCACTGTGACTGAGATGTAGCACAGATAAAACATCTCCACATAGACCTCAGCGTGATGGAAACCCTTCTTCTATGCATAAAGAGAACCAATACACCCACACTCATCTGCATAGCTGCTGTCTGTGCTCGCTGCTGTCGCGGGGGGAGTTTGTACAACCTTTACCTACTGCAGATAAAGGTAAATGTAGGTTAGTGGAGTCTGGGGGGGTGTCTGTAATGTTTTCATGTCATAGATCTGAAAATTGTCGGAGAGGAGATGTTAAACTGATTTACAAACTCAGGAAAATGTAATAGCTTTGGCTGATTTTAGGGTGAGTTGTAGATGCATGTAGACCAGACTCCTCAGACATCAGGCTGGTTCTCTTCGAATGTGATCATTTTATGTGAATTCAATTATTGTGGCGTTAAAGGAGCTGGTAACTCCCTAATAAGCATGAGGATCCTCACACGTCCCTCAGCCCCATTACAGGAACCACTAAGCTGGTGAATAGTGTTAATAAAGAATTAGAGTCCAATCAGACATTACTGCCTCATCTTAACCTTCATGGATAATTCTAGTTCATTACTCCTCAGCTTCAATTTTCTGTCCTGGTCGTCATTTCATTCAGTTAAAATAACATTTGTCTTCCCCAAACTGTGTTCACACTAACCTGCTTTAAATAATCAGCTGATGCTTAAAGGAGAATCACTCAAAGTTGGAGTCAGGAGAGTAATATTGGATGATTTTAATACCAACCCTTATTTGTAAACAGAGCACCTTTCTAAACCTAGGTTTGAAAATGCCATTTGTTTGTGGGGGGGAGCCCCGACAAGTCAATCACGGAGTGCAGCAGATCATTTCCTTGAAGTAATAATCATCATAATAATCATTTTGCTCTGCAGACGCGGTTGTTCTTCTGCATAAGGGTCTCGGTCTGATTGCATTTCCATGAAATAATGATCATAAATGTTCTTCCTTGAGCTGCGAAACTCCGCTGCACTCAATGATGGGCTCGTCAGGGCTCCCCCACAGACAAGCAGCTGCGGTAAGAGTGTGGGTGAGTTGTGTTTAGTCTCTCTGCTAAAGAAATCAGTCAAAGTTAAAAAGATGTTTGGTGGCTAGTTTTGTGGCTGACTCTATATGTGCTGTTGATGAAGTTAGGTGCTGATCTGAGCATTATTTGTGGCTATAGAGTGGCTTTTTGGTTGAGCGCGTAGCTCCTGAGACCGCTGTGTATTGTTATCATGCGGTCATTACTAAAGTTTGTGTAACTAGAGAAACAGGCGGTCGGCAGGGGGGGTGTCTAACTCTGTGTTATGGTGTGTTTGACCGTAACTTAATTTGATGCCAGAATACCCCTTTAACAACAACAGCGACAAGATAAAAACAGTCTGTCTAGATTGAATAAATAAAATGAAAATAAATAAAATGAAAATAGCGACATTCAAAGTTAGCAACCACAATTTAAAAAAGAGTAAGAGGGAGGCACTGGGAGATGATATGGCAATGGCGCAATCACCTTATCTTTCGAATTACAAAAGTGTTTGCCTCAGGGTTTTCCTTATACCCAGAGAATCATACGGTGCTCTGTGTTTCTCACAGAGGATGGGGGGTGGGGAATCAATGAATAAATCCAGTTCTGCCTTTTTTTTGATCTCCCAACATTGAATCATGTTTGAGCTTTGTGGGACCTGTAAAGTAACGCTGCACTTTGAATCAAGTCAAGTCATGAAAATTAAACCAGTGATGAACACATCGCTTGGTTTGGAAAGCTAAAGAGAAGAATTAATTTTAGTTGGATTAGAAGTTGAAGTAAACTTTCACAGATGTATGAGTAAAGGCACACATCTCTCCCGTGAAGCAGGCAGAAGTGCAGGAATCTCTGTGTGGTTGCATATTCCTGGCATAGTGGGTGAGAGTGAGTTGGTGCTTACCTAAGCCCAGATGACATCCACCAGAGACAAGGGAGGGTGGTGGGACCCCTCTCTGAGCCCACCTGCCCAGCTGGCCCTCCTCACCCCTCTGGCACTGAGTAAAAATAGCTTGAAGTCCTTCCTTCTTTCCAGCTGCTTCCGCCAGATCCAGCGCCAGGTCATCCCTCACCAGGCACAGCCAGGGAGGAGGCAGCACTGGCACGGACACACGGAGGGGCTTGGATCACAAGGGAGGGAGAAAGGGAGAGCTCAAGGGAAGGACAGAAAGTAGCTTGTTGGTGAAGGTGAACAGAGAGAGAGAGAGAATCTGGCTCAAATCTGCTGACCAAAGCTTCTTATCAAAGAGGGGCTTCTAGCTGCATGTGGAGGCTTCCCCCACACTCATATTTATGATGAATTCAGAACCATAGGAAGCCATATTTGATACTAAGCATGAACAAGCAACCAGCTTCAATAAAAACTGTCAAATAAAAACATTATAGAAGATTAGAATACCATTTTTTAAAAGTTCCTCCACTATAATACCTGTGATTCACTTACAACAGGGCAGGCTAACTAAAGACTACGTAGTGCTTTGATTCTGCAGATACTTATAAAGCTTTTACTTTGAAAACCCACAGCACCCTGCAGAGGCTCCTGAATGTTCCGCTGACCTTCCTGTCCCACTTGCCATAACCTGGACACCACAGGTACGTATCGCTGATCCAAGACTGTTCTACCATCTTTGTATGAAGCATTTACTTCATTTAAAAAGATATTTATTTTTCTGTTGTGTTTTGTAAGATGAATTTTGTGCTTTGGACAAACTTAGTGTAGAAATCTGAGCCTGAAAGCTCTTATCTTTTCTCAGTTAGATGGAAAAAAAACATTTTTGACACCAGTGAGATACTTTCTCTTGTGCATGCATCTTAGCATGTGAAAAAAAAGTGTATACGTCAGCTTCAGTACTCCAGGAGCATTTTAAGTACACAACAAGCTTTGGCGTGTTCAGGGTGAGTCTGCAGAGCTGCAGGTGGACAGTACTGCGCAAATTTACAGTCAGCTCTTAAAGGTTGTTGGTCCTTGTTGCTGTTGTTTGCTCTCTTGATTTTTTAAATGCGACTCTGCTTCTTATCTCTGCCTCTGTGTGTGTGTATGTGTGTGTCACTCCTTTTTTACACATACACACACACACACACACACATGGACATGCTCTCTGAGATATTCAGTTTGATTTTTTTTTTTTTTTGGTCACACCAGCAGTTTTCCATCACAAAAACTACAGCTCCATGTCTCAGCATCACACTGGACCGACCGCTCTACCCAATGTTTCAAATACATAACAGAGGAGTGTGTGTGTGTGTGTGTGTGTGTGTGTGTGTGTGTGTGTGTGTGTGTGTGTGTGTGTGTGTGTGTGTGTGAGGGTTAAAATCAGACAGGAGAAAGTGAAACGGAGAATTTGAGCAGAGAGATACTAATGTGTGGGTATATCTCAGTGTGCGTGTGTGAGTGTGTGAGTGTGTGCATGCGTGCGTGTGTGCGTGCGTACTGTTGAGCCACGCTGTTGAGCTGATACATGGCAGGCGTACAGTGAGGACCAGCTTAGAACAGCGCTACCGTATGGAGCCTGTCTGCCTGCTGGGCCGTTGATGGATCTCTCCCACACTGCAACATGAAGTGTGTGTGTGTGTGTGTGTGTGTATGTGTGTCTGTGTGTATGTGTGGCAGGGGGAAGGGCCTGTCTGTCGGCAGCCCTGACATGTTCATTTGAATGAGTAATTATTGCCTGCTCTGTTGCAGGGCCAAGACATGCCACTCTGTGCATTTGTGTGGAACTAGAATGGCAAGAGGAATAAACCTGTGTGTTTGTGTCTGTGTGCGCAGTGTGGTGTGTGTCCTTCTGTCCTGCTCGCAGTCTAAACAAAGGTGGTTTTTAACAACCAAAAATGGCATAAATCAAGAAATCAAGAAGGTTTCAGTGTGAATGAAACAGCTTTATAGGACATTGTGAAGAATTTCTACATTAAAAAAATGAAAAGCCTTTGAAAGTTAAAAATAGAGCCGACTATTGGAGAGCTGCAGATCCCCAAAGGTCTGTTTCCACCTAGGGGTCTTGTGCAGTCCAATGTCCAAAGTCAAAATTTGGGAAAGGTACTTTGAAACATGAGTACAATTGTACATTTTCGTGCCTCTGACATATATATAAGTGATACAGGGAAAAGACAGCCTCCAGATGATCATTCTTTGGTGAATTTTTGGCCAAGAACCTCAGAGAAGCTCAGAGTAAAAATCTGGTGTGATGGCTGCTCACAATGGCAGTCTGAACAGTCTAATCTGTCAACCGGCATGACAAAAAAATCGAACCACTAGAGGCCCTTTCGCAACCAATATGCTTCCGACTCTGAGTGCCAGGGTAGAGTAAAATCTGGAAGGCAAACAAGGTAAGAGTTTACTGTACTAAACTGAACCAAACTTAACTAAACTGGACTCACTAGTGGGAACTGCAGATAGAGCAATTAATCAGTCAGGCCCATAGACTGTATATACTATGGGCAACTTGGTTCCAGCTTCTGCCAGTATACGGATTTGAAGCCAAAAAGCTTCAAGGTGGGATTTATGACCTATACTGCAGCCCCTCACCAGAGGGTGCTGTTCTCAGAGGTGGCTTCACCCAGAGGAGGCAGAAGGCGTCCATTCTATCTACAGTCTATGGTCAGGCCACTTAATCGGGGCCAGTTAATGACATTTAGAAATATTTGGCATTGGCAGATATTGGGGCTCAGGAGGTTGGATATGAAAATTATGTCTGCAGACACTGCAGGCAGCTCTGTCAGTGCAACATCAGCACTCGCTCAAAACAGATTGTATGACAGCAGATGAAATCTTAAAGTTAATGACATGTGTTTGATATGTATGCTGTTAGGATTCAGAGGCTAGTAGAGTAGTACTACTACTTGATGTACTGATTTTACAGTTTAACTTGTTCCCTTTGAGCTGGCCCTTGAATACTCCTTGGTTGGTTTTGGATCAGGTCCTCTCTGGTACCTTTCTTTCCTCTCATTGGTCTCCTGTTGGCTTCGTTCTCCTCTGGTTACTTGTTTTCTAGTTTAGTCTCTTTGACTCTAAAAGCTTTTTCCCATCAAGGATCCCATGAGGCCTCTTTATCTCAGGAGCCGGTACAGACCGTCTCTTCTGAGGGGCCTCATTTGGCCTTCTGGTTTTTACACATCAGTCTGTTTTTTTCTTGGCTTTTTAACTCCTGTAAAGTTTACAAGCATCTGTGTTAAGAGGAGTGAATTCTTTTAGCCCCGCTGCTCTATAGAGCTAAATTGAGGTCAGTCAAACAGATAACATAAATAGATAAAACCTTGACTTAGATTCAGTCTCTTTATACTTTCTCACAGCCTTCCACTCTCCTTCATGGTCTGTTCTCAGATACAGCAGGAATTCAATTACCAGCTCTTCTTCCCTGGTCTTTTTTCTCTCTGTGAACTGGGCCTAGCGCGGTTATCCTGAGCTGTAGCCGTAATCATGCCACTGGCATTAATTGGGCTGTAATTGCCGAGGCTCTCAGCACCTGGACGATGCTTAATTGTGTGCACTGTGCTGGCACAATGACCCATAATTTTTGGTTCATTTTTTCCCCTAATTCTTTCCCTCTCATTCCATCTGCATAGCTCTGCGACTCTTCTATCAGCCTCCCTTTCTCTCCGTGTGTGTGGGTGTAAATGAGGATGTGAGCGGGTCTTGAGTTGTTTCAGTTTTTACCAACTGGTCAGTTTCTATCAGCATGTTTAGTCACTCTGATTGCAGTGGTGGGTCGTATTCCTTCGGCATTGAGTTTTGTGAAATAAATGAAATATCTCACAGCATCAGTGCTATTATGGGTGTGAATGTTTTTTGAAGCAAGCAAATAAAGATGGCTGTTAACATGTAAGGGAATCTGAGTTCAACATCTGTGCGTTGGTGACATTAAAACTCTGTTATATAGAATGAGCATGACCAGTGATGAAAGTCTGATGGGATGTTAATCTTAAAGGTGGGGTAGGCAGGATCTGAGGAAGTGGCAGTTTTGGGGAGAAATCTTGAATGTAAACTCTACCCCTCCCAACCAGTTCTCCCCTCAGCTCCTCCCCTCCCCTCCCTCTCTGCTCCAGCAAGCCCCGCCCACAAACAGATGCTCCTGCTCGCTCATATCGATATAATGCGGATAAATACTTCTGATGATTACAAATGGGGCCCAGTCAACGTGAAAGTAAAAAGCATTGGTGCTACTGTAGATGCCAACAGACTACCAGCAAACACAATGTTTGCAGGACTTCTACAACTAGGATAAAGTGACATAGTCCAGGACCCGAGGGAAACAGTATAGCGACACTACAACACGCAGTAGGTCTGATATTGTAGCACGCTCACTTTGTTTGGGCTCATGAATGTTATTTGAGTATGTGGAGCGCGCCTCACAACATGAGGGAGCAGTGTCTGCCTCACAACCAATCAGGTTAGGGGAGACAGAGAATGGCTTTGTTTACAGTCAGAAAGAGCGGGCCACTCAAAAAATTTAAAATGTTGACTATAGGGCTGAAACGATTACTCGAGTAACTCGAGTAACTCGATTAATAAAATTCCTCGAGGCAAATTATATGCCTCGAGGAATCGTTTAAATCCGGAACCATGTGCAGCGCACGGTGTTTGACACGGACGGTTATTTCTGTTGCGCAGCAGCGTGCTCTTTCCGCTCCTTCCGCTGCCGCGCGTTTCATAGACATAATAAAAGGGTAGACCCCGCTGGGGGTGCTGTGCAGCGAGAAATGCGGCCGCCATCTTGGTCAGGTCAAGCTTCCCATACGCTCCGGTCAATCATATTCATTCATTCAGCGATGCCGGAGCACTGTGCGGCGTATTCCTGTGCCAACAGGCGGACAGCAGAGAACAGGGCTCAAGAAATAACTTTTCACAGTTATGATTAAACGTTTTTTAAACATTACACTTGACTGTAGAGTCATTTGTAGGCCAAAGAGGAAGACTATCGGTCAACTCCAAAAAGGAAACAGCATTTGCGAACAGCTAGCTTATTCACAATAATAGCAACTTTGGTCGATTATCAACAGATTTGCATTAGATTGAAAAACTTTTGTTTGAGAGAGGTTCTAAGAAACGTTAAGAAATAAAATAGAAAGAAAAAGGAAGAAAGTGAGCTCTGTTTTATTATCTGTTTTATTAAAGATTTCTTTGTGGTGATCTCCTGTTTCATTTTGAAGATTTCCTAAGGACAAAAACTTGAGGAAGAAGTGGGAGATTGCTGTTAGAGGGAGAAATTCGCAGCAAGTGATTCCTCTGTGCTGTGTAGCCAACAAGCAAATTGATATGTAGTTTCGATGCTGTCCTGTCATGCTGTTCTTGTGTTTAAATCTTTTTGATATGTAGGCTATATATTTGTGTGTATTTTCCAGTTATTAAAATAGTGCTTCTATATGACATTATTTGTGTGTGTCTACAAATGGATAAATAAAATTAAACTATATAAAAAATTATAATCAAATCAATATATATTGAATTGGCCTATTAATACCGCCAGTTATTAATAATTATTGAGACATAGCAGGAACCTAGCTCTAAACCTAAATATATCCTTGATTAATTGTTATACTATAATACAGCCACTGCTGCCATGTTCTAAAATATCATTTTATTCATTCTGAGTATTTGAAAACGCCAAAAAAAAAATATGGCCTCTATCATGCCTCTTTGAATGGCGTTTGCAGGGAAGAAAATAACGTAGTATTGAGCGAACTATGATTCATTAATGCGCTCAGACTTCATTTCGCCGGTTAAACAGCGGTGCAGAGTGAGGCGGATGACCGGACCAAGATGGCGGCCGCATTTCTCGACAGCGCCCATTCGTGGTAGCGGCCGATGCGGGGTCTATCTTTTATTATGTCTATGGCGCGTTTGCTTCAATCATGGAGGGAAACGAGGACAGACAGAGAGAGGAAGAAAGAGATGACATGCAGAGGAAACGGCAGAAAGTGTCTAAAGTGTGGGACCATTACACACTGAAAAGGAAAGAAAACGCCGTGCAGTGCGCTCACTGTAAGGCGGAGTTGGCGTTTCACAACAGCACGTCGTCAATGCTGCAGCACCTTAAAAGAAAACACCCGGTCCATGCATTAAGTCCGCTCTGAGGCAAACGTGATTCAATGCAAAGTATTACAGTGAGAGCAAAACATTTCTTATCCGATTACTCGATTAATCGACAGATTAATCGATAGAGTACTCGATTACTAAAATAATCGATAGCTGCAGCCCTAGTTGACTACACAGACACAAGAGAACACAGCGATATTGTGATATTCCCAAATGTCATCAATAACTAATAGCTATTGACTGATATTGAAAGCTTTTTTGTACATACACCGCAAAAAAGGTGCCTCTTTAACGGAACTCTGCCTGCCCCACCTTTGATCAATAATATCAATTTCACCATACCGCACCATTGCAGCTATCCAGAGGTTCTTATGACATGATGGAGCTCAGGGACTCCCAGAAAAGACTAGATTAGTGACTCTAATGGGACATGATGATTCAAAGTTAATGACACAAACAGAAAGAGGATAGAGGAGGAGTGAAAGGTGCTCAATGTGTGAGTAACAGCAGCATAACAAAAAGCTGGACCAGGTCTGAACCAGCTCTAAATATGAGCTTTATAATAAAGGAACAAGTCACAGCTCTAAAAGGGGCCACAGACTTCTAAAGTGTTATACTCTTTGGCTTTCCAGACTGAGTTCACAGCTGTGCAGGATGCTGTTAGACAATGGAAACCAGCTTCATTAGAATAAAATGATTCAAAACAATACCACTCTAAGTAAAACAAAATACTAAATACAAATACAGACTGGAGCGTTGTTTTTCCATGAACTCCTAATCCTCACCAATCATATACTTTTCGGAGCTTTAAATTTCATGATATTGTTATTGACTGTATTACCTTTTCTGTCCTGGTTTGGTAGAGCACTCTGGACTTGCTCCACAGTCAGTTCCTGCTGGTTTTGGAGTCTCTGACTGAGTTCTGGGACGTCCTGGATGAGATTGACAGTAAAACCTGGATACTGGAGCCAGAAAAACCCAGCCGCTCTGACACCATGAGGCGCATTGCCATCGGTAGGTGGGCAGATCTCTGCACTGTCAAAGACAAGTCCTCAGCTTTTTCTCTTTTTTTTCTTTTTTACTGAAAAAGCCAATTGTTGTTGTACATCCTTATCCGTGTGTGCAGGAAACAACGTATCCATCAAAGTGGAGGTGGATCCCAGACACCCCAAGATGCTGCCAGAGTGCTGCCTGCTGGGAGCCGAGCATGGTGGGTAGGATCTCAGAGACACGGCAACACTTTGACAGTGTTTTCAGGCAGGAAAGAGGAGACGAATTGTATCTTCACTAATACACACTAAGACCTGACACTCTGTATTACAGCATGTGAAATCCTCTCCTTGTTATGATACAGTCATCAGGAGCCCACAAGGTTTGGGAGTGAATGTTATTTTTTTTTTAAGTGTCTTTGAGGAAGTGAAGGTAAGATTGTGTGAATAAATGGATCAGTAGATGCTGCTCGAAGCTCTGTAGCTTTTAGTTTAGTTGGACTAGGATTGAGCTTTTACTTAAGTGACATCTATGAGCACAAAACTGAAAGCTATCATGTTAACTCCATACAGCAAATATCTGGTGTACTTTGATAGACTTAATGCTCATGAATGCCGAATAGCATGCACAAGTCTCACCTTCAAGCAAGAGTGTCATTATATCTTATGTTGATTTGATATATTATCTTTACAAACGCTGTGTTTCAGCTGAAATGTTCATAAAAACACTTAAATGATGGTTAAATGTATAAAGGGTTGACGCTGTAAGTTGCTTTTATATGTGAACAAACATACGTAATTGATCAGGACAAGTAGAAGGGTTTAACTACATGGTTTGAAAGATGGCTGCTTTGGTCTTTGAGTCCAGGAGTTTTTTGGATGAAGGTGAATGCTAAATTGGTTTTGCATTGCAGCTGCTGTCAATTGTTGTTTTTTTGGAAATTTCACCCAATATTTCCGTTTTTTTTTTTTTTTTTTTATGCGATGAACTTTTTATTGAGGCACAGCGAGTACAGCAACATCCATACAAACACAATACCCCCCACCCACCCCCCTGGCAGCATCCCTCGCTCCCCTCCCAGGTCTCCCCTGGACCAGTCAAATATCATCAAGTGTCGACAGTGCATTGTAGTGAGTGGTGCCCCTCTGTTCACAACTATAGACTGTATCTAGAATGGACAGCGTCATGGGTGAAGCCACCCTGAGAACAGCACCCTCTGGTGCTGCGCTGCAGTATAGGTCATAAATCTCGCCTCTACCAGCAAAGCTTGTGGAGCTGTGGAGAAACTTTAGAAATTAATTACACAGTATATAAATTTTTCTCCCCCCTGCTTGCAGTGTTGACATGTAGTTACAGTCAGACTGGTTTGTGCTCAAGTCCTCTTTTTTTCTGTACAGCTCCATTTTCAAAAGTTATTAGGGGGGTTCATGTTTTCTATGATTGACACCTGGCGCAGCCTATGGGTGTACGAAGATTACGTAGCTCACCCGGGGGATACGCTGTTTGAGCCAAGTGTCATCACAGCAACTCTCTGCGACTCTCCGGCCGAATGTGTACAATGCTACTGCTCAATGTTGGTTTCAGAAAGTGGAGAAAAAACTCAGAATTACCGAGAGCTTTTTGGCTTCAAATCCGTATACAGGCGGAACCAAGTTGTCCATAGTATATACAGTCTGTGTTCACAACCCAAGAAGTTTATCCTTGATCTGCGCAGCTGCAACTAACCACGTCCCCAAAGTGGAGGCTTTAGCATTATATTTCCGTCCTATAACCAGATACCAGACCAGTCATATAACCAGACTGCTACAGTATTTTTCAACAACACCTTTGCTTCTGTAAAATGTTTGAGTTTTTAAATATCCTTAAATAACGTATAGAATAAGTATTCAATTTTGTGATATCACAAAAAATATGTCAATGTTTTTGGTTATTACATTATCAATTCAATGTCAGAAAGTGTAAAAAAAAGTTTAACAACTTGTAAATCATTCACAGGGTTACTACACAGGTGAAATTTCCACACTTTTTAGAATTATTTTTGGAAATACCAACTTTTCTATTTTAGAAATAGTATTTGAGATTTCTGGTGTTAGTCTGGAAACATAAATATTTTTCCATACTTTTTAAGACTTGGAAATTGATCAAATTTATTTCCATACTTGGGAATGAATCCTGCATTCAGAATGGTATCTTCTTATTTTTGGATAAAGTTTTTTCAAAAGTTAAAACTGCAAATTTATCTGACTCTTTATCTGGCCTGAGTATAGCAGTAAACAATCAATTATGTGGTAAGTCATTCATCAAACTCTTGTCCTGAGTCTGAAATCAGAGGTCTGTAGTGACACAATGATCTACCAGCTGAGGATCAACCAGGTAATAAAGTCCAGACTGTGGTTTTGCCCAGCTGTATTCAGATCAGATCAGTGAGGAGCACTGAAAAAAGGAGTAATACCGCTTTCCAGCAGATTTCCTCACAACTCAACTTCAACCAGACTGCTTGGTGTTGACTATTGTCTGCCTTCATGTCAGAGGACTCGCCGTTTTCATTCTTACCACACCAACACCAGAGCCAGCTGGCGAGCTTCGGCTTTCTATTTAAGTCCCCGTCAATTGTCGGCCATTGTTTCTGTAAACCCAAGGTCATGCAACACCTAGCCTGTTGCCTAGCAATGCAACTCAAAAGATATTAAACACATACACACCTCAGCCACCAAGACGGGAGGCAGGAGGCGACCCTCAAATACGAGGGGTCGCGCAGAAATATTGCTTTTTGCATGTAGGAATAACAAATAGTGAAAGTGATGAGTGCTGCACGGAGACAAAGCTCCCCTGTGGAACAGAGGCAGCAATGATGGTTCATATCTGACAGCGGTGATGCCGCCGTCTGTGCTGAGCCGGCCTGTTGTCAAATAAGAGACGGCGTTTGAGGGTATGCAGAGTATGCTGTTTTAGGAGAGTCTAATTTTCTAAGGCTTATATACAATAATAGTGAATCTGCAGGTGCTTGTAATGTTTAAAAAAAGACATTCAAATCATATTTAAGGTTTTATTAGGAGCAGAGTTTACATGCAAAACCTAATAACGCTGTCCTTTATTTTATTGCAGTGGTGACTCCGCTGAGGAATAAGCTCAACGCTAACATGCACTTGTGGTAAGTTTCTCTCCACGAGATTTTACATATCAGTGTTTCCTGCAGCTTTACAATTGAGTCTTTCATCAGCATATGATCATTATTTTCTTTTACAATTACACTAAGTTTAATTTTCTGTTTTGTTTCATACTAGATCAGTTTCATGAAAAATCTGTACTTCTGTCAACAAACCCAATGACAAGACCAAAACCAACAACTGCACTTTGACACAGGAATCTACAGACAGTGCTGTAAAAAAACCTGCTGTTATACGAGCTTTGATTTATTTTGGCACTTAAAGCTTCTGTGAGGACTTCTTGGCTGTAAGAAGAAACAGACTGAAAATCATGCTGATGCCTCTTAATAACCTAAAGGGGAAAAAGAGGCCATCAGCTTCGTTCACTGTGAGTTGAAATGTCTGTAAACACCGTAGCAGGGTAGGATTTACAGGATGACATTTTAGAGAGAAATCATTCCTTAAAGGAAAAAAAAGGTACCGCTTTGTCTGCTGGCAGCACAAAAATCAACCAAATCAAAAGTTCCTCACAGGAGCTTTAATCGGCGTTGGTATGTTACTCTCCCCACGGGTGATTGTAAAAAGCCTCCAGAAATGAAAAATGAAATCGATAAGTATGGCGTGTAATGAAACAGCTTTGTGCCAGCAACGCAATTGAGTTTGAGACAGTGAAAATACATATGGTATGTTGTATCTGAACAGGTTAGCTTACCTGCTAAAGTTACTTAGCTCAGATGAAAGTTGAAACAAAGACGTTTAGCAAAGTGTTAAAGCACACAAACCATCGTCATATGAGAGACCCGTAAAACACGTAAACAATCAGCTGGTCGGTGAATCTGATGTCGCAACAACACAAAATCTAATTGGTCAGAAGTGGACACACAGTATGCGAAACTTTAGAAAATTTGATTGTGATACAAAAATTAAATGCCACTGTGAACACTTGTATTGACAGGATACAAGTTTCAAGTTTTAAGTTTTATTTGTCACATGCCTAAATGTACAGGTACAGTGGCAGTGAAATGAAAGTGACGTCTGCGATTGTGCCAAAGAAAAAAAGAATATGAATAGAACACAAGTATGTAAAAATAAATAAATAAATAAATAATAATAATAATAATAATAATGGGAAAATCAATATAAATATCAATCATATATAGAAAGAGATAAAATAAAAATAGAAATGAGATAAATATCCACTCCTACATACATCCTATGTACAATAACCTTAAGATAAAAATCAAAATAAAATTAAAATAATTAAAAATATTGACTCCTACTAGTTTGAAAAAAAATATTGACGTCCGAAATAATCGCACGAAAAAAACGCTCCCTTCAGTCATGATTCTGTGAAACTCTGTTTTCATTTAGGTTGAGTTTTGAGTCCTGTTTCGCTTTGTGAGTTTTATGATCTATTTTTAAAGATATTTCCCCTGGTGCTGAAAATCTCAGTGGGAAGAAGAAACACTGACAGTATTCACTTTTCTTGGCTTAGAATTGATCTTCAACTTCACCTGCTTGCGTATCATAAAAATGTAAATGCCTTCAAATTGTCCTGAAAAGTGAATAAGTCACATTTTAAAAACTCGGAGCCAAATGTCACTAAACTGTGGTAATGTTTGCTGAAAGACTGCAGGTATGTGAGTCTTCAGAGATCATGGCTCATGTTTTAGGAGGAGCTGGTCGTTGTTTACCGTGAGTTGGCTCAGATCAGTTGAATTCAGTGATGGGTACATGTTCAGTGATCATCAGCATGGCATGTTAATCTCACAGACAGGTTTTTTGTCAGGTTGTGTTGCCTTGTGGAAAAAAGGTACCATGGTTTAAGGTGATAGTAGAGGCTTGATTCCTCAAAAACCTCTGAGTTTTGTGAACGTTGAATTCAGAGAGCTAACACATGCGCATATCATTAAATCCTCAAGCATGACTGTTCTTACCTGTGCAGACACTCCAGGGGTTTTTTGTTCTTTCCTCCCACCTTGTATCCAAAAGACTCTCTATCCTCATCAGGAACACTACACCCTGTCTTATGTTCAGTCTATTAGGGCTGTCAGTCTTCCTCTTCATTCCCAATTTCATTCCTTAATATCACTTAAAAATGTTGAATTATATTCTAATATTCAATGTCATTTCTGATTGAAAAATTAACTGTTATAACTGCGCACCATGTACGCAGGCTTATGCATTATCAATGCCACAATTGAGTGGTTGTTACAAGTTGCGTCCACTAGAGGGCATACCAACATTCAGCAACTAATAAACATTTGAAATAAATAAAGTTATTACCAAATGAGTAACTTTTCAAACTCTATCTTCAATGAGAATCTACAAATATTAATACAGGACTGATTTTTCCTGACAGCCTTTTTCAGTGAACTCTGAACTCTGCATTTAAGTTGTTCACATCCCATGGCTACATATTTAAGGGGAGGGTTTAAACAAGTGTTTAACCAGTCGGTCAATAACACAAAGTTATCAAAGTTATAACACAGGGTCATCAGGGTTTTCTCTAGAGTCTATTGGGGAGCATTTCTTATCCATGATGTTCCAAGCTGTGAAGAAAACTCCAATCTTTCCCTTTTCTACCACAACAGTGGGTTGTTGTCAGAAAGTCGAGGGCTCTCCATTTTGTGCGTGTCTCCTAAAATTAACAGCTTTGTTGACAAACGCAGGCACCTTGAATGTCCATCACCAGATTAACAGAGCAGAAAGGAGAGATTAGCCATCGCTCTATAACTCTGAACGTGGACATGTCGGGTTTTTTGGTCTTACTTTTGTACAGTGGAGACACATTGTCCATCTAGATGCACAGTAATTTACAGAAGGCTGACCTTTAGTGATGTGAAAACTGGTCTCAGGTCAGTTAGACTTTGTTGGCACTACATTGTTTACATGCCATCCCTGATTTCTATTATTTTCAGTGAAAAACAATTTGATTTACTGGATGATTCACCCTCCATCACTTAATGACAGCTAAAGTCAGAGACCAGCGGGGTGACAAAGTAGAGCATGTTCTTCTCTCGTATGAACACAGTCGGTTTTGGTCTTTTCTTTGAGGTTTGTTGACTTGAAGCACATCCTTGAGTTTTTTTTTTTCTTTCTTTGCACCCCTATATGAGTCCGTAATATCAGTGTCTGATGAGTCAAACTATGCATGCCAGTTTCTTGATTATCACTCAGGAGGAAAAAATTACACTTTTTAAATAAAGTGCAGGTTTTACATTTCACCGCAGGTTTTAACATTTGCCTCCCTGCATGACACGTCTGAGAAAAATCTCCCTCCACCCCCGCCTCTGTTCAGTTTGAAGCAGGAAAGATAAATGCTCTGGCTTTTTTAAATCTTTTTTTTATACTAATGGTGAAAGTCTCCTAATCATCCCCCAGTGTCTTTGCAGGCTCATTTGCATGTGGTTAATTAGTGTGTGAAGGAGCTGTCTGTGGTCTGCTGGCAGGAACCCGGACTCCAGCGTCTTGCACAACCTCCGGGATGTTTTGGAGATCGAATTCCCGTCACCTGCCACCCACGAAAAATCTGTATGTCACACAGTTGCCCCCTTTCCATTTCAAACATGTCCGTTCCCATCACGGTTACCTCGAGGAGCTGTGTGTGTGTTTACATCTATGCATGCATGCTCCTGTCGCTGTGTGTTTGAGCTTCAAGTTATAAGGGGGCGGACATACGCTACTGCCTATTTTTCTGTCTATTTCCATATTTCTCTCTCCCTCTCTCTCTCTCTCTGTGTGTTTTGTTTTTTCCATGAGGTGGGCACAAATTCTTCTTCTTCTTTAATTGGGTTGTTTACAGAAAAGATCATTAGAATAACAAAGATGGCAGAATTCTCTGCTCTATCAGATCGCTTTAATCACGCAAAACCATTTATCTCTCTTTTTTCAAACACTCGTTCTTTTCCCCTCCCCTCTCTGCAGATGGGTTAAAAGGGCGTCGTGTTTATCCGCTGTCGCTGTGGTGATTAATGCCTCAGCTTCATTAACATTCAGAGGAGTGTAAAAAAGTTGAGTTGACCAGATGTTGATTTTTTTTTCCTCTTTTTTTTTTTTTTTTTTTTTTACCTGCCACCTTCTCTCTTAGCCCCAGAAAACAGGAGCTTCTCATTACACCGAAATGCAAACGAGAGCAGAGAGGAGTGTGTGATAAGCCTGTGATGGTGGGACTGTAGAGAGAAGGAAAGCTCAGGAGTGATGTTACAAGTGCAGCCCTGAATTAAGACCGATTAGCACCTAGTCATGATAGGAAATGCTTGAATCCTAAAGGGGAATTCTGCTGTTTTTTAACCCATGTTTTGTCATCCTTCTTTTTCTTATTTCTCAAAATTTGGGGGTCTGTGTAACTCAGGGTGTGTGTCCACTAGCTGTGCCTTTTATGATGGTACCACTTACTTTCTAAACAAAACCACCGTGGTTTGAGCGTTGAGCCTCATAAATGCAAAAAAACACCATTACCATCAGCTCCCTTAGCAAAAAGTGGTATACTTAGAGCTCTAGAGCTTTTTCTGGAATTTTTTTGGCTGAGGTGCAAGTTTTCTGAAAATTTCTGAATTTGTGACTTTTGTTCACATGTCTCTGTGTGTGCAGAGCTTCAGTGTCGAGTGTGGGATCTGTTACTCTTATCGTCTTGAAGCTGCTATCCCTGATCAGGTGTGTAATGATCCTCGCTGTGGCCAGCCTTTCCACCAGGTCTGCCTTTATGAGGTAAGTAGTACACAGACAAACAGAAACATAGGACCTTAAGGCAGCATCTACTTTTATTTTTACAACTGGTTGATCTGATTGTTTATTTTCATCACACATTGTTATTCAGCTGTCAGCATGTATTAAAACTGTCAACCACAAACGCAGAGAACCTGAGTTGATTTATGAAAATTGCTTGTTTACAGAACAAAAACTCAGAAAATCATTAATTAACCATCATAAAAGACCAGAATGACAGGTACATGTTTACACATGTGACACTGGGAACTGTATAGTTTTGACATTTTGCTCAAAAGATAAAAATAAAAGAAGTTGAAAGTTGTGACAAATTACTCTCAGTCAGTCATTACAGTAACTTTCTTTCAGCTCAAATCAACAAATCAACATGAACTGGATGCACTGATATGAAGGATGTAACTTATTTAGTCCATCTAAAATAGAGTTATGACAGATCCTAAGCAGTTGTTAAAGTGAGAAAACTAAATCCACTATTACAGTTTTGAGGTGTCGAACTAAATTAAAAAAAAAAAAAAACTTTTGAGAACTTTATTTTAAACATCCCTTGATTTGGTTATCTTCTGTTGTGGAGTGTGGTCTTTATTTAAAATCCCAGCACACAGACTGAAATGAAAGTTTGCTTTATTTTACCCTGTAGAGGTAGAGTTTCCAGTGAACACTGACGTTGGAGTCATCCAGTAGTAACAGTTATGATTGGACAGCCCCTTAAGAAAAATCATTACAATTCTGAGGGGTAATAAAATACTCAGTCTCCATCTGTGCAAATGCAAACTACAGTAGGGATATTATTAGTAACATTAGTTTGAAAGTCATTTTAACCGAAGTGTCTTGAAAGTAGAAGACACCTTTGACATGCCAAGGACACTCATGCTGCTTAAACATATAGTACAAAATAACATCTTTAAAATAACCTGCAGACAACAGTATTTATCTATTTTTAGACTGAAGGGCTAAGATGTGACCTTTCACAGAAATGTTTAAAAAAGAAACTTTGAAACAGAATAAAAAAATTTAAAAAGCATTAAAAAACTTTTTTTTTTATTTTTATTTTTTTTTTAAACCAGGCAAAATCTACTCAACCACCTAATAAAAGTCTCAGGGCTTCTTTAGCACAGTCATGTTAGTGTTCAAATCTCAGCCCTCTTTACACCTCACTAAAGTACAGTACGCAATACAAGGTCATCAGGCTGATTTGAGGCCAGATACCAGATTTTTTAACCAAAGTCATCAAAGACTTGGTCTCTGACACTGCCAAATTTTGCTTTGGTGTGGGTCATGTTGAGAGTGATTTTTACTCCACTCAATCTGCTTCAAAGACTTCGAGGCCGCACCAATTTGAAATCCTAAATTGAAATCATGTTCGATGTTTGCTATTAGAAATCCTGCAGTGTGGGAGGAACACTGTGGACAGGCAAGCATGCACTCTGTGGATTATCACATGAAACAAATGATAATCACTGAGGAAGCAAGCTGACAAAGACAAAAGCACATCAAATGTTGCCATGGAGACGTCAACGGATGTCGGGCACAAAGTTAGGCTGATGTTAGAGATGGCGGACTAACATGATGTTTTGTGGCAACGACACAAGTCCTCTGAATGATGTCACAGTCGAAAGCTAAACATGTCCCTGACAGCAAAGCAGCTAGTAACATCTAGCTATAATGTTTGTTTTCCCCAAAGTTGATTAAAGAACACAAAAAATTGAAATTTTAAGATTTGAGGGATCAGGACTTCGTTTTGTTTTGTTTTTGACTGGTGGAATCTGTTGTATTTGCTTAATCATCACACTCCACACACTTCAGAAATAAAACTTTGAGTGTAAGTAATAGTCAGGGTTTGTTTGGTTGGTGTGCTGCTGTTTTATGTTGCACAGGAAGCAGCATAACTTCTTTATGGACTCCGTATTGAGTAAAAACTACACATACTGAGATCTCCTTGAACAAGTGGCAGGAGCAGACTCTAAAGTTCCACATAAAAGCCCTGAAAAATGCTTTAAAGTACCAGATAGTCTTGTACATTCTTTTAAAGCATTCAGTAATAAGTGAGCATTGAAATCAGCATTATCACTTGACACTGACACATCAGATCCAAGGTAATGATTTGACAAAGCGGTCTTTTTCTTCCCTCAGTGGCTGCGAGCGCTGCCCTCCAGCAGGCAGAGCTTCAACATTGTTTTTGGAGAGTGTCCTTACTGCAGCAAGGTATGTGTTAGTCTGAATGTTCGAAATCTGAAGAGTCAAAAGATGTTCACATATCTTAATTAGCGCGGCTCTATACATCACACAGCCTTCCCTCTGATGAAAGGCTGCAGAGTGTGCTCACCACAATGTGCCGCATTCATCGCAGGGAAAAGTTTGTGTTGGTGTATTTCTTTCAATACTGCATCCCATTGAGCTAATTCAAAGTCATTCATTCGCAGTCTAGTTGGAATTAAGAGCTCCATACGGTGTCGTTGGCATCAAGGTTGGGGTTCATTTCCAGCCTGCAGCCCCCATCACTCCCCACTTTCACTCAGTTTTAAGCTTTACCCGCTTTTCCTCTCGAATTGAAATAACTTTAAAAAAAAAAAGAGCCCACTTCATTTTTTCACACAGTCACCCTCAATACCAGATTCTGATTATTTAAAGGAATGTTCGGGTATTTATGAACCTGGGTTGAAGTGTTTTATTGAGATATTTTTGGTTCTTAATTTCTGATTGGTAAGAGAAAAATAGAGAATTTGTCCCCCTAAGCTCAAAGAAGTCTGACAGCAATAATTGGAGTGAACCTTTTTAAGGAACAACCTGCCAAACTTGACTCTGATTCACAGACACACAGTGAGAAAGTGCGTCAATGCTAGCCCGCCTCACCCTGGTGACAAACTCTTTCAGCAGTTTTTTCAGACAGACGTACTATGAAATGCGCCATAGCTCTACATAAGTTACTTACAAAATACATATATGCACAAGTCAGTAGTTTTCATTGTTGTTCACTGTTAGTTTCCTTCTATAAAGACAGCGAGTCCTCTTCAACGCCTCTGTGTGATGTGAAATGTCAAAAAAAAAACTGGTTGGTCACAGGCCACAACATTTCATAGTAAAGAAGAAGATGAAGCCTTCAGGTGCAGCTAAAAAATTGAAATATTATGGGAAAAGTTCAATATATTTCATCAGTTAAAAAACACATTAAAACTTTGATTTATTCTGGACTCATCACATATAAACTCAAAAGTGTTTTTGGATTTCAATTTTGATAATTATGGCTCAGAGCTTAAAAAAAAAAATTACACCTTACAAAATAAAAATGTTTCATTTGAGTTCATCACTATTCAAACTAAATAAACACCACGTATTTCTAAGACTTTAGAACTTCTGACAACCGCTCTCAAAGCAAACTACAGCAGAGCGACAGGCTGATCAGCCACACACCGCTGAAGCGGTAATTTGTTGTGAAGAAGCTGCAATCAACTATTGAGAGTACAAATTAACCCAATTTTTCAGAAACTAACATTTATGTATTCTGAATCCTTTTTTTTATTGACTTTAGAAGGAAAACAGAATCTTTCATGACGAGTGATTTCTGGTTTTATGGGCTATGAGCCAAAATCATCAAAATTATAAAAAAAAAAGACAGCTTGAAATATTTCAATTTAATTCACTGAATAAAAAATATAAGTGTTTATCTCTGTGAAATTACTTATAAAAATAAAAGAAGTTTCCCATAATATTCCAACTTTTTTTGCACTTTTCCAACTCTAGTTACAGGAGTTAGGATCATGTGATCCTCGTCAGGATCTCAAGAAAACAACAACCTGATCAGTTTCATTTTATTCAAACAGACTAAAAGTGGGATATATGTTTTTTTTTCTTTTTTAGCCCATCACCGTCAAAATGTCAGCCCAGAAGTCCTGAGACGCCACTTCGCCTCCACCTGTCAGATTCTTCTCTAAAAGTGACTGAATGCACTCAGGCAAACTCCAAGAAGAGCGCCCAGAATGAGGACAAAGCCCACATTTACAAACCATGTCAGCAGCCCCCTCCTCTGTGAGGGACCTGCTTCCTGTTTCGGACTCTTGAGTACAGACTCTTTACGTTCACCACAACAGTCCCTGTAGCCGCTGTTTGACCACTGTTGATACATGCCACCTTCTCCGTGGTACACCAGCCTCTCATTTGACGTTTCCCAGGGGTCTGTGCGTGTTTCCTCCGTGTCAAAGTTAGCTGCAAGGTGATTTCTCCTCTGTGGGTGAACTTGTCCTTCCAGTGGCCTTCCGGTTATGGTTAAGTCTTCTGCTACCCAGTACCTCCGTTCCAATTCATGTCTCTGTTAAAAAGGGTAGTTTATGTGTTTGCTTTTTAGTAAGTATCACTAACAAAAACATTCTTCTAACCAAAATGTGAATATGTGTCAAAAAGTAAATATAAATAAAATTGTGTGAACGCGTGAACTAATACATTCGTGTTTTTCAAAGCTTAAAAAGTCGAGTCACATCAAAAGCCTTCTGGTTTTTCCACGTCTCTATCAAAGCAGAATAACTAAAATATACTCCAATTGTTCTTTTCAAAAATTTCAAACAATTTCAACCCAAGAAAAAAAGAGTAAAAGCAGCTTTATGCAGCTCTGGTATCTTCACACCTGTTTCGTCTGATTTCTGGGGCCGATCGGAGGCCCTCTCAGGTAGCATGCAGGAATGGGTGTGGGTCTGGCCCTCTCCTCCTCTTCATCATCTTCATCATCTCCTTCACTTTCACTGTCATCTTCATATCTCGTTGGAGGAACTCTCTTCGGCCTCAGTGATCTGCCAGCAGCAGATGAAGCTCCATCTTCCCTCTGTGAACAAAAACAACAGCTTGTAATTCTTTCATACATGTTCGGCGGCGTAACATTATAAGCATATGCAAGATGACGCCACTGTTCCCCACACCTAACACTCAATATTTTTGTATCTGTATTCAATAGCTCTCCAAAATGGATCAAACTAGTGGATGATCGCCTCTTACTCTCTTTCCTTTGACTCTGTTGAAAGTCACACGTGAAACTTGCTTTGCAGGTAAATCAGAGAGCAGCATCCTCCAGTGCATCACTCCTGTTGTCTGACTTTCTGCATTTCCAGCCGCCATTGTTTCAGCAGTGTTGTGCAGCTGTTCACTGTGCTCAGTCAGAGTTTGAAGTTGTTGAAACAGGCTACTTCATTAACTAGTCTACACACAGAAATCACATACTGTGCGAGCAGGAACATAAAAAAATCATGTTTAAAGGTGAGTTAGTGTTACTTTGATGGTTTTGTATGTTGTATTTTAAAACAGCTGATGAAGAAGGAAGTGAAAAGATGAAACGAAAGGAGGTGAGGTGGACAAGAGGCTATGTGCATTGAGAGGACTGAGTGTGTGTGAGAATCTATTTTTGTAACCTTACATTTAAGAAGTAATATTTAACATAGAGGACCCCAGACCTCCTGCCCCCATAGATTCAAAGTCATCGGGTTGAATCGCTTCACCAAAAACGATCAGATGTGGAAACTCAATCAGCACCCTGGTATCGGGTCACAGAAATTGTGTGCAAACAACAAATTAAAAACACAAAACACAATTCTTATTCACCATTCAACACACTGTTTTTTTTTTTTTGTTTGTTTTTTAAAGTAAAGCCTGGCCTAATTTTTGATTGTGAAACAGGTGAGCAGCTGACGTGTTTTGTGTTGAGTAGATATTATAGTTGAATGGATGAACCATTTAAAACAATCTAAACAATGAAACTGATTCTTTCAGTGCAGCTTCATTTCATCGTTTAAATGCAACATTAAAATATCTTTTTTTTTTCTTAATTATATCATCTTTTTGAACAATTAAATAGCGCCAATTAAATTTTCTAAAAGTGGATTTATCAACTGAGTTCTTTGCCTCAGAGAAATCAAAGCTTTGTTGCAGCCTTTGCTACAAAAGACACGCACAAACAAAGGGCTAATCCGAACCTAATCATACTTGATTAGCACAAGGTCATTAGCAGTGCTGCAAGCAGGTGGCTATCTCCGTATCAAAGAACATGCGCAGCCTGCTAACAAACACAAACAGCGACTTACTCCTGCCAATACAAAAGGGACTGAGTGTAGAAATGGGAATGTTCAGTCAGGCCTGTTAGTGAAATGATGGTGGCCTTTAGAGGACAAAAAGCTCCTGTGATGCATAAATGGTATGACCCTCTTTACCATAAAAACTGTATACATACAATCAATTTGGGTGCAAAAAACACTTGGTTTTTTCTTGGTCTTTGCAGTTGTGAATTTGCACAGGGACTGGCTCTCATGCAGGTGTAAAAGGCTCCTTCTTAAATAAAAACAAAATGATATTTATATTCAGGTGATTTTACACTGATTTAAACATACAGATACTCCATTTCTACAGAGTCGGCTTTGTTTAATGCCGCAAAATACTACACACTGTACCTTTAATATAACAGGATGTGTCAAAAAAACACATATAAATGCATATGTCCAACAAGCAGATTTGTACTCTGATTCAAAATGCGTTCCAGGTCACCTCTTTGAGTTGTAGATAAATTACTTGAATATTTCACTGAGGTAGTATCAAAGAAAAACCCAGCCACTCTTGAGAATGCCATCTTGTTTCCAGAATTCTGTGCTGAGAGAGCTCCCAACACCACACACCAACAAGTCCCAGGAAACAACCAGAGCCTCAGCTAATTCATTTTAAGTGGCTTTAACACTTGAAGAAACACCTGAGAAGGCTGTTACCTGTGGAGCTTGAGGTTTTGAGGGTGGAGGTCCTCTTAGATAGCGGGCAGGCACTGGTTTAGACTTTCTCTTCTCCTCTTCTTTGTCCTCGTCTTCCTCTGTGGCTGCAGTCTTGGCTTTAGAGGGTCTTCTGGCTCGTCCTGCTTTCTGTTTGAACAGTGACAAATATTATGGTCTGGAGATTTCTATGTCCATGCAAGTGCTCAAGCTTAGTTTTCGTCTTCATTTAAAAGGAAAAATGGCCAGTTTCTCTTAAAAAAAAACTTGCCGCAACACAACTTTAATTGTCCCTCATACAATCACTTATTTAAACAACTGTTGTGGCTCTGGGAACGTGCCTGTTGAATGGCCTTTACTCCCCTCGCTAAACCGCCAGTAAATGGCCACTTCTGTTTAACTAGGGATCAAACTGGCCAGCACTTTAGCATGGAAATGAAATGACACAAGGAGAGGAGAGGAAATCAGGAACATAATTGGAGACGCCCTGCACTGTGGAAAGTGTGTGTCATCAACTTCTTCAAATTGGGCCATTGAGAGGGCGCTCGCTGGGCCCGAGGGGTCAAGAAGTGATTGTGGCAAAATTGAGGAGAATCACAGTCCTCTTCCAGCTTAAGACCTGCCCACCCCCCGTTAACACACTCATTGTGGGGTGCTGGTGGGGGGGTAGGGGCGGATTAACCCTCCCCTTCACCGTTGTCACGTTTCTCCACTCTGAGGTCAAGAGACTCAACAGAGGAAACGGCAATCATTTTGACCAGCGCTCAAGTTGTTGAATGCTCATTGAATTAAGAAGAAAACCATGTTGAAAAATTCCCCTCTGGCTCTTTCTGTTTATATCCAACATTTAGTGGTTAGGCCTGTAGCCTCATGTGGAGCAGGTCGTGTCTGGAAAGCAGTCAAAGACACAGAAGAAGAATCATCTTGTACATTCATGTTTGAGTCAAATGTCAACAGATGGAAATGGATGAAGATATTTTATTCTTGCGGTCGGAGATTTACACATCAGACATTAGTTTGAAGGCAGCTGAGTCTCACTTTAACTCATGACTTTGTAATACTCTCATCAGTCAATCCAGACCAGGTAACCCAGGAAGATCTTTTTATTTTATTTTATATATATATATTTTGTTGCATGTATCAATACTGTTTGACTTTAATTTGCACTGCAGCAGGGATAAAAATTCTCATATTACTGCAACACTTTGTGGGGCCATCTGTGTGGCATAGCATGAGATGCACAGATAATCCCCTGCCATGTTTTTTTCCAGGTTTCCCTAACAGCTCATTTCAAGACATGGCCAGAATCAGATGTAAAAGGAGTTTTGGGGCCAAAGCCCCTCTGACAAGTGTCCCACATTGACATAATAAATAGACAGAGATGGGAATCAAAAACCATTTCCAGATCAGAAGCAGCAATTAGTGTGACTTCGTAGTTAGCTGACTCTGCTAATGAAAGGCTGCCATTTTTTACATTCTGTCAACCAATCAGAGGCTGTATCTACAATCAGCTGATCTTCAAGGGCCCAAACGTAAGCCCAGCTTCCCCTCTCAGCAGAGTGGAGGTAAGCTCATAATGAAAACCTACACAGGCCACCGATTTCTCATAGATAATCCACAGAAATTAATGGGGAGTTGATAAAGAACTGGAGTGATAAGCAGAATCAATAACAGCATCGTATTAATAAACCTTATCAGTTTTGATCCCTTATGAAAGGTGA
Organism: Xyrichtys novacula; assembly: GCA_962446985.1. Taxonomy (NCBI): domain Eukaryota; kingdom Metazoa; phylum Chordata; class Actinopteri; order Labriformes; family Labridae; genus Xyrichtys; species Xyrichtys novacula. The sequence continues at coordinate 15,642,839 of OY660874.1, read as the reverse complement.
AAATGATTTTAAAAGGTCTTTATTTATGTCAGCTGTTGAAGAAGTCTGTGATTAAACCTCGCTGTGTATCCATCTTGGTGATGTGGTAAAACCAGGCGGTGTGACAGTGTCATTGTCAACACATCTAAGAGAGTGAATACTGACTGATTTTTTTGAGCAAGTGTAAACTGTAAATGCAAATATGGAGAATGTCAAAATAGGCTGGATTTAGGAAAATACATGACACAATCGAAGTGTCCCATGGCTTCTCAGGAGAGAAGCCAGGGTTGATTCAAAGTTGTCATGTTCTTACCTTTTCTTTCATGGGGGGATCTTGTTGATTGGAGGTGGACTCTCCTGCTGTTCCTTTAGGCATAGAGAAGTCTAGTTTTCCTTTAACAACACCGCCCAACAGTTTTCTGAGATTCTGGTAGTCTGGCTTTTGTTGGTAGTCCAGAGTCTTAACACAACAGAGGAATGCAGCCACCTCATCTAAAGAGAGAAACACAGAGGACATCCAACAGGTCACAATGTTCAAATCATGAATCTGTAACAATAATTCATCAACCGCATGAAACACAGTCATCTGCTGCTTGAGTGTTTATCAGACACTGCATTTATTGTACCACCTCAGACGAGCACAGAGCTCAGTTACTCTGCAGCACCCTCAGTTTCAACATTTCTAGCAGACCTGAGTCATGCAGCAGCAAAAGCCGGCTGAACCTGAAGGTCTCACAGTCCAGATAATACACCGCTCGGCAATGTATCTCCCAAAGAGGGCAGATTAGGCACAGCTGAGGATATGCATTTTGTGTGTGTGTTGAAGTGTCATACACAGTCAGCCGCTATGCATCACACACTGGCCAGACGACGCATATGACACATACTGCGCTGAAACTTGTATCTCTCTCACACACACTCAGTTGTGATGCATTCTCCGGCTCTTATCTGAGGCAGGCAGCCGGTTCTTGTCAGCGGAGGAGCACCCGCTCCCAACTATACATCACACACTAAGCCCTCACACAGGAGTGACCTCTCCATAAAGAGGAGAGATAAAACACGACAAAGTTTGAAAGGCATGTCGACGGGACAGCTGTTTAACTCCTACAAAGTTATTCAAGAGCTTCAGGTGACCGAGGGAGAGATGCAGCGTCAAACAGCAGGTGAAGAGCTTTGGTTCTGTCAACTTTTAACAAAGGACATCAACTGGGATTTCATTTATGCTGAGGGTTTTGGTTGTTGGAGGTGTGGCTGGTCTGGTCGACAGGTGGGTACATCGTAGGTGTTTGCTTGATGGCATGGCCTCAACTTCACTTCTCTACTGGCTTCTAAATTAGATTTCGTTAGCTAGGTGCAGCTAAGAATGGCGACTGTATTTAACCAGAAACCAATGGGTGACATCCCTCTGGCAACACCTGTCCCCACTAGAGCTGATTTTAATGCTGCGTTCCAGTTGTACTCTGAAGTCGGGATTTCCGAGCTCCGAGTCGGAAACTCATCTGGAACCGACTCCGACTCCGAAAGTTGGGCGGTCCTCGCCAACCCTGACTTGACAACGTCATAATTCAAGATGGCAGCGCAGTGCATCAACAGTAAAGAGTAACAGTGAAAGCTCTTGTAATGGATTGTTTATTAGCCCTTCTGTTTTGTTTTTGTGAAATCAAATAAGTGGTATATGTCGTGCTGCCCAATGTCTAACTGTGAACACAGTGTTATGGTGTTTGTAAGAGTAAAATACTGCGTTATGCATTGTTTACAACTGGTATCGCTAACAACAACTAACACTAGCTAACAACCGCTAACTGTAGGCGTCCATCTTGGTTTTCCGACTTGTTAACTGGAACACTGTCAACTCAGGTGTAACGTCATTCCCAGCTCTGAATTCCGAGGTAACTGGAATGCGGCATCAATATTTTGTGCATGTGACGATGCAGGAATGGTCGAAAAGACTCAAATAAGCATGCCAGACCAGTAGGTAAAGATAATGTGTAATCAGTCCGTCAAACACAAGCAGCACCTCTAGTCTTAAGAAATGAATCCAGTGCGGTAGTGCTAAAAACTGCAGCTTTCTTACTGCCTGCTTGAGACTAGCTGCAGGCCACTTAGCCAAAACAGACTGTTTTTAAGAGCAAAAATAAACCTATTTACAACCTGGTCCAAAAACTGTTATAGCTCTGTTATAGGAACCATGAATAGCTCAGGGTTCCACTGGTCACACTATTTGTAAAGTGGATGTTTTTTTTTTGTGCTTTGTTTTTGAAGATATCAAAGTTGCGAGACTGGCGATTCAGACTTCACTGACAAGTGGGCACACTGCAGCTATTTACAAGGAGACTAAAGATCCGTCTCTAGCTGGTCAGTCAAAAGTTCGGCTGAGTAAGCATGACCAATATGGAGGTCACTAATAGGCTCCAGAACTCTGCTTCACAAACAAATGGGGGATGTCAGTGATCAGTCCGTTTATTATACAGTCTGTGCTCAAACATCACAGAGGAACATCGTGAGCATGCCTATGGAGGGTAGTCTTGAGTGAGCACCAGTTGTAAACAGCGCTGTGAGCATGACTCAGCATGACTTTAAAAGAAAGTAAGTTCTCAGAGCTGTCTGCATATGTGAGGATGAAAAGAAATGTTGAATACATGCCCATAATTTGCACAGTCAGGTGTAACCTCTTGTCGAGCCTTTCTGCAGCCTCTGGGGCAATAAAACAAGGTTTTTGTTACTCTGTTTCTTCCAATAAGATAACTATCTTCTAAAATCCTGCTTAGCCACTCAAATGGTTTATGCTTGAGCTTAGATTTTCAATTTGTCCTTACACTGTACGCATCCTCGTGAGAAACACTAGGAAGACATTCCTGTTTTTTTTTTGTTTATTTTGAGAGGGTTGTTTCTTACTGAGTGCAAGAAGGGCAGAACCGTGAATGCAGGAAATGTGTACTAGGAAGAATACAGTTTGAGAACAAGCAAACCAAGTGGGGACTGATTATGTGCAAGAGCAGGAATAAGATTAATTATACCTTTTTTTATGATCCAAAGTCTTTTTAATAATATTTTTTTCGATGTGAACAGGGATGCAAGTGTACAGCAGTTATTACCCATGTACCCTGTGCACATCAGCCTGGTATCTAAATCAGTTTTGGCTGTGGCCATTCCTCTGGCTCTCCATTAAAAGAGCAGAAGATTAGACACAGAGATTCTTCCCTTCTCCACAGGCTTGTCTCATTTCAAATTTTTTTTTTAAGATTAACCTGAGAAGTGTAAGAAGTGTAAATGACATCCTGTAACCCAAAGAAGCCCTGTGGTCCTTGGCTTACCTGTGCTGGCTCCGCTTACTGACAGCTGCTGGACTGAGACTGGCAGATTATCCATCAGCCTGTAAGGGAGAGGAGAGGAGATAAAGCAGTGATCAAGAGAGGACAGGATCATTATGAAAGACGGAGTTCAGGGGTTGCAATAGGGTGAGAAATGCAGAAGAAGAACAAGCTGGAACAAGAATTTTTTTACTCCTACAGTGAGTGTGAATAAAATGAGTAAACAGCATTTGGTAAAAGTCTGTACTTCAATGTGATCAGCTTATAAAAGATCTTTTCAGTCACGTCCCACTAAGCATTTTTTTTTGGTCTGAAAGAGGTCTAATAGACGTCTAAATGTAGCATAGATGACTGGTCTAAAATCAGGCTACCACAGGTCTAAAAATGAACGTTTTTTTAGTCGTCTAAATTTAGACCAAGTTTAGACTAAATCTAAATCTGGGCTATACCTATACTACACTGTACATTGCTCAAAGGCTATCATAATTATTTTGATTAAATACTTAGCGATCAGTTATGCAACTCACAGTTGCCTTTTTAAATAAATAGTTATCGAATAATGGATTAAAGTGCAACATCTAAATTCCGTCTAAAAATGTACAAAAAATTTGCTCCAAAAAAAGAAAAACTAGACGTCTAATAGCTGTCTATTGCACAATGATATGACAGATTTACCTTTTGGCATACTCTGCTTCATCTATTGACTTTGAACACGATCACGAGTGGCTATCACTGTTTTGTGACTGCAACAGAGTTACTCAGTAGGAAAATGTGATGTGATCAAGTGTTGGAAATGAAAAAACCTTGTTGACATCGTATCCTATTTGACTCTTTATCAGTGTCATTGCTGCCCCATGAGAGAGGTAGTACAGTGCTGAGAAACAAAACACAGAGCGACAAAGCAAAAAGTAACTAAGCACAGAGCAATGTTGCACAAAGCGTAAAGAAGAAGCGCGGGTTACTGCAGTGAAGAGCAACAAAACTGAACAATGTGAAACACAAAGCAATGAGAAGCTGAGCAACAAAGCACAGAGCAACATAGTGCGTAACAGCCAAGCAGAGAGCAATGCAGAGCTGAGCAGAGAAATGCAGAGCAACAAAGCAAAATAGTAATGAAGCGCAGATCAATGCAGCACTGAGTAACAAAAAACAGCTCTTAAATACAGAGTGATGAAATGCAGCGCAATGACGGACAGTGCAACATAGCTCAGACCAACAAAGTGAAGAGCAACAGACAGCTGGGCATTGTATCCCAAAGCAACAAAGCGCAGCTGATGGACGAATGCTATCCCAGATAAGCATTGAGGTTGTAGAATAGAAATCATGTTATGGAGGTCACTGTGATGTTTAAACTATGAAAGGTCCAGTTATGAAGATCCAAGAAGACTGAGACGGCAAGGATAGAAGACGCTGAACCCCCACAATCGAGGACCACTTTAACTCAATGCATTGTTTGTGCTCCATTCTTGCAAGAATCGAATGCACTTTCATTACATGTCCCGAACTCTTGTGTCTGCCTCTTGTCATTTAAGAAAGATTTTTGAATAGCAGCGCAATATGGCACAGAGCAACAAAGTACCCAGCAATGAAATACAGTGAAAAGCAATGCACTACTCTGGCCCTGACTCCCCTGTTTCTATTGTATAGCTCTTGTTTCTATTTTCTCTGTCTAGTTGCTTGTGTAGAGATGGACAAGGAGCTGTTCCATCACGAGGATCAGATGAGGATTACTTGTATTGTACCTCCTCGTTTCACAACAGAAACCTTGTTTAAGTGGCAGTTAGCTGGAGGGAGATTGCTTAGGCGATGGGCAAGTCCACTACTTCAAACTTTCTTACTTCTCTTTGGCTTTCTTACACAACAAAGCTGTTAGCTTGTTTCTGCAAAATGGAGACAGTGGACTAAGGAGTTACCTAAACTTGTGTTTACACCGAAGGTCATCCTGTTTATAAAGTGCAAACAGGAGTAGCAGATGTGTATATCTGACTGAGGCAGTAAAGACAACAAGTGGCACCATGCAAAGTGATGTAATGTGATATCTGCTGTAAGCATGTGATTAACATGAGACTATGGGACACTCTCAGAGTGTGACTGTCTGATCATTGCGTTCAGTTCAGGTGAAATCCTCGTACCTGGCTTTGGCGTCCTGGACCTGTGCTGGGTTCTTTAACACATTATCCCATGGCAGCGATCCACACAACCAGTGAAGAAGACAAAAACCTAAAATCTGGAGGTCACCACGTCTGGATGGAGCTACAAAAGACAGAGAGATGAGATGGTCAGAAACAAACGAACAACAGAAACAAGTCCTTGTTGTTTTTATCAATTTATTTTTTGATCATCTGACTCCCTCACGTCGCACTTTGTGAGAGCCTTGATCTTTTTTTGTCAAAATATTTGCTTTTTTTCTTCCTTGAGAGAGGTTTAATATTTGTCAAAGCAAAAGAAAAAGCACGAAAAGGCTTATCTTTTTTTTTTAAGTAGGAAATATGTCAAAAAAAATAAATAAATAAAAATTGGAAAGGCTTAACAGAGACATACTAGAAAGCTCTGTTAATGGGACAGTCTTGTACAACCTACAGGATACTGATTCATGGTAAAAGATTTCAGCTTCCTATATGTCTGTCTTTTTCACATTTGTCTTCACTGCACTGTATTTTACCTGAACCATAATTAGTGAAAGGAAACAGAGAAAAAGAAGAAAAAATCTTGTTTTTCTTCCCTGACACTGACAGGTTTAAAAATACTTGAAGAATCACACATTTCACAAGTAAACAATACTGCACGGCTGACCTTGTATGAATTAGATAAACACTGACAGTGTTCTCCAGTGGTTGGAAACTATTGAGTTTTATGTGTACACTTGAAAGATAAAGAAAACTACAGGTTTTTGTCTTTTAAAGGGTGCAGGTAAAAGTAGCTGTAAGATTTTTTTTTTTAAAGGGGTGGTATTGTGCTTTTTCACATTTACAACAAAAACTATAATGACCATACATTGTTGGCTTTTATTGGTCTGAAAATCATGTAAAGATATTAAAGAGGTATCAGAGAGGAAGTATAGAGTCTGAAAAAAACGCATAATACTCTCTCTTTAACAAGTACAGATAAAGTAGTATTTATCATGTTCACCGTATGTAAGCATGCCAATATCAACTAAAACTCTGATTTTTCAACAAGAATTTAAAAGTTTCCAAATAACCAGCTCTGCTCAGCGCAAAAGACCCAAGTAAAACGAAGAGGTACTAGCATAGTATGTCCAAATCTTCCATCTAAGTATCAGGCTTACTGACATCAAGAAAAATGTAGTGTTTGACATAAGCACATGGTTTTTCAACAATGTAAAAGACAGGAAATTACAGATAAAAGAGGAAAACCTACATTAAAGCTGGGACATTGAGGTTTTAAAGGGTAACATGCTATTTCAATTTATTAATTAATTAGGATAAGATAAAGACTTTCGAAGGATTGTGCATTGGGACTGTTATATTTAAATAAACCCATTTCTCAAAGAATATCTACCATTTTTTAATTTTCACTGACTCATCACCTGCCCGTTTCAAATTCTTGACCCTGATTGGTGAAAGCCCTGTAACTGCAGTTACCTCTAAATAGCAAGAGTGGGATCAGGAACAACTTTAACACATTAAATCAAATTAATCCAAGGAAAGGACTTCTGCACATTTAAAAGTCTATAATTTTATCTCTTCCTGTTGACAATGTGGCAAAAATGTAAGGTCAAAAGAGCATCTGATCTGACATCTTTAATATTACTCTCAATTCATTTGGAGCAAACACTTTGTCTCTGTGTATCTTAGCTGGAACAAGAAGAAACAAGAAGAGCAAGAAGAAACAGCTCCAAGACAATCAAGGGATTTCAAAACAGAAGGAGCTGAATGAAACAGACGTCTGCTGAATTGAAGAAAATAGACACAAAGCAAACATAAACCTCAACACGGTGTAAGATGGATTTTGGCAAAGTTACAGGACTGGTTAAGTGAGAAAATGCACCAACAGAGGACAGGTCCTGCTGTTATTTTCTGCAGTTTTGAGAATGCTATGTTGATTTGACAGTTAATGAAATTGGTATTGTATTACTCTGGTTTACAGCTGTACAAATGTGTATGAAACACAAAGCTGTTACAAATCATAAAAAGAACGTTTCAGGAATTGCAAGAAAACTTACATGACAGTGTGGCTCACCACATTTTCAGTTTTCTTCAAACACAAATTCAGAGTGTGTTTGCATCTCATTGAGAGTGTGTTTGATTGCAGGGTCTACATTAATGTGTGAGGTCTATCAATACAAGTCGACCGAGTCCATCCAGAAGGGTCGAGCCCGGGGAGTTTTAGAAGCTCAATACTGTAACAGTCACCACACGTCTCCGGAGAAATTACCTATCGACTGGCTCCATCAGAGGGGAGAAATCTCCTCCTTGAGCCACGGCATGCATTGATCCTCCAGAGCCAACAGGCCGATCTAAAGAGGAAGCATGGCCGCAGCCACACAGGACAAGATTACATGGAATGGATGGGCTGTAATCTGATTACAAGTTGACAGAATTTGAGTCAATAAAATATCAGCATCAAACCAGAAGAGAGATCTCAAAACATTAGGGTTTTGTCAAGGAGATTACAAGAGGAAAAAGACGCAACTTAATGTTGAGTGTGAACGAAAAACTTAGGGGTCAGCACGTGAAACTCTGATGATTAGGCCCAGAAGGGAGGATAAACAATCGATGAGGAGTGTTTAAAGAGGCTGATGATACTAAACGAGGAGGGGGTGAAAGGATCGAGACAGCTGCTGTACTTGCATGTTTGAGCTAAAAAAAAAACATAGAAGATATTTTGGGGTTTCAAGTAACTTTTTTGAAACTGAACAAACAGTTTTGAAATGTTAAATATGTGTTCATCACATTGCTGTGTTAAATACTTAACTTCTGATTGGTCATCACAAAGCAACAGTCAGCTATTTCCTGACAGCAGACTGTTGCTATGGAGAAAATATTTGCTGGAGATGTGTTGCCATCTGATCACAGGCTCTGGTGCAATAACTGTGGATCATATCGATCCACAATACTAAGTCTGGTTGATTGATGTTGGTTTGTTTATATTGAGAAAACCAAGAAGAAGTCAAAAAGTACAAAAATATACAGCAGCGGTTGGCCTTGTAGTTTTGAGTATTTGCCCTACAGATACTACGGTCCTATTTGCAGCTTAACTGGCAACTCAACTGCAATACTTTGCCGAATAATTTCCCCCATCGCTTGTTCTCCTGTCTCTCTTCAACATATCTAATGAAGATAAAATACTCAAAATTTAACTTCAAAGACCAAAAAATTGCAATTCATCAGAGAAATGTACAAAATTGAAGATGGTGCATAAAATGAATGAATAAATAAATGAAATAGAATCAAACAGGCTCCAATAAACCTGGAATAAAATCACATTGTTGAATGTAGATTCCCTCCAAAAATGTTGTCTATTGCTCAGCAGCTCTGATAATAAATAAAAGGTGTAAGTTTGCCCTTGTGGGAGTTAAGTATGTAGTCACTCAGCATTACAGTGCAGTATCCTATTGTTGTAAATAATTACACAACTCTTCACTGCTACTGAGAGCCTGTTAAAGGAGAATAAAGATGAAAAATACATGCAATACTGACGCTGGAAAAAAGTGCTGAAACTCCCAGAGCAGCAAAATAGATTAACAATTAAAAAGATCAACAACTACATTAAGCTCTGCTGCCCTCTGCATGTGCTCTGGGCACCTTATCTGAGCTCATGATAGTGTTTGGTGTGTCTGCTCTTCTGTATTTAATGTGTTTCGCCCTCATATGAGAAGAGGCAAAAGACAATGGAGCAGAGAGATGTGCAAATGCACACATACACACGCTTCCTTGCACACACACACACCTAAATAGCTCTCAAAGGGAGATTTCTTGAAAACACACATGTACATACAAACACACACACAGCTCACATGTTCTCTACATGTTTTAGACAGAGAGGTTAGGCAGCAGTGCTGTTGTTGTTAATTATCTTCTATTGTTATTCAGATTCCCTAAAGCATGCTGCAGTGTCACACTCTTAACCCTTGTGCTTCACAGTCTTGTCGTTTGGAGACGGTGTTCTGTCTGCCGGACGCCCAACGAATGGTGGTAATTACACCGTTTAGCTCGGGTTCAAAGGCCTGCCAGGCGGCAGCTGCATTCACCAAACCTCACCATGGCAACCTGTCAACATCTTTGCATGGATTGGTGCCATAAGGTCAGTTAAGGGTCTTGTCCTCTGTCATAATCTCCAAGCGCAGCATAAAATACACTCATCTTTTTTTTTTTTTTTTTTTTTTTGAGTATGTTTAAAGCCTCATGAGATACAGAACAACTGTATAAATGCAACTAGAGTATGGTGTGAAAAATAGATTTAGAGCAATTATTTATGAAACAAGTTTTTACAATTTTACTTATATTTAGTTTGTTTTTTTTTTTTAATGAAAAGTGAAACTAAAACTTATATAATTAGAAAAACCTAATTTGGAAACACCTTGATTATTACAACCATATACTCAGAAGGCATGGCCCATTACACAAGCACGCACACAGCCAGTATGACAACAGCAACAATTATAAAAAACATGACAGTCAACATTGAGCAGCCAGCCAAACTGCAACTGTCAGTTATCAAAAGTGAAAGTAAGAGTCATCTAGAGACAAATCAATGAAACGTTATTGCGTTTCTACATCAAACTCATTATAAAAACATCTCACAGACATTGAAATAACAGTATTTTGGGCTGGGTTACATATACGACCCCAAAAAGTTGCTATGCCCTGTGAAATGTTGACAAAGACAGAATTTCTACCCAGTCCACTGTCTGATACTCAAAATAAAGGCGAAAAACCTTATATTAAATCTTCAAAAACATGACAATTGTACCTTACAGCAGAAACGAAACATGTGGTTTAGTGATCCGGAAATACCAGATACTTCACTGGGCTGAGACATCCTCTGCCTTATAGAGGAAAGGGACCACCTGGCTTGCTCTGGGGGCACAGCTAAAAAGCAAGAATCTGTAGTGCTATGGGGTACTGAAGTGCCCATGGTATACAAAGCTTACATATTTCGGGGGGTGCCATAAATGCTAACAGACAATATACACACATTTTAGAAAAACATATTCTTCTATCTAGACAATTCTGTCTTCAGGAAAGACTCTGACAATGCCAAACCACATTCTGCACATATTACAACAGTTAAAGCTCCCCAAAGAGTCAGAGTGTTAAACTGGCCTGCCTGCAGCCCTGACTTGTCACCCATTGAGGACATTTTCCTGCTGAAAGAAATAAAAATAAGACAAAAGAGGCCTGTAACTGTTGAACCGCTGAAAGCCAATCTCAGGGGTGAATGGGACAACAATTCATTTTGAATACTCCTGAAACTGGCCTCCACAGGTCTCAAACATTAATCAGGAGGTGATGCAACTCAACGGTAAACATGCCAGTCTCAACTCTTTCAGAAAGTGTTCCTTTGACTAACCAAGCATTTATTTTTATAGCATTAAGATTTTTATATTTCAACATTTGGCATGCTGTCTCTGCACTATTTTGTGTTTTTTCAACATCTTACAGTGTCCATACTTCTTGTAATTGGAGTTGTATTTATTCTACTTTATTCAAATTATTATGTGAGTAAGACATAACCCTAGGCTTGTCAGTTTAAAAAATACACTGTACAGAAGCTGGTGGTGCGCTCAGTCCGTGGAACAGATGATGCTCCCTCTGAGGTTTCTCATAATTCTGTGGTTGTTCTAAGAAAAGGCTTGTTCATGTAGAATAGCAAAAAGGTGTGTTCTCTCAGTCTCCCATCCCCTTTCTCAATCATATTAAAATTGACTTTCATCTCATAGTTATTGCTGACGGAGACGTTTTCTCCCTCTCTTTCACTTATCGATCGGGTTGATAGAAACACTACCGTGGCGATTAGGCAGGCTGAGCCATGCTAACTCACAGTATCGAACTGAAAGGGAGTGGAGTTGGCCTGTGCAGAGCTCATAGAGGTTATCTGTGGCTCGGGCCGCACTCTAACCAAACATCAAAGCTCTTAATTAATGGGGGATGAATACACGATGCAGGTTATGACTTCAGCTAATTGGGGAATTGTTAAACAGAGACGGTACCGGAGGATTCAGCGGGGGCAGTGGATGGGGAATCGATGGTCAATGAAGAGAGGGAGCATGTAGGCAATTTGCCAGTTAATGTGTTCCCAATATCAGCCGAGGGAGTCAGAGGGTGGTGGGGCAGAGAGACTATTTTACATGTATTGATGAACTAAGACTGCAAACTAAAAGGACACAGCTTATTGCGGGGTGAAGGTAGATACCGTAAACATGTGTTATTTTTGTTACTGTGAACACCTGTCGTTCTTTCACAAACCACCAAACAGCTAAATCAAAAATAGGAGTAAAATGTGCAGTCTCAGGGGAATCAGGAAGTATCTTGATTATAGAGTTATGAGTGAGTTGATCTGCAGGTATTTTTTCCACATCAATATTCCATTAAGTGGGAATTAAGGGTAAGTCAAGTCCGTTGAGTTCAGAGACAGAGTTTTTTGGTGTCAAAAAGTTGGCTCGTCTTCAACAGTAACCATGGTAACCTACAATAACTTTATAACCTGGATGGTCTTAGGTTATGTTCAAAGTTTCAGCTTTAGATGGGCTGTAAAGAGCTGTTATTAATGCCTGCATATGTCTTGTGGGGGCATCAGGTTAACCTCAGCTAATAAATGTACAGAAGCAAATGTTTGGATATCAGAGGCTTTGACCCGCAACTTAACCCGACTCCTTTGTTCACACTTTTATCCTCACAATGTGAAGTCTGATCATGACAGTAGTCATGAGATAATGTTTTACAATCGTATGTAAGATTAAAGCCACTGTTCCTTCAATAGGTTTTAATTTACTTCTCTTATTCTCTTTATTTTGTTTCCCTCTTAACCTCTGGAACATGAGTCTGTTTGTGAATCCACTGATGTAATATGTTTAATAATAGCTGTCAACTTCTGTTTAAAAAAAATCAGCATAAAGACAAATACAGTGAGTACAGTAACTTTGTTTTCACTTTTTATCAATGTGACAAGTAACGAAAGGTATCCACAGTAAAAGTCAAAGGACCATATTGAAGAGCAGAGGTGAGTTTATCTCCATCTCTTCAGCTTTTATATTAATCTATCCTGCTTCAAGCTGCTGTTCCAGGTTCAAAATGGTGTAATAAAAGGTGTTATAAGCCATGGTAGTTACCAGACTCTGCTGCCATCTTGGTGTTTAAAAATATCTCCTTGTTTTCAGTTCATTCTGTTTAATTTTAGTTGACTGTTGTGTTATGAATTTATATTATTCACTTTCTTTTTCTATCTTGGATTTGTTGTGAAGTAACTGTGCATTTTTCAAAGGAAGTTTTAGAGCATGTGGGAGGGATTTGGGGTGGGAGTCTGGTAGTGTACTGCTTTATTTGTGTTATATGTTGGCTGATTTACACAGGGCGAAAATGTAAATAAAATATGCGAAAACAAAAATATATTTCCTGACAAATACTCTCCCATTGAATGCACTAACCGACCCATGTTATTCCTAATAAGGATTCTGACCAGTATTAATTTTGACTGACAGTGTTTTCATTTTTGAGAGGATTGTGCATTTAATGGCAGCTGCAGCTGTCGCTGGACAGAGCAGGAGAAATAACTCAGTTTCCCATGTTACTTTAGAGATCTTACCCAGGCCTTTGTGGGCATCAATGCTGGTGTACTCAATGGTTCCATTGTGGCCTTTTTTGGGATTTTCTTTGTATACTTTGTGGTTTCCATCAGGACAGTATCTGTAGGACAGCCCATAGTCTGCTAGATAGACCTAAAGCACAGGACAGACACAAACAAGACCTACAGTGAGTAACTTTTTCAAAGCCACCCAACAAAAAGACAAGACCTTGTCTTCTAAAATGTGCATACAGTGCAACAGAGTAGACCTCACTCCTGTGTAGTACGTGAAGCACAAATGATAGAGGTCAGCTGTGGACTCACCTTTTCAGGGTCTCTGTAACCCAGCATGAGGTTAGCAGCTTTAATGTCTGCATGAACGTACTCGTGTTCATGAATATACTCCAGCATAGACACCTGACACAACCAAATACAAAGCAGAGACACACAAGAGACACACGATTATGAGAAGCTGAGTGTGAAGAAAGGATCAATTCATATCAGGGGTCATGTTCTGTTGGCCTCTTGGGTTACATGAGGTCATTATCTGTCAAAGCTGCATGAACCTTGAACAAAAAATGACGATAACAAGTAAAAAGGAGTGGTGGTTTAGAAGTGTGAGGGTGATCTCACCAGTTCTTGGCCGAGTTGCAGCACAGTGGCTTTCTTCAGTCGACCACCATTTTTATCACACATCTTCTGAAGGTCAGTGCCGAGACGGTCCATAGCCATGAAACGATACCTGTGTAGTAGAGAATAAAGCACTTGATTTTCCTGATTCTGAATTACATCCTTTTTTTTTTATCCTTGACATGAAATGTATCAACAGTGTACAGTTTTCTAGGGAGTATTACAAAAATAGAAAAAGTAAAGCAGCCCTTCATCTCATAAGATATTTTTGAATCAACACTGTAATGGAATTGTATAAATGTTGGAACAGATAAAACTCTTTTTCAGACAGAAGTCACATTACTTTTATTGGTGCACATTAGGTTTCTGTTTTAAATAATCTTGCCACCATTTTCACTCCAACAAAGTTAAGGAATAAATCAGAGAAAGCTGAGTTTCAACTGTGAAAATTTCTAACACAGACTAATGCCATACACCAGAGGACTCTGGAAAAACTCTATAAAGATGCAGCAAAGACTAACTAACATCCACAGACAATGTGTCAACAAGCAACAGGTTTTCACTCAGGATTTTGCAAAAACAGGCGATTTTGCAGGGTCATTAACTGCAAGACTGAATCGAAATTACTGTTGAAAAATTAACAATTTTTAAACTCCTGTTGGGAGTTTTTGACCTCTATGAAATAGATGAAATTAATATTAATGCCATTCTATGTCTTATCTAAAAGCAACGGGATCATTAGCAACAAGATTGGCAGTTTGGTAATCCTAATTTTTATTGTCTTAAACCAGTGTGAGCAGGTTGATATCAGCCGGGCAGCTGAAGAAACATCCCTGTTCTCACAATTATAAAATATTCTCACTAAATAATACACCTGACTGCAGAGGTCAACAGGATGAATTTTTTTTTTAATAGAGAAAAACCACCACCTAAGCTTGAACAGGGCAAGAGCAGCAAAAACCACAAGGGAGGCACCGAAACTGACACAAACTGAGAGTTCCTCACTCGAGCTTTATGCAGAAAAACAACTGTAATATCTGTACTACTACAACCACTACAACAACAGTCATACTATTAATAGTAGGAATAGGAATGATGATGAACAATGATAATGCAACATCAATCAGGCTTTTGACAACAAAGTAAAGTACTGAGAAAATTCCTTGTCGAGCAGATACTGTCACCAACAGTCTTGCCTTTGAGAGCTGCATAAACATAAATACATTTTCCTTTAAATCATGTAATAATTCCTTACAACAGGTTTAGATAAACAAGGAAAAAGTCATCCTATGTAACAAAAACATAACTGTGAATTAGGAGGCCATTCTGAATCGACTTTTGGCCTCGAAAATCAAAGTTGAACTGAAGTGAGAGTTATCAAAAGATTCCCGCTTTACATGGGTGAAATAAAATGAATACACATTTGATTGAAATAAAGAGTGGAGCTCCCACCAGTTCTGAAAATCCTTACTTGAGGTTATCATATTCAGCAAGCCCTGATCCCCAGTATGTCGGGATGCCCAAGAAGTCCAGATTCCTGCTTGTCTTCCATTGATGCACTGTTATAATAAAAAAAATGTTATTATGTCAAGTTGTGTGAGCACATCACCATTTTCAAAGTCTTATATTAGGAGTATGAATAGACTGAATGACTGGAGTCAAACCACCAACTAAATTAAAAGTCAAAATCACAATGGCAGGGTTGAGGAGGCAGAAACCTTTGGGTCAATAAGTTGTATATATTTAAAAAAAAAAAGTTAAAGCAAATGGTTGGTAACTATGAAACTTTTAATGAGTCTTATTGTTTCCTAACCTTGAACTTCCCTCAAGTGTAGCACTGATTCAAAGAATTTTCTGAACAAAAGCCCCAAAATTTAAAGAGAAAGAAGCAAAAGTTTGGTCCAGAGTTTGTCCTTGTAAGTGTATTAAAGCATACCTGCTAATATCAATCTTACAGCAAGCAAGGTGAAAACAACTGCAAACACACACACACACCCACACACCACACACACGCACAGGCCCCAGACAAAGCAGTAGGCCTGGCTCAGGGCTTCATGGCGGCTGGCTTGACTGGCGCTCAACCAGGCTGGCAGGTGGTCAGGGGCTCAGCGGAGGCCCGGCCATCATTACGTGTGAGTGGCTCCCTCTCCAAACGCAGGCGTTGGAGAGCTCAGACAAGCGCAGAGAGGGGGGCTAACAGCCACCGAGGTGCATGTTTGCTTTGGCTTATTATTAATTACGGTGCGGCAGGCAGCTAAGCCTCTGTGTCTGCGGCCACTACATCAGTCAAACACACTCGTGCTCCAGCGAGCTGCCGTGGCGCTGGACGGGTGGTGCTACTCACTGCTCTCTGGTTTGGCTGCCCTCTGGTAGAACTTGAGCTCTGAGAACAGGGGGCCGTTCTCCTGGTACTCCTGCACATACAAGCATATGTACAGTATACATATTAAATATCTTATTATCACAGCTTCAAGAAGAACAAGGCAGGACAGAAATAAATATGTCTGGCATAAATGTGTTGGCATTTGACAAAAATTGAGCATCATTACATTAGTGCAACAAAAACAAGTGGAACAGTCTTCTCTGATTTCAACGCTTGACCCCTCTTCATCTCCACTTAAGTGGTTTACAATAAACATCATGGTTTTCATCTTGGATATGATTGTAAGACATTACATTGTGACTACTACAGCATCTATTTGACGCAATAGGAAGGTTTCACCCTCATGAATCCTGTCAATGCCTCCCAGTCCAACATGTGACAGTGTTTTTGTGAACAATCCAGTTGGGAATATTTCCAGGCAAGAACCTCTGAAATTTTCTGTAGTCAATGTCCGACAAAGGCTTTAGACTGCAGCAGATTTGAGACGGATTTGCCCATCCATGAAACTGGGGGTTTCCTTGAATACTATCTTTCATTAGTTGCTACAACATGCAAGAGGGAACAGTGACATCAAGCAGATGTGATCACCTTAACTACAACACAAGAAATACTGTACTTCCCAGCCAAAATCCTCCATCCTTCATCATATTCAATGGCGCTGATTCATCCAGACCCGCAATTGTTAGTTTTAAAGAAAGTCCACACTCACCAAGCCAAATTAAGTCACTCTAAACCATCATTTATGGCCTGAAAAGGATACTCCACAAAGTACAGTGACCGCTAAAACTCTTCATTTCATTTATTTATCTTAGAACTCATTCTGGCCCTGTTCTTAACTTATTTACATTTACCAATACCTTTTGTTAGAAGTTATAAGACCTCAAGCTAATCTGACCATTCTAGTACATCTGGATCTAGACCAAAAGTAGTCATTTGTTTCCATTTGGATTCTTTCACTGGCACAACCTGGGACTGTGAATGAAGAAGTACAGGGAAGTGTTTGGAGTTTTTTTTTGTGAGAGACATGTCCAACTCAACCAACCTGGTAACCAAACCAGGGGTACGACTGCGTGTAGGCCATAAATGTATGACTGTTGCCAAGAAAAATCTGACCATCCTTGACTCATTTGTGAATTAATCATGTCAAAAATTGTGTTTGTGAGAAAAGTAATTTTTGTCTTTTTACTTTACAACATAAAGAGCATTTCTTTCCAAATCCTGAAGTATAATTAAGCAAATTCAAGCCAGGGGACCCCCATTATAGGGCAAATTTCAGTATAAGGGGTCTAACAATTAATTGCATTGACTTTTAATCCCAGAGTGCACCTGTACGACATGTAAATGGCTGTGTGGCATTCCCATGTGGCATACAGTGATTCTTAATCCTCTTAGTAAATCATGGATTGCAGTGACAACAAACAACAATATATTTCTGCAGTTTTAGTGAAAAAGGAAAAATAAACTGCACATCTTGGTCGTTTTCCTGTTTGGTGACATTCTGAGTATGCATCTGGCTGGGCCATGATATTAAATGCTAATGTAAAATATCATTTTTCCATGACTTTTATATGACTTCTTAAAATTTTTATTAAACCATCAAATGATCATATATCATTTCTTGCGATGTGCTACTTAACATCAAAAAACACCAGTTTATCTCAAGTGGGATCTAAAGGTGTCTAGTAGTAATAAGTGCAGTATTAATGTACTCACCACTTTAATGACGAAATCAGTGTCTGCTGCAACAGGTGTGTCCACAGTCTGGGAGGCTTTGAGAAAATGAGAGACAGTGAGGACAGGTGAGATGAATGCAGACGAAAAAGAAGTGGTACATCATGCTTTGTCAGGACTGTTACTGTTTCAAATTTAAATTGAAGTGGCACCTCTTTATCTCATTTAAACTCCTATGGTACAGTTCAGCACGGTACACAGTTACTTGCATTTCCATCAGCAGGTCAACAAAGCTACCCAAATAATCAACCCATACCATCCTACTTTCTTGGAACCTTCTATTGGGGTAACTCTGGGCCTAAAGTGGCTTTAAAATTGGGAATATGCTCAATTCTAGTGACAGTCAGATTGCACATGAATTTAAAAGTTATTTTGTTAGATCTGTTGAGGCACTAGCTAATAATTTTAAAGTTCACAGTGTGGAGCCTTCTGTTCCTACGACTGCATATATGCAGCTAATTTTATAGTCAAACAAACATACATAAATGATGTCCTTAAAGGCGAGGCCTCTCACACACCTGATAAACCTGTTCATAATTAGGCAAGTTATTTCTTTTGTAAAATCACTGTCCTGGTCAAAACAAAACAAAAGCATTGTGTGAAAACAAGGGTGATCTCTTAAACGAAAATTTGGTTTTTGCTTTGAAAAGTGTTCTGGTGGTGTTTTCATGCCATATATTTCATGCTTTTAACATAAACACAGCTGATAAAAAGCCACTATACCCCCCAACCTCTATCTTTATGTATTTATTTTATTTTTTATGTATCTCAGCTGAGATTTGCATGTCACTTCCAAAACTGGCAAGCTTTCTATTTTCTCAATTCTCAGCAGGTGGCACAGATGTGAGATGTGCTGCTCACACCAGCAGTTTAAATGACAGCCCAAATGCTTCCTCCATGAAGCACCAGTTGACCATGGAAACACAAGTCAGATCAGGGTTTACCAAGTCAAATCATTACCAAACTGGACTGCTGCTGTAAACTTGAAAGTTGAGTGGATCAAGTCTTTGCGGTGGATGCCCCCTAGTCATACAAATATGAAACAGTCTACCTGTTTTTAGATGAACTGTTTAGTCACATTTCCAGTCCACTGCTTTGGACCACTCTCTCATGATGGCCTTCAGTTCAAGTCAAGCTCGACTCTTCCTGTCTACTTGAAAAGTATTTCAAAATAACTCTGTTTATTGTCTTACTTCTGATCTTATCTGCTTAATCGCCATCATTTATCTATTATAATATTTGTGTGTTGTTGTGTACGGGTGCTCTAATCTTTTGCTTTTGTTTCTTTTTACTGTCTGTCTTGGCTGAACAGCACATTGATCAGTTTGAGCTGTCTTTAAACCTCCTTTATGAATAAACTTGTCTGCACTCAACAGGTGTGCGTAGGTGTGACTTAATAACAAAGAGTTTCATATTTACCGAGGTAGATCAGTCCAAATCCACCTTGACCGAGGATTTTGCCAAGCCTCCATTTCTTCTTCTCTGTGTCAGTCAGTATGAAGCCCTCTGGGAGAGGTTTGGGTAATGCTGCCTTTCTTGGTGCCATTAAAACTGATTGGGTTTAAGAAAACATAACAGAAAGTATGAGAAACATATGTCAATTGATGATGATTCTGTCGACTTTAATGAAAGTCAAATGGGAAAGCCTGCTTTAATTTGCAGATTGAGAGTATAAATTTGTCCCGCAGTCAAACCAACGACCGAAAACCGCTGAAACGGTTAAATAACTTTGATAACATTGATGGAAAGAGACCAGCGGTTCACATTGAGGACTAACAGCTGATCCTGCTGTCTCAATCACAACATGGTTTATTATTTTACGACTTACCTGCTGATTTATTCACCAAACTCCGTCGAGGATAAATGCAGTACGTTGTCAGATGAGTTTTCAGTGTTGAAACATGTCGATGAAATGCCGTGTTTTAATCTGTACCGCATCCAATTACCGGTGAAAGCAGTTAGACTGTTAGTTGGGGTACTTTCCAAACGCAAACAGAAACAACAGAACTGAATCACTTCCTAGAGATCGCCCCTCCTCCGAGATCACGTAGCCAATAGCGTGTCAGGACAAGGGCAGCAGCCAATAGAGCAGCAGAAGAGGCGGGAGTTCAAATCTTAACCCATTGATGTGATGTTGAGGTGAATCTCTATAAACTAGATAGGATATCATC
Organism: Xyrichtys novacula; assembly: GCA_962446985.1. Classification (NCBI taxonomy): domain Eukaryota; kingdom Metazoa; phylum Chordata; class Actinopteri; order Labriformes; family Labridae; genus Xyrichtys; species Xyrichtys novacula. Next base: position 15,622,890 of record OY660874.1, on the reverse strand, counting down.
AAAAAGTTCATTTATTTCAGTAATTCGGTTCTACAGTGACATTCATCGGTGTTATCACACCTGAAAGTCCGGACCAAACGACATAGGTGTGAAAGCCCCCTTATTTTATAGATTCATCATACACAAACTGATATATTTCCTGTAATTTTGATGATGATAACTTATCCTTTGGGGATAAATAATGTTCTTGTATCTTTATCTTGTATCTTACAGATAATGAAAATCAAAAAAATCAGTAGCTCAGAAAATCAGAATATAGAATTAAAAAAAAGTATTTTAAACATAGAAATGCTGGACTACAGATAAGCATGAACATGTACAGCGCTCGATACTCGGTTGGGGCTCATTTTGCATGAATTATTGCTGCATTGCTGCATAGCCAGGAGGCAAACAGTCTGTGGTTCTGCTGAGGTGTTATACGGCCCATGATTCTCCTTTGAGTTCTCTGTAAGTTACTATCATCAAAGTGAAAGAAATAAAAGCTTAAAATATATCAGTCTTTGTGTGGTGAATCTAAATGATATACAAGTTCTGCTTTTTGAACTGAACTACTAAAATAAATCATTATTTTAATGATATTTTAAGATGAGATGCATCTGTAGTTTCCAAGGGATGGAAGGGGAACTTTTTATTCAGATTAAAACATGGGCTTCATTTAACCTGCAAACAAACCCCTAACCCTAACCCCATCCTTAAATACGGGTTAAACTCAAGACTTTCAAGAGTAGTAGTCCTGTCCCTATGAGTTTTTTTTTTTTTTTCTTACATAAATGACTTCATCTTCCTCCTGGAACATATACCCTGCTTTTTGTAAGTTGCTTTGCCTCATCTGTTTTCCTGTTCTGTATGTAATGTCTAGTTTTGGGGAATTATAGCAAACATGTCTATGTTTGAAATGTTGAGTGAAATATAAAAACCAGAAGTCATCAACATGCATGAAAATAACCACACACGGCAAAAATACTGTATTAGATTGATGTGATGGTAATAGAAAATCATGATATCCATCAGTATGTGGCATTAAAACAAAGTGGCATAGTGTTGGAGGGAAGATAGTACAGAACTTGGCTGAACAGCAGACGAAAAAATCAAGAAAAAAATCAAGGGTTGATTTTCTCTCTTTCACTCTTTTTTAGGATTTCAGCAAAATGGAAATCAAAGTCATCAGTCAGTTTCATGTATTGGAGAAAAGCAGAAGTCAAACTTCTGAATCATCAAACTAGTTGCTGTCTGACTTTGACACATTCATTCTTGGATAATACAGTTTCACTTCCTTATGAAAGTTACATCACGTGCAAGATGAAAGATTTAACCACTATCATCAAAAAGACCAAGATTTAACCACTACTTAGCAGTAAGTAGTGGTTAAACTCTAGAATGAAATACTCCCCTGCTCACCCTTCTGATCATTGAGGTGAAAGTGGCCTTTGAGGACAAGAAGATTCTCTGATCCATAATGAGTTTGAGCCTTATTTGTCAAGTTTTACCATCAAAAGCGTCCATCAGTACAGACATTTATTTCATAGAACAACTCTTCTCACTCTACTAAATACAAACAGTGTATGTGTCTAGTTTGTGCTGTCTGTGCTACAGTAGAAACATGGCGGTGCAAGTTGGTGGCCTCTGTTGTAGGGGCTAGGTCTTGTGTAGATTTAAAAAGCTTTTACATTAAGGTGATTATTTACTAATATAAACATATGTAGATATGAATATTATATTCCATTTTGACTGAGCCTGTTCAGCTTAATAATATTATATTTGACACAAGTTGCCCTTGATAGCTTGTTGTATAGACACCTGTTTTCATTACAAACCGTGGGTATTAGGTTGCAGTTGGCAAGTCCCTCCTACTTTTTAAACCGTTTTTCTAGACCCCCCACTTTTACTCCTTCTTTCAACTGAACAAGATAAACGGATAAACTGTTTTTGATGGTTAACTGAGTTTAGTTTTTGATTGACTTTCCCCATTGCTAATGCTGCTTCGGCCTCTGTTTACAGATGCCAGACACTTCACAACAGGGGGCAGGTTTGGGAGTTTGGTATGTAATCTCCCATTACCACAAGCTTGGTATTCCATTCAGTATTAATGCACAGTTACGTTGAATAACAATTGAATCTCGACAGGGCAATTTAAATGGACTACTGGGCTGCTGTACCCTGTTTACAGGCAAGAACTAATTTATTTACAAAGGGAGGTGATATGCTCCCTTACAGCTTATTACTTTTGGGCTTGTCTTCCAGTCGGCCAACCGCCTCACTCACCAAAACAAACTGCAAACACATTAGCAAGATGCTAACCACATGTATGTTCAACAACGAAACAGCCTCACTTCTACAGCTCTGTAAATTTTATAAATAATTCAGAACCTCTTTGAATCTCTTCTTCTGCCAAGGTTTTGTTTACTACCTAACTTCCTAGCAATGCATTAATCCTATTCAACTTCTGGGTCAAACCCTGAAATGTGGACCATGGAGCATGTGGAGAACACTTAGGCCAGTTTTAGTTTGATGGAGGAGAATCTATCCGAAACTGCATTATCTGAGTATGTTAGTCAAACTATCAGATATTCAATTTAGTGCAATTTCAGTTTGTATTTACATGTTTTAAAGTCCAGTTTTAATCACACTTACTCAAGAAGTTGATTCTTTAAACATGTAAATGATTAGCTAGGTGCTGATGGTAATGTGAGTTTATATTGTGTGTAGTTCCACCTGTGTGATAGGACAACATAATCTGGATAAGATTTCTAAATCTTTTTCACACTACAGCTAAATAAAGGTAAAAAAGCATATCAAAATGCTTCATAATATGGGAAACGTACTCTTTCTTCTGATACCCTTTAAATAAACAGTAATACTCCTTTAAAAGGGAAAATACACATGTACTCACTAGATATCTAACAAACCAAACATCAGCAGCAGAGACGGTTTGCTTTCATTGATCTGTGTCATTTTATTCAGTAAATACTTTTACAGCTTTGCTCTGTCCTTCACTCTCAATATGATGCGAGTCTTCCCCCTGCACAAAAAAGACTGTTTCATTTTTAATTCAGTTATGCACTCAGAATATTTTTTCATTGAAAAGCCAAATTATTCTTCAGAGTTTCCTGCCATCAAGTGGCTGTAGGTTGCTCTGCGTATCAGAGCGGGTATTTTGGAGAAAATTTGACTCCGCTGAAGGTAACTTTAGTTTTACACTGATCCAAGTACACACTTGTTGCACTCGAAAATGCTCAGCCTTTGCATGAATACTTCACATAGTCAATAAGGGCAGCTGATGTTAGCAGTAACATGAAGTAAAATGGAAGTAAAGGTGGTGCTGGATGGGATTCCGACATGAGATTGGGCCTTAGAAGCAGCCTCTTGTAAAATGCTTACTCAACTTACTTTCTCTAATCAATACCAGTTTGTTTTCAGGAATTCAGTCCTCCCTGTTGTAACCCAGCTTGATCTCCGTTTTGCTGTACAACATGGTCAATATCATGCCTGCCTAATCAACACAGGCTGCAAAAAACATGTGTAACACCTGAACCAGTGGTGGACAGGAACTCAAGCATTTCTCTCCACTCATCGCTCCCAATCAAGCCTGTTTTATTCCGATGAAAGGGGAGAGAAAATGGCCTCTCTTGTTGTTCCTGTTCACTGTGCACCTGCAGTGAGCCTATCGATCTACAGACACCCTCAGGGCCTAATTTAAGACTCAAGGATTCTGCTATGAAAGGAGGAAAATAAAACATCACTGGTTGAACATCAGGTAGTCATGAGGAGAACTGGAGGAAAACAGAGTCTGCTTTAGATTGAAGATGAGCTTTAAGTCCGGGGCTGTTTGCCTGGAGATCATTCAAACAACACTTCCAATGAATGGGGCCTAATTATTGCACCATCAAGCCTATAGCATCTAAATACCTGCTATTTACTCAACTTATATTTCTTTGATTCAGGAATATGTTTAATTGCTTTAATCCTTCCCTCACATCTGTTTACAAATGTGTACATCATCATTTCAGTGAGGTGAGGAGCATTTTCTTCTTCCTGAACTGTCATGTATACTCGAATGGTCAATGGCCCTACACATCAATACATGAAGACTCAGGTGTTCTCTAGTTTTGCATACCCAGAGCTCTTGCCTATTGCTCTGTAAAAGTCTCAAAAACATCTTGACAGAAACATGAATTATTTCAAGTTTTGATGTGCGACAAAGACTAGTATCGAGAATGTAAACTTGAATGATATTCTGTAAATGCAAATATAAGCTCCTTTTCTTCCCCGCCTCTCTCCTCAGCTAGGTGAGAAGCTCATTTTGACTGTCTTGCAAATCTTAATCACGTCTTAGTTTTCTTGAAACTACGCTGCATGTCTCCTGTGCTTTAGTGGAGTTCAAAGGATGTTACAATTGACTGTTTTCCTCTCTATTAGTCACACTGTTAGCTTTTTGAGCTTTTCTTTTCAATAGTCTTGATGATGAAAGGGTTTCAAAAATCTTTGAAAGATTAGCTGGTTCAAGGTCCAAAGTAGTCAATCAATTCAGTATCTTTCACAGTTGCTGTTTTTGGTGGTTTGGTACAAATCTGCCTTTATGCAATGCCAAAAACTGCCTATTAGTCCTACAGAACATAATAACTGTGGCTTTTGCTTGATGTCCCCCCCAATGGAGGGTCCTAAAAGGATCAAGTCCCCCCATAAGCAGATAACAATTGCTGTCTTACCTTTTCAAATAGAGTTTGCTAGAAATTACTCCAAATAATCTGTGATCTTTAGATGTGTTGGGAGATATCTTGTTGTGCTTCACTGGGTTCAGGCATTGCTCTTTTGCTGGCGTACTTTCCAAAGCATTGGCCGATTCATGTAACCAGTTCTCTACAAAAAAGGGACTTGACTTCAATGGGTCCAGTTGAGGTTAAATGACTGGAGAAAGTCATCGTCCTTGTCCAGCAGGGTATCCACACAGTCAATCCATCCAAAAGTCACCAAATGTTAACTTCATTGATACCATAACCTCTCTCTGTGGTCCAGGTTGTCACCTTCATCCCCTCTCCATCTCCTGACCATTTTCTCTCTGTTTTTTCCTCCCCACTCACTTGCCCTCTAGCTCGCCTGCTCTCCTCTCTCCCACACTCACCCTCACACTCTGCCACCTCTCACCCGGGGTAATTGCTCTGTGAGCTCGGCGGTGCCTGCAGAACGACAGCGCAGTTTCCTCCCGCCGCCTCTCACACTCTGGACTCCGTGACACCAATCTCGGCGAGGGCGCGACACCATTTTGTGTAACTGGCCCTCGTGATGGAGATGGCGTAATTGTCCTAATTAGGGGGGCGCGGATCGAGGCGGCCATGGCTCTGACCCACCCCGGCCCGCGTCCATATGGTGGGAGGCTGATAATGAGCCGGTTAATGTGCTGTGTCCATCAGCGAGAGATACTCAGTATGGACGTTGTGCCAAAGAGATGGAGGAGGTTTCACTCTCTTTGCCCTCACTTCTCCTTCCTCTTCCTCACTCACGCACACATATATTTACAATTTGACTCGAATTAAAAAAAAAAAAATGGACAAAAAAATCTACTCAATACCTGACGTTTTAAAGTGCTTAATTACCTACAGTAGTCTAACCTGTCAGCACATTAGTGGGCGTTACATTTTGTCAGTAACAGTCTGCCCCCGATCATAAAAACGACATTTTCAAACTGTTTCATTTTATGAATCATTTGTTCCCGGCCCTGTCTCTCAGCTCCCATCATGCAGCTGTGTCACTATTTCATGTTGTGACTTTGTTCCCTTTATGAATATGAGATGTATTGCCGGTTCAAATGAAAGTAATACAAATCTAATGGCCAGTAATGAGATGCTATTTTGCCATTATTGGACGTGGGCTGGGTCGAAGTCAGTGTGTGTGTATATGTGTGTGTTTGAGTGGGAGCATTCTCAATGCTGCATATGATTTGATGCTAATAAAACCATACTTTCTGCTCCAGGGAGCAGGCACTGACCAGGATTCAGATTAGGACTTAATGGCTTCCAGGCCTGGGGCTAAATTGAAATGTAAAACCCCAAACCAAACATCATTTAGTCCTTACGTTTCTTGATGTGGCCCAGCAAGTAAAAATTGGAGACATGTAGCTGTTTAACTGTAATTTGCTTTGTTTAATGCAATCGTCGTATTAAGGAGGCCAAGCTGCATGAATGTAAATGCATGTCTGGATTTGCATTGCTATGCTATGACTATTTCTGTTAATCTGAGTCCACTCAGCAGCCTCTTCATGCAACAATTTAAACACATTTACTTATTTTCCTTCTTATTGTTCCTTTTATTTTAATACTTTTTTAAAAACTTATTTTGATTAAATCTGGACCAGAACTGGGCCTGAATTTATTCAGTAAAAGTGACTCCCTCATGGGGTTAGAGGGGTTAATGATTAATAGGGGCCAAATACATAAGCATTAGCCAGGTTTGCTGTCATCCACAAGTTGATCGTGATAGTTCCAGAGATGTCTAGAGAAATTTACTCCACGCTGAAGTGACAGACAGGACCTTGCTCTGCTTGTGCTGGCTTTGATGAATGTTGAAACAATTACAATGAACATTTCACCTCTGCCACTCACAAGAAAGACGTATGCTTAAGTAATACTAACGAATACAACACACAGAGAAAAGATGACACAGCTCTACAACCCTACATGTCCAGAAAGCCTGGTCAAGTATTATGTTTGTATACCAACAAAGATCTTTTCTCCTTCTCCTCTACACCACAGCAGGTTAGCTTGTGCTAATCAATCTAACTTAAGTTACATGTGTTGAATCGATGTGTTGGTATTTGTCATATCTATGATTATGTACAGCTTATGTCTGATTGTTTTTGACTGTTACCAGCCAAAGTGGCCAGCTTTTTGTGTTGGGTTAGGTTGGTTAAGGTTCAAAAAAGTCATGGTTTGGGTAAAATGTAAACTCTAATAAAAGATTTTGCTTCCTAGGCTATATTTGGATGTGCATGTTGGTGAATACGTCAGTTAAACTACTTACTTTGGACTTGGACTTCAGTCTTTGATGCACAAGTCCTGTTTTTATGTGTTGAAATAGGAATATCTAGCAGTCAGATTCTAAATGGAAACTCTCACCCTCCCACTGGTGAACCATTGGTGACCTTTTATGATGAGAAACCCCATTCACTCAATATTTTCTTTTACAAAAAAATCTGCACTAATTCCCACAAAGCATAAAATATCTTATGTTACTATTTTGTTTCACCTTCTTGTCTGGGGACATGGCTGTGAAAGATGCAGCCCCCCTTGAAGGACACCTGCTCCTATGTAGATACAGAAGGCTGATTCTGGGTTAACGAAAATAAAACAACCTTTACATTCAGGGAAAAAAACACTAATTTTAACATTTCCACCAAGTCTTTTCTGCTAAATGCTGCTAATTACTACATAACCTTTAACCCAACAATCTTTACTACAACAAAAGAGGATATTCAGGCATTATATTCTCAACCACACTCTACTTTAAGCTTTCTAAATGTACTTTGAAGTGCTTTTAAACTAGTTATTTGTGCCCATGTACACAAAACTTTAGATTCGTAAAAAAGAGCCATGTGATGAGACCGAGTTTGAATAGATGTAGCCACACAAAGGCTGTAGTTTTTCTTTTCATGCACAAGAAAAGTTAAATAAAAAACTAAGATAACTTGAATTTATCATCGACAAATTCATGTCTTAGTGTAAGACGGTCCACTCACCAAAAATCCTACACAGCCTCTCTGTGTTTGTTCAAGGTCTCCCTGACAGCAGATAAAGTTTGTAGCAGCTAAACGCCCCATTTCAATTATCTCTTTGGACAATAATCAATACAATACCACTGAAAACTCTTCTACCTGTCATTTCTCATCAATCTGGGTAACACTTGTAGAAAAAGTGAAAAGATTTGAAGCTTTGAAGGTGCAGTTTTCTCGAGCTCTTTACCCATTCACAGCTCACATTTGCTCTTTAATGGTTTTGGCCAAGCTCAGGGTCAGTCTGCGGGGGAAAAAAAGACAGCAAGGAGGAAGAAAGAAGAATGATGAAAAAAACATACACAGAAACCCTTTTTTTAGAAAAAAACTTTCATGAGATCTATCCAGTCTTACCTTGGGAAGCATCGATTGGTTATGGTCTACCACGTCTGGATCATGTCTCTGTTCACTCTTAAATGTGGCTTTGAGCGATAGTTCATGGACTACGGTCACTGCCGCACTTTGTTCGACAAAGCATTCACACATCGCATCAGTTCCCTCTTTTAACCCGCGCCGTCCCTTTTCCTCGTTCACAAAAGAAATCAGCTCAAAGAAAAGGACAAAATGCCTCATTCACTAATTCCTCCCCAATCTTTTCAGTTTGTTCTCAAGACGGTTCCTGAGAAAAGTCCACAGCTGTGTCTGAAACTGCAAACTATCATAGCAAGTGTGCCATCATATTAAAGATGTAGTATCTGTCGTATATGCTGCATATAGAGAGTTTATGAGCTCAGTCAGACGTCTTTTTCCACTCACAAAATCTAATACGAAGCTGCTCATGGATGGCATGATTCTGCACGCCGATGTTCTTTCCTTTGGGACTTACGTCTTTAAAAACAGTCCTTTTGTTTTGAAACACCCAAACTAGGATGTTTTTGTGGACTTGTTCTCATTGTTTGTTCCTTTGTTTAACTGTAAGTATGAAAGTAATTCAGTGTAAATGCTTTCAGATCTGCATCAAAGCCTGTGCAATAAAATCTACTCTTTATTGCTAAAGTTATTAAAGCTGATTATTATGTATTAGGTCTGTTTCAACTGCTTCTCATTATTCAGACTCATAGTTCTGAGTGGATAGATCATCAGTATGAAGATGTTTTCTTCTGCCAACTTGTTTAAAGCAGACAGAAGTAATCGACAGGACTCCTGTGTTGGTGTCTGCTTTAATATTTGAAGTATTTCATCAGCTGCTGAAGAATATTAAAAATAAAACATATTTCAGTCTGTTCAAGCAGCTTATTAACATGATCTTTTATTGTTCCTCGGGGATTGTATGAGCCATAAATCAAGCTGTAAACAACAACCCAGCAGCACTATTTTTTTTTCTGCAAGTAAATGTAACCGTGTGTCACGGCTTTCACTTTAATTGCTCCTGAGGGGGGATGAGAAGACATGATTCAGAAATTATTCAGCACAAAGCAGGTAAGGTTTCACTAAAAGCATTACACCTGACCAGGTGACCACGATGAGGATTTAATGGACAACCTAGGGACCAGAACTGTCTGCTATGTACCAGAAAACGGTTGTAAACTTATTTTTATCTCATATCACCGTTGGTAAAGGGCAAGACAAAACTCCAAAACTTCCAAGAAAACCAAACCTCATAAATAAAAAGCTGTCATTAAAATCTGTCTGTCGCAAGGACATAATAGATTCATCATTATTATAATGATGTGTTATAAATTTTAACTACTTACATAACTTACATACTTGCATAACTACTTCTATAACGCATTATAAATATATGTATAATGCGTTATAACCACGTCATAGCACTGTATAACTATAGTTATAAACACTTATAAATGATTATAATGCTTTATAGCAATAATCACAACACATTATAAAGCATTTTATCATGACTTAAAAGGTCAGGTATTATAGTGTGTTATAACTGTTAACAGTTGCATTGCATTATCTATGTGGGCATTGTCAGTGAGTTGTTAACAGTTATAATACATTATAACACCTGACCTTGTAAGTCATGATAAAATGCTTTATGATGTGTTATGATTATTGCTATAAAGCATTATGATCATTTATGAGTGTTTATAACTATAGGTATACAGTGCAGTAACAGGATTATAGAGATAGGCATCAAATAAAGTGTTACTGATTACTCTTATTCAGTTTCACAGGCCTGATGACTGTGGCCTTGCCTAACTTGTAAACATTAATTCTTAAACATTAGTTCCTATCTTTGTTTTGTCAAATATAAATGTTCCTCTCAGACTGTGCTTACTGACTGACCCTCATCAGTGGTAACTGTTCATTTTTGCCTTTTTATTTTATCTGTCTTTAGTCTTTAAGGTTTCTAAATTGTATGTTTAGCTGAAGTAATAGTAGGATGTTATTTTGGTTTTCTTTTGCAATAAAAAAAGAGTTCATATATTATGCATTGATTAATGCATTTCTTTGAACCTACACAGTGAGTGAATAAGTGTACAAAGTGTACAAAGAATTGGCTTATTCTTAGCTTAGTGCAGTGAATCTGACAGTTTGGCTTTGACGTTGTTTATATGTGATTTAGTTTATTGCCACCTGTTACTCCGAAAAAATTGAGTCCCAAGCACAGTTTTATTTTCAACTGGTTGTAATTTTCCTCTCAGAGTTTGAAGCCACATCATCAAAAGTGATGCATTTTGTTGTAAGCCACACCAAATGTTTGTAGTCCTGTCTTCATTTTATGTTGATTATAATTTGAAAATTATGGCAATAAAATAGCAATACCATTAAATAGAGTCAGAGTTTGTCATATGACTTCTAACTGGAGTGTCACAACAGTTACTTCCCATATAGATGAATTCAAATGGCTTTGTAAATGTGTAGAGTTAAGTTAAAATGTGCAAAAATATGAGTTGCTGTAGCTCATAGTATTAACTAAATTCGAAATAAATTTAAATGTAGAAATAAATGAATATTGGCTGCGTGGTTGTGCATTGGTTGCATCACAGGAAAAAGGTTCCCAGTTTTAATGCTTTAATCTGTTGTTTTGTCTTACTTTCCTTGTTTTATTTTTTATATATTTTTGGTTTGCATATTCGAAATAAACTTCAATCAATCAATCTATCAATCAATCAATCAATCTGACTGGAGCAAGACTTCCAAAAAGCATGTAAACGCATTAGTCTGACTGAAATTGCACTAAAACAAACTCATAGGCGGACCAACATCTACAGATATTATGCTTGAGGTTTGATTTTCTCCTCCATGTTTATGGCTCCAATGAACTGAATCTAGCCTAAATACTCCAGAGTTCACAGGGCGTCTTGGGCTTTGGCTTGGATGTAGTAAATGTTTTGCCAGGTAGTAAACAAAAACTTTGGCAGAGGAGTAAAGGACGTCAACAAAGACAAAGCTGTCTGATCACTTGTTAAAAAGACACTGAGCTGTAAAAGTGAGTGTTTTTTATTGTTTTCTGTACAGTTTGTTTGCCACTTGACAATGCGTTTGTCGATTGCTTTGTAACAGGTCATCAGTGAAATGGCCCAATAGTAAATTGATTTATTTTGGAGGCGCGCTTTATGGCATTTTCTTATTAAATTCAACACGTGTTACTTTTATAACTTTGAATTGAATTGTTTGGTTTAAATTTACTGAAATTACTTCATATTTTTAACTTCAACTCTGATACGTCAAATTTATTTTATGACAATCACTTTGTTGCCATATTTTTATATGAGGATGGTGGAGTGGGTAACAGACTGTTTCATTATTTAGAGTGGCAGCGTGAAATGTATAGAGACCAGGCTGTCTGTAAATGTTTGATCGAATCATTTCATTTACACTCTTTTGTGTTTGCGTGTGTGTTATTGAAAAGAGGTGTCTTATCACAGCAGTGAGACCTGGCTTTTTTAAACGAAGGACTCTTGAAGAGATATTTTGATGTGAAAGAAAGCAGAAGTGAAAGTTTCAGTGTTTTACTCGAGCTGGAGGTCAGGCCTGCTTTTGTACTCTGATCTGAAACAAAGAAAATACTTAAAGGCATTTCTGTCAAAGCAAAGTATGCAGGTATGCACAGAAAGACATGTAAGATGTAAAAGCCAACGTGCTGAGATTGTTATGGCATGACTTTCAGTGCCTCTAGTGTCTGCACGCTTTAGAAAACATGTCTTTCCAAACATTTATGAAGTAGTAAAGTATGTAAGGGCACCGAGAAAAACTGTTTGAGTCTGAATGTTAGTTATGAAAAAAAATGAGAAACATTCAAGAACAAACATATAGAAAACTATGCTTGATTTTGCTCATTTGTGTGTGTGTGTGGTTTAACACTATTTCCCTGCACACCTGGAGCTGCATTACACACCTTCACACTTACAGCAGAGACTCCGGCCTGCGAGCCAATCCCACTAACAAGACTCACCTATTTCTCCTTCTCACGGCAACACCAAGAATCCAGCACAACAACAACAACAAAGGAACAATGCTGGCAGGGAGAATGTATTGATTTATTCTTTATGCTAACTAGATTTTGCAGTTGCACAAACAAACAGCACTTTGCTTTTCTTTTGTTTCATCCCAGATCCCGCCCCTAAATCATTCTGACCCCAATAAACAATATACTTTTGAAAATACAAAGCATCTCTGATGTGGATCCCAAAGTTTCTGTCCAATTTATGCAGGTGTGTGTGTGTGTGTGTGTGTGTGTGTGTGTGTGCAGACTTTGGGGGAACGGAGATCCGGCCCTCCTGTTCTCTCACCTGGGGCTGCTAACTAGCTCAGAGAGTACGCGGTCATACGGCTCACAGGTACCGCAGGGCAATTACACAACTATCATTTGCTGGAGACTACCTTTCTCTTTGATGTTGTTCCTCTAACAACAATGCTTTCTTTCTCCTCATCCCCCCACTGGTGCTCACAGAGTGTTAATTACAAAGGCGATTACCATCTGCATCCAAACCGCTGTTTCCCAAATGGTGGGCCAGGATCCTGATGTGGGTCACACACAGTTTTGAAAAGGACTTTGAGTTAAACAAGGTAGAGAGTGGATAAACATGTCAGATATGTACATCTATGGTTCAGATAAAGTGATGTTTATAGTGAAATATTTAAACAGTGTTGTGATTGGAGCTTTAAAATGATGTCTTGGACCCTACCATCCAGCTCCGCTGACCTGCCATCCTCTGTCTTTTCCGAAATGATCAATCAGTAGGTTCACATGTTGGTCAAAGAATTCATTTTACGGCCGTAGTCTGACTGCAACTAGACTTTTGAAAAAACAAACAAGTACATTCCTCTGTTTAAATCCACCCCTTATAGTGGGACTAACTCACCTGGATAATGGTTGGTTGGGGATCAGTTTTCTCTTCCATGTACATGACTCCATCAAACTGAAACTAGCCTAAGCTCTCTGCACACGCACATACTTTCTTGTATACCTAGGATACTTCCCTCACAAGATTGTTAATATCACTCAGTACGTTTACATGACACTACAGAAAACCAAAGTATTGCCTTACTCCGACCAGGCAACTGAAGTGCATCTAAACACCTTAGTCCAACTATAATGGAGTTTGAGAACTCCAATTGGAGTCAGAGAACTCCGATTAAGACACCTAGATAATGCTACTGGAGTTCGATTTTCTCTTCCATGTAACCAGCATGGCTGGAGTATGATCGGACAATGCGTGTGTACGTACGCCACGCCCCCGGAAAAAGTGCAGAAAAAGTAGCGCATATATCATGTACGACAAAAACAACGCTGTACGATGCTCCATCTTCTTGTTCAAAAATGCCTAGCGGCAGTTGTAGCCACTTCTGATGTCTGGCACGGACCCGCTGTTGTTGTTGGCAGTTGTATGGGGTTCTGAAACAATGCTGCTGAAAAGACCCATATCGCCCCCTAGTTTTGGGGAGTAGGACATGTTCCATCAATAATTCGATTTTCTCAGCTGCATGTATACGCTGACAAGGAGAGAAGCCCTAAATCGGCGAAAAAAAACGAACTATGAGCTTAGTCTGATTACGCTGTGCATGTAAACACACTGAGAATTTTGCAGGTTTGAATGAGTTGGCTCCGAGTTCAGTTCTCACAGATTTAAAGGAACGAGCTCACATTCATTATTTTTAGCTGCTTTTTTCTTGGAGCCTCCTATGCTTCACTCTTGAGGCCTAAATAATAATAATAATGATAATGTATCAGATTTCATATAGAGACTTACCAGAGACCCTCAAAGTGATTTACATTGGCTATATCATTCATTCACTTAAACAGTCACACCTTGGTGGTGGTAAACTACCTTAATAGTCACAGCTGCCCTTGGGCAGACTGACGGAAGCGTGGCTGCCAGTTTGTGCCTACAGCCTCTCCAACCACCACCACACAACATTCACAATCATACACCAGTGGAGGACACACAGTGGGAGCAAGGTGGGTTAAGTGTCTTGCCCAAGGACACAACAGACTGACTAGGGATAGGGCAGGATCAAACCGCCAACCTTCCAGCTGCTGGATGACCTCTCTACCTCCTGAGCTACTGCGGCCCATATCGTGCTGTTCCGTTCTTTTCCATACCATACTATATTATAAAATCCTAGTGTGCATGTTCCTCTGTATCACACCGATGGGATACATAAGAGCTTGACATTAGGTTCAGACTAAGTCATGCAAAGTTACAAAAATGAGCTGTTCAGAGGAGGCAGAAAACTAGTCCGTATGTCGAATGTTTTGAAACCATGCTGAGGTTCTGTAGACATCCAACATTGTGACATGTGTTTGTATTAAAATGCAGATCAGCATAATAGGTCTCCTCTAAACTCACAGTGTCAGTTTTGCAAAGAAAAGGATGTAATATTTTAAATAAAGTGCTGGTTAAATGGAGTTATGCTCGGTTTACCTTTGATTATAAAGCCCACACGCAGACATTCACAGCACTTTGTCACCTTGATGCAGGAACAGATATGGCCAAGTTTTCTTCTTTTTAGGCTGAGCACATCGCCAGCTCAGTGGGAATGCATTATTCAAATAGATCTTTGTTACTCCTCCAAGATGATTGTGGCACAATCAGCCATGAAATAAGTTTTGCTGTTTTAAAAGTGTTATTCTCCCTCCAGGTCTCTCAGGTGTAGCTTTGTATTCAGGTCGGCTCGCCTGCGCCAAAAATCAATCTCAATCAAAGGTGGCGAGGAGTTTATCATAAATTATCATGAAAAGGGTTCCCACTCAGTAGATGCTTAATTACAATCTCATTTGAATAAGTTTGCATATTAATGAGTTTGGAATGAAAATGGTTTGTGGGGTTTGTGATGGGGGGCCGCGGGGTAACCCACGGCGATAATGACGGTCCTCTAAAATGTATGCGATATTATTGCTGGTGGAGAGCTGCACACTTTTCTGTCACTTTTTCAAACACACACACACACGCACACACACAGCGTGCACATAAAAACTCAACGGTGCCTGCTTTAGCGCACTCACAGAGTGACACGCACTCACACACACATGCAGGGTATACACACATTAAGCTCACTCACACTCAGGGGCGTTCTAATATGATTAATGGGGGAGTGTCTCTGACATTAATAAACTATAACCAAATTAAAGACTTCATTAGTCTCTACTCGGGCTCAGCGTTTGGTCACACGGTGAATCAGCGCTGTGTGATATCTGCCTTGCATGACTTTTCCTTTTTCTTGTCTTTTTCCTTTCACCACTAAAGTTTACTCAGACTCAAAGTTCACCTGACTGATTCGCCGTCTGTTTTAACGAATGTGTAGTTGTGTTTGTAGGTGATGATTTGTACCAAAGAGTAAATTAATTCATTTAATTCACTGTCATTTTATTAACACTAAGGATCAACACTATTAGGATAAAGATGGTTAAGTTTTTTTTCTGAAATGTTTTACAAACACACCAAAGAGAGTGTCTTTTGAACTGTGAAACTGACAAACTCTGAATGTTGAACTTGTTATTTCAAAATTAAATCCAATCTTTTCCTGACTTTTTGTTCAGAGAAATGCCAAATAAGTAAAAGCTTTGTTTTGTTTTATTTTATTTATTTATTTATTAAAATATTTTTGTCTTTGTTTATTTGATTCACTGCAGTACTTTGAAGATGTATTTTTTTTGACAAATACAGTCTATTGTCAGAGCTTTTGTTTCTAATAATTTCACTTTTGCTATATCTTTTTTTTTTTTACTTTAATGATTTACAGAAAGAAATCTAATTAATTTGGTCTGTCGAAACTAGCTCCTCACACAGGCATTGACTATAAGGTCTGTAATTGTCTTTCAAACTATGATATGTCCAGATTGTGCCATTAATAAGCACATAGTAATACTGTGTGACTGAATGGTTCATAGTCAGCAGCAGTAGTGGTTCTTTCTGTCACCACCCACCGTAAACAGAGGTGAATCAGCAGCAGAACAAGATGACTCAGGAACCAGCAAACTACTAAGTGTTTACCACAGCGTGCATCTGGAGCCCAATGAATCATTTCAAAGACATGACACCTGCATTATAATTATCTGATAAATAGATGACATGAAACTCCAGACAAATGAATTTCTCTTTGTGGATAAATTAAGTTCTTGTATTGTATCGCACCTTTAAAAAATGTCCTAACTCAACTCATATTTTGTAGATATCGTAAAAAAGGCAGGGTCCTTTTGGACGTCATGTAGCACAGCATCACATAAATTAAAAACATGTTGGGTTTCTCCAAATAGGAATTGTGTCACAGGTCTTGTGACGCAGACAAACATGAAAGTTTATAAGGTAACACTCCTTTCTTGTCTTTCCTTAATTTGATTGTTAGAGCTAATTTTTTTCCTCAGTTATCCATAAGAATTAGGATAATAACATGCACAAACAGGGCCATTAATGGAAAAATGTTGGAATGAGAGGGCTGTGCACCCTAAGAGGTTTAATGCCATGCTGAAGGGCACTGGTAACTGTCCAGCTGAAAGCCAAATATCCAAACTTGTTTTTGACAGGTCTTGAACAGGTGACACTCTTGTATTGAACCTTGTGGCGATCCGACAGTTCCTCCTGCTCCTGTTTGGACGGATCAAACTGAAAGACAATTTTGTTGCTCTGTACTTGACGTGCAATGACAATAAATCTGATTCTCAGCCCCAACAGAGTTTCAAGTCTCCTTTAGAGGGGGTTTCTGCTGCCCTCAGAATGTCTGTTAAATAGTAAATGGACTATGTTTGTATAGCCCTCTCTCTAGTCTACAGACCACACAAAGCCGACCCTCTGATCCAAGTATTTAACTCAGCGCTGGTCTTTTCTCATCACAGCAAATTCAATAGTATGTATCATGCTGTGTTTGTTTACTGTCTACAGACACACTTTATTCATGAATATTTCGTCAAGAGGATTTTCATGTTCTCGCTCAGTGCCCTTGCTTCGTTATTTAACACAAGTATCTGTGTTTTGATATTTATTGGATATTTAAGATACATCAACGATCCATAAATGTATCAGGAAATAGCTCTTAAATACATACCATGTTTTTATGGTATGTATCCATGTTTCATTATTATAACCGTTATTTTTATCACAACCTCTAAAAGGAAATAATTACTTTACTAACTGCTGTGATGTTGAAGTGCAGATATCGTGTCCACCTTTCATATCTTTTTGCTCAATGTAGTTAAAATCCAAAATGTTTCATCAGCATGAAGAGGCCTTTTTCAGCACTTATCTGCTCGTGTCCATGGTGTGCATGCTGTACATGTTTTACAATTCATATGTGTGTATTCATGTTTTTGTCTATGTGTGTAAGACTGCAAACATTTACACATATGTTTACATATTTGTGTGTGTATTATATGTATAAATGTCCATTATAATATCCTGCAGTTGTAAAGCTCAGTGTGTTCCCTCAAATATGAAATGTTCAGTGTGAATAAAGTTTGAATTATATGTTTTCTTTAGGAGTGAAGGCTTTGTTTTTGTTTCTAAAGGTGAGATTTAAGAGGGACTTTTATGTTTTTTCATCTTTGACGTTTTTCTGTTTTGATCTGTGGCAGATTTTTTGACAAATGTCTTCCTCGTAGAGAGGTCGAGGTAGAAAAGTAGTTCCAGGTATCAGAAAAAAAATGATTGAGGGGAAATATGTCCTTTAATTAATTTGATACTGGGAAAAAAAAAATCAAAATTAATAGAGTCTAGAACTGAAGGTGAAAAATTACAGTCCATCCTGTGAAGTTTCATTTTTTTTAACTGCTGGCATAAATACTAATAGTCAGACTTTATCCTAATGGTTTCACCTTTTTTTCATTCAATACAAAATACAAATAGTTTATCCTCCATTAAAAAGAAAGATGCACTATACGTCCATGTAGTGGATGTACGGTGCTTAAGAAAATCTTTTGAGTATTTGCTCTTGTTATTTTTAAAGGAAACATTAGTTGCACTTTCCTTCCTTTGAAAGATCTTACCCCACTTCAAATCTATAGATGTTCTCAATAGTTCAGTTCTGAAGTCAGTTAATTCATTTTCTTCTCTTTTCTTAACTTTGATAGAAATGACTGTAAAAACTGTGTTGGAATAGTTCTGCATTTGGCTTGGCTAAGTGGTGTTGTCATATTATCAACACTTGATGACTTTTCCAATTTTATGGGGATGTAAAGGTAAAGACAAAATTAACACATTTTCAATGTCAAATTGCCTCAGACTGCGTCAGCTGTATTCATCATACTAATACTGTATATCACCACTTTACACATACTTGTTTTTGTTATATATGATGACATTAAAGTAGCAATGAATTTAAACAGCAACATTTAAAACACAATTGCTTTTTTAATTCAATATAATCTTAAAGGTATAACCAGAAACAGAGCCTCTTCACTGGGCACAGGGAGGAAGATAATGCCTGCAAGAACTATGAAGCTTCCTGTGACGTGAGGGTGGGAGCAGAGGTACAACGCTTATACATCATAATGTACATTATGTGTACAGAAGTGCAGACTGCACCTTTTGAGGCCTGTGAGACAAAAAAAGGAATATATTGGTTATCCTTAGGCAAATGCATTTTGGTGACTATGTAATATCTGTTTAGTTAGTCAACGCGGAATCAAAGTATCTGAAGCACAAAACCAGGGTAACAAACTTTAGTTGTAACATTATTTGACAGGGGCACGAGGAGATGCCATACAGAGTAGATGCCGTGCACACAGGTTTAAAGCCATGGCTAATTTGCAACCCCAGTTAGGCTTCCAGAAATGTAACCAGAAGTACTGAGGCACTCATCAGAGTACTGAGTCTAAAAACTGTAACCATCAAGAACAAAAAGTAGGATCATTGTGTGCAATGAAATTTAGGACTTCAACAAAGATAGAGAGAAAAAAGAACCATGTCAACTATGACCACAGTTGTATGTGCACATAAATATATATATGTGTTTGTGTGTAATCTATGAATTTAAACTCTACTGTCAGTGTTCACGGACTCGCCCCTGTTAAGTAAGTCGTGTTATTTTAGGAGAAATTTGAGATATCTGCATCTGTTCTCTAAGGTTTAATTGTCGGCAAGGAGAGGACTAGAAATCATAAAACTGTGTCAATGCCTTCTTAACACTGCAAAAGCAAGCTCCAACCTCCTTTTCAGGTTTCACAAAGCTGACTTGAACGGCAATGAATGACACTATTACTATTTAATTTTGCAAATACAGCAATGCTATTTCATAAAAAAACCATGATGGGAATAAAACCTTTGACTTGTAAATTCAACCACAGTCAATAGAGCTTGATTGAGAAATGATTCATTCATCGTTGTGAGTCCAAACCAGGAAGAAAAAAGGTGCTTTTATCATCCACTCCATGCCCACTTATTAGGTCCTCTATGGGAACATAATGATCATGCTGTAAACATTATGTAACACTCCATAATGCAGCACACTCCACATATGCTTTGAGTAGAGCGTCACCTTTGTACGGTACATGAAAACCTGGTTAGTAGAGCTCCACTGTTGTGAACAACTGTGCGGCAAAGGAAACAATGCAGCTGTCAGCTCGCCCTGTTTGTGTAGTTTGACAGGAATTCAACACTGACTGCGAGACCTTGAGCTTTTAAGAAAGAGAGGAAGAAAGAAAGGAGGGAGGAAAGAGCGCAGGCCGAGTTTACTCCGGCGACGGAGAAGCTCACTCATACCTGATGCAACAGCAGAGACTAGTGGCAGAAGAGAGGAAATACTCCATCTTTTTCTCCTCTGTTTCCATTTCCCTTTCATTCATGTCATCTTTGTTTACTCCTCCTCTTGTTTTCAATCACTCTCCGGTTCTTTCCTATCTTTTTTTCCTCCCATATTCACCTCCCAGACTTGACCTTTTTCTCCGTTTGCATGATTATTACAGCTACAATTATTTCAGATTACATGAAGGGAGGAGGACATACACACTCACACACACACACAGACACGCACACACTCATGAACCGCAGCTTTTTATTAGATCTGTACAATGGAGCTTATTGACTTCTCATATCACCTAAAGGGCAACACCCATGAAATAAGGGAATTATATTTCTGTTGTTTTTTAGATTGGGTTTGCATGTGCAAACTCCTCCCCCTACTCAGCTGTGGGTGCTAATCTTATACGACTTCTTCTTATTTCGAGGCAATTTGAACCATTAAAGCAAGAAACAAGGAGAGAACAGTGATCAGATTGTATCTTTGACCTCTGACAGGGACAATTTTGCAAATTATTGCTGCAAAATATTTGAAAACAGCTTGTGTTTTTGTCGGTCTTTGTATTTCCTGACACACAGAAACACAGATCATCAGTGTGTTGATGAGCAGAAGCCAAAAAAGACGGGAGGTGGAGAGTGTTCAGCTGTGTGGAAGAGTCTGAGCTTAATCAGAGCTGAGGGCAAGCAGATTAATTACACCACGACTTCAACACACACAACAGCCGCATGATCACACACACACGGACACACACACACACGTGAGCAGAAGTAGACACCGGTGGCCCTGGCTAATAAAGACGGCATGCTAATGAGCAAGTGTAGCCCCTGTTAAGAAAGAGGGGAAAAAAAAACAGGCGTGGAGCAAATAATTCATAAAGTCGTATTGATCTGTGAGTGGAGACGTTAAGCCTCCATTAAGGGCAACAAAAGAAAAGCATCAGGCTTCATCAACAGGAGAAGCTAAGGGGAGAAACGTGAGATCACAGACAGATTGTCATTAAGGACGTCATGTGACAACCTTGCACATGCACACACTCGTCATGTTTGCACTCATGCACGCATGATGGCAGTGACAGCAACACACAAGCGCACACGGGCACATACACACGGAGAAGTGGATGCATGCCGCCCTCACACTGTAACACAGAAGGAGAGGAGGAGAGAGAGGAAAAGACAATAATGAAAGATTAAGAGGAGGAGAAGGAGAACAAGGAGGGAGGGCTGCTCTAATAAATCAGAAAAACACGCAGCTCTGGTTTGTTTGGAGATGGACTCAGGCTGAGCTTTTATGAGTGTGCTGCGATCCTGCAGCTCGCCACATGAATACTAAATCTTTATAGTTAAAGAGCTCAACATGGTCACCGCGACAGGAAGGGACCGAGGAGAGAACAAACACGAACATAAATTCAAAGAGGAACTGGAGAGAGAGTTTGGTGAAAAGGGTGCAGACCCAAAGTAACAAAAGTGAACATATGGATCTATTTTCTCGCTCTTATTAATAAAAAGGGTGATGTCACAATATACAAGCACTGACAATAACAGACTTTATAAAACATGAAATACTGATATGGTGCTAAAACTAATCATCCAGTAACACCCTGAGTTCATAGCAGTGGTCTTTGCCACACATCATGAAACAGCAATCAGATGAAGAAGAAGCAGCGGTTAGCGTGGTAGTTGTAGCAGCACTTTGAGAGATGGCTAGCCAATTTTGTAAAACGCAATTTCATAGTTTTTGTGAATCTAAATCTTGCGCCTCTTTAGCTGACTACATATTTTATGAAATATAACATTTGTACTTTATAACTTTTTATAATGACTGTTTTTATTCAGTTCTGTAACTTGCAATTTACCAAAAGTACCTTACACTTCAATTTGACTGATGGGGTTTTAAGTTGAATGTATTTTTAATTGTGAGGTAAAAATCTGATAGTCATGGCTCTAATGTTACACCTCTGCATATAATCACCAGCTCCTTCCAACAGTATCTTCAATATGCCATATTGTATAACTCGCTGATTTGAACAGATCACAGTCAAAAAGACCTTAAACTGTATTTTCACTGATTTCAAAATGATGGGGTAGAGAATAAATTATGTTTTTTCCCCCCAGTGTTTGAACAAAGAAAAATTAAGTCCTTTTATCTTATGGGCTCGAAAAGACCGCCAACACATTTGCAAAGAACATCACCTTTTCTCATTCTTTTTATTTTCTTTTTCTTTAAAGTTTTTGATAAATTTTGTTTTTGTTGACCATTCAGTGAGCACCCTTTTGGGTCATTTGTGGCCCAGCAGTAAGAAAAGTATTTAAACACTGCAAGAAAGGCCTTGTGTTCAGAGTTCCTAGTGTTCACAGGTAAAACAAACTAAATTTAGATGACATAAATCTTTTTTCAACGTGTGATTTATCAGTGAAGAAGACCACCAAAGTGCTTCGTCTGTTTGAAAAGTTCATGGTCTTACAGCTCCCTCTTTAACTCATATTTACTGAATGTGTCCAAATGTAAATAAAGACTGACCAGACACAGAAATGTAGATTATAAGGCTGAGCTTGGCAGAATAAGTGATTTAAATGATTGCAATACCTTAGTTTAGTACAAATAACAATGGTGACTATTTGTGAGTGGACATGAATATCTCAAGAAATACTCTGCTGCATCTTTTCATTGATTTGTTACCCAGTGTTTGGAAGTCAGAAATTGAGTTACGGTACTATGAATATTTGGTAACCTTTCAAGTCTGCATCTCTGTGAGGCTGAGACAGTCCAAAAGTAAACAAGTAAAGTAAAAAAAAAGTGGATCATTAAAGAAGGATCTTTTTTTATCAGATGAATTCTTATAAACACCGAGCAGTGGTTGGATGTTTTGTAGGGTGTGTAGTTATGAGAAGATTTGTATACGTGAGACTGAGTATAAAGTTAATTCAGAGGATGTGTACAGTATTTACACTGCATTTCTCCATCTTCACACATGCATGCACAAAGCGAGGCAAAGATTGTTTTTGGCTTCTGCTCGGTGAGTCAGAGTGATGGAGATTGACCTGGCAGAGATCCAAACCTTGTTTTGGGTTGTGCCCATGCTGAGAGAGGAGAGCAGGAGCAGAGAGTGATATACTTCATCCTGGCTCTCATTAGACAACTCGGGGAACACGTCAAACTGCAATTTGTTTTGCCTTGCATCCAATAAACAGCTCATTCACTGGTCAATCAGTCACCACAGCGGCTAGTCAGATTAAACCCAGCAGAGGTTGACAGAAAGAAGAGAAAAGCAGAAGGGGGAGAGGTTTAGAGGGGAAATGTGGAGAGGACAGCTGAGGCAGAGAAACAAAGACAATAATAGTGAGAATATGCAGGCCTGTTTACTGGATAAGTGATGGGAACACCACCTGGTGAATCACACACTGTAGTGTTTCACCTTACAAGATATTACAGCGCGGTGTGGCTGTGAGACAAGACACAACAACATCTGTAATGAGAAACCTTTACACTCAGTTTGAAACATTACTAAATCTGCTTTTATATATACAAGAACTCAGCGGGGACTGCTTTTTTTTATTTTGAATAAGAGCTGTGGGTAGAAGACTAGAAACCAATCAAAATGTCAATTAAGTGGTCATTTACCAAAATAGCGTTGTGGAAAAGTCTGTATAGATTCTGTGCATGAAGTAAAGGGTTCAAAGGTACAGGAAGATGTCCAAGACAGGCAGAAACTTTGAGCTGGTGCGCAGAAACAAACAATAAAGACGGAAGAAGACAGAAACTTTTATCGTAGTGAGGGGGACGAGGACAGCTTTTGGCAGGTCTGACATATTCTTACAAAAGCTGTGATTGGTTGTTGAAGCAATATGAACTTCATTGTGTTTCATGTGATGGCCATGCAATAATATAAGAATTCAAATTCTTTTATTGCAAGTGACTTTTCTGAAGCAGCATTTGTGTTTATAATTATG
The DNA here is from genome assembly GCA_962446985.1 of Xyrichtys novacula. Lineage (NCBI taxonomy): Eukaryota > Metazoa > Chordata > Actinopteri > Labriformes > Labridae > Xyrichtys > Xyrichtys novacula. Next base: position 15,599,043 of record OY660874.1, on the reverse strand, counting down.
TCCTGGGAGAATCAGGAGGCACTGCAGTAGTAACTTTATGCCTAGCAGAAACAAACCTAATGAACACTTCATCTGCTCATCGGTGCAGTCTCTCTAATCAGTTTATTGATCATTGTTGAGTCATATAAATCAACTGAGTCCATGGCTTTATGCTAACATCAGGGAACATTTAATAATGTAACTAAAATGGTCAACTTCAGCCATCCTGTTTCCTCCCTGTCATCACACTGACTCATGCTGGCGTAAGAAAAGACCTTGATTGACCCAGTGTCTCAGTCACTATGGGACAGAACTTGTGCTGGATTAGACTGACCAAAGGAGCTGGTTCTTTCTTCACCAAAATTCTGGATCATTCATCCTTTATCAGGGGTAAAAGTAGGATAAGGTTCTTACCTGTAGACTTTGTACAAGAGGAGCATACCCAAGTTTAGCGAGGTGCCTACTCTGATGCCACAGTATCATCATCTGCTGCATCTCTCTTTCTCTTGAACAGAAAATCAAATCTTCTCTGCATTTTGCTTTATTTCTGCATTCAGAATGAAGCAGCTGTCCTTTTAAAAGTTCCCTCCTTCCGCAAAAGGTGGGAGGCGATCCCCAGCGCCAAGGCAGCCAGCGTCCAATCAAAAGTGCGCACTGAGCCCACTTCTCGAGTTTGTTTGTTTACGGAGGCAAGTACGACTCACTGGCAAGCAGCATGGATTATTATTGGATTACTACGGTTACAATGCAGAGTGCAGACTGACGTGCAGCGACACGGTAAGCAAATGTAGCCAACATAAATTGCAGAGGTGAAATTTTGAGTACCACTGCGTTCCGGCTGTAATCTGCTGTTTATGTCTTTCCGGTACGGCGTGCGCCGCGTACCGCCGGGAGCGAATTTTTTTTTTTGTAGGACGGTAGGGGAAGGTCCCGCCCTCCTTTGCCTCTTATTGGCGAGAAGTGCTGGGCTCCGATTGCGGAGCGTGTGATGACGTTTCCAGCTTTTCTAGCCAATCAGAGGCGAAGGAGGCGGGACTTCCCCTACCCTCCTACAAAATAAAATAAAATAAAAAAAAGTACGTACCGGGCTTACTTTCACCCCTGTGAAACAACGTTCAAACTTCAAGCTAGATGGTCAATTTTAACCATAAACATAATTGTTGTTATAATTGATTCAACTGACCCCATTTGGTATTTCTTCTCCACTACCTTCAAGATCATCAATTCTTTTCTACAACCAAAAGAAAAGAAAAAAAACAATATGCACACCTATGTCAACCTCTCACTATGTATAGTAAGCTTGAAGCCGACACTTCAGTGAGTCACCCCCCCCCCCCCCCCCCCCGCCCACACACACCCCCCACACACACACACACACACACACACACACACACACAGAACAATCTAGTTTTACACCATATATGAAATGTTACTGCCTGGTAAAACAAACAGCTTTGATCTTAAAGGTGAATGAGTAGAATTTTAGACTATGATCTACAGGGAACACAACACTACAGTGTCAAAGATCAACAACTTGGCTCTAAACCACTTTATTGACAGGTAGTGGCAGCTGGAATAAGATAGAATTCAGTTTTTATATCTGTACTGGTCTCCAACAATACAACCTTGTAACAGCATTTCATGTGCCACTACACTTTGTCTCTGGCTAATGCAGCTTAAAAAATGCATCAAAAGTAACATTGTTCAACATTTACAGCTCCGGCTCCATTTCAGTTGCAATAGTTTAAAAAAGCAGAAAAAAACAAACTAACACATGGGCATTAACACCCCACCTTGCATTGCAGTGTTTGGCAGTGTTAATACAAAGTGCAAAAGACACACCAACTAACAAGAACAATCACTACAACAGCGCAGATCCCAGCATAGACACCAGTGCCATCATTGACTCAAAACATTAACTTACGCATTTAATGTGAAATTCACACTTTCAGCAACTTCCCTGGCACTCTTCTGTTTCAGACTGAGGTGAGGTGAGGTGTCTGATATTTGTGTGAAGAAAAGGTGTATAGTTTGATGGTGAGAATGTTAAGTGGTCAGGTACGTGAAGGTGCAGAGTAGGAATTGTGTCTAGATATATGCAAATTGTCATGCTTTGAAAGGTGTCTGTGTGCAGAGCTCAATTTGCTTTCGTGTACAGGTATTTCTGCATGTCTTCATCCCTTCTTTTTTTGTTTCCTTTTGCATTCATGTGGATAAATCTGTTGTAGTCAGTCCTCTGTGCGCGTATACATTTGTGTGTACGTGTGACGGCTGTTGTCCTTGTCAGAACACCTGCTGTCTCCTCCCCTTCTCGCTCTCCTCCTGCCTACTTGCGACATCTCATCATTCAAACACACACACACACACACACACACACACACACACACAGACACACACACACACACACACACACACACACACACACACACACACACACACACACACACACACACACACACACACTGCAGAGATCCTGTATACAACACATGTAATCCTGCAAACATATATGCACATACACACTCCGCAGGGGACTTCTCTTTTTCTTGTCACTGCTATATACAGTCAGATGGATTCCTGCAAACAATGTGTTGTCATGTCTGAATAACTACACTGAGGCTCCGGCTGTCCTTCTCACTCACACACGGCTACATTTACTTCCACCTCTCCCCACTGTTTCCTTATTTTCTATTCTTGTGCCAACTTCTTTCATCCCCTTTCCTCTGTTTTTCCACCTCATCCACTCCCCCCTCTATGTTGCATTTTCTCATCCACCCCTCCATCCATCCTTCCATCTCTCCTTCCCTCCCTCCCTCTCTCATTACCTTAATTAGATCCAGCAGATGAACATCGTCTAGTCTGTTGGGGAGGAGGCGAGGCCTCGGTGATGCAATAAGGCTCATTTGCATCGGCAAAGTTAATTGCAGGAGCGGAGCAGGTGTATGGCAATAATGATCATCACACATGACACTCACCTGTGACCGGCGGCGTATGTGACACACACACACGCATGTGGCCACGTGTATGGCAACGTGCACACTGGGTTCGCAACATGCACACACTCGTGCACATTCACATGCTCACAGATACGGCAATTTTCTTTTGTCACCAAGTTTTTTATTTCCTAACTAATCCCCAAACTCCTCCTGGTAATTTCTTTTGGAAGATGGCCACCGACATTCGTATTCCAATGGTGCCCAGTAGGCAGCAGAAATATCAGTAAAATATGAAGAGCATATTCACTCGCAATAAAAAGTGAAGTCTGGCGTGTTTCGTGTGTACGTGGATTTGTGAGTGTGTGTGGTGAAATGTGGCAGCAGGGACATTAACAAGGTACAGTTGGACAGGGATCAAACACATGAAGAACTGTAGAAATAAACAGCATTTTACACAAGAGTGCTGAGAGGTTTTCGTGCAGCACATCCCAGTGATGAGCTGTCAGACTGCTGCTGTAGCCAGTTAACATGTGTGAAGTTTTGATGTATTACTACTTCCACCATTTACTGGGATTGTACATGAGTTATTGGGAGGAGTGGTTGAATCATACACATGCTGTGTTTCTTCTTACTCAAACACAGCTGGATTCAGTATCAGTGAAGAAAGGACTCAGCTGGATTCATGTGTCTTTCTGTTTGAAGTGGTAAGGCAAAACTCTATTTCAATTAGCTTAAATTTAAGTTAATTAAAGCTCCTGTGAGGGTTTTTTGACATCAGTGAGATAGGCTGAACTTCACATAGATGTCATTTCATGATATCAAAAAGCAAACAAGACCATAGGCGATAAGACGAAAAAACTTTAATTTTTTATATACTTTGATTGCTTGAAGTCCCACTTTTTAAATTTTACTACTTAAAGTGTTCTTAGTGGTCTTTAAATTGTGGTTATGAAGTTTTTACCAAAAAATCACTTTACCTGTGTCATTTTCAAGGGCTTTTGTAGATCATTAGCAATTCGCTTCTGAGTTGTGGACGGAGACAGCGCTGCTCTGCACACTCCTCTTCACGTTAGCCAACATTGCCGATGTAGTAGAAGTGGCAGGTAACATAGGAGTTATTGAGCTCGCGGACACTAATGTCTTTAGGGACATGATAAAAGCGAATATCATAATTAGCTTTCTTACGAGTATTGCAATCCGCTAACACACGCTTGTTCCATGATTGACCTCTGTATTTCTCCTCTATATGCAGAGTGTGACCTGCAATTTCACATTTAGTTTTCTCATGATATGTCCTCTATTATCAGAAAAATGCCATATGAACATGTAGACAACAAGGAAAACATGATTTTTATCGGAGCGGGTCTTTAAAACTGTTGTGAGGAGGTAGGTATTGGCCTTCCCCACTGACGAATCAGACTTGTTTGGCTGTCATAAGTCAACAAGATGAGATTTTTTGAACTTTGCTTTACGGGGGGGGGGGGGGGGCTCAAACTGGCTCAAATTGGCTCAAACCAAAAGTTCCCCTCAGGAGCTCTAAAGACACAAAAACTATGGTTGGTATCATATTTACTATGCCTTTGTAACGCTGCACTACTGCCTTATGGTCATGTTTATAGACTGTTTTTATTTATTCTTTATATAAAAATTGTGTTATAACTTTCATAACTTTTCGTATTTGTGATGTATTACTTTAGAAATCATACAACGAAAAATTAAAAATAAAAGGTTTTCCCTGTTTTATTTTGTTAACAAAACTTATGTTAACCCATTTGAAAAAGTTAACATAGACATCTGATATTCCTTTCTATGCCCCTTAATTTCCGTATGTATTCCAAGTATGTGTTCACAGTTATAAGCGACCCAAACCAAATTTATTTGGTCATATGGGACTTATATCTGATCATTCAAAGCCAGTATGAACAGCACAAGTTACAATGAATCTGATTTATTTCAGTCTGGATTATGACATTTCCATATGTGATACAAAAACAGATACAGGTCAGATCCCTTAAGATGTGATTGCAGGCTGAACAGCCAGGCTGGATTTCTGCATCATGCAATGGTCTCTAGGACTGTTTCATTGTTTGTACTCAGAAGAATTATCCTGTTAGGTGGGGGGTGGAGTACTTCTCACTCCATTTTCCATAAGGTTTAATTTTGGATCTTTCTGCCACTTGAATAGACAAACTTTAGTAGGAATGAAGGGTTGTGATTGTTTATAGAGCTGTTGACTTTTTCTGTGATCTTCGTCTTCATCTGCCTGTTCAGTGATCCATGAATCATTTGGCTATATCTTACAGTACATGTTCCTGCCTTTCTTGGGTGATGACTGGAATAATGACTGGATGAGATTTTAAAAAAATCATGCTGACAGAGAACCAGCACTCTGCAGCTTGTAAAACAACACTGACGTCATTGTTCAACCTGCAGAGAGTTTCATTCTCCTGCTGGCTGCTCGACATCAAGCATCACTGTCAGGGGGGATATTTGATGGGTTTTTCATCACCGTCTGACCTGAATAATTTATAGACCCTGAAGTGAGGATCACACGTCTGTGTTGCCAGGTTGAGGGCTTGGTGATGTTGCTCACACTTGTGTTGCCATGTTGGGTGGACAGGGTGGTGGTGGCACCTACACTAACAGTGTAAGATGGTTTTCACGGTGCATATTTAACAGTACTGGATTCAACACCAAAGGAGCCATATTTAGATGCACTGAGGTGTGGCATCACTTAAGAAGCAGACTTATACTGCAACAGGAACATGGGGCTGAGGGAACATGTGAGCTGATATTCCAAGTGATTACAGAGGGTTTGAGGTCATGCAAATGGGGAACAAAGTATAACCACGAGAAACGGATCTGAAACTTTTGGTGGAAGTTCATTAAAGGAACACAATCCATCTGGAGAAAATAAGAAACAGAACCAAATGAGAATCCAGTGTTGGAACTTTTGAGAAAAGGGTGATACCGGGTCTGAACGTGGAAGAGTTCATTTCAAACAGCATAATATAGGGCTACAAAATGTTGTATTACACATTTCTGTTTTTAGACATTTATTAATAAATAGTTTTTAGGACAAGAGGAGAAAAGAAAAGACTGTGTTGACAGAATTTCTCCAAAGTAATTTTGCAGTTGAGATGTGGTAACAAGACTTTTAAAGGTCAGGTGTGTGGAAATGTAGGGTGCTCCGAACTCACAGCCAACTACTGACAAGTAAACAGTAGACATAGATTAAATTGTTTTTTTTTTTGCTTAGTTAGTGAATATCTGAACACTTGAATAAGTGTGTGTACTCGCTTATTTCACATGAACATATGGCCACAAGTGTGCCCAATTACAAGAATGAATGCAAGATTCCTGCCTTTTCAGTCTGTTTATCCCAAACATGGTTAAAGTTGATTACTTTGCAAGGATGTGTTGTTTTTCACAATTTACAAGATGATCCAGCCTCCTCACTCATTTTCCTGCAGGCGAGCTCCTTTTTATTCCTGTTTTGATATAAAAAAAAAAGGTGTGTCCCAAAGTTCAGGGAACCACATAACTTCACTATCAGTTAGTTCTCCACATAAATTCTCAAGACTAATAAAACTTAACCAATCCATTGTTGACATTTGTCACCAGAGAATCTCCATGCTGATTGGCTATTGCATTATGAGTGATACGCTTCAGCACATATGATCTGGTTAATTCAAGCAACTTGCACTGACTCATTTGTGTCACTTAACAAGAACTGGCATCCAACCGAGTCTTTACACTGACTTCACATGTATTTCACTCACATATTTTACTTGCGTTGATCACAGCATAACCCTTAATTCGACCAGATCTGGGTTAGGTCTGTCCTTTAGCAGTAGAGCAGATAGGTTTTCACTGTAGACAACGTGTTTATTTTCACTGGCTCTACTTTTGCTGGATGTTGAAGTACAATGCATCAATTAGCACAGGGTAGATCAATATCAGACAGGAAGTCGGACACCAAAAAAAAAATCAGTAAAGCTTTGGGTTAATTTTCAGAATAAAACACCCTGTAGTGAAGCCAAGTCCTATTTCACTTATTAACACCAACATCCTGTCATAGTGTGCAGGGTCAGGCCGTTTCAGAGCTCATGATGGAGGTAGAAAACCGTTGATTCTCCATTCAGCGCTGTAAATACTGACTCCAGCTGTCCGGTGGTACTGCTTCATGATGTGATGTAAAAATGCTGCCAATGGGAGTTGATGGACAAGAGGGCCTGGTGCCAAACCTGAGAGAGACTGAAAATGGGTTTGGAGAGGTCCTGTGCAGGTGCATGCCCCCCTATGGGTATAAATTCTCACTTATGTGGCCATCCTAACTGCTGAAGTGATGGTGGCCTTTGAGGACAAGAAGCCCCTATGACGTGTAGTACATATAACCATCTATTTGTCAACTTATCACCATCAAAAATTCCTAACAATACAAATTATTTAGCTCATAAAACAGCCACTCTATGTTTCATCTCCATCCCATCATGTCATATACTTAAACAACGGGCAAACACGTTAGCAAGTGCTATGGGTATGCACATCAAAAGATAAAAACACAGTCTCTTTTGTTCATACAAAATTTTAGTTACCCTTTATTTAACCAGTAAAATCACATTGAGACGAGTCTCTTTTGCAAGTGCGAACTGGCCAAGGAAAGAGGCAAATAAAATGTTGCACAGCTCTGCCAGTAACAATACAATACAATGACAATACAACATGGAGAGACTGAGAGTTCAATACCAATTGCTTAGGCTCAGAAAGGATGGAGAGACTAGCTTTGGATTTGTTTTACTTGCTGTCTTCTCCTGTCAAGGTTTTGTTTACTCATAATGAACACTACTGAACTTCTTGGTCCAAGCCCACCATGCAAACTCTGGATCATACACAGAATGCTTAGGCCAGTGTAAGTCTGATAGAGAGTATACCCAAAAGAGAACACTGATCCCTAACTGTGTTATCTAGTTATGTTAGTCTGGCAATACAAAGTTATATTTAGTGCAATTTAAGCAGGACTAATGTGTTAACATTGATTTCTTAAGTCCAGTTTCTGTCAGACTAATGCAGTTAATCCAGAGGAACATGTTCTTATTGTACCCTCAAGGTAGCTAAAAAAAGCCAACCCCATTTCAAGAAACCAACAATTGTAATCACTTTCCCATCTCCTTCCTTTAAATTGTTGTGTGTTTTCCAGAAATCAGTTGACTGAGGAACCTGAAAAGTTTGGATATAGATCGTGGGGGGGTGGGGCTGAATGACCACAGAAAGCACTTGAAGTAAAAGATGAAGTAAAAAGAAAAAGTTATGGTGTTGAGTGAGGCATTTGAGAAACACATAACAGGTAATTACAAAGTAAGAGGCGATCCATTTGTACTTTGGAGGATCATTGTCTGGAAATTTCCCATCCAATCAAAAGTGCAAATGTCCTTAAGAAGTAAAGATAAGCCCAGACTAACCAGCCTCAGCTAAAGTTTATTGTATGAATATTGTCAGTCAGTCTTACACAAATGCTAATACTCGCCATTCTCATTAAAGATGAGACTTTGGGCTTACTTTTAAAGCTCATAATAAATGTAATTCACCTCCATATACCGGGGATTCAGAGCAGCAGGCTTTTATTTTGCCACATTTGAGGCATTATGGAGTGGAAATAAGGCAGAGCAGAGCCGCTCCAGCTTGTTAGTTTAAGTGTGAGAATTCAAGGATTGTCAAAGTGAAAATGTGATGATCACGCCAGATGGCGAATTTTCCACGCCACTTCAAAGAGGCAGGGACGCCGCTTTGTAGGCATTCTGCCGACTGCTCTTCTTTTCATGTGCGGGTCATAGAGGGTCAGCGATGCTCTCTCTGAGCCCCTTCATTAGACCCTTATTTCATTCATTATAGATTGTGGTTTTAATTGTCTCGGGTACTGTACACATATTGCTTTCCTGGCGTTTTGCTGCGCGTCAACACTTTGCTTTTGGAAACAAAATGGTGGAATTGATTTGAAAAAGTCTTTGCTCGACCAAGGATTGTCTCACTAGCTGGATGGCATCTGTTGAGGTAAACAAACTGCGAAAGTGTTTGCTTTCTTTTAAGAGAAGGAACAATTGACAGCCTGCTGATGGTTACACTAACAGTCCAGTGCGGCTGTGTGGGCACTTCTGTCGCATCGTGATCCTTCAGCAATGTCACACATTCAAATTATGTGCAGAGGACCACTACTCTGCACACTTAGCTGTTGTTTAGCGCTGTTAGTTTGACAGTCGTATCTGCCTCCTTTAATGCACCGCTGAATATATGAAAAACAGAGGCTTTGCTATTGGATATTTATTTTGGTTATTATTTCTTTTTAGTTCAGTACACACACACACACACACACACACACACACACACACACACACACACACACACACACACACACACACACACACACACACACACACAAAGAGGACCATAAAAGTGAGAATAAGTGGAAGGAGAATGAAAATGAAGCCTCCTCCTCGCCTTATGTTGACCCATCAGTCAAAGAGAGGAAAATAATTTGCCTGAGAAGAACCGCACAAACCACAAGTAAACAAGCTCCTTCCCCTTTTAATGCATTATTTATGGAAAACAGGACAGAGAGGAGGAGGTGGTGGAGGTGTGGAAGTGTATAGGGGTGCAGGAGAGTTGTGTGAGTGCAGTATTGTCTATCATGTCCTTTGTGTTTTATTCATGACTGCAGCAGTGTCCCTGTCTGGTTAACATACCGTATCTCTATGTATGGCACTCACTCAGTGCTTCTGGTCAGCGAGATCCCAGAGGAATCCTGTTCAGATGTGATTAATGACAAGAGAAACATCATACGGCATCATTTTAATAACATGAGAGATGGACAAGGAGATAATTGGACACTTTTTTATTTGAGTTCAAAGTAAAAAAAAATCATACCAGAGACTCTGATGACAACACCTGTACAAGTCTACCTGCAGTTTAAAGGTGTTTTCTTCTGAATATATGAGTATAAATTGAGTGCAAAGGTCTACATATTTGCAGGAGTAGGAGTTAGTGTAATGTGAAAGCTAACAGGTAGTAAATCACATCTTATATTTTCGTCTAAATAGATGATTAAGGATTGTTTCATTATGGCAAAAATAATCAGAATTAAATTGACCGGTATTTAGATCACAGTCAATTAAAATGTTTACCGATGATTTGACATCACCACCAACATCTTTTTCGCTTTGCTAAGGAAACCAGACAAAGCGAAAAAGATGTTTGGTGGCTAGTACTATGGCTGGGACCCTATATGTACTATTTGACGCTATAGAGTGGGTGTTTGGTGGAGCGCATGGCTCCTGAGACTGCTGTGTATTACTATCATGCGGTGGTTACTAAAGTTGGTATGAATAGAGAAGCAGGCGGTCGGTAACATTCATCTCTCGACAAGTTGTCTAACTTGTTTCTACGGTGTGTTTGACCCTAAATTAATTTTACACCGGAATATCCTGAATATCCTAAATTTACTGAAGCATGTTTGTGTGTCTAACTGGATGATATGGTTATTATTAAAAAGTTTTATGCACTACTACTGAGTGGGATCAGGCATTGCCTCGCCAAGAGCTTTGGCTTGGCTTAACTTGGGTGATCATACTAAATTAAATGCCAAATTTGCCTTGTCGTAAAGTTGATTTTTGAGCTCTTTTACTTATTACATTTTACCACAGGCTAAATATCTTACCAGTCATTCAGTCTTCTTGTTCTTTTAACTTCAAGACTTGAGCTTGTAACTAATGATGATTCTGAATGATACCTCTCATTTTTTTTAGCCTGACAGTGTGTAGTTTGTTGAGACTCGTGTATGCTCGCGGTCGTTACAGCCTCTCTCTTGTCATACTCACATCGTCTCTTGACTTTTCAGACCCATATGGACACACACACCTGCCTCCATGTGCTCCACTCCCTACTCTCCAGGTGCTCCCAAACTTTGTTTCACATTGATCCCGAGTGGGTTATAATAAAGTGAAAGAGAGAGCTGTTTGATGAGAGGGACCACACCCACACTTCTAGTAAGAAGGAGAGGGAGGGTGCATCTTATTATAATCATTTAGAAGCGCATCAACCAAATCTTTTACCTTTGGGAAAATGTATATATATATTTTTATTGACATGACACGAGCTGTCACAATATCAGATTCTCACCTCAGCGTTATTGCGGTCATAAAATATCACATTAATGATTACTTCTTTTGATGGATCCTGTTAGTAATGGAACTAAATGAAAACAGTTAAAAGATCAGTCAGAAAGCTCTGACATTGTTTTTGGAGTCTCAATAAATCTTCGTATGTCAGTTTTTTAAACTGGCAGCTGCTGCTTGTTCTTCATCGACCCTGATGACCGATCACTTTCAAAGACAAGGTCAAATTTGCGGAGATCTATATCTGAGTGAAAAAAAGACAAAGCTGCTGTTTAACAAACCACATGTTCTTTATGTCAGCTGACAGACAAGATTATCATCACAGATTTGTCTATCACTCATAAGGGCTGTAGAGAGGAAAATCTGCTGATAATGTAGCATGTGAATGAACAGAAAATGACAAGAACCTATACAGACATGAAAAGCTGGCATGCCAGTTTAGCAGTTACAGGTGTTGCTTTGCAGAGCAAGTGCAGACTCCCCTTACTTCAACAGGTACAGGAAAGGTACAAACACTACTGTTGCTAATTTTCCTTTCGTATGCATCTGAGAGCAGATTTGACAATCCTTGCCCAAGCCAAGTTCATTGTGTCTTGTGTTTTGTATTGGTGCCTAATCTTCTGTGCAGTTTATCGATATGAATCCATGCATTATTTTCACAAAAGTACATTAAATATGATAATCAATCCCACAGATATACTACCCTAGCTTTCAGTGGCATCCCAACTCATGCAGAAATCTCAAAAACTAAGAAAACATAACCTTATATCAGATAAAGTGACACCAGCGTTTTCTATTTTGAATTTATATTAAAGATTTAATGTTAATTTTGTGTTTCCTGGAATCCGTTATCTTTTCTGTTGAATAACCTGAAATGGGGTAACTTCTCTGAGCACCTCCAGTTAAAGCCGCTCAGGTTTAGGCCGCTCTAATCCTCTCAGTAATGCCGGAGTCATTTGGTAGGAGCTGCAGGAGGACTTTATTTTTGGTGGTGCGTATTGGTTTGCCTCTCTGGGCTTCTAGGTAAAGTCACAGGGGCTATATGCTATGATTAGCTGTATTGCAGACTGAGAGGGGAAACAGCAGTAGCAGGCATTAGCTGTGTTTGCACAGCTGTTAAAGTAATGCTACCTCCTTCCTCTTCTACTGAGGCATGGCCTGCAAGCTGCAAGGAAGATAACTCTTTGTCCTCCGGGGCTCTCACCACTTTAGTGCTCTCGCTGCCATGAATTTGAATTTTCTCTTTCTCTCTGAGTCTTTGGCTTACTTTGGCTCCGGGACCTTCCTGCAATCATTTAATTTAGCAAAAGGGCTTCTTATATCTTCAGACCATTAGGCAGTTTTTAGTTACATCTGCACCCAATCCTTCGTTGAAGGGGCAACTGGACGTTTTAGGCTCTGGCCAGAAGGGTAAGCTCTCCTGTGTTGGGCCATGAGTCCATGTAATGGCTGTTTTGTTTGCCCAAACGACTCTCAGGTGACCACTCACCTCTTTTACAGCTAGATAACAAACAGAGGCTGTCAATTTCCAACTTGGCCCCAGTCACTACAACTTTTTGGAAGAGAGGAGGAACGTCTTGAAGAACTTCAAACAAGTCCAGTTGCCCTGTCATTGAAGAACTGGATAACCATGACCTGGAGGAATGAGAACCTACACAGATATCTTGCCCTGCACTTTGGGAAGGATACCCTTCGACTGGTGCAAGAGTACAAAAAGACAGCCATTCAGGGAAACAACATAGCCAAGATGCATGGCCCAACACAGGAGAGCCAACCCTCCTGGCCTGGACTCAGCTGCACATCTACATCTGAATCATACAGGACCTTTCTCTGAAGACAGCAATGTGAGGATACTGGCTAGGGAAGACTGCTGGTTTAGAGGAGGTGTCAAAGAGGCCATCTTTGTTAAACTGGAGAAACCATCCTTGAACAGAGGCGATGGACTAAGGCACTTCTTATCCCCCACTTACAATTTAGCTTTGGATTTCTTTGGACAACAGTTGAAACAATGCTTTTGTGCTGGATCACAGGCTCCAACATCATGCAAGCGTAGCAAACCTGAAGAAACCCAGGAGGGCACCCCTTCAGGTTAAACCAAGTCAACAACCCTGCTAACGACTCTCAGGTGACCTAGCTGTGAATGACTCTTAATGACCACCCATCCCTTTGACAGTGGGAGGACCAACAGAGGCTATAAATTTCAAACTTTGGACCCAGTCATGTGAGAACTGATGAAGCCTTTTGGAGGAGAGGAGGGACGTCTTCAAGAACCTCAAACAAATATAAAATTGCCCTTTCAGAAAAGGAAGTTAGTAGCTGAAGTTGCCCTGGATAATGTTAGCCTATGAAGGAACTCATTGAAATACTGTCAGATGTTTAAGTTATAAAAAAATATCCAGGATTCAGTTCATTGAAGCAAACCTACCACTAACAATCAGACTGCAAGTATTTTAGAGATTGTCAGACACCTGCAGTGATCCCACCTCAGCAGAATCGATGAGTGTCCCTTCATTAAGAGAAAGGTGGAGTATGCATGAACATGCATCACAAAGTGCGTAACTTCAGTTTGAATCATAATCTTTATAAAATAATGTGTTTCCACACATTTAAAGAGCCCCACACAGTCAGCCCAGGTTCAAAGTCAGTAGTTTGGAGCCAAAGAGCCTCCCTTTTCAGCAATGAGAACTCAACGTGGACTCGACTCAGTGACTCAGACCTCACTCTGACTCAAAGTTTAGTGAAATTATGAAAACACTGTTATCACACCAGAACAAGGTTAAGACCTTTTTTCTCCCTAACATCACTCATCACAGCTCTTGGGGGGGAACTATTTTGGTACCTCTAATCTTTTTCCTGGATTTGTCCAGAGAACGATAGTAAGAGTCTTTGCTTATAAAATGTAATAAAAGATTATTAAAGCATCCACCCACCCCCCCAAACAGTTTGTAAAGACAGGTTACAAGAGACATCTGTATTCAATTCAGCCTGTTTCAAAACCAATTAAAACCGCCTCACAGGAGCTTTAAAGCAGAGCTCAAACTTTTAAACCTACTAGTTTGGCTAACTCGTGTCATATAAATTAGCTTACTATGGGAGGGTGAAAACAAATTTATGAGCTCCAACAAGATATAGTTTTAGGGAACTTAGAGGTGAATTATGATTTTATACTTTGGTCGCTGTAATAGGATTACTGAAATTGAAGAAATAAATTAAGGAAAATTATTACCGCAATATTTTGTCCAATTCCAAGTCAGCTCTGATCTCCTCTATCATCCCTGCTCTACTATACAAGGGAATATCCTTCTCTTATTGGTTTTTTAACTGGCATCCATCCTGATGTCTATGACATGGGAGTTGGCTCTCTGCAACTGTCTGTTTTAGCTAATTTGGCACAGTACCGACACACTAATGAGAATTTGGGACATCGACACTGGGTTCAGGGTGTGCAATGACTCATAGAGAAAAATGGCCCATCATGAGGACCGTTATGGCTCTCATTCCACCTTTGAGCCAGAGAGTTTAGTTTTTCTCATTAAATGAATAACATCACAGTATTACCCTGTTCAGAGGTATTACAAAGTCTCATATTTCCCAAAGCTGCAGAAATAAAAGGACTCGCTGTCAAATTTTGGTCCACTCCACCTCATAATGTAACCAAGAGGGTGATAAAACCAGCCAGGAAGGATTGGATGAGCAGGACAGAAAGAGAGGAGGTGGAGTCAGGGGTGTGTGATACAAACAGATTGCTGTGCTAATGCTAATTTCCTCTCGCTCTTCCTCGTTGATGGGGGGATAAACAGGAAGCGTTGTGGTAAATTCCATCTGAAGAGTGTGATTGCTGACAGGCCTGACCTCTGCGCTCTCGCCATGTTTCCCCATAACTCACAATTAACGCTGACATTAGAGCATCCCGAGAGGCCCGTCCGGCTTTATTTCCCTCCCCACCAGAAACTGGGCAGCGGCAGCAAGGCCTTTGGACCTGAGCCCAGTTCTATGATTTAGCTGGAAAGAGAGTGGTAGCAAGAGGAGGAGAGGAAAGAGGGAGGTGGTGGAGGAGATAAGGGGGTAGAGGGGTACCCTGAGCACACTTTGGGGGTTTAGGGCTGTTATGGATATGGCTGTGGTAATTACTCAGCGCTTGTTATTGCCCACGCTGCCACACCTGCGCCCGGTAAAATGCCGGTACACCGCCGGAAGGCGTCTGACACGTCTGAAGAATTTCAAGATGGCATCAAGCTGGGTAAGTCAAAGTAAAGCCAGAGATAAAAAACACAAAAAAACCCTGGGAGAGAAAGTCTTA
Source organism: Xyrichtys novacula (assembly GCA_962446985.1). Lineage (NCBI taxonomy): Eukaryota > Metazoa > Chordata > Actinopteri > Labriformes > Labridae > Xyrichtys > Xyrichtys novacula. The sequence goes on along the minus strand of OY660874.1, from coordinate 15,583,663 downwards.
ATGCGCATTGTATTCATAATAACCTTTACAGTGGAAGGCTCCACATTGTTATGTGTTATTTTGGACAGGCGAGTCGTGGTGCCCGTCCTTTTATTTGGGAAAATAAACGAGCACCTGTTCTTCGACGTGTCAAACTCAATCTCACGGCTCGTTAGCGGGGCCTCTGCCCAATAACCCAGCTTTAGCGCTGCTTTGGCTCCTAATTCCCATCACTGGGCTGTCACACAGTGTCATCGCCACAGTCATTCATGTTTTTATTCATTTCACATTTCATCATTTATTTATCGCCCGAGCCAGGCTGGCACGCTAACACAGGGACCTCGGACAGGAGGTACGAATGGCTGACAGAAGACAACATTATTTCTCTGTTTAAGCTGCTGACCACTGACAGTGAAGGCAGCAGCCACTGCAGAGAGGCACCCCAACGCTTTCATCATCCTGACTGCAGTCACTGTCAGACCATAATGTCCAGTATAAAAAAGAAACTTTAGTAAGCTGGGAAGTGTCACAATCCATGCACACTTTTATTTCCTTGGTCTTATTTTATTTGACGCTGTTGTTATGAATTGATTGGAGTTTGATCAGTGTAAATAAAAAAATAAAAAAAAACAGTGTGTACCTCTGCAAAAGCCATTCTGTCACTAAAACACTCATCATCAAGAAAAAACAAACTTTTGGAAAAATAGCAGTAGGCCTACTTGAGTCCAACTTTGGTCCTAATTTTTGGGACTTGACTTGGACTCACTCATATTCAGACTTGAGCAGTGACTGCATTCAGACTAAGAAGATTGAAAGGAGGACTCTGACATTTTTATTTAATTAGACTGTTTCATCACGTGTTAGATTTATTTATTCATTTTAATACAGAAAGCCCGAAAACTTTTCAGTGCAGACAGAGGGATGTCACGTGAATTTATCTGCCTGCATGTCCATGTGTAGTTTTGTCCGGCAACAGTTACAGTCAGGAAAATAAGCCACTATGAATCATGTTTTTCGCAGAGCAACTTGTTGAACATGTAAAATAACCCATCTGGAAGAGGAAAGGGGGCAAATTCAAACTTAAACAGACAATTATTCAAGATGAACCCAGAAAAAGTTGGTAGGATGCAAAAGTTGCCTGTGCTTTCTGAGTCTGCATGACACCTGTAGTGATCCCACTATAGCAGCATCAATGAGTGTGTCCCCTCACAAAGAGAGTCCAAAAGGTCCCCAACAGTCAGTCAAAGTTCACACAATCAATAGTTTGGAGTAAAAGAGCCTCCCTGTTTGTCATAAGTAACTATCTTGACTCTGGCACATGTAACGGGGACTCGACTCAGACTTGACTAGGAGTTCCCTCTGGTGAGTTTAACGCAACACACACTGAGAACTTAAGCCTTGACTCTGACTCAGGTCATATTCAACATAGCTTTGTAAGGTGATAAGGTGACTCTCTGTAGTCCTTGGCGCTGGAAAGCTTTATAGCATGTGACCACCTTTGCTTAGATAAATGGAATAGACACAGGCACATTTAGATAGATGTATTATATTATTGACAATATTTAAGCCCATGGTTAAGTTTGTGTATTTTCAATTGGTTACACAAGTTAGACCTTCACATAATCCATATTTCCAAGGTTACAAAGATAACTGCACTGAACTAAGATGTTGTAATATTTTCCAGTATTCAGACTGTCTGAGTCAATATATGTTTGAAGTGTTAAATAAACGTAGGCTGAGGTGTCCTTCGTGGTTTCCCCCCCTGTATGTGGTGGTTTATGTCAGATATGTGAGTGTTAGAAATGAAGCAGATGCCCTTACACCCCCTCTCCTCCCACCTCCCACCCAGGTAACAGAGCTGTCACCCTGCTCTTAACCAGATCTGAAAGCATTAACACCCTCACCCTGCATGGTTCCCCCCCTGGGACCCGGGCCATGGGTGACAGCAGCGTTGCCCTCCAACAGTAGTGCCCTGGCCAACGCTGGCACATGGAGATCGGCGTGGTGGGTGTGTGTGTGGCGGGCTCGCACGTGTTGGCAGCCATGCCCAAAGTCACTCGGCAGGCCCTGGCACCGAGCCAGTCAGTTGAGCCAAGGCCAAAAATAAAAAGACAGCCAGAGAGGAGGGGAGGGAACGAGGGATGGGTGAAGAGAGGGAAAAGTGGAGGAGAATTTTCTCTTTCATTTAGTCGTCCAACTGTTTTCTCACTCTTCTTCTAATTGACAGAATAAATGCACCTGCCATTGTGGGGCATCACAGAAATGAGTTTTGGCGCCTGTAGAGACACCAGAGGGTGAAAGTTGGCTGGAGGAGAACAAATCATGGGTCAACTGCTTCACAACGACACATACTGTATTTCGTATTTCTTCCAGTTACTCAACTCTGCATCTACAAATACAGTTGTTCCACCGAAGTTCACAAGTAATGTTATGTATGCAATCATATTTATTATCTCGTTTGGCAGGGTTTTTTTTTTCCCCATATCTGATCCACTGCCCAAATAAAGCTTCTCACAACTGGCAAGAGGAGGTGAGCAAAGTCGACGCTGGAAATGGATTTAAACCTTCTTCATACATCAAAACAACTCTTTTTATAGACTTTTTTTTTTTTAAAATGCAGTGCAATCATGTCCAGAAAAAATGCTAAAAACTATAAGGCTGGAGTGGCTTTAAAGTACAGAATAAAATCATCTCTAAGCTATTTTTCTCTTATCGATAGGGTTGAAAAGGGGTGGAAAATTTCTTGTAAATTTTTGGAAAATTTACAGAAACTTTTCATGGGAAGTTGAGCTGGAGAATTTTGGAAATATACCAAATTGTGGGGTGTACTTGCATTAAATCTGATTGTTTTAGCCAAGATTATGCTACAACATATTTTCCTAAACTATATTCAAGTTTCCTGATGAGGGCCAACCTTTAATTTTGTACATTTTAGATTTATTCCCATTAACTCCCATAAAAAGTTTCCAACTTTGAAGTTTCCCGGAATTTTGCAACCCTACTTATCAATATTGCTGTCTTGGGTCAAAGACAAATTTCCCAAAGGCAACAAAAAAACACATCCTATCGGATTGTTTTGTATGTTATTATGGCTTACAGTATCATTGTGTTCAGTATCCTATTGTATCATATCATATTAAACATAACCTAATGTATTGTAGTGTATTTTAGTGTGCCACGTTGTACCATAGTGTGCTTTACTCTGTCATATTGTATTAAATGGTTATTTTTTCTGTGGTATCATGTTATTGTAACATGATTGTGTCATTAGAATATCAATATCATAACATTCTAACAGTATTGCAATGTATCGTTATCATATCGTATAATATTGCAGCTCTCTGTTGAGGACAAAGGTCAGCATGGGCTGTGACCAGTCTGTGGCTCTCCATTCCCAGACTGGACCAACTCTGATGGATCGGTTGTTCTGACACCTTCCTATCAAAACCAGCATTAACTTTTGTAGCAGTTTGAGCTCCAGTAGCATCCCTGTCAGAACACACAGGCTAGTCTTCATTCCCAATGACCCTGTTGCCAGTTTACTGGATTTTCTTTCTTGGACCACTGTTAGTGAACTTCCCCCAGAAGAGTTGAACCCAGTCTATGTTTTTGACCCAAAGACTACATTATCATCTCATTCACAATACACTGACGTACGTCCTTTTCTTTTCTACCACTCTCATGAATGATGTTACCTTTGTGCATATTTACATTTTTAGAGGGATTGACAGTTGAAGCTATGTGTAAAAGACCAGAAAAGAAAAGAGCACATGCAGCATGGACAAGCGCATGAATGCTCTTCGCAGAGTTGTGCATGTGTGTGTTTATTGTGTATTGGCTCGAGGCGGGGAGGGGGAGGTGGACTGGACAGATTCCGACGCATAATTTAAATTTAATTGGACCGGGCCTGACTGGCTGGGGTCAAAATGAAGAGAAAATCAGTCACATTAATCAAGATAAAATTATCAGCTGATTAATCAGTGTTCTAATTACGGTGCCGGCGCTTCTCTTCTTTGTTCTGTTTTAATTACTCTGCTTCATTGTCTTTTCCATATGGCTAGCATGTCCCCTTCAAAATGCCCAGTGAGCACACGGACATGCTGGATCTGACACACAAACACACACACACACACACACACACGCTACACATCGCCACTTACAGCAAAAATAATTAGTGCATGCTCAAATATGCGAATGGCTCTATAAGGACTCATCTCGAATCCAGAGTTCCTGCTTCTTCTCCTCTCCTACACGTTCCTGTTTGTCAGGGACTTTTCCCTCGGCCAGCATGTTGCGCTCAGGGAAATAAAACATGAACATTTTTCAACTCAACCCTTACCTTCTTACAGTTTCTGTTTAAGTGTAAGTCATGGGCCCAGTGCTGAACCCACCATTTTTGTGTCTGCAAATGAGATTAGACATTTTCTTTTTCATGTGGTTAGACCTCTTACAAGATTTACAGTAATGGTAAATGGCAGTGTATGCATGGGTTAGATGGCATTATCAGCTGATTAATTGAAAATAAAGACCCCAAAATAATACCTTACATATGTCATGTGCAGGAGAAAATACTAAAACGGCATCCTTGTTTTCCACACTGTCCATAAAACTCTTGGCTTGACTGCAGTTACAGCCACAGGAGGCATAAAGCTTAAAGATATAGAGCTGAAATCACCTAAATAATAACATTATAGTGTTTAGGATGTAAGATCTCTTAGTGTATGTTTGGCTTTTAGCTTTTGAATACCATTTTGTGCTATCTTATGCTAAGTGCTCACTGCTAACTATCAGTGAGTGTGGACTGGGATGTAATAAGTTGGTGAATAAAACATGCTCTGTTGCCACAGGGGCTCCACATTAGGCAGGGCAAAGTGGTGATTAGCCGACCCATCAGACTCTGCACTGTAATTCCCTTCACCGCTTCCTCCCTCTCTCCCGCTTCACTCCTTTTTAAATATTCTTTACCTCTTTCCCTCCCTCTATAGTACATTGGATAAATCAATGCATTCTCTGCAACTCCTTGTCCTTTTGTTTACAAAGTTATATGTCTATTTATTTATTTTATTCAGGATGTCGCAAATGCTCCCTTTTTGCTGCAAAGAATTAAGTAGACTTTACTTCTGATATTTAGATATTTTTGTGAAAATACAAATAATGTCTTTGTGTTAAACGGTAATAATTACATTTTAAAATGAAACTGGAAACTTTGATCTGACTATTAGAAGACTTGACAACAAGAAAGTCGTACAGCTGGTTTCCACAACATTTGTGTTCTTCTGTTAGTCTGCAGGATGAACTCTCTGAAAAGATGAACATCACAACAGGCAAGTCTTATCATACACATTAGGAGAAGTTTATAGGTTTAAAAGAAGGAATATGACAACTTGAATGGCATTTTCTTTGACAAATACCAATATTACGATGGTATATTATATAAAACTAGTAATGGCATCATATTTACAAGAAACTTATTACAAAACCAGGAGTCACACTTGGCATTAAATATTTTTTATCACTTTGTTTTAAGTCAAATCTGCCTGATTTTTGCAAAGTTGCAAGGGTAAAAAAAACACAAAGATCACAATGGCTTCATCTCCTTCTTCCCTAAAGTTCAAACTAAAACTTGGCAGAGGAAGATGATTTTCATTGTCTAAATTATGTTTTGTCATATCAGCTGCTCTGGTCAACTCCTAATAGAGTCTAGAATAAAATGTAACATATGTCACCTCTGCATGTTTACAATGAACCGACTTATTAAATCTTTTTTCAGGTTGAGCTGATGCCTCCTACAAAGCCAAAGTCAGTATGGGAGACTTGGGAAACAAAGATCATGTTGGCATGATAACAAAATTTTGACTTTAATACCAATATCAAGTTTAGTATCACATCACTTGATCGTTTAATACTGAACCATAACATCACAATTGATTTGTTTTCATGATACTGAAGCAGCAGCTCTGGTTAGGAAAGAGTAGTTGGACTGAGACATTAGAGGAGAGTACAGAAGTAAGCTGATATAATGTGCAAAACAATAAAGCACAGGGATACTGTCGATTTAGGAAGACTTGTGACGACATGGCTTTACTGCGTTGCCTCTATTTAAATGATGATGCATGGGTGAACAGGACTGCTATCTTGCTTCGATGCCTTTTGCATGAAGACATTGTATAATATGGAGGTTGGGTTTTCGTTTCCCAGGCCTAGATCAGCGATCTGAACCTTGCAGTGGTTTTGGTTGGCCATTATTTTGGTGAGCCTTGTCATTTTGATTCAGTCAGCCATTCGCCAAAACAATCAGTTGAAAAATGTCGTATGAAATGTGTCTCTATTTAGTTGTTCTAATGCCGATGTTGTGTCTGTACTTTTTTGTTTTTGGGACATTAATTTATGCGTGTAGCCAGTAGATTTATGTCGGACACTGATGACATCTGCAAAGGGCTGAAACATGGCTTCTTGTGTTTTATTGAGATGTCAGTGTGTCGGAGTTGAATCAGACCACTCACACCACCAGCGACCAAACCTCTCTGAATATGTAATTAGACGCAGCAGTACAAGTGTCTCATGAATATTCATGATCTTTTTAATTAGGCGGCTCTCTTCACAGCTAGCCGCCACAAAAAGTTACCTCCTCTTCACACTGTGTGTGTGTATGTGTGGATGTGTGCCTGTGTGTGTACATGTGTGACATTTTTTCTTTTGCCGTGTATGTGAGTGCATGTCTTCTCAGTCCTCTAGTTGTGCTATGGGGGAAGGGGCTGCCAGAAAAAGAAGATAATAAAGGAAGTATAATATGACAGCAATAGCATATCTATTCATTTAACAAAAAGCTTTTGCTAGCAGGTGGTGGGCTTAGCTTAGCTTAAAGACACAAAAAAACTGTCAAACACTCAGCAAAGCCACTTATCGACTCAATTATCATTAAATTGCTACCTTATATTCTATTTGCTTAATTTGTACAAAACTGAAGTGTCAGGTTTTGTTAAATGGTGGGGGAATGGCTTTAGGGGGGCATGTGCCTTTTGTGTTGTCATTATTGTGATGCTGCCAGGCAGCCTCCAAACCCATCAGCCTTTATTTGACAATGATGTATACCTGTGAGACCATTGGCCAACTTCTGGGTGCTTCCAGTGAAGCCAGGGTATAACACTGGTGGGCGCTGAGATGGAGTTTCCTTTTCTGATACCTTCTTTTGATTACACACCGACAAATGACTTAAGAGGCTAGAATAGAGTTAGACTCTGATGACAATGGCCAAAAGCAGATTCCCCAAATAATGCTGACATCTGTTTTATGACCTTAAGTGCAGCTACATTGCTGCTAAGTCACCACTAACTGGTGGAGGGGTTGCGTTTTGGTGAAATATGTTTTCCCCCTTGACTCTCCATGTGGACTGTTGTCCAGGATTTAAACAAGAACAATTCTGTATAGTTGGACAATAAACAAGAACCAGAGAACCCCTAATACTTTAAAAAGGGTTTTACCCAAAATTAAGGTCATATATTGGCCTCACCCTGACATGAAGGTCACAACTTAAGGTCCTTACACACCGGGGTCAACGCGAATATAGAACGCAACATTACGAAACATTATGAGTGGGGAAAAGATGCACCCCGGGGAAGCAAACTGTTTAGCAAACTGTTAAAGCACACAAACCATCGTCATATGAGAGATCCAAGCTATGTTGTCCTTCAGGTCGTTATCTTTGTAATGTAGGTGTCTTTTATCATAAAGTACTCTGTTCTCAGACACGTAAACAATCAACTGATCGGCCATGTTGGATATACTGGTGAATCTGATTTCGCAACAACACTAAATCTGATTGGTCAGAAGTGGACACACAGTATGTGAAACTTTAGAAAAATCGACCATGGTCAGAAAAAATAAATGCTGCAATATATAATAGGACGGGAAAACGTCACTGATGTGAACGCTTGTACGCTGAAATTAAAGTTTTTCACAAACAGCAGTATGAGATCACAAAGGACTTTTTGCAAAACTACACAGCCATTATGTGTTGCTTACACTGCGGATATAGAGCTAAGATTACAGGGTTAAAGGGTCATTGTATTATTTCCAAACTAATCCATCTCGGACATAGTTAGAGTTAAAATAACTGGTAGTTTTATAAGACAGAGCTGCTTCATTGTCAATTCAGACACAGTTTAGTACAAACTTTAACCAGTTACATTTGCTGCGTAAATTACATGGCAGCTATAATGGCCTGTTTTTGGCTGCAGATTTTGCATTTAAATAAATTACTAATACAAGGGCACTGATTACTTTAAAAAGTCATTATCAGTTTAGCTTGTTTGTTCATTTTAGTCTAGTCTTTTCTCCACTTACCCTTTTTACCACACTGACTTTAATTCAGGAGCGCACAGGTAAAACATTAATCACATGGTGCTTAAGAGTTTATTTCACCATATGGAAAAAGGTCAAACTGTATCAATTATCCGGGTAACAGATCAGATGTGTCTATTTGTCTAAGTGGTCAGCAGAGAGCATGAATGTTGAGTCCAACAGTCTGGAGGCGGCCTCTATTAAGAGCTGCTAAACCATCATCTCATTAAGCTCACGGTGACTGACATGTTTACGACTGTCACATGTAAGAAGTGCTATTAAGTATTACCAACATTCAATCTCATAAGTGATCCACACAGACAGGAATGATATCAGCATAGTGTTTGGAAAAGTGACTTTTTATAGGCAGAGTTTGTGATTTATAAAACACGCTGAGTGACACTTTGGTCCACAAAGTAGAGCCGGTTTATTAAGAATTTGTTGTCTCTACATCAAATGCAAGCAGCTTGATTTATAAAGCACTAAATTATTCTAATGCGTCTGCGAGTGTGACTTTTATATGAAAATCTGATCCAGCGTCTCACCGGTATCAAGATATTACTCCAAGCTTTAGATAAGGTTTGATCATTTTGGAACATCTGCTTCTTTCTGGACTAAAGACGATTCATTGCAGAAGATTAATTCACAATACGACTGAGACTGGCGCTGCTCGGATGAAAAATTCTAATTGTTTATTGATCATCATAATAGATGAATTATAATTTGATTGCTTTTTTTGAATGGCCTATTCTGTAGTCTTGAGTGTGATTAGAGACAGTGAGAGCCTGGTGTTAATGGGCTTCTTTCTCTGTACACTGGTCCAGCTGGCTCAGACAATGAGACAGTTCTGAGGTCCTACATTCACGTATCGACAGTTCTCTACCTGTGAGAAAAGACGTTTCTTTTACTCTGTTACTCTCTTTCATACCTCTGCAAGGAAAACATAAAACACAAATGCAAAATGCATTGACTGATTCCCCCCACTTCCTGCTGCGCTATTTCAGTCCAACTGCAGAACAAGAGCGATCTCTTCTGGACGTTTGATGCCAATACAACCAGCAGGAAGAGAGCGAACCCGAGCAGCAGAGAGATAAAAATAAGATTATCTCATATTATCTGCTAAATGGTAATGCCAGGGTTGAGAGCATTGGTGCAGGGAAATTGATTTACAAATATTTTTGGATAAGATAAAGATAAAGGAGACGAGATATGTTTTTATTCGCCAGAAATGACATGAAACTAATAGTTCAGTTCTTGACATTTGCATCAAGAGTTAGTCGAAATGCAGACAAACTTTCAAGGTAACTCACCATGTCAATGTATTATCAAATCTTTTTAGATACTTTTTTAATTGTAAAAGGGACAAGACTTATCATATCAAGACTCATTGGATAAACTTCTTTCTGAAATTGAAAATCCCTGAGTGACCTTATGAATGACTGTTAAGTGTATGAGTGAAAAGGTGTGACTTTGAACAGGTTATCACTTTCAACCTGCTTTTCAATCGCCCCTTTTGTTTTCTTTAAAGTAGGAAGTCAATTCCTGGATTGGTTAGGTCAAATCAAACCTTTTCAAAAGTTCCCTTCAAGCAAAAATTGAAAAATAAAGTAAAAATAAAGAAAATTTGAGGAGACATTAGAAATACTAACACCAGATATAATTACAGTAACAAAAAGCAGTCCAAATATTTAGTGGGCCACAAGTTCCTCCAGTAGCATAATGCATCATGGATTAAGTTATGGAATTTTAACTGCATCATGGATTAAGTTATGGAATTTTAACTGAGGTATGAATTCCAGTTATAAGGTCTCAATTTGATGTATTTGTCTGTTTATCCAGTATTGATTAGTTTAGGGATATTAACATTATTCTTCATCTGTTCTGTCATGAGGCTACTTAAGACTACATTTAAAGTCTTCCTTAAAACACATTCTTGTTTTGTCTCAGGTTTTTATGATTTTGTGAATGAGTTAATGCCTTATTAAACACTTTTGGAGATATATATGTTTTTCTCACTCAGTCACTGGCGTAATCTGTTCTGTAGATAAGCACCCCCTTATATTATACATAATTAATACCTCCACATGCTGTGAATGACATGAGAAAAGCTAACAATATGCAGTTACCAGATCTCATTAATGCAGCACAGTTATGAGACAGGACTCAGTGGGTTTTTTGTTGATCCTGTCACATACCAGAGTTTGAACAAAAACAAACGAGAAGGACTCACATGCAAAACTCAAACAGTTTAATTAAACAAATGACAAAACAAGAAAGTCCAACAAAAACTCACTAAAAGAAACTCTAACATAAAAATCCAACAATCAGAAATCGCACCAGAAGACACTGAGAAATCATAAGGTTTGGTTGACATTAACTCAAAAACCAGCAAAGCAGGTCGGCAACATGGACTAAATAGACAGGATAACGGGTAACGAGATACAGGTGAGACATTAAGACACAGGTGCAGACAATCACTTAAAAGGGAAAACACAGGAAGTAAAACTAGAGCAGGCACACAGGGAGAAGAAACTACAAAATAAAACAGAAAACACTGAAAACTTAGCTAGAGAATAAACCACTGTAAACACGAGGGAAACGGAATCAAAGACAAACTGAAAACACAAGATAACATGTGACAGGAACACTTGGGAAAATACAACTAAATTGCAATACCAGGAAATACTAAATTCAACATGACAGATCCTTTTGCCTGCTCTTTCAATGTAATCAGCTTTATTGTGACATTTGAACTGTAACACCAGAGAGGCCACCCTTCACAGGCTTTAATTATACTGATAATAACAAAAAGAGTTTCATAACATGTCATCTCTTCAGACTATGATCATGTAGTTGGCTATACTGACCGTGCAGTATGTGTGAAAGACTGTCATATTTTTTTCAAGTCTAATGAAGGTGAATGGGGCAGAAATAATCAACTCTTTTGTAAAATGGTCACAGTTGTTATTGATGAAGTCAAAGGATGTCTCATTTCAGTGGAAAATTTCATCTGCTTGACCACAATCAGACTAATTTTTGAAGTTAGGAGGGTTGCATCCTGCTGGTCCTATTGTAGTTAGCACGCTGCAACCTCACTTAAAAAAATACTAAAAAATCCCTCTAACAACTTAAAGGACCAGACTGCTATGAATTGGTGATAACCTCTCATGCCACAGAAAAAACTCCACTCTTATGCAGCAGTGTTTTTTTGATGTGTTAGTGTCATGATGTGTATTAAGATTCTTATGATCCTAAGTGTCAGTTTTACCTGAGTATTTTTAAAACTACTGCTACTTCAGGAACTACTTCCACTCGGATCAGATCACTGCACCCCTCCCTCCCACTCCCCCCTCCCTCATCATTCTGCTGTCTAATCATCTGGCCTCATTAGGCCCCGGCTCCTCCATTAGGGGCCCGTGGCTTGGCACAAAATGGCCGCCCTCAGGCCCTCCCGCTGCCTGGCGAGGAGCCGCAGAACTGTGAAACTGCTTTGTGATGTCTGCACCGCCCCGGCACATCTATCCATCACCTTACCGTTTATCACACTCGTCCGCTGGCAGGCCTATCCATCAGAGCCTAAAGTGTCAGGGCCTGCTGGAAAACTCAGCAGCTCCTGTGGTAAATAAAGAAGAAACACAGCAGGATCACAGAGGAGAGGGAGGGAAGGAGAGGAGGTGGTGGGAGGAAGACAACAGGAGGAAAAGGAGAGGAAGGGAAAGAATAGAGCGAGGTAAGAGGGAGACTAATGGGAGGCAGAGACGAGGATATACGATGGAGAGAGAGGGAGAGGAGAGAGACAAATGACAAAGAGGTGAAGAGGATAAAGAGGAGGAGGAGATAGGAGAGAAACGAGGAGAGGGGAGCAACACTGGTCATCTGTACAATGTCCAAAGTTCTCTTTTTCTTGACAGTAATGACTGTGACAAGTACGAGTGATGTACAGCCAGCCGCTATGCTGAGTTCATCAAATGAAAATAATCATTTTTACCTAAATCTCTGTTCAGAGTTAGATTATACAGTCAAGAAAATGAGCCAAGATTTCACAAGACCTCTGATACATCATCAAACCAGACTACCCATAGACCAATACCACAAACAGCAGGGAGTAAACAAGTCAGCATTAGTATGGTGGCGTCTACCCACAACATCTGTGTGTGTCAGCACAAGAAGCAAGTCCTGTCAACTTTAGCTCTGTTTACCTTGCACAACACAAAGACTCAATATCCGCGTTTACATTTTCCCCTCCATCCTTAGTTTTTTTGTTTGTGATTTCTTTGTTGCATCTTTCACTTTCCTCCCACTCTGACAAACTAAGTTCCTTCGGTGGTTTGTTGTTGTCATACTTTTCTCCCCCTTTGGTCATCTGAATCACACCGGGAAAAGTGTCCTCTGCCCCAGTGGATTAATTTGGACCTGTTTCCAGAGTAGCACAGATGGGTGGTGAGAGACTTTCTGATCCTGACCCAAATCTTACACCCCTCAAGGTCACTCGGACTCGTTGTCTGTGTGCGTGCATGCGTGCGTGCATGTGTTATGGCTGCACACATTCATCAGCCCAGATGTTCATAAGGGAACTATTCCCACTCTTGACCGACAGTCAGGGGGAAGGTAAACCAGTTTTGCCTCTTCCGCCTGAAGTCTAATCTCAGTCCTCAGTCCCTCAGGGTAACAGTTTATGACCCCCTACTGACAGGAAAGCTACACTGAACTTTACTGGAGGTCACACCAGATGATCCTCAGAAATACCAGGCTTAATGTCAAGGTGTGACTTCAGGCCAGGGGTCAACATTTCACCTACAGATCAGTGGACTGTGGCTAAAAAAAGCTCTTTGATATTCCTCAGCTAGAAAGAGGTCCACTACACTTTAAGTAGCTTCAGTAATTTAGCTTGAAGAAATCACATTTCTACTGGATCGTGAAAACTATAATAATATGACACTGTTTTGTGCAGCCTGTTTTATGAGCTTGTAACGTTGCTCTGTCATCATCATGCCTTTGTTCTTTAATCTTAATCCCTTATGATGTAATATTAATGACGAGTCTGTGTTTTTATTTTGCATTATGATGTTGAGGAGGCATGAGACGGAAGCTCGTGCACCTCAGAGACATAATCCGCCACCTGCTCTGCTGCCTCTAGATCCCGCTTGACCATGCTTGCTCCATACCCCAAAGACCTTTACATGTTGTACATGGATCGAGTGTTACTGTTAGACTTGTTTGTCTTTAGCATAGACTGTATATAGAATGGACAGCGTCTGCCTCCTTGCTGGGTGAAGCCACTGCAAGAACAGCACCCTCTGGTGACGGGCTGCAGTATAGGTCATAATTTCCGCCTTCTCCAGCCATCCTTATGGAGCTGTGGAAAAACTTAAGGAATTAATTACACAGACTTTAAATTTTTCTCTCCCCTGCTTGAGATGTTGACATGTAGTAACTGTAAGACCGGTTTGTGCTCAAGTCCTCTTTTTTTCTGTACAGCTCCATTTTTAAAAGTTATCAGGGGGTTCATGTTTTCAATGATTGACACTTGATACAGCCTATGTGTGTACAAAGATTGTGTAGCTCAACTGAGGGATGCGCTGTGTGAGCCGAGCATCATCACTGTGCTACAATGTAAGGGGTAGAGTATGGACAACGCTACTGCCTAATGTTGGTTTCAGGAAGTGGAGAAATAATGCAGACTGGCAGAAGGCAGAACCAAGTTGTCCATAGTTTATACAGTCTGTGGTCTTCAGTCAGTTTTGACTCAATGTCATGCATAGTTCCATCAGACCATGGGATGATAGCAATTTTCATATCAAGAACTTTATTCTGATGATCATTACAAAGCAACAGTCTGTTATTTCTCAATAACAGACTGTTGCTAAATATTTGACCCCTAAAGTGTGTAGACTACATGAAAATACCAACTAAAGACAGTTACTTTAGACATGCAAAATCACTTTATAGGGTTAAGTCTTAAAACCATTTAATTCACCAGGAAATGTGATGTTGTAACATATCAGCGTGACACAAATATTAAGATTTTATCTTACCTTAGACTGATACAATTCTCTAGAGTCTAGATCATTGAAGGACAGGCTGCAGAAGCTGCTGGTCTCATTGGATGTTTGATGTAGTTTGTAAGTTCAGTTGGATTCAAGTGCTTATCAACAGTGTGATACTTCATGCTTGCCATATCCCCAGTTTCCGATCCTGCTATTTCCTCTCCTTTTTTTGGGTACAGGAAACCAGGGTGATCATAATATGTTTGTGTGGAGCCGATTTATCTGGTGCCACAATTGAGCAAGCTGCAATTCATGCAAAGTTGGGAGACAGGATGGGGGTTACAGAGATACCGGAACTCTTTGCCACTAAGTGACACATAGTTACGTTAATGTGGAGTTGCACTTTAGGCTACCTATGGTGGTGGGATATGGAAAAGAAAATGTCAGACTGATGTTACAAGGCAGAAAAACTTGATCATGTCCTGTGCTTTACTTTCACTTTTAATAACGTAATATATTGTTGTTGTTGATGGATCAGTGAGATTGGTCCATGATGATCTTTGAATGTATATCCAAAATAAGCAAACCTTTGTCCATTTTTCTTCCTGTCCTTTTCCCATTTGTTCTCTTTTCTCTCTCCTAGACAGAAAACAGCTGCCCAAGGTCACCCTCACAGCCCCCTCCCCTCAGTCTCTTTCTCTCTCCCCTGGTGAACTTTCTCTCTGAATAAAAGGGAAGACAGAGAGCGGCAAACAGAGACAGGAGTGAAAGTCCTGAGTAAGCGTCGCCTGCTGAGACAAGTTTTTCCCCGCCATCAATCCTCGGTTGGTGTCTGGCTCCCTCGCCTCGTTAGCTAATTGAATAAATGAAAGATTGCTCTCTGCTCCTTGGGCATTGTGTGTCCCTTTGGCTTTGAGTTTTTCCTTCCTGATGTTCCTTTCTGTCTTTTCAGTCCTCCCCCGCCTATCTTCATGTTGAATTCGCATAAAAATAACATTACAGTAATGACACCAGAGGTAATGTGTGTCCACGCTGATACTGTATGTGTGTGTGTATGTGTACGTGTGTGTGTGTGTGTGTGTCGGGTCCTAGAGGGATGGATGTTTCAAATGACACCTCCAGATGTGCAGATGACGAGTAAGGAGATGAGAAGAAAGAGGCTTGGAGAGAAGGAGGAGTGAAAAGAGAGAGAGTAAAGTCAGAGAAAATGAATCAAGACAGACAAGGAGGAAAGATAAAGAAAAACTAGAGGAAGAGAAAACATTAAGAAACATTAGGAACTAAATTCCCCTTTTTCTTCTAATTTATCTGCAGGGATGGATTATTAAGAGAAACATGCAAACTTCTGTAAACAAAGTCATTGCGCCACTATGTGTGTTTCTCTGTATGTGTGTGCTGCTTTAATAATGCAGAGCCGGCCTGGGCTGCTGTCATTAAACGTTGACGTGCAGATGGTGGGAGCCTGTTAAAGCGCTCTCACCTCAGTCCTCGGCTGCGTACTGTTTATGACCAGTCACCATAATGCACCGTAATGCACTGCTGGCTATTAATTATAATAAACAGGCTCCCCTATAGAGTCCACGCACTCGAACTTCTGTCACTCTCTCTGTTCCTGCCTGCACTGTGATCAATCATCAGATGAATTAGAGTCGGAGATTCTGGCTGCAGAAGCCCTCAACCTGAGACGAGGTTCTGGACACCTGTCACCTTTATGCATCTCGGTAAATGAAATAAATGCATAGTCAGTTCAGGTAACCCTTTTATTTATTTATTTATTTATTTATTTTACTAAATCTCTCCCTAGCATGATGATCTGATCTCACCTGATTTTTTTGATGACTGTGATTTGATTGAAGGATGATTCACTAAAAATAAGAGCGATTTGATTCTGTGCAATTTAAGTTGAATCAGTTCTGTTCGACAGAGGACAGCACTTGAATCCCAGGTCAATTTTTACTCAGTATGAATTAGTAAAGAGTAAAAAAATTTGACCTCCAGTCTTGATGAATGAAGTTGATGCTGAAGTGCTTAAGACCGCAATTCCTTGAGTTCCTGTTTGAGGCTGAGTGCAGAGGCACCGGAAACTACAAACACATTAAGCCAAAAAAACAAATTGAAGAACAAGAGTAAAGAGGTTTACAGACTGGTTCAAATCTTCTGTGACATGCTTATTTTAAAGATATTAAGGTTACTAGATTGGCGAATCAGAGGCACTGATTCTCACAAACAAATATGGGTGACGTCAATGACACTGCATCCATTTATCATACAGTCTGTGATTTCAGTGTAACATCTTTGTATCCATTACTTCTCCGAGAGGCAAATGCTAAGCCTAGTGTACAATCTGAATTGATCGTCAGCTCAATACAAAAATGCTTCTTCACAGCTAGCACATACAGGGACTTTTTAAAAGGTTAGGATCAACAGGCAGTAAGCACTCAGTTTGAAACTATCTTTGAACTTATCAGTACATCGAACTAACTTAATCGGACTATTAGTTTATAGAGTAGAATATGAGAGTTGATCATCTACAGCTGTCTGGATATGTTAAGAGGAGGAGAGATGTTTTTGCTCGTAGATCTACTTGGAGGATATTTAGAGCCTCCCCAACTTGAAACTGTAAATATTAAACATGTTCAACAATCAGAAACCCTTATGTTTGTGTGGGAGAGAGGACCCAAGAAGACAGCCAACCTATTTGTTGATGCATGGTGACAACACGAGTGGTTATTAGAGTGGGGATGAACGTCTTTTATGTGGGTCATTTTGTTGGAAGAAGAACTTTGAATCTTGAAGTTGGAGTTGGAAGGATGGATGCCAAGGGTGGGTGTTGGGGTCACCCGTAGTGACTTTGGCTTTCCTTTTAACTGCTAGTATATGGAGCTTTGATAGTTTGGCCAGTTATTTTGTTTGCTTGGTGAATGATCCGGTAAAGCCTTGATTTGTCTCTGATAGTGGTGAGGGTGAACCAGAATGTGAAATTAAAGATGAGAATAGATTCTATGGGGGGGCTTGTAGACAGCTGTTAAAATGTCCTGTCTGACATCAAGTCTCATGTGGTCCTGACCACGAGAGACTTTCCAGTCAGGAGAGTCAGGACTCAGCTGGTGAGAAGAGTCTTGTTGTGTGGTTTGCTGTTCATCACATTGTTACACACCACAAACCACAGGAATGAAGGCTATCAAATTTGTCTTTGTTTCTTATCATGTTGTTTTAAAAATCTATACTGATGCATTTTTTCTTGGTTTATCCCTAACAGTCCTCATTGGATTGCTTGATTGATTCAATTTTATTTTAAAGTGTGAAATTTTGAAATGCTAAATAGTCAAGGAGGAAATGATACAACACATACTTAAAATTGAACACTTAATGTTTCTCCTTACAAGGTCAAAAAGAAGCTTAGCAAACTCGATTGTTTTTATCAACAAATATCCTTTTCTTGCAAGAAGACATCTTTATTACTTAATACGAAACCAAAATATATAACATGCAATGTCAAAACATCAAATGTACTTTATATGTAATTGTGATACCTGTGCGTTTAGAATAAATACAGTGTACCTATAAAATCTCTGCTATGAATCTGCTGTTATGTGCTCCCTAAGAAAGGTATGTTTACGCACTGTCTGTGGTAGATGCTCACTTGCATGATGAAGCTATGCCCTCTACAGGAGAAAGAGCAGTACCTCATGATTTCCATTATTTAACAGGCTGCTTTGGTTTACTCGGTGCTGACTTTGAAGATGTTAGATCTTGACATTCAGTGTTGATCAGTGGATCTGTCTTTTTTTGGAAACATTTAATATTGAGTATAGCATAAAATCTTGACCTCTATCACCTGTTTTAGATGGCCTGATAACTAAATGACAAGTACGTAGTTCTAGTTTCATAATATTGTTACCATGATGAGGCACTGCATGCCAACACAGATCCTGTAAACTGATCAGACTCAGTCCAATTTCTCTGCTGCTGTGGTTTCAAGAAGGCTTCGGGCCTCATGGGAGACATCTTTACCCGAGAGCAGACTTATTAAGACAGATGAGACATCATTTGCTTCAAGGCTTTTACCTTGAGGGAAGAAAATATATTTTCAAAATAACCCATCACTTGCATTTCTGCCTCTAAGTGGTAAATATAAGACCTCTGATTTGCTGAACGCAGGCTGCTTCTGCTTTCAAATGATGTGCTTGACAGTACAGAGCGTCTTAATGGTTTCCAGGAAAATGCCACTTTTGTGTTGGAGTGCCGTGAAGTCGGTGTGTGAGTGTGTGTCTTGTTAAAGGATAACCTTCTCTCCTCCTGTGCATTAGAGGGAAAGTGTGTGTAGTGCATAGACGGTGTTGGCGTGCCGGGGGAGTGTGTGTGACCGTGCTCTGATAGCATGTCAGACTGAATTAGCCTCCGTGTGGCGTCCGCCTGGCACACACCGCTGCCTGCCCTCTGCCCACCACCCCGCATATGTGCCCAAGATTAGAATTAATAACCAGCGCTGCCAATCATGCTTTAATCACAATAACTGTGCATTTAGGGGGCGCGGGGAGGTCACAGGCATCTGGGCCTCAGGATGGCCAATCTGGAACAGCTAATAAGGCGAGTTTGTGTGTGTCTGCGTGTCCCTGATGGGCTCATTTTCAGTGCTGGTGGTGGCAGCTGCTCAGGTAAGTTGAAGGCACTGACAAGAAGAGTACAGGATGTATGATAAGGCAGGTCGACGGGTAACTAAAGTGGCAGCTAAAGTTACACGTGAAAAATGTCCCTAACTGATCTGGGGAGAAGAAAAAAGGAATCACAGAGCAAAAATCAGTCAAGAAGAGGACTCAATATCCCAGACATGTTATAATTTATGTGGTCTGCCTCATCATTAACCAACAGTGGAGGGGATGAAGGAGCAAAATGATCGCTGCTGAGCTTCTGTGCTCATTTACTAATGCCTTGATGATATTTTGTGACTTCTATGTTGTCTTCTACCCCTGTGGTGCAGTATATGTTTTTCTCCAGTTTAACCAGCAGCTAATACCACGACATCATGGTGACACTGGCCCAAAAAAGACACTCGGTCTACCAGAATTCTGCAGCTACTAGAGTGACCATAGTAGTCATTTTGACTGCTCAGTTTTTATTTGCATATTATATGGATCAACAGGGAAAAAAAACAACAATTAATAATTAATTGGTGGAATAGATAAATAAAACAACAGGACACAACATGAAAATTATAATGAATGAGATTTTTAAAAAATTTCCTCAAAATACCAACACACATCATTCCCTGAACTTGCTCATCCATTGGCTTCTTCTTCTTTAAGGCTCTGAAGCAAGGCTGAAGCTCCATACTCATTTTTGAGACTTTTGAGCCAATAGTGAAATAGAACACCTTTTGTAAAAAGCATGCAGTCAATTTGACTGCTCTGGTCATTCGAGGTAGCAATACTCAGACCTCTTTTGTGTTTTGAAATTTAATGAGAAAACAATGTTAGAATAAAATATACACACATTTAGGAAAAGTCAGGGTGCGATTGGTATATAGGTATTATTTTTAAAAAGTTATGACATTGCAAATTTTGAAAGCAGTTAAAATGACTGCCTTGGTGGTTTGAGTGTTAAAAGCTTTCTTAAGAAAAAACATTTAAATTCCTCTAAATCCTCATCCTCATCTATAGCAGCGCTGAGGTGCAGCCATGGTGTATTGTCCACGTTCCACCGCATCTTTAATTCAAAGACAAACCCTCTAATTGTAATTAAAATGAATAAACAACACGTGTCAGGCCTACTGGGAACAGCAGCGGTGTGTCGAGCAGGCCTCACAAATGATGAGTGATGCTTGACAAATGAACCTTGGATTGGTTTCGTGAATGAGCTTCTTTGTACCACCATCCGGTAGTAACTGAAGACAAGACCTCACAGCATCAGTCAGAGCTGTGATTGTAGAGAGGAGGAGAGTGGTATGGATGGATAAAACAGAAGATGAAGAATCTAATGTAAAGAGGATATGCTGATGCCCTTTGTTGTAACAGCCATGGTACATATTAAAAGAAAGGATCGACACATTCCACTCTGCTGCATTTAAGCACCAATCAGAAAATAAAATCATCCTGTAATTTCATGGATGCCTCTCTCTCTCTGTGTTCAGGGCTGTGACTTCACCAGTCCACTAGGTGGCACCAATGCACAGGGATGATTGTGGCACATTATGCACTTACTTTCCCACAAATCTGCAGACTTATCAAAGGGACTTTGGTGAGTCCCTTTGGTGATTTGAAGGACGTGATTTTGCAACCTCACATCAAATGTAAAAAAAACATTTTTTCATAAATAAAATTTAAAAAGGGAAACAAGTCGATATTTTACATCATTTGATAACCTTCCACTAAGGTCATTTGTGGCATGCAGGATGCATTAGTGAAACAGAGAAGGGGAGATTTCTTTACCTGAGTGGAAATTTCTAATGAGTTTGATATTGTCACTTGTTGCAGTGACATAACACAACCAACAACCAATAGATAAGCTCTTACAAAAGCAGAAAAGGAAACCTGACAGTCAAAACAAGAAGAAAGAGAATGTTTGAGAGACACTGGCAATAAAAAAGGAGCAGATAGTGAAGCCTTGGGCAGATCAGCCTTGCCTATTAGACATCATTTGCAGGGTTTCCCCTACATGTAATGGCGCACCACCACGGCTAAATAAAAACTCCCACACCTCAAGAATAAAGTTTTTTTATGCGCTACTTTGGACTCAGTATGTATCTTTATATGCAGCACACACGGGCTGCACCACGGGGTGCGCATGCTGAGTATTAGCATTAGCGAGTTCCAAGTTGTAATATGTGAACACACAGCTCATTAATGAGCCCCTGTCCCTTTCACATCACACACCAGATAGATTTCTCACCAATGGGAAACACCGTACTGTGAAAAAATGCTCAAAGAATCTAGTTGTTGTCTTGTAGATTGGTGACCCAGCAAGATTCCCAGTCTTTGTAAATTCTCAGTCTGAGATTAGGCTGTGACTAAAAACTCCAAACGCTTTTCTTTAGATGTAAGCAGGTGTGAGCTGTTAGTTTTTTCCAAATCTTCTCAGTCCTCTGGTGGATGGCTGGCATAAGTGGGCTATCAGTCTGGATGCTACTCCAGTTTTTGTTCATCATGAATAAGGAACCATAAAGGGCCCCGCAAGAGGACTTTTGGGTGAGAGTTGTCATGTCATTAGTGTCGGCTGGAGCCTGGCCATTTGAGGCAGTAAAATCCTAAAAACACAGTTTCAATGGCTGCCACATGTACTGCATGTTTCACGTTAGCTTGGGAAGCAGCTGATGTCAGTCAGTAGGCCTCAGTCTCACTGGACTGATTGATCAACTGACTTCAGGTGTGTGCAGCAGCAGCAGGTAGCAGGGTTGGTGGAGACAGAAGTTTTCCCCTTCTGATCTGTCTCTGACCATCACACACCACTAGAACCAGCAGCAGTTTTGTTTTTTAATTCACTAAATGTTGACGCTGGTGTAAACTTTTCAAATGGCTGGAAGGTAATACGTCACTGAACCACAGTGTATTAATCATTAGCAGTTTGGTTAATCTTATTGAAGCCTTGATTTGATTGATTGATTCTTTGGCTTATGAGTTTTTTGAGAATAGATGTTATTGTTAAAAGGCCATAGTGCAGCGCAGTTAAAGTCTTTTTTTCTTCTTCTTCGAACTCATAAGTCCTTTCTCCATTTTCTGATATTTCCTAGTGCTTCAGGTTGCAGAGTATATTGTACCCAAGTGTTGAGGTTCATTCGAACTCTGACTCGTAAGAAGCCTCTGGAACCAGAAGGAGAAGAGTCCAACTTCTGTCGATGCCTGACCACCTTGGACCTGGTGGGTCTGGGTGTCGGCAGCACCCTTGGAACTGGTGTGTATGTGCTGACAGGAGAGGTGGCCAGGGAGGTGTCCGGTCCCAGCATCATTATCTCCTTCCTGGTGGCAGCAATAGCATGGGTGTTTGCTGGGTTGTGTTACGCTGAGTTTGGAGCCCGGGTACCAAAGACAGGCTCTGCTTACCTTTACAGCTATGTGACAGTTGGAGAGGTGTGGGCGTTTGTGACCGGCTGGAACCTGCTGCTGTCCTACGTCATTGGTGAGTAAAACAAACGCTAAAAGTGCATGTGTAACTATCTACTGCAGTGTGTTTTAAAATGGTGAAAGAACAAAAATGCTATTGGCTAATGTGGAGGCAAAGTGAGACAATATGGTGGTTCTTAAATATCTAAAGACCGTCAAGAACCTTAAAGAGAGGCGTGCTAAAAGGTTGCTAGACTTTTCAACAGTAAGTCTGCTGTGATTCTGGCATACTGACCAGAGGAAACATTTATGGGAGACGCTGTATTTCAGTTCGATTGTAATCCATCACATCAGGTAAATCCATAGACTATAGAATTGACAGCGTCTGCCTCCTCGCTGGGTGAAGCCACCCCGAGAACAGCACCCTCTGGTGACGGGCTGCAGTAAAGGTCATAAATCCCGCCATCCTTACGGAGCTGTGGACAAACTTAAGAAATTAATTACACAGACTTTAAATTTTTCTCCCCCCTGCTTGTGATGTTGACATGTAGTTACTGTAAGATTGGTTTGTGCTCAGTCCTCTTTTTTTCTGTACAGCTCCATTTTTAAAAGTTATTAGGGGGTTCATTTTTTCTATGATTGACACTTCTTACAGCCTATGGGCGTACGAAGATTGCGTGGCTCACCGGGGGGATACGCTGTTTGAGCCGAGGGTCATCACAGCGACTCTCCTGCCGAATGCGTACAACGCTTCTGCGCAATGTTGGTTTCAGGAAGTGGAGAAAAAACTTGGAATTACCGAGAGCTTTTTGGCTTCAAATCCGTATACTGGCAGAAGGCAGAACCAAGGATTGTCTATGCGTAAATCCCAGTTTTAATGAAAGACAGACTGACATACAGTATTGTTAGCTTAGATCTTCTGCACAGGCTGAGTTCTTGTTATACTGTCTTGTAATTGTTTTCGTTGATGGCTAACTTTGACTGCATGCATTTTACCTGTAGAGATTTATGATAATATGAGCACAACCTATAAAAACAATCCTGTCATTTCTTCTGCTTCTTCTTCTTAGGTACATCTAGTGTAGCTAAAGCCTGGACTGGGACCTTTGATGACCTGATAGACAATGTAATCGCTAAAACTCTGAGCAAACATACACCGATGGACTCACCGGGCTTGGCTCCATACCCAGACTTCTTTGCTGCCGGCCTCATTATGCTGCTTGCAGGTAAAATCTGTGATGTCTAAAATAAATGTGCTTTAGACTGAATTTAATATTCAGGCTGATCTTTGAACAGTTTTACATCACCAGTCTTTAATTTCAGGGTTTCTTGCCTATGGAGTCAAGGAGTCAGCGGCCGTGAACACAGTTTTTACTGCTGTTAATGTAATCATCCTAACTTTCATAATCATCGCTGGATTCATAAAAGGTGACATCAACAACTGGCAGATCAGTCAAGAGACAATTCTTAACATCACCCGACAAATGGAGTAAGAGGTTTTTCTGGATCTTTAACCTCTACAGAGTTAATTATTGAAATAAAGATAAGAAAGACGGCCTCCTGTTTTCATTCAAGAAAGAGGCGCCAACTAGACGGAAGCTTAAAAACAAGAGGATTTACGGTCATGCAAAGCTCTTGTAAACATTCCCTTTATTTTCTTTTCTTTTGCAGGAACCACACACTGGCTAACAATGAAACTGCTGACTTTGGTGTTGGAGGCTTCTTCCCCTTTGGCTGTGACGGGACATTAGCAGGAGCAGCGACATGTTTTTATGCTTTTGTTGGATTTGACTGCATTACCACAACAGGTACCAAGAGTGGGTTTAGTATGATTTAGGGATGAGAAAGTTTAGTATGGAGTGAGATGTAAGGAGACCTACCATACTCATTTTCACCTTTTATCATGATGATTAGAGACACATGTGGAGTAGTTTTGCATGTCTGGCTTCTTTTTCGTAAGTGTGTGAGTCAGATGCAGCTTTTGGGTGTTACTTTTCACACAGCTTTGAATTCAGAAAATGACCTAAAGTTCTGCCTTCACGGAGAACATTTGTGGTGAGCTGCAAGCACCTACTCAGCTTTTGATTTGGCATGTATTAGCAGCTGTTTTAGGGTTACTTACAGTTTGTGCTTTAAACCTTGAAATTGGGTTTTTATGGAAAGAGCAGCCCCAGGTTTCATTTAAATCCGGACATCTAACTTTAAAATACTAAATAAACATACAGATCAGATGACTCTTTTGCAGATTGTTAACCATTGAACGATTGTGGCAAAGCAGTTTATCTTTAAGGTTAGATTTTTGAAGTGTCCAAAGAACAAGAGTTAAGAGGATAAAGATGTGCTCTTTCAGGGGAGGAGGTGCAGAACCCACAGAGAGCCATCCCTCTTGGGATTGTGTCATCCCTCCTCATCTGCTTCCTGGCATACTTTGGCGTGTCTGCCTCTCTCACGCTCATGATGCCTTACTACCTGCTGGACACACACAGCCCCCTACCTGTTGCCTTTGAATACGTTGGCTGGGAGCCTGCGAAGTATGTGGTGGCTGTTGGATCCCTGTGTGCGCTCTCAACGAGGTACTGATCTGCCGTTGTATAAACCGGCCTTTAGGAGAGGGAGTTTCTTTTTTTTTCACACTTCTGGGTCCTAGAGTTGTAAGAATGCACACACTCATTTCCAACCAAAAATGTTCAAGTTAAATCCAGCCAGAGACCTGTAAAGTTAAAGAGTGTTTGTGTACATAATTACCCTTTTAATGAATGTTTGCATGTATAGATGGTGTAAGATAGATGGTGTCAAAATCAGCCAAATCTAAGTACACCAGACTTACAACCTTCTATAAAATAAGTCGCACATTTTTTACTTTAACATGATCACTTTCTGACACAGGACCTTTCTCCTATTAAGTATTTTAAATATGTAACTTAAAGCCAGCAGACATCAGAGTAGAAGATCTTGTCATGAATAAACCAGTGTTAAATGCTCAGTGCTTGATAAAAAACTTCTCACACTAGTGTTCCTCCTGTTTCCTGGCTGTTTCTGTCTCTCCACAGTCTCTTGGGAGTGATGTTTCCAATGCCACGAGTCCTCTTTGCCATGGCAAGAGATGGTCTTCTCTTCCAGCGGCTAAGCTACATGAGCTCTAGGCAGAGTCCGGTCTTCGCCACAATGACTTCAGGAGCTGTGGCTGGTAAGCTTGACTTAATTAAACATGAAACTGTACCTAAAGGTGTATAGATACAGCCATGAATAACTCAAATTATTTTTTAAAGATTTAGCAAAGCTGACTGGGGACAGTAGAGGCCTATTTTTTGGTCCACAGGTTGTGATGTATTACCATGAGATAGATAGACCAATTATCTATGGAACTATGACCACTGACAGGTGTAGTAATTTACATGGATTATCTCTTTACTGTGTCAGTGGGTCAAATATATTACATTTTGTCCTCAAACATTATATGCTTGAAGTAGGAATAGCATTATTAAAACAAAAAGAGAGCAAATTTGAGATTGGGTAAATTTGTGATGATTAGATGTTTAGGTCGGAGCATCTTTCAAACCAGTCAATAGTGACAGGGTGGTCTACCGATGTGACAGGGCTGGCCAAAGTGGCCAGGTCCAAAAGGAGAGCTCACTGGTTTAAAGATATTCGCATACCCCCCTTTTGGAGGTTTTCCCAGCAGCAGACCTGTCAGGGTGGCATGCTAACCCCTGTCCAACCATTTAGTTTTGACCTCCATTTATTTTCACACTGCACTCTGAAATGGCGATATATTGGCATCCCAGTGTGTGATTTCATATCACATTATGGTGTTAAAGAAGTGCACAGTTTTAAAGCCTGTCGTCATATTAATAATGCCAACTCAACCAACCTTCGATCAACCTACTAGTGGTGGTCCTCTAGCCTCCTCAATGAAAGCATGCCCACCTGTCAGTCATATCAGCTGTGCCACTGATTGGCCAATCTTATAACCTTAACAACTTTCAAACAATGAGTAACAAAAAATTCACATCTCTCACAGAGGGTGCCATCCAGGCCCACCGTAAACAGACCAAAACATTTTTTGAACTAGATAGTAAACATGATTATTTTTGCTCTAAAATTGACTTTTTTGGCCTAGTGTTTAAAGTTTCCATGCTTCTGCTGCCAGCCTCAAGAGGGCAGTCGGGGAACAGCATTTTTTTAAGAGAAGGGATGCATCAGCTTCATTACCCTTTGAAGTAACAGGGGCACATACAGTATTTACCACCTTGAAATGGCAGCGATAAGATCCCATACAATAATAGGCAGGTGTCATAATTTAACAGTTTATTATATGGTGCTGAGCATTCTTGGAAATAAGCACTTTTGAGTGCATGACAGTCTTCATCATTCAGAGTGAATACTCAGTAACTCTAATCCCTTTGTGTCCTCATTCATGGCTTTGAGCATACTCTTGCTGGTTCAGTTATATTTGCATATCTCTGCAGCTTTCATGGTCCTGTTATTTGACTTGAAGGCGCTGGTTGACATGAGTTCAATCGGGACCATCTTTGCCTACACTCTGGTTGCAGTGTGTGTACTTATACTGAGGTACGTACAACATGTGGTTTCAAAGCCCCCAAATTACTATACACACGTATTTAAGACCTCTAGCATTTTTATTATAAAAAAAATTAGTCATTTAAAGATCGCTCCTTTCTCTTTTTTATTTAAATCCCAGATATAAAGAAGACTCCAGTATTGTACACAGACCTGAACCATTTCCTGTGATTGGACTGTTTCGGCCTCCACCTCGATCAACCCACTACACCTCTAAAAATGTTAATAGAGTTACTATCGTTATTTGTAAGTCCTCCTCCACCGATTTTAACCATCCACTTTATATGCAGTTGTGGTATGTTCTGATGTTTTGTTCTCAGTGTTCCTCATCGTCTTTTTGAGCGTGCTGTTGTCCGAGGGTGTTCATTCCCTTCGCAGACGGGAGTGGTGGAGCGTGCTGCTTGTCACCGTCATCACACTGATGCTGGTCCTCGCTGTGTGGATCATCTGGAGGCAGCCACAGAACACAACTAAAGCTGCTTTCATGGTAAATTTCCTGTCAGGGGTCAGTCAATGGGGTTTTCCTATTGTATTGCACATCCCCATAAAAAAACCTTGGTTTATATAGCATTATGATATTCAAACTTTTGCATCTTTCCCTAAATACAGACTTAGAATAGTGGTCTATTGTTTCCTTTAGGCCAATCATGATTGTTTCTTACTGATTACACTCCTATATGAAGCTCAGCTAGCTTGCTGCTGCCCAAAGCTGCATATTCAGTGTGTAACTATGAGTCACATAAACACTGACACTTTGTATAAGGAGCAAAATATGTTCCATTATTACAAACTCATTTCAATCTGCAAAGCCAGTGATAACGTTTTATGTTTTTATAGGTACCCTGTCTACCTCTAGTTCCACTTTTAAGTGTCCTTATTAATACCTATCTGATGGTTCAGCTTGGAGGTGAAACTTGGATCAGCTATGCAGTCTGGATGGTTGTAGGTAAGTGTATATTAATTTAAACTTTGTTAAATAAGATATGTGATTGTATAAAAGAATCTAAATAAAAGGAAAACGTAATAGTTACGCTTAATCCCCACTCTTCTTCCCTCAGGTCTGATTATCTACTTTGGTTACGGGGTTCGTCATAGTGTCCAGAAACAAAGGCTTCAGGAAGCTTCTATCCAAATGAACAATGTCATCGCACCTCCAAGTGTCGCTGCTTAACATGAATATAGTGGCGTCACATGTTGCATCTGCTCACACTTATTTCGCCTGATAGAGAAAATGGATAAATCTGAAGGGATTACTTCAGGATTAGATCCAGGCCAGAGTTGGGTTAAGATAAGAAGAACTTTATTTATTTAGTTACGATTAGTGTGACGCCTCCATATTTTAATGCAAACCATTGCTTTGTGAAAAAATTGCTATGTGATGTTATAATTAATGTACTTTCTCCTGTTTGTACAAACACGCTGTTTGTCTTTTTAATGAATTGTAGCTTGATCAGTCATTCAAGACTATGTTTTACATAATTAATGTTATATCAATTGTTTAATGTCAGTTTTGACAGTAAGAAAAACATTTTAAGTATTGATCTGTTTGTAAAATTTAATAAATATATGTTTATAGATTCCTAATAAACACTGTCTCTGTATTTTCCTTGGGTTCTCAGCCCATATCAAATTTGATATGTGGTAAGTGATTCTCTTTTGTAATAAATAATCGAGGAATTATAATAGTTATTTGGATTAATCACATTTTTGATTCACATGTTTTGCCATGAATGCCATTTCCATAATTGTAGGCTAAGTCTTTTATTTGTTTCGACTACCTTAGGTACCAGGCCTTTATGTGAGGCAGGCTTTAATTAGAGGCATGCCTTTATTTCAACTCTGTCTCTGAAAATCGTAATTTTTCATTTTCTCATCAAGGCAGTGTGAGGAAATCACTGTTTACATATTGAAATATGTACAAATAAAATCTTCCAATAAACCTACTAACCTCTTACTTTGAAGGTTGTTTTTGTATTCATTTTTATTTGCTCCCGCGTACTCTTTTCCCCACTGCTGTTGCATCTGAAATAATGAGGTCAATGATGATGGTGATCACACACACTGCATGACAACATCTAAGGGGACCATAAATTTATGAACAAACATATGTAGTTTACACAATCTGCGATTTTTTGCTGGCCGTCACTCTCGCTTCTAGCGGCTGTGGCAGTTTTGCTTCTCACCGCTATAATGTCTCAGTACGCCTCGTTTTTGTGTAAAATAATGCTCTGTTCCTGGGCTGTAAAATATGCCGCACAGCCCTCTCCATTGTGGAGAATGGTCCGGTGGCACTGACCCCACACCCATTACATGTGGGCACAGATCTAGACTAGCCACAACTGGATACAGTTATTGAGTTGATATCGTGCTTCGTAGTGCAGCTGATTGGGATTACGGAGATCTGGTGAAGTTGACCGAGTTGTGGCAGAGTTATCCTGGGTGTGTTAACATTAATCCAGCTTCGTAGTACAGGTGCCCGGTCTGTTCAGGTCTGGTTTAAACCACTACATACAGACTGTTCAGTAACAGACTTTATTATCTCATTTAAAAAACTGGTTTGCTGACCATGGTATGGCTGTGCTTATTCTCCAGCCGACTGGTCTGGCCTGAACCCTGTAGAGCAGTGGTTCTCAAGTCCAGTCCTTGAGGCCCACTGTCCTACATGTTTCCCTGCTCCAACACACCTGATTCAAATGATTAGCTCGTTATCAAGCTCTGTAATGGCTTAATAACGAGCTGATCATTTGAATCAGGTGTGTTGGAGTAGGGAAACATTCTAAAACATGCCGGACAGTGGGCCTCAAGGACTGGACTTGAGAACCACTGCTGTAGAAGATCTCTGGGATATCATGAAGAGAAAGATGAGAGACACCAGAGTAATAATACAGACCAGCTGAAGGAGCTATCACAGAGACCTGAACTAATGACACCCCAGCAGTCACAGACTGATTGACTCCATGCCACTCATTTGTGCAAAAGGAGCCCTGACTGAGTACTGAAAAGCAGTACAATGTGGTGTTGCACACTACAAACTTCTATCATGTAATACTCGCATTATATCACTAGATGGCAGCAGGAGTATAACGAATAAAAGCCTGTCTGTGTCTGTGGTCCCCTCTCCTTTCTCCGATCTCAGTCGATGACATAATCCCTCTCTGAATGAAAAGGAGGGAATTCTGTTTGAAATTATTGAAGATGC
This sequence comes from Xyrichtys novacula, assembly GCA_962446985.1. Classification (NCBI taxonomy): domain Eukaryota; kingdom Metazoa; phylum Chordata; class Actinopteri; order Labriformes; family Labridae; genus Xyrichtys; species Xyrichtys novacula. The sequence continues at coordinate 15,553,541 of OY660874.1, read as the reverse complement.
TGAAGAGGAGGAGAAAAACTGTCTCCTTCATCATCTGAGGCAAACGGTGGCAGCACACTTTTCACCTGCGATTTTTTTTCACTTTTTCCAATAATAGTAAATATACTGATGATAATATCTTTAATTTGTTTAATTTAATCCTGTATGTTGGTATTTGGCTCAAATCTAATGAAATAATCTTTTCTTTGTTTTGTAAAAAAAGTGGGTAATATGTTAATGGCTCTGTCACCCCTCCCCCCCTTCCCTGCTTCTTGCTCCAGTGTGTGAGGACTGCCCTTGCTTTGTACCATCTATTAATTATTTAGCCTGCTCAATTTATATGCACAATGTGACCACCTAAGAATAAATACAATAACCCCCCCACAGTGCCCACCTCCCACACTTGTGTTTTTGTGTGGAGATGTGATAGAGAGCATGGCAGGAGGCCAGCAGAGTGTGTGTCTGTGTGTGTGATCTGAGTGGCTGTAAAGTTGTTCTCTACACTATCTCTCCACTTTAATGGAGTGGTAATTGTTTGCAGCGTATTGGAGCAATTTCTTAACCTCGTCTTGGCGGCGAGGGAAAATCGATGCTGTTTGTCATTGCTCTTGCTGTGCTTTACAGTCACACCTATGTGTCTGTGGATGTGTCTGTTTCCTTGTATCTGTGTGTGCAGGGTGAACATCAGAAGTTGAGGCTAGTCACCATGGAAACCCCCTACCAAGAAACACTTTCCCACTTGGCACAGGATGCTGGGTGGGGTGGTGTCCTCAGTGAGAATGCTGATAGAGAAAAAAAGGAGTATCCAGGGTGAGACATCAGTCACTTACTTAACCGGCTGGAAACGCTCTGCTCAGGCACAACACAGCTCTTCCTCTGTGTACTAAATGATGAGAGAAATATTCACCCTGAAGGCAGAGTTACAAGATCAATCCTCTGATCAAGACCTTTTTTTGAAGGCAGCCTCGTTCACGTCTGAAAGGCTTTATAAGATGTGGTTTACGGCACATTCTTACTTCTTACACTTGCGTGTAATTAGCGTCTGTAGATCTGTAAAGGGATGACACCTGTTGTGTTCAGCACAAGGAAACTCTTCTTCACAGATGGATAAAAACCTCACACTCTTAAAAACATTAGGTTAAAAACAACTCAATTTGGGTCGTTTCCCAACCCAGCACTGGTTGAACATTGGACAGAACACATGCTGGGTTAATTTTACCGCTCTAACTGGGTCGGTTTACTGAACCCAACAATTGGGTTCTTTAAACCCAGCATTTTGACCGTTAGTATAATATTAAATTCATATAGCACTTTATCAGAGACCCTCAAAGCGCTTTACCTTGGATACATCATTTATTAATTCACACAGTCACACCCTGGTGATGGTTATCTACCTTAGTAGACACAGCTACCCTGGGGCCAATTTGCACCTACAGCCTCTCCAGCCACCACTAAACAACACTAACAATCATACACCAATGGAGGACACACAGTGGGAGCAAGGTGGGTTAAGTGTCTTACCCAAGGACACAATGGATAGACTTGAAATAAGGGGTATTTGAACCGCCAACCTTGTGGTTATTGGACAACCGCTCTTCCTCCTGAGCTACTGCCGCCCCTCAACAGCACTCTTTCCATTGTACTGACGGAGAATGAACTTTGGAGTTTGTAAACATTTGGCAGATTTCTTGGTTTTCTTATCTTTTCAAAGAAAAAAAAACAAAAAACAATACAGAACAGTAGGTTGTATCTTGCATCCATGCATCCACTCCACTCCACTCCACATCAAAAAAGTCATCCATTAATTGTTTGTATCAACCTGAAACATCAAGACAGAGTACATTAAAGCAGTAGTTCAACATTTCTGACCACAACACACCCCACATCAGCTAACATGTTAGCTTGCAACGTTTTAAGGCAATGTACTTTATGCTACTAATGTTGGCTAACCATTAGCTTGCTCACCTACCAATCAATTCCTGAAAGCAGAAGCTCGTACACAACAGTGCTTCACAAACTTATATCTTAACAACAAATTGAGGGTCTACATAATAATATCAAGTCATCTTTATGGTCAAGCAATAGTGGGAATGTAACAAACCTTACTTTGTACGTCTCCTTGCTTTAGTGGTTGTGGCATCAATCTGGTGAGTGAGTGGTGCTTGGTTTAAAATGCCCAAGCGTCTACCCAATGTGTTGAGAGATCCACAATAAACCAACAAAACTATATAGAAAATACAACCCAACAGCTAATAACTCTGTTCCCAACATAAATAACCTTGCGAATTGGGTACTCATAATACCCAACTCCATGAAAATGACCCAAATAAATTGACCAACAGGCTCAACCTAGTAGTTGGGTTGAAAAAACAACCCAGCATTTTTTTGAGTGTAGAAATCCTCTATAGCATGGAAAAGCACCTTATTAGGTATCAGTCTATACTTGATATCAAATGGAAAAGGGCGTACTAAACCATATTTACTTGATTCATCATGTGTTAAAAATTAAGTTCTTTCTAAACATACACACCAGCTTGGTTGTTAGCTAGTATACCAACATACAGAAATCTCATGTCAAAGGGGAACTGCTGTCATTGCAGTCCTTTAATTCAATAAAATAGCATGTGCATTTTACCATTCAGGGTTTGTAATACTTCTTTGACATCTTGTTGCTTTAAATGGTGGCTGTTTACATTAAGGTGAACCCTAGAGCTTGTCCAATCCCCTTAATGCACTGCTTATTTGTGCTTTGCATTGTATGAAGTTATCTGAGATCAGACACACAGGCTCAGTGATTTATTACGTCTTAATCACTGACAAATCATCAGAAGCATCACCCCGCATGCCTCTAAGACTCTGGGGAGCTTATAGATAAGGCGTCTCCTCCTTTCTAATTAAGACAGCTCTCACACTTCCCTTATGTCGACTACGTCGCACTGTCAGAGGCCGCTCGCTGCCCAATCCTGCATCCTGAATAATGGCTGAAAAGGTGGCGGGTGCTAAAATGTCGAGGCATTCATTTGCAACAGTGTGGCAGCCCGTGCAGCCCATTAAAAACTCATTTCTGAAAAGTGACATTTGTCAGAAGGGGGATGGGGGACTTAGAGCGAGGGCGAGAAATGTTTCACTGTTATTAACACGGTCAACATGAGCCAATTATCCGCTTTGTCTTTATTTGGACGGAGTCGCGTAAGAGAAGAGACAGACAAAGAAATGAGGGGATTATTATGATTGCTTTTCCTTTTTCTTCATGAGTGCTGCTACCCATTTGTTTTGACTGTATTTGTAAGACATTCACTGAAAGCTGTGACTGAAATTACTCAGGGAACAACACACAGATCCATCTTTAATCTCTTTAATAAACAAATCTGGTTATGGGATTATCACTAACATCATCTCCATGAAATGCAATCAAGACGGAAGTAGAAGAAGGACTTGATTGGCAATCATTAATGAAACAACTGCTCTTGTTGACTACACGACAAAGCAAGCATCATAATCGCGGTGTGTGAGTCAGTTTTCAGCATCTGTATGGTGTCTTGTCTGTTGTGTAAACCCATATGCTCAGTATAAGATATTCAGAGAAACAGCTGTTAGTGACATAAAATAAAAAGGTTAAATCCTTGTGGGATTTTGGTGCAACTTCTACCCAGGAAACAATAATTTGATTCAAAGATGTGTATTTTCCTTGTGATGTTATCCCAGGTCTTAATGATGTTGTTTCTGGCCTGCACCTGGCTAACACGACTGTTTCAGTTTAGTGGGTTTATCCTCTAAAGATCCATCCCTAAACATTGAAAGCAGCTATCAAAATTCAAGCAGGTTGACAAAGCCTACCCCAGTCCAAAGGCTCAACCACCTCCGGATGAGAAATTTTTCTCTTCCTCCTTTCCCTAAATTTAGAGAACGCTACTTACATCTCCAACCACATAGGACTAGATCCAAAGGGGCCTTAGTGTGAAGTTGGGCTGATATGACGTATAAAATCTAAGCTCTTGGCGAATTCTGCAGCCAATAGGGCAACAAAAAATCTACACTAAGACAGATGATCAAATCAAGGGACCAAAACTAAACACACTCAGACCATTACATGAGGAATTTTACGAAAACTTCAATGATATCAAACCCTGTAACTAAGATAAGAGGTCACAAATACAGAGGAAAAAGGCTGGCAAAAACAGGCAAATGTCAATATTTAGATGATGTTATTCTTTATTGTTTCTCTATCCCAGGACAATACAGAAACAGCTAAAACCACAGATGTAAGCATAGAACCACAGATATATACTGTAGAAGAAGACTGTGCTCATGCTAACTGGGTATCTTCTTGAGTAAGTGTCGACCACAAACAGCCAAAACTGGCAGAATCAAAGAGGCTGTAAATGTATAATACACCTCCTTGTTGTGATATAATGATAAAGAACAGCCAATTTTGCCAATGAATTCATATGAGAGTAGACATATGAGAGAACTGATATTTTGAATTATTTGCTGCCAAAGAAGTTTCATGTATCTAGGAGTATTTTGATGATGACTGTAAATATTTAAAAATGTCTTTGACAGTGAAAAATCATCCATTTGTTTTCTGTGTATATCCAGGGTTTGGTAGCAGGCAAAGCTAAGCTGGCTCACATGTCCCACTTTTAACGCAAAGGGAGCCCTACTCTTGGCTCCCTCCGGATATCTAAGCTGTTGACCACATCTCTAAGCTTCAGCCTTGCCACTCATCTCTGCTGTTTATGTCTATAAACTCATTCTTACATTCTGTACCTATCGCTTGTGACCAAAGGTGAGGGTAAAGATGTACAACAGCTGATACATTGAAAATTTTGCCGTTTGTCTTCACCTCTTCACCTCAATGCTGCAGTTCAATGCCTGGGGTAGTGCTGATGCTGCAACAACACATCTATATATTTTTCATTCTCACCTGTGAACAAGACCCCAAGATACTTGAATTCCTTCACTTGGAGCAAGGACTTAATCCACAATGAACCAGCAAAGAACCATGACCTGGAACTTAGCAGTGTGAGCAGCACTTTGAGATTCCTTCTTTTTGTTTCCTTTCTTCTTTGATTTGTTAATTATTTATCACGAGAGAAATGAATATGGGTCCAGTCATTACCTATTTGATGATACTTTCAGTCATCCTTTGCGTTAGAATGGATACATCCATACATACGTACATACATACATCAATAATACATCCACTGAGGAGTGCCACTCTGAAATACAAGTTACTCTCAATAGGAAGAAGATGCGCAAGTTGATGACAATAGCCAAATGGCCATGATAGGGGAATAATGTTAAGGAAGAGGTCATATCAGAGGCAATGTCGCAGAAAGTGGTGATCTTTGATTTTCTTGATGTTTGGAGAAGACGTACAGGTGTACAGATGAAATAAGACCCTGTGTTTGATGAAGACTGTAAATAAATCTTAATCCCTCACTGCAAGTGAACAAGGCCGGCAGACTGGTGTGCAGGTGTGGCTTTCCCACTGATAAAAACTGGCTTCTTTCTACTTAAGCCTGTCTCTTTTCTTTCGTTTGCACTTACAGTTACAATTCACTTTAGTCCATCTTTATACCTGAAGTAAGTGAAGATCATAACACCAACTGCTTTTCCCTCACCCTTAAATCGTCCACATACCTAATGGAGATTATCAGAACTGCATCATCAGCATAAACAGAGATGATATTCTGAGGCCCCTCAAACCTGAAGCTCTCTACCCCCAGGCTATGGCTTGAAGATGACCATGAAGATCAAAAACCGAATCGTGATGAGGAGGACCCCTGATGGAGATCAATTTGACAAACTGTTTCTGTTTGATGACCTGACCTTGTTGAGCAACCTTGCTTAATCCCTGTTTTGATCATCATATGTCCATCTACGGTTTAATCAACCAACTCTAATCTGATGTCATTTGTGCTTCACTTAAAGGAAAGATTGGCTTTTTTATTGTATTTTTAATGAATGTGTATGTTGCAGCTATGATTCAGTGGTTCATTCAGGATGCCTTTTAATTTCAAACCAGGTTGTTATGAGGTAATTTGAGGTATGTTGTATTTTTTTTACAGTGCAGACTTGAACAAATGCATTTCTGTGTGGCTGTTTTCTGTCACACAGCACTGCATTTGTGACCATCTGTTTCCAGACCATGTTTTATAATAAAAAAATAATCTTGTTCATATTGTCATTTCTGTGCATGTGTGAGTCTTTGTGACGTCAGTTTTGGGCCTGGTGACGTCAAGTCACAGTGGGGACATACTCTGTCTCAGCTCTGGGTGATTTCTCCACTGTGCCCTTGACCTCCCAGCAGATAACAAAAAAGGTACAGAATGCATCTATAAATGAAAAAACTCTGGTTTAAATACAAATAATGTCAAATTGAAATAATGGAGCTCTTCCTCATGTGCCTTGTGTTTAAAAGCACATGGTGTCACAGCATTCAACCAAATACTCTGATTGCTTTGGGCATGAGTCCAGCAGCAGACCGTGCCTTTTGACCAACACACACACACACACACACACACACACACACACACACACACACACACACACACACACACACACACACACACACACACACACACACACACACACACGCATAGGCTTTGGTGTGATTGGAACAGATGGACCAGTAAACATACGGCCAGGCCAGTGAAAACCCCAGACAGAATGTAATCTCGGCTAAACCAGAATTATCAGAGGCCTGTTTACTGATAATGTACGACCATGATCTGCATGGTTTACCGCAGTCAATTTTTTATAGCATAACTATGTTTAGGATAGATTTGTCTGCAATAACAGTAAATCCTGGTTTTATGTTGAGTGCAATTTGTAGAATATGATAATAAAAACAGTTTTGATTTAAATATTGTGTTTGATTCAGAAACTTATCAGTTTAATGGTGTCACATACGTGGTAATAGCAGGTCTTAATCTTGTCGTGCAGCACACACCCATGAAAGATTATCTCTCAGCTTTTGGAAAATTAACATAATTACTCTATTTGTGGAGTTGGTTAAGAGAGTTGATACGATGCACATCTGTTTTGTGCTTTAAGTACAGAGGTGGATTAAGATGAGAGGCAAGCCAGACTCTACAGCTCGCATCTGAGCTTGTACCCTTTCTCATTTGTTTGAAGATAAACATTTTATAGACATGTCCGTACTTCAGCTTGAGCACCGAATCAACCGATGGACTGCCTCTGGATGTGTCTAAAACTGGCCTGAAAACCACAGGCAATCTTGCTTAAAGTTTTCCACAAATATTGCAACAATATTGCTTAAAGTTTTCCACAAATATTGCAACAATATTATGTTTCATAGCCATGATAATTGCAAGGTGAAAATCTGATACCATCACAGCCCTTATATACAGCTCTCAAAACTGTCTTTGGCTGTGCAGTTTTAAAAATGTATACTTATTCCAATCAAGAGCCATGCTATTTTTCAATATTATTGATGAGGGTATAAGTTAAATGTACATTTCTAGCAAGTACAAATTAAATATTGATCTAATGAACACCCAGGAACTCACAGAGCAGCTGATTTACAGATCCTGAAAGTTTGGTTGAAATAATCGCAAATTTAAAATCCTCATTTTCTGAAGAGTCAGCTGTTTTTAAACCACAATGAAGGTTACTGCAGGTCCCAGTTCTCGGCTTTCAACACTATCAGTATCAGTATCATTTTGGAGTTCCAGTCTTCTTCCTGTCTGGTTCCACTTTGTAACTAGGCTGTAATGTGGCTGTGAATGGGTTTAAAAATATCCACCTCCATCTGGGTCAGAACAGTAGTTTCAGGGAAAAATCCAAAACCTGCCCGTGATCCAGCACCACTGTGCAACTTTAGAAGTCACAATCACTCAATGTCCTCACAAAGACACTTTCCCTCCTCCAGTTTGACACAAAGTTGTGGTCTCTTATCACTGTGATAAAAATACAAAAGCTAAACTGTGAGATCATGAGAGATGAGAGGGAATGAAACTGAACTTTCTCTGTATTTTTATTTATATTTAAGTATTTTTTTTCTTTGTGTTTCAGCTTCTGTTTGAGTTTGAGTTCTGTCTTGTGTCCAACTTTGAGACTAGATGAAATGTTCACAGAGTAAGCTTTGTGAAATGAGTATTTTAAATAGTTTTCTTATCTGACTTAATCTAAGGCCCATCTGCAGCTCCAGTACATAACGGTTGACTTGGATTAAACCATTCTTAATTTCCTCTCTCTTTTATTTCTCTCACTTCTTTTCTCTTCCTCTTTGTTATGGCAACACTTTCATTTTCCAGTATAAAAAATACACACAAAAAACAGGGATGTAAAGGAAATAAAGCTGTCAACAGTTCAATCAGGGCTGCTTTAATACTGAGTGAGCAATAACTTACATAAAAGGATGTCATATGTGTGATATCTGTGGACTTAATCATAATGATTTCATATTCATAGAGAGCTGGTGAGGCTGACCACAGATGCTGGGGATGATGTAGGATGAGGGATGTGAACATTCGAGGAATTAAACCAGGACACTCATGATGAATAGCGAGATAACTGGGGTGGAGGAAGATCCCATCGATTCAGGCTGAAACGGCAAACTGACAGAGCAGAGAGGATAATAGAATAGAAAAGGCAGTCATCCCAAAACAATGTACAAGGTAACAATAAGAAAAACGAATCGAGATGTCGTGATTTCAAATGGAGAGATGGAAAATTGCCACAGAACTCCTTTCCTTAAGCTGTCTCCTCAACAGATGAACTGAGTCATGGTTTTAAACTGAGGCCAGAGAGAAAACTGGGAGCAGACAATTGGCAGGAATAGAGAAGCTAAGAGGTAGATCCAAATCGCTCGCTTGGCAGAACCTCTTTAGTTGAAACACTGCTGATGTGACCAGGAGGGATCCACCTGTTTGGTGCAACGTCAACCAACGCAGGATAAAAGAACAAACACACCTCAAAGAAACTAACAGAACAACTTTCCTCCCTCTCCACCCTCTTTCTGTCTGTCATTGGCTTTGAATCATCACATCCCGTTAGAGTCACTAATGCACAATCTTGTCTGGGAGTCCCTGAGCTCCATCATGCTGTTGGTTCCTCTGGGTCATTGCTGCCGCTGACGTTTTGTTGCTGTGGACCTGCTGCTTTTCAGCTACTTTAACTACCAAAATCCGTGTCCATATCTCTTTCTCCATTTCCCTCTCTCTCTAATCCCAGTGCAGTCTCAGCAGATGACTGTCTAATGGGGTGCGCACACCAACTCACTTCACGTCAACGGTAATTTTAATGGTAATCCCTGCCAATTCAACCATTGGGATCAAGTGATAGACAAAGGTCTTTTACAATTTACCAGGTAATCTGACCTCCTTACTCACTTGCCTCCAGGTGAGCTCCTTTTTATTCTGGTTTCGCTAATTGAAGGAAAAAGTATCATATACACTGATACGATCAGTTTGTCCTCCATTTTAGATACCATGAAAATTAATTTTCATATGTCACACGGCAACCTTCGTGCTGATTGGTCACTGCGACGCGAATATCTGCTCAAGTTGAGACATTTGCAGCTCCTGCCCAAATCATGTCATCAGAGTAGTAGGAGTGTCTAATTGCATCTTTGCATTGACTTAACGTGTAATTTGTTTACGCAAATGATTTTATTTTATTTAATGATATTATTTGCTAAATGTCCAAAAGTCCTACACTCATTTGGTTGAAGATGGGATGGGAGTGGGTCTGATCTAACAAGGTGGGGCTCAATTTGATCCCATCCTTACAACAGGTCTTCGTAAATAGAGTCTGCTCTAGATCAGCTTTTTGGTTAAGTGTCTTGTGATGACACTTGCTGTTAGTTGTCACGATTTGAATAAAGACTGTTTGATTGATTGAAAGCCCAAGGGGAATAACACTCCCAACCATGACTTTGCTACATGTTAATCCCCAGTCTCTGTTCTCTACTTTTTCCCCAAGCAAAATATGCTTTCATCTTTAAATGACCAAATGCTTCAACATTAACACGAATAATAAGCCTTTTCTCTGGTTTCTAATTAAAAAAGAGGACAGAGAATAAAGCAGACAGGTGAAGGTCTGTCAAAGGTATGTGATGGATCTGTACTCTCTAGAATAATACCTAACAAAACTGTGGAGAGACTCCCCTGGATCTCGGACATGGCAGGAGTAAAGATGAGCAAAAAACTGCAGTTCAACCCAGATATGTCAGTCAAGACATCAAACAGGCTGCAGAAAGATGTGGGTGGAGTCACATAAAATGGGCCGCGTTTTGGTTAATCATTCATGAGACCATCAGATAAGTTATGAATGATATCTAATGATGCTTTTATTATTTGTCATGGGTTTTTGCATATTTATTTTATTACAAACGGATGGTACTCTGTGAGTTTTGAATTTATGAGAGCAAGTCATGCAAAATTACTCTATAGGTGTCCAAGGCAGACTGGGGGGAAATGGGTGTAACAGGTCACTTGCAAGCCTGGTGTTGGTAATGATATACAATCTTTATATGATCCCCTATCACAACTTTCCTGGCTGAGACCGGCTGATTTACAGGGGCTTGGTTTGCTTGTGTGGGCCAGTTTTTGTCAGAGCACACATTCAGGACAGCCCAAGCTCTGATGCAGCGGCTGTCTATGCTGCACCATGAGGCCTCAGGTCATTATGTCCTGCAAACAGAGGCGTGCTCTGCAGCGCATGATTATCCTGTGATCCTGTCTCTTCCAGGCTGTGCTCTCGCTCTTCATAACTACAGCAGCCAGCACAGCATGTTATCTACACAGGACCATTCTGCAGCAATATGCTCACTTACACGCATGCACGATTACATGCACACACACTGGAGCAGTGGGCACGCTGTAATGAATAAGTGTTGGCTGGTTTAAAAGGGATTAAGGTCTTTCAGATAAGCAGCCATTTGATTTGAGCTATTGTGTTGGACACAGAGGATTAGATTCTGTCATCCGTCCTCTTCATGTTTGCGTTCATGGATCAGATTTGATATTTACAGATCAGACAAAAAACAATTATTGAAGTATCTATAATAAAAAATATATAGTGTTTTGCTTTCATCCCCCAAAGAGATCAAGGTATTAAGCAGACCCTCCCTTTCCCAGCCAAGAGGGTTCAATATATAACAATATTAATAACAACAACAATAATAATAGTATAAATAAAAAAGGCAGTTTAGATTCCAGATAAAGTAACATCATTTTGCTTTTTAACTAAAAATAAAGTGCAAATGTGAGTTGAATAATATAAAAACAAAGATGTAATTAATAGGCGATATAATGCATTTACCAAGGTAATAATATCAAACTAGGATCTAGCTCATCAGAGAGTCCCTATGGTTAAAGGGATATTCTGGCATAAAAATAATTTAGGGTGAAACACACTGTAACACCGAGTTAGACACCCCCCTTGACACATATCTCAACCAAAAAGCCACTCTATAGCCACAAATAATGCTCAGAACAGCACCTAACTTCATCAACAGTACATAGAGGGTCCCAGCCATAATACTAGCCACCAAACATCTTTTTAACTTTGCCTAGGGCACTAAACACAACTCACCTACTCTCTTCTAGCAGCCACTTGTTTGTAGCGAGACCTCAGGCCAGTCCATCCCCAACTGCAATGGGATAACGCAGCTTAAGGAAGAACATTTATGATCATTTCTTCATGGAAATGCAATCAGACTGAGAAGCTAAGGCAGAAGAACTACCGCGTCTGCAGTGCAAAATGATTATTATGATGATTTTTACTTTAAGGAAATGATAAAGTAATGATCTTCAATGTTCTTCCTTGAGCTGTGTCACCCCGCTGCAGTCAGTGATGGACTCGTCCGAGGTTTCCCTACAAACATGCGGCTGCTGGAAGAGAGTAGGTGAGTTGTGTTTAGCCTTTTTGCTAAAAAAATGAAGAAAAAAAAAACAGGCAAAGCTACCAAGATGTTTAGTGGCTAGTGCTATGACTGGGACCCTATATGTACTGTTGGCGAAGTTAGGTGCTGTTCTGTGTCTAACTCGGTGTTACAGAGTGTTTGACCCTAACTTAATTTGACACCAGAGTATAATGCTAAACAGAGATTTGAATCAGTTGTTCAACAGATATTGGTGAGGGATGAGGGGATAAATTATGATCAACCAAGGAAAAGCAACATGTTGCTACTATCTGGCTCTGATTGGGCGAGGGCGCGCACCATTTGACGGGGCTCAACCACACATGCTTCCTTTTGGATTTAGACATTAGTGCCCTTAAAGAGGAGAAACTGAGGTCTCTGATGTGGGTACTTTACTCTGTGACTATCAACTGATTTCTCTGCTGGTGACAGTACAAGTTTGCTATTTCATCAATGTGTTAATTCATCACTTTTACACCCTGTTGGCATACATTATACAACTGTACATCATTGCACCCATAACTCCTCCTGACACTCTGAGGACTACCATCCATCAGTGTGTATGTGCATGTGTATTTTTTACCAATGTGTGTTTGTGTGTGTGTGTGTGCGAGTGTGTGTTTACTTGAAGGCCACTTAACACTTGGATGCTAAGTCAAGCGAGGCCCTGAGTGACTAGAGAAAGAGTTAATCATGACAAACGCAGCTGTTAAGACAGTATGGCTGTTCCTGAGTCAGTCAGGCAGAGAAGTGGAGTAGCGTGTGATATTTAGCAGAGAGACGGTTTTATTTTTGTAATAAAAAGTCTGAAATCAACCACTGAGAGCTGCTTTACCCAGTTTTACTGCACTTTAAAGATGAACGCTGCAGTCTGTTCATCAGCTGAAAAGTCTATCCACAATGGCATTCACATCTTTGTGCTTCTTGTGTTTCATCTGATCCAATCTTTTCCTTCTTCCTGTCCTCCTCCCCCTTTTTTCTCCTTCACTCTTTTTTTTTCCACTCATCATGAAAAGAGCAGAAAGCGGCAGATCCAGCCCCTGGCATTTGTCACATCTCATCCTCATGCTCTTCATTACCCCCATGTGTCCCGTCACGCTCCTGTCGCTGCTGTCAGGTGAGGCAGAAATTCTATAAAATCATCTTTAAAATGAATGAGACGAGTCTTGAGGCAGGGACTGTGGAAGGCTGACACTTTCCTCGCCACTGACATGAGCTCTTATTTTGACAGCTCCACACCAAGCGGGACTGTTATGCTCTTTATGCTACCTCGCTGGCACATAAAGTCACTGATGGATAAGTAAGCAGTACATATTTAATAGTCTTCAGCCTTTGTCTGATGTTAGGGAGTGAAGATGCTGATGGAAGCAGGTGTTTCATCTTTACCTTGAAGGATAAAAAGACAATGTATGAATATATTCTGACCACATACTACATACTGAGCCCTGTTGCTCAAAAGTTAGGCCAAGAAGTGCATTATCAGTATTTTTCTAACTTGGAAATTCACTTTTCTTTCCTACTTAACTTACTACCACTACTTTGATCCAATGAGGTGCATAAGAAAGAATCATGTCTGTTTGTGCTATGCAGCCTGTTCATGTTCTGAGTGTGAGTAAGGAGTAGTTTCCATTCTGTGGTAAAACTTGAGTTTTTGTCACAGGCTGGTCTGGAGACCAATGAAGTAGTGACAGAAATTGGAGGTTACCTGACAAAGCCAAAGAGCTACCACCTCTGATAGGAAAGAAGATCTTGTCCTGCAATCCATGCAACAACAGCAGAGCTTATGCTTCCGTGTCTGACCCATACTGCCTTATACTCCATAGGTCTGCACAATCCTGTACCTACACAGTGTAAAGCTCGACACACACCTCCTCAAAGTTGTGACTACATGTCAAAATGATGAACATCACAAGCTCTGCGATTGGCTTGCTTGGTGGCGAACATTTCAGGTATCGCTGCTGTCCTTTTGTGTTCTTCCTATAGCCTTCTCCAATGCAATAATTGCAGCATGATCAACTGATGCGCAACATTTATCAGCTCCGTTCATAGGCTGCGTATGTAATGGCTCAAACTCAAACATTTTGGGCCTGGATTCAGTTGTTGTGGTTTCCTGTCCACAAACAAGGAGGGAACATAATGTGACTGGAAACTCACAATTTTATAACAGCCTTGATATTTCAGATTTTCCTTGGAATTTATGTGTAGCCTTTTATTATTTTTGAACTTTAAAGAATCTTTGATTTGTGGTGTATAGTCTCCAGAGGTTTTGATCGGGGGTCCACGCCCCTCCTTTTTAATCCTGCCCCCTTCCACTCTCACACAGGTTGAAGATAGCAGACAGAGTTGGACAAAAGGTGACAGTCTAATACCAGCATCTATGGCCGCAGGGCTCAAATCCAGCTGTAATCCCCCGGCCTCCATGCAGGACTGAGCCCCAACACGGGGTAATCATTCTCCTTATCCACAGCCCCCCTTCCTTCTCACAGAAATGTATCCCTTCCTATAGGAGAGGAAGAGGCAGAGGTCTCTGGAGAGTTGTAGCAACTCAGATTGGAAAAGTGCAAGGTCAGTGATGGTAACATCCAGCTTTAGGAACGAGAGTTTTGCTCGGTCTCTGCGCTGCTATCATCCGTTTTAAAGAAAAGGGCATCTGACTGCTTTATAAGACGAGGGGAGTTTTAACTCTTTGATGAGACTCTCAAACCAGAAAGATTCATTTGGTAACACAATCAATACACACAACCATGATTCAAGGACTTGACATTGACCAACCTTTGAAAGACTTCAGACTTGACCCAGATGTGAACTTTAAGTCACATGTACAATCTTCTGATTGAGTTTTTTTTTTTTTTTTTTTTTGGTCCATGCAAAGTTCAAGCAGAGTGTCTTTCCCTCATGCAACCTTGTGATACTTGGGTCGGTCACTCAAGTATACTTACTGATCATCTCTTACTTTTCACCCATTGAAGAACCTTTTACACAGTTGATAAGTAATCAGTCAATCAAACTTTATTGAACCACTTTTCATTTGCAAGATGTAACACAAAGTGCTTTACAGTCCACTAAAAAAAATCCCACATGCACTTCCACCCAACCACCCTGACTCTACAGCCACAGGACACCGACATAGGGGCCTAGAGGGGAGGTGTAGTAGGCACCAACCTCCTCCAGAAACCCACGAGACAGGCACCTGCAACCACAGATGACCACCGCTCCACCTAAACCTAAACTTATTAGAATAAATGGAAACAGAATAAATACATATTGATCAAAAGCTAAGTTTGAAAGGTGGGTCTCTCTTTAACTCGCTCCTAAACACATGAACGTTCTCTGCCGCCTGTCTCTCCTGATGACACCGTCAAGAGGGAGCATGTAGGAAGTAAATCTTCCTTTGCTCCACACCTTATTGCTCTACATGTTGTGAAAAACATCTGATCTGGTGGCATGAGAGATAGAGAGAGGAAGACACACACATCTCCCTTAGTAGGTTTGCAGTTATGCATAACATTTGATCTGTGACAGTCTGAAGGGGTCTGCTTTTCTGCACTATCAAGGCACCCTGAGAAACAATGAAAAAATCTGGGAACGAATGGCACAAACACTCCCTCTCAGTACTATCGTGCTGTGAACAATCTTATTATTGGATGATTCAGTGACACTGGATCAGAGCAGAAAGCGAGCACTGTTGAGCTAATAAGTGTTAAAGCACCACAAGTCAAAGAACTCCTGCTATCTGAGAGATGCCGGATGCTTTGAGATGATGCATTGTTGAAAAAAAAAAAAAAAAAAACGTGAGAGTTTGTAATTAGCACATTTGAGATGGAGGTAACAATATGCTGACACGCTGGGAATATCTAGATAAAAATAGCTCCAGAACCACAAACAGTGGATTTTGCTGCGTCTTTTGTAAACTTTTAAGAACTGACACACTCTGGGATTCAGAAACGGTTTGATTACTTTAAATCCCAGGCCTGATATTTATTTTTGATGAGCAATCTAAAGAGCAACACTTTGTCATTATCCCCGTGTCACTCATCCTCATCGTAACTCCAGGAATTATGTTCAGCATGCATGATTTTTCTTATTTACTTTTATCTCTACCACACACACAAACTCACACACACACATACACGTATTTGTCATTGGTGCCATTATGAAGACAGATGCCATCATCCATTACATACTGCTGTTTTGCCTAAGGCTTTACAGACAGCATGGGGTTAGGGAGGGTGGGCTCTTACCTCTCATTAACCCACCTCGATGGCGAGGGTGGTAATCCCTGCCATATCAATCATGTCTAATTGGTCCAGGCCTGTAAAAAATGCTGCATTAACGTATTAAAAATCCCCCAGGGGAAAGGGGAGAGGACTATAAAATGCAAAAGGTGTGAGAAGGTAATGGGGTTTCCCCTCGGGACAGATACATCTTCCTGGTTTAACATGGGGCCTGCTTGATGTGTAATTTTTGTACCTTCATTTTAAATTTCTCTGCCGTGCAGGTCCTCAGATAAGACATGTGTACCTTTTTTCCCCTTCACTATGTAATAGGATTGATTCTATTAAAATGAAAACTGACAAAATAAACTTAAAAGCATTTAGTTAAAGGCTATACTTTGGGGGACATCCTTACATTATCCTACATCAAGTTAAAAAAGGACATAACAAATACTTCTTGAAAATGAACAACTTGATGTAAGCCACCATATCAGATCTGTACTGATCACAAAGTTCTCAATTACAGACTTTGCAGCTTATGAACTCTTAAAACTTAAAACAGCCCTGAGAACAGCTCCTGCTGGTGAGATAACATATTCCAAATTATTCCCGTTTTATTGACCCGACCCTGAATGCCTCAAAATATCATTGTCTGTCACCTAAATTAGTTAGCTAACTAGCTTTTACCAACAGTAAATCATGACTTTTTGACTAATGGTGCTTGATGTAAATTCTGATTGTTCTTACTCCAGCTGCTTTGGATGAAGAAGAGGACAAATCTGCAGATTCAGGCTGCAGATAGTCAAAGGTTCTGCTGGTACTTTGTCTTAAATTTGATGCACAGTGCTAATATATTCAGCCATGGAGGTTTTGCTCCCCTCTTGCAAGAAATCATTTTGCAGCATGAACTGCATTTTGACCATACGTCCTCTTTTACCCAGACATGTCCTCTTTTTTGAGGACTGTCCGGGTTTACAAAATCCTTCAAATGTCTGCGGTTTTGTACTTAAGCTTAAAGTTTGTGTCAAGTGGACTTACTGAGTTAGAAGTGCATAAAAGACACTCGATCTGTTCCAAAAAACTCTCAAAATAAACTTTGTACAACTCGTTGACTCCACCCCCACGTAGTCATGTCCTCTTTTTGGAAAGTCAGAATATGGTCACCTTAATTTTGCTTCATCCCCACATGTCCCCCGAAAAAATTACGTCCGTGCTTATGTGTGTTGGCTAGCAGATGGTGAGTATGAATTCAGTGTGTCGCGGTGAAAACAGATTTTTTAAACATATCATTTGCCATAATCTGATGAAATATCATTTACTGTAATCCAGTGAAATCTTTGTTTCTGTCTAGCGTTGTGTCTTGGAAAGTCTCATTAGTATCATCGAACAGTTCTTTGAACAGAGTCTATTGGCTTGAAGGAAATTCGACTTTCTCAGCAATTATAGAGCAATCCAAACAGAGGTGTTGTGCAACAGAAACAAAATGTGCTCATGCTCAATATTTCATGTTACACAACTCTAAGTTTGGTGACAAGCGCAGTAATCATATTGTAAGCTTCATCGCTCAACCCCGTCTCACTCACTCACTGACTGACACACACAAACACACACACACACTGCATGTGTATGGTAAAGTGTAATTGTTCGCGCTGAATGAGCATGTGTGCGGCCCCACTGACACAGCAGCAGCACACTGAGGGGTGAAGTGATGAATGAGCCGATCTAACGCTCATATTTAAATATGGCTGCACTCTACTGCGTCGTTGTGCTCCAGGCAGGGAGACATGAACTGCAAAATGCTGATGTGCAAATTCACAAATTTTTACAACTGACTCAACCAAAAGAAACACAGAGGTTAGTGATCGTAAAAGTACCACTGCTGATGCACATTTTGTCACTGATTTACCAAAAAAATTGGAAAATACAGAACATCGTGCACATTAGCTAATACGATTTGCAAGATAAAGCCAGCAAATATGATGCAGTGTTGGTAGACAAATTTATATACTTTCATGTCCTCGTTACAAAAATGAAGATGCAGAGTTACTGGTCTGCTGCTGTCTTGACTGTGCAGCTTGTAAACATCATTGTGTTGTTTCCAAGCTAAGTCTAGAGTTACAACAAACAAACCCGTTAATGTGACAGCAACTCCTGTTTTCATTCTTGTTTATGTGCCTTAATAGAGACACAAGACAGCAGTCCGTAAAGGGAAGATAGAGTGGCCCGAGCTTTGCACTTGGTTCAAGAACTTTCTCTCTGTACGTGAGTCAAATAGGTTTAACCTCAAATGCTGGGTTTAGGTTACACAACTTTAAAGGGATTTTGAAGTCATTAAGTTCAAATAAAATCTCTCAAGTTTTGATATTGATATAAAGGATTTGATATAAAGCTCCTATCAGGAACTTTAGGTTTGTGTCAATTTGTAAGTAAAGATACCTTTGCTTATTTGTCCTCTACATGCTTGAGTTGCGACTTTTGGGGGAAAAAATCTAATCCTGCTGACTTTTGACAGTCAAATATATAATTGATAGTGAATATTTTATGTGGAAATTGTCACTTACCCATTAACATTTGTTTCAGACATGTGTTACAGATGGAGGTAGTCTGTGACCGCCAGCATACCTAACGAGCCTCTAACTCAGCTCACCTGTCCTCATTGCACTCAGCTGGTGCTCATCAGCCTGAGCTGTCTATAACAGGAGGTTCTTTCAGTCAGATAGGTGTGTGACACCAAACGCCTTCAGTTGAGTTTTTGTGAGGTTTAGCTCTATAAGGAGATTTTTTGTTTTTTCTCCCCACCGGTTCTACCTCTGTTTGAAGACTTTTACTTTGGTTTGCCAACTTTTGGCAAAATTAGTGTGTGGCTTTGGGGAAGCATAACTCCACTCCATCTTTTAGAACCCAAAGGCCTTATTTTTCGTTTTGTTTGAAGGTGCAGATTTTCCTTTTGTTACTTTCCCTGTCTGTGACCCCTGTCCTTCATGTCATGCGACTTGCAGAAACGTAACACATGAGAAATTAAAAATCTAAAAATAGTAAATGAGGTTGCAGATAGCCTCGTTTGCTTTTGAACATCATAAAAAGTCACCAATATGAATTTGGATCTATTTCATGAACATCAAAAACTCCAAATTCAAATTGAGTGAATATTTACAAAGAAAACAACATTATCAGTTTGAACATTAACATCTGGTCTTTGTAGAGTTTTCAATTGAATGTAGGTGGAAGAGGATTTTCAAATTATTGTATTTTGTTTATATTCACATTTTACACAATGTCCCAACTTCATTGGAATTGAGTTTTTTACAGAAAAATACAGCCCTGGTCAAAACTGTCAAAAGTTACACAAAAGTTTAGAGGCAAAACTTCTGAAACAGATTGACAGTGATACACTGCATGTCTTATATTTAACAGAATTATCCGTCTGTGTTTGGAAAAGTGAAAGTGGATCATTTGACACCAACGACAGTTACAGCGGATGATCAAAGTAGATTACAGTAATTTCAAGAGATCAATCAATATCAAATTAACACACAGATGATTTATAGCAGCATGAAGTGTTTGAGCACAGCTGTCTGAGCCACATGATGAATCCCAGGATACAGCTTTCTCACACAGTATAAGGGTTTCGCACTTACTCCTCTCAGTTAAGCAGCCATCTGATGCTGCCTCATTTGGCAAGTGAACCTCCGGGATCTTTATTATGTGTCTATTCTTGGAATGGAGGCCTTAGAGTGTGACAATAAAGGTGTAATTGCCAACACACAGGCAAAGTCGATTGATTTCTGCTTCCAGCGTGAGAGAGTGAGGAGCTCCAGGTCTGTCAGTGTACTAGGTGTGTAAAAGGAAGGACTTAGAGGATTTTCTTTGGTCACACGGTGCACGCTGATGAAAGCATGTGACTGAAGAAACATCTTTTTATAAAACACCAGACTGTGAGGAAGATGGAGAGTAGTGAGGAAGAGAAAGAACAGGGGAAAACAGGCAAAGACATAAAAGAGAGCGAGTTTATGTGATCGAAGGAAGGAGTGAAGGACGTAAGGTAGGATGACAGCAATTAAAGAAACATGGGAGAGAAAAGATCTGAGGCATGGTGGGGGACTCTTCAGCCGAGACTTCTTTGAAATGACACTCAGCCTTTGCTCCTCTGCGCTGAGACAATTCATCTCAATTTGCTCAGCTGACAATGGTGAAGAAAGAATCCTATACCTTCCCAACTATTACTCTCTTTTTCTTCATATTCTGATACCAGTTTTATAAGAATTCTGTTTTTTCACTTCATGCTGTTGCCTTTTGCCCCTTGGTTTAGTCAAAGCAGATTTATCAAAGGTCACCAAACACCATCATGACTTCCTTTGGGACACAACGCAGACACTTGACCTGTCTGTGTAAAGATGAAATTGTCGACTGGTCAAAGAACAAATTGTCAATCCTCATTAGAAAAAAGTGGTACAATGTTGGAAGTGGTGGAAGAGTTAAAGAGATGCACTTGACTCTAAAAAAAAAAAACAAAACAAAACACTAAAAATGTGCTAAAATGATCGTGTAAAGTGGAGGACAGAGCTGTCAATGTATATTTTATTCCTGTTTGGTGTGAACACAACATTTAAAAGCTCTGACACTGACAGAAACAAGCTGATATAAAAATTAGGTAACACTTTATTTGACGCCTCTCTGTATAACGCATTCTAAATATATTTATAATGTGTTATAATCACGTTATAGCACTGTATAACTATAGTTATAAGCTGTCATAACTGATCATAATGCTTTATAGCAATAATCATAAAGCATTTTATCATGACTTACAAGGTCAGGTATTATTATGCATTATAACTGTCAACAACAGTTGCATTGCATTTTCTATGTAGGTATTGTCAGTGTGTTGTTAACAGTTATAACACAGTAGAATACCTGACCCTCTAAGTCATGAATGTGTTTATAATGTGTTATGATTATTGCTATAAATCATTATGATCATTTTTGAGTGTTTATACCCATAGTTATACAGTGCTATAATGGATTATAACGCATTATACATATATTTATAGTGTGTTATAGAGAGGCGTCAAATTAAGTGTTACCAAAAAGTACATTAAAATGTTCACATATAACCACGGGATGACACACTGCATCAATGCATTTTAGGAAAGACAATAACAACATCTCTGCAACCTATCATGAACTGTGTGCTACAGAGTGAGGGTGGATCACACAAAAATGAACAACAGATCCTCCTGGAAAACAAGATTTCATGAGCACTTGCAGGAAGAATGTGACAGCAGAAAAAAAATCAAAATCAGACAGAAAAGAAACGCATGTAATAAAGCTCACAAGCTTAGAGCTGTCACTGTTCAGTCATCAGTCTCCACACAGGAGGTAATGAATGTGTACACAGCGTCACACATTCATTTAGACTTCCATTTACCAGAAGAATGACGTTTAAACAGCAATCTATAAACCTGACACATGGAGAAGAACAGGCCATTGTATATGGGTCCATTAGGCTTACAGGCTCTTAAAGAACCAAAGGGAGACGTGATAAAACTCGGATATCTGGATCAGGACATCTGACAAATGATTACTGCGGTCGTCCGCCTGCTTTAAATGCCTCTTTGTCTCCGTCTGTTTTTTTCTTTCTCTAGTCTTTTCTGTCTCTGTTTCAATCTTTAATCTCATTTCCTTTCCTCTTGGCAGTGCCAGTCTCTGTTTTTCAGTCAGGCCACTCACACGAGACACTGCTCGCCGCTCAACCGCCAACCACGACCACTGTCAACAATAAAATCCAGGATTTAATAACCACGGTATCTCATGAGCCAACTGGGCCAACTCCCTGCCTGCTCCAGTGTCATAAAAGTCTCACAAAGAGAAGTGCAGATGAGATAACGTTTTATGAATGTCTTTCAACAGATTTGCATCATGGCAGAATCAAAAGGCAACATTTTCATGTTGTAGAGCAGACTGTTGATTCATTTATAATCATATCTCTCTGCAGGCCTTTGTAATTTTAAAATGATACATTTTTAATTGTATTTGCAGCAGTTCATGGCCCATGATACTACTATAAACCTCAACCTGACCACAACATCAGCCCAATCAGGCTTTTATTGTTGGAATTCATCCTTTATTTCCCATTTCCCGTTTTTGTACAAATTGGCATCTCTGCAAGACCTCTCCAAATTTTACTACCCACTTATTTTTTATAGTTTGCTTCCGATGATGGTCGCTTTCAGTGGAATACAATACTTGTTCCATTTTACTAAATGATGTGTCCCACTGATGGTAAATGAAAGCACTGAAATACTTCAAGATAGAGTGTGCACTCATGCCAGCATTCGTGTTTTAATCAGACCTTAGAATTAGCCAAATTATGTGTTAAAATTGGCTCTTCTGCATCATTTCAGAGCCTTTGTTCATGGCCTTTTGCTGGTTCTCCAGTTTCTCAGCAAAGGGGCCAGGTAGACCTGGATCTTCTGCAGGTAAGACTCTTAAGTAGCTCATACAACTCCATTTCAAGATGATGAAACCATCTTTAACTGTGAACAGCTACAAGGAAATCAAGCCGTTTTGGGGCTCAATAGATCTTACTCCCATCTTATCATGACACCATGCCCAGGGGGAAGCTTAATGTTCTATTTTGCTTTTGTATTGTGTTGGTTTTGCTGCCATGTACCAGCTGCATTCCAACTGCTTCAACTCTGTGTATCTGTGCATCCCCTCTAATCTGATTCATGTACACTGAGATATTATCGCTATTTTCACGAGATCTGAGAAAAACTGAACTACAAATAAATGTCCACCTAATTCCTTTTGTGTGACCACTAGTTTGTTAGCAATACAAAAGCTACTGTTGGGGCTGTATGGATTTACCTCAGAGCTGTGGAGGCTCAGACTCTGTTTAGTATTCAGCCTTTACTCTGAGCCCTCACTCTCCAAAGCAATTTCTAGAGCTTGAAACATCTTCAAGGTGTCATCCAGCTAATTTCCAGTGAATTGAAGATCTGACAGCAGGCAGCATGTGTGAGCGTGGATCAATAACAAGGCCTCTTCACCGGAGAGTGGGCCAGCCCACTGAACTGAACCCTGTCACCAATGTCATTGTCTGTTAGCATCAATTGGCTGAATGGTGTCAAATAACTTACAAGTCCATCATACTGTGATCCCCCTGCTGTATGTACACAGAAGAATATGTGAACACACACACATGAGCACACACACACGCACACACGCACACGCACAAACAAGATTAACCTTCAGATGTGCTGCCTAAGCTGTTTACCGTAGTTACCTCACTAGTAACCTTTTCACAACCATCCATGCCGCTCATTTTTCTCCACAATCCCTCGCTGCTCTCAGCTGTCAGCCAGTGTTTTTGGGACCTGGTTTCTTCAGATATTTATCCAAATCATGTCATTCTGCTCCGGCGCCAGACCTGGTAGTGGTGGATTCACGTATATTTGCCTGGCATTTGAGTCTGTGTGCAATCCTCAAAAATCAAAGGCTGAAGTTCAAAGATTTCTCCTCAATTCTTCATTTTTACAGTCCAGAATCACTTACAAGACACAGCGTATCCTAAAATATCCTTATGGTATTTCTAAATGTCAAAAAAGTTATTAGTATGCATGAGGTGAATGCATGTACTGCAGTCTATACTTCACACATGGTACAACACTGCATCATCTCTTTATTCAATTCTGCCATAATGATCCTTTTTCATCACTTTGAATGGGGGGGGTAGATAGCCTTGGGGGCCAAGGCGTGTCCCATGTTGGAGAACACGGTGCCGCAGTGGTTGCAGGTTCAAATCCAGCTCTGACCTGGTTCTGCATGTCATCTCTCAGGGGGAGCTGAGTGACATTATCAACGTGAGAGACATTTTACATGTAACTTAAAGTAATGCTCCTTGTTAATTCAAACTTCTAATTAATCCACTTTTGCTTTATTAAAATTGGAGCAATCAAAGTTTTACCACAGCAACGTTGAAGAGTGACTTTTTTCTGTTTGAGTAAAGTAATTTAACAACCAGGTGCAAGATGTTTGGTGTCTGATTTAATTGATATGTCAACACAGAGTTTGAATCTGAAAGTTAACTGCATGTTTTGCTATTGTATCAGTGTCTCTCTCAGTCTGCTCTCTGCTGATTGATGCATCCTGCAGACTAAGAAAAGACCCTGTAAGAGAGGGGCAGTCTACATTTATGCAAATTGCTTCATGGATATATAACATCTCCAGACACACTGACAGGGTCAGTCAGACTCTAATGTTGATAAATGTCACGTCCAAAAGCACCCATGTAGTCAAAGAGACATAAAGAATTAATTTTACTCACAGCTGCCAGCAGATGAATAAAAGTGAAAATGTCAATTTTTATGTCGGCCCTGAAGCCGAAACTGCTAAATTTGAGACCATGTTAGGACATGACCCAAGTTTCCCCAGCTCTGCCTTTTATTTGTAGTAGAATAAGTTTACTTTGGTGGACTGCAGAACATAAGATTGCAAGTGTTTATAAAATCCTTATAACTCTAAATAAGTCTTTGAACTCTGCCTGACTAACACTGATGCTACAGGTTGGACAGAGTATTTGAGTGTTCACTCCTTATCTTAACATGTCTGACAATATTATGAGAAATAAATGAATTTGTAGTGAAAAATATGTGTCATCCTTTAAACACCAAAAACAATATTGAAAACATATATGTTTAATGTTTGAAAACCTCTAATGTGATCCATCTGTAAAGGAAACATTTCTATGAGTGCTAAATTTATTTTTCATTCATTGCGTTGAGGTGAAGGCTGTATATCTCAACAGACATTCAGTGTTTACAGCAATAGTGCCATCATCCATTTACTGAGTGTAAAGTGTCAGCAACTCAAGGACACTTCTGTGTTTTAATGACTGTCAAACTACCAGTGAATTAGTAATCAACAAGACCTCACTCTTGTGCAGGTAACATATAGTCATGCTTGAGTACATCCACACATACTGATATTTTTAAAAACATACTTTTTCACCCTATTTAAAAAAAACAAAACAATAAAATTAAAAACTCACAATTGAAATGGTATTGAGTGTGATGTCTTATTTGCCTCCACGCCTTGGTACAATGAAGAAATGCGAGGTTCCCATCTCAACATCCATTAAAACTTAATGTGTTCACGCCACATACATATGAAGATGATTAACTTACTTAAACTGTACATGAAAGACCACTTGAGTGTTTTGTGTTTACTTGGTTGAATTACTCACTCTGTACTTGTACTTGGAGTAGATGCAGTTTGATGATGCGTAATTTCCCAGTCAAACTATGTTTCAGCTTATTTTTGTGACCGCAGGGTGCTCTGCTCTCTCACGATACTGGACAAATTTAAGAAATTGTCCTCCTAATCAGTCAAACACACACAGCCATATAGAAAAATAGGAGCCAGGTTAGAAACTACCACACTTACTCTTTAAGGCCTCATGACTATTTTGTTGTACTAAACCCTGACTAAGAAAAGCATTTTGAGATGGCAGTTAATGTGCAACGACTTCCTAACTTTCTATTAATAAGAAATAACTCGGGTTGTTGAGGGGGAAAAAAAAAGTTAATTGTTTAGTAATTAAAGAATATAATCATGCAGAATAAGGTGCTAATAAGTGAACAGCAGGGGGGGCTAATAAAGCGTTGTTGTTGTTGGGTTACTTTTGATTAAGAACATGTTAGACATAGGTATGATTATGAAGGAATTTTTCAGCATAAGCGCGCATGAATCATCATTTGAGTGTATGCGGTACTGTTGTGAGTTATCAAGTTAATATTTTAGTTATTGCTTTCAGAATCAGCCTCTTAAACACCAGATGAGCCGGCCTGTAAAACAAGAAAAGCTAACCTGTGCAGGAATTACGACCTCTGCTTGTGTGCTTGTCGGAGCTTGGGAACAATCTTGTTCTCCAGCCAATCGTTAGTTCTTTATGTCCTCATTTCTTTCTTCCTCTTTATGTCTCTATCCAACAGAGGCTCCCCTCCACACACACACACACATACACTCACACATACATACACACAAGAACTCACACAGAGCGAATAAAACAAAAGAGCACACTGGCCTTCATGCTGTGATCTATGCTAGCCTATCTACAAAGATGTATGAAGCCAAGTGGAGTCATAAAGACCTTTGAGAGATTGAGTGTGTGCCTTGGTTGACACAAACAGGGTTATAAAGGCAGAGGGGAGACCAGCACTGCACAACATCTCACTCTGCCTCCCTGAGCATGCTCTTCAACAACACTACATGCAGTAAAATTAAAAAAACTAATAACAATTTGCACCCATCATAACCTCTGTCCTCCGGCACGCACCAATAACTGCTCAGTTAAACCTGTCAGATTGGTAAATGAAACATATACCTGCAGGATGCACTTGGCTGTGGGCCATTGCACTTTTCTATTATGAAGTCAGAGACACAGTGAGGTGTCCCATGAAACATGTTTAGGTCTGTAGCTGCAGATTAGCAACAGCTGCAGGCAGGAGAGTGCCATTTGTTTCAGAGTCAACAAGATTTCATTCTGGCTCGTGTGTGTGTGTGTATTTTTTAGCTGAAGATGATGAGGATGAGAATGTATATTTTTATGTGGTAAACAATGTGTTGTGAATGATGTGAATATTTACCGAAGTTTATCTCTCAGTTTTGTTAACTGTCTAAAAACACATCTTTCCACATCTTTAAATTAGTGAATCAAAAAAAAGGAAAATAGTACATTGAAAAGGTGGCAAAAAAGAGCCTACTAACAGTTCTTTACTCTTAAAACAGAGCTCGGTTAAGTTAGCAATGCACCCTTTTATAAATTGATGATCTCTTTTGCAGATTCTTCATTCATTAAAATATGGGAGCTGTCCCCAGTGGTCTTGATTTTCAGCATAAAGTGTTCTTGTTTCTTTTTGTGGTATATTTAAAATCTAGCAAACATTTAACAATCATGTATCAGCAGACTTATGCAGGTAAAACAGTGTGGCAGAGGCAGCCAGTCAACAGAGTGCAAGGGCGCTGCCCCTTCAGTCTCCATGAGGGGAATGTCCAGTCCAGGGTGAAAATATTTGCTTCAAGCACATTTGCTCCTCTTCAATGTAGGAGGTAGGAGCTTCTTAGGGTGCAGTTGTAGCCAAACCACATCATTCACTACCAGCCAGCAGGTGGCAGTGAGTACTGTGGGGAAGTGGGTTAATGTTACATTATCATTTAGCAGTTATCCAAAGCAAAGTATTAAGAGCAAGAACAACACAAGCAAAGATCTAGACAAGAGGAAACAAGATCAGTAAAAGCCACAAAGGGCTTCAAGTCCATTTGGACGCAGGTACTACCAAGCAGTGTTAACAGCAGATAAAAGAGTGAGTTGTTCAACCTGAGGAAAAAAAGTGTAACATCATAAAGTCTGTGAAAACAATCCTATTTGAGAAAGATCTTTGCAGGACAAGATGAGAGTTAAAGAGCTTGGACCTTAAAATAAACAGCATCCCTTTGACAGCAGGAGAAATTAAAATCAGTTGTTTTCAGTAGCTGGTTTACCAAGATAGCTAAGCGAATGGGATTCAGAAATGTTATTGCTTGATTTTCCACACTGTGCAAGCACCAGCATGGATTCAGTATGACCGATTTTAAGCACTTCACAGAGATAGCCAGAAAGGCAGTTGGATTACTGACTCAGAACCGTTCATGATAGGGTACTAGAAGAACTACTGAGATGGTGGTAATACCACAAGCTGTACCATAAGGTCCCATAATGAAGTCCACACTCCAATATTGGTGAAACTGAAGCTCACTGTCTGAAGGTTTGGATGGATGAGGTGTGGAGTTTGACTTTGCTGAGCTCAGGAGAAGGACCCATGGGTGCTTGAAAGAGATGAATGGGGTAAAGTAGGAGGCTCGCATCAATCTGTCACTGATATGACATGAAGAGGAGAATAGTTCAACTGAGGACAACTGGTTCACAGGGAGTAAGGGGGAAAAAAGATTGTTAGACTGAAACAGATAAACCAGTTGATCCGTGAGAGGCAGAAATGAATAGACAGAGAATGACAGACAGACTTGATTTAAAAGGGAGGGGGAAAAGCAGCACACAATCTGGGTGCAAAGTGAGGTGTTGGGGTCCAGAGAGATTGGATTAAAGCTCTTGATCCTTTGTGCTGTTATGAGGGTGTCTGCTCTCATTCTCTCTGAAAACCAGGCACACCTGCAGAAAGGTATTGCCATTAGAATAATGGATTTTAGCCGTTCTTCTTAAAAATATGAGCCGATGTGTTTGACTTCTCTCTCACCATGGGCACATAAAACCACAGACAACAAACCTAGTTCAAAAATTATGCATTGATTACTCTTGAATACACTGAAACAATGCTTCTGCACAATTCTCCTCCAGAAACAATCTCAGGCTTTTCTAGTAAACAGATGTGTAAATTTCTGCATGCAGTGTGACTTTATTTATTATTTAAGTGCCAAGAGAACAAAGCCAGCTTCAGGCAGTGACTCCACACATATTGAGACCAACCTACAAGTTTTAATCCCATGACGATGTCCTGGTGTGTATTAAATACAGAATTCATTTGAATTAAGACTAGGCCATTTTGAGACTCTGGGTCCAGTGAAGCTCTGTGGGGCCACCAAGTATTAGAAGGGAATTTGTGGTGTGCACTGAAGGGATTACACAAATTAAACTTTTTTTTTTTTTCAAACAAAGTAACAAATAGATAAATCACTATTGACAGATGATTGATAGTTTTTTAAGTATTTTCTTTCAATATGATACTCTATGTAAGAGGTTATTTTAACTTTACATATTGTCATATTTCATATCCTCAGGCCCGGGCATGATATTTATGCTCCTGTTACTTTTTACCATCATTCTAAATATCACGTCACGTTGGGACCAACTCATCCTACAGTTACACCTCTGTGCCAGTATTTTAGGCAGTAACAGATGTTACAGGGTTGGATACATGTGAGATAGAAGAGCAGGCGGGGCGGAACAGCGCTGTGTGTGTATACCATAGACTGTATATAGAATGGATGCCATCTGCCTCCTCGCTGGGTGAAGCCACTCCAAGAACAGCACAATCTGGCGACAGGCTGCAGTATAGGTCATAAATCCCACCTCTGCCAGCAAAGCTTATGGAGCTGTGGACAAAATTGAGAAATTTATTACACAGAAATATGAATTTTTCTCCCCCCTGCTTGCGATGTTGACATGTAGTTACTGTAAGACTGGTTTGTGCTCAAGTCCTCTTTTTTCTGTACAGCTCCGTTTTTAAAGTTATTAGGGGGTTCATGTTTTCTATGATTGACACTTGATACAGCCTATGGGCGTACGAAGATTGAGTACCTCATTTTGAGCCGAGTGTCATCACAGCGACTCTCGGCGACCCTCCCGCCAAATGCGCACAATGCTACTGCACAATGTTGGTTTCAGGAAATGAAGAAAAAATATGGAATTACCAAGAGCTTTTTGGCTTAAAATCTGAATACTGGCGGAAGGCACAACCGAGTTGTCCATTGTATATACAGTCTATGGTGTATACCTGTCACGCCTCTGCAATGCTGTAATGCACTGTAAAAATCACACCGACACACTGATATCTTTTGGCAACTGCGCAATTCATTGAGATTTAAGAAAGTCCAGAAGATGAACAAATGTAAGTGGATGTAGGATAAAAATTTGAGTACATCTCACCCTCCCATGATGATTTGTGTCTGTAACA
Source organism: Xyrichtys novacula (assembly GCA_962446985.1). Classification (NCBI taxonomy): domain Eukaryota; kingdom Metazoa; phylum Chordata; class Actinopteri; order Labriformes; family Labridae; genus Xyrichtys; species Xyrichtys novacula. Next base: position 15,523,722 of record OY660874.1, on the reverse strand, counting down.
GTACCTCATGTCTTCTCTGTGATATATCTGAGCTCTCCATACCCTATGGTCCCTTATTTCTGTTGCTGCTTCCAAAATATACTTTTCTTATTTTCCTTGGCAGAGGCAAACTGGAGGAAGCATCTTTGCACTAAAAGCTGAATATATAAAATAAATGACTAGACCTACAGGGCATCGAGTTCCCCACAAAATGCAGATTGTTGGCTTATGCAAATATGCTGTTTATGGGAGTCATTTCGAGGGGATGGAGTTGCTTTTTTAATTTATTTTTTACCCTCTGAAAGCTTACATTATCTCGCTCTCCTTGCCTCTCTCTTCTCCCTCCTGATTCTCCCACTCCCCTTTTTTCCTGTCACCCCCCTCTTCCTTGTTCCTTGTTCCTTTTTCACCTCTTCTCTCTGCTCCAAGTATTCCCTATTTCACACCCTGCAGAGCGAGTCAGCGTCTGCCTCATCTGAACAGGAAGATACACTTTGTTCTTAGCAAACGCTTTACTTCTCACCTGTAGATCACCTGTAGCTGCAAACATTCTCACGTTTTCTATTACCAGCTCCACCAGGAGTCACGAATAAAGGAAGATTTCTTTTTGGAGGAATGAAACCTGACCTGCTGTGAATGGAGATGTTGGGAGCTCAGTATTCACCTGGATTTAGTTGGAAATAAGAAAAATCATTACACTATATGCAAAGCTCATAGCAATAATGATCACAAAATAAATGACCCTCAACTGCCTGAATCAGCATGGAAATTTGCAGTCACTAGTTGAATTTTGATAAGTTTATTCATGATTTTATATATTGAATAAAAAAAAATGAAATGGCTGTAGAAACATGATTGAAAGGGCAACACAATGAATCCCAGTTCTCAGATTGAACCTGCGTGCTCTGTCTGTAAAAACCTTTGCTGTTCACCAGACCAAGCTCTCCCTCCTGTTTCTGTTTATCTTAAATGAAAATATAGTCAATATGAAAATTGAAGTAAATATAAAATTGAAGATTGTGTTGTGACTTAAACTGTTCTCACAAAGGCCTAGTTGATCAGAATAATTATTATATCAGCCATAATTGTGCATGCCCAACAGCAGATGAAACAATTAAGTAAAGATAGTATGAAAGACAGACTGAAAAAAGTAAACTTTCACATTGCCACTTTTGTTCTATTACTTTTGAAGGCTGTAAATTGGCAGTGTTTATATGATATAACTGCTCGAAATGCACTTAAAGATATATGTATATTAAATGATAAAAAATTTCTTTGATAAAATATTTGCTTTGACAGAACAGCCTTTAATGAGCATGATTTATTAACAGTGAACATGTCCTCACATAAACACTTCCCAGTTCCATCCATGAAATTAAAACTCCTCTGAATAGTTTATGAACTTTAAAATGAGTTTTGAAATATTTTGCAGAGTTTAGTGTCAATATATATTTTAAATGAACTGTTTTTGATGTCCCTGCACTACCAGACCTGCTTCACTTAGACTTAGACTTATCCTGAAATAAATTTTAAGAAGTTGATCATAAACGTTGACATTTCAACCTATTAAATTACTCATGTGGTTGTAACGACACATTTTACAGCATGTGCCCCAGAGATACACAAGACACCTGCAAAATTTTAATCCTTTCTTCTAGCTAGCTAATATTTTACAGGGAAAGGTTTGTCGTCACCTAACAGATTTAAAATATGATAAAAGAGAAAGAATCAAACCTGTAACCTGCAGCTAAATGTAGACGACTTCTCCTTCTGCAGCAACGTCCACAAAGACATTGTCTTGACCTCATTATCTGAAGCTGTAAATCACCACACAGTGTCTCCGTAGACAGAGCCTACCGCAGATCAATACACCACAATCAGCCGTGCCGACCCTGACATGGGAATCATCCGGAGTGACTGCTTGCACCAGTGGATGACCAGCTAAATATTAACCTAAATGTCTGATTGATTGTTTATCTGAGGAATCATCATAATAATATTTGATTAAAAGAGGCTGAAAATTACACTGTATTCAGAGACTGTGAGAGAGTAAATGGAAGGATTGCTGAAATAGGGAAATCTTGTCTTGTTTTGTTTAAATAAAAAAAAAATCTGATACATGATATGAAATATTTATATGATATTTTTCTTACACATTAGTGTTTCATTTTTAATACTAACCTAACGTGCACACCAGAGTAAAATGTAACCGAACATTTTTAATACAAATCCCCAAGGTGATGTGGTTACTTATTTATTTATTTATTTATTTATTTATTTATTTATTTATTTACTTACTTACTTACTTACTTACTTACTTACTTACTTACTTACTTACTTACTTACTTACTTACTTACTTAATTACTTATTTTTTCATTTACTTACTTACTTATTTATTTACCTAATTACTTATTTATTTATTTATTATTTATTTACTTGCTTACTTTCTAACTTACTTGCTTGCTTACTTATTTACTTAGTAATTTATTCATTTATTTATTTATTCATTATGATTTTTGATTCGTCAGCATAACCTGTGGTGTAATTGTGGAGGTAACTAAAATGATGATTATTCCAGGGATGTAAAACTTTGAAACATATGGAGTACCCCCACCCTGATAAGTATCACACAAGCTCCAAAGTGGAGGACCGACATGCACAGTATGAGAGTTAAAGGAGGTTGTTACAATCCAATAAACAGAGTGAAAATGTCATGAATGCACATTACTTCTACGATGCATTGTGTTTTCTTCTCAGGGGGATGTTTCTACATCTGTTTTATTTGCTTTACTTTGTTTTTAAGAATTAAATGAATTTCCCTCGCTCTATTGGCAATGCTATGAAGCCACATCTTCAAGCATCAGCGATAATCAATAATAAACAATAAGGTGAAAGATCAAAGGTCAACAGGTCAATAACTAGGTTTCCAATTACTCTCAGATTCATTGTGTCTCTGCGTTTCAAAGTGAGCTCTCTTAATGAAGCCATCGAGCCATTAAGCAGCCATAAATCCACCTTTGAGGAGCTGATTTCCATGGAAAGAGCGTTTTGTCTCGTTCATTACTGCCATTTCTGCCTTTCCTCGCTGGGGAAGCATCACGAGACTGCAGCTGAGCATCCGCAGAGTGGCACTGAGGATCGATTTGATGATGTTTGAATTGTGACTGGGTTGTTTACAAGCTGTTTGTTTTCACAGCAAAGTGGAGAAGAGTGATGCATCAGAAGCTGTCAGTTGTGACCTAAAAAAGGACGTTAAAAGCGAACACCAGGGAGCGGGAGAGGAGAGAAAAGATCCCAACAGTCTGCTAAATGAAACAGATTTGAATTCATGAATAAAACAAACGTCACGGCTTTAGTTATTAATGCAACATTTAGGATTTGTGGGACATCATTACATGCAGAACATTATCTTGAGCTATAAATAACTTTAGAGTACTTTTTCAATTTCTGTAGTCACTCAGTGTATTTTTATGACAATACTTCAACATCAGCCTGTTGTTTTCTGACTTGTAACAGGTATTCATTGATAATTTTACTCATTATTCAAACAGTGATTATCCCAGTCATCCTCAAGCTTACAGAGTGTGCTTTTCATTTGAACAGTTCAAGGTATTCAATGATGATACCAAACCCACATAACACTCTTAAAACTAACCACAGGTAGCAGATAGTAAATATCTTGCAGCATGTTGTTGTTTGGTCGTATCTGATCCAGAGAACCGAGGTAATGTAGGAGCTGTCTGGTCAAACTGGCTTATAACCACTTTAGGAGTGCTCTTCATAACCAGCACGGGCATATGGATAATTATCAGACTGAATGTGCTCACTCTGCCACTGTCAGCCATACCCAGAAGACAAGTAGACCTTTATTTTTAAACCGGCAGACTCTGTTTCTGTGATTATCCGTAAAAAAATAGATAGTGTGCTCAATTCAGAATGTTTTACTGTCTTTAAACTAGAAGTTGAGTCAAAATTTAAAGTCTTTAAAGTAAAATTCAGGAATAATAATATCACTAGGGTGTTTATTTACACGTGAGACTGATATAAATGCAACATTTGCTTCCACAGTGTAAAAGCCTCTGACAGTAAGTCCACCATCATGTTGTAAACATAACACTGTGGTTTTCTCAGCGTGCTTATAATGCCATGTCCTGCCTCCTGAGACAACCCTAGGAACGCTGTCTGGTAACCATCAATGACAGAATTTCGAGAATGATTCACAACCTGTGACCTAAACTAAACTCAAACTAATGCAACTAGTCAACTCATTTGCCTGCTAACTACAATCAAGCTCTGTGCACTGAGAAGATACCAGAGGTTTTTATTACACCCTGTAAAGACCTATGACCAGCAACATGAAACTGGAGTCACCATTATGTAGCTTTGAAAAAAGGAAGGATGGATGCAAATGTAAGCTGTTTCTTTTTAGAACAGTGCTGCATGTAGTCATCGTCAGGGTAATGACACAGGCATGCAATCTCAATTCAGTTTGGCCTTACTGTGGAGTCAGCATAGAGTGTTATATGATGGTTGGACCTCCAGAGTGACACACGTTTGTGTAACCATCACTCCCTATTTCATTTCTAATGAGTAGGAACTATTGTCAGATGATCTGCAGCAAAGACCTATGCTTGCAAGGCACACATATAGCAATATAGTTTTACTGGTTACAAACAATGCTCAGATTATAAATGCAGACAGCACAATGATGGATGACCTGAGTATGTCTGTTATTATGCATATTACTAAATCAATATCAAAGCCCTTTGATCAATATTGAATTGGATTGATATGGAATTAAATTGTGAAATATGGAAATAGAATTGAATTATGAGGTTACAGTAATTTCAGAGTATCTAAGAGATATCATTTCAAAGGTCAGGAGCTTTTTTCTTTCTTTTAAAGATCACAGATTTTAAGTTTGAATCTGCGACAGTGAAATGTGTGAAGTGCTGAACTGCAGCTTGACATGAAACAATCAGTTTAGCCTCTTCCTCCTCTGTTCTCTTCAGATCTCCCTCAGTGCTGCACCACCTGTGTGTACAAAAGGGAACCAGTGACATGACCGCTACATGCTAGCAGTGAAAACATTTTCCCTGATGGAAGGGGTTATTTATCCCCCAACCATGACCTGCCACATGTCAGGGTTAAAGGGTTAATGCCACATCATAACTCAGTACAGTCTTAGGTGCTGAAAACAGTCTGTAAAAGCCAAAAGAGACCGAGGCAGTGGGGACACGTTATTGTAAAGTTAGGGTTAGGGTTCGAGTTAGGTTTTTAAAATTGTAAAGCTTACAATTTATTAATGGTCTATATGCTATTTATTTATGATGATTCAACATTAATAAACTATCTGCTTACCATTTATAAAAGGTCTATTTACCGTTTAGAAGTTATGGTTATTGTAAAGTGTTACCAAACCACCTTTAGGAGTTCCTGCTTTTACCCAGGAACAGACAAACTTTGGATTGTACGGTGTCTTTGAACAACCGGACTTTGGATTGTGCGGTATTTTATTTATTCCCGATACTTGGTTGGAATTGGTTACAAGCATTTTTTTCCTCTGGACAAAATCCCAACCATCCTCTCAATTTTAATAATTGTCTTGTTCTATTTTTGTTGTTCATTTTGTTAAAATATTATTTGAATAGAAAACATAAAAAACATATCTTGGTCTGTTGTATCATTCACACACACCTCAGGCTCCTTAAGGATCAGAATTTCTGATGCAAATATACATGGCCCAAATGAGTGTTACAGTAGCATGAGGACACCTTCAAGAGGACAGAAAATGGAAAAGAAAGAAAGACAGACAAGCAACATCACTGATAAAACAGACGTTAGGAATCAGGAGGACTGTGAGACAGTTAATAAGAACCACAAAATCACAAGTGATTGAATTGGAGAAAAGTAACACCAAAACAACGAAGAGGCAAAACAATCAAGCTCCTTCTCTCAAATGACACTAACCCACCACTGCCAAGCAGCTGACGAGACATTTCAGGGAGAAGAAGGGAGCACTGATTACAAATCAGCGAGCATGTAAAATGAAGCTTTGGACACTGTCTTCTGTTTGTTTGTTTGTTTGTTGGGACCCCTGGGACCAGGGGGGTTCTGTAAAAACGTGATAACTTTTAGCACCCATGATGCACCACTTGAGAAATGAAAGCACTGGATTTAATCAGGCTCATGTATGTGGGAAAGGATAATATTTTCCAGAAAGATCAGTCGATTAGATTATCTGTGTAAACAGCCTTTAAATCTAATATATGGAGACCTCACTGTGCAACTTTCAGAACTTTCAGGGTCTGCTAATCTTATCTTGATACCACAGAAAACCTTTGGAGGTGCAGTAGAGATTATCATGCCAGGACTGTGTTCAAGAGGAGTCCACTCAATATGCAGGTGATCACAACGTCATAGATTATGGGATTACATGTATTTTTTAAATTGTTTTTGTTGCACCAGGGTCCCCCTCACACCAGAACCCTAAACTCTGCTGCTGCCGCTGGCAAGATACTGAATTCATCAGAAAAGTGAGAGAAGACATAAGCAAAGCAAAAGAAAGGTTAGAGAGGAGCGCCTGGAACAACTTTCAAAGAGCAGAATGATTCATCCAAGAAGCGTGTGAGACTGTGGGCAGAGATGCTGACAGGCTGGCAGATAAATTGCAGGGCGAGCAGGTTGGCAGAGGCTGTGAGCGTGTCCAAAGCTTTCAGGAGGAGCCACAAGGAGAGGCTGGCAGACCTCAAGAAACTGGATGAACCTTTGACAGCCACTACAAGAAAAAAGCTGCTCTTTCTGATGCTCATCTGTACATCTTGTGCTTGTTAATACTGCTACATGATAAGCTTTGGCTCAAGTATAGGAGCTGCTTCACCAAGAGACGTAATACAGGTCTGTGGACATATAAATTGAGGCTGTGAATGCAAAAAAAACCCACATCCCATAAGTTTGGGTGTTAACAGTTTTATAAAGTCTTAGAAAGTGCTCGAAGAATCTTTTGGATGCCTTGTAAATTAAAACAGATTTTTGGCCAATCTAGAAACCAGCAGGTGGAGGTGAAGTTTAGTGTATAGTCTCCCCACCTGGCATGCCATGTGCCCATCTTTCAGTCTAATCAGCCTAGTTTGATAACTCTTGATAATAACAAGATCATCTGAGTAAGTTGCCTTAATCAGCATTAGTATCATCAGTTATCCTGATTCCTGACATATTTGATTTCCCCTTAAAAATAAGATTTTTAATAAAGGTTAAAGCTCCTTTAGGTTTAGTTAAACTTTAGCACCCACTGTTGATTAAGTAGTTTTTGTTTATCTTGTCTTTCTTGAGACACATCTTTGTTCACCCCCTTGATTTTTGATGGTAAAATATAAAATACCCATTTATTCTCATTTCTGTAGAAAATAAAAAAATACAGGGTTATTTCTTTGGCTGCCAGGCTGTATTCTAAGAGGATTCTTTGCCCTTTGGAGCTAGACTCAATTGGACACTTGAGGAAATGAACATTTCTGGATAAGTTTTCAAAAAGTCCTGAGATTTTGAACCACCCAGAAACTACTTTAGGAGCTGGCGAGAAATGTTCCAGATAGTTAAACTCAGCTTTTTTGCATTTACACATGCAGCTCTCCTGGGCACTTAAAGGGATATTCCGGCGTAAAATTAATTTAGGGTCAAACACGCGGTAACACCGAGTTAGACACCCCCTCAAGAGATGACTGTTGCCGACCGCTTGCTTCTTTAGTTATACCAACTTCACCAAATTTCTTCATGGAAATACAATCAGACCGAGACACTAAGGCAGAAGAACTACCGTGTCTGCAGTGCAAAATGATTAATGTGGTGATTATTACTACAAGGAAATGATAAAGTAATGATCATAAATATTCTTCCTTGAGCTGCGTCACCCCGCTGCAGTCGATGATGGACTGGTTGAAGTCTCGCTAAAAACAAGCGGCTGCTGGAAGAGAGTAAGTGAGTTGTGTTTAGTCTCTTTGCTAAAGAAATTAGGCAAAGTTAAAAAAGCTGTAGGGTGGCGTTTGGTTGAGGTTTATGTGTGGCTCCTGAGACTGCTGTGTATTGCTATCCAGTGGTCGTTACTAAAGTTGGTATAACTAGAGAAACAAGCGGTCGGCAACAGTCATCCATAGATGGGGTGTCTAACTCAGTGTTATGGTGTGTTTAACCCTAACTTTATTTTACGCCGGAATATCCCTTTAAATGATCATGACTATATTCTTCAACAGTAGATTGTTGAAGCCCATCTAAGTGTGAGAGAGAGTGTGCGCATTTGCTTTTATGAACGTGTCTGTCTTCTGTCATTAATTTTAGCTGAGAGCTTACTTGTGGCGTAGTGTTTTGTCTGAGGCTGTCTAGAGTTCATCTGGTGGGAACGCTGTTTGGGAGTCAAACACTGCTGTTGAAACCACTTGTTTTCAACACCTCACTGTTTTGGCCTGAGGCTGCAGAGACAGAGAGAGAGAAAAGAGAGAGAAAACAGGCCCTACTGGAGAGGGAAAAAGGAGAAAACTGAGGGATGAGAAGTGAGCCAAGAAGAAAAAAGAAAAATTTGACCTTTACCATTCAGTGAAAGTCTTGTTTTTCACACTTTTGCCAAGATTCTGCAATGTGTTTCATAAAAAAGCACAAGACACAAAAAGATCAATGCCCAGAGGACACAATGAAAACAAATTGTTGTGAAAATTGTTCTCTTAACTAGTCTTGTTTCTCTTCATCTGACTAACTCTCATACCCTCAATCCTGCCCTCTTGGTTACACACACAAAAATCACAAGCTCTCACCAATCACAGAACACATACAGCTGCTAACCTCCAGCGTCTGTGAGGGAAGGGATGTAGTCCTGGGTTGCCATGGTAACTTAGAGGCAAGCAGCTAGACCGTGCCTTCAGCTGGACCTCGGCCGAAAAAGATGCATGGGTGTATTCCCTCGAGGCTGGGCTTTTCATGGCCAAAGCAAAGGCAATAAATCTTCTCATGTCCTTTCAGAATGTAAAAAATCAATTAGATATATTGTCAGCCTGTGCTGCGCGATGCTACTGTGTATCTCAATTTACTATAAATCAATGCAGACATGCATGTGGAACTATTAGAAAATAAAACAATATCACCATGTAGACTCCTATTAGGTAGATTTCACTAAAGTCAGGTCTTATAAGGAAAATTACACAAAGAAATGTGTGCCCTGGAGACACAGCACCAGATTTTTCAGGCTTGATATTCAATTATGGAGCAACACTGACATTTTGTTGTGCGATTTTCACGTGTGTCATGCCTCATAGTCTCCCCCAAATGGTTCCTGTGACATTTGTGTTAGCGTTTCTCCTGCGCATCTCTGAAGAAACAGTGCCAGAGGTTTTTTTTTTTATTCTTCTCTGCTAAGTTGCAGGATTTAGTCAGATCCTTGTTTTAGAAACCTCCCTTTTCTAAGGCTTAACAATGGAAGTAAACCTTATAGGTGTAGTGTGCATTTAGCAGAACAGACTTGTGGAAATAAAATATAACATTTATGTGTTTGTTGAAACTGGTGTATGATGATGAACTATTTCACATCTTGTATTTGATCATAGCCTGCAGATCGAACAAATCACTCCTGCTTTTATACAACATACTTTATAGCATCAAGACTCAGGATTATATTTGATTATGATTCAGAACAATGGCTCTGACTTTTGAGCCCTGCAGTCATTAACAAACAGCCTCTCTTGTCATGGTTGTTCTGCCCCTTGACCTTTTACCCCCAATGTTGACTGGATCTAAAACAGTTCCACAACAGAACAGCTGTGATTTTCGATGTCTGCTGAATCCTACCGGATGCGTTTGTGAGGTGAATTTCGTGGCTGATTTTGGACAGTGCAAATCACGAGAACTCACGAGAAATCCCAAGAACCCGTGGATTCACATGCAATCGCGCCACATAACCATTTAAGCAGTAGATTGTGTCCTTCCATTAGAGGAAATCCACCTCTATACTTCTAGAATCATCATCTCTTCATCCATGATGTCAATGTGGTGACATGCTGTCTGAAAACCTTTTACTTGTCGTCCCCGCCCGTTTGCATGGTGTGAAATTCGATCTGCCTGAAACACGTAGTGTTTTATCTTGAAAAGAAGTGGGATGTTTTATTTTGTATCTGTGCCCGACTTCCTTTCCAGCACCGGCTAGAACTCTGGCGATCAGCTGCGGTGTCTCCTGATCCACAGCTGAGTGGAAAGAAGGCGGTGGGAAGTTGACACATTAACTTGAATGGAAACGATCAGCTGCGATTTGCACATACGGCCTTTTCGCAGCCATTCCAGATGCAGTGGAAATTGGGTGTTGGACACACAAAATTTCCTGCTCTTCTCCCCCCACCAGCCTGATAGTTTGTATCACTGTTGCACGTGTTGGGGATCCACCTTTTACTTAAGAGGAAGCCTCCACTTCCTCTATTCCTGCAACTACCATCAAGGCATCATTTTTCACACCCTTTTTTTCTACAGTAGCACAAAAGCGACAAACTATAAACACAGATGTTTTAGATGCAGTAAGTGGAGGAGTACTGGAGTAAAAGGAGAAGACTGGAGTTGTGTGCAAAAGGTTTTGCATTGATTATTTTTATTTTTTCATTTTTTGTACAAACACTGACGATGGAAGATCATGCTTATTGTGCATCACGGCAGCTTCTTGTCTTTGAAGGCCACCATTGCTTCACCAGTATGAGGGAACTTTTCTAACTAGAATCTGGCTGACAATATTCCCATTTCTACACACTGTGCTGCTAAATTGTTTTTCTGCAAATATGAGACAAATTCAGTGTGTATTGTTGTTTCTATTAAAGCAGCTGTAAGGAACTGTTGACTTATGTTGATTTTGGTGCCCCCTGTAGACAGTGATGCCTGTTGTGCATTGTCCTGTACATGAGTAGATCTTTTAGAGAGCAAGTTCATTCTGCTGTCTTTTCACAATGTAATGTATGACTCACTGTTAGTATTTGTTGGGTCAAAGGTCTAAAAAGGAGGTATTGGGTAGTAGACACATTAAAATTGGGAAAGCTTGATTTTATTTTACTGTACACTCAGACAGATTTTTAGATGATCCTTTTGGGCTAACTTTAGGAGACCTTGGACAAAAAAAAAAAGTATCTGATGCATAACTTCGATTAATTACAGCTCACTGACTTCCTAAAGTCAGCTTTTATTTATCATTCAGTCAGTGTTCACCTGCCCTTTTAAGACCACTTAAATATCCCTAATGTGGACTGCAGTGATTCATACTTGAATAAAGCTGCTGTCTGAATGGAAAGAGGGTCATGTTTATTCATCTGAATGATGACGTGTCATGGTGGGCAGAGAGAGCTGTGGGAGAGAAGTCTGTCAGAACTTTGAAGGACATATTTCTGGTTTGAAACTCCTGAAAAACAAGAAAATGTTTCAATATTTTCTCGCAAATACTGGTGTCAAAAAGTGAAGCCACCGAGTGCAAGGTGCTGCAGTTCTTTTCGTGTCCACTTGAGGCTGTCTGCAAAAGCCAAATAATTCATTTTATTAGCGAAATGACATATCTATCTATCTATCTATCTATCTATCTATCTATCTATCTATCTATGTTAATGTGTTTACAGTGTGGTATGAAAAACATTGATAGTCTGTACGGCTCATGCCTTTATTTGTTCACACAGTAGATTTTTTTTCTTTTTTTTTTAATAACTCCTTTGTTTAAAAGATATAAAGGCTAAAAGTTAAGAATAGATTTGCATATTTGGAGTCACAAACCATTTTAATTGATGACCATTGATGACAGGACTTATATGCGCTAGCACCCCCAAAGCCTGTGAGCCCAGGACAGTTATAAAGCAAATGGGACAGCGCACAGCAACCCCAGGCATTGAATGTTTTTATAAGTACAGTGGTAACAACAGAGCAGAAAACACAACAGACAAGCATCCAGTGAGCAAAGAAATAATCAAAAGCATGACACAGGACTTCCCTGAAACAGCCGAGCAGCCACAGAGCAATCATTTAGATCTGTTCTGAAACATATGGGCACAGGGCGAGCGACCAAATGAAGAAAGGAGTTTTCTGTAACAGACAAAGCGGGCAGGCAGACATGTGACTTTTTAAAAACAGATGGGGACCAAGACTGCAAGCATTGGACTTTCTGTTAAAGAACTTTCTCACTATTTAGCAAAACATTAGAAGGCAAGTATCTTCTTTTCAGATGCAATGATTGCATCAGTCCTAAGATGCAATTTTAATAGAAAATGTACTTAAGATGTTTCTGTATTCTCAGCAAATATGCCAAAATGTTGAGCTTCATGTGCTCTGTGTGGTGTATGGCATTTTAAGTTGGCAGTGTGGGACTGTAGGACTGAAAGACCTCAATGTACGAGTCGAAAAAAAGCTCCAAAAATACTAAGCAAGTAGCAAAGCAAAGAGGTTTTTGGAGAGAAGTATGAACTGGCAAAAAATAATGATTGGACTCTCAGTACATGGAAGTGTAGCTGATGAGTCAAGTGGAGACACGTAAGCAGGTGGGTGTAGATCGTGCAGGTAACTTCAAGACAGCTGAAAAAGAAATAAGGATTTCGTAGGAGATGGAGAAAGAAAGGAAAGTCCAAGGGCCTCTGGAGGAAAAGGGGGAGTAAAAAAAGGGGGAAGGACATATCCTTGGAATAGCTAGAGACAGGGGAAAGGAGAACATAGTGAGCAGACTTTAAAAAAGATTTAATTAAAAAAAAAAAACAACACGATTCCAACAAGAAGCCAAACAAACAGGTGACTGATTGTTCTCTCCTGATCTTTGCCATCCTGTATTGGTATCTCCCCATCCACTCTTTCATATCTCACCTCCACTGTCACTCCCACCTCCACACCCGCCTCTCTTAAGTGAGGTGTGAACGAGACACTTCTGCTTTGGTGACACTAGCGCTTCACATCTCCAACACAGCGGAAGACTAAAGTTGAGACATTTGCAGCTGCAGTCTGTGAAAAGAGCCCCAGCTGGCCGACTGCACAACACTGAGACACAATAAGCCGGATGGGAAATTACATTACAACAGCTAAGTTGTGCTAAATTTAGCACTGGGGTGTAGTATCTGATTTGCAGTCTCCTAATGTTGTGTTAAGGATTCTGCACAGAGCTGTGTGACTCAAACAAGGTCACCACATTCATCTGAAACAGAAATTTAAGAGGACAAACTATCAGTTATCCATGACCCTCATGGAGATATGTCGATTTCCTTTCATCAGTAGGACTCTCACACCAAGGTCAGACAGCACAATGTTTTTGTCTGTTATGATGATGGCTGTGTCCGATCAGGTGATCACGAAGCCATAAATATGGAGATGTGTGTCATTACAGCCAATGTACTGACATTGGTGAAAAACAAAAAAGGCACTTTGTGAAGGATGCTTGGGCATCAACGTGTAGTCCGTCACGTCTGCTGGTTTCATAAACAACACGGTAGCACTAGAAGGAAGAGAGGTGGGCCATCTGCCTCCTCGCTGGGTAAAGCCACCACAAGAACAGCACCCTCTGGTGACGGGCTGCAGTACAGGTCATAAATCCCACCTCCTCCAGCAATCCCTGGATTCAGTGGAATCTGAATATCAAATGTAAAAACTATTTGTGCCCTTTTTGGTGCCTTAGACGTCCCCAGACTTCTCCTTTTATTACCACATACACAGAAAAAAAGGACAACAGTGTGGAGGGAAGACTGTGATATGTGACCTTGGTTTGTGTTCACACCCTCATGTTTTATTCATGCGATTACATCTAACCCTGGTAGTCATTAACAAGAGCTCTTAATTAGCAACCTGAAGACGTCTGAAAAGAGTCTAGTCAATTAGCACACAGAGCTGAGCTTCACAAAGTGCTGAGGCCGGCAGAAGGAAAGTCCCCGCTCCCTTGAATTCAGTGTCTTTGTAAAATGCAGTATGTGGTCCTCCTCACACCGTATGTTATCACACTGACCTCAGTGTTGTTTGACTGCAGAGCCACTGATAAGGATGGAGGCTTGGACAACTCAAACTCTGATAACGTCAGCTTAGAGGATGGTGCTCAGACTGTTGGCGAATACATAACAGCGATATAGTGTTGTTGTTTTTTCTTTTCCTTTTTTGGCATTTGATAAATGACTACACACGTAACTAACCGGTAAACATGGTTATATTAGCCACAAATATTTTAAACTAACTCTTAAAATAAAAATAGTTATATGGATATGATATGGAGTTCAGAAAAAGTTATATCTATAACAGGAGCAATGGTTAACTTTGTTACTCTGTAAACATAACTATCACTAGTCAGTAACGAAGGTGCCATTTTATATAGGTGATATGTAATCATTTAGGAGGATGTTAACATTGCTTGGCTTCAGTCAAGCTCATAAGTCTGCCTGTAGTGTCTGCAGACCTAATGTGTTTGTTGCAGAATACCATTAATTGGCCAGTAAGTGGCTTTCTAAACATATGTATCTGTATTCTTAAAATGTAAAGCCCATAAACAAAGATGTGAAAAGGTGCTAACATTTAGGTAAAAGGAGAAAGTCATGCCAGAGTTAAAAGGTGTTTCATTCATGAAGCCATCCAGCAGTTACAGAATAAAAATTGATTTTTACCCTGAATCAAAAGTGGCATCTCATTTATCTAAAAGCCAAAGATCCTTGATTTTCTTCATCTGAACAAAAAAAAAAACTGTCTATATGAGTTGTGTGGTTTGGATGAAGTGGAAATCGAGTCTCATCTCTTCCTGCACCGTCCAAATATGATGACATTTAAGAGTTATTGTTTCATGAAGTTGCTGAAGTTGCTGAAAGCCTGAAATAATGAGGTGACCTAAGGAGCAAAAACTGGATTGGCTGTTTAGATTTGATGTGTTTGAATTTGCTTATTTTGTCTTAGAAGCTGAGAAAAGAAGACAATAAAGCCTCTTAAAGTAGTGACTGTCAATGTATCACTGCTTTGTTGAATTTTCTTTTCATGTTCAGGATTCAGATTGACCTGTTATGTGCTCTTAACCTGGACTGCATGTATACAGGGTGTCATGTAAGCCTATGTGGACTGAGCATATAAATATATGTGACAGAATAATAGAATAAAAACTTCAAACCATCATCTGACACAGAGGAGAAAATGTTAAAACCTTCTGCATTTAGAGGCAATTCACTTATAAATCTGAATTATTCTCTGCTAACAAGCTAAGAGCTCATCACTTGTTGCATGTGTGAAGTTTGACACGTACTCTCTGTTTGTTGCCATGGTGACCCCTGCATAGTCTTCCTCTCAACTCTGTGTTTTCCCCTCACAGTGTGAAATGACAGGTGTGAGGTACCTGCTAGTGTAGTGTTGCTGCTGTACATTGAGTGTTTTTGGATGGATGAAGAGTGGAGGTACCCCTGCAGTAAAATCAAGTTAAAACTGTTTTCATGTAACAACTTTTGGTCTCCATTAACCCGTAGATTTCTATAGGCACATAGATATTTCAGAGCTCAAATCAAATAAATAATTCAGTCTCTGCTGTTGGACGTGTTTGTTCAAACTGAGAGTGTCTGGGAGGTCTTTATTTGGCCAAACAACCACAGTACTGACTGTACTGACATTAGCTGTAAGCCAGCTCAACCTTTGCTCTGCCTGTGTGGGAGTTTGTTTGACAGCTCTCATCGCACAACTCAACAAGAACTTCAGGCCTTTCACTGTTCTTAGTCCAGTCTCTCACATTTTTCATATCTTTACATTGAATGCTAATTTATTACCTGAGCTGATAGTTTGAACTCACATGAACACAGTTTAGAATTTCTTTTCTGTTTTTTTTTTTCACCTTTTAAGAAATTCTTCTCTTTTTTTAGTCCGGTACACACTTCAACTCTGCAACAGCACTAGAATGCTACACTTCTGTACATACACATTGCACCCCAGAGTGATATTGGTGTCCCTGAAAGTAATCACACACTGCCTCACACCATAGCAAAAGCACAAGGGGGCTGGCTTGTTAACACATGGTAAGAGTGCCTTGTACACACATCAGGACAGGCATGTACAAACTGCTTTTCTGTGCTTCTGGGTCTGACGCCACACAAACACAAAGCCTCAGTTAATACCGCTGAGGGAGGATCAGGGAGGTAGTAACTTCACCCCGTCATTGTTTCTACCTGTGTTACACACATAAGCCAAGGCATCACCATCTGTTGGTTTTATTTCCAGATTTCTCCCCATTTAAGGATTTCTCAGCTTAAAATTCACCTTCACCAGATCCTGCCGTCTACAGCCCATCCAAGCATCTGTGTATCTCCTTAGTGTTCAGTGCCTGTATGAAGGATGTGGGGGAGAAAACATGATGCCACCGGATATGAACATAACCACTGGTGTAAAGGCTCATTTCAAAAAATGGCAAAAAAAAAAAAAAACCTACATGGAAGTTTTAGAGGATTTTAGCTGTGTTACTGTCTCCATACACTAAGCATGAGTAAAATCATTTGCACGAATGAATTACATGTTAAGTCAATGCAAAGATACGATTAGATGCTTCTACTACTCTGGTGGCTCGAATGGCGCAAATTGGGTGTGAGCTGAAAATGTCTCAACTTGAGTGGATATTCACGTACCAAAAACTAATCAGCATGAAGGTTGGCAGGTGACGTATGAAAATGGACAGTTGTTCACTGGTATCTATGGAGGACAAACTGATTGTGTTGATGTGTGGGTGCCCCGAATTATATGATACCTTTCTTTCACTTACCAAAACTGGAATAAAAAAGGAGCTCGCCTGGAGGCAAGTGAGTGAGGAGGTCGGATTACTATCACTTGATCCCACCAGTTGAATTGGCAGGGATTACCTTTGAAATTACCATTGACACGCGAATGAAGGGAGTAAATACTGTTCATTCACGTGTCTAGATTTGCCAGATTAAGCGAGTAGATGATAGGTGTGAGCGCTCCATTAGAAAAAAAATGACAGCTTGTTAAAAAACAGTCTTTGCCAAATCTCAGTCACATTTATAAAATGTGTTCTCTTCCAAACAAGTCAATGAATTTAATGTTTTTCCCCCATTCCTTTTTTCATCTGTGAAGATATGTGAAGTGATGCTTCAAAGGAAATAGACCTCTCATGTCCTATGACTTAGTATGTTTACATACAGAGCTAGGTCGAGCTAAGGTTGTAGTTCGAACTACTGACCAAGTCCTTAATTACTGAAAGTAGCATGTTCACCTCTGCCACGTTAGGTTGTGACATGCCTCTTCCAGCTGAGTACTACTGGGTTGTCTCAACAGATCGTGTCCCAGACGACCTATTACATATCAAAATAGCTGGCATACCAGGTCAGCAACAGGCTAATGGAGTACACCGAGTGATGAAAATGCTGTCACTTTTACAGCTCAATATCTGGTATTACTTAAGTATCCAAGGTATTTGAGTGTCACAGCTCCACCCCCCTAAAGGATGACATAACTGGCTAAAGAAAATGGTCCTAACATCTAGCTAAGGGAGCGCATCCTGATAGGACAGTAACATAAGTGCATATCTTCTATACATACTTTCTCATGCATTAGACATGCACTTATGGTCAATACTACGACAAAAATGAATGAAATTATGCTGTTTTTAAGAATAAGCCATCTTCTCAATGCTGTTTATTATTGATGACCACAAAGCGGAAATAAGGAGCCAACTTTTGTAAAACAACAGGACACTGTGGGTTTTGTTTTCCTCTTGTCATCCTCAATACTTTGAGTCACCAGTCACAACTGCACATTAATATGTTATTGGGCTCTTCTGTGACTCATGTGCTCTCTGCTGCAGAGTGGGTTTCATCCATCTGTTCAGAAATGCCAGCAGAGTGTCAGACTGCCAGCAGCTGCAAGAGTAAGAAGAGAAGAAAGAGAGATGTATAGCTTCTTTTATTTTGATGTTTAAAACACAAAGAAAATCAAATAAATCAAATATCACATTTTTGAAAATCCTTAGAAAACTATTAATTGAGTAATTAAAGTTAGAGCCATAAAAGAAACACAAAGACAGTTTCTGCCACAAGGTTTTTCTTTTCACCCAGCCTAAAAGTCCTGATGATCAGTTCATTGACCATGTGGGTGGAATAGTTGTGTGGACAAAGTGTGGTCTCAGCCACTATGTGTTCTGCACTTGTGAGTATAGAGCACCTTGATAGCTAACTTGGTAGAGCAGAGGACAGTAAGAGGTTCCTCATATCAAATGCTGTGATCCAAGGTTGCCGGTTCAGCTCCAGCTATCAACTCCTCCAAAATGTAAAAACACAAAAAAGATAACTTCTTTATTTTCCAACCATCAATTTTTTTTATTTACCCAGCCTCAAAGTCCTGATGATCAGTTCTGGGTCCTGGCAATGACTGTAGGGTACAAACTGCAAAGCTTTGTTCTGCAGGTAAGGCTTAGCTTTAAATTGACCATGTGGCTGGAATAGTTGTGTGGGCAAAGTGTGTCGTCTCAGCCACTATGTGTTCTGCACTTGTGAATATAGAGCACCTTGATAGCTCACTTGGTAGAGCAGAGGACTGTAACAGGTTCCTCATATCAAATCCTGTGATCCTAAGGTCGCTGGTTAAACTCCAGCTGTCAACTCCTCCAAAATGTCAAAACACAAACAAAATAACTCCTCCTTAATTTCTCAAACCATCATTATTTTTTATTTACTCAGCCTCAAAGTCCTGATGATCAGTTCTGGGTCCTGGCAATGACTGTAGGGTACAAACTGCAAAGCTTTGTACTGCAGGTAAGGCTGAGCTTTTCATTGAACATGTGGGTGGAATAGTTGTGTGGGTAAAGTGTGGTCTCAGCCACTATGTGTTCTGCACTTGCGAGTATAGAGCACCTTGATAGCTCACTTGGTAGAGCAGAGAACTGTAACAGGTTCCTCATATCAAATGCTGTGATCCTAAGGTTGTCAGTTCAACTCCAGCTGTCAACTCCTCCAAAATGTCAAAACACAAACAAGATAACTCCTCCTTAATTTCTCAAACAATCATTTTTTTATTTACCCAGCCTCAAAGTCCTGATGATCAGTTCTGGGTCCTGGCAATGACTGTAGGGTACAAATTGCAAAGCTTTGTTCTGCAGGTAAGGCTGGGCTTTTCATTGACCATGTGGGTCCATGTGTGGGCAAAGTGTGGTCTCAGCCACTATGTGTTCTGCTCTAGTGAGCAGAGAGCACCTTGATAGCTCACTTGGTAGAGCAGAGGACTGTAACAGGTTCCTCATATGAAATACTGTGATCCTAAGCTCGCCGGTTCAACTCCAGCTGTCAACTCCTCCAAAATGTCAAAACACAAAAAAGTAGCTCCTCCTTAGTTTCTCAAACCATCATTTTTTTTATTTACCCAGCCTCAAAGTCCTGATGATCAGTTCTGGGTCCTGGCAATGACTGTAGGGTACAAATTGCAAAGCTTTGTTCTGCAGGTAAGGCTGGGCTTTTCATTGAACATGTGGGTGGAATAGTTGTGTGGGTAAAGTGTGGTCTCAGCCACTATGTGGTCTGCACTTGTGAGTATAGAGCACCTTCATAGCTCACTTGGTAGAGCAGAGGAATGTAACAGGCTCCTCATATCAAATGCTGTGATCCTAAGTACGCCGGTTCAACTCCACCTGTCAACTACTCCAAAATGTCAAAACATAAACATAGTAACTCCTCCTTAATTCCAATACATAAATTTTTATTTACCCAGCCTCAAAGTCCTGATGATCAGTTCTGGGTCCTGGCAATGACTGTAGGGTACAAACTGCAAAGCTTTGTTCTGCAGGTAAGGCTTAGCTTTTAATTGACCATGTGGGTGGAATAGTTGTGTGGGCAAAGTGTGTCGTCTCAGCCACTATGTGTTCTGCACTTGTGAATATAGAGCACCTTGATAGCTCACTTGGTAGAGCAGAGGACTGTAACAGGTTCCTCATATCAAATCCTGTGATCCTAAGGTCGCTGGTTAAACTCCAGCTGTCAACTCCTCCAAAATGTCAAAACACAAACAAAATAACTCCTCCTTAATTTCTCAAACCATCATTATTTTTTATTTACCCAGCCTCAAAGTCCTGATGATCAGTTCTGGGTCCTGGCAATGACTGTAGGGTACAAACTGCAAAGCTTTGTACTGCAGGTAAGGCTGAGCTTTTCATTGAACATGTGGGTGGAATAGTTGTGTGGGTAAAGTGTGGTCTCAGCCACTATGTGTTCTGCACTTGTGAGTATAGAGCACCTTCATAGCTCACTTGGTAGAGCAGAGAACTGTAACAGGTTCCTCATATCAAATGCTGTGATCCTAAGGACGCCGGTTCAACTTCAGCTGTCAACTCCTCCAAAATGTCAAAACACAAACAAGATAACTCCACCTTAATTTCAAAACATTTTTTTTTATTTACCCAGCCTCAAAGTCCTGATGATCTGTTCTGGGTCCTGGCAATGACTGTTGGGTACAAACTGCAAAGCTTTGTTCTGCAGGTAAGGCTGGGCTTTTCATTGACCATGTGGGTCCATGTGTGGGCAAAGTGTGGTCTCAGCCACTATGTGTTCTGCACTTTTGAGTATAGAGAGCCTTCATAGCTCACTTGATAGAGCAGAGGACTGTAACAGGTTCCTCATATCAAATGCTGTCATCCTAAGGTCGCCGGTTCAACTTCAGCTGTCAACTCCTCCAAAATGTGAAAACACAAACAAGATAACTCCTCCTTAATTTCAAAACATTTTTTTTTTTTACCCAGCCTCAAAGTCCTGATGATCAGTTCTGGGTCCTGGCAATGACTGTAGGGTACAAACTGCAAAGCTTTGTACTGCAGGTAAGGCTAGGCTTTTCATTGAACATGTGGGTGGAATAGTTGTGTGGGTAAAGTGTGGTCTCAGCCACTATGTGTTCTGCACTTGTGAGTATAGAGCACCTTCATAGCTCACTTGGTAGAGCAGAGGACTGTAACTGGTTCCTCATATCAAATGCTGTGATCCTAAGGACGCCGGTTCAACTCCACCTGTCAACTCCTCCAAAATGTCAAAACATAAACATAGTAACTCCTCCTTAATTTCAATACATAAATTTTTATTTACCCAGCCTCAAAGTCCTGATGATCAGTTCTGGGTCCTGGCAATGACTGTAGGGTACAAACTGCAAAGCTTTGTACTGCAGGTAAGGCTGAGCTTTTCATTGAACATGTGGGTGGAATAGTTGTGTGGGTAAAGTGTGGTCTCAGCCACTATGTGTTCTGCACTTGTGAGTATAGAGCACCTTCATAGCTCACTTGGTAGAGCAGAGGACTGTAACAGGTTCCTCATATCAAATGCTGTGATCCTAAGGTCGCCGGTTCAACTTCAGCTGTCAACTCCTCCAAAATGTCAAAACACAAACAAGATAACTCCTCCTTCATTTCTCAAACCCTCATTTTTTTATTTACCCAGCCTCAAAGTCCTGATGATCAGTTCTGGGTCCTGGCAATGACTGTTGGGTACAAACTGCAAAGCTTTGTTCTGCAGGTAAGGCTGGGCTTTTCATTGACCATGTGGGTCCATGTGTGGGCAAAGTGTGGTCTCAGCCACTATGTGTTCTGCACTTGTGAGTATAGAGCACCTTGATAGCTCACTTTGTAGAGCACAGGACTGTAAAAGGTTCCTCATATCAAATGCTGTGATCCTAAGGTCACCGGTTCAACTCAACCTGTCAACTCCTCCAAAATGTAAAGACACAAACAAGGTAACTCCTCCTTAATTTCAAAACATAAATTTTTATTTTTACCCAGCCTCAAAGTCCTGATGATCAGTTCTGGGTCCTGGCAATGACTGTCGGGTACAAACTGCAAAGCTTTGTTCTGCAGGTAAGGCTGGGCTTTTCATTGACCATGTGGGTGAATTACTTGTGTGGGCAAAGTGTGGTCTCAGCCACTATTTGTTCTGCACTTGTGAGCAGAGAGCACCTTGATAGCTCACTTGGTAGAGCAGAGGACTGTAACAGGTTCCTCATATCAAATGCTGTGATCCTAAGGTCGCCAGTTCAACTCCAGCTGTGACCTCCTCCAAAATGTCAAAACACAAACAAGATAACTCCTCCTTAATTTGTCAAACCATCATTTTTTATATTTGCCCAGCCTCAAAGTCCTGATGATCAGTTCTAGGTCCTGGCAATGACTGTAGGGTACAAACTGCAAAGCTTTGTTCTGCAGGTAAGGCTGGGCTTTTCATTGACCATGTGGGTGGAAAAGTTGTGTGGGCAAAGTGTGGTCTCAGCCACTATGTGTTCTGCACTTGTGAGTATAGAGCACCTTGATAGCTCACTTGGTAGAGCAGAGGACTGTAACAGGTTCCTCATGTCAAATGCTGTGATCCTAAGGTTGCCGGTTCAACTCCACCTGTCAACTCCTCCAAAATTTAAAAACACAAACAAGATAACTCCTCCTTAATTTCAAAACATAATTTTTTTTTTAACCCAGCCTCAAAGTCCTGATGATCAGTTCTGGGTCCTGGCAATGACTGTAGGGTACAAACTGCAAAGCTTTGTTCTGCAGGTAAGGCTGAGCTTTCATTGACCATGTGGGTGGAATAGTTGTGTGGGCAAAGTGTGGTCTCAGCCACTATGTGTTCTGCACTTGTGAGCAGAGAGCACCTTGATAGCTCACTTGGTAGAGCAGAGGACTGTAACAGGTTCCTCCTATCAAATGCTGTGATCCTAAGGTTGCTGGTTCAACTCCAGCTGTGAACTCCTCCAAAATGTCAAAACACAAACAAACTAACGCCTCCTTAATTTGTCAAACCATCATTTTTTTTATTTACCCAGCCTCAAAGTCCTGATGATCAGTTCTGGGTCCTGGCAATGACTGTAGGGTACAAACTGCAAAGCTTTGTTCCGCAGGTAAGGCTGGGCTTTTCATTGACCATGTGGGTCCATGTGTGGGCAAAGTGTGGTCTCAGCCACTATGTGTTCTGCACTTGTCAGTATAGAGCACCTTGATAGCTCACTTGGTAGAGCATGGGACTGTAACAGGTTCCTCATATCAAATGCTGTGATCCTAAGGTCGCTGGTTCAACTCCACCTGTCAACTCCTCCAAAATGTGAAAACACAAACAAGATAACTCCACCTTAATTTCAAAACATTTTTTTTTTTTTACCCAGCCTCAATGTCCTGATGATCAGTTCTGGGTCCTGGCAATGACTGTAGGGTACAAACTGCAAAGCTTTGTTCTGCAGGTAAGGCTGAGCTTTTCATTGACCATGTGGGTGGAATATTTGTGTGGGCAAAGTGTGGTCTCAGCCACTATGTGTTCTGCACTTGTGAGCAGTGAGCACCTTGATAGCTCACTTGGTAGAGCAGAGGACTGTAACAGGTTCCTCATATCAAATGCTGTGATCCTAAGGTCGCCGGTTCAACTCCAGCTGTCAACTCCTCCAAAATGTCAAAACACAAACAAGATAACTCCTCCTTAATTTTTCTCAAACCATCATTTTTTTTATTTACCCAGCCTCAAAGTCCTGATGATCAGTTCTGGGTCCTGGCAATGACTGTTGGGTACAAACTGCAAAGCTTTGTACTGCAGGTAAGGCTGAGCTTTTCATTGAACATGTGGGTGGAATAGTTGTGTGGGTAAAGTGTGGTCTAAGCCACTATGTGTTCTGCACTTGTGAGTATAGAGCACCTTGATAGCTCACTTGGTAGAGCAGAGGACTGTAACAGGTTCCTCATATCAAATGCTGTGATCCTAAGGTCGCCGGTTAACTCCAGTTGTCAACTCCTCCAAAACACAAACAAGATAACTCCTCATTAATTTTTCTCAAACCATCATTTTTTTTTATTTACCCAGCCTCAAAGTCCTGATGATCAGTTCTGGGTCCTGGAAATGACTGTAGGGTACAAACTGCAAAGCTTTGTTCCGCAGGTAAGGCTGGGCTTTTCATTGACCATGTGGGTCCATGTGTGGGCAAAGTGTGGTCTCAGCCACTATGTGTTCTGCACTTGTCAGTATAGAGCACCTTGATAGCTCACTTGGTAGAGCATGGGACTGTAACAGGTTCCTCATATCAAATGCTGTGATCCTAAGGTCGCCGGTTCAACTCCACCTGTCAACTCCTCCAAAATGTGGAAACACAAACAAGATAACTCCACCTTAATTTCAAAACATTTTTTTTTTTTTACCCAGCCTCAAAGTCCTGATGATCAGTTCTGGGTCCTGGCAATGACTGTAGGGTACAAACTGCAAAGCTTTGTTCTGCAGGTAAGGCTGAGCTTTTCATTGACCATGTGGGTGGAATATTTGTGTGGGCAAAGTGTGGTCTCAGCCACTATGTGTTCTGCACTTGTCAGTATACAGCACCTTGATAGCTCACTTGGTAGAGCAGAGGACTGTAACAGGTTCCTCATATCAAATGCTGTGATCCTAAGGTTGCCGGTTCAACTCCAGCTGTCAACTCCTCCAAAATGTGAAAACACAAACAAGATAACTCCTCCTTAATTTTTCTCAAACCATCATTTTTTTTATTTACCCAGCCTCAAAGTCCTGATGATCAGTTCTGGGTCCTGGCAATGACTGTTGGGTACAAACTGCAAAGCTTTGTACTGCAGGTAAGGCTGAGCTTTTCATTGAACATGTGGGTGGAATAGTTGTGTGGGTAAAGTGTGGTCTCAGCCACTATGTGTTCTGCACTAGTGAATACAAAGCACCTTGATAGCTCACTTGGTAGAGCAGAGGACTGTAACAGGTTCCTCATATCAAATGCTGTGATCCTATGGTCGCCGATTCAACTTCAGCTGTCAACTCCTCCAAAATGTCAAAACACAAACAAGATAACTCCTCCTTAATTTCTAAAACCATCATTTTTTTTATTTACCCAGCCTCAAAGTCCTGATGATCAGTTCTGGGTCCTGGCAATGACTGTTGGGTACGAACTGCAAAGCTTTGTTCTGCAGGTAAGGCTGGGCTTTTCATTGACCATGTGGGTCCATGTGTGGGCTAAGTGTGGTCTCAGCCACTATTTGTTCTGCACTTGTGAGAATAGAGCACCTTGATAGCTCACTTGGTAGAGCAGAGGACTGTAATAGGTTCCTCATGTCAAATGCTGTGATCCTAAGGTTGCCGGTTCAACTCCACCTGTCAACTCCTCCAAAATTTAAAAACACAAACAAGATAACTCCTCCTTAATTTCAAAACATAATTTTATTTTTTACCCAGCCTCAAAGTCCTGATGATCAGTTCTGGGTCCTGGCAATGACTGTAGGGTACAAACTGCAAAGCTTTGTTCTGCAGGTAAGGCTGAGCTTTCATTGACCATGTGGGTGGAATAGTTGTGTGGGCAAAGTGTGGTCTCAGCCACTATGTGTTCTGCACTTATGAGCAGAGAGCACCTTGATAGCTCACTTGGTAGAGCAGAGGACTGTAACAGGTTCCTCATATCAAATGCTGTGATCCTAAGGTTGCCGGTTCAACTCCAGCTGTCAACTCCTCCGAAATGTCAAAACACAAACAAAATAACTCCTCCTTAATTTCTCAAACCATCATTATTTTTTATTTACCCAGCCTCAAAGTCCTGATGATCAGTTCTGGGTCCTGGCAATGACTGTAGGGTACAAACTGCAAAGCTTTGTACTGCAGGTAAGGCTAGGCTTTTCATTGAACATGTGGGTGGAATAGTTGTGTGGGTAAAGTGTGGTCTCAGCCACTATGTGTTCTGCACTTGTGAGTATAGAGCACCTTCATAGCTCACTTGGTAGAGCAGAGGACTGTACCAGGTTCCTCATATCAAATGCTGTGATTCTAAGGACGCCGGTTCAACTCCACCTGTCAACTACTCCAAAATGTCAAAACATAAACAAGATAACTCCTCCTTAATTTCAATACATAAATTTTTATTTACCCAGCCTCAAAGTCCTGATGATCAGTTCTGGGTCCTGGCAATGACTGTAGGGTACAAACTGCAAAGCTTTGTACTGCAGGTAAGGCTGAGCTTTTCATTGAACATGTGGGTGGAATAGTTGTGTGGGTAAAGTGTGGTCTCAGCCACTATGTGTTCTGCACTTGTGAGTATAGAGCACCTTCATAGCTCACTTGGTAGAGCAGAGGACTGTAACAGGTTCCTCATATCAAATGCTGTGATCCTAAGGTCGCCGGTTCAACTTCAGCTGTCAACTCCTCCAAAATGTCAAAACACAAACAAGATAACTCCTCCTTCATTTCTCAAACCCTCATTTTTTTATTTACCCAGCCTCAAAGTCCTGATGATCAGTTCTGGGTCCTGGCAATGACTGTTGGGTACAAACTGCAAAGCTTTGTTCTGCAGGTAAGGCTGAGCTTTTCATTGACCATGTGGGTCCATGTGTGGGCAAAGTGTGGTCTCAGCCACTATGTGTTCTGCACTTGTGAGTATAGAGCACCTTGATAGCTCACTTTGTAGAGCAGAGGACTATAAAAGGTTCCTCATATCAAATGCTGTGATCCTAAGGTTGCCGGTTCAACTCCACCTGTCAACTCCTCCAAAATTTAAAAACACAAACAAGATAACTCCTCCTTAATTTCAAAACATAATATTTTTTTTAACCCAGCCTCAAAGTCCTGATGATCAGTTCTGGGTCCTGGCAATGACTGTAGGGTACAAACTGCAAAGCTTTGTACTGCAGGTAAGGCTGAGCTTTTCATTGACCATGTTGGTGGAATAGTTGTGTGGGAAAAGTGTGGTCTCAGCCACTATGTGTTCTGCACTTGTGAGCAGAGAGCACCTTGATAGCTCACTTGGTAGAGCAGAGGACTGTAACAGGTTCCTCATATCAAATGCTGTGATCCTAAGGTTCCTGGTTCAACTCCAGCTGTGAACTCCTCCAAAATGTCAAAACACAAACAAGATAACTCCTCCTTAATTTGTCAAACCATCATTTTTTTTATTTACCCATTCTCAAAGTCCTGATGATCAGTTCTGGGTCCTGGCAATGACTGTAGGGTACAAACTGCAAAGCTTTGTTCCGCAGGTAAGGCTGGGATTTTCATTGACCATGTGGGTCCATGTGTGGGCAAAGTGTGGTCTCAGCCACTATGTGTTCTGCACTTGTCAGTATAGAGCACCTTGATAGCTCACTTGGTAGAGCATGGGACTGTAACAGGTTCCTCATATCAAATGCTGTGATCCTAAGGTCGCCGGTTCAACTCCACCTGTCAACTCCTCCAAAATGTGAAAACACAAACAAGATAACTCCACCTTAATTTCAAAACATTTTTTTTTTTTTACCCAGCCTCAAAGTCCTGATGATCAGTTCTGGGTCCTGGCAATGACTGTAGGGTACAAACTGCAAAGCTTTGTTCTGCAGGTAAGGCTGAGCTTTTCATTGACCATGTGGGTGGAATATTTGTGTGGGCAAAGTGTGGTCTCAGCCACTATGTGTTCTGCACTTGTCAGTATAGAGCACCTTGATAGCTCACTTGGTAGAGCAGAGGACTGTAACAGATTCCTCATATCAAATGCTGTGATCCTAAGGTCGCCGGTTCAACTCCAGCTGTCAACTCCTCCAAAATGTGAAAACACAAACAAGATAACTCCTCCTTAATTTTTCTCAAACCATCATTTTTTTTATTTACCCAGCCTCAAAGTCCTGATGATCAGTTCTGGGTCCTGGCAATGACTGTTGGGTACAAACTGCAAAGCTTTGTACTGCAGGTAAGGCTGAGCTTTTCATTGAACATGTGGGTGGAATAGTTGTGTGGGTAAAGTGTGGTCTAAGCCACTATGTGTTCTGCACTTGTGAGTATAGAGCACCTTGATAGCTCACTTGGTAGAGCAGAGGACTGTAACAGGTTCCTCATATCAAATGCTGTGATCCTAAGGTCGCCGGTTAACTCCAGTTGTCAACTCCTCCAAAACACAAACAAGATAACTCCTCATTAATTTTTCTCAAACCATCATTTTTTTTATTTACCCAGCCTCAAAGTCCTGATGATCAGTTCTGGGTCCTGGCAATGACTGTTGGGTACAAACTGCAAAGCTTTGTACTGCAGGTAAGGCTGAGCTTTTCATTGACCATGTGGGTGGAATATTTGTGTGGGCAAAGTGTGGTCTCAGCCACTATGTGTTCTGCACTTGTCAGTATAGAGCACCTTGATAGCTCACTTGGTAGAGCAGAGGACTGTAACAGGTTCCTCATATCAAATGCTGTGATCCTAAGGTCGCCGGTTCAACTCCAGCTGTCAACTCCTCCAAAATGTCAAAACACAAACAAAATAACTCCTCCTTTATTTCTCAAACCATCATTATATTTTATTTACCCAGCCTCAAAGTCCTGATGATCAGTTCTGGGTCCTGGCAATGACTGTTGGGTACAAACTGCAAAGCTTTGTTCTGCAGGTAAGGCTGGGCTTTTCATTGACCATGTGGGTCCATGTGTAGGCAAAGTGTGGTCTCAGCCACTATGTGTTCTGCACTTGTCAGTATAGAGCACCTTGATAGCTCACTTGGTAGAGCAGACGACTGTAACAGGTTCCTCATATCAAATGCTGTGATCCTAAGGTCGCCGGTTCAACTTCAGCTGTCAACTCCTCCAAAATGTCAAAACACAAACAAGATAACTCCTCCTTCATTTCTCAAACCCTCATTTTTTTATTTACCCAGCCTCAAAGTCCTGATGATCAGTTCTGGGTCCTGGCAATGACTGTAGGGTACAAACTGCAAAGCTTTGTTCTGCAGGTAAGGCTGAGCTTTTCATTGACCATGTGGGTGGAATAGTTGTGTGGGCAAAGTGTGGTCTCAGCCACTATGTGTTCTGCACTTGTTGGTAAAGAGCACCTTGATAGCTCACTTGGTAGAGCAGAGGACTGTAACAGATTCCTCATATCAAATGCTGTGATCCTAAGGTCGCCGGTTCAACTCCAGCTGTCAACTCCTCCAAAATGTGAAAACACAAACAAAATAACTCCTCCTTAATTTCTCAAACCATCATTATTTTTTATTTACCCAGCCTCAAAGTCCTGATGATCAGTTCTGGGTCCTGGCCATGACTGTTGGGAAAAAACTGCAAAGCTTTGTTCTGCAGGTAAGGCTGAGCTTTTCAGTGACCATGTGGGTGGAATAGTTGTGTGGGCAAAGTGTGGTCTCAGCCACTATGTGTTCTGCACTTGTGAGTATAGAGCACCTTGATAGCTCACTTGGTAGAGCAGAGGACTGTAACAGGTTCCTCATATCAAATGCTGTGATCCTAAGGTCGCCGGTTCAACTCCAGCTGTCAACTCCTCCAAAATGTCAAAACACAAACAAAATAACTCCTCCTTAATTTCTCAAACCATCAATATTTTTTATTTACCCAGCCTCAAAGTCCTGATGATCAGTTCTGGGTCCTGGCCATGACTGTTGGGAAAAAACTGCAAAGCTTTGTTCTGCAGGTAAGGCTGAGCTTTTCAGTGACCATGTGGGTGGAATAGTTGTGTGGGCAAAGTGTGGTCTCAGCCACTATGTGTTCTGCACTTGTGAGTATAGAGCACCTTGATAGCTCACTTGGTAGAGCAGAGGACTGTAACAGGTTCCTCATATCAAATGCTGTGATCCTAAGGTCGCCGGTTAACTCCAGTTGTCAACTCCTCCAAAATGTCAAAACACAAACAAGATAACTCCTCCTTAATTTTTCTCAAACCATCATTTTTTTTTATTTACCCAGCCTCAAAGTCCTGATGATCAGTTCTGGGTCCTGGCAATGACTGTAGGGTACAAACTGCAAAGCTTTGTACTGCAGGTAAGGCTGAGCTTTTCATTGAACATGTGGGTGGAATAGTTGTGTGGGTAAAGTGTGGTCTCAGCCACTATGTGTTCTGCACTTCTGAGTATAGAGCACCTTCATAGCTCACTTGGTAGAGCAGAGCACTGTAACAGGTTCCTCATATCAAATGCTGTGATCCTAAGGACGCCGGTTCAACTCCACCTGTCAACTACTCCAAAATGTCAAAACATAAACATAATAACTCTTCCTTAATTTCAATACATAAATTTTTATTTACCCAGCCTCAAAGTCCTGATGATCAGTTCTGGGTCCTGGCAATGACTGTAGGGTAAAAACTGCAAAGCTTTGTTCTGCAGGTAAGGCTTAGCTTTTCATTGACCATGTGGGTCCATGTGTGGGCAAAGTGTGGTCTCAGCCACTATGTGTTCTGCACTTGTGAGAATAGAGCACCTTGATAACTCACTTGGTAGAGCAGAGGACTATAAAAGGTTCCTCATATCAAATGCTGTGATCCTAAGGTCCCCGGTTCAACTCCACCTGTCAACTCCTCCAAAATGTGAAAACACAAACAAGATAACTCCTCCTTAATTTCAAAACATTTTTTTTTTTTTTACCCAGCCTCAAAGTCCTGATGATCAGTTCTGGGTCCTGGCAATGACTGTAGGGTACAAACTGCAAAGCTTTGTTCTGCAGGTAAGGCTGAGCTTTTCATTGACCATGTGGGTGGAATAGTTGTGTGGGCAAAGTGTGGTCTCAGCCACTATGTGTTCTGCACTTGTGAGTATAGAGCACCTTGATAGCTCACTTGGTAGAGCAGAGGACTGTAACAGATTCCTCATATCAAATGCTGTGATCCTAAGGACGCCGGTTCAACTTCAGCTGTCAACTCCTCCAAAATGTCAAAACACAAACAAGATAACTCCTCCTTAATTTTTCTCAAACCAACATTTTTTTTATTTACCCAGCCTCAAAGTCCTGATGATCAGTTCTGGGTCCTGGCAATGACTGTAGGGTACAAACTGCAAAGCTTTTTACTGCAGGTAAGGCTGGGCTTTTCATTGACCATGTGGGTCCATGTGTGGGCAAAGTGTGGTCTCAGCCACTATGTGTTCTGCACTTGTGAGAATAGAGCACCTTGATAGCTCACTTGGTAGAGCAGAGGACTGTAAAAGGTTCCTCATATCAAATGCTGTGATCCTAAGGTCGCCGGTTCAACTCCACCTGTCAACTACTCCAAAATGTCAAAACACAAACAAGATAACTCCTCCTTAATTTCAAAACATTTTTTTTTTTTTTACCCAGCCTCAAAGTCCTGATGATCAGTTCTGGGTCCTGGCAATGACTGTAGGGTACAAACTGCAAAGCTTTGTTCTGCAGGTAAGGCTGAGCTTTTCATTGACCATGTGGGTGGAATAGTTGTGTGGGCAAAGTGTGGTCTCAGCCACTATGTGTTCTGCACTTGTGAGTATAGAGCACCTTGATAGCTCACTTGGTAGAGCAGAAGACTGTAACAGATTCCTCATATCAAATGCTGTGATCCTAAGGTCGCCGGTTCAACTCCACCTGTCAACTCCTCCAAAATGTCAAAACACAAACAAGATAACTCCTCCTTAATTTTTCTCAAACCAACATTTTTTTTATTTACCCAGCCTCAAAGTCCTGATGATCAGTTCTGGGTCCTGGCAATGACTGTAGGGTACAAACTGCAAAGCTTTTTACTGCAGGTAAGGCTGAGCTTTTCATTGAACATGTGGGTGGAATAGTTGTGTGGGTACAGTGTGGTCTCAGCCACTATGTGTTCTGCACTTGTGAGTATAGAGCACCTTGATAGCTCACTTGGTAGAGCAGAGGACTGTAACAGGTTCCTCATATCAAATGCTGTGATCCTAAGGACGCCGGTTCAACTCCAGCTGTCAACTCCTCCAAAATGTCAAAACATAAACAAGATAACTCCTCCTTGATTTCTAAAACCATCATTTTTTTTATTTACCCAGCCTCAAAGTCCTGATGATCAGTTCTGGGTCCTGGCAATGACTGTAGGGTACAAATTGCAAAGCTTTGTTCTGCAGGTAAGGCTGGGCTTTTCATTGACCATGTGGGTCCATGTGTGGGCAAAGTGTGGTCTCAGCCACTATGTGTTCTGCTCTAGTGAGCAGAGAGCACCTTGATAGCTCACTTGGTAGAGCAGAGGACTGTAACAGGTTCCTCATATGAAATACTGTGATCCTAAGCTCGCCGGTTCAACTCCAGCTGTCAACTCCTCCAAAATGTCAAAACACAAAAAAGTAGCTCCTCCTTAGTTTCTTAAACCATCATTTTTTTTATTTACCCAGCCTCAAAGTCCTGATGATCAGTTCTGGGTCCTGGCAATGACTGTAGGGTACAAATTGCAAAGCTTTGTTCTGCAGGTAAGGCTGGGCTTTTCATTGAACATGTGGGTGGAATAGTTGTGTGGGTAAAGTGTGGTCTCAGCCACTATGTGGTCTGCACTTGTGAGTATAGAGCACCTTCATAGCTCACTTGGTAGAGCAGAGGACTGTAACAGGCTCCTCATATCAAATGCTGTGATCCTAAGGACGCCGGTTCAACTCCACCTGTCAACTACTCCAAAATGTCAAAACATAAACATAGTAACTCCTCCTTAATTCCAATACATAAATTTTTATTTACCCAGCCTCAAAGTCCTGATGATCAGTTCTGGGTCCTGGCAATGACTGTAGGGTACAAACTGCAAAGCTTTGTTCTGCAGGTAAGGCTTAGCTTTTAATTGACCATGTGGGTGGAA
Organism: Xyrichtys novacula; assembly: GCA_962446985.1. Lineage (NCBI taxonomy): Eukaryota > Metazoa > Chordata > Actinopteri > Labriformes > Labridae > Xyrichtys > Xyrichtys novacula. Next base: position 15,491,283 of record OY660874.1, on the reverse strand, counting down.
TAGTTGTGTGGGCAAAGTGTGTCGTCTCAGCCACTATGTGTTCTGCACTTGTGAATATAGAGCACCTTGATAGCTCACTTGGTAGAGCAGAGGACTGTAACAGGTTCCTCATATCAAATCCTGTGATCCTAAGGTCGCTGGTTAAACTCCAGCTGTCAACTCCTCCAAAATGTCAAAACACAAACAAAATAACTCCTCCTTAATTTCTCAAACCATCATTATTTTTTATTTACCCAGCCTCAAAGTCCTGATGATCAGTTCTGGGTCCTGGCAATGACTGTAGGGTACAAACTGCAAAGCTTTGTACTGCAGGTAAGGCTGAGCTTTTCATTGAACATGTGGGTGGAATAGTTGTGTGGGTAAAGTGTGGTCTCAGCCACTATGTGTTCTGCACTTGTGAGTATAGAGCACCTTGATAGCTCACTTGGTAGAGCAGAGAACTGTAACAGGTTCCTCATATCAAATGCTGTGATCCTAAGGACGCCGGTTCAACTTCAGCTGTCAACTCCTCCAAAATGTCAAAACACAAACAAGATAACTCCACCTTAATTTCAAAACATTTTTTTTATTTACCCAGCCTCAAAGTCCTGATGATCTGTTCTGGGTCCTGGCAATGACTGTTGGGTACAAACTGCAAAGCTTTGTTCTGCAGGTAAGGCTGGGCTTTTCATTGACCATGTGGGTCCATGTGTGGGCAAAGTGTGGTCTCAGCCACTATGTGTTCTGCACTTTTGAGTATAGAGAGCCTTCATAGCTCACTTGATAGAGCAGAGGACTGTAACAGGTTCCTCATATCAAATGCTGTCATCCTAAGGTCGCCGGTTCAACTTCAGCTGTCAACTCCTCCAAAATGTGAAAACACAAACAAGATAACTCCTCCTTAATTTCAAAACATTTTTTTTTTTTACCCAGCCTCAAAGTCCTGATGATCAGTTCTGGGTCCTGGCAATGACTGTAGGGTACAAACTGCAAAGCTTTGTACTGCAGGTAAGGCTAGGCTTTTCATTGAACATGTGGGTGGAATAGTTGTGTGGGTAAAGTGTGGTCTCAGCCACTATGTGTTCTGCACTTGTGAGTATAGAGCACCTTCATAGCTCACTTGGTAGAGCAGAGGACTGTAACTGGTTCCTCATATCAAATGCTGTGATCCTAAGGACGCCGGTTCAACTCCTCCAAAATGTCAAAACATAAACATAGTAACTCCTCCTTAATTTCAATACATAAATTTTTATTTACCCAGCCTCAAAGTCCTGATGATCAGTTCTGGGTCCTGGCAATGACTGTAGGGTACAAACTGCAAAGCTTTGTACTGCAGGTAAGGCTGAGCTTTTCATTGAACATGTGGGTGGAATAGTTGTGTGGGTAAAGTGTGGTCTCAGCCACTATGTGTTCTGCACTTGTGAGTATAGAGCACCTTCATAGCTCACTTGGTAGAGCAGAGGACTGTAACAGGTTCCTCATATCAAATGCTGTGATCCTAAGGTCGCCGGTTCAACTTCAGCTGTCAACTCCTCCAAAATGTCAAAACACAAACAAGATAACTCCTCCTTCATTTCTCAAACCCTCATTTTTTTATTTACCCAGCCTCAAAGTCCTGATGATCAGTTCTGGGTCCTGGCAATGACTGTTGGGTACAAACTGCAAAGCTTTGTTCTGCAGGTAAGGCTGGGCTTTTCATTGACCATGTGGGTCCATGTGTGGGCAAAGTGTGGTCTCAGCCACTATGTGTTCTGCACTTGTGAGTATAGAGCACCTTGATAGCTCACTTGGTAGAGCAGAGGACTGTAAAAGGTTCCTCATATCAAATGCTGTGATCCTAAGGTCACCGGTTCAACTCAACCTGTCAACTCCTCCAAAATGTAAAGACACAAACAAGGTAACTCCTCCTTAATTTCAAAACATAAATTTTTTTATTTACCCAGCCTCAAAGTCCTGATGATCAGTTCTGGGTTCTTGCAATGACTGTTGGGTACAAACTGCAAAGCTTTGTTCTGCAGGTAAGGCTGAGCTTTTCATTGACCATGTGGGTGAATTACTTGTGTGGGCAAAGTGTGGTCTCAGCCACTATTTGTTCTGCACTTGTGAGCAGAGAGCACCTTGATAGCTCACTTGGTAGAGCAGAGGACTGTAACAGGTTCCTCATATCAAATGCTGTGATCCTAAGGTCGCCAGTTCAACTCCAGCTGTGACCTCCTCCAAAATGTCAAAACACAAACAAGATAACTCCTCCTTAATTTGTCAAACCATCATTTTTTATATTTGCCCAGCCTCAAAGTCCTGATGATCAGTTCTAGGTCCTGGCAATGACTGTAGGGTACAAACTGCAAAGCTTTGTTCTGCAGGTAAGGCTGGGCTTTTCATTGACCATGTGGGTGGAAAAGTTGTGTGGGCAAAGTGTGGTCTCAGCCACTATGTGTTCTGCACTTGTGAGTATAGAGCACCTTGATAGCTCACTTGGTAGAGCAGAGGACTGTAACAGGTTCCTCATATCAAATGCTGTGATCCTAAGGTTGCCGGTTCAACTCCACCTGTCAACTCCTCCAAAATTTAAAAACACAAACAAGATAACTCCTCCTTAATTTCAAAACATAATTTTTTTTTTAACCCAGCCTCAAAGTCCTGATGATCAGTTCTGGGTCCTGGCAATGACTGTAGGGTACAAACTGCAAAGCTTTGTTCTGCAGGTAAGGCTGAGCTTTCATTGACCATGTGGGTGGAATAGTTGTGTGGGCAAAGTGTGGTCTCAGCCACTATGTGTTCTGCACTTGTGAGCAGAGAGCACCTTGATAGCTCACTTGGTAGAGCAGAGGACTGTAACAGGTTCCTCATATCAAATGCTGTGATCCTAAGGTTGCTGGTTCAACTCCAGCTGTGAACTCCTCCAAAATGTCAAAACACAAACAAGATAACGCCTCCTTAATTTGTCAAACCATCATTTTTTTTATTTACCCAGCCTCAAAGTCCTGATGATCAGTTCTGGGTCCTGGCAATGACTGTAGGGTACAAACTGCAAAGCTTTGTTCCGCAGGTAAGGCTGGGCTTTTCATTGACCATGTGGGTCCATGTGTGGGCAAAGTGTGGTCTCAGCCACTATGTGTTCTGCACTTGTCAGTATAGAGCACCTTGATAGCTCACTTGGTAGAGCATGGGACTGTAACAGGTTCCTCATATCAAATGCTGTGATCCTAAGGTCGCTGGTTCAACTCCACCTGTCAACTCCTCCAAAATGTGAAAACACAAACAAGATAACTCCACCTTAATTTCAAAACATTTTTTTTTTTTACCCAGCCTCAATGTCCTGATGATCAGTTCTGGGTCCTGGCAATGACTGTAGGGTACAAACTGCAAAGCTTTGTTCTGCAGGTAAGGCTGAGCTTTTCATTGACCATGTGGGTGGAATATTTGTGTGGGCAAAGTGTGGTCTCAGCCACTATGTGTTCTGCACTTGTGAGCAGTGAGCACCTTGATAGCTCACTTGGTAGAGCAGAGGACTGTAACAGGTTCCTCATATCAAATGCTGTGATCCTAAGGTCGCCGGTTCAACTCCAGCTGTCAACTCCTCCAAAATGTCAAAACACAAACAAGATAACTCCTCCTTAATTTTTCTCAAACCATCATTTTTTTTATTTACCCAGCCTCAAAGTCCTGATGATCAGTTCTGGGTCCTGGCAATGACTGTAGGGTACAAACTGCAAAGCTTTGTTCTGCAGGTAAGGCTGAGCTTTTCATTGACCATGTGGGTGGAATATTTGTGTGGGCAAAGTGTGGTCTCAGCCACTATGTGTTCTGCACTTGTGAGCAGTGAGCACCTTGATAGCTCACTTGGTAGAGCAGAGGACTGTAACAGGTTCCTCATATCAAATGCTGTGATCCTAAGGTCGCCGGTTAACTCCAGTTGTCAACTCCTCCAAAACACAAACAAGATAACTCCTCATTAATTTTTCTCAAACCATCATTTTTTTTTATTTACCCAGCCTCAAAGTCCTGATGATCAGTTCTGGGTCCTGGCAATGACTGTAGGGTACAAACTGCAAAGCTTTGTTCCGCAGGTAAGGCTGGGCTTTTCATTGACCATGTGGGTCCATGTGTGGGCAAAGTGTGGTCTCAGCCACTATGTGTTCTGCACTTGTCAGTATAGAGCACCTTGATAGCTCACTTGGTAGAGCATGGGACTGTAACAGGTTCCTCATATCAAATGCTGTGATCCTAAGGTCGCTGGTTCAACTCCACCTGTCAACTCCTCCAAAATGTCAAAACACAAACAAGATAACTCCACCTTAATTTCAAAACATTTTTTTTTTTTTACCCAGCCTCAAAGTCCTGATGATCAGTTCTGGGTCCTGGCAATGACTGTAGGGTACAAACTGCAAAGCTTTGTTCTGCAGGTAAGGCTGAGCTTTTCATTGACCATGTGGGTGGAATATTTGTGTGGGCAAAGTGTGGTCTCAGCCACTATGTGTTCTGCACTTGTCAGTATAGAGCACCTTGATAGCTCACTTGGTAGAGCAGAGGACTGTAACAGGTTCCTCATATCAAATGCTGTGATCCTAAGGTCGCCGGTTCAACTCCAGCTGTCAACTCCTCCAAAATGTCAAAACACAAACAAGATAACTCCTCCTTAATTTTTCTCAAACCATCATTTTTTTTATTTACCCAGCCTCAAAGTCCTGATGATCAGTTCTGGGTCCTGGCAATGACTGTTGGGTACAAACTGCAAAGCTTTGTACTGCAGGTAAGGCTGAGCTTTTCATTGACCATGTGGGTGGAATAGTTGTGTGGGTAAAGTGTGGTCTCAGCCACTATGTGTTCTGCACTAGTGAATACAAAGCACCTTGATAGCTCACTTGGTAGAGCAGAGGACTGTAACAGGTTCCTCATATCAAATGCTGTGATCTTATGGTCGCTGGTTCAACTCCAGCTGTCAACTCCTCCAAAACACAAACAAGATAACTCCTCCTTAATTTCTAAAACCATCATTTTTTTTATTTACCCAGCCTCAAAGTCCTGATGATCAGTTCTGGGTCCTGGCAATGACTGTTGGGTACAAACTGCAAAGCTTTGTTCTGCAGGTAAGGCTGGGCTTTTCATTGACCATGTGGGTCCATGTGTGGGCTAAGTGTGGTCTCAGCCACTATTTGTTCTGCACTTGTGAGAATAGAGCACCTTGATAGCTCACTTGGTAGAGCAGAGGACTGTAATAGGTTCCTCATGTCAAATGCTGTGATCCTAAGGTTGCCGGTTCAACTCCACCTGTCAACTCCTCCAAAATTTAAAAACACAAACAAGATAACTCCTCCTTAATTTCAAAACATAATTTTTTTTTTTACCCAGCCTCAAAGTCCTGATGATCAGTTCTGGGTCCTGGCAATGACTGTTGGGTACAAACTGCAAAGCTTTGTTCTGCAGGTAAGGCTGAGCTTTTCATTGACCATGTGGGTGGAATAGTTGTGTGGGCAAAGTGTGGTCTCAGCCACTATGTGTTCTGCACTTGTGAGTATAGAGCACCTTGATAGCTCACTTGGTAGAGCAGAGGACTGTAAAAGGTTCCTCATATCAAATGCTGTGATCCTAAGGTTGCTGGTTCAACTTCACCTGTCAACTCCTCCAAAATGTGAAAACACAAACAAGATAATTCCCCCTTAATTTCTCAAACCATCATTATTTTTTATTTACCCAGCCTCAAAGTCCTGATGATCAGTTCTGGGTCCTGGCAATGACTGTAGGGTACAAACTGCAAAGCTTTGTTCTGCAGGTAAGGCTGAGCTTTTCAGTGACCATGTGGGTGGAATAGTTGTGTGGGTAAAGTGTGGTCTCAGCCACTATGTGTTCTGCACTTGTGAGTATAGAGCACCTTGATAGCTCACTTGGTAGAGCAGAGGACTGTAACAGGTTCCTCATATCAAATGCTGTGATCCTAAGGACGCCGGTTCAACTCCACCTGTCAACTCCTCCAAAATGTCAAAACACAAACAAGATAACTCCTCCTTAATTTCAAAACATAAATTTTTATTTACCCAGCCTCAAAGTCCTGATGATCAGTTCTGGGTCCTGGCAATGACTGTTGGGTACAAACTGCAAAGCTTTGTACTGCAGGTAAGGCTGAGCTTTTCATTGACCATGTGGGTGGAATAGTTGTGTGGGTAAAGTGTGGTCTCAGCCACTATGTGTTCTGCACTTGTGAGTATAGAGCACCTTGATAGCTCACTTGGTAGAGCAGAGGACTGTAACAGGTTCCTCATATCAAATGCTGTGATCCTAAGGTCGCCGGTTCAACTCCAGCTGTCAACTCCTCCAAAATGTCAAAACACAAACAAGATAACTCCTCCTTAATTTCAAAACATCATTTTTTTATTTACCCAGCCTCAAAGTCCTGATGATCAGTTCTGGGTCCTGGCAATGACTGTAGGGTACAAACTGCAAAGCTTTGTTCTGCAGGTAAGGCTGGGCTTTTCATTGACCATGTGGTTCCATATGTGGGCAAAGTGTGGTCTCAGCCACTATGTGTTCTGCACTTGTGAATATAGAGCACGTTGATAGCTCACTTGGTAGAGCAGAGGACTGTAAAAGGTTCCTCATATCAAATGCTGTGATCCTAAGGTTGCTGGTTCAACTTCACCTGTCAACTCCTCCAAAATTTAAAAACACAAACAAGATAACTCCTCCTTAATTTCAAAACATAATATTTTTTTTAACCCAGCCTCAAAGTCCTGATGATCAGTTCTGGGTCCTGGCAATGACTGTAGGGTACAAACTGCAAAGCTTTGTACTGCAGGTAAGGCTGAGCTTTTCATTGACCATGTTGGTGGAATAGTTGTGTGGGAAAAGTGTGGTCTCAGCCACTATGTGTTCTGCACTTGTCAGCAGAGAGCACCTTGATAGCTCACTTGGTAGAGCAGAGGACTGTAACAGGTTCCTCATATCAAATGCTGTGATCCTAAGGTTCCTGGTTCAACTCCAGCTGTGAACTCCTCCAAAATGTCAAAACACAAACAAGATAACTCTTTAATTTGTCAAACAATCATTTTTTTTATTTACCCAGCCTCAAAGTCCTGATGATCAGTTCTGGGTCCTGGCAATGACTGTAGGGTACAAACTGCAAAGCTTTGTTCTGCAGGTAAGGCTGGGCTTTTCATTGACCATGTGGGTCCATGTGTGGGCAAAGTGTGGTCTCAGCCACTATGTGTTCTGCACTTGTGAGTATAGAGCACCTTGATAGCTCACTTGGTAGAGCAGAGGACTGTAACAGGTTCCTCATATCAAATGCTGTGATCCTAAGGTCGCTGGTTCAACTCCAGCTGTCAACTCCTCCAAAATGTCAAAACACAAACAAGATAACTCATCCTTAATATCTAAAACATAAATTTTTATTTACCCAGCCTCAAAGTCCTGATGATCAGTTCTGGGTCCTGGCAATGACTGTTGGGTACAAACTGCAAAGCTTTGTTCTGCAGGTAAGGCTGAGCTTTTCATTGAACATGTGGGTGGAATAGTTGTGTGGGTAAAGTGTGGTCTCAGCCACTATGTGTTCTGCACTTGTGAGTATAGAGCACCTTCATAGCTCACTTGGTAGAGCAGAGGACTGTAACAGGTTCCTCATATCAAATGCTGTGATCCTAAGGTCGCCGGTTCAACTCCAGCTGTCAACTCCTCCAAAATGTCAAAACACAAACAAGATAACTCCTCCTTAATTTTTCTCAAACCATCATTTTTTTTATTTACCCAGCCTCAAAGTCCTGATGATCAGTTCTGGGTCCTGGCAATGACTGTTGGGTACAAACTGCAAAGCTTTGTTCTGCAGGTAAGGCTGGGCTTTTCATTGACCATGTGGGTCCATGTGTGGGCAAAGTGTGGTCTCAGCCACTATGTGTTCTGCACTTGTGAGTATAGAGCACCTTGATAGCTCACTTGGTAGAGCAGAGGACTGTAACAGGTTCCTCATATCAAATGCTGTGATCCTAAGGTCACCGGTTCAACTCAACCTGTCAACTCCTCCAAAATGTAAAGACACAAACAAGGTAACTCCTCCTTAATTTCAAAACATAATTTTTTTTTTTACCCAGCCTCAAAGTCCTGATGATCAGTTCTGGGTCCTGGCAATGACTGTCGGGTACAAACTGCAAAGCTTTGTTCTGCAGGTAAGGTTGAGCTTTTCATTGACCATGTGGGTGAAATACTTGTGTGGGCAAAGTGTGGTCTCAGCCACTATTTGTTCTGCACTTGTGAGCAGAGAGCACCTTCATAGCTCACTTGGTAGAGCAGAGGACTGTAACAGGTTCCTCATATCAAATGCTGTGATCCTAAGGTCGCTGGTTCAACTCCACCTGTCAACTCCTCCAAAATGTCAAAACACAAACAAGATAACTCCTCCTTAATTTCTCAAACCATCATTTTTTTTATTTACCCAGCCTCAAAGTCCTGATGATCAGTTCTGGGTCCTGGCAATGACTGTAGGGTACAAACTGCAAAGCTTTGTTCTGCAGGTAAGGCTGAGCTTTTCATTGACCATGTGGGTGGAATAGTTGTGTGGGCAAAGTGTGGTCTCAGCCACTATGTGTTCTGCACTTGTGAGTATAGAGCACCTTGATAGCTCACTTGGTAGAGCAGAGGACTGTAACAGGTTCCTCATATCAAATGCTGTGATCCTAAGGTTGCCGGTTCAACTCCACCTGTCAACTCCTCCAAAATTTAAAAACACAAACAAGATAACTCCTCCTTAATTTCAAAACATAATTTTTTTTTTACCCAGCCTCAAAGTCCTGATGATCAGTTCTGGGTCCTGGCAATGACTGTAGGGTACAAACTGCAAAGCTTTGTTCTGCAGGTAAGGCTGAGCTTTTCATTGACCATGTGGGTGGAATAGTTGTGTGGGCAAAGTGTGGTCTCAGCCACTATGTGTTCTGCACTTGTGAGCAGAGAGCACCTTGATAGCTCACTTGGTAGAGCAGAGGACTGTAACAGGTTCCTCATATCAAATGCTGTGATCCTATGGTCGCTGGTTCAACTCCAGCTGTCAACTCCTCCAAAATGTCAAAACAAACAAGATAACTCCTCCTTAATTTCTCAAACCATCATTTTTTTTATTTACCCAGCCTCAAAGTCCTGATGATCAGTTCTGGGTCCTGGCAATGACTGTAGGGTACAAACTGCAAAGCTTTGTTCTGCAGGTAAGGCTGGGCTTTTCATTGACCATGTGGGTCCATGTGTGGGCAAAGTGTGGTCTCAGCCACTATGTGTTCTGCACTTGTCAGTATAGAGCACCTTGATAGCTCACTTGGTAGAGCAGAGGACTGTAACAGGTTCCTCATATCAAATGCTGTGATCCTAAGGTCGCTGGTTCAACTCCACCTGTCAACTCCTCCAAAATGTGAAAACACAAACAAGATAACTCCACCTTAATTTCAAAACATTTTTTTTTTTTACCCAGCCTCAATGTCCTGATGATCAGTTCTGGGTCCTGGCAATGACTGTAGGGTACAAACTGCAAAGCTTTGTTCAGCAGGTAAGGCTGAGCTTTTCATTGACCATGTGGGTGGAATATTTGTGTGGGCAAAGTGTGGTCTCAGCCACTATGTGTTCTGCACTTGTGAGCAGTGAGCACCTTGATAGCTCACTTGGTAGAGCAGAGGACTGTAACAGGTTCCTCATATCAAATGCTGTGATCCTAAGGTCGCCGGTTCAACTCCAGCTGTCAACTCCTCCAAAATGTCAAAACACAAACAAGATAACTCCTCCTTAATTTTTCTCAAACCATCATTTTTTTTATTTACCCAGCCTCAAAGTCCTGATGATCAGTTCTGGGTCCTGGCAATGACTGTAGGGTACAAACTGCAAAGCTTTGTACTGCAGGTAAGGCTGAGCTTTTCATTGACCATGTGGGTGGAATAGTTGTGTGGGTAAAGTGTGGTCTCAGCCACTATGTGTTCTGCACTTGTGAGTATAGAGCACCTTGATAGCTCACTTGGTAGAGCAGAGGACTGTAACAGGTTCCTCATATCAAATGCTGTGATCTTAAGGTCGCCGGTTCAACTCCAGCTGTCAACTCCTCCAAAACACAAACAAGATAACTCCTCATTAATTTTTCTCAAACCATCATTTTTTTTTATTTACCCAGCCTCAAAGTCCTGATGATCAGTTCTGGGTCCTGGCAATGACTGTAGGGTACAAACTGCAAAGCTTTGTTCCGCAGGTAAGGCTGGGCTTTTCATTGACCATGTGGGTCCATGTGTGGGCAAAGTGTGGTCTCAGCCACTATGTGTTCTGCACTTGTCAGTATAGAGCACCTTGATAGCTCACTTGGTAGAGCATGGGACTGTAACAGGTTCCTCATATCAAATGCTGTGATCCTAAGGTCGCTGGTTCAACTCCACCTGTCAACTCCTCCAAAATGTGAAAACACAAACAAGATAACTCCACCTTAATTTCAAAACATTTTTTTTTTTTACCCAGCCTCAAAGTCCTGATGATCAGTTCTGGGTCCTGGCAATGACTGTAGGGTACAAACTGCAAAGCTTTGTTCTGCAGGTAAGGCTGAGCTTTTCATTGACCATGTGGGTGGAATATTTGTGTGGGCAAAGTGTGGTCTCAGCCACTATGTGTTCTGCACTTGTCAGTATACAGCACCTTGATAGCTCACTTGGTAGAGCAGAGGACTGTAACAGATTCCTCATATCAAATGCTGTGATCCTAAGGTCGCCGGTTCAACTCCAGCTGTCAACTCCTCCAAAATGTCAAAACACAAACAAGATAACTCCTCCTTAATTTTTCTCAAACCATCATTTTTTTTATTTACCCAGCCTCAAAGTCCTGATGATCAGTTCTGGGTCCTGGCAATGACTGTTGGGTACAAACTGCAAAGCTTTGTACTGCAGGTAAGGCTGAGCTTTTCATTGAACATGTGGGTGGAATAGTTGTGTGGGTAAAGTGTGGTCTCAGCCACTATGTGTTCTGCACTAGTGAATACAAAGCACCTTGATAGCTCACTTGGTAGAGCAGAGGACTGTAACAGGTTCCTCATATCAAATGCTGTGATCCTAAGGTCGCCGGTTCAACTCCAGCTGTCAACTCCTCCAAAATGTCAAAACACAAACAAGATAACTCCTCCTTAATTTCTAAAACCATCATTTTTTTTATTTACCCAGCCTCAAAGTCCTGATGATCAGTTCTGGGTCCTGGCAATGACTGTTGGGTACAAACTGCAAAGCTTTGTTCTGCAGGTAAGGCTGAGCTTTTCATTGACCATGTGGGTGGAATAGTTGTGTGGGCTAAGTGTGGTCTCAGCCACTATTTGTTCTGCACTTGTGAGAATAGAGCACCTTGATAGCTCACTTGGTAGAGCAGAGGACTGTAATAGGTTCCTCATGTCAAATGCTGTGATCCTAAGGTTGCCGGTTCAACTCCACCTGTCAACTCCTCCAAAATTTAAAAACACAAACAAGATAACTCCTCCTTAATTTCAAAACATAATTTTTTTTTTTACCCAGCCTCAAAGTCCTGATGATCAGTTCTGGGTCCTGGCAATGACTGTAGGGTACAAACTGCAAAGCTTTGTTCTGCAGGTAAGGCTGAGCTTTTCATTGACCATGTGGGTGGAATAGTTGTGTGGGCAAAGTGTGGTCTCAGCCACTATGTGTTCTGCACTTATGAGCAGAGAGCACCTTGATAGCTCACTTGGTAGAGCAGAGGACTGTAACAGGTTCCTCATATCAAATGCTGTGATCCTAAGGTTGCCGGTTCAACTCCAGCTGTCAACTCCTCCAAAATGTCAAAACACAAACAAAATAACTCCTCCTTAATTTCTCAAACCATCATTATTTTTTATTTACCCAGCCTCAAAGTCCTGATGATCAGTTCTGGGTCCTGGCAATGACTGTAGGGTACAAACTGCAAAGCTTTGTACTGCAGGTAAGGCTGAGCTTTTCATTGAACATGTGGGTGGAATAGTTGTGTGGGTAAAGTGTGGTCTCAGCCACTATGTGTTCTGCACTTGTGAGTATAGAGCACCTTCATAGCTCACTTGGTAGAGCAGAGGACTGTAACAGGTTCCTCATATCAAATGCTGTGATTCTAAGGACGCCGGTTCAACTCCACCTGTCAACTACTCCAAAATGTCAAAACATAAACATAATAACTCCTCCTTAATTTCAATACATAAATTTTTATTTACCCAGCCTCAAAGTCCTGATGATCAGTTCTGGGTCCTGGCAATGACTGTAGGGTACAAACTGCAAAGCTTTGTACTGCAGGTAAGGCTGAGCTTTTCATTGACCATGTGGGTGGAATAGTTGTGTGGGCAAAGTGTGGTCTCAGCCACTATGTGTTCTGCACTTGTGAGTATAGAGCACCTTCATAGCTCACTTGGTAGAGCAGAGGACTGTAACAGGTTCCTCATATCAAATGCTGTGATCCTAAGGTCGCCGGTTCAACTTCAGCTGTCAACTCCTCCAAAATGTCAAAACACAAACAAGATAACTCCTCCTTCATTTCTCAAACCCTCATTTTTTTATTTACCCAGCCTCAAAGTCCTGATGATCAGTTCTGGGTCCTGGCAATGACTGTTGGGTACAAACTGCAAAGCTTTGTTCTGCAGGTAAGGCTGGGCTTTTCATTGACCATGTGGGTCCATGTGTGGGCAAAGTGTGGTCTCAGCCACTATGTGTTCTGCACTTGTGAGTATAGAGCACCTTGATAGCTCACTTTGTAGAGCAGAGGACTATAAAAGGTTCCTCATATCAAATGCTGTGATCCTAAGGTTGCCGGTTCAACTCCACCTGTCAACTCCTCCAAAATTTAAAAACACAAACAAGATAACTCCTCCTTAATTTCAAAACATAATATTTTTTTTAACCCAGCCTCAAAGTCCTGATGATCAGTTCTGGGTCCTGGCAATGACTGTAGGGTACAAACTGCAAAGCTTTGTACTGCAGGTAAGGCTGAGCTTTTCATTGACCATGTTGGTGGAATAGTTGTGTGGGAAAAGTGTGGTCTCAGCCACTATGTGTTCTGCACTTGTCAGCAGAGAGCACCTTGATAGCTCACTTGGTAGAGCAGAGGACTGTAACAGGTTCCTCATATCAAATGCTGTGATCCTAAGGTTCCTGGTTCAACTCCAGCTGTGAACTCCTCCAAAATGTCAAAACACAAACAAGATAACTCCTCCTTAATTTGTCAAACCATCATTTTTTTTATTTACCCATTCTCAAAGTCCTGATGATCAGTTCTGGGTCCTGGCAATGACTGTAGGGTACAAACTGCAAAGCTTTGTTCCGCAGGTAAGGCTGGGATTTTCATTGACCATGTGGGTCCATGTGTGGGCAAAGTGTGGTCTCAGCCACTATGTGTTCTGCACTTGTCAGTATAGAGCACCTTGATAGCTCACTTGGTAGAGCATGGGACTGTAAAAGGTTCCTCATATCAAATGCTGTGATCCTAAGGTCGCCGGTTCAACTCCACCTGTCAACTCCTCCAAAATGTGAAAACACAAACAAGATAACTCCTCCTTAATTTCAAAACATTTTTTTTTTTTTTACCCAGCCTCAAAGTCCTGATGATCAGTTCTGGGTCCTGGCAATGACTGTAGGGTACAAACTGCAAAGCTTTGTTCTGCAGGTAAGGCTGAGCTTTTCATTGACCATGTGGGTGGAATAGTTGTGTGGGCAAAGTGTGGTCTCAGCCACTATGTGTTCTGCACTTGTCAGTATAGAGCACCTTGATAGCTCACTTGGTAGAGCAGAGGACTGTAAAAGGTTCCTCATATCAAATGCTGTGATCCTAAGGTCGCCGGTTCAACTCCAGCTGTCAACTCCTCCAAAATGTCAAAACACAAACAAAATAACTCCTCCTTTATTTCTCAAACCATCATTATATTTTATTTACCCAGCCTCAAAGTCCTGATGATCAGTTCTGGGTCCTGGCAATGACTGTTGGGTACAAACTGCAAAGCTTTGTTCTGCAGGTAAGGCTGGGCTTTTCATTGACCATGTGGGTCCATGTGTAGGCAAAGTGTGGTCTCAGCCACTATGTGTTCTGCACTTGTCAGTATAGAGCACCTTGATAGCTCACTTGGTAGAGCAGACGACTGTAACAGGTTCCTCATATCAAATGCTGTGATCCTAAGGTCGCCGGTTCAACTTCAGCTGTCAACTCCTCCGAAATGTCAAAACACAAACAAGATAACTCCTCCTTAATTTTTCTCAAACCATCATTTTTTTTATTTACCCAGCCTCAAAGTCCTGATGATCAGTTCTGGGTCCTGGCAATGACTGTTGGGTACAAACTGCAAAGCTTTGTACTGCAGGTAAGGCTGAGCTTTTCATTGAACATGTGGGTGGAATAGTTGTGTGGGTAAAGTGTGGTCTAAGCCACTATGTGTTCTGCAAATGTGAATATAAAGCACCTTGATAGCTCACTTGGTAGAGCAGAGGACTGTAACAGGTTCCTCATATCAAATGCTGTGATCCTAAGGTCGCCGGTTAACTCCAGTTGTCAACTCCTCCAAAATGTCAAAACACAAACAAGATAACTCCTCCTTAATTTTTCTCAAACCATCATTTTTTTTTTTTACCCAGCCTCAAAGTCCTAAGGATCAGTTCTGGGTCCTGGCAATGACTGTAGTGTACAAACTGCAAAGCTTTGTACTGCAGGTAAGGCTGAGCTTTTCATTGAACATGTGGGTGGAATAGTTGTGTGGGTAAAGTGTGGTCTAAGCCACCATGTGTTCTGCACTTGTGAATATAAAGCACCTTGATAGCTCACTTGGTAGAGCAGAGGACTGTAACAGGTTCCTCATATCAAATGCTGTGATCCTATGGTCGCCGGTTCAACTCCAGCTATCAACTCCTCCAAAATGTCAAAACACAAACAAGATAACTCCTCCTTGATTTCTAAAACCATCATTTTTTTTATTTACCCAGCCTCAAAGTCCTGATGATCAGTTCTGGGTCCTGGCAATGACTGTTGGGTACAAACAGCAAAGCTTTGTTCTGCAGGTAAGGCTGGGCTTTTCATTGACCATGTGGGTCCATGTGTGGGCAAAGTGTGGTCTCAGCCACTATGTGTTCTGCACTTGTGAGAATAGAGCACCTTGATAGCTCACTTGGTAGAGCAGAGGCCTCTAACAGGTTCCTCAAATCAAATGCTGTGATCCTAAGGTCGCCGGTTCAACTTCAGCTGTCAACTCCTCCAAAATGTGAAAACACAAACAAGATAACTCCTCCTTAATTTTTCTCAAACCATCATTTTTTTTATTTACCCAGCCTCAAAGTCCTGATGATCAGTTCTGGGTCCTGGCAATGACTGTAGGGTACAAACTGCAAAGCTTTGTTCTGCAGGTAAGGCTGAGCTTTTCATTGACCATGTGGGTGGAATAGTTGTGTGGGCAAAGTGTGGTCTCAGCCACTATGTGTTCTGCACTTGTGACTATAGAGCACCTTGATAGCTCACTTGGTAGAGCAGAGGACTGTAACAGGTTCCTCATATCAAATGCTGTGATCCTAAGTATGCGGTTCAACTCCAGCTGTCAACTCCTCCAAAATGTCAAAACACAAACAAGATAACTCCTCCTTAAATTTTCTCAAACCATCATTTTTTTTATTTACCCAGCCTCAAAGTCCTGATGATCAGTTCTGGGTCCTGGCAATGACTGTAGGGTACAAACTGCAAAGCTTTGTTCTGCAGGTAAGGCTGGGCTTTTCATTGACCATGTGGGTCCATGTGTGGGCAAAGTGTGGTCTCAGCCACTATATGTTCTGCACTTCTGAGTACAGAGCACCTTGATAGAGCAGAGGACTGTTACAGGTTCCTCATATCAAATGCTGTGATCATAAGGTCGCCGGTTCAACTCCAGCTGTCAACTCCTCCAAAATGTCAAAACACAAACAAGATAATTCCTCCTTAATTTTTCTCAAACAATCATTTTTTTTATTTACCCAGCCTCAAAGTCCTGATGATCAGTTCTGGGTCCTGGCAATGACTGTAGGGTACAAACTGCAAAGCTTTGTACTGCAGGTAAGGCTGAGCTTTTCATTGAACATGTGGGTGGAATAGTTGTGTGGGTAAAGTGTGGTCTCAGCCACTATGTGTTCTGCACTTGTGAGTATAGAGCACCTTCATAGCTCACTTGGTAGAGCAGAGGACTGTAACAGGTTCCTCATATCAAATGCTGTGATCCTAAGGACGCCGGTTCAACTCCACCTGTCAACTACTCCAAAATGTCAAAACATAAACATAATAACTCCTCCTTAATTTCAATACATAAATTTTTATTTACCCAGCCTCAAAGTCCTGATGATCAGTTCTGGGTCCTGGCAATGACTGTAGGGTAAAAACTGCAAAGCTTTGTTCTGCAGGTAGGGCTGGGCTTTTCATTGACCATGTGGGTCCATGTGTGGGCAAAGTGTGGTCTCAGCCACTATGTGTTCTGCACTTGTGAGAATAGAGCACCTTGATAGCTCACTTGGTAGAGCAGAGGACTGTAACAGGTTCCTCATATCAAATGCTGTGATCCTAAGGTCGCCGGTTCAACTCCACCTGTCAACTCCTCCAAAATGTGAAAACACAAACAAGATAACTCCTCCTTAATTTCAAAACATTTTTTTTTTTTTTTTAACCAAGCCTCAAAGTCCTGATGATCAGTTCTGGGTCCTGGCAATGACTGTAGGGTACAAACTGCAAAGCTTTGTTCTGCAGGTAAGGCTGAGCTTTTCATTGACCATGTGGGTGGAATAGTTGTGTGGGCAAAGTGTGGTCTCAGCTACTATGTGTTCTGCACTTGTGAGTATAGAGCACCTTGATAGCTCACTTGGTAGAGCAGAGGACTGTAACAGATTCCTCATATCAAATGCTGTGATCCTAAGGTCGCCGGTTCAACTCCACCTGTCAACTCCTCCAAAATGTCAAAACACAAACAAGATAACTCCTCCTTAATTTTTCTCAAACCAACATTTTTTTTATTTACCCAGCCTCAAAGTCCTGATGATCAGTTCTGGGTCCTGGCAATGACTGTAGGGTACAAACTGCAAAGCTTTTTACTGCAGGTAAGGCTGAGCTTTTCATTGAACATGTGGGTGGAATAGTTGTGTGGGTACAGTGTGGTCTCAGCCACTATGTGTTCTGCACTTGTGAGTATAGAGCACCTTGATAGCTCACTTGGTAGAGCAGAGGACTGTAACAGGTTCTCATATCAAATGCTGTGATCCTAAGGACGCCGGTTCAACTCCACCTGTCAACTCCTCCAAAATGTCAAAACATAAACATAATAACTACTCCTTAATTTCAATACATAAATTTTTACTTACCCAGCCTCAAAGTCCTGATGATCAGTTCTGGGTCCTGGCAATGACTGTAGGGTACAAACTGCAAAGCTTTGTTCTGCAGGTAAGGCTTAGCTTTTCATTGACCATGTGGGTGGAATAGTTGTGTGGGCAAAGTGTGGTCTCAGCCACTATGTGTTCTGCACTTGTAGAATAGAGCACCTTGATAGCTCACTTGGTAGAGCAGAGGACTGTAAAAGGTTCCTCATATCAAATGCTGTGATCCTAAGGTCGCCGGTTCAACTCCAGCTGTCAACTCCTCCAAAATGTCAAAACACAAACAAGATAACTCCTCCTTAATTTTTCTCAAACCATCATTTTTTTAATTTACCCAGCCTCAAAGTCCTGATGATCAGTTCTGGGTCCTGGCAATGACTGTAGGGTACAAACTGCAAAGCTTTGTTCTGCAGGTAAGGCTTAGCTTTTCATTGACCATGTGGGTGGAATAGTTGTGTGGGCAAAGTGTGGTCTCAGCCACTATGTGTTCTGCACTTGTGAGAATAGAGCACCTTGATAGCTCACTTGGTAGAGCAGAGGACTGTAAAAGGTTCCTCATATCAAATGCTGTGATCCTAAGGTCGCCGGTTCAACTCCAGCTGTCAACTCCTCCAAAATGTCAAAACACAAACAAGATAACTCCTCCTTAATTTTTCTCAAACCATCATTTTTTTTTTATTTACCCAGCCTCAAAGTCCTGATGATCAGTTCTGGGTCCTGGCAATGACTGTAGGGTACAAACTGCAAAGCTTTGTTCTGCAGGTAAGGCTGGGCTTTTCATTGACCATGTGGGTCCATGTGTGGGCAAAGTGTGGTCTCAGCCACTATGTGTTCTGCACTTCTGAGTATAGAGCATCTTCATAGCTCACTTGGTAGAGCAGAGGACTGTAACAGGTTCCTCATATCAAATGCTGTGATCCTAAGGACGCCGGTTCAACTCCACCTGTCAACTACTCCAAAATGTCAAAACATAAACATAATAACTCTTCCTTAATTTCAATACATAAATTTTTATTTACCCAGCCTCAAAGTCCTGATGATCAGTTCTGGGTCCTGGCAATGACTGTAGGGTAAAAACTGCAAAGCTTTGTTCTGCAGGTAAGGCTGGGCTTTTCATTGACCATGTGGGTCCATGTGTGGGCAAAGTGTGGTCTCAGCCACTATGTGTTCTGCACTTGTGAGAATAGAGCACCTTGATAGCTAACTTGGTAGAGCAGAGGACTGTAAAAGGTTCCTCATATCAAATGCTGTGATCCTAAGGTCGCCGGTTCAACTCCACCTGTCAACTCCTCCAAAATGTGAAAACACAAACAAGATAACTCCTCCTTAATTTCAAAACATTTTTTTTTTTTACCCAGCCTCAAAGTCCTGATGATCAGTTCTGGGTCCTGGCAATGACTGTAGGGTACAAACTGCAAAGCTTTGTTCTGCAGGTAAGGCTTAGCTTTTCATTGACCATGTGGGTGGAATAGTTGTTTGGGCAAAGTGTGGTCTCAGCCACTATGTGTTCTGCACTTGTGAGTATAGAGCACCTTGATAGCTCACTTGGTAGAGCAGAGGACTGTAACAGATTCCTCATATCAAATGCTGTGATCCTAAGGTCGCCGGTTCAACTCCACCTGTCAACTCCTCCAAAATGTGAAAACACAAACAAGATAACTCTTCCTTAATTTTTCTCAAACCATCATTTTTTTTATTTACCCAGCCTCAAAGTCCTGATTATCAGTTCTGGGTCCTGACAATGACTGTAGGGTACAAACTGCAAAGCTTTGTACTGCAGGTAAGGCTGAGCTTTTCATTGAACATGTGGGTGGAATAGTTGTGTGGGTACAGTGTGGTCTCAGCCACTATGTGTTCTGCACTTGTGAGTATAGAGCACCTTCATAGCTCACTTGGTAGAGCAGAGGACTGTAACAGGTTCCTCATATCAAATGCTGTGATCCTAAGGACGCCGGTTCAACTCCACCTGTCAACTACTCCAAAATGTCACAACATAAACATAATAACTCCTCCTTAATTTCAATACATAAATTTTTATTTACCCAGCCTCAAAGTCCTGATGATCAGTTCTGGGTCCTGGCAATGACTGTAGGGTACAAACTGCAAAGCTTTGTTCTGCAGGTAAGGCTTAGCTTTTCATTGACCATGTGGGTGGAATAGTTGTGTGGGCAAAGTGTGGTCTCAGCCACTATGTGTTCTGCACTTGTGAGAATAGAGCACCTTGATAGCTCACTTGGTAGAGCAGAGGACTGTAAAAGGTTCCTCATATCAAATGCTGTGATCCTAAGGTCGCCAGTTCAACTCAACCTGTCAACTCCTCCAAAATGTCAAAACATAAACAAGATAACTCCTCCTTCATTTCTAAAACCATCATTTTTTTTATTTACCCAGCCTCAATGTCCTGATGATCAGTTCTGGGTCCTGGCAATGACTGTTGGGTACAAACTGCAAAGCTTTGTTCTGCAGGTAAGGCTGGGCTTTTCATTGACCATGTGGGTCCATGTGTGGGCAAAGTGTGGTCTCAGCCACTATGTGTTCTGCACTTGTGAGTATAGAGCACCTTGATAGCTCACTTGGTAGAGTAGAGGACTGTAACAGGTTCCTCATATCAAATGCTGTGATCCTAAGGTTGCCGGTTCAACTTCAGCTGTAAACTCCTCCAAAATGTGAAAACACAAACAAGGTAAGTCCTCCTTAATTTCAAAACATATTTTTTTTATTTACCCAGCCTCAAAGTCCTGATGATCAGTTCTGGCTCCTGGCAATGACTGTAGGGTACAAACTGCAAAGCTTTGTACTGAAGGTAAGGCTGAGCTTTTCATTGACCATGTGGGTGGAATAGTTGTGTGGGCAAAGTGTGGTCTCAGCCACTATGTGTTCTGCACTTGTCAGTATAGAGCACCTTGATAGCTCACTTGGTGGAGCAGAGGACTGTAACAGATTCCTCATATCAAATGCTGTGATCCTAAGTTCGCCGGTTCAACTCCAGCTGTCAACTCCTCCAAAATGTCAAAACACAAACAAAATATCTCCTCCTTCATTTCTCAAACCATCATTATTTTTTATTTACCCAGCCTCAAAGTCCTGATGATCAGTTCTGGGTCCTGGCAATGACTGTTGGGTAAAAACTGCAAAGCTTTGTTCTGCAGGTAAGGCTGAGCTTTTCAGTGACCATGTGGGTGGAATAGTTGTGTGGGTAAAGTGTGGTCTCAGCCACTATGTGTTCTGCACTTGTGAGTATAGAGCACCTTGATAGCTCACTTGGTAGAGCAGAGGACTGTAACAGGTTCCTCATATCAAATGCTGTGATCCTAAGGACGCCGGTTCAACTTCAGCTGTCAACTCCTCCAAAATGTCAAAACACAAACAAGATAACTCCTCCTTCATTTCTCAAACCCTCATTTTCTTATTTACCCAGCCTCAAAGTCCTGATGATCAGTTCTGGGTCCTGGCAATGACTGTTGGGTAAAAACTGCAAAGCTTTGTTCTGCAGGTAAGGCTGAGCTTTTCAGTGACCATGTGGGTCCATGTTTGGGCAAAGTGTGGTCTCAGCCACTATGTGTTCTGCACTTTTGAGTATAGAGAGCCTTGATAGCTCACTTGATAGAGCAGAGGACTGTAACAGGTTCCTCATATCAAATGCTGTGATCCTAAGGTCGCCGGTTCAACTTCAGCTGTCAACTCCTCCAAAATGTCAAAACACAAACAAGATAACTCCTCCTTAATTTCAAAAAAACTTTTTTTTTTTTACCCAGCCTCAAAGTCCTGATGATCAGTTCTGGGTCCTGGCAGTGACTGTAGGGTACAAACTGCAAAGCTTTGTTCTGCAGGTAAGGCTGAGCTTTTCATTGACCATGTGGGTCCATGTGTGGGCAAAGTGTGGTCTCAGCCACTATGTGTTCTGCACTTTTGAGTATAGAGAGCCTTGATAGCTCACTTGATAGAGCAGAGGACTGTAACAGGTTCCTCATATCAAATGCTGTGATCCTAAGGTCGCCGGTTCAACTCCAGCTGTCAACTCCTCCAAAATGTCAAAACACAAACAAGATAACTCCTCCTTAATTTTTCTCAAACCATCATTTTTTTTATTTACCCAGCCTCAAAGTCCTGATGATCAGTTCTGGGTCCTGGCAATGACTGTTGGGTACAAACTGCAAAGCTTTGTTCTGCAGGTAAGGCTGAGCTTTTCATTGACCATGTGGGTGGAATAGTTGTGTGGGCAAAGTGTGGTCTCAGCCACTATGTGTTCTGCACTTGTCAGTATAGAGCACCTTGATAGCTCACTTGGTAGAGCAGAGGACTCTTACAGGTTCCTCATATCAAATGCTGTGATCCTAAGGTCGCCCGTTCAACTCCAGCTGTCAACTCCTCCAAAATGTCAAAACATAAACAAGATAACTCCTCCTTCATTTCTAAAACCATAATTTTTTTTTTTACCCAGCCTCAATGTCCTGATAATCAGTTCTGGGTCCTGGCAATGACTGTTGGGTACAAACTGCAAAGCTTTGTTCTGCAGGTAAGGCTGGGCTTTTCATTGACCATGTGGGTCCATGTGTGGGCAAAGTGTGGTCTCAGCCACTATGTGTTCTGCACTTGTGAGTATAGAGCACCTTGATAGCTCACTTGGTAGAGCAGAGGACTGTAACAGATTCCTCATATCAAATGCTGTGATCCTAAGGTCGCCAGTTCAACTCCACCTGTCAACTCCTCCAAAATGTCAAAACACAAACAAAATAACTCCTCCTTAACTTCTCAAACCATCATTTTTTTTATTTACCCAGCCTCAAAGTCCTGATGATCAGTTCTGGGTCCTGGCAATGACTGTTGGGTAAAAACTGCAAAGCTTTGTTCTGCAGGTAAGGCTGAGCTTTTCAGTGACCATGTGGGTGGAATAGTTGTGTGGGTAAAGTGTGGTCTCAGCCACTATGTGTTCTGCACTTGTGAGTATAGAGCACCTTCATAACTTACTGGGTAGAGCAGAGGACTGTAACAGGTTCCTCATATCAAATGCTGTGATCCCAAGGTCGCCGGTTCAACTCCAGCTGTCAACTCCTCCAAAATGTCAAAACACAAACAAGATAACTCCTCCTTAATTTTTCTCAAACCATCATTTTTTTTATTTACCCAGCCTCAAAGTCCTGATGATCAGTTCTGGGTCCTGGCAATGACTGTAGGGTACAAACTGCAAAGCTTTGTACTGCAGGTAAGGCTGAGCTTTTCATTGAACATGTGGGTGGAATATTTGTGTGGGTAAAGTGTGGTCTCAGCCACTATGTGTTCTGCACTTGTGAATATAGAGCACCTTGATAGCTCACTTGGTAGAGCAGATGACTGTAACAGGTTCCTCATATCAAATGCTGTGATCCTAAGGACGCCGGTTCAACTCCACCTGTCAACTACTCCAAAATGTCAAAACACAAACAAAATAACTCCTCCTTAATTTCTCAAACCATCATTATTTTTTATTTACCCAGCTTCAAAGTCCTGATGATCAGTTCTGGGTCTTGGCAATGACTGTTGGGTAAAAACTGCAAAGCTTTGTTCTGCAGGTAAGGCTGAGCTTTTCAGTGACCATGTGGGTGGAATAGTTGTGTGGGTAAAGTGTGGTCTCAGCCACTATGTGTTCTGCACTTGTCAGTATAGAGCACCTTGATAGCTCACTTGGTAGAGCAGAGGACTGTAACAGGTTCCTCATATCGAATGCTGTGATCCTAAGGTCGTCTGTTCAACTTCAGCTGTCAACTCCTCCAAAATGTCAAAACACAAACAAGATAACTCCTCCTTCATTTCTAAAACCATCATTTTTTTTATTTACCCAGCCTCAATGTCCTGATGATCAGTTCTGGGTCCTGGCAATGACTGTTGGGTACAAACTGCAAAGCTTTGTTCTGCAGGTAAGGCTGGGCTTTTCATTGACCATATGGGTCCATATGTGGGCAAAGTGTGGTCTCAGCCACTATGTGGTCTGCACTTGTGAGAATAGAGCACCTTGATAGCTCACTTGGTAGAGCAGAGGACTGTAAAAGGTTCCTCATATCAAATGCTGTGTTCCTAAGGTCGCCGGTTCAACTCCACCTGTCAACTCCTCCAAAATGTGAAAACACAAACAAGATAACTCCTCCTTAATTTCAAAACATTTTTTTTTTTTTACCCAGCCTCATAGTCCTGATGATCAGTTCTGGGTCCTGGCAATGACTGTTGGGTACAAACTGCAAAGCTTTGTACTGCAGGTAAGGCTGAGCTTTTCATTGACCATGTTGGTGGAATAGTTGTGTGGGCAAAGTGTGGTCTCAGCCACTATGTGTTCTGCACTTGTCAGTATAGAGCACCTTGATAGCTCACTTGGTGGAGCAGAGGACTGTAACAGATTCCTTATATCAAATGCTGTGATCCTAAGGTCGCCGGTTCAACTCCAGCTGTCAACTCCTCCAAAATGTCAAAACACAAACAAAATAACTCCTCCTTACTTTCTCAAACCATCATTATTTTTTATTTACCCAGCCTCAAAGTCCTGATGATCAGTTCTGGGTCCTGGCAATGACTGTTGGGTAAAAACTGCAAAGCTTTGTTCTGCAGGTAAGGCTGAGCTTTTCAGTGACCATGTGGGTGGAATAGTTGTGTGGGTAAAGTGTGGTCTCAGCCACTATGTGTTCTGCACTTGTTGGTATAGAGCACCTTCATAGCTCACTTGGTAGAGCAGAGGACTGTAACAGGTTCCTCATATCAAATGCTGTGATCCTAAGGACGCCGGTTCAACTTAGGCTGTCAACTCCTCCAAAATGTCAAAACACAAACAAGATAACTCCTCCTTAATTTCTCAAACCCTCATTTTTTTATTTACCCAGCCTCAAAGTCCTGATGATCAGTTCTGGGTCCTGGCAATGACTGTTGGGTACAAACTGCAAAGCTTTGTTCTGCAGGTAAGGCTGGGCTTTTCATTGACCATGTGGGTCCATGTGTGGGCAAAGTGTGGTCTCAGCCACTATGTGTTCTGCACTTGTCAGTATAGAGCACCTTGATAGCTCACTTGGTAGAGTAGAGGACTGTAACAGGTTCCTCATATCAAATGCTGTGATCCTAAGGTCGCCGGTTCAACTCCACCTGTCAACTCCTCCAAAATGTGAAAACACAAACAAGATAATTCCCCCTTAATTTCAAAACTTTTTTTTTTTTACCCAGCCTCAAAGTCCTGATGATCAGTTCTGGGTCCTGGCAATGACTGTAGGGTACAAACTGCAAAGCTTTGTACTGCAGGTAAGGCTGAGCTTTTCATTGACCATGTGGGTGGAATAGTTGTGTGGGCAAAGTGTGGTCTCAGCCACTATGTGTTCTGCACTTGTCAGTATAGAGCACCTTGATAGCTCACTTGATAGAGCAGAGGACTGTAAAAGGTTCCTCAGATCAAATGCTGTGATCCTAAGGTCGCCGGTTCAACTCCACCTGTCAACTCCTCCAAAATGTCAAAACACAAACAAGGTAATTCCCCCTAAATTTCAAAACATTTTTTTTTTTTTACCCAGCCTCAAAGTCCTGATGATCAGTTCTGGGTCCTGGCAATGACTGTAGGGTACAAACTGCAAAGCTTTGTACTGCAGGTAAGGCTGAGCTTTTCATTGACCATGTGGGTGGAATAGTTGTGTGGGCAAAGTGTGGTCTCAGCCACTATGTGTTCTGCACTTGTTGGTAAACAGCACCTTGATAGCTCACTTGGTAGAGCAGAGGACTGTAACAGATTCCTCATATCAAATGCTGTCATCCTAAGGTCGCTGGTTCAACTCCAGCTGTCAACTCCTCCAAAATGTCAAAACACAAACAAAATAACTCCTCCTTAATTTTTCTCAAACCATCATTATTTTTTATTTACCCAGCCTCAAAGTCCTGATGATCAGTTCTGGGTCCTGGCAATGACTGTTGGGAAAAAACTGCAAAGCATTGTTCTGCAGGTAAGGCTGAGCTTTTCAGTGACCATGTGGGTGGAATAGTTGTGTGGGCAAAGTGTGGTCTCAGCCACTATGTGTTCTGCACTTGTCACTATAGAGCACCTTGATAGCTCACTTGGTAGAGCAGAGGACTGTAACAGGTTCCTCATATCAAATGCTGTCATCCCAAGGTCGCCGGTTCAACTCCAGCTGTCAACTCCTCCAAAATGTGAAAACACAAACAAGATAACTCCTCCTTAATTTTTCTCAAACCCTCATTTTTTTATTTACCCAGCCTCAAAGTCCTGATGATCAGTTCTGGGTCCTGGCAATGACTGTAGGGTACAAACTGCAAAGCTTTGTACTGCAGGTAAGGCTGAGCTTTTCATTGACCATGTGGGTGGAATAGTTGTGTGGGCAAAGTGTGGTCTCAGCCACTATGTGTTCTGCACTTGTTGGTAAAGAGCACCTTGATAGCTCACTTGGTAGAGCAGAGGACTGTAACAGATTCCTCATATCAAATGCTGTGATCCTAAGGTCGCTGGTTCAACTCCAGCTGTCAACTCCTCCAAAATGTCAAAACACAAACAAAATAACTCCTCCTTAATTTCTCAAACCATCATTATTTTTTATTTACCCAGCCTCAAAGTCCTGATGATCAGTTCTGGGTCCTGGCAATGACTGTTGGGAAAAAACTGCAAAGCATTGTTCTGCAGGTAAGGCTGAGCTTTTCAGTGACCATGTGGGTGGAATAGTTGTGTGGGCAAAGTGTGGTCTCAGCCACTATGTGTTCTGCACTTGTAAGTATAGAGCACCTTGATAGCTCACTTGGTAGAGCAGAGGACTGTAACAGGTTCCTCATATCAAATGCTGTGATCCCAAGGTCGCCGGTTCAACTCCAGCTGTCAACTCCTCCAAAATGTGAAAACACAAACAAGATAACTCCTCCTTATTTTTTCTCAAACCCTCATTTTTTTATTTACCCAGCCTCAAAGTCCTGATGATCAGTTCTGGG
This sequence comes from Xyrichtys novacula, assembly GCA_962446985.1. Lineage (NCBI taxonomy): Eukaryota > Metazoa > Chordata > Actinopteri > Labriformes > Labridae > Xyrichtys > Xyrichtys novacula. The sequence goes on along the minus strand of OY660874.1, from coordinate 15,465,046 downwards.
TCCTGGCAATGACTGTAGGGTACAAACTGCAAAGCTTTGTACTGCAGGTAAGGCTGAGCTTTTCATTGACCATGTGGGTGGAATAGTTGTGTGGGCAAAGTGTGGTCTCAGCCACTATGTGTTCTGCACTTGTGAGTATAGAGCACCTTGATAGCTCACTTGGTAGAGCAGAGGACTGTAACAGATTCCTCATATCAAATGCTGTGATCCTAAGGTCGCCGGTTCAACTCCAGCTGTCAACTCCTCCAAAATGTCAAAACACAAACAAAATAACTCCTCCTTAATTTCTCAAACCATCATTATTTTTTATTTACCCAGCCTCAAAGTCCTGATGATCAGTTCTGGGTCCTGGCAATGACTGTTGGGTAAAAACTGCAAAGTTTTGTTCTGCAGGTAAGGCTGAGCTTTTCAGTGACCATGTGGGTGGAATAGTTGTGTGGGTAAAGTGTGGTCTCAGCCACTATGTGTTCTGCACTTGTGAGTATAGAGCACCTTCATAGCTCACTTGGTAGAGCAGAGGACTGTAATAGGTTCCTCATATCAAATGCTGTGATCCTAAGTTCGCCGGTTCAACTCCAGCTTTCAACTCCCCCAAAATGTAAAAACACAAACAAGATAACTACTCCTTCATTTCTAAAACCATCATTTTTTTTATTTGCCCAGCCTCAATGTCCTGATGATCAGTTCTGGGTCCTGGCAATGACCGTTGGGTACAATCTGCAAAGCTTTGTTCTGCAGGTAAGGCTGGGCTTTTCATTGACCATGTGGGTCCATGTGTGGGCAAAGTGTGGTCTCAGCCACTATGTGTTCTGCACTTTTGAGTATACAGCCTTGATAGCTCACTTGATAGAGCAGAGGACTGTAACAGGTTCCTCATATCAAATGCTGTGATCCTAAGGTCGCCGGTTCAACTTCAGCTGTCAACTCCTCAAAAATGCCAAAACACAAACAAGATAACTCCTCCTTCATTTCTCAAACCCTCATTTTTTTATTTACCCAGCCTCAAAGTCCTGATGATCAGTTCTGGGTCCTGGCAATGACTGTTGGGTACAAACTGCAAAGCTTTGTACTGCAGGTAAGGCTGAGCTTTTCATTGACCATGTGGGTGGAATAGTTGTGTGGGCAAAGTGTGGTCTCAGCCACTATGTGTTCTGCACTTGTCAGTATAGAGCACCTTGATAGCTCACTTGGTAGAGCAGAGGACTGTAAAAGGTTCCTCATATCAAATGCTGTGATCCTAAGGTCGCCGGTTCAACTCCACCTGTCAACTCCTCCAAAATGTCAAAACACAAACAAGATAATTCCCCCTAAATTTCAAAACATTTTTTTTTTTTACCCAGCCTCAAAGTCCTGATGATCAGTTTTGGGTCCTGGCAATGACTGTAGGGTACAAACTGCAAAGCTTTGTACTGCAGGTAAGGCTGAGCTTTTCATTGACCATGTGGGTGGAATAGTTATGTGGGCAAAGTGTGGTCTCAGCCACTATGTGTTCTGCACTTATCAGTAAAGAGCACCTTGATAGCTCACTTGGTAGAGCAGAGGACTGTAACAGATTCCTCATATCAAATGCTGTGATCCTAAGGTCGCCGGTTCAACTCCAGCTGTCAACTCCTCCAAAATGTCAAAACACAAACAAAATATCTCCTCCTTAATTTCTCAAACCATCATTATTTTTTATTTACCCAGACTCAAAGTCCTGATGATCAGTTCTGGGTCCTGGCAATGACTGTTGGGAAAAAACTGCAAAGCATTGTTCTGCAGGTAAGGCTGAGCTTTTCAGTGACCATGTGGGTGGAATAGTTGTGTGGGCAAAGTGTGGTCTCAGCCACTATGTGTTCTGCACTTGTGAGTATAGAGCACCTTGATAGCTCACTTGGTAGAGCAGAGGACTGTAACAGGTTCCTCATATCAAATGCTGTGATCCCAAGGTCGCCGGTTCAACTCCAGCTGTCAACTCCTCCAAAATGTGAAAACACAAACAAGATAACTCCTCCTTAATTTTTCTCAAACCATCATTTTTTTTATTTACCCAGCCTCAAAGTCCTGATGATCAGTTCTGGGTCCTGGCAATGACTGTAGGGTACAAACTGCAAAGCTTTGTACTGCAGGTAAGGCTGAGCTTTTCATTGACCATGTGGGTGGAATAGTTGTGTGGGTAAAGTGTGGTCTCAGCCACTATGTGTTCTGCACTTGTGAGTATAGAGCACCTTCATAGCTCACTTGGTAGAGCAGAGGACTGTAACAGGTTCCTCATATCAAATCCTGTGATCCTAATGTCGCCGGTTCAACTTAGGCTGTCGACTCCTCCAAAATGTCAAAACACAAACAAGATAACTCCTCCTTAATTTTTCTCAAACCATCATTTTTTTTATTTACCCAGCCTCAAAGTCCTGATGATCAGTTCTGGGTCCTGGCAATGACTGTTGGGTACAAACTGCAAAGCTTTGTTCTGCAGGTAAGGCTGAGCTTTTCATTGACCATGTGGGTGGAATAGTTGTGTGGGCAAAGTGTGGTCTCAGCCACTATGTGTTCTGCACTTTTGAGTATAGAGACCCTTGATAGCTCACTTCATAGAGCAGAGGACTGTAACAGGTTCCTCATATCAAATGCTGTGATCCTAAGGTCGCCGGTTCAACTTCAGCTGTCAACTCCTCCAAAATGTCAAAACACAAACAACATAACTCCTCCTTCATTTCTCAAACCCTCATTTTTTTATTTACCCAGCCTCAAAGTCCTGATGATCAGTTCTGGGTCCTGGCAATGACTGTTGAGTACAAACTGCAAAGCTTTGTTCTGCAGGTAAGGCTGGGCTTTTCATTGACCATGTGGGTGGAATAGTTTTGTGGGCAAAGTGTGGTCTCAGCCACTATGTGTTCTGAACTTGTGAGCAGAGAGCACCTTGATAGCTCACTTGGTAGAGCAGAGGACTGTAACAGGTTCCTCATATCAAATGCTGTGATCCTATGGTCTCTGGTTCAACTCCAGCTGTCAACTCCTCCAAAATGTAAAAACACAAACAAGATAACTCCTCCTTAATTTCAAAAGTTTTTTTTTTTTTACCTAGCAACAAAAGTCCTGATGATCAGTTCTGGGTCCTGGCAATGACTGTAGGGTACAAACTGCAAAGCTTTGTTCTGCAGGTAAGGCTGGGCTTTTCATTGACCATGTGGGTGGAATAGTTGTGTGGGCAAAGTGTGGTCTCAGCCACTATGTGTTCTGCACTTGTGAGCAGAGAGCACCTTGATAGCTCACTTGGTAGAGCAGAGGACTGTAACAGGTTCCTCATATCAAATGCTGTGATCCTATGGTCTCTGGTTCAACTCCAGCTGTCAACTCCTCCAAAATGTAAAAACACAAACAAGATAACTCCTCCTTAATTTCTCAAACCATCATTTTTTTTATTGACCCAGCCTCAATGTCCTGATGATCAGTTCTGGGTCCTGGCAATGACTGTAGGGTACAAACTGCAAAGCTTTGTTCTGCAAGTAAGGCTGGGCTTTTCATTGACCATGTGGGTGGAATAGTTGTGTGGGCAAAGTGTGTCGTCTCAGCCACTATGTGTTCTGCACCTGTGATTAGAGAGCACCTTAATAGCTCACTTGGTTGAGCAGAGGACTGTAAGAGGTTCCTCATATCAAATGCTGTGATCCTAAAGTCGCCGTTTCAACTCCACCTGTCAACTCCTCCAAAATGTAAAAACACAAACAAGATAACTCCTCCTTAATTTTGCAACCATCATTTTTTTTATTTACCCAGCCTCAATGTCCTGATGATCAGTTCTGGGTCCTTGCAATGACTGTTGGGTACAAACTGCAAAGCTTTGTTCTGCAGGTAGGGCTGGGCTCTTCATTGACCACGTGGGTCGAATAGTTGTGTGGGCAAAGTGTGTCGTCTCAGCCACTATGTGTTCTGCAGTTGTGTACACAGAGCACCCTTCAATAGCTCAGTTGTTAGAAATTGCTGTGATCCTTAGGTCGCTGGTTCAACTACAGCTCAAAGGATGTTCTTTTCATTTATGTGAGCAATGTTCTGGGTCTAATCACATTGAAATAATGCTTAGCCTTGTCTTTGTCCATCAACTCCGTCACTTAAAATGTACAAACACAAATAAGATAACTCCTTCTTGAGGGCTATGTGAGGTAGCAGAATAATCAGTATTCTGGGGGAGAAACAGTTTGATTTCTCCTGAAAGATGAATTCATTAGCATCTAAAAAGCTCGGAGATATGACTCTGATTATCTTTGGGAGTGTCCTCAGGTATATCTCATCGTTAAAAGATGAACTTGGCCAAGGTGAGAGGGAGCCCCGGCTCGGGGATGCATCTTAAACATTTTAACAGCTCGGCAAGCACACACGACTTCTAATGAGGCAGGAGACTGCTGAGTCATGCTTCCAACTGTCTGTGTCACTCTGTGTGGCTCCCATCCATGTTGGTTTCTGCCTCTGCAGGATTTGATGTGGGAAAGTTATATTTTTGTAATTGTACCGCCTGTCAGGTTTGTTCTAATAGTACATTATATAATGGTTCCTGGAAAACTAATCTCTGTCTACATGTCCAACACTAAAACGTCAAATCTGTGCTCAGTGGTCTGGATTTTTTTAATGGGGAGTGGTATGGTTTTTAGGAAGGTTGTAGCCCAAGTGATATTAACCAATTACTTATGAGTATGTTTCGGTGTATGGAGCTAAACTGCAGTCTAGAGATGGGCATGGCAGTTCTTTTAGATGTATTGAATCACTAGAATCAGTTCACTAAAAAGATTCGTTCAAAAGATTTATTCACCAAATCACTTACAATTGGCGACCTCCTGAAATGATACACACCAGAACGTTTCAAGATTCAGTTTAATTCATAGTTTCTGGGTCTGGAAGACAAGAGTGTTTGGCTGTGTTGCTATGGCAAAAGTCATGATGTTTTAAATGTACTGTCCTATTGTACACCGTTTATCAGGTCTGCTCAGTAAATTGGGCTCAGTGAGTGATTGGTTCACTGAACATTTAGAAGAATTTACATCGAACATGCACTGTTCCTTCACAAAGCGCTGCAATGATAGGATGCTGCAGGTTTAATGGACTACTTGTTGCATGCTGTGTCCTATTGTATGCAAGTTGTTGTGGTGGCAATTTAGCAGTAAAAAAAAAAAAATAGGTCGTTTTGTCTGACAAAAATTATTCCAGAGAGTGTAGTTCAATGCATGATTCTTTCATCAAGTGATTTAGGCGTCGGTGCATGTGGTCCCTCATTCGCCAGCTGCTGGCCTGGTAATGCTGTTTTTCACTTCAGCTCAACTGAAGTGAGAAACGAACGAATCACTCGAGGAATGCTCACTTAAAAGATTTGGTTCTTTTGAACAAATCGTTCATGAATGACACAACACTACTGCAGTCACATCCAAGCTCAAAACAGCAATAAAGTTATGCTAATGCATTTGAAAACCTTAAAAGCTTTTTTATAATCATATTCCTGCAGTAATCCAGACAGTATAACTGTCCAGACTGTATAACTTTCACTTAACAATGAAACTGGGACTCAGCAGAAACAGATAACTGAGCACTTTGAATTGGACAACTGTTAGCAAAGGATCATTTGGATAAAAAACACATTTGGATAAAAAGCACATTTTACATCATCAGACTTACAAGAGGCAAAAGTAAAATTAACTCTTCATCAAACTGAAATAAAATATCCTCAACCACCTGTGATCCAAGCATAGAGGTGCAACAAGCAGACTGATGTCAGCAGAGCACTTTTTGGAGAGGGTGGATCAGGATAGACCTGTGGCTCGGATACAAAGTATGCCCCAAAGTATGCCCCAAAGTATGGCATGATGTGAAGTGCCTTATACCTTGGCATGACAAGTTGGCCTGGGTCGGCAAATAAACTGAAACTGGAAAAGTGTGTATTCAGTAGTAATCGCGGAACGTAAGCAAATAGTTGAAACAATCTCTGGACAAAAGAGTCAAACCCAGTACATACAAACTATACAAGATGTCAAAAAGATGTTTACTTTATTTATCACATCCCTAAATCGACATCAGGTCACACAGCTATCAAGCACCACCACAAAACCAGCGTCTGTTCCTGGAACTCTGTATCACTATTGTTTAAGGCTTTGAATCACCACAAAAAGCTGAAGTTCATTTCACAAACTCCCACACGGAGACACATAAAAGCCCACACTGGCCTTGTTTGTTGTTGGTGAGAGCAGGCTGGGGGGAGGCCAGTGGAGACGGTTCATTTGAGGTGGATAAACACGTGTAATTAGTTCTGTATCACTGCATTAGTGAGGATACACAATGTCAGGCACACACACAAACACTGGATGAAACTAAGATTGTGCTGTTTGATCAGTCATTTATGTGTCTAATTGTTTACACACAGCTGTGGTTCCAACCCACTGAAGACTGAAGTAACACTTTATTCTGCTTTATGTGTTTAGCCTGTCATTGTGTTCGTTTGAGTCAACTTCATTGATAAGAGGATTATTTGATATCCCTGATGTCTATGAGCCTATGAGATAGAGATGGATGCCAAAAATAAACAAGAAATTAAAAGTATCTTAAATACAAAATTAAAACGTGAATCTTTGTTGTTTTTTTTTATATTTTGAAAGCAGATTTTAAAACCTGGAGAATTATTTCATAAAGATTTAAAACATCTCAGTTTGGATCTGTTGAACCAAGTGGAATAGCACATTTCCATATATCACACAGCATGTGTACGCTGCTGTTGTTAACTCTGCACACCACTGGCTCAGGACTTAACCAGCTCCTTCACAATCAATACCCTTAATCCCGCACGAATAAATCAGTACACAGTGAAGAGATGTCTGCAGACTGTGTGAACAAGTGCCTGATCCTTCTGAGGTTTTGGTGGCTCACATGTGCAAAGATAGGGCTTCAGCTTACAATCACTCAGGAAAATGACATCGAGTTGACATTGGCTAATGGGAATTTTGATTTCCAGGAATCTTAGACCCAAACAGTGATGCTTTAATCTGTAAAAGATGGCCAAATTCTCAGTAGCAAAACAGACTTGGCCTCACCATGTGTCACTTACATAACAGGCCTTTTGATTCCAGTAGGCTGGTACACTAGAACTGCACAGAAGTTATCTAGTAAAACTGGGTCTCTGACTTGAAGGGTTAAGGCAGGACAGTGTGATTCAGTGCTGAGGCTGGAAGAGCTGGAGGAGAGCAGTTAGTCCACAGGAGATAACTGACTAGATAAGAGTTTGAAGAGCGAGGCAACCACAGGAGAAGCAGAGACAATCTGGCAGCATGCTGCGAACCAGGAGGGGTATTAAGCTGCTGCTGATTGGAGCTTGATGGGCTACAGCTGTGCCTATTTAGAGCCTCAGACCAGAGAAACCGCACCTCCAGCATCCAGGTGCCAGATAAGGGGGGAAAGAGGACCTGCAAATCTATGTGTACATATTTGTATATACTCACTGATACTCACTGACAAGGCTGTTTGTTTATGTCTTGACCTGGCACCTGGGCATTTGTCATTAACCCTCAGGGGTCCTTAAAAAAAGTTACGTTTAGGTCCTTAGATGGACAAAAATGTCCATCTCCTAAAAATGCTATACATAAATATTTTTTTCCACTTTTTTTTTTTTTTTGCTTAAATCTTTTAATTTACTTCATTCCTGATCATATTTATTAAATGTTAAATTTTTTTTAGAATTTTAATATTCATTTCAGTCAGTGATGGTTAAAGCTGTTTAGATTAGAACTCAGATTAATTAATCCCAGTGGCAAAATAATGCATTAAAAAAAGAGAAAAACAAAGCAAGCAAACAAACAAATATCACAGATTCCTTTAGTTCTGTTTTGTTTCCAAAGGTGGCATAACTTACATTATTCTATCCACTCCTGAGAACCACCATCCTGGACTGATGAATGAGTGGACTGTCCGCCCTCACTCCACACCTTCTCATACCTGTCTCAAGTCTGTATGTGCTCTTCTGAGAAACACATAGTGACAGACAGGGACATTCTCTGGTGCATCAGCTACACAGACAAATGATGTTCCTGGGCCATTCTTTTCTTTTCTCCTCAAAAATGAGGGTTTTGAGGTCACATAGCCTTCATTACATAGTACAGTCACATACTAGATCACCTTGTTTGGAGGAAATGGCAGGAGAAAACATGAAGCAAAACAGGGTCACAGCTGTTATCTACGGCCACTGCTGTCAGTCTGTCATTATACAGGATGGGATGAGAGCTCTGACTGTGTAAAATATGGGTATGGTCTTTGTTCATGTATATCCATACATCTCTATCTATTACACATTGCACATATCTATAATATCTGATCAAACAGATCCTAACAGTACACCTAAGAGATCCAAAAAGCCAGTTCTTTCTGAGTCAGATGATCTAGTTCACAAGGAGTCTTAACCTACAAAGGACTTTTATGCTGAGATAGATCCAAACCTTGTACTTACATGGTAAGAAGGATCACAGACAACTTAAGCAAGAGCATACAGCTTTTGTCAATTTAAGGATATTTTGGATATATTGCATTCAGAGTTAATCCTTTACCAGACCAGGGGCCTCATGTATCAACGCTTGCGGCGCAAGAAAACCTTGCGTACGCCAAAATCGGCGCACACGTCCAAATTTATCATCGCGAAACGAGCGTCGGTTCCAGCGCTAATCAACGCAAAGTCAGGAGGTGGTGTAGAAATTGGCGTTGAGCCGATACTTGCGTTGACTGTGATTCGCACTTTGGCGACGCTGTGTGGCGGTGTTTGGTGACTCACTATGTGACAAGCGTGCACCACATCCCTGTGGCCGAGCAGCACGTCGCTCCACATGACGAACCAGCAGCAGACGGAGGGATGCGAGCTGATCCCTGCCGGGCCGCCGTCCTCGCGCGGGAGAATCTCATCGCCACAGTGTGAATGGGTAAGAAGTGAATACACAGTTCAATGAGCCAAATTAATTTATTTTCTCCACCAAACGCTCGAGGACATTTACGAGCTGGTCCAGCCGCTCGTTGATCCCCGCGATCCCCCTGATGATTTCTTCCTGCGATTGCAGGACCCCCTCCGCGAGGACCTTTCCACTGCGTCCGGGTGGTCCAGCGGAAGCGCCGCGGCTGGACGCTCCACCGCTTGTCGGTGCGCTGATGCTGATGCTGGTGCTGGGGCCGGGGGGGGGGGGGGGGGTGGCCCGAATGCCGCTGGTCCTGGCCGACGACTCCGAGCCGGCGGACGGGCTGCCGCGGGCCGGGGTTCCGCAAGCCGGCGACACGGCCAACACATTGATTTCTGTGACACAATAAAAATATTTGTTCATTTCAATTCCTGCTTCTCTGTATCTGTTGCGTTTACATCTCTCTCCACGGTATCATAGGTAATGTAATCCAGTATTTCGAGGTCAGTTATGCACATTACAGTTGTTTATTGCATAAAAAGTTATCGAAAAATGAAGTTAAGGGCGAAGTATAAATCACGTCTAAAAATAGACTGAATCCCGACGTTGAAATGAAGTATAAACTTAGACTAGACGTCTAATATACGTCTTTTGCTCAGTGGGACAACAAAGCATGTGGACATTTGTGTGACACGCCACTTACCCTATAATAATAATCGCCACCACCCGCTGCTCAAACGGTGTGAGGGTCTCCTCCCCCGGACCCCCACCTGTCTGGCCAGTACTCCTCCGGAGGGCAGCTGTATGCCGCTTGACCTCCACCTTGAGGGCCGACCACTTTTTTTTTAATCTTCGCGGGGGGGGGTGTCTCGGAACCCACCGCATTCACCCTCTCGCAAACTTTCTCCCACTCCAAGCGTTTTTGTTTTGCACTGACGCCACTGGACAGGCTGCCAAACAAAACACGCTGTCGCTCCTCCGCCTCCGCCACCAGCACCTCCACCTCGCACGCCGTAAATTTAGTTGTTCTTGTCATTTTGTCGGCGTGCGAGGACAGGGAGACCTCATTTAAATAAATCTGCATATTTATAGGAGGGCGTAACGGGGACGGGCCCAGTCACTCCGACATCTGCGCTCAATTCCACGCTGATTGGGATTTATCAAGGAAACACACGTGGATTTCGGCGCCCGCACACATTGATACATACGGATTTTTTTCAGCGTTACGGACCTTGCGTGCGCTCGTTTCTGGTATGAGTTCCACGCAAGTGTTGATACATGAGGCCCCTGGACCCTGAGGATTCTTTTCATTGCAGCAGGGTAAGAGACGTTGAACAGAATTAATAGATTAAAACCAACCAATTTAAAAATAAGATTAACTGCATTATGAATAATGACTTAAAATATGATAAACATATTATGAAATAAATTTGTTCAGCTCAATAAACTTGACACTAAAATAACTCAAAGGAGATTGCTAACCCGGTGTCCTCAAAATATGTCTGTGCAAAAATACACAAACACACTTCCTCAGTATACAAAGCTGACATATTATTGCACAAAACTATCACACAGGAATGTGTATGTCCTGAGGGGTTGTATTTTCCTGCAGAGTAAACCCAGTCATTCATGTGCAGACACTTAAATCTTCCATAGAGGCTCAGGCTCAGTGCTCAGAGGTTTTTATTCCTCTGGCCTGCAGCCACACCGGCCCCATTCAGGCTACAACTCATATTGATTACAGTTTGAAGGAAATGGATTCCCTCATTACTGGGCTATTGACAGCAGTACCAGGACATAACATTAACAACTGCTAATGCTTGTGTTACCATCCATCTTGTAATGCATTTATCTGCCTTGTTAAAAACACATCGATGTCAAAGATACAAGATAGGTAGGCAAAAGGAGTGTTTCTGTGCCAGGTTGTAAACCTTTGGTCAGCACAATACGGGACAATATCAGCAGTCAGAGGATCACCGGGGTATAAAGACTACCTTTCTCTCACTGTCAGACCCCAGACACTGAGTCACTCTGAATGGCGAGCACTGTAATTGATCAATTCAAATGGCAGAGTGTTAAAAAGACAAGAGAGAGTTGCAGTTTTTCTTTGAAAGTGTCAGTAAAGCTGTCTGAACAAACACAAGTTTCAAATTTTACTGACTCAGACTAGAGCTGATGTGTCATACTGTGTATAGACAGATATTGTGTTCTTGATTCCAGGAATAAAACAATTTTGCTGAGCCTAAAGCCAAAAATTCAAACTGACTCTGTGCTCCCAGGGTTCATACACATAAAGATCCAAATCAGCTCAGGCAAAGGTGTCCAGAACCAGAAGGCAGAGGTGAAGGCAAAAAAAAGGTCAGATCGAAAAGGCTAAACACACAGGGAAACGCTGACACCAAGGTACAAGATGAACTGGCAAAGAGAGAGGGACACACTGAGATTAAGAGGGGACTGGCAGGAAATACACTGGTGAGACACTTCATTCAGGGTAATCAAGGACACAGAAAAAAAGAACAGGGAGTGTTCAACCAGAAACATGACAAATTAACATCATTTTGATTACGATTATCAGATTACCTTTGCTCAAAGCTAACAGATTACATTTTTGATGTTTTGTGCTGCACTTTGGGAAACCTAAGTACCATAAAGGATACCACTAGGTAGAGTTGACCTCATCTGTAGCTGTTGTGTTTTTTTTTTTTTCTTTCAGTGTTGCCAAATGTTACCACCAGCTGGCTAGAGGTTTTAAAGGTGCCCTATTATGGCATTTTTCATCAAGTTTAAATCAATTAAATAGAAGCGAGTCCGTAGACGAATACCAACGATGGTAAACACACCCGATTGCAGCCAAAGCACTAGTCATACGGGCCAGTACAATATATTCAGCTTCTTCGAACTGCCCCTCGTTGGTAAACCAGTCCGTAGTTTACCAACATTTTCTGAGTTGTTGTGGGTACATTCCGTCAAGAATAAAATGAATCCACTGGGTCCTCAAATCTTCTGATGAAGGAGGCAGAAATAGGCTCCTGTCTTCGTTTGTGCAGCCAAGAACCAAGCAGCGGCTGGGTCATAGCTTCAAAACGGTTGCTGTACCAGAGCGGCGTATGCGAGGGGAAATGATGGCAGACATTATCTCAGGGAAGAAGTTTCAGAGGGCTTGGCTAACAATTATTGGGGGCGCTGTCACCAACATGTAGGAGGAGCTTATGCGGTTATGTTACATAACCGCACAGCTTTTCCATTTGCTCGTTTGCGCTCATGTTTTCAGAAAGGAGGGAGAAGCAAGAGAGGGAGAGATTGAAATTTCTCTCATGTCAGAGGGGTATATTATTGGTAGAAAACCACTCAAAGGGGGATTTTTCATAATAGGGGGACCTTTAAGTTGGGTCTCTGTAAATAATACATCACAGTATAGTCTACAACTATCCTGTAATAGCTTTTGGTATGAGCTGGCGCTACATAAACAGAAAACGGTTGATTGATTCAGTTTCATTGAAATTCAGTATGTACAATTATTATACCACTGGTTTTTATTAAAACGGCAAAAGGCATGCATTAAGTGTTTAAAAATTGAAATGACACTCTATGTAAATCTAACAAAAATGTAAATCAGCTTGAATATTTCCGACATTTGCAGTTCCCAATAGATCCTTTAGTGAGCCCTAAATGCATGAGATGTTTCACAAGCAGGAGAAGATGATTAGTTTTCCAGTAATGGGCAAATATTAATATTATGCACATTTTGAGAGGCAATACTAAACAAACAGCCGCGAGCATTGCATCAGTATGGGATTCTTTCCAGCAGCCTCGGTCCACATGGCTGAGATGATTCAAGTCAACCACGTGGTTTCAGATGGGAGAGCTGTTGCATTTAGATTGGAGATGATCAATGAAAGACTCGATCCATCTTCCCCATTCTGGAGTTACTTTGCAACAGGAGCCGCGGTGAGAAAACAGAACTAATCCACCATAGCGACAATCCCCATCCCAAGTCTATTAGCTTGAAATGGGATTGTGTGGCTACGGACCGCACCCCCATGGGTTTCCGGTCCGTCTGTTTAAATAGCAGGGAGACTGAACCCATCCATCACCATGGGAATCTCATTTCCACCATGTGTCCAATGCAAATGAACAGCACTCGCAATCAGGGGGCTGTTGTTTTGCCAATAGTGGCAGAGGAGCAGGAGGGATGTTAGCTCATCCGTCTTGGCTTTGAGTAAACAAAGCCTTGCTCTGACGAGGGGCTCAATTCACATTTGCATAGTTGAGCTGGGAGCAGAGTCAGTGTTTGCCATTTATTGGTTTTTGTTTGGAGTGTTATTTTTGGTTATGAGTGATAACAGTCCTTTCAATGACAGATCAGTGAAAACAATACTGCAGTTTTTTCTGCTGCTGTGTCATTAAAGGGAAAAGTGAAGAAGGGTGAAGAGGAGTGAAGAAGATGGATGTGTTTCTGTTGTAATTTAAGTTACTCTGTACTGCATCACCTTTTAACTTAACAGCAAGAGTTTTAATCCCCAGTGATGTGGGATACACATGACAAGACAATCAGGTTATTCTGGGATTGTCGCCTATACTTCCTGCCTGTCTCTCTCCATCTTTGATCAAGCAAATTCCAAGATAGTTGGTCTGACTCTAGGCCTGAGTCAAAATTTTCCTTAAAAAGCCAGCCAAGTCCCAATGTTTTGTTTGTTCACTTGTTGGTCTTGCCTGATTTTCCTGTGGTGTTACAGTGGTTTTGCTTTCCCCAAACTGCTTGGAAAAACACCAATTTAAATGGTAACAAATAATGAACATGTTCAGGAATAAAGATCAGAGAAAGCCTGACACACCCTAAAGGTGCTGGCCTGGCAGTTAAAGTATGTGTTTCCCATGTACAGAGGTTCTTAATGAAGTGGTTGCTGATTTTACCCATAGACTGTATATACTACCGACAACTTGGTTACGCCTTCTGATATTATACTTATTTGAAGCCGAATTGCTCTAGTTATTTCCAGGATTTTCTCCATTTCCTAGAACCACCACTTGCACGGTAGTGTTGTACGCATTCGGTGGGAGGGTTGCCAAGAGTCGCTGTGATGATGTTCAGCTCAAACAGCATATCCCCGGGTGAGCTATGCAATCTTCGTATGCCCATAGGCTGTATCAAGGGTCAATCATAGAATGCATCAGATTTCATATAGTGCTTTATCAGAGACCCTCAATGAGCTATACATTGGATACATCATTCATTCACTCACACAGTCACACCTTGGTGGTGGTAAACTACCTTACAAGTAACAGCTGCACTGGGGCAGACTGACTGAAACGTGGCTGCCAGTTTGCACCTACGGCCACTCTGACCACCACCACACAACACTCAAAATTATACACCAGTAAAGGACACACACACTGGGAACAAGGTAAGTCAAGTGTTAAGACTCGGGATCAGGGGGAAATCAAACCCCCAACCTTCCAGTTATTGGACACCCACTCTACCTCCTGAGCTACTGCCGCCCACATGAACATGAACTCCTAATAACTTTTAAAAGCAGAGCTGTACAGAAAAAAGAGGACTTGAGCACAAATTGGTCTGACAGTAACTACATGTCAACATCGCAACCAGGGGGGAGAAAAAATTATATTCTGTGTAATTAATTTCTAAAGTTTTTCCACAGCTCCATAGGTCATGGAGATTTATGACCTATTCTTCAGCCTGTCACCAGAGTGTACTGTTTGCAGCGTGGCTTCGCCCAGTGAGGAGTCAGATGGTGTCTATTCTATAAACAGTCTATGGTTTTACATAACCCTTTGCTGCATGTCTACATTTGCTCTCAATTCCTGCCTTTCTTTATCTGTTCTAACACTAAAGGCAAAAACACCTCCCTGATTAAAATCTTAACCAATTTTGAAACCATCAGAGACCATGCCCATGATAACAAATAATGACAGACTTAGCAGTTTTGTTAAAGTGAGTGATGAACACAGCACACTACACACAAAGAGACTCCTCCTGGAAACATAGTCCTGACTATCACAAGTGAAAACTCCAGAGTCTCTCACAGTGAAATGTGACAGTGGGTAAAACATGGTGGACTACGGAGGCTAAGTAAAACAGGCTGCTGTGATGAACTTCAAAATAGATTTTAATTAACAGTATTTTTTTTCTGATAAAAGTTATTAGTTTCAGCATTCGATAGGTAGTCCTTACACTGTTTTATTGGATTAAAGGCAAAACGGTGGGGTTTATTAACAATTTTCAGTGTCTCAGGTTTTTTGTATCTGGGGTTTAATATCATTATGAAATCTCAAAGAAGGTCTAGTGATCGCTGCAACCATGCCAACAGGAAAATTTCCAAGAACAAGAAGTTCTCTTTAAGAGTTTTATATTAGTAATCATTTTAAATAGAAGCTGGGATAAGGCATGTCCTCATACGTTTTAATCTTGAGGTGAAGGCATATTTAATGTTAACCTAACACTATTTTGGCACACATGGGGTGACATGACTCTTTTGTCAACAGACTTATACTCTGGAGCATTAATTCTCATATTAAACATAATTCTGTAAACTATTTATTTTGTTTGGTTGATTCTGGGCTAAATGCCTTTTTAGGAGTCTCTCCAATAGGAAACAGAGGATATACAATGAACTGCACTTGAATATGCAGTGTGGAAAGTTTGTGAAATCTCTTTCATGACCTCTGCAGGTTTCATTTACCATGGTTTTCTGAGAACTTTCCTCTCTCTCTATCTCTTTTCTTTTCTTCCTCACGCTGCAGAGCGGGTGTCACAGATTGTGATCTGATTCCTTAAACACCATCCTCCTCATACATCCTCTCTCTCACACACACACATACACACTCACAAACACTCTCACATTTACACACATAGTTTCAAGTGCGCTGTGAAGAGATCTGGCCCTGAGAATTGCAAGACAGCGGCGGGCCGACTGACACTGAAGGATGAGAAAGCAATAAAGCTACTGAGACACTTTTTCATTCTCTGTCTGTAGCACACACACCTGCACACACACAAACACCTGCACACACATTCACAGACACAGATACACATGTAACAACACACATGTAACAATGTTGGATTATGCTCTCAGAGCCTTCTGCACACTTCTGCAGAAACAAAGGATTTTCCTGTAGATTTCCAATGATTAAAAAAAAAGATTTATGTGTATTAATATATTAGAATAAAATATGCAAGCAAAAGGTTTATGGATGTTTTGAAAATCAGATTTAATTGTAAAAGTAGCACAGTGACAAATATTGTCATCTGACAGAAACAAGAAGCCTTTAGTTTGAATCCCTCAAATTGCTGTCTTGCTGCTTTAGGCATACGTGTTATCCACCCACAAGTTTGTGTCTGCAAAACTGATGATAAATGAGCACTTGTTGAATGAAAATCTGCAGACATTGTAAGACTGGTAAATGGACTGTGTTTTATTCAGTGCTTTCTCTAGTCTTCTGCCCACTCTGCACCCTTATATTACATGTCACATTCACACCAAAGTAAAACACTGATCGTTAGAGGCTGCTATGTAAAGCACCATCGGTATCAACTAACCCCTTTCACACACAGCCAGTTGAGGCGGGTCTGGGGTTCAGTGTCTTGTCCAAGGACACCTTAGCATGAAGTAGTAGTTGATCCCTGTGTGTCTAGTCCAGTTTTACTTCCTGTGTTTTCCCTCCTTTGTGATTGTCTGCGCCTGTGTCCTTGTGTCTCACCTGCCCCTTGTTACTCGTTACGCTATCGATTTAGTCCCTGTGTAGCATTTCCCTTGTTGTTGGTTCATTATATGTCTCTGTCTCTGTCAGTGTATGTATGCATGTACTGTATGTATGTATGTCAGTCGATGTCAGCGTTTGTGTGAATCCCAAGTCAATCTTCTTGTGGTTTTTCTAGTGAGTTTTCATTTCTTCGGGATTTTTCTCCTTATGTTTTTTTCCTTCAAATTTTTAGTTGGACGTTAAGAGAAATAAATTTTTTGTTGGACTTTTCCTTTTGATTTTGCTTTAATAAAACCTTGGTTCTGCATTTTGGTCCTCCCTTTTTGTTTTGTGTTCAAGCTGTGACAATAGTTGCACATACAAGCATCTCTTTCCAGAGCTGAGATTTCAACATTTTTGTCAGCTCTGTTTCCAGAATGAAGTTGAATAACATAAAAATGGGGTTGTTAAAGAAAATGAACACTGTGGAAGATACAGTGTTGAAATATTATTGTAAAATACTCACAAAATTAAATAGAACAAGCTGTCCCCCTCTGAGAACAGGTATGCACTGCCAGGGTGTAGACTTAACTGCCTTCAAAATTAATTTCTCCCTGCCACCATCAGACTCCTCAACGATATTGTATTGCATGTTTTTACTTGGAATTACTGTGTGACTGTGCTTTGTTTTGTTTCTACTAGCTGTAAGAAGAATTGCTCCTCAGGAATAATAAAGTTAACCTTAACCTTAGATCAAGCTGTATACGCTCTGTGAATAGCCTGTTATATGAAGAGATTTTAGCATATATTTATTTCTATGTTGATCATAGGCAAATTTTTAGTAGATCACACAAATTACTCATACCTGTAAAGAATCAATCCTGGTGAATTTTACAAAGCCAAGACCGGAGAACTGGGGTAGAACTTGTTTGGGAGACAAGGCAGAAAGCAGCTACTTACAGGTGATTGCCTTGACAGTACAATCCATCATAACATGATTCGGAGCTGTCTTGTGCTGTAGCTGTTGCACAGCTAAAATGAAGTATGCATAACACATGGAAAAAAGTGAACCAAAAAACTAAACTTAGAAGAAAAAAGGAAACAAAATCTGAGCAAATCCGAATTGCACATCAGCGCTTGCAGGACTTCTACAAAAAGTTTTCTGTCAGTCCATAGAGGAGGTTTTTGGATTACCCATTTCAAACCATAAATGTCACTGTCATTGTTTTTGTTGGTTAATATTCTGTCCTTTACTCATAATGCAAGAAGAGAGACTGCAGAGTTTCCATCCACTTTGAGTGCAGAATTCAGCTGTCAGGCGAAGAGGGTCCCTACTGTGCCAGAAGCAGATGAGCTCACTGAATAATGTTTGTTTTGTCTGATTCACTCTGCCTTGTTCCAACACAGAGAGAGAACAGAAGAGGAGCTGCACATGTGGGTTCATAACGAGAAGTTATTGAAAAGCTTATTGGACTGTCAGTCTATCTGATGTGTAAAAATACATTTTCTTGTAATTAAGGAAGCACATGACTGACAATGAGAATTGCGTGTGTTAAAAGAAAGGCACCACAGCTGATGTTGATTGCTAAAAATACTCCTAAGAGTTGTGTGACGTCAGCTCAGGAAGCCATAGCTTACATTTCAACCCAGTCACACTCTCTTTGATTTCACCAGCAGTTAAACATGTCCCCGTGTCCCTAATTGCTCTACTCATTTCTTGATGATACGTCTACAGTGTTTCTTCTTCTATTGTCAGGGGGGGCCGTTTATAGCTCTGAGCTACTAGAATGAAGATTAGCCTTTGCCAGGAATAATCTCTCAATAGAGAGCTAATGAGGGGAGAGGCTGAAGAGCTCTGTTGAATGTGAGTATGAGTGTGCGTGTGCATGTGTGTGTGTGTGTGTCGTCGGTTTAAATGTTTCTCGTGAAGGATAGAAGAGCTGGTGGAAGGCCTCTGAAAAAAGTGTTTTATTCATCATGCTGGCATTTTATAATGTGCAGGGACACAAAGCATTCATGAGAGTGCTGGGATGTGATCAGTTAAGTGGATCATTATTATTATTATATATATTTTTTTGTGGTCAACCACTTTAAGTTTCATCATCATACTGGCACTAATTAAGACAGAGTCCAGGTGTTGTTGTGATGTTTAAAGGGATATTCTGGCATAAATGTGCTATAGAAATAAAGTTGATTGATTGATCGATTGATGAAATTAAGTTAGGGTCAAACACACCGCAACACCGAGTTTTCAACTTAACCTAATTTCCTGGTCAAAGAGACTAAACACAACACACCCACTTTCTTCCAGCAGCCGCTCGTTTGTAGCGAGACCTCTGGCCAGTCCGTTACGGATTACAGGGGGGTGACGCAGCTCAAGGAAGAACATTTGTGATCATTTCTTCATGGAAATGCAATCAGACTGGGACGCTAAGGCAGAAGAACCACCACGTCCGTGGTGCAAAAAAATTAATATGATGATTATTACTTAAAGGAAATGTTAAAGTAATGATCATAAATGTTCTTCCTTGAGCTGCGTCACCCCACTGCAGTTGATGGACTGGCCTGAGGTCTCGCTACAAACAAGCGGCTGCTGGAAGAGAGTAGGTGAGTTGTGTTTAGTCTCTTTGCTAAAGAAATTGGGCAAAACTTGAAAGATGTTTGGTGGCTAGTGCTGCGGCTGGGACCCTATATGTACTGTTGATGAAGTTAGGTGCTGTTCTGAGCATTATTTGTGACTATAGAGTGGCTTTTTGGTTGAGCGTGTGGCTCTCTGTATTGCTATCTGCGGTCTTTACTAAAGTTGGTATAACTAGAAAAGCAAGCAGTCAACAACATTCATCTCTTGACGGGGTGTCTAACTCGGTGTTTCAGTGTGTTTGGCCCTAACTTAATTTTACGCCGGTGTTGTTTTTTCATGTGTTTTCTTTCTCTAAGTGCAGGTGTTTCATGTTGCTTTTAGATGATTGGAGGAGTTAACGGTGCAAGTTTTAAGAGAGTTTAGTTTCATCTTTAAACATCACAACAACACCTGGACTCTGTCTTAATTAGTGCCAGTATGATGATGAAACTTAAAGTTTTTTTTAAGTAAGATCATATGGGTACCTACAAATAGTATATTTATTTCCCATTGGGGTATCCCAGTCTGCTGGGCCCCTTAGTTGAGAAAGTGGCCGGAGAACAGTACAGAAGCTAGGCTATAAACTGCTGCAGAAAGGGTCGGTTTAATCACATAATTAAGCAACTTTTAAGAAAGTACAACCCGAGAACATTGCCATGCTGAACGCCACTGATCAATCACTTCACTTTCAATATTTAGAGAGCCAGATCAGCTGGAGTAAAAGCTAGTCTATGATTTTGAGGGGCTAGACTGTGTTTCTCCAGCAGCTTTAAAGAGGAATCAGTTCTGTCTTTTGACCTTCGTCTGATCAATATTGTCTACAGCTGGTCCTTATTGCATTGATCCAAAATCTTCTGAGAATCTGAAATTTAACTAGGGGGCTGGCTGGAAAAGGTCAGTGTAAGTGGTCAGGGTAAATATCCAGCTGATTGTGTTAACACATGCAGCTCACACTCAAACTTTGAGGGAGTTTTTAGGGGTTTTGTGCATTAGTGAATACTGTTTAGATAAGGTTTAGATTTAGAGGCAGTTCAGCAGTTATAAAAACACTGACTGAATCCTGGTTTGACCCTCCTCGCTGCATCTGACAACTGCTTGTAATCGCCAGCAGATACTCTAGTGTGAGAGTTCAAGCCAGCAAGTTCTGGCAGTCTGACAATTGTTATCTAACAGCTGTATGCATGCAAGTCGGCTTAACACTGTAAGGCACAGTTAGCCATGCTCGTATTGCTGCTATCAAAGGATATTCTTTGAGAGGAGGATCTGCTGTGTGCTATCAGGACAGTTTTCTTCTGTCCAAATCTTTGAGCCAAGACTGTTTGAGCCACGACAACTGATGTTCAGCTTGTCTTTGGAAATACTTAAAACATGACAACAAGGACTTCACTGACCAGATGCTTTTGAATTTAAGTCAAAAATACGAGAAAAACAAACTCTTCTCAGGGTAGTTTGAAAGCAGTGAGTAAAAAAAAAACAGGTTAACACAGTTACACCAAAATTTAACTCTGTTAAAGGGATATTCCAGCGTAAAATTAATTTTGGGTCAAACACGCTGTAACACCGACATAGACACCCCGTCAAGAGATGAATGTTGCTGACCATTTGCTTCTCTAATTATACCAGCTTTAGTAATGACCGCATGATAGCAATACACAGCGGTCTGAAGAGCCACACACAAAGCTCAACCAAAACACCACTCTATAGCCACAAATAATGCTCAGAACAGCACCTAACTTCATCAACAGTACATATAGGGTCCCAGCCACAGCACTAGTCACCAAACATTTTTTTTAATTTTGCCTAATTTCTAGAGCAAAGAAACTAAACACAACTCACCTACTCTCTTCTAGCAGCCATTTGTTTTTGGCAAGACCTTGGGCCAGTCCATTACGGACTACAGGGGTGACGCAGCTCAAGGAAGAACATTTATGATCATGCTGGAAGCTGCTGGAAGAGAGTAGGTGAGTTGTGTTTAGTCTTTAAAATGGAAACGACAAAGAAGAAGCAACAGCTGCTGGCAAGCTAGATGTAGCAGTCCACTGTGAGATGATTCAGCACTTCTTAAACTGATGTTAAAGATTTCTTATGAATCCAAAAACAATGTTAGATCTTGTTTCTCTTCAGGATACTAATCAACTAATCAATTAATTATCAATACTTTCCTACCAATCTTTCAATTGTTTTTAGTCAGTTCTATGACTTAGAATCAACAAGAAGTAGTTTGTACTTCAGAATAAAAGTATAGTATAGCAGTGCAAGAAACAAGGCAACATAAACATTAAAATAAAAAGCTTGACCAGTTGATGTCAGGCTGAAAGAAGTTTCAGTCACAAAGGTACTGGTGTGGACAAATCATAAACTTGAGTATATCGAAAATTAGATGATAACGTGTAAGTTAAATGCATTAATTGGTTTAAGAATTCATGTGTTTACTTGCCTTTTCTTTCCTTAATTTGACTGATTGTGCTCTTTTATTTCCAAGTTTTTCCGTTAATTTTATCCTAATTTCATAATTTTAAAATCTTAATTGTAAGATGTAAATCTGAAAGCCCTTCTTCTTTCAGCTCAGCACAGATTCTAGTGATGGGAATTATGTATGGTCCAAGTGCCATCACATTTGCCCCTCTGTGCCAACAAAAAATAGATGATGAGCTGCACTTGTTCAGGTCAAGTTTAGAGAGCATTTGTTGATTTTGTGATCCTTTAGTTGGTAATTTGCCAGTACTTTGAATGCTTTGATTCAAAATATCAGGGCCAATGAGGCATTACTGTATGTTTACAAATTAGATAACATGCTCTTTTCCTCAGTTTTATATTTCCCTGCTGTACAATCTGTGACCGAGTTGCACACTGAACCATAAATGCTGTTATCTATCACATGCCCTGCTCGTCAGAATACATCTCTAAAAACCAGAAACTGAAAAGATGCTGTCCCTCACACTCTCGCTTAACATGCAGAAAACACGCTGAAGGGCACTCCCCTAAGCTGAGGAGCTGTCTTGCATCATAACTGGCTGCTCTTTCCAAAGACACGATGAGGGGCAGGAGCACGCCACATCTCATGTTGCATAATTGGAAGTGATGTCACTATAATGCACTCTGTTATGAAGTCTATTCAGGATACGAAATAGTGCCGCAGATCATATTGACTCGCATACTGCTTTATTTATACCTCAAGAAATAAAGTCCGTTCCCCAGGCCAATAGTTCCCTTTTCGCTGAATTAAGTGAGCGCTTGGCGCAGCGCCTGTAGAGACTACTGGGAAAATGAGTTTTCACAATCCAGGATTAGTGGACCCAGTAAGTGAGACTAAACCAGTGGAAACACTGATAATCCCATCACAGCATGGGAGGAGGGTTTAGGTCTGTTACCATCGTGACGAGGTCATATTAGCCAGCAGTTGTTCACGACTCAGCAGATAATTATGTAAGAACAAGCAGGGTCAATGAGGCAGAAAGGAGTGTGTTTTGTGTGTGTGTGTGTGTGTCAGACTGTGAGTGTGTGTGAGCGTGTGTGCACACGTTCTAGTGATGTGAGGGACTAATGCGTGCAGGATTCATGCCCACATTTAGCTTGACTGTTTGCCTGACTACCCATTGCTCACTTATGACTGCCCATTCAGAACAAAACAAGGAAAAAAGAGGATTTTAAATGACATCAAACTGCCCACTTCACCAGATCTCTGTGCCAAAACCAAAAATAGGCCCTCTGCCTCGAGCTGGCTGTAGGAGGACCAAGCAAACTCATTACTTACATCTTTGGCCTGCAAAAAAAAGTGGATTCAAATCTCAGTCAGAAAAATTAGACTGCATTAATTTATCACTTTTATACACTGTATCTATTTATGATAGGGCGACAAGAAAGGGCCATTTTGGTTTTATGTATGTCATATTAATCCATTGCTCTTTTTGAGTCTAACTAGTTCAGTCTCAGGGCTTGGATCCATTCGATGTGCCCTGCAGTTATGAGAGGTTTTGTCAGATGATTGTAACTCAATCGTGTGTAACAGCATTACATCACTTTGTTGTTTTTTAATGTTGACATGTGCAGCCTATTTCCTCTGATCTGGATGGGATACACTGTACTGCTGCATGAATGGACTGTGACTGCAGATGACATATGCATGACTGAAGGGCAAAATGTAATGAACAAGCCTTGTTTGGTTACATACATATCAAGGCATAAAAAAAAGAGAAGCCACCATGCTTATGCTGAAGAATGATGCCGTATTCAGTCCCTCCAAGATTATATGGACATTCTTTACGGCTGTTGTAGCCAAGATCCCAAATATGCAGCAGTTTTTTAGAAAGCTGCATTAAAATTTGTAATGTTTTCTTTTCTATGTTTCCAATACCTTGAAAATTAACTATTGAGATGATCAAAGGGGAGATTGGAAAGCAGCTGGTGCACAGCGGTAAAACATCTGCTGCAGCGATCCAGAGGAACCTACAGCATGATGGAGCTCAGGGACTCCCAGACTCCCTGTGTATTAATGATTCAACCAGGACGTGATGATTCAAAGGTCATGACACAGACAGAGAGAGGATGGAGAAAGAGAAAAAGTTGATCAGTGTGCCAGTCCTTTTCATAGCTACATGCCCCTACTTCAAAGGTTAGAATCCCTTTCTCTATGTCATCCATAACTTTGGATGTCTATTTTTATTTTATTTCATTTAATAGAAGTATTACTGTGCACCTCGCCATGCAATGCTGATTTGACCCTGGCTGTATTGCATTGTATTGCTTCATATATTCAGTTATTTCTGCTCCTGCTGTAATTATCTTGGAGTGAGTGCTTTGTGTGTCCTTAGGATCTGTGTGCGTGTGTGTGTGAGTTGGCAGGTGGAGGGCAGCGATTGGTGAGAGAGAGGAGCTGTCATCATGGAGAGTTGGAGTGGTCAGGCACTCAGCACCCTGCCATTTAACAAGTCTGAGCTTTCAGTCAGTCGCCGGCTCCTCACTGACAGCAGCTGTCCTTTTAGTCTCCAGCCTTCTTAATATTTTCCAACTATGTATTTTGTAGCTCGTTTGTTTCTTCTTGCCTTGAAGGGTTTGGGTTATTCTTTAGCATAAGTGCTGTGAAATTCCTTTTTCTTTTGTCTACTTCTCCTTTTTTTTTTTTTGTTAGGGAGTTAGCTTTGGTTGATTGATTTTTTTTTTATGTATTTAACTTTATTTTCATACTGCAAAAACAGATTAAGTGACTAATAACCCCAAAATGAAACCACATCCATCTTGTGTCTTTGTATATTAAAATAACTTTAGGAGTAGGTCTGCATAGGACAGCAGGTTCCAAAAAAGAGGATAAAATAAGTATTTTTCTCGTGATCATCATTTGATTGATAATAAATTTGATTGATAAGTGAGAAACAGCTATAGACTCTTTTTTCAGATGTATCAAGCCCTTGTACCTTCAGGACCCTTCAGTACTTTAAAACCACATACATTAAACATTTTTTTTTTTTACCAAGAACAGTCCAATGTATTCGATTTATGGGATTATAAAAGTAGGCTCTGGTGGCAGTTGATTTCTCAATGTCTTTTACTCAACCCGACCCTTTAAGATCTGATAGAAGCTTTAAATGCTGACAGATGTTTCCTCATTTGGGTTATAAAGTAGTCCACCAGGGTTCCTGTCTTTCCTCCCAGAAACTATGAAGAACACCAGCAGGCCTTTTAACTGAGTTATTAGAAATCCTGAAATATATGAGGGCAGTGGGGTGTTATTAGAAGAGAGGGCCAGAGTCAGAATGATGAGCAGACAGAGTGACTCACCAGAACAGACAGTCACCAAGGATCTGGGACAGACGTGGTGCTGGCAAACTGACAGAAACACCAGGAGCCCAGCACTGCTGCATTGCAGAGTGAAGCCACAAGTACTGTATACTGTATGAGTGTTTGTGAGGGGTAGTCTGTATATTAATGCTTACAGTGACACACCTTCATATGGAAAAGTCCCTCAATATAAAAGAGAGGCAGAGCAGGGGAGACCGATAGGGAGCAGGTAAAGGATATTATTGTGCTTGTATCTGTGTGTGTATATGTGTGAGCGCTGTGTAGGTGGCTCCTATTCAGATTTGTTTGATCCTTTGCCATCACAGCTAATAAATAATGGGGGGGACTATTTCCTTTGGCAGCCAGCCAGCCATCTGTTCCCTGAGTGCAGCGCACATACACATAAAGAGAAATACACATATACTACTGCTATAATTGAATCAAATAAATAAAGAAATACTGATTTATAATGTACTCATCACACACACACACACACACACACACACACACACACACAAAGAAAAAAGTAATGTAACTGATGGAGCAGCAGGAGTGTGTGCACCTTAAGCAAAGTGTGCTGCCACAGAGCCGAGAGCGATCATCGTAAACAAGCTCATAGTAAATGGAAGCAGTTTGAACCTGAATTGATCACAAAGCCGCCCGGCTGCACTGAGATATGACTGAGAAGAGTATTACAAGCTCTTGGCATTGCATCAATGCAAAAGGCGGATACTTTGTGCAGATCAGCCTTTTAATATTTGAAAGAATTAATGCATAAAATATTTATTTGCTATTTGACTTTTTCGCTGTCAAGTACAGTGAAATACAATTAGTTCTGTCTTTAATTAACTCGTTAAAAATAGCAGTTAAGATTGTGGATCAATGCTTTAAAGTGTACACTATGCAGGAGTGTACCAGCACCATTTTGACCAGGGTGCCACAAGCCAAGGCTTTCATACATGCAGGGGTCATATGAAATATGTGAACACAAACACAGTAGTGTTTATTTATCCTTTGTCTCGAATCATTAATTGTCTTAAACATCTAGGGCTCTATTTTCATGTCCGCCAGCGATGCCGTGGAGGGTGGCGGACCCCGCGCAGTGGTATTTTCTTGGACTGAGGCACACCGAGGTCCGCCAAGCTGATCAAACCAATATGATCAACAAATTACTAAAAAAACACCGTAATGCAGTCTGATAAATGATAAAAATGTCCTCTTGTAGTTTATCAGTTTCAAAAAAAATCTAATGTATCAAACAAGATAAATAGATATGTAAAATTTTAAGGACATTTTGATTTTTTGGGTTTTCAGTAGTAAGTGAAATAAATGTTTCAGCTCCAAAAAATGAGAATTTTCTGGTCATAATTTGTGGTTTCAGGCATTAAAGGGGTACTTATTATTGTAGAAGTATTGCTGAACAAGACAGCAAATCAGTCTTGATGCAGTATTAATTTTGGCACCTAGTTTATTTTTATTCCAAGTCCAAGTCCTTGACTGAAATGCCTTTAAGTTGTATTAGAGTCATTTTTGCCTTTTGTTGTCATAGTCAATATCAGAAATTTAGCCAATAAAAAGCCCACTCTGCTCTCAGGTGCATCCTTATTTTCCTTTGATTAATAGTTTGTAATTTCTCAAAATCGTCCTCCTAAATGTGCTCTCTAAAGTTTCTTCAAATCAGGATAAAATGAGGACTGGAAATCTACAGCTGCAAAAAATGTCAAACACTTAACAGATGAAGTCCTGTTAGATGGTTGTGTCTTTGTTATCGACATGCATCAGTAAAGGTTCATGAATATAGATTAAAAAGACTCACAGACCCAAAAAAGATTGTAGCAACAGTGCACCTGTTTAAATTAAAAAAAAAACAAAAAAAAAAAAAAAAACGAACCCACCTGGTTACAGAAAAGCACAGCTGGTGTTTTA
The DNA here is from genome assembly GCA_962446985.1 of Xyrichtys novacula. NCBI lineage: Eukaryota > Metazoa > Chordata > Actinopteri > Labriformes > Labridae > Xyrichtys > Xyrichtys novacula. Next base: position 15,438,139 of record OY660874.1, on the reverse strand, counting down.
GACTAATGGTGGTGGAGGTGGATTAGACTAATTGTAGGGAATATATGATGAATTTTTAATGTCTGTCAGTCCACCCAAAACAATTTTGTCTCGTCATGGTCTTGTGAGTGAAAACAAATCTTAAAAACATATCTTGATTTTATCTTTAGAGTATTTGTTATCAGTGATGCAATTTTGTACATTATCTATTTCATCTTTGGAGAAAGGCTCGTATGTATTGTAACCTTCTATCGTAATAATTTCCACTAACAGAATTCACTGTATCATCACTGCCCATATTGTCAAAGCTCAAGCATGAGTCTAAGTCAATTCTGAAGTTTTGAAATGTGCAGTTTTTACTATCAGAATATTTAAATAAAGCCACAGTCATAACTGGATTGGCAGTTTTTGACTGGTCTACTGTCCTTGTTTCACTTTATATACCCTGACCAGAAATGTCCACCTCCACTACGATGCTAAACAGTTAACAGGTGCATTGGCAACTTAGCTCAGTCAGGACACATCCACCTGTATGATTTTACAAACAGAAATTCTGAATGAATGTCGTCGGTTGTATTATCCTGACTTCATTCTTTGACAGAGATTACTAAGCATATTGCTGTGAATTATGTTTCTATACTCATTTGTACCATCACTTTATTACTCCCTTTAACGCTGCAGAGCTGGAGCTGATATACTACATCTACAACACCCACAGGAGAAACTCTGAGTGACAAATTGATTTCAGTAAACAAATGGGAGTTATTATCATTGGATTGCATATGATGGGAAAGTAATATTGTAAGTCTTAATTTGTACATTTACTCTCGATGTTTCTCTCCCATCTCATAGTTCTTTCTTTATTTTGCAAATGCAGCCCTGTCAAGTTTAGTCTGGATGATGTTTTTAAAGGGCTGCACAGTGATGCAGGCGTTAGCACTTGCCTCATGACAATAAGGTTCCTGCTCCGACCCCCCCAGCTGAGAAGGAGCCTTTCTGTGTTGAGTTTGCATGTTCTCTCCATTCATGCCTGAGTTCTCTCAATGACCGACTTTCTTTCATAATCTAATGATATGCTTGTCACGTTAATTGGTCACTCAAATTTGTCTGTAGGTGTGTGTGTGTGTGACTGGTTGTCTTTCTCTATGTGTCAGCCTTGTGACAGACTAGTGACCTATCCATAATGTACCACGCTTCTCACCCAACGACAGCAGGGATAGGATCCCGCCCCTGCAACCCTGAAAAACATAAGGAGTAAAGGTTATGGATGGTTAGATGAATTATATAAATATATAACATGTTGGAATTAATCATATTTGATAAAAATCACAGTTTTCTCTGGGTCTTATTGGGTTTTTACAACCAGCTTTGTAGGATGATTAAGTGTGATCTTGTCAGTCATGATTCGTGGAACCAGACCAGAGAAAAAGATACAAGAGGTTAAACTTGCTTCATAGAACATGCTCCTGAACACTAGCATACTGCCAGATGAGTTATACAAACACCCTTTGTGCAGTTGATATGAAAAAAGAAGTAATGTAAATGCGCTTCTTAATATGGTTCTAACAGAGTTTCCTTGGCTTCCGGACACTTCCTAAGGTGGACTCTTTAAAAAGTGCAGATTTTTTAACTTCCATTCTGACTTCACTTAAAGCTACTGTGAGGAATTTTTTGTTTGTGTTGACTTTGGTGCCCCCCTGTGGACAAAATTGTAATAAATATTGTTGCTGATTTGTCTGAACAGACTACGACACATCATCCCTTGTCTTTGTCTGAAATACTTGGAAAAATATGAGTTCTTCCTTCAGATTGGTGCTTCAAGTTGTTTAAAGTAAACATTACACCGTATGTCTGTGATCAAACCAACATGTAAAATGAAGACTGTGCAAAAGAGTCATTTTTACATAAAGACACTTTATTAGCTTATACATACATCTCTGGTTATAATAATTAGTTATATAATACCAAGAAGTCAAAAATAATAACTGTAGTTATATATTTATAAAACTAAGCAGATATACTACTCTTGACTTTTAAAAACATAATATGTCTTTGATAATATATTAGATTTCTGGTCTTGTTTAATCAGTCACCAAATCTAAAAAAAAACTCACAGGGTGAAGAGGTTATACAGGATGGATTGGGTTAAATGTACATGTTTGTATGTCTGTATGTGTTGAGTACTGAGAGCCACTGTGTGTGCGTCAAGTAAGATGCCATAATTTCCACACATCCAGGTATCCAGTTAAATCAGGACAACACCTCTTTGTCAATTCATCTTGGGGAGGAAACTAAGCAAACGCAGCATTGGAAGAGAAAGTAAACATTCAGGCATAAATTACTTCCCATATTCTGGTAAGGACAGACATCTCTGGAGATGTCATTAGTACTGATGCTGATCCTGCTGAAACCAAGCTTAGCTGTCACTGATCACAGCGGCTGTGCTGGATCTCTAACGGACAGTTTCAAACTTATTTTCAACATCAATATCAGTCGCTGCTTTTCAAAGTCAGTGAGTCATTTCCGGTTAATTCTCGACCTTGGATTTGGTATGCCTGGGCCTTTAGTGAACTCCAGTTTCTCTTTGAAAGCAAAGCAAAAAAAAAAAAAAAAACAGTTTGGAAGGTACGTGTATGTGAGTGGGAGCATTTCATCATTAAATCCAAGAAGTCTCCAATAAAACACCCACGGGAAGAAGAGGCTCTGATGTCAATGTAAAAAATGCAGTTTAAAACCATGAAGCACAAGTACATTTTCAACAACTTAAACTGAATGAAAAATGGTTGGACAGATAGTTAATATTTCATGTAACTCGTGATATTTAAGTTATTTTCCATCTGTGAAGAGCAGCACATTTTTTCATGGAAGATGATCAATTTGTTGACAAACGGTTATGGCCAGTATCAACTGTGACAACCATGACAATAATGTCAGCTGTGAGGCTAGTTATTTAATCATCTGTGTGTATAAGCAGTTTGAAACCTGGTTAAAATGAGCACATTTGGAAAGAAAATATACTGTTATAAAAAAAGGACAGGTCTGTGTCATTTCAGATATTTGAGCGTCAAATTTACAGAGACAGAGTCTATCAAGGACTGACTCTAATCACAGACTCGTAAGGACTAACTCTACAAATATTGACCAGAAATGTTGAATTGTCCAGTCTTCAATAAGTTACCATAGCTAGTTTCACTCATTTTAGGAGCTTCTAGGAGTTGACCATTATCATTGATGTGATTGTGGGTGAAATAGAATATTTCTATCGTAAGATTTTCAATCATTTCACTACTACAAATCAACATATAGTGCAAAATCATTGATTAACTGTAAATGGTTTTTGAAAGTACTTCCGCTACAAAGTCATGTTTGTTTTAATGCAGTGCAAGATCACAGCCATCCAGAATTGGTTCAGGCTTGTCCAAGAAACCCCTTGAAAATGAAAGAGGACCCTTCAGCTTTGTGTCAGGGTCCTGCTCCCCTTATTAACAACCTGCTCACTTTAAATGATACCTTCCCTTTGGACTGCAAATAAGTTTAATTCAGAGGAATTTAAAGCAGTGTTGAAAAAGCACACTATTCTCCTTGCATCAGGCAGCCCTGTACCAATACTCATCCTTAAATTTAGAGAAAAGAAAATACTGTGTGATTTAAGAGGTTTTGTTTTTCAGCCTCGAAGCACCAACGTTGAGAAAGTCTAAAAATAGCATTGCTAGATTTCCACTGTGCTTCCTCGCTCTGTGTGTCTTCTGGCATCTGCAGCCTCACATCTCTTTAACATGCTGTGATAAAATGATGGAAGAGCATGTTGTCTGTGTCTAGATACCTGGGAGCGTGGAAAACAACAAGCACGCACGCACGCGCACACACACGCACTCACACACAGCACCATATGTATGACTGAACGCTGACACAAGGTTAAGGTTACTATAACACTGTCAGTACAGGAACGGATCTTTCCACAAAATCAGAACGGGGAGCAGAAAATGAGCAAAACTTTTCTCCTCTTCTAAACAGGAACATATTGAAATTTCTCAAACACATCAAACCTTCATTTTCTCTCTGTAATCTTTTAGAGTACAGCCTCTCGGGTATGTGCCTGATAACGCCACAGAAGCTACTGTCGACTGTTAGCTTTTCTGTTAGCTTATTTTGATCCAAAGGTAAATGCTTGCTGTGCTGGTACCTGCTGTTTCAAATCTGAAATTTCCACGTGCTCATAAATTCAAACAGAGAGTAAGTTAGTGACATCAAGTCGAGGACACCACTTATTTTTTCTATCATGACTCACATTGCGAACTTTGAACAGGAATTATCAAATGTTAGCTTATTTCTCATTAAAAAAAGTCAAGAAAGATAATTAATCAGCTGCTGCATATGACAGAAATTTCACTAACAGGAAGCCTGGAAATTGAAAATCTTCACTTTTTCAGTACTTCTGCTTGCAAAATTAATTTTAGGTTTTGCAAATCTGAGATGAAAACTATTTGGTGCAGACTCATTTTGGCTCTGATCGAGAAAGCAACACACACAAAAAATCTGACGGGCAAAGAAACACAAGAGCCGAGCCAGGTTTTATGAAACTGCTTGGTGATGTATTCAATTTGGTCACTTCTATGCTGAAGTAATGCTAATTTGCAAATAACAGCATGAACCTCTTTCACAAGAGCTGTCTGTTGCTTTGAATATTTCTTATCAATGACAAAGCTCTGCTAACCTTGGTCACTTGATCAAACCATTGCATCTTTTTTAAAGGTACATTGTGAAGAAACTTGACTACTGCACAAAATCTGGGGGTCAGATTCTGGCGTGAAATGCTCCCTTGCTCACTCTTCCTGTCAGAATATCAGTGATAGTCCTTGAGGACAGGAAGCCTATCTGATGCATGAAAGATATTAGACCATCAAAAAATTTTGTAACACTTTATTTGGCGTCTATTTCTATAACAGATTATAAATATATGTATAATGTGTTATAATCATGTTATAGCACTGTATAACTAGAGTTACAACACTCATAAATGATCACTATGCTTTATAGCAATAATCATAACATATAAAGTATTTGATCATGACTTACAAAGTCAGGTATTATAATGTGTTATAACTGTTAACAACTCACAGACAATAAGCATAACACATTATAATCCCTGACCTTGTATGTCATGATAAAATGCTCTATAATGTGTTGATTATTGCTATAAAGCATTATGATCATTTATGAGTGTTTATAACTATAGTTATACAGCGCTATAACGGGATTATAACGCATTCTACATATATTTATAATGCGTTAAAGAGATAGGTGTCAGGTCAAGTGTTACTGAAATTTTAATATGAAAAAAAAAAACGTACACAAAAAATAATTTATTATCCTCCATCTTCTGACTTTTGTATTTCATGCAGCCAACTGATCCCCCCTCCCATCACTGAAGCAACAGATGAAGTGGCCTTATATGACAATAATCTCCTGTGATATGATAAATAGTATCCTTTTTTTTGTCATTTTTAACATCCAAAACTCAATACAATAAAACCACTCCTTTTTTTTCTTCTTTTTCATCTTTTGACTGGTACATTTTACTAAAAGTATAACAACTTTGTACGTTTATGTTTCAACAGTAGTGAAAAATTGTGGTGCAATTTAGTTGACTGAGACTCTCTAAGTTGGCTTCAAATGAAATGATTGAATGAGATCAAGCTAAACTGCTTTTATATTATCTGTGTATTGGACATTTTGTGTTTCTTGCCCCACCAGATCTTGATTGTTGTGTTACCAGACGTCTGCTGCGAATTTGAGTTCATTGTTTTTATAAATACTAAATAACAATGCTTCAATCTGCTATAATAAAACCCTATTATCCTTTTCTTTTAGTAAATCTTGTCTTAGTGAGTAATTTTGTGCTTTTATTCCAGGCCCGCAGCATCTTTGAAAAAGAAGTTACCATCCTCTTGTGTTGGGTACTAAGTTTTCAAATATTTACTGGTGTTTCAGTGTGTAGAGAAAGGGCTGTAATCTCCACGGTTAGCATGAGAAGCTACTCCTTCATGTTCAGTTTCACTCATTCATCCAAAAGGTGTCTTTCCAAAGAGGTAGGACTTTTAGTTGGCAACACAACGCTTCTCAGCTGTCTTATTCATTTTCTCCTCTTTGTTTTGGCGATGCAGAGTTCAGCCTCTGCTTGTCCGATCAATGACATTCAGTCTTTTCTGGTGGTCCACAGGTAATGCATAGCAGCAGCAGCAGCAGCAGCAGACAGGGCAGAGAGAGTGTTCAAGTGTTTCCAATGTTTTGCCTCTTTGTTGCCTTTTCGCACTTATCTGCATCCTTACTGCTTGATCTCAAATCCCATAATCATACAGTTATGCAGCTATCCACTCGTCTGTTCCTCCATCCGTCCTGCTCATAACGCTCCTCTTTCCTCTCCAGGGTTTGTGTTTTCAAAGCAGCATCGAATCAAGAGGCATGTCATGGTCAGGAGGCATCAAAGCTGAAAGACAAGAAGGAAAAAGTGCCATTACTGCATGAAGACTCGTGTGTGTGTGTGTGTGTGTGTGTGTGTGTGTGTGTGTGTGTAGCCTGTGCTCAGCAGAAAGCACAGATCTGTCCACTCCAGGTGAAGATGGAGGCTGATTTATTCCTCCATTAGGAACTGCTTCATCATTAAATATTAACCTGGTGCCATCACTCACCCCGTGGCCAGTGCATTAAAGCAGGGGTCACGCCAGGCTGACCTTTCATATTAACACACACAAACAGCCACACAATCACACCTACACACACACACACACGCACACTTTGACATTTTCTATACCGGAAGCCACCTTTACTAAAAATTGCCTCTTGTGTTGGGCAGTCACCACTGAGGACATAAAGCTCACATCCTCAGGGGTTTCTGGGAATCTGAGTTTTATCTGATTGGCCTGAGGTGGCCTTAAGCCTTGGTTCCACACTATATCTGTTTTTTTCCAATTTCTCTGTAGACATAGAGTTGGAACATTATGGGTTCTTATGATGTCTTTGTTTTAATGTCTTCGTTTTAATGACGTCTCAGCTCATGTGACACTCATCACAGCTTTTATTTCTTCCCTTTTTATTTTATTTTATTATTTACATGTAGTCTGAGTTTTTTTTCTTCTTTGTTTTTCTGCATGTTAAACCACTATTTTGTAAACTTTTGCAGACTTCTGCAGACAAAATGTTAGTTTGCTGTCCAACATATCACAATGTATCATTGTCATCAACATAACACGTTATTTTGCCATCTCTGTCGGTAAAGAAATGTACTTCTGATAGATAATTGTAACATAATTATTACAATTAAGAGACTATTTTCTTAGTTGCATCGCCAGAAGAAAACAACATTTTTGGGTCCTAATTTTAACAAACATTGGGACACTGTATGGCAGGTCAGCTTCACTGGCATACCCTTATTTAGGGACCAAGGAGACCAGTATCTGGAGTTTAGGAATTAACATATAACCAAATTCAATGAGTTGTTTTTCATATTTTCAGTTTCATATTGTGCCACATGTTGTCAACTTGTGACAAGTCAGGACTGCAGGAAGGTCAGTTTGGCACCAGAACTCTTCTACTACAGAGCCACGCTGTTGCAGACCAGGACAGGACATCTCAGTATCTCAGTCCATCTTAAATGGGCACAGGCCAGTTAAGTTTTTGCGTTTCTAGATCATGCTTACATATGGTTTCCTTTTGCATTGCAGTTTTAGTCTGTGTTTGTAGATGTAACAACAAACTGCTCACAGATAGTGATATTTTGGAGTAATTTCAAGTTCATGTGTTAAATTTTCACTCTAGAGTCATTTTTTTTCCATAGTATTTCATAGAATAGTGCTTACTGTCAAAATCTGATTTAATAACATTTTCCAAAGCATCCTAATTTTTCTGAAGTTGAGGTTGCAGATGTGTGGTTGCTCCATAGTGTGCGCATGTACTCACCTGTCCCAAAGTTTTACACTTCTACAGGAGTTGGTGCAGCAGCCGGCAGATATCAGAGCTGCAAAGGAAAACAGAAATTAAAATCAAAATTAAAATCTTTGCCAGCACTCACTTTAAAATCTGTTTGTGACTTTATGTGTGTACCTGGTCGCTTAAACCATCTCAGCCAACTATTTGCTATATCCCTCACACACACTCTCTCAGTGAGAGGTATATCTGCTCACTCTGATCTGCTTCACTGACTGAACTACACAAGACCTTCACTTTCTGTCCATCCACGTTAATCCCTCACTCGATGGGCAGCCACTGGCAGCACTTCCCTTTACCCATCATCCTCTCATGTCCAGACTTTTTGTGACAGTTACTATAAATATGTCAGTGTGTCTGAATATATGCCTCCTACAAAATGTCTGTTTTGAAATCCTATGCATCCAGGTAGGAATGAATGAGTTTTAAAGGAACCATCAACTGTAAATGTGAATCTGCCAAGATGACAAGAAGAAAAGTAAAGGCTGGTTTTTAATCTGCCTTCAGTCTTGACCCTTTCAGTATCACAGCTGCACATTTTCAGACTGATGTGGCAGTTTGCAGGAAAAGAGCCAGCTTTGCCAAATATTGTCACTTCACACCACACACATAATTACACTGTCGTCTAAACTCCTGGTGATTTCTGCTGTTCCACTGCCAGCAGCTGTTTCTTTGTAGCTGGAGGGAGATACAGATGTCAGCTGAGTTTGAAATGGGAGGACAGTTCCTCATTATCTGTCAAACAAGCTGTTTGTGTTTTTACACATCTCACACAGATTTCCCAAACTGTCTGTGCGCCGTGAAGAGAGATATTAATGTATTTATTCAGACTGGACTAAACTGTGAGGCTGATGCTGTTTCACAGCAGGGGGTCTTATCATTTGTCAGATATATACATACTACCTACTGTGCAAATTTATGCTTTGCTCATTAACAAATGTTAAGATATTTAATGTATGGTTGCTATTTCAATAAGCCACAAGTTGAAGACTAGGGCTGGATGATATGGCCTCAAAACAATATCACTATATACTGAGCAGTTCATCTCAATAACGATAAATGGACGCTAACTACTCCACAAGCTGCCAACCACCCCCCACCCCCACATTAACTTGGGGTGAAGTCACGTCTCTGTAGGACAGCGTCTTAAAGAGACATGAGACCATAGCCTACCTACACACATCCAAAACCAACTTTTATTTATTTGTTTTTTTGACACTGAACATACCAAAATAGGCAAAATGACGTCGGTTATTGTCGTAAATTTCGGTATCTATAAATTTTCTCTTGGTCACCCAGCTCTACTTAACACTGTGTTAAAACCAGGTGAAAAGTATGTTTATTTCTGTTGTAAAAATAGGCATTTTGAATAGGAAACAATGGGGAGTTATTGCCTGTTGCAACCAGCCTCAAGTGGACACTCATGGAACTGCAACTTTTGCAGGTTTTCATCTGCTTTATTTTCCACCATCAAATCTTGCCAACTGGGTTTGACAAGAGTAGCATTTTTACTGATGTGACAAAGATGCAAAAGATAGTGTTTTTTAAGCTTCACATTTTACAAATGCAGGATAGAAGATTCAATAGGAGCTTCTAATGAATATAACAGACTATATATATACATACAAATTTCAAAGGTCGGTAACTTGCTTTTGACCTCAGACTACATGGATATCAAAGGGGTGCAAACTTGTCCATGTTGTTTATATCTTTGACATGCACAGATGTTTTACCACTTTCCATTGTGTCTTACTTTTGTGCATCATCAGTGAAAATCTGTGCTATAAAATCAGACTTCTATGATGTTTTACCACACACTCTTAGTGAACACGCTGCTGCAGAACAACCAGCTGCCTTTGCACCAGCTCATGCGCCAGAACACAAGGCCTGCTGTACATGCTGTACAACTCAAAGTGAGCATGTGGCGGAGCAGCTGGAGAGGAAAAGAGGCTGACCACTGACTGTGGTCATTTATCAAGCCTCAAACACAGCTTAACCACTCATCTGTGCGTGCATATGCATGTGTGTGAGAGGGAGAGAGAGAGAAAGCGAGAGAGACAGAGAGTATGTAGGTGCAGGATCTTCTCATTCAAGGGAAAACTGACGACTATTCGGATTAACCTTTTTACTCCACCTCTCATGTAACCCTTCACTCACAATGCCCCCGTTCTCATGCTGACCTGTTTACGCCTTGTGTTGTCTCAGAGGTCCAGGCTGTCAAAGACACACACACACACACACAAACACACACACACACACAGACGCGCAGGCCTCTGGGTTTGTTCACAGCTGTGTGCTCAGCCTCGCTTCGGTGCACCTCGCTGTGTGTGTCAGAGTGATGGACGGAGGCAGGAAGAGACGAGGAAATAGCAGAGTGTGTCAGGAAGAAGGAGACGGAAGGTGCATGAGTGTGTGTGTGCGAGTGCGTGTGTGTGTGTGCATGTGTGTGTGTGTGTTACAGCCTCTTGTCCTGAAATCTTCTTCCTTTCGTTTGAGATCAACTAAACCAAAGAGAAAAGAAACAGAGGATCTCTTTGAACGAGAAAACACGCCTTCTGTCCACCATCAAAGTAAAGACAGAGACACACACACACACACACACACACACACCTCACACTCGCATGAAAGGTAATGGAGGGACAGGGAGGCAGCTTGTCTGAATTTAAACAAAGACTAATTTCTGTGGTGCATGATCATAACCACCCACACTGCACACACGTACACACACACACACACACAGACACACACACACGCTCAGCTGAATATGCTGCATCTATTTGAATACATAACACATACAGCAGGCTTGGAGCGGACACCTGGACACTTGTATTTTTAATTCTCTCCACAAAAAAAGGTTTTGATGATGTGTGTTTGTGCACATTGTTGTAACTGCGGTGTGTGTCCATGTGTGTGATGGGCAGCACACTAAAATATGAGCTTCATTAAAATGCAAAATGTCCCGTGTTGTGTTGTAATAATAGGAAAAAAGGGCTTCAAAGCTGACTGGAGATGAATTGCCAGGGAAGCAGCTGTTGGCCTAGTTAGCAGGCCTGTCCTTAACACATGCAGGACCTCTGATCACACACACGCACATTTACACACATAAACACAGCCTTAAATTGCACAAGCTCACACACACATAAACCAACAGCCTGCTCTTGACCACGCCCACACAAGCTGCCAGCTTCGGTCAAACTTTGCCATGGACCTTTGCTGACCTGTGTCACTGTTTGTGTGTGTACTTGTATTTGTGGATCTGGTCCTGTGTGAGTGTGTGCTTACGCATGTGTGTGTGTCCATGATTTCGCTGCACTGTAGCATCCCATAATCCACCAGGCCCTTAGGTCAAACTTAATGACTTTCCTGCCAAATATTCTGAGGCTCTTCCACCTCCCTGACCCACTTCCTCATAAAAAAGAGGCTTCACATGACACGTCATATAAAATAACCTGCAGCAGGAGAGATCTTTATGTTCGAATCCAGCCGACAACATGAAGTGATGGGCGACAGAAGAAATAAGACTTACTCAGCAAACGGAGATGCTGAAAAACCTTCTGCTGTGAAACTTATTTCACCTGAAGAAATTTTAAAAAACTGAACAAACTCCCACATAGAAAAGCAAATAACAAAATCTGAGAGAAGTCTGTGAGGCAGAACGATCTTTATGTCCTGTCATAATTAAGGAAGCATGTAACCTTGGTTTCTGGTCTAAATTCCAAATTCAACTTTAAGTGAAGGAGTTTTGTTTAACTCAAAAACTGATGAGTTATGTTTGAGCAAAAATCTGAGCCTGTTGATTGAAAAAAAAAAAAAGGAAACTCTGACAAACTTAAACCTGTAGCTATCCTAGCTGTGTTCTGGCTGATGGCTGCACGTCTTAAGAAATAAATTCAGCTGGAGTTATTGAGTGTTAACCCTAGAACACTATCACTAAAATGAGTAACACCATCACTATCACCGGGTGATTTTTACCTGAAATAATATACCCAAGAAAAAGTATTTGTCATTAAAATATATCAAAATAGGACAACACATGGCAAATCAAACTAGTTTTCTTCCATTTTTAACTGTACAATATCCAAAGGAAGTGAAAAAAGTGCCATAAAGGGACCATATAGAAATGCAACAAAATAACTGAAATTAGGCATTCATGAACAAAAAATTCCTTAAAAAAAACTATACCTATATCGGAACTGTAAACTTGTGATAGTTATTTGTAACCACTGCGCTAAATAAAGATAGCATGCAAATTCCAGGACCACTCTGACTGACCTTAGTCACCTACATGCAGCTATCAAATCCAACCAAACCCACTTTACCCTCTATCACTATTGCTGGGTGAAAATCACCCGAACACTTGCCTGTAGGAAAAAGTGGGTTTTGGATCAAGGAAACAAATATGCCTTCAAAGATGTCGAAGGCAACACTGAAGCTACCCAAGGACCCATGATACTCAGACAAACGCAACATAATGAAAATTACGTGAACATGTTTGGTCGGGCGAAAATCACCTGGTGATAGTGTTCTAGGGTTAAATAGAGGAATCCCTGTGCACACCAGGTAAACACTCATTAAAAATCTGCTCAGGCCTTTATTGTTGTGGCTGTTAACCTTGCTGAGTTGAGAGGCGCATGACGACAGAGATTCACTGACGAACACTCTGTACTTTCAGATAAAATGCCAGTTGCGTTATAGATCCATTGTGTAATTTCTGAATCAAAACACAGTAATCAAAGCTTTATGAACTAAGAGCCTCTTTGGACTCACATAAAAAAGCATAGCCATGGGAATATGTGACACAGTTTGGCATCAAAGACTAAGGTTGAATTGCTCCGAACCAAGCATCACTGACACACAACCCTCACACAAAGTTGCTGACGTGCATTATGGTATATTTTATGCTAGAGGTTGAGGAAATGTATCATAGCCAGTGCTTGAGTCCACAGAGGATGCTACTCATCAATTCCTCTTTCTTCCTTATTTATTTGTCTTCCTGAATATAAACTCCTCTTGACAAAGTCTTTTTCCCTCTTTTCACTCTGTGTGGTAAGTGTTGCAAATGGAGTTATGCTGAGGTAAATGAGTTGCAGTGGAGCAGAAAAAAACTACTGTATACCACAGATTTACACACAAACACAAACTCATAAACTGAGTCGGAAATTACAGTGTCATCAGTGCTACAGAGGGTTCACACAAAAACTGCATCTCTCTCTCTCTCTCTCCTGCTATATGAAATCAGTCGTCCTGAGGTGGTGTCCTCTTCCATTAGCGACAAAGCCACTGTGTTTCCGCAGGATATTCATAAACACATGCATACATTTACATACATGCACAGCACTATAGGCAAAATAGAGCCTGAGTAATAATCAGATGTAGATAATCAGCAGATTTCATAGTGTGTGAATAATGAAACACTTACTGCTTCACAAAAATACATCTCTGTGCTTGTCGTCCTTTTCTGCAAGGGTCTCATAATCTTTTGTATGACATAAATAGTAAATGGACTTAAGTTAGATAGCTCTTATTAAGTTGTCAAAGCACTTAAACTTTTACATCCAATACTGTCATTTAGCCTGACCAATTAAAATACGACATTCTTCTTGGAAATCATGGAAACAATTTCTATTGATCTAAAGATGAGAGAGATTACCTGATATGCTATCAGCATACGATCAATATCCAGCATGGTATAGGGATGCATAAAATCACAGCATGGGTTAATTGCACAACTCGGAAGGCAACTTTATAGCTCTGTAGTAGAAGTGTCCTGGTGCTAAACTAGCCCGCGTGCGGTTGTAACTTTATCACAGTTGAAGAGGATCCTGAGTTGTTGAGCAGCTTAAATCCTATACCAGGCATGAATGGGAGAACTTCTCTTTAAAAATGTAGTGGCAGATCTCCTCCGTTCTCAAACATTTTAAGTGTTGTTAAAAGAAGTGAAGCAACACAATAGTAAACCTGCCTTAGCTTCAACTTTTTGGAAATATGTTGCTGACATCAACCTGAAAACAAACATTTTTTTCATGGAACAATATTTTCAGTTCCAACATTTGATATGTTAGCTTTGCATTATTTCAGTATGGGGTTCAGTTAATTTTAATATTCTGTTTTTTAATCAGTGTTTGACAGAACATCAGGATTTTCTTCAGAATTGGATTTGTATTGAACTTATGCCATCTCTGGTAGCTGTAGCTTAGTAACTGACATGAGCTGTGAAAATCATTAAAAATAAAAAAACATCAGTGACAGAGAGAAGGATGTAATGAGGAAGAGGAAAATAGTAAAAGAGAAAATAATCAAGTTAAAATCATTTACACTTCTAAATGAAGTGTGGGTTGTCACTGAATTTATTATTAAAGCTGTAGTTTAACCATCTTATTGTCTTAACCATAAAAGAAAACCATGGTTATTTTATCTCCTTATTTTTTGTTCATGTATGTCCACTGTTGTCAGCTATAAATACATTCATACACACGGATAACTATACCTTTGTGAGTTACCAGGTTCCAGTGTCTCACCACGTGATACTTTGACATTCAGACTGCAGTAACAAGAATTAAAATTTCAAGTAAAAAAGTCGAGACGGAGTACCTGCTGAGCCACAACTTCTCTCTGTTAGAGTAGGCAGTGAACTTTTGGTTTTAAATTGGAAAGTGTGATATTTAAGTGTAGGTTAAAGGTGTGAGAGTGTAGATTAAAATATTAAGACAGTGGGAGCCTATACATTATAGACACCTCTAAGTATGGGCCTGGAAGGTTTTACAGCTGATATTACAGTTGCCTGGCAACAGCAAAGACATTTTCAGGACTGGGCACACAGTATAAAACTTACTCTGCACTTTAAGTGACCTGGACCTCACTGTTGTAAACTAGCTTCCATTGGAGGAAGCCTTGTAAGCTCTCCTTGAATTCCAGCGGCTCCATCTGCCTCTGAGGAACAACAGCATACTACCACGATATTGTTATACTTTCTTCATTTTTTCCGAAACGCAGCTCATTCATCCCTGCTGAGCGATGTAGCATTGCTGCATCTACAACACAAAGCTTACTGATAGTGAGAGCAGGAAAGTGAAAGGTGTGCAGACCCCTCCCCCACACATCCTTGTTTCACAGCTCCTCTGCCACTTCAGCCGGGCTCCGCAGACAGCCTCCAAAATATCCTGACGCTATGCAGTGTCTGAACCCTGGAGAATACACTGTACACACACACACACACACACACACACACACACACACACACACACACACACATATATATACAGATGCACTCAGTCTCTTCCTGTCCCTCACACACTCAGACACACACTCTCTATTTGGCCCTCACGTCTGAAGGGCTGCAGGCGGCGCAGGGAGCAGATGCAGGTGAGTTTAACCCTTTAGTGTCAGTGGAAAAACATTTAAATCATGTTCCAGTAGATTTATGTCTGATTTAAAATGCACGTAAACACCACAGGCCCTGCCACTTGAAAAAACACAATCACTATAAGGATTTCTAGACCAGGACTAATTTCTGTCAGTTATATGTCTAAAATAATATGAACATCAGGCATGAGGAAAATAGTAAGACAAGAAAGGGTCTCCATTTTTTTTATTTAAAGACAATCAGAAGCTGTGAGACCAAGTTCATACTTTCAGTATTTGTAAAAGATCAACCTTGAAACCCCCTGACAATCATTGATCAATCGTCTTGACACAGAAGGTGCTATATGCCCCTGGGAATGGATCCAACCAGTAGATTTGTAAATGATTTCCAGTCAAGACTAACTTTTCAGATGTGTTCATTTCATAGCCCATTACATTCCCCAGGTTTTCACCTGTTCATCTGTTTCAAGTACCAGTAGAGTAGGTTTTAGTTCATCAGTAGACAGTCAGGTACAGATGCTCAGGAGTAACATGTATCTACAGACCCAAAGACTGCAGATGCTGGACCATGTATCTGACAAATGTCGGGTGCTTTCTGGTAGCTCTGTTATTTTTCATGTAAATGAAAGTGGTCCAGGTGGTAAAGTTCTGCTTTCCTTCCTCAGAATATATCTGACAGTTCTTTAAAAACTTACTGCAGAAAGTCAGAGCGGGGCCTGATGTGTTGAATTAAACTTGTTCCAAAACCTCAGAGTTGACACGTTTTCTCCTCCAATCCTCCTTTCCAACAATATTTGTATAATTTTTCACTTTATTAATATTCTATCAGACTTGAACCTGTGACTCCAAGGTCGGTTTGAGTCATCTATTATTTAACTGAATGTCATACATCTCTATGTGAGGTGGTTGTTAATTAAGCAGGAAGATCAGAACAGAGAAAAGTTGAAGAAAAAAAAATGGTTTTTAACAATTTTTTTTAACAATACAAGGTGTGAAACAAAAACCACTATGGAATGATGCACTTTATCATTAAATTCATTTTATGCTTTTTTTCACTTCATATAACTACCAGGGATCAAATAAATCCAAAAAGCAGTAGATTTTTTTCCACTTCAAGGTGAATTTTTGTTTTTTTTTATTATTTTTATTTGCACGTTTGTATTCAACTACAGTGATTTTCTAAGTAGATGAAGCTTTAATATTGCGCAATATTGCTCAAAGCAATATAAATATTGCTCAGACACTTAAGACATGCCAGATAAACAGTGGTGAAGCCATGCAATTAAAGAAAAAAACTGTATATTTTCTAGTAAGTATACCATTTGGATTAAAGACATTAAGTGAGTATTTGTTGTGAACAGTCTAAGTGTTCCTACTAGGGATGCACCGATCCGACATTTGGATCGGATATTGGCTCTGATAATGACCAATTAACTGAATTAGCTATCTAATGAATGATGCAGATCCTTTTGCACTTAATGTTTACATGGAAGTCTTACTTCTTTTTGCTGCATGCTAATGTGCAATTTGTTATTTGTCAGCATTGTATCGGAAAAAAAATGGATTGGTTCATCTCTACTTCCTACCTCAAAATTTACTTCCATCTGCTAAGCTCCACTACTTTATCAGAAGCTGGTGGGATGGTGAAAAACAGACAGCACCTCAAAGAGCTGCACATCTGCTGTACATGTTAATGATGGTGTATGCTCCTGTTACGATATATCACTGTAATTGCAGGTGCTGGAAAAAAAGTTAACTACATTTTTTTCTGATAAACTAACTAAACTTTCTTACTGGAAACCCTGAACCCCAGACACCCCCTTAATGGTTCATGAGAAATGGTCCTGAGAAATAAAGCCTAAAATGAAGGACCTCACATTTAAAGTTACATAGTTTTTCAATCAGCATATAATGAACTTTTACTCTAAAAGAGGACGCACATTTTGTGTCTGCAACAGGGAACATGCTGTGTCAGTCAGAGTTCAATTGTTTTCAGCAGAGACTGCAGACTGCTGATTGTTTTCTCATGTGACACTAGCTGCTTAAGCCCTTTTTTCCTTCACATTTGTCCAAACAAAGGATTTGAAGTGTTGTCTTCTGGGTCTGTGTACTGTGATTGTTTGACCCTCTTATTCACCCCCTCCCTACACTCACAGCTAGCAGTAGACCCCCTGTATTGTGTGCTGAAACATAAAGTACTTCCATTAAATCACTTGGCAAAACTGTACCAAGGAGTGTCTTCCACGAGCTGCTTTTGCCCAAGGTTCAGTTCACAAAGCATACCACACTGTCATACACAAGAGCAAAAACATAAACTGAGTTTTGCAGTCCTATGCAGCATTTCATGTTAATCATGTTGAAAAAATCACATATTGAAGAAAGTTATTGCAAATTGTTCTGATATCACACAAACCTCCACACCTTAAAGTGATATTCCAGCATAAAATTGAGTTAGGGTCAAACGCACTGTAACACAGAGTCAGACACCCCGATGAATGTTGCTGACCGCTTGCTTTTCTAGTTATACCAACTTTAGTAATAACCACAGGATAGCAATAAAGAGAGCCCCGCGCTCAACCAAAAAGCCACTCTATAGCCACAAATAATGCTCAGAACAGCACCTAACTTCATCAACAGTACATATAGGGTCCTAGCCATAGCACTAGCTTCCAAACATCTTTTTAACTTTGCTAATGTCTTTAGCAAAGAGACTAAATACATCTCACCCAGTCTCTTCTAGCAGCTGCTTGTTTGTCGGGAGAGCTTTGGGCGAGTCCATCGACTGCAGCAGGGGGACACAGCTCAAGGAAGAACATTCATGATCATAACTTTATCATTTCCTTGAAGTAATAATCATCATATTAATCATTTTGCACTGCAGATGTGATAGTTCTTCTGCCTTAGTGTCTCAGTCTGATTGCATTCCCATGAAGAAATGATCATAAATGTTCTTCGTAAGATTCGTCTCATCCATCAGTTTATGTGTGAATCCATATGTGAGTCTCTGGAGAAAGAAAGACAAAAAAGTCGGTGGAGATTGGGAGTAAAAGTAACAGAATAATAAGAGAAGGGGGAAAAAAAAGTGAGAGCAGAGTGGTAGGTTTGAATGCTTCACCACGAGTTACTTTCAGAACTTCCTGAAAGGACGCAGTGACCTTCAGCTCAACACACTGCTGTTCTGACACATCACCAAGGTAAATAGTCACTTTTCTTCAAACACTCCCTGACTCTCACAGCCTGCGTCAGCCTGTCGACATGCGTCACACACATTGTTAGTCGACCCTCAGTCCTGGCTCTTTCAGTTTGATCCCATTCAAAAGTCTCAGCAGTGGAGTGAGATGACAAACTCCGTCTCTATTGGTGTAAAAGAAGGACGCTCAGACTTCTGCCCACATGGTGCCATATTGACACACACACACTCACTCTTAATTTGATTTCCGGTTCTCTATCAAACACACACACACACACAAACACCAGTTGTCTCTAGCTGGGGGAACAGATTGTTGGGGCTTAGCTGGCCTTGAGGGTCATGAACGTCTGTCCCAATCCACCCCGCGGGGGATTCAAACCGGGACAGGAGCCAGTGAACTGTCCCTTCGTTCTGCCCTCCTGGACCTTCGTCCTCACGCACCAGCGGGACGAGGGAGCACACACGCACACACAGGGAGGAGATGAGACGAGATCAGATGTGAGTTTAATGATGCCCATGGGGAAATTTCATTATTGCAGCAGCGCACTTTAAATAAAACTCTCAAATCAACAAACTGAGAGTTCATAGGAATAAATAATCTGCAGAGGAGAGCTGAAGATGGAGGGAATATTAGATCAGCATCGAACCCCTTCCCCTGTTTACATGTAGATCATTTGCACAACTTATTTCTCATGCCAGTGTATCTAATTATCACATTTAAAGTCTTGTTTTACCACCATCTGAATTTAATTGGTGTGATTCAAATACATGCCCTCACACATGTTAACAGCACATCTAATGTGCTGGAGGCTAAGTGAGTCTGAATTCTGCGTTCATGTTGCACAGCTACATTCAAACCTCATTTAAAGCATGGATGTTATCAAGCAAATGTGCCTCAACTGCTGCACTTTCATCATCCCCAATCCTCTATCATTACAACAGCTATCAGAGCTAATATTCAGCTGTTTTTATAGTTATCATTGGCACTGTAACCATGAAATCGTTATTATCTGTTATTTTACTGATGTATCTGTCATTCTTTATATGTCCACTGGAAGAAAAGGAGATATACCTTATAAACTCAAGAGAAAAATCTATTCTGTCAAGGCCTAAGCAGTCATTATGAACAGCAAGGATGAGTGAAGAGACCTCTCTGAATGCATGCTTCGACATAAATGAATGTGACTCATGTTTGGTTTATTGTGCTGCAAGAGTCTTAACATTCCTTAACGTGCACAACAGCAACTGTCTATTTAGTGCTTCTCAGTTGACATAAGACACATTATTGCCACATGAAATGAAAAGGAAGAAAAGCAAATTAGGAATATAAGTAATATGCTCATCAATGAGGGACTGATTGGTCTACACAAACCCAGCATGGCTAGCAAATAACCATAAAGGTCCAAAGTTCATGCATTATTATTATTATAATTATTATTATTATTAGAGTAGTATTTCATCCCTTTCTGCACATCATTACCCACGTTTACAAGGGCAAAATTTCTTGATCCGATAGAAAATTTGAGGGATCAGATAATCTGAATCCACTGTTTATGTGGGTGCAAAATCAAATAAACCGAGAAGGACGTATAAATGCACCAAGCTTATTATTCAGATTAGAAGCATTTGGACATGCACAGAGTTGTCTTATTTCACTAAAACAACCGCAGAAGAAGAGTTGTATTTACGCCTGTGCTGTCAACAAACCAACAAACTTGGTAGTGGCTCACTCTAACCAATTCAGGAGTTTTCTCCCTGTTTAATGTTGTCACTAGATGGCGCCCTTGCTTACTTATTTTACTGTTCTGTCAAAAGTTGCGCTGTGCGTGCAGATGCAACATCATTACGCTGTATGTACGCCATCTGCAGTTGTGTTTTATGCCAGAGTGTTAATAATGAAACCTCCTGTACTGGCCTCAGTAAATAAGCCAAAGGTTAAAGAGAGAAGATCGAGTCAGGTAAGAGAGTCACGATCGGGATACTGTTTGCATGGACGCGTTTTGGAATAACAATCAGCATAAACCACCCCTCTTGATCAGAAATTTCTTTCTGATTGAGCCAAACTGAGAATCTTTTGATCTACTATTGCCAATAAAATTTCCCGAGAACCATCCAAAAGTCTCAGACTCTTATGAAATAATATTCTTCATCAAATTACCAAAGCCATTTAATTATGCTAGGCTCTGTTAATCCATTATGACATTTTAAACCTCAAAGTCCAGACATGTTTACAATTGAAAGCACTCTCTTTACTCTGTCATTATTTTCTCGAGAACTAAGTCATTTTCTCTGATAATTATATGATCTAAAGCTATTAGTTTAATAGGTGGGGGACATGGTGCCTCAGAGACTCTTAAAGGAATCTCGTTTTGCTGGGAAATTAGGATCATTAGATTATTGAGGGATTTTGCTCATGGTTCTTGGTGGCCCTGCCTCTCCGCCTTGTACACGGTTCTTGAACATAGAGATAAAAACCAACCCTGTGGAGACAGGAACTAATTATGCGAGAAAGGTCAACACCAGAATCCTGGCTATTATTCGTATTTATTGTCAGAACTCCTCTCCGGACTGCAAGGAATGATAGCTGTATTTCAGATAATCTAAGGACCATTTAAATGACATGTACTCTTAACAAATCAAAAGGTATGCATAAAGCACGACAGACAGCTTGTCTAACAAGCAAAGGCAGATGTGAAAGTCTGTGGTGAGGAAAAAAACAGCATGTCAAAGTCGTGGCAGGGATAGACACTAATGAGGAGAAAAGATGGCGCTCACTGATTCAGATATCTTCGGTATATACAGCATATGGTATCTCTGTTGTTATTTATGGTATTTGTTTCGTCTAATAAAATGGTGGCAGAAGAGGTATTTAATTTTCATCTTTTAAAGTCAGGTCTAGAAATCTCTGAATCACTCTAAAACTCTCTCTGACTTTCCCCAAACAAACCATCTGGGCCTCTCAGATTTTGGTTAGCATATAAATTAGTCAAATCAAGCTCACTCTGTCTCAATAAGATGGACTAACTCCATACGTTCATATTCCCTTTCCGTCTTATGTCCCCTGTCTATTTCTGTGCCTGTTTGTGAGTAATATAAAACCTCATTTAAATTCCTGGTATGTGTTCACAAACCTGGCCAAAAAAGCTGATTCTGATTCGCTGCATTTCCCAATTACCAGCCTGCCTCTACAAGTCTCTGAATACTCTCCAGTTGGTCTAAATTGATGCCGCATGTGAACTCAAAAGACCTCTACTCCTTTCTGGCTGTCTCAGAAAGCCAGGAGAGAATTGATAATCCCTCCTCTCACCTTCTGAACCCTAGAAGGAGACCCATTATATTCATTTCACCTTTTACTGTGTCAGGCTGGGGCACCAATTGAGTGTATTTCTACTCAAAGTATGAATATAAAGTAAAGATGGGATAAGATTGAGCCACATCTTGTAAAATCAGACTAAATCCCATCCCATCTTCAACCACGAGTGTAACACTTAGCAACATTTAGAAAGTTACAGTGGACGGGAGGAACTTCCACAAAAGCAGACTCCCTCTTTCGAAAGATGGTTTGGGCTGGTCTAGACCTGCAACAGGCTTCTCCAGACAGAGGACTTGATACTCCCATCTCCCCCTCGATCATTTCTTATTTTCATCCCTGAAATCTTTCTTTTAATTTTGCATCACAGAGCTAGAAAACAGCTACTTTGGTGTACTTGCAATGTTCTGCACTCTGACTGAACCTTATACATCGATCAAAAAACTCCTCCTGTTTGGGACTCTGTGTTTGCTGTGTTTTGGATACAAGCTTTATAATTTTTCATTTGCATTTAAATATTTGATGGTGCTGTCTTTCTTTATTAATCCTTTTAAATAATTATGCAGCAAATTTGGTTTGCAAATGAACATGTCCTACAGTAATATTATTGTTTATGTCTAATGCTAATGCCAGTGCCTCTTAAACCCTTTTAGGGTAGAATAGCAATATTTAATGAGTAATTACAAAACTAAATTAAAGTCACTCTGATGAAAGTCACTTAAGTTAATAAAGTGTGTATTATTAACACCAGGATCTTTAGGTCTCTGTGTTTCCTTTTAAAAACCAGGGTTTTGAAAATTAGAGGACACAGCATGTGTCCAATATCCACAGTGATGATTGACAGCTGGTTGAAATTTAAAGGGTTAATTATTTTTCATTCATTTTTGTGTGTTTACATGTAAGTTAAGATATCTTTGAAAAACTTATTAAAAACAACCTTTACATCCTGTAAATATTCATTTATTCAAATCTGACATGTTTAATGTGGAGATGTTTCCTCATCAGTTTTAGCAGCAGTTGAGAATGTGACACACTGACAACACAGCAGCTTTGAATAAATTGATGGTTTGTGTCAGATGTTGATGAACTGATTGGCGAGTCTTGCTCTCCCTAAGGTGACATTTCTAATGAGTGATGCTGTGAGTCGAACTGCCACTCAAACTGAAGCTTCATTTATAACAAAACTGCTGAAGAAATTCAACATTTGGCACACTTTGTCCTAAACATTGGTTATCATGTCTTCATTTTTTAAATCCTTCTTTATACTATATAGTATGGATTACATAGAGGATAGTTTGTACACACATTCATCAGAGATATCTTAGATAGATGGGTACTTTATTCATTTCTGTAAGGAAATTGTCATGTCCAGTGGCCGAGACACAGCACAGAGTACAGCTCAGACACACAGACCAATACAAGAGTAAGTTTATAAATAGTCCTGATCAGATTTGTGATATTTTTACAGTGAGTCCCGACACAATAAACATTTTAGTTTGTTCACAAGAATAACTTAAAGGGACAAAACTAAACTAATATCTTAATCTTGTTTCATATGCATAGTCAAGCGTAGTGTCAAGACAGCAGGTTAAACCATCCACTACAGAGATGCGCTGATGCTCCTAAGTGTTGAAATTAACCATTTTCTCTACGTTTGAGCTGTTTTTTCTTCCTCCAGGTTTTGCTTCAACCCTTTAGTGAACTCTGTGGCATGTTGAGTTTTTGGATATTGTTACATATTATCAGCCCTGAATGCAACTACTTAGCACCTAACTTCAAGCAAAATGATACATACAGTATATTACAAATGACTTTTAGACTGAAAAACTTTATTTCTAATATATTTTTCTTTTATTTATCTGACCCCAATAAGATACTACGAGAAGAAACCTAACTGTATTTGAAATACTTCACTATAATCACTTGGCATGTTTCTACAGAAGGAAGTTTTTAATGCATATTTATTCACCAAAAAAAAAAAAGTCAACTCAATATGCTTCCAGCTGTACACAGAGAGGTCTGTAGATTATGTAGAGCAATGGGTCCCAAAGGGGACAATGCAGCACTCTGGGGTTCAGTGAATTTGCTCAAAGTGCCACAAGATATTCTCATTTCCATTTTCTGCAGTTCATCAATAATGCCTGTCTTGAATATTCTGTTAAAAATGTCATAACATATTATGAATTAACAGATATTTAAGGTGTTATTTCAGTTGAAAAGGTCTTTTGAATAGATGTTGCTAACCTGGGGGATGACAGTGTGTGAAAGAAGGATGATTTGATTGAGAGGAGGGTTTAGGCTTTAAAGTCTGGTCAGATTTCATCCATTTTTAGCATCACCTGGACTATTAACCTGCTCTGTGTTACTTAACATCACAGCATGTTTTCCATGTTTAAAGACTAAAATAAAAGGTTGACAGTGTGACTCATCTTTAAATAAAATGTTTAGTGATTGTTGATACCTATCTGGTGTCTGCAGGTTTTAGGCTGGCTAAAACTGTGAGCTAACTCAGCTTAGCTTCATGTTTAGGTGGCTATCTTAAAACTCCACCTCTGAACACCCCTGAAGCTCACTTACTGCAACACTAGTGTGTGTTTTGTGAACCCTGCAGAAGTGGCTCAGCAGTGGAGGGCACCTTGTGTTTTGGGTTGTACTTCACACACTTTGGGTGACACAGAGGCTTAATCAGAAGCAGGATTTTGTTACTTTACAACAGTCTGAGCAGGACCTACTGCTGTGCAGGTGCCATGTTTGCATACTTTTACACCTATCAGCAGGGGGGAGCAGACGGTTGTCAGTGGAAACACCCATGTTGGAAAGAAAAAAAGAGAAAAAAACTGCCATTCCTTTACCCCCTTAGTGCAGTTTTCCTTCTAACCCATCTAAACTGACAGTAAAAACTTGCAGAGGGAGTCTTGTTGACTTCTCATAACACCTATTTTGCCAAATTTGCCCAAACATATATTAATACTTCTGTTTTTATTGACACACTTATCTGCAGTAATGTATCTACAGCACATAGTACTTGCACATACTCTATATAAAGGCTGCATAAAAGATCATTTACCATCACATTTACATTGTGTGCATGTGCAATAGTCTCATCAGGACAAAAAAGGTCAATAATATTATCGAATCATATCATTATAGAACAATTTAGGGACCAATGAAATCTCGAATCACATCGCTTCAATGCAGACCCTCATGATATTACAGAGTAAACTGACTGCTGCACGATCAGAGCCCAGCATGCTGGATGATAGTTGCCGTTTCCCGTATTCTTAAATATTTTGGTTGATTTTTTTGTTAAAAGTACTCAAAGAAACACTCTATTGCAGTACCATGTTGATACTTTAATAGCTGCCAGCAAACTTCAGCAAACTAGCTGATAGTTCATAGAGGAAGTCAAGTTGATCACCAGTTACCAATACGGCCACATGAAACCTAAAGGAAAGCTGGTCTCACGATTCATGACACCCAGATTATGGGCATACCTAGTTGGTGTCATGAGTTTGTTCGACCCAAACTGGACCTTATTCTGTGGTGGTATAGAGGGACTGGCTAGAATGACAAGAAGCTTAATTTTGGACAGATTGAGCTGGAGTTTGCATTCTTCATTCATTCATTAAGAAATATCACTGAGGCATAACAAGATCTGGCAGGAGACAGTTGTCACTTGGTAGGAATGACAGGATGAGCTGAGTATCATCTGCATAGCAGTGATATGAGAAACCATGAACGACCTGATAATTACACTGAGATGGTGTATAAAGAGAATAGGAAAGGAGCACTGAGACTTGAGGCACCCTTTGGACACTTTTCCGCTTCTTGACTCGCTAAACAATCTTTCTCTGTTCTATCACTAGATCTTTGTCAAATAAATTTAGTCAGTGGTTAATGTCAGGTGTAGTCCAACTTGCACCATCTACTGTTGGGTGTATGAGACGCATTTAATGCAGACTGACAAGCAGGAGATAAGACATATCCCCACTGGAGATAAAAAACTGAATGACTGGAGGGAGAGATTAAAATAAATAAATAAATAAAGCAGAGTGAAGGACATTCCTCCCTCCCCAGTTTGCACCCCGCTCATATGTTCAAATGTATAAAGGAAATTTCAAAGTCACGATTGCTCATTCTGAGATTTTAAACACATTAGCAAAGTGAGGAAAGATCTTCTTAAGAAGTTCAAACAGTCTCAAATCTCGAAACGTGTTTGTGCTCAGGCATATCTAAGTGACAGCACAAAAGCTGCAGGTATCCAGGAGAGAGTGTGGCTCATGTTTATTAATAGCAGCATCAGTGAAATATACTAAATGCCCCCTCAAGTGAAACTCTGTGATTGACTGAGAGTTTCTGCAGTTCACCATGACGATACTTTCTGCCTATTCACAGTAATACGAGCTCAGAGCAGCCCGACAAAAACTGCTGTGTTTTCAGTCTCAGCTAGGACACACACACACACACACACACACACACACACACACACTGAAAAAAAGTCATGCATGCAGGCCATCTGTTGCAGTAAACACCACACCTGACCTTTGTAAACAAACACAGGCACTCCAAATGCATGCACCCTATACACCCCTAATTCTGCACGCTACAAATGCACACATACACACAACCAAGAATTAATTAAGGCCGGTGAAGTTGCAACTGTGCACAACGTGAGGGTTCACTAAAGGTCTTGTGCCACTCAAATTCATGTGGCGCTACATCAGTGAAACCATGTAAAGTGTGTGTGGACAGAGAAAGCTCATTTCGACGGGACTTTACACCCAGCAGCAGAGGTAATCAGAGGCCATCACGGAGGATTAAGCCTGTTCAAGTCTGGGTCCATTAGCAGATGAATGATGACAAAAGAGGCCTTTCTCATCTGCTAAATCGGCTGTCAAACGACACCACCTGGGTGTGATGTAAGAGCCACAAATCCTCTCAGCCGTTTGCTGTAATTTTAGATAGGAAGGGATGCAATAAAATAAGAGATATTTCTCTCTAAATCACTGTCATTTGGTGACCTCACTTTGCCTGCTCACAGATACGCTGCTTTGAAGTCCTGGTCAACAGACAGAAGATCAGAGTCAGAGGCAGAAAAGATAAGAAAATGAATTACCTCAAAGCTTCCCAGAACTGGGCTTCTGCAGGTACAACCCTGAGAAAAAGAAGTCCACAGAAAGACAGGACGCTGCTTGTTTTAACTTATTACAGTTTCCAGGAGACGGTAATGACGGCAATATAAGAGAGCAGATCAGAGGGAGGTTTGTTAGCTAAGGATGGACATGAGAGGAGTGATGAGCGGGACGGGGAATGTGGATAATGAAGAAAGTGAGCTAACCAAACAAGAGCAGAAAAACAATAACGGGGATAGCCGCAAGCTGTGAAGATATGGGTCCAAGCAGACTGTAGAAATATGACGTTCATTTTTTATCTCACTGAGACGGACCAATCTAACAAAATTTCTTTAAAAACATCAGATGAGTGAACGCTGTTGATTTTCCTGACAACTTTTAGGATGGTTAGCTCAGGTTTTCATGGTCAATTCTCTATCGGGAAAAGGATTTCAAGAAAAAGAGGGGACAGTGCAAAATACAACATTCTGTCAGGCCAGAGCAGCAGTCCAAAACAACTCAATGTTTCTGGAGTGTCCAGTCTAAGCTGGCTTCAAATGCCAAGGACACCCAAAGAGAGCCCAGCGCCAGCTTTTGTTAGACATGTTAATAGAACTACTCCCCCAAAGTTAAGTTAAGCAAAGTTATGTTAAGTTAAGCTAAGTTAAGCAAAGTTAAGCTAAGCTAAGCTAAGTTAAGTTAAGTTAAGTTAAGCTAAGTTAAGTTAAGCTAAGTTATGTTAAGTTAAGTTAAGCTAAGTTAAGCTAAGTTAAGTTAAGCTAAGTTAAGTTAAGTTAAGTTAAGATGATAGATAGATAGATCATAAAGGATCTTCGCATCTTACATGTGCAGTTTAAAGATATAGTGTGTGGAAATATTCTGTAATATCCAGCAACAAGAGTCTGAGTTTTCAGCTCTAGCCTAAACCCCATCGCTTCTCCTGTTTCTAGTCTGCTGGGAGTTGGACTTTGCATTTCCAATATCACAACCATGGCTGTCTTGACTCTTATTTGGTACACCATTAGAGCATCAGCCAAGGTAAATCAAGAGATTAAATGTGAGAATTTTTGGTTGTAAAGCTCAGTGGTGCTTGCTGCAAACACAATATCTTAACAGGTACGGTGCCAAATTCAGATCTGCATCTGAGTCATTCAATCTACCGGAGATGTGGGAGGACCATGAAGCCCATCTGAAGATTTCGGTGAGTTTGAGTCTCAGGGCTCTATTTTCGTTCGCGCCGGTGAGGCGGCGGAGGGCGGCGAGCCCCGCGCAGTTGTAAGGCGAGTTTGGTATTTTCGTGGACTGAGTCGCACGGAGGCGAGCCGAGATCCGCCAAGCTGGGCGTGGTGGCGTGGCAGGGGGAGGTGTTGACAGAATCAGCTGGCGCAGTGACATTTTCGTGCTCGCCACTGGCGTGTAACGTGCGCTGAAAGCTCGCCGATTCAAACCTGGTCAGCTTTCAGCGCAAGGCGGAACGCAGCTGGTCCAGTAGTATTTTGGTAGACCGGCGGCGTATCGGCATTCGTCACTGATGCCTCACCGGCAGGTTTCCACAGTGTCAGGCAGATTTCAGTGCAATAAATAATGATCAACAACTATTAATCTGAGTCAGCACATACATTTAGACCTATATCGATATATTCTGATCTATATCTGATCTGATGAGCGCGTTTGGCACGCGTTTGGACACACAACCTGACCGAATCAATACAGCTGAAACTGCTTCAAATTAAATTAAATATCTAGTAAATAAACGCACATGATGAAGTTAACAAGATATGTAATGTGTCTCCCTCCTTTTCTTTCTTCCTCTTATTTCTCGCACAGCTCGACCTGGACACGTCTCCGTGTCCTCTGTCCGTCTTCCTGCTGCTGCTGCGGCTGAACAGATGATTTGTTTCAGTGCTCAGATGCGTTATCTACTTTAAGCCGACATACGGATATTATAATATTCAGTTTTGTGAGCCAAATTTATTTTATATGCCAACATCTATGAAAGAAAGAGCCAGGCCACGGAGCGCGATGCGTCATTTACGCACAGATGGTTCCGATTTTAATGCCTTTTTGGAGTTTATGTTGTGATCTGTGCGCTCAACCCACCTTTGTCACGTGAGGTTTGAATATATGCAACTTTATGTGAGTGTCTTTATTTGTGGAAAAGGGTGTTTGTCTTACCAGTGGGTCCAACATTACGCACACCAAATCCATCTGTGCTCAGATGAGAGAGTGTGGAGGACACTTGTTGAGCAGCTGCCCTCTGTCGCCATCGTGTGGCATAACTGTCTTCAGACATCTCTTGATCTCTTTGACTACTTCATGAAAATAGTAATACGCCTCGCCTGTGGCGGATTTAAAGGCGAGGAGAGGAGCTAATGTGATTGGTGAAAACAGGTCTCGGCTGTGTTAAACCCCCTCTCCTCCCCGTCTATGATTTATGCTGCCGGGAGGAGCTGAGTTAGGGAGGGGGGATACTTACGCCGGGCTGCGCGGCTCACCAAAATACCAAAATGTTCTTGGGAGCGCCTTGTCAGCGCGGCGGATCTGATTGACTCTGCGCTTGCGGCACGTCTCCGGCGAAGCACCAAAATAGAGCCCTCAAAGTTTTGGCTGCTTGAACATTGTTGGCAGAGAGTGAAGGAGACATAACTCATCCAAATTTAACCCTTAAATGCGACTAACACTGAAGATATCCATGCAAACAGGTATCATCCTTTTATGTGAATGCTGGACTCTAAAGGATTGTTTGGTTTATTTTCTTTTCAAAATGAGAGACTATCTTATTATTGTTACTTTGCTTATCATTAAATAACAATTAAGACATCATCTTAGACTATGTTTTACATACCCATGGTGATTATGTTTTATTCAGTACACATGGGAGGAATATGGAACCCCATACACTCATATTACAAGAATGAACCAAATCTGATACTATTATACAGTTCTTTTACTTCATTTACACAATTTACAACAGCTCACAAAAACACTTCCTTGGAAAGAAACTAACCAAAGAGATGACATACAGCCGCTTTATAAGGAGGGCTAAGAGGGAAAAAGGAGTTGATGGATCTGACAGAATGAAATGACAGGAGGAGGAGGGATGACAGAGACGAGGATGGAAAATGTCAGTATGAGGATGGAGGATCACAGAGGCTCACTGCGGCCCTCCTTCCTACAGTCAGGATCTCTGGAGGGCACAAATTACATCCCAGTTTGACACCAAAGCAGCCAAGGTTCATGTTTTGCACCAACACAGACACACATCCACACAAACACACACACACCTCGCAAATCACACTCATTTCAGTCTGGAGCAGACAAATTCAATTATACCAGCGTGAGCTAAATGGGCTTATCTGAACAGTGCAAGCTTGTTACATGGAGCCCTTTAGCTCTCTGTGTGTGAATGAGAGTGTGTGTGTGTGTGTGTGTGTGTGTGTGTGTGTGTGTGTGTGTGTGTGTGTGTGTGTGTGCATGAGTGAGAGAGGCAGCTTTAAAACACAAACCACCAAACCTGACCTGGCGCGAGGGCACGATGTGTGTCAAACCTTCAGCTCTAATTGGAGACCATGACTGCAGAATGATTCTGTCCATTAACACATCACAGCTAGCTGACAGACAGGCTGACTAAGGGGTTAAAGAGCGGGACCAACAGAATACAGATCTCCTTTGCCTTCGCTGAAACCATTTTGGCTCTGAACACACAGTTAGGATGGTGCTCTGAGGGTCTAGATCATACAGATGAAGAAAAAACAGGTATACAGTAACTCTACAGTGGCGGTTCACATGTTTTTACTTAAAGGACAGAAAAAAAAATAAGCAGCAGCCCTTTGAGAGATGATCAGGCACTTTAAAAACCAACACTGCAAGATTTTTGATGAATCCAAAAACAGTGTTAAAGCCAGTGCCTCATCAATTTTACATTTATGCTTTTGATCAGTCTTGTAATAGTTTCCATTCAGATCCATAACTTCACAATCTATCAGAAGTAATTCAAAATAAAAGTATAGTTCAACCATGAAGAAAATAAAGCAACTACGGTGCAAGAAAAAGTTTCAAAATAAAAGCATGACAAACAATCATGCATGAGGCAACGTCTTTAACAAAGATGTGTCAGTCGATCACAAGGATAAATCATTAATTTGATCATTATTACAATCACATGTCAGTAAGTCAAGTTAATCGAGTAATATGTTGCTCCACTCTTTGTTTAACTGACTGCCATAATATTATCTCAACAGTTTATGGCCATAATAAGCATGAGGTGAAAATCTGATATTGTGACAGCCCTATTTTACACATAACCTCCGTTTGCATCTTGTATAGTACAAAATAAATCTAAAAGCATTTTCCAACCACTATAAATTCAAGGGTATTTGACAGAGAGTATGGGCTTCATCTGACTTCATCATAAAGGTGTAAAAGTGTCAGTGAACAGTGTGAAAGTATGGCTGAGGAACAAAACTGCTAAACCGTTTATTACTTTGTATATCTAGACTGTTTCAAATAGTCTCTGTGATACCAGCCAGTGGTACTGAAGGGGTGGCATTAGAAATGGGAAGTCAAAATTATTCAGGATGACGCTTCGCCAGGTGGCTTCTCACAAAGTTCATACACCCTGATACATAGGTCACTGCAGTCTGGCAGTATCAGTGCTGAGTCAACAACAGACGGAGTTGACTGATACTGTTTTTTTAGGACCTGTTCTGATTCCACTTAGTGGCTCAAGAGACTGATAATCAGTTTTTGGAACTGAAGATTTCTGTCCAAAGTAAGAATGATGAATATTACAAACTACAAAAATTTGCCTTAATACCCTAAACTGGCATTTTATTAAAACGGAAAGATACAAACGTCATTTACATCATTTTTAGTTAACTAGCCACACTCACAGTACAGTTATGTGGACACAAACTTGTGTGAGACAACAGACACCGAAGAGAGTAAACAACCAGAGTGGAGCCAAAGTAGCACACTTTTACATCACCAACTTTTATTGACAATCTGTAAAGTAAAATATGGATATGGATTATAGGCTAAATGCCAAATATCAGCCCTAGTGACTGGCCAAGGCCAATGATCAGCCCACTCCTGAGCTTGTTGCAATGACAGAACCAGAGGTCCCCCACTGTATGTCTCACAAACAAAGCTACACTTTAAGCCCAGAGGACTCATCTTTTCATACCATCATCCACAACACTATTAAGACAATTTCATTCCTGTGGTACCACAAAAATGGTAGTACTGCAACATCCCTGTCTGACTTCAACAACAAGGGCTGCATGCCCCAGTGTGACAGACTAACAACACACTGCAGTTTTCAGACTGCAACCTAAAGCAAAGGATGTGAGGTAACTCGTCCTTTTAAGCTGCTTTCTAAGTGCATGAATGTCGGTAATTTAAAGCCCAAAAAAGTACATCAATTTTGCTCTAAATTTCATACACAAACCAATCACATCAGCTCGTATTTGAGTTTGCTGAAATTGCATGTTCACTTTTCTTCATGGAGCTGCTCTCTTTCTCCAGTCTCTCAGCAGCGACTGAGAGGTGATGATACTGCAAAGAGCTGCAGACACTCTTGAGTCACCCCCTCACTCTCGTGGCATGGGAGGAGCAGTCAGAGGGAGTCACAACCTATTACATCTTCACCCATCTAATGAGCACCCTGGCTGTGGTATGGTACCCACCCTCCCTTCTCCCTGAGGGATACGTGAGTGTGTCAGGATAGTGTGTAAATACTCTAATGGCTCTGCGTGCCACCGTGTGCTTATGTGAGAGTGTACGGTACTGTCACTGTCTATTAGATTGTCTGTGTGTCATACGTGTGTGTTGGTTTTTAAATAAGCTTGTGTTCTTGTGAAATGTGAAATAATCTCAGTGTGTTTTAGAGAGCATCCCACATGGGTGTGTGTGTCATGAGCTCTGGCCTGCATGCTTCAATCAAGAGAGATGTTGGGCTCCAAATGAAGTGAGGAGAATCTTGTGTTTCTTGTCCTCTGTGACGAACAAAGACGAATCAACAGTCATTTATGCTGGAGCCTGCTTCGGGTTCTGGCTGTGTAAGGAGCCTAATGAGTTTTGCACGCTAATTCTTCCAATCTGATTCAGCACATATCCACTCAGGGTTGGCAACAATCCCAGCTGGGCTCAGGAGAACGGCGTCGCCACAAAGAGATGCTGTTTCTCAAATCAATGTGTGATGGAGCAAAATTAATGAAACTGAAGCTGATTCTTGTCCTGGAAGAGCTGTCACAAAATGAAAAGTGGTGTTTTCAAGCTTATTTTGTGCCCATACAACCAAAAACTTTTTTATGAAAAATTCATAAAACTTTCCACTTGAAGAGAAAAAAATCTTCAGCATACTGTTCAAATCGTATTGTGTTTCTGTGGGCTCATTTTTTTTTTGTCCTACGTTCAGTGAACAGTCACAATAACCCAATAAAATCATTTATTTTCCTACATCTTAATGAGACTTTTCTTCTGGTTAGATATGCTGACTTTCTAAATATCTGGTTAAACAAAACTGAGTCAAAGGTAGGGTTGGTAATCTGGTTAAAATGATCTTTATGTTCTGATGGCAATCAATACATGATGTGTTCTAAAAAAAAGTGCAAAACATAGCCGCTATCTACAGCAGGAGTAAAATTGGGAAAACACCAACCAATCACATCGTGTGGGTCCCACATTTTTAAACCAATCAAATCCCATGCTCGCCTCCTGCGCCTACATGTTGCAGATGTGCACTGGCCCTGATTCAATGGGCATAGCCGAGCTGAGAGGGTTACACCTACGCGAGAGAATGGCAGAGAAACTACCTATACAAAGATTAATGGTGACCGCTCCTCCTGCAAAAAAGAGCAAGAAAAGAAAGACGGAGGCAGAGAAGGCCGACGCAAAACACAGTTTGGAGAAAGCAAGGGCAAAAACAAAAGTCAACATCGGGACAGTTTTTAAGCAGTGGAGACTGAAAGAGGTCAAGGGATGCCATGGTCACTCATTTTCTGTTGGAAAGGTATGTTGAGGGTTTGTTTCAAGGCGATTTTTAATCTCGATCAAGTATTTAGCCATGTTGCTAGTCATGTGGTCATCCCGATGCTAACGTTACCTTCTTTGTCCCTGCTGTGCAAAGACTTCCCAATCTAAAGTCCCAAAGTTTTGAGTCTGTGGTTTTGAATGAGCAGACAGCAGCGCTCATGGGTGTGAGCCGGGGCGTTGTTTTGGAGGAGCTCCAAGGGGAGGAGGGAGGGACTAGAGGAAGTCCTAAGGAGATGCTATATTCAAATTCAAGCTAGTTTGCCGTGATTACCAACCCCACTTTTAACCCAATTACCTATCCTCTTTTCTGCCTCCATACTCACCAAACAGCTCGCCACAGTTCAGTACAGCTCTGGAGATCTGCGCCCTACACTTGCTGATGACAGTATTTCTGACTCTGCTCTGATCTTATGGCTCCCAATAGGCACAAAAACACAGCAGGCACAGCAGAATCTGAAAATGTTGACCAGAAACAGCAGACTGCTGTGTGGAGGAAGTCATATCACAGCGCAGAGGCCTTTGGAGAATACTCAGTACCTTAGTAAAGCTGTCCTGAATGTCTTCTCATGTTCGTCTTCTCATGTTGCCATGGTAATCAACAATTAAAGTGGCGGCTAGAACAGAAACACCTTCCACCTCTCCATCTATGACCTTTCTCTGCTTAGCTCCTCCCACCAATCAGTACATACATGCATGCACACATACGCCACGCAAACTATTTGTTAAGTTAGGCACTGTAGTCTCTTCAGAATCAGAGGACAGAAAATCTGATCGTTGATTAATGTACATAAATAAAAAAGCACCAAGTCGCAACTTGTTTGGCCACTGAGAGGACAGGGAGCAGACTAGAGAGAGAGAATGACGCCAACACAGGTCATGCTTGATGATACTGGTTTGTGCAGAGTCACTGTCACCTGCGATGCAAGCAAGTCCTGATTGATTCAGACTGGACCAAAGGGGGCAGGCACTACCAGGAAAGAATCAGACTGATTCACTTATGTAAAAAAATGATTAGTGAAGTTAATAGTGAAAGTGAACTACAATGATCAACTTTGACCAAATTTCAATTAAGATAAACTTGCCCACTGTAGCTTTAGTGGCCCAAATAAACATAAAGAAAATGCACTGATTTTCTCTAAAATTGGTTCAATCGAGGGAAAAAAATGTGTTATATAGAGCAGACACAGGAAAGGCTTTGGAGGGGGTTCTCCTTTCACTCTGCTGTCTGTGATTATGAACCCCTTTTTTGACATATGTAGTATAAGGATTGCTTTCGATTTAATAGTATTAACCATCTAAAAAAAAAACTCTAAAAAGAAAAGAGTGCTTTTTCTTCCAACAGCAGCAGTCAAAGTAACAAAGAACTCACATACTCCAGGAAACCCCCACTACCATGCCTTGGACCTCGACGGGCCTCAGGTTGTTTCAAACTGGGCTGTAAAAACGAAGTCAACCTTTTATTACCTATCACAAGGTATCAAGTTAAATCTGTTCAATTTCCTTTCACTTGAATTCGTAAATAAAATTTTGAAATGTGAAAATAAGGGGCGTCAGTAGCCTAGCCCATTTACAGAGATTGCAGACTTCACCACAGGGGTTGCTGGTTTGATTCCCGGTCACAGCCCTTTGCTGCATGTCTCCTCCTACTCTCTACTCCCAGCATTTCCTCTCTATAAAGTTTGTAGTGGTAACAGTGAGGATATCAGTCTAAGAAGAAAAAACTAAATTCAGCTGGAAATATGACGACTGTGTCATGAACACACTTTCATCACTCCACCTGACATTCACACATAATGTACGCATGAGGATTACCTCAGCTCCAGTGGAAAAAAGGTGAAAATCTCACACTGAGAGTGAGTTAAGTTTTAATTTTCTGGGTTTTCTCCTGTCATCTAAGTTGAGTCATGCTTTTGCTGTGCCTTAAATATCTTAGCATGGTATTTGTTGAGGATTGCTACAAGGTGTATGCTGACCCCCTAAGCCCTCCATTTACACTGACAGCTACTGTCCAGTCTGTGTGGTCAAAAAAGTTGGAGCACAAGGACTCACAAGCTAGGATTTAGCAACCAACGAGTCCCTTAGTCTCAGATTGAAATCCTTGAGCCTCAAAATTAATTGTGTGACCCAACCCTGAAAGTCTGTTCTTGTTAATGGGAGACTGATGGGTCAAACAATGTGGGACCACGCTGTGGTTGCAGTCCTGTGAACTGTGAAACAGTTAGAAAAAATAGAAGCTGACCTTTAAAGAGACCCTAAAAAGAAACAGCCTGTTTTATTTGTGTTACCCGCTAAATGGGAGACATGAAATATCTCAGTAGGTGACCAACTGGGATAAGGATTGTTGGCATACTTTGCTTTGAGTTTCAGAGAACAAGTAAGCCTTAAATCTTCTCTTCAGGAACACCCACTATCAAAAGCACTGAAACATCTCTCTGCTGGGTTATTTTTTCTATCATCTACCATCTAAAAACCTGTGTGATAAAGATCAGGAAGCTTATGAAAGGATGAACGTCATCTAAGGTCGAGTCAAACCAGGTGGTCAGCCTAAGGGTCACATTAGTTTTTGAAGCAGCACATATTGATATTACCCGAGCTATAAAAGGAGAAAATCAATTATTTAGTGCACAAAAGCCGCGGTGCAGGATGACCACGGAAGTTAATGACCTCAATTTGTAAAAGCGCCGGCCTTTGATGGAAGCTGCTTAATGAAGATTTACACCGGCTCTGTGCGGGGCAGCAACAGGAGGGCAGCAGGGCTGTGGAGGAACGGTATTACATGCTGCTGCTGCTCCAGTCCGGAGGCAGGAGACGTAAGCAGGAAGGAAATGAAAGTAGAATGAATGAAAGTTAGAGGAGATAGATGAGGCCAAGAGAGGAGAGGAGGAGGCTGGGACCTGAGCAGAGCGATGGAGAACTGCAGGCTGCGAAGACGAGCGCACAGAGCAAAGGAACTGATCCAGCATGCATAAGTAGATCGTTCAATGGATGTTTTAATGCCTTTTTTATACTTTAAAGGAGCAGTGATAGGTCTTCAACTGGGTTTGAAATAGTGTAACTCTTATAATAATAATTTTTCATGAGCTGCATGGTAGATTGAGAGAAAACACATCTTTACCACAGTGGTTCTGGTGGGGGTTTCTTCGGGAAAAAAAAACCCACTGATTTGGTTCAAAGTAGTGTTGGGCGGTATGACGGTATGTACTGTGTGACGGTATAAAAGTGTCTACCAGTAGAAATTTTGCGATACCATTTATACCAAGGAGAGTACAGATGTCTGCTGAATCTCTCTTAGTAAGTGTGTAGTTGTCTGCACTCGCTAACAAGAAAGCCAAGGCGCATCTGTTTGGGTGCGTTTCCGTATATTCACCAGCGTGTCGTGTGGAGTTTGTTCATTCCATTTGATTGGTCAGGTTTGGGTGCGCTCCCTATAATCATCAGCATGTCCAACAGACTGCTTGGCATAGTTATGACGAAGAAGAAACAGCGTCACTGGTGGTGGTCATGGCGGACGCAGAGATTAGTGGCAGTACTGA
The DNA here is from genome assembly GCA_962446985.1 of Xyrichtys novacula. NCBI lineage: Eukaryota > Metazoa > Chordata > Actinopteri > Labriformes > Labridae > Xyrichtys > Xyrichtys novacula. Next base: position 15,400,636 of record OY660874.1, on the reverse strand, counting down.
GCAAACTGAGGCAGCCTGACCAACGCAACACGAGGAAGAGATGGAGGAACTCGTTCCGAAAAAGGGCCGGAGAAAACCAAAAACAATAGCAGCAGCAGCTCCTCTCATACAAAAGAGCTTGGCAGAGTCTTTCACCAAAGGTACGTCATATGACAAAAAAAAAAATCACCAGACTGATCTGACATTTCGTTTACATTTGTATACAATTCAGGGTTTAAAAACAAAAGGAAAATGAACAAATGCAACAGTGTGGTTATTTTTGAGGCCATGATATAAAATCACTCATACTGTAATATAAGATTTTGTTCATACCGCCCAACACTAGTTATGGAAACATGGAAACTCTTCATACTTCCTTTAATAAACTGCTGTCATGAAAGACAGATGGGTCTGCAGGACAGTAGGAACGCCTTTGTTTCTCCATCACCCACTATAACACATTCAGGAAACAGCAGATGCATCTGCACATGAACACCCCGGCAAAAGGAGCCATCTTGGTTTTTAACAAAAAGCAATATGAGGTGGGCTGATACATCTATTAGGAAACCTGGCAATTGTGATTATTTTCATTTTACATAAGGCTGAAAGAGTTTTTTGGAAAGTTTCCCCCATTATCATAATAAAAAGAGTCATCTAACTTGTAATGCTGATTTATGGAGAGTGACACATCTAATTAGGGTAAATTAAGCCTCATTTTTTTACAACCCACAGTCTTGAAAATGTTAATTTTGTCCTCTGCAGCCAAATTTTCAGCTCTATGACGTCCAACATTGAAATGCAACCACCAAACTCCAAACTGCTCCCTGCGTCAGCAGCAATCTGAGTCATCTGCTCGTCTATGAATGAGCTTTCAACTGACCTGCACACACTGCTCTTTACAGATCCCTCTGTGTGCGGTAAAACAGAAAAAATGCAGAAAGCTGAGGATTTACTAAACTACAACTTTCTCTAAAAGCATGGAGTATGTTGCGTATGCTATTAAGATGTATATGTATGCATCATTTTAGCTTACACTTAGTACACCCAGTATTGTTTCCTGCTAACAGCTGAGTCAGGGATCCTGCAAGGTACAAAACTATTTCCTATGGCCTCAGCTGTAATATAGAGCTCTTCAACTCAGCACTATAGAAATCCTTACTGCTGCTGGATGTCTACAGGACAGCAACAACACAGTCATGCTTCAGCTTCAGATAGAGACACAGTCTCTGATGCAGCAGAACATATAAAGACATTGTGGCTGCAGCCAAACGCTCCTGCTGGCTGCCCTGAATGAATTGATGTAGGCTAACCATTAACCGAAAGTAAACCATTCAATTATCATTCAGTAACATTTCAATTATGTGCTTACAAAAGTGTTTCTTGTGGTTTAAGTTGCAATGGCAAAGAAGACTATCATTAACAACACTTAACACTTGACAAGACCAATGTTTCTGTGAGTACAAAGAGCAGGAGATTTTATCTGAACAACCAGCAACTAGACTGAAAATCCTTGTTTTTTTAATGAACAATATAACAACAGCTCTCCCCTCTTGCTTGAACTCAAGAAAGCTTTCGAAATAAACATTAGTCTTTGGAAATTTGCTTGCAGCATTGACTGAGAAGAGCTCCTTTGTATCAAAGTAATGAATGCAACGCTTGATAATGGTTGTGCAACATTAGCAGGGCCGACTTCACTTGTATCTTTAGTGTTTCCAGCAACACAGGCTTCAGAAGAACAGACCATTGTCACTCGCATTGAACTCCTGCAGCTTATGACAGGCACACTGATCAACACTCAACACCGGCAGCTTTTAAAAGCCAGCAGTTATTCATAATGATGGACAACGTGAAGTAACCTTGTGAATAGCTCCAATGTATACTTTCCAATAATGTATCATGAAATTTCAGTAATCAATATCCCTTCACAATCTTAAATCAGTATCTTTTAATTTAGCTTTTAGAGTTATGTTGATGCTTTCTGTGCTTACCATCTATTATGCAACATCCTCTATTATGTTGCTAAAAAGCTATTTTGGGTTTCCACAAGCTTTTATCCTTCAGTGATACTGAGCATAAAATATCATTTACAGCTTTGCTCCCTCTAAATGCAGTAAGTAGACCTCTCCTTTATTAAGGATGACCCATTTGGCTTTAGTACGGCTTGAAATCAACTGGCTAGTTCACATACTAATTGGCCAGGAATGGGCATTAGACATAATTAATGTTGCACAATGCTCCTCAGTGCGGCAAACACACTGCAGAGGACTGTTCACAACTGATAAAGAGCCCATGGGAAGCATGCAATTAACTTGTTCAATTCATCTTCACTTTGTCATTTCAGCTGCACCTGCAAGAGATGCATTTTCCATAATACACTCACCATAAGGCTACTTTCCTTGAAAAAGACATCTTAGCCCCTTACACTTAACCACAAAGAAGTGTGAGAAAGCCCCTAAGGTAATTTCAAGTACTTACTTAACTCAAAACTTTTTTAGGTTGATCTGAAAATGCAAACGAAAAAAAAAAAAGTGGTAAAAATTTTCTCAAAATCGGAAGATCCACTGCAGATGAGTTAACAGGGATAAAACCATGAGTATCAGGTGACCATCGCAAACCAGGGGTGCCATGTAACTGGATGTATGAGAGCATCTTAAAGGGAATTGAGAAAAAGTGTACTTTTCATAGTTTGTCCAAAGGCAGAATCATCCAAACTATCCAGCAGATGTGCTTCAATGATTTTTAGTCAATAGGTGCAAACTTTTGACAGAGCAGACCAAGCCTTGTGTTTCCTTTCGAGAACTATGGCGCCTCTCTTGTGATACCAGGTTGGGAACCAGCGCAGTAAATGCAGGTTTGCCTGGCCTGCTTTTGATGTCACATCCTGCACCTCAGGACTCATCCCCCATCTCACTGCTTTCCTTGTCTGACAGGGAAGACTTTACACCATCAGGGTAGAGTGCAAAAGCAATTTGGGTAAAGAAATTCTACAAATTTAGCATATTTAAAAGAGCTTTTTTGGATGAACCTCCTTTCTCCCCCTACAACTTAAAATCCACAGAAAATTAATCACAAAAACTCTTCTGAATGACAAACTTTCGGACAAGTTCTTGGCATCATTCCTCTTCACACTCTCCCACCTACTTAATGTCAGACAGTATCTCTGTATTGTGTGGATGCATTGTGCTGCAGTAAAGCCAGCAGTTCTTTGATTTATGATAGACTCAAACTACTATGTGCACACTGGATTTTCCCCCTCAGGAGGGCTCTCGGGCTCTGCAGTGTAACAGCCCCTTTAAGTACTGCATACTGCATAAAGCATCACGTATGAACAACCAAACAAAGATGCTGCATGAACGCAGAACTCCTAGCTTTACACAAGGCATATGAACCAGCTTAGCATTCAACTAATTCCCGTTCTCCTGCTCAAAAGATGAGAAAAGGGAGTTGAGGCAGTCCCTGAACACAACATATTCACTCATCGCACTTATAGTTAATGCTCAGAAACGCATACACAGAGAGAAACAACCAGAAACACCACGAGGGAGCACTTAAGAATATTTAATAGCAGTAAAATTCAGTCAAGCTGAAAGCAGAGTGAAGTATTTCACATCTCCTCTGTCATGTCAGAGCATGAAGTGTGTCCTCCACCATCAAAAGCAGACGGTTTATGGTCTGAGGAAATCAATGTGAACATTTCAGGGGAGTTCAGCAACTGTCACATGAGAGCTAATTGAACTGCGATGACAGCTTTTAAATAGCTAACACACACACACACACACACACACACACACACACACACACACACACACACACACACACACACACACACACACACACACAAGCTTACCTGACCAACAGTGGACTATCAGCCCAGCCCCAGACTGACCAAGAGTGTACCTCTATTTCTGGTCATTTTAATACAACAAAGTACAATAGAATAGAGTTTTTAAAGTTTTTTTTTTAACATAATGTTACTTGAAATGTGACTTTCATTTTTTTTTTAATTGCCAAGAGGGGACCTGGGTCCTTGAGTGAGATCTACCTGTCTAACAGGGGACCTCCATATAAGGCAGTGGAGCTGTCTGAACCCACACACACTGCTGATGAGAGCTTGTTCACCACAATGACTTGATTATATGGATTATATTTTCTTTTGTAGCTGCTCTGATAATTATTATTTGGTGTCAGGAGAAAAACATTTCCCAGTCTTTGGCAGATTTTTTTAGTTTAGTTTAGTTTAGTGTTTATTTAGATGGGACAGTGTACATTCATGGGCATGTTCACAATACAGAGCACTCTAATCTTAATTGCCAGAAATACACACACTTCAGGTGTTGACCACACAGTATGAATTAAAATCACTCATACACCTTTAAATACTGCCTCACTTTGCTGTTATCCTCTCTAAAACATAAGGCTGTGTGTGTGTGTGTGTGAGTGCGTGTGTGTGTGTGACTGCACCTCTAGGTCACCATTGTGACCCATACACCTTGGAGAGTTACATCACCCACATTTCCTGCTTGCATTCACACACACAGTTGAATACACTTCCCCCTCACGGTCTTACATGTACTCCCACAGTGACTGAAGCCTCGTGAGCTCTCTTGAGGTTTTGTGTTTGTTTGTGAGTTCCAGTATGTGTACGACTGAAAGTCTGGCTTTGAAGCTAAGCTGAGCTCCATGTGCTGATGAACTTGGCCTTAAAATACCTCTAATACGTTAACAGGATAGTTCAGTATTTTGTATGTGAGGATATATGTATATATGATATGATATATAAATGATAAAACATCTGTAGTAAAATGCTGCAGATGTTTTATCAGTCTGTGGTGGGAAGTGTTTTGTTCCACGCTGCAGTCTGCTGGGGAGGAAGCATCAAACACAAAGATGCAAGACGTCTGAACAAACTCAGTGGAGGATGTGGTGTAGAGATCTACACTGAGGAAGGTGGAGACTATTCTAAAGAACATGGATCACCTACTTCACAACACCTTAATGGACCCAAGAGCCAATGGTGGTGGACAGTTCCTCTCTCTTCACTGCATGACAGAGAGATTCAGAAAATCTTTTGTACCCACAGCCATCAGACTTTACAACCCTCTGTAAATAGTAAATGACTTTTAGAGACATGACAAATGAGATGACAGACAACCGAATGTCCCTTCGAGATTAATAAAGTTCTTCTTATTATTATTATTCTTATATGAGTTACATGTAAGTATTTACAGAAAGAACCGGCGCACAAGTTAGGCCATGTTTTTTGTAATTGAGGACATTTTAGAGACTCCAAGCACTCCTCTCTCCTCCTGCTCAGTGGCTGCCCTTGCATCTCTTATTTTCCTTCTTTTACTTACATTCTGTACCTACAAATATAAAACTCTCATAAAAACAGAGTGGAATCCTCCAATAATATCTTTAAACCTGTGTTTCAGTGTTTTTCTTCAATGTGGCATGAATGGTTATGGATTGAAGAAGAAGAAAAGAGTTACCCTGTGCCTACCGTTGTACAGACTCTGGTGGTGGGGGGCCATCTCGTCTCCTGCTGCTGCCCTCCTTTGACCACCATCCCTGCTGGGGGAGCTGCTGCTATACCTCCCCTTTCCGTGCTCCCCCCCTGGGCTGTGCTGGTAGTGATAGTGGTGTCTTATAGACTCAGGACTACCCACTATCACCCGTCCTTTCCTCAGGTGTTCAGGCGTCACCATGGCTGCCTGCTTGGCCTCGGGACTCCCACAGCCAGCCCCCATTGTGTGAATCTGCCGGTGTCTCTGGCTCAGCTCTGGGCTGGACTTGGCTGATCCTTTCCCGCAGCCTGGTGACGCCTGCCCTGACATGGAGAGCTGTTTCTGGGCTAGTAGGTCAGAGCTGCAGGGCTGGTGGTGGGAGTCACATGGCAGCCTTGTGGGGGACTTGCTGTGTTTCTCTGGGCTGTGTCCTCTAAGCCCACGAGGATCCAGGTTTGTAAGGGATCCCCCACGAGGACGGCAAGACTGTGGGAAGGTGTGGTACTCTGGGGTGGAGCTGTGTCGCCTGCCTGTGGAGTCACACACCTCCCCGGGTTTGTGGTGGTGCTCTGAGGACATGCACCTTGAGACAGATCCAGGCATAGTATTAGAGCCCACGGGAGGGGGTTTGAGGTGGGGGTTATCAGGGCTATCTGTACTCCCTGCACTTGAGGTGCTGCTGCCATCACCAACGTCCCGAAGCAGACCAGGTCCTGGGACACCTCCACCCAGTTGAGACAAGCTGCTCTGACTGTCAATGGAGCACCTACGACCAGGTCCTCCCTGCCCACCTCCAACCCCTCCAGCCACCACCGTGGCCCTCTCCTCTTCGAGCATCAGACACACCTCCTTCAGCTCCAAGTTCTCCCTGATGACCTCCACCTGCCGCTGCTCCAGCTCCTTCAGCTTCTGCAGGTAGATAGCCACCTCCTTCCTCATCAGGCCGGCACTGTAGCGGCCCAGACGCTGCCACTCCCGCGACACCTTCTTCCCCTTCTGCCGATCGTCGTCAAGGAAGCAGCACAGGTCACGCAGCTCCTGGTTGTCCTCCTGCAGTTTTTGGTTCACGTCCTGGTTTACACAGTCACACACACACAAGCACACATGCAGAGGGGTTACATATGTATATGCAGACTCCTGCATTAAAGAGTGTAAAGAATGTTCCCATGATGCACTTCAGTGGATGAGAGTAGAAAAAGCAGCAACTCTGACAAATTTTCAATCCCTTTTTCATCAAGAAATGCTAAACACTGTTTTCTAAATTATGAGTATTTGTTGCTTTTCACCAGCTCTCTTGTTTTTTAGGCTGAAAGCAGAAAACAAACACAAAAAAAAGGCTTTTTAAAGTGCAAGACGGGGCTCTTCATAACTGTGATGGGCCTTTTTCAATTCAGAAATGATTCACCCGTTAGCTGGGAAAGAAAATGAAAGTTTACAGTGTGATACTTAGCAGTTTTCAGCAGAACAAACAGGGTAGAAATTGAATATCATCCTTATAAGTCTGTTTTACATTCACATCAGCTAATTATAAAAACAGTTTGGTTTTTGTTCACTTAAAATTGGCATTTTATATCGATGAGTCCTTCTCCATTGATGCCACCATGGTTCTACAGAAAAACACAATGGACAAACTTTTTGTAGTCAATGGTAGAGCCAGACGATAAATCGTATATTGACTTAAATAACAATTACAGCCCCCGAGATCATAAAGACATGATAATCTAGACTAAACATACCGACTACATCCAACTGAATGAAGTGCACCTGCCCTCTCTCCCTTCAACGCAGTTCCTCCTTGCTAACATCCCTCACTTTCCTCAGCAACTTGGATCAATGTAAAACAAAGTTTTGGGAGCACAAGGAAGTTGTGGCTTCTGCTAAGATTGATGATGGACTGTGAAATAGAGGTACAAACTACCTCTGGAGGAGAGCAGGAGGAGGGGCTGGGGGAGGCAGGTTTTAAAAATGTTTTAAGTTCCTTAAATGAGTGTGATGAAGATGTCAAATCATGGGTAATCATTTTTATAATCAGAAATTTAATACCAATCAAAAAAAAATATCTTTTTTGTTATTATCGAGCAGCCCGACCAGAAACATCCACTTTTTTGAATGGAGTGATTGGTTCAATAAAATCCACTGGTTGGAAGAATAAGGAGAGTGGCTGCTGTGTTTGGGGTAACCTATACTGATAAACATTTTTGATGGTGAAAACTCAGCAAATGAAGGATTACACTTCTCATGCATCTCTACAGCTTCTTATCCTAGAAGGCCATGTCCCTTCACTGACAGGAGGAGTGAACAAGGAAGCATTTGAACTAGGTTTTGACCACTAGACAGTGCTAAATATTGTCATTTCTACTAGGGCTGAGCAATTTGATCAATTCTGCAATATAAATCAATATTTTTTTTTTCCAGAAAGTATCGAATTTTCAGCCGCTAGTATCGATACATTAAGTCTCATTAAAATCCCCTTTGTTCCACACTCTGCTAGCTGACCCCCCACCCCCCCTTAGTGTATTGTTGTGTAACTAAAGATGTCCATCTCAACCTTGTCTGTCAGTTATTACACAGCTGTGTCCTCTCATTAGTAATATCAGATGTAAATTTAAAATTATATTTACATATACTATCACAACTAGGGATGCACCAAATTCGCTTTTTCACCTCTGATACTGATACAGATATCTACAGTTTAGTATCGGCCGATATGATCCAATTCTGATACAGAAAAGCCGCGCTGAATTACCTTTTGTCATAACCTCAAGTTTTACCACTGCCCCTCAGAACGTTTACTGCGCAGGTTCAAGATAGCAGACAACTTTGCTCACTCTATTTTGAAAACAATGTGGGCATCCGCTCAGCGTGTTTACTTGTGGATGCCACTCACGGCGCGTAGCATATAGTTAGACTGAATAGATCGTCCCCTTTGCATCAGGCCCATTGTCATGATAAGCAATCTAGAATTTTCTTCAGTATCGGGATCGGTACCAATATCAAACATCGGATCAGTGCATCCCTAATCACAACCCTGTTTACTGACTTGTTATTCAATACCAGACTGTTTGGATGACTGTGATTTTTTTAGCACAGTCAATTTATCCATTCAGGCCAACCATATGGCTTCACCAGTGATCATTTGTAAAAGGGGGACACTTAAAACAAGATTAAGTTGCAGCTTTTATCACACACTCTTTGAAGCCTGTTTTTAAACATGCTTTTAATAGTATAACAGCTATTTTTAACTGCTGTTTTTTTTGACAATGTCCTCTAAATTTCTTATTCCACACATTATTGTTCAAAAAATTTTCCATTTTGTTCTTATCAAATGGCATGAATGCTCATCACAGAGACTTGATTTGATTTAAAAAATTGTGAAGATGCAGAAACGTCCTCAATGTCCCCTATTCATGGAAGAAAAAAACTGATGATTTTACATTTTCCTATGTATCTGGGAGAAAGGCTCTTCATCCAAGTCACTTTTTGTCCAGTGAGTGTTTTAAAACTCGTTCTGTGATGTCCATTGTTCTCTATTCTGTCCTGTGCAACAGGTTTAATGAGTTGTGACCTTTATTTTGGTATCCCCTCTGTCCTCTCTGGTGATAGGCTATCTCTAGTACAGCTTCCCTCTCTCTCAGATCCTGCACAGGTCTGAATCAGAAAGTCAGTCTAACCTGGACACACCGTAAAACACCTGGGAACCTTGTCCAATCTAGCTTCCGGGGTCCCCCACCCATCTCACCTTCAAACTCCGGATCTCGTTCAGATGCTGCTGGAGCCTCCGGTTCACCTCCCGCATCAGATTTCCGTGCTCCACGATGGCGCCCCTCTTCTCCGCCTCTGCCCTCCGCAGGCGCCGCACCAGCTCGTCTTTGCCCCACTTCAGCAGCTCCTCGTCGTTTATTTTGGAGATGTCTTCCACCGGACCCTCTGCGCTTTTGGGGAGCTGCTGCTGCGCGCTTTTCTCCATCCTTTCAACTCCCGTGGAGACGACAGAAAAAAGTACTATATATGCTGAATTTCAGAGAACAAGACACCAAACCAAGCCCTCCTAATACACCCGGGACACTCTGATCCAGCACGACTCGGGTTCCCCCCACCCACCCTCCTTATGCCAGTAGAATCACATCGCTCTCGTTCAGGCTGCGCCTCTCTCCCACGCCCATGCTGCAGCTCCGTGTCCGCCCGGTGCTCTGCTGCTTTCTCCCTGCTGTTAGAGCATCGCCCTGCATGCCGCTGTGTCTCCAGCTGAGCCTTTGGTCGGCTTGGCGGGGCGGTTTCTCTCCAGGTGCATGCCGGCCGCCTTGCGCACTCCTGCAGCTCAGTGCGCACTACCGCTGTCCGACCGCCTGGGAGGAGGACAGAGTCAGGGGGAGGAGGAGGAGGAGGAAGAAGAGGAGGAGAACTGCAAGGCGAGGTTGCAGGTGCATAGCCAGGAGAGCCAGAATGCTAAGGTGCGTTAGTCAGGAGAACAGACTCTCTCTCCTCCCTCACTTCTCCACCCGTTTTCGCTTCTCACGCCTCCTTGTCTCATTGCGCCATCTGCTGTTAAAGTTGTTAGGGAACAAAACCACAGACAGAGATCGGGTGGAGAACCATAGAGTGTACCAGAAGCTCCGAGCTTACAGTGCCTTGAAAAAAGTATTCATGCCCCTTGAACTTTTTCACATTTTGTCACTCTACAACCACAAATTTAAAAGTATTTTATTGAGATTTTTTTGTCATAGACCAACACAAAGTAGCAAAGTAGAAAATCTATATTTTTTATGCACCAGCAAGCTTGTTATTAAATATTACTTAAATATTACTTTAATTACATTTTCCAAAATTTCAAATCGTCATAGCTCGGTCATGTTTTTGCCTAAAGGCCTGAAAGTTTCCGAGATGGCGCGGTATTCGCCCCTGAACACATTTCTCAAGACATTTTGTTTTTTCGGCAAAGCGCCCCCCAGTGGCATCAGAAAAGGTCATTTTTTTTGTGTGTTTGTATGTCCAGCTCTGGCTGTGTGTCACTGAGCGGACTTAAAACCATTACCGGAATACTCAAAACGCGTTGCAGTTGCGGCACATTTTATGAGGTGTGAGCCACAATATGTTGTGGCTCCTCACCAAAGGGCAGTGGCCTCGGTGGTGCCGCAAAGTCACGTGTTATCAACTGCAAAACACATCAAATAAAGCTATTCTGTTATAAAGGTGCCAACAAAATAAAAAACTTAAAGTTCTGTACTTAAAGCAATAAAAAAATTAATGTAATAAAAACAAATGTACCACGTTTACAAATCCCCCTTCCTGGTCCGTCAAGTTTCTTTTTTGGGCCTCAAACTAGTGAACAAATTTTAAAAAATTTTCAGTTACCTCTGCACATTTACTCTTTAACAGGTAGACTTGTGGCCACTTATTATATTAATCATTCATGACTTAGATGTACTGGTGTCTGTCATTTGTTGGTTGAAGCTTCCCTGTGAGGTCCATCCCAACCAATTCAAAAGGTTATGTAGCCTAAAGGAAAGGAAATGATACACAGTAGTTAAGGTTTTACATGCCTTATTTGATTGTGTGTTAAGGAAAATCATCAGTTACACTCTCTTACAGTGTACTAAAAACCCAAAGGGTGACCACACACCTGCAAACATTTACCACTAATGCACTGTTCATTTAATGTGTGAACTAGAAAAATGCTTCAACCATTGTTATAAAAAAATAATGAAACGAAACCAAATTATTCTATTTAAAACATAGGAGTGTCTGTCTGACCTGAAAAACCTGTAAATCTGCATCACCATTAACTTGACATACAGAGTGTGTCTGCAGCTGGTATGCAGAATCACTTTGGAGAGCGGAGGAGAATCATGGAGCAGCTGCTGGTCCTGCTGGGGTCTTTTCTCCTGGTATCGCTCTGCAGAGGGCAGGTCCTATGTCACGAGCAGAACTGTCCTCACTTTAAACCGGTTTCAAAAACTGATGTAGGTGTTTATTCAGCTCGCTCACACACACATTCTTTTCGTAAGTATTTTTTTCTTACCAGAGTATGACTGGAAAATCTGTTCGTGGTCTCTGTTTGTCTTCAGGATTATGAGGAACGTCTCTATGAAGCAACTGACTGGATCACCACCAAAGTTGAGAACAATGACTTATGGGCAGCAAATGTAAGGCTGGGGGATTACTGCAAGAGACAGAAAGCAGCAGGTAAGTCAAAATAAAATGGTTAATTGATATCAAAGTTTATTTAAAAAGGTACTAATCCATGGTTCCAACTATGAACCAGTGAAATGTATAAGCTCTGATCGTACGTTACTCTTGAATCTAAAAAACAGCTTTCAAAGCACCAGACATTTCCTATTACGATGATTCATACCTAAATCTGACACACCCTACAGACACCCTTTATTACAGGGCTTTAAATTAAGCCGTGTTGTATCTTTTTAAAATGCATAGTAGATGTGGGAGAGTCCCTGTAAATTTTTACATCTGTTTTTTTTTTTTCTCTCAAAATAAAACAAAATTTTACTACTGTTCATAAAATATATATAATATTTATAAAATATTATTTATAAAAATATCATAAAATATTTCACTCAATGTCTTTTTTTAATGTGTTCATCATCTGACAACATGTAACACAAGTTAGTGTTTCAGTTTTTGAGACAAGATCACATAGGTATATGATTACACTTAAAGCCCCTGAGAGGAGTTTTTAAAACAGACTGAATTAACAGAGATGATACTATCTGGTCTATGAAAGCAGACTATACTATTAATAACAAAATTAACTACATCTAATTCTTTATCATCTAGTGTGTGCGTGCATTTATATATACATTTGTATAAGCTATTCGGACATATTGGAGGACGTTTCAATCTGATTTTGGTTGATGTTCCAGTTAAATGTTCTTAGGCAGTTGTAAAAATTTCAGGGTGAACAGATGTGCTCACCATATTTAGTCATCTTGGCTGATAATGTGTTTTTAGCTCATACTTATTCCCTGAATACCAAAAGCTGCTATGAAAAGTGCAGTAAGTAACATTTCAACTACACAAATCACCCATTCACATCGGTGAATCTTCACAGACAATGGTTCTTCATCTTATTGACAAAATCAAAAGTTTGGTACATCTCAAAGTTTCTGGTACATCTTTAAAATACGACTTATGAAGTTTTTAATGACATTTGTGTGCATCTCTGGGAAATTAGTTTCTGCAGTTCTGCATTTTTATTTAAGGTACGTCCTCTCTGTTACTGTTCTCTTGTCCAGGTTACAACTTTGCGGTTGACGCTTGGCCAGTGCTGATCACAGAGCGTCCTGATGGTCACTATTTGTCCTGGTACGTTCCTCCGGGTATGAAAAAACCTGAAGACACTGATGAGCATGTCAAACTGGATACAAGACCAGCAGGAACTGTTTACGTCAAGTAAGAAACAATATTTTATTTTTTTAGATGTAATCACCGAGCTAACCCATAAAACAATTCGCTCCATGCTACTGATGTTGATTTAACTAACTGGAAATTAGACAAACTCCTGCATTACAAACAAAATTTGCTGGATTACATGGCAAGCATGACCGTGCAAATCATCACAAACTTATCTGGGACATTTTAGGTTGTCATGTTGTGTCCAGTCATGTGCCTCACTATCACTGGGAACTATAATGTTATGCATTTAAGACCACCAGTCCAAAAACAAACAAACAAACAAACAAAACAGGGAAAAAGAACCAAACTAGAACTCCCGAAGAGTGCAGCTGCTGTCCCAATAACAGGGTCATTGGACACAGTGGGTTATTGAATCTTTTTGCAAGCAACTACACATCATATTGACACTGAGTGGGTATTTTAAAATATTCTTCTGCATATTTCTTAATTTTTTTAACTGTGTTGTCTATGAGGTCAAAACAGTACCTCTATTAGACAGAATAAACACTTCAAAGCTGTCTTCTTGCTCTAAGTCATGGTTTCAGACCCCACTTCCGTAGCAGCACATCATTTATATAATTATAAATCTAAAATTCAAGATCATTAGGCATAATTTATAGCATTCCATTTATTTATCCCACATTTAAGATGCTAGTAAGATAATGGAATTCAAATACACTATTCAAATTCTGTTGTTAGTCCTAGTTCATAATATCTTAACCTTGTTTCAACTTTAACATGACATCACCTGATGTGCTTTTCTTCTGTCATTGTTCATCATTACTTTGCAGAGTCTTTGATGGTGAGCCAAGCATGGAGAAGGGTAAAGAAATCAAGGTGGGGCTTCAGAAGGCCTTGGATAAAGCCCTGAAAGATTATGATCCCAGTTCTTCAGCAGGAGCTGGCTTTGAACCATTTATCTATCCTACTCACCACAATGAGGTCTGGATCCAGGCTGCAGACCACAATTAGACCAAACCAACTACTTCCTTCTTCTGCATTCAATGTAAAACAGACAAGTAATTTACTATGATAAACTTATTCATTAAACTTTTAATACATTAAACAGGGTGAAATTCATAAATAATGCCTGAAAGTGGTGCAAGGGTGGAGGTGTTACAATTTCTGTCTTAAATATTCACCATAAATGAGACATTTGACCTCCAAAAGTCAAAAAGATGCAATCTTTTTTTGTCTAAAATCACTATTAAATTAAAGGACAAGTCAAACAAAGACTGCTTGTGTTCACGGGAGTCAAACTGAACTGAAAGTAAAATTCTCAGCGGAGCTCTTTTCTGTCTTAACATATGATTTGTAATGTTTGTATTTGTCTGACAAGTATCTAAAAACAACAGTCAATCATGTCTTTGCTTTTAACAATAAACCTTTGAGAGTTTAATCTTTGTTTGCGTGAGAGTGGATTATCTCATTCATCATCATCATACTGAACTGTTTGTATTGTACTTCAGCCCCAGGTATCCTCCCTGCCGAAAGTGAAGACTACTGTTATGACTAAGAGCCTGAATCTCATCATAAAAATGTGATACGTCATCTTCCTGATGTACTTGTTTGTCAAAACTTGAAGCACTTTTTTCAATTGGTGTTTGTAAAGCCGCTTGTGTGACCTCCCTTTTAATAAGGAAGTCATTAATATAAGTCAAAAACTTCTGTCCATTTTATTTTTAACATGCCTTTGAAATTTATTTTTGCGCTAACATATTTTTATGAAATTTTAAGATTACATGTAAGCCTACATAAAACCAGTGTTGCCAACCTAGCAACTTTGTCGATAGATTTTCAAGATCCCACTTAAACAATTATATGCATGATGATGGTTTAAGTTCATCACAACATCTTCTCACTTTGTAAAAAGGTTTTAGCTTTATTAGATATTTAATTCATTAAAATGTTTTAGTGTTTCAAAAAACAAATTTGTGTTTCAGGTAATATTTTAATGCCCCCTGAAAATCTTTGTATTTGTTGAAATGTATTGTGTTCATTTAAGTTTGTGCAGCTGCCCTATCGGTGCTGCTGAAGTTTTAGCGAACATTAAAAGTGTTTGGTAAAGCTGAGGATAAGATTCAGCCTTTGACCTGAACAGATTCAGTTCAGACCTCTTTGCCTAAAATGTGAGCATTGTCCTGAATGGAAGAGTTTGAGCTCTCTGGCAGACAGTCATGAAAACTGTAATTCAGGCCACTGGCAGGTTTTGTTGTCTTGCAGACTGTAGCACAAATTAAACATAATAAACTTGTTAACACTAAATACACGACCCATTAGTGTACATTAAATTTCAATTTTTTATTCATGAGTTAAAAAATAAATTCATGTCTACTTGCTGAAACATTAAAGTTTGACAATGAATTTGCAAAATACGAGAAAAAGGACTTTCTCCTGTCTGAAAGACAAATTTAAGATTTGGGGTTAACTCAATTGGTAGGAACTACAGGATTTAACTCAAGTTTAGAACAAAGCATGACACTGATGGATTGCCTCAGGAGTTTATACCTTTGACTACTTTTAAGCTCTTGACCTTATAAAGTTGGGCTTTTTTTAAAATTTGGTAAATATTATTAAAATGTACAGCATTTAATGAATCCAAATATGACATATTTAATTGTGAAAGATTGTGGCCTGAAAAACATTTAAGTCATTTTCAAAAATCAAACACGAAGACGTCACAGTAATGAAATCAAGCCCACATTTTTGTATGACTTTTTCTACCTATACTATGCTTTTTGAAGATTTCAATATTGTTGATATTTCTTGCACAGTTCATGCAACCCTCAGAGAAAAGAGGAAAATGAGGGAGAGGAACACATTATGGTATTAAAAAAACTGTGGAGTTTGAGAGTAAATTAATCTTGAATAACTGTTGATAACCTTTAAAAAATGTGAGGCATGGAGGAGCTTAAGGTTTGACTGGAATGTAATGCCTCACATCTAACACAAGATGGTGCTGTAGCTTTAGCTAATATTGAAAGATTGTTGAATCGTTTGAATTTCTCCTCTGCTGCTACATTATCAAATTATCATGAAGGACAAATGGTCCTAGTAATTTTATTTATTTACTTATTATATACTAGTGTACTATGTCCTATTTATTCAGCCAGGAAAGCCATATTGAGATCAAGAATCCCTTTTACAGGAGTGTTCTGGCCAAGATTTGACACCCAAACACAACATAATAAGCACATACCAACATTTCCTAAATCCTACAGCAGAAAGAAAATAATTGTCAGCTATGTCTGATTATCCTATCCAACCATTTTCACACAAACCTATGGACTTGTAAAATGAACTGAAGTTGGTTGGTGCAAGAAAAGCAAAATCACATTCAAGCTTAAACACCAGTCTTTGAAGATTAAATCTGCATTCTGGACCCAAACAGAGGAGACATCATGTCTATTTCAACAGGCTGCGACTTTTAAAAGCAAACCAGAAGAGTTACCTTATTTTTCACTTTAGGAGTATTATTCTGTTGAGTTATAAATAATTTACTATATGTATATAACTATATGTTTCATAGTTGTCGGCATTAATGAGTTGATACAAGGTCAAAAAACTGTCACTCATGGTAAAAATCTGGCATTCCCACAGTGTAAAGATGCACTGCCTGCATTATCACAGAGATACACTGATATTTTTAGTTCATATTTGACCTTGGTATGTATCTTATTCTGCTGGAGGCTGATCAGAGCACCTATCAGCAGTGTTAGAGGTTCAATGTGTGTTGAAATTTGGAGGGATCTTCTGTCATGTAGGGGATAAGTCACTGCTGTAGTTTTTTTTTTTTTCAGGATCCGTACAAACATTAGCTTCATCTGTTTCCTGGCCATCTCCTGCTCTACGGCAGTTTTCTATAAGGGAACAGGAAGTAACCTAACCTTTAACCAGAGCAACACAACACTGAACCTCACAGCAAGACCCTCATCCACTTAAAGGACACACTCTGTCACCATAGCAACCTTGTCACTTTTTTGGGAAGCTGGACTAAAGGTAGAGGAGTGGGAATGATGACTCATACTTAATGATGACTTACTCACCCATCTACCCTTTTATGCTCCTATCAGCTCCCCAGAGCTGATCAAACATCAGCTAAACTCTTACGTAAGCACAAACCCTCCTAAGTAAAGTAGGCACTCACTGTCAGTGAATCCATCAATATGTAGTTTTCCATATGGAATCCAGGTTCACATGAATACAACACTATTTTATGTTGCTGACAGGACTGACAGGGACCAAAAGGAGCTATGGCAGGTTTATATCAAGATCATTAACTTCTTGGACTTGTCTTTTGTTCCTCTGCATGATGTTTAAAGGGATACTCCAGCATTAAATTAAGCTAGGGTCAAAAACACCATAACACTGAGTTAGACACCCTGTCGAGAGATTAATGTTGCCGACAGCTTGCTTCTCTAGTTTCCTTAGCTTGCTTTTTTAAACATCTTTTTAGCTTTGCCTAATTTCTTTAGCAAAGAGACTAAACACAACTCACCCACTCTCTTCCAGCAGCCGCTTGTTTTTATGGAGACCTCCGGCTGACAGTGGGGTGACGCAGCTCAAGGAAGAAGATTTATGATCATTACTTCATAATTTCCTTGAATAATCATTATAATAATCATTTTGCACTGCAGACGCAGTAGTTCCTTTGCCTAGGCGTCTCGGTCCGATTGCATTTCCATGAAAAAATAATCATACATGTTCTTCTTTGAGCTGTGTCACTCCGCTGCGGTAATGGATTCACTACAAACAAGCGGCTGCTGGGGAAGAGTAGGTGAGTTGTGTTTGGTCTCTTTGCTAAAGAAATTAGGCAAAGCTAAAAGATGTTTGGTGGCTAGTACTATGGCTGGGACCCTATGTGTACTGTTGATGAAGTTAGGTGCTGTTTTGAACATTATTTGTGGCTATACAGTGGCTTTTTGGTTGAGCGTGTGGCTCCTGGGACTGCTGTGTATTGCTATCGTGTGGTCGTTGCTAAGGTTGGTATAACTAGAGAAGCAAGCGGTCGGCAACATTCATCTCTTGATGGGGTGTCTAACTTAGGCTTCGTGGTGTGTTTGACCCTAATTGCATTTTACACCGAATATCCCTTTAAGCACAAAGAAATAATTTTTATCTCAGCATTATAGAACAGGAAGCAAAGAGACCAATGTTTGATCTCGAGCTGGTAGTGCTCAAGGAGGTAAAGGCAGCATGGCTTTCCTTGCCTGGCTCTGTGAACCTTGAGGATTGGTGTTTGAGAATACCTCTGAGAGTCTCTCTCTAAAACACACATCCTGTGCGCTTTCATTCTTGGTGTCTCCCAAATTGGAAGCGACGTGCTGCTTTTTCAGTGTCACATTGGGACCGGTAAATAAATGGAAGTCTACAAGCTGCTGGGAATACTTATTAAACATGAAACATGTCTGATAAACACAGTCTGAAAAGCTGTATTTGCCCTTTTCTTGTTTGTTCCCACCGCTTCTTAGTACAACTTCTCTTTCTATCCATCACTGTCCACCACCTCAGAAGTCTGGTTGAGCCATGTCTGCTGGTGTGTATGTTCTTGTAGACTGGGACAGGAGAAGCCTGTAAGCCCTAAGGGAAACATTTTGATCTAATGAGTTTTTGAAGATGCGATGTTGATTTGTTTAACTGTGGACAATAATCTTGGGCTGCTCCCTAAGGCTGTCTTTCGTCAGGAGGATGCAAATTTGTAACGTGAGGTCTTGTCTTTAATGGGCTGAAGCCTCTGGTGTGTTTCATGATAGCTGGGTCAGGGGTTCGAGTGGTCGACTGAGATCCTCTATGTTTGCCTCAGGATCCTCGGAGATGGCAAACTACAGCTAATCTGTGAAATGTATGACATGCCCCAGTCTGCACTTGTCCTTGGCAGTGGGAAAGGAGCACCAGATGGAGATGGGGGAGGTGAGGATGGACTCTGCGATGGAGGTGTAGGAAATCATGATCTTTGAGGGGTTGGATTTCAAATACATCCTGTGCTGTGTGCTTTCTTAGTTAGCAGGCTGATATTGAGCCTCTTCTTTAGGTCCTGGATAAGGTCGGTGCCCAAGATGCAAAAAGAACCAATAGAGTGCTGATAGGGACAGTTAATAAAACTATCTGTGATGCTATTTGCATTTAAAAAAAAAAATCAATCAGTATTTATTTATATAACACTAATACAGCCGCCTTGGTTAAAGCATTGAACACTTTTTAATGTTTTATGCTTGACAGTTCCCTTATATGTTTTTTAACACTTAGGTCTACATGCCTTGCAATACAGTGATTTACTGCATTGTGAGAGGCAGTCAACGTAAATGAAACCAAGCATGTAATCATGTTGAATGGAGAAGAGGAGCTGTAGGGAAAAAAAAAATAATAATAATGCTGTTGTTTTTATGATACCAGGTCTAAAAATACAGCAGTATGACGTACTGACTGACTGTAAAATCCACCAACTTGGTGAGACTGATAGCTTTATAGGAATAAACTCTGTGTTTCTACAACATCCAGGGGCTTGTATCCCATGAAGTGAATCTTTTATATCATTATATTGTAGTCATATAGTGATAAGTTGGCAAAGGCTGCTGTCTTTATTTTGATGTGTCAACCAATCAGGCTGTACCTGCGACCAGGGGCCCAATGAGAAGCCAGACTCCCTTATCTTAAGGTAATAAAACCTATAATGCAAACAGTGTTGGTGACAAAGAAAACCTGTATAGACCTTTTTTTTCCCCACACAGTAAAAATCATGCGAATTAGTAACCGAATCAACTATGACTTGGGTTTTATCTCCAGATCACAGCCACAAACACTGATATTTTGTCATCATTAAAAGACCCACTCCAATGAAAATCATGTTTTTCTTGTTTTTTTTATATATTCATGTGGCATTTTTCTAATACTACAGGATGTGATGGGGTTTTTTTTTTGTAGGATGGTAGGGGGAAAATTCTGCCTCCTTTGCCTTTGATTTGCTAGAAAAGCTGGAATCATCATCACACGCTCAAGCCAAACGCGGTCTGTCGGCTCTGTACATCAAACAGAACATTACAGAACATTGTCACACTTCTAAATCTCCTAACCCTTACCCTCATCCTAGTCATAACCCTAACCCTTACCCTAACCCTAACCCGACAGACGATGACATTTCACAGCCATTAGGAATAACCAATCAGAGCACAGCACTTCTAGCCAATCAGGGGAGAAGGAAGGCGGGACCTTCCCCTACCATTCTACAAAAAACTATTTTGCCTACGGGACATATCTTGAGAAAACTAAATGCGAAATTTCTTTTCTGAGTATTTCTTCATCCAAATCGCTGTGAATCTCTGGCAGACCCAAACGGCAGGTTCAGAAACAGTGAGATTTCATATGTAACCAATCCAAGCTCCACCCCCAGAGCCCTGCTATGCAGGCCACACTTTGCATATAGAGGAAAAATACAGAGGATGATCGCAGAACAAGTGTGTGCGTTAGCGGATTGCAATGCTCGTAAGAAAGCTAATGATGATATTAGTTTTCATCGTGTCCCTAAAGACATTAGTGTTCTAGAGCTGAATAGCTCCTATGTTACCTGCCACTTCTACTCCACAATGTTAGGCTGCGAGCTAACATGAAAACGAGTGTGCAGAGCAGCACTGTCTCCACCCACGACTCAGAGACGAATTGCTCATGATCTACTGGAGCTCTGCAGAAGAAAAGCCCTTGAAAATGACACAAGTAATGCGATTTTCGGTAAAAACTTTATCATCTCAAATTAAAGACCACTGAGAACACTTTAAGTAGTAATAAAAAAATGATCAGAGTGGGACTTTGATGACCCTTGTTTCACACGTGCCTGCACAGTGTTACTGGAAAGCTTTTGTTCTGAACATCCAGCTCTGTGCATTATCCTAAAGCAGTTCATGTCACTGCTGTCCCATTGTAAGTGCACAGTGTTGCTGTAGACTTGCATGGATTATAAGGCATTAGTTTGCCTACACTGGGTTTGGTGAAGGATTAGTGAACTGTCTTTAATGGTGGGGCAGATTTTTTCTGACATACTGTAGTTTTTTTCTCTCTGCCTCTCTCTCATCTCACCAAAGAGGTGCACACAAAGAACCCATCCTTTGATCCCACATTCACAGGTCAAAAAAGTGATCTTGCACAAAGCGGTCTTACACAGATGTGCCTCCACACACTA
Source organism: Xyrichtys novacula (assembly GCA_962446985.1). NCBI lineage: Eukaryota > Metazoa > Chordata > Actinopteri > Labriformes > Labridae > Xyrichtys > Xyrichtys novacula. The sequence continues at coordinate 15,379,573 of OY660874.1, read as the reverse complement.
AATACTGTAATTCCATACCGTGACTGTCTAAGTCTATTACATGCTTTTGCAATAAACTTATCCTAATGCTCATTGTATGGTTGCTAAGCCTTTAAAAATCCCCTAACTGAAGGGAGGACTGGACTTTCCCTGGAATAACTACAAATACAGTAATCTTTGAGAATAACACTGGCTGGACAGATACTAAAATTGCCATCCACAGTCTTGCAAACTTGAACAACGATATACTTTTGACCACACAACCAGACTCTGTAACCTTGTTCATCCATTATGGCTAATACACTTATCAGTGACATGTAACTCATGCAACATCACTTCAAATATAGTAAAATATCCCTCTATGTGTTGCTAGAAAAGTGCAGATTTACCACTGAATAAAGTCTGCATGCTACTTCCATCGTACTCATTTGTCTTTGTTTAGTGTCACATTCCACTGAGTTTGTTGGGGCTGCCAAGCATGCCTTATGCGTGTGGTGCTCTACTGTCTTCTGGTTCATGTTGGAACATATTTTAAGTATTTTTTGTTCTGAACACATCCTGCTTTGCATGCACACTACCAAATGTCCCCTCATATGTCTAAATACATGTCCACCTCTTGCATACACCTCTTGATCATGAATGTCTCAAGGATAGATGCAACATTTGTTTGATGCATCTTTTTAATTAAAGGGATATTCCGGTGTAAAATTAAGTTAGGTTCAAACACACTGTAACACCGAGTTAGTCACCCGGTCGAGAGATTAATGTTGCCAACAGCTTGCTTCTCTAGTTATGCGAACTTTAGTAATGACCGCACGATAGCAATACACAGCGGTCTGAGGAGCCATAAACAAACCGCGACCAAAACGCCACTCTATAGCCACAAATAATGCTCAGAACAGCACCTAACTTCCTCAACAGTACATATAGGGTCCAAGCCATGGTACAAGCCACCAAACATCTTTTTAACTTTGCCTAATTTCTTTAGCAAAGAGACTGAATACAATTCACCCACTGAATCCCACTAGCGAGACCTCAGGCCAGTCCATTACGGACTGCTGTGGGGTGACACAGCTCAAGGAAGAACATTTATGATAATTTCTTTATCATTTCGTTGAAGTAATAATCACCATATTAATCATTTTGCACTGCAGACGTGGTAGTTCCTCTGCCTTAATGTCTCTGTCTGATTGCATTTCCATGAAGAAATGATCATAAATGTTCTTCCTTGAGCTGTGCCACCCGGCTGAAGTTGGTGATGGACTGGCCTGAGGTATCGCTACAAACAAGCGGCTGCTGGAAGAGAGAGGGTGAGTCGTGTTTAGTCTCTTTGCGAAAGAAATTAGGCAAAGTTAGAAAGGTGTTTGGTGGCTAGTACTATGTCTAGGACCCTATTTGTACTGTCGATGAAGTTAGGTGCTGTTCTGAGCATTATTTGTGGCTATAGAGTGGCGTTTTAGTTGAGCGCGTGGCTCCTGAGACAGCTGTGTGTTTCTATCTTGTGGTCATTACTAAAGTTGGTATAACTAGAGAAGCAAGCGGTCGACAACATTAATCTCTCGACTGGATGTCTAACTCTGTGATACGGTGTTTTTGACCCTAATTTCATTTTACACTGGAATATCACTTAAATATGCCATCAGCTTTGCAATCCAATTCTGGTATCAGGCCTCAGCATATTGGTGAAATAAAATGCTGCATCAGTAGGTAAATATAATCTAGCAGGTTTGTTTCAGTGTGTGTGTGTGTGTGTGTAAGAGACCAAGAGAAAGAGAGTCTGAATGTGGGTATGTTACACAGCAGGGGAGCATTTAATTGCATGTTGCATTACAGGTATGTGCCCTTAGATATTCATACATGAGCAGCTTGAACATTCTGTACATTGGTTCAGGCCTGCATGCGGGTTTTGCATATTCAGAACATATCAAGCGTAATTCCTTATATAGGATTGTGTCCTCCTCTTAGCAACTGAAAACATGTAGCTACGCATTAATGGCGGTTCTGTGCAGATTACATGCACTCTGATATGCATGAGTGTGTGTGTGTGGGTGTGTGAGATCGCTGAGACTAAAGAAGGTTTGATTTCTGTATCACTCCCTCATGTTCACGGTGCTTTTTCTCCCACCACCTGCAGCACATGGGGGCCTGAATCTCAAGATCTCAATTCAACCATAAAGATGCAGAAGACATGTCCGGATCATCTATGAAAGCTCTTTGTAAACCAGAGTTGCTATAGGTTGGCTCTCACCATGTGGAGGTGGATATGGAAAAGAGCGTTACTCACATTAGTCCTCCTGCTGTGTTTTGGCTCATTTGGTTGTGATCTTGATGCATCCCATCTGTGTTCCACTGGAAAAAAGAAGATATAAGGGTCATTCAGACAGGTTGATTATGATACATGATTCAAGATAAACCAATGCAAACAAACTTCTGCACCAAACATTCAATTTCTCTGGAAACTTGCAGCTAAATTCTACATAATGTGCCTCTAACACAAACTGAGGGACATCTATTCTATGGCTTTCATCTCTCCTTGTGTTTCACTTTTCTCCTTATCACACCCTTCTCTTCCATCCACCATAGCTCTCTGTCCCTGAAGTGACTTTGCAAACAGATCACTTCTAAATATAGAGAAAAAGGGTCCACCCATTACTACTGGAATAGCCCAGAGAACCGTGACAATAGTGCTGTGGAGAAACCCCACAGGAGAAGCTGGGCTGGAGAAAGACAAGCAGCCAGTGACACTATTGATCCAACAGGAGGACTAAATTATATCACCTGCGTGTACACACATGCACGCGCACACACACACACCCACACACACACAGGGAGATGCTTTTCTCATGTTCAGAGGTTGAAGAAAATATGAGGAACATCCTTTCCTCTTGTGCTGTACCATGTATAATGTATTTCTGACACAGCTGTGTGAACTGTTGGTCTGCAAGTGCACACAGCTGCATACACAGACATATTATTTTATACACAGATACAAAGATTTAAAACAGGCAAAGGGGTAGTAAAATCAGATAAAGCTGACTATGTAGTCCAATAGATTGCATTGTTGGATAATTATTGCATTTCAAGGCTATAAATGAATACCTTAAAGATTAACAGAGCATTGACAAACAGGAGTTTCTAGCCCTGATTTTACCACCCTGAGAGCTGGGGCAGGCCTGTCTCAGACTAGATTCAAGACACTTGGTGCTTGAAAACTGTACTTTAACACTAAGGTCTGTACAGATTATATTGCATATCAAAAATGTATTTTCACGATGAAGCATTCAGTGTACTTGAAACCACAATTATGATGTTAAAGTTATTTCTGACTCCTGCCGTTGTTAAGAGTCACACAAAGTCCATTAGCCAGAGCTGAAAATTCCCTTCACCAGGTGTGTCACATGTTTGTTCAGGACAAAAAAAAAAAATGATGGCACAGTCAAAACTCCAGTGTGGTGGTCTTTATTCACACTAACTAGACCTGAGTGGCAAAAATATTTACATTACAGCAAACAAAACAAAAATTAATGATGCATTTACAGCAGGTTTTTAGAAGGACTTACCTTTTCCCACCTGTAACCAGTGATGCCACTAGGCCAGCAGCTCCCCTCAGAGTGCGTGAAGCACTGTTTAAATACCCCTTAGCCCCTCCCCTGGGCACATCCATAAACAAATTACAGAGGGATAAGATACAATATGCAAAATACAACATAAAATTCATCAATGAATCAGACATTTCAACATGGTCAAGATGGCACTAATAGCCCTCCATACATCTGTGACCTCAATGACTGAAAGCACAATAAATCAGACCAAAATACTACAAATGAACTATATTGGTGTGGTCCGGTGGTCACATGACCCCCCCAAAAGCGCGGGGATTTGGGATTTCAGCTATTTACTGAGGGACCAGGAAGTACCTCGGTTTGGCTTGGAAGATGGCAGCAGGTAAGTGGGTGTGTGCGTGTTTATGTGGCGTGTAGTAGTCCTATGTGCACCTTCAAACGGGAGAAAAGAGTCCAGGTAAAAAGGGAAACTGTTAGTTGGAGTGCAGGACTGCGGAACACAGGTGCAGTAAAACAGTTTAACAGTTTCACGGAGCTTGGTTCCGCGGGGCACGAGCGCGCCCCATGCGCACTCCCGGCACCGGCACTCTCAGGCCGCGAGAGAGAGACGCGCGCCAGTCGGGGAAGGACGGTGCGTTTAACGGCGCTCTGTTGGATTTGTTTGTGTTGTCTGTGTTTTTGGACTGACCTGAGATGTAATTGAAGTGATCTGGCTGTGTTTTAGATTAAATGTTGACCTTTTTTGGAGGTGAATAAATGAAAAGAATAACCTTTAGCTAAATGCTTTCTCATTTAATCAGTAAAACTGTGAAATCTCTTTCCCCTTGATCTGTTGTGTGTGTTTGTGTGCGTGTAAATGTGTGTTAAATGGAGAGAGAAAAGACCCTTACTGCTGTCAGAGGAAGATTGTCTCACTAAAAAACACTTTGAAGCGAAACAGGTTGAATCTTCAGGGAGTGGACAGATGTGTGTGTCTCTTTGTAGGCTTGTCTTATATGTTGTCTTAAATGTCCACATGTGTATATGTGTGTGTTGAGTGTAGAAAAGGTGTGTAAACCTGCTCTTTGAATCTCCAATCCATCTCTCCTGTGCACTCAGGTGTACCTTTATCCATGTATCAGTCTGTAAGCCCTCTGAGGGGAGCCGTGCTCTGACTGTGTGTGCATGTGTGTGTGTGTGTGTGTGTGAGTGTGTGTTAACATGTGTACACACATTTGTGTGAATATAAACATAAAACCTGAATAATCTTCTTACAGGGCACAGGATTATTCCTGCAGAGGGCAGAAAGGACTTCTTTCCTCTCTGATCGAGCTTTAAGTTCTGTGTAGTCTGTTGTCGATGTTCACAGTAACACAAGATTAAATGAAATAATTTAGTTCATCTGAGGTCGACATCACTGTAACACAGCTCTGGACAGGATTAAAAGTTTGAATCTTCTTGGGGGACCAATGGAAGTTTGGCTACTCGTTGCATAAAGCGATAAAACCTGTAACAGAATGACACAAAACGAATCGATATTGTTCTCTGGAGCCTAACCACGAGTTTGGTTTAAATTTACAGTTAATTTCAGTCATAAATCATAAAAACATGGAAGACAGTATCCCCTAGGAAAACACAATGGAATTATAATGTGCTGAATAAGAAAAGGTTGTAGTAACTTTGCAAAGCAGATGGATTGGATTTCAGGTCTATCATCAAATAGATTCTTGTTACAAAGCTTCAAGCTGATAACCTTGTTCCCTGTTACGGAATCACCCTAAGAAACAGAGAAGAAGAAAAGAAGAAACATCTGCATGGATGCAGCTACAGTTAAAGTTTCAAATCATGCTATCCTCAGAGATGTTTCTTGAAGGGGATTGCTGTTGATGAAGGTCTACCACATAGGAATGGTAAGAAAATAACAGTATACTGTAGTAATCAGAGAAGAGGATCCAGTCACTCTTAAGTTGCACACTATTGTGACCTTAGACTTGACTTAGTCTCCACCCTCAGAGCCTTGAGACCCAGCTCAGATTTTAGCTTTGGCACTCGTGTACAATCTTTCTATTTCATATTTTTGTCTCAATAACATTAGGAGCTTAATATTGTTATAATGCGCAATCTTCGGCTTTGATGCATCACCTGCTGCTACAATAGCCCAAAGCTTCTCACACAGACCATAACTAATAAGGCAGCTTAATTTCTAGAGAATCTGTAGTCATTTTTCATCCATATAAGATTGCCTTCTGTGATTAATAAGTGAAGGATCATCATTCACGTTAAGAAAAGCATTTGCTCTGCAGGTGATGATGATGATATGCTCAGAGCTGAAGTTGGGTCATTTGAGGTCCTGCTGATGAGTTTTTCCAAAAAAATCAGACACAGAAAAGGTGTAGAGAAATTGTAGGAAGAAGGCAGGTCATTGTGCTGCTAAGAGAAGGGAGATGTGTGCGTCAGGGGCGTATTCAAAATATGGCAAGGGGTGCCCTAGCCAGCCCCAAGGGTGCCCCATCCCTACTGACTTGGACTTGCAAGAAATGGCTTGTACCCTGATCATTGTATAAAACCTAGGCCTGGGCAATTTGGCCAAAAAAAAAAAAAAAAAATGATCATGATATATTTTGTCATATCATCTGACCTTGATTATTGTCACGATTTTTTTAACTGCCTGTTTTAAAGCATCTGTACTAAAAACTTAAGAAACCAGTTTAGTTAGTTCAACATTTTATGAACATACAAAGTAAATAACAAAGCAAATTTGCTCACATACCTTGCACATCAGCTTAATTGCTTGACGTCACTTTGGAGATACCCGAATGACCGCCACACAGCCGATGTAGAATAACTTCTTAATAATAACATCTTCGGAGAATAACTCAAAGTCATGGCTGACATCTATTTTGCTGCCCTTAGCTCCATGTTCAGTCATTCTGTTTATTTTCCGGTAACTTACAGAAGTGAGCAGGAAAAGTTCGACTCTTATTGGCTGTTGTGACGCACATTTCCGCTATGTTTGATCGAGTAAATATGCTCACAGCTGATCACCGTGATCGAACTGAAATTTATCACGATCATCGTTCATGATCATATAATCGCCCATTCCTAATAAAACCACAATAGACAATTTTCTTTAGACTAAAATATAACTAAACCTAACAGCTAACGTGGGTCTGTTTTGTTGTTCTGATTGGCCTGAACGAATGTGATGGACTGAATACTGGTCCAATCAGCCCTAGAGTTTTGTTTTTAGAGGTTCTGGCTGTCCCAAAATGTTTTGCTGGGGTGTTGCCATTTGTGAAATATCTCTCACGTAATGAATATGTGAAATGGTCTATCTTGTGTGTCAGATTAGTTTAGTACAAGAAGCACAGACAGAGTAAAAAGACAGATCTAAAAATGTGGAGGATTTGTCCTCTTTTAAACCAATACTGAGCTCTGATTGGCCTTTTTATTCAACACATGGATAATTTTTTAATTAATCCACTTGAAATAAGTGTTTAATTTGTCCCTGAAACCCATGGTATTGAAAAAGGACTCCTCTTTTTTTTTTTTTTCACTGAGGGAGCAGATACTCAAAATACTAATCATGAATAACGGGCTGTTTCATGGTCCTACAGTGTGTCTGTCTGTGAGGGCGGGACTGTGTCTTCCATGATGAATTTTAAAAACACCTAATCAATCTTTTATGTAAAAAAAAAAAAAAAATCCTTTTGACTGTTTCAACCAAATCCCAGATGATCAAAAGAGGCGAGGAGCAGCTTCAATGGCTCATGAGGAAAGGAATAAACATGGACTATTGGAATGATTAACAGGACAATGGCCGGACTAACAACACATCAAAGGTAGGTGTAACATCACACTACAAGCACAGGGCGAGTGAGTGTGTGCACGTCTGTTTTTGTGTGAGTGTATTTAGAGGGAAGATCTGGGCTTGTTTTTCTTCATGTCCATGTGTCTAAACCTAAAGGCAAAGGTTTGTGTTTACTTATTAAAACACAGCAATGGTCGCAAGATGCTTTAGAAAAAAGAGGGGCTAATAAACGCCACCAAAACATATCCCAAACTTAAACTCATTATATCGAATATAATCTTTGGTAATAACTAAGCCACAGTGAAGTTATAGTCATCAAACTTCAAAAGGACAGGTAAATTCTCACTGAAGCTTATCCTGATAGATTAATGTTGCTCTTATACACCAAAATTTATGTGCCCACCAACTCATGAATCCACCAATCTCTGAAATTTGCACAAAGGACCAGCAGGAGTGTGTGTGTGAAATATCTTCATGGTGTCCATAGTTTGTGCTGTTATTTTAAATTGTTTGGATAACTTACAGATGTCCAGCGATCCCAACCTAATGCAACAGCATTTGCACTTTTTGCAATCATTTATAATTTAATTTAGCAGATGCTTTTGTCCAAAGTGATGTACATACAATATAAGAATAGGTTACACAAGTAACCAGACATGCAAGTGCCAACAACTGCTTTAAGTCCAAACTGTAATATCACCACCACCAAAGTGTCCACAGGCTAAATTTTGGACCTAATTACAAAGTGTTTAATTTGTTAATCGCCCTTCGTTGACATGTCTTTTTTTTTATATTTATGTCAATGAAGGTCCAGTATTCATTTGAGGTTATTTTATATCAGCTCGAAACTCCTCACAGGAGCTCATTCTGCACAGAAATAATATAATACAGACTTTCTTAACATTGGAGATAAAACATAAAATACAGCTCTGTTCAGAGATGTTACCCAAAGGATGGAGGGTAAAAATCCCTTGCTGACTCCTAATCCTGCACACTCGATATGTCATTGTCATTGTCTCCAATCACGGCTGTCAGACGCTATTGCTCAGGATGAGGATTATGCCCAATCCATCATGAAGGAAGTGCATGTGTGCGTGTGTGTAAAAGCACGGGCCAAGGGGCTGTGGGTATAATCTGGGAGCTCATTCGCTAATGCCACACAGCTTTCTATCCCTCCACTTCCTGTCCATGCTGCGATGTCATCACTGCACACCTCGTGAGAAAAATAAACAAAGAGGTAGAGTGATGTCTGCGCACATTATATAATATGAAGGATATATAATAACATGAAGGATGAGCATTGTAAAATGATGTATGCCATAAAACAGGACAGCTTAATCTGAATACTGGATGTCAAATCACAGTCACATCTTAACTGTGGACCTGCTCTTTCCCTTTCACTCCTGTGCTCCTCTCTCTGTCTCTGGCAACAGAATAAAAGCATCCATCAGATGTTTCAACCTAGAGAGATCAGAGGGGCTGACCTTTGACCCCAATCAGCTGGAGTGTCTCTGAATGTATGAGCGTTTTTCGAGGCTAAAAGATCAATCACATTGTTTTTAATGGTAATGGTCAGAATAGTGGTCCCTTTCAAAATGGCTTTTTACCAACCAACAGCTTCAGGAGACTTTTATACTCAAAGCTTCACTTTATTATTACCCAGGAGGCTCATTGTGGAGAACATCAGGTTTTAGTGAAAAGAAAATGCACTACTGCCCACTGTGTATCTGAAAAACACATTAAATATATTTGTGAGGTCTAGTTAAATAAATAAATGTTTGAATTTTAGAGGCTTATAGGGAAAAAAGTTTAATAATCTGTATAGTAAGTATACAGTGCCTGTATTATGCAGTTAAGGGTTAAGATTTGGTGAGCAGGTTGTTTTTGTCAGGACTCTTAAGTTAAAGAAAAAGCACCAGTAGTCCCATCTTTCATGTGTTGGCATGTGTGCTGTGCAGTTAATAGCAATAAATCATTAAAAATATGTTCTAAACTGCTCAAGTCAGTCAAAGACACCTGAGGGTAACACTCATTTTCACGGCATATATTCACTGAATATATAATATAATTTTGTGTCTCACACAGAACCGCAGCATCCCTGCTGTACCCCGCTCCTCCAGATTGTTTGCCTTCTTTGCTTAAGACTTTAAAGACTTTTGAGTTGGCATCGGATTGATGTCAGACAACACAAGGACACAGTCATCAAGCAGTGGGCCATTGGGAATGTATTTCAGGTGCAGATATGAATTGAGAAAAAAAAAAAAAAAAAAGTAAAATAGGAGAGGCCAGGGGGGTCATAGTACAGAAATATTCTGCTAAAGTAAAAGCTAAGTAACTCTGAGTCCTTTCACAAGTAGAAAGGAATCAAAAAAGACAGTACAAAGTTCTCCACTAAAAGCTCCAGTAAGGAAGGTCAAATGTTCAATATATTGCAAACATTTTATACAAAAAATGTAGAAATAGGGCTGTTTCTTCAACCCTATTCAAACAAGTTTATGGCATTTACAATTGTGACATAGAAATCAATTCCACCAATGATGGTTTAGATTAGAATATCATTACAATACAAGAACTCAATATATTGACAGACAATAATATGGGCTTTAAAGTTCACTCACTTATACATATCTGTCTATGTGTATACCCCCTCACATGTTGTGCTGTTCTCTGATGGAGTTGCTTTCTCTCTCTCTCCTCTTGACTTCCTCTCTGAACATCCAGGCCGTGACAGATAATGCCTCTCCAACATCCACACCAAGGAACCACACTTCTGTCCGGGGCCATAAAGCCAGGAGTTCCGCCCTCTCACACTCTAGTTCAAGAATCAAGAGTAAAGACGGTAAAGATTAACTCCTCACGAAGCGGAAAAGACAAATTTCAAAATAAAAGCCCAACATTGTGGAAAATGATTAAAATCGGCGTTTGAATGTGTACTTAAGCTGTAAATAAAATTTATCCAGCCTTTTAGAAATCTTATCTATTCCATATCTCTACCAGGATGCTTAACACTTTGTATTTTTTTTTAAATGTTTAAATCGCAGTTCCTCAAAATCTGAATCACTGAAACTATTCTTACAAATAGTTTTTATGCCTGATTAAATTTTTTTAATTTTAAATTATTTTCCCCATGGTATAGTATAAAATGTTAATGCTCATCAGGAAATTGATGAAAAAGAATAATTTCAACAATAGTGATGCAGATATGATCTTACAGCCTTGCAAAAAAGGCCGCAAGTATCATATTTACACAGCGATAAAAAAAAAAAGATTAATTCAGTTTGTGACTTTAAAATAGAAATTAGTTAAATGACTAAATAGAAAATAGCTTTTTTCTCGTTCCGTTTCATCCAATAAATGTTTCCAAATCTCCAATTGTTTTTGAAACTTGTTAAAGCGATTAATGAAGACCTAAAAACCGACTGGATAGATTATTAACCATCCTAATCTAATTTTAATGGTTTATATTCAGTGGTTTCTACTCAGTCAATAGTAAGGCTTTTAATCTGAAAGGTATTACCAGCAGTCGTACACGTTCACTCTGTCTGACTTAACAAATCCATCGCCAAGCTAGTCTTATCATCTGTTGTCGAGTAACTTCAGTGCTCACTGCACATCTCACTGTCTCTTCCTGCTCGCCTCAGTTTCTCATACCTTTGCACCACCACCGGGGGTTCCGCCGGAACGCTCGCCGAGAGAAGAGCGCCATGACCCGCGTGGTGGTTGAAGGGATGCCGGAGACGGCCGTCGGAGGAGGAGTGATGCTGAACCGACGAAGGAGCAAAGCCAGGCGGAGAAAGCGAAAGGAGTTGTTCGCCTTCCAGATGTGCTTCGCGGGGGTACTGCTGGGGCTGGTCGTGGGGCTTCAGTCTGTGGCACAGAAAGCAGGTGAGGGGCAGTTTACACGTCTCTCTGTGTTACTGACAACTGACATGAAATGCATGTTTATGACAGGAAGAAAACGGTGTTTGCAGAGTTTGTTGCAAGTCGGAACAACAAGCAGTTTGGATGAGTCAAGGGGGTTAGATAAACATGATGTATTAGGTACAGGACAATGCATTTATTCATCTGTATGTGTTTGCTGTTTGTTTAATTTAAGAGTAAGGCATGTTGGCTGCGATTCAAGTTTGTGAGATAAAACTACAGAAAAAAATGTTTATATAAAAAAGAGAAAATGTGGTTTGCATGAAAGTGTACAACCTAGATTTTTCAGATGAATGTTAATACTGATAAATAAACCACAGACTCAAACGTTCAGTAAAGTTACAGTAAGCATGTCTGAACACCAGTGATGAACACTTAGATCCAGTATTGCATGCACTAGATCTGTACACTCACTGCTGAACAAGCTGTCAAAAAATATACAACAATATAGATTCCTTTGGGATTAGTTCACAATCATCAGATTGATTTCTTTGTTTGAGTGCAGCTCTGAATCAGTGCACACACATTTACAATCTCACTGTATAGAGCAAAACAACAACATGCCTTCTAGGAGCTCAACATCTGTAACTAATAATCCCCTGGAAATGGTAGTGGTGACTGTGCTGCTCTGCATGCATGCATTAACTGAAATCTACTTTTCCTGTTCGCCACAGTGAGCAGAGGGAAAGCTGGATATGGGATGTGATTTTTGTGGTGGATACCTGGCTGTTTTTTTTTTCCAACTTGATAACAGCAGTGACATTGATTCAAGCTCGAGATCACAATTCTTTGAACTGTAAACTGAATTGTAATAGCACCCTGGCAAGCTTAGGAGGGATTTTCTTACAGACCGGGCTATCAGTATTCATTCAGTGGAGCTCAAAAAGCCATGTGGTGTCAGTTGCAACATTTAAAGTGTTTACACAAGCTTGATTCAGACTTTTGAACAGATTTTTATGATTACGAAAGCTGTGCTCAGCCAATGTTTTGGTGTTGTTTGCCAAGTAGGTCTTGTTAATGGTCAAGTCAGCAGGCCAGTGAATGTTATTGGATATTACAGACTGTACTGCAAGAGCAGCCAACTAAGGATGTCAGCAAAGCAGCTGTTGCATCAGTAGAGAAACACTGACTAGGGCTGTGTGAAACATATCTTTCAAGATTACATCTCCATTGTTGATTTGACCCTTTGAGAAATGACATTACTGAGTCTTTCATGCATTGCATAAAAATCAATTAAAAGACAATACTTGGGCAGTCCGCCCAGGTGTAATGTCTTTCACATTTTTTCTTTCTGACATGATTATCAACACTAGATCAGCATCCATTTCCAGTAATTTGGTCATGTCTCATTACTCTCAGGGCCTCGCTTCTGATTACTTTTGGCCACCGACACATGCTCTGCAGGGGGTGAGGGGTTCTACAATACTTCCCACTTGTTAGTGCAGCATTGGAGGAGCAACATCTCATGTTGAATATGAACCCCATACTGCTGTTATAGAAGTTATGAGCAGCTCTTTGCTGTCATTCTGCAAAATCAGAGTTTTGGACCTGTAGGAAAAGCAATGCCGTTTACAAACCCTGCTCACAAGGGGATCACCTTTTGTGTTAATTAAAAGGGCAGTGACTCATTTAGTAGTGTGTAAGAATGTGCTGCTAATCGATTTATACATAATTTATACTTGTAACAAGAGCAAGCTATTACATGACTTCTGTACACACTTCAGTTTTTCTACTTTTTTTTTTTTTGAAGGGAAGCAAAATGTCATAAAATATTATTAGCAAACCCCCCCAAAATGTATGTGGATATTGCACACCTCTAACAGTGACTGTGTTTAACTCCAGACTTCTGTTTTTTGTGATTTCACAGTGAGAATGTGTTTGTCCAGGAGGAGAGCCTCAGTGCAGCCAAGGGCAGTTTCACTCCCTATGATTTTTGGAGCTATACTGATCAATATTTAGCAGGATGCTGCATTAACAAGTCATGACTGATGTTAGCTTGTGAGCTGAAGGACTAAACAAGAAATTGAAGGAAGGTTAACATCTTTAGTTGATAGGGAAGGACACATAAGTTGGAATTTTTAATACTTTGCATGCTTAAATGGTTCAGTGTTCATTGGCTTTAATGGCACTTCTGTGTGGAAGAGTATTGTACCTGCTGGTCTGATCTGTAGAGAGGTGAAAGCCTTTTCAACTATGTTGAGGTGAGAGCATTTCAACTAGTAAGTAGAGGAAAAAGTTTCAGATTAAATTGAGTGTCCTCACTTTATTTGAAATTGTATCAGGACTAGGAGAATTTCGATTTCAAAGTCTGGTTAAGTACAGTTCAATACTTTTGCAGGGATGCTGTAGCATCTCTGAAAAAGATCTAAATACACTCAGAGTGGCAGTAGTATTTTTTTGTGTTTGATGCAGACTGCTGTTGCGAGTACAGGGATTCTGTCAGGATTTTTGGAAACTGTGAGGGAGGGTTCCCCCACACCATTAATAATAAAAAAAAAAACATCACAACTGAAAACTTATTTATTTCTTAACCCTTGGTTCCGTCTACAACAAAAACTGCAAAGTTACAAAGTTTGATGTCCATACTACATGGATGTTAAGTTCAAATCACAAGGTAAACACATGTTTTCGTGATCTTAAAAAATAGATGTAAACTGCTCTAATCTCAGACAAACGCTTAAAAATCCAAGACCATAGCTCGTGAGCAAGATTTACTAAAATTCTGCCCTGAGAATTATAGGCTCTCCAAAATGAAGGGTACAGTGTTGTTTTCATTGACAATGACGTTGAAGGAAATATGTTGTCGTCATCGTCATCAAAAACAACACTGGTTGTTTTTGTTGACGAAAATACTTCGTCAACGCCCCTTTTTTTCCACAATGAAGACATGACGTTGACGAGCTAAACATAAGTCTTAGATGACTAAAATGTGACGAGACAAATGTGTGTTTACGTTGACGAGAGGAGACTAGGACGACAAACAGAGTTGCAAAATTCATGAGCATTTCGTCAGTCAAACGCTAAACATATATTCTGCAGTGTTATTTTCGTTGACGATGACGAAATATTTTCATCAACGTCATCGTCAACGAAAACAACACTAGAAGGGTACATACCATTATTTAGGCAGCCTGGAAATAATTCATGTCAGTCAGACTCAAGACAAGATGAGAACGTATATTCATAACAGAAACAGTGTCAGACCGCCTGGTCTTGAGAGTCATATCAGAATCGTCAAAAAATGATGACATATAGAATGCAGTTCCTTCCTAAATTCCAGTTGTATTTAACACATGTACATAGCATTAGGAAAAACAACTTTAGGACCATGACAAGGCCTTAATTTTTAAGCTGCTTCTTATCAACAGAATCTAAAGTAGGAAAGCCACAAAAAATTTATGAATGAGAAAAAAGATTCCTGTAGTTTAGGACATGTGCTGTGTGTACTGGTAGAGGTTAAGAAGACTTAGAAGACTTTCTTTACTTTATCATACATGAAGTATCACATTGCCTTACGGTGCAAACTATTGAGTTAAGTCCATCCCCAATCAAAAAGCCAAGTGCCAAGTTTAGGCTTCCTGTTTTTGTTTCGTAGATGTCTTTTTAGTATTATTATTATTATTATTTTTTTTTTAATGTTTAATGGATTTCTTGACGTACAACAGTCCACTTGGTGTTCTTTTTTCTGGTCTTTGAACATCTCAGAGTATGAATAGTTGGAGCTGGTATGTCTCTATGACAACTGTTGAACCTGCTGGTGCTGCTTGAAGAGCTCTGATCAGGGAAACGTCTATTAGCTGACGCCATGGTATGTCGTAAGACCTCTTTACACTGCCACATACTAAAATTAGTCCAATGTAGAAGTCTTTATCATCAATGAGAAGGAAAGGATCGTGTGAGAGTGGCAATTGTAGGAGATAAAAGAGAAAGCTTTTATGCACATTTATGGATGGGTGGGTCATGGAGGGTTTTTAGAGCCAAACTGATTTGATAAAAACTCTCAAGAGACGTGTAAAAGTGCACATTTTATTCAAGAAATAGAGTGGAGTAAAAGTGGAAGCTGACAGACAATAGAAACTCAACAAGTACATATGGTCCTAGAAAACATCGAAGTACTCTGTAGAAATACTTTTAATTCTGACAGTGCTCAGATTGGACATTATTGCATTTGTGCTTAAATGCATCGAAGGGACAATGGCCGCATTTGATAGTTTTTGTGGTTTATTTTAGCTAATTGTATTTTTGTTCCACCAATAGCTAAAATAAATAAATATTTAAACTGCATCTACATATATAAAAACACACAATGATAACAAACCCTTTCACAGAGGAGCTGAAGTGAGAATGTTGTACATAGAGTCTAACTTTCTCATTACCTTGGCCCTGTTCTATCAAAACCAATCCAGCACCAGACTGGACAACCATGACACTGTAAAGTCATTTTTGACCTCTGCAGTTGGAGAAATGTACTCTGAGGTTGGTGCTAATTGACAGCATTTTCACATGGGAACTCAGCCCTTCTCTCATGTTAGTGATAGTCGCCCCTCAGGCCACACCAAAGCTTTCAAGGTCTTGGATGCACACACAAACACAGACATGTGTCAAGGTTGGTGTAGTCCCTCATGTCTTTGCTTCCCTGAAAAATGAGAGAATTTCCAAACACGCCTCCCATTGTCTTTTACTTTGTACTCTGTCTGTCCTTGTACTTACCATCCCTCTATGCTTTATTTATCAATCCATCCATCCATGCTTATATGACAACCATCCATCCATCCATCCATCCATACACATTTACATACATACAGTCATTAGCTAGCATTTATTCATTCATTTATCTTTCATATAGTTATCAACCCATCTATCTTTACTAATATGCATCCATCTATCATTTTATCTATGCATACATCCATTTATACATATGATACCGTATTTTTCGGACAATAAGGCACACTTTAAATCCTTAGAGTTCCTCAAAAATTGGCAGTGCACCTTATAATTCAGTGCGCCTTATGTATGATTACTTGTTGTGCTTACTGACTGATTTTATGTGGTACAATGCACTCAAAAGTCTGTCGAAATGTGTATGTACAACTTTCGTAAGCAACGAAGCCGCTCCAATCAATGGATATTCGGAGCATTATGGTACACTGTGTAACTACTTAACATAACAGGACCACTGAGCAGTCTACAAGACTACCTGACTGTAATGTCTAAACCACATATGTCAGAGTCAAGGCCCGCGGGCCACATCCGGCCCGCGAGAAGGTTTTTTATGGCCCCTGGGATGATCTTGATTTATTATTAGAACCGGCCCGCAGACCGCAGCAAGCTGGCAGCCCGCAGATCTTTTACACGCACCAATACTACATTTCCCACAATGCAACGGTGACGCACCGAGCAGTAGGCTGCTTCATTTAAATATTTATTAACACAGCGGAGTTTGCCCGTTTCCTCCCCGACACAATGCCCCAGCTGCGCATCCAGGCTGCTCAAACGTTGTCTATGTTTGGCAGCACATACCTGTGTGAACAACTGTTTTCTTTGATGAACCTGAACAAAACATCACACAGAAGTCGACTTACTGCTGAACACCTTCACTCAATTCTGAGGATTTCCTCAGCTCAGAGCCTTACCCTGAACATTGATGAACTTGTGGAAATGATGGGACACCACCAAGTATCACCCTCAACCTCAAACAAGTGAACATTACTGTGCAATCACATATTTAGAGTTTTTACTCATTTCAAGTTTAAAAGTTAAAGTTTAATATTTGTTTTCACTGCATGTTACTTCTCCTTGAAGAAAGTGTTGTTTTTGATTAATAGATTTTTGCACTTTATTTTATTGTATTTCAATCCAATTATATTTTAAAAATATTTCAGTTGAGTGGATGATAGAAAATTGCTATTATTATTTTTTTCTTTAAAGTAAATTTAGCCCACTTTTGCTAAAATAGAAAATATAGGCTACTGATGGTGCCTTGAATAATACCGGTTTCTTTCATTTAATGTTCATGTTATGGGGATTTTTATATAAAGGAAATTTGTCTTTTGTGTCTGTTGAAAATTAAAGATTACTGACAAAGCCATAAGAAAATATTGCTTTATTTAGCTGATCATATTGGAATATATTTGTTAGGTTTTCAGTAGGTTCAATAAGGTTCACTAGACTATATGCGTCATTTAAAAAATTTTCAATGAACATTCGATCAGTCTGGCCCTCGGCTTGTAGCTAAATTTTTTATTTGGCCCTCCGTCCATTTGACTTTGACACCCCTGGTCTAAACTAAAAGTGCATTTATGTAAGGCAGCCCGGGCCTGGAGTATACACTAGCAACAATAAACCAATCAATGCTTAATGCGCCTTACAATCCGGTGCGCCTTATGTGTGAACATGGACACGTCAGTTCACAGTGCGCTGTATAATCTGGTGTGACTTATTGCTTGAAAAATATGGTTCATTCATCTTCTGTCCGTCATGAATTTTTTCAGTCACTGTAAAAAAAAATCACTTTTTTTTTTTTGTTACTGAAGTTTATCAAGTAATCTGCCCTTCCCACCTACTCTCTTCCCCTTTTTTATCTTGGTACTTTCTTATACAGGTGCAAGAGCGACTATTAGAGGTCTGGAAAAAAACTGTGTGGTAAAAGCAGAGATGGATTTGTACTGAAATCAGTAAAATCCAAATTAAAAAGAAATGTAGTTTTATTATTGCAT
Source organism: Xyrichtys novacula (assembly GCA_962446985.1). Lineage (NCBI taxonomy): Eukaryota > Metazoa > Chordata > Actinopteri > Labriformes > Labridae > Xyrichtys > Xyrichtys novacula. The sequence goes on along the minus strand of OY660874.1, from coordinate 15,361,604 downwards.
TTTTCTATCGTTTATAACCACGCTGTACGATTTTTTACATCTCAGTATTGCATTCTATTAGGGCTGCATGTTAATGTAAATATACTGTAATATTGTTTTTTTTTTCCATTTATTATGTTGTACTAAGAGAATGTTAGTTAAAAAATTGACCACATCTAAACATTTACATTCAAACGCTCAGAGTTGCAACAGCACGGCAATGGCTGCTCCTTCACTCATGGTAGCTCTTTAGTTGGTCCATCCATCTATCCATGTGTCTCCCTTCCTAAAAACACAAGGACAAAGCCAGACTGGACAAAAGCACTATAGGATTGAGGATTAAACATATAAGCAAACACATGTTGCTTCATGTGGAGCTTTATGTCATTGAGCTCCATCTGTGACAAACCTAAAAGACGTGATTATCAGGCAGACAAATGGTCATGCTATAGCAAAGCCACTAATGGCTGCTGCTTGGTATATCTGGTATACTGCATTACCCTCCAGATGATCTTATTACATAACTTAAAGCTGTTATTGGCGGGTCCCCTTCTCTTCGCACGCCAGCCCAGAGAGGACATGTTGGAGGGAGCACAGACGGAGCACTTCACACTGACAAGGCCTCGAGACATGGCGGTGTTTTAGACAAAAAAAAAGGAAAAGAGACCAGAGTGGAGGAAGAGGAGGAGGATGGGGGAGTGGTGGAAAGGTGATGTGAAGATGAGTAAGTTTGAGTAAGTGAGGAGGACTAAAAAGGGGCAGGAGACAAGAAGAGAAGACAAGGAAATATGAAGGGAGGTCAAGTTTAATGTAGCGGGTGATGCAGAAAGCGTGATGAGTCTGTCTGACTTCACCAAGCAGTGGTTTCTCTGTGAGGGCAACTTAAAGGTTGAAGACCCATGTGAATCCAAGTGTTGTTAAAGGATTAAGACAGTATTACTTCAACAAAAGTATGAAATCATAAAATCCAGTTTTCTAATGTGGACATTTTTGTGAGTATGTGAGCGCGTTTAGAGGTAAAAAAGAGAGATGAACAAATAAAATCATTGATTAACTGTTTCAACTGCGATTACTGAAGTAGGTTCCCTGAGAAATTTCAGCTTTAAGTTGCTCACGGAAAGTTCAGACTAAAGAATCTGTACCTCAGAGGCACTGAACTGCTTCTTAAGCAAAACCACCTCCGACCACATCAGCAGATAAACCTCTTGCAGCATCTATGCTACATTTATTGGCAGGAAATGTTAATTTTTTTCTTGAAGATGCAAATTGGCTTTGTGAAAAGGATTCATTGTGTTTACAATAATAATCAAGAGCTGTGTAATCTATAGATACAACAAGTACAATACAGAGGCTATTAGTCAATGTAGTGTGAGACCATGAGCAAGGTGAAATATTTCTATATTAATCTGATTTGAACAGAAAAAGTCTGAATGTTTATTTTAAGCAGTCAGTTCAGTAAAGCCTGAGTGTTTCTGTACCACAGTGACTGTAGTATTGTGAACTTCGCACCAATCAAGTGCTGTCGACGAACAGAGAGAAACAATCTGTGGAGAGGTATTACACAAATGCAGTTTCACAGGACAGAGTACTGCAACATTTGTGCTTTTAACATTTTGATCTGCGTTATACATCTACTTGGTTGTGAGGCTGTTCCAGTCCACACCTCACTTTGTTGTTTTATTGCAGCTATACTTTGCTTTATTAAAAGGCTTTTCAAGTTATCGCGAAAGAGGCTTTTGGTTCTTTTAGGGTGGGGGCTTCAGTTGACCCTCCAATGCTGCCTGTTCGAGGCGTGATATTAACGCCTCTGTAACATCTTGCCTTTAATATGAATGTCACAAAGGTGTGATGGGGCAGTGAGTTTGTCCCACTGCTGTGATGGCATCTGAGGTAGTTAAGGAGGCACGACAGAGGCAAAAAAAGGGATACAAGGGATATACTGCATGCAGTTGTGTCAGACTCAGGTTACAGCCAAGACGACTGTCTTTGTACCCGTTTACAGTAACCAGTTTATTGATACAAGTTTGTCCACCTCTGCTATGGTAGATGGAAATATGCCCTCTTTTGGCTTGGTACTGTAACACCTCCTTCTAAATGTCCTTACATTAATATTTAAAACATTCAACAAACAAGTTAGCAAGCGGTCAACTTGGATGTAGAACAGGAAAGCATGGACAACTTAACAGCTCTGTACCTGAGCCTCTGTCAGTGTCCTGTGGCTGTGAGCGGCTCTCTGCTCCAGATGCAGACGGCTCCTCTGATGGTGCTTTCTCAACTGGCTCATCTGTACTCAGCCTCATCTGTGCTTAGCTTGATGTTCAGCTTCATGTTCACTATTTTACATGCAGATGTGTTTGGCTTTGGGCGAGACTGTGTATGTGACCTTTGACTGCAGGTTGTAAGGTTGTGTGGAGTAAGGTAGTTGTGAAGGTTGGGTGGTTAAGTGGAACAGCATGTCAGATTGTTTTTAATGGATTGTAAAGCACTTTGTGTTACATCTTCTTGTATGAAAAGCACTTTATAATTAAGTTTGATTGATTGATTGATTGACTGATTGATGAATGTGCATGTCTGAGTGTGTTAGTGTGTGTGTGTGTCTTAGAAGCTCTAGCTGTTGGTTTCCCTCTCATGTTTGTGAAATTACACATGGGGACGCCAATGCTGTACGCTGTAGTGGGATCAGCAGGAAAGTAGAAAGGTGTGAAGACAGTAGAACTCTGTTATAGAACTGTTGCAGACTATGAAAAGGGCTAATTATTGATTGATAAATTCATACATTTTTGAGTAACAGTTGAGTGGGGAGTTGCCATTCGATATAATTTAATATAAATATTTAGTTGGGTTGTATCGACGCAGCTCTTAGATCCAATATTTTTTTTTTTTTTTAAAGCAACATGGTAGACATGGTTTAAAGCAGCCAAGTCCTATAGGGTGTAAATTGGAAATGATAAGCAGACTAATCAATTTTCTGTGTTCATATTGAAATTAAAAAACAATACAGTGTAAAGAGAGATAAGCATTGTGTTAATAACAGAAAGTTTTGTAAGTGCCTCTCCCTCTATCTAAGAAGAGCTGCTCATGTTTCCATAGAAAATCATGAACTGATTTGTTCCAGGCAGGCACAGAAGTATGAGGGAGTTCATCACTACATTAATATGAGACTCATAAAGAAGAAATCATTTATCACATGCAGGGAGAAATGTGTTATTCCATGGTCACTTATCTCTCTAACTCAACTTTCACCATACAAATGCGCCTCAAAAATCTAATTTCTGCATCAGCGCTCTCCCTCGTGTTCGGTGCTGCAGAGCAGTTCATGAGTGTTTTTGTCAAATCTAAGCTGTTGGTGCACAATATGCATCTCAGTAACAGTGAAGCACCATCAGCTTATCGTGGGCTCATGAGAGTGTGAAGGGGCTGTGCACCATCAATAAGCATGCAACCTAAAGTGTAGTTTGTTTTTAGTTCCTACTACCAATCTCAAATTTCAATAATAAATACATTTTATTATAGGGTCGTAAAAGTCCATGTTCTACTTTGCAATCAAATCAACACACTGTAGCCAGCCCCCCTGACAGCAGCTGTTACCGCAACATGAGGAGAGGAGAGGAGGAGAAAAGTAGCTTGTTACCCTGAAAACTAAACTAATAAAGTCAGTTCACTTTCTCAGATCACATCGGCAATTAATTATAATTTTTACAGATTCTATTTAATCTGCATTACCATCCCATGATGATAGTGACTTCTTATTTTCACCTTAACTAATGTTCTCTTCTGTATGCTGTTCCAAAACCAATACGCTACAGGTGTAGACACTAACAGTATGATATACTAACGATATGCTTTTCTCCCAATTCGATGCCTCTACGATTTTTCAGATGCCGATTCGATTTGAATTGCGATTCTACGTTATTGTCGATTTTCTTGGTTTTTAGTCTGCATATTTAACACCAGTGAAACAGTTGAATGATTATGATTATCTACTGACTATTCTAGGAACCATATTTCGCCAACAGATACACATTACATGTAAGTTAGTTTTTAAGATTTATTCTTCAATTTGAAAAGAAAAAAATCGTTTTTTAAACATAAAAATAGATTTAAAAATTGTAAAACAAAAAATCGTGATAGTTATGTAAATCGATTTTTTTTCTCCCACCCCTACTCTTAAGGTCCTGGAATGATGTGTCCCTGCAAAGTCCACAAGCACAGGAATAAGTAGGTAGTAGCCTTAATAAATCATATGATATAACAATATGAGCATTTCCAGAAAACATCACAAATTTTCAATTTGTTGGAATAAAAAGATAGGAAATTGATATAAACAATCGGAGTTTCTCACTCATAACACACAACAGTAGATACTAAGTTAATTAATCTAATATGCAGCCTTTAACATTTTTGACCAAACCTCATTGTGATATCACAATACTGAACAGTGTTATTGTATGTGAGTTTTTTTTGTATTTTGCATATCACGCAGAGTGTTGGATTAGCTGGTTATGAGTTGAGGAAAGTGTGTGAAGTGTTGCATTGCCATACCACAGCCATCGATTACAAGAAGCTGCTGAACACAAGACAGTTTGTAGCTCTGAAATGAAGTCTTGTTTTGATTAGGGACAATAGTGACCAATTGCTACATTTTTCTTAAACAATCAGATTAAACCGTTTAATCTTTGATTACAACTCCGATTTGAACAATGTAGCATCAGCAGAGGAAAATAATGAGGTTGTGACCCTTAACAACAGAGACATCTGCTCACAATTCACGTCTCTCCACCTCAAGCTCTTTAGCTCTCATACCTACGCTGTCATCAACAAACACAAGCACACACACACACACACACACACACACACACACACACACACACACACACACACACACACACATACACACACACACCAGTGCACACACCTCCACACAGGTCTGTGTCTAATTCAGCTGCATCTGGGTCAGCCTGTATGAACAGAGAGCAACGCTCCTCCCCCGTCTGACAAAGACACAAACAACCTCTCTCTCCTGTTTCCATCCATCCTTCCATCCCTCTGTTCTCTCTCAATCACCCCCTCCATCTCTTGGTCTTTGCGCTCTCATCTTGTCCCTCTCTCCCTCCATTTTGGTGGCACTCTGCTGTCATTTTGGTATTCCCTCCTCTAGTTTGTAACCTTTGTGCCCTCTTTAGCCTCTCAGCCTCAAAGCAGCTACAGTTTTCTTCTCTCCTCCAGCCTCACTCACTCTCTGCTCTATCATCATCAGCACACCGTCAACAGAAACATTTTTACTGAGTTTGTTCGAGGACATGTTGACTCATGTGTTTGCTCTTTTAACTCAACACCATTTTATCTGCGTCATTAGACCTCGCTTAATGACAGTAACCTGCAGTTTGTCAGAGCACACTTAGAGCGCTTTAATGCAAGGGCGAGAAGTTTATGTTCAAACCGTGTGTGAGTCTGATGCAATCTTGCATTTCAACTTTCGGTGTTACTCTTGTGTCACCATGCCTCCTCCTTTTAGGTCCTGGTCCTGCTCAAGGTTTTAAAGAGAAGTGTTGTCCTTGCCATTGTCAGTCATGTTGGATGTGATGGATCAAATCTTTTCCATCTTAAGATCAAGTCTTTGAAATCATCAAACAATGAGTGTATTCTAGACCTGCGGTTTGTACTACGAAGCTGGATTAACACAACCGGGATAACTCTCCCACAATTCGCTCAACTTCACCAGATCTCGGTAATCCTGATCGGCTGCACTACGAGGCAGGATATCAACTCGATAACTGAATTCAGTAGATCTGTGCGCACATGTAAACGCACTTTAGCCTCAAGTTTCAATGTCTCAGTGGGATGCTCCACAGAGTTTAAGAGGGGTGTCAGATTAGGATAATTCTCAGTGGGTGTGTCACTAAGAGCCACAACTTTTACATGCTACATTTTCTTTTGCTCCATTAGAGTAATGCAATTTCAGCTTTGGCATTTATTTAACCAATCAGATAAACCCCAGACTAAAATAAAGAGTGAGGCACACCTAAGGAGAGGAAAAGTCTGACTGTGTGATGTTGTCTGTGTGTTTGTGCAGACTTGCAAACATGGGAAGAACACACAGATTAACCTCTCCACTCTGCCGCGAGTGACTGTACTAAGCATGGATGAACTGACCTTCATCTGCACTTGCGCACAATTTAATACATTACACGTCACGGTCATGCACACACACACACATGTTTTTCAGAGTGCTTCTCACAGGAAAAAGCAGACATCACTGTGCAATGTTCTGCAGTAGTATAAAGACGGCACAGTCGCAACATGATGGGGAGGAAATGTGTGTGTGTGTGTGTGTGTGTGTGTGTGTGTGTGTGTGTGTGTGTGTGTGTGTGTGTGTGTGTGTGTGTGTGTGTGTGTGTGTGTGTGTGTGCGCACAGATATTGTGTGTGATGAATGGAGCAGCCAGAACATGAGGTGCAAATGGCCTGCTAGTGTTCAGTGGGGATCACAGTGTATGGATTTCTTTCTCTTTCCCTCCATGTCTCATTTGCTTTTTATTGCTGATACTTTATTCACTCTCTCTCTCCCTCTCTCTCTCTCTCTGGCTTTTATTCCTCTCTCTTTTGTCACTCTGTCAGGCCTCTGTTATACAGCCCTCTTGATCTGATAGCCGTGTAGCACTTCATTATTGGTGCTGCTTTTGCAGGCTTTGTGACAGCAGGTCCAGGTTTTTATAGATGGCTGAGTGTTTTTGTAACAAGCTGAGCACCTAACAGGGCTCATCTTCACTGTAGTTCCATTGTTGAGAGTTATATTGTCTCTGACTGAATGACAGGCAGGAGTACTGTTCAAAGCATTACCTGCATCGCATGCAAATGTGTGAAATAATAGCTGTAACACAATTAGGATGGAGTAAGAACTTTAATGCTGCATGTTTAAAAAGCATGGTTAATGGTGGAGTTTTTGAAATGTGACCTTCATATATTTTCTTCCCATAGTTTTGGACTTTATTGGACTAAAAAAGTTTTCATGTTATTCATGTATATTAATACAGCTGGCAGCCAGAGCGGGGCATATGTAAACCCTTATCATTTCTACAATACAGAAAATAACAGAAAGCAACTATAAAATAGTAAATTTCATAAAAATTACATGCTCTTCGGTTGTCCGTTTTTAATCATAGCAAGGCAATAATTGAGTTTTCTTGTGTGTCATGTAAACGTACTGACTGCCTTGTCTGTAGGGTCTAGAGTGGCTGTAAAATGTCATCGTGGGTTGGATGAGATGTCAGTGCTTACCTTTTTTTCCCTGTTCTGTTTTAAGCAATCCACCTTCAGACACCCAATGAGCTGCAGGTGTGAGTCACTCAAAGCTTCTATTCTCACTGTTGTATGAGTGTGTGGGTGACAGGTCCACACTTTTGTCATTGAATACCAGGTATTAACACTGCAGGAGGTCCTTGAACACACACACATGGACTCACAGACACGTGTAGTTAAAGAACAGGTTGTGACGTTGATCAGTCTCTCCAACATTGATTTATGCCTGTTGAATAAAACTTACCTTTTTTGACCGATTCCTAATTTTCCAATACATGAATTGTAGGTAAACATCACAACATGACATGCTGTCAGCATTGAGACAACCAAGACAGAAGATATGAAATACAGGGCGTTAATAAGGACTGATGAATAGAAAAGAGAATGTCTCAGACTGACAGTGAAAAAGGCAAAAAAAACCTCTAAACAGGGGCTGTTCTGATTCTTCAACCCCTCTGTATCTTATTTCACTTCATTATTAACGCTCAGTTAATTGTTAGTAATGGTGAAACCAAAACCTCCAGTCCAAGGTGAGTCTAAGGTCTTGAATCTTGACTGTGTAGATAATAGGGCTGGGACGATATGCTTTTCTCCCGAGTCGATTCTTCTACGTTTTTTTTGGATGCTGATTCGATTTAAATTGCGGTTCTACAATATTGTCAATATTCTTGATTTTTAGTCTGCATTTTTTAACACCAGTGAAACAGTTGTATGATTATGATTGTCCACTGACTATTCCGGGAACCATATTTCCCTAAAAAACACACATCACATGTAAGTCAGCTTTTAAGATTTATTCTTAAATTTGAAAAAAAAAACAAAAAAAACGACTTTTGTAGAAAAAAAAAAGATTTAAAAATTGTATAACAAAAAATTGCGATACTTTTGTGAATCGATTTTTTTCTCCCAGCCCAGGTAGGTAACACGTTTTAGTTGTAAATCTCAGATTCTTGCTGTCATGAAGATTAGAATTTGTATATTGAGTTACGTTGTGCACTGTAGGCAAATGTGTAGGCAACTTTGACAGCAGTGCACATTATAAACAGTCTGATCATGCACACATCAAATTTGAGTTAAAACACGTTAAATGCAATCTCTGTAAAGCTCAACTCCCATTCCATGGTAGCACTACGGGGATGAACAAACACCTTAAACTGTACAGTACACACAGTGTTCATGTATGTATGGGAATAGAACTGTAATAGATGCGATATGTCATGACAATTATTTCTCTGGATTGTTCTATTGTTCTGGACACCAGCTCATTATGCACAACCTCTTACCAAGCTTTGTTCATCATTTAGTCGTTTGATGGTGTTGCTGTTTGGAGGACACATTGTGTACCGTGAGTTTATTTCTGTAATCGCCTGTCTGCTGGGGCTGAAATCATCAGTGAACAGAGAGATGAGCCTGAATCTCAGGGTTTAGAGCTGACTGGAGCAGGGAGGAAGAAGATGCTTTGTGTTAAAGAGCTGAGAGGAAGTGTAGATTCAGCTGCTTCAATTCCCTGCTGGTTTTTCTTTCCTGTAAGGGACTTCATTAATATCAAACGCAAGTATTTCATCTGTTTCAGAGAATAAAATCTTAATTATTGTTGTTGTTGATGAAAGGTTTTCAAAGCTGTGTTTGCTGCTTTCAATTAAACTGATTTGGAAGATTTCAGCTCACCTGGAAAAGGACTCTCTCTGTTACGAACATTCAGCTTTAAAACACAGAGCAGCACCAGATGTAGTCATCATCAATCATCAACATTTAAGTGACACAGTACTGCGTGTGTCGCCTAAATGTGACTAAGAACAGTCAGTATAGGTAAAGTGAGGAGAAGGTAAAGTGAGGTAAAATGAACGTATGAATGTAGTCACTTTTTGCTCGTAAACAAACAAACAGGTTCCTGTTGCTTTCTGACGCATAATGAGGTTATCACAAGATTCCTGTTGATCCCATGGAAGTCCCCACCTATGTTTAATTTAAGCCTGGATATGAATAATTAATCCCAAGCCGAGAGGATCCGGTGTGAAACATCATGAGTCGACTTTATGACACTTTGAACTGCGGGGGAAGACTTGGGATTGCGGGCTGCAGCGCAGTGTGGGATCATGTGGTGGTTCTGCCTTTAGTCTGCTGGGAGTGTGGCCACTGTGATGTACAGCTGCTTGCATTTCAAAGCAGAGGGAGGGTGAAGTAATTATTAAGTAACCATGGTGAGATTAATGTCACACGGACTGTGCGTATGTGGGTGTGTGCGCACATCACATTATGAAATATTATGGTGTTGAGTTGATAATAAAGTGGCCACTGGGTTCATCCAGCAGCAACTAAGAGATCCAAGTCCACTTGGAGGTCAGACCAAGTACTATAACAGGAAGAAGCCTTCCATGAGTGTTATATAGAGGGCTTTGCTGTGGCTTTTAACTAGGGCTGAGCAATATGGGGAAAAAAAAAGTTATCACAATACCATTTTTTATATCACAATAAAAATTTAATGATTATAACGGTAAAACTTGACTACCATTCTGAGTAATATATGACTTACTGTTAAACTGAGAATCAATTCACTGTTCATGTCTACCCTGAATTGATTCAGTAAATTCATGTGTTCTTTGTAATGAGTTTTTGATTGTGTCTCACCAAGTAAAGTCACAGCATGATTAAATCTTTGTTTATAATTAATTCAGACTTATTATTGCACTTACAAGTAGCAGCAGCAACAACAAGAGTAAAGCAGACCTAGTTGGCATTAGATAGCCATCATCAGTTTAAAGAAAAGAACTGATTTTTTGACAATGTTTAACCACATGATCTTATGAAAGTAAAGGGATCTATCCTGGCTCAGGGTTTGTAGCGTGGAGCAATCAAACATACATTAAAGCCTGGCTGAAGATTACAGGTAATCAGTTTTAGTAGCGTGTCCTCCAGATTCATGATGTGTTTATTTCTAAAGTTGCTTTAAAAAAGAAAATACAGGGAGGAAACACAGTTTGTCCCATTAAAATGCATCTCCACCTACTGCTTATGTAATTGCTGCATCCTAAGGAACTCTGTACATAGTCTGTTAGCTTAATGCCAGTAAATTACTATTTACATGCTAACTAGATTAGCCTTTCAATTGTTATTGGGGTAAACTTTATTTTTACTATAAGAGACCCAACAAAATCAGTACTCATACTGGCTGAGATGACCCTGTTATGGTCCTGCTTTGAGCTGATGGCTCTGAGATTTCTTCTCAGTCATTGTCTCATATATTAACATTTTTCATTCTGCATTAAGAATCGTCAAGACAGCCTTTGACCCAATTCCTGCAACCTGACAGGCTGTGCTTGATTTTCTTCTTTTTCCCTTCTTGTATTCAAAGTTTAAATATAAACAAAAAAAAAATAAAAAACTCAAAGGGAGGAAAATTGTTTCATAGCATTTGCAGCAGCTCTACTCTTGATAATTGTACCAAAACATAATGGTGAGGTTTTTCTAACCTGAACAGATCACTTCCATTATAAGTAACAAAGATGCCTTTGGAGGAGGAGACAGGTGCATACTCGTGTCAGAAAAGCAGCGAGACATTGTCAAGACAATGACAGGGAGGCTGTGCCGATCATAAGTGTGGTTGGGTGCTGACGAGCCAAAATTTGCAAGATTAAGTAGTGACATTCGTCTGTATCATAATAAAGTATGATTGATTTATGAGCTTGAGACGACTGAATTACAAGTTGGATTTGCAACAGAAGCATGTTCGGACAAACTTTGGTAAAGAAAAAGGACTAACAGACAATATTGTTAGGAAACTGGGGGCCTTAAGTTTCTTCTTCAGTTTGATTGTTGTTCCCTTACCCCTTAAATGTTAAAAATGTCATCAAATCAAAAAGAGCATACACGGCCTCCATTGACCTTGACTAGATTATTTTGAGATTCTCTTGGTGCGTGTGTGCGCGTGTGCGCGCGTGCGCGCGTGTGTGTCCTTGGCTCCTGATTGTCCTGAATCTGTTAACAACAGCTTCATCCCTCACCCCCAGGCGTGTTTTTGTCATGTCTTAATAATCCCACACACACACATTTAGAGCTTGGTTTTGATGGATGAGCAAATCTGAACAAGGGTCACTGGGTTTGTCTGCAGGCTCTGTACTGTATCAAATGTAGCTGTGATTAAACATTAAGAGCTGTTTTCTATCGCTCACTCTCTCTCTCTGTTGCTTTCTTTCGTCCTCTGTCTTCTTCTCTCACTCTTCTTTCACTCTTCTCTCCTTCTCTCTTTTTTACCCTCTCGCTCCCTCGCTCCCCAAATACGTCTTGGCTAATTCATCACCCAGCCAAAAGCCTATTTTAGCACCCGCCATGTGTATTCTGGGATCCTCGCACAGCTTGGAGAGACAGATGAAAGGAGAGAGAGTGGACGAGAGGTCCATCCCCGAGGACGAGAGTGGCTATTGTTTAAGATTCTGTAGACCTGCTGTTATCTTAACCTCTGTCTTTTGCTTCCTTTATTCCTTTATACTCGTCCGACTTGCTAACTTTCACTTCTGCTCTCATATTCGCTGTCCTTTACTGTTCCTCTTAATGTCATGTTCCTCTCATTGTGTGTCAGGTTTACTGTTCAACAGTGGGAATTTTAATCAACAGGAGGCTCAGTTTGAGACCAGGCACTTCCATCCGTGGTTGATTTGTTGTTGCTTTCAGGATTAAGCATAGTACAGTTCATCCAGAACAGAAAAACGAGTGTTGAAATTTTAGAATAGTTTTCAATAATACTTAAATCACTTTAAATGCTTAAATGTAACCATGTTACCAGCTCAGGCTTAGACATTAACCTGCAAGAGGACCAAAGGCTGGTGGTGCTGGCTCTGCTGGTGTTAGCTACTGTTAGCTACACGAGCATGACTCTGCATGGTATTACAGCTTTGTCTTCTTTTAAGTCCTTCCTTCCTCTGACAATGGTTTTTACTGCTCCGCTTACTTCAGTGTATTTATACTGTTTGACCTCTTGGCCCTGGTGTGATGAAAATAATCATATTGACCAGGTTTGTGGGTCCAACTCCAAGAAATTTGACTTTGTGCAATTTCAATTTGTTCATCGTGCTTACAAGTTTTTTAAAGTAATTTTTTTTTAGTTGTACTTACGCAATAGATTGATTTGTTTTTTCGACATCATGTAATCCAGTATTTAGCTGTGCATGGACTTTTTTCAGAGTATTTTCATACCTTTAGACAAGTTGGTCAGCAAGTTGATCTCTGGTATTGGCTGAGATTTTCTTAATCTGCAATCCTAACAGATGGTTGAATTCATCTTAATTTGTACAGAACTTTTCATAAAATAAGATGTAGCATTAAATACTTTACATGAACAGAAAATCATGAGAATCATTTAAAACCCTGAATTATCAAAGGTCTAAGATAAGCAGGCAACAGATAAAAAGAGTTAATAAAACAATAGTGATCGAAAAAAAAACATTATCACAAATAAAAATAATCAAAAATATAATAATGATAAAAAATAATACATAAAATTTAAAGAGCACATAATGACCTGAGGAGGCAAGGAAACTGTTAAATTGTGTGTTTTCAAGTGAGTCTGTTGCAACAGCCTGTAAAGGTACATAAATGCACTTGAAGGTACAAAATAGTTACACTAAGGATACATAAATGTGTATGTACACATATATATAAACAAAACAAAACCTAAACAGCAAAGATGCTGAAATGTTTTTTGTTTTTTTTTTTGGTATTTTGCTGCACATTAAAAGCCCTATTGTGGCAACAGCTGCAAATTTTCAGTCAATAAAACATACATCATCATTTTGTCTAAAGTTCTTTATAACAGAGGGGAAAGATATAAGTTTAGAATTCAAAAGGAATACATCCATGAGAATATGATGTGAAGTAAAAAAAAGAGGACCCTTTTATTACATAACCTCCATTCCTGGAAACAATAAGAGTCTGACTTAGAGCTGCACTCACTGTCACAATCACTTTTTTTTCTCTGAACCAACCACAGATGTTGGAAAATAAGTTTTAAAAACCATGTTCCACTACTGAATTGAACTGACTTTAAGACCTTCCAGCTTTGCATAGAGAACTTTAACTTAAGAATTCATTAAGCACTTGGCAGAAAGCAGCCATACTTCTCACTGTCCCATTACATTCTGCTGTAAGGACTCCCTCCACAGCCTTTCTGAGTGTAAATTGTAACCTGATTTATGATCGACTATATCAGGAAATAGAAATAATCAGTGAGATGACATTTAGACTAGCATTCATTTGCACTCCAGGGGGTACGTAGGCTTTACACTCAGAATAAAAAATGTAACCATTATCAAAATGTCTGGTTGGTTCGTGTTTGGTTATCACAATTAATTATCCATCAAAAGTTGAGTCTTCAGAATTAATGACAAATTCAGTGCAACTGGTGTTTTGATTATAAGAGTGTCTCTGCTACATGGTGACTTTCAGGTGAATGTGCCAGTGGTTGTCATGGTTATAACAGCTACTTATCTCATTTGGTTTCCATTACAAAAAGATGATATCAACTACTGATATTCTGTACTCAGTTCCACTTTGAATTGGAGGGCTGGGCTATTATGGCAAAAATCGTAATCAGGAACATTCACACTGATATTGAGATCACAATTACTACACGCAGTGGCTCATAGTTTGAAATCTGCACCACATGCTTTTACAGAGTCTCAAGATTCTTATTTAAAACTTTATTAATGCGTGTGTTTGTTATGATATTGACCAATGTCTCTGTTTAGCCTGGTAGTTGCAAACTGCTTCGTGCTCATGCACCCTTGTAACTGCTGTAACCTCTCCCTGGTCATGCTTTACTCTGTCCCTTAGCTTTTCAGACACTCACAGACACACATGCAGATCTGCCACCTCTGCCCCCCTGTCCCGCTGCGTAATCCTAGAGTTTGCACATCAATCTGAGCTCTTCGTGATAAACTTTAAGTGAGAGCAGTTTGAAGGGAGGGGCTGAGCATGCTATGCTGTAGAGGCAGAAAGTGGGAGTGTGCTTTATGCATCTTAGCAGTATATAGATCATTAAATCTCAATTATCATACTTTCAGGATTCCATTGCCCAGCTGAAATTGTAATCACAATTGAAATTGAAGGAATCGCTCAGCCCCTTAGTCATGCTTGTGTTTTACAATTACAGACAATGGAAACAGAAATTCATGTTCACAATACAGCTGTCTTCATCTACCAAATAATTATGCTGTTAGCAAACCAAAGGGATTTTCACCCTGATGTTTGTGTCCAGTTTGATCCTGGGAAGTAGTTTTCTGGCTTGCTTATTTTGATTTAGGTCTCATACATCATGGTCTTGGGAACTTTTTGTTTTTTGGCTTATTCAAGGACACTGGTCTTTTTGTTAATAGCTGATGGTCTACACATCCAGAGATAATGCAGCCATAAGAACCAAGAAACATTTTCAATCTTTGTGGTAAGGCTCTCTTTTCAGTTGACTGTATCAATATGGCCTCTGAACATAATTTTGTCTGAAAAGGCGATGTGATATCAGACTGTGGCCAATCAAGATTCACTCAAAACAGAAACTCAAATGTGCAAGTTTATCTTACTACATTTATAGGAAGTCGAACTAGGATAACGCCAATCACAACCAGCATGCTCCTTTCCTGAGTTTCTCTGGGTGGCACTTGTTGGCAGGTGATGACACAGTCTAAGATGGGATTGAGCTCTCCTGCAGCAATTAGCCTGCAGGGCCCTTCTGCTCCCCGGACCAATGCAAATCCAATCACAGTGCTATTTACCTGCACTTAGCGGGGCCGCAGGAACCTACCACGCTTTTAATTACTTCTATCAGATTAATCACACTCCCAGATGCCTCTGAATGAAATGGAACAATCTGTGTGACTGTGTATGTGTGTTTGTCTGTCTTTCTGTAGGCGTATGTGTGAGTGAGCTAGTCTGGGAGAAGCTTATTGTAGTGGAGATCAGAAAAGCCCTTTCTATTGAAAAGACAAATATGCTGGGGATATTAATCTTCTCACTGCAAAGATAATGAGTGAAACTGTGGCCTTATCTGCAGCCTGCTCTTCACTCACAGAACGCACTGTTTAATATGCAGTCTGACAGCTTTTCAGATCTAGGAGACTAGAGGCTCCCAGAAGTTCATCAAAATGTCTAGGTTGTCCAAGTTGTCCTGATGTCAGACTAAGTGACACACTGCTGTTTTTTTCAACTGAAGCAGATCCGTTGGAGCATATATGAGACATCTGAAAGCAGTGTAATCATCTTAAGGTTCTTTCACACCGGGAGCATTTTTTTCATGCGATTATTTTGGACATTAATATTTTTTTTCAAACCCGTATCCTGTCAATACAAGCGTTCACATCAGGGACGTTTTCCCGTCCTGCGATATTGCGGCATTTATTTTTTCATAACACGGTCGAATTTTCTAAAGTTTCGCATACCGTGTGTCCACCTCCGACCAATCAGATTTCGTGTTGTTGCAACATCAGATTCACCGTGATATCCAACATGGCCGACCGGCTGATTGTTTACGTGTCGGAGAACAGAGTGCTTTTTGATAAAAAACACAAATATTACAAAGATAACGACCTGAAGGACAACTTGTGGAGAGTGATAGCATCGGATTTCTCATATGACGATGGTTTGTGTGCTTTAACAGTTTGCTAAACGTCTTTGTTTTAACTTTCATCTGTGCTAAGTATCTTTAGCTCGTAAGCTAATCTGTTCAGATACAACATACCATATGCATTTTCACTGTCTCAAACTCAATAGCGTTGCTGTCACAGCACCATTGGGTCTAGGTTGTTACCTTACGTTTATGGATTATAGTTTATTGTGCTTGTCTACATGCTATCATGACAGACAGCCATCTCAACACTAGTGTCTAATCAGAACTGAAAAACAGTCAGTCTGGTGTTGTGTTTTCTGTTTTTAGTAACTGTTGCATATGGTAGCTCTTATTATTTTTAAAAGGAGTATCAATTCGCCATCACTTGAAGTTGAAGTAGACTCCATTTTTGTCTTCTCCCTTCCACCGGGACACGTCTTTTTTTCCCCCACTTGATGTGTATAGTCAGGTGCGTCAAAATTCGCCTCTGAATATTTCATAATTTCTCGTTCAAGGTGTGAAAGGACCTTTAGTCCAGGTTTTAGTGTTGTTGTAGTGGTCAAATCTCTACCTGTTGAGCTGTTGAGGTGTCCCAGACAACCAGCCAACTCTGATCCTGTTAAAGCGAAGCCTTTAACTGAACCTGTACAGAACATGTTCTGTCCTGACCACCTTTTAATCATGTTGAAAAGAGATGACTTTTATGTCCTGCTCATCTTATCCCCTTCTGGTGCACTCACAGAAAATCCACCCAAGTCTTCCCGGGCCCATTTTTGGACAATTCAGTCAAATACAATCAGATTACATAACTCCTGTCTGAAGTTATTCCTGCTTTTTAAGAGACAGTTTGTGCTGAAACTCTGTGTCTCTGTGTGTGGATTTCCTCTGATCTCTACACATAAAACATTTCCACCGTGATAATCTTCTTCTCTCTCTCACACACACGCTCACTCACACACTTTCTGTCGCTGCTCAGTAGCTCAGACACGATTCAGTCTGAGAAAAAAAGAAAAAAAAATGTATAAAGAGATGGAGAAAACCTGTTCAGATCCTGGACTTGGGTGTTTCCTGCATCATGTTTCTGATCGACACAGGGGACATGACACTTATATAATACCTTTTCACGCTGTGACATATGTGACACCACGGTGACATCATGTGGGTTATTGTATGTGACATGTATACTGGGGCAGTCGCTCATTCAAAGAGACATGGGCCCGCTGAAGGCCAGAGAGGAAGAGGAGCTTTCGTTCACTTGTCTGCAGGAAAGGTCAATAAAGTCAAACAAAAATAGAAACAGCAGCAGAATAAAAATAACTCTGTATCTACATTGGTCTCTAAATGTTAGTGTTGACTTCACATGCTGCCTTAACTTTGCTGGAAAAATGTTTTTTTTTTTTTACTGTTAAAGCTACCCCATTATCTTCAGCACTTCCTCTGTGATTTTACACAGACTTTGACATGATTTACCCCTCACATCGATCAAAAAAACTGACTTCTTAGAATTAAAATTTTTTAAATGTTGTTTTAGATATTAGAGGATAATCTTTGAACTTCAAACGGTTCGATTCAAAATCAATTCTTGATTCACATCAATTCATAATTGTCTTTTTGTTAAACTGGTGGATATTTGAGAATTTATTTCAGTCCGCTGTGATTTATTGCTTAAGGAAAAATGTGTTTGACTTTATGCAGCTTTTATATTAGATATTTGTCCTCACATGATTGCAATTAAATTTGCAATTAAAAATGTAATCAACTCTGTTAAAAAACAGAGCTAAAACTGAGACAAATAGTAACATTTTTTTTTTCCAATTGCACAATTAAAGCTTTTTTATTCCCTCACTGTTTTCAGTGACTTCAGTTATGACAAAAAAAAGTTCCGATTTTTCATAGTATAAAATATACTTAAACATATAATGACACAATTAAAAAAATGCGTTCAAACATTCTACATATGATTTTGAATTGCTCTTACAATAATGCCTTACAGGACATTGACTGACGCGGGTTTATCAAATCAAACAATGGATCTTGAAATCCGTTTTGCCCCTTCAGACTTAGGATCTAACAAAGTTCAACTTTTTATTATTTACATATTAGCATCATGATATTGTTATTATTACAAACTTTAAGCTCCCATACAAAGTTTTTTTATATTTTAGGAATAGACTGAAATTTGAATTGATGCCTTTGACTGATATCCAGAATATCGAGGGAAAGATCTGCAATTTGTATAAGGTCATGTTTAACATTGGAAACCAGTGCAAGTGGGTAGGAGTGAGTCGGTGAAGAAAAGGCCTGTTTTTCATGCCCTTTAAAAACGCACCTTTTTTAAATTTAAAAATTACTTGAAAAGATATGCATGACTGTCAAAGGTCAGCAACAGGAGTTTTGTTTTGTTCAAGACCCCTCTAAGAGAAGATACGCAAAGGTTGCTTTGTGTACAGGGGGCCTTTAAGTTGACAATAAGCTGAAATTTCTTTCCAGGTGCTTCAGACCAGATTATTGAAAGAAAATCAACTATAAATAGGTTTCTTTTATGGATGCATACTACCAAGGATAGCTATAGTAACACCTCTATGTGACTTGGTATTTACAGTGAAACTGAGACCCTCCAGAAACAGTAAATAGGCAGCTATGAACCACAGTAGACCTTCTTAAGTAAACGCTGATGATGTTCCTGGTGTGTGAATCGTATGTTTTTTTTTTCTTCTGCCTGTTCTTCTGAGGGATTTGCATGTCTGACCTCAATTATCAGTGTTTATTTTGCAGATGTATCTCAGGGGGATGCAAGTTTTGCTTCAATTTTGATCAGAAGAATACATACATGGTTGCTTCTCAAGTTGCTAATTGGACTGTGAACACTGAAGTGCACAGAAAACAATGTCTGGGCTAGAATCACTCACTCATTCATGGAGAAGTTTCCCTTTTGTTCTAGAGACATTTGTGATTATCAAATGATGGGGACTGGACTGCAGGATTAAGCTGAAGGTTGTGTTTGATATCATTTTTGTGCAACATCAAAACCAGATTGATGACAGCGAATTTTGAACACAGCTGAGTTCAGATACATCTCGACAGGAGGGGCAGGGATAGTTTCCAACCAGAACCTCCTCTGTGTGAGCCCTCTTTCCTCTTCCCTGGGCAAAGAGCCCCCCCTGAGCCCCCCTGCCTGGGTCACGTTCTCAGATAGAAAGAGAGACGAGACAGTGAGATGACAGCCCCCTTACACACTCTCAGCGGGGCTAGCGTCTGATAGTGTCAGCTAATGAGACTTTTAATGAGCTGTCACATTCATTGAGTAACAATTAAAAAGCCTCTGACAGGCTGAGTGTGGATTGAACTTTTATTTCAGTAACTTTTCAACCCTTATTCAAATTATGACCTGAAATTACGCACATGAACAAAAACACTATAAATAACTGAATTTATGTAACCCCTCAGGAGACTCTTGGACATCATCTGCAGAGACACGCTGTATTTCTTTAACACACAAGGGACTATTGTCATCCTAACCACTCTGAGTCACATTGATTTATTGATGGGCCATCAATGGCAAGACTGAGCTGCTATGAGAGAGGGAGTGGGGTGTGCAGTTCACAGAAGTGTGTCTTACTCTGCTCTTGCTCTAAACTATTGAGTGGATGTAGCTGAGCCTTCACAGACAGCAGGACTCTGAATCTCAGTTGGCATTGTGACAGTCGGGATTTGCAACAGCGCATTGACTGCTTAAAAATCTGGAAAAGTAAACTCAGTGTGAGGAGGTGCTGCTTGCTGACAGCAGGAACTCTTGATATTGTGGCAGAAAAATTCACATCTACAAATAAGGGGGGAAAAAATCAGTAAAGGTTTGAAGTCTAAGCTGGAGCCTGAAACTTGGAAATAACTTGAAAGATCTGTATGAGAGGGTTTGGGAAAATGTGATTGATGTGCTAAATACAGTTATTTTAATTTGAATCCTCCTTTCTTCTTTATCTAAATTAGTTTGATATGTCTCTAGGTCTGAGTAACCCTGAAACTAATTATGAAGAACACGAAGGTGTTACAGCATGAATGTAATTTCTATCAAAATGGTGACACTGCAGTGATTGAAGCGTATACCTCATATATTTAGTAAAGCTCTAGAAGTCCAAATTCAGGGGCTGCAGAAAGGTTCCTGGGCTGAGAAGAAGCCTTTGTGCGTAAAGTTTGCATGTACTCCCCCAGTACATGTGCGGGTTGCTTCAAGGTATGATATTACCAACCATATAATCCAGGTATGCTTGCCTGACTATGAGAAGTTTGATTTATGGTGTGTTTAGTTAACCCGGAAGTCAGATGTCCGAGCTGGGAATTACGTCACACCTGAGTTACCAGCGTAAGTCGGAAGAAAGCAAAAGCGGAGGTGGAAACAAGATGGCTACATCTATGAAAGTTATTTAAGCGCCTTGTTGGCCTTGTCCAAATATTAGCAAGGACAAGGCAAGCGCTAAAATAACTTTCGGAGATGTAGCCATCTTGTTTCCACCTCCGCTTTTGCTTTTTTACAGTACGTATCGTAGATGGGATGTTGTTCAGTTTTTGGATCCAGAAATTAGAGATAAAGTTGTTTGTGTTTTGTGTTTAGCCTCACCACATGAGGCGTGTGATTTCACCACAAAGCCAAGCCAACATGCGGACTATTTCTGTGTTCAAGCATCCTGAGATTAATTCTATGTGTTGAATAACAATATTTACCAGCCAGGGACTACCAGTGAGATGAAAATCAAAGTATAAAGTGTGATGGATTAATATAATACATCCCCTGATAGTGTCTGTGATGCTCTTGGGGAACTATTCTTTTTATCTCCTCCTCCTCCTTTTTTCAGCTCTTCAGCTTTGAACTAGCTCTAGTTCAGCACGACTGTGAAACTGAGTTCTTCTACAGTGAAGTTCACACACAGCTGCAAAGTGAGACACACAGGATTCTCACAGTAACTCTAATAGTCAGAGGACACACCCTGACATGTAGGTAGGCTTTCACGTCATAATTAAAGGATATCTCAAATTGTTGTTGAGGATTTGTGGTTTATCTGATTGGTGGTGAATGATTAACTTTCAGCGGATCAGCTGGTGAAGTTTTGGACTTACAGTTGGATATCAGGTGAGCTTCAGGCTCTGAAAGTAAAGTTTGACTCACCCAGACATCTCCATGTTAGGTAAACACTGCCCCTGCTCCCGCTGTGACACAACACCATGAAGCTTGTTTTTCTTTTGTCTTTGCCTTTTTTGTGCGTTGTACTTTAAATTAAAATTTTAATAGTGACACACCATTTTTTTTATTTGGATCTTTAAGTTTGTTGTCTGCTCACTGACACATACATAGAAAAAGAAGAGAAGAATGGGGACAAGTGGAGTCAATTGTTACTTGATTACGAATTGATGCCATCAGTAATTTCTTAATTTGCTAAATGATATTTCTAAACTGCATCACAGGCCCTGTTAATGCAACTGTAAGTTTAAGCTCCTGTAAGTAACTTTCGGTTTGTGTCGATGTTGGCACCCCCTGTGGATAAAGTCTCTCACCCCATAGCTGATTTTATCCTCTATACACATTAATAGAAGGATTGTTTTTTCAGCAAAGGTGTCATCCTGCTTACTTTTCACATGCAAATGTCTCCCCTTATTGTCAAAGATATTGGCTGTAGAAAGTTTGAGGAAAGGCCGTGTCTCTGGAGTGGAGTTCTTCCCATCCTTTGACATCAGCCCCACTACAGCAGTTATAGACATTTAAAAGGACTTTACTAAAATGTTCAGCCTCATCTGTCACGGTCCAGTTTGCTTTTGTCAGTCATCAGGAGGCATTATTATGAGTAGAGGCTGACAGATAGCAACAGCTGATGCTGACAATAAGAGAGCAGGTTTGCCAATGGTGTTACATAATGCTGATATGTCAGGATTTGTTTGTTTGTTTTTTCTTTATAAGAAACACAGTGGTGAGCATGAGTGAAAATTTTATTAGATTAATTAGATGAAAAAGAGACTTGTGGATTTCTATCCTTCCAACTTCAATTATTAAAAAGGTGGAAAAAAGTTAAATAATGTGGTTAAAACTGTATATTAAGTGCAGTATAAATCTAATATTTCAAATACAGTCAGATGTCATTTATGTAGTTACCTAAGCCATAAACATATAGTAAATTAATTATCATTGGCTGGTTAAAAAACACCAACACATTGGGTGATGCTATGGATTGCAAAGCATGGCTGATATTTCTGTGCAAAAGCAATGCTACACCGTATTATTCCATGTATCATAACAGAATTTACACTAAACATAAGCCAGTGACTGTTTTTGATTTGATTTGCTGTCACTGGGAATTAGAAAAACGGCTGTTCTAAAGATCTTTACAATACCGACCTCATGAGAGCCTTTATCACAACCCTGCTCTTTTATCTGACTTACTCTTCCAGGTCCATCCTGGACTTTGAAAAAGTCTGAACGAGTGTCCGCTTCATGAGGGGCCTTTTTAATATTAAACATGTTGCTCAGCCCTTGACAGTGATTAATGCAAAATCTTTGAAAGCAAAATGTGATGCGTCCCTGTTCTCGCTGCAATTGTATCTAAAATAGCCAGCGTGTAAATGTGCATGCAGACTTTGTATGAATAGAAACCTAACATATACATTCAAACCGTTTCCATCTATGGTTAAGTCTGAGTTTTCCTCTCCATCTCTAGTCAAAGCATGAGTCCAAGTACAAACACGAGTCACCACATTTTGAGTTGAGTCACGAATCCTGAAATCTGGACGAAACTTGACCATGAGCCCTGGTGACACATCACTGTATACTTGTGTGTAATTGTTGCTCATTGAGTGACCTGACCTGCAAATTATGTCCAGTATTATCTCTTACACCAGAAACTCTTTAATCACCACAGAGACTGCAGTACAAAGCTGATTCAATGATTAATAACTTAATGCATGTAAATTGATGTATGTCTATGTATTTTTAATGAATGTATTGTATATTAATGCATACAAAAGAGTAACCTACATAGTGTTTGTCCTGTGATGAGGAGCCATGGATGCTGGCATCACGTTTCACATGTTGTAGGACCCCTTAGTGAGAATCACGTGCTCGTGGCCTGATTCTGTTCTCTCTGGGGACAAGGCTGTGGCTAGCACTCACTAGTGTGGGTGCACAAACACGTGCACACACATACTGGCACAAAATTATACAATACTTTAATATATATATACAGTATACTCTACATAGTTTGCATAGAAAAACAGCCTGTCCAGTGGATATACAAAGACTTCAATGGATCCTCATGGGTTGGGAATATGCACACACATATGTACTCACATGCACACTCGGAAACGCACACGCCTGCCAAGGGACACTAATGAAGACAAAGTAGCTAATTAGACATGACAGTAAGGAGCGATGGGCGGCCGCGGTGTGTGACGTTATGGGGTCGGTTTGAACCTATAGACTCGGGCCGATATGTGATTCTGTGTTAATGAGAGGGGGATGGATGATTGTAGTGAAGAGAAATATTTCAAGAAGTGGTCCATTCCAGCTTCCCAAGTGTCCAAGATTCCCCTGACGTATTTCTTTATATAGATACAGTATATACACAGACACACACATCAAACACATCTCACACACACACACACACAGCGATTGCATGTAAGAGGTTTCCTGCAGGTACAGCACATCTGTATCCATGCTGCCTGGAATCTGGAGGGATTACAGCTGTGCAGCAGTACTGTGTGTGCATTCAGCTCATATTTAGTTACATCTTTATGTCTTTAATGTTAATTTATGTTGTGCTGGTTAACATTTTGTATTTGTAGAAATCACATGACTTTATGGGATAGAAAAAAAACAGAAAATGACCCACTCTCATAGTCTTTAAGCACCTTTTCAGCTTATTGTTTTGGTTTCATGGCTTAAAACTCTGTCTTACGTGGATTCACAGCTCTTATCAGTTTCCAGTTATAGTCCCTCTATTACAGTTGTGACCCTTCGCTGCATGTCCTCCTTACTCACTTTGTTGCAAAAAATAAACAAAAAAACTGGCTGTTTGAGATTATCTTAGCTCAATGAATTCAATAAATATGCTTTAGGTCACCTATATCTCTTAAAATACAAAATAAAAAGCACTGCACAGAAAAGTAATCAGTGGTGCATTTTTAATGGATTGAAAGCAAAGGAAGTCAAATGTATGAGTTAATGAATGATATTACTATAATCAAAAATGGTACAACAAAAGCTTTCCCATACTCTCTGTTCTTATCTATGAGAGCATGTAATGACAAAGACCCAAACAGACTAATTTAATTTATTCAAAGCCCAAATACAGCAAATGATGGAAATCAAGTAGCTAAATTGTTTGTAGCCACCTTATAAGCAGGATGTATTGGGAGCAAGTGGGTTAGTGAAACAGAATCCCAGCAGGATAAGAGAGGACTTGAGGGATTTATTTTTTAATTTAATGTACTTTTTCTTTTGATAAACACCTGTCCTCTCTTAAATGTTCCTCATAGTACTGATAACATGTTACATATCTTA
This sequence comes from Xyrichtys novacula, assembly GCA_962446985.1. Classification (NCBI taxonomy): domain Eukaryota; kingdom Metazoa; phylum Chordata; class Actinopteri; order Labriformes; family Labridae; genus Xyrichtys; species Xyrichtys novacula. The sequence continues at coordinate 15,337,195 of OY660874.1, read as the reverse complement.
TTTTTTCTTAACTCCAATTTGAAAAAAAAAAAAAAAAAAAAAACTTTAAGTTGATGTGAGACTTGTGACCTATGCTGTTCCATCATCAAAACTTTGACCAAAACTGAACAACTTGACCTGCCAGTAGGACTGGACAACAGGACCTGGGGCCTCATGTATCAACGCTTGCGGCGCAAGAAAACCTTGCGTACGCCAAAATCGGCGCACACGTCCAGATTTATCATCGCGAAACGAGCGTCGGTTCCAGCGCTAATCAACGCAAAGTCAGGAGGTGGTGTAGAAATTGGCGTTGAGCTGGATATTTGCGTTGACTGTGATTCGCACTTTGGCGACGCTGTGTGGCGGTGTTTGGTGACTCACTATGTGACCAGCGTGCACCACATCCCCGTGGCCGGGCAGCACGTCGCCCCACATGACGAACCAGCAGCAGACGGAGGGATGCGAGCTGATCCCTGCCGGGCCGCCGTCCTCGCGCGGGAGAATCTCATCGCCACAGTGTGAATGGGTAAGAAGTGAATACACAGTTCAATGAGCCAAATTAATTTATTTTCTCCACCAGACGCTCGTTGATCCCCGCGATCCCCCTGATGATTTCTTCCTGCGATTGCAGGACCCCCTCCGCGAGGACCCTTCCACTGCGTCCGGGTGGTCCAGCGGAAGCGCCGCGGCTGGTGGACGCTCCACCGCTTGTCGGCGCGCTGGTGCTGATGCTGGTGCTGGGGCCGGGGGCCGGGGTGGCCCGAATGCCGCTGGTCCTGGCCGACGACTCCGAGCCGGCGGACGGGCTGCCGCGGGCCAGGGTTCCGCAAGCCGGCGACACGGCCGACACATTAATTTCTGTGACACAATAAAAATATTAGTTCATTTCAATTCCTGCTTCTGTGTATCTGTTGCGTTTACATCTCTCTCCACGGTATCATAGGTAATGTAATCCAGTATTTCGAGGTCAGTTATGCACATAACAGTTGTTTATTGCATAAAAAGTTATCGGAAAATGAAGTTAAGGGCGAAGTATTAATCACGTCTAAAAATAGACTGAATCCCGACGTTGAAATGAAGTATAAACTTAGACTAGACGTCTAATATACGTCTTTTGCTCAGTGGGATGACAAAGCATGTGGACATTTGTGTGACACGCCACTTACCCTATAATAATAATCGCCACCACCCGCTGCTCAAACGGTGTGAGGGTCTCCTCCCCCGGACCCCCACCTGTCTGGCCGGTACTCCTCCGGAGGGCAGCTGTACGCCGCTTGACCTCCACCTTGAGGTCCGACCACTGTTTTTTAATCTCCGCGGGGGTGCGTGTCTCGGAACCCACCGCATTCACCCTCTCGCAAACTTTCTCCCACTCCAAGCGTTTTTGTTTTGCACTGACGCCACTGGACAGGCTGCCAAACAAAACACGCTGTCGCTCCTCCACCTCCGCCACCAGCACCTCCACCTCGCACGCCGTAAATGTAGTTTTTCTTGTCATTTTGTCTGCGTGCGAGGACAGGGAGACCCTATTTAAATAAATCTGCATATTTATAGGAGGGCGTAACGAGGACGGGCCCAGTCACTCCGACATCTGCGCTCAATTCCACGCTGATTGGGATTTATCAAGGAAACACACGTGGATTTCGGCGCCCGCACACATTGATACATACGGATTTTTTTCAGCGTGACGGACCTTGCGTGCGCTCGTTTCTGGTATGAGTTCCACGCAAGTGTTGATACATGAGGCCCCTGGTGAGCAGAAGAACCAGGAGTCTTCTTGGGGTTCTCACATTCAAGGGGCTTTACTCCTAAAACTTGACTTATTTGACATACATGGCCTCACTTAGTGCGCTACTTCCAGCCAATTTTCTAGCCATTCAACACTGAAACAATGTTCCATTAGCTGACTTGTTATTCCAGACAGTGGTCATTATGAACCTGTCCTTTGGGAAGCAAGTAAAAGACCTGATTCTAGTAGACCTACAACTATCCACAAACAGCTATGAACACTTTTTTTTCCCTCCTGTGTTTAGATTAATAAAATGTAATGTTCCAATCCAACAAATGCGTCTAGATTTTTTCATGATCAGTATTGTGTTGGCTCCCATTTTCCTCCATAAGTTTGAGCTTGCTATAAAAAGCCTGTGGCTGTGATATGATTGTGTGTTACCTGAGTGGATGACGCACATTCACGCCACATCTCATAGCATGTGCTCGTCATTATTGTGTGTGTCTGTGTGCATGTGTGTGTGTTACTCAGTGTTATGTCATGCGCCTCAGTGCGTCTTAAGTGTTACGTCATGTCGCCATGGCAACCACGGCATCGATGATGCATTCTGCTTCACTGGAGCAGCGGCAGCCTAAAGCACTCAACAAGGACTGTGATGGTGCATAAGTGTGAATGCATTCATCTCGCACTGACTCTGTGTGTGTTTGTGTGTGTGTTCTTGCTTACTTTTGCTATGTTAATTATAGAGCCTTCAGACTCCCATTATTAAGTGCTGACAACAGACGGAGAGGATTCATGTGGAGAGTGTTGACTGTGTTTCAGACTGCCAAGTTATCTGTGTCTTCCTCTAATGTCACATACTTAAACATCCTGCACACACAAACATACTCACAAACACACACGAGCACATACACAAGCACTAGCTCAGGGGTAGAGCATACAGTACAGTAAGGGGGTGAAAGGCGTCACAGCTGTACATAAGCTATGGTGATGATGTATTGTGGCAGATTTTACCCATCAGTTCTCTTTATAGAAAAAATACAGATTATGAGCAACTGCAGCTGTGATTTGTGTTCATTTTCTCTGGAAAATTCATATTTTTTAAGCTGATATAAGAGGTTCATGCGTTCCTTAATCCATCTGGCCCTGCAGATCTTATTAATACTTGTAAGATTTACTGACCTACATACAAAAGAGGTGAAGGAATTTTGGAAATACGTCTGATTTTTTTCAGCCGTGAACAAATACCACACCAGGGTTGTCAAAATAGTGAAATTTTACACCCAGACAGGGCACTGGTGAAGAACTCATTACTCATGACCTTTTATTATACCATGGTTAAATACAGTAAATTGTAGGCAGGAGGAAACCCACACACACAGTGCTGGCGGGTCAATGAATTAACACATACAATTTTGTAAAAATGCATAAAGGGAATATCCACATTTCCCCCCCAAAGCATTGGATGGACCCTGACAGGAGTATATCATCATAAAGCTAACTTGCTTGAATCTTTGTCTGTTTGTTTGTTTTTTAATTTCAATTGCACATTTTTTTTTCTCTAGAGCTGAAATGAAGCTTCGTGGTTCTCTTATAAACATCTTTCACTTTCACTATTTTTTCAGGATTCTGAGCTTTAAATTTTGAATCATCTACCGAAGTACGTATGAGGTCAATGGAAGTCAGTTTTACTAAAGGGTGCCTGTTAGGCCCTGATGTCAACTTTCATTGAACACAGTTATAATGCAGTATAAAATGACTTAAACAGGATTTAAAAAATATATTTGTATGATAAACAAGTAAGCGATCACACTCAAATCTTCAGACCATAAGCCAAAACAGAACACTAGATACAATAGAAAATGCACCAGATGGTGTGTGTGTGTGTGTGTGCTCCAGATAAAAGCACTGTTAGTAACTCTATATTTCTGTCTTGTAACACTTGTAGGTTTACAAGTGTTACAAAAAATCTGCTTTTCAAATGCATGAGGTAGAGTAAAACATATTTTTGTTCAGTAAACTGAATACAAGCAGAAACTTTTTTTTTTTTTGGTTTAAGAAATCTCTACATAGACTTAAAGTTTACATCCTTCATCCTTGTTTTTGCAGCTAAAGCCCAGAGGACAGGATGAGTTGTTTATAAAACTAAAGCTGTAACTATTTGTTGAATGACACCTGTAAGACTTCTTAGCTTGAGGATATATTTTTTGTGTGTTCACAGTTAAAGGCAACACAAGCCTCCCTGAGCTCCACTCATCACTCCAAAGTGTTTTCTCCCTGTCCCCTGCTGGTTTATTCGTCACCCTGTGATGAAGCTGTTTGCAGACTCTTACAAACACTGTGCATTCTGATAAATATAGCCAAGCTCGGTGCTATTAATAGAAGCCTCTCCAATGCTCTTTACCCAAGTCAGGGTGTGTTGCACGGTTGGGAGAGGAGATGGTCTGAGGTAGGGCGCTTGAGGATAAAGATGACTGAGTTGAAGGTATTGGCCTTGTAGTGGTCGGGTTGCTGCGAATGAATCACATACAACCATTGTGGGGGAAAAACAAGGGCACCAGCTGGGCTCAGTTGATAGAGCCATCGCCTCCTGTAAAGTGGTTACAAACCTTGTTCTACTTGTTGACAGATCAATGATTTGGTGCACCATACCCCCCCCCCACACACACACACACACACACACACACACACACACACACATGTTGCTGACCTCTTCGCCTGGTCTCGATCTCAATTGGTTATGTGGACAAAGTTTGTCCACAGCTTATGGAACTGTGGAAAAACTTTGGAAATTAATTACACAGAATATAATTTTTTCCCCCCTGCTTGCGATATTGACATGTAGTTACTGTAAAGATGAAAATATACAGGATCCATATTGAGCACGTTCCCTTTTTGCTCTGTAGAGCAGCATTTGGTATGGCATACAGGATGCGTATTTGGAGTGTGGCAGCAGCTGTAGTACAGCCCCGTTCAGCTGGGCTCACACCAGGTTGTTTTGCCTTGCTGTGGTCTATTTCCTGCTAATTTGGATATAATTGAGTGACCGTTGAGTCTCTACTATATGTGAAAGAGCAAGGTGATTTTATAGTTTCGGTTTTTGCAGGTTTACTTGTGTTTAATAAAGTAAACTGTGTTCCTTTATGCTGAGCTGTTACCTTCAGAGTTAGCAGTTAAAAGTCCTGTTGGGGTCCACATGGATCAGGGATTGACCATCGGATTGTTCTGTGTTACTGATAAATCCATAACCAGGAAGGATTTCTCATCTACACGAACTGGTACACAGTTGGGAGTTCGCATGGTGTTTAATTTTGGTGATACAGCCTTTTGGTGTGCGAAGATTGCGTAGCTTACCCGGGGGATATGCTGTTTGAGTCAAACCTCATCACAGCGTCTCTTGGCGACTCTCCCACTGAATGCGTACAAGAGAGCTTTTCGGCTTCAAATCCGTATACTGATGGAAGGTGGAACCAAGTTGTCCATAGTATAAACAGTCTATGGTTCTTACCTGGTTAAATAAAGGTTAAATTAAAAAAAATCTTCAAAAATTCTTAAATAAGTATAAAAAGAAGCTCTGTGGGTGTTTTTGTTGTAGTTTAAAAGAATGCAGTGGGACACATTCACAGAGTCAGCTGCTGTTGGATGTTGTTCCATTGAATACTTTGTCTGAATGTGTCTTTGTAGAGCCTTTCTAACTGTCCTTTTTTTCTCCTTGTCTTTCTTGGACTCTCAGGGTATCAAGTCTCCAGCTCTATAGTGGAGGAGGGGGACAGGTGGGAGAGTCGCCACCTTCTTCAAGAAATTTATGAGAATGAGTCCAAACTCTACGCTGAGCCAGAAAAAAACTGCACTGAACCAGGTAAGACGGAAATCCCCCACTGAGTAGTGGTCTATCTACGTTCTATGGATAAATGATGAACAAGTGCAGTCTGACACTATTTAGAGAGGATCCGTAAGCTGTGGTGTTCCACAGGGAAGAATACTAGGACCACTGTTGTTGTTAATAAATTGTCAAATCCCATGCTGCCTTGGGCTTTGTGTTTTCGATAGCAAATGACACTAAACCGATGCTCAAAAACAAAATATATTTGATCATTTATTATGAATGCATTTTTGTGTGTTTCAGTCTTCTTATTATCAAATTTGTGGAGCCAGGTTCCAGCAGGGTGATAGAGATGTTATGGCAGTTAAAATAATTTATGACAGCTCACTTCCACTTCCTGTCACCCTCACACACATACTCTTTGAAGACTCAGGAGATGTTGTTTCAGAGGAGCTGAAGTTAGGATGAAAACTGAACAGCTCTCCCTCTGGTGAGGAGAGGGAGAGAAAGTGAGGAGGGTGTTGACATGAAGATGAAAGCTGATGGAAAAAAAAACACAAACTTCTCCCAGGTAGAAATCCTCCCTGCTTTCCTGCCAGCATCACTGTGTGTAAGTGTATCCCAGTGTGTCTGCTCCTCTGTGTGCACCAAAAGCTCTCATGCCGTATGTTTGTTTTCTCTCTGGGCTTGTCTGTGTGAGTGTGCATGTGTGTGTGTGTCTCTGTGTGCGTTTTCCCCGTGGTGCAGAGTGCAAGAGTGTTTTCCATGTGGAATCCTGGAGCTTTACAAGGCTGACGTCCTGCCAAGCATTCTCTTGATCTCATTGTAAACAGACCGCCCCCATCTAATGCACACACATGTAAACTGGTGCACACACGCTCCACACGCCTGAAATTGAGGGATGCAACAACCCTGCAGTCTGTCTGAAGGAGTTATATTTAGACAACACACGTTAAACACTTCTTTCTGTTTAATTGCACCTTATTTCCAGAATCACTGATTACTTTAAGAGGAAGAAGTCTTGGTTTTAATAACTTGCTCCTTACGCCTCTCTCCCTCTCTGTCTCTTTTGTCCGTCATCTGTTCAGCTCTGTCATTCCCCCGGAGCGTTTACTGTCTCCTTCTTTCTTATTGTGTTTTTCTCTCTCCCTGTCTCTGATTTTTGGGGAGATACAATCCCCAGTTCAATTTCGAATCATAGAGCATCTCTGTTGTGCACAAAGCCAGAAAAGATTCTGCACACAGACCACAGAAACACAACAAAGTCTGAGCAGACACACACAGTAATGACTTTATGCATGCGGCTGATATGGTAAAATGCGCATCACCGTGCAAGCAAATGTTTAATCTAATTTGGAGATTGTTGTTCTAAAAACAAGTGAGAGTCTCAAGCGGGGTGGTTAATTGGATTTGTTTTATTTGCTTAACTTCCCGCAAGATTAGACACAAAACTGAGTGACAGTGTTGAAATAAAAGAGATTATCTTTGGGCAACAGAGACATCAACAATGCCGACTCTCTTGCCAAAAGAAAGTCAAAAATGGACAATCTAGGGGCAAGAGGAGTTTAAAACATTGGCTTTAAGTTGTTTTTACAGGGTATGAAAATCTGTTGCAGCATTTTTGTTACCTTTCACAGCAACAGTTTGTGGGAAATGGTCTGGCTCCTATTTTTAGTCGCTTTTGCTTGGCAGCCCCGCAACAATGGAGCTGTAACATGTGCTGGCAAAGTCCCCAAAATAACGTTGCTCCTTCTGCTGTGGACTCGTTCCGGCTGGGGTCTGAGATGCTCCATCTAATGAAAAAATCAGTGGGTCTGTACTGATCCAGTTGTATGTATATCATGATGCAGAATGGCTCTTATTTGTTCTCTGTAATCACCCAAGGGCCCATCAGATGAACAATACTGTTAAAGGCTTGAGTCACAAAAATGTATATTAAAACATATTACAGCAGTGCTATAAGATTAAATTATGTTGGTATCTTACATCCACTGCATCCCAGGCTTCTTATTTAGCACTTCAGGAGGGGATCCTTTCATATATATGGGGTCTTAAAGAAAGATAAGCACCATAGGTTTTAGAATTTCCTTGGTGGTTCAGCTGGCAGGTGTGGGATGATGATAGTTGGAACATAATGTTACAGGACAGAGTATGTTCTCCGCTTGTTTTTGCCACTGCCATTAATTGTTAATTCTGTCAGTAGAGAAATTATTGGAACAAAGATTAGGGGTAAATGAATTATCAGTCTTTATGGCATTTGGTTGGTTAACTGTGTGGGCCTCTGTTTCACAGATGACTGATAAAATGATCCAATTAAAAAGACTGTTATTGGCTCTGCTGCTGCCGTGTCTCTCCCTCTGGGTCTATTTTCACTTTTAACTCTGCCTCACCTGAATTGTCCCAGCCACAACACTGTCTGATTGGCTAGACGGCAGATTACCGTGTGACTCAACTTTACTGTGTAACTGGTTCACTGTCAACTCCTGTATATATCCCACATATGGTGTTGCTATGTAGGACGTAAATGCTAAACATTGGCAACGTTTCCTAGCGTGAGATAAAAAGATGTTTGCATATTCTCTAGATGGGTTTTCTGGTTCTTCTTAGTCACTTGTTATGGGAGTCGGCCTCATCCTGATTTCAGGTAATGCTGCCCTATTAAGTCAGTGCTAAAGGACATGCCTTGTCAAGACATATCTTTTGGGTCATTTTGTAGTAACAACCACAAGCTGTGTCTAACCTAATTTTAAGGAGGGACGAGTTAAAGAACTAAAAATAGATATAATTAAAGGGTCTGTTCGGTGCTTAAACTTCATGAGATTGGGTAGTAAAGGGGCTACAACTTAATCTGCCCTCCGCTGGAGTTAAGTCTAGCCAACAGCAGTGTGATAGGCGAAGAGAAGCTGTGTTTACATGGGCACAAATAATCAGAAGAAGTGCCCGATCTAAATAAAAGTGTGTCATGTAAACATGTAGATGTAAACATGTGAGATTTTGATCCCATTTGGCTCAATTGGAAAAGAATTGTACTTATTCCGATCGTGACTCTCTTACCTGACTCGATCTTCACTCTTCAGCCTTTGGTTTATTTATTTAGGCTGGTACTGGTGGTTTCATTAGTAACACTCTGGCTTAAAACACAACCGCAGGTGTCGTGTCTGCTTCTTTGGTAACACAACAAGGTCTGCATACAGCGTAATGATATCACAACTGCATGCACAGTGCAACCTTTGACAGAACAGTAAAATAAGTACGCAAGGGCGCTGTCTAGTGACAACATTCAACAGGGGGAAAACTTCTGAATTGGATGGAGTGAGCCACTACCACGATTGTTGGTTTGTTGACAGTACAACTCTTCTTCTGTGGTTGTTGTTGTGAAATTAGACAACTCTGCACATGACCAGATGCTTCTAATCTGAATAAAGCTTGGTGCATGTATACATCATGTTCGGATTATTTGACTTTGCACCCATATAAACAGTGGATTCAGATCATCTGTTTCCTCAAATTTTTAATCGAATCAAGAAATTTTGCACATGTAAGTGTGGCTAATGAGGGTGTGTTGGAGGACTGTTGGATGGATATAATCAGGTGATAAGAGCGGTGAAAAAGGAGCCAAAACAAAAGATTCTGGGCACAGGCCGTATAGGTCTGAAGTGAGGATTTTCATGAGCACAAGGATAGAATACATCCTCTTGAGCTGCAAATAATGCAAATCTATACTATATATCTGACAAAATCAAAGGTAATACATTTGTATTATAGGGCTTTATTAAACAATGTTATTTCCAGTTGCATATATGTATATCTCCATCTTTGGGCTCTCCATAAACTAGTTAGTGACGATCCAAAGATTCATCCAGTTCACTCTATGGTTGTAATGCAGATACCCATCCTGACTGATCAGTTATATTAAGTATATACAAAGAGCAACATAGAGGATTTGATCAAGTGAAAACATCAGAGTGGGTTTGACTACTTCTCCATGCAGCCGTTCACTCTGAAAACCTCTCTCACCACATCTGTGACACAGTGAGAGTCTGAGGTTAATCTCTCTCTCAGTTCTCACAGCTGCAGACGCAGAGCCGAGAAAAGTCTCCTCTAATCTGTCAGAATGAAGGTTTGAATGCAATCCTATGGTGCTGACTGTCTGCAGCACTCTGTTTGTGCTGTCATTGGTCGGATCAATGGCACTTACCGCCCTCTCTCATCAGAGCACAGACAACACAGACGTATGCGTACACACATACACACACACAGGAGAGCACATACATTATTGCTGTTTGTCTTTTTACATTGTGTTTGGCATTCCTTCAACTTTTTTTTTGATTATTTTTCTTTTATCCAAGGTCACACACACACACACACACACACACACACACACACACACACACACACACACACACACACACACACACACACACACACACACACACATTCGGCTGTGATTACACATTACAGCAATGGAGTGTGTTGGATTAGAGATAATCATGTTTACAATAACAGACTCCCTCCTCTCTGCTCATGCACCACAAACAACAACCCCTGCCTCATTACAGTGCAGTGTGTGTGTTTATTTTCCACTGGAGTGTGTGTGTGTGTGTGTGTGCTGTGGTAGCATTGACCTGTGTACGTCTTCCTCCTCTCTGACTCATATCTATTCTCATTTGATTCAATCTCACCTCATCATAAAAAGCAGGGCAGAGGGATTTGGGCTCCTGTAACGTTGACATTGTGGATCACATTTCTGTCTATCAAGTCTTCATTAATAATGAACAAGGACATGTTGTTGTATCTCTGTTGGATGAATCAGAATCATTTGATGGGATTCACTCTTGTTTTTTTGTTTCTTGACTTGATTTGTAAGAGTACTGCAATGTGAAGTAGAAGTAGAATGTACAAGTAGAATGATAGAATGGCGTTTTGTAAAATCCACTCGTTTTGTGAGACCGGCAGCTTAAAGGCGATAAACTCTGTGTTTCTTTAGCATGCGGGGAATGAGTTAACTTTTGAAGACTAATTTGATCCAATCCCTCATAAACATGACTGACATCTTGATTTTGTTTATTGACCAGTTAGAGGCTGTAGCTATCTGTGATCATCTCAAACCCAGAAATAGAAAAATGTTTTAAACAAAATTATTCAGTTCAGTTTATTCTAGTGTTAGTAGATCTGAGCTCAATTTTACCCACACTTTGTCGCTCTATTACATGTGAATACTTCATTTAGCTCTGACAGTGTTTTTTTTAAACCATGGCTTACAAAATTTGGTCTTCAAAAAGTCTTTCACAAAAAATATGTCTGCATACAGGGTCATCTTATATTTTGGTCAATATGGTAGTTTAAAAAGCTGAGTAAATTTGTAGGTGTGTCTGCAGATTTTCAGCTTTGTTTTAAATTCTACTCCGTAACACTAATGTTAAACTCTCATTGCATTTTATTTAATTAAAATGCTACTTTTTTCCCTCACTTCATCCTTTTAATATTCTTCTGTCAGCAATACTCGAGTCAGAGTTTTCTACCATTCAGAAACAAATTAAAATACAGTTGTGCTTGGCGCTAAAGGCTCTGCTTTTTTAAAGTGCTCCCTGGGTTAGCCAAGCGGCGTGCCGTGGCTTTCCAAGGAGCACACTGCAAAATCCCCCGCAAGGGTGCAAACATGCTTTTAGACTAGAGAGGGGAGGGGAGGGGAAGCTGGGGTGGCGGAGGCAAAGGTTTGCCAGTAGCAGCAGAGTTTAGGCAGCGTTGGTGTAGCAGGGGTCACTGAAAGGACAGATATGTTTAAATGGACAGCAGAATTGTAAGGGTTGACTACCATTTATGATTTGACGTTTGTTTATATTATAGATTCTGCCATGCAACGTGGCCACCAGACCACAAGAAGAAACTCAATTAAATCACCTGCCCATAAAACTATTAATATCACACAACCTCACCTGAAACTGAAATCAGTGCGTCTGGCAACAGTACAGCTAAAAAACAAGCCCTGGTGTGTTTTTTTAGTCAGGGACCCTTTTTTGAAAAGAAAAAAAAAAAAAAAACAATCGGACCAATATTTTGGCTAAAATTGGATTTCTTTGCATGTAGTTGGTTGGATTCCATCCATCCATCCATTTTCTTCTGCTTATTCCCATTCCTGGGGTCACGGGTGGGCTGGAGCCTATCCCAGCATCTTTCAGTAATAATTTCTGACAGATTTAGATAAAATATTTGAATTATACATTTGTATGTCTTTTCAACAATTCAGTTTCCTTGTTTTTCTTGGGACTTTTTTTTCTGTTGCCCTTTAATGCCTGACACCACAAATTATGGTGAGAAAATTCAATTTTTTTGGGGCCAGGTTTGGATTTTTTGAATTAAGACCAACCAGCAAGAACTAAGGTAGTAAACACTCAGAAAACAGTGGGCATGATTTTGCCTGCAGAAAAAATATGTGAAAAGCCTGCTCTGTGTCTGTAACATGATGCCTCCACAAAGTGAAATGTTTAGGAAGTATATCCATACACATTTTTAGCAAAATACATACAAACAGACATGGTAGACAATAAAAAGGACCTTAACATCTTGGTGTTTTGACCTCCATCTCATGATCTAATAACCGCAGAGTGCAGGAACCTTTCTGAGCTTGTTGATTCTCTGAGAGGATGCAGCCTTTTGATTGAATTGACCCTTTAACACTGGCTGCAGACTCAACACATTTGGTCACTAAAAATAACTTTCACTGTTTGTTTCTTTCGACACCTTCACACTATAGGCTCAAATGTGTTGTAGCAGGAGCCGCCTTCAGGGCTTTACATATGAAATACTTCAGGTAATGTCAATGCGGAGTCCTGCTGCAGATCTGTCCCATCTGTCCAATTGTTTGGTAAATTCTTAACAGAGAACAGGAGAAACCACAGCCTTGACTCACAGCGCAGCTTGATAAACAGCATGTGTACTGCAGGTTTCTCTAACATGCAGCTAATTACCAGCTTAATGGGTCCATTTTCTCTTTTTCCATTACTGCACACTGAGGCAAAGTGAACCTTAAAGGCAGAGTGAATCTTTTTGCAGACGGTTTTGGCAGAAAGTAAGAGGCTAAAATGTGTTCAAATTGGATTCCTGAAAGTATTCAGAGCCTCAGGAACTTGTTAAAATCAATAACAGAAAAGTGAACAATGGGAAATAGTTGGATTACAGAGAGAGAGGAAAAAAATACTTCAATGTCCAATACATTTATGAAATGATCATTTACCTTCGGCTTTTTTTGCAAACTTGTATAAGCTCATAGTGTTAGTCAAGCTAGCATCTTGTGCCGATTAAAGCATGACTTTGCCGATGACATTTTGCATTTTTACTAAGGCTGTCAAAGTTAACGCGTTATTGTCGCGTTAACTCGAGTGACTTTTATCGCCACTCATTTTTTTGACGCACGATTAACGCAAGCCTTAGTCTGGCTTGACCAAAGTATACACACACTGCGTGGATATTCTTGCCGTTGTAAAAGGGTAGAGGAACAGTTGGTGAGGTGTCCAGGCTATGTGAGCCTCGGGGCACTCCGTAGTTTCACGAATCAGGAAGTAGAGCACTGACTGATACCGCAGCAGACATAAACAAATCCCCGTGAGCAGTAACTAGGATATAATGGATAAGAACACGATTTTGAACAGAAAGTTCAGCTACAAAGCCTTGCCAGATGGCTCTCTTGACAGGACAAAAGTCATTTGTGTTTCCTGTAAACAGATGGAAATATGCGATCAATTTGCGATTAATCATGATTAATTATGATCACAATTCGATTAATCGCGATTAAATATTTTAATCGATTGACAGCCCTAATTTTTACATATGTGCCATTTTTATAATGTTTTGGCTTTTTAATGAAAAGTTAACTGACAAAGAAGAGCAATTGCTTAAGAGCTGGAAACAGTTAAATGCAGAAGTCTGACCCTGCCTCTGATCAGCTGTTGATTTCATCTCCAAGTTTTGACCTTGTTTTTAAAGTACATAATTAAAAGAAAAAATCCCTCCCTCACTCACCCTTTTCTCACCCCTGTTACATCCCATCCACTGAATGAAGTGCACCCTCCCTTGCTTCCTGAACAGCAAAGGATGAGTGCAGTCCTTCCCTTCAAACAGCTCTCACTTTCTCTTCATCATAAACCGCTCAGATGAATGTGGAGACAAAATTTTTGAGCATGAGGATGAAGCAGCTCCTGTTAGCATTAATTTAAATTGAAAATGATATTAAAATGTTCCCAAAATTATCCAAATCAAGCAAACTTTAAGTGCTAGTGTGTTTACATGCTAAAAACCCAACAGAAATTGAAGTAAAAGTTATATAAGGAGGATATGATCAACCCATACTGGATGAAATCTGATTTGAAACATCTTGATCTGCATTTTTAAAAATAAAAATCTTTTCACCACCTCTCCAGATGTCACAGCCGGCCTGGTCCTACCTGGCTGTTGCTGTTGTGTGGCCTGTGGTGATTTCAGAGCAGGAGAACAAACAGGTTGTGAAAGGCAGGCAGGTCATGTCCTCATGTGTGAGGAGCCCCGTGGATCCAGCCCTGAACACAGACCGTGGGCGAAGACAGGAGAGGAGAGGGCATGGCGCCAGCTTCATGTAGGGGGGAAACGCTCCTGTGCTCATGTGGGGACGATTACATGTGCTCGCCCTCATGTGGGTGTGTATCAGAGTGTACCTTAGTGTGTGTGTTTGTGATTATATGAGTATGTTTACCAAGCCTTGCCCCTGGTCCATCTGTCACTCCAAGAAAGCTCACTCAGCATGTCAGAGACCGTGGGCCAGCTGGAGGGGTGTTTGTGTGTTTCTGTGCGTTTGTGTTTATGGTGTGCGTCGGTGGTAGGGGGGTGGCCTGATCTCTGTCATTTCACATTGCATCATTTCCTGTTAAGGAATCCCACCGGCACGAAACAATCCAATGTTTGAGACAGGGGAAAGAGAGACACATTACAAAAGAGAGGCAAATCTGTGAATTTGATGTTACACAATGCTTTCTCGAACGTAACCCTTCTCAGAGTTTTGAACAGACTGAGGGGAAAGAAAAACAAAGACAGACCAAAGATAATGGGCCTCTTTCACCCGCTGTTCTGAGAAAGAAATTTCCTGTAAAAACCATTAATGCAGGTTCAAAAGTGCCTGATTTTTTACAGACTTTTCTTATGTTGTATTTATTCAGACTGTAAGAGCTTATGTGGGTGCACTGAAGTACTGATATGCTAAGGGAAAATAGTCATCTTTTCTGCGGTTCTGCACCTGTGCATTTCTAAATTGCAACTGTTTTTTCAACTTGTATGAATAATCTACCTCTACACAGATATTTGACTCATTTGTTTGAACAACATTGATTTTCCAAGGAAGCTTTGACAGGGAGAAACTCTGATCTGTATTTCCAATCGGTCTGAAAGTACCAGCGTTTCAGGCAAAATGTTTCTGCTATAATATGATAACAACATTGTAAAGTATTCCAATTTTTATATGTTTATAATTCCAAACATTACACCACAGCTGGAAATTTTAAGATTAATGAGCTAGCATCTTCAGTTTACATATCTGTTAACAAAACCAGGATGCTTTGTGATGTTAATTTGACTTCATAAGAGTTAATTAACGTAAGTAAGCATGCAACACACTTAGAGAAAAATTCGATGTTACATAAGAAAATGTAACTGTATGAGCCTTTATTATAGTTAAAGTTATTAATGCGTATAAGCCCCCTATAAGCACTCACTGTCTCATTAATAATTTAAAGACCACTCATTAACTTTAATAAGATGTTATTTAACATGGATAAGACTATAACAGGTCCAGGTCAGCTTTGTATGGGTTAATAAATTATTCATCATGCACTTAATAACAATTAGCTGTGCATCTTTGCAGCTACTGGATGTAAGTTGGAACAGTGTCTATGTGGATTGATACATTTTTATTTAGTAGCTGCAATTGTGAATTGTTAAAGGTTAATATTTGCTTGATTTTCAAATGTTCATAAACACAATCTACAGTCTTTTAGGTGGCTTGTTTACTGTTATTAATGCTTATTAAAGGACCTAATATAAAGTGTGTAAAATACCAACTGTTTGAATATACACAAGAACTAATTACCCCTTTCACAGTCCTGAAAGCTACAGAAGTTTTTTAAATTTTTTTTCAATTACAATGTGCTTGTTTGTTTGTTTTTCAGAAAATGCTCAGCTCTATTTTTCCATCAGAAAACCCATGTTTTTTTGTCACAAATAGCACTAACATGTTCCCTCCACCTGATGACATTTCCTATTTAAAAAAAAAATTGTATTCACTTTTTTTTTGCCTCACTAACAACAAACCTGCAGCTCTTTCATTTCCCACTCAGTGCACCACTCTCTCACTGTCCAAGTTTTTTAAATAAAAGCATAAAAGGCCAAATCTAAAATTCAACAAAAATGATTCTCCCTGTTCAGAGTTAATGGATGAAAATGGTTTTGAATTGAAGTTCTGTTTGACTTTTTCAGCCTTAAACTACAACCCTTGTCTAAGACCTCCTCAAACTGGTCTTTATTCGATGACGAGGTAAATCTTCACTGAGGAAGCAGCTGTTGTATAACATGGCAGCAGCAACTTCATCATGTTCTGGTGGACATTGACTGCCTGAAACACACTGAGCTTGGAGTGGTGAATGATCCTCGTGGTGGGGCATCACTCAAAATGAATAACAAGCTTTACACTCTCACATGTTTGATGAAAATCAGTGATGCTCACACCTGCTATCCCTTCAGACAGAATGAAAAAAATCGCAGCTTCATCTTTGTTTGGCATGCTGTCATGTACGTGCTTGAAGCTCAGACCCACTGCTGTGTTTTTAACGCATGATGGTGTGATATTATGCCACTGCACTCACTTTCCCTCCTGCATAAAGACTTCTACACACACATTCACATGCATACACAAACCCAGCCTCAGACACATTAGGGGATTAAGCTTAAATGTCATATTACTCAGCTGTGTAATGATGAGAGAAACTACACACAGGGTGTTGGATTTCAGCAGTGTCTGGGTTTGCTGCAGTCTGCCCTCTTCTTTTTGATCATGGATTATCATTGTAGCAGAACTTATTTTTGAGCATTTTGCTCTTAGCTGTTTTTATTTTCATTTTTTGATTATTTTTATTTGGCTAAGCGGGGCCACTCAGCACAGAGAGGTGTGAAAGTGTCAGCGTTTACACAGTGTGGCTGGTGTGCATTATTTTGTTTACTTCAAGTAAAATGAACCCTGTTGCTTTCAGCTCCGTGATGCCTGCAGTTTCAGTGCATGTTGAGTTAGTGATGCTTTTATTTGGATGTTAAATTACAGTGGAGACATGCAAACAAAAGGCTGCCCTTAACTTCTGGCATTCATTCATGACATGGAAATAATTGTGAGAAACAAGACTCAAAAATCACAAAAAGGTTGAAAATGGGTGGAAGACTTCAGAAACCAAAAAGTCATTTAACATTGGATTGTCCTACACTCTAAAACTTGGTTTAAGTAGGGTGACTATACGTCCTCTTTTACCTTTTACCTTACCTCTTTTTTGGGGGCTGTCTGGGGAAGTTTATAAAACCCTTCAAATGTCCGCGGTGTTGTACGTAAGTTTCGATTTTGTGTAACGTGGACTTACTGAGTTGGAAATGTGTAAGAGCCACTCAATCTAACCCGAAAAACTCTCAAAATTAACTTTGTGTGACTCTGTGACTCCACCTCCATGTAGTTATGTCCTCTTTTTAGGAAGTCAGAATATGGACACCGTAGTTTAAGGCTTGACCTGAATGACACTTAAGTAGTGGGCTTGAGCCATTTAAGGAAGACAGAGCTAAAGTGGGAAACTGTCTGGTGGTCTGACAGATTAAATTCGACTTTCTTTTTGGAAATCATGGACACTAAGGCCGTGTCCACGCGAAAACAAATTCAGGAGTAAACGCTAAAGGTTTTTGTTGTATCAGCGTTTCATCCACATGGAAACGGTGTTTCAGGTGACTGTAAATTATACTTTTTGAAAACGTGTCCCAGAGTGCGTAAAAATCTGTGTACAACTACCGTTTCGTCTCTGTGAGGATGCTTATTTGAAACAATTACGTCACACACAGCTGATTCGCATGCTCCGTACTCTTTTCTGTTTTCTGGTGGTTACAACGCCACTTACTGGCTTGGCATATGTAATACATCGTTTTCATCGTTTTTCTGTGGGGTTTTTTTGTGGTTTCGTGTTTATGCTGGTATCTCCTGAAACAGATCCATCTTTACATAAAATTTTTTTCAAAACAAAACGGCAATATATTGTTTTTGTCTCAGTGAGGACAAGGCCCCATTATTTAGAGAAATGAGGGACCACCCAGCATGATATCAGAGCACACCTTGTAAGCCAGTATCTCTGATTGTACAGAGATGTGTCAGTGCTCATGGCTTGGCTGGTTTACACATCTGGTTAAGCACCATTACTGCTGAACAATATAAACAGGTTTAGGAGTAACTTTTGAAACAATCCAGACAATGCCTTTTACATTTTGTACAAAGAAATGTGATATGATCATTTTCCTCTCCACATTTATTCCATTCAACATCACTGACAGTATACAGTCTGTTGTTTTGTGATCCTATTTAGATATACTGTAAATTGCAGTATTGACTTTCTCCAACCCTGACTTCATACTCTTGTCATATCAGCCATTTATATCCTCCAGTGGTACAATCAAATAAATTAGCTCATGAATTGATTTAATACTCTGCGACATGTATTGATATGACACAGTTAATAACCATTTTCAGAGGCAGTACGTCAATCTGAGCCTCTATTTTGACTGATGAATGACAGCAGTGATGGATGGCCACTGACTGAACGAATGCTGCTTTTGGACAATGAATGTAAATTAATGAGGGTCAAAAATGTGTCCTGATCACAACAGAGATCTGGTTAGTGTTTTTTTAGAAATGACGCTAAAAAATACCCCTAATACAAAAACTAGCCTCACTAATTAAATATGTACACCAGCTCACCTCTGAAGCAAATGTGTGACATCTTTTCTCCTCGTCGAAGGAAAATCTATGATAATTGACTGGAGCTGTGTTTTAAGGGGACACCCCAGTGTTTGAAAAAGATAAATTGTCCTGGTATGGAGTCCCGTGGGACTTTCTCCATCCTCATCTATTGAATCCCTCTCCTGGGCCTGTCCTAAACAGCAAACCTGCACATGTACACACTATTGAGTGCTGAAGATTTTTCTTATCACTGCAAAATCCTCTGAGGAAATTACCGAGGCGTGAACGTCCCCTGTGACTTTGATCAGTTATTAGTGACCATAGGCAAACATTCAACTGCAGCTTGACCTTTGACTTTTTGTATACTGCAGGTGTTGAGGAAAAAAAACATCAAGCTCGCAGGTGATATTGATAGTCATTCAATTAAGAGTGATAATTCTGTAATTGGAGGAAAATTCCACTGCGACTCGAGGGGGTTTGTTTGTTTATCTCTTAATATTGTCCAGTCAGTTCTCATTTCAGTGTTGTATGCAGCCAAGGGCTCTCTGTCTCACTCTCTCTCTCCTGTCTCTCTGGCCGCCCTCCTCTCTCTGATTGCTGCACACCAGAGGGCCATCAGTGTTTAGGGAGGAGGGAGGTCATTGAAAGTCTCTCAGCACCTTCATTGCTGCACTGTTTTTTGGATGTGACACATGCATGTTCTTCACCCGCAGCACACTAATAACAGATATTTCATCATGTCACTGATATTTATCAGTTTTTATATACTGTCATCTCAGTTTGCCATGTTTTTAATCTCCAAAGATTTACAGTTATCCTGCAGACACGGTCATGGCTGCAAAATTTGTAATTTCAGCTCGGTCTTCCTCTTCCATGTATTGTTTCATTAAACAACTATAGAGCAATAAGAGCAGAACATATAGTATGTATAGACAGTTCTATTCAAATTCTCTGTTTTCCATGTTAATGCTTCCAGTTAATGGGCTTGCAGTTTTCTCACCTGCACTACCAGATAACTGTAGGGTTTTATTCTTCCTCTGTAAAGGCTCATATCAGTAAAGTGAATTCAAAGCTCTGAAGGTAAACAACTGATACATGTTCCTTTTTAGTCAAAGTACATATGACTTAAAAAATAAAAATAAATGTCATCCAGTAAGACAGACAGACATGTTTTGGTTAACACAAAAAGGAGTAATAACAGTTTTTCCATTGATGTCCCTTGAAGAGTTTTAAAGATTTGAACAGGTTTGAAGGTGAGAAAATGCGTGTGAAGCAGATGTCAAATCATGGTCGGATGTTCTGAATAATTGATTTTAATATGTATGATCTTAATGTTAATCAAAATAACCATGATTATTATTTTCCCATAATAGAGCAGCCATGTATGGTACTGTATCATAACATATCATGTAGTATCTCATTGTTTCCTATGGTATCGTATCATTTTCACTCATTATCACTCATCCATATTGTATCATATTGTACTGTATAGAATCTTATCTTTTCGTTGTCCGTTGTACCCATAGACTGTACATAGAATGGACGCCGTCTGCCTCTTCGCTGGGTGAAGCCACCCTGAGAACAGCACCCTCTGGTCACGGGCTGCAGTATAGGTCATAAATCCCGCCTCCTCCAGCCATCCTTATGGGGCTGTGGACAAACTTTTGAAATTTATTACACAGAATATACATTTTTCTCCCCCTTGGTTGCGATGTTGACATGTAGTTACCGTAAGACTGAAACAGCCCACAGGCGTATGGAGATTGCATAGCTCACTCGGGGAATACGCTGTTTGAGACAACAACATCACAGCGATTCTCGGCAACTCTCCTGTCGAATGCATACAATGCTACTGCGCAAAGCTGGTTTCAGGAAGTGGAGAAAAATCATGGAAATAATGAGAGCTTTTCGGCTTCAAATCTGCATACTGGCGGAAGGTGGAACCAAGTTATCCATAGTACATACAGTCTATGGTTGTACAATATTAGTTTGTACTGTATCATCTATTGAATCATATCTAATCGTTTCATATCGTAACATATTCTGTAGTATCATTTTGTTAGTAGTATATCAAACATAATATCATTTTATATTGTAACATATTACATCTCATCACATTGTATTGAATAGTGTCAAATCATTCACAGGATCATATTGTATTAAATTGTATCAGACCATATAGAATCATGTCATTTCTTGTCATATTGAAGTGCATTTTACAGTTTCACATCATATTGCATTATATCATATCAAGTCATATCATTTGGTAGAGAATTGTACTGTTTCATAATCTGTCATTTACATTTGTGTACCATCGTTTGAGTTAATTACTGATAAGAGTTTTACAAAAACATATGCAAGTGAAAAATAGAAACACTACAGGAACAGAGGGGTAATTGTGACTGGATCTACCCTTACTTCTACACAACCTGACGTTTGCATTCATGTCCATCGGTGACACATCTGCAGATGATATTGAAGCTTGAGCTCATTTGAATTACATCTTTTATATGAGAGTTTACAGTATGAACTTCTCAGTGAGTGGTGTATAAAGTTTTGCCGAACTTCAAACTTGTCCACTCAGCCAGGATAAGTAGGAACAGGGACGCACACCACTCTAATGATGACACATTATTCATAACAGACCCTAAAACGAAGCGGAATTCCCCTTTAACACCAGGAATGTATTACAGACACACCAGATGCCCTCACGGCCCCAACAGATCTGCAGCCAGCACAAACAAACTCTCAGGAGAGAGCAGAAACATGGCAGCCACACTGGAACCTGGCTAAAGTGTGTGTGTGTGTGTGTGTGTGTGTGTGTGTGTGTGTGTGTGTGTGTGTGTGTGTGTGTGTGTGTGTGTGTGTGTGTGTGTGTGTGTGTTTGTGTGTGTGTGTGTGTGTGTGTGTGATTGAGGTGCACTCTTTGGGTCCATTCTGCAGCTCAGGCAAATCAGCAAATTTTTTTGCTGGTGGGAATAAACCCTCCTCCCCCCCTGCTGCCATAGCAACCAGTGAACTGTATGACCTGCCAGTGGATTTTGTGAGTGTGTGTTCGGATGTGCGTGTTCGTGCAGTTGTGTGTGGTACACAAAAAGAATTAGCTGGAAGAGGACACACACCATGTCCAAATCGTAATTCAATACTGCAGCTTTTCCAATCACTCTCCCCGTGCATGTCAGCTTCCTACCTGGAAACACCTTCCTCTGCTCTCTGCCTCTCCATCTCTCTGCCCCTCTCTCTCTCTTTGCACCACGGTTGAAAGCTCACTGCCAGTAACGGTGCACGGTGCCAGTTGGTGGCATACCAAAGGTCTTGCAGCAGTTCTTGGCTGTCTCTGGTGACTCGGCGTGCCGCTCTGCATTCCTCAGCTCTGCAGGGGATGTTTACATTTGAAAACTCTCCTGGTGGAAACTCAAGAGCCAGAGCTGACAGAAACAAGTCAGAAGGTTCAAGAGGAAAGAGGACTGAGACATGGAAGCTGGGGGAGCAGAGAAGAATAGAGAGTGTGTCGTGGAGATTTGCATGAATGTTTAGATCATATGCCCACTCCCTTTAATTTTAGACAGAAAGCAAACATGCCTAAATATGACACTTATTAAACCGCTTACATGGATTCTGTTTACAGATTTTTCATCCTGGTTCATTCAGTCGTAGTTTAAAAATATTTTACTACAAACTAGTTTCATAACTGCTGTTGAAACCCGACTGCAGCTGTGGTTGTATTACTATTAGGAGTGCTACAGACCTGAAAACTCACAGTTAGGACTTTTTCCCAGTGTGGCATCTCACTGGGAATTACACTATTGATTACATTTCAATCAGCCAATATTTGGAAAGGTTACTCAGCTAGTTTTGACTACCACTGACAGCACATGCACAGTTAGGTAAGCTACAGTCACAGCTCAATATGGGGATTTGACTGGACTAATGGGCAAAAATCACTGACAGTCATTGCCACTGCTTTGGTTTCACCTTTTACTATTGGGTTGTCTCCTGGTTGACGTATTATGTATCAAAACATGAGAGCTAGAGGCTGACAGGATGGACATTGAACAATAAAAACACTGTCTCTTTTAAAGCTCTTTACCCTGTTCGTTTGTCCTAGCGACAAATTCATCTTATTCAACTTCCCGGTCCAAGTGCAGCGTACAATCGCTAGAGCATCAGACAATTCAGACAAAGGTGTGTCCTTTTTTTTAAAGTTCATTTTCAGTCAGGCTGAGGTGATAAACCATCTTTTTTAAAACATCATGAATTTAGTGTGTGTGTTTGTTTGTTTGTGCTGAAGCAAATGGGTTCATAATGTTTTTTACAGCATCTTAATTATGTGTTTTAACCTTTACTGTCCAAATTCATACAACAAAAAGATCTGTGTGGGACAATCTGTCACATTTAAGGCTGAATCATTTCAGTGTCTGAATCTTCTTTAACTGCAACTCTAGTACAGAAATATAACAAAACAGAAATCAGCCTTCAGTGAATTTCAATTGTGCAGTCATTCATTAATAGATAATTGAGCGTGTTCTTATCTTGGCAGATTTAACGAACCATGTTCACCTGCCCCTCTGATTTATGTGAGTCATTATGAACTGTAAGTGTTAGTGATTAAAAAAAAACAGTGCATAATGGACTGAGTTTAACCAAGGTAACATCTAGACATCACAGCAGGCTCTGAGATCAATATTAAGCCACTGAATGTTGGCACTCTGAACCACTGGCTGATTTGCAAACTAAATGCAGACATGTAGGAGCAAGAAGAGAATATCAAAGCACTTTTTGATTCAAAGTAGCCACACACAGTGGCTAATAATAACACGTATGCACCCTTTACTCATGTAACAATATTCCCAAAATGGTCTTTTCATTTATTCTCCATTGAGCATGCTGTAACAGGTAGCTCGTGAGTGGTGGTGTAGGCAGGAAAAAAAGGCACGTCCACAAAAAGATTACTTGGGGCTTTCCAGCTGTTGCTAGTTTATTGAATGAAACACCATATTAGCTATATCAGACATGACAAAGCAGTCTCAGGGTACCCACTGTTAACTGAGATGAGAATCAAAGAAAAAGAAATTATGGGAGCTCAATAATGGCGTCCACTCATTGGGTAGTCAACTAGCCAAAACAGCCTTAATAAAAATTAAGGACTGATGCTGAGGAGGACACAGAGTTACCTGTCTGAAAATTATCCACTCCTCTTTGGTAGCTTCTGATTCATCCCCTGTTTTTCTCCTTCGTCAAATACTGAAGCAGGATATTTGAAGGTGGTTTTATCTCCTACCGGAATGCATGCATCTTGTAAAGAATTTCCTTTTGTCACAGTAAGAGTGTTTTGAAGCTTCACCCTTGCTGCTGTGAGAGAAAAGATAATATTTGTACAACCCTGAGTGACCTCTTTTTCACTTGTCAGTGCACATGAGAACACAGTGAGGTGACTCAGGCAGACAGAGGGACAAGAGCAAGGAAATAAGAAGGACACTAAAGCGCAGAATATTTCCTTGCATGTGGAGTAGCCACTGTAGCACACATTGCCGTACACTTTTATGTATTGTATACTCATAAAGGCAGAAATATTAGGAAATGAGACACCATATGAGGTCCTCTTAGTTGGCGGTAGACTTATATCCATTTTCTTAACTGCCAATTATACCTATGATCACATCACAGGTCAGTCCATAGCCAATAAACAGTATAATGCTTGTATCATATTGTTGTTGTTCTGTATCAGATAATATAAAACAATGTAATTGTAATAAGAACAAATTGCTGAACTAAAGTGATCATTTCATTATATTAGCTTTGTTTTAACTTGGTTTATCTACCGTGTAGATAAGTTAAATGTTTTGATGCTCTCTATCAGGGAGCTGTCTGCATATTTCCTTTCTGATGCTGTTGAAGCAGTGTGGTTTTCACCAGTGACAGGCAATCAATGTTTGATCATATCATGACGCTACTCACCAGGTATGTGCACATGCCTGTGTATCAGTAAACCCCAGACTTGATTTGTAATCTTGCAGCAATATCTACAGTATCTTGTCTTCACTTTTACCCTCAAAACAAGGAGAGAGATGATTTGATTTTCCTGATAACTGCTGAAAAATATGCTGAACTGATTTTCACCTTGATCTTGTATTCCAGCACATCTAATGTCCCCTGCAGGATGAGAACTGCTGGCACCAGATTTTTCATGTGAGGACCCCAAATATTAAACCCCGGTCTATAAAATGTTGATGAAAACAGAAATTGATGGTTCACAGAACATTTGAACCTTATGCTTGAGTGATTCATAAATGAAAAACATGTTTACCATTGAGTTAAATCCCTGTTCTTTTTAACAACCTTTATGTGTTTTGTATCATGATCCTGTTTTGCATCCCTGTACCATCAGTGAACTGTAAATAAGCCAGGTGGTCCCTCACCTCTTTGGAGTTTCGACACATGGATCCATGATTTCCACTTTGCTTCAGTTCATTTTAGATGGGCTCAGGCCCAGAGTAGTCACCTAGTAGTAACTGTGGGCGGCAGTAGCACAGGAGGTAGAGCGGTCGGCCAATAACTGGAAGGTTGGCGTTTTGTGTCCCACCCTATCCCTAGTCTGTTCGTTGTGTCCTTGGGCAAGACACTTAACCCACCTTGCTCCTAGTGTGTGTCTTCCACTGGTGTGTGTCTGTGAGTGTTGTGTGGTGGTGGTCAGAGGGGCCGTAAGGGCAAACTGGCAGCCACGTTTCTGTTAAAGAGAGTTAAAAAAGCGCTATAGAATCTGATGCATTATTATTATTTCCCGTGTTTCTAGATATTCTCAATATATTGTTTCCTAGTACAGTTTTCCTGCATTTATGGATACAGTGATAATTTGTCTTCAAAGACAATGATTTTAAAAGTGATTTTGTGCCCATGCAA
Source organism: Xyrichtys novacula (assembly GCA_962446985.1). NCBI lineage: Eukaryota > Metazoa > Chordata > Actinopteri > Labriformes > Labridae > Xyrichtys > Xyrichtys novacula. The sequence continues at coordinate 15,311,767 of OY660874.1, read as the reverse complement.
TGACTTCTACTACAGAGTTGTGTCCGTTTTTTATTTTTTATTTTTTATGCAGGATTCAAAGATCTAGGCAAACCAGTATTATTATCTCGCCTTGCTTCTTTTGCACAAAGCTTTAAATAATTTGTAAACCATCAAAATCTGTTTTATTTCACACAGAATACCCAATCCTTTGGAATGGGTTTGCACATGAAAGAAAAAAAAAACAGAAACTGTGAAAATCCAGGAGAAAATCAGATCAGGAAGTGTCCACATACTGGAGGTCCATCCTGTGGTTAACAGAGTGATGTCATGAAGAGAGAGAATAAAAAGAACATGAAGTCATATCAGTTTGTGCGACGGGATTAATATCAGGGCCATCTGTCTCTGTAGCATGTCATGTATATGATGGAGCACAGGCGAACGTGCGCCATCATATTCATGTGTATTTATGTGAGTGTGAGGACGGTACATGAGGATAAACAATCCATATTGTCCTTAGTTTGTGCATGTGTTGGGTGCAGCTTGGGCTTTAAAGAGCTCTACAGATGATAATGGTATAAAGAGGATGGTGCTCCATGTCAGGAGGGCACATACTAAAGAGAGGGCATACTGAATGTAATCTTCCTGGTAGTCTGGGGGAGGAGGTTGCTGTTGATTTCATGGTATTAACTCATGTGCAAAGCATGAAGAGAGACTGAGCATGCAGCTGAAGCTAAAAGGTTGAAAAGAGACTAAGGAGACGTGTGCTGATAGCCTTTTATGTAATGTAACATTTTTTTGTTTGTGAGATTTGAGCTTTAATGTTTATCTGCAGTGATTAAAGGACAAAAGACAACATAATACCCATTACCCAACAAACAAAGTGTATTCTAGTAGAGTCATTAAAGATATACAGAGACATATTTCATGGTGTACATGTTTTGTAATTATACAGGTACACAATTATGGAAGTGTTTTCTCTGAATTATGAGACACCAACCTGTTATTATAAGATTTAAGGGAAATGTAACAGTAGTTTTCTTTTAGATTTTTATGAATCGGGGATGAAGTCCGTGTGGCTCACAACACCAATGCAGAGCTGCCAGGCATCACGCTTTACGTGTGACAGTCACGCAATTTGACCCATTCCTACACCACACACTACACTTGACATTCCTCACTCTGTATTTATTTTTTTCATGATAATAAACTTGGCTTGCTGTAGTTCGTAACTCTGATTTACTGACTGAGATAACCAATCTCAGTCCAATCCATAAGTCCTTTGTGCCGAAATCTAACCAACCACGGAAGGCACCACGCAATATAAACCAATCAGAAGCAACATAAGGCGGGTCTTGGCGTCTCCAACTATCTTTCACACACACCAGCGCCGACATTTAAAGCCAACTTTCTAATTTCCGGTAAATTAAGACTATCATTAGGAGGCCACGGTGCAGGGAGAGCAGCTGGCATAGAGGTGAGGACATCAGTCTTAAGGTATAAATCGACATTAAAAAAGGCCTTTTTTTTTTCAGCGGCTGAACACATAACACTAAAGTCTCACTCTTGTCATATTTTATACTATGGCGGCCCTGCCACTGATGGAGGCTCTAGTCTTTGGACCCCCAGCCTGGACCCTTTAACGCTGTCCTAAAAAATAACCAATACCAGAAGCTGACAAAATGTTATTGTTTTGTTACTGTGCAAACTTGGGACATCCAGTCGTGCGTGAAGAAGCAGACAGAGTGACTGACCAAGGGACAGGTGCTGATGAGTCATATTAAAATCTTGGTTACTGAAGAAGCTGTGGTCTGTTCACTAGAGCAGCACTTATCTCTGTTTCCTTCCTGCCCTGAGTCTGTGGTTCACCACACGCTAACTTTTCGAGAACACTTGTTTACTTTTGCACTGTTTATTAAGTGCCTGAATAATGCACCGCTCTATTTTCAACTCACTATCACACTTTGTCAAATGAGCCATTGTCAGAATCACAGTATTGTCTTCCTGCTTGTTAGGTGCATCACTCACATCTCCACGTCAGTCTCTTTCTCTCTAAACTGTGAGCAGCAGCAGAGGAAGCACTCTGATGTTGAAATGGTACTTTGAGGCAGCAGCGCCTCAACACAGGGAGTTATAACACAGCAACAAGTGATGGAGCAGCGTCTTTGTGAACAAAGCCTGCCTACCTGTGTGTGCCGTACAGCAAAAGCCCAATGTTTTCTCAGTTCAATAAGAAGAAAAAGTCTCACTGAACTGACAAAATTCAAAAGTTGTCCCCAGTGTGCTGATTCCTGTCTCTCTTTTTCTACCTCCTGACTCATGTTTTTTCCTCTGTCGCTCCACATAAAGCTCACCAAACCTGTGTGGAAAAGAGATGCGACTGCATTGACTTGAACTTGAAGAAAAAACAACTTTTAAAAGCCAGTAGTTTCGTTTTATAAAGTCCTAAAACCCCCTCATGCTGCACAGGTTACTCTGTCAAAATAGATTTGCTGTGTGGAAAACTGCTCAACCCACACCTTCACGATGAAAACACCAAACAGAGCAAACGTGCTGCGCCTTCATCACGTTCCTGCTTGGCAAAGAAATCTCACTTGAGTGTATGGGTTAATCAACCAGCTGACTCTCACTCCCTTTTTTTAATAAGTCCTGTGCAAACATTCAAAACTTGACTTGATAATTAAATATTTTAAAAGGCAAGGGAAGTTTATTTGTACAGCACCATTCATACACAAGGCAATTCAAAGTGCTTTACAGATGCAAGGAAATACATTGGAAATGAAAAAATTGATTGAAACAATTTAAAATCAATGAGACAGACAGTTATATTTTTTTAATCTGTCCACGTTTCCCCTAATTATTTATGAAAAACAAAGTCACATCCCTGAACCTCTCTGTCTGATGATGTGTTCAGTGACTCTTGCATCCATCAACCAAAAAGCCTCATGGTTGATGCATCTTTTACATGTATCTTCCCATGTCATCCAATCAGAGTGCAGACAGGTAATGAGCACCAGTGTTCAGGGTTTGAATGCCCATCATCTTGTGTCTTTTCATATATATTTGTAAGAGATACTGAACTATTTTTAGATGCAATTATCACATAATTTCCTTCCCCTTTCCCTTCTCTTTCTGTCTAAATCTATTTGTGACCCTGCTCTACGATTATGCGTGGGTAGAGAAAAGGAGCATTCCTCTGTTTTCCAGTAGATTTGAACAGATGAATACTAACTCCAACACATCAATTCAGCAGCAAAAAGGGAAAAACATGAAAAGGATCATCTTCTAACCGCCAATCATCCCCTCCTCTTTGTTTTCTTCAACTGCCTCGCAACCTTTTTTTCTTTACAAGTATTTCACCTCAGCAAATGTGTGAGTAATTAAGCAGGAGGCTCACTGTCACATGCTGTCAGAGCAGCGATTACAGCACCAGATGAGTGGAAATGAAAAGGACTCAGTCCAGCAACAAACTGCCTCACATTACTTTCCTTTTGATTTCTGTTGTTGGTCCTTCACGGAACGAGTACAGATTTCCTGGTGAACAATATCTTCTTGCCCTTTCCCTCCTGTTTATTTTTTGCTTGTAAGACCAGGAGGTGTTCAGTGACTGTTACATTCTCTGCAGAGAAACAGACATATTCTTATGTCTGTGATCATTTCTTCCTTGTGAGTGATAGTGGTGATATGAAGGGTTATTTGTGTTTGAGTCATGTTTTCTATTTGTGCTAAATGAATACATCCAACATTCACAGTAGGGCTGGGCGATATGGAAAAAAGTCTATCACGATATATATTTTTTCATATCAGTCAATATCAATATATATCACAAAATAAAAAAATGAAATTTAACAGTGCTTATTGGTAGCATGTCTTTTGCAATACAATAAGCTACTGCATCTGTGAGGTCTTTGTGTCTCTTTGATGTTTTGTCGTGATACTTTACTCTAGAGAAAGCGGACTGAATGGTCATGGGCTCCTTGCTCTGCTTGGGGTTTGTAACCTTTTGCATTACGCATGTAGCTTCAGGTGGTGAAAAAGATTTGACGTTTCCCCGACTTTGCAAGAACATGTACTTGACATAATTTGCAGTGCACATTACTCTGCTTCATGTCCAACCTCAAAAAAACAAAATACCTCCATACCACCAACGTTTTCGTGTCAGGGTTGTCGACTATGTCATCATCTGTTTGGCCTTCATCTGCATTTCTGCTGGGGAAAAACACTCATTTTCCTTTTTTTTCCCCATGCTGACGGCCTCACGTATTAAAGTGCTATGGTTGCATGTAGCTGCAGCCTGCTACTATACAACCATAGCACTTGGTTCTAATTCAGCACATGATTGGTTCTGGCGAAGCGGACCCAGAGCAACTCCCCTTTTCATTGGCTATTTATACAGTCTACCAAAACATGGCAAAATTCCGCCTATCAAAAAAGCATATTGACCATGTTTCATCTTGTTATTGGGGGAAATTAATTTTCAATATATATCATTATCGTTTTATCACTCAGCCTTAATTGACAGTGTCAAATGTCAGGAAACTGATGATTTTAATTTAAGAATTCAATTTTACAACCACAAGGCAGTGGTTGCAAACACAATTTGATGGTTTGCTAATCGTTTTTTTGCCTATATGTAACTGAAAGTTGTGCAAAGAAAACCTGTTAAATGTTGAAATGGTAAAGTCTGATTGTTGCATGAAAAATTGGATGTTCATTTTGATAGATTTGAGCAGAGCAAAAACATGAACAACCAAACAGTGAGAAGAGATAGGCTTTGTCTCTCAGGAGAAAAAAACAGTAAGAGATTTACCATTCTATGAGAGTCTGAGTGAAGAAACGGTTCATCAGTTTTAGACTAATGTCCCTGAGCACATAACTGCAAATAAAATGAAATAAATGAAAAATTAGAACTTTGTCATCTATGGTACAAAACATCATAAAAAAGATACAGAGAATCTGTGTGGGTAGGACCCAAAACCACTACTGGATGGCTGTACTGAATTACAACAACCCTATAGAAACATGATCCAAAAACCCCTGAGACTCTCTGAGCTGGAGTCTCCTTATGATGGACTGAGGCAAAGTGCAAGACTGTCCTGTGGTCTGACTAATCAAAATCTGACATCCTTCTCTCTGAAGAGGAGAGGGACCACCTGGTGTGTCATCAGCACACAGTTCAAAGGTCAGCATCCTTAATGATATGAGTGCTCATGGCAAGGGTTCTGGAGAGGCAGCATTACGGCTGAACAAAACCGACTTTAAAGCAATTTAATGCTGCCATCCAGACAGTGTTTTTTTCAGGAACATAATCCCAAACCAAAGTCAAACCACAGTGTTCTACTCTCATGTCTTTGCTTTAGTTGAGTTAATTTATTTACCCTTCCTCATGTTTCTCGTCATGTTCTTCCTGTTTTATTTTGAAACTTACCTGACTCTCTTGTTTCAGGCTTCATGACTTCCTGCCCTTGTGTTTTGCTCCCTGATTGCCCTAACGTGGTCCACCTGTGTCTTGTTTTCCCCACTCCCCGTGTGTATTCAAGCTCATCCTTCTTTTCCTTCTTTGCCAGTTTGTCTTGTTCTTCTGTGTCAAACGTCCCAGCATTTCCCTTGTTTGCCGTCTTGTTTTTTGACCTTGATAGAGTTTTTGGACTGAGTTTTGCCTTTTGTTTTGGATACTTCTGCCTGTGTGACTGCCTGCCTGTGCACCGAACCCCTTTTTGATAAAACAAACTCTGGACTTTTATCTGCCTCCTGAGTCCAGCTTCTGTGTCCAATTCCTTGTTCATTGTTAAATCCTCTCTACAAAACAAGTCTCCTTGGTTCCAAATACAGACAGAAGATTGTGAAAATTGTTGGTGATGCAACACAACGCTCAACATGCTTCTGTCCTCCTTTTCCTAAACTGAGCTGCGAGAATTTAAAAAAATGATAATTTCAAGTTTCTCTGTTTTTAAAAATATTGTCATTGTTCCAGTTTCAGCCAAATTTGAGATTAAAATTATTTGCACACTTCTTTTTTTAAGAACTTTTTGCACAGTGTCCCAACTCTCATGAAATTAAAGATGTAGTTTTTTTCATTTTTCTGCATCCACTGAAGGCTGGATGTTATCAAAGATAGATTTACCCTTTTGTTTTGAAAATCACTCATTCATATGTTTATTCCCTTGACTAAAACATACTTCAAACATATGTATTTTAATGCTGCATAGCTGAAGGAAAATTGAAGTTGTGAGGGCAGCTTTAGTCATAACTGAAAAGATTACAGCCATGAATGCACAAGGGTAAAATCAATTTGTTAGAAAATATACTGAACCCATACCATACACTTTTTGTCATCTACAGGTGAGACTGTCAGGGAACATTGTATTGATTTTCTCTCCTGTATAATATGAGTCCCAGGTCAGTGCAGGTCATAATCTGATTTCTTGCTGCCCACGTTTGCTGCCTCACTGATTAAATGCCAGTATTACCATGTAACCTTTAGCTGGGAAGAAACACACACATGTACACACACACATGCACGAACACAGCCAACAAGTTTTTGGTGTGTACCTCTGTCCATTGGCAGTAAAAACCAGCACCCCCTGCCATTTATCCCCCTCAGATAGTCGCACACAGCCCTCTATGTGTGGAAACACTCAAGGGGTGTGCCGCATTAGGCACCTCATGATTCAATTACAATTCAGGGTGTTACGATCTGATTATTAAACGATTTTAGTGATTATCACAATTATCACTGCATCTTTTTCCCCATACAGGATTTTTTTAAACAAGGTATACTTGTCAGCATCCATTAAATAAAGAAAGCAAACAAATTAACCTCTATTATTTTGATGTTATCAGACCAAATGATCTAACATGTTTTTCACAACTAAAAGCTCCTCTTGTCATATAAAGTGCTATAACTATACACTAGTTAAGCTTTAATCTGATCAAACACAAAGTTATAATGACTGGTAAAACTTCTATAAAAAGTTTTCAATGAGCAGCATAGCATCCCAAGCAATCAAACATTTTGCTAACCACAAACAAAAGCAGCTTTAAATTTAAATAAGTGGCGGATGAACAGAATGAGGAGAAAATGAATTAAATCCTCTACATGTTGGATTTCAAACCCGGAGCGGGAACCTCACTCTTACTGTCTCCACACACCAAGCCCGAGTAAAATCATTCGCGCAAATGGATAACATATTAAGTTAATGCAAAGTTGCGATTAGACACTTCTACTGCTCTGGTGACACGAATGACGCAAATTGGGCGGGAGCTGAAAATGTCTCAACTTGAGCGGATATTCGCGACACAATGACCAATCAGTACGAAGGTTGCCGGGTGATGTATGAAAACTCACGGTTGTTCACTGGTATCTAAAATGGAGGACAAACTGATTGTGTCGGTGTGTGGGTGCCTCGAATTAGATGATACCTTTTCTTTCAATTACTGAAAACAGTAAGAATAAGGAGCTCGCCTGGAGGCAAGTGAGTGAGTGAGGAGGTCGGATTACCTGGTTAATTGTAAAAAACCTTTGTCTATCACTTGATCCCACCGGTTGAATTGGCAGGGATTACCATTGAAATTACTGTTGATGCACAAATGAAGTGAGTAAATACTGTTCATTCACGCATCTAGATTTGCACAAATCAAGCGAGTAGATGATCTTACTTGCGCTTGGTATGCGCGCCCCTTTAGTGACAGTACTTTGTTTCATTCTGGCCAATTTAGGGGTGTTTATGTAATTTCACTCTCCTGGGAAATAATCGATTTTTTAACATTTCGTAATAGTAACCGATCGTCACGTGTTATATTGGGATGCATTGAAGAATCAGTGTATTGGCCCACCCCTAATACACACCGTCCATCCCCCTCTTCATCATTGTTCCTCTTCCTCTCTGTTCACGAATGACTGCCTGTTGAGCCAGAGTTGACTCTATAAAAGATTAAATCCACTCTCTGCCTTCTTTTTTACTTCCATCTACTCCTGCTATCGCTTCACTTGGCTCCACCAGTCGGTAATAGAGGCATTTCTATGAATATGATGTCCCCCTCAGGGAGAGAGATGACATATTCTGTTTGCTCAGTGCCAGCAGAGCGCAGACACAGAGGAAAGGCCTATTTCTGTCCAGAGCTTGTTAAAAGCCTGTCACAGTGGTCAGCTTGTCACTGTGGAGAGGAGAATGATTGATTAAGAATGTATCCTGACAGAGATGTCACCGAACAGAAACATGTCTATTTGATGTGGTCACCACTGAGAGGAGAGGACGTGAGGTTTGTCTTTTATTTTGATATCTTTGTCTTTGACTTTCACTTAGAGGTTGATCAATTTACAATTCAAGGCAACTTGGGTGTGATTTTTGTAGTTTTCTGAGCTGTTTTTCTTGTGATAGTGGAGACAGAGTAAAACATAGTAAAAGTGAGCAGTAAACCCTTCATCACTCAGTGCGTTAACTTGCACAGCTTAATCGGACTGAGCTCATAATTCCTTTTTTTCACTGAATCGGACTTCTCTCCTTGTTTGCGTATACATGCAGCTGAGAAAATCGAATTATTCACGTGAAGTGTCCTCCTCCCCAAAACTAGGGGGCGATATGGGTCTTTTCAGCTGTGCTATTTCCGACCCCATACAACCGTCAACAACAACAGCAGGTCCGTGCCAGACCTCAGAAGTGGCTACAACTGCTGCTGGGCATTTTCAAGCAAGAAGATGGAGCATCGTATGGCATTGTTATTGTCGTACATGATGTATGCACTACTTTTTCTGCAGATTGGATGCACACTACTCCTCTTCTCCGGTGTTTTTGTTCTGAGATTACAGGGGCGTCATGCGCACATGCATCGTCCAATCATACTCCGACTACACTGGTTACATGGTAGAGAAAATTGAATTCCAATTGCATTATCTGAGCGTCTTAATTGGATTTCTCCAACTCCAATCAGAGTTCTCAAACTCCAATTATAGTCAGACTAAGGTGTTAACATGCACTTCAGTTGTCTGGTCTTAATCAGAGTAAGGCAATAATTTGGTTTTCTTGAGTGTAATGCGAACGTACTGACATTTGATTAAGGATGTAAATAGACTCAGCACACAATATGCTTCACAGTATAGACTAATGATACAATTTGTACAGATTGAAACTTTTTATTTAGGCAGTGCCATAGATGCTGAGTCTAAATGCGTTAAAGCATTCAATCACTTTGGATTCTCAGTGGGTAAAAACTGACTCAGATATTACATGGATCTGCCAATGCCCACCTGCCGTAGCTCCCAGCTCTCCTTTACCTCTCTCCTTCTCAATTTTGTGTAATTCCAATGAATGGTTTGCAGGGTTTGAAGAGCTGCACCTGCAAACTCTAGACTTCAATGCATATAATGCCAGACAGGGATAGATGGATGCACTGCTGGTCTGCTGCCCACTGCTTGCAAGTAGAGAGACAAGGTCCACATTATCAAGCGAACTTTTATGATGCGGACCAAATGAAACAACTTTTTAAATGCAGGAACATGACTGAGACAAAGGAGTATAACCGGATAATAACAAGCATATTTGAATCCAAAAATATCTGTGTATATGTCATATTAGTGCCTTTATGAATTCATATTTAAACATGTGCTGATCCCTAATGTGTAATCCACCATATAAGGCTTCACAACATTTATAATCAGTACATCACAAAAGTCTGGATGAATTGCAGGAAATAAGGAAAACTTATTTGTTACATGTGTATATTTTATCTGTTGGATGAAAGCCTGGGTATGATGGTGTCAGATGGAGGTCAAGCTAAGCTAACAGCTACCCTAATAAGATACCATATTTATGGCCATATTTATGATACCATATTTAAACTCCGCTAAGAGGGCTAAACTCCATCTCTGCCTCTGTCTCAGCAGCAGTTGTTGTCGGTCTTTCTCACCAGAATCGTCACACTAACGCAAACATACAAGCCCATAAGACTTGGGACACTGTGTGAAATGTGTATAAAAACAGAATTTGATGGTCTGCAAATCATCAGATCTTATATTTCATTCGAAACAGAACAAAGACAACAAATCAAATGTTGAAACTGGAAAATATTATTGTTTGATGAAAAATGTAGTTAAGTTCTGTTGGGCCAGGATTTTGTAATACATGGTGTTGTGGTCTGGCATCTTCTCACTGTATTATACAAGGTCTTTCCAGGAGAGGCATTGTCTGGATCACAAAACCTGTAAACAGCTTTTAGCACCACTTGCTTCTCAAGATGTGTAACTTTCCCAAACCTTTCAGCGATAAACTGATCACAAAAGACAGATTTTGAGATCTCAGCTGTTTCAGTATCAGTCATCAGTCATATTCCTTTTTAAAGTCCCACTCCAATCATTTTTTTCTTACTACCTATAGTGAAGTATACCAACCCCCTTCTCTTGGGACCTCGGATCTTAATCAAGATTTACAGGTCTGAACCAGCTGCCAGCACCAGCCTGAAACACCGTACGGGCCTGTGACTTCTGGCACAAGCTGCTCTTCCAGCCATAACTCCCCCTAGGGGTCCCCTGAGAGACAACACACTCCCATTACACCAAAAATTAAAGGTCATGCACATGGAAATGCACACTAACACACACCACACACACCTTCTCATGCAAAAGAGATGAAAGATTAGTGCAAAGATTTGTTAAAAGCACAAGGGCATTGAAAGCAGAAATTTCACCCAGAGCAAGTGGAATCTGAGAATCTCATCTGAAGCCATTTTTGATGAAAGAAAAACAGATTTTACTGCGCTTTGATTTCTGCTGTAGCTGACAGTAGTTATGATCATATAACAGACATTATTGTTACCATGACTTCAACTTAATCATTAAAAAACTTTAGGAAAGAAGATTAAAGTTGTGTTGCATCTACTTAAAAACAGTGTTAAAAGTGTACGTCATTGAAATCAATGGAACTCTATAAGAAAAGTAAAGTTGTCCAACTTTATCTAACCTCGAGGCAAAGTGTGGAAACAGATATAAAACCCCGTCTAAAGGGCAGAGCTTAACTCTGAGCTAACAGTCAGGGTGGTGCTGAGGTGAACTGTGGCCGGCTTCTGCAGCTCAGGGGTGGGCTACTGTGAACCTGGATTCACACCCACTGAGCCTCCTCTGGTGCTAATTGTGGCCTGAGGCTGCAGGGGAACAATTAATGGAGGATCAGAGCGGAGGAAAGCTCGACCTGGACTGAAGCTTCTGCTGACCTGCTCTTCCCTTCTGCTTTTTCTCACTCTGCTTTTCTGTTTTCACCGCTAAAGTTCTGTGATAGGTTTGCAGATTTCAGCAGAGGTTACAAACTTTTTAAAGACATGTTTATTCCTTGTATTCACACTGGTGTTTGTGGGTTATTTTGAGGGGAATGTTTGAAACAAAGTCGACTCCTCTTAGTGCTTCAGCCTTGTTTTCTTTAATTTTTACACTTTTTTTCCTCCTGACGAATGTCCGACGTGTTAGGTAATACCACCCACTTTCTTGTAAGTACTTGTGGCATGAGATAAATGTAACCACATGCTGCAGCTCTTGTGTGTGGTGTGTGTATGTGTGTAGTTGCATGCTTTCTCATGCACTTAAATGTTAAACACTAGCAGGCGCAAGGCCACAGGATCAAACATTTTTTACTTGCATCATTTTCTGTCCGGTATGAGTTGCTGTGTGCAGCATGCTGAATGCTTGTCTGAAGCTGCACATTTCAAGAACATAAAAAGGAAGCAATACCAGTTTGAGTCAAAGACAGAGTCTAAATGATAAGGACACTTATCACACCCTAATGCAACAAAGGTCCATCTTTATGGAAAGGACACCAGATATGTTTCCTCTCCATATCAGCTCTTCTCACAATATACAGCTCTAAAGGTACGAGAGTAAGATTTTCATTCTGAAGTCATGTTTTTTTTTGTTTTTGTTATAGCTTCACTGGTCAAAACAGATATATCTGAGTACACGCTACAAGATATATGTGCCAATTTTGGGTCTGATACCCCCCTTTCCACAAAAGTAAGCCGAGACCTGATTATCTGGTGGTATGAGGTGCTGAGAAGGGCTTTCTATCCCTTAGTCTAAACAGTGGATGATTGGAGTCCTGGACTAGAAATTGTAAATCAAACATGTCCAATATTGAGGATCAGGTGATTGAAGAAAGAAGCACAACAAATGCAGCTATGTCAATGACAGTAAGCACAAAGCATAACCTGAGACAGACAACAAATGCATTAAACCCTCCTCCCTGTTGATACATGGCAACAACACAAGTATTCACACCATGTATTTGATAAAATGTACCACAAACAAAATGACGAAGGGAGGCGTTGAACAGAAACTGACACGAGTGGTCGACCAAGATGGGTTTTTCTACAGCTGATACTGAAGCTGATATTGATGGAGCACGATGCTGAGTATTTAAAAATGCCATCAATTGGCCCTATTGATCAGCCTGTCCGGTTAATGAGTCTATCTTGACTTGCTACTACAATGGATGTACCAAGGAGCCAAACAGAGAGCAACATAATCCTGTAATCTGCCATGTGTGTTCGCTCTGAAATCAAGTCACAAGATCTCCAGTTTCAGAGTCAGGCTGCTGGTGAGGAGTCTTTATGTGTGTGATGTGCTGTTTTAACCACATCATCGTACCTCACTCACTCTAAGAACAAAACTGTTTAAGCCGTCATTTATTACCATTGTATGCCGTCTCTATATGCAAAAATCTGTCCAGCAATAACAAAAGCAGAAACTCTTTACATCCCATGGTGCTGACTTGAGTGTTGGTGTGATTTTTTTTCCACGTCTTTTATAATTTTTGAAGTTATCGGTGTATTGTCATTAATCCTGTAAGCATGTTTTGTTTTCAGGTTAGTCTCTGTGTAAAAAACACATGTTCGAACATGTATGAGGTTCACTTAAGAAGCTGGAGTTATCTGTTGCTGATCATTCACTGTGCTTTGACCCGTAGGATAGTGGTGCCATGCCGCACAGCTAATTCAGGGTCCGTTCGGATCACCTCCCTTTGTTTGGACTGCATGTGATCTGCAGGTGAACTGAAAATGTGTCAAGACATGGTACTGCAGCTAAATCCATCCTCTTCGAACAGATTTATAAGAAGGTTTTTTGTGGACTTTAACACTGATAACGTAGTACTAAACTCTGCTTTGAGTCTTGTTTTATCTCTCTGTATCTGCATTATGTGTGCAGGTATCAGCTGGTGGTTACAACGATCAGCAATCATAAAACTCAACAATTGTCATGTCACAACCAGCTGTAGTCAGCAGCCGTGAGTGTGGCCAAAAAACTCTGTTATACAATGATAAAGATTTAGTCTTAAACCCACACTTCCTATTTGTTTTATACACACACACACATCTGCAGATGGACTGTGTGTTGAGGTTACGTATTCATTGCTGTCAAAGCTGATACATGAGAAAAAAGATTATAAAACAAAACAAAGAACAAGTTTTCTGTAATCCAGTGAAAGATTTCTATTTTCTGTGAGTAAAGTTGATGTCTCTGATGGACAGAACAAACCTTGTTTTTCTAAATCATGCAGCTTTTTATAGAAGTCTCTAGTACTCAAGTCTATAAAAAGTCAATAAAAGCAGAGTTCAGGTCTGTCTAACAGCTTGTATTTTTCACTGTTATTAAAATGGATGTATATTGAAGAAAATTGAGGTTATGATACATCAGACATATAAAACCAGATCTGATCTGGACTGATCTTTGTTAGCTTAAAGGCTCACTCTCTACAGACTAAGTTACCAACTTCCATCTTAGTCGATCTGGGTGTTTCCTTCATGCACAGTGCGTCTGTGTGTTAAAACCTCACTCAGCATCAGCTCAGTCTCTAGCCTTGAACAGTGCTCATGTCTACAGTGCTGATTCAGTCGTGTTATGTAAAGAATAACGTCATGGAAAGCTCACGACCTTGCTTGCTGCTTATACTGGGTGTCTTTTAAAAAGACACGTATGAACACCAGAGCAAAAGCAGACACCACAAAACATCTGAACTTGGTGTTGCTCCGTTGCTACTGTGGTGAATAGGAGGTGAAATGGGATGGCTTTCCATTCTGGCCAGTTGAAGCTTTTCATCGCTGTTTTCTTCTTATTCACCTGTGTTTTGTTTGGGACAACACAGCCAAAAGGAGCAGACCTAACAGTTCATAATTGGAAACTACTTGACAGAGTTGCCATTTGACCCTCAAATCAACTGGGTCCCTCAGGCTATCATGTCTGAAAACAACCACTCATTGAACAGACCTGAACTGAACCATGATTCTGCTCTGTATAAACCTTCAGATAATCCAGTATGCCTCTTAGTGGTGTGGTTGAAGATCAGTAGAGAACATCTCCCTCCATCCAGCTGTCAGAGCAGCTTTATTTGACTCTGGAAGAAACAAATACTTAACGTGTTGCTGAATCTGTGTTAATGATCTAATATCGATCTGATCTGCCTCCCCCAATTAGGTTATTTAAGCGTACTCCATCATGCCACCTTATAGGAGTGTGTTAAGCACAGATGATTTAAGGAGGAACAGAATAATAGTCCTTTGACACTGACAGTCTAACTGTGGAGCTCGAGAAACGTCACCAAGAGTTCTGGGAAAGACTAAAAAGTGTTGCACAATCAGAGACCCGTCTGGAGCCTCTTTTTTAAATCTCTAAGCTCAAAAAAAAAATCCCAGCAGGGAGCCAAAAATCACCTAAAAAAGGTGGAATAAGCTGGCTTACTCAGGTTAATGACATACTTTAATCAGTATCATTTATAAAATGTCATCATGCTGGATATCAGCACCGATCTGATACCATGCAGTGATGGTCGGACTGTGGAGACCATTGTTTGTTCTGGCAGCACTCTTTCTATACATAAATGTGTTTGTTTCCTTCTCAACAGATGCTGAGCACGCTTTGTCATAGATAGAGGAAAAGCCATCTGTCATCTGCATAAAGCAGCTTCTTTCTGTTGCTCTTAAAACACAGCGGCCTCCTGAGATCTCTTTAATGATGTATAGGATTATTCTCTCTCTCTCTCTCTCTCTCTCTCTCTCTTTCTGTGAGTCTTTGTCTTTGAGTATTTGAGCTGCTGAGCTCTTACGTAACTCTTTTGGCATTACGTAAGTGTTGGGGGTGGCAGCGGTGGTCTGAGTTGGGGTTGGGGGGGTTGACTGTTGTTTCTCTGCCCCTGGAGTGACGAGCTGTCCGTCTCTGCTCAGGTCAATCCACATTGATCACACAGCTCAGGGATTTGACAAGTGACTGCATGTGTGTGAGCTAGTGTGTTTGTGTTTGTGTTTATGTTTGTTTGGAGCTTAAGCTTTGGCTTTGTATGTTTTTTAGGAACATCCAAAACTACAGCAGTGATTCATCACATGTTATCTGCTGTATTCAGTTGACTAAAGTTGCAGTACTTGAGCTCTGGGCTTTTAGTTTTGTCTTTTCACTGAGTAATTGTGCTTCAAATGTTCACCCTAAAATAAAAAGAAGAAGAAAATCAGGTTTATTTTTGGAGAAGAAGAGTGAAGACGACCTCGGCTGTGTTAGTTCTGATATTAATGATTTTCAATCATTACAGAAAAACTTTTAAGACAGATTTGATTTGAATTGTGTACAATAAATACAATATATGTGGTTTTATTTCTTTATATTTAAAGTGAAGCAGCCCTTAAACAGACTGATCAGTTGGTTTGTAACTACTAAGCCAAATGCAATATGGTCCAACTTCTTCGTCATAGCACATATTGACCTTAACACATATTGTGTGATACAAAAGAGACAAATCCTAAACAGCAAAAGCAAGGGTTGGTCTGATCACGCTCCTCCAGTCGAGTCAGAATAAAGTCATGTACATTTCACTTCTGCCTGTTGACACTGGCAAAAAGATTAATACAGACATGGACCAGTTACCCGTTTCAAAGTTAACCGTGGTTTGAAAAAGTAACCTAAGGTGTGATATGTATTGTCAGTCCTTGTTGGTCATCTGTATTTGGTTAGTATGTGTGCATGTGATTGGTATGTTAGCCTGTGGCACACTAGCAACAAAGTGTGTAAACTTAGTACACTAAGTACTAGGCTGAAATTAAAATGAATAAATTAATCAGGTGGGAAAAAACAAAAACCAACTATAATGTTATGACTATAATAATAAAAAAAAGACCTTACATTCCTGCATAAATCTCCTATTCTTGTAAGTTTTTATATATATATATATATATTTTGGCTCTTAAAAAAACATTTAAACAGTTTAAGTTCCCAGTTTTTTCTGATTAGATGTATACTCTTTCACCTGACAGAACAGTGGGGCCTGTCCGTCAAACACAGTGCACTGCAAAGATGGTAAAATGAGCAGCAGTTTCCCCCTCTGTTGTTATAATGGTAAGAGAAGAAGAGTAGGCTTATGTTTAAAAATGCTCTCATTTTTCTGTCGTCTTCAATTGTATTCAAGAAGTTCACGTCCAATTTCATGCTGTCTTTACTTCTGAAACAAGGAAAATATCCACCTCCCATTCCATCACTGCTTTGTTTACTTACAGTCATTTTCTTTTTCTTAAATCTCCTTTTTTCACTTTGAGGCTGCAGCAGAATAAAGTTGTAAACCCGCTTTTGTTCTTCCACCACTGTTTTGAGTGAATTTCCTCACAAATTTTCACTTTTTATGGTCCCACATAATACTCATGGAGATGAGCTTTTGGTCTACCGACGAATATTTAAGTTAGCTGGTTTCAGGTTTCAGGAAAATCACCAGGGTGTCTGTCCGCTAAAGTCTGTCCTCTGGCGTTGAGCAGGAAGAGTTTATCAGATTTCTGCTAGTGATAAACGTCTCCATGTTTTTCACTGAAGGTGACCTCTTTCTCATTATCCTCTATTCATGAAACTGTCCTTCAATATACTGTTATGACAGAAATACTGATGAAGCCACTCTATTTTAATACATCTGAAATCAGCCTGAAATTAGGTTTCTCCTCTTAGAGCAGGTTTCGGTTTGGGCTGAATTAAAGGCTGCCATTTCATGCGCTGATTTGTTTTGTTTTTTTCAACTAATCACAGTTTGCAGAGTGGGAATTTATTTTTTTTTACCATAGATGTTTTTTAAACTGTGTCTAAAGGTCGTATTCTTCTACTTTTTTTTTTTTTTTCTATTTAATGCCCTCCTGATTTAGTTTGTCTGTCATATAAGGTCTGAGCGTAATCTTTACATCTTCAGTTTTTTTTTAAGTTTAAAAGCACCTTTTTTATTCTATTTATTTATTTATTTCAATGGATGTACTATGTATTAGTAATGTTGGGTTTATATTTAAGTTTCCCCGCAGGAGTCGTCATAAAAATATTCATGAGTATGTAGGGATTTAAGTGTGATATGCTCAAAATGTTTTGGGTTGTCCCCCCAGACCTTCCTTTTATTACTTGTGCCCTCTTATTACTAAGTTTGAACGGACCCTGTTTAAATGGACTCACTCGCAGGCATGTATGGTCTCCAAAATTCATCACCAGTTCAAGAAGGGCATGGTTATTCTATATCAATGATCGTAGCATGGAGATTTGGGTTTTCATCAACTGCTTGATGATGATTTGTCTTATTCCTTTTAAAGCCAAAGGGGCTCATATAGACTATTAAGTCTGTTTGTCTGCTTTTGAAATGAGCATAAAGCCTCTCAGAGACAGAGCAGTTTGTACTGAACCACACAAAAACCCAGCTAACTCAGATTATACGTTAGTGCAGCAGCTACCATAAACCATAGGTTGTTTTTTTTTTCTCTCTCTCTTTCTAAATCCTCAGATTATGCAACACTTTTGTCCCTCTCTCTGTTTGACATGCCTTTTTTGCAGAATATTTAACAAGATCAGTACAGTATAAGAGGGTGATGTAAGCACAGTGATGATGATGACCACCAGACGCCATATGGGGTTATTTAATCCTAAATCACGATGGATGCTCATACAGTACACGACTGATTCTTTTTGATATCAGGAAGCATTTTGACATTTACATTTCATGTGCTTAGCAGAGGCTTTTATCTGCAGAGGCAGAGGGCAGCGGAAACATCCTTCATGACATCTGTACATCACACGCACAACACTTAAACAAAAACTAGAAGAGAGAGAACAGGCAGAATATCAGGTTTGTGCCACATGTTGACTACATAAGGACAGAATTAATGCCTTTTGAATTACTCACCAAGTATTAAGGTTTTTTTTTTCCTTTTTAATCTTTCTCTATATTTAATTCACACCCACCTCTTTAACAGATGGGTTTGTAGAAACATAAAAAGACAGTCTTCTCAAATTCCAACAATTTTTTAAGGATTAGCAGCTCAAAAACACTGCATACTTCATAGGAACTGTTATTTAGTTTTGAAATAATCTCATGATACACTTTGCCTAGCCGACTGATGAGTATTCCGATGTTTTTACACCAAACAAGAACAAAATGGTGTGAGTGAATTACATGTAAAGTCAGTGCAAAGACGCAAGTTAGACACAAGTTCTCAAATGAAGAGGCAGAGCGAACAGCGTGAATTGAGTGGGTTATACATGCAAATGGTGCAAATTCATAACGTGTTCAATTCCAAGTGTCCAAGGCAAAGACTGTTTTTGTTTGTTTGTGATGTATATCATTTTATATTAATGCCCTTTCATGACATCCAATTAGAATATTATTTATTTTCTTTTTTATGCATGAAACTGGTGCGAGGAGGTAGGTGTCAGCCAAGCAGTTATAGAAGAAGTCCTGTTTCGTGATTTCCACCAAAAGTGTTCAAAATAAAGGGTATGTTTAACTGCCACAAATAAGCAGGATAAAAAAAAATTGTCCGAAGACAAAATCTTAGCTCTTTGAGAATAAGACAAGAAAAGACGGTTTTGTCCACAGGAGGTGCCACAAACCAAAAGTCACTCCCTGGAGCTTTAATAAGCTTCATCGGCTCATTCTTGAGAGCTGAGAATCTGAACTCATGTTGGAACAGCCAGTCAGAAAAGAGATTCTCTGGTGATGTACGAAAAAAAAAGGATGGAGGTTCATGCATCTGCAAAATGGAGGATAAACCGATCATGAGAGCACATGAATACACCACCCCTGGTCTTATTCATGTGTCTTGGCACTCTGTCAACACGATACGGCATGTGAACGGAGTGTGCATTGTGCAAATCAGCTTTTTGTCTCGGAATAGGCCTTGTAAATTGGTGCTATATAAAAGCATAACTCTACATGAGAATTACATATAAAGTTCATGGAAAATAGAAACTGGAGGACAAACTGATCGCAGGCTGAGTTTAAAATCAAAACAAGAACATGTCCTTGTAATGTAGTCAACTTGAGCTATGTTTGACGTAAACACACTGAAATAGCACAAAGGAACATTTCCACTCTTACAGTAAGTCGTGTGTTTGCCTGTTCCTGTACATGTGATGTATAACAGACAAATGGAGCTTCTCATTTCTGCAAATGAAGTGAGTAAACACGAAACATTCAGGTGTTCAAATATGTGACGGTTCAGAGAGTTAGTCACTTTATTTGTGTCTGGTGTGAACATGACATAAGGTAATATTGATATATCAGAAACATCCAGATGGTGATCACCTTCTAATATTTGTTCAATTATAATGTGTCTATTTGTTCAAGTGACCTCCCTTGTCTCTGTGTGTAGCTTTGTGCGTGTATTATCATCTTTCTCGATGACATTGTCAAGACATACACTTTACGGAGATGTAATCCATTATGATCTCCTCTCCTTTCTCTCTTAATCAGCAGACTGTGGTGTGTCTATAGCCTGACCTTTAAGCGTCAGATGGGTATGCTTGGTTCCCCAACAGAGGGATGCCAAATACAGACCGGTCATTTTGGCTCCCAACTCATGGCAATAGAAGTAACATTGGAGGAGTTTGGGGGAGTTTGGTGGAAAGTTGAAGGCAAAAAGAAAGTTTTAACAAACATTACCAAACTCACAGACAGACACAAACATCTCTAGCAGAAATGGAGTTGGCCTGTGTCCACGCTTGTGTCGGTTTGGTTCAGTGAACCTCGACTCTGTGAAATGAAAACACAAAGACTCCTCACAGACGCTCCAAAAGAAGTCATGCCAGCAGACCAGTGTTGTTGTGGTTATTTTGAGAGCTGAGGAATTGGTTGAAGACACGTCTCATCAGTATGCACAGAGGCCTGTGTGTGTGTCTGTGTAAATGTGTGCTGAGTGTGTGTGTGTATGAATATGCATACAATATGTGTCAGATGTGAGACAATACAGAGACTGAACTTAATTGTGTTCTTCACCACATGCTGTGGCTCTCTGTTTGTATCTATGTTCTGTATCTGCGTGTGCATGTCTGTGTGTATCTGTGCGTGTGTGTCTGTGTGTGTTGCTTTGGCACAGGCTGTTTTGGCTGTGATGGTTCAGTAGGAAACACATTCCACTAACAGAAACTGAAGCTGTTTTTTCTCTGACGGATCTTTTCCAGCAGAGATTACACACACTGTTACTGACTGACTGACTCCAATGTTTGACATCTGCATGTTCAGCTGATGCTCTTATAAAACCAGATTAAGTTAGGGCAGAAGTTTTAGCAATCTTAAGGGGGTGGTTGAAGGCGATAATGAGCTCCTGGACTGCATACTTTATGAATTTGTTTATTTTTGCTACTTTGGTTAAAATGAGACAAAATCCATCTGAGAAGCACCAGAACCCAGAATAATGCATATCATGTCATGCATGAAAATATTCCTGTCCGTAAGCTTTAAATTATGTGTGAATAAAACACATACTTACAGCTAGAATTGTTCTGATACCGACTGGCATGCAATTTTTCTTCCTTGCCAATATGTGCACTGATAGACTTCATGCAGCTGATGCTTTAACTTTTAAAAAACACATCACCCATGGTGCAGGTAATTCTGTGTGGGTGATTATCCAAAACCAAAGTGTATTGTGATGTGACTCATATCATGACTCAGACATTTTACCCTTGCTTGTTTTTAAAAACTGCAGGAGATAGCACTAACCCGTGTGAATATGTGAAGTGACTTACTGTCAGGGTTGGTGAGTGTTACTTGAGTAAGTTAACACTGAAAAACGGGATCAGACTCCCCCGACCTGTACGCTCTCATTCAGTGTTTGGAGGATCTTGCAGGACTAACAAAGGTGAGACAGCCGCCCAAGCCTTGCCTCTTAACTGAAAGGAAAAACAGTGGGTACAGTAAAGAAAAGTGCTGTAGATGCTCATATATTTATGGCTCATTCCCATGGCAACTGCACACAGAAGGATGACAAATAAATGAATTTATTTCAGTTATTTTGCTACAAAAAAAAAAAAAAGCTAATGTAGTCCATGTGCTTAAACATGAAATATAATATTCCTCTTCTGACTCTGACTATCTGACTCTTAATATACAGTACAGAATGCCATCCATCTGTGCAACCACAGTGAATGTGTTGCACGGATGGCAATAAGTTTGGCTTTAATTTGTCCATAAAGTAATTTAATTTCAGTATTCATCTCTTGCTCATAGGTTTGAATCATATTTGATGTAATTTGTACACAGAAATCATTGCTGAACCTTAAGGTAATGCAGTCACAGGATTACACCACTTTCCTCTTCCACTTGCCTTTTCTTATTGTTACCTGTTTGCCTCAGGTGAAACCAACACTGAAAATTCAGTAAATAATCTGTAGACTACAAAACAGATATGAACACAGCTTTTCAGATTTGTTTGTTTGTTTATTTTGATCTCATTTAGCCAAGTTGGGCCACTCTTCCAAGAGTCCATAACATGAAAACATTACACAATACAATACAGACACAATAATATACAAATACATTATAACAGACATACAATACAGAAAGTGGTGATTATAGATGTTTTAATATGAGAAAGTTAATCAGATGAAAAGATCAATCTTTTATTTTACAAAGTGACTCAACCACCTACTGCAGTATCACCCTCTTTTACAGCCACAGTGTTGTTCTTTTTATATAGTCGTCATCACTTCTTCTTATATCAGCCTGACTGAAGTAGGTTACATATGAAGGGATTGTCACATGTGTGGTAGAGGTGGTAAATGACTGTCAAACACCCTCTTTTCTGTGAGCGCCTGCATGAGTTTACTGTTAGAGCTGTAAAAAATGGAAACATCTGATCCTCTCACTCTGAATAGACGCTTAGTTCATAACTATCACCGCTGATCTAGAGCTAACTTTGGTATCTCTTCAAAACTTTGCTTTTTGTGTTTCACTGGCTTTAAAATATATATGATATGACAGGAAACCTGATATCTGACCATAATGTTTAGAGATCATACCCTGTATTTTATTTGGACTAACTTGCTGATGAAAGTTTGCACAACTACTCACACTTGAAGCCTTTGCAATAAACACATTTGCATTATAGGCTTAGAAAAATGAAAGATACAGTATATTCTCTGTGAACAAACAGGGCTCTCTCCCTCAACATGTGAACATTTTACCTGGTAGATGGAGGCTTTTAAGTAGGTCTTTACATCATGCTGCTGTTGTTCACTTGACCATGCTTTCACAACACTTTTCATTGAAGCTCATGCTTGCTACAATCATATGCAAATCCATTTCCACCTTAATTTCTAATGAGTGCACCACAAAGATAGTTAATGTTGAAACTAATAAACTTACTCATTTTAAAGGTCCTCTGGCTGTCAGTACATGCAAATCTTTGAGAAAGAGCATCCAATACTTGCTTGCAGGAATAGATTTGCATGTACTGAAAGCCAGAAGACCTAGACAACTGGGGAACAATCGTTCCTTACACTGACGCTATCAAACTCTTTGTAGTTCATACATTCTTTCCTATTTGGAAACAAACTAACAATATCGAAAAGCTGCACAAAGCTTGATCACCATGCTAAAAGTACTTTTGATGTATAAAGGAAACGTTGAAAGGGCTCAGGATAAATAGCCTGGAATACTTCACAGGGAAACCAGCAACAAAATTTCAGGGTGCATAGGTAGAAGTTATTTGTCAACCCTAGGATCCAGGACATGCAGGTATGTCCAAATGATTCTCCCATGAAGCTAAGATCATTCATATTCTGGATATAGGTGCAAATAGAAATGAAAGGCGATGGAAAACTGAGCAAAAATAAGCTATTCTAGCAATTTTTCATATGAATATGGGATAACATACAAATGAAAACACTCAAAAAAAGCATTTTGCACTATGAGGAAGTAATATTTTACACAAGCAAGCAAGTTGGGCTGACTCCAGATGAGGTCAGGACTGTATAATGTGCCAAATATGGCGATTTTCCACCTAGCGTACCATACATTTTGACTGATACTCAAAATGTTATGGAATGCCCATCCTGAAACTTGCAGGGATGCTAGTGGACATGATAATCTTTCTTTAGTGTGAATATGAAGAAAATTGAAGGATGCGTGTTTTTTGCTATTTCCAATTTAAGTTTTTGGTCTTTTATCATTTTTTTCTGGTCCAATTTGGGAAAAAATGTTATGAAAATGATATATTCAGCTCTCTAGGTGCCATACCTCCAGAGATATGAACACTTTTGTAACGCATGTCATGCTAATTAGCCAAAAATTCATTAGCCCCTATCTCACTAATTAGACGGCTTTGAGCAAAAATATTTGAGATCTGACAGTTTCTCCTGAAGGCCAATCACTTCACCAAATTTCATCAAAATCTGTGACGTGAGAGAGGATTCTTGGTTGAATTGACATGGAATGTCATCGGATCGGATCGGTTGTTCTTTCCTCTCATAAAAGGACATGCGATTGTTTGACCAATGATTTGCTGGCCAGATGAGAGCTCGTCAACCAAGTGGAGTGTGTCAGCCCTAATTTCTACGATTTCTATTATTCATATTTCCTATTACTCTCCTCTTGTATTATTTTGTTATTTCACTATTAGAGTTGAAACTGATGACAAAAGTATTGAATTTCTCATGTTTGGTGTTTGATTGGAAAAAACAAGGTCTGTTTTATTCATTTCAGGTCTCCTTTTAACTCTTTATTTTCATCACTTTCACTCGCAGCTCCCCATCATATCTCACTTTTGTCTCTATTTTCATATCTCCTCCGCCCTCTCTTTTCCTCCCTCTCTCTCCATCTCTCTATGTTGCTGTCACTTCGTATGAGCAGACAGCCAGCGCTGTGTTTGGGCCACACAGGGCAGGCCGAGGCTGAAGCTGCCTGACTCACAACCTCACGGCTGTTGAGAGACAGAATGTCACTGCACATTGGGCTGCCTTCACGTTACACAAGTACACACTGAACAGGCAGCTCACAAACACACAGAGGGAAAAGTACACACTCAGTGAGAACAAACACAAAGGAAGCCAAGCAAATCTCAGACACATACGTGCACTAACACACACACACACACAGGCTCGGCGGAAGCTATTTTTAGCGGGGCGACTCCAGTGCAGACTCATATGCAACAGGAAATGCACATGATGGCTGTGAATAAATGTGTGTCATAGTTGGCATGTTTTGATTGGCCGTGCTGTCGGGCAGTGATGGATTCAAGTTGTCACCTCTGTCAGGTTGAGGATGGAGGAACAGAGTGGTGTCAGAGTGATGCCTCACTCAGAGCTGTGTCACACTGAGAGGCTCCTTTCCTTCACGTCAGGTCTTTGC
The DNA here is from genome assembly GCA_962446985.1 of Xyrichtys novacula. Taxonomy (NCBI): domain Eukaryota; kingdom Metazoa; phylum Chordata; class Actinopteri; order Labriformes; family Labridae; genus Xyrichtys; species Xyrichtys novacula. Next base: position 15,287,207 of record OY660874.1, on the reverse strand, counting down.
CAGATCAGTGAAATATCATGCCACCTACATCATGACCCAAGGTGAAACCAGATTATATTAACGATGTTCCTGAAAATATACAGCTCAGCTAGTCCTCAGATAGAACTGAAGTTTGAGTATTCAGCTGTAAAAACTTTGAGAGCTGAATGAGGGCTGGGCGATATGGCCTCGAATCAATGTCACGCTTTATTGAGCAGTTCGCCTCGATAACGATAAATGGATGATAACTACCCCACAAGCTGCTCGTCTACTTCAGCCGCCGCTCCAGCCGCTACAACTTTTGAACCGTCCTCCATCTCCTCACCTGTCTTTTCCTCATTAGTTAATTTTCGGTTTATCGCCCAGCCCTAATCTGAACACTCACATCACGTGTCTTTGGTTGTTTGCGAACATCATTTGACTTTAAGTTGACCAACATAAAAGAAGTAAACTTGGTTTTAGGTAAAAAGAGAAATTCAGCATCAATTTTCTTTTCTTTGTTACCCTAAGCAGACTGATCTGTTCTATGTATGACTGAATCTGACTAAAACTGAACGTCTTGTGAAAGTTACAGAAGGACAGAAGCCTGAAGTGATGAGTGGACTGGTGCTGGGTGTAAATCTGACAAGTGTGTTAGGTAGAAAAAACTATAACGCTATGTGCACAACATAATATTAAGTTCTCATAAATAGTCAAGAATTATAAAAAAAGAAAAGCAGAAATAAGAGTTAAAGTCCATTTTTTAAGGAAATAGAAAGCAGACTGTGGGTGTTGGTATTGTGCTGCGTAAGCCTACTTTGTTTTTCCTCTGCCGTAGGATGTTTATATGAAATTGGAATTTAGAGTGACTTTAATTGAAGATCGCTAACAGGCCAAAATCTGTTAATAGAAAGAAGATAAAGAGCAGATCATCAAAGATATGACACAACTTGTGCTCCCTTTTCCTTGTGTTTATATCTTTGTCCTCCAACAGTGGGTCCCCTCCTTTTTGCTGTCTGCCTCCCCAGTGGATATGAAACACAGTTGTTCATTTAACTGAAATCTGCGCTGGTCAGCTTGATTTCATTTTCCTGTTTATTTTTCTCTGTTTGTCCCTCAGGAAATCTTCCTCTCTCATTCGAAGTTCATTTTTCATATTCATGTTTATGTTTTGTCTTTCTCTTTTTCTTCTCTCTTTCAGCAATCCATGAGTTCCCCAGGGATTATTTCACCAACCAGGAGCGCATCGATGGAGCAGTGGGTCTGCACGTTCTCTGTGTGAGTCTCTCCTGCAGCACTGTTTTATACTATACATATGCTCGTAGTTAAAGGAGCAGCTGTTTGTTCAGTAGCTCTTGCTTCCTTTATTTAGGCGTGTTTATTTTAATTATAAGCATAAAGACACTCTAGAAAAGGCTATGAATAATTATACCAAGAAGATGAAGTTGCAGCAAAGTTTCTAAGCAAACATAACTTCAAGAAACAACAGACATATGTGTAAAAATGACTGCTGATATTTTAGCTGAGGTGTGTGTTTATGCAGCAGCAAATCAGTCGACAAGTTGTTCGTTTATTTACTTCCATGTAAACTATCCTCTGCACAGAGACAGCACACACCAATCAGCAACAGCACTTTGACTGCTGATGGTGAAGCAAATTACATTAATTATCTCTTTATAATGCCACCTGTCAGTGGGAGGGGTATGTGATGCAGCAAGCGAACATTGAGTTCTTGAAGCTGGCGTGTTGGAAAAATGGGCGAATGTGAAAATGTGAGTGACCTCGATAAGGACCAGATTATGAAGATTCTGTTAGAAGACGCTGCTGCTCTTGTGGGGTGTTGTCAGTCTGCAGGGGTCAGAAGTGATCCAAAGAAGAACAGGACACAGGGTCATTATGAAGTTATGTCATTGATGTGCCTGTGTGGTTGGATCCAAAAGAGGAGCTACAGGAGCTGAACTTCTACAGACGGTCTACACTATAAAAGAGTTCTTTTTCTTCATCACTTCCTTGATTATGGCGTCACGTAGCATCGCTTTTGTCACTTAGCAACTGGTGGCTATCTTGCTATCTTGGTAGCATAGGTAGCATCACATAACCTAAACATCATCACCAACATTGCAAAGATCACTAGATTTGTCTCTCATAGCATTATTACAGAATGACCTATTAGGGGAGAGTGGGGTAAGATGAGACATTTTTCATATTTCAGATCACTACATCAAGGCAATCATAGTTTTGTCTCTAACTATTGTATCTGCGTATATTTCAAGGTGTTGTGCATCCCTGCAAACCAACAGAATGAGTGTAAACATAACTGTCTTTATAATATAGCATGTAAAAAAAAAGTGGTCTCTATGGTCAACTTACCCCGCGTATGGGGTAAGTTGACCATAGGAGTGGGGTAGGTTGAGTTGTATCCCTACAACCCCCCTACTCACTTCTTTACATTCATGTGTATTTTTATCTATTATATGCTATTCAACATGTACACTATTTTTTTTATATCATTATTGCATATAATTGTTAAAAGCTGTTTTGTAAAAAGTCATTTTAACATGAGAATGTCTTTAAGTGATTCAGAACATTCACAGCTGTATCTTTGAAAAGAAAAAGTCACACATTTCAGCACTCTGAACTGAAACTTTATACTTGACAGTGTGTCATTAACACACTGATACTCTTACTTCAAGTTAAGACAATTATCTTTACATGTTAATTTATTACATGGTAATTTCAAAATTCCAGAGTTTAAGCAGGTCATCAAAGAACCTTTAATTATGTGTTGTGTAAAACATTATACAAGAGACTATAAAGACAAAATATTTAATGTTTAAACTGATACTTATCTATTTTTTATTGCAAATGTTTACTCATTTAGAATTTGATACTGAGATAGAATTACAGAGGAATACTGTTTTAGGTACAGTGTAACTCTCTAACAAAACATACACACCCTACAGTCAAAGTATAGGCCCCACTGAAGCTGCTGTCACTGTGCTGTAACGCAGAAGTGTTAGGCAAATGTTGAGAAGAGGCTTATGTGTAATGTGAGGACACACTGACAGACTGACTAAAGATTCAGACACTGAACATAGATTACATAACTCCCCAAAACTACATTCATGTCTATGAGCGCCCGTTCTGTCGACCTATGACTGAGAACAACTGTTTCATTATGGTGTAAGAAATTTGATTTGAGACTTGATGCTTCTCAGTCACATACAATATGTAGTTACAGTCTGACCGACAGCTCTGTCTGCTGGATTATCAAGGACAGAAAATCAGTCAATCAATCAATCAATCAATCAATCAATATCTTTATTTGTCCCAAAGGAGGCAATTCATTTTGCAGGAGTAGGAGCACACAAGACCATACATCCTGCCCCACTCATTTCAATCAATCAATCAGTCAATCAACCAATCAATCAAACTTTATTTATAAAACACTTCTCATACAAAAAGTGTAGCACAAATTGTCCATTCAAGAACAAATGCCGATAAATGTCAAGGGATACAAAATGTAAATACAAAACCCCAGCCACCCCCCAAACCACATTCAACACACACAACACTCACGTGTGCGCACAAGGCAACACAAGGACACTTAGTGAGGACTCTTCCAATTATGTCCCTTTGCCTACAACAGAGTTAAATAAAACATTTTTACAGATTTCCAGGATGTAATTGGTCACCAAAGACGATGCTTCTGAAATGTTTTGGTCTTCATTTGTTCCCTTTTTAACAATCTGAATCAACTTGTTAAACCAACATATTATCTGATCCTTTTAGTCCAACAGCTCTACTTAGTGGCTGCCAAAAGGATTAAGAAACTCAGAAACTAATTTACACTTCTTAATAAACCATTATTTAGCCAATGCCACAGTCACACACTTGTTCTTTTGCATATTTTAACAGTGCTGAATAACAGTGCTGGTTCAGAACCAGTGTCTGAAAGGTGGGTTTGAGGGAGAGTTGCTTACACCAAACAAATATTAGTTTTTCTTTAAAAAGCTTTCCACCTGTCATTTGAGAACAGACGCATTTATTTAACACTCATTTCTCTGGGGCTTGTTAAAAAACTCTTACCAATCTGTTGTGGCTTCAAGCATTCATGTGCACCTGTTCCCAGTCCCACGATACCTTATTCTTCATCACTCTGACTGAGATAGTCAGCTAGAGACGGAGGTACACTGTGAATGTCTTGTTTCTTTTAAAATGATTTATTTTGGCACAAAGCATTTTACAACCAGGGTCAAAATTTAGGTCCAGAAAGTTTGGGGGACAGATAAAAGCCCTTTATTTACATGCAGATACGAGATAAAGCTTAAAGGTGTTTAGGCAGTATGAGAGATTGGTCTGTTCAGGAGAAGATCTGGTTCACAGATTCACAGAGAGATGCACAGACAGGTAAAGGCAAAAAAGAGACAGCACAACCAGACAACCTGATGTTATTTAAAGACCAAGATAACCAGCTGCTTACATGATTTATGACAACGTATTTAGTTAATAGACTCTATATACTCTGGACAACTTTGTTCCGCCTCTCGCTAGTATACAGATTTGATGCCAAAAAGCTCTCGGTATTTCCGGGATTTTTCTTCATTTCCTGAAACCAACATTGCGCAGTAGCGATGTGCGCATTCGGCAGGAGAGTTGCCGAGAGTTGCTGTGATGATGCTCGGCTCAAACAGCTTATCCCCCCCCCGGTGAGCTACGCAATCCCTGAACACCTATAGGCTGTATCAGGTGTCAATCATTGAAAACATGAACCCCCTAATAACTTTTAAAAACGTAGCTGTGCAGAGAAAAGAGAATTTTAGCACAAACCAGTCTTACAATAACTACATGTCAACATCGCAACCAGGGGGGAAAAAAAATTATGTTCTGTGTCATAAATTTCTAAAGTTTGTCCACAGCCCTGTAAGCTTTGCTGGCGGAGGTGGGATTTATGACCTATACTGCAGCCCGTCACCAGAGGGTGCTGTTCTCAGAGTGGTTTTACCCAGCAAGGAGGCAGACGGCGTTTATTCTATATACAGTCTATGGGCAGTATGTAGTGTCATGCCTTCAGTTTGTGAGTTTAGAGACCTTAGAACATATTTGCATAATTTTCAATTCTTTATTATCCCTGAGGGGCAATTTGCTTCACAGCCAGCAGTATACACACAGTTCTTACAACAGTTTAGACACATTAAAAAATTCACAAGATTATAAAATGTAAAAATGTAATGGAATTTTCAAGTAATATATCCTTGAGATAATGTGTGGGACAAAAACTGAGCTTTTGTCAGAGGGCTGGGTCAACATGGTATTGCACACACATGAAATTTTTATTTCTCTTTTATCTCATGTGTCCCTTACTGAACAATCACTGTCATGGATGTCAAAAAAAAAATAGGTGCAGAAATCATAACGAGATGTCAGAATGTATCGTGACTTCTCTGTTGAGGTTGTTTTGTAAAAGAAAAGGTCAGAGTGTATTTATTTGATTATTATTGTGTGTTTCTACAATATGTCAGTTCTCAGGTTTTTTTCCCTCACATCAGGTGATTGAAGGTCGACTCAGTCATTCAGCTGTAAACAGTCAAACGGTGCACCAGTGTTTTCGAGAGGCTGTTTTGGCAAGTCTCAGGTGTTGTTCAGTAATGTGTGTGTTTCTGTTTGTGTGTCTTTGACCTCTACAGGCCGTCTACATGTTCTATGCCCTGGCTTTAGTGTGTGATGACTACTTTGTCCCTTCACTAGAGAAGCTATGTGAGGTAAGAAAACACTGTAGGTTATGGCTGCACTTTGACTCAGTTTACACCTCAGAGAAGCTCTGGAAATAACACTATGAGAAGTCATTCTTTGAAGAGTCGTGTTTTCTTTCTCTCTCTTTTTTCCTCCCTTTTTTTTCTTTGTTCTCTCGTCTTCTCTCTGCCAGCGTCTTCAGCTGAGCGAGGATGTTGCAGGAGCCACTTTCATGGCAGCAGGCAGCTCAGCGCCTGAGCTCTTCACCTCTGTCATTGGTGAGGAAAACACAGGAATACAAACTCACACACAGCCACTTTGGATACATCCACTACAGACACAGAGGAACCTGAAGGAGTTACCGCGTTTTATGATGGTCCACATCTTTTTGTCTAATCATACGTTAAATCTCTGTTCAAGAACCAAGTTCTTAAAGATTATCATATGTGGTAGCTATGTTTTGCTTATTGCTAGCTAATCTGACAGATATCAGCCAACGACCACATCAAGAAAGCTGACAGAGCACTGTGTGGAGTGTGTGAATCAACACAGAGATGAGGATGAAGCTTAATTACAAAAGTGAACTACAGTGCTCACTAAATGGGAGGTAACTGACTGCATGCCAGCATAAGGTCTTTTTTGACCAAACAGTTTCAGGAACTTTTTGTAGAGGAACTATTCTTTGAAGAGTTCCCTGCAAACTGCGCACTATCGTACTCCCAAGGTGATGGCCAACATGAGTCGTACAGTGACCTAAATGAGCCAGTAGTTGCTGGAGCAGCATCACTTCTGCAAAACAACTAACATATGGTGGACACTGTGGTATGTTTGACGTGAGTTGTTAAGCTAGCAGAACATACTTTCCAAGATTTTTATATTACTCTTTGCTTATCATACACGTAATATAGCGTGGACATCATTATCAGTTGTCTGGGTTTTCTCCATTTTTAATGATTTTAAGAGCTTCGTGCGACTGTTATTTGGTGTTTTTGCGATTATTTTTAGAGGGATTTAAAAATTGCAATTTGTGGTAGCAAATTATCTCTTTTATTCATCCAATCGACTCACACACACACATACACACACACACACACACACACACACACACACACACACACACTAATGGACCAATCAGGATGCACTAAAATCATTTACAGTCCCACTTGTTTTGGAAAAGTAGAAAAGTCAAAAAACACCTGAGGGGACTTCCTCAGGTTGGCATACATCCTACAGACTTAAAATTGATTTGAAATGTGATTAATAGGATCCACAAAATGCCATTTAAAATGAGATTTAATATAATTTACTGTTGTGATTCAGCAATTCAGCAAATGACTTTTTTTGACGGCCCTGCTTCAGACACAAAATGAGACATTCCTTTTTCAATTTACAATGGTGTTTTTCATATCTATGTGTTTTATTATAAAGATGTTGGCTTTATTTTTCCACGAAAAACCACCTCTGTAAAAGTTGCAATCAAGGCAACTGTTCTGGTTATTAAAATAACGATTGTCTTTTGTCTGTTATTTCCTATAAAAGAAATATGTGATGGTTTTTTAAAAGAGTTAACATTTTTCACCCTTGTAATTGGTGAAGTTTTAGTTTTGGACAAATTATATGTTTAAACTTTTGTAGAGATAGTTTGAATAGTTTGAAAATATTTTTGTTCTAATATTAATAGAAACTCTTGTTCAGAATATAATTATTCTCAGCCATGATCAGCAGTTAGGATTAACCATCTGGTTGACGAAACTCAAACCGCAGAACTTTTTCACCATCAACATAATGAAAACCAACAGGATGAAGCCCAAATTTTAATAATTGTCTGTGTTTGTGTATTTGCTGCTCAGGAGTTTTCATCACTAAAGGTGATGTAGGAGTCGGCACCATCGTCGGCTCTGCAGTGTTCAACATCCTCTGTATCATCGGAGTGTGTGGGATTTTTGCTGTGCAGGTGCAGTACAACACCTACTTACTTCTTTCTGTTTGTGTTTATTAAGTTTCTTTCGGTGAAGACAATGACAGTAAAACATGGTTATAGAAACATGCACAGACAGACAGAGGTTAAGATGTGCACGTGAGCCTTTTTGAAACAATGTTTATCTGTTTCCCAACTTAACTTTCATCATCCTCCCCCTCATCCTCTGGTATTTATTTTGGAACAATGGTGTGAGAGAGTCAGTGTTATCCATCCTGTTTGCTGCTGTAATCCTACAAGTAAAAGAAAAAAGTACTTGAAAGATTTTTTTTCCTAGTTAGATTACATGTTATGTAAGACCAAAACAGACACACACGCTCGCACACTCACAGAAAGCTGGGTTTATCTTGTTAGTAGTGGACAGCAGCGAGTACCTTGTGGGATGTGTTACTCAACAGGACAAAAAAATAAAGTTTCAGCATCATCTCAGTGCTCCTGCCTCTCTCGCTCTCTGTCTCCACCTCTATCTTTGTCTCTATTTCTGACTCTCAGGTGATCCGCCTCTCCTGTTGGCCCCTGCTCAGAGACTCTGTCTACTACACCTTGTCCATCTCTGCTCTTATAGTGGTAAGGAATATCCTAATTCTCACAGAATCGGCTAAAAACATGACAGACTTAAAACTGTAGCCTTGCATACACGCTGGTTCACCCAGCAGTTTCTCCTTTAAGGGATCTGACCGGCATTCATTGCGTCTGTACACGTCGTCATGATATGTACCTCATACACTGCAAAAAATAACTCAGAAGATTTACTTAAAATATATATTGTAAGTATTTGCATGCAAATGATTTAAGTAAAATTTAATGCTGTAATATTAAGTAACACTCACTTGCCAGTATCAAGTAAATTTTACTTTCCATAAAACATAACAGTTGTGGAGACATTAAGTAACATTGATTTAATTACATCCAAGTTTTAAGTTATATTTATTTAAACAAATTGAGTAAATTCTACTTGTTTTTCATAGGCAGGAACCTCATCTGACTCAAAATTTTAAGTACATTTTATATCTCTTTGATCCTGTAATGTCCAAACTCAAGGCAGAGCCAGTCCTGTTGTTTCAAAACGTTACACTTTCAGAGTAATATTTATGTAGTATCTGTAGGTTTATGTACATACAACTATTAAACATTTAAATAGTATAAGGAAACCTAAGTAAAACTTACTCTTCCCCCATAATTCATGTATTACATTAAAGAATGTTCAATTTTACTTAAGAAACTCTAGTTCTAACTGAATCTTAAGAATACAAGGTAGGAATTATGATAGTTGCTCCAATAGAGTTTACTGCACCAAAAAGTCACTTTTTTAGGTGTACAGACCCACTTCAGAACTACCAGACTATCCTTTTTTAGATATTTAGAGTGTGCTTTACAGAAGTCATTTTGAAGTCTATGACACTTGCCTGTTATTTCCCATTCTATCTTACAGTTCATATATGATGAAAAAGTGGTTTGGTAAGCCTGATTTTTACCTTAAAATGATTGAAATTTGATCACACTGGTTACACTCTGATCCTCTGACTTTTACATGATCATTTCATCCTAAACTGTGTTTTCCAGGTGGGAGGCTCTCACGCTGATCATGATGTACTTCGTCTACATTTTGATTATGAAGTAAGTCAATAAGCCTCAAGTATCACAGTGCTATAATTCATGTAACATTCACCGGTTGTCCACAGCGATCCATAACTGAGGGAAAGTGCAGCACAAGCTTCAAGTCCAGTTGGACTCAGGAGCTTACATGCTGTGTTACACAGAAGCATGTAGTGCAGAAGTAGATGTGTCAATTTATCATCTCTGTGGGGGGAGGGTGATGAGTTATTTCTTGGTTTTCTTGTCTTGCACATTTGTCCGAGGCGTTTCCATTCTTTATTATTTCAAATGTCTCATAAGCATCTTACAATAAATCTGTTGTGTGTTTAAGTTCAGAACAGATTACTTTAGCAGTGCACTTTCAATCCCTAATCTACCCCCAAAGCAGGGTTGACAGGACTCTGAAATAACCCTGCAAGAATCATTAGTCTTTTATCTGATGGTCATGATTGCTATTGTTAAAGCGTTAATTTCAGTCTGTTGGATTTCTGGATGAACCCTTATCGTAAGATCCACATTAATCAATCGTGGGTGCCCTTTGCGGTACAGTGTTTTGTAACAATAAAAAAAACGATAAAAACAACATTAGTAAGTCAAAGAATAACAATGACTCAATTTTCACACATGTTGTTAACATTTTAAATTTGATTGTCCTTGATGTCTGTTTCAGGTTAAACTCTTACGTTGTTCGTTTTCTGGAGAGGCGGAAGAAAAACTCATCAGGTTTGAGGAATGGAGCCGCCACGAACGCCGAGTTAGACGATGGCTGTGATGCTACTGCCGTCCTGCTGAAGAAAGGTATGCTTTTAATTCAGTCAAAGTGGGATTCAACGGTTGGCAGATATACTGAGAACAGTTTAACTTTTTTCTATGTAAAAATCCACACATTAAAATCATAATCGCAGATATTCACATCTTTTTGCTTCTGTAGTTAATCAAGTATCGTCAGTGTAACTTTCAGTCTCTTTTATAGCTAAAAACTCCATGAAGTTGTCCAGAATACATAAAAATCGCATGCAGTGTTAGTCCAGGCAGGCCGTAAATTACATAAACTGTTTTCTCAGTAATCTTATTGATTATGTGAACTACGTGTGCTAGGACTGATTTTATACAGCAAAGATATGATTGCGCTCTTGCAGTCAAACATGTATTTGTGGATTATGAGCATTATCACGGTATGTGTTCGTGTCTGTGTCCTGCAGCCAATCACCACAGGAAGCCGTCAGTGCTGATGGTGGACGAGCTGCTCTCAGCATACCCACACCAGCTCTCCTTCTCAGAGGCCGGCATGAGGATCATGATCACCAGCCACTTCTCCCCCAGAACCCGCCTCACCATGGCCTCACGGATGCTTATCAATGAGGTAAGGAATCACACAGGGGCGCCACACTTGCACCTTTGATTGGAAAAAGGTGAAAAAAGAGATTGCTGCCATTTCCAATTTGAAGCAGGCTGCAGCGTGTGTTTTTCTAAGAGGGGAGGGGCGTTTCAGATCGTTTCTCTAAACGCTGTTGAACAGAGGCCCCGGCCTACAAATCAGCCCCATCATTACAGATTACAGGCCTTTATGTTTCTTGGTTTTTCTTTAAAAAAAAAAAAAGGCGTGATTGAATCATTTTGGCTTAAATTTGTACCAGTATTTGTCAGAGAGATGCTGGACTTTCTGTCTGAATTGGATGATGGTGATATTTTGCATATGTACCCTTTTATCTCAATGCTCTGGATTCTGTGTATCATGAAGCACTGTGGCACAACACTAACTTTAACTCTCTTTACGAACATGACCCTTTGTCTGATCCTTGTCTGCTGGTGAACTTAAACACTAGTGCATTCTTATTTATGAGTCCATTTTAGGTCTCCTTTATCCATACCCTCTCTCCGGCATCAGACGAAGGAGTACAGGAAATCATGATGTTCAGTCCAGGATCTTTTCTTACTGTCCGTCCCAAAGCTCAGATCAGATGGGTAAAGAGGCATTTCACAAAGCTGCAACTAAAGGTTCTGGGCTCTTACTCATAAACATTGTGAATGCACAAAAAAGGGTCTGAAATGAAGCATGCCATTTTCAGGTTTCTGGCGCGGGCAAACTTTTAGAAATGACACCCCTGGTCTTGTTGGATGCTTTCAGTATGCTTTTGAAGAACTTGTAGGCAAACACATCATCGGCTTCTTTCACCTTTTATTTAATGTTTTAAAGAGTAACATTCACAGCTTGTGTTTAGTTTGTATGTGTGCTGCCCATTTTAAGAACCTTACAAACTGTGCTACTGCCTACACTGATGCAAGGACACTCTTGAAAAAGGGATTTTGAATCTCATCCAGTTTTGAATACAAGTTGAATGAAGGTTAAAGGAATCAAAGATATAATTCAGATGACAGCTTTTTGCTTAGTAGCTGCAAAAGCAAAAGTTCATGTTCACTTAACCCCATGATGATGATTGAAGGATGTCGTAACTCAGAGTTCAAAAGTTTTAGATTTAGATAACAATTACAGTCACCTGTTCTTCCCACCTTGAGTGTGTAAATTTTCTTTGTTTGGTTTTTTAGAAAAGTCAAAAAACACAGCTGAAATAAATCCATTTACTTCTTCTCATTGTAGCTGGTGAATCTGCTGGTCATCATTTTGCAGCGGTCTGTGAAAAGAGTTTTAAAAAGCATTTTGAGAATTCATTTTAAAGTAAAACTTAAATTTTAAGCCCTAATAAAATAGAGCTACATCCTCTCAACTGTAACTCATGTCCTAATACTAAAAGGCTCCTTAATCTTTGATAAAGTGAAAGTTTTCCTGCACTGTCACCTAATGATCTTTAAAGGTCCTTTTAAACCTTCATACATAGGTACTTGGTTGACCGTATCACACTGAGCGGTCAAAAGATCACCTGTTAATGTCATCATAGATCATCATGGACAGTATTTTGTGTGGATTTTTTTATGCATTGTGTCTCCAATCAACCCTGTGATCTCAACTTAACTTATTTCTGTATATAAAGGCAAAAAAGTAAAGTGCTTCATGCAGAATCAGGATTGTTTTTCAGTTTGTTTGGGTAACTCTTTTTCTCTCTTTGTACTTGTGTGTGTGTGTGTGCGCGTGCATGTGCGTGTGATGCAGAGGCAACGTCTGATCAACACACGGACTTTGACCAACGGCGACTCTGACGTCCCAGTGAAAGGAGGGAGTAGGCGGGGCTTAGAAAATGGCCTGTCTGGAGCTGAGAGGGCTATCAGCGGTCACCATGACGACCAAGATGGGGGCAATGAAACGGAGAATGAGGATAATGAAAACAACGGGAACGATGAAGAGGAGGAGGAAGAGGATGGAGAGGGACCATTTGTACCTTTTCAGTGTCCAGGTATCTACTGTGTGGTTAGGACGACAAATCCATACTGTGACACTTTCAGTGGATCCATGACTGTCAGGAAATACTGAAACTACCGGGTACTTCAGTGGCAGGTTATCTCTGAAAACTACATTTAGTCAGGTCATTAGGAATACTTTGCTGTCGGAAATCGGAAATTAGTGTAGCATAGGCGTCAGTTTAGGGGGGGACGGGGGGATGTGTTCCCCCCACTTTTTGTCAGGGGTTGTTTTGTCTCCACCACACACAAATCCTTCATGTGTAAGCCATTTTACCCCGGTTATTTTCAGTAGCATAGAAAATTCTGACGCTCCTGAACGCACCTTCGGTATTGATCCAAGAATTGCTGAGAGACACAGCAGACCTTCGCGAGGATAACAAAAACGTGCAGCTGTTGTAAACTTGCATCTGATAATACCTGTGATGAGTTAGGAAACTTGTTAGCTTGTTTAACCCTATGATTATCTTGTGTAATAACGATATGCAAGGGGGTTTTAGTTGGTTACATGAAATAAGTCTACGGATTTCATAGTAGCCATACCAAAAGTTAAATCAATTATAGTCATCATCTCAAAGTCACTTAGTAGCCGTCCCCCTCCCTTTTTTGAAACAAACTGACACCCTTGAAGTGTAGCATAGGTTACAAACAAACACACACAGACACACACAAAGCACCTTCTCTTCAGTCCTGTCATAAAAAACTACTTGCTTGTTTTTAAATGAGTTTACAATGTCTCTTAAGATCAGACCCACTCCCATCTTCAATCACATGAGTGAAACACTTTGCAGCATTTATCAAGTTACAGTGGAGAGGAAGAACTTCCTTTAACAGACAGAAACCTCGAGCAGAACCAGACTCATGTTAGACAGTCATCAACCCTTCACTCATATTATTATTCTGGACTGATAAGCCAGTGTCCCCCACATCCTGAGACAGATAGGGATGGATAGGCAGTGAGAGCCGGTATCATGCAGGGGTTGGTGCAATCATAGCTAAACCCACCCAGCATCGCCACATGTATCAATCCCAAGGTCCAGATTTTCACAACACTGATAGTCACCACCCTATCACACGGCTCCTTAGGGCCCCCAAAACCAACAACATGAAGACAGGTAGGCAGCCAGAGCCAGTAGGGATATCACCTGAGAGTTTATCTTTACAGAGGTTGTGTTAGGTTAGGTCCACACCAATCCTAAGAGGGTGAACAGTTTGCCCTGACGTCCCAGAATCACCCTCTCATGCCACTATCTACTGCCTATTATATCCACAAGGAGAACCCTTATGTACAACATAGTCCTCACTCAGTCGACAGCTGCAGGAGGTGACTACACCAATATGATCTGTCTTACCACAAAACCCTAAAGACCTCCACAACCTGAAACATAGCAAACAGTTTGGCTGCAATCATCTTCTTTTTCTCTTTTTTCGATGTCCATGTTTCTCAGTCTGACACCATGTCTCACCCTGTGTGTCTACAGCTGGTGTGTGCAATAAGCTGAAGTGGCTGCTGGCCTGGCCCCTGTGTCTGCTGCTCTACTTCACTGTCCCTAACTGCTCCAAACCGCGCTGGGAAAACTATTTCATGCTGTCCTTCGTCGCCTCCACCCTGTGGATCGCTGCTTTCTCCTACGTTATGGTCTGGATGGTAAGAGAATGGGGAGACAAAAACAAGGAAATGAAGCATTTTTCTTATGATGCTCGGCTGCACTAATGTGGGTGATTTTATCCACCCAGTTAACTTACCTGAAAGTCAGCATGAGTCCAGAGAATCTAGTCTTCTGCAGGAAAAATTGATTTTTCTGTTTGGAAATCTGTCCTTATTATCGTGAATCGAGAGTAAAACCCCAACTAATATACAGTATGTAAAATGTGGTCTGTTTTAAGAAAGCGCTCATGGGGGACAGGTTTGAACTGTCGTCCTGCATATATATGCATATATATATATAATATATATACATACTTTGATTTACTTATTTGCCATAATTGATTAAGTTGTTGTTTCTAAAGCCTGTTTCCTCCCTTGTTTATTTAGTAAAAACACATTTTTCTTTAGTTAAGTTTTTTCTTTAAGTTTCTTCCGTCATATTAGGAATATTAGGAACTAGGAACATATTTTACATATCATCCGATCTCGATAATTATCACGATTTTTTTTTCACTGCCAGTTTTAAATCATCTGAACTAGAAACTAAAGAAAGTAGAAATTAGTTCAACATTTTGTTAACATACAAAGTAAATAACAAAGCAAACTAAATAAGATAAACTTGGAAAAATACAAAAAACATTTGAAATACATAATAATACCATGAACTAGTCAACAGTCCTTATGAGGGCACTGACTGCCAACATACCTTACACATTGGCATATTTGCTCAATGTCACTTTTGAGATACCGGAACAACCGCCACACAACCAACATTGAATAACTCTTCTTCTCAACAATGGCATCTTTGGAGGATGACATAGAGTTACGACTGACATCTATTTTGCTGCCCTCAGCTCCGTGTTTAGCTCCACGTTCGGTCATTCTGTTTACTTCCTGTTTACTTCCACGGCAACTTACAAAAGTGAGCAAGAAAAGCTCGACTCTGATTGGCTGCTGGCGTGCACATTTCTGCCATGTTTGATTGAGTAAATATGCTAACAGCTGATCACCGTGATCGAACTACAATTTATCACGATCATTAATCACGATCAAATAATCGTTCAGTCTTAAGTTATACACAAAGATTTGTTCAAAAAACACAAGAATTGTGGGTTATATGGATTTAAAATTGTCATTTAACTGGAGCAGTCTGCAGTTTTATGGTGCACCTTACTCCTGTTTGCCCACAGTGTTTCTCTGTCTCTAGCTGTCCTCTCCAATAAAAACAGAGGCCAAGGCAAAGTCTCTAAAATATTGCCCCAATATCCTCTTTAATGACAGTTTCAGTGTACTAGCATTACAATCGAGCTCTTCCTTTCCCGATTGTCTCTCTTTTGTATTTTTTGCGGCCATGGTAAGACATGCTGGGTCACACAAGGACAAACAACTGCCAAAACAGGAGCCGTAATAACGTGTTTGTGTCTGTGTCCTGTCAGGTAACAGTGATAGGCTTCACGCTCGGGATCCCAGATGTCATCATGGGCATTACCTTCCTGGCAGCTGGCACCAGCGTCCCCGACTGCATGGCCAGTCTAATAGTAGCAAGACAAGGTAATCACTCTCACACAGGATGACAGGTCCTGGGTTGTCATTTCACACAAACACACACTCGCACACGCTCACACACGCACAGATGGGAGCTAATCAAAGGAAGATGATGGAGATTGAGATGGAGGGAGAGGTGTGGAGGGAGTAAAGATTGTGTCCTATCATCTCTTTCCCGCTGTCCCTCTGTCTATCTGTGTGGTGAGGCAGTAAAAAGGAAGACAGCTCGACAGGGTCTCTTTCCGTCCTTTCATCTGTGTTTATTCTCGCTCCTGTCATCAAATATTTAAGCGGCTCTTTCTGTCTGCGTGGGGACTCACTGGGATACTCACCACCACAGTTCAGCCTGCCTTTTGCTTTGTAGTTTTATCACCTTCTGTAGGTGTCAGTCGGAAAGATACTTCAACTGATGACCCTACCTCTGTCTTTACGTGTCCTAGCATCAACCCACGCCTGTGTAAACCTCCATCACACACACTTTTTCCTTCACTCCACCTTTCCATATCTTCTTGTCTGTTTTTGTGTTTTATTTGAATTAAAACTTTATCTCTGTGTGTCTGCTCAGGAATGGGAGACATGGCGGTTTCCAACTCCATCGGTAGCAACGTGTTTGACATCCTGGTGGGTCTCGGTCTCCCCTGGGCTTTGAAGACCCTGGCTATCAACTATGGCTCTGATGTAAGTCACATAACTCTTCCTCTGTGCATTTATACCCTAATCATCCTCTAACCCAACAAACCTGAGAACCTGTGAAGCTTTTACATGGAGGTTGGAATTTTCTGTGGTGATTTAATGACAGGAGTCATGGGTCAACATGCAAAACCACTTCCACTCCTCAAGTACTTCTTCTTCTACCCTTATGGGGTTTTGTATAAGCGTTGCAGAGTCAAAATGTCAAAGGTTGGAGCCAGACACACCAATTGATGTGTTAGTGGTTACAAAACTAACATGAATATCTTTATGTCATATTGGTCACCTGGGAACCAAAGAAAACACTGGAAAAGGGAGAACAAACAAACAAACAAGTTAGCAGTTACGAAGCAAGCTTAGCTTAGTCTCCTTAGACAGACGAGTTATTTTGACGTTTTTAGCTGTCTCAGGAGTCCCTGCACAAATGACTCTGTATCACCAGCTCTTAACTCTTACAAAGGAGGCTGAATTAATTCATTTGTGAGGCAAAGCTAATCAGGTGTGATTGTTGTGCTCATTAAGGACACGCTGGGTCTGACTCACAGAAAAAATCTTTTGTTTCACAAGTTTAACAAGATTCATCTCAAGTTTGTACAACAAATATATATATATATATATATATATATATATATATATATATATATAAGGTTTGCAATTTGTGCTACATTAAAATAAAATACTGTGTTAACAAGAGAAACATAAAGGAAAGACAAATGCTAAATTGCAATATATTGTATGGCAATACTCACTGTATTGCAAAATGTTAAAAATCGCAATAATATAATATCCTGGCTCAAGTATCGTGATCATATCGTATCACAGAGCCACTAGTGATTCCCAGCCCTACTGGTCGATGTCACTGAGGTCACAGAAAACATGGTAGTGGGGCAGAAAGAAAAAAAAATACATGCAAGACTTTCTATTGTGAGGTCTTAAGGTGAAGGTTAGACTTGTTTTCAATTTCAAATAGTGATATTCGAGGACTCGCATCACCTAATTGGCTGTTTTAGCAAATGTGTCCGAGTGCAGCAGCACATAAGAAGAAAATGTGTATGAATTGATCAGTGTAATCAAGTGGAAAATCCCCTCTGGACATCTACTGCTTTAACCTGAAAATGAATCCATAACAGCTCCCTCTGTAACCCCTCAGTGATTTATTTGAGAATAAATTGGGTTCATTAAGAAAAAGTCACTCCAGACTTATCTTGTTGCAGATCAAACTCAACAGCAAAGGACTGATCTTCTCTGTCGGGCTCCTGCTGGCCTCTGTGTTCATCACTGTGAGTACACAACAGCACGGCAGATATCTGAGTTCTCTCACTGTGTTTATCTCAATCAGTCTATTGATCTGTTTATCTACCTGTCTTCACACCTGCCTCTCTCCATCTGTCTGTCCAGGTCCTGGGGGTTCACCTGAATAAGTGGACGTTGGACAAGCGTCTGGGTATGGCTTGTCTCTTCCTCTACTCCGTCTTCCTGTGCTTCTCCTGCCTCATCGAGTACAACATCTTCACTTTTGTCAACCTACCAACCTGCCGTGACGACTGAGACTCACAAACGCGAACACAAACACGCATTTACACACTGATACACACTCACATGAGAGGAGCTGTTTGCAAAGAAATGGAGTATCAAGACGGTGATATTTCATGAGAGGATGAGAACAAGGACGTTTTATCCTATTTTTTTTTTAGCAGCAGGATTATTCACAAACTCCTTCTTGCTTTTTTTTCTCTCCTTTGTAAGAAGAGATCCCGCTCCACTTTTTATGCTTTTCTTGAAGTCTGTCTTTCTGCTCAGTGCAATATGGAGCCGCTCTGGTGTTTGCTGGGATGATTTCAGGAGCAGAGAGGGAAATGATTGACTCTCTCTAAGCCCTCACACAAGACTGCACTGAGGACAAAAAAAAAAAAAACCCACAGCAACAAGAAAAATCTCTTCGGCCGACTACTGCTTGCTTCTGATGTGAGGTCCTTCATTTTGAAACTCCCAGTGTTATCGTGTGAACCTGGTGTTGTTTACTAGCTGCTAACCTCTCTCTGGGGGGAAAATGGGTCTTTTAGATTTACTAGTCGAGGTAATAATGACAAAGCAATGGCGTGATGGGGTAGTTTAGGGCTGTGATGCAGAAAAGGAGGATTATCAAGTAAGATAAACAATGAGATGAAGTTTTTTTTGGACTAAGAACGTGACCTTTAATGCAGATTAGCACATTTTCCTGCTCGTTTCAGACTACAGCTTCATTTGCAAAAAGCAGCACTCATCCTTCAACAGGGCATTATCCACGGCCCTTTTTTTAATTACTTTAAAGAGCATCACAGCTGAAGCCTCTGTGTTTTCTATTGGAGATTCATTAGATATATAGAGAGCTATTTTTTTCTTTTCTCTTTGTAAATAGCCCACCTTTGTAAATACTCCTAGATGTGATATTTATTATTTATTCTCGTCAGACGCACATTTCTCCTCTGGAGGTCACCAAACACCCCGGCAGGTTTAAATTATGGACCCAGGAGTTGCTTAAAGAAGATATTTTCAGACGACCACTCGCGTTCAAACAAGCACAAGTTTCTCTGGAGGTGGATTCATCTTTTTCCAGTTATGTGGTGATGTTTCAAATAGATTTTAAACTTGCACTGAAGAGCTGAATCTAGCCTCACAGGGAGACTGTTGCCGTCCCTACTTTTGATGCATGCTGATTACAGGGACCACAATCCTTGTAAAATGACGCAGGTTTGTACAAGCGTATCACTTTGAGAGTTTTAGATGTTACCTTTTGGATTTGATTGACTGCTGCTGTTTCCTTTGCGCAAAGAACTGACCAAAAAGACTCGAATCAGAGGTGGCATTATTCAAAGGAAGAGCCATGCAAGATTGATGAGGCGTTTCCTCGATGGCGGATGGATTTCCTGTTTCCTCTCTCTCCTCTGTGGTCCCAAAGTGGAAAGGAGTTGTTTCAGTGGGTTCACAGTATGAGTGGAGATGCAATATAAAGCATCAGGACTTGAGTCCCAGCTCTGGTATTTTAAAGACGGGCATTTTATTTTTATCCAGGAGTTCTTTGTATTTTGTAATGCCTGATGTCCACTTTTGTCCCGATATGGTAGGTTTGTGATACATGAATATTCCCACTAGTTTTTAGAGCATGTACTATGTGGTTTGTGAACCCTACATCCAGGTTATTTTCTATTCCACTATGAAAGTCGAGGCACGCCAGCAGTCATACAATTCCTCACAGACCTCCACCCCTGTAGACGTGAACTCTTGTCCGTCAGGGCGAATCCACAGAAATGTCAGCTTTTCCTCTAGATAGGTTTATTTCAAATGTCAAGTGCCCCGCTCTTTTTTTCTTTTTTTTTTTCTCACTGAGGGAAGACTGTTGTGGAAATGAAGTCTGATTTCTATCAGGTATATTTTAATTTATTGATCCGTTATAGAAAATGTCAAACCAGAGAACTGTTGTCTTTTGAATGTAAAAGTAATCAATGTGCTTTTGTGTTTATATCTCACATATATTTATTTATTTTTTCAGACACAGGCAGATTCTTCGTGCTATGACCGGGAAACAGGGTTCAAATATGTTTGTAATCTTATGTAACGCAATAACTATGACCGTACAAATATGTAAATATGCTTTAATGATCAAAGATGAATTTTTAAGAGTTTAAACAGATTTATTCAAAATGTATATGATGTTTCTCTATATGTGACACTGCAACAGCTTGTAACTGTTTAAAAAAAAAAAGTTATCCATCTATCTATGACTATACAAATCACAAAACAGGACTGTTATTGACATATGAGCCCTACAGGATCACCAAGGCCAGATCTATCAAACAGCACAGTCAAATTACAGTGTGTTCAGTTACATTATGCCTAGAGAGAGCTTGAGGGTCAGAAACATTCATATCAGGGTAGAAAATCTGAGAGAGATTATTTTTTAAAAATATCTATTTAAAGGTCCAATTTGTAATTCCTTGAATTTCCCTGGTAGAATTGTAATAATAATAATTAAGTTAAAGGCACTGATTTTAAATAAGATTTAACACCCAGTTATGAAACAGACTGAAGTTTATACTAATGCATTTTCATGACCCCAAAAACTCCATCAAAGCCATCAACTTCCAGGTTGATCATTTCTTCTTAGTTATCTCTAATGCTTGAAATCACTGCCATCAGGTAGGTGTCAGACAAAGTGAGTTATAACACATTGTCAAAACAGTCTTTGTTTACATATCCCCCAGCAAGGATTCAGTCAGTCAGTACGTTTACATGCACAGCTAAGTCGAGCCACAGTTGAGCTCGATTAGGCAGTTTAACCGGACGAGTGTCCACGCTCTAGTTTACATCATGGATTGTATAATAATCGAACATAGTGTTGGTAGCATCACGTATTTGTTTCTGAAGCAGAGTTTTGTGCCCATCAGCAGCAGTCACCATAGGTTGGTAATGCTGGTAGGTCAATCTAACCTTCAGTTGACCTACACGAGATGGCCTTTAGCCCCCTGAAATGGTTACAGTGTGCCCCACCTGTCAGTCAGATCAGTCGTGCTTCTGATCAGCCAATTTTTTAACCTTACTATATGCTAAAAAATAATTCACTCCTTGTACAGTGGATGCCCTGGGAGCCCTAAGCTATAAAGACCGAAACTGTTTTGGTTGCTTTTGCAGTCAGCCACTTCAACTTCATTTCTAGGGACCATTTACGTGGTTTACAAAGACCAGACAAGAATTGTTTTACTGATCAAAATGTTTTTGCATCTGCTAAAACGCCTCCTTTCAGCCTATTACCATTTGGCCATCTCTGGGCTGGGCTATTATGTCACATTCCAAAACAATTGACAAATACATTAGTAAGAGGCTAACAGGTTGTGTGTCCAGCAATGAAAACACCAACTTTACAGGCCTGCGCCTTTTGTACAAATGATGTAACAGCTTTGTTCTCCTTTTCCATCCCTTGATTTCTGTCATGGTTCTGTTTACTGCCCAGTTTAAGCATTTATGCTATTTATGCACGTGTGAAACACAAAGGCCACTTTAAGTCCAGCTACAAGAAATACAATCTAGTGTGATTTCAGTCCGACTAACATGTTTACATGTATTGTAAGAGGACAGTTGCAAAATATCAACATTTTTAAACATGTAAATGTTCATATTGAGTGATACTTGTGACTGTTTCTCTCCACGGAAACAACCTCCACATTAATAGGATATGATCGGTAAAGAAATGAAGGTTATCACCTTGTCCACAGAGGGGCACTAAAGTGACACCTATAGAAAGTTTCTCACATACGCTTTAATATTCTGATGCACACGCCGTGGTTTTTAAGCCCTCAGGTGGCACTGCACTAAAACAAAAACAGTGACAGTCACTGCATGGGCTCAAAGTCATGTCCAAAAACAGTTTCCCCCAAACACAGCTCAATGCTTAAATAAATATGGTTAAATATGGACCATGCAAAGAGGAGACCACATAATAAGTCTATAAGGAGTCAGTGCTGAGGCTTTATGGTGGATACTGGAATAGGGTATGTGAGAGAAAACAAAGAGAGGTAGTTTTTCTGAGGGACCTGCTTCACTTACATAGTACTATTTTTGTAAGGTTTTATTTGGAACCCACAGGGCCAATTTAACAACACATCTAATTATGTTGATCTATTGCAAAATGCTCCTGACCATTGTTTTCAGAATGAAGAGGTGGACCTTTAAGTTTGTGTAATGTAGCATTTCAGGCACGAAGTAGTATTTACGGCTAAAATAAGCTCTCTTTCTTGACTTATTGTTAGACATTAAGCTGGTATTTGAGGAAAAACATTGCTGAGTACACGGCATAAATCATCCTTTAATGTCTTGAAGAATTATCAGTGTTGTTATAATCCAGGGCATTTTTCTTCAGTTGATCTTTTTTTTGTCAAAGAATATCTGTATCATGCACTTTATTGTTTTAAAACTGACTTTAAAGCTCATTTGGTTTATTACATTCTGTGCTGCTATTCACTGCATGGACCTGCGACTAAACATGGGGTACCATGTCTTTTAAAGCAACCAAACTACCACAGAGACGCTCACATTTTAAAGAGAAGCATCTTGTAGAGGAGATTTCTAAATAATTTGTGATATTCACATAGGTGATATTGCTGATGTACATATGTAGATAGATAGGTGTACATGTATTTATATATTTTTTGTCTCAATCTGTATATCTGTTGAATATATTTTCATAGACACTAGGTCTCCCTCGTACTTCCCTCTGTTTTGATGTGTTTGAGACCTCTGAAGCTAATGTCCTTTGTTTACTCGCATGGAGATATTTCAACTGAATAAATTATTTATGGTAAATCTTGATGTACTTCGGGATGAGAGTCCATCGTGTTTTTAGACGGCACTGGATTTAGTTTGAACTGGATATCCTAGATGACTGCATGCTGTGTTCTAGCATAGGATATGAGAGGTGGAGAGTGAGAGTTTTGCGAGATACGATTCTCTACGTGTCCGAGCTTTACCTCTTTCTACCCAAGAAAACTTTTGGATAGAATGGTTTACTTTGTGTTTGGGTGTTTCAGATGTAATTTTAGAGATCATTTTGCTATATGAGCATTAATAAAGTTGTCTTTGCTTAAGGTAACAAAAGCCGTGCCATGTGCTTATTAGTACACAACAAACACTAAAAAATGTATCTGTGCATCCTCCTGTAACACTGACAGTTACTTTTATGTTTATTATTTAACCATGAATCAGCAAATTTAGATAATGAAACAGGTATAGATTTAACAAATACTGTGGTTTCCATCATTTGTCCTCTTGTTTTAGCTGTGGTACATAAATGCACTTATCTACAGAAACTCTATAAGCTTGTGTAATAAAATTAGAGATATATAAAATCAGCTGTGTTTTGTATGACATGTTGTTATTACTACTTTGAACAACTATTTTGAATAGTGGATGTGTTATCACTTAGTTTCCGAAAATGATTTTTTTTCCCTTATATTATTAGCAACTGTTTTAACGACCCCATTCCCAGGATGTTGTGCAAGATTAACAGAGTTTGATGTTTTGTAGGCAATTTAAATCCTTAAATTTAAAGAGGGGGAGTTTTTTAGATTGATGAAATAGGACAAAAAAAAATTTTACAGCCTAAAACTGGTGCAAGAGGGTAGGTGTCAGTGTAACTACTAGGGATTTTCTACATTGAATATTCACTAAAAAAGTTACATTTGGGTGCAAGAAGTCAGAAGGATAAGTTTGATATTTATTTATTTATGTCAGAAGACACTACTCAAAGAGGACAAGATAAGTTAGGATTGCTTTGTCAACAAAGTGGTGTCACGTCATCAAGACAAAGTTCCTTACAGGAGCTTTAACTGACATTAGTGGAAAAAATGACGAATGTTGAATTCCTGTTTTTTGTTTTAGAAAAAAAAATGACAATAAAAAGAAGAATATAATAATACAAAAAAAAAAAAAAAAAAAAAAAAACAGGAAAAACATCCACCAAACCAATTTGGATCATTTGCAACAGGTGGGCTGGTCAGTGACTTAACCAGGTATTATAAGAGCATTCATTATATAAATTGTGGATGCTGCATCCTCTATTTGAAAAGGAGAAGAGGAACCACCTGGCTTGTTTCAGTCCACAGTTGAAAATATGAATGCACGTCATATTCTTATACCTTAAGTAGACAGGCCAGGTTTGATCCCGAGGCTCCTTTCCTGAGTGTCACTCCTAACTGTTATCTTCTGTTCATTTCTCTTACATGAAAGTACAAAACTAAGTAAATGATAATCCTGGAGCTGGTCTCCTGGGTTAAAAAAACATTGATAAAGAGGTGATGCAACACAATAACAGATATAGTTTACAGTGTCCACACTTATATGAAGCGAGGCTTTACATTTTGCTAATTTGCAGGACAAAGGTGCTTGACGTCTTTGTATATAGTTAAAAGTAGTACTAACTCTGGGCCACAAATATGGAGTGAAACTGTGGTTTGAGAGTGCCCTCTACTGGTAAAATGCTGGTATGAGACAAATTGGGACAAAAAGACAGAGGCGTACAGCTTCTTTTCCAACATTTATTAAGTGCAAAAGAATATTTATAACAACAGAGAATAAACAGGAAGATATTTCCTGGATGCAGTTGATATTCATGAAACCATAATAGAATATTTTAGACATGGAAAAGCCATCTGTGAAAAATCCCCGCACAGACACATAAATACTCACTTTGCTAAAAAAAAAAAAAAAAAAAAAGTTAGATTACTGATAACATCACACCACGAGTTGATTCAAGCTTTGAATACTTGGCCCTCAGAGAAACACATCATAAACTACATACTGTTTACACACAGCTGATCTATCACCTTAATGCCACTCAAATCTTCCAAAATCTCAAAGGGGATTTCCAGTATTTAGGACCTTGGTCTTACTTATGGGGGTCTATCTTTCTAAACCAGTATGAGACAGACCCGTAAAATAAAACAGGTCAAATAAAGTTCCTTAGATCATTTCCAGATTTAAAAAATCCTCGCAATGACACATTGATTTCTGCTTCAAAGGCTCTGATGAATGTGTTGGCGCTACTGCAGTATGTCTCACATCTGCTAACTTTTTCAACATTTCCAAAACCTTCACACCCTGTAGTCATTTGGACAAAACATGTACAAAGGCATTTATTTTTAAGGCTTCTGTGAAGATGTTTTTGACAGTTATGAAATAAACAGTAATTCATATTAATGCCTTCTTATAACATCTAAAAGCAAACAAGACCATTAACAACAATAGTTATTATGTACATATCCTAATTTTTTATGCCTGAAACTGTTGTGAGGGGGCAGATGTCGGCTGAGCAGTCCTGTTTTGACAATTTAGAGATAAAATATCCTCAATCAATGACAGGAAGAGCAGACTGCTTTGTCCACAGGGGGCGCCAAAACTCACAAGAGCTTTAAATACTGGAAATCCACTCAGAGTCGCAAAACTTTCACTTTCCTTTCCTTTAACCAAATCTCACACATGTACATCTCACATCTCTGTAAAAGAGGAATGAATAGAGTGCTACAAACAAAGATGCTCATTGATTCAACTGCATATCAATTCAATTTTGAAACTACTGACACCTTATAAAATTCATTAGAAAATTTCAAGTATTTTCTTTTTTTACACCAACACTGGTGCAGCTGAGTGAGCATGTCTCAAAAACATTTCATCTCTTCTGAACTGGGGCCTCACATACCTTTGTCTTCCAAATCATCTCTAAGAGCCTTACAGCATGTTTCACTCTGTGTGTGTGTGTGTTTGTGTGTTTGTTTGTGTGTGTGACCTCAGACCAGCTTTAGGTCCACAAAATCTGCTTATAGATGAACATATAATTCTTTTACCTTGATATAAACCCTTATCATTTGTCAGTAGTAAAGAGAGTTGTCTATCATTATTACATGGCAGCCATCCACATTTGTTCATCGGCCTCTTATTATCAACCAGAATGGAAAAGGCACCCATAACAAGAAACATGTGTCAGGTAAGAAACAGTATCTGTCAAATCACCAGGATAATCAGTAAATACATAAATGAATGTTACAGCACTAAACACTGGCAAAAATGCCTGTTTCTAAACACAAAACTACATGCAATAGCAATATTTATTTTTACATATTTTGAAATGTTAATCCTTGAGATTATCATATAAAAAGGCAGTGTTTTATGCTGTGTCTTTGATTGTTAATGTTGGGTTTTACCTGCAAATATGCGACTGACTGCATAGAAAATTCTGCACATAAAAAGAAGAACAGAAAAGCCACTGAGGCACAGATTTAAGGTAGACTCTAATGTTTCCATCATCTTCTGATGTGAAGACAGACATGAAAGGAGGTTCATCTTGGCTCCAGCAATGGAGAATAAAAAGAGGTCAAATCTTCTCTTCTTCTTGGAACTACTTTTTTCCCATTTTTTTTTAAATTACAGAGATATTTGCTTTTTGACACTCCTCATAGGGGATTGGATTGTCGTAGTCGTACTGGCCATCGAGGAGAGTAAGGCAGCGGGAAGATAGTGTCTCTGAAGGCAGCTGTGACTCACTGTACAAGAGAAAACCGGTCTCTCTCACAAAGATTTCGCTAAAAGTGCTGGTATCGAACACTCACCTGTGACTATGGGTTAAAACTTACAGAAATTTAGATGCAGTTTCTTTTTTTTAAAAACATAACTGCAGCTTTTTTTAGTTATGTTTTTACACATGTTTTCCTAAATCAAACTTCCTCTTCTTTTTTTAAGCATAAAACTTCTTGTAGTAGGCTTTAAATAAAACTCAACGGAAAATAACAAATGGTTATTTGCACCGGTCTCCACTGGGTGTCACTAAAACCTCTAAAAACACGTTCACCATCTGAAGGATTAACAGTTTCAAAAGACACACAATATAAAAATACAGTTTACCAGCAACTGTAACAGTTCAATCTTAGTTCAACCTATCACCTACATAAACTATCTGCAGTATATGTTACATGACTGATCAAAGATTAGTTTAACAACACGTCTCTGATGAGATTATGTACCCTCACGGTAACATCAAGAACAGCTGACCCTGAATCAGCACCTTGACACCAGGATTAAGGCAGGACTTTGAACACCTGTTAGTGTTCAGGTCAATTTTACACTACTTTCACCCCTATGTTGCTCTTTGAACCAATTGTTCAGATTTAGAGAGCTGTCTTCAGCAAAGTGCCGCTCTGATACCAAATCTAGAGCCAGGGGGAGGAAAAAAACAAACTCCATCTCTCTCACTTCCTTCCCTCTTTTCTTCTTTTCCTCTTTCACGCGTGTCTGTCAGACAAAACATTCCAGCGAGGGGATGTTGACTGAGACAGGCGTGTCATCCAAAAAGGAGAAGTCAGGCTTTGTAAAGACTGGCACGACACAGCGGTCAGCTCAGAGGAGCCCTGTCAACACGCAGGCCCTTTAAGGTCTAATAGGAGCGTGTTTGTCGGAGAAAATGGGAGATAGAGTCACAGTAGGGAGACAAAGACTCTGTTCACTCTTTTAGAAGACTTCCACTGACAGTCACACTGATATGGAGTTCCCGTTGAGGTGGCTGGGCGGCACGCTGAGGCTCAGAGAGGGGCTGAGGCCAAGGCTGAGAGCGGGCTGGAGAGAGGGCTCTGACAGGTCTGTGCTCAGGTCGTTCAGGTTGGCTTTAGGGGCAGAGGTCATAGTGTTGTTGTTCAGGTTGGGTCTGGTATCAGGGGGAGCTGATGATGATGAGCTGCTGCTGGCCACTCGGCGGTACACAAAGTGGAAGGGAGTGGCCTGTGAGCGGCTGTGAAGCTCGGCTTTGATCTTCTGAGGGTGGGTGTCTGGCGCCAGCTGCTGGCTGCTGCCCTCCATCAGCAGAAACAGGCCGTAGTTCTCCGGGTCGGACACTTTAAACTTGTGCGCGCACAGCTGACACACCTCTTCCACAGTGGCGTAGGGCCGGACCTGTAGGGTTTTAGCTGTGCAGCCGCTGTCCAGCTCCTGCAGAGCCACCCTCAGGTAGTTCTGGAAGACAGAGAAGAGGAACTTTCAGAAACTGCGGCTCAACTTCTCAGTCTAAACTCGAGTCAACAACTTTGTAAAAACTCCAAGAAAGTCTCATAAACTCTTCTCAGCACTGATTTCATCCACCAAACTACACTACACAAGAGTATGTCTTCAAAAGCATAATATAAAAACTGATATGAAATCTTAAAAAACTTTGTTAGTTTTGTTTTTTGCTTCCTGAAACCCTGTTTCATTTCCAAATGCATACAAGGGTGTAAAAGTTAGTTTCCTTTTCTCTCTTTGGTTAAGTGCTGTGGTTCAGCAACCTCAAGTGAAAGTACACTACAAATGAATTCAGTGCACGATACACTATCAGTTTATCTACTTTACATTTTATAGCACTTTAAACTTGATTATAAAGACAAAATTTCAGTGTAATAAAGCAATCCCTGTGTGTTCTCCCTCTGATTCTACTTGGAGCTGAGGACCTCGTCCTCATCAGCTGCTCCATCATTTTGCCAAACACATATGTCACTGGAGACCTCTTTCATACTCTGACACATAATCAAAATGTTGATCCAATTGTGCTTGTGCAGGTGCAAAATATCATTTATCATTTGTGAACATTTCAGAGGATATTTTCTAAAAACATCTTCAGAGGGACAGAAACATTGAAGGCAATGTCTAAACTCTGATTGCTGATTGTCTTACCTGAAAGTCATCAATAGACGGAGCAGAGCGCTGCATGGTGCGTCTGCGGTGCCATTGGTGCAGAGTGTCTCTGGTTTCAGAGCTCAGCACTCTGGCCGCCTGCTCCTCCTGGAAGTTCCTGATCAGAGACATGGCTCCATAGGCACTCGTCAGGTAGTAACCACCTTGAAACGTACAGAAACTGAGATTTAGTCGACAAATCTCATCAGCTTTGTGTCTGTGAAACACTGAGGTCAGCTTGTTGATGTAAACAGACCTTCTCCGTGGAGCAGTGAGGGGTCCAGCAGCTCCATCATGTAAAGGATCTCATTGTCCAGCTGGGGCATGTCGCACTGAGCCAACACATAAGTCAGCATGGGCAGGAAGTCATCAGCACCGTAAAGACGACCTAAGAGGAAGACAGAATAGTTTGTAGATAAATTTAAACTAATATATAAAATTAACAATTATAACCACTAGGGTTAAACAAATTTTAGGGATAAAAAAACAAATATTAAGTTTTTACTTGATTTTAGGATTTTGAAATAGTAGGTTTGACCGGTTTAGGGTCGCTCCATCACTCACCTGAGTTGTCCTCCATGATGGTGTAGATGAGTTTGCAGACCCTCAGCAGCGTGGACACCTTCTTCTCAGGAGAGTACAGTTTACTCATAGTGTGGAACTTGTGTTTAATCTTCTCTATGGCCATAGGGTCCGGGGGCAGCGTGTCAGCCACGCCCATTTCCTGCGGCTGCCTCATCTTGGCCAGCGACAGGTTCTCCTTCAGCTCCTGCCACTCCCCGCTGCGCACCTGGAACTCCTGCAGGGCGGCGCTCACTATCGGTTTGAGGGGCTTCAAGACGCACTTGTGCAAAGCTTTCTCCAGGACTCGGTCTGAGGAGAGAGAGCAAAGATGAGCTTTTATTATTTTTGGTTTATGGTTTTGTAAGGGACGGATATGATATACATAAAAGAAAATTGACCAATTCAAACTGGGAAATACTAGAAACCTCTTTAATGTGTATACTTTTCTTTTTCTCTGTATCAGTGTCTATCAGGTACTTGGATACTTGCCACTTGTTAACAAAGCCTGACTGCGTTTCTTGCCTGACAGCTGCTACAAAAACAGCTGCAGAGAGATGGAGATGACCTCACTCTGTCTCTATGAGACACCTGGGTCTCTCATTTTTACATGGTATTTTTCTGGAGTTCTCAACTTTGTTAAACTTCTGAAATCCTGATCAAAATTTGATGGCAAAAAAAGACCCAGTGTGCCTCATGTTAATGCTAAAAGTTACCTTGTGTGTCTGTAAG
This sequence comes from Xyrichtys novacula, assembly GCA_962446985.1. Taxonomy (NCBI): domain Eukaryota; kingdom Metazoa; phylum Chordata; class Actinopteri; order Labriformes; family Labridae; genus Xyrichtys; species Xyrichtys novacula. The sequence continues at coordinate 15,257,193 of OY660874.1, read as the reverse complement.
AGACACCGAAGGAAAGAAGGGAACAGAAACAAAGCAGAGAATTTAAACTCTGACACAGAGGGACCTGTTGTACAAAAGTTGTACAGAGATCACAGGACCTGAACCTCCACCTTCAGGACATGAAGTGGAAGGAAGTGCTCTGCCCCTCCTGTGTTGGTCTGATATCTGCAGGATGACCAAATACAACCTTCTGATAACAGCCCACTGTGGGAAGGTTATGAAGTCATACGTTTTCCACTTTGCTCAGTGGTGATCTTAATCTGTCGTCACATTTGTCTAAATGTCAGGTCTCTTTAGTCCGTTTGTCTTTCACAGAGCTGAACCTGAGGAGTTTTTCATGACCTAATTTTAACTGTTGATGCTGGAAATGCCAATACTTTGGTACTTTTGGATTTACCGGCTGCTGATGATCCTGATGATCAGGAAATCCTCTCGACCCAGATTAGAGGGGCCATCTTTCTCTTGTATGGCCGCTCTTACTTCTGGTGTCCCTCAAGGATCTGGGTTAGGCCCACTCTCTGCTGTCCCTGGGGTCTGTTTTCCTATTATACATCATATCATTTCACTGCTTTGCTGATTATGTGCAAATGTTTGCTTGAAGATTAAAAAGTAAGGGGTTACTGCAGCCCTTGCTCAGTTGTCTGAAAGATATTAAATCATGGCTGAACTTAAACTTCCTGAACCACAGGAGAAGAAAACTGAAGTCATTTTGTCTGGACAAATAGACAGTTGGATGTAAACATTTTGACCCTCTTTAGTCCCAAGTATTCACTCTTCCATTAGGAGCCTTGGTGTTTATTTTTTGCTGTTAAAGTTGACAGACAAATATGTCCTTTTTTAATCTCTTTTTTTTTTGGTCCTTTATTGCTTTTATCCTTTTTCTTCTATATATTTGCTGTAATTTACGTCTCTGCTTGAAAACTCCCCCTTTTTAATCCCTTTCATTCTGTTTATTTGCATTTATTCGGGTTGACTCACAGTGTAGCATTTTGTTTTATCTTTAAAGATGTCTCACCTGTTTTTAAACACTTGTTCAGTTATCCTCCTGAGTTCCTGTCATTGCTGATCTTTACCTGAAAACTTTAAAGGTCAGCTCTCGCCCTCTGTTGGTTTTTTTTTTTTTTTTTTATTGTGATCAGTTGAACCTGAGCTCTCTGTTTAACCTTTAGACTCCAGGACAATCCTGTCCATGACAGCACTGCTCCAGAAAAGCACAGCTGGATCAGTATAATCCAGACTGCAGAGTAGTCGGGCGGGTATCCACAATCTCTAGTGTCAACATGAGCTTTTACAAGCTCAGCTCGTGCAGTCTGTCTAACACATACCATGATATCATGATACAGACAGGATGGATGCAGAGAGGGAGGCCAAACCACAGCTCTGCTGAATAAGGAGGACCATGTGTGTGTGTGTGTCTGTGTGTGTCTGTGTGTGTTGCTGACTTTCCTCCAGAAAGGAGTGAAGTCAGCAGCTTTTTCAGCTGAGCACATTTACAGACACAGATTTTACTTTCCACCACAGTTGGATGGTATTCAATCAGTCTCTGTCCGTCTTAATCTGGAAGTTGTCAACTCTTAATTTACCAGTTTTAGTCTTTCAAGTCCATTTCTGTCACTATCCAGTCTAGTAGCACTGAATGAAGAAATGTAATGGCTGTTTCAGTCACATAGAAAAAAATAATGATAACTGCTGATCTAGAGGCTGAAGTTTTCTTCCATTATGATCCCGAAACAGTTTATTCAAACTTCACCTAAAATTATTTACCAAGCCTGTGTCCTGTTCCAGCATTCACCAAAGAATACAGGAACACGACACAGCCTCAAAAATGGCAAAATTCCCCTCCGATGGAAAATTTCCCTCACCACACTTTTCACCTTTGCAGGAAGTGAGCCGGGCAGCAGATTCTCACTTCCTCATTCAAAGACAACAAAGTCGAAACAAAACAGGGCGCCAAGCATATTTAACTGGCATCAGCACAACCAGGGAGGCTATTTACCAGCTCATATGATGGACAGGGGCTGGACTCTGTTTTTACAAACCTATGTCAGTATACTGGAACAATATTTTTATTTGATTAATATTATTAATTATATTTAATTAGGATTAAAACAACAACCTCTTTGTCGACATCACTTTCCTTGGTAAATGTTCCCTGAGAAAGTGTTCCTGCTTATATCTGGTTCATACAAGAGGTCATGTCAGGCCAAACTCTTCAAATATTTATGTATCTTCATCATAAGACAAAGATTTTGTTACATCAAGAGTTATATAACAAAGGTATTTTTTGCTCCCTGGCCAAACAGGTACAAGATGGAATCAAAAGTATTCAGTAAAATCCAGATGATAACAACAGACAGTAAAACCTAGAATTTAAGTTCCTCCTTGAAGCATTTTAAATGTAGTCTCTTCCTCATAGTATTATCCATTTGTATCATTAACTTCACAAGACGCACCTTTTCAAACACAAACATGCTGTAGAGGAAACCGCACTGACTGTGATTATGGAATAATCGAGAATCAAGAAGTGAAAAGGGTTCATGAAACAATAATTCAAGATCAAGAAGCTTCTGCATTTTTTACTTTATGACTTTGTCTAAATGAGCTTCACTATATTACTCATTAACGAGCCTTGATAAACTGCTTTATGACTCTATGTTACACGTGACGAGGGATTATCATTAAAACCCCTCAAACCTCACTCTGAGCCAAACACAGCGCCTGCAGATCAGTGTTTACGATGGTTCAGGCTGGACTAATGTGTGATCTCTAATAATGTACAGTCAAGACCTGTATCTGGTTTTGTGAAAGGGACTTGAAATAACATTTGTAACAATTTGTGTCGTATAACTCAAGACTGAATGATAGATTGTTTGACCTAACAGTCAGCATTTTACATATGAACCCAAATTTATTCAAAAAATGTTTTTTTATCCAGCCAAGAACACAAACCTCAGAGATGGTTGATTTAAATATTCAAATACTGTTGCTATACATCAAAATAAGTGAATAATTCTGATGTATGGCAACAGTCTTTAGAGGTAAAGTGCACAGAATAGGAGTATATATGTTTATATACAATATTTAGTTTGATTCCACATTAAATGCTCCCTTGCTCAGCCCCTTGTTGGTAAATCAACGGTGGTCTTTGAGGACAAAAAGCTTCTGTGATGCGTGATAAGTTAAATCCTCCATGGTCAAGTTTTTTTCCATCAAAAATATTTATTCATGCCAATTATTCTGCACACAACAACAGCTTTATTCATCATCTTTCAACTAATACAATTTCCATTCAAAAACGTGTGTGTTAATAAGTGGTCTATTCTGTGCGACTGTAGAAATATTGTTGTGTCAGAAATCATAGTTCACCATAACCGTTACTCTCAGGTTATTAAAAGTTAACTTACAAATACCATGTGTCATTTCTGTCAATTTCATTCAGCTAAATGTGGCTGAAAACCACACACTGCACCTTTAATTGATTGAGTTTTTATAAACCTAGAAGGACTTTTTGGTGTCTTCAAAGGAAGTAAAGTCAGTCTATTGGGTCTACCATGATTCTATGTTGGACCAGGACAAGCCAAAAACCTGCTTTAGAGCGGGCTTAACTGTTTACTTTGAGTAACTCATCCAATAGAGCTCTTTTTCCATTTCAAACACAAGTTTAAGGTGTTGTGGTTTATCAGTTTGTTACAATCTCCACCTCACAGCCAGGTGTGGCTCAACGTTGCACAATGCTTCTTAGATTACCAAGGGAGTTTCAGATAAACATGTTGTCTCTTTTCAGCCCTGGTAGGTATTACTGCTTCAATAATAACTCAATACACATGTGGAGTTGATCAAATATTCAGACACTTACTGGCTGAGTTATTTCTCAACAACGAGACAAAAATAGATCTAACTTTTCCAGGGAAAGGACATAATACTTGTTCCTGAGCTAAATAATTAGTGGACTCGCTCTTGGTTGTTACAGTCATTAAAAACAGCAAACTCAACATTCCTCTCTCTGAGACATTTATAGACATTAAAACAAGACTGTTCAAAGCAAAACTGCAAAACTGTACATTTTAAAGGGCCTAAAAGAACCGTGGGTGTACTTTCCCCCACAGTCATAAGTTTTCTGCACTTCAGAGGAACAGACATGAATGATGGTTGAGCCCTCTGGACATTTCTGTCCCGTTCTGGCTTCAAAGTGGATTCATGTAACAAGGTTAGAGTTTCACCTCTACATAAATGTCAACCATGTTGTGTCACAAACAGACAGCAGAAAACAAAGAGGAGTCCGACTACCTCAGGGCAACTCATCAGCCAAGGACAGCACCAAAACAGGCAACAAGACACAAACACAGACCCATGCTCTCCACAAAGCAGGACCTCTTCCCTTTGATATAAACATCCTCCCACCAAACATCCTCTCTGTGCTCTTTGACAAATGTACAGGAAATGACGCTTTTACCCCTCACATGCAGTATATTATCTCCCTTTAAAGTGGTCCTCTTAACTGTAACCACTGTGGCAGACGAATGTGTTCCTAAATGATGTGTCTTACAAAAACAATAAAAAAAAAAGGGCAACAGATAGAATCACTGTAGAAAAAATACCTCAAGCTCAAAGTCACACACGTAGATGTCCAGAGAAAATCAGACTGGTTTCCGTTGTAAAAATAGTCTGATGTTATCTGGAGGTGGAGTGTGTCTATCTGTCCTGTCACTGAACAAGAAGCTCTGCTGATAAACAGATTGTCTTACCTCCTGTTACACTGATACACACCCTAAAAAAAGCCTTGGTGCATTTCCTCAGGTCAAACTAAAACATAAGCTGAAGGACAAGCGTTTACGAGTCAACAATAGTTTATTCTCTCAATAACAAATACATGTACAAAAGTAGGTTGCATCCCTGATAAAAGAAAGACTGATTCATATCCAGGAATATTTAATTCTAATGTGCATGAAATAATGGATTTGAGTTTTTAAAAGTTTAAATTACAATATTTAACTTGGATCTTTTTTTTATAATTTGAGATGGCTGGACAGACATAAAAATTCCTTTATGGCAAGACTTTGCTTAGCAAAATATGTCTATGTCTAAAGTAAATTAATTAAAAAAAGAAAAAGTAAATAAAAAAACTGTCTTATTTGTGTCTTTATTACTAAATAATTGAATTTTGTCATATGGAACAAAAGAGAAAAGGAAAAGCAAATAAATCAGCACAGTACATCGGTCATTGTTTGTCTTGCAGCCTCATTATCAGTTTGGTATCAGGTGTTGAAAAACTGTAATTGGTCAACCACTATCCCTGATTACTATAAACGTAAGCTAAAGTCAGAACATTTATACTGGGGATGTCCTAAAGTGATGAATTTCCTCTCCTCAATACATCTTTGCTTATTGAAAGTATTAATTGATGTAATTTTGTTTTGTAGAATGAAATATCTTAATGGAAATACTTTTGACTTTTGATGGTATTAAGGAGAGTATTAATTAGACTGAGTTTGACTGGGGTTACAGTGAAAAGCTTTAAGTGCTCTACTGTGGACGCTGCTCTGCTCGCTCTGACCCTGCTTTTATCTTATTTCTACCCACACTATTTTTGATTCCAGTAAAGCCTTTTTTTGTAGTCTGGGGTAATTCACTTTGTCTGAAATGTCTGATGGCGGCGAAACAACCACAATGATGTCCTCAGTACTCTTGCTGATGTTCTTTGTTTCAATCATTCACTTTGGCAGATTACTTTGTACTCAGAAAAAAACTCCTCCTGGCAGCTTAAAGGTCAGTTTCTAACTTCATATAGCAAAGCGACAGCTCTAATCCAGGTGTTGGTCTTATTATAACACATGAACACTCTGAATAAACAGAGCTCCATGATGTCGGGTTGTGTCGGGCTGATGAGAGCCTCACAGTGTGGGATGAGCTGAAAACAAGGAAGTCTATTCTGCCTCTTACCACTCCTCACTGCTCCCCCCATCCCCGTCTGAATATCCCGAACCCAAACACATATTTGGGTTGCTGAGTAAGATCCAGGCAGAAACCACAAAAACAAAAGTAATGATAAAATTATTCTCTGTATTCTGAAGCATTATTGTTAACCCTAAAGATTGTGATTTTTGTTACTGTTGAATCTTTAGTCTCTAAATATTTTAAAATTTGCATTACCTTTGCTTCACATCAGATAGGACTTCAGATCGGTGAGTTTACTGTGAGTAGAGGTTATATGAGACAATGACTTTATTTTGAAAGCAAAAAACACGTATGAATGCAGATACCAAGTTGAAAATGCAAATTAAGTGCCACAGGGGCTTGCCTCTGCCCTCCCGCTCTGATTGGAGCGCCGGTTTAAAAGGGTTTTTGGACACAGATTCTACAACTTGGCTGAGAGTCACCAAATGCATCTGGACCTCAGAGACTAACACGAAAACACGCTCTGAGGATGCCACAACAAAATCTTGCGCAACTTTTCCAAGACTTCAAACTGCATGGGCAGATCTTGTTGTTGTGAAAAACAGGCCATTCAAAAAAACAGAAAGGAGGAGGAGCAACTGCCACATGTGACACAGAAATATGAAAAACTGCTGCAACTGCTGCTTCTATACTTATTTTTCCACTTCAGATACCATGTGGCAATCACCTCCAAACTGCCATGTAAAATAACAACAAAGAAGATGGAGATTAAAGGAAGTAATATGAATACAAAAAACAATTAATAAGTAATTTGTTATTCAATAATTTAATAAATACAACCACTAAACTTATAAGGAAATAATAACTGTAACAAATAATAATAATAGCTATAATAGTTGTAGTGTATTTTTTTAATCTATTTATTTTTAAATATAGCAACAAGAAATCATAAATGTTAATAATAATAATAATAATAATAATAATAATAAATTTTGATTTTTTTGTTTGTTTGTATCATGATGATTATGATTATTTTTTTAATCATCTAATTCTTATTTGTTGTTGGTTTTTTTGTTTGTTTTTTATGCAACATGGTGACATCAAATGCCTCAGTAGACAGTATAGACAGTAAACACACTTTTCTGTCCAAATCTTTGAAAGTATTCAGGTTTCTAGTGGTATGATTTATTTCCTGGTTCCTAAATTGAAATTAAGTTTTTCTTTTTTCTTTCTCAAATTCCAAAACTGCTTGTAGTTGTTTTTATTGACTTAAAAAGAAACTCTATTGTAATCAGAGCTATGCTTGGATTTGGAAAGATATAGATAAATAGTATATTGACTAAGCCTCATTTACAGTCCAAAATTACAGGACACCACATAATACTAAAATTATAGGTACAGCTAGTTTTTTATTGGATCCTCCCTGTTTACTCTGCAGCTTGACTGTGACCCTCCAGACTGTTTAGAAGAGTAAGTGTTCAAAATTTGCAGTAACAGATGCTGACATTTATAAGCAAAACAGTTCTAGTATGTTCAGTGAGAATGATGATCTTTTTATGAACAACTTATTTAGCTTCAAAGTGTTTTAGTAGAATGAAAACGGTTTAAATCAAACAGTTTATGTGGTTAAAAAAGTAACATACCAGGGAAAAATTAAACCAAGTTTTTCCACCATGTTCATGACTTCATAATTACAGCCCTCTGGTGCCGGGGCCAGCAGAAACAGGTTAGTTGAACAGCAGCCTTCCCCCTAAGATAAAACCCTCTTTGTGCTCTCTGTTTACAAGTTACTCCATCCAAAGTCTGATGCAGCTACTGAATCTTGGCCTCAATGATTCAGACTGCTCTTCCGGCAGGTGTGTGAAGTCTTTATGTATTGAAATAGTTGTGTTTGGTTTTATCCTTTTATGTTGCTGTCTATAATAGTAAGATTAAATATATCATGTCTATAAATGCTATTAAATGGAGATGAATGCGAATATTAATCCTGGATTAAAGCAGATTTGCAAAGTTTTAGATGGCGAGACAGACTTGACCCACCTGTCCGGTTTTGCTAAACTGATACTGATTTGTCACATCAACATACAAGTGAATAAGATCACCCTGAAGGCCGTTGCTTCACAAGGGGTATACATACAAAAAAAACACACAAGCACACATTCAGATGCCAACACGTGAGGAGAAGTTTTCCAATGTCCTCACGAGAAAAACAGCGAAGTGAAACTGCTGTGTGTGCGTTTAACATGTCTTCTGTGACATAGTGTTTCCATTTAGAGTGAGATTTCTTCATGAAATCATCACTCATTCACACTTCCTAAAAATAATCAACTTCTTAGCAAAAACACACAAAAATGACTTCCACCCCCCCTCATAGTTGGGTTCAGGTTCAGGTGAAGGTCAAGATACGGGAGAGGTAGAAACATAGATGGAGCAATCCCAACTTGTCGACAGTTAACCAAATGTTTCTCCCACAACCCACAGACTCAATTACTGTAATTAAAGCGCTCAACTGACTCACATTGACGCAGCCTACAATGCACAAGAAACCACTGGTCAAGAGTCAGAGAAGTGTTGTGTCGTTCATGAACGATTCATTCAAAAGAACCAAATCTTTTATGTGAACACATTGAACCGAATCACTTCCTTGAGTGATTCGTTCATGTCTCACTTCAGCATTGCCAGGCAAGCAGCTGGCGAACGAGGGACCACATGCACCGACACCTGAACAACTTGGTGAACGAATCACGCATTGAACTACACTCTCTGGAATCATTTTTGTAGAACAAAGCTCTGAATTGAACTGAATCCTGAAATGTTCAGCTGTGTATAAGTTCAGGAGGTCAGAGTCGCCGGCTTCTCTCGCTAAATAATTTGGTGATTTGGTGAACAAATCTTTTGAACGAATCTTTTTAGTGAACTGATTCTAGTGATTCAGTACATCTAAAAGAACTGCCATGCCCATCACTAAGTCAGAGTGAAGTGTAACTGGAGGTACTCACCAATCTGGTCCTCAGGAATCAGGCTCTCGATTGGTGGCTCCAGCTCGGAGCTCTGTCGTAGGTAGCTTTTCATCTGAGTGATAAACTGGCGGATAGTCTGCAGTAGCTCCAGTCCAGAGGCATAGCCCTGCCAGGCCTGGGTGCCCCCTCCCTCACCCATGTAGTTCAGGTAGTCTTGTACCAGGCAGCCAAAGTACGCACCCCTATCCCTGGACATTTCCACCACCCTGCGGATCGCCCGTTTCTCAGGCGTCAGCAGCGAGTTGAAAACGCCGCTCATCTTGCGTAGATGCCCTTTCAGCGCTTTCTGCAGGACCAAAGCGCTGGCGCTGGTGCGGCGTTTTGTGCGGTGACCGGGAGGCACCATGGTCAAGTCCTGGTCTTGGTCCTGATCACTCTCCAGGCTGACACCATAGTCAGGTTCTTCTTCATCCTCATCGTCCTCCTCATCATCATCATCCTCCATACCGCAGTACTGCAGAGGAGATGGTGGGATGGAGAGTGGGAGGTGTGTGTTGAAGTCATCCACAGTGGGGGGGCTTGGGTCGTGCAGAGGGGGCAGGAAGAAGGCCGAACACTGAGAGAAATCCAGAGAGTCGGAGGAATCTGTGGAAAGGCTCATGTCACTCAACCGCTGTCCACCTCCGCTACATTCCTCCCCTGTTTCTTCTTCTCCACCTGCCAGCTCTGCTCTCTTCCCTGACGTCAACAGGGAGGGGTCTGAGGGACTACTGGAGTCTTGGCTGGGGGTTTTGGAAGAATTTTGCTTGGACAGCTTGGCCCTCAAGAGAGCCTTCTCAATAGTTTGTTCTTCCAGCGCCAAGTGGCACTGAGCATCCTCCTGACTGGATGAAGGTGAGGTTTTGGTGCGACGAGGTGAAGAGGAGAGAGATGAGAGAGAAATGGGGAGAGTGGGCCGGGGGATGGATATTGGCGAGCTGATGCTAAGTCTCTTGGGTGGAGATGACGAAGGACTGATGCTTAAAGAGGAGCCCAGACGAGAGAGGAGGCTGCTGCCCTTCTCCCTCTCCTCCATCTTCTCCTTTGGGACTTTGATCCAGGAGATCTTCTCAGGCATGCTGCGCTGACGAGGAAGACGGCCTGAGCGCCGCAGTGCAAAGTGAGGCGGAGGTGGGCGAGGAGGTGGGGAACGTGGAACGATATCTGAGGCACTCGGCTTTAGATTCCCGCTGCTCGTGTCACTGGAATGGTCCTGCACCTTGGAGTTTTCCTTGTTGTTGGTGTCTGAAACGTTAGTAACAGGTTCCTCTGTCAGGCCTCGCTTTGCATTGCCAGAAGGATCTATATTGGCGTTGTTGTCTCCCTCTGGTTGGTGAACCTTTATGAAGAGGGGGTTTATGAAGCAAAGCGCTCCGTTAGACTGACTACACTCAAGCTCAGATGGAGTGCGAGTTCGAAGACGAGGGCGCTCTGGGGAGGTTGTCCAGGAGACCGGTCTCTGAGTAGGGGGTGGTGGTCTACTGGGAGCAGTTACTACTGCTGATGAGGCTGAGCGCTTTCTCTTGTTGCACAACTGAGAATCCCAGAAACCTACAGGGGACAGTGAGAGACATCATCTTACTTTATCAGGTAAGCAAGGTGTGATCCATAATAAAAGCACAAACTGTAAATTATCTTTGCCCTTTGTCATCTAGAGGGTTCCAGCAGCATGGAGCCAGATCTTAAAGAAGGACTTGGTTATCTCACTAACAGCCTTATTGCTTCAACTCTGTTGTGAATGCTGATTGTCAAGTCTGTCAGAAGGTATTTCATTTTAAAAACATGAGGCTCATCGATACCAAAAACAGACTTCCTCTTCCATCCACAAGGTAACCGCCTACAGCTTTACTAACAAGTTGAGCACATGTATTCATGGGCAGACATTTACTGAGATTAATGATAAAGCCTTATTGCTGCCATAAGAAGATAACATGTTTTCTTTGCCCTCTATACCATGGGGAGCAGGGCTTATTTATTTTAAAAGTGTTTTAACTGTGTTCTTAATGCCTGTTCAGTGTCCTTGGGTGTCCAGAAAGGCGCTTTTAAATAAAATGTATTATTTGCCCTCTATACGTCCTGTTTTCTTGAACACAACCAAAGCTGTTTAATAGTGTCCATCAACAGTTTTTACACACCAGACTTCTTTTAGCACTAAAAATGCTTTACATGCAAATATGAAGTTTAAAAGAGAGTTAAAATAGACATCCATGTCTTTTCACCCACAGTGTGCCAGAAGCACCAAATTATGCATCAGATCTTTGAGACAGCCGATTCATCAGTTGGCTGATGTAAATATCTTACCAGCTAAGATAATCATGTACTTTTGTTGTAATGTGCATCTAATAATAATAAAATCAAATGGGACTTTTTAACTCAAATATTTACTGTGTATTTTTACGATTTCAGGAAATACACATGGTTGGACAGGAATCCAAAAGTCTCTTGTTTAACTGAGGCAAACATTTTTCCATCTGTATTGATTTGAGAAAAAAATATTTCAGGTTTAGAAATGTTGTGTCTTATATGTTTGTGTTATTAAATACTGTATTTCATCAAAGCCAAAAACAACAACAATGTAATACTGGCATTATAACTCAGCCATAAGCCAACCTGCTCTCTCATTATCAGCACTGGCATCTGCCATTATCGACCAATCCTTCAATATGACGAAAGCAACATGAAAATTTGAAGCATTACTGATAGATATCATTGCTCTGTCAGTATCAGATTCCCAGTTGTGTCTACAAATCTTTGACCTGATGGTGGCTTTCAGATGTTTTTTTTTTTTTTTTGCAGTTTTTTTGCAACTTGAAATAATTGTTGCCTTCAAAATAAAACCATGTTTTGTGCAGAATAGCACATTTGCCAACAGCTAGACATCAGGGAATATTCTGAAAACGGTGCTTAGAACGAACTGAAACGTGTCACTGGACCAATCCAAACAGTCCAAGAGAAGCCCTGAAATTATGAGCTGTTTCAAAAGGATCTCACAAAGCCACAAAGGAAAAAAACACCTCAGACTGCCGATGAACTTAGAGACTCTGTAGCAAACTTTTAAATGCAAATAAGAAACAGCATCAAACTACAGTGACAACTTTACAGTGAGGTCATAAGAGACAGAGAAGCCGCACGGAAAACAATAGCACATGAGAAGCGCTCGTACCAGACACACAGCAGCTCCTACAGCTCGACTACACAGCAGAATAGAGACGGCAACAATACTCACTGTGATCCCAGAGCTGGTGGACACACAGACGAGCTGTTCAGAGTCAAATTTCACTCAATCCTCTGACTTTTGTCACTGCAGAAGACACAATGCTGTGTCTGCATAAGCTGAAACTCCACTAGTTTCTCCGGCTCACTCACACTTGGTCTGTGTTATGACTCACTCGTGTTAATGTGTGTGTGGGCGGGCTGTTGGCTCAGCAGTCCCGCCTACGTCCCTCCCTCTCTATTGAAGTTGGATGATCTCTTTCTTTGTGTCCTTCTCTCTGACACTGACAAAAGATTCCTCTATTTCCCTCCTTCTTCTAAACGCTTGTTTATTCTCTTTTCTTTTCCTTCAGTGTTACTCACTCTATCTGCAGATATTTAATCACTGTTTCTGATATTCTGTAAACAAAGTATTTAAGCTGCTGTTTATTAAAAAATAAAAAGAATAAGAAAGAGGATTACTTCATTAAGTTATACATGCAAATGTATTTACACAAGTCCAACACAGTATAACTTTGCTGTAAATACTTTTAACACACACACACACACACAAACACACAAAAACACCTATGACAGAGAGCAGGGAGGAATGTGGTTTGACGTGGCTGATGTCAGAAGTGGGAAAGTCAAGGATAAACAGGGGGCAGCTCACAGAGAGATGTGGCAGCTGAACAGGAGCCAAAAATAGATCAAGTATGCACACTTTACAGGAAATTTAGTCAGTGACTTTGATGCTTTGACAGCTGGGGGTATTTTTTTAGAAAGTTAATCACTATCTTGGCTCACAGCACAAAGCCAGCTTAAACAAACATGCACTTGTTTATGTGCACTGACTGTGTAAAACATGGAGGTAGTCTCAGAGACGTCACCTGTGGGTTTCTGAGGAAGACTGATGAAACCGAACGATGGCAGTCGCCAGGTTGGAAAAGAATGACTCAGCCTAACTTTCAGTCCACCGAGACACCGGCAAAGAAGTGGAGATAAGGTGGGCCTTCAGCCGCTTTGTTTATTATGTATCTACCAGCAAAGTCATCCACATCTCTAATAATGCCTGATAAGAGATAGAGTTAAGATAAGATATACCTTTATTAGTTCCACAGGGGGAAAATCCAAATTATGCTGTTATGCTATTTGATTATGCTAAACTTGTAACCCTGATATCCCCAAAATGGGATGATTTTAAAAAATCACCTCTTTCACAGTGTGTGCAAACAGAGAACTGGGCTACAGAAATGAAAACAGGCTGCTAACATGTGTCTTTTGTCCATTTCAGAGGGCTTTTCAACATGCATGGTAAGAGTGATCCCTCTGCTTTTGGTGCCAGCCTCAAGTGGTCACTCGAGGAACTTCAGTTTTTGCATACAGCATTGTTACAATGTCATTTTAGCAGATGTTTTTATCCAAAGCCATGTGCATAAGAATCACACACCAGTGGAGGACATACACTGGAAGCAAAGAGGGGTTAAGTGTCTTGTCCATAGACTGTATATAGAATGGACGCCGTCTGCCTCCTCTCTGGTGATGGGCTGCTTGCCACGAAAGATTATAGAAGTTTATCTTTTGTGGCTAGCAGGATGTTGAATATGAAAATAAGAAAAACCCTTAATAATCTTCACAAAGGCTGACAGTACTGCTGTCAGTAGGGAGGAGAAAATTGTATTGTATCTTATCTTTTGTATGGTATTTTATTTATTGTATTGTGTGATATTCTTGGCTTGAAAACAGACATGGGTACTAATTTCGTACCACAGACTGTCAAAGGTGTGGGGTATGACAAATCAAGTTCCTTGAATCCTTGAAAAAACTCCACATTCTTCCACTGCCACTACATTTCATCATGTTTGTTGAACCTCCAGAGCTCATGCAAAGGTTTCAACCTTCCTATTCAATCAGTATCACAGACTGAGGTCAACAGATAAACCCCAAACTGCATAAAACACTGACACGGTCACTGTGACGTCACTATACATTTGAAGTCAAGGGGTCACTGTAGAAATGCTGATTCAGCTAAACTTTTGGTAAACCTAGACAAGCACAGAGGTGCAGCTGAGGCAGGCATTTACCCTCCTGGCAAACTTCTACACTTTGCTCCTGCTGTGTCCCAACTCCAAGTTATGCAAGTTTATAGATGAGTCTTTGCCTTTATACAGCCAAACCCTAACCCTAACCCTTTATATAGCCTATAAAACGTAACTTGTAAGGTAGGTGGGAATAAAAAAAAGGGCTATGCTGACCTAAAAACACTTATTGAACCAAGTTATGAAAAAACTTCTTTCTGCTGTTAAAACAGGGTTTTTGATTTAGGACTTAATGGGGATTTCTGGGCCTTTGCAGCCATGATGATGGACGGCAGTATTAGCACTTCTGTAATTGTTTTTTTCTTTATTTCCATCCCTTTTAAACACAACCAAAGCTCACAAATAACCATCTATGAAGTGAGGTCTTAATTTATTTTCAAAATTGTAACCTTAATTTAATGCCTCCTCTTACAGGAAACAGGCATTTGGTGAATCAACCAAAGGTGGAATTGTTTGTTTCTGGGGAGGTTGGTTGGCTCTTTAGTGGCCCGCTGCCCTATTTCGCTTCAGTGCCCCCTGGCACACTAAACTTGCCCTGACAAGCTTTTATACTTTAAAATAAAACTTTATCCAGCAGCTTTACGCTGAACACAAGAGGCTTTAAAACACACCACAAAAGATAGAAAAATGTCTCGTAAACCACAGAGTCATTACAGGTGAGCCACATGACAGGTAATATAACACTGAGGACGTCAGAGTCAACTGCACACTCCTCTCATCTTTCAGGACATTAACGTTCACATGTACGTCAGAACGGCCCTTTAGACCAACTATTCACTGCAGCTCCACAGACACAAAACCCGCCATTGTGTCACCTCCCTGAACAGGAAGGCTCTTCTGAATGAATGAGTGAATGAATGAATGGATGAGAGAGAAAAGGAGACATAGAGGAACACAAGACAGGAAAAAACAGAGAGATAATGTACGTCTTTGAATCACTTGAGACCACATTAAAAGGCTGGCTTTATCGAATCATTGTATGTCATCCGGCTCTCTTTAAGAAGCTGTCACGTTGAGGGGACACTAGAAGTCTGCGCCTGTCAGTCCTGGGTTCACATGGTATCTCAGAGCTGAGTCAAAGAAGACGAGCATGAATGGCCGGAGAGGTCACTCAGCGGGTTAAGAAAGAGGAAGTGATGTGGAAGATGACTCCAACGACACCTACACATTTTTAAACCACTATTTCTGTCTCAGCTTTGTCTTTATCTTTAGACTAAAAAAGTCCTTCATGTGATTTGGAAACAGAGTTGTAGGTGTGGGAAAATGTATACTGAGTGGGTGGTCATGTTGATAGTTACGCAAATGTGTGTGCGCAAGCAACACATTATCATCTGATCAGGATAATCGTCACGCTGATCTCAACGCCAGCCCGTGTCAGCTGACAGCTCAGCCTATTGCCTTCTACTCATCCACATGGCAAAGAATATGAGCATTGTATGTAAACAGATTCAGCCTTCCTACTCTTCATGCTCCCTTTGAAAACTCCTCTGCAACTCACCTCCACTCCAGGGATGTCGCTCCACTGTTCCCTAACAGAGACAGTTGGGGCCGAGTCGCTCCTCCAGCTGCTCTCACATCTGTGCCCACTATCCTTCATTATTTTCCAAATCTTAAAACCAGCCTCAGATGGAAACTAATGTTTTTGCCAGCGTCAGCAGGCAGAGGCGAAAAGAATCCATGGATTAATGTGTTATAACGTGAGTGATCAGTTAGTCCCTGGTGTGGAGTTGTGGAGTTTTGACCCAGAAGACTGAAGTATTTCATACAACTGGGTAAGCAGTGAAAAATAACACCCACTCTCTTTTTTACTAGAAACACAGATTCAATGACTATGATGTAGTAACCCTGGAATTCATTTCACACTGTTTAAAAGAAAGACAGATCTTGCATCCTCAGCTGTGAGGAGGGAAAAAAAATACCCCAGAGAAATCCAGCTATTGCCTGACTTCATGCCCAGCTGAGCAATACTGAACAGAGCCTAGAAGAGGCTTTTGTCCCTTGGGGCGAGTCATTTAGCACTGGCATGCTAGTTAATGCTCCGAGCAGAGGGGAATGTGGTTGAGATGGGCTTTACGAGTGTCACGCCTCGGGAAAAAAACTCATTTTTTACACATAACAGATGTGGATGGAATGGATGGAAACACTCAACTTTTCTGCAAGAGGCTGAGAGAAGAGCTAAAGTTGCTTTGCTAAACTGCAGAAGTTCCTGGTATAAGGAGGTAGACTTGGAATAAAAACAGCTCACAAAGTTACACCTCTGCACGTGTGACCTACTACAATCTTTTGGCTTTACGTGGATTAGGTGTTAACCCTTTCATCAGACTTCTGCAATGATTCTAACCTGACTCTCTGGCCTACTCATCCAAATTTCATCACTTATTATGCTCTAGGGAACACCTAATGATATGGTTAGCTTACATTAAACATACAGTTATTATCATACAACACTGTCCATTAAATGTGTATGTAAACCTTTGCAAACATTGCCACTATTTTTCATCACTTCCAGAACTGTTTTGTTTTCATGCATTGTCTGTAATTTTCTGTTTCTAATTTCTTCCACTTCATGACCAATATTCCAAAAAAAGAGAACAAACCTGCTCCGAGTTTAGCAACCTCCTCCAGATCAGCAGAAGTTCTGGCAGATGCGATGGCCTCCGGGAGCTTCAGCGTGAAGGGCAACACATCTCTGAGGAAAAAAGAGTCAAGGTTTGAGTGAAAAAGGAGAGCGGCCTGGTCAACAAAGAAATGGAAAAGTGAGTACAGGAGGGCAGAGTCACTGGAAAACAATTCCTAAAACTGTGTGAGTCACTGAGTTGGGAAAGAGGAGCGTGGCTTGGACTGGGTGCGCGGTGTTGGCTGCACCAATATTCAACCACACAGCCGGAGGGTAAAACGCTCCTCCTCCTCCTCCTCCTTCTTCTCCTCCTGAGGTGCCTTTTTTTACAGGGTGTTTTAGAGCATTTTACTATTTCAAAGCTGAATCCAAGATCCAAGCTAAAAATATTTCACTATTTACTGTAATTACAGGAAAACTCCTAAAGGCAGTTTTGCAGAGAAAGGCTCTTAAATCCCTTAAAGTGATCTCACCCTGACATGAGGACAAACAATGTAGAAAAATGGGTTTAATTTTTTTGAAAAGGAGTCAAATCTACAACTCTGAACAGTCAATTCAACATCATTTCAGACATAAACACATAAAATCTGCAACAGTTGGTCAACAAAGTGACATTAATGATAATGTTGAAATCAAACTCTGACTGCAAAAATATTCCTACTAATTGTCATCCTTATATCGCAGGTAATAACCATCTAACTCCACCTCTGGCACAAATTTACTTACTTATATATCTGAATATAAAATTAAACTCTTCTCATTTTGGATACCAGCTTAGGTTCCTAGTCCTCTGGTCACATAAGTCTTGCACCAACCTTAGAATTTACTGCCCATGGGAGTGTCGGCCAAATGATCAGGGTTGAACAGTTACTGATCTAGGACTCACAGTCGAGATTTCCTTTGATGCTAGTCGTTTAATTGCTGCCTTGGTTAGCAATATAAAAAGTGGAAATGTAGTAAAAGTTTAAAGATCATGTCTGAGAGTGGATTATTTGCTGCACTTGGATGCAGATGTGTGATTATGAAAATAAATAAAAAGTTAATGGTCTTCAGATGGGCGCTGATGGGTTCTGGGGATTGGATTTTCAGCTAATGTGTTAAATCTTCTTTGTTTTTCTTCCTGCAGACTGTTTTCCTTTTGTCAGTTCAGCCAATTTCAGAGAAATTGCGGCTGAAATTTTAGTTAATAACAATGCCTGCTGTGCAAATCAAAACCAGAGTGCTTCCAACACCAACTATTGTGACAGTTTTTTTAGGATCTGGATTTATTGGTAGAGTTTGTAAATAAAGATCTGTCCTGCACTTCTATTTGTTAAATCTCTCCCTACAGCAAAGGGATTTTATAGGAAATGTTTATAGCAGAGCCTGCATTTGGGACATATTTATATGTATCCTATGAGATGTTGTACCCATTACCATCACAGGACATAGAAATGGGGCTTGTAGCATTTATGGGTCATCACTGTGTGGCTTTGGCACTAATAGTAGATAAAGACGCTGAATCCCATAACATTTAAATAAAGGATGTCCAGACAAGGTCTCCTTTGAGCTTCCAACATCTAAAGAAAACTCCATTAAATCTCCATTTAAACTTTATTTAATGGAGAGTTAATGGACTTTAAACCAATAAGGAAGCTGTTAGTTTCATGGAGACTTCAAAGTTGGTGATAAAACACCCCTCTCTTTTCCTCAGATATTTTTTCATCCACAACATAAACATTTCTATTGTGTGTGAAAGGACAGTGGGCATTATTTAAGGTTAAGTAAGTATTCAAAGTGCAACTAAGACTATTAAAACGTGCTTAAGTAGCCGCAGCAGTGCAGCCATAATATCAAAGTATGTTCGTTTATACAGATGCACATATACATATCAGTCTACCTCTTCAAATTATCTATCTAACTTTTAGGTGACACATAAGTCACATCAGTGTGGTTAAAATGACTCACTGTAATGACCAGTCATGTTGAAGGATAAACTCACCTGCTGATACAGCAAAAAGCCACCAGGCGGAAAAGGTCAGCAAAGCTCAGGCCTGATCCCTCCAAAGAGAAAGCTGGAGGAGCAAAGAACAGCGGGATTAAGACCTGACAAACTCCCTCAACTTTTGGAAGAGACTCTAATAATGGTTTCTTCAAGCCACAAAGAAATGCCAAGTACTACTACTACTACTACTACTTTAAGCAGCGCTATTACGTCGATGATAATAAATTATGCTGACTCTGCAGCCATGTGTCAGGTTTTAACTTGTTTCTCTGGCAAAGGGTAGAAAAGACAAAGAGGAGAAACAAGCAGACGAGCCAGAGATTGTGAAGGAAAGGTTGACTTGATTTTTTTAAAGGTTTTAGTTTGAATCTCCTTCAGTGTAACAGAATCAGACTGATAAATAATGACAACAGACAGCATCAAGAATGGCAACTTAAACAGTAAACAGAAATAGGAAGGGGAAAACTTTTGAACACACCTTCAGTCCAACTCTGAACATTTACTGATCCATAGTAACATCAACAGGGAATAAAGTATTATGAGAGACCGTTAAAATATTGTCATGTTCACTGTAAAAAAGGAGGCATGAAATAGGATAATGTGCACTTGAGTTATGATAAAGAAGACAATCCTTGAACTGTAGTATAACATTATGCATTTTTGTGCCCTTAGTAAGACAAACTCTGAGCTGGAGGTGATAACTTACTCCCAGACAGGTTAATTTTAACATAAAGCCTTCACTGATTGCCATTGTATTCCTGCTTTTGTGTATTGTTCCCTACAGGCATTAGAGAAGACATCACTCCACAATCCACAACTTTCACTCAGCAAAAACGAGTCAAGGCAGTGAAGGCTGCTGTAGGCAATGATTCACACACAGGACAGACTCTCACTTGGTAAGCATTCGGGAATTCCAGTTTTGGTGCTGACAAAGAAAAGTGCCGGCACGCACAGGTCCAGGGGGGAGAAGATAGTGAGACGTCTGGCTAAAACTTAAGGAAAATCCCTGATTTCAGGTGCAGATTTAAAATTAATATCCATCCAAGAGAATCAGAAGAGTTAATAAATGAATTTATTGTGTTTTGGTGATGCAAAGGGAAGGAACTGGCTTCAAGGTAAAGTCTGTAGCTCAACATACAGAGTCAATAATGTTTGTTTTTTCCCCACTACACTGGATCAAGCCGTGACTTCTTACAGACATGCAGTGTCCTTAAAGCTGGGGACAGCTGACCCATGACTTCTGTCATGTTGGATAGAAGAAGAGCAGACACCAGCTTTGACAGTCTAAGTCTGAATGGAGTGTAGTTTCACTCCTACTTCCCTGTTTATACTTCCAGATATCAACTCTGGTTACTATTAACCTTTTACTTTCAGCTGAATGTGAGCTGTGCAAAGTCTCTGCTGATACAACTTTTGAGATTTTTACTAACAGGTTGGTGGAAAACCACTTTTTGTCGAGCCAGCCCAGGTAAGTGGTTGTTACCTGCAAGGAGAACCAAAGGTGGTGGTGCTCAATCTGCTAATATTAGTCCCACTCAGTAAACCAGTTTGACATGACCAGTAGATTTAGATGTGTTAATAAACGTGTGCTCACCTTTGACTGTTTTCTTACCTTTAGTTTAGTTAATAAGTTGGAATTTTAATGTGTTTAGTTGAGTGAGAAAGACCCCAGAGATGAAGTTTGTGGAGGTTTTGTTAGCAATTACACTTGACAGCATGGCAGTGTCCTAATTTTGAAGTATTTTTCAGCTGGGTTTAAAATACAACTTGCATACAACGACAAACCTGGAATACAATCATAAGAGTAATGATTTAAAAAGGAAAAAATCTGTTCACTAAAACTAAATCTGAAGCAAAAAAGAGGCAAAGCTTCAAGAGGTAAATAAAAACATAGAGGGAAAATCCCTTTGTTCCCTCGCACTGTCAGAGTTATTTGTCATCTCCTTCACAAAGCAGTTGTCTGCGTTTTAAAATCATCAACATCATGCTCACGTGTGTTTTCTACATTTATAATGTATGTAGGTCAGTGAGATTTTGGCCTGGAGGATGATTGCACGTTTGTGCGCACACTCACGTGACTACAACATGAACCTTCCCATAAGAAAAATTCAAGGCTGCATATTTAAAGTGGCTCTGTAATTCCACCGGTGGAGCTCGGCCAATTTTTATCGTTGCCAAAACTCACAGCATCCCCTGAGGGGTGGACACGGACATACTTCAACCGAAAATATGTGCATATTTCCCGCTATAATCTGACTACTAACTCTAACTCCCTTACCATTTGCATTGCTGAAGAAGAACCTTCAAACCTGATTAGCAGCTTAAAGCAATACAAGGAAATAAACACATAAAATACAAATGAAGAATGTGATGGTTTCCAGACACTCACTGTACTGACTCTCCTTCACAAGGAAGTCTTTGATGGGGACTTCAGAGTCTTTGTCCATGCGAAGAGATAATACTTTCCTCTGCAGACTGCTCGACTTCCTCACCACAAATGTCTGCGATTCAAAGAGGGAAACATCCAGTCAGTGTTTACTGAAGACCAGTACCATCCTGTCTGGACTTAACCTGACTTCATTTTCTTCAACCTGAGTGGAATATATAATAAAACCAGCAGTAAGGACCTGCAAAACTACACTGTGTTTTGTCTGTGAGGGTGAAACCCCCAAAGTTAGAGGCAACATAAACTTGTGACGGTAAAGTCTGAGGGTTATCAAATCACATAATACTCAGGAGGTGGAAAAAAATCAGACAATAAGCCTTCAACATTGAATCTAAAGCTTAAAATCAGCACTGGCTTTGGCTTCCTCACCCCTGTGGGTTGGTTCTGCAGTAAACGCGTGGCATCCTGGTGGCTGAGGCCCAGCTGCAGCCACACAGAGTGTGTGTGCACCAGTCTGTCCAGCACACTGAGCCGCCGATGGAGGGAGTCGTAGCCTGAGTCTCTCGCTCCAGCCTGTCCCGCACCAATCCCTGCGCGGGGGGAAGCCGGCAGGAACAGCCCGCCCACCTCTTCACTGAGCCTGAAAACAGGATCAAACAAACATGAGAGAGTTCATTACAGGGATCTGATGTTTCCTAATGACTCTGAATGCTGTGATTAGATGACATGAAGGTTCTGTGGTTGAAGGCGGTTTGTGTTTTAGTCAGATATGTGTCCCTGATTTCTTTCTCTCTTAGCTGTGAGGTGTGGTCACACTTAAGGACCACATGTGTGTTTAGGGGAGGCCTGTAATTATGTCAGACTGTAGATAAACAGTAACAGAGAGACTTTACACCACAGACTGACGACAGCTTCACTGAGAAGTTCACCATGCTAAACAGCTTCTTTATGGCTGCCGAACTTCATAGATTACCTGTTCATGTTTAAATATTTGATCCTGAACAACAATCATAAATTCCTAACAGCAAATATAATGCTGTATATGACGTCTTATCATTGACTCTGTGTAAACATTCACTGTTGACAATTGAGAATGACGCAAACACAGAGGTTTAATACTATCATTATTATTATAGATCTGTAAGCCAAACTCTTCAATCTTGTCAATTTTGATCTTGTTTTCTTTAAGATATTATAAAAAAGCATCAAACTGAATTTCAGTCTGTTCTATACATGTCAAAAAACTCTTCCAAGGAGCTTTAATGAATCCCTACTAAAACTATTTTGGATTTTTGGATTTCTGCCTAGCCATCTGCAATTGTTCAAGAGGAATAACAAAAGTGAAATATGCGTTTAAGATAAGACATGTTCAGATTCACTATTTCATGCACATTATAATCTATATACATGTTTATCTTAGCCAGTAAAAGTTTAAGATGGATGGACTGGTGTTTATGTTTCTCTGGAATCAGCTTATAAGAATCTGTTACCATGGAAGTCTTACTGACAGAGGATTAAAAGCAACTTCTTTTAGGCTTTATGTACAAATCATTTGAAAATCAATAAAAACATCTCAAAATCAATGTTTTGGGTCAACTTGTTGACAGCTTTAGTACGTAGCTGGTTGTTAAGCTGAGTGAAGTCAGAGGTTATCCTAATTAGAACCCCGTCATCTTAAAACAAGACCCCATATATTGTGCTTTACATCATTACCATGTGATAAGCAACTTAATGTGATTGGCCGAAACTTAAACACAACATATCAAACTTAACAACAGCTGGGTATAGAGCTTAAGAGAGTCCCTGATAAAATAAATACATACATAATAATTATCCTCCCATGTGTCTGTTTTTAGACCGAGAACAATTAAACTACATGTAACTTTTTAAAGTTTAACACAAAGCCGTTAAA
The DNA here is from genome assembly GCA_962446985.1 of Xyrichtys novacula. NCBI lineage: Eukaryota > Metazoa > Chordata > Actinopteri > Labriformes > Labridae > Xyrichtys > Xyrichtys novacula. The sequence continues at coordinate 15,234,109 of OY660874.1, read as the reverse complement.
TTGAAGGCCAAATAACTGTCCCTCTGAATTATAAGAACAGTTAAACAGTTGACTAACATACTGGGTTGAGAATATGTACACATATTGCACTTGCATGCACACAGATTTATGATGTAATGGTGTTTTTTTTTCTGTGCTAATAATTCAGAGAAACACTCATGACTAACTCAATTGCCAGTTAACAAAGTTTATTTTAAATTCAAACACACTGGAGTCAGCGTGTTTCATGACATTGATCTGGATCACTCACACTTCCTCAAAAATAAACAGGTACTTTCTGAACACGGCAGAAACTAAGAAGGAATTAATCACCACAAATGCTCAGTGAGGTGTGTGTGTGCACGTACACACTGTGATTCTTGTTTATCATCATGCTTTTGTTTTGGTCCACTTAAGATGAACATTGAAAAATGTAAGCGCACATGTTATTCAAGTTCCTGCTCATCAGATTCTCACGCCAGCTCACACCTTAATACATGCTGTCAAACGGATGTGCTGGCATCTGGTCACACATCAAACAACATTAAAGGCCAAGTAAGAGTGACATCTGCTGGTGATCACTGTAAATAGCACTGCCTTAAATCCAATGGTTGCTGGTAAGTTCACGAGGCGGACACATTTGAACTCACCCGAGGAGAGGATCAGTCTTGTCTCCTTCTGCCTTCCGAGTCTTTTTCCCCATTTCCTTCTTCAAGGTGCCAATTTCCCAGGCAAATGAGTCAATCAGCTACAAAAACATAAAGCAACACTGTGTTAACACAAAGGAAAAATAGCAGCTGAATCAAACAAACCAAAATGGTTAATCCATGAAGTTTGTCTCCAGTTTATGAAGTTTGTATTGAAGCGTTCTGCATGTGTGTGCCTGGCCTGACCACTTCCCTTTGACCAAACAGACTCAGTACAGAGGAACACAGGGAGGAAACGGTTCTTAGAAGTCTGCCTGTGCGTGAACCTTCAGGAGTGAGTGTTACTTTGTAACTGCTGGAGGAAACAGAAAGTTCATTCTGGATATTTTTAACATAAATGCAACATCGACAAAATGAAGTCCTTGCAGAGGGTTTTAAAACAAAAAATAAGTCTGATTGTGAATTTTATCTGGAACTGAAACTTCTGGTGTTTGTTTTTGCCAAACAGTGGGTTTGCAACCAAAACCAAATGTAATACTCAAACATGTTGCCAAAGCATGTGGTGTCTGACCATTTCACCTCTGCTGGAAGAATGTTTTGCTTACACTAAGTTAGCACCAACAGTCATTTACAGAAAAAGTCTTTTAATAAACGTCTTTTGATTGTGAGTGAGATTGTGTGTGCTACAATAGTTGTACTCCCAACGGGGATCCCACAAAACAACACCTGTTACCTGTTAAGTCAACGGTAAAGATGCCAATGAGCCCACACTCTGTTTCTTTATACTGCTTGTTTCCTAATTTTAACTTTTTCTAAAACCCAATTAGATCTTCTGTCTTCTGTATTTGTGGATTATGTGTTACTAAGGGGACTCCAGGCACTCTTAAATGTATTGTTTTGTTTCTGAGTGGGGTCACTGTGTAATTCTACTGTGAATTTTGAAGACAAATTTCATACCGTGGACAATTAAAGTTCATTCATTCATTTCACTGAGATCAAATCTTGTTTTCATCTCCTTGTTTGGATGTTGTTTTGAAATAGGCTATAATAACCCTTTTAAGCCAACATTAATCCTCTGCTGTATTGATATTCTCTGATCCCTCACCTCTTATATAATAGGAATCATTGTGAGCTGCAGTCTGGCTCTGAACTCAAGCTGCTTTTGCACACAAGAGATTTCAAAGGGCAAATTAGTAATACAGAGTAATTTTGTCAAAATTGTACAAGCCTCGCAGTTTAATAATCGCTCTCTTTCAGCTGATCCAAAGCTGATTTAAGTTTCAGCTCACGCAAGAAGATGCATCTACTGTAGCTTAACATCTCAAGCCTACAACTTTTATGGCAACAAACGACCAAAAGAATATCAGTCGCTGATCTTCATGCACCATAAAATGATGTATTTTTTACAGAAGCAGAAAAATTCTGAATGTATTGAAAATATTTTGGGAATTAATGCCATAAGAGGGTGCAAGTACAGCAAAGACTTGCACACCTAAAGCTCCTTCACTTTGTGCAGGAAACCCAAAATCGGAGAAGATACAAGTTGAGACAAAACAAACCAGATGTTTCAGTCCAAAGACTCGGCTACGCTTGACTTAAAGAGTAAAAACTGCTTTTCTTTCATCCCTCCCCTGAAGCTTGACCTTGATTCATTCTGGTGTCTTTGTTTCATTTCCCACTTATCAGTCTAGTTAGGCAATGGATCTGTTGGGCAACATCAGACCAGCTGCTTGACTGAGCGGAGCGAGGAAACAATTAGCTCAGCTCTTTAAAGAGGAAATCAAGCTGTGACTTAATTCATTAAAGGTTCACAACCTCAGTTATTCAGGATGACTTCATCCAAGTCTGTTTAAAGAGAAAACTGTTATTTACCATAACTTTAATATCGCCAATGCAAGCATGTTGTTGCACTGCTAAAATGCAGAGCATAAATAAATACACATTTCTGTAATTGATCACTATATTTATCTGAACCAAATGGACAAACTAACAAATCAGTTAGGAGAGCACAGTTTTCTTGTAATAAACATCCATGCATATATGTGAAGAATATCAACATATTCTAAGAAAAAATACAGCAATATCATGAATATCTCATTTCATTTTTCAGCTTGGTTAATTGATGTCCAGCAATAAGTAATCTTATTTAAAATGAGACTGAAAAATCTGTAATGAATCAACTTTGAGGACAAACATTTACTCAAAGTTGTTGTTGTCGCTATTATAACTTCAGAGCTGTTTCTTATATTCACTGAATCTGAGCTGGAAACCTGAGGTCATATTTGGCAGCGATCCTGTCCCCAGCACAAAAAGGGCACACACTGGCTCTGCTGCTGAAAACACACAGTTGTGAATGAAACCACCATTAACTGACAAAATAATCCTCCTCCAGGTTTCATGAGGAAAGTATGTGTGCTTGACGGCACAGGGACTGGTCTGATGCCAGGGAGGGCAGAATAAACATGAGGACAGAGGCTGAACACTCACTCTCAAAACTCCATCTCCATATCTAGAGGGTGTTTTTGTCTTTAGCGTAATGAATTTGTATTTGTATTTGTATTTATTTATTTAGCACAGATTAAAAACAGTGCAAGGAGGGAACGAAGCCAATAGTGTTCCACTCCCGTCAGGGCAGTGAAGGCATAGTGTGCAAACGACAAATGAACTAGGACATGGACAGGTTATGAAGATGGCCATTTTGTCTTGTTGAGTACGGGTGAAGGTTGGATAAAAAGGTAAAAAGTTTCGGAAAGTTTTGTTTCTTATTGATGAACTTACGGACAAATAAACAAGAGTGAAAGACATTGAGTTTGTCGATCGGTAAGATGGAGTATTTAGAAAAGAGAGGTGCAGAAGATTCGTGTCTGCTGGATCGTGATGTCATTCTTAAAAGTCTTTTCTGGATTGATAATATTTTCTTGAGGTAAATTGGATACGTTGCACAGCGTACAATATTACAATAGTTCGTATAAGGATATAGGAAGCTATAATACAGAGACAAATGAGCAGAGGGATTGCTCAATGACTCCTTAGTATTCTTGTAATACCATCTTCTTACAACCTTTTTAAAGTCTTGTGTTGTTGGATTGTAAGAGGTAGTCTATGCCGATTGATCATCCGCTCCATGCTCCATATATACCGCTGAGTGGAGCGGATTGGGTTGACAGAGAGGCTTGTTCGGTCTGCGCAGGCGCTCCGTAGTACGTAAGAGGCACGTAGTGACGTACGCAGAGCGCGCCCAAATGAAAACAAACGGGGAACAAACAGAAAAACTGGACAGTGGAGGAGACAAACTTGTACCGCAAATAAATGTAACCACAAAACAATAAGCGTCCCCAACAAAACACGACGCGGATCCTTCTACAGGTAAACAGGAAGCAGGAAGTGCACCTTTACTTCTCTTACACATTTGCAGGTAGTGGCAGAGTGACCTTCTGTGCATTCACTTAATCTGATTGATTTCAATCAGATTGAGGAAAACTACCCATATAAACAGGGCTAGTGAAAGCACTTTGTAAACATCTTTTTTAAAGGTGTGATGAGAACAGTGATCATTGTCATCATTCATGTGTTATTTGTCACACAATAAAAGGATATATACATTTCAAACTATACAGATAGGCTGTGGGACTAGCTGCCCTCTATGTGACTGTTCTTTTTATAAGTAACTCTAAAGTTGAATTTTTCTTATGATTTTGCTCAGTAAGCATATAAATACTCTCCACAGTCTATACCATATGCAGCAGCCCATAATTAGATACAAGACTCAACAGAACAGTCCTTACTTATACCTCCATCAGAGCACTGTCTCCTAAATTTCTGTACTGTGAGGTTTCTCCCTGACCTCCAGTCTTCTATTTTTAGCTCTCTTTTCTCCTCCACCTTCCATCTGGCCTCCTCTGAAACCTAAATTACAGTCAAGAGCAGATGTGTGGGAGGTGTCACTGCCTGTGTGATAAGGTCAAAATCATTCATTCAAAGAAGCATTCATTAGAAAAGGCATTTTGAAATGCATGGAAGATGACCTGGTCTCTGATCAGAAAGGGAAGTCTGGCTCAGCCCAAAAAGCTCTAGCTGATCCTATGTTATCCCACTGTTTTTGGCAGGACTGCATATTCTTAGAGTGCCTGATTTATACTTCCATAAAAAGTGATATACAGCTGATTTTTCCCCTGTCTCTGCTGTGAGGTGTGGTTGCACATGTGTTTTAGGAAAGCCTCTAATCAAAGCAGGCTGGGGAAAAACAGTAACAGAGACTTCAACAGTATAGAGTCTGATCAGAGTCTCTGATCAGATCTGCTGCACTGACAGTCAGCCCAGGCCTAGTTATTAGTTCTCAATCTATTGTCACCTATTGATCTATCGTCAATCGGTTTAAAAACACATTTGTTCAATAACATATGCAATGTCATCAACTCCGTCAGTTTCTCGTCAACACCGTCAGATGTTCGTCAACACCGTCAGATGTATGTTTTTCTTAATTTTTGAAGAAAAAACAAATTGTTTCTTCAGTTTATATTGATTAAGTAATAAAGAAGCATTGGCTCTACATCCTCTTGTCTCTTATTTACTTACGGAAATTGTTTTTATAATATAAAAATTAAAAACAAAGTTTGAAAATGCAACTATTAAGAAATCTTGGTTTTCAAAATAGTGTGAAATCACATATTAGGTTTATATATTATATTTCATGGCATATCAGAGTAACTAAACACTATTACAACATACATCAGAACTTTAGATTCTTGTTGAACTAGAATTATGAAAATTATATTCTTTTTAGTGTGTCTGATGGAGTTGACACAAATCCACTATCTAAGGGAAACGTGAATTTATAGAAAAAAAAAAAATATTTAGAGCCTGTTCCTTTACGGGGTTAAATAGCTAAGACCGTTCTCTACAGTAATAAATAACTCTAATCAATAAATTGTGCATTCTCAAAAAAGTTTTTTAGGGAGTGTTTTGTCCCGACTCAATTTAGTTAAAAGCAAGACTAGAAAATATGTCATTGCTCCACAATTTCCACATGTACTACATTTGGTGACTCTACAAGTATTTTCAAGCCTTCAAAATACTACTTCCTGTTTAATGAATTGTTTTATTTTTCTGTAATTGTGTAATGTTTTTTTGTGTAATTCTGTAATTTCACCAGCCTACAAAATTTAAGTTTCTTGCTGGCTGCTTCTCACACATCTTCATGTTTGCAGCACGTGCAGGATTTCAAAAATACTACACAGTCTGTGGTTTTTTTTTTGGTGTATTATCAGTATTTCAGTCTAGTGGAGATCACAAAGAGCGATCACGTGAATTTGTTACAGTTATTTAAAGGTAGATGTTGCTAGCCTGGCTGGGCCATCCTGTTGCGGCAAGTGACTCACGCAACAGGATGGCCCAGCCAGGCTAAGATGTTGTAGGTTTATGGAGGTATATTATTTATAATTAAAAAATAATATCCAAAGTTTTATACTGCATCATTCTATTGGAAGTAGTGGAGAGTGTTTGGTTTATCGTCATGGAAACGGCTGTAGGATGAAACTGTTTGGTTCGGTGTTGATTTAAAAATGAGTTTAGAGTGTTGATATTTAAAATCCTTCATTTAGCCTATAACTAGGTCCACGATCCATGAGACTTTCACTCGAACACTATTCACTGACGGCGTTAGTTGAAGACCCCCCTTCGAGATATTTGAGTTGAGATATTGGCGAACCTTTGGAGAGAGCAGAAAATTGTTTGGAGAGTTTTGTACTGCTTGGTGCTTGTTTTGATAACCCTTTCAACATTGAGAATTGTTTGGAGGATTTTTTGAAATGAGTTCAAGATCGGAAATGTTAGTGCGACCATCTGAAACCATCTACAGTAGCACTGGCCATTACCTTGTGCGAGATTTTATTGGCAGAGGATGTCTTGGAGAAGTTGCAAGATGTGTGAACTTGACCACAATGGAGAAAGTTGCTGTAAAGATTGTGAGCAGGGAGGACTGGAGATCATCAGATAGAGAGGTAGAGATCCTTTAAATCTATTCGATAATCATGCCTTTGAATTTTGGCATTTTTTGTGCAGCTGTACTGATTTAACTTTTCTTTTTAACAGCTCAAGATGCTGGAGGCGATCCTCACACTTGACCCAGTCGCTTCAAATATCGTGACTTTTTATGAGTCGTTTGAGCACGAAGGTCATACCTGTTTGGCTTTCGAAATGCTGGACAAAAACCTGCATCAGCTTTTGAGAGACCGACAGTACAAACCTCTGTCGCTCAACGAGATCCGACCCATCGCACAGCAGGTAAAGACCTAGCAGCCAGCATATCAATAAATAATTGGAAGTAATACAGAATTGAACTATATACAAATAGAGGAAAAAACATACAGCACATCTGCTCTGATCTGTAAACTCCTGCACACTTGTTTGCTGTAATCCTCTTCATTTTTTTATTCTTTCTTTCTGCAGCTGCTCATAGCTTTTGTCGCCCTGAAAGGCATTAGTGTTATCCACACTGACTTAAAGCTTGATAACGTCATGCTAATCGACCAGGAGAACCAGCCTTTCAGGGTGAAGCTGATTGATTTTGGCTTTGCGCGACATAAGAGTGAAGTTGGTACTGGACTGACTGTACAGGCTCTTGGCTACAGGTAAGTCAACCTTCAGAGCTCATCCTCTCACTGATGTTTCAGCTGATCAGATAGAGGTTATTATCTCACACGTATGTGAACTAACCTGTCATTTCCAAACAGAGCCCCGGAAGTGATCCTCGGCCTCCCTTTGACAGAGGCCATTGATATGTGGAGTCTTGGGTGTGTACTGGCAGAGCTGTTTCTTGCCCGCCATCTTTTTGGGTCAGGTTGTGAGTACAGGAAGGTAAGTAACTCCTTTCATTGTTATTTGATCACTCAAAAAGTCCAAACTCAACCAGAGACCTGATGTAGAGTGCTTCTTTGTGTTTGGTCCTAGATGATGAACATAGTGGATATTATTGGACAGCCTGATGAGCATGTGCTCGATGCCGGGATTTACACCAACACATTTTTTAAGGCAAATTGGCACTTGCCTAAGAAGTGGTGGCTGAAGGTATTTTTACTCTGTTCCTAAGATGTAACCTAGGCAGATTTTTCTTCTACAAACTGATTTCAGGACTGAGTATCTGACGTGCACTCTGTGTTTTATTCCTGTAGACTCCAATGGAATATACAGGGTCACTTGGGTTTAAAAAGAGTGAGACGCCTATACGCAAACTTGATGATATAGTTACAGTAAGTGAGACATTTGAATGAGTAGAGAGAATAAATACTGATTCATTTCAGAGACAATGAGCTAATAAAGTCAAATCTCTGTCATTTGTTTCTATTGTAGCTCCTCCAAGATGTAAAGGAGCTCATCGAGGTAGAGGATGGGAGAGCATATGTAAGCCTCCTGACCGGTCTCCTCTGCACTGACCCTGATAAGAGACTGACTCCAGAAGAAGCCCTAAACCACCCATTTATTACGATGATCCATCTGGGGGAGGAGGCGAACTCAAGCATGTAGTAAGTGACAGTCTTCTTGTCGCAGAGATCTTTGCCTGGATGTCAAATGATTTGAAAACTAATTTTCATGTTTCACTTTAGTGTGGAGGACGCGTTTAAAAAGATGAGTCTGGTGGCATCTGAGAGTTCAGATGAGGTCCTCAGTATTGACAATTTGGAGGAGGCGAACTCAAGCATGTAGTAAGTGACAGTCTTCTGGTCGCAGAGATCTTTGCCTGGATGTCAAATGATTTGAAAACTAATTTTCATGTTTCACTTTAGTTTGGAGGATGCGTTTAATAAGATGAGTCTGGTGACACCTGAGAGTTCAGATGATGTCCTCAGTATTGATGATGCGGAGGACGACGAACCCAACACAGAGGGAACTCCTGAAGAACCAGTCCTCTCAGACATTATTTCAGTTGAGGAAAACATGGAGGAGGCCAACGAACAACTAAGGCCTCCAACTGAGACTCAAGCCTCTGAAGTACGCAGAAAGGGCCCACTAAAACGAGTGAAGAGTTTCTTCACCAGGGCCTTGAGACGTGTTTTTGGGATCAGGAAGAGATCCTCACCAAATGTTTAAAAAAGCTTTTATTTGTTTTTTGCAATTTATGTGGTGAAAATGCCACATTGTGTGGCACCAAAATGTGGTGACATTGAAAGGTGAAACAGTCATTTGTGTAAAATGTGATTTCAGGATGAGGCAGAGATCCTCACTAACTATTTGAAAATGGTTTTATTTGTTTTTTCCATTTCATGTGTTTTGTTAGGTTGAAATGCCACTATGTTCTTTAAAGTTAAAAATGTAGTTTGTGTAAAATAGAAATTTCGGGTTCAGGAAAAGATCGTCATCAAATAGTTGGAAAAGTTTTTATTTGTTTTGCATTTTATTAGTTTTATGTGGTGTTGTTGTGGTCCTTAGCAAATAGTTGAAAAAGTTTTTATTATTATTATTATTGTTCGTTTTCATTTTATGTGTTTTATGTGGTGGAAATGCCACTCTGTTTTTGTAAGGCTAAACTGTTATGTGTGTTATATGTGATTTCAGGATGAGGCAGAGATCCTCACTAACTATTTGAAAACGGTTTTATTTGTTTTTTGCATTTCATGTGTTTTGTTTGGTTGAAATGCCACTATGTTCTTTAAAGTTAAAAATGTAGTTTGTTTAAAATGTGATTTCAGGTTCAGGAAAAGATCCTCATCAAATAGTTGGAAAAGTTTTTATTTGTTTTGCATTTTATTAGTTTTATGTGGTGTTGTTGTGGTCCTTATTAGTTTTATGTGGTGTTGTTGTGGTCCTTACCAAATAGTTGAAAAATTTTTTATTATTATTATTATTGTTCGTTTTCATTTTATGTGTTTTATGTGGTGGAAATGCCACTCTGTTTTTGTAAGGTTGAACTGTAATATGTGTTAAATGTGATTTCAGGATGAGGCGGAGATCCTCACTAACTATTTGAAAATGGTTTTATTTGTTTTTTCCATTTCATATGTTTTGTTAGGTTGAAATGCCACTCTGTTATTGTAAAGTAAAAAATGTAGTTTGTTTAAAATGTGATTTCAGGTTCAGGAAAAGAATACCCAAATCCATCCCAGCCCAATCCCTCATCATGCAGCCTTACTACAAACTACATTTTTGCTCTGAGGAACAGGAAATGACAAAGTAATGTAAAACCTTTAGATCCTGCAGTTGTATGCCCCATACAGTACATACAGAAACAGTATGTAATAACAGGTTTTCACTTGATTTGAATATTTCATACAAATCATGAAGAATTTACTGATAAATCAGTCAGAATAAAACCGGCCTTAATACACCTGACATAATCTCCGCAGTCACCAAGAGTTCCTGTCAGTCCAAGTGTTTCTGTTTTTGAAATACAGAGAAGCATTGCAGATTTGTCTTCTCATGCACCCCTGACATTATCTCGTAAAATATGATCAGAATTTCCTGAGTGAACAAAGAGAGTCCACATCTTCCTTAAAATATATCTGTTAAAAAGTCCATTCTGGTGAAACTGAGCTCTGGCTCTCCAAGCAGAGATGAAACGGCTTAAAACTACAGAGCTACACTCAGCTCCTCCTCTCTTCTCCTCCTCTTTAATCTTCTCCAGGTATTAGCCTGTAACTTTGAGACTTGCTGCCCCACACCCACATCTCCAACCTGGTATCTCAACAGCAACAATCAGGATGAACTAGACTGGCTGAAACCTACTATCTTTACAGATCTGTTTGTGAATCTGTGTTCTTGTTTGTGTGTTATGTACCTTGAAGAAGCTGCCCTTCCTCTCCTCCTTGCAGGACGGACCGATGGGACTTGTGGGCATGTTGACATATGATGTAGCGCCCTCTCCGTCAAAGTCTCTGCTGACCTGTCTGCAAAAATAAGAAGATTTAAGCAACACAAACAAACAAACACAAAAGAAGGAGGTTTGATTTTTTTTTGCATTCAAGATCTGTCAAGATCTGACCGTTATGGGTCCAAGCCACACAGACAGTTTATTCACACACAAGGAATAAACAGAAAATAGACTCTGACCTACAACAGTCAAACAACGACAAATCCTATGAGTTATTCTTGTTACTTTGTGTCTGGAAAAGCAAACACAACATAAATGACTGTTATGAGTCATGTAGTTATTGTTCTTAAATGAAGCACAATTTCTTCAACACAGCTTAACACAAGGTCACTATTGAGGACCGGTGTATCAATAAATCCAGTGTACTTTTGTCTAAGGTGGTAAACTTCATCAATTCAGGGTACACTGACTGTGATCAGCTGTGGTTGTTCCAGTATTTTATTTGCTGTGATTGACTTTAGCTGTGATGTTGTTAGAAAAAGGCCACCTTTACAATCTTCATATTTTTCTTAAATTTGGGTTACCAGGAGAAGTCGGAGTCAGATTCATGAAGCTGCTGAAGGTGTTCTTAGGAAGGGCGCGCTGCCGCTGTAACACATCGAGCACAACGGCAGGTTACTGATGTTGTTTAGGTCGCTGCCTATATTATTACCTTATTTAAAGCTCATATAAGGAACATTTTGACATTTATTAAATAGACTGAAACTCTTTTTGCCTGAACTGGGAGTAAGGGGGTATGTGTTGGTCACCAGCTAAAGAAGCAGCCCAATTTTTACATAATCTGCATAAAATATACCAAATAAATTATAAATTTCACAGTAAAAAGTCAGAGTGAGGAGACTTTTGGTCAGAAGACTTTACCTCAGCATGTAGAGGACAAGTTGAGCAGAGACTGGTTTGTCCACAGGGGGCGCAATAATCGACACAAACAAAAAGTCTTTATTGGAGCTTTAAGCTTGTGAATATCAGTTAAATAATTAATGTTAAGACTGCACGCCTAGCTTATGAACCTGATTCTTTACATTTTTATTCTTTTTACCAGAATTCTTATTTCAGAATCTAATTTATTGTAACTTTCAGATATTATCACAGTTATGGTTGACAAGATTTCAAACTTTTTCTAATACAAAAAATAATAAATAAATAAAAACATAATATCCAATCACTTTGATCAGCATATTGGCACTTAAATGTTCTTAAGAGCAAGCAAATGATTTTTTTTTTTTTTTCATTTTGTTTTGAACAAAGAAAAAATCTCATAGGAAATCTTTGGTGAATGTCAGAATTTTCTTAAAAGCTGCTTCAGTGAGTTTTGATCACAAACATCTCTGAATTTAGCCCCATTTTCTTTCATTGTTTCTTTGAACCAACAATAAAATAGACAGTTCAAGCCAAATTTAAGCAACTGGGGAGTCTCTTTTTGCTGGTTTAGATCACATGATATGATTGAAAGACAGCGGAAAGAGGCTTTCGGTGGAAATCCAACAGCAAATTGAGTAAATTTCATCCCAATGCTGATCAATTTCATGGGTTTTAAACACTTTGACTTTTCTTATTAGGCAATTTGTGATCATAGCATTACCCGCTTAACACTTAACAATGAAGCAATAAAAGTTGAGTGTAGCTGGTTTACAAAGTGGAGCTTTTTTCAGTTCAGAAACTGATCATTCCCTCAAGAGTCAATACATAAAACAAGCAAAGATCCATGATCATCAACATGAGTCTAAATAAATAAATATGTTTCTCTCTGATTTGCAACATGTGAACTCGCAAACAAAGTTTGTGACTTCACTTCAGACGGGATGATGCTGACTCATCACTCCATATTTTCCTTGGTTGCATAATTTTCAGAGTTTCGTTTTCCAAAGAGTAGATTTTAACATTTGCTTTGACAGCATGAGTTTAAAATGACTCACTTACCAATGTGTCAGTTTCGCGTAAAAGGTATAAGACTGTATTTGAGGATATACTGTACAGTGTAAATAAACAGAAGATGACTTCAGAGCAGATACACTTTTGTTTGTGAAATTGGTTGAAATCCTCTGAATATATATAGTCTTCCATTTTTAAAAGAACCATTATAAGACCATCTGACATCCAGCAACAAGAATCTCTTTTTCTCTTGGCTGCGGCTCTGACAGTCATTTCACTCAAAACAATGACTACTACCGAAGCCCACTCATTGTGGTTCTCTCACGAAACCGAGGACTAACACATGTTCACATATCCACAGGCACGCTTGACCTAGATGTTGCTTTGGGTTTTGTTTCAGCAGTTGATATAAGCCAGCTGTGTGGAGGCATGCAAACACCTCCCAGACCTCCCATTGAAGACAGACACATGGGGAAGGAAAAAAAACACCAGCATCCATTTGTGGACCTTACATTCCTGTCCACAGACACATCAACAACAACAACACAGAGACCGAGGACCATTGTGGAGGCATAAATCTCAGAGCTATTGTTGGACAGACTGCAGTGTTTACTGTGCGACTTTGAGACACTCAGAGGAAACCTGCTGGACAAATCTTTTGCTGTTTGGTTCCTGCAGGAATGCTTTTGATCCAAGAGCCAGATACGTGCTCTGAGCATGTTCAGCACACATGCAGGCTAGGACTTTGGATAAGATCCAAATACGTTGAATATGTGCCATACACTGATCCGAAGAATATTTCCTAGAGGATGCACGCTCATGAAGGTTTAAGAAATCTGCACCTGTAAAAATTAAGGATGCAGGTTTTCCTTTGACAGAGCCAAATATGCTGCTATGGATTAAAACATTATGTAGAACAGTACAAAAACAGAGTTGGGGCAGTGCCCTCTTGATGATATTCTGGCAGCAACAGAAGTAGCAGTAGAGCCAAATCTGGGTATGAGTTAATAAGGGAGCCGGCACAGTGGGGAAAGGAATGTGTGGCTTAGTGTTTGTCATCACACAGTGAGCACGTCGAGTCTCTGTTACTCTCAGAGCACCAGCGCCCAGGTTATAACAGAGGACGAGAGGCAGCATGAGATGTCAAAGTAAATTAATTATTTATCACAAAATTAAGTTAAATCGTTTGAAGGGTGACAATAATAAGGGTGGGGGAAAAAATCGATACAGCAAAGAAGCGCGATATTTCGTCTGGTGGTATATCGTATCATCTCATTGATCAAGTATCGATTTTTCAAATTGAAGTCAAATCTATGATAATGGAAAAATAAAATCTGCTGTTTGTCCAGTGAGGTTGACAGAGGATACATCGAAGAGCAGGAGAAAGTTCGTGCAACAAATACAACAGCACCTGGGAAAAGACATTAGGAAGGCAAGCGGGACACAAATGAGATGGACCTGACACATGAGGTTTGCAAGATGTGCTACATGAAAATAAAATAGTGCATAACTAAGACAAACTTTAGGGAAAGTCAAATGCTAAATTAGCGAAACAGTTGAAAAATTTGTATAAATCACAATAACTTGCATCGCAATACTCACTATATTGCAAAATGTTAAAAAATGTAATAATGTTGTATCGTGGCCCAAGTATCGTGATAATATCATCTCGTGGGGCCACTAGTGATTCCCCCCCCTAGACAATAATAATGTGTCTGAAGTCTGTAGCATTAAACGTGTGCATGTGGGTGTGTGAACAAAGTGAAGAAGTGCACTTAGACAGAATCTAAACTGAAACAAATTTGTGCAGACGCTGTCCAGGTGGAAAAAAAGAAAGAAAGGGAGACGTTTCAAAGAGCTGGATTTGGAGCAGTGGGCCCAGGTGCTCCAGATCTAGTAGGGGAGGAAAATCAGCTCTCCAGGAACACTGAGGAGAAGACACACGTTTGTTATCCAGCCCAATCTGAGCACTGACCACCATGTGTCTAAAATTACACAAGGCCAACTGCTTCCATACTGAATTAAACTTAACCTTCTATTTACCTGCTGCTGAACAGTATTTATGGCATTATCACACCATAACTGATTAAATATCACTATTAAGGAGCTCAAACCCTAACAGTTAAACTAAAGGTTAAATGGGATTAAGTGCACTGTAACAAGTAAACAGACTCATTGTCTCCCCTGAATCCTTGAAAAGATATTGACTGTGCATCAGAAACTTGTCCTAGCTTCTTAAAGAACTGAATAAAAGCAGAATGTACACTTTCACTATTTTGATTGAGAAATCCTAGTTTTTTTAAAGTTGAGTTTTCTTTAAAGTCTGTTCCTTATTGTAGATTCTGTAACTAGCAGTGTCAGTGTTTTCTCGGTCGAGAAGGGGTCGAACTTGAGATGTTCCTAATTTACTGGTCTACTGATCAAAGTTTCGAGCCACGTCTTTGGGTTATGGTTGAAAGAACAATACTGCACGTGCAAGTAACTTCAACAGATTTGAAAGAAAGCTTGATTCACTTCAAGAGTCCCCGGCAAACATCTGTAAGGGAACTCTAAGCCTCCTCTTGACATCTTTAGGTGTTTCTGGCATTTGATCTCATCTCTAAATGTACCCAGAGGTTTTCCAAGCATATCTAGTGAACCAACACATGTGTATTTAGTCTGAGGGAGGCCAGCAACCCCAAAGGTGGGCCATATGTCAGGCCTCATGAGTAGCTTGTCTGATATCATGTGCATTTGAACTGGGCGATTGATTGGATTTCGAATTTGATTATGATGTTGGCCCACCACAGTCATAAAAATTTGACGGTGGATCGCTGAATCTTCAATGTGTTGTGCATTGGTGGTGCAAGCTATCAGGCAGCGACAGGTGGAGAGAGGAGTGCAGGGAGAGGAACAGGAGGAGGCAGGTGTGTGTTTCTGTGGGTGTCTGAAAAGCCAAAGGACAAAGTAAGAGGGTAAGCGAACACAAGTGCTAACAACTGTCAAGGTGAAAAGAGAGAGAGTTTGTACGTTTTAAGGGGTTATAAGTTGCATAAATGAGTCCAATTCATGGGTTTTCATTTTCAATAATCCTGATGTCAATATCGGTCAAAATAACCAATATTACAGTTTTTGCCATAATCAAGAAGCCCTGTGTATATAAAATCCCTCCTCTGACACACACTGGCCATCTGGACTGGTTTTGGGCGACCCCCTTTCTTTAACTTACTGCTTTCTTGATAAGAGGTCAGAAATTTACGGATGACAGTATTTTACAAAATGCTTGAAACTGATACAAACTGAACCAAATCAATGCTTGTTCCTGATCAGAGGATAGAACAGACAAAAACGTTATTTAAAAAGTTACATACTATTTAGACTCAGTATGGACTATTGACACAGTAGTCCAGCAACTCCAGCAACTTAATCTACAGTAATCCCATTTCACTTTCCAAACAGCTGAGGTGCATTTATTTCTAAACTGGTTTAAGGGAATTAAATGTTGAGAGTCGCCTGATGAAAACAAAGTCTATGAAAGTAGATAATTAGGTTTCTACAGTCAAGGTGAATGTAAACACATTCACAGAATAGCTACAAGGCTTCCAGGGTTTGGGCTAAGGAGGAAATTACTGGATTAGATTTCTGTTTTCAGCTAGCGTGTGTGTGCATGCAGGGCTGAGAAACAGAGGGAGGAACAGGTTTAGTTCTTGGAAAGAAAACCAGAGTGACAGAAATGGCGCAACTTCTGTTTTGTCTCTGTTTCTCTCACTGCTCCCCTTTTCCTCTTCACCTCTCTAGAGGGGCTCCGCTAGGCCAACCCCCCTCCTCTTTTTAAAACAAAGAAGTGCTGTAGGCTTTTCACGGTTGTTTTGGTCAGAGCACAACTTGTGACTGTTCAGTAGTGTGACAGCAAGTGTGTGAGTGATTCACAGTCCAGGCCTGGTAAGCAGGAAGGCCCCTGTGGTTTCCAGTGCAAGAAAAATAAACACTGTACTGCCAGTTGTCTACCACTGACCAACTAAGTGTGTGTGTGTGTGTGTGTGTGTGTGTGTGTGTGTGTGTGTGTGTGTGTGTGTGTGTGTGTGTGTTAAGACAAAACAATGCTATGTCTGCTACACAGCTGGATTATTATCAAAGCCCAGATGGACAGTGAATCATTATGATATGCCACTCTATTATCATCACATTGAAAACATCAGAGACACTTCGGGACTTGTGGTTTCAATATTTTCTTTATAAAACATGACTCAAAAACTGTGTCTCCATATGATCCTAATGGCAGCAAAAGGAAACTCCATGTTTCGATAGTCTTCTGAGTGAGGAGAAGATTTGCTGAGACCAGCTGGAGATACCAGCTATCTGCAGTTTTGTTCCTGTATGATGAAGAGAATTCAGTCACGTCCACTGACCTACCATCTTAACTCTTTTGAAAACTCAGGCAAAGTTTCTAAGAGATACAGGTCCGTCTGAAGTATTATGGTAAGGGGACTGGGTAATACCAAGAACTATGATGTGATTATCCATGTTGTAAAAAAGGCTCTTTAAAAAGGGGGATGCAGCTAATCTCTTACTTTGTTTCTAGACTTTGGTCTGAATGAAGTTTTGACTCTTTCAACTTTTATTCCTCCTCCATGCACTTTGGAAGAAGGTGAAGTTGTACCAGAGTGACCCCAACTCTGCTTCAACATGTTTGCACTGAAAATCTGAGATTTCAGGAGATTACAAATGGTCTCATAATTAAGCTCTTTCAGAATTTATAAAAATAAGCTGCAACTGAACTAAATCCAACACTGGGTTTTGAATAATCCATTTTTTCTCCTGTTAATTCTGAAGAAGGAGGGGAAGCAAATTTCAAACAAAGCATGAGGACGGCAGCATTTGAAATTAGCACCAAATACACCACTCTATTAGAAATTAATGAATTAAAGGTAGGGTTGGTAATCTGATTTAGATACACTTTTTGTTATTCTGGTTAAAATGATCTTTATGTCCAATGGCAATCAATACATGATGGGTTCTTAAAAAAGAGCGAAATCGTGTGGGTCCAACATTTTTTAATTTTTAAATCAAACCCCATGCTCGTCTGCTGTGGGTACATGTCGCCAGCGTGCACTGGCCCTGATTCAATGTGCTGAGAGGAGTACAGCTACACTGGAGAATGGCAGAGAAACTACATATACCAAGATTAATGGTGACCGCTCCTCCTGCAAAAAAGAGCAAGAAAAGAAACACGGAGGCAGAGAGGGCTGAAACAAGACAGAGTTTGGAGAAAGCAAAAGTGAAAACTAAAGTTACCACTGGGACAGCTTTTAAGCGACAGAGAGAAGACTTCCCAATTCAGTTTTGAGTCTGTGGTTTTGAATCAGCAGACAGCAGCGCTCGTGCATGTGAGCGGCGGCGTTGTTTTGGAGGAGCTCCAAGGGGAGGGGGGAGGGGCTAGGCGAAGTCCCGAGGAGATGCTACATTCAAATTCATGCTAGTTTGCCGAGATTACCAACCCTACCTTTAAGAATCAATAAATACGTGATTCTTTGCTTGGGTTTGGTTAAAATCTATTTTTTTTTCACATAGTTGTTTTATTTGGCTCCATCATGGAGACATCGAGTTATGTAAGCTACTACGGCATCAAGACCAGATAAACCGCAATTGCATAAAACAATGTTTTCACTTCCGCTGCTGAGTCCACAAACTCTTTGTTATGCAATAGTGAACAAGATGAAACCGTAAACTGTAAAAATTGATCACATAACAACCAGATATGTCAACAAAGAAAAAAACATTACAGGTCAGGGCTCACTTGCATTTGCGACTAAAAATAGATGTGTGCAAATTGTAAAATGTATTTAGTGGCATGTGTGCATAAAAAAAAATCAGCCGAGGTAACAAATGTTTTTTCATGTAAATACCACGGCAAAGTTAGTTTTAGGTTGGATATTCGACAGACATGCACCGGTGTTCTACCGGTGTCTTCTCACTCTCCATAACCAGGAATTGCAGGAGCAGCACAGTTAAATTTACACCCCGGTGAAGTTACTTTTTGGATTAGATACCTGATAGACATTCACTGAGGATCTACTGGCGTCTTCTCGCTCTATTACCGGGAATGGCAACAGCTGCACGGTTAAATCTACTCGGCACCCTCGCTGTCAACGTCGGGTGTTGAATAAGGGACCATCAATAAATTACTTGTTGATGTTCTCAAAAAAGGCTGTTTTCCTTCAATAGCTTCCATGTCATTTAACCAATTAATCTAAAATTGATTTCAAATCATAGCAATAAGATTGGACGATAAGACACATTCTTTATTTCTCTAATTTCTCCTCTAAAAATGTTTGTGTTAACTTTAAAGGCAAATTCTGAACATTTTCTTCAATAGCTTCCACTACATTTGACCAATTGACCTAAGATTGATTTCAAATAATAGTACTTATGTCGACCAATAAGACACACATTATTTGATCAATTTTTATTGTGCCCCTTAAGTTCTTTGAGTACTTCTTACTTTTTCAACTTAGTAGCAAATGTGCTACTTCTAAAAAAAGTTGCTGTTAAGCCCTGCGGTTGCATGATAACTATAAAAGCTAATCCCACATTTGGTCAAAAATCAGGAGTTAACCAGACTTTGACTTTGACTCTTTTCTCACCCAAAATGTTGATTAAAAAACACTCAACCCAAAATATAGCTAAAAGAAAAATCTGATTTTTAAACTTACATGCCAGTTCAGTTTAAAAGCCAACAGCTCAAGTCCCACTGACCTTCAGGGGGAACGCTTCAGTCTTAAACTGTGAAATAAGGATAAGTATGAGGGGTGTCTAGACATAGGGGGGTTAGCAGCTTAGTCCTGGGAGACACATTCAAACAATGTGTAGCTGAATGCTCATATTTGTTCCACAGCAGCTAAGCTGTATTTACAGTTAGACTCTTAAGAAACACTGACACAATGTGTGAGTTTGGGTTTCTACTTTTCTCTGGTGAGTTAATCTATAAGAGCGAGAAAGCTTACGTCTGAGCCGCCTCATACCGATTAAACCTCTCTGTTGTTTCATTTTACGGGAAGTCGGACAAACTGCATGCCTTTTCATGTCATCACTGGCTATTAAAGTAGGCATTTCAATAGAGCTAATTAACTCATACAGTCTTGACCTGCCCTCACACAAAGGTTGTGACATTTCCACAGAGAAATGTTTTCCCACCAACAGCTGTGAAGATGTATTAAGTGTGAGTGTTGCTGTTTGATTCAGTCAGTTTCCGCTAACCTGGGGTGTGAATAAAAGTCATTGCCTCTCCTTTCTGCTGTTGATTCAGCTGCTCTTGTCCCTTTGAGGTTCATTGTGCTTTCTCATGGAGTTTCAGTGTTTATGGGAGTGTAATAACGCAGCATTTTGACAGCTGGTGTTCCTGGAGCTGAGTGAAATGTCCAAACAATCTGGATTATACGTCAGGCTGTTTGATTATGAACAAACTTATTCTACTCCCATTCAGACAAGCCCTTCTGTATCGCTGTGTTAAAGCCTGCTGTAATAGCCTCCTTTGGGCTGCTTCCCACTGAGCGCTTGATCTGCATCCAAGATCCCTGAGTGTTATGAATGAGTTTGTAGTAGCCAAATTAATCACAAGGATTTACAAACAATTCATCCCTTTAAGTGTTCATTGTGTAACACTTGATGACATAACACAAGTATTTGTGTTCGCAAAGAAAGAAAAAGTAGCCAGAAAATATCTACCTGTTGTTTTACATCTTTCCAAAGCTGACCAATCAATGAAGAGAGTTGAATCACTGCAATATTTATTTGATTTTTTTAAGAATTTGAAATTGCAGCTTAAGAGAGACCATAAACACGGGGAAAGGAGTGGACAGTGACGTACTCCCATGACCTGTGCCATGACGACTGTAGCCCCTGTACATGGGTCCCCTACCCACGAGCTAAACCAGCATCTTAAAAGTTAAACTATAGTGCTGTTTGCTCCTAAAAGTGACAAAACATTCAGCAGAAGTTCTCCAAGTTATGATAGGGTAAATATTTGAACCGAACAAACGGTTTGTCTGATGCGTAATGAGGACAAAGTACAGGAAATTAATACAGATTGTACTTTTACTGCTTTCCGGTCTCTAAAACCTTGTAACAGTGAAACTTAAAGCCCATATTTTCATGTAAATATTGGTAGTGACTAACAGCCAAACACAGCCTGAGGCCCATACAACGTGTCCAAGCCTGTCTTCTGAGAACGTTGAGTTAGGGCATGTAAACTTTTGAACCTTTGGTTCACACACTTTATTTCAGCCACATTGGATTGTTTCATCATACCTCACAAATGTAGCAGCAGCAGTAAGCCTTCTAGGTTTGACACAGGTGGAATTTATCTGTAAAAATTATACATTTACTTTCTTTAATAATTATTACAAGTACTTTTGTGTGTTTGTGTTTTCTCATTTGTGAAACTACCAACACAACAGGAGTTTAAAGTCATTTGGCTCAGTGTGTGTGTGTGTGTGTGTGTGTGTGTGTGTGTGTGTGTGTGTGTGTGTGTGTGTGTGTGTGTGTGTGTGTGTGTGTGTGTGTGTGTGTGTGTGTGTGTGTGTGTGTGTGTGTGAGAGACAGATCTGTCATCTCTGTTTCCCTCATTATAACCCTGCTGCTTTATTACCTTTCCACATGTACAGAACACAAACCAGCTCCAGACCTTGACCTCGGGGGCAGGGGGTTACTTACGAAGGTTACCCGAGAGAGAAAGAGGGGCACCTGGGATGGAGGTGTCAAAATATCCTCCAAGCTTAATGAACAAGACACATGCTGCACTGACTTGTTGTCAGCTTTATTCTGGGTGAAGTGACTGTTCTATAAAACGCTCCTCGAAACAGAAATCATTCAGTAAAGTCTGAGGAGGACACAGAAGGTCTGGGCAGCTTCGCAGATCTCTGGATACTGCAGTAGGGTGCATGAGGCTGTTCATCATTTGATAATTCTGCACAAAAGAAATAACCTCCGGCCAGGTTAGAGGGGTAACAATCATCCCTGCTGCTGCAAAAAGAAAGATTCATGCAGAAGGAAATACTGTTTGAAACCAAAAAAAAAAAAAAACATGAGAAAGAAAGAAATAGGTTGTTTATACCTGCTCTAAATGGTTTTACACAACTGTGGAGCAAGAGGAACGAAAACTGCTGAATACACTCCCCTTAATTCAAAGTTGTGAAGGTTTCAAGGAGATACCCAACCACCTGACATGCATTTCTTCCAGAGTTTGCCCTTGCCTTAAACCAAAAGTCCAGGCTGTGTTGTGAACTGGGGCACTGAGCTGGAATCAGCAGCTCTGGAAACGAACCTCCTGACCCGTCAACATCCACCATTCCTGCGCGCCTCTCTGCCGTCTGATGGGATTTCCTGTGGGTTGTGGTTGGACTGGGGACCGGGGAGTATGATGGCAACTATTTCGTTTCCTTATACAAAGCCTATGTTTAGTTCCTTAAAAGTGTGTTAAGTGTAACACATTTCCCTCACGCTAGCTGGGTGTGTCTATGATTTGTGGGACAGAGCTTCATTACATGGAAAAACCAACCACACTGCAGTGAAACTGCACACATGTGCACACACATATCTTGATTGACAGTCGGGGGAGTTCACTGCAGCCACAGCTATCAAAGCATTTGCCCTGCACGTTACACCCCGACTCACACCCAGGACTCAAAGTCTGCACCACAGAGATAAAAATGCTGAACTATGCGTGGTGGACCTCCATGAAAAAATGTCTAAATTAAGCTTCAAACCCAAGATGCTCCTCATGATACACTACATTAACTAAGTCAACCACAAGTGCCAAACACAGGACCAGTTCGCTCTCTCTGAATATCTTTAAAAAGAAATGTTAAGAGTTGTCACAAACAGCTTATTTAGGTTCACACCAAAAAGGAAACTTTCAAAGAGATCTTCACACTTGTTGTGGTTGGAACTACAACATAGTTTTGTAAACTGTTAAAGTTCCTCTCGTGGTTGGATTTGGATCATTCCCAAGTCCAATACTGGTGCTGCAAACAAACCGTTCACTTCTGACTGATGTGGGGTTGTCAAGGTTACAACAGCTGTTAAAAATTACATAGTCCACTTTTCATTACAATGTCAAAATTTGCTCATCAGCTTTGTCTCTAATGAATAACTGAACAAAGAAGTATCCATTGGGACTCTTTATGTTTTCCACAGTCCTGGCAATAATAATCAGAGACACATTGGCTTTTTATCTCTGTATGCTGTTGTGGTTGACATGGATCACATGCAGCTGTGTCACAGTTGTTGACAATATATTCACCATTGATAAATAATTTTAACGCATATTTGGGTGTCCATAAATAGTGTTTTTCCTGGTTCAAGATTAACTGGCAGGTCTTAACAGTCCTCCTGTTTGACTTCCAATCCTAAACAATCTCCTCTGTTCAATCCGATACCTGCTCAGTGTGGGCGCTGTCTAAAATACAGATCAGCTCCAGAGTGCACCACCAGAACACAGATATTTCAGAGTCAATTTGTTTTTTTAAATGCTTCTTTAACGGTTTTATTAAAAAGGCCACTGAAATGTGTGGCATTGTGGACAACAGCTTTTTATTTCTCCACTAAAACTGTTTAAAAAGACAGAAATAAAAGCTAAGAACATTATGTTTAGTCCCCCAAATGCAAGAATGCTGCAGTGGGACAAGACTTTAATATAGCTGTCATGTCTTCTTCTGGCAGTGACCATGGTGTCTCTCTTCTGAAGTTTCAAACTAATTGTACTAGTTTCCTTCAGATATAAGCAAAACTAGCAAAAGTGGGGTGAGAATATTCTGGGTGAATCACAAATGCTTCTTACCAAATAAAATGTAACAATGAGAAACTTCATTTAAACTCTATTTATTTACTGTCCCATGTAAATACAGGTGAATAAAACATGTTTAAACTGTAAAGTAACAGATCCATTTGTGTGGCTCTTCCAACACATTTTGACAGGACAAGGGTAAATAAAAGGTGCAGGGTGTTTTTTTTACTATGATAAAAGAATGCTAAATGCTGATGAGAGCGACAGACGTCTCTTTTCATTCATGAGTCATCAATGAGTACAACCCATGAATGCCCATTATCCAAGTACCAGTCATCCCATTTGCGGTCATGTCATTGTCAAGGGTAGGGGTTCACACGGGACAGGTCCACTGTTAGTAGAGGCAAGCAACTATTCATGCAGACACTCACATCTCTGGGCAGTTAAGAGTCACTAATTAACCCTTTAAGCACTGACTGAGAGAGAATGCCAGAAAGGTTCAACACATGCATCAGAACCTGCACACTCCCGTCCAACCAAGGATCTGAACCATAACCCTTCTTGAACTGAGAGGACACTGCTTACAACTGGACTAGTGACCTCAAAAAGCTTAATGCAGCTGGAGTAATAGAAGTACTCATCTAAAGCTCTTCAGTTTACGAACAGGATTTTAATTTGGAGGTGACACTGGAGGAAAGAGGGAGCCATGAAAAAGTCAGAAGGTTAAATGATTCGGTTCAAGTGCTTCCGACAAATCCTGGTTCAACAGCGATTTTCATTACTTGAAGAACTTTGCATCAGACATGTTAAGCCCAGCTCAACAACGACAGCAAATAGATCTGACCCGGTTTCCTTGTAGTTCCTCTCCCCTGGAGGTCAGGGTAGCTGGCCACATTTCTGTGGTTTTGGGCAATATCCTGTGGACTAAAACGGGTTCTGTGTTTAAAAAAATGTGGTCAAGGGTTCAGACTCAACTCCTCAGAAATAACATACTGTCGGCATGGTTTCCAAAAGGTATGTGTTAACATACAGTAAAGTGTGCTGAATAGCACAGTAGACCTCTGTCTGCTGTTTGATGGTAGGGGGAAATTGAGCTTATAATTTACAATAATTAAATAACAATAAAAACCATTATGCCTTGCAGATTACGATCTTGTATATCTATGCTTATTATAACCAGAAACAAGTACCAATGTGAATTAAGTCAGGAAAGAGGTGTAACAGAGGTGGAGCAGACAGGGCAGGACAGCACTAAGTGTGAGAAAGTGGAGCTCTTTTGGTGTGTGTTTACCTCTTGTGCTTTCACATCATCACAACACAATATAAAAGGACACTCTGAGACGCCATCATTAAGCAATTATTACAGTTGTGGGATCATCTATAAGTACATAGGTGTGGCGACAGCACAGCTGCATTACAATACTGTTGAAGAGACCCAGACTGTCAACACAAGATGAATATGAATTCTCTTGGTCTAAAGGTGTATCAGAGTTCTTGAGTTCACCCCAACTTACTTCAGTTAACAGTGTTGCCTCAGTCATACCCAAAACCAGTCACTGTTCACTCACTCATTCTGACATGACTCAAAATCCTGGAAGTCAGCAGCCCTGAGCACTTGACTTAGTGAAGCTGAAATTTCCCCTGTTGTTGTTTCAGTTTGAAAAGCTTTAAGTTTGTCAAAATCATTGACACCTTTTCACTACAAGCTTGAAACAATACAGCTTATTTTATATTTTACAGTATTGGACAGCACCAAAGATCTGCACTCTTATTTTCAACTCAAAGCTTCTATGACAACTTCTCCTCATGGCTAGAGCTTCACTCCCCTCTCTTAATGCAAGAACTGAATGATCCCTGACTCTTCAGATTTGATATGACGTCAGTTCTAAAATAACTTGCACAGTTTCTGGAAGTGAAACAAACTCAGCCATCGAGTTTGGGAGGAGAGGTGTGTATTACCAAAGTGCAAGCACAGTTCCTTTGACCACAGTCCCATGATACACTCCATGTTACTGCTCCTTCTTACGCATCTTTCTCACTTTTGATGTAAAGACCTTACACTAATTTTACAGCTATCCATTTATCCACCTATGTTTGACCTGGCCTACCTCATAACTCCTTACCTCAACCTTAGGGAAGAACTGAAAGGAGGTGGTGAAACAACATCCAAGCTGCAGAATCCACACACTCTTGAATTCCTGACCTGTGACTCAGGTTTGAGGAAGAAAACAGTACTGGTCTGATTTGTCCCCAACACTGAGCACTAAGCACATTAGCAGATTTCTGAGGAGATTGAAAAACCGGCGTCTTGGCCGGTACCAGGAAATGCTTTGGTTCTTTTTTATGCTTCTTTCATGAAAACTGAACCCTGAAGGGAAGAAGATATACTGTGGGAGACTTGTGGCCATAGGTAAGTTTACAGTGCGGGAACCCTGACAACGCCTGGGAGCCACTTTTGAACAGCAGACTAATTACCAAGCAAACAATAGATGACACACCAATCTGTGAGCTGGAGGCATTCAGGGCCAAAGGAAAGCTGAGCTTTGAGTCACCAGCGACAAAATCCCACTGCAGAAAGGTGGAATTCTGGGCTGAGCTGAAATATCACACTGCTTCAACAGATGCTGCAGGCTAGAAGACTCCTGGAGATAAGGTCAATTTGTTTAACATGATAGTTCAGAGCTAATTATTCTATTGTAGCAACTTTCCTCTCCACTTCTAGTTACAGTGCTGTAACGTTTGTAAAATCTGTTTTACCAATTAACTGAGTTTATCACCAACTTTCTACCTAATCACCCAGCTGATCTAAAAACCTGGTTCTGATTGGTCCAAACCTTAATTTGTTACTAAATGAAGAGCAAAGTTGACCCTATAGAAATAGAGTGAATTTGAGGTGATGGGACAAAAGGAGGTTGTAAAACGAAACAGGGTCCTTTGTTCTCGGGATCGAGATTAAGTAAAAAAACTTTTCTCCCCCAAAGTTCAACCCGTACCAAAGGGTGACTTTCAGCCAAATGTGTCAGTGGTTGTCATGGCTACAATAGTGGTTCACAAATGAAAAGCATCCTCCCAAATGTGTCTTTATTTACTATGACGTCGACATCAGATATAAGCCTAGAGTTATGCTGCGTTCGAGTTATTTCGGAAGTCAGAAGTGCGAGCTGAAAATGACGTCACACCCGAGTTACCAGCATTTCAGTTACCAAGTCGGAAAAAAGCAAAGTTGGAGGCGGAAACAAGATGGCTACATCTACGAAAGTTATTTTTGGGCTTGTCTGAATATAAGGCAAGTGCTAAAATAACTTTCGTAGATGTAGTCATCTTGCTTCAGGCCTCCGATTTTGCTTTTTTCCAACTTGGTAACTGAAATGCTGGTAACTTGGGTGTGACGTCATTTTCAGCTCGGACTTCTGACTTCTGAGGTAACTCGAACGCAGCATTCAGACCTGCCTTAAGGATTAGTTAGCCCATACACAGGGCCGCCTTATAACTCCAAGCAGTTTGGTCTTGGGGTCCTTTTTTCAGAAATGCTTTGGCCTTTGAGTCCAACACTTAAGTTCTGAATATTGCATGACATTTGGTCCAGGGTGGTCTCTGGAGTATTTAAGGTTCAGGTGCCAGCTGCCCCCTTAATGATCCATTACTAACTCTATAACAGATATTAAAAGTACTGTAATCTGGATAAGATCTCTTCAGAAATGGTGGATTTCATGGTCAGTAACGCTGCCTCCCGTAAAATTAGTTTCTTTGAGGTGATTTCAGGCTTTGTTGAGCTCTGTACCTTGAAAACATACATCTTCTGAGGCCCAAACGCAGGCTCCAAAAACTTGAGGTATTTGGCCCAAAGTCGTCAGTCAACACAGTCACCCTTTAGACCGAAACACTGGTGAGGTTTTAAGGAATTCAGTGTTGATGTTTTACAGTCTGGTTAACTTTTCACATGCACAGCTTCAGTCCATCATGTCAAGACAAGTGCAAAATAAACAAATCACAGCTGACAGTCATGGGAAATGCTTGAGTATCATTGGTGCGGTCGCTTCTATCGCGGCTGGTTAAACACTGACGTCGCGCAACAGGTGGTGATAACTTGTTCAACACGACCTGCAGGATTCCTCTCTCAGTGTAGTAAATACTGCGAGTTTGTTTATGGTGTGGTGATAAATAATGACCAAGTGGCTCCGATCTTATATTTCTTAAGGTATGAAGTGTTAGTAAAGGGGGCAAACTGGGGCCACAGCAGAGAGTCAACACAAAGGAGAGCTCACTTACCAGCTCCGGGGTGATAGTTACTCCAGTTTGGCCAAAGAAAACTCCGTTTCTGCGACGAGCTGCAGGGAAATTCAGCACCATAATAAGTCCATATAGGCGGCCTGCTGTCGGGGATTGTTGGCTGCGATGATTTAGAAGAGTATTCAGGTATTTCAGAGAGGAAAATCAGTGAACAGACTCTGTGCAGAGCCGGCGGCTACTTCCATGGTCCTCAACTCTTGAAAGGAGCTGTTGCCCGGCTGTTTTCCCTCGGTGTAAAGTTAACAATGAAAGGATAAGACTTCCGCTGTAACTTTCAAAATAAAATCTAATGAAGTGAAAGCTGAGTGGTGAACATGAATAGTGATTTGCAACTCTGCCAAACCAGCTTTGAGTAAAGGCATCAGTGGGATGATTTTTTTTAACAGTCATGGCTTTTGGGGTTTTTTTTAATTAATAAAAAGGGAAAAAAGAGATGTGAAATGATGCAAGGCTATACTTGAAACTACCTGCTACATAAGCAGTTTTGGGCTATTTATTTGATTTAGTGCAGTGGTTCTCAAGTCCAGTCCTCGAGGCCCACTGTCCTGCATGTTTTGGATGCTCCAACACACCTGATTCAAATGATTTGCTCGTTATTGAGCCATTACAGAGCTTGATAACGAGCTGATCATTTGAATCAGGTGTGTTGGAGCAGGGAAACATCCAAAACATGTAGGACAGTGGGCCTCAAAGACTGGACTTGAGAACCACTGATGTAGTGCATATCATGCAATTTGTAAACAACAGCAAAAACCATAGTATGCTAAAATCCCAATCTAAACCGTAGACTATTCTTCCCCAAAAGCAGATACAGAAAGATACAAAGAAAAAAAAGAAACACTTTTCAACCTAATCACCTCTTTTTCCTTTATACCTCCTACTGTGGTGAAGTGAACCCATTTATTTCCAGCAGGCATTGAACTGAGAATTTACAAGTGTTATAAGAACGACCTGATTCCTGTTGGGAATATTGAGTGTTACAATTGCTCCCAGTTTTCCCTTTGTGAAATCAAATCCCGCCTGAAAACTCATAATTTTAGAAAGGCCTACTCTAACTAGCATTTGATGTTTTGCTGCAAAGTCCAGACTTAAAACTTTTTATTTAAAACTTTGTTGTGTTGATGTGTTTTTTATTTATTTTGTCCTACTGATGTGTCTTTAATTGTCCTGTAAGGTGTCCTTGAGTGCCCTGAAAGGCACCTACAAAAAATGTATTATTATGATGATGATGATGATGATGATTATTATTATTATTATTATTATTATTTCTGTTTCTAACAATGTCACTCTTCATGTTTTTCTCTGATCCGAATAAAAAAAATATGAACCCTGTGTATCAATATGAGGAGAAGATATACATGCCAGGAAAGTTTATAACTTTTCTTTTTCTCCATTTATTCCTGAGCAGAAGTTAACAGTGTACAACTTTGATGAGGCTAAACTACAGCTTATACTATGTATCCAAAACAAAGATGATGAAATGATGAAAAAGATATAACCCTGTAATCAGAATTAGAATACTTTAATCATACATAAAAGAGACACAAGGTGGTCTTTTCACCTCCAGTTGTTACTGTTACCATGTTACCATATCAAATAACTATATATAGTATTATCACTTGTCCTCTTTCAAAGCATAAATTGTTGCTACACAGCAGTTGACATCTGCAGGACTATTGTCTGCTTTCCCTTTCCTAAACCAAAAATAAGCAAAGCTTGGTCCAGCATATAGTACCAGCCAGGGCCTGTAATAGTACATGGAAGAGACTTAACCTCCCCACCTGTCCTTTCTTCAGTAGAGAACTGCTGTCAAGCGTTATATATGCTTTTATTTTGAAAGTTCAGCCATACTTTATCCGGGACTGTTCTTCCTCCTATCGGCAGTTTGATCCCGCTGCCTCCTTCCCCCCACAGCTCGTCCGAGAAACAAAAACAAACTCTGCATTTACTTTCAAATCACGTGTTCCGACTGGGGAAATGGTTCAGGTCCTCTTCAGAAGCTTAATTAAATGGTTCCTCAAATTCAGAGCGATTATCATCACAACAACATGCCAAAACAAGTCAAAGTGTCGTAAATCATCGTCAGTATGACAAAAATTATACTTACCAGAGGGGTAAGAGGACAAGGACTTAGACTCTTCCAAACCTTTAGTACATCACGGTTTCATCCAGTGGCGAGATGAATGAGGTAAATGCAACAGAGAGATTGACTACATTTCTAAACTGTTATAATATGAATTATTATTTTTTATAAAGAGTCAAGATACAGTTGTATGCATAATTTTGTGCACTCCCTGAAAACAACATATCATATATTATTACATTTATCTGTTTGTTTACCTTTCTGTTTTTTCAAAGACAATATTATCAGAGACAAATTAATGCCGTTACTTTTGGTTCATAAATTAAACAAAATACGAAACTATAAAACATCTATTTGACATAGCCGACTACAAGTCTCTGGAATTTGCTCTTTGGGGTTTCCCACTATTCCTCCAGTTCTGTGATATTCTTGGGTCATGTTGCACGCTTTAAGATTTCCCAGCAGATTCTCAATGATGTTCAAGTTTGGAGACTGTGAAGGCCAATACAAACCTTCAGATTGTGTTTCCTGAGTTAGTCCATGGTGGATTTTGATGTATGTTTAGTATCACCATCCTGTTGTAGAGGCCATTAAGCTTTTTGCCCAATGCTGTAATATTTGCCTCCAGAATTAGCTGGTAATTAGTATTTCTACTTTTCCCTCCACCGAGTAACGGTTCCCGTCCCACTGGCTACAACACAACCTCAAACCATAATCGATCCACCCCCATATTTGACACTGGATGAGGTGTTCTTCTCATAAAATGCTTCTCCTTTTTTTCTCCAAACATACCTCTGCTTACTGTGGCCAAAGAGCTCTATTTTCACTTCATCAGTCCACAGCACTTCTTGTTTCTAAACCCGTCAGTCTTCTGTAGATGTTCTGTTGCATATTTTTTACGTTGTATTATATGATGAGGACAAAAGTAGGGTTTCCTTCTGCAGTCTCTGCCATGGAAGTCTTGTCTTAGCAAGTATCGCTGCACAGTGGAAAAGTGTCCAACCACTCCTGAGTCCTTTCAATCTTGCTGCAGGTCTTTAGCAGTCAAATGTTGGTTTTCATTTCCCTTTTTTGACCAGTCTTTGAGCTGTTCTCTCTGAGAGATCCTTGGTCTTCCAGATCTCAGTTTGACCTCCACAGTTCCCTTCACCTGCCATCTCCTAATTATATATTGCACTATAAAAACTACAAGCTGGTAACATTTTACAACCCTCTTGTAGTCGTTCTCTGCATTGTGGGAATTTTTACTGTCCTACACAGCTGCCTAAAGGAACCCATGATTATTAAGTGTTTAGACAAGGTTTGTGAAGTCAGAGTGAAACTAACTGGCACTCCCTAACTGTATATATATATATATATATATATATATATATATATATATATATATGTATATATATATATATATATATATATACATATATAATTGTGATTTTTTTATAAAAGCTAAATAAAACTGTGCATAGCTTTGTGTTTATTTGACTCAAGTATTTCCACCCCATTTAGCTAATTATCTTTTTACTGGCCTTGAGACAGAGCATATAAAAGGGGCAAATGACGACCAGTTTTGATGCCAGTAGCACCTGTGGTCCATCATTAGTGAATTTGCTCCACTGTCTGATTATGGTCTGTCATTACGAACAACATGTGGTGATGGAAAAGACTTGAAACAAAAACATAAATGCTATTAGGATGATAGTAGAGAAATATGTGTGTTCTACTTGTCATCTTATATTTGATCCTAAAAAAAGGTTGATCTGCCCCCTGCTGGCCATTGAAAGTAATACAAATTAAAAGCACTGGTTTTGGCTTAATTTTTAAACAGACTATGACCTCCTTCTGTACAACTTTTTTTAAATTTGTACCGGGAATATTAACCTTCCCAAATAACTTTTCTAAATTTTAATGACAGTATTACCCTTTAACAGAGCTATTCAATTTCTCAGTAAAAAAAAAAAAAATAATCCTACATAAGTATTTAAAGTTTCTAATAACAATGTAGACAGTGAGATGTAAGAAAAACCAGCAAAGTTTCCATTTGAATTGCGTGAAAAATGTCGTGTTTCACCTTTAATGTTGACAGACAGCAGGACCAACAGCAAAGAGACAGCTGCACGTGTTAATCATTGACATTGGCACAAGCAAACAAGCAGCTATTCCCAGACAAAAAAAAAGACTAAACTAGAAGTAAGTACATAAAGATTATTAGAAACACTGGTAGAAGAATTCATTAGAAAGAGTATCATAACAATAAAAAGAGTAATACTGAAAGATAGCGTTAAAAGGGGAAAGTACAAATTATACAAAATGTTAAAACAATTACAAATAAATTACTATCAAATATATATTTATATAGTACATGTACCACATTTAATGTAATTACATGTGATTGTACTGAATAAACTCAACAAATATAGTGAAAAAAAACAGCTTTAGGTTGACAGAATAGTGGTTAGCTTAGAAAAGTCATCTGTTAAATCTAAAAGGATGTGTAAGAAAATTTTAAACACACTTTTTAAAGCCAACAGTTTGAACAACAAACACACTATGATCCAAAACTAAAGCAGCACCATCACGTCATTATGAGCATCTCGGACATCACATGACAGCAACATGCAGAAAAATAATGTTCACATACATGAAGTTCCTTCATCTCTTGGAGGTCTTCACTTTCACTCATTCAGAAGTCTCACCACCTGTTATTCCCCATGAATATTAAATAATAGATCATATAAATACTGACAGTTTTCTTTCACCAAAGTCAGACCTAAACTCTGGAGACTTTCACCAAATCAAAGTTAAACAAGCTCTGAATTGCTTTCACTTCAGCTTAACGCTTTCACATTATTTCTGTCAACACTAGAGGGCAGTACAGGCTCAGCATGTCAGTCAAGTGTGGGTTTATATCATTTTACTAACCTTTAATACTCTGATATCTAAATGAAGGATCAACAGAATAATTACAGACAGAGGTTTGTGAACTCTACAGGCATTTTGGTCCAGTTCTAGTTGTAAACATTCACTGACGCTCTGGTTTTAGATTAATTCCTGGTGGATTTTCTAGGATTGTATAATCCTAAACAACACAAGCTGTTGACCCTCCTGTCAACCATATCTGATATCAAATAAATGAGGGATTGGAGTGTGCTTTTTTGTTTTGTTTTGTTTTTTGGACAAAAATGTGAACAGTTGTTGTAAACTGTTTTTTAACTACCTGTAATTAAATCTGGAAACATTGCATTTTCATCCTAAATACACTGTGCCAGAACTTTTGTGGGAATTCAAACCAATTTTTTTGTCCTTTTCTGTCTTTGCAATCCAACGATTACCTTCATTAAACCATAATTATGTGAAAAAGTGTAGCTTGCTTTCTGTCCTTTTTGCATGAGACACTAATTAAAGAGACGCCACAACTATTTTGAGCAGCTATTTTCAACTCCTGCTGGAGTCAGTCTCCAGCAAAATCTTTGAGAGTTTTGCATTTTTGCATCTTTCCCATGGTTTCCTCTATAATTTCACTGATTTAGGGGATGCAGTAAAAACATACTGGTATCTAGCTGCAGGTTTGAAAAAATAAGGGCAAGTAAAAGAAATGTTTGACACCATGTGCCCTGCGTCCACTTCATAAAGCCTACTTAAAAGTACGAGCTTTTTCCCTAAACTTTTTTTTTTTTACCATGCATCTGGCAATTTTAATGTGGCTAATGAGCTTTAGGTAACAATGAATGGTAGAATATCTTCTATAATTTACCTGTTTAGTTTCTTTTTTACAGCATCAGTTCAGTTAACCACAACCAAGAGCATATTAGCTTAGCACAAGTCAGATAAGAGTCAGGACCTTAGGTTAGCAAACGTGCATGTTTGCATTACTCTACAGCAGAGTCCAATAGTGTGGCAGACTTTAAGGACCATGTTTTTCTTCATATCTCCAATGCTATATTTACTCAGGTGAAAACAGAGCTGAGAGCATAAAACTGATACAAAGATTTTCCCACGTGAGACCACAGTAGTAACAAATGAGTACTGGAATGGTCCAACGTTCAAAAAGCATGCCCGTTTCACAGACTGGTTAAACAGACTGTGTTTAAAAAAAAGTGGGCCAAATTCCAAGCTTGTCATCCAAAGGGTTAATGTTTGACACCGTCTGCTGACCTGGGACCAAACTGTTCCCTTTGATACCCGATTTGACTTCAAAACACCGAATTGCTGTTTCCATCCAGCCAAGACATTAAAGAAAATAAACCAGTGTTCAAACAATGCATGTGATCTGGTAGTGATATAGAGGCTATCAAGTTCAGAGATTTTAAATGTTAGTGTTACCGTGTTAATGTTGGTAGTGTTGCTGTCTGAAAATCAGGTACCATAAATGCACTTCATCTGATGTTTTTATGAGTAAAATCATGGCTGTGAGTATCTCATTCATTTTGAGATAACACTGACCAATTTTCATGGGAATGTTTTCGAAACATTCTGCATAAAGAAGAGTTTAATCACAGCTAATAAATGGTAACCTTGCAAAAATATCTGAAAAATGAGTGAATCTGACCGTTATCTACAGAGTAATTCTTTAGTAGAAGGTATTTAGCAGCACCAGGTGAACTGGACTTAATGCTCTAAACAGAAAACACATTGGCACTTTGTTTTTCCTCATGAGTGAAACCTTTGATGATCTTTTTTTCGTTTTTTTTTTTCGTGAATGGACACTGAATCAAAAAGATGCACCAGCAGCAACGTCAGAGGTGTCGTAGGTCTAAAGGTCAAGGGTAAAAGTCTTTCAAAGTTTACAGGACTGACTCGATTGCTTCCGGCGTGGCTCCTAAGGCTTTGGTTTGGTGTGAAACAAGCGGCGAGGTCTCCTCCTCTGCCTGGATGTTGGCCACTGCCTCCACCCGGACCTCCGCCAGCTCTTCATCATGCTGCTGCTGTTCCTGCAGCTTCTTCATCTCCTGCTGGTTGATGTGGTGGAGGATTCCTGCGCCCAGAGCGTCGCCCTCCACGTTCACTACAGTGGTCGTACGATCCCTGTAAGGAAAAGTCAACATCAAAGTCCAAAAGAAGGTCAATCCTCTGTTAGCAGGTGTTGAAAAGTCTTTAGTCTGGTTGAAGCAACACCACAGATTGGTACCTTTTTTTTCAAAACCTTTTCAATCTTGGCCAGTCCTGACTGTGTTGACCTGAGTGACCTTACAGTAGCTGCTGTAGGTTGCACCTGCTATGTGTAAGTTCAAAGTTTGGTGTTGCCCAGTTTGAATGTAACTCTTCATCAGGGTTGGAGCAAACACTGTATAAAGTTTGAGGAGCAGCACCAGCTGAGAGATTCCCATTGTAAGCATGAGTTACATTGAGAGGAGAAACAGTGGGTTTCTGCTGTCTCTATATGATCAGTACCTTGTCATATTTAACACTCCTTTGTGTTGTTGTTACTCAATGAAATTCAGTCAAAAAAAGTTATTTTTAGCATGTACAGAGCTAATCAGGCATTGGAGTCACTACTCAGAAAAGAGACTCTCATTGGTATGATACAAGACAAACAATCTTAAGACACAAGGAGCACACAAACTACTTTGAACTAGTTGGTTCTCTTGCGGGTAGTGGCTTGTGCATACACACCATTCACCTCTTCAATAGCCAAAATCTTATCACCAGGGTGCAGATCGCCTAGAGGTTTAGGCATGCCCCGCATATGCATGCAGTTCAGGTCCCACCCTGTAGCCTCTTAGCTGCATATCATTCCCCACTCTCTCCCCTGTTTCCTGCTCTGTCTACTGTCCTCTATCTGTCAATAAAGTCCAAAAAAGCCCAAAACTAAAACCTTAAAATAAGGTTTACAATGCTGTAGCAATGTTGGTGGGTGTTGTTTATTGTGCAGCCTCTTTGGAAAGCATAAAATACACTCTTCCAACATCTTCCCTGTCATTCTAAAAGTGGTTGCATTCTTTACACGCATGCCACCAATACACAAGTATCACATGCGGAAAGAAGATTGCGCCCAAATATGCAGGAAGCCGCTCTGGTGAGATAAGGTGACTCAGACTAACTGTCACTTTAAACATTTCTCTCCCTCGTTGAGTCATGATTGTGTATTTAAATAAAACAGTGGTAAACTCTGAAGTGAAAAAAAAAGCGTTGTAGAGTGCTGGTCCGTCTAATTCCCTGTTTCCTGGTGACTTGAGTTCAGTTTGATGACTATTAGGGACTATGTTCCCAACTTTCCAACAATCACTGTTGGAAAATGTCATATCCAAGAATTGGCATAAGTCTACTTTGAATTTAATCTCAATGAAATTCACAAGTTTTGTCTCAATTAAAGATTGTCTTGAAAAAAGCATGACGTCCTGCATTTCTGCCCCTTCTTGAAAAAAAAAAAGAGTAAGCTTCCTGTACAGATGCTCTGTACAGCTTCTGCACATGCTCAAGAGCTTTATCTCCAAAAACCAGCTCAGTTTGTTCCACAATGAGGGAATTACATGTTTTCCATAGACATATTTCTGCAGCACCTGGGACCTGAAACAGGAGCTCTCTGTAAGGTGTGAAGAATCTGTTCTTTTTTAGACTTGCACATGGTTAACCTGCTGCAGTGTGTTTCCCTTCACCTCCCCCTCGCTGGCCCACCAGTTGGGAAACCCTGGCCTTGTTTTGCTTTCAGTAATGTTGGCAGCGTGTGCAGATGTGATCAGACAGAACTGTGTGTGAGTCAGTGGGTTCACAGGCTTTACTCACACAATCCAGTCGACAGCCAGCATGAGGGACAGGTCGTTGGTCGGCAGCCCGATGGCCTCCAGGATGATAGCGATGGTGATGATGCCGCCGGCCGGGATCCCTGCTGCACCCACGCTTGAGGCTGTGGCCGTCACTCTAGAAATGATGGAGTGATAATTATCTGCATGTGAAAATGCTGCTTTCTCTTTTGACTCAGTGAAGACTTTTTATTATGCTGGCAAAGGTAAATAAATCTATGGCTGGATTACTCTGCACAGATTTGCTCAAACAGAGAGCAAAAACGTAGATCTTGTGAACTCACAGGATGGTGAAAATCTGCCCAGCATTCAGCTCAGCGTTGTTGAGCTGGGCGATGAAGACCGCAGCAATGCACTGGAAAATGGCCGCCCCATCCATGTTAACAGTGGCACCAATGGGAAGGATGAAGCGGCTGATTCGTTTGTCAACACCGTTGTTTTCCTCTACACATTTTATCATGGAGGGTAGAGTCGCTGAACTGGTGAGGACGAGAGAAAGACAAACTCAGAGTTTCTCACTCGTTTCGATTGCATTAAACTGTTAAAAATGGGTATATTGACCGTTTGCCTGATGGGGGCACAAGAGGAAAGCTTATGCAGTGAAACAGAGATACCCTCTGCTAAGCAGGATGAACTTGTTTAAGTTCACGGAAACCTGCCAGATTTGGACCTTTTTTGTTTACAAGTCAAATCATCACCAAACAGAGAAACTCAGCCGAGTTAAGGTCAGGACGCCAAAAATAAATCCAAAGGTGAAACATGACAAAGCTAAACTCTGAACCATATTGTAAGAGTACAGCTCTGTGATAACCGACTCATTTACTTAGATCACTTTGACTTTATATCATAGGTTTCTATTACAGACAAGGAAACTGATACTGATACCAATCAGAGTTTACACACTGATGTGACAGAGTACCTAGAGCAGGTGGCGAAGGCGGTAGTGAAGGGCGTGATGAGGCCCGACAGGAAACTGAAAGGGTTTTTTCGAGTAAAGCCGAAGTAGATCAGGGGCAGGACGATCCCTCCGTGGATGATATGGCCCAAGATTGAAGCAAATATATATTTTCCCAGACTAGTGACCAGAAGAACCACGTCCTCCATTTCAACAATCTTGCTGCCCACCAGGAACATGATACCAAAAGGGATGTACCTGAAAGACACAAGAGGTAAGACTTTTCTCGGAAAATGATTTATAGTCACTTTGCTTTATTCTGATCTTTAACCTTTATGCAGCACAAAAATACCAGTATCAATACTGTTTAAGGTCACCTGCACTTACCACATGATCCAGGAAACCAGTACCATGGTCGCCTCATTGAACGCATTGAAGAAACGAATCAGTTCCTCCCCCTCTTCTCCCAGCTTTCTCAGCGCCACTCCAAACACCATAGCAAATAGAACCAGACCCAGGATGTTCATGCCATCTGTTTCTGTACCAAAAGGCACCTGAAACACACAGCAGAGTCACGCTAACTCGGTGAAGAGGTTGTGGGAGGAAAAACAAACAACGGAATAAGCGACATGATAATGGTGCGTTCAGATCATGAGGGAGGCAAAATGAGTTCATGGAGAGAATGTTTGTAAGATAAAAGCCACCATTTCTCAAATAAGTGTTATGTTAGGTTAGGAATAGGTCCGTATGTTTCTAGTGAGTCTAAAGTGATAATGTTTAGGGAGCAGTTTACTATGCAAATACAAGCCTACCTTTGACCAAAACCCACACCGTGATGTGGTTTGCAGTCACTTTAAATCTGTTCTCTTCAATTTGGTTATCATCTTACTCCCAGCTTCTTCTGTGTTTTAACTACTCTCACTGGTTTCATCTCGTCTTTTCTTGTCTTTTCTTGTCTATTGACTGGTCAGCCATTATCATGATCTGTTGTGGGGTTTTGACCAATCAGAACCATGTATTTATCCCAGCCTAGGGAATTAGTAAGAAAGCTGGGTCATACTTAAGCTTCATTCTGGCTTAAAAAAGTAGAGCAAAAAGTTTGATACTTAACCGTAGACTACAGATTGGCTGATGTCTTAGTAAAGTGATACAAATAATAAATGTTCAGTCCTGCCAACCTCTGAAAGCTGATCATCAGTGATTGTCTCAAGGTCCTTTTTCCCTTCTGTAATGGGCAAATATAAGAAAAGAAACCACTGTTTAAGGTATATGATAACCCAAAATTGACTTTACATTGGGTCTGCAGACCAACTGGGTCAGATTTCTGCATCAACAAATCAATTCCTCCTAAAGGGACTCTTCCTGTCCTTTATATACCAACTTGGCATGGTAGATGTCCTGGCAGCTGCCCAGGTGTCTAATATTGCCACAGTTTGGTCTACATTGGAGTTTTATTGGTTAAATACACAATGAAGTGCATTATATTTCATAAGTAGAAGTATGGAAAGTATATGCCTGCAAAAATCATCCAACTGGCACCAAAATAGAAGCCAAAGGGTCAAAAAAGTTAATGCAATCAATCCTGCAAGGAACATGAATGCCTTTATCAAACTCAAAGAAAGTCCATTTGATAGAATCCGAGAAGTTTGATTTGTTTGACAGTATTAACTAAGCAATGGTCTCTTGCTGTAGTCTTGCACTGGAACCTCTTTGGAGCCTTCTGTTATGGGAACTGAAGCTTGTAAAACAGCACCACTACAGCATACAGCACTTCTTGCTCCTGAGTGTGTTTACATAGATTTGTAAGTCTGGAGGCAGTCGAAGGATTCACTGAGCTGGATGACGGATAACGAATAAGGACAGGGACAAATCCTCAGCTCAATCCCTGTCCATTGTCCTGAGCGCTCCCACAGCTCCACAAGCTTCATCCCCTGGCACTGAGGCGACCGTCCACCATGACCCTACTACAGACAAATACCTTGGACCAGTGCCAGGACCTGATCCCTCAACTGTTCTCTGACACCAGGTCAGAGGGTCCAAGCCACGGCCACTTGAGAAAAGTCTCTGGAATTAAAAGGGTGTTACGATATACCCAGACTTGAGAAAATTACATCACAGTCAGCTGGAGAGGTCTTTTGTGATGCTTTTTGTGGCACTATGTTGAACAATTCTCCTTCTGCCTACAGTCTGTATATCAGCTGCTACCACCTACCAGCCAAACAGTTGTCTGTAAATACACAACAAACCCTTTGCCAGGCTCTATTTGTTTCTTCTTTACACCAGCTCATTATCGTGCTCACAGGCCCAACAGATATCCAGCGGGTCACACTGACCTGTCTACTTGCCAACACTCTAGGGCAACCGAAAGTTTGCTACACCACAGAAACAGACGCTGTTGAATCAGACATCATACAGGTGTTTCATAGTGGTTCAAATGGACATTTCAATGTAGAGATATTTCCGAACAATTTTCCCAACAATATTGCTTCCTGTCTATTTGTTGTAAACCCTTTGTTGAGAATTT
The DNA here is from genome assembly GCA_962446985.1 of Xyrichtys novacula. Lineage (NCBI taxonomy): Eukaryota > Metazoa > Chordata > Actinopteri > Labriformes > Labridae > Xyrichtys > Xyrichtys novacula. Next base: position 15,194,461 of record OY660874.1, on the reverse strand, counting down.
TAACAAGAATAAAAGTCTTGGATGTTTGCTTTTTGATCAATTGATTGTATTACAAAAATTAAAATCAATACATCAACAAGCTAAATATGATGTTTTTTACAGGAAGAGAAAAGGATGATCCTTAGATAACGTTGAGAAGTTCTGGTTCAATAGAAAAGACTGTTCAGTTCAAAACAACTGACCACCCGGTGGTGCCAGTCCAAGCAAATCAGTCTTGGGTCCAAACCTGCATCACCAGCAGGACACATGTTGAGAGCAGATGCTACTAGAATAAGAACTACAGTTGCACACAAACTGAGGACTTTGCTTTGTGACGCCCCAAAAACAGATATAATTTATAATCTGGATCTCACAGTATGGATCTACAATGTTCATACCTTTTGATAGAGGATGGTCCCATTGGAGCTATTCCCAGCAGCAACCATCTTGTAGTCTGTTGCATACTGGAACATAGAAGACAGGAAAACACTTCAATTTCATTCATTCAACTTTGTTGCATTACAGCCATGAAGTGTTAAGTTTAACTGTTGCCCTGTTGATATTTGTAAATGTCTGGTCTGTGGGCCTACAGTCTTTCATTAACGGTACATGTTTATCGAAAGTGTAATCCAATCAACTTGCTTCACCATAACAAAACAACCTGGTTTGAAAAAACGATGAAAAGTCATCCATTGAGTCTGGTAGAAAGTATACATGATAAATGATCTCGGAGAAAATGTCAGGTGAAGGATGCATTTAAGCTTTTCATTGACTTTTTGGTGGGTTTAATCATTCTTAACTTGTGAGGCAACTCCATTAATTCAAAACAAGCAAACCTGAATGAGGAGAAGAAATGAAGAAAAGTTTGGACGTGTGTGTAAATGTCAATATTCTTAAAGGACCAGTTCAACAATTTGGCTATGAATAAGAAGCCAGTGAGGAACATAATGATCCCTGAGTGCTTCCCTGAAACTGGCTCTAAAGTGAAGGAAATTCATTTAGAGCCACAAACTGAATAAAAACAAACAGATTTGCTGTGAGGTCACCCATTTTCTTTTGGAGAGACATCTGAGGCCAATCAAGTGCAGCTGCCATGTGGAAAATGCTGACTCAACCTAGCTTTGGATCAACTGAGTCATTTGTTGGGAGGTGGACCTAAGGCAGGCTGTGGTGATGAGCGCTCCATTTAACCTGCTCTAGCCTGCCTGTCACTTAACTAGAGTTACTGGTTCAAATAATGGGTGGGCATGTTGAAACCTAAACTCTTCCTCTTTGCCAGATCCTGAAACTAGACAGTTTGTTGGACAGTGCATTTCCAATATGGAGATCTATAAGAGCCTCATAGTGGATCTTCAGAGGTCAGTGGGTGATTCCACTGAGACTGTCCATGTTTTGCACAGTCTTTTCTACGGCATCTCAACTGAAAGTGCTGCAAATAAGATGTTTTGGACAGAGCCTTACTGACAGCTTCTTTTAGTGCTTCCAGCTCAGCCTCTGCACTGCAACTTCATACTTAGACCAAAGATGTGAGAGTAATATTGATCTTTTCTCTTTACACCCCAAGAGAAAGTTAATGTGAAGAAAGTATGTGATGAAAGGTGACCCCAAAAATAAGTACAAATACATTTTAGATTTAAAATGTCTGAATTAACTTTGTAAACGCAGTAATTCAACATGTGCAGGAGTGTATCTGGGGCCACTGAGAAGTCTTTTATTGAAGTTCAGATTTCCTTTTCGAGTAAAGGAAAGTAAAATCACTTCCAGAGCACTCTGTCCCTCCCCCCTTACTTTTTTTCTTGACAGCGCATAGGATAAAGTTTCTCAGAGTCCGAGCAGATCTATGGACCTGAAATAAGATCACAGGTTCTTGCAGCTTGTTTGTACATGCAGAGACTATGACCACAGAGGTAAAAAGACAGGCACCCTCATAACCTCAATCTTACCAATCATTCGTTTAACTGTCTATTTAAGCATCGGGCTGTGTGTCATTTCAAGTAAATCCCCCCCTCTCCTCTGCTTTCATGGTTTAATCCACAGTTGGACCCTTTCCATGAGGGATCTACCACAGTATACCCCGGCTGAGGGGGGATATTGAACCCTTTGACCGGGCTGCACTCTGAAACTCCATTAATCTTTAAGTTTATAATTCACCAGTCTGGTTTTAGGAAACTTAAAGGCAATCGGGTGGATTATTGACTTGGTGTATCTGTGCGCTCTTTGCTTTTGTGTGTGCATGAGTGCGTGTGTGCGTGTGCATAGCCATTTTGTATCCCTGCATCCCCAAATATTGAACTTTCCTGGTTCTTATTTCAGCTTTAGCAGACACGATCATAATTCTAGGAAGTGGAGAGGGACGCATCCAGGAGCAACGAGGCGAGCTGGGTTGCTAGGCTGGCTGGAATGGAATGGTTTCGCCATGGTAACGGCTGATTAGAAAAAGGAAAAGAAGTGTTTGGGCGAGATGGGGCGAGCAGCGGCCTCTATTCTGAGTGTCTCCTCATTAAGAGGCATTATGAGCCTCTCAGCGGTTCTTCTTGGATTTACAGCCGCTGTAAGTGAACACGGAGCGGCATCCGCGTGGTGGCTGACATAAATTCTGGCCTGTTCTGTCCACACAAGTCACAGGTGGTAAGGAGAAAGAGACAGACAGAGGCGATGAAAATGGTGAAGTGGTGGAAAAGTGTGTCTGGCACTCACAGAACGGAAAGCAGCAGCCACCAAGTTTGCTGGAAACAAGTTTCTGTGAAGGGAAAAGAAAAGTACATCAGACCCACAGAAACAAACAAACTGTCTCACACTTGTTTGTCCTGATTGATTTCATATAAGTAACCCAGATTTCTAGTCATATTTAATCAACAGCTGGTCTAAAAAAAGTCTTTCAAACCTGTGGTAAACTCATTTGAACCATAAATCGTTCACAGGATCATTTTGTCATCACACTCTCTCCAACATTGGCTCTCTTCCCAGGATCTTCCAATAAGATCCCTAAATTCCCTGACAGAGCAGTTGTTCAGACTCCGATTCACCATCTGCCTCATTTTTCACTGAGGTCTTATTCCTGGAGGTTTCACTTTATTCATTCACTCTTTAACCTTTATTTGACTATTAAACTGTAATTTTTCCTTTCATGCTGCACCCATAAAAATGAAAGATAATGAATGTTCAGACAGTGGTTTTTACGTACGAGGTTAAGTTGTAGCTTTGACTCTTAATTAAAAAGAATAAATTTGCACTCTTGACAGATCACCTCTCAATCGCTGTGGTAAAGAAGGACAACTATTCAAGCACAAACTCAACCCTGTGTACAATTTGAAGTGACTAGTGAACCTCTTTGGACTGTGGGTACTCACAGAGACACACAAGCACAGGAAGAACATCCAAACTGTGTTCAGAAGGAAACCTGCCCGCTGATGCAGCAAAGACTCTTTTTGCTCTGAGGCCACAGGGCTCACCTCTGCATGATTATCCCCTACCATTTCCTTGTGATGTTATGAGCCCAGGGTGGGAAACTCAAATATTGTTATCATGCGTTTTTACAGCGTTCCAGGTCATAAATCCTATAAACCTCAATAATCTGACTCAATGTGGTCGTTTCACAGCTCCCTGGTTTATAAGCAGCCACACAGACTATAGACAGAGGTAATCAGGGGGTAAGATATGGGTCATATCTTAAATCACACAACACACTTGATAGCCCATTTGCAAATATTTGAACACAGTTAACGTTCGCATTCAGCCACCTCCTTCTTTACAGAAAATCCCAGACACGGTAGGAAAGGACAAATGGATATAAATGCATGATGATTATTTTAGATATAACTTCTTTGAAAGTGTTAATATTTATGTTACTGACTGTTTAGACATCATGTTACCTGGCCAACGATAGGCTATGATGCTTAGGCTGCAGAACCGAAGGGCCAGGGCCAGGCCAAACTTAACAGAAACCAAGTACTTTTTGGAGAACAAATTCAAATAATTGTGAAGATCAAATTTGGCCACGGTAAGAGCTTCAGAGCTGCCTTGACAAACACCCCAAAGTGATGCCTTTGGACCCAAAGGTCATAAATGGATGTGTTACTGTGTTCAATACTTAACATGATTTATCCATAATGATTGATAGAAAAAGTTATAAGAGCGATATAAAAAAAAAACAGTAACAGGATGTACTAAAATTCGGGTGAACTAAAGGTCAAGTTTAATAAAGCTGGCAACATGGATCTCTTGCTACGGTAACAAGTATGTTTTTGTTTGCAGACCCCACACTGCCCATCACTCATGAGTCATCAAGCTATTCTTTACTTATTAAGCTCTTGTTTGTCTGTTTTTTTTTTTACCTTAACTCAAACAAGTTTGACTTTTAGACTCTCCAGCTAAAGGCGTGCTGGCTTGTCCTCACTTCACCTGTGCAGTTATGATCCTGAGATTGAAGGTACAAGAGTTCCCATGTAGTCCCTCCAGCAAGCTCTGTGCCCACCTCAGGTCCCCTCACGTGCCCAGAACACCTCTGAAGAGGGGGTCCAGAAAACATCTTATCAAAAGCCAAAAGTGACTCCATTCGATGTGAAGGAGCAGCTACTCCAAGCATCCGTTTAGATGTCGAAGCTTCAACCCTCCACCCTTTGAAGAAAACTCATTTTAGCTGCTTGTACTTGTGATCTTATTCTTTTGATCACCACCCACAGCTTATGATTATAGTTGAGGTACTCAAACTCCCTCACTTGGGGCACAGACTCACTCCCCACCCAGAGAGCACAGTCCACTAATTTTTGGCCAAGAACCATGGCCTTAGATTTAGAGGTGCTGACTCTTATCCCAACCACTTGGCACTCAACTTCAAACCACCCCAATGCCTGCTGGAGGTCCCATCCCGGCATGAACTGGTGCATTAATAATTAGCAAACAATCTTTAGCCTGACTGTCTTTAGCCTGTTTGATGATGGGGACACCTAATTGATGGAAGTTGGATTCTGCAGACACATTTGCCTTGTGATCTGATTGCATGGTTACTCTACAAGCTGCAGATAGGACTGTTAAAACTCAGCCAGTCCTAGATTGTAGCTGTTTATAGCTTTCCATCAACTACATTGAAACATAGAGAAGTTGTTTTGTTTTGTCAGATGTTAGTCAATGAGTTCCACCGTTACTCAAAGTTTAAAAGGTCAAAAGTTAACCCTTAATTCAAATGAATCCAAGCTTTAGGTTATCTTTTATTGTTCTATCTGATCAGTAAATGGTCCAGATTGGATAAGAAGACAATGACACCATTACATATACTATCTTTTGTCTGTTCAGGCTCTATGCTGAGTTTGTGTTTTAATACAGTAAGAAAAACACACAGGGATTACTGAAAGCTTGCAGCCTTTTTCCACAGATTAGAGTGTTTGTCGTAACTTTATCCACTGGGGTTTCAATGTATTGTGCAAAAAAAAATACAGATTTGTTCACTTCTATTCTCATAGCCAAACCACAGTCAAGCAATTCAGCCCACAGCCTAACGGCCCCCCGTAGACCCTGCCATGAGTCAGCAGCCAAATCCAGCCTCAGCTGTTGGGAACGTCATCCCCACTGGTCAAACTGACGGGCAGACATGAGATCATCTCCTACAATCATGTCTTCATTTCATAGAGATGTAAAGAAATGTTGTGTTTGGATAAATCCTCGCACCAACAGAAGGCTTCATAAGGAGACCGCTTTCATCCTCGTCACATGACAGAGGCGAGAATCTGGATTAACCCTGGGAAACCAGAGCCGAGAGCAGGCATGTTTTTCCCACAAAGACCTTGCAAACCGACCCCCTCCATCCCCCAGGCCCCACAGAGCCCCTTCTCTGTGGACTGATTTCAAAAGCTCTGTTACATAACACCTTTAATTTCTAATTAATCAGCGCTGGACATGATGTGTGATTCTTTCAGATGAAGACATCAGGACTGGGTCAGAAGGATCTGGTACTTTCTGTTGGCCCTCTGCCTCTAAGTTGAAAAACTGTGTGGCATTGAGACTAAAAGTGTCTGAAAACACTACAGAGAGACCCCCTATAGAGATCTGTGCTTCTGTTATTGACCATCAACAGCTTCAACATCAAAGCCACCAAACTCCATTTATAAAAGAGCGTATTTTACACCTCATACTAGTTGAGTTGCTGATCTGCTGCTGCCCAGATTTATGGGTTTAAATTTTTCTTTCTTAAATCTTTTTAATTTTAGGTGTAAGGTCCAACAAAAGGTATATGAAACACTCCAAAGATCACATAAATTAAGCACTTGATGCAACTCCTGTGTCCTATTTGGAGTCATCAATGGAGTCTGTTGGCTTTGTTAACAGTGCCCTTATGACTGTTTCTGGGTACAAAATTAACCCTTTATTCCTTAAACACAGAGCCTTTTTTTCCCAGGGATCCTTCCAGTAACTTTTTCAGCTACTTAGAACAACAATCTGGGTCTTTGGCTCATTTGCAACAAAGGATTACTCAGCTGCAATAACAAATCAAAAGACGCTAAAGCAAACTAGAACACTTCAAAACGTATTCAAATCAAGACCCCAAATTTGTTCATTAATACCCATATGACTAAAACTAGTAGAATTTTTAGCAAATAAACTTGTGTGCCAATATAAATAAACTGTATGTATCTGCAATGAAGCCGTTTAAATTAACTCCAGCCTGGTGGGAAAAACTTTTTCCTTAGCAAATACCAGTCAAGCTTATTAACTATGGACCAAAAAATAACAAGTCTCACATGTAGTGCATGAAAACAAATGAGAAGAAAAAGGTAACGCTTAAGGTGAAGTTAAAGGTTTTGTTTCTTGAAATAAATATGGTATCTAATTTCTCTAAGATCATTTTTGAGCACGCGGGTGGGGTGGGGTTGGGGGTGGGGTGGAGTACCAGGAGCTGGGGTCGAGGCCAATACTTGGAGGACAGTTTTAACCCCTGAGCTGAACTGGCCCACAGACTGTGATATCATATTTTAAGGAACCCACCAAGTTATCTTTGGTTGCTGCACACGCAGCTGTATTACACCCTGACTACTATCCTGTTACCCAGCTGTGTGAGATACTGAATTCTGATTGGTCAAAACTCAATAACAATGATTGATTCATTTGAATAGCAAAAACCACGCCAGGGATATCTACATCCTAAATGTTGTAGCAAATCAATCCAAGGACCAGAGTTCAATACAGTATACCTTACCTCTGCCTGTTGACACTGTGGCAAAAACATCACTGGTCTTGAATAGAGATCAACAGGTATTGTTTTCAAAAGATAGTATCAATACTGATAAGACAAAAGGTCAACCATTGGCTAATATAGATTCCTAATATCATATTTGTTTAACATTTAACAAAATATAACAATTTGATTCAAACACTCATTATTTTATGTACACAATCTAATCGACATTGTTAGTATAAATTGCACAAGGTCAATCTTTGATTATTTATAAGATAGAAAGTACATCTGGTTATGCTGTAGATTTAAGGACATGACTGTTGCTGTGTCAGAATTGTGTTTCTCTATGCATCATAACTGGTTTTATATTCAACACTAACCAACAACATGCTTGAGATTTGATATGCTGTAGTTTAGGATTGAAAAAAAAAAGAGTTATCATTCAGGGGGTGGTATACATCGCTTGGCAGCAGTCACATTGATGAGACTGCCTGCAGTGTCTTCAGACATTAGCAACAATTTTTTTTTTCGGTTTTATAAATGTCAAAAACCCCTAACAGGAGCTTTAAAGTATTGAGCATTTATAGTAGCAACTTTGTTAAAGCTGTCTCAAAGATGGAGAAGCTGAATGAGGACAAAGATGAGTATCCTTTTAGAAGTCCCATTCAGCTTGACTTAAGTGACCTTCAGTCGAAAACATTCAATTTAATGTGAAGTTTTGGAAAAATGTCCAACTCAAACAGAAGGTGAAAGTGAGATTCTGGGATCTGAAGCTTGTGCAAACAGAGCTTGTGGACTGAGAAAACAGCAAATGCTCTTCATCCCCTCTTAAAAGAGAAGAACCAATGCTAAAGACAATATTTGGACTGAAACATGATGTCTTTGTCTTCTTGTTTCCAGTCTTGGCTCGGTGTTTGTAACCTCTGTGAATAAATCCAGTTTAAATACCCGGCAGACTGACAGAGACAGAGTAAGGACTAAGAGAACAAGCTCTCCATCAGGATTAATTTTTCAATTCTGTTCTGCGTAAATCACTCCTGAAATGTTTTCAGAACGTCTGGTCACCTGAGTAAACATGACGTGCGTCCCTTTAGGGTAACAAGGCTGAGAAATCACAGCAGAGTGTCCAGCTGCTCTGATGGTGATAAGAGAGAAGTGCTGACAGCAGCAGACAGTGTTCAGTTTGGACTCACTGAGCTGCAGAGTTTATCCCTCCACCTCAAAATACACACACAACAGCAGCAGCTGTCAGCCTTCCCTCGCACTGTGGACACTTCTTACAGGACTCTGCACGTGTGCCTGCCACTAAATACCAGGATGCACTTCTACCTTCACATTTCTATTTGTATTTTTTTATTGGTAAAACCAGATCAGCTACAAGCCAGAACCTGAACCATTTGGGAAATGTCCTAAAAAGCAGATTTACAACTTTGCTTAGTGAACTGTAGATTTCATTTACAACAAAGTAAACCATCACTTTCACTCCTCTGATTAGGTTTGCTGCAAGGACATCAACTCAAACAACACCTGTTGCGTGTGTTCAGCATCTCTGATAGGAAAGCAGCCAGTTCTGCCCTCTGGCTAACTTCAGCCACAAAAAGAATAGGTGTGTAAAAGCACTGCTGCGTAAACCAAGACCCACACCAAGACCTGTCAACTGCAGTCAGTAACCCATTGTGTAAGATGATATATTTGATAAATAGTCTGCTACTTTGGATGTAAAACCTGGTTGTTGTGTGCAGCCATGAAATATACAAATGACCCAACAAAATTATTCAGCCGTGCACAAGATCTCAGTGCAACGTCTCTATCTGAGAAAGTAGAGAAGCACAAGTGAGTGGCACTTCAGCTTCACTCTGCATGCTGAACTCTGAGGTGTTTCAGGAGTCTGCAGGTGCTTGAGGTGAGTTTGCACGCCAGACAACACGTATGAGTGGACAAGAATCTGGTTGGTCTTGTTTATTTGGTTCTTGTTTTCAATATCAATGCAAGCAACTTTTAACTCAGGGCCCAAATGGTTCACTTCATGATTTTGATTCTCCATTTGATGGTGAGATTATTACTCACACTAACTGATCAGTATAGTCTTCTTTTGACTCTACACATATCCAGGATGTTTTAATTGAATATTTTGTGCATCCTATTTTTCACCATTATTGTACTTTGTAGATAACCCTTGACCACTTAAGTCAGGATTGTCATTACGAGCCAAAAATGAGGAACATTTTTTTGGCTTCTGATGCAGCAAGCAAAATTTTCTGGAGAAGTTTCTTAAAACAGGATGTCGCAGTTAATTTAAGGAACTTGTCAGGAAAGTTTTGGCTTGAACTATCTTGAAACAAGATTTGATTTTTACCTTATAGGGCAATGTAGTTCACAGAGTGTGAGAGAAGTAGGGCAAATTCACCAGGTGAAAATCTGAGTTCTCCTGCAGTATGGACATTATCCAATTAGCAGGCATGCAATTCATGAGAAGCTTGTTTGTTTAGGCTTTATTTTGTTTCTAAGTAGCTAATGTAGTGTTGAAAACAGAGAAGTATAATCCTTTTTACAGAAACAACTTCAGCCAAAGTAAAAGAACTGTATTCACAAAAGTACTCGACTACTGTGTGAACATTTGCACCTCTTGTTATGGTGTGCTGACTACAGAGAACAGCCTGTGACTCTGAGGATAAGTGAATGTGTGCCACCTCATGTCAGCGTCTTTGTGCGCGCTCCTCATGGCTCCATGCGCCGATCCGCTCATGTGTGTAACCAACCAGTGCTCCCATTGCGCTCGAGGCGCACTGTGCCATTATTCCCCCACTGAACTAAAGCAGCAGCTCTCCAGTGTGTGCTTCGTATTTAACAGTGGGCTAAACTTAGATTCTTTAAGGCTGATGTGAGAGTTGTTTTAGTACCTGGCAAGATCCAAGAAGGAGTCCGCGGTCTCCTTGTTGCTGCTGACGCTCTCCAGCCCCAGGCTGTTCGTGTTCAGAGCTCCGGCGCCCACCCCGGGTTTGATGATGAAGGCGAGGGTTACCCCGATCCCCGAAGCGATCAGCGTGGTCACCAGAAAGTAGGCGACCGCGATGCCCCCGAGCTTGCCCAGGGAGCGCGTGTCCAGGCTGGCGGCGCCGGATATGAGGCTGCAGACCACCAAGGGCAGGATGATCATCTTCAGCATCCGCAGGAGCATCTCTCCAGGAAAGGCGAAGTAGGTCATCTGCGCCCTGGTAAGGTCCATGTTGCGGACCATCATGCCGAGTCCGACGCCCACCAGCACCCCGGACACCGTCATGATCACCAGAAGGTTCTTCCTCAGAAACTCTACCAGCTTCTCTCTAAAGCTCTTTCGCGCGTTTTTCTCCACGATCAGGTCGGTTGAGGCTGAGCCGGGCATGGCGTGCCCGTTGATTTCGCTCTTTTTCTCCATATTTTTCTCTTCAGATCAGCGTGTGAGGCTGAGTCCGGCACCAGGCAGCGTGGGTTGGATACTCACTCACGTTATAGCACGCTCTGTGCGGAGTGAAGGCTGGAGGATAGTGAAAGCTGAGAGCAAAGCGGAGGGAGAACCAATGGAGAGCGAGCAACGACACAAAAAAGCAATCTGAACATGCGCAGAGAAGCTGGCACTTCTTACCAGAGCAAATGATGCAAGAGCAAGGGAGATTGCCAGGGTTTTTGGCAGTGTGGCACACTTTTGCACTGAATGAATGTGCGGATTATCAGAAAAAATATTAAAAAATGTAATTTAATTTTCCTACTTTCACTCCACCACCTAGCATGCTTACAGAAATTGGACTGAAAATCTAAAATAGTAAATAAACCAACTAAACAAGCATAAATCTTTTATTATCTATCATCACGAAGAGAAACAAAAATTGTGTTAATCCAGAGATTTTCTTGCAAGTAATTCTTTCTGCACAAAAGAGCTTTTCTCATGAACAATTTCTTAGTGAAATAGTGAAATGCTTTTCTTGTCTTCTTAAGTGCACCAAAATGTTATCTGTGAATCATCTTATTTCACAAACTAATCTGGTTAGTGCTGCTTTCAGTAACCTGTTAAGTATGTAAGGGCTAATGCACCCTGACAGCTACAGTTATTATGACACGGCTATGGTTTCTAATCACAGCACATAGTTTGAAAATTAAACCTAAAAGGGAAAAAAACACAATCCAATAATCTGAAATTAGCCACAGAGTGTTTATTAGAAATAACAGCTTCTCTCAAGGGAAATTTTTAGTCTTTGTTAATCTGGACATATAATAAAACTCAATCTCAACCCAGAATGATGTACAGAGAGCAGATGGCTATCAGCACCATGGCCAGCGCTCTCTGACTCCTAGGGGGCGCTGTTGTCAGGTCATTTAACCCGATTTCTCTTAAAATGGAATATTTAAAGCTACAACACCAACAAAGACAAAACAACATGTGTATTTTGTTACTTATAAAAGTGTTTTTCAAATTTTCTGGTTTAACCTGTGAATCAAACTCCCATCAGATTTGTTCACAATTGCTCGTGAATCCTGATTGCACTTCTGCTGTCTAACCACAAGATGGCACTGTGATACAGCATCTGTTTGTTTATAGTTGTGGAGCACATAGGACTGTCATTTTTCATTTGTGAAATGTAGTTTTGTCTCTACTTCTGGTTGTTCACTTGTGCAGCAATCCAGTATTTAGTTAATGAAGCAAAAAGTAACTTGTCTGAATTATTTAAGGACAGCTTTATCAATAATAATATTCTTTCCAGATGAAATGATTAAATAATATGAATAATATAGGTATTACCACAATTTGACACATTAGAAATCCAATATTTCTGTGTACAATAATTAGCACAATAATTATGTGCTAATTACTGTCCTCTTCTGAATGTGTTAAACAATCGGAAGGAAAATAAACTACACCAAATTAACTAAACTCCCAAAACTTTTTTGACAAAACCAAACTAATTTAACCCCCCTTTATTTGAGTAAAACATACTTACCTCAACTGACCCTAACAAGTTGAAACTTTGTCTCAGCATTAACAGGATGTTGCTCTGTAGAGACACTCTCACAACGATCATTTCTGTCCTGTTTTCAACCCCAAAATAACCAATTCATCGAAACAATGAAACTTACTTTAATGTTGTCACCATAATGTACACTGTTAAAAACAGGTTTAAATCAGGTCCTGGGTGTTCAGTCCTTGTTTCACCTGATTTCAACTCGGTGTCAAATTGAAAACTGAAATTGTAGTAATTGCTCACAGGCTGATTTTCATGAGTGCTTAGAAGCCATAATGGTTTGTGTGTTTGAAATACAGTTACACTGTTTTCATCTGACACTGTGAAAGGACTGCAATCTCCAACGTTTGGAGGATTATTTTAAAGAGTTTTATCAATTTTTAATGTACTCTCCGCCCTCTTTTTCATTATTGACCACACAATATTCAGTTATTTATTGATTCTGATAGCTCATTTTGCCTATTTGATAACCTTTTACTGTTTTTAATTTTTTTTTGGCTTTATATCTTGCACCAGTTTTCTATAAAAATCCCAGGAATGCTTTTAGTACAAAATGTTTCCTAGCCTCTGTCACTGACTGCTGCCTGTGTTGTCCTCAGTGACCTTAGCTCTGCTGTTGCTAAGTTGAGCTAAACTTTCCCTCCTCCACCAATAGAGACAGATTGTCCCCCTTCCCCTCACAGCTGTGTGGCCTGAATGCTGGAAATAACCAGCGGCCTGCAGATCAGGAGTCATGGCTCTTTAACAGTGGCAAATGTTGGCAGTGTGCCGCAGTACACTAGAAGAAAGCAGCGAGCAGAGAGGAAGACACAGGCTGAGGTTAATCATGGAGAACATGGTGCTGCTTCCAAAGAGAGATTTGCAAGAGTGAAGAAAAAACTGCTTCAAACGGATGCACATGATCAAGAATCTGGTCAGTCTTGTTTCTGAGAGTCCAGCATGTCCGCCTTACAGAATACCAACAATCAATCAAAATGGTTTGTTAATTGAAGACTTTAAGCACTCACTGATTATGAAGCCCAGACAATGAGAGCTCCACCTACTGACCGGCTGCAGTACAGGTCGGAAACCCCGCCTCCTACACTATCACAAATCAGTTTTCATGGCCAAAAGTTTCTGCTCCAAATCAATTTAAAAAATCTTGGTGCGTCACATTTACCTCCAAAGTTAGATGTTAAAGATTCAGAGTTGGAGGTCAAGAAACTGCTGACTTCTAACAAAACAGAGATTGTTTGATTGGTCCTGACGAACAAGTACTGCCATCTACTGGTCAGCTGTTTGACCTGCTGGTTTGACAGTAATTGAATTTTGGAGGAGCACACAAGACAGCTAGTACAGTTCTGTTTTCATCATCTCAGAAACATCACTAAGGTTCGGTCCATTTGAACTCTTAAAATCCCACTCCGATCGTTTTTTTTTTTTTTTTTTTTTAACTTAAAGTGTTCTGTGTAGTCTTTGTGATTATGAAGTTTTTACCAAAAATTGCATTTCCTGGATCATTTTCAAGGGCTTTTCTTCTGCAGAGCTCTAGTAGATCATTAGCAATTCACCTCTGAGTCGTGGGCGGAGACAGCACTGCTCTGCACACTCGTCTTCACATTAGCTTGTAGCCTAACATTGCCGGCGTAGTAGAAGTGGCAGGTAACATAGGAGCTATTCAGATCTCGGATCAGCTCGTTATCAAGCTCTGAAATGGCTTAATAACGAGCTGATCATTTGAATCAGGTGTGTTGGAGCAGGAAAACATCCAAAACATTCAGGACAGGGGGGCTCGAGGACTGGACTTGAGAACCACTGCCGTAGGCGGAGATTAAAAAGCCATTTTTTCAGTCAGCTTCTTATATCGTTCCCCTTTGTGTAACACTACTTTGGGCACACGATAAAAGCTCTTGTTTTTTTCCCTGTTCGATCCGTAAACGGAGCAAAACATCGGCATGTTGCTGGTCTCAATAGCAGCAACTCACTTCCTGCCCTCCATCTGTGTTTCGCGCATGCCGCGTTACATGGAAGTGACGTCAAGTGAAAACCTCCTATATACATATCTACCATTAACATGTCACTTTTATTGCTACATATACTCAAATTCAACCCCCAATTACATTATATATTTTTTAGTAAATCCAGCTTGTGTTTATGTGTTTGAGAATTAAAGTAAAGATACATTTCAATTAGGGTCCTTGTTCACTTATTATACTCCTATTTTTTTGAGCCGCTTTGACAAAGAGGATCTGTAATGTTTTTTTTTTTTTTGGTCATTATTTCATTTCAGCTCTTTTTCCTGAGTCCTCAGGCATTTATTTTTTTCTGCATTTGCCTGCTGATTGTAAGAGTATAGTTGTGTTATTTTGTACAAAGTTTGAGCCATTCTGAATTCCCAGTTCACTGTTAGGAGTTTGTTAAAGTGAGCAGCGGGACAGGTTTCCAGTCAATCATACAGTTAAAACATAGAGACAAACCAGTCACACCCATACACAGTTTAAACAGACAGATAAACATAACTAGCATGTCTTTGGAGTGTGGGAAGAAACCTGAGAATGTCTTTAGAGCTCATATATGCCCAGGGAGGACATGCAGACTACCTGCTATAAGGCTAACCAACTCACTACTGAGCAGCCCTCAACCCTCAGTCCTTGTTTGACATCATGGTATGAAAGCTCCCGGGAGGAGTTTAGAGCTCTTATGAAACAGACTGAAATGAAAATTGATGACTCTTTATAGAAACAGTTAATCCTAATACTGATGGTCTGGTTTGTTTTTGAAGTTATCTTTGATCCCTGTAATCGCTGCTGCGGGGTCAAACGAGGTGATTGACAGCCTGCTGCAGGGATTACTCGTCACTTTTGACAAACAGCTTTGACTGTTAAAAGAAAGCAGGATGAGGAAACACTTATCATTCTTGGAGCTCCTGTAATGCATCATGCAGGGGAGACATAAACTCTCAATGAAGGCGTGGAGTATTACATAATTGTGCTCTTACTTTGTTTATGTTAATAGTTTGTTCAAGGATTCAGCTCTAGCCTTGTTACAATTAACCCTGCTGTGTTAGATACTTGAATCTGGTTAGTCAAAACCCCATAAGAACTATGATTGCTCTGAACAGCACTCCTCAGCACAGTCAGCTCAGTCTCAGCAGATGTCTAACATGAGTTTGGTTCTGCTTGAGGTTTCTGCCTGTTAAAAGAAACTCTTCCTCTTTGCTACAACTTGATAAATGCTGTAAAGTGCTGCACTCACGTGACTGAAGATGGGGTGGGAGTTGGTCTGATCTCATCTTGATGTCAGGTCACAAAGAGTTTGGTCCAGACCGGCTTTTATGTTGTTAGCATGCAAAAGCACATTACACTGCTTCTGAAAACTGCTTCAGGGATAGAAAAAAAAATAGAAAAAGGAGCTCAAATTTTATATTATTAAATAAGAACATAAAATACATCAGAATAAATTCCAGCTGAGGTTGGTGGTTGCCACTTCGGCTCATTATTTAACTTTTCATTTACCCATCGTTTCAAAAGAGTTAAGAGTTCACAAAGCTGTCAGATTATTTTAATAACCATAGAGGTAATCTTTGGCCTCATATGAACTGAGTGACAGATAATAAAGGAGAGGTGTAATATCTTTATTCCCCCAAACAGTGTAATTTTCAACCGATCATCTTGGTTGGTCAGTTTGGAGCACCATAGGCGACCCCATCAGGCTGATAAATTCTGTGGTTTTATTTAAATTACTGATACATCCTCCCGCCTGGAGACATTTCTATCCGAACAACACTGAAAATTCTGTTTTGAAGACGCTTTCCTTAAAACAAACACAAAGCCTTATACAGAGTCAGACTGTTTCATAGGTTTTTTTTCTTTTATCTTCTTTCCAGCAGATCAGTCTGCTCTCTGAATATTTTCTTGATTGTGGGTCATTTTTTAGCTGCAGGGACTTTAACAGCAAATTAAGGCCAACAATCTCACATTCATGAAGGATCATCTTATGTATGTTTGGTGCTGAGTGAACATGAGTGGAGTCTGTGTGTGGGCACAGAGCTGTAGCAAATGTAGAGAACAAGAAGGTGTTTTTCGAGCACTCAGAAACACAGGAGTTACAGAGTCAGAGAACAGAGAAGAGTTTAAACATGTAAAGATCAGGATAACGGCGGTATGAATCACTGTCATCTTATAAGTCATTAATCCTCAATTTGATTTAATTCTATTTGGATCATTGTAAACAATCCAAATATGAAACAACTCAAAACACAGTTATGTGCTGTTTCCTGGGCTCCTGAACTTGCATTATGGGATAGGAACCATGTGACATGAGGCATATAGGGGACATAGCGTCACATTGGAATAGACTTCTTTATATGCTGGGTAACAAACTGACGAACAATTGAATTTACCCTAAGGGATCAATTAAGTTTTTCTCATCTTATCTTCTTATTTTGAACGAATCCTCTGTCAGCGTTTTTTTACACAGCTGTACTCGACAGTGAAGATATCCAATTTATCCACAAAACAATACGGGCCAAATCAAAACACAAACTTCTGAAAGCTACTTTTACAAACAGAAGTCCTGTGTAAGCAAGTCTCTGTCTCAATAATGTCACATTTTCCTTGAAGAGAAGCGTGATTGACCAGTTTATAGTGGAATTTGTTGAGGACCATGTTTATCCAACACTGTTCTCAGTTAAAGGCATGGTTGACGATCTGAGAGGCAGTTGTAAAAAAAACTGAGCCGTTGAGGCAGATTTGAAAAAAGCGTCCCAGCCCCCACACACAAACCTCTCCCGTCTGTGCTCCACAATAACTCCCCAACTGAATCTGTATTGCCCTCCCCATGACATACTCTCTCTGGCAGAGCAAGAAGCTGGCCAGCAGAAGCTCCTACGCTAGCTTCAAGTAGGATTCACCATGTTGGATTGCTAGTAACTAGCAGCAGTAAACACCAGCTTTGCTAGCGAGCACCGCCTGCAGCTGCCTGGACAGCTAACATGTTGACATTGCAGAGACTAGTAAGAGTTATTTATGTAACATGTGCCACCATAAAAGGCAAAAATTACCTGTTCAACAAAAACTTTGCTGTCTCGGCGTCTGTTTTCGGGCCCAAATCCTGGTGGAGCTTTCTCCACCGCTCAAAGGATGATTCGTTGTTTTCTCGAGTTAGACTCCCCTTTGTCTCTGCCCTTATTTCTGTTGGCTTGTGTTTTCTTAGCACTTTTGGCGGTGAGGCAAGCAGAAGTGTTTCTTTGCTTCCTTTTCCATCACAGCTCCTGTAGCTAAGCTGCTATGCTACTTTTAGCTGCTCAGAGCTCTGAGGAGAGCTGAGAGAGTGGGAGGGGATGAGCCGGAACTGCAGGAGAGGGGTGTGTTAAATACAGTGAGGTGATTGGATGGAGAGGCGGAGCAGGAAGTTGACCAATAGGAGCTGTCTAGGACGGATGGCTCCTATTGGTCAATGTTTTTGCAGTCCTGCACCTACTAGGGTGAACAGATTTTTTCCATTCTTTTTTCTCTTTATACTTTGTGGAGATCGCACTATAGGACCACAATCGCCATAGAAACAAGGTTCATAATAATTACCAATCTCTCCAATCATCAGCCATGCCTTTCATGAGTGAAAATGAGCTGCACCAGATTCAGCTGACTAGCTAAATTCCATCTGCACTTGTTTCTACTGTCATAATGACTGTGTGAATGTGGATTTGACAGTCTCAGTCTGTTTGTATCTGGTGGATTTCAAACCTGAGTCTGGTTCTGCTCAAGGTTTCTGCCTGTTAAAGCAAGCTTTTTATTTTTTTTTTCTTGCCAATGATGCAAAAATGCTACAAACTGCTTTTCTCATAGTAGATTAGCAAACATTAAAATTGAATCTAATCTTGATGTTTGATGTTGAATAATTTAACAATAAAGCAAAGAGCACAGTCTGGAACTTGAGATATTCATGGTGAATTAATCCTAAATATGAATTTCAAAAATGAAGATTGATTCCAAGCAACTTCTGATGAGTCCAGAAACAGAAAAAAAGTGGAGTTGCAGTCTGCCAAATGTCAGCTTTCATCTTAATTTGCCAGGCCCCATAACACATGTGTGTAGCAACTAAAAAAAGAACTAAAATAAGGTGTTGAAACCACTTTTTATCCTGCTGTAAAATAGTCATTTTAAAGGCTTTTAGAGCTCACTGCATATTGACACTCTGGGAACTTCTTACACTTTTATATTTGCTTCTCTTTCAGGACCCAAACTGATCAAACAAATACCTTTAAATGTTCACAATCTGTCTCTAATATGGAAGTAAAGACACAAAACACATCCGCTCTTTTTACAGTTTATTGTATCTATATGTATATATATAATGATATATATACATATATATAAAACTACAAAAGTAAGACTGTTTCAAATTCATAGACAGCTGTCCTTTATCTCAAATACTATACGTATATAAATACATACATACAGTATGTATCTATATACTTTATATATATAATCTACAGTCCACATTTGTATCCCAATACAGTGATCAGCTGACTGTTTCTCTCTTTGTGATCTATTGCATAGAAAAAGGCACAGCTCAGAGGTCTGTGTAAAATACAGCCTTCTAAGAGGAAATCAGCCTCCACTGCGGTCAGTCTATCTCTGGGTTTCGAGCCGCAGCACGCTCGGACAGCGCTAAAACAGATCCGGTAACAAACACTGATCAAAAAAGTCTCAGGAGCTCGAATGTTGTTCATACTATGTACATTACATTTGGCATTGAAGCGTCTATGACAGGCTTTGGAGTTTGACATCTGAAGGTTGGAGACGGCTTTTCGAGTATTGCTGCATGAACTGTTTCGCCTTCAACTGGAAAATGATGAACATAAAAGTATAAAATATGTAAAAAGGTGGCTGCCACCCCACAAAAATCAATAACAAAGCAACCAACAAACAGATAAACAAGATAATATAACATCCTATGTATATAAAAAAATGGCTTCCACCCATATGTCCACACTCAGATACATTCCTATCTGAAGTACATTCCTACCAAACATTCTGTACACACATTTACAATCCAAAAGTTCACTTCACATCAAAAATAAATATATATATTTACACAGAAAAGAAAAACAATATGAATAAATAACTTCATTGACCCAAAAACAACCACTCCAAAATTCAAACATATTGAAAAAAACAAAAACAAAAAAACAAAAAACAAAAGACAGAGTCGTCTACAAACAGTTTCAGTTGGTGCGGCTCTCTGCTCGGCTCACGCCCTTCTGTGAATTCAGTTCATTAACACTCTCGCCGGGGATAAATGCGCATTGGAAAAGCAACGATCTTCCACTGGAGCAAGTTTTAACACCACACAGTAATATGAGTCAGACTGGACTCCAGATTACACATTCAGGCCCATTAACAACCGCTGAGTCCCACCAGCTGAGACCTCTGCCAGAAATACCATTAACATACCGTTTCACAGCAGAGACAGGCTGTTTGCAGTCATATGTGAGTTATCGGTTACCTTTAAACCAAAAAACATCCCTAACTATCGCCTCGTGTTCTTTACATCTCAGGCCCGCTGCAGCTTGTGCTGTTTTTTTCTGACATTATTGTAATAACTTGAAATGACAGACTACAGTGCACCACAGAAGAGAGTTTGGTTATCGAGTTAGAGGGATTTAAACTGTCAAAACTGGATATACTGGATTACTGTGCAGAGGTGGGCTATAAAGTGTCTTTTTTTGAGATGGTCTTAAAAGTTTTGCTAAAACTCTGCGTAGATGCCCTTTAGCTGTGCCTATAGCTGATAGTGAGGGAATATTTGGGTTCGACAGGAGGATAATGTGTCTGCACTGACTTTCTCTGTTCTCATTAAAAAAAAAAATATCGCTTCACTTTAGGTTTGAACACATTTTAGGTTTGTAAGTTTTTGTCTGCATGTTGGGTTCTTTCTTTGCTTTCATTTGCAGCAGATGTCTAACAACTTTTGCACATGCCTTGGCTTTGCACCTTTACGACTCAAAACTGTAAAATATCTCGGTGCTGTTCAAAGTTGGGCTTCCATTTAAAGGAAAAACGAGTCCGTGATCCGCTTCCTCTGTTTACTCCTAAAACAAGTTACAACCACCACGCTGTCGACATGGGCTTTGTACAAACATAAGTAAATTTGTGGCACTGCCATTTGGGATTCAAAATTGCATTTGTGGCTTTATTACAAATAAAACTGCAGTCTTTTTCAGCTAGTCACTGATGACCCTGACAGCACTTCACTACAAAAACGTCAATAAATTATCAACAAGGTTATGAACCATTTCTGTAAACCTGGGACTGAGGTGACTTGGGCCTTGGACTGTTCAAATGATCAAATATAACCTCAGTTTGATGGGTTGAAAAATGTAATGTTGGTGAAAAAGGACTATTTCAGACTTGAAAAAAGAACAAATGGACCCAACTAAAGGCGCAGTGCTAATAAAGACAGTATTCCTGATCTATTTGAAACTGAGCGTGTGTGTGTGAGTGTGTTCTGCTAGGAAGGAAACATTAAGACCTAAAGAATCCTTGTGGGACTCTGTTTTAAATGCTGCCATCACATTTTGTCTGTCTGCGCCAAAAATCATGCATAGTGGGCTGGCGGCATTGACAATTTGAAGTTTCCTTGTTAAGCGGAAATTATAGAAACACTCAAATTATTCACCAAACAGATTTAGATCCTCCTGCTATCGTTTGCATTTACTGCTGAACCCTGAGATTTGGCATGTGAGGCTCCTATTTTAACACAAGTAAACATACTCCGCAAACACAGGCTGTGTGTAATACTGTATACTCTGCTGTAATTTGTCTGTCACTCATGTTGCTAATTCTGCAGGGACCAAACCAAAATAAGACAATTCTCTAAAAAAACACAGAGTTTCTGAGAGATCCTACAGTCACATTTGGTACCACAATGACTTTCTCTGCAATCTGTGTTAGTGGTTTTTGTCTCGGGTCCAGTGCAGCCACATTTCATGTGTGTTTGAAGCCTAAAGTCTCTGCTTAGGTTGCAGTTTTAAATCATCTCTGCCCAACTGGGAGGCAAAAGCTGGTGGTGGTGGCGTCGCTGCTGCATCCAATGTAAACACTTTTGCAGTGGGTGTTGCTCATTTGAATTCTGGTGTAAGCGAAGCAGGGTAACCCGCGAGAAGGGCTGCGCTCATGTAAAACAGCATCGAAGCACAGTTATGTGCGCTGCCAATAAGAAAGAGAGAGACAACACTCCTGAACTGAATTCATAGACATGATGAGTTCGAGATCAGACCTCTCCTTCCACTAAAGAGTTAAACAAACACGCACAGGTGATGTGTTTTCAATATAATCCCAAAGCGTTAATATATAGCCAAGCTAAAATGTAATGAAGCACACAGCTAAAACCATGTAATCCAATAAAACATAGCATCTGTTATAAGATAAAGATTAAATAATTATTATTTGATCGTGAGAAATTACCTTCCTTAATCATAGTTTTAATACAATAAAAATAAATAAAAATCATTGAGGAGTGACCTCTCTAGGCTGTTAAAGTGAGAGAAATAAAATACTGTAAAAACAGGAATTGAATAAGTGGTCATTTAGAAAGGCACTCATCTGCTAAAAGCCTCGAAATCAGTGTGTGTCTGTGTGTGTGTACGCTTGTATTTCTATACTTGTGAGGATTAAGGTCCTCGCACTGATAGAGTGAGCAGGAGAAATTTCAGGTACAAGCTGCAGGCCCTCATTTCTTGTATTTACAGAGACAATTCGGGGTTAAGGCTAAAGTTCAGTTTAAAGTTTCAAACTTGGTTTAATTAGGGAATGAAATAGAGGTCCTCACAAGTGTAGAAATACAAACTTGTGTGTGTCTTTGCTGTACGTTTACTTCATTTCCATATTTGGAAAGGCGAGCACAGTGCATGCACAGTGTTGTGTAGTAGTAGTTGTCATAGTAGTACTGAATGACATCACCATTGATGTTTACAATTACCGACCTTTAAAGAGAGTAAAAAAAAAACAAACATAAAAACAACCAGACACCCCCCATCATCGTTTCTGTTTCAGTCCAGTCTGTCCTCCTGGTTTTTCTGTCTGAGTGTCTGAGGTGGGGGCATCCACCAGTCAAGACCCCACCAACACCTCCATTATGTGGTCCAGTTCTGTCAGATCTATTTTAAAAGGCTGATTGGCTGAAACCTGGGGGGCGGGGCCGCTGTACGGCGACGACAGCGATTTGAGGAGGTCGTCTGCCGTCACTACTGATGACAGTTTGGTGAGGCTGCCGCCTGCCGTCACACTCGCAGCCCCTGCTGTGGTACAGGGGTCAAAGTCATACATGGACGTGTCGATGTCGGCGAACAGGACATCGTCCAGTGCCAAGTCTGAGAGGAACCCCGTTGGTGAGGAAGAGGAGGGAGGGGATGAGGGAGAGGAAGAGCTGTCCACCAGGCCACCGGGGGGCAGTGTGGGGAGAGTGTCCATCGGCCGGAGCTCCACACAGCGGCTTTCTGCTAGCAAGACGCCAGCTGCCTCTGGTTTAGCACCCATGGTCCTGCAGTCTTTGAGTGAGCCCGTGTGTGTGGGGGAGAGGGGTGTCAGGTGGGAGGGCTGGGTGAGTGGCGTGGGAGCTGGGGAGGTAGTCACGGTCGTAGTATTAGCTGCTGCTGTCCTTGCTATGGCTGTGGGAGGGTCCAACTCCATGTCACTCAGAGCAGAGGGGAAGCTGTCATTGGACGTGGCGGGCACAGGGACCCTGGAGGGCGCCTGGCTCAGAAGCGCCGAGGGTAACGGGGGAGGCTGTGCTGGGGGAGGCGACAGAGGAGGAGTGGGAGGGGATGGAGCACAAAAGGCTGAGTCTCCGCTGTCCTCCTCCAGTAAAGAGGCCGGGGTGAGGCAGGCTTCCAGAGGGGCGGGGCAGACCTCCGCCCGGCTGAGGCAGCCCTGGGACGCCTGGGAGCTTGGAGGCACCATCGGGTGGGGTGAAGGCGGAGGAGCAATGACGGGCATCAGCAGCGCAGAGGGCTGGGATATCTGTGCTGTCGCTGACAAAACACCGAAGGAGGGCGGCGCCTCGCGGAAGCCCTCGTCCATTGGGTCGTCGGGCGGCGGCGAGGGCGGGAAGAGCAGCGGCCGCAGCGAGCCCTCCTGCTTGAGTTCGTCCTGGATGCGTCTCAGCATGTTGTTGATGAGGACCCGGCGCTCCAGGCTGGGCTCGCCGAGCGGCCGCTGGCTGTACAGCTTCATCAGGGAGATGTTGAAGATGGTCTGTCGCTGCAGGGTGTACGACACCTTAGACAGACCCTCCGGACAGAGGCCTAGTCCCCCTCCCGCCAGCGACGCCTCCAGCGTTTTGCCTTCCAGCCCCTCTTCATCCTCGTCCAGCTTCCGCTTCGCACCTTTACCGAACATAAATCTGGAAATCAGAAGAGAGATGACACAAGTTTAGAAGAGAGTTAAAAAAAAAAAAGGTACAAAATGTGTTTTAAAATATCCGTCAGTTTTGAGTCAAGTTCATAAATTTGGTCATAGTATCCGCAGATAGTGTCTCTGTTTAAAAAAGCTCAAACCTGAACTAACTGGACATATGTTTGAAATGGAGTATGACCATAGATTGTATATACCAGTGGTTCTCAAGTCCAGTCCTCGTGCCCCCCCGTCCTGCATGTTTTGGATGTTTCCCTGCTCCAACACACCTGATTCAAATGATCAGCTCGTTATCAAGCTCTGGAATGTCTTAATAACGAGCTGATCATTTGAATCAGGTGTGTTGGTGCAGGGAGGCGGGATTTATGACCTATACTGCAGCCTGTCAACAGAGGGTGCTGTTCTCGGAGAGGCTTCACCCAGCGAGGATGCAGACAGCGTCCATTCTATATACAGTATTTGAGTATGACCTATACGCGTCTCACTCACTGGACTTATTTTCATATTGTTAATGAGTTGTGCTTCTCTTGTCAAAAAAAGCTCAAATGCTGAAGGAAAATCTGCAAATTAGTCAAGGCGACGGGCAGTTTCTCTCAAAAATATCACAGCTGGAATCAGACTGTAGTTCAGGTTGATGTTTTGTGAGGCAAACAACTGCAAACTTTCAAATTTTGATGCAAATTCAGACAAAAAAATCAGCAAATCTGGACTTTTTAAAGTTGATACAGGCAGAAGTTTTGTATCATTGTGCAACACATTTTTGCTGTCAAGTGACTCATCAAAAAGTCCTCGTCTTCTTTTTTTTTATGTCAATAATCATTGATTTAGCCCTGGCTTGCCTCAGAGTTACAATTGCATAACCTCATGTTGAAATGAAATGGTTTCGCTGCACTTGGGCCAGTCCTGAAGATTAAATGTACCCTCTGTGGGTGTATGAACAAACACTGAAAGGTGATGGTTGGAATATTGTGAAAATTTGATCATTGTCAGTGATCAGAAGTCATTATTTTTCTCAAGTTTGTATATTTTGAAAAGTTCGTCTTGTTTCGGTGTCTTTTAGTTAGGAAACCAGCTGAAATCCTCTGATACCACACCTGCTCTTTGGGGACTTCTGCGTGATGTTTCAGATTCAGTAACGCCGCTGCAGGTTGTCAGCTTCAGATTATCCCTGTCATATCTCATCTCACCTTAAAGAAACACTGATACACTCGGCGGCGAAGTTTACAGATTGAGAGCCTGCAGCTTAACCGCGGTGATTCAAGAAGCTGCTTAAACGCAACAAGCTTACCGCAACAGGGGATTTAAAAAAACACACATTGAAACCAGGAGCAGCTGCAGTGGGAGCCTCACCGCTGCACACTGTAGCCCAGCAGCACTATCACACTCACACAGACACACACGCACACACACATACAAAGTTATGTAATAGCAGTGTTCCCTGCTGTAGCACAGGATCATAGGCCAGATTCAAAGCCCAACCCCCCTCCCGCCTCCCTCCCTCCTCCCTGCCTCCTCCCTGTCTTCGGCTTTAGCATTGGAACAGCACATTGAATTACTTATACCACTTTAAGACTGCATGCGTGTTTAACCCGTGTTGGGCTCATTCATACTGAGCAGCTGTCACCCTGCGTCTCACTGTTGTCAGAGGAGCCTCCAGGATGATGTGAAGCTTTGAACACCTCTTTGATAATACGCAGAAATAACAGAATATTTGAACAGGTAAAGCTCATATCTCAACCTCACTCAGGTCTCTCTCTCTCTCTTTTGGTCTTTTTGTTGACCGGCTTCATTTGGGAGCACATTGGCTTTAGCGTCTTGCTACAAACCTGAACAAATCTCAGCGTTCTCAGTCTTTTTGATTTGGTCCGACATTACAACTCTGTGCATGAGCATTTCAGGCTATTTCTGCATTTGCGACTACGGTGAACCTGCAAAGATTTACGCAAGAATTAATCAGGATTCACAAAAGAAAGCTGGCATCATCATCATCCTGTGCTTTCTTTGCAACACGAGTGTCAGATCTCTGCAGACAATGGACCATAAAGTTAGAAAGGAAGCACAAAGAGCCATGGTAACCGAGTCATGTTCTTTTTCTGCATCCTATATTTTAAAACCATCAAAAGAAATCTGTTGCTGTAATCAAAGTTTCTAACGGAGGTGTTATCAGAGCTACAGATGAAGAAAGAGTTTGATATGAAAGAGGGAGTAACAAAGAGGGAAAATAAGTATGAAAGAAAACAGGCATTGCTGCAGTGTTTTTGACTCTAATCCAGGCTGACAGGCTCATGCAGCCAGTCGCTGTCGACACACACATACACACACTCGCTCACTGCGCATGCGTCTCCTCACACACACACACACACACAGCTCCACACGCACACACACACACAGGAAGTGTGAGCTGCAGGCCCAGTCACCACGACTGGTTGGTTGCCATGACAAACAGAGTCAGCTGGGAATTCACCCAAAGAGATGACAAAGAATGGGATGGGGGAGATCGGGAGAAGGAGGAGGAGGATGAGGAGGAAGAGGGAGGGTAGGGTGGAGTGGGGGGGGCAGGAAGGAAGAGGAGGAAGACTGGGAGGTGGAGGAAGTAGAGGAGTAGGGTGAGAGATCGGTCTGGGAAAGGTAGGTGGGGAATGAGCTTCCTCCTCTCCCTTGACTCAGGGGACTGCTGAGGAGTCTGAGCAAAGAACTAAACCATGATGTCTCCTTTACCTCCACACTAAAGCTGCAGTTTTTTTCACAATATCTTACTAATGATCAATTACTTAAATAATCAATTAAACTCATGAAGCCAACAATTATTCCATGACATCTTTTACTTTCAGCCGTTGAAATGAACTCAAAATCTGCTTCTAAAAATCTGGATTTAAGCTAAATTTATGTCTTAGTTTTAATCATCAGTAGTTTTAATGTAAGAGAGATAGATTTGCTTTGATTCATAATATGCTCAGAGTTTGAAGTGGAGGGGATAAAAATGTAAATGAGAGAAAGTTCACTCTGCAGGGGGGGCTAACTTTGGACTGTTGAGCTTAATGTCTCAGCCAAAACATGTCCCAAATGCCAACTCTTATTAACATACTCCAATGATAAAATTATACTCAACAAATGAATGAACATTTTAATGTTTTATCTAGTTACATTACCTAGCCCTCATCAATCTGTTTAGATACATTAACTGTAATTGGTCAACCATTTCTTATGATAAACAATTGATTTTGTCAGCAAGTCCTTCTGTCATTGACTTAAGTAGGCAATGTTGACAAATCATCTTTATGAAGCACTGTAAAGAGTTTATAAATGTTGAATATCTGTTGGTTCCCTTAAGCAGGTTATCAGTGTTTGGGTAGTACCAGCACTACAAACAGTGTGTCGGTGTGATGGTACTGTCAGTGTTTTCTGGATCAAATAGCTGTTTTTATTGATCAAACAAAGCTGAAGTTCGGTCAAAGTCTAAAATCCAACCACTCAGAGACAGTATAACCACTGGACCAGCTGTGTTTTCTGATAGTTAACTACACTGTGTGTGGGGGCACGTTATTTCCATCCACCTGTGATGAGGAAATATGTAGAGGCATTTACAGTCAAAACATGTCAGCGTCTTTATTACAAGCAAATTAAACTGAGTGTGCTTACGCCAAGTAAACCAGTTGTTCAACTCATTGACTGAGTATTATGTATGGAAGTTTATTTTCTGTCACCACCAAAGTAATTTATCTAAGAAAAATGTGGATGTGACTCATAAATTTAGTAGTGCTGTCAATTAACATACCAAAGCTGGACTGAAATTTGACTAAACTTGTTCAGCTTTGATTAAGAAACAAGTTCTGCTACTACATTTCTCTGTTAGGAAGTTTAACTGTACTGAAGCCTGATTTACTGAGAAGAAACTTGAAGTATAGTCATTACATCAAGTATAATGAATGTTTTTTAAGTCATCACACTGGGAAGAAATCCATTCTGCTCATGAGCCGAGCAAACCTGAGCTAACTTTTCTGGCCTTGGATCCAGTCTATGCTAAAACTCAAGGACTGAGATCAAAGTTAAAGGAAACAAGACTAAGTTGTAAAGAACAAGGCTAACCATTTTTTTCACAGTTTCTTTCACCACAGGAGAGGTGATGCTGTTTATGGGTGATGTCAGAAAAGGTATGGTTTGACTTAGGGGTTAAGGCGTATGCTCCATGAACGACAGCTACAGGACTGGTACCAGTGGTTTCCAGTTCAACCCCTGGAGGTGACCCTTAGCTGCTAGACTTCTGCTCTCTGCTGACCACGTTTGCTGTTTCTCTTCAGCTGTTCTGTCTAAATGAGGCATTAAAGCCCCCCAGGAATGACTTTAAGGTAGCATTAGTTTGATTTTGTTTTGATTTATTTGATTGATCAAAAATAAGTGATCGTGATGTTTTGTGAAATAGGAAGAAGTTGGGAAGTTAAAGCTAACTGAAACTGTTTCAGGAGCTGATTGAAAAAGGAGGTTCTGCTCATGGTTTAGTGTCTGTTTGTAAAAGAAGTGGCTGATCAGGGTGTAGCAAGAATGAATCAACCCCAAAAGCTACTGAAAGGAGAAGACAAACCCATATAACTGGATTTTCAGAGGGTGAAAATGGGTTCTTGAGACTCATTTTGGTGTCAAAAAGAAATAAAATCCAGTTCCTGCATCTAGATATTTGTGGTTTGATGCCGTTCAGCGTTGGTGTGTCGCTGCAGCTGCTTCAGGAGCTTCAAGGAAAACAGCGACCAGGAAAAATCAGGCAGAGACGGAGTCAAAGAGAGCAGCCGAGTTAGTTTCAAAGCAGTTTGTGATTGAGAGCTGAAGCAGCTGCGCATGTCTGACTCACTGACTCATAGCAGGGTGTTTAGACGCTCACACACACTCATACAGATACGCAGACACACACACACACACGGTGCAGGGCTGACATACCAGAGGTGCCCCACCCCTTACATTCCTCTTCATTATCCTCCTCTTCCCTTTTCCTTCTCCTCTAACCTCCTCTGTTCTTAACTCACTTTTTTTTTTTTTACCATTTCTTCATCTCTACCCCCCCACCCCCCCACTCACTGTCAAAGTTCACAGACCCAGAGCCATCTGACACCCTGTGAGCCGAGTTTCGATATGAACACAGCAGAAGAAGACAAACAGCTCATAAATGAGAGGAGCAGATAAAGAGCAGCAGTGGAAGAGCACTGCTCTTCAAAATGGAGCCCAAGTCTTTACTCAAGGTCACAGTGACTGAACACTTTGCTCTCAGCTGACGCCAAAGACCTGCTAAAAACTACTTTTGATAAAACATTTATCATGAGGCATAGTAGACCTGTGCGGGGTAAAAGAAACCAGTTGAAATGAGGAATAAACTAAACTAATCTGAAGGTCAGAACTGTTACTGATATTTCTGAACTAGAGTTCGTATCACTTCTTCTTCTTTGGTGATATTCCTGTTAAAATAGAAACTTATTTTTTAGAAAGGTCTTAATAGCTTTTACTATATGGCTGTGTTGAATACTTAACTCTTATTGGTCATTATAGCAAAATTTCGTTGCAGTGTCTGTTATCTTTTAATAGCAGACTGTTGCTATGGAGAGCAGACTGTTGCTAAGGATGCAGCTCCAATCACTGACTCTTAAGGAATGTCTGTAATCATATCAATGTACAGAAAAAATCCTATTCATTTCAAACAGTTCATTTTATTTAGTACAGTACTTTTTAGTACCTCAAAATTGTTTCGATGACTAGCTAATGTGATGCATAAATAGACATCAACAAAAAAAAAAAATAGCACAAAGTATCCATCTATAAAAATAACAATTGTGCTTGTGTAAGTGTTTCTCTTGTCTTGTTGCATCTGGGATTTTCAAACATGACTAGGCAGGAATGGCTGTATTGCCAGTGTTAGCTGTGTTCTGATGTTAGCTGATGGGCTTTTAAATACTTAACTACGATCTCTCTCTCTGGATTTTCATTGTCTGTTGGCTCCATATGGGACCTTTGAAATGACCACTTTTCCTCAGATTATCAAACTCTATGCAACTAACAACACAGAACGATTATAACAGAAAACAGTTTTGCTCTGTAAGGGTCATGACTTTGTTCGTTGCAATTGTAGTGTTAGTGATTATTTTCTGATTACGAGTTCAATTAAGTATCATTGTTACTAGTGGGGCCAGCTGACTGTTAAGCAGGCTTGATGTACCTTGTTTTTCCCAGATCAATTCACCTCCGTTTATTTCTCAATTAGCTAAAAGACAAAGTCAGCATTTCTAATACGGTGACTTCTTTCTTTGGGCTTCACAATACCTCCTAAATACTGGCAGTGACCTCACTGAGACTTCATCCATGCTGTAAAAGGAATACAGAATCACTTAAAATCCACTAGACATTAAGAACTGGTTGAGATTTTTTGTTTTTTTTTGACTCAAACATGAATAAAAAAACACACCAAGATAAAAATCTTCCTGTGCCTACTTAAGTAATTTTTGCTGATTCATTTCTTGAAATGTTAAAAACACCCAAAATCCCTGAAATCTGTATAGCCTAGAAGTTAATGAGATTATGCTTCAAGTATTGTGGATCATATTGTAGGACAGGCCAGAGAGATTAAATATGATGCTTTTAAAACATAACATTGTAATATAATCAAAGACAAAAGAGGAAGATGCAGAGTCCTTAGATAACTTCATAATAAGAACAAACACTTCAGCTTTTCCGTTTTTGTTTCTTTTTTCTGTTTTAACGTGATTTTGCAGACATTAACTTCCCACGGCCCACTGCTGGAAAAGCTTTTAACAGGGAAAACATGAGGACAATCTTAAATTCTAGTATAAGAAAATAAGCATAAAGCATACAGTTAGATAAATTACATTTAAAGTTTCAGGATTCAGAACAGTACACATGGAAATCAAAGTTAAATCAAAGGATGTGCATTAATTTGAGTTAAAATGTGAGTATTTTTTAATGTATCACTAAATATAAGTGTAAAACATTTAAAATAGATTTGTATACATTTATAAGAGAAGTCAGGTGTGTGTGCATCCTTTAGAGTGTGTGTCAGCCTGCAAACATACGTCAGACCATGTGGGCCGAACATATCATTCCAGGAGCTAGCTGTAGTGTGTGTGTAGTGTGCAGCAGTGCAGTCTTAGTGGATGGACTCTGCAGTGATATTATGATCCTGTAACCGGATACGCTGGTTTCCATGCCTGAGCTGCACATCCACCCCTCCCCCTCACCTCTACACCGGGCTATTTCAGGTTCTCTGGATGCACAAAGTGTGGACACAGACTGATCTCTGCGCCGCTGCAGGTACTTGAGTACAGCACTCTGTTGTTTGCGTATTCAGTGCAGCAATGGCATACATGTGCATGAAGACAGCGCACTCACAGATCTCAGTCATGACTGAGCTTCAACTGTTCCGCCTCCTCGCTGTAATGCATCCCGAGCTGCACACGAGGACGACACTGTTCAGCTCTCTGCTCTGTGTGTGTGTGTGTGAATGTGTGTGTCTTTCTTTCTCTTTCTCTCTCTCTCTCTCCTCTTTCTCTCACACACACAATGAAGAGGTAGTAAACACATTCCAGACGAAACCCAGAGGAAGAGATAATGCGTTGTAGTGCTCGCCTGACCAGACGCACAACACTCAATAGCAGCTACACTTTCACACACAACTTAAGATTCAGTTACACCACGACGATACTACTACTACTACTATTACCACTGCTACCATTACCCCTACTACTACTACTACTTCTGCTGCTAAGACTGCTTCAGGAAGCCCTCTGAGCTCTTATTCTATACCCTTGATGTCAAGTATCGGACTCTTGTCTTAATTTAGTCTTTGACAGCGCTAGTTTACGAGTTGAACATTAATAACCTTACTAAATTACAAGTAGACAGCAGAGGCTCTGTCACAGAAAGGGCCAAAATAACCACAACTTATGTCATACTAATTGGGATCTTTTAGCAAGTGGTAGTTAACTAGTAAGGGTAAAATTACTTCACTGGTGACCACAGCTGTAAATTAAGAGGGTATTTGTGAGGATCTAGCTAGGATCTTTAACCCTTACTACTTTGTAATTGAACTTTTAAGATTGTAAAAACCACGTTCAGCACTGACTTGACTTTTAGTGGTTATTTTCTTCATACCCTCATCAACAAGTAAGGCCAGTAACACCTTCACTCATGTTACTAATGGATATTACAGCTCTCCATCGTTAAACATCAAAAGCCTTATTATTTAAAGCTACAGTAGGCAACATTAGTCAATTAAAATTTTGGTTAAATTAAAACACTTGGATTATTGCATACCACAAAAAACACTAAGTTAAAATGTTCCTTTAAATCAGTGAGTGTCAGACCTTATGTGTGTGTGTGTGTGTGTGTGTGTGAGAGAGAGCATAACTTTTTCAAAAACACTTCTCAGGTCTGACTCAAACAACCAATCATAGTTAGTCTGTCTTTTATGAGCCAATCACAGCTACTCTATAAGGGGAATATGTTTGGGTTACTTGGCAACAGTCAAGTTTCAGACTACCATCATCTGGTTTCAATGTGACTATGATGGCAGCTCTCTCTCTCTCTCTCTCACTCTCTCTCTCTTCTTGCCTGGTGATGCTACAAGCACAATAGCTTAACATCATACAACAGGTGATTTTTTTTACATATTTGAATGATTATTGATCGGTACATTTATCAGTATTTCTGTCCTGAGTCTGACATAACCAGCTAAATGTAACAAACAGGTTACCAGGACAACAGACAGCATGCATCCTATACTGTCTGTGTTGCTAAATGCTGCTCTAACTTCTGTTGTCAAAATCTACCTCACTAGTCCAACCAGTAACATGTTTGCACCTGCACTAGTGGCTTTTTTGGATCCTCACTACTTTACGTTTTAAGTCAAACAAACCTCTACAAGTGTAACTGGTGCATATTTGTGCTTTTAATTGTGTGCTGGTTAACACTTTAAGTCTGATCAGTTAATTAGTGTGGTCAAAATGTCTCACTTAAAAACTAGTGGATATTTTGTCCCTTACAGTGTTAGAGCTTTTGTTGTCTACTTGTTACCTAATTAGATCATCTGTATAAAACTAATGAATCAGTGCTTTCAAAGGCTCGTCTGAGGAAACTGAATAAATGCTCTAAGGGCTTTCCATACACTGCTGCTGAAGTTATTTCTGATGCCTGCTGCTGCATTTGACTTTACCTACTCCATCTTTACTCTTCCAATAAATCCATACAGAGTGTAAGACATTGAGTTTCACATGATCATCAGTGTTTCCGGGAAATTTCCCCACTTAAAAGTTCACCTCCCTCTTTTGCACAGGCCTGCAATAAAACAGACAGATAACCTCAATGAGGAAAACACAGTGTGTGTGGATTTCCCCAAACAGCTGCTCTGGCAGGGTAGAGGGACTATCTGTGCTAGTCACACCTGGAGATACAGCGCACTAATGCAAAACTTTTCTCTGTTTTTGTATGCATGGCCATAAAAGTAAACCATGGTGACTGACTACAGTATTAAAATCATGCCAGTTATACAACACAATCATGTACAAAACGGTCAGCTTCTGAATAAAAACAGTGTTCAGGGCTTTTTCAGGTGTGCATGTTGATCTAAAAAATTACACTTCTTTGTTGTTTCATTTGTTACAGAAACTCAATGCAGCCTAAATTAGTATTTAGACCACCATGATGCAATTCAATAGCTTTCTCATTGCTTCTTCTCTCTGACTGTGCAACCGACAGGTTACGCAACCACAGAAATAGCTATTACTATTTTTTAAACCTGAGGAAGATTTAAAAAGGTAGTCTAAAAAAAATCAACTGCCAAATGGGTGCCGGTTTGAAAGGGTTTAAGGTCATGAAGTTGCATCAGTAATCATTTTGCAGCCAACTTTTTATTGAAAAAATACATCCAAGAGTTATCGCATTTGCTAGCTAATTTAATTTCCTACATATCCTAAAACAGATAAGAGTTTATCATGCTATAAAACACCTTTATTTCTAAATGATGTTGGCAGCATTTCTGTAGAAAGAACCGAACAATATGTGCATGCCGCCAAACGTGTGCGTTTGTGTTTGTGTGAGTGTGTTTTCCCTCGCAGTGATCATAAATGCTCACATGACAGAGGTCAGCTGGGTATCAGACAGGGAATTCACTACCATCTCTTACGTAATGACGGACCTGGTTACAAAACAGTCCAGCTCTGACCGTGCAACATGCAGCATCGCATTAATAAAGAGAGAGTCCAACGTGTGAGTGAGTCTGCATGATTTAAAAGAAAATGCTTTAAGTGGCTGAAAAATGTTTAAGTTTAATCTCAAGTTTGGCAAAGGCTTTATGCTGTGCTGTACTGTTTACTTTAAAGATAAGTCATAATATTTGATTTTCTAATTGCTGCTAATTATATCTAGAGTTAATGTAAGTAAGACCTCAGTTATTAGAGGTAGATTAGGATGATTAAGGTTACGGGCAGTTTGAAGGTGGAAGGTTGAGAGCAGAGTACAAAGGTCAGGGCCAAAGCAACAGCATTACTGACATGAAAACATGTCCCTCTGACTCATGCTGAAACTGAAATCAGTTGTCCTTTCATTAGGTTACAAACAGTTTTGTGTTAGCTTGGTATTCCTGAAGTGAAGACAAACCTCATTGACAGAATTAGGCCACACAAAAATGAAAAACAGCTCTCAGGCTAAAGCATAGAGTTTTAACTGCAACACAAGCTAGAGCAAAATGAAATGCTACCATTAAGGGAAGCTGTCCATAAAGCTTTTATCTGAAGGTAGAAATTACAGCCACTAAGTGTGAATTAACCAAGAACTAAAGCTGTGAACAGAGCATAAAATAATGACAATGAATGATGAAATCTTACCCGTGTGTCCATAAAGGATAATCTCCATATTTTACAATCTAGGTCCTGTTGAGTTCATGTATTATGAGATCTAAATGACTAAAAGGTAATGGTGCGTTAAAGTTGCCTCAGAAGTCAGATGTCCGAGCTGGGAATGACGTCACACCAGAGTTACCAGCGTTTTATTTACCAAGTTGGAAAAAAAGGAAAATAAGAGGCAGAAACAAGATGGCTATATCTACGAAAGTTATTTTAGCGCTTGCGTTGTCCTTGCTTATATTCAGACAAGACAAACACTAAAATAACTTTCGTAGATGTAGCCATCTTGTTTCCGCCTCCGATTTCGGTTTCTTTCGACTTACGCTGGTAACTCGGCGTGACGTAATTCCCAGCTCAGAATTCTTCTGCGGTAACTCGAACACACCAAAATTTTGTAAATCTAGCCATCTTGTTCCTGCCTCCGATTTCGGTTTCTTGTGACTTACGCTGGTAACTCGGCGTGACGTAATTCCCTGCTCGGAATTCTGACTTCTGCGGTAACTCTAACACATCAAAAGTCACTAGGTTAGGGACTGTACCACTAGAAAGTAAGACCCTTTTCAACCAGAAAAGGTATTTAGCAGCATGTAGCAGAACAGGATGCTAGAAATGCTTTTGTCGACTTGAAATGACCTGATTATATTTGCATTTAAGTGGTCCACTTTCATTGAGGCCACCATCTTGCACAATCTTGCAATAGTAGCACAGAACAGACAAACATGTTTTTGTATGGGGTGAGTGGTTACCTAAAATGCACTGAAGATGAGGATGAAGAAGAATAAAGTGATTGTTTGATGGTGAAAACCTGACAAATGAAGGATGATACTTATCAAGTCTCACAGAAGCTTCTTGTCATCTAAGGCCACACTTACTTCACAGCTGTATTTATGCTAAATATTCCCATCTACATGAGTGGCTCTAACAAAAATGTCATTTTAACCAGCAGAACACAGACGTTGCTGGTCTAACTCTACCTGTTAGACTAACTTGCTCATCTCAAGGTAAGAAAACACTGAGAAAACAGTCCAATTTGAGCAAATGAACACAGCTCAATTTGGTTGGCAGGGTTAACATTAGCAGAGCTAGCATCACCAGCCTTTAGTCTTGAATGCAGGTTGATGTCCCATTGCATCCAGTTAAGCAGTTGTATAATTTAACCAGGCACATCTTTTATACAACTTTCTCGATTTTCCAGATCACACTACTTCCAACCTATGCCCATATGTCACCTGTGCATGTTCATGTCTAGCTTGTAAATCATCATATTAGCGTACCTACATAGCTGCTCAGTGGAACTACAGCCACAGGTAGATGTGGATGTCCACACTACAAATCTGACAACATATGACCAGCATTTCAGGCTTACATTAATACAAATACCAACAGTTTAAAAAACTGATTTAATTGTCCAGCCAACTTAACATGAACACCAATGGGAAAAACTTCCGTTATGGTTTATGAATGCTGTTTTTGATTCTAAAAACTGCATTTTACTCACAATAACTTTGATTAAGCAAACTTTGACAGGATGCTTTGTAAACAGAGGATAACGTTGCAGTCGCTACATTCACTTTTAAAGCTGAAAATTAAGGCAAACTACAGATGAAGTTACTAAACTTTTATACCTACAAGACTCTAAAAAGACAAGCCTGAAATTACAGATACAAGAATGTCCTATAAATATTTCACTCTCTGAAATATAAATTAAAGATATATTCCACTGTTTTTATATTAAAAAAAGACAACATACAAGTTTTAAAGTGAGTGATCATGACACACACTTTACTATAAGTGAGTATTCATGCAAGCCTCATTTCTTGTCATTAGTGTGTCTACACAAACTGACTCACTCTTTGACACATACACACACAGACACACAGACACACACACGCGGGCACATACACTTAAGTCTATAAATAAAAGGCAGAGGAAGAGAGCAGATTTAGGTCAGCAGACGTGTCTACATGGGCGCTGCACTCTTTCCACTGTTAAAAACACAGCGTGACACTTCCACTGACGAAACCTCAGAGGCTGCAGGGATCCACATCATCCATACGTCTGGTCACTGGATGTACAGTAGCATGCAGCATATTACTGCAGTATTGGTCTTATTACTGCAGCGTGCACTGTAACACAGCAGTATGGGCCTCATTTCCACAGTGAACACCTTGTTACAGCAGCAGCGGCTTCAGTGCTGCAAGTGTCATCATTTTTACTGCAGGCAGCACCCCTATTACTTAAGTATAATCCTTGTGAATGCAGTATAACTGTGCTTGAAGCCTCACTGCTGCACTGTGATCCTTATTACTATTACTACACGGAGGTTTTCAGCTTTTAAATGTATGCAATGAGTGTTCCCTGCTGCGTATAAGTTGGCTGATCAAACACAGCTTGTTACAGCGAGTCCAAACCTTAAAGGTTGACAATGCAAGCTTGTAAGTGTCCACTTTTCCATTCTGCCTTTTGCATTTTCCTATTTAAACCATCCAAAAATATCTCACAGTACTAATGCTAAAGATTATTATGTCATTTGTTCTTCTATAATTCAATATTGAAGCACAGAATTAAACAAAAACAGCAATCTGGAGAAATCTGCTTGTATAACAAAGTGCCAATGCTCAAGGCAGACTGTTAGTTTATTCTACATTAAGAGTTTTGCAGCTATAAAGGCAATCATACTTAAAGCAATGTATATTCTATAGGAGTTGTTCTAATATCTGAAACTGTGACATCTTCAACATGGTCTCTGGGCTCTAGCAGGAGTCTGGGGACCTCCTGAGGGGCTGCCCCACTCAGTAAAACTAGGCTTCCCTCCCCTCACTGTGGTTATCTGTTCATGGATGGTAAAGTTGGTTGTATAACTCTGCATCGCGTCGTCAGGCTGCTCTTCAGCTGAAGCTCAGCTCTGATCAAACAGACCTGTGTGGTCTGGTGTGCGAGTCTGTGTTGTGGGTGCTCGTCCAGACAGAGTATGGAGGCTCTGGGGTGACCCGCGTGTGGCTCTTAGGTCACAACACTGGAGGAGCGACAGAGTAAGAAGGAGGTGCTGACTGTCATTATAAGAGCAGACTGCTGTGGTGCGCGTTACGAAACAGAGGCCCCTCCACTCGCCACAACAGAGAGACTGACTGAGACAAACACTGGAGACCAGATCACACAGATTACACACACATTTCAGGACTTCACTGTCGGGTTACAGACGTCAATACTGACTGAATTAAAGAATAGGATTAGTTATTACAAATGGCTCTTATGTAAATTTGACATCTGTGTTTCCTGTGTGCTGCTGTTGAAGAGCATATCTGCTCTTGAGCTTGGCAATAACACTTCTTCTAATGCTGTAGACCTCTGATTCATAAATATTCTGTGTTAATAACCAGTCAAAAATACAGGCATTTACCTTTTCTGGACCTAATGCAGGCATTTAATTATTTCTTTGTTTTGACAGTACAAAAAAGTAGTATTTTGATGTTGGTGTTACTTAAACTGCAATGAATGGGTGTGCATTACACTGTTCTAGATACACAACAAAAGCAAATATTCTGGCTCATTTTCTCTGTTTTATGCACAAGTTGATGCATTTCTTTAAACTACAGCATTTTTCTATAAATTTGCCTTTAAAAAGAAAATATATTGCCCTCCTTACGCAAATAACAAAATAACAATATAACATTGTGCTGACTTGTGTGATATCACAGTTACCCTGCCTTGCAAAATGTCCCTAAAATTTGACCCACCACGTCAGTCCAACAGAAATGGGCCTTTAAAAAACACACTTTAACACCTTAATCTGACCAAATCACATGAAGTTAAAATTTTGCAGTTCACCAATTTTTCCCTTGCATGTATAGACCTTAATAGAACCTGAACTCGCCAAAAGAGAAACAGTACAAATGCGAAGAAGGTTTGAAGAAGAAAAAGAGGAACACAAAAAGGATGTTTAAAGCTGACCTTGTTTTCAATGTTCAACCAGTTAGACTCTTGTTGTTCATCGATTGTTTTAGCCAATGACATAAAAGGTCAACGTGGGGACAGTCCAATAGTACCTATGATACCTATAATAGTCATGATGGTGGAAAACTTTTTTTCAGTGCACCTGTTTTGTCCGGCGCTTTCTGTTTGACAAGCATTTTACATTATCCTCTTAATCGGTTGGAGCAATGTTTTGTGTGAGATTGTTGTTTAGCCACAATCATAAAGTGGCTATATCACAATATTATCATCATGATAAGCAATATTTTACATATTATAGCAAACTGAATATCTAATCAGGAGTCATATCTCATATCATCCCATTTTCTGAGTTACCCTTCATAATTTACAATAAAGGGAGATAGTTTGATATTGCTATTGTGACGTGTATCCTAACCCTAGATTATTTGGATACAATCGGATTATACTATCATCATGATCCGTAACATTTAAGATATTACAGCCAAATGAGTATCATATCATGGGTCATACCTCATATGATCCCATTTTCTGAGTTAGACTTCATAAGTTACAATGAAAAGAGATAGTTCGATATTGAAATCGTGACGTGTATCGTAACCCTAGATTATCGGGATACAGCCACGATTAACGACACATCTGTTCAACTACGTAGTAACCAAGTCATTATACAGGCCAGAGTTTTACTTGCCAAAGCACTTAAAGTTCAAGTCATTCAGAATGACTCATAAATACAGTTAAAATTCACAAAAGCAGTGAGTTATTGTTCATTTTTGAAGCCATTTCTCGTGGACGTCTTCTCTAGTAGGTGAGGGTATTTTGAGTAAAAGGAAAGAAAAAGTTTATCAGACTTTCCTCCGTGGTGATAAAGTGGAAAGTGTCGGCGCTGCCTCGGTTGTGCAAACTGGAGGAGTTTTCGGCGTACACAGATAAACAGGGTCACTCAAAGTGTGCTGACCGACGAAACCCTACAAAACTTTATCGGGCCAGACCCCCACAACAGCCCACAACACTAATACTGAAACACCTCCAGCCTCCGCCGTGTCTATTATTCATTAGAAATACGTTACACTGCCTTAGCGACACCAACATGCTCGGCGTGTTTCCGGCGACTTCAAGACTTGTTTAATTATAAAACAAGAAGTGTCCTACCACATCCAGGTCCGCCGGGCTTCGAAAGAGAAACATGGAGGGATTTAAAGAGTCCTGTCGGCTAACAGAAGAACAGACCGTCCTCGCTCCCGGAGACTCTGACACACAATGGCGCTGATAGGAGGAGAAAACTGCCTCCGCGCACAGGAACGCTGCTGCGTTCACGTGCTGTCGGACATTACTCGTGTGGTAGGATGCACGTGTGCCCACAAACATCCTGCAACCGTGTCGTTTGAAGTAAACGCGCAACGAAGCGGCTAGTAATTCGACAGTGTGACACATGCGACACTTGCATATCCACAGCCAAATATTTATGCATTTAAGGAAAAATGTCAAATTTTCAACAATATAAACATTATTATCATATGAGACTGGCTCCCACTATCACAGTGACAGCTGTATAATTTATCTATCCATATCAAATACATTTTAATCTCACTTTTTAGATAATATCAGGAATAAATTTAGAGATGTAACGATATAATTTGCAGATGCATTCTGACTTCGAAGCATTTTTTTTTCTGTTGCAGCAAACTAAACCAAAATGCATTAACTGACTCTGCTTAATACTTCAACTATGAGCGTAAACATTTCAATTAAGTTTTATTATTTTAATCTTAAAACATCAAAAGAGTGTTACTAGCAAATACAGATTGCAATTGTTGAGGGTAAACAAATTTACAAGCAGCATTTGAAGGCAGCAAGAGAAGCTGAAACCGAGCAGCTGCCCGGAGAAGTGGCGTCGTCAACTTTGCTCCGCCCACTCACACACACACACACACACACACACACACACGCACACACACACACACACACACACACACACACACACACACACACACACACACACACACACACTTTCTCTCTGTATATCTCATTAGTAGGTTAATTGAACAACTTTTGAAAACTGTGAAATTGAAACAATATTAACGCTTGAGACTATAACCAACAGAGGAAGGTACTGAACATCATTTTTTCACACAGTCTAGCTCTGACAACTTAAAAAAAGATCACTGAGTTGTTCCTTTATGAACCCAGCTATGGAGTCCCAGAAGTGATCACCTGACTGACGGTTTTGTTGGCTGATTATTGATGCCCGTGTGACCCAGCAGCAGATGGCAGGAGGATGTCCAGTACACTCGAACAAAACGCTCAGTGCAGACAAAAACACCAGTGCAGCATCCTGGGGCAGAAAATGGGCATCTCAGACCGTTTGTGCCCCTGATGCCCCCTGCTGCACACTCACCCAGTTGTGCACTGATACAGTCAGAGTCACAATACAAGACCCTCTCTTTGTTCAGTCAGGCTGTTTGTTAGCAGGACAGACTTTGATCAACCTGCTGTCACAAGTGTTTCCATCTATCACAGTTTATTTCATGTACCCCAGTCATGAGCACAGAAATAATCTGTTTCTCTTCTTGTAAGAGTGGAAAACAGCTATGAGGTCTTCATGGTGCATTAAAACCCTGCAGAGAGAGGCACACTGACTATTTGCGTGCAAAAAACTTGTGAAAATATGCAAGAAATTAAGTCAGGGTAGCCACTTCAACCAGGCACAGCACTTCCCCATGTTTCTTTCTTTCTATTAAAAAACTTTTACAATTCCAACACTGTCTACAAACAAGTCCTCTTTCTGGAGACATTTGTTCTTTAAAAGTTTTAGAGAAGCTACAGTGTGTTTGACAAAGCCTGACAAAAAACAACACTGTCTGCAGGACGGCACATCACCTGGCTGTGTTCAATACTTCATTGTGATTGGTCAAAACCCTGTAACAATGATAATAAACCATCAACAACCAACATTAGGGGCAGTATGATCAGACATCATATCAATTCAATGCCCAGGACAGAAACAGCACATTTGACCTCTGTCTGTTGACTTTGTGGCAAAATCATTCCTCAGGTTGGTCTTGAGAGTGGGCAAAAATGACCGAGTACAGATGTGAAAGCAGCCCAAGGAGCTTCTACACCCAGAAAGTGGAGAAAATGCTCTACTACAGAGTTGGTGAGAGCATCTCTGAGTTACTAGTCTCGACTGTTACTTAAATGCTAGGAGGTAGTGGTAACAGCAAGTTTGACATTGGCCTCATTTGTGCAAATCCGTGTCAGCTGCAAAGCTCTGAGAAGAAGGAGAGCTGGATGAGGACAGAAATGTCAACGTGAATGTTCCTGTGTAGTCAAACTTGACTTTTCATGGTAATGTTCAGTTGGATATGTTGGCTTGGCCTGTTGGCAATGTAAAAAATAACAGTAAAGCAGGCTAATGTCTTGTTTGGCAGCTGACTAAAATGTTCGTTGGTTCATTTGTTCCACAGGCAGGTTGATAAGGATCTGTTGCCTTAGAAGCATCACTGACCGTGAAATCAAAGGGACCTTTTTCAAGCTATACAAATAAATGTTGTTAAATGTCACTGGCTGGGATGCCCCCTTCACTCCCAC
Source organism: Xyrichtys novacula (assembly GCA_962446985.1). Classification (NCBI taxonomy): domain Eukaryota; kingdom Metazoa; phylum Chordata; class Actinopteri; order Labriformes; family Labridae; genus Xyrichtys; species Xyrichtys novacula. Next base: position 15,152,490 of record OY660874.1, on the reverse strand, counting down.
TCTGCCTCTCTAGGATAAACCCTCTACCTTGGGTAGTCTGCCTCCACCATTACTGTCCGACTGTTCTTATGTTATGTTGGGAAACTTATCGTCAAAAAATGAAAAGTCTCAACTGCAACAGCACCTTCCCTGTGGCACACCTCTCTTAGTCACATGGCTGCTCTTGAATGGTTAGCATACAGGTTGGTGGATAAGGTGGAGGAACGTAATTTGAAATGGGAGCATTATAACTCACTCTTAACTTCTAGTGAATGACGCGTCCAGCTTCAAAAATGTTCATAATCTTGTGGTATCTGTAGTATAACAAATGTTGACAACTCCAGAGCGGCTTCTATGCCACTCAGTATGTTTTTGCAAAGTTGAGTCAAACTACAGGCTAATGGGATGTACATAGAAGGTCAAGATTTGGGTTGAAGATGGTTTTTGTTTTACGAATGTCAAATATTTATTTAAGGTTTTGTTTTTGCAGTGCTCTCAGTTGTCTGCTGTTACAGATATGTTTTGGTTTTGTCGACTGAAATTTTGTCGTCAACTTGATTCAAATTTGTCTGGTTTAATAAGGAAATATTAAACTACTTTAAAGTTAACAAACTCATCTATCAATATTTGCATCAATTTGTTTATGTCCTTTGTTGGTAGCCAGGTAATAAGTGGGTGAGACAAGTCCCACTCACCCTTTCACCCGACCAACTAAGTATAAATCTCAAAATTCATTTTTCACCCTCTATTTAAAAGAAAATATACTATTGACAGTTTAAAAAAAATGAGTACAGCTTCTTTGAAGTGAAGCCACAACATTCTGATCTCCCCTTCTGACCCTCCATGTTAACAGATGGAAAACGGGTCAAACTTTGAAGTTGGTAAATACAAGTAAATGAACATTTCTCAAACATTTATTCTTTCCATGCTGATTAAACCCCAGATATTGTGATAATTAGAAAAAAGTACAACATAGATTAACACAGTGGCAAATGTGGCTCAAGCAGTAAATATGGGTATTTTGTAATGGGCTCCAATAGGGATTCTTTGGTTTTGGACTCAGCCCCATGTGGACACCAGGGGAACTGCAGTTTTTTGCACTTCAGCTTTATAATTTAATACCCGAGGTTGCTGCTTAATTTTAATCCACAACAGTCTCCATTATTTAAAGTCTGAGATACATGATATGTCTTTAAAGGCTAACATGACTCAGCTCAGTGTGTGCTCCTGCTGAAACAATAACTGTTATATTGAGTGACTCTAAACTAAAGGGATTCTCCATAAATAAAAATCATGTCAACAGTTTAAGCTGAATGGAAGCTCAGCTGGAGTACAGCTAACAGGCATGCATGTTAACGTAGGATCTGTGGTGAATGGAGATCTGATTTTAGTCCTGCGTTCATCTCTCTGGACTCTGAGTTGACTCATGAATGCAGAGCAGCGAGGAGGGATGGCTCTAAATAAAGATTTCAGGTCAAAAACAGGAAATGGCTCAGTGAGCAGGGAGGGCAGGGCCATAGCAACACCAACTGGAGAGCTGCGCCCACAACATCCCTCCCTCCCTCCCTCCCTCCCTCCCTGCCTCCCTCTCTTCCTTCATCTATCTTTATTTATTTCTCCCTCGCTCTTCTTTTATTTCCCTCTCTGTGTAAAATCTGCCTGCTGCTGGTCTGTCTCGCCTTTCCGCTGTTGCATTATCTTCAATTTTCATTCTCTGGCTCTGGTTTTGTCTCTCTTCTTCTGCATGTTTCCTCTTTTCTTCACATTTATTGATAAGGTCTGCGGTTTATTATTTCATACCACAATTACAGGCTAATTTATTGTTCCAGTTATACTATAAATAAGAGATCATCATCAGAATCTGCAGTGATACAAAGAGAACAAGTGGAGCAACAGCATTCAGAACCAGTAAATGCTTTGTTCACTGTAAATTCGCTCTCTTTGTCTCTGCATGTATCAGGTTTTGTATATGTGTGTGTCACCATCAGTGTGATCCTGACTCATGGTGAGTTCACCGGTCCCACTCATCACTCCAGCTCTGTCCATGAGGCTACATGTTGCTCCCATCCGTCACCGCGCTGCACCTTTGGTTGGTAACGCACAGGATTACAACCATCGCTAAAGTTAGTGCGGCGACCATCATGTTCCATTTTTACACCCTGTGACAGCACACGGGGAATTTTGGATACAGTCAACAACAGAAATACTCAAAGACATGAGCAGAATAGCTAGTGTGATATTATAACATATACACACACCACACACACAAAGAGTGAAGACAACTGATTCATACAAATGTGCCACTCATCATTGAGGACTCACTGCGCACTACTACACTATATACTGAACATCTTTTGGCATGTTTTAAGTTGGCTTTTTTTGCTTTGTCGGTTATCTGTCTATATCTTTGCCTGTCAACAGGCAGAGGTCACACTACTTGCCACAGACTGATCGGATATGACATGCATGATCTTGAGCTCTTTTTGTTGCAGAACTATCACAGATACTGTAGGGTTTCGACAAATCACAATCTAGTATTTAACACAGATGGGTAAAAGTGAAAACACGTGGTTCAGAGTAAGTGTTTGGTAGTGATGGGCTTGGCAGTTCTTTTAGATGTACTGAATCACTAGAATCAGTTCACTAAATAGATTCGTTCAAAAAATTCGTTCAACAAATCACTGAATCATGTAGCGCTTAGCGGAAGAAGCCTGTGACTCCGACCTCCTGAACTGATACACAGTTGAACAGTTCAGGATTCGGTTCAATTCACAGCTTCTAGAACTGGGAGACAAGAGTGTTTGGCTGTGCTGCTTTGGCAAACAGGTTTGTAAAAATGAACTTGTTTTTAAGTCATGATGTTTTAAGTGTACTGTCCTATGATATGCTATTTATCAGGTCTGCTCGGTAAGTTGGGGTTAGTGAGTGATTCGTTCACTGAACATTTAGAAGAATTCACACTGAACATGAATCATTTCCTCGCAAACCGCTGCAGTGATAGGATGCTGCAGGTTTAATGCACTACTTGTTACATGCTGTGTCCTATTGTATGCAAGTTGTTGTGGTGGCAATTTATCAGTTAAGAAAAAAAAGGTAGTTTTGTCCAACAAAAATGATTCCAGAGAGTGTAGTTCAATGCGTGATTCATTCACCAAGTGATTCAGATGTCGGTGCATGCAGTTCCTTGTTCGCCGGCTGCTCGAATGGCAATGCTGTTCCTCACTTCAGCTCAACTGAAGCGAGAAACGAACGAATCACTCGAGGAAGTGATTCGTTCAATACGTTCACTTAAAAGATTTGTTTCTTTTGAATGAATCGTTCGCGAACGAAACAACACTAGTATTTGGGCATAATAGCTTTTACAGCAGCTGCTTTTAAAAAAAATTTTTTTAGATGGATCTATTTTACTGTTATAAAACATGAACTGCTGCTTTCTCTGCCTCTATAATATTAACTTTTTAAGTAAACAACATATTCTTGCCACTGTATCTTCATCATTCCTGCAGCTTTTTTAAGAAAATAAGCGGCAAAATCTGCGTCATCTTTTACATCCTACACAATACTAGCTGTTCAAGACTTATTTGTAAATTCACATTAATGTAAGATTAAGGTTATGAATTTGTTGAATCAGAAGAACAGCTGACTGAACTGACAGGCAGGCACACAGCAGCTGTTGTGAGGAGGTTAAAGGCCTGGCTCAACTCCACCTCATTTGTGCGTAGATGTTTGAGAAGTACTTTGGAAGGATATGTGAAAGTTTTCTTGGATGAAAACTAAAAAGATCAACACAGAGAGAGAGGGGCAGGCAGGGTGATTTCACCTTAGATCGAACAGCTTTTTCTAAATGTAACATTTTTGCTCATCTCCTAAAGCGACGTGGTGGAAAAAACCGAAAAACTAAAGATGTGACTTTGAAACCAAAAGGAGAAGACAAACAGGAACATTAAAGTGAGCTGGCAGATTTTTGGGGTGTGTGAAGAGGACCAGAGAATATTATTAATACCATTAGACATGGGTGCGGCACAGCAGCCCAACACAGAGAAAAGGGGGAGACAGAGAGGGAGGGAGAGGGGGATCAGTACCAAAAACACCCATCTGCTTTCTTTCCCATTCTCTCTCCCTCTCTCTTTGTCTCTACCTCCTCCTATTCTCCCCCTTTGTCTCTTCACCTCTCCCTCTCTCTTTACTCCCAGTCTCCTTCCCAAACACAGCCCTGACCCCCCAGGACCGTTAATCCACCACACAGCCTCGTTTATCCATGATTTTGTGCTTTCTTTTTTAACTGATACGCACCCACAGAGACGCAGAGAGACACAGAGCCTGGTTGGTGTGTGAAGTCAAATCTCTCATATCGCCTCCCTCCACACATACACTCCCTCACATCTCGCTGTCTTCCTTTCTTTTCATTGCGTTGAGACTTCAAACACTTGTTAAGTGACTCATGTACTTCAAAAGGGGAAGTACTAGTTTAAAGCAAAGTGAGTCGGCCTCCTGTGGCGCTGCCATTTTAGTCAAATATGCTCTAAAATGTAGTCATGCTGCCTTGAATTACTTGTGTTTTTATGAATGATCTAAGCGTCCTACTGTGGCGCTCCATGGCAGCTTTTCTGGATAATATTATGGAAGTTATACTGAGGAAAACAACCACTAATGAGAACCAAAATTAAGTGTGTACTCAGGAGAACATTAACTTCAGCTGTGTAAGAGATTCTTGGCCTTTCTGATATGAATTTACAGTCTTAAAGAAAACAGCCTGTCCCCTGAGAAACAGGCTGTTTGACGTGTTCATACTCCACTAAAACTTCAGAAAAACTGCATCACAACTGAAACCGAGACTAATATTTTAATCAGCTCCAGCACAGATCACAAGTGTGATTTTCACACTGGTGACATTTTTAAACCATTAAGATTCTGCACAAAGCATGTCAACAGTCTGGCTCTACTTAGTTATCGTTTGTCCAGTGTGAAGAAAGACACTTTAATTTCATATATTTGCCAACTCAGAGGCCTAACATAAGGTAGAGGGAGCTGATCTCAGTCAGTACATTTATATGAAGTTAAAAAATCTATTTGTTGCATTAGTCTTTTAAAACACATACAGATACATATATCAAGTTGAATTTAATATAGTCGGGTAATGTGGTTAGGGATGGGTTTTCTCTTATCTCCTTACCACTGAGCATTTTTTGGTCTAAAAGAGGTCTAATAGACGTCTAAATGTAGTCTAGACAACCACAGGTCTAAAAATGAAAGTTATTTAGATGTCTAAATTTCAACCAAGTTTAGACTAAATCTAAATCTGGGCTATATCTGTACTACACTGTATATTGCTCTACGGCTATCATAATTATTTTGATTAAGTATTTGGAGATCAGTTATGCAACTCACAAATGCTTTTTGAAATAAATAGTTTTTAAATAATGATGATGAAAAACTAGATGTCTGATAGCCGTCTATTGCTCAGTGGGTTGTATTCACCTAAAATAGACCGAAACATTTTGCACATGCTTTAGTTGGTACACTACACTTTGTAAACTGCATAATGGCAAAGAAAGAAGCTTGGTTTTACTAAAACTTCAACAGATGAAGACGGTAAACAAAGAGCACAAAGCTGTCATTTCTGACCATAGAAAGAAAAAGAGCTGTAGAGTTGTTGTGTTTTTACCCTTCAACATTTAACCTGTTAGCCTCATGCTAACTTGCTTGGGATTTGGTCCAATAATCACTAGCCGAAACGGGGCACTAACACCTCCCATAGCAGAAGGGAACATACTTTTGTCAATAAATCAGCTTTTGCCAAAGCAGCAACCTCTTGAGAAATGAAGCAGATGCAGAAGTGCTCAAAATGTAGTTCCTCGAGAGCCTGCTTGAGACTGGCTGCAGAGGCACCAGAAACTACTGACACACTGAGCCAAAATAATTAAAAAAAAAAACATTTAGCACCAAAATTACTCAGTTCAAAGCCTGGTTCAAAAATGTTTTTGATCTGAATAGCTCAGGGCTCCCGTGGCAGCGATGCTTACTGGAAGATAATTTTGTTGTAACATGTTCGTTCCAAGTTAATAAGGTTACAACAATATCGAATTAGAAGTTGACTTAACATTTAAACGGATCATTAAAATTATCTCAGTGTGCGTAAATTCACTGTGCCGTAGATCTTTCCTAAAAATAAATCAGTCAGCCATGCTGCTGCTTTGGTCCTGTACGATGACGAACTGATGAGTCTGACTGATCCTGACTGATTTTCTATGATGCCACAAAACTGTTCTAGTACAGGAGCACAAAATATTCAAGCTGCTTTCAGGAACTTTTGGTTTGTAAAGATATAAATGCCCTCTGGGGACCAAGTGACACCTCACAATACTTGTCCTGTAAAAGAGAAAAAAAGTGATTTCAAGACCACTCTTTTAAGAGTGACATAGATCACATACTGTGGGAATTTGCCGTGAAGAAAATACCAAATGGATGTTTTTTAAGCCTGCCGTCAACCATTTGGTCCGGCACTTCCTCACAGCACTTTCCAGCGTTCATTAAGGAATTTCGTGAAATTACAAGCCTTGTTTCTCATGGTCTGGTTTACTTTTAAAAGTCACAGATAGGCATCAGTTTCATAAGCCCTAACCCTTCAAGTATAAGTCCCATGTTTGTCTCATTCACTCCTTTGAGCAGCAGTTTCAGGTGAACTTATACTGTTTACTTAATTGTACTAACTGTAAAGGCAGCTCAAAACATTAGAGAAGATGACAGCTACCTACATGTCCTGTCATACAAAGAAGTGCAAAAAGGGTTGAAAAGCTGAGAGGGAAAATAAACAGAATTTCGGGATACTTTGTAGCCATTTCACATGATTAATTGACATTTTAAGACATGTGTAACCCCTGCATTATGTTTTAAAAAGGTGAACTGGCATGACTCAGAAATGGTTCGGTGTTTCATTCTCATCATTATTTTCCTGCACCAGAAAAACGCCTCTGCTTCTGTGCAGAGACTGAAGAATTTTCGGGAGGAAGGTCTATAAATAGAAACTAAACTTTTCATCTTGCAAGAAGAGGACTTATTGTGCTTTGCCTAAGAACATGAGAGAGAGAGAGAGAGAGAGGAGGGAGGGAGGGAGGTGTGTTTACTCACGGCTATGTGACGCCTCCAGTGTCAGGTGACTTACAGGAAAGAAGAGGAAAGAAGTTGTTGTTCTCGCCCTCTCTCTCTCTCTCGTTCTCTCTCTCTTTCTCCTCTTTCTTTTGAGCTCTTTCTGTTTTTTTCTCGTTTCATAACTTCTGATGTTTTTCTCTGCCGACTGACTTCATCAGCAGAAAACTTGATCGGAGACTTAATGTCAAAAACAAACAAAAGTTATTGTCACCAAATCAAATTAGAAACTGAATTATTGGATTTGAAATCAGTCAGAAGAATTTAAGAGTTTAAATTGAATTGAGGAAGTTTTAGTCAATATTAATGGACTGCTGTATGTTTTTATGGTGTTTCATTAAATGTGTATGTATGCATGTGTGTAAGTGTGTGAATGTATATCTATAACAGACTGGTGAGTGTGACATATTCCTTCAGGACAACTCACTGATAGTCGAGCAGTAGATGGACACAGAAAACTCAGTTTATCAGGAAAAAGGAGAATCATTTATAGAACTCACCTCCCACAGTTTACTGTTTGATTGTGTGACGGTGCCGATAAATGATAAATTATTATGGTCAGATATCAGGTGACACATGACAAGATAATGTCTTTATAAAGTTGTGAAACTTTCAATTTTACAGCCAGACAAATAAAAAAATTAACAAAAAAGGATTTTTTTTTTAAATTTTCTTGTCATGCACTTTTATAAAAAAAAAAGATGAGGGTGAAGTCTTCATGTGGAGAATAAAACCAAATTTTAGTGCGAGTGCCAACAACAGCAGAATGTAAATCACAGGAACACACTTGCCTGCTGGTTTTGAACACAGTAAAGTGTTTTCATGTAAATTAATATTAAAATACTGGCAGCAGTGAAACCAGTCAATGAAATGTTGGCTCAACCTAGTTTTCAACAAACTTAGCATAAGGCAAATAAGTTTCCTAATGGACACGTAATGTCATGACCACCAGTGCAACCATCACCGTCACCCACTGCACTCAAACTGGCACGACTGAAAACTCGCCTTCATCCACTGCGTAAAACAAGAGGCTGAATCAATGTGCTTGAATACAGAGCAGCATGGACCAGGCTGGTGATGACACTTTAAACACTTTTATCCCTCATTAGGAAATTATCATGCTCGGTGCACGTTAACTCTTTATGTCCCAGACAGTTTACATGCACTGAGCAAAAATCTAATCATTGACAGGAGCGTGCCTGCCTTTGTTGTGGTATGCTCCCTTAAAGCTCACTGCTAAAGGGTCATATCAAAACAGTCAGCAAAATGTTTCCGCAAGAAGCTAACGGGACACCAAACAATGAAAACACTTGTCATCTTTAAAGCCCTGTACCGTTAGTTTGTGTGACGGTAAAACGTTGTCTTTTTTATCAATCAATAAATCAGTCTGAATACCCGAATCTACCCCAACCTAACCCCTCATTCCCACCTTGTGAACAGATACATGTATTAAAATGCATTAACTTGAAAAGGGCTCGATTTCATAGAAACAGGAATGAGCCTTGAATATAGATGAGAAAATTGATCCCCAACCGCGTTATCCAGGTATGTTAGTTTGACTGAGTTCAGCGGAGTGGGATTTCAGTCAGACTAGTGTGTTAACATGTTTTTAAAAGTCCAGTTTCAATCGAACTGAGGCAATTAATTGGCTATTTTTAACAACAGGTAAATGTGTGACTGATTGGGATTGAACCGGAGTTTATCTCTCATTATTAACCCGAAAGTAGACAAGTTTATACAACCACTTTTTGCAGCTCTGATTACAACCATTCAATGTCTTCTCTTTAAATGGGGCACGATCTGTTCTGATCTGCTGTTAGTCTAGCACCTATTATGTGGATTAGCAGCTTTTGTGATTGTTGTCTTGGTTTAAACTGAAAACAAATGTCCGTTTTGCGGCGCCGTGTTGCTCCAAAATCATTTTGTGTGATCGGAAGACTCACAAGACACACAAAAAAAACAACAATACGCAGAACACAATGTGCAAAAATACAATTGGCATGTGTGCATATATGGATAAAAACCAAAGGAATACGCCATCCTTATCTCTACTGAAAATCCAATCAGCGGTTTTATTCTGATCAGTGTTTAGATGAGTCTCTTTTCAGATTGTTTTCTTTCTACTGTCAGCAGACGTGTTCATGTAACCCCATCTCAGAAGGGTAAATAGGAAAATATCTGTTGTTTTGAAACTGTGTGTTTAACCTTGAAAGTGTAGCGTCAAGTGTTAGAAACAAAGAGATGTTTATTTCAAGTTTCTGCATTTGGGGGATAAAGTTAGTATGATTGTTGTCAAAGATAAAAAAAAATTGAAATACCATTTAAGTCCCCTCTTCATTTAATTTCTCCTCACTCCTGATACAAATCCTCCTCTTTACCATTCAGATTAACATGGCCAGAGGAGGCGGTTGTTGTTCTGGAGGGTTAGGTTGTAGTGCTGTTAGTAATACTGGTAGTGACTGTGTTGGTGTTACTATCAGTAGAGGTGTACAGTCATAGCAGAACAGAGAGTAATAATAGCTCATTACAGACTCACATTCTCTGTTGTCTCATTACTCGTCTCTGCATTCCTGCATACCGTCGCTGTCTTGCCTCTAACAATAAATTCTGCAGCGTGTTCAAAAGTGCACTTCAAGTCAGACCGAGCTGCAGTGAAAACTCTGCGGAGAGAGATCCTGTAGCTGAAAACAGGAAGGTCATTAATCTTCGAGAGAAAGCGAGCCGACTCAAAAGTCACGGCACGAGGAAGCAGCCTCGGTGCTTCAGCTCTAAAGACAAGCAGCCAGCAAACACTGTTTAGCTGGTAATCTTTCTTTCTTTCTTTCTTTCTTTCTTTCTCAGTTTTTCCACCAGCTAGCAGCTTCATTTTACTAACTCCTCACTCCTATAGTCACATCCACTGAGTGGGAAAGAAAGAGTTTTCCCTTCCAAATTTTTCTTTGCTTTGTTTTTATCAGGGAAAAAGTCAGAACTACTTATTGAAAGTTAGGGTAATGATTTCAGTGAGGGTAGAGAAAAATGGATTCATTTCAACACTGGGGAAAATATTACTCTTAATTTAAATATTGATGAAAATAAACTAGAAAAAGTGCAGGGCTTTTTGCAAAACCATAAAATGCCTGTTGTTCAGTGCTGACACCTAAAACTTTAAGGGGGAGGGTCTATAAATAGAAGCTAACCTTTTGATACTGCAAAAAAAGGACTTTCAGAAACAGTCAGAACAATGGAAAAAGGAGAAAATGAATCAGAGTGGATAAAGAAAAGTCAGTTTCCAAATCTGTGTTTCCCAAACTGCTGATCAGACCATAGGCTCCAGAAAACATCAACAAAGTGACGTCACCAATTGTTTCTGACAAAGCAAAATGAAATTAGTCACTGCAGTGTTAATGTTAACTCAACTACTTTGGTTAACTTAGAGAAAGGTTAGGTAAAGAGGTGGAGCAGAGGCAGGCTTCTGACCCCATTACAAACAGCCACAGCATGACAACCTGTCAATCAAATCAACCTCAACCCCCACTGGTTTACGTCTATGTTCGACTCTTCACCTTTTTATCTTGAAAATAGAGGATTATAAGAATAGTAATGCCCACTTTACTGTGTATTGATAAAGAAATAAGCTATTCAATAGTTTTTGTTTTGAACAAGTTAGTAAACACGTTTCTACTGTAAAGTTGGCCATTTTACAAAGTTCTGCAGGTTTTTGTTCCTCTGCATCATTTTTCAACGCTGGAGGTTGCAGATAGGCTCAGAAAGGGGAATAGACGACTGAGTTTTAAGAAGTAGTTCATTTTTTCATGAGCTTATTTTGTGTTGTTATTTTGAGCATCGCAGAAACTTCAGAAAAATAAAATATTTACTGGCTTTGGCTCAAAAACAGTTATTGACCCTTCATTGAACAATGAGACAGACAAAAGTCCTAATTAGAGGCTAAGCATGGGCTGGTGTGAGATTCAAACTGTATGGTATTCTTAAGAAAATATATCACAGCTTGGTGTATCACAGTACTGCAACTACAGCTCAAAAATCTTTTATTTTGAAATGTCTGAGATATTTGGAACATAAGATAACATGCATACTAAGTTTTCATAAATAATTGTTTAATACATTTAATTTTTTTTTTGAAAAAGAAAGTTTAAGCCGACACCTCTGTGGCTGGTAATGAAAGTGCAACAACCTGCAGTTCCAAGAGTTTCCACTAGAGGCTGGTTTCAAAAGCCCTAAAAGTTCAATTGAGCCCAGTGTTAAATTGTGAAACATTTACAGCAAAAATAAGCATGTTTTCAGCCTGGTAAAAAGTGAATTAATGGTTTTAGGTTTGTAACCCATTTATGACTGTAGACACTGTACCACAGGTGACAACGCAATTACTAAGTTCAGATTATATTGAGGCAGACAGGGCTATTTGTGCAGCAACAGGGCGATTCAAAGTGCATCAGTAAACACATTAAAAGCATCATCAAAAAGGTCCAAAAAATAATTTAGAAAGAAAACATTAACAATCACTAAAAGTTGACATTTAAAGAACTTTCAGTTTGTGTTATTTGGGTCGCCCAAATTAGATCAAGACCGTTTGACAGTCAGGACTGTTTCTTGAGCTGCTGGACCAACACCACATTCCTTGCACCCATTTCAGACATTAAAAATTACAATACCAACATGTCGATGATGTTGTGTTTCTTGCTGCAATGGTGAAAATCTGCAAACACCTGCAAGCACAGTTTTTTTTTTTTTTAGCCTCTTGGCTGACCAAACTGTAGGAAAATACATTACACATGGGTGAAGGTCTTCTTTGCTCACAAATGTTTGTTTTGGCTAACACATTTCATTTTAATAAATGACTAAAGAGCTACATCAAATTTATTATTAACCATTGACATCAATTGTCAGATGTCGAGCTGACACTATCAGAGGGAAAGTAAGTAAATTCTTTATATTTTTATGGCTCTGAAATCGAAGGATTTTGACACTAAAAGACACTAAATTTGGCAACGTATAAGACTTGTAACAAGACTAAAGACTAATAACTCTAGCAATAAAAAAATCCCAACCATAACCATCATAAATAAAATCATAATACAATATAATATGAAAACAGCTTTGATGTAGCTTAACTGCTCTTGCTGCGTTTCAGTAGCTTAGCTTACTACATTCCTTTGACACAGTGGAGCTAAATTTAAAGGAGAGTAACTATTAGTTTTGCTCACTACATTGTACATTGCCCATTATGGACTGTAAGTTAGCTGCAGCCAGTATTTCTAAATAAGAGGCCACCATCAACCTGCTTCAAAACAATTCTGCAGACACCAATGGGTGACGTCAAAGAGACGAGACTTTCATGTTTTGTACAGTCTGTGGTCAGAGTCCTGGACTGAAGTACTAGGACACAGTCACTGCAATGTGGTTAGTACTGTCTGATGTTATATTACAAACCAGAACTCTTTCTTTTGCTCAACTGACAGCGGACTCCTCTAATCAGCTTGTATTTCTGATGTTGATGCTCTGAAAAACTGTGATCTGATCATAGTAATTCATTTGTTTGCAGTAATCTATTACTTCTTCCTCTCCTGCTGCCCTCCCACGCCTGACCAGACTGGCTGAGTCAGCCCTGATGCTCTATCACGACTCAGCCTGACACACTTTCCCTATCTCACCCCCCCAACACACTTGAGAGCACACTTCCCTTCATGAATCTGTTCATTCACTCAGAGCTGCACTCAAAACTTCTCACCTCTCTCTTTGTTTCATGTGATTACAACTGTTCCTTCCATAGCTTTTTTTGCAATTAGATATAAATACCCCCACCATCGCCACCTCTGCCTCTTTTTTCTCCTCTATTTCAGTCCCTCAACCTCCCCCCTCTCTCACCCCCTCCCACCCTGCTGGCTGCCTTCAGGGTAGCAGAAGGGAAGTGAATGGCTTCAGCCCTCCCAGCTGGTCCCATCACCCAGCAACCCAGAGCAAAACAAAAGAACACACACACACGCTCACACACAAGTCCACGAACAGGCCGGGAATGCGCACACACAGACGGGTTCAGGGGATGAGGATATGCATGTTCTTAGACACATGCAGACACATATGCAGATGAATGCATGCACACACACACACACACACACACACACACACACACAGCTACCCCCACCTTTGCCCCGCTCTACACTCACATCCTTAAACACAGCCAGCCATCCAGCCGTTCCCCTGCAGACTCCCACCCAACACCCATCACCCACTTCTCCCCTCCCCAGCACCCTCTCAGACACCCAGTCCTTTGTCCACACTCTGCACCACAAGAAAAAAAAAAAAACATATTTGAGGGCAAAACAGATGAACATGTGTTGGTCCAAAAAAGAGAGCGACACAAAGCAGAGGGTGAAAGCACACACACACACACACACACACACACGCACATTCACAAACTGCAAGAAAAGCAACAAAACAGAGCTCTGTTGTGATTTTAACATTCATAGGCAGTCCCTCGGGAGCCATGCTTCCCTAAGTTTTGAAAGATCCTTCTAACAGAATTCAGAATAAATGAGTAGTGATAGTGAAACAGAGGTTTTATTGTATTGCAATAAGTGCAGCTAAGCTGAAAGTGGGTAAGACTGGATGGGAGTAGTATGAAACTCTGCTCATCAGTGATTCAATCATTGGTCTGAAGCTATTTCAACATTCATGATATATAACCAGAAAACTACTCAGGGATGCATACTTGTTAAATTAACAGGCCTGTTCACACCAGACGGGACCCCCGGGGGAAGAATAGTGCAGATTGTAGGCTGAGTATGTCTGTAACCCAGCTTCTTTATCAAGGATGTACAGTATGGTAAGTTCATTTGCTTATTTACTGTATATACATCTGGGTTGTGTAAAAAATGGACTGCACAACTTCTCCCTACAAATGAAGCCAAAACTTTTAAAGCTCCCCCTGCTGACAGGCAGCAGCTTAGGTTGTAAAGCTCATCATTATAACATTTGGGACATGGGTCAGACTAGTTAATGAAAATGCACATCAGAAACACTTCCTCAAACAACTTGTTAGTCACTGCAGTTAGATGCCATTGTGTGGATTTATGAGCAAGTGTTCATTTTATGTAGCATTTAATTATTTGATCATTAAACTCATTTACCAGCCACACTGCTTCTGCACATATTTTGGCTTATAAATACAATACAACCAGTACAATATTTTAATGCCCATTTTGGGTCGTATACTGGCTTCCATTTATTTTCACAGTGCAGGGAGATAGAGGCATGGCATCAATAATAATATACAATTATTGGGTTGCATTTTAAACAAGGATTGATTATAACAGCCTTTTTAAACTTGATTTTCAGGAAGGAACCCTTACAATGCATGTGTTACTTTTCTGAGACGTAAAAATACAGGTGTAATGGTGAAGTTGATTCTCTGCTAAGTTAGCACTGGGAACATTTCCATAAAAGGTTGGGACTCAATAAAATGAAATGCTGCAGCTAAACCGTTTGGGGTGTTCCTTGTCACATTTTCGTTTCATGATTTGAAACAAAAGTTGGGACATCATCAAGACTCTTCTACTTCAGAGCTGTAATGTAGTTATACACACAGAATATGGCTCGGCTATGCTTCAAGGTCCGTAAAAGTCATCTGGATGGCAGAATCTGTTGCTCTAGAACTTGTTAATATTGTCCAGCATCAGTGATGCCTACCCACATGTGGAAGTTATCAACACTGCAGGCACTTATGCATCCCCTACCATCAAGGATGTCAGCTTTTTAACTGTGTGCAGATAAAAAGCCAGATAGCCACTCTGCTCTTCAGAGTGGAGGATGCGATATCCATGACACATCCCCAACTCCAAAAAAAAAAAAAAAAAAATCAGATTTAATTGAACATTGCTCCGCATGGTTCAGTTTTAACTTGCATTTGTGGATCGAACAATGAATTGTATTTTGAAATAAAACAATGATGTGGTCTTAGAAGTGATTTTAACCCATGCAGTGATTTCCACGGCGCAGTTATGTAGGTTTTAATGCAGTGCTGCATGTCCAAGGAGCCCCTTTATCCTGGTCACCCAGCATAGGCTTCAGTGAGGGTAATTTTTTTGTAAAACAGGGAAAACTTTTTTTTAGTTTTAACCTTTGATATGCTGTCCTCATAATATTTCCGATTGAAAATAGACTTGAAATCACTTACAGTCACTGTAAATGTCTGAGCCTCCAGGATGGAACAGTATTACTTGTGTCTGTGCACATCTATTTCTAGTTGCTCCTTTTTGATGCCTAAAACCTCTGCCACCCAGCAGAGTTACAGAGTATAGCTAAAACATTTTTCACAGCGAGTCACAAATGTGACTGTTGAAAGAAATCAGGCTGACATTTTTGACAGACACACTGATGCATCTAAAGAGCAAAATCAGGACAGCAATCAGTGGGATAGCTTTGTCCACAGGGGGGCGCCAAATTAAATTCACACTGAAAATTCCCTACAGAAGCTTTAAATATTTTAAAACGTGTTACACAAATAACATTTTTTTTTTTTACCATGGGCATCAGAGGCATTTAAAAGTCTAGATATGCTGATGATCACAACAAAGCAGTCCTACAGTACATGAATTTGTGTAAAAGTTCATGGATATATTCTACATGATTCCATACTCCCGATTTCTTCTGTGCTGTTTTTATTGAACACATACAGAGCCAGATCCTCAAAGACTGTTTTTTAGCAACAGCTTCAGCAGAGGGAATAAAATGGAGCAGCCATTGAGCAATACAAAAATTGATCTTGTTAAAAACAGACTGAAAAACAGTCAGAGCATAGCAACGACTGGAAAGTTAAGAAAAGAAAAAAAAATGGACTTCTAAATATTTAGTTTAATGTTCTACTTCCAAGCATGACTGTGAGCCAAAACAAACCTGTAAGAAAATGCTGTGCTTCCACGCTTCTTCAGCCAAAACGGCTCAAACAAACAAGCAAAGGGGAAGTGAAATGGAGGGGGATTTTCTGGAAACAACAACCTGAGAAGTATAGTGAGTTCTGCAGACTTCTGCAGACTCACAGAGATGGGAAATTTGGGGAAAAGTGTCCAGAAAAACCTGGTCTGGTTCTGTCTGACCATGATGCTAAGTCACAGTTCACATGAGCCTTGTCCTCTCCACAACAAGGCACTCTGGTTTAGATCAGAGTTTAAACCCTTAGGGTCTGATCCAGTTGAGCCCAGTTCAACACAATGTTCCTCAATAAAAACAAGATGAAATTGAAGTGAATTAGTTATGTTTGCATGGATTACTGAAATACAGAATAAAAATGCTTCAAATACATTTCAATAATCATTTAAACTATGTGTAAGCACTCGATTCATCAGTTTTCTTTCCAGTTGAGGTAAACTTATTCTTACTACACAAGTCTGCCCCATGTGACATGACAAGTTTCCACTTCAGTTAAAGTCAGTGTTGTTAAAGCTGCTGTGAGCAACTTTAGGTTTGTGTTAACTGTGGTGCCCCCCTGTGGACAAAGAAGCAACTTTTCTCTCTATGCTGATTTTAAACTCTTGATGAGTAAGTATTGATTTCAAACAAAAGATATCACTCTGCTTCATTTCAGCACTCACTGGTTATTTTTGCACAGAAGCACAAAATAAAAGCTGCTATGGCCGTGAAAAGTCAGTGAATGTGTCCGACAGCTACCCTGTCAGCTATTTGACAACAAACTTTGTGGGACTTTGTTAAATGTTGTCGGCAATGGTCTTGTTTGTTTTTGCAGACTATTAAATTTTGCAACAACCTCAAACTCCTCAGAGTAGCTTTAAAAAGAGAACAGAACAGAACTGGACCATGGAATAATAAAAGAAGATGACCTGAAAATACACACACAAAAATAATAAAGTTGACTTGGTTTTCAAATGTCTACATATCAATCTGATTGTGCATCCGTACGTTGTGTCCCAACTCACAACTTACAGGACTCAAAGGATCTGCTGCTAACACCTTAGTGCCTGATACACCTTCAGGGACCCAGAGGAGTCCACATTGTCAGCGCTGACCTTACAGGAGAAGGCTTCTACAGTATTTAGCAGGTGGTTAATAGAGTTACGTGCATTTGTACAGATGCTGGAAGAAATTCACCCAAAGTTGTGATTTGCATCTCATGCTTGATTAGTGTTGTGTGTCTGTTCACATCCTTGCACCATTTTTTGGTGTTGAGACCAAATGAGTTAACTCTATGGTTTATTCAAAGAAAAATACACATCTTTTATGCCATTTTAAAAAGGAGCTTTTTTTGCTTATGGGGCCATTACCTAAAGGATCAGAGCTCATACTGTCTGACTTAAACACATCGTGAAGCAGAATCAAACCACTTTCCTTTAACGTGCATTTAACTGTGTTTAATTGTCACTGTATGTGCATGACCAGCTGTGTGTAACATGGGATGGTTTTGAGTTTCTGCTTCATGCATACACACACCACTGGCCTCCACACAAATCCTAAATTATGGTGTAACACACATCATCACCATCCTTCAGTTACAGACCCAAACAGTAATCTCCACAAATACTACCCTGCACCACTGACACAGATATCAGCCACTGAACGGCTGCCAAGCTGACACAGCAGGTTATAACAAAGTATATAATCATTAGGCCATAATCATACTGTGGCTCAACGCCAAATATCCCAATATCAGGTCCTTTTAACACTCCTGCACTTATTCATCAATTACCACAGCTGATTATTTTCAGTTTATATCACCACAAGCTGAAGTGAAAAGAGTTAGTGAGAGTCCAGGTTTTCACACAGACTGTGAGAAACAAGGACGCAGCTTAAGTGATCTTACTCAAAAGTTTTAAGAGAGAAGTAATAAAGCCCAAAGATGATGGTGGTCACCACCACGTTAATCTAATTATGCAAAATTGTTGGCCTTGATGTGATAAAAAATAAAAATGAATTTACCTCCTTAGGAGGAATAACGTGTAGAGTGAGAAACAGTTTCTTGAGCTATAAAACATTTTTTGATTTGGCAGCTATTTCAGATGTGATCCTAGTCATACTCAAAGAGCTTTTTAGGTTTTGTCATTTTAGGCTGTTTTTGCCCCCTTTGTCCAGTTTTAGTCCTGCAAAAAATCAAATCTTTTTGTCTTCAAGTCAGAGCATTTTCTCTCCTTAAACTAACCCAATTAGCGGATCAGAAACCATGATCAAGGTTGAACAAGTGTTTTGGCAATGTGTCACTCTCTTTAACTATTTAACTTTCTTACCTTACATGGAAAAATCCACTCTGCACTTTAATTTAATCAAATTTGATTCAGTTCAAACAACTTAACTGATCCCTGGAGCAGCAGCTTGTAAGGACAGCAAATAAACACAACATCATACAGACACTATACACCTGACTAAAAATATGAATAAGTTGCAGAATCTTAACTTTGTCTTCCACTAACTCGGCCTCAATGCAATGACAGATTAGACACAAAGTAAAGAAGCCATGATGGATTTTGAACATCCAACCTCAAATATTATCTTCTTCTCTTTACCTTTTGAACAACGACAACATATCATATATTCATCAGAGGTTTTTATTATCAATGATGTATCTACAGCTGGTGTCGGGTAATATCAACAATAAAATCTATGGCACTGTTTCTACAGCTGACTGTTCAGATAATCTAATACCAGTGGGTGAGGGTATGTAACTTAAATTAAAATAGGTTTTCTTTTCAATATGAACAACGTGAAATTCTTCTGAAACATCAAATTTTGTGTGTCTGCCATTGAAATAAGCGTGGGCAGTATGACAGTATGAAAATTGCACCACAAGGGAGAATATCATTGTTAAATCTCTGCTAATGGAGAGAAATGATCATTATCACTCTTATTTCTAAATGGAAACAAGCTGTGAGTGATTCTGAGGTTTTATTTCATAATTATCCTGCTTTGTATGACTAAAACCTAACGCTAAGTTTCTAATTACATATTCTGGCTGTGAACTGAACACTCACAGAGCGGGAGGAAGAGCGTGTGGGAGGGGGTATTCCAGCAG
Source organism: Xyrichtys novacula (assembly GCA_962446985.1). Taxonomy (NCBI): domain Eukaryota; kingdom Metazoa; phylum Chordata; class Actinopteri; order Labriformes; family Labridae; genus Xyrichtys; species Xyrichtys novacula. The sequence continues at coordinate 15,133,352 of OY660874.1, read as the reverse complement.
AGGACATGATGTAACAGGGACTACTATACAGGTAGTGGAGCTGTGAGTCACTGCGCTAAGGGAGGAAACATGATAGCGTGCATGTGTATGTGTGTACGTGTGTGTGTGCAGGGCTTCATTTTATCCTCAGAGGATGTTTCATCCCCCCACCAACCATCTCACTATGGCTGAGCTTCTCCTCTTCAGAGCTGCTGTGATAAACTTTGGATAAGTGCTGATTTTGGCGCCCCCTGTGGACACCTTTTAGTTTATCGTCTTTTAATGTGTATGGTGAAGTGCATGTTCTCACAAAGTAACCTCATCCTGCTTCTTAAGCACTTACTGGGAATATTTGCTGTTAAAAATGTGATACTACTGTTACTATTAAAAACAATCCTCACAGGAGCTTTAACAAAAACTAACAACATATCAAGAAAAGTCCAAACCATTTCAATTTAACAGAAATGAAACTAAACTTGAACTTTTACAAAGAAAAGACTAACTTTAAGCGGATTTGTGAATAAATGTCTGTCATTCCTGTCTTTATCTATCTATCTATCTATCTATCTATCTATCTATCTATCTATCTATCTATCTATCTATCTATCTATCTATCTATCTATCTATCTATCTATCTATTCAACTATCTGTCCATCTATCCATCTATCTATCTATCTATCTATCTATCTACCTATCTATCTATCTATCTATCTATCTACTGTATCTATCTATCTATCTATCTATCTGAATGCAGGTTCATATATTATTAAAACTTTGTTCATTTGGTTCTCCTCTGCTGCAAACGCTGCTCTTCTGACATTCGATCCTCCCACTTGTACATGTGTGTGTGTGTGTGTGTGTGTGTATTCTGTATGTGCACTACATGAGCCTCAGATCTATACTCGATAAGCCTCCTCTGCTCTGCATCACAGACACAGCACAATACTTACACAGTCATCAGAGGCTTAAGTGCTCTGTGATAAACATCATAAACATTATGACAGCAGGAAACAACGTGTGTAACGTTACAATTAATCATGATTATAATACGACGCCTGTTTCTTTGAGCTAAAAGCTTTCCTCCCACGGCAGCACTTCATTCATACATGATGGAAGTTACATTTCGATGACGGTATAAATAATTCTAACTACAAATTTCACTGTAAAAGCCAGTTGAACAAACCAGCTTAGAGGCTGTTGTGCACAAGCCTGTGTTGAATTTATACAAAAGGAAGAAATACAATACAGCCAAGTAGAGGAAGTTATATAAATCATTGAAATGTGATAAATATTTTACCAAACATTATTTTCCAAGATTGACAATTAAATCACCTTTATATTAGTAATGATTTTCTCAATTTTGGCGCCCCTGTCCATAGGAAAAACTCTTTATCCTCAGCTGCTTGGCTAACACCTACCCTCTCTCAGCTCCTGTGAAAAAAAAAAAAACCTTGATGCTTTGGCTTGTATACTTGATATTATAATTTTTCCCTGCATTGTGCCAAATTTAAAGTTTCTTTGCTGTGGCAGAGGCTGGTATTAAAAAAAGTTTGTTCCAGTTTGCTCGACTTTGTTCCCTTAAATGTGACAAAACCCCAGAGGATTAAAAGGCACATTTGTCATAGTTATAGAGCAGCACTGTTAACAAAGATAACAGTCCATAAAGTGACGGATTCAACATTAGCATGTGCAATTCTGTTTTATCACCCACAGCTTTTTATCACGCTGTTTCTAACTTAATTTACTTGATCTTTTAAGTTGAGCTTGATAAGGTGAAATGCATATGAATCCAATCAGCATGTTGGAGAGACAGGGAAGGAAAGAGACGAGAAAAAGGTGCCGCATGTGTGAACGATGAAAAGGAGGTCAGTGCCTGAAGGGGTGGGGCGATGGTGAACACTGTTCAGAGTAAGGGCTCAGAAAACAGAGACACACTCACACACACTCACACTCATAAATGGCAAGTTTTTTAAGGGATTAATGAGCCACACTAAACTTGGATGTCTCATCCGTGAACCATTGTTTCATCTAAAATTCATTATTACTAATTAAGAGCAAATGTTACAGTCAGTCATTATAAAATCTGATCTGCACACTTGAGTGACTAGATACCTCAGAGTTGAACGCTTCATATTAAGGTTAATACTCTTGATGGATTTAGAAGTAGCAGAGACATGTGGTTGGTCTATTAGGTCAGGCAGTGCTTAAAAACGTTTGGTTTTTGAGCAAAGGGCAAAAGAAAAATTAGGAAGCGTCACAAAGAGCAGTACCTTGAATGGCCACTAGAGGCTGGTGCCAAAAGTGAGTAAGTTCCTGTAGATCCTTATATTTAAATGCTCCACAATACAGCTGAATTAAACATGTTTACAGGCTGGAAACAAGCAAATATACTACATCTTCCACATAATTTGTCTCCGTTTTGTTTATTAGTCAGACTTCAACCCCAGTTCCAGAAAGGTTAAGACACTTAAATGTTGGTAAAAACAGAGTTTGTTGGTTTGCATCATTCAAACCCATTACAAGGTTGGAGACAGCTTATCAAATGTTTAACTAAAAACTTTCATTGTAAATATTAAAAAAATGTCTGCTTGTTTCAAAATTTTATGTCTGTAGTCTTTTAAAAAGGTTTAGAAAGGGGCAACAAAATGCTTGAGGAGTTATACGAAGTTGTGTAACACCGAACCAAATCACCTGAAGGATTATCTCTCAACTGATTCAGTTTATATGAATCTCTCGGCAGTGAAGATGAGAAGTTCACCACTCTGTGAGAGACTGTGTGAGCGAACAGTTCAACAATTTCAGAATAAAATTTATCATATGTAAAGAGTTTGAGGATGATCTCAAATGCAAAATACCATTTAAAGACTTCAAGAATCATTGAGATCTACCTTCAAAAGAGACAAGGACAAAACCAGTACTGAATGGCTGTGATCTTCAGGTCACGTGTCAACAACAGACATGACTCTGCAGTGGAGGTCACTGCAGTGGAGCTCAAAAACACCTCAAAAACCATTATCCTGGAACACAGTTTATCGCTTCATCCATTAATGCAATTTCAAACTGTGGTTTTCAAAGAGGAATTCAAACTTTAACACACATCAACTCTAGAGGACTGTTTCAGATGGCCTGAGGTCAAGTGGAAAACTGTCATGAGGTCTGATGAAGCAAAATTTGACATTCATGGGCTTTATAGAGGAGGTGCAACAACTAACTTGTTATCAGCCTATGGTTTCAAATCTAAAATCTGTGATGATATGGGGATGTAGAAGTGCCCAAGGCATGGGTGGCTTACACATTTCTGAAGGCACCATCTTCAAGGAACACCGTTCATATTTCAGCTAGACATTTCCAAACCACATTTTGCACATACTATGACAGCATGGCTCAGTAGTGGAGGAGTTCAGGTCTGAGTCCTTTACTGACCTGCCTGCTGTCCTGGCTTGTCATTCACTGGACACATTTGGTGCATTATAAAACAAAAAGTACAATAAAAGAGACCCTACAATGTTGAGCAGCTAGAGTCCAAAACTCAGTTCAAAACTCCACAAACTTCTAATTTTCCTCAAATTTCACCAAATGTTAAGAGAAGAGGTGATGCAACCAAACCGTAAACATGCACTTGTCCCTACATATAGCAGATCAAACTAAACATGAGCAGATACTCTGTTTAAATCTTTTGATATGCTGTCATTGCACTGTTTCAAATAAGATGAAAACATACGGTTCTGGTTGGAGTTTGGGTTTTACATCAATGTGAACTAAAATAAAATTAAAAGTAGCTTTATTGGCAAATGCATCTGCTGTAGAACTGCAGAGGCCAGTCCTGGATGTTATAAGAATTTTTTTGAGGAGAAAAATTAAAGAGGCATATTTTCAACAGTAAATTGTTGCAGAAAAGGCAGCGTCTGGTGTGGAAAAAGTCATATTTCTAGTGGATAATAATATTGATGTTTGTAGTTGATTTATAGCCTGCCTTCTCTTGCTGCTTCCAGTTGTATGTCCAGAATGAGAATGAACATGATGTGATGTGTAACTGGCCTATAAGCTGTGGCACACTACAAATGTAAAAGGATTATTCTTCATTTAGACCTCACAGGTAGGAGTGAAACCTGCTCCTCTACCCACAGATCCATGTTAACAAGCTTAATACAGTATGGACACACACAGGCCAGGGCTAAGCAGAGGGTCAGGGGGTCAGGTTCACCAGATAACCCTGCTGACAGGAGACAGTGGAGGGGGTACCTGTTCACTGTCAGGACCGCTGTAGTGCAGTGAAGCAACTCCACTCCTACTGAGGGATTATTGTGTGGTGATGCTATCATCACAACCACTCTCCCTCTGTCTATTTATAGTTCACAGAGCTCCTCTCCCTCAGTCCCTCTCTTTCTTTCTCTCTCTCTCTCAGTCTCTGTCAGATTCTCCATGCTGAACGCATTAAGAGGAGAAGATCACAAAAACAGCAATGCTAGTGTCTAAAACCAAGAAACTCCACTACACTTAAATCTGATCAAAGTTGGTAAACCATTGGTAAGCAGCACTGAGCAAGCTTTTCGTAAAATATAGTGAGCTGAGTCACTCTACATTGAATCAAGCTTGACTATAATGAAGAGAAGTGAAGCAAGCTAGGCTATAGTAGTGTACATCAAATCAATTTTCTTTAACATATAAGCCTTATATATACACATTCAATGTCAATGATAGTCTTTATAAACAGATATCTTCATGCATGAACAGCTAACAAGTCTTTTTAAATCAGAAATTACAACTTGCGACACAAATCTGCTCATTGCTCTATCAGTGGTTAGATTTTTTTACCTCCTCTTACGGATGAAGTTTTCAATTTTGTGATCAAATAATTTCAGCAAACTCCAGACCCTCAAATTTGAAGTAAATCACAAGTTTCTGTTTCGGATGTAAACTTATCTCAGAAAAAGGAGTCCCTGCCTTAATGGACTCATCATTAGATAACGGTGAATGATAATCTTTGAGATTGATGTCCGTATGATCTGCCACTCTTTGGCTGTTTGATTTATGACTTTACCAGAGTGATTCAACTTTGATGTGAAAAAAATGGCCGTAACGTGATCCTCACTCCAGCCTTTATCAGCTGATAGCTTAGCTCATAATTTTTCTTGCATGTAATTGTTACTGTGAGGAGACTACAGATACACTGAGATGAACATTAAACATCTCTATGATGTGATAAAGTAAACAAGACCATCACTGACAATATTCATAATATCTATGTTGTAATTTTAAACTCTTTTAACTTCTGTGGGAAAATATGTACAATAAAAATCAGCCGTTTTTACTTTTCCTGCAGCAGAAATTCATTCAACAATACAATTTGAACAGCAGTCGATGTCTGCTTTGGATTTGATATGCTTTCAATGGGTGATAGGAAATGTGTTTTTAATTGGAAAAGGATTGGCGATTGGCCTAATGAGGCCGATGCTGCCATGATACCGGTTATGTCAAAATGCCATTAATCTACTCAGTGAATCAGTCTGTCTCTCTCCCTGATGCACGCTTTAGCATCCCTCTAACCCCCAGGAAGGGCAGGGAGCTCTCATGTAGCAGAGTTACTGCCCAACACTGTAGACAAGAAACTTTTCAGAGTGCTATTACTGTTTGTGCAAAGTTAGAGCAGACATGTTTCTGTGAGTGGACTCTCCAAGCTGCCCCCTCCTCTTCTCATAGAGACAGCCTTCTGTATCCACAGGTGCACTCACATACTCAGAAAAAAAGGCGAAATAGCTATGGTCTAAATCAATATGAGCACTCAGTAAACCTGCATTATTTCTAACAACCAGCAGGGGCAACTCAAGTAGTAGCTGAGGAATTCTGCTCACCATTAGCCTGCTCCCTCCTTGATTCATTACTCTTTTTTAAACGAATTTGGTCTAAATCTCTAGTTACAAGCTTCCTTCAACAGAGCCTGATGTTCAGTTTGTAAATTATTCAGGAGCATCGTCCCTGTGTTCAGACAGAAACTGAATACTTGCTGTATTGCTGCAGATTCTGCCCAGCAGCAGAGTCTGAGACCCAGGCTGGGAACACAGACAAACCACAGCACCTTAATCTGGATTAGCTGCTAAATTAGAAGCCTGGTTGATTGTGTAATCCTGTCGAAAAAGTTCCATCAGGCCTCAAGGCCATTTGACTGTGGCTCATTCATTCAGGATAGGCCGAAGCAGGCCAGCGTGGGCCAGACAAGGGGACTGACTGCTGCAGCACCTTCACAGAGATAGCTTTACGTAAATCTAATACAGATTTTTTAGAACAGTTTATGTAAAATTACATAATTTCAGATACTTGAGATAATCCTTCTACTGCTTAAGAACAAAAGCTCACTTTAAAGTACCTCAAGCACAATTAAATCTTCATTAGCACAGCTGTTGAAAAGAGATCTGAATATAATATAGTGGAGAAAACCACAATGTATAAATGCGTCGATGAAAATGAAGGCCTTCGCTTGTTATTTTAAGCTGGTTAAAACAAAGTGTACGAAAATGATATAAACATAAAAACATAACATTATAAAATGATTAACTCTGATGCACCAACACCTAGAAAACATTTATTGGACTCATAAAGAAAGCAGAGTGAGTTTTTCTGTCTTTTTTTTTTTAGTCATGTATAACATGAATAACATACAAAAACAGCAAAGAGATAACAGCTACCACTTGGACTACAGGGGGCACCAAAATCCCCACAAATAGAAAAAACTTTGCAGGACCTTTCTTATGATAAACATAAATACAACTGTTAAAATTTGTGAATTAGTTCTATATCAAGTGTGTTCTCACTTTTCTTTAATGTGTCACCTGACTGTAAAGTGTTCTGTAATCCAGATGGGGAAGTAAGCATGATGCTGCTGCTGCAAAGATCTTTCAATTTGACTGTTTTCACAATCACTGGGTGCAAAACATGTTTCAGAGCACTTTTTTTAGCACCTTTTATAATTGACACAGGTTACAAAGTTATCCAGCAGCACTTCCACTCCCCTTGATAATGACCACAGAGTCTGTTTTAAAATCCTTCAAATCATTTTTAAAAGAAAACCTAAAAACACTTCACAGAAGTCATGTCATAACAGCTCTAGACCTGGACACTACACCTCTTCAAAGATGATCTGTTTCTCTTCCATTTCGACCTCAGCTATTTTTGTTGACCAAAAACAAACAAACAAACAAAAAAAAAAAAAAACAGAAATCCCACCCCATCTTGATTCTGATTGGTCGGTGATCAAGAAGAGACATTGACAAGCACAGTAGTAATCCAAATTTAAACTTTGAAGGGAGAGTGCTGAACTGGAGACATACTTATGCTGTGTCGGGTTGAACTATTGTCCAAATTGTCGGCCTGTAACCATCACAAAACTGTGGTGGTTACAAAAATTGAGGACCAAATGCTGGTGATGATAATAAATTTCCTCTAGACTGCTGCTGCAGACATGAACATCAGCCTCACTGACATTAATAACATAAAACTAGAGTTAACTACTATTAGGCCTGCTGACTGTAATCACATTTAATTAATTTAACATAGTCCAGAATCACTCCTATCCTAACTCTGTAAACTGAATTCATTTTGTTTCACCATTACATGAGCTGTTGCTGTTGTTGCTGCTGTCCCCTGTCTCTCTCTCTCACCCCCGTTCTCTACTCTCTCTCCCTCCCTCCCCCTTACCTTTTCTCCCTCTTCTTCCCTCTATCTTGTTCTCTCTCTCTCTCTCTATGTGTGTTCCTCCCCAACCCAGCAGCGGCCTGGTGGCTGTCTAACAAGAGTCTGGTCCTGTTCAAGGTATCTGCCTGTTACAAGGAAGTTTTTCCTTGCCACTGTTACTCATGTTAGATGAGATGGGCTAAATCCCATCTTAGGTTGGGTCTTGATAATTTATCAAACAAAGCGCGTGGTCTAGACCTGCTCTTTTTCTTTGGAAAGCGTCTTGGGATGATGACTGTTGTGAATTGGAGCTATATAAACAAAATTTGATTGATTGAATTTGAAATTTCATATCAATACGTTGAAGACTGTGATCTCATGTTTATTGATGTCTGATAATAAGTAATAAAATCTGACCATTTTGGGAGTGTTTTCTTACCTTTATTTAGAATCTGCTGAGGTTATGTTTAAAGAAATTAGAATAACTTTATGCCTGTTTTAAAATAAGATAGAAACTCCTCATAGATGTGTTCATTAAATTACATGTCACTTTAAAAATGTATTGGGTAAAATCACAGTATGTGGCCGTCATGGAGCCATGAAGAAATTGTAAAGAAATAACCAAAGAGCAGTTCACAGTATGACAACACGCTGTTCAACCCCTACATGCAACAATACTGTCTGCACCACCAAGCCCTGCATGAATATTAAATAGTATGTTACTATAACATATGTAGGCCCAATTATCACGTGTTTTCAACCATAACTTCACATTTTTGCAATAAATATCTCCATAAATGTGAGCTTGTGGAGTCCACACGCAAGCACCAACACATACAAACATGCACAACCATTCCAGATAAATATGTACTCTGGGTCCATGTGTGCTGCACCGGAGCAGAGCAGCAGTAGATCAGGATGTGTCTGTCAGTCAGTGGTGGTGCTTTGGGCTCGGTTATATAACGCAGACAGACAGCAGCTGAACAGTGACTCTGTGCGCTATTTCTGCACAGTGCCATCAAAGTACAGTACGGACAGTTTGACCAAACCTCGATAGTTTACGTTCATTAAAACTTGAAACACTACAAAATCTCATCTCAGTGGCTCCTGCACCAAGATGAATCTCATGTGGAATAGAAAGAAATGAAATGCCCATTAGTATTTATGGTGTCAATTCAGTAGGAAATGTGTTGTGTAAAGAGAATCAATCTACACAATCTCAACTTTCAGCTTTCTTTTTGATTGGACTGTATTCCAGCAGGAGAAGACTACAAGTTGCATGGTTTCCAATATTCTGACTTTCATAACATTTAGCACAATGTTTGGTGTAAGATGTTAGCCGATTATTAGAGCACATTAAACTGGGTGTTTTGAGTTATAGCAAAGATTTATTCTATTGTGTTTCAGTCTGGAAAAATGAACATGACTCAATCAATCGCAATAATCCTAGTGCAGTTTGGCGGTGCACTGTTTACGCGCGATACATTGATGCGTAACGGGAATTCCACGCTGCGCTTTTCCTCTCGTTAAGGCTGTGACTGATAAACGCATGCAAGTGTACATGCCCATACATCACACACGTCTGGAAAGTATAACGAGGCAGCTTTCTGAGCTCGTTTGAAGCCACGAAGTCGGGGAGCAACATAGGCACTCATGCACACTGAGCCTCATTCAGAAAGAGGTTCGGGGAAACAAGTTAAAGTCAGAGACAACAGCTCCAAACACCAACACACTGCAAGAGTTTGAGATGCAAGAGTTTGACACACTCACCCTCTATGGCAGATCTGTCCAGCACGGTGCCAAAGTAGAATATAGACCAGAAAGAAATGGCTTCCGGGATGGTTGTTCCTACAGAAAAGTCACTCCAGTTCAGGTCTTGACGATCTATTTTACCCAAAACTGATGGATCATAAACGGGATCACTCCAGCGTCTCCAGTGTCACTGAACGCGGCCAATGCAAGTCATGTAAAACAGAGTCTGGTGTCGCATTCAAGACCGAGGGGTAAGTCGAAAATATGAATACCATAGGTGGGCAGAAACTCTCAACTAACCAGATAAATGACATTTTGAATGATATTATGGAGAGGACTTGTACCTTTGAAAAAAAACACGGGTATGTTATCCAACTTGGTCTGAACTGCAGGATTAACATGATAGAAAAGTGAAATAAAATAAAAATTTTGTTTACCCAATGCAAAAGTCGTTGGAGTAATTATGCACACACCTAAAACTTATACGGTATAGCCTACCGTGGTCCAAGGGAAGGGACTCGAGTTCTGTTGTGTTCAAAGCAAACACCGTGGAGGAACCCAAATGACACATTCCGTAAAGTATTATTTATTCCGACAGTCAGCGAACGCATCAGCAGGCAGTATGTGACAGACATGTCGTGCAGTGACTCAGAGCTGACTCAGAGCGTCGTGTCCCGCCCACACCGGGGGGCGACCAATAGCGCTCTTGCGGAAACGGGCACAGTAGGAGGGCGGTCACGCAGACCTCCACTGTCTACCTGTGTGGGGTTTAAAGGGATACCGGATCCCCGGTCTGTGGACGGAAATGATTTCTGATGACCATACAAGGAAAGTGGGAGAGCACATAATATGAATATTCATATATAAGAGGGGGAGAAAAGGAGTTACAAGATTAGAACCAGATTAATTCAATTTAATCCTGAGGTGAGGTTTCATCTTCTTTATCATCGGCTACTTTGGCTTTGTGATTAACTACTTCACTGCAGAATGGTGGATGTCAGCTCCAAAAAACAAACACTTTAAAGTAAGTGAGCAGGTTGTGGGACACATTTGATTTTGTGGTACTCTCTATTTTAGCCCTCAGTTTTCGTATCTTTAACCTCTCCAGCCTCCTGTAAGCTGCCCCTGTCTCCCCTTTCCCCCTATAGTTCACAAACCAACCACAAATGAACAGGAATTCATTCAGCACATTGTAATGTTTAGCTTGCCAGGGCCTTGATTTGCTCTGTATCCATAGCAACAGTCTGCACTAAACAGTAACAGTCTGCTGTTGTAAAATAACAGACAGTTGCCATAGAGAAATTACCAATTAGAATTAACCGTATAACACTGTTATACAGATGGACTTGTTTGTTCCATCTATCCATCAATTTTCTACCGCTTATCATTGTTGGGGGTTGCTGGAGCCTATCCCAGCATCTTCAGGTGAAGGCAGGGGACACCCTGGACAAGTCACCAGTTCATCACAGTTCTGACATATAGAGACGAACAACCATCCACGCTCACATTCACACCTACAGGCAATTTGAAAGTGGCCAATTCATCTAACCCCACTTCTGCATGTTTTTGGGATGTGGGAGGAAACCAGAGTAAACCCACACAGACACAGGGAGAACATGCAAACTCCACACAGAAACACCCTGACCCGATTTGAACCCAGGACCTTCTTGCTGTGAGGCAACAGTGCTAACCACTACACCACTGTGCCGCCCCAACTTGTTTGTTCTTTTATGCAAATTGTTTAGATTTGTAATAAAAAGTATCTTGCTCTGAAGACTAACCGGTTTACTCTGTACTGACAAGTCTTGGTTTGTTAAGTGCCAGATCCTCCCCTCCCACAGTTCGCTCCTGTATGACTTATCTTTCTTCAATCTATCTAAAGCTCAAAATTTGCTAACTCACCTGCTTAACAGTTGCTCCTAAAATCCCAGTAGTTTAATTCTATGTTTAAAGAGCAAGATCCATAAGACCAAATATAGTTTTGTAATTGATGCAAGTTATAGACACAGTAAGCACACTCCTGTTACAGTTAAGTGTGTCCTCTGGTCTCTTTACTGTTTAATTGTTGACTCTGCAGATTAGTGAAGGGAAGGTTTTTGTGAATGAACTGCTGAACATACAGTTGTACATCAGGCCCACATGCTGCTGTGTGAACATAAACATGACGTCTGCTGCCCTCTGTCTTCTGAAATCTCTCTCAGCAGGTTGGCAGAGGAAACAACATGTGGCGGCTACACTGTTTTTTCTCTAAGGGGTCAAACAGCACCCACTTCCACTCAAACACAGAAACAAACAGTAACCTTTTTAAAGATATATTTATTTTCTGTTGTAAAATAACATGAATAAAATGTGATAAGGCAAGAGGAAAATTAACAATGTACATAAAAATGCGAACCAAATCCTTTCATGATAAAGATGTAGTTTTGAGTCAGAAGATAAAGGCTGTTCAACAGAAAGGCACTATGAAACAGAATAAAGTAAGGAGCTCCCTGTTTTTCTTATGCTGGACAAAGTCTTAGTTGTTCAAAGCCTTGAGCAGGAGCACTGATGGTTAGGACGTTAAAGAAGCGTGCAGCCCATAATCAAAGGCTACAGTCTTCAGTGCAGTGGTTGCTGTTTTCACTCCTGTCCACAATCCTTTGCAGTAGGAGTGTCGTGACTTTGATCTAGAAAATGATTTTACAAATACCCTAAAATCTCATGGAATACTTTAAACAAATGTTTTTAACAGAAATATTTTGGTTTGTTATGTTTTTGAGATTTAATGAAACGCTTTTAATTAAAATTTAAAAGTTGTATACAATGATTTTGGGATTCATTCAGCCAGAGTGGCCACCAAGTGTTAGTGAAGTTGACTTTAGGTAACTCCTTTATAATGGCTTTAGTCTTGTGAGTACTTATTTTTTTACGACTTTATTCTCGTAAGTTAAAGACTTTAATCTTGAAGTCCTCATTTTTTTTCTAAATGTGGCCCTAATTCTCCATTGTAGAAAAGTCATTTCAAAACTCCTCTTTTTTAAAAAGTAGAGATCCATGTCCTCTGTCCGCCTGTATCTCTGTCATGTTTTGTTTTGTTCTGCTCCGCCCCCTGCTGGTGGTACACTACTACTACTGCTGCAACAGCTTTCTCAAACATGGGCTTCTGTTGTGAAAGGACTGGGATCTCTCGTAGCTGTGTAAATTATCATAGATATGAGGAAAAAGAGGTAAATTTGTGTATTTTAATCACTGTCTTGAAGATTTACAATCCACTTGATCATCTGATCGTTTCTCTGACATTTGTCTTGAGTTATGGTAGGATTAGGGATTCAGGGGAGAAGTGAACTGAGAGCTCTCCAGTAATAAAAGAGTAGGGGAGACCGGGGCTTGTTGTCCCACGGGTAAGTTGTCACATTGCAGTTATCTTTGCCACCAGAGGGCACAACTAAAATACAACTAAAATACTAGTTTTCTTCCTTTACATCAGTGGTTCTCAAGTCCAGTCCTCGAGGTCCACTGTGCTGCATGTTTTGGATGTTCCCCTGCTCCAACACACCTGATTCAAATGATCAGCTCGTTATCAAGATCTGTAATGGCTTAATAATGAGCTAATCATTTGAATCAGGTGTGTTGGAGCAGGGAAACTAAAACATGCAGGACGGTGGGCCTCGAGGACTGGACTTGAGAACCACTGCTTTACATGGTCAGGGGTCGTGTCCTGTCTGAGAAGAGAAGAGCACATATGTGAGCTGAGATGAACACCAATTAACCATTCAGCCCAACCCAAAGTAAAAAAATAATAATTTTATATATCTTAAAATAAGCTTCTTCCAGATAAAAATCCAAGCAGTGATACATGTGAACTTGGAGAGATTAAGGCATCCTGTCATACCTCAGTCATTGTTCAGTTTTAAACTAACTTTAAGCTAGAGCTTTAATTAGCAGACATGGTAGTTTGGGGCAACATGTCTCAGTCATTTTGGGGTAGTTGTCACATGTTTAAAAGGGATTAAAATTAACATAGAGAGTCTGCTTATCAGCAGTTGTCATATTGAAAATTTGACTTTAATTTGACGGGATGCTGAGGGCAGTCAGGCAGGTGACCCTAGCTAATAAATCAATCTGGAGTACAATAAAGGACTTAAATGTCAACTATCATACCTTGGCTCGGTACTGCAAAACATTCACCCCAGCCGAAATACAGAGTCAGACAGATCTCCAAACTCCAGAGCATGTTGTTTAATATTTTATGTTAACATTTGGCTATGTTCAAAAAAATTTTCTAGCTCTATTTGATTGCTCATAACTCTGCACTGATAAAAGATATGGAAATGACATAAATATGAAATATATACCTGAGACTTTGGTCTTTCATCTGGTACACATTTTGTTTATATATGATGAATTGATTTCAAGATATATATAAGAGTGTAAAAATTGTGACAACAAGCCCCGGTCTCACCTATCATAAAAAACGAGGTTACAAAGGCATGGGGATATTTATTTGACAGGTGATGGTGAATTTGTTTATCTATTTTAGGGCTCATGTTTTTTGTGTTTCCCCATGTTGTGTTGTTTGTTTCTTTTTCAAATGTGATTTTGCTTCTTTATGGCTGCTGCCCTAGACCTTGTCACTCACCTGTAGAGCTCTACCTGCTGGTATCACCGGTGAAATAGGCTTTATGACGCTGGTAACGCCAGATGGGATGTTCCTGCGTAGGCGTCCCATCGATTTACGCACGCGATTTGACCACAAGATAAGTCTGAAATAAAAAGACAGAGTTATTAAGACTACTTTGATCACTCAAAACAAACAAAAACAAATAGGCAACTTCACTTAATTGTATAAATGTTGTAGAGACGTGCACCGCCGTGCGTAAAATGGTACGCTCCACCTATAGCCTTTAACTGCCAGCAAAGCTCATTAAGTCCCTCACTTATCTCTGAGTCACGACGAAGATGAGCCACGGAGACCGCTACACTTCTTCATCCTACAGGAAGATCTTCGGGGAGTCTCCCAGGTTTTCCTCCTCCACCTACCGCATGAGCAGCTCCTCTCCCCGGGGCTCCCCGGTGCTCCGGTCAATGGCTGTGTCCTCCCGCAACAGCGCCAGCTCTCTCAGCTTGTACAGACGGACAGGCCGCTCCTCCTTCTCCTTCAACCCAATGACCACCGACTCCTTGGACTTGACCCAGACTTCTGTGGCCAACAATGAACTCAAAGTTATCAGAACTAACGAGAAGGAGCAGCTGCAGGTGGGTGTAGCAGACGGAAAAAAATAATTCGCTTCTTTCACGTGTATTTCCTGCTCAAAAATATTTAGTTCAACTTTGTAATCCAAGTTTATAACACCAATGGTAATCCATAGTGTGAAGTTTGAGATACTGGGGCGCAAAATGAGTTTTGGTACTTCAACAAATTAGAAAAAGTTGATTTTATTCGTAATTTAGTACAAAGAGGTAAACTATCCTATATTCCTCACAGTAAGGTAAATATTTCCTCCTGTTTTCTGTTTTATTTCTTGTGTGGCATGGCATGAAGACACTGAGCACTGCCAAGGTGTTACTGAAGCAGGCAGTTTTAGCAGAGGCTTCTAGCTTGCTTGTATTTTGGGGTCAATGTTTCCCATCTTCTTCATGAAAGTATTCCACAGTTTGGCCAATCCAGTGCAGTAAGGCCAGATACTCAGCAGGCCATTTGGTGGTAGTTTTGGTGCTGTGGGTAGGTGCTAAGTGCTGATGAAAAAGAGTGTCAATGTCACTGAAAGGGCTGTCAGTGGAAACATGACCTGCTCTTTGTAGACAGCTGTTTTATCTTTAAAATTGGATAAAACACAGCAGACCTAAAGCAGCATATGACATGACATCATCTCAGACTGGGGAAACTTCAGACTGGACTTCAAGCACCTTGGATTCTGGGTCTCTCCAATCTTCCTTTCTCCAGACTCTGGGAGCTTGACTGCCAACAGAGATGCTTCATTTACTTTCATCTGAAAGGAGGACTTCATTTCACTGATCACTGAGCAGCGGTCCAGATCTTTTCCTCCTTCCTCCTTGACTCTTCCTGATGTTCCTCTCAAGGCTGCCGTCATCCTTGTTGTTTGGTCACCTTCTCTTCCCACAATTTCTCCCTCCAGTCACACTAATACAAACTCATGAAACCCTCACAGCAATAACCCTCCATGATGGGTGTCAGTGCTCTTCATCCTCTGGACAGCTGAAGTCAGAAGTCTTGATTGTTGTTACTCAACCAGACTAAGAGATACTCAGTATTTTTATAGCTGTGGGCCATAATTAACAAAATACTAAAAGCATTTTATGTGCAACGAGTTTAGATTACAATGAAGTTTTCTTTTGTTAAATTATTGATGGGAAATATTAAACTTACAATATCCTGATTTGGTGGGATGCACCTGTATATTAAAAGCTTTAAAGTAAGACATTGTTCCTCAGTAACCGTCATTTTTACAGTGTTTTATACAGCTGATGTAAAATGTTGTCCATATTAAGGTCTTTAAGCCGTCTTCTAGGAAACAGAGACTGATGTCCTGGACCTCAGGTACGGGGTTAGGTGGTTAATTGCATTTACCTGATAAAGTAAATTAGTTTATATAGATAGAAACTGGGCTACTATTGTCACAGGGATGCCTTTCTTAATGTTATCAAGCCTGTAACTGGTGTATCGACTCTTTAAACAATCTTTGTCATCAGCCTTGATGGATGGACTAATAATTCTTGGCATTGTGTGAATCAGATGACAAAGCAAATGTCCACAGGCCTTCTTTCCATTTAGTTTAGATATGAAGTTTGAGAAACTCCAAGGGTTTGTTGCTGATAGTCTCTTTGAAGGTAAAGCACCACTCACAACTCTGCGAGTAGGCCCTAGTTCAGTGGGCATCTTGCAGGTCTAAAACTAATCAAGTTCATCCCCCAAGTTAAGAATGAACTCTTCATAACTGGTGAAATGAGTGGAGGTCTTGGTGATAAATTATGTTTGATGCAGTAGATTTTGTAGCAAGTTTAAGGTTAATTGAATCAACATATTTGGAAAATTACCGCCGAGTTTTGGGTTAAAATGACATCAATCCTGTTCCCCAGGGCCTGAATGACCGCTTCGCCATGTTCATCGATAAAGTGCGTAACCTGGAGCAGCAGAACAAAATGTTGGAGATGGAGCTGTTGACGCTGCGACAGAAACAGGGCGAGCCGTCCCGCGTCGCTCTGCTGTACCAACAGGAGATGAGAGAGCTGAGGTCACAGGTGGAGGAGCTGAACCGAGAGAAGAACCGCGTCCTGATCGAGAGGAACAACGTGGAGGATGAGCTGCAGGTAGAACACATGAGTGAAGGGGGTTGGTGGTTTAGCTTGACTGGTGAAGCAGGTACCTCATGTAGAGAGATCACAGTTCTCTGATTTAACTGTTGATTTTGTGCCATTGGATTAAAAGTGAGAGTGAGATGAGAGTGTTGGGACACTGAAAATTTTAACATTATTTAATCTGTCCAGTAGCAAGAGTTAAGAGTGCCCAGTGTTTGTCCTCAAGAAGTGCTTATTTTTTTGTACCGACAGCCTCAAATAATTATTTCAGTGTCTGACAACAATACACAAAGAACCTTGCACAGAAACAACGAACATAAAGCCGTTTATCAGATAGCTCATGAGATTTACTGATCAATGACTGCCCGATCGCTCCACTCTCTGTGGGAGTTCTACATTTTTTCTGTTATACAAGATATCTGTTTGATCCAAACTTTTCTTTAAACACAAAAAATTAATAATTACACATGCAAGTGATCCAATTTAGGTGGTACGTATAAAGCCAAATTCAATTAGGGAGTCAACTTTATCCTCTATAACAATATTTATAGCTCGGTAAATTCTTAATCAGGTTTGTTAAACCATGAGCATTTGCCATGAATCAAGTATATCTGAATAAAATCTGTGTTTGTGAAACAATAAATTAAGCATTTTTGAATGCCCTAATGCATAACAGCAATGTATATATATTGTTAATATTCATATTTAAAATACACCTGTATTTCAAATATAAAACACCTAAAATTCACCAACATGATAGTTTTTTTAAAATGCAAAATGGTGATATTATTATTTTTTTCAAATTTAAAAATCAATCACAAACATTTTCAGTAAACATTATTCAATGATCCCCACATGATCACAAAAAGATCAATAAAGTTCTATCCCATCTTAGTTAATCTTACTTACAAACATATATGCATTTGCATTTATATTACATATATATGCAAATGCATATATAAACCATATTTTATAATAGTACTATTGCACAGTATCATGAACTTAATGTGAATCTAAACAATAGTTAAGAGTAGAATAGAAAATAAAAGAAAACCCTTTAGCATTATTGTACCTGTACAAAAAAATTATATTAAAAAAAAAAAACTACAGCTGTACTTAGTGCAAGTTAAAGTAATACAAACAAAAACACCTGATAACACATGTAAACAAACTACAAGTTAACAAGTACAAGTAAAACACTAGATATTTTCCTGAGAAACACAATCAATAATCATAAAAATAATGCTAAGTTATAAAAATAAGTTCAATCACTAATCTGTTAAATATGGATGTTGCTATTGCACTTCATGTCATTTTAAGCCACCCGGACTGAAAACGTAGGATTTTCCTGGCTGAAAATTAAGGCCTTACCCTTTTGCTATTCCACCACCTCTGATTCTTTACTTGTGTGCTCATCTCATTAGAAACTCTCCTTGAAGTATGATGAGGAGGTGAGGACCAGGGAGGAGGCTGAGCATACCCTGAAGTCGTTTAGGAAGGATGTAGATGATGCTGCTGCCGTTCGCCTGGACCTGGAGCGCCGTGTGGAGACGCTGTTGGATGAGATCTCCTTCCTGAGAAAAGTGCATGACGAGGAAATCCAGGAGTTGAGCAGCTTGATGGAAGCTCAACAAGTCTCTGTGGAGCTGGAGCTCGCCAAACCAGACCTCACTTCTGCTCTGAAGGAGATCCGCAACCAGTACGAGTCCATCGCCTCCAAAAACCTGCAGTCTGCTGAAGAGTGGTACAAGAACAAGTTTGCCAGCCTGAGCGAGCAGGCAACAAGGAGCAATGAGGCCATGAGGGCCAGCAGGGAGGAGATAAGTGAGTTCAGAAGGCAGCTGCAGTCCAGGACCATCGAGATAGAGACCCTGAGGGGTGCCAATGAGTCTCTGGAGCGGCAGATTGCAGAAATGGAGGATGCACACAACAGTGAAGTCACAGCCATGCAGGTAAGGAGCCCTGTGATCACTTTGTGCACTCTCAGTTAAGTCTTGACTTGGATTTGTTCACACCCAGCCTGTTATTTTGGAGCCAAAAGCCAGAAAAGCCATAGGCCAGTGAATAAGTGACCAGCTGAGATCACAGCAAGCTTGATTAGTCAGGTGCACAATGATATTCATGATAACTGTGAAAAATACTAGAAGGCTGTTTTCTGCAAACCAGAATCAAGTGTTTTTCCAAAATAAACAAACAGAAGACTCCTCCAATACGAGCCAGCGCTGAGCAAAGACCTTCTAGTAGTTGATTGTAGTGGTGACTTGTCAGTCACAGGGTACAGCCAAATGCTGTAACACCATACTGTGTTAAATAAGAATTGAAATAAGTTATTAAGACCATAAATTAATTTTGAAAATATTCACTGAGGTCTTAAACCTGCATAGCTGGAGGTTAGATTTTTGTAGACTTCTATATCATGAAATGTGCTGTATTTTTTCAACCTGTAGAAATGTTTTTTTGTAGGCATTCATATTTCCTTCACAAAGAGTTCTTTTTTGGACTCATTGTAATATTCTCTAAAAAGCCACTGAAGTGACATGAAAATTTATATATATATATCCTAAGAAATCTTTCGAGACCTCGGAATTTTTTGTTGCAAATACATTTCTTTGACATGTAACTCCTTCTTAGGTCACAGAAACCAGGGTAAGATCCACAAATTTGGCCTTCCTGGGTCAAAGGCTCATTGGCAGATAAATGCTTTTACAAAAGCAACCCATCTTTTCAGCCTTAGTGAGATAGACAGTGAGATACAACCTGATGAGTGCAAGCTGTCCTCTGAGCTGAACAGCTTACAGTGGATACTAATCACAGGTAGCAGTGAGTAGAGTATTCAGGGACCATCTGCAAATTACTTTTGGAATCGACCAAAGCATTTTTTTCTTCATATCCCCTGCAGATATAAAGACAGACATCTTGGCACCTGTTTAGTAAGTTAGCATCTAATAGTAAAGGAAACGTTTTGACTAGGACCAGCCAAAGAAGTTGACATGATTTACCTGTGCTGCAGACTTGCACTATAATGAACACTTAACCGTCAAATATTAGGTAATGATCTATGCATTGGCTGGTGGAAAACTTGAGATACAACTATTTCTTTAAACTGCCTCATTGTCAAATGTTAAACTTCAGATGAACTCAGTGTTGTTTAAAAAAAGAGGAAATCACCTGCTGGCACAGAGCGTATGATGGGCATGACCGTCTACAACACTGCACAATAATAGGATTGGAGGAGAGCAGACCTCAGAGTCAAGTTCCTCATAAATTATGTCACGGCTTGAGTAATGCTGTTAGCCAAGTTCCCCCGCTGCAGGGAGCTTCAAACTTAGACATCAAAAAGAGATGTCAGTCTTATAATGCAAAACGATCATGCTGCCTGTGATAAATCACTGTGTTAATTTCTAAGATGAATATCTGCATGAAGAACAAGCTAGGCTACAGTTAGCAGATGTTAGCTTAACTCAGTATCAGATTAAGATTTTGGTGTTTAGGTTAGCCGCTTTCTTATGCTTGCAGTCTTTGTTATAGGTCAAAGTGAGCTAAGATAAGCTAAGCGAGCTTTGCTAAGCAGCTTCTGTCTGGAGATTTGTCATACAGACACAACAGTGATTTTTTTACCTTCTCATGATGGCAAGAAAGTGGAGAATCATTTATCATTCAAACAAGATGAGAAAAAAAAAAGGAGAAATAAGTGCTCCCTAAAACATGATATTTGTTATCTTTAAAATGGCGTAAATTGATGGAGGCTAAAGATACGGTTTCCTTTATCCAACTCTGTATTGTGAAATTTCAGACATTAGGGTTGTTTGCTTCACGTCTGGGGTCAAACTTGACCTTTCGTGAGAGCTGGTCAATATGTGACAGTGAGACTGTGAGTATGACTGAAACAGATCTTAGTTAACTGACCCCGCGTGGCTATTAGATTAACTTCTGACCTGTTAAATTGGATATAGGAAGGCAGCCTGCTTTCACTGGCCTCTTAGAGGAGGTAAGGCTAATCCTTGAAGGTTATTGTATTCCTTTTAGGCGCAGAAACAAATTCAGCCTTCAATATTTATACCACAGGAGGCCTCTAACATGGTGGATTAAAATCAATCTATACATGCTTCATGAATTTAATCACTTAATCTCCGTGTTTTCCTCTCCTCTAATTCTCTTTCTCTGGATATCACAGGACACTATCAGCCACCTGGATACTGAGCTAAGGAACCTGAAGGGTGAGATGGCTCAGCACCTGAGAGAGTATCAGGACCTGCTTAACGTCAAGATGGCCCTGGACATAGAGATCGCAGCCTACAGGTGCTCACTGCATTTTAAGGGACATTAAAAGTTGGGGTCTAAATATTGTCTCAGTAGTTTGGTAATTAAGTGCTTCCATCAATGTCTTGTTCATAGCTGGTGTCAGTGTGTAGTTTTGGTGCTCAGTTCACCTCTACCACAGAGATAAACACACCGCCACACATTGAGATCTAATCACTCAAGCCTTACAGAGAGCTGGTCTGTGACAGATTTGTCCATTTTGTCATGCCAGCACATATCCTGGGGCCACATTTAGGACCAGCCACTCTCCTGTGTCCACAACGATCACCAGGAGTAACAGACTATCCATCTCTCAGTAATTTAATGCACCTGCTTTAAGCTACTGCAGTCTGCACTGTTGTTCTTATACTTCACCAATAAACTGCATAAAGCTGCACAGGAACACCTGGTTAGTAGATCAAACTCTTAATATCACGCCTCCTCTTACCTCCATATCTACCCATTCTCTCCTCCCACTGAGCAACAGACGGCTGTTAGACATCTATGTAGTTGTTTTTAGACCTAATTTTAACCGTCTATAATTTGTTTATTTTTAGACAGAATTTAGACGTTGCACTTTAGCCCATTATTAGATAGATAGATAGATAGATAGATAGATATTTTATTGTCATTGTGACAAGCATAATGAAATTAAAACTGTGAGTTGCATAACTGATCTCCAAGTACTTAACCAAAATAATTGATTGCCGTTCAGCAATATACAGTTAGACCTCTCTTAGCCAGCTAGTCTAAACTTGGTTTAGTCTAAAAAACTTTCGTTTTTAGACCTTTGGTAGCCTGATTTTAGACCAGTCGTCTAGGCAACATTTAGACGTCTATTAGACCTCTTTCAGACCAAAAAATGCTCAGTGGGATAGATCAACCTGATAACAGTAATTTCTGTTAAAAACATGGATGGTATACAATCTCTACATTGTGTGGTGTTTAAAGCCTTTGTTTCCTCTTTGACATTGTTTCCCTTTCTGTCCCACAAGGAAACTTCTGGAGGGGGAGGAGACCCACTTTAACACAGGGATGTCGTTCAGTGCTACCAGCTACAGCTACCAGCCTCGCGGCTCCGTCGGCTCCACCAGGAGCAGCCAGAGGGATAAAGATGGAGCCATGAAGGAGAGCTTTAAGGAAAGCCGCGAGGATAAAGACGAGGCCGACATCAACTCCAACAACTGACGAGGGATGTCTACAGAGATCTGGAGAGTGAAGAAAGGGCTATACTGTTTGTGTATTGTCAGTTTTTTCGCAACTCTTATACAGATGTTTCGGAGTTAGAGCTGGGAGTCAGGACTTTGGGTGGTAAACAGTATCTTACAGTTGAATAATGCTTCAGAGTAAATCTAAATTTTACAGTTCGGCAGGTGTGCAGGTCTCTGTAGAGCTTTAGAGGACACATTTTCTTTGAGCTAAAGAAAATGGCAATACTAAGTTCAGCATTAAAGATCAAAAATAACCTGACAAAACTTGACAAATTTGCTGCAAGTCAGCAAAAAAACATTTATGGGATGTGCTCAATTTTGGAGGGCTGAATTCCTATTTTGCTACTGTGTGAATGAATTGAAACCTGACAAATTAGCTTTTAATGATCAATTGACAGGATTGTGTTCACTTAAAGGGACATTCCACATTAAAAAACACGAGCATGTGATTTCATCATTTAAACTCTTCAGATTTATTCACAAAGTCTGTCACGATAATGAAAAGAAAAAAATACACAAGCCCATGAGCATTTAAAATCACTTGCATAATAACGCTTTAGGCTCTAGTGTGTGCGGAGCATGATAACTTTACTTTGGTAGAAACAGAAACAGTGGATGTCATGGCATTTTTAACTGTGCAGCGTTTCATCAGAGTAGACCAACCGACACTTCCACCTGTCTGCAGTGTAAACTGTTGTTTTACTGGCTCAATAAACAAAGTGAGAAGTGTGACTGAAATGTTTCATGTGCTTTCATTTGCAGATAAGTATGTTGCCTTATACGCTACTGGTGACATTTTTTATATAGCTTATAGTACAGATCATCAATAGCTATAAATATGCCAAATCTGAGTATAGGAAGTGTTCTGTTTAACATAAGTAGAGCATTTGTTGTCCAAGTAGCATTAAGATATTACAAATCAGGTGGCTTTGACATTTTCAAGAGAACTTGTCTATCTCAAGTACAGCTGCAGCTCAGGAAATGAGGCATAACATAACCTTTCAATGACACTCCGACGACCCCTGATTTAATTCTACAATTTATTTGTCTCTATTTAAAGATATCTGCTTTCAAGAACAATAAACTAAAACGTCTGTGTTGCAAAAAGCCTATAAACATTTGGATTTCCTGACTCCTAGAAATCTATCAAAATAGTCAATGAACCCTCCCTTTAACAAACAAACCAAATCTTGCAGTCTTACTCAGGAGTCATAGTGTTATTCAGTACACTAAATCATCAGAATGAGAGTGCACAGTGGAGCAAAGAGTGGAGATGCTGATGGTTTATTACCATAGACAA
This sequence comes from Xyrichtys novacula, assembly GCA_962446985.1. NCBI lineage: Eukaryota > Metazoa > Chordata > Actinopteri > Labriformes > Labridae > Xyrichtys > Xyrichtys novacula. The sequence continues at coordinate 15,109,847 of OY660874.1, read as the reverse complement.
CACAAGAACAAACTGCACAGAGCTGTATGGGCCTTTTCCACACCCACTGAGACTACTACATTTAACAGTACAGTTAAGGCTAAATACAAGGGCTGGTTAACATTTACACTCAGATTTTTATTCTAAGGGTTCAAGGAATATTTTTTAATATCTCAGACAAAAGCTGACTTAATTTGTCAACACAGATACTGTCACCCTAGCTGCGCTTTATCAACGGTGAAAGTACTTCATTTTCAGTGATTTCAAATGCCACTCTACGTCTGAAATTTAGTCATAGATTAGCAGTTACTGTTAGCTTAGGTTGCCGACACACTGCCTGGAAATAAACCGAACACACGATACTTGGGGTGGGAGTAAAAATCAACTCACATAAGTATCGCAATATTTTTGTTTTACAACTTTTAAATCAATTTTTATGTTCAAATTTTTTTTTATTTTTTTGTCAAATTTAAGAATAAATCTTAAAAAATTACTTAAATGTGATGTGTATTTTTTGTGGAAACATGGTTCCTGGAATAGTCATGAGACAATCATAATCACTCAACTGTTTCACTGGTGTTAAATATGCAGACTAAAAATCTAGAAAATCGACAATATTGTAGAATCGCAATTGAAATCGAATCGGCATCCAAAAAATCGTAGAAGAATCAATTCGGGAGAAAAGTACATCTTCCCATCCTTACAAGACACACAAATAAGAAAACATACACATCCCTCAGCTGTGCAGTTATTCACCCGTTTATTCTGATAAAATCAAGTACTGAAGGTTTTTTTTTTTTTAATCTCCAACAGGTTAACAGAATCATTTTAAATAACTGCGTTTGTGCTCTTGAAAGTTTTACAAAAAGTAGGTTTTATCAAATTTATACCATCAATACAAACTGAGACAGTACACAAAAGTTCACAGCTGTCTAACATGTAAATCAACCAGAGGAAGACAGTTCTTCAAACACACACGCACACGCACGCGCACACGCACACACACACACACACACACACACACACACACACACACACACACACACACACACACACACACACACACACACACACACCTTTGGTAAAGGAAGTCCTTTTGTTTAAGCCCTTTGAATCACAGTTATCTACCTGAATTACACCCAGCCATTACAAACATAAATAGAAAATCAGCTAAATCTCTCTGTCAGTCCAGTTTTAGCTACAGCAGCAGTCTTTCTTGGATTGAGTGGAAACACACTCTCTTATAAAGAAAGATATCAAGGCAACTAGATGAGGAAAAATTATTCAGAGAAAGTCATACTCAAATGTTGACACCTCAAGAAATCTTGTGTGTGTCACCTGAAGTGTTGTCCTGAATTCAAGGTGGAGCTGAAGATTTGATGCTCAAAAGAACAAAAGTTTAGTTAATACCTGCCATTGAAAATATATCAGTATTTGTTTAAGTTTTAGAAAAGACATTTTGACACCGATGCTAATGTCCACACTTCACTCCACATTAAGAGTCTCATCAATCCTCTCAGGTATAAACTCTATTCAAGGGGGCAGGACCAAGCCGAAGTGCAGCACCAACAGACCATCCTGGATAAAAGTGGAAACAATATATATATATCAGCCTGCTCCACTCTGTATATTATTTATATATTAGTCACATATAACTAGATTTCTACCAAACAAACATGATCCCATACAGGAGCAGGTGTGTTAGTGAGTGTAAATGTGATGCTTACCTGCAGAGCCTCCTCACCCAGAGAGCTCTGGATGTCTTTGAGTGACTGGTAGTGTTCCAGGAGGTGATCTCCACAAACCACATCCACCTGCACGACACAAACAAACACACTATTACTCAATATCATTATAATATACACACACCAACAGTCAGTGTGTGGTTTTGCAGTCGGGTTTTTGTAGTAGTGTTGTAGCGGGGTCACCAAATCATGGGTCTGGCACGAGTTGAGGGGATGCACTTCTTTTTTCCTGCTGTGGTGGTATCACTTATAAATTCAGACATAACTGCAGCCTAACCACTACTCCAAATGTTGACATATCAAGCATCTTGGACTTAGTGTTCTACTTCAGAGGTTAACTTCATAGATTATCAGAGCATGACATTCAAAACCACAAAACCAATTAACCTCTTCATCAGTAAATACAACCCCAATCACTGATGCTGCTTAAAGGTTCAGGGTCTCTTTTGTCCTTTATTTTATATTCAGAAATACCAAATATTTTTAACAGGTGACCACCACTGCTGGAGGGCCAGTTTAGCTTCTAGACTCTTCTACTACAAAGGATATATCTCTCAGCATTAAATATAGCTTTCATGGATGAGCAAACTTTGCCATGGTATGGGAGATTAGACGCTGGATTCGGAACTTTTGAACGTTAGAGCCGAAGATGTGGCATTCGTGACTTCCAAGGACATTTTTCAAGCACACTTTAGTCCATCATAAATGGCCCAGAGAAGTTTCCAACATTTCTGGCACATATTTACACATGGTTGTCTCGTTGATGGTACAGTTTGACTTACATCTGCATTAGTGGATTCAGTGGCACACTCTGTTCCCAGACAGTGGTTTTTGGATGCCAGTGTGAGCTAATGCAGTGATTTCCACTTCAGAGTCATTTTGTTTTTTATGCAGTGCTGTCTAAGGGTCTGAAGCTCATAGTCATCCAGTATCAGTCATTAGTCCTGACCCTTATTTAATGATGTATCTCTAGATTCTCTTAATGAAACTGTGAACCATAGCTGTGAAATCCTAAAAGGCAATCTTATACTCAGGAACATTATTTTAAAGTTGCTGCTCGATCCTCTTATTTAGTCCATCACAGAGTGGTGAAGCTCTGCTCGCATCAAGTTTAAAGATGAGAAAACATTGTTTAAAACAATTACCTTCCTCTGTTTCACCATTTGGTGTCTTATCTTTACACTACTTCAAATGAATATAAACTTCTACTAATTTTAAACTATCTACTTTTATCTTTGATCGACATATCACGTGGTGTCCTCACTCCTGTGGGATCAGGGATGTAGATGTTTGGGTGGATAGTCAAATCTCATGCATAACAAAGTGATTAAAATCATCAAAGTTTAGGTTTGAGATTCTTATAATGCTTTAATAAAAAAAATCTGACTTGTGTCCTCTTCAGGTTTGTCCAGACATGTCAGAGTACCAACAGCCAGTGTCCAGTAAAACCAAGGCCAGGAAATGAGTGTAAGAGTGTAAGCTGCTAATCCTCGCCCACGTGTACCTTAATGCAGAATGCACTGACATCTGAACTCTGAAACATTTGTGTCTGTGTGCTCCCAAGAAGGGAGGACTTTTTATGATTTGTAATCCTCCGCTTCCTCCTTCAGTTCAAAGACAGACGTGGGGTTTCACTGCACTGATTATTTCATTACGATCAGATTAACGCTGTTACCACGCAGTCTGTTGTCCTTAAAATGCAGACTACCTGCTGAGATTTGACCAGGGCACTTCTACCTTTTTTTTCTTTGTCGGGCTCTACTTGCATTCAGGTTTTGTCTTCTCTTGGAAAAACAACCACAGAGAAACAATCTTGAGAAGTTTAACAGAGTCCATAAAAACAAGGTGTGAACAAGTTCACACAGCAGACAAAATTTAGTAAAAATTTCTAATTTTTTGGCTCAAATGTGAAGTAATCTGAGTTTTTTAGACCGTTCAAACAGCATGAGGTACTGATCTCTTCCATCTGAAGTCCTGAATCATGTGCATCATATGCTGCAGGTGTGTTTTACACTTGATTTTGGACAGTCACACAGGTACCTATAAGCGGACCCCATATCTTCCTGGCTTCTCATCATTTTGGTAACTCTCTGACATAAGGAAACAACTGTCACAAACCTTCCCCATGGTGCACACCTACACGATTGTGTAATGCTGACCTCTTTTACTGTCCAACTAAATCAGAGATCAGGATTTGGACTCTGGTCATCAAGCTGGAGACCTGGCAGACTCACCTGGCAGGTTGGGCTCAGCTCCATCTTCCTCCTGATGAAGAGCTCCACGTGCCGAACGGTGGCCTCGCCTGACACACGAACGTACGGCCTCTTCAATGGCTAAAAATATACGGAGTGGAGCAGACAGCATGTGAGTTATTTTGTAGAATCGTCAATTTTCTGAAAAACAACAACAACAAAAAAAAACCAGAAAGAAACAGGTCTGAATCAGAGCAACGCTAAAACTTTGGAAATGAATGCCATCATATGTAAATCCTGCACAAGCCTCTTAATTTGGGGAAGCTTTAAATAACACCGCTAAATCACCTGAAGTTTTAAACGAACCCTGATCCTTAATAACATCATGACCACCATCCTTATACTGTGCAGGAGCCTCTCTCATCAGGCCAGGGCCAAAACAGCACAGCCCTTACCTGGGAATATACAGAGTCTGCAAGACCTCTGGAGCTACCTTTAAATTTACATCCCTTGTCTTAATCCAGCAGCCAGTGAAAAACTAACATGAATTTGCTGATGGGTCTGGTGACGCCAAGCTAATCAACATTGGCTTCAACTTTCCCGGCAGCTCTTCTGTTAGATCAGACAGACCACACAGGTCATTTTTGGCTCCTAACACATGTCAATCAGTCCACCAGTTGACTCTGATGCTGATTCACTGATTTTTCTGCCTTGGTACTGACCCCTGCAAAAATGGGAAAACCCTACAAGAGCTGCTGTTTGGGGGATGCTCAGAACGAGTTGCCTTATCATTAAAGTTTGTCAAAATTACTCAGATCCTGCTACTGATCATTTTCCCAGCTTTTTGCACATCAACTTCACGAGCAAAATGTTCACTTGGCAGCTTAAAATACCAAGAGACAATGCAAGAAAATACAGACTGTTCACAGTTTCATGCAGTCAGTAACAGATCTTAATCAACCCATATTTATATATTCATAGCACCTTAAGTGTTGAAGGCATTACCTTATAGTTATCGATGCCTTCTTCAGCCCTGGAAACATCAAAAGAGAAATTATACATTCAGTACAAGTTTATTTATTCAGCGAGCAGCAACGGTACAGAAATAAGGCCATCTAGAGGCAGCCTTGTGTAATTGCATGAATGTTTGTAGGAGTTTAAAGTCAGTGCAGGTGGAGATAATGCCAAAAGAGAGACTGTTCTGTAAGGATCTTTACCCTACAAACTCCAGCAGCAGAGACACATCCAGCTCAGGGGGGATGGTGAACACAGACTGGGGTATGTTCTCTTTCTTCTGCCTCTTCACCACGACAGGACAAGGAGGAGAGACCATCACTGCAGAGCAAGAAGAGGAAGAAGAGAGTGAAGAAACAACACTCTAGTCGCCAGCTAAATATCACAAGTAATTGTCACTCAGATTTAAAAGCAAACTAAAAAGATTAATGTTGTTTTGTTTTGGCCTGAACTTTTAAAGCTGAACTCTTTACCTGGTTTTGGCACTTCTAGCCCTCTTGACTTGTAGAAGGTCATCATTTGATCTTTTTCCACTGTGACATAAAAAAATCAGATTGTTTTCACTATCACCAGGTACAGGCACGCAATATAAATGAATTGTATTTGATAGATCTAATTGTGTTGTGTGTACGCTCAGGTGACTTACGCTCCTCGAGTGAGGGAACCATTTTGAAAACAATATCCTGGAGTTGTCTGTCAGGTCTGCAGAGGAAAATATCAAATATGATGTAAATCTCTGGATTCAAACCCCTCATGTTCAAATTCCTGCCTGCTTATAAACTATGTATATGATAAGTAGCGAACCACAGTTTGTGGGAATTTTTTTTTTACTCAGAATGACTCATAAAAAAACAGCTTACCTGATGTTGTAAAGAGGTTGTGTCTGGTGGACTATGATGCTGCATGTTGGACATTTGTTGCTGTAGAAAAAGTGCTTCACGATGCAGCTTTTACAAACTTGAAGAGATAAAACAGAAAAATAATAAGATACTTTCAAGAGTCAGTCTACTCTGGACTTTTGACCAAGAAAAGAGATTTTTATAATCCGACACAAAGATCTCAGGGCAGAGAATTGACTTTTTTCTGCAGCATCTCATGACTGAAAGTCCCACATTCATGTAGGGCTAAGTGATATGGCCTAAATCAATATCACGATATATTTAGCAGTTCACCTCGATAACGAAAAATGGACGATAACAACTCTACAAGCTGCTCACCCCCTCCCACAATAACTTCATCCACTTCAGCCGCTGCGGACTGGATGGGGTGGAGTCACGTCTCTGACATAGGGCAGTGTCTTAAAGGGACATGAGACCATAGCCTACCTACACACGTCCAAAACCAACTTTATTTATTTACTTTTTTGACACTAAATTTATTGACATGGGCAAAATGACGCCAGTTATTGTCGTAAACTTCGGCATCAGTAAATTTTCAGTCTATCGCCCAGCCCTACATTCACGTGTCCAAAACCTGACAACCCCTGTCCCAAACTTGAGTTCTGTTCACTTCACATGATGAGAACATTTTTCCTGCTTTGATTCAGTAACTTGCATCACTTCACAGACCTGTTTTGCCCAGTCATCAATGTCCTGCTTTTCCCTGCACCTTCACCATACAATATTTCTCTAACCTTATTCTAATAATTCAGATTACAGATGACAACTTTGAAGGCTTGATAAAGTGATCAGGTGAAAAGGTTGGTGTAAATGCATCCGGCATTTAACCAGAATATCATCTTTTGGACATAAACCGAAACCTTTCAGCTCATTCTGCACAAACTAACTCAAAAACAGCTGTTCCCTCGGGCTAAATTGTAAACAAACGCCTCTGTGCTGCACTCCTACACACAATGATCCCCTGCTTGTTCCTCTGCTTTGAGCCAGAGGATTACTTTCCTCTTTTGCATCTTGGTATGGATGTCTGGGTTTTATTTTTGGATGTCTGTATTTTCTGGAGGGACTTGGGTCAGACTTCATATTTTGATTTTTGTGTTTTTCCTCCCTTTGGCGACAGGATCGCTCTCATTTTTGTGAAAACATGGTGGGGTAAAATACTTCTGTAGGCATCCTGTCAATCTTGAGGTTTTTCAATCCATAAATTAAAACCATAGCATTTCATGTTTGTGTGGTTTTTGCTCATATGTCTCTTTTTCCCTATCTGCATGACTGTATTTAGAAAAGGACGCCTTACCACCACAGCTGGATGGTATCCAGATACTGATCAAACTAAACCACCCTACAGTTTCTCTGGATAAATGGCACTGTCATGGCTGTATATAAACTGTCATTATGCTGCTAAGATAATATTAAAACCATGATGACATAAAAATGACTTCTGATTTTAAGCAGAGAGCAAAGGAGCATGAAATTGTGCAAAGGGGTGAAGGAACAGGAAGCTAAATCCTGATGTGACTGTTTTTTAGGGAAGTGTATGAACAAAACTGCAAACTGAAGTCTCTGTTAGAAGAGCGACGCTATCTCACATAAACAGCTCCAACACTGAATGCACACACCATATCCACTCATCTGTGAGTTCACAAGGGTTTTCCTTCATGACCTGGGGACGCCTAGCATCCATGCAACAGTTTATGGGTGACCTATCACTGACTGATCCTGAGATGGGCCCTTTTATTCATCTCTGACGGTCGCCGTCCTCATGCAAGTCTACACAGCCCTGTCAAGATTTGCAGGCTCTCCAGTCATTTAGGTAGAATTTTAAAATGCTGCTGAATGCAGGTCATAGCTTCTTGGGAACCAACTCACTTGGTGCTAAACACTACATTTTCTCTCCCTTCTGACAGGCAGCGGTCACGTGATAATGACATGTCCATAAACTTGTTCTAATGCAGTGGTTCTCAACACACCTGATTCAAATGATGAGCTCGTTATTAAGCCATTACAGAGCTTGATAACGAGCTGATCATTTGAATCAGGTGTGTTGGAGCAGGGGAACATCCAAAACATGCAGGATGGGGGGGGCTTGAGGACTGGACTTGAGAACTACTGTTCTAATGTAATCTATCTAATCCACATTTAAGAGAAACATTACACTATCAGGGGGATAACCTCAAAGCACAACCACTCAAGCAGAGAGCTGTTTATTTAGGCCTTTGTTGGATTTATTTGCTATTTTCTTACACTATTACGACTCAAGTCCACAAATCTCCCCACAGTTCACATCACAGTTCTCTATTTCCTGCTTCCTTGTTTCTTTCTTGCTGAAATCTCCAGATGTGACAGCTCGGTCATCTCCGTGCTCTCCAAAGCTTCTGATTCTGATCAAAGCATGAACCAGGAGCATTGATCCACGAAAAGCTTCAGAGTACAGTCTGTCTTCTCTCTTTACAATCACATTTCTCTTTCTACTCTCCTATCATGCTCTCCTTGTGTCTAACCATGCGGAGCTGGAAAAACTTTGGAGTAAGGAAAGGAAATGAAGATGAAACTAAGAAGAATTGAGATGTACCCATTCAGTGATGTAATTGATCATGCCACATGGTTACTTTCAAGCTTGTTGAATCACCATAAAAGACTTTCAGAGCCGAAGCAGATCTCTGCTGTCACTTACATGAGTGCAGGCACTCTGTGATGGTGGTGGCATCGATGAGGAAGCCGCAGCACAGGGCACAGCGGATATACGGGTAAAACTGATTGAGGGGGAGCTTGGGCTGTGGAGAAAAAAGAAAATCCAAGTTGGTGGTTTTAGCTTTTCGAGTAATCTCATGTGAACTAAATCTACTCTTTTGGGGTGACAAACCATGGACCATGAAAGGATGCATGTCCTGCAGCAGATGAAGAAATGAAAGGAAATGATGTATTTGTACACTGCCTTCACTGAGTTCATCCTCCTTTACAATCACATTCATACACTTTTTCTCCTCCGCTGCTCAGATTATTTGAGTGAACCACACAGCTACAGTACAAGGTGTCACAGCTTTATAGCTTGAAGTCACAGATACTCAAAAAAAAAAAAAAATGAATTTTGACAATTTTGAAATGGTGTGACCAGTGCTTGTGAGATAAAGAGAGGATAAAGAAATTACACATTATAATATTTCCAAAATTGTGTCCTTAGGCACCAGCTAATTTAGATTCACATCAGACCTTCACAGACTGTTATAGAAACATCAAACATGACAATAAAAGACGAGCTCAGTCAGTACATATACATGACTATTGAACAGGCTTTTCTCATAAATGATCTAGATCCGAAATGAATTTTTGATCTTGTGACTTTATGACAACATGTATTTTTATTTGTAGTTCATCGAAAAAACACTGTTAAATGGAAAGTCTCATTATTAACACACAAGCTCCTTGAACTTTTGTTTCTGAGATATCACCAAGGAGAGTCTATGCTTCAGGCTGTCACTAGAGGGCCGCCATAACTCCAACAAGCCTCAAGATGTCGCTGTGTTTGCAAAGTTTGAATCATCCAAACTTTGACTGTTTTATACAGTATGAATTAAAAAAAGGCCCTCCAGTACATGATATCAATGTTAACAACTAAACAGTTCTCTGCCATATGTTCAAACCTGCTTACTGCAGTATAACTTTTTTTTTGCAATAAATCAAGATTTCAATGTAATTGGAGAGTTTGCATAACATTTGAAACTCTGGACTTTTTCAATGTGTCATTTGAACTGGAGGATGCCGGTGTAGTGTTAGCTTCAGTTCAACTTCATATCTACTCAGGCTCTACATGGCCTAACCAAATGACACATTGAAAAGCACATGAAGCTAAATTAAACAATAATCTTTCTACTGACTTCTTTGCTCGTCTTCTTTGCCTGGATTGTAAAATACTGGTGCATCATCAATATTGGTCCCCAGCAGCTCACTTCCTTTGTGGCTTTTTTTTTTATTTGAATCTTTTTATTTTCGCAGTAAATAACACTTTTTTTTCTTCATCTGTAACTTTCGCTGTGACGTCTTTTTTTTTTTTTTTTGCACTCTTTTTTATTTTGCAGCAGTGGCGGTTCTCGGCCACCGTAGCAGTAGCTATCAGTGCATAACAGTTGTCAGAGTAAAATCATACTTGTATATTTTCGGTGTAAAGTGTGATCTTACCTCGTCCTCTGAGTCGCTGTCTGATCTGTTGGTTGAGTTTTCATGACTTTTTTGGCCAAACTGAAGAGTGGACATGTCCAACACTGCAACAAACCCGATCTAGTTCTTCTTTTTTTAATTAGACAAGTGTTGAATGGATATTTATCCGGTGTTTAAAGCTGCTGTTATCGTCGCTGTTGTTCTTCGGGGTCCGCCGGTCAAACTTCTCCTCGGTGAGTTAGGGTTTTTACGCGGCTAACCGCCGATGCTAACAGGTAAGACTTCAAATTAAGGTGCAGGTGAACGGTTAATGCTGTTACTGAGGTTCAAACCCTCACAAAAACAAGGGAGATTAAACGCTCTTATTCTCGCTTTAACTGTAATAACAACTGTGATTCAAAATGAGTCCAACCTGTTAACTTTTGTTTACTTTGTTTTCTTTTTCAACCACACGGAAGAAGAGGCTTTCCTTCCTCGTGCTCTCACTCAGCGTGAGCGGCAACGTAACAACAACATTACCGACTTCTTCACCCGGTCGACGTCGGATAGTGCTAAGCTGTAATGAACAATACTGCCACCTACTGTGCTGGAGTGTAGACCGACGTGTCATAGCATGTGTTTGCAGACACAGCGGCAGCAGGTTCAGGGCCGCATTTCCGGGAAGAGTGGGGTAAGTTGAGCCAAAGGGTAAGTTGAGCCACCCCCTGTTGCTTGGAAATGGTAAAAGAAATTGATTATGTGACTAAATATTTAGGAGATGGGCATCAATTCATGTCTGTGAAGGTTAGAAGCACATGGGTGACGTAATTAGACATTTATCTCCAACAAAAAACAAATTTCACTCTTGAAAGTGAATCTAGTCTGTCATAAGTTTTACTAGAATTGTGTTCAGACCAAAAAAGATCATTTTAAATTTGTTTTACACCTAAATTGTGGTATCTATGAGCTACAACTTGAGGTCAAAATCCTAGCATTAAAGTCCACCATTTTAGATCAGAGGACTTATAAAATCATCATAGTAGTTCAGGGGTAAGTTGAGTCAGTGGTTCGACTGAGAAAGTAAAGGAGTCTGATGAGAGGATCAGAGTTTTCAGTCAGATTGTTGAAATGTGTTACTTTTTCTTTTCAAAAATACAGCTGTGAATGTTCTGAATCACATCCATACATGGGGTAAGTTGACCATAGGAGACCACTTTTTTTGACATGCTATATTATCAAGACAGTTATGTTTAATTCATACTCATTCTGTTGGTTTGCAGGGATGCACAACATCTTGAAATATACAGATACACTAGTTAGAGACAAAACTATGATTGCCTTGATGTAGTGATCCGAAATGCAAAAAATGGCTCATCTTACCCCACTCTCCCCTACAGCACCACCAAATGCATTGGCTAGGCAAACCGCATATTCACAGTGCAAAGCAGCCATTTCTTGTGGCAGCAAGAAAGCAACAGCAACAGGTGTTGCTATGAGCAGCGGCAACTATTGAAGCAACACAAGGGTTGCTGAGGCTAAAGGCCAAGAAATGTGGTCCCGAAACTACAGTCTCCAGCTCTGCAGACGCTCTTGGATTTACCAAATATTTAAATTAATGGTAAATAAAATCCAATTAAGAAATAATTAACTGAAACTATATTAATTCTTAAAGGCATATGTGAAGTGAGGAGTTTTTTTATGTTTATAAAATAAAATAACATATATATTGTTCCCTTTTACGATTTTATAAAAACAAACAAGACCACGAGTGACAAGATTGAATATTTTTTATTATAACTTTTAATGCTTGAAACCAGTGGGAAGGGGGTTGGTGTCCATCAAGTTGCTGAGGGAATGAGCTCCTCATTTTTGTCTTACATCTATTTTCATCAGGGCTACACTTCAAGCTGACACATTCAAAGTTGCTCATGATAAACAAGATCACATTTGGCTCTGTTGAATGATGTTATTTATTGTTTCTATCTAAACTGCTGCAACTGCAAACAGATAGTCTTAACTTCCTGGTTTAATCAATGCAGATGGAGTCCTTTAAACATTATTCATGTAAACAATATAAACAGTTGTGTCAGTGAGCTGTTGCTAAATGTTGCTGATGGACCAAGTGCCTATTTCAGTTGCCATAGCACTAGTCAGCCCTCGTATTCTTCTAACATAAATGATAATAAGCAGCATTGAATACAGCCTAATCAGTGAGGAGCACTGCCCCTGCAGAACCAGCTATTAAAAGTATTTTAATTACAGAGTTAGGGAAGGACCCTAAATCATATGTTGTGATCACTCAAGGAGTTTTCTGTTATATCTGGAAATGTATCAAATCAATCACTGAATGGCTGTTAAACATTGAGATCATAGCATTGTTTCCCACAATTGCACAAGGCACGAACATGCTGGGCAGAGTAATAACATATTTCCCACTCTGTGTTACAGGGCTCTGTGCACCAGCTGGAAAAGACTTTAGAGCAACAAAGAGTTGTAAAAAAGTTACAGAACATATGATCATAAAATGCTCTCTATCATTCAGTGGCAAAATAACAAAAATATGATGTTTATGTTGCAGCGGCATGTAAACTTGAGATGACTTTATCTGTTGTTGTGTGTTGGCAGTGTCTCTCCACAATACATCACTTTGCTATATGAAGATTCAGATCTGTACTCACATTTTCACTTTCATTTGTACAATCAGAGTGTGCAGCAACATTATTGTATACTATACTTGATGGTTTTACTTTATGTGGCTGTTGTTATTTTACATTAGCTGTAGAATTATAGTCATCTTATTATATCACACATCGTATACTTTACACACATCGTGTACGTGACCCTACAGACACAGAAAACGCAATCATTTCCCACTTTGACACCCCACACATTCTTTTCCACACATTCTCAGTTAGATTGAAGCCATTATCTAGATTTTGTCTATAGTGTCAATGATCTCATCAGCATAAATGTTTAGTGCTGTTTTCATAAACTTCTAGCTTGTGATCTTTGTTTTACACGATAAACTGCAAATTTTGAATCAATCTGGTGTTTTCAATCACATACTGTAGCTAAAACCTCAGTGCTCAGCTTGAAGTTTACCTCTGCTTGCATGAAATTTATACTGATGGATCTACACTCACCGGCCACTTTATTAGGTACACCATGCTAGTAACGGTTTGGACCCCCTTTTGCCTTCAGAACTGCCTCAATTCTTCGTGGCATAGATTCAACAAGGTGCTGGAAGCATTCCTCAGAGAGCTTGGTCCATATTGACATGATGGCATCACACAGTTGCCGCAGATTTGGCGGCTGCACATCCATGATGCGAATCTCCCGTTCCACCACATCCCAAAGATGCTCTATTGGATTGAGATCTGGTGACTGTGGAGGCCATTTGAGTACAGTGAACTCATTGTCATGTTCAAGAAACCAGTCTGAGATGATTCCAGCTTTATGACATGGCACATTATCCTGCTGAAAGTAGCCATCAGAAGTTGGGTACATTGTGGTCATAAAGGGATGGACATGGTCAGCAACAATACTCAGGTAGGCTGTGGCGTTGCAACGATGCTCAATTGGTACCAAGGGGCCCAAAGAGTGCCAAGAAAATATTCCCCACACCATGACACCACCACCACCAGCCTGAACCGTTGATACAAGGCAGGATGGATCCATGCTTTCATGTTGTCGACGCCAAATTCTGACCCTACCATCCGAATGTCGCAGCAGAAATCGAGACTCATCAGACCAGGCAACGTTTTTCCAATCTTCTATTGTCCAATTTCGATGAGCTTGTGCAAATTGTAGCCTCAGTTTCCTGTTCTTAGCTGAAAGGAGTGGCACCCGGCGTGGTCTTCTGCTGCTGTAGCCCATCTGCCTCAAAGTTCGACGTACTGTGCGTTCAGAGATGCTCTTCTGCCTACCTTGGTTGTAACGGGTGGTTATTTGAGTCACTGTTGCCTTTCTATCAGCTCGAACCAGTCTGGCCATTCTCCTCTGACCTCTGGCATCAACAAGGCATTTCCGCCCACAGAACTGCCGCTCACTGGATATTTTTTCTTTTTCGGACCATTCTCTGTAAACCCTAGAGATGGTTGTGCGTGAAAATCCCAGTAGATCAGCAGTTTCTGAAATACTCAGACCAGCCCTTCTGGCACCAACAACCATGCCACGTTCAAAGTCACTCAAATCACCTTTCTTCCCCATACTGATGCTCGGTTTGAACTGCAGGAGATTGTCTTGACCATGTCTACATGCCTAAATGCACTAAGTTGCCGCCATGTGATTGGCTGATTAGAAATTAAGTGTTAACGAGCAGTTGGACAGGTGTACCTAATAAAGTGGCCGGTGAGTGTATAAAAGCAAACAAATCCATCAGTGACAAGACTGACAGTTTTTATACTGTAATTTTGAATGCCTAGAGGGTAGGTGTCAGGCAGGCAGATGAAGAGACAGCATTGGTTTTATAATTTCCACATGAAATATTCACAACCGATGACATGTTTGACTGTCAATAGTCAACAGGATGAGATTTTTATTGTCAGAAGGACAGATTGTTTTTAGAGTGGACACTGTCTGCCTCCTCGTTGGGTGAAGCCACCCCGAGAACAGCACCCTCTGGTGACTGGCTGCAGTACAGGTCATAAATACCACCTCTGCCAGCCATCCTTCTGGGGCTGGGGACAAACTTTAGAAACTTATTACACAGAACATAATTTTTTTTCACCCTTGCTTGTGATGTTGACATGTACAGTAGTTATTATCTCAGCGACTCTCCCGCCGAATGTGTTAGTGGTGGTTTCAGGAAGTGGAGAAAAACGCAGAATTACCAAGAGCTTTTCGGCTTTAAATCCATATACTGGTGGAAGGCAGAACCAAGATGTCCATAGTATATACAGTCTATGGTCAGAAGACATTACTTAAGCATTTAGAGAACAAGGTTAGCAGGGAAGGCTTTGTCAACAGGGAGCGGCAAAATTGACACAGACTGGAGTTCTTCACAGGAGCTTTAAAACAGAATGTATTTATAACTTATATAAACTTGAAATAAATGAACAGATTTTTACTGTTTTACATATTCAGTCTCTTTCCTGGTAAATTTCCAGTCATCCCCTAATAAAACACCTGGTTTGCAGAGCAGTTTTTACCTCTTATCTGACATAGATAGACAACTCCAAATCTGTTCCACATTTTCAACACTGAAGCTTCACTGATTTTCACCTGCAGAGTCAAACAAAGTCAGTGACACAAAAACATCCTGGCAGTAAATTATAAGACTGGCCTACTACAGAGTCCTCCATGTTGTCCCTTCAGCTTCCCAAACACAGACAACAAAGCTCTCACACAGAGCAGATGTCTGGAAATTCCCGTTCCAGTCATGACAGTCAGGATATTTAGTGAGAAAACAAGTGTGTAATGGGAGCTTTTCAAGGATACAGATCTTGATCCATTTATTGACATTGACTAACTACATGACTGGAGGCGCCCAATGCTGCAAATGCTCTCTTTCCCCACAGATATTCATTGGCAGATGAAAAGCAGTCAACATTTCCTCACAAAGTAATCTCCCAAAAGTAAATATTTAACCACAAGCTGCTCCTGATGTCAGGATTCATTCATTGTTCTGCAGAGACTATCTGATTACACTGAGTGAAGGGAATATAAAGAGGATAAAAAAGGATACTCATGAATGGACTTGACTGATCTAACACTGCAAACGTCAAGTTAGGTCAAGTCCATTGTATGCACCGATCACAAATCCCAAATTTGTCTCTAAGGGCTTTACAATCAGTACAACACCCGACATGTCCTTATCTCAGATTCAGGATAGGGGTGAGGAAATGGAAGAAACTTTGACATGCAACAGCTGTCTTGTTGTTCAGTAAATATCAAACGTATTATAGTACAGGCCATAAAGATGACAAAATCAAAGAGTTCTCCCAAATTGATCAGCTATACCATTCTAATAACTTACCTTGTGTCCAAAGATGAAATGTAACTCCATTAAACCTCTGATGGTGAAATGTGGTAGCACCAAGACACTGGTAAATCCTTTGAGTCCAGTAAGTTGCAGGGCCAATAGACTTTGTTGTCTAGCACATTCCACAGGATCGAAACTGAGGGAACATTGAGGCCAAATCAACGCTATGAGCTTTGTGATCCTCCAGGCCACCTTCTTCCACTTTGTCCAGGCTTGATGCTCACATTCTCACTGTTGTAGTCTTCAGAAGTGGACAGGGGTCAGTGAGGGCAAACTTCAAGTACAAAACCCTATATGCAACAAATTATAATTGGCTGTGTTTTCTGACACCTATGTCAGAAATGCATATTGCATTTTTGTCATGCCTGACTATGAAACATTTTAGTTGTGGAGCGAAAAAAATCATCTTGGCCGGTCTTGTCAAAAGAGTAGCAGAATGTGGCAGCAAGAGGCGGGAGAAGCCACCGTGGTCGTCAGCACTGAGGACAGATGTAAGCTGAGGAAAACGCTGGTATTTTGTTTTATTTTTAATTATTTAGGGTTTTAAATACATTTTATTTGCAACCTCTGAGACCATTAAAAGTTTTGGTTGTGAAGCGGAAAATCATCTGGTCCGATAAGGTCGAAAGAAAAGCAGCAAGACATGACCGCTAGCTGAGGTAAAGTTAAGCTGAGGTAAAATCTTACAGGGTTTTTATATAGTAGTGATAATTTTAAAACATGGTTTTGTTACGCCTGAGACCATGAAATGTTTTGGTTGTAATAAGTATGCACTTAATTCTAAGAGAGAGTGTATGATTCAGCGAGGGGCTCAAATTCAAAGATAAGAAAGGGCTAAAAGAGATCCCTGAGGTACGCTATGTTTCAGGATTAAGTTATGTGACAAGTTGTCCCCTCTTTTGGGTTATAACATGCTGGCCAAAACAAAGACGAGAGATTCATAGGTGTCAGAACCTGAGATAGTGTATGTAAACCAGTAGCTTAAGTTACGTAGCCCAACAGCATCTCAGTTTCATTGGAGTTCGTGAGCAAAGAACTGACTGATGAAACATTACGATTACCTCCACAGGCACAAAAACTTGACTGTCATCAATAAAGAATTGAAATTAACTCCATGACTGTGAATAATTAAGCAACATTTATCAGGATAGAAAATCACAGAGACAAAAACCAAGCCCTTAATTTAGACTGCACATAAAATTTGATGTTTTGAAGCAGACAAATGAACCCCTTGAATTATGTTTCATTTACTGTTGTAGTCGTAAAAACTTGAGTACCATCAGTTTAAGGGTGAAACAAACTGAGTGACGAAGTTTAATTAGACCATAAGTCAAACTTTTTGAAAGGAGAGCACAGATCTCAAAACAAGAATTCATGTGACCCTCTCTTCTCAATTTCACTCCAATATAAAGCGAAAGATGTTTGATTTCACACTCACACCTGAATGAGGCACCCTTAATTAAATTCACCTGTCCCCATTGAAAACAGGATCCTTTTGAGTAATCGTTAAATGTTAAAGCAAAAATTGGTATAAAAAAAAAAAAAAATAATAAAAAGGCTCTGATGCAAACATCTTTTTTTTTTCTTTCTTACTTAAGGATGCTAAATAGACACAGACCTAAATGCACAGGTTTTGTGACGAAAATGGGCACTTTCATTATGACAAATGCTTTAAGTAGAGGTGGAGCTAGGTGTAGTCTCTGAATGACCTGATATTGTGGCTTTAATTCATTGCAAACACTTAAATTATTTGACTTTAATCTAGAGAAGTGCCTCGTCAACCAAAACGTCAACCTTATCATGCCACTGAGGTAAAATGTCAATGGATCTCAAGCAGTGATCTATTCTTTGGGGATCAAGAGTATTGCTTGTGGCAAATAAGTGTCTATAGAGGGCAGCATTTCACCTCAAAGCATAAAACTTGCTTGAATTTCATTAAAAGAGGAACAAAGATGTCAGCAGTATCACAGGCAGGCTCTCATTAGTCACATACTCACAGAGCTGGTAGAGAAATAGAGACCCCACTAAAACACAGATGCTTTTAATTGTCCATAAAGACGAGAAAAGAAGTACTTGGATTGAACTTGGACGTTATCAAAACACTGGTTATATTTTATTTCAAAGTCATAAAATGTATAAGCATTTACAGTATACACAGTACTCAAAGTATATTACACAGTACATACACAGAATGAAGTTAATAGTGCACCTCCCTCAGACTAGAAACCAGCTCAAACAGGCTCTTCATATCAGTGCAGCGAGTCTATTTATATCACTGCGCTGCTGAGCAGGTCTTAGAAACTGAGAGCTTAGATTTCTGTCCGTTCAGCTCTGTCCCACAGGAAAAGATAACATCTGAGTATTTGACAAATGACAGTCATAGTGTTTTACCATCACTGATACACGACACCTTCCACTGACAGCCAGGTATGAGACAATACAGGTCACTTGGAATAACAAAAACCCACATATTTAATATTTGAGTAGCTGATTTGATCAAATGTGGCCATAGACTGTAGATAAATAGTGGGTATAGTTTAATAAAATGAAGTCTGTTCAAGTGCATTGAACCTGCTTTCTCTTTAACAATGACCAGCAGGGGAGCGACTCCACCAACTGCATAAAAAAGTTAGCAGGTTGGAAAATGAGCAGCCTTCTCCTTGATTTATTACATATTTTGTTTTTGTACTATTAGTATTTTAAAGAGCAGTGCACCCGCTAAAAGAAGAAGAGGAAGAAGAGAGAGGTTGTGTGAAGAAATGATTTGTATTGATGTACGATTTTGATGGCAAAAACTTGACAAACTAAGTATCATATTTATTGTGCATCAGAGGAGTTTGTTGTCCCCAAAGGTCACATTTGCGTAACCCATGGGAAACTGACTGATAGATGTCGCTAAATATTCCCATTTCTACATGCTGTACTTTAAAGGGATAATAAGGATAATATGTGAGGTACTTGTCAATATTAAATGTGTTACCTGCAAAAAAAGGCTGGTCCTCTGTTAATTAGACTGACGTAAGTGTTTTTGTCTAATATCTAAAATGTGCGAAATTACATGGTGGACTTGACACCATCTGCGTTAGCTGATAGCTTTGCATCCATGTCAGTTCTTTGGCAAGTTTCTCAACAAAGTGGCTGAACTGATGGACATCCTGGCGAAGCAATACACTTACTATTGACGAGTACTGCAAACATAACTTCTTAAGATAGGGCTGTCACGATATCAGACTATCAAGGTCATAAAGTGTCGTGATATCTATATTATCAGGATGTTTATGAAAAACCTGAAGATAAAACAATAATTAATTAAACTAAGGAAAGGCAAGACAAGAGTGGAGCAACATTTTACTTCATTAACCTCATATGGTCGATTTTAAACATAAATTTGTGATTTATCCTCATCAATAGCCCTCTAACCCAAATTTCTTCGGAGAACATGTCTCCTCATATAATGATTGTTTGTCTTGCTTTTATTTTGATATTTTCTGTCTTGTGTTTAGGCTGCTTTATTTCCTGCATATTTGAATTAGGTTTTTTATTGTATTTCTGTTTGTGAGTTACAAAATTGGATAAAAACAGTTAAAAAGTAGCCAGGAGGTTAAATGTTCAGTTGGTTATCAGCCCAGAAAGACACAAGCTTCACTTTTGTTTTTGGAGTCACGATAAATCTTGGAACGTCATTTTTTTTAAAGTGCTGAATCATCTCTTAAAAGGCTTCAGTTAGCTCTCTGGCAGTCTGTACTTCTTTGTTATGTGGAAACTAGAGTGAGGACCACAGCCATGAACCCACAGTACTGTACGCTTATTTTTGGCACAATGTAAATACATTGATTTTTAAAAAAACAACATTTATTATCTACACTGGCATATTGCGACAGCCCCAACTTAAGAAATAACTTATTTATCCCTTTAAATACAAAACTTGCTTTCTGCTTAGGGGCATGGTTACCCCTGTGTTTGAGAAATCGAATCATGGGGATCTGAAAAAAAATCTTATTTAGGGTTGGATCAACTGAAAGACACTCTGCCAAGTCAGGTGCTTCAGTTTTTTTCCCATCAGTACATTTATGATATCATCTTTCCTTCTTTTTTTCTGATAATCATCTTTTTTTTTATTGTAAATGTATGCACTTTGGTAACTTTTAATTTTTCTCCAGCTCCCTACTTAACTCTTATCTAAACGTGGTCACTTGCAACTCAAAAAGGAAAAGATAAGATTTGCCAAATTCCAAACTTGAGGCTTCATCACGTAGCTTTATCCACGTCTTATATACAGTCTATGGTTGTTGCACAGCAGGCATGTTTCAGCCTGTAGTTGTTTAATATCAGATCCCATATGACTCATCTGTATTCCCGTTTGGGGCTTCACAAAGCTTGGAAAAACACACCAGGGTGGAGCTGATTGACTGTGAAACTATGGAAGATTACAACCAAAATACACACTGATCAATCTTGTTAGTTTACAGTCGTCCTGATTTGTTAAAAGTCTGTTTCCACAGCTGCACATCTTCCTGTGTCTGCGTTTGCAATCAAATCTGGGGCAATAAAGAGCAAAAGGATGACCTGGTAACTCCAGAGCTGGTATCTGGTGGATGAATCTTCCTATTTCCAAGCCTCGGGCTCTGAAGTTGTAGAGAAAGAAACAATCCTTTTTTATGTGTCTTTTTTTTCTGTCTCTCAATCCAGGACAAACTGTGAAATGCCAGACTGTAGTTTGTCATGCAAACATTTTTCTGAGGCAGAGCTGCTCTAGAGGCAGAAACAATCTTTCAACTTTGGTCACAGCTTCAACTCTCTGCAAAAATATCCTTAACATCAGGGCAAGAAGTTATCAGCTTCATATCTGAACATTTTCCAACAAGCTAAGATCTGTTATCAATGCTGCTATTTAAACAAACCATGTCTTAAATTTGACATGAGGGAACTAAGTCATAACTTTTATCTCCCTCACAGTTTCTTCACAGTGGACAATAAAGTTATTCAGTGGGTGAATTTGACCACATTTCCCTTCAGGGTTGGGAGTTTATTAAACTGAGAACCATTTAAAAAGGCTACAGAAGCATTTTTGCAGGCATGTCAGACTGGAGCGAAATGTTAAATTAGCCTTTGTGGTGTCATTCATAGGACTGAGATCAAGCCCTTTAACTTTGACCCATTTATAGCTCAAGCAAACCAAGTCCCTTCAGCCTCTAATTAAAATCATTTAAGGCTCCTATGAGAAGTTAGACCGAAGTTCATATTGATGCCTTTTCAACGAGATTGAGGAGTTTTATTTGCTGATGTTTTCATTGAGGATAGGTGTCAGCTGTTTCTTCAGCTGAGCACCTCAGCTACACAAACTAGAATCTGTACATCAACTCAGGCCGTAGATAAACTTGCTATTTAGTCTTTCGTACACATGCACATCTGGCTGCATCATGAGCATAATTGCGCACATACTGTATTTTACCATGTACTGCACATGCTGACAGAGGATACTCAAAGGGAGCTCAGGCCATGTGCAACTTCTAGATTTGGAGGATGTAAACATGGCAGGAGTCACAGAGGTTACTGTAAAGTTAATTAGCTCAGGCAACAAAAGACTTACGGATGGAGCACACCTTCATTCTATTTTCCCAGCATACTCTCCTGTGCCTGAACTCAACAGTTCTGGACTTCCACTCAGTTTTGCATGTTTCCATGTCAAATTCAGGAAGTAAATGTAATTACAGCCAGCTTTTTGGAGAGGCATGTTAGTCACTGTGCATACATCATACAGATGTGGATAACTGCAGCTTTGGTTCATCAGCTCATCTTTAAAACTTTCTGCTTTTTGACTGTCACACCCCTCTGCCTCTACACCACTCCTACCATTCATGTGCATTCTGCAAACTGCATCCCGTCAGATGCTAGGAATGTGTGACAGCCATCATGTGCAAGTGTATATGCTATAAAAAGCAGGTATATCTCCAGCCTTAAAACTTCTGTGATGAGTTTTTAGTGGACTGAAATGTTTACCAATGTCTTCATGCAAACTACAAAAAGTAACAAGAACATCAGCACAATGACTGAGTATTAGCCGCACCCTGAAGAAAGCATTTTTCCTGTCTAAAGTTTTTTTGTAAAAAATCTCAATGAGGGATGTGTTTGACTCTTCAAAAAAGTAGACATGTTTTAGTTTGAAGACCACACTCAAATTGTTACTGAAAGTGTCAAACAACAAAACATTAAAAATGCCTCTTCATTAAAGAGATAATGTGCAGAAAATCTGGAATATAAGCTGCACTGGTAGATAAGAGGGAAAAAGTTTCACTATTTTCCTGCACAAAAACTTTGTATTCAGCAATGTGCAATGTGAAGCTTTTTCTACAACCACCCTGCCAGCTACCTGTATGTTTGCTGAGCTCAGGATAGAGCAGTATTCATAGTTGCTTTGTACATCTCTGCATGCATCTGAGGCAGTTCTGGTTTTGGCCTACTTTTCTTTTCCACACCACAAAATGCCAAAAACTAGATTGAGTATTGGCATTAATCTGTTATCAAGTACTTTTGGAGGACTGAAGATGAGTTATCACCATAGACTGCAAGAAAAGCTCATCAAAAGTGAAGCCAAAATATGTAGATCTCCTTCCTCTGACCTATAAAGGTAAAGGTCATGACCTCTGCCTCTTCCATATTAACAGATGGAGGATTGGTCAACTACAAAACCAGCACACAGCTTTAGTCAATGATATAATTTCTCATCAGGCTAATTCATGTCTGAGTGTCCAACTCTCTTACAGAGGTTTACTTTTAAATAGGTATTTATTTATGCAAAAAAGGGGCATTACACCATGTTTGAAAGCTCTACTGTGAAAGCAGAGAAAGAATAGTGAGAGAAAATCTGAAGGACAGTATCAGGAGAGTCAGTGAACTTTTCAATAACCAGCTGTGTTATAGTTAGTGAAAGGGGTGGGATGTTTTAACTGCTGCCCTGAGAGCCGATCCCTACTTAAGCTCCACTTAAGCTGCTGAAGAAGTCAGGGCTTGTGATGCTGGGAAATTTTGGCTTCACTTTTGTCCAACACTAGGAGGTGTAAACCGCTGTCCATATTTACTTACAGTCGATGAGTTCTGCTAAAATCCCAGATCATGTTTCCCTGTGTTTCTGCAGCCATGATTCAACCTGGCCATTTTTAATCGTACTTGCAGAGCATCTTTGCCTGATAAAAATGTTTGCAGTGCCAAAACTACAATCTGTTGTTGGGGTAGTGAAACAGGAGTCTCCATGGAGACAGGTGTCAACTGTCTGGAAACAGCCTGAGGTGCTGCTGGACATGTGTCCCCCCTCTCAGACCTCCAGGAGACTCTGTGGCCGCTCAGGTGCTTGTGGGGGGTCAGGCTGGAGGCGACATATGGGTTTGTTGCACATGGGGCAGACGCTGCGGATCTCTAACCACTTAAGCAGACACCTAGGGGGAAAAAAAACACAGAGACAAATGAGTTGTTTTATCATTTGGAAGTAGGACACTGTAAACTCACTTATGCAAGCGGGTCTCTGCTGAAACTTCAGGAATCAGGATACAGAAGCTCCAACAGAGAGAGTGAGGAAGACAAACCGGTCCAAAAGCTTTGTTGTTAATATCACACCTTCGCTGCAGGGTAAACCAGGTCTCAGCTGCTGAAAGCATTCTCATGTTCACACATGCAAAGACATATATGTCATCAGGAATTTACTCATCCTTCTCAGCAAAAAAGTTGCTCAACTTCTCTAAAATTCACTTTTTCTCTGTTTGCTCCAGCTGTGAACTCAGAGGCAGGAATCAATCACGAGGAGGAATTTATGACTCATTCCTCTGGGCTGGTTAGTCAACATTTTGGCTCATGGAGAAGTCGAAATATGAAGACATCAAGGCCAGGATTATGTTCTTGTGGCTTTTGGAGGGAGGTGTTTGGAGCCACTAACCACGGAGCTGCAGACACTCAGGCTGTTCTTAAACATTAAAACATGAATCAATAAAATCAGCTTGATTGCATGAAAACAAATTTATAAAAACAGCTGACAAATGGCTTTTCATTTGACTTTAACTTGTAGAAACAGTGGGGTGTTTTTGCAAATAAGTCAAATGTTCAATCTTGTGCAACCTTTACGAGTTTAATACAAGTACTGACCTGGATATTGGACAGGGTTTTGTCTTGAAATAATGCCAAAAAAGTGGGATTGTCAAATTTTCAGGGTTTATCTGTGTTTGTGGTGTTAGTGCTAATCTGCATGACAAAATTCAGCCATTGCATGCCAGGGAAATGAAGGATGAGGAGACAGGGTCACTGCAGCAAAGTTGCATGACAGTGGGACAAGTTCAGGAACGAGCAAGGCAGAGCTCTGACAAGATCTTTCTGTTGAAGGAGTTGTTATCAAAGACATCAAACAACTGCAGTCAGCCACAGGGTGTAATGTCTGAAGATGGCAAGTACAGAAAGGCTGTGATAACACAGATGCCATATCAAAAAGTCTCTGCAAGAACCTTGAATCTTAGTGAGTTTGTCGTCTTATTTCTTGTAAAATATAATAAACTAATTATAGAACCTGAGTGGCTTGTCATAATTATAAAGAATCTGCTAATCAAATAAGAAAAAAAACTTTTCAAGGCTTTTTATTTATCTCTTTTTACTCATTACAAGCAGTTCAGGTCTTATTTTGAGTTGGGTACAGCTGAAGCCTTGGAGCCTCCCATCTCATGTCCGCTCGTCTCATACCTGGGTGTTGCAAAAGTAAGTTCACAGGGTCAAACGTACAAATTCACAAAATATTTTAAAGATGGAGTCACAGGCGTTTTGGTGAGCAAGTTTTCTGCAATCCATTTAAAAACTAGAAAATTTGTAGATTTTCAGATGTTAGTGTTACCGATTAGGGCTTCTTCTATTTCAAACTACATCAGCGGCTAATTTTGACTTTCCCATTCACCAGGCCTTATGCACAAAAAAGGTGTAAACCACAAGAAAACTACACCGACTTCTACAAATTAAATATACAGCTAGAAAGGAGTTTAAACATTTTAAAACGGATCGCAGCAAACTGACTTATCCAGTTTAAAGAAATCTTGTTTTGATTCATTAGCATGATTGCGGTAACTGTTTAATTCAACAACAATCGATGCACAAGAACTTTTATTTTGAAAATTCAGGGG
The DNA here is from genome assembly GCA_962446985.1 of Xyrichtys novacula. Taxonomy (NCBI): domain Eukaryota; kingdom Metazoa; phylum Chordata; class Actinopteri; order Labriformes; family Labridae; genus Xyrichtys; species Xyrichtys novacula. The sequence continues at coordinate 15,084,755 of OY660874.1, read as the reverse complement.
GTGTGGCCAAAAAGCACTACGCTGGAGGGAATAAGAAGATAGGCTTGCTTAATATCTTGAACTACTGCATTTTTCAAAGTTTTTCAGGTGAGTATGGTGTAGATTATGGCTCAGACTAAGCCTGATTGGCACACTTCATTATTCATTTATTTATTTTTAGTCATTTTAAAGAGCTGTTTAATAGGCTCCTTAAACATTGAGTGAAAAAAGAAAAAGGTCACTATGTTAAAACGTTTTACACTTCATTTTTCAAAAGGACCTGCAGAGACCAAAATCACATCGAAAAATCTTTCCATTCAATTGAGATGCACAGACAGCAGATAGATGATAATCAATCCATGCAGTAAAACTTACTTTTTGTGAAAAGCGTGTGAACATGGACAAACTCCGAGCTCGTCCCTGCTGCGAAACTCTTCTAAACACACTGCACACGTTTGCTGAAAAGAAGGAAACACAGGCCAGTGACTTTAACGATTTTCAGTCAGCAGACTTTTGAAATTTAACCACAAGACCGAAACAAAAGTCAAAATCACTGTTCAGTCAGTTTCTATAAGTCTATGGAATATCCTGCTTTGGCTGTTAGTCTAGTTAAAGGAAAGCAATAACCCTTAAATTCTAGTAAGTCCATCTGAGATTAATGCTGACTGATGTGAAGAAAAGAAAAACAATGCCTGTTGTTAACTTTTACTTTCTGTTGTATTCTTGTGATGATTTTGGAGTACAGTCAGAGTAAGATGTGAATATTTAATTAATTCATCAATATGAACCAAGCTGCAGCTTCTGGTGCTAAAAAAATGGCTCCAATGCAGAGGTAAAAAAAAACAACAAGTGTTTAATGGAGGCTGGCTAATAAACCCCCCTTTATTTGCCTCTATGGCAAGACGCCCATTTTTACAGCAGAAATGAGAATTATGGTTAAAAGATAAAGTTTTAGACTGTTTATCTCTTTTGTTGCTACTACACAGGCATTGATTTTTTCAAACACAACTATTCCTCAAAGGTAAAACCTAGAAGTTAAACATGTATTTGCATGGGGACATGGCTGACTGACTGACAGATGGGCATACTGTCGCTGTTTGAAGCTGAAGGCCCAACCCAGCACCTCTGTCGCTCTCAGAAGGTTTGCTAAAAATCAGCTTAATTCTGCATTTCCAATAAGGTACCTGCTTAACCTCCCTGAGACCACCTCAAAGACTATGTCAATTTAGATCATAAGCTGAGTGACCTTTGACCTGCCATCTGTTTAGCACATAGATAGATGGAGTATACTCAAATTTTTATGTTCTTCTTACCGATAAATATGTCATGTATTTTTGTTTTGGCACTCAGTAAAATGAATGTCTGTCGGTCATGTTTGAGTCATTGTTCGTTATTTGCTGAACTTGTGCAAAAATATGTGCAGAAAAGCCGTGAATCAGAGAACTACTGATGTTGTTTTAGTATTTATTTATATTTAACTATCCTCATTTTATTACTACTTACTTTTAACACTATCTTAATGCTTTTATCTATTTTAAACTTCTTTTTATTTCAACTTTATTATTGTTTTACTTCTGTTTTATTGCTGTTGGTGTGCATTAGTCTCTTCCTGTAAACCTATGACTATGTTTATATACTCTGTGTTTTCTCACCTTTTTTTCATGTTTTCGATCACTGTAAAGGTCTTTGAACTACATTTTGTCTACATGAAAGGTGCTATACAAATAAAGCGTTACTGATTGATTGATTGATTGATTGATTGATTGCAGTAACCCTCGACCATCATAGCTCATCTTTTCACATTTAACTGTTCAACTTACTCCAAGGAGGCTCAGCTTCTTCCCCGCTCCTTTCAAAACAACCTGTTGATGAGAAAAAGCTTGTCTTAATGTGCGTCAAAAAAATAGATGAACTCAGTCTGGATAAAAAGACACTGTAATTTAAAATGTACACATTACCTCATTGTATCCGTACTGCTCTCTGGTGCCTTGTCGCCTCAGTCTGAAAGCACAAAAAAAAAGCAAACTAATCATGCTGCTGTGATTTATGTTATAAAATTTGTACTGCCAGCTCGGTGGCTCCATATCTGTCTTGTTTGGGACAGGTCCTGTCATGCTGCATGAATCAGCTGAGATTCAAACAGCCCAGGAATCCACACAATGCCAGAGTCAAGTAAGAGCCTGTGAAAGTACGCTCAGCACGAGACGAGCTGAAACACTCTGTCGAACGTGCCATTGTCTGAGATCTCTGATGACTGAGAGGATATTTCCTCACACAGATCATGGGGGTGTAGTCTGATCAGAAAAACCAAGTTTTAAGATAACTGATGCTTTAAGAGGTTTGGTCGGTTCAGAGGAAGGCTGAGTGGTCTTTACTGGATGGCTGTCCCAAAGAACAAACATGCCAAAACAAGCAGTTGCATCTATTTCATTCATTGTTTGACACTGGAGGAGAGCAAAGTTATGCAGGATATTATGTAGCCTTAAAGCACATTATAAAAGGGTGGTAAGAACTAATCCCTTAGATTTCATAAAATAGAATAGTGTGATTCAGAAAGAAAAACCTCTTGAAGTAAAGGAGCTCAAAAGCATGGAGCAGTTAGGAAAATGAAGACTGACTAAAAAACACCCTATACTTAAATCCAGGGATCATTTTGCTCTCTTTAGACTTGGTCTCCACAGATAGATCTCTACATTTGTATCCTGCTCTATGACCGCCTTTGACGGGGTTTTTTTGTTTGCTTGTATAGTTTGTTTTGCCTTTTAGATCGTTGGTTTATTTCGTGAAGAATGCATAAGTGCTCGTTCACCATGGACCGCAGTCTTAAAATTGTACAAATTTGAGTAAAACAAAACATGCACTTAATAAAAATTGATATTAAGATAACCTTTGGTGGCTCATTAAAGTAAGACTAACTCTTAAGGGCCAATTACCGATGTTCAAGACATATTCATGCATATATCCACCTGTGTCCACTGTTTCCAGTTGTATCTTTTGCAGCTGAATATATGCTCCGCTAAGGTGCACACAGGAGCAGGTTTTTCCAGAAATCCTGCAGGTTTGCTGCAGACGCTGACATAATTACAACCTGTGTGTATGAGCTTACAGCAGACTTCACTTGAACCTTGGAGATTTGTCAAATGGCAGACAATGCACCAGATGTTTCCATGTTATAGTATAATAATAAAGGGTCCTTGCATTGACAGATTACATGAATATATCAGTTTAGTTTGATGTAAGAGTCAAATCCGTAGAGAGTTTGGAAGTTATCCATTATCCACAACCATTAAAAAAATGATAGAATTATTATGAAGTCGGTGTATCTTCAGTTGGCTGTAGTTTCAAATGGCTGATTGTGACAAAACCAAACAAAATGACACCAAACAATTTCAACAGACTCACCGCAGGACAAAAAAAAAAATACTAAGTGTTTATTTTTGCCTCAGTAAACATGGTCTCCTTTTTTTTCCAAACCAGGATTTTCTTCTGTTTGCTTTTGAGTGAGAATTAAAGCTGCTGTTTGTGCTCAGTAGAAAAGAAAAGAGGATTTTCAGTCTGTTCACTTTGAGTACAAATAGGTGTGTTTGCCCCAAGAATCACCCTGCAGCAAGAGGCCTGAAAATATGTGAGTAATAATATGCCGTTTTAAGAATTCTGAATTAACCCTTTAAGTTTTTAGCTATAGTAAAAAGTAATAACAGGATATTACTGCTAGTTTCACTTAGCTGTGCATTTCACAGTAGTTAGTGAATTGGTTGTATGATTTTGACAGATAAAAATCTATATGTTTTTGTGCTGGAAAGGTTTACTCCAAAATTTAAGGTCAATCATATTTAAACTGAGCTTTAAGTATTGATACCAGTTACGGTATTTCGGACATTGTATTCAATAACAGCAACTGCACAGAGCTCCTGCTCTCTTTCTCTACAGCTCGAACCAGCTAAGAAGCTTAAGTTAAGGAGGACGAGACAAAAGGAAAGAAAAATAAATATTCAAGAGTTAACTTTTAGAGATTCAAAGCAGGAACTTCTGGGCAAGCATGAGGCTGACCTTTTGACAGACTCAGGAGATAAAGTAAAATAATTCAGTGAATCTGACTGAACGATTTTATGCTTCAGGCTCAAACAGTCTGCTGCATAAAGAGCTCTGATACAGCTTCATTGTTGTACCTGAACAGGTAGCAGCAGAAGATGAGGCTGAGCATGAGGATGAAGAGTCCGATGCCCAGGACGATGATGTAGACATTGAGCGGGAGGTGGAAGAGCTCTTCAGATGACATCTTGCAGTATGGGTCGACGTTCTGAAATCCAAGATCACACAGACACCCTGAGAAGATGAGAAACGGGAACAAGGGTCACACAGAGGTAAAAGAAATTGCATTAATGCAGCGAAAACACATGATTAAATTTAGAGGAAGAAAATATGCATCCATAGCACCTGAAATCTAATGATTACAGAGAAACGAGAAGATGTAAATATCTTCAAATTTGTGCTCTTGGAAGCATAAAGAGCTCTTTGAACAATGTGCTAACAAAATGCACTTAGACCTGTCTATATACGTATATGCATTTATACTAGTAAAAGGCTGCACACTTATCAAAGGCTGAAGATAAAAATTCAATCCAAACTTGCCACACAATACAAAAGCAGAAGGGAAAGAGGAGCGCCCCCTCTCCCCCCTGTGCTCTTAAAAATGCTGCAAAAGTGCCCTCTTTGATGCCTTTCCGATGAGAGAACATAAAAAAATAATACACCAGCTCTTGCCCATGCAATGGGAAGCATGTAAACAAAGTGCCTTCTGGATGCTCTTCCAGTGAAAATATTGTAAACAAAGTGCCCCAGCGATGCTTTTCCTGTGCAGGAATTATAAAAGAGGTGCTCACTGTTTGTTCTTTTGGTGTATAAGATGTAAAAAAAGTACCCTCTGCTCGATCTAAAGGTGTATTAATTCTAAACAAATGCAACTATGGAGTTTAAAATGTAAAGAAATTGCTCTCTGGGTGTTTTCATCGTATATAAAACAAAACAGGAGGCACTCCATCAATTCTTCTATCAGGGAATATTTTTAGGTTGTTTTTTGAGGGTTTGTGAATGTTTGTACGTTACTCTACAAAGTCTTTCTGTTTTCGAGTATGGAAATGGTCAGTTGAATCCATATCATTTCTTCAACGTCGGCCTTCTTACTAATCACTTGGCTGCAGTAAATACTTGATCCTGATTGGCCTAACAGTTGGATAACTGTTATACAATGGTAATCAATATATAATCTTTTTATATATTATAATATAAAAACTATACTAATAGTTAGACAACTGTTAACAATAGCATAACAACAGCAGCACCAGAGAGGAGCAGATCACACGTCATGTTGAATCCATCCGCAGTAAGTAGCCGAAAGTTGTTCAAGTGAGCCTGAGAAAAATGTGAGCTGTATACAGGAAGTATCGTGTGTTCACAATGTGTGTGATTTTGGTGTTTTCCTATTTCAATATTGAACTTCGTCCACAAATTGTTGCACAATTCTTCACCAGGATGCAGGAAATTAAGTGTTTGATGCTCAAAATGTTGTTCTTCATAACATACGAGCACCAGTGCGTCATGGCATACAGATGGTGCCCCCAGCGCCTCTAACAGCCTGAATACACCACTGCTGCAAACAATAATCATTAAGACAAGAAAAACAGCTTCTCATAACACCAAGACAATAAAAACAGCTTCTCTTTACATTGCATCATTTCAGCACATGATATTTTCATTAAACTGAGTTATTGATGCCTGAACCAGACATGTTTTTCATCATCTTTGTCCTCACACAAAGAACAATGCTCTCATGGAGATAAATATTGATCCTAATGCAAACGCACACTCATGTTTGCAAATGATCGTATAAATGTGAGTATTTCCATTTTCTTTACGTGCATGGTTTCAGCGGACAAAGCTGCAGTCAGTTGACTGTAATGTCAGGAATGTGGTTTACATCATGTGACATTTGGAAACTCAGAGGAGGTCACAAAGAAAAATGGACGAGGCTCCACATTAAGTGGGTTAATGTTGTTTAAAACATAGTTTGTAAAGAATGTGAATCCATTAAATGTTTCAAGACATGCTGCCATGTGATTTATTACTTATTCATATTAGTAATTTGATTACAGAGCTACTTAATAACTCTTTCTGCCACTTGTTACTCAAACTCCTACTCAACTCCTACTGACCTACATACACAAAACTGGTTTGACAGTTTACATCAGCTCTTCAACTTGTTACAGAGAATGAGGTTCAGGTTGGATTAAAGCTCTGTAAAACTCCTTGTATAAACAAGAGATTAAACTACTGTACATCTGTCTCTTATTACCTGGCTGTGAAAAACCTGATTCTGATTGATCTCCACAACAACAGTGATTCATTCTCAACACCAGCAAATGTAGAGAGGTCTTACTTCAATGTTGGGATAATAATCTCAATACATTTGCTAATTTTTTTTCTCAATGTTGGTAATCAACTAATTCATTATTTGTTAATTTGACCGGGACCTACACCATTATTACAGTTTTTGCATTTATATCAATGGTGTCTGTAAACAAAGATGTGCCGACATCGTGCTGTTCAAAAAATCTACTGATTGAATTGTCCTGAATAAAACTGCCCTTTGAAATCTGTGTGAACGCATTCGCCTGACTGGTTTATCTAACTTCTCATGGTCAGACTGACATACTAAGGTATTGTGGATCGGGGTCAATTTCCTCTTTAACATTTACATTGGTCTTAAACTGACTTGAGGGTTTGAGTTCACACACCGAGCGTTGAACGAGAAGTTCACACCAAGTAGTAAACAAATCCAAACAGAAAAAGAAGTGACATAAAAAAGATAAAGCCGTTGCATTGTATGTATAAGGAGTACAGATCTGTGAGGTTATCCGCATTTTCATTTTTCCATGTATAACGTTGTCAGCTCTTGCTTATGTGTTTGTCGATTGTTTTGGTACATGACAAACAGGTCAGCCTGGAAACAGCAAAGTAGTAACTAGCTGAAAGGAAGTACTTTAGTTTCAGAAGCTTTATCCAACATTTCATGCACGTGAATGTACTGATTGCTGCTTTTGTCTTGACAGTGATTCTACTTCTACTTAAGATGTTTTTCATTCTTTCTGTTGTGTCACTCGCAGTTACAATATGATCTAAATGTCATCACCACACCTTCACACTCGTCATGAATTTTCCTGAATATTTCCTGCTGCACCCTGATGTCTAAGTATACCCATAGGCTATTTAATAAATAGGGACTGAGGAGTTTTAAGCATGCATGTCTTCATTTTTTAAGCTCATTATGTTCATGTGCTCTGGATTTGTAAACAAGCCCGACTGTCTAACAGGTTCTCTATGACGACTCAATGATAAGTAAATAAGTCAATGTTGGGTTTAGAGCTTTTTCAGGTCACAAAGTCAATAACTGTCCATGCTGCTCTTCAAATAAAGACAGCCTGGTTGATAGTCATCGCTTTCACTCTTAGTCAACCAAAAGGTCGAACAGAGTCAGGCCCTTGAAGTCTTTCATAGTGGGTTTGTTACATATATTTTCTGTTCTCAGACTCCAGTCACTGTTGTTTTCAAACATATCCCATCATACATCACTCTGCCTGGCAGTCCTCTACTTTGTCTTGGTCCACCTCCTATAGTGAGGCCGTGGGCTGGATTTTAGGACCTTTGTGTGTATGAGTAAGACCTGACACACATGCTGCTGCTCCACACTGCATGTGTGGAGCCTTGTGTGTCAGATTGCAGTGTATTATTGCTTTCACTGTGGGAGGTAAAAAGCGGTGAAAGGTAAGACATGAGTGTAAAGATGGTGCAATAAGAAAAATAATCAATGGAGGTTAACGATTGTGTGCGAGTGGAATAACTTTTGGCGTCTTTTTGTGGCATTTGAACAAAAGTCGACTTCATAAACTTTTAACTTGTATAATGTATGTACAGAGTGTCCCAGCTTATGAAATAATTCAGGCCAAGTGTACAGGGCATGCTTTTAGTTATTGGTCTACAAGGGAAACTCTCCAAACATTGGATCATATCCAGCTCTTGTTCCTACATGGTATGAATGCTCTCTTTGTAAGTGGCTTTGTGCAAAAGCTCCACCTGCAATACACATACTGTAATTTCAAATCTTCATGGCATAAATCTAAAGTAATTAGGCACCAACTCAAAGAAAGAGTCTATTAATGATGAACTTTGGGTTTTGTTTCTTCTGCTCTTTACTATCAAAATCTCCCAAGTCTGAGAGCACTTTCAGGTGAACTTTTATACTACCAATGCTGCGTCACTCAGGAATTTGTTCCACTTACAGTACTTCTTGGCCTAAGTTACATTGTTATTTACTGGAGTTTGGGCTTTAAATCGAAAGAAGTATTTTCCTTCCTGAGGCGCTTAAAATGAAACACGAGCCATAAAATGCAGAAGTTCTCTTCGCTCTAATACCTCAGTGTCTACCTTCCTGGTTCAAAAATCAGTCTTTGCAGTGGGTTGAGGTCACAGCAGGAGAGAGCAGTCTTTGAGTGTTACAGTGAAGGTGGAGTGGAGTAAGGTAGGGTTTGGGTGAAGGAGAAGGCAGCTGTAATCTAAGCACAGTGTTAGTAAATCATTGATAGTGGAGACCTGAAAGGCTGGCAAATGTATGCAGTCTGGACAGGACTGTACCCAAGAAAACACAAGCTTTGGTTGGATGTGTTTTGTTTGGAAGACATCTGATAAAACTGTCTTAAAATGAGGTTATAAAACTGTATTTGTTGTTATGTCTTTATATAAATCATGCAAAATGAATGGTTCTCCTTGGTCATGTCTTTAACTTGCAGATAAAATTTAACAAGTGATGTATTTTGGCATGCATTCAGCCTATCTTCTGCAATACACAGATAGTATAACTTCATTCGTGAGTAAATTTTGCATTTGAACTGCAGCTATCTAGTACAGAAATCAAAAAGTCACATCACACAGTTTGATGTAACTTGCAGGGAAATTCTGATATGTCTTAGCCGGGGTTATGTATATATTGAGATCTAAATGACGAATATGTGTCAAAGGTTTTTAAACTTTGGAATGGATCACTTCAGCCAGCTACGATAAAAAACAGCTGTTAATGACTGAAACTTGATATGAAGAGGGAAAAATGCTGGGTTTAAAAAGCTGAAGAGTGAAAAAAAGATTGAAAAGTGGCCAATGGTTTGTCACGTGCAGTACATCAGGAGTATTTGGCATACCCCATACCAATGGGGGCCAGTGGCATTTGCCAGACTCCTTAATGGTATTCTGCCTGGATGTTACCTCACATATTTTGCCCCTACTGCAAATTTAAACCCAGCATAGTGATGCCAGTACATATGTTTTGAAAGTATGTTTGTTTGAGATCTCCATTATGTTGTCTTATGATTGTTTAAATCGTTGGTCTTATTTGTTTGTTCACTGTTCACAAAGCTTTCTATTCTATGTCCACAAAAATACTTTGGTCAAGCAGGTGGCGAGGCTAACAGGAAAGCCACTATAATGAGCCTCAGTAATATAATGGCTACTAAATAAAATGGAATCCCATTCCAAAGAAAGCTTTGCATAGAGGAAATGCTTTGAATAGATAACCTGTTGCTTTCTATATGGCCATGAGTTCAGCCTGGTTCATTCTTATGCACTGACCCTGAACAACACCTACACTGAACACTTCATTCTGTTGACGCATGAAGTGATAAAATTGTAGCATCTGCATGACTCTGTAATACCAAACCTTAACACTTGGTAGCAGTCCTATTTCTGTGCCAATAATATTGACAATTTCCAGTTCTGCTACTTAGTGTACTTGTTTTTGCACAGGAAACCATGGGGATTTTGAGATATCGATCATATTGAAATACTTGCAAAGATCAAAAGACAATGAAGGAGATGGCATGTGAGGCCGCTAAATCAGTGTAGGTAGGGATTTCTGAAATGTTGTTAATGCAAGAAATATAACACTACCCAAAGAACAAATCACAGGACATGCATTGTTTCAACGGGTAGCCACATTTTAGAGGAGATGTGTGCAGGCCTTCGCAAAGGTACAGGGCTATATAAGCCTATGGTGACAGGTTCAGTACAAAAGTGTGAATCAGGCTCTGACATTCACTGACAGGTTTATTTATGATATGCATTAGTGTTTGGTGGTACGTTATGATGTAAACATGCTAATGACTGTTACAGTGGCGAGTCAGGTCAACCACCAGACACAGCCACATTACTTTGACTTCTTTACTGGTGTGCAGGATTATCATGGAATGTGCAACAAATCTTGTTATGCCTTATCTATCTGAGTCCTTGATTTAGTTTTTTAAATTTAGTTTTAGTTGTTATCTTTTATCCGATTGTATAACAAAGCGAAGTTGATACCAATATGCAACTTTACAATCAAACAAGAACATCAACAAGAAAAAGGATTTTTTATGTGTTGCTGTTTTTCAGTTGTGCTAATGCTGGTAAAGTGGGTAGATGTCAGGGCAAGTGATTAAAGGCCAATACAGCCTTTTTTTTTACACTATCAACAGCAAAGAAACACCATGAGTGATACATTTGACTGGTGTTAGAGAGCAGGATGGTCTTTGTCAAGAGAAACTTATGGCATAATTTACAAAGCAACAACCTTGTTAGGTGTGCCATAATCAGAACAGCGCAAAAGTTTCTCTTGTTAACCATAAAGTCAAACTTTGCCTCATCCTTGCCTCTCTTCTGTTGTTATTCAAACCAAAAACAGTAGTGGGGTGCCAAGCTGGTGGCCCTCTTGGCCGTGCTACACACTACAGAGCTACCAGCATTCATGGCTGATTTAACCACCATATGGCATGGCATGCCATTGGCCACTTTTTTGGCACTGCTGGAGCAAAGCCAGCGAGGAGTAGCCTTAAATGTGTGTTCTCTCTGGTGGCCAGCAGGGGGGCACTTGGTCACAAAACTGTCTTAGTCTACGAGTGAATGAACCCACCTCAAACTTTGTGTAATTACTCAGTCAACATCGCCCCAATGATGTCAATCTCTAATTTGAAGCATCCTGATGTTAATTTTGTAAAATCTAGCCTGATTGCGTAAAATAGTGAAAAAAGCAAAGTATGCTTCAAATGTGCTTCCATTCAATCAGGATATAGTTGTAGCAATGTGTTTATCCATATCCTCTCATATAGATATTGTCACTTAAAGCTCAAAGGATAGGATGACAGCAGCCAAAAAAAGAAAACTCGACTTCAAATCTCTCATCAACATCAATCCAGTGGTTGTCATCACTCCTTATATGATTTCAAAGTGCAAACAAAAGGAGTAAACAACCTCCAGACACTTACCGCTACACCACTGGACAGGATGCATCAAATGTGGAGATATCTGGTCAGCAAACCCGCAAAATCTTTGGGGGTTGTGACCTCTTGGATATCAGAAAAACTGTTGTTTTAGAAAAGAACAAGTTTTGGCCTGCTCCTCTCCACTTCAGATGTTCAGACTGGTTCACCCTGTTAGCTGATAAAGAGGTGCAGTCAGTCAAGTCCACATTGTCTGAAGAAAGACCTGTTCACAAACTCCTCCAGAAGATATATGACCCAAATAACCAGTCGCAAAAATGAAACCTCGGTCTGTTGTGATGATTCACTCCCAAAAGCATGTCACAAACATCCACAAGGATTGAAATTTTCACTCCCTGATGTGTCAGAGAAAGAAGTGTCCCTTTGTTATCTCCACTGACAGACAAAGAAATCAGTCCTGGAGATGAAGCTGTGAGTCTTGAGGATAAAAATACACCAGTGTCACTGACAGAATAGGGTGATTTACTCCAAATCACATCCAAAAATTATTCATATACCTCTAGAAGATCACAGTCTGTGTTTTTTTTGTTTGTTTGTCTCCTTTCAAAACATCACAAATCCCTCTCTCACTGTCTTCCTTTCTTCTCCTCCCTCTGTCCTCTCCTTTTGATCTCCACGTCTTCACGCTGTCCTCCTCTCTTTCTGTGAAATCTCACCGTGGCCAATTATGGAGAGACAAAGGGAAGGACATGGATGGGTTTCCCGGCAGCACGAGCCAAACAAGCGAGCAGACCTGCAGAGAGGCAGCCTCAATGTTCCCGTCTCATGTATCCCTGTGAACAAAGAACACAGGGAGGAACATAACACAGGCAGACAGTGTGCCAGTGTGTCCGCTCTTCTCCTGAGTTTGTCTTTCCCCTTTCTCTTTCTCACATTCTCACCCTCTTCTTCGCTCTCTCTCGCTCTCTCTCTCGCTCTCTCTCTCTCCTTCCTTGTCTCTGTCCTCCACTTCTCGTCTGTGGTTCAGTTTGTAAACAGATCCCTGCTCATGTGATTCGCCGTCTGCATCACAGCTCTGCTTTCACCGCCCCCTCCTTCCTTCCTCCCTCCCTCCCTCCCTCCCTAGCCGCCTGCCTGCCTGCCCTCCCTACACCTCTCTCCGCTCTGGGTTTCTCCTTCCACACACACACATACACGCAAACCCACACTTGCACACACTCACACTTCCCCTCCTTCCTCTGCAGCTGCAAGCTATTATTGAAGTGGCTGTAGAGCAGATGGCAGACAGGCAGATGTGGGAACAGGCCGTGATATGACAGTTGTGAGGAAGTTTGCATGATCACATGATGTTTGCAGAATTTATTGATAACAGCTTATAAAATAAACTGACTCAAATCTGATACTTTAATCAATTTACACCACAATGGGGCCATAAAATGCATTCAAGCTCACAGTGCTCAAATTAGTCTTGACTTATCATTGTGTTTATTTATACTCACATATCAAAGTACAATCATAACTGAAATGACACGGCCAAAAGGTGACCCCCAGTTCCTCTACCAGGCATCATCAATCATTTAAGAAGAAGTGCATTAAACTGTCTCTGTGTTGACATTATTCATCATTGTGTTGGTGTAGTTGAAAATTAAAATGCTAATACATTTTCAAAACCAGTGGCAAGCATGGAGAAATGCAACAAGTCACATCATGCTCATCTGTGTAGTGTGTTATTCAACACTGTTAAATTTGACTATGGGTTACTATCAATCATCCACATGCACATTATTCAAAACTTGTCAGTATTTAGTTAATTGCAATGTTTCGCTTCACATAGTATCGTATCGTATCGTATCATATCATATCATATCATATCATATTGCATCGTATTGCATTGTATTGCATCGTATGTTTTACTTCACATCATATCGTATTGTATTGTATTGTATTGTTTCGTATCATATTGCATCACATTGCAATGTTTTGCTTCACATCATATCATATCATACTGTATCATATCGTACCGTACTGCATCTTATTGTATCGTTTCGTATCGCAGCTTTACACCATTGTAGTGCACCTAATTAGATAGATATATTTATTATCTATGGAATAGTTCAATTACAAGAAATTTTAGAAGAAGTTTTATCAGTCAAATACAGACAAACAGGTGGTCCGATCATGAGTACAGAGGAATTTAACAACAGATGATGGACAGTAGAAAGATAAGGGAGTCTCGATCCAAAACAAACCCAGATGTTCAGAGCTGGTTTCCTGCTGCCCTGGAGTTTATCCAGTTTGTTTTCACCTCATTACAAGCTGCAGAGAAAAGCAGAGACCAACATTTCCTGCTGTCACACAGAGTTTATTTGCTACTACTTTTTTCAGATGCGCTCACCAGACCCAGTGTACTAATCTAAAGTAGAAAACAACAAACAATCACAGCACTAAACACAAAAACTCTTGGTACAAATGAGCCCAGAGGTAAAAAGCCAGCAACTGCTTTGACAGTAGTGCTAAAACTTCACTCTGCATGAGGATGTTAGTTATTCACTTATATACAGTACTTACATTTAAAATTAAAAAGGAAAATCATGCACAGACTTAAAGACAGGTATTCAAGTGAGTCAAAGAAGATCTGAGTTTGCAAGTTGGCAAAGCAAACACATAAAGTTGTTTTCCTTGTTTGATTATGCTTGATGTTTTGTAATATGTAAAATTAAATTGGCAAATTATATGGGTAAGAGGTCATTTCCTCTAATTTATATCACAGAAAGTTTTAAATAACATTAAGAATTAGACGTATGACAAGACACATGATCAAAGTGGTAATGAAATAAAAGTATTATTCATCATTTGTGAATGGTCAACAGATGCTGAAGATAATCTCACTTCAGGATACACAGAGGAGATTTACAGATGAGCTTCATTTACAGGAAAAAGATCAATTTACAGTCTGTGTGGTGGTAAAGCACTTCAAAATGTCAAATCATTTCAGCTGTTATGCGTTTGAGATTTATGTCTGAGGTACAAGAGGTCCATCTTGTGGCTGAAGAGCAGAATGGGCAGCATTGAGCAAAACACACACACAAGGACATTTGTTTCAGAGTTTGGAAACAAGCTTAGAATTCCAGGGCTTGAAGCCTGAAAATCATTTAAACACGAAATCATTTGAGGGTTAAAAATGTTCAATTAGTTTTAGGTGTCTCCTCATCCCTCAGAAGGATAAACATGTAAGAGACAGGATCCCAAGCCTGGATTTTTCCATTGCAGCAGACACTGCAGGTATGTGGAGATCAGTGAAAACTCCTTTCTCATTGAGGTCTTTGATGGCTTTTAAGTCCCTGTCATGTCGAACATGAAAGGTGAGGAAGGGGGGACAAGGGGTCAGTAAAGTGGGCCAAGGTCGAGACTTTGTCCAAATGTTTAAATTTTTAGTGAGTTGAATACAACTGGACTGGGAAAGCTACCATGTATTTTCAAAGGCAGCTGTGCAGCGATGGAGGACCCATGAAGGGCAAGTGGGGCAATTCATCAAAAAGTGTAGTTTAACTGTGTCACATGCTCAGCAGTACTGGATAAAATTAGGCAATACCAGAGTGCCAGGTTTTTTACAGAGCTGTAACATAGATTTCCTAACACACTGGAGTTTATTAGCCCATAAAAGTAAGAACACCATTGAATCCAACAGTTAAAAAAAAGAAATTTCAATTACATTGGAATGTGCTCTCCAAAAGTTGTCTAGGAGTTAAAGTATTTGGTTATCGAACCGCTCACCTTTGACATTACCTACTAGACAGATCCTTTAAGCAAATACTATCTCTTCTAAGTAGGCATAAATTTTATTGATTTATTTTTGTTATACAAAGAGTCAACAGAGGGTGGCTTGGTTTTTCCACCCTCTAATCATGCTGCTGTAGGCCTATTGACTAACAAGATCTCTAGGGACCAAACACACCAGGCCTCTCTCTCTGTTTTTCAGAACAAGCCACACAAACATAAACACCCCAATATGTACTAAACACAGAACTCTAACTTTAATTTCAGAGTCCTGACTTTTTTCTCCAAATAATTATTTTTGAAAAATGATATTGGACCTTTTTTTCAGTGGCCCTAATCTGCCACTGTAAAGTATGCATCCCTGCAAGGTTTCCGAAGTCGTACTGGGGCTAGGGCCAATATCAGACCCTCCTCTTTTGGAGTCACTAGGATCTGGAAGGCAGATACCCTCTCTACTTTTGAGTTTAGGCTCAAAACTTTCCTCTTTCATTGCTCGCTACTATAGACTACTGACACACTGAGCTGTTGTCTCTTCCTTTCTTTCTGTGTATGTATGCATGGATATAACATTAATGCATGTTGCTAACTATATCATCAAATCCCATTCATGAATGTTATAATCTATCTTCATTGGGTGATGATTTAGTAAGTGAGTGAGGATTTAGTAAATGGGCGGTGACGCAAATCAGAATCCTCAGTCTATCCATTGGTTCTTTGTTCTAGTTGACACATTATATTGTGTAGGGTAATTTTTACATTCATTGATCCAGCTCTCCTTCATCTCGGTGCTTGAATGTCCACAGTGTCACAGTGTCAACAGGCAGAGAGGGGTATTGTGCTGAACTCCTTGCTGACTGATTTCATTACTCAGATTTTCGCTGGGGTCACTTGTTGAAAATTAATTACTATTGTTATAGGGTTTATAATCATAACTATTGTGTTAAACTCAGCTTCTTTATGTAGCCTTATGCCTTAATGTCTTTGAATGTGTCAATAATTTTGTGTCCCTTTAGATATACGTGGGATTTGAAGCTCTGTGGTAAAAAATTCTGTGGATTGTCACTGCAGATAGCTTGCTGCCTTCTTGGACCTGAATGACTTCATCACCAGTTGAATATCATTACAGTCCTTGTTAAAGACGATACTAGCTTTTTAATATTGTTATTGTCACTATAGCCATTAGTTGCCGTTATTTATTGTAGTTGTTGGTCAGGCTGTTTATCTCTGTCTTATTGATTGTCTCTCTGTCTGCTTATTTCAGTTTACCTGATCAGTTTTTATTATCCCTCTTAAACTTTTGAACTGACAGGAAACAGCCGATTTTAGTTAATGACAGATGTTTTACTTTCTAACACAAGTCCCCTCAGGGCTGTTTTCTTTCTCCCCTTCTTTTTATTCTCGGCACTGACGGCTGCAGGTCTTGTAAAGAGGGCAGCTACCCGGTGAAATTCTCTGATGATTCAGCACTTTTGTCTCTTTTTGAAGGTTCAAAGATACCATGGTCGTGCCCTACATTTCATAAGTGGTGGGATGAAAACTTGCTCGACCTTCACGTCACAAAAATAAAGGAACTTCAGTTGATTTTTGGAAAAACTCTCGCAAGCTCTATTCATGCAGAGATGTTGAGATTGTCGACTTGCGGTCAACAAAGAATTTACTTGAACTCCTTTAAAGTCTGTAAAAAAACTTTGATGTCTTTCAGTCTTTCACTGGAAACAACTGAACTGTGTCCTTTATTTGTTGGTTGTATTGTCTGTCTGAAAAAGACAAGCTTAACCGTCACAGGATCACCAAGGTCTGCTCTAAAAAAATGGAGTCCAGTTGAGAGACTTGCATACTTTGTAGAAGAGGCAGGTGGTCTCAAATCTAAAGGAATAACCCCTCATTACAACACCCTTCTGTTCTCTGAGTTCAGGCTACTGTTAGGGAAACACACAGTTACTCTAAATCTTTCAGTTCTTTAGTCATCAGGCTGTTGAACCTCAATAGTTCATCTGATCCTTGTGAGTGTCTTTACTTGAACCATACCTTCCTTTATCCTGCTGTCTGAGCTTCTCCAATTTTGGCAGGTAAGTGGATAAAGTCTGGCTCTAACATTGTTTCATAATTGTTTATTGTTTTAAAGACTCAGAATGTTAGAGCCCCAGGGGTCCTTTCAGCATTTACAAGTGAAAGAATGAGCTACTTTCGTGATGTTCATCGTAAACATGTAGGCGTCTGGATCCAGTGTAGAGATTTCTTAAGAAGTCCTTCAGTATTATGGCTGAGTAGAAATTTGGCATCATCACCAAGAGACTTCTTCCCTCCATCTGTAGGGCCATTATTATAATAAATTACAAGTTGTATTATTGTACAGCAGAGTCTGAAACTTGGAACACACCTCGGTAACTGTTATGGGTTAAACTTACTATCAAGAAAAGAGAGTAAGAGATTAAAAGTTGTGCTGTGAATATAAATCAAATGCATCATTTATAAGGGGTTTTCAGTTGAAACCCTGTACATATTTGAGGTTCATCCTTATAAATGATGCATTTTTTCACTTTAAGTAGAGAGTTGTTACCTTCACAAAACACGAGCTTGGAAGTATGAGCTTCACCACCTCGTATCTTTGAGCTTCATTTCTAGGCAGGTTGTCAACACGAACATACACACACTGACAAACAGGAATATAAAGCAGCAGTTAAGCCACCTCAGAGCTGACAGAAATGATATAAAAATATAAATAAAAAAGTCCAGATCATATGATTCTTTACCTGACTGTAAGCGTTTGGGTTCAGTATGTTCAGGTTGGGCTGTTTCAGTGGTAACATGTTATTAGTGCAATTTTGTTTGAAAAAGTCAGGCCGGTTGTGAGGTCTCTCTGATCTTCCATTGTTGCTCCCTCTATTCTCTTCAGGTGTGAGCACACCCACAATAAAGTCTTTGTTGTTGACCAGTTTAGTAGTAGCCACAGTAGCATCAATAGCGTTAGCATAAGTCACCAGGCCACGCATACATCCATTTTGTACTATTTTCTGAGTTGCAAGAGAAAAAAAATGCCATCTTTATTTGTGCTCAAAATTTCTTAATAGAATAAGTGAAAATTGAAAAATGGAAATCTAAACTTGTGGTTACCTGAACACTTACAACACATCCAAAAGGGGAAGAAATGATGGCCAGATCTTCGGCAGAAAAGTCCTTGTTTGAGCGTGGATAAAAGTAGATTGTCTGGAGAGAAAACATTCAGTTTTGACCCAAATTTGATGGACATCATTGTTAGAGTGCAGTGAGGAGAGCATTCACATACTCTTACCTTTGAATTGTAGTTCTGCTCTGTAGGGTCATACTTGGAATACCTCAAGGCGTCCATGACAATTGTCTATATTTACAGCTGACTATGAAAATCTCTGATATTGAACACCTGAATATTTGGTATTACAGCATGGCAACAGTGAGTGTGTTTAGATACTACTAATTGGTAACCATGGAAATTTGGGTTAGGGGCAAATTAAAAAACAACAACAAAAACAGGCATGTAGATAAGAGGAAGGAAAACTCTCAGCTCCCAGTCCTCTTCTACGTTATCCCATCTTTCTAAACTATGTGTCATGACAATAGTAGCCTATTAATGGAGGACTTAAATGTAAATGTCACCTCTCAATAATAACCATAATAATTAATTAATAATTAATAATTAAATAATTTTGTGATTTAAATTGTGTTTTTCTGACCTCTGTAATGATTCTTTTAATGTCTTGTGTTGAGCACTTTGAATTTCCATGTTGCAGAAATGTGCGATATAAATAAATTTGGCTTGCCTCTTATCAGCCTGCTTTTGGGTTGAATGAGCATTAAACGTTAAATTTAGATTCAGTGTAAAGTCCAAACATTGGAATGTTTTTTCCTTTAATATTCTTTAGCATCCGTCCCTCTTCTCTTGGCATTTTCTTCTAATTGAACCAGTCTTTCAACACAAAGCCAATTCTGTGTTACAGTTTGTGACTGCTTCTTGTTTGTTTTCTTCAATTTGGTCAATGTCTCCTTGATTAAGCTCAGTGTGTTTGCATTTTTAATATCCCTCACTGGTGTCTACACTGTTTCCCCCTTCTTTTCTTTTATGGTGACTGCTCAGCCATCAACCACTAATTCTACATTTTGTGCTCTCTTAATAAATTTGAGCTGATTTGAATCGTACGTCACTGAAGGGGCAGCATAATAGATAATTTGGCCACCTTTGAAAATGTATCACAACAATGGTACTGTTAGAATTCAAATACTATTGAATTTCCTCCAAGACCTTCGTGTCCACTACTCTGTGGGCTTGCTTATTAAATGATCCAGTTATATTTTTACAGTGGTTTTAATTCAGTCCTCATTGCTGCAAAATATTAGCAGCTGTATAATCGCACAAAAAAAACAAGTTTATCTTTAATTGAGAGATAGAAATTGAGAAGATTGGGTCAGCAGAGCAGGTGGATATTTTAAGGGAGATACAGCAGGTCTGCGAAGGGCAAAGTATGAGTCCTTGATTGCAAGTTTATACCCTGAAGACCTTAAAACACGTTCACCCAGCTGAGAAAGACAACACAGTTCAGGTTAGTATCCACCACTGTTCTAAAGCGCTATTTTATGGGTTATTTGTCAATTGTTTATATAACCTTGAAAAATGAGCATGTATACCTAAACCATCAAATCAAAGACAGTTACTCAAATTTTTTTTTATACTTTATTTTTATAGAAATGCTCAAATGTACAACAGAACATGTTGAAGCATTTGGTCATGTATACATTCATTCTGTTATTGCAGTGATGGAAATACATTTCAGATGTCATACAATAATGGCTCAAACAGCAGCTTGTGAGTTAACAAAAACAATCCATTTTCCCCAGTATTGCAGGAATTTATCCACCCAGAGATTTAGCGTGAAGGTCATTCTCTCTATAGTTTGTATAGTATTCACAATATCTATCCAATGAGTCACTGCTGGGGGAAACTGCCTGCAGCCACTTTCATCTTATAGCTTCCTTGCTGGGCCCTGGTAGTACTTTAACAGATACCTGTCTTGCACAAACAGATGAGCTGTGATATTTCCCAGATAGATTGCAGGAAAGTAGCAGTCAATTCCAACACCAAACACCTTCTTTATCCCCATGTCACCCCCTGCCAATATGACTGAATGACTGGACATGCCCAAAATATTTGGAAATGGCCTGCCAGCTGTTCAACGCAGTTACTCCAACACAGACCCCTCCCACCTCCCCCATCCACATACTTTTTAGCTTAGGTGTTACAAAATATCTCATCAGATTCCTCCATCTGTACATATAAGTACATGTACTCCCAGCAAACTGAGTCGAGCAACTTCTCAGCATCAAAGCTAATTGCTATGGCCCGTATATTTCCCTTAGTAACATGGTCAATTACATACAGCATCCATCTAATTTTGTCTTGCGTCTGCCAGTCATGCATGTTTGGTCGGTCTCCACCAGCTCCAGTATAATGTGTTCTAATCTTAGCTAATATTGACGCATACAATTTACAGTCAATGTTCAGTATTGAAATTGGCCTGAATGCACCACACTCTCTCTTGTCCTTTTGCTCTTGATAAATAATCAAAATTATTGCCTCCCTCCATGTTTGCGGTGTTTCTTCTTGGAGTGTATAGTTAAAGCAGTCATAAAGTATGAGTACTATCTCACCCTTAAAGGTCTTATACCATTTGGCAGGAAGAACGTCTGTTCCTGGTGCTTTATAGGCTTTTAGCCAAGATATTGCTTTCCCTATTTCCTCCTTTGTAATCTCTGGTTTTAGGGCTTCATTCTGGATTTCACCTATGGAGGGAAAATCTAGTGAATCTAAAAATGTGTTTATTTCCTGTGGACTAGTTGTATTTGGTTTTCTGTATAGCTCTCGATAGTAATTTTCAAAGATGCATTGGATATCCTCTGGTTTGTGGCGCACTTTTTTAGTTTTAGGGTCTCTAATTTAAGGTCTTCATGCCTGTTGTTTTCCCAGCCTGCATGCCAGAAGCTTAGGGGCCCTCAGACCATTCTCATAATATCTCTGCTTAGCAAATTTGGCTTTTTCCCTAAATCTGCCTCATATCTCAATTTTGTCCTTTCTGGCTGCTTTTATTTCCGTCAATATGTGGGGTCCTTACCTTTAACATGTTCTCTTTCTAAAACTTTAAGTTTTTCTTCTGAATCAGCTAGGTTTTTGTGTCTTTCCTTCTTCCTTTGTGATGTATACGCTATGAATTTTCCTCTGATCACTGATTTTGCAGCATCACACAATACACTTGGCAAAACCTCTCCATTATTGTTGTTATAACATTTATGTTGTCCATATAAATCCTTAAATTCCCCCTGTATGTGTTACCTGCATGCTTTATCATGAGTTGCTCTAAACTTGATTGAAAATGTGGATCGATACAAATTTTCATTCCAACTTTTAGTAAAATAATGCTTTGATTTTTAATTTTTCTTTGTTCATGCTTTTAAAATCACTTAACCTTTTTAGATTTGCTTTGTTTTTATGCTCAGTAAAACTTATTTATGTTTGTTCAACATGGTAAGTTTTTACGATTGTGCTTTGGGTGGTTTGTTCTGTGTATTTTTATTAAACAGTTTTGCAACAGCTTTGGTTGAATATGGTCTCATTGAAACATGTTTCCCATTTGCCCAGCAGAGGGGGCACCTGGATCACATTTAACATGCAGTTGCTTCAAAGACTTCAGCTGCAGAGGTTGGCTCTGTCATTTGTTTATGTCTTGACTAAAGAATGGACTTAAAAGGATTATCACAAAGCATTTAAGTTATTGAAACTCATTATAACATTATGATAATTATAACTTCCTTCACCTTATATCAACAAGCATAAGCAGGTGTTTATTTAACAATCCAAGAGGACTGAAATGAAACTGTCATGTGAACTTTAGTTTGGTGATTCATCTTAGGTTGTGCACGAGTTCTCATTTCTTCATCTTCAGTGTAAGCACACTGGGCCAACATATGAGCGAGCACAACAAATTCAAGTTTTTCTCTTTGTGGCTGATTGCTCCATGGAGGTCAGCTCCCCAGTGTGGTGCAATGATAATGCATGTAAATGGACTGCCCGAACCAGACAGAACGAGATTCAACCAGCTTGTGTCAGACTGACTGACTGGGGTTGCTTACCTCCAAACTTCACACGTGTGTAACAATAAATTCCAGCACTGCAGTCACAGCTCAGATCTGTTGACTGAGAGAGAGCCTGGAGGAGGTTAAACCACATCACCCTTTGAATGAAATGATTTTCACAGCACTGTATTTATCTGTAATTGTATTAGACAACTTTTAACTTATAAAGTATTGTACATTCAGAGGCATTGCTAAAAGTGAAACTGTTGTTTTGCTCTGCCTGCTGCATATAATACACTCAATGTTTGTCATTTTTTAATGCAAGTCAACTTTTATTTTTGTTATTTAAAACTATACTAAGTGTTATTATTACTACCTTTTAGTAAGTCACTTTTTTAACAAGACATGTACAGTAGGTTAACTTTCTTCATCACTATTACTGTGCTGACAGGGACTATACTTGATGCTTTCTGCAGGTTAAAAACCTTGAGCCAACACTCAATTGGTGGGTGTATTCAAACAGGTGATGTAATATAAAATGCATGTTTATTCATCACCCACAACTTGCAGAGAGCATGGGGAACAGTCACTGGCAGTACTCAAAGCGCAATATAAAAGGTTTAATCATATTACAATATCACTAGTGTGGGAAACTGAGCAGACAGTTTATGCAACTAATAAACCACAACTGTCTAAACAACAAGGGTTAAAAAAAAAAAGACCCATTGTGCATTAGTTTTTCACTTAACTCAGGTTATGTATAAGCTTGAGCTGAACTTCCCACACTGCTGTATTCCTGAAAAGTTGGCTGACCAGTTTTGTGTCCTGGATGTGTTAACTTTTTTTTTCTAGGGCTAAGGGATTCTAAGAGTGTGGAAGCATGGAGAGTGAACTAAATGCATCCACGAACCAACACATAGATAATAGGCTTTGAAAATGTGTCTGCTAACAACAAAGGCTCAGATATAGGCCAACTGTCTGGGGTGTGAGGCTGATCCAAGGACAGTGACACTCCAACTGTGCATTTATAAAAACTTACTGTACGTGGAGATGGAATTGTATGCATGTTGATCTTTTATCCAACAAAATCAGATCTGAGTTTACGGTCTCTCAAGTATCATGTGGTAAAGCTACTTTGCATTATTGCATGCATAGGAAGCTTATAGCACATGCTGTAGATGATTAAATGCTCTAGTTGTAATATTAAATGAGCCACTTCAGTAGGCTACAACACAAGTAAAGTGATGTCAGGTTTAGTCACAAGTTGACTAAAACATGAAACTGATATTTGCTTTGTAATCAATTCCAGCTGGACAGAATAACAGAAATGAGATGACTTTGCAGAAACAGAGGGAATTCAAATACCATAAACTGGGAGCAAACATGTTTCTAAAAGCAGAAGAAACATAAAGAAATTAGAGGTAGACAGTGTTGCTGGGTAAAGATACAAACGCCCTTCGAAAAATCCTCCCTGAATGACTTTACTGGGTTGTGTACTGTCTCCGCTACACACACCAAACCCAGTATTTTTCCATCAAGTAGCGCGCTGGACCACGTGACCACAAAGGAGAAAAAAACGCTGTCATGTTTGCATCCTCGATTGACAGTAGTGCACGCTCTACACAGCTCCCAATGAGCAAAACAGAGACGGCGTCTTCACATTTCGCGTCCCTGCATTATTGACACATTATATTTACAAAGTCTACCCTTCACTTTCTCAGTGTCGCCCATTCGGGAGACAAATTCTCCTTCAGGTCGTTTTTCTAACCCCGTGCGTTCATGATCATGTAACCACTCCCACTCGTGGCTGGTGGAAAATTACCAGCTTACAAGCAACAGGCAAATGAATGGTACTTGCGGTTCATCACATCACTCAACCTTTAAGTGTACCTGCATGACACAGGCATTGTCCTTTGGAGATATATTCTGCAGAGAAGTAGAGCAGTATTTGCAGGGAGTCTGAGTGGATAAAATCATTGAATGGCACTGGTTTTACGCATCGGTTTTTGTATTACGCGTGCGGAAATGCTATGCTGCTTATACATTAGTACAGGTAATGTATAACTTAACCGTCATGAGGAGCACTAAGAAGTGGTCGCTTACTTATTCTCTATTCTGATAAGCGAAGTCATGTACAAGTCCATTCTGCATGGGAGTCTGCCCTCTTTTTCTCTCCGGGCGGAGTAGTCGCGTGGGCGCTTGAGCGAATTGAAATAAACTGACAGGTCAATCATTCAATAAGACACCAAGGAGGAGGTCTTCGCTGAAGCGTTAGCCAATCACAGCGCAGAGTGGGCGTTACCCCAGTCCAAACTTTACGCGGCGCCATCGGCTGAAAACTAAACCGAGATGGAATCTCCCAGTCTGAACCGGTTTCAACCGGTTGAGAGTTAGTTGCTTGAGAGAGGAGAGGAGGCGCAGGCACACAACCTCTACACCGCCCCGCTGGAAAATTATTAGAGTAACGAATTTACTAGTGAATTAAGGTTTACTTTGTTTCGTAAAATGTACCGGAGAGACATATTGCAGGGTTTGCCGTGATAGTAGTTTTTGAATCCACATCAGTGGTTCCTAGCAGCCAGACATCCCTCACTGCTGGAGCTGGAGATAGAGTCAACGCTGCAGAAATAGGAAATCTTTTTCTTATCATCAGTGATACTCAAGTACTCACAATATCTTGTAGCTTCTTTGGCAAACGCCACTCTTTTCAGTCAGAGCCTTGGACTTTAGGTAGGTAACTGGGGTGAAGTGCAAACCTGCCTTGCTGTGATGAACGCATCCTAACTTTACCTTTAAGGACAATAAATTGCATATCGGTGTTGGTATTTAGTGTGTTATAGTACAGTAGTTGTTGTCTGTTTTAGCGCTCTTCAGCTAATTTGAAATAGCACCAGCAGCATAAGAAAATAGCCCTCGACTGCCCGCTAGCTAGCGTTTACCACTTTATCAGGATTAGCTAACGTTGGCTATCAATGAAAGTGTTGTAACTTATCCAAACTAAAGGCACAACTAACCGAAGCTGCATCCTGTAACGGGTGACAACACGGTTGAATAAGTAAGCAAACGCTGTGTGATTAAATCCGTGCCTCTCCCACCACAGCAGCATCACTACAGTCCGTGATGTGAGCGGATGTTAAGTTGATGTTGCTCGGTACTTAGCGGTGGCCAACGTTAACTTAATCTGCATCAGAAAAGCGTAACTGTTACGCCAAACCGGCGCGGGTGGTACGGTTAATCAAGTGACCATGTTAACTGGTGACTATCAACTGAACGCGTCGTTGGTTGTCGTAGTTACAAGGTGCGCGAGATTACAGTTATTTTAACTACGACAACCTCCGGTGCATCCCGAACCAAAGTCGTCAGTTTACATGGGTCACTTGTTTAAACGAAACACCGGTCCCTGCCTGCATGGAGTGAAACAGCCGCCCGAATCGTCAACTTCTAGTAACAGCGTTGTAAAAATAACAGAGAAATTCGTGTACGGGAGCATTCAGTCTCTGGTCTCCTCGGTGGGAGTGGTTGCAGTCAGCAGAGAAGCACCACATGTGAACTGTTTGTGCGCCACAATGCTAACTGCAAAGCTAGGAGTACAGCATGAGCGCCTGCTAATGTTAGCATGTTGTGTGAAGTATACTACGGCCGCGTGCGCTCTGTTTACATTGGGTTTCATTACATTCAGCACTAGTAATTGTCAACAAAGGCATGAGCTGCATTCATTATTTAGGAAGTTTAACCCCAAGCCTGTCATTTGCCTTGCTGACTGTGTTTGGAGGAGTGTGCTCCGTCAGTTACAGATGTAAACAACGTGACGTCGCTCAGTATATTCGGCACGTGGGTTTGGTAACTATCTTAATATGGTGTTAAAAGAAGTCCTTCATTAGTGGAGTTGAGTTGGCAATATGCATGTACAAGTTAACTGTTTTCTGGTTTCTGAGTTTGTTTCTACTGTCCAGCAGTTTTTAATAATTATGGGGAAGTGACTCCACTTCAATCTGAATGCTGGGGGTTAAAAATTTCAGATTGCAGTCACTCTGGTTACTGTGATTTATTTGATTTTTGTGCATTTTTACTTTTTGATAATTGTTTACACAAGTGTTTATTTTACAAATAGTTTTATTTTGCTACGTTTTACATGACACCAGTAAATGTGTAGAAAAATGTAAAAACACACTTGAACTGCAAAAAGCAAAAAAATTTCACCCAGCAAATTTAGCTCCATTTCACTGAAGATATTTTATAACGATCAAAATAAGATTTAAATCTAGACCTGTGTTGTACCTTATTTCAAGTTAATTTTTGTGACAAAAAGTGACCAAAGATAGAAAACATTTTAAATAAAGTATAACTGCAGCTTTAAAACCTATTCTAACAAGAAGGCCTTTGGTTTTATCACAACAATTAGCTTGTGAAAATATCCTTTTTCATAATTATGGGGCATACTTCACTTCAACAGCCCACACTCTCGTGTTCAAAGTACTTAGTACTACACCTACATGGAGTACTTTTCACTTGAGTAGATTTACAGACGGGTAGCTTAATTTACACTGACAATCTGTTTTAAAGTAACTGTTCCTACACACGAGTGGAAGATTTTTGTACTCTTTTCTAACTTTAAGACAATGTGATAATGGCAATTTGACTTGTAAAATGCTGTGTGCCAAATTACCAGCCTCATTAAACTGAAGCTGCCTTCAATGGAAATGCAACAAGTAAAGCTGTATCAAAATAGCAGAGACAGCTTGCTAAATCAAAGCTTTTTCATTTATTACATGTCTTTTAATTATGATTTTAAATTTTAATTTAAAAAAACATTTCAAGTCACCACTCATTCTTAATGTTTATATGACCCACTATGCTGAATTTATAAGTCATATACCGGATAAGTAATGTAAATAAATGACATATAGTATTGGTTTACCCATCTTGGCATTGACCAATGTCTCTGACAGCTAAAACAATGTTTTATGTCTTGGTAGTTCCAAGCACTTCTTCCATCTCTTCCTTTTAGATCACAGCTGAATAGAAATGGCGTGTGGTTCTTTAGATTTACAAAATACCCCAAAGTTGACGCTGATCGATCAATTGTCAATTCTTGCTGGGCTTGTTTTAAACTCATCTGAAGCTCAACTTCTCTGCTATAAAATGTTTGTTTATTGCATTAGTTTGATTCGCACTTGACTTTCAGGATATGTTCTGACATGTTAGTGTGACTGATGTTGTACAAAACCGAACTTCTTAAAGCCAGACTGGTAAATCTAGATAATTGAAAATCAATTTTCCCTTACATGGATACAACTCAATTGGCCTCAACCTGATGCAGGTGTTCTGTGCATTTCCCACAGTTTTTACGCCAGGCTTTAACCTGTAGGTCAAACAGCATAGAAGGACGCAGGGTAGTAAAAAAATCTTTAAAGCAGAAGAAGAGAGTGAAAGAAACCATGTTAACGAAAGGTACAGAGGTGATTAGCTGTCCATGTTTTTGCCATTGGACATATGACCACTTTGCCGCTTGCTAACTTGTTTGGCGTTTGTTTTGGCATGTGATGTAAAACAGGTCAAAGAAAGTACAGTGGTATTTTGCTGAAAGGGGGGCACATTTCCACTTGCGTGAGGCAGACACTTTTGTCAAGAAACTGATTGTCACGTGGTGCTCTCATGCTGAGATGAGGACAGTATTCAAATGAAATTGCCTCATCCAGATATCACTATAGCTTAAGATAAATGTGCATGTAAATGTACCAGTTTTCCCTTCCTTTGTGTCCTGGTTCACTTTTATACGTTAATAGCTAATGTTTATAGACCACACTGTTAAACTTCATAGATTATTAGGAATTGCCTTTATGTGTGTGCCTGTCAGGTGAACTCAATTTGCCTGTTAGCACATTAGCCAGAAACTGGGGTGCTACCAGCATCGATTGAAAAATCAGACAGTAACATCACTCAAGTTGAGAGTCTGCTACAAATACTTGTCTGTGATTTGGTTTGCATGATGCACCTAGCCTTAGCTATTCTGCTATATCTGCAGTAGAACACTTTGCTGTGCTTTAACGTTGGTGCGCTAACATTTAGTTTATATAGATATAACTACAATATTCTATTAGGAAAATTGCTAAGGCATTTATAAGTAGTTAAATTCAGAAAACAGTGAAGATACCACTAAGCTATAGAGAAATGAAGTTGAATTACAAATTCTGCCATTTGTAGTCGTGTTTCTGCCCAACACTGCCCAAATGTTTACAAATCACTGTCAGCCGGTTTTTCAAAGAGAATGTGGAAAAAAGTCCAGCAAATGTCCTTTATCCTCAGTAAAAAAAAACACTGAACTGAAATTTTGAGATTAGCTAGAGGGAAAATAGTTCTTTCGTCTTTGCTGCATGAGTCCCTGTTTTAAAAACATGACCCCACCAGTGGACCAAAGTGAGGCCTCCAATAATTTACCATGTTTCAGTGACAGAGAGAGGCATACTAAGTCTCCTCTTTTATGTAGTTTTTGAATACTGACAGGTTGTGACACATGAGCTTCTTAAAAGGACAGCTCTCTGGTGGGTCTAGGGGGTCTTTTGTTTAGTGGTCAGCTGTTTGGAATTGTTTCTAAACACACAGTTCACATGACTTTGCCCCGTTGAATGTGTTCTGCGTACTCATGACCCCCTCTCTCTGCTGTCCTCCTTGCAGAGCTCTATGCCAGCAATTATGACAATGTTAGCAGACCATGCAGCACAGCAGCTGCTGGACTTCAACCAGAAACTGGATATCAACCTGCTGGATAATGTGGTGAACTGTCTATACCATGGGGTTGGACCACAGGTATGTTGTGAATTACCTACAAATGTCTTATAAGGCACCTGATACACAGTACATAGTGTCGATGTCAAACACTATTATGCCTTAAACTAAAGGAAAAAATATGTACTTATCAATGTCGTACAGTAGTCTAATGTATGTAAGTTCTTAAAACACCCACAAATATATCTAAATGAAAGTTAATGTTCTCCTGATTTCAGATTTATTTTGTAATACCACTTCCTCACATGTCAGTGTTGATCCTTAAGTGTGATCTGTATGTTTTACAGCAAAGAATGGCACAGGAAGTGTTGACACACTTAAAAGAGCACCCAGATGCCTGGACAAGAGTGGACACCATCCTTGAGTTCTCACAGAATATGAACACCAAAGTAAGTTCGCTCCTGTCCAGAAAACATCAGTGAATGTCCCTTACATGTGCTTTGAGGAAGTGTTAGCCCAACAGAATAGAATTGGCAGAATATTAAGCCAAAACATCAAACCACAGTGGTTTACCTGAAAACAATATGCTTCAGATACCATCAAAAGATGATATTTTGTGAGAAGTTAGTAGCTGTAAGTTGAAAAGATGCACATGGTCCCCAACAATACTTACCTGTACAGGATACTCTGTACACCTGATCAAGCTAAATCTGTAGGGTCTGAACCTGTTGGTAAAAATCTAACATGTCTTTAAAATTAAAGTAATGAAGACACATACATTTTTTCTAAATCATATTGATGACAAAATCCCTGATGATTTATTCAATGCACCAGTTCCTTCATTATATGGGGTTAGCAGCAACACAAGTCTCTTTCTGTCCTCTAGCAAGTGCATGTTTTCAGCCACTTTTGTCCCTCATCAAGAACATGTTAATAGTTTAAAATGTGACTAATGCGCGATCTAACAAATTAGTTTCATATATAAACAGAAATAAATAATATAAAACTAAATCACGCTGGGCGTGAGCTTTGTCAGTCAGTGAACTTCCAGATGAAACTCTAACTGATAAGCACCTCAAAGACTTTCAGTTTTTGTTTTCAATGTTGTAGGTTAAAAGACACCAAACATTTAGAGCAGGGCTGTCACAATATCTCATTTTCACCTCACAGTTATTGTTGCCTAAATATTCCTGATGATGGTATTATTGTGATATTTATATGAAGTTTAAAAAAAGCAACAAAGTCATATTAATCAAAGGCAAACTGAGAGGAGAGCAGCACATTACCTTAAAAACTCATAAACATGTTAGCATCTATTTCTCATGATGTCTAAAGATGTGTTTTTTCTGGGTCCCCATCCCCGTAACAAGAGTGTCACAATAAATATTTTTGATGCTTTTATTTTCACGTTTCTTCAGTTGTGCCTATAGGTAGCTTTACTTCATGTATTGTGAAATACATGCTTTTATTTTGAAATAGAGTATACATAACTGCTGGTAGATCACAAGTCTAGGAACTGATTGATGACAGCTAAAAAAACAGTTGTTTAATTTATTAGTTCCCCCATTGTTTCTTTTGATTCACAGCACATCTCAACATCAGTTTTAAGTGTCTGATCATCTTCCAGATGGCTGCTACAGCTAGCGCACTAGCAGCTGCTCCTGCTTCCTCCTAGTCTCCTCTCTTTTTTATAGCAGTTATCATCCAGCATTAAAAACCACGACCACCCTCGAATCTGGGCCACTTAAATGGGGTTCAATATTGCTTTTATTTTGCACAATATCAGTACTTCATTAAAATAAAACAATAGGTATCTTGAACATGGATATATTGTGACAGCCCTAAGTCAATGAGAGCGCAATCCATTTTTTAACCAGTGAAAAGTAGCTCATGTAGAAAAGTAGTACAGACTGCCCAAATATTCTCACCTGTTAGATGTATACATATGTCTACATGATCTGAGGTTCTGTTAGTGTGCAGGATGCTGCGATAACTCCTTCATTAATAACATTTAAAAGCACAAATAGACACTAAACTCTTTCCATAAATCATGTCCAGCTGCTAAAAACATTTACATAGAAGTTTAAAAGTTTTAACAGTGGACTGTAATGTATATTTCCTGTTGTTCACTTAACACCCTCAAAGTACTAATAATTAACCATAAACACTGTAATTACCACAAGCTCTTTTTATCTGTTATTGCAGCTGTCAGATTGAGTTAGCCTCCGCATTATGACTCCTGATAAGTGTACATGTTGCCCTCCCTGTGTACTGAACCAGCTGATAAAGCACAGTGAACCCAGCGATTTAGTGTTTAGATACATGCAGAGATTCGTAATTGTAACAACATAAAATGACGGAGAGCTTCAATAACAGAGCCCGGTCTGTAACTCATGGCTCAAGAAAATTGAGTGATTGTCCAAAGTACTCCTGACTTCCTCAAAGCACACACCTTGACATTGGCCTTTTTTCTTTTTTGCTTGCCTATAAGATTGCTTTTAACACTGACATTCATGACTAATGTCTAAGTTGATGTATCAACAGTACTTTTTTCTAGTTTTTAAATTTTTAGTCTGCCAAAAAGGGCATTAGAGGAAAAGAGGGAGCACAAGGTAAACACCTCTTGAATTCTGCATTTATCTTGTTTCATTAGTTTAAAAGGTGCATAATTTCAAGGCACTAAGAGCATTTGGCTTTCTTTCATAGCTACTGCAGTGATAATATAATATGAAAAATGTCATGAATTCAAGTTGTGACTATTTGATATTAATCACAATGTTCCATTATGTTTATGGCTTGTAATAGGAAGAGAAGGGGTGTGTCATCCTGTGCATCATGACACAGCTAGGCTTTGACGGCAGGCCTCCACAAGGTCTACCCTTTTTAAATTCCCTTTGACTGAATTCTGTTCATCCGTTTCTATTGCATCTGTTTCATTGGACAGAGGGAGGGTGCAGGCTGCAGTCAGTCAGATCCATTGTAGTGAGACAATCTGATTAGGGCTTAATTTCACCTGTAGGGATCATGGCTTTGTTCCCACCCCTTCTTCCTTTTTTTAAATTATTTTTTTTACAGTGCATCCTCTTCCTCCTCTCCCCCCTGTTCCTCACTATTCCTCAGCAAAGACCCTCTAATGATGTGATTTCGACAGCTAAAAAAGTTGCAAAGCACTTGGCAGTTTTTTTTCCTCCTCTTACCTCTTGTGGTGGTTTTGTTTAAACTGTGGCAGTTAAAGGTGAAACCAAACATGTGAAGAACAAATGCAGCACTCGTGACACCTGTCAATAGTGAGCAGCGAGTGTGCTTGTAAGGGGTTTTCACCTTTAATCTTCCAGCGTCCCATCGTCTCTAGCACATTGTAAATCCTGCTTTAATAACATCTTTTACTACATGTCATTCATTATGATTTGAATACTGTTAAACTGATGATCCCTACAGTTGAAACAGTCAGTTGGAGTAACTTTAGATCCAAAAAAATCAAATATTCTTTTTATTAATTCATTTTTGTTTCTCTTCATGCTTCACTTTTAAGCAATCTGATGCAACAAATAGGGCATAACCTGTGGTTGGTCTTGCTGTTCCTTATAACACACCAGTTAAAGGGATCAAATTGAAGTTTAAGTCAGTCTTAAGTGATACGTTATTGTTCGGTGATGGAAAAGTAAACTCTCACGGTTATGGGTTGGGTATCGATGACCTTTATTCATTTGAATTTTTTGTTTATTGAATCAGGTTCATACTCAATGCCTGTCCAGAAAGAAGAAAAAAGCAACTTAAATTTTCAAATATTGTAGACTGTCATGAGGAGCTGTGTTTCATGAATAGTACAGGATATTTACGTTTTTTTGTTAGACATGTTTGCTTCTTACACAGAGTTGTATCTTGTTTTGCTGGTGGGGTCTAATTTTCACTTTTGTTGCTGCCGGAGATCCTACTTTCACTGTTGCGTACCAAAAATGAAACCCCCTGGCAGTGACTCGTTTTGTAGTTTTAATAAAACTACACAAAATAAATTGCCACTGGGCTTTCTAAATAGAGCTTAAGGGCTGTTTACAAGTGAATTTAGTCAAAAATGTTAAAGTATTGTTGCGTTTGGCTGTTCCAACACACGAAAACAGCCTTTCAGGTGGCTGAAAACTGGAAAACCAGGACCTTTTCAAAATGCTGTTCCTTCTGGCACTGCGTAAACTGGCAAAATAGGTATTCTGTGAAAACTGTGATTTTACAACTCTACTTCTTAGAGTTTTACGAACACAGTCATATAACAATACGCAAATAGGGCAATAACTACACTAATGGAACATTAAGTTGTGTTAGTGCTGCTGAGTTAATCAATGCTTCTCCAGCTAAGAGGAGATTTAATGTTTGTCACCGTGTTCTTGTTTGTTTTTACCGATCTCTGTAGAAAACAGTATTTGTGTGCAGCGCTTGGTGTTCTTCAGTGGTGTTTCATCATGAAGTGAAGTGAAGCTGCCAACTCCTGTCCTGGTAGCGGTTTTTAGGTTTTTTTTTTTTTGTGTTTATGAGGGTTGTTTTCACAACTTTGGAATAAAAAAACAATTTTTTAAAATTGTGAAATATTTTCTTTTTTGATTGTGCCGTTCTCCTCCAAACAGGCCCTTACAGGTGCTAGTCTCAGTAACCTCTTACACGTTGCAACTCCGCAACAGTATTGAAACAAGGTTATGCCATAGTACACACACAGGGCACCCTAAAACAGTGTAATATTGGTGTCCAAGTGTGTAATTTCATATTGCATGACTGTGCCAGAAATGTGGGAAGTATGGCTTTTAAACACACCGTGGGTGCGCCACTTACAAGCAAACTCAGATATGCACATACACACAGCGTGGTCAACGTTTTGGTGGTTCAGCAGCTTAACATTGTCACCGTCTCCCTCTATTCCGACTCTGTTATTGCCTCTGAGAATCCGAAACACAATGACTGTCAATCACACATTTGTGCTTTACGATTTGCTGACAAGGTGTAACATATGTAGATATCCATCCTAGAAATCTCAGTATGCAAGAGCCAGATGTCTTGCATACCATGCATGCATATTTTCTTTACTGCAATATTATCAGTAAAATTAAGTACTGTTTAATTGTTATTCGCACAAACTCCAACTAATCCACTATGGCGTTATATCCCTGCCACCCAAAAGGCATCAGTCGTTGTGACATACGCAGCTGTACTGACTCCGGGTGTGATTGCATTTGAATGTAGAACTTCTCTGAAATTTCCTCCACTGTTATGCTGTCACACAGGAAAGTTCGTAAACAGTCTCAGTCTTTTTAAAATATATCAGTATTTGAGTTAATCAAAACTGGAACCTGTTCACTTCAGATAGAGTTCTCGATGCCCAACCCCATAACCTGTAGTGAGTGCAGCATGAGTGAAAGAGCATTTATAAAAAGTACATTACTAAGTTCTCTAGAGCATCAAACTCATCCTTAGAGCAATCAGAGACAAAGCTGGTTAATGGATTGTTGTATTTTTAGTCGTCTTTTGCTGTCTGGTGTGATGCTGGGAGAAACAGCAGGACTTCTGCAGAGTTCAAGCTTAATGCTGCTTTTAGAGATCTAAGAAACAAACAACAAATGAATGCTCTGCAAAACTACTTCAAAATCTGCATGAAAGATGTGGTTCAGTCCAATTCAATTTAGAAATGCAAGTTATAACAAACTGGTCTACTTCATACTTGTTTTGGTTCCTATTATAATTACACAATGCTTATTGTTGAGTGTTTTTAAATAAAGCTTTGTCCTAATGCTTGTCTCTCCTTGCATGTTACAGTACTATGCTCTTCAGATTCTGGAAACGGTTATCAAAACAAGATGGAAGATTCTCCCCAGGAATCAGTGTGAAGGTAAAACTGCATTTTGTGGTATAAATCCCAGATGAATTCTATTTGTGTGAGTGCCTTTTTAAGTATTGTGACGTGCGGTTGCCAAGTCGAGAAGGGTTCCCCCCACTAGGCATGCTGGTTTGTTTTCTGCACGACTGGCTCGCGCTGGCCGCTGCAAGCCAGGTTGGGCTTTGGACTGTGGCAGCTGTTTTAGAGAGGAAACGACCAAAACTCCCAGCACTGATTTTTAAAGCTTTGTGTAGAAGTCGAGGAACTTTGGTGAAAGTTATTACTGTGTCTGTTTCGGGTGCTTGTGTGGAATATTAATGTGATGGTAACTTTTTAAAAGGCTCAGAATGAGCCTGTTTTTGTTCGTAGAAAAACCCCAGTGTTTCTTTTTTTCAGACCATTAATCTTATTGTACATGTAGGGGAAAGAGAGACAGGTTACTGGCACAACAGGATCCTGGCACAGTGGGATTTGTAAAACTACCACTAGGAGTCAGAATTTAAAAAAAGATCTCCCACAGTAGGGCCATAAATACCTGTGGAGGAACAAAGTTTTTAAAGATGTTTGGATTAAAAGCATGAATGACCGTTGTGCTCTTTGCTATCATTTAGAGTTACGGTATTGAGATTCTGCCGTCCACTTTTTCCTCTTTTACACGTCTCAGTGTTTCCTTGTTTTCTCTGGTTGTCAACAGATGTCTGATTATCTTTGTTACCATCTACAACTGACAGTTATGTTGTTTGTTGCTGTTTTCAGTTTTATGGTATCTGAAACATTTATTTGATGTTTTCATTACCATGAAAGCATGGTTGGGTGCACTCTACCAAAGAAACTGAGGTGAGAGATGATGAGTGGATTTTTCACCTGAGGCTGACCTGGTTTTGGCTCCACTTGTGTGTCTGACAACTGTTGCCCAACCATACTCTCCAAAAGTAAAGGATGTGCAATACTTGGGAAAAACACATTTAATTGAATATGTGCAAATCCTCTCATTGTTACCCCCTCCACTCTTCTTCAATTACTGTAAAAACCAGAAAACTAGTAGCATTGGTTTATTAAACCGATGAATATGACTGCTGGATGTTGCTAAGTATTGCCATTTACACTAACTTTACCTTAACTGTATATCATGTTTTATCATTATTCATATATTTTTAATTTTTTGGGAGTTTATTTTTTATGACCTACTGAGAAATTGAAAAAGAGAAATTGAATACCCCCCCTGCATTTCACCAGTACCCATATATCGAATCAATCAAATCAGGGTATAGGATGTAGATAACTAAGTGACAAAAAAGGTAATAATAGTACCTCTTTTTCACCAAACTTTGCCATGATTAGCAAATTGACATTTGGTTTCACTTAACTTGAACAAAAATGAGGTGCCTGAGAGGCAAAGTCTGTGCAGGACCACCAGCATTCATGTCTATACTCCCACAGTTATGACAGGCGCATCTGTAGACCAACATTTCAGAACTGATAAAATCTAAAGCTGAGGAAAAAAAAACATTTTTTTGCAGTTATTTTTTGCTAGCTCAGACATTCTTGATTGTTCTTAAGAACAACTGGGGAAATGTGACTTTAACTGGTCCACTTTTTTCCCCTGCAGAAGTTCAGTAACAGCTGCAGCCCCAATCAATGTGTTTACAAACTGAATTTGCCTCAGTCTGTACATGAAAGACCACACTGTGTTGTGTTTCTCTAAACCCCAAATATTTGAAAGAGATTCAGCCAGTTATGAGCCAGAGGACTGAGGCTAGGTTACTGAGTAATGTGCTTTGGGCAATTTGTCATGTCGGGATATGTTTGGATTTACATGTTTTGTGGCTGCGCATTGACGGTACTCTTTCTCTCTCTTTGTGTTTTTGCAGGTATAAAAAAGTATGTTGTTGGTCTCATTATCAAGACTTCTTCAGATGCATCAAATGTGGAGGTGAGTCAATTTTACATTAACACTTAATCTGAGGGTTAATTTTAAGGGAATGTAAGCAAAATCCACTATATGACATTTAAGCACTAAGGAAAAAATGTTCAATTTATGTCCAGACAGCGTTAAAATGATTCAATTTTAAAACAAAAGCATCTTCAAGGTGAAATAGATCTCATTTTGTTCATTGGTTTATGTGGCATCAGAGCAGCATGTAAACAGGCAGGCCTGTTGGCCAATCTCAGGACAGCCGTGACTAACGCCAGTGACCATAATGTTGTGTTTACCAATCTAAAGCAGTGACTTCAGCTGCTCCTGAGAGTGTGTTTTTTTTGCTAGCTTGTCTAAAAAAACAACCACAGGGTGTAAGGTGTGAGGATTGTTTTCTTGCATAGAAGTGTAAGAGGTAGGTAAGTGTCCAAACACAGCCATCAGATTTGACTGAGCACTGATGTCTAATGAATTCAAACCCATTACTGATAATAGAAAGTGTCAGAAAGTCTCTGTGGTTGGCCTCTCTTCGCTAGTATGGCCTTTACATATAAACAGTATATTCAGTAAATGTGACATCAAAGTACGTCATGTTGTTAATGTGAGTGCATGAAGTTGCCCAGGCCTAGCTTCAGTTATAAACTAGTGTTGAATCTAGATTTTACTTCAGTTAGTGCATGGAAATGAGTGTGACATTTCTGTCACAAACAAATTTTCTGTTGAAACAAGCCCATGACAATTTCATTAGTACAACAGCCTGCTTTTCTATTGAAGAATAGAATTTACCATTCACAAAAGAGATCCCAGAGAGGAAGTGGTTATTTGAGGTAGAGGGTTGTTTTCATATCAATAGTTTCAGAGCACGAAGACATGATGCAAGTTTTGTCTGATTAAGTTTTTGAAGATGCTTTTCTTTCTCAAAGGCTTAAATAAAAGTAAAAAAAGCACAAAGATTAAAAAGACATTGATTGTTAGGCGGGAAGAAACTTACAAATACATTTCATCAGGCAGAGGTAAACAACATGTGGTCTCATATTACATACAGCTTTTATGGCAGTCTTACAATTTTAAACACTCAGGCTGAAAGTGTTGCAACCAGCAGAGACGCTCGGCAGCTAGGGGCTCCAGCTCGGCCCCAGATCTGTGTGATGGTCTTTCTTTCTGGGGGAGTAACACAGTACAGCTCGAAAACAGAGTGTAGAACTTTTGTGCAACATTACTTCACCTTTGGATATGAAGCTGATACACTGGCAGAAAATGACTGCAGAGAGATTCCCCAAACTTGCAAAGCTGGCATGCCAGTATCCCTGCATATCAGCATCATCGGTGCCATCTGAACGTGTGTTTTCTGCCACTGCACTGATTGTGACCTGGTTGCACTCCCGACTGACACCAGACTGTGTGGACATGCTTATTTTTCTCAGTGAGAGCGAGTAAACAGAAAACTGGGAGCCTTTTTCAGTTCTCTTGTTGCAGGAATTCTCCAGTGAATAGTCTGAACCTTTCTCTACATGACTTAATGTCTGCTTAGCACATTTTCAGAGCTTGCTTTGCATGTGTCCAACAAATTGGAGGTCTCTTTCTGCCATGTAGATATAGCTGTACTGTCAGGCTACATGCAGAAAATACATGACTGAGGAAAAATGGCATCAGGAAAGGGGCCACCAGGTCGAGGACTGTAGCCTCTGTTTATAAAGGGGCACGGCTTCATCACTGGGCCTAACCTCTGCCCCATTTCTTGACGTCATAACATGTTTTTTTAATTTCTCTTTCTGTTGAATTTTTGATTCTGTGTTGTGTTATTTCAAGATGTTTATTCATACTCCAGTTTTTTGCATGGTGTCATGAACTTCCGGTGAATGTTCATCTTATGCTGACTTTCATCAATTAATCTGTTGTTTATCTTTACTTTGTAGAAAGAAAAGGTGTACATTGGGAAGTTGAACATGATTCTTGTTCAGGTAAGTCTTCAGTACTAATGACAAGTCAAAACACTACAGTAAATTTGTCATTTGAAAACCACTCTCAAGGCCATTTCTCTGCTTGGGACTTACGAGAAAGGGGATACCTCTATCCTCTGTTAAACTTGTCATATTTACTTTTCTACATTATGCATGAGCTGTAAATTGTATTTTGAAGCCTGAAGTATGAACCTGCAGATTAGAAAAAAGCATCAGAGCCGAAATATTTGGAAAAAAACAAAAACAAAACACTTTTTATATCTTAATTTTGTAGTGTAACCGATATGAAACTATTCTCATAAGTCATTGTTGTGGATGTGCAGCTGTTAGAAACACGTCATTGTGCTCTGTAGAAACACTGGAATGTTTTTTTAACACCACAGCTTTGCATGTGAATGAATGTGGAGAGGCACAAAGAAGCGGTAGCAAACAGTTTCAGTGAAGTTATCCACGTCGACAGCTAGAGAGCACACCAGAGCAGTAAACTCAGGTGTAGCCAAACATTCACATCCCACTCAAAACGTCTTGATAGAGAGACCACAGCACAGGAATATAATACACAGACCCAAATGCTCTTATTAAAGAGAGGAAGACAATGAACTCTTTTGTTCTGTGAGCTTGAGTTACTGTTTTTGTCATAGAGTCTGATTGATTTTAAAGACATGTGCAGCTGTTGTTTCTGAATTAATAATGAGCATCTCACTCATAGTGAAATGTAATGTGCCTGGAAATTTTATCTGTCAGCTTGTCTGTGGCAAAAACAAGAACTTTTAAAGGATGTACTTTAAACAGGTGTACCCTGAGGATGACACCGCAGCATTAACTTTCTGTTTCTCGGCCTCAGCAGGAGCTATGCCAAAGCTCCTTGTGACTGTTAGTCATTTTGACCCCAAAATACGGACCTATTGTTAAAGAATAACAAAGTGACAACCACCAAAGGTCAAGAGTTGGTGATCCTTCTTCTAACCTGAACCAGTTGTTACATCACTCTCTGTATTCTCACCTCACAGAACATTGAGGTTGCAGCTCGCTGCTGTCTCGCTCATTTGGTTTTTGTGCGGTCCTGCCGGCAGGAGCAATCTACTGATGTTTTTTTTGTACCAATTAGTCATCCAGACTCCCAAATGTGAAAATATGGCCAGCGTTTAAAAATACAAATTTCCCCTCCAAGCAAATACAACATTATGACTCACTGTCTGCTGCTGGAAAGTCAATGTGGCTGTTCAGTTGCTTGCTGACTAACTTGTCTCATTGGTTCCCAACTGCATAAGCAGATAGTTAAAGTGTATCTGAGGTAGATTATTATCAATGATAGGTAATAGTGAACAGATGAGACCCCCTGTCTTAAGGAGAAAAAAAACCTGCAGATCAATACAGCGATCAACAGTCTTATCCAAGCATTCATTTCCTCTAAATGTGGGACTCTTAAGTACATCTGCAGCATTGTCACAAAAGAAGTCAATATCACAGTTTTAGAAATATTTTGGAACAATGAATCCCAGTTTACTTCAATGCTCCTCACTGCTTTTGTAGTGATACTGCTTAACCTGAAGATGTCACTCTAAATTGGTGTATCTGACCCTCACACTGTGACTACGTCTTTAAGATGCATATTTAGTCGACTTGACAGTCTTTAGCAAGGTCGTCTCTGGGGACCTAAGAGCGGGAAAAGATCATCTCAAAAAGAGGGACCCTAAAGAAGTTGTTCTTTTGAAATGTTCAGTCTGCAGTAATGATGCACCGTGCAGAACGAAGGCAGAACAACATATTGTATAACACATCAGTGAGAATTGTATCCCTACACCTAAAAAGATGCTGAGTGCTATAAACTCTGGGCTGCAGAAATGAGCAGATCAT
This sequence comes from Xyrichtys novacula, assembly GCA_962446985.1. Taxonomy (NCBI): domain Eukaryota; kingdom Metazoa; phylum Chordata; class Actinopteri; order Labriformes; family Labridae; genus Xyrichtys; species Xyrichtys novacula. The sequence continues at coordinate 15,044,285 of OY660874.1, read as the reverse complement.
ACCCTGTGCAGACTGATGCAAGCAGACCACTTCCTAAAATTACTATGACTCATTGAGATGTATATCAGCAAGGTCACTTGACCAAAACATATGCAAACAGTCGTCCATATTCTAAATTGTGTTTCTGGAAGTGAACCAACATGACATGACCTCATTGTGTGTGTGTGTTTGATGTATATTCCTGTGTGGGAGACAGACACACTCATAGGAGCTTCTAGTGACTTTGCATTAATGCCGCTGAGAATGAGTCACTGCCTGCGTCAGCCGAGTAACACTGTTTCGGCCTTCAGGGACTCTGGAGCACTAGATTCCACACTCAGGAGGCTGGGTTTGTGTTTGTGTTTGTGTAGATCACAGCTGCAGCATGAAAATGCTCAAATTTGACGTAAATAATCTTCAACTCAACGAGTTTTTAATGTAATCTGCTCTATACTTTTCTTTTTATACTGTATATTCAATTCTGAATTTCTAGAAGGAAAACCTGTACAAGCAGAGAATTGAAAGCATTCAGCCAATACAGCCAAAATATTTGCCTCAGTGTGAAAGAGAGTGTGGGCCAAGAAAACTTGATGTTGTTCAAAGCAAGAAACAAAAAGCTTTTGGCTTAACACACTCTGTGGCCCGCTGCTTCTACACCTGTATATCAGTGCCTGTAAAACAGTTCTGCCACAAGTATCCAATTAAAGAAGCTCGCAAAACAGTATCAGCACTACATCAGCATAGGGCAGTAAGGCTTCAAATTTAATGCAACGTATAATAATAGAAATGATTTCACATAATGCAGTCAAATAAACAAGGATAGCTAATAAATTTTAGAGAGAAGAGGTGACCAGCGGGTCCTACATTTAAATTACAACATATTTGAATTAATAAAATACACCGTGAAATAAGGAGATTTTCAGGACATCTACAGTCATTTGCGAGTATATATACTCGTGTTTTTATGAAGGTCGGACTCAATCTGTATGAAACTGGCAGCAATGAATCATGTTTGTTTGTGTTAAATGGTGGACTGTGCAAGCACCAGAAGTACCATGATAGATGAGCCACTAGCTAATGGTAAGATGTTGTAGGAATATAGTGTAGTGTGATTAGTGCTACGTTTCTGCATGTCGTACTGAAGACTAATACCATTACCAGCTTCAATTTCACCACGGACCAGAACGCAAAGGATGTATCAAATTTCAGAATTACTGCTCCATTCAACAGTGTCAGGAGGAGATGGTCACTTTTTTCAGAGTGATGCACAGCCTCTCGATCTCTGTCTCTCTTTTTTATTGAAGTGGTGCAAAGCAGAAACCAGGACTCAGACCCGATCTGTGATTTCAATAAGTCATTGCTGATTTTTTTTTCTTCTTACAGCTTAACTCCCAAAGTTTTCTAATTCAAGATACATTTTATTGTATTTTTTGTCTCGAGACTTTAATGGTCAAGTAATGTTACTTTGCTCCGTTTAACACTGACTATATGTTTGTGTGTTTTCTTCAGATCCTGAAACAGGAGTGGCCCAAACACTGGCCCACCTTCATCAGTGACATCGTGGGGGCGAGTCGTACGAGTGAGAGCCTTTGTCAGAACAACATGGTGATCCTGAAGCTGCTCAGCGAGGAGGTCTTTGACTTCTCCAGCGGCCAGATGACCCAGGTCAAAGCCAAGCATCTAAAAGACAGGTCAGCATGCTGCGTCTCTCTCTGGCTCTTTTCAAAGCAACATAAAACATCTCAGTGTGTCCGTATTAGAAAATGCTGCAGCATTATTCCAATGATGCAGTGTGGGGATCCATATCAAAACCTCCCTTTGTCATGTATTGCATGTTTGCAACACATAGTCAGTATTACAAGTATTGCACATAAGTTAACTTTTTATCAAGTCTTTGAAACAGACATTCACAGTCTAAGACAGGTCATGGGAAATGAAGATGCTGTATTTCCCTTGAATCCTCTGATTGATGCCAGCCAATCTCAAATGTCTACTGAGTGCAGTAGTGAAAATGTAGTTACTGTTTATAGCTGACACATAGCCAGACCTGAGTGCTTCCACAAAACCACTGTATTTGACTAAGAGTTGCATACACTGTTGTGTTTGCCTTCAATGTGTCACATGAGCTTGATGGCTGCAGGTTTGATTTCCTCGTCAATCAGAGATGGTTTTGTGTTTTCATGTAGAACTTTCCAGCATTGTGTTTCAAGGCTTGTCCATGACATTACAGTTCTGTGGGCTGGACAGTTTCAACAGCTTTCAATTTTTTCCCTGATTCATCAAAAGGCAAACTTTTAAATAAATGTAGCAAAACACTAACACTCATTTTTTCACATTTAAAGCAAAAAACCTTTAGGTCACATATCTGGCAGGGGCACATTGAAGTGCAAGAGCGTTATAAAAACAGCTTTTATTGTTGTCACTGTATAGACTCACTTTATTCACAACAGCCAGGACACATCCTTTCACTACTTTGGTGCTTGTAAATGGCTGCTTCTTTTTCAAGAACTTCAACATACAGGGAGAGCTGCTGTGGTTCTCTGTTGGGCTGCACAGGACAGTGCCATTGTTTTACGTATATGTCCATACGCTGCCGACAAACTCTGTACTTTAATTTGCCTCTTCTGTGATCCCTTTGGGAAGTTGGTTGAGAAAGTCAGATGTTTTTCATGTAGAGTCGGCAGCAAAACAAACAAATACTTACCAGTTAAAGCAAAGTTGAACTTTCAGTTTTCTCTGTCCATTTTCCCACTTAAGTATGGATGATGTCTTTTTTAAGTAAGAATACTGAGCATGGTCTGAATGTTTTGATCACAATTACTCTCATGGACCTCTGCTCTGACTAATACTTCTCATGTGCATCTTTCATCTGGGACTGGAAATAAGCAAGATTGGGGTTTGTTGGGCCACTTGGGAGCTGCCTGTGGGCCAAATTTAGCCCAGAGAGCATCATTAGAATTGCCCAGCAACATTGATAGACTAGAGGGAAGAAAGGGGATTTTTAAGGAAATGCCACTAATTTTATTTTGAACAGAAAATGTCAGAATTACTGTAAAGTCTAGAATTTTAATCTCATGGTTTATAAAACAGTCTTTTTCATGGAGTCTATAATCTTGCATGAAGACCTCCAGTGTTCAGTTTCTCTGCCGCTGCGCAGCTCACTCTACCACGGTCTGTGTTCACGTTAGATGCATTATTGAGCTCAGCCTAGAGTTGCACTTATGACCAATTCGTAAGGACGTGTATTGCTCACCTTGACATTACTCAATCAAACCAGCACGCCACAAGATTTTTTTTCACTGAACCTTTACTCGTTTTGAACTCAGCATAGATTTCTTCAGTTCCTCAGTCTCTCAGTTCTGGTTTTATTGAATTCTTTGCTTTATTTCTTTGTTGTTTGTTTACTTCACATTCTCTATATCTGGGTTGAACCTTAGGCATGAATCCGGATCTTTGATATTTTCAGTTATTCTGTTTATTGAAAGCAGTATATGCAGCATTTTGTCGTACAGAAAGTACTTCTCGTAGAACGTCTTGTTGAGTGTCTGAAAAAGAGGATGATTATGGCTTAATGAAAAAACTGTTGAAAAAGCTTGTACCCAGCATGCTTTTCAAAGCTAAATGGCCATTCTGTTAAGCTCCATCATGAAGATAATGTACTGCAACACTAGCTTAAAAAAAAAAAAAACTCTCCTGCATTTTATACTTTTATATTGGTGGCACTGATATGAAGGACGCAGCTCACTTTTAAGATGGCAAAAAGAGAGTATTTGTTGGGGTCTACACTGAATTTTATGGTGGTAATATCCCTGTGATCATTTGTTACACTCCTCTTTAGCATAAATTACCAAGTTGAAAATGTGATAATGATTCTATCTGTGTGATCTCTTTATAAGCGATTTAAAAGCATTACAAACAAGTAGATCTCCAAGATGTCGATGTGTGTTTCTGTATATAATCGAGAGATAAATAATCTGTTTTTCTTTTTTTCCAGCATGTGCAATGAGTTCTCACAGATATTTCAGCTCTGCCAGTTTGTTATGGTAAGCAAATACTCCTCCTTCTTTCCAGTACAGTATTACAATCATTAGTTTGATGGTGAGGCTCCAGGGTTACGCACCACCTGTTTACCTTTTGATAAATTGAACCTTCAGGAAAATTCCCAGAATGCCCCTTTGGTCCATGCCACCCTGGAGACCCTTCTACGTTTCCTAAACTGGATCCCTCTCGGTTACATCTTTGAAACCAAACTGATCAGCACATTGGTGTATAAGGTGTGTACGCAGTGACGAGTATCGAGTTGAATGTACCGGATCAAGTGTTTTCAAAACAAATCCTCTCTCATGGGTTTGGAGGCGTTTGCCAAGCGAGATTAAAATTCCTCGAAATAATTGCTGCTTTTACTCGGACAAGTTGTTAACAAAACCAAACATCTGTTTTGTTTTCAGTTCTTGAACGTGCCCATGTTTCGCAACGTGACACTGAAGTGCCTCACAGAGATTGCAGGTGTGAGTGTCAGCCAGTATGAGGAGCAGTTTGTCACACTCTTCACCCTGACAATGTGTCAACTTAAGCAGGTGGGCCCTCAGAAAACAATGCTCATGCTCACTTTTCTTGTTGTAAAGACACTGATTCTAATTTCTATTTGGTCCACGTCTGTTGCAGATGTTGCCCCTGAACACCAACATTCGGCTGGCCTACGCCAACGGGAAGGACGACGAGCAGAACTTTATCCAGAACCTCAGTCTGTTCCTCTGTACGTTCCTAAAAGAGCACGGGCAGCTCATTGAGAAGCGGCTCAACCTCAGAGAGACACTCATGGAGGTAGGAACTCAGTGTAGCGTGTTAGAGATTTTCTAGACAGCTGAACAAGAGAAAAGGTTGGACCAATGTTGCTGAAATCATTTATTAATCCTCCAACACTATGTGGAAAGGTGCACCCATTACCTGATGGTGCTTGCTCTCCTCTCAGGCCCTCCACTACATGCTGCTGGTATCAGAAGTGGAAGAGACTGAGATCTTTAAAATCTGTCTGGAGTATTGGAACCACTTGGCTGCCGAGCTCTACAGAGAGAGTCCCTTCTCTACATCCACGTCCCCTCTGCTCTCTGGAAACCAGCACTTTGACGTACCGCCTCGCAGACAGCTCTACCTGCCTGTTCTCTCAAAGGTAACAGCCTCTCACATTCAATTAGTACAAATGATTATATAATAATGTTTTTCTTTATGTGTCTAAACCAGCATGTTACATTGGTTTTAGTTAAATGAGATATTTTTTATACCATAACCAAATGTTTTGACCCCACACCCCAAAATAAAACTACTGCGCTGTTTTTCTAAAAGTAGAGTGCAATCGCTGCGTGTTTTGGAGTCAAAGGTTGAATAAGCTGTTTTTGGTTTTAGGATTATTTATTGAAGAGACACATTTACAGACTGTGAGAGGAGAGAGTCAAGTCTCATGGATGTGTGTTGTTGCTAAGAGGACGCTCGATTCATGAAGACTGCAAAGTTTTTATTCCTAATGTTACTGCACTTTTCTGAAAAATAATTAATGTGAAAGGCCAACAGCAGATGAGCTGACACTGTCAGTGATTCAAAGTGACAGTCACAGCTTTTAAGGAGCGCATGCATGGCCATCACGGTTTCATCATTGGTCATTATTGTCTGGATATTTCTGTTGAGCACCAGTTCAACTTTCTTCTGTTTATTCCACATTAAGCAGATAAGCTAGAGTATGAGTATAGCCGAGAATGAAACTGACCTGTTATACTGAATGTTGTTCCTCATGTTTTGTTCCACTTCATTAACAAACATGGGGGAAGCAATGTATTTGAAACACCTTTCAATATAACGGACTCAAGTAAACCACAGACACCTGAAAGTAGAGCTCATGGTCGAGCTGTTGTAATGGGCGGCATTAGTTTCCCTTGGTCACGATGATATGGCTGGTCAAGAGGACAAGTGCAGGATTGTTTCTGTTTATGTAACCTGGAGGGCCTTCACACATGGCCATACTCGAGTCAGTTGGCAGTGGTCAACAACAGGTGGCTGCTAAACTGCTGCCAGAACAGGAACTAGTTACAGCTTTACTGGAAATCAGCAGCTAGTGAAACAAAATAGCATCCAGTTGTTTTATTTCTTTGATGAAACCATATCTGCGGGTATGTGGGGACAGACGCCTTATTGTAAAATAATCTTTATGCCTGCTCAGGTTGCATGTTGCAATGTGTGTGTTTATTATGTGTGATAGTCTCAAGCTGTTCTTGGATGTGTAGACGCACTGACGGGGTTTTTATCTCTCACAACAGGTGCGTCTGTTGATGGTGAGTCGTATGGCCAAGCCGGAGGAGGTGCTGGTGGTAGAGAATGACCAGGGAGAGGTGGTGAGGGAGTTCATGAAGGACACAGACTCTATAAACCTCTACAAAAACATGAGGGAAACCCTGGGTAAGAGTTTGGAGCAGCAGAGGGCACACCCAGCAGGATTATGTCTTTTCATCTTTTACTTAGTCTTTGCCCTTCACCTACAAAAGACAGCGTTTCAGTAAATATGACCAAATAAAGTTAAATAGTTTTTTTTCTTTTGTCATTTCTATATTTAAAAAAAAAAGAAACAATGCCACTGGTAACCCTGCTTACTCACATCAGTTAACATACCCATGTCTTTCGCTTACAGCTTTTCGGTTGACCATACATCATGTAAACCAACTGTTTGTGCTGTGTTTCCCTGCAGTGTACCTGACTCACTTGGACTACGCAGACACAGAACGCATCATGACAGAGAAGCTCCATAACCAGGTGAACGGCACCGAGTGGTCCTGGAAGAACCTCAACACGCTGTGCTGGGCCATTGGATCCATCAGTGGGGCGATGCACGAGGAGGATGAGAAGAGGTTTCTGGTCACTGTCATCAAGGTACAAGGTTGCATTACTTAAATTCAAACACAACAAAGAGCTGTCAAACTACTAAGGGCTGCGACTATGTAAAAACCCAGTTTTTAAGGACATTACTCATACAACGTCTTCTCTTAGAATAGTCTCCGATCCCCTCAGACAAAGACTTGTGGTAAATGTTGTTGGCCTTGTTGTGGTTTGAAAACTCAGAGACAAAGGCCTTTGTTATTGTAGAAACTCAAACATTGATTTGTCACACCCTATTACAGGACCCCTTTCCAAAACAAAATAACCCACATCAGCCTTTCTTTTTCAGTACTCACCTCAGTCAATATGTCAGAAATCATTTCAGTTTTCAAACGGCCTATGCTGTTCATTTTAAAACTAAAAAAGTAGACATTTGGACATGTTTGGAGTTTTAAAGTAGTTCCAAACTTCTATCTCGTATGTAGCTGTGGGTAGTGGCCACGGATTACTTATCTGATGTGAAAATCTTTGTTTATCTCAGGATCTGCTGGGTCTGTGTGAGCAGAAGAGAGGGAAAGACAACAAGGCCATCATCGCCTCCAACATCATGTATATTGTCGGCCAATATCCTCGCTTCCTCAGAGCTCATTGGAAGTTCCTCAAAACTGTAGTCAACAAACTCTTCGAGTTCATGCACGGTAAGATAGGATGATATTTTTCTTTACCTTTATACAGCCTTCCATGAGTAAACTGCTTTCAAATGACTGAAAGCTTGTTACTATTTGTATAACTTAGTATCATCCTCCATGTACCTCTTTCCTCAGAGACCCACGACGGTGTTCAGGACATGGCTTGTGACACCTTCATCAAAATTGCCCAGAAGTGCCGGCGCCACTTCATCCAGGTTCAGGTTGGAGAAGTGATGCCCTTCATAGACGAAATCCTAAATAATATCAACACCATCATCTGTGACCTACAACCTCAGCAGGTCAGCTAAAAGATTGCATTTGACATTTTCCAACATCTCAGCAAAGACAATAATTCCTCAAACGGACACTGGCAGTAATTTCATACTGACATTTTCCCCGTTTGGTCGCAGGTGCACACGTTTTATGAAGCAGTAGGTTATATGATCGGAGCTCAGACAGATCAGGCTGTCCAGGAACACCTGATAGAAAAGTACATGCTACTTCCCAACCAGGTGTGGGACAGCATCATCCAGCAGGCCACCAAGGTAAGAGACAAGCTCAGGGACACAAACACCAGTCAAAAGTATGGAAACAGTGTCTTCACCTTTAACCCTCTTCTTCCTCAGAATGTGGACATCTTGAAGGACCCAGAGACTGTGAAACAGTTGGGCAGCATCCTGAAGACAAACGTCAGGGCCTGTAAAGCAGTGGGACATCCCTTTGTCATCCAGCTGGGACGGATTTACCTCGACATGCTCAACGTCTACAAGTGCCTCAGCGAGAACATCTCTGCTGCCATTCAGACAAACGGTACGTCGAACGGTTTTAAATCTTCAAATACATTCGAGAAGTGGAACCCAACAAGCTTTTCCTATTACCACAAAAGTTTTCATCCTGAAATGTTAAGTCAAGGTTTTAAAAACAGTGGAGTGAGAAAAAGACATTTCAAGTCCACTACTCTCTAACATGCAACTGTTGTCTCTATGTAAAACGCATCCAAACTTCTTTAAAGTTCCTTATGGAGTGTCTATTTTTCTTGTCTCTGTGATTGTCAGTATATTCTAAAATCTTGCAGAACTCCACAATATACATCATAATGGTATATATACTGTAGATAATTATCACAGAAATGATCGTGGTTGTTTTGCCATATTGCAGCATCTTGTAGAGACCCTTTCATGTCTGCATGTCTGCAGGAAAATAACTAGAAGCACCTAATTTCCAGTGCTTTGAATAACTAAATAGTTGATTTTTAACCAGATGTGTTTGCTTTTTTATGTTGCGCTTCGCATTTTTGAAAGACTTGTTGTTTGACAGATCTGTAAGCTGCAGAGATTGTGTTGTTTTATTGTTTGTTAGGCATGCAGTCCTCAGTGTGCTGCCAGGTTTGAAGATAATCTGAATGTCTTTATTTTCAGGCGTCAATACTATGTACGCAGAGTTCAGCCACAAAATGTCAAGCTCTTTCTGGGGCTTTTTTTATTGGGTTGACTCGTATTTTTAAAGCATCTAAAATTTGTCCTTGTCTGCAGGAGGATCGCTGTATTCGTTTTCCCTTTTATTTGTGGGCCATAAAGACTGTGTTTTTTTTCTCTATGCTCCTGTTTTCGGTGACTCATCTCTGAGTCTTAGCTTAAACGAGAGCAGAGGTGCCGTATGAGGTCTGTCAGTAGCAATCAAATATCAAGGACTTTTCTGCTCACATCGGCAGCTGATTTAGAGAAGGGAGGAACTGCTGATCCATGTAGCAAGAACTAATTCTGATTTAAAGATAAACAAAACTCTTTGGTTGATGATGCATGTGATTTCTTTTTATTGCCAGATTATGACAGATGAAAAAAAAATGTAATTAGGCACAGTGCAGAGCAAATGTCTTTTTAAAGATAAGAAAAAACATATAATGTTAGTGGTAATGGACTCAGGCTCACCACACCTTGTTATCCTTTTCTGTAAAGTCATATGTAAAAAATGTCCCTGAATGATACATCAGCTGCAGTGCTGTGCAAATTATTCAGAGATAAAGTTCAAGTTAGTATCGCAGTAAAAACCGTAAGACAGCCTCAATATATGGCATTATTATAAACCATGCACACAGAGACATCATCACTACAAAACGTAGCTATGAAAAGCAGGACTAAAGTTTTTTTCCCCTTTCTTTGTGTTGCAGGTGAGATGGTGACCAAACAGCCCCTGATCCGAAGTATGAGAACAGTGAAACGGGAGACACTGAAACTGATCTCAGGCTGGGTCAGCAGATCAAACGACCCGCAGATGGTGAGGCTCTGAAATCATCTGAATTGTGAAATCAACTGCTGTGTGACTTCTTGGGAAGGGAATATCTGAAGTTATCTGGATATCAGCTCAAAATTCTCAGAGAGAACATTTATTTTGGGGTTTGATAGATTTAGGCCAGTTTGGAGGCTTGTCTAGATCCAAATAGTTTGTCTTACTAATCTTGTACTGTAGTCTTGGCACCGCAGCAATTATAGGAAAGTTCGTAAACACACTCCTCTGTCTGTGCCCTCCGATGACTTTTTAAGATAAGCCTTTTTCACTTAACTCCCCACAATCAGGTCTAAAAATATGCCAGACTCGCCCTTTCACACATGTCACACTCAGCAGGAGTTTTGTCAGTGTGATACACGTTCTGTATGACCTGAAAACAGATTTTTACTTTGGACGGTTAGTGACTCCTGGTTAAGGTGTGCAGGAGAAGGACACTTGTGCGTTTGCATTGAAAGCACTGCAGTGTTTTCTTGTGGAACAGATACAATCAACCAACAAAACTATAATGTTGGCTTCAGGGTAAAGAAAAACAACAAAAAATCACAATTATTTGAAGAGTTTGGGTAATCCAGTGTATGCTCAAGGTTTAGAGTGGAGATTGCTTCATGAAACTGTTTAACGTGTTTTTTTTTTTGTTTTTTTTTGTTTGCCTTTCTAACTGCTAGTTTACTTCTTAAAAATATGCTTTTATTCTGAAAGGACACAAAGGTATATCAGCCACATCCCTAAGTTACAGACATGCATCACTCATGACACACACACATACACACAAGGACCAGAGGAAGGAAGATTCTCAAGTAGTTAGTAGAGTGTCACAATACTAGTGAAAGGGGTGGACCAAATTATTGTGCCAGCCATGACACCAAGTGATTGGCAAGGTATCACACAGCTATGTGACACAACTGTGCTATAAGAGGAACTGGTTTACTCCTGTACATGATGTCGAACATTATAGTTTAATTAAGCATTTGCTATAAAGAGCCGATCAAGGTCTTGAGTTGGAGATTCTCAGTTTTATTTCCTTTTCATATCGGCCCGGAATATCTGTTATTGGTCTGATGAATCACTAATAATCAGTATTGGCATTGGTCCTAAAAAAACAATATTGTTGGCCTCTAACCAGAATTTGAACTTTTAAATGATGTGAGTTACTATGTTACCATTTATACCACTGAAACAGAAAAAGAAGTACTGGGAACCCAAAATGCATTTTGTTTATATTCAGTGTTTTTGATTTACAAGCTGTACACAGTGCTGGTACAGATACATTCACAGACCAACATTTGTTTATTAATATTGAATGAAAAATAAGGTGATTTGTCCTGAAAATGATTGGAAACATACTTTTTGAAGAAGTGTGTGGTGGTGTCTGTATCTGCACAGAGTGTGCTCTTTCTCTCAGTTTTCTAATTATTTCCCCAATTAGGTCATTTTATGAGAATCAGTCAGTATGCAGCGCTGAGAAGCTCTCTCAGGACTATTAAAAGCATAAAGGGACTTGGTGACATCTCTTTTCTGCCCAGAGTCTGTCTGATACAGGCATAAATGTAACCAGTGCATTTCAGGAGACACAGTCAGTATTTGCCAACTTGTGGATGAACAGGTGTAGTCTCTGTGATGGAGGGCAGGGCAGGCAGGAAAAGACGTTACTGTAGAAGCAGTTAAAAATCCAGCACTGTCTTTCATGTTTTTTTCAGGGTGTGGATTTTTTAAAAATGTTCTCCTTCTCTGTACTTGTGGCAACTTGAGGTGAATAATATGAATTGAGATATTTTTGTTCTTTTCTCATAAACTTTGGTGCTTTTCAATCAGTTCAACAGAAAAATAATGGCTATGATGATGTTGTAAAACACGTTACATCAAAAAGTATCAGAACATTTGACAACCTCACAAGTTAATCGATGGCAGATGGCAACATTTGATGAATCAACGAAAGGGCTGAAGTTGCCTGTGAACAGACCTTTGCAGGCTAACCAGGCATTGTCTCTGTGTGGGAAACACTGGTGGAGTATCCTCAAATATAAAACCCTCACCTGCTGCGTCTAAGTCTGTGTGCCTCTACTTAGCTTTACATGGCATGTCAAAGGCAGATAACTCCCTCTTCTGTTCAAACAGGATATTGCAAGTCATTTTCTTCACACTGATTAGAGTCAACCCTTTTCTGTACAGGTTTCCAGCTGTCTCATGAGCTACTGTAACATTTTCAACATGACATGGAAAGACTTATTTGCAAATCAATTGCAGAAGTGGAAAACAGCAACTGAGGCTGTTCTTTCACATAAGAAAGTCTTTACTTTCAGTGAAACCAAAAACACAGGCGGGTGTCACACAGTTAAATGATCTCATGCTGCCTCTTTTTTCCTGCTCTGAGTTTGTCGGGCTGAATTATTCATATGTTTACACCCCTGACTACATACTCGCAAAGTAAAGAGCTGTGAGTGTCCTCAGAGGATCCTGTTAACCATGACAATCAATGAAACAGTCGACGGTAAAAAAGAGGAAAAACTAATCTGGCTGGTATTTTTAGATCAAACACAAAGATTTCTGCCCTCAGCGATGTTTTTATCTTCAGAGCGATAAATATTCATAGTGTGTCACAGTTTGTAGACATGCAGAAATTTGACTAAACCTGTCTTGTATTTTACCTGTCGGAAAAAAAGCCTACTTAAGTGTCTTAAAAGGGTGGCCACTCCTTCCTGATGTCCCCGAGTTTGTCCCTTCTTGTTTTTTAATTATTTTATTTCTTTATTTTCAGGTAGGAGAGAACTTTGTTCCACCGTTGTTGGACGCCGTCCTCATCGACTACCAGCGCAACGTCCCTGCTGCCCGTGAGCCAGAGGTGCTCAGTACCATGGCAACCATCGTCAACAAGCTGGGGGGACACATCACCAGTGAGATACCTCAGATCTTTGACGCTGTCTTCGAATGCACCCTTAACATGATCAATAAGGTGAGGCATCCTTCGTTTTCAATCCGACAAATACCGTTAAGAAAACAAACACACACACAGTTTGAATTGTTGTATTTTCTGTGGGTAATGTTATTTATACCTTTTCTAAACTGGTGTTGCAGACAGTGACCTTACTATGTCTGATTCTGATTTTTAGTGATGACTTAAAATAAAAATGAGTCCAATTTACTTTGATGAAAATCCAAACACAGACAATCGAGGGAACATAATGTCTCTTACCATGATGCATTCAGGGTAATCTGAAAATCACAGTTCTGCGCTGACTGAGTCTGCACATGCACTTCATCCAAATGAGTCAAAAACCTTAATAAGCTTTCTACAAACTTTTCATTACAGTCTATTTATTTAGGTTTCACACCAATAAGGTAAAGAGTGTAGACATGTGAATATTTAGCCATAATGAATGGTTATAGATTAAACCGCGTCTTTGCTCTCCACTCATGTTTATGAAGCAACAGTGGCCTTCAAGGACAAAACTAACCTGTGATGCATGAGAAGTTAAATCTCACATTTGTCAAGCTTTAACTCTTAAAAAACTTCTGTCAGAACAAATTGTTGTGTGTACTATAACAACCATCATCATCTTCTTCCTCGTCTCAAAACCAAATGCCTACGTTTCTATTCTGTTCTGTGCTGCTGTAGAGATATTGCGGTGCAAGATGGTGGCCTCTGTGGAAGTGGACCTGCTCCTTAGTAGAAATATGTGGCTCATTCCAAGTCAACAAAAACAGAACGTTTTTTAAATTCAGTTGATTATTCGCTGACGTGAACATACTTGAGGATATTTTATTCCGTTTCTACCACGTCTGTCCTGCTCAATGCTGCTAAGGATGACTCACTGTACTTTCAACCTGGTATGAACCTTTCCTTTCCTTAAGGACCTCATCTCTCACTGCTCATGTTTCTAAAGTAGCTTCTGTACAAACGGAGTTAAAAAAAGAATCTTATTGACAGTTTTTACGTGATAACTTCTTTGCTACTTTCCTGTGAATGCCATCTGGCTTTGTCCTTGTTTTAAAGGCTTGAACTTTCTTCTTTTGTAAAGCATGTAATCCATGCATCACAGCCAATCTTTTTTCAGGCTGTTGCTTATCAATGGAGATAGCTCCAGATTCAACAGACATAGATATCCATCTTCAGGGAACTGATAAAACATGTGACATGACCAAGACATACTGCTGGTTGTGCTGAAAGACAGTCCTCGAGGAAGACGGATGCATGATACTTTGTTACTCTTGCCTGTTGCAAACTGCTGTCGAACTGATGCATGTTACATGAGAGGGTATTCAATCATTTTAAAGATGGCATCAGATGAAATTAAGAAAAGTGATGCACACATAAAAGCAGCCAGTGGTTTTCAGCAGTGTGTAACTCGTGGCATCTTAATGGTCTTTGTAATCTGTAAATTACTTTTATAGCACTTTTTTATGTAGTCTGTGCAGCGGTTTTGTACAAGAGCAGGAGTGAGTGTCTCCAAATAGTTCAACCACTCTTGAGGGTTTGAATTGCTCGAAGGCTTTCCTTACCTCATATTGACTTGTGAATTTTCAATTCCCCTTAAATCTGAAGTGCAGATGAGTGATCTTTGCAAGACTGCCCCTGAAAAACTATGCAGAAGAAAAATATAGGTTACAGGCTGAAAAAAAGTAGGTCAGTGCTCGTTCCACTAAAGTTATGGAGCAACTAGTTTGAACCTGCAAACAGCATGTAAACATTTTTACCCTCTTTTTGTGTTTAGAGATTGTACAGGCACTCAAGAGTGTAAACATAGTATTTTCAGGGACGGTTAAAGCCTTCAGGGGATCAGCTGCCTGTTTGGTTACTTAAGTTTTAAACCCATCAATAAACATATAAAACTTTGTATAAATGTGCTTGGTATAGTAAATAGACAAATCTAGTCCTCTGTTTCTTTGATGTCACCTGACAGACAAAACCCAGGGCATACAAAGGCTAAAACTCACTACTCTCACTTCTCACTGCTGCTTGATAAACTCATTGCTTTGGAGCAGGAACACTGCGAAAGGAAACAGCAGTTATGTTTACCGTGTCAGCTGTACTATGAGGGGAAAAAGGTCAAAGTGAAAAAGTGACGCTGAAAAAGAAGACGGTAAAACACAGGGGCAGAATTTCAAACATTGAAAATATTCTGTAAACACAGCACAGGCTGGAAGAGCTTTTGAATAATGTAAAGTCAGTAAAATTATTCAACAAGCTTTTCTCTCTTTGCTAGAACTTTGAGGAGTATCCCGAGCACAGGACTCACTTCTTCTACCTACTCCAAGCTGTGAACTCTCACTGCTTCCCTGCATTCCTCGCCATCCCCCCTGCACAGTTCAAACTGGTGCTGGACTCCATCATCTGGGCCTTCAAACACACTATGAGGAACGTGGCAGATACTGGTAAGTCTGCTCACAAACACACACACACAAACACACTCTCCTACATATTTTACTGGTAAAAATGAGCAACAAAGCCTGAAGCGCGAATACTAGATGTTGTAAAAGAATCTGTGTGCCATGTATCATCCTGTCACATGAGCATTTTCATCTTCAAACAGCAACAACACTTTTGTGAAAAAGGCAGAAATGCGACACCACAGGAGCACAGTGACACTTAAGCTCAGCTCTCGCTCATATTAACTCATCAGGGGATGCTTCTGGTCCCACACTGATGAGCAGGTAGACTTTCAGTTTGTAGGAACAGTTTGTGAACAGATCATAGCCAAACAATCTAGGACCTTGGACTTTCTTTATGCTTTACCGAAACAAAACAAGACCTAACGTTGGACCACTAGACTCAGGAAAGACGTGGAATTTATAGAAAAAGGAATATAGAAGTTATTGACCAGTAGAGGATCTAAGGAAAACTTTGTATCGTCACCAGGGTGCTGCGACGTCGACATCTGTGTGAAGTGACGGTTATTTCACAGTAAAAGTTTAGAAAGTGCTGTTGCTAAAGATGCCTGTCATAGACTGTATATACTACGGACAACTTGGTTCCGCCTCCCCAGAGTATCCCCTGGGTGAGCTACGCAATATTCGTACGCCCATAGGCTGTATCAAGTGTCAATCATAGAAAACATGAACCTCCTAGTAACTTTTAAAAACGGAGCTGCACAGAAAAACGCTGTCCATTCTGTATACAGTCTATGATGCCTATCCAATCTTTAAAGGCTGTTTTCTACATACTGCCTTGTAACTTTTTTGCCAAAGGGGCTGGGGTAATTT
Organism: Xyrichtys novacula; assembly: GCA_962446985.1. NCBI lineage: Eukaryota > Metazoa > Chordata > Actinopteri > Labriformes > Labridae > Xyrichtys > Xyrichtys novacula. The sequence goes on along the minus strand of OY660874.1, from coordinate 15,028,272 downwards.
ATTAAAGGCAAAAAGAAACAGAGTAGGATGATTTGCATAATCCTGAAACCAACATGCAATAAACATGGCAAAAAAAAACAAAAAACTATGAAATGCCATCTGTCATAATTGCTTGTTTACATCTGGGTAGTAGAGCATTATAGCATTATGACAGTAGCTAGTAACTGAAGCTACAGTGCCGGCTATTGGCTGGAAGCTGCATTACATCTACTCCACAACATGACCAGCATTCCAGGTCTACAACACCAAAAAAAAACATGAATTAGTCCAGTAGTCTTTCTGATTACAATGACCCAGAACTGTTACGTGACATTCCTATTAACTGAAGAATCACAGGGGTCCCTCCTTTTTGAAAGAAACGGCCTGTTTGTATTTTTTTATGTGTCATTTGTTAAGCAGTAGCTTTTAAACAAACAATAATCCTTTCTATCTCAAACAGGACTCAAAAAGATCTTTTTTTAAATCCCTAAAACATCCATAATTGTCTTTGGGACAACAACACAATCAGTCTGACACCTGAAGAAAAATGTGCAGGAAGCTGAGTCTGTTTCTGCTCGTCCAGGTCTGCAGATTCTCTACACGATGCTGCAGAACGTGGCCCAGGAGGAAGCAGCCGCTCAGAGTTTCTACCAGACGTACTTCTGTGATATCCTACAACACATCTTCTCTGTCGTCACTGACACGTCACACACTGCAGGTGAGTACACACACTTACACACTAATGAGATGGATATAAATTCACAGAGGATAAAAGAAAGAGCAGGTTTCTGTAATAAAATTTTGTTTTTCATTGTGTGTCCTTCAGGCCTGACGATGCACGCGTCCATCCTGGCCTACATGTTCAACCTGGTGGAGGAAGGAAAGATCACCACAGTGCTGAACCCCAGCAGCCCCACCAACAACCAGGTGTTCATCCAGGAGTATGTGGCCAACCTGCTAAAGACGGCCTTCCCTCACCTACAAGAGTGAGTCTCTACACTCTAACACACACACACATACACAGTTGTGCTGTTGTAAAAATACACACTCTTAACCGGTTTCCCTGTGGTTTTGTGTGTGTCAGTGCTCAGGTGAAGGTGTTTGTGACCGGGTTGTTCAGCTTAAACCAGGACATTCCTGCTTTCAAGGAGCACCTGAGGGACTTCCTGGTCCAGATTAAGGTGAGGTTAAAGAAGTTTACAATGCAAACTTACTCATTTTACAATTCACTGCCAGCACAGGATTTTGGGCTTTTTTCAGTGCTGTTGTACTTCTGTGATGTGAAACATAAAAGACACAATAAGCACCATTTGATTCGAGTCTCAATTGAAAGAGAAATTCTAGCATCATGAAAGTAAGTCCCTTTTTGGGGTCAGAAACTTTATTTTTTTCGATTCAACATAAAATAAAAACAGAACCAGGCCCTCCACAAAAAACGAGATCAAGCTGTGACTACCTTTGACTGTACAACTCCCTCGTGGAGTGATCTCATGGCTGTCATCTTTTGATAAAATATATTATTTAAAAGGTTCAGCCCTGTGTTATCCTTTCCATAATGTTTTTAGACACTGGGAAAAACTAACCAAGCCTGTTGGTGAAGCATTTGTAACAGGTTTGTTTAGTAGGGCTTGTTTTCACCAACAAATAAGTAAAGGTAGGTCTTAGTTTAAAAAAAGAAGAAAGAAAAAAAAACATCAGAATTTCCCTTTATTGTAATGAATTGGAGTCCCTCTCTGTGTGTTTGTTTGCTGTTAAGCTGAACTACAGCGGACAAAGCCCCCTGCAGCTCCAGCTCTGCTGTTTGTTGTCTGTGCAGTCGAGCTTTGTCTCTTCACCCAGAGCTTATCAGGCTCTGCATAGTTAGCTGCTTAGCTGATGTTTCCAGAAATAACATTTTCCTGCACGGCCAGGTTGTCCTTCTAAGTATATGGAAGGTTTGCCGACGCTCTGCCAGCCTATTGTTGTTGTAAAGCTGCACCTGATAGCAACACAATGACGACTTTCTCAGTGTTTTCTGGGCTACTGATTGAGCCACTTTTCACCTGTCAGTCTGTTGGCGCTTCATTTATGGACTTAACTCTTAAAAATAGCACACTGTGTTTAAAGTCAGGTGGAGGCCAGACTGGATTACTGTGTCAGCAGATTTGATGTTCGGGTCGGTTTTGTATTTTGATTGTTTAGACCTGTTCACTCCTTCTAATAATGGTACGAATCATTTAATGATTTTTTTTTTTTGTCTTGGTTTGTTGTGGATGTAATGAACACAGAGTAACAGCATCACTGTTAAAGCAGCAGTATTTGATGAAATCAGGATAATGATATCACCATACACAAAGATCAAAGTAAACATAGAGCAGAACAGCTCTCTCTCTCTCTCTCTCTCTCTCTCTCTCTCTCTCTCTCTGTGCAGACTGCCTGCAGGCATTTATGGTAGCATGCTGTATCTGTCACTCTGACACTTTCCTTTAACTCGTCATTTTGCTACGATGTAGGACGATTTGTCTGAGTAAATATATTGATGAAATTCTGGAAAAGACATATATTTATAGAGATATATTTACTATAGTGTGAAGAGTTACAAATAGGCTATGAAAATGAAAACGCTGAAATCCTGTGGTGCATAATACTACTCTGCTCTGTGCTTTGTCTATTTTCCTCATTTTTATGCTTTGCCAGTCACATCTCTGATGAATATGTGCAATAAACACTTTGTCACTGACATGTGCCAGATGTCCCCCTGAATGTAGCGGCAAAAATAGTATGTGTGTCATTCAGCTGACATGAAAAACACTTTTTGAACATTTCCATCCATGCTTGCATTCATTAGTCGCACAGTTTTGTTGTCAGCTGAAGTTGTAGATGCTGCTGCTGGCGGTCGATGAATACTAAATTTGGACAGTCCTCTTTTATTGTGTTGGAGCACCGTGCCAGCTCACCCAAATGGAGCAGACCCAGAGCCAAATTAGCGGACCGAGGTTTGCAACAAGGATGGTAGTAGAAAGAGATGACAGGATATGTAGAGATTAAGACTCAGAGCAGAAAAAGAACAAAACTTCTACAGTTTGTAATCACTTCTAAAATCGAAAATATTCCTCATTTTTCAAAAGGGAACACCAAAATGTGCAAAAGATACTTCCCTTTTTGTGATGTTTTGGCTTTTATTGAGTTAAAGGAGAAGTGTATTTTAGTTGTAAAGTCAGGATAAGTGGATGAATGGAGATGTATTCTGAGAGCTAACCTCGTGCGTTTCCTTGTCGCAGGAGTTTGCAGGCGAGGACACCTCTGACTTGTTCCTGGAGGAGAGGGAAGCATCGCTACGTCAGGCCCAGGAAGAAAAACACAAGATCCAGATGTCAGTGCCGGGCATCCTCAATCCTCACGAGATCCCTGAGGAGATGTGTGACTGAGCCCGGACTCCACCACACTGTACAGTACTCCAAACAAACAAAAACAAACAGATAATAGACCCTAACCACAGCAAACACAACAAAAACCCAAGAGAGAGGCACTTGAGTGTGGCGGGAGGCTGCTCACCCTCTGCAGGGCGGACCATCCCATCCCAAGTTTGTTGACCAAAATGATGCCAACAATATGTAAATGATTACCGCGTCACCCTGTGGCCCTTTTTACATAATCTGCGTTTTCTATGGAGACTTTTTGTGTAATCTTTCCAGAACTGTTAATCTTCTGTTTCGTTGGTCTCTGGTCCATCCTAAGACCTGCATGATGAGGTTGTAACGATTAGAGGGACTAAACCATCTCGTTTTTGTTCTGTTCCCTCCACCCTCCATCCCCCCCCTCCCTCGCCCTCATGTATTTGTTTATATATAAATATATTATATATACAGTCCGAGCAGGGTGTGTGTCTAGTCGGCATAGAAGCTTCTAGACCTGTGGTTTGACACATGGAAAGCGGTCTTTGAGATGCTCACGCGCCGCTTGTCTGTTGTGAGAATGTGAATCTAATGGATAATGAATGAAGGTCGAGAGATGCTGCGTGGCTTTTCAGCATCTGTTCTGCTTCACCTTAAAAAAGTGTTTGGCTGCTGCCTGCAGGAGGTTTTTTTAGGGAAAGCAAAAGCAAATATGTGCATATCATCCCAATTGTATAGCATCTTTAATACCATGGGAACATTTTATCCTTTTATTCTATTGTTTCTTTTTTTTTGTTGTGGGTGTGTGTGCGTGTGTGCTGTCGCCTAGTCGACATCAGCGTTTTGTTTTCCTCTAAGAGGATTGTTGCTCATTTGTGAGCCTTCATTAATGGGATGTTTTAAGGAAGTGGAGGAGGTATTTATGGGTTCTTAGTTGGTTGCATCTTTATAACAACTCCTGTTTAACTCAGATGGCTTTGAAGATTTTTGAAATGTACTAATTTAGATTGTTTACCATGCAGTAGTGTGCGTCAAGAGACACTACCTTTAGAGCAAAATGACAAAATAAAACTGGGTTTACATTTAATTTTTGTATTTTTGCATTTTTCATTTGTACCTGTTTGAGTTCTGTTCAAATAAACAAAAGGCTTTTTGTCCACTGAGCAAATGAATTGCCAACGAGTTTAATTAGGAAAAGAATGTATAAATCCAAATAAGTACCCAATCTCTAATGGCAGATTTCCCTTCTCGAGGTGTTACATTTGTTGTGAACTTTTTGAACTGATTAAAGTTGAGAATTTTATAACCCTGTCTCTACTCCCATGTTTTTCATTTCACAATTCTGCTTGATTTTATAAACTTAAAAAAACATTTGAGTCACTGTCAGCTTTAAAAAATTTTACATTCATTTTCCTAATTCTGACTTTATCTGTCATTATCCAGAATTAAAGTACTCTGTGTTTTCAGTTTATCTGAGCTTACCTTTAAACAGTGGTTCTCGAGGCCCACTGTCCTGCTTGTTTTGGATGTTTCCCTGCTCCAACACACCTGATTCAAATGATTAGCTCGTTATTAAGCCATTACAGAGCTTGATAACGAGGTGATCATTTGAATCAGGTGTGTTGGAGCAGGGAAACATCTAAAACATGCAGGACAGTGGGCCTCGAGGGCTGGACTTGAGAACCACTGCCTTAAAGTCAACTGTATGTGATTGTATCTCGTGGAAACCTCAAGCATACAAACACAGAAATGACCCCTCAGTATAAAAGAGACATTCTGTTTGTCAGGTCAGCCTTTTAGAGGTCCAGTGAGGAGTTCTGTGATGGTTTTGAAATGGACCGTAATACACACTTGTGCCTCCAGAAAGAGGACTGACAATATCTTCTTTAAGATTTGTAATTCCTGAAACAAAGGAATAGCTATCAGACCAGCTGATTAACAGCAACTTGAAGAAACCCCCTTTTTTATCAACCTTGCCAGTAGCAAATATTCGTTATGATTGACACATTTATTATTTAAAGAAAGACAGATGCAACTTTGGATTTCCTTGGCATCAGGACAAGATTAGCAAAGTTATAAACACACATTTTTACCCCCAGGGGGTGCCAAAATCAGCACAAACTGAAGTCTTGACAGAACTGTATTTCAAACTGCGCCTTCAAGCAGCACTGAACAGGCCCTCACACCTCTAAGCATGTTGGGTAAGTGTGCATGTCGCAATGTAGTGCTGTGACAGTGTTGCAGCTTAGTGATTTTTCTAGGGAAAAACACCTAGTTCTCTTGAATTTTATTATGCATGCTTAGTTTTAGTCAGGTTGCAGCATGCATGGCTACGATAAAAACTACCTTCTGTTTCATGGCGAATTGCCCAGTTTTGAGGGTTCTCCATGCCCCTGACTTTTTCCGTGGGAAAATGTTGGGGCAAAAGGGCTCTTCTTTATCCAAACCTCCTCTAGCTGCAACCCCAGTTTTAAGTGGGTCTGACAAACCCTCGCAGGTGCTATCTTGTTTGAAGGACTCCTTTTAAAATGTTGAAATAATCCCCAAACCAGTGATTTTATCATTGACATTTTATCTCAATGTCAAGAGACTTTTTTTTAGAGGCCAGGAAAACCAGACACCAAATTTGAACTGAGAGATAGAGTCATTCTTGTCACATTTTTCACCAGGACTGTTACACCTCCCAAGTTAAGTTAGTTTTTGGCACATTAAGTATTTTTACAGGACTCTTGCACTGTTACCATGTGTGGGGTCTGATATATCTGTATTTTCTAAGCATCTAACATGGATTTAAACTGTTTTTATAAACATTTTTTTTTTAATCCTGACAGAGATCAATACTCTAAATTCAGACTTTAATTCCTCTCTCCAGGTATTGATCAGGAAATGAATCTCCTCTATTGCAACCTGCTTCTGTTCAATCTCCACACACATCAACATGAATCCCGAAAAGGAAAAGTAGACAAAGATGATGATGATGGATGTCGTCTGTCATCCACACTGTGGCATCCAGCCATTTCCGCTCAGACATCTTTGGCGAAGGTTGGTGCTGTGAAAGCTGAGCCTGCAGTTAATCCCTGTTAACACACGGGTCTTACATTAAAGGTTATGATGACGCTTCACCACTGAAAGCTGAAACACTCGCCTGACGCAATCCAGAAACCTGTCAGTCCTGATGCAACCAGACAGGACGCTGCTGAGAGGCTCTCACTGCTGCCTACGTTCAGAAACAGGCAACACTCCAGACGCAGGTCCACCAAGAAATACGTGCCCGTAACTTCTGGAAAGGTAAAAAAGAGAGAGAGATAGAAGAGGAAAGAAGACCAGGAAGGGTAGTAAATAAATGACAAAAAAGAGCAATTTAAAAGAGAAAAAGATATATATAAAATAAAGGAGAAAAAAAGGAAGAAAGAATGCAAATGAAAAGTAAATATTAAAAGTGCACCAACACAGAAAAGAGAGAAAATACTAGTTAAAGAACTTAAAAGATTGAAGGAAACAAGATGGAAAAAGAGTTAAATAAAGAGAGTGAAATAAAAGTTTAAAAGGGGTAGAATGAAATTTAAAACATTAAGGAATAACTCAAAATAAAAAGATAAACAATAGCAATAAAAAACAGTATACAGAAATAGAAAAGAAAGAAAATAAAGATAATGACAGGAAATGAAAAAAAAAGCAAAAAGGAGATGGAAAGACCAAAAAAGAGAGAACGATAAAACAAAAAAAGAAAAAAAATGAGAGAAGGTTGAAGGTTGTAAAAGGAAATGAGAAAGGGCAGACATGAGAGAGAGAACAGAGTGGAAAGCAGGAGAGTGGAAAAACGATACAGGCATTTATAGAAATTATAAAAGAGGGATGAGGATGCAGGTTTGAGAGAGAGAAAAACAAGGAGAGATGTAAAAGAAAGTCCACCAAAATGTGAATAAAAAAGAAAAAAAGAAAAATGAGAAGAACGACCAAAGAATACAAGAATATAGAAAAGAAAAAACTAAAGAAATAATACAGAGAGGAAAAGAATGAAAAAGAAGAAAAACATTGAGAAAAACCATGAAAGAAAAACTAAAAGTAAAAAAAAAAACAAAAGTAAACTAGAAGAAAGAAAGTGAAGTTGTATTTTCTCACAGACTTGTGTTTGTGGTTGAGAGTGTGTGTGTGTGTCAGGTGTTTCACTGATAACCTGAGCAGCAGTCACCTGTCCTGACTCTTAGTCTCCTTACGCTCCATCACACCTGAATAAGTATTCACTGATCCCTCTTTCTTCCTGCAGTCTGTGACCTTTCATGGACATGGCATCTCTTTCCTCGAGTGTATCTCTATTTCACGTTCGCTTTGACGTGTTCGTTTCTGACCACCTCCAGGAAGCATAATTCAGCTGGGCTGTAACTGAGCTCCCCTCCCTTCTTCCCTTCCTGACCCAGATCTACAGATCCTCAGCCATTCTCGGCATCCGCTGTTGAGGAGAAGAGGGAACAGCTGGGGTAGCCTCCGCCCACTTACCCACCCCTAAAAGAAAAATGCCCACCCTGTGCCTCCTCTTATGCCTCTGTGGGCAGGCGGGGTTATTAATACCTCTGTGTGTGAATTCACTGAGAAGAGCCAGGTTAGCACACACACACAGGTGTCAAACAGAGGAGGTCTGACCAGGACCCTCACAGTGTTTTAAGGAAATTACCCATATGAATAGAAAAAGCGAGTTTTTTGTTTTGTTTTGTTTTGTTTTCATTTTTGACGTTTTCATTTTATCCTCACATCACCAGGCCATTCAGTTGGCACAGAGGTGACAGGATTTGGGGCAAAGTTGATCATGGACAGTGCATGAACTACCGTGAGGTGGTATACTGCCACCCAGTGGTCAAAAAACACAAATCAAACAAAAGTATTCCAGGGGCCTGATGTCACTCAAGACAGACTTCAAAGTTTTTCAAGTGTATGAAAGTACCTCTGCAAACAGAGACCATTTTGTTAGAGAGTAACAGAAACTAGACACAGCTCTTACATCAGTCTCATTTAAGCAACCACACTGTTGACAAAACCACAAAACCAGTGATTTTACCCTGGTGAACACAGGAGTTGCTGGTCTATTATTAATGCAGTCAGTGTGTTTATTGTTTTGTTTTTTGTTTTTGCACATACACAACATTTGATCTTAAAGACATATTTCAATATTTTTGAGGTAGAGTTGTATGAGATACTCGTCAATAGTTAGTTTTACTCACAGAGAGTGCTTGTCAACTTGGCACCTTTTGAGCTAGACTTACACCTACAAAAGACAAAATCAGCTCTGCCAGCAAAGTAAAGCACAAACAAATTCTACGTCAATACTTTAACTGGTGTTTTGGTGTAACTTTCTTAAAATCAGCTAAATAACACAGCAGTGATGACCTTGTCTGCAGCAGCTGCGAGCCTAGCTGTTGTGGCGGCTTTCTGTATGGTTTTTCAACAAAGAGGCTGAGCCGACTGGCATCCCTGTTGGATAAAATACCAACTATTGACAAGAGCCTTACACAACCTCACTTAAAAAGAAGCACTAACCCCAACCATGGTTTCAGACATCAGAAATAACCAAACAAAAATAGTTCATCTCTGTTCTGATGGTCTTGATTTGCTTTGTAGATCATACAAATACAGAAGTATTAATTTCAGTCAGTTTTAAAACTAGGTTAAAAATTACTTATTGGAGCTTTAAACTGAAAGTCCCTCAGGAAAGTCTGTGTTGTTGTCAGACGGGTTTTAAAACAATGTGAGACCTCCATGTACAAAAACTGGAACTTTTGGTGGACATGCTTTGTTCAGGCACATTTGCCCTTGGGGATTGTTTTGAAGCTGTTAAAGCCAGTTTTGCAGCTGCCAGCTGATGTGGTCTACAACTGAATATGTAAAACTTTTGAACCTGTTGATTGTTTAGACTACAGCATTCATAAAAACAGAGTTCATAATACAAATTCAAAAACTCTAGATATTTGACTGAGCATTTTAAGCTTATCTCTACCTGGAACATGTGCTGCAGTCGTACTGAGGTGGAGATAATTAAATCTGAAGAGTTCATATCTACAGATAAATAATAATATTAACTATAGTCCAGTATCCTGCATGTTCATCTCTGAGAATCTTAAACTTGTCTAGCACCCAAACAGACAGATGGGTCTTGGTACATTTCCTGAGGTCTGTTTGTGCTCTCCTTGTTTTTTAGAGGTCTGACTGCAGCTGCACAAACAGCCAGCTGACTGTCAGAGGGTGCTGTTGATGGAGATACATACACACTTACCTGAGTCGAGCTAAAAATGATGCAACAGGACAGACCAGAGGGAACGGTGGAAGTGGTGGCCTCATGAAGACATCTCACCCCTTCCTCTTTATCAGTTTACACTCCTGTCGTAGAGGACTTTTCTTTACTGAGGTCCTTCCAGTTTTCTGGATGTCATCCAAAAAAAAAGAAAGGGAGCAGTCAGTTATTAAATGGGAAATGCTGAGGGGTGTGCATCTTTGTATTACTTCAGTTAGGGGAACATTAAGACTTCAAAGTGACCTCTCGTCCTCCACCAGATCTTACCAGCATCATGCAAACCTACATGGCTGGTAAAACTCCTATGGTGATGATATATATATTTTTCATCAGCCCACTTCCAGGTCAGTTTAGTAATAATCTCAACAGGTTTAGTTAACAGTAAAATCACATTAAACTGAACATTTGAATTTATGATAAAGTTGGAGAAAGCAAAGCCCACTCTGTGTTCAGATTTTGTGTTTGTCTCTATTTTATTCAATTTGGTTCATGTCTCTTAAATTCAGCTCATTGTATCTTTCAACTTGGTTTGTTGTTGCTGACTGTATTCTTCCTTTTCTTTTCTTGTCTGGTAACTGGTCAACAAAAGGTAAAAAGTTGGTGCACTCTAAATAAACTAAGGGTAAAATTTGAACTTTGAGAATGCCAGTGTAGAGAAACACTTTGACAGCCATAGTGTCAACAGGCAGTGGAAAAATGTGCCAGACTCCTTTCTGTGGATAAATTGATTAAAATGTGATTAAGCGCAGGTCAGCAGAAGAGCCATGCCCCTGTCATAAATTTGACATGTGATCTGATTATCCCTGGCAACCCTTATTGACAAATAAAAAAACGTTGCCAGTTTTTGGAGTATTAGCCAATCAGAATCAAGTGTTTAGTACTTGAGTTCTCCTCTTAAAACTCACTTCTGTTGTTTGGCTCACTCTTGATCATTGGCGTTGTTTTATGTTTGTCTATAGCTTTTAAGTTTGTCACGTTTCAGGGTGAAACAAAACAGGGAAGGACCCAAGTGCAGAACCAAAATGATTTATTCAAAATGAACTAAACACAAAACACAAGAGGCAAAATCCAACTGAACCAAAAATCCAAAATCCACAAAGACACTGGGGGGAAAAACCCCATGGAGACACAGGAGTCACACAGAGGCATCGGCATACAATGAACTGACAACGAAACAGAGTAAGACAAGGACAATATATGCACACACTGGGAAACGAGCAACGAGAGGCAGGTGAGACACAGAGACACAGGTGCAGACAAATTACTAAGGAGGGAAAACTGAGGTTGTAGAGCAAGACTAGAAACACAGGGAATAACCAACTTCAAAATAAAACACTGAGAACAAGAGGGAAACAGGGTCAGACACAAACTGAAAACTCACAAGACAAGACTACAGGGGAACAGGAACAAACTGGCACAGAAACACGAGGGAAAATACACACAAATCACAGGGAAAAACTTAATAAACAGAACACATCGTGACAAAGTAATAACAATTGAAGTTCTGATTTATTTTGTTATCTGTTGTTATTAGTGATTTGTTTGAATTGTTATTAACCTTGTTTATTGTTTTATTGCTTCTCATAAATAGGAGCTCTTAACCGCTTTATTTTCCAGTTTCATCTTAACTCTTTTTAAAGTTAAGCACATTGTAACTTTTTGAATCAAATTATTGAATTATTTTTTGATAAGGAACAGAGTTTACTTAAGTAGTGATGATATTAAATAAAATCTGAACAGGGTCTTGTCTATCCCTGAAAGGATTGTATTTCACATATCCAACAGCTAATTATATATCATTCCAGTTATTACCCAGCTGTTAACTGAAGAAACAATTGGAAGTTAAGTATTGATTTTTAGCAGCAAGCACCACTTAACAAGGACTCAATGAGGGGAACCATTAACAGCACACTAGACACGCAGTTACTACTTTTAACGGTTATTTAACTGTATGATCCACTTTGGGGTCAAAGGATTGGTTTTCAAAGAGCTTCAAACAAACAAGATCAAGTATACGACACAGCTGGGTGAAAAGTAAGAAAGCCAGGCGATAAAACAAGATAAAACAGGGTCAACAGATCCAGGATTTTGTTTGTCTTGCCTCTTGTAGGCTTCAAAACAGACTTTTTTGTTTTCACTCAAGTTTGAAAGGAAACTAGAACACCTTTGACACAAAAAAGTGTTATCCGTCTGCAGCAGTATGTGATTAATTTGATGTGTATGATCAGGTTTTCCAAACTCTGTCTGCTTTCAGAGGAACTCTTAAACTGCCCTGCAGGCTGCAACAGCAACCATACCCACAAAAACACGCAGATACACACTCATATTGTCCCGAACAAAAACAATCCAGCATGAGGCAGCTGCAAAAACTGGGACAGCAGGACCGACAGCTCAACAAATTCCAGTGTCCTGATCCTTATTAACATTGTATGTGTACCAGCGATGGACATTTACCTCCTCACAGCTTCAGACTTGTTTGTTTCTGATCGAATGGAAGCTCACATCATTGACTTTGAGCCACAGTTGCCACCTCTTTGTCCAACTCGTCTTTGTGTTGGGAGTTTGGAGAGGACGTTTGTTGTTTTAGGGGTCTGCAGGCCTTTTGGCCATTACAGCAGCTGGAAACAGAGAAACAGAAACACAATGGATGTCACAGTTTGCTCTCTGAGGACGCCACCTGCTGCCTGAAGAGGGAACTATTTTCCATCCTTTCAAAGCGTTGCAGGAAAAAACAATGCGCTGTTAAAAATAGATGTGATGAAAATGTAGCCTGATGCTTGAGCCGTGATGATGAGCTATAAATAGCTTCGTTTTCTGTCCTCATTTTACTTCTATGATTTTAAATACGGCAGTGACCCAGAGATGATGGAAAGATCATGGGGGTCACAGGATTTAATGAAATCTTTGAATAAAAATAAAAAAAACCATGACATTTATAACGAGGACCGGGGTTTAGTCACAGCACCTGAAGGCATCATGTGTTAGATGATTATAGGAGGGCTGAGGGAGGGGAATGCCAGAAAACAGGAGAAGTGAAAATGACTGCTCACTGGAGAAAGAGAGGGAAAGTGTATTCAGTGTGTGACTATGTAAAAAGAAACACTTTCATTATATCCAGAGTAGCCAACACGAATGTATATTACACTAATCTGTATATTAAGAGAGAATTAACACTTTATTGGGGTTTACTTCTTTCATATCACAGCTATAAGGCAATATAAAGGCTAAGAGTTATCCATCCAGGGGCACAGCTGATTAACTGTTAAAGGACTGCACTGAGGCTGTTTGCAAGGAGAATTTTCCCCCTAAATGTTATTTATGTTTTACAGCCAAACAAATCAACACAATTAAACCATATGACAGAATTACTACTAATAATAATAATGACAACAATAATTATGTCAATAAGAACTTTATTTAATCTAATAAGGTAATGATAATTATGACAGTAACAAAGATTATCCTTATACCATCATCATTATTATCGCCATAATAAAAGTAAATAATCTGTATTTGTTTATAAAGTTACTTTTTTTAGTCCCCCCCCTTTAATAGACAGAACAGCTGAAGTGTGACCAGAAATGTTAGGAGCAGAGGTTAAAGGAGGACATGCAGCAAAGGGTCGTGGTTGGGTGTCAAACCAGCAACCACTGCCACAAAACTATAGATGCTGTTTGGGTGGTGCTTAGACTGCTAGATCATCATCATTAATGATAAATAAATGGTGTTCATAAACTATAAAAACAAAGTAACAGCTAGCGCAACAGTCTTTATGTTATCTGTCCTCTTCACTGTTTACTCAGAAGTGAGTACACAGGAACACAGTTTAATACAATAGTAGTGCTAACAGTCCCTGAGGTGGTTTTCTGTAGGACTGGGCTCCATTTCTTGGAAAGTGGATATGAACTGCCTCCTGGGTCATAATTTAGCCTCTCTGATCCTCTACATTTTCCTCAGACTTGAACTGTGGTACTGTATCAGATCTCCACAGTTTGAAATGCATGTATAAACCAATACTGCCCAGGTTTTATGGTCCAGTTCCTGCACTATGACAGAATTACCACTAATAATAATGACAAGTCTGCCTTAGCTTGACTTTCTGGGTTATTCAAATGCTCGGTATTTTCAACATATTGATGGGCTTCATGGTCAGTTTTGAAGCCTTAAGATTTGTAATTTAACTGAGCCTGAAGTGACACAGACAGAGAAAGTACTGTTGAGATGAGGGATTAGATTTCTGTTAGTGTGGGACTTCTGTAACTCTGGGTAAGTGTTGCGTTGCTTGTGATACTTGATTTAAGAAGTGGTGAAACATATATCAGAATGAAATTGCACAATCTATGAACAAGTAGCTGAGTCACCCAATCATCTGGTTTATTCTGTGTACAAGCATTTAAAAACAGTGTAAGGAAGTTTGGTCTATTTGCTCTTATTTGAGCTGGTACAAAGCTGGAGGTACATTTGCAGCACCTTAACTGATACTAGCATCATATATGTTAGTATTAGATGGATGATGTGCTGTCCAGTAGTTAAAAAAAAAAAGTACTTTAGACTTCTTTGAGATTACAAAAGCAATTTTTTAACAGAAAAAAAATGTAGAAAACTTCAAGAAAGCCTTTAATTGCAACACAGAGCAGTGACTCAGTCTGGAGGGATTTCACTTGCAAAACTGAGTCATGGGTTCAAGTCCCACTGAGGACCAAAGTATGGACTGGTCACTGGAGAGACAACAGTGCACTTTTTCAGCACAGCTAAGGTTCCATTAAGAATACCATCTGGGGATACCTGTCCATGTGCAGCCCCTTACTCTGCAATCTCTGCATGTCCATAAACGATTAAAAGATATAAAACGTGTATTTAGTCTTTGAGTGTGTTGCATGTTCAATCAAAGAGATAAATTAAGTATGACCTGGTCTTCCTAAAAAGCACGTTCATTTTGTTTGGACAAGTACTTTATAGTTCTGCATATTAAATCAAAATACAATTGATTTACAGTATAATTATCAAGGTGAGTAAAAATCTTCTTGTAAAATCCTTCACTCAATTAAATTAAAAATAGTTTTTAAAATATTAGATTCTATCATTTGGTGTTAGTACCAACACGCCACTCCAAAACTGCTTTGGAATTTTGTCCTCTTGGAGATACAGAAGTAAAACAGACAAATTTGAAACATTGAGTGTGCATTATGGGAAAAAATCCGGGACACATCATTATCAAAATTGTATCATACAAAAATAAAGCCGTAGTAAATTCATGTTCTTCCAAGATTGGAGTTGCATTAACCTTAATTTTATAAGAGAATAAAGCAAAGTCATCATTTTACTGGAAGTAAAAGTCATAAGAAAACCAAGTTGTAAAGGTACAAGATAACAGTCCTAATGTTATGAATTTTAAGTAGTGATAAAGCCATATTGTTACAAGAATACAGTCACCATGGTCAGTTCAGTTTTAAGATACCAGAGACACAAATACTCAAGTAAAACTCCAGTGTTCCCAAAATCATACAGTCAGTACAGGATCCGTAAACATGTAAAAAAGCACCCTTATTAGAGTTAAATATGATGTTAATCTTTCAAATATTCTTCATTAAATAATCCCACTCAAAGCAACAGACTTCCCCCTTCACTTCAGTTGATCCAGGATACCTGGCAGGTCCAGTACTGTGGGGATGATGTAGTCTGGTTTCACTGAACCCTCTGGTGCAGCTCCAGATCTGCTGATCCAGACTGTAGCCCTGACTCCGGCATTAACTCCTCCCTGAATGTCTGTGTCCAGAGAGTCTCCCACCATAATGCAGTCTTTGGCCTCCACTCCCAGCATATCGAAACACAGAGTAAAGATGGAGATGTATGGTTTCTGCTCTGCGTGATCCCCACCAACCACAATGGCATCGAAGAAATCCTCACAACCGACCGCCTCCACCTTCTCTCTCTGGGTCTGCGTTTCCCCGTTGGTCAGCAGCAGCAGCTTGTACTTTAGCCGCAGCTGTCTGAGGAGGTCGCAGGTTTCAGGGGTCAGACGCAGAGTCTGCAGGCGGCTGTTTTTCCACAGGTAGTAACAGTCAGCTGGCAGAGAGGGGGAGGAACAGCTGCCCACAGCCTCCTGGATGCTCTCCTCCCAGTGACCCACTCGGACCTCATCGATGGATCTGCTGCCTGAACATTCGAAGATCTCCTGGTACAGCTTCTGTTTGAATTTATCACAAATGATGCCGACTGTTGCGTCATCGAGGGCCAGCGCGCTCTTCAAAAACTCACTCGTCTGGAAAAGTCAAACAGAGTACCCATTAAAAAATCACAACCTGTAGTTCAGCAATACACCACTAGAGGTCAACCTTACAACAAGTATAGGGCCCAGAATAACAGAAGCACAACCTTAACATCCACATCTACAGGCTGTGAGACTTTGAGGAGCAGCTTATTTGATTCAAGGGCCTGTGTTATAGCATTGCGGTTTATAAGACCAGCAAATCTCCTGCATAGGCCTACATGCCAAAAACTTGATATGAGAAGTGAACATTGCATCTTAGCTTCAAATGTACAAACAAAAGTTATCACATTTGAGAAAGTGTCATGAAGCAGTGCTTTGTAGAAAGTTTAGAAAGTTTAGAAAGAACTTGATGAGTTTCAAATCATAATTGGAAATAGAGCTAAGACAACATATTAAATATTGAAACTGAAAATTTGCATTTGTATCTTAGTTTCTCGACTGACCGGAGTCTTATTAGTTGAACTTTTTGTTCCATGATGCACTTAATGTTTTAAAAAGGTAACAAGTTGACACTGTAGGCGGGCCAGTTTGTACGGTGGTCAAGAACCGCCACAACTGAAGTCCGCTGCAAATAAAAAAAATTAACAATGCAGATAAAAAAAAACAACAACAAAAAAACCCTACAACAAAAGTTGATGACGCAAAAAAAAAGTGGTGATGCAAAAAAAAAAAAAAAAAAAAAAAAAAAAAAGTTACTTACTGCGAAAATAAAAGGATGCAAATTAAAAAAGCCACAACTGAAGTGAGCTGCCAGGGACCAATAATGATAATGCACTGGTGTTTTACGATCTAGGCACAGAAGAGGACGGCAAGAAGACGAGCAAAGAAGTAAGTGGAAAGGTTATTGTTTGATTTCGCATTGTAAACTTTTCAGTGTGTCATCTGGTTAGGCCATGTAGCACCTGGGTCGATATGAAGGTGTAGTGTTAGCTTCAGTTCAACTTCATATCCACTCAGGCGCAACATGGCCTGACCAAATGACACATTGAAAAATACACGAAGCAAAATTAAACAATAACCTTTCCAATAACTTCTTTACTCGTCTTTTCGCCTTCCTCTTCTGTGCCTAGATCGTAAAACACCAGTGCATTATCATTATTGGTTCCCACCAACTCAATTCCTTTTTTTTTACAGTATTTTTTTTTTTTCCAATCGCCACTTTTTTTTTTTTTTTCCATCAGTAACTTCCGTTTTGGTTTTTTCTTTATCTGCACCGTTTCTTTTTTATTTGTAGCAGGCTTCACTTTCTTTCTTTTTTTCATCAGTAACTTCAGTTGTGATTTTCTCTCTTTTTTTTTTTTTTTGCACTCTTATTTTATTTGCAGTAGTGGCGGTTCTCGGCCACCGTAAGTTTGGACTTTTCTATTACATTTAAATCACCTCGTCTGGCAACACAGAAGTGGAGGCCACAAGTGGAAGTAACCACAGAGGACTAAAGTTACTCAGGTGAGTGGGGCAGAGATTCAGCTCTATGAATAAAATCAGATTTAAGATCTGTGTTCAGAGAACAGGAGTGAAATAGTTTTTGTAAACCGGTCTTTACAGTCACTGACAGGTGTTAAGGCCTGTCCAGGACAGTCCCCACCACCTCCCTAAGAGTCCATTAAAGTCCACTTTAAAGTCCACCTGAAGAGTTAAAGCCTCCGTGGGTCTCACCTGTCGCAGCGCCTCAGCTCCGGCCCCACTCGTGTCTATGAGCGTGTTGTCCAGGTCAAAAATGATCGCTTTGACACCTGGACCGTCCATCACTGATCATGCAGAGTTACCATTCACAATCACCGTGGTCGTGTCATCGCGGAAGTAGGCTGTAGCCGGGTGAACTGCATGATGGGAGTTGAAGCTCTGATCAATGAATTGTAATAGCAAGTTTCTTCCACTAAAGGGCGCCAAAGACCCAGAATACAGACTTGACGTTGAAGCCGCTTGTGAAGTTTGTTACTGGGCCATAATTGATTGACAGTAATAGTACAACTTTGGTCACATCATGACAGTTTATACATAATCTACTTGAACTTTCACGAAATAAGAGAGACATAAAGTCATTGATACAAAAGAAGAATAAGTGAGTACTACTGTTTTAAAAATATTTTGAAAATTTATGAATGAAAAAAAATAATTAATCAGTCATCAATCTAAAAAATCTAAATCTAAACTGAGCAGTTTTGATTTCAAGCCACTATGAATAAAAATAAAGTTAAAATATTCATGTTCTTTAAACTACACCACTGTCTATTCATTTACATGCATCATACTTATATCAATGTATTTATTCTTTATCTTTCTGTATTATTAGGCCTACCCCCCAAACATCCTTTTATGTCAACAGGCCCTTGAAGTTGAAATATGAAAAATAATTTTTTTTTGTTCTTTCAGACGGGTTTTTCTGCTGTCATTTGGGAAAGGAGGGCCTGAGGGCTATGGAAACAGATAAAACTAGGTACCAGTTAGCCATATTTTATCATTTAATACCATTCGGTGCATTGAAAATAATCTGTACTCAATCAGGAATAGAAAATGACTCTTGACCAACCTTTCCTCACCTCAGAAACATTGAAGTGAAACTCAGGGGCCATGGCTGATCAGGTGACCACAACCTCATATAACCTCACTCACAAAAACCTGAACTATTCCTGATCATTTTATTAACTTAAAAAATAATAAATAAAAATAAATTGAAAAAAAAAAAAATCAAATTATTTTATTTTCTCCTCATCATTTTTTCTTTTTTTCAGACAACATCAGACTCTGCCAAAAGTATGGTCTCAGTGATGTCTCTCATTGGTTCCTGAAGAGGTGTTTCAGACCCACACAATAGGCTATTGGAAATACTGACCTGGCAGAACTTTTGCAGAACCTACAAAAAAAGTTAGGCTTTAGGGTAAAGTCAACCTTTTTTTCTGTTACTTCAGTCATTTTGTCAGATAAGGTGATAATAGTCATTAAACTTGATTTTACCTCCTGACACGACATACTACAAAGCAGTATTCAAACAATCCCCACATCCTAAATGATGGCATTAAAAGGAGGACATAGAAATTCTTATGGCAGCTACTCAAGTGCATCTGCTATTTCTTGCCATCTTGAGACACCGAGTCCACCTCTACTTTTTGCTCCTTTTTAAAAAAAATATCTTGTGATTTAAAGCTTGAAACCTTCTGTAGAAGAAAGAACATTTATCGAACTGCTAGACTTTGTTTGTGGAAGTTGTGAGAATCCCCAGATATAGCCTTGATAGCTGTACCCCATGGCATGACTACGGTAGCCACAAACCAGCCGCACCTCTCATTATGCCTAATTATGCCTTTTAGTCTTATTATCTAAAAAACAGATGAGTTATGCAAGAAAAAAAAAACGTTTACCTGGTGTGACAGAGCACAAATAAAGACATGGGCTTCTCAGACAAAAACAAAGCTGTACATGTTTTATTTCTATATTCAAAATGAACATTTTAAGACCAGTTTTAACATGGTTCCTGCGTTTTTTTGGATCCAGCCTCTGCAGTAGACACCTGTGGAACTGCAGTATGCTTGCACTCCTGCATCGGCTTCATTTTTCAACACCAGATGTTCCCGCTTGGACTCCACACACGCATAATGTTCCACTGTGGACGGGTTTTTCCATCTGTACTGTGGCCTACGCTTGTGTTACACTGCAGAACTATTTTTAAAAATCAAATCCAGGAAACCATCAGTGTCATCACCTGTCAAATAAACACCCTACGTGACTCTTGACCATGCATATTACCAATTTAAACACCGATTTCGTGACACGCAGTCTTTGAAAACCAAAACATACCACAATTCTTATGCAACCTGTCTTTTAACTTGTTCTGCCAGCTGGCAGCAAGCCAGAGGTTCACACGCAACAGTGTGCAAGCCTGTTGCACCCGCAGGAATCACAACAATCCTCCCTCACATTACCTGCAGCTTCAGGTGTCTGTGTCTTCAGGAGAAGCCTCACCTAATTATTTGAAATACCCCTAACCAAAAAAAAAAAAAAAAACTACAAAAGATAAACTATAAATCAAGAAATGGTGTGCGAGTTGGAGCCCACTGCTGCCAGAACACACAGCAGCTGCTCACATGCAAAGGAGGAATATTCCTGATAATGACAGACGTGCAGCAAATGAACTCTAAACCTTCTTTTATGACACTGAATCTTAAGAGAGAAGAAAAACATAAACTGTGAACGTGTGGAGAGTGAACCTACGTGTGTAAAGGTGGAATTTCCCTAGTGAAGTGAGACAGAAAAAAGGACAGTCTGCGTGTGACTCTTCAGAGAGAAGAGGAGCAGAGGAGTCGTGTGAAGGACTGGAGAGGCCCGCTGTGTTTGTTCCTCTTTTATCTGCGTGGGTGGCCGTTGTGTACAGTCACATGCTATCCCTCAGCTGAGCCTGAACCCCTGCAGAAGCTGCTTTTTTAAGGGTGTCACTCCAGTTGGAGGAAAACACCTGAGAGTATTTGATCTGTAGAGAGTTAAAAGACTTCTTCATGTTCCTCTGACTCTTCTTCAGTGGGTTAATGTGGCCTGGATGGGACAGGTGTAACACACAGGTGGGATTCAGAGGATTTCAGCTGATCCTGCTTTGTAATTAGTGTCAGGTTATGTAAAATGAACAGAAACACCAGTTTACTAGCGTGACCTGAGGGGTAAATCATGAAGTGAGTTAAACACATCCAGGTTGTCTGTGAGATAGCTGACTTAGGAGAACTTAAAACCCCAATCAGAGAAAACCAACTTTCCATGTTAACCAAATTTTCTTCTTGGGAATTTGTCAGTGACCTTGGTTTTTCATGTGACCCTGGTTGTTTAGTTAGTTTGCTAGTGTAGGGTGACCATACACCTCTTTTATCTGGACATGTCCTCTTTTTGGGGGGCTGTCTGGACTTGTTCGGCTTTGTCCAGGAAAGTTTATAATATCCTTCAAATGTCTTTGGTTTTGTACGAGAGATTCGATTTTGTGTCACATGGACTTACTGAATTAGGAGCGCATAACAAACACTCGATCTGACCCAAAAAACTCTCAAAATTAACTTTTTGAGACTCTTTGACTCCGCCCCTGTGTAGTCTATCTTTTTTTGGGGAATTTAGAATATGTCACCTTAGCTAATGTCCTCTTTTGTTACCAAAACTAAGAAAACTCACAATTGCTATCTCAAAACTGAGCTCTAAGCTAAGTTATTTATAAAAATAACAAAAAGCACCTTCACCTCGTCCCTTGAAACTGTTTAATTACTTGTGTCTATTGTAAATGATGCCGTCCTTGTTGCATAAATCACTTCCGGACCCTAGCACTGATTGGACAATTTAATTTAGCTGAAGTTACAACATTAACTTGCTAATTCCTTATTAATGTCATCAAAATGAATACTTCTGCTGAAACGCTCGGCCTTCACAGCTGACTCACCTTTAAACGTGTCACAACTTTTCATCCTTTGCAGCATCTTTGCTGCAAGTTCTTTTGTGGTAATCAGTGTAATGAGGACTCAGCAGCTCAAGCGTGGATTGCAGGACAGAAACTTCCTCCACTCTCCCTTTCAGAGATAGCTGGGGTCCAGTAGCTTAGTGGGCTTTACTTGTCCACTAAATGCTAAAGTTGTGTTTTTGGCGAGTAAAATCTCATCTTGATGACTTTTTACGGTGGAATGTTTCATTTATTGCGAATATTTTAGGTGAAAATTGTAACATCAGGGCTGTTTCTTCAGATACATCTCCTCACACTGGTTTCAGACATTAAAAATAAACTGATTCAAATACGTAGTTTGGTCACTGATGGTCTTGTTTGTTTTTAGATATCATAAAAAAGGTATCACTATGAGTTTTAGTCCATTTTATAAAAGTTAAAACACTTTTTCCAGGAGCTTTAACTTTGCATGAATGTACTGTAATGCAATGTGGACTTACCACTTGAATACTAATTTACCCTGTGGTGGGATCAAAACGAAAAAAGTGATGCTTTCTCACTTAATTCAAAAACTACAGAAAAATGATTTAACAAGTTTTTGTATGTGTAATAATTCATATTTATTATCTAGAAAATTGTCATCAAAAAATGAGTGAAAAAGCAAAAACTGAGATCCAAAACTGAGCACAAAAACTCCCAGAGAACAGGTCAGATATGAAAACTTGCTGAGCAGATGTAGGCTGTCAACCGAGAGCCATCTCTACAGTGGGTGTAGACTTTAAGGTCAGCATACCTCAGCTGAATTTTAATCTTACATAATAGTGCATCCTTCGATCCCTACGTGACACTGCTCATGTATAATGCCACTGTGCATGTCACCTGTGATTCAAGATATGAGGATTCCCGGACTCAGATGTGACAGATGGTTTCACTTTTGACCACCTGATATGCAATTAAACAATTCATCTCAAAAATATCAAACAGTCAGATCTGACAGATTTGGATCCAATGAGGTGATGATGCTGCAGTGATAGACAGAAGAACGGCGACTACAGCTCCCATCAAGCCTGACCTAAACATACACACGCACACATAGATGTGAGATTTTATCAAGGCTGGGGGAATGTATGAACTACAGTCTAAAGAGAGAAACACTGGTGTGTCTAATGGCACTTGTCATGGCAACAAAGAGAGTCTGGCAACCTGCACGTACACACAAACAAAAACAACCTGATCTGGGGCAGGACGGTGCCTCCCTGGGCCGTTATGCAATGCTCTCCATGATCCAGGAGCGATATATTTCTCTCCTATGCTGATATAAATTGTGCGTTGGTGGCCTTTTAACAGTTTGTAACAGTTCTGTAGATGGCGGTTTCTCTTTGAGGTAACATAAACTTTCCATGAGGGCTTTAGTGCACAGATATTCTGCATCATTTAAAGCCTGTGCATGCACTCCTTACAAAAAGACCTCCCATAGAAGTCTGGCAGGTTTCCAGATCATACAGAGAGTGTGTGGACACACCTGAGTTCTCCTGACCGAACACTGAACCAACACAACATCAGGGAGGGGGCAGGGGGCAGACTGTGTGCGGTCAGTGGAGTATAGCCAAAGAGGCTGGACCCTGCAAGACCTCCAAACCACCCTCATCAAGTCCAGACTGGGACACAGAAAAGTCAACAACCAGAGGGGAAAGATAACATTTGGTGGGGTTTTGTCATTTCTATGTTTGTTGTTGTTGCTCCGGTAATTTCTATCAGTCTCTGTCTTTCTGTCTCCCTCCATCCTCCCTCACTCTCTTGGGTCACACAGCTGGAGCTGCAGGCTGTTTAACATCAGTCTGGTTCTGCTGAAGGTTTCTACCTGATACAGCCTAAGAATGTTTCTTCTTGCAAGTGGTGCAAAATCTTTCAATGCTGAAGTTTCAGTTATCACCAGGCTTATTTTATTCTGATCTTAAAGGAACAGGAAAGGTCACGATCGTAAATGTCCCGTCAAACAAGTTTGCAGGAATGAGTCCAGCACACATAACCTCTTGCCTGTTGACACGGTGGCAAAATGCTTGCCCTCTAAATTGGGAAACAAGAACACAGAGATTCTAGTTATTTTTATTTGGAGGTCACAGGACTGAAATGATAAATCTCTGATTGGAAAAGGTGGAGAAAGATCTGTCCTGCAATCCATGTCACGGCAGCATAGCTGGTTAATGTGTAGCAGTTAGCCCTTATTCCACACGGTCACAAATGCATCCCTAAGTTCCTGATTGATCTAGACAAATATCTTTATCATGAATATTTAGGGTGACCATATTCTGACTTCCCAAAAAGAGGACACAACTATGCGGGGGCGGAGTCACAGAGCGCAGTAAGTCCATGTGACACAAAATTCAAACTTATGTACAAAACCCATTTTTGAAGGATTTTATAAACTTCCCTGGACAAAGGCAGACAAACCTGGACAGCCCGGACAACCCCCCAACAGAGGACATGTCTGGGTAAAAGAGGGTGTATGGTCACCCTAGATTACTATCTTGATATTGAGATTGATTGATAAGATACCAACCCATAAGGTCATAGGACTAGGTGACTTAACTGGACTACTTTGCATTTCCCCATTTTCATGCATTAGGCAATAATTGAATCATTGACAGGGGCTTGTTTACTTCGGCTTGTCTCCTTTCAGCTTGTTTCTATTGGGTTGTCTCCTGGTTAATCTATATCCAAACAGCTAGCAAAATGTGTTAGCAAGGGGCTAACAGGATGTCACTTTTACAATTTGTGCTGTTTGTTTGGAAAGTTTTGTCATTTGTTTTTTATCTTTTCTTGCCTTTTGAGGTTTTGTTTAATACCTGATTTCCTAGCAACACATCCATGATAATCAATCAGCCTTGAAATGCTTAGCTCTGTAACAGTTTGTTTGAGCTGATCGTAACCATTCAAGTTAATGTGTCAATTTCCACTGGCTTCTTTCCGTTCCGCTGTGGATCGCCGGATCTTGCTGATTGCAAGAGTTCTATTTTTTTCCGGACGCCGGAGCATGCCAGATAAATTCAGCACAGATTAACAAGTACTGGAAAGGAAGTCGGGCACAGACACAAAATAAAATATCTGGCTTCTTTTCAAAATGAAACACAGAGTGTTTTATTTTTTTATGTGTTTTACTTTTGAATAATTCCTGCAGAGGCACTCAAAGCTAAGACGAAGTAGGTCATAATGGTGATATAACAGGCTGTGTGAGGATGATTTCGAGCTGACTCACCAGGAGTTTTGAATCGCCTGGAGTAAATCTGTGTGTGAGAGTGTGATGGATCTCCACTGACCCAGAGGAGTCAAACTCTTCTGCATCACGTCACCATTTCCCAAAGGTACAATTTTCAGGCCGACAGGTCCAGGACGAGATGAGACAGGCTGAGACGAGGTGTATCAAAGTCTTTGATGGTTGTCTTATACAGGCAGAACAAAACACAGACACGATACACTGTAAACAAATTATTATGACAAACAGTTTGATAACGTCACGCTTGGGCTCAATGCGCTCATGTTGATAACAGTCAAGGTTGAGTCAGTGATGGGCTAGACCTAACTAGACACTGTTTAGTCTTATTTACATGAGCATTTTTCCATATGCACAGTATTTTGTTAATGTGCCACTTTAACTAAGTGGGCAAAATTGGAAAACATTTGTTTCACAGATTTAAGGGTTGTCAAACTTTTCAAGGTTCTTTTCCTCAAAGTTATACCTAAACAACCAAAAAATACCAAAGGAGGCACAAACTTCTACTGCTGATTGATTTTGTTTTGATTTTTTTTTTCTGTTTTGCATTTCAGTTGCTTCATTTCCTGCACTTTTAAAATATGTGTAGTACTTCTGATAGGTTGCAAGTTCTGGATTTAAAAAAATGAAATGTTAAATGAACCTCAGGAATTTAAATTCTCAGTTACTGGTAACCTGAAGAGGTGTCAGCTTTCATGTCGTTCAAGGGTTCAGAATAACTTTTTGAAAGTCAGTTTTGAATCATCTCTTAGAGGGCTGCTACAAGTAGCTTGCTAGTAGTCCACTTCTTCCTCAGTGTAGTTGGTACAGCTGTATTGCAGCTGTCCTAGTTACTAGTTTGTTCTGTGCTGTTGTGAAAACATGGTAGTGCAAAATGGCAGCTATTTCCTTTGCAGAAATTAAAGGTTCATTCTGAATGAACAAAAACAAAATGATTTTTACATACAAGTAGTTATGCACTGATTGAAACATTTTTATGATTTTATTTTCCATTCTTATAAAATTCTGCTCATAGACTGTATATAGAATGGACGTCATTTGCCTCCTTGCTTAGTGATGCCTCCGTGAGAACAGCACCCTCTGGTGAAGGGCTGCAGTATAGGTCATAAATCCCACCTCCTCCAGCCATCCCTGTGAAGCTGTGGACAAACTTTAGAAATTAATTACACAGAACATACATTTTCTAACCCCTGGTTGCGATGTTGATGTGCAGTTATTGTAAGACTGGTTTGTGCTCAAGTCCTCTTTTTTTCTGTGCAGCTTCATTTTTAAGTTATTAGAGGGTTCATGTTTTGTATGATTGACACTTGATACAGCCTATGGGCATATGAAGATTGTGTAGCTCACTGGGGGGATATGCTGTTTGAGCAGAGCGTCATCACAGCGACTATCCTGCCAAAAGTGTACAACGATCTGGAAATACAGACAGCTATTTGGCTTCAAATTTGTATAATGGTGGAAGGCGGAGCCAAGTTGTCCATAGTATATACAGTCTTTATACTCACAATAAGAATTTTAAAGTATTGACTGAAATCAACATTGTGCAGTTTTACACAGAACGAACAGCAAATAAAAGGCTTAACTTATCAGACGGTTGACTGTTTTTCTTGCACAAATGTAAAAAACTTTTTGAAGCGACTTTGAAACTCTGACATCATGGATGTATGCAACATTTAGAATTACCCTGCAGGGACATTCAGAAGGATTCAGGTAGTGTCAGGTGATTACTCATCCCAGGTTACAAACGCTGCTCTTTGAAGTTGAACATGAAATCTTATGAAATCTCTCAAAGATGATCAGAACAACCAGGTCATGAGGCCTGAAGGGGTAACATGACTAATCTGAGTGTTTACGAGACAATTAGTGAGAAAAGATCCTACACTTAAGTCAAAGAAGTGGCCCTTATCTCTTTGTTTTAACGCCGAAATAAGCGTCAAAGTCAAGCTGTTCAAAACTATTAATACAGCAGAGAACTGTGATTTTACGCAATAAAACTGATTTCCCTTCCATCACATTGATACACTGTATAGATCTTAAATGTCCTCATCTTACCCATCACAATAATCTCTGCATCCGTAAATGTCCCTGTTTGGCTGCAAGACCAGCTCCTTGAGTCCAAAACTTCCACAAACAAGATAGAGAGCCACAGGGGAAGTTAAGGGGGCTAGCACAGGTTATGAAAACAAATCAGTGAAACCAAAATGACATGATGATGTTTTTGGATTTTTTCCAGCTACACTTCTAAAATCAAAAAAAAACTCATGTCTTTAGCTCAGCACAATAGTGCAGGAAAGACCTCACTTTGTTCGTATGTTTTGTGCTTTAAATGACCAAACAAAAAAAAGTTCTTGGCTGTCTTCTTTGCGGCTGCTTTCTGCCTTTGTGTGTTTTAAATTTTTTAACATTTATGTGATTGCAGTCCCTTTGTCATTTATTTGGCTATTTCTGTTTTTTTGCAGCACAGTTGCTCATCTGCAGTGCATTTCTAACTTTGCCTTTTTGATGGTCTCTTGCATGTGATTTTAAAGTTCTTTTATTTGCAGCACATTTTCCTGATGAAGACTATTGCATTTTAATCACCTTTATTGGAAACTGTGCAAAACCGGTGCTGAAACTATTGTTACTGGTATCTTATTGTGGCGTATAAATCTGGTACTGTGACAACTCTGTCTTATAATGAGAGAGGTGGACATGCACAGCAAGTTCTGGTCTCAGCTCTGTTTTCTAATTTTCAGTCTTGCAAAACGTTTTGAGAGCTCTGTGTTTTGGTTGATATTGTAAATGGAGAACCTCCAGTATCCAGCCCTATGTGCTAGTAGTTTACACTCGTATTATTCCCAACAGATTTATTAAAGAAGCCTGGCCGTACAATAATCAATGAGAAAATTCACAGATGTTTCAGTACCTCAGTTAACATCATTGAACAGAGTTTACGGACTCACGAGGAACATGTATTTTCCGCATGATAATCATTTGTAAATTATAGTCCTATTAAGAATTGAATGGATAATAACACCTAATCCTAACTGGAAGCTATGAGAGGGAACAAGCTCAGTTTTTTCTGAATGAAGGTGTTCAAACCTGCTCTATGTTTTAGTTAGCAGGCTTTGCAAATGAACTGCTTATCTTATATCACTACAATACGCATGCATACCTGAAAAATGTCTACTGAGACCAGTCTAATGGCTACATCCTCTAACTCTTTTAAGTTTCTTCTTTCATGGCCCAAACTCCATCAATTTCTTAGTTTTCACTTCTCTGACACCTCTCTCTCCTTGTCTATACTTTGCAAACTACCGGTGGTTCACAAACAAACAACAAACATAACAAAACTTCCTCACATCCCCTTGATTCACGTCACTCCCTCTTCAGATCCTGGTGAAAACACACAGAGAGGGATTAGATGGTGCGCTGCCCGACACCAGTTTCCATCTGATATTTTTTCCCTTCACTACAGAGGCGTGTTGTTGACATGACAGGTCCAGTGTCAGCTGTAGAGGTTTTATAAGAGGCTTCCAGATGGAGGATCTGGTTTTGACATGCCAGAGACGTGACTCCATATGGATTCTGTGTGTCATTCCTGCCCACCCTCGTACTCAGGTTCACTGTGATATCATCCACCAGTCAGGGCCAAGAAGACTATGACTTACTGCTTTTTCCATTTCATGTGAAAAAGTACGTCACAGCAGACATTTAAAGGGACAGTCCGTCATTCATCTTCTCTGTCAAACAAGTTCAATAACTCTGTATGACACTTCCAGATGGTTAAAACACTCAGTGCACATTTAGTTTGTTTTTGAAGACGTCCAATACTTAGTTTGTCTGTTGAAACATTTCCTGCATCAGTAAGCAGCTGAGTTCCTGTTCATGGTGCCAAATATTTTATGGCATATTGTGATTCATGCTTTTGGTTTAGTGTGACAGACAGACTGCCAACGCTGGTTTGATTATGTGCTGGGAAATAACCAGACTGTAATGAAGTTTCACCCAAACAGACTTTACTTTCATTTGGCCTTTTCTACAGTTTTCTGGTGCCCTGATTCCCAGTCCATTGATTGGTACAGAAGTCGTATTTTGAGCACGCACAGAGTTGAGTTTCTTGAGGTTCACCTTTCGCCTCAGGAGCTGGAAAACTCCGCAAAGTCTGCCTCTTGTTATGATGACTTTGTGGCTTATCTCTTTACATAATTGGATCAAGTGGATTTTGTTTCCAGGGTGATAGAGGCAAGCATACTGCAAGCTACTAAAACTATTTTTCACTAACACGGCACAGCCAAAAATATTAATATGATGATTTTGATTGGCAGCACATCCAGGGGAATATTTTCCTGCAATTAATAACTCTGTGGAAACACGGTAAGAGTTTCTGCAGTGCTGGTGAGTTACATTTTTCACTGAAGATCGTGGGGGTCCGTTTGCAAGGTTTTCTCATGAAGCAGGACCCCCAGTACTGATAAGAGCTGGTGACAGATGGCCCCCAGGGAGACTGATAGCTGGACCCTCTTTTATCTCACCTGGTTCATAGCAGCGGGACCTCTGACCTGGCCTGCAGAGGCTCAAGGGAACCTTTGTTGTCAGTATGGCATAGCAGCACCAGAGGACAACAAAGAAGCCTCCTCTTCTCTGCAGGTACACACATACACCTGTGTGTCTGCAGAAACATGATGACAGTGGACCAGCAGGTTTATCTGCTGTTATTTAGCTGAGGTAGATTAAACCAAAGCCTTGCTGCATTTTTAGACCCAAACATCACAACATGAGCCTGAGACAGAAAAAAAGCTTGAAGCTGAAAGACAGCATTAAGTTGTGTGCAACAATACAGTAATGGGAACAGCTACAAAAGCCCATGGAGTTCCATAAACACCCATTTAAAAGTGTCTTTTTTATAGACAGGTTCAGCTGTAGCTGTGCTGTACCAAGTTACCAGGACACTATCAACCCCTTCAACTCCACCTCTTTTTCTGTTTTGGGGTTGACCAAAGGTAAGGTTGGGGCAGCATTTCCATTATGGCAACCACCATGAACTCCTTTTCAGAAACCAATGGTTGATGTCGCCAAGACTATGCTTGTGTTTCATACACTTTAAGACCCATTAAGTATTCTATGAGGAGTGCCAGTGGGCTTCCTGGGTACTGCCAAAGTTCTCCTGAGCTAGGCACCCAAACTCTAACTGTTCAGGGCTCTTGTTGGTGTGCAGCCCTATCACATCAACATCTCTTGTCAAGACAATCTAGATTATCTAAATTTTGTTTTAGCGTCAGTACAAACACAAACGCCTACTGTTGTATGAGGTAACACTCCTCTTTTTAACATCCTCCATCTTGGAAAAAAGATTAAAAAATAGTCTTTGGAGAAAGGAGGGATCCCCCTTCTAGGACAGAGAGATGTGGAAAGGTGTGCGCAGACTGAATTATGCTGTGCCTGTGCTGTGAATGGAGTAACCTGAGGGTGCATAAAGAACGTGTTGAAAATGATTTTGGGCCCGAGCTCATTTTCCATGACTAAGGTCCAGTGAGTAATCTGGTAATGATGTGTTGGGACTCGGCTTTGTACAGGCTGATATGGTGTGCTAGCATGCTAAAGATGACTATGCTTACATTCCTACTCTGTTATGAGTCAAAGTGGCTGGTAGTGTGAACAGCGTGAGAGATAATTGCCAGGTCTTATTGCCTAATCCTTCTACTGGATTATCTTTCTCATGACATGTGTCTGTGTGTTGTACAGTAAATATGAACACTGAATCATTCACAGGGCTTTACTACACTTGCAGTCTTATGAATGAAAAGATGATTTCAACACATCAGCACACCATCATAGAGACATAATACGAGTCTTACTTACATTTCCCATAACATGCTTGGCTTTGTGTCCAGATTAAAACGATACATTCAAATTACCATTTTTGGTTGGTAAGTCTGTCTTTCAGTGCTGTAGTTGCACAATTTAAAATTGTGACTATTAAACATGATCAGTATTTACTATCAGGTATCCTGTTGCATGGACAGCCAAGCATGAACTCTGGGGATGTGGGAACAAAACCACAGCCAGTTGGGACGCAAGATGGCCAAAGAAGGAAGTGCCAAAATCATGATGACAATGAGTAGTGCATGCAAAGCCTAAAGTCAGATGGACTCCTGTGTTTTCCAACAACCTGTCTCATAGAAACAACTGATGAGGAGAGGAACTGGATCAAAAAAGAAGTGTCAAGATGCTTGTATTTGCCTCCCAGCTAGTTTTAAGGGATATTCCAGCGTAAAAATAATTTAGGGTCAAACACACCTTAACACTAAGTTAGACACCCCGTCAAGACATGAATGTTGCTGACCGCTTGCTTCTTTAGTTATACCAACTTTAGTAACTACCGCACGATAGCAATACACAGCAGTCTGAGCAGCCACACACAAACCTCAACCAAAACGCCACTCTATAGTAACAAATGATGCTCAGAACAGCACCTTACTTCATCAACAGTACATATAGGGTCCCAGTCACAGCACTAGCCACCAAACATCTTTTTAACTTTGCCTAATTTCTTTAGCAAAGAGACTAAACACAACTCACCTACTCTCTTCCAGCAGCAGCTTGTTTGTAGCGAGACCTTGGGCCAGTCCATTACGAACTACAGCGGAGTTTCACAGATCAAGGAAGAACATTTATGATCATTTCTTCATGGAAATGCGATCAGATGAAGATGCTAAGGCAGAAGAACTGCCGCATCTGCAGTGCAAAATGATTAATATGATGATTATGACTTCAAGGAAATGATAAAGTAATGATCATGCGGTTGGCAACATTCATCTCTCGAGGGGGTGTCTAACTCTGTGTTACGGTGTGTTTGACCCTAACTTAATTTTACGCCGGAATATCCCTTTAGGCACAAACTGATGCCTTTTGTAACATTTGCATCACATCACAGGTGTCAGGGTCCTGGTTAGCACCAGGGTACATTTTTTTGGCTACTGGTACTTGACTTTCACTCCCTCTCATCCTTTAACTCTGCCAGCACACTCAGTTTAGATCAGTCCAAGCAGTGTCTATTAAGTTGTGTTGACTTGATATTTAGTTTTTGTGTTACACTTGTTTTCTTGTTTTGTATTTTATACAGATATATTTTTTGAGTTTGCAGCTTGTTGTATTTGTTTTTGTTTTTCAGCAGGACCTTTTTTAAAACTCAGCATCACATTTTCAAATGACGTGTTCATTTTTTTAGTGTTTGTATTAATTGTAGAATGAGCTTCCTGGTTAAGTTGTTCCTCTCCCAATGAAAATATTTTGACTTGTTGCATAAGTTTCCATTCCAAAGAAGTTGTGACGCCGTCTGACATGTTTATAAACCCAGTTTGATGGATATCAAATTATTAAGGCTTAACTGAAAAGTGAAAGATAACATGCCAAATGCTGCATGCTCATTGTAACCATGACGCCAGCAACAGTACTGGCCTTTTCTCTCCCAGGGGTCCATGATTTCCAAAAAGAATGTCGAACTTTGATTTGTCGGACTACAGGGCAGATTTTGACCCCACCTCACTCTATCTTAAATGGAGGTTGCTGGGGTTTCTGTATAATGCTCATGTACTGTTTCCTTTTTGCATGACAGTTTTTATCTGCATATGTAGGAGAAGCAATGAACAGACCTTTGGAAGTGATTCTTGGCCAATGCAGTGACTTCTACTTCATGTTCATTAAATTTAGAACATTATTTTAGTATTGTTGAACTATTTGCTCACACAGTCTCTCGCAGAGGGATGAACCTCTTCCCAGCTTTACTTCCAAAATACTCAGTCTTTCTGCAGTGTGGTTTTTAACCTAGTTATGTTATGACCCTGTTGCATATTGACCTTATTTCTTAGGAGTTTTTTCTTTTTCTAGCGAAAAACACCTTTTCAGTGTTTTGTTGGCCTTTCTGTTGACTTTTTTAAAGCATGTTACTGGCATCAAATTTAAACTGAAACATGCCCTTTTCATAAAATAGATATTTCAGTTTCAACATCTTATATGCTGCAAAATCTTTAACCTGGTATCCCAGCTTATTTAGGAATAAGAATAATAATTATTCTCATTCTTATTCTTATTTTAAATTGTAGTACGTATTGACAGCCGTTACATAACCTGACAGGCACATGCAGACTCTTAGCACATTACTGCGCTAAACGTAATGTAAAAAGCTGGATGGACACTTGGATCAACTAGAGTATTTTTGTTCCCCCCCATTTTAATCTGGCACTCTGGAAATAGTTGGATAAAAACAGACAGACTAAATGGCACCACTCTGTTGTTTACTGTACCTGACGTGATGGTTATTTCCACCCACACATCAAAGTAATAAAATGCAGCCAATTGTGCAAACACAATGGCAGCCACCAATGAATACATCAGTGTTAAAAATAGAAATGTGGTAATATCACATACTACAGTGCAGGTAGACAATCTCTTCTTAGAGAATATGCCCACTGGTGCATGCAGTTTGATCTGATCGGCAGGAGGTTTCGTTTCACTCCTACACACCAGGTTCCAGCTGAGGTGCACTGATTTCATTTTCAGGGTGGGACTCAGATTGCTTTAATACACTTAAATGCTTTTCAAACATGTGATCCACGATGAAAAGATTGCTGTGTGAATGAAGGGTCACGTCATTCTTAAATGTAGGAAACTGTTGAACTGAAAGATAAAGTAATTACTAACATAAAGAGCATTTAAAATGACTTATTTGATGGCTTTGATCATCTTTACAGCTGGTTGTCTTTTGCTGTCTTGAACCTGCTGAGCGAGAAGGAAAGTCACACATGTTGACATCAATTAGCAACCAGCAAACACAGGAAAACAAAGGTCTGTCACTAAGTTCTGTTGAAAGTGTTATATTCAGCACACACACGTCAACAGCAGGCAGTACAGGCAGGGCTTACACAACACAATGAGGAGCTGTCACAGCCACAATCAGCTGAATGGTAATTATACTCAACTCTTATTTCAGAGGAGCCTCAGCTTGAGTATCACTGAAAGGCTTCGATCAAAGAGATTACACCAGAGTGTTTGGCTCTAAATGAAGCAGCACAAAGCTGAACGTTTGGAAATGAACCAAGGCGTTACAGTAAGAGCTGTCGCAATGTACCGTCATTGATACTGTTCTAACAATAAGCATATGTTAATACTATGTAAGTTACTGGTTCATAGTAGGGGGTGGTTGTGGTTCTTAACATTTGTTTCCACCTGAATTAAAATGGTGTGATCATGAAAAGTACTGAGTGACAGCTAGCTAGCTTGCTGCCCATCAATGATGCTCAGAAACTTTGTTGATGTAGTAACATGCCCCCCTCCCAAGTTTTTCATTAATATTGTAACAATATCATTATTTTGAATCTTCATGGCCACGGTCAATGTGGGATGAAAATACAAGATGACAGCCTAGTTGGCAGTGACGTTTAGCAAACACAGAAAGGATTTTTTTCTCGTCAAAATTAGTAAAAGTGGGTCCAACACTTTTGAAATGTGTACAAAGAAGTCTAAATTTTGGTGGTAAATTTACAAGAAATATTTAGTTAACCTCATCAACATGACAACTATTAGCTGCACATGAGGCTGGTCTTTACCTCTAACAGGTGAATTAAATATCTATGATGAGTAGAAAGGAATAAAATTTCTTTTCTGATTCCGCTTTAATAGCTTTATGTGATTTTCAGATCAAAAAAGCCTCAAATTTCTCACAGTGGTGTATTACAGGGTGACCATATTCTGACTTCCCAAAAAGAGGACACGACTACGTGGGGGCGGGGTCACGGAGTCGCACAAATTTAAATTTTTTGGGTTGGATCGAGTGTCTTTATGCCCTTCTAACTCAGTAAGTCCATTAGCCACAAAACTGAAAGTTGCGTACAGAACCGCGGACATTTGAAGGATTTTAGAAAACTCCAGACGAACCCGGACAAGCCCAGACAGCCCCCCCAAAAAGAGGACATGTCCAGGTAAAATAGGATGTATGGTCACCCTAATGTATTTAAATATTATTTGAGCCTCCA
The DNA here is from genome assembly GCA_962446985.1 of Xyrichtys novacula. Lineage (NCBI taxonomy): Eukaryota > Metazoa > Chordata > Actinopteri > Labriformes > Labridae > Xyrichtys > Xyrichtys novacula. The sequence goes on along the minus strand of OY660874.1, from coordinate 14,993,677 downwards.
TCTGAAACGTTTTGCTTTGGCTGCTGTCTCTTTAATGTGGAAAAGTATGATACCCCGCCCCTTTAAGAATGAAAGCAGTTTGACATGGTGGACATTGTTATGACTAGATGACTGAACCAGAGCATCTCCAGAACTACTGATTTTGTCCCATATTCATAGTCGACAGGGGTCAGTGCTTACCAAAAAGAGTGGTCCTGTGAGAAAAAAACAGGCAAACGGATGAAAAGGTCACTGGAAACCAAAGCTACTTATTTAAAAAGTCAATGTTGTTTTTGACAAAAAGGTGCCAGAATGCTCAGTGCCTCACAGTTTTTTATTTGTTAAATACAGATCGGTCAATTGATTATTATTAAATTTGCTCACTATCAGACTAAAGTTGAAAAAGTCAAGAATAGAGTTGAAATAAGAATAAAAGTAAAAAGTTGGGATGAATCAAAAGACTGATAATAAGCTTACAGCACATCTGTCATACATAAAAAATTAACAGAAGAAGATTTTTTAAATATCAGTGATTTTTTGTAAATATGGATGATGTGCCTCCATCTCCTGTTGCTTTAAAATGAAGCCAAAATACAGACTAGACCGTCACTAAAATATCTAAGACCTGAGCAATCTGGCATTGACGTCATGCCCCTCCACTAATCTAACCACACATTGAACTTGCTGATAAGGTGTCAAAGATCCCTTGAGTTGTTCCAGTCCAAAGCAAAACAGATATTTATGTTGATTTGAAGCATGAAGTTGAATGACTCCTGTGTTCAAGTGTTTGCCATATTTTCTGGGGGAGAGAGGAGAGGAAACCAGGAGTAGACACCTGACCTGATGTCTTTCTTGAATCTGTATATTGTCCCCCGAACCAAGAAGTCAAACAGACCAACCAAATACAGGTAGAGAGGGGAGGACGTCAAAGCACATATATTCATACGGGTTGGTTTATCTTTGAAAGTGTTAAGTCAGCAGAACCTGTTGTATAAGATCATAACCAGCGTGAAACAGATCTTCGAGCCCTTTAGACCTGTAAGAGACATGTATACACTCAGTTTTTGTCTTAAATAAATCATGTGACATATCCTTTACTTACTGTTAAACAGAGTCTGTTTCAAACACTGCTTCATTCACTGTCTGATCTACATGTACTTTGATATGCAATGCCGCCTTGACTCACGCTCCCTGTGAGCATTCATCTCATTTTTCTGTTGTGTTGTCAGCCTCACGAGTGTGCCAAACACCCTTCCCCCCAACAGCTCCGTCCCACTAAGATGAACTCTTTAAGACTTTCAGCTCAATCTTGATCTACACGCAAAGCTCCCCATTTATCTGATGTCACCGACTCTAATAGCTGCTTCTGAGAGATTCTTCATTAGATATTGCACAGCTTTGCGAATCCTCCCCTCCCTCTCTTGATTTTTTCGTGAGAAGACGGCACAGCAGAGAGTTGTCGGGGCAGAGCCGCCACACGTGATGGTTGCACTGTAACAATAACTCGTCGACAGCTCATCTTACCTCTGAGCACCCTCATCTGAGCAGCCAAGGCCTAGCCCTGCTGCTGCTGCTCGTAAATTTCACACACTCTATTTATGCTGGAAAAGAGACAACTCATTGTAGTTTAGATGAAGTCTATCTTTTAAAGAATAAAGACAGAATCAGCACACGCTCACAGGTGCGAACATCTGAGACGTCTAAATGTGTGCGAGGTTGCAGCAGGTGTGTTTGCGTGCACACGTTTGCCTGCAAGACTCAGAAGATTACAGAAGATTGCGTGCCTTCAGTACTACAACCTTGTCTGTCCAGTTAGGTGTGTTTCATTCACACACACACACACACACACACACACACACACACACACACACACACACACACACACACACACACACACACACACACACACACACACACACACTCCATTACCTGGTTACAAAAAGGAATGTAAACTACAAAGAATGTGGACTCTCAGATACACAGAGCAGAACAGACACTTTTATGAATGGCTTAAGTTTTCTCTCATACCATTCATAAATCCAGATGAATGCACTTGTGTGCTGCTGCTGCAGAGACAGAAGAATACAACGCTTAAGAAACTGTCCATCACAGGACCGGTTTTGTTCTTCCAGATAACACAATCTACAGAGATTATACTTACTGTAACATCAGCTGTTTGTGTCTCAAGCTGCAACACATATGTAAAATGTGTATTGTGTGTTCAGAGATCATGGCCTCTAGCATTTGATATCTATCACGCCTGTTTTTCAGGGTTTTGGCAGCATGTTGCAGTTGAGTTTTACTGAACTTGTTTCAAAATCAGAATCAGGATACTATATATATAGTATCTAGGTGCAGGAGTTCAATCCAAGAGTTAAAAAAGTTGCCCTCTGGAAAGTTTGGGCGTTTGCTGATTTGAGACAGACACTCTGGAAAATTTCAGGGCAATTACAAGAGCTCTGACCTGGAAATTTACCTGACTCAACTGTAGACACATATCCCTATCAAAGCAGAAAGTCTCACTTGCCAGACATAGAGAGTTAAAGGCAACTCAAAAGGCTGATCATGACGTTAAATAGACTCTTTCTTATTTATTTATTTATTTTAAGTTGGTACACAGAGATAAATAAGTACACTTCACCAATGGTTTTGTATCAACGTGACAAGTAACTGAACATATATATGTTTTAACTAGGTAAATAAAAATCACACTTTGGTTCAGTTGCTAAATTTTTTTCACAGTAAGGAAAAAACTGGTAAATTGCGCTCAGTAGCTCCGAATGCCTAACTGTCTGTCATCAGAGCTACAGCAAATGCCTCTGACAAGTTGTCCTGAACACAATTGTAGATCTGCTGCCATAAAAACACCGGTAGCATTTCTTATCTATTTAGCTTGCTCAGGATCAGCAAGTTAAGACCACGGGCTGTTGATAAGCCGGAGGCCACTGCATTTAAACACCAGTGTCTTTTTTTGCCTTGTGGCAGTAATGTTTACGTCCGTTAGGTGCCATTTCAAATGTGCTAACAAGTTGGACGTGTTGCCAACAGTGTACTCGACTGCTACTGAACAATATCAGCAAACTGCTTTAAACTTATCAACTTGTCTTTGCCCATCGTTCTGTTTCATGGAGGGACTAGTGTTTCCTCAAAAGACCTAAATGTCAGAGGGGGATCCTCTAGTCTAGTTCTTACTTGTTGTGTGTTGTGCTGGCTGCCATGACAGGAGATCATGTTCTGTGTGTGGTCCGCTTCTGTCCTCTGAAATTGAGTTTCATGTACTCTTCGTTTTGCTTGTATTCAGTCCGGTGCACACGTGCATGCATGTACCTTTACACCCACAATATCAACAGATAAATAAAATGAACATACTGGAGAGGGGAGGTGAGTATTAAGCCTTTTTCATCATCTTCCCGTTACATGCTGCACTTCTGAGTTTGAAATGGTGTTATATTAAATAGTGCTTCCCTTTTAAAATGTTCTGAGAATGAATCACGTTTGTCACTATGAGAGTAGGCTATTATTTGAGAGTGGAAATCACAATACTTGATCCTAATCAGATGATCTCAGACAGTAAGAACAGTAAGTGAAGAGCATGAGGAGTTTTGCTAATATATTTTAAGTTTTATTTTCAAAAGCCATAACTTAAGATTTGGAGGATCTAAATTTGACTACATGAATATGGCGTTTTCCTACAAACATCTTTTGTGGGTGTGAATATGACGTACAATGGCCATGGAATGCAGTATTTCTTGTTTACTATTTATGGTGATCACATCAGCTCGAGGGGTCCTGCCAAGATAATCGAAACTAAAGCATAAAACTGTCAGGTCTCCAAATTACAGCCAATCAACAGATGATGTTAGCATTTTAACGTCCAGCCAATCAGACTGTGTAATGTCACTAGCACAGGACATCAGGCTGATCAGATGAGTCTAACATACTCAGCTTGACTTTTTCCTAGTTTAATGTTTGTTTGCGCTTCATTAAGTCTGATAAGGATCCAGACGGTTGTGCTACCAGCTGTAGATTCACTCTGCATCTCAATTTAAGTTAGTATTCTGGTTTACATAGTTACCTGTTCACCGTACATTATCCCTTACTCATTATTAGAGTGGCATTCATTTCATTTTATGAAGTTTCTTTAAAGTTTTGTGTTTTCATTTTCTAAACAAGGAGGACTGTATTTTTAAGTTACACAAAAAAATCCGAAAATGATTTGCATTTCATCGTTTCTTGTTCTGTTGCTAGAGGGCGTAACTTTCTTTTTGACCCGGGGATTTCCAGGAGGAGGCACTTAGATTATGTCCGCTAGACAAACCCTGTCAGTAGTTTTTTTTTCTTCTCATCAACAGTTGCCTTTGGTTTAAAAAAAAAAAATGTCCAAAGACAATCTGAAGAAATTTGTCTGTACTTTAAAAAACACAACATAGAATCAGATTGAAGACACTTGAGCTTTGGCACTGACTGTCTGAATGTGTGTCCTGTCCATGGGAGCCAACCCAAACACAGAGAGGAAGCGTATGTTCCTGCAGTTATCCGAGGCTGTCAGTGCACATCAAAGCCCCGCTGAGACAGAAGTAATCCAGAGTGACAGGCCAGCCTCTCACCTCTCTGCCAGAGTACCAAAGCTATGACAGCAGTGATTTTTTTTTTCTGTAGAAACAAAACAATCCCACACAGTCTTGCCAGGGCTTTGTACACCTTGTAAGCACCTTAGCAACCGCGGCGCCTTGCGCTAAAACTGGGCCTGGATAACTTCTGCAGCTCCACGGCTGGAATGTGGTATTTATATTTCTGGTCAATCAAGAGTTTCCAATCCTGTGTCAGAGCAAAGTGAATATTTTAAAATTACCATGATGCTTCAGGGCCGTGAGAAGCGAGCACGTAGAGGTCGGCCCGTCAGCCCAGACAAGAGGAAGGGGCTCTTAAAGGAGACTCGCCAACGCTTGGATCTAATTAGAGCTTAGTGCGAGTTATTAGAGCATGTCTGTCTTTGTGCCATTGACCGTTAGACCCCAAATAAACTTGTCAACATTTGTATCCAGGGTTTATACTGACGATGGCACAAGTTCATGTCCTCACTTGGCCCAAATCATAAACACGTTCTTGAGAAAAAAAGGATACTGAAGGGGAGAAACAGTGTCCGAGGTCTGGAGAGGTACCACACTGAGACAAAAGATGCAGTTAAATCATAAGATTCCTCTGCAGTCAAAGAGCTTTTTCTATTAAATGACAAAAGACGTCTATCAAGATCAATTTCAAGATAAGTTTTTTGTGCAAAATCACAATTACAACTTAAATTTGATGGAGTATAGCAATACTTTAATAAACAGGGCTATGTCTGCAAGATTTGACTCAGCTGAGCATTCATCAGGACATGGTTTACACAATGACGAACAGAAGTTAAAATACACTTAAGAGTGTCATGTGACAGAGGTCACATAATACATACAGGAAGTCACACAACAAAAAGGCAATATAAAAACATAGTGAGTAAATTGAAGGGGACAGAGAGAAATAAATTCTACACAAATTTCATCTCATATATCATATATCCATCACTATATATAACAAAACACCTCAGGGTAAACAGGAAGCAAAAAATGAATCTAGGACAAAATGAAGAGTACTGTGAAAATATATGTGTACCTGTAATACAGACTTGGAGAAGCAAGTCAAAGAAAAGGAGAAAAAATCTTTCTCGTTTAGGTGAGGAAAGGATGTAGCCTTAAGTATGTAGACCCAAAGGTGAATCTGTGAATATATTTTGAGCACCTTTGACTTAAAGCTGGATTTAACTAAAACATATTTTGAAAATCTCACAAATGTGTCTTGAGATCTTTAAATCTTAAGAAGGGTCCTCTTGGATTAAAAAAAAAGAAGGTCCTTTCACCATTTTTCCTGGTTGTGAAGAAGTATAATTTGAAGAGCAGCTATAAACCACTCTCAGAAGCTTTGAGGGACATTAGTGTGACAGAAGTCTTTGTAGGATGGCTGTTTTTGCTCATTACTGCCACCATTAACCAAAAGCTTCACCCCCTCTGAGATCCGGCTTTTTTCAGACCGATTGTCAGAGTGTGTCTGACCCTCGGCGTCACCTTTGTGGGCTGCGTTTTTTTAAGCTGTGACAATCCGACCATGTTGTGGCAACATGATAACGTCGTCCTTGTCGCCGACACTTAGCAGAGTCTTTTTATGTCAGTGTGTATTTAAGCGTGACAGTTTCCTTTAAACACAACTGGAGGCCGCCATGCTGTATGGGCTATTTATTTAGTTGGGGTCCTTTTGTCATACAGGGGCCAAGTCTTTTACAACTTTAACTCCCAATGCCATTGAGGTTGTATGGTTAGATTGTGAGCTCAGCTAAACTCTCAGATCAAATTCAGTTACATTTAACAATAAACACTTATTTAATAGTTCTCAAGATTTTTTTTGCCTTTTTGTCCTTTTTTTTTGTGGTAGGACAGCTTGAGAGAGGAACTGCGGGGTGTATGCATCAAATAATAGGTATAACCAGCTCAACAATGAATTGCACCATCTGCACGTTAGTCCCCTTCTCCATCAACTGAGCCACTTTGGTGATCGACTACATTGGTCTTAATTTAAGTGTTACGTGTTAAAGAGTCACTTCGTTACATGTCATAACAGTTTTTAAAAGGTTAAATCTACCTCAATGTTACTTTACTCTCTAATATGCTGAATTGACATTTCCTGTGGTAAAACATAACTTATCAGCGCTGATTAGATACTTAAAGGTTAAAAAGTGTTTTCCTCTCTTTGTGACTGCTTTGATTAAAAATATAATCCTGTTATATATCCTACGTCTGCAAGTCTGAAACTTCAGTATCAGGAGAGGCTCATTGCTGAACATAAAACTATCATACCTGTTTTAAAACTCCTGAAATCCACCAGATGTTAAACTCTGAGGGACTTTTTTATAAGTCTTTCGGATGTAAATAACTCCCTCTGGTCGTTGTAAATTTCTGATAAGCCCGCACTGATTGTGTGTGTTTGGTTTTCAGCTGAGTTGATTATCAGTGTTGTGTTTGGTCGCTGTGTCTGTATCCCTCCGCCCTTCCTCCTCTGGACAGAGTCAACCCGCTGGGACTCTTTTTTCACTCTGAGGGGATTTCAGTAGTCAGGGGATGGAGGAGGGATGTGGGTGGAGAGGAAGTGTTTTGTTTCCACTGTAGGATAAAGTAACATATCACACAGTGGTATTTATAACTGTATGTGGGACCACCCATCAATTCTACATTTAACGTATTCAATTTTTCTTATTATTCAATAATTTCATGCTTATTTTCAAAGGTTAGAATGGACTTAACTTAAATTTAAGAGAGATGTTTTTTGTTTTTTTTTTCAAAAAATATATATAAGGAGTAAGTGGGTAACTATTTATCTAACTAGAATATCCGTCAATAAATATTTTCAAGGGACAAAAATTCAGATTTTGTTGCATACTTAGATGTGAATCTGCATGCACAGCAGTTAAAAGAGACATTAGCATTTAGTTGAAATTTCTTACTGGAAAAAATAGACCAAGGTGTTTCTTTAAAAGTTCCGACAATGTATTTTTAAACTATTGTCCCAGTAACAGTCAATAAATAAAAAGAGAGGAGGAAAGCAGAGGAAGTGAGCTCACCTGCCTCCATATGAGTCTACCTGATGACTCGGTGTCATATCAGAAACAGCCACAGACTGACAGGAAATAATCGGCTGTGAGACAATGAGACCGTACAGTTCATGAGGACGGAGGGAAGCGAGCCTGTCTGCACACTTCTATGACTGTAGGAAAAGACTTTATTCTATTTACAGCTACAGTGAGGAGACTTGATCTGGTTATGAAACAGGCTAAAAGTAAAACTGATTCCTCTTTACGACCTACAAAAGCAAACAAGCCAGCCAGCATAAACAGTCTTTTTTTTCAATGCATTTATTTTAAATGTCTGAGCAGGAGGTCTCATATAGGCTTTCTGACAACAACCTCATCGAACAGTTTCCACAACAAAAAGTCTGGATGTGTTATACATTTAAATAAAGAGACAGCAAGATTCAAAATAAAAATAAAAAAAAGAAAAACAAACAAACTCAACTTACCCCGCTGTGTCTGAAACCAGCTTAAATGAAATACATAAAAGTAATTGAGGCCAGGCGTCACAACAACAGCACCAAGGGGATAAAAGATGGAGAGACACAATGACTGTCTAGAGCAAAGTGGCTCAAACTTGAAGGGCCGTTTCCAGAGAGCGGCGAGGGTTGGCACAGGCTCACCTTAAAATCTGATTGGCCACTCCAGCTATCACCCAATAATCTTAAACTTTCGTAAGCCTGGTTGATGCCCCTGTGTCGGACTTAGGCTGTAGATACACTGTGGTGTCTGATGCTGTCGTGACAATCAGTCAGAGTGTCAACAACGGTCTACATTACTCTACCTAAACACCTAGACATCTGCAGAGTGATGTCTATCCTGGTTACATAGCCAGTGTCCAGTCCCGCTAATTTGTTTACAAGACACCATGACAACTGAATCTGGGAGTGACACGTTAAAGTCGAATTGATACTTGGTGCAGCAAATAATGCATAGAAGAAAGGATAAGAGAGGTTCTGCGTGGGTAAACAGGTAATGCAGACCTACGGCATAGACTATGGTGTAAGTCCAACACAGAAGTATAATCCTGGTTTCAGCTTTGTGCTCTGTCAGAGTCAGGCTTAGTATCAAAGTCCACCAATTTCGCTGAGCTGTAACAGGCTAGATTTCTAAGCATTTAGATAGGATACAATTTCATTGTATGGTAATTTAAATTTGAGAAAAGTACTGAGCAAATCTATTTTAAAGGACAGGTGAGGAATCAGTCCATCAAACATTTTAAGCAAACTTCTTCTACTTTCTCACTGGCAATACCGTAAACATCCCCATGCCATAATATTGCAACAATATCTGGCAATTTCCTTTTTTATTAAAATTATTTTCTCTATAAAATACAAGATGTGGTTGACAGAAATAAATGTCATCTGGTTATCCCTGTTGTTTTGTATTTAACCCTATCCTAATTTGCACCGTAACAGCAGCACATTAAATAAGCTTAAACTGATGCAAACTTCAACAGTCTGTCACTGTCACTCTTCCTTGAGAGATCCATCAACTCTGGCATCAAAAACCTTATTCTTTAGTGTTTTAGCAGAGGTCCACAGGATTACAGGAGTGTTGGTTTCTTCTATTTACCTTTATGAGGTCTCTGTGATTGTAGAGCTTCTTTAATTTCCCTGTTAATGCATACAAGATAAAACCTGAGGTGAGTGCAAGCATGAAGAAGAAGAGTTGAAGAGTCTCTCATGAGGTGAAAGATGGTTATCTGAGAACATGAGTACAGCAGATGAAAACACTCCTGATAATTTTCCCCAAAAAACACATCCTTCATCTCTGAGCTGCAGATTCAAACATCAAATTGTAAAAAAAAAGAAAAAGAAACAACATCCATAAGATAGGGTCCATGTAAACAAAAGCACTCCCTGCTGTGTCCACCTCCTTAGGCTCCAGAACCAGATCACCCCTCTGTTGATGCTTTTATACACTCTTTGTTTTCACATGACTGGAAAAATAAGTCACAGTTTACTGCATCAGAGGACTGAGCCTGGGTTTGTTTGGGCTTCTCCAGCCATGAAGACACAAACACAAGACAACAAGCTGTAATGTGATACAAAGACTGAGAGCCGCTGATCGTTTTCAAGCTGATTTACAGTAAATATATTCACATGCCTGTCACATGTACATATTTAAGCTAAAATATCAGGTATAAAAACACAAGCATAATGTTAAAAGAGCCATCTTAGATTTGATGGAAATATATCTCATAGAGATGTATGAAGTTATGCAGTTTGAAAGACCTGCATATTGACAAGGCAGTCTAATTTAAAAAGAAGCATACTACCGCAGTGCATTATGGGGGAACATGGGATACATATAAAGAACTTATAGCCTACGTTTTGCTTTTTAAAAACAGCCATGACAGCATGTTGAAGTGAATGACATTTTTTATCACTCAGCAATGACACCAGTCTGTAGGTGGGGTGTGTTAGACATGTGTTTTATCCACAAAGTCGATGTCTTGGAAGCAGGAAAAATAGGTAAGTGTATGGTAGTGAGTGACTCTGCATCTCCAAATTGGCAGCTCTTGTTGAGTGTTTCTAGTCTGCAGTGGTCAGTACCAACCAAAAGTGGTCCAAGAGGGGAACACCAGAGACCATGATAGGGTCATGGCTGGCTAAGGCTAAGGGGGTGAAGACTGGTGGTCCAATCTGAGCTCATTTTGATGACCTTTTAAGAAGGAGAAGTTCTCTGATGGCAGTGTTGCCAGATGAGAAATACAGAATTATCATACCAGAGACTCAAAATCATAGTGTTTTTGGGAAAATCATCGTACACCCGTCATAATCAAAATAACAATCTTACTGTTACATGATAGTCACATACAATTGCTCTGTTAAGTGTCCTGCAGGCACTTTGGATTTTGTGGTTTTTTTGTGGTCATTCATGGCCCCGCCCCACATCAGCAGCGTGATCAGCAGCTCCAACTCAGCTGTGTTACACTAATGTGTCCCCTTTAAACAAATAAACAGGTGGGAGCCAATGAACCAAATCATGAGACCTTGAGGCCACCTATATTTTGAAACAGTATTCATATCATAATAACTGACACGAGAATAAAGAATAATCTGACTTCACTTAATGAAACTCATTTTAGACACAAAAATCAACTTGTCCTCACACAAGCATTTGGCTCCCGTCCTCTTCAGCTGAGCTTATTTCTCTCAACTGACTTCCTGGCTAAGCATGATTGACAGCCAATCATGTTTGTTGTTCGCAGACAAACGTCACTCAATGACGATTGGATGAAAGGAAACATTACGTGGTAAAAGATGCCTGCAAAAGAGGCATGGTAAAAGACGTGGTAAAAGATTCTGTCATTGGCGTTAATGTTATTGTTGTTTCGGCAGATTGTCTGCTTTAGTTTTACCATATGGAAAAAATACCGGATCACAACATTCAGGGTAAGACTGAATATTAAAAGCAACAACTTGCAATTCAAGGACTTTTTGTACTACATTCTTCATCATTTTTCCTGAAAAAGAAGAAATATTTCCCTGAGTAGGTCTTACTTTTGTTTATCAAGCTGTGAGATTGACGGGCTGCATAATCATAGGAGTTTTCTGACCTGAGATCAGTCTAAACCATCGCCCCTGAGCTCTCTGCTGGGCTAATTACTCCTCATCACAGTTTCCTGCTCCGTGTCTCCCAGTGTTGCTGTTTCACTTCATATTTCTTCGAGGACTCCTTCCTGGGACGAGACCCAGCACCTCGCGTGACTTCCACCTCTGCGGGCCGCAGCCCATCGTGCATGACTGTCCGTCATCATTACTTTCTTGTAAAAACACCAAAGACGGGCCCGAGGAGGGGGTCGCAGAGGAGAGGCCTCCCTCCCCTTTGAGCGCTGCTTCACCTTTGACCTCTCACAGGAGGGAAGAGATAAACACAAGGGGGGAGAAGACTAAGCTTCAGTGACTTTTAATGACAGACTTGGTTTGGGTTAGAATAGCAACACTGTCGTCATGCAGAGACCAGATAAGACTCATCAGGCGAAGGAAGGGGAAGTTTGTTTTTCCCTGCATGCATCTGTGAGTGATATGAGTGTTTACTCTTACACATGTGGACAGAGTATTGAGGACGGCCATTTATAACCAGGCTATATCTTTTATTATATCTGCTGAGAGCAGTTCAGAGTTCTGAAAGTTATGAAAAGAGTAAATGTAGCCTCAGCAGTCCTGATTAAACTTTGAGCGTCACTGTCACAGAATCCTTCGTTTATTCTCTGAACCCCCAAAACAAAACTTTCCACCGTCATTAAAAACTTTGCATCAATTCAACGGTTGTTTTCCATGGGCTCCTATTCAGTCCCATCAATTAGGCCAATAAAAAACAAAGAACGATGACAGCAGCTAGCAGGCTTTTTTAGCTGGCGTGGATGTGAAAAGCGCAGTCATGCGGCTGAACACGTAATAAGCTTCCCCATTCTTCCCAAAGAAGTACCAACAGTTCAGCTGGACTCCACAAACCCCTGAAAAGGTTTTCCTCCTGTGAGACAAAAAAAACCTGACATGCACAGTGATTCGGGATTCAGAGGGAAAATGCCCTTTTAGTGTGAGAATGGAGGGGAGACGCCTTCACGGGCGGCTGACTACGCTTTGGCAAGGGCCTCTGCAACAGATCGAGGTACCTCAATGAGCGCTCAGTTAATCTGCAAGGTCATTAGGATACCCTAAACTCTCATTAGCATCATTCTCATGAACTTACATGGAGGGCAGTTGCTTTTTTAGCTCTCGGTGAAGAAAAGGAAAACGTAGGATTTGTGGGAAATATCAGGGTGAGAGTTGGGGGGGAGTTGTTGTGGGACAGTTTGACATTTGAAGTCAGCAGGGTCATTCAGTTGTAATGAGGCACTCGCGGTTCGACCAAAGTGAAAGAGTTTGCCCTGGTGCTCAACTCTGGCTGACTCATGGCCAAACCAAATGACAGTTTGGTCTGGTGTCACAACAACCAATCAGAGGGCAGCAGCTCGACTCATCTCTAATGAAAAGTAATTAACAGGACTGGTGTGTGTTTGTGTGTGTGTTCATGTGTGTGTGTGTTTGTATTGTGTGGATTTGAACATGTTAAATCATAATTTTAATTGAATAATGCCATCATGTCAAGCACACGCTGTGGTGTTGGACTTAAACACATGCGATCATAAAGTCATAACCCTCAACGTCCATCTTTGAGTCTTTTGTGATTTTTCTGACGTGTTGCCAGAGTTTTCTCAAATGATGTTTCAGTGTTTTTCTGAGGAATTAGATCAAAGTTTATACCCATTTCTTCTGTCTGTAGGCTGCATAAAAAAAACATATCTTACTTTATATTGTGTATTTTTGAGAGTACTGTGTTGAACCCCAAATTCTCCTTTTAGGTGTAACCTGTCCGAGGTGTAAAGTATTTTCCCCTAATTTTTTCAACTGGTCTCCATGTATTTCAAGAATACTCAAAATGTCTTGTTACCCGTTGTTGTATGTCGAACAGCCAATGGTTACACAGATTGGTCCCTACGTCAGATGGCATCCTGGGGTGAAGACTATTGTGTGCTGTGAATGCAAAGTATCAGATGTTCAAGCTTTCTTGGTTGAGAACACAAGCATAATTTTTCTTTTGTCCACCGCCAAAACTAACAGTTTTGATCTTATAATGCAGGGAACTGGTGATGGAAAAATTAAACTAAGACTAGAGACAGGGTAATATAGAAAGAGTATTGATGCAAAACAAAGCAATACTGAAGTTACTTTACCCTTTAACTAATTATTTTACTGTAACCCATTTAGTAATTCAGCTACACTTTTGCAGAAATAACTAGTGATTGTGATTCATTTTTAGCATTTTAGTATTTTGTGTTTGTTATTTTATTTTAATTTTTTTCAAGTAAAGCATAAGTACATTTGTGTCTTTTTACATTGACTAACAGCCGACTGATGTTCTGTCTTACCATAAAGCATTTAGGTTGAGTCAATTAGATTTTATGTATTTTTAAAATCCTGTGGGAGGCAGTAATGCACACTTATTAATGTAAAAGGTGATGGCGAAGAAGAAGAGACTGAACGCTCTAGATCGTGCACTCAACCAAGTAGCAGCAAAGTTTCGTTTCCCTGAATTTACCAGAGCGATTCTGGACAACAGCATTGGCAGTTGGCATTTGCTCTCTGGCCATATTATCTTCAAAGGGAGTTCAGTCATATCATAACAGTACTTGTATACATCCCACTCAAAGCAACGGCTGAAGTTCTGTGTGATGTTCTCCATGAAACAGTATAGAATACAGACTCTACAGACATTTTTTCAACAAAGTGTGACCTCTAAATTTACAATTTCGATCAAGTTTGTGGTTTCTAATAAATTGGACACAATAAGAAGAAAAAAGTCATACCATGGGTGTTTAAATTATGTATTTGCTTGGACAATGATATAATTTAATCCAATATACCATCTAATCTAATATAATGAAAAAAATCAGATTCAACATTTACACTTTTATATATAATGCACAACAGCAATGAAAATGAGACCGTTCAAATATATGTGAAAAGCGACTAAAAACTAACACATTTAAAATGTTTCTGCGTTAAATTTAGTGAAAAGTTTGTTATTTTAAGTCTGCACATCTTTACAGTGCACTTTGGTGCCCTGTATGCCTGCTAATAAGATGATGAAGCCTGACAGTCTTGGCTGCTCTCAAATGTTTACAATAACTCCACATGCACATCATAATCAGCCTGTAAAGTCTGATTACATCTCAGTGTGTTAGCAGTACTCCTCTGTTTCCCCCCCTGACAGGCACAGAGGCAGAGCTGTGTTTAGTGAAGTTGTCAGCGGCTTTCCCCTCAGTTGTCACCCCTGTGATGAAGCACATGTGCGTGACTGCTCTGCACCTTTGGAATAGCCTTGGGCAGCCCCCTCTGTTCCTCTGTTTCCCCCTGCCAGTTCACAGCATTGATTCAGAGTTAGATAAGCCCCGTAAGAGCTGTAAGAGGTGTGCAGCTCCTTTCCTCTAATTACAGACATAAATCACAGTAATGACCCGTTTCATTTGTCATTTCTGCTTGCAAATGACGTAACTTCCTCATGTCGCTTCCTTTGATTGGATCTGTACAAAGCTATGCTCTGAATGTGAGATATGCTGCAGGAATCAGATGTGATTGCTGCCCTGTTGGGCTGGAACTTCACCGTCTAACTGTAACTTAACAGCGGGAGCCAATCATCACCTGCACACACCTTCCCGAGCCCATCCCTGACCTCCCTGCTCGCTCACACGCAATGAGCAATGGAGCTGTCAGTCAAGCAGGAAGGGAAACTGGTGTTGAAACTGAACTTGCTTGAAGCGAAGGAGCTGAGGGGGCCCCGGCAGAGGCCACTGTGAGGGCCTGTCTGTTATCTGTGGCTACAGTCACCTTAGTGCACCTCAGAGGGGATTACCTGAGGGGCTTAAACACAAACAAAAACACAAACAGGAGGGGATGAGGGGTTATCTTTGGGAGGCTTACTCAGAGGTGAGCTGATGTTTGTTTTAACCTAATGATAGACCAAAAAGACCCCCCTGATCTACTGCTGCAGTTAAGAACAGCTTTTAAAGCTACTGTGAGGAGTTTTTGAGAGGTTGCGAATTGTACTGAAATGAACAGTGATGTATCTCTGTGATGTACAAAAACAAATTAGGCCACCCACTGAGAATTTTTGGGTCTAAAAGAGGTCTAATAGACGTCTAAATGTAGCCTAGACCACTGGTCTATAATCAGGCTACCACAGGTCAAAAATTTTTTTTAGACGTCTTAATTTTGACCAAGTTTAGACAAGCCAGCTAACAAAGGTCTAACTGCATATTGCTCAACGACTATCATAATTATTTTAAGTACTTGGAGATCAGTTATGCAACTAACAGTTGCCTTTTTAAATGAATAGTAATTGAATAATGGGTTAAAGTGCAACGTCTAAATTCAGTCTAAAAATATACAGAATCTAGATGGTTGAAATTAGGTCCAAAAAAACCCAAAACAAAACAAAAAACTAGACGTCTAATAGCCGTCTATTGCTCAGTGGGTATTGATTACAAAACTGACCATTTCTGTATGTTTGAAATGTGGCAAAATTCCTCTGCCAAGACTCCTATGTTTCCTTTTCCACTGCAAATATGCAAAGTGATTAATACATTTCACAGTAAAAAGACAGGAGCAGATTTTTGCCAATTAACACCTCTCATGTTAGGAAGAGACACAAAATGACATTATGAAAAGAAGTGGTGGCAGCAAAACAATGAAAATATGCAAAGATGTCATCCTTTGCCAAGACTCCCACGTTAAGAAGCTAAATTTCCCAACAAAAATAAACACCTTTATATCTCCTCAAAAATATAAATGTTGTCAATTTAGATAAAATGACATTCTGAAAAGAAGTGGTGGCAGCAAAACAATGAAAATATGCAAAGATGTCATCCACAAACATATCAAAATCAAGCTAACACAGTGTTGGGTTGTAGATTTATTTATTTGCTCATCTTACTGAAAAAAGGTGAATAGTTGAAATCACAAGTGCAGGTGATGCACAAACCCAAAGAGCACTCAACTTTAGACTGTATATAGAATGGAAGTCATCTGCCTCCTCACTGGGTAAAGCTTCCGTGAGAACAGCACCCCCTGGTGACGGGCTGCAGTAAAGTTCAAAAATCCCGTCTCCTCCAGCAATCGCAATGGAGTCGTGAACAAACTTTAGAAATTAATAACACAGAATGTACATTTTTTATAGTTATTAGGGGTTCATGGTTTTTATGATTGACACTTATAACAGCACATGGGCGTACAAAGATTGAATACCTCAGCTGGGAGTTGCGCTGTTTGAGCAGAGCGTCATCACAGTGACTCTCTAGCCAAATGCGTACAATGCTCCTTTGCAAGTGGTGGTATCAGGAAGTGGAGAAAATCCCGGAAATACCAAGAGCAATTTGGCTTCAAATTCGTATAATGACAGAAGGTTGAACCAACTTGTCGATAGTATATACAATCTTAGGGCTCAACCCTGAACCTCAGTAAAAAAGCAGAGATAAAATTAAATTTAAAGCTCCCCTGAGAAACTTTTCATTTGTGTCAGTTTTGGTGCCCCCTGTGGGTGAAACACTCTTTGTGAATCTTGTCTGCCACATACTCTAAGACTCTTTTGACAGAAATGACTTTTCTTGCTGACTTTTAACCCTGAAAATTTCATTGTGAATTTTATATTTGGTAATATGCTCCTCACACTGGATTCAAAGATTGGAGATGATTTTAAAATGAAAATAAAAGTTTTAAAAATGTAACAAAAAAAGCTGTATATAAATCAAAATCAATATGTTTCGCTTTGAAGGTACAAGTATTGAAAACGTAAACTAGAGCAAAAAAACACACTTTGTTGAAAACATAGCAAGCATAACAAAAGCAGCAAAATGTATGATTCAGCATTACTACTAATTATAATTTGTTTGACGGTAAAGCAATTAGCTCTTTATTTTTTTTTAATTTGAAATAAAAGAAAACCAAATGATCTTCAGAGAAAGTACACCCCAAAATAACACAAAATAAAAAAGCAATACACTGCTGGTAGGTTCAAGAGGGGCAGATGAAAGCAAAAGCTCCTTTAGCCCAGTTTCAAATATATGTAAATTTATCAATGTCTGAACACAAACAATAAAAACAACAAAAAATTTACACCCATAAGCATTTTAATTTACTGTTTATGCTCCTACATTTTCTATTTTTTCATTAATAACAGTTTATATCTGCATGAACAGTGTTACACAAGATCAATTTTGCTCCACAAATACACCTGCTTTTCAGATATGTGTCAAGTGGAAATCCCCGCTCTGTACCCACAAACACCTTTAAATTTTATATATGCTTCTCTGGTGGTGGGCAGACTTTGTTTTGTGTCTTTTTCTTAATATTTGAGACTCGTCTTTGAATTTGTGAGATGAGGCTCCACTCACACAGAGTTGTTGTTGAATAATAAAGAAATGTGCTGAATGACTGAACTTTAAAGGAGGGATAAAAAGCTGTTGTGGACTAAACTGTGGAGTGAATTCATCACCGCCAGTCGAGCACAAAGTATGTGCTCTCTTTACAAAACAGACTTCACCTTCATTAATGAGCAACAAAAAGTCAGTCCCATGACCAGCAGAGGTTCGGGATCACTAGTTCAACAAGACACACACGCACACACGCACGCACACACACACACACACACACACACACACACACACACACACACACACACACACACACACACACAGGCTGAAACACAAAGGAGACAGAGGGGCAGTGTGTGTGGATCACATAACTGGGTGAGCTGTGAAACCAGAACATTTATTACCAGCTAAAAACAACACAAACACTAGAGAGGTGGAGAGAGAGTGAATAATCAGTTGGAGCTAGATGAGCGAGGAGTGTTGACCAGACACCTACAGAGAGTGGTGAACATTTCCAGGGCAAAAGACTTCAGTAACCTCTGTCCTTTTTTGTGTTTGTGTATGATGTGAAAATTTAAAACTTATAACAGATATAGTACAGTGTCATTAAAAACTTTTATATAAATCTGTGCAGTTATTCAGTGAATTTATTTAAACTGTGATATTTTAGTGTGTCTGTTTGATGATTCATCTGTGCGTATGTATTCAAGTATTCTTTGTTGCTTTATTTTCATTTCTATCTTTATCTAACCATGGTCACATCAATGGAGGTTATAGACGAACATAATGTTTATAGTTTAAATTTTTCTTAAAAGTTGATTTAATTGTTTTTTAGTTCAATTTGTATTTGTCATGTGATTACTGTGTTCTACTTTTGCTCTTGAACTTAATTTTGCTCAGCAGGTATCAATAAAAATATCCTTTCAAAATAAATCTTTCTTATCTTTGGTTAAAAATAGTACACTTTTTTATTTATAGTGAAAGTTGTAAAGCCCTTTATAGGGGCAGCAAAGTCAAACGGTCAGTTTATGGAAATGTAAAAGTCAAGGCAAGAATTATAAAAAAAACACACAGACATTAAAAGACACAAAGCAAGTAAAACATGTTTTAAAAACTCACAATAAAGGAACATTTATAATTTGAGTATAATTGGGACAGGCCGGTCAATAAAAACAGTTTTTAAAACAAAAGAGATCCCAGACTCAGTGGACCTGATCTCCTCGAGCAGAGCATTGTGGACCCCCTGACCCCTCGCAGCACCATGTTGATTATTTAACGTTTTACCTCAATATTCACAATCCTCTTATGATAAAACATGCTAGCTATCAAAAAACCATGTGGGATGAATAATTGGTTATATTGATACCAGTTTAGGATAACTTTATCAGATTTTCTTCAGTATAAATCTGATCAGTTATGAAACAAAAGGACAGGACTTAGAGTGAGGGGGGGGGGGGGGGTCCTCTGGGGGTCTGGTCTTATATCTGCTCTCATAAAGAGGTCTGGGGTTAGTTTGGCTTTACCTTCAAGGATCACTCTGTCAGCCACGGAGTCCTGACTCAGTAAGTGTCTGTCTGATTTACCTTTACTTCAATCTGATTCATCATTTTGAACACAGCTCTTTTCTCCTTTTATCATTTCTGGTGGTTGATTCAAGTTTTTATTTTAACATAAAGTTTTAACACAATGTTCAGCATCAATTCCATCTGAACCCTAAAAAAAATGAACACTCAAAACAGAATTCTTTAGGATATTTCATTTTTTATAATAAAAGATAGTTTCTAGATTTTATAAAATGTTATTTATAGGGCCTGCTGCTGACATTTTCTTGGCAAGGACAACCACGAAGCTATTTTCAATTATTATCTTTTTAAAAATAAATTAATAAATAATTTAACATCAGGACTGCTTAAATGATATTTTAAAAGAAATGACTGTATAATTTCATTTTTTTTAAATTCTTCACTAGATCTAATGAAAAGAAAAAGGGCTTCAGTAAATTGAGAACCTCAATATGAGAAAATGAAATATATAACCATTTAACTAATATACTTTATTATAAAAGAATATACGGGAATAAATATTTGCTCATTGCATGTTTTTATTTTACCACCATGTTCTACACATTTTACCATTTTAATCACGTTTTTGCCAAAATCTGTTTTTTCTTTCTATTTGCTCTGATTTTTTTATGGATTTCTTCAGATCAAGTCGACTATTTTCATGTGTCTTATTTATCCCAAGTGTTTTACTGCTTAAAATGCTTTTGAATTACCCGATTTGGGTAGGTTTACCTGTTTTAAATTGTTTTTCTTCTTGCTCGTTTATACGTGTTTATCTTACAAAATTTTCAGTCTCTCTTATTTTTCCATAACCGCAAACGACTTAAGAGATTAACAATGAATACCAGCATTTAGGCTTTTCGTGATTATCATAAAAGGGACACAAAATGTATGTTTCCCCAAGATATAATCACGGAAATCCCCCTTTTCTAAAGAGCAATAATATTTCTTTCTTCTCCTTTTTTGATACGATAAATAAGTAGGTAATTTTTACTCTTGAATAAGCTTTTTAAGGCAGAGATATCGGGTCAGATTGTGTTATCAGAGCAGCAGAGGGTCAGAGGACATCAGCGGGTCTGTCTGAGCCGCTGTCCGCGGTGCTGAACCACGATCCCCGCCTGGCATCCAGACCAGAGCCGGCTGAGTGGAGGGGCCCGAGCAGAGGGCAGCAGGAGGACAGATATCAACAGAAAACATGCGCGTCCACACACACGCACACACACACACGCCCGGGTAGAGGACTGAACGTTGATAAGCACTGTCCTAATAATGAAGCCTGTGGGGACCCAGGAGTCTAACTCTGGAGGTCCTGAGCAGAGCAGACGGGACAGAATAATCATAACTGAGTCGAGACTAACGATATAACACAGGGAATCATCCACCTGCTCCGATCGGCTTCACTGCGCATGCCCAGACTGCCTTTCTGTACATTTTCTCAACACTTTACAGGCACAGCGGATGCAGCGCAGTGCAGCAGATCTGGTGGTTTGATTTCATTAAATGAGGGGACCTTAATGAGTCAGAAGACGGGGTCCGCCTCCTCCTGGCGGCTCGATGAGAAAACGCAGTCTCAATACTTTCAATAAAACTAACTCAAGACTGTGGAATGAAAGAAAACACCGTGCACAGGTCATGCGGACTGTGACGCTTATCGTCCCCTCTTTTGGGTTTCTGCAGAGAAAATGTGCAGCTTTGAGTTTGCAACACGACAACTTGCACATGTGTAGACTCAGTTACAGAGTGACAAAGCGAGCCACTGAAACTACTTGATAATTTACAACACCGAAAATATGAATCAGGAGGTGTTTTTCTGGCTGAATTGCGGTGCGTAAAGTGCCATCGACATACGCCATGCGCACTTGAGTTGACAGCTGAGTTTTATCATTCATTTTCAGAACTTTGAAAAGTGGTGGCATGTGTGGATTTTTACATGAACCCCTCGGGCTATGAATGCGATTTTACGAGCACAGAGAGACACGTATTTCCTTTCTTCAACATCTTCATACATCAGTGTGGTTTTTTTCCCTGAATGTAACGTGCGTTTTATTGATTTTTATACCGGATTAGAATATGCAAAAAAAGGTACTGCAAAGACCCTTTAAAGGGCCATTAAACATTGAGCTGCAGAAGCATAAACATGCAGGAAAAAGTAGAGTTAGTCCTGTTAAAAGTCGTTAAATATTTGCATTAGCTGGAGTGGGTTAGATCTGTCAGTATAAGACCGTTTGCATCATCTCGCCATGTTCATGGTTAACAAAGAAAATCCCAACACTTGAGTTCACTTTCTTCAGCTTTGCACAGCTGCAGGCGCTGAGTTTACGCGTCCAACAATCCGCCTGTTGCCTGTGAGTAAGTACACTAAAGGAGGGGGAGGAAGGGGGGGATGATGGTGGAAGGAAGGGAGGGAGGGTGGGGTGGGTGGGGTGACACCCTTTGCTACAAACCTGCCCACAGTATCAGAGCTCAAACCGCCGCTGACGGGCCGGCAGGGATGCTGCTGCTGCTGCTGCTGAGTGGGGAGGATATATGAGCCAAGTCGGTGCTGTGGAGTTTTAGAGCTCGCGCAGGCTGTGGACAGAGTTCACTCACACAAACACACACAGACACTCAGTCACTTAACAGGCCGCCGGTTTTGTGAATGAATGTATGCACCAGGCTGCTCTCTTCATGCAGGAACTAGAAGATATCTTAATAACTCAAGATTTCTCTGGCTGAAAATGTAGTTCATCAGAAAGTGGAGCAACTCTGAACTCTGGGGATAAATCGAAGAGGTTTCTGTTTTTTTTCCATGAACCGAGGAGGACAGCAGGTATTTAATGACTCCTGAATTTACTTTCAACTTTTAACTCTACACACCTGTTGGTCTTTTATTCTCAAGTTTGTAAATTATGGCTCTTTAACTCTGGTTGCCTCCCTCCCCCTGCAGTATCCCCATCATGGTTGTGACTCTGGAGGGGGTAAACGCAGCGACTCCTCAAGCTCTGCTGCTGGCATGTGTGACTCTATTTTTCTCCCTCCACCTGTGGCGGTGGCTCCGGCGCTCGAGCCGCCCCCCGCCTGGCCCCTTTGCCTGGCCGGTCATCGGGAACGCTGCGCAACTTGGCAATGCACCGCACGTATATTTTACGCGCATGACGCAGAAATACGGGAATATCTTCCGGATTAAACTCGGTTGCCGGACCGTGGTGGTTCTGAACGGGGAATCTATAAAGCAGGCGCTGGTCAAGCAGGGGACCGACTTCTCCGGCAGACCGGACTTCACCTCCTTTCAGTACATCTCCGGAGGGAACAGCCTCGCCTTTGGCACCAGCACGGACTGGTGGAAGATGCACCGCAAAATTGCGCAGTCCACAGTCCGCATGTTCTCCACGGGGAACCCACATACTAAGAAGACTTTTGAGCGCCATGTCCTCGGAGAGGTCAGGGAGCTGCTGCAGCTGTTTGTGGGGAAGACGCACGAGCAGCGGTTCTTCCAGCCTCAGGCATACCTGGTGGTGTCCACAGCCAATATCATGAGCGCAGTGTGCTTCGGGAAGAGATACTCTTATGAGGACGAGGAGTTTCGGCAGGTGGTGGGAAGAAACGACCAGTTCACAAAGACAGTGGGTGCAGGGAGTATAGTGGACGTGATGCCCTGGCTGCAGTACTTCCCAAACCCCATCAAAACCATCTTTGACAACTTCAAGAGGCTCAACTTAGAATTCAGCACGTTCATCCGAGATAAAGTGGTCGAACACAGAAAGACTATCGAGTCCAGCAGCATCAGGGACATGACGGACGCTTTTATTGTGGCGCTGGACCAACTGAGAGACAAGAATGGACTCTCATCAGGGAAGGACTACGTGCCCCCCACTGTGGGGGACATATTTGGAGCGAGTCAAGACACTCTGTCTACGGCACTGCAGTGGATCGTCCTCATAATGGTCAAGTAAGAGAATATTTTGCTTTTCATTATTCAGAAATCATGTTTTCACAATTTTCAAAACGAGTATAAACCACTGATTTTTGTGTCCATTTTTGTGCGACAGAAAGCAAAGCCTTTAAATCATAGAGGGAAACAGCAGCAGCAGACAATAAATCAGTGCTGCTCCTCATCCTGTTGTAAAACCTGAATACACTTGAGGAAGTTCAGTAGCATTTATGTTATGTAACAGAAAAGGGTGGGGGGAGGGGAGGAGGAGAAGGGGATGGATTGAGACTCAGACAGGTAAACTGGCTGCAAGAAACAAAGAGCTGAAACTAAACACCAGTGAAAGTGAAGAGCCCACTCAGCACTTTGCTGAAAAGAGAGAACCGTTCACTTCGCTACCTTTAAATCAGAGCTGTTTATTTAGCTGCTGTCAGTGATACATCCTTAATATTTATATAACTGTTTATGTACTTCTCTCAGGACGGCTGTCTTTGTTTTGATTCAGTCTTTTAAAGCAGAGCAGATGGAAGCAAAACCTTTGAGCCAATAAATCAAAATGAAGTAACTTTATGATCATAATAGTGGTGACAATAAAAATATGATCTGCAAACCTGAGCATTTTGATTATATATTCAAAAGTTTAAAGAACTTTTGTTTAAAAATTGAAGAGTTTTATTTGCTTGTCAATAAATTTTGCTTTGGTAAAAAAAAATGATTTGATTGAGAATTTTGAGCAAAATTGAAAGTTTTGATTCAACATCAAATGTTTTGTTTACAAAACTTAAAAGTTTTGTTTAAAAGTCCAGAAAAACTTATGTGGAAAGAACATTTTTGTTGAAACTATAAAGTTAGTTGCAAAATCAAAGCTTGTAATAAACCCCAAAGATTTGCTCATGATCCACTTTCGAAAAAAATCACATTTTCCATATATTTCTTAATGGATTTATTTGCTGGCAAAACTGACATTTTAAATGTAAAGCCAGGAGTATTTCTCATGGATTTAAAGTCCTGGAAAGGGTTTCGTTGGTTCAGGTTTGCCTTATACTGATCTACCTACACCAAAATCAGCTCAAAGCAACAGAAAAACCAAAAGTTTGCAAAGAAACAAGTTTAAATTAGCAATCAAAGACAGATTTGCAAGGATAAATGTCCTTACTTTCCATTGCATTGTTTGAAAATTTGCTAACATGTATAATTTGTAACTTCAAGTGCATTATGTTTGGCTTTTAACTCATCTAGACTCACTGGTGTTACTGAGACAAAAGTGATTTGCATCATGTCTGTGAGTAAAACAATGGTTTGTTTTACTCATAACAGCATAACGATAGATATGTTTTTGATGTGACTGCAGTGGGAACGCTCAGGTCGTGTTCATGCGACCTAGACGTCATCAATATGCGACAAACGTCAAACACAAACAGGCGCGGATAGCAATTTATGCTTTGTGTGCATGCATTTCACTTAGCGCATGCATTCCGTTCACATTAGATGCCGCATTCGTTCATTCATTGTAACGTGAACGACCGCACCAAAAGATGGGATTTAACAAAAAATCTGAATTATGCATCATAACCTGCAGTGTGAATGTAGACAAAGAGTCATTTATTGTGTTACCGAGTGAGTGGAAGTTTTTACTTTAACACATTTCCTCCCATGGTTGCAGGTATCCTGAGGTGCAGGCACGTCTCCAGCAGGAGGTGGACAGGGTGGTGGATCGTAGCCGGCTGCCCTCAGTGGAGGACCAGGTGCACCTGCCTTACATCATGGCCTTCATCTATGAGGTGATGCGCTTCACCAGCTTTGTGCCACTCACCATCCCCCACTCCACCACCACCGACACCTTCATCATGGGCTACATGATACCAAAGAACACAGTGGTCTTCATCAATCAGTGGTCCATCAACCATGATCCAGCCATATGGTCCCAGCCAGACACCTTTGACCCAGAGCGGTTCCTGGACCAGAATGGACGGCTGAACAAGGATAAGACCAGCAGTGTGCTAATCTTCTCGCTGGGGAAGAGGCGCTGCATTGGTGAGGATTTGTCCAAGATGCAGCTGTTTCTCTTCACCACACTGCTCGCCCACCAGTGCCACATCACCACAGATCCAGCCAGTCTGCCCACACTGGACTACGAGTACGGTCTGACTCTAAAACCTAATCCCTACTGCATCGCAGTGTCTCTGCGGGAGGATATGAAGCTGCTGGATTTGGCAGCCAAGCAGGCTAAGGAGGCCTCATAGACAGAACATCAAGCGATGATCAAGTGAAAACTCTTAACAAACCAATTAAATGAAGGCTGAAACACAGAAAGACTTAGAGCTCACATTTGTGGACTGAAAACGATATTTATAAACTGAAACCTCAGGCTCCATCCTCAACACTGATTACTGACTCCTTCTTAAGTGTTCTGGTGCCAGCAGGAAACAGATGTAGTATGAGGACACTTTTATAACCTCACTATGCATCAAACAGAAAAGGCGTAAAACAGAAACATTCAACACTGTGAAAAATTAAAAGCCTAAACCATCAGCAGAGCTTTAAAGCTCCTGAGGAGTTTTTGGTAGATCATAAATACTGATGCCCCTTTATGACCTAAAAACAAGCAAACAGGACTGTAAGCATTAGTCTTGATCACACCTTCAAAGTTATTTGTGTGCCATTAAAAGCACACTTAATAACCACATTTTTTTAGCAGTTTTCTATGAGTGATTTTTTACAACAGCTCAAAGACAGCAAGATGAGATTTCTTTGTTAAAACACAGTTTGTATAGGTATGGGATAAAACCAGCAGATAGAAAAAGTTACACTTTGAGGTACCAAACCCGACACTCAAACTTAAAGATCCTCACAGGAGCTTAAAAAGAGTAAATGTATATTAACTTCAAACCAAAAGTGATGCTTGCAGCTCAAAAATCTTTATTTCCAATAGTTTGGTTTTGAAGCCAAAGTTTTGCGTGTTTGCACAAGCTCAGTCTTGTGGGCGGGGCCTATGCTCAAAGGGGTAACTCCATTGGCAGCCTTGTTTGCAACAGAGGCAACAGTTTGGATTTAAAATTTTTGGCTTGCAAAATGAAGATATATATGTGTATAAAGTGCAAACAAAACAGTGAACTATAAACAAAAATATCATTGTGAATATTGTCATATCTGAAAAGCTGAACTGTTCCACTTGCAAAACTACTTTTGAGTTGGCAAACTAAACTCTTGAATCTTCAACCCAATATTGAATTCAATGTTGATAATTTACTCATATATCCTGTTTGAAAAAAAAAAAGTTTTAATATTGTTATGTTGACAGCAGTGTGTTAAAGTTTTGGCGTGCCCTCTTTTCTGTTAGGTTGCATTGTAAAGATGCAAAAGTGACCTCATACTGCTCCATCTGTTCCACACAGCCAGTCGTTCACCTGGGCTCAATCTGACTCTCCTCATCTTTAGACTGATCTAAGTGTAGCTCTGCAGACTGCTGCACATCACTGGAGATATACTGTAATGACAGCTGCTCTAATCAGCTCTGGTGACTGTAGTGTGATTGCCTCAGCTGCAAGATTTGATAAAAAAACTATTCTGATGTTTTAACAACAGAGTGTTGCTGATCTTTTTGTATAAATGCTGGAAAAAAAAATCTATTTCAAACCCATCAACACACTGAACTTGTTGTACGTGCAGGTGAAAAACTGGAGTCACAATGGTTGCAGGGTTTCTGCACAATCCGGCCAATAAGCTAACAGAGTGCATCAGCCCCTGATGTTCAGTACTAATGTGTAGTTTTTATATAAAGTATAAAAGTGTAGTTACTCAGGAATAAAAGTGATGCCAAATACTACTCTTGCTTTTAAGAATCCCCTGATATAATCTGAAAGTTACTGACGGCTCTGTTTGAAAGGAGCGTACACCGAACAGACCTGCTGCCTGTCTGTCTGTGACCTGCTGTCCAGATGTTAGATCAGTGTTACTCACTCCTTTATTTCTCTGTTTGAATGTTGTAGTAAGCTGCTGACGTTAACTTCCATGCCAGTAACCCAGTGATTTCTTCTTCATGTTGTTTTATTTACAGGAATATTCATGCTGTTGTTGTTTTTATAAAGGTGCCTGACAGTTGTCTCAGCATGGGAGACTGATGCACTGACTGTGAAGGTTTGGATCTGAGTGTTTGTTGGCTCTCTGCTAAAGCACACTTGAATAACCAGATTCAGGTTAATCTTTGAAATAGGAGGTGAATTCAATACAAACTGATATTGCCAACTAGGACACATTCCTGGATCAACATAATGCTCCCACGCTGCTTTTGAATACCTCTGAGTTAGGCTATACTTTCCTGTTTGAAACTAAGACCAAATCTTTGAGGTTGTGCGACTTTAAAGGCACTGTGAGGAGTTTTGTGTTGATTTTGATGATTAAAATTGTAAGCATGTTTCCAAGATAAAGACCTCATTTCCCATAAGCACCATCAAAGACTTTTCTTGCCAAATTGTGCATTATGCATCTTCTTTTTAATACTTTTTGTACGTTTTACAGGATGCAGAGTGATGAGGGGATGATTTATAGACACAAAAAAGGACTCTACCATGACAACCAATCAACATGATAAGTGTTTATTCCTGGTAAAGCTCCTGTGAGGAACCTTCTGTTTGTGTTGGATTTGGAGCCCCCTGTGGACAAATGGATAACTTTTTATTGTTGCTGATTTCATCTCATCTTTGAAAGTGACGTTCAGTGGCAAAAAGCCAAGACTAAAACTAGGACTAGATGTACTGCTTTAATGGTAAGCATTGCGTACACTACAGGATAATAGTGGGGATTTTGGGCCTGATTGTTGGGTGGTTTCAGTGATTATTTTGTCAAATTATCATGGGTGTGAGGTGTGTTAGGGGATTTTTTTCTGCGCTCAGATCTGTCTGATCTGTGCAGGAGAGTATCTTAGCTAACCTGACATGAAATCCTTAATATCAGACAAGGTCAATATTCATGTTTTGAACTCCTTAGGTGAGGGGAACTCTTGAATAAACACATGGAAGAACTCGAGAGCCAATCATGACACAAGCTAAGAGAAGAAGAAAGCAACTATTGGACCAATGTGCTGATAAACTGCGACAATAAGAGTTTGTACACAAAGCATTTGGTAAAACACACTGATATCGAAATGAAACACAGAAGCGTTGGAAGTACCAGGAAGTGTATCAGCTGTGTTTGGTGTGCTGTGTTTATGAACTTAAACATTTTCAAAATCTCTAAGTGTGAGCCAGACTTCACCCGACAGAGCCCTGGTGTCATGAGTATGTGGATGGTTTAATTCTTTTACAATATCTGTAAAGAGCAGTGAAGCTTTCATATGCTGGCATTTTAAAAATCTTTTTCAGAGCAAAGCAACCATTCATTACACCACTATTCTCTTTGATTTGAAGCTGAAGCTTTAGTCTGTTTCATTATCAAAACAAACAAAGAAAAACCCCACAGGAGCTTTAACATCTGATGAAAAACTCCTCAGATCCAAACCTTCATAGTGTCTTTACCTCATCGCGCTTCTTATGTGGAGCTTCACTAACACAATTAAACAACTTCAAGCTTTGGACTTCACAAACTGAACCTGCAGGTGTGATGTCGCTCCGCTGAGTATTTTTGCTTGTCTGCACGCTGTTTGGATGATGATGTACAGAAACATAATAAATAAAGAGACACTTTAATTGTTCTTTCGTTTGATGCTGGTGTCCTCTTCTTTTACTTCTCCATGCTAGAGAAGGAATGACGAACACATTTTGAAGTTGTGCTGACACTTCACAATCGCGGGGTGAAGAAAGTCGGTAGATTTTCAAGACGGAGCGAGGTTATCTCTCTGTGTAAGTTTGTTTGAAGTGCTGTGAAGATCTGACAGCGGAGTGATGAGCCTTCATACAGTTTCTCTCTTTGCAGTGAGCTCCTGGCAGGTTGCCATGTCAGGTGGGAACAAAAGGGAAGTGTTTGGGAGATCCCTTTCCCCTGCACAGCGTTTTTATCTCACCCTACCAGAACATCCTGTCCCTGCAGCCAAGCAGCCTGCTTGCTCTCTGAGTGCGTGACAAATTCAGATAAAAACTACTGTAGATGATTACTGATACAGCCCTCCCCTCAGCTCCGCTCTCCCTACAAAATTAAGGCTGGAGACTAAATAGTGCCGGGGAAGTCATGGGTGGGAACGCTTCAATCTTTGGGATCAGAAGAGGAAGTTTGCACCTACATCTGGAATAATGAGCCGAACTGGGCTACACATAAGACTGAAAAAAGTGCGAAGAAACTGACACTGTCATGGTTTATACGTCCGACTCAGAGGGATAATGACTTGAATTATTACAGCAGACAATATCAGCCTTCAGGGGTTGTAGCTTTTGTTGTGTTACCCTTCTTAAATTACAGGAAGCTGCAGGAGGAAGAAAATATTCCTGTTTTATTCTACGAAATGCGACAGAAACAAGAACATCTGCTGATCAAGAGGCAGATGACAGGAAAAAGTAACGCCTTACACAGTTAAACATGTGCCTTGAATCATAAGAGGCCATGGTGGTACATGCTCAGTATCACATGCAGAAGTGGTAAAACTCATTGTATGTCTTTGCAGCTTATGCCTGTCAGGACTGCATTAACAGGATTATCATGAATGTCTCTATTGAAGCAGGGTGATGATAAAACATGTACACATACATGCTGCGAGTACACACAACAAGTTGTGTAACGGAGACATACCTGAGCTCATGCTCTGAGCTGAAGGACACACACACGGCTCTGCCTGAATGTAGGCTGATTGTACAGATGTTAACAGTGGAGGTCACTGACTGATAGGAGCGCAGGAATGAGGGAACAAAAGCGTTCAGATCTGAGCTGAATCTGAAGATTTATCAAGACCAAGTTTAGGACAGCTCAGGTCAAGAAAGTCCAGAAAACTAGGACTGAATTCAGATCAAGGCAAGAGAGACAGGCTTATGAAAAACCAATGAGTTACCTGCGAACATCTGAGTATCTCTGTACATATCACAGATTGTAAGAACAAATGCAAAAAAGGTGACGTCAGTGGTAAGACTACCGTTTTGTAACATCAGGTTTGGCGTTGTAGCCTTTTCTTGAGCCAAAACGGATCATGTTTGAAGAAAAGGGTGCAGATGACGCGGCCAGAAACCAAGTGGTGGCATCTAGCATCGAAAGGCAATGTGGAAATGGAAAATTACTGCAGTTTCCTGAGTGTCCACATGAGGCTAGCTGCAAAAGAGAAACAGTTCAATCAGGCCACATATTCACATATTTATCATTAAAGCAGAATTTACATTTGCATAATTTAATCTGCTGAAATTCAAGTCTATATGTTTATGCATTTTGCTGGCAGCCAAAATTATTCAAATATTTAATTATACATACTTTTTGTATATAAAAAAGTCCCTCCAATACCATGGTCCATGATGCTTCCATGGCAAAAAACTCTGATCACAGTAAACAGACAAAAGGAAACAGCTCGCAAACTTCAGGGCTCCAATATACCAGAAATATTTACCAGTGCAGTGACATTTTGAGCAGAGCTGTTCTTCAACCGACTGAAGACCTGAGGTGGTCTGGATATGCTTGTTTGTGCTTTTGTCCTTGCATTTTAGTTACCAGTTAAATAAATTTCAAAAAAGCAGCCCAGAGGTGATTGAATTTACCTTTGAGGATCAATAAAGTTCTTCTTATCCTATCTTGTGCTGGTCAACAAGTGAGGTTGGCAACTGCCAACTTTTTCCACTTTAAGTCCTAATGCTCATCTAACCTGCCTTTGACTGCAACTTGATACGTAAAGGACATACTTTTTATCTCGTCTAACTCAACATAAACACTAAAGATCAGAATAGACTGATACAAAGAAAAATTAGCTTTGCAAAAAGTCAAGAGATAATAAAAAGCCCCAAAGTTGGACTGTTTGAGGATCTAATTGTTTGGACTCCAGCAGATAGGGAGCCTGAAAGCTTTTGCGTTCTTATGCAACATGATGTCCTGTCTTTAGGCCAGCATGTACAGATTTCACGATTAGATGCAATCACATGCAGGGGCGAGCGAAATGATGCCTGTGCTTCAATTTAAAACATCTAAAACTCCCTTCATGTTAAAGAATAAACAGCGGCTTGCTGGATGTTCTGTCTCAGCCCGGGCTTTAGAGGGAGTACACAGGAGGATTATAAAATCTGTTTTCATGGCTGTATAAACAAACACCTGTGCTCATTTGGGAGGCTCCCGTTCGTAGTGGCTCTAGCATGGAAAGAAATGCCGAGACATGACTCGACTGGAGGGAAGTTGGCCTAAATCTGATTCAGTAACAAATTCACAAATGCTTCTGCACAAAGTGTACAGTGTGGGATACAGCACTCGACAGCCTCTGATAGTCATGCAGGAGCCTGCTTGTCAAATTTTTGCTGACGGAAATCAATATATTTTATAACAAAAATCTTTTAGCATTTTAATGGCAAGTTACAGCTTATGTAAGTAATTACAGAGGGTATTTTTTTATAAACAGCAATAAAACAAACGAGCACACAAGACAAATGACAAACTGTTGCACAGATTTAATTATACACTCCAGTACCATTCATCATTCAGTGCTCACCGCCTGCCAGATATTATACAGTATCATCTCTGTGTAGTGTTTCAGATGTGATATAAGTGTCACTTTATTTTGACTCACTTTGGCATTAGAAAAAAATCAAATACATTCGTTATGCTGGTAGAAAAATCTATAAAGTGATAAATAAGAACAGTTCCTCTTCTAGAGTTTACACAAATTAAATAAAATCAACTTAATCCAAAATAAATCTGAAGATTTAAATTAGCTAAAACCTCAAATTTTTTTTTGGTACAGTTTGCATTAACAAAACTGGGTGGGAGCCGCAACAATCAGGAATGCATAAAAATTCAAAACATATCAGTTTTACATCATTTGAGCTTGATGGTATCACGTTTCAGTGCTATGGTCTAACCTGGAATGCAATCATACAGTACGTGACCGTCACATAACTCCAAATGATGTACAGCTTCTGATAAACTCGACATAATTCCTCTGCAGAGCCCTTAGCCTATAATCTCTGTTACACAAAGAAAAGAGAAAGAAAAGAAAATGCTCTCAAATTTCTCCCTCAGCAACTTCACTCATATGCACATCCTTCTACACATCATGTTATTTGTTCTTTAATGACTTAAACATTTAGCTGTGAAATTTTCTTGTAAAAGATGGTCTCAATCTCTATGATTTTAACATTAATTTGACCTTGAATTGATCCTAAACTGAGCAAAAAAAAAATTAATTATTATATGTACAACCCTAATTCCAAAAAAGTGTGTAAAATATTTATAAAACTCGATTGTGATGGTTGGCAAATCATCTTAAACCCACTTTCAATTGAAAATAGAACAAAAAACACCTCATCAAATGTTTTAACTGTAAAATTTTGTGGTTTTATAAAAAAAAACAACAAAAAAAAACATATCCTAATTTCAAAATTAAAATCAGCAAAATTTTTACAAAGTTAGGGCATGGTTAGCGAAACACTAATAGATAAAACACAGAGAGGAACATAAGGTAAATTTTCAACGGATGAGTCACATGACTGAGTATTAAAATGACACACCAGAGAGGGTTTACTCTAAAGCAAAGTAAAGAGAAGAGTTTTACCACTCTGTGAGAGCCCGTGATAACAAATGGGTCAACAATCTCAGAGCAGGGCTGCATGACTCTGTAGTGGAAATCACTGCATGGGCTCAAAATCACTACTATAAAATCAAATATCCCAACATTTGATATGGTGTCTTTGCAGTACTTTGCATGAAATTTCTAATCATTTAAAAAGAACACCAAATAGTTTTTTTTTTTTTCCCAACATTTTACATAGCTGAACTTTTTTTGCGACTGGAGTTGTACTTTATTTTTTTAACAACATGGTTTTCGAGCTAATTTCTTCAAGAGTGTTAAAGGTCATCATAAAACATGTCTTAAAAATGACTCCTCAGAAATAAAACCAAGGCAGGGTAAAGACATCGCTCTGTGGTCACGGCATTCCAGGAACCTTGTTTGGGTGCACCATTGTCTGATGATATTTTGTTATTGCCTCTTGAATGCTTCGTTGGAGACGCAACAAAAAAACAGAGAAGAAAACAGGACAGAAGGAGAACAACAGAAAGTCCTCTCCCTTTTGAGTGACAAGTTATCAGGAAACCTGGTATCCTAGAGACAGGCTTGTGTTTACTACATGCTCCAGCAAACACATCAGTCAAGATATACAAACAGTATGTATCAAAAGAAAAGCTACTAAAAGCTACGATTAATCCCATTTTAGTTGTATTATTCTAGAGGACAGGAAAATTTAAGAGCTCTGATTTAACACAACCAGATAAAAAAAAGAAAAAAAAGTTTGTTTAAATTTAAAAACAGAATGACAAAAAGAAAAGTCTGATTTAAAAACCCAGAGGACGGTTCAGTCTGTGGTAGCTTTTGTCTCCATAGCTGACATGATGCCACAGCACACTTCCATCCACTCACAGAGTGAAATATGATGGCTTCTAAATAAACACTTAAAACACACACCCACACACACACTCACACACATACGTCGTCAGCAGCTAGTTGGAAGTACATCATCTGCCGCTGTGGTCACACTCCCAGAGACGGGTAGAGTAGGTCCAGCTCTTTTTGCGCCTCTTCATCCTGAGGAAATATATATATATATATATAAATATTTTAAAAAAGGTGAGAAAATGTTTGTTTGAGGTGTCAAATTTCTTGCTGCAATGAGATTACTTCATGTTCCGTATTTGAGAATGACAGTGAGGATGTCTAACCTCTTTGGAAACAGCTTTCACTGAACACGCAGCTTCACACATCTTCCTGGACCTCTCCCTCTGCCCAAGGTCTTTGTAGCACTGCCAAAGATATCAAAGAAACAAATAACAATCAAAGCTCTGTCTCTCCATCAGGACAGAGCACAGTGTGGTCCCATAAGTAACGGTACTTACTTTAGCCAGAAATACATAATTGAGTTTGGAATATCCTGGATGGAGCTCCTCAACCTGCATGAAAAAAAAAAAGTTTCTTTCTCAGCTTAAAGAGACAAAAAGTTAAAGGTGTTCAACAAAACTCTAAAATGAAGCTGTAATGGTTATGCTGGTTCACAGCAGCATCTTTATAAAAGCCGGAAACCAAAATCTGAACAGCCCACTTGTCAGTCAGGTACTGAGAACCACCTGCTAAAGGCCAAGGACATGGGTAATGACTGTTTGGAGGTCTGTGGACCTGTATAACCACTAGTTCTAGCTAAAGAGTCCTATAACCACTGTTTATAGCCTGGAGACCCTGGTAACTATTACTTACAAGCTAGGAGATCAGTACAAGACTGATCACAGGCACTGGGTCCAGTAAAAAGACTGTAAGAAAGCCATGAGATCTGTATAGAGCCTGGTCAGAGGAGCGGGACCAGTTTAATCACTCATCAGCGGACTGGTCCAGGGGACCTATGTAAAAGTTCAGTCAAGACTAAGGAACCTTTTAACTACAACTCTAATAACCCCAATTTATGAGCCTGATAACAAGATGACCCCAGCCCCCTTTAAAACAGACTGAACTGAATGAACTGGCCAGAA
The DNA here is from genome assembly GCA_962446985.1 of Xyrichtys novacula. Lineage (NCBI taxonomy): Eukaryota > Metazoa > Chordata > Actinopteri > Labriformes > Labridae > Xyrichtys > Xyrichtys novacula. Next base: position 14,959,034 of record OY660874.1, on the reverse strand, counting down.
ATTTGAGGAGCAGCATGAAGCAGGTTAGAGGTCTGTGGAGGTTTGAAATATATTAAATACACACTTTGTGGCTTTTTACCTCTGCTTTGCGAACCTCGAACCCAGGCCCAATGGTTTGTTGCTGCAGTTAAGTGTAATTCAATCTAATGTTGAAGTGTTTTTGAACATTAACTGTTAATTTAATGTTGTTTCAGTGTCCTGACTCCTGTTTCTCGCACACTGCCTGTGCCGTTTGATGTGTTGTGCTCCATGTATAGAAAAACTAGAGGCTGGAGGGATTTAGGGGTAAGCAGCTTGGGATCTGTATAGCCTCTGACAAGATACAAGGGAATCAGTCACCTGGAAAATGACTAGGGGGTCTGTAAAACCACTGGTTGGAGGCTTTAGTACCTGCTGGTGGAGACTGGTCCTGAAAATGACATTTTAGGCATTTGGTGGCCAGTTTGATGCAAAGGAGCATGTATAACCACTGGTTCGAGACCAATAAGCCAATAAGCCTTCAGGCTTTTAAATGCCAGGAAGTAGGCTGATGGTCATATGATGACCGGTGCTGAACTGGAGCTTCAGGAGTGTTTTATTTCTTATCTTGTGTCTCTTACTTGTGGATCTTGTTGTATTTTAACCATTGCTCTGTGGAACTTGACTGCTTATTGTACTTATTTAGCTATTTATTGCTGATCCTGCTGATCTGTTAGTACTGACAAGGGAATGTGGTTGTCTACTGGCTGCTATGAATGTCTTGCACTTGTCTGGTTTGTTTGTCTGCTGATTTGTATGTTTGGATGGATCAAACGGCAGGGTAACTGTGAACGGAACTGCCCTTAGGGGATAAATAAAGTTGTCCGAATCTAAATCTGAATCTGAGTAAAGCCCAGGTATGAGGCCAGGGACCTGTATATCTGATGGTTAGATGACCTGAGAGAACTGGTGACCTGTTTGAGGCTGGAGGACCTTTATAACCACTGATATTTAAGACTAAGAACTATTATAACTGCAGCTAAACCGCTTAAAGGAGGCTTAAAGACATGTCTAATGACTTGTTCGATGACAGGGACCTGTATAATCACTGCTTTGAAGACACACTAATCACCAGTGGTTACAGGCTGGTGACCAGTTTAACCCCACAGGATGTACTGGTTACAGCTCTACAGCCTCACAGTGGGCCATCCCCAGGTCACCAGCAACTTGTTGCAACAGGGACCTCTTATATCAAACTGATGGATGAGATACACAAGACACGAAGAAGAGGCGTGCAGAGGAATACTGGCCAGAAGCACATTTCATTCCTCTGCTATATAAACATCTGGGAACACAGATTAAGCCTCTTTAAATACAGAGCGCTTGTTCTTGGGAAACCGGGAATATGAGCGACATGTAGACCAACTGTGAATGAGCGCTAGGCAAACATGTTTCATTAACAAGGGCTTATTAATCAGAGTTCAAGTTTAGGAGTGGATAATAAAAACAAGAATAAGCTACATTTCTATTTCAACTGTTCGTGTGTCGCGTGGGCCGAGGAGAAGCGTGTTTAAGTGCTTGGTGGATCGTCAGCCTCTGAAACCAAAAGTCCCTAAGTCTCACCTCTATGTTCTCCAGGTGTGAAGGTGATAAAATATGCGGCATTTGAACTCATTCTTCACATCTACTTCAATCACTTGTTAACAGCAGCTTGAATACCTTTGATTTGTAAAACTTGCCGGGTCTCACACCTCCCTTTGATGGCAGGCTTTGATGGTACATTTTAATGTGGTGTGAAACCACTACAAACACTCTGGATTCAGACATTGACGACACTTGTAAAGAGCTAGGTTGTGTTTGGCATACATGAGGAATGTGTAAACACGGTGCTGTGAATGATGACTGAATCAAAGTACCTTGAGAAAGTTCTTCAGGGCGTCTTCGACTGTAGCACTAGGGGGCTCCCCGAATAAGGTAGCTGCCACTTTCCTCTCGATCCATGATAACTGAGCCACCTGCACAACATCAAAAACCTTTAGTCAAATCTCAAATATCAGGTTACTTCAAATCTGTTTGAAAAGCAGTTTAAACTGAGTAGAACGATTGCTGTCTGGACAAATGTTCAGCATGTACTGTATCTGTTTAAGGTTAGACATCCAGGACAACAACAGTCTGAGTCACATTGTCAGAGGATCATTGCTGTTCAGATGAAGGATTTAAGCTTTCTGAGGAAAAAATGGATGGTCCAGAAAGTCAAAGGAATTATAAATAATCAGACCACTCAGACCACTATCGTCTGAGCTTTCTTTCAGAGAAACCTCCCTACTTTGAGGAAAAACAACAGATATTCAAACTCTTTTGTTTCCTCTGCTACCAGGGTGCTGAACACTGAAAGCAGTCGTTGACTCACAGGCCTGACGATACACATTTGTATTTGATGAGGTGTCTTAGAACAGTTTTGTGACGATGAAGCTCCCCATCAAAGTTAAATTAAGTTGTTTGAGTTGATAACTCTAACCTTAACATTTGCATAAAGTTAGTGTGATCAGTGATAAATCTAAAGCTCCTCGTTGTCTCCTCTTTGTCAAGGAAAAAAAAAGGTCTCTGATGGAAATCTATCATCATCTTTTCTGGTGACTAAATGAACAGTTATTGTAAACTCCTAAGGGCAGAAGCTGAAGTCATAAAATAAGACTTTTAAAACAAAGCTGAAGTGAAATTATCAGCTGATGTGTCAACAAAGCCTGGCTTGAACTCCCACAGTGTATGTCTGACTTTAGTTTCTAACCTGTGACTCTGCAGTGAAAGTGAAAGCTACATTGTTTATATTGTTTACTTTAGACTTTACTGGTCAATTTTTTATAGTTATTTCTTTTTGTTTTTTTTAGTATTTTTATTATGTCCTGTTTTATCTTTTGTTAGATTGTTATTTTTCTTTCTCTCTTTCCTGGATTGTACGCATTGTATAATATAGTTACTTGTTTACTTTCTGTACACAAGTCAATGTTTACAACATTTGCCACATGTGTACCTGCAATGTACGATATTAAAAAATCCAATAAAATCTTAATCATAAAAAATAGACTTTACTGGTCCAGAAGTTTCTAGTTCAAGCTGTAATGTTGTCTTATGGTTTAGAGTCATGTGGAGTATACATGCAAGAGAATATCGATCCCCCCAACCGCATCATTTAGAAAGAAAGTCCGACTTTGAGGAGTTCAATAGTACAATTTCAGCCTGACTAATGTGCTTACATGTACTTTAAAAGTCCAGTTTAGTTACTGCGAGCTTTGGTTCTCTGGAGATTGGATTAAAAATCTCTGGTTTCATTGAGCTGTGACAGCTGACATCACATTGGATAACTTTGTATAAGCATGTAAATGTTACTCAAAAGACTCCTATGGTATCAAGAGACACAAAACAAAGCTTCCAGGATAAAGTTGAAGGTCAGCTGTCCAGGACTCTTCTCATTCACTGCTGGGTTGTCTTTTTGGTGGCAGCTCTACTACATTTACCTTTTTAATGACTATGAAGATCATGCCCGAGCACACTCTTGCGATGGAAAATGTACGCATGAAAAGGTTTTATTTTTTTTCCGACTGCATGTTAGGTGTTTAAAATAATTGATTTATGGGTATGGGCTCTATTAAAAATAACTTCTCTTTGCCTCTATTCAAGACTCGTTCCTAGCTGTGACTTTGACTGTATTTCCATGACCACGGGTTGCCTGTACACTGATACTTTCCAGAGTAGATGATTATGGCCAGGAGAGTCTGGGTCAAACATGTAATGTTCCTGCCTCGCACCATTCATCAAAGCTGTGTCTAATTGCAGGTGTAGCACTGCTTTGGCGTCATCGCAGAAACAGAACTGCTGGCTGAGTACAAACAGTAGATCATTGTTAAACGTGGACGCACCACAGACAGCCCATAAAACTCAATCCCTGGAAATATCAGGTGTTGCCGCTCCGCTACATGTGCAAAGTCCCTCATTTCTTTTCTCCTAACAGTGAAGGCGAGTGGTATGAAATTTATCAGAGTAATCTTTGTAATAGCTTCCTTCCTTTCTTTCATGCGGTCAGGATGACAAGTGGCACCGAGTTGTTGGATAAAAAGCTCCTGAAACAACAGAATGTGTTTCTGGACGCTCGTATTTTATCTGCACATTTTTTACTTTCAGAAACACCAGTGGTGATCAGTCAGGGTCTGCATTGTTGGAACATGAGCCGGACAGTAACCGGATGAAAATATCTCTCTGGTCCGATCTGATTTAGAGCTAACAATGGATGGTGTTAACCTCCCGTAGAGCCTTCTACAAATATCGCAGAGGGGAAAACAAACCTCGGGGAAAGCTAAACAGTAGGAATGAATAAGAGGAAGCGGTGGGTGGGTTTGCAGAGAGAGGTGGGAGGCCATGCAGACATGTCAGCCTCCATAAATTTACTCTTTGTCTACATAAAGACAGATGGAAGAGATATCACATACAGCGTAACACCAGCGGCCCAGCAGGTAGTAGGACAGGGGGTCTTGTGGCTTCAGCTCGATGGCTTTATCCAGATGATCCTGTGAGAGAGGCAGGCAGACAGACAGTCAGGGAGAAGATTTTCACAGTTGATTCATGACACGGCTGCTGTTTCCCCTGCTTTCTGTTCTGACCTGATCTGTCCTGCTTCACCAACCCACAACTATTTCACAAACACCTCTCACACACGCAATCTCACCCAGCGACCACACACTCCCGGCTGCCACACACACACACCCTCCCTCGTTCTTTTCCATTCTCCCTCGCTCTGATTCAGGGTTTTTTCTTTCATATCTTCCCACTCCAGCACTCTATCTCTGTCTCTTTCACCTGTCAGGGGCTTTGCAGGTACACAGTGTTTGGGGGGAGCCGCTGACAGAAGATAAAATGCTACGTGCCGTTGTTCCACACTCTGTCTGCAACTAAAGGTCTGTAGGAGTGGCTTAGCAGCTTAAGTGATATGTGGAGCCGGTCCCCTCTATTCTTAGTTCATGGGAAAAGCTATACCTGCATGAAGTATGTATGAAAAATGTATACACAGGATCCGCATAATGTTTAGATTTTAAGTTATATCAAGTCGTAGACACAACATGTTCTTCTCTGTGTTATACAACGACTCACTTTGAAGATGTATCCGTTCTTTATCTTGTTCTGCACTGTGTCATATTCTGCCATGATCCCACACATGATGGCATACCTGTGGAGACACAATATTAGCCTGATTAGTCAACAAGCATCCGTCTTTGCTCTCTGCATGTGAATCGATTTGCAGACAGAAATTACATAGGACCCAATTAACCTTTTTTTAAGAAAACATATGTTAAAGAAACCAAAAAGGGTTCAATTTTACTGCTGCAAGAAGGTAAGAATTTCTATAAGTGTCAGGAAACAACATTCACTTAGCGTACAAAAATTACGCTAGAATAACATGTCAATGAGAGTAAATAAGAGTTGACATTAAACAAATAATAATAGTAATGAAGGAATGAAGAAAAAAAAGCAATGTTTGACAAAATGCATTCAATTTGCAAGGCTGGCATTAAATTTGTAGTTTTCATTGTTTTCAGCAGAAGGCCCTGTTTACCCACTTACGTCCCTCAGAGCAAACACAAACAGTTCCTCTTACTAACCACTAGGGACAGTATACAGGCTGCTGTACTCAAATAAAGAGCTGAAATTTTAGGAAGAAATACATAAATATTTTGATTTATGCAACTTAAAACCTTTTTAAAATTCAAAACTCTAAATTCTTTGAAAAACAGAATGAATAGGAAAAAAGACCCCAATTCTATAAATCGGGGGTGGGGCACAATGTTTTCTTATGCCAATGGTTAATGAAATACTTGTTCCTGTGTAGAATTTTTTAGAATAAAAACGCTTTTTTAAAAATAAAAAATACATGTAAAAATTGTTTTTGGACGCCCTGAAAGGCTATGTCACCAATAATACCAACAGGTGGCAATTCAAGAGCATGAAAAAGAAGACTAGCTAATTCATATTTCCACTCAGACAACAGGACTCCTTTAATTTTGCTGCCCAATACAAATCGACTTGTCTATTCAGGCTCGGTGAGCAGCTCCTAAAATCCCACTTCAGCTAAAAAACTCCCTTTGATCGTGCATGGAGCAAGTAGTGAGATGGTGAATCCTGCAGATGTCACTAAGCATGTCCAGCTGCAGCTCCAATCAACTCATGTCAACATCTGCGCTGAGAGCGGAGCTATCGCATGCGGAGGTGTTGTTTTCTCTGTATATTTTTGCCACCAGTGCCACCTATTCTATGGCATGATTAGTTGAGGGAGGGGGAGGTGAGCGGCTGTTGGGCTGCTAGAGGACATTCTGTCGCAGCCACCAAGATTTCAACTGCACTGATCACAGCAGTTACTACTCTGGGGGTTTGACCATCATCTTTTATTTTAAAGGGACAATTTACCAAATGCCCCTACAGAGATAGTTCCAGTGTATGCATAGATGTTTGGATCTGCACAATAGGTCTTTAAAGGGATATTCCAGCTATAATTTAGGCTCAAACACACCGTAACACAGAGTTGGACACCCCCTCAAGAGATGAATGTTGCCGATCACTTGCTTCTCTAGTTATACTAACTTTAGTAACGACCGCACGATAGCAATACACAGCGGACTATGGAGCCATAAACAAACCTCAACCAAAACGCCACTCTATAGCCACAAATAATGCTCAGAACTGCATCAACAGTATATATAGGGTCCCAGCCACAGCACTAGCCACCAAACATCTTTTTAACTTTGCCTAATTTCTTCAGCAAAGAGACTAAACACAACTCACCCACTCTCTTCCAGCAGCCGCTTGTTGGAAGCGAGACCTCAGGCCAGTCCGTTACGAACTACAGTGGGGTGACGCAGCTCAAGGAAGAACATTTATGATCATTTCTTTATCATTTCCTTGAAGTAATAATCATCATGTTAATCATTTTGCACTGCAGACGTGGTAGGTCTTCTGCCTTGGCGTCTCGGTCTGATTGCATTTCCATGAAAAAATTATCATAAATGTTCTTCCTTGAGCTGCGTCACCCCACTGTAGTATCCCTTTAAGTATCCAAACACATTTCAACGATAAGATCAGACTGCATAAATTCCTGGTTCTTGAAACTTGTTTTTTTTTTTTTTTCCAAATAAAGTTAGAAATTGTTTGTGACAGCAGAGCTACTGTATGCAAGAACTTTCCGACCAATCTACAATGTTATCACTGTAAAATACTCCTTAGTTAGTGAGCAAAAAGAGAACGTTTTAATCATGTCACTTTTCTCTTGTGATGTTTAATAAAGCTGGGCAGAAAGGATGGTGAAGCACCTCCTTTTCTCTGGGTCACTAACAATGAGAAGGAAGTTCTGAGAAACACCAACACGTCCCTTTAAAGAGAGAATCCTCATTAAACAACATCAGCAGAGATAAGCTGCTTCACCTTCCTCCTTCACTCTCTAATTAAGACACCGACTTGGACCAGTGGGCAGGTGGAGGGGAGACAAAGAGCGGTTTTAGCTTTGGGATCTGTAAGCCAGCGTGACGCTGTGGATCTGGAAGGGAGAGGAAAGACCTGATCAAAGACTTTTCACCGCAAGACTGCTTTAATCCTGCTGGTACTTTGTCAAACATGGCAGAGCATCATAAACACCTTTTATACGAAGGATCGGCGTGTACAAAGGTCATCTGACAACGCAGTCTGACATGGTGGTGCTGATGGTAGATGAAATCTGGAGTTGTGCGCTTGTGCACAGAGGTGTCTTGTATGTGTGAATGGAGTTTTTAACAGAGCATGATTCAGCGGTGGACTACTGTTTACTGTAGAGGCTCTCTGGACTGTGGTCAGGCGTAACCAGAGCAGGGAGCTTTCGCAAAGTGTAAATTTTATGACATGATTAGCTGCTAATTACTGAATAAAGACCATACAGGTGCAAGAATCTGTCTCACAGTCGTGAGAGAAACTGGGCAATTTCCCTTGAGTTGATACTTTTCCAAACATCAACTCATCAGTCTGCACAAAGAGAAAACATGATTCAGACAGTTGTAATTCGCTAAAGCATCACGCAAACATTAATCATTGTACAAACCGTCATCACTTCTATTAAGTGTGGGAGTGTGAGCATTGTGGAAATTAATAGTGATAGACAAGCACTAACCACATCATTTCTAAGTGCCCTAAATTTCACTGCAAACCAAACAAAGGCAGAAGAATTGTGTGTAACTGTAACCAAAAAGACGTGTTTATTTTCTTAAGGTAGCGCAGGGTGTGGCCGCACTACCGCTGGTTGGCGCTCGATGAGAGAAGAGCTCCACAACATCACAGGAGCAGAGATGCTATCTGCTGGTGTGGTGCTGCCTGGCTTCCAATGAAAACATACTGCTGGATGTAAAGGCTTTGAGCAGTCAGACTAAAGATCCTCTGGGTGGAAACAGAGCCAGAACAACGCTGGTTTGTGCTTCATCACCACAATTTAATCCAGATTTGATGCAGATGAGGCAATTACAGTATCCTGATAATCCAGGACTTCAAAGGAAAAGGCAACGCAGTCATTCAAACCAGTGAGTAGCGTGAGAACAGTTCAGTACCATCTGCAGGTTGATGCAACAGCTTGATTAAACCGTTCCTAGAATTCCCCACTTGCACAAGAGCAAAATGTGTTCATAAATTTTGGATGGATAACCCTTTAATCAGTACACTATTTTTGTTTAGGACTAACTTTCACCATATCCAGAGACTGAAATTAGCACCAGTTTCCTGCCAATTTTAGGGTTCAAGATGTAACATGTAGTTATGCGAGATAGGTTCTTTATTAAGTAGGCATGACGGTATGGAGACAAAAAGATGTTTCTAGGTTTGAATTTGCTGGCTAATTTGGGCATTTCTGCATGCTTTTTTTCTCTTGGTTCGTCCCAAAGTGACTCAGATCTTCTCAGAGAACTGAACACAAGTAGAATTCCAAGTAACAGACTAGTGAAATGGCAAGGAAACACTGAGAGAACAACCAAAACTGAGTACAACTTATCTAAAACAGTGGGGCTGTAAAATCCTAGTGAACTGGTTGACTTACTGGTCAATACGTGCTGAGTTGACCAAAATTATGACTGGTCAACTCAATTTTTTTCTGTGTCAATTTACGGTCTATGGTTAATTTCCCCAGTAGGAACGTACCAAGTGCTAATGGGGGTATTTACAGAGTACCCCTTGGAACACCCCCTTATTTTCCCCATTTTGGATTCACCCAACTAACTGGAGACTGGGAGGAAACTGAAAGATTGAAGAGTGTCCAAGCTAATCAACATGTAGTGGTTTGCCAAATATTTAGCTTTATTTTCAGCGTTTCAACTTGCCTTTTAAGTTTAATTGCCTTCTTGTGCCTCGTACCTTCTTGTGCTGACATCAGAATATTTTCACCCTGCTGAGCTGCATCGTCCCCCGTCACAGAAGGGTTTGCTGTCAGAGTCTGACACCCCCCCACCCCCAATTAGTTGACTTTTGGTCAAAAATTTCAGGGTTTTAGTCGACCAAGAATTTCTTTGGTAAATTACAGCCCTATAACACAGACAAATATGGGATCACACAACCCGCCTTTGCTGAGTCCAGCTGAGCAGTGATATGCAAGTTTAACAACATTCAGCTTTAATTTTCGAGATCAATAGACACCCAAAACTTTGCACATGCTACTTATTACCTTCTGCAGTTTTAAATATGGGTTGTAGAGCATTATAGCACTAAAGCAGTAGTCATTACCCAGAGCTATAACCCCAGCTGGCAGATGGCCTAATACAACTAGTTACCTGCATGTCCTGAAGATGAAAATTAGCAAATATAAAAGAGCCCAGGCCAGGAGACTAAAACAAACACCACCAGCCACAAAACTGGCATGATTTAATTAGTGGCTTGGATCCTCTTCACTGACATACAGGTGAACTGGCTGAGATGTATGTTGCTTCAAGGACCACGATCTGCTGTGGTTTCTGTTAAAGACAGTTCTTAACTATCTGTGAACTAACCATCACAGAGCTTTGGGAGTCAGCGGTTAACTATGACTGAAAAACAAAACAAAACAAAAAAACCCTTAGCAAACTCGCACTGTTCAATCTCAATATTTGGTTTGGTGATTGAGTGTTTTTTAAATATATTTACGGTGCTTGAATGACTTGGTTTACGTTAACAAATAAGGCCTGCTTTTCTTGAATAAGTTGTTTATATCATAATTCAAATCCACAAAAGTGAGCTGGTACATTGAAAGACTTTGCAAACACATCATTTTAAAACATGTTTTAAAGGGATGTCCAATAACTTTATCATTATCTGAAAAATCCCCACAAATATAATTATTTCTACCTAAATTGCATACCCCTAATTGCATTGTGAAAACTTTTATCTAATGCCTACAAGTTCTGTATACATGTGTAGAAAATTGTTATTTGAATAAGACTGAAATACATTAAAAACCTAATTTGATACACAAAGTGTCCAAGACTTATGTAGTCCTTGTAAATAGAAGACAGATTTGGACTTGTTTTTTCAAATAGTTGTCGACTATTATTATAATTGTTGTTGTTGTTGTTGTTGTTGCTGCTGTTGTTGTTGTTGTTGTTGTTGTTGTTGTTGTTGTTGTTATTATTATTATTGTGGCTGATTCTGATACTGATTATTAGGGAACAGGTTGGCTGATGGTTTACATATAAAAAAATGCCGATATCACATTGTTGCACTTCTTATTTTTAAATAATTACACTAACACATGAGAAACAGACTTGCTGACTTTAACTAGATGTTTTATTAAATCAGTTTAGATGGGAAAATACTTGGCTCAGTGAAAAATTGCCATAAGGGAATTATAATATAGAATTAAATCAAACAACAGCCAGTGACTGTTTTAGATTTAATATGTAATCAAATAAGTTTTTCACTTGAAGAGAAACTGGTGGTATCAGCCTTGAGGTCTTGGAGCTGGGGAGCTCTGGGTCTGAAAGCTTCCGACTTAATTAATTTTTCTGGGAAACGACAGTTTTCATAATTAATCATAAATAATTGATCTGTTTGTCTTATTGATTTCAAATCATTTTAATTTCAAGTATATTTTCTCACATCTTGCCTTGCCTTGTAAGGACTGATGCTGATATTATACAGATTACGTCAAAATGCCGACCGACTGATCGGTATTTCTAACCACTTTGAACTAATCCCTTTAATATGCATTCACTAACTGTTGGCTATGTCACTGTGAGCATTTAGGGTTCAGTGGTTAACCAAGGACACTTTTGCATGTGATTGCCAAGAGCTCGGATTAAACCGCAAACCATCTGACTGGGCGATGACCTGCTTTACTGCTGTGCCACTGCCACCCTATACCCTCCTCATGAACCCAACAAGTCTCTAAAGAGGTAATAAGTTAGTCTTGCTGCAGTCTTCCTTCCAGAGCTCTGCTAACCAGCTAGTCCCTCCTGTCTGTCTTCCAACATGCTGTAATATGCTGATGTGATTAAATGCAATAAATCTTAACAGTGGTTGAAAGAGGAGAGTGACTGGTGCAACATACCTGAGGGAAACAGGAATCATAATTTGGATCAAGTGTTGCCCAGGTGAGGGCTGTGGGAAAGATTGCTCAATTTTTAGGCTACCACCTTATACTCATTTATCTCTCTCTGATTGATCAGTTCTCATATTATTGAGCAGTCATGACTGGACCAGCCTGAGACAGTGTTGGTTCATCTGTGCACCTGGATTGCAGCGTTGAATGATGGGACGTTTTGTGATAATCCAAGATTTGTCAAAGCTGATCTACTGCTTCTGCCTCCTCCATGTATAATTTTACAAAATAAACATCCAAAAAGAAGGATCAGAGTTTTGTTTTTGAGAGTTATGTAACAGATCTATTGTCACTGTGAGCAACAGCAGGCATGGGGAGGAGAGGCGGAGACAGGCAAGGTGAGTGAACGTATAAGAAGCCAGGATGTGAAGGTGTAGAGAGGTGTGCCAAGCCTCAGGGGCCAACCTGCTCTTGTTTATGCTGTCCTTTCTTCTCTCAGATGAAATTCTATCTCTCCTTTACCGTCCAAGGCAAGAAAGAGGAAATATCAAGAGGAGGAGGAAGGGTGGGCGTCAGCAAAACATGACAGGCGGATGGAACACTTAATTGCGCAAGGTTAGTCCCTGTTTGTTTCTGCGGCTCAGTGAAATCCCCCACTCTACTGGGCAAAAACAAAAGGGCCTAAGTGTCAGCTGCTTGGCGGGAACAGGAGATTGATTTCAGCCGTCAAATCCAAACATAGAGAGCTGGTTGAAGAGAGTGGGCCAGGGAGGGTCCAGGCTAAAACTTGTACAAGAACAGGAGGAGGAACTCAAGGAATCCAAGGACAACCTGTGTGAGACAGGATGAGCTGATGGTGTTTTCTCTGAGCAGGGGGTGGGATTTGCAGCAAGTGTTCCCCTAGTGATGAACCAGAGGACGGAGGGTTTCCACGGCTACTGGGTACAGAGCAGAACGTTGCCACGGTGACACTAATGATGACGGTGGCAAACAGAGGCACGTGTCCGAAATTAAACTTGTCTTTGTAAAGGTCAAAGTGACCCCATCCTCCTCCCCCTCCTCTGACCAGCACAGCCACAGGCTTCCTGCTTAATCCGCTGGCCTTTGTGCCATCAGAGAGGCCCTACAGTGGGGGATTTACACAGAGGCGAATTCACACGGTGGGATCATTGGAAACGCACCTATAAACAAAGCTGGCGATACAAGAATGCAATCACATCTAGCAGCCATCAGCCTGCTGAGATTAAAACAAATAGGCCTCACACTCCCGTCACAAAAGCACTTCAGGTAACCTAATGTATGCATACGGTGTGATTAATCATGAACCTGCTCCAAAATTTCCTGAACTTGCTTGTTCACACATGCTCCTTACAGAATCCAAATTTTCTGTTTTCCCTACTGGGACGTAAAGTTGTGCTATAGTGGTCAAGGTGTAAAATATTAAACAGAATGGTATGAGAAGAAGAGTCTAACACTAACTGTCTCCACACACCAGAGAGTAAAATCATTCACTACTATGGCAGCGTGAATGACGCGAATTGGGCAGAAGCTGAATATGTCTCGACTTGAGTGGATATTCGCGTCATGATAACTAATCGGCAAAAAGGATGCCGGGTGATGTATAAAAAAAGACGGTTGTTCACTGGTATCTAAAATGGAGGACAAACTGATCATGTCAGTGTGTGGGTGCCCCGAATTATATGATACCTTTTCTTTCAAATACCAAAACCGAATAAAAAGGAGCTCGCCTGGAGGCAAATGAGTGAGGAGGTCCGATTACATGGTAAATTGTAAAAAAAACCTTGTCCATCACTTGATCCCGCCGGTGGAATTGGCAGGGATTACCGCTGAAATTACTGTAGACACGCGAATGAAGCGAGTATACAATTCATTCACTGGTCTAGATTGGCGCAAATTAAGCGAGAAGATGAGTTTACTTGTGCTCGGTGTGATGCGCCCCATAAGATACATTTTCGGCCTTTTTATCATTAACTGCATATTCATGGACCTGAGTATCCCAGTTTTGATTGGGTTTTTCCTTTTTAATGGGATATTGTGGAGCAACAATGAAAATTGAGTTGTGACTATTGAACACAATATAATTTACATGAAATTAGAGGGGGACTGTCTGCATTCACACATGCAGCCCTTCCTGATAATTTTGGTGCATTTTAAGAGCTTTGTGCATGTGTGAATACAGAGAATCAAAATGGAAAACAAAACAAAACAAAACAAAAAAAACATGCACATCCTTGCAGCCCAAAGTTGGGTGAGTGCTGGACCAAAAAACATGAAACGCAGGTAGAAAAAAGTCACATTGCAGCTTGATTAACTGATTTATGTGTTCACTGCTTAGCTGATAACTCAAACTTAAAGTAATACAACAGAATGAAGAGAGAATTAAACGATAGATGTTAGCACATTGGTTTAGCAGAGGACTACTGTTCCCAGCGTAGACACGACTATGCTGTTCGCTTTTCAAGGATGAAACGTGAGAGCTGAGAGGTGGAAGTGTGCACTCTGACATCACGTCATGCGCACGGATTTATAAAAAGTTCAGGGGTGACAGACAGTTGTGGAGAAGCTGATGGTATCTATCACAATGCTGCTCTTTGACTCAAGTGCCCCCAAAACACATCTAACTTCAAAAGAGCCCTCATCCACTCTCCTGGGAAAAGAACAGAGATGTGGTGCATGACAGAGTGGGAAAGTATGTGTAATCTCCAGAGAAGTGATGAGTGTGAGACAGAGATCACCTTCATTCATCACACCAGGTCTTTTAACAGCGCTCAGGGCTCAGGCTCAGAGAAGATGCTGCGTGTTTCAGACTGTGTGGGCTTCGCAGTGTTTGGAGCTGCACATCAACGGTTTCTAATAGGGTGAAAGCTTTTGGTTATTTAGCCTAATCCCCGCTTCTATGATAACAGTCGGATGTCTTTCACTGTGGGCATTGACTTGGTGATAAATAGGTGAATACAGACCAACAGGACGAGCTTCATGGTGACAAAACTGTAGCCCACAACCCCTTCCGTGCAAATAAAACTGGCCGGGTTTGTGAGGTCATCGAGCTTTACCTGTGCAACTTTATTTTTACTTTGTGATGTTTACAGAATTACAAAATTCTTAAAGGTTTACTTTAAAGCTTCCACTCCTTAAAACACAGTTTTTTATCAAACATGTTGATTGTGATGATGCCAAGGTCTCTCTTAACTTGACAATTTACAGCATTCTTTATTTGCTGGTTTTCCAGGTAGGTTGTGGCTAGCATGTTAACTCTTGTAAGTATGGCACAGCATCCGAGTTTTCAGGCGAATAAAAAATAAAGAGTTTTTAAAGTTATTCAGGAATGCACTGTGCAAAAGGTTTGCCCAATGCTACTGTTTCTCACAAAGCAGCAAAATCTGTTTTTTTTCCCTCTAGGAAGCTACAGTATATGCCAGTATTTTTGTCATTTAAACTTCCCTCAGGTGGGCTGTTTAGGTAATTTAACTACCACAAAAGTTAGTTTGAGGACTAATTTAATTTTTTTATATTATCTGTTCTCTTTTCAGGTTATTATCAGGTGATAGGTTACTATTTCAGATCATTTGATTGCCAGAAACATGGTTGTAAAGTACAAAGGTGCTTCCTCAGGGGTGCAACATATAAAAGGTGTACCCCAAGGTTCAGTTCTGGGCCCACAGTGATTTACAATGTACATTAAATAAACGGAACAGTATCTCTCAAATGTTTAAAAAACAAATCTAGATCGAAAAGTGAAACTATTTCAGCAGCACTCAGGATAGACTCAGCAGTATCTGCAGCATGTAGTACAGGTTATCAGCTGAGTGAAGATGGTAGTTCACACTAGAATAGCTTGACAAGGCATTACCCTGTTACATTAAAGATATATGCTTCAGGAAGCATCCCACTATGAGCTAGCTATTTCACTGACAAATCAGTGCAAAGTTCTTAAAGAAAAGATCTGAATTCATCCCGTTTAACAGTAACCGAAACATCTGTGATTTCATCTTTCTGAAAGTAAAACTGGTCCCATATTGCTGATTCTTTAATTGAACAGCACAGAATTGGTTCTTAAATTGGTAAAGCCCGCAATGAGGTTTCTTTCATTGAACTTGAAAATGAGGCTGAATCTTTCTCTCCCCATTAGAGGGTCTGATTCTGAGTTTATTTCCCCATCATACACCTGAAGGGGTACTTAGAAGAGCATATGCACTCTTTTTGTCTCGAGATATTTAGTCCAAGAGATCTGATAGAGGAGAAGACAAGCTTCATAATCTTTATGAGACATACTGGGTCCTACTTCAAACTAGCTAATAAGTGTATTCCTTTCACAGAGACTCAGTATACTTCCTATCATCAGTGATTGACTCTGTGAGCTACAGATACAACAGAGCAGGTTTCTGAGGAAGTCAACCTCACCCTACCTGCTGAACTGTCACTCAAATATTTCTGAGTGAAACTAAATTGGGTTTCTGTGGTAGACCACAAAAATATTCTTCAAAGTTGCACAATTTAACAACACTTGAACACATTTATGAGAAATTTCATTTTGAAAGACTTGCAAGTATTTTTTAGGTGTAACATTGAGATGTTGATGTGTGATGTGGTGACTGTTTTCAAACTTTGAGCTGGAAATGTTCATGCATTTTTAAGTGCAAACACTGAGATCAGGGTGAATGAGTAAAACAAACATGCATTACAACAAAGATTGTGTTAATTACAATACATCAAGCAACACTTCTCTTCATGCATGGACAGATGAGAAGTGTGTCACCTCCTCTTTCATTCTCTCATCTGGCTGCAAAGTTAAAAAGATTGACAGACTGAAACCTGCTCCGTGGCTTACAGTTTGCAGAAAACTGCGGTCCTGCAGGTATTTATATGTGGAGATGCTATTTAAACAGAATATATTCACTTACAGTCGTGCTTATTACATGATGCATTTGTTACAGAGTGCTGCATGCAAATCTGAGCTGAACTTGCATTGTTTCCATCACAGCAGCAAGTTTGGAAAAGCTGCCACGGAAATGAAAGTTTAAGTCATCCAATCACACTCAGCGTTCACTTGATACTTTTAAAGGGTTAAAAGAGAGAAGATATGAGGTTTGAAAAGCCATCAATTATGAGCAGTTTCAGTGGCAGAGCAAGAAATGAATGGCAGCGCGTCCAAACAACATCTGTCAAACTGTGACGAGCCGAGCAGCATTCAGGAAGGCAGGTGACAAGTTTTCTCACGGCATCGGAACACTAAATAAACAGTTACCTCAGACATAAACTTCCTTGCAACACGGCCTGGCACAGACCCCAGTCCCTGCCTCCTCCCTGCTCAAAGTGCAGCTTTACCTACTTTAGCCTGTCTGTTCGGTTTAGACGGCGTTTCTGCTTGCTTTAAGAATCTTACAAATTCCGTCAGTGGATATAGGATTAGGCATTAAGCTTTTTAAAGCTGTTGCTCTTAATTAACAAAACAAACACAGCCTTCTATTTCATTTGACGTCTGGAGGGCTGCGGTATGTGCTTGAGCTAATGCTAATTACTCCTCAACAAAAAGCGCTAGCAGGGCTGGAGCAGGGGGGTCATGGTAGGTTTCCATGACAAATTTTGTACGCTGGAGAGTGCAAGATCACAGGGGATGCCATCAACAGAATGAATAGTGTGCAGTGAAGAAACTTTTATTTATGGCCAACTCTACTTGTATTCCTTAAATTAAACAATGATATCTAAAAGTGGGCTTTGGGATACAGAACAGTGCAGTCTTCTCAAAGCTCAGCAGTAGCCCAAGCTAATCTCAGAGCTGCTTCTGGTGCAATCTTCATCTCTTTGCCCCAGCCATGGATTCCATGTATGATCTGCAGTCAAGTTTTGACATGAGCGCTGTTTCAGATGAGGAATGCACTACTTGGGGCCTGCACAAATACAAATGGGACACATGCCATCAGACCCACTCTGCACAACTAATTAAAAGCAAAGGGGATTTTTCCCTGAGTCACAGAACAACCGAGGAGGTACTCCAGTAGAGAGGAGGTTCTCCACTTTGTTTGAGAATGACCTAAGGCAGCGAAATTCCCCTTTTCTTGGTGTAAGACTCGGAATTATTCGGAAAGATAATCACAACCAATTATAAAGTGTCCACTGGGGTCAGACAGCTGCACCAAAAATGTTTCTTCAGACCTTTCTTTCCAGTTTCTGTAGAAAAAAAATGAAATTGTTCCCGGAGTGGAAATGTAAAAAGATGATGGAGAAAGCTAAAGATTTTCCTAGGGTGACCCCCTGATGATGCAAACTATTGAACACCTTTCTTATCATCAGTTTCACAAATTTGAGCATTTTAGGGGATTTCTTAACAGCTTTCAAATAAAACAGGCATATTTTTAATAAGATTAAATCATAGAAATAATTGTGCATTTTTGTGTTTGGCCTTGTGGCTGTGCAGCCTTCAGTGCAACATCACAACAGCTCCTGGATGACGTCTTATAGAACGAGAATATGAAAAGATGTCAGATTTTACACTGTGATGCAGATGGTCAACTTATTGCTGATTTTCCTTTATGGTGAAATCGCTCAACTACATATTTATTTCAGCAACAATACAAACTGTATGCATTTATTTCATTATTGGTTGAGTCTAGTAACTGAAATTTCATGAAATTTGTTCATCCAGAAATGTGAGAGCACAGTAAATTGACTCTTTAAACTGAAAGTGTAGTCGTGTTCTGTAGAGGATGAATGGCGCTTTGAATTTTGTGACCTCTTCACATCAGACCAGAATAAAGAAACCCTGGCTGCACAGATGTCTTTTTTCTCTTATGTCTTCTCAGAAAAAATCAAAGCCTCTCCTCATTGACATTCCGTGAGTCTCTTTTCCTGTCTCTTGTTTCCTCTCAGCACAAAATAAATGGGGTGTAAGACTTCGATCTTACTCTTACTTCCTCCGTGTATTCCTGGTCTATATTTTTATCGATGTGAGAGAGAAACTTCTAAGTCTCTCAAAACAAAATGGATACAAGTAAAACAGTTAGTTATGTCTAAGTGTTGCATTTCTTTTGATATCATTTGGCTTTTGATGGGACCTCAACATGTCAGCTGATTGCAGATACAGCCTCTGATTGGTTGACAAACCAAAACAAAGATGGCAACCTTTAATTAGCTCGGTCCACCAACAACAGCAATATAAACCATTACAGATTACTTACATTTTAAGAGCTCCTTTAATGAGAAATCTCCTGAAGAAACAAGACGCTAGGTATGTGATAGAGCTGGGCGATATGGCCTCAAGTCAAAATCACGATATATTGAGCAGTTTACCTGGATAATGATAAATGTGGACGATAACTACTCCACGAGCTGCTCACCCCCTCCCACATTAACTTTGTCTACTTCAGCCGCTCCAACTTTTGAACCGTCACCATCTCCTCACCTGTCTGTCCCTCGTTGTTACGGACTGGATGGGGTGGAGTCACGTCTCTGATGTAGGACAGCATCTTAAAGGGACATGAGACCATAGCCTACCTACACACATCTAAAACCAACTTTTATTTATTTATTTCTCTGACACTGAATATACCGTTATGGGCAAAATGACATGGGTTATTGTCATAAATTTCAGTATCGGTACATTTAAGGTTTATCGCCCAGCCCTAGTATGCCACCATATTTAGCAGACAGGTTCAGCTCTGCCACGTAACTAAGAGCACATAGAGTGTTTGTTTTCAAATAATGCAAAAAAAAGGGCTGTCTGATGGCAAAGTGCTGAACATTGTCTAGAGAGCGCTCAGTTAAACTGGGATGAGTGCTTGGATTAGAGTCCCTAAAAATTAGCCAAGTTAAGTGGCAGAGTTAACCCTGTCAACAGAAAACAGTAGTATGTCAAGTGGCAGTTTCTCATTAAAAGGGCTAAGCTGACCGGGGTCCATTGTGGCTAATACACTTACCAATAACATGTAACAACCTCACTTCAAAAATGTTGAAATGTCCCTTTAAGATACTGGATAAGACAAACCGTTGAACCATTTCGCACAGACATATTTGTACAAAACGGTGTACAGTCTACCCAGAATTAGTCCTCAGTGGTTTTTATTTTAGGGAAAAAAAATCCATCATATCAGTTGCTCTGATCAGGTCTCATAAATATACTCTTTTGGTTGGGTATTGACAGAAATCTGCATACCTTGCCACCACATGTTTCACCAGCATGACCTTGAGCGTTTAATATCTAAAGTGTTAGATAGTTCCGCTCAGTGTGAAGCAACCACCAACATACAGGAAGAGAAACTGCAATTAAAACAGACCATTTATCACGAGAGCTATTCCACTGACACCGTCAGTCTATCAAGGTGAAGTTAACCTGGGCTGTGTTTACATTCCTCACACTGAAAGTGATGCTATCGAAGGTTGGGGGGGTCTGCAGAGCAAGCTGCTGTTATCTCACATACATGCACATCTGCAGGCAGAAACGCTCATCTTTGACAGTCTACAGTTTGGTCAGATCATTTCACAAAGTCTTTCTTCTGCTGTTGGCTTTCTGAAATGTTTCTCTGGACTCCTTCAAAGTACATCTAGTAAATTTCCCCAAAGCCATGCATGAGTCAAACATCCACTTAAAGAGTGAGGAACAGCTGCTCCTGAACAACACGTCACTCAAAGCCCCCCCCCCCCCCAACACCTCTCATCTGGGGAAAGTACCTGTTTGTGCTTTCATAACCGAGGAAGTTGAACTGAACCAGGTGATTCACACGATGGGGTTCAACCAAAACAAGCCACATACTGTCAATATAAAAGCTTAAGTAAGTCAATTTAACAACATATGGCTTCTTTTAGTTTTCTTGATTGGTTGGTGTTAATTTTTATCGCTTCAGTTTCAGTTTGACAAACAGAGGAGGAAACTTCAGCAAGATAGAGAAATGCTCCTCAAAGACAGAACTACAGTGAGTTCAGTGAACGCTACAGATCGAACTGTGAAGTGAAGTGATGCAAATGCAACAGTTAGACGGATGAGCTTTTTGTAGGGCAGCTTGTAATGAATAAAGGAGCAAAACTAAGCAAATGAAACATCACCATTAGTAGGTGAACATCTAACACTGGACATAAGTGTAATTTCTGCATTGAAGAAGAGATAGCAGGGGACATCTTTACCTCTGATTATCTGCAGAAAGGTTACCAAGACAAGTGCAGATCTATAAAAACTCCATTAAGACCTACAATGGTGGTCACACAAGTATACTTTTTATTTTTTTAAAGCCATTTATATTTGTTTTATATGCCTGGGTGGACTGCCCAGGTATGCTTACCATCAATAGTCTGTGTCGCCCACGCATGTAAAAAGGCTCCTGTGTGTGTTTTCAAACACTTTTGTGCTTTACATTTTTCAAGTCTGGCTTTCAATTTATTCAACAGAGCAATTCATTCCAAATAAACAGTCATGAGGCACAGTATCCGATCAGATTTCCCGTTTACGTTGATGGATTTCACCTTCTATGACTTATTTAGACTTAATTAGTGTGCACAAAAGATAAACCAAGGACAAAACTCCATATTACGAGGTAACCAAAGGGTGTAGGCTGAATCTAGAGCTATGTTTAGGTATTGACACTGACTCCCTTACATCATAAATAACATTACAATAATCAGTCTATTGTCATCATTGACATTTTAAACATTTCAAAAACAGTATGTATACTGTACTGTACAACGAAAATTGTTCTCAAACTCTCATTCAGATTGTTTTTTTCCTTTACGCCTTTGGATTGACTGATCACAGATTTTAAGAGAGTAAGTCACACCTACCCCTGAGGTCAGCCAAGCCCCAAAAAGTTTCTGTCCCGGTCACTGGACATGGTATCTGTTACGCTCGGGTTGCAAAACGAGGCGATACTTAATCCTTTAAACACCAGATTTGAGTTTCTGATCATTCTATTTTGGTATGGAACATAGAGACTGAGATGGTGTGAGATAAACGCTGATCTGCCACAGCTGATCAGAAACCTGGATAATGTGATTAACATGTCTACAGAGATATGGATTATCAGGGCTCTCGTGTTCCATGTGAACAATGTATCCAAAATAAGAGCGAAACCGAGATAAAGCTCAAAACAGAGACACTAATGAGCATGTAAATATAGTCACTGACTGTTTTCTTGTAAAGTTTAAGCTCAGAGGATTTTACTGGGGTTGTTTTTAATTGATGGCTTGTAGAGCGAAGGAAACGAGCCAAACCTACCACTGATGACTGTCAGCACATGTAGGGTTCAGGCCCACCGCCTCCTCGCCAATTTTCTTCCCTGAGAAGAGAGATAAAGACAGAGAAGAGATAATGATGCTCCACTGAAACACTAATTACACACACAGCACTCACTGTGGACAGTCTTGTTCACAGGACAGAGGAAGAGAGTGTGGATCATGAGAGTTAGGCGGTGTGTTGACTGAGAAAACACAACAGGATAAACAAGAAAGCGGGCACCGGATAAAAGCAACGAAAACAGAAGTGGTATGAAATGCAATCCAAGCAGAGGGCTCAGTATTAAATCCTTCATCACTCAGTGCAGAGCGTCTCCATTCTATCTGCTCTATTAATACCTAAATGAATGTTAAACATGATGCCCTTCTTCTTAAAATATCCACGTGTCAATTACACAGGTGTCTTTGAAGAGAGCACCTGGCCGGCTCTGATCAGAGGCACATTGATGAAGAAGGATTACAGAGAAACAGGTCAATCCACTTTTGTAGAGTCACAAAACTGCCTCTGTTCAAAACAAAAAACATTATAGTCTACTGTGCAAAGTCTCAAAGAGTAACATGAGACAGTGCTTATACCTGATTTTAGAGAGCCAAGTTCTGCTGTGAGCTTGACCTCAAGAATAAACTCTCTTATCAACCCTGTGATAACAACAGTGCATGAAAATATTTGATTTAGACTTCGTCAGAAAAAGCCTTTTCACATTTGTTCAGACTTTTAGATTTCAGTGTTTGGCCAGGTGATAGACATTTTCCATGTCTCACCTGCACAGGTATCTTTCATTGAATATTTCTGTGAAAATGTTCTGGTCAAACTGATCATATGATTTTGTGTTAAAAATGAGTCCACCATCAGAGCCTTCAGCTATTACTCGTCTTGATATGTCACATATGTGTTGTGAGACAAGACCTCAAGCTGTCTAAGTGGGGACACTTAAGGAATAAAGACCTGCATGGATTTGAGTTTCCCAGATAATACACTAAAACTAAAGCAGTAAAACAGTTGTGGTAAGGTCATTTAAGCACCTTTACATTCAGAGAGGAAGGCTTGGTCTTTGAGGTAAAACACACAGTTTAGTAGATTACCTGTTTCTGCATGAGTCTTCTTCTCCTCTACAATCGAACTGATGTCGTGGACGTCACAGTAAGCTCGGGTTAGCCGCCATAGAAATGAAGAGTTCTGTCCAAACTGCAGAGGATCATCAAAGTGTTATTAGAGACTGTATTAATTTTTGTATTTGGAGTTTCTCCTTGTTACATGGAATTAATGAGATGTTGTGTAACAATTAAACAACTAAGCATCTATCAAGAGTTTGTAGCAGATGTTTTTTACTGAATTACACAGCAGCTACTGGTGTTATTTATTCATAAAACAGTCTACTGCAATGTTTGAGTTGTGCTGTTTGATAACGAAACAGTTTAGTGTAATTTTAATCTACAGTTAGCCTCTTTCTTGTTCTGAAGGGGAATATCTGAACGTTAGTAAAGACAGAGGTAGCAGAAGTGTTCTCCAGTTGCTTGTTAGACTGCTCTGACACTGAAAACATGCTTTTTATGCACCTTCTTTAAATCCTGAGACTTCTGTGATGCATATGTGCCAGATAGTTGAGTATTCAAGATGTTTGAGCAAGCTGTACCGATGTTTAATTTCACTGGATGAAACCGTTTAAAGTCAGGCAGTTGGCTGCTCCTCTTATTGTTAAAAGTATAGGTTATAGTGGTCTAAATTAACAAAATTTCTACCTAATTCTCATAAATTTATGATTTTGTTTGTTAAATATTTTTCTGTTCTTTAATGCGACCCTAATACTTCATTCAACAATGCATCTACGGGCCTCAATTTTGCCTCAACATTAGAGCTGTCCTGTCACCCTTTCAAGACAAACACCTGCTTGAAATGTATAAAATAGGAATAATGGACACATTTAAAGCTCCTGTGAAGGAGTTTTTTGACATGAATGAAACAAACAAGCTCATACTGGTGCCTCTTTATGATATCCTTAAGCAAACATGATCATCTGTAACAAGACTGATGACTTTTATATCATCATTTTTAAAGCCTGAAGCCAGTGTGAGGAGCAACTCAAAAGCCACAGCTTCAGCATGTAGAGAATAAGGCAGGTGAAGACTGTTTTGTCCGCCATAATTTCTATCAGATGAAGAAACTATTTATTAATTTTAAACTCACAATCACCGGTGCAGTTCAAGACGCTGTGTGTGTTATGTAGTCGCATGTGGCCTAATAGTCTTCAATGAAATGGAATAAAATATTCATCAGAACATTTAATTCGAAATAATTTCTGTTAATTTTGAATGTGACTTTCATATCTATAATGGAGTGCCCCCCCCTTTTCCATAAAGGCTGCCATCCTGCACAGCCATGTTTTTTGATAGCAGCACAAAATGTACAACAGGTATCACATGCATTTTTGTATTTCATAAGTGGCTGCCAGAAATTGCAACTCTTGTAAGACAGAGAAGAAAATTGTGGTTGTGGTTGTGCACAGAGGAGTTTGCATTATAGACATTTTTAAAGGTGAAAACTGTAGAACCACAGTCATCATGCATCACTGGAATATGCACAGGGAGTGAAGCGGTATAACACACCTCCTCTCTGTGCTGCAGAAGGAGGTCAAGACTCTCCCTCTTTTCTGAGTCAGTGCCCTTGTGCAAAGAGTCGATCCTCTCGAGCAGGACAGTGAGCTGGTCTGCAGGTTGTTCCTCCTCACTCTGTTGTGCGTCGCTCAGCTCGTCCTCGTCAGAGTCTGTCAGCGCTGTTATATATCTGAAAACAACAAAGAACAATGTGTTGGTAAAAGAAGCTTCTGTCAGCATGTGCAATAAAACTTCCCTGATTATCTCCACCCCGCCTTCAGCTACATCAGCCAACTGTTGCCAGTTTCCCTGAGGTAAAAGTCGATGGCTCGAGCCCCGTCTTCACCATCGCCTACATGTGAAGTGAAGTCAAACCCCTCTCTGAGTTAAGTCAAACATTGAAGTCTTAACAAGCGTTTCTAACACTTTCTCCTGCCAGGTGCTGATTTTAAAAGATCAATCTCAACGGCATGTTTACACACACAATTTGTTTACATAAGTGGGTCACTTAATTGTTTATAAAGACTGGCTGTTTGAAAATCTTGACGCCTTAGCACGGATACCTGAAGGCTTTCGCACCAACACAGGGAGACTTGTTTGTCGGGGTGAGGCACGCAACAGCCGCATTAGATGTTTTATGGAGCCTTTCAACTTCTGTAAGTATGTACAAACACCTTGAGCTAACTCTAGTAAAATAACAGCCGTATTAATGGTAAAGGTAAAAAATGAAAGACATAGACAAGGGTGAAAATATGAAAAGCCTCCATTAAGTGTTGGCAGCTGCTGCATGTGCGTCATTGGTGGTTAAGGGAATATTTTGGGCTGCCAGCCATGGTTCTGGGGGGATGTGTCAGAGCGGGCCACAGACAGAAACACTTGGGACCCAACAGGTGCCTCGTGCCGGAGGCTGCTTCCTGACTCCACCCCACAACACACACCTTCAGCCCAGAGTGCTGTGATTACAGGAGAAATGTGAGGGCATTTCTGAGCTGCAGATTTTCTTCAGTCAACAAAGGAACTGTCAAGAACAACGTGCCAAGGCTAATAATGCCAACAACACAAAACAAGAAATGCTGGCCTACTTTACAGATCACAATGTTGCATTGTCTGTCGTGATCAAATGCATCCTTTTCTTAATGAAATCAAAGGTGCACTCAGTATTTTGTTTACTCAAAGGATTACTCGCAGAGTGCATCAAGTGATTATACTGCTGTCTTCACACGACTCAGTGTCCTTCCTCTCAGATCCAAAGCATGACCATCCTTGATTCAGCTTATTTACACTTTAAAATCTGTTGGTGTCCTTTTCTGCAAATTGTGTAATGATGTTTTCGCAGGTATTCCTCCTTTCATGTAGCATCAAACGTTTTCATTGGCAGACTGGTCGGGACTGTAGGCAGGCCAGTTTAGCACCCAGACTATTATACTACAGAGCCATGCCGCTTTAAAAACGTGCAGAATGTGGCTTTGCATTGTCTTGCTAAAATATGCAAGGTCCTCCCTAAAAAAGTCATGGTGTCTTAGTGCATTTCCACTGCATCAAGGATGCTGGTTTAGAGCTGCAGACCGGTAAAAAGCTGGGTGGTCCCTTTACCCCTTTGAGAGGAGGATCCAGCGTCCATGGTTTCCAATAAGAAATTCATAGTTTGATTTGTCAGACCAAATAACAATTTTCCAACCCCTGAATAGGTTCAACCAGAAAAAGTCATTCCTTTTAATAGTTTTTTTGTTTTTTGCATGGATGAAGCAACAAACTTTGTTTACAGATGATCATTGTCAGATGTGACTTGGACCCCATGCGATTATTTTTACTACAGTCAATTTCAAATTGTAGTTTTCAGTGCTAGCTGAGGGCCTGAAGTGCACAGCCACCTGGTATTGTGATGTGTTTTTGATCTGGTCTCTTTTTCTCCTGAATTTCTGACTCTTTTGATGGTGTTGCACACAGAGTGAGGATGATGAAATCCCAAATTCTCTGGTGGACGGCTCCTCTCTCTTCGCTGCAGAGCAGAAAGGTTCAGAAGATATTTTCTACCCACAGCCATCAGACTTTACTATTCTTCCATAAATAGTAGATGACTTTTTGAGACATGACAAGTGAGACTAAAGACAATTGAATTTCCCTTTGGGGATAAAATAAAGTTAGTCTTATTCTTGACAAAGTGGTGAACCTGCTTCCATCTTTAATAGTGACAGTCAGTAATGTTACTAACGTGTTGTAAATGAGCCCTTCTATGTTTTCTTCTTTTTTTTGTCCCTGTTCCACTTTTCTACAGGCATCAAATTTCAGATAAGCATATGCACCTCATGAGTCGATTACAATCTTCACTGACAACCATGAATGTGTTAGTCTTCTCACTATTATGGATTAAATTTGTCCCCAAATCCCAGATTTTTTGGAAAAGGGGCATGCACCAAGTCATCAATACAAAAGCAAATATAGTGTGTAGCATTTTGTGGTATCCACTGGTGATGCTGCAGATATCTCACAGACTAGCACTGCCCACACCCTCCTCTTCTGAGCGCACAGGAGAATCTACAGTGGCAACAAAAGCTCTTGAAAAAACATGACAGGCTGTGTTTGGTTTATCCTTTCTGGCCTACTGTAGAAATATGCTGGATTTCATGGACAGAACATGTCTGTTGGCATAAAAGCTGAGTTGGAAATATGGAAAACAACTTTTGAAAAACAAATCAAGGTTACATTCCATCACTATTCCCCTGAATCTCACGCACTAAACTGTCAATGAAAAAATGAGGTCGTTTAGCAGACACAACATGCAAAATCATCCTCTGCCCTCCTTTCTTTTCGAAGTGTGCTGCAAAGGTCAAGTCGATGCAAAAGTGTCTCAATCATTTCAGAAAGTGTACAAAAACAATTAAAAAAAATGAAAACTGTAGCTTTCCTGAAGTGGAGTTTGACAGAAGCACAAGCGACAAGTTGAAATATTTGGAAATGTTAAGTTGAATAAAATGAGGAGTCTGTTTTTTTATTTAAGTCCTATAACTCAGAAGGAAACGTAAAATCATTGTTATCGTAAACTACACTTGGGTATCTTTGATTTCTCCTCTTTCTGTTTTTCTACCTTAATTTTAAGATGGTGTGCAAAGCCTTTTCCCAACACCTCAGTCCCTTCATGCACTAACCCCTGAGCAAACACTCCAAACTGCAGGCATTTATTGGCCAACGCTCGCCAAAACCCTGAATGGGTGTGCTTTCGTGTCGACTCTTACTGTTGTGGTCTGCTCTCACCATATTACAGAGCAATGACTTGCAACACTCAGACATGGCTTTTGAACTGTAATCAGATCGTCTCATTATTGGACTTGTGTCATCTATTCATACATTCCCTAATTCATTCACCCTTTTGTTCTTTTATTCATTGAACAGTCCCTGCAGTTATTTTCTCAGTGGAGCTGGAGGACTGAGTGATCAGCGCATTCCTGTCACGCCATTCCACGGCTCATCAATCACTTGAGTTGAAAGAAAAAAGAAACTAAGGATCTATTTGTATTAGTGTGTGTGTGTTTATTTTGTGTCCATGATTGTGTGTGGGAGCCATTATTATCCTTGTAAAGTTACTCGTAGTGCACAGCTCTGAAAGAACACGTCTAAATATTGTCATCAGCGCGTCAACACCAACTATAATACACCAGCAGGCCCACTTACGACCCACACATGACATGATTTTGTTTTCTGCAGGCAACTTCAGCTTGAGTGGGCAGGCAGAAAAAACATGAGGGAAATAACTGGACTCTTTGCAAAGAAAAAATGCAAGCAAACAAACTGGAGAAAAGGGGGAATGACCTGTGATTGAGGATGATATTAAAAGAATGAATATGGTGAAAGAAGGTGGCAACAGAGAACTCTATCATTATCAGTGCTCTGTTATTAAGTGGCATTAAATACAGTAAGACAGGTTTAATGATATGTTCAGGTCAGTTGACAAACAGGCCTCTGCTGATCATGTAACACTGGAGAGCTGCTCAATAAGAGATTATGATTATTGAATACAATTATTGATATGACTGCATGTTCATATGCATTCAAAGTTTGACACTCCTAACAATTCAACCTTCGACACACTGTTGAAGCTGGAAATCATTGGATGGGTGATGCTCATTCACACTGTTCACCTCTCTATCTCGTGTTGTCCCTCTGCTTCACTATCACACATATCTACTCCTTCTGCTCCTCTCCAAGGTCAGCTAAGAGAGGAGCTCTCCTCTCTCTACCATGACAGTTTTTACTGCTGTAGCACAACATGTTTAAAATAACGGAGTCCCTGCTAAATGCATTTTTTAAAAATCTACAAATTCTCTGTGCTCCCAAAAGGGATGGGGTTTATGATGATGAGGATGATGATGATGAGTATTATTATTGATATTATTATTATTATTATCATTGATACTAATACTTTTATCCCTGCTATTAAGGTTTTTTTGTTACTTTTTTCCCTCCAATCTTTTGTATTTATACAGGTTTTTCAATTTGACTTCTTTTGTGGATGTCACATTTGGACACATCACGATGAAAAGTTATTTACTTTTGCTTAATTCTCATATTGCTGACTCAGCCGTGATCACCTTAGCTTGTGTTTGTATGTCATCTTGATTGGTTAGCTAAAAAGCTCATTTATTCTGCTAATTTTAACAAGGATGTCAACACTGACTTCAACAATCTGCTTTTAAGTCTGGGTGTTTTTACCCCGGCTACTTTGTATGAAGAGGAGGATGGCGGCCCTGCATTACCTGCGACAGAGGCTGGTGAAGGCTAATTAGTTTCAAGGTGCAATAAGTCAAAGGTTTTGCATTTTGACTTGATTTGATGCACAATACTCATGTGCTTGGTCATGGAGGTTGGAGGAAATTATTTTGCGTTACAAACTGCATTTCACTTTAAAATGTAGCCACACTTTGGACCTCTTTGCACACTCAGCCATCTATTTTCATGAAGGAATAAACAGAGAGATAAAGAGGGAAGTGTGAAGAGGAGGAGTCAGAAAAAAGACGAATAAAGGACCAGCCAGGGCGAAAAGTCTGTTTGTGCTCATGCTGGAGCTCACATCTTTGTGCTCATGCTGGACCCTCTACCTCACCCACTCCCACATTTCTGTCAGGGAATGGAGGAGGAGAAGGAGAGAGAGACAGTTTTTTTTGTTTGTTTGTTTGAACTTTGCCTTGACCCCAAGTGGCTCAACATAAAAAACAAACAAAAACAAAAAAAAATATGAAAAATTGACCCGATGACCAAGTTTAAAGATTCTCAGTGTCTAAGCTCACAAAATTTAAAATGAGTAAATACTCCAATCTCTTATTTATTATCGCAGCTGGAGTTAAACTGTAACTCTTAAATAACTTGATAAAGTAGTGCTGAGCTGACATATATCAGTCTGACGTCCTCAGAGAAACATGTTGACATCATATTCAGAAATCTTTCACTACTCACTTTAATAAATTTTTGATTTCGTATTCAGCGACCACACTTGGTCTGACTTTGCAGCCCTTGTATCTGAGGCTAAAGACTGGAGAGCTTTATTTTGAACATGCAGTGTGCTCGCTGGAAGAGATCAGCTATTCAGTACCCAGACCCCACGGGGCCTTGAAGGGATCTCTCAATAGAGCTCGGCACGGCAGTCTCCTCGGTTACACGCTCAAAACAAACCAGAGTTACCATCCCAACATCAGTGAGCTCTGGAACATGCAGTCCCACTCATTCAGTGTATGTAGCAGCGGTGACAGGACTATTGAGAGCCCACTTTACAACAATGGCTGTCTGACTGCAAACAGCCCCCCTCTTCTCCCTTCCCATAAGCTGAGCAGGCCTGACTCCCACTATCTCACAGATCAGCTGCTCATAACAACACAGAGTTTGTGACTTTAGTCTGCTCTCCTTTGATGTTTTAAGCAATACAGGCAGAGGGAAATAACCTGTCACTCGTTTTTGACAGACACATCAGGAAACTACAGCGGCACCAATGAATGCAGCAATTCATCTTGTTAGTTTAGCCACAAATAGCTCTTCAGTAAGGATGTTGTAACACTCTGCTCCTAAAATAGCTGGAGGAACAAACCCGTTTGGAAATTTGAGTTTTGTTCATTCGTGACGTTAAATTTATGACTTTTGCCAAAAGGCAAGAACAACAGTCAAGAAACACGTGTGAACGAAGCAGCTGTCTCAGGATTGAATAATGGTGTATACACACGGGAGGGCCAGTAACTTCAGTTCCTTGAATGGCCACTTGAGGCAGACCCCAAGAGAAGTCTGTCTCCACAGATCTTTATGAGATGGAGTCTGAGGGACCGATATCCAAAACTCAAAGAAAAAATAAACAGGAATGTAACAAATTCTTTGAACACACTTGAAAACTGAAACAAACTTAGGACGATTTGAAGACAAAGGTGACAATTAAAGCTCCTGTGAGGAACTTTTGGTCAATGCCAATTTTGGTGCCCCCCTGTGGACAAAGCAGACTTTGTTTACCTTATCCTCTACATACTTTAGTTATGTTTACTGATAAAAGAATCTCATCCCACTAACCTCTGACTGTCATATGTATAATTTTTTGTGAGTTTCATCAGTTTGCACCAGTTTCAGGCTTCAGAAAATTACAGTTATTTAACTGTCAGTCTTACCACTCACAGCCTCTTTTATCTGAAAAACGCATCAATAAAACTTTCAGTCTCCTCTGTAAATGTCAGGAACTTTAATCTCAGAGCTGACGAATAGAAGTTGAAATTCTTACAAGCTCACCACAGTGGATCAAGAAAACGCTCAGAAATCATGAAATTGAGCCCCACAGCTCAGATTTATGTCCTGCACTCTAGCAGGCTAACAATAATGGAAACAGTAATAAGTTATTCTGGTGACAGCTAGCAAAACAAAGAATTTGATCGTTAAGCCAACTAGCAGCAGAGGTGCTGTCAGCCCTTCATCTCTCTTATTTAATGTCCTAAAGTCTCTTTGTTCAAAGTTGACTTTTGGGCTTTTGTGCCTTTATTTAGAAACAGCGGAGTTGACCGAGTTGGAACTGGAGGAGAAAAAGTGAAGAATGGCATGTGGTAAAGAGTCACGAGCCGAACCAAACCACAAATTTGAACCAAATTTGTCTGCTTCGGGGCTTGACGATGATTTCTTTTTGTTTTCCAAACAGCACGTCCTTCTGAGTTGAAATATTCAGGAGCAGGGGTAAAACGATATTTAGCAGTCAGTGACTGTCTATCAACCTTTTCAGCGATCTGCTGGGATATCTTTACCTCTGGGTCTGTTCTCTTGTAACACTTTGCTCCACCTAATGCCACGCCCACAACACCATCTGATTGGCTGGACATCACAAAACTGTGTGACATAAGTATTAAGTATTAATTTTTAACTTCTGTATATGATTTTGAAAGTTTGCTGAAATGTTTGCTAAAGGTATTTCAAAAGTTGTCACATAAGAGTTTGCAATATTTCAAATCATAACTTTTGACTGAACGTTTTTTACTGTCAATGAATCACCATTCCAAATATTACCTATCGGTCACATGTACTGCTTATTATCTGGATCTGTGTCTGTTTTGGTATCTACCCTGAAAACACCAATATTGGTTCACCCCAATTTATCAAAAAAAATAAAAAATAAAAAATTCAATGTAATAGAATAAATGTTAATATTAAAAGCCGCATGTCTCCACAGCTTATTCACTCAAGTTAATAAACGATGAATGTATCCCCTGTAATATCAGGATCTATCTCAAACATCCAGTCAGGCCCTCAATGAAGGATCTTGACTCTGAAAGAATGACCCACTTCCCACAATGGTTCACATTTAATCTGCTCTAAGTAAAACACATATTTTTCATTGATTATTTTTTTTTTGTTTCTTCAAAAATGATCCAGGATGAATCCAGTAATTAACAATAAAAATCAACATTTCGTATATCTGCCATAGAAACAGCAGTGTGGGTGGTCAGACGTACAGTATACATAACAGACTGACTGGGGACACCAGACGTCAGATCATGTCTGCTCTGTGAAGACTGTACGCTCCGTGCACCATTCAAGAAAACATGTTTGTTTGTCTTTCACTGAATGGTAGGATATACTATTTGAATGTCTTGGATATGGACAGCTGCCTGCAGAGCAACACATCCCATGACGTCACGAGGAAGTTATACTAAAGCTTTTAATCGCTTCACAGACAATGAACTCCCTTTTCTCTTTTCTAAACATTTCTGCGTGTTGATCAGACATGCCCGCCGCTAAACAAAACTCCTACTTAAATCTGCTTAAATCAACAACTATCCAGTATCCATAAATGCTATTTTTTGGAGAAGGAAAAAAGAAGAGGTAATGTCCTTAAGCTACAGCGCCGTGATGTGAATAAACTCAACGGGAACTGTTCAAGGAATTACAAGTTCCTACAAGATACTTTGAAATGAGGCCTCTGACAGCTTGGCACACAGACGGGCTGATTGATGGATCTCCTTACCTGCACAGAGGTAGCTCTGAGGAAGCCGCTGTGACACATGACGAGTGAGAGGAATAAACAGCTGGAACTTTCAACCTTATAGAGGCTGGGTCTGCATGTTCCTGTATTGATCGACACCCAATAGCTCTGACATAACGTCATGCTAAACGCTGCGCTGCCTGCGAGTATTACTGCAGGAGTTTGTACATCGTCACTCTGACTGTCTGATCAGACACACTGCCGGCGCTGTCACACCTGGAGTGTCTCCAGAAAAAGTTCTGTATGTGGAAACAGGAATGGCGTTTTCTCTCTTTTCATGGTCAACTTGCTTTGGAATAATAAAACACAAAAACAGGGATGTCAGAAAACCATTATGCTTGGATGGTAGAAACACAAGCCTGTGTCTCTATCAGGCTCCTCTAACTGGGGGATGTGTTGCTGCTCCTGTTCATAATGCCCCCTGTTGGAAAGCTGAACCCTTGCTGAAGCTGTAAATTAAAAGACGTCCACCTGACTACACGCCTTAAGATGTCTTTCCTTATTCCTGTGGTAGAAACAGATGAAGTTCTATATAAATTCAATGTTGCACTCAGAGTTTTTGCACATTTCCATTCTGCACCGAGCAATAACTGTGCTAATCTTGCTAATCCTGAATTTATTCTCGAGGCTTTAGATTTCAACAAACGTGCAACAACTGTTACCCAACCCTGCGTATCACGGCTCATACGGGGGGATCTTATGTGGAGATGTTGTTCTCTAAACAGTTCCAGGCCAGTCGAGCAGACATGTGAGGATTAGGGGTGTAACCGGCTCCTCTGGGGGAACGCTACACATCCCCTGAGGGGCTGAAAATTTCTTCACTGCACCATTCCCACTAACCCCCACACCCTCTGCTCATACAAATAACAGAGCGGCAGGAAAGGCTCTCTAATTATGGGAGGTGTGTGCGTGAGGTGATTTCTTTTAAAGCATAATAACCCAGGCTGTAATTAAGAGCATTTGATGCGGCCGACGACTGCCACTCAAAACCAGCGAACTGTACCTGCTAGAGGGCAGTCTTACTCTTCACACTGTTCCTCCAACCAAAGAGGGGGGCAAAGGTAACACGAGTGGAGCTTGAGTGTCGAGACTGTCTGACGGACCTGCTTACATAAAAGATATAATACTAGTATCTCTGTGTGGTATGTTTCCAGTGTTTATAGAACTTGCTGTGCAGTAAACAATGCTGGAGGGGATTTTAGCAGATGGTGTTCACTAGAAATATGACCATTTCTAAACACTGTTTTACCCTACAGGCAATAGAGCTATCGATTCCTGTATTTCCTCTAACCCTAACCCGAACTAGGTTGCAGAAACATATGAGCGGCTGTGGCAATCTCATACGACACAGCGCTCTTCATAGTGTACTTTGGTTGGCATCACACAAGACACCTTAGGCCAGATTTAGGGCCCAGTTTGCAACTCCTGATGACTGAGAGGGCACAGCTTGGTTCAGGTTCCCACTATCCAGGGACTCAATTTTCAGGGTTAAAAAGGTTGTTAAATCAGTAAAATCAAAGACATGGCTGACTTGACTGACTGCCAGCAGGGAACACTGTAGCTGTTTATGAAGAGCCTTAATGCCTGTCTCAGGTATGTCAACCACAACTTAATGTGAGTCAGCATTTCCAGAATGGCGACAGGCGCCGATAGGCTTCAAATCCTTGCTTCAGAAACAGATAGGTGACATGGTAACACTTAATTTGACGCCTATCTCTATAACACATTATAAATATAGTTGTAATGCATTATAATCAGGTTATAGCACTGTATAACTTAGTTATAAACACTCATAAATGATCATAATGCTTTATAGCAGTAATCATAACACATTATATAGCATTATGATCATGACTTACAAGGTCAGGTATTTTTATGTATCAGGCATTATCTATGTGGGCATTTTTAGTGAGTTGTTATCAGTTATAACACTGTTATCAGTGTTCTAACGTGACTATAACACATTATAAATATATTTATGATGCGGTATAGAGATAGGTGTCAAATTAAGTGTTACCGGTGACATCACAAACACCACTTCCATGTATTATACTGTACAGTCTATGGTGTGCAAATAATACTCTCCTGTGGAGTGTCAATTTGACTCTTTTACTTCTTCCAATCATGGTTCAATACTCTTATTATTATACTCTGATTAGACTATGATTCCAGGTCAGTGTGCTTCTGATGAAGTACCTGCAATAACCAACCATTGATTTAGGAATGAATGAATGAAATGAAATTTATTTTTGAACATGAGAATCAACAAGGATGAATTTTTCAAATGATATTTCTCACAGATAATCAATTAAATTAAAGGTTTCTACATGCTCAAAAAAGGAGAAGGAAGAAGCTAACTTTTGTGTACAATGTCAACTGCAACTTGACGCTGCTACTCATTGAGTAGCATGAAAGAAAACATCCCGCCTTCAAATTTCTTTCAAATAGTGACTAATGACTGTATTTAAAACATCAACACATGAGTGCCTTTTAATGTCTGAGTAAAAGACATGAGTGTTTCTGAGAGATCTCGTGTCTGTGGAGACACCCTTGTGGAATTGTGGCCACAATAGTTAAGCGTGTGATCTGTGTTAAAAAAAAAAATCAGTCTGAACTTTTTCTTTATCAGTGCACAGCATAATGGCTGAATGCCTCATTTTGTGTAATCTCTTTACCTATTATGTAAAGGCCCAAAGAGTCTAGACCTATCAAAATCTGAACTTACAAAACCTCTGGTCTAAGTAAGAGGTCTGTGACCCCTGAGGTTGTTAGCAGCAGATCCTTTAAGTGTTGTAAGCTGTGAGGTCTGGCTCCATGGACTGGAGCTATTAGTCCACCACATCGAACTGTGATACACTGTGTAGTCTGACACCTTTTGACCAGAACAGCAGTAACTTTTTCAGCTGTTTGAGCTCCAGTAGCTCTACAGTTGGATCAGAAGTTGTTGCAGACTTAGCAGATTTCCTCACTCACCACACTTTTGGCACTGGCCACTCAGACACTTCACAAGAGCTGCAGTTTTTGAGATGCTCTGTCAGGCCAACGCAATCTGGTCCTGATCAACGTCACTCACATCTCTGAGCTTGACCATTTTTACTGCTTGCAACAAATCCTCATAGTAGAAGGAGAGCTGGAATTACTTCAGGTTTGCATGTGTAAAAACATGTAAAAACTT
Organism: Xyrichtys novacula; assembly: GCA_962446985.1. Classification (NCBI taxonomy): domain Eukaryota; kingdom Metazoa; phylum Chordata; class Actinopteri; order Labriformes; family Labridae; genus Xyrichtys; species Xyrichtys novacula. The sequence goes on along the minus strand of OY660874.1, from coordinate 14,923,022 downwards.
GATATCACACACCAAAAAAAAGGCCCAAGCTGATGAACTAATGGTGCACGCTGAGGGCTGAATCTTTAAAATACACAAGATAACACAGATTGTCCATTTAGTGTGTTTGCATTGATGAATATGCAATATGGAGAATTTCTGCCTACTGTGCAAAATACTGAGAGCAGAAGATGCAAAAATGTTCATTTTGCAAGTGCAGAAGGACTTGAAAACTAAATTTTTTAAGTAACACCGTTACTTTCATGTTACCTGGTCACACTGCTAATACATAAGCTGGATCACTGACAACTGAGGGACAAGCACACAACCTTTGCAGATTGGAAACAACCTGTGGACCTTAACGGATACAGTGTGTTTGGACTAAGTGCATTTGAAGAATATAAACATCAAAAACTAAAAGATGTTTCAGTATCACAGTGATTTTAGAAGTAAAAGAAAAATTTAGGAAAAATGAGTAAAAAAAAACAAAACAAACATCTACACACTGCGACTTGACCCTCAGATGCTAATTCAAACTCAATTATCTTTCTCTCCTTGTTTATTTTCCTCATGCTTGGCTCTGGAGCTGTCCTATTTTCCTGAGCCAGTTATCTTAAACATTATATAACTGCTGACGTTGTATAAACATAAACAGTAAAGAAAAAATCAGGACCCAGCCTCCGCCTGGAATGTGATTCTTAGAGGACACAGACAGTTAACATTTATTACCCAGGGTGCACTGGATGTTCACTTGGCCTACTTAATGTTGTTGTAGTTGTAAAAATGGCTTGGAGGCAGCTGATTAATCATTGTGAGGACAGTAACAGAAGCAGGGAGGAGCTGTACAGCTCTAATCTAAGACTCACCGCACAGTTCAAACTGTGTGGTTAGGATTTGACAGAAGCTTGTCTTCTTGGCACTTCACAAACTTCACTTCCTACGGAGAAGATCAAGGGTCACATCGGGTTGAGTACTGAAGCGGCGGACAGAGTGTCCTAGCAGAGATTTGCATGTGGAAGAGCATGTCTGCCAACTTTCACACAGTTAACAAATGACATGTTTGAAAGTATCGAGTCATCTCCGGGAAGACTTTTGCTGTGGCTGCATGACTGCTGAAAAGTTTGGTTCTAATTATCATAGTATGACAGCTGATGTTTGTTTTTTATGAGATGAGGTTCAGAATAATTGTCTATTGAACAGACACACATCTGTTGTTTATGTTATCTAAGGCTGGCACACGTTCAAGGTGTTTGGCTGAGGTTAGAGGTGGATGACTGGGCATGTGCTGCTTGATTAGTCTGCTGTTCTGTGCAGCGCCTCAGGCTAATGTACATACTGTCATCAGTATTATTCAGCACGGAAATGGAGCGAGCGAGTCTGACTGGTAATGTGGGGGGCCCACAAAATGTTCGGTCCCCGCAGTAATCAGTAATTAAGATGAATTAACCTGACATTAGTTCACAGTTTACCACTTGTTGAGCAGGAAACCTGCAGTTTTTTTCTGTTGTGCACATGTCTGATGGAATTTTTCATGTTCGATTAAGAAATAATCCTGAAGACAATTAGTGGCTGAACATGAGACGCTCCTGAAGCAGAGGCAGAAACGTAAACTTGTTATAAAACCTGCAGCTCAGCTCTGCTCCTGTGTCAGCTCATGAGCAGCAGCTAAAGTGTTGTAAACAGTGAAGTCTGCTGGACAAACTCTGTACTGATGACACCATCCCAGCTCTATCACAAGCAGCAACTGTAAATGTCAGACCCTCAAAAACTAACATCTGACAGTTCAATATCATTAGTTATGTTAGAATAGATTAGTATGAGACGATACCATTCTATACCACACCATGAAATACCATAATCTGATATAATTTGCCATTAAAAAAATGTGAACTATTGAAGACTGTTTTGTTTTAAAAGTTCATATTCAAGGATTAGTTAATAAACCATCTTCAGCTTTTCTAAAAACACAGCTTTAATATTAAAAAAAAAAAAGAAAGGGCCATATTGATCAGGTTGTAGGAGCATTCTTTGGTCATGTCCACAGCATAACTGTGTCCCAGAGGAAGTTTCACTGCACATTGTAACCAACAGCCTCTAACCTGTTGCAGTTATGTGCATAAGAAACAAACTAAGCAAATATTTGTAAATTTGGGGTTAATCACAGTTTATCTGCCTGATGTAATGATATAATGAGGCACAGCTATGTGGAGCTTCATTAGAATATTATGTTATACTGAGGTAGACTAAAACTACAACCATAGATATTCTTGTTATAATGTTATTGTTATTGTTGCACTTTGAGTTTCACAGTTGTACAAAAGTTAAACTGCTTCCACAGCAGGGACTTGTTTTTGTTCTTTTTCAGTCAAATCTGACTCTGGCAGTGATCGCTAAGTGTCCAAAGGTACAGCTGCAGGTTACTGATAAGACACACTGTGTTTTGAGGTTCATGTCTCCTGACTCTTGCACTAGGAAAATGGAAAGAAAAACAAAGAGAATCTTTGGACTCACCTTTGATTTTTAATTTTCAAAATATAACACCCATTTCAAATTTGTATCCTTCATCTTGAAATCTCTCCTGAAATCACAATATGACCCTTGATTCTTGCAGAGATCCATGAGCAAGGGTAGTGTGATCTTAACCGACAGATGTTATGGGTTTCCCAACTGCAAAAAATGTCTATGTATGATTAAGGCTAGTGAGGAAACTAATCACTAAATTCATGATATTAACTGTTGCGTGGTTTTGAGTCACACCACTTAGAAAAAAGTGATTCCTTCATGACCACAAATGTGCATTTTATAGCACCACATATCACACTGGGGGATGGGGCAAATATTGGACTGGGTCAAAAGACGGAAATACAAAAGTTGTGAAGTAATCAGGTGTGAAGTTTGTAGAGTAAAATATGTTTGAATGGAGAAATGTTAAATCCTCCCCTGTTCAACAAAGGATTTTCACACCACACTGAGGTGAATTTTCAGTTTGGAAAGACATTTTTCCATCTTGAGCTATGTTTGCAAATAATCTGCACAGATGTTAGACAGGACTCCCCACTACTACAATCAAAACAACCCATAAAAGAATATTTTTGGGTGCATATTTTGAGAATATGGTAAGCTGAAGCATAGACAGTATCCAGTACGTCAATGAGCACCCTGGACTCATTTGTGGAAAAATGCGGAACTGCCCTTTAACTGTATTCTCTCTCATGGCCAGCAGGGAGCAGCTGCAGTGGTTGTCATTAGAAGAAGATGGCGCTCATTTTGCGAACTATGTGATCAGACACAAATTAAATTACGATATCTGTTCTGGTGTGACTACTTCATTGTTGACAAGTGTTACCACAGCAACTTGAAAACTCCTTTTGTTGCCACCAGATGCAGCTCCCTAACCAAGCAGGTACCAGCATCAATACTTGAAACTGGTAGCCCCTGAACCTAAAGCTGACCTCATCCTAACTACTGTGAGGAAACATTTAAAAGTGGCACACAAATCTTAAGGTTCTTATAGTACTCACCCTCCCTCGCTCTCTGCTTCCTCTGAGCTCCGCCCCCCTGCTCTGGCCCCAGAGACAGCGCCTGCAGCCCTTTTCCTTCGTGTCGGGGTGCTCCTGTGGAGGGGGCTGACACGCCTCGCCTCATCACGACCCCTCAGCTCCTCCCTGACTTGGTCCTGTAGTGTCGGCAGAGCGTTCTTCAATGACTTCATCTCCTCCTTCAGCTCTGACACGCACTGGATCAGAGCCTCCAGACGCTCCAGCACCTCAATCTGACCCCTGGGCATACCGGGACCATCCACTACCATGAGGCCGGTCCCCCGATCATTATGTCTGTTGAGGTAAAACGCTGGACAAGAGTTTCTTCGTTTCGACCTGAAGCCTTGGTAACACACCACAGCCAGACTGATGCCGGCCACTCCAGCCAGAGCTCCCAGAACCAGCACTTTGCTGTCTGCCTGGGCCATCCTGGAGGCCTGCAGAGAACACAGACACCGCAAGAGTTATGTGATACCACTTAGGAAATTACTGACACTATTACACAATATAAGGATGTGTTCACAAGGGCTTGCATTGAGGATGAACAAGTAAAAAATAAAATGTTGGGGAGAAAAGACTCCACTGATCGAGATCCAAACACTGTACTAGTGATAAAGATGTTTTTCATTTCTATAAAATGTTTCACTAATGAGCAAAAGTTCTTTGTTTAGAAAATTTTTAGAGTTCTTCTGGTATTTTAACACTTTTAGACGATGGTCTCTATTATACTGTCTAGTGCTAATAATACTCAACTGAAAGCTGATTGTTGTGAAAGTGTCTGTAAGGAATTGTTCTGCTGTGATCAAGGTCTCTGTCATGGTAAAAGCAGCAAGATATTCTGAAAGTAACACAGATTCAACTACACAATCCAAAGTCGGCAACTGTGACACATGAACATCGACAAACAAAAGTGAAAATACAGAGAGTAGCTAACATTAGTGCGTCTGTGTGCAGGTGGATAAATACTTTGATATCGAGTTTCAGCCTGTAGTCTGCATTTTTAATGTGACAGACCTTCACCATAAGATTAGTTCAGTTAAAGACACATACAGTTGACTGCTTTGGTTGTCTTATTTTATCATGAACACACCAAGATGCAGTAGATGAAAACATAATATAGCAATCAACATGTTTTATACATAACCAAAGTTTCAGATGTTTTAGAGTTTCTTGGTAAATTTTATGTTTTGGAAATCTGACTGCTGTGCTTCATTTGCCCAGACTGATCCCCAGGTATTGTGACCAGTGTGTCATGTGTGTATATATAAATAACAGAAGACCATGATGGGTAGGAAACTTGGCAGCACGGCAGCTGGTAAAAAAAGAGCTCAGTGACCTTTTACCTGTAACGTGAATGACCAGTGATGGAGTTTCTCTGTTATTAAGTCAAGCAAAAATTTATTATTATGGGACCTACCAAACTGATTCAAAGACTAGGATGCTGCAAAATGTAGCTTGTCTCCGTCAGAAACATTGTTCTCTGTACACAGATATGTATCAGCCACACTGATTGATAGCAGGGAATTAGCACATGATCTGGCAGTCAAAGACAGTAAATGATTAGCTAAGTTTGGGGTTTTGCCCTAATTTGGTGATGTCAAACAATAATAGGTGCGTTACAGTAGTATCTAGTATCTCCTATCATTAGAAAAATCAAAAACAAATATATGCTAGTCTTGAAATGTATGTTTGTTCATACACTGAGTATTTGGTTGTTGCTTCTTTACCATGAATAACTGCATCGGTGTGATGCAGAATGTGTAATTGAAGCCCAGGCTGCTTTGATAACAACCTTCAGCTTTTCTGTATTTTTAAGGGCAGGTTCTAGGACCTGTAGGCATCATCAGCATCACCTTTTCCCATGTTAGATGTTTTTAACACTGCCTGTGGTTCAGGAGTGGCTTGATATAATGACATGTATCTAAGCATCTTCAGAAAATATGCTCAGATGCTCAGGTGTGGAGGTGTTTTGGTTTTTTGAGGTCAGAAATGAAGCAGAGTAATGTGCACTGCAAATTATGTCGAGTACATGTTCTCGCAAAGTCTGGGAATACCTCAAATAATTTTTAGCACCTGAAGCAGTGCCACTCGGCAGAGCATGCACAGTGCAAAAGGTTACAAACCCCAAGCGGAGCAAGGAGCCCATGGCGCCTGTTCAGCCAAAACAGTCAACCATGCAGTCCGCTTTCTCTAGCGCAACACCTCACAACAAAACGTCGAAGAGACACAAAGACCTCACAGATGTAGTAGCTTATTGTATTGTAAAAGACATGCTACCAACAAGCACTGTTAAATTTCATTTTTTGTATTGTGTTGTATATCAATATCGACTGATATGAAAAAAATATATTGTGATAATTTTTTTCCCATATCGCCCAGCCCTACTTGTAAGAATTCCAACTATATTGGCTTTACTCTTTCTTTAAAAAGGACAGTGAACTTTTTCACATCCTAATATTTTAAGATGCATCTGTGAGCCCCATACTACAGCCTTGCTAGTGAACAAAAGTGCAGTATTTTTATAAAGAAAGCCTGCCCCACCCCAAAAAACCACCCATCTGTGACACTTTATTTTCAGTTTCATTTTCATTTTCAAGCTACACTGGCACACAATTTTCTAATCATCTGAACCAGTATGGGCCTGGTCTTTCTCCAGTGGTGTCTCCCTCCTAATCTCATCTTCATGCTTGGACCTCCTGCTGTGTCCTTGACCTGTCTCTCCGGTCATAGTAGAAACCTAGACAGCAGCAGGTAGACGACAGAAACTGAATATAACCTGTCAAACCAGACCCCTTATAGGATGTGTGTTCAGGTCCTTAAGGTACCAGCACTTAGCATCTTCCTGTTTTTGGATTGGAGTCTCTGTTGCTCCAGTAAAGGCCATAGTAAAAGCAGACAAATATAAATACCCAATAGTGTCCCTCAGTGATCTTAAGCAGAAGCTTTACTGTGAGCTACTGTGAACTATGACAGCAGGGTAAACAAGCCCAGCTTAGATAATTGGATCAACACAGAAACGACAACCAACCATCAAGCCTGTTACAGACAGAAACATTAAGCCTGAAAAAACACTATGAGATTCATTATCCAAGCATACTTAATTAGAATTAATCTATGAGTCTTTTTTTGGATTATAATGTTGATTATCTGACACAAACCCAGTCCAGCTGCTGACTAAAGTCGGACTGTACCATTAAGGACACAGAAAACAGTGAGTACATTTAATAACATCGATACCGGGTGGTAACACAGGACTAAAACAAGCAGTAGAATAGATGTTTTCTGAATAAAAAGTAATTAAGGTGTTAATATAAGAGACCTTACTGCAGGGGTGAAGGCTGGAGCAGTCCTTTCGCCTTGACAGCTCGCCCGTGTTACCGTCTAAACAGTCCGTGCAGACTCAAGCCCCGCAATCAAACGTTCCGGTCATTACCAGCGTCAACCTCACGCTTGAAATGACCTGATGGAACCCCTGGAAGCACCCTGATAGCTCTTACGGGATGAATAACACGACTCACATTTCTCCTGGTAGCTCATAAAATATTATGAAATGTCCAACCAGGGACGGTCAACACATAAAAAAACCCTTCTCCCATAGATGCCTCCCTGGTAGATTAAACGGACAGTAACACAGTGCCCTCTGGATCCCTTCAGGCGGATAAAACGTAATTAAAAGTGCCCTTACACATGACCTTATGGTGATAAAAGGTTATAAGGTGCCACCTTGTTATATAAGTTTGTTTTTGTGCAAAGTTAGTGAATTTATTTAATAACCCAGCAATTTTATTATTTAGTTTTTAGTTCTTTTTATCGTGTTATTTACAATAAACTACTCAGTTTTGAAATGACCATGTAAAAACTTACCAGAGACATGTTTACTTGTGTTGTGTTATGTAGCCAGGTCAGTGTTATTTTTTTCTCTAAATAATGAATCTTGTCACAATCTCACTGTTGGTCTTTGTAAACACTGAATTAAAACTTCATCCAACCTCCAGGTGGTATTTCTGGTTTGACTTGCATTAGTTTAAATAGGTGGGGTGGGCTGCAGGGAGGGGTAACAAAACTGATTCCAGCTTCAGTAGTGGTAAATAATGCTTTAGCTAACAGCCACCTCACATGGAACCTCCTGGTTTCTTCTATTGACATGATAAAACATGGACATTATTAGAGACATCAGACCAAGACTGTTTTCATTTCTGCTGCAAAACTGGGCATGGGGCGATGGGCTCAAAAAAGATTCACTGTCTTATGCAGCCATAATTAAGTGAACAGCTAAAGAACTGTGGCTTTTTCTTCTGCAAATGCGTATTTCCCAACACTGGTTTGTACTTGATTTCTACCCATATGAACATTCAAGTATCAATGTTTCATTGAATCAGGAAATTTTAACTTTAAGGACTTTTCTTAACATAGCAACTTCAACTTGTCAAAGTAACATCTATGGTTACTGATATCAAATCTCTCTGTTTTGTCCAGGTGTTCACATCTTAAACTTCATGACTTTATTAGCTTTTCTTAATCTATTCATAAAAAATAAAATCAAAACTTTTTTTGCTGAAAGCAAAGCAACCTGCATTAAAGTCTAATCCAACTTGAACCACAAACAGCAATCTGTTCGCTCCTGTTCTCTGATGTTTACTTCTTTTATAATACTCCATGCTAATCATAACATTTTGTTCCAGTTGAATGCATGTCAAAGAGCTGTAAAATAATTGATTTTTCCATATTTTTATCTCTTTTTGTTGCTCATTAAACAAAGAAGTAATGTTGCATAGGTAAGTTTGCACTGACTACACTGATCTTGCAGTAGGAGTCTGTCGGGTTTAATTTGTAAGCTCAAGCTCTTTTCAAATATGGATGAAATCTTTTATCATGCATCTGAAGTTTACTCTTAGAGAACAGTTCATTCATCAACTTTATCACCAAACATGTGAGTAAATACTCTGAGTGCAAAGTTCAACTTAACAGCAGCAACAGCGTGAAGAGTGTTTATAATGAATGAGTAAATATCCTAATTAAAAGTTCCACTCCAGTCTGATATTTGTGTTTCTCACACAAATTCATCAGCCTTAAATAATATCAATCAATCAATTAATCAATCAATCAACCTGCACTTCCAACTGATGCCACTCATAGCAAAGGTGTTTTAATAAAGGGCTTAAACAGACCTACCTGAGTCTGTTCTCTCAGCGTGTCTCTGCAGAAAGGTCAACAGAACAGAGTGAGCAACACATTTATTATCACCTCAACCTTGGACCTTCAGTCCTCACTGAGCTTCATTCGGGGTTTGGCGTAGGCTCTGGAGGAGTGGTTAACTGGTGATTAATCTTTAAAAAAAAGAAATACAACACCATATTTTTGTCAAAGTTTGTGATTTTTTTGTGACAAAAACTTTAACATCTTTTTAATGTTTGCACTTTAACTTTAAAACAAATCATTCATTCATTCATATCCTTCGTAGTCAATACCAAAATACGAACCACCCTTCCTGGAGTGCTGTCATGCAACCCTGAATTTTACATCCATTCAAATCACACAGCTAACAGTTGCAGCCTGATAAAAAACAAAACAATCTCATTCAAATGTGAATTTTTAAAACCCTGATGATAACAAGAACACATAGCAGGCCAAATCCAAAACCAAGAAGACAACAGTCAGTTTCTTAATCCATATGTAGAGGGTGTCCTCTCAAGTGTCCACATTTTATATCTTTTTAATCAGCAACATACATCTGACAAGCTGAAAATTCAGCCTTTATAGTCATGATTGATTATGGTAATCGTACAGAGAAGGTTGACACAGAAATGTTCCCTCTGTTTTCTTTTGGTAAAGAAACTGGTATGCAAAAATGGTTAATGTTGCAGAGAAATCCTTTCCTCATAATGCCTCCCCAATTTCCTACGAGAGGTTAATTCATATATATTTAATTTTGTCTATGGTGTAAACATAAATATGTGCTTGTTTATATATCTACTTTAGTTTGTGCACTACATATGGGAGCATTTTTGACGAGTCCCCCTATCATGTCCTTTCTCTTGTATTGCATTTAACCAAAGCTTCCATTTTTGTTGACTGTGATGTTGAGTCAGTCTTGAGACATAACTATCACTCTTTCCTGTCTGGCACTTAACAACACAACAGAACAACATTTTAATACTTTTTTGTTGCTCTCTTATGGTGGCGATTCATGTTCACCTCCAGTTTGCCTTTCAGATTTATTCTGCAGCAGGTGGATGACCCCCAGTTTGCTTTCACTGTGATGTTTTGTCAGCCCTGATGACTATTTTCTCACTCTGCTTTGATCACTTCAGTCTGCTGTCTAACATCACTCCCAAGAGTTAGACTCTCCTGTTGTATCGCTCAATGCCATTGAAGGACAACTTGTAGTCCTCTTATCAACCAATTCCTCGCTTCATACAGCTGGTAGATAAAGAGTCGTAACATCAGCTCACAAAACTGCTCCATCTTGGTTTTAAAACAAGAGGAAGATGAGGGAAAAACAAAGGCCCCGGACGACATCCCTGTGGTACACCAGATTGAAATCCTTTCACATTTACATCGATATTACACATTATTTTCTATAGGATGAACAACTCTTAGACTGACTTATTTGTAGGATGCAAACTTCTAACATCCTAGACATGACTAATGGTTTGAAAACTTTCCAACAACCATGACCTTGAGTTAGCTTGTTGCATAAAAGCTCCTAGCTGTCAAGGGTGATCCTGTTTATTTGAATTGGCAGAGCTGTGAGATCCCTCTGAAGGTTTTTTCTCTGTCCATCTATTTGGAGGAAGGGAGCCGTACTTGCTTGGAAACGCAGGTTCCAGGGAGTTCCCTCGTTTCAGAGTTGCTACGTGCAGTTTCTTCCCTGCTCTGTGCACACAGTATTGTTTCTCAGCCCACAGCCTGCATTCTGCCAGCACAGGGAACAAAAAGCCCACCTGAAACCCACAGGCATGGCAGTGAAAAAAGAAAAAAAAAATCTTGGCCAGCGGTCCTTGGTCGGCCCTGTAGACACAGATTTGGAGATAACAGAGAGACGCATCCAGCCATGGCCTTGCTCCCATCGGGTCAAAGCCAGCAGATAAGCGGATATTGTCAACACGGTGGTTTTATGCAGCCGCCACACATCAACTCTAACTCTCACAGCACAGAAGGAGAAACAACAGCAGCCTCAGATTTGCCTTGTGCACATAAATAAGCCCATTACAGCTGTCAAACAAAACATGGGAGAAGAATCAGGGTGAAATAAGGCATTACTATCAGGACTGAGCTGCAGACCACAGAGATGTTCCCTGTCAGTGATGATGGAGAGTTTTCTATTCCACCTGTGTGGGAACTGACTTTGTATCAGCAGTGTATGTGTGTTTATAGAGAGTTTACAGGCTCACTCAGCCAGAAAGATGGGAACAAGGAGCGATTTTCTTTCAGCTTTAATGTTGGTGAGGAGGGGAGAAGTCCAGTATTAATAGGCCTACACCTGCTGTACTTGTAATGACTACAAAAGTATGAAAGTGCACGCTGCTCTTTGTTGAGACTCCACAATTCAGCCTTGTACAGCTGTGGATTATAAATTTGTTTGTTTTTTATAACTACTGTGGAGTTTACTCAGTAGAACTTTAATTTTGACTTTTAATCCGAACAATTTATCATTAGAGCTTTCAGAAATGACTTCAACATTAAGAAAAAAGATCATCTCAGCAAATTGACAAGTTTTTCAAATAATATCTGATTTTGGTAAAAAACAAACTAGTCAGCTTATCAAATATTTTGATGCATGACATTAAAGAAAAGAAAATGATAAAATTTGTCAAAAAGTCTTTACTGAAGACATGATTTCTGTTTGATTCCATGCAACCAGTATCCCAACATCAAGATGCATTGCACGATAGCATCCTTTACAGTATAAATTATGAAGGATAGTATCCCAGAATCATTCACTTTTCCTGCTCAGAAAGTGAAATTTAAAGTGTAATTCAGGAAAAAATAGACCTGTTCCAAACAGTGTCTTTTGACAGCCTTTTTCCTGTGGTCTCAAGTTACCTGGTTGATGAAAGAACTCAGCACAGTTGTTTTTATTGACTTTTCCTTTATTTTAACAACATTTAACCTTATACATCAACAGTATTAATCCTGGTTTGTTATCCAACAGATCTCAGAAAAATGGGAATAAGTTGTATTTTTATCTCATTTTCTTGATTGTGCTCAACATGAAAAGACAAAAACTCCAGCACTTTTACAGAAATGATCTTTTGAGTGAGCAACTTCCCTGATAGAGAAAAAATGTTTGACCAGAGGTATCTATATTGTGACAAAGTAATGAAGATAGTCTTTGGCCTGCACTGGTACTGGAGTCAAAAAATGTGAAAAACTGTTTTTTTTTCCTTTCAGAGGCGTTCAATTGACCACTGTGTCTTTTTCATCTCCTCACTATACCAAGAATAGATAGTAAGTAAAAGTTCAACATTTAATTTTCACCCACCTGAGAAAACTAAAACATATCAATCTCTCAAGGTAACACATGAGTGCTAGTCTTTCATTGGCTGCATTTTAAAGAAGATAAAAATGTAAAAACTATTTTTCAACAGTTTTCTTTACTTCTGTTAATAAAGCTTCATTTCACAAATGTATTCCCTGTATTATTTCTTTTTCTTTTGTACAACATTTGTGATAAAAGGCCATGACAGCAGCAGTTTTTTAAACGGACTTGATGGGTTAAGATTTGAAGCTGCTTCTGTTGAAGACTCTGTTTTGTGTTTTTTCTTTACATTGTAAAATAAAATTTCTGGCACTGTAAAGATACTCACCTGCTTTGTCTGTTAATGGTGACCGAGCTGAAGGTGGTTGACATGGTTTACAGACAAAATGCTAAAGCGTCTCAAATTAAAAGGTGTATCGAACTACAATCCACCAAGTATCTTTTCCCTCACAAGAAACCAGTTGAACTGAAAGCTAAAGTCTGAAAGCAGCCGATACTCTGAAACTAAGCTTCTGTTTGGCTGCTTAACTTGATCTTAACTCCAGGTCCTGACCCGTTTTTCAGGCTTCAACTCTCAACAAAAGGAGCTGATTTAATCCATCAACTCAAGTTTGTAGGTGAGAATTCTCATAAAAAACCGTAATTTTATTTTGAACCATAACTCACCTCTCTTTGTTGAGTGTACACAGACATATTTCGGTATTTTTACCTAATAATTACACATATTTTCCATCTTTTAACAAATCTGTTATTAAAAGCTGTCAAGTGGAGAGAATTTGCCACTGCATCTGTCTGCTTTCACATTTGCTCTGTCTCAGTAAGCAGCAGCTCAGCAGTCACAGAGGTTTGTGTTACCATAGTTAATTCATCACTGATCTGAGTTCACTTACAGAGAAGTTTCCACTGTTTGTTGTCCACATAAAACTGGAAATCTCTGTCTGATAGAAAAAACTGAGTTAAAAAATAAGAAAATTTTTGAAAAAAAAAAAGCTTATGTAAGACTTTCTGATTCACCAACCTCATCAAGAGTCTGTTTCTTTAGTCTAACACCTTTATAGACACCACTTTCTCAAATGCTGCTTTTTGACAATGGTTTTAATATCTCTGAATCCATTGCAATTATTTCAGGTAGCTCATACTGCAAACCCACTTTCCTCAATGCATTTCTTTAAAAACAGATCATTCACAAATAACTTGGGGCTCTCAACAATGAAACAAAATGCATGACAGGACATTTACATAACACTGATACATAGCTCTAACTATGACGCTCTTATTTAAGACGCTCTTTAACTTAATAAAGATGTTCTCTTAAGTCCAACCAAACTTTTTATTCGTAATTTTATTTTTTATTCGTTTATTCGTAAAACGATGTAATATAAATGTAAAACAATGTTTGACTTCTCTCCATGTTTTTAAAGCACAGTTTTGCGTAACTCTGTTTTTGACTTAAAAAATGACAACAGGATAAAATCAAACAAATCAGTGACGTGAGTAAACAAGTCAACAACATCTGATGCATGTTGGGTATGAGGCAGTCAGATCCTATCAGAGAGAAACTCTCTGTGACCTCCGACAGTGTGCTCTAATGATTTCTGATGATTTCTCACTTCCTGTTTGTTCTCCTCTGCAACAATCGGTCAAACCATCAGGATTCCTAAGAGACAATATGTCCCATCTTTAGACAACCTCTCCATTCTGGATACAAACTGACACACAATGTACTCAATGGCTAAAACAAAGACTTTGTTTTCCTTTTTGTACCTTTTTGCTCCCTTGCTTTCATTTACTGCCCCACATGGTTTCAGCAAATCTCTGAAATTTTACAAAGGTTAGGGAGGGTTTACTGCATTTTTTTTCTTTCCTGTTCGACTCTAGCACTCTGAAAATTGTGAACAAAACACAGATTTGACAATTTGATGTTTACTTGGACTGTTGAACCCTGCTGTAGTATGAGTAAAAACTGAGGAGAGGGAAAAAACTCACACTGTCTTGAGTTGCAGTCAGACTGCGTCCAGCAGGTGGCACTATATAACTTATACTAAGATTCTCTTGAGAAGTAGAGATGCTGTTAAGGAGCAGGTCTGGTTTCTTGATGTACACATTTAGCAAAGGTGATGCTTGTTGTCATCTCTAAAATAGCTTGTAACACGGCTACCAAATGGGTTTCATCACTGGTCTGCTCTGAACAAACACAGCAGCTCTTTGTGGTTTCAGGCCGGGCTGAGCCAAAGATTGGGATAATCTGCTGTTACACACAGTCTGAGCTCACACATATTACCCAGACTGCATCAGTGCAGGTAAGAATGAGGAAAGTATGAGTCACCTACATTACATCCACTCTCATACAGGTGCATAGACCACAAACTAATGATCAGACGTTTCCAAACAACAGAAAATACTGTTATGTCCACACTGTTTGTCCTGAACAGAAATGTGTGTTAAACTGTTTTTAACCCCAAAGCAGAACCTGTTTTTAAACTCTAACATAAAAACACTTAAAGCTCTTGTGAGAAGTTTTCATTTTTGGTTATTGAACTAACTGAAATTTAAACTGATGCCTATAATTACAAATGAGACTATCACTAAACAGACCGACTATTTCTGTATGGTTATTAATTATGTCTGAAACCTCTTTCAGGAGGTTAATGATGGCTGAAATCATTTAGTACACACTGCCAAAACAGACATTGTTTGAATTTTCCTGACTGAGAACCTTTTATGAATGACTCATGTAATGGATAAATGAAGGAGGATAAGATTTCTTTAAGAAAACATGATTTACACATACAGGACAGACTTTGTGAAGAAATAATTGGCACTGCTTTTTCCACAAGGAGTGCCAGATTCTTTGAAACCTGAGAGTTCCAACCTGGACCTTTAAGTTTTTTCTTTAAATTTCACAATTGTGGTGAATTTTGAGCTGTAACATTTTGGAAAGTAGAGTGGTGAGTGGTGAGTGGCTTGTGGGACGTGTTGCAGGTCAGAATTGAAATACAGCTGCCCACTCCCAGGCGTTTGTGTTTGTATGACATAAGAAAAAAAAAAAAAAACACGTCAGTATAAATTTTATTGTATTTCATAGAGGTGAAAAACTCCTGACAGGAGCTTTAAATAGGTTCGACTAGAAGTGAACACCATAGACATAACAATGCTATGGAAATGATAAAATAATAATTAAATTAGTCTTTTCCCCTCCTCTGATTTGTTTTCTTTGAGCCGTCACAACTCCTGGTGGTTTGTTCTTACAATTTTTTTTCTTCATGCAAACATTAAGACTTTATTCTCAGTATTTCCACTTTATACTGGAAAAATAAAACCTAAAAATGTCACCCTGTTTTGCTTTCTTCATACGCCTGGCTCTACTGTCACCGTGTTATTCAACTTGTATGTAAATTATGAATGTCTGCACAAAGTTATACAGTCTCTTTGCAGACAGATAAACATTGCTGTCCAGTCATAACACTGAAGTCTTTGTCTTGTCTGAAACCGTTGCTCTTCCACCTCCTAATAAGAAAGATGAAATAAAACACAGTCTGAGAGACACTGCAGACCCCCATGAGACCCCCATCAGCTTCAAAGAGAAACTGACTTATTTGGCTCTTTCTTCATTTTTTCTTTTGATCAATGTTTAATGGTTTCTCAGAGGAGGAACTGTGAGTGCACAGAATATAAAAGAGAGAAAAAAACACAAAGAGCATATATGACCGTCACTGCCTTTCCACGAAGATGTCATTATTCACATTCGTAGTCAGTTGTAAAATATCTTTTCCATCCTGATGGGAGAGGCAGGTGCCGTTCAGGATTAGAGTTCAAGAGGAGGTTGAGAAGATGGTTTATTGTCTGTGGCACAATGATCTGCACCAAAAGCACAGCGTTGTATTGTCTGAGGCCAGTGAAGCACACAGGGACGGGGGAGAAAACCACAGATAGTCAAGACCTCTGGAGAAAAACATGACAGTCCCATTAACATATCAAATCATTATCCTGTTGAGTTTTCTATCACAGCTGTATAGAAAAGTACATGAAAAAAAAGAAAAAAACACCTCTCATAGATGGACTTGAGATTTAGATTTTTTTTAAACATCACGTATTTTAACACAATATCAGGATGGACCCTGAAAATGTCACACTTTTATCAGTCATTGTGTGAAATTATCAAACAAACTTTACTAAAAAGAAATGGGGACAGAAAAAATTGTAATAATAAAAAAAGGAAAGAAAAGGAAACCACAGTAACACGCACAAGGAACTTAATGAGAGTTAATGATAAAGGTAATAATACCTTTATAATGATAATTTTCTGTCAAAATCAAAGACCACCCGTGTCAGATGCACTCTTAGGTGTTAATAAGGCCATTGCAAAATATGAGTATTGACAATTACTGTCTTTGTGAGAATATTAAATATTGATGACATGCTAAAAATAAGCATACAATAGTACCGTAAGTTCATAGCTGAGGTCCTTTACACTGGCTGCCACATGGTGTTACTCAGAGGAGAGAGGAAGAAGAGGAAACAGCAGACAGCCCATGAACTAGCTAAGTCTCTCTTGAAGAGGTGACTTGGCACCAAACGGAAATTCCAGGATTTTTAAATCCAAATGCAACATCAGAGTATCTGGTTAATAGTTAATCAAACAGTTATATTGTCTTACTGTTCTTTTGTCTTCTTAAATTCTGTAACTTATGATCCACTGGAAGTAGCAGACCTTCAAAATAAAAGCACAGTAAGAAATAATGCAACCTAAATGCAAAACAGAAGAAATATCAAAATATATGTATAGCAAACAATCATTTTATGTGGAAATGGCTGTATTTGAACCCACCTACTATACTGGTAGTGTGTACTGAGTTGCTCAAAATGCAGTGCACAGTATGGGAACTAATGTGAGAGTTATGGTGTGCCAAAAATACCTTGATGATGTAGTGGTTTGGTGGATATCTGATATTATAGGGTGACCATACGTACTCTTTTTTGGGGGGGCTGTCTAGGCTGTCCGGCCTTGTCTGGCTTTGTCCAGGGAAGTTTATAAAATCCTTCAAATGTCCGTGGCTTTTGTACAGAAGTTTCAAGTTTGTGTCACATTGACTTACTGAGTTAGAAGCCCATAAAAGACACTAGATCCAACCTAAAAAAAACTCTCAAAATTAACTTTGTGTGACTCCGTGATTCCATTCCTGCATAGTCGGAATTCAGAATATGGTTACCCTATGAAATTATGACAGCCCTAATTGCAATATTTTACATGTCTTGGGTGGTGGTGGTTTCACATGTCACATGATAATCTCATCTGTTATGATGGTCACCAAAATGTTTTCACATGAGGGCATTGAAAGAGCAGAGCCCAATGATCTAAATCAACGAAAAGCTGAAAGCTCTTACCTGCTCCTGCTCTTACATGGTAAGAAGGATCACAAACGACATGAGCATGATCATACAGCCTTCTTCAGTAATCTTCGTATCAATATATGTTTGGATTTAACCCTTTATTGAACTAGGATCACAGTTAGACCAATGAAAGCTTGATCAGCATGAGGCCAGTTGTAAGTCACCTCAACGTCATTTCTGATAACTCTACTCAGCTAAGAATAACAGGATTTCCTCAATCGTTCCAAATACCAGAATTCCAGTCACTTTAGAGCTCAAAGTTTAACATAGCTGAAAGTTCAATATCTTCTCTGTGGTTTCACTAAAAATTCTTACATAATATGGATTCAATGTGTGCCGTGCTTCTTCATGGAATCGCTCTGGATTAAAACACTTTAGCTTGTGTTTTCACAGAGGTTTGTCCGTCATTTCTTTCAGTTGTAAAAACATTTTTCAGTGAGATGGATGAAAAAATGTGGGAATGTGGTGACTTGACTCAAAAAATATCCCACAGTGTGAAAATATAGAGTTACTGAGCAGATGGGACAGGCTTTAAACAAACCATCAGGTGCAGGAAAAACAAGCAGATGGAAAGTTTATCATCCGAGCTGTCATTGTTAACATCCATCACCGTTTAACTGCTGACCATCTGCTTCAACTCTGACCTCCTGCTCTCACTCTGAGTGTGCACCAGACTGTCCCTGACCTAGAAGTAGATTCAGGTGATTCTTATTTGACTGCTAGAAATTAGGCTTAGCTTGGCATGCTGTTACTCACTTGGTAAGGCACTCACTTGGTGGCAAAGGTTACATAAAAACTGCATAATCAATCTTCTACCTGATGGCCTTGTTTGCTTTTGTGGGTCTTAAAAAGACACCAGTCCGTCTTATAAGTAGATAAAAATTCCTAAAAGAAACTCTCAGCTTTGCTAGATCACAGCCCACCCTGAGTGTTGGGTGGATCCATGACTAGGGCGTTGGAGAAACACTCAATGTTGACATGAAAGTGATTCATCAAGTGTCATTTTTCTGGGTTTTCAATGATTAGGTCTCCTGTATTTCTTTTTACAAGAGGAGGAGACCACTGAGGATAACTAAACTGGATAGATACTTCTTAAACAGTTCTCAGAGTAGTTCTGAGGCTTGGTCTAAAAACCTGACTGGATACGATTGCTCATTCATCATCAGGGTTTAAACTGTCTGCCTGTGGAAATGTTCTTCAAGTTCAGCAATGTACAGTTTAGATGTAGATGTGTAGGACCTTGCATTTTTATTGACACAACCATCCAGTTTGTCATTTGTTGTCTTGAATCGGTGAACTAGTACTTCACAAAGTTTATGTTTCATAGTTCATCATTGTTTTCTTCAAATGCATGATTGTAATCTGAGGAAAGGGAAAAGCATTTAAAAATTCAGCTTTTTTTCCCAGCATGCTATGCACATGACACTTGCTTCGTTGAGCACCATCATGTATGTAAAATACAGCGACACAGCAGAATACCTTTGTCTTTTATTTTATACTGATATATATATCGGTTGCATTGTTGTTTGGACATTAATGTAAAAGATGGTCTCTCCATATATGAACTTAACCAAATTAATGATGAATCTTTGTTGTTTTCATCATTTTTTAAAGAAGGTCTGATAATCTGTCTGAACTTTCTACGTGTTATTTTGACTTCTTGTGTTTTTTATGTCTTTTTGAACTTTTACTTTCACTTTTTCACCTTCTCTTCTAATGTTACGTTGACTGTGGTATAATGGATTGTTAACAAAAATGTGACCCAGGCAATCGTAAACCAGATTTAGTCTCTAAACACAAGTGCCGTGGTTGACGTACAGTGAGCCTCAGCAGGATGTGCTTGTTATGGGCGATGCCACAGCTCTGTAAATCAGCTGGAAAAACATCTGATGGTGAGAGAAGATTAAAAAAAAAACAAGACAAACAGTAAACAATGCTTCTCCTCTCCTCCTGGCCCAGGGCTAGTTTCTCCTGTCTCTCTCCCTCTCTCCCTGTGTTGGTGTGGTTGCTGAGTGAAAGCCACCACAGTGGCAGAGAGGCTCAGAATAGCCGAGGGTGGGGAAGGCCAGGCGGGCCTTGCATGTGGGCTGTGAGCTGTAGTGTCTCTAAACCGTCGGCTGGCCTGTGGAATGGAGGCTGCTTCCTCATGCATGCCAGTGGTCAGAGGCGGCTACACACCCTCCACTATTTCTGTCCTCTCCTCTTACTCCTTTTCATTTTCTCCTCCTCTCTTTCTCTCCCTTCACATGCAGCTGCCTTTTACAGTTTTAAATATTTGGAGATGCAGCTGAGGCATGCAGGAAGGAAAACAGCAACATTTACTTCACCCTCTCCCCTGACTTCAATCTGACTGCACTCTAAAAAATAGTATGAAACTGAAACAAGACAAATATAACTTAAATCAACAATATTTTAAGCTGACACAACAGGACGATACTTAATTAACTCAAAGAACATAATGATGGTGGATGAGGGGTTATGCAAATTATAATTCAGACAAGGTGAGACTAGACTCATCTGCTTCACCCTGGGGGAGTCTAATCTACATAACAACCACTTTACATTGTCTCTCTTATCACCTGCTACCAACTAAAGATACATACAAGTTTACACCAAACCCTCGTGTAAATATAACCTGGATTAAAAAGTGATTTATCTATGGGACAATGAAGTGCCCAGTCTGATTCCATAGTTGGGAATGCTTCCATGGCAACATGTTCCTATCTCTGTTCTTTAACATTTCAGTTTCAGTTGATCTCCAGGGCTGGATTCTTCCTTCTCCTTCAGATTTAGAGAAGGTCGACCTTTTCCTGTTTATTATTGACATGCTTTACTCTGACAAACATCCACACGCTACAGCTCATACAAAGTGCTTTGTTGGTCTTGCTGACCTTCACTGTCTAGTTAGTATTTCTGGTTTTAAAATTGTAGTCCTACATGATGAGGCACCACCACATGTTTGTGACCTTTTATGTTCCTGATTGCTTTTTAAGAACCTCTTTATGTTCCTGAATGTGATCTTGCGACTGAAGGTGATCAGGCCTCAGCTATTTGGAGCCCAATTTTTTAAACTTGGGTTTGTTGAATATGTCTTCTTTAAATCATCACTGAAATCTGTATTTTTCCTGAAGACATCCACTTAGCTGGTGTGCTTTTTATATCTATATATTTGTTTGGTTCTACTTTTTCTGGTTGTTGATGTATCTGTTTTTACCTGCAAGTTTTTTCTTTTCTTTTTAATGTATGAAACCTTTGCTTTTAAATGTACATCTAAAATACAGTTGCTATCATAGAAATAAAAAAAAGGAAACTTAAAGCTCCTGTGAGGAATTGTCAGAGAGCAAACTAATGCGACTGACACCTACCCCTAACAGGGGTTTCAGACATTAAAAATAACAACATAGAAATAGTCAATCCCTAAATTGGTGGATTTATTTGCTTGTGAGGGTCAGAAAGTTTTAATTTTGGACTCTTTCATGAGCAGAAAAAAAGCCATAGTAGCTTTAACAGAATTTTAATTAATTTTTTTCTTCTCTTCAGATATTTTAGGTGCTCTGTTTTTCATCTCTACCTTCATATGACTAGTGTACTGTAGTTTTAGATTGAAAATGAAACTGTGAATATAAGACATCTCCAATGACTTTGATTTGTATTTATCCTACCCTGTTCTTTGTCTGTAATTTATCATGTGTTAAATATGGTCAATTTATTTCACCTATTTGTCCCACAAACAGTTTGTTCGGAACCATGAATGTGTTATTTTGGCCTTTTTTTTTTTTAAATGAACAGAAAAATTATAGGGAAATCTATTTTAATTTTCCTTATTCTCGAGGTCGTGAACTGCTCTGTGGAGGGGGCTCCAGAAATGTGAAAGAAGTGCAATGATTCAAACACATGAGGCTATTTCTGGATTTCAAAAATGTAAGCAGTAGCGGAAAAGGAGTAAACACACCCTGTGGAGCTGTTAATCACAGCCTCAGTCATCAGAGTGAAATGCTCTTTTAATGATAACACCCACATTCCTGACTGTTGCTGTAGCTGATCACGTTATTATGCAGAGCTGATTGAGTCTCAGTCTATGACTAATGGATGTTTGGCTATCTCGAGGCTGTGTAGTTTAATGTGAGAGAAATGTGAAACATTCCCTTTGTTTGGGATGTGAATGTGTGGGCAAACGGCACCGCTGGGAATGATCGGTTCAGAACAATGTAATGATGGGCTGGTGGGGATTCTGCAGCGGCACAGAGAGGAGTATTGTTTCAGGGGCTGGTGCACACTAACATTAGCTCTGAACTGGCTGACATGAGCAGAATTCAACAACACAAAGGCCCATATGAGTGAAATACTGTCTGTTTGTCCACATAAATTACAGTCACCGGAGGAGTGGACAACCAAACGAGTTCAACATGCTCAGATTTTCTTTAAATGAACTGCTCTATAAGCCTGAAGCACAAGTTAAAGACAAAAAAACAAGTATTGCCAAGGGGATTTTTTTTAACTCTATAAATTCAGCTTTTCTGTATCAGTGCCCACTTCTATGACAAGGATTATTATGGTGTCAATCCCTCATTTGCACTAAAAAAGGATACTCTTCAGCTGCTTCAGTCAACCTGATACAATAGTGAATGATGTAAGGAGAGAGGGAAATGCATTTATTGGCATTTTTACTGAGTGGTTTCCCATCAAAAATTGTCTGTGCTACCCTTTTATTTCAATGTATCCTGTATTATCATAGTACAAAACTCAACATCCTGACTAACTGGGGTAATTTCACAGCTTCCTGAATGATGAGATGCCACATAGACTAAAAACAGTGATGTTCAGGGGAAAGATCGGGTCATATTTTAAGTTAAAGGACACATTTAGCTGACATTAGGTTTTAACCACTCCCTGGTTCACATTAATATTCAAAAATCAGATACAGCGAGGAAAGAGTTTTTCTTCACAGTGCATGTCCTCTGTGTTGGAGACCATCCTAAGTTAATTACTTTTAGTGCTACTCTCTGAAAAAAGTAGTATGTCATGCACTATGGAAAAAGTTAGCAGTCTTCCTTGTACTTTGAGACATTAACTTACGTCAACATTTATTTAGATCCTATAATCCATATGTCATTTTACATGTGGCTATATGATGGTGTGAAAAACTGCTATTTTTGAGCAAATATTACAGCAGCAATGAGACATGTGGACTTGTTTTTAGTTGAGCGGTGACAGTACAGAGATACATTTCCTTAATGTAAAGCTCTACTTCAGCATGATGACACTTGTAAATGTTAAATAGAGCCTCTTTTGTCTGATAACTGTAATACAAATTCTTGGATATGTGCTTTGTTTCAGATCGATGTGGGAATATTTACCTTGGTTGCACTACTTCTTTGTGGCTCCTTGGTTTACACTGCAACTGCAATACCTCTACACTAGCAAGTGAAAAGTTAATTTTCCGTTTTTTTTTGGACCTGACTTTTTGCAATGCAGAACAAAGTGTCCCCTTAACACTTCACAAAACTTGTTGCTTTATCTCCCGCTTCAATATGTCAACATTTCTTCCATTATCTTCCTTTTTGCTTCGACTCTTACTGAACTTTAGTGATCTGAAAACATGCCAGCTAAAGGCTTACTGTTTGCATTACACAGGCCAGCTCTTTATAGCTTAATGACCAAAACTGCCAGCACTGTCGGATCAAACAGGACTCTTACAGGTTAAAAAAAGAGACCTGTCCTCAGTCCTGTCTTCACATCTCTCACTCAGACAGTATCAGAGTATCACAGCCTGAAGGCTGTGATTGACTGCCGGTCTTGGCTCCACAGCGAAACAGATAAGCAGGCCCAGATGGGGCAGGTCGGATGTGTCTGCACACATGATTTAAACATGAGTCTGGGACAGAGGAGGGGACCAGCGCTGAGCATGCCCCCCCACACCTACACCTCCAGTCCATGTCAAATACAAACCACATGGGAGAGGTGTAGATCACTATTTGATCTGCCCTGGGAGGGCATTCGGATATCCAGGCGGGGCGGGTGTTTCTCCGTCCACAGCCTCAGTTTGACACAGCTACCACAAACAGAGTGAGGCTGTGGTACATTAACAGGCAGTAAACTATGATAGACGAAATATGTGGCCGTGCATTGTGACTCAGGATAAAAGGGGACAGATTGATCTTGGTCTCCAGTCTCAAGTTTTACAGTCAGAAGTCGTTCAGTAACCACAGACTCCATGTAAAAGGTGGGCGCAACATCAGGCCCTGAAAAGTGAAACCAAATAAAGAAAAAGCTTCATTCTGTGTTCTTTCTGATGGCCAGCAGGGGGCAAGGAGGAAATTATCCTACTTTTCACATAAGTTGATGCATCAGTAGAGATGTTACATGTTGGAACGTAATCCAACGTCACCGTCATAATGGATGGGTCTCCTCACTTCAGGCTTGAAATTCTATGCTGTGATTGGCTGTTTGCCTTGTCAGAGATAGTACTTTTTGAAATTAACTATTCAGGCTGTGTTAATATGCTGGCAGTAACTTTTTGTATTTAAATGTAGCTCATCTTCATTTTCTAGAGCACGTATCAAACAGAATTAGGATGCTTGAAGGATATTTGTCGAAGTAGACATTTGATAAGATGGAGAGGACATATGCCTGCACCAGTCAGTGTACGAATTGGGCAGCATCAGCCAAAAACAGCTGGTATCTGAACATCTTGCTTTACTCCATCTCATGGTCCAAACATACTCACATCTGGCTAAAAAGGCCAAACTTAAAAAAATTTATAATAAATAAAGGTGGTGGTCACATATTGGAAATACTAAAACCAGAGATGGGAATTGTAGAGTCACCGAGTCATCTCCATGACATGTATTTGTTCTGCTCTGTCACTGAACCAGCTGCTTCCAATGAGCAGCCAGGATGGTGAGCTCATTAGTGAAGGCACCTGGTTCAGTAACTGAGCAGAACAAATACATGGTATGGAGATGACTTGGTGACTCCACATTTTCCCATCTCTGACTAAAACGGATGGCGAAATCAGCAAAGAGGTAAAGTTAAAGCGATGGCTACAGCTAACAGCTTTAATGGAGTCAACCTCTAGTGGGCACCTGAGGAACTGCAGTTTCATAGCTTTATTTTTTAGAGAACAGGTCCTGTCTTGGAGCCGCAGGAAAATAATGTTGATTGAAAATGACTGCTCATCATGCTTCAGAGGATGAGTGATGGCAGATGCTATCAAAGAAGAAGAAGTGTTTTTGTCTGACCCGCACTAATGACAGGTTGGACGTTTCCTTCATTTTCTTTCGTTAACTGTTAAATGTCCATGTCAGAGCTGATGAGGAGACAGAAAACAAGTCTGGAGCTGAGTTTGATCTTATCGTCTCTCTTTGACCCTCAGGTCGTGTTGTTAAGGAGTTATGTCTACTGTACAAAACAGAGTGTCCCGAAGAAGCATCACTCAAACTTATTACCTCCTCCATTTTTTCAACTCATATTCAGGACTAATACTGCCAGGAGGAATTTCAGTTCAAAGACGTCACATCTTAACATCTCAGTCACTTTTATTCCTACAAAATCTTTACCTCAACTTCTGTTGTAGGATACCTGTCATAAGTACCCCCTCTATGATTTACAGCCATTCATGCAATATTTCTGGCCTGTAAATTTCTTTAAAAGAAAGACAACAAGAGCCACCTTTTTCTTGTCAGCTCTATTGTGGTATGTCTCACATGAGACATTAAGAGAACAGGGTTTTGGAGACTTAAGAAATATCACTGTGCTTCTATTATAAAGTCTATGGCTGCAATTTGGTAGAGCGCTTTCTTTTATATTACTTGGTGCATGCGTTACCGCCATTGATTCACTATGCCACTGTAAATGTCAAACTGAAAACGATGGGTTATTTATTGCTTTTCTTGCGCGACATTAATGACATTTAAACAGGATCATGCAAACTACAATTATTTTATTTCTCACTCAAGAAAAAAGTCCCTAAAAGCCCATGTAAAAATGTGTTTTAGTTGGCGTCTTCTAGTCTTTCTGTGTTTCCTCAAAGGCATTGTAAATATTAAATACATGGTATTTTTTATCCTGGATCAGTGTTTGCCTAGATAATCAATTACGAATGGCAAATCAGACCCTAAATCTGCTCTAAAACTGTCTAGTGTGGAGATAGGCCTAACTTTTTGTTGCAAAAGTATATTAGCTTATGTTAAAACAGGTAAATACGTCACTCTACTGTATTTACTTTTACCTCTCAAATTCTATTTCATTGATTCGAGCCTCCATTAAAAGTCAACCTGTGGGATATCTGAATTTTTCAGGATTATTATCTCAACCTTTAATCCAGAACATAGAGTGCTAACTGGCCGCATTAGATCACAAACCCAGTGACACAGCAAGAACTCCTTTGTTTAAACATTAAGTTTTCTGAAAGATGTATTTGATAGTTAATTATCAGCTCAGCTTCCAATCAGGCTCCTCTTTGATGCTCCCTGTGTTGACACCACCCACGCTTTGTTTCCAGGCTATCACATTCCCTCCTTTCCACATGATCAGCTCCTTTGTGGCCTCTCTGTGCCTCCGTCTTTTGCACACGCTCAGTTTCACCGCACACGCTCAGTGTCTCACTGCTTGTGTGTACGCTCACTGGCTCTGAATAAAACAAAGCCTGAGGTATCTGAGGTATTCGTCAAGCCCCCGCAG
The DNA here is from genome assembly GCA_962446985.1 of Xyrichtys novacula. Lineage (NCBI taxonomy): Eukaryota > Metazoa > Chordata > Actinopteri > Labriformes > Labridae > Xyrichtys > Xyrichtys novacula. The sequence continues at coordinate 14,896,949 of OY660874.1, read as the reverse complement.
CAGCTCCCTCTGCCTTTGACACGTACTAGAGTTTCTGAGGAAAAGGCCGTTATTACAGGCCCCTGTACCGCAATCCTTTCTGACTTAATTTCTATGTTCCACTTGAGAAATGTAGGCTGTGTGTGGCAGGTATTGATGTTAAGTAAAGTTAAGCTGAGCAAAGGCTAAGAGGAATGTCAGGGTCAGTGGACTTCAGACAGCAAGACAGAGAGACTCAAGAGGTGTCAAGTTAAGATCTCTGCAGTGTTCTTCCAGTCTGTGGACAGGTTTGGACAGGTAACCATCACATTATTACAATCGGCTTTCGAACCACTGTCTCAGCTTCACAGTCCAGCCAGAAAATGGTTTCTGTATTTGTTGTGTTTGTTTAGGAAGGGAAACACTTAAAAAGTCCATATTACCCTGTTTTTGATGACTAGATCGTCAAAAAAATAGACTAACCAGCAGTTTTTAGAAAGTTTATCCATTTGCGTGACAGCACAAAAAGAAAGTGCTGGTTTATTGTTAGAGAAATCCACTTAAGCATAATGTTTGTTCAAGAACCAAGAGGCAAGCTGGTAACACGGCCGGTTACCTGTTGAGATTTGCTCAAAGGTATAGTTTTTTTTTCTTTAGGTGAGGTTACATAACTCACTCATTAATGGTAACTATCCTCTTCACAGGAGATCCTAGTAAGCTCAGACTGAACAGAGAACCAACACTAGACTGGCTAGACTGTCAACCACTGCAGATGAGAATCAACCACATAGTTTAGCTCATTAAAAGAAACTCAGATCTAAATGTTGAAGTTATTGTAAGTGCATGCACTGTTTGGATTCCTTTTGCACTCGTCTTTGCAAAACTTCAGTCTGCTGAAGGAGATTCAACAGTCTGAAGAAAAGAGGATATCTCAGTGGTAGCTAGAGAGAAGGAAAGATCTTAAGTCACCTGGTGGTAAAAGTTCAAACTGTGAGCCGCTGCTAAAAAATTCAGAGAGCTCACTGTGATCATGAGCAGGACAAGAGGATCACATGTGGCTGCAGTCTGCATCACTCATCATCTGAACACTGCTGTTTTATCCTCACTTTCACAGGTTAAAACAGAAGACCAAGTAGCTGAATAAGAGTGTTTTCAATACATAAATTCACAAATCATTGTGTGCATGATACCTCATTATAATACATTGTAGCTGCAGAAGGGGAAGTTGGAGCTATGATGACAAATTCTACAACCTCTACTTTGGTTTAAAATGATGTCCAGATAAGATGCAAAAATATAAAATCCTACATAGATTTCAAAGTCAAGTCTCCTTGTACATCACAGACCCAAGCTGGTAAGTGTGCTACAGGAAGAAGGTTTGCATGTGTTATATTAGAGAATTGTGGTAAAACAAATAGGCTTCCTGACCAACATCGAACACACTTACACTGACTTAAATGACTCAAAAATCTGCCTTTTTGGTTCTCTGGCTGGCTCTTGCCCAGGTTCTTTTCCGAAGCCGAGATGACCAGTATTTGCTGTGGGAAATACACTCAATATTTACAAAATCCCTGATACAATCCTACTTGAAAAATGTTCAGCCAAAAATGGGACCGCAAACAGCTGATTGGGAGTCAAAGGAGCAGATAATCTGATGCTCCAGAAAACGAGCCTGAACTGCAGCACTGGGGGAAGCTTCACTGAGTTTGTTTGCCTGAGACAAAGATAGGATCCAAACCTGATCATAAATGATAAGATGGATTGCAAACAACTGGAGCATGACCACACAGGCATGGCAGATTTCAAATTTTAGTGGATTCAATTTTTCACTGGAGTTGGCTCAAGTGTGACACTCTTTAAACACTCTTGGATATGATTTCACCCCATTGTCAGAGATTTTATTCTGCCAATTGATGAGGCAATAAAAACAGGCTGGTGACCCAGTTTGGTTTGTACCCTCCTGGACTGAAGTTATATGGGTATGAAAAGAGCAACAAGTGTAAGAGGACAAGTCGCCACACTTACTTCATGACACACAATCCTTATATTTTACAACATTTCATCCCGTTGGTCCTCATCAGGTAATAATTCATGACATCTGTGTCATACCACTCAGTCAGGCATCTTCCAGAGAAAAAGACTGCTTTACCACATGTGGCACAAAGTCAGAGGGCATCTGGTGACCATGAAGCGTTTGGCAATCGTTTGGGAGGAATGCAGCTGGTAGACCGCACAGATGGTGTCTGGGTATCTCTGAATTTTTGGGTCAAATCGTCCCGCGCCTGTGCGTCTTTTTTTGTGCTCGGCTTTGTTGTGGAATCAATCACACACTTAACTGTGGGACTGGTGCCATACCTAGAGCTGCCAGCACAATGAACAACAGAAATACCCAGGAATGCCTTTCTTATTTCAAGTTACACAATTAAACCATTTTATAAGATGCATGAATGCAGTGAGCTTAATCACAGTGTTTCTAAGTCGACAGCTGGAAAGCTCCAACGCCGCTAATGAACTGAGCTCTGGGAGATAATCTCACCAGATGTTAGGAGGCTCTTTGAGTTCGCTGGAAATGCAACCACTCACACTTCTATCCAAATACAGCCTCACTCTGATAATGTACTGAGAAACTCAACACTGCAAGAGGTCAAAGTGCTCATCATTGGAGTTTATCTTTCACTTAAGAATCGAAGAAGCAACTTTTGGCCCGTTTTAGGACTCTTCTCTCTGTGTTCCCCAAGGCAACAAAGTTTTCTTTTTTACAAATTAACATGTTGGTACAAAGAGCAACCTCTTTTCTCCAGCTCAGGAATGTTATTTACTGACCGAACAGATAGGACTTTCATAAGACAAGCAAAGCAGCACATGGATTCCCAGAGGACATCCGAAAAGGCATGAAGAAAAACAGGAAGCAATCATTCGATCAGATCAGAGGTAACCCGACAGCGATGTGTTTCAGAGGAGGTCATCCCTCCCACAGTTGTCATGAGAGGACCATGTAATATCCTTCATGTTCAAAAATAGAACTGAGCAGCTTTTCACTCAGTATCTCGTGTCTATCTCTGCAGGAATGCCCAACATGTTCCGCTCTTCCTTGTGATACCGAAGAAAGCTAGAAAGCTAACCGTCTGCGGTAATTCTCGATAAATGCATCTAAACATTGATTTTCTCACACTCTGTTCCTACAAGAAAAGCATTATATAAGCAGGACTGTGTACATTCTCCAAATACCAGCATGGTGGGGCATGTTGTCAGAGCCTCAAACAGGTTTCGTAATGAGAGACAAGACGAGAAAACAAATCACTGGACGCTGTCAGTCTGTGTTCACTCCAGAGTTTCCAAATTAACACATGCATTGTATTTACATGTCATATGTTTTTAACTGATGTAGACCTATGGGTTTAAAGCAAAGAGATGAAGTCAAATAAGGTCAATATAGCAGCTTGGTCAATGGCTTACACCTTTAAAGTACCTCTTTATCACTGTTTCTTCAGATTATTGCGTAATGAAGTCGGCTGATGTTGTATTACGTGCCTGGATATCTGCCTGGGAAGAAGGTTGGAGGTTATAGATGGGTCAAAATACCCAAGACTATCAAACAGGAGACTGTGGTTTGACCCCTGCTTGAAACAGAAAGTCAATTTTGGAAGTCCATCTTTACTTTATTATGTCTGTTAGTTTGGGAATGTCTTTCATAGGTTATATAAAAGCACAGTGATCATATGAGAGCATGACTAGCAAAAATTAAAGTCACCAATCATATTTGAGGAGCGGTCATAAAGAATCACAAGTACATTCGTTCTATTGATTAATGAAGGAAAATAAGCTGCTGTTTCACGCAACAACACTTTGTAATTCTATAATCTATGTCAACAATCTTTCTTGACAGATATGTTATCACCTCCTCTGCTGCTGCATGATAATTGTCGTCATAAACTTCTGACTCTTGTTCTTTTTAGGGACAGCTTGAGTGGTGTCATCTACAGTATGTATTGTTTGTCCTTCCTGATGTAAAAGCCACATGGAAGTATGAGGGCTTTGACAACTGTTATAAACATATAGCTCTTTTTTTCTGAGCCTTTACATGAAAACAGTATTTGTGTGGGAGTTTCTTATGATGATCTTAACTAAGAGATAGCATTGAGCTAGCCTGGCTGGGCCATCCAGTTGCGTGAATCACTTGCTGTTCCTTCCCACAACAGTCTGGATTTCGGCCAATTGGGAGCCCTAAAAGTGGGCGGGAGTACTTTCCTTGATAGACATACTACTGTAACCAATCACCGTAACCAAACATCTGACGTCATCACAGTACGCAACTGTGTTCCCTGCTGGGCTCTCAAGCATCAAGTAAAGGTTTGGTAATATTTCAATGTGTGTGAGCAAACAATGTCTTTATGTCTTCTTCTGTGGATATAAACGATTTCTGCCGATTTTGCAAAGTCAACTGTTGAATTAACGGCGTTCTGAATGAACGGCGCTTTGAAAAGTCCCGCAGCATGTGTTAGACGGCACCATCTACACATGGACCAGTCAGGGGCTGCCTTTCACTGTTGTCCGGGGAACAGTGGACACAGTCACTGATTGGCCCGGTTATTTTCTGATTTCTAATACACGCTCCCAATTGGCCGAAGTCCAGACTGTTGTGGGAAAGAACGGCAAGTGATTCACGCAACAGGATGGCCCAGCTAGGCTAGCATTGACCTGTCTGCAACTGCTAACAGCCCAGTTTCTCTGCTGGCTCCAAAGGGCTGAGGTGTTTGGTGTAAAGCAGAATTTATCCTCTGTCAGATAAAAGGTCATGTAATTTTCTGATGCAGCACTTGCACACCGATTAAAGGCCTGAATCTGCATTTCCTCAAGGCTTGAATGAATGTGTCCAGTATGTGTAGTTTTATGTTATATAATTATTAATATCTTTACTCTGAATGAGGAAATCTAGTGAATGCTCAGTCATTCATGTTATACATTACAAACAGTGCAGTTATATGTCTCCATGCTGCAGTGATATACATGCCTGAACCAGAAAATGAGGCATTTTCCATGTAGCAGATGGAAACAGAACAGGCTCTGAGGGAAATGTACACAAGGTAACGCACAAATTCATCACAGTTTAACTCCTGGAATGCATCTCAGATTGATGATAGTGTCAGAGTATCCAAGTGAGAGTTTTCAACAGCCTTGCAGAGAGAGACAGTCTTTCTGTGTCGACCATCTGACCACATCCACGCTGGTGCGTCAACGTCTGGCTCACTTCCTTGGAAAGAGAGCAAGTGATACACCACCGGGTAAGGTCTTCCTGCTGGAATTCTTGCTGCTGAGCCACAGGCCTCCCTATTGCAATCAGATTGTGGTCATCCCTTTCCACCAGCCTCCATCCTGCTCCATCCACAACCAAAGAGTTATTATGTCCATGAGAACTGGCAGGCTGCCTGCGCCTGTGTTATGGGGTGGTGAGTAGAGTGGGATACCAGCCAGAGTCAAACTGAGGGCAGCTAGAGGTCTGAACCTAAACAGTGATCACATCATTGGTTCAGAGGATGATATGGGCGTCACAAAGCATTGGTGGAAAGCGCTGGAGTGCTAGAGGGGCTTCATTTTCAGTCGTAAAAGATTCTCAACCTCACATTTGTGTTAAAAATAATTTCTTTGATTTTGTTTGGCAATAAAAAACATATTTAGGAGGAGGATTACAGTTTGGTCATTGGTCTGTTTGTGACTAAACAGCTTGTATACTTGACTGAGGGAAATAGGATGCAACTGTGGACTCAGAAGCTGTGCAACACTAAGCAGTCCAGTTTAATGACAAACGCAGTTGTTCATATTTCTATAGAGTCAAAAGACTGAAGAGGTACGTAAATGACCAGTTCAAACTTTTTTGCCACCCTTCTGTTGGAGTACCAAGTGTACCTATCCAACCCTAAAGGGCATGTCAAGACTCATAAAATTAACTAAATACAATGTTTTTATTTTAGAACAAAATAAACTTAGACTTACAGTTAGTGATGACACTGCTCTATGATTCACAGATTACAGAAATCTTCAATTTATAAACTATCAAATATCTTATCTCTACAGCTGCATTCCTCACATAATCCACTTTTTCAAATTCCTGACCTCTTGCTGTCCTCGCTCTTGAACTCTACTTTACACCTCATGCCAAGTTTGTTCTGGAGCTAAAAATAAGGACAAAAGCTGAGGTGCTGCCTTTGGTGTGTGTGGTCTGCTGGTATTTAGGATGGTGCATCGCCCACGCACGCACACAAAAACATTTTGGGATAAAGCAACAGAGAAAGACAGTGTTTAGACTACCCACAATCCTTTTTTGCTGGGCTGCACACCTCCTACACTCTGAACTCTGGCCCATGCCCCCAGGATCTCTCCCTCCCTGTGTGCTGGCTTCAGAGCCGAGAACATCGTGAACTGTTTACTGTCAGGAGGAAAATAAGAGTTTTTGTGTTGTAGTATGAAGAAATAGTTCTACAATGAGGGAAAACAGTAAAAGGATGCAGTTATACAGTCATAAACAGAGTTGTAGCAAGTGTGTCAAGTCTCTATCTGTTAACATCATACAGTATAATATAATAATAATATAATAATATAATACAGTCCGTGTGTGCAGAACATCTCATCCATTACAATGTTGTTAAAAGCCACCACAGACCAAATTGGACAATGGCACTCTAACTATGTAATTATGGGTTTGAAGTAAATAATATGTCTAAAAGGTACAAGAATCACTCTCAATGCATTTTTTTTCTGATTCAAGTTTCTATAAAAATTACTGAGACTTGTTTCTTTTTCCTCAGAGTGCTTTGCTATTTCATGTCTTATTCACACACACATCTGTACACTCATGTCAGAGGATACAAAAGCTAGTGTTTGATACAAGTACTGTTAATATGTAGAGACTAATAGTTTAATATTGACTGTAACATATGTATCTGTCATGTTCAGATATTTAGCATAACCCAGTGTATTTTTCTATTTTAGTCAAACGTGTCATTACATCTTATTAGATTGTTATGTGCATGTAATCATGGGTATTTTTTATCATAAAGTTGTCATATTACATGATATTGACATCATATCTTGGTCATTGGGCAACCTGTAATTATCAGTGGGGATGAAGGCCACAGAAAAACAATACTGGGCGACCACCAATACTTTCTGCAGGAGCAGGAATTGAACCCCAAACCACTCAGTTCAGAGACCACTAACTCTATCACTCTATTCCATTATGATGCATTACAAAAATACAAGAAATAGTCATAATAATGGTGTTCTTACTGAGGTAAGCAGAGGGAGGCTGACATAATAGCGTAATATTTAGTCACAGGACCATCGTTTAGCATTAAAGAACAAACACACTTACTTAAGCAGGGCGTACACTACAACATAACTATGCCAAACTTGGTCAAGATTCCCCCCTTTGGAAAAAAGCCAGTTAAGGCCCGTTATTAGTTGTGTTTTAAGATTATCTTCTCCTGTGATGTGAGGTGTGTTAAAAGTTTTTTTTTCTTTCCTACAATCTGCACAGGAGGCCAGAATCATAGATATAAACCATGTTTAATATTTACAATCTGAAATCCCCTGAATTTCCGTGGATGACCACGTGGAACAACTTAATAGCCAACTGGGAAGTGAGCTGACTGATAAAAGAAGCAAAACAAATGCAACCATGACAACAGAAGTGAAGCATTAACTGAGGCAGACATCCGATAAGTAAAAATTCACATGTTTATACATGGTGATGGAAGTAATGGATGGAAGTAATCACACAACATGTTCAGTCAAACCCGCTGATACTAAAATAAAAAGGAGAGAATGAATAAAGATTTTGAAGATCTTCTGTTGTGTGCCAGACTAAACACTGTTCATGCTGTGTACACTAACTGCTCACTCTGACACTGAGAACTCAGCTCTTCTTCTCACCAGATGAAGTGATCCACTTTCAGAAGGTTTTCTGCCTTATGACCTGATAGAGGGTCAGATGACTCAAATATGCACAACTGGACATCCTTGGTTTTCTGTATGTGGAACTAAAGAGAAGTCAGTCAAATCGAATCTGCTACCCCTCTTTACCCTGGCAGCTGAATAAACCTTTTTATCCGTTTTCCAATAAATATTCGTTCTCAAAGTCAGATTTTCGAGGAAGCCCAGAATGGTGGATGGGTGTCGCATTTGTATCAACTACAAACACTGTGATACTTGCTTTGCAGTTTGTTCATGTCTAATGTGTCTGACCCTTTTAAGTAAATCATACAATAATGACAGTTATTATCAGTTTGGTCACAAAGGGGGGCAACCTTTTAAGTCATGCCGCAGATTTAATCAATGAGTTTTCTAAGTGACATTACTCTGAGTCACAGAAATGTTTTGTTACACCCACATCCTCCCATGACCGACATGACAGATGTACAAACGTCTGGACAGGAATAGCAGCATTAGAGACGACAAACCTTTTTATACGACACCCTACAGTTACAGATTGTTTTTAGTGTTTCATATCCCTCACTCCTCTCACTTTTCACTCCTCTCTGCTTTTCAGAAAGCAGGTGATAATGATGTAGCCGACTCCATGATAAGTGTGAACACAAGCATCGTGCAGCAGCTGGAGGAGGAAGGGTGGTGTGTGTCAGCTGAGTGAGGTGATAACATGAGACTTTAACCAAATCTGTGAGACAGGAAGACGTCTGCACACTTACTGTAGATTCTTGTGACACAGCCATGAAGGTGGCGAATAAGTGTGCTGGAGGAAATGTGGCAGAAAATGCACTGAGAGTGGGTCAGTTTAGCATGGATCCACTTCTGGGTTGTCAAGACCTTGTACTAGTGGGGCGTTCTGACCCAGTATTGGTGTTGTTTTTGTTGTTTTGTACTGTACTGGACACCGGAGTAAAGCATCCCTTGTGATGGATGCTTCCAGCCTGTTATCATTCCTTTGTTGTAAAATACACTCTGTTTTATATACATGCTATGTAATATACTGTAAAATATGATATACACGGTATACTTCTGCTTTGAATCTATGAAATAGCCTAACATGTTACTGCTCAGAAATATTATCACACATTGCAGCTACAAAGAACACAGCAGCAGAAACCAGAGGAAACAGTATCGGATGTAAGTGTAAACTAGCTGCTAAACCCTGCTGACATGAAGCTAAGACTTGACTTATAATTATCACTGTTGAAGGCTGTGTTGTGTGTGAACACTGAATTCATATCAGGAAATGTAATATTTATTTAAAGAACCAGGACCATATTTTGAGATATAGAGAGCTGTAGTTTCTGTCAGCGCTGGTTGTATACTGAAAAAAGAAATATTGACACAATATCAGTGTCTGTGTATACAAGCAGCTGAGAAAATCGAATTATTGACATGAACGTGTCCTCCTCCCCCAAACTAGGGGGCAATATGGGTCTTTTCAGTGGCACTGTTTCCGGACCTTTTTCAAAGATGTCTCCGTTCCTCATTTTGCGACCGTCCATCTGCCAGGATGGAAAGCATAACAGCACTCTCCTCGTCGGTCCAAAAGCGGACATTCTTTCATGCTTCAGCCATGTTGCAGTTGCTTATGAGATGAAAGTTCTTTAAATGATAGTGTCTCTTTTTCTCTGGTGTTTTTGTTCTGGGGTTACGGGGGCACGACACACACGCACATGCATTGTCCGATCATACTCCGACTACACTGGTTACAAAGAGAAAATTGAATTCCAATTGCATTATCTGGGTGTCTTAATTGGAGTTCTCTGACTCCAATCGGAGTTCTCAAACTGATTATAGTTGGACTAAGGTGTTTACATGCACTTCAGTTGTCTGGTTTTAATTGGAGTAAGGCAATAATTTGGTTTTCTCAAGTGTCATGTAAACATACTGAGTGATGCCACTCATTGGTTTTTATGTAGAGTGCTTTTTAAGCCCAACAATCTTGGTAACCGTAATGGAAATACATTCTTAATTTAAAGTGTAATCAATCAAAAAACATGCAAAAAGGTGGAGGTGTATCCATTCAGATAATTAAAGGACTGATATTGACACATTTATGCTATATGTTATCTCTAGTCCAGTATTACCGCCGTTCTGTTCTCATCAATGTACACATATAAACAGCTTTATGGGAGGTAGAATATAACTGGTGGCCTCATCCCTGCATGCCTGTGTACCTGAACTGAACTGGTGTGTCGGTCGGAGAAAAGTGGCCTCAGTGGAACAGTTTAGACAGCCCACCTCTCTGCAGAGAAAGCTCTCCTTGTGTGAAGGGCTGAGACGTGGGCCAGAGCAGACCAATCCGAACTAAACTGACTAATTTCTCCCAAATTGCAACTTGTGATGGAAAAACAAAAATAAGACTTCAAACATGTTCCTGGCAAACACACGAGAAAATACCGTACAGGAAAGTGTACTGTTGGAAGTTTGGTAAAGGGAGCATTTGAGGACAGTTAAACAGGGTGAAATGAAACTCTAAAATAACAGTCAGGATTGAAGAAACAACAGAACAATGACCATAACTTAAACATACTTTTAGTGCCAGATGAAGCAGGTGAAAGTGCAATGTAATGAACCATTCCTCTTATTTCCACAGCACGTGTCTAAAACCACAGCAACTGAGAGTAAATGTACAGCAGCCAAATGTGCAAGCCAAGTCAGGTAATTACTTCTGTTTAATGACATTTCAATAATTCTTGAATTTTATCCACTTTTTGTGCAGTTTGTGAACATAATTACCAAAACTACGGGCCAAATAATGTCTGACAATAATGTAGAAAAATCCCCAGAAAAGAAAGCGAAGGGAGAGGTTAAGCACAGTTACCAAATTAGCACTCCAGCGTCACAAATTAGTGACTAATAAAGTTGTGCTTGACCATTGGATAATCCAATATCAAAATGTGTGAAACTGGGGCATGAATACACATCACAGACCAACTCTAAGTTGATTTAGATAAGTGAATGGATTGATTTCCTTACATGGACATGATGCCAAATGTTGTGCGTCACTTGCTGAATCTAAAATAATTTATCTTTTAATGGGATCACATGGAGTTTCCTCTCCAGCTCTGGAGTTTCCGAGGTTAAACAGTCTTCCTAAATGAGAAGACTGTGTTGTATGTTCTACTCGCAGATCATGTGCCGCCCACATGGACGCCCCAATGACATCATCCTGAGGCGACGCAACAACACTGCGCTAAAAAGAGCTTCATTCACAAGTGCTGTTTAACTGGTGCTAAATAACGCCCGCGTGAGTTAAATAGAGGGTGTCTCAGCATCCTCAGATGTCCACAAACACACACACAACACATTCATTTCAGTGTCAGGCTTCGCTAAGCATTATACATTATACAGAGCTGTAATTACAGCGGCGATTCCATGGTTTGAAAAACAGCAGCAGGGAGAAAGAGAGTCCTGAAGGCAGGGGCAAGGAGAGGTGAGAGTGTTTGCAGAGGGATGTGCTGCTTCATGTGCTGTCACAAAATAGGATTATTGTTAAATTACCACCGAGGCTTGTGAGGACATGTAGACACCTCATCTCTTTGCCGCAGACACACTCACACAAACACACACCTACATGGAAACACAGGCATCCCTCCCCCATATCACAGAGTCAACTATCAAAGAGAGAGGTAAAAAACAACAAGATGTATTGAATATCATCCAACTTAGGAAATAATACCTGGAAAAGTACAACATATTACTTTCAAGAACCCCAAAAGACCTTACGCTATGGAGGAAGACAAAAACATTTATTTGATTCAAGGAAAAGATTTATGAATAAACTCTCATGTGGTACAAACATTTGCTCAATATAGCCATCTAATGCTATTTTAGTTATTTTCAATAGGGTTATACACCCTGAAATTCAAATATCTTTGTTGAATGCACTTGTACTTGAAATGAAATTAGCGTTGAGTAAAAAAGTAATGAACTTCAGATTAAAATTTTGTATGATCAAACAAAAGTTTTAGCAAATTTAGCACCATACTCCAACAATTTAAATAACTTTGACATGCCTGTGTTTTGTTATCTACGCTGTGAAAAATGACTGATGATTAAATTTACCACCATGTTGGTCATAATGTGCACTGTGCAATGTCTGAGCGGATTGCTATTAACCACCTACTACGAGTCTACTTTAATACCACTGAAATTGACAATAAACTTACTAACTACTAACTAGCTTAATACAGTGGACAGCAGAAGAAGCGATACTGACTTTACATTACGATATACTTAAGGTGATGATTATGTTCGAGGAACTTGGTAGACATGGAAGTACAAGAATTAGATTACAAAACATGTGACTCTGTCAAATGCTCCTAGTCACCTTTACAGACATTCGTACCTGGAGAAACTTACAAAGACCCATGTTATCTTCTCATTCACATCCCCTCACTGCTTCCTACACTTGCAGTTTGTGTAATCCAGCGGTTGTTGTGTTTACCAAATAGCATGATTCATCAACTGCTTTGGTTAAAAGATTGATTGCACATGGTTGTGAAATAAAATCCAGCTCCACTCATATTTGCTCATTCTTTATTTCACACATGCACTTTTTCATCAGCCATTGTGAAGCATTGCTCACCTGTATGATAATGTTTAGTGCAGTAGCATACAATACGTGAAAATCACTGTTAACCAGTTTTGACAAATCTTGACTGAAGCGATTGACAACCAATACCATTAGGTAAACACAACAACTGCTAAAACCTGTATGTTAGTAAAGTATAGTAGTTAAGTGTATAGTTAGATTGCTACAGAGGCCTTGTCTTGCCTGTTGGTACACCCCACTGTGATACAGGAGATAGTTCTGGTTGTTTATGTTGACTACAGCAAGGACTTTGTGGTCAGAAGTATTGATTTAGCACAGGTATCCAGTATACGTAAGATGTCCCTCTGCCATGCAAGCAGAATGGGATGATATTTTGACATCACAGCTGAAAGTCAAAAGGAGGTTTAAACGCCAACAGTATAAGACAAGCAGAAAAATCCTGTCACACTACGAAGTGATTTTTCACTTTGAACCACACTCTCCCTTAACATCATCATGCGTTTTGGCCAATATCCATTTGGACCTACAAAGGATTGTGTGTCATCTTTTGGTAAAGCTTAACTTTGTAGCTCTCTTACATTTCTTCAAATTAGATAACGAGAAGACAGTTTCTCATGTTTATCTGTCCAGAAATAAAGGTCCACAGACACTAAGGAGAAATGCGCTAAATTCAGCTGAAATATGACAACAATATTTTGCTTCATCGCTTCACTAAAGACTGGATGTTAGAAACACAGTGTGCTTGTCACTTTCACGTATACCCCCGGGCTATGACCACCTTGGCTCCAGAAAACAAACTCATCGCTCATACTGATGGTATGCATTGATTTTCAAGCATTCTCTACAGACATCTTGGTTGTATTATGCTTTATCTCTGCTTTACATATCTTAATGTGGTGTTAGTAGAGGATTATCATAAGACATGTTAGAGACATGACAGCTGCTGTCTGGTTGGGGCAGACAATGAGGTTGGGAACCCCTGAACACATATTCAACTGCAGGGTTTCAGAGAAATCCTAACATACAATGCCTAAATGTAGTGTATCTTCTCTGTCTGTTTGTTACACTGTGCACACTGACAGACTCACCTCTCCTGCAGCCTCTTCGGGGAGAATCCAGCTTAGTGCGACATCACCTCAAAGCTGGCCGGTTACCAAGGTGATGGATTTCTTTCTTTATAAGGAATAGAACCTAAAAGAGAGGGGGAGGGGGGGTTACAGGAAAGGCTTGTTTGTCCTTGGCTTTCAGGGCATCAAGTTAAAACCTTTACACACTCTGACATGTAAAAATCTTTATTTGCATTTGGATTCATTACAGTAAAGATCTATTTTTGCTGCATACCCATGTGCTATCCATCACTATGATCTTCCCCTCACGTGCTGCAGTGCCGCAGCACTCTGCAGCAATCAGTTTATCCACACACACTGTCACGTCAGCTGACTGCTGCTTTGAAGAAACAGAGGGCATCGCACAAAATGAGTAGAATTAAACAGCATAGAGGAGGATTTTGCAGAAGGAAACATAATGCGAGTGTTTAGCTGTGCACATGTGATAGACAGATAAGGAGAGAGAGGAGAGGCTTAAACAGAGAGACAGGAAGAGTCCAGTCAAGTGGCTGCCGGCTGCTGGCTGCATTTACAGAACTCCTCTTATCAGATTTTGGCAGACACAGAGTCAGACAGGCTGAGACAGACAGGCACACACACACACACAGGCATATATAAACTAGTCATTGAATATATCATAAAGGACAGTTTTAGAGGAGAGACAGCCACATATCACATGAGGAATGTGCTGTTCTCCACACGGCGTTCTGCTTTTTTGAGCTCGTGACCACTCATCACCACAGCTCCACTGAGGCGCAGGAAGCGAGGAGGATCCTAAAACATCAAAAAAAAAAAATCCAAGCTAAGTCTGTGTAGGAGAGAGGACAGACATGCACAGGTGCTGCTGCTGCTGCTAGAGAGAGGAAAGAGCGCAGGGAGAGAGAGAGAGAGAGAGAGAGAAGAAGAAGAAGGGGGAGCAGAAAGGGGAGGTGTAGGAGGAGACTTGCTTCAGAGGGGAAAAGGAGCCGGAGAGCAATTCCAAAACAGCTGTCCGGCAGACGTCCCAGTCGACAGGAGAGCAGCCCCGAGGCAGAGACAGGAGGCAGGGCAGTGTCAACATGCCACAGGATCAGCTCCGCAGCCTATGAACACACACAGACACGCACTCATCAGACTTGAGGCTGCAGTGATCAGGAGAGCAGCAGTCATACCTGTGAAGGATCAGGATCTCCTCATTGGATTATCTGAGGTGAGTGAGAGCGGGTATAGTCTTTATCCTATGCTCTGTAGTCAGGATAATGTTGCTTGTGTTTGTGAAAATCTGCAGCAGGACAGAATTGCTTAGTAACAGTCAAATGTGTGTGGTAAGTTGTGCTTGTGCAGGAGTCAGCAGACGTGTAACACAAGAGCTGAACTGTTAAGAGCAACATGATACCCCCTCTGCTTCCCAAAAGAGACATTTTCAGCATGTTCTTCAAAAATGCAGAGCTGGATTTCGCTTTTATCTCCTGAGGGGATGTTTTTACCGGCATATCCAGAGGAAAGGACATCGTCTCTTTTTAATACCCGGTATATGTTGACATTCCCTTCATGTCTCATACGCTTCGAATCGGCTTCCTGCTCATCTGTGCCAAGGATAACTCTGGCAAGTGCCGGCCATGCTTGTGGGTGGCACGAGGGGAGCGAGAAAGAAAGACGGAACAAATACTCCACCCTGCCATTCGCCACCAGGCCCCCGAAAGAGAAGCCTTTGCCTATAATTGAGGTTTTTTATGTAACAAACAGTTCGCTCTATTCTGTAAGGCTACCATTACCCTCTGTGGTATGTGCTTTTTATAACAGCCTCAAAAGAGAGGGTCTTTCTGCTATGTGAGTGCGTGACAGGAGTCAAGGCCAGGGTGAAATGTTAAAGGTGTGCTTTAAAACTTCTTAAAAGTGGCTTTCAGGAAACATTTGGGGGGATAGTTTGATGATGCTGCTCTGACCACATCTCCTCCAGGAGTACAGCGTGTTATTTTTTAACCACACTAATGTGAAATGACAGCAGTGTAATCCCATCACTCCTGGAGTATTTAAGTGATGCACGGGTTCTATTTTAAAGGAGCCAAATACAGGTCATATTTTGAACAGCAGCTCTCTGCGGACACTCCTCATCCCCAAGCATCATCAAACTGTAGCATATATTTAGGCTACAGTAGTGTTACCCGGCCTCCAAAAATATACTGACCCAGTTATATCACACGTGACTTTTAGGTGTCCAGAAATACCCAGACAAATCACGAGCTGTTGGGTTAATTAGCAGATACCAACCCCACATTTATCTGCCCCCCAGAGGCAGCTCAAGTACACACGGTCTTCACTCAAGTAGGAGAACGGCTCATTGGGTAAAAACAGGACTCTGGTTAAGGTAGGAGGAATGACTCAACTACTTTAGTGAAGTAAAAATACATTTACAAACCTAACTTCCCGTCACGTTGTATTTGGGAGACAATCAACTTCAAATCATTCAGCAAACGAGTAACTATCTTTCATGCTTCCTTTTCAATAATACCATTTATGATTTATTATATGAATCTTTCAGTCTTCAGCTTTAAGATTAACTCAACCTTCAACTTTAGCGACAGAAACACACTATCTTTCTTCACATGGTTTTCACACCACCACAGGTGTAAAGGTTAAAAGTTGACACTCTGTGGTCTCATCCGTGGTCTTTACTTGTGTTCACATGATAAAAAGCTGGAAAACACTGTATGACATCAGTCTCGCTTAAACAAGCATTTTCCAGGGGTAACTGTGACGGCCTCATACACTTTTGTGTTTTCAAGGCCATGTGACACCGATATAAACGTGTGACGCATCAATCTCTGTGTTCAAGTGAGCAGTTTTATGGAAGTGATATTAAACGGATGTTATCGCAGATTAATAGTGGATAACAAGGAAGTGGTGACAGCATTAAGTGTTTCGGGTCATGAGACTAACATTGAAGGTCCTGTGATGTGGCTATCGCATGTGCGCATTCTCTTCGTGGTTTGATGTGCAAATCTTCTGCTATGAAACTTTTGCTCTGAGTTTGCCAAACACCATCAGCAGTGTTGACTGCTAGGCTTCCATCCGTGTGGCTATAGTCGACACAGGACGCCTATTATCTTTGTCTCAATACATCATGTTACACCTGTTATGTGTTAAATACCTTGATGGATACACCAAAAATGAAAAACGCATGTTCTTTGAGTTCATAGTTCTGTATCTTGTGGGTCCTCTAATGCAATGTTCAATCCAAAGTCTACTTGTGTTATTGAAATGAAATCCCTGGAGTACAAACATGTCAGTTTTCTAATCGAGTTTTTAGATAAATTTGAATTGACAGTAAACTGGTTTTGAAGATTTAAGGTGGTCACTCGCTCACAAGGTTGAGTGCAAAAAGGTCTGGGGTTTTGGTAACATTTGACCAAAGATAAAGGGGAAGCTAAACGCAAAATAACAGAACCTCCATGGCCAAGGTCAGAGCAAGAATCTGCATTTTTCATCAAGTTAAACTACAATTTCCTCCTTTGGATTAATATTCTTAGATGTTTTGCCAAAGGACTTAATGTCACATTAGCCTCAGAGGACAGAGATGTTTAATTCAGTTCAGACACTGTTACTTCTGAAGCAATGAGGACAGAACGGTCCAGTCAAAAACTAATACCATCATGACTTTCCACCAAATGACAGGAAAGGCTATATAGTGGAATCAAACAGACTCTGGTAGTCAAGGACACTCTATAATGGGACCAATATTAAAATATAATAACCCACTCCGAGTTGCAGGCCATCCATTTCTGTCAAAACCACCTTCATGTTGGGGAGACAGTGTAGAAAAACCACTCATAATTTCCATAAAATGATGAGGAAAAAATACAGATTTAAGTGCTTAAAAAGATTTAAGATGTAAAACTCTCTAATTCTCACACTAACATAAAATAAATGATACCTCAGTGAAATCTAGGTTTATATTTCTACTCCTCCTGCCCCCTTTTTTCAGCTTTCCTCACCTCTTCCAGAATTTCTGCCTCCCTCCACTCTCTGAGCACCAACAGATGAGGCAAAGCTCCTCTTTTAAAAGGGCTGGCCTGGCTCCAGCTCGCTTCATGCCCAGACAGATAGCTGTTGCTGACCCAATAACACACTGGCGTCCAAATCCAGCGGCTCTTATTCTGTCTGCCCAGGAAAGCTATCTAGAAATGTAGGTGCCATTAGATCCCCTCTTCCCCAGAGGTGTAAATGAAGCCTGAGATCACGTTCTGCCGAGGTGACGCCAACAGGGCCTGGGCATCAACACGTGACTTAGTGGTGTCTCTTTGGAGTGGATCCAAGGGGAGGGTGCGAATCTGGCCTTGGCTTTGATATGTCCCAGAATACACCTGCTGCACTATTCACAGCCTGCAGAGAATGAGATGACTGATTGGGTCAGTGGGCCAGAGGGCTGCTGTAATTGATTAATTTCCCCTCGTGCCAACACAAGCTTAACCAACACTATTCTGACTCTTGATATTCACTGCAGGGTTAGATGCTAATTCACCAAAGCTCTGATTAAATCAAATGTGTTGATCCCTAAAAAAGACCAGCATGATGATATTGTTTTCATCGTACTTTGGCCTCTGGAATTCCACTCATGTTCACCATTTAAGCTGAACTGAGCCACCCGCAGGATGGCTGACGTGAAGGTCAGACCTCCAGGCTTTCACAAACCATCTGACTTCTGACAGGCCACAAGTTTTGACCTTGGGTGGGATCCAGAGCAGATGTCCCCCTGTGTGAGCTGCAAGAATTAGATTCCTCTTCAGCTTGTAGTTTTTGTCCATACTATTGACCTCAACCGCCTTTGATAATGCACAAGGTTTGCAGTTTTTTCTGCCACAGTAGAGCAGATTGTCCACACAGAGGGGCAGACATTATAATTTCATCAGTGCAGAGCAATAATCAATGAGGACTGTGTGGAGAGGGACAGGAGGAGTTTAAGTCAGAAGTGCAGCAGTGACCTTCGATTCTTGGACAGAGCCACGAGGGTGCTAGTATAGATCAACGAATTCTCACTCTGAATACATTGCAGCTTGCTCAGGGACTGTAAACCATAAGGTCTGATAATACGGAGCTCCTTTTACACATGCACCAAACTTTACCAAATTGACTCTGGTGAGTTGAACGAGCTCATGTGATCCTAATAAAGACAGATCTAAACAAGTGTTTTCCTTTTACTTTAGTGAAAGTGTTTTGTTATTTGTGATCTAAGCCACAGTCACCATAACAGTTTAAAGATCCAAATGATGATACCATCATAATGATTTTAAAAATCTACCAATGAAATGGGATGAATTTACTTTTTATTTTTTCAAAAATATATATTTGAATAAGTTCAGCTTCTTGAAAGAAACTTCTTGTTGGATTGGGAGGTTTTTTTTATTGGTCACAAGTGATTCAGGTCTTATGTTTTGTGTAATATCTTCAACTGAGCCCTTTTCTGGACATGTCAGGTAAATGTGGGTCAAATTCAGCCTGATGAGACATATTTACTGGGAATAAGACCAAAAGACTTCTGTACTTGAGTTTTTTTTTTTTTTTGCAGTGTAAAGCATGGTTATTTCCCATGCGATGTCCTTACACTGCATAAATAATGCATGAAGCTCACAGAGCTTAACCAAAGACAAAGCCTACATTGACATTTTGTTTGACATGTGGCTCAAACTCTACTGGCTGAAAGGCCTGTGTCTGTCTAACAGTTACAACCATCCACCATTCTTGGCTGACTCTAACACTCTCTATACAAACTCACTAGATATCAAGACTAAACAAAATGTGAAATGGAGGCCAGTGTCCAAGATGATGCCAGAGTGACATGTGGCTTATCCCAATTTGAAGTGACGGGCAGTGATAAAAGTGCTATATGAAAGCATGTGTGAGTGAGAAGTGGCAGAATTTCTATATCATGCCATGGCAAACCTATAGGCCCTATAGACCAGTCAGACTTTACAGGTTTATCGAGACAGACCAATAATCAATAGAAACTTTTAATTGGACGTATTTCATCCAGAAGTGAAGCAGTGACCTTCATTTTTAAGAAATGTTAGTGCAGACATGAAAACATGCACTGTGAGCCCACAGGAAGCAGCTTTTGGCATTCTGGTGTGATTCTTTCACTCTCTATCTGAGCCTGATCTCCCTCTGCAGCGAGCATCAGCTGTCAAGGTCAGACAGGGCTGGGGAGCAGCAGAGAAAGACAGAGACACCAAAGCAAAAGTGGGAGGAAGAAAAAATCTAGAGCTAAACAAGTGAAGGATTTGCTGCACCCCTCTCCCATCACCACCCTTCATCAAACACTGCAGCAAACCTCTCCTCCCTCCTTTCCTTTCCCCTTCTCTCAATTAGCAAACAAACACGTTCCCCCTCGCACACATGGCCTGCATTCAAAACTGCTATCTCTCACCTCGGGCTTTTACTCACACTCACATCAACACTCGAATACACAAGGACCCTGAGAGAGAGAGAGAGCGGTGATGCCATTCAGCACACTCACACATGTTCTGCATCCCTCACTGTTTGTCGTCACTATATATAGCAGCTCAGTGCTTACAGAGTGACAGGTTTATTTGTGTTATAAGGGCAAACCCTAAATTGTACCATGTTGTTACTGTACTGCAGAGTGCTGCTCCCAAAAACAAGAGTCAAAAGCAGTAAAGAAGGGTAACGTTACCTAAAATAAACACAACTTTTCACCGGTGTAGGCAGAAAAATGTTGCTCTCTAAGTTCTTTTGTAAGAAGAAGAATGTCTAGTGTCAAAAACCTGCAGAAGTGATTCAAAGTACTGTGGCCATTTGTGCGATAAAACAAGATTTGGGTTGCATGGTAGGAAAAAGTATCCTTAACTGTAAGCATCATTTACTCAGTAGAATCCTTAAGGTGAAAAAAGCTCTTCGTAGTGGCATTCAGTGCGATGATATTAATCTTGAAATGAGCGCATATACTCATGAATCCTCAGACGAAAGCATGCTGTTGTAATCTCAACTTAATCGACTTTTACTAGAAATGAAAAGATAGGAAGACACATTGATTAACTAAAAATTCAGATAAGTAATTCAACCAGTGAGAAAGAGTTGTGATCCTGATTTTTAGATGATGGTTTTCAAAGCAACAGAAACATTTAGCACAAACAACTATCAGGCGGCAAAGACGTTTCATATGAAAGAAAGTCTGGTGACAGTGGCCCTGGAAAGACCACTTCACAAGTGCTTTATTTCCACACCTTTTTTTATTCAAATGTAAAATGTTATTTTTCAGGACAATGAAAACTAAATTATCTCAAAGGCTTAGGAAATAACCTTGCTTGTATTATTCTGTTTGTTTTACTATTATTCTCAACGAAATTAACCTTTAAAAATACAAGTTGGGTTTTTAAAGGTCTTGGAGGAAAAAGGAGGAAATGTCCAGTAGTTGGACAGATATAGCACAATCTTATAACTGTATTTTATTTCAAGATAATTTACAAGTAAATTTTACAGCTCTTTTCACTTCTAGCATGCTATTCAGGTTTCGCTTATGTCTTGAAATAGGAAGGTTCATCTTTACTAGTCAGGTGAATGTGGTGTAAATTAAGCGTGATGGCAAATTTGAACTGAATTTAGATGAATGCATTTGTTAAGATTTGGGTGTTTTGCACTGTGGTGTGATCTTTTTGGTTAAATTACACTGTCTTTTGTCCTGTATGTTTTTAAAAATAAAATAAAAAATGGTAACATACAGGAAAATGTCTTTTCTGACAACATACTGGAGTGCTTTGGGAGGAAAACCTCCAACATGTGGTCCTTGGCTTCATAGTCTTAACATAGTTTTAACTTTTGGTAAAGCTAAATTAAGAACCGGCTCTACGGGAATATATACTTGGCTTTATGGTTAAAAATAAACAATGAATGGCATCTGGAAAGGATGAAATGTCTGAAATAAGAAATTCTGACTTCTGTGAAACAGTTCATGTTCTTGACAGTGTTGATCAAACAGCTTTTAAATCTGCTGGCTCAACTTGTAAGAACTAAGTCACTTAGTGATAAAGTCTGTCTTATGAGAAACTACCTCGCAACGAGCGAAGCGCTTTGACATAGAAACCACTTAGTAAGAAGAGCTGTGCTGTATCTCTCATGAGGCTTTTCATCAAACAGGTTGGAAGCAGAAGAATCCATGTTGAAAATGGATGTCAGTGAATGTTTTCCAGCCTGCTGTTTGGATTCAAATCTGCAGCAAGTGTGCGTCTCTGTGTCTCCTCGCTAATGCTCCTGCTGAATAAACATAGCCTACTTAAAGTGTCTCTGATAAGGCTGATGCTGTGTGTCTGTATGGGGTCGGTTGCAGCAGGAATGTGGATGTTTTCTTAGTGAAACCTTTTCGTTCTGAGGTTGGGGGGGTAGGGGGTGGACTTGACCGCCCAGGAACTGTCTGTGGAACGGTGCTCTTTTAGACGGTCACCGCTGACAGACCGCTCATAAGTAAATATGTCTATAAATGGGCAAGCTCTCTCTTCACCGGTGCTCTCTCTCCCACCCACCCATCACACACACACACACACATGGAAACACACACATAAACGCACACTGTCACTCCCTTCCTGCTCTGAGTGGTTTTCTCTTTCTTCTTCTTTAAAATACTTTCGCTCCTCCGGCCTACATTTAGCCAGCTGTGGATGTGATATTCAGTTGGCATGTAATGGAGAAGCTTCGTCCAATCAGGGGCCGTTTATCAGACCCAATTCCACCTTTAATGACTCATCCTAACACACGACACTGGTATCTCAGCCTATATTGAACTTGGAGTCCACCCTCAGCCTATCAAAGCCAAATCAATTCCCAATCTACACCACCTCCTTTCTCCCTCTGTAATCCCTCCCCCTCGACCCTTTCCTCCCCTCTTTCTGTCTATCTTTTGCGCGGGTCTTAGCAGTAGCTCGTTCCTAAAACAGGCTGCCCTGCTCTGATCCAACTAAAGTCCCGCTTTGCTTCTCTGCTCCCAATCTGCGCTCCAGCTGTTCCACATTAGCACATCCAGTTTTGGAGGCCAGAGGAGGCTCATGTGTGGAAATGTGAATAGAGCAGCAGAAAGCCTTAGACCCAAGATGCATCCTCCTCTGTCCTGGCATCTACACTCGCCAGATGCAAAACGAGGATCTTGGGTTTTCTGTATTTTGTGGGACTTGTTTTGGTGACCAGATTTCTTTACTTTCCTGAAAGGCAGGTTTTAGGGTTTCGTATCAGTAGCTGCAGAAAGTAACCTTGAGGAAATCTATCAGGGCTGGGTTGGAAAAACATGCTGACATTATTCTTTATTTGTCTCTGATTTCAGAACAGAAGCCATCCGACAGCTCGGAGTCCAGTTTCCCTGATCGATGCCGAGAATGCTGACATTATTTTTGGAGTCCTGAACGACCAGCTGAGAATGTAACTGGAGCTTCTCCCCAGGGGAACTGTAACATCCTGAACTTTTACAGCATTTCCGACTTTTTATCATCCCTATCTGAGACCTTCTTCTCCAGTTGCAGCCATGCCAGCGAAAGCTCCTATATACCTGAAGCCCACCAACAGTAAGAAGGGAAAGAAATGCCGCCTCAGAGATATTTTGTCTCCGGACATGATTAGTCCACCTTTGGGGGATTTTCGCCACACCATCCACATCGGCAAAGGCGGGGAGAGGGATATCTTTGGGGATATATCCTTCCTACAGGGGAAGTATGAACTATTGCCTGGCAAAGGAGACGTCCACCCCCAGTATGGTGTCCAAAGTGAGTTTATGAGAGCAAACAGCACTGGAGATGCTTCCTTTGCAGAAACACCATCTCCAGTCCTAAAAAACGCCATCTCTCTTCCAACTATTGGGGGCTGCCAGGCTCTTACTCTTCCTGCGATCTCTTCTGCTGTGTTCACCATGCCCCCTGAGCCGCTGGAGGACATCATCAGGCCTACAGCTCCCATGAAACCTGAGACCACAGAAGAGGTAGAGATCCTGCAGATGGAAGCCCTGCTGCGCTCAATGGACGTCTTTGCTAGTGAGCCTTCCTCTCCATCTCCAGATATCCAGTCGAAGCCTGACGTCCTTCTGGACCTGCTGGAGAGCAGACATAAGTCCACCTCGAAGGCAGTTGCCAAAGCCAACAAAATAAACAAGAGTGAAACCAACTTTGACAAGCCATCATCCTACTATATCAGCGGTCACAGCAATGGCTCCTTCAAAGCTAACGGCAGCCTGAACAGCAACACGAGCAGCGACAGCTTTGACAGCTTTAATGGCAAAGAGTCCGAGACCAAAATCTACAACGACAATGGAAACTGCAACACTTATGAACGCTTTAATGATGAGATTACCAATGAATTCAAGCAGGAGCTCTCCAAGTACAATGGAGAGTGGGTGGACAGGGACAGTGGGGTGGAGGAGGGCCGCATCTGTGATTATGAGTTCGAGTTTTCCAAGGAGAAGAGCACGTCACAGGATTCCCTCGCCCAGATCACGGGGTCATTCCTTTCCCTTGAACTCGATCTGGGCCCGTCCATCCTGGATGATGTGCTCAACATAATGGATAAACCCGCAGCAAAGAGCAGGCCTTGAGCTGCACCGAGGCCCCGAGAGGAGAAAGGGAATTTTAAAACTATAGCCATGAGAGGAGAGAGACTCAAAAAGCAATCAAAATGGTGTCTGGATATATCATTGAGATGAAATGAGCTACAATAGACAGAGCTGCTTATGTTTTTTATTGTCCAAACATATAACTAATCTATCTCTCTGTGAAGTGTTCAATCTTCTCTTTTTGCAGCATGTTTCAGATGCATGTACTCTTGAGTTACAGCTTCAACACAGCCATCGTGCCTTTGACTGTAGAAATGATAGATTTTTGTTCTGTTGTTGACTTCCACAGTATATTCACGACATGTTTGAGGTCCTTTATTATTGTTTTTTTTTTTTACACAGTCTTGAACATTTTGTGACTATAGGTGTGTTTAACAAAGCTCTATTCTGTTTGTCACGTAATTCATTTGTCACATAACCATTTCAGCAAGAGAACACTATGCATATTTGTGTTTTTAAAACCTGCAACACAAATAAATTCATTTTTGTCCTATTTTGACTTCTTTCTTACAGACAGTTAAGGCATGTGCATATACAGGTATATAAATATACATGTGGGGGAAAAATGTTAGTTTGAGCCCTTTGTCCTTGCATAGCCAGAGTTTGAAGTCACTGAAAATGGAAGTTTTCAATAACCTCTTCCAAGTTCGACTTGTAAAAAAGCCATTCAGTATGTATTTTAGGGACAGCCAGAACAAAAGCTCTGGGAAATGTTGACATCACTACTTTGACTTGCAAATGGCAATAGTTGCTTATTTGTTCTAAATATTTGCCAAAATGACAAGCAGTTTAGTCGTCTTGAAACTGTTTGATTTAATTGCATTTTTTCAAGAAACCTACTTTTCATTGCCTATGATTCACTACTTAGTATGCAGTCTAAAATACACTGTTTACCGTTGCTATTTACCCACAAAGACACTAAACATGCATGCTAAGTGTTCTTCTGTAGTGATTTGACGGACTGATTCCACATGATGGCCACCCATTGACCTGGCATGCTTTATGTGGATGCGTTCAACTGTTGTTGTGGGGACAGAGAAAGATTCGAAAGCATCCATGGTGTGGACAGGATTTTTTCTTTAAACAGAGAGAAAACAATCTCTTTTATTTGAATGCATGTGGATGTAGTCTGAGAATGAAGGCAGAAAATCAGAAGGAAGGGGCAACATGGCAGGATAAGACAAACAGACCGATACCCAGAAAAGAAAGAGCTACAGATTGACAGAATGAAGGATTGAATAGATTTATTTTCTCGCCTCGAACATTCCTCACATTCTGCCTCCCTGCCCTGCAGTGGGAGCACCGGTGGGCCTTCATCTGCCCAACCAGGCGCCTGCTCCATTTGTTTGCGTGTGGACAGGACAGGCAGAGGAGGGGTCTTTGGAATTCCCTGCATTCCAGCCACAGAGCACAAGTGTCCAGGACCAGACATAAATCAGCTGTTTCAAATGAAGAGAGCCGGCTTCACTCCTAGAGCCACAATATAGTGCAGCGACAAGAGGTTATAAAACATGCGCCCGCAAGCGGCAGGGAAACTTTGTTTAGAGCGATAGATGGTCCTCTGCCTCTGTCTAGAAACAATAAAGATATGTTGACCCAACAATGTTTCAGCCTGAAAGAGCGGGGCAGCAGTGAATACCAACACATGCCGTCTCTTGAACTCAGCCACCCCTCAGCAGCAGCTCCTCATCCTGATCCCTGGTCCCCATGGGCCCTTAAGTGCAGACACATGGAGGGTAAGTCATAACAAGGTTCTGGGCTTAAAGCAGACTCCCCTCAAACATCCACGTGCCACTTTGTCATAGTTGGTCATGGAAAACAAGATAAGGTCTGTCCTCACTGATACAAGCTCACTCCAACTACAGCAGCTCAATCAATGCTTGGTTAATGGTCCATTCGTGAATGCACATCTCTGACAGGGTTCTCAAACTTTACTTTCATCACTTATCCCAAACAATATTTTGATGTCACCCTAAGATCTGAACCTCAGAAAGAAATTACTTTGTAAATCCTCAAAATGTCTTCATGTATGAATGACACTTCAAACCTTGGATATAAAAGGTTAATTTTAGTCCAAGTTTCATGTGTAACATTAGCAGAGCTGAGAACACGTCCCTTAATCTGTTAATCGTTAGCTTACAATAATAATTCAATTTTCAACATTTACCTTTGATAGATATTAGTTAAAAAAAAAAGAACCTTTGCTGTCATTTTTCATTGCCTGACTTCAGTGCAGGAATGCAGCACTATGGCAGCACACGGCATCCCCGCTGAGGTAGGGAGTACCCTGTGTGATGGTTGTGAACGACCTGGCTCCAAGAACTGTAAGCCACAGTGGTCCCATTTGGGAGCCAAAAGACACAGTTCCCGCCGAGGCAAATGATCTGGATCACTGAAAGGGAATTCCCATCACTGGAGTATTTACGCTGAGGTTATTTATCTGAGAAAGAAAGCAGGTCAAATCCCTACTCTAATATGGTAAGATGGATATCAGACAACCTGAACAACATCATACTGCCTTTACAGATTTGGAGTAATCCGTGAATGGATTAAATCTTGGATTGTCTGGACCCTGTCCGTTGCAGTTTAAAGGGGGGCTGATTTATTATTATTATTATTATTTTAAGTATTTTTAGGGCAGTTTGTCCTTTTATTGATAGTACAGGGTGAAAGGTGGGGAAATAGAAGGGGGAGGGCATGCAGCACATGGTCGGAGCCGGACCCACGAATGGGGACTGTGGTCTCCATTCATTGGGCGCACTAACCCACCATCCCAGCCATCTGCACGCCCTGACATTAAGATGGCATTTTTTAAAACAGAATTTATGGATTGACTTTTATTAAAGTAAATGTCTTTAACTGGTGACACAGTAGCAGCTAGGTCATCATATATCATCATCCAATTAAAATAATGGCCTAAGTCATTATTAAGTCATTAATTGGGTGACGATATTTAAAATCAGGACCACAGACCAAGCCGTAATATTTAATAGGGTAACATGTTGGCGCAGCGAAACTTAGCTTCTCGTTTTTCAGATCTAGATGTAGATTTTCACAACAAATCTTAATGGAGAAAATGTCGTATTGTATAAACGAAATTCAAACTATTATCAAAGTGGTTAAAAAGGAGCATAAAATAGCCACAGTTTAGTTGTTACAGGGGCCAAAAATGCTTTGTAACACATCAGTTAATTAGTTTAAAAAAGGCTTTCCTTATGTACCTCTGCATATGTATCTAAGGTGATGAATGTCAGATAACTTTATAAATGAACACTTCTGAACTCAGGTTGGATAAGATGACTAAATTCTGGTCTTCTGGATGAAATTCCTGCTGACTTGACTCATTACTCAACCATTATTTTTACCCTATATTTTACTTCTGCGCTCTTCATGCTACAACAGCGAGGGAAATCTTAAGTTTCACATTTTATTTTAAAGTGATTGGCTGCTAACCAAGCTGCTGTATTTGATGAATTGGTTCTGAGGAGTGGCTGTTCCTTATACATCCAGAATCCACTGTACTCCTGTGAGAAATATAACTTCACATGCAAATAATTATCTGTGTCTATGTTCGATTTCACTCCTGTCATTGAGCGTGCCGATGTGGTGAACCGCTCTGAATCCCTTAAAAGCCTCAGAATGTTCGTAAACAACCGCGACCAGCTCAGCCCAGGCATCCGAAGCTGCCGTGAAACCAGATGTTAGAGGAGACATGAACGTTTCCCCACACAAGAACACCCCTGTCATGGCAGAGGATCCAGCTGCCGTTGGAAAATCCCAGCATCGGTGCTGAAGAGTTCGCATAAACAGAAACACACAACCTGCGAGTGTGTGTAATGAAAACCTTTGCGTCCATGTAATTACCGTGCTTTACCTTCAATGGTACATCATTGACTTGATGACAGCCTGAATTTTGACAGGCATGGACCCCGAGCAAACTCCCTCTGCTTTACAAAAGAACTGAAGCATGTTGTGTAACATATTAAAAGTATTTCTGCAGAGACGTCAAAGCTTGCTGTTTAAAAAAATACCAGGAAATACCAATGTTTGATGAAATCCAACACAAATACTTGACAAATGTGAGATGAAACACTGCCCCTGTTTTCCCTGACTGCATGTTCAGCAGTCCCCGTGAAAGGAAGAGGGACGTTTTGTTTGTTTGGGGGACCAGTTGGCTTTGTGCCTCTATTTTATTTCATTTTTCTTTGAAAGATAGACATTTTTATTATTTCAAAGCCCTGATACCCATCAGTGCATGTGGATTGCACAACTCTCACAGAGTATAGCTACCAGCAGACTCAGGTTGTCTTGTTTCTGGCTCTTGTCACGTCCAGCAGCCTGAGGAGGAAAGACTAACATACCAGAGACTGGAGGTAGAAATAGTGGTGGTGGAGTGTTTCTTATTACCACAGGGCCAAAGTGGAGGTCTGACCTGAAGAGACCTTGACTCCAACTGTCTGTGACAGTCTGTGTTAACACCACAAAGATGTCTAAGAGTGACACAATCAGGGCGCTTATTGTGACACCCACAGACGCACAAGCAGAACAACGTTTCACTTGTTTTACTGTCAAGCCACAGCTTAGCCAGTCCGTTCTTGTTTCCAAGTCATCACAACAATGATTTGAACACAAGGACTTTCATTTTTTACAGACTGTATCTACAGTCAGAGTCAGGCAGACTGAAAAACAAGAAGCTAAACTGTAGGCCAAATACAACATCACTCATGTCTCATCAATTATAGCAGCTTGGTCAGTGGCCCAGTGCCTAAATATATGATACTGAACTTACTCCCTAACATTGTTCCTGGATGCTGTCATCCAGCTTACTGTTTCAATCTGACGTTAATACCAGTTGATTTTTTACTAAACCATAAACACAAGAAAGGGACTTTTAAGCCAGACAACAGTTCAAACTCTTCTTAGAAACATGTTTACTTTATTTAAGAATGTTACTTTTTAAAAAGCCATTAATTGTATGATAGTTGTGAGGGATATGTTGTAAAGTTTATCCCATTAAATACAGTGTACCAGTTCAACAATATATGTTAACATTTGAGAACTTCATCACTCATACATGACTGCTCAACTTACAGCCATTTTGGGTCTTTTCTTCCAACATTACCAATCCCTTTAAGAAGGATTAAACAGTGTGTACCTCCTGGTCCAGTTCAGCACACAATCATGGCGAAAACTGCTGATTGACAGTTGTCCAGAAGACGGTCATCGACACAAAGAGGGAAAGCCACAGAGGGTCTCTGCCGAGATGGCTGGCTGTTTGCAGAGTGTAACAAAGAATATTTATGGAAAGTTGACTGGAATGGAAACGTGTGGTAGGAAAAAGTGCTCAAACACAGGGTTGATGGTACAGCCTTAAAACGATCCTATAAAGAAGAGCCAATTAAATGGTTTCAGAGAGGTGGTGTCTGTACATCACAAGCCACAATACAAAGGTGCCTACAAAAAAAGAAACATTACAAATGTGGAATTGCTACTATCAAACCCTTCCTGAATAAGAGAAGACCTCAGAAGCATCTTCACTTACCTGGACTGTTAGTCAGCGGTCTCAAGTCCTCTTTTCTGCTGGTGCTGGTCCGCTGTGTTTTATCCAGTCCAAATCAACATAGTCTGAAGTCTACCAGGAAATTCTAAAACACTCCATGTTGCCATCTGCTAAGAAAATAAATGAAGATGCTGGTTTCCTTTTTATCCAGATAAGGCACCTGCTCACTGCGGCAAAACTACCACTGAATGGTTTGCTGACCATGAGAGTACTATGTTTGATTGACCAGCCAGCTGAACTCAAGACTGTCAGTCATGAGTCACAGTGAGGGAATAAAGGTGATAAATTACCAAGCTTTGAATGTATATTAATCCCACCTTTTCATATGTATTTCAAAGACTATATTCAGCTCAATACAGATGACGCTCCACATTGCCTTAAAACTTGACTTTATGGTTTTTTACTCAACATTTAAATTTTCCTTTACAGATCTGCACCGTGTAAAAATATTCTGTTGGCTTGACTCTCTTAGGATAGATCCAACAAATAAAGAGTACAACATCAATAACTATAAAATCTGATGTAACTTTTGTAAAGGGCGAAAGTGCTTTACAAAACAGTAACAATCCAGGATAATAATACAGACAAATTAGAACAATTCCAAACACTGTGTGAGAAAACAAAGCATAAAGCATAGCATAACATTAAAAACAAACAAAAACTGAAGACATACAGTATAAATCCAAGGTATGACAGAATATATATGATAATATTATAGTGATGTTAGGCACTTAAAGAGTTATCATTCCTGTTGCCGTGAAGAATTTCAAAAGTTTAGGTACAAAGAAGATCAGAGAGAAAAAGGGGGATGAGCCTGAACACTTCACATACCATTTCTTGAAGCTTTCTGGTTCATGACTTTCCAGGCTGCGACACAAACAGCTATCCCCTGATGAAGACCCGCAGTCTAAAACATGATGGTACACTAATCTTCCCTGTAGCACTGAGTAAACACAGGTTAATCTCTTATTTCCTATGTGTTGTATGTATAACTATCCCCAGCTGCTTTTTTCACGAGGTAATTAAAGACAAAGAATTAGAGCTGTGGCCACATCTAAAACCATTAACAGTGTTGTTGAGGTGTAAAATACAACAGCAGCTTTGAATATTTGTTGTGCAGCCAAACTGGTGACACAGGAAAAGAGGACAGCCAAATTGGTGACGTTAGCTGGGAGAGGGAGGTGACACGGGTGTTGCCTCTACCTGCTGCCCTGTAATTTCCTGACAAGTTGCTTTCTTGACAAAAACAAACAAAAAAAAAAAGATCATTGCTCAATCCAGAGTCTTTCATTTTGGTGCTGTTGTTAAACAGGATGGTGAAAAACATGAGACATGCACATTTACCTGGAACATTTGTAGTTTATGTTAACTGATGTATGTTTTGTGAGGCTATTGGGCTTAAAATTTGATGCCAAGAAGGCACACACAGCATGTTTCCTCCTTACATGACATGGTAAATCATTCAGGGACATTTCATGGACAGACCTACAGCGGATTTGTGGGCAGGGATCAAACTCCTCTGTTTCCTGGGCTAAGGTGAAGCTGTCAGTTCACAGATGAATAAGCCTTGGCCCCGGGGCCTCTAAAGCCAAAGAAAGCACAGCTCAGACCCAGCAAAATTTTCCACCCAACATCCACAACAGAGCCACATAAAGTGCAGACTGTCTCTCACATGGAGGTGTGGGTGAAGGAGCCCCTCACAGCCTGACCTGAGCTGTGTCAGCCGGATGAGAGAGGAAACTTTAATAAGATGTTTCCCCGCTTGCTGGCCCTGGATGGAGACAGCAGAAACGTGAGCAGCAGGATAAAGCCACTCTTGTTTTCACCTGCTGTAAATGTCCTACAGCACTAAATGAAACCAAACACAAATGCAGAACTTTCTATGTATCCAGGAGAACGGGCAGGAGGAAATATCTGAGGTACGTGGCTGCTTTTCGTAGAAATATTATTGTTTAATATTCCTCCTGCTTGTCGGACATATCATTCATCGTCCGTACACAGTGTACATGTTCCGAATTTGAATGCCACGACTCTGATAATTGGGCCTCTGCAGTTTCTTGGGAACGTTTACTTTGGGATGCTGAGCGTGGAGTCAGGAATCAAGTGTTCTACAGATCTGCTGATGTAGCAGTGTAGCTTTGCAGCTCCCTTTCAAAAAGACAACAACAGAGGAGAGACGATTCTCAGGGGTGAATAAAACGAGCCTGTGCAGGAGTTGATGCAGTGCAGATACAAAGAGCTCTCATGCAGTTTGGTCTGGCAGGCTGAGGAGAGCTGAGGTTCGCTGCTCTGTTGACTGTTGTTTGGCTGACCGTAACCATGGCGAGCTGAGTTTGTATCTGCTGCACGTGAGGGCTGAGCGGAAAAGAGGGCAGAGAGGAGGGGAGGTAAACAGGCCAGTGTCACCTCAGAGGCACCAGAATAACTCCGTGACAGAACCCAGACCCACTCAATAATAGTGGTGGCACGATACGCCGAGTAAATCAAGAGCTGCAGCACGCTTAATCGTGTGGGCCTACTTCATTTATCTATAATTAGCATCTTCATCTGTGGGTAATTTACTCCGGGCGGATATAATTGCAGCATCCTGACCCTTGTAAATCCTGTCTCTGAAAGGTGTTCATGTTTGAAACATTAACCGTTAATGCAATGATAATAAATATTGATTATTTTAATGTACCTGCTTTAGAAATTGCTATTAAAATACCATTAGCATCACACACAAGTCTGGCTTTTTACTTACCAGTATCAGAACCCAGTTTCTGTTTCTTATGACCTCAAAGGGTGAAATGAAAGTGGATGTTTGGACCAGGATCCCATCCTTATGATCTGGTTATTGTTTAGAGCTCGATTATCAAGACATGACATGAGAAGGGAGTTTGGGTTAAAAGTGGATGTCAACTAATGGATAGCTGTCTGTTACCATACGCAGATATCTCTTTTAAGAGAAGACTCAAAAGCTGTTTTATCATCTGATGGTAGCTGTGACTTCTAGGATGGAATTTTACAAGCGGCTGGATAACTGAGCTTCTTCAGACCAAAACAATGGCACTACCTGTGGCTGCAAGTTGTTAAATGTGTTATGTATCCAACCGCAGTTCATTCAGATTTTAAGAGTGAGTGATGAATATTCACAGCTGATATTTTTAAGCCTCTAAAGTTACATTTTCCCTGCCATGCAGGTGCAGTTCATTCTGAGGCTTAAGTTTTCTGGTTTTTAATGATGAACCAGGTCTCAAACATATGAGTCTAGTGTGCTTTTCTTAAGCTTGTGGGATTTCTTATTTCAAGACTCAAAGTTCAGTGTCTGTCTTGGTATTTCACAGTCAGTTTGTGGTCATGAATAACAGTCAAAAGCATCTATATTCACTTGTATTGCTTGGCCTCTCTCTGGTGTACATGCTGGGTTTCTCCACTGAATATGTGAATCTGATCACAAACATCTGTCCACATGCTGCACATCCTCTCCCTAATATCCCACAGATTTGGAGATATATCACCATTGTTTTCTTTTTTTTTTTCAGATGACTCTTCTGGCCTATCATCTACGTTAAATCATGCTTATAATGTTCACAACCACTAGCCTTTTCAGTCACTGACAACACTTCCTATCCTGAGCATGACATCAAGGGAATAAGGCTGTCCAGTCATTAAGTGTGTTAAAAATGAACTGCAGGTACAGACATGGAAAAAACACTCTCAATAATATATATATACAGTATATATAAAATCAAGAGTGTTTTTTTTATTTTTTAGTCTTTTGTCAGGATTTATGTTAAAGTGCATTTTTCTAATAAACATCTGATAAGGTTGAATTCTGCAGGTTCAGCCTGGAGTCAAAATGTTTACTATCCTCCTGTCAGCTCTATAAGAAAAACTTTAAATGTGCTTTGAGACATCGCTCTGTGCTTTCCATTCTAATCTATTTAATTCACAACTAACCCCCACACTGCAAACAATGCATGAATTATTCATATTTATTCATATTTCCAGCAGCTGGAGGAGAAAGGGACTGTGACTGAGTCCTGTAGGATGGGACAGAAATATGTGCCCTCTATCTGAGCTCTCCTTCTAAGGCAGCAAAAGGGAAGGAAACCAAAAGCAGGGATCACGAGGCTCTCTCTAAGATCACCCTTGTCTATATTTTGTCTCTTTTTAAATGGCATGCCCCCCAACCAGGGCAGCAACTGCCCATCAGGCTGCTCTCATTTGGCCCGCAACCTATACTCACCCATAGGAGGTATATATATATATGCTCTTTGCTGCATTTCCTGCAGGAGGATTCCTTCAATGCCATGCAGAGGGAAGGGTGAGAAATGGGAATGGACTAAGGGGGGTTTCTCCCTTTATAGATGAGGGTGACTTCACTGCCATCTTTTCCTCTCGCAGGTCAACAACATCACTGTCACCGTGTTGAGATGACTGTACTAAGTCACCATCTGGGAGCTGATAATGAGGCCGGGTCACTGAGTTGCCTTGTAGAAGCTGTTTACGAGTAGATACATACCACTGCAGAGAAAAATCAAGATAGCCATTTGTATGTGTCCACATTTTTTCTGTTTTACAAAGCATGTGCAGATACATGCTTTCAAATAAGAGATAGTGCTTGCTGAAAGGGAGCTAATGCAAAACAGGACTCCTCAAGATAGCCAACAGCCCATTAACTCGACATTATCCTGCGCACTACATAGCTACTGACTAAAGATACAGAAAATTTGCACTAAGGTTTGACTGCATCATTGAGATTTTCACAACATTCTTTCACAGCTATAAAAAAATGAATTAAGTCTCTATGGTCTGGACTGTAAAACTATCAGAAATTGTCTTAAAACATCAATGAACTGCGCTGAAAAATGAGGAGTTAAAAAGTAATCTGATGTACTCAACTTTTTTAGATGGACTTGACAAAGCCAGACTCTTCACAGGTCAGCACCGTGGTCATGTTATCTTTACCACCACTTTGCTGAGATGAAATCACAGCAGATTCTGGTTACCTTGGATTCACTCTGCTGTAGTAATCCAGACATGGTTCCTGGGCAACCATGAGCAACAAACAGTTTTTCAACGTGACATTTGGTTGAAGATAGTAAAACCAGGTGTGGGAGTCAATGACTGAACTCTAACTAAGCAGCAACCTAGATGATACAGACACGCTAAAAATCTGCAGTGCCCGAGTCCCTGCTAAAGGCTGGCTGCAAAAGTACTAAAAAAAAATAAACCACCAACACCTTTATTCAAAATAAAACATATTTTTGGCGCAAAAGTATGATGTTTACACCTGGTTAAAAAAATGGTTTGGGTTGGAATACCTCATTTCTTTATCTGCACACACTGTAGAGGGAGTAAATTTCATTTTATGCCTTTTTTAAGGATAGTAAGGTTAAGAGTTTGACAAATCACAGGCACGGCTGACTTGACAGAGAGGCTAAATGGCAGCCTGAACTCAGCTTCCTTCCCTCTTTGTAGGTCAACCACAGGTTCGGTTTAGTCATTTCTAATATGGTATCAGAAACAAATGGATGATGTCACTGAGACTTTGTCCATGTTTATACAGTCTATAATTTTAACCATGTTCCAACCAGCTGAAGTACAGTTTCTATAGCAACATGTCCAAAGACATACAGTACATCTGTCTTGTAATTTTGCTAATTTACAGCTGCAATGGGTCATTTTTGAACACCAATAAAGTACACTGAAATCGATTATGATTCCTTTTTTATATATCTGAAATAACCATAAGAACAAGACAGAGAAATTATATACTGGAATTTTTTATATCTGAAACTAGTGTGAGGTCGGCAAAATGACATTTGCTTTTTAAGGAAACACATCTTGAGCATTAAGAGGACAAGAAAAGCAAATACTTTGTCCACAGGGGGCACCAAAATTGACACAAATTGAGAGCTTCTCACTGGAGCTGTACTGAGCCATATAAGGATGAAAACTATGAATTAGGTGATTTTCAGAAGTGATCACATTGGGATTTTGAAAAATAATCCATGCAAAAACTGAATTTGACTAAAAAAAATAATCTTGTGAATGAGGCAGATTTCCCATAACTGTTGTACCAGTTTTTCAGCATCTTCAGCGTCTGTTGTGTTGTTTTCTGCTCCACTGAGCCTTCACATGATTTTTCAAACCTCATTGCAGAGACGGTTCCTTTTTTTTTTTTTTTTGGAAGAGCATGTTGTGTTTGAAAGCCGTTTTCAGACAAAAGATTGACCACAAAATCATTTTTTGTTATATGAATTTGTCAAAGTGTCGGTCCATAATTTCTTAACCTTGAACAGAGCCAGGCTAGCTCTTCTTCTCTGTTTCCAATCTTTGTAATATAGCTCCAGCTTCATATTTGGCGTAAAAACATGAGAGTGATATCAATCTTTCCATCTACCTCCTAGACAGATCAGGAAGGTTTCCAACATGTTGAACTATTGCTTCAAAAGATTCATCCTTCATGAGCAGGCGGCTGGATCCGTTGATTCATGGGCTGCTACATTCGGACGAGCGTTATTTAGTGCCTTTTAACTCTCATAAGGACTTTGTAAAGCTTACACTTCTCAGAAAGCAAATGTTCCCACACTGCCAGAAAATTACCTTGGCTCTAGAAAGTTAGTCTCCTGTTTATTTTCAATGGCGTTGCTTCTGGTCTCTCGATAGCACGCTGAATTCCTGACTGCCTTACATCTACAAGAGGGATGACTCAGACCTGAACCGAGCAAGACAATCCAACAGTGGCGGCCTATTACTCATATTTTATATCAACAAGTGTGTTTGTTAAGGATAAAATGTAGGCTCTACCTGCATGGAATAACAGCAGAGAGTGTGAGAGAGCGGGCATTGAGGTCAGAGGACTACATTCCCGTCTTGTGGCCTCCAGCCCGCAGGATTCTGCCTTTTAAGGTAAGACCCCTCTCTGTTTCTCCTGATCCCCCATCAAGCCTGATCCCGCTGTCTCCTTCTGGGCTCACCGGGTGCCCCACAGCCTCTTTTTATAAGTTGTCACCAGCCAGTCATGCGATCACATCTGCAGGAAATTTCCAAGCAGGTTCCTCTTTCTTACGACCGTAAAAAGAAACAGCAGCTGGCGGCTGTTCGTTTTTACGCTCTGTTTGGAGGAGCTTTTACACTTCACGTTTGCTCAGTTGAATTACAGCCAGGCTGTAAAGCTGAACAACACACATCTCATGGAGAGAGACTGACAGAGAGAAAAGATCTCCAAATGTATAGTTTTAGAAAAGACATGAAGAAGAGTTATGAATGATCTGACAGTGTGGTGACCTCCGTCCTTTTCTTGAAAGCTGCATTGTGCTTCCACCTGAAACACACTGAGCTCTGTCTGTGAAATTCATCTCATTTCCATTTGACACCGAGGGGAGAAAAGCAATTTAACAGCTTATACTACAGCCCTTTTCACTGAACTGTCAGTCATCAGTGAAGGGCTGAGGAGTCTTGGCTGCCTGCATGAACTCGGTCAATGTTAAAAACATGTTGGACAGAGTCCCAGTTTGCATCAGGATCAATAATGAATGACTGCCAAGAGTTTTAACAGTGAACAATTCAACAGGAGACAGTGTCTGAACCAAGCTAGGATGGCTCAATAACTCTTTTTTTTTAATATCACCTTGCAAAAATGTATGTCGGTGTCTCTCCGCAGAGGTCTGGTAGTTATCACTACCTCACTTATTTGACCGAAGAACTGTGAGTACAGTGGGCCCTCTTCAGGCAAACTGTGCAACACCCTTATGATGCCTTTGCTGGTGAGTCTTCTTCCCTTACTAGTGGCTGTGACATTTCTTATTCCTCTTTATTATTATTCTTTTTCTTCAGCTGTCTCTCTGCTGACCCAGAAACAATCTTAGCTCCAGCTTAAGTGCATTACTCACTTGGAAAGCTGGGCAGCTCGGCTCAAATATGTAGAAACCAGCTGCAGAACCAGTGCTGAGGGCTATGGACAAGGTCAGCTTAGCCAAGTTTAAGAACTCAAACCCTAAAACTCACAATGTTGAAAGCGTAGGTTTAATTTAGAAAATTTGCAGCATCTTTCTTCCCCATTAGAAAGCCTGACACTTAGCAATAGATGTCTAGTTATGCTTAAGACCGAATTTCAACCGTCTAGATTCTGTATATTTTCAGACGGAATTTAGACACTGCACTATAACCCATTATTCAATAACTATTTATTTCAAAAAGTAACTGTGAGTTGCAGAACTGATCTCCAAGTACTTAATCAAAATAATTATGATAGCCGCTGAGCAATAAACAGTGTAGTATAGATATAGCCCAGATTTAGATTAAGTGTAAACTTTGTCTAAATTTAGACATATACAAAAATTTCAATTTTTAGACCTGTGGTAGCCTGATTTTAGACCAGTCGTCTAGACTACATTTAGACGTCTACTTTACCTCTTTTAGACCAAAAATACTCAGTGGGATTGGACACAACCCATATGTTTCCTTCTTTCTGCAGGTCACTAAGTTGACTTATAAAATATCTAGCTTTTCCTCAAAGGTGCAGTATCTATATTATGTTTAGAATTATTTAGAATCAGACAAGAGGAGAAACGAAGGCTCACTCACTGTCAAAACACAGATCCATGTATAAACACAAATAAAGCTCTTCAACCGTGACTAAAAGGTGAAATTGTTGTTCTTTTCTTGTTGTTGGTTATTTTATTCTTTGAGATATTTTAAAAACACGTGACTCTGTAGTGGAAATCACTGCATGGGCTTAAAATCACCTTTAAAACTCATTGTCTATGAGAACAATTTTCAACTTGTGTTTCATCCCAAACGCAGGTTCAAACTCTACCATGCAAAGGGGAAACTATATTTTAACACAATCCGAAAATGGATTTCATTAATTTTCCTGCACTCCTCTGTGGTCATTTATGTCTTTTTTTTGTTTGTTTTGTGAGGTAGCTGACAAGGCTCAACACTATGCAATGGTGCAAAAGACCTTCATTGGGAAACAAGTCACTGCAAATGCAGAAATGAAATGACTTCAAAAATTCACACTTAAGTCCAAAACAAACACAGCGGAAATGTGACGGATATGAAAAACCTGCTGCAAAACACTAAAACACTGACATGAAAAGCAGCTGCAAAAAAAGATAAAACTGAAGTGCCCCAGGACTGTGGGGGCGCCGAGTGACACAGGCTTGTTATTGCTGTTAAACAACATCAGAGCGTGGTGATACTCAAGACAACATTTACTGTGAACGTTATAATCGTCTAACTAAAACCTTGAGTATTTTAAAGTTATGTCAAGTGAGGTGGGAGGGACGATAAAGTTAGCTCAGATCATAAATAATCTAATCATTGATACTACAGCATAGAGATTCCTGACTTTTGGATGGGGAGAGCACAGTAAGCATGGAAGATGAGTTGGAAGGTGGTCAGGTTCAATTCTCTTCCTAACACTAGAGATCTAAGTGTTTATCGTGCAACAGACCTGGGATAACTGGAGTCGAGTGCAGTAAAGGCCCAGTGAGCTGAGCTGGGCGCAGCTTTCCCAAGTTATGGACCCCAGCAAGCCACACAGCTAGCAGGGAAGTTTGCTACCTCACGAGCATGGTGGCTATGAAGGCAAGTATTACTCCTAAAACACTTTCTTTTTTTCACCATTACTGGTAAAACTTGTGACTGCTGTGATTACTCCCTGATATCCAACTAGGCTGCTTCTTCTTTTTCACAGTCCCATAAATAATGAAACTGTGTTAACCAGCGCCCCTGCTGGCCTGAAGCACTCCTGTTGTATTGTTATTTGCAGCTGTTTTCTCCATTTGTACTTATATCTTAAAATCATTTGTATATCCAAAAAGAGATGTAAATGGCCACTTTAGGAGAAGCTCTGCTCAGGGATTCTCATCTTTGCCTCTTTCTTCTTCATATCCAGCAGAAGGGGCTAAGACTGGAGGAGAAGAGGTGAGGAAAGGAGTGAAGGATTTACAAATATAGAAATAAAGGGAAGCCAAGAACTTCTTCTGCTGTTGTTGCGCAACACTGTCATCAATCCCACACAACAACAGTTACATAACTGACCCTTCTCAGGGGTCAGAGGTCACAGGGGCTTCTCTGTCAGTGATGAAATCTCCCAGATGCAGAGGTCAGTCTCGGTCTGTCAGTGAGTTTGAGGGAGTTGGCATTTTGTGAGGAACTCAAACCGAAGACACATCACTCAGGTCAGAGTTCATGTCCTCCAAAGACCTCATGCTCATGGCCTCCAGAAGCTGCTGTCCACTTTTGGAAATTTGTCAGGCTGATGAATTTTTGATGGAAAGTCTGATAAGGAGACTCAGGAGCAGAGAAAAATGCTGCTAATACTAGACGTAACAAGTCAGAGAAGTACCCCAGTCATCGCAAAGCCAGACCTGCAAACACTCAAGGATAAAGGCAGGAGTCTTCCTCACTTGAACTCAGTCACCTGCTGTACTTTCTCCAGATTAACTCTCCATTTTATGTTGGCAACAATCAAATTAATGTTCCCTCTATGTCTATGTGGGATATATATTGTAAGATCTGGCAACCCAGCAATGACAGGCATCACTCTTTACTCAGCTTTGCTCTGCAAACTTGCAACAAAAAATTAAGAGATGTACTAACATGACACTTCTGCAGTGAAAAGTCGGAGCATCACACATTTTTATGCAAACACATAAAACCTTGTGTTGCCTGTCAGTCTGCTGATCTTCAGACCTGTAATGTCTGTCAGTCCTTCTCAGTCTCCCTGATCAAGCTCAGCTGTCATCACCAGTCAAAGAAAGCTTTGATCTATGAAACATAACTCCTTTTTCTCTGAGAGTCAGACTCTGAATGCCAACTCTGAGCCTTTGAATTATGGATGAAAGAGCTAAAAAATTTAGTGAGTATACCTTTGCCCTCTTATTAACTGAATCATCATCTGGACTGACCTCCACCATTTATCATCACTAACCTGTAAAAGTAGAAAAGAATCTGAGTACATCTGAGTGTTGGACTCACAAGCCCAAAAGACAAAACTCTAAATAATTGCATGAATCATTGTTCTCATTTCTAAGTCTAAATCTTGCCTCCTGATTTTTTGAAGAGCAGCACAAACAGATCACAGGTGTCCTCAGTATATCATCATGAAAACTTGAGGTTTATAAATCAACATCATGGCTCCAAACTGCCAAACTCTGAGCTCTTAATCTCCTCTGGTCTCACTGAAATGTCTTTGTAAATCACAGCTTTGTACATCTTGAAGCACTGGCTTTTGAAATGCAACATTTATAATAAAGGTAGGATGGATCTGCCAAATAAGACATTTGTCCCCACACTTCTTGGACAAGGAGAACATCACAAGTGCTTTTTTTAGTCCAGTTGAGCAGTAGCTACATCAATACAAATATCTATTCTATTTTCCCTTTATGTGTACTTTGACTGTCTTTGTAGATGTTACAAGTGAAATTATGGAGTTTTGCTTCATAAATGGGTAACTACGATTGATTTCAAATTCATATGGAAGTCTTTTAATGAAATAAAACAGCAATCAAGATGATCAGCAACAAGATAAATAAGTCTTATATTTTGATTTTTAATGTCTCAAGCCTCGTGTTCGGGGGTATGTCAGCTGAGAAGCCAAAGAAGCAGTTCTGTTTTATGATCTCCACACAAATTGACACAAGAAATCACATAACACTGCCAAAAGTCAGCAGGATGAGATTTTTGCTCAGAAGACATGACTGTAGCATGTAAAGAGAACAAGATAGAACAGATTCGTGGAGCTTTGATAAAGTAGTTTACCATTTTAAGTTTTATTTGTGGAGTTTTGAGAAATTGAGCCACAGTCTTTGGAAATGTCTTAGAAATGTTCAAAAGTAACTGTAAAAACTGAGAAACACAACCTGAAAACTGCCTCCATGCAAACAAAATAGGCTGCAGCACTGAAGTTTTTGCAGTGGTCGCAGCTGGGAGAAGGAGAAAGTGGTGAGCGTCGCCCTCTGCTGGTAAAACTGCCCATCGTCATTAAAACACATCTACCTTCAGCAGAGCTTAAACAATATCAGCAATAACCTCTCTTAAGAGGATTTCTGCTTTGTCCGTATGCACTGAACTGCAGACCACCCAGATCTGTCTCAGGGCTGAACATTCCTTCTTTATAAATGTCAAACATAATTAGTCCTCAGTGTGTCCCGGGACAAAAGTCTGCTCAGTTTAGTCAGATTATCCTGTATAATGGTGATTAAACCTTTCTCCTGAGAGTTTGTCCCTCTTATAGAGCAGTCAGGGATCTGTGTTGTAGTGAGATCTCAAAATCCTTTGATGGTTAGAAGTGTTTTAGTGATCACAGCTTGAGGAAGACAAAACAGATCAACATTGTTGTGCTCAAATTAGAAGATTTAGGGATGATACCAGCAGCTCCGGGGTCATTAACCTCCATG
Organism: Xyrichtys novacula; assembly: GCA_962446985.1. NCBI lineage: Eukaryota > Metazoa > Chordata > Actinopteri > Labriformes > Labridae > Xyrichtys > Xyrichtys novacula. The sequence continues at coordinate 14,854,801 of OY660874.1, read as the reverse complement.
ATCACCAGCAGGGTCAGGTTAAAGGGTCAACAAAGGGTCAGGAAGAAAGAAACAACAAAAAAGTTTAAGATTTGCAATCACTCTTTCTGCATTTAGTAGTTTTGTGGAGGTGTATCCGTTTCCAGCCACTCAGCACGTCCACAGCAGGGTTTCTTCAAAGCTCTTTAACAAAAGTTATGTTTTACCAACAAGATTATCCGCATTTGCACTTCCCTCTGCGGACCAAGGGGAAGAAGAATGAAAATGACTCAACTTCTTTGTGGTTTGGCTGGATCCCAAGTCCTTTGCATGCAACCTGCTAATTCGTCCTGCTGGCTAACGAGCGGCTTGCGTGCCAGTCAATCATTAGCACCCCGTCAGAAATGGTCACCAAACATGTCACATGCCGCCCGGTCACTCTATTCAGGCCGGCTGCCGGGGGGCCATGACACACACACATACACACACGGTGCTGATGTGCTGGAAAAACAAGTGATTATATTAGCAGTAAGAAGCAGAAGGCGATTACCTGCAGTTAGGGCAAATGTTCTTATGATTTCTGCTAGTTCATAGACTACTACAGACTATTTGTTTTGCAAATGGATCAAAAAATCTGAAAATAAAAGGTCATGTAAAAGAAAAGTACTCATTGTAGAACGCCAACCTTTTAATCTCATTATTATAAATCTACTAAAAAAAATCTAATTTGGAAACAAAAACAGATTTGGATGGTTTGCAAATCAATTAAAACCCCATTAAAAATAATACAAAAAAAGATGAAACTGAAGTGTACTGTTTTGTAAAAATATCTAGTTTTATTTTGTATTTGATTCAACACTTTTCAAAAATGTTAGAACAAGGATAATAAAACACTCTAAAAATCACAAAATAAAACATACTGCTGAGCTAGACTGTGAACTGTTGATCAGCTGAAATTTTAAATCAGACAATAACAACATTTCACTGCAAAACTACAGAATCTGGTCTCCTCAGTTCCTGGACATTAAAAAGAAGAAATGTATTCAAAGTTAAAATGTGTGAATTATTTTCATAAAACAGATATTTTTCAGTTTTCACTATTTGATCTTTGCGACGTTTTTAATTAAATATAGAGTTTGAATAATTTGCAAACTATCCAATTCGTTTCTATTAGCATATTATATCTACCCAAACATCTTTTGAATTACTTGTTTTTTATGTGTTTAATCAAGTATTCGAAGGTATAAGTGAAATGGCGCTCACTCAGCAAGACTTCATTTATTTGCATGCTGGTTTATCGACACTATATTGTGTTCACTTCTCCACAAGTGATCACATAAGCATCTTGCAGCCATCTGCGTCCTCATCTCACAGTTTTCAGATGACATAAACAGCTGCTCCTCTATCATCTGCCTGCTCTTCACAGATTTTTCAGTTTAATTATCTCATCTGCCTTTGATATCATTGTTGGGCAACACCTCTACCATTGTTGTGTGGACTGGATAAACTTGAATATTCCTTTAAACCTACACTGGAGCAGGTACCCTTCCACATCTTACACCACCGTGTTTCTACAGTGAAACAGACAAACTAGTAACATACTTATTTGTGTGTAGTGAGTGTCTATGTGAAACACAGCACAAAGAAAAAAAGATTTTGGTGTGCTTTCAATAAAATTACATTGAGTTTTTTTTTTGACTGCAATAACTTGACAAATGGAAGCTCACATTTACCATGCATAATAAGAGATTCATTTACTCAAAGGTCACTGATCCTTCACTCACTAGAGGGGTAAGCAGGGCAGCATTTCAGACTGGAACCTGGCTGCTAGATATCTCTAAATGTTTCCATGTCTCTACTGTACCTTTAACTCTTCTTGTGGTTCAGTGGCTCATTTGTGGAGGTAGGTATAACAAAGGCCTGCAGATTGTGCAACATTTTCTATGATTGAAGCTTCTACAGGGCGGCAGTGGTGTAGCGGTTAGCACTGTCACCTCATGGCAAAAAGGTCTTGGGTTCGAATCCAGGTCAGAGTGTTTCTATGTGGAGTTTGCATGTTCTCCTTGTGTCTGCGTGGGTTTACGTCGGGTACTCCAGTTTCCTCCCACATCCCAAAAACATGCAGAAGTGGAGTTAGGTTAATTGGCCACTTTCAAATTGCCCGTAGGTCTAAATGTGAGTGTGGATGGTTGTTTGTCTCTATATGTCAGTCCTGCGATGAACTGGCGACTTGTCCAGGGTGTCCCCTGCCTTCGCCCCAAGATGCTGAGATAGGGTCCAGTCCCTCTTGTGATCCCCAACGGGAAAAGTGGTAGAAAATGGATGGATGAAGTTTCTACACGACAGATTTAACAGTACTGAGTTCTGCTGTTCTGCTGCTTGGCCCTTTTTGTTGTGCTCTCAAATTTGTTGCACAAACCATTTTTTTGTTTGGAGTTTTCTAAGCGTGCATTACTTGAAGACATCATCAGATCAACATTTCTTTAGAGCCATCTGAAGACTAATAGGGATGGATCATAATGCAAATTGCTATTTATCTTATTGCAGATTTAGAGAATTTAAAGTTTTACATTTTCTGTTCATCCCTTACTGCATGTGCTGCTGCAACTCAGACAAACTTTTGACCAAGAAAAGATACAGTACCAGTGCCATGAAATTGTACAAACTGTCACATCATCCCTTGATATGAAGATTGAAGACTTCTCATTTACTTTCAGGGTGCAGTCCACTCTGAGTAAGCTGTCATCAATCATAAAGTGACAAATAAAACTCTTGTAAGAGCAGAAAATGGAATTGGTTTGGAGAAAAGTGCAACATTTGCAGACCACTCAGAGACAGATGGAGTGGGAGGATGAAGATCTGACTGCAGATGTAGGAAAACCTCCTCTACTTCAGTGACGGGCTGTGAGCTGACAAGATGATGAATGTCTTCAGGAAGAAATGCTCATGAGCTTATATCTGAGAGCAAGAAACACAGATGTACAGATAAACTCTGAATGATATGTTACAGAATAAGTGCTTATCTACTTCTGGGCTTGCTTTTGTGATTTGTGGAACCACTGGGTGGCAGCCTGTCATTATCATATTCTCTGTCAAACAGACAGGACAGGGTCTACATGAGATCACAGGAGAGCCTGAACAAACACTCAAATTTAAGGAAAGTCTGCACTTTTTTTTTTTTTTTTTTACAAAAATTCTCTGAGCATTTACCTTCATTTTAGAGCTGAGCATAAATTGCACTTATACATAAATTCAAAAATATATTTGAGAAACAATACTGCAGCTTTCAATGACTGAAATGTTAAAAATAAGAAAAGTTCCAAAAATCGAAACACCAATACATGAACATTATGTTTATTAATCAATAGCAGCTCTGTAGGTTCAACGATGGATTAAAAAAACACCAATTTTAAGATTTGAATGGTAAATTTGTGAGAGTTAAGTTAAAATATTACAAGAATTAAGTTTTAACAAAATCTGTATAACAATAAAATATTTTAAATTTGAGTTTTACAAGATTAAGTGGTAAAATTATGGAGGGACATAACAGCATTATTAAATTTAAGCTGTAGTATAGCCTGAATAATGTTGTAGTATGACCGAATTGAGATCCCAGTTTAGTAACAAAATAATGCTGTGGTAGGCTTTTATGAAATTAGAGTTGTTGTTCAGTTAGTTTTATGAGAATAAAAGTTTAAGATGAATATTTCAGAATTCTCTGGTTGTTCATCATGATTCTGGTTCTGCTCAAGGTTTCAGGGGAAGTTTTCTTTGACACTCTGGCCTGCCAAACACTGTAAACTACCCTTCTTATAGTTGATTAATGATCACTCTGTGTAAATGATAGAGTACTAGATCAGTTCTGTTTGAAAAGTGTATTGAGGTAACACAAGTCGAGTTTGCACTATATCAGTAAAGAGTGAAAAATTTCATCTCAATCACACTGGAAGCTTAATGTCACAGTTTCATCCCCTGTTACCATTTTTCGTTCATACATTTTTTTATATGCACCTTTAATATTTCAGCATCAGAACAAACACACAAAACAGACAAACTTGCTCTTGGAGCAAGGCTACAAACCAAACTGTGACCACTTAAGACCAAACAAAAACTTCGCCCATGGCTTGCTAAGTCACTGTAAATTTGTCTAAGCATAAATCAAAAGATTTTCGTGTGAGATTACAAAAGAGATTCTTAAAATAACAACATTTTGCAGCATTCTGGGCAGATTTGAGTCATATGGCAGTCGTATAGTGACTGCTCCACTTTCTGAGTAGTTAAACTGGTCTAATAAGGTTTATGTAATTTAGAAAAGCTGCCTGGGATCAGATCATTTCAGGGCTTTAATGGATCAGTTAGCATGCAAGGATTAAGCTGCTGGAATATTACCTCATAAGTTTTCTCTGTTAGTGCCAGCTGGGGCCCTCCTCAACACTAACACAGGCACCAAGTTACACATACCCTGAAATGTTGAGGTAAAAGTCACTTTGAGGTTTTGTTACGAAAGCTCATGATTTGGGAGGAAGTTTGTAGACTTCACCATGTAATTATCATCAGTCTCTGGAGGAACCTCCTTAGTTTATGTTAGTGTCTTCCTCAGGGTGGAGAACATTTATCCTCTGAACACACAATCTCAGAAAAAAAATAAAGACCCTCCTTTCCTTTCCACTCTATTTTCAGATCGCTGTGACTGTGGCACTAACGTCTCAAAACACCCAAACTTTACTGGCAGGGTGCTATTTCCCAGGACATCCTGGGAAATGTTTCATTCTGACAACGAGGTAGCGTTGTTATATTTTTTTTAACCTAATCTGCCATCTAGTGGTCAAATCTCTGAAATACAACTACTGTACATGACCAGGACAGGACACTGATAAGTCAAGCATGATTTCAAAAACATATGCAAATAACATATATAAGTAATATTACATTATTTATAGTTTTGGTTGACTGATTCTGATGTTTACTTTATTTCAATGATTTCATGACTTGATTAAGTACATTAATAACGTGTGGTATATAGATCATTTGTGAGGCATTAGGGGTTGGATGACAGTGTTTCTATTTCCTTGTGATTTTGCCTTTTTGAGCTGCTTTCATCTCTGCCTTGGAACTTGTCGGCAATCATCTATCTGTTATTATTTGATGAAGTTTAGGACAGACACTCTTCAGCTGGCAGGTCACAAAGTTTGACTATGAGCTGTGTCATTCTTATGAGGAAGGAGAGCTCAATCTATCATCTGCAGGAGAGGGGGGCATCTGATGTATTCGTTTTTTGAGAGATTTTATATCATTTAACAAAACTGCTAGTGAATAAATCTACAAAATATCTTATTTGCATCTGTCTGCTTTGTCAATCAAATGACTTAACACACATGGAAACAAAGCAGCTGTAACAACCTTTATGACAAAGAGTTGCATCCGTCCCAATCCAACTGACACTGAGTCAAAGAAGTTGACATTGTGGCAAAATATCATTAAACAACAAAAACAAAGTTGAGAGTGAACTTGCTAAACTTTCTGTTCACAGCACAACAACCAACAAGGCATATCGTCAAAAAACAAGAGGCATTTGTTCCTTTTTTCCAGTATGAATTGGAATATTTAAATATTTTCAGTCCAACAATAGCCTGATTGTTGTTTGAAATACTAACTGCAGATGCTCCCTAACATCTGGGACCCTGACAGCTTCATAACTGCACTTTGGTTGATCAGGGACTGAGGAAACATTAATACAGATTAGATAAAAATTATTGTCTTCGTGCCATATTCAGTCTATTGTGTCTATCTTCCTGAGTTTGATGAGATGAGATGAGAAAAGATAGGGAGACCTGTATTGATCCCCAAAGGGTAAATTTATGCGATTATTTTGGACGTCAATATTTTTTTTTCTAACCCGTATCCTGTCAATACAAGCGTTCACATCAGCAACGTTTTCCCGTCCTGCGATATTGCGGCATTTATTTTTTCAGATCACAGTCGACTATTCTAAAGTTTCGCATACTGTGGGTCCTCTTCTGACCAATCAGATTGCGTGTTGTTGCGACATCTGATTCACCGGTATATCCAACATGGCCGACCGGCTGATTGTTTATGGGTTGGAGAACAGAGTGCTGTTTGATAGGAGACACAAATATTACAAAGATAACAACCTGAAGGACGCTTCCACCCGGGACTTGTCTTTTTTCCCCCCGGAAAGTCGCAAAATTACATCGGGCCTGATGTGCATAGTCAGGTGTGTCAAAATTCTCCTCCAAACCTTCATAAAATATATTGATTAAAAATTACTAAATGGGCTTCAGTTTCTACCTTTTTGTTTTGATTGTGACAAATACGTCACATGGGATTTTTCATGAATAGTTTAAGAGTAAAAGCCGGATGTGACATATTTGTCACAGCGATCTTCTCTTTTCTTGAATTATATCAATCCATGTCTATATGCTTCTCTCCCTTTTTCCTGCAAACTCATGATCAAGGTTGAAAAAACATGTGAGGATTTGTCATGGAGCATGTAGACATGGATTATTACTGATAACTGAGTAGAAGTTTGTAGTTGCAGGGGTAAAGCAACCATGCATTGACCAGGCCTAACATGATGGTTTGCCACCTCGGTGATCTCATGTGGTACTTGCCACCCACAAATGCTTTGTCTGATTTGCTACAGCATCAGGCTTTGTACAGTGGGATGACAACAACGTGACAGATTTGGTATTTTACTACTTCACAATGGCCACCTTTCCCCCCTTCTCCACCCTGGCATCAATGGATCCTCTGCCTCTACCACCTTACCGTGGTGGAGGGGTTTACGTGTCCCAATGATCCCAGGAGCTATGTTGTCGGGGGCTTTATGCCTCTGGTAGGGTCACCCATGGCAAACAGGTCCTGGGAGAGAGATCAGACTAAGGGTAGCTCAAATAGATCTCTTATGAAAATAATTGGTACTAAGTTCCACTTGCCCAGAAGAGGGCAAAAGCAAAACTTTTTTCATCCTAAAGTTGACAACCAGTGTTCCTATGAAGTAGATCTTTCACTAAAGAAGGTTGAGCACCAGTGACATTGAAATAAAAAGGTTGTCTGCAAACAGATTGTCTCTCTTAGTGCTGACTTACATTTGACATATACTTTTTCATTTCAATACATATTTATTAATTAGTTTAAAGAATTTCCAATGGGATTTTTTGTTCATATTTGTTTAAATATTCCCTGACTTCACCTTCATAAAATATATTGATTAAAAATTATTAAATGGGCTTCAGTTTCTACCTTTTTGTTTTGATTGTGACAAATACGTCACATGGGATTTTTCATGAATATTTTAAGAGTAAAAGCCGGATGTGACATATTTGTCATAGCGATCTTCTCTTTTCTTGAATTATATCAATCCATGTCTATATGCTTCTCTCCCTTTTTCCTGCAAACTCATTATCAGGGTTGAAAAACATGATGTGAGGATTTGTCATGGAGCATGTAGACATGGATTATAACTGATTTTAATGCAAGACAAATAAGTTGATTGTTGATTGTAATCCTTATTCAGAAATGAATGAGAGTCACAAATAGAAATAGATTACAATAATCCAAAAAAAGATGAAAAAAATACAAATTGTATGTTCTTAATATACATGCTTTCATACATATGTGAGTATGCCTGAAGGAGTGAATACATTTTTATTACTATTTCAGGCATACTCACATATGTATGAAAGCATGTATATTAAGATCACACAATTTGTATTTTTTTCATCTTTTTTTGGATTAAAGTGCCATACAGATACATTTGAATTTAAATCTGGATGTGGAAAAACCTTAGCACCAGAAGGAAACCCTATAAATGATGTCAGGACTTGGGGTCCAACACTGCTGCTGCTGTACGCCTGTGGAGAACTAAGGCCTAAAGCGCTCAGGGTTCATGTGGATGGGGACCTGATCCACCTCAACGTTATCCTGGTGATTTAACAGCAGCCTGTTCCGCTCCAGGATGTTCTTTAATGAGGTGGGATTGTCTTGTTAAATATCTGCCTAAAGGATCCCCTGTAATAGCTAAAGAGTAAGGGGATCTCTCGGTTCCAGCAGGTGGGTAGGGTTTTCCTGCAAGAGGATCTGACTGCCAAGGGCCCGCCTTCGGCTACTGCCTGGCTTGCACTGCACCGGACCCCTTTGGCCTCTCCTATGGGTGGTGAGCCCATGGGAAGTGCCAACAGGCGCTCACCATCAAGCCTAATCCCTAGGCCTGGCTCTAGGGCAGGGCCCTGGTGACCCTCTTCTGGGCAAGTGAAACTTAGTACCAATTATTTTCATAAGAGATCTATTTGAGCTACCCTTAGTCTGATCCCTCTCCCAGAACCTGTTTGCCATGGGTGACCCTACCAGAGGCATAAAGCCCCCGACAACATAGCTCCTGGGATCATTGGGACACGCAAACCCCTCCACCACGGTAAGGTGGTAGCTCGAGGAGGGGAAAAACCCTCCCATGGGAGGGAAAACCATAAGGTTTTTTTTTTTTTGTACTAAACACCCGGTTAAGGGGGTGTTTTTTTTTTCCTTTTTTTTTTTTTTCTTTTTTTTTTTTTTTTTTTTTTTTTTTTTTTGTTTGTTTGTTTTTTTGAGCCTGAGATGCTCTGGTCCAGGTGAGATTAGACCTTTGGAAAGCCAAAGTCTGAGGTACTCAGAGTGCTTTGTCACTGAGGACCACAGACTTGTACTTCTCACTGAGAAGGTCTGTCTTCTTCCTCTCCTCCAGAATTGTAGCTCTATCTTGTGGAAGGCTCTGGTCATCTGTAACTTTAAGCTCTGTAGTGCAGTTCTTCTGGACGATGAGCTGATTGTTTGGCTTCTCCAGCTCTGCCATCAATATCTGCTCCCTCTGGATTGCACTGTGCTGCAGGACCTCCATCTCCTGTCTCATCTTCTGACAGATGGTGTTATGCTCTGCCTTTACAGACCTGATGACTACTTGGGATGTTTGGCCAAGGGGAGCCTGACTTTGGCTTTTGAGCTCATGCTGAAGGCTCTTTACTATCTGTTCAGCATAGGTCATATTTTGCTGGTGTTTCTGCCTCTCCTCTGCCATCTTCTGAAGGAGGGCCTTGTTTTGAGCTGTTAGGAATCTTTTAACAGCCTGATCCCAGGACACTTTTTCACTATGTGCCCTCTCCTGCTTCTGCAGCTTCTCTTGAAGGCTCTCCACAGTCTGTTCAGCATGGATCAAATTTTGCTGGTGTTTGGCCATTTTCTCCGTCATGCTCTTGAGGAGACTGTTGTCTTTAGCTGCTAAGGAACTTTTTGCAGCCTGGTCCTGTGGCACTCTTTCACGATTAATCTTCATTTGCTTCTGCAGTTCCTGCTGAAGGCTGTTCATTTGCTGCTTGACACTGACCAAACCATCCTGATACTTTTTATTCAGATCATGGTGAGCAGCTTTGAGTTTGTCCAGTTCTTCTTGCAGACTCTGGTTCTTCAGCCTCTCTTGCTGTAAATCGACTGAAGCTTGTACAATGCTGTCTGAGTCCATAAGCATAGGGGTTTGACCTGCACTCAACTGCATCCCCCTTAGTTTTTCTGTGACCAACTCCTCCTGCGCTCTTTTCAGCATGTCATTGAGCTGGTGCACTTCTTGACGGAGTTTATCAATTTCCATCAAGTTTTGGAGCTTGGCGTTTTTAACTGCCTCTCGATGTCTCCTCCTCTTCTCCTTCTTCTTTGATAAATACTCATCTATCTTTTTGGTCTGCACGGAGAAGGTCTTTGCGTTGGTCTTGCCTGTCTGTCGAACAATCTGCATCTTGTTGTTCTCCAGCCTTCTTCTTTTCAGGAGCCCCTAGGCGGCTGCAGTTATGATTCTCATTTTGTTTGTCTTTGTAGCCTTGTCTTTGCCTTCTGTCGCTCAATGTAAAATCACTTAGAAAAAGATCTAGAATGATCAGAGTGATAGGCAGCTGCTCTCTCTTCTGTCTCTCAGTGTAAAATCACGTTGAGGAAGATCTGAAATGATCAGCGTCTGTGCAGCTGCTCTCTCTTCTACTTACCTTAAAACCCATCAGCACGTATGACATCCTGTGTGATGTCATTATGCCACATTCTAGAATGTAAACATTATGGTTCAAATGTAAACATTATGACACCACACGATGTCATAATGTTTAAATTTGAACCATAGTCACATGGTTCCTCTGCAAGAACAGCACCCCCTGGTGACTGGTTGCAGTATTGGCCCTAAACCCCGCCTCCCACAGCAAACTTAGTATAATTTATAACTTTAATTCAAACTAATGCATTTTAACCCATAAGAACCCACACCCATTCCCCCTCATTGGAAAATTGTGTGTATTACAGAACAGACCAAATGGACCATAAATAACGCATTTCTAAACTTTTTTTTCTCAACAGCAACCCCTTGTGTCAAAGATCTGAAAAGTAACAAATTTGTCATATTGGGTGTTTACCGTGTTTTTCTCCTCATTTGAAAATGAATGAAATAATACATGTTTGTTGTTTAGCAACAAACATTTGCATTTAAACTGAGAAAATATCTCTCCAAACAGTTAAACAACAGATTTGGTCTTCTCAAACCATTTTTTTTTTGTATTAGAGAGCAACTGAACGGTAAACAACAGATTCATGCAGAAAACCTGCCAAAATATGTACTTAAGTACATTAAACAGAGAACTGCTGGAAAACAAAACTTCTTTTGCATTATGAGCACCACATCTCAACAGGTTTTTTTTTACTATGAACAGCTTTTTAGGGAGTTAGTTTACACCAAATGGTACGTCTTGAAGCAATTTTACTCCTCTATGAAGCAAAGACGTACACTCACCGGCCACTTTATTAGGTACACCATGCTAGTAATGGGTTGGACCCCCTTTTGCCTTCAGAACTGCCTCAATTCTTCGTGGCATACATTCAACAAGGTGCTGGAAGCATTCCTCAGAGAGCTTGGTCCATATTGACATGATGGCATCACACAGTTGCCGCAGATTTGTCGGCTGCACATCCATGATGCGAATCTCCCGTTCCACCACATCCCAAAGATGCTCTATTGGATTGAGATCTGGTGACTGTGGAGGCCATTTGAGTACAGTGAACTCATTGTCATGTTCAAGAAACCAGTCTGAGATGATTCCAGCTTTATGACATGGCGCATTATCCTGCTGAAAGTAGCCATCAGAAGTTGGGTACATTGTGGTCATAAAGGGATGGACATGGTCAGCAACAATACTCAGGTAGGCTGTGGCGTTGCAACGATGCTCAATTGGTACCAAGGGGCCCAAAGAGTGCCAAGAAAATATTCCCCACACCATGACACCACCACCACCAGCCTGAACCGTTGATACAAGGCAGGATGGATCCATGCTTTCATGTTGTTGACGCCAAATTCTGACCCTACCATCCGAATGTCGCAGCAGAAATCGAGACTCATCAGACCAGGCAACGTTTTTCCAATCTTCTATTGTCCAATTTCGATGAGCTTGTGCAAATTGTAGCCTCAGTTTCCTGTTCTTAGCTGAAAGGAGTGGCACCCGGTGTGGTCTTCTGCTGCTGTAGCCCATCTGCCTCAAAGTTCGACGTACTGTGCGTTCAGAGATGCTCTTCTGCCTACCTTGGTTGTAACAGGTGGTTATTTGAGTCACTGTTGCCTTTCTATCAGCTCGAACCAGTCTGGCCATTCTCCTCTGACCTCTGGCATCAACAAGGCATTTCCGCCCACAGAACTGCCGCTCACTGGATATTTTTTCTTTTTCGGACCATTCTCTGTAAACCCTAGAGATGGTTGTGCGTGAAAATCCCAGTAGATCAGCAGTTTCTGAAATACTCAGACCAGCCCTTCTAGCACCAACAACCATGCCACGTTCAAAGTCACTCAAATCACCTTTCTTCCCCATACTGATGCTCGGTTTGAACTGCAGGAGATTGTCTTAACCATGTCTACATGCCTAAATGCACTAAGTTGCCGCCATGTGATTGGCTGATTAGAAATTAAGTATTAACGAGCAGTTGGACAGGTGTACCTAATAAAGTGGCCGGTGAGCAAAGACGTATATCACATTTGGGAATGGTGGTAGCATTTAAAACAAATAAGGTTCGCGTCACATATTTGCGTCATTCCCGGTGTGTAAGGACCTTTAGGCATTGATCTTGATGAGAGAATGAATCTGTTAACTAAGTATGTTTAAACTATGAGTTTAGTGAAACACACGGACAGCGATGTTAACCAGGGGAGGCAGTGGAAAGACATTGCTGCTTTAATGGAAGAATGATAGTGAATGATAGTGGGGATGCAGCTGATGAAAAGAGTCTTGATGTTTCTGCTGTGCTGTGTTTACCACATTGTTCCACACCACATCATCTGTCGTCACATTGGAGCATTAATGTGAAACATCTATACTAATTTAAAAGCAATCACGTGCTGAAGACGCCCTGGTGATATTTACCATAAATGTCATATGACAAAAATAACCCTTAAGTATAGTTATTAAACCATCCATCCTAATGACAATCATAGGTACCCTCCATGGGAATCTCTGAGGCTTACCGCTGAATGATGACTCTCATACTAAGCACATCTTGAACACGATTTTCAGTAATGCCTCCAAACTATCCTGTCAATCCATTCAAAGTAGCACCTAAATATTCTATGACTTTTGGCATTTTAAAAACAGTTTTATCAGTGTCACCATCTTCAGGCGTTACACCCTATGACACTATAATTCAGGTCAGTGACAGTTGTTCAATGTACCTGCTGCACTGATAACCACCATGAGACATCAAGATATCATAACTCCACCTCAGCTCTACTATACAATACTGCTTTTGGCTCTGTATAGTCTAGATGATTACCCTGAATTTCCATCTGTTACACCTTGTACAAAGACAGCCATATAGGGATCCAAATGAAACACAGCAAACACAAAGACTCAAAACCACAAGAGTTTTAAGATGACACAGGGCTGACAGCATATTTTTCAACAAAGAATAAAGACTACATTTTCAAAACACAACAGAAGTACAAAAAACCCCTGTCTTCTAAGAGGCAACTGTCTACTCCAAAAGCACTTAAAACACACAAGTTCATTTTTGCCAATCAGGTTTACAGAGTTGCCAAAACAAAAAGGGGAAAAAAGGACAAATAGAGAGGAAATTGTACAGACTTAATACCATCTTTCATCCCCTTGGCACTGTAGTTGTAAGTGACAACTGGCCTTAGTCATGCAGGATTTGCCTGATGTAAAGCAATGTAGTCAACTACTGTCAATGAATCTTGGCGATCAAAGTCTGAGCGCTGACTGTCAGACAATCCCACTTTTTCAGTTACGCTCCAAGTCAAAAACTGTTCGACATTCTTGTCCTCAAAGTGAGATTCTAAAATGGTCGAGGTTTATTGTTTTGTAATGTATTGTACCCGGCGTCTACCTGTTTTCACCTGCATTTGGTTCCTGTCCTTGCTGCCTGCATTCCCTATCATCAACACTATGTACACCTAGACTGTGATAAAGAGGAGCTGATTCTAGCATACAGATAAGAGTGATGCACAAGTTTAAATACCATCAAAGCTCATGTTGAGTTGGTGGTTTTGGTAGACAGGAGAAGAGAGTTCCAAAGTTCTATCTACCTTCAGAAAATGGCACACTAAAGCCAAGACTGATTAAGGGAGTATGCTCATGTAGATGTTTTTGTGGATCTTAAAAAAAAAACAATGAGCAGCTCTTGTTTTGTTTTTTTATTTATTTATTTTTAACAAAGAAAGGGTTTTTATTTGATTCTTGAGACCTACAAAGAAGTTCCAGAAACTTTGTCAAGGGCAGATTCTGTTGTACAGAGTGTCTTCTTTGCAGTCCCTCATGACTTTTAATGATGACAGTGTTTTTTCATGTTGCTCATGTGATTGAGTTCAGAGTCTGACCATCTGCTGCTGACTTGCATACAAATAGCCATCGATCAATAGTGACGCAGTGAAGGTGACATAGTAAGGAAAACTAAGGAGTGATGCACTGCTGGTTTTTCTTTTTTTTCTTCTATGTTGGCACACACGGAAGTGAATGTGAAGTCATACAGTCTTTGTCTCCAGGCAAGGGGAAAACAGGGAACATCATGCCTCAATAAAACTCAAACTGTAACACTGGGATGGGCACTATCTGGCATTTAAACCAAGAGGAAAGGATTTTATGATTTCCACAATCAGGATCTTTTTCCTGTGAGTAGAAACCAAGAAAAATCTGGAGAATCAACCAGTAAAAAGAGTAATTCTTGGCCATAAGGGTTGCATCAGTCCCATAACATTGTGACAGCCCTTTGGCCTATTTAGTTGTGCAGTCTTTCCTCTTGTGTTGCAGGTAAATGTAATTGATGGCTTTCCAATCATCCTGACAGGGGGCAGATTGGCCCAAAGCTTCCAGTCAATACAAAGACTGTCACCTTGGTCCTGTCAGGAAGACCCTCATCATGTGCCTTGTTTGTTTGTTTTTTTCCACTCTTTTTCCACCAACACGTGCACAATGCACACTCTAATTTACACCACTGTTCTAACCATCTGAAAATCATGTTCTTTCATATACACCTAAATGCATCACAGTAAAAAAAATTAAAAAAAAAACACATTACAACACCACAGTTTTTCTGTTGGTAACTTACTATTCAAAGGAGGAAACTCTGAGTAGGTTGCCTGGTGACAAGCATGAACCCACTGAGGTGTGGGTGTGAGAGGTAAAGGATAACTGTCAATCATTAGTAAACAAGCTTACTATTCTTTCATTGCACTAAAATGGCTAATATTAAAATAACGGAAATGGTAACACTTTATACGATGGCCCTTGCAATAAGAAGCATTAACTAGCAGTTAATAAGCTGCTTACCTCATAAGATGCATACAAACTTTAATATGCACTAAAAAGCATTTATTAAAGCATAATAAGCATTTTTTTTTTTGGCTTATATGTCACTGGGTTCTCAGTAGAAACTTTGTATGAAAATCACAAAACATCAATATAATGTTAATTAAGACCAGTCAGAGGGTTAAGGGTTATGGGTTAGGGTTAGAGTTAGGGTCCACTGGGGTGAACCCCAACATAGAGGCACCGCGCCAGGGAGCAGTAAGTATTGCAGCCCCTGCCTGGTGCCTCACACCAGTGGCAATTCAAGAGTGTAAAAGTGTCCAACACCTCTTGAGAGGACTGGTTCTGGAGCCCACACTGTGCGTCTCCACCTCGTACTATAGCTCAGGCTTCTTCCCCCCAGAGAGGTGACATTACACACCCCCAGGGCTAGCTTCTACAGCCAAAGATTGGAGGGGGAAAGTTGGTCCCCTCTCCAGGACCTGTTTGCCATGGGTGACCCTACCAGGTGCATAAAGCCCCTTAGCTCCTTGGATCATTGGGAAACACAAATCCCTCCACCACATTAAGGTGGTAGCTTAAATCGGGGCATTTCAGAGACAATCAAAATAAAGTACATCAAAAAGACATGTTCATTTTTGATCTGAACAGCTACTTACAAAATGACCCGCTGCATCATCTATGTAACCAATCAATGCACAGACATTCTATTACACATCAAAGTGTCCCGATTTCACACACTAGTTCATGACCTCAGATGAGGAAGAGTCGCAAGTTTTCATAAGGAAAAAGAAAGGATAACTAGTACTTGAGTCAATACAAAAACTGAAATGTGTCAAACTGACCCTTAACATAGGGTCAATAAATAAGGACCAAGATAAAGCCTACCATAATGTGTACTAAACACTTCACCTGCGGCTGCACTTGACCTGCTCAGCGCCCCTCCACAGCCACTGCAAGTCCCGTCGCCGCCCCTGCCCACACGACTAGGACCAGGCTCTCGCTGTTGGTGGCATCAGTTCAGTGGCCGATCTGGCAGAGGAGACTGCTAGTGGGTTTTTTGAACCGCTTGCAAATATCCAAGTTTTGCCGCTGCTCGCCACGAAATATAATGCAGCTAAAAGAGCCTATAGCTCACTTTCAAAAATGTGTGCCAAGTCAATTGATATAACTTCCTTTTCATTGAGACCAATCTGTGAAGATTTCCATCAATCAAATAAAATCACACACCATTGTTTCTAAATTTTTGACAGACACAATCCTCAGTGCACCCAGTTGGTAAATCAGCTTTGCGCACGCCCTAAAGTTTGCACGTGTTTCTATACACGCAAACCTTTAGTAGATCAGGCCCTTAGTTTTCACAAACAGGGATGAGATTAAATCAATGGTCCAATCCTCTTACTTTTTGAATTATTACAATATAACTGACTCACATTATAAATACAGTCAAAAACGCAGCTGGATATAAGCCTGGGCTTCTTTGAGTGATGAGTAATTATTAACACATTAATATGATTAAACGTTTCTCTGCATGGATTCATCTCAGGCAGCTGTGGCGTCATCTGTAGGAGGTCATCACATATTCTCTCTTTGTAAAAGGGCATCGGACGTACAGCTCTTTTACCATAGGATGAGACCTAATGGCATCAGGCATGCAGCTAAATCTAATTACATGTGTTTAAAAGGGTTGGTAGGAGGAGAGAGAGCCCGTTAAAATCCCATCACCCCAAGGTCATCTATCAAGCTGTGCATCCACAGTGAGACAGTAATAGGTGACACCCTCAGGTTGAGCTAGGACTTCAGGTTCCCACCTTCCCAGGTCATAAATCACCTGACTTCACCTTTAACATAGGTAATGTATTGTTAAAATCTTAGATTGATGACAGCATTAATCATTGCTCCATTAAAGGGAAGTTCCGGTATTTTCCAGCCTTGTAATTACTCTCAATTCCAGGCCATGCCAACATATTTTTTAAACGAAATAAAAATCAAAGTATCTACACAATAAAGGCATCACCCCTTTCTTACAGATCCACAGACATCAGCAAAAGTGAATGGGGCATTAGTGCCGGTGAGTGCAATTGAGAAACTTTCTGCAAAGAGGTTTAGTTGCATTGGAAAGGGGCGTTCTGCCCTAGCTGTCAGTCACTTCTCTTTGAAGGCAAACAATATTTTGTGTTTGAAACACAAAAATTACTTGTCATTTGCTGTCATGTTGACCTTCCTTGTGACATCCTTTTGTCCTTCAATCTGAGACAAGACTACTGAAGGGAATGGATTTGGAGCAAATCAATGTTTAATAATACCTTTTTTTTTTTTTTTACAGTTAATTTGTAGGTTTTTAGGCCTTTAGTCAGAGCACAGAGAAGAAAACTGAGAGGAAAAGAGAGAGAGGAATGGCAGATGGTAAAGAGTTACAGGTTGGAATTAAACACAGGCCACCTATGAGAATGGCAACAGCCTCTGTACATGAGGCATGTGATTTCACCATTATGCCTAACATCTGCTTTGGGAACCTGTGATGACATTACTGCAATGCAGGAAATATCCCAAGAATATGCTCACAGACAATATTCAGCTGTGATTATCTACCCCATGTGCGTTGACAGAATTAAAGACTGCAGAATCAGAACACACTCTCCTGGACAAACTGTATTATACTTCATTTTTAGTTCACCTACAGCTGAGTTTTCTGCTTCATTTTCCACTTTTGTACAAAATTAAAGCAGCCAAGCTGAAAACATTTTTGTCAGACTCATTAACCCATAAGATTGGGTGGCAGGTGTTTTTGCTTGATATGGGCCTGTGATATCAGTTGTGTGCACTCACTTTAAAAGTAATGCTTTTATTTCAGGTGGTTAAAGCTAGCTGTGTGGTTTGAATACAGATGTTTTCCTTTGAAATGATCCTTAAAGTTTGTTACTACTGCTTATCCTTGTGTTTACTTACACTGTTCTTTTAACCAGACTTATCTCCTCAAATGAAGTGGTTTATTATTATTATTATTTTTTTTTTCAATAAAGTTTAAGTAAATGTGGACAGTTAAAAGGGTTTCTATTTCCGGTCCTCAATCAAATAATTTCGCTCTTAGTGTTTCTGGCTTCTTAATGATTGACCCCTGAGTTATAACAGATAAAACTGAGATTGCAAATATTATTGTTACTTTGAATCTATGGTTATTTATAACCTTGTTGGCTATGCCAGCAGCGAACAAGCACTGCATTCTTTGCATTGCCAGTAAGAGCAAAACAGCACTCTGACTGTGTTCCCTGGACACACATTTTGACAGTCATCCAGGATTGCCTGCTGGCCGACAGGTGGGAGTTGGAAAATGGGCTGAATTATAGAGATTTGTTTGCACCAGTGGATGTCTGCTGTCACCGTGTCCGGCTGCCTCCCCCAGGAAAAAAAGCAATCAAAGGGGCTCCCTCAGTACTGGGACACTGCCAGGGTGGCAAGCTACTGAGATCCACTTAAGCAACTACTGTCTGAGTCAAAGAAGTGCAGAAGGAAAAGCGCTGCCTTAAGTTTGATGCAAAAATATGTTAGCCTGAAGCTTTGGTGCTCATCGATCTGACCTGATAAAAGAGGTCAACCAGCTGGGATAACAATCCTTTTTTCTTACTGCAGTAAATTCACAGACTGATCATTTAAAGAGAACCTAATGTTATACAGCACATAGAAATGACCAGAGAGGAAGCACCAAAGACAAGACTAGCAGTTGATTAATTTAGTCTTTCACACCATTTATACTAAGGCTGCAGCAACGAATCGATTAAGTCGATTCGTCATGACGAAAAAATTCGTTGCCAACTAATTCTGTAATCGATTCGTCGGGTCTTTAAATATGTCCATGGACACCGGCGTGTAAACATCAGCAGGACACACAGAAAAGAAACAGCCATGACTGAGGCAGCGGCTGAGAAAAACATGGACACAACCCATGGTGTGGGAAAACTTTACCAAGACTGAAAAGGAAGGCGTTCAGTGCAACATTTGCAAAGCCCGTTCTGCATGGCACAGGAGTACATCGATGATGCGTGAGCACAGGGCTCTCAAGTCTCACGCATTCAGCGTATGACACACGCATTCCCACTCGTTCACACGCTCACACACCACACGTTGTATTTCTCACGCATTTAAATTAAAATGGTGATGTCCACCAAGTTGCACTTCTGTAACTATGGAACAGGGGGAAATCAACTGAGTTTCTCCGAGAGTTCAGAAGCTGCGTGCCACGCGCAAGCCAATCAAATAAAGTATATCTACTGAACAGCCAATCAAAAAGCAGCATTGCTGTATCCGGGTAGATTTTGATATCTTGCGGTTTGACTACAGAAGAAGACAGACACTCACCGAAATAGAGCAGGTTTTTATAAGGACGAGATAGACCCGATGATTACAGTAAGTCAGTAACCTACACATGCAGAGACCTCAACACCTCATGGCAGATAAACTCATATGATAAACTATAGCCCTGTACTATTGCTATTAACAGCTGCATTGAGGAATTTAGCCTGTTTATCCGATTAATCGATTAGTTATTAAAATAGTCGGCAGATTAATCGATTATCAAAATGATCGTTAGTTGCAGCCCTAATTTATACCCAGATATGTAAACAGAGCTGCAGCAGCTTTAATATGTCAGAAAGTCTTCTTAAGCACCTCTGCTCAGCTCAGATCCTAGCCAGCCTCCTTTTGAGAAACCATTACGAATTTTAATGGCGATGTTTAGCTGCCTGTGAAATAACATGGGGCTCTACAGATACAAAACATCCTAATTTCATGCAGAGATGAGCCCCCAGTGAGTGTGATTTGTATGTTTAACCAATTACTGCCCAGTGTTTCCACTCCTGCTCCTTCCCGCATGAAAGGACTGTTTTTATTTGATGAATTATGGATGCTGCTCTATTAAACCTTTTCCATACTCAGCGGACAACATAAAGGTGCAGTCTGAAGAGTTTCATCCTCTCCTGTGGTAAAGCACTCTTCACAGGCTCTTTTAGAGGCAGACCTGCTCGTAATGACAACAAGCTTTTTCCAGAGTGGTCTCAAATCTCAAAGGGATTTGTCATGCATTTGATAGGGATGCTGTACCTGAGGGATGTGGTCTGACCTGCTTCTCAATGCCCTTTTGAACAACCCCAACAAATCTCACCTGTCCTTCTGAGGTTCAGCCTTTACTTCAACTCCAACTCTCAGCAGTGAGAAAAAACAGAGCTGACAGACGGCACCACCCTTGGGGATAATGTGCACAAGGTGATCCAGTATGTGTCAAGTGTCCAGCCTTCACCGCCCTCCCAACAGAAGCGTCATCTCTGCTCTGTGGCTCTGTGACGCATCCAAAGCATGACTTTTGGAGACATTTGGGCCTGAGCCTCAGATTCAAATGGTTCTAACACTTAAGGGTGTCACTTAGTGTGATTTACACACTTAAGATAAATGAGGGGACAGAAACATGTCTGCTGCTCAGAGCTCTATCATCAGCTTGTCAGCTGTAATTTAAACCCAGAATAGTGGATAGGAGCTTTCCTGGATATACATGGGATAGTACTTGCAGAATCATCAAGAGAGTCTGGTCACTTACACAGAAAACATCAGTGCAGAGACATCAGTCGAAATGAAAAAGGAATATTACACAGAAGACACTTAAGCCTTCAGTGTAATTCTACAGTGCAGTATATATATATATATATATACATATATATATATATATATACACACATGACAAATACCATTTAAGTGATTAAACAGAGACATATGAAGCTACTTCATGCATGCTGCCCTTGAAAAAAGGAACTAGCCAACATTAAGTTTCAAGAATATGTAACCATATCAGTCATTTTTCAATCTCTAAAATAAAGAACATGTAAAAGCTTCCTTTTGCATCGTCTGCTTTTACTCCCATCATGTGGCTGCCATAAAAGCCCCTCAAGGTTCAAGGTCCAGCACTTATAAAGTACTTTACCTGCAGAGCATTTACCTGTATTTTCCTGTGCCTGTCAGAGGATGTTTTAGAAGAAAAAGAAAATTCATCAAAGCCTCTGAAAAGTTCAGAGCTGAGTGCTGACTCACTCTGTCGTTTTAAATCCTGCCTAATCTGGACTTTGCTATGATTGTCACACGCCTCATTAAGATGCAAGGCTACTGACAGCACAGAATGCCACTTCCATGTGGGATTTCAAGCCCGAGAGTACAGACAGACTCCAGATATAACACAAAGAAAGGGAAGTCTGGTGGCAGCATCTGTCCCTGTCTTTCATCATAGACGCCTTTTGATCATTGTTTGGTTGCTTAAAAGCTGGATGCTGGGGGGAAGGACAATCGATGCTGCTTTTGTGTGTCATGTTTAATATAACACTCACAGCACAGACAGCAGAAACAAAAAAGGCCTAAAAGCAGGATAGACAAATAAAAATGGGTCGTCCGCCATGACAACTGCTCTGTTTGGGCTTGTTTTGTGTGGTTTTCTAAAGAGATTGTCAAATATTGCCTATTAGCTGAAGTACCTAGTACATTTTTTATGGTTTAAATTAATCTTTAATCAAATCACAAATGAATGTTATTATAAGGGTTTCTTTTATTAATTTGAGAATGATTTGATGAATACATTGTATACCATCTTTAAAGCTTTTGGGTAGATTTATGAAATAAAATATCACACACTAAGGTAGAAATGTGAAATTAAATTCCCTGAATTACTGACTAATCACAGCCTGTCATTTCTCTGTTACTCTTAAGTGTTATTTTCACCTGTCAATCTCATCCTCCCACACATTCAACGAACATTTGCAGAGGCTCTGTGTTTCATCTGAAAACATTACTTAAATGCATAATCCAACTTGAAGACTTTCATGATGCCAAAATGATGCAAACCCCATTTCCAGTTGGGATGTCATGAAAAAAAAGAAAAAAAAAAGAATACAATGAGTTGCAAATCCTTTTCGATCTATATTTAATTCAATTCACAACTGTGAATTGTGAACTGTGTCAACTGACAAAGGTTTTCCTGAAGTCGTCCTGAGCCCTCATGGTAAAAACCTTTACAGAGTGAGGTGGGTTTTTATAGCAGTGCCACCTGAGGGGTCAAAGGTCAGGGACATTTAATGTTGGTTTTGGCCTTGCTGCTCAGATGGAGAGATTTTTCCAGATTCTCTGAAACTTTTATATGATATTGTGGACTGTGTCCTTAAATTCTTTGCTAATGTGCATTGACAAAAGGTGCTCTTAATCTGTTGGACTATTTGCTCAAACAGTTGTTGACAAAGTGGTGAACCTGCCCACATACTTGCTTGTGAAGGACTGGATGCTCCTTTTACATCCAATCTAGACACTCCCCTGTTTCCAATGAACCTGTTCAACAGTGGAATGATCCAAACAGGTGTTTTTGGAGCAGGTGTTTTTGGAACCAAGTCTTTGGTTCACCCTGTCTCCACTTTCAAGGTGCATGTTGGAGCATCAAATTTAAAATGAGTGAAAATTTGCAAACTAACAAACATAAACAATCAAGTTCATCAATTGGAACATTAAATATTTTGTCTTTGTGGTGCATCTAATTGAATCATAGTAGACTTAGTTATTGCAGTAAAATGTAATATTCAACAGGTGTTGACCCTTTTGTGCTGATTTTCCAGCTTTTTATCTTTAAATTATCTTCCTCTCTGAGTACCATTCCAGCAGAAAAGATCGAAACAATGAGCATAGTTTCTGGTATGAATGGGCATGAGCATGGTATCTGAGCATCCACTAAGTTGCCTTGCTAAACAGAGTCAAACACAGCAATGGACTTAAGTGCTCTTGACAAAAACAGATGTGATTTAAAGTGCACTGAAATGAAATTCCTTGAGTTTAGTTTCTCCAGAACATTGTTGTAGTACAGGACTCAGACCCGAGTCTGACTGCTGACTCTGGACTTGACCAATAACCACATTTGCGGGACAACTCAAATGTATTTATTGGTAAGGACAGCTTATTATTCTCTGTTGGCTACTTTCTCATAAAGCTCTCAAAATGTATTCAGTTTGAAGCAAGGGTCACGTGTAAAAATAAATATTCTAGTCCTACTGTATGCACCCTTTTCGTTTACTTTGCCTGCTTGATCTTTCATGTTTAAATCTTGTGTCAGAAGATTTTCTACAGAGCACTGCTGGTTAAATAACTGAGGAGACAAGTACGAAAGTGGTTATACTTAAAACAAAAGCAAAATGTTCCAGCCCACTTCAACAAATGAACAGCCTTTAGCAGCAGAACCACAGAGCAGGAGATAAGATCATTTCATCAGAGCCAAGTGGACTCTTGTCCTCTCAGGATTTAACTGGCCTGGGTGTTTCAAGAGTGATGGGTTCAACAGCAGGGGGTCAGATGTTCTCACAGCACCGAGGGACGATAAATGGGACTGATTGACAGGTCAAGGGTGGCGCAGCTGTGAGGCAAAGAGGAAGAGTCAGTATGAGACTCTCCCCTGCAGAGATAACATTATATAAGGATTAGACTAAAGGCTCAGACTTTCCCTCAGGAAGCAAAGTCCTGGTTCTGCAGCCTTTCAGAGGTCATGTCTTAACCGTCACTCATTTTTGTACTTTGTCTCCTGTTAAAAACTCGAGAAAAAAAGTCTGTAAAACACATTCACAGGATCTCAAGGTTGGCTCTGATTAAACATCCATTAAAAATCTGAGTGAAACCTTTCAGAATGACAGCAGATGCAGATCAGGTTTTGATTTAAGTCCAACTGGTCTCTGCAACTGTGCTTGTGACATAGACTGTATATAAACTATATACCATATAGTATATACACCAGTATATAAACTATATACCATATAGTAAATACAGTATATATTCTATAAACTATACACTATATATGTTATATACAGTCTATGTCTTGTGACTGTAAAGGCAGTGCAAACATAAACTACATATTGTGTCTGATATATAACCATGCAGAAGAGGATCAAGAGCTGAGAGTTGGCGATAGATATCTGTATGCATCTGCTGTGGATCAAAAATTTCAGACAGTGAAAAATCTGCTTGACACTGTTACAAAGGAAGTTTATTGGGCAGATCAGGATGTTGTGAAATTAGATTTCCCAACAATTCCTGATTCTGGTTTATTTAAACGCCCGAAAAACAATATAAAGACACATTTTATAATTTGAGATCAAAAACAGTACACTTACAGCCAGCAGTGAGGTCCCTCATTTACTGCATATTTCTCAGTCTGATTTACATTGAGAGTTTCTGACACACACTAACAGTTCGTTTTTTAAGAAAAAAGCTGCATAACTGCATATTGCTGTTCAAAAAAATGGATGCTCAGTGGTGTGACAAATGGTTTGAGCTGTGCAGCTGCATCAGCACTTTTCTGTCTGCAGCGATGAAGACAACATTCGTCACATTGCACACACTCTTTACTGCAATTCCTTAAGTCTCTGTTCTCCTGAGCCTCTCTATGGGTGACAAATGCATTGAAACAGTGCAGCTCCATAAGATATACAATATGATAAAAGCCAAAATAAAATCTGGTGCATACACAGTTAATGTGTGAGCAGATCTTGTCCTATTCAGCTTCAGAGAAAGAACCTGCTCAAGGCCTTTGGCTGCAAACAGAGTCAATCTGTGCAGGAGCTGGACCATCGCCTCAGGATTTCAAAGCAGAGCCAATGATGGAGTGTCATAACTCTGCTTCATTTCTTTCATTTTCCTAATGAGTTATTTCACCTCAGTGACCAGAAGTTGGAAACTCTTTTCCACTCATACAGCATGATTTTCATTTCGAAGTTATAGCACTAATAAGAGTTAAGTAGATGGCAGCAGGGTACTTTGAGGACTTTGTAACTTTGTGATGAAATTACTCTGGTGATTGGTTTGAATGCCTGTGAGGAGTTTTCAGTGGGTTGTGAAACAGACTAAAATAAATATTAATGACTTAAAAAAGCTTACATGACAATTAACAAAAAAGGGTGATTATTTCTATAGAACATTTTGGGGTATGATGTGAGACCAAATGATGAACTGCGCACTCAAGATATGCCCTTTTTCCTCATGTTCAAAGGCATGTTTGATACATTGAACTGAACAGACTCAGATTAACTTTGGTGTAGAAACCAAAAATACACATGAGGAGGAAAAAAACAGCAAAGATATTCCACAGGGATCGCGAAAAATGACAAAAACCAAGAGTTACTCACGGGAGCTGTAAGAATCTTGCTCAGTTAAAAGACTTAAAACAGCCCTTTAAAAACTGAGTTAATCGTTTTAGCGGTCCAGCACCATCCCTTTTATTGCTAGCCAGAAACTCCACACTAAACGTACCAAATGGTGACTACAAACTATTTATTCTTTAAGCTGACTGCTCAGCTGCAAATTCCTCACTTTTTCTAGGTCTTGTAAAAATAATAAAATGTCAAAGCTCTAAAAACCCAAATGAAATTGTGACAAACACAACGGTCTGTCAACAAAGAGGGTTTTTTTTTCTTTACAGATAAGGAAGTGGACTGAAATGAACTGCTATGTAATAATATAATATACAACATATGATGGAGGAGTGCAACCTGCAATACCTTTACTGTGCACTGCATGCACAGTATCCGAGGAAATGCACATTTTCTAGGGCCCCATACACAAACCTGTGGATATTTTTGATTCCAAAGTTTATTTCCTGCATCCTCCCCGCATAATTGTAGTTCAATTCAAGTTTTTATAGTACCTGAAACCAAGGTTTGTAAAAAGACCTTTGAGGGGATTTAAAAATATATATCTATTTTGTATGACTTCGATTGCAAAAATCTTAGAGTCTTGGAGTCAAAAGTCTTGGAAAATGCTGACCTATTTGGGCATGGCAAGTGTTATCTGCATGTATGGTGCATGTGCCAAGATGGCGTGCCACCAGTTTATATCAATTTAGTTGTATACATGCTAGGAAACCTAGCTAACATGGCAGTGCCTCAGCCTTATGTGTAAATATAATTCAGAATCCAGCAAACTATGAGTAAGGACTGAATGAACTTAGTCATAGATGGACTTCTACAGAGTGACACATAGTATGAATGGCTCCAGTGAAAGCGTGTAAATAGTGTTCCCTTGAGCAGAAGGCTCACAGGTGGTCAGACAGCGTGACTCAACAGTGTTAGTAATTACGAAAGTCTGAGTTGGTCTGCAGAGGGAACAACATCCTCAGGGTACTCTGAGCTGAAGCTTGTCAGTTCTACACCTCTCAGGAAGGTCACTGCTAAAGGAGAGAGCTGATCTGAACCAGAGGCTGTCAGAGGTCTGCAGAGCAAATGGGGCGGCAGCTTCAGCATCACCTAAGGCATTATCTGTAGGTCTGCTCTATTATCAGCGAAAGATGGTGAAAATATAGCAGAATAAATCGTGAATTTAAGATGAAACATTTATACACAAATGTTTTCTTTATTTTTTCAAATATTCATTGTTTTAATATCTACAACTGTCACTAACTGACTGTCTGACTGACTGACTGACTGACTGACTGACTGACTGACCTTGACTGACTGACTGACTGACTGTAACCTTTAATAATGAGAGGGTTTGCACTTTTTCCTCCAGGGTGCTTCCTCTTAGTCAGACTGAGAAGTGTCAGAACATGCTGCGAAGTCTCTCTTCAGCTGAAGTAATGGCAAAAAATAAAAAAATAAAAAAAAATAAGAGAGGAAGTAAAAAAAATCAATACTTGGCTGAGTGAGGGCAGCTACTCTCATCCAGTCTCTCCCAGGACACAGCGGTCTGTGGACCTCAACATGTGTGGACCCATTCTGTTGTTACTGGACCATTGAAAAGTTAACTAGCATTTGTCCAGTTGTTTGGCAGCTAACCTGACAGTACTTTATCAGGCACACATGTGCCACAGAAGCAGGAGGGAGAGAACCAAAAGTTTTCACGTGTACAGATGAGACAGCTTAGCACCTTTAAAAGAAATATTGTCATCCTGAAGTATCCTGGGATTTCATGGCACAAAATCTGGTCACACTTTAAAAAAGTATTGATTTCGACCAAAGTCCCACCCCTGACAGGGCAAGTAACCTGTTACAGTCTGGATACTGAGGCCAATTAGATTCTGAGAGGAGCTCATGCCACCCCTAGCCATCCCTCTTGACACACCCCAGATACTACACTGGAAAAACAGATTATTCTCCTTTACCTGGAGCTTACTTCATTTAGATATTTTCTCACTTTGACATCTTAACAATGGAAAAACGACTGTGCTCACAGGAACTGCAGTGTGTGCACGAGCGTGTGCACATATGTGGTCATTAGACATGTGAAGTGGGCAGCTGCAGCAGGAGTCCGTCTCTCATTTTTCTCATCATTGGTGTCTTGCTCTGCCTGTACCCATTAGCACCTCCACTCATCTGAGCCGCAGGGGGAGGATCAGGGGTGGAGGGAAAAAAGCCAAGGCAGCAAATGACACGGAAAGGTAGACTCCACTCAAAGGCTGGAAAGAGGGAGTAATGAATGCAGACGAAAAATCCATCCTGCTGTCACGGGCCACCCCACATACAGGCACACACAGACTGCAAAAGCAGTGGTAAACAATAGCATATGGGACTGGGCTGACTCTCCTTCTGCTGGAGTGTGTTAACATTTGTCAATGAAGTTCTAACAATGTTTCCAACAGCCTGACATGCTTGTTCTGAGTGTAAGACTGCACAAACATGACTGCAGATTTGCGGATGAATAATATTGCTTTCTCTCTCTGCTGCACCTTTCTCACTGACCTTGTCCTTGAGATATCCGCTGTCCGCCCCCAACATACAACATACTTTGTCCAACAAAGACAATCTGCAGAAAAACCTGCTGGACACTGCAGAGAGATAAATGTCTTTAGCTGGTCATTTCTCACCCTGGTTTCACCCTCAGCAATCAGTCTGATTCAGGACAAAGATTGCACAGTATGTTCAGAGTTGTACTCTCTTACGTTTGCAGGTGTGAGATGGAAAGACTGTGGTTTCAGAATTGCAGTAGGATGCACATGTGAGTGCACAGACTGCAAAGTGTGACTGATACAACTTGAAAGAGTGTAAATTAAATATAACAAGATGACACACACTTAAGGTGGGGGTGAGAGGGTGACCTTGTTGGGGAAGTATACACTTAACATCGTCTGGCAGGTTTGCTGGGTGAACAGGGTCTCTCCTGTGTGTGTGTGTGTGTGAGTGATTTAAAAGTACAAGGACATACACCGTGGACAGATTAAGGCACATGTGTCACTGATTGTTGAGTCTGCAAAAGATACGTTGAAGGATAAATTCAGATTTATATATGCTGAGACTGATATTTGTTCATTGAGGGGAAGGGTGATGGTTGAAGGTGGATTTTGGCCTGGACTGTAAAGGACAGAGACATAAATGTAGCACACACCAATACCTGGGGACTTTTAAGGGTCCACTCAGTTGCCACCCTACGGTGCGAAAATATGACTGTCCTTGTTCCTCAGTAGCCTGCACTAACACTGCTTGGGTACAATTACCCACCTGAAAAGACACAGGCATAGTTCTCTGTCTTCATATAATGTGGCTACAACAAGCACAGTCATATATTTTGCACAACGAACAACAACACCGAGTGAAAATAAACACATCCTTAGATGACTATACATGTTACACTGTGTTTCTTTAATGTAGGAGGCAGACAGCGTCCATTCTATATGCAGTCTATTGTTAAATCCTGTCCCTCACATTTTAGTATAGACACCAATGGGGATTTCTGGGGTTTTGGGGCCAACCTCAAGAGGGCACTCTGGGAACTGCAGTTTTTTGCACTTCTGCACCAGATGTTTCCTCTTGTCTGTAAGTGTGCTCAGGGCATGGTTGAGTTGGATGAAAAGGAGAGAATGAATGAGTCAGTAAGTTTGCAGCTGCCAACCAGGCTGATTTAAATCTAAGAATCAAGAGGGCTCCTGGAGGACAAAAGGTGGAGGGCACAATATTAAACTGTGTTTACACTAACTTTTAGTCCTTAGTTGATTGACCAAACACATTCAAAGATACTAACATTGCAGTCAGAATTGTTGCTAACATGTGGCTTGTTGTATGTAAGCTTGTATAGTTTGAATTTTAAAGATCTGTTATTTTTTTATTTTGTACAAATCCTTGATGTAACACAGTGTCAACAGTGTTTCTGTTTTCTCTCCAATAAGTCAGTAGAGCAGGGGCCCCATGCTGTACAGATGCAAAAGTTCTTGCTCTGTGCAAGTTCTAGAATTGATTCCTGGTCCTGGCACGGTGTGGTCATTTAATTTCTTAATTTTTATAATTCAATTTATGTCATACAGAGGAAGCTTATAAGTAGCATGTAGTTTGAACTTGTGATTAGCTTCAGCTTGTTTGATTGGCAGTCACCAGAGTAGCTATCTTGACTCAAAGGAAGTGTCATTTTCAGTTTTCTATAGACATTGTTAAAGGTGACCATCTGCATGACCATTTTAGAATTTACCCGTTGACCAGACAGCATTTGACCTATACTTGCCCCTTCATTATCCTTACTTTTGACTTTTTGACTAATCTGTTTTGAGAGAACCCCCCTCCCCCACCTCCCCTACAAAAACAGAAAACCCCAGTGAAGTTCTGATATTTACATATCTCAACCCATTTCAGGCTCATGTTCTCTATTCAAAGTGAAGAACTGCAAAATTCAGAAGAGTGCATATCCACGTGCCTCAGTCCCGGACAGCCCTGACCCAGCCTGACTCCTGTATACAGAATGTGTGTGCATGCATGTGTGCCAAGCTTATTATTTGAACTGAGTATAACTGGATATTTACGACCATCTACTCTCACATATTGCTTTGTGGTTTCTCATTGCAGAGCTGTAATGCAGCAGCAGTGACAGCACTATTGTTCCTCTCAGTTTACAAAAGACAGTAAATGTTTTGCAGCCAGGCATCTGTGTTATAAATGGACTGCAGTCAATAAGCTGTCTGCAGAAAACAAACCATCAGACAGAAAAAGGAAAGAGACAAAAATAGACTCATTGATTTTGCGCAAAAACATAAGAGTATTTTACAAAGTGTCACATTCTCGAATGTCAAATCAATGACTGTTCTGCTCACATGATAAGGTTGTGGAAATGCTAATGCTTTTTAGATGTGGTGTGACCTCTGCCACACATTGACTCAGTTACATGATTTCAGACAGTTTTACGTGTTTCCTGACTCTGATATCAAGATGCAGCTCTCATATTCAAGGACATACACGCAGGAAATGCCCCAGTCGTTCAGACAGACCTAGGTTTCACTCTGAATCAAGCATGTTTGTAGACTTATGGGGTTACTCACACTATAAGCAAAGTTTAAGTTCATATTTAAGTATGGAACCACTGACCAAACCACTGGACTGGACAACTACACAGTAAGAGGGCCCTCAGTGTGGATCTATAACAGTAATTTCACACCACAAACTCAAACCATCACTGTAATCTGTATTTTGTAGGGCAGCTTATCCGGCTTAAAACCTTTACTTCACCCTGAATTCATTAAAATTTTCCCTTATTTGCTGTGAAGTCAAGAAACAGAAAGTGCTCAATTAAGACGAACAAAAGCAGTCAATACTTGGAGAAAACTATTAGAGGAAGTGCTTACAACCTTTCTGCTGTTTCCATTTGAAATGCTGTGAGATGCTGAGCAGCTTTACTACTGCTTGGAGAATATTGCAAAGAAATGCATTTGGAGGTATCATTGGAACACAAATCAAATTTTCAGAGACTATGTAATTCACACAGCAGCAAAAACTGATCCAGGTTATTTTAAACCTCTTTGTAACCTGATAAACATACAGCATTTATTATTAACAATTAAGAACTTCATTAATATAGTTTCACTTTTTATCATCCTGTCTGTCACAGTTGAGGTCAAAGGGTATATTGATTAGTCGTATTGTAGTCACAACGTGTCATACTGCAAGCATTCACCAATGCGGCATTGTAGCTTTAGCAGGAGCCATTAATTCAGGTGTTTACAGTAAGTATTTGTGAAGTGATGTATTTTTTGTTGTTCTGTTTTGAAGTTTAACATATCAAGTTGTATAAAATAGATATTTCTGTTTTCGCAAAATTTAACGATCTTTAGTCTGGTTAGCCAGGAGGGAAAGTGCCTCAAAATAGGAAGCTCATCCATTTGTACTGTTCAATCACAAAACCTGACAGTATCTGGAGCTCATTTCCAGTGTCTGAACATTTACCTTAAAGAACAATGATTGGACGCCACATGCTGTAATGTTTGCCTCAGTCTCGGCATAGCAAGGAGTTAGACTCAGCACGCCGCTGACTGTCAGACATGTCTGGATTACAAAAAAAGAAGTGTGAATCAGCATGAGGGGAGCCCGTCTGATGGTATTCAGACTCTCAGTCAGCACAGTAAGACTACTTCCCCCGCAGGAGGACAGCTACACTTCTTAGTGTGAAATCTAGACTATATATAGAACGTGGGCTCTTCACCGGTCAATGACTATAAGGAAATCATTTAACAATGTGCTGCTGCAGTTCAGGACTCACAGTTTTCTTAGAATGAATGTTTCTTAATTTCTTTTTGCTATTTAAAAAATATCCTGGACCTGAGAGGTTGTTGATTTCCTCCTTAATTGTTCCTCTCAGAGCTTCCCAGGTCAGAAACTTTGTCTGAGAGCTGCTTTCTCTCTCACTTCAACCCAGCACCTTTGAGGGTTTCCAGGAGAGGACAATGATGTTCTTTCACCAAATCTTTTCATTCTCACCTTTTCCTTTTTTAGATTCCCCTGCTTATTTGAGACATGAGTGATTTACTGACTATATTTCACCTCTGACTCAGTTCCACTCCACCATTGATGGATTTTCCCTGTAAAATCCTCCTGTGGTGCAGCCTCACATGGCCCTTGGTGGCTGAAACAGAGTGTTTCCTGTTTTGTGTTTGGGACTTTGTAGCATCACTTCACTAAATGGTCCATAATAAGTGTTTGCACTCACAGTTTGCTCCACAGGGATGACTATTGACGCAATAGACTGGACAAAACATGGACATGGTCTCAGTGAATAAGAGAGATATATAGATTGGAATGGCCCACTCCATAAAACTCCTGGCCAGTCTATAAACAGGCAGATGGTGGAGTCCAGTACCATTATCTTGATGCCAAGCAAACACCTGCAACCATCAGCTGGTCAAATCAGTCTTTTCACTTCTGTGCCAAATCATGCATTTCTGTCGATCTTATGTTCAAGACAAGTTTCTGCATATCTTTCCAGGTAAGAAGTAAACCACCTTCAAAGTCCTGAAAACCCAGAATGAACCTTTAAGTTATCTCAACAACTGCAAATCCTGCTTTACGTTGTACCTCCCTGGACAAGGCAGCAGCCACAGAGTTACAAACCTACTAAGAAGACACACAAACAAAACCTATGTATGCTGGATATTCATCATGTTATGAAATCAAAACACTGTTCAGAGAATATTGGAGCTGAATCTTTCTCAGAAAGCAGGGCGACTGCTTCCTCCGCTGAGGCAGATTCAAACAAACAGGTTTTGGCTGCACTGAGCTGATTGTCACAGGCTACATGACTGTGAGGGGAGCCAAAGACGTGTCCATCAAAAAGATGGAGACGTCAATCAAAGCTTCATCTGCCGGGCCTCCAAAAATGGTAAGAACAGCAAAATTTGCTACCTTGTAAACATAATTTTATAATAGTCGTGAAATATGAACACTAACTTCTTTGACAACAGGAGAGTTTTAACCAGATCTTTCAAAAACTTTTTAAATGTTTTTAAAACTGTAGTTTTGTCTCATTGAGCCCCAGCTGATTTACTCTGAGCCAAGCTGGTATTGATTTCTGGGCTCTGCCATGATAGACAGCAGGTAACAGGGTATAAAATGTGTGTGAGGATGGCACCCTGGTGGGTCTGTGTTCGTCATTCCTGAGAAGAGAGCTGTGGGGAGAGCCAGTCAATCTAAAAACGATCATTATTTCCATTTTTAGTCTGCAGAGGACCTTGAGAAATGGACCAAATGATTTCTCTGAGCATGTGGTTTTTCTCTGTGGCCAGCTTGAGTTAACTCTTTATTAATAGCCATCCTGTTAACTAACAATTCACGGTGTCTCTATTCTTACTCACTAAAGGTTTCCACATTTGAGGATAATATAAAGTAGTAACTATTCTTGTCTGATCATCACAGGAACCTCAAATTGAGGTATATGTTAAATGGATACAAAAATCTGGTTTACCTTCACATCTCATTGGATTAAGTGTTTTTTTATTTCTTAATACTGGTTCTCACTCTTTCAAAGTTAAGGTGATTTACTGCACATTTGTTACAATACTTTACTACAAGGTCACAGTGTGCTATTGGATGGTTGATAGTATTCTGTCGCTATGGATACAGCTGCAATCACATATGTCAGTGGACTGATTGTAATCATATCAATTCAGCCAATATGATACAGTTAGACAATAACAGCATTGAAAGGCAGGAGAGGTTAAAGTCCAAGAAACTGGAAGTGATAAATCTATGAAATTGAATACTGGGGCTAACACCTACCCCATCTGACAGTTTTAGGGAATAAAAAAATTCAGACATAAAAATCTTCTATCTTGCCACTGATGTTGTAAAAAAGCCTCAATAAGAATTTCAGTCGATTTCATAAACATCAAAAAACTCCTCACAGGAGCTATAAGAAATGTTCAGGTTTATGTGAGAAATAACATCTCATTTAAAGGTTAGTAAATCCATAACCCAAATCAATACATTTATCTTTATATAAATTCGAATGCCAAAATACGTCCGGTCAATGTCAATATGACTTTAGTCAAGAGCCAGGTCATGTACTGAATGATGCATGTTGAATGGGTGGTTGTGGAAAACAGAATATGTGAAGTTTAGACAAACCCATCAGGAGTGTATGTCCCACAGATATCTGATCAGAGTACATTTTCCCTTATGTATTACAGTTAACTAAATAATGTAATATAATCACAGACTGTGTACCCTACACATAAATATAACACTTTATTCTCTCACACGTTCTGTACACGTGAACAGAAAGACAACAGTGTGATCACGCATGGGTCAAACACACCAACAGCTGCAGTAATTCATGATAATTGCTTTCTTTACTGCTGTGGTGGTGATTTATAACTTTTTGCTCAGGGTAATGGCTCAGAGATTGACCTTTGCAACTGAGACAGGTTCCCTGAAAAATGGTCTCATCTTTAAAGGATGAAAGCATCAGTGTCACACAGTTGTCACCTCTGATAATTACTTTCTCTTTACTCGCTTAATGACAGTGTTTGTGAGCAGGAAAGCAAAATAGAGTCTAAAAGTGCAAGAAAATATCAGAAATGATGTCATGGGGGATTTGTACACATTTGACTTGACAGATCCAGGGCAGATTTTAGCTTCAGGTGAAAAATGTTGTCTAAGAATTAAGAGGATGGGAGAGAGTTTTCTGACGGCAGCTTTTTAGACAGGAAACTCAAAGACTTCAAAGAACACAGTTTTTTAGGGCTGATATTTCACAATAAAACAATATTTATGAAATAATGCTATACAAATAAAATAAAAAGATTAATAAAATAAAAGGAAGAACAACAGAACAGGCATGTAATGTTAGGGAAATAAGCTTGTTACCCAATTTTAAAAAAATTCAGAGGAAGAGATCGATAAAAATATCATCTTTAGGATTTACAAAAATGAATAAGTAGTGTCTACTTGTGTATTTGTGCTTAGAAACGCTGCCAGAGAGGACTTTTATAGTTGATTGCCCCTAAAAATATGTTTGATTGTGAAAGTTTTTTTTCTCGAACATTCCCATTAAAATAAATTCTTGCTTAGTTTTTTATTTATTTATTTACAAGTATTAGGGATAAAGAAAACATTAGTTTTCAGAGTTTAAGTATTGCAAAGAAAAAATACCCTCAAATTCAGTCAATAATGGGATACTAGTGCTTTAACTTAAGAGGAAGTCTTAAGAGTCTGCCTCCAGGGATGCTGATGCAGGGAGAAATATGAAGTGATCCTTCAAGTCAACCCATGATGGTCCCACTGTCGTCCGGTCTTAAAGTGTATTTGCAATTTTGCCTTTTTGGAACAAGACGTGCACATTTGGAGTAGAAGGTAGGGCTGGAAATATGTTATGCGTCAGTCAGTGGTAAGTCACAAGCTAAATCCAGAGTTAGTATTGTTTGGATTTTCTGTAAGGTGAGCAGTGGTGTATGGTGTATGGGTGGTTGTGCAAAATAGCTGCCCACTTTTTTCTACATTACCACCACTCTGAATTTAGTCTTTTTCACCACCTTGCTCCTGCTCACTAGACACTATCAAGGTCCTTTAATGCCACCATACTATATTGCAGTTAGGGTTAGGAATCAGAAAGTTAGAAACATGCATTCTGACACATTAAAGCATCTATCTATCTCTCACATTCAGAGGGACCTTTAAAAGAAGTTCTTCAACTTTAAACCCACCAAGTGTAGTTCTTTGATTGACCTAAAGGGTCAGTGGCTCTCTGCTCTTCGAATCAGGTCATGCTGAGAGTGTGCACGCCAGCATTTCGAGTGTGGCATGAAAAAACACTGTATAATAAGAAGTCCTGATAGCCTGTGATATGAAGATCTAAAGGTCAAAACCTTTATGAGAACTTGAGAGGAAGTGGTGGTGCTATAACAAGCTTGGTGGAGGTGTCTGCACATGGCTGTCCCTGATCTCCTCTTTCCACAGTCTCACTGTGAATGTACATTTCAGTATTTCCTTTAAAGACTTGAGATCTGACTGAACCACTCCTTACTAAGTTTATTCATCAGTGACATTACAAGGCACTACACTTTTATGCCTATATATAAAAAAAATGAGATGTAGATGTACTTAATACTGGTCATGTTTCAACCCACATATATTAAGAAAGTGTGCTGTTTAAAGCACTCCTCTGTTTTAGGGATCAAAAATCTATCTTTCATAACTGTCTACCACATTTCCATCCATAACACATGAAGGACTTTGAACCGGATAAAAAGCATTAATAAAGGATGACTTGCCTCCAGGCTCTACAGTCATAAAACTAAGATATATTCGGTCAAGATATCAGTCATGATGTTTCCATCCCGGGAAATATTTACCATTGAAAATAAGAAATGTGTTCTAATGGTTTGTAGCATCCGTCCTGGTTGATAATGCCAATAAAGTCTCTAAAAGTCTTTGGCAAACTGGAAGTTAACAAGTTTCACACAAAACAAAATTTGTATTTTCACACCATAATTTGAAAAATATCACACATCCGTGTTTTTTTAATTGAAGAAAAGTGTGAACCTGTCGATGCTTCACAGCGAGATGACCTGAAGCAAACCTGAATATGATTATATCAACCACATCCTCCAAATAATGCTGAGTAAATACAGACTGAAAGATCAAGAATGGATGGACAGAGGGACAGAGGGACAAAGGGACGGAGGGATCAACACCTGAATGGCTTAACAGATGGAGACCTTAGAGGATAGATGGATGACAGGAAAGGCCGAAAAAAAAATCAAGGGTGATAGGACAAGCCCTGAAATCACAGTTCACTCTTTTGTGACTTTTAATCTGCTGACAGAACTTGACAGATTGATGTGCACTCTACATTTTCCTTTATGATGATGATGAAACTGAATACAAACAACAGTCAAGCTGTACTATATCTGCTCCAGTGATAACACACCAATTCTACAAAAAAGCTGACCGAGTTGCTTTTTGGGAACATGCGGGTAATATGAGGACAGAACTGTGAAGGTGGAGGGTCGAAGAATTGCTTTCACCTGTTCTGTAGCACTGAGGCTGAATAGGGACAGAATAATTGTTGTTATTGAGCATGTTGCC
The DNA here is from genome assembly GCA_962446985.1 of Xyrichtys novacula. NCBI lineage: Eukaryota > Metazoa > Chordata > Actinopteri > Labriformes > Labridae > Xyrichtys > Xyrichtys novacula. Next base: position 14,818,191 of record OY660874.1, on the reverse strand, counting down.
TTTTACAGCAGATATGAGGTCCAAGAAGAATAAGTTGCTTCATGTTGCTGCCTTGATATACAACTGCACAGACAAACAGCATTTTTGTGTGAGCAAAAAGAGAATAACTTATCCCTGTAAAGATTTTCTCTCAGTGAGCCCTGACTCTGATCATAAATGGGGTGTAAATTCTCTTCTGCAAAAGCTACAAGTCACAGTGGGATGCAAACACCTGCTCTTTGGGAGAATGCCCTTTCCAAAGCTTGCAATACCTTTTATGCAAGACAAAATGCACTGATATTTGCCATCTTAGAGGGATATTGTGTGAAAAATATTGAGGGTAAATCTCAAATTTGAATAAGCAAATCAGCAGGGCTTTTTTTTTTTTTTTTAATTAAGATACGATTCTCCATCTTTTATTTCTTTGAGATTTTGAAACAGAAATGATTTATTTGGTAATATTGTAACACTTCACAGTAAGAGGAGACAGTACTGGACGAGCCCCACTATTAACAAATCTATTGAGATCACAAACATTTCCAATTGTACATACAAAGAAATTCACAAGAGAGGGAAACTAACTAAACAACAAACTAAACACCAACTATGAAACAGATCATAACTACACGACTGAAAATTTCATTTTATTGCATTTAAAGCTGAAATGAACTTACTGTTATGTTTATAATGAGAGCATTTAGTTGTGTATTTTTTTTTTTTCATTCAAGTGCGGATTCAGTCAAAATTGCATCACTCTGCTAGGGTATAATTAACCTGTCTTAAAAGTATACTGTTGTCATATGTCAACAGAGAGTGGTGCTACATACTCCTTAAAATACGGGTATAGTTTCTAAGTATATAGTAGCATTAATTCAAATACATAACAATTTCTGCCTATATTGATTTTGGAGCCTCCTGTGGACAAAGTTGTAACCTTGACATCATGGCCAGTTTTGGCTCATTCCTCTGAAAGAGTGTCAACTCACAAAAAAAAAAATAACCTTCTCATCTTTACAGTGTTATTTATCACACACTGCAAATTTGTAGTTCTGATAAACCTTTCACAGCAGCTATGGTGTTGTCATCAGTGGTCTGATTTGCTTTTGTACACAGTAGAGCTGCAGCAACATTCATTTCAGTCTGTTTGACAACCTTTATAAAACTCCAATGTAAAGCTTTAAAACAATTAATTTTCAGCTTAAACCAAGTAAAAAATTAAACTAAGTGGATGAAAAAAATAAACCTTGCCACATCAGAAACCAAAAACATAAAATGTAAATATGTATTTTACATTCTTTCTCACTAGTATCCAGGCAGAACCTGGCAAGTAGATTAAAGTTAGGTTTGCTGTGTGCCTTTATGGTGTTCCAAACTGCTGGTCAAATAAATACACAAGCTACAGGATGCATCCAGTGCCATTATGTTTTATTGTGCTGTAAAATTGCATTTAAAAAAAAAACACTGGTTCAGATAGGGATCCCTTGGCTTTGGCAGCTGGCCTCAAGTGGACCTACTAAAGCACATTTTTTTTGTACTTTTATACTAGCCTACTTTTTCTGTGAAAGATTGCCACTTTGTTTTTTTTTCCTTTTTCCTTATCAACACTGCAGTTATGAGTGTTGTCCTCTTGCTGTTCCTGTGAACAACACTCACCAAACTGAGGTGCACTTGACAGACATATTAAGGTTTGTGCAGGAGGTCCTATGCAATTATCAAAATTTAGCCTCCAGCCCTGGCAGGACATGTGTCACTGATTGCAGGTTGTAAGAAACTACCTGTCACTGTGTGGGAACGTCAGCCAGCCAGCAGCGGGCTTTCACCTGGAAAAGCCCGCTGCTGGAGGTGAAATGGCAGTGTGAAAAACAAACCGAAAGAGGAGGAGGAGGGCTTTGTCAGCTGATTGTCATGGAAACGGCTCCAGATGCCATGCTTGTGTGTTTATGTGAATGAGTTTAAAGAGACAGATTCACAGAGAACTACTCTGCTGGCACGAAACACACACATCAAAGAAGCATCCACACCTCGTCCTGTGGGGGTCTTACTGCTCTAAGACGTGCAGACCTCATCTCCTGTCAGAGAACCACTTCCTAATGAGGTTAGGAGACTTCAAACAGCACTCTGAGTCAGCCTGGCTCCCATGAACACGATTGGTGATGTATAAAAGATGAGACGAGCTGATCCTCTTATACCCACAGCTCTAGACACACAAAGCTCCACGCTCTCACCTCTGACCTGTGTCTTTGTCTAAATGATAAGATATCTGAAAGAAGATGTTACTGACTATGACACTGACATACCTCTGCTCCATGGTTTTTTGGACGTTAAGAGGAGAGTAGATGGAAGGTCTGGCAAGACTGAGGACAGAAGTAGGCTGCTCAGTGGTCTTTGAGCCTTCAATGAAATTTAACAATGAACAACAATGTTCCCCATTGGTTTAAGGTTTTTGGTTTATCTCTTCATGCATCTTTCGAGGGAGGGAGGGACTACAGTGCATTGAAAAGGTTGAAGTGCATGGGTGCAACAGTGGGGAATTGAGATGCATGTACTGTGACTTGTTTACAGATGAGAAGCAGCTGCATAAACAGGTAACCTGAGTTTGGAGCAGAGGTGAAGTGAGTGGAATGATACTGAGTTTAACTTACCTTACTTAAATAAAATGTGCCAACCTATCCCTACAGCCATGGATCTTCATCTGTTAAGCTGATCATGCTGCTATGTTTAACAAGTTTGCGGTGAGAACAAGTCTGATGTAATTTTTGTCTCAGCTCTAACCTCAGCATGAGTTCCCTTAATATGCTTTAAATCAATGTCGCAGACAGTAAAACTGAGCCTCACTCTGCTGCATGTGAATTTCTTTTTACCAACTTTCCACAGAATAGGATAGAGACTATTTCTCTTTCACCTCCCTGACCCAGTTTTTAAAGCCTATTTGAAGTCAGCAGTGTATCCTTGTAGCCGAAAATCTCTGCGTCTTCTGACTTCTTCTGCTGCTGCTCAATAAGTAGACTCAATCAGACGCTCTCTGGGACCCTGCTGTGATGAGCTAAGTTGTTATTTCTTCATGCACTTTGGCACACTAATCCACTTTGGCTGTTCATCATAAAAACTAACCAGCAACAATGTTTAGACTGCTATGGGTAAAATGTGCCAGTATTTTTTTGTTTGTTTTAGTTTCCAAATCAGATTCAAATTCTCACATTTGCATACCACCTGATACTGAGTAGTATCCTGATGCCAGCTGTAACAACTCATAATAGATGGATGAGAACAGACCTTTGGCATATTAATCTGTACTCCTATCATTAAAGTTAAAAGCAGTGAGTCAGATGCTAAAAGAATCCATTTCCTGCAGAAACACTTCAAAAACTCTGATTCTGAACACAAAAGATCATCATGTATTGTATTGTTTCCTCCATTAGCAGCACACGTTTCCAGCAAACCTTACACTGAGAGGTTGGTTGTAGTGAAAAGCAAAATTAATAACAACAAAGTGCAGTGGAAAACATTTAAGGTACCATTAAATCTAGGTAGGTTTGGCTAGCTTTATTTATTGTATCATTGGTGAGAAAGAAAAAAATCATTTAATATATCATGCCAACAATTAATTCAACAGTTCCCACAATATACAGGTCTGACTTAAAATATTGATTGTGAAAAATATTGATCAGTTTTTTTAATTAAGTTGTTTATTTTTCTTTAATCTAAAATGATTTTGGACATTGTTCTCTATCAGCTTTGATAACAATGACCTACAGCACTGTATATATATAGTTCACAGTATGTATCAAAACATATTAATTACAATCTGACTGGAAGGGAAAGTGTGGAAAGGAAAAGTAAGCACCAGGTATGACCACAGCCTCAAGGGGATGTCAAGTAGAATCAATTTAAAAATCTGGTAGAGCTTCACCAGGAATGAAGTGAGGAGTCTGGTGTCAATGCATCAAGAGACCCTGCAGAGACACAGACTTCTTCAGGAAAGAGGCTATGACTCACCCGTTGCTAATATTAAACCACTCCTAAACTAGAGAAATGCAAAAAACATCTTAGGTGGACAAAAACTGTGCTCAGTTTTTAAGGGCCCTCTTTTCAGACGAAAATAAATCCTGCATTTCATTTAGAAATTATAAGGTCTTACAGCCTTAAGGATAAGTAGAGGGGCACAGATCAAGTCCTTTGCATCCAAAGTCAACTACCGGGAGGTTTCAGTGCACTTCTTTCTATCTGCTGCCCAGCTACATGGAGAATTGACTTTTCTTTCCCACATCTCTGTGCTTGATTGGACAGCCTGACCTGAATCGGTAGGATATATATCAAGATAAAGACTTAGAATACATGACCCTGAAATAAAGACATGTTTTGAGTGGCTATGAAAGCAACCTGGGTTCAGTAAAACCTCAGCAGCACTGCAGGCTTATCCCCTAAATGTCACTGCATATTGATGCAGTAATTCATAGTAAAAGGGCTGAAACCAAGTACTTAGAGTTCAAATAAACAAGCTTTTCAAAGTTGGACATTCCTGTGTTTTAAATCATTTTTTGGTTGATCTCTGTAAATATTCAAGTTATCTAAAACACTGTCACTTAAATTTGTGAAGTATGTAGGATGTATGAAAGTTATTACCCTAAACTTAAGCTGTACCTGTACAAAACAATACCCACAGCTTACAAAGCCAGTTTGATAGTATGGTACCCACATATTCATGGCTACAGATTTACTCATAGCTTTTTATTCTGCACTCAACACTGGATGACCTTCATAGATTTTTAATATCGCAAATTCTCTCTCAGAGGAACTACAGAAAGTCCTATTTTTCTGGTTGATAGTGAGAAACACGCCTTTCTTCCAACCAGCCCTGGAAAAACTCATGTTCTAACACAAAATCTGTTTAATTGGAAACTCTCCCCTCATGTGTCTCTGGTTGACCAAATAAAACACAGCTTGGGGTGGAGAGTATGAAGTACAAATGTGAATTAAATGGTTTTCCGATTGGTTTCAGGGAAAAAAATATATTTTAACCAACTGGGCCATGCTGGCATTTTAGTGGTTTCGCTCTCACAGGACACACATGTAGCACACATGAGGACGTGTTCATGTTTCAGGTTAGTAATAACATGTAACTCCATAAATTTTAATGTCAGTCTCACAGATGGCACGCCCTCAATCTGCAGGGTGTAATAAGAGACACGTTTACCCATGCAGCAAAGTCAGTGTGACGAGCATCAAGCCACGCTCGTCACTGCAGCAGCATGTAATCAATCTGTTCCTTTGAAGCTTGATTATGTGCATGAGGAAGCCACGCAGGGAAAGTAGATAATTGAAAACTTGGAAATCTCAGTTTTGAATAAAGACACCATGAAAGGCATTCATATCCACATGATTCACAGCTCATTTTCCAACATTTTGTTTTCACTCAGAGCATGTGGACATGACGGCAGCAGACCCTGGCTTCACAATAACAGTTGGTGGGCTTTCAAAGCGTTGGTTATTTATTTGTTCACATTTGCTTTGTCATACAGCAGGCAAGTGTTACACCATGGAGAGACTAGCATTGTGGAAAACAATCACTTTATTCATCTACAAGCAGAGCCGGCCAAGCATACAAGCTGTCAATACATCGGCTCTGGGCACTCACTTCAACAGACTGGCTCATTCCCAATCTCCACACTCAAGGACTCAGAGGTGACTTCCAGCTTAGTGCATGAGTGCACGAGGGCAGTATTATTAAGTTCATGACTGTTCAGACGTAGACTTTATCGAACAAAATTACACAGTTTTGTGTGTCCACATTTCGACAGACTTTCCTGCAAGGCAAACTCTGATAGACAGGACAGAATTATCCAGCGCACCACTGAATATTAAAAAATAATAAATTCAAACAAAGCACTGCGGCTAAATAGAGGGTGCAAATCCAGGCGTCTAGTGTTATTGTGACAAAGTAACAGACACATATCAGTCTGAGTCAAATTCATTCCTCAAGAACTGTTTGTTTTATTATCACCATTAAAGAATGATTAAACAAAGATATATCATGGCCTGTATTTTACCACAGATTCACAACCTCTTTAGCCTTAAGGAAACTAAATTGACATTATTGGCTTCGTGCTTTTTATAGTTCCCTTGTATTCCATTTCTACCTGGTATTAACTATCTAACTTGTCGTCTCCCATATTGTCTTCCTTTCAGTAATAATTGTCGTTTCAAAAATATTTTTCCCTCTTTCTTATAGAGCTACATTTTATTGTGGCACCTGCTGTCAGTCTTCTGTCCAAACTCTTCAGGGCCTAAACCAAACAAACTCAGATTTAAATACCTCCACCTCCACGGTCTTTGCAAACAGTTTTTCTTAATCGATCACACACAAAATGCACACAACCAAAATATGCAATTTGATGGGATATAAATGCAATTCAGCACTTGTTTTGAGGGATCGTAGTGTGTGCTAGATTATGCACACACCAGACATACGGCATTTTGTCATATTAAAAGGAACATTTGCCTTGAGTCTGCAAGCAGATATAAGTAGCCAAGTGTCTATGGATCTTGAAAAGCATTTGGGACCCACTTGCCAGCTCCTTTTCCATGAACAGTAGATCGAGAAGATCCTGACATTAAATATTCCTTATACTTCAGATTTCCCTGTTTTCTTTTTGCTTGGTCACTAGTAATTACATATCCCAGTCCTATCCACAGCAGTATACGGCTACAGCAAAATACTTCAGCTCATTTTTAAAAAAATCATCTTTGCACATTAAGAGACAAGCAGTGATGCAAACAAGGCCACCATCCAACTAAAAGAAATAACAAAGGGTATTGATATCCATCTGATGCTGTGTCCTTCTTTACCCCTAAGTTGATATCTGGTACTGCTTTTAAAATCAGTGGACCTGCTCACTGCTAATGGAGCTTACCATCATACAGAAATAAGAATTTGCTCCACGTCATGGTCTAGACTCACCCTGTAAGGACTCTCATTTCCATCTACCCACTCCTCATGCATTCTTTCTCACTCAAATACTGATGTACTTTTTTCCTGACAGACTTCATTACAACCAGACCTTTAAATACCTGCACAGTCACCTCCTGCTGGTCAGAAACAATGCAATTTGAAGGTAATTCAGCAAAGGCAGCACTTCTGAACTCACTTCTCTCTAAGTGTTCATGATCCAAACCTAGAAAAGTATAATGGTCAGATATGTACCTCTCAAAGTTTGCAGTGAGCTTTGGAGACTTTGTATACTTGTGACACTAGGAATTCATTGAATTCTTAGTTTCATGACATTTCTGACAATTTCTCCTAAAAGATAAAAGACACATTGACAACAACTTCCATCTTTACGATTAGAAAAGCCCCTCAAGTATAAAACTGTTTGGAGTTGTGAAGACTTTTAGAGTAAGATAGCAAGATAGCAGAAATGTTCTCCAACTGCTTGGGTCATGTGTCATGTTTGTGCTTGTCTCTCAGCTAATGCAACGTAGCAACAACAGCAGAAACGAAATTGATTTCAACATTAAGACTTTTAGAAAGTGGACAAAACAACACTTTTCAGCTGCAGTGTTAGTCTGATGCAAGTGAACATTAAACTCTACTTGTTTAAAGTTTAAAGCTAAGTTGTGAGCTCTCAATGAGTTTGTGAATATGAGCCCAGGGGCTGCACTAACAGTAAGCCAGGGTAGATCTGGTGTCCTGCAGTCCAAAGTTAAAAGGCAGAAAGGCAAACTTTGGGATGATGTGTACCAGGTCTGCACAGTAAAGGTAGCAGAGGAGAGGACCAGTCATATAATGTGAGATAAAAAATTTAAATTGGGATAACTATGGTGAAATTTCATCAGGATGGTCTTTTCAGGATGACTATACAAACCATATAAGATTTCTTTACCTGCACCGTTGTTTGATTGGCAGTAATGAGAGTATCTGTGTCTCTGTACACCATCCTGGGTCAGGTGGAGGTAATGGATATCTCTGTTTGGGTGCCACTGCTGGCAGTCATTTATTTCACTCATCACCGGTGTGTAGTTTGTACCACAGTCTTGAATTTCCTTTGTGTTTGCAGCTCAGTGGTTAAATTTTAAAGCAGGGTAAAATGCCACTATAGTGCTACATATTCATTAAAATGTGCTGTTATTTTCCTACATTCAAAAGCCCTGGTAAGTCTGCCATGCAAATGAAAGGACAGGATGTCAGACAGACATACAACCCTCGTGCTCATCGTTAGTATGAGTGTACTTATTTCGTCATCCTTTGAATGATGAAATCTATGCTTGTTTGCAGACATAGATTCTCCCTAACCTGCAGACAAAAATAAAGAAAACAACCGTCCACCTGTCCTGGGTCTAACTTCAACATTACTCCAATCCACCTTAAACCTAACCAGGAGTGGGCTGCAGGTCTGTCCTCAGCATGGAGAGATTATTAGGACAGCGGCGGGGACAGAGAGTGGATCGAGTGGCTTTCAAATTGTCTCCAACCCCTGACTGTGTGATCTGGTTTCACCCCCACATGTCTCTGTGCTTTCAGCCTCTGAGGGGGTCTGCGGGGTGAGAGCAGAGCTTCTGAGGAGCTGATTTCATCATGAACACAGGGGCAGCATGTTATATAAATGGCAGACTGGTGTCTATAGGAGGGAATATTACAGTGCTGTAGTTGGCACATGGCTGCAGGCTACCTTAGTATCTTCTCCTCAGAGACTAATTTGGTGATAGGATGCTGGGCACCTCTAAGTCTTACAATTTATATATTTCTGCTTCTTATACATTTTTTCCTTGTGTATAAATTTATCGGAAATGTTATTACAACAACAGGACAAATAAGATACATTTATGAAAGGTGCTGCAACATGAGAACAGTCTTTCTTCCACGATGTTCTCAAGGATCAACAAAGAGGGCTGTTTTCCTGAAAGCTGGCACAGCCTGTTTAGCTTCAGGATGACAGTGATTAATTGTCGACCGCAGAGGTGATGTCAGTGACAACCTGGTCACACGTGTCATATGCTATCAGTCTGGGGAAAGGAGACCAGCACATTTGACCTCATTTTACCTGTTGACACTGCGGTGAGAACATTAGTTTCAGTGTCAGGCTGGTCTTGAGTGTCAGCAAATGCCTTAAAACTACAATTATACGGCAGTCTCAACAGACCACATTCCCACAGCAGCCACTTTCTTGTGACATAATGCCAGTGTGGAAAACTTGGATATCATTACCATCTTTTATTATGTCGCAAGATCAATACACCTTGATAATCTTACAAACTGGGGTCATACTACAGCATATGTAGTATGTATATATATATATATATATATATATATATATATATATATATATACAGCACAGCTAACAACAATAGCTCTCCAACAATGTGATTGGACATCAATGCTATGTATAAGTGACCCTGTAAACTGTGGACTTTCAGCCTGTTACTATAACAACCACATGATCAACCAACTGAAAGTGGCAAAGAAACTAGATCGCCCATTACAAGCCTCAATCCTATTGCAGGATGAGAAATCATGCTTGAGTACCAGCAATTTACTCTAAATGGATCAACAAATGGTGAATCATATGATCAAGATCAGAAAGTATACAGAAACTACATTGGGGCTGATATCCTTGATGCTGACAGTCAGATACCCATACAGTACTGTAGCCTCCATATCACACTTTTGGCAAGTTTACATGATGTAAAAATAGATGGTAACATAAATTTTCACGGAAAAAAGCCAGGGTAACCTGGCGACAGAGGAAAGAAAGCTAAAGATGTGATGGAGCTCAAAAGTGCGTGACTGGATTGGTAGATTTCCCTGCTACATCTGCTTAAATATGTACAACTGTCAGTCTTTTAACTAAGAATAAGATGATATATCTTTTATATTTCACTGGGGGTGCCAATTTTGATGTAAACTTTAAGTTCCTCACAGGAGCTTTAAATACTGAATATTATGTGTCAGCATTTTGACTTTCCTAGATGAGTGGCAGGTCAGGAGCGTAAAATTACTTTTTTCAATTTGATTCAATTTAATACAAAAGCAATGAACGTTCGCTAAGGAGGTCATCTAAGGTCACATCCCCAATATCTTGGGTGTGGAAAAGTGACACAAAAGTGACACACTTACAGTGAAAAATTCCCACTATTGGAAACATCTAACTTTAAACGTGGATTCCAACAGACATTGGTTTTTAAATCCACATTCAAAACTGTTTTATCTTAGCTTATATAACTGTATAAATGACCTTTAAACAGCTTCAAGAAGTAACGAAAGAGTCCACATTGGTCTATTTTGGGCCTGTATTCTATAAATCACATTTCATTCTGCAGAGATGCCTTGTAAGAAGAGGAGGTTGAAACAAAAACAGAAGAAGCTGTGTGAGGCTGTAAAAGGCAGTGGATCACTCTCCAGCTGGATGACAACTGGTATTTCAAATTTGTGCTTCATGTACCCCTTTGATCTAACTTTGAGCACCTGCCCCTCCAAAGGTCTCTGCACAGCCCTGATAACCTATATCTGTTGACTCACTCAGCTCTAGTGTCCTCATATCTCAGCTGCTAAATGATCATTTTCAAAACAGAGAGCCCATTCACACCAAAACATGTAACTGGATATTGTCTGCGCTGTGTCTGAGTCAATACCTGTCCTGCTCCTGACATTTACCTGACTTTTAGAGCGTGCTGCATCACTTCCACATTCACATCACTCTGGTTCCTAACTCATCCGCTTCCTGGTTGAAAGTAAAATAAAAGCAGTATATCATCTAACAATGACATTTCCTAATCCCAGCGCCCCGCTGCTTCTCATCTTTCTCGCTCTGACCTTTCTCCCTTCCATCCCTTGAAGCTGCTCTAACAATATGGTGATGGAGAGAATGGTGACAGCTATAAAATATGCAGTAAAAGACCATCTGCTTATGCCTGTTAGAAACACATGAGTGCTATTATAATACCATGTACTACTTCTACACTGAAAAGCTTGTACTAAGGAGATCTTCAAGCCAGAGGAAATCATTACAGGATTCTTAGATTTGGGTTTTTGCAGCTTTGCAATAAAATAGTTTAAAAAACAGGTTTTAATACCTATTCCACAAAGTTAATTCAGAGCATCCTTTATTGTTGGAATCATATTGTGTTTCGTTCTGGGCTATCACAGTGACTGTAAAAATGAAATAAGCCAATCATGGAGACAATGCAGTTGTGATATCACCTTACCTCAGCATGTGTTTACATTTGCTCCTTTTGAAAATGAGAACCAGCTAATTTAGATGAGGCAATGTGTGAAGTCAGCACTAAAAAGATCTATGTGAAATAAAGAAATACAGCTCATGTAGCTCGACACGAAAAGTGACAGTCAAAATGCCTTGAAGACGCTGTCAAAAGGTATTTGGATATAAGGGAGATGGGGACATTCATTCAGTGCTTCAGAAATTCAATGTGTAATATGAGTTTCCCGGGGAAAAAATAAAGTTAAAGTTGACATTAAATCAAGTTGGTAATCTGATGATCCATCATCTATCCTGCTCCAGCGGAGAGTGTCTTTGCTATCCAAATCAAGTGAAAGATTAAATTCAAACACATAATATCTGTAAAGATTCCCAAATTGAATCTACAAAGGCTGTATAATCTCTCTCAAATTGTGCATGGTCTGTGAGGGCGGGTTTGGATCCCTCTCCTCTCACAGCCTTAGTGTAAATGCTGCTAGTGAAGGAAATTTAAGCTCTTTTAATGACTCTGACCATTTAGCCCTGCAAGAACCAACCAACAAACCTTTCCTGATCCCAAACAGCCTTTGTGAAACACTCCTCCACCTCAGTGTAGACACTGTCTGCAGCTACAGTGCTGCCTTCCTGCAGTGAAGCAAGCTAAGACAAAATTGATAAAAATGCTTTCCCAGTACCTCTTTGTTTTGTGGTATTTATTTTGCTCCTGTTTTTTTTTTTTTTTTAATTTCCTCACCTTTTGTTGAATTAACTACATTAGGTTCTGCATGTGGGTCCTCCCTTTTGTTTTTGTTAAAACTCTTGTATGTGACAGAATGAACCAACCAAATATAGACCCAGCAGACTATCTTGGAAGATCCCTTTTTTGTAGACTGGTTGAGTACGTTGTAACCGTCTTTGGCCTATGGAGGAAAAATGGCTGCACTCAAGATTGCTCAGAAAAAAATTTGCCAAGAAATCTCGTTTATAAGACGTTTTGCCTGTTTGGTCAAAAGTCTTTGTTAACAGCCTGCCCACCCAGCCAACTTTAGTTACTATGCTCTGGGTGGTGATCTTGTTGTCCCCTATGCCCTCATCGGAGGCACTGCACTGTTTCCTCGTGAGACGCCCTGCCGACGCCAGTGCCTGCTCCTAGGATGGCTCCCAAGCCGGCAACCCAGCTCCCAGTGCCTGCTCTAAGGTAATTACTCATAAAAATGCTCCTGCTCTTTAAAGTTTTTGCTTGTTTTACTCCCCGTTTACTCCCCCTCTGTAAACCTAAAAACTTAATCCCTTTCAGTCTTTAAATGTTTTTTGCTGCATAATTTGTGCAAGAACTCAACTTACTCATACAATAATTTAAATCAGAACAAACTGTTGCAACCGCTTGGTGTTTTTGACACCTGGTGTTCTTAAACACAGTTACAGATGAGACCTCACGGTATGAATTAGGGTTTTTACACAGAAGTAATGAAAAGTAAAACAATTAAGAAGCTGTCTGCCACAGTACACGGTAATTAGGGGTAAGAGACAATTAGCAAACGCCTACTTTCATGTCAGTGAGACAGAAGAGAAAGGATGCAACGACTGTTTACTGCAGCTCAGAGACAGATTCACAATGCAAAATATATAAAGTGTAAACCGGATAAAAACAGCACACTCAGTTGAACAAGCAAAATGCTATGCAATCATGGTACATTGTGTCCTCTGAAGTTATCCATCAACATCTCGCTGCTACTTGCTAATCACTTCATTGTATTGACTGTGCATCTGAGCTCCTTATCTACATCGCTGTACCACCTGGAACAAGAGGATAGTCGAGGACAGAGAACAGCAGCACTTTGATCCACCACAAGACTAAAAGAAACATACAGACTGTGTGCCCTTCAGCTGAATTATTTAACTCTGACAGTAAATGAATAATAAATACGAGCCAGAAAAGCGAACAAAGTTAGGGCACATGAAGAAGATTAAAGCTAATGTTTCATTTGTAAGAATAATTCAGATGGGAAGGAAAGAGCATGCATCTCCTCAGCCTAATCGCTTCTGACAGCAAAGCCAGCGATAAAGACCAGAGCAGGAGGTGAAACAGGGAGCCAAATAATGACAAAGAGGAGGATAGAAAACATGGAGGTAAAATTTGACAAAAAACATCGTTCACACTCAGCCTGAGTGTGAAGTGTAACCCCTGTTTGACTGACGAGGTTAAAGGTTTTAATGTTAGGTTTCAGTTTCAGTTCACAGTTTGGACCAGTTATCAGAATTCGAGGGAACGCTCATGGAGCCCACACAAAATCTAGTTTCCAAAACTATACATTTTCAATCAACAACAGAACAGTATAACAATATTTCTCAACAGAGTATGAAAAATAACAAAAATGTGCGCTAAATAAAATAAAACAAAAAATTGTGACTGTTGTGTTGAGTCGTTCTTTCTTTTTGTTATGAGCTCAGTTTATTTTTATATTGTTGGGGCCCTTAAATCTTTGTGTGTCTCACTGTCTTACCACATCGCAGGTTTGGGAGGTAAGTTAAGTTGTCCTCTCTTCTTCTGGTTTCGGCACACTGTGTGTTTTTTTCCCTCTAGCGTCAACTGCTGGTGTCACTGATGTCCTCTCTTCAACATCAAGTCTCACCGAATCTCAATCCTCAAAACAACCTGACCTATACAAAAGGCCACATTCATCTGTTTCAGTCAAATTAAATTGCTACAGGCCATACTCTCTTAGTTAAAATACGTAATAACTTACATACGTTAGGTTTTAAAAAACAACTATTTATTAGCTGACTACACAGTAACGGAGAACAAAATGGAGAGAGCGAAACTTGGACTCAATGTACCGTACAGGGACAAGCTTAACAATGAAGAAAGAGAGCGTTACCTTAGCAAAATTGCTGACATTGCTGGAGTCAACCCACATGAACATATTGTATTGTCAGAAGATGCTACCACCACTTAACCAAGAGCATTTGATGCAGTGTCTCAACAAGGGAACATGCTATTTAACATTTAATTCCTTTTATAATGAAAAGTCCAGCAATGTCCACAATTTTGCTAAGGTAATGCTCTCTTTCTTCATTGTTAAACTTGTCCCTGTGCGGTATGCTGAGTCCAAGTTTTGCTCTCTCCATTCCGTTCTCCGCTACTGTGTATTCAGCTAATAAATACTTTGTTTTTAAAACCTAACATCATCCCAATTTCATTCAATCCAGTGTTATGTCAGCAAAATGACCACGCTGACACCTTACGCACCACACCCCCGTGCTGACGTCGGCGATGCTCCACTTTACATAAAAATGTAAATAAACTTACAACAAATATTTTATTCCCATTTTTCCTTTTAAGTCTCACTTTATCAGTGCAAATACTCAAATAACTGAATATAAGCTTTTTAAGGATCAATTTCTTTGGATCAATTGATGAAATAAGGTGCAGCTCTCTTTTTCTCCTTTTCACACACAACGCGCACACACCTGCATGACGCGCGCACACACGATAGTCACGGTCAGCGAAGTTTACACACACCCACACGCACAATAGCTTGGCAGTTTCTCTGAAATACCCAACCATATGAGCAGTTACCTCATTCATTAGCTCTATTGTTAGCTAAATTCATTAATTTCAAATTGGCTGCTACCCCCAACGGCTAACGCACGAGGCGTCAATTAGCGGCTAAATTAGTTAGGCGGCTAACGCGGCCCTTACTCGCCGCTTTTTTTCCTCAAAAATGAATAATAAACTCACCGCCGAGCAGGTAGCATCCACCGGGAATCTGTGGAGTCAGCTTGCGGTGAATTCCGGCTCTTTCTCTGTTTTACAACCACTTCTGGATATTTTCTCGGGTAGAGCGCTCCTCACGCGACCGGATGGTGTGGTCTTTCCTCTCATTCACCTCCTTCCCAGAGTACTGTGCGCACCTGAATCGCGGCTAGTTGGCAACGTCATGACGCACTCCTCTCTCGCTCTCTCTCCATCGCTGTACGGGCAGTTAACCCAATAAATGCCAGCTATTACTCTCGCATATTCACACAGGCAAAATAACAGACTTTCACTCTTTATTCTTAAAGGTGGGGTAGGCAGGAATCCGTTAAAGAAGCATCTTCTTTTGTGGAAAAAAGCTTTTAAAATCAGTCAATAGCTATAGGAGGTTTTCACTCGACGTCACTTCCGTGTTACGCGGCACGCGCGCAATACAGATGGAGGGCAGGAAGTGAGTTGCTGCTATAGAGACCAGCAACATGCCGATGTTTTGCTCCCTTTACGGCTGCTCGTAACAGCTTTTATCTAGTGCCCAAAGAAGTGTTCCACAAAGGGGAAAGATTTAAGAAGCTGATTGAAAAACGCCGGAAAAATTGCCTTTTTGATCTCCATTTCAGAGCTTGATAACGAGCTGATCATTTGAGTCAGGTGTGTTGGAGCAGGGAAACATCCAAAACATGGATCCAAAGGACTGGATTTGAGAACCACTGGCCTACGGTCTAGAGGAGCTGCGTCGGATAATGTCCGTGTGCAGTGACCACTCTGTCAAAGGTAAATACTCATTTTTAGCCCATAGTTGAATTCTTTAATTTTGATGTTGAGTCGTGTCAAAAATGGGGTCCTAGTGTAACAGAAGTGTTCCTTGTCAAAAGGGAACTGCTGCATGTTGTAGCACCACTGAACTGTTAACCTCAGGACCTGGAGTTTGCCACTTAATCCTAGTTGGTTGTGAAGCTGGTTGTAGAAGTCCTGCAAACATTGTGTTAGCTGATAGTCCGTTGGCATCTGCAGTAGTATCCATGCTTTTTACTTTCACGTTGACTGGGCCCAATTAGTAATCATAGAAAGTATTTTTCTGCGCTATATCTGAATTTAATTGGAACAATATGAGCGAGCAGGAGTGTTTGTTTGTGGGCGGGGTTTGCTGGAGCAGAGAGGGAGGGGAGAGGAGGAGCTGAGAGGAAAACTGGTTGGGAGGGGTAGTTTTCTCCCAAAAAGATTTCTCCGAAAAACTGACACTTCCTCAGATCCTGCCTACCCACCTTAAACTTCTTCACAGCTTATGAACCCTGGGCTACAGAGGGTTTGATTATAACTAAAATGAAGAATCAAAGATTCATTTCAACGACTGAATAAAGTAAGGATGAATGATTGATGAGTAGTCGGACAGTTTTCATTCATGCACCTCTTAAGGCTCACCTCAGGATCAGGCCTTAACTGCTCTTAAACGACTTGCCCTCAGTCCCTTTCACACTGCATGTTCAAGGTGGTACTGTCGCACCTCTGCTGTAAATTACCCTCAATTCAAATGTCACGGAGGCGTGCAGGGTCAGTGAAGTTGTTCTGTTGCAGAGCTGACATTGGAAGTTGTGACAGAATTGTGAAAAAGGTAAAATGGCATCACTGTAAATGTCAGAGCTGGCACAGTGTACGTGTGTCTAGGTGTTTGTGCATGTGAAGGTTATTCACGTACTGTGGCTCTTACACTTTAGTATGGCCATAAAGAAGTGTCAAGTCACAGGTGTGGGGAGAGTGAACCTAAAATGTTATATGCACATGACCAATTAGAAATGTGACACATAGCTCCACATACTCACTGCTGGAAGTCATACAAGCGCTACAAGCTACAGTGGTGGATTCAGACCGTTCCAGGGGCAGTTCTTACTGATCTACCATGAGTGTGAATCACTATAGCCATTCCTGTCTCAAGTATATCAGATTCTTCAGTACTACAATTACAATTCCATATAAACACAAACATGCATGTGAAATTAAACAACTGAGGCCAGGCATTTTGTGACATCTTCATATAAGTTCCATAAACACAGCACCACCTATTGGCAAGAGGAAGTAGCTATGTCCATTGGACCACTCCCAAATCATATCTTCTGCCACGGTAGTGCTGTATATAGTGTCAGAGAGTATTTCAAATTACTTATAGGGTCATCAAACTTTGTACTCAGGAGTCCAATAGAGACATGGACTTAGTAGTACAATTGCCCTTGCCTACAGTTTTTGAAAATTTGTAAAAATGATCATGTTTTAGCCAGAGAGATGTGTTTTAGATGAGTCGCGCACCTTGGTTAGACCTGCAAGGACCTGCGAAATAAAACAAACAGCAAATCCAAAAATTTGAGTTTTTGGTAATATGCAATTCATAATATGCAATATACCCTACTTTTGGTTTACAGAAATAAGACAATTAGTGATGTCAAATATTCATTGACTTCTAGGGGAAGAAAAGCCACAGGGTAGGGCCAAAGCAGTGCTTCATAGTTTGAACTCTTGAAAAATCTTCTTGTCCTGCCACTTTCTTCAATCACATTGTGTCAGTTTCTTTAACTCCACACAATCAAAAGGCACTTAAAGAAAGAAGTTGTCTTAAGCCTGGGCAGAAAACTCATGAGGGATAGCCCTGGTGGCTTGTTAGACTGATGTCTCACTGCATATCAGGAAGCTACTCAGACCCTCACTCAAAGAAAACTTTGCATTTAAAATTACAATCATCTAAGACATCTTATTGCAATCACTGCATTTGGCCAAAGTCCCAAAAGCCTAAAAGAGGCAAGAAGCCCTTTGCTAGAACAGTTGTAGCTCAATATTTTGTTGTTGATTCATGTATTAACATATCTTCTTACTCTTACTCAAAAACCAACAGTTTTCAAGCACACCCAAAATCACTTCAATTTGAGCTTGGCAAAAAAAAGTGCAAAGAAGTCCAAGGGTCTGCTCAAAAATGTTCAAAATTAATTCTTTGAAGTGTAATTTTCCTCGTAGTTTGTATTTTCTTTATAATGGGTTTTGATTTTGCATTTGTCAGAGTTTATTGTTTTTTGTTTTTTATTTTAATTTTTTATCAATTTTTGAGACACATTTAAGCATGAAATTGTGTGGCAGAAAAGCAATTTTGGCAAAGGGGTGTGCATACAGAAATGACTGAGGAGTTGTGCTGACTTGGATGATTCAGCCCAATCTCAGAGCTGCTGCTGCTGCAGTCAAGACTGAGAGGGGCCTGATAGATCCTGTTAGTCTGCTCAACAGCAGGAGGTGATAAATGATGGAAATAAATAAAACGCACTGGAGCAGAATGTGGAGGCAGAGACAGAGTCTATGTTTTTTCCTGGTTTATGATGACATGTTTTTCTCCTACCCTGACCAGCATGGGAGAGAAAAACATTGGAATCCTTCACGCTGTGTCACGGCCTAGAAACCAACATTATTTGATTCACTTTTGGATGTGCAGGGGTTTTACTGTTTATAACTAATTAAAATAACAGAGACTGTCAAATCTGCATGTGTTCATTATATTTTAATGAGACAAGCGAGATGAAGTCCATGGTTTAAAGGTCACAGTCAGCTATTCTTCAAGTGGCTGCACATTTTTGGCAGCTGTGTACAAAAAGGGTAGTTGAGTATTTATGAAGTTAGGTTGAATGATTAAGTCACTAGTAGATGTAAGCACAGCCTCTTAATTGAGAAACTGCAGGGAAAACCGACACGTGAGCAAGGCTATACAGTTTTCTGCAGTCAGGTTTAAGAGTGCTAAATGAAGTTAAAGTTTATCCATCCAAAATACTTAATTTAAAGACCCGCTTCTAGCCAGCAACACACAGTTTCAGTACAGCAGAGGACATGAAGAAAGCAGCCAGTTATGAGCTCTTGGTATATATTTTGATTTCCAAAGATATATTGTTGTTGCCAAGTCCCACTCATGATGGTAAGTAGTTTTCTTGGTTCATGCGCTCGCAGCTCACACTCCTGTAAAGTCTGATATTTAGAGGAATATCCCAGTTGCAACTGACAACAGTGTAGAAACCTGGACTTGTTTAGTTGCAGGAAATGTGTAAAAGTTTTAATACGGCCAAATCATGCACATTGTCCTTTGTCTGTAAACTCAGGTTTATAAAGTTGTCTGTTTGTGTCTACAGTACACAGTATGTCATCAGCGCTATCAGAATCACTCATTTAGTTTGGTTGTAATTTTGACCCTTTGAAGCCCGCTGACCTAAACAGCTGATCATTGCACTACAGGTGAAAGAGCATGTCTGTGTTACATCTGCATATACTGCAAAAGTAAATGGGCTTTCTGACAGCAAAGTAAAGTGCTGGAAGTGGGACGTTTACTTACACCAAGGTAAGCGCATGGGTTAAAGTCTTCTGGGTTACATTGCATGGCAGATTTGGCCCCACCTGCACAAAACTGTAACCTAGCTTGTGTTTGGGATCTCTCTGAAATTTCTCATTAAAGGGGCAGAGCTTACCAGCATCCACCGTGGACACTTAACTCATTTAACCCCTCCCTCTCAGTGACCTCAGCCTCCCTCGGTTGTCTGTTGCTGAGAAAAAGCTCTAAATTGTGATCATCTGTGTACACCTCAGGTGTTAGTTTGCAATGTGTGAGGTCCTCAGGTAAAACCAAGTCACATGTACAACTATTACAATTCTGAGCAAGAATAAAACTGAGAAACATTTCAAAATTGTTGTTTCTTGACATGCAACAAGAAGAAACATGTTTTTGAATGAAAATGGTTACAGTTTATTAAAGTTCACAAACCACAGAAACTTAGTTATTTTGAGGAGAAGATCAGGTTTACGCAGAAAAAAAAAATCAAAACATGTTGTGTGGTAACATGACTAATGTTCGAAAGCTATGTGGCAAACCATTGCACAACAAACACTCCTACATTACATGTCTAATGTAACCCACACCTCTTATGTTACTTGTAAGCAAACAAAACTGTTATGCAACTTTGAAAGAAGTCAATGTCTCAGAAGAACTGAGACTATCAGCTAACACAGAAATCAGACCTCTTGGATTAAGTGTCACACATGACCATAGCGTCACCCGTATCTTCACGAGAGAACTGTGCTCTGAAAAGTCTGCTTGTTTTGCAGCTCGGGTTTAAAGATTGTGCATGGCGCTGACCACCGTGATAGTATAAACAGTATAAACAAGGCTCACAGGGTAGCATTGATAATGTCCTTGTCATCTAGCATAACCAGATTGGCCTTGTACTGAGAGCAGTTTCATGAGTCACTTAAATGCTGCTGTTTTCAAGGCAGGATATTAACATCTGCTCCCTCGCAATGTGTAACAACCAAAGGTAAAAAAGTGGGACAAAGTCGTCCTGAGGTTGTTACAGAGTCACCAGCCTGGAACAGCCCTGTGTGTATGTGCATGCCTGACTGTGTGTGTATTTAAAGCTCTCGCTGTGTCCCTCGTGTTGTCACAATGATGTAATGCAACATTAAATATCTAGATGAATCTACAATTAATCCAGTTTTACAATAGTTCTCTCATGTGATCCTAAAATAGTCCAGTTTTGTCACATGAAAAAGATCGATTCACTGTTCTCTACGAATCAGCATTCATCGTCCAAAGACTGATGTTCTGCTGACAGTCGACCACTAGTTCTGAACTTATGGATGTCAGTTTTTCTTATGAAGCCGCCAATAGGATTAACAGACCGTGTAATAGGATATAGACCGGGTTTCTGCTTATGTGGGGTGCAGTCCTTTTCTGCCTTAACAAAGCAATGATGGGCCTGTTCACCTGATCACACCTCATTTGGACTCACACAGCCACGGCCACAAACATAGGTGCGAGCTTATCTGCCATTTACACAACAATTGAGGCATAAAAATGATAACTGAATAGTGTGGGGGAAAAAAGTCATACTTGACTTTACTTTAAAATGACACATTTCTTCAAGATGGTTCATCCTTTGTTCATTTAAAATATGCATATAATCCTGGTAACTGTACAGCAGACGTTTCATGCAACTTCCCGAGTTATTGGAGATTTAAATCGAGTGTTTACATCAAAGAAGTTTGCACTTCTGTTAATGATTGGTCGGAAAAAAAAATATCTGTAATATTGTGGTTTATGTGGATGCTTATGTTTGCAGCCATGTTTAGTCTCCCTGAGTGGAGTGAACGCAGTGCTGCCAGAGAAGCTTTAGATCAAAATCACCACAGATAATATTCTAACTTATGCGCAGTGATTGGGAAGCTATTTAGTTGGGCATTAATTATGTAAATCAATTGTGAAATGGCAGTGAATTAGTTTTTAATAGCCACATTTCCTCAGGGGAGCCTCTGAGTGTGGACTTTATATTTCTGGCTTTGGCTCAAACCGCCCACCACTTTGGCTTCTGCATCCACAAATGAGTTTGTGTTAATGAGGTCTTGAGGAGATGTTGATTATAATAACTTGCACAAGACTGTGTGTGTTGGGGACATCAATCTGATGAATGTAATCACGAGGAGGAGCGCCAGTGAATCAGCGTTTCTCGCCATGACAGGAAAGGACACTGAAGATGACACGAAGGGTGGTCTGCAGGGTGTGATTTGGAAAGAGGTGACGAGACTTCAGCCACTGAGGGACAACTACTGCAGAGAAGTTATGCAAACACAGTTGTTGTTTGAAACTTTTGAAAAGCACCAATTTGGCTTGCATGAAATGATTGAGCACAGAGGGAAGTAAACCATCTGATCGAGCGGAGGAAAAAATAGAAATCTGACACTGACGGGTCCCGCTGAGTGTCTGCACACTGAATGCTTTCAACGTCCACGGGATCCTCAAGCATGCATTATACAAGTGCATCTGCAAAAAAAAAAAAAAAAAAACTTTTTAAAAAGGACAGATAAAACCAACTCCATGGCTTCCACTGGTGCAGAAGTCAGTGGTCTTTGTAAAGGAGCAGGAGTGTGATGTATTTTGTATTGACTTCAAACATTTTTGCAGTGAGCCTTAAAAAACTCCTGAGATGTCAGTCACATCAGAGGGAAAGGTGGAAAAACATTTGAGAGTCAGGAGGGAAGTCAGAGCTCCATGGAGACAGGAATAAAGGAATAAAAGTGCTTCTCACTGACATAACAGCTTCAATCTGTGCGGAGAGATGTAGGGCAGGAGAAATGTGTGTGTGTGCAGAAAACAAACAAGTAAAAAATCTATTCCATTACTTTGAAAAACTATCTGTCTCAAGGCCGCTGAAAATACTCAGCAAGCTGGGAAAACAAAGCTGGGAAGAGATACCTCTGTGAACAAACAACCTCATGAGACCCTACAACTATAACACTTTTAGATGATTAACCATCACTCTTTTATCTTTAAGTATGAATTATTTAACCATTACAAAGAAAGGGGACTTTGAGAAAAACGTTTCACAAGAAAAGTCGGTCATTTGTGCTCCTCTGACATTAAGCTAAATGTCTGAATGTTATTTTTCTCTTTCAAACAAGGTTGTGTTATTTTGTTAGTGGTGGCTGCTGGCACTTGAAACATGCCTACTTATAAAAGTAAGCAATAAAAGCACAAACTGTTGTCTTGGAAATGATTTGTGTTCAAAATGGTATTTTCATTTCTTTTTCATTAGATCTCACAGTATGAGCTGCAGCTGGGAAACCTCTCACATTTGTCTCATGTGTTTATAACCGTATTCTTTCAGCAGCCATCTTCCAGGCACTCAAAAGTGGGCAGCTAAAATGTTATCGCGTCATGCTGCTTTGCCCTGGGCTGTTGGTTTCCGTCCAAAATCTAATAAAATGCCATCATGTTATTGATCAAAAACTACAAAGACAATAGACACTGTAAATTCAGAGAGACGTGACGCCTTTTTGAAATGAAAGAACATATTAAATGGCTCTTATAGCTAATGTTAACAATCAGCCTCTTCAATGATAAACTTTAACACTGTAGAGTCATAGAGTCATGTAGCTGACAAGGTTTGTTTATCCTTTATATTGTCATCTAAATTGTTCACCCACAGAAGGACTCACTGGGTGTATTTTTTAGCTAAAAGACAAGATGAGAGAAAGACTGCCTTATAACTGTCAAGATTGAGTTTTATGACCACTTCACACCAAATGACAGATTGTAGGAGCACACCTCAACTCGTGGAAGTATGTCTGTGATCTTCAGGCATCTCTGTATGACATGACTAATGTGGAAATCACTACAGAGGCTCAAAATCACACCCAAAGCCTTTGTCTGTGAACTTAAATCCCTGCGTCCACGAATTAGAGCTGTATTGTGCAAAGAGGAAACCATGTATAAACCTTACCAAAAAAACACTGGCAACTTTTTTTGGCCCTTATAGATGGAGTAAAATGAAAATGTCCTGTAGTCTAACCAATCAAGATTTCATATTCTTTTTTGAAGTCATGGACGCTGCATCCTCCACTCTACAGAGGAGACGGACCAGAGTTCAAAAGCTAAATATATCTGATGTTATGAGGATGCGTAAGTGCTTGAGACATGGGGAGCCTCTGCATTTGAGAAAGCACCATTAACGTTGAAAGCCAATTGCTGCCATCCACATAATAACTGCTAATGACAACCTTTCATAATACAGCAAAAAGACTCCAAACAGCATTTTGCATGCATTTCAACAGCATGGCTCCAGTGGGATGAGAGTTAAGGTGTTCGACTGGCCTGCCTGCAGTCCAAACTCGTGACATTTTAAAAACATTTGGTGCCTCGTGGCAGAACAATTACAACACAGAAGACACTAAAATAAGATTAACAAAAATGTGCAATTTTCATTTTAAAAACTATTTTTCCAGCTTCAGTATTTAATCTGATAAAGTTTAATCTAATTCATCAAAATTTTTCTCAGCATCCCTACTATTATGAAATTGGGGTCATAAACCTGAGTAGATCTGGCACTTAAAAATTTGCAAACTGCTTTAGATTTTGGTCCACGTCCACAGATCTGCATGGTTAGATGCAAGAAAAGGTTTTGCTAAAAAAAAAACTGACAGCAGAGTTGACCTTTGGTTACAGCTCAGACAGTCATCTCCTGCTTAAGGCTGCATTAAGACTTCAATAGCAGGAAGCTCTGGGGACAGCTAGTTTGTCATGTGCTACAGCCAGGTACTTCAGACATGACGACTGACACAGCAAGCCTCCTTGTTGCAGGCACAAAATTAACTTACGCTGTAATACATTTTTATCTTCACTGAGGCACATAAAGTTAGTTTCCATGTACTGTCATGCTCTTATGAACTGATAGATTACAATATCAGTACAATGCTACAAATTGATTTTAGACTGGAAGTCTTTCTCCAAGAACCCATTACAATAATTTACTTAGTGTTGGCGGTTTGAATTTACTGGAAAGTCCAGCATCAATTATGAGGCATTTTTTAGATTAGCTCCTGTGTCCTTCTGGCAGAGCTTTACAAAACTGGCCTGCCTCCAGAACTGTGGGAGCAACACAAAACCAGACACCAGCATGAAAACAAAAGCGCTTCTGGATGTATGCCTCCACTGAGAGGAGAAACCTTGAGGGTGGGGGGCTGTTTAACTGTGTTCTCTAATACAATGATAATCTCTGAATTTTGTATATGTTCTGGTTTAAATTTGTGACCCTAACTGTAAAGCAAAGCTCACATACACATACACAAACATGTATGTTATACATGACTGCCTAAGAACTGCCTCACTGTGATAAATTATTCATCGATGTTTAACTGCGTGCCTGAAAGGTTAGCAAGTTAATCTGGAGTGTGCCGCTCCGAATCTCTTTAACAGATTATATCTTGAATTCATCTGACATCCCTGCCCGCCATAATGAAGTTGCTTTTTGCGGGCGCAGAATTGGGCCACAGATCTGCAGCTCTCTGTGATTACGGTTTAATTCTAGCTGACCTTGGAGCAGCACTTCAGTCATGTGAAACATAAGAGATTAGAAAAGTTTGAATTCCTGACTTCATCTCGCTGCAGTCTTTTCACCCTTTATGTTTGCTGTTTGGACAATATTTATCTCTTTTCTATTTTCTGCATGTTTTTTGTAGCCTGCAATGACCTTGAGTGTATCTTTTACAGATCAAACAAAAAAAAACCCACCTCAGGACTGAAACATTCACACATTTCCCACTCCTCAGACAGACAGTTGAGCTCCTCAGGCGAGTTCTGAGAGATGTTCTGCAGTGGCAGTGAGGAGGACTGATCATGATACGCAACGATGAATGTCTCCATAGCTGAACACAGTGAGATCATCACAATGACAGCCGGAGAGAGACAGGAGCGCTCCCACTTTGACCTCTGAGCTGTGTGGATTTTAACAGCTTAAATTAAAGAGAAAAAAACATAAAACATTAAAAAGACTAAAACAGATGTGACAAGCTAAAAGCATGCTCAGTCAACAGCAGTGTTTCAGCTGCACCATCCTCTGTCCTCAACTCCCAGATTCATATTCTCCTTTCTGATAATCTGTCTGTGAGAGCAGGGATTATATGACTCAGCAGTTTGAGAGAAGCTGGTTCAGGGTTCATCAGCTATAATTTTTAAGCAGGTGACAGCTGCTAGAGCGACAACAAATGTAGACTTCTATAGACTAAAACAAGAGTCATAGTCAAGACAGTCATGCATTTTTTGACAGAGATTTATTATACTTATTTTCACTTGTCACAATGCCAGTCTGGAGCACAAACAAAGCACTTTTTCATGATTTACAGCTTTCAAAAGTCCTTATGAGGCGTAAACTTGCATCTGTGAAAACTCTCATTTCAGTACTTTTTAAGCTGGGAGCTTACCAGAACACAGAAATACAACCAAAGTACTTAATGAGTCATTCTTACAGTATAGATGACAAGCTGTGGTCAAACATGGAAACTTGGGCCCAATAGCCCACGATGACGTCATACTCACAGCTGTGGAGGGTGCTTCAATTGAAAGAGAAGGGTACAGACAATACAGGCGGGGTATAGGACACCCTCCTCACTCCACCAGAAAATGGATGGACTCATCACCATAGCAACACAAAGACATGTCCTGTGCATGGCAGTGTTTCATTTCTCAGTAAAACAGGCATCATGTACAGTTCTGGGCTTCATCAGCGGCCTTGTTTTTTTCATTGTTCCAGTGAAATCATAAATGTAGCAACCTTCAGAGTGACAGGAGCTAAATTATACTTTTAATTGTAAGTGATTCAACACGTCTTTGAACCCCCTTACTATCTGACAGACATGTGCCTGCACAATCAAATCAAATATCAGCACAGAGTAGGTCTTTTGTAATTTTTTGTCAGTGAGACAAAGGTGTGAGGAACATACTGGACACATGCGGAACTTAGCATTTGTATGTTGTTTCCCCATCCTCCGTTTTTGCAGGCGCACAATCTGCAAATCCCATTGTAGGTGTGCATCGGTGTAGACCTCCTATTTAAGGGCCAAACCGTCATGGGAATGTGCAGAGGGCGATTTCGTAGGGGTTGGATTAAGCCTTGTATGACCCAGAGTTAGATGTGTAAACAGCGAGCTCACATCCATGGACTGAGAAAATGACTTCTAGCTGCGACTTAGTAAAAACTGTATGTCAGGATCTCTGACTATACTAGTGGCTCACACACAGAAGCAGTCTGCACCACTCATCAAGAAGGGTTTTACTGACTTTCTACAAGATTTAGGTGTTCAATAAGAAAACCAGAAAGTTATCATCAAAGTAAGTCCTTAGATCTTATTATTTTTAACTGCTTAATGACCAAGCAGCAACCTCTGGCCCTCAAAGCTGACGAACAAGTGCTAAAAACTGACATGTATCTTTCACAATCCCACTTAGAAAACCTGACTCTCCTTTTAATTTGAAGGGACATGTTTTTTTTATGCCAACACTGATTTTCAAAGATAAAATCAAATACCCTTTAAAACAAATACTCTTAATAACCTAACTTCAGGTACAGCTGCAACAAGAACTAGACTTTCTGCAAATTTTGGGGGGACTTATGCTTGACTGTCTTGAAAATCAGAGTGTAACTGGAATGTAAGGCTAATCTGTGCTAAGATATACAATCTAAAGAGCCTCCTTTATTCTGACAACAGATCCTTAAAGCCTGTGTGGATCTGTATCTATGTAAAAGAAAAAGGCCTGGACATTGTTATTTTAGCCCAGACCATCATTTGTCCTCCCATTCTTGAGAACTATTGATGCAGAAGACAACAAAACAGAGACTGTTTTCTTCGTGTATGGAACCATCACAGAACCGTTAAAGGTGTAATGAAAAACAATTGTGTGTGTGTGGCGATACACAGCTATATGATGATGTTTGTGATAGAGAGAGGCCTCTCAAATGCTAATTACATTCACAGTACATTGTGTGTATGAAGCTGCAGTAATTACATCTCTGGGCCAGCCCAGCAGTGGCTGCTTCTGTGAGGTTCCTGCTGAAGAGCAGAGGCTCATACACTTAGAGATTACCTCTAATAAGACTCCACTCAACAGAACCTATTTTATTCATAGCCTGTGATTAGAATAAGAGAGGGACAGACAACAAATGTGAGGAGAGGGGAGCGCAGAGTGAACGCTTTGATTGGAAGCTTGACCTAGTTACAGAAACTCTGTCCAAAGATAAATAATAATAAATGAATGAAAAAACATGAGGAGGCTTAAAAAGACATGCATATAGTAAGTGGAAAAGGCCAATGAACTGGTTTAATAACTACTGACAGATTTCCCTGGATACAGGATTATTGCATTTATTCTCCTGACTTGGGTTTGGTTTCACTAAGAAGACACAGTTTATACAGTTTCAGTCAGTAAAGAAGTATAGAACAATCAAAAATCAGGGTAAAAATAATTCACTGAAGAAACTACATTTAAAAATAAATGTGCTTTTGACTGTATTTAGTGTGGTGTGTGCTTGATAGGGATATCTTTCTATTGTATGTCAGCTTATCCACGCTCTACAGTCAAACTTAAGAGCGAACATCTTACAACTGTAATTGAAACAGTAACAGCTGTATCCATGCCAACGTTAATAACCACAGCCCAATCTTTTTCAGTCAGCCTCCATCTTTCTATAGCTTTCACTGAAACCTCTGCCACACAAGCACCATCTAAGTCTTGGGTTTTATGTTTGGAGCACAGAGAAACGCTTTTTCCACTCGTCTATAAAATGGACGGTAATTGTCACATAGTCACTCAGTGGTCTATGAAGTCAATCTATCCAGTGTGGGGGAAACTCTCTGCAGATTGTATCGTATCCTTCACCTTTTCTTTCATCTCAGTATCATGAGCTGAAATAAGTTTTTCTATCTTTTTATTGGCATCGACAGCAGTCAGGTGTCTCTTGACTTCTCTTCACTGCTGATCAAATATCCAGCTTTCTGCTTTTATAACGCAGCTGTAATGGTGCCGGAATGAGTTTTGAAGTGAGACATCCAGCTGGATGACATAGTAGGCCCCCTTCTATAATAGCATTCCGTGATGGCATTGCTATGAGAGAGTGCTCAACCGAGCATTGTTCCCCAAGGTCCACATTAAGGTCCGATTGTGATATGAACATGCTGCTCTTTCAATTGAGTTTTAAAAAGACTTTCATGCAGTTGCTCATTTGTTTCTGATGTAGACATTCAGTTATTTCTATTATTTAGAAAGAAGTCTGAATTTCATATTATGATTTAATACCCACAACCTTGGCATGTTCACAGATCCAAAGCTTATTACAAGTTAAAACTTTGCTGCAATAAAAAAAAAGTAAGACATAGTTTCAGCCATAGTCATTTAAGATTAGTAAGTATAATCAATGAAAAGTAACACTTGAAATAAGCATTAATCAGGAAAGTAAATATTTATGGCCCTTTTTAAAGTATAATTACCTTATTAATTTGCTTTTCTTTGTTAAAACAGACTCTGGGTGGAAAGCTGATACCAGCTTTATGAATTCACTAAAAGCAGCTGTATTGTAGAGTCAGTAAAACAGTTATGAACCTGGATCTTCCAAAAAGCCTGGGTTAAATGAAAGCATACCCCTACATTTAGGTAGCACTAGTTTGACAACACTGTTGACAGAAAGCGGGGATCAAATTAAACTGAAGCCTAATCAGGCAGGTTAAAGGCTTACTCTGTGCTTTTCTTGCTTATTGTAGAGAAACACAACTAAGTCTGTATAGAAATATGCATCACTTCAGAGTTTTTTTTGACTGTCACATCTTGAATTAGCATTAGGCCTAAATAATTACATGACAAGACCGCCAGACATTCCCAGCAGACCCTCACAATGCATTTGGGTCTGCCAGGTCTGCCTCTCTCCGCCTCTCTCTTCACCTGAGTGTCCAAGATATGTGGCCGCAGGCCAGACGGCACAACCACGAAATCAATTATCGAACTGTGGCCCTTATGCCCTATCATGGTGTTTGTTATGGACAATCTGTGACAAGCACAGAAATCCAATAAGAAAGCACCACTTGGGTTCAGATCAGGGGGACTGTTCCTCCCAACCACACCCCTCCAAGTCTCACCGCCACATCCAACATGGGCGTTGAAGTCCTCCAGCAAAACAAGGGAGTCCCCCAAAGGAACACTCTCCAGCATCCTCCCTCAAAGGACCACTAAAAGCACATGAATTTTTTTTTAGTTTATTTGGGATCTTTGTAAATCAGGCCCAAAGTGCAGTATTTAGATCTTAGTCTGGTTCTTGCAGAGCTGCAGAATATAGCCCATTTCCATAAAACCAACAGTCTACATCAGGATTTACAAACCTAACAGTGTTTATTCTCATACAGGGCATCAATATGTCGCCAAGAGTTGTATTTGAGACTTTGTAACAGCTTTTAAAAAAATGAAATGAAATGTTTGCATATTCAACTAGAGAAGGATTAAAATGATTGTCTGATTAACTCTCATGTCCAATCATAACTTTGGCTTTTTAACATGTTGTACCACCGTTCCCCAATAAAAGAAGTCATGATTTATAGGTTTGCCTTACTGGCTGTAAGATTTAGGTCCTCAATAGCCATTAAGTAACTTGATTTTCATATTTTATTGGCAAAGACTCTCGAGCTTCCATTTTCAGCTAGTCCATTCAGAATGAATATTTAATTCAGCTGTTAACTTTGCTTTTAAATACAGAATATGATTGGGAATTACGAACTTTTGAGGCCCTCCACCAGTGGCCACAAGAGGTACTGCAGTATTTCAGATCTTTTTTTTTTTTTTCTTTTAACTCTGAGGTTTCTGTGTGCTCTCAACATAGACACAGAGATAAAGAGGGTTGCTGGCCAACAAAACATTTTTCATCCTACTGGCATTGTAGTGCTTTTGACCTGCTTATAAATTGGATTTCACTGTTTATCTTAAAGCCATGTAGCCACAACAATGGATCAATGATGATATAACTGCAGCATTATGACTCAGCTGTTCTTGACCAGCTGTGCTTACACTGAAATGTCAATATCAATCATAAGACAGCTGAGTGATGTATAACAACATTTTCCAGGAAAACAACCCCTGACCTAAGCGCTTATGGCTTTTTAAACGTGAAATTAGGAACCTTTATTTTCGCACGCAGCAGCAGCAGCAGCCGTGGCATTTACATCAACACGTGTCTTACGCTTTTAAAAGAAGCACCTCACAGAACATCATGAGTGCGTCAGTGGAGGGGCAGAGCAAAATCATTCCTTAAGTGTGTGTGCATCTCCAGTGCACACACTCAGCTCTTGTGTTGTTAGGAAGAGAGAGAGAGTTCGAAAGGGAGAGAGGGACCTGCTATTTTGGCTCCACCTGAAGGCGATGAGAAATGAGGTCAGGCGCAAACAATGTTGCCGCAGAAATCAGACATTTCAACAAAGTGACATTTGTGTCACTGAGCACCTCGAAATGTCACACAGGGAGCAGACACACAACACAATCAGCTGCTGTTGTCGTCATCTGATGTCGTGTGCATATGAAGCTGTGCGTCTGCTGAGTTGGGATGTGACTTGACTTCGACAAGGCCGTCCTACAGAGCCATTAATAGTCACACGCCTGACATTTCAGTTCATTTGTATCACCTTTACTCTTATTGTTTGGAGTTTTATCATCTTACTTTGCCT
This sequence comes from Xyrichtys novacula, assembly GCA_962446985.1. NCBI lineage: Eukaryota > Metazoa > Chordata > Actinopteri > Labriformes > Labridae > Xyrichtys > Xyrichtys novacula. Next base: position 14,787,231 of record OY660874.1, on the reverse strand, counting down.
GCTTGAAACAATAGTGTTACTCTGTATTACTTCTTGGTGTCAATGTGACAGGAATGGTGGGCTGAAGTTGTAACAGCATCTGTATTGTGTGTACAGCAGTTGTTATTTATACATGCCCCTCACAGTATGAAGTGTTCTCTGACAGATAGAAAGGGGAGGGAGTCTCAGACAGACATAAAAAAAGACACTGCAAGAGTCACGGAGAGATGTTTGTAAGACATCCAAGATGGCAGGTGAAGCAGAGTCAGAGTCTGTGATGATAACAGTGTTTCCCACAGATGATGGTATACTTGTGGTGGTGTGGTGCTGGCCAGAAAGGTTAATTATTCAAGAAATACACAAGTACATGAAATTAGTGAACCACTGTTTTCTCACAATTTAGATGTATTTCAAGTATTTATTTGTACAATATTTCTTCAATCAGCAAGTCTCAGCTCAATTTTTGTTTTTCTGCGAAATTTTATTATATTTAAGTGTTGTTTTCTCTTGTGCCACTTTTTTTATATCTTAATTGTTCATCTGTGGCCTTTCACATCAGTAAAGAATGCATTCATTTGGATATTTTAACCAAATTGTAAACCTCTAACAGTGTCCACATTACCATGGTTACTCGCTGCACTCGCCATGTCCATAGTAGCTGACTGCGATGGCCTCTAATAGCCTGCAACGTCCCTATTATAAATATCAGCCAAGGTCAATCATCACCTCTCTTTCTTTCTGTCTACTCGTATTCCTCCCCTCCTCTGATTTTCTTCACCAACAGTACATTTTACAAAGTCGCCCAGAAAACACAACTCCTGTATCAGGAAGTTTAACTCATAATTCGATTATCTGGTGGGATTTGTGTAAGAGAGGCAGCAAGAGGTCGTGATACTCTTCATAATCCCCAAGGGGTCAGTTGTGCAGCACAATAAAATGAAAACACATCATTCCATACAAGACGATTAAAAAATCTGACAGTCATTCATTTAGGACACCAACAGCAAAAGTGACAGCAAGATTTTTATAATCTATTTGTCCTGTATTTTGGCAGGCTGGACCTGAGGGCGACTGGGGTTTGCAAGGGCTGATTCAGCCTTCTTTAAAATCCTCACCTTGTAAAGCTGAGAAAGCCAGAGACTAATGGAGTGTCGTATAACATCTGCAGCAATGAAAAACAGGTTCATATTGAGCATAAGATATTGCTTTGTAATTGATGTGTGTTAAATGAGACTTGACGGCAGAAAATACATACACTTCTTACACGCATGTGACCATGGTATAAAGCCAGTTGTGTTATAATTAAATGATGAAAAATAGAGTACTTAGGTGGATGTAAACATACTTAAGTGGGTGTTAATATACTTAAGAGGAAGTAAGCATACTTGGGTGGGTAAGTATCCTATATATGTTGGTAACTCTGGGCAGCTTTTGCACAAGAGATCCACCAAGCTGAGCACTGGCCACAAAGCATAATTGTCATTTTTGTTTCAGAGTGACTTTGCTGACTTTTAACTGTATGTTTTCATATCAACTCACCCTGACCTCTTGAGGAGATTTCCTATAGGGGCTGGCAGGATGAAGTCTGAGTAAAGTCAGGGTGGACAATTTGACCATTTATGAGATATTTGCAATTCATGATGTGATAAAATATGTAAGATCCTGCACTGTGACAGGGGTGGTGGTCTGTTTGGTTCACTGCCAAAGTATAAAAACACAGTAACTGCAGTTTTGCTTTAAGCTTACCAACATGTAAATAAGACCAGTGATTTTACAAGAACTTCCCTTTTTTGGGGTACCAAGTTCTCCTTATACTCATCAGGATTAACAGATTGAACAGGGTCAACCTGGACAGGACATCATGGCATGTGGACACACTGGACAGCAAATATTTCCCTTGAAAAAACCACACAGTCTTTAAGAGGAACACAGCTCCTGTGTTAACACCCACACACTTACTGATAGTCTTGATGTTAATGACAATGATATTGATGATGCTGCTACTGATGATGTTATTGATTTCAGTTAGGAGCTTCATGGTTATCATGTCTCAGTGACGTTGTTGCTGTTAGTGTGAATGATGAAGTAGAAGATGGTGGCCCCAGAAGATGGTGCTCGAAGAAACAGGTACCCCCCTTACTGCCAAACATGCTGGATAAGAAAAACAATTGGGCAGCAGCACTTTTTTAACAGCGCTTCTTCCTCATCAGATCACAATCATGACTTTTTAGAAATGATAGTACTTTGTACTTTTTCGTATATAAATCTTGTGGCAATCTATTGTGATTAGAAGTATTTATTTAAAAATGCCTACACAACTACCATTTAACGTCAAATAATACAATATTGATTCTGTTATTTCAATGCAGATGCACTAAGATCTGTCCCAAAAAATAGGTTTTCAGTTTAATTTTGTGTGCTATCAAGATATTTTGCACACCCTCTTCTCCCCAGTGACACCTCTATATGAAGCTAAATGGTCTAATGTCAAGCTTACATATGAATTACCTCACTACCCCTGTTACATGCACATTTACTAACCTCATACAACTAACTGACAGGTACTGATGGAGTTTTGCAACTGTTGACGACCTGAAAGTTCTAGCTTTAATTTCAGCTTCAAGCTCATACTGTAGGAAGAGTATAATGGAAAATATTTATGGATCTGAAATTGTGTCTTGGCATACCGTCAATACAGCTACTGGCCCATTATCATCAGGATCTGCAGTCAACTTACCTTCCAAAAGCAGTCACTCAACAAGAACCCTGCACCAGCAGTCAGTCCCAGTTCAGTCTTCTGCACACCTTTAATCCTTACATGATGATTTAGCTGCCTACCCTGTGACTGATGCCTATTTTTCTTGTCTTCTGGAGACCCTATTTTTCAGCCTGTCTTGCCCCCTACCAAGCCTGCCAACCAGTCAATCCCCCACTAAGCACTCTCTCACTTCACCAGCCATCCCCCTCAATATTCCCTTCAAGCTTTTGGAATAAAATACACATTTTCAATTTGCTATTTGTAACATAACCTAATTTATATTCAAGTGCATAACTTAACTGTTATATCCGTACATATTTTTTAGACTTCAAATTTTGACCCATGACTACATGAATTAGAGACAAACTGTGAAAAAAACATATGCAGAGGTGCAAAAACAGCCACACATAGTAAGGGCACACTTAGAAATAGGCAGTCTAAAAGCAGACACATCTGTCACGTTCAAGAGGAGAGCTATGGTGTGAAAGAGGATTTCTCACCTTTGCTGCATGAAACAGAGGTGAGTGTAAAGTTCGGATGAGTTCCAATTATATTTTACATTCACAAAAAAACCTCTGCCTCCTTGAATGTGTATTTAATCTTTTAAAAAGAATAACAGCAGATGCATGAAATCAAAATAAAGACATAATCAGAAATATCACAGGAGGATTGAAATCGGTGCAAAATCCTTATTCATTCACTGGCTAACAGCACAAAAAATATGTGTCTCTATCACAGAGTTGACTTTTTACTGAGACGGCTTGACCACACTGACCTCATCTTGTCAAACAGTCAAATATTTGGAGGGAAAAGTGTTAAGCCTAAGAACTAATATTAAATAAGAGAGCTTTGATTTTCAGCTCTGAGATGTGGGTAAAGAGATTATTCAGCCAAGTTTGTGAAGGAAATGTTTACTGCTAGTATAAAAAAGGAAGAATGTAAAGGCATAAGAACAAAGATGAGCCTTTGGACACAGTTATAGCAACATTTTTTATGGAGGGAGGTTTCCTTACAGATTCGAAGGAGAGACTTCAGAAAATGGGAAAAATGTGCCTCCCCCTTTAAACAATAAGGAGACCAAACCTCCCATTGACTTTACCAATATTCTGTCACAACAAAAGACTGTTTTAGCTGCCCACTCTCTCATCTCCATTGTCTTTTTTTTCAGAGTACATGAGTAAAAACTTTTAAACGATCAGTCTGATAACATCCAAACTTTTATGAATGGTTTTGGGTTGGCTTGATTAACAGTTTCATGTCAGCACATCATGGGGTTGATGATTTATTTGAACAATCATTCAGTCAGTTACAGGAAAAATAACACAAAGGGATTTGCTTTCAAAATAAAAGCATGACAAAAGTTTCCCTTAGGAGACATCTGCTTCACCCCTGAAGAAGCAGATTCAGGCTGGCTAGGAATGACAAAGGCCAACCTTGAAACCTAATTTAGTAAAAAGTGACTATATATTTATTCTCAACGTGTGCATTTACCAAACATATACAGTTAAAAAGTAATGTATAATTTATGGCTGAGGGATAATAACTTTGTTTTTTAAGCCTCCCATGAGGAGTTTTTAACTGGTCAACAAAATGATGCGTCGTCATGACCATAGATTGTATATACTATGGACAACTTGGTTCCACCTTCTGCCAGTATACGGCTTTGAAGCAAAATCATGACCTATACTGCAGCCTGTCACCAGAGGGTGCTGTTCTTGGAGTGGCTTCACCTATCAAGGAGGCAGATGGCGTCCATTCAGTCTATGCTCATGACCTTCAAAAGTAAAGGAGACCGTCAGTGTAGTTATTTTCAATGTCTTAAACTGCTGATGGGCGTGTTGGTGTCAGTCTCGATCAGACAACTATAGAGTCCAGAAAATTGATGAAGTTTGATTGATACATGGCATGGAAGAAGTCTCTAAACATTTGATTTATCAATATCTGTGACATTTCTATGTCATGGATACGCAAACCTGGTGAGAAATGGCTCTGCACCAACAAAGAACCAATCCAAAGGGAACACTAAATCTTTATTTTGAACTTTAAGTTACAGTGCAATAAACAAAAAAAAAGATCTGTAAATCAGCATAGTCATACAAAATGTGTTTAAACTCCAACAAATTAAAATATGAGTTTATTAAAATGTGGACCATTGATTCCCACCATGTAAATTAGTGACCATATACTGGATGTAGGTCAGACACAGTTTTATTTTGAAGGTGGAGTCGGAACTATAACGCGTATGATTCGTGCTGCTGACAGTGGTTCATTGACCCACTTTGATCAAACAGCAGTCTCGAGCTGGTTTGAATGAGCGGCGCGAGGAGCGCGCGGAGGAGAGCGTGTGGAGACATCCTTGTGTCCAGGACGCGCGCCTTTACTCCACGCGCAGAACACCATGCTGGAACCCAAGTTTTCACCCGCGCAATGAATCCCGTAAACGAGACCAGAGTCGGTAGAAGTGTAGACTTGCATCACCCCCTGTTTGCTGCTGAAACCTACAAACTTCTGGCTCTGACCATCGGCACCATCGGGGTGTTCGGCTTCTGTAACAACGTGGTGGTCATCATCCTCTACTGTAAATTCAAGAGGCTCCGCACACCTACCAATCTGCTCCTGGTCAACATCAGTGTGAGTGATTTACTGGTTTCTCTCATCGGAATAAACTTTACCTTTGCTGCCTGCGTTCAAGGCGGATGGACCTGGAGCCAGGCGACATGCGTGTGGGACGGCTTCAGCAACAGCCTGTTCGGTGAGGACCGTCAAAACTATATTTATCTTTAAACCAGCCTCTATGTATCAAGATGAATCCAGTATTATTCAATATAAACAGAAATGCCAAAATTTAATCAGCCTATTGTTATCCATTATACGTTTTAAATGTTTAAAGTGCAAGTAATTCTTATTGTTAGACGTTAAAAGTGCATATTTGACATTGAACTACTCTGTCTGTTTAATATAGTCAAGCTTACTTGTCTAAAACTTCTAAATAGTGTTATTGCATACACTATATATAAACCTATAGTCAACACTGTTTTCCAGTGTATGAAATGAATATCATATTTCTTCTCCCTGTCCTTACTTATCATATCAGATTTATTTACACTTCTGTAGTAATTACAATCTTTATTTATTAAACCATCATCTCTATCCCAATGATACTTCTTTATACTGTCCCATTGTGCTATAGTTGATTTATTTTTAATTATAAAGATGAAATCGGTTCTTTCATATCGAGTTTTATGTGTAAATGTATGAGACTCTTAAACACCACATTAGTTCTGAAACATTAGAACAATGTCATCCCAGAGTAACACCGGTACCAGTGTCTGCTGTAATAACGCAAAATGCTTATCCACAGCACAGATACTTGCCTTACAAGATGATACTGCACATAAAATAATCCAGCTCTCAGCTGAACATCACTTTGTGCACCCCGCTGCCCTCCTTTCTCTCTCACGAGGAGCTGCTGTTAAATGTAATGACCTTGAATCCTCTCCAGTCACACATCATTTTCTCTTTGTTTAAGTGTCTTTTTTGCAAAGTGAGTTCATTTTGCAGGTACTCACTTTATGCAGACAACAACTTTTCACATTTTACTGTAAGATAATTACCCTTTTTTTTGCTGTTCTAAGAGTGTAAAGCTGCAGCAATGTGTGAATTAACAGCTAGGGTCAGTCGTCAGGTCCCAACCAGCGGGAATTGTAGCTCGGGAGGATGGGGGTGTGATAATAAGCTCATTAGAGTAAAACCCTTGAGGCATTTGCTGCTTTATCAGCAAAGTAAACGCATTATCGTCCTGTGATTGTCTGTCCACATGATCTAAAGAACATGTTTGCCTGCATCACCGTGCCCGGCTTTGCTTCTCTGGTTTTCATTACAGAGACATAAACAGACGGCACAGCCTGAAGTTTCATTATCATTTACAGGATGTTCAAATTTAATTCCAAAGACATGGGAATGTCTGGTTTCTTCACTGACACTGAACAAATAGGATGCTGTTTCTTGGCCCCCTCTCTCTGATGTGCCTGGCAGATGATGGAGATTTCAATTACAGAGGCTGCACATCCTGAGGACTCTCCTACCCCTCCCTTATTACCTCCCTTATTACACAGGGTGCACTTATGGGCTTAGAAAAAGGCCGACTTCAGCTGTGTGGGATTTTCATCATGTCAAATCACACAATTTGGGGTGAATATAGCTGTGTGAATGTTTTTTTTTTACATAAGAAAGTGGTAAAAACTAAACTCAGGGAGACAGTAGATTTGACAGCGCATCATTCTGAAGATTGTAACAAGTTTGTTACGGCTGTGTGTTTGTTTTGCATGTGTTTTTCCCCTTTTGTCTCTCCATAGCTGCCCAGGTGAAATCACTTGAGTGACAATCAGACTCACCTGGTGCTGGGAGTCTAAAAGCCCAGAGCTGCCTGCAGTCTGGAGAGGCATTTGGTGGGGAACTGCTGCCCTGCTGCCTCTCATTTGTGTTGTGGGTGCTTTGTGTTTAGTTTGCAACTTTGTTGTTTTTTCACAATAAATCACGTGTTAAACTTTTGAAGGTGTTTTGGTTAATTTGATGGGTAAAAAGTTGAGGATAGTTGTTAGCCCCATAGGGCCGCCTTCAGGTGGGGCGTAACAAATGGGGGCTCGTCCGGGATCGATCATCCATGAGGTTCTTTGAAGTTGTTTTTTTTCCTTTCGTAACTAGTGATCATAGTTTGGGTTTGTTAGTCTTCTGTTTCTGTCACGATCATTAGTAGTTGCTTTTATTTGTAACTTCTGAGCACCCTGATTATTTAGTCGCCGGGCAGGGAAGAGCTTGCCACTTTTTTATTTTGCCTTTCTTATTTTTGGTGGTAATCCTGAGGAGGGGGCACACTTAGGTGATGCCTCGAGCTCGGCAAGCCACTGAAGACTAGTTAGGTAAGTCAGACATCTTAAGCAGGTAGGGGTTGGGGTGACTCATTTTGCTCTGAAATTGTTTTGTTCTATAGTACTGTTTTTGTTTTTGTGTGTTTCAGAAGACTACCCATTTTTGCTTGGTCACTCTGGGTGATAACAATTAGGATTTTGTGTGCAGTAACTTGTGTTGTGTGACCATTCGTTGGTGGTAACTGCTCTCCACATTTGGTGGGTCACGTGTGAGTTGCATCTTAGGTGTAAGGTGGCAACAGTTGTGTAGTAGTGACTACTGTGTGACCATTTTGTGTAGTGGTTTGCAGTCCACATTTGGTGGGTCACTTGTGTGTTACTGTTTCGTATACCTAATTGTATGTTCCGTTCGTTTGGCTTGTTGCCAGCCTTCTCACAGTAACTTGTGTGTCTTTTGAAGACTTGTGTCCATTTGTGTTGTGGTGGTGGCAGTCACCTTTTGTTGGATCTCTGTGTGCTGTTTGTGAATGACAGCAGTGTTGTAGTTTTACTACTTTTGTTGATCCGTTTGTGTGTGTGACTGTTCACTCCACTTTAGTGTTGGACATCTGTTACTGTGTGTGGTATTGGCAAATTTAGTGTTTTGCTCTTTGTGTTTGTGTTAACCTCATGGTAGTAGCCATTTTGCTTTGTGGGAGTGGCACCCACTTAATTGGCTGCTTTTGTGATGGATGCTCTTGAATTTGGTTGCAGCATCTTCCTTGGCCCTAATTTAAGATTGTATTCCTCACGACCCATTTAGCACCTTTTTGTCAGCAGTGGTTGTCTTCAGTTTTGGTGAACAGTTAAGGTTTTTTTTTAAGCTTGTGCAGTGGTGTGTGTTTTGTGACAAACAGCCTTGGTGAGTAACACCCATTTAGTTAGTTCTTGTGTTAACATAGTTGACGTAATGCACTTTAATTCAATGAATAAATGTTTGTATTATTTGGGATTTATGGTGTGCAATTGTGGTGTTTATTTTTGCAGTACAAATGATTTATTCATTGTTTTAAGGGTGGGGGTGTTACGGCTGTGTGTTTGTTTTGCATGTGTTTTTCCCCTTTTGTCTCTCCATAGCTGCCCAGGTGAAATCACTTGAGTGACAATCAGACTCACCTGGTGCTGGGAGTCTAAAAGCCCAGAGCTGCCTGCAGTCTGGAGAGGCATTTGGTGGGGAACTGCTGCCCTGCTGCCTCTCATTTGTGTTGTGGGTGCTTTGTGTTTACTTTGCAATTTTGTTATGTTGTCACATTAAATCACTTGTTAAACTTTTGAAGTTGTTTGTTAATTTGATGGGTAAAAAGTTGAGGATAGTTGTTAGCCCCATAGGGCCGCCTAAGGTCTTTAGTTTTTATTGCAAGATAGATTTTTTAACAATTGGATATCAAATATCTTCATAGGCTGCATATCTCTTATGAGATCTTAGTTGTTTTGAACTTCATCTTGTAAACAGAAGAAAGGTTTTAGTCCCTCTCAAGCCCTGCCAAAGAGCACCAGAGAAATATTGATTTGCTTTATGCAAAAATGTTTTGTTCAGGGTTAGAGTTAATGTTGTAATACAGATCCACTTTTCTTAGTCAAATAGAGGACACCATGACGAACGCTATAGGAATTCTGTCCTAGAGATGGATTATCATTGTCAGGGGCAGCTTATACTGCAGCCCCTCCTGAGTCTGATGAGGACCCGAGCTGAAAACTCCAGTGTTGAAAAATGAAGTCAGCGCTTGAGTGCAAAACACTGCAGTTCCACTAATGTCCACTTGAGGCAGCTTCCATGGAGGAGGCACCATGAACATCCACTTTAAAAGGGTTGTTTTTATGAAAGAGTTTTAAAAATGTACAGCCTGGAACAAAAACAGTTTTTGTGTTAAGTGGCTGAACTGTTCTTTTATAACTCATTTGTTTAAAAGACATTAGAGCTATGAGTTTTGCACAGAATTGCATGATCAGGGGCATGGTTGAGTGGACTGACAGGCAGAGTATTGCAGCTATTTGCCAGGTGGCTGAAAACCCGCCTCATTCCAACTCCGCCTTTTTTTAGGTTGACCAAACTTACAACCACTATCTTTGGGTTTTTTAACTTCTCTTTCGAAACCAATGGTTAAAGTCACTGAGATTGTGTGTTTTAGTCAGTCTATGAGAAGAACACTTGAGAGATGTTGCTATTGCCTTTTGTGTGCCTGCTGAGTTTTTTTCTTTATCGGATAACTTTAAGGCCATAAACTAAGAAAAGAAACATGCCAGATGTCTGTTTTTGACAGTTTTCTTATAGGTCCCCTGGAGAGAGTGAATAACAAGTTCACATAATATAGTTTTTTTTTTTCAATGTCTACTGGCTTTTTTCTGCACTTTTACTTGTTTTGATCATTTGGGGTGTTTAAGTTAAAGCAAAAAGCTTTGCTGTAGCTCGTGTCTTGGGCTGCAGCTCAGCTCCCAGCCCCTCTCAACATCCTTTGACTTCTTAAAAGCAGTGGAGAAACTCTGATTTTCATGGCCACTCTGCTATATTCAGTGTTTCACAAGTTTAAATCATTAGATTATTTTGTTTTGAAAGGAAGCCGCCTGAAGGTAATTTGGCTCCTGATGAAAACTGATGGCAGCTCAGCTAGCAGCCCCTCATTATGCTATTTTTACCTTTAAGATGACTCATTTAGTATTTTTCAGTGGTTTTTACGGTCTTTATTCTTAAAAAATCAATAAGGGAGAACTTTTATTTACAATAGAGAACTACAGATACTCTAACACACTAAATACAGTCAGGAATAAAGATAAAATAAATCTACTAGATGTTTTTTGGAAATGTCTTCTCTTAACTTAAGTCTGAATAGTTTGAATAGAAAAAGGGATCCAACAGCTCTTTCTGTGTCCTCTTGTTGTCTCTGCAGGGACATGTTGACATCTTGTTTTGTGTCTTACTAAGATGAGGTTGGTGTCAGTGTGTCCGACAAACGCTGGCCACGGGGACCGCAGCAATGAACTATGGCAGTTCTGTCAGCGCCTGTCCGTCCACCCTGAAACCCGAGCAGGGGAGCTGAAATGTGTCACTGCACTGTGTCTGTTCAGGGACACTTGTGTTGCTCCCTCTAATCAAGAGATTAATGAACGGAGGTTATTATATGATTGTCATTGGACTAATCGACAGTTTATGAGATGGAAAATTGATTTTAGATGGTTTACTGTGGCCCTGCCTTACAGATTGGCTCTTTTTTTAGCAAATGATATTCAGTTTTTGGGGTTAAATACATAATCCATTAGTTCAGAAACATTTTACTTTGTGTGCAGAAAGCAGGCAGGTACAGGTCTCTTAGGTTTGTTTGTGTGTGTGTGTCAGAGTAAAGAGTCTCTTTGAGGTTTCAAGGATTCATGACAAAAGCTTAAATGTGACGTGCAGAATGCATGATGAAACTGGTCAGGTCCAAATAGATGCCGAATAGCCACTGACCCAGATCCTGCTCTGATCACTCTGCATTACTCAGCATGTCTGTCTGCTCCCTCCCTCTCCTGCTGCCAGGCATCGTTTCCATCATGACTCTGGCGGCCCTGGCTTATGAGCGCTACATCCGGGTGGTCCATGCACAGGTGGTGGATTTCCCCTGGGCTTGGCGGGCCATTGCCCACATCTGGCTGTACTCTCTGGCTTGGACAGGGGCTCCCCTGCTGGGGTGGAATCGTTACACCCTGGAGATCCACAAATTGGGCTGCTCACTGGACTGGGCCTCTAAAGACCCAAATGATGCCTCCTTCATCCTCCTCTTCCTCCTAGCCTGCTTCTTTGTGCCTGTGGGCATCATGATCTACTGCTATGGGAATATCCTCTACACTGTGCAAATGGTAAGGCATGTTTCTTTTCTCCTCTGCATATTTCATTAATAATGAGTGAGTTAGGCGAATAAACAGAATGAAATACACAGACTTATAAATGAAGGGCTGCTGCTGATGCACGTTTGGGGAGAAGACATTGTAGATAAGTGGAAAGTAGATAAAAACAGTTGTTTATAACTGAACTGAATAAACTTTATCTGAGCAGCCATTCCTTTTTAAATGTTATTCTAAATTCAACATGATTGCTGTTTACAGCACACACACTACTTTACATTTAACTCATGAGCCTCCATTGTGTGCCCCATGAGTCCAGCATCAGTGATTGAATATGGATGACTTGCTTCTATCTCCAGCCACTGTAAAAAAAAGTGAAGCTAAAATGCCTCACTCAAGTTCATTGACATATTGCACTCATTACGTATTTTGAATCCAAAGTTGGCAAAAAGGAGGTTATCTGGTGGAGCTACAGTCTTGAAGATACACTCCTTATGCTAACCAAAACATGTTTTACTTAGTATAAAAATGGCAAAGATCCATCATCTCCTCAGCAGAAGAGATTTTATGTCATGACTTTATGTGCTGCTCTCAATGCGCGTCTGATACGATGCTGCAGCGGAGTTGATACGCGTCCTGTATGTTTTGGTGCATTGATTAGAATGGCAACCTATTTGCTGCGTGATACGCGATGCTGCTGCCACGTTCCGAATACACATCCTGTATGTTTTAGCCTTAAGACAACATAATCACTTGAATTAAAAAAATTCAGTGAAAGAAATAACTTTATAAACTTTGCTTATTAACAAAACTTACTCAATTCTCCTCTGCCATTTCTAATGATGGTAAAGTTTATGATTTATCCACATCACCAGCCCTGTGACTGAAACTTTTTAGAAGAGAAATCACTTCAAGGAAAGTGTTTTTGTCATGCTTTTATTTGGATTTGTTTTTCTGCATTTAGGTTGCTTTGTTTCTGCATTGTAAAACTAAGCTTTTATTTTGAAGTACCTGCGTCATCTGATCATAAGTCATGGAACTGACTGAGAAGAGTTAAAAGAACAATTAGAAAGCATTTATTCATTTGATTAGTAACCTGACAAAGCATGAGCTCTGATGTTGTTTTAAGGTTCACATTAAATACTTGAATATCAGCTCTTAGAAGTCAGCCAGCAGAGGGAGCTCTAAAAGTTTCAGCTTTACTTCTAAGGAGCTTTGCCATCCTTGTTTTTATACAGATTAAGGTCTATACTGAATCAGATTTACATTAACAAACCATGTTACAGTCAGCTGTGAGCTCAATATCAGATCAGAGATATAACTACAGGAGTTAAAGAGTTTGTCATCTTGTCATATTTGAACTGTTTTTTAAACTCCCAAGTGAAGCCGAGTGTTACTGTGTGTTTGGGTAAAGGGCTCTGAAATATTCTTTGTCATATGTTATTTGATCAAGATCAATCTTCGTTTCCTGGTTTCTCTAAAGGTTACCAAACAGCTTAAAGTGACTCTTCACACCTTTTCACCCTGACTTCCATCATCTCTTAGTTCAAATCAGCGTGAAGTAGCATCAAATTGCTTCCACTCCATCTACTTTCCACATTTATCTGTCACCTAAACTATGACTCACCTTTGAACTGCTTTCAGCACTTTTCCAAGACTACAGCACTGAGCTTATGTACATTTTCTCCACAGAGTTGAGTCAGATGTAAAATAAAGTATTTAAATTCTGAATATAATGAAGCTATTATTACTTTGGCCTTGTGTGGATACAGAGTCGGCAGAGTCCACCGGGGTTTTCATTTTAATGAAAAATCCTTGACCCTCTCTGGCCAAGTGCTGCCCTTCACTCCTTTTTCATTTCACCCTCATTATCATAAAACACTTTGGTACCTTTAGGGCTGGATCTGTACAGTTGGAATAATTGCAACGCTTATTGTTCTTTAGATCTGCGCTGAGCTTGGAAAGTACAGTGACATAAGCAGGCTCATGTTAATTATCCCTGCAGAAACACAGCTGAAAGTTAATCTGGAGCCAAAAATTCTCTAATCTGTTTGCAGCTGTATGGAGCAGATGGCCACTTGAATGTTTGAACAAAATTGAGTGTCAGCAAATGTGTGAATGAGAAAAAGATGCGATTCTAAACAAATGACCCAGATTTCTGTCTGCATCACAGTTTAGTGTTACAGCTTTGTTTTCTTGGTTTAGTAGTCACAACCTTGTGGGAAGTGTGAGCCATAACTTACTGGGCTTTTTGAATCACAACCTTCCTCAACACCTGTAATCTCTGCCAATGATGCTGAGAACTTCAGTTATGTTAGCTGGTGGGAAAAGATCTAAAAGCTTATCACACAGCAGAAAATGTCAACATATTTTTCAGCCTGTTGTGTGTAGGCAAGCTCTGAATTGATAAGACCAGCAAACCTTAAATTCCCTGATAAACATCAGTCAGAACCTGCCGCACTCATACTGCAGTTATGGTTGTCACTGTACCAGATTTTTGGACTTAAACTGTTCTATAAAATATCAAACAACATCCATTATCCTGTCCAATATTGGATAGGACAGAAAATGGAAACAAGATAATCAAAATGTAATGATTACTTTGCTGTCTGCTGTGCCACACTTGTTTTCCTTCAGTCTTATGTTGTGAATGGAGCGCACCTCACTTCCTCGCTTCACAGCAGGGGCTGTACTCTGCCCTTTTTCTCAGCTCTCACTCCTGCTTGTATTGAGAGGCTATAACAGGTCATTGTGAACAGGAGCTCCAATAGATACCCAACAAAGTCTGGAAGATGGATGTTTCAAATCATATCACTGCTGCACCATCAATTTCAACAGTACAAATCAAAATTACCAGACAGACACAGATAGAAAGAGAAGCGTTATGTTGTATCACAAGGGAAAGGAGCAGGAGGAGCAGGGAACCTCTTGGGTGGTACTTGGTACTTGTGCGGTAAAAAAAACAAAAAAAACACAACAGTTGATCAAATATGAAATCATTTTTCCCCCCAAAGTGTTTAGAAGAGTTTTCAGATTTATTTATACATGTTGTGTTAAATCCACATGTAATGGCGTTAAATAAATGTGATCTGAATATCAGTCAAAATGATGACGATTATGATTTTTGACACCATTGAGCAATCCTGGTCTGCCCTCTTCTGTAAACTGAAAGCATCATTTTTTTTTATTGCGTTGCTGTGTTTGGGATATTTCTCTGTGCCAGACTTTGTTTAGAAGTGTTGAGCCTACAGCACACAGTCCAGTGTTTCCCACAGGACGGGAATCTATTTGTGGCGGTGTGTGATCACGGTGTGTGGTGATCGACTCACAGAGCGGGGATGGGGGGGGTTAATTAATCAGCTGTGTGATTGCAGAGGACAACTCGCTAACTCACTAATACTAGGCGTTGCCCATTGGGCCGCATATACAGATACAGACACATACTGAGTCCAAGGAAGCGCCAAAAACCCTCTTTTGTAATGTGTGGCGGCTTTTATTTTGCAGTGGCGGTATGCCATGATTAATTACATGTAGGATAAACCAGAAGAAAACCTACAGGGGAACAGTTGACACCTCTGTCTTCCCTCTGCTCTCTGTCTGACTGAATTAGGTACAGATATAACTTTTTAATCTTTAGGGGAAGCCACAGAGATTTCACAGCGTATGTGTGAATGAGACCTGTTAGTGGTGTTACAGCTGCAGATAAAAGCTGCAGGTGTGACAGAAACCTGAGCAGAGAGGCACGTGTTGAGTGAAAGATTAATTCAGCTGCATTTGTACAGAGTCTAGCACTTTCCTACAAGTTTCTGTAGAGTTGTGGATGTGTTTATCAGTTCTTTATAGTTAAACTGTTGTAAAACAATCCCAAAATAACATCTCACTGCTCAAAACCACCACCATGCAGACACACCAAGAAGTCCACTCCTACCTCTTTTAATGAATTCCTCAGTCCCCTGCTCTTCACAGTGTTGACCCACGACTGCACACAACATTCACTACCAACCACATAGTGAGGTTTTGCAGAAGATACAACTGTGGTGGGTCTAACCTCCAACAAGGATGAGACAAACTACAGGAAGAAGGTCAGCCATCTGTCCATGTGGTACAGAAATAACAATCTCCTTTTAAATGTGGACGAGACCAAGGAGATTGTCCTGGACTTCGGAAGAGGCCATATCCAACACTGACCATCAGTTCTGCTGTGGAGACAATGTACAGCACCAAATTTCTGAGGATGCAAATCAGTGAGGACCTTTCCTGAGCAGCCAACTGCACATCACTGGCGAAGAAATCCCAGCGGGGCCTCTACTTCCTCCGCAGACTGAAGAGAGCAAGAGCCCCACCCATCCATCATGTGTTTACTGAGGAACCGTTGAGAGCCTCCTGACCAGCTTTGTCACTGTGTGGTTCAGGAGCTGCACAGAAAAGTACAGGAAAACATTGCAGCGCATAGTGCACATAGTGGGGCAGATCATTGGTGTCTCACTTCTCTTCCTCCTGGACGTTTACAAAACCCGCCTCACCCGCAAAGCAGTGGGCATTGCGAGGGACTCCAGCCACCCCCTGCACAGCCTGTTCAGCCTGTTCAGCCTTCTGGGAGAAAGTACTGGAGCCTCCAGGCCTGCTCTACCAGACTTATGAACGATGTCACCCACCCTGTCACCTCCCCCTCTCCCCTCCCTGTCACCTCCCCCTCTGTCCCCCCAAACATTAGACTCTGAACCCCCTCTCAACCCTTTCTGGGCACATAGTATTTGCACCATAAAAAACTTTGCTGCCACTGTCACAGAATCACCTGGTTCTGTATTTTGCACATCTTTGTTTTTTGCACTACAACTCCACTTTTTACATGAATGCTTACTGTTTACATGCTCTTTACATCAAAGAAATACTGCAGACTGAAACCACCACCGAAAGATATACAGAGTAGATCTGTATATCTTTAAAATCATTTCACTGCATTTCCACACTGTGGGTTGGAGAGAAATGTCTTTTTCGATTCCTGTGTGTGTCCTCACATACTGCAGTAACTTCAGATAAAAAGCTCAAATCTGGTTTGGGTAAATTTGTCACACTTGCTTGACCACAGCTTCTGTCTTCCATTCACTTGAGGCAGCTTTTGGTTAAAACATGACTAAAAATCTGTAGTTTTCTGTAGCTTGCATGAATGTTACCCACATTATACATGTTTGAAAATTATACGTCCTGTTTGAACAAGAACCAAAGTATTGAAAATGTTGACATTATAGCTGTGATAAGACCAATCCTGGTGTTAGACAACATCCCATTGGTCTCCACATGATTTGAGACTTTTGACAGTCCAAATAAGTTTTGGCATGTGTGAATAATCAGATCCTCATTCTTTTGAATTCAAATTATTATTCATACATCCATGCATACAAGGAAAATTCAATATTCTTTAAACATTAACACTGAAGCTCCAATTCAAATAGGTTGTTGTTGTTGTTGTTGTTGTTGTTGTTTTTTTTTAAAGTGTGAATAATTTTGACTTGAAAAGTGAAAATGCATTTAAAAAATGAAGTGCATGTGGATAAATTATATCCTGAAGTCTGACTAGTGAACACTTAAGTTCCCTAAAACTAATTTGATCAACAAATTATGTGTTGTTGAATAAACAAATATCAATTCTGCTCAGGATGGAACACATTATCAGGCTTTGCTATCCAGGCTGATGCTGACCTGCCTGAAAATTCCCCCAGTTTATATCTGAAAACAGCTGAGAAGGTATAAGGAAAGGGTGTTATGAAAACTGCAGCACATAGATAAAAAAAGAAGTGGTGAATTCATTAAAGCAGATGAAAACTTGGATTGATTCAGTCAACGGCTGTGCACCAACCTGAGGGAGTCTAGAAACAGTAATATGTTATTCACTGTCTCATCACTTCAGCTGGAGTATTACACTAACCTACAGAGTCTGCTGCTGAGGTATCACTGCACTGTTTCCATGAGCTGTGCCGGCCAAAGTTAAGAAATAATTAAATACATTTAAGATATTTACACACAGAGGTACTCTCAATGGCGAGAGTCTCTCTCCGTCACTTAAACTGCTTTTACTAACAATCTTAAGTTATAAAATATTTGTTGGCTAAAAACAAGTAGAAGCTGAATTGATTCCTCCTGGTGTGACTGTTTTTTGCACCTTAAAGAATCTACTGACTCACTTTATTGCAGAAACACAATCCTTTATGCTTTGTGTTTTTGTGTGATAGTATAGTCATCAAACACACCAAACACTCAAACTGCAAAGCAAACTGCTTCTTTATACTTTCATATTAAAAAAGCTGATGACAATAGTAACTTAATACATGAGCTTTATAACATAACAGCACAACAACCCAAGATGCACTATGGTAAATTACACCCAGGAGAGAGATTAAAAGTCCCTTATTTAAAGCCAAGATCATCATTCACAAAGCAATGCAGGAGCAACACCATGGCAGGCAATAAACCTCTAATCATCATTTATTGCTCATAAGGTTTTTAGAAGGCGCAGGATCATCTGAAAGGACTCCACCTCTGCAAAACAAACAAGTTATAGAAGATCATTGTAAACACGGAAACAGCTAAGGCTTGTTCTCAACAGTCCTCAGTTTAGCATGGGGGCTGTGAGCTGAGCTGTCATCAGTTTTAGCTTACTACTTCAACTTCAACTTTATTTCATTTATATGGCACTTTTCCTACAAGTTGTAACACAAAGTGCCTTACAAAGCATAAAAAGAAAATTAAACATTAAAATCCCCAAGAAAACCCCAAACCTCCCACCCGCACAATTATACCCATACACACACCCGTGAACATAGACATACATTTCCACACACACAACTTCACATACACACGCACCTACACAGTTCGCAGCTGATGGTGAGGAGACATGACTGGGCACTGAGATCTGAGGTGAGGAAGACGCTACCTTTGGGGGCCACGTCGACCGGGAGGCATCCTGGCCCATTGCTGCAGGGGGCGCCGTCACAGGGACCACCAGCCCGGGCAGACAGGAGGCTCCGCACTAAGGTGTAGAGCTCTCTGGTTCCACCCGGGCCAGAGCTGTCCCCAGAACGGCGCCCCCACCAACAGACCAGAACCCGCTCCCGGTGAAGCAGCCCCCAGGATGAAACACTGGAAAAACTGAGGGACTAAAAGAATAAAATAAGACATAAAAGTATAGAAACTAAAACTGAAGGAATAAAACTGTAATCGCTAAGACAGAACCAGTAAATAATGTAAGATAAAAAGATTCTGTGCACTGTAAAACACGCCAGACTAAAATTAATAATAAAATTGATAGATTGAAGTATAAAATAGAACGGTAATAAAAAGTGTTAGATAGTAAAACAATAAAAGTGAGCATAAAAGGGGTTAAAAGAGTTAAACTAGTCAATTAAAAGCCTGATTAAAAAGATTACTAACTCACTAATTTCTTCATTAGATCAGTTAGTGTCATTAAAAGCACCGGTGTCCTGATGTTTATTATAAGGGAAGTTGTGGGTTGGCAATGTTTATGTCATGTGTCAGAGTTATCCCAGAGTGAGACAGCCTTATGAGATCATATCATGAGAGGAACATACCGTCTGTTCAATTTGAAATGTCACTGCTTGGTGAATTTCCCTGAAAGATTATAAATGTAATGCAGCTTCCTGCTCTGTGCTTTGTTGCTGGGGATTTTCTTCTTGCTTTGCTAAACTTTCCATGCTAGTTTTAGATTTAAGACTGCTACTTGAAAATTAAATCTTTGCCTTGTTTCCTTATAAACAGAAGACCAGCTGTGGTTTAAAGCTGTGATATCCACCCAGAGACATCTGTCTTAAAGGTTCATGAAACTCCAAAGATACAATCTGAGGGATAATAAAGAGTTTCTTACAACCAAGAGAAACCAAGCTGGTTTATGTACCGAACTGTTGACAGGTTGTCAATATGAGAGAAAAAACAGATATTGCAATATTGCTTTTTCCTGTGCAGTAAACTGGATAATGTAATAAGAGTTTGGATGGATGAGTCTTTCCTTCCCTCACTGGAGTTGTGTGCCTCTCAGTCAGCCTGTCTTGTCATCAGGCCAGTGTCCTCCTCACAGTATCATGTTTCACTCTCCTGTTTCCTGTAGCTGCGCTCCATCCAAGACCTCCAGACGGTCCAGATCATCAAGATTCTGCGGTACGAGAAGAAGGTAGCTGTGATGTTCTTCCTGATGATCTCCTGCTTCTTGATGTGCTGGACGCCCTACGCTATCGTCTCTATGGTGGAGGCCTTCGGCAGTAAGAGCATGGTCTCCCCCACTCTGGCCATCATCCCCTCTTTCTTTGCCAAGTCCAGCACGGCCTACAACCCACTCATCTATGTGTTCATGAGCAGGAAGGTTTGTAGCTCTGCTTTTTACTTTGAAGTTTAAGAGGACTTTTTGTTGACTGTGAGTGCTGCATAAGTTAAAGCTGAGCTGAAGTTTTTACTGCCGTCTGAAATACAATGCTCTTCTCTGGGGAGTCGTGATCGCCCTCTTCCTGGGTGTTGGGTCGATTTTTTCCCCTCCAGTGACCAAAGCTGAACTCTCTGTGAACAAATAGGGCAAATCAATCGGCTCTCAATCAGGGGCTATGGTTTCATGCTGCTGCAGTTTGAGCAGAAAAGGAGCTTTTGTATTTGTCAAAAAGACAGCATTTCTGTGAGCATTTAGGGAGCATTTTCACACTGAATAAGGACAATCTTGCAAAAATGTGGGATATTACCTGATTCAATTTAAGATGGAAATTTGCATCTTAAGATTTACTTTATTTTTCAGCACCTTAATATGTGCAGCAAGCATGGACTGTGTGTAGGAGTGAGATGGTCGTTGGTCTCAGTGTGCTGGCACACTCCAAGGCTGCTACCTTTTTGAGTGTGAGATGGTAAAATGATTAAAGACGGGGTGTTATTTCACCTCTTTATCTCTTCTCCTGCACAGTTTCGACGCTGTTTGCTGCAGTTGCTCTGCTCACGACTCTCCTGGCTTCAGCGCAGCCTTAAAGAGCGCCCCCTCGCTCCGGTCGAGCGCCCCATCCGACCCATTGTGGTGTCAAGGCCGTACGGCAGCAAGGACCGACCCAAGAAGAGGGTGACCTTCAGCTCCTCTTCCATCGTCTTTATCATCACCAGCAATGACTTCCATCAACTGGATGTGACCTCAAAGGCTGCTGAATCAAGCGAGGTTAATGTCATCCAAGTGAGGCCATTATGATCCACAAAGACTGGACTTCTCTCCCTGCCACAACCCCCCCTACTCTGTTTGCCTTAGGACCTCACACGCAACTCCAAGCCAAAACGACCCTGTGTGACCTTCCCGGATACTGTTTGCATCTACACAGACTTGTTCTCGTGTGTTCAGACGAAAAGCGAAGTGAGTTTTTAAAGCAGGAATTGACATTAAAGTCAACAGTGATGCTGTTTGCTTCAGTTGTATTTTTGGGCTCCATTTCAGAAATTAAAATGTTGTGTTGCAAGGTCATATTATAAGAGCGACTGTTAGGAAGCTTTTTGCATTTTATATTTTGCTAACAGACCTAACAAAACCAGAATCTTTATAAATTGCCATGATATTTTTGATTTAGTATCTACTTGTTTACTGTGTTTTAACAACAGCAGCACCTGGGAAGATTCATGGACAGTATATAAGATGGACAGCATGTTTCTTTCTCCTCCTACTGTACAAAATTAAAGCCAAAATACCCCCTGGAAACATATTGCACTAGTGACATCCCACCACGATGAAAGCACATGTTTAACCTATCAGTAACATGTCAGATTCTGTACATCGGTAAGTCTACGTCTCTACAGATTCATGTGTTGGTTTGAAGCCAACATTTAGAGACATACAGAGAGTTTGTTGACTTACACTAAGAAAGGCTGGCTTGACTTTCATTCTGCCATCAATGGTTATTAAGAAGACCACTTTGACCCTCAGGTGCAATGAATCTGGCATGCATCTTATATCCATCTCATACTGAAAATCTGGAGAATTGAAGGCAGGCTTGTTTCTCTTTTATTGAGCTGCATAATTCTCTGAGAAAAATATGACAGTAGAGGGCTGTAGCGGCTTTGGGCCAGCCTGGTTTTGTCACAATGATGAAAAATGGAGTATAGCAACATTTCTGAAATACTTTTGAAACTGAAAGCCTCTTTTTTTGTTTGTTTTTTTGCCCCCTCCCTAAATCTGTGTCATTTGCAAAACTCTGTATTTGAGTATACGCTGAACTTCAGATTAAAAGAAGTTGTCAGTAAACGTAGATGCAGCAGGTCTGCTATTCTGGTTATCGCACAATATCAAGATATTGGTAATATTTTTTGTTGTCAAGCTCCCTCTCCATCCATTGCTCTGCTCAGCCTTCAGCTCGGTATTTTGACTTGTGTATGCAGATTAAGCCCCCATCTTCAATGCAAAGTCTGCTTAGGTCACTGTTTTTCCCCTTTAGTTGGTGTATTCCAGTTTGTACCAACAGAGTTGTCAGTCATGATGCTATATCTTATTTTTTTTATCATTGTCATTGACCAAAATACAGGTCAAATAAAATTGCCTTAAAGAAACGGTGTATTTGATCTGTATTTTGATTTTCAAGTTTGATCTTTATTCAACCTGTTAACATGGAGGAGGCAGACTTTCTTACCTTTACTGCATCCAGTCACCAGGGGGAGCCCCAGATGTCTTGGCTTCACTTTTTGGGGAGCTGTCATACTGTTCATCTCTTTATACAGTCTATGATTATGATTTCATTTGAAGGTCAAACATTTCTGGATATGAAAATAAGAAGTGGGTTGTGATTTATCAGCACAAATAAGAGAGTTTTACTCTTTATAATAAGAGAGTTTTTCACTTTAGAGAGTGAAATTTAACAATGCTTTGGTCTGAACACAGTGAAAAAAAAAACTGTAAATAATCAACCGTCAGCCCGAGATCTTAGCTGAACCTTTGTTCCTGAGAGTGTTTTGTGTAAGCAGGTAGTCTGACAGTGTGTCATACTCATCTTACATCAGCTGTGGTGATAGAAGTGCATAATGGTGTAGTAACAGTTAGTCATGTGTTTCCTTTAGAAGAAGAGTCACATTTATCTGTTCAATATGCCACACAGTACATCTGCAGAGCAGTGTCTTTAGGGGCCAGCTGTGATATGGACCAATATGTGATACTAGAGGATTTTGGTTGGTACCCAACTGTAAAATAAGCCTTAGCTCCTTAGCCATACACCATTCTGCACAAACTGACCTGATTGTGTATGGATTCAATAAAGAGATGCTATTTTGAGGTACTGTCTTGTGTATTTATCTCGCCTCCATCTTTATGTGTAGTGTAATGAGCAGTCAGTGTGAAATGACATTTGGTGGATTTATATGTATGAGGAGGACTGAAGTGTAATTAGATAAGAGGAGATGAGACTGAGACCTCAGAAAGCTCCAGTGAGACACTCCTCTCATAAGCTCAAGGGCTGTCAGCTATGAATAGATATGATGAATTGATTTCCATGCTGATAGAAGACTCATTCAGTGAGGGTGTGACCGGGCAGACCTTGTTTTAATAATGGTTTGGGGAAAGCAGAGTGTGGGGAAAACCTGTACTTGTGTTTACTTTGTGCATGGTTTTAAAATATGGCAGCAGAATCTGAAAACAAAGCCTAGAGACACAAACGCATGTAAATATATAGTATATCATCCTCTTCATCACTGTCTAAGGCTCATTAAATGTTAATAGAATAAAGGTAGATCAATGCGCTCCAACACTTATTTTTAATGAAACATACATGTGTCTTTGTTTTGAAAAATGAGTGTATGTAGCAGAGTCCAGCCTTTTGGACTTCATTTGTCAGGGAGGGTCCAAAGTAACCATATTTTATCAGGAAGGTCAAAGAGGCGAAGGATATATCACCACAGATCATTTAACACGGTGGAGCATGGGTGACCTCACTGCCCAGTTTCTGATGGGGGCTTGGGAAACCCAATGAGGGCAGTTTCAATAATTTAAATGTTGATTTCACACTTTTGTGATAAATCTAGACACAGGCAAGGAGGTGGTGCATGGAGGGGTCTTGAGCCTTAACTTGATTCTCAGCAACAGTAACAGGGGCTGAACTGTTTCAAACCACAGACAGTCAAAGCTGCTGCAGGGCTTGGTTTGATTCATGATGCTGACGTGCTTGGCTATAGATGTTGTGTCCCCGTCTTTGCAAAAAAAATATATATATATATTTAGTGCAACATTTACCACATTTTAATTTACATTTAGGATTTGGAAAATGAAGCTACACTTTGGATCTCATTTCATATTCAGCCATCATTACAACAACTGACCACCAGGACTTTTTAATAAGTAGTTTTATACTTGTTCAATAGAAAATTTTATTGTCCAGTGATTTAATGAGCACAATTTGATTTAATTAACATGGTACAACATTACTCAAAATGTATCCTCACTTCAAGGGACCCTTGAGACTCAAATATCATTGATTTTTGGGGTTTGAAAAATGCTTAATTTGGTATTTAATGGACTCGGTTAATGAAATCCATCTCTACTTATATCTTCTGTAAAACTGACATTTTAATATAAGATCTGAAATGGACTCCTTGGCTTTTGGGGCCAGCCTCAAGTGGAGCTGAACATTTATTTCACCCTTCGCTTCAAAACCAGAAGGTACAGCTCAGGTATCACCTACCCCAGTCACTTGATCTGCATGATGTATCTACAGATGTCCATGATGGGAGCAGAAATGTTCAATTTTGGTCATTTTTGGTTTATATTTTTAGATGAACAGCCCATACCTTGTAAAATATTTCAGTACAGCCTAATTATGACAAAAACATCAAGCTGAACATTTTCAGGTCACCCATGTACGAGCTTTTCAATGACTAGATAGTCACAAGATAGCCCCCACCCAAACGCATGCTCTGTTTTATCTTCTCTCATCCTCTAAACAAGACCGTAACTACGAAATAGACATAATAATTTAATTAGAAAGACCTCAGATGGAGACAAAGACCACACACTCATTAGGAAAATCTTCATAGTGAAAACTAAATCAAGTGAGTATAGTCTAATTTTCTCATTGACTCTTATTCAGTCACCCCTGCTGATGAAGTGAAAGACATCTGGTTTAAGGTGCAGAGGAGTAGCCCCACTTTGAATAACGAACATTTCTTATACAGTCTGGGCACAAACTTCAAGTTTGAAATTGAGTTGATCAATTCATCTTCCAAAGCCTCTTTCATCAAATGTTAAAAGAAAAACTATGATACTCTGAAAGGGGTCACCTTTAGCAGTGGACCTCCTCTGAATAAAAAGCTGTAAAACTTCAGCTCCTCTTGTCTTTTCTAAGCTCAAGGAGTTTCAGACAAGCGGCAACCTCCAGACTTTTCAAGAAAAATGTGCCCCGGTTTCTGAATAATGAAATTCTGGTATTTATTTGTCTGCTGCACTTAGAGAGATTAAAGCCAAGTAATCTTTTGACTGAAAATTCCTGATATACAAATGAAATTATGGAGGAGCTCCCTATTTGTTCCCCTGTGAATGTAAATGTGTTTTCTGTAAAAAGAAAAGAAAAGGGTGGTTTTATTTTTTTTGAAAACTCTGGGCAACAGGTATGACCTTAACATACTGTGGCTGAAAAGGCAGTTTACAGCCAAGCACCTACAGCTGTCATTTTATCATATTTTTGAGACAAGGCTGTATATCACTGGAGTTAGTTTTTCCAGTATAAGAACCACTACCTATTGGCCTCTTGACACCTCTACAGAAACCACTGGTCGACATCCCTGAGACTACATCCATGTTTTATTCAGTCTGCAGCTGAAACCACCAAAACAACTACAAAAAGACTTGATTCTGGTCTCCAAAAGTACAGCAGTGCTTGATTTTCTCATGAGCAATTGATGCCTTACAAGCTTAAAAATTTAAAGGGTGATGATAACTTGCTCTGCAGTCAATAGTTGCTTCAAAAACAGTTTTTTGCAGGTAAAACTTCAGCCTGAGACAGAATAATCTGGCAGTAACTGTGAATTGAGAGAATAATATCTCCAAACCATCTTTAATTGTCTCCACAAGCTCATTCAGCACGTACTAGAGTTGCTGGCAGTGAGTTTAATATTGACGTTTTTGTTTTCACAGCAAAATTGTGCAAATGATGTAGGGGAGCCTGAAAACAATCAGATAGAAGGGCTGAACATTTTCAGTGTTGAAGCTTATTTTGTCAAACCATTATCATTCAAAACTTATTATCAATCATAATGACTGGGGTTAGTTATGATCACAGTACATTAATCGTCCTGGCTGAGCCTTCATCGTGCTCATTAAGGACTGAATTAATCTCTAATTAAAGTTTGGACTCTTTTTTTTTCCTCTGGTGTTTGAAGCTCCAGTTTTTGTCTGTCAGATCAGAGAGGGTGCCCGTGCTCAGGCGGTCCTGAGGGCCAGAAGCCTGTTCCACATTTTCTCAGCAGGGATGATTAGCTTGTTGATGTCTGGGGGGTTTTTAATGAGCAGATAGGAGCCTCCCAGAGCAGCTCCCGTAGCACTCAACATCAGGCTGCGGTTTATCACCTGTGAAAATACATTTAAAAGAAAGTAATTAACTTCAATTCAGATTTTTCCATGTAAAATCGTATTAGTTCCTCAAACATTACAGTCATAATGATAAATTCATAATTAAACAATACAGCGCATAATTCAACCAAAGTGGAAAACAAAGTCTAAAACATTTTTTTAAGGTTTCAGAAAGTTGAAAAATAAACATGTCAACAATGAACCTTATAGAAATCAAGTATTATCTAATTATTGTTTTTCAGATAATGATTTAAGCACTAACACTGCCAGATGTACAGAAAGCGAGAATGGCCATGTTTTTTTTTTGTTTTTTTTTATGCACTGTTATCTCAGGATAGTGGCTTACTATCTTGTTATCTCAATAATACAAAGTTTGTTTGCTCTAATTTTTTTTCATTATCTCGCCATAACAGAGATCATTTGCTCATGATAACGGAAATAGCGTTTTAGCTGACCTCAACGGTGACTTCCTAAAAACGCCCACCAGATTAGGATATCTCTGAAACACCGCAGTCACTGTTGTCAACAGGAAGTCTGTGAAAATGCTGGCACTTTCAACGATTTGCACGCGGTAGTTCAATTCCCATATTGGAAGTGTGATGAGCCTAAATTGGCCAAAACTCAACTTAAAAACAGTGAGTATCCTATTCTGTGCAAGCATGAGTATGTTGACTCTAGGGATGTTTTTAAGTGATTGATTGTCTAGTCATTTAAATAGAAATGACCGCTCCAAAGGTGGAAAAAGACTTGGGAGACAGTCAAACCTAGACACCACTAAACACAAGAGTCTGCAGGTAAATTATGTTAAAATAGTTTTCTAAGTGCAGCTTAGTCAAACAGAGATAGCACCACCAGCCTTCAGTCCTTCTTACAGGTTGATGTCCACATGCCTGAGCTGGTTGTTCAAGTCAAGTGGTTTTCTGCTAATCTAATAAAACACAGCTGTAATAAAACTTCATTTCCATCAGTTGGATCAAAATACTTCCAAACTGTGCTGTGCAATGCTATACATGCTATAGCCTACATGCCATTTACCAGAAGCTTCCTGCTGGGGCTTTAGACAAAGCTACAGCCCCAGCTAGAAGGCTTCACTATTGTTTAAAAAACTCCTGATTAAAACTTTGAATCTATGATGAGTAAAATACATATATTTTTAAACTTACCCGCAGCTGCTGACTAGCGAGGGTGATGCATTTGCAAATATAAATCCCTAACTTTTACCCTCAGTTACAAAGCTAACAGGCTGAGGGGTTGTGGGCTTAATTTATCATCTCTCAGTTTAGCTTGATACACTGACATTGAAGTCAACATCTGTTACTTTGATTAGTAGAAGCTCTCTGCTAACAGATAACTTTGCATCTGTTAACACCTTTCTTTTACAACTCCTCTCTCTCTTTTTAGACTTATGGCTCCAAATGCCTGATGGTGACATTCAATATGCCAAAGGCAGTTCACAAACCAATGGGGGATGTCATTGCGGCTCCATCAGCTTTTATCATTGGTCTAGGACGTCCTCACTCACTGCAGATGCTTTAATTGTCCATGTCAGTATGTCAGTGCTTTATTTAGAACGACCATGTTACACTACTGTACACTCTGCTTCATTCAGCAGTTTTTCTGCCGCTCACAGAGGTCATTTTGCCCACACACCCTTTGGGGTTTTTCACAGAGCACAGGAAGCTGTGAAATCCCAGTCGTCCCTCTGACTGTAGGCCATTAGCAAAGGGGAAATTGCACAGTTCGTCATAGTGCCAAGGACAAACCTGCTCATCTGCAGCCAACCTGGTGAAATCCTCAACACGTCATTGTGCTGCAGTGCTTTGTGTTTGTGTTGGGATAAATCAAATGTTTCTAAAAATGGAAGTATTTACCCAAGTGAGAGTCATATCCACCCTTTCATGCTGGCTGATGATAATACTGTGACTTCAAAAGAGACTGAATTACACTATTAAAATCTTCGAGGTGTGAAATGTGCCTGAAAATGTAAAAAGTCTGAACAGAAACTGGGTAAAGAGAGAGTCTCACTTTGTCTTGCCAGTGCCAGCGCTCGACAGCTTTGTGGTACCTTGTCCTGGTGAAGGTGACCTGTAGACAGTGGAGAGCAACATATAATGAAGATTTACATGAAATTAAGTGATTGCTTTGCTTTAAATAACACTTACCATTGTGTACAGAGGGATTATTTTCTTTGGCATGAGGAGGTGGAGGAAGTTATCCACATATTTTCTGAAGAGGAACCACTTGGAGTTGACATGGGCTCGCATCTACAGAACAAAAAAAGAACAGATGATTTGATAAGTTTAGGAATAACAAAATACTGCAGTGAAATTGTATTTCTGTGATTATTGCAGCAGCACTGAAATCAATCTCTGGCTTTCAGAGTGCAGTCCATCAGTCAGTTGTAATGAGAAGAGTCCATTCGTAGAAATAACTTGTTTGCTCAACTAGTTGACTTAATCATGATGATGTGAACAAGGTTTCATATGTCAAAGTAAATAGCCATAGCGCCCCGTTCTGCCAACAGGAAGTCTGACTTTTCATCCTCTTCCTCCATTGAACATTTTCACTTCATCTGTGTTCAGCAAAGCCTTCTGATCACGATAAAGCCATAGTGTTCAGACTGTGAGTATTGGTTGAAGGATGTCTCCCTGACAACCCATCAAACCCATCTCACAGAAAGTTATTTTAACTCCTTCATACACAACTCAAGTGGTCTTAAATTTCATATACATGATCAACATCCACAACAACACTTCTATATGCTGATTTCTCATCCATAGCTACAGCACCAAACTTCTACATGCTATGTCTAATTTCATTCAAATTTGCAGGTGTCATGCTTTCCCCAGCTTCATTTCATCTTCATAGACATTATAATTATAATATTAGCCACATTTGTTCAAAATAAGTTATATGTATTTCTAGTTATAGTTTTAAATAGGCTTTCAATCTTAGATGTATGACTAAAGCACTGTCACAAACATTCCTATAGACCATAAGTTTGCCAAAGTCACTGCCCCACCTACGAATAAAAGACAGGACTACACTGTACAATGTGCTTTAAAGTACAAAATGTACGCTCACAGTCTCTGCCTGAACACTGCCAGACACTCATTTAGTTCATAATGAGACCCCAAACCCCTCTCCACCTATGTAGCTCTTTTCTTAACCAACAGCTTCTGCACACCTTGTAGATGCAACACAATCCCAATACGAGGACTCTTTAATTGCCAGTTGCAGCTTTAATTTCTCTGAGGAGCTGTCTGTCGATCTTTTTTTCATAAGAAAGCACTATAGACTCCACCTTTGAAGCTCACCTTTAAACATCCAGGATACAGTAGTTATGAAGATCAGTATGTTTCTCTAATGCGTCTTTAGCAAAAGCAGAACAATACAGCTGGCTATGGACTGTCGACGTTTTATTGTGCACTTGTTTGTCACTCACTTGTTTGTATGTAAGATGTGTTTCACTCTTTGTCTCCCCCTTTTGATATAGTGATTTGTTGGTGTAATAGAGTGAGGCAAACTAAGTCTGCAATTATGCTGCAATGTAATTATCCATCAAGTACCATTTTATGCATCTATGCCTTTATATTTTAAAGAAAGTTTTGCAATCTGTACCGCATCGCACTTATTTCACAGCTAGAGTTAGGATTCACACCAGAGCACCAGCGTCTCTGTCAACGACAAATCTGTTTGACCCCAGCTCCCTCTATAACCACCGGACTCCATTTACAACAACACAAAATCTGCCATTTCTCTTTTCAAACACTGTGTGGGAGGTTGCCCACTTTGTTTCTTTAGAAAAACAAGGTTAGCCAGTTTATTCAAAAGTGGAGCCTCATGGTATTCACATGTTTCAACATTCACAAAGAGTCAAACTGGCAACCAAAACACTTGATGTTCACCGGCTTGCCTCTAGCTTTGTCTGTCTGCAGCTGAGTGTCAGGCAGGTAATGCAAGGTGGATTTCTAAAGCTTGTTAATAAAAAAAAGCTGAAGGCTGCAGCCAAAACCAACACAAATTAAAAAAGAAAACAGAGAGCTGACTAAGCTTTAAAACTTTGTAGTTAGTGATAATTCTCTAAAAGTGAAGGACTTCAAGCAACACCTTTATATATATATATTTAAATGCAGGTTCTACTACTTGAGGCATGAGCCTTCCTTTTTGTGCTGAAGTCACTTATCTCCTCTTTAATAGCTTTAATGGTGGACAAGGATATGACAGTCAAATTGAGGCAGAGTGAACAAATGTATTACTTCAATGTAGTTGTACATGGCGAGGTCTGCAATAGCGTGGTCGTCTGGCACTCGCACTCTGGTGTACTCAGGCAGCACAGCACCTAGGCAGACGCACAAAGAGGAGAAGACAGATTTGCAAATGAAGTGTCAGGTCATTGTCTGCTGCTGCTGTTTTAATCTTCTCAGTTTTAAAGTACTTACTGAAATCATCATTGAACTTGTCCATTATTTCGTCAAGGACAATGCAGTCCTCAAAGCCCTGCAAGGCACAAACGTGTGAATGAGTCTCCTTTTAAATCTTTTCTACCTTTCTTCCCCTTCATTGAGCGTTACTTACTGCGTTCATTCCCTGACCGTAAAAAGGCACCACTGCGTGGGCTGCATCGCCCATTAGGACACATTTGTTCCCGATGTGATATGGGGAGCACTTGACAGACACCATGGCCTGCCCAGGCAGCCGGAAATAATCCTTCTTGAGAGCATCGCTGCGAGAACGAAACAGGAATAAAACTATTAGAAACTCATTCTGAGGATTCATTTTCATAGTCACATGCCTGTAAACAACAGATTTTGGTTGTAGCTTCGTACAAAAATACGTGACAAATATTAGGAGTTAAAATCGCCATATTCAGTGTATCTCACTGGGAAGTTAAACAGCCAAACAGGGGATTAAAAACATGCCTGAGTGCTCAAACTAAAGTCATCCCAGAGCAGGAACAGCAGAACGAAATCCCCTGCTATCTCTCTGTCACCCACAACATACGGCTCACCTCAAATTAAAACCTCGCTGCACAAACTCATGTCAGACTGAGTCTGCAATTTCACACATCACAGATCCTAGTTGTGCCTGTCCTGGAGTCGACAGGGCGATGGGAAATGAAAATGTGTTGCTGAGAATGGGTCGGC
Organism: Xyrichtys novacula; assembly: GCA_962446985.1. Classification (NCBI taxonomy): domain Eukaryota; kingdom Metazoa; phylum Chordata; class Actinopteri; order Labriformes; family Labridae; genus Xyrichtys; species Xyrichtys novacula. Next base: position 14,756,055 of record OY660874.1, on the reverse strand, counting down.
AGGTCGGAAGAAGAGATAGAGGGAGGGGAGAAAAGAAAAGATGGACGTTAGAGATCGACTTACACTCCTATTAGTGGGATGGCATCAGGGAAGTACTTCTGGAAAAACTCAATGACTTCATCTCCTGTGGTGATCTTCTCAAACTCTTCAAAGGGCATGAAGAGAGTGCAGGTGAACGTCTTGTCCTGAAATAGAGAATAAACTCAGGGTGTTTGCCTTTTAACCTGGCAGAAAATCGTGTTGAATCAAGTTAGCTTTGTGTGGACACCTGTGGGACTAAGATTCGTTACAACATTATTTTTGTTTTCTCGTCTTTTAGTTTCACGGTCAAACATCAAATGATGAGTCAGATAGTTCCTCTCTATCAATTTGCCCTGAACAACCATCAGTGGCTGTGACGAAATAGGTTTTTTTGTTACAAATTTCCAGAAAATTCCAGTAGCCCTGCCCCTCAAATTTTCCAAACTCTTTGTTCACATACTTGCCTAACAACATCAAGTTTTCCCTGGTAGACAGGTGAGGGGCAGTACGTAGAAGAGTCTTTGTCTCAGGAAGCAGGACATGGCATCAAAACTACGTTGTGAAAGCAACAGTATAGCGTTTACAGCGTGGTAAAATATGAACAACAGAGATGAGTGATTTGATGGCAGCGTTAGCAGCTTAGTTACTACCACATGCAAAGTCACAAATATGCAGACATCTTCACTGCTCATTATTCCCCTCCTTCTACTCAAAGTTGATGACTGAACATTTTTCAAAAGGGACTGACATCAGAGAGGTGGATATCAAAGTTATGGATGCCCTTCACTTGAGTTACTCTCTTGTATTACCTCCATAACACTCCCTTTAAGTACCGTCAGGGCTGCAGCTGAAATATAAAGTATAAAACTGTCACACACACCATTGAAGCAACAAATCAGCGTCAGGTAATGAACCAGAGTTACTAACATCAGATTTTTTATGCAATGATAATGGGATGGTGATAAAGCCTTCAGCGGTGGACGTTTTTTTCTCGTCTCATATTTTTTGCTTCCTTTTGCAGATGGAGCTTTTTTCATATTAGCATGGATTATTTAAATCTGTCATATTTTACTAATTCCATAGTTTACTCTGTGTTTGAAAGTATGGCAATCTGTTGATGACAAACTTGTTTATGTTTGTGATGGGTTAGCTGTTGCCTACACCACCCAGTTCACTGGCACACTGAACACCTCTCCCACTTTTTCCACCATCTTTCTGTCTGTGTCACTAGCTCTGAAAAAAATCCCATTAGAGTCACTAATACAGATTTTTTCTGGAAAACCCTGATCTTCCTCTGTCCATCTCTGTCTTTCTGCATCTCCTTCTATCTCCCCTCTTAACTGTCTAACATAAGTCTGGTCCTGTTCAAGGTTTCTGCCTGTTAAAGGAAGTTTTTCCTTTCCACTGTAACTTGTTAGTGTTGCAAAGTGTTACACTCGTTTGGTTGAAGGTGATATGGAAGTGGGTATGACCTTACGTGATGGGGATCAATCTTCTCCCATCTTTACATTGGGTCCTTGTAAATAGAGTACGGTCAGCTTTTATTGTCGGATAACACTTGTTGTGAATTGGCACTATATGAATCAAGATTGATTGATTCAGATTAAATCAAACTTCACTGTGTCTTCATTCATGCAAGAAGAAGGAGTCATTCTTTTTTAATTATGCATTGATGATTTTCATTTTTTCTTTCACATCATTTAATTTCTATCATAAATTGTTTTAAAAACATTCGCCAGAATCAAGGGAATTACTTAATTCTCTAAAATACCTGAAGGAGGACCCCCAGACCTTCTGTCTTCTTACTTTTAAGTGAACCCCCTGAGTACTTGGGGGTTTACAAACTTTTTCAGCAATCCACTCTCTGGAGAGAACCTCAGTCTCACAGCCTACAGCCTAAAGCCTACAGCGGCAGATGCTTTTGTTGGTAACAATGAAAAGTATCCTCTGTGGACAGCTATTTGAAAAGGTGCCGAAATGATCATGTAAATGAGTCTTACTTAAAGATAATTTACTCTGTCTGGGTCCTTGCAATCGCACATTAAGTTACATCCTCCTATCATTCACTGCACACACAAAAGGTCAGACATATATTTTTGTCATTTATAAACTTTTATGAAAAATAAATCCACTTTCATGGGCCTTAAAAAACCTCTGGCCTCAATGAAAATGTCACAGCCAGACTCCGTCCTGTTCAGATGATGGATGAAAGAGCGCCGGGGTTATAGGTGTGCCATTTTCTGCCCGTCTGAGCAGGTGCTATCCATCAACAGTACACACATTCTCCCTGTGGACCTTTTAGCACTCTCTCTGTTACCATGGCACCCACCACAGCAAGGATGGTCTTGTTTTGTTTATTGTTTTTTTTTTTTTCTCAGCTCTGATGTTTTCCTGGGAACTAGGGCAGTCAGTCACAGAGCGAATAAGCTCCAAAGTCTGCAGCTTTAACCAGGTCTCGCTGAGGGGGGGCACCAAGTGCTGCTGAGTCAGCCATGAAGAAAAATCATTGCAGGATTAAGGAGGACGGGAGAGAGACAGCGCAGCCTGACTCAAACACACAGAGACACAGTGCAGTGTGAAAAGAAGGGCAGGCTTCTGAAGCTTGTGTGAATGAGGCTAATTAACTCTTAGAGGACATCCCAGAGGTCAATTGTGCTGCACATTTTCTGAAGTGATTATGCCTTTGTGGAAAGCGGTGGCCTAAAACCGTGTGGCAATAACCCTGCTGCTGCTGTAGAGCACAGAAATGTACATTCACACTCACCAGGTTGGGCAGGGCGATCATCATAAATGTGTTCCTCGGCCAGATGTGCAGATAATTAGGCTTCATGGCAAACTGGGGAGGATGATCAAAGTGGGAAATCAAATTATGAGAAACATCCACTGTGGACTTTTAAAGAAGGAGTTTACTGCGCACTGACCTCTCCATTGATGGGGGGCATGGTGAGCTCCATGTAGCCGTGGGGGATGTAGGTCTGGCTGTAGTTGAAGCGGCTTCGGCGGAGGAATTGTTTGCGGATGGCAGAGAAAGCTCCATCACAGCCGACAATGAGGTCGGCCTCGATCTGCTGCTTGGACCCATCACACCTAAAGAAAGCACACACATGCATAATTATCTACACCCAATACTTCAAGGTGCAAAAGGACAATAATAACTTTGAAAACAAAAAAGTGCTTTGACAGACATAGCACAATAAATAGATCTTAACAGCAATAGGGGAAATTATTCATAAATCATAGCAAGAAAAGGATCAAAATATTATAATAAAATCATTATATGGTCATTTAAAGACTTTAAAAAAAAAAGGAAAAATAAAAAGATTAAAAAAAACACCACATCAGAATGAATAAATTAAAAAAATAAGAAAATAAGAATTAAAAGAACAATAAAATAATGAAAACAGAAAAAAGATGTGGGGTTATGAGGTAAATAAAACAAAAAATCAAACCAATTAAATAAATCATAAATCTGAATTACAATATGGGGCTGTGGCACAAAGACAACAGAGAAAACAACAATAAAATTAAAAAGAACAATAGAGATGTAGAGACAGCTGACTCTACTAACTGAGCTACGGCTGACCCAGATGGATCGGAGGAGGACTTGGGAACCAAAGTTTTTAAAGAGCTGTGAGATGGCTTAAATGGTGTCAGTATGAGAACACAAGATTAGATATTAGTTTGAATATGATAATATTCTTATTTAAAATTGAGTTTCTTACACCTTGGATTCCTCTTAATCCTACTATAACCGAACCCAACCTTAGCAACTCACATTATCGTTCATTTGAAAGGCCACGTCCTTGGTTGAGTTTCAACCTGCACAACTTTGAGGACATTTGTGTGTCAGATTATAGGTACACAAACAAGGTGAGCTGCTTTTATGTAAGTTTATAAAAGAGTGAAGTTTTCTTCATGTGGGGCCTTGAGACAAGGTGTTGCAGGTTTAATTAAGTCTGTGTGCTTCAGGTTAAATGAAATATTCCACCCTGCAAACTTCAATCAAACCTCTCCTCTACAAGAGTCTCTGAAGTGGCTCACTTTGCTTTTGTACACTCACAGATAACAGAAAAGGAAAAAATTAAGAGGACATTTTTCCTATTTTTGTAAATGTTGAATTGAATTTCAGCAAGAGATGGCCCTCAAAGTAATTTTAGCAGGGTTTGTGTTGATTTCAGCACCGTATGTGGATAAAACCATTTCTTGTCTGACACCATCTTCATTTACTGGTTGGGGTAGGGGGTCCAGGCTCGGCTCCTAATGTTCTCAAGTGCAAGAAATGCTATGGCACCAATGGGCTGGACGCACACTCAGTTCACTGCGCCGTTATGTGCAATCTTATCATCAAGAATTTATAGTTTTTCGTTACAACATGAAGTCCTGCTGAATATCCTCTCTAACTTACCTTCAAATCAGGCTAAATGAGGTTTGGACACAGAGCTGAAACAGTACAAGCACCAAAAACAGCAAAACTTTAGAAACTGAACTTGCATCGCCCTAAAAGCTGGTTGTGTCTGTGTTACTGACATGCATCAGGAAATGTTTATGATTGACATCATAGAGCATAGAGATGTACATCAACAGGAGGCTTTCTGAAGCCAAGTCACACAATTAACACAGCGCTCTTCATCTTACCCAGCCTGTTACAGGAATGTATCGGTTGTATTTCAGGTGATGGACTAGATGCGCAGTGGGAAAAATGCAATGAAGAGTAAATGTCAGATAAAACAATCTTGTCTTATCATTGTCTCATTAGTGAAAAAGGAACCTATACTCAACAGTATTTAAGTTATTAGAAATGATGTATTGTATCTCGTCTCTTCTCATCATTGAAAAAGGTCAGTGATGAACATCTAACATCTTAACATTCAATAACAAAATGAACACCGTATGTACCACATCATGTCAAATCCAGGAAACCTTTGTATGAACGATGCATCAAGAACTGCAGTCTCAGTATGTGGCCGCACCTGTTCTAACCGCTGAGCCAAACTGATGTCTAAATATACTAGTCAGACTTCTTCGTGATGGTCCTGTTTAAATATACATATAAAATAATGAAGTTATAATGAGACACAATTTGGACTTGGACACTGGCAATTAGGACTAAACTTGGATGCCCCCGGAAATCACTTTCTATTGATTCGACTCAGACTCAAGGTCTGGTGACTTAACTACAGCTCTGTGTGTAGGTATCAGTTTCTGCCAAAAAGTCCTATTCTGATCTCCTGTAAAAGTCTACTGTTACACTCATTTGAAGTTTTTGTTGTGGAAAATGTGAAAGAGGAGTTTCTTCACATGCTGTAAATCGTTCTCTGTGAGACGTCCACCAAGCCAGCGAGTCCAGGTCTTAAATTCACCAAATAAAAACAGCCAGTCTTATTGCTGATGGTGCTTTTTGCTTTGGTATCTCATAAACAGTCGTCAATATTAATCTCAATGTGTTTTATAACCGGCTTAAACTCCTTACAAGGGCTTTAAATCTGCACCAGGCTCAATAGTGAAAAGACAGTTTCAGAGACACAAACTTTCTTTGAACTACAGATTTGAAGTTTTTAAAACTCAAACTCAGTAGATCTCAAACAGTGATCAAATCCTTTGTAATATGCATGCCCTGCACAGCTGTATGTCATTTTGGCAGATCAGACCAGAATCTTAAGCAGAGTTTAGACACATTCATGGACATGTTATCAGATTTAAAGCAGTAAAGTAGATTCTTGAAGAGTCATTAGAAAAAAAGCAGATCAAGTGTGTGTATTCAATGCTGGTTTCTTGGCTGCTGTGGGAGGATGGTAATACTATCACAGCTGCATCAGGCTCTCTGCGTACCTTTAATTACACAAGCAGGAGAGCAAACACAAGCTGCTCCGCTACAGCGCAGAGGCAGGGATGTGTCCTGGATGTGTAAGGTGCACTCTAGGGAGACTTTCAGATTCCAGGCACATCCACAGTTGTCATGTTAAACTTGATTTAATTAAAAGTTTATAGCCACAGAGACTCATTTTAATCTGCATTTTGAACCCGGTACATGTTGAACCTAGAGGAATGAAATTCCTGGAAAGGACAGCACACTCATCGGAATGGTTTTTGTACATTTTTAGATAAGGAAGACTTCAATTTGAAAACTCAGCCGTACTTGTCAATAATTTTCAAAGTTGAAAACACCTGCAGGTGTTTGACTGTTAATTGGGCTGTAAATGTGTCACATTTACCTGAAGGACGACCAATTTCACAGCTACAAAACAACCACACACGCACACACACACACACACACACACACGCACGCACGCTTCAAAGGCAGCATGTTTATCACCCTCTCAGACCTCGGGATGTCCGCATGTGTTTACATGAGGGACCACTGAGGCAACAGGATCAATAAAACCATTGTTAAAACAGAGAATCCTCCTACGAGATAACCTTACATATATTACCCGCGTGAGTGTGTGCTGCTTGTTCAGGAGTGCGCGTGTGTACCATCAGTAACTATTTACCTGACAAAGGTCATCAGCCCCGTTTCAGCATTCCAGTCCTGCAGTTTGTGGTCAAAGTTCAGCTTTGTGTTTGAATACGTCTCTGCCTCTGTGAGTGAGACATAACATGTTACAAAAGAGCTTATATCAGAGATTTCACATAAAAAGCATGACATAACAGCAGCACTTAAATAACACTGTTAAAAAAGACATGAAACCTTTAACTTTTCTGATAAAAAGCAGTCAGACAACAGTTTGACTTCATCCTCACTGCAGGGAGCTGACCTCCTATCGAGCAGCTACAGCAGTCACTGTATCTCGATGTGAAAAAGTCATGTTTACGTTGTCACACTATGGGAAATCTCTTTATCTTAACCTTAATTTCAGGAGTCTGGATTAGCCCTGATAAGATAAGAGCCCCAGCTTTACAATCAGCCTCTGTTTTAACTAATTAATTAAACACAGACCCACGCTGTCACAAATTATCTCCAAGCACACACTGAGGCGCTTCATTAAATATTAGGTAAAATCCCTTTAATGCAGAAAGACTGACACATCCCCTGCCTGCTGTACTTACGCAGTCTTAAAAAAAACCTTGCATGAAGCAAACGCACAGGGAATATCTGCTCTGCATGCTAGATAACAGCCTCATTTGGTTAGTGTGTGTGTTTTAACTTGGGGCTCCTCGCTGCAAAGGTCATGAATTAAGAATGCATTGAGGATACAGACATGATTAAGAAACCTTTATGAACATACAATCTAAAATGCTGTTTGTAGAAGTGGACTGGAACTTATAGAGGGGGGTCTATAATGAGTCTCCCTACCACATGAGGGTTAACATTTGAACAGCTTGACAATCAAAGGCATGTGGCTCCATTCAATACTGAGTCACAGCAATACCTAACAGTACCTGGGATCTCACTGTGGTTAATACACACTGATATAAACAATTTTTGTAAAGATACAGTGTATTACAGATTTCACTAATGTGTCTAAACAACCACATCATAACCTCCTGTAAAACATACTCAAAGTACTGGACCCTGGAGGAGTTGCTCTTTTACTAATATTGTGATTTAAAATGCCTTGAATGTAGTGGATGTAGTTTAAAGCTACTGTGATGAGTTTTTTGCATTTATGAAAAAGAAACCGTTAGTGACAAGACAGAAGATTTTTATATCATCAGTTTTTATGCCTGAAACTGGTGTGAGAGGGTAGGTGTCATCCTTGCAGCTGTAGAGACGGTCTTGGTTTTGCAATTTTTCTTATGAAATAAACAAAATAAATGATACACCTGACTGTCAGAAATCAGCAGGAGGATTTTGTCCCAAATTAGTTTGCTTCAAAATTGACACAAACTGAAGGGCATACGCTCCAAACTATCAGAACATGTACTGTATATGCACAGTTAAGTTCAGCTACAGCTAAAGCGCAATTAAGGGAATAACTGCAATACTATGTTTACAGGTAACGAGGGAGAATCAAATGACTGACATCAACTTGCTGGTCTTCAGGTTGACCTGTTGACAGAACGCACTAGCAAATGTCTAACAGCGTGTACAACAACATTGTTGACACCATCGCTGTTTCTGCTCTGTAATATTTGTTTGTACAATATGAACGTTTTGTCTTTTTACATCTTTTCTTCGTCTGTCGAGATTTTGTTTGTTACCCGTCTTCCTGGCAACACATTTACGCTGTACAGCCTCTGGCTGTGTGAACACGCAGGTCTATTTCAGCTCCACTGAGGAGTGTCTTGCATTATCCAGGAATGTTAGTCTGGCTACAAGAAGATTTTATGTGATTTCTAACATGTTAACATGTTTTTTTAAAGTCCTGTTTTACTTGGACAAGTGAAATAAATGGATTTTATTGAGAAACATGTAAATGTATTGATTGTGTCGCTCAAAGAAGGCAGGAAAATGTCAACAATCTATGTTTTTAGAAACACAGCTCTACTCTTGCACAACTCAAATTTATGATGAAAAGCCATGAAACTCATATTAAAGCAGTTCTATGTCTACATGTGAGTGGCTTCTGTAACCCACTTTCTTTTTTTTTTGATAAAAGCAGGACATCAGGAGGTGTGCAAAATCATGCAGGTGCCACTCTCAGCCCAGCTTTTTGTAGTTCATGATTTCATTATGCACACTGAGCAAAGCCATTAGACACGAAAGCAATCACACTAAAGCTATTCACAGTATTCACAGTGGGAGTGTTCAGCTGATAATAAATGTTAATGGTATGTAACATTGGTCTTGCTCTGGTACTGAATATTAGCCAACTATATCATAGTTATGATGTCAAGGAAAAATGGTACCCAGTTTTATTTTGACTCCTCAAAGAATTAGGCTACCTTATGTAGCCCTTATCCTTTAGCAGTGAGCATGGTATCCTACCTGTTAGCAGCTCTTTGTTCAAATTGGCTCGGTCCACTGATAGGATGAACTGAAAGAAGAACAATCTGTATGACTGTGTGATCTGCAGCTTCACACACACAAACACACACACACAGCCAACAGTGTTAATTGAAATGGGAACAGAGAGTCTCCAGGGTTTCTCCTGTACTCTTGTATATTAACAACTCAACATGCTTTCATTTCCTTTCTTGTTTATTTTTATTCAATTCCACCATGAGATTCCCCCCAGAGGCCACTGTAATTAAAAACAAATAACAAACACACATAATCATAACCTCATTCTTTGTTGCACTTGTGTTATTGTAATGCATCACTATCTCAGCCTGATATCTCATCATACAGAGCATTTTTAGCCTGGTCACGTAACACACGTCTGTGTTAACATGAACATTATAGTTTTCTTTACACATTAGCATGTGGGGCCTGAAGGGCTGCAGAGTTTATACTCCATCTGCAGTCTGACCCAGCACATGTGAAGGAATTCTCACAGTATGCTTGGTAAGACTGCAACAGACAGCCTGTGCATTTATATAATTTAAAGCTCTGAAAGGTTCAGTGAGTATAAATGGGAGCATTTAGCGATATCCAGTGGCAATGGTGACCTTTAAGTTACTTTGTACACAACAAAAAACATTTGTTTCTGTCTTTCATCTGCTGTTTTTTTTGCACAGCCAGTCACTAAATACTAAACTGTGTGTGTTACCAGTTTGATCTTTATATTAAAGTGATAGTACACCACCTATATAATTATTTTGTCTAATAAAGGAGTATCTTATCTTACCAAGTCTAATCAGCAGAATGCTATTAAATAATACACACAGTACCTTTACAAAGGCACTATATGCGGGGGGAGATGGGTGATCTAAGCCTGTGGGGCAGCTGAACCACCCCTTGCTTCTTGGTGACCATAAAAAAAAGTTGGTTATGTGATCACACGTTTTCGAAGAGTCAGTCATTTTAATCACCCTGTGATGTACAGAGGCCCGTGGATTAAATGGTAGGCATTTTTGGTTTTAAAAAAGCTATAAATTTCCAATTCAAAGTGACTTTTTAACTTTTATAGAGTCATGGTTCTTGTACCTGAACAATCAGAGTCAAGTCTGAGGAAATTTCAGTCATGTTTAAGTGTTTAAGAATGCTACCTAATGAGACTATACCATTAGCTTGATGCCAACTTTTCACCGACATGGATTTGTGAAAATGGCAAAGAGGAGTCAGGAAAGTTGAGCCAATCAGTACATTTACAAGCACAGTTAAGTAAGCAACGGTCATAGTTTTATTAGGTGATTTAACTGGACTAATGTCCTTGTCCCAGTTTACAAGAACCAGGCAAGAATCTAATTATTGACAGAAGATGTCTGCCACTGTTACAGCTGGTGGCAAACTGCCCCCTTATAGCTCAGTACTATGGGTTATCTCCTGGAAGACCAGAACCAAAACAATCGATAGATGCATTACCAAGAGGCTAACAGGGTGATTGAAGAACAACGTAAACATCATCACTTTCATAGCTCTGTGTTGTTTGTGTGTATGATAGGAAAAATTCATCTTTTGTAACGTCCTTTTTTTTCCACCTGTCAAGTTTTTGTATGCAACCCGGCTTCCTACCAATGCCTTTCTGCTACTCAACCTCCAGCTCAAGGCCCGGCATGTGAACAATAAAGCATGCACAGAACTCTTCAGCCAGTTTTAGTCTTACACAAAGAAGAGAAAGTCAATTTGTAACTTCATTATCTCAGTATGTTAGCCCGACTACGAGAAGCTCGATTTAGTTTGATTTCAGTTGGACTAATGTGTTTACATGTTTTTTTTTAAGTCAAGTTTCAGTCAAACTGGGGCAATAAATCTGTTTTTTTAACCACATGTAAAGGTACTGAATGGCTCAGCCTAGAGGAGCAATGTACATTTTCTTCCTATCAAATCACTGCCAAATGTGAGCAGTTATTATGACAGCCTGTGGCTAAAGTCAGTAAATCCAATCAGATTTTCTTTTTCCTTTATTTGCAGTTTATGTAAATGCCATTTTTACCTTGAATTTGATTTGGTTCAGGTCTGGTAATGGACCTCCTTGGTAAAGAAAACCAGCCTTTTAAGTCGTAAACTTTTACCTTTAGATAATAGCTTTCAGAATTTGTCTTACTTTAATAAAGCGGTACATAAAGTTCAAATATTCAATTTTTACTTCAACATAAAGAGTGGAGCAATTTATCCACTTGTGGCTCATCCTACCCTCTCGTAAGTCTCAACCTATCCTCACAAGCGGCAAGTTGATACAAGAGACAACTTTATTTTCCGAGTCTTGAAAGATTGAGCCGTATGAATTTTTAAAGTTAACAAATGCACCACGGTTTAACAGTTTTGGGTGATATACATGTTGGATGTTAACGTAGATATAATCAGTAAAGCCATGAAAGGTAAATATATCCTACTTATGAAAATGTATTTTCACCTTCTTCCTACATACTACATATGTATGCCACTCCAGCAGAAGTCAGCGCTCAAGTTCAGCTATTCCAATCAAAGAATAATGAACCTCTTTCTCCTGTTTTTGGAGGAAAATGTTATCCTTTAGTCGTCTGAAATACAACATGCTAGTGCTCATGTCCTAGCTCTTTTTGAGCTGTGCACGATTAAATATATGACCGGCTTACCTGACCTTTCTTGCCATAAGGGATCGGGGACTGTTTCCCAGACAGAGAGTGGATCATTCTTGCATGCATGGGGATCCCTTTGGAGACAATCTGAAATCAAAGTTAATGAAAGGGGTTATATTTTTAGATTAACCCTCATTAAAATCTAGAAAAAAATCACTGTATAATTTAACATCATAAAGGAGAATATGTGTTTTAACTTTCACTTCTGTAAATGGACTTTGTGGATATATAGTTGGTGTTTCATCCCCTTTAAACTGTCATGTTTAACCATGAAACAACTGCAGAGGGAGATATATGTATTTAATATGAAAAGCTTTGATTGCTTTGCTGTGAAATCCCAGAATGAACCCAGGTGCCACCAGTCACCTCCAGTTCAATTACTTTGTATCCAACAGATGCTTTCTGGACTGCTTGTATTTGTTTATCAGGCTGCAAAAAGCAAATGTAAACTCCAGAGTATATCATTATGAAAAGAGTAAAAGCCCAAAGGGGGTAAATACCCAGGCAAAAAACGTTGTCGTGCCACAGCCCGTCCAGCACGCTCACATGACCACCCACTATCTGCCTTTGAAAGTGTTTGTGAAAACCTTGTCTCCTCATGCATGTGTAAAATATCAGTGTCTGATGCACACTTCTCGGGCCTGCATGATGCGGTCAGAACAGCAAACGTGGACAATGAAGAAAAAAGACTGCCGACCTCAGATGCCAGAGTGTCCTGAGTGGACAGAATCCCTGAGGCTTGGCCACAAAGTTAATATTTCATTACTACAAATCCAGCTCAACGAAAAGTGAAGGCTTTCCACCCACTTGACTCCACTTGAGCCTGTGATGTCTGGCCCAGGAGGACTGGTAGAGCAAATAGGAGAGGAGTGTAGATGACCTCAGAGGCTTAATGGTGATGCAATGGCTCTAAGCTGTCTTACTCTACTGGCATCAGCATTATCTTATTATCAGCCTTATTCGTACTGTATACAGCGGAGGACAGTAGAGAGAAAATATATTTGAGCGCTGTATTAAAGTACAATTTTTGGGGGTCTTAAATTTATAATGTTTTTGAAAATACTACAATATTGATATTATGCTAAAAACAAGCATCAGAAAGAAACTGTGAGAGTAGAAAATGATGGACTTGTAATATTTATGAACACATGTTGTATTGCTTCACCTTTGTCTTAGCTTTCCTCAGTTTTACTTCCTGTCTTGTTTGATTTTTACATTTGTTCATGAGATGTTTGAGGGCCACAATAATCATGACATCTGTAATGATTCTTCTGATGTCCATGTTAAGCACTTTGAACTGCCTTGAAATTTGCTTTAGAAATAAATTTGCCTTGCCTTGCCTTGTCTATGTATTTTTTAAAAGCAAGTACTCCAGGACTTAAGCTCAACAAATAAGTTGACTTAGCAACTTTCACTTGGGTTGGAATAATATTTGACCAGGAGTGAGCCTATCTTCTTTGTTCCAGTAATGGAGCAGTGTACTTTGTCCACCACTGGTTATATCAATATCATTATCAGCCTTACTAATGTTATATCAAGCCATAACCTCCTGACTAAATCAACAGTAAAGCAAGTTATAGAGTCATTAGTTCCCTCACACATTGATGACTGACCATTAATATGGTTACACTCACCACACACACACACACACACACACACACACACACACACACACACACACACACACACACACACACACACAGACACACACACACACACACACACACACACACACATGGTCATTTGCTTTGTATATCAGAAAAGTCTTTGAATTTCAGTCTATTTCGCTGATGTCAAACAACTCCTTTAATGAGCTTAAAAGAAACAAGATGGGATGTAAATTTGCTTAAAGCTTCTGTGAGGAGTTTTTGATGTTCGTGAGAAAAAAAAAACAGAAATCACTGAAAATATTTAAAAACATACAAGACCGATGATTTTTATATGCTAATTTTTAAAACTGGTGGGAGGTGGTAAGTGTCAGCCAAGCAGATGGACAAAGAAAAACTGTTTACACAATTTTCACAGAAATATTCACACAATACTACTACTACTACTACTACTACTACTACTACTACTACTACTACTACTACTACTAATAATAATAATAATAATTTAATAAATAAAGATATCTGACTACATATGATAAGACAGTTTTGTTAGATCACACTGTTTGTGCATGTAGAGAGCAAGTTGAGCAAAGACTGCTTAGTTAACAGGGGCTGTCAAATGTGTACGAAGTGAAAGTTCCTCACAGGAGCTTTAATATTAATATGATCTGCTGTGATGTTGTTTGTTTGAATGAAAAATCTTTTTCTGTTTTTTTTTCTTCTTTTTTCCTTTTTAAATTTTTTTTTATACTGATAATGTCAATTGTCCTTTTTATTGTTTCATTTTCTTGTCCTGTGAACCATTTATTTCAACATAAAATTTTCTATTGGTCAATTTTGATTATCATGCAATTTTTTGCAATCATTATTTAAATTCTTGGCATTTTAGCTATAGGTCAGTGTACTCTGTTGTTGCTGCTGTAGTTGCCTATATTCTAATCTTTAGCTGTAGCAGAGTGTCACCTGGAGCCTTTTAAGGAATGATTTTTCTCTTTTTCCAAATATTGTCAAAGGGTTGCTGATGTTGGACCTGTACTGAGTCTTGATAAATAATTAAGAGTACATTCTGGGCCTGCTCTTTTAGTGGGGTGTCTTGAGATACCTTTTGGTTTTATCTGATGCAGTACAATTGAATATTGAACGATTGAAAATAAAACAGTGAATATAACAGTCCTGCGTACCTTCTCCTCCATTCCAACATGCTTCAGTGCTTGTCGGCCTCGGTGAGATAGAGCCAAGTTGATGCTTCTCCCCTTCACAACTTTGGCTTGCCGGATATCTGAACAGGACCAGACACACTGTTTTAATCTCATACATTCAGTTGTAATTCCTCTTTGCTTTGGGGGATGTGACAGTGTTATTTCCTCAGAAAGTGGAGCTTTCAACACTACCTTCCCTAGATTCAAAGACTTCCACATCAAAGCCTCTTTTGGCAAAGAAACACGCATTCAGAGCTCCCACCTGAAGAAGAAAGAAAAATTAGGACAGTACTTTTACAGTTACTTTTGCGGGTATGATAACAAGTTCTTATCATTTACAATTACAATAAACATGTTGTATAGCTGAACACTTTTTAATCTGGCTTTCTTTGTGCAACACTTACAAATACCAATTCACATTCAACACCAATGTAATCAAGTCCCTGTCATTCAAACATTTCAGTGCTTTTTTTAGAGGTTTTCCCTTTAAAAAAGAGACACCTCTCTAAAGGCCAGTGTTCAGTTGAAGCTCAGGAGTCCAGAAGTTCTTTGCAATAAATTGATAATTCACTTTCATTTTCTTTTTCTTACCAAACCTCCGCCCACCACTGCTACAACTTTTCTCTTGCTTGATCTGTCACTCTGTTCCTCCATGGTGTTGACAGCTTTCCTCAGGTCTGAACCTCTCACCGTCCACTCGTGGGTAATTTTCACAAGTGGAGAGTTGAGATTTAAAAAGAGGAGGAGCTGAGGCAGTCCCATGAAGGTCGCTGGTAAAATCAGTCCCCCTTTCAAAGCAAACACAGGTCACTGATAACTGAGGACAGTCTGACAACTCATTGTGGTGTTAAAAGGGATAAATCAAATCTACTTATACCTCAATACTGAACAGCGTAAGAAGACTACAGGTGTATGCCTCAGGAATTTACAACTTTTACAGATATGTTTAAAGCACAAAGGTGCAAAGATACATTTAGAAGTTTGTGGAACAAGCTGCTTTGACTTTTCAAACAGGCTTTACGCAGTATAACAGTGTCTGGTCAGAAAAAGGAGAGAAGAAAATCCTGCTATAGTTTTTTCTCTCTTTTTTTTGCAAAGATACATATTCAAAGCCAAGATAAACAGTCAGTGTTACGGATTGAGTAAGACATCAGACTTGGATCATATGTTTAAGTGAAGAAATCTATTGCCCTCTAGTGGCTCACTGGCAGCACATGTTTCTAGAGCAGAACTGAATTTACATCGTGCTTATTGCTCTGGGTTAATACCCATATCCTCATCTATCAGATCATGTGATTGAGAAATAATAGCCCCCTCATTTGTGGTGTGTTATTCAGGAAACTGATCAAATAAGTCCTGACCAAAGTAAGAGTTTCAGTTTCCTGAATGCAAACCCCCCCTTACATTAGCGTTTTGTTTTATTCTCAAAAATGAAGAGAAGGAAGGGCTTTTTAGTCGTCCTTTGGTAAGTCTTATCTTTCCTCATCTTTATAAAACACTTCGGCCGCCACATGAATGCAATAATGAAACAAAAACAGCAACAATAGCCTGCATGCATTTAACAGGAAGTAGCTATAAATCCCCTATCCCGTTCCCGTAGCTCACGCTAATCTCGGACAAAAACTAATCACGTTCACTTAATTGAATGTAGTTTAGTGGCTTTCGTAGTAGTACTTGTACTTCTTTGAGTAATTCTCAGACTTGCACTTAAGTAGCCGACTTTTTAAACAAGTATTTAACTTAAAATACATTTTACTCTGCATCGTTCATGTATTCAAAAGGGAAACAAAAAAGGATGCAAGTTTTCCATCAATAGTGGGGCTGACTGGCTGACATAAAGAGAGGAAGAGTAGGCTTAAAGTTTCCAGTATTTGGCTCAGGTCTTAATTTCATACAAAGTGACTTTCTGCCTTTACTTGAGTAGAGTTGCAGACTGGTAAGTTTACCCCCAATTAAGTGACAAAACATTTACGGGGGAAGAATATTTAGGGTGCACTTTCCAACTTTTATTTCCGCCTGTGGCCCCAATAGCAGTGTCATGATGATGATCTGATAAATAAAATAAGACCGTAGCAGAGTTAAACATCACTGACTTTTCCTTCTATCAGTTAGTATGCGTGATTAATTCCTTGAAGCCTGTTTTCATATTTATTTTATTGTACTATTTTGCATTTTTATAATTGGACAAATTCCCCCTACGTAACGGTTCATCCACACTGGATGCAGTATTTGAGAGCAGAGCTTGAAACACGATTTGATACGCTACTCAATCGGAATGCCCAGTCCAGGCTGTCTCATCGATGTCAGAACCAATGACACCACATATTTTTCAGAAAAACTTTAGACGTGTCCTTATGCGCCACGTATTTTAACAGGCGTATGCATAAACAAAGTAAGAGATGGATGTCTTAGTTTTTTATTTTTTAAAGAATTGGTCACATAACGCGAGGATATTGCTATGTTCTGTGCTCGACTACTTCAGCCTATTTAAAGATGGCGCTGTAAAAGCCAAGGTTTGTTTTCCATGGGTGCAAAGTATGTTTAAGTGCATTAAGCGAACGGCCCAGTTCACGAGATATCTACAGTCAGCAGGCAACACTTTCTCTTGAAACCAGAACTTCAGGTAAGTACTGTCACACATTTGTTAACTGTTTGCTTTAAATAATAAAGTTAAAATGACCACAAACGGCATACTATCTATCGAACCAATGTTAGCAGCTTTGGCCGTTGGAGCCAGTGTTTCGATAAAACGAGTGACCGTGTTAACTGGAGACTCAGCCAAACGCGTTTGTGATTGTCGTACTTAGACCAGCTGTTGAGGCAGAACCTCTTAGCTCCCTTTGTGACAATAACATCAAATATTTCCAACAGATACGTCTTTGCTGTCATCCAAAACACAGAGAGATCTAAGGATACGTATTCAACAGCTGTGCGGCTTGGGACAATCTCATGCGCATTTTTTCGAAAGTCTCCAGGTAACAGGGTCACTTTTTACACCGAAACACCGGCATGTTGACCCAGCTAAACCAAGCTATATAGCTAGGCTAGCACATTACGCATTGGTACTAATTTAAATGGTGGCTGAATACAGATGTGTCTGTACACAGACACCGTACAGCATCGGGATATTTTACTGGACAAACGCACCCGACTGCCTCAAGCAACCCCGCGTACTCTTATCAACCGCTGTTTGTTAGCTTAGCATGCTAAACCTTCTGCCAGTGAGATTATTGAATGCCCTCTATAAAGTCACGGCAGTCCGCTACTGTTTTACTTGCGGTCAGAACATTGAAATCATATCTTCATATAATCATTTACAGAAATGGGATGGATAAAGGCCTTTTGTTTTATGACAAGCCTATTTTATGATCAGAAACCAAGCTTATTTTATGATTTGGAAGCAGTGAGATACCAGTTTAGCATGGTTTCAATACAAAGTCAGTATCATGGACCCCGAAGAGTAGTTAAAAAAGTAATAGCTAAACAAAATGTTTGTTTGCACTGTTTGCAAAAATATATCATTTATTTTGCATTGTCAACATTAGTAAAGAAGATTTTATCAGTATGCCCTGATGTAAATATGCCAGAATTGGCACAAAAGCTAAATGTCACCTGTTGTCCTCAGGCAGGTGCTTATCTAATACAGAAAACTAATGGTACTATTGCAAAACATATTAAGAGTGTTCACTGAACCACACCCACAATAACCAAGAATCAATTTTACATTCAAAATAGATATATTGTTTCCAGTACAAATGACAGATCTGCTAAACTGGTTAAAACCTGCATTACTGTAACAACCACATCTTTTATGAGTATGCCAACTGCTTTAGCTCTCACAGTATTATCAGGTTTCTCAATGGTGTGTTTCAAGGTTATTTAGGCTTGACATTTTCATTAGTTGTTGTTTTTTCTTTTTTGGTTTATTTTTTCTTCTTAAGGATCATATCACACAGCTTATGACTGCTTGTTTGTGTAGTGTAGTTTTATATTCTGAAATGCTTTGTTAAATTTTGGATTTTATTCACTTTGGTGTTGGATTTTTGCACAGAATACTTGTCAGGGAGGAAAGCTAGAAAAATACTGTAAAATAAAAACTCAAAACATTTCTTTCTTTTTTTTTTTGTTTTCAAATACTAAAAAAAATCAACCTCAGCCATCCACAAATACAAACCATAAAGAATATGTGTCAATCAGTGTGCTACTGCTGTGGAATGAGATAAATTGATCAAAACAAAGTCCAAGTTATTTTGTTTCTTTTGATTTTACTTTACTTATTTTCATGAACACACAACACAGTTGCAATTGTTGTTTGTTCATCAAGTAAAGTCTTCATTTGTAGTTATATTTGAATCAGTTCAAATCTTTTTGACAACCTGGTTTTTTATCTAAAAGATGGTAACCTTGCTGGCTGTTAAGATCAACATACGTACCTCATACCAGACTTTAACATGAACAGGTTTTTCATCATTCAAACTGTTTGTGACTGGATGAGATTGTTAAATTGATGGTACTTTTGTGGAAACACGAACAACATTATTTTTATAGAACTTTCCTTTTCCTTGCAAAAAGAGTGATTTCTATAGTATACCGTTAAACCAGAGCCTGTCTGGGCTGTAATGTCTGTTTGAATTAGAATATGAACAGAGCAGGCCTGGGTCTTTGGCTAACTACATTTGTCTTTCCCTCCACTGCAGGCTTGTGTCAACCTTGCCTCTCAAAATGATCGACCCAGCTGTGCAGAGGGTGGTCAGCGACATAATCCGCTCCCCTGAGGACAAACGGGTGTACAGGGGGCTTGAGTTTACCAATGGCTTGAAGGCCATTCTCATAAGTGACCCAACAACAGATAAATCTTCTGCTGCTTTGGATGTCGAAATAGGTACAAGTCTCTCACCATCATTTTAATGTAGCAAGGAGGAAACTTTTATTTAGTTGTATTAAAATGCATGAGAAAAAATATGTTAAAAGTATCTATAATTTCTGTGTCCTGTGTGAAATATTAACATAATTTTATGCACAAGACAAAACTGTGTTTGTTGTCCTCTTCTCTTGCTGATATAAAAACAACTTTAGGCATAAAAACAGAGGAGGGAAACAGTAAGATTCTCAACACTTACGACTCATGAAATTACATTGACAGTTGTCATCATTAGGTCTCTCCAACTGGAAGTTTCTCCTAAAAGTCTGAATTGTGTATCCTCTTGGTAGTTTTTCTGGTGTAGTACTACAGAGTTCTCTGTTTGTTGCCACTGTCCATTATTTTTCTGTCTTATCTGCATAACCAATCTGACAGACATTGAAAGTTTGCATATCACTCAAAGCAAAGAGCCACAGCTTCATCCACTCATTTTCTGCTTCGTCTTGATTTCACAGGTTCATTATCAGACCCAGAAAACATCTCTGGCCTGGCACACTTTTGCGAACACATGCTGTTCCTGGGAACAAAGAAGTATCCCAAGGAGAACGAGTACAGCCAGTTTCTCAGCGAGCATGCGGGCAGCTCCAATGCTTTCACCAGTGGAGAGCACACAAACTATTACTTTGACGTGTCCCATGAGCACTTGCAAGGAGCGCTAGACAGGTACTTGTTGATGGGATTGAATTTTCTTTGTGTCTAAAACTGTACTAATTTTAATGCCAATTCACCAGCGTTTACATTTTTTCCTGCTGCATACACTTTTATTAGAAATAGATATTTACAAGTCTCTTTAAGGCTGCAGTTCACCAGTGAAGACAGATGTCATGGCTCTCCTTGGTACTTGTTTAGTGATCAGTACACAATGTGCCCCCTGAGAGTCCAGGTGTTAATCCAAATGAGCCGCCAGGTCCTTGTCTGGCAGTATTTGGTTACCAGACCTTGTGTCCTCCATTGTCCTTTTTCTAATGATCAGTATAATTTGCACTCCCCCTATGGCAGGGTGAGACTGATGTCTCCAGCTCTGCAGGGGGGCTTGACTCACGTGTCGGATGCGCTGCTTGAGGGCAGGGTCAGGTAGTGTCGGCTTACCTCCTTATAAATGAATGATGGTCCAGCAGGCACCTGTTTGTATATCGCGAGCTGATTGCTCCCCTGTGCCGGTGAGCTGTGAAGGCCATCTGGACTGGAGTGGTGGGAAAGGACAGTGTGTAGTGTGAAATATTAATGATGTTGCCTTTTTAGAAAAGAAAACAAGGACACTGTGTCCAAAAGGATCATTTGTGTCCTTAGCAGACCCTATGATCTTTATAACAGACCTCTTGCTGTAGATGACTATAGGACAAGAAGAGCTTACAATCCTGGAAAATTACAATCAGGGAAAAAAATATTCTTTACAAGCTGTCCTGGTTGTGACTATAAACTAATCAGTGCAAGGGCCATGGTCTGGTTGTGTTGCCAGATTCAGCCAGAGACACTTTTAGCCCACTCCATCAGGGGCTGTATAAATCAGCTGCATAAAGCTTCAGCAGCAACTGAGCTGGGGAGTCGCTTGAAGAGCAACCAATTGTTGCGTTGTCCTCATTTGCATGGCAGTTGCTGCTACTTTGCACCCATGCAAATTGATTCTCATCAAGTTCTAGCTCATGCTCTCAGTGTGCCCCAGAAACAAACACCCTACATTCATCTTAGAACAGCAAAGACGCGAATATTTAAATGTTGTTATGTATCCAAACAAGACTTGTTATTACTCATCCAAACAAGAATTCCTTGATACTCAACTGTACTCTTGAATGTTTGCCTCACTGTAGGTTTGCCCAGTTCTTTCTGTGCCCTCTGTTTGATGAGAGCTGTAAAGACCGGGAGGTGAACGCAGTGGACTCTGAACATGAGAAGAACCTGATGAATGACGCCTGGAGGCTGTTTCAGCTTGAGAAGGCGACCGGCAATCCTGACCATCCTTTCAGCAAATTTGGAACAGGTACAAAGTCTGCAGAAGTTGTAAAAATACACGTCCATATGATACAGTTAGACAAACTGCAGTCTTTAGCTTATCAATCTTTTACTAAGGAGACAATAAAGACAACTTCAGTACTCTTAACTTCACCGGATAACCACACAAAAGTATCCTGTACATGGTTGTTTGTTTCATTGTCTATATTATGGACCAGTCTGCATAAATATGACTTATTAGCATGTGGAAAATAGACATAATCGTTTCTCATAATTGTGTCCAAATAAGTAGAAGATGAAAGCTTACATGGCTCGGCATTGATGGGTTATGCTGATAAAGGCTACAGCTTTCAAAAAGACTGTGGTGTTTTAAAGCCTTAACCCATTAAAACCACCACATATTTTCAACTATTGCGGCTTTGATCGGTGACGTTAACAGCTATTAAACATATCCATCAACATCGACTGCTGTGACATTTCCTCATTGCGAGTGAAAGCATCTTAATGCCTGTAAGTAGTTTACTCTCTGTGAATTCCCAGATCAGATTGACAGACTTGGAGCAGCTCCCAGCTCAGAATAGCCACCTGATGGCAGTCTTGAATTTTCTAATCTTGATTCCAGTTAAGAGTAGAAGAGGATCAGCCAGGCCTGAAAGTCGTGAACTCTTAGTGAACCAACATAATCTTTTTTAATCTGTTGAGATTGTTGTAGCGTTTGTTGCCTTGTTTTCAGTGTCTCAACCACCAGTCCTTGACTTACTCCAGAAGTTTTTAACATAGCCTGCGGTAGTTTGTGAAATATGACTGACAGACAGCTTGTTAATACATCTTACACACTCTTGTCACTTAGCCATCATACACTGATTGAAGAACACTCTCTTGTGTTGCAGTGCTGTGAATATTTATGACCATGCTGAGGTTTACGTTGCAACTGCAGCCGAAAGAGAGAGTCATTGTTCTAGGTAGTGCAGTGCTTATTATTGCTCTATTGATATATCGATACACTCTTAAGCTTATAGTTGTGGATTTGTTGATTCTAACTGCTGTTGTAATAGTATTTTGCGACTGTGGAGGACAATTTCCCTTCATGTAAACTTCTTTTTTCTGTCTGGTACGTGGTGTAAATGTTTAACCTCTCTTGTTTAATGCAGGTCTTCTGATGCCTTCTTTTGTTTAAGGGTTAAAAGGTCTAAAAATTGCTCAATCCAAATCTAGTCTTTTATTTAGGAGTTTCAGAAGGACTTTAGGGAGATTATATTGAAGAATTCTGTGTTATTCTTTTGTAGGTAATAAACTGACCCTTGAGACCAGACCCTCTAAAGAAGGCATCGACATCCGCCAGGAGCTCCTGAAATTTCACTCTACGTACTACTCCTCTAACCTGATGGGGCTGTGTGTGTTAGGAAGAGGTAACGTGATGCTTTGAATGTCAAAACAACTCGAACAGGTTAAGGCCTTAGACAGTATGGATGGAGGAACTTCATTATGGCTACTGAAATGCAATGTGAGGGAGACTGACAATAACTTTAGTGACTAATTTGTGACTGAATTCTTTCTGATATTTGATACAACAGATCCTCAGTTTCAAACAGAGGTTAAAAGAGTCAGCCCTCTTATCTCTATCCCTCAAAAATCATCAGTACTCAGTGAAATGACAGCTGTTTGCCTCAGAAGTTGTAGATTGTAATGTTGGCCAGCCTGCTTATTAAATCAGGAGTTTGATTAGTGCCCTGTCTTTATTACTTTGTGGTAATAATAACCTGGTTTTGTTGTTTCTGATAGACGAAGGAAGGAGATACCACCCTCAAGAATCTTGAAATGACGAATCTCTCTTATGGCTTCATAGAAAGAATAGAAAACTTTACTGACCTGCTCAACAGTTTTCAAGACTCTGATTGGACAATCACTGTTTAGTGAAAGGTCAATTGTAGAGGAGCAGTTTGACAGTACAGACGAGAATACCCAGACCTGATTTATGGCTCCTAGCAGGTCTGAACTGTTTTTTAAATGCTGAATTTGACACCTTTTTTTGGTTGAGATTTGACAGGAATAAAACGTGGGGGCAGTATTTAATCCAAGCCTTGCAAATTCTCAGAACAGGCTACAGAGAATGTGGTCAACACATTCAGGGATTATTCTAACATCTGTGCATCTCGTGTTTTGATTCTTTACCAGGGTTTAGAGTAGACAGTCAACGTTGTAACGTCATATATATGTATGAAAATACAGATCAACATGATAGGTCTCCTTTAACTTTGATGTAACTTAGCCTTTTTTTACTGTCAGTAAAATCTTATAAATATTTTGAATTCGTTTAACTCAACTTTTTCTCTTTTTGCCCACAGAATCATTAGACGAGCTGACCTCGATGGTGGTGAAGCTGTTCGGAGAAGTAGAGAACAAGAATGTGCCTGTCCCAGAGTTCCCTGAGCATCCCTTCCAGGAAGAACACCTCAGAGTTAGCCACTTACTTATCTCACAAACGTTTCCCACCCTGCATCCTTAAACAGAAATATACGAGCAGTGACTTTAATTAAATGAACTTTTTGGTGGCAGTCTTCAGGAACAAGCTAAAGAAACTTTTTTTTCACACTCCTTATCTATAAAAAAAGAATTTCTCTTTGACTTTTCTTAACCAGCAAGCAGCACTAAAGTTTTTCTGTGTGTCGTTTTGTGTGTCGTGTTGCAGCAATTCTACAAAGTGGTGCCCATCAAAGACATCAGGAACCTGTATGTGACTTTCCCCATCCCTGACCTACAGAAGTACTACAAATCTAACCCAGGACATTATCTAGGACATCTGATTGGTCATGAAGGGCCAGGAAGTTTGCTATCAGAGCTCAAATCTAAAGGTAGCACAGCCGTAATCAAACACATCCACACACAGGTGTCTATTATTTGACCTTGATATTACAAGACAGCTGCATTTCAAACTCAGTGAAATTGATGATGGTTGTTTCCTAGGCTGGGTGAACACACTTGTGGGAGGGCAAAAAGAAGGAGCTCGAGGATTCATGTTCTTCATCATCAATGTGGATTTGACTGAGGAGGGCTTATGTAAGTAGTTTAAAACGATTACACTCATTTGTTTGCCGTTGACTGATATGCTTTTGTGTGTGCGAGGAAATGAACAATAAAGCACGCTCACTAAGGCTCTTATCACTGCAGTGCACGTAGAGGACATCATCTTCCACATGTTTCAGTATATCCAGAAGCTGCGCACTGAAGGGCCTCAGGAGTGGGTGTTTGAGGAGTGCAAGGTAATTAATGTTGTCTGTTCAGACAGAGGGGAAAGATAAACCTGACCCACTTATGTCTGCCCGGTAGAGAAACTAATAGAGAAACATAGGCATTGACAGCAGAGGCGGATGGGTTCAAACCTGTCAGCTATTTTCATCAATTTTGTCTGCTGTGCTGAATGTATGCGTGACAACTAAGGCTGGACCGCAGAAGATAGACTTTTACAGAGTAGCACAGCATCTCTATCTGTACTGAAACATTCAATCCCAGGCAGATGAATGTGCAGATTAATTTTGTGCTCTTTTCCTCTCTATCATCCGTGTGACTGTTACGTGTCTCTGCCTGTCTCCATAGGATTTGAACAAAGTGGCCTTCCGATTCAAGGACAAGGAACGACCCCGCGGCTACACATCCAAAGTGGCTGGTTTACTACACGTAAGTCCCCCCCTTTCCATCCGCAAAGGTTGTTACCAGGGAGACCCGATGCAGCTCATTGCGTCCGTACCTGCTGTCGTCATCGGGCTGTCTGCTGCTCCCGTTGGCTCTGGATTTAGAGTGTGGAGAATCTGCAGAGGGACAATCAAAAATAGGCTAGACTTTTATTTTTATCACAGCTCCTCGGTGACTATCAGCACAGCTCACAAACAGAAAAACCTCACAAGAACTTATGGTCACTGCTGCACCAATTACAGGATTCTTTTAGACGTGCTTTGGATTGTACATAATTGTCCTTTCATCGTGTCATGCTATCCTCTCGAGGAGGAGCAGCCTTTGGTATTTTCTTTATACACATATTTACAGTTGGCTTGTAAAAATAAAGTAGTTTATAAGAGATCAGTGCTCTACCTATGTGTGTCATACTGTCAGGGGCAGTTAGAGACATATTTCAACCTTGAAAGTAAATGAACGGATGAAGTAATTAGACGCAAAGTCTGTGCCACATGTGTTTTATATCATATATATATATATCAGTAAGTAGAATACTGACAGCCTCCTTTTTTGTGTGTTTCAGTACTACCCCATTGAAGAGGTTCTAGCTGCAGAGTACCTTCTAGAAGACTTCAGGCCAGACCTGATAGAGATGGTGCTGGACAAGCTGAGACCAGAACATGTCAGGTCAGTATGAGAACTTCAGTCTGCATTGTGTTTAGAAATATTCATCAAACTTTTATATACTTGGTTGCATCCTTCTTTTCCCCTTGATATAAGGTCAAGTATATGATCTTACAAACTCTGAAAAGTATGTTTAGTTTTGTTCATTCCTCTTGGGTTGATCAGGACTAAACTTAAAACGGTTCACAATGATTTAAAACTGTGTTTCTGATACTAACACTAGGATAAAAGCAAATCATTTCCCAGGTGGGAATTTCTGTAATTATGATGCTACTCATTTGTGTGATCTATAAATAGGTGAATGCTCAGCCTCATATACGCATAAGAATGTTTGTGTTCGTGCTGATGAAAAACAAAAATCATGATATTTAATCGACTTAATCTGCTCGACATTCATACCGGGTATATTTTCCAGATAATCGTGTGGAGGACAGTGTGTCCTGATGATCCATGCTCCTTTTGCGTGTTAGCTGTGACAGTGTGATGAGACATCATTTCAAGGAGGAAAGCCAGACGCTTTCTCAAACATGATTACCTCTGCAGCCTCTGAGCTTCAGTTTATGTGATCAGGAATACATTATAAAGTTTTGCAGCTTGAATTGGAGATGCCGGTTCCCTCAACGGATATTTGCATAATAAAATCAGCCGACATAAACTGCTTTTGAAACTGACTTATGTTTGCTCTATGCTGTGAGAAGATATTGGCTGTGGGCATGAAGCACTTTGACACCTCAGTGGTGATTTTACTTTGTGTGGTAACTGGGAACCTTTTAAGGACTTGTGAAAGTTCCACTGCTGGGATCAGGGTCTGAATGGAGTTTGTAGGATGTAGTTTTTGTTCCTGCTCTAGAGGTGGTACTTTCTTAAGGTGCAGCATATTAAGATGCAGGTACCAAGGGCAAGTTTTCTGGGAGTCTTAGCTGTGAACAGTTTGTGTGGGTAGAGTCCTTTTGTGATTTTTGTGTTATAATTAGACATAAGGCATCATTGTTGCGTTGCAAACAAGTAAAACAGCTGTGTCATGTAAGTGGATAATCAGCTTGATCTTCACAGAGCTTCAAACAATGACACAACTACAGTCATCTTGACTAAGCGGACCTTTAAATCCCTTCAGACAGTTTGCTACTTGAAGTAGAATTCAAAGTTCTTAGTTGTAGGTGGGTGAAAACTTGATTTTTAATTGTTTTTTGGCAGCTGTTATAACATCAAATGACGACTTTAGAAAAGTCATGTCTATCCATTTACGCACATCAAGCTTTTAAAAGTTTTTCATTGATGGATAACCTCTTGTGTGACTTAATAAACTCCTAAAAGAGAGCGAAATCTTGGCGCTCCACTCCGAGCCTTAGTTTTGCCTTGTGTAGCTCTAACACAGCTTTTATTTGAAACTACATATGTCAAGAAAGGTGCAGATTTGTAACTGGTCTGTTCCTTAATGCCTACCATAGAGGAGATTGCATGCACTCATTGGCTGACCCTGACTGTTTCAGTGCCAGTGTCCTCCTCTGCTGAAGTGGGTGTTTAACCTTGAAGCCTCTGCCAACGCTGCTTTGAATTCATGACGGTGTTTCAGTGCGTGTCGGTCTCTTTTCAGCTGCCGTGAATGAAGTTACTGAGAGTGAGGTTGCATCATGACAGTGCCAGTGTGTGTTATTTGTGTTACTTTTGTATTATTTTTATTTTGCGTAAAAGATACGTCACCGCTCCTTCATAGCACTCCTCTTCCTTTATTTGTCATCTTTCTTTTTACGTCCACAATAGATGGTTACATGTTGTCATTTCTAGGAGGGATAATTGACGTAGTCTGTATATGTAACACTTAATGCATGGAGGTGTAATGGCAGAGCAAAGCCATTCAGCCTCTGATCCTTCCTCAGAGGTAGCAACAAAGGTGGAATGGGCAGAAAAACGGCAGATGAGTCGTGACAGTGCCTGGGTCTGCAGTGACATAATGCAGTGTTTAATTACACACTGGGACACCGATGTGATGCCATTAAGTACAAAGGTGTGGTGATGGTGGAGCTGTGTCACAGTGTCCCAGTATGTAAGAGCCTCCTGTTTTTTACTTCAGACTTTGTTTCATATTTGTCTGTTTTCTCTTCTATTTATATCCTCTCGAGTTTACTGCTCCTGCTCCTATTACTGGGCTTAATTTATTTGTGCAGCAAAAAAACTCCCAAATACCATCCATCTGCTAAATGAATAATTGTTCTCCAGGTAACAGGAGGTACTGTTTTTTTTTTTTTTTTTGCAACTATCTCACAGTAAGAAATACTTTCATTATAATCCCACATATTATCTGTGCGTCCAAAATAACGTATTACTTTTTCCTCAGTTTTCTAAAACTATTTCTATTGAACTGAAGCAGCCTGAGCTCCCCCCATAGCCTGACCGCAGTATAGGTCAAGACCCCAAAATTCTAATACACACCAAATATTAATATTTATCATAATACCAAATCAGGATTTCTGTCATTTGTTAACTCAAGAGCTCATTTTCTGAGAATGTTTGTTTAATAAGATATTTTAATGTGAAAAGAGAAAATGGATTGGCAGCTGTGATGACAAATTTCGGCTCTTTCACTGCAGTATTCTCTAATGTGTGAAACAGAGTAGAGTAAGAACAAAACTACACTCTTAACTGTTCTATTACCAGCACAAGAATTTGTTCTGTTGTTGGACTGTAGTAACCTAAAGGTTTTTGAGATTTCATTGGGGAGTTTAATGAGTGTTTTAGTTCGTGGAAAGGGAAACATCAGTAAACATGTTGGCACCTATTGAGTCAGCCCATTGTCTGTCCTACATCCAGTCAGTGATGTTGACCAAGATAAATGACTCCAAAGGAAATTGGGGGTTTGGCTTTTTGCCGTAAAAAATGAAAAAGCTACTATTACTCATTTGTGAAGTGTGGAGGTACCAGTTCAGTGTTCTCTAAATGCAGCTCCCTGATAGTGTTCGGCTCATCAAACATGTCAGTGGATTTCCTTTTCCTTAAATATGATCCTGATGCTGCACTAATAAAAAGGCATGCACATATCATAGAGTATCTTGTTCATTCTGACGTGTAATCTGACCCTGCTTTTTTTCCCCTATTTCCAGAGTTGCAGTGGTGTCAAAATCATTTGAAGGGCAAACGGACAAGACAGAGGAGTGGTACGGCACGCAGTACAAACAGGAGGCCATCTCCGAAGAGACCCTTCAGGTGAGTCACTGCTGTCACAGTGCTCCTGTCATTTCAACAAAAATATAGTCTGAGTTTCTTCTGCTTCTTCGAAGAGATTGTGCGACCACTTCTTTCTGTTGTCTGTGTTTTAGAAATGGGCAAGTGCGGACCTCAACGGGAAGTTCAAATTACCCATGAGAAATGAGTTCATCCCCACTAACTTTGAGATCTACCCTCTTGAGAAAGACTCTCCATCAGTCCCCGCTTTAATCAAGGCAAGTGTTGGTGCTGAAGAGCTCTGTGATCAGCATACCGTGTCCTTCATAACCTCACTGCTTAACTGCATATCGTTAAAAAATCTCAGTCCTGCTTTCATATGTTAATAAGGTAATTGTGACTGAAACATAAAGGTTTCGGTTTTGTTTTTGCCATCATGTTAGGATCAGAGAATAGAAGCTTTTAATAACAGCACATATATCTCGTTCCCTGAAGGAAGGACTGAATAGACGACACTGTGCTTTTTTTGTTTTTAATTAGAGACCTAATCCAAAGAAACAAAAGCCTCTGCTTTGGCTTAGATTTCCAGGGACTGCAGACGATTATCTTTAAACAGAATGGACTCTTATAATTATGAAAATGAAATCCCCCTCTCTGTGTGTGTGTGTGTGTGTTTTTCTAGGACACTGCAATGAGTAAGGTGTGGTTCAAACAGGACGACAAGTTTTTCCTGCCAAAGGCATGCCTGAACTTTGAGTTCTTCAGGTGAGTCACTCAGATTTGAGCGTTTGGACACTCATTGTAACCTTGTCAGTTTACCCCCAGCTGAGTGCTCAGAGCTCATTAGCTCTCAGATTTTCTTTAATTCAAAACGCTACCTAGAGGTAATATTACTGGTAAAGTTTTTAAGCTTTTGGTAATTGTTTGAGGCCATGTCAATAATCCCCCTGGCTGTTTTACATAAACAAAACAATTAAAAGTTTCACAGTAGCTGGAGGAAATATTAACTGCAGCTTAACTTTACAACACTGAAAGCAATTAAGACCTAGTCAGAAAAGATTATGGTTCTCCCCTCGCTGCTCTGCCTCTAAGGAGAAAAATAAAGGTTTGTTTAATATTTTGTTGTTTTCATATCTTTAACCAGAATGGAAAATAGGCGTGGAAGTGTGTAATTGCTGGCTTAGCTGTCAGTGCTTTTTAATTTTGTTTTAAATCAAATAAATGGATATTGCAGCCTAATGTGAAAAGACAACTTAGTGGTAGGTGTCAGCATGTATATCAAGCAGCCTTTCACTGCAAATCCTCACTTTATATTAGACACTTGACTTTTTAAAGGAAGTAGAGTGAACTTACTGTCAGGAAACACGACGAGCACGTTCAGGTTAAGATAAGAGACATCACTAGGTCTAAAGTGGATCTGAAATCAACACAAACTGTTCTGGACAATAGTCTCAGGGTTCCCACACAGTTGGAATTTCCATACTTTTCCATATCTGAATTTTTAGAATTATTTTTGGAAAACCTATTTTTCTATTTTAGAAAACTTTGATAATAGTCTGGAAACATAAATATTCCTCCAAAATTTATTTTTTATTTTCCATACTTTTTAAGAACCCTGTAGTCTATCATGGTAAATGGCAGTAATAATCTCATGTTTGAGATCCTGAATTTGGGTTTTCATGAGTTTTGTAAGTTACATTCATCAAAATGAAAAGAAATAAATCAACTTTATAAGTTGCACCTGTAATTTCACTCACAATCAAAAATTGTTTTCCTGACAGAGGCCTCAAATAAAGTGAGATGTTCTGGTTCTGTTTGTTTTGCCTGTAGTCAACAGTTGTCTCACTGAGATGGTATTTAGACAGTATTCTGTCAATTAAAACTGTAGTTGTTTGATGGTAACAAGTAAAACAAACCTGCTTGGCCATGCTCCTAACATAATAAGTTGTAGATTAACTTTGTTGTATTACTTTTGTCTCTGTGAGAAAGTATAGAGACCGACGTCTCTGTGATGTTTGACCACTGCCATTTTCTCTGCAGCCCTTTTGCTTATGTGGACCCATTGCATTGTAACATGGCATATTTATACCTGGAGCTCCTCAAGGACTCCCTCAACGAGTATGCATATGCAGCCGAGCTAGCTGGCTTGAACTATGACCTCCAAAATACCGTCTATGGGATGTATGTAAGTATCCAAAATCCCTCCCCTGTTGCCCTCATGCTGCATCCCAGTCAGACCTTATAGTGCCAACCTTTATCATCCTCAGACAGGACTGCTGAGACTAAGCCAGGCCTGGGCTGACAAGTGACTATGAGCCATCTGTAGTACCAGACTTAAAGACGCAGCTGTAGTCTTTTGCTCATGTTCAGAAAATGCAAAGTGGATTGTTCTAGATTTATTTTTTTATGTTTATGAACAAAACAAAACAAAAAAAAAACATAAAGAAGAAACTCTGACCCAGACCTGGCCTGTCCAGCCTCTGTTCTGTCTGAATCTTCCTCCTCATTTTTCATCAACCTTTTTTCTGTTTCGCTCACCCACCGCCCTGCAAAACCTTTCCTGCCACTCAGGAGGTGTTTTATTTTTTTCACATTCTCAAGCAGACCAAACCATTGCCATGTCTGTCTTGCCCACCTGTAGCTATCAAAGGTGAGGTGACTTGGAGTTAACAATTTAAAGGGTCATCTAGCTGTGTTGACCGTGTTTACGTGAAAGAAAGCTGGTCAGGAGGCTGCATATACATACTCTTCTTAACGTTCTTCTTATTCCTGTGTTGTCTGTTTATTTTTCTTCCATTTTTCCCAACAAACATGTATTTTTGTTTTTGTTCTTTTTTTTTTCCTCCCATCAGTCGCTACCTATACGCAGACCCCCTGCACTGCAACATGACCTACTTGTTGCTCAGATTACTGAAGGATGATTTAAAAGAGTATACATATGCAGCCCGCCTGGCCGGGCTGGTGTATGGCGTAGCCTCGGGGATGAATGCCATCCTCGTAAGTAAGCCGTGTGGAGTGTGAGGGGAAGCGGGCCTGCTGATACAGGGTAGACTTTGAAGCTGTGACAGTGTGTGAAAATGGCAAAGTTTTTCCTCTGTGCCCTTACTGATAATGTAAAGTGCTGCGTTTCAGCAGTTAGTCTTATGTATAGGAATTTCTGCTTGCTTGTTTTTCTAGCAAACATTTTGATAATGTGTTTTTGGACCTATGGTTTAAACAGTGGTTCTCAAGTCCGGCTCCAACACACCTGATTCAAATGATCAGCTCGTTATCAAGCTCTGTAATGGCTTACTAACGAACTAATCATTTGAACCAGGTGTGTTAGCCATTCCAGAGCTTGATAACGAGCTGATCATTTGAATCAGGTGTGTTGGAGCAGGGAAACATCCAAAACGTGCAGGACAGTGGGCCTCGAGGACTGGACTTGAGAACCACTGGTTTAAAAGATTTACCATAAGGAACACCCAGTTAGGCTTCACTTAGCTCATGAATACATTATTGTCAATCACTTGAATGCATGTGTGTCTGCACAGTTAAGCTACCTGAAAGTGAAACTGCTTTGCGGTGGTGGTGGTGGTGTTTTTTTTCTTTCCTCTGACCTTTCAAGCTTCCTAACTTCTGCACTAAAACTCTGCATCCTTTGTGATATGATCCAGTAACCTGCCTTCATTAGCTGCTCCTTCACGGTGTCTTCATGATTAAAAAAGATATTCATCACGCTGTCTGTGTAGCCGCCTGCTGCGCTGTATGTAATGGACACGAGTCAGCATTGTGTGTACGTCAAGGTTAATCATGTTAGGAGAGTTTTTAGCACAGGGAGTGGGGAGGACCGGGATGTGTGCGGGGCTGTTGCCATGTTAGCTGGAGGTTCTGCTGAATCATGAAGGGCGTATAGTGTGGATGACTCTGCAAAATGGAGGCTTTAAATAACCTTGGCTGTTCTTTTCCACTTTGAAAAACAGTCATTTGCATCACCCTTATCATCATCAGATACTCAGAACTGCTGTGACTCTCAGGGAGACTACATTGAAATCTGTTTTCACTACAGGAAATGAGTGATGTGTCCTCTTATGGATTAGCTATTTTCACCCTGTAGTCAATTCTTCATTTTTACTCCTTTTTATATGTTGAAGGAAAAACCTCATCTTTTAAAAGTTTGTTTGCTTTTTCATGGAAGCAAGAAATGTGGTACACTTATACTATTAGGGTCTAAACATTTTTAAAAATAGATTTATTCCAGCTGTGTCTTTGGTGGCCATTTAGTTTTTGTCACACAACCAAATTATGTGTTTTACTCATAGTGCTTAAACCTTCTTTTAAACATTAGCTGGTAAGCAAGTTCTGTCAGTCACAACCATATACTCTTGGCAGTTATAGGGTTAATAAAAAGGATTTAGCTTTTGCAGCACGGGCTCAACATGTTTGCAACAGGATTGATACAATGAAATCTGAGCTCATGATACCGTGATGTCCCTGCAATGTCACAAAGTCCATCTCTGCCTGGAAAAGAAGAGACAAACAGACAATACTAAAGCTCAAAAGTTTGAATTGTGCTCGAGTGAGCTGCAGTGCTTCACATTAGAGTGTTGAAGTTTCTGTTAAAAGTGAAATGTAGTGTAACTGATAATTTTTGAAGTTCCCAGCTCTAAAAACCCCGTAGATCATTAAAAGTGAGAAAGTCAGTAGTAGTATCCAGCCACTAAATGTGTCTGCTGATGCTCTGTTTGTGCAGATGAAAGAAATAAATACCAGAGATTTCAGAAACTTGCACAGAAGTATAAATATTTAATGCAGCACATCTGAACAAGAGAAGCTTGATTTCACAACACAAGAGCTTCTCTGGTTTTTATTTCAATAATTCTAGACTTAAACTATGAATGGCAGGGAGGTGGTGCTCCAGATCATTGCTGAAAGAGCTACCTTAAGTTTTTCATGCCACCAGATGTCACTGTACTTGATGAGTTCAAAGCTTCAAAACTTGAAATCTTCTTGGTACAAATGGAAAAGAAATCCCTGAGCCTTATAAGGCTTCTCCACGTTTCACTATTTCACAGTTTACTAACTTATTTATGCTATCATTTTGATTGATATCAACATTTTTATTATATATTTAGTTAGTAATAATGAGAGTGCTTATGGCCATAAACACTCTGAAAAAACACAGACATTTGCTTCTCAGAGCCCCGTTTTAATATAGAGTAAATGATCTGTAAACATCTTACTGTTGTGATGCCTTCAATTAAACAAGTGTCTATTTTATATTAGACTAAAAAGCCCTTCATAGACCTGAATTTAGTTATTCTTGTGTTTTATTTTCATGCACACACACAAATGCTTTAAAGAAAAAAAGATGGTCACTTGAATTAGCTTTAAAAAACATAGAAAAAAACATAAGAATTTATTGGCAGAAATGTTTAAGCACCCTGGGAGAAGGTAAAAGGACTGACTATATTTTCAACATTTAAAAAATAAATTGCATTTATATTTGCTCTATTTTAAAACATTGTCAGTGCCCCAAATGTTCCATGTGTACCACTTTTCCTCTTCTCTGAAAAGGTGAGGATTTTGCCATACATTTGGTATATATCACCTGTCAGACAGACATGTCTTAGCTTTCATTTGGTCATACTTGGAAACATTATAAAAAATGTCCTAACCTTTAAATGAGCAAATGAAACTGTAGTGTGAGATATGAACCGCTGATCCCCGTCTGATCTGTCTGTCTGTTTGTTTGTTTGTTGGTGACGTTCCTCCTGTCCTCTGTCGCTGTCTGCTGCAGCTGTCTGTTAAAGGTTACAATGACAAACAGCACATCCTGCTGAAGAAGATCATCGAGAAGATGGCCACCTTTGAGATCGATGAGAAGCGCTTTGACATCATCAAAGAGGCGGTAAGCCCTGACCGCGACTCCATCATCGCCTATAAAGTCATAATGAGTCACGAATCCATCAAGGGATGACTTTTAAGTTTATTGAACAGCTAACCTTTACACCTGGGTGTTCATATCTTATTTTACTTTGCCACACAACAAACAAGAAAGTGAAGAGCAGTAGATGTAGCATCACACTGGACAGTTTTCCTTGACATTCAGGTCATTAAGTGCTGATCTCCTCCTTTTCTCTGCAGTACATGAGGTCTTTGAATAACTTCAGAGCCGAGCAGCCTCACCAGCACGCCATGTACTACCTCCGCCTACTGATGACAGAGGTTGCTTGGACCAAAGATGAGCTCAGAGAGGCTCTGGATGGTGAGATGCAGCCTTTAGATCACCCTTTTTCCTTTTTTGTTTTAACCGCTGTCTCAAAGTCCCAGCTCCGGTGCTCAGTTGGCCCTTCACTACTGGGGGCCAAACCGAGCTTCCTGAAACAAAGACATGCAAGAGCTTCATCAGGGAATGAACGGAGCATGTGAACTTGAGCTTTATAGTGTAGTGGTAGGCACAGAGTCAGGTGATATCAGATGATCGAGGTTATGGTTATTCATGCCAGGGCTGTCAACGAATATTCTAAATTCGAATATATATTCCAATATAAAAAAAAAACAACAACATTCAAATGTGAAAATTACTAATCGAATATTAAATAAAAAGCAGGAAAAAAAACTGGGAGTGAGAAAAATGAAGAAAAATAAACAGCAGCTGCTTTGCGAGTGAGCGCACTGTAACGATGAGTCAGGGACAGGTCACAGGAGCTGCAGTGAGACTCAACTCAACTCAACTTTATTTGTAAAGCACTTTAAAACAACCACAGCTGAACAAAGTGCTGTACATAAATAGACAAAACAACGCAGACATAAAAAGCAATGATAACAATGGATAAAATAAAAGCAGATATTAAAAAGTAAAATATAGTTTCAATGTTTTAAAAAACTAATTTAAAAACAATAGAAACAAATAACTAAAAACAAAACATAAAACACTAAAACAGGAGCCGAGTCTCATGCAGGGTTGAAAGCCAATGGATAAAATAACAGTTAAGAACCGTCCTAGGCACATGCAGAGAGAGATGGAGGGATGTTCAGAGCCAAACTCGGAGAGAGTGGTCTGGACTCCAACGAATTTTAGAAGCTGTGTTTGGAAATTTTTCAGATTTTGGGCAGACATGGTATACAGAATGCTGAGCGAGATAAAGTTAAGCTGTGTTAGCTAGAATTAGCTCATCATCCACTGAATGAAGCCTGTCTATACGGACAAGAGTTGGGGGGCTTTAATGGCTTGCACAAGTTAGAGGTGTGCAAACCTATGTGTTATTTTTAGAGCGAATATTCAAACATCATTTTGGAGCAATTTTGACAGCCCTAATTCATGCTGTGTTGATTAAATTTAGTTCTATCATAATAAATATTAAAAAAGAAGCAGATAAAGATTCTTTTCGTTTTTATTCTTTCCAAAATTTAAAATGAAGACGAATCATCTGCAGAGATATCTATCCTCCCTTCCAGAACAAATGTACAGTTATAAAAACTTCAGATTAATGTTCTCTCATTACACTTTGGCAGATACACAATGTCATGTAAGGAGGCTAATAGTCAGGCTGTCTCCATGATGAATATAATTTAACTCATGTTACCGTTTTTCAGATTCACCTTTTGACATGAGTTCAGTATAGTTGACGTTTGGACCCTTGGGTTTCTCCTAAAAAAGAAATCTACTTTCTCTTCGTGTAGCCTGTACCATACTGTGCAGAGGAGAATGAAGCCTCAGTTGGTTTTTAGCCGACTTAACAAGCTGATTGGTTCCACGGACTGCTCTGTCCACCCAGATCAAGAAAAATGTCTGAGGTTTATCACTGTGATCAACATTGTTATCAGCTGCTGTGTTGGCAGTATTGGCTGTGATCAAGACAAACTCTTCCTCAGACTTTGATTGAGTGAGTTAAACTTTGGCTCTGTGTTGAGCTGTGAAATGTTGCGATATTTTTTATCTGAAGGAAGAAACATAACAAGGATGACAGTATTTTACAGTTCCAAACCCAACTTTTAGAAGTTTTTTCGGAGTTTGGCTGACACAGTTGATAGATGGCTGATCTTTTCTTCACTTGTGTTTTTCTCCTTATTTGAATGCTGAGGCCGTTCTCCCCCTCTGGCTGCAGTCTTTCCTCTCACCGCAGTGCCAGTCTGGAACCTGAAGGGCAGATAGTTGTATTTTTACCGCAGCGCTTACACCGACTATCCTCAGGTTCACATGAGACTCAATTAACCTGAAGAGTAAAAGCCTTTAGCCAGGTCACCAGGGCCTCCAATTACCACGGCTGCTCCCTTATCGGTGTCCTCACCCCCCTGCTGTCCCCTGTCTGGGCTCCACCGCACAATTTTGTCTCAGAGTGTGTATGTGTGTGTGGTGTGTGTTGTTGGCACTGTGGACAAACAATCATTTATATAAAGTGAGTGTGTGTCCCTGTAGTAGCTCATCCTTGAATCTGGGTCAGACGTTGCTTGAATTCAGATTGGCCAGCCCACGTTAAGACAGACTGGATTTTTGTGTTACTGAATGTGAGAGTGTGTGTTTGACCAGGCTGGTGTTAGTGCTGGGTAATAAAATGTCCTGAAAAAGGGACTAAAATAGGTAGGTGTAACAAAGTAAAAGCCCTCTGCAGAAGAAAATTATGAAGTGGGAAGTACAAAGAAGGTAAAATTCAACTTTTGTTGTCCTTTTAAAGAAGGGGAGATTGTTGATGATCCACAATAAGTAACATGAAGTTCAGTATATATTGTTATGAGCTGCAGCTTCAGTGGTCTGTGTTCAACAGACGGCATAAGAGAAACAGGATTTCATCACCAGGATCATTTTTTTGTAGAAGATCTCTCTGTATAATTCAGTTACACTCAAAACAAATACTTTTGTTTTTTTATGTGGGGTTGCATGAGCTGCTTCTCAATAGTTTATGAAGGTCATTCATCTGTTCATTTCTTCTTATTTTGACGTAATGAACAAATGGATCACTCTCTCTTTACTATGAATCTGTGGATCAGTCATCCCTGTGCTGTTTCAAACTAAAAATGACAGAGCTTTTATGGTGGATGCTGTGAAACAGTCCACTCTGGCTTTGGCCTGACTTAAAATACCTGATTAGCATATCCTGACATTTTTGTTCCCTTGTATACTGTGTTAGCTTGTGTTATTTATGGTATTATTAATATTTCTTTCTTAAAACTGGTTGCCTTGAGTTTAAAGTAAATCAAGCAAAGTCCAAACAATGCTGGTGTGGAAAATTGTCTCTGCTGCAGGATGGAATTAGCAGTATTCACCATAGCAACAGATGTGCTGATGTGCTCCTTCCTTAGGCTCTGTGAGCTTCCGAAGACACACAAAAACAGACCACTGAAAGAGCTATTTCAGTTGCGACATTGTGCTGGTGTTTTGGATGGACTTTATAAAAATTTAAACATTGGTACAAGTGGTCCTTCTGCAACTGTGTGTACCTCCGCATTTCCTGTGGGTGATCCACTTACTGTTGACAAGAACGTCATATTGCCCCACTGAAAAAAATATCTCGTTAAAAAACTTGTGCACAATGAAAACCAAATGGAAATCTTCCTGAAAAAGGTGAAGTTTTGGCAGCTCAGTTCGCAGCCCCTGAGGACATGCTGTGTCTGCAGCAGAGCTGCAGGGAGAGCTTGGCCTGATAAAAAGACATCATTTCCTTTCTTTCTCTGTCATCTCTGGGATACTCTTCAAGCTGGCAGCTTTATCAGATTATATAAACTTTGATGAATACAGGTGTTGATCAATGTAGTCAAAGTATAGAAACCATGTGTTTTTCCATACGGACGAGCGTAGGATTGCTTCTCCATGTCAAATGTGTGGCCGCTGAAGAACTGTACAATAAAACATACTGACACGGAAACGCACACAGCAGATATTTGTCTTTCTCCTGATTAAGTCGTCAGCTCGGGAAGATTGCAGTTTGACTGATTGCTGTTTTGTGTGCAATCTATTTTCCAGATGTAACTCTCCCACGCCTGAAAGCCTTCATACCTCAGCTGTTGTCACGGTTACATATTGAAGCCCTTCTCCATGGCAACATCCCCAAAGAGGTACGTCAAAGTTTTTTTTTTTCTTTTCTGTGGGAACTCTGTAATCCTCTGCATCTTTGCCTCACCCAACATAACTACTTTACATACATGTAAAGTACCTTCTATACACACAACAACAATACAGCAGAAAATACAGCAGGTTCAACAACACTACAACCACATAAGGAATAAAGAATGGGAAGAGTCAACAGCATCTCAAAGCACTACAGCAATAAATGATATTTTACATGTATATGTGTAAGTATTGAATATTAGGGCCCGACCGATATGGATTTTGTGGGGCAGATGCAGATACTCATTTCCAGTCAGGTCTCATCTGGAGACATGCAGCTGCCTCAGTAAGAGAAGTAGCTCGATCACATAATGTGTACGGTTGTTTATTCTGCCGTTACTGGCACGGCTAACAGTGTAGCAAGGCTAATAGCAGGTGGTGCTTGACCGTTAACTCGGTATGACCGAGACCAGCACAGCGGGGAACATCGTGAAGTGAGTTAAACTGAAACTTGTTGACTTATTGTGTATTTTTCAAATGGATTTATTTACCGTTGAGGCGGACCACTCTTCTCCGTGCGTCCCTGCTGCTGCCTGTTTCATATCCGTCACTCTGCTGTGCTGTGAGGTAGTTAGTAGATGAAGATTGCCATGAGGTCGCTGCGCCATCTACTGGATAAGTTGGGGAACTTTTCAAATGGTGGAACATTTTCCAAGTGAAACTGAATCTTATTCTCTGCAAAATGTCAGCGACAATCGGCGAGTTTTGGCCGATTACAAATTAGTCTGTAAAATTGGCCGATTGAATTGTCTCGCCGATAAATCAGTCGGGCCCTAATACATATACATACTTTTCAATCGATGTCCTCACATCGTAACTTGTTTTTGAAACTAAAATGATTACTATGTCGAGCAGTATAATCTTAACAGCATCTGTCCAAGGCTGGTTGGTTGTGTTTGTTTATTAGTCTATACACACGGATATGCTACCTGGGCTTCTTGTAATGTGTAAATGTTTTTTTCAGTGCACATGTGCAGAACTCTGTCCTAATCGGCTTGATCCCATTCAGTAAATGTGTGTGGGCTCACAGGATGTGTTTTGACTACCTTTTGCAAAATGAATGATATTCTCATTATTGTCATTTCACACGCTGAAACAAGTCATCCTAAATTGTCTTGCGCACCCTTAAGTATGAGCGTTTAGATCATTCTGAACACTTGCACAATGTACAGCTGCCTATAACAGAGCTCAGTATGACTCTATAATGAGCACCAGTCATCTCCACTCTTGCTGCAGACATACCTTTCTGACTTACAGGACACTTGTAATGTCTTTTTAAACTGAGGCAGGCAGATGAAGAGAGTGCTAAGGCTGACACCTGCGTACTTTTGAACTCCGAGTTTTTTTATGTGCCCTGTTTAAGCCCCTTTCTCACTGATTATTGAACTCACTTTTACTCTCAAACCTTTGAATCACCTTCAGCATTTTATCTGGCCTTCCAGTGGTATCACAGAGGATTAGTTTCAAACCTCCTATAAAGTCACAGTTTGCGTGAGGTTGGCGTCACAGTCTGGTGGAGAGAGAGAATAAGGCTTTGTGCAGACTGCAGGCAAATGGGATTTATTTTCCAAATCAGATCTCTATGATAGACTGTCCTCACTTTCATATTGAAGTGATCTGATCGGATTTGTGTGTCCTGACATCAACCTATCTGTGTCGATAGCAGGCATCTGTTACTGTGTAGGCTGACACTGTTTCATAGGACTACTAATACTGTTGGATTAACCGTATGCTGTGTTTGTTTTCAAGGAACACTTTTTAATTTTCAGTCAAGTTGTCGTGTTGATTTAAATCATATTACAGTTGACCCGCTGTGATTGAATTCACAGCAGGTAGTAAGGTAAAAAGTTAGGAGTGTTACATACTGTGTCCTACTTTGGTTGTATTCAAAAGGTGTTAAGAGAGAGTGAGAGGTAAGTTCATATAGAGAAAGGCCAGATGATCTGCAGCCTTCCACACAGGACTCTCTTAAAGTAAAGTGACCATACCTGCAAAAAGCAGAAATATAAGATTCTGACATCTACTGAAATTTTGCCAGGATTGTAAATCTAAATCTGTAAAGCTATTTTAGTGCAGAAGTGAGATTTTCAAGGATAGTTTCACGAAACTTCATCACTGAATCATTTAGTCAGACTTTAAGACCACACTCTGACACAAAGCAAGAAAAAAAATCCTTTTTAAAGTCGTCATCTCATTCTCATTCCCCATTTGAAGTACACTTGTGTCTCCATTTCAGTCACACCGTGTTTTCTGCCTCGTCCAAGTCTTCTGCTCTTTCCTGCCCAGTTGCTCTGATGCAAGTCTGTCACCGAGGAACAATGTCGT
The DNA here is from genome assembly GCA_962446985.1 of Xyrichtys novacula. Lineage (NCBI taxonomy): Eukaryota > Metazoa > Chordata > Actinopteri > Labriformes > Labridae > Xyrichtys > Xyrichtys novacula. The sequence continues at coordinate 14,714,889 of OY660874.1, read as the reverse complement.
CCTTGTGTGTCCCGATCTGAGTGACGCAAAGTACACCTCAAAATGTGAGGCTCGGTTATGCCTAGAAGATAGATTTAGTTTGAAAGTCAGAAAAAGCCTGGGGCTGACCGGTGGGAACAACGCTTCACTTTATCAATGTCAAACCGGAGTGTGGTCCAGCTCCTGTAATGTCGGGGAAACAACTTACTGACCATCTGGTGTTTAAGAAAAGGCTTTGCAGGTTTTAGTTTTTGCCAAGGATGAGGAAATCTTTGAGCCACGGTTATACAAGTTACTGATGAGATCTTGATAATTTGCACCAGGTAGTTTAACCCACAGTGCCAAGTGTTTTTCCCCACACAGGCAGCAGAAAGCACCCTTCAGGGGTCACTCACCAAACCATTGAGAAGATTACTTTTTCTTCCATTTGCTTTTGTTTACTTTGCACTGGAAGCCAAACTTCACCTGCTGCACCGTTACTTTTAATTTATATTCAATTCCCTACTCACTCAGTGTGTCTCTCGGTATCTTGCCACTAACAGAATATCACTCAATCAGTACGTGTTATCTCTTAATTGGCCATGTTGTGCTGGATAGTACTCATGCAGATGCTCCAACCTCTTAGCAGCAGGTTTGCAGATGGGTGTTCTGGCCTCTTGAATAACTCCTTGATCAGGACCTCCAGTCAGGACAACATTAATTCTTGTCACGTAGAGCTCATAGATCAGTGCTGCTTGTCTGGAGAGGTCTTAGAAATCACCAGCTCAGTAAAGAACAGCCAGAGAGGAAGTGTGAAAACAGATTTTTATGTAAGCTGGAAACCAAACCCAAAAAAGTGCATCATCTCACTGTGAGCAAAATCGATCTTTTAAAATCGGGTTTGTTTGTGGATTAAAATGGTCTTCTCTCCTTCAGTCTGCTCTTGGTATGATGCAAATGGTGGAGGACACGCTCATTGAGCACGCTCACACGAAGCCCCTCCTCCCGAGCCAGCTGATTCGCTACAGGGAGGTGCAGATTCCAGACGGTAAGTGTACTCGTCCCACACGGCTGAAACAAACACACACACCCACGCAGAAACACACACTGATCAAGCACACATTGTATGCCAGTCATGCCTGTCTCTCCTGTGACCACGCTGAAGAGTCCTTCCCCCCCCCCCCACGCTCCTCGTCATCAGTGATGCTGCATTGCGTCTGTGAAGACTTGATTAAATTGAGCACCCCTCATTTCCCTGAGAGGAACATCACAGTCACTGAGCCGAGATGGACGTCATCGGGCTCATTACACACACACACTCTCTAAACTCAGACATGGTGACACACACGCCAAGTAAAGCACCTGTGCCACGTCTCCTGATTTGATTAGGTGAGTGAAGTGGAAAGGCAAAGCAGAGCTACGCAGGGACACCGGGAGACTTCCTGAGTCTCTCACTCAGGGGTTTTTCCAGGCCGAGCTCCAGACGGCCAGTCAGACACAGAGCAGGAACACAGGAGGACAGAGAGGATGTAAACACAAAGACTGCTCTTGGAGTGACTGACTTACGGAAAGAAGTCATTAATCTTGCAGCATCATGTTCACATTATTCTTTGTGAAGGCCATGCTGTGATCCAAAAGCAGTCAAAAAGATCACTGGCTCACTTTAAGCTTAAAAATGCAGAGGTTTATTTAGCAAAGCCCAGATCAAATTAATCTATAATAGTCGAGCCTTTGTTCTCTGAGCAGAAAAAGATATCTTTTCTGTCATCTGGATGTAGATTTACTCATGATGTATATAAAGATATGTGTGTGTAGTATAAAATGTGGAAAATCTTGCAGCTGGTTGCATAATCTTGAATAAATTGATCCTAGTCTGGTAGTCAAAATCAAACTTCCTTAAAACAGCTGAAGAAGATGGTTGTTCATTGCATTGACTATGTTGCCTAATAGTGTGTGTGTGTCACAGAAACTAAATTACGTTTTTTTCCAGCTCTTTCAAGTGCGCAAAGCAAAATTCAGTAATTCCAGTCATGTTGTACAATCCAGTTCATGAACTAAGTCTGTGTAGACTTGTTGTTATATAGCCTATCTTTTCTGCAGAAAATGGTGCCATAGGTACGGTTTTGGTTTCTATGCTTCTTCTTGGTTTTCAGTTCTAAACTTTTCCTGATCAGTGTTGATAACAACGGCACAACCAGCTACTAGGCAGTGCCAGTCTGAACTGGGAAATCCAACTATTCTACTCATTTTCAGTGACAGATTACAGATTAAAGCACTGGTACTATCTTGGTACTAATCTCTGATTAGTTAATTGAATCAGTTTGAAGACAGAAAATGTTTCGACTGAGAGTAATGGTTAAAACATAATGTAATGACTTTTTGTTTCAATCAACTTCAATCAACGAAAGCTAAAATACAACTTTTTAGAACAAAAATGAATAAATGTGACTGATACTTAAAGACATTTTAGTCCCATGACTAAATATGAAACAGCTGCCAAATTTAACACTGATTTAGTTTTCAGATAAATATGTTAATTAAAGCAAAATGTAAGCTTGGTTATCCTTCACTGACACACTGGTGTCAAACACAAAATACACACAGTAAGGCTCAGTGTCTTCAGTTTGCCCACTTCACTTTTTAACCGCTCTGCTTAACCAAAGACTGAGCTGTCCCCAAAGTTTTTCACTGAACTTGAGTCTAACTTTGGACACGTGAAGGGAAACGTTGAAAACTGTGGACATTATTCCCCGAGCTCAGCATGGGCATCCTCCATCATTGTGTGCTTGATCACACAAAGTGTTGCTGAGAGCAGAAGGAGGCAGCTTCCTCTGTGCCACCATGGACAACCTTCTCTCCTCTCTGCCTGAAAGAAAATGTAAAATGTTGAGCCCGGATGAAAGGCGAGAGGAGAGATGCGTAGCAAAATCAGGGCCATGTTAGCATTCAGTGTCACAGCTGTCCTCTGTGTGACCCTTCCTGTTTTAATACTACGCTTCTCCTCGCCTCAAGCAAAACACTCGGATATCTACAACAGAGACAGCTCAGCAGGTTTTTGCAGCTGTACATTTGAGAAAACTAGTGGAGCAGAGCCGGTCATGGTTTCCAAAGACAGTTTAGCCAGTAGAGATTCGGATCTGCTATGGTCTTCAACTTAACACTGTTTCACCTAGATAATCGTGGACCAGCAGGATGTGCATGTGCTTGCTCTGTCAACCTCTATTATAATCCAAGCAATGTCATTTTTTTCATTCAATCAGTTGTGCCTCTTAGGAAACCAAAGTCAGTAAGCAAACTACTCATATTATTTGTATATTACCTTTACTTTCATAATCAGTGGCTTTTTCAGTGCAGTGAATTTCTATCTGCCTTCTTGCTGGATGAGTTAACATTAAAGCAAACATTTAAATTCACAGTCGTGTTAAAATGTAAGCCTGCTGATTTAATGAACTACACAAAACTGAAGATTTCCATTAGAGGTGAAGTTGGTCAAGGTTTGCAGGAATTTTTTTGACTTCCATCTTTATTCGTCTTTAACTGTAATGTTAAAACTTAAAACACCATTGCATCAATCACCACCTCCTCAGCAATCAGCAAATTAAACCCCCCTATCAGGCATGCTGAAAGTTCCCCATAATTTTCCATAATCATCCAGGTGAGCTGCCTGTGTGAAGAGAAGAGATGCACTTACCCCGCTGTTGAATGTTGGAGTGATTGAATCTCCTGGTGGTCCCACTGAGAGCTGCAGTGTAGCTAATCCAATGAAAGTGGTCCTTAAGCATTAACTGATAATTTGTGCTGGTAAACCAGCCTGGTACTGCTGGTGTAGCTGAATTACTACTACAAATCATGACAATGTTACACTGGAAACTAGTGCTTGAAGTACATGATCCTTGAAGCTTTAACTTTCTTATGTTGCTGTTCAATACAAACAACACAGTTTCTATTATATCTGTCAGACTTAAAGGGATATTCCAGCGTATGTTTAAGCCATGGTCAAACACACTGTAACACCGAGTTAGACACCTCCTCGAGAGGTGAATTTGCAGACCGCTTGCTTCTCTAGTTCCACCGACTTCCGCGAAGACCGCACGATAGCAATACACACAGGTCTATTTCCCCCCGCAAAAAACGCAACCAAAAAGCCACTCTATAGCCACAAATAATTCTCAGAACAGCACCTAACTTCATCAACAGTACATATAGGGTCCCAGCATGTAGTACTAGCCATCACATATCTTTTTAGCTTGGCCTGGTTTCTTTGGCAAAGACACCAAACACAACTCAACCACTGTCATCCAGCAGCCGCTTGTTTGTGGGGGGAGCCCTGACGAGTCACAGAGTGGAGTTCCGCAGCTCAAGGAAGAGCATTTATGATTATTACTTTATGGAAATGCAATCAGACTGAGACGCTAAGATGTGTATTTCTGCTCATTATGTGTCACTAATGCAACACATCAGAGTCACTGTGTTTATTGTTAAATAGGTACAGTAGTAAAGTGATACGAATATGTTATATCTTTTCTGACAGGTGGATGGTATGTCTACCAGCAAAGAAATGAGGTGCACAACAACTGTGGCATTGAGATCTACTATCAAACAGACATGCAGAGCACCCACGACAACATGCTGCTGGAGCTGTTCTGTCAGATCATCTCTGAGCCCTGCTTCAACACCCTGAGAACCAAAGAACAGCTGGGTGAGTCCCCGAAAGACAAACTGTTTCATGGGGAGCTTCTTTAAGAACGCTTCTTCTTCAAAACAGCATGTTAGAGACGTGACGAGATTGTGCTCTTTGTTTTCTTTGAGAAAATACAGCCTCAGTCTCCATGTAGCAATTAGATACAACTCCATTAAGACCAGCGAGTGTGTAAGTGAAGTTTCTGAAGTGCTGTACACCATGTTTTTTTTTTAATAACTAGGGAAATGAATACACTGAATCACTGAACCGGATTTAATCATGATCTGCTTTAAATGTTGTTTATGAAACCACTTTACTGTAAAAGAACTCATGATGGAGATGTTTGTTTTCTCACACGGGAGTAACCATCTTGTCCGTCCATTTTTAGGCTACATCGTGTTCAGCGGGCCCCGGCGGGCAAACGGTGTGCAAGGCCTGCGTTTTATCATCCAGTCTGAGAAGGCACCGCACTACCTGGAGAGCCGCGTGGAGGCTTTCCTCTGCACCATGGAGAAGTATGTGGAGGAGATGAGCGACGAAGCTTTCCAGAAACACATCCAGGCCCTGGCCATCCGCCGCCTGGACAAGCCCAAGAAGCTGTCCGCTGAGTGTGCTAAGTACTGGGGAGAGATCATCTCTCAGCAGTATAACTTTGACAGAGGTAACACTGCTCTTCACTCCTCTTCACTCCTCACTCTTCATTGTGATTATCTCTTATCAGAGCTGTGCCAGAGTAAGCAGGATGACTCTGAAAGTTTGATTTGGCTGTTGAACACAAAGCTTTTTGAGTCTTTCTTTTTTTGAAATTGTTTTATTTTCGTTTTGAGACAAGCTTTCAACTATCAGAGTTCTCCAGCTTTTGTGTTACCGGTCAGGTTTCAGTGGTTTTGAGACGTATAATTTAGCATGACCTTTACTCTGATGACTGTTTTTGCAAGAATTTCAGACAAGTTTAAAGTGTCAGCTCCCTGTGCCATACAGACAGATTCCTCATGCAATAACTTACTCAGTTCTCCGTAGCTTATTTCAGCAACCTCTCTAACACAGACCTGCTTTAAACAAGTTTGAGTTGTGATCATAATAATATTAATATTATTGATAATAAATCAATTTCCAGGTCTTAAAAAGTATGGAAAAGGAAAAATAAAGTATGAAAAAATATTTATGTTTCCAGACTATTACCACAGTTCTAAAATACCGTTTTCTAAAAGAGAAAAGTTGGTATTTCCAAAAATAATTCTAAAAAGTAGGGTATGGAAATTCCAACTGTGTAGGAGCCCTTAATGTCTTTTTTTTAATATAGCACTTACCAGGACAGACACTACAAGAAGCTTTTCTAACAAAAGCTCAGGAAAAAAGGAATAAAACATGGAAAAATACAAATACAAAGACGACACATAATCAAAGAGAACCTAGAAGTGGCAGCTGAAAAAGTCAAAGTTGCTATGAGGCCTTTGTTTTCCTTCCTTTATTTAGCATTTTATCCATTGATCTCATGATTATTTTTACTATGTACTGATGACGCTGCTGTTTATTAAATTAATCAGTTATTATTATTTATTATTTTTTTCATCTCCCCTGTAATCGCCCCAAGGGGTGTAGATAGATGAAAATGTACTGAAATAATAATACATAAAAACTTGATTGCAAAAAAAGAATAGATAAATAAAGGCTTTGAGTAAAATACACAAAGTACCCCGTTAAAAACAAGGGGCAGCTCAGCTCGCTGCCCCTACTGATATCCTGTGCTGAATCTCCTTTCTTTTACGGTGCTTTAGATACTATTTTATTTGATACGCTTTCTTAAAAGTTCACCCAAGTGTGAAGTGAGGCATTGAAGTGGTATGTGGGTAGTTAGGGTTAGTGATAATGTTTATATCACGTCATTGGTGCAAATCCTAAAGAGTGGTGCTCAATACAACAAACAGCTTGCAAACAGTAAAAGCTGAAGGGCCATTTTGATACTGGCCTGGTAGAGTTCATAGCCTGCCATGTTGTTTCTCCTTCACTGCTTTATATTCACTGATGAAACTCAAAACAACAAAGTTCATTGATTTGGCTGACATGGTGTGAGGTGATTCAGGTTGTTCTTATCAGATGGAAAGAATCATCGACTTTTAGAGGTCAGACACGGCTCACAGGCCGAGCTTGTGTTACGTAAAAGTCAAGAACAAGTTTGAAGGAGTTATCAATATTTTGGTCAGTCCCAGAGGTGAGCAAGATGTTGCTTAGAGCAGCACAAATTAGAATCGATTAAAGGCTAAAATAATCTGCAGCTATAGCACACCTCTCTCTGGCAGCACTCTCCCGAGTGCCGTAATGGATTGTAATGGGCCTGATTCACTGGTAATCTGCCTAAAGCTCTGAGCGATGGCAACACTGAACTGCAGCCAAGGGAGTGGTGCTGATTACTGATACGAGCAGCACTAGAGGGAGGGAGGAGAGTCAGCAGTGTGAGGGTGGCTAACATGCTAAACACCAAGGACACAGAAGAAAACAGCACATGCTCTGGCAGACGGTCAACAGCAGCTAGCTGGTCACCTTCTTGCATAGATGCTGATTCAATATGATACAGATTGTCAATACATGATCGCTGTGGAGAATATTTCCACCAGTCACTATGGTTTGTTTTCCACAAAAAACACAAGCTCGTGTTGTTTTGATTCATAGCACCAGTATAACTGAATTTGACAAATCGAACCAATTTCACAATGATCACAAGAGTAGAGATGCACCAATCCAATTTTTTTCTGATCCAGTCGGATACCGATACCTGGGCTGAGGGTATCGGCCGATATTCGATACTGATCCAATATTAGTGTTGAATGAATGAACTGTATACCTTGCCCTCTGAGTGAAGGCATCAGGCTTGACATTAACCTTGTTAGAAAAAAAGGTAACAAATGAACAGCAAAGAGAAGTAAGACTTCCATGTATTAAAATAAAAAATAATTAAAAGAATAAAAAGACTGGATCTGCGTCATTCATCAGATATCCAATCCAGTTAATTTGTCAATATCTGAGCTGATATCTGATCCAAACATCGGATTGGTGCATCCCTACTCAAGTGTTAGGGTCTGTCATCCAGTCTGTCAGAGGTATTTAACTCTTTGCCCTCTCTGAAGCTCTTTCTATGCTCTTCTTCACTGGTGTGACGCTGATGTTTAAGTTCTTGTGTTTGCTTGTTGTCTTTCAGATAACATTGAAGTGGCCTATCTGAAGACTCTGACTAAAGAAAACGTAATGCACTTCTACAGGGTAAGTCATACATGAATAAGTAACACCTCATTGAGCACTTTTGGTCTAAATGTAGCCTGACGACTGATCTAAAATTAGGCTATGACAGGTCTAAAAATGAAAGTTTTTTAGATGTCAAAATTTAGACCAAGTTTAGACCAAGTCTAAGCCTGGCCTATATATATATATATATATACTACACTGTATATTGCTTAATACCATCATAATTATCATAATTATTTTGGTTAAGTACTTGGAGATCAGTTATGCAACTCACAGTTGCTTTTTGAAATAAATAGTTAAAGTGCAACATCTATATTCTGTCTAAAAATATACAGAATCTAGACGATTGGTCTAAAAAAATACACCTGGTAACCTGTGAGTTGAACCAATATGACGGTTTTCCAGCTTTTGTAGGCAACTTTCCATTACTACAAGCTAGGTCACAGTATTAACCTTTGTAGTGTTTTAATGTAGTTTTACATTAAAACAAGGAGAGTAGCCACTGACAAATGAGTAGCCACTTCAAATGTGAGCTGGGTATTGTTAGGAGAGCACTGTGGTTAAAACAATAGACTGTATAATTAATGAAGCTAGCGTTGGAGGCCCCCCCATCATATTTGACATCACTCTTAAATATTCAGCTGCTAGAAAGAGCCAGGATAGAGCAGACTGTGATTGCTCAGAGATGAAACTCAGCCCCGCCTTGCTGCGTTTTCAGAATACAACAATCAAATAGCAGCAAGTTTCCACTCCTCTGAGCAGAAGCTTCTGTCGAAGCTGGACTTGATGATTGAGAGTTTCAGAGTCTTATTTAATGAACTGAATATTAGGGCTGAAAAAAGATTTAAAATATCGTCATTTTCTGAGTTTTAAGGTCTGTGTGACAATGACATTAACGATTTAAGAGCAGCATCACCTCCAGCGAGGAAATGAGCACACACCTCCTCTGAATCCAGTCAAAGCATGTGTGTCAATAGATTCAGAGTGCAAGCTTTCATCTCTCTGCTGCTTCTATTCATAGCCGTGGAGGTGACACTGACACAGGACGTTCACAGCATATCAGCCGCTATAATGACACACAGCCGCTATCTGAGCCCAGCAGAAACCATTACTGGCCCCATGCACAATAACCCTCATGCATTTCTAATGTCCTATCAGCCACACTTGCTTTTTCTTTTCTTTCTCTCTCCCTTTTCTGTTTTTTTTTAAATTTCATTTCTGGTAGCCTGAGTTGACACCGTCTGACTGCAGACGGGCTAATTCTTCAGTCTTATTATAATCCCCCACACAGAGATGGTGACAAGGCCTGGCTGTGGAGCTAAATCTCCAAAGGGCTGTCTGGACACAGATCCCAGACTAACTGTGACAAACAGAGGCAGTGAGGCCGCGCTGAGCCGCAGCTTCATCTTCAATTTGTAAAGAAATCACGAGTGATTACATTTCTTTAGCCTGAAGTTTAACATGACTTTGCATAAAATTTGGCAACAATCCTCCGAACAGATTGAATTAAAAATCCTCCTGACTAACAACAGCCTGACGGTTTGCATTTTAGACTAATTAAGTGTTAATGCCCAGAGCAAGAATTACCACGGTGAGGGTTTGTCAACAACCTTTTTCCCCACGATGAAGACAAAAGGATGGAGAGCTAAAAATACAAGTTTATGATATGACTTTCCCTTAATAGAGCAGCATGGACAGTATAGCAGCATTGCATTATGGGAGAGTCTAAGCTGAAATATCTCATGAAGGAAAGGAAACATACAACGGAGTATTAGGACCACATTAAGAAATAAAAATTAAGACTTTGAGATTAAAGTTGTTAATTTGCTAGAATCAAGTAATTAATAATGGGAATAAAGTGGTAATAAAGTAATCACTTACGAGAATAAAGTCGTAGTAAAGTCATTATGAGAATAAAGTCGTAATAAAATCATTATGATACTTATTATAATGTGGTGCTGATGTGCCACAAGATTATGTATCTCCTTGTTTGACAAACATACATTAAAGTACATTTTCTTGAAATGCTCCATGGCTCTCATTTCAACAACTGTCATCTTAAACAACAGGTTAGAATATAAGGACTTTGTTCTGACTTTATTCTTGTTAGAAATTACTTTATTACAACTTTATTCTTGTAAGTAATGATTTTATTGTGACTTTTTTCTCCTAAGTAATGATTTTGGTACGACTTTCTTCTCGTAAGTAATTACTTTATTACTTTATGACTTTATTCTCGTAAGTAATGATTTTATTATGACTTTATTCTCATTATAAATGACTGAGATTTAAGTTGTTAATTTATGAGACAAAGTCTTTATTTGTTTTTTCTTAATGTGGCCCTAATATTCTGTGGTAAAAACAGATATTTCTCTGTGAAGAGAGGGAAATTAGCAGGTTAAAACACTTGGTACAGCCTCACTACCAATGTCTGATTCTGCTTATTGAAAAAGGTTTAAGGGAGAAAATGTTTTGATTTAATGTAAAGGCCAAAACACAATAACTTTTACTAAAAGAGAGCAAAAAGACTTGATGTGGCTAAAACTAAAGGGCATTTCCATCTGAAGACTAAATCTAAAACAGCTGTCAGAATGAACACTGCTCCTTGACAGTTCGAAGCCATTTAAATGTCACTTTCTACGTCTATTTATCTACTTTCATCAACTTTGGGCATTTGGCTCCAGGAAACAGAGAAACAAGCCAAACTAAACTCAGCAGCTCAGCTGGCAGCCTCTAAAGCACTGCCAAATGACATCAATTAACACTGATTGTAAAGATGTAGCTGCTTAACTCTGTCCTTCCTAGTTTTGATCAATATTCTCATTGGTTTAAAAAGAGGCATCGTTTAGCATTGAATTTAAATTCATGGAAATAGTGATGTTGCTTTTCCTCTCATGCCGTTCGTCCTTCCAGCACTGTCTCACCTGTCTGTCTGTGTTTCTGTCCGTCTCTGTGTGTCCCTGCAGGATCGTCTGACAGTCGAAGCCCCCAAGAGACACAAGGTGTCTGTACATGTTCTGTCCAGAGAGATGGACTCTTGTGAGTATCTGTGCCCGCTCGGTGTAAGACTCAGTGTGTTTATGCAGCATCAGGTCTAACTGAAGGTCTCTCTGCGTGTTCATCAGGTCCCATAGTGGGAGAGTTCCCCGCTCAGAATGATGTCAACCTGGCCCCGGCTCCCTCTCTGCCACAGGTACTCATCACTGCAGTAGATTTCTGCTCCGGCACACAGTTAACCTCCTGCTCTTCAAGCTACTAAAGAGACACTAAAACACGTCACATGACATCCGTAAACCGCACAAGATGTCAGATAATTTCACTGAGTGCTTCATCCTAATGAGGCTGAACCATTTCATGTCTTTTAAGCACGGTCTGTGGGTGATTCAGTTCAGTGAGTCTCCATAAAAGACACTTTAAAGGCCAAGAGTGAAGCAAGTTTTTCTTGTAAAGCACAATTTTATGAAAAGCCAAAGAAAAAAAAATCAAATTCAGCACAAAAGACAAGATTTCAGACACAGGAGTATAAGAAAAAAATATCAAATTTAGACAAAAAGGAGAATACTCCAAAGTTCGAAAGAAACCTCTACCTCACTGGAGATTGAGATCTTACTTGAGCTGTAATATTTTGTTTTGTTCAAATGGATGTTATATTTTCTGGTGTCCTGGTGTGAATACTCCTCATCAAATCCCATTTTAGACCGTATATGTAGCAGCAGGTGTGGGTGATGAGGTCCAGTTTACATGCCGCAGCTGTTTTTGTCTTGCGTTGTATGTGTTCAGACATCGGCGCCCGCTCTCCACCCCCTCCTAACCTGCAGCCTCTCTTTGTCTCCGTAGCCCATGCAGGTTCAGGACATGACCGAGTTCAAGAGGAGCTTGCCTCTCTTCCCGCTGGTCCGGCCTCACATCAACTTCATGGCTGCCAAACTGTGAGCGAGGCCGCCATATCCACACGCTGCTGACAGAGGAGGGAAAGGGCGACCTCAAGGGAACCTGCCGTGCTTCCTCACCTTCAACCCTGTCCTCCTCCTCCTCCTCCCGTCAGGAAGACTTTCATCTGACTGAGCCTGCATGAGCGTGTGTGCGTGCGTGTGTGTGTGTTTGAGAGGGTGCATGTGTGTGCGTGGGCACGTGTGGCAGGCTGCAGCCACTAGAAGAGAAGCTTGGAAACAGCCGTGTGTGTGTTTGAATCACAGTTAGCCGCAGTCGTCTGCTTAGCTGTGATGACGGAGTCGCTGCAGACTCATCTTATGTTAAAGAAGAAACACGCACTCATCACAGCTGGTAGGCGGGCGTAGACAACGTAGAAACAACCAGGGACACGTCCCCTTAAATACCGCAGAGCGTTTTATTTGGCTTGTTCAGAGACATGCTGGTTTTATCGTGACGAGCTGTAGAGGTCACACACGCAGTAGCTCCATGAAGGTCTTTTATTGTTTCGGACTCGAATGTTTAACATGTAACCCTCCTGAAACACAGAGGACACACACTTGACAGTCAGACACATTATTTTATTCAGATTTATGCATTTCTGGACAATCTCCACCTTTATAATTTTTAATTTTGATCATCCAAACAGGTTTTGAAATGTTTGTCCCTTAAAGTGGTAAAATGTTGGGAGCTTTTGAGGAGCGGTTTGATCAGAGAACAAAAGCCCGGGAACATTTTAATCTTTGGGTTTTACTGCATTTTTACATTGGAAGTGTGTAATTCAGACATCTCAGGGGAACTTCCATGCTGTTTTTTTTTTTTTTACTTTAAATTTTACTAGTGATGGATTAAAAATAAACACTTTTATCATCATTTTGTTTTTCACTTTAACTTGTTTTTTAAAGGCTGAAAGGAAGTTTTTAAGAGTTTCTCCATTACACTTCTACTCTGTGTCTGAGACTTGCAGAGACTTTTCTGCAGCCTGTGCCTTTTCAGAGGGGGGCATCACTTCGTTTGCATCAGGCACAGTCAGACCCCCACCTCCCACTAATGCTCTCACAGCATAGATGTCAACATTAAAGCAGCTAGCCTTTAACTGAAGAATCAGTTCCTATAAAATACGACAGGGGGACAAGGAGAGAACTACTCCAGGTTTGTTTTCTGACTATATATGCACTTTTTTCACTGAGCAATAATCCAACAACAGTGAGAGGCAGATGAGATGTAGCAGCACGGTCCAAACTGACCCCCAGGCTCAGGGTAGGCCTGATATCGCCTGGGGGATCATGATATCAGCCCTATTCTGGGGTCAAGGGTATCCTTTTCTTTCACACCATCAAGGATAAACTTTAGACATCTATACTTCAAATCTGTAGACATGAAAGCTATGAAGTTAGTCAGTTGATAACGTGTTAGACTGCAGTTTTAGGTCTCGTGTTAAATAAGGAGTTATAGTACAAATTCATTTGGATGTGCTGTGGAAATCTGAGTGAAGCCAGCAGCAGCTCAGCTCATAGGCCCCCCAGAGGAGCGTTGATCAAACAATTATTCAAGCATAAATAGTTATCTTTTGTTTTATGTGAGTTTTAATCACTCAATCTGTTTCCTTCTGTGTCATTATTAAGGTTTCTCAAAGAAAGAGTAGACAAAGAAAAACATTATGAGCCAACAGAGGGACCCTGGCAGCTCAGGCCACAGCCCCCAGATCTCAAAAGACATGACTAAATGAAGGTCTTTGACGCTCCTATAGGATTTAAGACAAAACGCATATTGGAGGTCAGGTGGTAAAAACTGAGCTTAAGTTTTCAGCAGCTCAGCTGTTAGCCCATGAAACCCTGTGAAAGAGCTGCAGACTATAAAACATGGATTCAGTCCCAGTGATGTCACTGTATGGTCTCTAAAGCAGAGTTTTTGAAGTCCAGTGATGGAGGTTGTCAAAGTGCTGATTCAATCCAACTTTCAATTTGACTCAGTGAAGAGGCCGAGGCCTGCCCGTCTCAAACACATCCTCTTTGCCTCATGCTAAGAGAAGTGAGCTATTCAAACCAAAATTGTTTCCAACCCTGGCTGTGTGTTTTATGTCATGATGGGTTTTAGAATTGATGTGTTTGTGGCATTTTTGACTTTCAGAACCAGTCTGAAGTGGACACGCAGTCAATCACTGCTGTTTTTTTTTTTAGCACTTCAGCATCAGTTTCATTCACCGCTTGATTTTTGATTTACAAAGTCTGTTTTGAATATGAGCAGGGCTAATCACAGAAAACTGGAAAGCTCCTTATCTTCAAACTGAGCCAATGTCGTTTTTAGCAGCTCAGCTCCCAGCCCCTCCAGAAAAGAGTTGGTTTGGCAGGGTGTAATAAAGCCTAAAAAGGTTCAGATGCACTCTAGTTTTTTTAATCCACACATTCACATCTTGATAATCCTGATATCTATAACGCCAAACTGAAAAGGTGCATTCTATATTTTCATCATACAGCTCAGCCGTAGCTACAAGACAAGCAAATTGGTATAAGAACGGTGATGTTAGTGCTATAGAAGTGAAACCTGCTCTCTCAGGTGCTGACTAGGTTTGCTTTGACAAATCATGCTGCTAAAGCTGCCAAAAAAAAAAATGCTGTTCACGGAGTAGAAATCTAAGTTAGGGTTAATTTTCCCTCCTTCCCTAGTAACACCTGCTCTCAGGCCAAGGTCATTTCTTATTCATGATGCTGCAGTTTAAGAAAGACTTGAGATGTGAAAGGCCACATGACCCAACAGTTCTCAATTTATACGCATAAAAAAATCATGTGGAGTCTTAAGAAGTGAGTCTGAAGGGTCCTGATGTCAAAGTGAAGAGTTCGAACTCAGAATAAGATCTGGATTATAGTCCAGAGCCTGGATCCTAAGACTATATTTGAATCATGAGCTTTACTGTCTGAATTTTGAAAATAAGGAATGAACTCTGAGTTTAAAGTCGGAGTATAAATGAATGTCTCTCCTGTGGCCCCCACCCTCCTCTATGAACTGGAGTATCCGTCTGATTGTGCTCTTTCAAAAGCTTCATCAACCGTTTTCAGCATTTTACTACGACCCAACCAGTTCAAAACCTTTGGTGTGTTAAACGGCACTGTTCATTTCTGTGATCAAACCCAAAGACAACCAGCAGCAGCAGCAGCAGCAGCAACAGCCTTAGACAGACCCTCACACATGCAGACAGTAGCTGACAGCCACTTCAATTCAGAGGAAACTAGCAACATAACATATCAGGGTGGGTGGGTGGGTGGGCCGTGCACTGTTGACCGTGTGAAATACATAGTGATTGGTTTACATTTAGAAAATCTGGAGCTGTTTTTTTTTTTTTTTTTTTTAATTATTGTTTCTGGATGTCTTTGTGGGTCACATGAGACTGGATGGTTGTTTTTATGGGCTGGTTTTCAGTTTGTCTCTGTTGTGTGTTTGTAATTAATAAACTACTGAATGAGCCTGGCTTTGTTTTTCTCTTTTTTTTTTAAACTCCCTCCTTCATCACCTCCGATCTAAAATCATGGACTTCAAACGTGGAAAAATACATTTATTCACAGATGACTGATACCACAAGAACTCTAAAACCAGAAGCAACGACACGGTTCAGTTTGGAGTCTCTTTCTGTGGACTGGGAAGTGAACATACTGAGGGAAGCTGTCCGAGAAATCACTACACATCATGCCTCCTCACACACTTGATGTCGCCCTGCTTTTAGCTCAGCTGTTAGCCACATCATGTTATCAATCAACTGAATAAATCACATTAGAGTCAGCTCAATAAGATCACATGAAGCCTTGTTTACACACACACAGTTCTCTTAGATAAAGTACATCAACTGTTTTCTCAGGGTTCGAGATTTCCACTGCTGCGTTAATACACATGCCTCTACAGCATTTGATCACAACAATACAGCAAAGTGTCAGTCATGAAATAGTCTCCCTTTTTACTGTGGATGTCTGAAAATAACAATGAACCACTTCAGATATGGACCTACATTACACCATAGTTCATAGTAAGCAGAACTCATAAACCTGAATTAATTCAAGAACGATTTTCACGATGTTCACATGGTGGAAACTTCGGTGACACTTTGACGCCTATCTCTATAACGCATTATAAATATATGTATAATACATTATGATCACGTTATAGCGCTGTATAAGGATAGTTATCAACACTCATAGATGATCATAATATCTTAGAACCGCAATTTAAATCGAATTGGCATCCATCCAATAAAATGTTTCATAATGTGTTATGATTATTGCTATAAAGCATTATGATCATCTATGAGTGTTTATAACTATAGTCATACAGTGCTATAACGTGATTATAACGCATCATACATATATTTATAATGCGTTATAGAGAGAGGCGTCAAATAGTGTTACCAAAACTTCTAATTCACATGCTCAGAGTGGACAACTCAGACCTCTGAAGTTTCAAAAAGAGAAAAGTTTAAATCATGTGTACACATAATGATATTGTGGACACAAGCCACCATAGTAACTTCTGCACACAAGATCAACACAGTGTACTACGCTGGAAAGATGGTAAGACACCAGAAGATAATGACATTGTGCATGTAAGATAAGTGGTTCCTAAAAGATAGTTACTCACTAGTAGGAGATAAAAACATTTCCCCATGATATTTATATCACATGCACAAAATAATCCAACTTGCCTCCACGAGACAGTTACATTAAGTGCACATGATGAAATAATCCAAAAAGACAAGTAGATTGTGTACACAATCAAATCTTGTGTAAAATGTATCAGGAGTGCACAGTATCTCAACTTGTGACAAGACAGGATGATTAAATTGTACCGCCAGGATACCGTGTTACTTACTGTAAAAAGCGACTTATCTTGTGCACACAGAATTAGAGCTTTTTCTCACATTATAATTATCTTGTTTGCACAACATAGTACCTCTGGCAGATAGTATTTTCTTTGGCAACATGATGTATCCTCACCAGGTCCTGAAAAGACCAATCTGGTGCACCCGGTCATGTTAAAAGCTCCTTTAAGTTTTTTTGTCTTTACACGTCTTAAAAGGGACAAACACGTCCATCCACATGCAGAGCTGTGGTGAATGAAACTCCAGGCAGATGTCAGTACAAGCTGTGAGCTGCCTGCTGCAGAAACAGCCTTTCAGTGAGTCACACATTTGAGTGTTAGAACAAATTAGGATGAGATTTTTGGGTTAAAACAAACATGTTCCCAAGGTTAAGAACTGCAAAGATTCAAGTGGGAGCACTTTGTCCACAGGGGGCGCCAGAATCAACACAATCTAAAAGTCACTCACAGGAGCTTAAAGAGAACTTAAAAGGCGTAAATGGTAACATTCAACTACTCCAAGACTGAAGCCAACAACATATTTAGGAGCATCTCCTGCTTACAGAAGAGGATCAGGACCACTGAGAAAAGTTTTCAGAGATTGTTTTATGTTAAAGTCAGAATTCTGATTATAAATGTGGAATTTAAAGTGAAAAATTTGGCTTTAATCGTAGAAATTATGTGATAAATTAGTTTTAGCAAAAAAAAAAGGGGGGTCAGAAGCTCTTATCCATTTCTGTACCTCCTAATAAATCTATTTAAGTTACACTCTCAAACAGAGATTTGACTTCAGGAATGAAAAAGTTATAAATTTGAACAAATAACCCTTTGATTTTAAATTTTTGTAAATTAAAAGAAGTGATTTACACGCATTACTACCTTGTATTTACACGTACCCTCTACACTGTGTTGTGGTACATCACTGTAACAGGATTTGAACCTCGAACCAAGAGCACAGAGCCAGAGAACGGCCACCATGTGAATAAGGTGAATTTGCACGCCTACAGCAGTAAGTCAGTGATACAGGGATTATTTGGTTGAACTGGCCCTTTAATTTCCAGAACACACTTCATCCAGTGAGTCTCTTTCTATACTCATAGTGTCCAAGTTTCACCGCAGTCTGAATCATGATACAGACTTGAGGCTGCGCACCGGTACCATCAGACTGAAATGTTCATCAATTCTTCTGAGAAAGTGCTGAAGTCAACGTTAGGTGTGAGTCAAGTGTTACAGAAAAAAGAAAAAAAAATTAAGCCTCCGTGTTGATCATCATCCACCTGGTCTGTCAGAACCAGGTTCCTCTTGTAACTGTGAACGAGGTCTGAACATCCAACGAGAGTTTTTTTTAAAACGGGGTTAAAGCTGCAGACGATCAACAAGAACACTGCAAGTACATCTGAATCAAGAGTTCACACACAGCTGTGTTTTCACTCCTTCCATGTGTGTGTGTGTGTGTGTGTGTTTCTGATCTGTTAAACACATTTTATCATTTTATCTTTAATACATTCCACACGCTGAACACAGCGCTCCTCGCTCAATATTAACCCAAACACTGGCAAAGGCAGGGCTTCAAATCTGCAAAATAAACTTTATAAAACAGTTATTTATTATCGTTCATATTATAAAACCTAATTACACATGCCCCACACGCCTCCTTTAAAATACAGTAAGTTTACAACAAGGGTTAGTCATGTGATTGTAGAAGCACACCCATCCAAGACGTGAGTGTTAATGTGTGTTTGTGTGCTAACATGCTTCGGTCAGTCTGCAGCTCATCGAAGTTTCAAATGTGTCGGTGAGGGGAGAGTCACTCCAGAAGGGGGTGAGAGGGGTGAGGTGTTAGGAGATAAGGGCAGACACTGATGGTAAGTGGTTCACCAGCACTTCCTGTCCACAGTCTGACAGTTTACATCCTCCTTCCCCCTCCAGCGGGGGGCACGCTGTTCATCCGGCTGTCCTCCCTCTGGATTCAGATCTTCCTCAGAGCCTCCTCAGGCCTCCTCCTGCTCGGGGAAGTTGAGGATCCTGCGGTGGGCTTGTCTCAGGTACTGCTGCTGTTTGAAGTAGACCTTAAACGCTCCTTTGATGGCCACGAAAGCGATTCCTCCCTGAAAGAGAAGAAAGGATGAATTCAGCCATCATTACATCATCCTTAGTGCTCGGCTTTTACTGCAGCTAGTGGAGCCGCCATGGTTACAAGATTATCGACTACTGCTTTTTAAAAATAACCATCATGTGAACAAAATAATACAGCATACATCAGAAAAATGTTAGATATCTAGATTGTGCAAATCTACACACTCTATGCTGCAGTTCCTATTATGTCCACTTGAGGCTGGCTCTGAACAGACAGGCTTCTGCCCAACTGCAGCAAACAGCCTAAATTCAACCCCTTTTTCACCTGAAACAATTAAAAGCATATTTTAACTTTGCTGATCTGAGGTTTTCAGCAGCTCTGCAATGACAGGTCATCTTGATGATAGGGCGTCTTCTTTTCTCCGCCTCACAGACTCTCCCAGTCAGCAGCCCATCTTTCTGCCTGCCTCTGTACCTGTCTGCAGTCACGGAGTTCACAGGCGGAGGACACCGTGTTCAGTCGAGTCGGCGCGGCTCAGATCTCAAAGAGCCACTCTGGTTACGTTTCTCTGCTCGCCACCAGCTGAGAGCTCTTTTGTTCTCTAATCAGTGGTTATTATTATTCGATCCTCCAGTGGCGCTGCGCTGCCTTTAAATCAGAGGGGGTAAAATAAGGACACGGCACCTGCACAGGCACTTTTAATGAGTCATCCACACCTCAGAGCTCTGAGCTCCCCCTCCATTAAAATATTGCTCATTGTTGAGGTTGTTTCATGGAGCATTTTTTAATACTTTATAATCCCAAAATCTCTCAGCACAAAGCTCATCTTAGCCAGCTTTCTAGTCAAAGATCATTGTTATTATATGAGCAAAGGTTGACTGGTTGTCTTATCTCTAATAGATATACGTGTGTTGCTTACACTTGTGCTTTTTGCCTATTATGATACGATTTCTCAGGGTATCTTTAAATACTTCAGGGTTCCTACACAGTTGGAATTTCCAGACTTTTCCATACCCTGATTTTTGGAAAAAAAAACTACTTCTCCATTTTAGAAAACAGTATTTTAGAACCGTAGTAATAGTCTGGAAACATTTTTCTTTTTCCATACTTTTTAAGACCTGGAAATTGATTCAAATTATTCCATACTTGCGTAGGAACCCTGCAAGCTAAAATAGGTACAACTAAAAGGTGATATTGTTTCTGTGAATTATGTTCTGTCTATTATTGACGGGTTTTTCTGCAACGTCATTGCAGGTATGCGTGCGCAGCCAGAGGGCAGAAAGCGGGACATTTCTTAGCTGTTTACTAGCGGAGTCAACGGAGAAAGGAAATGACAAGAAGCTGTTGTGCTGTAAACTGCACGTATTGGCAAAAGGATGGATGGAAACTGTTTGACATCCTGAGGGGATCTCATCCTTTTGCCAAGAGGAGAAGAAGATTGTGGCTCCAGGCCATTAAAAGAGCAGATTGGGGTCCTGAAGGTGCAGGCATCATAAGGTTTTGCCTTTACTCCCTGTCTCTGGTTGGGCAGGACACCTGCTCTCAAAGCGCAAAACCCTGAACTCCTGTCATAACATTTGAAGTTTTGGACGTGGCCACAAAGTACATAATTATACGCGTCCAAAGATTCGTACGCACGCAAACTGTCTTTTGTGTACACACTATGCTTCTCCATGAGATAATTTTATATGTCAGGTCATATTACAGCTGGCCATTTGGACATATCTTCAGTCCATTCCTCACCCGGAATATTATATGAGTCTGGTAATTTCTCACCAGTGCTGAGGGCAAGTTTGTTCAGGTGCAGTCTGAGCTGCTGAGGCTGTTGATATCATTTGTCTAAGCCAGTGGTTCTCACACCTGATTCAAATGAGCAGCTCGTTATAAGAGCCTGATAACGAGCTGATCATTTGAATCAGGTGTGTTGGAGCAGGAAAACATCTAAAACATGCAGGACAGTGGGCCTCGAGGACTGGACTTGAGAACCACTGGTCTAAGCCATCTCCATAAAGACCTAGCTAATTAGCTGTCAGACCTATACTTACAGTGATATTGGCGGGTTCTTTAAAAAGTTGGTAGGCTGTAAAGTAGCCTCATCATAAACAGTTTTACTTTGACTTTGTTAGCATTCACTAACATTACGACCCTGCTCCTGATATTAGAAACATCCAAAACAACGTAACAACCTGGTACATTGAGTGAAATTCATGGATATTTCAGAAAGTGTTTTTCTGATTTGTGATGCAATGAAAGACAAAGTGTTTTTTCAATGAAATGGCATTTTATTATAACACCATCTTAACTGACAACAGTTCACTCCAGACTTTTGCCCCCTGGTTGCGCGTGCAGCTCGTATTGTTTGTACACAAGAAACCCGTCAATAGTTTCTATTTTGGATCACTTTAAACAGGATTATGTAATCTAAGATATCCAGTAGCTAATCTGCTACTGCCCCCAATACAGGTTTCATCATGTTGTAAAGTACACGCACTCAAACATGTACTGAAATGAAAGAAAGAGAAAAATAAATCCTTGTTTGTCATTACTATTACATGTTTTTGGTTTCCTTTTTCACCCGACAGGATTATGCAGATTCTTTCTGGAGCCTCTCTGTACCTTTAAGGGTTTGTTGTATACTGTGTGTACTCACCAGGATGGTCCTCTGCAGGTTCGAGTTCACACTGCTGAACATTAGCTTCCCCACGATGGTGGCAATAGTTGGGAAAACCAGGGCGCCACACAGGATCCGTGTGGCAGAAACGTGGTCTGCCAGGGGGCTGGCCTCTGCCGGGATACGAGGAACTGGGCAGCCGATCCCTGCAGAGACCAGGGAGGAGAAAAACAGAAACAAATTCAAACACGACTGCGATGGTCATTCTGTGTTTTATTACTAGCATAACAAGAGGCAGAGGGAAGATATGAGCTTATGTGTGTGAGTGTGTCCTGACCGGGGAAGATGCTGTTGAGGATCTGCAGCTTGTTGGAGTATTTCCTCCACAGACGCAGCACGTAGTCCTCCCAACGGATCATCTTTCCAAGGATCAGCATGACGGGGATGGTGGGCAGGCCGATGAGCAGAAACAGAGGGTCAGCCCGCTCCATGACGTCCAGACCTTCCTTATGACCGACCACCTGGAGAGCAGAAGAGATGTCAAAGTGGAAAAAATCCAGGTGCAAAGGAGGGAAAGTAGCCGACTCTCATTCAACTCTAAAAGGACCGATAATAAACAGGAACTGGCTGTACCTGCATTACAGTCACGGCTCCGTAGGTGACAGCGGTCCAGTAGATGGAGCCCACCATGATGCCTGCAGCAGCGAAGGGGCCAGCCTTGGAGATGAGCCGATCGGCCAAATCCAGCACGTAGACCACAGGACCTGATGGAATAGGAAAGCTAAAGGTTAGACTGCTGCTCAGCTAACTCTTCACTAACAGAGGTATTGCAGAAGATAACACAAAGAAGAGCATTTAATTGTACAGCAGGGGTCATGAGAAAGCTACTGCTGCTCTAAGACAACCGTAAACCTTTCATTCATCTCCAGGAAGAGATGCAGCAGCTTGAAATGTACAAGTGTTGACATCCAGGAAAGAGTTTAAGAGCTGGAGGAGTTAAACCAGCAAGGTGACTTTTGAGCAGAAAGTTTTTAAGTGAAGTAAAAGTATTAAAGACACAAGGACACTCAGACCGAACACCACGAGGTCGAGCAGGAAGAAAAAAATGACAACAATGCAGTCATGTGAGTCAGAGGAAAGCAGGTCAGGTATGGAGCACACCTTGTGCGGCGGTGGCGGTGTTATTGACAGATAGGGAGGAGGCTCGTGATAGGTTCCACCTTGGTCAAAAATAACCAAGCTGGTTCTCATGTAAGCACGTAGTAAGGATTAATCTAAAGTCCGAACGCGCTTTCCGAGCACCACCCAGTCTGAAATCATCTCTGCTGCATCCTCCTCCTCCTCTTCTTGAGCCGACCTCAGGGAAATCATGCAATATTTACAGGAAGAAAACCTGACAGACCATCCACATCCTATTAATAACCGGGCCCAGGAGTCAGAGGGAGGAGAGCACACAGCACCCAGCCTCTGTGTGCTGCAGTGGAGCTCTGTAAACTGACTGCAAGATCTGATCCAAAACATAAAAAAACAGCCCTGTGCAGCTACTACCTCCAACTTCGACATCAAACTTTACTGTTCGCTTAAATGACTCACAGCAGGGGTCATTTCAAAGACACTGATACCTTTGTAGACAGAACAAGCAATCAGTATTTGTGTTATGTTAAATCAATCAGAAACAACTGATAGTAGACTGTAAATATCCCCATCTCCTATTTTCGTAACAAAGCTCAATTATGATACATAATAAAGTCAGAAACTAAAAGACAAAACTACATAAGTGCTGTACTACTGCCCTCTCTTTGCACCTTTATTTTGGAAACCATTACCACAATAAAAGCTCTTTTTTAATTCTAATTACTTCTGTGATATTTCTGATGTAGTGATTAATGCAGTCTGCGTGTTTTTGTTTTATTAAAAGACTCACGCTGTCAGAGTCCGTTTATTCTGTCGCTCTTGAACTCCTCTCTGCAGTGTCACTGATAAAAAATAATTCAAACTAGAGATTGTCCTGTTATGGTTATTAACTCACAGAGACATCGTTGGGATCAGTTTAAAGCACTTCTTACTGTATCTCAAGCAGCAGTTTTGGAAGCGACTAATGTTAATCATCGGTCATTGTCTGAGAACTTTTCAGATCAGACGCCAACTTCACTGGAACTTCAGAGTAGTCAGCAGTTACATTAAACTTCCAGCTTAGACTTACAGTTTTTTTTTTCACCACAGTAACTGTCGAATTAGCAGTTCCTCAGCCTTCTTCAATTCATCAGCAAAATAAACGCCATTTTATTGGTTAGTTTTAACGCCCAGAGTAATGGCCATCCGTCTGGCTGATTTATCTGTCTCTGGAGGGTTTTAGTTTCACTGTAAACACTAACTTATACTGAGGTGTCTTTCTGTTCCACGGTAGTTGTAGAGCTTAAAGAAGAAACCATGTTTACTGGTGATGTACTTGTAACTATTACCCTGCTTTCCTGCTAAACACCAGCAAACTTTAAACACCCCTCAATGATTCTCATTGTCTCCTCTGCTGTTCACTGGTCAGCCATTAACCACCGACCTCAACATGCAACAAGCTGAGAGAAAGAGACATCAAGCAAACTGAAGAAAACAGGTACAAAGCATCGACAAACCACAGTAAAATGCGGGTTTTTGTGTTACAGGACAGGTTTAGTGAGAAGAACATACCAACAAAAACATTGGCAGCATTGTTTACATGCACATTTGTTTTATAGCAATTAAAGGGATATTCTGACGTAAAATTAATTTAGGGTCAAACACACAGTAACACTGAGTTAGACACCCCCTCGAGAGATGAATGTTGCCGCTTGCTTCTCTAGTTATACCAACTTTAGTAACGACCACACGATAGCAATACAAAGCAGTCTCAGGAGCCATAAACAAACCTCAACCAAAACGCCACAAACAACACTCAGAACAGCACCTAACTTCATCAACAGTACATATAGGGTCCCAGACACAACACTAGCCACCAAACACCTTTTCAACTTTGCCTGGTTTGACTAAATACAACTCACCAACTCTCTTCAAGCAGCCGCTTGTTTGTAGCAAGACCTTGGGCCAGTCCATTGCGGACTGCTGCGGGGTGACACAGCTCAAGGAAAAACATTTATGATCATTTCTTTATCATTTCCTTGAAGTAATAATCACTGTATTAATCATTTTGCACTGCAGGCGCGGTAGTTCTTCTGCCTTGGCCTCTCGGTCTGATTGCATTTCCATGAAGAAATGATCATAAATAATAATCACGAGTGTTGGGCTATTCAAACATTTTCCCTTCAGAAATGTTAGATGTTGAATCACTATTCAGAAATGGGACACAAGCACACATCTTCATAAAATGGCTGAAGGTCATTTCAACGGGGTCGTGTCTCAGTAAGACTGACATTTACCACCTTATTTTAAAAACAGTGATTTTGACACGTGTCTTGTCTTGTTGGGAAATAAAGATATGAAGTGGCGTTGAAACGTTGCTGAGTCATTGGTCATTGTGAAAGCAGGGCTGAGTTCAAGAACGCATTCCCCTCTGGCGTGTCAGCTGCAAACTGATATTTATGTGATTCTTTTCATTTATTCTAAGCGGCTGACGTGCAGCAAAGAAACAAGCTGACCTTGTGGCACACTGAGCTGCCATCATTTCACATTCATGACAACTGTGCTGGGGTTTGTTTCAGGCCGCTGGCAGAGCTGCAGATACATCAAATTCATGTTAAAGATCAGTCTCTCTGCCATTCTCTGAACAGAAATGGCGTCAAAGTTCATTTGAAAGGGGCTGCGAGCTGAGCTGTCACCAGTATTGGCTCAGCCTCTTGTATTTATGTCAGGATACCATAAGTAAGGATACCACACCCTAAGTTTTCATCGTTTGTAACATCTGAGAAGAAGGCTGGTTGTCTTGAAAACTGGTCATTTTACTAGGTTAAAACACTGTATAAATCAGTTTTTTTTTTCTCCACTTCCTAAAACCAACACTGTGCAGTCGCGTTGTACGCATTCGGAGAGTCGCCAAGAGTCGCTGTGACTGATCTGACCCTCGACTCAAACAGTGTATCCCCAAGGTGATCTATGCAGTCTTTGTTTGCCCATAGGCTGTGTCAGGTGTCAATCATAGAAAACATGAACCCCCTAATAACTTTTAAAAATGGAGCTGTACAGAATAAAGAGGACTTGAGCACAAACCAGTCTGAGGGTGCTGTTCTTGGGGTGGCTTCACCCAGCGAGGAGGCAGACGTTGTCTATTCTATATGTAGTCAATGTTCCAACACTATTTGGTGGCCCACAGGTGTCCAAAAGAGAGGAGGCTTCCTGAGCGCCCCCTAACTTCCTGATAACTGACACTCCAGCACCTTCTTCTAACTCTAGAGAGTAACGGGTGTCGACACAGAAACACTGTGAACTGACTGGCTGTTCGCACCTTTATTTCTGATGCGTAAAAGGACACTGAGTGAGAAATCATTCTGGTTATCCGTGTCACTGACATAGATGTCTTTCACTGTCCCATATTGACCCCGGGTTTACACTTCCTAACCTTAGGTATATATATAATGTAGTAATGTTTTTATGGACCAAACTGTGACATCTCTAATGGCAGTCCTTCCAGTTTCCGAAGCCTACACATCATGTGTAAAAGTGGCAGCAGCTCTCAGAAGTCATTTTTAGGTTCACTCAGTTATTTTAAGTTTATTGCTTTTTACAGTAAGGACATAAGTCAGATTTTATTAGACTGTTTGTACAGCCAGCCCAGAAGTACTTTCCACAACTTGTGTACAATTCAGCCCCTGTTAGCTGTACACCTATTTCTGAATCAGGCTCTATAAAAGCCACGAGTCGAGAGTACAGGTCAATCCATGCTAAAGGTCTTTTCTCTGAACCACTTCTGGAGAAAGGAGGCTAAAGAAAGTAAGAGGGATTAGAAACTCAGCATCATTCTTTTATTTCTAAAGTAGATGTGAACACGGAAGCTCTCTACCTACTTTTACAGCACCTGTGTGTGTGCAGACCAGATCGATCTTGCGCGGCTTGAGTGCATTTATTTGGCATATTTTGATGACAGGGTTGGAACCTCTTCCGCTTTCTCCCTGCCTAAGCATTACGCCATCACAGCCGGAGGGAACTGGGTTGCCCTTAATGGCCGCTGGCAGGGCAGAGAGCTGAGCAATCCATTTCAGCTGCTGGCAGCAGATTCCATAATTAAGATAATTAAAAAGAGGGGAGGGGGGGATGTGAAGGAGAGAGGGGAAAAGTGCAATTTGTCAGTAGTGGGCATGCATACTGGCACACACTTCCAGCTGGCTTGTTTACTCTGCAGGCAGAACGTCAGTAAAGAAGGAGCTGCAAGGACACGGCGTCCTCATAGTTATACCGCTGGCCAAATTAGCATGTCAGGGCGTCTGCAGCAGGTGCTGCTGGGAATACAGCCAGTGTACAGATATCCTCATATCTGCATGCTCACTGTTGCTCTCCTCCTTACAGATTTTGCCTCAGATCAATTGAAAGCAACACAACCTGATTCAATAAACGACCCATAACCAGACTCATGCTGGATCGTGTTGTTTTTTTAGATCAGCTGATAATAAAAAAATCACCAGGAAAGAGTTGTTCATCAGATCAATCTTTGCCTCTAACTTTAAATATTTTAATATGAGACTTTAAATATTTACAGGTCAAAGTTTCATATATATTTGTGTAATTTAGGCTCCTATAGCTGCACTGCTGGTGCGACTGCATCTATGGCATCACTGTTTTTGAAAACTTCTGCCTGACTGATGTTCGATTTCCAAAGCAGCCGTCCAAACATGACACTAGAAAATGATACAAAATGACACTTGACACTCATATGCACAGGATTTTATATCTGCTGGGGTTGTTTTGATTTTAGTATGGTGAGCTTGATCTCTTTTAGAGCTTACAAAACTGCAACCAGAGTAAGGTCAAGGAAATACGAGACGAAATATTGCTTGTGTTTTGGTGTTACATGGGACACAGCCATCTCCTGGGCGAAAGAGAAACAACTTTGCAGCTACGCTCACAGATCTCAGCAAAAAGCATCACCACTTTGGCCAAACTACACCCATACTGTTGGAGAAGTGTCAGGATGATCCAACTGCAACTATCATGTGGTTGAAAAAGCTCCATGAACTCTTGATCTGTTCTCTTCCTCCACCCAAAACAGCCATGGTAATCCCACCTAAACTCTGTAGCAGCTCCCAAAAATTTAAATAGTGATTAAATATTGCAAACTGTATTAAAATTGGCTTTAAAAAAGACTTGTCAGCTAACTAAACTAGGCGATATAAGTATACACTGTGATGTTTTTGAGGTAGAGTTGGGCTGAGCAAAAACTAAAAGATATCACATGTGGAAGTATGACCTGTTCAACCTCCTAACATGAGCTCTTATCAGCTTGAAACGCAACACCAATTTTTAAAGCCAAGAATACATCCTATTCCCTCAACACTAAAACCACCAGTCTTGTCTTTCTACCGTCTAATGGAAAAGTATTGATAGCAGACTAAATAAAGACACAGATTCTTAAAGGGTCTCCATTATATCAAGACAGAACGGAAAAACTGTGCAAAACCTGCAATGTGTATCTCGCTACATCGCAAATGCACACAAGCGCAGACTCAGGTGAGTAAAGATGAAGACATAGAAGCAGGTTAAAGCCGTCAAAGCCTAATAAAAACACAGCAGAGCACTTTTATAGACACCTTTGAGACTGTCGCACCATGTAACAAAACCTCACCAGAAAGAAATCACAGCCTGAATAATGAGACACTTCAGAAAATACTGTGTAAGCTTTATTTATTTCTAGTTTTAATATTGAAAATGAATTTATTTCATATTTCTATTTTTTTTAATTGAGAAATACACATTTCAGTACTATCAATAATCCCTTTGAGAATCAAGCAGATAGACTCATGACACTTTCATGAAATGGCAAACCACTATTTTGTCCACTTTGGCTGCAGCTGCAAAATTTCAGTGAATCATGCAGCAGCGAAATGA
Source organism: Xyrichtys novacula (assembly GCA_962446985.1). Taxonomy (NCBI): domain Eukaryota; kingdom Metazoa; phylum Chordata; class Actinopteri; order Labriformes; family Labridae; genus Xyrichtys; species Xyrichtys novacula. The sequence goes on along the minus strand of OY660874.1, from coordinate 14,686,524 downwards.
GGCACTGTGGTCAACTCTTCACCATGTCTAACTTTCTGCAGCTGCCCTAACTTGTCACCGAGCCGCTACTATTCAAATCTGACAGCTAATTAAAGCTGCAGGGGTTCTTTAAATTGAGAGGTCTGTGTGTGTGAGCTTTGAGGTTTTAAGCTCAACTTCATTCACATCATAGACCTAACTGTCTGTACAACCAGCAGGACAAAACGACACTTTTTCTTTGTTACAATGATGATAATAATAAAGTCGAGGCAACAGCAAAGCGGCACTGCAGTAATGATGCAGCAGAACAGAAAGTGCTTCCCTCCACCTGTGTACTTGAAAGTGGACTAAAACCCTGCAGCCTGAGGTCTGAACTCCTCGTCCAGAGCTTATAAACTGAGGGGTTAAAAGGAATTATTATATTATACATCCAAGAATGACAAAAAAGAGGGGAAAAAAACACTGTCTGTGTAGCTGTTAGAGATGTGGGGTGACACTTTTGATTCTATAAAGTCACAGTCACACTTTCCAAACACCACAGAGCACCACACATGCAGAGGACGAGCAAATCAGCCTCATCTTATGCATGTAGTTCTCTTTACAATCCAGTCTGAGGCACATCCTGTTCCCCACAGAGTCCCCACCCCAGACCCGAGCTCTGTCCAGGTGTGATTGCAATGACTGAGTCTCCGAGAAACACTTTTGGGGGGGGGGGGGGGCTGTGATTTCATGGGCTCATCAGCAGAGAGGTAGTGCCACTCCACTCATGCCTTTGATGAGCTACTCTGAAGTGACCCACTTTCGCTGCCACTCCTCTCTCTCCTCTGGCAGACACATCCAGCCTCTCTGCTCTGCTCCCTCATCACCTCTGTCTCACACTTGACGATGGGATTAGGGAAAGACCGGTTTCTCTGAAGATGAAGAGTCTCTCAGCTACGGTCCTGAGGCTCTCTGAGGAGACTGACCACGGTTTCACCCCATGTCTGCGCGGGTTCAGCTGCCACTGAGGAGGACTTTCTTTTCTTTTTTGGTTCGGACATGGTGGCGAGAAATCTCTGGACATCAGAAATATACAATAAAATATCTTTATATGTTTGGGGTTTCAACAAGAAATTATCAAAGCAAAGAAACAGTCATAAATAGCTGTTTTTGATTGTGAAGTTTGGAAGTAGAGATCAGGGGACTAAGTCTAACACAGATCACCTAAAGTTAGGGGCAAATCCCTCTCCACCACGAGGGTCCACAGTTGTATTTCTCATTAGTGTTGTTAATTCTTTTTCACTGAAAGGGTACCCCTAAGCCCCTTATTTCCAATTCAATTACAAAGAGGCTTAAATAATGATGAGATGACCAGCCTAAAGATGTAAAACCCTCCAAAATCAAAGTTGAGCCACATCCACAAATGTACAAAAGCTAATGTTATGTGGACATTTAATGGCTTTTAAAAAACGTTCATTATCCCCATAAAGAATGACTACTTGGCATCAAATAAACTTCATGATAAACAGTTAATATTGATATGTTGCCCTTGACATGTGTGGTCCTTGGCTTCATGTGCAACAAACAAACAAAGCAGATCCTTTCAATAAACATGTTCAATAAACATGACAGGGATTTCCTCAATACAAGTCAACACTGTACAACGGTATTACTGGTGAGTGATAGATTGTACTTATCTATCAGAGCTTACAGGATAACAATAGGTTCACTCTTGTGTATTTTGCACTGGTTCAGAGGATGATAATAATGACTGTTATCTGCAATCTGGACATGTATAGAAAGTATTCAGAGAGGAGGAAGATTTTACACAATAAATCTTCAAAGTCAACTAAAAAGTAGCATTGAGGATGTAAAAAGCAGCAGTAGTTGCATCTAACACCAACAATCCAGTCAGTTCCTTTTGTGTTACTCAACCTTCCTTCTGTTTTAGCTTTTACTACCCACCCACTATGTTAACAGGTTGTTTTCAACCTGCGTCCTAGATCATCTGAAAATCACACTAAAAACAATTCTCTATCATCCAGTTTGGTTCTCCTCTCTAGGTTACCTTGTTAGGCGTCATTATCCATGGAAATATTGCTGATAATATTTTGTTGTGGTTGTGTGGGCCTTCTTTTGTCAGTATACCCCTCATACAGACATCTAGACTGAATTGATCTCACATGTCTGGACATGCCCAAGATTGTTTTTGTGCAGGGAAATACCTGGCAAAATGAGAGTTTCCTAAATCTCACATGATTGAAAGAGGATCTGACTGTCAGTGTGGTGCCTGACGGTGCACATTAATCTAACAACAGCGACCCTAACACAACAAGTCCATAATTTTTTTAATAAGAGCATTTTATAATTTAGTCAATTTAATCTTTTTATTTTTATTCATTGAAATAGACAAAAAGTCTTGATGATAAAAAAGCTAATTAAAGTGGTTCTTTTAAGCATTTAAAAACAAAAACAGGTCGGTGCTGGCCCTAACACAGGAGGAGGGTTAATAGATGTTTTGGACAGCAGAAAAAAATTACCAGAGAAAACCTGAAGCTAAAGCATTTAAAAATGGAATCACTGGACGTAACAGCAGTTGATAAATCCCTTTTTTCTGAGATATAAGACCAAGGACTTGACCGGCTAATGGCTTATTTGGACCGGTAGAGTCACCACTACTTTGCAGTCATATCTTCAAGTGGTTTACAGTAAAAAAAGGAAAAAAAAAAGAAAAAAACTATACTACTAAATGAAAATGATTCTAGTTTGAAATGGTGATCATGGAGTATTAAGTGTCTGATCTTTGCTCACTAAATCTTTGCATTTCCTTCCCACAAGTGTGCATCAACTTCTTGTGATGGTATTGTCAATTTTGTGGTGTCATGGGTACTGAAGTGTCTTGATACTGTCCTGGGTGAGTAACAGTAGGAAACAGAGGGTCTTGTGGGGCAAAGTGTAGCTGTGATTCAGCGGAGCAGTGGACTGGGGGGTGTGCTGTCCTTTATGCTCAACTTGCTGCTTCATGGCCAACACCCACAGCGAGAGACAGAAGGGTAATTCTGAAGTTATGGATGCCCCAGTGATTTTTAATCTGATATGTGGAAGCATTTCGGTTCTGCCAGATTGAGGAATGAGAAATAGATGACAGAATAATGAAACGCACTATGTCAGACTGTGGTGGCCTATACGTCAGAGAACAGTGCTAATGCTAGAAAGCTTGGTTATGATTTAATATTATTGTAACAGAACATTCAGGCAGCAACTTGTTTTTTTGTCCACTCATTTGCTCTGTCGGTTCAACTGTTCTTTTTTAAAACAAAGTGGTAGAAATTAAATGTGTTTTTGTATCCGATTCATTGATTAATCGAAAAAATAATCGACCCATTAGTTGATTATTAAAATAATCGTTAGTAGCAGCCCTAGTTACCAGAAGTGTCAAAAACATGATCTTCATGGATGCCTCTGTGTTAAGTCATTGATTAATTACAGAGCTGATATGTAAATAGTCATATGTAAATGACTATTATATGTAAACAGTCATTTAAATAAAAAGAAATCCTCGGATTATCAACAGATGATAATTCTTTCTAATTCTTCATTTTAATTATTACCTACAACAACCACAACCCTGTAAAACTCAAGTTCCCCACTGTGGGCACTGTAGGCCAACATTAATAAAATTAGCAGCTTAACTGAGGAATAAGTCTGTTATCAACTAAGATGCTAATGTTTCTATTAAATGAGCAGGCTTACTCCATGTCATTCAAAAACAGCCTACTGACTCTGAGTGTGTTTACGCTGTCATACTTCTCATCTATCTCAGCAAAATTAAAAGAGAAAAGCTAGTTTTTGTTGAAGTTAAAAAACTGTCTGTGGTTTGCTATTTTAAAATCCGTCATAGTCTGAAAAATCTCATGCATGTTAAGCGAGAGAATAAATCCTTTTAGACTGTATTCCAAGAAGATCATTACCAGTTTTCACGGTGAAAATACAAGAAACTCTTCTGTTCATCTGTTCTTAGAACCACAAAGAAGTTCCTCCCGTCTGAAAATGCCTAATCACCGTGGGCACCATGCCTCAGCAGATCTGCCACCAAGAGGAAGTTCCCTTTCAAAATAAACCCTCGGTTCATCCATCACAATGCCCCACAAGGCTGATTGCCGACCCGCTTCAACATTTAAACACAAGACAAAGTAACACAAAGTTTAAAGTAGGCGTCAAGCTGGAGGTTAAACATTTCACTCCTCATCTGTATCTATAAACAGAGCTGGCTGAGAAGAACCGACCACAGAGCACAGCGAGGTGTGACTGTGAGAAAAACACTGATGTTACGAGTTAAAAGCAAGACTTTGAGAGCTACTGAACCCAGCAAAGACTCCGATATGTTGTGATTGAGAGCAGTAAGAAGAGATAACAAATGTGTGCTGAAAATAAAAACAGACAATTCCACTTATTTGTATAATGAACATCAGAAATAAACATCAGGTTTACAAGCAGTAGGAGAACAGGATTCACAGACATCAGGACCGTGTGCCTCTGATACCTCCACAGTGGTATAACACTGACTTAAGTGCAGACAGGATTTGAACACGTTCCTTGCTAAACTCTTAAGTTATGGATTTACCCCTGTTTTTCCTAACAGGTTCGTTCTTTGCTGTATATTGATGAAATTCTGGTTATTTTTTAACACTGTAAACGGACACCCAGAGTTGTCCAAACCACTGACCTAGGGACAGAAAACTCTGTGACGTCTTCTCCTCTCTGTCTGGAAGTCAAAGAAACTAAGTATTAAAGTTATGAAGCATCTTGACGTAGCTTGGTGCTGAAACATCTTGGTACCTTTTTTTGATTTTTTAGATATACAAAAATATACAAATTTACAAAAAGATACAAAAATCTTTAACATTTAACATTAATCATGACAACTTTAACCACACTGTCACAAATCTCTTTTTTTAAAGCTGCATCCATTTACAAAAGCATGTCCAAGTACGGTTTATTGCCAGGTTGCCTAGGCGTTGGACAGCTTGTTGTTTACACCTCACTTTCAACTTTCATTGTGTCAAGACATCAATATTAGTACAGCTCCTATTCTCAATAAAGTTGAGATGCTGTGTAAAATGTCAAAAATGACAGATTTTGATGGTTGGTTAATCTTTTAAATTTAAAATTCATCTCAAAATAGTACAAAGACAACACTTTAAATGTTAAAACTAAAAAATGTAACTGTTTCATGAAAATATGTGCCTATTTTAAACTTAATAAGGGTCGGAACCAATTGGTTTCATCACCTACTATACCACAAAAAAATCTGAAAATCTGTACAAAAATCTTCTAATCAGCTCTGCATTGTAAACAGATATGACTCTATGGTGGAAATCACAGCATGGGCTCTGCAGTACCCTTAACTCATGAGGATGCCTAAGTGCTAATGGCTGTAGTAGCTTCCACATATGGGAGGCACCATTAATGCTGATCCATCCAAACTGTGTCTTTTTAAGGGAAGGGAACAGTGTCTTTTTGCATATGTCAGCGAGGCACTGCCAACAACTTCCAGTATTACATTAGCATAGCTATGTAGTAGAGGAGTCCAGGTGATCACCTGGCCTGTCTGGCTTATCATCTATCAAAAACACTTGGCACATCATGAAACGAACTATACAACAAAGACCCTGAACTTCTGAGCTGCTAAAATCCTGTACCAGGCAAGAACAGAAAACATTTCACTCTCTAGATTCCAGAGACCGATCTCCTGAGTTTTGCTAATGGAAGATACGATTTAACCTAGTGTTAAACATGCTCCTGTCCTTACTTTGTCCTTTACTTTAACATCAGAAATACTTTCTTTGCATGATCTCATTTGTATGATTTGCAAGAAGTTAGTAATGTACCTGCTGAATATCAATGCTTCAACTCAACATCTTTTTTTTAAATGACTGCTCAGAATTACATTGTATTGAAACCTTAGCAGCAACTCCATATTAGATACACATTGTTAGTACTGAAGGGTTGAAGGTAAACTATGGCCCACAAAAAGCCCCTCTCCTGCCTCTCAACATTATATCAAAGTGCCCCCGTGAGCTGGCACTAACACATTGGTGCTGGTGCAAATACATTATGTTCCTTCAAGCTACTGTTAGCAGAAGCCAATGTCCCAGCAGTGCAGGAGGTTGAGCAGGTGTATAAGACACACATTTGTACGGCACCTGGACATTGTGTCCTTTTGTCCTGTTGCTATTTTGGTAACTTGTGAATCTGAGCCTCAAAAACTTGAACATTCCCTCTCACTCTGCACCATTTGTTACCTTCTGCCACAGCCGACCCCACCCTGAAGCCTTTTCACACAATGAAATGACGCTGAATTGAAAATATAATGTTCACGAGAGGCTGCCTGTTAACATGCTTCCTAAAAAATTGTGTTTTAATTGAAATTTTCACTCCTATACTGTTAACAGGAGTGTAAAAGCAAGGAAAGGTTAAGTTACAGAAGTCAAATTGCCTTTTGTTGATTAATTTTCCAAAACTGTAAATCTTATCCACCAAGTGTTCACTGTGGCCAACACATTAAGGGGGTTTCTTGGCTTGTTGACTTATAGGGCCAGTAGCTACAAATATCAGCAATATTAAAGGAGGGGTATCATGTTTTTCCACATTTACAACAAAAACTGCAAAGTAATTAAGTTTGGTGTTCATACTACATGTAGGCAAAATAAACGTGTTTTGTTATAATCTTAGAAAATGGATGTAAACTGTTCAAAACAGGAGCCTGCGCAAAGATGCGAGACTCACCAAACTGCCTACAACAGCGTTATAGTCTCTCCTTACTGGTCAATCTGCGCTTCCAGCAAAGAAGACTGGCCTGCCTCCAATAGCGTGTGAGGTGACACCCACGGAGGAGAGGGGTAACACTAATTGAACACAATCGAGAGGCGGGGCCAAAACTTCGAGCTCTGCCCTGGCCAGAAAGCTTTTCCAGAGGTGGCCAATCAGAAGAAAGTAGGCGTTGACGTAGTATGATGTTTTAATACACCACTCTGAGAAATTAGTCTTTTTTAATCTGAAAATTATGTAAAACTATCAAAGAGGAAACAGAGAGGAAGTACAGAGTCTAAAAAATAATGCATTATAACCCTCTCTTTAAAGACAACCTGTACTGTTAATTATCTCTGCATGTGTTAAACAAAAGTCAAAAGTTAAAAGTGTGTCTTGGACTGCTGAAAGGATGCTTCTTCATTCCACATGTGAGAGTTGTTAGGGCTCTAATGAACAGTTCTTGAGGGACCTCTGAGCTAATTAACACAGCCTGAAAAGCAGAGGGAGAGAGTCCGGCAGACAGGAAACACAGCCAGCTACCAGCGCAGTGCCAATGTTCAGCCCTCGGAGAGTGATAAACACATATACAGGGTTATCTACTGATGAGTAGGAGGAAGTGTTTAAAAACTCTGAGCTCAACCTTTCGCTTAAAGCACCACAATGACTGACAGCACAGCCCTGGTTGCTATAAATACACCTGAACCTGTTTACCAGCTGGGCCAGGCTTCATGCACACTGACATTGTCTTAAGGCCAGCTTCTGTCTCAAATTCCAACTTCTCTCTCTCTCTGAGAAGTCAAACAGCAGTAGCCCAGAGGCTGATGGGCAACCCACACAGAACTGTGGACAAGTATTTACTTTACATCCTCCAGGTTTGGAAATGTAGACGTAATCAGTCTGACACTGAAACTTTGGCATGGATAGGGTCTAACCACACAAGCACAGCCATGTATGATGTATGTTAGTTAGATGAGTCACAGCCGGTGTTTGGGAACAACCGGCGCTTCCGTCACTCTGACGTGTGGGCATAATTGGAGTACTGGCTTCTCTGAGCTGCCACTGGTTAATCAGCCTGTAGTCGGGGTCTATAACGAGTGATCTTCTGTTCTTCGTCAGGCTGAGAGGAAATATTGACCAAGATCACCACAGAACCTGCACTGCTCTGCAGTAAACAAACACGAGCACTCAGGCAAGACTAACTCAATAGCTCTCAGAGCTGTGGATACTGTTACAGGGAGCAGCTGTAAGAGAGTCTTCAAGAGCTTCAAGAAGCTTTGTATATGATAACATGCTCCATAATGCTGCTTATATTTTTACGAACAAAAGAAAATGAAAAATTCAAAGACGAATTGAGGGTGGAGATATCAAATTTGGATTTAAAGTCTGGAAACACCTGTCCCTTTTTTGTGTCCTTGATTTATATTTTTATCAAATAAGCAAGAAAATATACTAAGTCGAATCAAATAAACGCTCAAATTTTCCCTCGGGGTTAAAAAAAGTACTTCATATCTTATCTGAAGAGCAGGCCCGGGCATAGCTCATCCCAAAATTTTACCTGACAAAATAAATTACTTGCAAGTTTTGTTCAAGAGTCAACACTGGTCCACAGAAAAGAGAGATAGGCACTTTGCTGCTGCTAATTATGTATACTCCGATTACCAAGTATGCAAGTAAAAAATATGATTACTATATGTCACTGCATCACATATGGTCACTGCCTTTATAACCGAAGCACACCAAAACACCCCGTCCCCATCTAAATATCCTTATATTTATTAAGGACTCATATCCTAGCCTGTATCTGCCTACTAATGGATACTTACCATGTCGTGTTACTTTTGGAGTATGTTCACAGCACAGCAAACAAACAGTTAATAAGGCACACCCCTTTCCCTTTCAAATCAGCAGGTGAAGGTGGAACTGGAAACATAGACGTGGTCTATTCAAAGTCTCAATAGACTGAATGAAATCCGGATAAATCCAGAAGAATCACATCCTTAAAAGTAAACCAGGGTCAAATTCCCCTTTCACTCTTTGAGTCACATCAACCTTAAACTAATCCAGACCATCCATCTCCACCTCCTCAGGCTGAACAGAGATGAAGCCAAAACACCCCTGCAGCAGAAACTGACATCTAAAGCCAAAGTATGCACAGAAGAGACCAGCTCTCACCCTGCACTTCCTACTGACCAAAACATAAAAAATACAAAGTTTTCCTCAGGTATGGAGTTCAGTACACCAGAACAGTTCTTGAGTTGGTTTGAAGCAGACGCCCTCAGTTATTACCAGCCTATGACTCTTGTGTAAGTGTTTATTAGGTCTTCCTATTACACTCTTTTTATGTGGTGAGCGCACTGCAGCATAAGCTGTAATTTGTCAACAAAGCTGTCAGTGATGGAAGTTCAAACTTAATGCATCAAACATTGCAATAGTCTTTTTGGTTGAATGCATTATCTGATAGTTAAAATTTGACACCCACAGCAGACCTTAGAGTGACTGTCCCACTGGCTGATACCCTGATTCACATTTTAAGATATTTTTGTGTAAAATAGTACCTAGAGAAGAATTACTTTCATTTTTGACTTTCAGGTCTGAACAGATCGGAAAATAAGCCATTTTCCCATCGATGGGAGTGTGTCAAAGTGTAAAGACAGGAGAAGATTGATGCCTAAAAGTGATCTGCTCCTCAGTGAAACTGTCACCTACATGAAACAGAAGCTCTCCAGCTGAAACTGAGCAGTGTTTCACAAGCAAATGAAGTATGTTTTGAAACCGAATCCCCTTCTAGCACAGTCATCCTTCAATGATCAACATCTCAGCTCTTAAAGGGAACTCAAAGCTGAGCAACTAACTGTGTCGATTTAACCCCTGGGCCTCTAGCTTTGCCTTCACTAAGATGAAACCCACCTAGTTTGGGGAAGACGATGAGGTATTCTGCGTTGCACTGTGGGCAGGCCACACGTGCTGTGCTGTTGCCCCGCTGCTTCTCATCCACCCAGCGCTGCAGACAGGCCTGGTGGACCCACTTTGTAGAGCCACGGCAGCGGCACGGACGCACCCACTCTGCAGTGCGGTCATCCTCATCTGTGGCAAAGCACACCCAGCAACTCCTGGAACAAATGCACACAAGGTCAGAGGAGAAAAAAGTAGCACATGCATCCTAACAATCAGGAAAGAAGATCCTTTTAGTCTGAATGAATCTGATTTTTACATGACAGCACCTCTACATTCCTTAAAGAGAAGAAACCCTGCTAATAACCCCTAAAAACTCAAGAACTAGGACAACTTTGATGATGTTTTTAATCTCAATTCTGTTCTTGCACAGCCTGTTCAGGCATTGCATTACATTACGTTAATGACCTATGAAACAGTAGTTCCTTTTCACATACAATAAAATAAATACAGGGCCCCCCACCCCTTTAAAAACCAGTTAAAATGGACATCTCTGCAGTCAGAATGAACAGATTCTCTCCTTAAATTAACTAGACATGAATTTAAGACAAGCTCTGATTACAAAGAGTTGAGTTTTTATTTTTCTGTGTGAAGTTTGATCAAAATGGTGTCAGTAATGTGTATGTAGATCCGTTTAAACGGGTGGAAGTCACCGGTGGCCCCACAATATGATATTATCATGATACTTGGGCCACAAAATGATATTATCATGATACTTGGGCCACGATACGATATTATCATGATACTTGGGCCACAATATGATATTATCACGATACTTGGGCCACAAAGCGATATTATCATGATACTTGAGCCACGATACCATATTATCACGATACTTGGGCCACAATGCGATATTATCATGATACTTGGGCCACGATACCATATTATCACAATACCTGGGCCACGATACCATATTATCACCATACTTGGGCCACGATAAGATATTATCACGATACTTCAGCCACAATATGATATTATCATGATACTTGGGCCACGATACAATATTATTGCCATTTTTAACATTTTGCAATAATATCGTAGCACTGCAATATATTGCAATTCACAAAATCTTTTAAACTGTTCAGCTAATATTGCATTTGTCTGTCCTTTATGTCTGTCTTATTTTCACAGTATTTTATTTTCATGTTGCGCATCTTGCAAACCTTATACATATATTTGTTGTACTAACTTTCTCCTGCTCTATGATGTCACCGCTGCCAACCTCACTGGACAAACAGTTGATTTTATTTTTCCATTATCATAGATTTGACTTCATATTCGCAGTTAATTTGAAAAATAGATATTTGGTTAAATGAGACGATACGATGTATCACTAGACAAAATATTGCGATACGATGCTGTATTGATTTTCTCTCCCACCCCTATCGGTTTGTGTGTCTTTTATACATCAAGGCATATGAGTGCATGCTGGGGACTTTCTGTTTGTCATTGTGGGAGACCGAAGGACAGAGCAAGACTAAAGTTATTTCATTTCCCCTTTAAGGGAAAATCGGGCACTAAGCAACACAAAGTCACTCCAAATTTGAGTCAAAGGTTGAAGCTTAGATCAGGTTTTTCTGGAGCTCTATGAGAGGAAAGTGTTGGCGAGCACATTTAGAGAGCTCTGAAAGAGGTAGTGATCAAAGTCTCTTAAATACCTCCAGACTGGAACACACACACACACACACACACACACACACACACACACACACACACACACACACACACACACACACACACACACACACACACACACACACACACACACACACACAGCACGAATCTGGGCCAATGACTTTGCATGATATAAGCTAGGATCAAAACATAGAGCCTACAGGTAAACAAGCTGTTTTGCTGACAGCATGACAGCAAATGTTCACACTCATTCATACAAACCCATCCTTTGTTCAGCTATCTGCACCCAGGGCAAATAATCTATAAAGGATTATATTTCATATCTCATGACAGTGACGGATACAATTTCACACCAAAATCAATAATGATCTCACAAACCCTCCAAAGAGGAACTTTTACCTGATTCTGCACCATTTCTCTTTTTCTCTTGCTTCTACTTTGAAGCTACCTTCTTTTGACGTTGCCTGTAGGATTTATCACACTGTGACTCAAACCTAAATCCAGCAGGGTATCCCTGTGCAAGTGAACACAATGTTCTGATAGACCACAGCTAGGATGTGTAGAGGCTGGGCTGCAGAGGAGACACTGTCTCCCTTGTGTGTAACACCCAGACAAATGCTCAGCTCTGGCCTTGGGCCAAACCATATTTTAACATCCTCCATCCTGCACAGAAGTACCTCAGCACATCCTCTTTCCTCTCCTCCTACACAGATAAAGTCATTCTGACTAAATTCTTCTCACCCTTAAAAAAGGTCAAAGTAGGAGGCAGAGAGAATTTGGGATGAGCTATAAAACAATCCAGTAAGTGGATCACGATTGAATGTGTTGATATATTTTTACCAGCCAGGGTCTTGCTGCTTAATGTCACCTTGGCTTAACTTTTTTCTGTTGTTTCTAAAGTCTAAAATTAAACCAGATAACAAAGTTTGGTGATTTTGAGGGAAAAGCAGAAAGTTAGAGGCAGCTCTGCTCACAGCCCGAGCCAGCTAAGACTGTCAGAACCTTGAGTTTCAAATACTTCACAGCTTTACTGAGTGTTTTAAATAGTTCAAATACAGGGTCTATTTGACTCAACATTAGGAAACCTCGAGGTGTAGACCCTTTGAGTGATGGATCTTGGTAAGCGTGATGAAACAAAAGCAACAGGCTCTACAGTCACTACTGAGAGATGCAGGAGTTCTGTGTGACAACTTTCAGAACCTGGCAGCAGTGAACGCCTGTGGGTGCTGCCAGGGCAAGTAAACAGCATTTGTAAACAAAGCCCTGAAGAGGGTTCATAATGAACATGCATCAACAGGAGGGTCAGACTTGAGGACACTCTTCTCTCTCTGTCTGTCTGTCTGTCTCTCTCTGTCTGTCTCTTTCACATGCAAACCATGAGTCTGAAGCTGCTCCTAAGCACATAAGCAGTCCTTGGAAAACTTAACTGGTTCTTAGATGGTACAGGACTTGAACTAGCCTTCACCAAGCACTAGTACCAGCCCAGCACAAGCACCAGGGCCACTCTGGACATTGTGGATTGAGGACAAAACCATGATTCACAGTGTGCCCACGTTTCTCGCAGTAAAAGCAAAACAGCCCCGTCTGTATAACCAACACCTTCCTCACTTTTGAGCTCCTTCCAAACCTGTGAGTTTAATTTTACCTGCTGAGCAAAGAGTTCAGCCACCAGAGGGTAAGAGGGGCTCCTCAAAACTTTCCACGTGTGTAAGGACATACTCATCTGTAAGAACTGCGGCATCTGACATGGCGAAGATGTTAAGCTTATCAATGCTAGTAATTATCAAGGATGGTGCTCTTACAGAGAATGAAATGCTAAAAGGGTCTGCCAACACTGTGCCAGTGAGGGTCAGAAAAAATGAACAGAACAGCTGAACACATACTTGTGGTGAGATGGCCAAATGAGGGGGCTTCACTGGGATGAGCAATCTGGAGCAGTTGGGATTCAATGCCTTGCTCATCTTTCTGAAGTTCCCAGGAGGTAAATTAGCACCACCTGCAACAGCCCAATATCTAAACTTGATCAGTCTTGACTGGACCAGACAGAGAAAACTGCCACCCCATCTGATCTTGTCTTTTGAGTAGGTGCTTCCCTTATTGTTTCTACTCGTTAGAATCAGCTTTTAAGAAAAAGTTCAACTGAATCGGTTCATTTAGAAGACGATCTCAAAGAAATAAAGACTGGACTCATAAACTTTGAGGTCATCACCCTCAACCCAACGCACCTGCTCCACGACACCAACACAGAGTCAATGCCCTTTGGAGAAAACGGTTTCTCCTTCTGAAAAAGAACGAGGGTTGGTGGTAACAGGCAGTTTGTTCACTTCATTAAACCTGTGCCTCTTCACTTCAAGGAGAAAGTCTTGAGTGTGTTTGATACTCCTGCTGTACTGTGTCCTCAGTAAATGGACTCCTTGTGTGAACAGTACACCATCATTCTCTTTCTGCTCAGTATCTGTCCAACATCTGGGAGTTCATTTGAAACCCAAGTTCCCTGGTCCTATCACAAGACATCTCCAACTGTGATATTATATCACTTTTCTATCATTTATCATCAGCATGTAACTGACTGGATGGTTCCATGACTGAATGTCTCCTGAATTCAACAACGCAGACCAGCAACATTTTAGTTTTGGCTTCAGAGTTTCAATTAAAACAGTCATATGTGAGAGCTGAATAACTGAAATTGAAAAATCAAAAACCAGGGCAGGACTGTGTCCGGGCTCCGAAACTTTAACTAGGTAGCATGGGGAGAAATTTCATTTCAAATCAGCGAGATATTTGTTCAAATGAAGAAAAATAACCAGCTGTACAGAAAGAGTTCCTTATAACCACGTTCACCTCCGCCTCTGAACTTGCCTGTTGCTAGGAGACCGACTGGTTCAGGGACCCATTTACAGTTATGATAATCCGATTGTGACATTTATGCTGTCATTTTCATAATTACACTGAGCCTTGAACAGGTGGCATTTCAAAGGATGAATGAAACAATAATTTGTCTTCACACACACCTCCACCATCACCACCACACACTCCTCTGGCACAGATTCAGTGAGGAAGGACTAACTCTAATAGAGACTGTGTTTAAAAAAGAAAAAAAAAAAACACTTTTTCTTGATTATTTGGAAACTAAACACTGACAGGTTTATTCAAAGCTATTCAAGGAACAGCACAGATATTTTATTAACTCTACTAAATCATATTACAGACTCCACTGCACTGGAATGAGGTCCAGGTCTGTCTACTTCTGACAACCCTGCAATCAGACGTCGGTCCAAAGCTACCAGACAGGGCAGTGTCTCCTCTCAAGATGACTGGCTGCATGTGTGTGACCTGATAAGACGTATCGAGACTTCACTGTTTCATTTCCTGTCTTTAACAACAGGTATGCCTGGAATGGAGGAAGCCTGTTTGCTCTCACTCAAAAGTAGGAAATGTTTCTGACCTCACCAGGGACATTAGAAACACTCCACAGAGGGTTAAATCAAATATGGGATTGTTCAACGTGTTTCCAGACAGCAGGAAGTCACATAATCCTTCACTGCGTTCGTTAGGATGGAAAAAAAAAGGTCTGGTGGGTTTACGGACAATCATTGTGAGCTCCATCAGCTCCCACAATTACCCACTGCCGGCGGCTGTAAACAACATCCTGTCAGTTCTTTCCATATCGCCCATATTCCATTATGTATAGGAGCAGATTTTGATGTGCCTTGGAATCTGTAGAAACGACTTGATACCTGAGATGAAACCTCAAAGTTTCTTAAGCTGTGCTCAGAAGGAAAGCTAAGAAAAACCTGAAGCTTTGGCCAGTGATCACGGGATCATCAGGATTATTGAAAGTGATTAAAGCCACAATGAGGAACTTTCAGTCAGGCCATATCACTTCCTGTTTGTGCGTGTTTTTCATCTATTTAGATGACACTTTTCTTGGTTAACAGTGGTGCTTGTTACTGAAATCACTTCCTGTTTGTGTGTGATTTCTAAATCTACTCCTGTCGATTTTTTGTGCAGGTAAAAAATTGGACCTAGTGATGACACTAATTTTGCTATGAGTTTTATTACCGCTCAGCTTTCTGACTGGAACTTTACGGCTCATCTAAAACACAGACACAGCCTCTTGGTGGTCAACAGACCAAGACAAAGATGGCAGTCTCTTTGACACAGTCAGCTGTTGAATTATCCTATGTGCAGTCAAGTATGTAACTCTAAGAGAAAATGTGGTGAACCGTTACAAATTTCCTCATTTGACAATGGCTTGATAGCAGATGTCACAGATATTCCAAATTTCACTTTAAGATGCTTGAGCTTGTTGGAATTTCAATTTCCTGTATGAAAAAATAAAAAGGAAAAAAGGGTTGCATTACGATTTAGATTAATTCTAGTAAAATTATACTTTCAGTCTTAGGGCTGGGCAATAAACCGAAAATTTACTGATACTGAAATTTATGACGATAACCAACGTCATTTTGCCCTTATCAGTATATTCGGTGTCAATAAATAAAAGTTGGTTTTAGATGTGTGTAAGTAGGCTATGGTATGATGTCCCTTTAAGATGCTGTCCTACATCAGAGACGTGACTCCCTCCAGTCTGTACCAAAGAGGGAAACACAGGTGAGGAGATGGAGGGCGGTTCAAAAGTTGTAGCAGCTGGAGCGGCGGCTGAAGTAGACAAAGTTAATATGGGAGGGGGTGAGCAGCTTGTGGAGTAGATTTGGTCCATTTATTGTTATCGAGGTGAACTGCTCAATATATTGTGATATTGATTTGAGGCCACATCGCCCAGCCCTATTCAGTCTGTCTGCAAGACAAGAGAAATTTCAGTTGTGCAATTTACACAAAATCAAGTATCTGTGCAACTTGGATTGGTAAAAGGTTCAGGATTTTTATCACACATGATAATTCCCCTGTCTCACTGTGACGACAGTGTTTGTGTGATGTTTTCTGTCTGACCAGCAGCTGCTAGGAAGAGTGAACCAACAAAGTGCAACAACTTCTTGAGAAAATTTTGCTATTATAAATAAATTCAAAGTTTACCTCTGAACTGCAAACTTGCCCTGACCTCAAATATAACTAGGATTGTTCATTGGGACAGGTTGGTCAGAAATCTAGTCATATATGCTTCAACATTTAACAAGCTATAGTACACTGTGGGTCTTTCAACCCTGTGGCTCCCACTGATAAATAATGGACGCCAAATCTGTGGTGTTCTGTCACCCTCACTCTGAGGTCCGTGTGCGCTCTATTACTGTGACCTAGAGGAGACTCACTGGTGTCAGACTGCAGGGGACCCACTTGGATTATTTGTTTGGGTTGCTGTCCACCTGCAAGGACTGATTTTACAGTGCACCCCTGGTGCTGAATAAAACATAACACTGCAGGAGAGCAGCATCAGGGTCGAGGTGCTCAGGTGACATGGACAGGACTGGCCCACATGGAAATTCTGACAGAAACATCAACACTTCATTTACATCCATGATCTACCATCTGTCCACTATCCTAACTTAGCTTATATTTTGACTGCTCCAAATAAATATGACAGTTCCTTTACAAAGTAGGAGAAGACCCAGTAAGTGCATCGTGTGGCCATTTATTTAAGAGCACAGTGACAGAACCACAGACAGCGATAACAGATTAGAATCAGAAATGGAGTCCATCAGCGGACAGATGTCTCAACATGTGCAGGACAGTGGAGAACAAAACCCAACCCATTCCTGTAATCCTGCCCCACAGAATGACAGGACCTGATACAACTGTGGGGAAATGATATCCCCTGTACGAAACCTTAATCTCTGCCTCGCTGTCTCCTCTGTCCTGTCTAATAGATAAGCTTGCACTGCACGTGAACAAAATCGTCCCCTGCCTACAGAAAACGTAACACGAAAGACATGAAAGCAAGGAGACAGTGCTCGACGCAGTCAAATTTAGACTAAAGGCTAAACTAAATTTGCACCAATGATGAAAAAGTTTCAACATTTTTACTCTGTTGAAAGATCAAACAAGGGCAAAAAGTAAAAGAAAGCACAATGTGAGACCAAGATCCAGCAGACTATCACACAGAGGAAATAATCACACCGACCAGTCAGTCGGCAGTTTTTGACTGGCATGCGAGAGGAACTTCCTACGGCACGACAGTGTTTGAGCTGCAGGTGAGTATAGTGGTTAAGTTCTGTAAGAGAGGGGAAAAAACTATCTGTACTGAACAACAGCAGATGACAATCTTCTGTTGACCTTCAAAGGTTGGGACATTTTTGACAAATGGAAACAGGGCGTCAGGAAGATGATTTTAAGAAGTTCAAATCGCTGACTTCAAAACAGGAATAAAACCCTCTACTGTTAAAGAGTAAGACGTCAAACATACGAGACAGAGGATCAGAGCCATGTTATGAATGGAAAATAATGAGCTTTTCGGAATCACGTTTTTACATCACAACCTGCAGTTTTATGAGAATAGATGAATTTATAAGAATAATGTACTACATTTACCAGAAAAGGGTCATAAATGAACCACAAAGTACTACTTCATTTCAGAGAAAGTCACAGATTTAAGAGGAAAAGGTTTTCTTGGAACACCCGAGTGAATCCTTGTAAATCTTTTAGTCTTGTAAATTTATGACCTCATGATGAAAATATTAATTTCTTTCTTCTATAACACGGCCAAACTGAACTCATGAGTCAAATTATTGATCCCTGTGATCTCTGCAGGCTTCACATTAGAATCACTGAATCTGACGTTGTGATGACTTTCGACATTTATCACGACAGGCTAGTTTACTGTGCTGAAATGTGCTTATTTGAAGTTTAACTATTTGTTTACAGAATTACACATGATAAAAAGTAATCCCAAACCCACAACACTGTTATTCCTCAACAAAGTCTGATGGGAGGTGACCGTGCCAAAGGCGAGTGTGACAAACATCATCTCACAACTCAGGTTTAAAGTGTGAGAAACACAGAAGGCCCCCCAACCACAAAGCACCCTTTCACCACGGTCACATGACAGTGGGAAAACTGGAGGTTCCCAACACAAAGACAGGGCGTGACCACCAAACTGTGACACACAAAGATTTCCAAGGAATCTTCAGGTCAACTGACGACTTCTACTTTTCAGTTACATGACGAGCCCCAGCCTGTCAGCCTAACAAAAATGTATTGTCCTACTACCAAGAGCAGAATCAAGGTGCTCTTTACTGAGTGTCCCCTATGAGTTTTTTCAGCTTAACAGTCAGAGAGACAAGACTTCGACTTCTGCAGTTACCAGCTGTGAATGTGATGGTATGTTTTTTTGTGTCTTTGAAGTGTTATTTATTTTCAAGAAGTGGATGGGTAAACAGAAGTCAGGGAGGTTTGTTTCTGTTGTTTATCTGGAAGTCCAGTTTGTCTACTGAGTCAACTCACTCAGGGGCCTCTCAACACCATTCCTGCCTCAAGCCGCTCCACAACAAACATGTGTACTTTCACTCCCTGCAGTACCAGGCGCTGTGACCTTTGGACGGCATTAACACACGCACAGGAGTCCGGCAAAAGGCTTTGTTTATGTTTTCAGCTGAGGTAGGTAAGACTTAGAGATAAATGATAGTGATAATAACAGTGCTTAATGATTCCAAGTCTTATCAAAAACTGAATCAAATCAAAGACTGCAGTTGGATAAACTGCATCTTGAAAATGATTTATCGTAAGTCTTTTTAATGGCAGAATAACTAGGTGTTTCAGCCCTAGTGTAAATCAAGCACCCGTATTAAACCAAGACTCTTCGCTGATAAGATCAACCCTACAGTATTACCTACTGTGAATTAATAATATTAAAAAAACAAGTTCTGATTCATTATGGTAAAAACAATTTGGCTGAATTTGATTGGTTCTAAGTTAAGATAGAGGACAAAAATTCTGGCATTGAAGAGGTTAAAAGAGTTCCAGCAACACTTGGGAGTTCAGGAAAACACCTTCTTTCAACTGACGCGTTTTGGCTTGTGGCCTTCATCAGGGTCATCAGGGATGTGTTAAAAACAACACTTAAATAGGGTTGGTTTGAAATTGGAGGCGATTGAACAGTTACAAAATTCGCTCAGTCATGTGCGGTTACATCAGAGTCAGCCAATGGAAAGTCTGCGAGCTAAAACATAGAGGTCCAGGACGTGTTATTTGGAGCTGAAACAGGTTGTTTCTGCATGCCAGAGATAGAGGTAAGCTGTTGATTTCCAAACAGAAGTTATTTTTAGGCTATTGTACTGCAATTGAATAGGTTTGAAGAAGGATTTGACAGGCACTGGAAAATTAAAACTTTGACAAAGGGTGTGGTAAAAAATGAAAATAAAATACCATGAAATCGTGGCTACAAGCTCATTGTCAGCCTCTATGTAAACACACCCATTTATGCACCAATTCATACAGAGAGCAACAGGGTCAAAAGCAGACTATAAGAGTAAAACAGGGAGGTTTTGTGTGAGCCAATCAAAAGGTCAGTCTGGATTGAAATGTGTCCCCTACATCTTTCTGTGAAACACTGCATTGCAGGGGCAGCTGGCTGCGGGTGGCAGGCCCAGATAAGAGCCTGTGGAGCCTTATGTTTGTCAGTGATAGAGGCTGGGTACACAACTGTCTGGAAGCAAGGGGACATGACATACATCTTCCTGCTATCAGCTTCTCAAACACACTCAGGGTTATTGCCTCTGCCACACACTGCTGAGGCACAGTCACCAAGTTCACTTGCCTTTCTTTTTTGATTCCTGCCACTGTACCATGGGCTTGGGAAATGGTCTGTAAAGTCTAAAGTTCAATATTGACAGAAAGTGCTGCATATAATGTCTGCAAATGTCTTTAAGTACTGCACAGGATATCAGATACCAGTGGCTATTTTGAGGGGAAGGATAGATCTTATGTTGCAGCATCTGCTAACCACAAAAAAACGGGCCATTCTTCCCATACATGCAGTGTTACGTAAAGCAACACTAAGATACATATCCGTGACCACTTTGCCCGCTACTACATACAGGATAAAAACACTGACATGATCAGTTTGAACAAATGTTGTTGTTTTTGTTTGTTTGTTTTCCAATATTCACAATCTAACCCCTCTAGTTTATGTCCAACAGAAACACGTTCAGTGACAACATGGATGGAGCTAACTCTGAACAGTTTCGGCCCATAAACACACACCGGACGTACAACAAGTAGTAGACGGAGTGGAAAGCTACTGTAAATGTTGTTTGGGGTTCACCGAACTTCAGCCATAGCTTTCACTCACTTTGTTAAATGAAGTAACTCTCCAGGGACATACCAAACACAGGACAGTCTATCGCACTTTGCATTTGCGTTGGATATCTCTTAAGATATGGCGCCCACACAGTTCTTCCAGCGAAAGCCTGGGTTTATTAACATGCTGAAAACTACTGACCCCGGGTTTGTGCTTTCCAGAGTAAAGTATCTTACTGGACTTGTTACAACTGTAACTGTGAAAGGATCGCAACAAACCTGGAGGGGATGTCATTTTAATTCACTTCAACAGACATTTAGTCCAGTGACACCATGAAGGGACCTTACAATCCGTTATTTTTTTTCTCAGATTTAATTTAATTTAGACCAAATTCTGTTTCCCATCCTACATTCTGTGTTTTATAATGTGATCAAATTTGTAACCTGATGAAATAAAGTCTCAACAATTTACAAGAAAAATATCCTTAATCTAATGCAGTGGTTCTCAAGTCCAAGTCCACACCTGATTCAAATGATCAGCTCGTTATTAAGCCATTACAGAGCTTGATAACGAGCTGATCATTTGAATCAGGTGTGTTGGAGCAGGGAGACATCCAAAACATGTAGGACAGTGGTCCTCTGGGACTGGACTTGAGAACCACTGATCTATATGAATATTGATTCATTTTTAATTTAAATATTTAAAAATAATATAAACAAACTATTGAGTGTACATGAGTGCTGTGGATGACAAAGGCAATGTTTGACAGAGCAGTATGACAAGGTTCAAGTGTAAGATGAGACGTCACTCATATCAGTGCATCAACAGGTGGGATGTACCGAAGGACTGTCTCTCTCACACAGGGCATGTGAGGTAGCCATTGGTCAACCCACGGGGCACGGAGAGATAGGAGATCCTCTAGATATACATATAAATATACAGTTAATTTCCTTTTATTTCTGTCAAATTCGTGATTCCATCTGTGTTTTGTGTGCTATCCACATTGAGGTCCTGACCATCCAGCCTTCCATGAGTTTAACTGTGCATTTTGTCAATGACGATTGGGTTCTGCAAATGTGTGCCTCAAGCTAACTTGTGTTTCTGTTAAACCCAAAAAGTGACCTAATCACCCATGGGCCTCAAACTTGTTTTGAGTCTATTATGTATTTGTGGGAGGAGGAGGGAGAGACAAATGAGTTAAAATCAAATTTGGTGTGACTAAATTAGAGATTTTTTTTTTTGCCAAGCTCGCCCAGCTCTCATAAATTGATTAAGCCTTAATCAAGCAAATTAAGCATTTATGAAGACAGATTAGAGTGACGACAGATAACTGAAGAGCTATCATTACACCACAGGCGAGCAGTGTTAGCACATGCAGTTGTGATGTAGTGTGTGCAGGTCAAGCTCACTCAGAAAATCACGACCAGTGATACACTGTTTTCACACTGTTAAGAGAGTCACACCCAAATCACTGGTTGAACACAAACTCCCATCATCACGACCACTAATGCAACTTTGGATCAAGAAACTAACCACATCTTGTGATTAATCTGAATAGCACACACCGGGTGTGTTTCTAACTTCAACTGATTCCACACCTGTCATCATGGATGTGCTCTCCTCATCACCATAAAACTACTCCTCTGGACTGCTTCATTCTGCAGAGTCAAAATGGCGCTGTCAGACAGTTCAATGTCAAAAGACAAGCTTCAACATGTGGTGTCAGCTCGAAAACTTGCAACTGCAACACTTTCCTGGCCTTAAAACTGGGTCTACTAACTTAGGTCAAAAGCGCTGGATGGGTATCACGGTTAGCCAGAACGATACAAAGGTTACGCAAATAAATGGCCAAATTTTAAATTGTCATCCTAATGAAACAGAGCTATTTTCAGTCTTGATGTCGTTGTTTTAAAACATGCCCTTAAATCTGAATGTCACTGCTGCATGCTCATCCTTCCTGGTACCTGCACTTGGCCCAGATCTATTTTTAGACAGATTTTTTGGGGGTTCAAGTTTTCCATGCTGCTTTTGGCTGCAATCACAGCCTACATTTAGATTTTCCTTTTTAAGGTTCAACATCTCCACTCACTCAGGTAGTGACACCTGCTCATGCTTCTTCTTTTAAACGTCTTTTCTCAACATCTTCACCACCATTTGGTCTTACTACTCAGTCTATGCTAAGAATCTATTGGATCTCACATGCTGCCATTTCAAGGTGAGACTGTATGCCCGTTACTCTTCATCTGTAATGTGTAACTTACAGAGAGAAAACAGTAGTGCAAAGTCATTTTACCTCATTTATTTCAATCCAACTACCATTTTTTCCCCTTTGATTTCAACCTCATCAGAACTCTCAGAGGATACAGTCCTCTAACAGTAACCAGGTAAGATAGTTGGTTAAAAGCTGCAGATGGCACAACACTACTATATAATTTAAGGAGGTCAGGATGATTCAGAAATGTAATTGTCATAAAACTACAAAGATGTGTATGCATAAAGTAGGATTGGGCGATTATATGATCGTGATCGATGATCGTGATAAATTTCAGTTCGATCACGGTGATCAGCTGTGAGCATATTTACTTGATCAAACATAGCACAAGTGTGCGTCACAACAGCCAATCAGAGTCAAGCTTTTCCTGCTCACTTCTGTAAGTTGCCGGTGAAGTAAACAGGAGATATCTTATTCAGTTTGCTTTATTATTTACTTTGTATGTTAATAAAATGTTGAACTAATCTCTAGTTTCTTTAGTTTTTAGAACAAATGCTTTAATACAGGCCGTTAAAAAAAAATCGTGATAATAATCGAGATCAGACAATATGACAAAATATATTGTGATCTTTTTTTTTTGCCAAATTGCCCAGGCCTCGCTGAAAGTGGTCTGCATATATAAACTATGACGTGGTATCTTCCTCCTGGCTTTGGAAGCAAGTTGTATCCAGCAAAGACGAGATGAAAAAGTTACAAAACAGGTAAGCAAGACATTGGATGATAACTGAATATTCGTGATTGATTTATGTAAGTTAAAGTTAATGTGAAACTACTACTGGAGTAACAATGGCATGTGTGACATGTGTTGTAATGTCTTAGTATTTTATTATTTGAGTGTGCTATTACTCTTGACAGTTTTGTTTGGTAGTGTTTTACAGATTCTTGGCACCTTTTTAGTGTATGACAGGCAGAAAAAAAAACTTAACTATGAACTTAGTTTGACGCATCATCAAAGTCACAACATTAAAGAAGACATCCTGCAAATGACATGAAATAATTAACTTCCAATAACGAAGTTGTCCGAAAACTTTTTTATAAGCCCATAACTGACTTGTTTCTGCACAACAAAGTTGACATGCCCCCTTTTCTGTCAAGCGTAGTTACCTAATGTGAAGCTACGTAGCTGCTATTAGCGTGTTAGCCAGAGTTGAACTCACCTGTCCAAATTCTGCTGCATGACCACTGCACCTGGTTCCGCCATAATCTCGGAGAAGAAACAAACACTCAGACGCTAATTTGTTGGTAGAGTAGTCAAACTGACTCACAAATAAACCATTAAAACTACAGGCCTTTAAATGTGCTGCAGCTGATGTTCGCAGCTAACGCTAACTAGCTACCTACATAGGCCTTTGTGTTGACACGGAGCCTCAGCTGCATAGAAGCTACTTACTGAGCACAGAATTATTCCTTTTAGTTGGAAAAGCATCTATCTGCACCCGAAGCACTATCTTGACTTAAAATCTCCTTTGCATCGGCCACGGCCTCGTTTGTCAATAATATTATCGCATTGGCGTGACCGCTTGACTCCATTGACTGGCCGTCTCTGAGGTAACGCCGAACGGCACGCCAAGGCTGTGCGTAATTGCGTCATCAAAACAAAGACGGCTCTCAATGTAGATATCCTAACGGGAAATGTAGTTCCAAAATACAGTATTTCTATATGAAGACAATTAAATTAATCAGGGCCTATCAATTTTGTGTATTAAATGAATTTCAAAAAGATTTTCCAGAAAGATGGCACGGCCTAATACTGACTCATACCCTCTTGAAAATACACACTTTAATGAAAAATACATTAAAAAGTATACAATTTATGCCATGCAGACAATTATAATGTAGGATATCTATGTTTTTTTATCGGGGGGATTACATTAAAACAATCAGATTTTATCTGGAAAGCCATTTGCTGAACTGTAAAGAAATATTACTATTAGAGCTATAACAATTCATCACAAAAATCTGACAACATATGATCATTAAATTGATAATCAGATAGGCTTATGATAGGCATGGGCATGTCCAGAGGTGTGTACAAGGGTTTTACATGCACCATCCCTTTAAACTCTGCTTATTCCCATCAGATTGTATTGTAAGCTGTAAAAAAATATGTCCCACATCTATTCCATAAGGCACTCACATAGGAATCTATGACTGCAAGACACTCTTTCGGAGCATTCATTTTTTAAAAGGTTGCGAAAAATAAATTCATTTCTGATATTCTGAGTGTAAGGGAATTTACTTTCAAATTTTCAAGAATGTCTACTGAAAATGGTAACTTCTGTGAATACTTTCTCTCTTACAATTAACAGAATTTACCTAGGAAGATGAGAATCTTTTTGACTTGTTGGATTAGTTTGTTATTTAGTTAGTGTTTCAGAAATTATTGACAAGAAAATAACATCTGAATGACACTTGAATGTTCAGTGTAAAGTAGATATGATAGGTAGAGACGAGTAAATAAATATCATTGACTTTTGACCCCAGCGTAAGCAATTCTTGCACAAGTCTGTGCTATGGACAGGTTCAGCCCAGAGGTCAAAAAGGTCTGGTCATGCTGGTACTACGGCTAATGTTGCTAACAGTAAGTTTTGAGATTTACTATCAAATGAGTTGTCACAATATGGCTTGTATGGCTTTTATCTTCACCCTGACAGAGAGCCTACATCTTGTATTGTTTTTTTCAGTGATCACAGACTGTTTTTCATCACTGTGCACGTGAAATTAAATTTTTTTATAAAGGATTAGCTCAAAAGACATGGTTAATTTTTCAAAGTAGAATCAATACTTTTTAGAGGATTAAATTAGGAAACTTATTTTTAGCACACCAAGTGTTTCTACAAAACATCAAGTTATTTCCCCACAGTTATTTTACTAATATTTACAAATGTTTTCGATAAGCAGCTTAACTACAGTTGTTGGCCAGCTTTAAAGCTGGTTGTTATTTTCGGAGCAGCGTGAAAGAGAGAGAGAGGGAAAAACTTCCTCCTTTTCTTGACGTACAACCGCAATGCATGGAAACTACAACTCCCAACATGCCCTTCAGCATCATCCATGCGCCGCAGTCAATCAGCTGTTGAGGCAACTGCTGACTATCTCGGCACAAGGGTAGCTCGTTTGTCATATCTAAAGTCAGACGAGGCAAAGAGAAAAATCTTTATCCACAGAGCCCCAAAAGGTGAACGATAAAGGTAATTCAGAGTGGACGTGAGGCAGAGGAGCGACTCTGCTCTGTGTGTGCATTTGTGCGTGCATGCTGTTTGTGTGCAGGGACACATATGGATTAAAGGGGGGGTTGAAGGCTTCATTAAAAGTATCGGATGCCTCGGTGTTCGCGATAAACTGGCACGTGAGTGGTCAGGTTTTGGCTGAGTTTGTGGTGGTGAGATGCCGAGGAGGTGAGCTGCTGGTTGTGCTTCTTTGATGACCTTGGAGGCGCAGCTCCTGGAGGAGGAAACACGGATTAACTGGTACTGTGTATGTGTGTGTGTATGTATGTATGTGTGTGCGTGTAATGCAGACTATTGCGACTACCTTCAAAGTCTAATTTAGAGGCTCTCAGTGGCATCATGCTGCTGAAATGATCCAGCATATGTCATCTTCAGGGTTATTTTCAAACTCTTTGCTGCCATATTATTGACAGGCCTGAGTGTGGCTGCACGTTAGCTCCCCTGCAGTTAAGAGGAGCTTCATTTACAAGATCATTTATTGTCTTATGTCGCACAATTTTACCCCTGCCTGATCTGACAAACTGTCACATTTGGTGTGGTTTTGCTGCATGTGCGTCAGTGTAGCCTTGTAGTGATAGGGATATTTGGTGTATTCACAATAAAGAGTGACCTGATTACTGTAAAGTTCATTGTGTGGGAACTTAATGGTTTACTGAGTGTGAAACTGCCTGTGTAATTGTTATTTCCAAGGGTGTGATTGGGCTTTTGCAAGGCGTTGTCGCTGAAATGCAGAGTGAAGGTGAATTCTGCATGAATGTGTCAGATCTGCACCCTCGAGTATAATGCAGGGCAAGTGAGATAGCCTACAAGTAAAATTTCAGCCAAAACTTAATTATATGTCGCACATTGTTATTCTTTAAGCAAGTAACTTCTTGTATTGTACCGACCCGGGGCGCTGTCAATGCGCAACTCGACCAGAGTCTCTTTTTACGCTTTAGGAAATCATAATTATTGTTGTCCAGTCATCTTTCTGGTGCTCAGAACATTATTTTCTAATCATCTGATATATGAAAATGCTTATTGGCAAAGTAAGGCAAACGTCTGAGTCTTTGCAGCGTCATAAAGTGCTTCAAGTGCATCACTTTCTAAATGCGTAAA
Source organism: Xyrichtys novacula (assembly GCA_962446985.1). NCBI lineage: Eukaryota > Metazoa > Chordata > Actinopteri > Labriformes > Labridae > Xyrichtys > Xyrichtys novacula. Next base: position 14,659,379 of record OY660874.1, on the reverse strand, counting down.
AAGGGGCGCAGTGAACCTTTTGGTGAAGTCCACTTGAAAATGAGGGTTTCGGTCTTGAGTGAGTCTCTGTACCTGACTCAAGGTAGATCTGTCTTTAACCTTGCTGAAGGACAGCTGTATTTACTGACGTATGTAAATGAACATAGGGGAGGTCCTTGGGCGCAAAACACACACTGAATCAGTTTCACATTGCAGCTCCGGAGTTCCTGCGTGGAAGGAAAAAACGAGACGTGGCGAAATCTGGTGAATATCTGCAGCCTTTCTGCTCCCCCGTGTGTAATTTGTGGGATTTATGAATCATTCTCGTAGTCTTTGGAAGTGTGTTTTCCTCTTCTACTGCTCGACTAAATGGGTGATCACGCATTCGCTTTGCAGCTGCCTGGTCCCTCTAACATCCTCTCCCTGTCGGAGTTGTCCCAGTTCATCAGATACTACAGCAGCCCCGCGAGCCCGGCGCGTGATCTCCTGCATTATAGCGGTAATAATAATAATAACAACTGTTCGTCTCTGTTTCCCTTCGTTGCAGCTCAGCAAACCATGCAGGATGATTTACTGATGGACAAAAACAAAGCCCAGCCTCACCATCAGCAAGATCCAACGCAAGTAGACCCTCCTCCCTCCACCCCGACCCCGTCATCGGAGCCCACTTCTTCCTCATCGGAGTCGGAGAGCCCGTCAGCCGGGAGCAACCAAGCGGCGTCAACGCTGAGCAACAGCAGCAAGGACAAAGTGCCGATGGAGTCGCCAATCCTGCCCGGGTTGAGCTTTCACCAGGAGACCGGCGGCCCCCTGTCCTCCCCTTCCTCTTCGTTTGGGAGCACTTGGTCCACGGGAACCACGAACACCGTGGACGATAGCTTTTTCCAGGGAATACCCTCCGTGAACGGGACGATGCTTTTCCAGAACTTCCCCCACCCCGTCAACCCGGTGTTCGGAGGGAATTTCACCCCGCAGATCGGCCTGGCCCCGCAGACCCAGCAGCATCAACAGCAAGCCCCGCAACAGCAGCAGCAGCCCCAGCAGAGGAGATCCCCTGTCAGCCCCAGCCAAGGCCCCTTCCCCCAGAGAAACGCTTATCAAACCATCATGAATAACAGTAAAGGCTCTTCGTCCTCTTCTGCTCCCTCGTCCGCTTGGAATAATCACCAAAACGCCGCTTGGAGCACAGCCTCCAACCCCTGGAGCGGGCTGCAGGCGGGCAGGGACCCGCGCAGACCGGTGGGTGTAGGAGTAGGGGTCGGGGTAGGAGTCGGTGTCGGAGTGCCGTCACCCTTGAACCCCATCTCCCCAATGAAAAAACCCTATACCAGCAATGTTATAGCACCCCCTAAATTCCCAAGACCTGGTCCTCTCACCCCGAAATCCTGGATGGACGAGAGCGCCTTCAGGACTGACAACAGCAACAACATACTGCCTTTCCAGGTAATTACTCTCTGATCAGGCTCCAGCCAACAGATCTACAGTTTCACACATTTATTTTATTACGCTCTGACATGCTGTTACTTTAAGCTGCTAGTCCACTTAACAGAAATCTGACCCTGTATTACTGATTTATGGGTGATCCATGAATGAAAGGGGAGGCATGAGAATAAAGATCAGGATAAGTTCAACCTTAACCCAGTTATAGACCTACACAATTAAAGAGTCATATATAATAGTAGTTATGTAGCTTGTATTTGATAAATGTGAAATTACGATTATTTTAATGCCAATTATAACACTAATCGTCTTAAACTGATTAAAATGACTGACCATAAATGTCTGTTATGTTATTGTACCATTAATGGGAGCTGTCCTTTTAAACTGACAAATGACCACAAGGTTTTGCCGGTAGCAGTGACTCAGTTTTATGGCATGTACGCAGCAGGTTGTGTCAGGGAGGTCAAAATAATCGATCGAGACAGCGAGTCCTTGAAGTATAAACCATTGATCATCGCTATTTTTGCGCATCTAGACAGACAACCTAGAAACAGTGGCTGCACAGAGTTCATTACACTAAATAGTTAAATCCTCTCTGCCAGCTCACTCTGTGAGGTTTAAAGGGCACATGACTCATTCAGGTACCCCTCATAACCTTCTGGATTCAGATCAGCAAAGAACTGTATCACATAATAAGTCTAGAAAACCAGCTCAAGGATCAAGATTATCCCACTGTTGCTATTGCGATTTTTCTTTTAATCCAAAATCACAGTGAGCTGCAGTAAAAGCATGCTGCACAATGAAAAGGAGAAATCATGCAACAGCCATGAATCCGAAAATAAACGTGAAAGGTCTAGTTTAATCTTTAAAAGAATACCTGGTAGCTAATACTGGGATTTGATGGTACAATTATTGTCATCATTTGAAAAAGGATAATGGTAAAAAGTTCTAAAAAAAATAAAGGTCAGGTAAGAATCTGTGTAAACTACAACACGTTAATAATATTTAAAATCTTCGATAGTATTAGAAGGTAGCTTCCGCACTTGTATTTGATTGGCTGAACTACTGATGGGCGGGGTTTAAAGGTTTGATGACTAACAGGAGGATAGTGTTGCACATATTTATGTCACACTTATGGCAAAGCAAACCAATGTATACTTTTTAGTAGGTTTTAAATCAATATATTACACACTCAAGGTGCTAAACTGATATCCATCTGGGTTTGTGCCTTTTGAACACTCTTCACTGGGCGTAAACATGCTATCGTTTTTATGGTAAAACTACCAAACTGACAGCCCACAAGCAAAGACGCCATAATGGATATTAACAAGAGTTTGAGATTGGATTAACATAAACTAAACTACCGCATTTCATCTCAAATCCAACATTTGTTAGGTGATACCATGGCCTAGCCCCTGTGAGGAGATTTTAGCGGACTATTACGTAGACTTAATTAAATTCATTCTGATAGGCTACCTCTACATATGAAAGCTAGCTCAGCAACTGGATATGAGACTGATGATATTTGTATATAGTGCTTAAGAAACCTGGTCTGCATCAGACAAAGTGGATTAAAGCATGCTATAAAAAACAGTTTACCTTTTTAATGTGAAAGAGTCACAGAGATTAAGATGTTGGACAGCTGAAAGACAGCATTATGTTAGATAATCCCACTAATTTCTACACAGGACAATATAGGCAAAGATAAGGTCTAATGAAGCTCAGGGGCAGTTTTTCAAATTGTGCTGAAAAATATTCAGCTTTTCTGGCAGATTTTTCCACAAACATTGGTCTCTTGTTGAAATTTATCAATATATCTATAGGCCAGCTCATACTTTGATGTAGGCTGCTTTAGTGCGAGTTTGTGACAAACAATTTTCATGTATTTGCAGTTGTAAAACATATGGTAACATGTTTGGTAGCTGAATGAGTAGACTACTTTCTTACAATATTTGACTAATTGTGCAGTTTTAATGAATCACTCTGATACCTAAGAGTGTATCTCTAGTTTATTCACCAAACAGTGATATGTGACATGGTAAAGCTGGGCAATATTCAGAAATAATCTCTCATTCATCCTTAAATTGCATCAAGTTACCAGATGGATTTTTTTTTCTGATAATGAATGAAGCCTGAACAAATCAGATGGCTTTTTATATGCACTGTCATTATGCAAGACTGAGCGTCTGTCCAATATTTTTTTTATGTGTTCTTCAGTTTTTTAAGACATAAATTAAAGGGAATAGATTTATACTTGAAAACTGGTTATCTATGTGCCTTTAAGCAAACACATGACTTTTAAAGAAAGGCTGCAAGCTGAGCTAATGTGTTAACATAAGCTAAGAATCCCTTAATTTTCAAAGTCCACCACAATCAAACTGTCACCCACCTTCCAAGATAAAGCCTAAAATGGAAATTAACTCAGTTAACCACTAAATGAAAGAGTTCCTGGAACAGCTGATCAAGGTGTAATGGAGGATTTTTGTTCCTGTTTAGTAGGCCAGTGTCCACCAAGTCCAAAGTGTGAGCTAAATAAAATATTGTTTCCTTGATGCCATTCGTCTGACAGAATTTCAGGAACTGCTGTAAGCTTAACAACAGCTATCTTTTACTTATCTGGTGATAAATAGCTTCATATTGTAAAAACATACAGTTTAAATCAACCAAGATTGAAAGGTTCAAAAGTAAGTGACTAGAAACAGGCACAGAGTCAGGCTGAGACATTTAAAACTCTGACTCTGTTGTTATTTTGATCTCATCTGCTATCTAGAGCATTATATCTGTCCATTTTGAGTGGCAAAATGTCTACAATTAATTACATCCCATCATAATCGAGTCTTAAACAGTGTGATAAAGTGTTTCTCCCCGTCTTCTGGTCCATACAAGTCTACAGTGGAATTCAGTTTCATTTCGGTTTGAATGTATTTTAACATGCCTTGATTGGCATGTGTGATTGGATGAACAATTCTGATACTGTATGGGTTTGTCACATGGTTAGTCATGCGTTATTCCTGTGTTTATTTACACTGCCAAACAGACCAACATAAAACGTAAGCCACTTTAACACTCCCCCTTAAAGTCACAGACTTCCTTAAGCAGCAGTAATCATTACAACTGATCCGAGACAGAGAGAGCACCAGCCAAAACTTGAACCTGCTGCTGCAGCAGAGAGGACTTCATGTACAGATGAAGTGCGGCCTGGCATGGGGTGAATTCCATCTAGCTTTACAGCTTTTTTTGTTTCAGGAGACGATGGGTGTGTGTGTCAGTCAGGCCTCCTCTCAGTTTTCCTCTGCTGGGTGCCTCTTTTACTCCACTTATCACTGGGACACAAGGTCAATATGCCACATGTCAAGCTGTACAAAGTGATGACTGTTGACTGAAAAACCGACATGTACTCTCATGTGCTCAACTGATGCCAGATGAAACACCAGGGTTACAGTGACATATTACAGCAGTCCACTTAAGAAACAATCACCAGTTAAAGATTAAATAAAGAGCGAAAACTCATCTTAAATGATTGTGTCAGTCTTTTACATCTAAGTCAAACTAAATTTGTAAAGTGACAAAGATTATATAAGGTAGTAGCAGTTCTGTTTGCAAATATTTTTGTCTAATGGCAAGCTGCCATCCTAATCATAAATTATAATTTTACAGATACAAGAGAGAGAATCTCTATGAAAAAGAAACAGACTCAAAGTCCACTTTCCATGTCTTTAAAATCAAGCCAATGCATGAGGAATAAAAGCTAGAGGGATAGATTCTTGAGTGTCCTCTCCACTCTGGCTCAATACCACCCTATTAAAAAGCTTTATAACGAGGGCTGTCAAACCATTGATTTTTGAATCACATTTAGTTGCTGACATTTGGTGGTTAATTGTAATCCATAGATCTGTCGCAATTCACACGCATTACAGAAGTCCTTGTGAGCTCTTTTTATATGGCGGCCTTTAACATCAGTCTCAAGAGCTGCACCTGTATGCTTAGCTTGTATCTGGATCGAATGCAAAGTATATAGTGTTTTAATTCAGTTTGACATCAAGTGCATACCTTTTTGACTTTTCAACTGTGCTGTCTGGAAGTTTTGAATAGTCAAATGTGCCGTAACTGAATTTTTATCATTTTTCTTTGAGGCAGCAACAAGAGTGACAGCACAACTATAGAGTGTAGTCAGGGACACTTTAATTTTGACTCCATCCCCGATAGCTGTATTCTTTTAACATAACCAAACATCTCTACAGCTAAATACAAAACTTAAGTTTGGCCATTGTCGCTATTTTCTTTATTCAGCTAATCAGTTTCAAGAAGAGTTAAAGTGCAAGCAGAGACAAAGTCACTAAGCCAAACTCTCTTGTGCAAATTTTAGACTTGTGGAGTTTGTTTGGCAACAGTGGGAAGGAAAAACTTCCAGAGACCTTGAGCAAAACCAGACTTATGTTGAACAGACATCTGTGTGTTTGTGATTTTAAGTGGATGATCATTATTTTCAGTGACTAAGTTTGGTCTGCCACCACCACGAACAGAACTCGGTTCAGGAGAAACACTGCTGTTGACAAGCTAATTAGCCAGCTAATGACTTAGCCTTGGACATGACGTGGGACCAGCTGGCTTACTTCTCTGTAACTTCTCCATCCAAATTGGCTCATTTAAGCATAAAAAAGCAAGCTATTGTTACTATTGCCAAACTAAAGCCAAAAAACTAAACAATAGATGATAAATAATACAGCTTAACAATCGCCAAGAGCAAAACAGTTGAGATTAGAGGTCGACGGATACTATCATAATAGAACTGATTATTCTGTGCAAATTACAGTCAAATATACATGGTTATTTAAGCCAGTGACATGTTTAAAATGGTGTCAAATTGATTCCTAAAATTAAAAATACATTGGGTTATGCCCTAGATTTAAAAAAAGGCCGATATATCTGCCAAAAGTAGCACTAAACTTCATTATTCTGTAAACCATAACATAATTGATGTTAAACACTTGCCAGTAATTGATCCAGATTTGATTTTTCATCATTTAGGATAGGGACAATGTGCTATCATCTAAAAAGATGTTGATATTGCTCGACGGTAGCCTAACTGAAAAGGCTGCCTGCAGTGTCTGCAGACATTTTCTGTTTACTTTTTCAGTCAGTCTTGTATGAAGGTTTTGACCAATGACCACTTTAAAATGGCACCAATCAGCCCGACAGATAAATCAGTCTATCTCAGCTGGAGACATTACTCTGGCTTTCCAGTTTCCTGTACGTTTTATGTCTGGAACACCATTATTTTCTACAGGTTGTGTAAGTAATCAAAGTATAAAATACACACAGCTGATGCCAACACTTGCAACAGTAATTGTTCTGGTTATACTCGGGCATTTTCTGCTTTTGAATGACTTCGTTTGACTGAGAGAGCATGTTTCTAAGGGCTTGTCTGCGTCTCAGTGGTGCAATCCTGGCTACAGCTCGCACTTAGCTGTTTAGCAATTACAGCCATAATTGGAGAGGAGTTATCACCAGGATGCAAGGTCAGGCTGCCACATGTCAAGTGTGCTGTTTACTGAAGTGAAACTCAGGCAAACTGCTGATCCGAGCAACGGGCCGGGTTACACACAGCGGCCCCGCACCGTCATGTGGACAGCTGGTGACAGGTGTACATGTTGTCATCCTGTCGATCTGCCTCAGTAGTATTGTGGGAGAAAATGTGCAGTCCCATGTGCTGTGCTATGTGCTCATACTCGCCTGCTGCCGCCTGACGCTCAAAGACCGAGGAATGTGCGGAATTCAACTTAACATGTCAGCGTGAGGCTTAAGTCAAAAAATCACATGATCGTCTCAGGAGATACTCTGATTTAAAGTGATGTAAGTCGCCATTATTGTGAGTCCCTCTGTGATCGCCATCACAACATATCAGATCAAAGTGCTGGAAGTTTTTCAGCAGACTGACAGGTGGAGTCTCGCAGTCAAAAACTGTCTGAGGGAACTGAGGAAAAACAGAGGTGTCATTTACATCACTGCTCTGTTGCTTTTTTCTTCTTCTGCTTCATTCCTCTCAGAAACGTTCTCTTTTTCATCTCAAAGTGGCGTCAGATGATACAGCTTTGACCCCAGATCCATTTAATTAAGCTGTTTTTGTAGGTCGGGGATTGAAAAGACACAGGCCGTGTTGGTAAATACCCTTTAGAAATGCCAACATATGGACGTTAAGTTTCTCTAAAAGAATCTAATTTGGCAACAATTTCAGTATTATTTAATTAAGTTGTTTAATATATGCATTTTTCTTACTATTATCATTTTCAAATGACTTTTATTGCTTATCATATCAGCCTCTTCATTATTGGTTGCAGATAGTACAGATCTAAAGTGACATCCACTTTAGTCTCTTTGCACTCTGGCTCCAGTATGTTCTGAAACTGATTTTGAGACCTTGCTGCTGACCTTTAAGGCTACCCATGGCCCCTCTCTCTGTCTGACCTCGGGGCCACCTATGAGTCACTGTGCAGCCTGAGATCCTTGGGTAGAGGCCTTTTATGTACTCTTGAGGCTTGGCTGAAGACCCGGAGTGACAGTATTTACAGTCAAAGCCCTGAAGCTCTGAGACAAGCTGCCTGAGAAATCAGGTCAGCACACTCAGGGACCACTTTTTAAACCTCTAATTAAAAAATTTTCATAAGTTATTTTTTTGGCCAATCAGACTTTATGAGATGGGATAGCTGAAGATAGGCAGGAAATGTGGGGACTGTAGCCTCTGTATATGGATCACACCTTTTAACCATTGAGCTATCATGACACACCCTCACATCACGTTTTATTGGATAGCTGTTGTTGACATCTCTGGGATTTATTGACAGCACTGTTGTTGATGACTCAATGGTTTTATGGTTTTATGGTTTTAGGGATTCGGTCTAATTCTACTATAATCATCATTTTTGTATTTTTTGTACTGTCAGACTTGTCTCACAATTCAAAGACATCATAAAGAGCTCATAAAACAAAAAAGAAAAAACAGTGAATATAATAATTAAATGAAATCATCATGCATCCAGTGCATGAGAAAACTTACCACAACTGAAACCACCTTTCCAGCAACATTCTGCTGAATTCTAAAGAGTTAGTGCCGCCTGTGTCCTAACAACTTTAAGGGCCTGTGTCCACTACCCCCAATCAACCAAATCTGGCTAGTTTCACCTCAGCCATTGCTGTTAACAAAGTTGACATCAGTCGCCTCGGCTCTATTTGATTTTGATTATTGGTGGCAAAGAAGTGACATTGACAAGTGTGGCATTGTCTCAAAAGTGGAGCTTATGGCAACTGAGGGTGCTGTTAGTGTTAGACTCTGAGGTTATTTTTGCATTTAAATGATAAACTGCATTGTTAAGGAGGCACCAGGGATGCAAATTCAAAGTATTCCTTCTGATCGATCTTTGGGGATGGTAAAAATAATGATTACCTGTCAATTTCTATGTGATTGCACAGCTACAAGACTTGAAAAGGTGTACATCAATGTTGAATATCAGCATGCAAAGCAGGCTCATAAAAATAATCTTTGTGGACATACTGTCAAATGGAGCACGGCTCAAATGGCTAAATAAGGAACAGAAAATTGTTTCAGGCACTCACCATCCAATTTTCTGTCTCCTTGTTCTTATTGACAGAATAAGCATATCCACGCTGTCATGTTTTGGTTGACAGTGCAACTAGGTCACAACCCAGCTGGCTGCAGAAAGCACACAATCAAAGGGTGCTGTTTTTGCTGGTATGCAATGTGCCACATTAGCCAGACTGGAAACCTCTCTGCATCGTTTACTCAATACTTGCACGGTCGTTAACATTCCTAAGGAGAAACCAGTAAGCATTGCTGGTGCAAAAAATGCTGGTGGTGGACATAGGCCCTGAAATAATGTTTTAAAATAAGAGGAGACATATATATTTTTTAAATTAAATTAAGTCAAACGGTTATTATTTATGTCAGGAAAAGAGAAACTTAATATTGATGTTAAGACTGTGTTTAGTTGTATTGGGATGTAAAAGAAATGTAAACAAGACAAGAAATCCTTATTTTAAGTCGTACTTGAATTAAAAAAAAAAGTATTTTGGGGAAAAAATTGTTAGAATTTTTTTTTTATCTTACATGTTATTAAATAAAAAAAACACCCCTCCACTCAATTCTCTTTGAATTCTAAGGTTTCCATAAAATCTTAATGCTTCACCCTCCACCCTTAGATTCCCCCCTTACGTCCTTATCCTAATAATCAATGGAAAGATTTATAGATTAGCCATGTGTGAGTTAAGCTGCCCTTTACATGGGATACAAGGATACAACCATGCATAATATCTCTCCTTAAAATCAATTAAGTACAAAATAAGACAAATTCAGCATTTGGCCGTATCTTAGCTGCTCGGTCTGTTTCTGATCATGACACAAGGAAAGATGAGCTGCAGTGTAGTCAACAGGTTGACATGAACCTGCGCTCCACATGCTGGGTTTCTTATCTGGAAGTCTCTTTGGACTTGTGTATATATGATATCTCTAGGTCATTTGACTACACTGAGCTCTGTAACCCTCCCTTTACTGTGCTCATCCACATGTGTCAGAGGGGAGGAGGGGGAGGAAACCCATAGCTCAGCATTTTAAGTGTTTACCGTTTGTACCAAGTGGGCAGATTTTTATCAACGTGGCGCTGTCGGGTCCAGAGGGGGGAAATAACACTTTTGAATGCTCAGCCGAATGAGCAACAAAAGCTGTGGTGTTCAAACAAAGAGACCCCGACCCAGGCAGCCGACACAGGACACAGCTGCCAGGACCGCTGCCTCCAGCTCCTGTCAGCTTCAGGCTGCACCTCTGGCTCGTATGTTGGTCCTAAACCCAAACACCGTGAACACGTACACTTCATCAGTTGTAATCAATACACTGTTGAGAGTCCTAATGTGGATCTCCTATCAGGAGATCAGTCTGAGGTTGTTTTGTGGGTCACCTACCAGAGGGAAAAGATGCCCAGCTCATGTTACTGACAAATTTTAATGCATGATGTTGAATTTTTGCGAATATCGAACATATCAATGTTTCATAATTCATTTTGGCAAATGCCATTATATGCAGAAAGCAATACTAGTAATATTGTGCATCTGTACTTCATATTAAACCTGAAGCATTGCCATTAGGGCTGCATAATAAAATGCTAATTTATTAATTGCATTAAGAGCATTTGCAAAAGAAATATATCCCACAAATTATCGCCTTAAAATTGGGAATTACTGCACGCATACAGTCACTCAGCAGGAATACTTGACCTGTTCAGAGGGGCCCAGGAATTATGATCGTGCTTTCACGCCCTTTGATGCAGTCAAATGAAACTGTAGCTGTGACCTTACCAGCTGTGACCTCTCATTGTTTGGCAATAATTCAGTAATAGATTAACTGCGTTTTGGATTTAATGCAGGCCTAGTGTCAGATAGCTCAGTGGATGAAACAAATTAAGTAAACAAAGAAAAACGGATATTTGTGAAGGAAAGCCACAGAAATTAAGTCCTCATTGTATATTTTGATTAAAGATGACTGTAAAGAACTGGGTTTGATAGCTGACAATATATTATGTCTCACGAAGACTCTTGCACATTTTTAGACAAATGGCATGGTGGTTGTTGTCACTTCATTCTAAGATCTCTAAGAGTTCTTTAAAGTGTCTGTGTGTTTGCTTGAATTCCCAGTCAGCTTAGTCATATTTTTTCTCACACTTTTTGTTGCTAGAACACGTAAAGCAGAAGAAAAACAAGACTAAGTAAAAGAAAAAATCTGGGAACAAAAACAGAATTGACCCAGCCTTCCTAGCGGGACACTATTGAAGCCTTCAAATTTCACCACTCAATAAAGATGATTCTGCTAACCTGCATCAACTTACCATTCAAGCTGTAGTCTGAAGTATGTCGACTGAGATGATTGAAGGAGACCGGATCAATCTTTTATAACTTTAAAATAAAGAAAATATAAGAACACATAATTCAATGTAGCATTTTATTGTTGTATTAAAGAAAGTATGCTTTCTGCCCTGAGCTTCAACTTTGGTTTTATTTTTCCACTTTGTCTGCCGCTCACAGTCTGGTTTTACACCTGTGAAACACATGGCAGGTCGAAAAAGGAGTTCATCTACTTACAAATTGAGACAGAGGGATCTAGGGCTACAGTATTGATTAAATCTTCTTTTTATTTCTTCATAAATCCATAATAATTTGGCCTGTTAGAGATCTAAAAAAGGTTAAAAGTTACTTTTCTAAAGCACTAATGTTGTCTCCAAACTGTGAACATATCCAGATAAATTCAGCCCGCTTTTACAGAGACTGAAACTCAGCAAATATTCAGATTTGATAAAGCTAAAGCAAGATGGCCATGGGCGTTTAGTTAAAAAATGACCCAAATTTTCATAATGATGACTTTTTTTCTACGAAACAACTTTTCTCAAGAACTTTTAAACAGTCGTGAGAAACATGAGAAGATCTTGATGAACAAGAAGAAAGCCTGGAGGGGTAACTGTTGTTCTCATGGATGGAGTTTGCCCCTCTGTTACCTCTCCACCCACTCACCTGACAGTTTAGAAAATCTGCTCTGAATAACAAATCCAGAGAGATCCTCGGGCAGACTCTGTGTTTTCATGGCAGCTTTTTGATATGAAAAGGCTTACAGAGCCTCTGACTGAGACTTTTATCTTCTTTTCAATATCAGCTGTATTCTCCATCATGCCCAAGGCTGACACATACCTGATATTTTACATTTTTGACTTGTAACATCTAGTCCCAGAGCCATTCTTGGTAAACCAAGGGAAATAAAATATCGCAAAATATGTGGTTTAGAAAGTAGCGAGATTGGCGCAGATGACTTCATTGTTTTAGGAGTGAATTTGGAGTTAAATGCATAGCTGTTCTGAGCTAATTTCAGAAATGTCGTTTTGAATGTTATGGCTCCAGTTTTGGTTGATTGTAGTCATGCTAGACTCTGAGGGGCTGCAAAATCTGCAACAATATTTTGGCAATTATCCTCAAGGACTCTGGAACAGACATGGTCCACTGGGCTTCAGTTTGTTTTCCCTTGTAGTGTACTTTTCAAATGCAGATACATGTAATGAAACTGTGAACAAAATTTAAATATATAAAAATCAGACACGCTCTTTAACTGATTTTTAAAGGTAAGAGAACAGAAAAGTATCTAAACATATCCTAATGTTTCACAGTGTATCAATGGAAATATTTAACAATGTCCAGCTCTCAGAGTCCAAAATGCTCCCTTGCTCACCCCAGTTGTTGGAGAAGTTTAAAAAATTTTTTTCTTTGAGGATTTATGTGGAGCTTAATAGGTTTTACCCCCATTTATTAAGTTTTTACCATCAAAAATGTCCAGTATAAACAACAACCACTTGCCTTTTTTTATGTGTCTTTCAGTCGGTGCATGTCGGGCAGCATCTCATTGACTCTAAAATCATTCATGGTTGTTAATAGCTGTGTAAAATGCAAAAACCCTTTGGTAGTTTTATCTTTGTGTGCTTGAAGTGGTATTTGTGATCATTTTGATGTACTTCTTTGGAGCACCAGCATCCCCAAGTGCTTCATATTCCTAAAGTCTGTACAAATTTAGAACTTTGTAAACTAAATGTTATAACCCCAGTGTTACTTTTAAAAGCTTTTGTTAGGGACTTTTTGCTTGTGTGGATTTGGGGCCCTCTGTGGACAAAGCTCTCTTTGCTTATTGTGTTTTTCAGTCCCACTCTCTGCTGCCTGGCTCTTGTCAAAAGTTAGAATTAACAAATAACACGATATCAGATTTTAAAAATGAATTTGAGACAACATGGCAAGAAAAACAAAAGTCCTTGCTTTCTAATACAAAACAATGGGGGCTCAGGATGTGATCACTTCAATTTTAAAGTGATTTAAACTGGATTATTGGAACAAAATCTTGGGCGGTTTATAGTTGGAGGTCTACTTTGAAAGGATTGATTTATATTAATCTAGATTAGATTAGATTGCACCACAGAGCAGCTTGCCTCTCTTGCATAAATGGGAGCTGTTGGTACATGCAAGTGTTTGATGTCGATCTGCCCTTGTGCAAGGAAGGCTCCCAAGCAGAATTTCAACAGTATGTGCAATTCTGAGGTTGACAGTTTTTGAAAACCACATGGATCAGTCACAGATCATTCCACAGATCAATTTATTAATTGAAAAAGTTTTTAAGTATTTCCTTTGTGACTAACCCCCCCATTTTTGTTTCTGCTCTGTTTTCAGGACCGGAATCGGCCCTTCGATGCTTTTAGCTTGCACTCTTTGGAGAATTCCTTAATGGATATGATAAGGACTGACCATGACAAAGGTAAACCACACCCTGCCGGTGGCCCACCAATGACTATCGCTGATATTATATGGAGGAATCATTTTGCAGGTTAGGAATATTCATACGTCCATGCTTACAGTATTTGGGTTATTATTGTCCTTTATTTTGCTTCATGGGCATTGATCATCTCTGGGTACTTTTTGTTCTATTTGCTAATCAATGAACCAATCTGATGTGAATGGTCATATTCATTTTGAAATCCTAAAAAATCAATTAATATTATGAGCCTTACCTGCAAAATCACACATGATTTTTGTCTGTCTGTCGTTGTTTGGTGGAGCAGACACACAGCAGTTTGCACTCATGTAATCTTTACATACGAACTGCTTTTTCTTTTTCCATCCTTTGCTTGTTCACTCTCATTGGGATCAGTTAAACATATGTTCATGCCACATGACATGTGTTTGTTCAGAGTTTGTTGTGACCATAAATAACAGATGAATTTAGATCTAATTGTAATGTACATCCTGTGTGACAACTTCGGTAAAAGAGAAAAAAAGAAAAAAGAAAGCAAGGTGTTGAAAGACAAGTTATAGCAAGGACAAGTTATCAGTTTACTCATGGTCATCCTCAGGCAGCTCAGCTAGCAGCCCCTTATTGGCCATTATATGATTACCAAAGTGCACGGGACGAAGAGAGTTTTGGACAAAGAGGTCATAAAGATAGCCTACTGATTGTAGCTGCACGGTTAAGTTCAAGCTCATGTCTACGCTTGGTTTGTGCTGACAGCAAAGGAAGTGGGTGTGTTTACAGGTAGCACAGTGATGGTGATCTCGAAGGATCAGGAATTCTTAAAATGGTTTCAGTTTGAAGGATTTTAGTAGCAACTCAGCTAGCAGCCTCCCCAAAACTTACCCTTTGCCCTCTCAAGAAGAAAAGCGCTTCTCCAGTGTTTTACAGTTTTTTTTTTGCATCTTGGAGAGGAGGTCTTTTGAGATTATACTTCTGATAAAAACATAATGAAAAACAACAACGATCATTAAAGGTTCTTATCCCAAAAACAACCAAGCTCCTAGTAACAAGCCGAGCTGAGTTTAGAGACAGCTCTACTTGCAGCTTATCTGGACATGCTGTGCCAGGACAACAAACGAGGAAAAACAATGATATTTCTAAAAGACAGAACTGCTGTATTTTCTCTTCTTTACCTCAGACCCTTAATGCCTGAAACCACAAATTATGGCCAGAAAATCCTTTTTATTTTATTTTTTTCTTGGGAGCTGAAATGTCTATTTCACTTATTACTGAAAACCAAAAAATCAAAATGTCCTGAAAATGTAACAAATATATTTATCTTGTTTGATGCATTAGATGTTTTTGGAAACTGATAAACCACAAGAGGACATTTTTATAATTTATCGGACTGTATTCAGGTGTTTTTTAGTAATTTGTTGATCATATTGATTTGATGGAAGTATCATAAAAGTATGTATCAAATATGATACAAAAGGCAATAAAGGGTTAATTTTCAAAATACAAAGGTTTTCAGGTCTATATCTTAACCATAACCATCTTATTTGAATAGTGAAACACATATTGATCATATTTTTTTACTTTTTTAAGATGTGTGATTGTGGGTTTATGCAGTACATGTTGTGACTGAATACCATGTCTTTGCTTCATGAAATGTAGATTTACTCTAAAATAAATGAACACCAGTCTGTTTTATCTCCTGGACAGAATAGAGAGATAATAAAATCATACAACAACGTGAAGATGTCTCTCTTCACACCCTTTTAAGGCCATCCAATGTATGTCAGGCCTTCTAAGCTAATATTTTTGTAGCAAAGGTCACGTGCCTGCTGTAAAAACTTAGGATCCTGTCTCCCTTTTGGGGCCCTGTCAGGTTGGGTGTCGGTTTTATATTCTCCCCCCCCCCGTCCTCCTATCTTTACAATGGAAAGATTGGTGGGAGGGGTCTGTAATGAGCAGAGCATGTCACTTTCTCGCTCATGGAGTCTGTTTTTTAAGTCATGTGTTGACAGAGTGTTACAGCAACCTCTGTCCCGCCTGGCTTCACTGGAAAGGTGTGGTGACATCCTGCAGGGCTTTCCTGGGGATTGTTTATTAAATTAAAGGAGCAGAGATGGAGGAGATACAAGGTGATACACAAGTCGGCTCCTAATTGGGAAAAGGTGTATGTTCCTTCCCTGTCTTTCCCTTAGATTACCCACCTCACCCTCATGTAGACAGTGTGGGGCTTCTGTAAACTGCACTGCAAACCACTGAGCATGAGCACCTACTTGCTGTTTGAGACATGCCCGCTCTACTGAAATAATCTATTAGAAAAACATGGCTGTCTTTGCTTTTGACATCTCAGGACTCGGGAGATCATTACTTATTACCTCACTCTATTCCTGTATAGGGAACATGTTGTCCCCCTCGATGCCACGTATTTAGGTTTTTTGACAGTTTGATTCAATGTTGAACTTTAGTCAGCTTGTTAGCTGCAGTTTGTGGCAGCTCAGCTCACAACCCTCAAAGCCATGTTGGGACATCCATTTGCTTTATATGGTAATAATACTAGTTATTTTATTTGTTCTGGAGAAAAGGAGTACTCTTCAAATAATTTACAGGAACACAATCCACATTGAAAACCTCATTTTAGATGACCTCTTAGGAAACCAGACCAAGCAGAAGAAGTGCTCTGGATTGTGTAATTCTTGCATTTTTATCATAGTGTTTTCCCTTTAGCAAACTTAACACCTGTAAATTCTCAGTACATCGCAGGAAAATGTTTTTTTTTCAGGCTCATTCTGTTTGTATGAATTGAATGACGTGTTTCTGCATCTATTGTTGAAGTGAGACCTGCTGGTACTTTAAAAAAAATAGAACAGGGGATGTAATGGACTGAGAAATTACAGCATGTCTGTTGCAGATGTAAACATAACTAAGAGAAAGAAGTCTTGACTCAAGGTTGTTTTTGTTTTTGTAGGATTACTGAAAAGTTGGCAGCCTTCCCAGAAAAAGTGGTATATATATCCAGTCTCATTGTCAGACAGTGATGGATGAGGATTTCTAATGAGTTCTGGGATTTAGCATCTGACGTCAAGTATTTGTCCATGATCACTGGAGATCATTATTATCAACTTTTTGAGTGAAAACACTCTTTTTAGGTGTTTAACATCACACCATTCTCAACGTTGGTCCCTCTTTGTTTTGTGTACAATAACCTGAAAAAACAAAAGAGGAATTCTATTGTTATAATTTAAGTAGACTCAAACATATCAGCACGACAGAACACTGAATTTCATGTGGAACTTTATTACAAACACTATTTTAGGTGTAATGTATCAGTGAAAAGGTAGTATGCGAGTTAAAATCCTGACAAGGTGAGCAAGACCCAACACAAAATTCTCCACAGCAGAACAACATGTCAGAGCTCCTTTCCAGGGATTGATTTAACATGACTTTATCAAAACATTTACAGTAAAACCCAGCCCACTTTTCTCTTATAGAAGATCTCAATCAATCAAAATCCATGCCATGTTTTAACTGTTTTTTCTTTTCTATAAGCAGAAAGCATTCATAGTTGAAATTAAAATTTCACTGCTGCCTTGTCACGGCAGCCAGGAATCCAGCTTCAGCGTTTCTTGTGTTATCTACTGTCAACACAGGCTTGATATTTGTCTAATTGTTGGTAATTCGCTCACCTGTTGCTCATAGAAATACTTTTGTTCACTTCAGCCTCATTGTTCGGTTAGCTAAGGTTAGTAAACAGCTCTGCAATTTGGACAGCAATATCTTAGTTTGGCATGTTCGTTTTCCCAGAACATGAAAATAAGGATATTTTAAAAAAGTAGTAAGTTATGACCTCAGTGAATCAGTCCATATCCGCTAACTCTCAGCAAAGTCACCTGTGACTCAGCTTTCGCAAATTAAAGTCTGACAGGTCCTGACAGGCTTGACACAATGACTGGTGGGAAAAAAAGTGTCCAACTCACTTGTGTTTTCTGTTCTATCACTGCTTTTTTAGCAAAGGGGAAGAGTTTAATACTTTTGATATTTATAAATCTGTCTTTGCCACCTTCTTCGATGACATGTAGGCGGTTGAGAGCGAGTGGGAAGCAGGGGCTGAAGGAGGAGGCAGAGAGAAGGGGTGAGCAATAAGAGAGATCTATAAATCATTTAAATATAGTAATTCAACTGTGCTATTTCAATTTTTAAGGAAATATTCAGGGATATTTTACAGGAAATGTTTCAGTTAAGGTTCACAGTATGACTAACTTAAACAGCAGAGTATAATTTCTTAAAAATTCAATAAAGTCAAGTATTTAACACATTTTGGTTATTACAAAGCAAATGCCCCAAAAAAATATCCAAATTTTAGTCAAGTTAGAGTCCTGGTTCAGATGTTAATTTCCTGCACACTCAGCCTTGTCTTTTTATTGTTGGGTGCTAACTTTAACAGATGTAAATCAGTCACACTAATGTGAAATGATAATGGAGCTAACATGTTTTTAAAGTTTTTTATCTCTTCTACAAGCTGTGAAGTAAGTCATTTTGAGGATAGATATTAACAAGCCGCTGTCTGAGGACCACCAGTCAAAACTAATTAACACAGTCGGCCCAGTTTTACATTCCCAACTGAGCGCGTCCCACCCACATCCATCCCTTCACAGACATGTCTGGCATACTTCTCATTGTGACCAGAATAGCTGTTTTATGAGTCCTTGTTTGAATGTGTGAATGTGTTCCTTCAACAAGGAGAAGCAGTTTTTAGTGTGATACCGACTGGAACCTCTGGGTCCTCTGAAAGAGGTGTGTGGTGACCTTACTCACGCTCAATTTCCTCAGAGAAGGGAGAGGTTGTGATTCAGCCTGCCCAAGAAGGGGTCTGAGTAAAAAAGACTTTCTGAGAGGGGGACACTTCATTTTTGTCCAAAGTTTGTGAAAGTTTTTGTCCGGACAAACAGGTCTGTTCTGGTCTGCATGCAACTCCTGATCTGGGTCAGCTGAGCTCACAAGTAAGAGAGCCAGGAACCCGTTCACGAAAACACAAATACACCAGAGATTCTCCCCTTTGGCCTGGAAAAACACCGCCAGTTTGACAACAGCCGACCCTGCTGCTGCCAATACCATCACACACACACACACACACACACACACACACACACACACACACACACACACACACACACACACACACACACACACACGTAAATCAACTGTGACATTCCATGCAAGGATTCTCACCTCACACACTCATGTTGTCATGACAGTTTTAAAAGTCAGTTTTACAGTTTTAATGCTGTCTGTAACAGCCTATACTTTAACTACACACTTACACAATCGCAGTCCCCATGGCGTATTTTAGAAAGGTATAAGATGTGTGTCTCTGTTGTGGTCAGACTTGATTGAACTAAAGCTTCAGTTATGATTTGCAACGTGGAAACTCTTATGTTGAGGTCAGGCTACACGTAACAAATTAGCTCAATTCCTGTCACTATCCTTTTGTTTTACTTATTCTGTACCTTCTAATTGTTTAGGATGACATCGGTAATACGCCAGTAAATTAGTCATCCTTCTGTTGGATTGCGTCGTATCAATGGCGATGAAGTTGTCCTGGTCTCTGTACAGTTTTTAAACACTATATTGTAGATTCCAACATAAACATTGTTCCTGAAAAAGAAGCCATAAACAAAAAGACAATTTGTTTAAGCGACTGTTTCTCATTTTCAATAGTTTCTGTGATATTCAAACATCTGTCAGCAGGATTACATATTTAAGAAAAGTCTGACTAAAAATGGACTTTAAAAGAACGTGTTATATTACTAAACCGAACTAAATCTGACTAACATACAAAGATGATCCGGTTAGGGATTGATTTTTCTCTTCCATGTATACGGCTCAATCAGATCAAAACTGGTCTAAGCGTTCAGCAAAAGCTCATGTTCACACAGCAAGCTTTAAGCAGGAAGTTCAATAGCGCAGATGTGCCGCTAGGATATACAAAAACTTGACAGAGGACGAAAGCATGTAAAAAAAGACAAAACCTTCCTTTTGTATAAACAAACGTTTCAGAGCTATGAAAGTAACAGCTTCATCGTTTGACGTACATCCTGCTAGCCTCTTGTTTACGCATTGTGTCGACTGTTTTAAGACGTAATAGATCAACCAGGAGACGACCCAATAGTTACAAACGAAAAAGGGCCACTTATCGCCACTTATCATATCAAAGGCTAGCATACCGTTGTTTGTGCAATCAAAATGACTAAAATGGTACTTGACTTAACTGTGCGTAAATACGTGTCAACCTGAATGTGGCTGAAAACTTACATTGGCTAATATGACCGATCTCACCCTTGATTCAAACAACCTTTTCTTCGTAGCTGTTTATCAATCATGCAGCTGTGAAATGACCACAACTTGTCAAATATCTACATTTATATGACTCTTCAGACAGGTTTATGTGTCATTTATGGTTTGATTGTCAGGCTAGTTTAGTTAGTTGTATGTTTGTGAATCAGTGATCACAAAAGTTGCGATAAATTTGTTCAACTCCTCTGGGGTTGTTTGGGGGCTAAGCCAAAGATTGAGTTGATGAAGATCTTTTTAGGATAGAGCTTTGCTAAAAATGAATTGACAGCTCAGTATGATCCAAAGGACGTGTGACACAATACAAAATCTCACCACCCAGACTCAGTAACTTTAATGACTTTTTTGTCTGTTTTGTTTCTGTGCACCCACCAACAGACAGTTTTCTGTCCATTTTGTTCGTCTGTGATGTATGGAGTTTGTTCTTGGTGTGACAGAAGGTGTCAGCTCTAACTGGAGTCAGTAGTCAAGGGATGGCAAACACTGGTGCTGTTTGACTTTGTGTGCTTGTTGACAGAAGCATCGGTCAGTGGATAAGAGCTGACACACACACAGAAGCTTTTATCAGGAGGAAAACAAGAGTTACAAGTGCAGCACAGGTCAGGTTAGTTAACTTACAATAAGTGTGGCAGGGTGTTTTGGTGATTTTGCTCCTCCTCACCCAGTGAAGCTGTTAGGTTATAGCCTCTTGTGAACAAAAAAGTATAATTTAGTAATAGTTTGTCGTTAAAATTTAGCTTCTTGTCTCTGTCGTAAAAAATCGTGGTTGTTTGAAGAAAGTGAATTTGTACTATGTGGAGAATTTTTTTTAGATGGGGCTCGCCCAGCTGTACCAGAGGTGAAAGGTCAATGTTTCAAACACTCTTCCTGTGCTGAAGTTTGGCCCATGAGCTGGATTTGACCTCTTGACTTTTCATCCCTTGTTTCAAACACTCAAGATGATCTCAGTACCAAAGGGATGCCCTGAACTTTAAACAGCCTGTAATGACTGTGCAGAGATAAGATGACGTGTTAAAGGTTGAATTTTAGCACCTTGCTTCCAATAAACAGCACTGTCAAAGTGTTTTGTTATGGTGGAAAATTCATGACTCTTACAAGCATGACTGAGCTAATCCAGTCCAGGCAACCAAACAAGCCTGGGCTTGTTTTTGTCTTATTAAAATCCTGGCTTTTACAGATTTTAGAGAGCCATGAAATATTATTGAGAGCATTAAAATCACTGCCAAGCTGTGCATCAGGCTTAACTGGATTGTGGAAATCCTCTATTATTATATGAAAGGCATTTAATAGTTTTGTGATTGTGAAATAATAAGTAACAGTGGGTGGTTGGCACCAATGGGGATTTACTTGCAGAAATATGCTAAAACAATCTATGATGATATTTTTTAATAGTTTTAACTTTTGACCCTGTTGTAACCTTTCTGTCAGGGTCATCGAGTTTGAAAGGGAAGATACGAAAAGTCCTCAGGTTTTCTCAGAAGCTTTTATCTCAAGCTTTCCACCCTTTTTATGCCAAACACTTCCCCTGAGCGGGTTTCTTATCTTGTTTTTTTCTCTCTTTTATGCCTGTGCAGGGTTGGTAATTGAAGTTGTTTGTTGTTGGCAGTAGTCAGCAGAAACTTATTCAGACCTTTGCGGCTCCCTGCTGCTTAGGTGTTTCTTTTTCATCAGCACTAACATTTCTGCACCTTGCTGTTGGCACACCCAACCTCCTCTCAAGACTCGTGATGGTGCTTTCTTTCAGAGGCGTTACTGGGGGCTTCAGCATGTGCTATAATGTGGAACAAAGGGAGGAGGTGGGATGCAGTCAGTGGTGATCAACTGCATGTGAAGATTCGGTGAAAATGTAACTCCTTAGGAGCTGGAGACAAAGTCTTAGATTGTTATTTGTTATTGATCAAAGGTCTCTTGCCTTTGCTATCATTGGAGAGTATCTGTGGTGATAGATAAGTAGCTGATTGGTACCAATGACTCAGTAATGTTTTTGGCTTTTGATCAACACTAAGATAAGGATTTTTCAAAGCAACACATTTTGTTGTTGATCAAACATGAATTAAAGGGATATTCCAGCGTAAAATTAATTCAGGGTCAAACACAGTGTAACACCGAGTCAGACACCCCCTCAAGAGATAAATGTTGCTGACTGCTTGCTTCTCTAGTTATACCAACTTTAGTAACCACCGCACGATAGCAATAAACAGCGGTCTACGGAACCACACACAAACCTCAACCAAAATGCCACTCTATAGCCACAAATAATGCTCAGAACAGCACCTAACTTCATCAACAGTACATATAGGGTCCCAGCCATAGTACTAGCCACCAAACATCTTTTTAGCTCTGCCTGATTTCTTTAGCAAAGAGACTAAACACAACTCACCCACTCTCTTCCAGCAACCGCTTGTTTGTAGCGAGACCTCAGGCCAGTCTATTACGGCCTACAGCGGGGTGACGCAGCTCATGGAAGAATGTTTATTATCATTATTTTATCATTCCCTTGAAGTAATAATCATCATATTAATCATTTTGCTCCACAGACGCGGTAGTTCTTCTGCCTTAACGTCTCGGTCTGATTTGAATATCCCTTTGAAATTCCTGTTGACCAATGAAAGTCTTAAGTTGAGAAAGTACTCAAAGAACAGTTATCATTGTGTTCATGCGTTTTTCTGCATTTTGTAATTCACACTCAGTAAGTAGAAGTGAAGACACATTTATTACAAAATGACCAGTGAAAGCACCTCAATGTGGAAATGCGTATTCTGGAATTCCAGACTCAAGTTTAAAATAGTTATTTTTCTTTATCACGTTTCATTATGAAAGATCTCTTAAAAATAGAGTCAAACCTTGTCCTGTTTCTGTGAACCCAATCTCGTGTCTCATCTTGTCTCATGAGCTGGGTGTCACATCACACCC
The DNA here is from genome assembly GCA_962446985.1 of Xyrichtys novacula. NCBI lineage: Eukaryota > Metazoa > Chordata > Actinopteri > Labriformes > Labridae > Xyrichtys > Xyrichtys novacula. Next base: position 14,636,368 of record OY660874.1, on the reverse strand, counting down.
CGAGGATGATGAAATTTGCATGATACTCTCATGTTTATGAATACATTAGGTATGAAAAAGTTGTGCCACCCCAGTGAAAGACATTTGAACACACTTAAACTTCACACTTCCCCACATATGACTAATGCGGAGAAATCTCATAGTTAAGCTGGAACTGAAATTGAAACCCACTGGTTGGGTCTGCACAATCCTTCACCTACTCTTCCTCACAAAGTTGAAAGTGCAGATGAATTTCATGCAAGTAGAGGATGCGGTATGGCTGGATTTGTGTCTAAGGTAGTGGCCCATCATAGGAAGGTTGAATTTAGCTCGGTGAGGAAATGTCACCAGTGGAGCGGTGACAAACTCGGGGGGCCCTCAGGCTTTGCTACTCGACTCCTGAGAGGAGCAGATGGCACAGGTCCAGATCTATTTCAAGTCTTTGGGAGGGCAACTGTCCCTCTCGTTCACCCAAAATGACTCATGTAGCTGGACGGTGTTTGTTGCGACTTTTGCCCTCCTATCAGCAAGTCTTACCAAACTGGGCACCAGTCAACCTCAAGCAGCTGGAAGCAACAGGAAAGTTAATTCAGACTCAGTGAATTTAACCGGGAAGTGTTCAGCTCTGTTTATTATCATACAAACAGACATAATGTAGTCTGATTGTTCATATGAATCATAAAGGGATGTGTCTCAACTACACAAATGATCAGGCTGTCAGTTTGTGAACAGAATAAGGGACTCAGTCAAGAACACCTTGTCCAGTCAGACATCTGGCTTGAAACCCTGTTATATGCTGGGAAGCCTTACAAATAGACCACCCACACGTTTACCAATAGATACACATGATCTTCGTAGGGCTCTTGAACTTAGAACCAAAGCCTGGTCTGACGATGAGGTGGCAGACCGGTGGGTTGATAGCAGAGTTGAAAAAAACTCAGAGCACAGAGATTACTCATGATGTCCATCTGATGTTTCGGGTGTCAGTAAAGTCTTTTTCTTTTCGATATATTGAGTTGAGAAATGTGTCACCGAGTTATGTCAACATGTTGAGACAAACATGTGTGAAGGTATGGGCTTGTCACACTTGTTTTGCCCCAGAGGACTCTGACTGAATGGGAAAATTGTGCAAATCTACATCTGCAGAGCTGCAGGGAAGCCGCCCCCTTTCCTCCCCCATACCCCCTATATCTCTGTTTTTTTTTTTTTTTTTTTTTTTTCAACCAGCTCTAACTTAGGTTTGCCAAGTCTGCATGTAAATAGATACGGTGGGCTTACTAATAGTCACAATCTGCATTTTTCTCCTTAAATTTAAAAGTAAAATGGTTTCTCTCAATGCCTCACTCTCTGCAGTAAAGGTTATGTTTAGTATTCAACCATACAAAATCCCAGGTATTCAAAACCAAAAAATTAAGCACATTTCTTTTCTGTTTTCTAGGAAAAACCTATAAATTCTTGTTAATATAAGCCACATTTATTTGACAATCCAGATAATTTTACCAGCAACAATTTAAATTCAAGTTGTTTATAACAGTTTATATAATCCACCATTTTAGCAGAACGGACTTGTTGTTTGTTGAAATAAGATTACTGTCTTAACCAGGAACTGTTGCTTACACCATAAGCAGAATATTTTATGCATTGTCAGCAGTTCAGGTCTTATTTTTCCTCATATAATCTTGAGTAGGATTTTTATTGGTTCTTTTTAGAGGAAGATGAATAAATTTTTATAATTTGTTTAACTGGTAAGAAAAAAGATACTGTTGATTTTGAGTTTTTGCAGCACAGTTTTGCCTTTTTGGCAGCTTCCTTGCCACATTAAAAGCTGTCTCTTTCCACAAGACTTCTAAAAAGTGTAAGCATGAATATTTTTTAGACTTTAAAGCTGTGGATTAAAGTAAAAGTTAAGTATTCAATTTCAAACAAATGTGTCTTGTAATAAGTTTAGTGAGATTTTTTTCCCCCCTTGAAATAAGACAGTCAACTTAGTTGGTTTTGAATTTATTGCAGTTCAGTTTTGTCTACTTAGCCACTTTCTTGCTAGATTGAGTAACATTTCTCTCTGTGTGTGTGTGACTCCTGGAAAGCATAAACCTGCAAATTTTCAGCTTTTTAGTTGGATTTTGAAGCTGCAGACTGAATTACAGTTGTCAAAGTCGTTTGGTTGACGCTCCAGTGAGCCATGGTTTCGACAACTCAGGGGCAGAGGAGCCATGCCAATCTGTTTTTCTCTTATTTCCTACGAACAGACACTTTAACACAGATTTGAATATTTTTGTTAATTCACAACCATAATTTACAATATAATGGAGAGGCAGTGTGTTTTGGTGTTAGCAGCTGCTCAGACCTGGCTTGCTCTAAAAAAAACAAAAAACTCCACCAGTACTAGTCTCTCTTCTGCCGTTGATGTGGGCAAAGTTATTATATGAGATCCCTCCCCTTCTTGATTTGATTGACCAATGAGGGAGAAGTGACACTGATAAGTGTGGCAGCATTTCCAGAAAGATAAAATATCTCAAACTGATTGCACTGTAAGCAGAGGAAGCACTAAGGATTGTTTTTTGCTTTAACATCTAAAATCTAAACTGTAAGGGTTTTTTGTAGAATTAGGCACTTTCAACACAAGTGCACTCAGTGGACACAGGCCCTTATATCTTGAATGGTTTGTTTTGATTGCATCCTCTCTTTTTTATCAGATAGCTGCTTTTCTAGGCTCGATTTTACTGACCTATTTTTTTGTTTCAACCACAAGCTCTGGCGACACTGATCTATCTGCCAGCCCAACATTTGTTCTCATGTCAGGAAGAGGCCCCCTTCGCTGTCACCTCTATCCGTCTTCTGTGGTCACATTTGAAAGTTTTGACATGACTTTTTTGTTTGCTCCATGGCAGCTTGCAACATGCAGCCGTTTGGTGTCTCAAAGTCCATGTTTCATGTCCGTACACATGTAATGAAGCAAGACGCATGACGCAGTGACTGAGGTGGCACACAGTGTTAATAAGAAATGGGAATACAAAGGCCTTGTGTCATGAAATCTACAGGTTGTTTGCCAAAACCCAAAGTGTGTCTGAGGGTAAAGGTTTCCTCACCTCCTGTCTCCGTGAATTGACTCTCGGTTGGCTGTTTGTCTGCGATTAGCTGAGTAAGAAAGCTGGTGTAGGCGGATTTTGACAGAAAGCCCTAATTTGAGGTGGTTGAGGATAAAGGGCGTGCCTCTGTGGTTATCTCTGCAAACAATGTTGACACTGAGACAGTAACGCTTTGCATTAAAGCAGGTCTGCCTTGGTTTGAGTATTTTGTTTTAGCATGAATGTATATAGCATGGAGAAAGCGAGGAAGCTGACTGTCTATGAAAGCACTGGCAGATGGGCTCTTGTTGCTTGCACACGTCATCCCCTGCAGAACACACGCTCTGATGAATTCCTAAAGCTGCCTTTGTTTTCTTTATGTGTTTGTTTGCACATGAGATATAGGCCAACAAAGGAATGCCACCTCTTTTTCACATCTGTTCTCTCTGGTCGTCCTTCTGGTGTTTATTCATTTCATCAAAAACATTGCATCATTGCTGGTATTTATCATTCCCAAATGTAGAGTAGCACATTTAGAGAATAATATGTAGAAATCTGTGACTTTTATCAGTGATTTCCATGCTTTCCCTCTTTTGTGAAATCTTTTTATTTTTTTCTTCTACAGGACGTATGGGCCTCAACTTCCACCACCCTGGAGCTGACCACATAATGCCATTAAACAGTGAGTTATGTTTTATTGTATCAAGGAATTAATCTGTATTGTTTTAGTTTTATTGGTGGACTTTTAGTGCTGCCACTGTTTTTGTTCGGTGTATAAATGTAAAATTTAAAGAGGGTTAAGGTGTGGTTTAACCTTAACTGGCACATTTTTTGAGTGGAAGTGGTTTTGAGGTTCAAAAGTGTTTCTCAGAAGGGGTTTTCTCGCTTTTCCATCAGGGAAAAACCTGATCACAGATCTGCTTCAAGTGTTTTTAGAACAAACAAGCTGAGATCGTTACATGGCCCCAAATCAGGAATAAGTCTGCACGCTATGTGCTAAACTGAGTTCAACAAAGATGCAGATTTTGAATTTGACATGTTTAATAAAAGTTGGGACATAGACAACTGAACTCTGAAAAAGTTGTGTAAGGCACCACCTGTACAAACGTCTCCCAACTAATCAGGATAATCTGCAAAAAGTTGATAATGACAGGGTGTAAAAGTGCTCCCCAGAGAGGCTGGTTAGGAGAGGTTCACCACCTAGCGAGAGACTAGGTGAGCACAAAGTTCAGCTATTTAATATGTTACTCAGTTGAAAAACACAAAGTATACTTTTTTAAATCATCTACTGTAAATTATATCATTTAACAAATCTGAGAATGTGTAAAAATCTTTGTACAAATCAGACAAGACCAAAAACCAGTACTGGAGGGACATCGTGTTTGGTCACACTCCATTGAGAACAGACATAACACTGTAGTAGGAATCACAACATGTGCTCAAAATGACTTCCAAAAACCATGGTCTGTGAACACAGTGTGTTGCTGCATCCAAGAATGCAAGTTTGAACTGTACCATGTAAAAGAGAAAACAAACATCCAGAAATCCATCCATTTGTGCTGGGCAATACAGGTTTTAAAGCCACAAACGCTGCCTGTTTAGGGGAAGAACTGACTCATTTCAGCAACAAAGTGCAGAACCAACTCATTTGATTTGTTGTCTTTACATTATATTTATTAAAAAATGTCTTTAAATGATTTGCAAACCATTAAATGTTTTTGTAGATATTTATACAGCAAATTTCCCAGATATACAAAGTGTATCAAAAAACTGTGAATCAGACCAAAATAATGTTTTTATGAGGCTGTAAACATGTTTATTTTTGTTGTAAGATTTGGTATTCTAACACGGGTGTTAATGAGGTTTTATTGGCTTATGGAGCCAGCTTAAAGTGGACACTGGTTTACACGTCTGTTTGTTTTTTTCAACTGTGGGGGCTGCTGCTTGATCCTATCTCCAACTTTTTCTCCCTGTAAGTCAATGAAGAACCGAAAAATGTAAGAAGAGAAGCCAAATTTAAACAAACAGGAATTCTCTATTTGAAACCTTGAGTGTTTTAACGCTGTGTTAGCTTGAAACACAAACACCCCACAAAGACCAAAGAGTCCAATGACAGCATGCCCTGGGAGCACCTGCCTACCCTTTGCTTACGTCTGGATTCCCTGACACCATAAACCTCAGTTAGACTTCTCTGAATTCAAGGAAGCACAGATGACCTGTGAATAGCATTTCCAAAAATACTCCCCCTCCCCAAAGTGTCCCCCAGCCGGCAGATGACCAACAGTGACAGGAGTGAATCAGGTCTTAATCTCATATGCTGCTACATAAATACCACACAGACTGCAAAAGCCAGGCACTGCAGACTGTTGTGATCGGGTCTTACATTTCCTCCTCCTTTTTATTATGATTTCTTGTATCTTTAGAGGCAGTATCATTCTCCATCTTTTTCTACAAATCTCAGCAAAATATAAAACATGTCTTGACCAGCCTCTGATCAAAGACAAACCAAAAAAGCCCTGTTTCCCTCTTTGGACATGTTCAGTTGGCCTGCAGGGTAAATGAAACCGGTAAAAGCAGATAGGCTTTCTTAGTTTAGCACTTTCTTGCCGTCACATCTTGACAACACCAACATGCTCCTTTCTCATTTTGTTCCTCTCATCAACCGTTTCCTCGGAGAATGTGTCCCGGACTGATGTTAAACAGTTGTGTCATGGGATTACGCTCAGGCAAGCACAGATCTGCCCAGATCTTCTAAGACTGTCAGAACTGGCTCTCTCTCGGCTGCAGCCTGTGATGTGTGCAGACAGAGGAAGCTTTGGTTTCAACTTTAAAGTGCTTTCGTCGGTGTTTCTACTTCATTTCGTCCCATTAGCTCTGAGGCATCATGCTGAGAAGGCTCCACTTTCTCCGGATGGCAGAAGAAAAGGATGGAGAGTAGCGAGTGTAGGTCCTCTTTCTGGATTTATCGCTGTTGTTCATTTGACAGCGTAGTGGAAGTGTCTGAAACTTTAAAGCAGAGCAAGGCAGGAGACTTCAAACTCATCATGCTCAGAGGAATCACAGCTTTCATTTCTGACATTTTTTTTTCTCTTTCCCAGACACCACACAATTTGAAGTTAGTACTTTTGCTTAACCCTAACCTTTCTGTTTTCTTCCCTCCTTCAATGGATGTAAGTGGTCTCCCAGCGCTAAGTTTTCTTCATTTCACCCCTGGTTGCTGGGTGACTCTGCCAAAGCCAGACAGCAAGAGGGCAAAGCTGCAGAGAGGCTGCCCAGGCTTTTCAGGGAGGGGGGTCGGAGAGCCAGAGCTTTTTAATGAAAAGATAGCAAAGGAGAAGAGGCTCAGACACAATATATTCCCTGAGAGGAGCCAGGAGGGCAAGACACACAATGAGGCTCTCACAATGCAAAGGCCCATATTGGTTTTTGAAGCGACACGTTTGTTCTGTGACTGATGCTTTCAGAAGAGGAGGAGGAGGAGGATCTGGAGAGTACTGTATAACCCATAGACTCTTCCTAACCACAGTTTGCCTCTTCTGTAGTTGTAGCATATTATGAGGTTCTCCTGGCGAGTTTGGCTGTATTTATTTTGGAAAACTCAGTATGTCTGTATTCCTGAGTCGACTTTATTTGCTCAGTTTTCATGGAGAAAGCTCAGCTGTCATCTTAATATAAAAAGGGTAAATGTAAGGGGACTACAAATGTAGATGAGTCGCTGTTGAAAACAAGCTTCAAGCTCTTTTGAAGATAAAAATCAAAACTCCAACTCCACTGACATGCTGTCTTGTAGCTTTTACTTTCATGATATGGTCTTCCTAAAATGATGAAAAGATGTCAGATGATGATGGATTAAAGAGGGACTGGGGTCATCTTTAATATCGCAGGGGGAATCAATAAATTTGATTGACGGCTAAAAGAACTGCAATGACCTCTATGAGATTTATTTTCATGGAAGTTTGCTTATCATTTTTTCTATGTGGTCCAGACTTTTGATTGTTTACACTTATTTACATTAAAGCAGTGTGACCTTATGACCCCATGAGTCAGCACTATACATGATGGCCTAATAATTAATAAATTAAAGATTGTTTTCATTTATATCTTTTCCTCCTTTTAAGTGGTACATACTGGTACAATACCTTTGTCTTTGAGGTCAGTTCCAAAAACAAAGTCAAATGGTTTGCAAATCCTTTGAATCCAGAAACTCATGCAAAGACAAAAAGTTTCATGTTGAAAATGAAAAATGTGATTCGTTTATGAAAAGCAAAAGCTCATTTCAAACTCCAAACACATTTGGAAATCTGTCATGATAGGGGTAGTTGGGCGCAGAGAACCTACCATCATTTCTGGACCATGTCTGCATTTGCATTTGTACTGTAGATGCAATGACAAACTGCCTTGTCGTAATTTTGATTCCATGCAGTGATTTACACTACAGAGCATGTCTGTCTTCACCGCAGTATCACCTGAGGGTCCAAAGAAACATGGCAGTCCAGTTATTTGCTTTTTACTCTGAAGCTCATTGTATTGAAATTGTTTAACTGATAGACCCTTGTGAAAACACAATATAAATATTGAATATGTTGTCTTTGCACTATGCTCAAATATGATTAAAATAATTTAAAAACCATCAAATTCTGTCTTAATCATAGTAATACACAGCATCCCAACTTTTGGGATTTTTAAGTTGTTAACCATATTAAATGTATAAACTGCATACCATTGGTTTCAATTAAAACAGTTTACTCAATTTTTCCAAAAATTAAGCCAGAAAAGGTTTGGTCATCTTATATTCAGAGTCTTCATATAATCAAGCCAGTGTTGAAGCAACAACTCAGCTGAAAAGAAGTAAGTCCAATAAGAAAGCAACAACAAAGCAAACAGAAAAGGAGAAATAAGAACCTCTCATCAAGTGTTTCTCAGTTACAAACTTGTGCAACATGATAGAGCGTTATTTGTGCTCTAGTCAGGGGGTGCTTGGCTCAGAAAACATCCCTAAAGGGGACATGGTTGCTAAAAGTCATAAATAACTAAATACTGGTGAAGAGACAGCAAATAAAAAATGACAGGAGGATTTAGAAACAGGCGGCAAGAGGTCCTCATGTGCAAATGTCCAAATCAGCTACATTTGAAATATCTATAATATAATAACCCTGCTCTGTGTCCATTGTAGTTAAATGAGCACTGTAAATGTAGCATGGATAGATAACACAGAGATATTGAGAGGCAGCACATGACCAGCTGATTATAAACAGGTGATCACATCGCTCACCTTTGCCTCCCAGTAGATTCAGTTCAGATCAGTCTTAGTGTTACACTTCTTTCTGCATGTTACCCTCCCCCCCTCAGAGTCCTGAGCCGGCTACCTTTCACCCTCACACCCCCTCCCTACTCTGTGGGAAGTTTCCATTTGTACCTGGCCTGCCATACATGACCAACTCTTAATATTTCACCGAGGCACCGATAATGACTAACCTGCTGCCTTCAGTCCTGCATGCACTCTGCCTTTATGGCCTCATTTGTGAATATTCAGAAGATTAGCACGAACACGAGCCAGTGAGGGTTCATTAAGCCCAGATCTCCGTTATGTGGCGTCACATTATGTTGCTAAATCTAGGCCCATTTCCGTGCATAAACCTCACCTGTCGCCCACCCCGCCTTCTCTCCCCCCCCCTGGCAGCATCTGCATACATCTGTTGCCAGGGCAGGTGCAGCAGGTTTACTGTGGGCTGCTGCCAGGCTGTAATAATCCCCCTCCTCCTGTTTCCAAGCCTCAGGTGTGGCCATCTGTGCTTCCACTGTTGCCTTAGAGATTTTCCTGGTTTTGGTTTATTTCCACAAACCCATGTCTCTGTATCTCTTTCCTCTCTCTGTTCCTGCCCCGACTCCCCCTGTCTCTCCTTGTGTCTCTCCCCCCCTCCCTCCCACCGTGCTGAAAAGCAGCCCGGAGCTATGGCCGCAGAAGAGGTAACGTGTGGCATTTTCTCTGGGGGGGTCTGTTTGTCATGCCGGCCGCGTCTCTCTCTCTCTCTGAGGCTGAGGGGGGTCTAATTGTGGTGTCACTCTTTGCTTTCTCATCTGTGCTGTGATTGAATGAAATCATATTAATTTTGACACTCTGTTTTTCGTGTTGTGCGTTTAATCAATACGGGGGCAAAGGTCCAATCTCTCTTGTTTTGCTTGATGATGGTGAGAGGAAAAAGATCTTTCCACCAATTTTCTCTTCTCTGTGCTCTGAGTCAGTGTTTTCCTGTGATTGGATTATTAAGAATATATAATTACTACAGGAGAGTTTAAGTCTGGATCAAAGTTCAAGAATTAAGCTGAAATATAATTCAAAGGAAAAAGTAATGGGTTGCTAAGTGAAGATGTCACACTTCTACATGAAACTGTTTCATCCTGCTGTATTGCAGAGTTTATCACTATTTCTAACAGATTAAAGTCCAATAAACATGTTTTAACAGCATCAATGAGGTGTTACAGGGAGGAATAGATGACTGAGATTGATCATTTGAGTCACAACATTAAAGAGATGTTCCGGTGTAAATTTAAGTTATGTTCAAACACACCGTAACACCGAGTTAGACACCCCTTTGGGAGATGAATGTTGCTGACGGCTTGCTTCTATAGTTATACCAACTGTAGTAACGACCACACGATAGCAATACACAATGGTCTCAGGAGCCACACGCAAACCGCAACCAAAAAAAAGCCACGCTATTGCCACAAATAATGCTCAGATCAGTACCTAACTTCATCAACAGTGCATAAAGGGGTCCAGCCTTAGCACTAGCCACCTAACATCTTTTTAACTTTGCCTAATTTCTTTAGCATAGAGACTAAACACAACTCATCTATTCTCTTCAAGCAGCCGCTCGTTTGTAGGGAGACCTCGGACTTGTCCATCACTGACTGCAGCAGGGTGCCGCAGCTCAAGGAAGAACATTTATGATCATTTCCTTGAAGTAATAATCACCATATTAACCATTTTGCACTGCAGATGCGTTAGTTCTTCTGCCTTAGCGTCTCGGTCTGATTCCATTTCCATGGAGAAATTATCATAAATGTAAGTAATTTCATTTTAGCCAACTGCTCCAAGTGTTTTGAACTGGAAGAGCGCTCATGAGGTCACGTGACATCGCCACTTGGCAAATTTCGACCAAAGCTCCTATGAGGAACTTTTGGTTTTTGGCGCCTTTTGTGGACAAAGTAGTCTTTGCTTACCTCGTAAAAGAAATCTCTGAAAAAAATGTATTTTATATAAATTAGCAACAGAATGAAAACTTTTCAAAGAACAAATAATGCAGAAAAGTAGACTTTTGATAATCTAAGTAGCTGTTCACCATGTAGTTTTTATCGCTGAGTGCGACCTAATTCCATAATTCACAATACTCTGTACCATCTGCCAGACCATCACAGCCAATTAAATGATTGCCCTCACACCATCAATGTTAGGGAAGCTCCTCAAAAATGAAGCCAAAATATTTGGAGCTCCCCCTATTGACTGACTGCAGTACTAATTTTGCACCCTTATGAAACAAGGTCAATTGAAAGACAAACACCTCATGACTGAATCAAGCAAGAAATCTGTGTGATTCTTTTCTGCCAAAAACCAATCAGTATTTAGATTTAAATGATGTTTCGAGATGCTTTATGAGACAGATTACAGCTGGTCAGGCAGGTGACAGGTGCTTCACAGTAAAATCAAATGCTGGCTGTGGTGTCCTTAATTAAAATCCTAATATCAAACATAATCCAGGCAGGAAAAATATTTGTTTTTTCCAGCAACATTGGATGTCATGTTTATAAACCAGTCAATTTATGCACCTCTAAAAATGGTTTCAGTCTCCAGGCTCAGTTATTGTCAGGCTCTATTATGGATGCTATATTGTGATGGAGTCCCAAACCCACATGAAAGTAACAGCAGATGAAACGCCTGCATCATTCAGTAATGTCAAAGCCATCACCGAGTCCTTCAAAAACAAATCTCCAGGGTTTCATTTGGGTGAACGCTGACTCAGACACGATTCATCATCTGAATGGCACAGACGGCTCATCTCTGATCAGATGTGCTTTGTTGACTAATTCTGTTTTTCTTCAGCGAGGACAAGAGCTGCTGTGTGACATTTGTAAGGTCACTGCAACATTGGTCTGGGTTTTATGTGATGGTTGTCGCATGGTGAAGCCGACAAAGTGCAAAGGGAACATTATCTGAGTCATACTGCTTTTGGTCAAATGCATAATGAGGTTCTGAGATGGCGAGTGCACGCTCTGTGGTGATGTGTGTGATAGGATGAAATTACTTTTTTTAAAAGGGTCAAATCCAAAGAAAGACAAACAGATGGAGTCAAAGGTGGTTCTGTCGCATAGACTGAAAAAGCATTAAAAAATGTACTAATGCATCGCTGAGTCATTGCTGCACCAGCCTGGGCTCCCAGTGAGGGACTGCTTGAGGTCTGCAAGCATGTTTCTTGTTGTTTTAGCATGTTGCTTAAAAAACTAGAAAGTTAAGACTTTTATTTTTAAATCGGCTCAAGGTGTGTGGACACGATGGGATCAAATCTTGACAAAAGGGAGCTTAAAAAAGGAATTTTAAAACCAGGTTTTGGTTTTAAATTTGATCAGTATTTTTAAATCCTCCAAAACAACAAAAAAACTCAAGGCTTATGCTGCTACCTACATAAACTATTCCTTGTACTCAGTTTGTTTGCAATGTTGAAATAATGCAATGCCAGTTTAGCTCAGTTGGTCAAACAGGCTTTCCATTTATAGATAATTTCACTTAGCTTTTCTAGTTTTAACAACTCAAAATGTTTAATTTCCTCTCCACACTCACCCATTCACTTCTCATTCATCTTATGATGGCAGAGGATACTTAAGTTGGGGGCCATCAGTATTAACTTACCCTATTTATTCATTCACTTTCACACACCACTGACTATGTTTGATTGAGAGTAGTCAGAGCTGGCTCCTGATTTTTTATTTTTATTTAACCACTGAAAGAAAGAAGACCAGCTCTGCCTCTTCACCACTGAACGGCATTCATCTTTGCTTATCATCTCCTCCCTTTCTTTATATCTCTCTCAAGCTGTTCTATCAATCAAAAGCTACAAGACCCCCCACCGCCTCAAAGAAATGTATTGGGTAATAATCTCAAGAGGATAACAGGATAGATGATTTTCAGGTCAAACAGAGAGTAGCTTGGTAGCTTGGAGAGAAGTCCAGCAAGAGTAAATGCAAGTGAACGGAATCAAAGCGATAAAACAGATGGACATTCATGGAGCAATAAATAGAAGACACTAAAACAGAGTGAAGGAATGAAAGAAAAATGAAAAGTTAGGATGAATCCTACAATTTTTAGTCCTGAGGTAATTTATCCTATTATTGTTTTGTTTCTATATTTTTATCCACGTTTTGTGGATTTAAACGATGTCTGAAAACTGTTTGCTGAGTATAATTGTGACTTTTTCTGTCTCCACATCTGGATAATTATGATCTGTTCCAAAGTTGCTCGGAAAAGCAGCACAAAGGTCAGAGGGATCAGCTGATCCGGAAAAGCAGACTATTTTGATTTCCATTTTAGGTTGTTCAGATCCAGATTGAACTTTGAGGATCACTGTATGTTCATAGGAGTCCATGCATCTTGGGCCATAAATTTTTTTTTACTTCATTTTTTTGACTGCCTGTTTTGCACAAAATGTTACTTTTAAAGAAGTAAATTACTTGTAAAATAAGAGACTTAAATGAATTAGTTTTGGCCTTCAAAGCACCACACCATATAAAAATGTAAAAAAGTGTAAAAAGTGTTGGTGTATTGATAATGAAACATGTTACGTATTTAAAAGTCCAAACTTTGTCAGGAGCTTTATGGGAACAATATCAAGTGCATAGAGGCTGAAGAAAGTCACAGACCAACTCATCTTTTAAGTCAGATCTGTGATTTTTTTGAGCTGATTCTGCTGCAGTCAAAGTTTCCAGATGTGTTTCACTTACATTTTCTGTCACAACCTCTCTCTCTCTTTCTCTCTCTCTTTCTCTCTGTTTGCCTCTCACTCCCTGTCCATCCATTTCCCCCCGTCTTTCCTCCTGGTGTTCTTTTTCTTCTCTGCTTCTCCTTGCAGGTCGTTCCTGTCTTTTCCCCTTTGAAGACGGTTTCCTCGACGGTCACGATGACCCCTCCCTGACCCCTGGCTTGAACTCGCCGACCCGCTGCCAGAATGGAGAGCGGATGGAGCGCTACTCCAGGAAAGTGTTTGTGGGAGGTCTGCCCCCTGATATAGATGAAGGTAAAACAGAGGATCCTGAAGAAAACAGACTTCACACAATATCAGTTTCCTTTCATGTGATTTGTTTTCTCCAACACTCGGCTGATGGATTGCTCAGTATCTGTTATCACTGACAATAGTGGTCAAGGCTCAGAAAGTCATCTATAGATCTGATGTTGGATTGTTTACTGTGGGAAAACTAAGAATAAGAGGGCAACTTTTTTCGATGTGCTTTTCCCAAAGTAGTCCTAATCCTGAATTCACCTCTTGAACAAAAATATTATGACAGTTAGAAAAGTAAATGTCAACCCCTTTATTTTGATAGTAACAGTTGCAACGATTCCTTTGATAACATCACCAATCAATCAGTCAATCAATTAATCAGGTCACTACATTTATTTATTTGGCACTAAAAAGTAGCAGCTGACCAGAGTCTTGTGAATAGCTCACATGTTACAGTTTTAAATGAAACCGAAACAATCACATTGAAAATTAAAAAAGAAGGAAAAGCAGCTTTGATAAAATAATCAGGAACATTCCGTCTCAAAATTATGCAGAAAAACTGGTTCATGTGTTTGTTACTTCTGTTGGCTGGATTATTGGGATTCCCTATTATCAGCCTGTCTCAGCTGGTCCAAAAAGCTGCAGCATGTCGACCAAAGAGAGCACATCTCTTTTATATTTACTTCCCCACACTTACTTGAAAAAGATTTCAAATCTTTCTTTTGACCTACAAAGCTCCTAATGCTCTGACACCATCATATCTGCTCAGAATACTACACTCTAGCATACAGATCGGCTCTCGGTAACAAGACGTCTCAAAAGAAGTATGGGAAGTGGAGCTCAGGCTTTATCCTGCTACAGGCTCAGACTGCTGGGTGACCCGATCTCCCTCTCTCTCTCTTTATTTTAATGAGTTCATGTCAAACTAATACACATAATTTAACCAAAAAGGAGTACAGTCTTTGGTCCTGCTCTGTAAACTATGTGTCTATACAAACAAGACAACAAAGAAGATGAACTTTGTGTTGGAATATAGATTTTGTAGAGATTTCAAAGCCTTTCAAAACCCAGGTAATTGATCTTACTTAAACTGCATCATTAAACAAATTTAAAACACAAAGATTAACCCATCAAAGATTAAATATTATTAACAAGTATACAGGATTACGTACAGACCAAAATCTGCCCTTATATCAGCACAGTGTTCTGGAGTGGAAACTATTTTCTCATATCGCGAGAACCTACATGCACAGAGCTGCTTCTCAATATGTGTCCACAGCTGAAAAATTAATGAGTCTCCACAGCTCGAGTCGGCTCACTGCACACTGGATGTTCCCGGTCTGTGTTCCTATCGAACGCAGGGTTGACAAAGTGCAGCAGAAACACAGCAGAAAATAGAAACGCTGCCTGTCAGAGCGTAGACTGTGACTCTGCATAAAGCCTTGCAAATGCATGCTGCATGACCAGTGATGTGTTCTCTTTCACCGTCAAGGAAACAACATTTGTGCCTTTTCTTTCCTCCTTCTCTCAAGATGAGATCACCAACAGTTTCCGTCGTTACGGACACCTGGTGGTCGACTGGCCTCACAAAGCTGAAAGCAAGTCCTACTTCCCCCCCAAAGGTAAAAACACTTTCTCAGAGCATCATCTTCACTTTCACATCATGCACTAATAAATATCACCTCAGGGGCATTGTCATGTAAGAGTTTTCTGAGGAATCAGGTTACCCAGAATTCATGGTTCATGCAGGGCAAGCATGGAGGGGTATGTTTATTTGAGCAGCCCCCTGTTGTCCACTCAGAGAAAGCTACATTCAGGGTATATGGCTCCATAACTGCCCAGCTGGAGTTTTGACCCAGGAGCTGCTTGTCTCTCAGAGGTCTAGAGGAGTGTGACTGTTTGTCTCACTTTGGGCAGGTGATCAGAGAGCCTCTTCATCACTCCCTCCAGCTCGGGAGCTGCCGTGTGTCATATTAGGCGAGCTATTAAAGACGCTCTGGAAATAACTAGCATTCCACAGGCAGATGGTAATACGCTGCGTCTGGAGGACCTGCGAAAATCTCTGCCAGTTTCTCCCCCACTCTCATTTTTTCGGGAGGATTATTTTGAACAGGCTCGGCTCTACTAATATCCAAAGCCAGGGGGAAAAATGCAGCATCCTTTTAGGGGAATGAATGAGCTTACAGCAGCCATGTAAGGGGAGGAGACATGAAGGACGGGAGATCTGCATAAAAACCATCTCTCACTCTGAGTTAAACCCTCCCCCTGCTTGCTCTAAAACTCAGAGCGAAACTGCTAAAATATCCCGTTTATGTCACACTCTCCATATTAACTGGCATGCAAGCTTGGGCAGATGCCCCGTGACGGAGCACTTAAAGCTCCAGGGTTGAGAGCAAGTGCACATCTGTGTGTGTTTTTGTGTATGTGTGTGTTTGTGAGAGAGAGTTACAGATGTTGGATTTTCATCCAGAGGTCATCGGCCTCTCTTCGTGCTAAACGTCCTTCCAAAACTGACTGAATGGAAGTTAGGTGTCACTTTCCATCCTGCTCCACATAGCGTCCGTAAATGTTTTTGGTTCAGCGGTGACTCACTTTGTGGCTCAGTCAGACTTATTTTGTAGTTGGAAGGGAAGTAGGAACAGGGATTACCTAACTGTTCCCAGAGCTTTTATGTGTTTACAACCTAAATAATTTATTTCAGCTTTTCACCTTTTTTTCATTATAATATTACTCTTAAGATCATTGCTATGAGTTGTCATCTGCACCTTTTTTTTGCCTTTGAAGCTACAGATGATATCATTGAATTCAAAGGTTACTTTTGCAATTAAAGTAAAAATTGGGTGTAATGTGTTTTCTCAAGGTTTCAAGAAAGGGTAGAGTTGTTTTTTTAAGGGAGAGAGCAGGGGACCTATGACAGCTCATATGATGATCAATCCCTATGGACATCCATCATCTATAGACAACACAAGCTAGCAGTTGAGGTGTTTTGCTATCCTGCGTAGGTCCCATTGCTGAGGTGGCAAATAAGTGTCTGTTACTGTGAAAGGAGCATAGATGGTTTTAGGATTGAAAGTAGTTTAACAGCTGCTACAATAAAGTGATCTAACCATTATTTAAATCAGTGGTTCTCAACTGGTCTCACTCTGGGACCCACATTTTTCCATGGTCCTTAAGTCGTGACCCACTTTTACAGAATTCAAACTGAGCAATATTTTTTTCTTTTTATAAAAAAAAATTTTAAAGACTCAAATCTTTAACATAAATACCCCCATTTTATGAAGTAAAGTGTATTTCAGAGCACATGAAATGAGGACGACAACTACAACGTGGTGAGACGGACAGACAGCTTCTGGGGTTGTCTCTGAAAAACACCACTGGCTTGTCTTTATATGCAGGATGTTTTGTTTCCAAATGGCACTTTAGTTTGGATGGTTGCATGCTCTCGTTTACAGTGGTGGTGGCTGCAGTGGCGTTTCTGTCCCCTATTATCCTCGATGAACAAAAATCCACATTTCAAACAGCGCGGGTCATATTTCCGCTTTGCCATCTTACCTCCTCCTCGTAGCACAAACTGAGCGTCAAGTTAATGGTGGTTACCTTGGCTACCAAGCCTGGGCAGCTGTACGTGTGCCTTTTCAAAATAAGCTATTTTTCAAAAGAAAAGGCATATCAAACATCAGATTCGCATTAAATATTTACTTTTTTGACCAGTTGTTCACAATCCATACAGAACGTGTCTGCGACCCACTTTGGGGTCCGGACCCATCAGTTGAGAACCACTGATTTAAATCACACATACCACACCTGATAAAGTCCTAACAGGCCAAACGTTTGGCACATAAACATGAAAGTTGTAGAATTAGTGTGTGCATTTGGACAAACATAAAATACAGAATCTTTGTAATTTATTTTTCCACAAAAATGACATCATCACTGCTTACACCTTTCAACAGTGTGGCCCTCTTGTGCATCTCTCTGCAGCATGCTGTGACAGGTCACGCTGACCTCTGTGGCCTATTGAAAACACTCATGGCATGATGAGTCGCCACCAACCGGCTCAATCCAGCATCTTCTTTTCCTCCCAGTGTTTGTTGTAGCGGCAGTCTTTCTGTCAGCATTAATGTGCCACAAACAAACCGAGTGAACACCATCCATGAGGCAGAACTGTTTTCTGCGGGAGTTAGCACTTTTGATGCTGTTGCTGTATTTCGGGGCCTGTGATTGAATGAGAGGTGTCACCTTATGGACGCGATCAGTGTGTGATAGTCTACTGTAGCTTGGATTATTCAAGTGGTATCTTGTGATGACAGAGAAGTAGGGTCAATTTATGAGACAAGGGTGTCCTGCAAGGGTCAAACCATATAATCTGGAAATACAGCAAGTTCGAGTTCTCCAAAGTAAAACAAGTGTTCCAGTAACACCACAGATCGCATTAATAAAAAAAAACAGAACTATTTTTTGTTCTGGTACTGTCTCCTGCTTAAAAAGCAAATACAATACATGACATAAAAACTCTGGTCATTGTGGTTTTGTGGCTCACACTCTCTTCTATCATCAGACACTGCTGTTGGCAAAAAGCCTGAAATGTTGGGGAGCTATTTCTGTCTGTGATTGCGGATAGAAAGAGGAGGAGGAGGTGACGCTGTCTGTTGCCTACAGTCTGAATGCTGGAAGCAATAAACTGCTACAAATGCTAACACTCACGTCATGCTGCAATAACAGTGTGTCAGACGTGTTTCAAAAGGTTAAAAGTTAAATTTGCTTCTGACGGCAGCCAGTAATTATCAGGTTTCTTTTTACAACACTGAAGGGAAAACATTCATCTACAATCGCGTTTTCCTTTTTTTCCATGAAGAGTGGTCTGTCTGTGCAGAAGTCTCAGTGTTTGTATCAGGCCTGGAGTTTTTTTCCTCCCTCTCGCTCTGGGATTATATCCAGCGAGTGACTTCTTCTAATTGAGATGATTAGCGATGCCTGATTTCCTCTCTCCTCTGCCCGATCACTGACTTCCCTCGTAACGCTCCAAAGCCTCCAGGGCTGTGTTAGTTTTTAGGAGAGCAGATGTTCGTGTCCTCCTCCATTCGTCCTTCCTTCAACTCTCAGCCTCCTTTGGTTTTACCTTTGTCCTACTCTTCTTGTCCTCCCTCAGTCGGAGTTAAACTCGGTCTCCTGTTCATCTTCTTATTCATGCTCTCTGTCTTTTGTGTCTTCATGTTCTTTTTCATCCCCGCTGTCTTCATTTTATCTTTTGTGCGCTCCCTCTGTTTGTCATTTTTCTTGCTGTTGTTATTCTTTGTATTTCATTTTTGATTTCATCCCCCACCTCTAACTCATTTTCTGTTCCTGTTTTCTTCATCTTTTTCTTTTTCACCCTGGCTTCTATCCTCTCCTCTCATTGTCATTTACAAAGTGCTTTTCTTTGTCTTCTTTTCTTTCATCTTCTTTGTTATTATCTGTCCGTCTTTGTCTCGTCCTGCTTCTTTCCTTTTTGGCCTTTTTCCTCTTGCTTCTCCTGATCCTCTTTTTTTTTCCACCTGTGATTCTTCTTTTTCCATCGTTTGTTTTGTTTTCCATCTTTGTCTCCTTGTTTTTCCAGTGTGTCTTTGATTTTTCCCTTATTTAGAGTTTTCTTAATCTTGTCCTTAATTGTGTTCATCCTCATTTTCTTCTTTCTTCTTTTTCTTGGGCTCCAACTTTTCTTCTTTTTTTCTTCCCCTTCTTGGCACTTACTCATATTCAGAAATGTCATATTTGAAGTCCCTGTCCTAAATGATAATATGTTTTTCCACTATAAAGGCCTTCATGGTAGTGTTTTAATGACAGAACACCAGGATTCATTTAACAGTTTTGTTTCTAGTTTATTGTATTTTATCAAATGCAGAAATAATGGTAATAATCAATGGGGGTGGGAGAAAAAATCGATACAGCATAGTATTGTGATATTTTGTCTGGTGTTATATCATTTTGTCTCATTTACCGAGTATCGATTTTTCTAAGTAATTGCTCATACGAAGTCAAATCTATGATGTGGAGACACAGCCTTGGAGAGTCATCCTTTACCTGGACTCAGTAAGTCCTTTTTTTCATGGCACCATGAAGGGTCGCAGTAATGCCCATCAAATTTGGAGAAGTAAGATTTAACATGACGCCTGAAGAATATAACCCTTCTTGAAATTAAATATGTATATGAATATATTTATTCTAAACTACCGTCAAGTTTAGGTGAAAATAAAAAATCGATAAAGCATAGTATTGCGACTTTTTTTTGTGTGATATATTGTATTGTCTCATTTACCAAGTATCAATTTTTTAAAATTAATCGTAATATAAAGTCAAATCTATGATAATGGAGAAATAAAATCAACTGTTTGTCCAGTGAGGTTGGCAGAGGTGACATCATAGAGCAGGAGAAAGTTTGTACAACAAATATATCTATAAGGTTTGAAAGAAGTGCAACATGAAAATAAAATACTGTGTAAATGAGACAAACATAAAGGAAAGACAAATGCTAAATTAGCTAAACAGCTGAAAAAAATTGTATTAATTGGAATGTATTGTATCGCAATACTCGCTGTATTGCAAAATGTTAAAATATTGCAATAATATCGTATCGTGGCCCAAGTATCGTGATAATATCGTGTTGTGGGGCTAGTAGTGATTCCCACCCCTAATAATCGACATGATATTCACATGATACTATCAGCCATCAGCTGCCTTTCTCTTTAACTAGCACTGGCAGGTGAACAAAACAACATCAGTAATTTTCAGCGCCACCTCTTGTCTGTTGTAAAAATCGATAATTGACTAAAATGTAATCTGTAATGAACAATAGATAAACATAGCTGTGGGAAACAGTTGGAGGTATGAATTCTCAGGAATCTTGTGTTTCATTTAAGAACCTTAAAATTTTCAGACAGGACACGTTTTGGAAAAGTAGCAGGGTAAGAGGTGTGTAAATTTTCATCATGCAGAGTAATTTGCATGTGAAATCCCAAGCAGTCCGGCACCTATTTGGCATCTCAGTAAACAGGGGAGTCAGAATGACTAGATGGAGTTATTTCAGTCAGGTAAAAGGAAAATTGCGCTTCAGTCTTCTTCGTTCCTTGTTGTCTTTTTCCACTTCTTCCTTCTCTTTTTCTCTTCCTCTCATGGCTCACCCTCCTCTCTCTCTCTCTCTCTCTCTCTCTCTCTCTCTCTTCATGGTGAAAGCCACCATTAACAGTTGGTGTGTTTACATTTTGTGACAGAGTTAGAGCTCTCTGCTGACTTATTTTCCTCCCTATTTCCTCTCAGGGGATACATATTGAATATGAAGTGTGGGCTTCATACATGCCTTCACATACAATTTCCTCCAAACATTTGCAGCAGAGCATATTTCTCCTTTGACTTCCTCCATTCCCATGTTTCTGGGATAACTGATTTATTTCTCGGTTATTCTGGTGGCTGAGAGCTAACATTGCAGTGCCCTGGCCTGTGTGGAATAAATCTGTGCACACATGTCTGAAAAGATAAGCCCGGATTTAAATGTCACCATTAAATCCAGTGAGACGCACACAGTGACTGTGCTCACTGAGTGTATCTGCTCATCGTGGGTTAGATTTCAGCTAAGTGAACTCAACTTTGAGTCGCTGAGGTCATGGAGAGAACAGGAGAGCATTGTGGGACTCTGATATAGCAGTGGAAAGACGTTTGTGTACTAATCAGAGAGTGAGCCAAAGTATCACCTCTAAAGACTCAAATGTGCTGTGTGTAGCATGAACGCTAGCAGCAGATGTCAATGCAGTGCTTTGACTCAGCAGTGCATTTTAGAGCTCTGTACTAATCTGAGATTGAGGTATTGGCATTTTGGAGAGATTTGACATCAAATCAAGAACTACCTTCAGGAGTTATTTGACGTTTTGACACATCTCGCCAAGAGTGGAATAAGAAAATCAATACGTCACCACTCCGATGTCTCTATTGTGAATATATACAGCTAAAGTCAGCAGCAGAGCCTGTCTGTTCTCAGAGTTTGGGGTTTTATCCTTCTCTATGGGACTTTTCCAGAGACCCTTAAAAGAGTTTTATATGTTCATTAAGTTTTCCTTCCCTGTGGCAAATATTCATTGATTATCTCCTGTGTTAATAAACTGAAATCACCCGCCTTGAGGTTTCTGATGATTTCCATGAACCTTAAAATATAATTTTGATTAAATAAAAGACTCCCAAGAGTCATCCGATATCGAAACAGCTGGTTTATTCAGGTTTATCTGACACCGTCTTTGTAAAGCAGTAAAGAATAGCAAAGTCGATTAGTAAACTTTGCCTTTGAACCATAACAGTTTAGTTTAAGCACTCTCTTAACCAACTTGTGAACAAGACTCAAGGTATTTGAACAGAGTGTCTGATAACCGAGCCTTTATCCAATGGCATTTAGATCAGGTGCAATGCAGCATGCAAACAGGGACCTTGGTTTGCAGACCTTTAGACTGGCAGAGTGGTTCTGGCAAAAAGTAAATGAGGATCTAAGCACAATAGAAACATGTATTAAAATGCATGAAGTAGAAAAAGGCTCGATTTCATGGAAACAGAATTGTGCGCACTGAGTGAACGCCGTTTTAAAATTCAAGATAAGGAAACACCGGAGGTTAGGTTTTAAATCTCAAAACAAAGTAACATAAAATGAAATAAAAGAAATAATAAATAAAATGAAATAAAAGCAAGCAAAATAATTAAATGAATACCCCTCTGTCATGTAAAGCCTGGTCTAATATGGCCTCTTTAAAAGTGCTTTATAAGTGCTTATAGTTTGTGTCCATGTTATAAAATCCTACATGACAAACTACCATTTGACAGTGGTGAAGGTAAACTTTTCTCTGTCATCGGCTTAATCCTGCATGAGGTCAGTGCCATGTTGTTGATGTCTAAGCAGCACTCTCTGGGCAGAATAATTGGGTGTTTTACACGTAACCTTCCGAGCAAACCGAGCCCTGTAAACCTGCAGACTGCAGCTTTGTGCTCTCCCCCTGTGCTGTAAGCCTCTGCACTGCGCAGAGTGGTGAAATCAGGCGGACCCTCAACTCTGTTCAGACTCCGTCTCTGAGCACTCAGGTGGCGCAGCGCCCTTTGGAGTACACTTTGTTTCAGAGGGTAAAGCACTGGCATAACCACTGAACTATGCACACACTGAACTGGGAGTCGTCCAGGTACATTGATTATGTATACATAATTTGCCCTGATATAACCTGAGACAACAGTCACATAACGTAAGTCAATGTTGGGTGATACAGGCAGGTTTGCTTTTACAGCGTGATTCTCCTCAGGGCTAAGGATTTAAAACACATGATTAGATGTATACTTAAAAGTCACATGTTAGCTAATGTGAGCTGTTTTTATGAACTACTATGAACTTGTAGCTGTGTCACCATCTCTTTAGTCTGAGTGGGCTCCCAACTTCCCATCATTAAAGTTTTAGTCTTATAAATATATAACATGTTGTACTGTACTAATGTTTGAGATTTTTTGGGGGGGAATCTGTAAACCAAATTATAAGATTCATATCACCTGCAGGATAAAAAGATATTAATGGGGCCTCATAGACAAGAAAAAAAGAACAAAAACAATAGAACAATCTTAACCTATAAAAAGTCTTCCTTTCCATATTTAAAGTCCCACACCAATAGTTTTTTTTACTGCTTAAAGTGTTCTCAGTGGTTATTAAACTGCGATGATAAAGTTTTTACCAAAGATCACGTTACCTGTGTCATTTTCAAGGGTTTTTCTTCTGCAGAGCTCCAGTAGATCATTAGAATTCGCCTCTGAGTCGTGGGTGAAAACAGCGCTGCTCTGCACACTTCTCCTTCCGAGTTAGCTTGCAGCCTAATATTGCCAGTGTAGTAGAAGAAACAGATAAGATGGGGTAATTCAACTCCCGGACACCAATGTCTTTAGGGAAATGATAAGCTACTATCATAATTAGCTTTCTTACGAGCATTTCAATACGCTAACGCAGATGCTTGTTCCGCGACTGTTCTCTCAATTTCTCCGAGCCTGACCTGCATAGCAGGGCTCTGGGGGCGGAGCTTGGATTGGTTACATATGAAATCTCACTGTATCTGATCCTGTCGTTTGGGTCTGCCAGAGATTTACAGCTATTTAAATGAAGAAATTCTCAGAAATGCAATTTTGCACTTCTTTTTCTCATGATATGTCCTCTAGTATCAGAAAAATGCCATATGAACATGTAGACACCAAGAAAAAAAAACACGATTTTCATCGGAGTGGGTCTTTAAAGTTCAAATGCAGTCAATGCTTGAGTCTATGTCAAAGCCTGAGTCAGCTGTACCAGGGCTCAAAATTAGTCACAAGTCCTGAAAAACAGGGCTCAAGTGGGACTTTAGTCTGATTCTTGGTTAAAGATGACAACCTGCCATGAAGAAGGTTTCTTACTTAGAGTTTCACATGGAGATTGTTTGAGCTCCTTTGATTGTGATCATTGACTGAATAAAAGAAATATATTGTCTGTATAATGGAAGTAGGCATATTCACCACGATCAAGTGTCATCATCAGATTTTTTAATAGTCACTTTAAGCCGTAAGACAGCAGTAGAAACAGCCGGGTGAGTTTATCTTTCTGGGAGGGTTAGCAGTTCCTCCCTAGCTCCTGGGATCTTCAGCTCAAAGTGTCCTTGAACAAGAGGCTGAACCCCGAATCGCTCCTAAGTGGCATGGCCAACAGCATGTGATTGTCACTTAATATACTAGCTCTGTCATCGCTGTACAAATGTGTGTACAGATGGTTAAACAGGACACATAATGGCCTCAAGACAAGAGAAGCCCCATTGAAGTGGAATTCATTTAAGGATTTACTTCTTTTGTGGATTGCTTTCTCCTGCTTTTGTTTTGTGGCTTGTCAATCACAGGTGGTGATGCCCTCAGGGTTACTCCACTCTATCTTCATTTTGACTGTAAATGGAATAAAATCTAACTAAATGAACATTATGCTGTATTGAAGAAGACTTTAAACCAGAGATTGAGAGCATAAACTCGCCACAAAGTTGTCTCCTAGGGTGATAAATCATCTGAGAAGTAGGCTCATTTTCCATCTGCTTCTGTAAAGTCGTATTTCATTTTGAAACCAGTAGATTCGCCTCCTGCTGGCCATTAGGAAGAATGCAGGTTAAAGGTACTGATGGATTAGCTTGATTAAAACATCGGGTTTGACTTGAGTTAACTCTGTGTCATGGCTGTCATTTTAGGCCAAATGTGGGTCATGTAAGAACTGCTGATTTAGGCCACGTTTGGATCAAAAATTCTCTGTTTTCTGTTTGCACCATCTGACGGTCCTGTTTACTTTAGCCGCACTCTTACAGAGCCCATAAAAGCAGTAGCTTTAAGCCAGTCTTCACACTCTCTCTAAGTGTCTGTTTGTAAGGCATTCATTCATGCTGCTTCCCTACCTTTCCTCACTTTTCTCTCCTCTCTCTTTCCATCCGTCTCACCCTTCTCCCCTCCCTCCTTTCTCCCTCCCTGTGTCTCTCCTGCCCTGGGTCATGGAACACGTTGTTCTCTGCCTCAGACTGTAAGAGCTGCTGGCTAGTTCTGCCTTTTCATGCTGTTTTTTTGTGCTAGACTGCAGTTGTTGTTTTTTTTTTTTTCCTCTGAGAGGGATGTCAGTGCTAAACCACATGATTTCTCCCAATGACAAACCCGCTTTATGTAACATGGAAGAATACAAAGAGACGGGGGGACTTATGGCGGTGATGACGAGGCAGGAGGAGGAAGATGACGGTGCACAAAATCCTCTTAAAGTCGAGGCGGCTCCAGAGAGGGTCGGCCAGGGGAGTAGCAGCTACAACAGAAAGAGATCAGCAGAAATTACAGCAGTTGATTACAGTTAAGCTTTCCCATTGTGTATTTGTGGGTCCAGCTTGTTATTAGAGGAAGTATTATATCCTCGTTAGGTTATGAGCCTGTAACTTCACTTAGCATGAGACCCACTACAAACACAACATTGTGTTTGCAGATCACGTCCCACACAAGAATTTATACACTGAATTAAACCCACTTTTAAGTCATATAAGTTCTACTCACTAGACCTGCAAAGATGTATGTTTTAAATGTCAGTACGCCTTCACAATCCCCATCCATCTCCATATTCAGCAAGTAGTTAGCATGAGTAGCTCTGACATAAATCCACAAAGGACACGTGGATATTTCCTGTCAGCGCCAAGACCTGTCTTCACATTCAATGACTTATCTTTTCTTACTGTCATTGCTGCAACTCTTGTTTCTTCTGTATACGACTCGGGCCTCATCATTAAGGTTATCTAAGGTCATAGTTTCGGTTACTTTACTATAGGCTGCAACTCTAAGCCTAATGTAAATCACGCTGGAACCATTGAGTGTTTGATATATGGCTCATGAGAGTTTCAGCTCAAGTTAGCACAAGTTTTCTGCTTGATGTGTGTCTGAAAAATGTTACTTTAGGACACACCTGATTCAAATCAGCTCGTTATCAAGCTCTGGAATGGCTCAATAACGAGCTGATCATTTGAATCAGGTGTGGGGGCTAGAGGACTGGATTTGAGAACCACTGCTTTAGGATCCTATTTTACATCTGCTAACTACTCTTTTGCCTTTTTTTTAAAACCCCAAAGTCTATTTCTGTGTTAAGAGTGTTTTCTAATACGACATTGCAGTGAGTGGGTTTCACACACATCCTGATGTCTTTCTAAACAGACACTTGCAAAATCCAATTTCCTCAGCTATTAGGCCTCTGCATGAGGAAATAACTGAAGCAGGTGAAGCAGAGGCAGCTATAAAGCCACTGTACACTGTGTCCTTCTGCCAAATAGTTCACTGTGGGAGCCTTCGGAAAAAAAAATCCAATATGCATTCATTTAGCTGGACTATTGTGAGCTCAAACTAACGCTACAGTGTAACCCGTCCTTACAATTGGATCTGATATGATGGTTCTGTCACATATGAATAAATTTAACTTTACAACTTACATTTACATATATATGTTTCCTGACATGCACTAAATCATATAACTGCTTCGTGGACTGTGATAGAATATAGTGAGACACAGGCTTTTGCAGAACTTGTCTTTGATTGGCTCAGCCTTCTGTGAATGTGTTTTTATAAATAGTAAAAGCTGTGCCAGGCCTGCTGAAATTGCCTCCTTTGTGTTTATAATTTTAGATTAAATTTGAGCTGGCGTAAATGTGCTTCCTGTCAAATACTGAAACTTTAATTCTGCTAACCTTGTTCATGATGTTCAGACACTTTAAGTCATCCATCTGCAACACTGAATTTTCTATTACTGCCCTGACGGCTGATAGAGGCGCCAACGTCAGCGAGACACAACTGCTTTTGCTGCCTGAGGCAGGTCAGCGGCACGTCACAGTGACATGGGACACTTCTTCTACAAAAACACCCAGTCACATCCATGCAGTCAAACACACACACACAGCAGGACCTGTGCACTCACACAATCACACAGCATCTGACACACTGCAAACAGCAGCGGTCTCAGGCCTCACGAGGACACACATGAATGCTTCTTTCCATTCCACCTTCTTTCTACCTTTTCTTTTTTTGTGTATTATCCGCTCACACCACCCCTCCCCGACACACACTCTAGCTCAGACCTACCCACATACCACAATCGACTGCCGAGTCAGGCTTTATTCCTCCTCTCTCTCGGCTCACCTCATCTGCAGCAGCTCCACTCAGGAATGTTAAAGTGAAACATGACAGTTGCACATTCCTCTCCCTCGCCCTCTTTTACTCGAGCATTTGTCTGCATGAGCGCATCTGTGTGAGTCTGTGTGTGTGTGTGTCTGAGTGTGTGAAGGTGATACCGAGAGACACTTGAGCACACGGCTTCTGCAGCAAACCGAGGGGGTAGATATTTGGAGACAGAGTGTACTCTCCTGGAAGCCAGTCTCTTGGTGTATGTGTGATTGTGTGCACTTGTGCATATCTACCCAGCCCTCTCAGACAGCGGCTCATATTCTCCTGACTCATGGCTGCCACAGGTGGCTTCTGCTAACCGAAACAGAGCAATATACGAATAATTTACAGCCTATCCAGAGACAAATGCATTCACCAACATCTGCTACTACTGCACAGTGTTACAAATGTATCCACCCTTATGTGAATTTGGAGTATTAAGTGTATACACTTTATGATTTATCTGCGAAAAAGTTGTTTTTTGCTTCTGGCTTTTGTTGCCTCGTCCTTTTCAGTAGCATAATGTGATGGTCGCACCCTCCTGGTTTGGCTTTTTGCTACTCCCAGAACAGCTTTATAGCTCCAACCTTGGATGAGGTCTTTGCTCTCAGTGCTAAATAATTCAATAGTACAGAGTAACTGTCTGAATCGCTCTTTCTTTCTGCCTTGAAAAGACATCAGCAAACTCTCTACCTGAACCGGTTCTCTGGGAGGATCTGCAGTGTGTCGGGCTGATCAATTTTGCATGGTTCTTTTCCGAGAGCAGCACTTTGCTTAGCCATTTAATCTGAAGCGGCTCAGGCAGCGAGGTGCGGGGTGCAGAGCTTCTTAGAGGCAGAGAAGTCAAACGAGGACAGAGGAGCAGAAGAATAGGCAACAAGGTCATACAAAGTTGTCTGAACCATGAATAATTACAAAGGAGAAGTGTGGCGCTTTGTCACAGGGCTTTGACGTGAATAGTTGTCTGTTGGGTATGACTAATGATGCCGTGGATAGAATATCCTCTTTTTTTTCCTAAAATCTTCCTCTTTTTGTTGCAGGATATGCCTTCCTGCTGTTCCAGGAGGAGACTTCTGTTCAGGCCCTGATTGATGCCTGCATCGAGGAGGACGGAAAGCTCTACCTGTGTGTGTCCAGTCCCACCATCAAAGACAAACCGGTGGGCAGCAGTTTTTCTCTATAACACCTTTTTCCACAGTTAACCCCTGTGAATATTGGGTGACTCTTAAACACAGGGATGCAGTTTATAAATGTCATGTCAGATGAGGAGTGTGGTTGAAGGGGGGAATGAGTATCTGACAAGAGGACATCAGAAGCATGCTGTAGAGGCCACATTGCAATGTTTACAACATGATGACAGACAAACGAACATAGACCCTCACTGTGTTGACAGTGTTTGTATTCGTATTAATGCTACATGTAAACAGACAGATTTGCAGACTTCTGCACTGCTCTCATCTTAGGAGCGATTCTCCTACTTCAGCCTCAGATGTTTGGATTCATTTTGTTACCTGTCACTCTTGTGCGTTTGCACATTTCCTACTGTATAAACCACGTCACTTTCAGGCTGTGCACTTTTCAAAACATGTTCTGCGTGTTTGCGTTCACATGTTTCTGATTACACCTCTTATTTAAAGGGATATTCTGGCTTAAATTAATTTAGGGTCAAACACACTGTAACACCGAGTTAGACAACCCCTCAAGAGATGAGTGTTGCAGACTGTTTGCTTCTCTAGTTATACCAACTTTAGTAACGACCGCACGATAGCAATACACAGCAGTCCGAGGAGCCACACACAAACCTCAACCAAAACGCCACTCTATAGCCACAAATAATGCTCAGAACAGCACCTAACTTCATCAACAGTACATATCGGGTCCCAGCCATAGTACTAGCCACCAAACATCTTTTTAGCTTTGGCTGATTTCTTTAGCAAAGGGACTAAACACAACTCACCTACTCTCCTCCAGCGTATGTAGCGAGACCATTACGGACTGCAGCGGGGTGACGCAGTTCAAGGAAGAACATTTATGATCATTTCTTTATGGAAATGCAATTAGACTAAGACGCTAAGGCAGAAAAACGATCACGTCTGCAGTGCAAAATGATTAATATGGTGATTATTACTTCAAGGAAATGATAAAGAAATGAGTGCTAACATTGTTTTACTTTGAGAGGAAGCCTTATGTTTCTCCAAATTAGCATTTGAAACATTTAAAGGTCCTGATCCATTACAATGTGAAAAGATGAAACTCCTAAAGTCTTCTTCAGGACTTAAAAACTGATGAAAGCATTGAGTGGGACCTCGTATCTTCATTTTCATCGAAGTCCTACAGTCCTGAATGCCTAGAGTAGAGTATCTCTGCATGAATGGTGGCTAAAAAAAACTCTTTATTTATCCGAAACTGGCATTCATGAAAAACCTCTTTTCAGTTCTTGAGCTCTGACTGAAAAGCTTCTTTTTGGCAGAGTTAGGAATGGCTTGTGTTACTTGTTACTTTTGTATTGTGATCAAAGCTCTTTATAAATGGAGCAGGACTAAGTTTCAGTAAAAATTCATAAGAAATGAAACCTGCACCCGTCTTTGTTTACAAAGAGGTCATCGGTGGAGTGGTAAGCACACATAGCTATGAAACAGACCTTTTCAGCCTCTGGGTTAGGGTTCATTGTCCAGCATTGTTCTGATGGGTGGCAGAGCCTGATGTCAGGCTGTGATGATGGGTCAAAGTAACTGGTCAGAGAAGCAGGAAAACCCACCCCTTTTTATGCTCTCATCTGCGTGTCTCTTTGTTAATGAAACATGATGAGGTTTAGTGCTAATATCCAACAATGTAACCTCATATGAACAGCATAATGGGTCTCCTTTAAAATTAAATGTTTTGCACCTGCCTGAGATGAACTGCTCTGTTTGTTCTGAGAAACAGTTTGGCTAGTTGGAAAAAAGTGTGCGTATACTGGCATCAGAAAGCTTCCTAAGTGAGTTAAGAAAGTCCTCTTCTGTTTAAGCTTCATGAAAATAATTATACAGGAAGTGCACCACACATTTCCCTCTAACTGACCATCTTCTGTCTCTCTCATGCAGGTCCAGATCCGTCCCTGGAACCTGAGCGACAGTGACTTTGTCATGGACGGCTCCCAGCCTCTGGACCCCCGCAAAACCATCTTTGTAGGGGGGGTGCCCCGGCCCCTGCGTGCAGGTAGCTTACTTATATGAGTGGAATAACTTACTCGCCATCCCCCCTAAAGCCTCTAAATTGGCTTTACAGTGCTGGCTGGCATAAAGTGCTGAGGCTGGAGGCTATAATGAAAGTTCTCCCTGTGAGAAAGCAATCCTCTACTTGGGTTTCCAGGACACGGGCCAAGCGGTCGTCATGTTAAGAATTCATGCTGTAATGGAAGGCTCACTCCTTCTGTTCTTGGGATAAACATCGCCTGCTCGTCTGCAATGTGACACCGACTAATTATACCAGCAGTATGAGACTGCAGCTCTGATGAAGAGTGGAGGAGGGGAGGTTTTAGATCCGGTAATAACAGAGTCAATTACTAAACTCCAAGCGAAACATTCACTTTACAAAGTGAGACTAAGGGCTGTAAATTCTGCACTAAAATGAATTCAACTCAGAAAAAGGTATTCTTTATTTGCAGTGCAGTCATGATTATGGTATTGTTAATAATTAATGATAAATGATTTTATAATGCTTACAGTTCAAATAGTATCCTACTGAAGACAGTAGGTGGAAGAAACCATGTATAACCTCCAGAAAATAGTTCAGTTTCACATGATGAAAATGTCAATCACAGATTATTGCCCAGTCCTCTAATAATCCAGCTGTGTTAATACTTGATGGTGATTGGTCAAAACACTTGAATAGTAGTTATTAGTTCTGCACATTCTTTAAATCCCCATCTCTTTGAGTTGACAGCATGGGAAAAATAAACTTCTGATGTTATCAACCATAGACTGTGTATAGAATGGACAGCATCTGCCTCCTCGCTGGGTGAGAACAGCACCCTCTGGTGACAGGCTGCAGTATAGGTCATAAATCCCGCCTCCTCCAGCAAAACTTATGGAGTTGTGGACAAACTTGACATGTAGTTATTGTTAGACTGGTTTGTGCTCAGGTCCTCTTTTTTCTGTGCAGCTCTGTTTTGATTGTGTAGCTCACCCGTGGAATACGCTGTTTGAGCCAAGCGTCATCACAGCATCTCTCTGCGACTCTCTCACCGAATGCGTACAATGCAACTCCACAAGAAGTGGAGTGCACGCGACGCTACTGCGCAATGTTGGTTTCAGGAAGAGGAGAAAAATGGCGGAAATACAGAGAGCTTTTCGGCTTTAAATCCGTATGCTGGCAGGAGGCGGAACCACAATGTCCATAGTTTATACAGTCTATGGGGACAACCTGGAGACATTTTTAATATTACTCTTTGTTTAGGATGTGTCTAGAAACTGAAGTATTTGCATACTTGGTGTCATTTTCCAAAATTTAAAAGATTTTGCGTTTAAACATTTATTCATGTAAGAATGAAACAATCAGATAAAAACACAGTTTTTCTGATGCTTTTCAGCTGAGCTCTGAGGCTGCTTGCTGATCTTCTGCCATTTCTTTTCTTAAAGCTGCTGTGAGGAGTTTTTTAAGTTATTGAAATAGACTGGATTTCATTTAGGTGCTTGTACATTTGAATAAAAAGAAAGTACAAAACAACAAGATCTGTTCAGTAAGAGTGACTTTACTTGAAACTTATAGAAAATAAGTTTATTTTATCATAGTTATCATCTGAATGAAATGAGAGCTGTCTTGATTGTGTAAATACATCCAAAACTTGGGATTGTTATCAACATGTTTCTTTTTCATTATCTCTCCTCTGTAGTGGAGCTGGCTATGATCATGGACCGGCTGTATGGTGGTGTCTGCTACGCCGGCATAGACACCGACCCAGAGCTGAAATACCCGAAAGGAGCCGGCCGCGTGGCTTTCTCCAACCAGCAGAGCTACATCGCCGCCATCAGCGCTCGCTTCGTCCAGCTGCAGCACAATGACATCGACAAAAGGGTGAGTGAGTTTGAACACTTCATTCACAATCTCCTTCCTCTTGGTCTCCACCACAGCTGAGGTTTTCACAGTCATTCCTCTGGCACGCTGCGGAGCTGAACTCTGCCTGAGCCCTCTCACATCCATCACAGCTCTCATTATAGCTCAGCCTACAATAACGGAAGAACAGGCCCGGCTGTGCAATCACTCCGGTCTTTGGCTGCCGGAGCCCTGACAGATGTTTCAAGTTGCAGACACACAGGGTTGGTTTAATTATAGCACTTCCCTATACGTGTGTATCCACTCTGGCTGTGCTGCAGCCTGCTTTTTTTAGACATGTCGGCCAATTGCAGTAGGGCAGATCGTGACCGAGGGAGACTGGGTGTCAGCCAGGGAGCTGAGCCTCTGCAGGGTGTGGCAGTGCGCCCCACCTCTTCATCATCTATCTTCAGAGGTGGGGGGGGTTATTTTGTCTGGATTACAAACAGTGTACAAAACAAGGCAGAGGGCAACAGTTTTAGAAAATGTTAGAATAAAAGGCATCCTCGTCAAATTTCTGTGGCGTAGACCAACAGTCTTCAAGAGTATAGATGTAATTAGTCTTTTTTAAGAGTCTAAATCTGCTGCAGAAAGTAGGTCACACAGAAGGATAACTTTGGGTGACGATAGATGCCTGTTTTCTCCTCACTTTCCTATAAACATTCACACTCATGTTGACAGGCTGCATAAAAAAAATCATCATCCTGGTCAGCTTCATGTCCGGTGAGACAGTATTTAACGCCACGACTTTGTCTTGTTGATTTTGTGCTTCAGTTGTTGCAGAGTTAAACAAAGAGGGGACAGTCCTCCTACAGTTGAGGGACTCAACAACCTTTCATTTTGTGGCCACACTATAACTAGGCTAGCATCCACCCCCCTGCATCTCCATGGCGACTGAGCTCTCATTTCGTGTCTCCCTGCTTAGTGGTCAAAGTCATTGCACAGGATACCTGCCTCAGTTTGTCCAATTTTACCGATGAAGGCAGCTCAGCATTGAAACACTGAGGCAGCAAACACACCTGTATCTCTGTTCCTGTTATTATTTTAGTGCATTGAAAATTTGTTTTGCTGAACTGAGCACTTTAATTATCCTTTAGAGAATCACAGTATTTTTCAAAAAAAAAATTTTCATTTTTTACATTTTTTTATTTAGTGGTGCTAAACTGAACATGACAGGTGAAGGACAACAAGAAACAGAATGGCAGAGACAAGACAAGACAGGCACAAGCTTGGATAACTGTTTACCTTTTTATGTGGGTGTGTGGGTATGCCTGTATATGAGTGCTTGTTTTGGGTAGTTATATAAAACGGATAACATTATAATAATACTAACTAATAAAAGTAAAAAGAATAATGCAACGAAACAAGGGGACAAAGCAAAAAATAAATACAAATTTTTCAAATTTCCCTACTTTCTTCCACTTTTTTCCTTCCCCCTCCTCCTTTATCATATTGTTTCTAATGCCTCTGTTTTTTCACTGTTAACATTAATTATGCCGAAAAAAACCTACACAAGTTAACTTAAGGTACATGTTAGTCAAACCATGTTGATTTTATTCTCACATTTTTAAGGCACATACCTTTAGCTCCTGTTTTAGAGCCCCACAATGAAAGGATGATCTGACCCACCTGTCATATATCAGCAGAAACATTCATTTAGAGCAGAAGCTGATCATGCATCTCAATAGCTGTCCTCATGGTCTCTTGATAGGAGGCTAATTATCTTTAGTATCTTATATCATTGAATGATTTTGAGAAGTCTACTTAAAGAGCGATATGAGGCTTTAATACTGAAGCAAAGTGAGTATTTCTACATTAAATAAGAAATATGAGTTCTCATAACCGTTAATCGTATATTTTATGAAATAATAATGGCAAAAAAATGTCTCAGCAGTGGAGAAAAGTCTAAAATAACTATCTGCTGCTCCCTGCGCAGTCTCTGTTTAGGAATTTATAGTGCCCCTTTTTTTGGCTGGATAGAGACAGTGTATTTCTTTGCATTGTTAATGACATTATGAGATTGCATAATGGTTTAGAGCAGCGGTGCCCAACCTTTTTCCTTGAGGCTTACTCTTCTTTTATCCTGCAGCCCTCACAGAAAAAAGCCATCCATGCTGTCAAAAAAAACAAAACATGAATTTTAATGTCCTTACTGAAAGAGGTGAGGCTATAATGTACTACATACACAGTTTCATCCACAGGAAGAACCGTTCAAGCTATCTAGAAAATGTCTCAAAATGACGAGCATTGAACCAATACTGGAGAATTTTAATTCTCATGTCATAGTTGCTAATCTTGCTTTTATTTTTAACTGCAAGTGTTAGTCTAAAGACGCGGAAAAATTTGCAAGATATCGCTGTGCTGCCCAGGATTTCTGATCTGCTGTCAGCCATCTCGATTTTAAGAAATAATAATAATAATTTATTTTATTTGTACAGTGCTTTTTACCCTCACATACATCAAATCCTGTACCCTCACAGTATGTTCCGGGTCAAAATTGCCCCTTCAAAGTTCTCTTGAGTAGTTAGGTCATTTTGACCTCTGTCTAGGTGTGTCTGTGTGACTGTATGTCTGTGTGTGTGCGTGCGTGTGTGTGTGTGTGTTTCTGTCAAGATAATGATAGTTTCATAATGATTTGAATATATCTTTTTGAACAACAAACCTTATATTGAACACTGTTGTTACTGTTTGTCACTTGTCCCACACTGCTAGATCTAAAATCCATCTAAATATAGATACGGGTCAAATTTGACTCGTAACAGCCTTAGAGGGGAAAAATTTGTAGCACATAAACAAAAATGCACATGAATATTTTTAAATTAATTTCATGTATTTTGAGCAACTTCAGGAAAAGTCATCAAGTTTCAGGCTTAAAAGATGATGTTTAGGGTATTTTTACTGCTGTTAAAAGTCAAAACGGGTCAAATTTTGACCTGAACAATACGTGAGGGTTAAAAACACTCAAAGACGCTTTACCTAGAATGTATAACCCAAGATAATAAAACAGTAAAATAAAACAGTTAAATATTAAAAGAAATATCATGAACAAAGGCTGGCAGTGTATGTATGCGGTGACTAACTACAGCCATTAGACGCATGCATTAAGTAGAACTCGGCTTTTGATCAGCTGTCTGTCATGACCACTAATGTTGAAAGTGTTAACAATGTTTCGGCCACTTTGATTCAGTCTGTAACACAGCCTGTCTGCTAAATGAGATGAACTGAACCTGACCTCTTGTCCTCTGTCCTCAGGTGGAGGTGAAGCCGTACGTCCTGGATGACCAGATGTGCGATGAGTGTCAGGGGGCTCGGTGCGGGGGGAAGTTCGCCCCCTTCTTCTGTGCCAATGTCACCTGCCTGCAGTACTACTGCGAGTACTGCTGGGCCAGCATCCACTCACGAGCCGGCCGAGAGTTTCACAAGCCGCTGGTGAAGGAGGGAGGAGACCGCCCTCGACATGTGTCCTTCCGCTGGAGCTGAGAGGGGGTCACGAGTCCAGCCCTGCACCGGTGAACCCACACCCGATCCCCCTAAAGAAAATACCTCCTGCACCCCTCCTACCCTACAGGCTGGGTCAGCGCTGTAACACCCCCACAGCCCCACCTACTCCACCTGTCTGTCAAACACCTGATGAAAAAATAACCCGGTCTCATACACAGGACAGTCCTCATCCCCCCCACCCACTCTGAACTCAGTGTGTCCCCTGATGAAGCACTGCGGGGACACTAACATCAATCAGCGCTAAATTTGCACTTTGGCACAAAATCTAACAAAGTACACACACTCTCTCACACACACCCACACACCCAGTATGCTCTGTATGACACCTGTCTGCTGTTAACTGGGTGCTGTGGTATGTCCTGTTGGACCCCTCCTTACTGAGACAGAGGTGGGACCATTTAAATATTTAAAAAAATATATAAATATATTTTTTGTTTTCTACTTATCTATTCATATATAGATAATTTAAATTTTATGTAAAAAGGAGCATGCACTTATTTTGAAAAGCTGTAGTTCTGATGCCCCTAGTAAAGAATACAACCAAAGGCAAATAAAATGAACACAAACAGAAAAGATAATAGGAGGCAGAAGATGTAGCAACAACTATCCAGTAGTGTGAGTACAAATAACAACGTGGCTATATTCACTTTCAATTTTGACTCTGAAAATATTAATACCTCATACGCGGGTTAGTTTGCTTTTGGTTTCTAGGTCTTTATTTTTATAACAACATTATTTTTTAGTGTTATGTAAATGTAATGCTGCAATAGCTTTGCTGCTAAATCCATGGTATAAACAGATACCATACGTACTTTCTTCAGGCTGGGTGTAGAATAATCAACAACAGAGATCTACGGGAGCACCTGGCTCCACAAGCTATCAATAGGGGAGGGGGCGCCCCCAGATGACGATGGCTACCATTGTGTGGGGGTGGGTGGGATGGGATTGGGGGGGTTGGGGTGGGTTGACCCTAACTGCATGTTTATTTCAATCAGGTTGCTGCATGCAAAGACTTTTCAGTATCATGTCTACTATTTGACTCTGCCCATGTTTGCACAACAAGAACGTTTGACTCGCACGAAACTGGACAGAAACACAAAAACGACTGGTCAGAGGAATCATGGCGGAGCCCGCCTCAGGCGACAGGGGAGAAAACAACCTTAATAATCACAAATATAATGTAGGATTACCATTCAAACTGTCTCTGATAGGTGAAGTACTTTTTTGCAGTGATTGTTGATATAATTGTGCAATTTTTTATACCGTATGTAGTTAGGTGTGTATGCCTAGAACTGTGATTCGCTTTAACTGTCGTTAATGTCCGACATAGAAGTCCTGTGAAACTTCATAACCAGTGTATGCACACGTATATATGTTCTCTTGTAAACACATACTTGCACCAGAATACACAGAAGCCTCTGGACACACACACAAACACACACACACACAGACACACACATATATAAGGACGGATGGACGGCTGTCTTTCTTACGCACATACAGAAGACAAAACAATGTGAGCTTAACTGACGATTGAGGTCTTTTTCTGTTTGTTTATTCGTTAACAGAAGCGCACGTTTACGTCCCAGAATGCAACCAAAGAGCTCACACATTTGATTTGTAACAGACAACCTCCAACAGTGGAGGAAGAGGAGGAGGAGGAAGAAGGAGGAGGAGGAGGAGGAAGAGAGGAAGCTGCAACGCTCCTCCAGCCTCCCGCAGAGTTAGGGAGGTAAAGGGGGGCTAGACGAAAACATTGAAGCTACTGGGGTTTGAGGTTGAGCTCTGCACATGCTCTAACTACACAGCTGGAGATGGGTGTGCTGGGGTGGGTGGGTGGGTGGGTGGGAGTTTCGGGGTGGGAATGGGGGACAAATAACAACACCAGAAGATGCAGAAGTGCAAGCTGGGGTTACCATATTTATCCAGATGTTTTTTTTTTTTTCCTGCAAAGCTTGAAGTAATGGACCTGCTAAAAGAGGTGGACATTTATTTTTTAGGTTTATGAAAGGGTTACGTAACTCAAACAGGATTTTGGGGAGGGGGGGGAAGTGATGAGAGGATTGGCTGCTGAAAAGGAATTTAATTTTTTTGTTTTGTTTTGGGGGTGGGGTGGGGGGGTGAGTTAACACTGGTTTTATCAGTCTTGGGGACAATCTGAGCGGGATCCTGCAACATTGCAAGTTCATGTGTGGCCTCCCCTTTCTTTGTACGTAAAGTGATCATCCCACGTTGGCGCCTCTCTGTCCTCCCCTCTCTTACTTAGTCGAAAACTGTTATGTGCTTTCAGAATTGGTGTTTCTGTTGTCCAAGAAAAAAAAACACAAAAAAAAACAAATCGAGACATAAGATACTTTTTTTACTGATAGAAAAAAAAGAGGCTAACCATGAGTAATAATATGTATCCCTCTGAAAGTGAATTCTGGGTGTTTTTGTGACATTTCCTCCCCCACCCAGACAGGTTTTCTATGTTTTTTCCTTCTCTAAGATCGATATTTGTTATGCACTACTCTTTGTATCTGAACAGTTTTCGACGGTCAGCAGTTGTTTTTGTTAAAAGACAAAAAAAAAAAGACGATAAAAGCGTGCTTTCTGACTGACAAGATCTTTTGCAATACCTCAATTTTGAAATATACCAGGAGAGAAACTGATATTTTCTAAGTAAGTTTATTCAGATGAAAAAATATATATTAATTTAATTCTTCAAAAGAAATGATTTAACAGATGGTTGATTTTTTTATTTTTATCATGGTTATTTGCTTTTATTTTAAGAATTTATTTTTTGAAAAAGACAACAACTGAAGGAGCTTTATATCTAATATAATGACGTAGTTAGTGAGAGTCTACTTTATCACAGGGGAGGCTGGGCGAGGGTCCCACTGGTCAAATTGGTCATAACACAAGAGAAGAGCTCATTAGGAAATAACTATCAGGTGCTCGGAGAGAAAACTGAACATATTTCCCATGTCTTTGTATATTTATAATCAATCATTTACTATGCTGACCAGAGTTGTGAAAGAGATCTTCTGTTCATTATTTTTTTAAGAGAAGTTTTTTATGTTTCCTAAAAGTTTTGTGCTCCCTTTTGTTTTATAAAGAAGCAACAACGTGACCCTGGAGCTAAGAGGAGACTTGTGAGAGCCGCAGACCGGCGGGAGTCAGAGAGGCGAGAATGTTCTTTTTAACACGAAACAGACACAACAAGTGTTTTCACCTGTAACTTGATCAGAAGCCCCCAAGGTGCATCAATTGACTGGTGGCCTTCTACACACGCAAAACTTGAATTAGTCCCATTTTTTAAGGCTCAGAACCTTGATTCTTTGTTGTAATGTGCAATACTGTTTGTACTGTTTGTAGAAAAGAAGAAAACAAGAAAAAGAGGCATAAATCTTTATTGCAGAATTATTTTCATTGCAAGCATTGTGATTCACTAAAATCATTTTCTACTGTGTATTTACCTACTCTACCTGCTAGTACCTTCCAGTAGTAATGTAGCCTTTGTACTGAGAAAATTTTCATTATTTTTAGAAAGTTTTGCTAAAAAAGAAAAGAATTTAAACATATTTACATATTTTCATTTTTATTTCGTATTTTTTTCTTTACAGGCTTTTTTTTTCTCAACCATTAATAGTTATTTCTGGGGGAGACTTTCATATCTGGTCAATGTCATTAATATTATTTTGTATTTTTACTTGGAATAAATTAATTTTATGATGCTAATTCTTTTAAAGTTTATTTTCTTGGTTTGTTCACTTTTTCATTTTTTTGAAGCTGAAAAAAAAAAAAAGTTTGTTATATTGTTACTAAAGTGTCTCGATTCTTGAACCGCTAAGCTTTATGTGTTAACTCGCTGATGTTGCTTACATTAGTGTGAAAAAAAGAAAAAAAAGAACTACTCACACAGCAGATTGGTGGTTGGTGATGTTTAAGTGATTCGCAATGTAAACAAATGAATGGGCAATAAAATAAAAAATTGCAGAATGGAGCATACATGCTGTATGTTGTGTAATTGTGGCTTTCCAATCCCTCTGACACTAACATTTCTATAACCACTAACCTAACAGTGACTACAAACATTAAACTTAGAGCCACTCTGAACCCCTGCAGAGTTCACTAATGTTTTTATGTCTTTATTTACATGTAGAACTGCACCGCATCATGAAAAAGCTGCTAAATTTTAAAGGTTTTAAGTTTGGCTCTGGACTTTAGTGTCCAAGCTCTTAACAAATACCCTGATGTTCTGTCTTTTGTGAGCAACGTTGTATTTTTTGATAGTTGTTGAATCAGCCAAAAGTTAAATCAGAAAAAATCAACTACCCACATAAGAGCTAAAGCTACAACACACTTAGTCCAGCTCAGCATCAGCACCAGCTAAAAAAAAAAAAGAGTCCAGGCCCCCAAACTGTGACTCATAATTATTCCTGTGAGGATATAGATAAAATTATGAGTTATAGTGGGGCAAAAAGAGTTAAAATTTGGCGGGGAAAAAGCTAAAAGGTTTAGCACTAAGCTAAGCTAGCATCAAATTTCTCAAACAAGCTTGGGAGGTGTCCATCTTTTATCTTTAACTCACACTCTCTGAAAATTAGTTCACTAATTTTGTGCAAATATAAAACGGAAAATTTTGAGTACTACAGAGCTTGGACATGCTAGTGTCCACATTATCACAGCTGCTGGTCCCCAGCTTCGAGTCTACGTGCTAAGCAGAGGTCACTGATGCATTTTGTTTTTAATACCACACTAAAAGATTTACAACACTCATGCTACAGTAGAGCTCTATTGTCTTTGCTCGTTTGACTGCCTAGCCAAAAAAGGAGTAGACCTATGGCAGATAATCCCGCCTATTTTAGAGCTACACCTAAAGAAAGACGCCATTCTGCTACATCTGTAAATTCACCATGGGAAGTGTTAGCTTGCATGCCTGAAGATTAATGTGGCTCATAACCCTTAAATTCATCCAGTTTATTGATAAAAAAAAATCAGAGAAATCTGTCGATTGTGAGCTCTGTGTGCTGAAAGGAAATAAAACAGCTCAGCCACAAGTTAGCAGTAATTATTCAAGGCTAACAGTGATGGCACAGTTTGAGCAGCTAACAGGAACTTAAGCTCTACATGGTGATTGTATTCCAGGTTTTTAGTGGTAGGAGCACAGGGAACACACACACATTTTAGTTCTCCTCAAAACTGTGGGGCCTCTTGGCAGATATTAAAATAAAAAAAAACAAATTAAAAAATTGATAAATCACAGGTTACCACAACATAAATGCCATTTAACCACAGACTGTAGGGGAGAGTGGGGTAAGATGAGCCATTTTTCACATTTAGGATCACTACATCAAGGCAATCATAGTTTTGTCTCTAACTAGTGTATCTGCATATATTTCAAGATGTTGTTCATCCCTGCAAACCAACAGAATGAGTGAAAACATAACTGTCTTGATAATATAGCATGAGAAAAAATAGTGGTCTCCTATGACCATAGAAGCGGAGTAAGTTGAGCCGTATCCCTACTACCCCCGAGTTGGCAGATACTGTCCCCATGGATATGGTTCAATTTACATTCTTATTTATAATTTTAATTTCAGCTGTTTTATTCTGAATATAATAAAAGAACACATTAAACATTCAAACCCAAAGAAGCCTCCTTTTCCTCCATATGAAACTGTATTGAAGGGTGGACCTGGGATACCAGATTTGAGGTTTACGTTTGTCTCCTCAGTATCATTTCTCTCAGATGAACACACGCACCATCTACTGGCTGTCACTGTAAACATGCAAGTAAAGAAATAAAAACACAGAGATGTAGTTCAAAGGTCTGTAGAATTTATTACAACTCCACAATCATAAACAAAAAGCAGCAGTTACAGAAATATGTACAGGTTTGTGTTTTTTTTTTTTCGTGTTAAAATACTTGTGGCATCGTTGGGGTACCAGACTGATCTTGGTACCCGTGTTCAGTCTCTGTAACGTTGCTTCAAGTGCTCGTTTTGACACCACATGAGGAGGAAGAGCTGGACACACTCATTCATTTCTCAGACACACACACACCTGTCATGTGGACAGACTCTCTTGGAGCAAATGAAAACGTCAGCGCCCCCTGGAGGATGAGATTCTTCTCCCTGTAGCACAAACAGCTCATGTCTGCTGTAAAAGGCCTGTGACGCCTTTCTTCTTCTTTACAGCGAATCACCACTTTGACGCATTTCCCTTTTATCATACAAAAACATGTTTGTATTAGTCAGCTGGAGAGCCGCTGACAGGCGTGGTTTGGTGCTGCAGTGCTTTAGGAACATGAGACAAGGGGAATGAGAGGGTTATGGTGTCTGGAGCAGCTTAACATTGTATATCCTGGTGATGCATCATGGGGAAGAAAAAGCAGCAGGCCGTAAAAGAAACCTGGTGCTGAACTGAGAACAGATAACTGTAATCATGATGCAACATAACAGCTAATAAACGCAGGGTGACGTAAACTAACGCTGGAGACGTTTGGTGGAGAAAGCACGTTGTACCACCGTTCGATTCTCAGAGGGGCTGTTTGAAAGACTCTGTTGTGTTTATTCTTAATGCTTCAATAATCTGAAAGCTTCAAACAGATTGAGATTCAGTGTTTGCCGTGTTTTAGTTATTGCGTGGGGACGTGTACTTGAACGGTCTCAGGTCCACCTACAAAATCATTCCAGATAAATGAGGTTAGCTGAAAGTCTTCTGCAGTAGTCGGGTCTCTCCAGGCTCTGACCAGGTCCAGCTCGGTCAGCATATAGAGCTGTGTGGGTGTAGACAGGGTTCGTAGGTGTTCGTAGGCATTTGCAGTGCTAGTGCAGGGAGTGCATGAAGGTGTCCAGGTTGTACTCTGT
The DNA here is from genome assembly GCA_962446985.1 of Xyrichtys novacula. Classification (NCBI taxonomy): domain Eukaryota; kingdom Metazoa; phylum Chordata; class Actinopteri; order Labriformes; family Labridae; genus Xyrichtys; species Xyrichtys novacula. The sequence goes on along the minus strand of OY660874.1, from coordinate 14,593,906 downwards.
GTCGTACTGCTGCTGGTCCCATAACTCTCCCAGTCCGTCCAGCACAGACTTCATGGAGGCCTTCCCTGAGGTTGACGCCGCCTGCTCGGCTTTCTCACCCTGAAACACATTTGGACGGCAGACTAATCAGATCAGCGTGTTCTATATGTTTATCAGGACAGTGGAGCAACACAAGTTTTTAGAGTTTTTAGATGCTGGTTCGAATTAAAAGACTGTAGAGACCAGTGGGGAGGTGAGTTTCTGTAAAGTGGTTCTAAGCAGTGGGTTGGTCCATACTTCACGACTCACAACAACATTATAGTATGTTGTTGTATCGTGTTTGTTGCCACTTTATTTATGGGTAATTGGGCCCCCTGCTATAAGCTTTAAATAGCTTCCTTGGGGTTATCCTTTCCACACATCCAGTCACAGGAATTTCCAGTGTGCATGTGTACATGTTTATATGTGCATGTATGTTTGTGATATATATATTGTGATGAAGTGTGTGTGAATAAACTAAATACAACAGCATAGACAGCATTCAACACAACTGAAACCCTTTCACAAAAACACACAGTCTTACAGAGTACCTGTATGATTTATCTTGAAGTTTTCTCCATCTAAAATCAGGATTATTTAACTAAATTAGAGATATAGAATATTTCTGAGACAGTATTGGTACGTCATTCTTCAAAACAGTTTCTAAGAACTTGCTTTTTATTTGGTTTCCTTATGACTGGAAAAATACTGTCATCATAAGCAGCTCTAATTCGCAGGAAATAAAACCTTAAGGAGATCATTTTGAGAGACAGTCTGTGTAAAATAACGATTTAAAGACAAACCGATAAATAGCAGAACTAGAGAAAAAGAGTTACGGTTCTTGATTTTTCCAAAGGCCATATTTCTTGTAATGTATTTTAGACATGTAGCACTTTGTTATGTGGTAAATGTGCACTGATGATGTAGTGATGTACTAAATCATTAAAATTATGTTTGCTTCCTTTTTGGAGTACTGGAAAAAAGGACTAAAAATGCTGACTGAGGCTTTAAAAGCTGGACTAATTTCTTTGATGCATGATGAGGCTGCAAAAGTTTAAGTGTAAAAACATTGATCTGAATATGCTTTTAATGTGAATTTAAGCTAAACTTAAATGTGCTTTTTATCTTTTAGATGTATTAAAAAGGAGCCAAGTTACATCATCATTGGTGACAGTCAAATCTGGTGTCAGCCCCATGTTTTGAGTTTGTTTGTTTTTATTTATATTTTTCTTTGTATGACTGTATGTCTTGTTTCCGTTATGGTTAAAAAAAATGAAAATAAAATTAAGTTAAAAAAATCTGGTGTCAGAAGGTTTGTTTTTAGTTATATATTTTCCGTATGACTGTATGTTTTGTTTCTGTTATGGTTAAAAAATGCAAATAAAATTTAAATTACAAAAAAAAAATTCTGGTATCGGCAGAATTGTTTGTCGTTTTAGGTCTCATGTTTCTAATTTTATCTTCATTAGTCTGTTTCAATATCTTTATATTTTTAAGACAGGAGATGTGATCGACTTTAATTTCCATTGATGATGATCTAAAGTGATTATCTTTATTCTGTTTTCCTTCTGGAAGACCTGAAGTCCCCACCGCCCCCACCCTCAGCATGGTGTCCTTAGCAGAACCGCCTGGAGGTCTCACCTTGTCCAGAGTGAACAGGTTGAGGAGCTGGTCCGTGCCCATGCTCTGCAGGCTGGAGTTTTCTTGGCTGATGACAGTGTTGGCAATGCTCATCTTGAATTTCTGCAGACCCATGATCTTTTCCTCCAGTGTCCCGCGTGTGATCAGCCTGTACACGTTCACCACCCGTTTCTGCATTGCACAAACACACAAGAAGAACCTTAACAGAATGTTCCAGACGAGCAGGGGACAGGGCCGCCCTGCTGAGTTAATTTCACTTGGTTGATTTCGCTCGGCTGATTTCAGACAAGAGCAGCAGTGTCACACAATCCAACACTGTTCAAAGGCTATATTTAATAATTCATCAGGGAAACACTGATGAACAACCCACTGTGGGAGACAGTATCACTGTAACACATCCAGAATTTCAGAATACAAATGTGTTACCGAGACATTACTGAAACACTGTGTTTGAGAAAGAGGGTTGAGGCTGCAACATTTGTTGATCTTTGATTTTCCAGACTCAGCAGTGTCCACTCAGTACCTGTCCTATCCTGTGGGCTCGGTCCATGGCCTGCAGATCCCTCATGGGGTTCCAGTCATGTTCCACAAACACCACAGTGTCTGCACCCGTCAGGTTCAAACCCAGACCCCCGACATGAGTGGTCAGCAGCAGCACATCTATGGACGGGTCATTGTTAAACCTGGAAGACACCAGAATTAACTCAAGATTAAAAATCGTAATTTCTGTTACAAAGGAGCTGCAAACAAACTTGAAAGTGAAACGATTCGATGGTTTGACTCTCTGACCTGGAGACGATGGAGTGACGCAGGCCAGCCTGCACGCTGCCATCCAGCCTCAGGTAGGTAACAGAAGGCAGTTTGGGCTTCAGCAAATCATGCTCCACAATGTCCAGCATGCTCTTCAGCTGACAGAATATAAGCACACGATGCTGGGCCACCACGGCCTCTGTGCTCCCGTCTGATCCTCCGCCACCTCCAAGACCGCAGTCCAATAGCAGCTGGAGAACAGAACAAGAACATGAACACCAACTCTTCACCACCATGTGCGTCAGAAAACAGACTGCAGAACATTTTCTCTACTTATCCCCGTGACAATTCGAACATGTGCAACAGTCTGTCTAGTCTAAAGAAAAGTAGGTCTAATATCACAGGAGTGGAGCCCTTTATCAGGACAAACAGCAAAGCAGCCGCTGTGCATGCTCAGTGTCTGTGTCACACGTCTGTAAAATGTGAACGTGCGACTGCAGCACAGATAATAACACCGATGTGGGTCAGTCAAGGAGAGGGTGTGCCGTGGAGTGTTCGCCAATACTCCCAACACCTGCGGGGCATGTGTGGTTAAACTCTCCAGAGAGACGGCAGAGGGCTGGACCGGGTGTTGTTCATGTAGAGAGGTTTGTTTTGTGAGCAGCACAACACTAGACTTCAGATCCTAAATAAGAAAGGTTTGGTCATTCTACTGATTCTTTTTGTTTTTTTCAATGTGACTCTGCAAAGATAGGAAAAGTGACCCTGACTTGTCAGTACTGAGCAGCTCTGGTAAAATCCCACGCTGTTATAGAAAACACGTGTCAGACGGAGAGGTAGAGTGATGGAGTGCGGCTATTAACCTGTTTGAGAGCAGAGAGCTTGGGCGCGTGCTGGATGTCTCGTAAACTTGAGTTCTGACCCGCCAGCTGCTCTGTGATGCGTTTGTAGACAGGATGCTGCGGGGTTAGCACCAGGCTCGGGTGGTTGCACAGCTTTCGCAGATACTGCAGCGCCTAAAACGAGTGGAGAACCGATAGATTATCAGTAACTAGAAACACAGAACGGTCATTCAACAAAACAAAACCCAGAACAAAGATAAGAAAGATAAGAATTCACACAAACACTCATCCACAACCTCAGTTTCTCCACTTGATGTCAGTTGAAGATGAACACCTGGATCAAAGATTCATGTACCTGGAAAACATGTCCCGTGGCCTTCAGTTTCGGCTTCTCCTCCTCTTCTGCTGAGGCCGTGGAGATGCTGTCCTCCACGCTGGCTTTGGCTCGAGACTTTGCAAAGTCTTCATATAACTGCACCTGAGAGCAGAGAGACCAAACAACCATGTATGCAAATATCCCACGACATCCAGCAAACTTGAATAACAACAGTAGTAGTAGTATGGTAAAATAAAACAAGATACAGAGGAATAGAGAAGAAAAACAACAAATCTTGAGTAATAAAGAAAATTAAGAAGTGGAAAGAAGTTAAAATGAAAGGGAAAAAAGGATGGAAAGGTGGAGCAGCTTCGTTTAGTGAGTAGAAGGGGAGGAAGAAGTCTGCAGGTACCTGTAGAGGACTCAAGTTGCAGTAGTAATCCTGAATGATTTTAGGAGGAAGGTCCTGGAGGACGTCCTCTTTCATCCTCCTCAAGAGGAAGGGCAGCACCTGTCGATGAAGGGCCTCCATCGCCAGGACACCTGGAGAGAGAAACCAGCATCGACTAAAGGTCAGTCTTCAAAGTAAAAAGGATGTCGGAGGAGGAGGAGGAGATCAGACGTAAAAAAGGGTCACTTTCTACCGCGGAAATAAAAGAGCACTCTCCTCCACTCTGTGATTTTTAGGTTTTTCAATCTGTGGAGTCAAAAAATGAAACGGTGTGAAAGTGGAAGCTTGAAGTTGATCTTACAAGTGTGCAGACATGATCATCAGAGAAGAAAGTGGGATCTGACAACCACAGGGTCATTCATTTTGTTAGAACTTACTCATGTGTTGAATAGATTATTTGACTATACATAACTCCTCTAAATGTATACAACACATTTACAAGAGTCATGGATAATCACATCGTTCTTTTACATCAATATTCTGGGCAGTGTATTTTGTAATATAAATATAATTGCACATATTGAAAATGTTGCATATAAAGATGAGATAAGAAAATAATTAACTTAAATGTTGAAGTTTCACTCAAAATTGGAACTAAGTTTAAAAAAGAAGTTAATTTACTAAAGTTTCGAGATTTTTTTCCTCAGTGTATTGAGCTACGCTACCAAAGGATAATAATCTAAACAGTTAAATCTTTTAAAAAACATTTTATTTGATTTCTTACAATTTTTATTTAACCTTTAACCAGGTAAGAACCCGTTGAGATCGAGATCTCATTTACAAGGGAACACAAAATTTTAATTTGATGTCTTAATTTCTTTGATGGAAATTTTTCTCTTTTTTACAAATGTTGTAATCTATTGAGATGCACAAGTATACATAAGAAAGCTGACTGGAAGATTTTCAACCACAAAGACAATGACGTTGAAAAAATGTGGACATCTTGTTGCTCCTTTTAAGATGTCAAACAAATACAAGCATTTTTGGGTTTTTTATTGTTTGTAAATATGACTCTTTATTGCTGTTTCTTTCTCTTTTGACTGAGTTTGAAAAATAAGGAGTTTCAATTTCAAGAAACTTTAATACCTGCTTCTTGTTCACGTGATGAACTTTTGGCATCACGGCTGGCCAGGATGGGTTTTCCATACCGAGCAGCAAACTGGCGTTCTGTTCCCAGGAAGCCCGGCATGAGGAAGTCAAACAATGACCAGAGCTCCAGGACATTATTCTGTGGAGGTAACGTGGGACATGTTGAGGCTCTGGCAGCTGGAAATAGACAAGATAAAGATATTCATCCCTTAATTAAATCAAAGACAACGTCTGACCTGTATGGGCGTTCCTGACAGAATGACTCTGAAGTTGGCGGCCAGCTGCTTGATGGCTTTGGAAAGTTTGGTTTTCCCATTTTTGATCACATGGCCCTCGTCGAGGATACAGTAGTTGAATTTTATATTTCTATAAAAAGGGAAGAAAATGCGTCATGAGCTGAAGGATGCTGCCAGAAACACCAGAACCTTTTTAAGTTGAGGTTAAACTTGCCTAAAAAAGTCGATGTCATTCCGTACGACATCATATGAGGCGACTACAAGATTATGTTTCTTTACTTGGTGTTGTAACCTGAAAAAAAAAAAAAAAGCAGGGGGTGGAAATGAGAAAAGCCGTTATTGTAAATTCATCATATGATCATAAAGCAGGGATTGAACAACACTTTCTTTCACTGCACTTGTTCAGCTTATAAAATCTGGAGTGCTAACAGGTTTTTCTTCTTCTCCGTACTAAAAACCCTGAGTAATCTTTACCGCATTCGCTCCGTAGGAGGCCCCGTGTAGTGCAGCGGGTTGAGGTACTCCTTAGAGCAGAACTTGCCCACTTCATCCACCCAGTGTCCAGTCAGCGTGGGAGGACAAACCACCAGAGAGGGCATAGGGCTGCAGTCTGCTGCTTTAGTCTTGGCGTACTCCTGAGCCCTGAACAGACATCAAACACACAGACCGAGGCTGAGACAAGTTTACTCACACAGCCGCTCCAACATGAAAGAGCTTTTTTTTAAAGAACAATGAGATCAAAATCAGATCAGGTCAGTGTTGATGTTGGAAGTAACCAAGCCTGCTTTGTGTTACTGTTCGACTGCTCAGCATGTGGCGCGCTCACTGTTGTCGAAAATGAATTGACATTTATTCTCATATTTTACATAATAAGCTTGGCATTCTGAGGAAAATCCCCCTTTTTATTTGGCTTTAACCAAAACGGACTCATTTTTTTATTGGTGGTACCACTTAAATGAGAAATATCTGTTCAAAAAAGAATATTTTATCTAAATACAAACAATATAAAACACATTATACATGTCTTATTCCAAAACAGCTGGGACACTTAGTAAAAAGGTTGATAAATATTGAAGTTTGACTAAAAATGGAAAGAAATATGTCAAATATGAAAAGTTAACTTTTTTGGTGTAAATGAATGCAGTACATAAAAGTAAAGTAATATGTTCAAAAGTTAGACAATATTTTTCTCACTTCTGGTGAATTATAAAAACTTCCCTGTAACTGAATTTGCATGTATCCAATATAAATTAAAAAACAGGGTATGGTGTAGCAGAAGGGGGACAAAGCTGTGATCAAGAGGAGACGACGCTTAACGTTAAGTGAGTATCTCTGAATTGAAGACTGGGATGAGTTCACCGATCCGTGGGAGACTGTGTGACCGCACTTTAAGACTTTCAGAATAACTTCCCTCAGTGTGAAACCACAAAGCCTTTGGGGAAAAACTATAGCACTGAATGGCCATGATCATCAGATATTATGCTGTCTGCGTGTACTGAAGTGTTCAATACTCAGCTGTGCTCAGATTTCATCAAATTAATTGTAAATGCTGTTTTAATTTTATTCTTCTACATCGATAGAATAAAATCAATCAAAAGACCTTTTGAACCTGATGAATTTAGGAATGAAAAGCAACATGGTAACACCAAACTGTAAATTTGTAACATTTTAAAGATTACCAGATCATATCCTAAAATGAAGTTAACCCCTTACAGATTTTGCTCAATGGAAACCTCAAATCTTTGTAACAGCAAACACATGAAGGTGCTTTGCATGAAAATATGTGTGAAGGTGAAAAATCTGAGTAAAAAGCGAAAACTGTTAGAATTAGGATCAACACCTTTGTGATCTCTGTGACCTGGGGTGAGTCAGTGAGCTGTTGCTGCTGCTAAACTGAGAGTCAAAGCAATAATAACAGTGAGAGTGTTGTTTGGACCGGGTACCTGAGGTAGTGATCTCCTGCCAGGATGCAGATGGACTGCAGCGTCTTGCCGAGGCCCATGTCGTCACACAGAATCCCGTGCAGCTTGTATTTGTTCAGGAAGGACAGCCAGTTCACGCCGTCCTGCAGGACAACACATGGAAACATAATGGAAAAGACATATAGATAGTCTGCTCGCTGAAAGGGAAAGACAAGCTGCTCCTCCACGCACAGCGATTGTTGAATTGTGCTCCTCTTACAATGGGTTTCTGCTTTTATACGTCAACAATGGATGGCTTGCTCAGTGCAGACACACAAAACCCATCTATGTTTGACTTCTTTATATTCACTCTGACAAGAAACCCATTTACTTTCTGTCCCTGTTTGTTTTCTGAAAACTACAAGTCAGACTTGTCAAAGCTTATGTCTTTCAAATGTTCGAAATCCAAGCTCAGTATCCAACGTTCTTGAGAAGTGGACCCTGAAAATGTACACCCACCTGCTGGTACTTTCTTAGTTCAGCCTTGATGGGCACAGGGATCTTGTAGTTCTCCAGTTTTCTGCCATCCAGCAGCTGCTCCAGAAAGTGGCGTTCTCTGGCTTTTTGGCGGATCAGGTCTGCGGACATGGCTGGAGGGTCGGGAATACCTGCCTGGAGGACAAAAATAAGAACATTTACCTTTAAAATTAGTGCTTTACCAGTATGTGATCCATTTGTTTTAATGCTGCATGTCCAACTGCGTTTCAGCATCTTGGCTGTGTGCTCGTACCTCTAGAGGCAGCAGGCGGATGAGAGTGGCAAAGCACTGCGTGGCCATGAAACGGATGCTGTCACTGGGGTCACTCATTCGGCCCAGCACTGGTACAACGAGCAGCACGATGTAGGGCACGATGTCCACATCCAGCTGCTCCATGACACCTGGAGAGATGTTAGTCAAGGACAAACTGTGCAGAAATAACTACACCATCTATGATCTTACCCTACAAGTGGTTTTGTCGCACAGAGCTGGGACTCCGCAGTATAAGGTTGTATTTTCATAAGCGAATCCTTAACATCCTGACACGTGTCCCTGTCGTGTTTTACTGTCATAGCTTGTTCTGAAAAACCGCAGAACTGCATTCTTGTAATTGTAATGAACTGCATGAAGGTCAACAACCTCAAACTGAGTCATTGTTTGAAGGATACAGGCTAAAGCCTCGATGGCGCCTTCCTGTTTGGTGCAGTCGCCAATCGCTGCCAACCAGGGGAGCACGCACTCCAGGAAACTGTTCATGGTCTCCAGCATGGCGATCTTACTGAGCACGCCCACGCAGCGAGCGGTCATGTGACGCACCGCTGTGTACGGGTGCTGCAGGCAGGTGAACAGGTGAGGCAGGTGCTCCAAGAGCTAGGGGGAAAAGATAAGGACAACACAATAAGCTTTACATGACAGACTTTGGGAGATCATGGAACAGTGCCTGTGTTTTTAATTATGTTTCTGTTTAAGTTATTTCTTTTCCTTTACTTTATCGGAAATTTCGTATGCACTTTCAAAAAGTACTTTTTGTGTTATTTTATGTTGACCTTGAATTTTATTATTATTGTGACGTGTGCTGCTGACCTCTTGACCAGGTCACTCTTGTAAAAGAGATCTCGCTCTCAATGGGTTTTCCTAATTGGTTAAATAAAGGTTGAATTAAATAAAATAAAATATTATCTTCTCTGATATCAAATTTTTGGAATGACACTATAGAATTAACTTCTTCAAATCCTTCGTTGGTCTACGGCTCTCTCAACATATGCAAGGACATCTGAGTAAACCGAGTAACTGCTTTACAAAAATAATTTATATGCTCAGTGGTATGACGAAAATCTGTCTTAAAACAAACTTTCATCTTTTTTAAGTAGTAAAAGGGCTAATGGTAGGTCGCTCAGAAATGTAGTCACTAACTTAAAACACTACATGGAAAACTTCATGTAACATGATTAAAGTACACCCAGTGACCACGAGAGTCCCCCGTCAACTACACATGGTACATTGAATTGTTGCGTTTGCATATGGTTAAATTCAAATCTGTGATGAAGATCCGTGGATGATGGTGTATAATAAGCAGAGTGAGCAGCAGGGGCACCAGTAGTCTCACCAGAGGTTTGAGTTCAGCAGCCATGGCTCCAGCCATGACCTCCAGCACTTGTAGAGAGTTCACCAGTTCCTGAGCTGCCGTGTCTCCTCTCTCAAGCTGCACCTGCCTGTCTGCGAGAGACACACGGGGCTGATCAGAACAAAACATCCAGTTCTGAAGAGTGAAGACAACAAACTCAGGCATTTCAGACAGTTTCTGCAGAAGAGCATTGATTGCACACATGACCCTGCTTTTGTCTCCAACACTGTTCTGGAAACAACAGTATTTATCAAGAAACACTGAGAAACACAAACAGCTGTTAAGTGAAACACAACAGACTGAGTTTATCCCAAACATCAACACAGCTGCTGTAAATTAAAGGTTTGCTACCACATTCAGGCCTGTATGACTCGAGGTGGTCCCTTTCCCCTAACAGCCTTTGAAAACCACTTTTCTTGGATATAACTTTGTACAGTCATCATGATTCATGTCACCTCTTCAAGGAGAAAAAAAACTAACAGAATTCTGGATAAATCCAAGAAAATCACATCCTTTATACTATGAGCTAAAATCTTTTTAATCCCAAACAGGAAAACAAATGGTGCTGAACAAAACACCAAATTTAGCACTCAAAACCATTTGTACACAAGTTAAGGGGTTACATGCTGAGGGGCTGTGCTCTTCTTTGTAGATAAACAAGCCTTAAAAGAAACACATAAAAAAAAAACAACCAGCCAAACTCAGTCTTAATCTTCTACCAATAAAACTGGAAAACTATATGTGTATCATTGTAAGATCTACACCCAAAGCACCTAGATGACAAAGCTCGCACAACCTGATTATTCAGGGGTTGAACTATGATGCACATGATGCAATTAAATTACAACAGTAACTTGTAATTAAGTCAAAAGCAGATTGTTAACATTGCAGCAGGCCATACCACAAACATCAGTGCAGGGTGTGGTAACAAAGCTGCTGTAAAACTAAAGTCTATCAAAGATTAAAAGATGATAAACCATAAGGACCTACCAATGCAGTAACTGTCAGTCACTGCTGCTCTCAAAGGTCCCACTGTGTTCTCCCAAAGGTACGGCAGACACTTGGCGAGGTCTGAGCCGAAATGCTTAGCTACAGTTGTTAGGGAGAATTCTGCCCCCCGTCTTTGAATGAGAAATGGTTTCTTGCTCTGAAAAAAAAAACAAAAAAACAAATCAGGTGAATACGGATCAGCACAAGCGCTGGCTGAAATGAGACAAATGTCCTTCAGTGGTGACCCCTTACCTCGTCATTATCAGTGCAGATGGTGCTGCCAGGAGGAAGCTCTGTGGTGGGTGTCTTTGGGGCTTTAGGGGCTGGCCCCCTTTTACTGGTAATGGCAAATGCTGCCTTTTGGTGACGATAGAGGGTGATGATTCCTCGGGTTTTGTTGACCATGTGATGCATGCCGTCTTTCTCCAACCCGCAGCCTATAGACAGAGGAAATAAGGAGAAGAGAATAAGGAGAATTTTGAAATGAATTTGGCCGTTTAGGCATGTCACTATAAATCAATCATTTAATGCATTAGCTGTTAAGGTTACTGTGGATGTTGAGCAGTGGGTTGCCAGGTTGATCCATAACTGAGAATTTAAAGAACTACTGGGAGGTCATTTTAACAAAATACAATTCTGTAATGACAAGGATTGTGATGGGTCACTGTACTGAAGCTTTAAAATGTTCTATGTAATATTTTCTTGAGAATGTTTAAAGTTTTATGACTGCAATAAAATGCTTGATAATCAGCATTGAAACCCACATTTCTCTTCAAGTCTTACCTTTGGCATTTTCCTGTGTGGGGGGGACAGGGCAGGCAGATGAGGGTGTGGCTGCAGAGTCCACACAGGCTGAGGCACAGAGGTTTTTGATGATCTTGGGGTTTGGGCACGGTGAGCGTCCGGCGCACTGCTGCAGCAGCTTGGCAATGAAAGAAGCAGCGTAACCCTGGATCAGGGTATTCTCCTCCCGCTTGATGGCCTCCATCAGGGGGCGGATCAGAGGGTTGAGCTTGTCAGGAAGAACCTGCAGGTTAATGACCGCGCAGGCTGTAAACATGTGAACGCGCAGATGCAGCTGCTGCCATTCTGCGCTGGTCTCGAGCACTGTGGCCTGAGCCTGCTGTCGTTTACTGTCCAGTGCCTGCCACTGTTTGGATTTGACGTCCAGAGCTCCTGTTGTGTTCGTAAAGATGGTGGTTACCTAGGAAACAAGCAGGGAAGGAGACTGAAAGTTAACTGAGTTTGCAGTAGGATGATATTTTTAAATATTCTCTTTGACAAAGACTGAAACTTTGTTCATTCTGGACTGAAGTGGCCTGTAAAAAGGTTCCAGTTTTATTGTTTGAAGTAGGTTTTTCCAACATGTATGAGCAGCTGGACTTACCAGTTCATTAGCTTGATCAATCGTGAAAACACTACAGTTGATACGGTCTTGCAGGTCTATGTTTGACTCAGCCAGCAGTGCGATGAGCTGCTTGCATTCATTCTGCATGCGTGTGAAGGGGATGGCGATCTCATCGTAATACAACTCCTCTGACAGAATAGCTAGAAGACGAGGCTGCACCATGGAGGACACTGGCTGACAGTCCTGAGAGAGAGAAACAAATGCACTTCTGATTATTCTGCACTCATGAGCCACCCGAAAATTTTGAAGATTGCGTAATAGACAAACTCCGTTGGAGGTTTTCACCTTCTGCAGTGCAGCCCACTCACAAAGCACCAGAGACACAGCGATGCGCTGCAGGGCGGACTTGGAGTTGAGGTGGAAAAGCAACAGCTGGCCCAAAGACTCAGCTGGTCGGATCTCCTGAGATGCGGCGTTGAGCTGAGGGTCACAGATACACCTACACAAAGCCCCCAGCAATCTGTATTACAGATGGAGAGGGAGGAAAAACACTGTCAGAGCTGTTTGCCAAACATTTAACCAACAAGTCTGCTTCTTTTTATTTCTGAGACAAATGGGGCATTTCCATCGAGTGGTCTGGTTTGGCTCAGTGCAGTTTGGTACTGTAAACCCTGATCCTGTTTGTGTTTCCACAGCCAACTGTACCTTTAGGCGCTCCAAACAGCACGCATACCGACTGCGGTAAAGCTTCAGAATGGCTGGATTTGGGTGTGCGTCCTTATAGAGAATCATTCATACTGTTGGGGTTGTGCACGAAACAATATTATATCTATTGTTTTTATATTTTATAGTTTTAAAAAAAAGTGCTGGCCCAGTGAAAGAGTGCTGATACAGTCAACATCACACCATGAATCACACTCACTGCAGGAGAGCCGGGTCAACTATTAGATAAGGTGTTACAGGAAAAATGTATTTGCATCTCTCACTGCCCATTTGGTGTCTGCACATCAAGTACATAGAACAAGGTCATAACTCATAACTGTATGTACTTTTACTGATCAAATAACATCAGGTTAGGAGAGATATAATCAGATACCATCTCCTTTCTTCCTTCTCTCGCATTGAAAGGATTGCAGTGTGTCTAGCTCCACCCTTCAGGGTTGGATAGGTTTTCTTAGTGCCCCAACACAAGGGTGCCAAAAAGGTAGGATGCTAGCAACCTCTTATTTTGGCATTTTGATGGGACAAAGGCAAATAATTGTAAAGAACTGAGCCAGACCGCTTGGTACAAACGCAGCTCAAGTCATAAGTTAAACCAAAGAACAGCACTGTAAACATATTACCTCTGAATCAACACCCCAAACCTACCTAGCAGCCATGAGACGAGCACGAATCACCACGTAGTCCCGTGTCACTGGGTCATCTGTCACCGTCTCCGCACCTGCTAAGTACTCCTGAACCGTTTCCTTCACCTGGTTGTTCCCTTGACGGCCCTTTGTACCAGCCTTATCCTGTTAGAACGAGAAAACATTCATTTTCTAGTACAGAGAAACTTTCACCTGCTGAATAGAGGCATAGTAAATATATTTATGAATGATGCTATTCATTCACTGGAGAGAAAAGCAGATAAAAATGTCGCCATTAGTTCTTCCTGGAGAGCTTCCCCAGACTTTTCCAAATTCAATTTATCTAAAAACACAAAATGTGACATCAAGAACTGATTGATCAGGAACAGTTATAAGAAGCAGGTCATTATATGTATCTGCTGAGAAAAGTCATACCTCTCTTTCCTAAATCCAATCCTTAAGTATTAGGACTGCTACCCTATTAAATCAACTCCTCTTAATTTGAAGGTAAGAAAAACTGCTCCCATTTTCAATTTCTCTGATCCTAAAGTCAGACTGTCATAAAACTGTTTCCGTCATTTGGGTTGAATGATGTTGTAATTTGCAGATGACACACCTGCACTTGTCTTTAAGTGCTTCTCCAGACTAGCTTTGCTGATTCAAACAAACAAATTCAAAAGACCTTTGAGTCTCTTATTATCTCACACAATCTGCCAAGTCACCTAGCAACTTCAGACACAATATTTGCATGAACTTGCATGAAAAGAAAATGTCCCCTAGTCACTGAAACCCTGCACAAGTCATACTAAGACAGTTATTTATCATTACAGAAGCACTGCATCATTGTGATATTAATACGTCAAGAAAAAGCGTACACAGACACATTCGTAAGAAACACAAAATATCAGCTGAGAAGAGACAAACACAAGATCTCAGAAGGTGAAGAAAGTATCCTGCCTTGGAGCGGGCCTTTACTTCAAGCAGCATGTTTATGTCGATTGGAATATGTGAGGCCTGCATCATGAGACAGAGCCAGGCGCCCATCCACGGACAGCTGGCCGCCACCACGTACTGTTGAGGGGCCTGAGACAGCAGCTCCATCCAAACCTGCACATGACGACACGAAAAGGCAAGATGTCTTCATAGAAAATAAAAGGATGGAAGTATTTAATTGTTTCCATAAATTGAAAGTTCCTTTTATTATTTAACCCATGGTATAAGTGGTGCTTTAGATCAACGACAAACCTTTTGGATTAGTTCAAGGATTTCCTCGTTGCTTTCCAGTATGCAGGACTGGAATATGTGTCGAAGCATTTCCTGTAGGATGGGGTTAATCCACATGGCACAGCTCTGGCGAATAACAACAGAAAACATGAGCCTTCAAGTTTAAACAATAAAAGGTTCCATTAAAGAGTTTAATAATTCTGCTTTTATTACACTTTGTTAGTGACTCTTGATCAGATTTACCTGCTCAGATTTAGACAGCAGGGTGAAAAGCGTCTCCAGTGCCGCCTTTCGAACCGATGATATTGTGTGTCTCAAGAACGGCCAAACTCGAGGAACCAGGACTGTTAATGACTGCTGCATGCTGGATGAAAGAAAAAAAAACTGGATGAAAGACAGTCGCAGGATTAAGATTTACACTTGTACCTAGACTTTAGTAGTCAGCCAGTGTTAGATTCTGTTTGAAAGATTTGCTGAGTGGATGTGCAGTGTATTTTTCTTCATGTAAATCAAGTTCAAATGAAGTATAGTTAAGGTCCTAGCACTGGTGATACACTACCTAACACACAAACAGACAATACAGAGGACACCTTCTGGCAAATGAGAGGTAAGTCACTCCTTCTATATTTGTAGGCAGGTATGGTAGCAGGAAAATCTAATCTGCCAGCTGATGATTTAGCACAGGGTCTCAAAAATTTAACATTCGCCAACCCTTCAATCTTTGTAGCCCTTATGTCGAATTCTTGACATTTTGACGGGTGTCAGAAATGCTTCACTTGTGACTTGAAAACTTCTGACTGCAAACATGCCATAGCTGATGTCAGTGTAAGGTTTACCAGAGTGGGATGCACAATATCAGGAGAAGTCGTGTGATCAACATTGCCCGCCATTGCTGGTTTTGCTGACTACTTCATTTACTTGCCTTATTTTACTTATTTGATTACTTATTTTCATCACACACAAAGCTGCTCATTAACATCATGTTACTGGTACTAGTTGAGGCTGTTTGTTCCTGGACACACTGTATAGTGCGGGAGCGTTTCCTTCTTGTGTGACCTTCCCTCAGACTGACCTGCACTGTCGGACCTGCGGGTAGGTGAGCAGTGAAGACAGCAGCGTCATGATGCTGTTAGTAGAAGCTGTGAGGTCGTCTAGGTCCAAAAGAGCGTCCCACAGTGTGTTGACTATGAAGGGCACCTGAAGAACACACAGAAAAATCTCTGTAATGCTAAAACTTCAGGCATATTTTTTGGTTTAAAATGCACTTCTTTTGCTTTCTCTGACCTTGCTGGGAAGTAGCTGTACCAAACCTTCCACCACAGGGATGAGGGATGAAGCTGCCACAGCTCTGACATCATCATCCAAATCCTGCAGACCCACAGTGATGGCTGGGAGCACACGGGGCAGCAACACAGATATCAGGTCCTGAGATGCAGAGGGAGAGACAGGTGAGATTCATTTGGATTCATGAGCTGAATAAAACAGAAACCCACAGGTTTCCACTGACGTCTCCCCACATACGCTGACATGCATGTGTCATTCCATTCCTCACACTTTTTATCCGCGGTCATACGGCGTTCAGACTGAACATACTGGACCCTTCTATGCTTGACAGCCTATCCTTTACACAAGCAGAAGAACAGGTGGTACCTGACGGACAGCCAGGGCATACTTTATCCCCAGCAGGCCTCCATGGCGGACTTCCCATTGGTCTTCTTTGAGCAGCTGCAGCAGGACGTCTACTGTCATGGAAACGCCAGTTTCATTCATGTGCCGAAGGGCCACACCAAGTGTCTGTGCACACGTCTCCCTGACAGGAGCCACAACCTGGCAAAGGAACAAAGTATCAGTGATGTACCAAACAAGAAGGTGTCTGAACACATTGAGCTGGTTAGCAAGTAACAGACAACAGCTAATGAACACTGACACTGGCTCTGCATCCCTCTGAGCCACCATATGTATATGATTTTCTGGGACAAGGATTTTTCTAGAGGTTCAAGCTTCATCTGAGTGCTGGTGCCGATCTGCATGTCTAAGAGGCATTCAGTTTGAACAGGAATTGGCTGTTGCTGTATATTTTGTGTGACCATTTATTTCCAAAGCTAAAACATAAACCATTCAGTTTTAGTCACTTAGAGGAACCTGAAAATGAGATAAAGGCCCAACATGTGTGTATGCTACAACATTACAGCATAAGCCATTAAATGATGCAGGAAAAAAAAAACACATAACATCAAAGTTGCAAATGCTTTTTCTGGGTTCAATAAAACTTAGAAACAAGGCTTTAAGAATGGCAAATCAAACCTGTACTGTCTAATGAACCATTTCACTCAATGCAATCTAGAGAACAACATGCAATAAGTCAGATGTAGTAAATACACAAGTAGTATATCTGGGAGAGGCAAGAGTGAATGCCAAAATCAAAATAATAAAAAAAATGAACCCCTCTCTTAACTACATGGTTAAAAACAAGAAGACAAGATTTTGTAATGAAACGACCCCCCAAGGATCCGCAAAAATCTTCCCCCATTGGAGACAAAAGACAAAAACTCACCTCATCAGACACAAAATCCCCAAAGCGGTCCAGAGCAAAGACACAGAGTAGCCTGATGACCAGGTCTTCTATCCACTCCTGATGCTGCCGCAGCATCTAATCCAAAATGTCAAAGAGCCTGTGTCATATTTCAGTCTCAACTGAATCTTCAAACCTGAGGAGGGAGGGTTATCAAGTACCTGTTCTGAAGTGCTCCCCACCAGCTTTCCTCCCCCTGCACCATGAGACTTGAGGATTTCTCTAAGACCCGTGCCTGCACCATGACGAATCTGAGAACAACCACATACAGTCCTGTTTTTTTCTTCGTTTGCATTCATCTAGCACTGTCCTTTTTCTGTATGGAGATCCAATTTGCGTTATTAACTGAAGTTCTGTATTTTTACCTCCCATGAAGGATTAAAGAGGTCATTGCAGAGCTCCTCGCAGAAGCTCTCCAGAGGCCACTCGTGTGTCTGAAAAGAAAGCAGCGAGATATGAGGTACACCAGGATCAAACTGTGATGAGTTATGAAATATTTTAAGGACTCCTTACATCTTCCGATGGACTGGAGTGATCTGGAACGTTGTCGATTAAGACTTTATGCTCTGTTGCTGGTTGGTCAATAACTACATTTGTTGTTTTCCTCCGTTTCTCCTCGGGTTCGCCCTCGAAACTGTCGTTACTGTCGGGGAAAGGGAACAGGATGGCGATCGTTTAGTCTTAAAAACAAACGTTATTTGACTCTAAACAGATAACCCTGATGAGACAGTTTCAACTTGACGCATCAAAGTAACACTAGACATGCTTCAGACATGGTTTATATAATCCCACCTTTTTTCATTTGTATCCACGTCTCTGGATCTTTGTTTGGCCACCAGCTTGGCCATCCTCTTCGCCTTGTTCTTCTGTCGACTGCTCATGCCTGGTCTGAACTCTGAGTCGATCAACTCAGCGGCTTGAATAGGCTAAAAATACAACAGAGAATATGTTACTCGTTTTATAACTAGAGTAGGGGTGGGAATCGCAGGGCCAAAGACATTACCCGGGCATAGTACCCAGCAGCACCCAAAGCAAAAAGTAATAGTAATAATAAATGCCATTTTTGTCGGAGGTCACATAAGACCAAACTTCTACCATGTGTCACAAAGTTTAAAAACCTGAGTAGTCAATCAAAGATTTCAGATTATACAGACTGGAGCGCTAATGGTTTGCTTTCAAGGCAGGTTGGGGTTCAATTTCCTCCCCAAGAAGAAAGTGAAACATTCATTTTCTGGTTTGATGGACACCTCGCCTCTGACAGGATGTATAGCTTGCCACTTTGGAAGCTATACATTGAACCCTTCCTTCTTACTGTCTGCGCTGAGTGAATATCAGACGTATCAGTCTTGTCTACTCCAGGCTTGGTCCAGAAAGATAAACCAATAAGAGCTTAAGCGGTGAGTATCGCTGCCCAGACTGAATGACGCACTGTTGTGTTATGTTATGGAGCGAAAGTCATGTTCCCGAGAACGGTGTGAGATGAGGTCAGGCTAAAGTAGATGATTTCCACTCTGTTTATCTAGTTCATTTCACACTTTATGTAATGTCAGAGGTCAGTTCAGGTCACAGGATTGGCTGTTGCAGGTCAGTCATGACCCTCTGGGCCGCCTCACAGAGTTTACACAACAATGCAATGCAGATTTTTGAATAAGTCTTGTTTTTTTTTTTAAAGTAAAATCTGCCCCAAAGCAACATAAATCTTCATGTGGTCCACTCAGCTGAGGCATCCATGAGTAACACTCATGATTCTATGGCATGAAGAAAGCCCCAGAGTACATAAAGCCTGTTCAGCTGCACACAAATAAAAAATAAAAGACAATTATTTGAGCCATGTTTGAAATATTAGCCATGAATCTGACAGTCACCGAGGACGCATTTAGACCTTTTTTGTTGCAACACTTGAGTCTTGTTCGGTTTGAAATGGAAAGTAATGGAGCACTTCAGAACACAAGCAGAACAGATAAAGACAAGAGCGTGATCGAAGGCTAAAACAGGTAACACAAAAACACACTAAGGTTTGATTCATTGGGAACAACGGAGTGAGTCACCGAACAGACTGTCAGGCCACACAGATAACAAGAGCCGAGTCAGAACAAAGTAGAAAACAAATTCAGAGGAGATCCTATCAGGGCAAGCTTTTTTAGAGCGATGGAGTAAAGGTTTTTTAAGGACATGGGTTTGACAACTGAAGCCTCGCTGCATTCATTTTGATACAATTTTCAATTTACACTTTTTCCTGACATCCTTCCACTTATGCACAGTTGAGAGCAGACAAACCATTAGATCCATCAACATTATCTGACTGCAAGGACACACAGCTGGTAAACTACTTGGGGCTGCAAGGACTGCTTTAACAATCATGAAGCACTAGTTCAGTAAGAGATGCGAGGACAAAAAGGAAAACGAAACATCTGCAACACTTCAAGGTCACAATCTTTTTGCTGATCCCCAATCAGGTTAAAAGGTGTCATACTGAAGAGGAGAAATGCACCATTAATCAAAACTGAAACATAATTTGGCTTTCCTATAGTCCAAAAAATGTAACTCACAGTAAGTATTCACCAACCTTAGATTATCTGACTGGACTTGTGACAGCTGGGTAATGGCTGTGACACATGACAACATGGCATTTACATAGGATGTGTGCTGTCTGCACATCGGCAGTGTGAGTCACTGCTGTCAGCCTCGTATCTCCCACAAGTTTTTCCCAAAACATGACCATAAACTTGTAACTATTTAACTGTTTTAGCTCTATAAATGCCATCAGGATCTTTTTTCCAAGAAAGGGTGAAGAGACATGTGACCTGCCATAATCATTTTTGATGCAACAATAACATATAGAAACTAACCACTCGTCCCTTATCAGGTTGTTTGCTGTACCCACAGAGGAGCGGTTTCAGGGGTTAAACTTTCAAAACATTATCTCATGAGCAGCAAAACTGTTTTTGAAATTAACTGTTAAATACCAGTAGCTTTGAACAAAGACACAAACACGCTGTCACAGAGAAAGAAGGAGGGGGGAGGTCAGACTAATATCCAATCAAATGCTCTAACTGATTATATTATATAGGCAACTGAGAACCAAATGACCTGACTCTGTTTTAGGACTTTATTCTATCTATTCATTTATTTTTTTATGATATTAAGTATCTTACCTGCAGCCCACATGCCAAAAGTTATGCCTACTTTTTATCATGCACAAGTCCCTTTTTTTTTTTTTAAATTAAGTAACTGTCCTCACACAAGGACACAAAACTGTCCTTGTGAAAAAACGAGGAGTCTCTCCACAGAGAACAGGTCAGGCTTTTTGTAGGAAATGAATTCCTGAAGATCCTTCATAGTATATTTTTTATGTTTGTGAAATGAACTGTGTCATGAACATCAGTGAGCTTTCTTTTCTTCAGATTTTTGACACTACCGTGATATCTGCATGAGACGCGCTACTCACGCTGGCAGTGTGAGGGGGTTAATCTGTTGACACGCACACCAAGATGAAAACCGAGCGTTTCGCAGCCATCACACAGCTGACAGAGATGAAGTTTAAAGCTGGTGTAAGACAGAAAAAAATCTGCAGCAAAACAGCCAGAGAGGAAGTGGATCAGGTGTGTCAGTAAAGCAGAGGGAGAGAGTGAGCAAAGACTAAAGACAGTAATGTTGCAGTAATGTTGTATCTGTTAGCATAGTGGACTGTTTAATACCACTCCCTAAAAAAACTCCACTACATGTTCAAATTCTTTGTTGACTGTATCATCATCTAGACTGATCGAAATTGGAAATTGGATCAAATAAAAATGTCAGGGCTCTTTCTTGGTCATAATCTAACCCTGGGAATCATGAAGACGCAAATATAGGTTTCTAAATAAACAAACAGGGGAGAGGTTGACCCTTAAAATAAATAAATAAGACTGATCAAGTCCTTGTGATTGTCATTGAGATCTCATTTGTGGAGCTCTATAACACAGACACGCACATATCCAGACTGTGTAACAGTTTCTTACCACGAGCTGTCAGACTGCTTCCTCCCACACACCCACACACTGAACATTTATCTTTTTTCACTCTCACCAAACAATTATGTCATCCTCAATTTCACTCCAACATTACTTCATGTTTTTTATTTACAACATGCTCATAGAATCAGCCAGCAAATTAATTTTCAGATTTTAATATTGGAATTAGTGTCTGCTCTGATCTGCCTTCATGGTGTCCTTTCAAGGTCAAATAGCTGGAACAGTTTTCAATTAAGACTGTTTCATAAGTGGCGAAAATACCCCAGACTGGGTTTATTGAATAAAATGTGGCCTGGTAAGTCAGAGCTTTACCCTAAACCACAGAATCGCTTCACAAAACTGCTGTTCAAAGCAGTAAACACAGGCGCACTTCCTCTCTCACACCTGTGTTTATTTTCTTCTCACTCTGAACCGCAGAGTCACAAACAAGTGAAAGCTAGGCCTACTGAGTTAAAGTTTAGGGCTCAAAAGTTTCTTACCACATGGTTTCTGGAGCTTGATCCAGCTGTGGCTTTGCTTCCATGAGCTCTGAGTCCACTGGGTTGGCAGGTGTAGTCCAGGTCCTCATCATTGAACAGATCCTCAGTGTCCATGCCGATAGCAGCACCCATGTCGAGGCCCAACTTCTTCTGAAGGAGCTTTCTTTGGCGGGCCAGACGTTCCTTAGGGTCCATCTCAGCTGAAAATAAAAAGGAAAGAGAGTCAGGGGACACCCGAGTCTGATCATGTGCAGTATACGTGAACAACAGAGACAAATGAGAGGCAAAAACGTTCAGCGCTGGCAGCTTACATACATACAGAGAGAGTATCATATGTAGCTCTGTAAAAATCACAGATAGCATTCTATATTTAGCCAAACCGAAAAGCAGCAAGTGGTGTCAGGGCTCAGTGCAAGAACATGTTTACATACATGAAGCTAAAATATAAATGACTATCAGTAAAGTCAACTCATATTTAAACACAGCTAATGGTATTCTAGTTGTTTGGTGGTTGAGTTTTCATCATAACTTCAGCATCCCTACAAAAGCTGTTGTTCAGGCTAGGAAACATTGAAAATAAAATACTGTATTTTTCGCACCTGATTATAAGGCGCACCATCAATGAACAGGTCTATTCGTGTCTATTTTCATACGTAAGGCGCACCAAATTATAAGGCACATTAAGCCAAACAAAACAGTCAGATAAGTCAAACTTTATTTAACTCATTCAATAAGTCTGTGAAGCTACGGTAGACAAGCCAAAAGGATTTTAAGTGCACCTTATAGTGTGAAAAAATATGGTGGCTATGAGGGATGTGATTGGCAAAAAGCAGATTGATAGAGAGTACAGACCAGGTAGCAGTGCATTTCAAGATCATGACAGCACAAAAAAAAGTTTGTTTAAAAGAGCGATATCCGCATCCTAACAGGGTTCCAGAGGAAATTAAGTCCTAAATTTCGAATTCAAAAAGGTAATAAATTGACTTCAAATCTGCTATAGGAATTAAATGTGAATATTCTTCTTGTCTGACAACATAATGCTTTGGCTGCTGATTTGTAGACTGCAATCCTGACCCATATGCTGTCCAGTTCTGGAGCAAATCAGGTATTCTAACCAGTGCAGCTTTTCATACCTTTAGGGTAGTGACATGACACTGAGTGAGATCACTTACTTATGACAGTTTTAAATCATCCCACTGGTGCTACTTAGACTAATCTGAGTCAAAGCTTTGATTGGCTGATGACTGAACTCGAAGTAAAACAGATATGATGAGGAGCCAGCAGAGAAAATAAACTACCTGAAAGCCCAATATGTTCGATCCAACAGAAACTTATTGGTTTACCACTGCCGAGTCACAAGCTACAAGTGTCTCTGTGTTTTTTCTTGAAATTTGGTCCAACATTGAAAGCCTCTCTCTGACTCAGGGGCAAGGACGTGATTCAAACGGAGATTTTAAACCTTGCTAAAGCACACTTCTCTCACTAAACAAGAGAAAGGGTGAGGGTGAGATATAAAAGCTCCTTAGAAATGTTTCAATGCTTTTATCAATGAAACACATTTGAGTTCTTACCTGCTGGCCTACAGATACTTGTTACTGTACTTCAGAGTGTTTGATCACTGAGCAGTTTATGTTCAATTTTTATTTGTAGTGCTGCAGGGTCTCCAAAAGACAATCCTACAATGTTTTGAGAGCTCTGATGATTCAAACATTTCCTTTCCATGAGCTACAATCAACATACCCAACTTTATCTCCACATAGACACAGTTTATGAAAACATGGCAGGAGTAGCAACAGAAAACAAAAAAACACCACAAACCAGTTTTATCATCCTGCAACTCAAATTCAGCTCCGGCAGATCCCAGCAGAGAGGCTCCGTGTTTGAGGAGGCGGGAGATGTCAAAGTGGTAGAAAGTCAGACGGTCACATGAGGAATCCTCTGGAGATAAATCTTCACAAGACTCTGCCAACCACAAAGAGAATAGCTTTATAAATTCACATTTATTTTTCTTTTGCAACTTGATGAATCTGATCAGGTCTTCACTGATGCCTTTAATGAAGAATACGCATGGGATTCTCAATGTTTCATGACGCTGATTTATGTGGACAGAGGGGAAAAAGAGCGCTTTGTCAAAAACACTGATGACGGCAAACCAGCTCTACTGGGATAAACGTAGCACAACAAAGCTTATCATATAGCACACAGGTGCAATCATTGGTTGACTGAGTGATGCTATGGAGTCAGCTAACAGTGTAAAACTTGGAGAAGCCCTTGATGACGCATTTTTTTGGCAATAGATCAATGATAGATTTCATTGACTCGTCTATTTAGCTGTTATTCAATACGACAGTTGAAACAGGCCAAAATTTACTTTCATTTTGTCGGTCAAATTTTTGTACGGTTTTTAAGGTGCATCATTATACACAGCAACGCAGATGCAGCAGACAGGCAAACTTTAATCTTCACATCTACTACATTTCAAATAATATGACATGATAAGGAAACAAACACTTATTTCCATGTTGAATAATGAGTTCTGTTTCACAACTGAGGATGATATGTCAAATAATAATGGTGATCAACTTGAGGGATGTTTGGTCTCTCTGTTTCATCAATGAACAGACAATAAGCCAACACACACACACACACACACACACACACACACACACACACACACACACACACACACACAACTAAACCCTGTTCACAGTGTCTGGCTGTGCCTGATTTGGATTTATGTCTGTAGAAGAGGATTTGGCTGTTCAATACAAAACCTTTTGCAATTAAGTCTGACCCACACTCTTATATAAGCCCACATATGTTGTGTTTTTGTGTCTGCTGGCAGGTCAGTGAAATATTTCCAGCCCATTACTTCCTCAGGGTTTCAGGTCCGGTTACTGTCTTTTGACAACATCAAGAAACTGGATTAGGACTTGTGTTAAAATTTCGCTTGATTAAAGATGAGTTAAGTTTAAGTTATGGCTTCCAGGACCTTCTAAAGAGATAAAGATTTTTAACTGTAACTTATTCTCCATTCTGAAATTGCATTCAATATGGTGACTAGGACGGTCATTTTGAGACACAGTGTGTGAAGTTTACTGCTAGCAATACTGTTGCAACAGAGATATTTGACTGACAAAGTTGAGAATATGTTTACTCAGATTCCTCTCCACTGAGGTTTGAAACAAGAAAACAAAACCTAACCTATATGAACATGAGTGCAATGAGCATTTTATGAGCAATAATTCTGTGATGAAGAGTTGAACAAAGCTGGGGGTCATTTCAAAAAGTGAACTCAGAATACAAAGTTGAATATGAAAGTTTCCCTACACTCAAAACAAGTTAAAAATCAACAAATTAGAAATGAAGGATTCACAAGCTCACCTTCTTTAGGCCTGGGTGCCGGGTCCCACTCAGGGATATTCTTCACTATGGCCTCTACAGCTTGGCCTGCCGCTATACGAGTGTCCCAGTTGGGACTCCTTAGGTAGGTCAGGACCTTGTAATGGACCAAAAAAGGCTAAATTACAACAACTGCAGCATAATTTTTTTATGAGCTATAACTTGACTTAAACTTCATTGCATTATCTTATCATCACATTTTCATCTGCAGAAACAAATATTCTTAAATGAGGAGGTCTGAGGAAAACTCTTCCCCACATACCTTTGACAGGAGGTTATTCAACTCATGTGGGTGGAGTTTAACAACTTCTCCGAGCTGCTGGGCTGCTGCTTTCCTGGTTACTGGTGTTGTTCCCGTGTCGAGCAGGATAAACAGACGATCAAGTCTACATGAGAAGTGACATAGAAGGTCAACAGAAACATTACAAGCAAGATATAGCACTAAGCAAACAGCATGCTGGTTCCTCTTCTCACACTGCTGATGTGTTACCGTTTTATAGCCACAGTACTTTCAGGCTCTGACACCAAAATGACAAGATGACAAATAAGCCGAATCTTTAGCCGAGTCTTTGTGCGTAAAAACATGATCTCTCAAAATAATGCCACAAAAATTTCAATCTCTTCAGCAGATGATCAAAAATGAATGTGTAAACTATTATGTATTATGAGTTGCTTGGCTTTGCACCAAAGAAAAAGTGTCTAATGATCTTGGTCTTAAACTGATGTCATTAGCAGGCTATTAATACAAGTGGTGACTGGATTAGAGACAGTTGGGGCTTGAGCCTTGGGGCTTAAGCTCAACTAAAGAATCTGCTTCACAGTGTAAGAGGGACCACTGTGAATTTAGATTAAAATGCATTTAAGCGATGCTGCTAATGTGTTTCAAATAGGGAAGTAAACATTTGAGGCAATTATCAGATGGTTCCTGGCTTCTTGCCATTTTACACCTGGCACTCAAATAGAAACAGCTTGAAAAAAAATGGCTGTATCTTAAAGGTTAAGATAAGATCAACATTTTCACTTTCTATCCATAACATTGTGTTTATTGTTGAATCTTAATATCAGCCCATACTGGAGGATCAATACAGCCTTACTGACCAACTGGTGCTTCTGCTGTATTTACCAGCATTAAAATATGCTTGTAGTTGTAATACTATCTGAAACAACAGCTTTTTTCTACATTCTGCCTTTACACACTAAATGTTCAGTTTTGGTTTTGCACTGCCATAGACATTGATTTAACATCATCTTTTATGTTAGACTGAGGTGTTCATGCCATGCACAGTGGGTCAGAATATTCCCTCACGAAACATGAAATCATGTAGATCTACATTAGGCCTACCCACCGCAAATAACAGGAACACAATTTTTTTTTAAAAATAAAGCCTCTCTGTTTCCATCGGCTCAAAAGGTGTTTTAAAATGTAAGAATAAGAATATATAAGAATATATATAAGAATATAATATAATATATAATATATATAAGAATATACAACAGGTTCTAATAAAAGGGCAGGTTAAGTTGAACGGATGGTAAAAAAAAATCATCTGGTGTGTGCAGGCCTGACCACGGCCAGCTTGTGATCATTTCAGTCTCTAAAAGCAGAACAGAAAGTGGAGCGGTCAATCATCAGGTGCCTCGCTGTTGTTATCTACTGGTCACTGTACAGAGAGCAGACACCTTCCACTCAATAACCTCACACTGAGCTTTAAAGAGTCGACTCAAAACTTCATTTTTTAATAAAGCCTATAAAGTAGGGGCGAGCTTTTGTAAGCTTTAGCTTGGTTCAGATTACTGCGTTGACTCTACATAGTAGCCACAATACAGCATGTGCTCGTCAGAAGTGTGATTCATGTTGCCAGCTTTGCTACGTTCTCTGCTTGTATGTTCACATGAAACCATGGTCACTGAATCCAAGAGTAGTATGTTGGAGTTGAAGCTGATGAACGATGAGCAGCCATTGATCATAGTACAATGACTGCAAAAAGAGAAAAACAGAGGGGGATGAATTCTGCAGCTGCTGACTTATCATGAATGCAATGCTACCCAGAAGACTAATCGCAGTACTTGTTGCCTGTTTTCTTTTTGTCGACACATACTTGGAGGAAGTGCATGTCAAGCTACATATGTAGATTTTTACAAAAGGTACAGGGCTAACCTATGGCATATGCTATATGCTTTAGACTGATGGGGTAGTGACGCGCCAAGCTCTCTGGCTCTCTGTCTCTATTAATGTTGACATGATCAGACATTTGATTATTTTACTAAAATTCAACAATAAAAGTCAGAGTAGTCCTGGAGTGCACCGCATTGAAATGTGTTCCCAATATTTTGTCCACTCCATTATTCAGCTTGAGGAGAGTAAGATATTAGAAATACTGTTTGATAAAATACAGTCTAGTACCCAACCAGGAACTAATCTAAAGAGCAGTTATCACCTGTGTGATCATGTCAACAGAAATGGAAATGTAGAAGCTTCTCAAAAGTAGAATTTATATCCGAGTTGTGCTACTGAGTTTCATTTGATGGTCTTGTTTTCATAATGATATAGCTGGTTGGTGTACATTTCCAAAGGGATGAGCACTGTTGCCATTAGGTTTGTATGCTGCAGATTACCTACTGCTGTGGACCTACTTGTCCTGATCACAACAGCTACAACTAATGTCAGTCTTACTTTTATTATAGTATTGTTAAAATTGTTGATCTAAATCCTTAAGTTACTCTACTCCATCTGCTATAATAAACACTAATAAGTCCTCATCATGCTATAATTAGTGATTTTAGACCAAACAGTCAGTTACACTTTGACGTTCTTGCAAATGTAACTTTCACCGTTATTCCCGGCATTGCAGCAGTCAGTCTATTTCGTCTGTTGCAGAGGATGTGGTTGTTTGTCTCTATTCATCACCCTCTCTGCAACTCTCTCTAGTCCACCTTCTAAGATCTGTACAATTGTGGTAGAAGGCTGGTCAATGTTTCTGCCTGTTCAATGTAAGTCTTCCCATGCAACAGTTGCTTATGGTGAATTTACATTATGAAAAACTCAGCAATCTACTTCTACTTTTTCAGTTTTGTTATGATCAGACAGATGACAACTGATACTTGAACTGATTGTTGAAGCAAGTGTAGTGGAGTGCATTGAAAGGTGTTTCTGAAATTCTGACCCCATTGTGCATATCTGTTACAAAATACAGAGAACACCTTTAAATGTACAACACTAAAGGACATCAGCACCCTTCCACGTTTTGATATTACATATGAAGCACAATAATCACTTGTCTGATAAACAGCAAAACTAAAAATACAGATGCTATATGAGGGTAACATTTATGCTGAAACTTCTGTATTGCATTGCATTAGCTTGCCCAGGAGTTTATAATTGTATGCTTGATATGTGTATGTTGGTTTATGCAAATAATTCAAGAGTGTAGCCTCAAAAAGTTAATGTAAAGAGTCTTAATTTGTAATTAATTGTTGCTATACAGTATGAAACTGGTTGATAACTCATTGTTTAGTGACAAGTACTTACCTTCAAAGAGCTATGGTAGATTAATATGTGAAACTAGCATCAGCTGGCATTTCCCTGCAGTATAAATGAGCTTATTTCGTCCACAAGAGAGTGCAGACCAGCACTACCAATTGTAAAAAGTTACACTGAAACGTAACACTGTTAGCTGCTAGCTAACGTTAGTGGGCCGTCGCCATGCTATTCTCTGACAAGTGTAAAGCTAGTATTAGCAGGCTAGCCCAACAACTGTTAATAAAGCCGGTGTTTCGGCGTTAGGAGCGACCCTGTTAATCGGCGACGTCCAGCTGAATGCGTCCGTGGTTATCGTTACGAAAACCGCTGTAGCCTCGCGCTCTGTCACTACGACAACCGCGGACGCATTCCACTGAGAGTCGCCAGTTAACAGGGTACCTCGTTTCATCGGAACACCGGACAGACAAACCCGTTTATCAAACTCACCTCGATACGGCCATGGTCGATTATCTTGCTTCCTTTCACGTCCCGCATTCAACGAGTACTTTGATAAGTTTCCCTCCCAGGTGTGTAACGATCCCAGATAACAGCAAATGAAGCTGGTTAGCAGCAACGACTAGCTGGTTAGCCGAGGCCCGCCGTGTGTGCTGCCTCCGACCACCCAGCTCTGTCTACAGAGGGGAGAGCAGACTTCACCGCCGATTCATGGCTTCAAAGTTCTCCCTCTTGTTTCTTCGGTATCTTCTTCTACAAAATATCGCCGAGTACCGTACGCTTATCAATCTGTAGCTCGAGTTACCCTTCAGAACTCTTCGCGGATAAATATTTCAACCTGATAAGGTGTAAAGAGTTATTTTGTCGCACGTTGAGGGCAACCCAGAAGACTGTTTTTATATGAGGAGCCATCTTGCATTTATTCCTTCCTCCATAGCAGGTGGAAGCTGATTGGCTACAAGCAACAGAGAGAGCCAATCAGAATGTACCTTAAAAGAGGAAACGACTCGAAAGAAAAAAGCAAAAAGGGATATTACATTTTTTGCCTCAGCTATTTCCGACCTATATTGTTGTTTTATATAGAAGTAGAGTTCGTATAAAACTACAGTAAAACATCGATATTTTCATATTTGACTGAAAGTATAATTTCTACCACTTACTGACTTAGTTTGCCGTTTTCTGATATTTATGCTTTTTAATATAGTTCATTGTTGTCTGGGGACACTTTTAGTCAAAGGTGCAACTGGCCATGGTCCTGAAAATTCCAAGGTTGGTTTTCTGAGTTTTTACTCGTAGTCATGAGGTCATCAAATTACTAATAGCCAGCAATAAAATGATGCCAAGTTTAAAATAGCCTACACTAATGTCCCTTTGGGGATCAATAAAGTTCTTGTACTGTGTTGTATTGTTGATCATTATTACAGTAGGAACAAATATATGTAAACAGTTGTTGGCGAAAGACAGCTGATGTGTCATACATAAAGTGCTGTACATGTCATACCAGGAGGTTAAATGAATTCCCCTCCCTCAATGAAGGTCTTCTTCTTCTTCTTCTTCTTCTTCTTCTTCTTCTTCTTCTTCTTCTTCATCAGATTTAATATGAAAACTTGAATTTAAAAGCTAGTTTTGAAACAGATAGAAATTAATACAGGTGCATTTTTTGACCTGAAAATGCAATAAAGACCTTCAACTCAAAGTTGAGTATTTCTGTATTGTTGTTTTTAATGTCTGCAACCACAGGTAGGGAGTCAGAGTCAGACTAAGTAATCATCAAAACACCACTAACAGACAAAATCAGCAGGTGCCACCTTGTCCACAGGGGGCCGCACAATCAATTAAAACACAAGACCTCCAAAGTTTTCTTGAATGTAGTTTATGCTTTTGAGCAGACTTTTGTTGGTTACAGGAGCAGCTGCCAGCTGGCCATTCAAACAAGAGTATGTCAAAGATGCTAAATACAGGAGCTACAAACTAGGGGGAAATGTTGTGTTTCTGATAGTATTCCTTGGTGGTGTTGTTAGAAACTTCATTTCACTTCAACACTTCAGGTTCACTGGCATTTCGCACCTTGACCTGCAGAAGAGCTCTAGCTGCAGGTTTTCAGTGGCCAGAGCCATCTTAATTAGGTCTGAGCTGCAACAGCTATCTTCCTTGCTTTCTTCAGATGTTTGGGTTCTGGGATGACTTTTTCTAAGAAACTGTGCACAGATTTTGCAGGGAAACCATGACGGCCAACTTTGACAGGGAAGCAGGTTGCATCCCTTGAGAAGAGCATCATCCATGAGCTGCAGATAATTGGCCTTCTTCTGTTATTGAGAGACAGCTAGATGTACCTCGTGGGGCACAGTTAGTGGTTTCTATGTCTCTGGACAGAAGAACCCTGTGTCCTCCTCTTCCTCTTTGGATCTTAGTGTACGTACACTTCCAAGTCACACAACACAAAAGAGTCCCCAACTCTTACTTTTCCCATGAAAGTTACCTCCTCTTCTTGCAGGAAATTGTCATAACTGAGTGGTGTTGTGTAGTTCATGTTTTCTCTGAATCTTTGTTCCACACTGATTACACAGCAGATCTCCCTCCTTGCCCTCTTTTTGAGAATGGTATCTAATTTATTTCATAACAAAGACTTAAAGACTTCAGGAGGCCTGTTTTGTTTAAAATTGAAATGTTGTCATGTAATTCCAGACAGCTTTATACTGAGGCCTATACTAACCTGTCCTAGAAATGTCCCACTGTTCTGAAACTTCAGTACAACTGTCTGTAATTATGAACTGTGCTATAGAGGAGTCTTTAATACGATGGTTAAATATAACAGGTGCAGTATGAGCTCACTCATTAAAGAATAATGTTTCACTTTTGTCAATGGAATCTTAAACCTGTAGCAGACTTAATGAAAGTGACAGTAAGCTGACCAATTGCAGACCGGCACGTCTCAGAAGAAGGACAGAATAAATCAGCAAAAAAGACAAAGGTCTTAGGATCACATGGTCAATTCAGCAGTTTTCATATGGTGCAAACACAGTTGTGTTTAACATAACAAAGGTGACATGTTTACACTATATCAAATTGCTGAATTGACCATGTACTCCCAAGACTGTTTTCTTTTTTGCTGGAGCAGCCCTACTTTAACTCGAGCGTTTCTGAGATGTAAAAACAGGTCTGACTCTAAAACTGAGAGGAGTATTATGGCCTGGCAAAAGGAGATACAGTATGTTAAAATGAGGAATAAATATGTGCATTTTTTATTTTGAATGTCCAAAAATTTTATGTAAAGTTGACACATTTAAAATGATTTTGACTTTAACCACAGAAGAGAATTTAAAATTCTAAATATATTGATTTGATTCTTGACATTTCTATTCCACTCTTGACATTATAACTCTTTATCAACAATGAACAATTACTTCAATATTTTAACCTTATTCCCATTATTTTGACTTTAATCACAAAATAATCTCAAATTTTGACCTTGTTTTTGTTGATATTTTCACAATAAATTCCAAGTTTATAACAATTATCTCTAAAAAGAAAAAAAAAATCTATGATCCAATATCTTGTAAATCAAGTATTTAAGTTAATGACAAATGCACATTCAAAATGATTGTATCACAAAATGAGAATCCTGTCTGTTTTCAGAGTTTTGGTTATGAAACGTTGTTATGCAATATCTAAAATAAGCACGGGGCAGCACTGCTAGGAGTGCTTCGTGTGCGCACATTTAAATTACAGTAGATCCTGTTTCCTCTGTTGTGTGCTGTCCCATGCAAAGAATACAATGCTGATAAGGAAGATAAAAGAACATGCATGACAGTGATAGAAAGGCTTTAAACATAAACACAACCTTTTGATTAGTTTTTTCACTGTTTCAGTTTTATACAAAAGTTAATGAAAAAAGAAGTGACAAAGACACGTTCATTTTCTCCCTCCTATAACTCCACTTCAGAGCACATAAATGTGAGTATCTTGATGCACATTCCTGGAGATGAATTTCAACAATTTAAAGAGATGTGATCAATGTCTTCATTTCATGTCTGCAAAGAGTCTGTTTGCTGAGTTGCAGCTGTTTTTATACCTTGCAAAGGTGTACATCATGCTTCCTCACACAGATCTACATTTGACAACTTGAGAAACTAAAAACAAATGTCGATATCTTAAATTGGGCCAAAATAACACTGGATTTTTATATTTCAGTTGGAGTATCTGGAGGGGAGATTCAGACAGGTGAGGAGCTGATGGTAAAACAAAGTGACACCTGTCAAACTCAATCTGAAGAAGTTTCTATCACAAGCAGTGTGCTGTGTATAATTTGTGAGATGTACCAGTCCCCTCCATCTCATCTGAATACACAGATGGGATCTCAGTGACATATGTATGCTGGTTCAGGCTTGTACCATCTGCTTCCAAGAAAAAAAAAAACATTCAAACTGTGTAGAAAGACAGAGGGCTCCTTTTGCAATGATAAGATATATGAATGCAATCTATCATCCAAGGCTTATCTGCCCTTTTTAAAAAGCATGTGGCACATTGTGGGTGTAATGAGCTCATGAATCTGGAGGAGGAGGGCGCTTCATTCAAAGAACAGTTTTCTTTGTGTGTGTGCAGTACTCTTTTCTGATTCTTGTTAAGTCCTTCAGTCAGATTGTCAAGCCCAAACTGAACTTCTTTGTGTATTCATGTAATATCACACAAGTTATCTCTGCGCCAAATCCTACTTCTCCATATGTTAGAGGACAAACCACAGCTCTGAATCCTGCCGAGTTCAAATGTGCAGGCTCAGTGATAGCTCAGGGGTATAATCCTAGAGAGTTCCAGGAATTAGTTTGACACCGAGATAGAGAAGTTCATCTGAAAATACTAGTCTAGACTTGACTTAGAAGCAGCAGCTGCAGGTAAGTAGTAGATAGATGGATGGGTTTTACATAAGAACAATTTAAGTGCTGCAGGAATAAATACACAATTTACAAACCCTCATAATAGAAGAGAGAATTGTATATACCATCAAAAATTCTAATCAACAGTTGTAAAAATAGTCTCAAATACAGATAATCTATGATACAAAACTATCTTGACTGTAATGAAAGCCTTATATATACACTACATAACCTCAGTATATTTGGTATAATCACAATATATTATAAAATAAAACGTGAATATTCTTCAATGGAAAAGATGTACCTGTGCAATTCAGTTTTTTTTGGTATTTGAATGCTGTCTACAGAGTATTGACTGAATATTAATGTGAACAATGTGCCTCCACCTCCTCCAGAATACAGCAGTATGTGCTGCGAGCTGATATGTTGCATCAAGGCCTGCACAGAACCAATCTGTCTGGTGGAGCTGTGGGATTTATGTCAATATGCACTAACCAAAACATGAGTTTGACGTACTATATCGCTCAGTGCACATATTCTTGTTTCAGCTTGAAGTGCACGTTTACAGTTATGCAAGAAGTTCAGTGACTCAACTTCGCTGGAAGATCAACACTTGGACTTATGTCAATGTGATCTGACCTACTTTCAATGACAAAGAGCATGCCTGTGAAAGTCTCATCTGTTTTGTTTTTGTAATATGATATTATAACATGCTGTATTCATGATCTTATATGGTCTGTTGCACAGAGAAGTTGATGTACAAATAAAGTGAAAAGAGGAGAGTTTTTGAATGTGGCATTGTGGCTTCACAGTTTTTAGATTGAACTTGCACATCATTTTCACTTATTGCACTTTTTGTAGGATGTGGCATGAGGCACTCCCTAATATAGTTTAACTGCCAAAAATATGTTTATTTTCAACATTTTTCAACAAAACATTCCCAAGGAATGTATTTTTGATTATTAGACAGGGTGCAGGAGTGTGCATGCCATTTTTGAAGGACTGATTTCCCTCCTCTGCACCACTCTCATGAATGTGTGTGAAGTACTGTACTTTTCTCTGATTTTAAAGCTGTTGTCAGGAATTTTTGATTTGTGTTCATTTTGAATTTGAATGCATTGACAACTTCTTGCATCCTTTTCCAATACAGTCTAGGTATTTCATTTTACACACCAACTGCCTCTCAGACCAATAGTCAATCATTGCCTCAGATTTGGGATGGCACCTGGGTTCAGACAGATTTAAAGTGGGGTCTATGCAAGCTCTTGAAATCTGTCTGGGCACACCCCTGCCTCTGGTTACAAACCAAGCACCACCTTTTTGGTTTCCTAACATCTGGTCAGGGGGGAAAAGACCAACCACAGTACACTATGTTGTACTCTTTTTTTAAAAGTGATCTTTAAAAATGAGTTTTTAGTACAAAAGGGATTTAAACTGATGATGTGATCCAAAATGCTTCTTGGGCTCATTTTAATTTGACCTGTACATTTTTTTTCCAAATCGGTGCAGGTATACTCAGTGTCCTCATTTTCAAGTATGGTTTTCTCAAAACAGGAATCCAGCCATCACTGAGAAATAAATCAGTCTGAAAATAAAAACTCTTCTCAAACTGAGTGTTTCTTCTGAATCTGTTATGAATTTCAGGGTTGTGTCATTGATGTGGTGACAGATTTATTGTTGTTTTTCATGCTCAAAGCTGTTCATGTCCATGCTGTGTTTTCTCCGAATGATGGCACCAAGACAAACCACAAAAGTTAATCCTCAGGAGGTTCTCATTATCAGAGTAATACACCACATGGACTGATAAAAGATGTAATAATAATAATAACCATGACATTTTGAATATGGAAATTACAGATTGCTAATCCTTGTGTGTCTGTTTTAGTGCAGAAACAGATGGGTGGGTGGGTGGTTCAGTTTTTTTTTCCTCTAAGAAACCACAGAAAGTATTTGAACGTCATGTATCTTTTTTTTGCGGCCTCAAATTCTCTGAAAATTTAAAAAAATTCATTGTGATTTTTGCTTTTACTCTGTCACAGAGGGCTGAGTTCACGTTCTGGTTTCTGTTCCTTCTTCCTGTTCGGTGTGGTTTTCCTGCATCAGTCTGTGTGCAAAATTCAGAGCTGTTATCTTTTTTCAAAAAACTAATGCAACTTTATAGTCAAGACTCTACTTAACTATGAGGCTTTTTCGCTGTTTTATTATAATTGCCACCTAGAAGACCAATAACAGTTATTTCATTGTTTATGTTGTCAAAAATTATGATCAGTTTTAGATTTTTGCTCCTTATGTTTTTGCTCTGAGAGATTTAATAACTTTGGTTGTATAGAAGTTCAAAGCTAAAGCAAAGCTTAAATAAAACAAAACCAACAATTGTCCCCCAAAACTGACTTGATAACTCCTTCACTTAGTCCCCCCTGTTAGAGGACAAGGGCATTTGTTTTGGTCGACGATTTTGATAGTAAAAGCTTGACAAATGGAGAGTCATACTCATCATTTATCTCAGGGGCATTTCAACCTGAATCTGACCAATAGATATTGCAAAATATTACCATTTCTACACACTGTACCTTTAAAGAAGCACTGGCGATATTGATGATTATTGAAAAATTAGTTTATAATTTACATGGAAGTAAAACATCAGTTGTGGTGTGACTAATATTTCTATCAGTGTGCTCTGTATAGTGACTTACATTAACGTTTCAACATTTGTGCACCATTATACTTCCTAACAGCCTTCTTCTAAGTCTAATGCATGATATATCCTAAAGTTGCAGACAGATTTCACATCGATTATCATTTATAACTAGATGAAAACAATGTATGGTCTGTTGTAATAATGTGTTTTAGGTGGTTATGTAGCCCGGGTCAATGTTAACCCTGTGTTTTGTGTTTTCTTAATGGCATGTGAGCTGGCTCTGCACCCAGCCACTGAAGAGGTGAAAAATGAATTAAGAGGCGGTAAGGATAAAGCTTTCTGCATGATTTATAGATCCACCTACTGGTTTGGATCCTGAGCTGACATCATTAGTATGGAGGGAGGGAGGGAGAGAGGGAGTATGTAGACTTTGTTTCTGGCCACGGGCTTCATCAGTCTGTGTCCTCCTCCACAGGAAGCTCTGTAGTGTGCATATAACAGCAGAGCGGATATGCTATTTTAGTTAGTGTGCTTTGTAGGGGGCATGCAGAAATCAGGAGTGTTATAAGGTTCACTTGGATGTGTTAATAGAGAGCACTTTGTTTAATCAGGTACTGTCAAAACTGTTTGGTGTTTCCACAGCAGTGCAGCAGTGACTCCTGACCCAGAGTTCAATATCCAAGTGAAACTGACTGATATGGATTCAGTATAAATAAAATGTGACTCTAAACTCATCTTTTCCTATGATCAAATATTTAAAATATTTCAATGTAAATCAAATATTTAGCTTACTCTCCTGACTCATTCAGTTACCTCTCAGTCAGAAAAAGCATGTCTCTGTTGAAAATGTGGCAAAGACTGAACAGAAGACTAAACTAAACATAGCTATTAAGCTACCAACCATTTACCTCTTCTATTTGGCTGGTTCTGTGTTGAATTTTAGGAACAAGTATAGGCAAAAGGAAAAGAAGTTATCAAGAGAGAATTTATCCACAGTCACTAGCTTTCTGACCGAGAAAATTCTCTAACTCTCAATACTTTTGATTTTAGGTTGGATTTTGATTTTGGTTGGCGTCAAAGCCAGTGTGAGAATCTTCTAACTAAAACCAAAGACAACATTTTTTAAACATACCTGCCAAGTTGTTTACCACAACCATACAGCTGTGCATTAGAGCAAATGCATCTGTCTTCTTTTTCACTCTGAAAAGGACAAAAAGAGCATTGTGCTGTTTTGTGCAAGACTTAAAACTTGTGACCTCATGATACTCAGGTAATAACTTATGTAAGAAGTGAGTCATTTTTTCATGAAGTGTATTCAGACCAAAGAGTGCTGGGAGCTTCTAAAGAGGAACTATACTTTTGGGAGTTCCCTAAGAACTACACACCATGGGGACTTTTTTTTTTCCATCTGTGTTAACACCACAATGATGAGAGCCAACATGAACCATAAAGTGAATGGAAAATATGGAGGACACATGATGGGAGCCACTTATCCTCTGCAAGGACTTTCACTGGTGGACTGTCGCCCCCCAGAGCTGACATCGGCAACAACCAGACTCCTGAATCCTTCATGCAAGCATTACCAACAAATATGACTGAGGACATTATCCAACTTGACATACCAATTTTTTTTAGTTTTCAAAGCTGCTTTGGGTTTTGTGGTCTTTTAGCTTTTTGTTGAATGAGTTTTCTTTGCTTCTCTGTGGGGTGGATACCTATCATTGGGTAGATGGCAGGAAATAGGATCATAAAGTTTGATATTATGCTTTACCAAGTCAATGTCAGGTTGCATCTCCTCCAATCAGTAAAAACTCAATCCGCCTGGAATTTACGTTGGTACATATGTAGGAACTTTTCTCCATTTTCAATGTTTGTTACTTAGCTGAAGTTTACAGTAGGGTTAAAAAATTGTGGTTGATGGCTGGACTAATAAAACTATACTCACTTAGAGAACAATCCCAGTACACTACTCTGAGGCATGGGAAGTGCAAGGCCCTCATCTTCTTTAACTCTTTGCAACAGTTTTTTTTGCCCCACAGATTGTTTTTTATTCCTTTTGTTTGCTTTTCATTATATTTTAAAACAACAATTTATTGTTGTTTTATGTTTTTATGTTATGTACAGCACTTTGTGTCAGCTTTGTTTGTAATTAAAGTGCTCTATAAATAAAGTTGAGTTGAGTTGTATCTCTGTAGTGGGAGTTAAACTATGGAAATGTCAAAGTAATGAATTGAAGACCTGTACAAATATTTTACAAACTAAGAAAATGTTAAAGGAAAATGCAAATAGAAATTATGACAAAAGCAACCAATGATTCTTGTAGAAAGGTCAGCTTGAAATGCTGTCTTTTACTGATATTTATTATTATGCTTGTTTTGTTTACTTCATGGTATGACTACAGTATAGCTCAGTGACCGATAAGTCAATTTGAAACTAAGTTCTGTTTGTTGTTTTGTTTTGTTTTGTTTTGTTTTGTTTTGTGGTAAGAATGTTGCTTAGTGATAGATTATTATTATTATTATTATTGGAAATAAAGGGTCTTTGAATGAAACAGAGAGCACTAGAAACCCTTTAAAATGAGCTGATGATGACTTTTTCCATCAAACACACTCGGACAGAGTTCCTGTGACTGCGCTGTCTGACTGTATGGATCTAAAATACCAGTAAATCTTCAGTCAAAAGTGCAGAAAACTCTTGTCTTCAGTCTGACAGAAGCAGGACTGAGGAGATGATTTGAATCACAACAATGTTTAAATCACCATGACTCCTAAATTGAATTTTCTGCTGGACTTTCACTCAGTTCACCATCAGCATTGATAGCGAGCAGCACACATTTGCGAGTAGAGAGAGATTTTGATCGTTCACCTTTGTTAAGAGAGCAAGAGCAATTTTGGAGAAGAGAGATATTTATTGTTTACTTTTGTATCGAGAGCTTTGTTTAGAGAGATTAATTGTTCACTTTTGTTGGATCAGTGTTTGTTCTGTGTTTTAATAACGTTGAAGTCTTTGAGTTTTTCTCCCTAGGAAGAAGAGTTAGCTGTACGAAAATGTCCACTGAAGTGCAGCGAGGCGACACCCTTTCGAGCAGCTCGTCTACCTACGCCGTCTTGGACTTCATCGGGGAGGGCTGCTTTGGTAAAGTGGCCAAGTGCCTGAACACTCGGACCAGGGAGACAGTGGCCATCAAGATCTGCAAGGAGACCCCTGGAGTTATCAATGAGAAAGAGGTAGACTTTAGGACTCATTTGATTCTGCAGAGTTTGATCTGCTTTAATAATACACACATTTTTAGACTTCAGCATCCTCACTGAGGTCAGACTTTTCAAAGACACCTGTTAAACTAAACCAGATACATGCAGTACAAACATAATCCACTAGGGGACAGAAGACATGCCTCATCAGACCTTAGTGTGGCACATCAAATCTGACTTTTTTTGTTTTTTAAATAAATATTTCTGCTGATATTAAAAAAAATAAAGGAGGAAGTGCAATCAAACTATTACTGATACTTCAACATGAACATAAAGTTCAGCCTATAAGTTTATCTTTGACTGTGCACCTGATTTTACAGTAAAATCATGTAAAATTATGTCCAATTCTTTACAGTCTGACTTGATTTAGTCCTTTGTCAATCTTGTCAACTTTATGCATCATGCTCTCCTAGTAATTTAGATATGTACAGAGTATAAATTGCTGTATTTAGAGTATCTGCTTTATTTGAAG
Source organism: Xyrichtys novacula (assembly GCA_962446985.1). Taxonomy (NCBI): domain Eukaryota; kingdom Metazoa; phylum Chordata; class Actinopteri; order Labriformes; family Labridae; genus Xyrichtys; species Xyrichtys novacula. Next base: position 14,554,422 of record OY660874.1, on the reverse strand, counting down.
TGGGAGATATTGGATGTTGTTTGTGAATCATTTGCTCTAGAATTTTCTTTTCCTGATTCATTTTGACTAAAAACTGATGAATTTAAGGCAAGAATGGAGAATATTTGGTGCTTCAGACTGATGTTTTAGATGATAAATAAGTACAGAGTTGAAGATGTCATGAGGTGGTACAGTTTTCTGAGCATTTGTGCTGTCTCCTCTTTCCTCCTCAGATCTCCACCTTAGAGAGGCTCTCGGTCCTGGATCCTGAAAGTTCCAACCTGATCCGTTTCATTGAGAGGTTTGACCACGTGGGACAGTGCTGTCTGGCGTTCGAGATGCTGGACATTAATCTGTTCGACCTGCTAGTTAGCGGCCAGCCGCTCTCTCTCAGCGCCATCAGACCGATCGCTCAGCAGGTATGTCAGCAGTTAGATCAGTTGTACAAATGTAGCTCCCAATCAAAACAGAGACAGCTGAGAGCTGTTTGAGTTCAAGACTTCAGACAGCTCAGGAGGAGAATTTTTCTCAAATTTTTACAGCCAGACTGCAAGCAACTCTAAGTTAGAATCAGAATCAGAAAACAACAATAATTTGGCTAAGGTTTAGTGTGCTCATTGTACATGACATGTTTTGCACACCTGATGTGTTTGCTCTGGTCTGTTTGGTTTTCTGGTAACTTTGAAGCCAATGTGAGCTCAGGAATCCTGTTGGTGCTTAATGCTTTATAAGAAACTTCTTTGATCAAACTCAGCAGCAGATGAAAAACTAAAGTCTGTCCTCTTTTTAATCCTGCAGCTGATGGTCGCTCTTGATGCCCTGAAGGGTCTGGGGATTGTCCACTGCGACATAAAGCCAGATAATATCATGCTGGTCAGTCGCAGCCAGCCCTTCAGGGTGAAACTGATAGATTTTGGAGAGGCGCTTCCAGTATCCCAACTACCACGTGGTCCCCTCTTTCAGCCTCTTGGATACAGGTGGGTTCATCCTGCAGCTCAGGGGTTAAATCAGAGGAGTTTGACTCTTGATAAAGAGACAGACAGACTTCTAACCTGTTGTGTGTTTCTTCCTCCTCAGAGCTCCAGAGGTATCCTTGGGCCTGCCCCTCACGGAGGCAATCGACATGTGGGGGGTTGGCTGTGTTTTGGCCTCCCTTTTTTTGGCAGACAACCCATTCCCAGTGGAGTGTGACTATCTGATGGTAGGTGACCTTCCTCACACACAGAGGAGACTTTCTGCAGACCCTCCCCTGACCGTCTTTTTCTTTATTTCTCTCTGCAGATGAAACACATAGTCATAACGTTGGGCCAGCCTGAGGACCACCTGCTTGCCGCTGGTGAAAACACCCACCGGTATTTTAAGCAGGACCCCTGGTGGGACCTGGAGGATCCGCTGGCATGGAGGCTGCTGGTAGAGAAACCATGTTCCTCTTTCTTTGTAAAATCACCTCTCTCAATCACTTTGAAAAAACTGTCATCTGACACATTTTGTTTCTACAGACACCCAGAGAATATGAGACAGAGAATTCCAGGCGCGCCTTCCTGGATGACACAGAGCCTCTGAGATCTCTGGAGGATCTGGCTCATGTAGGTCCTCTCTACTGTGTTTTAAAGACAAATCAGAAGTAGTTAGTGAACATCAGCTGACCTGAATCTGTCTCCAAATTTCAGATCTATTCAGACGGTGATTCTGCAGAGATGGAGGACAGGTTGGCTTTCGTGGACTTCCTGAAAGATCTCCTCCATCTCGATGGGGCCAAAAGGATCTCTCCTTCTACAGCTCTCCAGCACACGTATCTGACCATGAGTCACCAGGTCATGTCTCCAGAGACCACAGATGAGTAAGTGACTGTGTGGATGAAGCAAAGCAAGGCAGCATTATTTTATCAAGCTCCATTCATGCACAGAGGGATTCAGATGCTTTACAGAGATCAAAACAAAAAGTTCAGAGCATTCAAAGCATTCAGAAAGAATCTGATATTTAACATGCACACAGACATCTGTCTCACTGGCTGTATTGATGATTGATTCACTGATTGATCTTCACCCTTTTCCTTCCTGGACAGCACCACAAGTGTGATGGGGAGCTCACCAACCCCACACCAGCAGTCAGCCCCAACAAGCGGCCATGAAACTGAGGACAGTGGTCTTTCTGTTGAAGAGGAGCCACCTCAAGATGCAGACTGCCTCAGTGAGGGTCAACTGGTGGAGTCTCCCTTTGCCCTCTCAGCATCAAGCGCCATTTGTTTGGCCTTTGACTCTGCCTCTTTGGTGTCAGAGGGAGACTCTGTTGAAGAGGAGCAACCACAAGATGCAGACTACCTCAGTGAGGGTCAACTGGTGGAGTCTCCCTTTGCCCTCTCAGCATCCAGCGGCATTCGTTTGGCCTTCGACTCTGCCTCTGTGGTGTCATACTCTGTGGTGTCAGACTCTGTAATGTCAGACTCCTTTCCATGGTCAGACCACAGCTCTCTAGACTTAGACTCTGTCTCTCTGGCCTCAGACATAACCCCTCCAGCCTCAGACTCCTCCACTCTGGCCTTTGCCTGCGCCTCTCCGGCATCAGCCTCTGCCTCCCTGGCCTCAGCCTCCACCAGCCGCAGCAGGAACCTACTGAAGAGGGTCCGAAGCTTCTTCAGCAGGTTGAAGACGGCCCTCTGTTGCTGCTGTCGGGCAGAGGAGGACTAAATCTTCCTCTCCTGCCTCAGACCTCAGAAATCTGGCCTAAGCCTCTACCTCCTGGGCCTCAGACCTCAGACCTCACCTGTCCTGCCTCAGACCTCGTCTGTCCTGCCTCAGACCTAAAAAATCGGGCCTAAGCCTCTGCCTCTTGGGCCTCAGACCTCACCTGTCCTGCCTCAGACCTCACCTGTCCTGCCTTAGACCTCACCTGTCCTGCCTCAGACCTCACCTGTCCTGCCTCAGACCACACAAATTGGGCCTAAGCCTCTGCCTCTTGGGCCTCAAACCTCACCTGTCCCGCCTCAGACCACACAAATTGGGCCTAAGCCTCTGCCTCTTGGGCCTCAGACCTCAGACCTCACCTGTCCTGCCTCAGACCTCGTCTGTCCTGCCTCAGACCTAAAAAATCGGGCCTAAGCCTCTGCCTCTTGGGCCTCAGACCTCACCTGTCCTGCCTCAGACCTCACCTGTCCTGCCTCAGACCTCACTTGTCCTGCCTCAGACCACACAAATCGGGCCTAAGCCTCTGCCTCTGCCTCTTGGGCCTCAGACCTCACCTGTCCTGCCTCAGACCTCACCTGTCCTGCCTTAGACCTCACCTGTCCTGCCTCAGACCTCACCTGTCCTGCCTCAGACCACACAAATCGGGCCAAAGCCTCTGCCTCTTGGGCCTCAGACCTCACCTGTCCTGCCTCAGACCACACAAATTGGGCCTAAGCCTCTGCCTCTTGGGCCTCAGACCTCAGACCTCACCTGTCCTGCCTCAGACCTCACCTGTCCTGCCTCAGACCACACAAATCGGGCCTAAGCCTCTGCCTCTTGGGCCTCAGACCTCACCTGTCCTGCCTCAGACCTCACCTGTCCTGCCTTAGACCACACAAATTGGGCCTAAGCCTCTGCCTCTTGGGCCTCAAACCTCACCTGTCCCGCCTCAGACCACACAAATTGGGCCTAAGCCTCTGCCTCTTGGGCCTCAGACCTCAGACCTCAACTGTCCTGCCTCAGACCTCGTCTGTCCTGCCTCAGACCTAAAAAATCGGGCCTAAGCCTCTGCCTCTTGGGCCTCAGACCTCACCTGTCCTGCCTCGGACCTCACCTGTCCTGCCTCAGACCTCACCTGTCCTGCCTCAGACCTCACCTGTCCTGCCTCAGACCTCACCTTTCTCGCCTCAGACCTCACAAATCAGGCCCAAGTCTGTGCCACTCAGGCCTCAGACCTCAAAAATCGGGCCTAAGCCTCTGCCTCTCAGGTCTCAGCCGAGGAGGACTAAAACTTTTATTGTGTTTTTTAAATAAAATGTGTTTGTTGTTTTCACTGAAATGCCCTGACATAGACCTCTATTTTTTAATCCAAAGGTTACTGAAAACTAAAGGTTTGCTTTAAATAAAACAGGATTGGATTTTCCTGAACATAAACATTAACTGTTCAAACTCTGGTTAACACTTGGACCAGATTTAGAAGAGTCTGAAATGTCATTATGGTGGAGAATGGAATAAAATACTGGAATAATCTGGTAAAACAAAAAACCAAGATGGTAAAACACTGAATAGAAATCCAGAATAAAAAGATGGCATGATTAAAATGTTAGGATAACTTCAATAACACAACTAAAAGGCTGTCTGACTAAAACAGAAGAAGCATTATACTGTAGAATAAATTCTAATATAGAAAAGTAGAACATCAGAAGCTAAGTCTTTGACAAAAAGTCCTGGCAGAGCTCTTTGTTTTTTACAGTGAGAATATTGTCTTCCTCTCATCCATGAAGGAGATGCATACTGCCCCCTGCAGGATCCAGGCTAAATTTCAGCATTTGACATAAACACACACACAAAAAAACTGAGTTGGTGTATGGTGATAGAAAATTACTGTCAGCTCTTAAATAGAGGTTGGTGGGGAAAAAAACACAATGGAATTGTTTTTTGGTATTTCTTTCTCTTATTTCTTCTTTATGATGTTTTGGTTGGTCTATTCTTGGCAATTCATAACACACTTAAAGCAGAGAGAGACTGGCCTGTTTCAGAAAGGTATCTGATACTCATTTTTGTGTCATTGTCAGAAGACATGAGGATCAGTTGGGTTATAGTGTATACTGGTGTTTTACTGGTCCACTTTTCACCAAGTGGTGCTATTTTTATGAGTGAAACAGTTTGCTTTCATTGTGTAGAGCAGTGGAGGAAAGGTGCAGATTACAAGATGACAGGAAAGGAAAGAAAGACAGCTGGGTGAAGCTCACTCTGCTTTCTCTTTCTATCAGGAAAACTGCATTCACCAGCATGAAAATGTACCAAACTTTGTGGGTAATGAACTCTAACAAAATCTGCACTCATGAGTTTTCTTATCAAATCTCCCTTTACAGGAATAATAAACACGAAAACCTTTAAAACTTTTTCCCATATCAAAAGTACATTATGACCTTTAAAACTGGCACCAAACTGTGTCCAAATCAAATTTCAAATTCTATCACTGAGAATAAAACAATGAGACCAATCTTCTTCACGATAACTCTTAAAGCAAAACATTTTGTGGCATTGTATCATTACAGTGTCCTGTAGACCTGTGGTTCTCAAGTCCAGTCCTCGAGGCCCACTGTCCTGCATGTTTTGGTTTCCCTGCCCCAACACCTGATTCAAATGATCAGCTCGTTATTGAGCCATTCAAGAGCTTGATAACGAGCTGATCATTTGAATCAGGTGTGTTGGAGCAGGGAAACATCCATGTTTTTAACCTGGATTTAAAAGTGCTTACAGTTGAGGCTGATTTCAGTTCTGCTGGTAGTTTGTTCCAGTTGTGTGCAGCATAAGAGCTAATTGCTGCTTCACCATGTCTGGTTCGAACTCTGTGCTCCACTATCTGACCTGAGTCAGTAGATCTCAGAGCCCTACTGGGTTTATACTCTACTAACATATCATTCATGTATTCTGGACCAAAACTATTTATAGATTTTTAAACCAGTAGCAGAACTTTAAAATCTATTCTGTAGCTGACTGGGAGCCAGTGTAAGGTCTTAAGAACTGGGGTGATGTGATCTGATCTCTTTGTTCCAGTTAAAACTTGAGTGGCAGCGTTCTGAATGAGCTGCAGCTGTTTCTTACTTTACTGGGGGAGTCCAGTCAGAAGACCGTTACAGTAGTTGAGTCTATTGGAGATGAAAGCATGAATCAGCTTCTCCTGATCAGTTTGGGACATAAAACCCTTAATTCTAGATATGTTCTCAAGTTGATAAAAGGATACTCAAAAGAAAGAGCGCAAAGTGACCGGCAGTTGAACAATTCCTTGAAAACACTTTGACTCTAGCTGAAAATTGTGTACAGTATGCATCTCTGAGCTGTGGGTGAAGTACAACAAGTAGTCACACACTTACCTAGATATTTAGGTGACAATAGTCAAGAGCTGTTGGTCTGTGTGTACATGGCAATCAAATCTGTGCTGGCTACTAAGGTCTTTATGTAAAATCACCTCCAACTAAGATTTTTCTGACTACAGCACCATGTCACAAATAGTAATTTGTGAGTTAAAACACCCAGCTGGTGTCAAATTGTCATCTTAAAACCTGTTTTGTGACTGTACTGAAGGGTTCAGACACAACCTGAAGGTGTCCTATATAGAAGGTTCTACTCTGATGAATATTACATACATAGGCTACTGTATTCCCTCTGTTCACACACCAGACATTCATTTGTAAAACACATGGAGGACTGGGATGTGTTTCTTATATTTCGCCTAGATTCATATGTGACTTGTTTTTCTTATAAGGTTTAATGATACTGTCAGAAGTTTCCACAGCCTTACAAGAGCCCAGCTGCTGTCAACAGGCAATTGTTGATAGGTTTTAGGCCCCTTGTGTTTCAGCTGCAGTGGAAAACTGGGGGGAAAAAAAGACACCAAGTAAAATAGCTTTTTCTTCAGTTACCTACTTTCAAGGATTTCAACATTGCATGTATGTGAAAGGAAGGTAACAGGAACACAACTTCAGTTCAGCTAACACAGATTTGCATTTTATTTAAAACAATCATATTTTTTTCGCAAATTATTTGTGACATCCAGAGAAGGAGATTCTTTAGTTTCACAAATGGAACTCAAACAAAAAAAGGCATAACAAAACAAAAAGTAGGAGGTCCAGAACACCTACACACTGTGCTCTCTAATCTCAACTGCAGACAAATATCCTGTAATCTTCATCAAGGCTACAGGCAAGAGGTATTTGTACATTCATTGACTCTGAGGTAATCTGGTTCAAATAAATACAAGACTTTTGGTCTGTAGCTAAACTATTCACTTACACTTGTCCGCACAGAGGTCCAATCTCTAAATCTGACCTCCTCTCACAACATTCATTCCAAATCTCAAACTAAACTGAATTCCTGATGCAGCTTCTCCACAGCAAAGCCTGCATATTGCACAAGGAGCACACTGTTTCCATCAAAGTGCTCTTTAATTTTTAACAAGTCTTTTTTTTTTTCAAATTAAAAACACACCTTTCCTTCTTGAAGCTTTGTTAAGCTAAAGAGAAAAACAACATATCTGCCCTTAAACGACTAACACCTGAACATCATCTGTCAAAGCAGGGGGCAGCACAGGTGTAGTGCATACTGACTTGATAGGCCCTGTTGGGGATGTTTGTCTTGGGATCTAGTGAGGTCGTGATTGCCTGGGTGGTGCCGAGCTGCGAGCCATTAGGGGGCTGAAGGTTGGTGGTGGGGTGGCTGAGGTAGGAGGCCGGCCTGTGGTTGGGAGCAAGGCTGGGCTGGGGGGCCGGCTGTGGGTACTGCATGCAGGACCGGTGCAGGTATGGGGCCACAGTGGCTGTCTGGCCTGAACTGTGGAACGTCGTGTGTCCCTGCTGCTGCTGTTGCTGCTGGCCCGGCTGTGCGCACTGCTTCTTGTTGGCCTCTTTGACATCGCTGTCGTGTGCACTGGAGGTGTAGGAAGAAAGTGTTGGACAGTTAGTGAAAAAACTTAGCAGTGTAAATGTCCTTTCACACCGGGAGCCTTTTTTGTGTGCAATTAGTTCGGACGTCAATATTTTTTTCGAACCTGTATCCTGTCAATACAAGCGTTCACATCAGCGACGTTTTCTCGTCCTGCGATGTTGCCGCATTTATTTTTTTTTATATCAAGGTCGATTTTTCTAAAGTTTCACATACCGTGTATCCACTTCTGACAAATCAGATTTCGTGTTGTTGCAACATCAGATTCACCGGTACATCCAACATGGCCGACTGGCTGATTGTTTGCGTGTCGGAGAACAGAGTGACACAAATATTACAAAGATAACGACCTGAAGGACAACTTGTGGAGAGTCATAGCTTCGGATTCCTCATATGACGATGGTTTGTGTGCTTTAATAGTTTGCTAAACGTCTTTGTTTTAACTTTCATCTGTGCTAAGTAACTTTAGCTCATAAGCTAACCTGTTTAGACACAACATACCATATGTATTTTCACTGTCTCAAACTCAACCACGTTGCTGTCACAGCACCATTAGATTTCAGTTGTTACCTTACATTTATGGATTATAGTTTAATGTGCTTATCTGTTACTGGCCCCAACTCAGTACATGCTAACATGACAGACAGACAGTCATCTCAACACTAGTGACTAATCAGAACTGAAAAACAGTCAGTTGTGTTGGTGTTGTGTCAGTCTTCTCGCTTCCACACGGGGACGCGTCTCCCCCCCCCCGGAAAGTCGCAAAATCGCATCACGCTTGACATGTATAGTCAGATGCGTCAAAATTCGCCTCTAAATGTTTCGTAATTTTGCGTTGTATATTTTCGGCATTCCCAGTGTGTAAGGACCTTAAGTCAGCGGTAATGAATGGCTCTTGAATAAATAATTAATATGTTCACAATAGTTGCTTAAACACAGCTGTAAATATTAATATTGTTTCATTGTCATCTGTCAAAACAGACTTTTTGCAAGGCGTATCTTTTTAAACTGGTATATGTCAAAAAGAGCTCTAAGGTTTCTCATCATTACAAAGTTTATTCTCCCTTACTTTATGATTATTTCATAAGCCAACACTGAATTCCTCATGTGTAGCTTGATATGTATTAGCTCAGCAAGCTATGTTGTCTGAATACATCCAAATCACAAGCAGAGTTCTTGAACTTTTAGTTTCTCCTTGTAGCCATTTTTATCAACCGACAGAAGCCACACACACACAGATACGTACATGAGCAGCTTCTCAGCACATGGGACAAGGTTTTCCCATGAGTAGTCTGCCAGGCGCTGCAGTCTGGGGGGCCATGTAGGGCACAGGTGGAGAACGAGGCGGGAAGTGGCCACACAAGCAGCAGCCACAAGAGAGGGGGCGAAACACAAAAACACATGATCTGAAGGGGAGAAAGAACAGCGCAATCCGTCAACACAACAGCAACACAAACTGATAGCACCAACTTCACTGAGGTTAAAAAGAGCACTGAAGATACGCAATGTCGACAAATCACCTCATACTCTCCAAACTGGCAGAGTTGATTGATTCAACTTTGATTTTAACTCCTTAAAAAAGACAATTTCCCAATTAATCCTCAAGCCCCATATACAAAAAGACACACTTAGCACATCAAGTCAAGGCGGTGGTGAGATTAACATCATAAAATTATGTATGCAACTATGCATTTCTATCATTTTTTCTAACCTCCTCTGTCTTTTCTATCGCCTATTTATTCTATCACCTGGTTGTTATACTATTGCTTTCACTATTGAGTGCTGCAGAGTAGCATACCCACTATCTTAATTAACACTTTGACAGATACATAGAATTTGTTGTGACTCACCATCTCAATTAGTAAAAAGGTTTAAAACATAAAGAAATATTAACCTTCAAAAAAGCAACTCCTGCCTTACAACTTGAGCGCTTCATGGAGAAAGCTAGCCAAGGAAACCATCCTTGTTAGCCTAAGCTAACGCTACTTCTTATTGACTCTCCATCACCATAAAAGACAACTTTCTTAAAAAGCTAGGTCACCAGTTTGTTTGTTCATTTGATCAAATAGATCTGACCACAGTGTTCAATGAAACCAGACTTAATTTTTTTTAAGACAACTGGCTTAGCAGAGAAGAATTAATGGCATCTTTGTGTGGCATGTTTTTCATTGAACTGTATATGAAAAGACAAATCTTAACTTTTAAAGATAATTGTTACCTTGTAAGGAAACCTCCAGGAAATAATCAGCATACTTGGTCATGTACAGTTTGGGCTTCTCCAGGCAGGTCATAGGCCAGCCGTCATGGAGGTCTTCCTCATGGACGGCAATAGACAGGTAATACTCAATAAAGTGAGCAGCTGTTGGCAGGTACAGGTTCCACTGGAAGGTTCCCAGCAGCAGCAGCTCCATGTGAAGTAAACTCTGCTTGGTCAGGACCAGGTTCATGGAGCTCATGCACCCCAAACTGTTCAGAGTCTCCAGTTTAGGCACCCGGTCTTCCCTTTCCTCAAATTTACCTGCAGAGACAAACATTGAAAAAATAACAGCAGCGCAAAGAGACCCAAAGTAACATGATGGAGTGAGAGATAAACTTTAAACTTACTGGCCAGAAGGAGACATGAGAGTGAGACCATGTGGAGCTGCTGGACTGTAGCTTCATAGCGGTCCATGAAGAGGTCTAGCAGATAGACAGCAAGGTGTCGGGCTGCAGGACACAGCCCGAAGCGATTGCTGATGATGGCTATGAGGTCTGCAAAGTATTGTCTCAGGTTGAGCTGAGGGGACTGGCCTTTGTACAAAGGAAGTTTTAGCTCCTGGGAGACGAAAGCAAACAGATAAAATAGAAGTGTGAGTTTTACTCTGTTCGGATGTATATTTCTCTTGTTTTAAGTGCTACACAGAAATCAGTTTTCAGGTGTTAGCTCAAATCAAAGGGTCAACAGTAGGTTGGCCAAGTTACAGCTGGTGGTGAGTTATGAATACATGTTAATCTGTTGGTTTATCTAAAAAAAGGAATAATAATCTGAATAATTACATAAATCGTCACTGGAAAACCACCTTTAGTTTGTCGAGATCATCGGCCAACTACAATTGAGCGTCTGGTTCTTTCGTCTTACTTGATTTCAGTCTTTGTAATCACTGCCATGACTGTCTGTCATGGAGGTTTTACACCTTGAGAGTGATTAGAGTCCAGTCTGATGTTTTCATCAACAGGGATCAATACATCAGGGAGTACTCAATTCAGTCTAGCAGGGTGGCAATGCATCTCTGATCTTTGACGGTTTTTAAGTGCCAGACGAAGTGACCTTTCGGTCTCCGGAGATAATGAGTTCATTATTTCTGGGACTTGAGATAAAGAAGCTAATTTCTTTTCACAGAATTGACTTGTGCTCTTTGGATAACCTTACTGAAAAGCATTTGCTAGTGTGGACATTCTCATCTTTTTTTTTCCACTTGAAAGTCTTTCTTATTTTAATCAGACATGAACACGGTTCTCAAAGCAGGTACATCAAAAAGAATGAACAGGAATCCTTTAAAAACATTCATCATGTCATGCATCTACTTTTTAAATATGACTGTGGCCATGGATAGAGGAAGAATGCGCTATAGTAGATATTTGCCCAAATCTGGTATGCTTATATTTTCAAACTCATAATGGATGATACCAATGTAAACACTACTTTCAGTATAAAGAACACTTAGTTCTCCTTCTGTACCAGACTTCATACAATGTGATTATGGTTGCTTGAAAAAAAGGACATAAAACAAGAATAACAACTTCTGATTCTACCATAAATGTGAACTTTATTTTTTTTAATTACATTCAGCTATTTAAAAACACACAAACAAAAAAAATCCTGTGGACTTCATGTTGTTGATCAAGTGGGCATTGAGCCCTTACATGCTGACCAGACTTACTCTTAATGCTTAGATGTCTGAGGTAAACGTAAAATGAAATGCATCAGTGAGGAGCTTTTCTATCTGCTTGAAGATGAAGCTTTGGACTTCAGGGAAGGCAACTTCTGAATTTGTATTTCCAACCAGGTAAAGCACAGCCAGGTCTGCAAAAAGCCCACATCTGCCACTATGCTAAAAGGGTGCAATGTTTTAGCTTCATTTGTTTGATGACTGAAGAAGAGGATGCTGACGGGTCTTCAGTTGACCCAACAATGCTTATCCATACTTAATTTTTAGACACACTTGATGCCTTTCAGAATGACAGTATATGAGATGAACAACTAAAGTGGAAATGTTAAAACAGTGGGGTGTTTTGGCTCCTCCTCACATCACCTATGCTTCATAAGCACAGCAAATAGCTATTAAACTGAAACGTGTTGGTGAGGTGCCATAGTTACCATTGCAGGTAAATATGAGTTAACTTATCAGCTGTACATAACAGCAGACATTTTTATATCTGCCAATACAAAGTGTATTTTATCAGCTTTTATCTGCCTGTACCGATAATGCGGCAAATCTGCTGATATTTTGCATCTTCATAGGAAATTAGAGCGTTAACATGAATTGTGATCTTATTATTGCAGTATGCGCAGTGAGAATTCTTCACAGTAAAAATATGGTTTATGCAAACAAGCAGCTCTTACTGAGTAGAAAACCTTGCTTTCATATCATGTTGATGCAAATGAAGCTCAAGCCCTCCATCAGTTTGGAGGACCACTGGTTATGGACCCACCTCACTGATTATTGGGGGCTTATAATTTTGTGCACTTTTATAGCTGTCATTTTGACCTTGATCTGTCTGCACTCACTACTTTTTCCTAACCAAATGCCAAGCTGATAACTACTTCTACTTTTATTAAAGTGAGAAATGCTGAAGGACAGCAGTTAGATGTTAAAACTACAAAGTTAAAGCTAGTGTGTTGCGCTTTTTATTCACCCCCTTTTAAGATGTTACTGCAGTTGGGACAATGTTATCGGACAATGCACATTATTGCTTGAATCCTGTAGGCTTAATGGGAAGATTTAACTTATTTGCTGCTGAATTTCCTGGGGAATTGGTGGCTAAATTGAAAAAAAAAAAAAAAGGATTCACTTATTTCAATCATTGTTGATTCACACTGCCAAGTATTTGCTGACTGTAGCTTCTTAATTGTGACAATTTGATCCTTTAATGGATTTCAATGAAGACGGTTTGGGTGTGGTTGTTCAGAAAGGGTTAAGTTTAGTTCTGGGAGATTGTAATGACAATTTTAAGCCATTTTTTCTCATTTAAGTGGCTGAATGACAGATAGATAATAAGATGAATACTATCTGAGACCATAAACAAAACTCAAACACACCAAAAGGAACAAATATAAGAGGGATTTATCAGGAGGAGTGGTGAATAAAAGATAGCTATTCTAACAGACCTTTCAACTCAGTGTTTTGGCAGCAGCAGCCATCACTGAAGTTACTGTGTGTCACTCACTCTGTATCGTAATGACTGGTAAATATCTGCAGCGAGTTGTCCTGTCCACCATTGGTCCTCCAGCTCCATTTAACACAGTGCTGTGGAAAATCTCTGCAAGTTTAAACACATGTCAGAAATCAAGCGAGTCAGGCTGAGAGTCAAAAAGTAATGCACACACGAAAGAAAACATGGTACTATCATGTTTAGACCCGCTGCAGCTTCACACAACTGATCACACAGTTTCCACCGGTTATCGATTGTTCAGTTTTCACACGTCCAAATGAAAACTGTTGAAGTTGAGAGTTTATAAGAGCAGACTCACCCAATGACCACATACAGTGACTGGAAGTTTCACTGAGGTACACTTTGCTTCACATTAGCCGGACATGCTCGCTGCTTTCACACATTGTTGTAGTCACTGAGACTCCCGGCACGAGTTCAGCAAACACCGCTGCTGCTTTTAAGGCCAGCCGGGAAGCAGAGCTTTGATTCGCGTTCCGGAGAGAGCGCGTACAGGCACAGATTTTCACGTCATATTATTGCAACAAATTAGTTTCACCCTATTAATTTTCTTAAAAACATGGTCAACGTTACCTCAATTTTTTTTCGTACAAGTGGTTTTACTTAAGCAATCCCCAGAATCCCTCTTTTCCACGAAGTATATTATGTGATTTTAAAGTTTCCGAGTTGCATTTGAATGCATCATTCCGTTGCTTAAAGAGGACAACCGCAGGGGAGTAAAGAGAGATTTGGCAAACCGTCGAAACACAAAATACATAAACAACAGACTGTCTGAACTATGTTAGCAAAGAAGTTAGATATGTGAACAGTGACAACTGGGATATTTTTCCCTTTTCATTTTTTTTCTTAGTTGAGTTTTAGTTGTGAGGATGAGTTGTAAACTGCTACGGTGGCCCCGAAGGTCAGTTGCTCACGCTTTTCGCTGACGGCCCCAAATTTTAAAAACGCAAAATATTCATGCAAGGCAACATTTTTGATGAAAAGACAAACAGATCAAGTCTTTAAAGATGTGCAAAAAAATTAATGGGGCACAATATCAATTCATAGATTGAAAGAATATACAATGAAATGCAAAACACTTCACAATAAATAAATAAATAAATACATAAATAACAAATAAACACATCAATAATAATAATAATAATAATAATAATAATAACTATGAGTTAACCAAAAACAATTAACAAAATGCAAAAAATATTTGATACAATCTAAGAACAATTTTTGGTTGTTTTAAGAAAGTCTGACCAAATTTAAGTGTAAATGAGTTAGCCTAGTTAGCACATTTTTAATGCTCTAATAAAGCATTTATTGGTGCTTTTTTTTTTGATGCAACATATTAGGTACAAGTAAACTGTAATTTTTTCAAGTTCACTATGATTGCTTTACTTTTAACATATTTTTGTATCTCATTTTGACATGATTTGACATAACAAATGCTAAATATTATGCAGCTGCAATAGTATAGAGCTTATTATTTTCCCTCAGCCTTTTCCTTTAACAGTAAAGAGTGTGTTTTGATAAGGGTAACATACAGTATATGTTGGTTGTGTCATTATGCAATGAAACAGTGAGGGGGAAAAAATCTTACTTGAATTCCTATTTAACTATCTAAATCAGAAGTGTGTGTTTGAAACAGCAGCATGAAATGACAGGGAGATCCAGACAGTAAGTGATGCAGACAGCGGTCCTGAAAAACTGTTGGTACCAGGTCCCAGATATGATAGGAATTTGCTGTCCTAGTTAGCAGGGATGGACTCAAAGTTAACAGTTTATAGAGTTCAGTCTCACTTATGTAATGTATGCAGCATTTCTGCAGAAATATAGCAATATGTTGGCTCGCCCCCTAATTTTAATGTTCCCATCAAAAGTGGATTATAAGACAAATGCTCTGGTAACTCCTGTTTTACAATCTAGACATGGTGAAGAGCTGAGCATTCATAGAGCAATTAGCCTTCTTCCAGTCCTGCCCAAAGTGCTGGAGATGGTTGTCCCTGAACAATTACCAGATCACTGGGAGTTGATTCATGATTTACAAATGTTTGGTTTTACAGTTTGGTTGGACGTAATCATTTAACAAAGTCAGCCCTTGTGTTTATGACTGGAAAACATGAAACAGTCTCTGACTAAAGGAAGTAAAGTAGGCAGTGTTCTCGTATATAAAGAAGGCCTTTAACACTTTGACTTTTGACATTTTAATACAAAAACTTTCTGTTTGTTTTGTTTCAATGACTTCTCTCATAGTTTGTTTGATATTTGAAAACCTAGAAACAGTGTGTTGTGCTAAATAACATCAGGTATGAAAAAAAGGATTACTTAGGGCACTGAAACATGGCCTGATTTTGGTCTGCAGATTTACGCTGGTAACACAGTTGTCTGTGCTTGTCTGTGGTAAAAGCTGTACTGCTTTTGCAGATAAAAACATGGAAAACATTTCAGCTAATTGTGATGCCTCTTGCTTCTAACTAAACAAGATAACCAAATAAATCTGTTTCTCCGTCACAAAGTTACCACAGAATATCTGAAGGTCAGGATTAAAGATAAACTTGTTGAGCAGGTTACAGAGGTGAAGTATCTGGGGATAATTTTAGATTATGAGTTAAATTTAGCAGGTATTGCTGAAATGTTTTGCAAACAGTAACAGTTGGCAAGTCTATGCCACTACAAGATAATAAAACACAGTCAATGTGGTGTGCCCTCATGTATTTTAATTCTATGATGTTCTCACTGTCTTATGGTTGATGTCCTGGTCCAAGTCAAACCAGTCAGTAATTGAACCTCTGGGGCGCCTCTACAATCTGGCTCTGGTTTGAATGGACTTGCTCTGTAGCCTTAAACTGTACAAGAGACTTCAGAGCTGCAGAAAAATCCATCAGTGATGAGGGTAAAGTTTCATTCTATAAAATAACCTTTCCTCTGACAGCGTCTTCTATGAAAGGACCAAAATCCTGGAACTTGCTAATTGATTACTTACATTTATTGTGTACATCACCACCTTTGAGACAGTCACCAAATCTTTGTTCTGTAAGCAACTGACTTGTCCTCATGTTTGATTTTCTGCAACTATGCCCTTCTAGAGATGAGTGTTGCAAATTAGCACCCAATATAACCACTATAATACTCACATAAATGTACATTTTATTCATTGTTTGATTTTCTTAAAAGCCAATAGAAACAAAAGTTCTTTTTAAAATGAAATATATGGCTGACTGCAATGGCAAATCAAAAAGGGGGATGCAGGAAGGCTGCAACAGAAAGACTGAGATGAAAAGAGATGAAGACAGAGGAGCAAAAGAAAGTAAGCCAGGTCAGGAAGTTGAATCAGTCGACTAAAGAAAGGATGAAGAAAGAAATCACTGAATGCAAAGAGATTGTTAGGAATTGTGTCCCCATTTGAACTTAGTACACAGAGCCTGCACAGTCCCTAAGTCAACACTTTGGTACTGTGTAAAAATAATTGGCGATCACAAACACGGCCACTGGAAAACAGCCAATCATTTTTTTCCAGTGACGAGACAAAGCCAGCAGGCACAGTAATGGAGCTTGTGAGGTAGGGTTTTCCTTATGGAGACAAGGCATCCAAAAATGACTTTTTGTTTTGCTTCAGTACAGCGAGTGACACTGCCAGCTATGGCTGGTTCCAAGCATCCAGGAAGGGAAACACATCCAGGGATTGGGAAACCAGAACACTGCTTTGCATCAAGAACAGAAGGGATCAACCAAACAATCATGATGGACCAGTTTAACAACTTAAAAAAAAAAACATTGGCACTGAGGGCACATTCATGGCATATCTGGAATAATCATGTCTTAACTCATGATTACAGTGACACGATACGACAAGATAAAGACTTGATGAAGGTGATGATAAAAAATGCTCACAAGGGCAGGGCACACTTCGCACCAGATAAGCTGTTTTCTTTTTCTTCTTCTTCTTCATTATTTGTGCAGGATGATACTGCCATGAAAAAAAAAGCAACAGTCGCACCCATGTAACGTTGACCAGATGGTTTGGTTCAACTGATCAGGTGGAGAATGAAAGTCAACCAAACCTCCTGAGTCCCCCCAGACTATCATGTAAAAAATAAAAAATAAACTAAAACTCAGGGAAACTTCTGTCCCTCTCAGTAAAAAGTCTTCATCATCGCACAAGGGGGGTGGTGGGTAAGCGGTCAGTTTCAGGAGGCAGGTCTTGGTATACAAAGCACAGTGTAAAAGCTATAGCATAAGGTTCACAACTTAATTTTGACGACCGAAGTCTGACATCATGGTGGTGCTTTTTACTCATATCAGAGCTACCTGCAAACAGGCAGGTGTGTAGGTACCTTCACTGTTCATGTGTTGACAATGATTCCCTTTCTTTAACCTCATCTAATCTACAGTATGTAACCTCCTGAGTGCTTATGAGTTGCATGAAACAAAAATCCTCCCACTTGCTTGCAGTGAAGTTTCCGAGTATCCCCTGCTGCATTCTCATATCCCCCCCGTCATGGCTGGTAGAAAACTTTGGGGTGGAAATTTTGAGCTATTTGTGTGTACAGATGGAGAATGCTCCTTTTGGGGGGAGTTCTTAGAAGTTTGTGCATCTGCATTTACTTTTAGACTCCCAGCAGCATGTTGCTGATTTTCAAGTTTCCAGTACAACAATGAAACTGATGACAGATACATACAACACCAGTGATTGTGGTATGAAATATTATCATGATGGCCGGCTTGCGCATCATGTTATGTTTGTTTCAGGAATGAAACTACATTTATTTGTCCTAGCAAAATGTTTTTCTAACTCATTTAAACTCAACACTAACAGAGAGCTGACTTGAGTAACTTCATGAAACATGGTGATAAGTTTGGTACACTTGGGTAGTAATTCTGTGTTGGCTTTGCTTCATGTATACACAGAAAATGCTGTGCCTATGTTGTCAAATAGCATTTTTCTAACTTTGCCTTTTTTTAGTCTCTTTGCATGTCTTCTTTGATCACAGTGTGTTGAACGTCAGTTTGGGAATCCCCCTTTTTAAGCTTGCTGTGATGGTATTTCCTCCTCTCTTATCATGGGTCAGATTGATCACTTTTCTCAGCTGTAACAGATGAACTATCTATCTATCTATCTATCTATCTATCTATCTATCTATCTATCTATCTATCTATCTATCTATCTATCTATCTATCTATCTATCTATCTATCTATCTATCTATTGAGATAGATAGATACATGTTCTTATAAGCCATGCTGGTTGACTCAATCCACTGTTTAGAGGCACTTTCGTAGATCAAGTATGAAATGGGTCACATTGCCCCAGCAGCAGTCGAGCAGCTGCAGCCAGTTAAGTAAAACTGACCCAAATCTGTTGTTTGTGGCTTCCCTGTTATTCAAGAGCACAGGATCTAATATAATACTATATCCCTGATCAGACAATGTTAAACCAACCAAGTATTGATTCAACAACCTTTGTATCCATGAGCATACAGCAAGCACAGAAAACCCAAGCTGCTATGAAAGTATGTCCAATGCTTTGTGTGGAAAAAATAAGTGATAATACTTTCCTTATTCACTTGTTAGCATGTGTACCATATTACTACTATAAGTAAACCACTGGTATCAAATTCTACATTTCTACATTTAACAAAAGACACCAGAATTTAATTCTCATTTTCACAATTAACTGAATAGACCCCAAAACATTAAACGAAACAACTACTTCAGTGTGTCACACAAAGAACCTCAAATCTCTGCCATACCATGTTCCTACGCCATGTTTTGTGCCCTTTTTATTCAGATTTGCCTTGTTGATTCAATACTATGAATCACCAAGAGAAACCATAAAATAGAGAGAACTGGCTAGAGTACAGACAGCTGGTATGAAGTCCAAGTGTGCAGAAAGGGTTAAATTTAAAGCTCTTGTGAGGAACTTTAAGTTTGGGACTGATGCCCCTTGTGGACATACCAGTTGAAGTTTATCTCATCCGCTAAATGCCAGAGCCTTGATCTTAGGTTAAAAAAAAAAAAAAATATATATATATATATATATATATATATATATATATATATATATATATATATATTTGGTAGTCAATGTAGTTTTTATCATATTTTATTTGAGACTGTAAAAACAGGTTGATTTTATGTAAATCACATTTCTTATTTATATTAAGCCTATATTAAGCTCATGTTTTGAATAGTTGGAGTTATGGACACACTTTGTGTCTTTGTAGGAACCTTGCAGATGTCAAGCATTCTGTCTGGTCTGTGGCACTTTTGGGGCTGCTATACTTTGTAAATTGTCATAAATTTCAGACAGAATTACTGTTTTTATCCTTGAGAGATAAAAGTAGACTGAAGTGATGAGAAGACCAGATTCTCTCAGACATTCAGACAAAGGAAAAGTCTGCTGTGTTTCCAAGCTCTTTTCTCAGCTCCTTTAGTCTAATTTTTTTTTAAAGCAAAACCTCATTCTGTGGTTAACTCAGGATGAACTCAGCAGATGATGAATTATGATGATGAATTATCCAGGGGTGCGGACCTTTTTTTTAGCTTTCAAAAGCCAGTGTTGTCCTTCACTTCACCATTTCCCATGCCTTCACCATCCTCTCATCCAAATACAGTCAGCATTGCCAGAAAACCAATGTGGCAGCAATGTGCCAAATAGTGAACTTAAGGCCCCCATTAAATGAACTGTGACTGTGAAATGAACTGTGAATGAATGGGATAAATTCTTAATTTAATTTTGAGATTAAGTCATTAACCAAGCTGTGATTCAGTGTAATTTTAATGAAATTTTGACATGTTTACTCAGTTTTTATGGGAATAATTTGGCATGATTGGGCTCACAGACATTTTGGCTAGCAATGATTAGTTAACAGTGTGGGCTGATCTGAGCCTATAATTTTGCAGAAAGTTTTTAGCGCATTGGAGTAGTTTTTAACACAAAGGGAGCTAAGGCCTGTGGAAGATATGCACATTAGGAAAACCAACATCGTTATTCACACGTGTCCCACAAAGCAGTATATTTTTCCTGACTGTCAGATGGAGGTGGAGATGAGAGGTCTCAGGAAGGAGGTCATGATTTAAAAAAGGTTGTGCAGTCGTACAAAATACCAACACACAGCAATTCTGCAACTGCGCTGTAACAAAGTTTGGCTATCACTATGCTCTTTGTACTTATTTACACCATTGTTTACAGTTTTATTGATGCCTTTTAGGATAATTCATACTACACTCAAGTATTTATTCTAGAAAATCTATATATTTTTTTCATAATGTATAATAATTATTTAATTATTAAAATCTAAAAAATATATTAATTGTATAGACATTGTAATGACCATACATTCATAAACACTTCTTCATGACTAAATCGGCAGAAGCAAAGCTTATATGCCAAAAGAAATGAAAGATTTTTTTTCTTACATTAATCTCTATTGCTTTGTTATGTTGAAGTACTTTGCTAACACCCTGCTGTTGCAGCCCCAAAGCCCTCCAAGACCAGGGTGGACATGACATCCTTCACATTTCAGGAAGCAGAAGTACAACTTTAATAAAGGAAGCTATCACAGTTGTCCTATATTGTGCTAAAGAGACATAAAAGAGCAGAGCAGAAAATGAAGCAACATGCTGGGCGTAAATCTTAAGAGGATTTGTAATGCTAGCAGTGGTGGGTAATCCTTTTTTTAATGGACTGACACCATCCTTCACTAGAAGACAAATGGAGTTCTGGGTAAACGGAGTTGGTGGCCATCCTTTCTATGCCACCCTCCCCCATATAGGGCTTGCTGGCAGCCATGACCTGTGAACCCCCCATTTCTGCTCTCTTTCCCCACAGCCTGAGAAAAACACCAAAGCTAAGAATTGGATTTTATTGATACTGCACAAGATCAGTATAAGAATTGTGCTTCCTCGGGATTTGCAGAAGAAACATCCTCTTCATTTCAAATATTCTCACATAAGGGATGATACCAAAGATGACTTAGCTGGTTTCTGATTTGTTGCCACACATCTGACATGTTTTCATACAACAAATCAGCTTATCTGTATCTTGGTTTTGGGGGGTTGTTGAAAGCAGAACAAAGGTCACTCCCTGTATAGACTAATTCACAAATGATTTAAAGACAAAAGTACCTCAGCAAGCAAAACCCCTTCAGCATGTAAGTGTAAGACTAATTCCAAAAAAGTTGGGACACTGTAAAATATTGACAAGATCAGATTTTGATGTGATGGTTTGCAAATGGTTTAGTCAGTATTCACTCAATAATAGTACACATACTATAAATGAAAGGGAAAAAGAATAATATGCATATTATTTTGTTTATTTTATTAGTATTGGACTAGTGTTACATTTGTGCCACATATAGCTCCCTCAACACATTAAATAACACAATGGCCACATCCTGTGGCACATAGTCAAACCAGTCATGGCCGGCTCATGACATTTAGACAGTTTTTATCTGCACACTGCACTTGCCAGTACCACTGCAATGCCAAGAGTATGAAAAGTGGTTCAGATGTGTGCGCTAACTGGTGCTGATATCTGTGACAGACGGTTGAGAGGTTTGGTATTTTACTATGACACACTGACTGTCTGTAGATAAAACTTAGTACATCTGTAGATTATTGTAATATTCTCTTGTTATCACCAACCTCAACATCAGCATGATTTACTTACAGAATGATATAAGCTTTAGTGATATTCACATGGATTTTGGTGGTGAAGCAGTGTTTTCTGATGAAAACTCAGAAATGGTAACATTCCTGTGTCAGATCTACACTGTGGCATACAATATGGGCCCACGCAGCCCTGTAGGCCTACCTACACAGTAGCCTAGGTATGTAGCCTGAGGTGTACCTCCTCAAAAATATCTGTCAATGTGCCAAAATAACTCATGTTGGGAGCGCTGTGATAGGTGCTCTAAGGAGCGTCAGGTTTCTTGCATTTACATTTCCGATACTCTCAGATGTTTATTGCCTTTAGAATACATCTTATCCCCTTTTTTCTTCTTTGCAATAACTGCAGCATGATGAACTTGTTCTCAACTTTTATCAGCTCCAACCCTTAGATAATACCCCCATCAAACATAGTCTGAGTTGGCATGGTTTCCTCTGCAAACCATCAGAGAATGTTGCTCCACTTGAAACTGGCGATTGGACTATAAAAATAACACTTCCACCTAGAGTTTATGTAGAGTATTGCTTGGGCCAAGCTGGGAACACCCCAAAGTCCCAGAAGCATCTCTACACTCAGTGTGCCCTGCATGGGCCAAGCTAATCAGAGAAGATCAACCTAAACAGGATGTAAAGCACTGGACCAGTGCATGTCAATGGAAAAATCCCAATATGCTGACTACCAACTCAGATCATGTTGATGAGAGATAAGACTTGGTCATGGATTCATTTTTAACGCAAAACACAGCAGGAATTTTAGATGCTAACTCTGTCTGAAGGTATTAGCACAGCAAAGTGGAACATAATTTACATGTAAACACGTGTAAACCTGCAAAAACCGAAACCTTAAAATCATGTTGCTTGTTCACAAACGGTAGAAGCACAACAGTCACTGAATAATCTCTTAATTAGCAGGAAATGAACAACTGAAAGAAAAAGTGACTTGATATGTGTATGTTGTTTTTTTTTTAATATAACTTCGGGCTGTGCTACATTGCTGCAATGCTTCAGACATGCTTCCAGTGAGCCATGGTGTATGCTGTTGGACAGAACCCAACAAACCCCCATCCTGTGGGGCTGAACGCTTTTTTCTGACATAACCCTAACATAAACATAAACCATTTCATCGCTCTTTTCCACTAAGACTGCAATGCCCATAGAGATACTGCCATGTTGATCTAAAGACAACTTTCATTTTGAATGTATTCCATTTCTAAGTCACAACCACAACACACCTTGCTGCTCGAGGCATTACAAAAAAAAAAAGGCTGTCAGGAAACGTGGGTACGTTTATGAAATGCTGGATATTTAAACAAATGTGACTTTTTAGTAATAAGAAAAATCATTCATTAGTAAAGATAGCTGACAGCACATTTTAATGAATGAATGAATGAATGAACAAATTATTTAATTCAGTTACATGTATCTTGGATGAAACAAGGATCATTAAACAGAAATCAGAATGCCACAATGATGTCTGCTTTTTAACATCTGTTCTTCTGTTGAGGTTGTTTTTAATTTCATCTTTCTAACAATAAAAGTATGCTACTCAACTTCCAATTCACAGCCTAACATGCAAGGCCGACCTTTAGCCTCCATGCAGCGGCTACAGTGTGCCTACCTGTTTATCAAGTCATCTGTGCCTCTGATATGCCATCTTGCAACCTTGATGACTTCTGTGTGCCCAAAATGTACTCTACAGGCTGCAGCTTTTTTTCATCTCAAAATGAGCTTTCTGAGCTAATTATGTATGGTTTCCCTTGCTTCTGCACCCAGCCCTCAAGCGGGTACTCTGGAAACCTCAGTTTTCAACACTTACTCATCAGTTGTATTTATAAAGACTGGAAGAAGGTGCTTGGTCGTAAACAGTGAACTCTCTCTCAGTCTCATCTTGGGTGTACTGCAACCATAACGCTATTGAAAACATCACTTATACCCTTACATGCCTCTTTAGCTCATTACAACTAAGTTATCTCACAGCTAAGTCGCATACCAAAACAACTGTAAACTAAACCTATTAGCAATACAGGATGTACTTGTATAGATCTGTACCTTTTGTATGATAACTTAATCTGTTTTTTTTCCATAGACTGTATATACTATGGACAACTTGGCTCTGCCTTCTGCCAGTATACTGATTTAAAGCCGAAAAGCTCTCGGTAATTCCACGTTTTTTTCTCCACTTCCTGAAACTAACATTGCGCAGTAGCATCATACACACTCCACCACTTGCGCAGTAGCGTTGTACGCACTCGGCGGGAGAGTCGCCGAGAGTCGAGGTGATGACACTCGGCTCAAACTGCTTATCCCCGGGTGAGCTACTCAATATTCGTACACCCATAGGCTGTATCAAGTGTCAATCATTGAAAACATGAACCCCCCAATAACTTTAAGAAATGGAGCTGTACAGGAAAAAAAAGAGGATCTGAGCTCAAACTAAGCTTACAGTAACTACATGTCAACATCAAGCAGGGGGAAAAAAATATGTTCTGTGTAATAAATTTCTAAAGTTTGTCCACAGCCTCATAAGGATGGCTGGCGAAGGCGGGATTTATGACCTATACTGCAGCCCGTCACCAGAGGGCGCTGTTCTCAGGGTGGCTTCACCCAGCAAGGAGGCAGACGCTGTCCATTCTATATACAGTCTATGTTTTTTTCCGCATCCATTCTTCTTCTATCAAGGGTTTTATTTTACTATCCATCTTCCAAGCAATAAGTTTATGCCATCCAACTTCAAGGTCAAAGCCTGGTGTGTAAACTCTGAAGCACAGCAGCATGCATCGCATACTCAGGGCAAGTTGAATATACATGGAGGAGAAAATGGATAACTCAATGCATGATCTAGGTCAGATTATATGTTAGTCTGACTATCAGAAGTTAGGATTAGTGTGATTTTAGGTGAATCAATGTGTCTATATATATTTTAAAAGTCTAGTTTCTATAGGGCTAATGCAATAAACTGACTTTTTAACTTGTAAAAGTGCAAAGTATGGCGTTAAAGCGTGTGCTACAATAGTCTATCCTATGTCTCTCTGCATATAAGACCTTTAATTTGATGGATGTTGGCTCCAGCATATGAAGCCTACATTTGGCAAAGAAAGGCATATTAACCTAGCCTTAGATGTTAATCGACCCGTTTGCGTTTGTTTAACCTTAACAGAGGTTGTATGAGCGAGGCGATACATTAAACAGTACATTATACAGCTAGCCCAGTGTGTGTGTGTGTGTGTGTGTGTGTGTGTGTGTGTGTGTGTGTGTGTAGGCCCGGGACAGGACGCCTCTCTGTCGGAGGCTCCAGCAGGCTAAAGGCTAAAGCAGCTCAGAGGCTGTAATCCCCGTATGAGACCATCATGGCTGCCACTCGCTGAGCTGTCAAGCTCTCCACAAAAGAAAAGGTAAAAACCGACACAACTGCGCTTTCAACTACAGCTTTAGCATTAACGTTTACAACCCGGTTGATTTACCAGCACTGAAAACTCGACAAGAGATGAGAAAAGTAGTGTGTACTAACTTTCCTGCCACGCTTTTTATCCCTGAAGTTATTTCGTCTTTGAAAGCCCCTGTCGCGTCAATTCAAATCACTCTCAGGCTGTTTGAGAAAGCGCTCACACAGTTAGCTCATGTGCTAACATTAAACAGCACCGTGTGTGTTTCCACGGTTCAGTCTGGAGACTAACGGGCGCACTGCTGGACAGTTTTATCGGAACTTCGCTATTCCCCAGACGGCGGTGGCTGCTCGGTACAGAGGCAGCCCGTCTCATCACTTTGTTGTGGTCAAGTCAAACTGCACAATGGCCGCACCGTGCACACAATAATCTGATAAAAACTGCTACCACATCCTATTTTTTCCTGATGCATTATTTCATAACGGTTATATTTTGTTGCATTTTCCACTGTAGTGCGTGTAGTTGTTTAATACAGTCAGATGAAGTTGAACTATTGTGTGAACAGGTGAGTTTCAGAGCAATTTTCTGCACCTGGGGGGTAATACCAGTCCAGGTTTTACTCCTGATCTGCATGTGATGGATTGATATCCATGAGGAGAAATTTTGAGCTTTTGCCAGCAACAGGTAGCTAAGTAGTGCCGTGAATGCAGCTTGGTCTGATGTTGTCACAGCATGAGTGTAACTAATCTCCAAATCCAAGGGCTCATTTTGATTCAGGTATTTATTACATATGGAAAGCCTGGATACATTTGAGGCTGAAGTTTGAACTTCTAGTGTAACTAACAATGTTTGCATTTTGCCAGGAGTGTTTATTCAGTCTACTTCCCTGGGTTTGTGCATAATTTATGATAAATATGCAAAAAAATACAGCCAGAGGGCTAGTCTTGTCTTGTTTGATATTTACAGACGTTTAAAATAACCATGTGTACATTGTAGAAATACATCAACCAGCCATTATGACCACCTGGGTAATCTAATGCAATCCAATACAACAGCTTAACCACAATTTCTACCATCAGAAGTGTTGCAGATTTTGTTGACATAAAGAGGCAGGTGATTATCGTACTTCATTTGCATCACTGGGGACATGTAGTAGTTGGTTGTGATGTACTGCAATGTATTTTATTGAAAGGTGTTCCTTGTGTTTTGTTCACCTCACTGTTAAACATGAGGTGAGCAAAATATTCAGGACTACTTTTCGTATAATGTGCTCTGGTACACCACCAACAATCAGTACTACTTCAGAAGTTCATTTAAAGAACAGTTCTCACCTTTGTTATCATGTCAGGAAGCTTTGTGAAGTAGAAGTTATAGTTCATAATGCTGTGGTTGGTCAGTGTGTGTTTGTCATATTTGCAGAAGTCTGGCAGATGGGACAATCAAGCAGAGTGTGCATATTCTGATTGGATATCCTGCATTTAGATTTGAAGCATTTTCAGAATAAGATCAGGGAACTCTTGATTTATATAGATATTAGATATTTTTGGTCTTCTTTTGACTTGTACACAGTGCAATCTGAATGTGAGTCTCAGCAGATTTTTGGGAAGGACGTCCTCTTACCTGTTCTTGCCGTCAGTCCTGTTAAATGTATGAGTTAAATGTACAATGCACGACTGCTTGCAGGCTGTAACATGATACGAAAATCAATTTTCAGTAGTCATATTGACAATGCAGAAGTAGTTTTTGACTCCAGCTTTAACTGGAGTATTTTTTACATGCTTCTGTCTAACATTACAAGTTATTATTTGACTGTTTACTCTTCTGAAAGGCAAATTGATGAAACGGCAACAACTTCAGGGAAGCGGTAGGCTTTCCTACTTAGGTTGTACTTATTTCTGTTCCTTTGAACATGAAAGTTATTTTTAATGAGTCAGAAGTGTGAGTTACACCGTACCATCCTGAAGGCGCTCTTTCAATCTTTAGATGAGCTTGAAATGTTTAAATCCTGCCATGCTGATCCAAAGACAACTTTCATTTCCATTATTATGCCTTTTGGAGTTACAATCATGATACTCCTAGCAGCCCGAGGTATTAAAAACACAAAAGTCTCAACACACACTAGGGAGGAGTAGCCAGAAATTTCAATGTCTTTGATTCGCTGCAGCGACTTTGGAGCCGTGTTATTATCATTTCAGTGATTCTTTGTGTTTTCCTTCTCTGTCAGAAACCTAAAGAATGGATTACAAACGGCGTGTCAACAAGAAGAATAGGGATTGGCACAAACGGCTCCACCTCAGGAAGACTGCCGTTCAGCCCCCGACTATGCAAAGTAGAGATAAGCATGGACCAAAGAAGATAGCAGGAGAGCGGGGGCAAAGCACAGTGTGGCCTTCATCAAAGAAGCCCCCCCAGGAAGCACAAAAGAGGACAAACGACAACGGAAATACACTCAGGTTCGAATGCTCTCAGTGTGGGGACAAAGTGGAATATGTTCCCAAAGACTTGGTAGGACACTTTGAGGAGAAGCACAAAGGAAGCCCCCCGGTGTTTCCCTGCCATATGTGTAGTTTTAGCACACAGGAGTTCTCCTACCTTCAGGTTCACCTGCTAAGCCACAAGGACACTTTTTCTAGCTGCAGCATTTGTAATGACAACGTTCAACGCACGTGGCCTGAGTTCAGCGCACACCTGACTTTGTGCCACTGCCAAAACGGCAAATTTTTATGTGAAACATGTCAGAACTTTTCAACAGGTGATGTTAAAGTGTTTCTAGAGCACATGTATGCACATAATTTGGGCCTGGAGGGGGCTGAAAAAGATCTTTTGCTGCACAGAAAAGACAAGAATAAAGCTTTGTGTTGTCACCACTGTGGCTACAAGGCATCTCACAAATGGCTGATTACTAAGCACATCAAAGCTGCCCATGTCTGCCAGAACGGTAATCAGAGGAGGGAAAAGAAGAAGGAGGAGAAGGAGGTTCATTCCATAGCAATGAAACCAAATGACCCCCCAATCCCCAAAATGAAGCCTAGACTAACAAGAAGTGCAGTTAGAGAAATGTGCTGGCTGACAGAGGACTGCCTCTCCTTACCAGGGAAAGAATTCCTGGATAAATACTGCCATCTGTCAAATCCTCAGACAACTCTGGAGGAGACTCAGCAGTTTCTTATGAAATCTGTCGCTGGGGAAACCGGTGATCCGAGGTGGACCAAGGCCCTTAAAAATGTTTTGTCAAACGTCCCTCAAGACATGAATCTTCACCCTAAGTCGGAGAACGGCATCGTGTCGAACTCGTCCGATCTCACCGTCCTGACAGTGCAGAACAAGATTACTGTCGCCCAGAATGGTGCTAAATACGCCAAGAGGTTAAAGCTCATGCCATCGTCAGAAAAAGAAACTGTTCCCCCTGAAAGTGCTGTCGAAGGTGCTCATTGTGTGGTCGACCAAAATGGGTGTCAGTCAAATTTAAGTGATGGCACACATGAAACCAAACAGGATACTAACAATGTTTCCATGCCAGCCCAGAACGAGCCATCGGAGTGTACTCAAATGCAAGAAAACAGAGAGAATCAGGAAGTCAAGATGGATCAGAATAAAGTAGAACATATAAAGAAGCAAGAGGAGCCTATGCATGATGAAGATGGAAATAATATTTCCAACAAGCATGTCGAGCAGACGCCTGTTCATAAAGTTGTACCAAAAACTAAGAGACATAAAAGACGACAAAAGAGAAAGACCAGGTGTAAAAAAGCGGATAAAAAACCAGCAGCATTGGCCTTGAAGATTGTACTGAAGAAGAACCCTGTGAAGGAGAAGCAGTGGGTGTCACAAAGCTCTCTTTCTCCATCAGTGGGAGGTGAGGAAGACCATGGACAGGCGAGCCCTTGTGCAGTATCTGGGGAGACAATGCTGCTCCCAGATGTGCACCTGAAGAAATGGACCAAAGCTTCCAAGCCTGACTTGAATGATCTGTCTGAAGCTGTCATCTCAACATCTGGATCAAAGCCAGAAGAAAGGCTGACCCCAGGTTGTGTTGGAAGGCAGACAGGGTCTAAAAGTATGGACAGAAATGTGCAGATTGCATTTGACGGCCTGAAGCATGAAGTAATGCATGACGACGGAGAGGAGTCAGTAGAAACCGAAGTGGACAGGGCAGATCAGTCAGAATGTGGAGCTGCAGAGTTATGCCCTGAGAAGGTCCAAACAGCCAAGGATGGCACGGACGGTCATGTGTTTGGTGATATGACAAGTTCAGCCAGTGATGGAGGGACTTCTTCAAGCAGCGACGGCAAGTCTTCCCCTGAATCACAGCCTGCCATTACACCAGAGGGTAAGACTGCAAATTATAGCCTCCTCATACACATAATGGTGGGGGTTTAAATGCTGTAGCATTTTTCTTGACATTAAAGCTGAGGAATGTGGCTGAAGATATGAATCAGGACATTTTTCCATATAGATATATATCGACAATTACCACGGTTTAAAATTTTACACAGTGGCTAATTTTGAAATGTGTATAGAATGTAGAGCGGGATGAATCAAGAGTTAAACTTAAGAATATGAATTATAAATATATCCTGTTATTTAAAGTAAAAACAATCAGCTCAGGTAGACTGTATTGACAACCAGTAAAGCAGTTATATTTAGAGTTGTCACAATACTGTTATTTTGATACTGACTATTAATACCTGGTTAGATTTCACTGCAATAAAAACCAAACAAAAAAAAAAGCCAAACAAAAAGCAAAGCCAAAACCAAACATTTGGACACCCAGAGTGGATATTTGATATCTATATTTGCTGATCCCAGTCCAAAAAAAGTTACGACAGTGTGATGAATGTTCATAAAAAACAGTTTGCTAATGATTGAAACCCTTATAAAGAAATCAGCAGCGTGGATTTCTACCATCACAGATGATGACTGTTCACCTGTGTTCATAACAAGTGGAATTGGCCCTCTCCTCTTTAGAGAAAGTGATGTCTATATATCCAGATTTTAATTATCATGCCACAGGACAGGTTTGTACCCTGCTTCAGTCCATCTTAGATGGGCCCAGGCGAAAGGAGTGGTTTTCAGATGATGTTTTCATTTTTCACCTCCATTTGTGGATGAAGTGATCTACTGTGATCACAGACAGTGGGATTTAAATGCAGCCCGCCACAGAGTCATGTCAGTCCAGAGCTGTCTAATGAGGTCTTGCAGAGTGATGTTATTGTGCAGTGACGTGAAGCTCTCTGTCAACAGTCCACAGATCAGGACTTATGGAAAACTGGACCCGGTGATATCACCGTCTCTCTCTTTTGCTCTCAGTCTGTCTGAAACAGACACAAGAGTAAAACATTTGCAAAGGGACTTAACAAAATGTCAGCATTTGCCAACCTGTGATTGGGGAGAGATGGCGGTGTGTAAGCTGTGTTCATACAGACGTATACATGATGTGACAGCTTCATCTCTTTTGTCCATCCTTCTCTTTTCTGACAGGGGGGTTTTGTTTGTGTCGCTCAGCTTTCTTCTACACATTTATACTGTTCAACAGCTAAACATTAAAAAAAAGAGTAAATCAGTCTTCAACTACATTGTCTAGGTATGTTAGTCCGGCTACAACAAACTGGATGTTGTGTGATTCCAGTTGTTGACATGTTTTTCAAAGTTAAGTTTCGGTTCGACTAACATAAATAAATCTTGTGAACTTACTGACAGACAAAACATGTTGCTCAGTGAAATCAACATGTGGAATCATTGTGCTGAAATGAACGTCCAGACTTCAGTTTGTTGACAACAGCTGCTTCAAAAAAGCCTTTCAGCCTGTACAGATGTCGCAAGTTACTGGAAGAAAGCTGGCTCAGTTTTGGAAAGCCATGCATCATCTAGCTCCACCACACGAATGGATCTTTGTTACAGGGTCCTACCCTTTGGTCCATCTTCAGTCTTGTTGCAGGTGGCTGCTGTTCCCTCTTTGAGCTCTGTGTTCTTCTAACTCAGTGGTTCTCAAGTCCAGTCCTCAAGCCCCTCATCCTGCATGTTTTGGATGTTTCCCTGCTCCAACACACCTGATTCAAATGATTAGCTCGTTATTAAGCCATTACAGAGCTAGATAACGAGCTGATCATTTGAATCAGGTGTCTGATGAGGTTCAATCATTAAGTTGACCCATGTTATAATACTTGATATGCTAGAAGTTCATGACTCTGCTCTTCAGTGCTCACAGGATGTGAGTGGCCATTCTTTTTAAGTTCTTGCAGGTTAAGTTCTTGAGCTAACTTTAACCTAGCTTGTTGTTTCATTTATAACTGCTGACTTTAAGACTAAATATTATTTGATCTGGTTAAGTGACATATATTTAAAACCAGCTGAGATCTAATAAAAGAGGAAGATACGACCTGAACAGTGAGAAAGTAGTGGTCTGGATCTTTTTAACATTAAACCATGAAGACTGACTCAATGTCTAGGTGGCGTTAAGTTCTTCTGTCTGGTAGACTGTAGATGTATCCATGTTGAGTCCATTTTTAAAAGCGTGTTTGTTTTATCAGCTGAATTCCTTTCTACTTTAGAAATCTGCTGATACATATACCTGTGCTTTAGTATTGACTGATACTGTTACCAATCTGATCTCATCCACTATCAGGATTAAATTTACAACCTGTATTCCTTCATGTGAAGATGAACCTGGGAATTAAGTTTCAGCAACGTCACCCTTAAAAAAAAACTCTGTAAACATATAAACAAACATTTATTTAAACCGACCGAAACATCTAAACTCATTTAGCTAGTCTTTTCAAAATGCAGAAAGGAGCTTGTTTAGGGTTCAGAATTCATGTTTAAAATAAAAAAAAAACTGTATTGAAGGAAAAAGAAAATATGCCACTGGTTGAACATTTCCTTGACGGCAGCTGGAATCAAATCACAAGCATGTGATTCATGGAAGTTTGTAGTTTGAAGCTTACCCAAACTTTGAAGTGGACCATGATTAGTCGCCAAGAGGTCTGATCCCATAAAACTGCACTGGTTCCAAATGACTGGCAAGACTGTGGCACTGTGCCTTTTTTTTTTGGCAACATGCTCTTGATCATGCTGGCAGCCATGTTGTTTTTGTGTAAACATGAGGGGAGGGTTTGAGCTTGGGCGAGAGCGGTGTGGGCAGCGGAGGAAGTTTAAGAGAAAACCCAGATTTAGATTTTTAAAAACCGTTCAAAACTACAAACATGAATTATTGAATAAAATACATAATCAGATCCATTACTTAAAGTGTGAATGGATTTATTTCTACATTTTGAATCTGTGGAAATCAAAATTTGCCTCACTCAACTGATATTTGAATGTTTAGTTCAGGTTTTGCACTGATGATCAATCCTAAAACTGTTTTGAAAAGGTTATTTTCACTTTGTGTTTCACAGGTAAGATAAACTGTGTAAGCCCAGCTGTCTCTTTGAAGCAGTCCGTTGAGGGGACGAGAGACAGAAATACGCCTGCAGACTCCTGCCCCACTCTTCCTGCTTCACCTGAGTCCTCCCCAGCCTCTCATCATCTGTGGCAGCCGGCCCCTAAAACCCTGGAGAGGACCCTGAAGTTAGTAGCCATAAATCCCTCTCAGCTGGTGAAGCGTCCAGCTGGGGACCAGCCTGTTGTGGTGCTAAACCACCCTGATGCTGACACCCCTGAGGTAGCTAGAATCATGGAGGTCATCAACAGGTACAGAGGAGAGGTGCAGAAGGTGGTGCTGTCCCAGAGGACTGTGAAAGCTCTCGCAGGCATGAACGGAGAGGTCGCCCAGACAGACGCCCAACATGATCCTGTGAGGCTCGGTAAAAACTCTGTACAGGAGAGGTTTCTGTTAAAGATGAGATTTCGCAGGTTGAGCAGGAAAAAATACGAGGTGGTGGACGCTGTGCCTCCCAGCAAGGACACAGGGACAAAGTTCAGCTGCTGGTTCTGCGGCAGGGTGTTTGCATGTCAGGACACGTGGATGGTCCATCGGCAGCGACATCTCATGGAGTGGAAACGGCCAAACTGTGAAAACTCTTAAAAAAAAAATAGTCGCACACACTGGATGAAAAAGTCTGGAAAGTTTGCAATACAACGAAACAATAATCAAAACTGTGTTCGCCAGTCTTCTTAGTTTTTCAAGTCTTAATTCTGATTGGTAGGTTTAGAGGAGTATCAGATCATTTTCACATTCTCAGGGTCAACACTTACCTGTTGTCTCTCCCCTCGTTTCAGTAGCTTCACACAAGCGTTTGTAGAATAATGATCTTTTGTAAAAGGACATGCTGTCAATAATTTAGTTCTTTGTATAGTTTATATTTTGTCAATGCAATAGCTTTATTTAAGGTGATTTGAGTACACTGTCATAAGGAATCTTTTATAGAACACTGTAATATGTATATTTGCCATACCACCTATGAATCAGTTAACGTACGGGTAGGCTCTACAGTGTGGTAGCTATCATATTTATGTTTGTGGAATGGGACGCAGAGACCCACAAGTTACTCAGATATACCAAAACTGTGTGTTTATAAAGAAAGACAGAGACAATAAGCTGTTTTATTCAACATTTATTTATGACTTGTAGGGGTTAGCCTTTATATGCTTTTCTTTTGTGCTGTTTTAGGCCCTCAGAAGAATCAGGTTCTTTGTAAAACCTTTTTTTTTTAAACTCCAAAAATGTCCAAATATAGTGTTATTACTCATTCATTTAACAAAGTAAACCTGTAGTTTTTGTTGTCGATGAAGTTCAAGCAGAATATTTTCTTTTTTAATCTGGATGCAAGAAGCCTATAGATTATCTGATTACTTTTTTTTTATTTCTCTCAATGGGTTTATTCTCTTTTGACTTGAAATGATAATCTTATCTTTTAATTGCACTATGAAATGAGGGTTAATATTTCCCGTTACCTCACCTTATCAGGCCGAAGCCTTTGACAATCTCAGCCAGAGTCCTGCTGTGGCTCAACATTTCCTCCCTCAGTTTTCCCAGCAGGGGGTTGGTGGCTCCTGTGTGCATGTTCGTGGACAAATGCACCTGTCCTGTACCCTTGTTCCTGAAGGGAACACTTCACTGTGTATATATACCTTTTTAAATTCAGATAGATTTATAATTGTACATAGTCCAGATAGAGGTACTGTAAAATATGACCAGAGAATTTTCACTAAGTGCCTAGGACTCTCTGTTATGCAACGACATTTGCATGAGTATGATAGCATTACATGTTGACCAGAAAAAATACATGAACCAGTTTGTCAGTTCCTGGTGGCATTTTGTGATGACTGAAGATGTGACTTGTACAACTCAAGAGTTTTATTAAAAACAAAATATACAACCATGTTTCTTATTTTTCTGCTCTTTAAAGTCACAAAGAAAATATTCTTCCAGATGACTTTTTCAGTCATGTCAACACTGTCATGTTAATTTTTACACACTTCAAATACTCAGCTCTAGAAATCAGTGTAGGACGCTGTGCTGATAAGACAGATATTGATGGTGTGTAAACCGTTGAAATGCCATATTTAACTGACAACATATCAAATGTTAGAACTCATTTAATGCTAGTATCATATCCCCAAAAAGTAAAGAGGGACAACAAAACTCTGAAAAAAGTTGTTTAATACTGAATAAAACATTTTCCAACAAAATAGGTTATTTTACAACATGACTGGATATGAGAAGAGGCGGAGTCTCAGAAATAAACATGAGAAGAGGTTTACTACTTCGTGAGAGACTGGGTGAGGAAATAGGTCAGTAAATCTGGATTAGTAATTCGGAGCGAAAAATTTGCAGATTCAAAAGATGTCATCATCTGCAGTGTGTAATATTAAAAGATCCAGAAGATCAAGAGAAACCTTTCTAAAAATGACAATGTTGGTTGGACTCGATCTTAGGACTCTGGAGTGGAAATCACTGCATGGGCTCACATTCACCTCCAAAAACCACTGTCTTTGAAAACTGTTGATAGCGGCATCCACAAATACAGGTTAAAACTGCACCTGAGGCTGTTTAAGATGGACTGAGGTCAAGTGAAAAACTGTCCTGTGGTCTGATGAATCAAAATTTGACATTCATTTTGGAGATCAGGGTCTTAAAGGGATATTCCAGGGTAAAATTGATTTAGGGTCAAACTCACCATAACACTGAGTTAGACACCCTCTCGAGAGATGAATGTTGCCGACTGCCTGCTTCTCTGGTTATACCAACTTTTGTAACGACCGCAGGATAGCAATACACAGCAGTCTGAGGAGCCACAAACAAACCTCAACCAAAAAGCCACTGTATAGCCACAAATAATGCTCAGAACAGCTATGATCATAAATGTTCTTCCTTGAGCTGCGTCACCCCGCTGTAGTCCGTAATGGACTGGCCCGAGGTCTCGCTACAAACAAGCGGCTGCTGGAAGAGAGTAGGTGAGTTGTGTTTAGTCTCTTTGCTTAAGAAATCAGGCAAAGCTAAAAAGATGTTTGGTGGCTAGTGCTGTGACTGGGACCCTATATGTACTGTTGAAGAAGTTGGGTGATGTTCTGAGCATCTTTTGTGGCTATAGAGTGGCTTTTACATACATCTCTCGAGGGGATGTCTAACTCAGTGTTACTGTGTGTTGACCCTAAATTAATTTTACGCCAGAATACCCTTTTAAGAGGGGAGGTACCATCCAGTGTGCAATCAATGCCAGTATTTGAGATGCAATGGGGATTCATAGCTGCAGCATGGCTAGCTTACACATCAGGGAGGGCATCATTAACACTGAACTATATAATTAAGTTTTGAAGCAACATATGAAGCCTCCTGGACAATGCTCGTTTTCAGGGAAGACCTTGCACAACACACCAAGACAATGCAAAACCCCATTTTAGCACATGTTGAAACAGCATGGCTCAGTAGTAGAAGAGTCCAGGTGCTAAACCGGCCTGCCTGCAGTCCTGACTTGTCACCCATGAAAAAGTTTGATTCTTCATGATACAAAATTATACAACAGAGAAGACCTTGAACTGTTGAGCAGCTGAAATCCTGTCAGACACGAATAAGGGAATATTTGGCTCCCAAACATTTGCAGAGTTGTGTTACTGTAAAAGAAGAGGAAGTGTAAAACAATGGTAACCATGGCCCTGTCTACGTCCATTTTTCATTGAATAAAAATTTCAGTTTTGACATCTGATATATAATGATATACAAACCATCACTCTTTGTTTTGAGTAACATTTTATACAATATCCCAACTTTTTTTTAAATTGAGGCTATAAAAACACACGTTTGTATAACATGGGCGTAAGTCTCCTGGTAAAGTTCCACTTCTTTCTGCAGGGCCAGCCGTGCAAATGAGACCAGCACACAAATCCACAACCTTTGAGCTGATGCAGGAGCAGAGAAATCACACTATCAGTACTCTGACAGTAAACACAGCAGCACTTGGTGAGATGCACAAGTCCAATCGGCGGTCTGTTTGCTCATTCAAGGCTTCACGGGGTGGCACAGTTTGGTGGAGTCCTTACTGTTATTTTGACTGTCAATTAGCACAAGAGGAACCCTCTGGTGATTCTCAATGATGTGGGTGACGCTGCTGAAATACTGCGAACAAACAAGGGTCATAATAAAACATAAAGTGAAAAACTGTGTTAATCACTTAATCAGAAAATGAAAAAAATGCCCTTAATATGGCTTGACTCATTTTAGGTAGTCTTGAAACGTTTCCAGAGATATCCAATTAGGTATGATAATGAGGAGTTAAAAATGCCTTTCATTTCCTGTTTTCACCATCCAGTTTAGACTGTACCTAATCTTCTTATGTCAAAACAGCACCCATGCCAAGATATTCATAACACCCACATCATAACATTATGGATTATGTGCAGCGGGTCTTTATGCAGCTCTGAAATAATTTGCATACATAATTGCAAACATAATTGCTCATGATTTGTAAAACAGACAGCAAAGAGGAGGCACATAAGATATTCAAAAATGAGAATAAGCGGTGAAAACCTCCAGGCATGTTCCTTGTTCTTACAAATGAATGATCTATTTTGTGCGCTTCAAACACACCAATAAATCACCCTTCAGTCTTAGGAGCAGGGGAGTTTGAACGCTATTATGTAGAGCCAGTTTTTACTGTCAGTAAATCTATAACCGTTTAACTGTGATTGCTTGTTCTACTCCTCAAACCACCCTTTTTCACTGTAAAGTAACTGTATCTACACTTTGTGTTCAGTGTGTGTTTGGTTTAAAAGCTGAAAAATAACCTACATGACACAAAAAAACAGTTTACACTTTAACAGACTTAACTGGAGGGGCCTCTGGGAGGACCTTTAGAGGCGTCTACAGAGTCAGAATCTCTTTGCTAAACTTACTTATGATGAATAGTCACCCCGTTGGAGTGAGACTAGACCCTGATGCAGAGCCTATGCTATCCTGCTTATTGCCCTGCTACAGGCCAAAGCCCAAAATATCTTGACACTGAATGTTGATTTAAGATGATTTGATTGATGGAAAATAGTACAGATAGTACAGGCCCGTAGACCTCCGGTCCCTAAGACAGGACTAAGAACCGGGATGGCCGTGCCTTTTAGTGTTTTGTCGTTTACGAACGATTCATTCAAAATAACCAAATCTTTTAAGTGAACATACTGAACCGAATCACTTCCTCGAGTGATTCATTTGTTTCTCACTTCATTTGGGCTGAATTGAGAAACAGCATTGCCAGGCCAGCAGCTGGTGAACGAGGGACCACATGCACTGACGCCTGAATAACTTGGTTAACAAATCACGCATTGAACTACACTCTCTGGAACCATTTTTGTCGGACAAAACTACCTTTTTTTTATCACTGCTAAATTGCCACCACAACAACTTGCATACAATAGGACACAGCATGTAACAAGTAGTGTGTTAAACCCGCAGCATCCTATCATCACAGTGGTTTGTGAGTGTGAATTCTTCTGAATGAACCATGAAAGTAGTGTGATCTGTCTCTGTCTGTTCTTTTTTTCTTTTTCTTTTTTCTCTTGCAGTTTTTTTTAAATTTTATTTCTTCATTGTTCAGTTTTAAAGTGTTTTTTATTATGATTCTTTTATTTTAACATTTCATGTTTCTGTGTGTTTTTGCCTCATTTTATGGCACTGTGCAGCACTTTGCTAAACTTAATTGTTTTTTTTTAATGTGGTATATAAATCAAGTGTATTGGATTGGATTGGATACTGGTAGGTATAATCAAGTCAAGCTGAGAACAAAGACACATACCTCCTCCCCTCTCTTCTCACTTCCCAGAGCGTACTGAGCGTGCGGAGTACCCAGTATGAGGCGGATTGGGATGTTGTACACTCTGCCTTTGTAAAACACCACTAATGTGTACGGCTGCTGAGAGTCCTGTCCTGAGCTCTTCCTCACCATGAATGCCCCGTCCTGCAACAGAGCAGCATCACAGTCACACTTGTTTTTAAAGGATAGCATTATGGGATATAACCCATAACATGCTACTCATTCAGATGACAATAAGACTCACTTTGTTCGACTGGTACAAGACCTCGTAGCTAGTCTTACGGTCACATGTGTTGGCGTACCAAGGTTTCCTGTTCAGATCCGAATTCTGACAGAGAATAAATGATTAATAGCAGGATTTTTAAGCATAAGTGAGATTACTATTCAGAATATAAGTGCACACCTTATCTTGATTTGCTGACTCATCTTCAGCTAAATCACTTCCTCTGGTGGCTGCTTCTGAGAGAACAGACAAACAAGAATTCAATGTAGTTCATATGAATGTGTCGAGGAGTAACAACCAATCTCCATTGTTGAAGTGGAGAGTTCCTGTGTGCTTAATATACCGTTCAGTCTGCCGTGAGACTCATGTAGGATCTGTACTTACTGGAGGGGGTTAACTGTGGGAGAGGAATTCTGCAGGAGAGACCACAAACAGAGCAGAGGACGGTAAATGCACAGCACAAAGAGGCCATAAAAGGCAGTTTCTAAAAAAGAAGCCTGGAAGCAGTTAAAGGCTCACTGTAAATAAAATGTAGGGTAAGCTATGGAAGCCCACGGAAGCCAAACAAATGAAAACAAAATATCCCTGTTGTTCATCGTACAAATAAACTCAGAGTCAAATAAAGCGTATTGCAAAGGCAGGAGTCGCTTTCCTGCTCTTTTGTGGACAGGACCTGGTTTGTGTTTTTATACGACTGATTTAATTTGTGATAAAATTTAAATTTAACCCCTTGACATCCAGTATCAAAACATTTTCAGATGCTTAACCGATAATATTTCATGACTAGATTAAAGTTTAGCTCTAATATTTAAAAATAGATTTTCAGACACGTAGGGGATGTTTACCAGGAAGTGATAACACCTGCTTATAGCACTAAAAATGTATCATCAGTTCCTCCCACTGTCTGCTTCCTCCCAAAGTCTGATTCCTATAATAATGGTATCACAGCCTTAAAAGGTTTGCAGCTCCATACAGTTTGCTCTGTGATGCGTCTGATTGCGTAAATGAGCTGTTAGTATCTACACAAAACCCAAATCTGTCTACATACAGTTGATGAGCTGTGATTGGAAAGGGCTGTTTTCTTCTGTGTTTAAACTGATTTAACCCAGAGTAATGTTAATAATAACAATGACAGTTTTACCAAAGTCATGAATAGAAATCTAAAGACAATTTATTTTCAAGTCATTTAAAGTTGAAATTCTTCATAATATTTGGAGTCCGGGTGAAACATCCGTTATACAAACTACAGAACAGCTATTACCAACTCTCAGTGGACAGTCAAAATATTGCTCTGTGCTTGGCAGTTAGTACAATGTTTGTGGATAAAGATAAGTCCTTATGCCATGAGATGCATAGAAAGCTTTAAATTTAGACCAGCATGCCTGCAAAGTAGCTCCTTTATAAACTACATCCAAGAAGCACCAGGTGCTGTTTGCAGTTCAAGGAGTATTTTACCCTTTACTGTGTTTTAAGACTAAGACAATTGTTATTTTGCCTGATTTGTGCAGGTTTGCAGGAAAAACTGTCACACTTGGTAATAAAAGGTACTATTAAAAAACGGTTTTATGATCCTTGTAATTTTGAGAAATATTCTAACTTTTGCATATGCGTTTGCAATATCATGGCATAATTCATTTCATTTTGGGAGGAATAAGTTTGTCAAAGCAAACCATCTGATTGTTGTCTTACTTTGGTCGTTTCAGGTCCAGTGAGAAAGTTTTCGGTTGAGGCTTTGGCTCAGTTTGCATCACGTTCGGTAACGTTCGACCTGTGGAGAGCCACACTGCAGGTTACCACACTATGCATTAACAAGTTTTTTGCTATTCATTGAGACACAGGTATGATTTTTGGTTTGTTACAGAACCAGATAAAAAAATCCTCACAGGAGTTTCAAGTATAAATGTGTCTGCATGTGTTATGTTACATGATACTGGCTTTTAAATAAACTCTGGTGTGACTGATGTTGTTCAAACATAATGTGAGAACTTACTCTCAAATTCCCTGGGTTTCAAGTCTGGCCTCTGCAAAAGAGTAAGAGAGAGTGATTTAATAACCGAAGCGTACTGCAATGTCACTCATGATGTTGGAGTCAAGTTAGAA
Organism: Xyrichtys novacula; assembly: GCA_962446985.1. Taxonomy (NCBI): domain Eukaryota; kingdom Metazoa; phylum Chordata; class Actinopteri; order Labriformes; family Labridae; genus Xyrichtys; species Xyrichtys novacula. The sequence continues at coordinate 14,513,800 of OY660874.1, read as the reverse complement.
AACATTTCCACAACAGTCCTACCGGCTTCAGAGGTGGTCTTTGTGACCTCCTGAGAGAAAGAGAGAGAAAAAAAAAGAGTTGTTTTTTTCTTGTGAACAGCAAAGTATTCTCAATTCAACTGAACAATGTTGTTAAAGTGATGCTTACTCTCTGGGTGAAGGTTTAGGGAGGGGTTTAGGTGGACACTCGACTGGTTTTTTACTGGGACCTGGAGGAAAACACAGCACAATTATGAATGAACTACTATTGTTAACCTTTGTAAACAGCTGAAGGTTACAACTCCTTATTTAACAAAGCAATAACTTTTCTCCTTCCATCCTCTAGGTGGCAGACCATGCTAAATAAACTAACGATAGCAGCATAAGTCTGTATGTGAGATATGAACCGAGCAGAAGTTCAGGCAGGAAGACTGTTTCACACTCATCTAGTTATTCTTCCACGCACTTATTTATTCATAAGTCACCATTCATTCATGTCTGTCCAAATATCTGCCTTCATGGTGATCAGGTAACTACTTGTGTGATTATTTTGAGTGCTTTGGCAACCAGATTGACACCCATCTCTACCCCGCTGTTGTGAAACATTCACATCTGTTACCGTGTCCCTCTGTCTCAATCAGTGACTCAGCTAAAGTGTTGCAACTCTCCTCCTCTCAAATCACATCTGATCCTTCCCATCAGGATCCAGCTTCTCAGCTCATCCTGCACCTCTCATTCACCACTAACACCACTGTCTGATAGTTGTCAAACCACTGCTCCCCAGTCAATATTTTCAGACTGATTTTACAGTCTGGAATGTTTGTATGAGGTTTCCTAATATCCCAGATAGAGTTGAATAGACACAACACTACAGAATAGATTAGGGAACCGCAACCTGCTATCGCTATTAATAAATGCAACAACAAACCAAAATGTTATGTGACAGCGGCTGATGTCCTCATCTTAAACAAAACATGTGGAGTAGTTATTTTGTTGTTGAGCAAAAAGCTGTTATTGTTTGATTTATTACTCACTATCTTCTGGGTCACAAACTTCATATTCATCGCCACCCGCGGTCTCTTGAACCTGAAAAAACACAACAGGCATTTATAACTCTGACCTCTGCTAGACTCGTAACACTGTGTGAGTTTAACATCTCTGATAACTTACAGCCACAGGAGACTTTACAGTGATTCTGCAGAGAAATAAAAATGTTATTAGAGCGATAACAGGAAGAGTTGTTAAAGCAGAAAGCTATTTTTTTGTTTGTGTGTTTGAAATAAGCGGGCAGTCAGTCTGACCTGGGGCTGGGTTTTGGTGGTAAAGATGGTGAGTGTTTCACGTGGCTTGAACCCAACCTGAAAGGAAAAGACAGGCCTGTGATTAAAATATGAAATATTTCTTAAACATCTCTTTCCAAAAAGATTAGTAAACCGCTGTTGAGACAATCTCAAACTGACCTGCCACCTGAAAGATGTGAAGAGCTCTCCTGTAAAGATGGAGCTACAGTGAATTTCATGTTTCAATGTAACTGAAAATTTTTGGAAGTGTTGTTTCATTTACTGCTTACCTCTTCATGAGGAGCGATATAAACACCTGGAAATAACCAAAGGCTGGATTAGACCCATAATGAAACCACAAAAAGATGCTGTATTAATAAAATCATTCACAATGCTCCTCCATTAAAGATCTGTGTGCAACCTCACTAAGAGTCACTGGGTGGAGCCTGAGGGTCTACCTCAAGAGGAGACAACCCAGAGCAAAATTCTGCCTTTTCTCCGTCAGCCTTTCTATCCAAGTTCAGTGCCAATTCAACTGAAATAACCCTTTAAGTATACTTTGAAACCTGCTAAACAAATTTTAAGTAACCGAAAATTTCTGACTCAGAGTTTGAGTCACTTTAGAGGCTAACATTACTCTTAGATTGATAACAACATAGTCAACAGCCCATGTAGGCTAACTATAGCATCTCTTTCACTTTGCTTGAACATCTTACACTGCTCATGCTTGCATTTACTGCAGAATAACTAAAAGCAATTTGCACAGTCCGTGCCACATCTTTACACATCTTGGCAGTAACAGTAGCTGCACAAAACGGCATGGGAATACAGCTGCAGGTGAAAATACATGCTAGCCCTCACTTAAACTGAACAAAATATTAGGGCCTTACACAAGAAACTGGCAAAAACACTAAAACAGCCTTTATCAGTAAATACACTTAGGATTTTTTTTTTTTTCCAGTGAAGTCATCAGAGCTCAAGTCCAAGTTTAGACAAGAGTCTTACAAATCAGGACTTGAGCTGGACTCAAGTTCCAGGCATAGATTTGAGTCCCAAATAACAGCAGAAACTGACCTCTTTTCTTGGGAAAACAGAGCAATAAAATGAAGAATATGTTTTATTAGCCTTTATAACCATAAAAATAGACTAAGAAGGACAAACAAAAGATCAACTGAATCTTGGTTGCAAGATAAATGTTGTTATACCTACCAGGACTGGGTGGACGTGCTGGTAAAGGTGAATGCTTTATGTGAGGGTTCCTCCCTGTTCTCCTCCCACCCTGCGGCCCACGATCTGAGATGACAAGGAGGCATGGGAACGATTTTATTTACAGATGTACTTTAACATTTGAATGTTACACTTGAATATCTGAAGGATATGAGCTTTTTTTGATGTAAGTATCAGTGTTAGCAGCAGTGAAAGATATGCTATCTGATATAGGAAGTTTTTGGACTAGATTGACGTCACTGTGGTTACTGACACTGCTGGGAATTTGAACTTAGCTGTTATAGGTCAAGTTAAGGGTGAAGGTTGACTTGGGAAAATACACTATCCATTATCTTTTATAATCAACATTATACAAAAGCACTAAAGCTTATATAATCAACAGATGTGCGTTCACACTCCCAACATTAAGCCACAAGAGTTGTATTTCATTGTATTGTATCATATCACATCTAACCCTAACCCACAATTGTATTGTATTCAACTGTATTCTTTCATATTGTATTGTTTCTGGTGTTTTGAGGCACTTGTCTCTCCTCACCTGTACTCACACTTGTGTACTATCATAAAGTAAATACTCTTTGACTCCTGTGTCACTCTTGCTAGTTAGCTTTTGTGTGCATCTTACTCGGAGGTGAACTTTCTTCAGGTTCTACGTAGTTGTCGTCATCGTTACCGCCATCAGGACTGATGTAGTCGTCCTGCAAAACATCAACATCAACACAACATGAAGGGGTGTCTTTTTCAGCTTTGCACTCACCCTGGGAAGTATTTACCAATACACAGGAAGTGGTGAAACTCTATAAGGCACAGCATTGTTTGTATGTGGACTGAAGCAACACAGGTGTGCAGTGCAGCAGTGTTTATGTATGTGAGGCTGGGTTGCCTTACTTCATCACTTTCCATGTGGGGGGGTTCAGGAGGCAGCTGTTTGGAGGATTTGTCCGGGCGGTGGGGGTTCTTGGGGGGCCGCTCGGGTCGGTTGTGGCAGTTGTCTGGAAAAGAGAAGCAAAAGCAGAATCAGGTTTTTAGTGTTTGCATGAAGCAGCACTCTAATTCCCTTGTGGCTTCGGCTCAGGCCAGTGAAGGGAAGAAATGAAGTAATGCGACTTTAGCAGGAAAAGAGATGACTGCAAAGGAGAAGCTGTTAGAGAAATAGAAACTCCTTATGAAAATGAGTCAACTCAACCTCAACTTTATCATCAGGACTGCGAATGACAAGAAAACCAACATGTGGATAGATTGTTTCCAACAATTGATGACAAAAGAGGATAAGAAACAAGTTTAAAGTAGAGAAGTCATCATTTTCAGTACATGTGACTCATCGTACCGAGATACTCCCCCCTCGGGAAGGAAGCAGAGGGATTGGGGATGAAGTCTCTCTGGCTGGGAGGGGGCATGTAGCTGTCATCGTGCTCCTCATTGGGATTTTCGTATGTGTCATTATCCTGAGAATGACAGTGATTTTTTTAGCTTCCAACATGTATGAACAGTTTCAATCACTTCCAGGTCACATTTTTGCCAACTTACATAATCCGGGTCTGACATCTGGTCTTCAGAATCGTCTGCTGTAAAGACACAAATGTTGAGATGTTCAGTTACCCCAAGGGACAGGTGAGGGGGATTGTTTTTAAATGAGTAAGAGCTTCACTATTTCAGCTTCCAAAGAAATGCGAAGTACACGCCAGGTGTCAGAGTATCATTTCTAATTTAAGCACAGAGAAACCAGCGGAGCGCATCTCCTTATTTTGACAACTGTCAAGTAATCTCTCAGCAAGTAAAACAGTCTCTGTCTGTATGAGGCAATTTGAATAAAACCTTGATTTGAGCACGTTTCTCTTCACTACACAGATACAGAGATATCTGTGATCAAAGCAACACCTGATTTAGTTTGCTTTATATTTCATTAAAATAAAACACTGTCTGTGAGGAAGGAAAAAAAAATACACCCCTTCTCTGTGATATATGTCCTTCAGGACGTGGGTGTGTCATCAGTTTCTTTTCCACCGAAACAAGGAGTGAGTCAGTGGGGGATGTGCTAGACCTCGACACCTGATTCAAATGATCAGCTCGTTATCAAGCTCTGTAATGGCTTAATAACGAGCTGATCATTTGAATCAGGTGTGTTGGAGCAGGGAAACATCCAAAACAGTGGGCCTCCAGGACTGGACTTGAGAACCACTGAGTCAGATGATCTCCTGAGTACAGCGTTTTTTCTTTTCTTTTCTCTGATACTAACACAAAAAGTCTTTTTTTGTACAACTTCTCATTTTGGGAACTAAGAAAATGAAGGGTTCCTTTAGCAGCACCAGTGTGTCTTTTTTTCATGAATGTTAAGACAATAGACGATTGTTATTGACCTTTTTCTTTTCATGATGAAGACCAGACTAAGACAAGCAAAGGTGCTTAAAAATAGTTTTCTTTAAACGACACAAGTGTGACAGTTTTGTCACTTATCTGCAAAAGGTTTGCTGTGGGTACAAAATCTCACTTCCTCCACAGACCTGTATAACTTTAGATTTTTTTTTCCATGATGCATATCAGTGACAAAGATACAATGGTAACACTTAATATGAACCCACCACTAATAATACATACTCAGCACATTCATAAATATAAAAACACATTAAAACTTTCTCAATTTTCTAAAATGTGTAATTAATACTCACAACAAGGTAACTATAACTAAGGGTGCTTTTAGTCAAGTGACAACTCTGTTTGAGGTTATTAGTATTTAAATGTTCCTATAGCACATTTATCAAAACTTATAAGCAGTATTTTGATGCTGTAAACGAAGTCTTGGACAAAAAAAAACAGGAAAAAAAATATTTTTATTGTAATCAATATGTCTTTGGTATTCAGGTATAACTCATTATAAGTCATACCTTTCTAAGCATTATGCTCACAGCTTACAATACGTCATAAACATTGTGATAAGATGTTACGAATGCTTATTATCACTCATGGGGGTTGTAACAAAACCTTATCGATGCATTTGTAAGGCTTCATAAATATGCTAATAATGCATTTTAAGTTGTGGGTTTATTGTTAAGATTGGCGGTATAATGGCGTCAGCTTGATATATCTTTTCTTTAATTTTTTGTTGTTATAAAATAGCCTTATGCTAACGCCAGGATAATTTCTGTTTCGTGATGTTAAGAACATAATGAGTAAAACTTTCACAGCTTTTATTGACTCTGAATCACTGAAGATTCAGACTGTTGTGAACTGAAAGTCTGTCCACTCAACTGTCACTACAGACACAGTTGGGGACGGTCCCTTTTCTTCATCAGCACACACATGTTTAAAATGACTACACTCATATATGTTAATTTCCTAGACTCACACACAAATACAATTCTGTGCCAAACTGATGTGAGTCGAAGCAAAATTTTCCAACTGAACCTGAGATCATATAAGAAAGTGTTGAGAGAGTGAAATGTTGGTTTATAGATTTAATCCTAGAACAAACTTGATACTTATTTCTGTTTGTTGAAATGAATAAGATAACAGAGAGACAGTCGACAAAAAAAATGGCTAAAATGCAATTCAACTAGACTAGTATATAAGACTGAAATGTGTCTTAAACTAAGATATTTTCCTCTGAAGACCAACACTAAATCTAAGATAGATATATCAAATTAGATCTATCCAAACTGGATGTACTGACTACACAGAAATCCTCCATGATGAAGTTGAAGTTTTTATGTTATCATTCTTTACACTGTTCGAACCATAGTATTATATTCAGTGAGATCAGGTTTAAGGCAGAACTGGCTTGTATTTACATGTCTAGGGACATTGTTATTGTCATGGGTGGTGAAGCATGTTGTATCTGTTCTTCTTTATCCAGCATTGAACTTCTCTGGATATGTTATAAGAGAGTCTTAATCTTTGATGGGAAAACATGTTGAAATACATGTTCATGTCACAAAAATAATACCTTTTTTTAAACACAGGATGGCAGAGTCGTGGGGAATTGTGGTATCTTATAAAATTGGGCCCTTCATGCAAAGTCAATGCAAAGACAGGATTAGATGCTTGTTCTACTCGGGCGGCGCAAATAACGCAAATTGCGCGGCACAAATCGTCTGCTTAATTCACACTATTTGTTCTGCATAATTTGTTTCATTTACACTACCCAAGTAGAACACGCGTCCAATCCTGTCCTTGACTATTTGCATGAATTGGGCAGACTATTTAAAGAAGTAACACTATTTGGGACAAATTAACTGATGGAGACAGTATGAGACCACCTCAGCTGAGGGGTAAAACTTATCTGTGACACTAGGCTAGAAGTAAAAAAGAGCTCAGCTGAAGGAAAGAGAGAGAGAGAGGAGGACTGATTATCTGATTAGTTGTTTGAACTTATCAGTTCCTCACAGTGTGGTCAACCTCTGCTGTGTTTGATGTTAACAGACTGACCTGACATGTAGGAACTCCTACCCCCTCTGTCTCCTCTCTTGTAATCACACCTGTTTGGGCTCTCTACAGATGCGAATTATGCAAGTAAATACACAACTTTCGCACATCCTGACAAGCATTATTAAAGCAAATGGATGATTTTAGTCGCGCCTGGTGTGAATGCAACATAACATCAGTAACAGTGGCATGAGGACCCTTGTCGGACAAGAATATTGTAAAAATCTGGTAAATCTTGAAAAAGTTGGTTGACTTGCTAATCAAAGGTGTACACATAACCAAAGCACATTGTACAAATGTAGAAAAGTGGCATCCATTTATCGGTGCAGTCTGTCATTTGACACTTTAGAGGCTCAAGGTGAATTTTATGGGTCAGTCTAAAACTGTGGAGGTTATGATTTTGACTTCAGTTGGCCTATCTCAGCCTGTGAATCTAACAAATATACAGCACACCCTCACCAGCATCATAAACATGGTGAATGACTGTAAAATGACACGAGTGTTGTTTTAGGACAGACTTGAATTGAGAAATTTGTGGATATCTGTGGATGAACACTCAGCTGTGCTCTTCTTCACTTCATAAGCAGCTGCAGGTAACACCTTTCTCTTTGTGTTTCTAACAGATAAATAAATGAGTGTTTCACACATGCATGTTTGACAATTATAATAGGACAGTTCTTACCTCTGTAATCTCTGGCAGGAACTTTTGGGACTGGTTTGCTCTTTAGCCTGTTATACAGAGAGAAACACAGACATCAGCAGCAAGAAGTAAAGAAGTTATTTCATCTTTGTCTAGTTTCATTTCATTCAATGAAACAGAGGAGTGTGATATCAAGTTATGGAGAACAAACAGAACATACAGTAAATGAAAACAGAAAGATCATCATAGAGCTATAAAAGGATCAGGTGGGCGGTGACTCAGCCCCTACTGAGGACAGTGATGATGGTACAGATACCTGGATTACACATGTTACTCAGCTGCTGATAATGCACCTAAATCACATGATCTTAGCATTATTGAAAGTTATCATACTGGACATCAGATACAGCAATAGAACAATTACACATCAGGAAATGGAGAAAGGAGCTGATGCATCTGCTGCATATTTGTGTTATTCTGTCAAATGCACTAATCAGTCAAAAGCTGCTTTTGATTATTGCGTTGAATAAAATGCAATGTAAATATTTGTTAAGCACTTTTTTTTTAACATTTACTGATTTTTTGCAAATACAACCAAGCCTTAATGATTATATGTGGCTTCTTGATTAGTTTACTTGCTGGAAGAGGACACTATTTATGAGATTGTTTCATAAATTACCTGTGATGAACAAAAAAAGCAATTATCAGGCCGTTCAGCAGTGTCAGAGTGACTTATCATTGTAATAATCTTGATTTAAGTCTTTGCTCTCTTACAGAAGGACTCTCTCCAGGTGTGTGTACTGTGTTAACAAAGTCAAAGGCTTCGTTAACACAGTACACACACCTGGAGAGTCCTTCTTAAGGTGAGGAGTTTTTAACAGGTGGAGAAACAGACTAAAACTGATAATGATACTTCTGTTAGACCTTCAAAAGCAAACAAGGCCATCAACAACAAGTTTGATTGTCTCTCTGAAGAGATTGTTAACACTTGAAAATGCTGTGAAGTGATGATTGACATTGCAAATACTCACACTAAGAATTATATTTTGTTGTTTGACAAAAGACAACAGGATAAGGTTTTTGCCAGAAGCAGTATTTTTATATAAACAGGACAAGAAGAATAATAATTTTGTCAATCCCTAAATGGAAATGCAAGAGATAGAAGATATCACTTTGTCCTCAGGGAGCAGCAACATCAACATCAACATAAACCAAACGTCCATTAAAGCTTAAGTTTGTCACGGCTTATAAATCAGCTGACATGTGACAGGTTTTTGTACGCTGTAAACAAAAGTTATGAGGAGGTAAAAGAAGAACATTCATCACTGCTTAGAGCAGTGTGCGCTAAGACACACAGATATTTTGAGCAGACACCACTGAGGTAGCAGTGGCTTGTATGTCACATCAAGCATATTCACACAAATAGTTGCACATTATTCAAATTTTGTGTCTTTTTTCAGAAGCAACTCAGACAGAGAATCTCCCAGAGCCCCTTTACACCATTTAGTACAAGTTATCATTTGACTGACACACTAATAACAAAAGAAACGAAGTACAATTTGAAATCTACACCTTTGGACCATGACATGCTTATCACCTGGTACATAAACTTCAACATACTGTTCACACTAATATTTTTTTCCTTTCTTTGACAGTAGAGTTCAGTAAAAGTGGCAGGTCTGTTTCTATTATCTGTTCATTCAGTCATCTCCTTGTTTCTCTTTGTCCCTGATGCCTGTTTTATTTTGTTTTTCATGTTTTTTATTCTGCCTTTTTATTCTATGATACTTTGATTTCTTGTGTTGTATCTACTATTTTGTATGTGCTGTGTAGCACTCAGGTCTGCAGCTGCTGCCTTTATAATGTGCCTTTCAGACAAATCCAACTTGACAGCATTGCCGTATATCTAAGCATTTACAGAGAACTTAGCAGAGCAGAGTGTATCTAATAACTTAAAGTCGTATTCATCCTAACGAGCTTTAGGAGAACTCATTTCAGGAAAGGTAAGTGAGAAGGGTGCCATCTGTTTGGGTTTTTCTGTTTTGTAGTCCTCTGTTTTATTTCTGCGCTTACGAAAGAGGAATCGAAGCATGATAACAACACAGAGTGTTTAGACCACAAACCATCTCAGAGAAGTGTCTCCTACGAAAAAATTTATAACACGTGATCCTTTTTTCAGAAATATTTCCAACCACTTTTTCTTTAAAAGCACTTACCTTTTGATTTTGTCCAGCAAGCTGCCGTCATTTTTCTTGATGTCTTGGACGATCTTCTGAAGCTGCCTGAAAAACACAGAATATGTGCTTCAGAAATATGTTAAGAAATGTTTTTTTTCTCTCTTCCTCTTAGCTGAAAAAAATACTCCTAACTTTTCATTTATGTGGCAGTGAAAGCCTTCATTTTTATTCTTAAAATAAAGTCTCTGTAACTCTTTGTTGCTTTGGTTAGAGATAATCTCATAATTTTAAGAAACAGTGTCTTGATTTTGGTCAATGGCTGTAAATAAAGACAGGAATAACGGTATAAAGGTTCAGCTGGAAGTGTTAATGTGACATTGTTCATAAAATTCAGAGCAAATCTTAAATGACAGAATTTCATACCTGATCTTGGCTGAAGCAGGAGCAGCAAGTTTACTTAACGTTTCCATATTTATGTTTAATCAAAAAGTTCAGGTGTCATAATCCTCATTCCTCTGAAGTCTATCCGTGTTGCCAAGTCTTTGTCACAAACCCAAATGAAACCTGCCTTTGGCTTGAAGTCTTTTGTCACAGGGGGGAGGGAGTTCAGTCTAGTCAGGCTGTGTAAGAAAATCACTTCCCTTTTTCACTCCCTTAAAAACAGATTTCTGTGAGCACACTCTTAACAAACGTATTGCATCACATCGCTCCTAAATTCCCCTTTTATTTAGAGGCTGTCATTTTTACAGAGGCTCGTTTCTGCACATTCAGAGGATTGTCATGTTTTCTCAAACCAAGTTCACTCAGACGTGCCTGATTTCTTCAATTTCTCACAGCAGCTAATACCACAACATCATCAGCAAAGAGTTGTGCTACTGTGTTAAAAGCTACTGAACAGAAGTCATGAAATAGTGGTTTATATTTTGGCTGTTGGGCTATTGTTTACAGAAGTTATCAATGACTTTTACACCTTTATATCAGACTCCTGATCTTGAATGTTAGAGCTCAGTCAGTCTTTCAAACAACAATTATTTTTTCCCATGGTCACTATTTATTTAAAGGACGACACATCTCTTTTAGATATTTGCTTTGTTAAGTTGAACTTATTGTACACTTCTGTTGTGTGGACCTAAAAGCCTTTTAAACCTCTACTCACAGGATCTGTGAGAGCTACAATTCAAAAGTCTTAATAAGTCCAATAGAAATTCACTTCACATAAGATAAGTTTTGAGTGATGAGAGATTGCAGGTATCTCAAATACCCTTGTTTACTAGTGTAAATGTAATTTCCACTTGTTACAGCTGCATTGTGTTTCTCTCACCTGCAATTCAAAAAGCATGTGTACACAGTCTGTCACCATTCTTGGTCAGGTCTCCCTTGAAAAAGAGATCTCGGAACTCAGTGTACTAACCTGACTAAATAAAGATCACATAAATGGAAAAAAAGAAAGAAATTTGGAAATTAACCTGGACTAGTTACACTTTAAGTTGATGTTTGTGGGAAGTGAACTACAGCTGTAAACAGCTTTAACTCTGAACAGACAGGTATAAAAAGTGGGATGTTATATTTGATTTTGGAAGTAGATATTCCAAGATGCTAGTTAGATATGCAATTTGAAATCCCCCCAGTCCCTGAAACCAGAATACAGCCTTGGAGAAACTTCTACAATCCTGTGTGTAAAAATCCAAGATGACCACCCCCTGCAAACTAGCTTTACTTCTAAGAGTCTATGTCAGTTACAGTAACACCAATCACACTGATTTTATCTATAACATGTTGTCTTCTAGTTTTAGCTAACAGTGCTAATCACAGCAGGAGCAGATAGTAACTTTATGACGTGTTTAGATTTTGAAATAGAGCAGCTTAAATGTGACACAATACCTATCTCTGGTACTTGAGGTAAAATGAACTCCCAAGAATTTTCAAGCTGAAATTCACAATAATAAGGGCTGCCAGTGTTACTGCAATAATGAAGACGTAACTGTGGTCAGACATTTTCAACAATGTGTGATGTTGTCACTTTTAACTCACCTCAGTTCATTGCCAAGCCTTCATGCTTCCTGCTACCATATCACTGTGCTTTTGAATGGTGTAAAAGAAAAAAGGCCAAAAGCAATATGCTCTTTTTGTCAAACGGATGATATTTAGATCCATAAATGAAGTTAAACTGAAGAAGGTAGGAGTGCTTACTGAATGAGTGGCTGGAAACTCTAACACATGACAGTTTTATTCTTTAAAGCTCCCATAAGGTTTTTTTTATTTTATTTTATTTTTTATTGATATTTAAAAATAATAATAATTTTTTTTTTTGATTGGAGGTAATATAATTGTTAATGCCTTTTGAAACCAATGAATCGATTTTTTTTCATGCAGAAACTGAAAAAAGCTGTTGTTGGTGTTTGCATTTGCTGCCTGAAAGTGTTGCCATACTGTTGGCCTGCTTAAAGAGACACCGGGTCATTAATGCGTCATGCTGTGTTGTAATCCTGCTAAAAAAAAAAAAGAGCTGACCTGGAGCCTCAGCAGACCAGTAGGATGGTCCATGTTCATACAGCCTGTTTGTGGTCACGAAGGGTTTTTTTGGTCTAAAAAAGTCTGTTCAACCATTGCTACAGTGAACCACAGATCAGAGGAAGATGGACCAAGAAGATATGTTAAAGCTGTGAAGAGTTTTTGAGATTTATTTTAAGGAAGCAGCCGTGAGTGATTCATGATGGCTTGAGTAAGCCTTTTCTTAGTATTTTGTCTATTTTTGGCTTTTTTGATACGATCAAATGTCATCATATGTGGTAAGGTTTTCTGTAGCTGTGATATCTGTGCAGATATCTTTTTTTTTCTTATTCCTTTAGTCCAAATGTAGTTTCACAGAAAAACACCTGTACATGTAACATCCTGGGAACTAAGAGAGAAATGTATGGAAGCCCAGGAGGGCCAATACCACACTGACACTTAAGTATTGTTGAAAATACGTTTGACATATCTATGGAGGTCCAGAGAGGCATTTGAGGAAAAAAATCCAACGATTCATTCATTTTAACCTTTAATAGTTATATCTAAGTGTGACCTTAGGACATGTGTGAACATGTTTTGGCATTGACCATCTTATCAAGTTCCTCCATTTTTCCACATTTGAGAAGAAAAATGACGAGACAGAGTTTAGGCATGTTTAGGCAATATTTTTTTCTGGATCAATATTGTCTAAATTCTGTAATTTTTTTGACATTATGTCCTGTTTGCATTAAAGGGAAATAACACTATTTTCTTGTTTAATTCATATAGAGCAGTGGTTCTCAAGTCCAGTCCTCGAGGCCCACTGTTCTGCATGTTTTGGATGTTTCCCTGCTCCAACACACCTGATTCAAATGATCTGCTCGTTATCAAGCCCTGTAATGGCTTAATAACGAGCTGATCATTTGAATCAGGTGTGTAGGAGCAGGTAAACATCCAAAACATGCAGGACAGTGGGCCTTGAGGATTGGACTTGAAAACATAGTTATATCTAAGTGTGACCTTAGGACATGTGTGAACATGTTTTGGCATTGACCATCTTATCAAGTTCCTCCATTTTTCCATGTTTGAGCAAGAGAAGATAGAGTGTCCTGCCAGCAGTCCTGACCTCAACTCCATTAATCACCTCTGGGATCAGATTGGGTGTGCTGCTTATGCCAGACTGACAAACACAACCCTATTGGCTAACTTTAGGCAAATTCTGGTTGAGGACTGGGTTGTCGTCAAGACAGCAGTGCGTACCAAGCCAGCAAGAGGAGGAGGTGCCAGGCTGTTGTGTTATGTGTATGGTTTTCTACATGTGACTGAGGCTCCTGTTTGTTAAATATAAAAATTGTTAAATTGCCAATATGTTTTATTTCTTCAGAGTTCAACCATCCAACCCATGAAAAAACTCCAAAAAAGGGTCAGTGGCAAAATAAGTTGTTCAGTGTTGGCATAAAAGATTTGGCAACTTTTTCATGGGCACAACCCACATACTCAGCTCTGCTGCTCATCCCACACATGCATGTTCCTTACAAAAGTCTCACCATTTATAAGGAAAGAAAAAAAGGTTTTTCATCAGAAGTATTTTTATATCAAAGAAATAATCTACCAAACATACATTTCCTAAGTTTTTGTGCTAAGTTTAGACATCATTTTTTTCTGCCTTGCTTTTCTTTGAAACACAGATAGTCATGGACATACAGAAAGAGAAGAGAAAGAGAGAAACCACTTTCAGACATGCAAAATGTTCCTGAAAATTCCCCTAAAGTACCCGGGTGAGCTCTGTGTGTGAGCTCGAGCAGCTGAGATTTTCACTCTGATAGATGAACTAATATCCTCTATCACTCAATACTCTCAGAGGTGATAAGCTCACTTTAAAAAAAAAAAAACACAATGTTGACCCGGAAAGACCGGCACATTATGGGATAAAGATAATGTAAAAGGTTGTGAGATGGCCTTATGCTCACTTATTTATCTGTTGACCTATTATGTCATGTCTTCTAAGTTTCCTTTTACTTCTGTTGATTCATTGGTTAAGTTTCCTTTATTTTTGCACAGTAATGTTTCATGGCATGTTCTTCCTGTTTTAATTTGTTGATCACTAAACTTTGTTTCTATCTTTTTGATTTGTTCCTGTCTGATCTGCCCCGCCCCCATCTTATCACACCTGCAGCCTGATTGTGTCTCCTAACCTGTTTCCTATCACCTTCATGACCTGTCTCATACCAGCATTATTCATAGTTATTGTTAAGCCGCGTATTAACTTTGTCTGCCTTTTCGGACTTTGCCTTTTTGACTCACGTTTTTGGATACCTTCGCATGACCTGACTGCCTTTTTGTGAACCAAGCTTTGCCCGTTCTTCGATAAACTGTTGGACAAACTGATTCAGTGTTGTGCCATTGTTTCCTCTTTTCTGTCCCATGACATATTAAAGGAAAAAAAAAACAACTTTTATGCAATCACTGACACTAACACAGTGGTGGATAAACAAACAAACATAGAGACAGGGGGTTGAGGAGGAAACAAAATAAAAAATGGTGATTTAAAGAATAACTAAAAACTTATGAAAGAACAACATTAAACGATCAGTGTTTTTAATCTTGGATAAAGATTGTTAAACATCATATCATGACAACACCATGACAAGGCAGATGTCACAGATATCAAGTGTGAGCTGTGGAGTCAAGTAATGTGCATGTCTGAGAATAGCATCTACAGAGAGAGAGAGAGAGAGAGAGAGAGAGAGAGAGAGAGAGAGAGAGAGAGAGAGAGAGAGAGAACAAACAGGAACTTGTTCCCCAAACAAGAACAGGTGCACCAAGCCCATTGACAAGAGCTCTGCACACACGTACAAATCCAGCTGCAGCTCAGCACAAAGACTACCTACATTATATACACACTTGAGAAAATGCACTGAGCTGGAAAATCTTTGACAAAAATAAACAGAAAGACAGTTGCTGACAGCAGAAAATAATGGAGTGAGTTGAGGTGATAAGGTAGGTGGTATGATCAAGGTATGAGTGTAAAAATGTTACTTACGGTTGGTGGATGGGGCTGAACTTGAACAAAACACTGTCAGACAAATTCTGAGAAAAAAAACGAGGGAAGAAAAACATAAATAAAGTTTGAAAATGTAAGTTAATCAGAATGTTGAGAGTCCCCAGATGAGTGTGATGGAGTCTATCATTTTCACTGAATACATGCTTTTGAGATGTAATTGTTAGTTAGTTAGTGCATTTCTTGTCCCTTCTGGAAAATTTGTTTTCACATATTCTGTAGAAGCACATTACACAGAGAAGCACATCACATTGGTTCACTAAACACAAAACAACTCAACAAAATAGGGTGTAATGAGGCTGCAATATGGTCTATGCTGTTCTTATGTAAAATCAGTAACTCTGGCGTTGTTTGTAGATTTCAGCAACTGATTTTTGACTTGTACAATTGAATCCTTGAGTCATATTTTACCCACACGTCAGAAAAATTGTTCAGTGATGCTTTAACCAATTTTTAAAATAAAACCAGTTCTCTCTCAATCAAACCTTCAAAAAGTCATTCAGGCCATAATCTGCCTTTACTGGATTAACTAATCAAACCTGTTAGTTTTACAGTTGATTTATTTTGCATGTGCGGCTCCAGCTCCAAGCTACACTACTGATGCCAAATGAGCAAAACTGCAGCTTCGGACTGAAATTCCTGGTTGTCCCAATGCCAAAGCTTAAATTTAAAGGACATAGAGTCTTTGCCATCTGGGCCCTTGGACTATGGAACAACCTGTCAGAAGAAATAAGGTATGCAGGCTCAGAGATGTCTTTTAAAAGACTTCTTAAATCGGTTAAGTTGGATTGAGTAGTATTCCTTCAAATGCCTGGGAAGTGAGAGTGGCCAAGAAGCTGCATTCAAGCAAAACAGTGGGGTTGAGACAACAGAGTGCATGGATCACTAGATCTCAGGGTCCAAGCTGTGGAAGATGGAATCTTTCAGCATCAACATTCTCATTTGCCAGTATATGATATCCTACTCAGCAGCCTATCAAACCCTTTTGAGTCACCATCAGGTAAAAGAAACACTGGAGAACATCCTCAACAGCTGGCCGAAAACATTGGGGGAGAGGCGCTACTGCTGGCACCATCGATCAAGTCAGGTATTTCCGACCAGCGAGACACCGCACTACATCTTTGAAAGCAAGTGAACACCGAAACCTCAACCCTAAAACTTTGGCAGACTTCTTGTGAACAGCCTATGATTGGAAAATGGGGGTGGAAGTAGAGAAACATCTCAAATTTCCTGAAAACATCATGGAAACCACCTTCAAGACCAGACGTTTTGCAAATGGTCACGCTAGAGCTGACTGTCCCCTGGTAGGATGGTATGAGTGTGAAACGGTGGGTGGAAGAGGCGCTGAAGGGAAGTGACTGTGGAAGGCCTATATCTGCCTGGGTTTTAGAGGCTACAGAGAAAGCCTTATTAGGGCTGTGGATCAGGAGGGAAAAGCTGTGGCACCGACTTGGACACAGGACTGATCGCTTCAGAGTTACTGTTAAAGCTGCCCAGAAGGGCTCTTTTGGGTCGTGTTGACTTTAGCGCCTCCTGTGGACAAAGTGACACCTGTTATCTATTATCCCAAACCTGTGAAAGATAAACACCATGGCCTGTTGTCTTTTAACAATGATATTTATCACTCACTGTAAGTTTTTGCTGTGTAAAAGTCAAAAAAGCTGTTCTTGTCAGCTTGCTGTAAATCTGACACCTCTCTTGCAGCATTTTTCAGCATGAAAAATTACTACAGTGAAATGTCACAGTTGGTCTCATTTGCTTTTCAGGTCCTGAAGAGGTCCTAATCTGTCTCTCATCCAGTTTAAAACTCCTCATAATACCGTTAGAGGAATCTATCATTGTCAAAGTTGTATTAAAAATAAACATTACCTTTACAGCCTTTTTTTCCCAGCACATTCCGCTTTGAATATTGATTATATAGTTTAGTTTTGATTAAAAAAATAATAAACTACATCTATAGGCACAGATATATGTGAATAGGATATTGGAACATAACATCCGCATGTGAGATTACATGCACTCCATATTGAAATTGTTTCTCAAAAATCTGCAAACTCAACATTTGAATTGGTCAAAGTGATGGGTTGATGTAATGAAAGTGATAACCACTGTGCCTGAATGTTTAAAGTGCATCACCTGTGAGCTAACAGAAGATGGCAGCATGTCACTGAAGGCATATTTAGGAGCAGAAACTCTTTTTTTTTTTTTTCAAATGTGACCCTCATGTTTTCTCTAAACTGATTAAAAGAAAAGAAGAAATCCTTCAATTAGTTTCCGCAGAAAAGCTGCAGGGCCAGACCAACTTTACAAACATGTACTGTATATATGAACACATATTAGTGTGAGAAGCTGCAGTAAATCCCCGGAGAAGCCGCTCAAAAATAGCTCAAGGACGGGAGATTAAAAAACAATAATTTATTGACATACTGTGTGTAACTGGAACTAATTTTTTTCTGTTGCTTTTAATGTCTGCTTTGCAGGAAGGCAATTGTGATTTGTAAATGAAAGGAAATGATTACCATAAAATATGCAACAAATCCCATTAAATTATGTATTCCTCTCCTCATTTGTTATTCATGGCTGCAGGTCGCTTGTGTCTTTGCTGTTTTATATATTTTACATTTCATGTTGTAGAGATCTCTGAATGTGAAAGTTGGATTACTTTATTTTATGTGTTGAATAAACTGATATAGAATCAGCTTGAGTTAATGTGAACCTCATGTCTGCAATCCATTTCGATATGGTAATGGAGCGTAAGTAATTTATGAAACAGGTACAGGCCTGATAGTGCAGCCGCCAGTGTGTGAATATGGGAGCCTCAGAGAGACAAAAAGATGTATTTTCTCCAGGAATCACTGGGTAGTACAGTGAGAGCTCTTTGAGGAGAGCTTGTGCTTTAATCATTCTCAAATCAGACAGTGTGATCACTTAATATGAGAGACTTTACCTCCCTTAAACAACTGAACCTTGGCCTCACAAATACACCCTGGATCATCCCTCTGGCTTACAGGAGAGAAAAAAATGAATAAAGCGGGTATAAAATCAGACTTAGCCTTTTGACACAGAATAAAATATCAAATAGTCTGCCCCTGTGGATACACCGAGGCTCCGCTATCATGTTGAATTATTTATAGGAGGGTCTGTGTGCTTGTTCATATGAGACACAACAGCTCAACAAGCTGCAGCGTGTCGATTGTACTATGGACCAGAGACCTCACTCTGTCTTTTGTCTGAGCCATAGTTAAATTAGCATGTTTGAAGTCGACTCTTTTTGTCTCCGGGGTGTGATTCCCTCTGAACTCCTGCTTGTGTGATGTGACCTGCCTGAAAAGTAATGTGTTCTCACGCATGCCACATTTTAGCACTGCTAAAAGATACATGTCCTCTTTATTTAGTCCAGAGGGGCCGCAAGTCTACAGGCAGGTAATGACGGCTCAGTGAGGCCACATGGGCATGTAAAAACACCAACAATGTGCTACTTATCAAATAGATGAGGTTTTGCATGAAGACGCAGAGTTAGCTTAAGGGTTTGGTGATAACTGTGGTGTGGAGGAATGTGCTCTGTTTTCAACCCCACCAACATGCATCAATAATCTGTACAAAACATGGGCATAGTCTAAGTGGCCTATTGTTGTTTTCTGAGGAGGTGAAATGCAGCTCAAAGGAGCCAGTCACAAATGTAGAAATGCTGGCTCAAACAAACCTTTGATCAATCTGGAAAAGACTGAAATAAGGACGTTATATGAAAAGGACAAGATGAGCAAAGACTACTTTGTCAACAGGTGCAAAAAATGGGCACAAACCAAAAGTTCGTTACAGGAACTTTAAAGGGAAGATGAAACAATTAATTAAACAATAGTGATGTGGGGATTATTATGATACACACAGAAGTAATGATAGCAGTGGTACAACTAGTTCTAGTTCACATACAAGCAGTTTATTTAGAGTAAGATTGTCAGGTTTCTATTTTTAGGATTCAGATTTGGTGGTTTCATTTAGAATTTAATGGTTTTCCCGACTCAAAAGTTCACTTTTCCTCAATCGTGCTGGTGTAACTCTGTGACCCAGAGCTCCTCAGACAGGGTGAGATGAGTGACATACTGACGTTTTACACACTGGACACACTGGAAAAACAAATTTCCACATTGGAAAATACACATGAACGCCTGCCCACAACAATTTTGACCTCACACGTATCAACGGCAAAGAGGTGTGACCTAGCCTCATTATAGGGGTCACTTTTAATAGTATTAGTACTTGCTCCTTAAAAACAAGTCAAGTACAATGGCTAAAGCAACATTTCTTTTGTTTATTAGCACTCAAACTTGACAGGAAAGCTACCACAAAGTAAACCCAGACTTTCCAAAAAAAAAAAAAAAAAAAAAGCATATGACTCAAATTTTCAAAGCCATAACTCAATTTTCAGAGTGCTTTGCTCCATAATACTTGGAATTTAAGGACATTATGCCAAAAAAAAAAAAAAAACAGTGGCAGAGTACACTGCTTACTTTTGTTTGACTCACTCAAAAATCATCTGAATTGTGTTACTGTTTCCTGTCTAAATTCAGCTCTCTGCTGGGATCAAAACAATCAATTTTTTTCCCAACACTCAGAAGTTTGAGCAACAGAAGCCAAAGGTTATATCGCTTGAAAAACATGGTTCAATGACCATGAATCCTTGTTTCAGGATGAGTCGTAGCTTGAATCCGAAACATTTACTTTAAAAAAAACTGGGATCTGGAGATGTCGTGTGGAATCAACTTTGGTTTTAACACTTTAAGAGGTCGCAGGTAGAGCTTCACTGGTTTAAAGGTCGTGGCCTGGAAAGTACAGACATCTTGGCTCTTTTCAGAGTTCTGTTAGTAAAAAATCTCAATTTCAACCAAAATTAACACATGAACGACCACTTTTGTTTCACTTCACATGTAGCTGTGTGCTCTGTGTGAAAGGCGGACAGAGTGTGAAGAAGCTGATGTATGAAACACCTCCGATGCTTTTCTTCTAAATGAGCTCCATTTCACAACAAAGGGAACAGCTTTGCAGATACTTGTCCCCCAAATTACCTCTGGTTTTTCACAGCAGCTGTTCGGCAGCTGTCCCATGACTGTCATTAGGTGAAAGACTTTCCACATGTTCGCAAATCTGCACTAAGTGTTCCAAAACCACAAGTGTGACAAGCTAATTCTGGTTTTCTCCTTCAAGACCCTAAATGTGCTCTCTGTTTCCTGCATCACCAACTTAAAACCACATTTTGTGGGGCTGTAGCTGAACTGCACTGGCACCTGATTTCTTTATTTTCTACTTCTTATTAGCTTTGTTAGGGGTGTTTCATCTTCAGTGTTTGATCCAGCAACAAAGTAATCATGTCATATATATGTGAGTGCATATGCTGTGTCTCATTCTGATGGGCCCTTTTTTGTAGAGATGATGACAGACACAGCAGTTAAAAGTGACATCCACACAGAGGCAGCGTGACACAGATAGAGGCTGACAGCTCTTTTGATCTGCTACATATCTTTTTTAACCTGTCTACCTGTGTGAGCGAGCACGGCATCAAAAAGATGGAGATTACCTTTATCTGCGCCGTGCTGGCTGACTGTCATTCCCATCTAAGCTGAAGCAGACAGCCACGCATCACGCTGACAGAAATACATTTTACTTTTATTGGTCACTTTTGCTGCAGCCTGTTTGAAAATAATACAGATTTTAGACATCCAGCAAGTGTCATCATGGAGGATGAACTGAAAATTTGAACTGAAATGAAAACAGATCCTGATTGTGCATCAGTTTCTTACAAGGCCTCTTCTGTGAATATATAGAAAAATGTTGTATTATCATTGTTGTAGACCGCTTCCTAAACACCTTTTTGTAGCACAGCCAAAATTATTTATTCAGTGTTTTTGGGATGCACCTCACATTGACAATCTGATTTAAATTGGGCCAGGCCACCCTGGCCACTCCCCTGGGATCCACCCCTGCTGTTAGACATAAACTACTACCTGAGCTCATACCACTGCACACACAAACCCTTAAATGCAACATAATGAATGCAAACACAGAGCCACTCAGACAGCTAGATTTGCACAATTTTAGCAGGATGCTGCCTCATATCCCACACCTTTAGTTCACCATTTCTACCTGGCAGTGAAAGACACTAAGTCACTTCCCTCATGCAACAGAAAGCACTGGTTTTAAGTGTGCAGACATATTAGAGGGGGGGGGGGGGGGGGGGGTCCTGTTAAATCAAATATTTGGCTTTTTCTGTTGAGATGTGTATTTGAAGTGAGGAAGTCACATGGTTTGTTTACACTGAAACTAATACTGCTTTCATTTATTTAACTTTTGTTTCATCAGGAGAACATTGGCAAGATTAAAAAGCTCTTTTACAAGCAAGTTACAACAGTTTAAAGATTTCTTCTGATGTCATTGTCTAAATAATTATCAGTTTGTAACTTATTCTAGCAGACATCATCATCTTTGCTGTGATGCTCTACATTTGCTCTTGACAGTGCTAAGAATACTAGAGGATTCACAGAGCCCTCTGCTGGGCCAACTGTTTGCTGACATTACTTCCTAAACACCTTTTGCATTGTTTTTGGATTGCATGTAGATGAAATAGTTTTATTAATATTTCTAAGAAGCCAATTTAAGACTAAATAGATCAGCTAATGGCGACAGGTTAAACAGATGTAAGATGTAAGTTCTTCTTATATCTTACATCTGTCTAACCGTAACCCTTTTCATTTTAAAACTGGATCCTGATAGAATAATATTTCCAAACTACCCACATTATTTTGTTTTTTGAACTATAAATATCAAGAGTGATTCATTAGTAACAGCTTGTTCTATATCTCCAGCTATTTGTTTATCTGGAGGGCTGGTTCACGCCATGTTGGGGCTGCTGGTGAGATTGTGTTGTCTTTTGCTGCTCCTCAGTTTGGTTGTATCTCATAAAATACAAATTTGACTCATTTTTGGTTTATTTTTTCTTTAAAAAATCTTCATTTTAAATTGAGACCAATACCACTCTGATAGCATCACTGCAGAGACTTATTTTTATATGGATCTAGTTTACTTTGATGCCTTTATAGTGGGGACTTGTGCGATTTTTGTTGGGTTATAAACCTTTATTTTGGTTCAATTTTGTGCAAAGTTAGCCCTTTTTTATCCAATAAATATATATTAAACATAACATATTTAAGACGTGTACCTCCCTCTGGCTATTCTCAAACATCTAATCATTAGAAAAACATGAATTCATTGATATCACCATTACTTTATCATAACATTAAAGGTTTTCATGCATTCAGACACCTTTTTTTAAGTTGAACCATTGGACCTTTACCTTTCTTCACCTGCTGCTCTCTCTCACTCTCTCTTATTCTCTGCTCACCATCTGCAGTTCTCTGAATAGACTACGTGAGAATATGCTCTGTGATCACATAATAACGAGGCACTAATTACACACTAGCACCCACAGTAATGATGAAGAGAAAGATTAGAAACCTATTAGTCCACACACTTCTGCCGAAGTTACAGCAGGGCCCAACCTTTTATACCTCTACGACTGTTTCAAAACAATCAGAAAAGTCTATTTTCAAGAACATCATGCTGCACTCTCTCCTCTACACCCTACCTAGTCTACACCTGCTTCAACTGAGTGAGTGAATAAGTGAGAGATACAGAGGCCCAGTGAAGCTGATAATCTAACTGTAGGTTTGTGGGTTTTTTCTTTCATGTCCAGGCTACATCAACATTTAGCGATCCTGTGAGTGCCCCCTAAGACAGGGTTCCCTCAGCAACCATCTACTTCCTCTTTGCTTTGAGCCAATCCCGGCTGTCAAGTCCAGTTCTTGCATCTGTATGATGAAGAGATTCTGTGGGTTTAATGTAAAGCAGGAACATTTGAAGCAGGGCTCTACATGGTCTTTGGACTGAGATTTAGATCTGAGTTGCCCACTTCTTTTTGACCTTTGCTCCATGTACTGTATAAATATGTGATGAATATTCAGAATGAGCTAAAGGCGAAGTTCAGCAGCAGCAGCAGCAGCAGCAGGATGACATTCAGAGCCCAGTGTACAGGCCCTCTCTGCCCTCGTACGCATGCTGAGTTACTGATGAGTCAAACTGAATGTATCGTGAACTAAAACTCCTCTTTTTCTGCTGCATGTCAGGGAGAGCGATCTCAGTCAAGTCATGTTGTTGCCCTGCAGAAAAACATTTGTAAATCATGCTATTTTGTGTTTTAAAGTTCAGCGCTTTTCCAGAGTTTTTGTTAAAAATTTCAGGCTTTCCTATTTTGCAGCAGATGAAGCTGTAAGGAGAAACTTGGAGCAAAGCTGTTTTTTAAACTGTTATTGATGTTCAGTTCGTGTAGGATGTATCATCATATCTTGTGCAAGAAGTTCAGTCCTAGAAATCTAAGATAGCAGATAGAGAAACTTTCTTATTTCCATTAAATGCTCTTTTTGAGCTGAGCCGTAACGTGAAACTCTCGATTTACTGGTTGATCTACGTGTCGACCCTCACCACGGTCATGAACTATGGGTAAAGACCGAGAACGAGAATGCGGATACAAGTGGCCGAAATGGGTTTCCTTCAGCCTCAGTGCTCAGAGTAGAACCGCTGCTCCTCCACGTCGAGAGGAGTCAGCTGAGGTGGCTCGGGCATCTGGTTAGGATGCCTTCTGGACGCCTCCCGTTAGAGGAGTTCCAGACATGTCCCACCAGGGGCAGACCTCGTGGCCGGCCCAGGACCAGGTGGAGTGATTGTATCTCTCACCTGGCCTGAGAGCGCCTGGGAATCCCCCCGGAGGAGCTGGTGGAAGTGGCTGAGGTGAGGGCCGTCTGGGCCTCCCTCCTGAAGCTGCTGCCCCCGCAACCCAGACCCAGACAAGCGGAAGAAAACAACTACAATGACAATGACGACGATGACGCTCTTCTTGTCCTGTTCCTAATCTGATCATCTCTGTAATTATTGAAAGTTTGGGTATTTTCCACGTTACATTAAAAAAATCTTCAAGATCTGAACTTGTCAAAATCCTAAATCAAATATCTCAGAAATATCAGGAGTTCCAGTTTACTCTTATTGTATAATTTGATCTTTTTAATCTCTGGTCATGGTTCATTTTTAATGTCCCTACATAAAACAAATACACACGAATAGTTAAGTTAGATTTCATAAGCTCTGGCACTACACTGTATAACTCGGGCCTGACTGTCTGAACTGAGGGTGACCAGAATCAACCTTTCCTCCCCCTCATAAAGTTTGATTTAAAGCTACCCTTCGAAGTCACATTCTCACTCAAACATCATTTCTCACACTACTGTGGAAAGCTGTCTGAGCGTTTATTCCATGTACTTGACACGGAGCAACGGTCTCCTTTCTTAATTCAGTCTCTGACAGCACTGGTTCACAAAGCTTTAACTGTACACAGTAAAAGCTCTGACCTGTAAGGGTCAAATGCCCGCTAGTTACAGTAGTTAGGCCTGTGTGATAATAGAAGAAGAGGGGTGTTTTGCAGACGTATGTAAATCCACACTGAAGTCTTTTCAGTTCCCCTTGGTTTAAAACAGCTCTGTGGTTGAATGTCTGCACTGAGACAGCGAAGATTACAGTTACAGCTGTTGTAAAATCCTCCTGCAACAGGAAGCGACATTTCACGACCAGAGACAAAAATAGAAGAGGAGCTGGAAAGGAGTATTGGCAACAGCCTTCATGACTGAAGAGGGAAAGAGCGCCCCCTGCTGAAACTCATTGCTTCAGTAAGGAATCAGAGAACTAACACGAACCAGCACAGCAGGGGGCACAAGAAGACTTTTTGACCGGGTTTGGCCTGAGGTGAGGTGAGCATGTAAACACGTGATTATCCCTATTATAATATCCTGTGAATCATGTAAGAATAATGACATTTAAATAGTAAAAAAATAGGTGCTAACAGCTTATAGCAACACAGACTGAATTTTGGATTCAAATCTGGCGTTGGATGAGTAAACAAGTTAATCATAGAAAAGATTTTTTGGGTGGCATCTGGGGTGGCCAATCAAACAGAGGCCCTGGACACCCCCTGGATCTACCCCTGCTCAACATAAAAAAAACGGCTCACAATATCAGAACATTGTGAGCCGTTTTTTTTCTGATGTAAACACACTTTGTTAAACGTACAGTGAAGTAAGTGAAGGGGACAAGGTGAAAGGACAGACACCCTCTATAAACAGAGAGAGGCTTTCATTACAGTATTCTGGTCAGGTAATTCATCAGATAACTTAGTTGTTCTCAAAGTTTTCTGTCATGCCCTTTAGAGGCCAAAACAATCCCTCAGTGAGAGAGCTGGCTGGAAAAAAAGTTCTTTTTATTTTCAGCCAAACAGATTTGGACCTCTTCAACTTCAAGTGCAGCTCACCTGTAGGTGCTTTGCATGTGTGAAGGAGGTTATAGTGATTTAGTTTAATAACTGTTGCACATACGTTATAACTAATGTGTTAGCCATGACTTTGATATGTAATCTTGTTTGTATACTACAGAAAAGTCTGTGTTGACTATATTCGCTTTGAGTTGTCCACATCTCTTTGATTGAAGTGAACACTGACTCAATCTGACTGCCAAGCAGACTCAACACCCTCAGTTTTATGTGACCTGACTTTCAGAGATGTACACGCTGAGTCATATTTTGGCAATTTCAACCTCTGACCAAAACATTTTAGAGCAGGAAAATCAACAAACTAAACTCTGTGAGAGAAAAGAACATGCTCTTCTTCCTGGAGAGCCTCCAGGTCCAAGTGGCACTGAGGTCTTCAGTTTGGAAATACTTTTGCCACTTCCTGGGTCTGAAGGAACCTCAGAGGTGGAAGAAGAGGAAGGAGCCAGCAACTCCTCAGACCCCTCCATCTGACTCCTCGGAGACTGACAACTAACACCAAACTATCCCGGGTTCTTTGTCGGTCACTAGTTAGCCATTTGTCACAATGCTAAAGTCTTGTGCTCTCCAAACAAATAATACATAAAAATATCCTGTATGTTGAATTACTGCTAAAAGTAACTTAGATTTTAGTCTAAATGTGTCGACACTGTTAAGAATTAACAATAGACGGGCACTTTAACTCTGCTGACTATACCCTGATAGTTAACTAACTTTAACATCAGCTTATCTGTTGAATCTGTTCAAAGTTAAAGGGATATTCTGGCGTAAAATTAATTTAGGGCCAAACACACCGTAACACCGAGTTAGACACCCCCTCGAGATATGGGTGTTGCTGACTACTTGCCCCTCTAGTTATACCAACTTTAGAAACGACCGCAAGATAGCAATACATGGGGTCTGAGGAGCCATAAACAAACCTCAGCCAGAACACCACTCTATAACCACAAATAATGCTCAAAACAGCACCTAACTTCATCAACAGTACATATAAGGTCCCAGCCATAGAACTAGCCACCAAACATCTTTATAGCTTTGCCTGATTTCTTTAGCAAAGAAAACAAACACAGCTCACCTACTCTCTTCCAGCAGCCGCTTGTTTGTAGCGAGACCTCAGGCCAGTCCATTACAGACTGCAGCGGGGGGACGCAGCTCAAGGAAGAACATTTATGGTAATTTCTTCATGGAAATGCAATCAGACCGAGACGCTAAGACTGAAGAACTACCACGTCTGCAGTGCAAAATGATTATTACTTCAAGGAAATAAAAAAGAAAGGATCATAGAAGTTCTTTCTTGAGCTGTGTCACCCCTCAGCAGTCTGTAATGGTCTGGCCTGAAGTCTCACTACAAACAAGCGGCTGCTGGATGAGAGTATGTGACTTTTAGATTATATGTAAACACATTACTTCAACTGAAATTGCACTGGAACCAAGCCTCTTATAGTCAGACTAATTTATCTGGATAATGAGGCTGGAGATCACAGTCAATCAAGAATGTGACACCGCCAGTTTTTAGTGTTGATATATTTCACTCACAGATACACATGACTTCCTCATGGTGGCACTAGAGAGAAACAGAGTGGATCTCAGAATTTAATAGGATTCATCCTCTGGGTACCCTCAATGTCTGAGCTGGATTTCACAACAATCCCTGAAGTAGCTTTTGAGATTTTCTGGACAAAGTTTGTGGGCTGACTTACAGACTCTGCCATAGATCCACGCCGCTAGCGGGGCAGACAGTCTAATACAACAAACAACAGAAGTCCATATAACTGGCTGCAGAAATTGATAGTGTATGAGTGGGAATGTTTGCCAGAGTCTGCAGCCTTGAAGCTCGTTCAATTGAAGGTGTGTGTATCCAGCCATGATGAAATATTCCTGTTCGATACAAGCATGGGTTTACCTGACCCTAATAGAGCCCTGGTGTGTCTGCTGGATCTGTGGCTGTGGATCTATCAATCAATACATGCACACACACACGCAGACAGATGAACACACAAATACAGACACACACACACTGTATGTTTATGCATTTTTCAGTTCTGCGCCGGTAACTTGCACTTCAAAGGCTCTGCTCTGAAACATTCATCATGTTGAGTGATAAAAATCCACAGCGAGCATGTTTCAAGGGAAATATTTTCTTGATGCAATTTCCCGTCTGAAATGGAATCAGTCCAGGGTCAATGCATAATGAACAGAGATAAGATTGTTGCTCTCATATATTAGTTTTGAAGAACTGTTTCTAAGTGGCCGCTCAAAGACGCATAATGGATGAATGCTTCCGCAGGCACGCTGATGAGTTAAAGGCATCGCTGAGGCCTTATTAGGATCCTCCAAACACTCAGTATTAGGAAGTTATGGAGCCCTGCGCCAGTTAATTCACTGCATAAAATCCTCTTTTCTCGTCTTCTGACTGAAGCAGATTTAACGATACTTACCTAAGAAGGGATCACAGCTTTATTAGCACAGTCTCATTTCACAGTTCTTACTCTCTCACACACACACTGACACACACTCAGCTTTCACCTGCGCTTGTTGTGCTCACTCTGGAAAAGCCTCATATTCAGTTCAGTGGGAACTAGAAAAAAGCAGAAGTTGCAGCTGATGTACTCATTCCCATGTGAGAAGGACCCCTGTTTTCACACCAAAACACCATAGGAAGTGATTAAATGCTACTCATGCTTCATTTCCTGTAAACTCTCCTCTGTTCCTCTACTTTGGAAACTCCTTATAAAGTTCAGAAGGAAGTTGATTTTCAAGTCATGAAAAAAGCATTCAAGGGCTGAGGTTGAGCCAGTCTGTCCACCCTGAAGACAAGTCCTCATATAGTATTACTCTTTTGACATATCTAACAGATGCAGAAAACAACAGCAGCTTTTATAAAAGTCCTCTTTCTATCCTGTAATGCTGAGAAAGTCTATGCTGTACTTTGGTTTGTGTCTGCTTCATGTCTGTTTTCTTCACTTTGATAAATGTCTCTCAAACTCTGCTCCTTGTGTGTTTTAACACCCTTTGCTGTTTGTCATCTTAGTCCTTCTTCATGCACAGTGACAATGAGCCACAGTTGGAGCTGGTTTAGATGATTTAACTGGACTACTGTTCTTGTCCCAGTTTACATGCAAGGGTAAAAATACAACAGAACATGTCCACCTCCACTACAGTAGATGGCGATGTACACCCCTTTCCGCTGATTCATACGGGCCCATCTCTTGGTGATCTATTATGTCCCAAAACAACAGACAAAATGTGTAAGACATGACAGTTAAGTCTTTTTTTTTATCATCCTTTCTGTATCTGTTGTGTTTTGTTCACTATCCAACTTCCTGGCGAAGCATTTATCCTATTCAGATTCAGAACTAAAGTACTCTCTTGTGCATGTACAGAACACTTAGGCTGGTTTTGGTCCAATAGAAGAGATGACACAGAAAATAAATCCTCTTCTGCACTATCTAGTTGTGTTGGGAAGTAATGTTTTTGCCAAGCAGAGATACAAAGTTACAGCACCTTGTTATGCTAAAAGTCCTTTTTGCAGTGAGATTAGTTATCTGTAGAATCACGTTGTCCCTAACATCATCTTTGCTATCAAAATCAATTCATTGAGAGATTAAAAAGAAACCAGGGTAATGAGTTATTTTAAAACTGGGTCCTGTGCTGTGTTTTGAGACTGTACAAATAGACTGACTCAGCTGTTGGTTGGGAAACAAGCTGGAAAGGTTACTTAACGATGAGTGCGTTTGCATGCCCAGTTAAGTCGAGCTATAGCTTTAGTTTAATTAGGTGATTTAACTGGACTGCTGTCTTTCCACAGTCCACAAGCATTGGATGAGAACCCACCGATTGATTACAGTCTGTTTGCATCTGACCACTATCAGATGACACCATTAGACTGTCTCCTGGCTAAACTATTTAACAAATACCAAAGCAAGTCATCAAGAGGCTAAAAGCGAAAACATGGACAACTTTACAGCTTGGTACCTTCTTCCCCTCTTCTTCTTCTTCCATTAAAGTTGTATTACTAGTCCTCAAGTTGACTTCATGTGTATCACAGCGACGGGTTTGTCTCCGTTGTCTCTGTTTGCATTTATTTGACGTTACTTTCAAGCAAAAACAGGCAAGTGAGCATCGTGCAACACCTGTGTTACGTGATGCATTATGGGTAATGTAGTGTAGGCACTTCTATGACTCAGCAAGACAAACTGTAATGGAATGAGATCAGGCATACTAGCAGCCGGTAAGGAGTCCGACTGAATACCTGTATGTCAAGGGGTTAGGTGTAAAAGTGATGGAACTGTGTGCTAGAGCACACCAGCCCCAAAATGACCACTTAACATCCATCCAATTATGAAACAAACTAAACTTAACTAAACTAAACTAAACTAAACTAAACTAACAGACTTAATGAGACAGACGCAGATAGTTTTCTGTTTGGGAAGTTTTTGATTGTTTGACAATGACATCTGAGAGCTTCAGGAGGAAGTTCTAACAGCTATTTCTAGTAAAAACATGAAAACAAAACATTCTACACTTAAACAAGTTTACCTCAGTACTTTTTCACAGAATGTTTAGAAAATGACGTGACATCCAGTCCTGAAATTTCAAGAAGCAGGACCTGATGGATGGAGGCTGCAGTAGTTCCTCAGTCAAGATTTCAAGATGCCTAAGAAGGTGGTGAAGCAGAGTCTAAATCTATCATGATAGACTTTCCCCTTTATGCTAATGCTAGATGGAGTTGAAAAGACCACACAAGGGAGCTGAAAAGAGTATGAAGCTGCACTGCACACTGACTTTTATCTATGTCCAGATTTCACTCAGAAATCTGACCAAGGGATTGGCAGTTTTCCCAAATTTCCCAATTATTCCCCCAAAATGTGACCATCTGCGCAAACATGCAGCCCTCTCCGTAAGCATCAGGAGTTTTATACATTAATAAATACAGCCTTAGAGCTACAATTGAAGCCTGTTTGTATAAAACAGCCATTTTTATTGGACGAGTAACAGGATTACATGCAGCCAACACAGCCTGTTCTGTGGTCATTGGCAGGGACGATCCATTGCAACTCTTCCAAAACTTTGTGTTCCCATCAATCATTTATAACCTTATTTAAAAAGGTTCAAGGTATCCCAGTTTTTCTTTTTAAGGTCTCGGTATCAGCTACATCTATGTGAGTCTCATAGAAAATCAGTTCCAAAAAGTGATGTAGGCTTGGCATTGTAAAGAAAGACTCTTGAAAAGTTGTTAATTTGTTCAACAAAAGGGAACAAACAGCTCAAGGACAAATAAGGAACCTAATTATTCTGCTGTGTTAATACCATAATCATAATAATGAAGATAACTGCTCGGGTAGATTTGTCCATTTGGATGGACTTAGTATAACAAACTGAACCCAAACACTAATACAATCCTAAAGAGATTTGTACATCCAGTAAAACAAGGAGAGACAGTCTGAATACGTCTTGTAGATAAAAAAAAGGGAAAAATGTGAAGAATAAACTCACCAGAAGTCTTTGTCCATTAATCTTATGTTTGTTTACAACAGCAGCACAGTCTGACATTTTGTTCTGTAGACAGAAAACAAAAAAATCAATCTAGTCTGCTTATAAAGCTGCACAGGTCATCTTAATTTAACAGCCATTCAGCCTTGAGACTTTTTTGTTATTTTAAAGGTTTATATCAGAAAAAAATAATTCAGACAAAAGGTGATCCACATAAACTGCTGACCTTTCAAACTTTGAAAAAATAGGTCATTGACTTTCCCCTGCACTCACCTTGCACATGAAGAAGGCCACCTGCGCTTGGTCCCACCCTTCACACTCCTCTCTGGTCGGCAGGTTCATTTTTTTGTCTCAACAGGGAACCTCTGAGCAGGAGCGCACACTTTTAGAAGCCCAGTAATGGACTGACCTGTCACGCACCGACACACCAGCAGACTTCAGCAGCACACGAGGAGGTCACCTCATTAAAACCAACGCACACTCCTAATCGCCTCAGCTTCAAGTAATGTGGCAATTTACGGTATTTAAAAAGAAGCTAAAGTTGGACCTGAGATTTTAACTGCCGGGATCCACAAAAGGGAAGCTGGGACTTCCTCAGTGTCAGTCTTTACTAAAGTGTTTTGAAACCTAAGTGTCATAATAGACTGAGCCTAGTTTTTCACATCCCAGCATGTACATGATTCATTTACAGTCAGGCAGAGAGTTTGGGTTCGTAGACTTTTATTTTTATTTCATGTTGTTTTATCCAAGGTGCAACACTACTCAGACTCTAATGGTAGGTGGAAATGAAAGTCATGTTTGTCTGCTAAGCATTTAGAAATAGTCAGTCAGACAGGAAATTGTGTTTTTTTTTAGACTAGAATCTCTGACACAAAAAGAAGAGGCACATTAGGAAAAGAAAGAGCTCAAAAAACACGATAAAGTCTTGACATAAATGGATTTCTTTTCCTCTTTCAATAACTTGAGATGTGTTTTGTTGTTGTGGATGTAATAAAGTACTATCGCTTACACTGCGAATGTTAGAAATATGGTTTTAGTAGGTCAGGCTGTTTATCTCCTCATAAGAGCAGAGGAAGGATAAGTAGGTTCTGGTTTCTGAGCTATTTTGGAGTAAAAGTTCCACATTTTGAGAAATACAGTAATGTCCTTTTCTTCTTAACCAAAGCCATAACTTAACATCAAAAGTGGACACAACTCTTGACACCTAAATGACAATCTTTCTAACTTTAGAGGATAAATTAAATTGTGAATACACTGCCTCTTTACAACAAGATAAAAGAGTGAGAACACTGCAAAGCCTCTAGTAAAAAGTTCTCCATAAATCCTGTAGACTTGTTGAGATTAGCATCATTTTTATGAATAATTCTGACAAATTTAAGTCAATTTCTGTATATTTTTATCATAAACTTTTGAATCAAAAGGGATGTTTTTATTTTTTTCTCTCTCATTTTTAATGGCTAAACAACGTCTGTATCTAGGGTTCGATCTTTTTAAAGCATAACAGCAGATAGAGAACTCCCAGAACAGTGAAGAAAACTTTGAACCTCAGCTCCACTCTTACCTAACACATACAAATCAATGAGGAGGTCCATCTATGAAAACTAAAGGAGATGGTTACAGCATTTTTATTGCACTCTGTTTTATTAGAGGGGTTGTTTCTTTAATGTTGGCTTTCTCTCTGTGTGAGGAAGAACTAGAACCTAAAATATTGATGAAACAAAACAGCGAATCTTCAGAGGGGAAACTGTATAATAAGGCTCACCTTCAGGCTGTTTGTATTCCTTTTTATATATATATATTTTTGACGCTGTGTGTTGGTTATTGATTAAAAAAAACTAATGCAGTGGGTCGGCTGAATCCTGCAGGATTCCGTTATGTATGGAAACAAACAGATGCAAACAAAGCTGTCGAAACAATGCAGCTGAAAAAATCCACCCGTCCACCTACCCACCCATACATACAGTACCTAGCATAAGTCAGTACACCCCATATTAAAAGTATTACTCAATATCTAGATGAACCAAAGTACAACTTCCAAAGTTTTGACAAAGCTGAGTTTTACATAACTTCTTATTTACCATGAGATGAAAATAAGGGTGATATGGCAACTAAAATTTAGCTTTGCTCCCAGAACTTTGATTGGGGTGTACTCATTTTTGCATCCTAATTTTGAATTGAAAAAAAAAAACAAAACAAAATTTTGTATGCAACTTAAAATATCTTGTTTGTAATCAATGGCCTACATTTGGGAGAGTATTTTATCTTACAGTCTGAAATAAAAAATGTTGATTTTGAAAGGAAACTAAAGGTTTTCTGACAGCTCTGAAGAGGTTTACTCATTTATGCTGAGTACTGTACAAACATACATAAACCACCATTTAACCTCTTCTTTGTCATTTTACAGCCTTGCTTTTAATTTCACTTTAGCAGGGATTTATCATATGTATGTCCTTTAAAACATTATTTATGTTTATTTTGTAGGATTTTCATATTACTGTTGATTTTTCTATAGTTAGTGCTGATGCCAGTTATAAGAAAGCATGTTAGCTGATAGCTGGTATAGGCTTTAATGCTGACATCAATTGGTTGTTTTGTTTGCATTCAATAAAATAAAAGTTACAAATGAGGAACTAAACTGAAATGAACCTTTTCTTAAAGCAGATATAGTTTGGAAAACACTGGGCTAAGTAAGATTTTGCCACAAGTCACATATAATTTCATCATTCCATGCACATAACAATCTGGCATACATGGCTGGTAACATGTTTTAAAAGGGAGGTTTTCAGCTCATTTATACAATAGAAAAATACTGGGTTATGTTACAGACTTCAGAACATGACTAATCTTCATGACTAATGTCCAAACATGACTAATCAGAAGAATGTGACTCATAAATAAACAGGACATAATAATGCTGCTTCTTTCAGGACCTTCTTTTTGGTTGATTTTGGCGCTCCCTAAAGACGGGGCTGGACGTCCTATCCCTTTTCTGCCTGGCACAGCGGTTTTGCTCACCCTGGAAGGTACACTCACTCAGTTTGCAGCTGCTGCCTGAACCTCAGGACAGGATTTCGTTCCACTTCTTCCCGCCAGAGATGTTTAGGACCCAATAGTTCCTCAGGCTGCTCTCACATCTGGTGCCAATAAACTATCATTATTTCCTGAACAGCCATTTTTGACACAGTGTCAACAAGCAGAGGTGAAACTTGCACAAGCACTGCTTTTATTGTTTAAATGTACTCATCCTTATTTTTAGTGTTGTGTCATTCACGATTCGTTCAAAAAAACCAAAACTTTTAAGTGAACGTACTGAACCGAATCACTTCCTCAAGGGATTCATTTGTTTCTCACTTCAGTTGAGCTGAAGTGAGAAACAGTAGTGCCAGGCGAACGAGGGACCGCATGCACCAACACCTGAATCACTTGGTGAACGAATCACGCATTGAACGACACTCCCTGGAATCATTTTTTTGTCAGACAAAACTACCTTTTTTTTTTTTTTTTACTGCTAAATTGCCACCACAACAACTTGCATACAATAGGACACAACATGTAACAAGTAGTGCATTAAACCTGCTGCATCCTATCACTGCAGCGGTTTGCGAGGGAACGGTGCATTCTTCTAAACATTCGGTGAACTAATCACTCACTGAGCCGAATTTACCGAGCAGACCTGATAAGGAGCAGACTGTAGGACAGTAAACTTAAAACATCATGACTCATAAACAAGTTCATTTTTAGCAGCATAGCCAAACACTCTTGTCTCCCAGTCCTAGAAACTGAATAATAATAATAACAATAACTTATTTTTATATGGGCCTTTCAAGTAACCCAAGGTCGCTTTACAAAAGGGCTAGGGGAGAGAGGAGGGGAGGGGGTAGAAGTGGGGGAGGTTAAGGACTGAACTGTTCAGCTGTGTCTCAGTTCAGGTGGTCGGAGTTAGTGGTGGGCAAAACCGGTCATTTCAGTGAACCGGATCATTCCGGGTCGGTCAGTAAAAAGACCCGTTCTTTTCGTTCTTTTCGGTCATTTGCGTATTAATAGTTGTCTCTCTGCCTCTGGCTGCAGCAGCAGCTGTGTGCCTTTGTGTGTGTGTGACTGTCCCGCTCGCTCCAGCTCGGCTGTCGGGCCTCGTGCGGCGGCCACTCAACTCGGTCTTTCAGTCAACTCGTTCATCTGTCTGGATCTTTCGTTCACTCGGTCTCTCGTTTAACTTGTTCACCGTCTGGGTCTTTCGTTCACTCGGTCTTTCAGTCAACTCGTTCACCGTCTGGGTCTTTCGTTCACTCGGTCTTTCGTTTAACTCGTTCATCCGTCTGGATCTTTCGTTCACTCGGTCTTTCGTTCAACTCGTTCATCGGTCTGGGTCTGTCGTTCAACTCGGTCTTTCGTTCACTCGGTCTTTCGTTCGACTCGTTCATCCGTCTGGATCTTTCGTTCACTCGGTCTTTCGTTCAACTCGGTCTTTCGTTCATTTGACCCGTTCTTTCAGTCAACTAGGTCTTTCGTTCATTTGACCCGTTCTTTCAGTCAACTCGGTCATTCCGGTCTTTCAGTCAGCTCAGTAGTACTGCTGCTGCTTCTCTAAGCCCCACCCACACACAGAACGAGGCACGACGATAGGATAAGCCAGGCAAGCAGTCCCTCTTCAGCCAATCAAAAGAACTGAACGGTTTGAACGGGTCATTTGGAGGGGGAGAACTAGTTCATTTCGTTCATCAAAAAGAACTAGTTCTTTTGATCCGTTCGTTCAAGACCGACACACCACTAGTCGGAGTCACAGGCTACTCCCGTGAAGCGCAACATGATTCGGTGATTTGGTGAACGAGTCTTTTGAACGAATCTTTTTAGATGTACTGAATTTTAGTGATTCAGTACATCTAAAAGAACTGCCGTGCCTATCACTACTTATTATAAGTGGTTTGGATCAACAAGAATTAGGAATTTTTCTCAGCCTGATAATGAAGTATATGTTAAGTCAATGTAAAGAGGTGATTAGATGCTCCAACTACTCTGGCAGCGCGAATGATGCGTATTGGGTGGAAGCTGAATATGTCTCAACTTGAGTGGATATTCGCGTTGCGGTATAATCAGCACGAAGGTTGCCGGCTGATGTATGAAAACTGACAGTTGTTCACTAGTATCTAAAATGGAGGACAAACTGATCGTGTCGATCTGTGGGTGCCCTGATTTAGATGATACTTTTTCTTTTAATTACCGAAACGGGAATAAAAAGGAGCTTGTCTGGAGGCAAGTGAGTGAG
This sequence comes from Xyrichtys novacula, assembly GCA_962446985.1. Taxonomy (NCBI): domain Eukaryota; kingdom Metazoa; phylum Chordata; class Actinopteri; order Labriformes; family Labridae; genus Xyrichtys; species Xyrichtys novacula. Next base: position 14,477,354 of record OY660874.1, on the reverse strand, counting down.
GAGGTCAGATTACCTGGTACATTGTAAAAAATACCTTCGTCGATCACTTCGTCTATCAACCTTTGATCCCGCTGGTTGAATTGGAAGGAATTACCGTTGAAATTACAGTTGATGCGCGAATGAAGCAGGTAAATACAATTCATTCATGCGTCTAGATTCGCGCGAATTAAGCGAGTAGATGACTTGAGTCATGCTTGGTGTGAGTGCCCCATGAGGAAGTCAGGAGTTTTTTCTTTTTAAATCAGAGGAGAATAACTGATCAATTATGATGTTTAAGGAAACTACAGGTAACTCAAAGGTCAGGTAAAAGTTTTGAGTAAATGTCCTTATCATAATGATAAATTCACACCTTGAGAAAACCTGATGTTTTGTTTTCAAGACTCTCCTCAAAATGGAATCTTACACATTTAGTTTTAACGTGTGACAAAAAGCTACGAGGGTCAGGAATATTTTATTGTCAGTCACATTTCTAAACATTAATCAACTCTGTACGATGAGTCCAAACAATTATCGGACAATTTTATCATGCATCCGTGGAGCCACTGAATAAAGCAGGATGACAAATTGGGTTCAGCGCTCTCTCAGTGATTGCTGCTGGCGCTGTAAGAGCCATTTGTCTCAGTGATGTGAGGATTTCATCGGTCTCAGTGTGGATGGGAGCCAGCAGCCTCATACACAGCTGAGTGATTGGCCGGGGTAAACAGTCAAACAATTAGTCACGTCTGCCCTGTGACACCCGTTAACCCTCAGATCTCTGCGTTAATGAGAGCCATGTAAGGAAATGTGTCTCACTGACAGAGGAGAGGTGTGCTTATTAAAGTGAAAAGATGATCGGAGGCTTTGGTGATTAAATGTGGAATTAAGGCCTGTAATGATTCACTCAGATCAACAAATCATTGCTGCTTGGTGCACTGAAGCAGGGGGCATTATTGTAGATAATCACAGCGTGGTGACATTTGAACCCCTCTTTTTTACACTGATGACCGCTGTGGCAAAGAAGAAAAAAAAGAAAAACCACTAAGTTCGTGCTGTAATTATCTCTGAGAAAGAAAAGACAGAGATGAGTTAAATAGCCCATTTTGAGTTCAGCTCCGTTATTAAGTGTCCTAATCATTAACGCCTTCATATACAGTACCTGTGCATGTGTGAAAGGCCGCGGAAGAGCTGCTGAGATCTCGGGGGAAATGCACTCAGAGGCTCTGGTTTTAGGCGGTAAGCTAATTAAAGCGGTGCAGCAGATGGTGCAGACTGGGTCTGGACATAATGAGACGGTGAGTGGCGAGACAGGCCGGACATGGCAGGACAGCTGTGAGGGGTGTGTGTGTGGGGTGACCAGACTTCAGGCGTCTCCCAGGAGTCAGGCTTCACTCCAGCCAGGAGAGAGGAGTTATGGCTGCATGGAAACTTTTCTCCTTCACTTTCTCATTAGTTTTCCACAAATAAACAGAGGAGGGCTTTGAATATAAGAGTACCTGGTAAATATTTGAGCCCCCAAAACAGGCACACAAAATGCAATATAGATAGATGGATGATGAGGTTAAAGAACCAGCTGATGATAAAGGAAATAAAACATAACAACACAAATGCACATTACCTTGAATTGGTGTTTATGGCTTATACTGAAAATATCCACCACAATCTCACAGCTGCTGAAGCTGTTTTATAGAGGGTATAGGACAACTTGGTTCTGCCTTCCGCCAGTATACGGAGTTGAAGCCGAAAAGCTCTCGGTAATTCTGCGTTTTTTTTCTCCATTTCCTGAAACCAACATTGCGCAGTAGCGTTGTACGCACTCCACCACTTGCACAGTAGCATTGTACACATTCAGCGGGAGAGTCGCCAAGAGTCGCTGTGGTGACCCTTGGTTCAAACAGCGTATCCCCTGGGTGAGCTATGCAATCTTCGTACACCCATAGGCTGTATCAAGTGTCAATCATAGAAAACATGAACCCCCTAATAACTTTTAAAAATGGAGCTGCACAGAAAAAAGAGGACTTGAGTACAAGCCAGTCTTACAATAATTACATGTCAACATTGCAAACAGGGGGGAGAAAAATTATATTCCGTGTAATAAATTTCTAAAGTTTGTCCACAGCTTCATAGGGATTGCTGGAGGAGGCGGGATTTATGACCTATACTGCAGCCCGTCACCAGAGGGTGCTGTTCTCAGGGTGGCTTCACCCAGTGAGGAGGCAGATGCTGTCCATTCTATATACAGTCTATGGTCATTAACCTGCAAGGAGGACAGAAATCTGGTGGTGCTAGCTCTGCTGTTGTTCGACACGCAGGTTGAATCAGTTTGACATATTTGGCCTGCAGCTATAGCAAGTAAATTATGTTCAAAATTGACTATTTTCTGAGCATTTTGTCACTTCAGACTTGAATATTTATACAGCCTACATAATGACAAATGTTAAAAACCTGTATTTTTTATTCAAATATTTAAGAACCAAGTGGGACAGTGTTTTCTATATTTTAGTGACCAGAATGTGAATATATCTACCAGTGTGCATGCCAAATCTTTTCAAGTGAATATGACTTTTAAACCTCAGCACACTTACCTAACATGCACATGTGTAGACATTTATTGTGGTTGCAAAAACTGTAAGTTATTCCTCATGGCCAAAAATCTCAGATCCTGTCTGCCTTGAAAAACTTTTCTGTGTATCTCATAGAGTTTTAGAAAGGAAGGGAAAGCCGCTTCAAATTAATTCAAATCAGTCTTTTGATAAAATATGGATCTTATGTGGAAAAGATAAAAATGTTCCCTTTTGCAGGACTTCAGGGGCACTGCACATATGTGAAGGGCTAAAACAACCCCTATTGGCCAAATGTAGATGGATTTTCTCTTTGGCTTGTAAATTTTAGAGCTTTGAGACACTTGCCGATGCTCCTGTGATGGAAAAACATATTACTATAACATTGGCTGCTCGGCTCTCGGGATACAGATTTGATATATATTGGGCTCAGGCATAAATGGATTAACAATTCATCAAAACAGACATGAAACTTCAATTTTGCCTCAAGCATAGTCTCTCAGTTTGTGTTCAACATGTGATTATCTCAATGACATATGCTGTAATAAATATATGTTACAGAAAAACCTATTGATCATTTTAGCGGGGTTAAAAAAAAAAATGCTTGACTGCTGAAATTTTTAGCTGCCTACCAACTCTGCTGGCAAATCAAAAGTTAATTTCAACAGTCATAAAAAATAAAGGTTTTAATAACAGAAACCTTTATATTAAATAAAGAAAAAATTTTTGTTATTTTTGATTTGATGGCAGCAACACCGTTCAAAAGAGATAGGACCATGATGACAAAAAACTGAAGTGTTTTGTACTAACAAAAAAAAAAACAGGTTGAGGAACATGTCCAACATGAATAGGCTCATTTACAACAGGCTAATAACATGACTGGGTATTAAAAGGGGCAAAGCACAAAGTCTCTTAGAAGGAAAGAATTTTAGGTTTTCAATTTCTGCGGGAGACAATATCATTAAAAGATTAAGAGGATCTGGAAAGATCTCTGTTAAAAAGGGACAAGGCTGATAACTGATGCTGATGGATAAGATCTTTGGGTCCTCTGGCAGCACTGTGTTCAATATAACTACAGCTCTGCATCACTAAAACACTGCATAGGCTCATCGCATCCAAAAATCCACTTTCTGTGAACACAGTTCATCGCTCAAACTGCGCCTTTAAAAGAAAAAACTAAGACAAAGTGGAACATTTTGCTGTGGTGTGTTAAATACAGAGTTCAGATTCTCTTTGGAAATCATGGACCACATCACTAGTCAAAGGTGCTTTGTTGAAAAGCCAATGTTTGACACGTCACAACACAAAAATTACAACTTACTGGTCTCCTCTTTTCTCTGTTTCCAGCGAAGTAAAAGAAGACATGAAATGGGCCCTATTTTCGTTCCTTGCCGGCGGCGTGGCATAGGCACGGCGTAAGTTAGGTTCGCCGCGCCTACAAGGCATGCCCAAGCACATTTTGGTATTTTAGTGAGCGGTACAGCCCTGCATAAGTATCCCCCCTCCCTTTAAAGTGAAAGTAAACAGAAATGATTTTTTTAATGAGATAGTTCTCCGTAATTTCCATCCTGTTTCTATTCTATCTTAGCTTTTTTTTTTTTTTTTTACCTCACTCACTGCGTCGTGTTTTAAAATATAGAAGAAGAACTAATCATTCGAGGCATTGAAGCTTCAGTGAGAGGCATGTTATGGAAGAGAAAGACATATATTGTACCAACACATCTGACCTCTGCCAGAAAGGAGTAAAAACTTTTAAGCAGCGTTTAAAGGAGCGACTTGTTTACTTACTCCAAATGTGTGTTTTCAGATCAACATCTACTGGAACTGAATAACTTCATGCCAAGAGTGTGTTTTTGTCTTTTTCTCCACATGCTCCAGCATTTGATGCTGGCAGGTGTTTTTTTTTTTTTTTTTTTTTTTTTGGTAAACACCAAATCCTCAACACCTGTTGCCAAAGAGCCCTCCTGTCTGCCAACTCTAACCAGCTCTGCTCCAACGGACATGTTTTCTCCTGTCAGCTGAGGAAAATTAAAAAAAAAAAAAAGACAGTGAGATAAACAAGTGAAGTTTAACCAAATGGGCGTTTTTTTCCTGGATGGCAGTTAACAAAAAGCTCAAGTAGTTCCTAGAGGTGCAGGGACACTTTGAATATATTTCATCCAGTAAAAAGGATGTTCTCCTCTCCAATCATTCCTCCAGTCAGAAAAAGGTCGAAAGCAGCAGAAGCCTGTGTTCCCAGGCATGAGGAGGTGAAGTTTGAGGATGTCAGACTGTACCTGGTGGAGAGGAAAATGGGACGCAGCAGGAGAAGTTTTCTGACCCAGCTGGCCAGGTCGAAGGGTTTTGTTGTGGAAGACGTCCTCAGGTTGGGAAAAAAAAAAGCTTGTCTTTTTGTTGTTCACTAACTGAGCAGGTAAAAAGCTTCTCTGAGAGTTGGGCTCAAGAGGACGCTTAAAGGCCAGCTTTAGATGTGGAGCTGAGGGACACTCTTCTTTGAACTTGTGGTTGGCCTTCAACGTCTGAACTGAAACAGGTCAAAATACTTTAAGGTTTTGGTACTTTCTTTCAGTCTGTTTGAATGTTTGACTTTTCAAAAATGGCCACCATGAGATCAGATGTATAATCTTGATAGAAATGTAGATGAGATTAACAACAGCAGAACAGACACAGGCAGTAAATGTGATGATTGTGGTCATTTAAGTGGGTTACAAACAGGAGGAACAAGAGTGTTAAACAGCAAAATGACGTGAAATATTTAATACATAAGTGACCTTAACTTAAAAAAGAGGGTGCTGTAGATTACATAAACATGTATGGTGTTAAATATTAATACTAATGTCTGAATAAAGTTAATTAATTTGAAAATGATTTACTCATACAGGTAAAAAATAGTCCTTCAACATGTAGCATCAACGATTTTGTCAGCCCACTTGGACTAACATGAACCCTAATATTTCAGTAAACATGTAAATCTTACCACAAGGATGAGCATGCTTTACTGTTAAAATTACATTACACTCACGGTTAAATAAGAAAACACGAGCTCCTCTCGAACATGAAGAAAAGAACAGCTTCACCTGTCTTTTCCCCTCTATCCTTCATGTCGATAAATTCTCTTCACTCAGTCAGTGCTGCAGCGCTGCCAAAGCCTCTACCTCTGTGGTTGTGGTTTGTGGTTACTCTGTTATTTTGTCGGTGATGTCTCTTTCACTCTGCTCCTTTAGGTCTTTGCATCCCTCTGTAATTTATGTGCTGTTTTTCTTCTCTAAAAGGTTAAAAAGTAGACATAAAAAGTGTGCAAAATGAGAGGAAAAATTAGTTAAATGTTTCAAACCTTTCCTGTACAATTTGATTCTTAAAACAGAATTGTATTTGGCTTGTGCTGCCTTTTCATATGATCCAACAGAGGGCGCTCTCATTGAAACCTGGTTATTCAATGCACTCTTGATCACAGTTATCTGATACAGTAATTTATGCGACAGAATTGGAGCACATGGTCAAGCAAAGCTGCACTAAGAGGACAATCATGAAACAAGTAAACCTCTGAGAAGTGCTGTGTGGAAGTGTTTTGGGTTGTGAACTGCTTGTTGACTTTGTACAAAATGCAGTCATTAAAAATGACAGATTTGTCGGCTCACCTGATAACTTGACAACCATGATGTGGTTGTGGCATGTGGTCAAACCATAGACTATATATAGAATGGACGCCGAATGGGTGAAGCCGAGAACAGCACCCTCTGGTGACGGGCTGCAGTATAGGTCATAAATCCCGCCTTTTCCAGCAATCCCTATGGAGCTGTGGACAAACCAGAAGCTTGCGACGTTGACATGTAGTTACTGTAAGACCAGTTTGTGCTCAAGTCCTCTTTTTTCTGTACAGCTCAGTTTTTAAAAGTTATTAGGGGGTTCATGTTTTCTATGATTGACACTTGATACGGCCTATGGGTGTATGAAGATTGCGTAGCTCACCCACATCACATCACATCACAGCAACTCTTGGCGACTCTCCCGCTGAATGCTACTGCACTATGTTGGTCTCAGAAAGTAAAGAAAAAACGCAGAATTACCAAGAGCATTTCGGCTTCAAATCCGTCCACTGGCGGATACAAACAGTCTGTGGGTCAAACCTGTATGACTGGCTGTCTTAAGGCGAGTCCTTTGCCTGAGGCTCGTTTAAAGGCCATCACCAATAAGAGTGAACAATTTGAAAGTGTCCAAACTCTCCATGTCATGTTTGACATTCAATGAGTTGATGGTCCAAAAAACTGATTGCTCTTGCAGTGTCATACACTTGAATCCATTTTTTGAATCCCAGAACGCCTTGCACTTTCAGCTTTAAATAAAGTCACCTAAAATGAGTATGGATTTGCAGATTTTACTAATTCTGATCTAAAGTAAACTTTGCAAACAATTTGGCCCTAATGCTCTCAGCAAAAAAAGCAGATTGTTAAACTTTAAAAGGTCTGGAAACAACTGAAAAAAGAAACAGTCCACCGGTGAGACTTTCAGTGTTCTTTTCTACTATCCTCCAAAGTACATATACTTTTTTCGGAGGAAGTTAAAGTCCAATTAGCTAATTATAGAGTCTCTATTGTCTCATGAATACTTCATTAAGAAAGGTTAGGATATCCATTCCTTCTTGACTACACCTCAGTGAATTCCCCCTCAGCTATGTCCCACAGTTTCTACAAAAAGACCTTCAGTGCAGGTAAGAGGAAAGCCAACTGAGCTACATGGAGCTGGCAGTGACAAAACCGAAAACATTGCAAGAAAGGTAACAAACTTTTTTAATGAGTTTGTCTAAAGTTTGTTAAGTCCCACTTTAGGAGGGATGTTTTTTTGAGCTACTGAGCTTGTTTCTCACCATGATGAATCATCTATGGTGCCGCAATTATGGAAGCAGCATGCCTTCTTCTATTTTCTCTGTCTCTAATTGAAAGTATCTTTTAAATCCCAAACTGTGAGCTCAGCAGAGACCCTCCGCTTGAAACCCCCTGTGTTTTCAGAGCTGCTCTTTGAGGCTACTAATACTAAAAAAATCAACCCCCACTTTTAAAGGTTTGCTTCGTTTTTAGGGCTGGGCAGCTCCAAGTTAGACACAGACAATCAAATAAGTGTTTGTGTGTCTCCACTTTTATATTTGCAAGAATTAGTTTCACTCTGAGAATTTTAAAGGGCTCTATAAATCAAGTTCTGAATATGTTAAAAGGAGGTAGTATGATATTTAGGTCAGTAAAAGGTCCTTGTGGGTAAGGAGGAACCAGCATACAGTATGTGTGTGTGTGTTTAAATGCACATCTTAGCGTACACGCCAATCGTGCACCCGCTTGGTCATGGCAGCATTCCCAGAAACACAGCTTGTGCTCCTACGGTTACACTCAGTTGATACAATTGTTTGAAACCAACAACAGGAAGTGGAGCGTGCCCGCCTCAAACTGACATTAATTCTGCAAGCCAACAAAACTGATATCAGCTGCAGCTTGATAGCAGCACCTCCCAGTCCTCCACAAGTTATATGCACAGTGCCTGGAGCCCACAGTCAGATACACTGAGAGCATTCTTCTGTGCGGAGAGAAATGTGCTCTTACACACTCAGACGTGCTGACACATCCCTCTCCTCTCGTCCTAGTTTCCAGTCTGGTGCTCACGAACATGGATCCACATATCGACACGTTTGCCCTGGGTGATTGATGAGCTTGTATTATATGCTTGTTCAAGAAAGAGACAGATACTTGATGGACAGTCATTCAGCAGCATCTCAGATTCAGTGTTGACTCCCCTCCTGACCTTGAGCATCGCTGCTTTGGGGACTATGGGATTATTTATGAATTACTTTTTTTTTTTTTTTTTTTAAAAGGAAACTTTATCCAGAAGTTTGAGCCTAACTCCACCCACTTATTGTACAAGTGTAAAGACAACTCTTTGCTTTTGTTTTCATCAAAAAAATAGACAATTTTTGTGAGAGCTACCCAGATACATTTGCAGCTGCCAAAGTGTATTTGCCGTCAATTATTGAATTGTCTTTTTATTTTTACCTGTTTACAGCGACCATCTAAAAGTGGCGTATGAATGGGATAAGTCAAAAACAGATGGGCTCTGCCACCACTGTGTGAATGTGATGTGATTTGAAAGCGCTTTGAGTGGTCAGAAGATTAGAGGAAGCGCTCTATAAACATAGTCTATTTACCATTTAGTCTATTTAGATAACTCAGTTTAGTATCCTTTGTGTGTTTTCTGTATTTGTTGGGGCACAGTAGGAAGATGGAGGTTTGGCATGCCAGCTTGGATCCTTTAAATAAGAGACACGCTGTGAATAGCAAAGAACAATTGCAGTCTGCAGGCACACCCGACTTTTAAAAAGTTTGAGAACAAACACACTGACTGATGTGATTCATGCTACACCTAGAATATACACCTTTGAATAATAAGGGTACTTTATCAACCTGTTAGTGCCCTGTGTTTCACTTAGTGCCAAGAATGTGGTCCTCTAAAATGTGAAAATATGGTTGGACGAGCCCTTAAAGACCCACTCCAATGAAAATCACGTTTTTCTTGTTGTCTATATGTTCATATGGCATTTTTCTGATGCTACAGGACACATTATGAAAAAACTAAATGCAAAATTGAATTTCTGAGTATTTCTGCATACAACTCGCTGTAAACCTCTGGCAGACCCAAATGGCAGGATCAGATGCAGTGAGATTTCCTACGTAGCAAATCCAAGCTCCACCCCAGAGCCCTGCTATGCAGGCCAAGCTTGGAGAAATACAAGAGGGACAATCGCGGAACAAGCGTGTGTGTTAGTGAATTGCAATGCTTGTAAGAAAGCTAATTATGATATTAGCTTTTAACATGCCCCTAAAGACATTACTGTGTGAGAGCGGAATAGCTCCTTTGTTAACTGCTTCTTCAACTTCACCAGCAATGTTAGGCTGCAAGCTAACGTGAAGACGAGTGTGCAGAGCAGCAGTTGCTAATGCTCTACTGGAGCTCTGCACAAGAAAAGCCCTTGAACATGACACAGGTAACGCGATTTTGGCAAAAAACTTCATCACAATTTAAAGACCACTAAGAACACTTAAAGTAGTAAAAAAAAAACAATTGGAGTGGGACTTTAATCAACCTGCACACCCTACATTTTAAATCATTTAAATAGGATCCTCTGTGGCCGCCATCAAACATTATCCAAATCCCTCTTTTGGCTAAAATCAAGATCCCCATATATAAAAACATATAGTCACTTCCTCACTACATAAACATGTGCCAAAGAAATTCATTTGATTCTGAACCAAATATTCATTTTTTGGGCTATTCATTAAATTTCATTAAACTCAGCTTTTACTTTAAAGACATTTTTTTGTATCTTGCCACAGCTTTGAAGATTCTACAGGGCTGCAAAAGAGCAGAAATGATCTTTATTCAGATTAATACATTTCTTGTTGTTGTGAAAGGGACCAGATCGTTATCACAAACTGTTGCAAAAAGGCAAAAACTGGTGCATGAGTTTTAATAAAAAGTGGAGGAAAAGAAATGTTTCGTGCTGAAATTTTTCTGGAGGAGACCTCTTACACTCAGCTCCTCCATGTTAACAGATGGAAAATGGGTCAAACTATAAACTTGGGCTACAAATTGGTGTTGGCCTCATTATATTATCTGCCATTATGATTTCATAGAATGATGATTGATGTCCAAATACTCAGTTTTATGAAGAGTTTGTTATTAAATGCTCTAAATTGTCGCCTTGAGTGTGGCAGAAAAGCAGAATGGAGGAGAAATGGTGAGAAAACACGAAACACTTTCTATAGTCATTAAATTTTTCATGACTGTAAGTGTCCTTCTCAGACCAGCAGAGGAATCTCCGTGACTGTACATTGTGCCATCCTAGAGAAACTTTGCCCACATAAAGTTGAAGTGTTTTTCGGGAGACTGAAGGAGTTGAATAGTATACACTGGTGCAGAGAGCTGATCACCATTTCAGAGAGTTGGGCTTTACATCCAGATGACAGCTCCTCTTCAGGACTGGGGTTTTGGCTTTACTTTTTGTTCAACATAAAGTGATGGAGACACGCTGTCCACCCTTATCTACAGTCAATAAGTTTGATTTTTTGACACTGTAATTTGTGACTCAAACCCAATCAAGTTGCATTCATTTTTCAACACTGACTGTTTTTGCAGCCTCGGGCTCACCACTTCAACATGTTGTTGTTTAGCTGTGATGTGACATCTCTGTTGATTAGGCGTGCAGCAGCCTCCCTTGAGTGGCTTTATTAATAATCCAATGTAATTTGATTTAGATTTTAATTTATGATGATTAATTTACTACCACTACACTTATCATGTGTATCTCAGGGAAGACGTCTCTTGGGATGAGCTGTCAGAGTAAACAGATGAAACCTCGCCATGCTGTAAAAATCTGCTCTGGACATCCTCCATGTTTGATCCGCCTGTTGGCGTTCGGCAGCGGGGAGAGGAGGAAAGCTGCTGACATGAATGGGGGCAGAGAGACGACTCGAGAGACTTCTCCATATCAAAGCCCATTGACTTTATCCTGTCCTTGTGTCTGGGCTCAGTCCCACTGATTCTGGGAAGAACAAGCTGGCGCTGCTCATTTGCATGTCAATCTGCCGTTTTACATTCTGTGCAGCTATGCATAAAATGAAGATCCAAATTCAAGGCCTGGATTATATCTCAGTAAACATGGCACAAGCAGGAAGTGTTTTGAGGGATCTAAACCCAAGAGCCAAACCTTCATCACGGTGCTTTCACTGGTGTTTAGTGCATCTAAATTTAAGCTTTTGCAGATAATAGCTGTGTAGAAACCTTGAATGTGTCTGCTGGAAAGGTTTTCTGTGCTGGGAAGGATTTTTATTTTAAACATGGACCCTTGGTGGCCGGACTGGTGTGCCAAGAAGATTAGTTTCGCCCGTGATTTGGCCAATTAGGCCTCAGCCTGAGCTCTGCCGGGACATCTCTTAAGGAGCCTTTGCACTGGTTTACCCGCGCCGGGAGAGAGGAAGAAGAGGAGGAGCGAGCTGAGGGTAATTAGGCACGGCTGGGCGCCCTGATTGGGTATGGTAGTTAGACTCTGTGGCGGAAAGCAGAGGGAGGAAAAGTCTGCTGAAGCAGTCTCAGAGGAGCAGTAGGAGGCACTGGTTGAATGAGTTCAGCTCTCAAACAGAGGAGGGAGGCGCTGAGGATCTGTGCTGATTGTTGCTCACCCAGTGTTGATCCCCAAACAGCTCAGGGCTGAGATCTGAGCTGCAATTTCCACAGATTCACTTCAGCCTCTGTGAAGGCTACCAAGACCAAAACAAGGAAAGTGTTTTTATTCAGTCAAGCAGTGAGGGAAATCTTTAAATCAAATAAGTCAATGTTTCCTAAGAGCTACAGCGATCCGTAAACATTGAGAGGAATTTGGTTTGTTAAAAAGCAGTGATTTAGTTTTATAAAAATGCACCGTCTAGTCAGGGCAGTTTGATTTGGGTGAGATTTTCCTGCATTTGTACTGTTTTCTGTGCTACTCTTGTTATTGTCAGAGACGATTCCTTGTAATTGATAAAAAGAAACAGTACAGCAGGGCTGTATTTTAGGGCAATGGTCCTTTATGTCTGATCAACCACATTCCGCCTACTTTGAACCAATCATTCACACGTTATTACCATATATGCAGTTCTTATTAGGATAAGTTAACAATAAGTTAACTTATTGTTGAGCCTGAATTGGATTATATGAGAGATTTTTAGTGTCATATTTTTTGTATGTTTGTGTGTTAATGATCTTATTACAAAACTACACAAACACAGATGTGATTCTGAAAACTTAAAACATGAACTTGTTTTTTAAACTTAACTAGGTAGTTGTTTCAAATGCATCATTTTCACAATTATAACACCAGCCAAGTTGACATGTGAAAAATTTCTTGATCCAATTAAAAATTTAAGGAGTCGGATAATGTGAATCCACTGTTTATATGGGTGCAAAATCAAATAATCGATCATGACGTGCGTGTACATGCACCAAGTTTCGTTCACATTAGAAGCATTTGGACATGCGCAGAGTTGTCTGATTTCGCTAAAACAACCACACAAACCAATAAACGTGGCAGTGGCTCACTCCATCCAATTCAGGATCCCACCCCTAGTTGAATATTGTCACTAGATGCCACCCTTGCATACTCATTTTACTGTTCTGTCAAAGATTGCACTGTGCGTGCAGATGTGACAGCATTACGCTGTATGTATGCCTTGTTATGTTAACGGAGGAGCAGACAAGACGGCACCTGCGGTTGTGTTTTATGCCACAGTGTTTATAATAAAACCTCCAGTACTGGCTTCAATAAATAAACCAAAGGCTAAAGCGGTAAGAGAGTCACGATCAAAATCAGTGTTTACATGGATGCGTTTTGGAATAACGATCAGCATAAACCACCCATCTGACAATTTCTTTCCGATTGTGTTGAATTGGATCAGAATCTTCCAATTGACATGTTAACATGATGTATTTTTATTTCAATTAGGCATTTATTCTGATTATTTGTGCCCATATCAGCGTAGCTAATGACAACAGATGGATTGTCTCAGATTGTCATACTTATGAACAATTGAGATAAATAAACTTGCAGTGGGCTGTATTTACAGTATCAAACAGCATAGTGACAAAGAGTTTGTCTTGTGGACACAGTGAAGCTTTAAAGTATCTGAAGAGAGTAACCAAAAAGCTCATAGACAATTTGAAGCCTTATAATATGACAGTGCTGGATGTTTTTGTTGGGTTTTCAGATTTTTTACATTTGACCCCCAAGTAGATAAAAAGCTGTTTTAGGTTTGAAGTTGATACAGCTGCAGAGAAAGACCTCCTGTGTGGATCTCTCAGGCTCTATAATTGCTCACACCTCTTCCTCAGCTTTGTCAGGGAGACTAACACTATGAACTTCAAACTCTTTTCTTCTCACTTTACAGTGATGTGGTCACTCACGTGGTGTCAGAGGACCTTCACGCTCCATCCTTGTGGAAGTGGCTGAAGGAGTGTGAGCTAAAAAATCTACCCAGCATGCACGTGCTGCACATCAGCTGGTTCACCGACAGCATGAGAGAGGGGCGACCTGTGGCTGTGGAGAGCAGACACCTCATCAAGGTTAGTAAGAATTATTGCATTGGATATAGGAGGTTTGTGAATCAAACATCTTTTCAGCTCATTTTAGAAAGGAGGTGCAAAATCTGTGAACTCCTTTGGTGAAGTGGCCCCAGTTCTTTGAAGTCACCTGAAAAGTCGTCATCCCAACAGAGACGTATTGTAACTGCAGTTACATTAACACCAAAACAGTCAGTTCAACAGTGCCAATAAAAAGGCATTTGAGAACTGCATAACTTTTTGTCAGGGACAACCCTCAGCCAAAGCATTTGTTGACCAAAATCAAAAAACTGAACAGCACCCTTTTTGATTAATGCTTCTATATTTGAATCAGTATTTACAGATTTTGCCACCTTGGAGACATGTCCCTACCTGTCCTGGATAATAAAATGAAGAAGACATTGGTTTGATTTAGATAAATCTATAATGAACTAAAACTAGATATATGATGTTTGGAAACACATTAACCAAGTAAAGAAAAATACTTATAGTAAATAAAGTGGAAACTGAACAAGTGTCTAAAATGAAAGCTCTGAATTAGTTGATGATAAACTTGGGTGAAAAACATAATTATAAACAGGTTATATCAAAGCAAAAAATATCTGAATAAGTTACTGTTGTGTATAGAGTTAAGGATCTTATACATCAAAAATCATTGCACATTTTGCACTGCTTCTTAGAACTTTAGGACTGACTCTGTGGAAGTGCATGGAAACCTAAACAAAATCTGGTACAACCTAATCATCCTGCAGACATAAGCCACAAGAATCATCATTAAAACAGCTTACAGGGAATCGACGAACAAGTCTTCATCACACTGAAATTTAAGGACCTGGTCCACTTTAAAACAATATGTTCATATTTAAAACTGGACAACTACCCAACTTTATTCATTTATTTATTTATTTTATAGAAAGAGAAAATGAACACAACCTTGAAACCTCAGAGGACCATAAATGATTAAAAACCAGCAGTGAGGAAAAATGCTGAACTACACTGAGTCTGAGTCTCTAAGAGAGTAAACCACAGAACAGGCACTGATGAAATAAAAACATGTAAATCAGGACAAAAGCTTCTACAAATCTTAACAGATACAGAGGACTAAACTGTGTCACTGTGTAACCATTAACATGTGTCATTTTATTTTGATTTTGCACTGTTTCAAATACCTGTCTATGTTTCATGGGATTACCTGATTTAATTTACACTGGAGAAAAAAGGATAGGAACAGATGAGCTATTATGTTTTGTCATTTCAGGGTCTTAAAACTAAAAAAAAAAAAGTTAAATCAGAGCACAGAGACCTACAGCCTAGCAAGGACATCTTTCAGCCACAGTCCTTCTCCGGCTTTGTGGACAATGAGCTGAAACACCCCTGATACAGAGGACACACACGTGGCACAGTTTTGAAAATCATTTTTTGAGCACAAACTTTTTTTTTGCAAATTAAGAAAGAGGGTATTCAAATACATCGCAGAATAGACCATTATCAAATATGTCACCAGATTACAAAGCACAGCACATGAATATTGATGCAAAATATTAAAAATATCCTGGCTAATATCAAAAACTTGCACTATTTTTTTCTGAAGATGCTTGACCTTCACAATCATCTGAGAGTCAGTCTGCTAGACTGCAAAACACAGCTCAACATGTCTGTCATTAACTATTATATTTTTAACATTACTCCCTTTTGGATCTGTTTCCAAACCAAGCATGATAATAATATAGAGAGTTGAAATTCAGTGCATTTGCACAAAATAATAGACGTGATTTACATTCACATATACCAGTTGTAGTTCAAATTTGATGAAAAAAATACCAAAGTGGCACTTAATACCTCATTTACTGGCCAGAAACAAATAATCTGACTCTTAAAATATTTTTGAATTACTTTCTTATTGGTAAAAATATTTTACCTTGCTTCACCCCAAGCTTCTTTCTTCCTCCACCAATAAATCTCTAAAGTCCCCTGCTGTCAGGCAGCTCTTATGAAGAGGACACATCAAACTTCCCTCTGCCTCTGCTTGTATTTCCACACTTCACCTCACTGATAGCAACAGAAACAGCCCCCGTATTACGTGGGAGTGTCAAATGAACCCATCAGCTGGACGCTAGGCCCCAGAGCAACCCACTTCACACACACACAAACAAACACAGATAAGCGCGCACACATTCCCCCTTTTAGGATGGCACTATTTGAGTTTGGCAGCATGCGGATCCAAAATAAAGAAATATGGTGTTCCTCCCACAGCGGAGATGGAGATACACTCATCTCCTGAAGCTTCATCGATGTTTCCTTCTAACAGCCTGTGAAGGCGTGAACAGTCACGCTGACTTCATGTCCCCCAAAAAATGCCCTGTCTTTCCACATGGCTACCTGAGTGTGGCACAGGAATGGCGTGCTTCAAGTCAGCTGCATCATTAGTCGGCGAGGCTAATGATGCCATGCCGACATGTATTGACCCATCTCCCCAGGTAATCACAGGCCCACTTTTCTTCTTGTTTTTGTGCTGCCATTCCTCTCCAAAGTGAATGAGGTAACACGCGGTGGCGTTTATGTGCGCCCCGCTTCCACTAGATTGTTTTTATGAGTCATAAATCCATTTAAAGAGCTACCATGTAGGGATAAGATATTCCCCAAACAGGATACTTCTTGGGCACATTTGCCTGCGGCTCTTCTTGATAGTCTTGAAATGTGTTTTAGCATCATAAATATTTTACATTGAGTCTGGAAGGAACTTAAAGCATCAAAGCCGCTGAATTGCACTGTTTGTGTTTATAATAGACCCCCACTTCCTGGCTTGCAGAGAGGCTGCTTAGGATGTTGGAGTGGAAAGGTATAAGAATAGGCTGCGTGACGGGGGAAAATGCGGTCTGCATCTGGCGTGTGGACGTGTATCTGCTCTAACTCCTTTATCGGGGGACAGGTGGGTCAGGAGTCCAAGGGGGATGTTGTGCAGTTGTGTGCGTGCAGTGGAAAGAAGCAGCCTTAACAGGTGGAAGCAGAGTGACCTTTGACTTGTGCAGCAGCCCGCAATGACTTCATTAACTCACCTGAGTGCGTTTCTTCACCTGGTTGACAGACATTTACATGGAGGCAGGAACAAGGCTGGCATGTGTGGAGAAAAAAAGGCAGGCTTGGGAAAAGTCCATCCCATCCCAGCAGATGGTACTCGAGATTGAAGCTGCAGTGTGTTGGCTCCCCAGGGCTGGAATATACAGCAACAGATATTACCAGGATAGTTCATTTTAAATGCATCTTTATTAGTCATTAAGTAAAATCTCCAATGTTAAAAAGTGAAACTAATGAGAGTGAAAATAAAATGCAGTTCCTAAAGTGTCCACCTGGGGCTCTAATGTCTAAGGGAATTAAACATGCCACCAGCCTGAGGTCAGTATTTTCAAGAAGGCAGCCACCATAGTTGGGATTAAAAACACCTCTTTAGTAACCAAGACATACTGAAAGTTTGTTCTTGTTTTACATTTAAATAAACTCCATTCTCAGGAACTTACCTAAGTTATCAGAGGGCTGATCAGCATTGTTTTGGAGTCTTTCCACATACACTTAGACTTTCTTTTGCAAATTTTTAATGCTGCCTTCTTTGTTTATCTTATTAAAGTGAGTTAAATTATCGAAGGCAGTTCCACTCTATCTGAATAAAAAACAAGCAGAGCTGTCTAACCTTACATTAGTGTCTTATCTATAGTACCGTCAGCTCACACAGGACGATCCAGGGGCTGTGAACTGAGTTGCCACTAATTCTAAGTCAGCTAATATCTTTGAACTCAGCTTGTTTTGCTGAGGGGTTCTTCAGGTTATCATTCAGGATGTTTTAGTTGTCGAGAAGGCTCCTCCTCTTTAAAGAATAAAAACGACAAAGAAACTGTAAATAAATGAGTTTAAAACAAGATAATGTCATGAGACTCGAGGCGTGTACATGAGGTGTGAAAACATGAAGTAGCTGCAACCAATTACTTTACAAACGTGCAGACGCTTTGAACCATACGTTTATGTAGATCGGCTCAGGTGAGACAGTCGGCATATGTGTTTAATTTAAGTGACACTACATCACCAGCCCATTTTCAGGCTGCCTGTAGTGTCATTACCTTGTGATATACATCAAACATGTGAAATCTCAGTCAAACTCAACTGTTTCATTAATTTGCTGTCATGGACATTCATACACAACTTTGTCAAAGTCATAGCTCTCTCTACTGGTAGTTCTACAATGCTTTAATACAGTGCTTTGAAAAATTAGTGTATCGATGTGTTTATAGGTGGAATTTGATCAAGCTTTAGATAATGCTTTATCTTCAACATGTCTGCAATACACTGACCAGATCTAGAATCTTATGGAGAAAATCCATGCACTTACATAAATTACTATAAATCAGACATTGAGATGTTATTTGTGGACTTCCTGTTGGGATTACACAATGAAGATTAGAGCAGTTTTTGTAGGTTTTGACATTAGATGTATGTTGATTTTTGAACTCACTTTGGAGGGTTTTTTTTTTTTAAATATTCATCTTGTATTTCTGGGGAGCATCAGGGTGCACGTTTTATAAAAGTTCTGTGGAAGACCTATAAAAACCCCTGATATAAGTGCCACATTTGTTTGGTTTAGGGCAGTGGTTCTCAAGTCCAGTTCTTAAGGCCCACTTTCCTGCATGTTTTGGATGTTTCCCTGCACCAATACACCTGATTCAAATGATCAGCTGGTTATTAAGCCGTTACAGAGCTTGATAACGAGCTGATCATTTGAATCAGGTGTGTTGGAGCAGGGAAACATCCAAAACATGCAGGACAGTGGGCCTCGAGGACTGGACTTGAGAACCACTGATTTAGAGCAGGCTACCAAATATATATCCTGACAACGAAGAAAGAAAAAAGTAAGAAACAGAAATATCTTGGGTACTAATAGGGTCCTCACTTTATGCAGGACACTCAGGCCCAGAATAAGTGATGTTGTTTTCCCTTTGGTGGACACAGAATGTCAGGAAAGGAGGCTGCTAGCTGAACAGCTGCTAATGTAAATACCAAGATAAAACGTCTTTTTAACGATTTCCTCACCTTTAAGAAGAACAAGAGTTTGCTCAACTGTTCTCTGATGCTTCTTGTTTCCACTGATTTCTTTTGGTTATTTTACTAAAGCGACCCACTTTCTTTACCAGAAGATCAGACAATGCAGAATTGTCCAAAGTTGGTTTGTTTTTCACCCGATTCGAGCAAGACACTACAGATTTGCTAGCTACTGCTGCTATATCTCAGAGTCAAAATGTCCTGAGTTTGTCATTGTTATCACTGAGAAGTGTATCCCCTGTTGAGATAGCGCTATCTCCCTGCTCTGCATGAGTTTAGTTACATGTGAGCTGTTCAGTTAAGGTGGAGAGGACACAGGAGAGAAGGCCATTCGGGGATATGTGGCCTATGAGATCAGTCTGAGAGCTTCCACAGAATTACAGGCCTGTAAAATAACTGAGCCCAGATGGGGAAAACAAACCTCTGCACACTGAAGCACAGACATTTGTCTCCATGGACCCACAATCCCATATTGGATTAAACAAACTGCATCTGAGGTGGAAATATGACGAAAAAGCCCCAGCTGTAGGAAGCACAGTGAAAGAGTTTTGAAGACAGTTTTACTTTTGATTGGCAGAAAAATTGTGCCATGAAATATACTCTACATTTTTTTTTATTTTATTCTGAGAAAAGGAAAGACTTCTGGCAGAGAATAAATGATGAACATTTTGTGAAGCTCTGACTGATTGATTCAGCCCAGCAGTGTGAGAGGTACCAGCTCCTTTCATTATCTTTTTGAGACACTCCTGTTACGTTTTACAGCTTCAGTCCAAGTCAACACTGTGTGATGATAATCTCTTCCTCTTTCTCCTCTTCCTCCCCTGTCTGTATCATCCTCCCACACAATCCAGAGGTAATTTTATGGACACAATGTTCCCTTTTGTGATGTCTAATTGTCGGCGAGAATATTAATATTACATTGGTAATCCTTTTGACACATACATTACAAATGTGGGACCATTTCTTCGTAGAATGAAAAGGCAATTTACAGGAGGCAAATTGGATGATGGCAGGCATATTTGTAATGCCACGGGTTAGGTGGCGTAATGGATTTGGATGCCACCAGACTGTGAGATGAGTGTCATTAGCCTGTTGCCCTGGAGACACACAGTCATAAAAATAACTTCTCCGAAGCAAAACGCTACATTTTTGTGTAATTCAATTTGAACTCTTGGCTCTGTGCTTGTCAGGAAAACAGTCTAACACATGTGTACACATTAAGGCTGTCAACACTTCGCAAGAGCTCAGAAATGATGACTAAATAGGCATGTGCGTTGTTTATGTGCACAGGAGACATTACCAGAGGCTTCAGCAACACCTCCTCCTCCGAAGGCCACTGTTTCCCAATACGCCTGCCAGAGACGGACAACCACTGAAAACAACAACAAAACTCTGACAGTAAGAAACCGTTTCTTCATCTCACTCTGGACACACCTACACTTCCAGCCCTCGAGGCTGTCGCTCTGTCTTTTCCGTGTAAAACGCCCCCTAATCTGTTCTGCTCTAATTGGATGGCTGGCTTGCTTCATTCGCCACAACTCTCTCTGAAATACATTAACCTGCAAATGAGCAGCATCTGCAGCTGGCAGAGCAGCAGCTGACATGCCTTTCGATCCCTGGCACCATGGGGCCGGCACGGACACGCCCTGAGGCGCCACGCGCTTCGCCAAGATGGGCGAGGAACGTGCGGCTCCTCACGAGCAATGATGGATCTGTCCCCTCTGCCATCTGCTGGGCAGTTCTGGAGGGAGGTGGATATGGAGGGTTAGCAGAAGACGGGCCCTCAGGTTCAGGATGGAGAAGTGGTTTGTGGGCTAGTAGCTTATGTTTGGCTGAAGGTGGAGAGGGAGAATCATGGAGGAAAAACAACAACCATGAGGCAGTGGTAGAGTATGGATTAGAGATTAAACTGCACATCCTTGAAAACAAAACTAATTTTTTTCTTATTTGCATTTGTGGTTTAGTTTAGTGATTTGTCCTCATTTCTATTTGTTGATTTGTTAGTTTCTTATTTGCTGTGTTTTTTCCCTGTCTGTTCTGTTTTGTGATTTATGTTTAGTAAATTGGTGTTTTTTTTCTCACGTTTTGTGCTTTGTTGTGTTTGATGATATGCATTATTTTTAATCTTCTTAGCGCTTTATGATTGTTTTTTTTGTCACAGTGCTAGGTGCGTTGTTGTTTTTAATGCTTTGTAGCAATACTTTATAATTATTTGTTGTGTATTTTGTTTTGTCATTGTGTGTCATAATTTGTTGTAGTTTCATTTTATTCGCCTTAATGTTTTGTGATTTGTTGTTGTCTTTTGTGATTGGTTGTTTTTTATTTTGGCTTTGTGTTTTGCACTTGAGGTCTGCCATACCAAGGGCTTTGTTTTGCAAAGCTTTGAATCAGAAAAAAAGAGGTTATTGTTTTTAGCAGCCATCACACATTCTCCCTGTTACATTTAAGTGTTTGTCTGTTATTGCACTGATACATGAACAAATCCCATTTGGTGGTGTTCCTATCTAATAGAAAGATTGTTACTGCTCCTGAAACTAGACCAGGTCTGAACTTAAACTGGGCAATGACCAACATTATATATTATTAGAAATCTGTTACACTCATTTACTCAAAAGAAGGACACTATGTTGAACAGATAGCAAACCAAACATGTCTTGGTCCCAAAATGTGCTCAGACTTCTACAAACAAAACATTTATCATGTTTGTTGTTGACATCATCTGAAAGCAGGGAACTGAATCAGGTATAGAAACAGAAGAGAAAGGACTGAAATGTGCTGTAAATAACAGAGAAATGTAAATCTTTCTTTTAAGTTTTGTCTCTTTTTCTGCTGCATCAAAGTCACCCAAAGTGTCACATTATCCAGACAGGTTTAGAGAAACTTTGAAGCTCTTCATCTCTGATATTAAATGTCAGCTTGTTAAAGGTTACATTTATGGTAAGCAGAGGCTGTACTGAGACACAGACAGATACACAGCTTGCATTTTGATTGAGTCTGATGAGCACATGTTTATCAGACTGTCTAAATCTCAGGTGTCTAATGACACACTGAAGCCAATCAGAGACAAGTACTCACCCAGACCATGGGATACACTGCAGTCATCATCTATCAGCGATTCCCACGGAATGACAATGTTAATCTGGCCCTGCTTCAACCCTGAGAGGTAGTGCAATCATTCAAAGAGAGCCGTTTCTCTCTATCAGTATCTTTTCTGCAGAATAGGTGAGCAGTCAACATTTTATATATTATATTTTCTTTTTTACTTTGACCAGCAAGTGTTAAAAAATTATACACATTGAACTGTCACAGTGTCACAAAGAAAAAGTAAATGCCTAAAATCTGGTCGGGTAGGCAGGAATCCGTTAAAGAAGCATCTTTTTTTGTGGTGTATATAAAAAAAGCTTTTAATATCAGTCAATAGCTATTAGTTTGATAATATAACAATATCGCAGTGTTTTGGTATGTCTGTGTTGTCAACATTTTTAAAATTTTAAGCTCCCGCTCTTTCTGACTGTAAACAAATCCATTCTCCACCTCCCCCAAACTGATTGGTTGTAAGGCAGATGCTGCTCTCCCGTGTCGTTCACGAGCCCAAACAAAGTTTACATGCCACAATATCGGACAGTAGAAACCAACCAGAAAGTATGGAACATTGTCTGAATCCTCCTTTAGCCACGACCACCAACACAATCAAAAAAACTAACTAAATACCAGAGACTCTGGCGGAATAACGGGCGCTTAAAAAAAAAAAAAGAGGTAGACCGGACAAGAGCTAAAAAGCCGGGTCATCATCGATAAAGCATTAACGCTTTGGGATCCTCCAGACCCTGTAACCTTTCTGCTGGACAGGTAAACTGCTTTAACAAAGTAAGCCAAGTGTCTGTAACAGAAGTGTTTCTTGTCAAACAGGACCTGCTGCATGTTGTAGCGCCGCTAAACTGTTAACCTCGGGTCCTGGACTATGTCACTTTATCCTAGTTGTAGAAGTCCTGCAAACATTGTGTTTACTGGTAGTCTGTTGGCATCTACAGTAGCACTGATGCTTTTTACTTTCATGTTGACTGGGCCCCATTTGTAATTATCTGCATTACATCTGAATTCAATTGGAATGATACGAGCGAGCAGAGGCGTCCGTTTGTGGGCGGGGCTTGTTGGAGCAGAGAGGTAGGGGAGAGGAGGAGCTGAGGGGAAAACTGGTTGGGAGGGGTAGTGTTTACATTCAAGATTTCTCCCAAAAACTGTCACTTCCTCAGATCCTGCGTACCCCACCTTTAGAAAGTGCAATAAGTCACATTTCAATACATTTAACTGAAATCTGTTATACTTGCTGAATGACTCTCAAGTCTGAAGAAATCAGAATCGAGAATTAGGATATGGACATGTACCGTAATGCGGCTTTACTCTGCTAAAGTAAATGATTAATTAACCGGCACTGCATGCTAAACTCCAGCAGGAGTTATGCTGAGTATTGCTACCTTGTTAAAAAAGGTACCACACAAATAAACAGAGACTCACTTCCTCAAAGAAATCTGAGTTTGTGAACATTACATTTGGAGAGTTCTTGTGTATTCATGTTAGAAAATCATCAGACATCCTTGTAGTTACCTGAAAAGACTCTGCAGGATGCTTTGTCTCCCCAGAAACTGTTGATTTTTTCCTTTGCTTTTGAATCCACATGGGATGATACACTCAGGTTTGTCCTTAACAAGTGTGTCTACAATCTGCAGCCGAGTATAGGCTGCAGGTTGTAATAAGGCTCTATTTTTTTGTGGTGTCAGCTGCCACCATGAGTTTTGTTTTGCTTTTGCTGTTAGCTTGTTGTTTGGCTTCCTACCAGAGACTATAGACATGCACCTGGTGGAAAATCATCTAATGACGATGTTGGAGATAAATGGAGGCGCACCTGCTGGAGATAGATATTTGGTTCAAAAGGAAAACAAATGCAGGTGTTACTGGTTGTCCGTCTGAACAGAACAAACTACTTTTGTCATCATTATCTGTTCGAGCGTTTATGAACAGGGGTTTTTGCCTGAAATTTCATTTTCATTTGGCTCATCACTTTTGGCATCGTCTCACTTTAGTCACAGAAAAAAATAATACGTCAACAAAAAGTTATTGTCATCATTTTTACAAAAACTATTAACTCTGTTCTCTCCAAATTGTAATAGAACAAAAAGGAAATTTAGTCTGAAAGTCTGATTTGGTTTGATCTTTGTCAGAAAAATATCTAAAATAATAATCTCAAACATTTCAATCTCCATAGAGGATGCACCAACACAAAGAAACCATACATGATGTGTTTCAGAAGGGTTGACACGAAGCAAAAAGCTTTGGTGCTTTGGCATCTTTTATAAGACAAACTAATCTTGGACATTTAAAAGACTGCAGTCAATAAAAATAAGAAAAAAAGGGGAACATATGCAAAAACAAACTGTCACGACTTCTCTCTTTTGCTTCCTCCAAGAGTTGCTGTCTTGGTGCCACATTTAGCCGAGAATATAAAACTGAAGTTCTGAGATGTTTAATTTCCTTGTGAAGTGACTAGCAAACCAGCGTGTGTGTTTGTGTGGGAGTGTAGAGACCTGCTGATGAGTTTCTGTAAGACCTATTAAGCACAGCTTAGCGAGGGCCTGTGAGGCGTCTGCTTCATAATGACTTTTTAGCTCCTGGTGACGGTAAACGTACATAATGGATGCACACACGTGTACCGAGACTCACCCGCATGTGCTGGGATGAATGAATCATCCGTACGGACAGACACCAACAGATGTACGCACACACGTTCACATACATGCAAACATCTCACCTTGGGAGGGGGTTGCTGCTCACTTTCTTATCCCTGGTTTCTTTCCGCAGCATTAACTCCATAATTAGCAATCCCACTCAATTTCCCTATCCCCATGATTAACTAATTATCCCCACATAAAGCCACATCAGAGAGACTTTCCGATTAGAGAAAGGTTGTTTTAGAAAGCCACAGGTAAAACATTCCCCTGAGGCACATGAAATGCAATTACTCCAAACATTTAGGTCTGATATAAATGAAAAAAATAAAGTGTCGTTTTGCCCTTTGAGTGTAAACCGGGAGAAATGTGCAACAGTAAACCATTAGACACAGGATATGATCGACTGAAGTGTAGCTCTGCTAATGAGGGGCAAGTTATTGATCCTGGATGGTAAAGCTATCCTTGATCCATCCTGCTGGCTGCTTGATTGTGAGGCATGGTAATAGCGTAATGAAAATGCTCTTGAGACGCTTTAATGTGTGTATTCCTGTGTGAGTGTATGTTAATGAGCGTGGGTGCGTATGTGTGCTGGCATATGTGATTAAACTTGGTAATTATCATCCCTATTTCACTCACCTGTGTGAGGCCGTCTAACTGATGCAAAATAATCTTTCAGTCCTTTCAAATGCTGGTCATTATTTTTCCAAAAGTTTGTTTCATAACTTCGGACTCTGTTTTGTTTGGGTCAGTCTGAATGTGCTGCTATCCTGCAGTTTTTACTGGCTCTAGCTTTTTCTGCCATCGCTGACAAGTCATGCTTGTCACACTGTTGATAAAAGGCCAACTATGGATTATTGTTCCTCCTTCATTAACTCCATCAATAACATGCGTGGAAAGTTCATTGTTACCCATTAGCAAATCAGATTTCAGATGAAAGGACTGTAGTGATGAACAGCGTAAGGAGTATCAAGCCAAATGTATAGACTGTTTGAAAGATGATACAGCATCTTTATTGCTCTAGAAAAGCAAATACTAGTGTAAAAGTTAATCTGACTCAGACCTGGATTGACTGCGCTTTAAGTCAAGGAATGGGGTTTACTGTTATCTTAATTTTGTTTAATCTGGAAAAAAAAACATTTAGATTAAAAATCTCTCTAATTGGAGAAGACAGGCAGCAGCACATCAGCCAGAATACATGAATTGATGATAAAATACCAGGATTGTTAAGAACATCACTGTATGCAGGCTAGTAGCTAATTATAATAATCCAAGACAGCTGATCCATTAAAATCCTGATTAATAACCGAATGCTCCAGATATTTTTGATCTCAGACACGTGCAGTGATCCTTCTAAAGCAGAAATGTATCCATTAAGAAAAGGGCTGTGGGTAATCACACAGGTGACTCTGGTGACTCAAACTTGAATTGTTATCTAATTTCAGGGGCTCGTAACTTGACTCTGACTTGAGGTTTGGCCGCTTGTCCACCTAAAACTCTGAAAAGAAATGTAAAGGCATGCCGTGAATCAGTTCAAAATCAGTAGCCTAAGAGAAATGTGCGAAAGATCTCGAAATTTCAACATCATTTACGATATTTTGTCATCTCGAAATTTTCACTTTAATGTCAAAATTTCGACTTTATTCTTCTTCCTGTAATTACAGTTTTTCCCCTTCATGTGGCCCTTATACTTTTTTGTAGAAATGATACAAATCACTGAGATGAAATTTAAATATGGAAGCCTTTTTTAACATCAGAGAGGACCATAATCATATATTTTCTCATGTATTGCTGATGAGAGATGTACACTCCTGGTGGATGAGTTTTCTGAATGACACGGGTTTTAGTATTTCTCTTCTTTTGTATCAACTATTAGTAAGCTGTAAAGTACAATTTCACTCTTCCTTCTATTGCATATGTGTTGTGGTCACAGTTTCCCTATAGCCTTTGTGCAGATAGAGACAGAAACAAACAACATTACAACAAATAGGAGCTGATGCCTCCTCCAACAAATTTTCAACGTTGAGTATTTTTTTTAGCTGTTATCACAAGTCCTGCTACTTATTCACCTCTTAAAATGATATTTTGCTGCGTGTTTTATCTTAAATTATGTCTTTATAGACCTAAACTAGACTAAGATGACTAAAATGTGAGTAAATCTATAGTCGGCATTTCCTCTAAACACTAAGACTAAAAAGCGCAGCCACAGTTAACTCTCAGTAGCAGTAATGTTTGCAGTTATACTACGAAGAAGTAGGAACATCCTTAAATCGCACTAAATAATGAAAGCAGGGTGGCATGTGGTATTAAGAGTAATTGGACGTGATAGGGTAAAAGATGTATGAGAAGGGCAGAGTAGATCATTGCATGATGCCCCACACTGAATATAAAAAATCCAAGTTATTTGATGTTTGCAGATCAATGTATCAGAGCTGATACTTCTGCACCACTCAGTCATTCTGACAGTTTGCCACAGACAATTGATCAGTTTTCACCCCCACTTAAACCAGACTTTAGAGCCAATTAGTTTGACAGTGATGCAATGTAGTGAGGCAAACAGCCGGGGGTATCGAGTGGCTGTATGTGCACTGCTGTGTTTTCCAGCACAGCCTGTTTGTGCATAAAACGGCACTGGGCAGCCAGAGAAGGTGCGGAGGAAACATCCTGCGTTAATGTCGGGAAAGAAGGGAGAGAAGAGGAGCAGCCAGCGGGCCAGCAGGGTGTGAGGATGAGGGGAGGGGGGGAGGTGGGTGATGCAGAGAGGTGTCAGGATCAGGAAGAGAGGATGAGCATCATCTCAGCAACAGCACCCCAGTGAGGTGTCAATCACGCTCCGGCTGCAAGCCTCCCTTCATTCCACAGCCACGCACTATTGATTTATTCATCCCTGCTCCCTCTTTATCCCTCACCGTCTTTGCCTCACACTCTTTCAGTCCTCTATCACTCCTCCCTCTTCTATATGACTCACACTCGCTCACCCCTTGTACCTATTCTTATGGTGCTCTATCACACTCTTGTCATGTCTCTCTGTGACTGGGAAATCCACACCGTCTTTATGCAAGTACACACGAGTCAGACCAACACCCCAGTTTTTTTTTTCTTCTGCTCAGCCATGAGTCTGCTGCTGTCATAATTCCACCATAAGCCTGATGTACACTAACACAAAAATTGACATTTGTGTCGGGGCTGATTGACGCGCAGCTTCGAATGCCCTGTCTCTTGTGGCAACACGCACAGAGCAACATTTGAACGCACACGCACTTTACAAGACTAACGAGAGCAAAGAGTAAGAGGGAGACAGAGGGGGAGAGAGGGCCGATACTGTGAAAGCATGTTTCTTTCAGCACTATGGCCCCAATGCATTTAAAGGAACAACACCACAGTAGAGGAGAGGAGAGGAGTGGAGCAGCTCTGATTTAGAAATGCTTTTAAACAATTCTGCTGTGCAAGGGATGAAACCGAATACAGATCATAAAGTGCAACATTTTATATAATTTCAATACCTCTGACCCTTATTCACTCAGGTTTGTTGGTTAAATGTCTAAAAAAAAAAATGCAAAAAGACCAAAGGTTTGTGCAGGAGTCTGCCTCAGCCCACTGTTTTGAGACATGCTACTGGCACCAACATAATCCTTGGAGTCAAATTAGCTGAATACACTCCTTTCACAAAAACAGCTTTTACCCTGCATGGAGTTGTAACTAGTTTTAAGGTGGTTTAAAAAGATTAATACTTTAAAACATCAAAAAAATTTTCCATCATACTGCTCCTGTATGAGCGCCTGTCCCCCAGGTTGAGAACTAAGGATGAGAGATCATCATCCATTTGTTTTAGGTAAGTCAGTGCGCATGTAGCAGAGACTCTCTGGGCCTAATCTACTTTTGATTTGATTTGATTTGAAAATTTTATTCAAGTGTCATACACCAAAATTGGTGCCCAGCCCCATGGGCTTATTAGACACTGTTCAACAAACTCAAAACACAATGTATCCAAGACAGCCACGCAACATAATATACAACAACAATAACATCAAAAATCCATTAAGAATTGTAACACAAACAATGAGGATAATGAAAGAGAAACAAAAAAGTTCATCCTACAGGGTACAAAATACTTTGCCGCATATGCCAAGCCTTTTCAACAAATTTTGCCAAAACAAAAACATCCTTTTCAAACAACCAACCCAAAATCTCACCTTCACTCTTCCAAAATAAATCAGGATTTTTAAACTGAATTGATTAAAAAATGACAGTCCTTAAGTCAACATATAAAGGGACAATTGAAAACAATATTACTACTACTAATATTCCACATAAGGAGTGGTAAACTGCATGTACACCACATGCTTGTTTTGTTTGATCAACCACAATGAACTGTGTCAATAATATCAGGTGCAAAGACTGTGGATGTGCTGGTATTTAAATGTGAATTTTACGTGTTCGACAGGTTTACAGTATTAAAGGTTTCAATAGGAAGTAGACTGGCTTCAGTTGCTAAATGAAATCAGGGCCCATTAGAGTGATTAGTAGAAGAGGAAAACATGTTTTCAAAAAGGTACTCGATATGTGAAAGTACATGTGAGAAAATCCATTAAACAAGGAAAACAAACAATGGAGTCAAGAAGATCTGAAAAAAAGGCCCGTTATAAAATCTGAGACAGAAAAACAGGCCAGCTCCACTCCACTCCAAATCATCCCAAATCAACTTCATGAAGAAGGCGTAACTTTTTCTGAAACTTTTGTTCAGAAAAGTTATGCCTCCTTGTTAGTTATAAAAACTGGAGCTTTTAGTGGACTTCCTTTGTCTGAGGGCAGTTTTCTGTGGGGACTGTGTTGCACTCTTTAGAGCCCTTACATCAGAAGCAGTTTGAAAGAAATGTTGAAGAAAAATGTTTGTAACCTTCAGTCATTAAGCTGTAGTTTTAACTTAAATGTTTGTTATAACACACTAAAAGGCTCTGAACTGTCCTAATACGGCCTTTTTCACAACAGTCCTTCTGAATTGGGAGGTAACTTCAGGTGAACACAAACGTGAAAAAAAAAAACATTTTGTCTGCAGTAATTTATCAGACAAGTGAGGGTTAGAATCCATCTTCCTGCTGTTAATCGTGTTAAAACTCCTCTTAGCGGGATCTCCAAACCCCTTTCATGGTTTTCTTTCTGCACGTGCGGTGGGGCGGGCTGCTGTGCGAACATGACTTGCAGGCATGTCCGTGATATTGGGTGATGGGGGGTAAATCGGCGTGCTATATCAACGTCCCTGCACACCAAGTCCCCCTACCAATCTGAATTCCTCATTAATTAGATAAAGGCACATACAGGGTGGTTTTTCAGCCTGCAGCGCTGACTACAGGCAGCCACAAAGACAACATGACAGCTGACTGACTGACTGACTGACTGACTGTGGAGAGTGTGTCAGAGTGTCTGCTATAAATCCAGTTTTGCACAGGTGAGATATCTATAATTGGAAGTTTTGCTTCAGTGTGATTTTATAATAAGAAATTATGCAATTATATTAGAATTATTACCAAAAAATATCTGATTTTAAACCAATAAACTAATCAACATTTGAGGAAATTGGCTTTTTGTTCCCTGCAATACAGATTATTTTTGTCCACTTGGAGGCAGCACATTGAGCTGCAAACAGCATTCAATCAGCCGATACCAATGCCCATCTTCTTCTGTCTATTATGTTTGGATGGAGGTTAAACAAGTCAACCACCAGAGGGCATTTTGACAAACTGGCAATTCACAAACCCCCAAAAGGTTCCACCACTTTACAAAAGTACCCTTTTTAATCCCCTGGATTCCAAAGCTGTTAACCGCAGTCTCCTCTGTCCTCTATCCTCTGCTGAACAGGAGGTACTCATGGACGCCCCCATGCTTAGTAACGCTCTTAATGCAGTGCCACAATTTCTTGTGGTGCTGCAGCACACGGGTCTGTCTCTGTAAGTCAAAGAGAACATGCTAAAATAGAGATGAAATTTAAGCTGAATGAGTGGGGTGTCCATATACTAATAGTACATAGAGCATCAATGAGCTCTTTGAAACAAATGGAGGAAGAGAGGAACGTTCAAGACCATTTTCACCACACCGAGCTGGTGAACAACAGTGTATACAAGCTGCAATGTAATTTGACTAGGGCTGCTCCACTCTCAGCTCAGCTTTGCAAATGTATCAACACCTGCATACTCTCTTAGTGCTGTGTATAGACAGCATACAGTTAGTCTAAGTACCCCTGGTGTAAAACTACCTTTATGACAGCTGTTCCAATTGAGTGGTGTACTCCTCCCCTTGGGGCATGAAAAAAAACAGGGGGATGCGAGTGTGAGTGTGACTATTGTGTTGATGTTGCAAATCATTTCCACATTGGATTGATTGGACATCTCCAATAGTCATCATTCAAAGACAGAGAGATCAGAGCAATATCTGACAAGACAAGTTACAGTGATCAATCAAAAAACAGGTCTTGTGTTCACAATTAAAGGGATATTCTGGCGTAAAATTAATTTAGGGTGAAACACACCAAAACACTGAGTTAAATTCCACCTTGAGAGATGAATTTTGCCGACCGCTTGCTACTCTAGTTATACCAACTTTAGTAACGACCGCACGATAGCAATACATAGCGGTCTGGGGAGCCATAAACAAACCTCAACAAAAGCGCCACTCTACAGCCACAAATAATGCAGAGGGGTATGATGAGAGACTGTTGTGTATACAGGTGCATCTCAATAAACTAGAATATCATCAAAAAGCTGATGTAATTCAATAACTGAATTCAAAAAGTGAAACTCATATTGCATAGATACGTCACACACAGACTGATATATTTCAGATGACCAATAAAAAATGTTAAGAAATGTTGGACTACTGAAGAGTATGATCATGTACAGCACTCAGGACTTAGTTTTGTCTCCTTTTGCATGAATTACTGCAGCAATGCGGCTTGGCATGGAGGCGATCAGTCTGTGGCTCTGTTGAGTTCTTATAGAGGCCCAGGTTGCTCTGATAGTGGCCTTTAGCACTCCTCACATCTTCCTCTTCACAATATATTCCTCTACAGTGAACCATCAAGTACTTGTTATCGATTAAATTTTCCATTGTGATTTTCTAAAAAGACAAAAACCAGACTAATGTTGCAATGAGACAATGTGACTAAAATATAAGTTGCTTATTTGGCAGGAGATTGCCTAATGCTGTTTAATGTTTCTTTAATTTTGAAATCGAACATACATTGCTTCACACAAGACACAAAAAGTAGTTTGCTAAAGTCGTTTTGGAAGGTTTTTTTTTTAGCCTATGTTATGCAAATCATGTGTTTAAAAAAGTGTTATGTAGCAAGCAAGATAAAAATGCCTCAGAAAGTTTTTCGTTTAATTCAAAGTGAAGAGTTTTTTTTGTACCGAGTTTTAAAAGCAGTGTTATGAACAATCCAGTCCCAAATGTCACACGTCGCTCTGTTAAATTAAATCTTAGTGGTGTTAAGCAGCGAAGAGTTGCCTTTTTCATAGGTTTTCACTGTTTTTAAAATAAGCTCAGTGTTAGACACAAGGGTAAATGTCACAAGAAGTGTCTTGAAAGATGGAGGTGAGATTAAGGATGTTTTTCATTATTTGCAAAATTAAAAAGGCTGGAGAGGAGGGGAAATAAATGTGCATGACCTTGTCATTATCTCAGTAGTTCCACATAACCGTTTTTGTCATCATTTGCTTGGGTGCTGGGGGATATAAATTTGCCATCCTCAAGGAGGGAGGCATTGCAGAAAATGTTTGAAAACCACTTTAAGGTCACAACTCAAGCCTGGCATTGTAGCTGTCCCAAGCTCACTCTTGGGAGACAAAAATGACAATGTTTTAAAGCAGATCAGCTGTGGTCTGAATAAACTGTCTGAAATTAGGCATCAGCAGAAGTTAGGGATTTAAAAAAAGGGAATTTATGGGCAGAATGTGTAAAAAGAGAAATTAGGGATAGTTCAGTTATTGGAAATGGGGTTGCATGAAATAGCATTTGTAGTGCCCACAGTGCTAAGAAACTGGCTGGTGGGTTGGAGGTTTTCATATGTGTACAATCATAAACTTGAGATCTCTCCTATCCTCTTGTCAGCACAAAAATTTCTCTCCTTTGTTATAAAAATATTTAAAAGCAAACCTCTAAGCATGACATGACAATGAATGATAAAGTTCCCTTTGGGTTGTTATTCACACCAACTCCCCATAAACAGCAAACAGTGGCAAAAATATTCACAATGCAGTGAAAAACAAAACAAAACAAGACAGACAGACAGACAGACAGACAGACAGACAGACAGACAGACAGACAGACAGACAGACAGACAGACAGACCAAATAAAGGGTTATGGACTTACACTTGTTCACTTGGACTCCACAATGCCACTTGGCCAAGAGCTCCCCTCAGGGTGAGCTAGGTGCTCGTTTAATACCCCCTAGCCCCTCCCCTGGGCACATCCATAAACAAATTATAGGGGGTTAAGATACAATATGCAAAATACAACATAAAATTCATCAATGAATCAGACATTTCAATATAGAAATGAAGGCACTAATTGCCTTCCATACAGCTGTGACCGTACTCATTGAAAACGCAATTAATCGGACAAAAATACCACAAATGAACTATATTGGTGGGGTCCGATGATCACATCACCCACCCGCCCCCCAAAAGCGCGCCACCTTGCGCTATTTACTGTGGGACCAGGAAATACCTCGGTTTGGCTTGGAAGATGGCAGCAGGTAAATGGGTGTGGGTGTGTGTGGCGTGTTGTGTGCAACCTCAAACGCTTACAGCGGGAAGAAAAGAGTCTAGGTAAAAAGTTGATGGTTGGTTGTAGGGCAGGACACAGGTGCGGGCCTGCAAGGTAACATAGTTGAACGGAGTTTGGCTCCGCGGGGCACTCCGGCACCGGCACTCACGAGGGAGAGACCCGCGGAATGACGGGTCGTTTACTCCGTCACGGGGCTGAACATATATGAGTGAAGAGCAGGACAGTGCAAGTCATCTGTAGCAGGAAGACTCATTCAACCGCTGCAGAAATAAGTGGAGAACAATCAAGATAAGTGCATAGAGTTCTCTAAAGAGCTGGATCTTCAGCTGCCTTTTGAAAGAAGGGAGGGACTCTGCAGATCGCATCGAATTGGCTTATTCGTTCCACCATTTAGGCACAACAGAAGAGAAGACTTGGGCCAGTGATTTTGGGGCCTGTGCGTGACGCACCAGGCGCCATTTTGAGGCTGAGCATAGTAAGTGAGAAGGGGTGTAGACCTGGATAAGGGGCTCCAGGTAAACAGGAGCAGTTCTGGTTCCTGCTTTGTAAGGAATAACCAGAGTTTTGTATTTAATGTGACATGAGCTGTCTAGTGGCTGCCTGAATACCAGACATGCTGTTGATTCTGGATCATTTGTAAAGGTTAAACTGTGCAAGCAGGGAGGCCTGCCAGTAAGGAGTTGTAGTAGTCAGTGCATGATATTACAAGAGCCTGTACCTGGAATTGTGTTGCATGCTCTATCAGGTAGGGTCTGATCCTCCTGATGTTATTGAGGGCAAATCTGCCGGACCGGGCAATCGAGGCAACATGTACTCTGAAGATTAGCTGGTCATCAGTCATGACACCCAGATTTCAGGGAAACTTATTAGGAATGAGGTTATGAGAGCCAAACTGGATATTGATTTGTGGGGCCACAGTGGGAATTTGAGAACATTTCAGCTCACAGCTGAATGAAAAATGAGAACAAGCTGATGTAGCTGAGGCAGTATGTAAATTCAGCACCGAACAGATCCCAGTGAAATGAGGAAGTATGTTGAATTTTAAAGGGAAGTTAATATTAAGCTAACAAGTTGGAGCTGCTGCCCCCTCTGGTGCTGAGTTGAGCAGCTCATGACAGCAAAGCCTTTACCAGAGTCACCATATACAGTAGGGGGGGGCAATCATGTGCCATGGAGGGCCGAGAGGTTGCAGGTTTTCTTTCCAACCCGAAACTCCACCAGGTGCTTTCACTGATTAGTCCCTGCTCTCTGCTTGGAGGTAAGGTAATCAGTGAAATCACCTGGTGGAGTTTTGGGTTGGAAAGAAAACCTGCAGCCTCTCGGCCCTCCATGGCACATGATTGCCCACCCCTGATATACAGCAATGGAAGTGACAGACACAAATACTGTAATGATGCTGTCATTTCCGTTTGTGAAGAAACTGACCTTCACTCAGTGCTTTAGAAATCAGGGGGTTCTTAGCCTAGCTTGTGTGCAGGTTCTTCAAATGGTTTTCCAATAAAGAGGGCCAAGCTGATTGTACTTCATACAATCCCATCATTAGAGTTAGGGCTGGGCGATATGCGAAAGTTTATCATGATATATATATTTTTTCATATCAGTTGATATCGACATATAACAATATAAATAATGAAATTTAACAGTGCTTATTGGTAGCATGTTTTTGTGTGAGGTCTTGTGTCTTTGTGTCTCTTTGACGTTTTGTCCTGAGGCGTTGTGCTGTTAAAGTGCTATGGTTGCATGAAGCTGCAGCCTGCTACTACACAGTTGTTTGCTACTTGGTGCTAATTCAGCACATGATTGGTTCAGCGCGAAGTGGACCCGGAGAAACTCCCCTTCCCATTGGCTATTCGTTGGGGTGGTGAGAAAAAATCGATTCACATAAGTATTGTGAATTTTTTGTTTAACAATCTTTATATCAATTTATATATTCAAGAACCATTTTTTGTTTTCAAATTTGAGTATAAATTTTAAAAACTGACTTACATGTGATGTGTATTTGTTGGGGAAATATGGTTCCTTGAGTAGTCAGTAGACAATCAGAATCATTCAACTGTTTCACTTGTGTGTAAAATGCAAACTAAAAATCGATAATATGCTAGAATTGAATTTCAATCAAATCGGCATCCAAAAGATCATAGAGAAATCGAATCGGGAAAAAAGCATCGATATATCGTTTTATCGCCCAGACCTAATTTGAGTCCACATTTTTCAGTTTGACTGATGAACCCTTTCGTACAGGCTTATTTTATTATAATAATACTCCTCAAACAGCTGTTCTTACCAAATTTCTCCGCTGTTCAAAGTTAATAAAGATCATACTTTTACTGAGTTCACCCAGGCTTAGTTCAACCCTTGCTTCATGTGATTAAGAAGCTGTAATCCCTGAACCAGTAAAGCTAAAATAACACATCTACACAAAGGCTTTGTAACACACTCTGCACACAGAGCACTCGCACAACACCAGTCTGCCCTAACACCTATCCAATTACAAGCTCACTTCACCGATTTGTCTCATGCTGTGAACAGAGCCTGTCTGTGTGTCTCCGTCCGTGTTTGTGTGTGTGTTTGCTGGGATAGAAAGAGTGGTTCCTCTCCATGTGCTGTGGTAAACGGGTCAGTGAGTCTCCTGGGTGAGCTGGACTAACAGTCTGCTGCTCACTGACCTGAGGCTGTATGTCTGCACAGGACTGCGGGTGGTGCACTGACCTCGGATCACGGGTTGGCTTGAGGAGAAAAAAACGAGGAAAAAAAAAACAAAAAAAAAACAAGTCTGTCCAGCGCTCTGGTCACACTGAGCTGCATCCAGTCCAGGTCCTGGATTCAGAATGGCTCTGCTGTAGTCCCTTGAGGGCTTTCCTTTTTTTTTTCTTACTGGTTTGTTCAGCAGGATTGTATTCACTATTGTCCCATTAAACTTTACTGATTTATACACGACATAAAGGGCAATGTAGCAGCATGCAAGAGTTAGCATTAAAGCGGCCAAATGTCACGAGTTATAAAGCTCCTTGTGCTATTCAAGTTTTCAGTGAAATTACTGCTCACTCTGTCCTCATAAAGGTTCACTGAGCAATGATTTGATTTTTAATACTGAGGCAAATTAATCTATATAAAATAAAAGCGCTTTTGCAGGTGTTTACCCCTGTGGGACTCAAATACAGTTGATCTTTGCCAGAATCTTCAGTGCGCAACACTGCATCAGCCACAGTGTTGGAGTTATCAGAACCTTAAGATTACGCTTGAAAATGACATTATGGCAGATTTAGATTTTTGTTCAAGATGTCATTTAGTATCCAATATGATGAGGGTTACGTCCTCACTTTCTCTTTATGAAATATCTCATGTCAGCAGCCTATGTGCTTATTCCGTATTAGGCTTAACAACAGCATATTGCAGCAGTGGTTCAGATCAAATAAAACAAATACATGACTGAAGATGACGATTTTCATGTGTTTGTTTTTTTTTAGCTTTTTCTGTGTTCTAAATCAGTTTCAGCAATCTGAAGCCAATCTGGATGTTTAAAAAAGTAAGCAGGAGAAGCAAAATAAAACATTAGCACCATGACAAGCTATTAACCATGCCTTCTTAGTAAAACAGATGCTTAAAAATTTTTATTTTTCTGTCTGTTGCTAGAACGCTGTTTGACTTTGATGACTGGCTGATAAGCTCCAAGCTCTTAAACTCTCAGCTTCTCCTGCAAAGCTCTCCTGTTGAAGAGCATTATCTTTAGTGATTTCACAGTTTTTTCTTTTTTTATTAAGAGCTCTGTACGTGACTCCAGCCTCACACTTTTTCCTCTGATTAAAAAATTCACCAGCATGATAAAAAAGGATCTACTGCAACATATGTGCCACTTCACATCTCAAAAATTGTGTAGCCCTGTTGCTGTCACCTGCTGTGTGGTGGTGTAAATTCTATTTTAGGTGCAATTAATTGTGCCCCAAATAGCTTCTTTCTCTTGTTTTGGCATACATTTGCAACCTACAGTATAAGAGTTGGTGGAGGTCTCATCACATCCAGTGATGCAATCATTTTGCTCTGTACTGAGATATCATATCCCAAATCTGAAAGTTTGGGGTTCAATTCCAGATCTGTCCACATGCTGAAGTGTCCCTCAGCAAGACACCCAACCCCACCCACCCACACTGTTTGCACCCAGTGGTGTGTAAATGGGATAACTGATGGGCTCTAGCAGCTTCTGCCATTCACGTGAGATTGTGGTGTAAATGGGTGAATATGACATGCAATATAAAAGTGCTTTGAGTGGTCAGAAGACGAGACAAAGCACTTTAGAAACATAGTCCATTCACCATTTAGTCTATTTATGGTCTACCATTCTTCTATTAGAGAGTGGTGGGACATCGCCCCAGGCCTGCTGTTGAATGGCCTCTACTGTCTACAGTTTTTTGTGGAGTATAAGTAAGAATTTAAGATCGCAACCACCAAATACAATTTACATGATAATGTCCCAATTACTTTTGCATCCTTTTTGTTTTAATGAAAAAAACATTTTAGTGTTTCTGGCTTGTTCTAGGTTTTTATTGCCTTATTTAATTTTTGTGTGTAGTTTTGCTACAAGCCATGTACAGGTGTAGATCACATCTCCATTAAGTGCTTTTAAATTTCTGTGTGAATGTTTGAGCACTCTCACAGAGCTTTGGTCTAAGTGTGTTAGTGCAGGAAAAAAAGAGATCTTTTATCGCCTAAAGATGAGGGAACACGCTTTTGTCTGGCCTGTGTGGGCAGCTTGATCAATAACTTGAAAATAAATCAGATGGAAGTTATTCATGTTTCAAAAGACAACATGAAAAGCTGTAGACGGCTGTAGAGGAGTGTTTGAATAAGGAAAGCAACACAGAGAGCTGAAGCCACAAAGAAAAACTGCATTGGTTGACGATGTGTTTTTTTTCTTTTTGTGTTTCAGTGAATGTTGAGTTCTTTCTTCCCTAGTGAAACTTTATGCGATACCAAGCCTAAAAACTTTCAGATTCTCACGACTCCTTTAAGCTTGGTCAGAAATCAATGATCTAGCATTAATGGAAATATCCATTTAGATGTATTTACTTTTTGAGCTTGAGGATCTGACAGAGTGCGACTTTTACATGATGTTGATCACAGTGTTCAGCATCAGTTTGAGGTGTTCAGTGCGGCAAAATCACAGTGAACTTTGAATACTTTGGGTTTATAGTGCTGTAGTGAGTCAGATATCAGTCTAAGTATGACTAGCTAAATACAGTGAAACTGCCTTTCATTGAAGATACAGAAATAGGTGGTCAACAGCCAGAACAGACCACCATCTAGTAAACCTGTGACCAAACAAGGGCTGACCCACCCAACAGGTCACTAAAGTGGGCTCCAATCAGCCGCAAGCAGATGAAGGCAGCAAAAAAAGACAGCAAAGCTTTTGTTTTAAAAACTCAGTTTTGTCTGTTTTTGTGTGGACAGTGAATGTTATAGGAAAGGCTGACATAATTGCACATCGCTGTTTACATGTGCTGCATAAGCAAGTGCTAAGACAGCAGGCTACCAGTTCATGTCTGCTCTGTACTGCTAGGTTTAATTGGATGTTTACAGGGAAGGGTTTTATTTAAACTGTGGATATTATTGTGCTTTGTCTTATTTGAAAGGCTTAGTAGTTAAACATTCAGTTTGAAAAAGTTTACTCCATGCACATTGAAGGCAAGTCACACAACTTATAAGAAAAGTTATGTCAGAGTGAGATAAACGTCCGTTTTCAGAAGTTTGAGCTCAAAACCAGGAATAAGGAAACTATTGAAGTAACAGTTTACTCTATAGATCGTTTAATACCATGGACTGAGTAACATCTACCTTGAGTAAAGCAAAATTTTCTAGAGCTCCCTCTGCTGACTGGCCACAGTATGGCTCATAAAGCCCACCCCCTCCTTTGTGTATTAGCTGCGACATGGGTGAAACTGGTACATAAAAAAAAACAAAAAAACATGGCAAATAAATAAACATGCTTTCTGACAAAGCAGTGAGTTCTTATCATGATGATTAATGGTCAAGTGTTCATTTTTCAGAGATTTTCAGTTTAAATCAGTAACTTGACGTTAAAAGAGGGAGTAGTGATTGACAGATTGATTGACAAATGCGGCTCCTGCAGAGTTCAGGATCATCAGAGTAGAAGAGAAACACAGAGAGACACTAGCACAAGAGTAAACCAACTGTCCATTAGGGCCCGACCAATATGGATATTTTGGGACCAATGCCAATACAGATTTTCAAAACTTTTTATGAAGTTATAAAAAAATATAAATATACTGTAGTCTACAGTATGCTGTAGATTTACTGTAGGCTACTGCTCTTCACGCCGACAGGAAGACCGGAAGACTGACTGATCAGAAAAGCGTTTTCAATTGTTAACTTGGCGTGACCGAGACCAGCACAGCGGGGAACACCGTGAAGTGGGTTGAACTGAAACTTGTTGACTTATTGTGTAGTTCACAAACTGGTTTATTTACTGCTGAGGCGGACCACTCTCCTCCGTGCGTCCCTGAGCTGCCTGCTTCAGAACCCTCACTCTGCTGTGCTGTGAGGTAGTTAGTGGATGAAGATTGTCACTTATCTACAGGATAAGTCACTAGTCGGAACTTTTCAAATGGCGGAACATTTTCATTTTATTTCTGAAAATATTGGCGAAAATCGGCAAGTTTTGGCCGATTAACCGGTCGGGCTCACCGATAAATCGGTCGGGCCCTACTGTCATAACCAGAGGTGTGCATCAGCTTGTATCGTGTCATGTTGTGTCGCATCATTTGGTTTTATATTTCTATGTTGAAAGCATTTGGTGGCGGAAGAAGCGTGACATTTTGGCTTCACCTCCCAGTTAGCTTCTGCACATGTTTTTGCTCCACCATCAGCAACCATCAGTGCTGTATTCTGACTCCATGGGAGGAGATGGTTGTGTGACACTCTCAGTACCAATCCTTAGTGATTCACTTCCACAGAACCTTGTATCAGATGGTAAAATTGTAGCTGGAAAACTTAACTTTGTACAGCCAGAACTTATAATTGTTAAGGATATTTCAACCACAAATTGCAGCACATCCCCGCTTTACTATTGTTGAACATTGTTTTTGCTGTGGTTCGAATCTTTGAAGAGACTGCAGGATGAAGGCAGAAGATTTCAAGTTTGCCAGAACAAGTTCATTGAAGTGAAGAAAAATTGCAACTTTCATTTTATTTTTTTCTGTAACAATTATAATAAAACTCGTATTCTCTGTTGGAGCCAGGAAAAAGTGTGTTGTCAGTTGAAATCCAAACTTTTCAAAGAATAATAAAAGGCAGTGCAACTATCACAGTTCGCTCATTTGAAGAAGCACATAACTCAAAATGCGTGGGGGTTTTGGCAGGAACAATCCTCTGAGGGTTTTTACATAACAAAACTTGAGTGCAGCTTCTCTGAAGACTAAAATGTGTTAATTGTATCACGCGTTGTTCAATCGTTTGGGTTAATTTCAGGATGCAATCTGGTGCTGCAGTTTTCCTAACCATTTATCATTAATATCTTTTTAACCCAAGAAACCAGAGGCAGTATTTTCCTATCAGAGAATTACACCTTCTCGTTTCAATTAAAAGTTCTCAGGAAAGCGCTGCCTATTAGAAATAATGGAGTTTTTATACTATTAGGCGGAATGAAAAAGCACCTGCAGCTCGTCATTCCTCACGACAGCGGCCCACTCTGTCTCAGAGACGCTCAGACAACAGGCTCATCTGAGATGTTTTGTCACAGCCCACATATGAATATTACCTGTTAGGCTAATGAAAGGCTGTACTGATGATCCAGCTCTACTGTGGTGACATGTTTTCTTCCTCTCAGTTCCACATCAGCAGCTCATCACTTCAGCTGCCGCACAAACCGTGAAGCGGTCCAGCTGAACACGGAGCCAAATGTTCAGCTGTGTGCCAACATCACAAAGTTGGTTTGGAGGGTTTCTTTTTTTCCTCTCTTGTGCAAAAGAAATCCATTAAAAATGTTATTAAGTCTGTTTAGATGTTTTTTTCCCACCAAATGATTGGGGAAATTGCAACATGAAACCAGTCTGAGAGGTAATACTTGGTAGCTTTCTCTTTGTGTCCGTAAAACCTCTCTAAACGACAGTGTTGGTTTCATGCTGATAGCTGAAGAGTACCGGTGCCAATCATTCTGTACTGACACATACGAGTCTTTGTGAAAAGCCACTGTGGCATACATTGCATATCATGACTTGGGCAAAAGGCGGTTATTATAGTGACAAAACTAAAGTTATGTTCAGTCTGACTGAGAGCCAAGATCATAGACAGTACTATGGACAACCTGGTTCCGCCTTCCGCCAGTATATGGATTTGAAACCAAAAAGCTCTTGGTATTTCCATGATTTTTCTCTATTTCCTGAAACCAACATTGCGCAGTAGCGTTGTACATGTTGCATTGACGCATTCGGCGGGAGAGTTGC
Source organism: Xyrichtys novacula (assembly GCA_962446985.1). Taxonomy (NCBI): domain Eukaryota; kingdom Metazoa; phylum Chordata; class Actinopteri; order Labriformes; family Labridae; genus Xyrichtys; species Xyrichtys novacula. The sequence goes on along the minus strand of OY660874.1, from coordinate 14,435,641 downwards.
TGAGAGTCGCTGTGATGACACTCGGCTTAAACGGCATATCCCCCGGGTGAGCTACGCAGTCTTTGTACGTCCATAGGCTGTATCAAGTGTCAATCATAGAAAACATGAACTCACCAATAACTTTTAAAAAATTAAGCTGTACAGAAAAAAAAGAGGACTTGAGCACAAACCAGTTTTATAGTAGCTACATGTCAGCATCGCAAGCAGGGGCAGGGGGTAAATTATATATTTTATGTAACAAATTTATAAAGTTTGTCCACAGCGCTATACGCTTTGCTGGAGGAGGCGGGATTTATGACCTATACTCACCAGTGTGCTGTTCTCAGGGTGGCTTCACCTAGCGAGGAGGCAGACGGCGTCCATTCTGTATGCAGTCTATGGCTAAGATGGACAACTTTTTGAAAAGCAGAAATTTGACAGATTTTGAAAGTCTCACTTTGTGGGACATGATCTATAGACTGTGCTGCAAAGGTACCAACCATCCTCCACTGGCAATTATTTCATATTCTTTTCAATTTTGTAATGATGAAGATTTCATGACAATTTCTCACCGATAGTTGGCCCAGTTTCAGGGCTACAGGGGGGTCAGTTAGCTTGTCACTCTGATAAATTACGCAATGAAGAAGCTTTTAAAAACTTTGTGGCCAAGTTGTGTTCTCCCTGTGTCTAGTCATGATGTCTTCAGAGGTCTGTTTGAACATGTTTCCTTGGTGAGGGGAGTTCATGCCATAACCCCCTCCTCCTCCTTTGGCGGTCCATGGTGAACAAGTGGAAAATGACAGGATCCTGTCTGGTGTTCACTGGCCTCTGATGTCTCTGTGCGGTCATCCTGAAGGAAACCAACATGGTGTTTGTCTTACTGTACAGGGACAGACACAGAGCGCACACAGAGCTGTTTCCTGTACGGGTCACTGCTCCTTCACATTCGATTGCACTCCTCACACTTTTTCTGCACTCCTCACTTTTTCTCTAGAGTTTTCTTTTTTTTTTTTTACTAATGATTTTCTGTTTCACAATGCCTCGCAGATGGATTAATTTTCCCTAATTTGTATTGTTTATCTGTATTCTTCTCCCCTCCTGTCTCTGTCCCCGTGTCCCTGCAGGATGCTTTTGAAGTGCTGGCAGACAGCTATGAGCTGAACGAGATGGAGGGTCCATGCCTGGCCTTCAGGAGAGCTGTTTCTGTCCTGAAGAGTCTGCCCTGGGCAGTGAAGAGTCTGGAGACTGCACAGGACCTGCCCTGCCTTGGGGAACACAGCAAAGCAGTGATGAAGGTTTGACCCGGGGTTCAGGTGTAGAGTTCACTGAGAGTCCAGCAGAAAGAAAATTCAAACTGTTGTCATAAATCATTTGTGGATGAGAAGAGCAACCACAAAAAAAAACAGAAACGAAAGCAGAAAGTTAATGCACAAAACTACTGAATTCTTTGTAGAGTCTGTGATCGCTCATTATTTTGTCCTCTGGATATGGGAGGGTTCTTACATTGAGCCTATCTATCCAAACAATCAATAAATAAAATTCGCTAGAATGGGTTGTTTTCCAAGCATGCAACATGTAGCTCTATTTAACCTTTTGTGAACTAATGTGGAGTTTGTAGCCTTCCTAAAACTGGCTGAATGATGCATTGGAAAAGAATTAGCAGTGTTGGCATGTGAATGATGGGAGTATTTTTTTTAAATGCTCAATAATAACTAAATAAAACTCAGAGAATTAGCAAAATCCCAAACAAACTGATCAGGTCTTAGCAGTTGATATGAGGCATTCAGTACATTTACATCTTGTTAAACAAATATTTTTAGCCCTAGTCAAACTTATATTAGACTGAAAAAAAACCACGTAAATATGTTTGTCTGACTGTAGTTAGGAAGCCAGGTAACAAAAAAACAAAAAAACCAAAACCTCAATAGATAAAGAAAGGACGTAGAAAAGACCAAAACATCCTATGGTACAAATGAATAACACAAAGCTGTAAAAGTGATGTTTTTGTTGTTCAGCATACATCCAGGTAGTCTCTTATCAATGCCTTTGAATGTTTTTTTTCATACATAACAAGTCAGAGGGGAGACAAGCTAATAGTTTGAAGCTGATAGTGTGGAGATGGAAAACATGCCTCTGTCAATTATTCGATTGTTGCCCAGTGCTCGGAAAGTGGGACAAGGACAGTAGCCATTCACTAAAGTGTGGCAGCTTGCTCAGTAGCCCTGTCCTTCAAAATATGACGACCAAAAACAAGAATTTACCTGTAAATTTCCCCTCATAAAGTTGTAATATCATTATCTTATTTATTTAACAGTATGAACCGATGGCTTTGTTGCATTGGACAGTGTCTGTGCTCTGATGGGCTCCTTCATGTAAACGCTGGTGTCATGAGAGAAATGTGTGCTGTATCAGTTTAAGTGGCCTTATTAACAGTAGCCTCTGTGATTTGTGTGCAATGTGTGTCTGTGAACTAGTCATAATGGTACGTATTGCCTTTTATAGCTGCGTAGGGATTCAGTCTTCAACACTGGAGCACCAAATAGAGACTGTGGAGCTGCCACAGAGCATCACTGCATATCAACTTATTTAAGGGGCATACAGTTAAACATGATAGATTAATTTTGGACTAAACTAACTCACTGTCGAAGTCAGTGTCTTTGCACATTGTTGGGTTTAAAACCTGCAACAAATGACCGAAAACACATAAAGAAGAGAAAGACAATGGTTTAGATTTCTTACTCGAGGAGAATGGGCAGAGATAATTTCAGTTACATTCTCAAAACCATTCTGAAGGTATCTCTGTCCAGTCTCTTTTTATTTAGGGTTGTCCCTGGTTACACAATGTTACTAAAGGATGGGGGAAAACTATGTGCAGCAACGTAAACACTCTCATAACACATAATAATGAACAACAGAAAATATGTGAGGGTCAGGGCAACATTGTCGACATTAAACAAGCTCCTTCTGATAGGAGCGGATCCTCCTCATTACTTCCCACGATTCACAGTGGAGGATACATCACACACATACCTGCTGATAGGAGAAACAAGGTCACAGAGAAGTCAAGAAACACTCATGACAACATCTGTCCTAAATATGATAATGTTGGACTGATGTGCTAAAAAATGGAATATCCAGTGATTTGACTCAAAAATAATTTCACAAAATGCTCATTGTTGTCATGTAAAGTTTAAGCGGCTGCCTGCTGTTCTGATCTTCTTCTCTAAAATAACACTCTTTCTAGACTAATACAACAACTTTTCTTGAAGTTTCACTGATGATTTTTTTTGTAAATGAAGGTTTATTCTTGTTAATCTACAGCTTTATTCTTGTAAACTGATGGTTTTACTCTAGAAACGTTGTACTTGATTCGTATAAATGTACATTTTTTTAATCCTTAAAATCTTTTACTTGTGGCCCTAAAGATGCTTTTTCGCAGGCACTGAAGCGTAGCAGTCTACTATAGTATAGTTTACTCCAGTATAAGTGTGTGTAATGGATGACAGAAGTGGTATCATTTTGTGACATTTCTATCCGAGAGGTTCCTTCACTATCTCAGTTTTTTGGATGCCGCTGTTGTCCATGAGGGAGCACATACGAACTTTTCCTCTCTATGTGAGGAGATCTTTTCTTACTTTTCAGCGGTTCACCGCTTCATTTCTGTACAGATTGTTTTACTTTGCTGTCAAGAAGAATGTATCTGAATTTTTTTCCCCTTTAACAATACCAATCTGCACAGATATGCTCTGTGGAGCTGACACCAAAGTGCTGTTTCTTCTTGCAGATCATATTTGCTGTGAGTTTTTCAAAGGTTAAAAAAATTCAATGTTGAGTTCAATCTTTCAGAAAGATATCAAAAATAGTTTTCTGGTTCTCGACTGACACACTAACAATACTTGCCTCACACACAGGAACACACACACACACACACACACACACTGACAGGCATTGCACACATTTATCTCGTCTCCGTGAAAACAAGTCTCATTGGGTCACTTGACAATCATCCTCTCACCTACAGTGGAGCTCAGAGCAGAAATCACGGCGGGTTGTCAGGGAAAGTGTCGGGAAATGTTTGCCTGGAGAGAACGCTGAGTCCCTGCAGGGGAATAAGGTGCGCTCTGCGGTCCAACTCTGACATGTTTAACCTCACATACACTCTGCACGTCTCAGAGCAGGTTTGAGAATCTGTCATATCTGCCAGCACAGAGGCAGATTCATTAAACAAAAACACATAAATGTCCCCGGAGACAGAATTAGACTGGCTCTGAATGACCTCCCCCCTGTTGTTGTTCTAACATGATTCAGACGTACGCCTGGAGGTGACATTTTTTTCTGCTTGCTTGTCTTTTTAAAAACAGATCTCGGCTCAAAACAACAAAATGACATGACACAAAAACAAAGTGAAACCAAACAGGGTAAAAACAAAATGCCTGATGTGCCTGTGAACATCGGAGTGACACTCAGTCAGCGGCGACTGAAGCGATCGCTGCTGACTGAACATCCAAAGTGGGGAAAAGAGAGAAACCTTCTGACATGAGAGTCTGCGAGCGCTGAGGCAGAGTCGGGATGAATAGTCAGTATGTGCTTTCTGTGTGTGCGCATATGTGTTCATGGGAGAAGTGTGTCTTCCCCGGAGCAGTGAGTGTGTTGAAGCATTATCCGTGTGTTTGAGGTTGGTCTTGGCTGGAGGCTTGAAATGCAGAGGTGGATTGGTGGATGCATCGTTGAGCAGTGAAGCTGTTTTTAACTGTACTCACAGTGTTGAGCTGAGGTTCGCTGGCTCATTGACACTGCAGTTCATCCCTTCATGCGTTAAGAAGAGGGGGAATTCCTCTGTTCCTAAAAAAGGCCTAAATGGCTTTAACCAGAGCTTTGCACGTTGCAAAACTGTTTTTTAATTATTATTATTTTAATGGATAAGGACTCTTTAAATCAGCAAAAAGCACATGCATGACTCCTTTCCTAAGCCAACAAAGTACATTGTCAAGAACAGTCATTTTTCCGTTCTTCCAGGGTTAATTTTATATATGTGCTATTTTCGTCAGCACATCTATGATGCATACCCAAGTGTGAACATGCACAGTAAACATGCAGCTCCTTTCAAAGGTGACATAACCAGTGCTCCTGCTGTGACAAGTGCACATGATGGCATTAGTCAACTGTATGACACATAATTAAATGCTCTTTGAATAGTTTGATCACGTGGAGTCCCTCAACATGACAATGTCAGGATTGAATGTGAAAACACGAGCGTTGAACCTGACAAAACACTGAGACCGGTGACTTACAGAGCATACATGGAGTGTAGCCTACATTATCGAACTTTATTTATAAAGTGCTTTTCACACAAAAGGATGTAACACAGCGTGCTTTACAGTCCGTAAAAAATAAATAAATAATAAAAAAAAGAACTTTAAGGACTTGGGTCCAGCTGTTTTAGGGGGCAGGCAGAATGAGTGAATCACAGCAGTTGGCACAGTATTATTTATATCATTATGATCATGATGAGCCATAATTTCCATTAAAGTTGAAACCTGATAACTTGCCCAACTCTACTGTACCACAATTGCAGTCTCAGGCTGCTATTTCACAGCCACCAGGATTTTTTAGGTAATTTTGTGCATGTTATTCAGAACATAAGTTATATCAGCAATTAATTCAACCACCTTAAATGACAAAAACGATAACTGACTGTTGATCAAAAAAGTGTGGCTCATTTAAAGGTTGATTTGTGATTACCAACCCGTCCAATATGTGCAGGTAGGGCAATATGGGAAAAAGTTTATCACGATATATTTTTTTCATATCAGTTGATATTAATATAAAACCAGATATAAAAAATGAAATTTAACAGTGCTTATTGGTGGCAATGTCTTTTGCAATACAACAAGCTACTGTATCTGTGAGGTCTTTGTGTCTCTTCGACGTTTTGTTGTTAGGCGTTGTGCTAGAGAAAACAAACTGAATGCTCGGCTGTTTTGGCTGCACAGGCACCATGGGCTCCTTGCTCCGCTCGGGGTTTGTAACCTTTTGCATTGTGCGTGCTCTGCCGAGTGGCACTGCTTTAGGTGGTGAAAAAGATTTGAGGTATTCCCTGTCTTTGCGAGAACATGTACTCACACCACTGACATTTTCATGCTAATGCTGTCGACGATGTCGTCATCTGTTGAGCCTTCATTTGCATTTCTGCCTTTTTTCCTCACCAACAGTGCTGTAGGCTTCACATGTTAAAGTGCTATGGTTGTGTGTAGCTGCAGTCTGCTACTACGCAGTTGTTTGCTACTTGGTTCTAATTCAGCACATGATTGGTTCAGCATAAAGCGGACCCAGAGCAACTCCCCTTTTTACTGGCTATTCGTACGGTCTACCAAAACATGGTAAATTGCCAGTTATTGGGAAGCACATTGACCATGTTTTATATTGATGTTGAGGGAAATTCATTTTAGATATGTATCGTTATCATTTTATTGCCCAGCCCCATATGCCAGTCTTCGAGTTTTGTTGTAATGTTTTATTATTTTGCTTATGTGCTGAGGTGTTTTTTCCTAATCCCACGCTGTGCCCCCCTACAGGAGCCTACTTTGGAGTTGCCACTCTTGTGGTGACCCAAGCTTTCCCGTTTGTGTCTATTTTTTTATGTTTCTTGGATGGGTTGAACTGACATGGGAATTTCCCCTTGTGGGACTAATAAAGGAAAATCTTATCTCATCTTAACAAGCAGTCTGCACCTAAATACAGTACAGTTCCAGGTCTAAAAGATTTAGTGTAGTGAGTGTTTTTAGCTGACAATAAATGTCCCGTGTTTGTTAATCCAGCAGAATACTCCTTTAAAATGAACCCTGGTGCTCAATGGAGAACACAAATCTACCGGCAGGCTTTTGTCAACTTTGATAACCTGAAGTTTACTAATAGAAGAGAGCTGATAGTAACCTGATAACTGCCGTCGCAGTATACGCCTTCACAAGACAATTAAAATGAGACCATCAAATGAACGAAGCTCTGATCGCAGCAGACAATTAAAAGACGAACAAAGTTGTTTCTGGGAAAACAATAGAAGCCGGGGAAAACATTACCTTGTGCTTTTTATGAATGCTATAAAACCATTATTAATCCCAGGTTTCACAACAACAAAGTCGTTACTTCTGGAAAAGAAATGGAAATGAGGAGGCGAGGAACACCTGCTAAAAGTTGAAACGGTTTTACTAAAGTGAAGTTATTTGAGGACATTTGTTCACTGCTGCTGGAGGAGAAGCCACACAAAACATGTCGACTCTGACTCCAGCACAGTTTCTCTTAATAATGTTGTCTACTGTCGTGTTTTGCAGGAGATACTTCAATATGGCCATTCATTTGAAGTCGAGAAAACACTCTCTGATGAAAGATATCAAACACTGAAGGTCAGTCGTTGGAAAATAAATCCATCCTTTGTTTGCTTTTTCCATCTGAAGGCTTTGAAATTGCTGTGAAAGGGATTTGCATGTGCTATCTCTGGCTCTGAATGCTAACCCCGTCTGAGGGGAGCCTGTCATTTCAGAGCATGTCTTCTTGATTATATGCTTACTTCCTTTCCTGCCAGCTGTTCACAAGTGTGTTTGGGGTTGGACCTAAGACGGCTGACAAGTGGTACCGCAGAGGGCTGCGCTCTTTCAGCGAAGTCCTGACAGACAGCAGCATCCAGCTCAACCGGATGCAACAAAGTGGTGCGTCAACATCTCCACAAATTATACACTGAACACTCGAACGAAAAGTCTGCTTCCAAGACACTCAAAAGCCATAATGGTTACTTTTCACCGAGGGGGGCTGCATGTGGTTTGACTGAGACTTATTTCGGTCCCATAAGAGGCTCCTTTTGTGCCGCTGAAGCAGTAATGTGTTCGTCTAAAGTGAGACCAGCAGGGAGTTTACAGTGAAAACACAATGGGTAGATTCAGCAGGGAGACTTTTAATCAAAATCAATGAATCATAGCTGTGAAGGAATACACTTGCTGTAGAAATCCCATGAGCTCTTCTCAGTCAGTGGGCCGTGGAGGCACAGAGGACCAGAATCACAGAAGCTGCGGTTGTTTCACTTTCTCTTGAAATTTGCAAAATAACTTTATTTGTTTGTCCTTTTTTGCAGGGAAAGATGATCCTTAAATAGGTTTATACTTCAGTTCCTTAACAACAAATTAATTTTGGATGAAGGTTTACAGAGCAAATAGAGCAGACTTCAGGTCAGGCTTCTTTAGAAGTGAGATGACCTCGCTCACACTCCTAATTTGCTCCTCGTGTGTTTAGACGCTGCTGTGTGGATAGCAAAATTAGTTGCCAAAGTAACCAAGGTCTGTCTCACAGAAATCTGTCCGTCAGAAATAGTGTCTCCAGGTTGAGACAGAGCTAGAGCAGAGTTTATTGCTGAGTCTATCATCGCCTCTAGTTGATAATAGATGAATTGTGTGTCCTTGGTTTAGCCATGTATGGTTTAGTGACTTTAAAAGGACAAAGATCACGGCAGGAGGATGGTCTGGCTGAACTGGCTCGATGTTACACTACACTCCCCTGCTTTGTCTTGTTAATGTCGTTTCTCCTTAATCTAATTCGACATCGACCTTTTCACCCAAAGCCATCAGAGCCTCCTGAGTCTACTGTGTCTGAGAGTCAAGCTGTTTGTAAATTCTATTACGATGGATCTGCATCAACGTTTCCTGCCCATTTCCCAACTCTAGACATGTATGTGTCCCAGACAGAAGGCATGTTGGCCCGTCATACACTCAGTGTCAATTTTAACAACATTGTGATGGGTGAAAATTGTGTCAGTGGCCCTTTTTTGATGGCAAAGTGAAGATGATGAAGAGCTAAATATACACCACTGATGATAAAAACAAAGTCTAATAGGTTTTTCCCTCCTACAAAATGATGATGGGGCAAATATGTTTAAGGTTGGATCATCTGACATTCAAAATTTATGATTTTTTTCTCCCACTGTCAAAATACAAGCAATGTATTCCTGTTACTTGGTCTGTGCTGGTCTGTGCTGGGTTTTTGACCAATCATCAGTCTTAATATGGAGCCAAATCACAACAATTTACAGCAGGTCTAGCCCGTAGTCTCTCAATTTACACAAAAACAAACATTAGTATAAGATTGAATCTCATCCAGTAACATTAGACCCAGTTTGTTCCCATCTTAATCCATGTAAGGGAAACAATTTGCAGCATATTGTTAGCAACAGTTAGCTCCTTTGGGGATTAATAAAGTTCTTCTTATTCTTATTTTAACAGGAAATGACATCATTACCATTTGTGCCACCTCTTCTTGTAAGTAGGTTCATGTCAGAACCTTGGTGTAATAATCAGTGGGTACTGTTGTGCAATACATAACTACTCTTGATTAACTAATATCATTTGAAATTAAATAAACAAATCAAATTTCTAATTTTTAAATATATATATTTTCTCTTCACCTGGAGTAAGGATCATTTGTCTACACTGCCACTCTTATTCATTCACATTGCACTTTCCCCTTCATAGCAAATCAGCAGGGAAGGTGCAGCAAAGCTTTGCATTAGTGGGAGAGTCTGAACTCAATTATTTAACTCAAGTACTAAATAAATCAAAGTGTTAGGAGAGTTAAATGTTGCAGATTTTAACACTTTATTACAACAGCATGTAATGTCGTTCACATGTTGTCGTGTTGCCATAGTTAATATCTTTCAGTTGTGCAGGAGCACTTAGTGAATGCAGGACTAAAACTTAAGGGCTTTTATCCCCTAAGTGAGAAGGTGCAGTCAGCTGATTATATTTTCCGACATGCTGGAAATTCATCCCACTGGTCAGAAACAGTAGCACAGGCTTTGATAAGCTTGTATTACATAACAAACAATGTTCAATATGACTGAAAATCAGCTGTGCAACTCAAGACTACGGTCAGAATCAACCTTAGAGAGCAGGTGTGTGTGCCTGTCTTTTGGTCAAGTATGACAGTCCTGACTCATGTCTGATTTTGTCGTGTTTGTTTGTGGGCGCAAACTAGAAACCGATGATTGTGCAGCCAGTATGATTTTTGTTTCATCTTTGAGGCAGGTCGAATGAGCTGTTCCAGGAAGTACACCCTCTGTTCGACTGATCTTTGAAGGTGTCTGGGTTGGAGGTTCACTTTGTGACCTTTGAGATTATGGATTCTTGACACCTGAGGGTCTCCACTTCAGAGCCTCAGAGCTGAGGTCCAAAAGTTTGCTTCTGATCTTTTTCAGCTTTTGATCTGTGGCTGTTGGGGTGAAGTGAGTGTAATAACTGTCCAGGGGGGGTGTCAGAATAAAAGCCTTTGGGACGTTATATCAGGAGGGTTTATCATGTTGTGAACATGAAAGATTGTGTGGCAGTCCGGAGATGAGTCAGGAACAGAAAAGGTCACCATGTTGACTCAGTTGTGAGATTTTATGATAGTTCTCAGAGTTTGATGAGCAAAGTTTCCTTTCAAAGAGCCGTTCAAAAGACTGGCTTGTTATATTTATTTATTTTTTAGAAATCAACCCTATTTTTTTATCATGGAAACAATCACTAGTAGCAGTTTTAAGATACAATATGGATCAGAATAATTCAAACTTGCACAAAAAACACTGTCAGTGATGGTCTCATTTTCTTTTGTACATCACAGAGATCCATTCAGTCTGTTTTACAACCATTATAAAACTCCCTACATGAGCTTTAAGAAGTCATGTCATTTTATGGCTTTTAATTGTTTTTTTTTTCTCATAGTTTTTAGACTACTTTGTTTAATGAAACTCTTCTGTGATAAATCAATATTCCATTTAAACCCACAGACATCCATAAATCCACTTTGATCTATTACAACAGCTTGTTACCATTTGCTTTAAGCATAATTGACAGACTGATGGTCTACATAATGGGATACACAAGGCAACTCAGTCCCTACAAGTTCCTATTATTATGGTTGATAAAACTTTTGGTGTAGCTACTGTAAAATAACTCCAATGCAAACAAGCTTACTACTCTGAAAACAAGTAGTATTTAATAAGGGTAGGCCATTTATCAGTGACAAATCAGTTATATAAAAGTATGTTACTTTGGCTCTGCTGCCATTGTGTGTTCCTCTCTTGGTCTGTTTTCTTGCACCAGTTTGTTTTGCCTAATGTCCTGCCTACAACACCCTCTGATAAGCAAAACATCACCTGACAATGTGTACAGTAAATGTACCTGCTTTACTGTTTATTCTTGAATATGAATATGGATTTGAGGTCGGAGCTTGTTATTGACCAAATTTTAATTCTAGACAATCTCACTAGCTGTGTTAACATGGTCACAAATAATCAGAATAAATGCCCAATCGGGATAAAAATTTGTCATGTAAACATGTCGATCGGAAGATTCGATTTCAATTCGGCTCGATCGGAAAGAAATTATATTCTGATCGAGAGGGGTGGTTTATGCCGATTGCTATTCCAAAACACGTCCATGTAAACACTTATTCCGATTGTGACTCTCTTACCTGACTTGATCTTCACTCTTCGGCCTTTGGCTTATTTATTGAGGCCGGTACATGAGGTTTTATTATTAACACTCTGGCGTAAAACACAACCGCAGGAGCCGTGTCTGCTCCTCTGGTAACATAACAAGTTGTACATACAGCGTAATGATCTGCATGCGCAGTGCAACCTTTGACAGAACAGTAAAATTAGTACGCAAGGGCGCCATCTAGTGACAACAGGAGAAAACTCCTGAACTGGATGGAGTGAGCCACTACCGCGTTTGTTGACAGCACAGTTGTTAGTACAACTCTTCTTCTGCGGTTGTTTTAGTAAAATCAGACAACTCTGCGCATGTCCAAATGCTTCTAATCTGAATAAAGCTTGGTGCATGTATACGCACGTCATAATCGGATTATTTGATTTTGCATCCATATAAACAGTGGATTCAGATTATCCGATCCCACAAATTTTTGATCGGATCAAAAATTTTTGCACATGTAAATGTGGCTACTGTCATTTACACCTAAAAACCACATATCAGTGATCAGCCCCATGAACTGCTAAAAGTCAGTACTGGTATGGCCTTGAAAACACAATATTGGTCGTAGAGGGAAAAGTTTGTTGCGTATTCACAGTGGTACTTTCTCTGAGGTGACGCAATTCTCTTATCTGAGAGAAATAGCTGAGTGAACAAGAATAGAGCTGCAAACCGTGGGAGCATCCAAACATGCAGATACCATCAGCCCCAGTAGTTGTCAGAGATCGAAATCCCACCAAGCATTTAATGTACTCGGCTAAATGTCTCAAAGGAAAACACTGATACGCCATGATTCATTTGTCTGCATCATTTCTCTGCCTCTTCTGCTGCCGCTCAGAACATGGCTCTGCATGAGCTGGTAATTCAAAACATGATATTACTCTGCTCACTGGTTCCCATTCAGTGAGGAGCTCTGATAATGTATTATGCTGACAGACATCTTCATCAAACTGGTCATAATCTATCACTTAGAACAGTGCAGCCTCGGCACCGTGCTGAGAAGTAATGTGAGTTTTTGACATGGAAAATGTGTTTTAACCCTGATCTCCTCTCTATGCTGTAGATCTGAAAACAACAACAACACAGAAATTAATGAACTTGTGTTAGAGACCAAATCATAAATAAAAATGCTGCAATCAATCTTCAGTGTAGCTTTGTCTGTTTACATGGATGAAGTCTTATTTGCTGTACAGGAAAAGAAAAAGGAAAAAATACAAATGTAGTTGCATGAAATCAACGGGGTAACTATCAATCATAATTGAGCTCAGTATCTACAGTGTTTGTAATCCTCCTATATGTGCTCTGCTGGAGTGCACTGCTCGTCCCCTCCAGCAGAGCAAATCACATGTTACCTTAGTTTTAATTCAGCCTGACACTCCACTTCCCCAGAGCTAATGTCTTTGATTGATGGCTGGCCTGCAGACGAATAACCACGTGCCCTTTTCCCTGCAGGTTTCCTGCATTATGGAGACATCTCCAGGGCTGTCAGTAAAGCAGAGGCTCGAGCCCTGAGGAGCATTATTGACGAAGCTGTTCATGTGATCACACCGGACGCTGTGCTGGCACTGACAGGTGGCTTTCGCAGGTACAAGATTTGTTTCCACCTTTTAGCGCTGATATGGGTGTTAAAATGGAGACAATCCCTGCCCTGCATTTATCTTCTTTTTACCCATAGCTGTCAAACTTTTTCTGGTCATGCTCAGGGAAAATGGAGCAGAGCTGGGCAATATGTTCAAAATAAAAATGGTACAATCTTTCAATTATCGAATTTCTTTCTGTAACAATATAATATTTATTAGAGTGTCTTGTTTTTCGAGTTTCCTGACAGTGACGAAGGCTTGAAGTTAGCTGCACCACTGGTTTAACTTTAGAATAGAGTTAGTTAACTTGAGCTGTAGATGACCTTCATACAATGTAGTGCAGTCTATCAAAGTTTAGATAATGAAAACCCCAAAAATCAGAATAAAGCAGTTAAGTATTAAGTTTTAGAGCTTTCTGTCACTCTGTGGTGTACACAAACATCAGGAGAGGCTGCGAACTGATCTTGTTCAGCTTTTTATGAACGTTTGTGTTTGAAAGGGATTTTACTGGATGTTGAATTGTAAGCTTCTCTTCCATTGGAGTTAATCTTTTGATTAAAACCAGTAAAAACAGCTTATATTAAAATGTTATCATTTCTTAAACTCTTTTTTAAGGGTTTGAGTGATGAGCCGTGCTCGATATGGCACATGAATTTTGTTTTTGTTTTTCAGTTCCTGACCGCAACATAAAACTTAGAGAATTAAATCTTAGTGAGAACCTTTTCAGTTCATGTAAGTTTTGCTTCATTGGTCAGGTTGGCTGAGCTGAAGTCACATTATTATATTTTTCCTGCAGTATGTTAAACAAAGATGTGAGCGCAATATTGTGGCAGAGTGATTGAAATTTTCACTTATCATCATTAGAAAAGACAACATGTCTTGTAAAGCATATCCAACATAACTCATCAAAGTGTGAATCAGTATCAGAATACTTTATCTATCCTGGGGGGATTTAGTTGGCAGCAGAAGCAAACCTTGCAATACTCAGGTACTTATGAGAGAATTATACCCATAGATATTTCATAGATATTCCCTGTTAGATACAGGTGCTGTCCTTCACCCATTGTTCCTAAATGGAAACACTGTTTTGCAGAAATCTGTGGCAGCGAGGTCATGTTATGAGTTTAGGTTTTCAGAATGTATTGTGCATGTTGATATTAAGTTAAATTTCAGTGTCTTATTGTCATTTTTCATTATCTATATGCATAGTTTGGTTTGTAATTCTTTGCTCTGATCAGTTGCCATAAGAAAAAGTAGCGTTTATTTTTATAATAGAGAGGTAAATGAGAAATCTGAATCATAGCTGACAGTTTTCTTTTGAAATTCCAAATAAACCAACCACAAGGACTAGCTTAACTTTGTTCTTTGGAAATGTGGAGAGTACTGAGTGTGAAAAGACATGCAGCAAAGCATCGTGGGAGTCAAATTGGCGACCACTGCGATGGGAGTAAAACTGAAACAAACCTTAACCTTTACTTAACATCATCTGTGCTTGTTCAAGAAGTTAGCTTGTGGGTAAGGATCTCTCCAGTATTTATTCTTTGTAGGATCCTCATTGTTCACGGAGGTGGTACTTCTCCTGAAAACAAATGAACCAGCTGATTAAGACCACTTATTGACATAGATGTGTAAAACCTAGATTCTTATTGGTCATTACATAGCAACAGTCTATCAGTCTGCCATCATTAGCAGACTGTTGTCATGATAACAGACTGCTACCATGGATGCAGCTCTAATTACAGACTCTGGAAGACGAACGGTCGTCATATCAGGGTGTAGACAGAAGTTATATTTAACTGATATTTGTTTATGGAGGGAAAACCAGAAGATGAGACAAAAACAGCAAAGACACCAAGCTGAGATATATTCAAACTAAAAGATAGCTATGTTTCTACAATAGCACAAAATGAGCAAACCAGTAATATACATGTTTTTCTGGTGCACTAAATGCACCAGTTGGATGAGAGTTTTTATTCATGGAGGTTGTACAGTAAAAACTTGACAAAAGGACGATCATACTTGTGCATCACATGAGCTTCTTGTCCTGCAAGACCATCTCTGCTCCGTCCATGAGGAGAATGAAGAAGGAAGTCTTTAAATCTGACTGCGAGATATTGCTTAATGTTGCCATTTCTGCACACTGTACCTTTAACCCTTATGAATAATGTGACAGACTGAAGTGAGTTTATGGTGGACCTGTTGATGGTTGAAAACATTCTCGAGTGTTTATTATAAAAACTCTATAGAGTGCACAGGTCAGTGTTGACATACTACAGTTTTCATATAGTCGTAAGATGCTGAAATGCCTTACATCGTCAATCTCGGTGTTCACGCTGAGCGCTCCTTTGAAGCTCCCCGCTGAGTGTAACTTTTTGCTCACATCTGGGCCCCCCTCTGTCACCACCTATTTGTGCTGCTCTTTTTTATGTGTGCTGCTTTGTGCCTGAGTAAGCGTGGAGCACTCTGCTCTCTGCTGTAGTAAAAATCCAGCCATAACCAGTGGTGTGTGCGGTAAATAATTCAAAAGCAGTCTGGCAGTGAGGACAGGCGCTTGCTTCTCTACAGGGGTGACAGAGCCGCTCCAGCTCAGCCGATGTTCTTTAATAGTGCCTGGGCTACAAAACATCACATGTTGCAAGTAAAGGTCTTTTTTTTTTCCTTCAGAAATCCTGATGAAAGTTTATCTGTTCTTCGTGTTCTAACATATTCCACTTTTCCAAAGTTTAGCAAAAGCTTTAAAGACCAACTTTTCAAGTGATGTGAAAACTTTAAAAGGAAAACAACCTCAGCGGCAAGTACTGATCAGTGGCAATTTAGAGAAAGCTGAAAGAGGACAGGATAAGATAAAGCTGGGTTTCTTTAGAGGTTAATTTACCCGAGGTAGTGAGGCTACATAGCTGCATTCACTTTATCCTTACATGGCTTTACATAACAGTGTAATTATCAACACATAATGGAAAAAAAAAAGAAAAAAGTATGAATTTCTTTTTCATTAATCAAAAAGCAGAGGTTGTTTTTTAATATTATTAAGACTTAAGAAAGACACAATGAGGCAGATTTATTTGATTTTTACTTCAGTAATGTTTTGAAGTTGGGACAAAAGAAGGTTTAACATAATACCTTCTTGAAGTCCATCAGTCATATTTGAGTACAGAATTTATAAAGAGCCATCAATACTCTGACAACAGCTCTTTGATGGATGGAGTTAGAAAAAAGAAAAGGGAGTTACACTGATTATCGAATGTAACAGAAGCACAGGAGGAAAGGAGTCACTTCAGGACAAATTCAATTCAAAGACTTATGATGAACAGACTCATTTTGAAGTTGCACTTTAAACTCGTCAAACTTTACCGGAGTGTTAATCTTCATCTCCATTTTGGTTTTCATCTTTTCCTGCTGTTGACATTTCCATCTTTTAAAATAAATTGTCCTCAAACAGCTCACTTAAACATCAAAATGTATTTCGGTAAACGCTTGGTGTAGTTTGAGTCAGCTTCTGAATGCCCAGAATACCAAGAGTGATTGCACTTAAAGATGTTTAAATGTACTGAAATTTACTTTAAAAAACAGCTGCAAGTTTTTAGATTTGCATCTATCATTACTTTCCCTTATATGTGCACAGACACAACAAAGAGTTTGTCTGAGGTGCTCTTTAAATTGGGATTCACAAAGTCATTGAAGCAAAAAGAGAAAAAACTCCAATGCACTATCTTAATAAAATTAAGATACCTTTATTTTAATAGCATGGTCATGTAGACCTTAAAAGCAAACTTCAACCAATTTGGCATCAAGCCTTTATTAGGAAGTAAAGAAAACGATACTTCCTGATAAAGGCTTGATTCAGAGATGCGTCAAAGTTTGCTTTTAAGGTCTACATGACCATACCATTAAAATAACGGCATTTTAATATCATTAAGACAGTGCCTTGGAGTTTTCTCTTTTTGCTTAAGGTGGAAGGTTGTTAGTACACCCCTGCTCTGTATAATAAATAAGAATTAGATTAGAGGTATGTGTCAATAGTATACTTTGAGTCACAGGATTCCAGCCAGCACGACCCCCTTTGTTAAAAAAGCTACTTTAGAAGTGGGACAGCTGCAGGGCCACCAACTACAGACAGTGTCAGGTCTACCATGTCCATCCATCCATTTTCTACCCCTTATTCCTGTTCAGGGTCGCGAGGGGCTGGAGCCTACCCCAGCATCATTGGGCGAAGGCAGGGGACACCCTGGACGAGTCGCCAATTCATTGCAGGACTGACATACAGAGATGAACAGCCATCCACGTTCACATTCACACTTATGGGCAATTTGAATGTGGCCAATTAACCTAACCCCACTTCTGCATGTATTTGGGATGTGGGAGGAAACCAGAGTACCTTGAGTAAACCCACGCAGACACAGAGAGAACATGCAAACTCCACACAGAAACGCCCTAATCCGGATTCAAACCCAGGACCTTCTTGCTGTGCTAACCACTACACCACTGTGCTGCCCAGGTCTACCATGTAATTTAGCTCATTTAAACTCCAACTAAAGCACCATTCCTGATGTAAGATTTGTCATATTCTACTTTTAAGCTGAAACTTTCCTTTAAAGCTGCAGTGAGGAGTTTTTAGATGGTTGTGAAATGGACGGAAATTACTGTTTTTGACCACAAAGTACAACCCAGACTATTTACAAGAAAAGTAACAACCTTTACATAGTCTTTTTTTAATGTTAGAAAAAATAATGTATATTCTCTGTGATAAATTTCGGGATTTATGACCTATCCTGCAGCCCATCACCAGAGGGTGCTGTTCTCAGGGTGGCTTTACCCAGTGAGGAAGCAGACGGCGTCCATTTTATATACAGTCTATGGTCAAAACTTACTTAATTTACATATCGAATTTCCCCTTGAGGATAAAAAAAGCTCTTCTTGTCTTATCTTACTGTCCATTTGTATGCTGTAATGCCTATCACAGAAATAAACTAAGATTAGCAGTCAGGAATGAAGTGTTAGGAAACTGAACGAGCAGCAGCTTTTGACACGTATCAAGTGAAAACAGGCTGAAGTCCTCCATTACTTCATGGTTCTGTCTTTCACATGTTTTTTTTTTCACAGGAGATTGAAGTGTTTTTGCACTGTAACATTGTCAATAGACTTGCCATTAGTGTTTGTGGCACAGCTTGGAGTTAAGCAAACTTACTCAGTGTGGTTTGCCAACATTAGCAGCTGCTGGTCTTTGAGGACTATTTTAGGCTGTGGCAGCAAAACCTCTGAGTGTGCTGTAGTTGTTTTTCACAGCCCATGAATTTAACTCCTCATTTATAAGAGTCAGACTGTTTTATTTTTATGAAGTTTCATCATCTCGTCTCAGAGCTCAAAACTTTCCCAGGATGGTACATGAATAAAATCCAATCTTCAGGAGGATAAATGGCAGCTGAAATGATATCTGATTATGTAAATAACTGGTCCTCCAGGGGGGAATGTGGTAAAGGAGATGAGCAAAGTGATTAGAGCATCATGGGTAGTTAACATCAAGAATGAAGGGGGGAAGAGTGCAGGATTTATGGGCGCGGGGTCTGCTGCAGAGTATGAAGGGGGCCTGTGAGAGAGCTTTATGGCTGCAGAAGCTCAGAGTTCGCTTCAGCTCAGATTTGATGCAGGCTCAGGGAATATTACCAGAGACCTAATCGGAATCATGCGGAGCTTTAATTGAAAAAGGATTGACTTGTACCGCATCAGTCTGTAAGCAAGTCATCTGCTTTTATCTTGTTTAAATAGCAGATTCTTCAGACATGGTTTCAACACAGCAGGAGGTTTTATAATGCCTAACAGTCCATATGCTCTCTGAGGTGCCTGCAGCAGCACTAATAACCCACTAATTCTCCTCCCTGTGACAGATTTAAAACTCTCCCCTCTTAAGTCCTGTCACAGCTCGATTTAATTACCTACGATTTCCAGCCTGATGTAGAGTCCTTTATTAACTCCGATGTTTCCAGCCGATGGCCCTTGTCAGGAGCGTGGATACACATAAACCACTATGTACATATCTCCACTCAAACAGACGTGTCAAATGCTTCATACACAAACAAACAACAAGCCCCCGGAAAGTTTCAGATAAATGAGCGTCCTGCTGTAGCAAGCTCAAGCTGTCATCTCCTTCAGAAGAAACCAGTGTGGCGAGGATTTGTTGATGCCGCCGACATTAGCCTTATTGAAAGGACAGCTGTGGAAGGCGGGTGTTTGCTGGTTTCAAGTCTTGAAGCAGTTTTGTTTTTTGGTGGAGGATTAAAAATAGATTAAGGGTGAAAATACACATTCTACCACCACTGTGTGTGAAAGGCACATGCTGTGTCAGACGAGGGCTGTACTTATGTCAGCTTGAAGTTCTCGTGGTGGTCCTTTTTTTCTCTTTTGTCTTGAATTCAGGTCAAAGTAACACTTTCTCTCAGATTCGGTGAAAGGCTTCGATTCAAGTCTGCAAATTTACACAATGACTTTAAACTTTCATATTAACTCTCCCACAGGGAGAGGTTTTAATGGGAAGCTTAAAGATAAAATAATGTTATCAGTCAAATTTAAGTCCCATAAAGATTTAATGTTAAATTGACAATCAATCCAGGTTCTGATCCTGTTTTTGGATCACAATGGATCAGCTCGATGGCAAGCAGCTGCTTCTGCTTCCTCTTCTTCTTCGTCTGTCCCCCTGTTTATGACCATAGACTGTATATAGAATGGACGCCATCTGCCTCCTCGCTGGTTGAAGCCACCCTGAGAACAGCACCCTCTGGTGACAGGCTGCAGTGTATGTCATAAATCCTGCCTCCTCCAGCCACCCCGAAGGGGCTGCAGAAAAACTTTAGAAATTTATTTAGAGGATTTTTTACTGATCAGTAACTAGAAATGTCAGGTGACCCTCATGTGGATACCATGCAACCTAGCATGTAGATGCCCGCGGTTTGGGTTAAAACGTTGACCAACATCAAGCTGCTTTATCATATAAAGTCCTGGTACTGTTTTAGATGATTGATATTATTGCTTATGGCGGTTCCTGATCCCCAGTGCCGTGCATTGAAAACGGGATCAAAATACCCATGGGCAACATGTTTTTCAGCTGCATTTCTAATGACTCAACATTCGAAGTACAATTTATTCACCTCTGCACCATCAGAAAGTCTAATAGACTTAGAAATTAGGGTTGTCAGTGTTAATGTAATAATCACAACACCATTAAGACCCGTGATAATGTTTTAATTTTTTAAATTGCAGACTAATTTTTAATTGCACAGACCTGCCTTTGGTCTATTTCTGTCCACAGTCCAATCTTGAAGGCAAAAATGCACTTTATTGCAATCTCACTCAAGCAGATTTATGGCAAAATACACTGTTTTTGCCAAACAGGATAAAAGTATCCCTCTTAACAAGTGCCTCCAGTTTGAACTACCACCAAAGTAGCTAATCAGACTGATGTCACTGTTATGGAGGG
Organism: Xyrichtys novacula; assembly: GCA_962446985.1. NCBI lineage: Eukaryota > Metazoa > Chordata > Actinopteri > Labriformes > Labridae > Xyrichtys > Xyrichtys novacula. The sequence goes on along the minus strand of OY660874.1, from coordinate 14,415,107 downwards.
TGTAAATCAGAAAGCAAAAACTTAGGCAGAAAGCAAACTTTCTAATAATGCAGACTTTTTTTGGGGAAGTCTCATTTATTTTCCTTTCACAGTATTTAAGTTGTTGTGTGTACAGGGATGTGTTCTGTACCAGCGCTGTGAGCAGGTTGAAAATTAAGAAGTAACAAACAGTTGAAGTGTTGCAACAGCTCTATGATGCAGTCACTAATGAATAGGCTCATAACATTTGGGAGCGTCATTTTGAACAACACATTTCACAGACTCTGAAGCAGTTAGAGGACGTGCACTGGATGAAGTGAATCTATGTAATGATAACATAGATAGATAGATAGATAGATAGATAGATAGATAGATAGATAAAGAAACACTCTGAAAGCCTATGACTTTAACCTCACACACATTTACATCAACAATGATCATTGTAAAAACATTTAGCAGCAGAAATGAAGGATCTCCTAAACCCTTTAGTCTGACATCGTATAGAGAGGACATGCTCAGATATGTTGCTCCTCTGGGCGGACAGAGTCCCATGCAGAGGGTGTCTGGTGTTACTGAGGATAGCATTCACCTTTCTCCCCATACACGTCTCCACAACTGCCCAGCGGCGTCCAGTGACCCCCTGTCACTGACCCCGCCCTCTTAACTAGCTTATCCAGCCTGTTTCTGTTTCTTCTGGAGATGTTATTGCCCCAGCAGCATAGAAAAGGACAACTGCAACAACAGATTGATAAAACATAGACAACATTTGGTTACACACATCATGCACAAATTCCGTATTTCAAAGATGCCTTCACCAGAGATTTCACAGAAAGTTTATTGAAAGTAATGTTTCATTTTATTCTATTATACTCCTTATTCTTCAGCTAAAGCAGAAAGAAAAATGTGAATTCTGTTGAAGATGTCCGGCCCACGTAATTGGCCTTCATGTCTGGCCTTGTTGAACATGAATTAAATGAATAGCTCTGCTTTATGTTATATGCTTCTGTACAGGTAACATGCATAACAGCCTCTATGGGGTTAATCTGTTATTTTAAAGTAGTTGTACCTGGGCAGCACTTGGAGTAAAATTCAGGGGATTTGAAATGTTCTTTCCATAAATAAAGTAACTTGGCCCTGCATAGATGAGACACTGGGATGATATCGTCTGCAGGCAAATCTTTGAACAGGTGCTGAGCTCTGCTGCATTGTTTTCTCTGAACCTTAACATAGATAAACCGTCCTTATCAATTTATTCCAGGATGCTGTAATGTACCAAAAACTATTCTATTACAGGCTTACCCTTGAAAGAGCAAAACCAGCTGATCATGAGGTCCAGCCATGTATGTTGACTCCTTTTCTTATATGTTCTATCTACCCGATCAGCATCTTTTTAGTGTTATAGAGAGAAACTTGAAGAAGTAATGCATCAGCATGTATGGACCTTTCTCTTTTCACTGACCGGCTTCTTTTTACTCTGAACTTCCTGAAGATGAATGCTTTCTGTGAAACTTCCAGCAGCAGCAACACTTCCCACATCTGTATTATTTATACCTGTCGCCCTGTCGTCCATACAAATTTGTAAATAACCATGTATATTTCATGGGCTTTGTGCAGAACGAATGAATAATTTAACATTTTCCCTCACGCAATAAAAAAAAGTCGACGGACTTAACTCCACTGCTTTGTGCTCTGTGTTACACTAAATCTGGAGGCGGTGTTACAGTGCACAGTGTGTTAACAGTCCATCAAAGCTAATATTTGCAGCTGAAATCTTCCCACCCATGCCCCCCACTGTGCACAAGAGGAGGCCTGATGCTGTGTAAAAAAAACTTGTAGTAAAAGTACATCATTAAAAAAAAACACCCGCTCTCATGGCAGAATAAGTCTGACTTGCTGTTGTCTACTTTCTGCTGACTTAAGTTGAACCGAGTGAGAAGTATCTGCATGAGCCTATCACATACTAATGCTCCAGTGAGTTCAGGAAGGAGCTGAAAAGTGTAAAGTCTCAATGTCTTCTACCAGCCCCTTGCACATGCAGCCCCGCTGTGTTGTTTTTAAGCTCTGATTGGAAGTAAACGCAGTTTATGCTGATGCTTTTTAGCTATTCACGGCACACATTCATGCAGTGCACTTGACTGAGTTTTGCCAGCACAGCAGAGGCTAGCAGAGGGATTCACTTAACAAGTGCAGCGCATTGTACAAGCTGGAAGTGTTGTAGGAACAGAGCTTTGCCAATTAAAAGTGTCGGGAGGTTTTGGAAGAAAGTTGCTCATTCAGCAGATGGAAATCTGTGAGGCAGTCTCTGATAGCTGCATCCTACCGGTTGACTCATTACAGGAGAGCAAACTCTTCACTTAAAGGCCGACACAAATACCTCTGAGTGTGAATATAAGATCTCCTTTTGTTATTGAGAAAGAATAAATGACGTACGGTCACAGCGACTCAAGCAGCAGCAGCAGCAGCTGCTGAGTGGACCTGTAAGTGCTTCACTCACTCTGTTGGAGCCGCAGGGGTACATGCTCTCGCACACTAACGCCAACCATTAACATTATCATGCCTTATGGAGCTCTAATGGCTGCTCTCGAATACTTCCTTGCTCACTGAATTAGCCACACTGACCTTTGAAGCTTCCCCACAAGCCATTCACAGCCTGTCTCCATCCCTTTAATGCTGCTCTCCATCCTCCCTGTCACTCGGTAGTTAGAGGTGGCAGAGCAGAGATCAAACACCGAGCCTCATGGCAGCTGCGGTTCAGAGTTACATCGCTTACAACACTTGCTCTCGTTGCACTTCATGGTGAGCAATAATGTTGGCGCTTATGCTAGTTTGATTGGTATGTTATTTAACATTTGCAGGTTGATTCATTAAGGGACCGCATGCTGTTTGTGTCTGCTTATAGTAGGGCCCGACCAATATGGATTTTTTGGGGCCGATACCGATTATCAGGGGGAAAAATCCAATTACAGATTAATCGGCCAATTTTTTTAATTTTTTATTAAGTTATAAAAAAATATAAAAATACTGTAGATATCTGTAGATATTCTGGTCCGTGCCATTTCATTGGCTGGCTGATAAATTGGTCGGGCCCTAGCTTATAGTAAAAATGAGACAAAACACATCGTCTTATTCCAAAAGTGTGAACAAACTACCAGATGGCCACCAGGTACTTGTTGAAATTTAGGAATTAAGAATGTAGAAGACACATTTTTTCAGCAAAATATCAGAAGTTTAGAGTTAAAAAGGGCTGACAAACCCACTGGATAAACACAGCAACTTGTAAATTAGCAATTATGGTACAGGGATGAAAGCTCAGCACAAGAAATCTGTGAAAGAAACTAGAGAAAGTTTGGACCTGGAAATCTGTTTTCTTAAATCATAGTTGGATAAACTTGAAGAAAAAAATCAGGCGACTACCTTTTAACACTCCGAAATGTTTGATCCTGATGTGTCCGTCGTTGTGTTTGGCTTGCCTCATGATGAAGGGGAGAATCTTCATGAAAAAACTTTTCAAGTATGTGAAAATGTACCAGAAATTGTTGGAGCACTCAGAATGAAAGCAAGAGGTTCTGGCATAGGGATGGTTGCTTTTGGTAAGGTGGAAGATAAGGGGGCTGTGCTTAGATGTAAACAGAAGTTGGAAAATAATTCCTGGTTTCAGGTTTATCTGAAGTCAGTCCAAACTGATCAGATATTAGAGTTAAACTTCAGAACACATCTTCAGGAGATACCAGACAGAAAAGACTACTACATCTCAGGAGCGACTGTCTAATGAAGCAGTGAGATCGCTGCTTCTGTCTGAGTTGAATCACCTTCTGCGAATATCCTCCCAGTCTGACAGCACACCTGATCCTTTTTGTTTATTCCCAGCACACTGGAATATTAATAGCTGGACTGGTTTCAATTGCAAACTCAGAATTCACCTACTGCAGACTAAAAATGAACAAGAAAATGCTTATGTGGAGTAAAAACACGGAGAAATGAGCACTATTCGATTTTTGAGGAGGTGGATATGATGCACATCTGCAGGAATAATCTGGGCTGTAATATTGACACCCTGAAAGACAACCTCATGTGGAAATTGAAGAAGAATGGTTTGAACATGTTCTGTCCAAACCAAAACTAAAAATAAATTGAACAGGATGCTAAACCTGAATTGTAGATAACCTCTCACTTATCTTGAAGCCAAACACCCTTGGTTGCACTGTTAAGGTCTGGTTTTCCTCCTGAGGTTGGCCAATTCAAAAATATTCTGTGTGATTTGGATAAAGTGGATACTGAGTTTTATATCCCTCTACTGTACAAATATGATGCCCTTTAAGAGTTGTTGTTTGAGTTGTTGTTTTATGAAGTTGCTCGCAAGAAGCCTGAAATAACGAGGCGAGCAGATGAACAAAACTGGATTGGTTGTTTAGATTTGATGTGTTTAAGCCTGCACATTTTTTTCTTAAACCCTGGAGAAAATGATGAGATAGCCTCTTTAATTAGTGAATCTTTATGTATGAGTTTTTCTTCTTAAATTCTCTTCCTATGGTCAAGATTGAGACTGAGCTGTTATGCACTCTGGCCCTAGATTGTATGAATTTATGGTGTCATGTAAGGCCATGTGGGCTGAGCATATAAATATATGTATGACAGAATAATAAAATAAGAACTTCAAACTGTGCTGCATACCAAATATCATCTCTATGCTTTGATGCTGTATGCAGTTGTGGAACTAGCTGGTTTTATGGATGGCTGCACTGGGCACAGACTTAGTAGGGGTGACCAGGCATGGGAAACATAAGGGGCTTTACTTCAAATTTAGAGGGATTATTTCAAGTAATGTCATCCTTAACTTCTTATGTAAAAAAAATCTTTACAATTTTTATTATTATTTCTATATTTTTTAACCTTGATTTAATCAGGAAATCCACTGAGATTTTTTTTTAACCATACAAAGTCACAAAAACATTAAAACTGTCACAAACAACATGGCTATTAGTCCGAAAACCAATATTTAAAGAGAGACTGGGCTTCCAAGCCTCTGTCACCACGTTCTTTATAATGCTCTTAGTTTTTTCAAGAGATATGAGTGTTTCCAATTTTAGCTCTTTTTGAAAATTATGTCATGATCAATACAGCGATAAAGGAAACGCTGTTTTCTCAGATCTTTGAAAAAGTCATGGCTCAGTAAAGAGCAGAAGATGAGAGGATCTTAACTAGTACTAAGTAAAGCTGGTGTAGAAGTAATACAGAGGTGAGATGGAAGTTTCCACTTTGTTGCTTTGTAAACACAAATATACGAATGTTATTGTCTGTGAAATTTTTATGATGACCAACCCACCAATTCATGATGATAGCAACAATGAGTGAGGGATTTATGTAAGTAATGAAGCAAAGAGAGACATTGCCTGAGACTGTGGCGAGGACTCTATATGTACTGTTGATGAAGTTAGGTGCTGTTCTGAGCATTATTTGTGGCTATAGAGTGGCGTTTTGGCTGAGGTTTGCTTATGGCTCCTCAGACCGCTGTGTATTGCTATCCTGTGATCGTTACTAAAGTTGGTATAACAAGAGAAGCAAGCGGTCGGCAACATTCATCTCTCAAGGGGGTGTCGAACTCGGTGTTAGGGTGTGTTTGACCCAAAATTAATTTTAAGCCGGAATATCCCTTTAATAACATATGTAATGGCTGGTGTTTAAAGTGTGTGCATCGTGCAGATCTTTCTTACGTTCACCTTGAATAAAAGTCTTGTGTGACTAAACCATTCTCCAACATCTTAGATGGACATCAGTGCTCTTTATACACCACATCAAAACAGCAAAATAAAGAACATTATCACTGACAGAGCCTTGTTTAAAAGTATTCAGCCACTGACCAAGCTGCTATATTTAAAAAGCTGGCAGTCAGTGTAAAATATTGACTGTGTTTGTTCTTTCTTTGTGTCTGAATTGTCCCTGCTTTCATGACTAATAAAAAAACCCTGCCATATGTAGCTGTTTGGGCAGGTTGAGTCAAACAAAGAGAGCAACTGTTTCTTCTTTTGATCAGTCCATCTAACGGCTGTTTGGTTCATCATGGAGTCTGTCTCAAAAAACACTGAGTGAAAGACTGAAAAACACCTGAGACAGCTAGGAGGCTGGTCAAACAAGGTCACTCTTGTGTTTTCTTGCTGTGTTGTCATACCTACAGTGGTGCTCAAATGCTGTTATGTAAAGGACAATGACATGTTGAAGGGTTTTATGAGCAAATTCTTCAAAAATAAGATTTTCTGACCAGGTCTTATTTCAACACTTCCTGGGGAACACTGACTGGCATTATAAAATAATAAAACATACAGATATATAGAGAAATCTGGCCATACATCAGGTTAGAGCAATATGTTAGTACAGATTCACCGATTGGCTTCTGCAAGACAACAACTGCACTAAGCATTTAGCTACTTATTTGCTCTTTGTCAGTAAAAACTCGAATTGTCAACATTTGCTTTCATTATCAAATTTGCACAGCCATTATCATAACTAAGTCAACATTTTCATAATATTACTTTTATGAATCGCTTTGATAGATGTTTGTCATACACTCTCCATTCAGTTCAGTATAAGAGCACAGCTGATTGACCAAGCAGGTGGACTCTTACACTGATGAGTGGTTGTTTGCTGATCAGTTGAATTTTGTTTTTAAGGCCCTTGCTGGCTAATATTCTCCCTGTCAGTTTACTGTCATCTCACTTAGAAAAAAAAAAGTCTTCTCTTGAGCCCTGTCTAGCAAGAGGAAGTCATCCTTTCCTAATGAAGTCCCAGACAGTCAAACTGCTGCATACGCTGTGTAAAAAGGTGCTCTTAGAAAGTAAGTAACTTGCTGAAATATATCTACCATTCTTATGAATGAAAGACTTTTGGTTGTGCATGAAGGTACCTGTGTATGAAATCCCCATCCTTTAGTGTAAAGATCTTGTTTTAGGTACAACTCAGTTGTCTAAAGTTGCATCCATGCATCCTCCACTTGTGTTTTTTCCTTTAGTCTCTTCTACTTGAGATGCATAGCATGATGCCGGGAAGTGAAAAGATGGAGGGATAGATGAAAGCAATTTGTTTTAGTAAGAGACAATAAAAATCCTCTGGAGCGTCACATTAAGTGTCATCTATTTGTGAGGATGGTATCAGCTGATCAATGCTGGATCAGCTGTTTTTTTTGTTTTTGTTTTTGTTTTAAATAAAGCGACAGTATTCTCTTGTAGCATGTTACCCATTTAACAATCATTGTAGAACAATCATTATTGCACTCATTCTATGACCTGCTTAGAATCATACAGACCATTTTACTGCTACTATGCTTATCATTAATAATTTATTTATCGTTTGCATATGGCCAGGCCACCAGATGGTCCCGATGGTCCAGTCCACCAGTGTTTACTGTTCTATCCACCTTTTAGTAAATGTTTTAAGGAGGCGGGTCTGTCAGTTAACAGACTTCTGTGGTAGCTGCTTTCAGGCATCCTTGGTTATCTCCTCTCTGATTTTCCTCCTCTCACCTTAATCCTCCCTCAGGTTGAGCTTTGAGATGCTATATAACATAACAGGCCTGTAACTGCTTTTGGTTTGGCTGAAGACAGAACACAGAGGAAACATCATTTCAGTGAGCTGGAACATAAGGCAAATGAAAAAGCAGAATGTTTTGTCTCTTGATCAGTCTTGTTTAGTAGATATGAAAGTGTGTTTTTCCTGACAAAAATCTCCTGTTGTTTTTAAAACAGATAAGTGTTCCACTAACTCTGAATGTGTCCCTTGGATAATGAAAACAAAACTGTAAGGGGAATAGAAATTACCGGTGGTCTTTCTTATTGTTTTCTTGGTTTTGCGGCCACTTAGAGGCATCAGTCATAGCTTAAGTTTTTTTTGTTGGGATCACTCCAAAACTCACATGAGCCCTTGGGGGTCCTACTTTGATTTGATTTCTGTGAATATTAGCAAAAAAAGAGGCGCAAATTTCCCCCAAAAGCACCTTTAATTGTTTATAATTTCAAGTCTAGACATTGTTTGTTACCAACAAATAAACACAGAGGTGCCAGTTTTCTGGATTTTAAAGAAACAATTGTGATTGTGTTTTTTCCAAATCAGCTTTTGCTAAAGACTCAAAGAAGAACATGGAATAAAAACAAATCTAACCCTAATTCTAAAACCATACTAACTCTTTACAGTTGTTTTCCATCACTGTGATCATCTCTGTAGTTATCAGATATCAGTACTCTACAGTAAAGTGTTTGGAGGCATCATTGTAAGAGGTTTGAAGACTGTGCTGTACCTGGTTCAGTGGGCTGCAGCTTTGTAATGCCTCTGCGTACGTATCTTTCAGATCTGTGCTGAGCTTTTCACTGTTTCTGTTCCTGCCTGATAATCGCTTGATAATCACCTACAGTGCTGCAGATATGCTGACAGAGAGAAAAGCATTGTGTAAACTCAGCCAAGCGCCATATGGGTCTGTTTGAGACACTGATCCAGGTATAAAATGATGATCCACATAAAAGTTAAAGCTTTGACAGCTGAGGCAACAAAAAGGAGCTTTTACTCTTAACAACTGAGGAAAAATTATTGTTTGAATAATAAGACAAGAAATCACTTCTACTATGGTTTGCATTTTAACTGCTCTGTTTGCCGATCCTTTTTCATTGTCATAAGACTCAGAGAGAATTAGTCTTGAGTTTTTATTTCCCTGTGTGTTTGTCTGCAGGGGGAAGGAGTTTGGTCATGATGTGGACTTCATCGTGACCACACCAGAGCCGGGGGAGGAGGAGACCCTGTTACCCAAAATTATGAACAGACTGACAAAACAAGTAAGTATTTTGTCTCCTCTCTTCACTAAGGGGAAGTAATGAGGATGTTGAGCCATTAATGGTGAGGAAAATGATTCCCCTGCAATTTTTCTAATAAGTAACCACAGATGCTTTGAAAGTGTTATTTAAAAGCAGCTCTTTGAAGGATTTATGATAGGCTTTGGTTAAAACGAAGAACATGATTATGGACTTAACAGAGCACTACAAGATACGCTCCGGAAAACCTGTACTTTTGTCTTGCTTGCATGTCAGTGTGATTATATTAATAAGTAGGAGGTCAGAATACCGTTTCAACACTTCACTTCAAACCAGTTTAAAGTTGGAGAAAATCAAACTGTGGGGTATTTGGCTCTTCCATAATGAAGCACTTTTAAACAGAACTTGAATTTCTCTTTTATAATCTTACAAGAAAAAGTAAAATATATAAGACCTCACTGAGCGTGGAAACAATTGAAAACAGCAGCTCTACCTCAGACTTGAATCAAAGCACCTTGGTGTGCAGCAGCATGTGTCTACTCTCCAGCAGAGACAGTCGTCACTTTCATGTCGTGTAAATGGCAAATAAACCTGAGCGCCCGTGGATGTATTGATTTTAAGGCTGGGTTTGGTGCATTAAGAGGCAATCCAATCTTAAGGATGACTGAGTGAAACTGACTTACATACATGCTCAGACTGACTAAAACCTGGTCTACAGTCCAAAGTCTGCACTGCAGTACTTTCCTGCCATCTGGGAACAGAACTGGGACAGACTGACCTCAACAAAGAACTTCCACAGTGCTTAATACGCACAGGGAGATCGCAGTCCTTCAAACCTGTCTCATTATTATCAGTGATTTTGACTGGGGTAGATGTAGTGTTAATTTAGTTAATGTAAATTATGATGATAAATGTTCATGAGTGACTCTTTTTCTCTATGATGAAGGCGAAATGATGACAAGCTCAAATAACAAAAACTCAAGATGCGTACAGGTTTTGTTTTCATTGACGGCATGATGACCGGACTAAGTTGTTTTGGTGAACTGTCATCATTTCCTCACTCCAGATCTAACTAGGCCCCTGAAAAATGCACTCCTACAAGAGGTTAACTTGGTTCAGGGGTCTAGTGTTAATTTGGTCACTTTTCCTCAACAATACATCTCCATGCATCCTTCTCATTTTTATGAACTTTTCAGCTGTGTGTTGATAAAGACATAACCAGCTGTTAGGATGATGTCAGTTTGATGATTGCCTTTTTTCTCTTCTAACCAAAAGTTCTCCACATCAAAACCTTGTTTTATCCAAGTTCAGAGACACTTTAGGGAGTGAATTTAACAAGACATTTTGTAGCAATGACAAATCTTTGAAGATGAAGATACAGCTGAGAGAGTAGTGAACTGAGTGTCTGTCCAGCATGCATGTCCCGGGCTTCAGGACATTTAGGCTGTCAGCCTGGAACCCTCACCCCCACTTCTTGAGTGGATTTTTTTCTAACCCATTAGGACGTTAAAGTCCATGCACTATGTTTCACTAAAACCGACCTGGTAAAAATCCAGGTGGTCTTTTTTTCCCCCCACCACTCAGAAGAGCATCCCCATGGAACTCAGCGCTGCTTCTCTTTAATAAAAGTTAGAGGGATGGGCGGTTCATGGCTCGGCTGATTTGGCAGCCTTTAATGGAAGGAGATTGGGAAAAGGTGAGTGAATCAGGTAAAAGATCCATAGGACCATTCAGTGGGCTACTTTAAGAACTTTCAAATGGGCTTTCAAGGACCATCTGCAGGCCTGTAGTCCCCTTAATGGAAAATGGATCCTTTAATGGAAAATGGGTGAAAAAAAAAAAAAAAGAAGTTGGTGAGAGGAGAGAAGAAAGAGCAACGCAGACGGACAGAGAGACAGAGTGAGTGACAGAGGCTGATTAAAGCAGAGAGAAAGAGAAGTGAGAAAGTTGAGAAAATGTGTGAGTGAGAGATAATACTCTGAGACAGACACTGTTAACAGCAGGCTTGTTTACATACACACAATAGTTTCATTATTAGTTCCACTCAGATGAGGACAATTATTTGCTGCTAATATCACAGTAATGTAACAAATATCAGTGTGCCCCAGAAGTATTTTAATTAATGCTTAGTGCTTGTAATCGCTTTGAATTAATTACATTAAACAAAGTTGAAATCGTAATGTTGCGAACAGAAGTCCAGCTGGTTCATGTTTTTACCAGCTGCTTTCCCCTCTGGCTTCACACGATTGTACGTACAGTATTTTGAAAGGATTAGAAAGTTAATTACATGGCAGAGAAAGATATCGCGAACCTGACAAGTTGCATTGCAAACAAATTGATACATTCAACCGTCCATGTAGATTCTCATTCATCCAGGTCATGGTTATCTTGAAGACTTAAAACAGGCAACTGGACTGTGTATTCAACCCCATTTCCATAAGAGTTTGGACTCTGTAAAATGTAGATTAAAAAAAAAAAGGTTTGACTTTTGCAAATCATTAAAGGTTTACATTTAAGTGCAAAGACAGTAAATCGAATGTGCTGAAAATGTTTGTGTTTTTTTGCAAAATGATCGGGTCTTGATAAATGTCATCAACATGTTTACGCCAACATGTTTGGTTCAGAAGCCTCGCCCACTGAGGTCAAACATGAAAGAGGAGAAATATTAGGAAGATGCAAAACTTTTCCGAGCTGAAAGTGGATATCCTCACATCTGTGGTGGAAACTAACAAGGATTTTCTCTTTGGAAGCATCAAAACTGGTGTAAAATCAGTCCAGAAAAACTCCTGTCTGGAGCAGGATTATGGAGTCGGTGAACAGCGCTGCCACGGAATAGTGGACAGTGGCTGAAGTTTGAATAAATCATTAGTCAATAAGTTGCTTATGATGATAAATGAATATCCCATACATGCCTCATTTTTTTATTGCTATGCCATAGGCTATGTAGTTCCTATTATTGAAAGTATTTAGTTTTAATTTGTTGCGTCTTTGTAATGTAGAGCAGACTGGAGAGTCTGACAGAGGCTTAACAAAAATCATTAACGTCACATTATTGTGGATTTTATTGGATTTTTATCACTGATTAAATAGCAAGAGCACTTTCTAAACTTATACTTTACATGTCAGAATCCATTGCTAAGGTCCTGTCTCCTCCGTTCAGCACCTATGCAGAGTCTCTCCTTGTTATTGTTCTCTGAGCATCAGGTCCTCATGATGCGCCGGCACATTCAACAGCACATCATCTGGGCCAGTGCATCACTGTGCAAAACTGTACTGGCCCAAATGATGTCCCACCTCGCTCACGTCTAAATTGAAAAATGCCATTCTTCGCGTGGAAATGGTCGTACGGACAGTTTTCTGCCATGCGTTGTTTGGTAAATGAGGTCCAGCGTGCTTAAAATAGGAGGAAGATCTGATACAAGAGCAGAAAAGAGACTTGAGGTTCCAAATGATTACTTGTAAAATCCTAAAATCATGGTGTTAAGATCTTCAGTTTTTATCAGTATGTAAAACCATGCTAGATTTATGTGATATCAATTCCTGTATTTTTTTTTATATTGAGATGTATATATATTTTTTGCAGCCCATACGTATATATTTATAAACTGGTTTGATGTTGAGAAACCTTTTCTGTATTTAAAATACTCAATTGTTTTGAGATTTCTCTTTTGCAGTACACTTAACAGACCTTCAAATGTACAGCACATGGCTTTGTGTAACAAAAAAAAAAGCCGGGGACAAGGTGTGAAAGGACTTTTCTTTGTCAACACAGTTTCCTTCCTCAGATAAATGAGGAGTTGAAGAGGGTCATGAGAGGAGACAAGTGTTTGATGAAGAGCGGGACCGCGCTGTCTGGTCTTGCTGTCGGCTCCCTTTTGTCATCTCGGGGTTTAAAAATAAATCCCCCCATCTTTTTTCCCACCCCCACACTTCCACAGGCCTCTACTCCTCCAGAGGGCCATCCTGGCGATAATTACCTCCTCCTTACTGTATCACAGAAAGCTCTCCACTTTTGCAGATCGAGGGAACAGGGTGAAGGTGCGAAAGGTGTGAGAGTGTGTGACTGTGTGCTGATAAGGAGGCAGAATGATGTGAGACAGTGAATTAAGCAGAAGGGCAGGTGTTAAAGGAGGCTTTAGGGGCTTACAGCGCGACACGACCAGAAGCTCCCCTCTCAGCTAGGCCTGGACGGCTGCAGAGGGGACCGGTCTGCAGGGACGAGGACACAAGAGACAATGATTAAGTGGGGGTAGCAGAGGTTGACTCTAAGTCGTGTAACCTTGTCATATGCAATCAAGCCCCTGGGGGCCCGGGTGTCTTTACTCTGGACTAATATCAGGAGCAGTCTCTGCTGGACCCCCCCTCCAGCCTGCAGGGAGTTAAAAATACATCCATCCAGTAACGTCCTTGTAAACTCGGGTTCATTATTTTTTTCCTCCCCCCATCCTTCCTCACCCCTCCTGCTGATATTCTGAAAGCATAACTTGGGGGCAGAGGCAAGGTCAGCCACCAGCTTCAGTGGCAGACAGATGAGATTCAGCTTGGCCCTGGTAATAGCAACACAGAGTCGGAGAGAGATCCATGTTTCATCCCCCATCCATCGATCATCTCTGTCTCTAAACACTGCAGAAGTTCTGCTTTCTGAAGGCCGGGCTTTGTGTGCATCACCACTATTCTAATGTGGTTTAACTCAGGCTTTTATTGTTCTGATTTGGTCTGAGTCAGTGTGGTTAGGGGTCTCAGTTTCCCCTGTGGTTGAATAAGTGATTCAGGCAGAGCTGCCCATACAGCTGTGGGGTTATTCTGCAGTCACATAGAGTTAGTCACTCTGAGATCCAAACACAATCCCAGCACTAAAGGCTACTCTGACTGACATTGAGAGGACATACAAACCGCTGCAGTTTAATTTCAGCTATCAGGCCCTTCAGTTTGGGCGAAGCTCAGAATCAAAGTCAAAGCGGGGTTCAAACGGCCCCGGCCATCACGCGCTAATCTGTGACTTGAAGGCATGTTTTGAAGTCCCTCTGTGAGTCAGAGAGAACCAGAGATGAGATCAGAGCGACTCTTGTCCCTGACACTAGCCGGTTGGTCTTCCTGACACCGGTGGCTGATGTGACCTCTGAGCTCACTCTATCAGAATAAAAAAAATACAGAACCAAGGTGGTTATGCTTATTTATTCATACAAAACAGACAGTATTCAACACATTTCAGTATGACAAGCAGAAAAAAAAAACACTTACCTGCAAATAGGCAAGACTGAAGGAATAAAATTCACAAACCCTGAAACCCTCTTATGAAGTGTATCTTCAAGCACGTTAAAGATCTTTGTTCTGGTCTTTGCATATCAAAGGAACTGTGAAATATGGAATTTTTAGCCCCTTTTGATTATTTTGTGTAACATATTTGTCACATCTGTCTTACATGATGGTAGTAAAAGACAGGAGACGTGTTTACCACCATAAATTATCCCACGTATTATCCAAAAATGCAAAAGTTGACACCATATCAAATTGGTTTGAGGATTATACAGCGACAAGAAACTCTCTCCAACTCCTGTTTTGGCTGTTTCCTTGGCAGGTTATATTATTATCAGCCTACTTTGAGGTTAAATTAACATTGAGTTTTGTAATTTATTTTCAATTAGTTATTTGATGCAGTAAAAGAAGGTTTTAACATCATGATTGACAAATGTGGCTCCTCTAGACTAGCAGTGGAAAGGAAGAACAACAGAAATGGTTTGGGCGTTCGGTAAGTTCTTATGTTGTTCAATAGTTGGGTTATTATTGGGCTGGTCCAACTGTGTCTGGACTTAAAAACACATGAATGTGTTGGTTTGTCTGAAAATGCTCTTAATCCTCTCATAGGTGGGCAAACACACAAAGATAATGCAATAATGCAACTAAACTTTTTGAGGTAAAAAGAGAAAATAAAAAAGACATGGACCAGACAAACATGAAGTACAGAGCTGTAAGGTTGTTGGTGTCTTCACTGTTTGAAATAGAAGCCTCTGGTTAATGTGTCGGTCTATTGTTTTGGTACATGGTGTACACTTCTGGGAGATGGCCCAGCAGCTGAAAGGGGGCATATCGCCACCCAACACAGTGAAGGTGAACATACTTTTGTCAGGAAATGGATCCTTGTCTAGAGCTCGTGAACTGTGGCAAGGGTAGTAGTTCAGTCAACTGTAACTGTGCATGTAAATGTACTGACGAAGACTTAACGAGATGGACAAAATTTCATATCTCGATTTTCATGCCAGATCATGCCAGGGGCGGCAGTAGCTCAGGAGGTGGAGCGGTCGTCCAATAACTGGAAGGTTGGCGGTTCGATTCCCCCCTATCCCAAGTCTGTCTGTTGTGTCCTTGGGCAAGACACTTAACCCACCTTGCTCCCAGTGTGTGTCCTCCACTGGTGTATGATTGTAGTGTTGTGTGGTGGTAGTCAGAGAGGCCATAGGCGAAAAATGGCAGCCAAGTTTCCGTCAGTCTGCCCCAGGGCAGCTGTGACTACTAAGGTAGTTTACCACCACCAAGGTGTGAGTGTGTGAGTGAATGAATGATGTATCCAGTGTAAAGTGCTTTGAGGGTCTCTGATAAAGTGCTATAAGAAATCTGATGCATTATAGATGTCTCAATATCGATAGGATATGATGTAACTATGTGTTCATCGAAAATTATGTATTTTTCAGGAAAATAACATCATAATAGAAATGGGTGTGGAAAGTGCAGTTTTATTCATCAGAACCTTGAGAAAATCTATATTATTGATATAGTTGATTTTGCAATATTAATATTAATTTTCATTAGCATTTGTTTTATATTAATATTAATATATCTTAATATATATACGATACAAAATGATCTAATGGTATTTTCCAGCTCTAGTTCTGACTTACACAATTATCATTAAACATAAACATGAGTGTCCACTTCTATCCTACCCAAGTGGATTTAACACTGTGGACTCCACATCTTTAAAGGGTTGGGGTTATCTTTATTATTGATTACAGAATGGCATCCAGTTGTGTTTTGATAATAGATGGATTTTTATTGGTACATTAATATTTGAAGGGGTGGGATATCAATTCCACATTTCAGAAAGTGGATCCTTGCTGCACAGAATCGGGCTGCAAAATTGACAGGGTTTCAGCCAACATTATGGGGATATTTTGGCATGACTTCAGTATGATGGGAGGAGTTGAAGGACCCTAAATCTTTACAGAGAACGGCTTATTTTGTCATAGTTTCAAAGCTGTGGAAATGGCAAAATGGTTTTATCTTTGCATCAGTATGCTGTGCTTGAAAACCCAGTGTTGTGACTTGTTAGATCTACAATCTTTGGGATTTAAGAATCAGTGGAGGAATCATACAGGGATGGTATTGTAAAAATCCTTTGACAGGTCAGACAACCCTGCACCCTCTGTAAACATTATATGAAACTGATGTGCAAACTTGTACACCACTGTGGGTGAAATCTCAAATAAAGAAAAATAAAAACCTTGATTTTATAGCTCACAATTTGGAAAGCAATGTTCACTTGATCCTTTTACTTTAAGCGCTCAAGAGGCGAAGCTGTGGGGGAAAGATTATCTTCCCGCTGTCCTCCTCTGTAATTCCCTCTGTAAACAGTTCTGCTGGAATGAGCTTACTCTCAGATGCTCGCTGACATTACCTGCTGCGTGGGAGATGATTACAGAGCGCTATTGGGCTAAACAGCCTCCGGCGGTGCTGAGACAGGGAACTTGATGACATCCTGTTTTTATGCTGGATTTGTGAGGGTACTGTATGTGTGTCAGACTGAAAGACACAGAGAGAAAAACTACTGTGAGTGTGTGTAGGCAAGGGCTTGCAAGCCTCACTGATAGGGCATCCATATTCAGCTACTTAATGGCCTGTGCTGCTGTCGCCATAACTCATTAATACTTTCCTCTGAAGGCATCACTGTGATTCAGGCCTGAAAGGATGGCACTGCGAGGAGGACCTAAAATATCTGCCTGAATAAGAAGTGACCTACATTTGCGGCCTCGTGCATGAGATGGGTTGCAGACCTCTCCTCTTAACTTGTCTCAAGTGTGGCTCCCGGGGATTTTAATTTCAGATTAGTCAGAGTCTAAGTGCTTTAATGTTGTCATTCTGGCCTCATTATCTAAGTGAATGCTGCCACTGCCTTAAGCTACGCTATTACTGAGTGTAAAGGGATCCTCGAGAAATCCTCTGCCTGCATTTCGACGGGGAGGTGAATGGTTATCTGTAATTGCAGAAGGAGAGTGGTCCAGGGGTGCAACAAAGGGTGACATCAAATGTCTTGCTTGCAATTGCATTTTAAAGAGATATACCCCGAGGAGGGAAAAGAGGAGGAGGAGGAGGTGGTGGTGGCATCCTCATGTGCCACTCAAAGTTTTCACTCTGCACCTCTTCCTCTCAGTCCTGGTCTGAATACTCTTGCACTGATCAGTCGTGGCTGCTGGGACTGTGCTGACTGTGTGTTTGATGTTTTGTGATTAACCTTAGTCATTGGCTGGACAGGCCAAGTAGCTTCTCGCTGCACTCACTTCCCCAATTATTGCTCTTTAAGGAGAGTGCAGCAGATTTATGGCCACTGAGAGGAGGGTAGTATCCCAACAATTATGTCGGGCACTGGAATTAAATTGACGATTTGTAATCTTAATCGTCTTAACGCTCCCACATCCAGAGAGAAGTATAATCAGCTAGGGCGAGGCCCAGAGGAAATCAATTCACAGCCTTTTTTCCCCCCTCTTTTCTCCTCATCTCCTTGTCCACCTATTTCTTACTTTCCCTCGCAGGTTGAGTGTTTCATCCCCTAACTCTTTTGCACTCACTCCATTTCACTCTCTTCTCCGCTAACAGCTTTGTTTCTCTTCAGTGACCCTCTCTTATTCTCTCTCTTCAACAAACTGACATCTTACTCGGCTGAGATTTCCATTATCTGAGGAGTGTGACCATTTACCGGGGAATGGGCCTCAGTCATGTAGTACGGCTGACTGGAGGCTCATCTCTCTATTTGATCTAACACTTAGCCTTCTCTTTTTTTCCACCTCTCGGGGCTCAAATTAGACTGATGACAAGTCTGAGCAGATGTTCACACAGTGTCTGACATTTGTGGCCCTTTGGCTTCTTCTGTTTGCAGCCCTGAAAAAAAAAAAAAAAGTTACTGTGGTTTTCTCAAGCTTTAGTTCACCATTTAGGATAACTTTGCTCTTCACTCTTTCAGTGATTGAAACTCATTTGAAGTAGTTATACTGTCTCAGTGGATATCAAGTCCTACAGTATAATTGGATTCCCATCATTAAGTGTAACAGCTTCCTGTTAACATCAGCTGATCTTTGTGCTTAACCCCAATAAGCACATACTCACCTCTTAAAGACTTTACTAAGATGGGAAAATGAAAGCTGCTAAACACCACAGTGTTTAAACATAGCAGCATATCATTAGCATTTGTTTCAAATAAATCTGTGCCAAATGAAGGTTGAAAAATTCTCTTTTTTTTGTGTGTGTGTGCACTTCAACTTTATGAGCCTTATGCTACATTTTCTATTATTCTTCATGTTTGGTGGCATTTAAGAGCCCCCAAACCCAAAACATGAATAACTACACTTGTATTTCAAGCTGAAATTGCCCTAAGTGAGTAGAAATGGTTTCATGATGTACAGTGTGTTTACATGCACTTCAAAGAGTCAGTGTTATTGCAATAGTCCAACTGAAACTGGACTTTTAAAATGCATGTAAACACATGGGTAAGACTGAAATCACACTGAAACCAGCTTCTCATCCCACTGAGCAATAGACGACTCTTAGACGTCGAGCTTTTTTTAGACCTAATTTTGACCGTCTAGATTCTGTATATTTTTAGACGGAATTTCAACGTTGCACTTTAACCCGTTATTCGATAACTATTTATTTAAAAAAACAACTGTGAGTTGCATAACTGATCTCCAAGTACTTAACCAAAATAATTATGAGAGCCGTTGATCAAAATACAGTGTAGTATAGATATAGCCCAGATTTCGACTTGGTCTAAATTTAGACATCTAAAAAACGTTCATTCTTAGACCTGTGGTAGCCTGATTTTAGACCAGTCGTCTAGGCTACATTTAGACATCTATTAGACCTCTTTTAGACCAAAAAATGCTCAGTGGGATAGTCGAACTGGTATACGTGGATGAAGAGGCTGGAGATCAATTTTCTCTGTCAAGTATATGGCTCAATCAAACAAGGCGAAACTGGATTTGGTTTGTGTGCAGCTAAAGTTGCACAACTTCATGTCTGCTTTTTGTGTCCCATCTTTGCCCATCGCATCAACCACTGCACCTCCAACTCTCCTCAAGGTCAGCAAATACTTCTGACTGCGTAATGCAACGTCGAAATGACATTTATTTAATGTATTTTTTCAATGATGAGGTATAAATATGGATGTCATTTCAATGTCCAAAGAGGTCCAATAATGACGTCTAAATCTCAGATCCATTTTGCACGATGTGCCGACGTCTAGATTTGGTCTTCAGATGACGTCCAAGTTCTAAATATTGGAGCGACTTCTAGATAAGGTCCAATTTGGACGTCAAAATTTCTAACCTATTTTGCACGTCTCACTGATGTCTAGATTTGGTCTTTGACGGACCGACCCAATACTGACTTGATCTGCACATCTCTTTGATGTTCGATGTTTGGTGGGTTAAAGACACCTCTCCTGTGCACTATCATGACCTCATGCAACCAAGTACAACAGCTCAAAAGTCTGCTTTTCCTCAGCCTCTGTGATTTCATTTTCAGGTGACATGGTCAGACGGTCAGAAATAGGTGTTCTTAGTCGCTCCTTAAATTGAATGAAGTTGTAGCATGTGTTGGTGATTTACTAGAGTGGATTACATTGAAAGGTCTTTCAGATTTTTCTCTACAGAATATCATTCAGAATAACTCACTCACAGTGCTATGGAAAGGTGTTTGATGCTGAGAGTACGCATTGCACCTTAGTCCGCTGGGTGAGACCCTGTGCTTGTCACCCATCAGTTTTTCCTGACCAAGAGCCCAGGTATTTTTTTTTTTCTCTTCATAGATCATCATTGTTATCTGGTGTCATCAGAGGAAAAAGATGGAGGGCAAGCTCCAAAAACTGGGCCGCCTGATGTTGTATTTTCAGGTATTGGGCCTTGATTCAAGCTGCTGTCACCGGTAGAGTGATTAACCCTTAGAAAAGTCTTCTCATCACTCTGCTCACTATTTGAAGGTGGCACATTTCCAGCCTGAAACACCCCCTTGAATCAAAAAACGTCATTTCTTCTTCTATGAGGCCTGTTTCTAAATCTCTTTTCATCACCAAGATTATGATAAATCTGTTTTTTTTTTTCAAACGCATTTGCATTAGAAGGAATAAGATTCAGAGAGAAAACAGGTTTTAGAGAGAACATCAGCACCAACAATACCTGTGTTGAGATTTTAATGATGACTGGATGGATCCAGAGGCAGGGAGACTCTGTGGTAAAGCCGCTGCTTCAGTATATACAGCACATGACTTGAAATGATCCCAAAGCTTTTATATAGCTTTCAACTAAGCTGGTGTCTCTGTCGCTGCACTCTCACCCTAGCTCTGAGAAAACGAAAAAAAAAGACTTCAGTACACATCAGGATCAGTTCTGAGTCAGACAGAGGAAGTAAGAGTCATTTCTGTTTAACAGACTGACTTCATTGTGCCAGTTCCTCCCGTTAAACCTTTTTACTTACTGAAATTGACATCCATTTTTGGCAAAGCGGCTGAACTTAATACCATTAAATTTCTGCTGTTAATCAGAGACAGTAGAGAAACGGTTCTGATTGGCTTGAAAAGATGGTGTCTGGTGGTCATTTGGCAAGAAACGCTATGACACATCAAACCGTTGTAAAGTAATTGTTCTTTTCCATGTGAGATTAAGCTGAAGGGCTGTTCCAGTAATTAAATCTTTTTTAAAAGTTGAATAAAATGAAATGAATGAAAAAATACAGACTGTTCTTGTCAGTCCGTGACTCAGAGGAAACCATTCAGGCTTTTGCTTTCCTTTTATCTTCAAAATACATGACTCAGGTCTGGAAAATCCTCCCCGCTTTTAACTCTGACTTGGCTGCTTTGGTGCCACTCTTGGAAATTGATAAACTGAGTTATTTGATATGTTTAAGGGGGGGGATTGACACCTTGCTCACAGGTTTCACCTTCTGTTAGCTGGTATCCAGCCTCTGATCCTCAGATAGGAGGAGGATCAGCTCTTTTTGGCTGCTCTGAAGTCTGGGCTGAAGATGAAAGGTGACCGGCTCTTAGCTTTCACAGTCCCCGGTATTCTCTCTCGAGAAAGATACTCTGGATGGCCTTCTTTAGGTCTTCAGCCAAAACCTGAGCTAAAAAGACTTTTGACTCTTTGGACGACTATTTATTGATTTACTGTTTTTGTTGAGGTTGAAAGTATAAGGGACAAAACTGTTCTTAAGTTTTAGGAAGCAGCTGTAGTGTACAAAGTCTGTGATGGACCCTGGTGCGGGTATTTTTTGGCCGTTCTTGCCCAAATTTGCACATACACACACATCTATACTCCCGCTCAGCAAAGTCTGTAACATAACTGTGAAGTCTAAACTCCCTGCTGTTTTGTCTTGCTGATCCACTGAGTGTATCCTGCCCCCATACTGCTTCTGCAATATGTTTTTATCAGTTTGAGCTCAGCACTCATCCATCTGTCTTTCCTCCTTCTCTTTTGGGAGCTGCTTTTATTCTTGCTTGGTAAAAAATAATATGCAGATAACTGGTCGTTTGATAATCATGTTTTAAATTTTGCACCTCCACAAATGCTTGTTGGAAAAATTAAGTTCGTACAAGTTACGTGACAGGTAGTTATAAAGTCATTTAATTTAAAAATGGGCATTTTCATATATAACAATATATTATAGGTGATGAAAGTAAATAACAATCATTAAGAGAAAGTTGTAGCAACAATAAAATAGCCACAAATAAAAACAGAATGGCTTCAGACTGACTGGACACCATCAGTGCTGCGGATTATTTTGAAGATATAAATAAATCTTATATGTGCTTTTGACCTGAACTTAACACAATGATATAACATTTGATCTTCATGGGCCCTCTCTTAGCCTGAGTTATTCCAGTCCTGCATGCTTCTCATTGGGTGGTTCAGGTATCTAACATTGAATGAAATGCGGTGTACATAGCTTTTGAAGCCAGCCTCTAGTGGACAGTTGAGGAAGTACAGCTTTTAACAGTTTTCAACACTAGACTTTACCTGGTTAAAACATGGAGTGTAGTGTAATATTCATAATCAATTAAGTACCTACAACCTTTATAATCATATCATATTTTAAGTCACTTTACATTATCAGCTTAAGTTGATGCTTATATGTGCTCCTAATGTTTCACATACACTATTTAAAAAAGCACCTAACCTTTTTTTCCTCACCATCTAACATCTAACTTTACTTTTTTTGGTCAATTAGGATTACCCAAATTATTTTTATGTGCTAAATGCCAGAATAATGAGAGAGAAAATTTTTTGATATGAGTCAAAAATTTACATGCATTTCATTAGTATTTGGTTGCTGCCTTTAAATTGTATGACTTGGGTCAAATGCTTTGGATATGCTTCCACAAGCTTCTCACAATAGTTTGCAGGAATTTTGTCCCGTTTCTCCTGACAGAACTGTTGTAACTGAGCCAAGTTTGTAGGCTACCCTGCTTGCATATGACCTTTCAGTTCTGCCCATAAATTTCCAACAGGATTGAGATGAGCTTTGTGATGGACACTTCAAAACATTGACTTTGTTATCACCCACTTTGCTCAAATTCTCTTATTTTCTCTCCACCAGGGTATCCTGCTCTTCTCTGACTACCAGACCTCCACTTTTGAAATGTCCAAGCTTCCCTGCCATAGGTTTGAGGCCATGGACCACTTTGCAAAGTGCTTCCTGATCCTGCGCCTGGAGGCTAGCAAAGTGGAGGGGGGTCTGCACCTTGCAGAGGGGGACAGCAGGGGCTGGAGGGCGGTGCGTGTGGACTTGGTGTCACCACCGATGGAGCGTTACGCCTTTGCTCTGCTGGGCTGGACTGGCTCCAGGGTATGACGGATTACACTCTGACTGACACTGCAGCTAATGACAGTTAGCGATAGCTGCAGGACTCCATGAATAGAAAAAAACAAAACCAAACAAAAACAAGTAGGCTAGAAGTTATTTCACTTCATCTTGTGTGTGCCAACAGCAGGATTTAAAATGCTGCTTCAAAGCATGGACTGCGTCAAGGTCAGCTTAGCTTCAACAGAAACTTTCAAGTCAGAGTCAAGGAAAATTTGAGCTTTGTTTCTACAGAGTTGTATTGAAGTGACAGTTTAACTTACTTGCCATTTTTACCAACTTTACTGATTTTTAAGTACCGAGTACTGAGAGAAAAGCTTAATGAAGCACTGCAGCCCACTTAGTATAACCCCGCCCCTTACTTTCTGACAGTATTTGAAGACCTTTGCTAAAGTGCACAAGTTGCTATTTCTGACAGTATTTGAAGACCTTTGCTAAAGTGGACAAGTTGCTATTATATTAATAAATCATAGAGGACATTACATCAGTAAAACAATACAGCTTCATAACAAGGTGAAATCTCATTACCGAGTATGTTTTGTAGTTGCTTTTAGCCTTTGTGGCCAAGCCAAGGTACCATCGTGTTTTAAACCAAGATCTACTTTAAAGATACCAGTCTGCAAAGATCTGCCACCCTGTTTCCAAGCTGCAAGAACACACAAACGAGTGCATGGACACACACAAAGATACACAGTTTCCATGTTGCGTTGGCAGATGTAGCATTACTGATAGCCTGTAATGCACTTGACAACTTTCTTGTCCTTGAAAGACTTCTTGTTTACAGCCACAATGGGACTGGTGCAATGGGAGGCCATTAGCACATATATGGTGTTAGGCCTGGTAAAAACTAACTTCTGTGTTAGTAACTATCCCTTTAACACTCACACTGTCTAAGTTTGTAGAGTTGTTTTAGCTGGATAATCAGTCACATGACACCCCTGCGATACAGCACATGACACCCCTGCGGTGAAAATACAATTTTGCCATTTTAAAAACTAGCCACTCGTGCTTTGAAAGTGTAGCTACAGCTATCCACAATGCACCCCAACAAGTTCATGCTAATGAAGCTAGGAAAAGTACCCAGAATACCGCTCCAGTGTGACAAATAACCTTTAGAAAAACTGTGATGTGCTTAAGTTGGTTACTTTTTCTCTGATGCATTTACATGTATCTGACAGGGAACAATGCATTTTTAACTAGAAAGATTAAATTAAAAGAAAAACATTAGTATTTATATTTTCCTCACAATGACAAGGAACCAGTCTGCCATCGACTGGCCCATCATTCATCTTTCAGGCTGATCTGCAGAGATGATTGACACTGTGGAGTAGAAGCTGAGAGCAGCTCACTAAACCAACACACTCCCAGCATACTAAAGCAGAGACTACTGCTCTTTTTTCAGGATTTTAAAACCCTTATTTTATAGGGCGGTGCTTTTTTATTGTAAACATTTGGCTAGGTGGTTATTTTTTCCACTTTCTACATCTTTAAAGATATGAAAAACTACAAAGACTCATTTCCCAGTCTAAATATTGGAAATAAACTTTAGAAATATTTATCCTTTTCTTTCTGTCTTTCTCTAACAGCAGTTTGAGAGAGATCTGAGGAGGTTTGCTCGAATGGAGCGACGGATGCTGTTGGACAACCATGCCCTGTACGACAAAACCAAGGTAAGAAGTGAGACTGATTTCTTTGTTATTCAGCTTATATCATAAAAGATGGTCAAAAGTTATTGTATTAGATATATATTTAAGAAATGCTAAAATGAGGCTAACATGAGTACACTTAAGGGTTTTAAGGTTTGTAGTTTCCAGCAGAGTTGGGCTAACTTATATGTGCTGCCATGGTAGATTAGTGGACCTCTTTTTGATGGTAAATGAATGATGAAGAGTACAATACCATTGATGATTTCAGTGATCTTTAAGAGGAGGTGATTGTGCTGTGGCAGAAGTTTTTCAGGCTTACTTTGACTTCTGGTGTGATGCTGTGTTTTGGGCTGGTTGTATTCACTTCGAAGCTGCTTTGGGTTGGTTTTGCTTGCCTTTCATGCGGATTTGTCTGATTTCAAATGTGCTACCTTTCCCCCTTCTCCATGCTTTAACGTGCGTAATAGCTAGCTATATTTCCGTGATTTGATTATTTAGCTTGGATTCTTCTGCAGCCTTATGCTCCTGTGCTTTCTCTGTTGATGTATTAAGGTAAGATAAAAGTGTTGATACAGAGAAATGTTCCCTGCTCCAAGAAAAAGACAAAAAAAGACAAACCTAGCTGTTTTGGCCACCATCTGTATTTGAGAGCATGGACAAAGTCTTTAAAAGTCACACTTTGGTTATTAAAAAAAGGTGTGTACTGAGCGACCCCGTACAAATAACATTCAGTGTCTCTTTCTGAGTTTAACTGCAGTTCTTCAAATAACAAATCCACCTATTTTTTACAAATGATCCATGTTTTTGGACTCAAGGCCAGATCAATTCAGACAAGCTTGCTGAAAGTAGTGCTGTCAGATCTTAAAGTGTTGGTAATTTATCTGCACTGCATATGAATATATCTTGTAAAACTTGGCTCTGGATAGTCTGGATCTCTTTCAGCCAATGGACACAACATCAAACTGACTTATATCTGCACTCCTTTTGACAGGTTTACAATAGCTGGTCTGACTTTGCTTTTTTTTCTCTAGTTGAAGTAAACTCTAAAAATAACTGCATCAAGAGAGACAGACACAAAGATAGTCATAAAAATCTCTAGCAGTGATTGCTTGGACTATCTAAACTGTTTTCATAAAAAAAAACACTGTTATGAGATTTTCTAACACATCTCTCTCTCTTGACCCCATCTCCTAGATGTGATGCCTGAGCACCAGATAACTGTTTTCATAATTGCATCTTGTTGAAAGTGTAATTGCTCCACAGATTATGTTTGCAGAGCAAATAATACACTTCATTTTCCAAACAGTCGAGCAGCAGAGATATGGTGGGGGCAGAAAGTGGATGTACAAAATGAAAAAGATTGCCATCATGAGTTTGAGTCCACATTTAAAAGCACTTTGGTTAAGGTTGGCATAATATGATCATTTCTTTTTAATTAATGTTGCGAATTAGGTCCGAGGTCTTTGACGACTTCTTAAAAGTTTAAAAGTTCATTAAAGTTAATCAAGATAAAAATAAGTTTAATAAAGTAGTAGACACGGGAAGTGTATAATGTATTTCAAAATTGCCTTTTAATAAACCGGTGTAATCAAATGATAACCAGTATTTCTCGATTATGACCTGAACAAAGGCACTTCAGTTTGTACTGAGTCTATCTCAGTGTGTTTGCTGTGACTCTCTAAAAAGAAGCCTTAATCCTGCAGTATTTCCAGGGACGAAAGAGAGGCGTCAAAGCTGTTTGCAGAACTACGTCAGATTGTATTGAGCTCTATGAAATCAGGGGGTTTATGTTTTCTATGATTGACACTTGAGACAGCCTATGGGCGTACGAAGATTGCGTAGCTCACCCGGGGGATACTCTGTTTGAGCCGAGCGTTATCATAGCGACTCTCAGTGACTCTCATGCCAAATGCGTACAATTCTACTGCGCAAGTGGTGGTTCCAGGAAGTGGAGAAAATCCCGGAAATACCAAGACCAATTCAGCTTCATATTTGTATAACAACAGAATGCAGAACCTAGTTGTCCATAGTATATACAGTCAATGGTTATAATGTGAATAACTGTCTTTGACTCTGATTTTTTTGTGTGTGTGTTTAGTACAGCCCTTCGAAGGGTTGTTTTGGAGAACTTAATGTAGCACTGTGCTCCTCGCATATACACACATTTTAATGCACTGTATTCAAAACAAACCTTTATAATATGAAATGGAAAAGCACAAGCCTGTTACCATGAAGATAATTACATGGGGGAGTTCAAGGTTCATTTACGCATTTCCAAATGAAAAACAGATTTCTTTTTTTTCTTTCTGCCACATACAGTTGTATCACGCTCAAAGACAGCAGAGTCGATCAATTTACAGCATGCAGCGCCACAGCCAATTAACTTTTTGCTTGTCTGCGACCCGTAAGCCAATTACGTTTTGTTTAGAAACACCTTTCCTGTGTTGGATGTATATTCTTAATTGGATGCAGGAGGGATAAAGCAGTGTGCGGGGGTGTGCTTTTATTCCACAGTTCAAAGTCTGCTAATACAGAAGTGTTAAGACGGTTTGTCATAATTGGTAACCTGTGACAAAGTCAGACCTCTGGTTGTGCAACAAGACTATATTTAGTCTTTTTCTACACTTAATAATTAGTTTTTAATATGGGAATGATGAGCACAGAGGCAGGGCAGACAGATGGCAACAGTTTCTACACCTTGCATGCAGAGCAGCAAGTCTGAGAGTGAAATTATCAGGTGATGAAACTAGGATTTCACTCATCATGAGAAAGTGAGGCAATGTAATTAAAAAATGTACCTTTTGAAAACAAATGTTACTCTGTTTGTGTGGAATTGCACTCAAAATAAGATGATATGATTTAAGATGTGAGTGTGACTTGATTGGGCTTCCTAAAATTGTGTTACTCTGCACCTGTAATACTGATCAAGATGGTCACAAAGCACCATCGATAAGATTTATAATTCATACGATGAGAGAAAATAAAATAAAGATTATTTTAAGTTTGAAATAAAAGTATTAGTATGATGGGCATTTTTGTTACACACCCCTCAAAGTTCACTTTTTTTGACACCACCAGTTTTTCAAGGCCTGCTCACCATAGATTTCAATAGAAACTCAGAGAGTCTGATGATTTTAGAGCATTCAAGGACGGGGCTTTCTCCTTGACATCTCAACATCTTGACATCCCTCAGGTAGTCTTGCAAAAGTAATACCTTACAGAAAAGATTTCTTCTGAATTGGCAACATAATAGTGAAACAAATTCCTCTAAATAAACTTGTTGAGAAACCTAGCATGGGTATGTTTAGAAAAAATTCAAAGAACCCAGATGTGAACCCTGGGGTACACCACAAATCAGGTTGTATTAGGCACACATGCTTCTGTTAATAATTAGAATATTTTCTGGTTCTTGTGGACACAGACAGGGACTGTGGTCCAGTTAAGCCACCTACGTAACTGTGTGTGTAATAGGGATGGGATTGGATAAGATTTTATTGATATCGATGCCATTATCGATTCTGCTTAGCGATTCAATTCTTTAATGATTCCTGTACCAATGCCTTTCTTTGATTTTAAAAAAAAAGGAAGAAAAAAGAGACTTTAGGTTTTCATCATTAACTCAAAGTTTTATGAAGTCTCTGATAACAGAAAAAAGATGTATGCCACCTTCAGTGAGAGTCTAAAAATACTCAAATAAAACTCTATTTCTACAGCATTTCCGGCATGCATTGTGCTTATGTTAACTGAAGTAAATTAAGCCACAGTTTAGCTCATTTCTGCCTACTTTTCATACCGTCCGCCATATTTTTTTTCTCTGTCTCTGTTCCCATTGGTGTAGACTGGCACTTGAAAGACTTGTTTTTCAAGGCACCCGGAAGTAAGGAATCATTAAGATGAAATGTAAATGACATTGAGTGATTGAATCATTTGAAACCGGTTCTTGTTAAGAACCAGTTCTCTTCAACATACAGAGAGGCATTGTAGTTTACAAGCAGTTTTTTTGGCATTATCATACATAGCAACACCTACAGCGTTAGCAGAATCACCATCAGCATCATCATGAAACTGCAATCACTGACAATGTCATCTTCAATATCCCCAACATCAATGCACTAGTTGAGTCAGTCTTTATGTTTATATGTTTTAATAATGTTTTTAAGGTTCATATCGTGTTGGTCAGAATGAGATTGTATCGTGAGTCAGAAAAATCTGTTTGAAAAATCTGTTTGAAAATCTGCAGGATGAGGAGCCACAGTTTTGAGATCTCCTGATTGTTTAATCTTTGGTTTGGAATCAGGTTTTTAGATGATGGTTTTGTTGACTTATTTAAAAATGAATGATTTATCTGGCAGAAAAATCCTGTCCTCATGTTGGAATCAATTTTAACAACAGGTGTGAGGAGCCGGGAAGCAGATGGTTGCAACTTTTTAATTTTCCCTGCAGAGATAAAAAACAAGTGAGGTAGTCTGAATCTCATGTAATCTATTTAGGCTTTAACAAAGTGAAATCTAACAAATGTTCCTTTGAAATGTTTTTACTCGTGAACCAACCCTTTAGTCATACATCAGCTTGAATTGCACACCCTTATCTCTCCTCTATCCACAAACTCTCCTGTGAGGGTAAACCTTACAAAAGCCTGACAGAACTCCTCAGCCGTAGGACTCAATTATTCAGCAGGGAAAAGTTTATTCTACTGACAGGACGACAACAAAAAATCCAGGGAACCATCAATCTTTGTGACAGGCTGGTGTTTATCCTATCCCTACAACTATTCATTGCATCCTGTACAGCAGCTTTTGCTCATTTTCGATGCATGAAGCAGAGCAGCAATCCACTTGAGTTGGAGCGGGACAAGGGTGTACGGCGTATCACCGCGCGATCGACAGGGGAGACACCCTGTCACCGCAATGTCCCGTCAGCTGCTCCCCCGGGGACAGAGGTCAGAGTCTCTGGGAGCACTGGGTGGCAGCTCCCTGACAGATATTATACACAAGCAGCCAGCTCAGATGGTGTTTATTCAAATGCAAGGGCAGAGCAGGCTTGCTGACAGTGCAGCCATCCATGCACTGAAGTGGACAGGAGGAAATCCTGCACACTCACTCTTGCAGAAAGCCTCCCTGCTTTTGTCAGAGTTTAATGAAGAAAGAAGGTTCCACAAGCAGTTTAAAGAAAGTGAGGAGGCCGGGGAAATGAGACCACAGCGAGAGATTTACAACCGATAACCATCAGCCTGTTGGAGATTTAAAAGAGCAGTGAAACTTTTTACACACAAACACTCACTCACTTCAGCAGCACCATCACTTGCCCAGGATTCAAGGTCAGCGGAGAGCTTTACAGACTATATTCAGAGAGCAGCGTGACCCTTTCTTCATTCTCTGCTCCACATCACAGCCATAATTAACGTAATGAAGATCAATTAAGTGTCCCCATGTCTGCCCTGTCACTGCCTGCACACAGCTCTGAATGTCCCCTCTCTTTTCTGAGGGCAGGAAAAGAGAAAAATGTCCCCTCATTTCAACTGCTGTTAATTGGTTCGACATATGGCAGCGGGCAGCACTGTAATGGCGTTTTATCTTCCTCATGTCCCTTTTAATTGGTCGATAGTTTTGGGGGGATTCAGCGCTGCTCATGTGACTGGTGTCACAGAAAGAGCGGCGAGACGAGGACTGATGTCTGATTAAAGGGGGAGACGTCCAAGCTAAGGACCAAAGGCGGTCATTTAGAGGACTTTATCCGGTGGGCTTTAGAGAGGCTCTCGACGGATACAAGCTGGTCTCTGTCTTATTATAAAAGCTTAAAAAAGATAAGAGGACCAAACTTACTCTAATGATATCCTCTCAATTAAGACCAGACTCAGGGGGACGGCTTAAATCATTGAAAGGAGTGAGGTGTTATTTTGTGTTTAATCCCTGAGAGATCAATAAGAAGTATGAAAAAAAAAACATGTTTGCAAGAAGCTGTAGTGTCATTTTGTTGGGAAATTATTGGCAAGTTACAATGATGTTGTTGGAGCAGACAAAATTCAATGATGGACCCCTGAAGTGATGCTGTTCAGTGAGATTTCAGGTGCAGTATATCCATATGCACTTTTTGTCAGGGGTTGTTTTGTCTCCACCACACACAAATCCTTCACGTATAAGCCATTGTAACCCCAGTTATTTTAAGTGGTATAGAAAATTCTGACGCTCCTGAATGCACCATCCAAAATTCGTCCAAGAGAGAGACGCAGCAGAACTTCGCGAGGATAGCAAAAACGTGCAGCTGTTGTAAATTTGCGTCAACTCTGCCAAGTTGAAGTTGCGACCCAGAGTTTCCTTTTTTTTCTGATAATACCTGGTGAGTTAGAAAACTTGTTTGCTTGTTTAACCCTATGATTATCCCGTGTAATAAATATATGCAAGGGGGCGTTAAATGGTTACATGATATAAATCTACCCATTTTATCGCAGCCATACCAAAAGTAAAATCAATTATAGTCATCATCCCAAAGTCACTTTTGCCAGCATCCGCCCCCCCCCACCACCTTTTGAAACAAACTGACGCCCCTGAGTATATTTTTTAGTGTTCAGCAACTTCTTATTTGAGAATTTCTTTGAAATCAGCTTCAGCTCACACATATAGCTGCAGTGGTTCACAAACAAAAAGTGCAAAGATGAGCATAGACACCACACTGCTGACTAGTGTTAAGGAGGAGCATTGCAGAGCGACACACTGATGTATACAGTACTCATGATGAAGGCGTCCTGTGCAGAAGCAAGAACCACTCTTAACATGAACTCCCTCTGCTCACTTACATGCCAGAGTGTACAGCTATGATTGGTTAAATGACAAATATCTCCTCTTAAAGGAAAAAATGTATATTTTTGACCATCCGCACATTCAGCTGACCAGCTATTGTCTGCCAGGCATTTCCTCTTTGCTGTATCACAACTGCAGCTTGTATGCTGTTTTTTTTTTTCATATAATATTTTACTTCCTTATTTGTCTCCATTTACAGCTGTAGAAATCTTTGTGTCTTCATCAGTAAATCTGTGATCTGTTTACAAAGCCGCAGGCACGCACATCTGGCTTGACATAACCGCACCTTCTTATCCATTTATTTTGATGTTTTGAGTTATGTTTTATTGGTGTCACTGGCCTCATTACAGAAAGTTCTAATCAAATAAAAACTCACCGTCTTGTTCTGTGCAATTGTACTTCACACACATTATCGTTTTGACACAATTAAAAACAAAGGCTCCCCAGAGTACCTCACTTTCATCTGTCATCCCCTGCATGATTGAACCTCAGTATAGCTACAGCAATGGCTAGTTAGTGTTACGATTGCTTGTTGATTACTTTTAGATGATGCGAAGTTCTTGTTAATTTGTGTGTGTGTGTGTTTAAAATATCGCTAAGGTAGCTCAGGACTTTGACTCAACGGCAGGGGCCATATAGGTGGAGGCTCAGCAACTGTCACACAGAGACACTGAAGATTCATGCACAACAGACGTGTTTCCAATTTAAAGCATCTCCTTTAATTCAAGTAAAAATGATGCAATATAAGCACAGGTGACAGCACAGGAACAGCAGCGAAATGGCTGAAAGTGCAGGTACTGGTCCATAGTGGGCACATATTGCAAACCAATTACTGGGAATGAGCCCACAACACAAGGCTTTATGGGTATCAGGAGATGGGTGTTGACAGCTGGAGTTTCTTGTGCTCATAAAGCCTCATATAGCAAAAGGAACTGACTATAACCTGGATGAAGAATATGAGCTGACAAGCCAAAGTCCCAGCTCCTTGTAGGAAAATATGCAATGCTAAGCTAAGTATGTTTTACCTCCACCATTTTCCTCCTGCTGCTAAATCCTCAGAACAGGCAGGATGTCAGGTTACCAAACCTTTAGGCTCCAAACTTACCCGACAGTTAGACTGAAAAGGTGATCCAAATACAGCAGCTTTGTCAGCAGCCATGCTTTAGTGTCCAGGATGACTTTGTAATAAAATCGTAACGTGTCGTTTTTGGATCCTGTTCTGATAAATAGTTTAGCGTGTGTGATTGTGGTCAGCTGATGTACTGTATAAAGAGTTCAGCTGTCCACATAAGGCTTCAGTCTTTCAGGATTTTAATTATGAGGACCAGGATAGACGTTCTTTTAAAAATCACTGAATGGGTGTCAGTCAGCACTGAGGAAGACTCATGACCAACCAAGGGACACAATCATGCAAGTGCAAATCTTTCCACATTAACCAGGGATCACTGGACTGTCAGCAAAAAGCATTATCTAAGATAAAGTACACAACATATTAGACATTATAGGCTGTCTTCTGCTTTTAAGTCATTGATTCAGACCACACTGGTGTATCAGTGCATTTACCTGAACAATTTCTCCAAAAGTCATGAAGATCATGAAGTCTATTTCATTTAAAACAGCCATAATTGCTTTTTAAATATTAATAATGACCCAGCTGTGTCATTCATGTCTATGAATAAAAAACACCCCAAACTCACAATTAGTAACATGTTTTTCAAGGTTATTTCTTCAACTATAAAAGGACATTAAGTCCATGAAGTATAGACCAGAAAAGAAACACTGTAGAAGCTGAGGCTTTTATTTTTTAAACTTTTTTATTTATTATGCACTTACAATTGTGACGGCAACCTCCAACACAAGAGAAATATGTAAAATGTAGGGTATTTAGACTAGATATACATGTGAACTGATACATCAGCAAGTGGAACATCAGTTACTGCTATCTTTAGAAATTTGTGGAACTTGTAATTTGTGGAACTTGTAATTTGTGGAACTTAACAACAGCTCTGATGGCTTAAATGGCCTCCCAGGATAATTTCTAAACTTCTACAGTAAAAAGAAACCCACAAACTTATTTGGGTTAGCTGGTTGCTATATTTCTATAAGCCCATAACTAGAACATCTTTCGCTCTCCAGTGTGATCGATCGACTGCACCTCCACTGTCAGGTTTTGGGTTGGAACAGCCTGCCAGCAATTAATGACATCCAGCCGTCCTCTGAAAACACTCTCCTGACTTGTAACGCCAAAGGCACTCACAACTAGGATCAGTATGTGCCTGCACAGTTGATTTTTAACTGAAGTGTAGGTCCGAGGGAGGGGAGGGGGCGGGGATGTCAGTGTGTGTGTGTGTGTGTGTGTGTGTGTGTGTGTCCTCTGCTGTAAGTCTGAAGGTTTGTGATAATTAATATGTGTAGTGGACTTGATGAATGAGGACAGGTAGAGGATTTCATCATGCCTAGACAGACCGACTCCCTCCCTGAGCAGGAGGGATCTATGACCTGCTCAACGCCTAGAAAAAACACACCCCTCTGTGTGTGTGGCAGGATCTACCCTTGAAACTGTGTGTGTGTGTGTGTGTGTGTGTGTGTGTGACTCAGGTGTTCCCATGATGCAGACAGGAGTACACTTGTTCAAATTGTGCTCATGTAAATGTAATTCATGGTGGTTTGTTCTGCCTGTTTATGCATACTTTCACAAAGTGTGTGCGCAAAGAGTGCTACACACTGTGGGTAAAAGTGTGTATCAGCACAGGGTAATTACTCTATGTCATGAGTGGGAGTGTGATTAATGAGGTCCTGGTCAAAAGGCTGTGAGCAGAGATGTCCTGGCTTTGGTCCTGAAGCAGAGTTACTGATATGAAGAAACATTCATATTCTGCTCACCTGACAGACCTCCGGCTGTACCACACACTCTCTAATACACACACACAGACATGCCATTTAAAATACAGAATTTCACCTGATATGAATCAGCAACAATAAGAGACTTTAAATGAGGAATTAGGACATGATTGAAAATAAAATGCCCTGTTTTATTGCACTCAAACCCCAGCGACAGTATGATTTATCAGATACACTAAAACATATGTTGAATAGATATATGTAGTACATTCACATAAATCACAAAATCCAACCCCTGCAGTGATCACAATTATCTTTGTGATACAATACAAATCCATCATGCAATTTAACTTTACTGGCATTTTATACACCGGCACTTAACATGCTTATGGCACTTTTTAATCATGGACGGCTAGGTTGATGTAAAATAAACACTTTACATTTCTGTGCAGTAATTCAGCAATGTGCAATATAAAGAGGACCTGAGCTCCCAGGCAGTTAGCACCCTGCTCTTTAACATTTGGCTTTTTTGCACTATAGCATTTTAATTTGCACTTCAGCACTTTTTTATCAATTGTGTATAATTACCATGGTCCCCAACTACTGGTCTGTTTTTTGTGTTGGACTGTTTGTTGTTTAGGTTGTCTACAGTTTTTTTTTTTTTTTTATACGCTCTGTGTGTTTTATTCCTATTACTGATGTTCGCTTTTTGGTCTATGTGTTGACACCAACCTGCAAATACGAAGGGGCAAGGAAATTAGCCACTTGGCTGTAATCTGATATATTTACATGTAAATGATCATTGATGCACGGTTGATGATCGGAAAGATTGGTAATTATCATGAACCTCATTTATTTGGCGATCATCGTCCTATAGTGTAATCTCCACAAAGTGAAGAGAAAAAAGAACAGAAAAAATCTGTTCACCCTAGCAGCTGCAGGACTGCAAAAACATTGACCAATGGGAGCCATCCGTCCCGGACAGCTCTTATTGGTAAATCTCCTAATCCACCTCTTCATACAATCACCTCGCTGTATTCGACACACCCCTCTCCTGTAGTTCCGACTCGTCCCCTCCTGCTCTCCCGGCCCTCCTTGGAGCTCTGAGCCGCTAAGCCGTTCTGTAGCAGCTTCGCTGAAGGAGCTGTAATGGAGAAGGACAGAAAAAAAAACACTTCCGCTTGCCCCACTGCCAAAAGTGGGAGGAAAAGGCAAGCCGACAGAAGAAAGGGCAGAGACGAAGAGGAATTGTGACCAAGCGAGGAATCTAATGCGAATAAACATCGAGTCATCCTTTGAGTGGTGGAGAAAGCTCTGCCAGGATTTGAGGCCGGAAAACAGACGCCAAGACAGCAGAGCTGGTGTTTACTGCTGCTAGTCATTAGCAATCCAACATGGTGAATCCTATTTGTAGCTAGCATAGGATCTTCTGCCGGCCGGCTTCTTGCTCTGCCAGAGGTGGTGTGTTGTGGGGAGGGCGATACATGTTCGGGGGGGGGGGGGGTATCGTGGAGCACAGAGAGGAGAGGTTTGTGTGTGGGGGGAGGATGCTTTTTTGAAATGTGCCTAAACAGCTCGTTTTTTTTTTCAACTGCTTCTCAGATCGTCAACCATGCCTTTAAAACAAACAAATAAATCTCAATATTACTTTTCTGACCACTATTTTGCAAAGGAATACAAAAATTGTGCAAAAAGAAAAAAAATACATATAAATTAAGGTTTTGTGTATTTTTATTTTTTGATCGTTTTAGACATTGCTGGATTATTTTTTTTATGTCATCGGACAGGAAAACATTTTCAAAGACAATGGTGTCATCATGGTGTCATATTGTGTATGTACATGCACAACAAAATCAGAACAGGTATTTTGTTTCACATTATGTTATATTTACTCTATAATTATGACTTTAACTATCATGTACAAATCAAAACAACAGACTGGATATAGAATAGACATCACTTCATGTCAGCTTATTGCGATCTTTAAAGCTGAAACTCCCCTCCAGAGGTGCCAACATTTATGCTTAAGCCACCTGATAGTGACGTCGCACTTGCCTAAACTTTGCCTCAAGCCAGATAGATACATATGGGATCCATACAGTCAATAATAGAAAAAATAAATAAATTAAATATTGTAACATCATATATTTCATTGGTCTACAGCCATCACAGCACCAACATTTAGCCAAATTCAAATAAAGCTTTTGGTTGTGTAAAGTCAGGGATCTCTGCAGAGCGTTTTTACATATTAAAAATATGTTAAAGAAATTCATCAAGTCTGTTAGAGTCCCGCCTGAGATTTCTCTGCAAACCTTATCATATAACTAAATGAACATCACACTGCAGATTGAATCCCAAATTTCCTCAACAATCCTAAAATGTTTAATTTAAAAGTGATCCAGAAATGATGATATCTCTCTCTGTCCGTCCACGAGGGGAACAGCAGAAATTAATTTGAAGCTCACTGTCAAATTATGATATCTCAGATGTAGAGTGCTCTCACAGCTCTTTGGACCCCCACCCTCCCCCTCTCCCCCCCTGAGCGGTGGATGAGTGGACAATAACAGGGCAATTGCACTGGGCTTTGGGGAGCGGCGGTTTTTGCAGCGCTCCCCCAGCTAGCTGCCTGTTTGCTGTGAAAGGAGGCCCCTCTCAGCGAGCAGAGGAAGGAAAGGAGAGGTTTAATTTAGCGGATGGTGGCACAGGGACCCTCAGGGCGTCACATACTGTAAGACACACACATACCTGAGTGTATACGTTGTGACAGACAAGCGAGTCGAGGAGGGTGCGGCCCCCACCCGTCCTCTTTACATGCTGCTGGCGGGACGGGAGAGCTGGAAAATGTGCTGCTTCTAAATGGAGCGATGTGTGGAGTGGAAGAGGGGGGTGGCCGTTCACTTACCATCCACATTTCTAAACGTTTCCTCTCGACCTTGATGGCTCCGCTGTTCTTATGAATTTTAATTAACAGGGGTGGAAGAATAGACCTGACGGGGCTGCACTTGAGCGCGGGGCTGCATTGTGATGTTTTTCTTTTTTCCTCTTTTTTCAAGGTCAGAAGTCGATCCAATTCAGTCAAAGCTCTTCGTGAGACTGTTGGCTTTTTAAAGGGCTTCGTTTTATATATAGAGAGGAAACAAGGAAAGAGAGAGAGGAAATGTAAAGCAAACACCCATCACCACATCAGCTACAACTTTATCCCATATTTACAACACTGAACACGCAGTTATCTTTCTCAGTGTGAACAAAATGACCTTTAACTAAAAAATAAAGACCACCACACTGAAGGGAGCAGTGCAGCCATTACCTTCCCTTCACAAGGACTGTATGGTCTGCCTTACCTATTAAGGTTATGCTGCATTAAATGCTATATATGTAGGTCTGTATTACACATCTTCAAGTTGATATCTAATCCAATGCTGCAGAAAGTAGAGCATAGAATCCTCAAGTTACTTCTGCTAGTTGCATCTTGAATCAGTGGTTACCAAAGAGGGAGTCACTACCCTTCAAAAACTTGTATTTGTTAAAGGTACAGTGTGTTGAAACAGTAAGATTTGGTGACATCTAGAAGCTATATTCTGGATTGAAATGCTCCCTTGTTCATCCTTTTTGTCAGCAGTAAAGGCCAAGAAACTCCTTTGTGGCACGAAAAGTAGGATTCTCCATTTGTCAAGTTTTTGACATCAATTATGTCAATTTAGATTAACTTGCACACAACAAAAACAGCTCAGTTCTTTGTTGCCCTCATTTTCCATTTTTAGGCAGCCATTTATCATTTTATTTATTTATAAAAACAAACAGTAGATTGTCCTTTCTGAAACATGGAGGTGCAGCCTCCATGGAGAGAGAAAAACAAAAATGAAAATAGTTTTATATTTAGTCAATTATACTGATTATGACTGAAATTAAGATAAAAATTGCTGCAGCTACATGTGGGGAGAGGAGCAGGAGGAGGCAGGTGTGTGTTTCCATGAGTGTGTGAATGGCCAGAAGGACAGAACGAGCACAAGCAGAAATTCTAAAGTGCCTACGAGCGTGCACAAGATCTGCAAGCGTTCAAAAAGCGCAGATCCTTCAGTTATCCTTCAAACTATGTGAAATCTGGTATTTCAGTTTTTCAAGTCAGAGCTCTTAAAGGGAGAATTGATGCATGGTTCCTTTCACTAGCAGTTCATCAGCTTTTTTAAATACGTTTGGTTGAATCATCCAAATAGATAGAAAAGCAGTATGCTGATTGTCAGAAATGTTTTTAGGGAAATCTTAATGAAAAACAAAGAAAAGAAAGAAACATTAACATGGAGGAGTGGACCTTACTGTCCAGTAGCTGTCATTGAATGTTTCATTTATCCACAAGTGCTCCAGGAGAAAAATTCACTGCATTTTATTGTGCAAATTTCATCCACCTGTGTCTTCAGAGTTTAATAACTTTTAATGTTTTTCAAATAAACTTGAATACTTGTATCCTGAACATTTCAAGAACAATACTTGTGGGTAGAAAAGTGCCTTGTATGAATTTCTGCTCTGTGTCGCTGTTAAGTTAATGAAAAATGACTACTGAGGAGATCGGACTGTAGGTTGTGAGTCAGGGGGGAAGTTTATGGTTTCCCTTGTCTAACATTAGTACAAACAATAAATAGCATTTCATTAAGCTTAGGTAGTAGATGAAAAGTTGGTGCGTTGTTACTGTTGATTATTGTTGCAGAGGTTGAGTGTTACAGAAACATTTCTCGTTTCGACTACAGCGATGGTTCTGCAGGAACAAATATTTATTCACAGTTTCTTTTTTCCTCTTGGCTTCCTCCACTTTGAGCATATTCTCCTTTATTGTGGGCTGCATGTGGTTTTTTTAGAGGTTGATTTAGCACTCAGAACTGGTTTGTGCTTACTTTTGGATTCAAGCTGTACTTGGCCACATAAATTGGTCCTGAGTGTGCAGTACTGAGTAAAAATAACAGCCAGGGACAAAGATGAAATGTACGTAGGAGGTGCTGCTTCAGTCTCATTCACACCCTGCAACACATTTTAGTTTGTAGCTCCAGAAGGAAATGTGTTAAAAGTGTGAATGTATACAAAAATATTGTCAATGGGATACATTCAGACATGCAGGTCACCTTTAACAGCACAGTTTAAACACTGCAGTTGAAGCTGTCTTTGTTTATATAGACCACTGCTGGAGCCTAAATGGAGAAAAGATACAATATGTTGTCTGGTCCATATGAAAAGAAATGTCTCTCTGTTTGTTAGATCCTTCTTGTGAGGGTGTAATAACTCTTAATGTGTTTATCTGCGTTAAGTGATGTGATGTGAAGGTCCTCCTGAACTTCCCCAGTCCTCTAAACTTGTGTTTTCTCAGCTCTGGGGCCTATTCTACGAAGCAGGATTACTGCTTAGCGAGGTAACTACAAGGGTAAGTTCAGGGTTTCCTGTTCTACGACGCGGGTTCACTTCTTAGCGAGGCAAGTCTCCATGGCAATGTACGCTGAACGGCTAACCTGCTCCGGGGCAGGTTAGGTTCCAGATTGAACTCACAGAGTATAAAAACCCCACCCACTGACCAATAAGCTCTCTCGAAAAATGGCTTGTCCATTCTTGGAGGATCCTATAGACCTCGGTGCTCGCATTGTCCGAGGAGCACTCCGGCACGCGTTTTTAGGGACCGGATGGACCCACTTACTTCTCCGGATGACCACCTTTATGAAAGGCTCATATGGCCGACATATCACACAAAAAATGTAAACATGATAGGAATGAACAAATGAATGAATTCATCTTGGAAATGAATTCGACATGTCTGGTGCATGTTAAAAGCGCATGTTGAACAGTGCTATTTCAGGGTGATAATGGCATCAAAGATTTTTTGCGCACTATTCTTACGCATTGAGACTGTCGGCAATTTTCTGCCAGCATTCCTTCCGTGCTTTTGCAGTGGTGACGGTTTTGCTTTTGAGGTTTATGATCGTCTCCTGCTCCTCTTTTGTAAAGTACGCGGTCCTTCGCTCTCCTGCCTGCTCTGACACTCCAGACTGGTACATGTTCGCGATTGGTCAGATGCGGTGGGCTCCGCCTTACATGTGTGCACGCGCTCATAGCAAAGCTGGATCTACTTACGAGGTTTATTACCAGCGTCATAAGACCGTTTAGAGAGACCGCTGGCTACCATGCTAAGTTGAGCGAGGTAGCTTCAAGGCTACTTCGCTAGGTTGAACCTGCTTCGTAGAACAGGCCCCTGGTCAGTTGATGTCTTAAATCTAGGCGTGTTTTGAAACCTCATGGCTGCCTAAAAGAATAATTCAATCCAACAATATGCCACTGTTTTCTTCAAGAGATGATTGTGGCATAATGAGGGAGAAAAGCTGAATGAGTAGGGGCAAATACTCTGATTGGTCTCACACTATCCATTTCTTTATCAGAAGTTTTTACCAAGTTTGCAGCTTTATCTGAGACAACAGTATTGTCTGCAGTAAACAATGTACTTTAAGTCCACTCTGAAAAGAAACATCCAAGTTTCAGACAGGAGTGGGGGAGGATGAAATCTTTGATGCACAATGAGGTGAGCAGCAACAGCCTTTGTTTACAACACAAGCAGGAGGAACAACTTCTTCTTTTGCTTTTTCTTAAGGATCAGACCAGCAGGATGACTCTGTGCTTGTCAAAATGGTGTTATGCTCATTGTAGTTGATGAATATGCGTTCATTTTTTTTTAACATAAACACTTGATTTAGCCCACATATAAACAACAAAGTTAGTATCTTGAATCAAACAGTTTTCACTGTTTATTTTTAAAGTTTTACTTGTGGGCGCAGAGAGGATAGGATGGTGGGTAGAGCAGGAAATCGGTGCAGAGTGGGGAGTGACATGCGGTAAAAAGGGTGAAAACCAGAATCAAACCTTGGCCACCCACTTACATGGAGAGTGCTTAAAACTGCTATGCCAGCAGCACCGTGAATCAGAACTGTCATGATCTGGATGAAGACATATTTCACGGGATCAGACTAATGTTGCTCAATATCAAAATTATTTTAGAACTCTATGATGAATAAATCAAAACTGACAATTCTTCAAGAGTGTAAATACAAAATAAGTCAAAATTTATTGGTGATTTGTTAATTGTTAATCATAATTAACAAACAAGAAATGTTAAGATCATTGAAAACATAAGATTGAAGAAAGACAAAGAAAAATCTCTCATTTTGCTGCTGATCTGGACAGCTGTTACTTGATGCTGACTAAAAAAATAACTCTACTGTGACCAATTGGATTATATCAGGGTTCATAATAGAAGATGCATGAACTGTCAACTTTTTGACCATATCACAGCCATTTTGGATACTATCAGTGGAAGACTGGGCCTTTCTTAAATGTAATCCACTTGTTTCAACTTGGACTCTGACTCCAGCGCTGACGCCACTGAGACTTTAAACATGGGATGAGGACTCAAGGAACAGCACAAGGACAATTTTTGTAGCCTAGCAGGAGTAAACACCAGTGAAAAGCTCTGTTAAAACAGTAAGGTTTGAAGGTTCTGCCAGCACAAAAAATAAAATAAATAAATAAAACTATACAAGGACACAGCTCCTTATGCATGATGCATAACATTGTGACTACATGTATAATGTAAATCTCCAGGACTGGCTCAATCAAAATGTAATGTTAAAAATGTGTTTTCTGCACATTCACAAGGTCCTGCATAATCATCTTTATACAGTGGAGAGTGGTGAGTGAAACAGCGGCCCTCTTTATGATAAATGAGATTCATTGTGGAGACACAGCTTGGACTCATCTCCAATTTGAACACTAGACACTTAAATCCCAACCATGAATTGAAGTTTGGTGACTGGACTACACCATCAGGACAATAAACAATGAGAAAGGGAAATATACTTTTGTATTTCAAAAGCAATGAAAAAATGTAACAGGCCCAACACAGTCATCATCAGCCTTAATAAAAGTAATTTGTAGTTAGTGGTAAACACCCATGACAACTGGAAAGACCAGTGTTGTACTGTAGATTAAAACACCATCACTGTTAGCAGAGTCAACATCATTTCCCTTAAGACAAATCTTTGCCATTGAACTGAGAGGTAGAGAAGCCATCGTTCTGGCTGAAAACATCCTCTCTGTGGGTACAATAGTTATCACTGTAGGTGCAAGCATTATCGCCACAGATAGAAATGTCATCACTGTGGGTATCAATGTCATCACTGCAGGTAAAAACGTCATGAAGGTAATAACACACTCACTATGTCCTCTCCTCTGGTCATATATCTTAAACCGGGTGATTATCATCCCCGGGGCTAACAGGAAAATCACAAAAACAGGGGATGTTTATTTGACAACACTCTCCAGGAAATTTCGGCAGTTTCAGAAATAGATGATTGTGGCACATGAAGACATCCAGGAGCACAGCGGAGCTGGGTTCTTAAGCCGGGATCAGGCTACAGGATTTGAA
Organism: Xyrichtys novacula; assembly: GCA_962446985.1. Lineage (NCBI taxonomy): Eukaryota > Metazoa > Chordata > Actinopteri > Labriformes > Labridae > Xyrichtys > Xyrichtys novacula. The sequence goes on along the minus strand of OY660874.1, from coordinate 14,372,485 downwards.
GACTGTCGACATATCTCATATTTCCAGGCCGTCCGCTGCAGATTTCTCTCATAAAACCTTGTCTTACGTTCCAAAAGAAGCTCCAACCTCACTGCAAGATAAGGATGGGAAATTACAGATTACCAGATTTATTTGGATTTGTAAATAGGATTTGGAAAATTGGACCATCCTGGATGTTGCTAACATGTGGATTCTTGCGATGTGTGTTGACAAACTCAAAATGAGCATGGAGCTTTGACAGCAGTAAAATCTGCAGAAAGTGAGGTGATAAAGTCAGTCAGCTTGCAGAGTGGATGAGCTATGGAGCCATGGAAAGCTGGAGCTTTACAGCTTTTTCTGTTAAAGCTGGTGTCACCTTTGAGACAAATGCAAATCAGTTTGAAAGTTGGTTCGTTTTCAATTTCTAAAGGCTGTTATCGACTCGAGCAGACCAAAAAGCCCCTGGTCACATTAAAAGAGACGCACAACCAATCAGGGTCACAAAATATCTGACAGCCAGAGAACCTCTTCCTCAACTAAAGTGCTACAACATTCACAAACTCATTTAGAAAAACAAAGTAAATCATAGGTGCTGATTTTGTGGCTGCTTCAAGGCCTGAGCATGCCAAGAGGAGGACTAACATTCACATGCACCAGCATCCATGAATAATTGACTTACTGACAGACTTTCTCAGCTTGGTAATACACGGCATAGCTTTACTATATCAGCTGCCAAAAGTGCTGAATGGCACATTGTTAGATCTCACATAGTCCTCATTAATAATTAAAAACATGTTTGTTAATGGTAAATCAACTGATCTGACTTTATATGCTTTGCGATTTTAATTTTGTCGTATTTGTATTGAAATCACATACAAAAAAGCAATACAGAAACAAAATAGACAAAAAGAAATACCAATCACATGAACATCGTCACAGATTCAGACACCTCAACTTAAGACAAGGACTTAACCAAACAAACAACAATAACACAACACAAAACACAAGGTACAAATAAGGGTAATTGCATAACAGATCTGATATACAGAATACTGAATACTGAATACTGATGCCTTATTGAAAACATGAGCAAGTAGTCCCGAAATAAGACGACAGTGCAGTTTTGAACAGTTTAAAAGAGGAAATAGACCGGATATGTATCGGTAGGTTATTCCAGTCAGAAGGAGCTTTGAACCTGAAGGATTTTTTAGAGACTGATTTGAAAGCAGTAGGAGTGACAAGGAAGACTTGTGAGCAATGTCTAAGTTGATGTCTAGAGGTGATTTGGTTCATATATTGTTTTAAGTAAAGTGGATTATCATAGTAAATGCATTTGAAGATGAATTCTAGCCAGTGCTGCTGTCGTCTTATTGAAGGAGATGGTAGAAAATTAGTGTTTTTCGTCCATGTTTTTGGGAAACTTACTGATATGGATCAAACTTTGCAGTACCACCAGAAATAATAATAAAAAGAAAGAGTCAAGCATTGTCATCAACAGTTCAAACCAGAGCGGCAGCAACAACCAAACAGAATACTTCAGAAAATAATATAAGTTTTGCTTAACATCTATTTCCTTTCTTCTTTGCAACATGATTTTGCCTACATCAGACGAAAACTCAAACTAATATCTCCTGTAGTGTTGTCATCAGAAGTTTTTCACTCTCTAGTGTTACTTTTGACTCTAAAGTAGCACCTCCAGTGAATGCACTTTCCAACCCCCATTCAAATTTAACAGACGTGTGTGGGCAGTGACAGTCCAGTCATGTTATGTGGAGGATATGTATCTATTTTGGTAGATGAAGAAAGCACAATTTAGCCTTTATTCTGCAATGGTAGATGATGTTTTGGAAGCGGGCCTGCTGTACAGTTATGCTTTATCGGCAGAGGTCGAATTTGTTTTGCATAGTGTATTCGGTTTATAACTAACGTTCATGTCCTGATATAGTTTTGCTGGCTATATTTGTAACTCTGTAGGTGTGTTATGTTACTTTAATATCATTTCTGTCTCATTAAAAGCTTAGTAGTATTAGCTGAGAGAAGTATTTATATATATGTAGATATATCAGGTATTGAAGGAGACCTATTATCCTCATAAGCTGTGTCCCATTTCAGGGGCTTCAGCCTTCCATGGCCGCATTTCAGGACCAAATGCATCGCAGCAGCATGTCAAAGACTGTCCCAATTCAAAGGCACCTCCGAATGTGCTCAACTAGTCCGCCCTCTTTTTCCTGCACTGTGAAGGCTGCTTCAGGTGCATCCTTTGGTTCTGGGCAGACCATTACAGTTAAAATAGCAGCCTCTCACACTGCCAAGTAACACAATGTTAAATAATAGTACTTGGTTTTAACTCAGTTATAAGGTGTACAAATATTTTAAAAGACCGAGGCATTGGTTATGGTGTTGATGCTATTTATGCTTGATGACATGGAAGAGTAGCAAGCTGTCGCTTCCAAATCCTTCAAAGGCTACAGCCCCAAGTTGGGATAGTTATTCTTACCTTTCATTATGTCAGTGTGGGACACTTTTTTATGAATCGCAGCTTTAAAAAACTTCTTATTTAATATATATTGGCACTCTTAAAAACCCCTATCTCTGAGCTTTTTAGTCTCTGCTTGAAACCGTTAATTTTGGCTGGATTGCCAGAGTCGTGAAGTTAGAAACAGCTTATTGGTGGTACTTTGACACACTGTTTTGTTGTAACAAAACTATGTGAAAGTTATGCCTTTATAAGCATATAGCTGTGAGCGCCCACTTAACTCTTCATTTAGACACATAAGCAAAATGTTAGCATAACATTGGTAAGTTTGGCAAGAAGAACAGTTCATCAGTTTTATTCTGTTGCTCTAAGTTGGTGGATTTACTATAATAAATCCTGCATACAACTCTTTTTCTCTCACTTTTCTTTCCTCCCTTGTGTGTAAACACAAAAGTGAACTCTTGTTACATTCGCTGCTTTTATAATGTCACTTACAGCTTGTGGTTCAGGGCCCTCATGGAGTGTCCTTGTTAATGTACAGCCCCAAGATTCAGCAACAGTTTAGATACAAATCCAGCTCATTCAGGCTTTTGTTTACAAAGGAACCAACAGCGTGGTGCGAACACAAATGGCTATTGGATAAGAAAAAATGAGAATAAATAGAACAAGTGCTGAGATTGTCCCTATAGCTTGGCTGTATGCTCATATAGACACGCAGGCCTAGCACATACTCTCTGGCCCTGGAGTCTATACAGTCTATTCAGTAGGGCTGCAACTGGGATTTCATCATTACTTTTGGTTTATGTGACCCTCTTATATGGATTATGGACGGCATCGATTTTAACTTTCTGTGTGGCGTGAATCATTGGTGTGTGTGTGTGTGCCTGGGTTCATGTTCATTATCACTGTTAATGATCTAAGCTGTCGTAGTGCAGGCACTTTACATCTGTTTCAAAGACACAGAGGTTTCAAGCACCCACCAGCATAAACATAAATCAGCGCCTAAGTCACAGAAGTCAGGATTACTGTGACTGAGTTTACTGATAAAGACTTGATCAAGTATACCTTAAATGTGTGTCATGTTATCGCAACAATCTGCAGTTGCTCAGCGTTTTGCAGCTAATACTCTCCAAATGTTGGGGATGTGGGTCGCTGGCCTTTAGAGATGAGCAGAAAAGATGCCGGGGTGGCTTAGGTCATAAGAACTGAGATAACATCGCAGTGCAGTCTGGGGATGTAACAGCCAATTTGACCTAGCCTGATGTTAAAGCCATCGCATGCCCAGGATGAACTGAATGAAGCATCTACCAATCAACTGTGGGATACTCCAGGTTTCTGTCTGAGATGCTGCATTAATGTGGAAGAGCTTGTCAGGGCCGGAGGGGGAAGAGGTGATCACTGTTTACAGAGGGGAAGTAACTCTGACATTCCCAATGTAGGAAACAGAGAAAACTTACAGGCCGTTATACAGTTTCAAAGACCTAACAAAACATCTGTTTTCATCTAATTGGTAGTATTATTTTAAAAATTAGCACAATTCAGTGTTTAAGACTTTATAACATAACCCTATTAAAATAATGGCCTTAGTCGTTTTTGATGAAAATGAAAAACTCATTTTCGAACATTCAGTCCATACAGTTACCTGGGTGGTAAATCTGTTGACAGGTTTCACTCTTTGACTTTTTTTTTGTTTTTGTTGTTGTTGCTTCTTCAAGCATGAAGAAGACATCAGAATAAATCCATATTAGCCAGAGAAAGATAGTTTGACTTGGAATAAGGATCATTCCTTTACACAAGTAAAATTTTGTGATCAGATGAATTACAGGGTTGTTGTGGATTATTTTTGAGTAGTCACAATGGAATATCATTCATTTTCAATCTATATTAATGGTGTTTAATTGTGCATGAGCAAAGAGACTCAAGAAAGCCAAAGTGCTAGCAGAATCCCTGACAAATGTATACTTCAAGTTAATGTGATAGTTTAACCTCGAAGTGCTTTGGTGAAAAGAAAACTCCTTGCAGAGTGTGCGTAATACTTCATGTCGGTCAACTGTTCCATCATCTTTTTTTTTGGTACTCAAATTTCCCACGGAGAAGGCCAATGTGCTGTTTAGCATCTTCCATATCGAGCGCTTTGGTTCTGCAGTCTGTAACTTCAGGATCAACTGCCCATTTGTGCAACGGTGACACGACTCGAACAAACTGCTGGAAATGCGTTGCCAGAGATGTTTCAGGGATTTTGAATCATCATCAGCAGAATTATCTTGTAGGAGAGTCTAAACTAAATCAACCAATTAAGGTAAGGGATCCAGATTTGACAGAGGTTAGAGTAGGGACAGGACTAAAATGACTCAAAAAGACAAAATCTAAAATAGCTGACAAAATTACCACTGATGTTTACATGTTGTTCAATAATTAGATTTATTACAAATGTAAATCTGAATAAACTGGACTTTTTAGAGACATGTTGGTCACACTGAAATTGTTGTAAATCAAATTTCTTCAGCAAACAAGACCATCAGGGACGAGACTGACTGTTTATATACTGTAATTTTTTAATGCCCAAAGTGGTGTGAGGGGGTAGGTGTCATTTTGTGTGATGTGACAGTAAAGTGTTGAGGAGCTTTAGGACTGCATGATGAACATTAAGCCACAGATTACTGTCAGAGAAAGCAGATGCAAAAAAGGTGAGAGTGAGAAGAGTGAAATCAAAGCACTTCAAAATAAAATATCAACTCTTCTAGAGCAGCCCAGCATGGAAAAACTCATAGTTATTGTATGTTCAACTGTAAAAAAGCATAATCCTGGTAAGTAAACATCTTGCTAGTACCTTGACATAGAACGAAACATGTTTACAGTGTACAGTAATTTGCAACTCCTGCTCTTTTCATCTGTGTTATCTCGAACCTCGCTTGGAGCCCATCCATAATAGCTTCTAATCAATACAGACAGAAAACCAATAACAGCATTAACCGTCAGATTGGTAATTATCTGGATGGTATTTCTACATGGAGAATGCGAACAAGGTGTAAATGAGTCTTCTCTGTAGTGCCAAGACAGCATTTCATCAGAGCGGCTTAAGTACTGAGTTTAAACCCACTTCAGCACTTTTTGCTTAAAGAGAGAGAGGGGAGCTAGCTCTTTTACCTCTGCTGTCATTTCTGCCCACACAAGGCCTAAACACATCTGAAACCCCCTGGTTTCATCATTTATCTTCACTTTGGCCTGCTTGTTAGCTTTGAATAACAGTCATCTGCTTTCCGTCTGTGTGCGGGTACTATATAATCAGAATCTCCTCCACAGGCCTGGAATGTCTCAGTCTATTCTCCGTCTATATAAATGCACAACACAGCCAGGGCAACAGGTCTGAGTGTCTTCTCGCATTTGTTCTGATTAAAAAATCCCGCTCTTCTCTGTGGGAGCTGCCACTCAGCATTACAAAGACTGGAGTTTGCTGGTTTGTCATAAAAGCCTGCACATTTTCTTCTTCTTTTCTCCCTTTTTTTTTCTATCAGTCAAACAGGGTTCAAGGAATTTTTCTCTTCAAGGATTTTCTTTGATCACGCTGGTTTGGACAATTTCTCTGCTGTTTCTCTGAGTCGCTTTTGAAGGCTCTTACAGTAAGACGGTGCTAAGTGGAATAAGTCTAGGCAGGTGAATGTGTAGATATAGGATAGATTAAACGATTGAAGAGTTCATTAGTGTGTAATACAACAGAGGACTTTCATTCAAATGTGACAAAAACAGATAGGAAAGTGGCTGTATGCTCCTAAATATATCACTCCCCTACTGCTCTTATAACGTAACTGGATGAAACATATTTGTTTTTAATGTGTCATTGACTGCAAGGGGGAGTAGATTGGATGAATGTGGGGTCACTGGATGGTTTAAAAACATCACTTTAACCCTGCAGATCTGGGAACTAAAAAGTCAGTGTTAAATCTCTGAGTAAAGTCTCCTTCCTCTACTTTATCCTGCAACTTTTTTTTCCAAACCATGGTCCTTCTATGTGATTACCTTTACTGTGTTGGTTTATAAACCGACACAAAGTGGGACCAATGTTGGGCGGTATGAACAAAATCTTGTATCACAGTATGAGTAATTTCTTATCACGGTAACGGTTTATGTAAGGGTATGATTTTTCCCCTCTGTCAATTGAATTAATGGCCTAAAAATAACTACACTGTTGCATTTGTTCATTTCCCTTTTATTTTAAACTCGGATTTGTATACAAATGCAAACAAAATGTCAGACCAGTCTGGCGATTTTTTATCAGATGGCTTACCTTTGGCAAAAGACTCTACCAAGATCATTTGTGTAAGAGGGGCTGCTGCAGTTTTAGTTTTTGGTGTAGCTGGTGCGCCACGCATCTTTTGACTCTCATAATAGAGCTGGGCGTGTTTCATCTTTAGGTGGTGGAGAAGGTTGCTGGTGTTTCCACTTCAAGCAATGACAGCCACACGACACTCTTTGCATAGCATTGTGTATTTTTATCATTGTCGGATTTTCTAAATCCGAAAAATCTCCAGATGACAGATGTCACGACTAGCGTCCATACCTGACCAATCAAATGGAGCGAACAAACGGAGCGAGACATGCTGGTGAATACACGGAAACGCACCCAAACGGATGCACTCTGGCTTTCCTGTTAGCGAGCACAGACAACTACACACTGACTCAGAGAGATGCAGCAGACATCTGCTCTCTCTCGGGTATAAACGGTAGAGCAAAATTTCTATTGGTAGACACTTTTATATGGTCACACTGTATATACCGTCATACCACCCAACACTGTTTGGGACCATGTCATTACAATTGCAATGTTTACTCTTGTAGTTATAATTCAAACACTCACTATCAGTTTAATATTGCCATCTATCTGTCTGCCAAAGTCCAGAATTAATGAGGTCTGATTTTATCTTCCTTCTTCTGTGGTTGGAAAAGTAGGATAATATACAGTACATCTGTGATTTAGATGCACCATGGCAACACATTGTAGTCTCTTTCTCTGTCCAGTTCTGATTCATTTGTCTTATGTAAAGAACAATGCGCTGAACATACTGGGTGCCTTCTTGTCAAAAACATTTATTAAATGAACATGAAAGTAAAAGCAGAAACAAGACTGCAGACATGTGGTGTTGATCTATTGTTACTGCGGTAAATAAGCTGGTAAAAACAAGATGATGAAGCTGTTTCCTTCTTCATCTTTGTCCTCTTCCTCTGCGCAAGAACATTTTTAGGACGATAACGCCTCAAACAAGCAGCTGTCATGACTGCGTGATGTTGTCGGCATGGTTTGGTTCGTTAGATCAAATACAGTGTGAAAGCAAACCAAACTTTATTCAAGTTTTAACTGCCAAATCCATACTATCACATTTGAAAGCAACCTTAAATTTACTCTTAACTAACTTAGAGAGCTTTGGTTTCCATGACAATGGCTGACCAGTCAGTAATAGAGACAAGAAAATGAGAGGAGGATTTATCACACAGACACTAATGAGGTGTTAAAGCGAATAAGGGCCGTTTTCAGCAGTTGCTGTTCTCATCAATGAATGTTTTGACTTTACTCTGAATGAAAATGTAAATTTAATTATGATGATGACAGTAAAGCAGGGTAATGTTGAGACTTAAACACAGATGAAAGTGCTAATAAGAAAGCCAATAAGGAAAGTGTTGCCATAGAATTATAAAATTATCTCGACATTGATATATGCACACTTGTTGTAGGAGCTGGATAATCAGCAGGATAATGTATTATGAGTGGGTGGTTAGGGGAAACAGAATCCACCCACAAGAAAAGACAATGAAATGTCTTGTCTAAACCCTGTCAGGGTCCTATTCTCTGCAACGATCCATTCACGACACATCATCCCCTAGAATGCTTTTTTGAAAAACTTACATGGACTAGGGTGACCAAATCTTGTTTTCCCAGAACATGACTTTTTTTCCACATCTTGTCCTGGCCGTCCTGGTTGTTTTTTATTTAGTGATGAAAATCTCCTGGTTTTTATAGTTTTTTTATTGGGCCACGAGGATGAAAACTAAAGACATAGATATATTTCTTTTAGTTTTCTAAGTTTGTGATAGATTATTTTGTTAAAGTTGGATTGCTAATATAGCAGAAGTATTTTTTAGTTTTTTTATTACTTGTTTATCTATTTTTTTTTAAATACAGAAGTGACATTATTTCTATATTTATTATTTATTTTTTTATTTTTAAACTTGTTATAATAAAACATGTTGAGTAACCTCTGAGAAGCCTATCTGGATTTATGTCTTTGGTTAAAGAAAGTGTTTGGTTATAACAATGTTCTATCCATATAGAGGAGGAATACTTAAAATGTATTGATCACCCTACATTGGACCCCTGATGTCTTTCACTGTGAAATTTATACCAAAAGAACAGTGCATATTTTTGTCATAACTTGAACACCAAACTAGAGATTGTTGCTGATTACTAAAGCTCATTTCTAACTTAATCACTGTTTTTCTCACCCAGTCTCTCATTCAGGCTATCCACACTCACTGATACTGATTTGATCAAGGGGGTCATTAAACTCATCATAGTTTGTAGGCTAGAGATGTTTACCAAGTTGAATTGTTTAATGGGCCAAAATAGGACTGGGTCTGTGTTTTTCAATGACAGCGATTCTGTGATGGATGTTGGCGAAGGTAATGACCCGTAGAAATTCTTGAAATTAATACCAATATTATTGAAAAAAGTTATAATGTCAACAGTATCTTAAATTTACTATCATTGGGAAATTGGCTACAAGACAAAAATAGTTTTAGCTGTCAAAATGTCCTTTTGTGTAATTTAATGATTCTAGATATCTAATATTAATGTACTCTCTTTATGTCTTCTGTCACCTTGAACAAGAGGCCTGGATGCTAAGACAAGCAAAGATATGATGCCTCTCTGACAGGTGAACAATGCAAATTTGAACATTCATTTCGGGATACAGTAGCCCTGTGACTGGGTCGTTCCACACAGAGGTCAGAGAAACAATTATGGGCCTTTAATAGAAAGGATCGGGATGTGTGAAGTAGGAGTGCTGCTGCAATAATGGCGGACAGTGATGGAGTAAATCTTGTGTTACAGAGACAGATGATAACCAGTCCTCCAGCATTCAGTTTCCTGGTTGATTTATCGGTGTGATCTCAGCCTTGATCATTTTTTCAATCTGAGTTTCATTATGACAATCTCAGGAGACAAACTTCATATTTACTTGTATCTCCCCAAATATTTTGATTATTTCCACTAGGCTTCTCTGTCATGCTGTGTGAGAACACAAAACTCACACAGTATTCAAAGAACAGAGTAGTAAATAGTCTGCTGCCATACTGCCGTTTCAGTCAGAGGATAGCACAGTTAATTATCCTCCATTAATGCCTGTTGCAAATTATATGGCAATCTATCAAGAAACTGCTATAACATTTCATTAAAAACAAATTACAAAACCCTTGGTTTAAAAAAAGGGATATGTAGACATGTTTAATGGAACTTTTTTTTTTTGTTTTTTATGTTGTTGTTGTTGTTAGTTAAGTCCCGTATTTTGGCTTAAATACTGGACAAATTGAAGACAAAGCCTGTTTTATGCAAATTCAGTCAATAATAAGTCAGTGACACAGTTGTGTGTTTTCATGCTGTGCACAGATGCTTTATAACATCTTTTCCAGGTGCTTAATTGCAGCAGAGTGAGACAGTTTGCATTTAAACTGTTGTTGCTGGATGTGGCAGACAAAACGGGAAACAACAGGGGAACCAAACAAAGAAACGAGCCAATGTAACACCACCATGGCCTCAAGATTCGAATCAAGCTTTATGAACCCGACCATGTTTATCTCTAAAGGACATATGTGATGTTTAAGCATTCTCAGAGGACGCAAATTGAATGTTTTTCTTATAATACAATACAATAAAGTATGATAGAAGAACTTTATTTTACCCCAAAGGCAAGTTTTTCTTTATGCAATATATATTTCTATATAAAAATTCCATTAATTATCACAGGTAGATGTGAAGTGTATAGAGCTCAGAAACTATAAAAAAGAAGACACAAATGTCACTTTTAACACTTTTTTAATGTACACACACACACACACACACACACACACACACACACACACACACACACACACACACACACACAAATATCTATCTATCTATATATCTATATCTATATCTATATATATATATATATATATATATATATACTGTATATATCAAGCTGTATTCACCTCTCGGACAAAGAAGTACACACAAGTAGTAAAGAGCTTACAGGAGAAGCAACACACTGGCTCATAAATTGACTAAAAAAAACTTCACAAGAACAAATATGGTCACTACTCAATATACAATACCACACAGATGTAATAATATTGAACATCTGTGTAACTTTATGTCGACCATGACATGTTTCAATTTCAAGCTTCCTGCGTTCTTACTCAGAAGAGTCAAATGATGCTGTGTGTTATGTAATGTGCTACCTTATCCATAAAGGTTTGGTTTTCTTGCTTTCAGGACTGCAGGAAGTCAGTGATCAAAACATGTCCAAGAAGAAGAAAAAACACACTGGTCTGGTTATAAGTACTGTTCATTAAGGTACAGGTACCTGGTATCAGATGAACCTTTTCCAACTGTATAGAACTAATTTACAAAAATGTCAGACTTCTTCTTTAGCTGGATTTAAGAAAACATCAAGAATTGATGCATTGGGTTTCCTAAAACTTCATATTTCAAAGACACGAGGTCACAACCCAGCCTTCATATTCAATGGACTACAAACTCATACAGGCCTGTTCACCAAGCCCTTGGATTTAAAAAACAAAATTTCTGGTGATCCATCCAAATGTTGATGAGATCTGTAATGAATTCATCATCAGAGTCAAATCACTTTCTGTATAAAATGTCAATTCTTCCAATAGTTTGATCTTTTCTTTTCAACTGATGCTCCCTTCATCAGGTTTGGTCAGAGAGCAGCAAATTTAGTCAGTCTGTGAATGTTTTAATGTGTTTCTTATGAAAAAATAAATAAAGAATTACCTCAAAAAGCTTTCAGAAGTAGAGCGGGAATACTTAATATCATAATAACAGAGCTGTATTCTGGCATGCCTGTGTAAAGTGACACAGTTTTATGTAAGAAGCCATCAGGCAGCGACTCAAACAAGCCCAGACCCGTGCTGACTGCCACTCTCTCCATGAATGAGGTTTGTCTTACTGCTGGTGGCAGATCGTTTCTGCTTCAGTCTGATGTTTCAATTCATCACTCTGTGAAGGCGAGAGAGATCCTGTTCATGCCTGACACCACAGTTTTTCTGGGCAAATAGGGCAAAATCTACAACATCACAGGAAACAGGGACACATTTTTTTTAAGTGGAGTTTGTGATAGATGTTGACAAGGATGAGTATATTTTTCCATAAAAATGTTGTCTGGTGCAGCTTTAAGAGGTTTCTGTGCTGTGCGGTGTGGGGATGTGCTACTGAGAAACAAACAGTCCTGACAATAAAAGAGGGATAAAGAAAGATAGATGGAGTGACACACAGAGAGACGGGGAGCGACAGGGTGGTTTTTATCCCTGATGAGGCTGTATCAGCAGGATGGTCATCTAATCAGCCTTCACAGCGGGACAACTACATCACTTAGCATCACTGATAAATCATATTGACAGCCACCGCCTGACAGAAGGGGGGTAATGATAGAGGAGGGATTGTGGAGCTGTTGAAAAATAGAGTGAAATTAAAGAGAATTAGAGGTGAGAAGAAGAATGATCGACGCATTAAAAGGAGGGGACGAATCTAAAAGCAGAGCGGCACATTTGAGGATAATTGCATGAATATTATCTCCTCAATAACTGCACTTGAAATCTCCCAGCCATTTTAAGACCCTCGCCCGACCCTGCCTCCTCCTCTGCAGCCTCACATCCACAGACGCAGCGCCTCTCACCAAGTAATGGAGAGAGACGATAGCAAGTATTTAAAGATGCCACTAAACCTGTGTTTTGCATGAAATGATATTCAATAAGTGGTCATTAAATCGCTTTGAATCCTGCAACCTGTAATCTGCTTTCCTGGAATTACAGGCTAAAGAAAAGAAATGAATTGCATTGTGAACTTGGAGGAAAGGAGGAAGAAGATGAAGAAGGGAACATAATGAGGGAGGAGGGGATGTTGGGGCTGAATGAAGGCGTCGGCTTACTTCGAAGACAGATCCTGCTTCATTATTGATGAAGTGAATAGAAGGTTTCAGGGATGTCCGGCGTTGAGCTGTGTCTGCTTGTCATGTAACTTTAATTGACACAGACCTCGCTGTGGGTCTGGCGGCTATCCTTCCAGGGCTTCCGTTTCAGTTTGCACCATGATTTATTAACAGTGACATCCGTCTGAACAACCATTCAGCTCATCGTGTGGTTATGCACTTTTACAAACTCTAAAACACATGGCATGGCACGCCGTGGAGAACCAGGATGAAGAGAAGAGTCATGTTGCAGGAGGTGTTCTGAATATGTGCAGACAAATCTCTAACCGCTCAAAGTGATGCGTCTACTTGAATCATTAACTGAGTAAAGCTTTTAAAAGTAAAGATAAGTTTGTGTATTTGAAGCAAGTTTGGTATTGTTAAACCATAAGGTCACTTTAGATATAAGCAGATGCAGCTTGTGTGAGGGCTTGGTGCCCACAAGTGGGGCCTGTGCTAACAGCTCAGCACCATGCAGCCTAAATGGGCATTTGCAAAGAGAACACCAGAACTGGCAGATTTGCTACTGGTGGTGGGTCAGTGATGGGCTGGGGCAGGGCTGCACAATATTGGAAAAAACTTACATTGCAATGTTTTCCAACCCTGCGATATATATTGCAATATCAGAAAATACAGGAACTTTCACCAGAAGACCATAATAGTGTAGTTTCTGGTGCCCAAGGAGCCCCATTACATCTGATTCAAATTTTCCATTTATTTTTTAAAATTCTGTATTTTGAGGTGTTTTTACCTGGAAAGTGTGTAATTTTGTAGTCCATGAATTAAATTTAAATTGAAAAGTATCCCAAGTTTAATGAATGTCCTTTTAAAAAAAAGAAAAAAAGGACTTTTTCCCCTTTTGTGAAGTTAAGTCTTCACAAAGTTTTCACTTTGGTAATGCAATTCATGACAACAAAGTGGCTTCTTTCTCTGTTTCTTTTCCTTGGTTCCTGTTGGTATTATTTCACATGGCCTCTCACTGATATCAAATTCCGTGTTACAAGTATGTCTTTTTGTTGTTGATGTAGAAACGTGGCTCCAGGTGTGAATCGTTAAGGGAATCGTTAAGATCAAACGTAAATGATGTCCATGGATTGAATCATTCGGAACTGGTTCTCAACAAGAACCAGCTCTCGATTCTCATCCCTAAGTGTAATTTAAGAAAACATTAATTCAAACAAACTTATAAATATCATACCTCATCTCTACCACCTACATTTTACACATTACACCTTTAATCAATAAATTATCAAATAACTGTGTTTAAGGAAGACCCCTAACACGGTACAGGATTCAGCACGCTGAGAGTCGACATACTTCGTGTTTACAGAACCAACAACTGCAGTTTGTTAGGGCGAAATATGCAGGAGCGAAAAGCACAGAGAAGAAGTCACTGATCAATACAGCATGCTTTTATAATGCTGCAGGGGCACGAGATGAGGGCACATATTTTCTGTCACCTCATGGCCACACTGACACTGTGATGGGAACACGGTGCCATTAGGAGGAATACATTAATGAGCGAGCACAGGCTCTGACATGAGTCACCACAAAATCACATCACTTCTTTTAAGATAAGTCTGCTCTGAGGCACAGGGCTCTGTGACGGGGGGAGAACATTTCACAGCAAATCAAAGACTCACAAAAAATGATTCTCCATCACAAAACTCTCTCCCAACAGGACTAAGGAGAAAAATACATGGCACCTTAAATTAAAATGGCGTGGGAGGAGATAACGCTCACAGCTACATGTGCCCAGATCCCACGAGAACCATCTCTAAAGTAGGAAAGAGTTCAGTGCTACAGGAGAAGAAGAGTAAGAAGAAAGATGGTATTTGCCAGGCTTTTAACTGCGGGCATTATGAAATATGCTGGCAGTTATATGCTGGATGACAGTCAGTAAAAGTACAGCCTGTGAGGCTTTTTTAAAGTTTCAGGATCTTTTAGTAAATGAATTTGTTACACTGTTGAAAATAACAGAAAATAACACTCAACCCGGGCCTCAGTGTGAGCAGACGTTCAGACACCCCAGCACTGAAATTACAGAGCTCTGCTTGATTATCACTGACACACACTATATTGCACCTTTGGCTCCTCAGCGGGACTTTCACCATCACAGAGAGTTACCAAAATACCAAATGACTGCTATCAGGAAGGCACAGCTTAGTGCATCTAAAAAGTAATGCCGCCACAAAGGCCGCCGATGGACCGCCTTTAAATTACAACCCTGAGAGCTCTTCCAGACAAATCTAATGCCGAAACAAATTGAACTCGTGCACTCACAACAGAAATGTATTCAAGCTGATTACAGTCAGTGATCGTTCCCTTCATCAGCAGAGATGAGACCATCTGAACAGTCAGGGAAGAGGAGACGTTTCTCAGCACACTGGTTCAGAATTAATTCCCAGCCTTGTAAAACATTTAGATTTGACGTGAAAGTTTCTTGTTGCTGCCTTCACTTTCAAACTAAACTAAACAAATCAGTAGCCTGCGGTGAATGACGTGAATCACATCAACCGAGCAGACTGTGTGATCATTTACTCCTCAACTGTGTTTCTCACTGTGTGTCTTCTGCATGAGCCACCCAGTTCACACAGAAGACAGATCTAATATTTCACTGAGGTGTACGTTTAACGGCAAACTCCTGAAAATGTTGAGGGCTGAAAGTGATGGAATTAAGAAGGGGAATATGATCCAGAAATGACCGTATTATGAGAGGAAAATGTCCTTGGAGCCACAAAATATTCCAAAACGTAATATTTTAATGGCATTTCTATTACTTAGTATGTAACAGGTTCACCTTAAACTTGCTAGCAGGCTGTGCAGGAAAATATGAGAGAAGTAAAAATCAAGGAGCTGCATTGATACAAATCAGTCAAACTTAACTTTTAAGTCCCACTTTGATCGTTTTTTTTTTTTTTTTATACTTAAAGTGTTATCAGCTATCTTTAAATTGTGATTCTGAGTTTTGTTTTTTGTTTTTTTTTTTACCAAAAATCGTGTTACCTTTGTCATTTTCAAGGGCTTTTCTTCTGCAGCTCCAGTAGCTCATTAGCAATTCGCCTCTGAGTCGTGAGCGGAGACAGCTCTGCTCTGCACACACCTTGTCACGTTAGCTTGCAACCTAACATTGCCTGTGCAGCAGAGGTGGCAGGTAACAAAGGAGCTATTCAGCTCTCAGACACTATTGTCTTTGGGGGCACGGTGAAAGCTAATATCATAATTAACTTTCTTACGAGCATTGCAATCCGCTAACGCAGACGCTTGTTCTGTGATTGTGTGGCTCTGGGGGCAGAGTTTGGATCGGTTATGTATGAAATCTCGATGTTTCTGAACCTGCCGTTTGGGTCTGCCAGAGATTCACAGCAATTTGTAAGAAGAAATACTTAGAAAAGCAATTTTGCATTTAGTTTTCTGATGATATGTCCTATAGCTTCAGAAAATGCCATGTGAACATATAAAAAACAAAACAAAAAAAAAACAAAACATGATTTTCATTTGAGTGGGTTTTTAAAGACCTGACTGAGTGAGAAGAGAAAGTTACAGGACAGGACCTCATTCAGGTGCTGCTGCCTTTTTCTGCGCCTGTTAAGCAATGCTAATAGAAAAAATTAAAGTTTAATATAGTTTAAAACAGTAAAGCAGGAAAATGTCCAGACTTGACTGGGAGTAGAAGTGTAAAGCTTTTTTCTATTTATTTTTCTGAAATGAAATTATTTTCCTTTGTGACTGTTCTGTTTGCTCCTGACATTTCCACTCAGACGCTCGCCCTTGTAGCTGGTTATTTCTTGCCCTCACCTTTAGGGTTTTTGTATTTATTCACTCATACTTCTGAAGCTCGTCACAGATGTTTGAAGGTATCGTCTGAACTTGAGAGACAGAGAGCTGTCTGCCACAGTCGTGAGAGGTTCTCTCTAATCTATCGAGCCCGTAATTTTAGCTTGACTCCTCTCCACATAAACCCAAACAGAACACTTTCCTAATGATAACAATAAATTAACTTTCTTCGCTCCACTGAAGCTCATAAATAATTAATTGCTTTGTGGAAGAAGGAGCTGGTTTAGCATGACCAAATCTCTTCCTGCTGTAGACGGCGTGATCAGATGATGCTGCCTCAGCAGCCCCTTCATTCTGCTCAATTATTACAGCACAAAGGCAAAAATATGTACTTTGTTTGTGTAATTTGATGACGTGTTTTTAGATTGATGTAAGCCAGAATCTTGAGTTAAGTTCTTGAAGATTCAAAATGCAGAGGGTGACCAGCAAAAGTAGGATATTTTGAAGTGGGATAGTTTGAGGTACTAATTCGTAAAAGTTGGATCCTTTTTTTTATCTCAGGTAAACACTCTCAGCGTTATTTTCCTGCCAGTGGGAATTTCATCCCTTTTTAGTCATCCAGATCATCTGGTTCTGCTAAAACAGGCTTTTTTTCATTTAAAATCTCAAGAGCCAGCTCTCAAGACAAGTCATGCTCCTCACCTCAGCATGTTTAACCCCCCCTATGGTATCAGCCAGTTTAGCATCTTGTACTGGTGTAATTCTGAATAGTGTTTAATCAAAGACTGTGCAGATGATCAGATGACATGTTGCATTTCTACATCTTCACTGTGTTTTGACAATGCATTGGCTTTTTATTTCAAAGTAAACCTACACACACAGGAGAGAGCAAGTGTTTACCGGCGAGCAGAGAAGCACATGGGTCTTGATATGGATTTCATGTCTCGCCTAACACTTCTGTGAGAAACTTTGTTTGTGTAGAACCCGGTGTCCAGTGTGGACAAAGAGGTCTTCGTCCTCATCGACATGCTTACCCCCAATTTCCACCGCACCTAGAACAGCTGTGAAAAGACCGTGTGCGTCGATCGCAGTCGATCATTTCCATTCAAGTGAATGTGTCAATTTCCATTCCGCTGTGGTTCAGCAGACTCCACAGCTGATCCCCAGAGTTCTATTTTTTCCAGACGCTGCAGCATAGCGCATAAATTCAGCTCAGATTCTTTATTCTTTATTCTTTATTCATACGGATTAGCTGGAAAGGAAGTCAGGCACAGACACAAAATAAAACATCCGGCTTCTTTTCAAAATAAAACATTATGTGTTTCAGGCACATCGTATTTCACACCATGCAAACAGGCGGGGACCAACAAGTAAAAGGTGTTTAGACAGCATTTCACCCTGTTGACACCATGGATGACAAGATGCTGATTCAAGATTCAAGTCAAGAAGTGGATTTCCTCCTCTGGAAGGACACAATCTACTGCTTGTATGGTTATGTGGCTGTCTTTATAATGACAACTTGTTATCGCGTGTTTGCACATGAATTTGCAGGTTCCTGTGAGTTCTTGCAATTCCAGCTTCTCGAAATTGTACACGAAATTCACCTCCCAAGTAGGAATTGGCGGACGGTGAAAATCGACGTGGAGAGAGGAGAACAGGGAGAGGAGCAGGATGAGGCAGATGTTTGTGAGTGTGTGAAAAGCCCAGGGACAGAATTAGCACAATGAGAGAGAGAGGCTGCAATAACTGCTGGGATAAAAAGTGAAAGACATCTTTCTGAATCATCATAAAATACAAGCTCAAGTCTAGATTTTATAAAGGACATTGTATTAGGTGCAGTGTTGATGCCATTTAATTAAATCTAAGTGCATCTGTGTTCACATAAAACATTTACTCAAGGACTTTTGTCAACATACCAACAACAAAAAGGTGGAAAACTTGTGACACCCTTTTGCAGTTTAAAGAGGTCACATCAACCAACATATAAAACATTTTACTCTGTGACATGACTTCACTGTATGTGTTGTGCATATCTGTCTGAGACCATACCAGAGAGCAACCAAAGGCGAACATTGTCAAAGTAAAAATAAATGCATGATTTAAAGCAGGACCTTTAAACAGAATAAAAATAAAAGTCTGAAAAGAAAGAGGTGGACACAGAAATTGTGAGACTCCAGACTTACTGCCTTAGCAAATAACACTCATTGTCTGTACACTTAATCCAGCCCATAAATAATAAAAATAAAAATAAAAAAAAACCACAAAAGAAGTAAACTGTAACTGTCAATGATTTATTTTGATCTTTTTATTCCATTAATATTATTAGGAGATATGAATGGAGATGTGTTAAAATTTTACCCTGGCAATTTTACAGCTGCTGGAAGAGAATGGAGGTTTTATTGCATTTCTCCCACTCTTCTCTGTTCTCGTTTATTACCTTTGGGCAGCCTAACCAACTTGATAACTTTGATTTGCAAATGTTTACCCCTTCACGGGAGCAAAGCACCGTAACAGCAGGGATGTGGAGAGAGCATCCCATAGTTTCTGATTAGAAATTCATTATTTGCTAGCCGTCTGCCCAGTGCACCGCCTGATTAGCAGGCCAGGAAGAAAAGGTAATGGCGAGAACACTAAACTCAATAGCTGTTTTATCGGCAGCGCTGCTTTATGACGCCTGCGCTAATTGCTGGTGTGATTAGTGAGGTGCCTGTGCCCTCTGTGGCTGCTCAGCTGTCCTGTGAACTGAGCTCTGGCAGACAGGATCACAGGAGGAGTGTGGGTGTGCAGTGGATCGTTGCAGGAGGAAGACACAGGGGCACAATCGACTTCAGGCTTTTTCTGCCCCTGTCAGCCC
The DNA here is from genome assembly GCA_962446985.1 of Xyrichtys novacula. NCBI lineage: Eukaryota > Metazoa > Chordata > Actinopteri > Labriformes > Labridae > Xyrichtys > Xyrichtys novacula. The sequence goes on along the minus strand of OY660874.1, from coordinate 14,353,161 downwards.
TTTCCTGTGTGCTGCAATAAAGATAAATTAACTTAAAGGCAATCAAAGTGTTTTTCTCTTGATCTCTTGGCAATAAAGTAATCTATTTCAAACTGTCAGTGAGAAGACGGAGGTCCAAATAAAAATAAGAGGCTGATTTGATCACCTGGAATGCAAGTGAAAGAAAACAACTCATTGCTGCCTTGGAGTCATAGTTAAAAGCGTGCTCAGACTTCTTACACAAAGGTGAAAAAAGTCCTCATCAAAAACACTCTCCTCTGAATATGTCCCTCTCTCTATCTTTGAAAGCACCAAATGTTAAAAGTGATGTTTTTGAAAGCTTTATGTCTATCTGCCATTCAGTGTGACCTCAATGCTTAAGCTTTGATGTACGCCATGGCCGAGCAGACCGTCAGCGCTGTAAGTGAGATGACAGCTCTCTGACTGAGGCTTTTATTCAGATACATTCTCCAACCTGCAAGTTTGTATAAGAGAATTTGCATGGACATCAGGTCCACTTTGCATACTTCTCTGCATGACCTTTAGTCTGCCTCTCTTAGCAGACCTTTGCATGCTTTGGACTCACTGTGCTTCAAAAACAATCCCGGTCTGTGCTCCTGTTTCAGTGTTTTATGTAGGATACAAAAAGATAAAGAAGAGTATATCACATATTCTTTTTTTTCTCTTGATTATTCTCCAAGTCAGCCTGAACAGACGCTGACAAAACATTCAAAAACCTACAATCTGGCCCTCAGCCGCTGCCAAGAGATAAATGTGAATGAAAAACTTAGCAATTTGCTTTGTTTCTCATTCTGAAAAAGAAAAAAAAAAACTTTAACACCTGCATCGAAAATGTTCGTCCATTTGGGAGTAAGTTGATCCAGCGTATAATGACTTCATGACTTTATTGAGATACGATAGCTCATGATTGTCCAACTTTGCCCCCAAACACAGTTGTTCTTCTGGCTGTGAGATAAATCCAGCATTAGCTCACCAAGCTCTGGTTTTTCTACTAATGCCAGACTGCAGTTGCCAGTTTTGTCATGAGCTTTTTTGTGCTAATTTTGTGTCATTTTGAATCTGGCAATCCATGGCAGATGTTTTATCAGTCTGTGGTGGAAAGTGTTCTGTTTTATGCCACAGTCTGCTGGGGTGGCAGTATAAAACACAATGATGCAAGGCGCCTGAACAAACTGGTGAAAAAAACTGGCTCTGTGGTAGGAATCAAGTTGAACTCACTGGAGGACGTAGTGGAGAGATGTACACTGAGGAAGATGGAGTCTATTCTAAAGAACATGGACCATCCACTTCATAACACCTTAATGGACCAAAGGGCCAATGGTGGTGGACAGCTCCTGTCTTCACTTCAGGACAGAAAGATTCAGAAGATCTTTTGTACCAACAGTCATCACTGTTTGATTCTAACATATGAGATGAGACAGCAGACAATTGAATTTCCATTTGGGGATCAGTTAAGTTCTTCTTATCTTTCTAATCACAAGTTTCACTTTTCTTTTTTAAGTATTGATTCGTGCAATCTAATCAGTCCAATGTCATAATATGTGTTCCCATTGCTGTGGAGCTGAAATTTTGATACATTATCAAATTGTGTTGACTGATGCTACATCTTGAGCCCTCCAGAAGTGATGGATTTGTATTAATTTCAAGATGCGCACCTCAGTACTGGAAATTTGAATCCCATTCATTTGAATATTACTTAAGGGTAAAACAGCATTAAGTATTTGTGTGAAAGGTCAACCTTTGGGTCCACCATTTCCACTGAATCTACATTAGACTCTGGCATGGTAAAATTGCAAAGCATTAAGAATTTGATTGGTCATAAATATACTTGGAGGGCAGTCAGAATATGCTAATCAGTGGCTATCAGATCTATTAGCAACAGCATTTAAGACCTCCAGACACTGACATGCCATCACCCTTAAATGCGCTCATGCCAACAGAAATTTCAGCCTTAATTTTACAAGTTTGAATGATATCCTTACACTTCCCCTTTTGCTGATTAGCACGACAGAACCATGTGATGAAAGCAGAACAAAATCTTTCATTTGCCAAAGCAGCAACAGTAGTGTGAGAAACTAAGGCAAGAAGAGTTTCCACTTAACATATGCAAAAACTTGCTTTTAACTGAGACAAAATATGAGCGATAATACCCATTGGTCTGTTGAGGTAAAACCAAATATGGAGGGGGCTCCATATTGGACATGCTGATTTAACCTACCTTTAAGTCACAATAGATACAAACAAGTGGAGTAAGGCAGACTTCAGTCCTTCTGGAACACAGATATCTCCTGCCTGTCTGTCAGTCAATTCAGATATGACCATAACTATGCAAATATAGACACAACCCTACATATCTTGATATGGTTAAGTTGAAAAACCTAACCCCTGTATGATAAAGTACATTTAAGTTCTTGTCTGGTTTGTATGAATAGATAGATTAGCTAAAGAAACCAAAACTGCTATGAGCACCTTGGGGTAAACATTTGATTTTGCAGTTAAATGGGTATTTTAATGCCCAACCTGATGGGGATGTCTTGTCACTTGAGCCAGCCTCAAGTTGACACTTGAGAAATCTCATATTTTTGCACTTTCTCGCTGGTTTTACTCTACAACATCAGAGCTACTTGGCTGAAATGTCCATTCTTTAGACAGATCTAGAAATGACCTGTTATACTCCTTTTCACCTTTACCTGCAGCTCAAAAAACTCCTTTATTCTACTGGTGTCGGTGAAAACCTTCATTTCAGCTCTTTTCAGCCTCAGCCTGAAAGCTTCATTCCGGCTTCTATCACAGAGATATAAGGTCAGACAACTTGTTGCTGACACCTTTTTACGCAGTTTTGCGGTCATGAATGTTACACCTTTACAGAGAACATCTTAGGCCAGATATGAGCAGACACTCGGCTTCCTATTTTGCCACATCAGCATTTGTTAACTCATTCCGTGCCAGGTTCATTTATGCAATTTTCACCCAGTGCCACCATTGACCACAATAGAAATGTCTGTATCTTTCAGGACCCACGGAATATCTTGTGCTTAGACTAGAATTAAGTGCAATATCTCAAAAGAAAGGGTTGATTCTCTTCTTTTCCCAGAAAAAAAGTGTGTCTCTAACCCACTCCTGTGTTTAGTTATTGCCTGCTCAGTGCAGAGTGGTTGTATCATCTTAGCTGATCCGGAAAAACACATTTTACGAAGGAGAGACATTCAAGCAGAACTCTGATCGTCTATTTCATTTAACTTCAAACAACTTTATCGGTGGCATCAAGGTCCTCCTCGATAGGTCACTTTGTGACAGCTGGGAGTCGTATTGGCTCTTGAGTACCTGGCACCGCGACTGCTCGCGTCCTCCTGTCGCCGAATTCCGGCTCAGTCTCACTCACCAGTACCATCACTGGTGGCACAATGACATGCTAGAAGATTGTTTCTTTTATTGTCTGCTGACAATGTGAGGGTCCGGTACCGGGATCCCCACTGGATCCAGAGACAGTAGCACCGCACTCACGGGAAATACTGAAGTCATTGGCGAAGACCGTTAGCTCTTGGTCAATGACTTTGGTATTTTCCTACTCTGCTCAAAGAGAAAAAACACGCTAATGGGCACACTTGATGGCAGACTTCTCACTGGCAAGTACTTATTTTTTGTTATTGTAACATAGTTATGGTGACTTTGTCAGCTTTTCTGAGTTCAGAACGACCCCAAACTTAGTTACATGTCTGGGAGGAGCGCCCTCTGGCGGAAAACAAAAAAAATAAAAAATCCATCAAAATCTGTCAATGGCACTGAATGAGTTAATATTAGCTGCTGTTATTATGATCCTTACTGTCTGTGGTAGTGAGCCGCCATCATAGTCAGAATTATCCCAGGTTTCAGTATTGGTTACAATAGTTGAAATCCAGCTCATACTGTCCTTTGTTTACAAAGGGGTCATTAATGAAGTGACAAGCTCAAACAGCTATAATGTGGCTGTTTTCCTGATAAACCAACAAACCCCCTACATACAAAAAAAAAAAAACAACACTTGTGAGAAACTTTCAAAGACATACTGAATCAACGCAGTGCAAAAGATAACCAGGGGGTAAACTTTACCGGTGGAAAGAAGAAAACCATGCATGCCCTCTGCTTGACCCGTGTTTATAATACAGTAAATTACTTGTCAACCGGTGCATAGGATTGCCTGTTATCATGGTCGTCCTTGCCTGGAGAAATTGCAGCAGGCTGATAAGAACAGGAAGCCAAGTAATTGTCGATTATGTTGCATATGTCAGTCACGGCTCTTTCTGTTTACACGTGAAGAAATTGTTTATCCTTCAGTTATAATGATAATTGAGCTTCCTACATGTCCCTGTACTTTTAATGCTTTCTGGCAGTGCAGAGTTGAACTGCTCTCCAGGTTTACCCTCCGTCTCTCTGCCTCTGATGTGTCTCTTGAATCGGTCTGAGGCGGGCAGGCAGCCATGTCCATCAGCTCTATCCATCAAGCAGTGGGCCGGGTGGCAGAGGGAGGATGACGGGCAGCAGAGAAGGGGCAGATGTTCTGCAGGAACTGATATGTGTTCACGACCACGAGGGATGTCATTACGTGGCGGACAGAGAAACATGTAGCTGATTAGCGGCTTATTAAGTCAAGGACACTGGCTTCTGGTAACACACGGGTTTCCATTCTGGCTCATGGTGCTGACGGTTTGCCAGTCACAGAGAACCTGAGTGTCTGACAGAGATAACCTCTCCCTCTAATTACATGCTGCTCTGTTCTTTGCACTAATCTCCCTTTCAAACTCCAAAAAAAGCGTGGAATAAACACCGCTCTTGCTATTGGAAGTATACCTTAAGGCGAGAGCGCAGAGGCACATAAGGTTTGTGGATTTATCTCTTAGAGAGCAAACACTGGGTTGTGTAAAGTAAATAAAGCAGTGAATCCCTTAGGGGGTGTAAGGATTGAGGAGAGTGGACAGAGCAGAAAGAGAGGCTTTAGCCCTGATCCAGGACAATGGCTAAATTGGTAACATTGAGAATCTCATCTGCGCCCTGTGTTTCCCCTTTAGTTGGATACACTAAGTTGTTTCCCTGAACAAAAGGCCAGCTGTGTGTTATTGGAAACGTGGATTTACTCCAAATCACATCAGCTATGTCCAGCAGCCTCCTCCCCCCCGATTTCTTCCAGTCCTCCCCCTCAGCTTCTTTTTTTTTTATCACTTGTATGTTTAATACAGTAGGGCTTGCTGCATCATAAATTGCATCGATGTGTGTCTGCCTTTCCCGTGTTTGGGGCGGTCAGGGCAGTAAATGGGCTCAGGGTTATGAGCATAGTGAAAAATAGAGGCAGTGCCTGACCGCTTAATGGGTCCTGGGATGGTTTCACTCAAATGTAAGGCTTTTTTCAGTAACAACACACAGTACTCTGTGAAAGAGCAGTAATATTCCTCTGGACAGCACTGATTACACATGTTTGTGTGCAAAAGAAAATATATAATTACTTTTTAAACAATTTTTCATATAAACTACCTTACAGAAGAAACCCAAAACACTGGAATTAGCCACAATTAGGACCCAAAATGAAAATCTATATTTACACAGTCATCAGTGACTTATTTCATACTTTTGTAACACTTTATTTGATGCCCACCTCTATAATGAATTATAAATATATGTATAATGCGTTATAATTACGTTATAGCACTGTATAACTATAGTTATAAACACTCATCATGACTTATAAGGTCAGGCATTATAATGGGTTTTAACTGTTAACAACTCACTGACAATGCCCATATAGATAATGCAATGCAACTGTTGCTAACAGTGATAACACATTATAACAACTGACTTTGTAAGTCATGATAAAATGCTTTATAATGTGTTATGATTATTGCTATAAAGCATTATGTTCATTTATGAGTGTTTTTAACTATATTTATACAGTGCTACAACGTAATTATAACGCATTATACATATATTTATAATGCGTCATAGAGATGGGCATCAAATAGCGTGTTACCCATACTTTCAATGGACTTTTGTGCTTTGTGTTGTAAGAGATAGTAGGCACGTGTTTTGTTTTGTTTTTTACAGTGCTGAAACATAAAATGATGCATATACACTAAAAAAGCAACCGAAAGATTTACTTTAAGTTTTTGTTTTACTTCCTTAATTAGTTGTTAGTAAAACTCTGGCCCTGACTTCACTTTAATGACAGTGGAGAAATCAAAAGATACCCTGAAACACAACTAAGTGAACAAGTATGAGAGAGAGAAAAGCAGCAGCTTTGCCTCTGAGAATAAGCTTAACCTAACGCAAAATAGTTCATTGCCAGGTATCTTTAAGTGGAGACAGGGAGCCCTCCCTCACTTGGAAAACTGTACCAAAGATGTAAATTTTTTTCTAGCAGGAACAGAAGCTTCTTACTCATTACTGTACAACTCAAAGTAATGATGCAGACACTAACCTTGATTGCAGGCTAGGTCTTCTCTCACAGTGTTTACTTCTCTGATTTGTAGTTTTTTTTTTTCTTCTGCAAGCTGGTCCTAGTAAATTTTTTCTTTACTTTCAGCCATTTTAAGACAAAGCCTTTTCTTTGTCCAAATGTTTGTTTCGGTGCCCCCTCTAGGAGGCACCTGTACCACCTTCTTATACTCTCTAAGTTCCCTCCTCCTCTGGCTGCACGTTTTACACATAGACAGAGGGACATAGTGAAGTTTTTTTTTCCCTTTCAGCTTAAATGTGTCTGTATTTGACAGTCAAATGTTCAGAGGGTGACACTGACTCACTTTGACTTCGAGATGTGCTTTGTAGGAAAACAATGGCACTGACATCCATTTGCACTGTCTTTGACATAATCTGAAACTCTGTGCTGAATGGAGTATTAAAATCTGACAGATGAGGATGAGAAAAACACAAATCTGTTGAAACCTCTTCAAGTTTAAAGCGAATCACATTTTTCTCTCACTCTAAGAAGAATATTGAAAACTAAAAATCAATTTTCCTTCGCACTAAAATTCAACAGAACTCATAGATTTGTTTTTGTACAAAAGTCCTCCCCTGCGTGAAAAATTCTCACATAAGAGCAACTCAAGTGCTAATAAAAGAGCAGAGTTCAGCCCTATCTGCTTTTTAAGTTATTTCTTAACTTTGGTGCAACTTAAAACAGCAGTAGAACAACTTATTTATCCAAACTTACCTAACAAAGTTGTACTTGCACAAGACCTCAGCTACCCTTAAACACCCGCTAAGAAGCAGTAAACGTGAGAGAGACAAAGCTGATTAAAAAATGTAAATCTGAAAACAGAGTAGGCTTCCGTTGTGTTCTATAAAGCTCCTAGGTTAGAAAATACAGTATACAGAGTTTAAAATAGATGATGATTGCAAGGTAATTAGAGAGACTGAAGACCAGCTAAAAAAATTGATCACCCATCAACTATCTTTTCAGAATGATTTAACCTCAGGGAGCCACGGCTGACTTTTCTGTGCCTTTGCTGTAGTTAGTGATTAGTATCAAAGGAAGTCAGACCATCAAGAATAAAGGTGCAGCTAAGAGATGATTCCCAAGAGCAGACTGTTAGCTGCACTCGCAACCAGAGAGCTGTTTATAAAGATTATGTTAAAGGTACAGTATGTAGTTTTCGGCAGCATTTAATGGAATGTGATATTAAAGGTGGGATAGGCAGGAATCTGTTAAAAAAGCATCTTTTTTTGTGGTGTGTATATACAAAAAATGTTTTAATATCAGTCAATAGCTATTACTTATTGATTACATTTGGGAATATAACGGTATCGTTGTGTTCTCTTGTATCTGTGTAGTCAACATTTTACATTTTTTGGAGTGGCCTGCCCTTTCTGACTGTAAACAAAGCCATTCTTCATGTCCCTGACCTGATTGGTTGTGAGGTGAACGCTGCTTCTTCCTGTTGTGAGGCACGCTCCACATCCTTGGATAACATTCACGAGCCTAAAGAAAGTTAGTGTGCTACAATATCGGACAGTAGAAAGCAACCAGAAAGTACGGAAAGTATTTATCTGCATTATATCTGAATTTAATTGAAACGATACAAGTGAGCAGGAGCATCTGTTTGTGGGCGGGGCTTGCTGGAGCAGAGAGGGAGGGGAGAGGAGGAGCTGAAGGGAAAACTGGTTGGTAGGGATAGTGTTTACGTTCAAGATTTCTCCCAGAAACTGGCACTCCCTCAGATCCTGCCTACACCACCTCTAATAGGTATCTTCAAATAAGTGAATAATTAGCAAGAACATAAATATCCCTTTGTTTTTTTTTTACTTAGGTTGAGCCTTTTTTTTCTACACAGGAGTGAGCTGTCTGTACCTCCTGGGTTTGCATTATCATAGATTGCTTTCCACGTGCATATTAAGAACTTTTTCCAGATAGAATTGTGTAATTTGTGAACAGGTTTTACAAATATAGATCTGTGGATCAAAATTCATGTGCACATGTGTGCATGTAAAGTGTATAGATTCCCATCCACATTTAAGCAGGTGTTCATTAAAACAGTCTTTGTGTTTCAACTTCCTATTCAGATCTAATTAGATTCTCATGGCTCTAAAATGAGAGATTTTTAAGAACACCATTCCGCGTGGACAACTGAGAAAACACAGCAGAGTTGTTTCTGTATGTGCAGCAAAAGAAAAGGTTTGGGAAATGCTGACGTGCTTGCTCAAAGCAATTGATGTTGGAATGTGCTGCCAAAGTGCCAAGATAGTAGAAAACTGGTTCCTATAGAGCTTCCACTACTGTGAGGTTTAAATGAATGTTTACAAGGAAACCTTGTTCTGCACCACTATACACACAATACATATACCACACTCCATAGTTCCTGATTTACAGTAAAGAGGAGACAGTTTCCAGCTGCTGCAGATGCTCTGTATGCATGTGCACAATGTTCTTGTAAAGGTATTTTGACGTGACAAGCTAATTACAGATTATCACTACACTACTACAAATTCACTAACACATCTGGTGTGGACAGGAATTTCATGATAAAAGGAGAGATTTTTTTTTTTTTAATATCTCTGCTGCCTTAAGCACACTTTGATCTTCCATCTTAATAATGCATTGTGTCATATACCAGTACAACCAGCATATAAGAATGACATATAAACAGATATTTTCTTATGTTGTGTTATTTTGCCCAGAAGACACTTATTGAAGATGCATGCAAGTGTACTTAGATTTGCTGACCAAACTGGCAGCAACACTATTTGACGAGCCCTCCTCTCTCATTAGGTCTTAATCATATATATTAAAGAAAACAAGGTCAGACTACTAAGTTAATAAACCTTGAGGAGTTTAAGTTTAATTGGAAAGACTTCTTAATTTAAGACCACAGTGGACCAGCAAAGGAGGGTGGTGTGAGTATTAGCAAAGTAGTCATGGGCAGTAGATCTGTAGACTGCTGTTACTGTCAGCTAAGTTTAACTACAGTAATGGTAACTAGCAGGTTTGCGTTCTCCACATGGTGAAAACAGATGGTAACACAGAAGCACAGACATGGCTTTTTTGTGGACTTTAATGAACACAATAGAGATGTTAATGCAGGATGACATCTATGTTTTGCCCTGCGGAATAAGACTGCATCTAATACAAATTAAAAAATAAAAGTACACTGTGTTGCAATGTGTAATGTTTTACAGATGTTTGAGTGTGGTCACTTTCACTTCATTATAAGTGGTGAAAACTGTTTTGTTAAACTATCGGTTTGTTTCTAAAGCTCATTTCTCACCCAGCTGGACTCTGAAGTAGCTGTGAGGCCCTGTTTCCACAACTTAGTAATTATTTCCCACAGAGTCACCAGATCTAATAAAACTGTATGAGAAACACCTGCATTGCACAACCCGCTCTGACTTTAACACAAATTAGGTCTGAAAGAGAATTAAAGAGGTGTGATATGAGCAGAGCTTCATGCAGCGTGCACATCAACCCCCCTGCTGCATGGCTAACCTGTCATTTGCATTATAAAGAACAAGCTTGTGTGCTGGGAGACATGCCTTGTAGTCTTTTTCCTATCAGACTGCCAACTATTTGCTCTAAGTTATCCCAGCCTTCGGCTGGCAGCCAGAGCCAGAGCGCCCTCAGATTTTCCGCCATGTCTTCGTAACATGTCAGGTCCAGTTTAGCACTTGAAGGCAGGATGTGTCAGAATCACAGCCCGCACTCTCTCCTGGCTGTCTCATTCCCAAGGTGAGTCAGGCCCCGTCACCACTCCTATAGAGACATAGCTCTTTGCTTGGCGTTGGTGTACGGCCAGCAGTTAATAGCGCTGTCATGATTTGTCAGGAAAAATACTCATCTGCTGAAGAGTGCAATCACTTTGAGCAAGGTCAGAGTGTTTATGTGTTGGATAAGAGGTGGTCAGTCAGATGTAAATCTGTAAAGTTGCAGCATGTTTTAGCCTTGTGGCACAGACGGGGGGAATAAAAACCTAAATTGATATTGACAGCTTGCAGTGAGATAGGAGTCCAAACACAAGCAGAGTTTTATGGCTGTGTACAAGGCACAACTATTTCTCAGGAATTTGAGAATATATGGCTCTGCAATGACGATGAGCTCTTTCACATTTCTGCAGAAGTGACTTTCTGTTTGTTTGTCCTCTCTCTAGAAAGAGTTCCTGGCAGCCACGACTGAAAAGGACATCTTTGCCCATCTGGGTCTCGAGTACATCGAGCCTTGGCAGAGAAACGCGTAGGCCTTCGCTCCTCCCTGGCTGGATGGTACCCTGTGCGTACATCAGCGTTTCTGCCATCTGCCTTTCATCCTTTAGCTCTCATCTGATTCATTTTCAAACTGCTTCTGATCCTGTACACTTTTGTGTAATTGATGCAGTTTTTGTTGTTGATGTTGTCTGGACGACATGCCGGTGAATGATTCATAATTCTACTTATTGTCTGTAATCGAGTAAACACTCTACCATTCATTGCGTGCCCATCTCTAAGTGTTGTAATCACGGGCAGGACACAAAGGCAAATCAGTCAGAGGATTACATGCCTGTGAAGCCTAAGAGGTGCAGGAAAGATAGAGTTCAGAGAAACACAGGGAGAGGCAAGCAAAAGACAGAGGATGACCACAGAGAGATAAGGAGGGAGAGGGAATAACAGGAAATGATGAGAAAAGCAAGGGGGAAGGGAGCTATTGCCGAGCAAAATGTTGTAATCACCCTCCTCCTGGCAGGAAAGAGCTCGACGTGAAGCTGAGCCAGGACTCCAGGGAATCGAGAGGCGGGTAATGAGTTTCAGACAGAAGCGTCACCATTTAGCCTCTATTTAAGCCCGCGTCCACTGGAGATCATTTAGCCATCACAGGCTCCGCTCTTGTTCCACAATGAATCCCCTTCCGGAGATGCTCGGCTGAAATTAGAGGCAATCAGCTGTACCAGGAAATCAAGAACTCAGGCGGAAGGTAAACGAGTCTGCTAACAACCACATGGATGGATATTGGCATTCAAAGCAGCCTAAGTGTATAAAACATCCATTATTTTATTGGTGTGACTCTGGCTTCTGTTCCACGTTTGATCATACAAATTTGTGTTTCCATTCTCCTAATGTACAGATGCTCTGTAGGACAATAATCATCAAATGAAAAACTTAACTGACTCCTCTGTGGAAATTAGCCTGCCCTCAGTCCCAAGTTCACATATGTAGTACTTTGTCATGCACCTAATTGTTTCTGGAGTGAATGTAGCCTAAAACATACCTTTGAGTACCTTTGAGGTGAGTTACCAAAAACGTCGGTTGAATCATGAACCACAGAACTGGAAGTTAAGACCCGTCTGCAGCCCAAATTCGAATCAAAACGTATTGAATAAAATTATACCTCATCATCGGCAAAATATCATACACCCCCTCCACGTGGGTCCCTACAGCCTATCAGAAACTTATAACATATTGTTCAAATGTATGGGCTATTTAAGTCATGCCATCCTTTTCTACCACCAACTTTATTTGGTCAAACCACCACTTATTTCATTGGAGTAAAAAACAAGCAGTGCCAGTCATAGTTAAGATTAACCTTCATTCATCCCATGGTAGGGATATTTGCCTAGTTTCTCATACATTGAATGTTGGTGGCCTGAAGCACCTGACCGTGTGTGCTGCATTAGAGTTTCCCATTTTCTGAATCTGTGAATGACCAACACCTAACTTTCTTATGTATCAATGACAATTCATGCGCTATATCAAACTTTGTAGTCAGTGATGCACTCGCTGTTGTAACTGCTCTGCACCTTTTGGATTCAAACTACAAGTGCTAAAAGTTCCCTTGTTTAAAAAAACCTATCTGAGGTCAACAGGTCAGGGATGACAGAGGCAAATGGTTGAGGGTGTCAGTTGAATGATCAAACCTATGAATTGGATTCTTCATAACAGTCTGTAGAGCAGTAACATAGCTATAGCACTAGTCCCACTGTGTTTTGTTGTTTTTATTGTTGCTCTTTCTTGTATTATGTTATATTTTAAGGAGTTTGGCCTTTTGAAATCTCAATCCATTCTGCAGTCAATTAATCAAACTGTCAGATGAGGATGTGACTCCAGTTGTCATTGGGTTTATTACTTTTGTAATTATTGAGTATTGAGTTGATGGTCTTGATTGCTGATTTTAAGTTGTTTTCAACATGGCATAATGTGCATTTGAAAAATAAAGGCCCAAACTGAGTTTAATATGGCTACCTTTAAGTCACAACCTGCCACCGGATTGGCTGGTCAACCAGGAGGAACCACACTTGTATCAGCCTACTTATACTGATACAGTCATTTCTGTTCCCAATGACACAGAATGTAAATCGCCAAATACTGATGATTCCATCAATCCAAAGGGACATTCAAAAACCAGTGGGTGACATTGCGGTGGCCGCCACCACCCTTGTTTTTCAAATAATGAACGGTACAACCAGTCTTATAAAAGGTGTGACAACAAAGCTGCCAATAAGTTAACCCCCCCCCACACACACACACACACACACACACACACTCACACACACCCACACAGACTTCTTAGCTGCTGTATAGACCACAACGCCAGCCTCCTCCATGTAAGCAGATAGGTAAGACATCTTCTATCATTATAGACCGTGTGATGGTACAGATGAGTAAGACACCTTTTAATGTTTGGATGTGAAGCTCCAGGCTTTTAACTAAGCCCAATGTAACCTTTGATAAAGAGATCAAAGGAACAGAGCGGGGGCGACGGGTGATAGAGACTAACAAAACTTTGAATGCTGTTTTGGGAAATGGAGTGTTGAAGATGTCTTAAACCTGGAGTCAATTTTGTGATTTATTTTCCTTGATAACAGAAATGTGTTAGCAGAGATGGGAATTGTGGAGTCACCAAGTCATCTCCATGCCATGTATCTGTTCTGCTCAGTTACTGAACCAGGTGCCTTCACTAATGAGCTCACCATCCTGGCTGCTCATTGGAAGCAGCTGGTTCAGTGACAGAGCAGAACAAATACATGTCATGGAGATGACTTGGTGACTCCACAATTCCCATCTCTGTGTGCTAGTTCTTTCTGTCTACCTATCCCTGTCAAGAGGTTTGGTCTAAACTTCTCCAAATAGATCTTTTTAATTGTTTAAGTTGAGGAGTAAAGTTAACAAGCGCTGTCTTCTGCCTCTAAAAAAGTATCTCACCAAAGTTTAGTTTGACAACCTGGGACGAGAACTTCTCAGGTACAACAAAAGTTCAGACTAATTGTTCCTCTGGATGACATGATATGCTCTGATGTCAACACCCCAACCCACTTACCCATGATGCTGTGTCCCCAGTTCATCCCATGGTGCTTTGACCACAGCAGAGACAGATGAGGGTGAGGCAGTCTGGTGGATCACCCTATTTAAAGATCTTTAAGTAGAACAGTCCTGCCCTTTCAGACCTCCATACACTCCTTTTTCTTCTTCCTCCATCTTTGTCTCTGGCTTTCTTTCCTCTTAAAACTCCATCTTGCTCTCTCAGCCTCACTGATACAAAACAAACTTTAAAAGCTCAGAGCATCAGGGTTAAGTAGACGTGAGCCCCTGCTCTCCTCGGTTATCTTGCGCTTTTACTTGAGGCAGAGCTGAATTGAAAGAAAACACAAGGAATTTTTTGAGAGTATAAAAAACCATTATCTTACTTAGCTCAATAAATCTGAATTTGTGTCTGTTTCCTTTGCTAAATTATTTTCAAGTGTGAATAAGATTTCTTTCCACTTTGATGTTAAATATCCACCGGTGTAAAGGGATTAAAAGCAGGAGCACTCAATTTAAGAATTCACACACTGCTGTTTTGCTCAAAGAGTCTTAAACTGTTTTATAACTTAAAAGCAAAGAATTAATTAAGGTAAAACTATCTGCTCCAAAGTGCCCCACTTTATCCCCTCTGGAGAGAAACAAAACAGAAATATAGTGGGCCATCCTTTCTCATCCTTAATCAGATTTTTATTATTCACAGCTACCTTAGCAGTGAATAATAAACACTAAAACTGACAACCCGAGTAGATTTAAACCAAGCAAACTCCAAGATGGCTTAGAAGAAGAAGAAGAAGAGCTTTATTCATCCCTGAGAGGAAATTCAATGTGATGTGTCAAAAGTCCTATACACTTTGTGGCAAACAGAATAAAGATATCATAGGTTTTCTTTTCGTTTGAGCTTCCTTCTATGAGTGGAGTGCACAGGTCCTGCTATTCAGACTGATGTCTGCAAGAACCACATTACAGAAGCCAGCAGAGCACCATTTAAGAGTGAACAAATCTAAGGGATGCCTTCAGGTTTGTATCTTGTGACCAGTCATGACTAACCATCACTCTTGAAAAGTGCAACAGCATTTGAATTTTTTGGGAGTCCTACTTTGGTCTGAAAAGTGCAAATAATGTTGTGCTGATGACCGGAGATCTCTAAGGGTAGGGATGAGGATCTATTATGGGGTCAATTCACGGTTTAGCATTTTCCAAAATAAAGGTTCTTCCTCGAGCTGCGTCACCCCGCTGCAGTAATGAACTCACCTGAGGTCTTGTACAAACAAGCTGCTGCTTGAAGAGAGTGGGTGAGTTGTGTTTAGTCTCTTTGCTAAAGAAATTAGGCAAAGCTAAAAAGATGTTTGGTGGCTAGTGCTATATGTACTGTTGAAGAAGTTAGGTGCTGTTCTGAGCATTATTTGAGGCTATGGAGTGGCTTTTTGGTGGAGTGCGTGGCTCTTGAGACCGCTGTGTATTGCTATCTGTGGTCGTAGCTGAAGTTGGTATAACTAGAGAAGCAAGCGGTCGGCAACATTCATCTCTCAATGGGGTGTCTAACTCAGTGTTAAGGGTCTTTTTAAGGGTCCTGTTAGGTAACTTTATACTTTAGTCAAGTCATGTTAATTAAATCAGTGATGCACATTAACGACAAAAATATCTGGTATTATAATGCACAAAGGGGAGGTCTGGTGGTCAGCTGCTTGCAACGATGGATGAATGTGTGAAGTGCTCCAAATTGTGACCAAGCATGTCAGCATCATGCATCAATTTTAGCCAAAATTTGGCGCTTCTGACTGCAGTTAGAGACAACTCCACCTGCTGCAGCTGCAGGGCTGCCATCTCCTTCTTTACTCAAAGCAGCCGGGGTAAACATAGCCAGACTTCAGAGGGAGTCCTGTTAGCTAAAAATCTCAATCCAGTGTTGACATCAATGTTGAAATCCATGTTGATATGAGCAGTATTAAAGCTAGAAAGCTAACCAACCCAGAAGATATACGATCAGACTAAGGTGTTCAATGTTGGGTCAGTCTAGAGAGAATCAAGCAAAAGAAGATCATATGTTTTTGTGATGTGTTCAAATGTCATGTTCAGAAAAAATAAAAATGCAAAATAATGGAGTTTTGAATCTATCAAAAAAAAAAAAAAAAGATTAACTGTGTGAAGCTATCAAAATTCAGCAATAGGGATTTAAAAATAAGCATTTTGTCAAGCTTAGTGATAACTGCAATACATTTGAGTAATAGAAGCAAATATTACTTAGTTAATTACAACTCTTCAGCGAGTGCTGTAATTCATTAAATCATGAGATGAATAACAGTGCAGGTATAAGCAGTGACTTTATAGTTGTTGCACCTGCAGAATGAAAGGTGGTGAATTTGGAGACATAGTTTAATATTCGCTGCAGTTGTTTGCAGACAGACTGAATTTTCCTTTTTCCACAGTGAACCTCACAGGAGAGTTTGCAAAGGAATTTCTGACAGCTAAAAGAGGACGCTTGCATGAGCTTGTGTTATATATTAGTGACATTTTTACAATATATCATATATTGTCCCAGTATTTGTTAACAAAATGAACACTGTGTTACAGCTGTATGAGACTTCATTATTTGCACCTACATTGGAAGCAAGTGAGACTACTAATCTATTCCCAAGAGTAATGTTGTGATGTGTTTCTGTGGTTGTGGGATCAGAATGAGAAGGAGAAATCATACCCTGATCTTACCAAGAGCACCAAAATCCCCAGAGACTAAGTTATTATTTTAGCTATGGCTGCTCTCAACTAACTGCAGATGAGTTTGTTTGTGAATGTTGGTCCTTGACATTGGAAAATCCTGTCAAACATTCAACTGACCAGCACAGAAGTTGCAAAAATAAGTAGAAAAATGTTCAAAAGCAGAGTAAATGTGGTGGAAAATGTGATAAATTCCCTCTTGAGCTGAAATATTAAGGGGGAGTAGATTCTTTGCAGACCCATTTTCACTGTGCATATTTTTATGAGTGTGTGTGAGTGTGTGAAACAGAAAAATCCAACAGAGACCAAACAGACTCGTACACGGCTGTGTGTGTGTTGGTAGTCCAATGAAGATGCTCCATCTACTTTGCTTCTCTATTTTTATTTCCTCCCAGTAAAACAGCTCATTGACTTTTATTGTAATAAGCTTAAAACTACCAAAACAAACAGAGTTCCAAGGGAGCGCTAACCAGTTATCAGGCGCTGCAATAATTGCTGTTGTTCTACACGGGCTAAATATTTGTTGAAGCAATGACTTGACAAATTCTATTAACTCATTACGGCCCAAATTTCAATCTCGCTCGGTGAAATTGTTTTTACTGAGGTCCAACTCTACAGCCCCACATTCAACTTTATTTGTTTATTCATCACTCAGCCAATCACATTCTCCATTTTCTATGCAAATCACTGCCTTTGGCTCCTCACTGTCTGGCAAGCACTCCCTTCTTTGCATGCTGGATGTTTGAGGTCTGACTGAGATGACAGATGTGTGAAAATATGAAAAATTGCTCACAAGAATTTGCATAAAATTGCTTGATTTGCTGACAAAAAAAATGTATTTTGCCATCCAATCAGTTTTCGTTTCTACCTATGCAATCATTTCTTATGCCCAGTTTTCTCTCAGTGACATTCCAGCGCCAAAAGCTTTCAATCACCGCAGTTTGACAGCCATTCCTCAATCCCATCCAGATCCATCATCACAGCAGCTTCATATTGACAACTTGATGGGAGATTCTAGCAAGCTCTCTCCCAGTCTGTTTTTTTTAATAATCCAGCCATTTTCTTCTTCCAGTACATGAGTCATGAGCTAAAGTCAGTGTTATGGTAGTGAGCTGCTCCATCTGCACACACCTCCAGACCGAGTTCTTTCTGCCGTTTGACTCTGTAGCAGTCAAAAATAGTCTCAGAGACAAAACATCACAAAGGTAACACGGACTCAAAGTGACTGCAGTGACTCCAAAAATACTAAATGAATGAATGAATGAATGAACCTAATTTGTCCACAATGTCAAAAAACTGTGTTTAGCTTCACAGTAAATTCACACAATGACATGACTCACAAACAAGATAATGCAAAACAGAGTCACGCCAGCCTACAAAATCCATAAATAAACACAACAGTATTCAATGTTCAGATTAGGAAATATACCTTTAATAACCATAAGTAAAAAGCAGTAGAACACAGCTTAGTGACACCTTCTTTATTTACAAGTATAATGACTATAAATGCAGAAATTACCAGAAAAGACATTAAAATATACTGTTAAAAGACTGTAGGCTATGTTAAGTAACCCAAAACAGAAGCACAATTTGAAAATATGACCAAAAAAATAATAATATTCTAAATAGTCTCAAATGACCACAAAGAGCTCTGAATTAATCACAAAGAGATGTGAAACTGTAACAGCTGTCATTAAGAGACAGCAGCTGTTTTTAAATATCACAAAAAGGTACAAAACCACTGATTTATGAAGCGCCTTATGAAGAGGGTCAACTACAGAAAATAACAAGACAACCACAAGTACAAGAGAGAATATAGACAATCCAGTTACGTGGATAGGGGGAAAACTGAAAACTAAGTTACAGAAGAGCACTAAAAAAACCTACCAGCAGCTTTCCTTTGTACTGTAGGTTGTCAAAGAGACACAAATCATGGATGTCATTTTTTGGGGGGTATGGAAAAGCCAGTTTTAGTCCCCTGCAGTTTTAACATTCTGAAAACAACGTTACTTTATGCTATAGCAAACCAATACGCGTCGGGCACTAGGACCGCTCAAGCGGAAAACTGGTTTCCCTCGGTTTGGACCGCCCACAAGGTCCTTGATTGGCTCTGCTGCAGGGCCGCTTTTTCTGTGTGATTGATGATCCCTGCTGTCAGTCATTCCATGCCCACTGGACTAGTGTTTTGCAAGTTGCTCGTAAGAGTCAGTCCGTGAACATCGCTATTCGCCGATGTAAGTTAACAGGACGTTCATTTTCCCTCTATAACGTCACATTCATCTGAGGTTTCATTTACATCCCTGTATCTGGTTTGTTCTTCCATCCACCCACTGGCCGTATTGCCTCCTCTGTTACTGTGTGTGTGAGACGTGCTGTTTGCTAGGCTGTATCTCTCAACAGTACTCAACATTACTCAAGTCACATGTGTCATCCCCGCCTTTGAAATCGAAATTTCGTCCATGCCACGAATAAAAGAATAATTTCAACACAGACACAAAATGACCAATAAGAAATACAAAATACGATAAAGCTTTCTTGGCTCTTAATCCGGCTGTTGCTACATTGCAGAGTAAATGACTCAGGGTCATTTTGCGGCTCCGTCAGTCCGTCAGTGCAGATATTATGAGTTTGATTGAGAGAGCTCATTCAACAAGACCAGTCTGCATTGAGGAGGTGCTCAAAGATTAATGGGTGGCTGTTTGAGGAAGACACATGTACCCAGGGGAACATACATCAGCCGTAACGCCTCCCCAGAGATGGTCTGAAGATAGAACTTAAAGTGTCACTTTCCTCTCAAAGTTATGTGACAAAAGGTCGCAGCTACTAACGAGTAAGTGCATAATGTGTATAATTATGTAGCACATTTCTCAGAGGTGAGAGCAAGCTGCTGTGAATGAAATGCCAAAAGGGAGCTGAACACATAGATCCGGATCCGTTTTAATTGTTAGTCAAATCGTCAATGCGGGGAAGAACATCACAGTTTTTATCGCAGTTTGAGCCGCTGTCATATCTCTCCTTTCATGTCAGACATCTAGCGGAGAGGACAGGAGAGGACCAAAATAGACCGGGACCAAAAACTGATAATGTCGGTGCCCAGCTCTTTGAGCAAACTTTCTCCTGTATTGTATCGGAGGACAGTGATTTATTGGCTGTGCTGTAGGGGTTTGAATGCATGTGTTAGGGCCAGTCAAAGCCAATGGGGGAAGGTGACAGAATAAGGACACGGTGTATCCTTGCCTCTCAAGGCCTGTCACCACATCAACTCAGCTGGAGAGAAGCAGAGTCGATGCGTGGCTTCGTCCGCCTCAGAAGAGAGAGAACAGAGAGGAGAGTAGGGAGCAGAGCGTGCACTGGGAGACGTTTGCATTGAATGGAAATGCAGACTTAAAAAGCTGACCATGTCACCTCCCCTGAGTTCTGCACAGATCTCATCTAGTTTAGATCATATTTAGTCTTATAAGAAGGAAAAACATATGCTTACATTTTTATTTTCATTCATGGCAGGCTGAGTTACAGTCTGAGTTATTCCAGCTGAGAACTTTTTAATATC
The DNA here is from genome assembly GCA_962446985.1 of Xyrichtys novacula. Lineage (NCBI taxonomy): Eukaryota > Metazoa > Chordata > Actinopteri > Labriformes > Labridae > Xyrichtys > Xyrichtys novacula. The sequence continues at coordinate 14,333,171 of OY660874.1, read as the reverse complement.
ACAGGTAAAAGAAAGAAGAAACCGTAAATATGAGTGAACAAAAATAGATCTGAAGGATAATTTGTTCAAGATGACAAACTCTCATTGACATCAATGTGACTTTCAAACTCAGTTTAAGTGACTAGCATGGAGTGATGTGGAGAAAGAGCAAACTTTTATCAGAGGTGACCTGCTCCCTTCATGACAAATGACCTGCATCCCTGATTTTATGGAGGGTGGACGGTTTTTCGAAGAGTGCGTGTCCTCCTCCACAGGTGGCAGAGGAGTGCGAAGAAAGAGACGAGCAGGATGAAGAGGAGGAGATGAGCCATCTGCTGCAGCACGTCACCAGACTCCACTCCTCCCTCCGCTCTCAGCTTTGTGGAAAACAGGCAGAAGTCTGATCTGTTTGTCTTTGTGTGAGTCTGTATGAACAGCTTTCTCTCTGGTCTGTCTGTGTGACTGTAAGACCGGGTTGATCGAGTCGTTTTTCTCTGTGTTTAGTCCTCCTGTCCAGGTTTTCTACAAACATGTTATACTGGTGCGATCAGACGCAAAATATGAAGGAGGAGCAGGGGTGGAAGTGGGTTGTAAAGCATTTGTGAACGAGAAGGTCGGCTGAAGTAGTTTAAATAGATATTGGCCAATTGGATGCTGTTTTGGATGTTTCCCTGCTCCAACACACCTGATTCAAATGATCAGCTCGTTATCAAGCTCTGTGATGGCTTGATAACGAGCTAATCATTTGAATCAGGTGTGTTGGAGCAGGGAAACATTCAAAACAAAAACATGCAGGACAGTGGGCCTCAAGGACTGGACTTGAGAACCACTGGTCTAGCTTAACTTCACAGCACCATGGAGGTGAATACATATCAGTTATCATCATTATTATTGCTTTTAAAATAATGCATGTATTGAGCCTCACTTAAGAAGAGGCTCAATATGTATGCGCAGTGTTCCTCTATAGTGTTCAATGTGCAAACTGATGACACATTATCGCTGTCCACTGGCTTGGCATGCTAATATGGGTGTTTTCAACGGTACTTGAGCTAGTGTAGAGTATCTGTAAGGTGCATCTCTAACTTCATACATACCCCATTCCCCTTAAAACACACTGTCATGCTTCTTCCTGGCATTTTGACTGAATATCATTTTTCAGATTTTTTTTTAAATTCAGGATTTGGGCTCCCTCTACCCTCCAAGAAAGAAAGCAGTTTAAAAGCTGCTTTTTAACACTACTGACTATCAAATATAATAATACTAATAGATTTATCAAATTATTGATTATCAATCATTGAATTTGCCTCTGTGGACAAATAAAGTTTTATTAGCTCGTCACCACAAAGAAAGGCCTGTTTGAATGAGCTCTTAAGGTGTGATATTGTGAGGAGGCACCCTTATTACTTTTTTTGTATTTTTCTGTAAATTACTTTAGGTTTAGCGGTGCATTTCTCCTGCTGTTTGGCTCGCTTTGGTTTTGTTTGGTATTACAGACAGTAAGGCGCTATTTTTATTTCCTTTCCCGCTCATGATTTTTAGAAATTTGGAGCGAAGTTGGTCCTCCTGTTGCTTTAACCCTTTACTGATTAGTTCAGCACCCACATATCCCCTTAGTTGAATGCTTTGATTTTGGTCAAAGACCTGAATCGGTTGGTCTTGGGTTGAATCACCATTGTTTTAGCTGTATGCATCTTTATACAATTTATCTGCTGTGTGTGGTCTTGTTACGTATGATTCTGACTTTGTCTATGGCTGTGAGACCAAATCTGTGTGAGCCTCTCAGTCTGTGTGTGTGTCCTGCAGTCAGTCTGTAAATCTCTCAGGTTTTGCTGACCCCTCTTTCTCTCCTTCTTCAAGATTCCCAGTTTGTCCATTTCCTCTGTCCCAGATGGACCAGCTTCCTCAGGCAGCTAATGAGGTGCTGTTAGGTATTCTGTGGCTCTGTGAATAAAGGGCCAACCATTTAACCCCGCCCAGCACTCCCTTTGACCCCTGTATATTTTTAGGCCTCACCTCATTTCATGCTGAATAAACACCTCCATTGGGCCACCCTGGAGGGCTGCACCACACACCAATCCCAATAGATGCAGCATAAAATGGCCACACAGTGCTCTGCAACAGTCACTCTCGTCTTCATCCTGTAAGAATCACCTGCAGCTGTTTTGAAAGCATACACAGTTTTATCAAAAATAAATCGATGCTACATCAGGAGCATTCACCTAAGTATTAAATCTTACATTTCCTCAGATAAAAGGTTTTGTTGAAGAGTTCTGACATCACTTCAAGGTTAATCCCTGTAAACACAGATCTTGTCGAGTTTTTCTGCAGCCTCTTTGTACTTGTTCGTTTGGCTCCGGAGAGAGTAGGTGTGAAATCTGCTGGATTACTGCCAAGCACACAGTGACAAACTCTTTGATTTTCCAATTAATGTAAAACTGTGTTTCATTTCCACTGTTATAATTGCATCATTTTGACTTTGCAAAAGCCTCAAATTGCATATTGATTGTTATGAAAAGCTGTTCTGGGCTCCAGATCCACCACTGGATGACAAACAGAGAGACAGCTCCAAACAAAAAGCAAAGTTTGGTCTGTTTTGACACCTTTTAACAAGGCATGAGCTGATACTGCTCTCATAACCTCGGATTGTGGTGGATGGTTTGATGTGAAAAGTGCCAAACTTTCACACAGAGGACCTGTGTTCCTGCCTGTCTCCATAGCAACAGTAAGCAAGGGTTTCTTTAAACATGAAACACCTTAGAGCAGGAACAACTGTCTTCTTTGACCCCCTGCAGGCGGCAGAAAGAGCTGTGAACACAACACTGACAAATTATCCTTGTAAATCTCTGACAGCAAACTTTGGCAGTTTCCATTCAAAATATCTGAGGGTAGCCAGCTCCTGTGTTTTTACACATTAACAAAACAAGACACTAACATTTGATGTGTTCGAGTATCAAGGTGAAGCATGAATTCTAGCTTTATAAATGCCTGAATGTTCACCTGTAAATTTAACTAGATTAACAACAGCAATCAATATGTTTTCAAAGCAAAGACGGGCATAAGTCACTTTGTGCAAGTCAAGTCTCTCACTGTGCCAATAAATAACAACATAATTAAAATAGTGTGGTCATAAAAAAAAGGCTCTAATGACTGAAAAATTATTGCCATCAATATTTTACATCATGTCATAAACAAATATTAGCTTAATTAATTATATATACCATTAAATGCTATCAATAAGTAGGTTAAAGGGCAACACAGCAACAGCACATGAGCTAAAATTTCCCAGTTGAAGTCCTTTTGGACTGAAACAAAGAAACAAAGTTCACCATCACAATTAAAAGACCTAACCACGTCCTCCTGACCGCCAGTGCAGCTGCAATCACCACTCACTGCATGGGACCTGAAAAGAGTTCAAATTCGACTCCATTACCATATAAGAAATACACCCGTCTATATGCGCTACAGATTTAGGAGTAGTATGCAAGAAATTCACATATGGTCCTCATGATTTATTAGTATTTACTTTTAAAAGATGTAACATAGCATTGACAGAATCTTGTTGGGATATTCCAGCGTAAAATTAATTTAGGGTCAAACACACCGTAACACCGAGTTAGACACCCCGTCAAGAGATGAATGTTGCTAACCGCTTGCTTCTCTAGTTATACCAACTTTAGTAATGACCGCACAATAGCAATACACAGCAGTCTCAGGAGCCACACACTCAACCAAAAAGCCACTCTATAGCCACAAATAATGCTCAGAACAGCATCTAACTTCATCAACAATACATATAGGGTCCAAGTCACAGCACTAGCCACCAAACATCTTTTTAGCTTTGCCTAATTCGTTTAGCAGAGAGACTAAACACAATTCACCCACTCTCCTCCAGCAGCCGCTTGTTTGTATGGAGACCTTGAGCGAGCCCATCATGACTGCCACAGGGTGACGCAGCTCAAGAAAGAACATTTATGATCATTTTTTCATGGAAATGCAATCAGACCGAGACGCTAAGGCAGAAGAACTACCGCGTCTGCAGCACAAAATGATGAATATGGTGATTCTTACTTCAAGGAAATGATAAAGTAATGTATAAGTAATAAGTAATAAGTAAAAATGTATAAATTGATTATTTTCTGCAGTTCAATCACTCTCGCTGTGCCCAACCACCATTTGTTCATTGAACTTTTTTTTGTGATTGGTGGGACCTTATTTTTTTGCAGTGCTTTTTGGGATAGTACCGCCCTGTAACATTGGTTTGTCATGTTTGAATGTCTAATTCTTTCACTTTTATCCTCATGAAACTACATTATAACCTTGTATTATTTTAGACAGTCCTTAAGTCTGCCATATAAAAACAGAAAATACTGAAACTAGTGCAGAAGACACAAGCTGCAGCTAGAAAGTTAAGACATGACATCATATGTTCCTCCTGTCTCTATACGATCTCATTATGTCAATCACAGTGATTGCTCCTGTTTAATAAATGTAAAGGGGGAGACTGATGCTATCATGGCTGAATCCCAAGGCACTTTTAATTGTCACAGTGGCACAATGAGTCTCTGTCCTACTTCGTTTGATTTAATTCATCAACACACTGCCTCCATTAGGGCACACTGCTGTAACAGCCTTTGTGTTGTTCCCCGTCGACACCCTACTTTTAATACTGGTGCTCCCTTTGGTTCAACAAGGCATCTGTACCTGCTTCATCTCACTGCTGATCACTTAGTAAAGCAATATATTGTTCATAGACTTGAGAGGAGCAGGTCTGAGGCACACTGACAAGGCTGCAATCAAACAAAGAGCGTCAGGGATCAGAGCGCTGGCTGCAATCTGCTCACATTTTAGTCCTCTTGTTCCTTCTATCTCATTTTCTTTCATTTAGGCTGACACTCCTCTCATCTCACTGCTGCTACCGATTAGCGCAGCAGCCAGAGCTGATGATATTATGTTTGATGTGAGCTGTATTGTTATCTTTAAAGGACTGCAAATGACTTGGCTGTTAAACAGGACAGAGTGAACAGTTTCTGATGATGGTGTCTATAATCAGCCTGACTCTCTGCGATGTGTCAACTGGCTGCTTTCTGATAACTGAGTAAATGACATGTTGGAAACAGCGAGATGTTTTTCCTGATGTTTCTGTCTGAAGATTTGAGACTCCTCTGACACAACAAAATATGACACCTTATATTACATCCATCTAGCCTTCAGTCTTAATGTTAACCAGCTGAAACAAATCGGAGAATGCCTGTATTGTAGTAGCCTATCGCTCCCATCAAAACAGCACGAGGAAACTCATCATATTTGGTTAGAGTTTTTCAGGCACATTAAAAGACAGTATTGATAGTATTTAAAATATCTCTTTAGCTGTGCACTTCATATTGGAACAAACAGACAGGACTAATGCCCATACGATTAGTGTAAGTGCAGTGAAGACACCCTTCCCATTAAGTCTTTATCCCAATACTAACAAGTTAAATACTTCACGACATGGCCCTTTGTGGCCACCAAAAACCTAAATAGCACTGCCATCTTCAACAGACCTAGGCTTCATTCATGTGAGCTCCAATAATAATGTAATTATAATTTTATTTGTATAGCATCAACAAAACAAAGGTTTATAAAGTCGTCTTACATAAAGGCAGAAAGCAGAAGAACCAAACAACAAAACAGATAAAGTATATAGATTAAATTAAATAAATAAATTATACGGAAAAACATTATAACACAATTAAACAATAAAATGTAGGAATATGAGAATCCAAGCACCTTAGCACCCCAGCAGCACAAGAGCCCAGCACATTATTTGAGAGTTTCAGGACGAAAATGAGGATCTCTATACACAGCAGAGAGAAAGGGGAAAACTGGATCAAGATCATGAAATCAGCAACAAGTGAATAGAGAAATAAGTGTAAATTAAAATACTGAAAGAGGTTAAACGGTACAGAGAAGTACAAAAACAGTCAAAAGGAAGTAAAAGGAACATGAGCTATAACAGGTAAGAATATACATAAATAAATTCAATAACACATGGCACTTAAAAACTGTACATTAAATCAACTATGGCACAAAGCAGCCGCAAAAGCAGTAGATAAAATAAGCAAACAACAAAACACTGAGTAAGCTGGCAAATAAAATCACTGAAGAATAATAAGTAAGATAAATAAAATGCAAGGCTGCCAGATGGCACGTACAGTGTCAACATTTCTGATATGTAACTTGGAGAGAAGCCCGTAAAAGCTTTAAAAGTGATTCTGGAAATCATAACATCTATTATAAAACTGACAGGAAGCCCATGCAGAGAGGCTAAAATTGGGCTAATGTGATGTTGTCTGTTATAAGTGAAAGCATTGCTGCTACATTTTGAACAAGCTGGAGGTGCAATTTATGTATTTTTTTCTTTTTTGTGATGCCACAGAGGACAGAGTTGCAATAATGTAGTCTGGAGAAATAAGCAAATCGACTTCTGTTCAAAGTCTGATCCATCAAGAAATAGTTATAATTAGGCATTAGTGTACATCTGGAAGAAGCATAACCAACATACTTAAATAATGCAGTTGAGGATCGACTTTCTCTTGCATGTGCACACACCCAATCAAACAAAAACTAGCATCAGCAGTCTGCACATGTTCTATATTTTGCATTTCGGGCTTTGACCTGGGAGTCAAGCTCAAAACCTCTATAGAAGAAGGAGTTTGCTGTCTCATAGTATGAAAGGGACAGAGCTGTGAATTGGTGAGATTCCATCCTTTAGCAAACCACCTGTCCGCCATCAACCTGTTTGTCGATCGTTTTGGTACGTGACACAACAGGTCAAATGGGGGACTATCCAGTAGTAATACGCTGAAGGGGGCAGCTAGACCTATCATAAGCAGTTTTTGTTAACAAACAGATCCTCACCTGGTGGTATAGGCTTGGACAGGACAGTAGCCCCATTAAATTTTCAAGGTATGACCACAGCAGCTCAACTTGTCCATGCATGTAAACATATCAAGTGATGTATTTGCAATTCAACCATCAATCCAGTAATGAACGAGTCTGAAGTCCCTACATGACTTTTACTGAACAAACCCCAACTTTTCATCCTCAACTACTCCCTCCAAATCTGCACTTAAAGCAAATAACACAATTGGAGCATTAGATTGAAAAGATCTGATGCTAGCTTGAAAATCTGTACCAGACTCTGTGCAGGTCCAATCAGTCAAGCATGTAGGCTGTGAGTATAATAAGAGTAGACCATAAGAAAAAGTGGTAGATGTAGTGACCTAAGCAAACATACCAGAGTATCTGACTCAGGGGTTAATCATCCCTGAGAACAGAACGTCTTTAAAGGGATATTAAGCAACAGAAACATTGAACCTTAGAAACACAGATCTGCTCTTATACTGTCATACACACTACCCAGCTGTTAACCAAAGAAGACATGCAAGTGAGGAACAAGTCTCCAAAGTGAAATTCAGTGTTGCAGTCATGTCTCCAGACTTTGAGGGCTCTATTTTTTGTCCTTCGCCGGAGACGTGGCGCAAGCGCAGCATAAGTCAGGTCCATCGCGGCAACAAGGCGTTCCCAAGCACAATGCGCAGCCCGACGTAAGTATCCCCCCTCCCTAACTCAGCTCCTCCCAGCGGCATAAGTCGTAGCAAGGGAGGAGAGAGGGCGTGGAGTGGGTTTAACACAGCCGAGACCTGTATTGACCAATAACACCAGCTTCTCTCCTGATGAGGCGTATTACAAATAGAGGAAGAGGAAGAAAGAAAAAGGATGGAGACGAATTACATATCTTGTTAACTTCATCATGTGTGTCTATTTACTAGATACTTAATTTAATTTAATGCGGTTTCAGCTGTGTTGATTCAGTCAGGTTGAGTGTCCAAACGCGTGCCAAACGCGCTCATCAGATCAGATATAGATCAGAATATATCTATATAGATCTAAATGTATGTGCTGACTCAGATTATTGGTTGTTGTTGATTATTTATTGCACTGAAATGTGCCTGATGCTGTGGAAACCTGCCTGTGAGGCATCAGTGACAAATGCTGTAACGCTGCCAGTCTACCAAAATACCACTAGACCAGCTGCGCTCCGCCTGCGCTGAAAGCTGACCAGGTTTGAATTGGCGAGCCACCGGCGAGCACGAAAATGTCACTGCGCCAGCTGATTCTGTCAACACCTCCCCCTGCCACGCCACCACGCCTGGGTGGGTGGATCTCGGTGTGCCTCAGTCTACGAAATACCAAACTGGCTGTACGCCGGGCTCTGCCAGACGAAAATACCACTGCGCGGGGTCCACCACCATCCGCCGCGTCCCCAACGGACACGAAAATAGAGCCCTGAGTTTTAAGTTTAATTGGGTCAGAGTCAAGTTGAATTACTTGAGACTGAGTTAAGTCCCCAGCATCATACATACATACATACTTTAATACATACTTTAAGTTTACTGCAAACTATTATCTGTATGGAGCTTAAATGACTGTGCCTAAAATGTAATTCCAGACCACATCACTCTTATTGTAACGGGAAAATGTCATTATTACTGCTGGATCCCTGCATATGCCTAATAACTCTAAAACACCAGCAGTCACTCCCTTCATATCAGAGTTTTTACAAACCAAACATCTTGGACTCAGTGGTTCTGTGACTTCAGATGCAAACATTACCGTTAGCCTAACAGTAATGCAATCAAAAGTTCATGTAGATATAAAGAAGCATCACACTTACATGGATGTCTGAAAATACTTGAGCTTCTGTATCTCTGGTCATTCACTGTTCATGTTTGCTTTTCATAATCACTCTGGCTGTAACTATTCCTGAATAAGACAGTACGGGAATGAAAATCAGACCTGGAGTTTGGCTCTAAGTAGACGAGTCCATTTGGTTGACTAGAACATTATGGATTTATACATAGACATTTCTGTGAGGTTTAAAAATGGCCATAGTAACATGTTTTACTGGGTTATTTATGGCTATAATCCTGGCTGAGAAGAAGGTAAGTCTCATTGTTCATGCAAAGGAAACCAATATTTACCCTAAAGTTCATTTCTGACACATTTGCAATAAAGTCAAGTAATCGCAAATCTGGATGGACAGCTTTCTGTGTTTGTAACCACGGACTGTGTAATGAGACAGACAACATAACAGAGTGAAATCAAAACATTTGGAGCTCCCATCACTGACTGGCTGCATTAAAGGTCATAAACTCTGCCTCCTCCATTACAACAGATGGGATATGGGTCAAATTACAAAGTCAAAATAGAGGCAAGAGAAATTTCTCCAGAACAGTTTATTTTACAAAATACAATTCATAGTGGTCCTTTTCCCCTTTATAAGTTTCATTTTAATTAGCTGTTGGGTACAAAAACTGGAGTGTGACATGATGGTTGACAGCTCTGTTGACAAATGTGGCTCCTGTGGGGCTGCATGCACTAAATAAGCATAAAAAATGGAAGGGTAAGCAGACACTTAAGATAGACTGTTATAAGAGTTATTTTAGTTTTACATTATTTATTTTGACTCTGCATTAAACTGGAAGAAGAAGCTGCTCTGATGGACTTATAGACCATATTTGCTTGAGGGATTTTTGTAAGTGGGTAAATTTATTCTGTGTTTTGGTGCTGAAGGGGCTGGAAGTCAGAATCGTGGCCTGGAGAGCTGATTCTTACAGCTCTGGATCTAGTTCTGGACATTCCTGACTATGTTGGCCAAGCTAAAACACTCACTTTTGTCAAGGTGGTGGCATGAAACTTTTCTGCCCACTCATGTCTTTTTATTTTTACAGATGTCACATCCCTATATTTGATGTTTAATTAAAATTGTGACACAATAAAGTCACCTCAACTCTTTGAAGACACCAATAAGTTCATCTAAATTCAGAATGGGCAATATTTAAAGCTAGTGTCAGGAACTTTGTGTCTGTGTTGACTTTAGCGCCCCCTGTGGTCAAAATAGGAACCCTGACAACGTTGCCGACTTTGTCTCATCATTTCAGAATAATGTTAACTCACATAAAAATCTCTCTCTTAGTTGTCTATTTACACTGAAACATATTAGCATAAATATTTGCTGCAGTAAAAGTGACTACAGCTGTTTTTTGTTTCTTTTCAGTGTACCTACCACCTCACAGTAGTTAATGACCATGTAAAACTTGCCAGTCTTTTCATCAATGGTCTGATTTGATTCTGCACATTATAGAGACACAATGCTGCCAAAAGAAAAGAAAAAAAAAACACCCTCACAGGAGCTTTAAGAAAACTGCAAACAAGCTCCTGCACATGAACTGTGAAAAACCTGTTTGCATGTATTCGTGAATGGCTTCCTTACGTACAGCCGGTTTTTCTCACACTCACAAAACTGATCCAAACAAATGTATGAATGTACAGGGCAAAGAAATATCTTCTTGGTGGGCAGAAAAAAAGCTTTTTTTACTCTCAACTGAAGACAACAGGAGCAAACAATGTACGCTATTTTTCCAGGATTTATGGTGCACAAGTTTACATTTGTTGGTATGTCATATGCAAGGTCACAGCCACATCCATTAAATATCAGGATGCCTGTGCAGTCTGTGCTGCTGCAATAAAAGCTTTTTCAGTTTCTCTCACTTAGTAAAAATGATGAAAACAACGGCAGAAACTTTTTTACCACAATAACATGTTTTTCTCACGGAGGCCCAGTGTGCTTTCTTTGACTTCTATCTGTCATTATAATCTCCAACAATGCCCGCTACATTACAGGCCCTTGACTCTGAGTCTGCAGGCTACACGGTGACAGCTGGAGGTAATTCACTTTGCTTCATTTTGTTCCCTGCTAACGGCTCATGGGATGATAGCGGCAGCGCAGAAGCTTTAATCATATTCCTCTGCCTTCAAGAGAGATATTGCTTTTTCTCACAGTTTATTGGGTGGGTAGCAGAGATGTGTGTGTATGTGTTATAGAGTAAAATGGCAGGGAATTCAGGACCTGGTTGTCGTGTGTGTGCACAAGGCTGGTAGGTGTCATAGGTGGCCAGGGGACATGTATCATCGATCTGCCACTCGGGGCTTCCTGTACACGAGCTGGCATTAAAATGATCCATGGCCCCTTTCCCGGGCTAATACCGGTGATATTGAGATATCAGACCGCTGTTTTCTGTTCCTGGCAGCAGGGGGGCACACACCCACACCAGCAGAGCTTACACACATACACTCACACACACAACAGTGGGAGAGAGGGCTTCCACAGGGGCTGAGGTGATAATCTAATAGGGACATTTGTTTTTGTCTCCAGCTCATTCCTCGCTTCTAGCCTCCTCTCTCCTCTTCAAGCTCCGAAACAAAAGCTCCCGTCTGGGGGGCCCGCCACCGCTGCCTCTGCTGCTGCTGCCTCTGCTGCTGCTGCCTCTGTGGCGTATAAATAACAGTCGCATGACAGCCAAACAAGTGTAACACACACCATCTGGCCCGCCACCGGTGTCAGCCTCAGTCACAGAGACAGGCAGCAGCAGCGTGCAGAAAGGGGAGGAGGTGGGGATTATATGATCAGCATGGCATCTCCCCCTCACCTCCAGAGGGATGGGAGCCAAAGCAGGATGTTGTCAGGTTGTTTTTGACCCACTTGCAAATAACAACAAAAGTGTGACTTCTTGAAAAAGTGTGAAAACATATGCGTCGCTTAACTGAGCTTCATGCGAGGTAGAGGATTTATCCGAAGGTACAGCATGCATTATCTGCCAAATGTATAATCACTTCTGGCTACAAATCAAATGAGTCATTATGAATCTGTCCACAAGCAGGATGTGGGATGGGAGCAGGCTGCCCACATACGGTAGATTTTTGTACACAGAGGGTTTAGTTGTGTAAATTCACTGCAGTTTGGGCAGAAAATAGAAGCTGAATGCATGTTTTTTTTTTTTTTTTTTCCTTCTATCCTGTTATCTCTGCTTCTACATCGAGTTACAGCCTCTGGAAAAAAAGCAGGGGTTCATCCTCCCTCATGATTGTTCTCTATTTCATGCCTCTGATATCATTTTTTTCATCACTCCCATGAACCCTGATCGATTCCAGCAAAGCATGCCCCATTACCAAGAATGATCCATTGATGGGCAAAGAGGGATATTAATCAATGTAACCCTCATAGTTAACAGCCTTGTTATTCTTTTGCAGCCAAACAAAATGGGGACTTGGCTGTTTGAGGCTCGTTATTAAGAGTGCAGGAGAGCAGACATTATACAAAGCTATTGATCATGTGTAAAGACAGGCCTACACAGTCAATCCCTACAGCCTATGAAAAATGCTCTGTTTATGAGTGCATCCTGCAGAGAAAAGCTGCCTTTCTCTGTAATCTGTGCTCTGTCTGCCGAGGCAGCTGCTCCCGTTTGGCCCTTTATCACATGTTCACAGCTCAGGGAACATTTCGTCAGAGGAGGCGAGCAAAGTACAGCGACTCCGGTTTGTTCTTTTGCTTTTGAAAACGATCTTTGTTAAACTTACATCGAATGAATGACATCACTTATTGTATAAAGATATATTGTTAAAATTTCTACTTTTTATCAAGATGTAAATTCACTTTGGATTATTTTCTACAGATTTACCGGAAACGTTTTCACTGAAAACTTGTTGGGGTGTCGATGACAAGGCAGCTGGAGAAAACACAAAGAGAACCGAGAGAGCCAGATTACTTCATGTGAAAACATGTTGCATGATGTATTTGAATGCTAAAAAATACTTTAGGTAATTTTGAGCTGTTCACTCTAGTTTTATGGGACCATTACATGCCTGTCATTACTTATCTTCTGGAGCATAAAAATAAAGTATTTCAGCTCCATGTTTTTTGGGGTTTTTTTGTGCGTGTGTTTGTTGAAAGGCTGAAAACAACCTCTTAAGGCTGACCACAAAAGGAGCATCATTCCCCATTCCCCAGAGGAGAAATGATCATAATTACAGTCAGGGAATACAAACAAACAAAATATTTTTTGTAGTCATGACAACTATATTGGTCTTGATTTCATTGAAAAGGAAAAGAAAAATATTAACCAGCTTCCATTTTAGAAATTGTTAAAATTTTGCCAACAGAGCGTGACCCTTCGCTGTTAATGTCTCAGGTAATTGGCTGACGATATTAATAATACTAACAGAGGTCCTTGTAGTCTGTGATCAGAATGTTTTAATGCTGCAGCGGACTGCTAACAGTGCAACCTGTTACACCCATAGACTTTATACAGAAAGGACAGAATCTGCCTCCTCGCTGGGTGAAGCCACTCGGAGAACAGCACCCTCTGGTGACAGGCTGCAGTATAGGTCATAAATCCCACCTCTGCCAGCAAAGCTTATGGAGCTGTGGACAAACTTTAGAAATTTATTACACAGAACATACATTTTTCTCCCCCCTCGGTTGTGATGTTGACATGGAGTTACTGTAAGACTGGTATGTGCTCAAGTCCTTTTTTTCTGTAAAGCTCAATTTTTAAAGGTAATAGGGGCTTCATGTTCTCTACTATTGACACTTGATACAGCCTATGGGTGTATGAAGATCGCTGTTTGAGCCGAGCGTCATCAAAGCGACTCTCGGCGACCCCCCGCTGAATGCGCACAGTGCTACTGTGCAAGTGGTGGAGTGCGTACAATGTTTCTGTGCGATGTTGGTTTCAGGAAATGGAGAGAAAACACAGAATTACCAAGAGCTTTTTGGCTTCAAATCCGCACACTGGTGGAAGGCAGAACCAAGCTGCCCATACTATATTCAGTCTGTGGTTACATCATTACTACAGATCACTGCAGGCAACAATAATAAACACACTCGATTTATCCTGATTTATCCATTTCTATGTCCAAGACAGAAAACGTCCCTCCAAACTTTTTCATCTCGAAGAATATGTCAGCAGTCATCAGTGAATCTGACTCGGAGTGAGAGATCTCTGACAGATCGCATTGACAACGTAAGCATTAGGGATTATCATGTCAGCTACTGTGTCAGAAAACGAGAGACACAGATGTATTGTGCGTATTAATTGTGAGGTTAATAGATGCTCAGATTCATTTTTTCAGCTGTGTGAAAATCAAAAGGCCTCTTGTTAAACGTCTGTGGCCAAATTCCTTGGAGGATACATGTATCCAATTAAAGCTGCTTATGTGCCTGTGCTAATGAATGACAAATGCATGTGTTAATCAACCTTTTCACACCGTTATTGCTGCCTTATTTTTGTACATTCCTGCCTCCTGTAGATTTACAAAGTCTAACAGAGTAAAAATGACAACTCACAAACACAGAGGTGTGCTTACACGCCCTGTTGTATGAAACAGGAGATCCCGCTGAGACTCAGTGATTGACTGGCAGGAAGAGTTGTGGAAAAGCAGATCAGGAGCGTGGAGGGAGAAAAGACTTCGCTCATGTGAGTGTTTGGTCTCTCCAACTCATAATCCTCAATAAACAGTGTAAACTCGGAAAGTCAAATATTTATACCCTGTACCCCCACGCCTCTGATCCTCCCAATGTGTGCACACTGCTGTGGATAAATATATTACCAGAGAGACGTGTCGATAAAGTTAATAACGGGAAGGTCAGTTCATAACTGGATCTAATAATAATCCAACCCCTCTAAAACTTTAGATGAGGAATAAACTTTTTATCCTCCCAACAGCTCAGATTAACTATTATATCTCTGTAGTCATTCAGATTATTCAATTTCATTCATGTGAGAGATGAACAATAGACTTGCATTCATTTTCAGCATGACCAGTTGGTTTGCTGACTGTTCTTTAAAGCATTTAACTTGACATTCACTGCCATTTTCAGTGTCTGGAATAAGAAGAGGAAGCATTTGTGCAACAGAGTAGAGCGTTTGAGGAAACATGAGTTAGTCAGTACTAATGTAAAATTCATTACATGGCAAAACTCAAATTTAGGCAACTGTCAAAGAAATTCAAGTAGGTGTCATGAAACATTGGCTCATATTACATCTAATGAGATATTTTGACTTGAGGTACGACAAACTGCAGTCATAATTTGTCTCATCTCAGGTCCAAAATATCTCATTAGATGTTATATGAGCCTAAGTTTTCTGACACTTCCAGATAAATATCTTCTTTCAAAATATTAAAAAGGATAAAAATAACACATTAAGTGCTAAAAGAGACACTGGTAGACACTTTCACAGATGTCCAGAAGATGGTTATTGACCCTGATTAAGTAGGGTAAGCCACAGACAGTCATTGCTAAGAGGGCTGGCTGTTCATGGAGCGCCGAATTGAAGGCTATTCAAGGGAAGTTGGCTGAAAGGGAAGAGGTGCACAAGCAGTAGGGATAACCATAGCCTTGAGAGGTTTGTAAAGATCATCTGAGTGTTGAACTTTGGAGAGCTTTTACATTTCATTTAAAAATCAACGTCCCAGAGATTGGAGGAAGAGGCCCAGAATTCAAGGTCTTTGAAGTTCAGCATTTTCACAGCCTGAGATGATTTAGAGTGCCAGATTATCTGCTAGTGTTAGTCTAACGTTTTTTAGAGTCCAGTTTCAACACAGCCTAAAGTGACTTCATGCATCCATCTGCTGAGAAACATTAGGGAGATACAGATCTCCTTTTCCAGCAGGACTTAGCACTATGTCAAAACTTCTACCAAATGGTTTGATGATTATGATATTACTGTTCTTGACTGGTCAGCCAACTAGCCCGGCTCGAACCCCACTGAGAATGTGTGCGACAATGTCAAAAACACAGGGGACAAACACCTCACCCATTAACAGAGTCCAGCCAAAGTCTGCCTTAAAAGCATCCTGGGATTTATCAACACCTCAGCAGGGTTACAGGCCATTCACCTACATGTCACTCCACATTGACGGTTAACGTGTCCCAGTGTAGAAGTAAACATACTCTTCAGAGGATGGACATGTAATGAATATAAGTTAATCTTCTGAGCTGAATTGTGAAAAAGAAAAGTTAGATATTTTAATTTTTGGAGATGAACCTGTTCTTTATTTTTTTCAATTAAAATAAAATGATGCTTCCTTGAGTTTGCACTCAAATGTGATTCAAATTTGATCTAATGAGATATTTTTGCCAAGAAATAACATTCGGTTAAAGTTCAATTTTTGTACCGTGGCTGCGTAAATGACTGCGCATTTGACAATTAAATATTCTTAATGGCTGTAGCTGTCAAGAGTTTCTTATTTTTCAGACAAAAACAGTTGCTTTTGAAAGCTGAAATAGTCAGTCTGAAAAATCAACATACCTTTTCATGAAAAACTTATAACACTGGCTCCTAAATTCGCAACCAAGAGGTGCAGTTAAGGGTAGTCATCAGTTTAGTGGCACTTTGGCCAACTGACAGTTCATAAGGCTAAACCTTGTTTTTGTTGCAGGCTACAAACACGTTTGATTCAACTTTTAAGGTGGTAGTTTTAATATGTCTCTTAATGGCGGTTTACTCACTGATGGAGCTGAATTTGTGTGGCTGTTAGAGGAACTGCAGGATTTTTTACTGTGATATTGTTTTCCAGCTGTGGAGGTTGTAGCTTCATCAGTTCATGTTGTCCTCTCTTGTGT
The DNA here is from genome assembly GCA_962446985.1 of Xyrichtys novacula. Lineage (NCBI taxonomy): Eukaryota > Metazoa > Chordata > Actinopteri > Labriformes > Labridae > Xyrichtys > Xyrichtys novacula. Next base: position 14,316,682 of record OY660874.1, on the reverse strand, counting down.
GTAACTTAATTCTAATGATAAAGAAACCTTTAAGCTGCTGAGGTTCTAGTGAGAAATAGAAGACAAATATCTGATAATGATAAAACTATGTTGACATACCAACCGCCACTAAAAGTGTGATGCTGAATTTAACTTTGTGTTGACTTTGCCTCACAATTTGAGTTAAAATTATGCAAATTGTGGTCCAAATGTTAATGGCAAAATTGGATAGATATGACTGATAATGTTGGCTGAGTGAGGTTATTGCCAGCATTAAAACCTGGACTGTCAGGATCCCCCAAAAGAAGGAAAATGTTAAATATCCGCCAAGGTTATAACTTACAGTAAATATTATAAAGTGTTAGTTTTTTTATCAGCTGTGTGAATCATGACAGCTTTCTCATCCAAAATTTATGAACTTTCACCGTATGAAAATAATCCAAGAGTTACTGTGACAGTGAGTCAGACAGGCATATAAGGCATATATCCTCATGTTCAAATGACAGTAATATATATTTAAAACTTGTATGTTAATATACTCTTATTGTTTTATTGACATTTTATAGTTGGCTTCATTTGCTGCCTGTAAATTGTTTACTTCATATGCATCAAGTCACAGTAATATAGTTCAGTACCTGATTATACCAGGTCAAATGTAGAGGCTGCTGTCGTCACATTTCATGATGAGCATCTAATTGAATTTCTTGTAAACTGGTCATCTATTGGCAGTTTAGATTGCTTCCTGGTATTGTGGTATTGTGGTTATTGGCCCCATTTCTCAATTTTATGCCATACAAAAATGTAAGCTATGCTGTCAAAAGAATATTTAATTCCATACTTGATTTTCAATATGTATTATCTTTATGGCTGTTTTTTAATAAAGAAGGATGTTAAAATACCACAATTTATAAGATTATCCTGGTTTGTATGATTAACGACGTTGAATACAGCATGATTATCCTTGAGCTTCTCACCCTGATGTCACACTAAAGTGCCCCCGTGTGTGAATAAAGTCCATCAAACCATTTAAATAGTTCATTTTTCTTCCTCAGTGTTTATGTCCCAGTGTTGTCTCTTCCTTCCTCTCTGTTTTCCCCACAGTCTGTGTGAGTTTGTTGCATTTTATTCCCTTTGACTAGCTGCGGCTTTATCCACATTTTCTCCTTTGTATACCTCCTGTGGTTTCTGCATTATTTCCCTGTGGTTTCTTTGTCTCCAGTCAAACTTTCAGAAGTTTTGTTTTTTGCTTGTTATTCATTAAATTGCTCTTGTTTAGCCGGCATTGTAGGTCCTTTATTTTTGTAAGTAATTGAAGGGACATATTCATGACATATTCAGCAGCATCCACGGCTTCCAGCATATCATCATCATTATCATCATGAACACCACAGTTGTCAAAATCATTAGCAGTGTCAGTATCAGGGTGAAGGTGACTGTATAAGAACATAGTCGGCAGGAAAGTGCTAGACCTGGATGACTGAGCTCAACCCTTTGGTGCTGTTTGTAAAGTAAGCAACATGATTTTGAAGTTTTTGTCCTCTAGGAGAGTTTAATCTCACGTAATTTAATTGGGACTTACATAACACATTAAATTAAATCAGCGATATCGGCTTAGGCCGCTCAACTCAGATATCCCTTTTCCCAGCAAGATTCTGAGGCATTTCCAAACCAGATGGGATGTAAAGTTTGATCTATTCTGGGGTCTCCTCACAGTTGGACCCTTCAGGGAGGCAATCAGGAGGCCTCCAAATCAAACCACCCCAGCTGACTCCTGTTGATGCAAAAAAAGTAGCAGCTCGATCATGAACTTCCCACAGATGTCCCTCTTGAGTGTATGCTTTATTTCTTTGTCCTCCTATGTAAAGTATGTGCATGTGCTGTTCATTGGTCTGTAAATGATGATGATACACGCAGTGGTCAAGGCAAGGCCCCTGCTTGCGATGTTGACATGTAGTTACTGTAAGACTGGTTTGTGCTCAAGTCCTCTTTTTAGAGGGGGTTATCAGGGGGTTCATGTTTGCATAGCTCACCCGAGGGATATGCTGTTTGAGCAAGTGTCATCACAGCGACTCTCGGCAGCTCTCCCGCCAAATGCGTACAATGCTTAAGCGCAAGTGGTGGCATTGTTTTCATGAAACGTAGAAAAAACGCGGAATTACCGAGAGCTTTTCAGCTTCAAATCCGTATACTGGCGGAAGGTTGTCCATAGAATATACAGTCTATGGTAATTGCAAACAAACCTAAACATATTTAATGTTGATCTCAAAAAGACAATGAGTGTTTATAATGTATGACCAGAATATTAGTACTTGGATTCACAGTTTGTTAAAACTTGATAAACACATTTTTTTATTGTACAAACTCACTCTATGATCAACATCAGGAGCTCTTCTTTTTTAGCAAACTCACCTGACAATCTTCAGAGGTAACTGAATTAAAGGAAGTAGCCTGTCACTAAGTTAGCAGACTATTAGCTCAAAAAGCACAACTTCAACAAGTCTCTCTGAAATCTACAGAAAAAAAGTTCTTTTTACCCAAGGTTGATACTGGACCAGAATATTACTCAGGGGGACGAGTTTCACAGGCACATCAGGTACTGTAGACATTTGCGTTAAATTGATGGATTTTTGGTCACAACCCAAAGCTGGTGACCGTAGCTGAAGGTGGAACGTCGATTGACTGGCAAATTGGAGGTGTTGCCTCCCGGCCCAGCTCCCTTTTTTAACACCACAGATAATGGATTGCTCACTGAGAGCTGGGTGTAGGGAGTCTTTGCCCTAAGTGAAGGAAGATCGCATCTTTGGGTAATGAGATTGTATCTATCCTTTATTACTGTTGATATATAATGTTTCACTATCAGATATAAAGAATATTAAAGCTTGTTGAGACCAAGAGTAGTTGTTGACATCTCCTTTGATTCACCTGTGTTTGGACTGAATGTGTTGCATGTGGATGCGTGGTTGATAATCCTGATAAATACGTGTTGTATATTATACTGAACAAAACAAGGAGAATGACAGTAATTCTTCTGCAGCTCCCAGAGGGGCGATGATAAACAACACAGAGCTCCTCAGCGCTGTCTCTCACTGTATTTATCTGATCTTAATGCGTGACTGGAAGGCCTCTCCAGCAGTCATTGTCTATTATGACTTTAATTATGACAACAGCAGTATGCTTTGTAAGTGGAATAATCACATCTCTGGCTCTCAGTCTGACAGGCATGACGCCATTTACAGCCATTTGTTAGGGCCTTTTCTGGGCCTGTCTGTGACAGCTCAAATTAAGGCAAGGAGATGGCAAGTAATAGTTTTATTTTAATTTTTTTCTTAATGAAATCTGCTTACAGAACATGCGGCGCTATCAATGAGCAGCAGAATTGCAGGATTAAAGCGCTTCAAAGCTCCTAAAAGTCCCCCCGTTTGCTTTGACATTAATCTAAATCAAATTATTGTCCAGTGTTATTAAACTCCCTGAGGTAATTCAGCCTTCTTCCTTGTTTTAGATTAGAAAATGGGGTTGAAGAAAAGACCAAACTGAAAACATTATAGGCCTATTATTTAAGATAAGATTCAACCGCTGTTTGCTTCTTGTTATTATGCCAAACACAAATTTCTGCCAGTTAAACACGCTTATAAATATTGATCCTGTTTGGAGTTTTCAGGACAATAGCAGAAAGCCTGGGACAAATTGGAATAAACAAAAGACCCGACTAAATTTACATTCCTCCTCAGTGTGCCTCATCACATCCATTTGTTTGTACCCATGCTGTTTTACTCAAGTTCAAAGTTATTATAGACTATAAGCTTGGTTAAAGTTTGAAGGACAATGGCTGCAAGCCCTGGGCATCAAATGTCCAATTAGCAGAGAATGACAAGCAGAGAAAAAGTCACAGCCGCACCAGAATTGAGACTTTGTGTCCGCTCTCTCTTTAGGCTGAACCCTGCTGCCAAATGCAATCGAGCAGATGGTCCACCACCATACAGAAGGAGTGCTTCCCCAAAGGAAATGACCCAATATTTGGCAATGGTTTCAGACATGTCAGCTTGAACTGGACTCATATTTCCTCAGGTTATTTTCACTGGGCATCATAAAGAAAGTAAAAGAGGGCAGAAATGAAACTGGTGCAAGTGCCACAAGTCCATAAAATGACCACCATGGGACTGAAATTGCAGACATGCTCTGGTTAGGATTACATCAGCCCGTTTCTACCTGTTAAACCTCTCCTGTATGAAGAGAAGGGTTTCGCAGAATTACATGCCGGTTAGTTCTCGTGTGAATGATTCCAGCCAGAAATTTCAGGCCCCTCTTGATTTCCATTAGCAGTAACAGATGGCATGTAATGATGCAATTATTACATATTAACTGAAGATTACACACAGTGAATAGAAATAAATACATCTTTGGATCTTATTAGTTTCCATTACATTCACTCAACAGTTCAGATTGGCTTAATTTGTCGCTGTAATGATAAGCAAAGTTTGATTTCATTTATCGAGCAACAATTTTGGACCCATTTCCAGTAGCTTGATTTCCATGTGGACTCTGCTTGATAAAGACTGAGCAGATGAGACGAGTGAGACCATAAATCATCACCTCATCCAGGATTCAAAAATAGGCGTCCTTACACCGGTGAGACAGTTGTTTTCCAAATACAGCTGGGTTGAAATGAAATGAAATGAGAGCTACAGAGAAGACCTGAACGTAATGAAGTCACTCAGATGTCATGGAAACATTTGTTTTATGTCTGGCTCATCAAATACAGTGACTTTGTCGATGCAATTTCCTTCACTATTTGCTGATTTAGGTGTACTTTTTATTGGCTGTAGGCCACCTGTGCACTGTGGCTGTGGAATGACTTTGTAGTGAAAGAAATTTAATCCAGTTGACATAAGTGGACATCTCTGAGACCAAGTCAGACGTATGCCCAATTTCATTCTTTCCTGTAAATAACTGGTTCCGTTGACTTTTATTAAGCCAAAACATTTTCATAGTAGACATTTTCATGGCTTTATTTTGGGTAAAACCTGAAAGAGAGACCAGGCTGACAGCAGCAACTCATCCAGCCAACAAACAGCCAACACTCCTGCCTTTCATGAATACCATGATGGCAAAAGCTGGATCCATCATGCTTCACAGCTGTCAGGCAGCCAACATGCTTCCTGTCTGAAGTTAACCTTGAAGAGTTCTGCTGGCAAATCATGACTACACTTGTGCTTCACTGATGAATTACATTACAATCAAGATCATCTCCGGGTTTCTTAGTGTTTTCACAGCAGCTGTCACTGTCTTTTTTGTTTGTTTGTAGGGTTTTGGAGAGGTGAAGTACCGGGGAGCAAGTTCCTGTTATTTTTCTGTAAAAACTTGCCAAATCCTCATCTTACCTCTCAGGGAAAATGCTGACAGAACTCGAGGGACTCTCTCAGTGTTTGTGCTGAGTTTTTTTTATGCCGTTGTCTGAGTTTTGTTCAGATACAGATGGCTACTGAAACAAAGGAGCCCTCTCCAAGCCTCTCTAACACCTCCATGTAACTGTTACAACTGCATATAAATACTTAAAATGTCATTATTTATCTTTCTTTAAAGAGGGTTGTTTCAGATGAACTGAATATGGGGTGAGGGAGCAAGGAGTGACATGTAATAAATGGGCCACCGACTAGAATTGAACCCAGGCCGCCCACATGAGGGTCATAACCTCTGTATATGAAACATGTGCTTAGACCACCAGGTCAGCCTGGCCCCGGAGTGTAAACTCTAAATAAAATGTGACGGTACTGAAAATCTAAATTTTTTTTTTTTTTTTTAACATAAGTTTAAAAAAAAAAAAAAGTAAACCAAGGTAAGTCTGAAATACTAGATTCTATCCACTTTCCCACTTACTAGCTAAGAAAAACTAACAAACTGACACAAAATGTTAATTTAATATCGACTGAGTTGACCCAAATGTAAAAATAGTTTCACTTTTAAATTGTTTTTGTGCCTGAAAAACGTAACATTTCAATGAGCTTTACTGTTTGATAAAATGTTTTTAGAGTTGAAAGTTAAAGCGAATGAGTGTTTGAAACACTAACACAGAAAAGTAACCCACCAGTCAGCGTGTTTACAAGCACAGCTTCATCAGACTAAGCTCATAATTCAGTCTTTTTGCCGAATCGGACTTCTCTCCTTGTCCGCATATAAGAAATTCGAATTTTTGGTGAACGTGTCCTCCTCCCCAAAACGAGGGGGCGATGTGGGTCTTTTCAGCTTGGTTTCCGGTTGACAAAACAACAACAACAGGTCTGTGCCAGATGTTAAAAGTGACTACAAATGCTGCTGAAGCATGTACGTGCCACTTATTCTGCAGATGAGATGCACACTACTCCTCTTCTCTGGTGTTTATGTTCTGTGGTTATGGGGACTTGGTGCACGCACACATGCATTGTCCTATCATACTCCAACTACATTTGTTACATGGTAGAGAAAATCAAATTCCAATATTATCTGGGTGTCTTAATCGGATTTCTCTGACTCCGATTGAAGTTCTCAAACTCCGATTATGGTCGGACTAAGGTGTTTACATGTACTTCAGTTGTTTGGTCTTAATCTGAGTAAGGCAATAATTTGGTTTTCCTGAGTATCATGTAAAAGTACTGACTGTGTCAGCCTCCTTTTTTTTGGCCAGACTGGAGATCTTTACAGGGTTAGGTCAGACAGGCTCTAAGATAATTCTGACATTTGAAATACGCAACAGGACTCACAAACCAACCAGTACTCTGAGAGAAATTGTTGTGTATGCTGGAAAGTTGTCAAAGGTGTACTTACTTTTCATTTTAAATGATCATTGATCATTCACCGGGTCATTTTGCCTTTTTAAAGCCCATGTGATCATATTTTTTTTGTCCAAAGAGTCAGTGATATACAAAAATCAAGAGTCATGAAGTACTCTATCAGTAGGCACTGCCACCACTGTGCTTTTTTCTGGTTTGAGGACAAAGCAGTGAAAAGCGAGTCTGCCTGCTCAGCAAACTCTCTCTGAAGGTAAGAAAGAAGATTTCTCAGGGGTAAACGCTGAAATGAGCTCATCACTGTTGTAAAAAGAAGGCTCTCACATTATTAGCTCTCTGTCAGCTCTCTGCCTAATGTAGTGTGGAAAAGCCTCATGCAAATGCAGTGTAAATCCAGTTAAAGGCACAGTGGCTGCAGCTCATGAACTGCCTACTTTCTTCTGTCTGTATCAAAAGTAAGAAGAATTTCCTCTGAATCAAAGCTGGAAGTGAACAGTCAAAGAAAAGGACATAAAACCTGAAACAGTGGAGCATGGTGTTCTTCTCTGCATGGTTTCCTCTTGGATTGCTTTGCAGAGCTTGTCAGGGACAAACACAAGTTTAACCTGTGGCAAATTAGTCTCAGCGTGGATTATTGATGTAGCTTTGATGTAAACACTCTTCTCCGAGGGTGTTAAAGATTGTTTTCAGGATTTACAGAGGGCTGTTTCTTTTGTGTACCCACTCAAATTGAGTGTAATTATTTCCAAGGTTTTCTACTTTGTACAGACTTTTGCACTTCTAACAGGAGGAAAGATAAACAACTCCAGAATTAAAGATGCGTTTTGCTGGCAGCGTTTGCCCTGTGATGTCGAGACCGCTCCCTCTCACAGTGCACACAAACGCACGTTAATCCACACACCGGCATCTTCAGCCTGTCTTGTTAGGCATTCTGCTGCAGTCTTATGCAGGCAGGGCTCAAGACCTTGACTGCCAGGGAATACTGCATCCTCCATGATGCACACATCATTAAATCTGAAAAAATATGAATAATTCACAGCTACAAAAGCAGAATGTCGTTGTCATTATATGTGTATCGTTTTACCGCTTATTTGTGTGTGCACCTGTATGGAGAACTTGATGCATTCACGACAAAGTGGCAGTTTTAGAGGGGAATGAGAGAGGGATTTATGTGTGGTGTTTAACTTATTTATTTATATTTTTACTAGTATGCATCTGGTGGAGCACAGCACGCTGAAGAAAACACTCAGTAACATGAAATATTCATGACTTTAAAAAAGTTAATCTTTTTCTTTTTGAATATGCATCTTTTTACATGATAGTGTTGTTGCTACTTTTATGTCTACACCTGTCTACTGCATGCATAAAACTGTGTGTAGCCTACAAACTTTAAGTGATCTGTGTCATGGACCACAAGTTTCAAATCCTCCCAAAGTCACTCTGAGTATGTTTGGGTTAAACAGTCTGTCGTGTAAGTTCATCTTTTTGGGTAGCATCATTTAGCTTTTCTGATTCAATTCTTTTTTTTTCCCCTCAGAGCTACATTTCTCAAAATAGTGTCAGGCCCAGCTATGAGAGAAAAAAAATCATCACAGACAGAAAAAAAATGTTTTGACTCTTTGTTCAGAAAGTTAAGACAGAGACTTCAGAATCAGAATAAATGTGCGATGTGCAAAAAAGGGAGTATTCAACAATATCTAATTTTCAGTGCTCCCTTGCTCACCCCTCCTCTTTGATAAGTGATGGTGGCCTTAGAAGAGAAGAAGCCATGCATGAAAACTATGATTCTCATCTGCAGTGTAGATTTTGTTAGCATAAATGATGATGATAACCATTCTTGGGGGAACTGATTTTTTTTGACTGAACCGAGACAATGATATAAGTGGTAAATTGTGGTGGAAATCCTTTTCATTCAGCCTGAAAGCCAGTTTTACCACTTGAATTATTTTACTTCTTTCAAACCAATCCTTTATTCCCGACAAGTGTGCCGGTATAAATTCTCACTGACTCCCTCCACTTATCCCTTTCAATGTCATTGAATGATTGGATGAAAAAATGTAGAGAAAAATGTCACTCTATAGTGGTCAACCCTCCATCGCTCAAACTCTGATGTCTACAGGGATTTTTTTTACCACGGCAGGGTTTTAGTCCTTTGGTGAGTCCGGTTTCTAATCTTAACTCACTTGCTACCACAAGCGCAAAATGTAACATAAATACTACTGTATATTGTTTTTGTCCAATGCAGCTTTGTAAATCATGCTAAACACTGACCAAAGGTGCCAAAATATGTAGTGCCAGGCTACCATTTGTGTTTATGTCTGTCGTTATGGCAACTCAGTTTCCAGCAGACACCCAGGCCACTGCATATCCTCAATATAAGAGATTATTTTACGTGGTTGTAGTGAGTGGAGAGTTTAAAAGTTATTGTATTGCTAAGCAATGCCACATGGGGAGTTATGCCACAGGAAACAGAAGTAATTTTAATGAAAAGAACACAAGGTTCAACATTACCACAGGGCAGGAGACCGTTTGTACAAAATATATATTTAAAAAATTAATTAACAAATGATCAGTAAAATTTAAAAATAGAAATTAAATCAGAACACTTAATAACTGCACTATGGCCAAATGGACAATATGAAAAAAAAAAAAATAGGGAGTGGATAGAGCTGAAGCTTACCATGGCAGTGCCAGAAAATCAAAATCATGGGAGGAGGAACTCACTAAAACATCCGTGACACACTGAGGGTCTGTGAGGAAAAACCACCGCCAGAATTTGGGTCGTCACCCTAGGCCCGCGGCGCCTATCCAAAAAGAGAGGGAGAGTTAAAACAGGCCACAGAGTTCAGTGCAGTTGATTTGTTAAAACATGAACACACCCAAACATACATACACACACACACACACACACACACACACACTTATTTGCTGCAGTATAGACCACAAAGCGTTACACATGATTTTAGCATGATTTAAAGCGTGACCAAGAGGGGACCTAAAAAATGTCCCCTGTTGTCTATGCGGTCCCCTCTTGGTGGAAGTGTTACGACACCAAGTTCCCCTCTTGGATAGGTAGGAAAGTACACACACACACACACACACACACACACACACAGCAACAATAAGGTAATAAGAAACAAACAAAAAAAAAAGACGAGTGAATGTCTAATTTAAACAAAGCCAGCAAACAAAATAACTCACCCCTAACTGAACCCAATTAAATAGTAATACATGTACTAAACAATCAAAGGGCCAGGAGCAGAATAGGCCAAACAGTGCCCCATAAGATCAAGGCCACAATTTAATTAATACAAAAACACTCAGTCCAAAGAACTGTGGCAGAGCCAAAACAGCAGCGCTTGTCAGGAACTGCAGCTGTGAATATTCTTTACTTGAGCCAGGGCAGCATCATAGAAGGCCAAAGGAGGGGTACTGTAGGGCAGCTAGAGACACAACCGCACCTAGAGAGCTTTCAGCAAGGCAACCCAGCCCCATGCCACCAGCAGCCTGCTAAACTGTGAGCTGCAGGGGAGAACGCGCAACTCCATAGCAAGGCACACCAACATCACCAGCTGCCCAGCCACACCACACAAACTCCACCCCACGCCTCACCACGTCACAGCCACCACAGCGCGAAGCAGAGAGGGGGGCGTGACAGATATGTAGGATATATACTGGCACAGTGCCGCCAATCAATCAAAGCCACAGGTAACATGGCACAGCACACCACTGAGAGGGAATGCACAGTGCTCCAGCTACACTATGTTTAGAAAAGCAGCTCTGTTTTTATATTGTTATCTTCATTAATCAGGATTCAAATTAATGTGACATGTAACAGTCAAATGCTTGAGCTGTTTGTTCAAGACAGAACAATTTTCACTAAATTCTTTATTTCTGCATGTCATCACATTACAACTTGTGGACTCATTGCCCTCGATTTTGTAAAACTTGGCTACTAGTTGAATTAGTTTTCGTGAAACCCCTGGCATGTAAAAATAGTCACGTTTTGAAGGTCATTAATGCCAGGGTCAGACTTCACTTAAGAGCAGGTTACACACTGCGTGTACAGCGTTCATTGGTGAGAGGTGTGCATCCTAATGTCCATTTATGTTTAGTAAACCACACACTGCATTAATCTGATTGCTTGCAGGTCTGTGTAGCAGCTTAGAATGCATTGTTGATTTGAAGGGCTTGTCAGATACCTCTGTGTAATCTGTGTGGGTCAGGTCACAGCAATGGACAAAAAGGATTGCGTAGTCAGACCTCAGTATAAGAGGTACAACTACTAATTCCAATCTGTTTCATGACCATTAAAAACCTTTGAATTAAATGCATGGATAACTTTCTCTCTCTCGCTCTTATCCTTAACCTTTTAGCTTTTCTTTATAGAGAAAATGAAAGTTTCTGATCAGACTCTGTTTATTTTCTGCAGCTTCTGCTCTAACACATCTTTAAAGCTGCACTGTTTTCACCCAATGTTCTTCCTCTCCAGGTGACACATCACCAAAGTTTACCACCAAGCTGTAACATCACACAAATAAAGCTCACCAGAGTGAGGTTTTAGTGTGTGATTTTTCTTTTGACTGCATTCAGTTTTTTCCCCTCTTGCACCAGAGATAAAACTCAGCTTGGGGGGAGTGTAAACTGTTTTATTTGTCTCTCAGAACAAAGCCCAATTCATCAAAGAACAGTGCTGTGACAATCCTCCTCTGATACATGTATAACGGCTTGTCACCGACAATAATACAGAAATGAACAATTGTTGGAGATTTTAATCTGACTGACGTTAAATTGAGCTGGCTGCTGGCACTTTTTTTTAGTAAGCTGTTAAAAGAAGAAAGCGAGCTGCTCTAGTCACCTTTGTTATATCTCAGCCAGACTTGTCACTTAGCAACTACACTTTTCAAACCTTTAACCAGGGAGGGCTTACTCTGTGCGTATTTTCTTTTAAAGAAACACCTAAAATAGCTCGAAAAGCAGAGGAGGAGATATTTAACTTGGATCGGTTTAGGCCTGACTATGCCCAGCCCCGCCTGGGAGACTATCCCAATCCCCAGGCCTCTTTTCAGCGAATCAGAGGACCATTCATTTTTAATGGAAGGCCTTCAAAAGGAAGAAAATAGCCGCTTTTCTGTCCTCCCTCCTCCTCTGTTTTCCATGCCAGGCCACAGAGAAATAGGAAGATATGAATAAATTAGCTGCAGGATTTGATTTTTCAGAGGAAGAGGAATGAGAAAATTGTTTTGCAGCACTGAATGCAAACTCTTTTGTTTCTTAGAGCAGGACCAGCTGATACGCAGAGCTGTGGAGGGCCAGGTGCCGGGTCGAAAGGTAGATATGAGGAAATAAGAATTTGATGAGCAGAGTGAGTTGGTTTGTACAATAACAGGTACAATGTGGCAAGGTGTGAATTTCTGTCTATTTCCGATAACTCACAGTAATGAAACCCGGTGTTTTCTGGGTGAAGGTGCGCTTCTCTGTTAGTTTCTGTCCCTTTTCAATCCAAACTCATCAAATTACACAGTTTGATGTATTATTCTTCGATTCGAAATTCATCTCTAGAGTCTTCTGGTGGACTCTGGATCCACTCCACCAGTTTATTGCCTTGTTGTATCACCCAAAGTATGACTTTTTATGAAGAGCACCAAACAGAGATAGTGGTTGGGGCTGATGGATAAGTAAAACCAGAATCTATGGTTGGCAGTCAATCAGCTGACTTTTCTCTTCTTGCCAGTGCCAGCTGAGTGGACACAAAAGGACCTAAACAATACTTTTGTGATTTTTAATTGTATTCTCTGTTTGTTCTATGAACTGGGAGGGTTGGCCTTTGTCATTCATGTGTAGATTATAAGTGTAGCTGTATTGTTTAATTCCAAAACTTGGACTAGTGTCCAACTCAAGTCCTGTTTTTCAGGAGCAATAACTGCATTCAGACTCGGAAGATGATTGTGTTCACATCAGCTGGGAATACAACTCTAATCTGTTTGAACACCTATATGTTTTGTGTTAGTGCCTCATTTATGTGTCATAGTAACGACAAGAGAGGAGGGTTTACTTTATATCATTCAAATCTATTTACTTCAGTCATGGTTATGGTTGACTACAATGTGTTTACACAACTTAGCGAATAATCAGAAATCCTTACTCACCTCCAACAAGCGAGCTAAAGGTAGTCGAATATCGCCACTATGTGTTTGTCCTCAATTTCCCAGATGAATGAACCTCCATGGGTACACTGTTGACACACGTCTCCAGGGAATCTTCATGCTGATTGACTATGGTGGTGCAAATGGTTCATAAATAAGTGAATGAGATGATGAGAGCATTGAATGTGTCGCTTATTTGCGTCATTGCGCCCAAGTCATGCCACCACATTTGCGTCATTCGTGTCGCCCAACAAAAACTTGCATCTTGTTATTATGAAGCCCTTTGAGGCACATAAACTTGAACAGTACTATGTAAATCAGGTTTGATATTATTATTTGAACATGTTGGTAAAAAAAATAACATTTCTGCACAAGTTTGGTTCATAGCAGGGGGCAGTAGTGGTCCTTCAAACTTGTAGCCACCCTCCATAAAATAGAGGCAAAATGAAGAAGCAGCAGCTGCTAGTGAGCTAGTCGTAGGAGCCCTCAAAAGATGTTGAAACGCTTTTAAAACTAGTACATACAGGTGACATTAACTTTATTTTTTTTAATTCGCACATGCGCTATAGTATCTCGCACTTAAGTTTTATTATATCGCACATGCGATTTAGTATCTAATATGTGCGTTATATTTGTATCTTGAACATGCGTTTTTGTAAATCATCCTGCGCGCATCATTTGTGAGAGAAGAAGGACAGTGTCATGGACAGAAAGCATATTATTAACAATTTTTTCATTTAGGAATCACTCACAAAGCGATACTTTATAGCTTAGCCACATTTGGTATTGTTTTGAGTAGGAGGCACCTCATCGGGATTGTTAAAGCACAGCGACTCTGCCGTCTGCGATATTCGGACTTGCAGGAAGTGATTTTGTTTACTAACAAACAGTTAAATTGCTCCTGCGATATAATAAATGCACATGCAGGATACTAAATCACATGTGCAAGATACTTAATCACACATGCAAATTAAAAATAATACTAATAATAATGTTACCTCCTGGGCTCCATAGGTACGAGATTTACTCAAATTTAAAAAATGAAATAAAACAACCTAAGCATGTGCATCTTTAAAGGGTGCTGTTGAAAATGACCTTAAAATAATTCTAACAATTGAAGTGAGTGCTGGTGATCAGGACAAATATAGTCTTTAACCCTAAGAAAGACTCCAGGTTCCAACTGAAGAGATCACCAGAATCAACACAACATGAACAGATAGAGGGATTGTGTTTTTTCCTCCAGCTTGTGTCATACAGAGTGAAGGCATCCTTGGAAATGTTTTAAGGGAAATGAGTTACTGATAACCTCACTACCAAGTATTCAGTGCTGAACAACCGATGACAATGAGAACATTAAATGAACAGAAATGGATCCACTCAAGCAATGTTAACTCAAACTTATTTACAGTAGAAGTGTTAGAAAGCCTTCAAAACTGACCAGCACACACATTATTGTACAAACCGTCACAATCCATACATGGATGATGTTTGTGAAAGCAGTGGGGATGATGACAAAGCCTTTTCTGTGTCACTGTAGCTGTCGCACCAGCAGACTCAAGCTGCCAAATGGCTGCAGAGAACATGATGTGACCTTGGCTATTCTAGCTTCCTTTGAAAGTCAATACATGCAATACATGCTTTTAGAGAATATGCTGCCATTTAGACCTTCCTGCGAATGAATAATTCAGGTATTCAGTCTGATATATTGAAAGAAATAATACTTTTCTGTAACTTTTCCTGGCATTGCACAAAGCAATTGTATAAAATGTCTACATCTATCTCACAAAAGATGGATAATATAGGACCCTAAGTAGACTCCCAGGCACCATCGGTCTTCAATACAACACTTTTTTTGTGCTCAGCGTGTACATACAGTGTGTTCCCCAGGAGGTACAACTGGCTGAAGGACAAACTGAGCAGCACTAACACTGAATGCAGTCAGTTTTGTGAAATATCACACAGTATGAGTACAGACATCACATAGGCTTTAGGATTTCTGAAAATCAAAAAGCATGCCATGTTCAGAGTATTGGACATTCTGGTTCTCTATATTACATGTTGCAGGCATAAGACGCCTGTTTGCTGAATAAATCATGAGCAACATCTCTTTTCTCTTGTGCCAAATGCATTTATAATGTGATCCCAATGTAAAAGGCAATTAAATCTCTTCAGGTCCAACCACGTTGTGATGCCAAAGGAGGATGAGATTCAGTTGTTACCTTAAATGACATGAAACTGAGTGGAAGTACGCTGTTTTTTCACTCACTGCACAGACCTCGATGGAAACAGTCCTTTCTTTCTTTCTTTTTATAAGTGTGTTTCATCCTTTTGTAATTTTATGATTATTTTCATTCACAAAGTGTGTGTGTACCCTCTCTGGAAATAACTGCCGCATTGACCCTTTGCTTTGGTATTGTAACCATTCATCTGTATGTACTATTTTTGTTGTTTATCTCCATCCATCTCTGTGTTCCTGCCTCTCCCTCTATCCTCTCTCTTCAGTCTGAACAGATGACTGTCTATCTTGAGTCTGGTTTTCCTTAAGGTTTCTGCCTATTAAAATTATTATTATTATTATTTTTGGCGATTTCACAGTCTCTGCCCTTGTTTAATCAAGGTTTTTCTATTTGTATATTCTATCTATCTATTTTGTACAATTAAAGCTCCTTTAAGGACTTAGTGATGTTTATGGAATAGAATGAAATTCATATTGATAACTTTCATAATGTCCAAAAGCAAACAAAAAACTAAGAACAAGCCAGCCACTAGTATAGCCTCTAGTCCCCCTCTAGTTTCATCCAAAATAGGGCCATACATTGTTCATTATTAAACATGTCCAGACCATAGACTGTATATACTATGGACAACTTGGTTCTGCCTTCCGCCAGTATAGGGATTTGAAGCGAAAAAGCTCCCGGTATATCCGCAATTTTTCTCCACTTCCTGAAACCACCATTTGCACAGTAGCATTGTGTGCATTCGGCGGGAGAGTCGTTGAGAATCGCTGTGATGACGCTCCTCGTAATCTTCGTACGCCTATAGGCTGTATTAAGTGTTAATCATAGAAAACATGAACCCCCTAATAACTTTTAAAAATGGAGCTGAACAGAAAAAGAAGACTATGGGCTCTATTTTCGTTCGCGCCGGTGAGGCGGCGGAGGGTGGCGAGCCCCGCGCAGTTGTATTTTCGTCTGGCGGAGCCCAGGGTAAGGCCAGTTTGGTATTTTCGTGGACTGAGTCGCACGGAGGCGAGCCGAGATCCGCCAAGCTGGGCGTGGTGGCGTGGCAGGGGGAGGTGTCGACAGAATCAGCTGGCGCAGTGACATTTTCCTGCTCGCCAACGGCGTGTAAAGTGCGCTGAAAGCTCGCCGATTCAAACCTGGTCAGCTTTCAGCGCAAGGCGGAACGCAGCTGGTCTTGTAGTATTTTGGTAGACCGGCGGCGTATCGACATACGTCACTGATGCCTCACCGGCAGGTTTCCACAGTGTCAAGCACATTTAAGTGCAATAAATAATCATCATCAACTATTAATCTGAGTCAGCACATACATTTAGATCTATATCGATATATTCTGATCTATATCTGATCTGATGAGCGCGTTTGGACACACAACCTGACCGAATCAACACAGCTGAAACCGCATCAAATTAAATTAAATATCTAGTAAATAAACGCACATGATGAAGTTAACAAGATATGTAATTCGTCTCCCTCCTTTTCTTTCTTCCTCTTCCTCTTATTTCTCGCACAGCTCGACCTGGACACGTCTCCGTGTCCTCTGTCCGTCTTGCTGCTGCTGCAGCTGAACAGATGATTTGTTTCAGTGCTCAGATGCGTTATCTACTTTAAGCCGACATACGGATATTATAATATTCCGTTTTGTGAGCCAAATTTATTTTATATGCCAACATCTATGAAAGAAAGAACCTGGCCACGGAGCGCGATGCGTCATTTACGCACAGATGGTTCCGATTTTAATGCCATTTTTGGAGTTTATGTTGTGATCTGTGCGCTCAACCCACCTTTGTCACGTGAGGTTTGAATATGAGCAACTTTATGTGAGTGTCTTTATTTGTGGAAACGGGTGTTTGTCTTACCAGTGGGTCCAACATTACGCACACTAAATCCATCTGTGCTCATATGAGAGAGTGTGGAGGACACTTGTTGAGGAGCTGCCCTCTGTCGCCATCTTGTGGCATTACTGTCTTAAGACATCTCTTGATCTCTTTGACTACTTCATGAAAATAGTAATACGCCTCGCCTGTGGCGGATTTAAAGGCAAGGAGAGGAGCCTATGTGATTGGTGAAAACAGGTCTCGGCTGTGTTAAACCAACTACACGCCCTTTCTCCTCCCCGTCTACGACTTATGGTGCTGGGAGGAGCTGAGTTAGGGAGGGGGGATACTTACGCCGGGCTGCGCGGCTCACCAAAATACCAAAATGTGCTTGGGAACGCCTTGTCAGCGCGGCGGATCTGACTGACGCTGCGCTTGCGGCACGTCTCCGGCGAGGCACCAAAATAGAGCCCTTGAGCACAAACCAGTCTTACAATTACTACATGTAAACATTGGAAGCAGGGGGGAGAAAAATTTATATTCTGTGTAATTTCTAAAGTTTGTCAACAGCTCCATAAGCTTTGCTTAGGAGGCGGGATTTATGATCTATACTGCAGCCTGTCACCAGAGGGTGCTGTTCTCGCGGTGGCTTTACCCAGGAGAAATAACTGTAAATTAGAAACACAGTGACAGAGAGGAGATAAGATCGACTAAAACTGTATGTTTTAATGTCTTCCTGAAGGTAAATGAGATTTACAGGTAACACACACCAAATAAACATATAAACTAAAAAAAACATCAGCTTTAACAGCCATTTTTAAACATGTTTTCTCTCTTGATAGTGAAACGATTCATCTCGATATACCATCCAACAGAGGACAAACTGAGATCTGTTGTTTTGTTATTTGATGAAAAGAGTTTCTTGAAAATGACAAAAAAGCATCATTAATTTGCAGAAATGGAAAAAGGATATGGATGTAATAAAGTGGGAAAGCACACACTGCTGAGTCCCAGCGTGGCTCTGGAGAGTAGAAGTGTTTTACCAAAAAGATTTATGTTGATATTGGGTTAAATGGGGTGTGAATTGCACATTTTTCACAAAAGCTTTGGCTCATTGGAAGATTCATATGTAGCAGTGTTTAATCCTGCAGATGGTCCGGGCTGATCAGACTCCCAAATGGGTGGGTGAGCCCCTTTTCTAATTGATATCACCATTGTTTCTGCATAGTTTAAGCATACATCAGTAATCTCAGAGGAAAAAGCCCTCACAATGAATTCACAGAGTGTAAAAGCTCTGGTGCTTTAGGTCTCTGTGATGTATAGTCAGAGGAGGTGAAACTGACAGTAGCTATATTTGATAGTGGAGTTATAGCTCATCGCATACCTACATCTTTTCATAATATTCACCCTGTGCGTCACTTTTTCTCCTTGATTGTTTAAGCATTTGGTTTCCTAAGTGATGTGATTTCTGTAATTGTCCCAAAGAAATTTCAGTAACATAAATTTGACTCTACATGAACACTTCTAGATAGGGTTTCTCTTGGTCACACTTCTTCAGACAGACTTCGCTCACCTCCAGCTTCTCAAACATTGGCTGGGTCAGTGGCTGGATGCTTCAGATTATGTTCACCTGTAGTGAATTCCCAGGACACTGACCCCTCATTGTGTCCATGTGCTGAGATGGAGCCAGATGACACTGCAGGTGGGAATAGAGGATCCGCTGCCAGCCACGGTCAGAGAGGAAGATAGATCTAGAGAACACAAAAGTAATCTTGGAGACTCGGGTTTGATTGCCTTAGCAAATAGAAAGATCTAATCCAGAGGTGTCCCTTTTCCACAGAGGGCCAACTTTTAAATTATGAAAGTGCCAAAAGACTCCTGACATGTTGTCAACTGCAAAAGTTTTATATGACAAAGTTTCAGATGGTGAAACTCTCAAGGTTTCTCAAAAAAAAAAAAAAAAAAGTGACGAGATAGTGTTGAACCAAGCAAGATAATCCTGCTGATTTTGGCTCTGGTTCCTCACTTCAGACAAAAGCCAGCAAAGGCCTGATTATCAGAGAGAACCAAAGAATGTCCTTCCGGAGTATTCTGTGGTGTGAAGTGGGTTAGGAATGATTTTTCTTCCCTCTGATCTACACCAAGGATCAGCGACACTCTGACTAAAAATTGTAATACTAAACAGATTTATGATTTACATTATTCAGGGGGGAAAAAAAATTCAAAATTTTTAATTTAAAAATAAAAATATCATAATCAAACAGAAAAACAACCACGAGCAATTCAACACCAAAGTGGCAAACATGAGTAAATGTTATCTCAGCATGAAATGTAGGAACATGAAAATGCAAACCTACACATAATTGTGATTAATTTCTCTTATATTTATAATACAATTTTAAATGTAGAGGGCTGTATCAAAATGAATCTTAGACTGTGATTGGCTCCCAGGCCAGTCTTTGGTCAGTCTTACTTTCCAGTCATTTTTTACTGGCACCCGTTGAGGCGTTATGGTGGGTCACAGTTTCACTGTAAATAGTAATTTCTAATGGTGTCCCACTGACAACCACCAGAGCACTGGCTCCAGAGAGGTCCTTGGTAGCTTTGACTTCTTCTTCAATCCACTGTGGGTTCTGCAGAATAATTTGAAAGGAGGCTGACAGCAGAAAATACTGTATTTCAATCTCAAGCATCAGCAGTAAAACCCTTTATATTCTAGGCTCTGAATATTGAGTGTGTCTTTGAGGACAGGATACAAACTTGAATTTTAGGTTTACTCCAATTCAGAAAAAATCTGACACAGTCATACAGCATGGTGCATCCATCATCCTAATGCAAACATCCACCTGCATTTATGGGATTAAATCACAGGTTTTATGAGATAAATCACTGTGATTTATCCGATAGACTGCACCCAGAGTGAATATTTTCTTTTACAAATGTGCATCTTGCTGTCGTTTTACTTCAGTATGTTTTTTTTATCTGGCATAATCTTTGCATATGTTTTCATAGCAATGTAGTCAACAAGGTTTCAGCCAACTCACTATGGTGGAACTTGCACTGACTGAAGGCAGATGCACAGGGGAAACAAGGCATCACTTGCTGATGTCTATCCAAGAAAATCTTGGTACCAGGCTGAGTAAGAGGAATTCACGACATACACAGATCCACCATCGTGATTGCAGCGTTAATGATGCCAGTGTTTTCTTTCATTTCCATCTCAGTGCACCATCTGTTTTTCGATCAACTGTGCATGAATCTGCATTTAAGAAATTGTACTAAGAACCAGGGTGTTAATGGAAATTGTTCTTGACCTATGTGATAGGGACAGAGATATGGTGTAAATGTCTAGCATAATGTGTGGTTCGACTTTTGTGTCTCCCTGTTTATGACAGCTTGAGGAAATTATACGTCTGCTGGCAGGTGTCCATGGCATGTTTGCACCTGCAATATTCATGTTTTCCTATTTAAATCTGTAGCACATGTGACGTTTCCTGAGAGTGCGTCAGTCAAACTGTCTCACAAAGGTTCACAGAGCAGCATATAATTTATTTAACACTCACACATTGGAGAAATAGATGATGCGCCCTCTCTTTGTGACCTTGTTTTCTTGCATCCCAGCAGCCTCAGATGCATGAAAAGTGGACAAGCTGAGACTGCAGAGCGGAGTGCTTCTCTGAAGGGCTAGGAGACCATTTAGCCCGGTTCAGCTGGCAGCACACAAATTATTCAGGGATGGATGCCGAGGTGCATTCACACGTCGGTGTCACAGAGAGTTCACAAGCGAGCTGTTCCACACAGGTGGAGGAGATACTCCGAGGAGCTATTGGTATTTGTTTATATGAATATGACTGCATGGGTGTTTGCGGTGTTTGAGATTGTGGTGAGCACAGGCATGAAGTAGCACTGGCAAATGTAGAAGTGACAAACACACGAGATTTCACACAAAACATCAGAAGTGATCATGTTTTTTTTTTCCTTTAAATGTATTTTAATGTATTATTTAGACTTGTCTTCACAAAGCATATCTCGTGGTTAGTGTCAGACTCTGCCATCTCAATGAAGAATCACATATGAGGTATTCAAGGTCAACAATTCATAGGCTTCAGCACACATAGTTTAGAGTAAATTTAATCTCTTTGGATAAATATCTGCATGTGGAGGCAAATTTTCCTCTTGACAAACTATTTTTTACCATGGGAAAATGTCTCATTTCAATTTGTAGTCTGAATTGAATTACTGAATTGATTTAACAGGGCTTTTAGTCAGGATTTGAAAATGGAAACACAATTGATATTAAGGATTTCTGGGGAAGGGAGATCCAAAGGTGGGGGGGGCAGAGCCACTGAAGGCTCTGGATCCCATTAGAGGTCAAACAAACAGGTGGTGCGGTGAGGTAAATGGAAGAAGAAGGCACGAGTGTGCAGGCGGGTATGTTGATGTGAAGAGATTCAGAAAGATGTGGAGGTGTTTGTTTGGTTGGATGTCCTTAAAGGTGAGGAGCAGAATCTTCAAATCACTGAGATGTTATACTGGGAGCTGCAGAGTTTTTGAAGGACAGGAGTGATGTGATTGATAAAGGAAGCTCTGGATACCCGATACAACCGATGGTACTGAAAAGCCTCAAAACATATAGAGTCGTAAAAATTGTTAACACACCAAACACTGCATTCTGCTTTTTTAAGGCTACATTATGGCCTAAACTCATGTTTTCACTTAAAAAAAAAAGACTCATTAACAATCATAAGAAAGACTGACACAATTGAGGGAATTACAGTTGTCTCTGTGTTGTTTGACCTGGACCACATTTAGTATTTTAACCACCCTAAGCCATGAATTTAATCCCCATACTCTGCTTTTGCCAGATAAATGACGACCCACACTGATTAAAAAACATAAATTATCCTCACCACTGTCCATGAATGCAGGCTCAGACAGACACAAATTATTTTCTGCAACTTTGCTCTTTGATTGTTTTTTTTCTCTCTCTCTTTTTTAATGAATATAGAAGCTGATAACCCCAGAGAAGTTATATTTAACATTTCACTTTTTAGCAAGGAGCCTTATTATGTGACTCAGACATTCATAGTGAAATATATTTTTTTAAGTACAAAATAAGTCGAAACAAAGAGACTACTGCATGTTATGTTTCCTGTGCTTACGACTAGACGACAGGACCAAAGACCAAGAAGAGGCAGATGAGCAGTTTACTGATGAAGCCTTTTGAGTCTAATTTTAGTAACAAGCACATTTAGTTGAAATAAGAGCACTTGCACTTCTCCAGCAGCAGCAGAATGGCACTTCAAATTGTTGTGATTTGTTTTGTAGTTGCAAGAACAATCACTCTCTAATCAAGTGGATTATAATCTGCAGGAGTCTGTTTCATGGGAAATCAGATCTACATGAAAATCAGTTTCTCAGCAGGAACCGAGCGTCTGCACACGTCTGCTCCCTCTTTAAGGTTGATTTACCAAAGGGCATATGCATTTCTAACACGACGAGGCGGAGCAGTAGGATTTTGATCTTGTAAATGAGCTGTATTGAAGTGCTGTTCTTGATTTATTAGGATGAATGTGTCTGGAATGTAAAATATGCTCTCTGTATGTTTTCCCCCTCAAGTCAACCTCCCATGAACATCATCCCACCTGACAACAGAGCTGTGGCCATGGCAGCTCTATTATGTCAAAGCACTGGATGAATTACAACTAAAGCTACATGGTCTCTAGGAAGTTACTGTGATGCACTGAAAATAGATCCACATACAGTAGCTCCAGGCAGCTTTCAAGACGTTGTTCTCTGTGTTCAGAGCTCAGTTATTGGTGTTATAATATAAGGTCAGCAACTTTATGCATATGCAAAGTATTTGTACGAGAGTGCGAGGCAATTTTATAGAAAAATATGTAAAACTTACTGGATACAAAGTGTTTAAAAAAAGAGTCTTAAGCACAAGTTAACAATGATCTATCTCCCAAGCTTGGAAAGGACGTGAGTCGTGCGATCTCTCTATGGCCATTAGACCCCACTGTGACCCCATTGTGGCATGTTTTCATACATCAAAAGGAGTAATGAGGCTGACAGCAGGATAGGATACCCCCTAGATAGAGTCACGACACCGGTGGTGGTGATGGAAGGATCTAGGATGAGGTGAAGGGGTACATCGGAGACTTTAACTCAACCCAGTCACTGATGAGTTGAGTTACGCCAATGTCAGACGACACAGTCTCTCTGTGTGTCACATAGATCACTGTGGCCGAACCTTAAAATCATGCCATGACTTGACAAATGGCAGATGACATTGGTCATGACAGATCACATGATGGTTCACAATCATGACCAGGGAGAGGATGTTGATAGGAAGAGGAACAGGGCTAGTATCGGACATACTAACAGGTTCATACACTGGGTTTCAGCTATTCTTTCACCAATGTTCCTCTTTTATCAGTCTGTTGTGATTGTCCCTGATCAAAGAGGCAAGGATGTTGTTGCTACAGCTCTTCAATCTTTACCTTTGTCTCACTTCCAACTCATTTTTCCTATTTTGCCTCAACATTTGATTTATTTATGCTCATAACAAAGCACATGTGGAGAGCTGTATGTTCCTGATGTAAACATTACTGACCCGAAGGAACAAGTCATAGATGGCAGAAGGAAATAAGGTGCTCCATGCTGACATAATGAACAGTGAAAATTGGTTGCCTTTAACAAACCAACCATCTCGGCTGCTTGGGTGAGCTGACAGCTTGCTCATAGGGATGTTTTCAGTAGTCCAGGTAACTTCACAGTTTCCCTTCTGTATCACTGAATGATGTCTGCTGAAGTTTAAGGTTTTCCCTGGTCGCCCTGGTAGTTCTTCCCAGTTCTACTAATCCATTATGCATGTCCCACTGCTCTTGCTTGTGTTTGCTGCAAAAGGTTTAAGAAGTCCATGGTTTTGTGGCCTTGAATATAGAGATATTACAAAATCTCAGAAGAGTTCTGAGTATAAGCCTCAACATTTTCCTCCATGAGTCCTCTGAAAAAAAATCAATTTAAAGAAAATGAGCTACGTGTTTAACTTCATTAACTGCGTCTCAGGGTCCGTCGTGTACTCAAACTCCCCTACTTGTGCTTAGTAAAACCTGTTTAGTAATTCAACCATGTGAGAACAAGAGCTGAACTACAGCTTTTTGAGCTTTAGTACAGCTTGAACGTTTTTGAACTGACATTTTCAGCACATGACAGTGTTGTTCAGGAATCATCCCCCCTATACCTACCCTCAGGGCTTATCGGCACTACACTTACTCTTGATTACATGAGAGAGTATTCATGCCAAGTACGTTTAGAAATTTTTATGCTATCTCCCCTGCTGAATAGAAAGAAAATTGCATTGACGCTGAAGCACCAATTACCCACAGAAGTACATGGAAACGGCGGGAGAAGGAGAGCTGTGTGTTATTATAGGGCTGAGAAAATAGCTGCGAAAATAGCTGATCAAACAGCGAGGAGGAGGATCATCAATCATGCTTACCTGCAGCTAAACTGGATCTCCCCTGAAGCCTCTGAAGAAATTACACGAACCGTAAACTGTACCAGCTAAATATGACTTCTTTTGTTTCATACTCTCGCTATTTTCGCGGTAATTGACCCATGAGAAGCTTTCAAAAACAAACACTAATATGTGACTTATTAAACTCCCTCAGACTCTTAAATTACCCTGATGTGGATTCAGCCTAATAACCAGTCCATCTATCTGAACCCTGAGAAACAATGAGCTGTCTGTTCCCTCAGGCCCAAAATGACTCGCTCATCTGCTCACTACTGCACACATAAGAGATGTGCTGCCAACTTGTTTTCACATCAGGTTCCTGTTGGCTTTTGACACACAGCTGTATCTCTTCTAATTGTAAACCATTATAAATGTATAGATGCAGTGGCCCCGACTATAAAAGCCAGATAAACCCCAGAAATAAGTCTTGTAAAATGACAAATAATTGAAATCATGATTAACCCTTAGAACTCCCAGCTATACTTTGCTATTTTTGATCCGCCTGTGTTTTTTTTTTAATCTTTATTTTGTAAAAATCTATATAGCAACTCGATCCTTTCAAGCACAGCAAATATATACACATCTTTTTTTCAGGACAACCTCAGCTGTCAGTTTATAGGTGCAGAAATTATGTAAAATGAATGTGACAGTAGATCCAGAACCACCAAATTCAACCAAAAAACAAAAATGGAAATTGATGCCAACAGTACGTTGCTAAAAAAAAACATAAATCTACAGTGACCAAGCAGTTTCTCACCTGCACATCATTCTGTTAAGTCCTGGATATCAGGAGAAGAAATATTGGGATTGGAACAAACACACAACAGAAACTATTTACATATTTACACAAATTCTTCCAGGCATTTTTTTGATTTATTTTTTGCTATTTACAGTTGTTTATGCCACTCCTTGAAGCAGTTCCTGTCTGGGATGAGACAGAGGGACACATCATACTGCTCAGAATCTCTTCTTTGGAATTGAGGACCATTATTTTTTATTTTGCAGACAAGCAGGGAACTTTCTTGTCTCTTGTTGATCTTGGTTTGCCTCTTATTGGACATTACTGTCAAGGGAACAATAGAAGAAGAATATGAGACCATTTAATTGATCGAAAGTTTGACAGAAAAAGATGTCATTAAAACAACTTGTCAAACCTGGAAGACATCAGCGGCATTTAGCGCTAGCGATCTTTTTTTATCGCAACAATATGATAAATAATCATGTTCTCACTGGTATATCACTGCAGATTTACCATCAAATGTCTTAGATCAAACACCTATTTTTGTGGCTGGATTGTAAACCTTGTGGGAGGTGTAGAAGTGCCTGGAAACCCTCAATAGATCGCCAAAAGGGTAAGCTTTTGAACACTTTTCATCTCATAGAAATACACGGTATAGTTCCGGAGAAACTGTAAACGATATTAATGGTGTCACGTGGGATCCAGTGGAGTTCAAGTGTTAATTAATGATCGATCAATTAATTACATTTATTATTTCGTTTTTTTGTTTGTTTGTTTTTTTCAGCTATTTTTTTTTTGTCCATATTAACAATATAAACTTTTCTTTCATGTATCTTAGTTTTGAATTTTATTTTATTTTTCAATTAAAATGTATTTCTCACTGTAAATATTTGCTGTAAGGAAAAGAACGAAGTCTGTCTCCTCAGTGTCCCTACCCCCTCACAGCAGTTTGAGGCATTAAAAGTTGCAGTAAAGAAATGATCAATCTCAACATCAATGGTCTCATTTGCAGGCGTACATCTTAGACTCATTCCTGTTTATTCTGTCTGTTACAAAAGTTAATCAAAAGCTCCTCACAGGAGCTTTAATTCCATTTGACACTAAGTTCACATCCTTTTTGATGTTACATCAGCTTTTATCAAGTAAATACATGCTTTATGATGTGTGCAATGTTAGATGTTTGTGTCATTCAGCTCTTTCATTTTATTAAGTTTCACCACATTTGTCTTCATTTTTTGTCTGCAGCAGGCACAGGCAGCTGGTACACAGTAGAATTTCAGTGTTGAGACATTACTGTCATCTCTTCTATTCTGGCATCCAACAACACAACAAGACAACTTTGAAGTCTCTTATGATGCTTACAACATTGTGGTGAGGGCGCCTGTTTGCCTCCAGTTTAGCTTCATGTTGCCTCCAGCTGGTACCATGAAGTCACTGTAATGTCAGCCTTAAAAAGGTCTTTATCGACATGATGAACTGAAAAGTAGAAAAAGTACCATAAAGTGATAATTATTAAAATTATAACATATTTACAAATGAAAATAATAAAATAATTAAAGGTAATGCAGGTGAAAATGGATACAACTGTATAATAAGTGAAAAAAAGTAAATAAATATATCTTTCTCAACATCAAACAAATATATTTGGAGACAAAGGGGTCAAATCCACAGCAGGTAGAACCCCCCACAGCGCAGACACCCAGACCTGTATCAGCATCAAAGGCATGAGTATACAGTACATTAATATAGACCTAAATCTGGAGAGTCTTTCCTCAGACAGTGAGACACGCTGCATGCACACACTTCCATATGCCAGTACAAACAGCACCTTCAGTACAAACAGATGGCTCCAGGCAGACAGAGAGACTAACCATACAGGATGTTAATGTGTACAGATACACACAATCACATCATATTCAGGATTAGCAAATAGAGAAGGAGACAGGTATCTATGAAAAAGGTGAGAATAATGTTGTGTTCACACCAGATGTGGATGAAATCATTTGATAGCTTAATTTGTGATGATTTAAACACCGTAATATTGTGTGTTTACTCTTAGTTTGCTCTATTTGCCATATTGTGTCCATGCATGTGCTGGAAGAGGGGCTCCCTTCATGCCATTCCAGTCTGTTTTAGTCAAGCATAGTTGAGTTTGACCACATCACAGGAATTTGTTATGTTTTTACAACTTACTACATAATTAAACTTCCTCACTTTCCTCCAAGTGAACTTTTAGAAACTGTTTGGACAAAAAAAAAAGTTGTGTCACATTGCTTAAGATGACCATCACAATCACTTTGTCCTACAGTGTCCACAAGAAGGAACGTTTACAGGTCAACTCTTGACATACCTTACCAGGGGATCTTAATGCTGATTGGCTATCATCAGACAAGTAATTTGGGGGGGATTTTTTTTATTTTATTTTTTTTCAGTCCTCACCAGTATGCAAATGAAGCAAACAGCCTGTTGAATTGATGTCAGTTACACGTACAACTCCCTCAATTTGTGCAGATCTTTCTGTTCTTAGGCATAATTTTCATCTCCTAACAAGAACTCCAGTCGAATCTCATCTTTACATTATAATGTCATTGACTCACAGGCATGAGTTTATTTGTTTCCAATGTGAACAAACATGAATAGATGTGGAAATGAGTTTTAGAACGGACATGTTTCTGTTGGATTTAAGTTTTTAAAGCAGAATAATGGTTTATGTTTTTTTAACGGAAGAATAATTTCTGAACTGTTATTTTTAAATGTCCAACTCATACCTCAGGGTTTGAGTTAGGCTTGTGAGTAACCATTAAAATTCTAAAACAGTCCTGTTTTCACATTTTCTAAAAGAAAAGATACACTTTTCTGTCAGGGAAGAGCTTGTTTTTTTTATATTTGTTTTTTGTTTTTTTTTAAATATGCAAGACTCAACTTGCAAAGAGGCAAGAAGAACCACTTGGTCAGAAGTTGGCACCAGTCTGAAAGTTCCTCACAGGAGCTTCATAGCAATGCAATCAAAGCACAACATAAACATGTGAAATCAATGTAATTCTAATGGTCACTTAGTGTCTCCCGGTCTGTCCACCGTTTTGGTCCAAACTAAACTAATTTTCAGAACTATTTAAAGGTCTTACCCTTCTTGGACAAGTATGAGACCAGTATAACCTAAATAGTATAATGTGTTGGAGTTAATGGGGTCATGTGTATTTCTAGACTTGAATTACCATTCAAAGTAAAAACTTTCAACAAAAATAACCATCCACATTTAACCACAGAGAACACGGAGGTGCTTTGATAATAGTGGTCCACTGTGAACCAGATCCCTGTGATTTGAAGTGGTAATTTTGTTTTTGTGAGGCTGTTTGTTTCCCCGTGTCCTTTTCCACCTCTTGAATCCTTGAAGACAGTTTCTGAATAATGGAAGTTGCTTCTGCAATTAGAAATGATGGTTCTGACAACGTGTGAGGTGAAAGTTGAGAGAATTCATCTCACTGCACTGCACAAGGGAGAGAAATTTGCAAAAAAAAAGCAAATGAAAACCTATCAGACAGGCCAACTGTCTAAGTAAACAGGTGAAAGACATGTCTGGAAGAAAGGGGAAAAAAAGGGGGGAGGGGGGTCTTCTTTCCAATCTGTCAACAGGCCCAACAATCATATGTTAACATTACAGTAGTTTTGTTGCACCTTATACCTCCAGCAAGAAATGTGTATGATTCAGTGGTGCTCAATGTAGACCCCCGCTAACAGCAGGAGCACATATCAAAGTGAGTACAGTATATTTCTAATTCATGGCAAAGAACATGTCAACACACAACAGCTGGTAAAACCGTCTGCTCCTCTACATCCTCTGAATTATCATTCATATTACATTCAAACTAGGCTCAGTCTGAACATACACATGGCTGCTTCAACCCCAGTGCAGGTGGAGACGTTACATATTAGTTCTTTAATTTATTCCTCGGTGTTTACTATCGTTATTAATCATGACTCTTTATTTGCATGTATCAGCTTCTTAAGTTATCTCCTCTTTCGTAGAACCACCATTGGGTAAATGGTGTATCCAACAATCAATCAGTATTTTTTTAATTTTCTTAGCTTATCATGCAAATGGTCTAGTAGGCAGGATTCTAGCCTCTGATTTGTCGCAATCACTGGTATCAACCCATGGAGGGAACGCAGGCTGCAATCAGAGCTACAGACTGGTTGCTAAGGACTAAGACTTGTTCTCTTTGACCTTCTTTACTAACAGTGCCTGCGTTTCTCAGAAATTGCTCTTTTACAGCAGCATAAACTCAGTACTCGTAATCTCTTGAAAGCGTTTTTTTTCTGCCAGTGATGGAGGCGGACAGCATCTAATTATCAAGTCTTGGATAATGGCCCCTCTGATGGCTGGTTTTCTTGGTAAATGTTGGATGTAGACCTACACTTCTTGGGAAAAGGATGTGATAGCTGCTTGTGTGACAACTGTCTGTTGTACTTCAAGAACTTAAACATTTAAGAGGACGAATCAGTGAGATATCCTCTACAATAACATCAAAACTGTGTTGTTAGAATATGAACAGAGAGTAAAACTTCAGTGTTTTATAAATGGGTAAAGAATCAGGGCGCATACCGTATTTACCTGGTTACAAGACCTCCACTCTTTTTTCAAAAGTAGTTTTTAAGAAAGCAGTTTGACTTAAAACTAACTATAAAAAACACATTGAATAAAACAAGGTAAGCTGATGTTTTTATGATACTTTAGACAAGAATAAAACTTTAATTTTTTTGTTGTTTAAGTGTCACAACTAAATGGAAATTAAAAAATGACCATGTATGTAAATGAAGTACCCAAGAGTAGAAAAGCTCTTGTGGTTGAATTTACAGTCATGCCCATTGGGATGAAACTCAAAACAAAATGTTGAGAATCATAATTTCACAGTTTTCTTCACAATGAGATAATTTATTTATTGATACTTTTAACATTTATCTATTATTTTTTTCTTTGTGTATCAACCAATCACTGCTTTAGAAAGGATGCGTCATAATGGGGTCAGCCCTGCCTCCTCACCGATGTAAAACTTTTATTCTCTTCCTTTTACAGAGTTGCTCCAAGATTGTTCCCGAATCCATCTTAAACTTGGACCTGCTAAACATTTATAAGCTATGTTAGGAGCTTCCTAAGATAAATTACAGTTACTTGTGAATCCTGGTCCAAGACATTACAGTAGCCCACTGAGTCTAAGTCTAAGAATACAGACTTCATCTACAGAAAGGGGCAGAGCCGCTTCTTTTTGCCTGTGAAGACTCCGATCAATAGACATCTGTAGTAAGATGCTGCAGATGTTTTATCAGTCTGTGGTGTCAAGTGTTCTGCTCTACGCTGCAGTCTGCTGGGGAGGAAGCATCAAACACAAAGATGCAAGACGTCTTAACAAACTCAGTGGAGGATGTGGTGGAGAGATCTACACTGAGGAAGGTGGAGACTATTCTAAAGAACATGGATCAAGAACTTCGCAACACCTTGATGGACCAAAGGGCCATTGGTGGTGGACGGCTCCTCTCTCTTTGCTGCAGGACAGAAAGATTCAGAAGATTTTTTGTACCAACAGCCATCAGACTTTGTAACTCTTGTGTAAATAGTAGATGACTTTTAGAGACATGTCAAGTGAGACAACAGATAATTGAACTTCCCTTCAGGGATTAATAAAGTTCTTCTTCTTCATCTTCTTCTTCTTCTTTTCCCCTATATGCCTCCAGTCTCACAGAGAGGGTGAATTTTACAGTAGCATGCTTCATGGTACTGTTCTAGATTTGAAGCTGATAATGAAAACACACAAAAAAACACCTTTTTAATGATAGCATTGACCCAATTAAACCAGAATTTGAGAAAAACTGAGTTTTCCAGATTTCGTTTAGGAGAAAAATTGGTCTTATGTTAGAGTAAATACGGTAATGAGATGCAACAACCAAGATAAAACTGGGTCAAGGTTGCATTGACTATAAGATGAAACCAAAACTCTGTCTTATATTAGGGTAAACACAGTAGCTAATTAGATACAACAGCCTTGAGTAAAGTGGGACTTTCTTCTGAGACCAAGACAAAACCGTAAATTGACTGTTAGAGGAGACCATCACAGGTACTTAAACTAACAGATTTGGCTCAACACATAACTGTGCATGGATGTTTTTTTCTTTTAATTCCGAGTGCACAGGCATACCTTAAGTGTCACTTCCTCTCTAGTGTCTCTCTATTCACTTGGTGTTATTTTGATCTTCACAGCTCCAACCCTGAGAACCTGAGTAGTGCACTCTGTTCGCAGAGAACTCCCTGAGGCCTTGCTACCATCAGTGTGTCTAAAATGCGCTACACTGCATGAAAAAAAGTCGAAGAAAGAAACAAAACAAAACCCAAATCTTACAACGGATAAGAAGCTATCACACTCAGTACT
The DNA here is from genome assembly GCA_962446985.1 of Xyrichtys novacula. Classification (NCBI taxonomy): domain Eukaryota; kingdom Metazoa; phylum Chordata; class Actinopteri; order Labriformes; family Labridae; genus Xyrichtys; species Xyrichtys novacula. The sequence goes on along the minus strand of OY660874.1, from coordinate 14,285,050 downwards.
TTTCCTCGCCTCAGGATACAAATAACTTCAAAGGTCTGTCAGAAAGAAAAAAACAGCAAAGACCTGGAAAAGAAGCAGTCCCCCCTTAAATTTTAGCTCTCCCTCTTTTTTTCTGCTGCTTTCATTTCCAGGGATGAGGGCCGGGCTGAATGCAGGACAATGCCATCAGGTTTGGTGATGCCTTCACTGTCATGGTTGAAGAAGTGATCTAAGTTATTCTGCAGCACCCTGAGAACAACTTGACTGGAAAAGAGCAGAAGAAAGGAAACATTCACTGAGGGCACTCTGCAGCTGACCATGCAGGCACTTTGGCTCTGGTAACCCTGTCCTTCCTGCAGCCATATTAATTATGATACTGCATGCATAAATCCATCAAAGACATCCACTCTGTATACGTGTGCATTTACATTATACGCTGTGCATTGTGTTTTAAAATTATGGCTGCAGAGTGAATTATAGGCCCAGCGAAATGAGTGATAAATGTTCAAGGAGTCCATTTGCAAAAAACCCCATGCTTCCCCATAATCACGACTTTATTGAATCCACTATGAGCTATCAACCGAGTTGTCTGCTGAGCCCTAAAAGCATATAAATATGCAAACACAGCATATCCAGAAAAAAAAAGCCTCTATGTGGCATTAAATATTTACACGCTCTGCATAAAACGCTTACAGACTACATAAACAAAAGACCCACACACATGTACATACATGCAAACTCTGCCATGAATATTCGCGGAATTTCAATTTCGAACCCGTCCTCACTTTACACTACAACAAGTATTTTTACCCGTACATCTGCCTGTCTTCCTACAGCCTTTTTCTGCCATCTCTCATATGCAGAAGCATACATCCTCATCATCATTATTAATGCAGCAGGGTTACATGGGCCTCTGACAGACTCCTACTTCAAACCAGCCTCAAATCAAAGAAAACCACACGACTGTCATCTTTACAACACTGTGACAATGTACAGCATCGGCTCTCTTTAATGATCCCATCTTTTAAGATTGCATCTGAAGCCCGGTGCTTGTCTCCTGCAGTAAATATCCCACATATGCTATGAAGGACTGATTATTTCACACCTTTAAGAGAGTTTGACTTCCTTCTTGATTGCAGCGACAGCCTTTAAATGTCATCATGTATTGAAAGTGATGCGTGCAGTTATGTGGTTGACTGTTGTCTGCTCGGCAATGACAAAAGTAAATGAAAGAATGTTTTTCTTTCTGTGCAGCAAGGAGATCTTTGAGGCAGAGGCTCTTAAATGAATTAATTGGCTATTAACTTAAAAGGGTGAAAGCAGAGAAGATGAAGCGACCATTACTAATTGAAGGATGGCTCTGAAATGTGCTCACAATGTACTTTTGTTATTTGAATATTTGAATAGTATAAAATCATTGTCTTGGTGATGTAAGCACTGCTCCAGTACACTGTACAAGTTCTTTTTCGTACCATATCCAAGACTGTGATGTTTTTTCTTTGACAGTCTTCACTCTCGCTCAAACTCTTCCTTTGATTGACCTACTTTTTAAAATGCTAATAAATCAAGGAGGAGATGTTTGGTGTAGACCTGTCAGATTAGCTCGCTGTGGGCTTACTTCACACTCCTGTCAGCCCCTCTGTTGTCCATGAAGTCGCTTTTTTTTCAGGGTGGTAAGGCAGCGCGGGGGAGATGAAGTTATTTTACACTTAAGATGATAATTACTCTCTTTTCAGAGACCAAGAAAAGCAAATTAATCTGAAGGGTGTGCCTTAGTCATGAGGGCAGCTAAATAGACCTACTTGCTTGAAGCACTGGTGCAGTCAGACATACTCTTTGGTGCAATTTCATGTAAGCCATCCTGCAGTCTTTAAAGGGGAAGTCTGGTATTTTAAAACCTGATCCTTTATCACGTGATGGTTGGGGATCCGATTCAGGTCAAAGTTCATTTTTACATATTATTGCTTTGAGACAGCTGCGCTTTTGTATCCAAATGACTTATTTTGACATAAGTATAATATGTCTGTCAGACCTAAGCAGCATTTATGCTGTGTGTCCCTACATCACCATGACCACTGAATACTTCTACGCCAAAGGGTTCCTGTTGTTCTGCAATAATCCCTCAAAACGCTCGCCATATCACCAGCCCTGTTTCTCTGTGAAGGAAGTCTCCTTGCTATTACCTGATGCTTTCATTCAGTGTTTTGGTCCTGGGCTGTTATTTTGTAATGATCTTAAAACAAGTCCCCCCTGACCTTTCCATGTCAGCTGTAATTACACTAAGTTAATGTTTGAATTGTATCAGGTCACAGGTGATATATCTTCGTGTGCGGCCTCTCCAAAAATGTAGGTACTGGGAGATTTTTTTATTCCAGCATGTGATCACTCCCCTCCCCCTTTGTCTTCTTTTTTTGTCCTCTCTGTCTCTACCCACACTTGTCATTCCACCCCAAGCTAGGTACCTATTTTTAATGTAAATGAGACTGTTTTCCAAATGTTTAATCCCTAAAATCAATATTGTATAGGTACAGCAAACAACCTGTTAAATGAAGAGGGATTAAAGGTTGAGTGCATTTGTAAACCAACCAGACCAGGATTGTTCATTAGTTACAGGCTGCACAAAAAAGCAAAAAGGCTAAGAAGCAAAGATATGATAGATTTTGATTTTATTTTGGGTAAAACTTGAAGGAAAGACTGAACTGACAGCAGCATTTCACATAGACAACATGCACCTGGTGTTAAAGCCATGTGGGTGGCAGCCAGAGCTGCCAAATGCTGCAGCTGTCACGCAGCCAACACCTGGTCCAAAAAAAACCTCATGGGCTCAAAACTTTCTGAATTACTTCACTGGGTTCATAAGGTAGCAATAAAACCAGCAATAAGGGGTGCAGAAATATCATTTGTGGTATATGTGCATAGTCTGAAAGCACAAGTTGTTGCGGGCAAATTATCCATTTCAACTTCAATCTAGAGTTGCATGTCTTTTGTTGTGTTCATTGTTGGGTCTTCTTTCATAAAAATAGGGTGACCTTATTCTGACTTCCCAAAAACAGGACACTACAATAGGGGGGCAGAGTGACAGAGTCGCACACATCTAAATCTTAGAGTTTCGGGTCGGATCGAGTGTCTTTTACACTCATTTCCCAACACAAAATCAAAACTTCCCAGTTTGGGAGAGCGCCCAAAAAAAGAGGACATATCCGGGTAAAAGAGGACATATGGTCACCCTAAGTAAAAATATACTATTTTGGATCCATATAGACAATTTAAAACACAGAGGCAGAGATTTAGGCAGAGACGAAATGAAAAGTTTTGGGGAAGGTTGTTTCATGGTCAAAAAGAAAATCCGGAACCCATGCTCCTCATCCGTTTCCAAACAGCACGTCTAAAAATACATCTGCTGATCACATGCTGTGTTCTTGTGGAGACGAGTCGTAGGCGAGTGAGAATAAGATAGGCTTGGAGATGTGCGGTCATTTGATTGTGCAGCCACTCTTTGTGAGGGACGGTCACGCTCATCCAAGTGGGGTCTTGAACCTGCTGTTTGCTCTCACAGTCCAAAAGCCTGATAATGAGCTCCAGAAGCCACATTTTTCATTTGAATGAAGGGATCCACTCCCACGCTGTAAAATCTATGTCTCGTGTCAAATGCCTCTCCCGGATAAAGATTGCACTGATATATTAAGAACTAAAGCAAAGCCTGGCAATTTTTTTTTTTTATATACGTCACAATACCAAGAGTTTACACTTCAAACGGATAATGAGCCTTTTGCAAAGTATATGTGCGTTGTTATGAAAGTAGCTGTAATTTGCAGCAGAAATTGTATGTGAAAACAACATGGCAAGTACAGGCGGCCTGATCTTTGCAAGCTTCACACAGTGGCAGGTGGTACATTGTCAGCTGTGAATATGTGAACAAAAGCACAATTATAACTCTCCCACATCACCTGCTCCAAATTAGCTCGGCCCATCCTCAAATTCAGCCTTGGCGATGGACACGGAGCGGAAACGACAGCTTGGAAAGATTCTCTGTCAGACACAAAGTGGATCATGTTTAACCAGACATTTCTTCTTCTCTGTTCTGCAGCTGATTATCCAGAAATGATAAAACAACCAACACGCTGAATAACAAAGACGTCTTTTAGTTGTTCCATATTTATAAATGATATAGGAACAATGTAGCGGGTACTGTATGGTGAGTGGGCTGTTAAAGCTTACAGATTGGAATCCCACAGTAAGTAGAAGTTTTATAGCAGATATATATATTCTAATCAGCCTACTTGTGGGCCAGATTAACATAAAATTTAACATTTTTATTTATGATTTAATGAAACATCAGGCTCCTCTTTTCTGTGATAAACTCATTCACAGTAAAGTCCAACATCAGCCTCTTTCTGTTGGCATTGAAACCTATGAATAAAATTACCACAGTGCCTGAGTACGATTCTTTACCCCTTATTTTTTTAAGGGTTTTGACCATTTTCCTTTCAGCAAACACTGCCAAAGACTGTGCTCTGTTTTGTTTTCTCTCTCTGTTATGTCTTCTTCAATTTGTTTGATGTCTCTTTCATTCAGCTCCTTGTGTCTTTTGACTTCTCCCGCTGCCTTGTTTTCATCCTCACTTTGTCCCCAGCAGTAACTGGCCAACCATTAACCACGAGTCTAAATAAACAATTTAAAATATCCTCCTCGTTGTTAAGAATCCATAAATTTATCATAGTAATCATTTAAAGTACATTTACAACTTGAATTATGGTGCGCCCACATAGCCTGCACTGTAATCTGGTATATTTCACCTCCAAAATCCAACTTTCTTTGACTAGTGCGAGTGCACATTACTTCCTTGACCATGAGAAGGGCTCTGGCATGTTAAGGTTGCTCCTGCACGAGCACAAGCAAAATGCAGTGAAGCACCTGCTGTTTTTGACTTTCACCCAAATGTTGCACGTCACATGGCAGGACAGAGAAAGCAGGTGAACCAAAATCCTGTAAAGTTTTTTCATCAGAAGCAGCAGAAAAATACTCCTCCATTGATTTTTAAAGAGTGAGAGGCAAAACGGTAAAAATGTGGGGCCTGTACTGATAGAAACTGGGAATTAATGATTCAAAAGGACATAATCTGCATGAGAGGAGGCATTGATCAGTATTACAGTTTCTAGCAAGATGATGAGGTCAAAGTTTAGAGAAATGTACACTGACTTACGGGCGGACTTGAAGGTGTTTGATATGCTATACCAATTGTAATGAGGAGAGAGACACAAAGACACATTGCTTACATTAGCTCATGTGCCAAAAAGTTAGCGTTACAATGAAATCCAATGATCCAATAGTAGAGGAAGGGGCAAAATAATGTCATACATCCATACCACAGTTTGTACATTAACTAATATGAAGTGTGCATTGCACAGGAAAGCATGCTTGATAATCGCCTCTATTCAGTCTAGTCCTTTTGACCTTTGAAAAGAGTCTATACAAAACGAAGCATTATTAAACTTAATACAGCCACACAGGAAAGGCTTACAGAATTGAAACACTGAATTAGATTAGATTAGATGGTGTGCATCAGCTACAGTGTTCCCATCTGTCAGATATGTCATTTGTGTCTCTGATTCACCCTGAGCTATTCAGACTCAACCTTTTTAGTATTTCACCAGCCAAACTATTCAACTTCAGTAATCTAGGGTTCGATGAGCTCTTACTCTTTCTTAGCCCAACCCAATAGTTCATAATTAAAAATAGATGAGGTGGACAAAGCCACAATGCTAGAGGCAAATTATAAAACAGACGTAATATGGATGGTCTGGGTCTCAGACAGAGCTTAGACTCTCCAGTGTGATTGGACATAGTTTACAGTATAATCACAGACCTCACATTTTAAATCATCAGTAGCGGGTCAATGAACAGTAGAGTGAGAAGTTATTGCTTTTAATACAGTCCTTCAAGAAAATAAAGTATTTCTTTGCCTTCCAAGGAATTGATGGGGCGGCCACACTTCTGTCACCATGGTGATTGAGTAACCTCACACTCGGTAGTGGTTTCCGCTCACAGAGTTGTTCCCTTCATACTGGATGAGAAGCAGGGAGCAATCACAATGAATGACCTGGAGTGTCGGCTTTTCCTCTCACAGAAAATCACAGTAAAAACCAAGCCAAGAGTCCAAGTCTCTCATAAAGTCACAAAGGAGCTGTGAGTCATTTGGAGGTTCATGGTCTTTCTCTTTGGCTTTTAGAAAGCACTATATTCACTAGCTTCACAAAGACAGGTTCAGACCTCTTTTTATAGGTGCTGCAATTTTAGATGACGGACATTTGGTGCTGACAGATGGAGTCTCTAATGGCAGCATGGATTCAAGCTCATTTTTCCAGTACAATTTAAACCACTCTCAAATCAAATCATTATATCTGTCTTTGTATACCAAGCTTATTGTGAACTTGAACAAATAAATGGAATGTTCACAATTTGATGGTTTGAGTGGGCTTTATTCCCTGTTAGATCTAGAGCTGAGAAATAGTGAAGTTTTTTGTACATCATGAGTCTATCAAAGTCAACCATACCAACGTCATGAGCAAACTGAATATTTGCTAGGTTAAAAAACATCACATGAGTAAATCCATGTGATTCAGAAAGAAAAACAAAGATGTGTATTTGGAGGTTAAAAATCTAGTCAGGATTCCTGTCAGTCATCAAACAACAGTCCTTTTCATATTGCAAATTCAATGTACAGTATTTCAAAGCCAAATGATCTGGATAAATGGCAGAGGAGCTGAGTGGAGGAGACATCTACCAAATTGAAGAAAACGTACACAGAGAAACTACAAACTGTAACACGTTACAAGCCTTGGCTGTGCTCCAGGACTGGTTGAGAGAGAAGATGCACCACAAAGGTGATGGAGAAATAATTCTTGAGTAGGTTAGACTTGAATGTTCAGACTTTTGAGGTCTGACTATCCCTTTAACAGAAACAAGAAGCCTAAATGAGTTCCCACAGCTGGATGGCCGGGGTTTTTCTTACAGTTAAGATAAGGAGTTCAGATGTACTTGGGAGCTCTAGGGCTGCTGCAATTCAACATCTAAAGGAGCTTAAAGCTGTGAGATGGCTCATCAGGGATCAGTATTTCCTTAAATGAAATTTAAGGAATACCCAGGCGAGCTTTAAAAGTGATCAGTGAAGTCTTAAAATCATTGGTACAATGTACAGTGGAGAGGAGCCAGGACAGGAGTGACGGGGTGTTGAAGATGTTCTTGCTGTTTAGCTTTGTGTCTGATACCCATAGATGGCACACCACAGAGTTTAGGCCATCTGTCACATTCTGAACCAGCACAAAGGACCGGTGACCAATGGTCAGATCACAGCGGTGACACTGCCCCCCTCGGCCGTAATTTGCACTGCATTTGCCCGCTAATTCCTACTGGATAAGCTTGTGAGGCGAATTTCGGACAGCAGGAATTGTGAAAACGCACAAGAACCTGGGGATTTACATAAAATCACGCGATAATGAGTTGTCTCTATGAAGACAGCCACATAACCATATAAGCAGTAGATTGTGTCCTTCCAGAGGAGGAAATCCACTTCTAGTCTTCTAGAATCAGCATCTTCTCATCCATGGTGTCAACAGGGTGAAATACTGTCGAAAAACCTTTCACTTGTTCATCCCCGCCCATTTGCATGGTGTGAAATATGATCCGCCTGAAAGGGAGACAGATGTTTTATTTTGTGTCTGTGCCCAACTTCCTTTGAATTTATCCAGCATGCAGCAGCATCCGGGAAAAATAGAACTCTTACGATCGGCTGCGTAGTCTGCTGATCCGCAGCAGAACGGAAAAAGGTGGCAGAAATTGACACATTAACTTGAATGGAAACGATCAGCTGCGATCGGCGCATACGGCAGCCGTTCCAGATGCCGTGGAACTTGGGGGTCAGTTTTGCAGATGTTATCGTCCAGGATTATACACAACAGTCCTGGACCGTGATCATTTTTCTTAAAAGTGCACAGTGCTCTAGTTATTGTTTTGCGCATAGACATATTTAAATCAATATTTGTGACTATTGAAAATAGGGGAGAAGCTTATCAGACATGTCAAAACATTCAGGTAATTTACAGACGTCGCATTCCCAGTATGAATGCACCACATCAATCACAAGTTACAGTCTCCAGGTAACATAGTGATCCACAGTGAATAATGGTTTTGAAAAATTTGTAATGTAAGAACTTCTGCACTCTGTAGTTCACACACGGGCACACATGAGTCCCCGTTTGGCTTTTCTTTGAAGCGTGTCGTCCTTTAGTCAACTCAAGCAGAGAGCATTGTTTTGCCTGCAGTTCAGGGACAATAAAATGCTCAGATGGAAAAGTGCCATGTTGATACCAAACAACACCTCAGTCACACTGCGTGTACTCCAAACCCCAGTGTACCTTGGGAAGCATCATCCTCAAACAGAATCGCTCCCCTCAGCTATCAAGACATCAAATCCGCTCTTAGTGGGTCTTGATAGAATGATATCAGAACAAGCTGATGCAACTCGCAGGGGAATTATGAAACTGCGCTCAGCTTCATCTGCTCAATGAAAATTTCATCAGCGGCATGTTTTCCGGGCCAAGAAGGGACAAGTCTGAGCAGCGGGGGTTCAGCTCTGTAACTGCATATAACACTTATACTTAGCAGTGAAAAACACTCAAACTACAGCTAAGGACATTTCTATTAGAGCTGCTGGCAAGTGAATAAATTCAGGTAAAGGTCAGTGTCACAAGTAATCCATCTGCAAACCATGCAGAGCAACAATAACTGGATGAAGCAGAGTAAAACACCCATGAAATAAACATTGTAGTTATAAAACCCCTGTTTAATAAATCCCAGCTTGCTAGGGAGACTCTGTAAGACTCTTCCCTGAAAAGTAAACTGCGTTAAGGATGTGATTTTGCAGTATCACTCTTATCTATAAGAATATCATTGAGTCAGCATGAAAACTTCATTTTGAGCTCCAGACCTCGTGACTCAAGGTGTCTCTCCGGCTGCAGGTTGTAGGTTATCTCTGCTGCTCAGGGAACAGGCGCCTGATAAATTATCAAATACATCTGCAAAGTACAGCCTGCAACTACTCCATCTCTTACAGCCCGATTCTCCTCAAAGTAGGGTCAGAAACCCTTGGGGTCCAAGATTTTCCCATTTCCCAACATTTTTTTTATCTAGCAAAGCACTATATTTTATTAAGAAGGACAGAATTTGAGTTTCCACTCCCCAAACTGTTGAAAGGACTCTTTTGTGCTCAATTAAAGCCAAAACTGACTTTTTGGATTCCCATGTCAGCTTCCCTGGTGCTGACTAGGCTGTATCTTGTTCAATGCCCCAATTTCAGAGCACTAAGCTCTACATGAAGCCACCATCTTTCTCAGAACAAACACTATACATTTTTTAGCAATCAAATATGATCTCTGTCTCCTTCTCTCCGCATTCGAAACTGGCTGCTGAAATATAAATGTAACCTTCATTCGCCCTCTCTTTGGCTCACACTTTAAGCATCTGTCTACAACAGCTCGGATACTGAGCGGTTTCCTGAAGGAAAAAAAGTCAGTGTAGTGGACGGGGATGTTGGAAACACACACACACACACGCACTTTCATAATAAATGAGGATTCTAGTTTCACATGTCGCTCCCAGGCATATCTGACCCTTTCATTGTAAATTAGATTTGTCTTTTCCAGACATTATGTCCCACCTGTGAGGTGATAATTCTGTTTTTACAGCAACTCGTTCAGATGTTAACAGAGGTGAAGAGACCCACAAGGCCTATATGCTTTTTTATTTCACATCCAAGTCAACACTGGTAGAATATGACAGGGTAATGTGGACAAAAATTGAAACCTGGGAATTTTTCAGCCCAACTCTTTAAGCAACTTTGAGCAGATGCTTCCAGGCTTTCTGATATCTGTTGCAACTTGCACAGCCACACAATCCAACAGACACAAGTTGGGTCTGTTTAGATGGAATGAGTTGGTCATGCTGCTTGAAGACTTACAACTTCTTCCTATGGTTTAAGTTCAGGCCCGCACAAACTACCCCCTTGAGACAAATAAACAGGTTGGGAAATGTCATGTCCCAAGAGTTACGTTACAATCAGTTAAGATTATACGCTGCAGGAAATGTAGAAAACTGAGACAAAGAAGAAAAACAAAAAACAGCAAAAGAAGCCCTCTCCATTACTCAACTGTGGCACACTCCCCACATTATTCAATATCCAATAGGTTGTTTATTGAAACACCCAAATCACACAAGTCCTGTTTTGAAATCTTTCACTTGACATCCTGTCATCACAGTAGATGATCCATGCATGCTCAAGGCTTGTTGATGATGAATCACATCGATCAAACACTAAGATAAAGCAGCGTGACGTCTGTAGTGGCCAGCTTCACATATATATTACAACAGCCATGCGAGAATGTTTATATTTAACACAAGACATCCCATTACCAGCTGTAGGAACCTACTGAAAGACCTTTGTTAGTTACCAGTTACCACCATAGACTGTATATAGAATGGACGCCATCTGCCTCCTCGCTGGGTGAAGCCACCCGAGAACTGCACCCTTCTGTGATGGGCTACAGTATAGGTCATAAATCCCACCTCATGGAGTTGTGGACAAACCTTAGAAATTAATTACACAAAATATAAATTTTTCTCCCCCCTGCTTGTCATGTTGACATGTAGTTATTAGGGGGTTCATGTTATCTATGATTGACACTTGATACAGCCTATGGGCGTATGAAGATTGCGTAGCTCACCCGGAGGATACGCTGTTTGAGCCGAGCGTCATCACAGTGACTCTCCCGCCGAATGTGTACAATGCTACAGCACAAGTAGTTAAGTGCACTCAACGCTACTGCGTAATGTTGGTTTCAGGAAGTGGAGAGAAAACCCCAAAATACAGAGAGCTTTATGGCTTAAAATCTGTAGACTGGTGGAAGGCGGAACCAAGTCGTCCATAGTATATATGGTCTATGGTTACCACATGCTCGGTATTCAAGTGGACAGAGCAAGAATATCATACAGACAAGAATAATGGAGAAGAAAATGCAAAATTAGTCAATAACTACACTCAGGTGGCTGAAAATATGCATCCATGTTCTGCTCAGGTATGTTCAGGAAACACGTGCATATACCTCAGCATATGAACAAAATTGTTGGTACCCCTCAGTTAAAGAAGGAAAAACCCACAATTCTCACTGAAATCACTTGAAACCTACAAAAGTAACAATAAATAAAAATTTATTGAAAATTAAATAATCAAAATCAGCCATTACTTTTGAATTATTGATTAACATAATTATTTAAAAAAAACAAACTAATGAAATAGGGCTGGACAAAAATGATGGTACCCATAACTTAATATTTTGTTGCACAACCTTTTGAGGCAATCACTGCAATTAAACGATTTCTGTATTTGTCAATGAGCGTTCTGCAGCTGTCAACAGGTATTTTGGCCCACTCCTCATGAGCAAACTGCTCCAGTTGTCTCAGGTTTGATGGGTGTCTTCTCCAAATGGCATGTTTCAGCTCCTTCCACAGATGTTCAATGGGATTCAGATCTGGGCTCATGGAAGGCCACTTTAGAATAGTCCAACGCTTTTCTCTCAGCCATTCTTGGGTGTTTTTGGCTGTGTGTTTTGGATCATTGTCCTGTTGGAAGACCCATGACCTGCGACTGTGACCAAGCTTTCTGACACTAGGCAGCACATTTCTCTCCAGAATGCCTTGATAGTCGTCAGATTTCATTTTACCTTGCACACATTCAAGACACCCTGTGCCAGATGAAGCAAAGCAGCCCCAAAACATTGCTGAGCCTCCTCCATGTTTCACCATAGGGACAGTGTTCTTTTCTTCGTATGCTTGGTTTTTGAGTCTATGAACATAGAGTTGATGTGCCTTACCAAAAAGCTCCAGTTTGGTCTCATCTGTCCAAAGGACATTCTCCCAGAAGCTTTGTGGCTTGTCAACATGCATTTTTGCAAATTCCAGTCTCGCTTTTTTTTGATTTTTTTTCAGCAGTGGTGTCCTCCTTGGTCATCTCCCATGAAGTCCACTTTGGCTCAAACAACGACGAATGGTGCGATCTGACACTGATGTACCTTGGCCTTGGAGTTCACCTTTAATTTCTTTGGAGGTTGTCCTGGGCTCTTTGGATACAATTCGAACGATCTGTCTCTTCAATCTGTCATCAATTTTCCTCTTGCGGCCACGTCCAGGGAGGTTGGCTACTGTCCCGTGGGTCTTGAACTTCTGAATAATATGAGCCACTGTTGTCACAGGAACTTCAAGCTGTTTAGAGATGGTCTTATAGCCTGCACCTTTAAGATGTTTGTCTATAATTTTTTTTCGGATGTCCTGGGACAATTCTCTCCTTCGCTTTCTGTTGTCCATGTTCAGTGTGGTACACACCTTTTCACCAAACAGCAGAGTGACTACTTGTCTCCCTTTAAATAGGCAGACTGACTGATTATGAGTTTGGAAACACCTGTGATGTCAATTAAAGGACACACCTGAGTTAATCATGTCACTCTGGTCAAATAGTTTTCAATCTTTTATAGAGGTACCATCATTTTTGTCCAGCCCTATTTCATTAGTTTGTTTTTTTTAAATAATAATGTTAATCAACATTTCAAATGTAATGGCTGATTTTGATTATTTAATTTTCAATAAATTTTTATTTATTGTTACTTTTGTAGGTTTCAAGTGATTTCAGTGAGAATTGTGGGTTTTTCCTTCTTTAACTGAGGGGTACCAACAATTTTGTCCACGTGTGTACCTCAGCATATGAACAACTGGTTTAACCAGGATTTTGATACATCTGGTTTTGCTTGCTAGTCTCATCGTCTAATATGTTGAAATGTTTGTTTTACAGCCAAGAACTTTTTATTTGTGTATAAAAAATACTAGGAACATCTACCTGGTATTCTGTCACAGCTGGGTAGACATGGTGTTATTATTAAATCGAACATTTCATTTCACAGTCCAGTTAAAACCTCGGTCTGCTTTTTTGTCATCATTTACTTCAATCTGAACACTGCTGATGATGATAACATCAAACAAGGTCATCAGGACTTTGCCAAGAGTTTCTGTCGACATTTCTTTTCTCAGTCAGCTCTCCTTTTCAGAGCTCTGCAGATGCCACACTTTTAAAAGGTCAATAGTGCAACTTTTAAACCTTCTGTTTGGGATTTTCAGTTTGTGTGAATTATGGCGCCCCCTGTGAACAAATCAGTCTTTATTGATTTTGTCATCTACATTTTTAGATATTGTCTTCAGACTTAAATGTTACCCTACTGATTTTTGACAGTCAAATGTATCATCAATCATTATGAAGAGGCTTCAAAATGAATTTCAGTCTACTCCATAAATGTCAAAAACTGCCCATAGTAGCTTTAGCATTGTTGCATTTGTCACCACCAAATATGATTTAGGTAACTGCAGTGAACGGCACCTCACAGATGCACTTACCAGCTCTGCTGCTGACGCCTGGATTGCAGGACAGGATCTCGCTCCACTTTTCCTTGTGGAGATTTTCCCAATTCAGAGCGCTAATGCAAATTAACAGTTTTGCCACAGTGTCAACAGATAAAGGTAAAATGTGCTGAACCCCCTTCCACTGATAGGTTTGAAATAACACCTGTGATCAGACTTTAGCTGTTGAAAATGAATCACTGGCAATATGGAGTATTGACCAATCAGAATCAAGTATGACTCCACTTCTCTCCTGCTCCAGGCTGGCTGCAGTAGATATTGAAGTACATATTCTGGGCTGGATTCCTCTCTTTGGATTACAGCTGTTTGCTTAATTATTTCTACACTGATTTACAATAGGGTGACTCTGTCTGGAGACTGTGGTGTTATGATGACCTTGATTTTCACCCCCAGACAGCTCTGTATTGAGTCAATGTAGATTAAAAGTGCATCTCCAGCCTGTTCGATAGATTTGTCTGATTTTCTCCCTGATGTTAATTTAAAGTTATGTAACAGAGAAGGTGCAAACTCTTTCTGCTTGTGCTGCAGTACAGTTAAAATGTAGTTCAACTGATTAAACTACAGATGCTTTTACAAACACTGTTTAATGGGTATTCCTGATGAAGACATCAGACTGGTAAAAGGGAAATTTCAGTCTTGGCTTTTTCTAAAACTAACAGTTTCTGTTTTTTATTTTCAGATGTGTGAAGAAAACAGCTACAACAACATAACTGGAGATCTGAATGGGTGATATTCAAGTAAGGAACGATGGCAGAAAATAAAACAAAACACTTAATGCCAAGATTCTTTTGAGTTTTGGGACTGTTTAGTCAAAGTTGTTCCGTACAAAGTTTCCCCATGACTAGGTGGATTTGTCTCTCATTCCTCTGCATAAAGAAGTTATCCAGTTTTGGCATGAGCAAGTAGAGCAGCAATTGATTTTGTGGTGTCCATGTTGCCATTGCCAAGTCATGGTGTTCCCACTCAGGACTTCAGAACAAGACTTTATAGTTTAACAGGTTCCATTAGAAGGCATCATTTTCCAAGGTATGCACCATAAGTATTCAGAACTTCAAACATTACTGATATCAGTGTATGGCACATCATTAACCAGCATATCTTTACTGGTGAACCTTTGGCTTCATGCTCAGTACAGCCAAGGTTATTACATTTTGCAGTTGTTTGAGAAAGAAACTAAAAATTTCAACTTAAGTCACCTTTATTTCAAATCTCAAGGGTATCGAAACAAATTGCAAAAGAACCCACAAGGTTGTGATCTCCAGCCTCAAAACAGTACACAGAAATTTCAATATTTGACTCTGAAAGGGCTGTATGCAAAAGTGTTCATCTCCACATAGCAACCAGCGGCATTGACGTTTTTTCTCTCTTTCAGTCTCTTTCTCTAAGATGAATTTTGGCTTCTCTCTCAACATTGATTTTGGTCTTTGTCTCTCTGAATTTAATTATTTATTTTTTTCCCATCGCAATTTCGACTTTGTTCCCGAAATGTTGACTTTATTTTCAAACAGTTTGATGAAAGAAAATCCTCCTTGAGTGATAAATGTGATCATCCCCAGTTTTACAAAATATCCTAAGGTTTTAAACAGAATGAATACTGATCACCTGATCACAGGTTCTCTCTGCACCAGCACAAATGCACGAACACTCAGGTAGAAGTGACGATATTAAAAGAGGTTTTTTGGCCCCAGATGTTCATATCTGTATTATTGTGTTAAAGTGTGAGCTGCAGCTCTGCTCATGCTGGGAGTGCAGATCATCTGTGAGGAGAGCGGAGCACCTTGCCCTGATCATCTGACGGCAGACGGCTCCTCCCCGCTCCCTCCATCTAGTCTCTACGCAAAGCAGCGGTTCGGGCACAACTCTACTCGCGTTTCTGCACACAGGCTGGTCTGCGTGAGCCGGAGACGGAGTCGAGTTCTCCACTTTGAATTGACACGGACTCGGTTCCTCCTCCCCTCCCCTGGTGTCTGCTTTCAGACGAACCAGTGATGAGAGAGCAGGAGAGGAGAGACGGACGCTTTTCTTCTGTGTGGACCGGCAGTGCGCAAAAGTGCGCTCTGTGGTTCAGCACCCTCCTCATCATCATCATCACCATCACCCTCCGCTCCTGAGATCAGCCCGAGCCCGTGAGGCGCGTGGAGACCCTCAGCGAACCCCCGCGCGAGGTAACACGATTCTCTTTGATTCCACTTTGTCCGTGGGAGATAGCCTCCATCTCTCCTGTGTGGAGCTCATGCTGTTCACACTCGGGCTTTCATGCGTCTCACAAAGGGATGTTTCATGCTTCCAAAATCACTGCTTATTCATTTATCAATTATTGAACCAGGGTACACGCTTGCAGTAAGCGGGATCTCTGTTACATTGAATCCCTCATTGGTGTGAAATAAGCGCCTCGTATCCTCTCAGCAGTTTACGTTTAAATCCTCTGTAATAGAGTATTGATCAAACTAATTAAAATGCTTCATCTAATAAATTAGCTTTATAAGCTCCCGCGAGGACAATCCTCTGTAGATGCTACTCTGTGCCGTTTGAGCTCAGCTTCACATTTACACTTTTCCCTAATGAAAAGTTTGGTTAACCGTTTTCAGTTTTTGTGCATAAAATAGACTCAAGGTTCATTGAAAAAGTTGAACTTTGCTGAAGACTAAAAGGTCTCTCAGTGTATCTTCTAATGTCAAAGGGCAGACCTGTGCAGCTAGTTGTAACTAACTACCACCCCTTGTTCAAGTTGAACTGTATCCCTGATGGAGCAGCATCACCTCTCCTGTATCTGCTATCAGACCTGCTGACTGAAATTCCAGCAGCTTGGGATTAACGTCACAGGATGCAAATCGCCACAGGCTGTGCAATTCACCTTTAATTATAAGCATGTGGGTGTTGGCTTATGTGAGCCTGTGATCCCTCTAGCTGCAGGATTTCTCAAAGGTGTATAAGCAGTGTTCACCTAGAAAAAGAAAAAAAAACTTCTGTGGTTAGGTTTAAATGACGCTTTCTGTTTTTTCACAGCAGCTTGTTAATGTGTTCACAGTGCCTGTACAGGTGCCCATTAGCCTGAGTGCTGCTGTTAAGGTTAGGACCATGCTGGGCCACACAAAAGTGCAATTTCATAAAACTGCAATAGGGGCTTCGCAATTAACTTTCCACTAAAGTCTGAATTTAGAGCAACAACTCCAATAGTTCTTCCTCACTCAGGGATCATATGCTGTGGTAGATGCATTCACACCAGCTTTTTAAAGCTCCTGTGAGGAGTTTTTTGAACGATTCTGAAATGGACTGAAATTCACAATGAGGCCTCGTTATTATATTAAAAACAAACTAAACCATTAGTGACAAGATTGCTGATTTTTATATTATAATCTTTAACGCCTGAAACTAGCGTGAGTGTCGTCAGCCATTTGATAGAAAGACTGCTGTTGGGTTTCAAAGAGATTTGTGTCTAATATTAGAAAAGCGTCCCAACAGTTACCTCTTCTGTCTTTATCAAAGCATTAAACCTTTTCATTTTCTTATTTCATTAATTTGGTGGTAGAGAAGACAGAAGGCTGTGTGTGTTTATAGTGAGGAAACCAAGAACAGATGAGTTTTATTTGCATTTATTTGAGTTTTAATTTATCCTACAGTACATTTACAGTTGATATCTTCTGTTCAATGAGTAATGACAGCTAAGTCAGCTCATTTTCAGATGACCATGGACTAGCAGTAACTGGAATTAAGTAATGAATCCTGTACATAATATAAACATTTGAATCTAATAAATAGACATAATGAGAAATCAAACAAACACAATTTGCCATTTTTGGCAGGAAAATAGATCTACCCACTGAGCAGTTTTTGGTCTAAAAGTGGTCTAATAGAAGTCTAAATGTAGCCTAGATGACTGATCTAAAATCAGGTTACCACAGGTCTAAAAATGAAAGTTTTATAGACGTCTAAATTAAGACCAAGTTTAGACTAAATCTAAATCAACACTACACTTTATATTGCTCAATGGCTATCATGATTATTTTTGTTAAGTACTTAGAGATCAGTTATGCAACTCACAGTTGCTTTTTTAAATAAAAAGAAGTTAAAAAGAAGATGTCTAAATTCTGTCTAAAAATATACTTAATCTTCATGGTTGAAATAAGGTCTAAAAAAAAACTAGACATCTAATAGCTGTCTATTGCTCAGTGGGTAGGTAAAGTTACAAACAGCTAGCTGTAGAGAACAGGATCAGCAAAGACTGCTTTGGCCATAGGGGGCGCCACAGAGGAGCTTTAACATTTAAGGGAAAGTTGAAGCTACTTGTCTCCGTTTAGACTGAGTAGAGCCTACTGGTGCATATGGAGGTGGGGGCAAGGGGGGAATCAGACTGGTGACCCCCCCATGTCTGAAAAAGACAGCAGAAATGCTCTCTTGGATGTGTACATAAACATTGTAAAATGCTCTGATTGATGCTCTTTCAGTGTTCAAAATGTAAACAAAGTGCCCTTAAAGTAGAGCAAATGTTGAGGTTTTTTGTAGGTTATATTCTTTTACATATTATGTATCAATAACTTTACAGAACTAAATCTCCATGACAAATTGTCACACAAACATCTTTCAGAAAGGTGGGAACAAAGAGTTAGATGCTCAAAATTTCCTGGGAGAGACTCTTCACACTTCCCTTTTATTATTTGTGCCTCAATATGTTTCAATGACCCCTTTCCTGTGAGTATTAGGGTCTGAAAACTGTTCACAGCTCTGAAACTTGCAGGGTATTTACTGCCCAGTTGCCAACCCAAAATTTTTATCAGCTGCCCTTACTTTTGGCGAGAACCGAGCCTTTCCAACAGCCTTATGATTACATGATCCCAAGGAGATACAGAAAACTAAAGAGCTCAGAAAATGGTCTTCAAAATGCTAGAGGCAGATCTCGCAAACAGCTTGAGTAGGCTGCTGGTAGTGCCAGTCGAGTGGAGGAGAAATAAGACCCGCTCTTTTGATTTATATTGGATTTAGAAAGGTGTGGTGCAAAACAAGAATAGAGACATAGAAACTGTGAGTTATTACCAATACGCACTCTTTATCTGTTGCACTTATCCAGATATTAGACAATTTCTACAAAGCATGAAGCATAAGAATACAAATTTAATCACAGTGCACAAGTAAAAACTGCAGAAAAAAAACAGATAAAGTAAGTGGATACCTGTTTAAAGATAAGACTGAAAAGGTTGTTTCTGCAGAGAGAAATGAAAGAGTCACAGAAGTGGGACATAAACCGACAACAAGAGGCTAAAGGTCATTGTGAAAGAGGGGGTCGCTTTGTTGTTTTTATACCGGACTAATCAATATGAATGGGCTGCCCGTTAATCCTTATATAAACTGGGACAAATCTTCTGTTTGCCTCTATTTGTTCATGAAACAAAAGTCGGTGTAAAGGTGAAGCGAGACAGGAGGTGCTGAACCTGATGGTCTAAGGGATTTTCCTGACTGTGAGTTTAT
This sequence comes from Xyrichtys novacula, assembly GCA_962446985.1. NCBI lineage: Eukaryota > Metazoa > Chordata > Actinopteri > Labriformes > Labridae > Xyrichtys > Xyrichtys novacula. Next base: position 14,266,093 of record OY660874.1, on the reverse strand, counting down.
GAGTCCAGCTGAAAAGATGATGGTAGTCCAGGGAGGCGTCATGATGTGGAAATCCTCTGAAAAAGTCAGTTTCTCATTGATGTATGTCTGGACAGATGTACCTGTGAACGTTACGGCATCATATCGGGGAAGTTTCCTGCTTGAGGGACAGAAAAAAGGAGGAGGAAACAGGGAGAGAAACTATTTCTCATCAAGTTACTATGATGTTTTGTTTGATGATGCTGGCTTCTATAGAAGAAAGAAGGGGCAAAAAAGAGAACAACAAAACACAAGAGCAGTTTCTTTCCTCCAGTTTTCTTAATCAAAAGCAATAGAAAATAACAAGAGAATGGGATTAATATTTGATGAGGTTGTGTTTGTTGAATTAAAGGAAAACTATTAGCCGAGGCACACGGGGATATTTGTTTAAAATGCAAATTAATTCCAGAGTTTTTCTTCTTGTTCTTTTTATTTTTTTTACAGGGTTAGTTGGTGTTGGTTGGCTCTTCCTCTGTAGATAAAAGAGCTTCTAAGAAAAAAGCCAAAGCTTCTGCATGTTCTACTCTAGGCAATCTCCAGGCTCTTTTTCAGTCCAGCCTAAATTAAGACCTGTTTCCCTCCAGAAAATATACTATATGGTTTTCTTGTTTGCTTATAATTGAATGTCCAAAAGACAAAATCTATTAATTAATAATAAAAAATAAAAAAAAGCAATCTCCATAATTGAATTGGTGCAATTTAGATGGCACTGTGGTTAACCTACAAAAACTAACAGGCACAGAGAGAGTTGTTCTGATGTCATCCTTGTGTTAATGATCGCAGTTTATGTTTCAACATAAATATACCACTACCTGTGATAAAGTTGATAGCCAATCAGAGTTCAGGATTTTAAGGCAAAGGGAGCAGCTATCCCCGGACGCGATTTTTTTTGTAGGATGATAGGGGAAAGTCCCGCCTCCTTCGCCTCTGATTGGCTAGAAAAGCTGGAAACGTCATCACACGCTCAAGCTAAACACGGGCTGTTGGCTCTGTACATCAAACAGAACATTACAGATCATTGTCACACTTCTAAATCCCCTAACCCTTAGCCTTACCCTAACCCTAACCTGACAGTAGATGACGTTTCACAGCCACAAGGAATAACCAATTGGAGCCCAGCACTTCTAGCCAATCAGAGGTGAAGGAGGGCCCTACCATCCTTCCAAAAAAAATGTCACTCTCCTGGCTTAGTGGTGTGTCCTTTCTCACTTCCCATTGTGTCCTTTTGTCTGTTTTTGTCCAATCTTTTGACAATACTGATCAGCAGGAGGCCGAAAAACCCAACTCATGTTTCAAGATGTTTCACTCAATAATATCTTATGACAACAGCTGATCAGTGTGAAGAGGAGGAATGGTTATGAGGATTTAAAAAGGAGAGTGCAGGAACCAGATGCCCAACATGGCAGTTGATAGAACATACACTTGACATGGGATTGACCTCAATCATTGGAGGGAGGGGAGAGGGAGTAGACCGTCTGTCTGCTAATATTCACCACATACATGGAGGTGTCAAGATTGTGCCCTTATTCAGCAGAGTTTCATACAGATGAAAAAAAGGTCAGTAATTACACTTGCACACCCTGTCATGTGATGTGCTTGCCACTGTGTCATCTATTGAGCGTGGTTGCTCATGCACCAGATGCAGATGGGGGGGAATGGATTTTGGTATTTAGTGTTAATAAGACAAAAATACAAAACAAAAAGGTCATGCTCAAGCCGCAGAGCCAAAGTCTGAGATGAGTCTCAAATCTTTTAGGAGCAAGTCCAAGTCAAAACATAAGCTACTTTATTATTGTTGTAAAAAAAAATGGCAATCCAAACCAAAAATTTGGTATGACAGTGGGGATAAGTCTACATTTTTTGGACTCAACACCCAAAGAAGACTCACATAATTGTATGACTCAGGTCTAAATCTCAAGCTGGAGTCCTCCCTCTTTGCAGTGACATGCTGTTATGTGACATGCTGGTGTGATGGTGTATAAGAAGACGTATTTGTGCTGGCAGTCAGTGGAGAGCTTCCATGTTAGTTTAGGAGCTGGTGAGGATTTACAAGAGAAGGGCAAAGAAATTAACGACAAAATTACAAAATTGAAAACACGTAATAATCAACTCTTTTCTTAGATAGAAGACCAAAGATGTCACCAGTTTATGGTGTATGTAGTTCAGAACCCAGAGTCCCTGTTGTTGCCTTACAGATGTATACCTGTTAGTCCTGCACTATGTGGTTTGTAGTCAACAGCAATGTCAGTAACACAAGTTTTACTACATATATGGACATTAGTCTTGTGAATATTTTAGATGTATAAAACCTTTTTCTTTTTTTTTTTTCATTAACCAACTCTATTAGACACTATCTTTTTTTCCATTAAGTGTTTTATAGTTGCAGTTAAAAAAGTTATTTCCTTATCGAAGAGTAAGTCAGATTCGAACTTCAGCTGGGCTTTAAAAAATACTTCTTTGTTAGAAACACACAGGCCCACTGGTTGTTACCATAGCGACTGGTTCAGTAGGACCAGGTACCATAATTTCCTGTGCACCCTGTTAAATAGAAGCTGTCAGCTGTCATGAGCCTGATGATTGACTTTGATGTGAGTTAATGATCGTTCTGCTCGTCTCGGAGCTGCGAGACTCGTTCATTATGCTGAACTGAACATGTGTTTGATTTTAAAAGTGAACTGTTTGACTGAGCAGATCCTCTATCCTGCTGGCTCCATGATTGTGGAGATTTTCATCGAAACGATTAAGTTACCCGACCACTGTCTATCATGTAGCATTGTAATGGTAATGTCATACAGAGGATAATTTTTGTGGGAGCCAGTGGAGTTGGCTGAATCCTCTGTCTGCCTCCCCTGTGGACTGATTCCCGATCAGACTAACATTTCATATCAGCCTTATGGGGGGAATATTAGAGGATTAGCAACAACTTTATGCTTATTCCCTTATGTATCTTCCAGGCCTCTAAATCCTGCGGAAGCCATTGTTATTTTAAGTAGCTTGGCAATTGAGCATGGAAGCAAGCTCTAATTCTCCCAAGTGTTTAGTGATGGGGAGCGGCAGAAAGAGCTTGCGTTACGCAGTTACCTCCCCTGCTATTCATTCTCTTTCATGATGTGAAAGTGAGCAACAGAGAGAGGGCTGTGAAGCAGCCTGCCAGGACCTCTTCTTCTCTCCAATCCTTGGTTCATGCATAATAGATAAGTCACTGTAACTTACAGTACCAGGGCAGAACTAGGCTAATTCCCAGATTTGCATATTTGTGCCGAATTCCATAATTCATGAGCGTGCAGCAAGCAGCGATCCACAGTGGAAAGAGCCACTGTGGTCCATGTGCTGTATCTCAGGGCTTGTTACTCACCATGTGCACCAACAGCATGGTGATAAAGCCTGTGGCAATTTGGCTCGAAACTGTGAAAATGCGTGTATGAGATCAAAGTCTCATTAAGCATCCCAAAAATCAGAGTGAAAATCTGAGGTCAAAACTTAGTTAACCAAAAGCTCAATTTGCTAGAAATTTTATCAAAGCATGGCGATTTACACCTGCCGGGGCTTTACACACAAAGATGGCACATCAAGATTGTACAGCCCTGGACTGTATATCTGAGAAGCAGCCCTGCCACCTCTCAGTATATTTTAATTGGTTGCTTGATTTGGAGTTTCAAAACACATTGCTTCTAAAAATCACAGTTAGAAATAGAAAGCACCTGCTGCAGGAGACGTGAATATCCCATATGTCAAATAAGCGCTGAGAGGTGTTAGCTCATGCTCAAACCTACTATGGTGCTAAACCCTCCCTTTGAACAACTCTTAGCACAGGCCATTGAAGCAGACCAACCGTACGTGTGCTCAACTTCCTGAGCCAAAATGAAATTATAACCATTGCTCGGTGAAAAAAGTTGAAAACTGTTGTGTATTTCCTGTAAATGGATCACAGATTCAATAAGAAAATTTAAAAAACCTAGTGTCCCTGTGACCCAACCAAACCTCTTGTGTTGAAAAATGAAACCAGTGCCGAAGGGCAAGAACTGCAGTACCGCAAGTGTCCACTTGAGGTTGGTGTCTGAGACCAAGGAATCCCCATTAAGCCCAGTGTTAAAGGGATGGTTAGTCGGGTTTGAGGTGGTATTGCATGAGGTACTTTTTAATAGTAAACACATTTCTTCAAGGGGATGATGGTCGACTTGGCCGATCATCACACCGGCCAAGTCAAACGGTGGGCTGTAGCAGCCTCTGCCATCAGTGGTGTAAATGAGTGAATGTGACATGTAATGTAAAAGTGCTTTGAGTGGTCAGAAGACTTATATAGTCCATTTACAATTTAACATTTACTGCTGTCTCATATATGAACACACTTATGTTGTTTAATTTAAAAGTTCTTGATTCTCTCTGATGTTTGGATGAATTGTTCCAGTGGATTTACTATTAATCCATGTTTTACTTTAACATTGATCTGTGCATGTTTCCTCCAACTGTGTATGTGCGTACAGACCTCTGGTGTGCCTGCGGCCATGCAGGTACTTTTGTAACACACTCTGTGCTTTGGATTGTTTGAGTGGAGCCCACACGTCTGTGATCTCTCATTTCCAGTCAAGATTTTAAAAACTCATTTACAATTTTAATGTTCAGATGTAAACTTATTTCTGATTCATGCACTTTTATGAGTGTTTGTCATGAACATAAGAGTCTGTGCGACAGAGTTGGTAGGCTGTGGTGGATTTGTGTTTCCAGTGGCTTTAAAGAGCAGCATTGAAGCTGTGTTGTGAGCTGTGTTTGTCATCAAAAAGCCCCCGCATCTGAACTCAGCCTTTGGGAAAGCCTCATTAAAAGCACACAGGATCTGATGACAGAATGAGACAACAGGCTTTTTCCTGCTTCATTTGCTGCCATTCTGAGACAAACACGCTGGCGGAGGGAGGGAGGGAGGGACAAAGCGGGGTGAAAGAGGAGACAGCGGAGGGCGCTCATACCTGATAGTGAACCAATTTCATGCACAACTTTTTCATCAAGAGGTTCAAGAAAGCTTGACGCCGGCATCATGGCTAAGCGTTATGAAGTAGATTTATCATTCTACTTGATGACTGGCTGAGTTATTTATTCATTACCTTTGTTCTCTGCCACCTCAGATGAGTAGACACATACCAGCCACATCGCTCGCTATGTGTGATACATCCTATTTTTTTCCTCTCACACCCATGTCATATTTGTCAGACTGATGATATCTGCTTTTTTGAAAGGATGGTGACCCCATCGTTGGGTGATATTTGTTTTGATTCAGAAGCTGCCGCTCTGCCATATGGATCAGTTTATCTTATGTGGGAGTGTGCGGTTGTGTCTGGCTGCAGAAGGATAAGTAACAGAGAGTGATGTATAACATTATCACTTGTTTCTGTTCCTGAAATATGTTCCTCGCCTGTGCGCTGGCCTGAGCGCAGAATATTTAAAGAACATTTTAATAAGATGATTTCCCGGGAAGAAAGGTTTTTTTCTCTATTAGCGTGGAGATATTAAGATTATCAGGGATGAGGGGAGACATCCTTTTGAGACAGATTTATGAACATTTTCCATTTTGAGAGGAGTCGCATTACCTGCAGGATCAAGTGCGTGTCACTCTTTTAGAAAAGAAACTACTTTCGGGGCAGTGTTAATTCACCTCACCTTTTCCACTCTTTTGTCTGCGCTCTCTTTGCTTTGCACATCATCTTAAGTTTTTGTGAAAGGAGATGAATACGCATGAGGAGAAAATGTCAAGCACTGGTCTCTCCCTTTGGCTTGTGCTCTTTCCACCACCAGAAGCAATATTTGACATTTGTTCTGAAGACAAAGATCTGGGTTTGTCTAAATATAAAAATGTGATCTTTAAAGACATTGATTTTAGGTTTATTGCCAGAATGTCAGACACCTAACAAAGTCGGCACGGAGACAAACTGTGCTTTGATTTCTAAGAGAGGAGAATAAAAATCTTCACAGTGTCCTTCAGATCCAAATCTCGGGCCCTCAAAATGCTCTCAACAGAACGTTTACTGTAGAAAAGTTATTAAGGAAAGTCCTTTCACAGGTAAAAACACTGAATACACGCTCAACAAAGACTCCTACATACATAGCTGAAGGACAGGCACACTGTAGTCTCCAGAGAAAGCCGTCCGCCCCATGTTAATGACTCCTCCGTCATGCTTAGCATCAGGGTTCAGCGTTCACACCTTCAGGCTGAACAGGGAGCTGTCCGTGGTGCTGAATGAGACTGTTCATCTTGGTTTGCAGAGGAGAAAAAGCCCAGACAAGCACCTCTCTTTTTCCCATCTGAAAGGAGAATACTGTTATCTGAAGCCTGAAATTGAACTTTGAAATATGCTTTTCCTCCGCCTAAGATTTTCTCTCTTTCAGCTTCAGGCGCAGAGCTAACCCAAAGCCTTGTATGTATATTAAAAGTCTGGGCTAAAAATAGTCAAAACTACAACAGCAAATTTAAGAGCAAGGGTCTTATGCAATGCAGTAAAGGTGTGATGAATTTTATAAATATTAAATTGGTCACTAGCCTCATGACTAAGTCATTGTTTGTCAGATGAGGTTAAGTTCTCATTGTTCTTATTATTTCAGATATATCAGTAATGTGTAGCTTCTCTTCTTTAACTCCACTTTTGTAAAGCTGTGGCTCCTACCAGAGTGCATTGTGGAGGTAAACAGTGGTCGAATGATGAGTTTTTTAACGCCGATGAAAATTCATGAGATAGAAAAATGCATCAGGCTGTGTTATAGATCTCAGAAAGTGACGCACTCATGTTAGAGGCAGTTTAAAACTCCATTAGTGTATACATCACATCACAACAGAATTGATATTAAAGACTTTTTAGTGGCTGTGAATCACATGCTGCTGTCATTAAGGATGGTAAAGATGTGTTATGTTGAAGGGGACATCACATTACTCACCGGCAGTGACACTTGCGTTTTGCTTGCAGTGTCTGCAGACATCATGTCATGTTTTTTTAAAAGCTTCATGAGCGTAGATATTGGCTGATGCATTAACAGACCAGACCAACAAATCAACCTGTCATAAAAATCAAATTAATGTAAAACAAATCTTTTTAAACCTACTTTTTTGTGCAAACCAACTCTTTCAAAGATTTAGGGCCTGATCTACTAGGATCCAAAATTGAATAAATAGCACGGCAAATTTATTTGTATAGCACAATTCATACACAAGGCAATTCAAAGTGCTTTACAGATGCAAGAAGATCAAAAAAGGGATTAAAATTATTTAAAATCAATGAGACAAACAGATCAATTTTTTCGCCTGTTACGTGTTTGACAATATTAATGAAAATCGTCATTTACCAGAAAAATGAAATAAATCATAAGCTTTTGGACAAGGATCATGGCGTGTATCATGGCACTTCTGCATCCTTCTCTCCACAATGACCGTGCGTAACACTGCTCCAGTTTGCACGAGCCATTCAAACGTGCTAAACGTAGAAGCAAAACAGCGACCGCTATCGGTTTCCGGGTTTCATGAATCACATTGCGAGTGCTACATGATTCCATTTGCATCTGCTCCTCCCAGAATTTTGCACATTCTGATGATCTACATACAATCTGCATGTTCATGAAGGCAAACACGCTAAATTGATTGCGCTGTGCTGTTTTGCTCATTTGACAGACACAATCCTCGGTGCACCCAGTTAGTAGATCAGGTTTGCGTGCGCTATCAAGTTTGCACATGTTTTTGCACAAGCAAACCTTTAGTAGATCAAGCGCTTAGAGTGATAAGGTTCTGTATTGATTTGTAGCCACCAGAAATGATTAACTTTAAAGCTCCTGCTAAAACTTTTGGTCTGTGTTAACTTTGGTGCCCCCTCAGGACAAACCAGTCTTTACTTTCTTTGTCCTGTTTGCTTGTTATCTGGTTAAAAAAAATCTCATTCTGCTGAATTTTGAAGGTCAGAAGTGCTGTTTTTAGTGAATGTTGCATATGGAAATTGTAAAAACAGGGCTGTTCTTCCAGCTGCTCCACCGACACCTATAACTCACTCTGGTTTCAGACATTAGATATTAGACTATAAAAGCCCTCAATCTTGTCGCTGGTGGTCTCGTTTGCTTTGGTATATCATAAAAAGGCATCAGTATGAGTTTCAGTCTATTCCAAAGCTCCTCACAGGAGCTTAAATGTAACATCAACTATACTTTGTGAGGGCTCGCAGACCTTTTCCAAATGATTTTGTTTTGCCTCCACTGAAAGAATGTGACAGTGTTTACTGGCACTAAAAGGCTCTATGGGATGCTTGCTTGAGCCATTTGGCCAAACCAACACCCCTGAAAGAACAAGTTTTAATGGAGATAATGTCCCTGAGATGCATTTCTGCCTATTTACTGTGCTTTTCTTGCCCAGAGAAAGCAGCTAACAGTTGCATGAGGCCGGTTCACATTGTGACATGATGCAACATTTGTGTTAAGTAAATTAGATACCGATGGTGCGGCACTAATTTTAGTGGTGCAGCACCTTAATTGCACTGAAATAACTAGAGTTTGGTAAGGTGTGCTTGGCTGGATGTGCTAAACTAACAGAAATTGGAGACCCTGTGTCATTAGGCATGAAGATATTCAGTGTATAATGACCCTTTAGTTTCATCCTGTGCTGCAGTATGAAACCAGTTTACTGCTGCGTGTTTGAGTCCTGTGATTGTAGGAGAAGGCATCCCTCAGTTTAACTTCATTTTAATGTCTTATAATCTCTGATGTCTGATTTGTGATTTATTTCTAGTCTATTGCTATGATTCCTAGTTGTGTCAGTCTGCTTTTCATATTTCAGTCCTCTGCAGCTGTACTCTTATCATATCAGGATGTTAAAAGCTAATTAGCGCTGATGTGTTAATAAAACCATGATACTCATACTTCATTTCCTTTTCCTTTTTTATTTTATTTTATTTTTTTAGTTCACTGGGTTTCATACTTATTTACTTGTTTTATCTTGTAATTAAATCATTTGTTGTTTCCACTGATCTACAGTATGTATGCAGCAGATGTTCAGTCATTCCTCATAGAGTGGTTATTGTTTTACCAGTTGATAATTACGAGCAGTGTTAATTTGGATTTAAGAGGATAATGAGGAATATTTTCATATTTGCTGGTGATTTTAATTTTTTTCATCATGGGAGCAAGTGAGCTGGAAAAAAGCCACAGTATCTTTTGAAATAGGATTTAACAAAATGACATTTAATAACACACAGCAGCCTAATCTGATTTGGAGGTGATTTCTATTTAAAAAAAAGCTTGTTTTCTCCCTCTGTTGTCAGTAATATTCATGAGTTAAAGAGGATGATTCATTTGCAGTGCATTTTGTTCAAAACTGTGCTGCAGTATTGATGCAGCGCTGTAAATTAACCCACTTACCAGACATCATTTCAGCGCCAGGTAAATATTTCATGCATGCAAAACATAATGTTCAATTTATGCGCACGTATTCTATTATTGAATAGTCTTTTGCTGTGGGGGCTTTCCTCACACATAAACAGACAAACTCACTCCTACAGTCTCTCAATTCAGAAAACATCCACAATAAAGTTTGACAATGTATCAATGTGTTAGTTCTCTGAGGGTAGTTTTACACTTTATCGTCATATTTGTTGAAAAAAGTGAGTGTGAAAATAACGGTGCCAGTTGTCAGGATCACCGCGGGCTGTAGCTTAGCCCAGTAAAGATCACAGATTTCAGGGCTCACCTCAGAATAAGTTTTCATCACACAGCGTCCTCTTTACATCATTTCCACCTAATAAACTGCAGCAGGATTACAAGTGTGTGCTGTGATCCGCTCCACAGGTCTGCAGCACAGTAGGGATTAGGTACGCCTTGATGTCTGAGTCTGGGGTTCCAAAGGATAATTTATCACCCTCATTTCATCACCATATGTGCCAGTGCAAAGAGACACTGGCTCTGGCTATTGTCCAGATGATTCTCCAGGGTGAGCTTAGGTTGTTCCAGGTTTTGTGGACGGATGGAAAATAAATATGCACAAACAATTTTATAGACGATTCATAATTATTCATGCAAAATTAGTGAAATTTGACAAGTGTCATGTCCTGAAATGTGGTTGATTTTAGTTTTCTTCATTATTTTAAGGTAATTTATTTAGTATTATTGGATTAAAAATAAATAAAAATAAATAAATTACCATAAATAAATTACCATTGCAATGATCAAATCTTGGCTTATTTTCAGTTCATTTCCATTGAACTTTCAACCTAATTCAGATCCAGTTCAATTTGAAAACTGTACTCCTATAGGGAAAGTTAAAAAAAAAATCATTATAGAAAATAGGTATGAACTATTGACCCATTAATATGGTCACCAAGCCTTCATCTCCCTCTATTTTACAAAGTGGAGCCAAAATATCTCCTCGATGTGCGCTAACATGTTGCGCTGGTGTAGCCAAGGCAGGTGGAGCCCCAGGACTGATGTTGCCTCTCTTACACTAATTAAAGGGGGTTAGTGAAGGAGGCTGCAACCAGGAAGGTAGTTTGCAATTGCAGCATCCAGGACCTTAGTTTAAAACTTATTTCCAGTGTTTTCTGTTGCTATTATGTAGTTGCCGTGCATTATTTCTGCTTCACTTGGTAGTGACTATCAGTTTCTCCTTCTGTTCCTCCTCTATTTTGCTAATTCAGTAAAGAACACTACAGGAGCCTTCATTAGTCAGAGGAGCTGTCAATCATGATGTCACCGCCTTTTTATCATCAAATAACTAACGATGAGGACATTTAAAAAAAAAAAGAAAGAACGCACAAGTTTCAATGTATAGTAGCTCAAAGATGAACACTCATAGAAATTGGTATTTGTCAGACTACAAAACAATTTACACCATTTAATCTGAATGTTTTCAAGGACCAAGCCCCAAATGACTGCTGCACTAAAACAGGATAAAATGTGAGTTGACCTACAAAACTTTACATTAGAAGTGGTTTCTGCTTCAGTATCTGGTGCCAGGCTCTGAGTATAAGGGTGTGTTGGTCTTCACTTTTCTAATAGCCATAAGAGTGTCAGACCATCAGGAAACCATCAGATTTAAGCACAAGATTTTGTTGAGATAGTGTCACAGTCTTATAATAGGACAAAATATTAAACACACCACTAGAGATTTCCTTAGAGTACGTTCTGGACTCTCATACTGAGGATAAAAACGGCACCGTGGAGATAGGACAGGAGTAAGAAAGATGTCAGAACAACTTTCTCCGAGTCTCCAGGGACCTTAGTGGAGGTTTAGCGATAGCCGCCTGGGATGCTTAGAGCCAAACTCACTGTGCTGTTCAGTGTAGTTTCCCCCGGCTGATTAGCTATGCAGCAATTAGCTGACTCGATGTTTATGTTGATTTCAAAGCTCCAAAGAGTGACACAGTTAAAACTAGCTCCAGAAAAAAAAGATAGAGCCTGGCAGCCCTCGAACTCCACTTTTCCACTTTTTCTTCACTCTTGTCAGAGCCATTTCCATTTGCAACTGCAGTTGATCTAGACTTTGGCATGTTGTAAAAGTTTAACAATCAGTCTGTCATCTCAAAACACCTTCAGAGAACATTGTGTTCATGCGTGTAGATCATCTTGTCGATCAAGTGGCAATTTCAAACTGTGTTCTTTCAACTTTAAAGCCAGAATAAAGTAAGAACTGAAGTGTGGCGCATTTATCTGCCTCTGGTTTTATAGACATTGAACTAAACCTGACAGTGCCGAGCAGAGCCAAACAAACCAGCAGCCTTACTAATGCATTTTATGTATTAACCACAAAACATGCATTAGTGTTTCCAAGAACTTTAATTTTTACTGTCTACACAACAACAACAACAACTCAATGAAGCTCTCAAAAATCTCTACTCTGGAGGGGCTTTCCAAAAACCTCTGTAACCTTTGACCTCATACTCCATTTACTCATGAGTGGGAAGTCAAAGACAGAGAAATATCTGAAATTCTGATAAATATCTACAAACGTTTGGATGGTGCCTCATTCAGCCTGTCTCTGTGTCAGCAGTCAGGAAGCTCAGTGGACTTTTGACTCCAGAGGATTTGGAGAACATAAAAACAGTGGGCAAAAGAAAACCGTCAAGACTTGAACTGTAGACCAAACAACAAACTCTGCACAGGTCCAGTTAGACACACACCTCTACTTAGCAGCAGATCCTCTCCTGTCTACTGCCCCTGCCATTTTTGGTTTCTGAATGCCTGAACTGTCAACAAGTGGAGTTGTGTCCATGATGTATGTGAGTGATGACCAGTGATGAAAGTACATATTTTGATTATTTTGAAATCTTAGTCGGACCATTGTTCCATTTGGGCACCTGAGGGACTTTAATAGTTTAGGCTTCACTTGGATAATCTACTGTCCCATCCATGGTTAGTCTGAGGTTAGAACACTTAAATATTTATTATAACATTGAGGCATTACTTCATAAATAATTAAAATCAAATGATAAAATATACATCATCTTTTTTGCAGACTGCATGATAAATACCTTAATACGCTGACCTTTTCCAATGCCAATAATTTCACACTACGTTTTTGGGACTCAGTCCCTGTTTGAACTTGCCTCCTGGAATACTGTGAGGGTTTGTGAGTTGAAGAGGCGGTTTGATTATTTTCTGCTTACCGAATGTGTAGCTATGTCTATACAGTAATGATTCCCAGAGCAACAGATGCAGCTGCATCAGGCCGTGATTTAATGCAAGGAGCTCTCCACATGGGAAAACTCATTGCCCAGCAAATTAAACCATTACCTCCCCAGTTGGAGTTAAATATGGAGAAATGACTCATTTAATGTCTGATTACTGCCTAATATAGTCAGCCAAACAATGGCGACCACTCATTCCCACAAGTAAATTCAGTGTCTTTTCAACATAAGGGCAGCAATTGCTTGTCAGGGTCACAGTGGAGTTTTTATTAAAAGATGCACGCCAAGAACACAAAAGAATTCATCTGCTCGGACTCATTATGACACCGCTCTCCGGTCCGAAGATTCGTCTTCATTATCCAGCCAAGCACCAGGCAGATAACACCGCCTCATTTGCTTTCCGTGCCTCATTTTTCCCTGAACGATAATGCAGCTCCCCTTTTGTGTGGCTGTTGTGAAGACGAGCAAGCCATTTTCAATATGCACGCAGGATTACAAAGGTTAATCATCAATTTAAAGCTAATCTTTGTTAAATACCAATAGAGGCATGGTGTGTGCTCGAGACAGATATAATCAGGCAAACCCCAAAACAATCCTCCATCTAAATGAAGTGAAAGATGGTTAATCTAGGCTCTGCAGCGGGCCTTGATGAGCCAGGAAAGAGGACGGGTTGCATCACACTTCTCCACTAATGTTGGGCTGTTTGCTAAGTGTAGTTGTTGAATCTTTAAGGCGAACTTTGGAAGCTGTTCCACTCGGATTAAGAGGGCTGCATACAAAGCGTGTTTATGCAATGCTTTAAGAAATCCTTAGGGGAAAATGTAAAGAATCTGTATTGCCTCATTATTGCCATGGAGTTGAGATAATTATGGAGCTTTAGAATTACGCAATCAAGAACAAGATCCCCCTCCCTCCTCTCTGTCTGCGAAAAAATGAGTAATTAATTTCCCCCTTTTTTCTCTTGTAGCATGCAGGCGACTAGAAACACAGGATTCCAGCCATTATCTGGTCTGCTCTGGTGAAACATGTCTGCCAAGTTGGCTAATTAAAATGAGAGCTGGTTTGCTTCCATCCCACCCTGTTCATATTTGTCAAAGGTGTCGGTTCCTGATATGAGAACACACTCCTGCATTAGAGGTGTCCTGGGTCTGGAACAGTTTGTCTTTAAAGGCAAAATATTCAAGTTTCTTTGGTTTTGACCCTTTTATATTTGAATAATTGAACAGCAGAGGGTTTTAGACATGCTGTATTTTTACTTCCTTAAATTGAAGTTTTTCTGCAGCATCATGCAGCATTTAGATGCCAGAAATTTAAATCTAAATGCAAAAACAAAATACATTTGTTAACGAATTTGTAACATATCTATTGAGCATGAATATGAGTTTCCAAAGTTAACTTTTGAGGTTTTTTAAAATTTATTTATTTTAAAGGCCATGAAAAACAAAACAAAGAACAAACAAACAAACAAACAAACAAAACAAAAAAAAAACCACTTGAGAGAATCATACCACCTCAAAAGTTTAGTTTATCTAGAGGCTACTGCAGTAATACAGATATGATGGAAAATATTGGTTTAAGTCTGGACTAAAGCTCTACCTGTAGAAACATGTTGTTATAGTTTCTCCTCATTAAGTTTCTGAACTATAAAGTCTTAAAACTGATAAAAACTGCAAGTTCAAGAAAAAAATTTATGATGTCCAATTTGGTATATAGATAATTGACCATAATTTTCAACAACATAAAAATCTGTATTTGGGAATTTGACACAAAAAGTATATTGCCTGTTTGTACTTGATATATAAATAAATAAAATAAAAACAATAGAATAAAATAAAAAGTTTTTGTTAGGCCATCTTTATTCTGGGAAGAGATAGGAAAAATATATTTTTTAAATATTTAAAAAAAGAAAGAAAAATTAAAAAGAGAGTTATTGATAAAAACAATAGTGAATGCAACACAAGTTTAGTACTCTGTTTCTACATTTCAGTGTTATCAGATCATTAATCCTGCTGCATGATATCCATTTAGGACATGGTTAAGAAAGTTTTTATTTTTGTAGTGTTCCTCCTGTCTCAAGAAGATTCAAGATTAACTAAACTTTAAAGACACTGTTTGCACTTTAGATCTAGTGGTCGAAAGGAGCGTTTTCAGCTGTTAATGACCGCATAATAAAGGATTTATTAATCCCTCCAATCTTCACCTTTAATTGTCATGTTATATAACATCTAATTAAAAAGAATGAGTGGTTCTCATATTAACAAGATTTGGTGAGTGTTTATGGGGGAGCCTTCAAGCAATAATGGAAGTAAGAAAGGTTCATAAAGTAATATTACAGTTATTCTAATGTAAATAACTTTGTAAAACTATTTATATGCTGCAATTGGTTATGAATTCCTTTAAAGTATGTTCCAAGCTTATAAAAAAATCTGTTTATTTACCTTTTATTAACCTTTAGTAAGTCTAATCAATGTTAATAAACTGATGCAGTAACTGCAACTGATAAACAGGTTTCTAAAATGAGAGCCTATAAATGTCTTATAAGCAATAATGTGACATAAGAATTTTTATGACTTCATTAGAGTGGCTTACAAACTTTTAATTAATGTGTTTTACAAGGAACTTAATATTAAGTGTTGCTCATCTCAGGAAAATCACCACGAGGTGATAACTGGCTTACTTTAGCGAGCAAAAAATACTCCGCTTTTAACTACCCGTATGACAAGCAGCTGCACTATATCTGAGTTTCAATAGAGAAACCTTATATCTAACACTATTTTAAATTATGAAGGCTTAAGTTTGGAGATCATCTGGTTTTGGTTTTCATCACTGTTTTACAGGAGTTAGCATGCTTATAATGGTCAACCAGTAGGTGGCAGTGTATAGGGTGGACTGTATAGGACTCACTAATGTCTGCCAAAGTGGACGATGTGAAACCGTTCCAACAAAAAAACCCATGCACTTAGCAGAAATAGCTCTTGAATAGTCGTCCACTGTAGCGATTACATTGTGTGAAAGGTTTCCAAGTAAAGGAGATAAGTTATTCTTGTGAAGTAATTCCTATTTCCTGAAATTGTTGTATGATCGTTTCAGGGACAGACATTGCATTTTCTTATTAACCTGCAGCATCTGAGTCTCCGGGGCAGGGATTTTCAATGATGGGAAATAGAATCAGCTCACCTTAATGGCTCAGGCAGTAATACTATTGACAAAGAAGACTCCTTTAATAAAGATAAGCCCTGCAGAAAATCAATAACCTGAACTAATTTCCAAAAGGACTCAGACTTGTCTAGACAAACAGGGCTGTCACAGAAAACCAAACAAGCCTCACAAAGCCAGTTTTAAAGCCCATTTCCCATTGATACGTCTTTGAGAACAAACCGAGCCGGTTTTCTCATCTTTGCAACAAGACAAGCAAGCCAACAAGCAGTCCTGCACACCCTCTCAGATCCTTTTTATCCCCCCATTAGGCCTGTGATGCTGGGTCCACAAACTTCTCTAATTAAGAATTCGTCTTCAGCAAATTCACCCATAAAGCCGGCCTGGCTGCAGACTGTGGGGTGATAAAAGGAGTTATTGGGCCTGCGACCTCCTTTCCCTCTTATCTCCCATAAACACTTCAGTTGGTTTTACAGGGCCATGGAGGCAGCAGAAAGAGCAATAAGCCAAAGGGGAACAGTGGGGGACTGATGACTTATTCATGAAGAACGGCAAAACAAGACAGCACGGATGAAACTGACAGTGAGACGTCCTCACTCTTTAACTTGTTGTGTAGTCCTGATAAGACTTTCTCTTTACTGGAGATGATTCATCTTTGGCCCGGGCTTCATTTCAATATGCACCACAGTCATGCTTTAAGGATGAATTATGCAGGTCTATGAGGCGCTTTGACCCTCGGAAAATGGATCTGCCTCCCTACTTTTTAACATCATCCTGTTTAAATCGACCGAAAATAAAATGGGTTACAGCCTCCAGTCCATTCCACCCATATGCAAAGACCTTAGCCGTTCATTAAATGTTGGTCAATGATGTCTTTATATTGTCTTAAACAGGTAGGTATATAACAACGTTTAGGCTGCATCTCTATGACTATAAGGGAAAGTATTTGACATTATCGTGGTTAAATGAATTAGATATACTTGCTCATGGTAGAAAAATAAGGATTACACAAAGGTCCCATGATCAACAGGGGCCTTAAAAGAATATTATAATACCAGTGATTTATTTTCCAATGAGTCACTAACTTATCACAGGGTATGAATTTTTCACACAGTGATTGTGCACACCATATTGAATTCCTGCAATACAGCGTTTAAAATGCTGCACATGTTTAACCTAAATTTTTTTAACAACCCTGTATGACACACAGCAACTGTGTTCAGTTGTCTTAAGGACAGACCAGCTGAAGACGCTTCATCAGCATGGATCGCTTTTATTAATTCTTGTGTTGACATCGCCTGCAGCTTTCAATGTCACAGCACTTCTTACATCTCACTGCTGCTCGGTTACAGAAGTCGTCCAGCATTTCTGCTTCTATTAGTGGTGACTGTTGAGTCTGGTTTGAAATACTCTGTTTACTTCATATTAGCTCTGATTCAGAGTTTGACTGATAGTCATTTGTTAGACGGTGTTTAGTTCAAACAATGCAGACAGAGGCTGAAGAGGAGGTGGGAAGTCTTTGTTAGCCACCTCCTAAATACACAGAGTACTGGGAAGGGTGTGTTTGATATTTTTAATCTCATTCTGGCTAATTTGCTAGAAAGCCAATCCAGCTGTTATTTTCAGCAGGAACTGATATTTATTTGATTTATTTCTGAAGCTTACACTAAACATTGTTATACAAGGCAAAAAAATGCAGGTCAGTTCATGATACTGAGCGTAAACATATGCAGAAAAAGGGTATACAGATGTCATTACACAGTTTAAACTACAGAGGTCTCTGTGCAAAACCACTCTTTATAAATAAATTACTCTTAATGATAATTGTGACTTAGTTTGTAGATGCGATAATCGTGGAAATAAGGTATTCCCTGGTATCTAAAGAAGGAAAACAAGTTTTTACTGTTAGGGTACAGATTTGCAGTCTTGTAATTACGTTCCCATGGATTTTCAATCTGTGTGTTCAGAAATATCCAACTCTGGAGGGCATATTTAAAAGTTACCTGTGAAGTCGGCTAAAATGCCATTTCCGTCATGCTGAAAAAACAATCTTTGTTATGTCGAGATAACAAAAAAATAATAACAATTTGAGATAACAGTGCATAAAAAAGATAAATCCACAGGCGTTCTCGTCTTCCGTAAATTCTACAGCATGGATGATTTTTTTTTTATTCTAAGTACTTGACCTAAAGAGCTAATGAAGACATTCAACTAGAGGTACATTTTATTTTTTAAATAAAATAACCTCAAAATTCATCTCAAAAAAAGCCTTTCTGTCTGTGTGCAGGTTTATTCTGCCAAACACCAACCCACTGGCAGTGATGATAGGCATCATTACAACGATACAGAAAATAGTACATTTCCTGTAAGTCTGGTTTGCTCTGCATGTCATCAAGAAGCTCAGCATTACTATCAGTCTCTTTGATAATGACATCCTCCCTAAAAATGGGAAGAACTTAAAATTAGAGACATTTAAGAGGATATTTCCTTCATAGTCAACAAAAACAAATGTCTCCTTAAATTCACACTAAAATATTTCAATCCTAGCCTCATATTTACAAAATGTCTTATTTGTTTTTTTTTCTATTTATGACCCATTTTATTTAATTTGTCACATATTACACTTTGCTTTCTGGCTTTTAACTCAGATCCCTTTTGCCTTTGGTTGTTCATACGATGAAGGCACGAAAACAATAAGAGATGTTACATGGACCAGCTTTAAGAAGGCAAGAATAATGCAAACCAATTGCTGATTCATTTCTAATACAGGCTTCAAAGGGTTAAAGATGTATAGATTAATAAGGCACATTAGCTTTAGCACAGCTCTAGTAATAGCTGGTGGTTTGAGCAACACAGCAGTGGAGACAAAGCTCTGCACCACCATAAAAGTCACCGGCTGAAATGACGTGGTGCTTTATTCTCTCCATCCTCTTAACCTGATTCTGTCACAAAGCCAGGGCTGCACATGCACAGATATTGTCATTAAGATGCAGACAGGTCTTTTTCAGATATTCGTACAAGCCCAAATTCTTCCCATGCCTCTCGCCTTCCAAGATCTGTTTTCCTTTTCAAGTGCATGAAATTCAGTCCAAGTTGGTGATTGTTTTTCCCTCACACCTCATCTCAGTTTGTGCATGCTCCAGTGATTTAAACTGATGGCTAATCCCACCTTGCTATGCAGGCTGAACACAAGGAGTGCATGCTAGGACTGCATTCAGACTGCTTGCTTGTCTAATGTCTGCCAGAAAAAAAGAAAAAAAAAAGAGAGAAAAACAAGAGGAGAAAGTCTAAAGTAACAGAGAGTGCCAAGCCTTGTGGTTAGTCTTCCTTGAAAACGTCTGTAAACAGAGTGGAAACTCAGCTTGGAGGCAGATGTAAGGCCCAGCTGGTACCAGAGTTTTCATTTCCTCTCAGGCAGAGTTGAAGTTTTACTCAGAGGTAAGGCTGACTAGCTGCCCGGTGCTCCATAAGGCAATGATGTGGAGCACTGTAAAGGCAAATGTTGTAAACAATGTAATGATAGAGTGTCCGACAGCTGCCCGCAGCTCTGATGGTTTACAACCTGCTCCGTCTCTGCCCAGCCAGACCTCTGACGCTCTGGATGCCACAGAGGCAGCGACTCCACACGAGGAGGAAGAGCTGCAGATTGTTATTATAGATAAACACTCCTCTTACGGATGAGTTAGCTCCGCAAGTAGGAAATTACAGGGGTGTTGCTCAAAGTTGGGCAAAGATGCAGCTGATGTTATTCGCCTTTGAGGTCACACTGTTAGCATTTTAGCACAGCGGGGTTAGATCTGGCAGATATTTGAGATGCGGTCTTAATGGTTTGACGAGAAAGCTCATAAGTTGAAGTCACATTTCTTATCTTTAAAAGTTTACTTTTGTTGTCGTCAAAGAAGGATCATGTTTTA
Source organism: Xyrichtys novacula (assembly GCA_962446985.1). Lineage (NCBI taxonomy): Eukaryota > Metazoa > Chordata > Actinopteri > Labriformes > Labridae > Xyrichtys > Xyrichtys novacula. The sequence goes on along the minus strand of OY660874.1, from coordinate 14,246,367 downwards.
ATCATTACTTTTTGCCCAAACTGACTGTAGGAGAGGTTTTCTTATGAGTCAGTAATGGTACTGAGAGGCATAGACTGTTTTAATCGAAAGGTTTGTTCACAGCTGGATTATGGTTGAGTTCATGAGCAGAGAAAGTATACAAGGATAATAACACAATGAAAAGGATAGCATTAGCAAAGTCTGACAGTCACAGACACTTTTCACAGTCAAGCACAGAAAGATTGAGACAGAGTCAAAGTCAAACCATCAAAAACCTTTTCTCTCTTTAGACTCGTTTGGTTATCTGATCTGAAGTTATCAAGGTTATACCAAGTGTCTGAAAATATGTGAAAGTGATCAAGTTTAAACTCCTTAACTTATTCAGCTATTTATGACAATTAATGCATTGCTTATATCTGGACTAATATCACGGATTTTGAGGGTCCAACAGCATGTTATAACATTTAATTCCAAACATCTCATGTCACGAAAAACAAAACGTGACAAAAAGCTTCTGTGGGGAATTTTTTTTTTATATTTCCATATAATAGACTTAACCTTATATTGTTGCATATTTATGATATTACAAAATAAGACCATTAGCAACATTTATATCACAATCCTTATTGCCTGAAATCAACATGAGGGGGTAGGTGTCAGTCAAGCAGCTAAAAAAAAAAAAGCCTTGATTTTAAAATTTCCCCATAAAATATTCACAAAGTCAAAAAGACAACCGCTTCAGGATGCAGAAAACTAGATGAGCAATGTCTGCTGTGTCCAAGGGGGGCGCTAAATCCACATTAAAAAATCCCTGATGAGAGCTGTAAGAGTTTTACTACCAACATTTGTGAGCTTGTCAACGTCTCTTCTCTGTTATGAAAACTGATCACAGGCGTCACCATTTTCCTTCCCAAAAATCAACACAGAGGCACAATCTGTGCCCAGCAGAAAGTCACTTTGATCAAGCATTTATCTTAAAGTTTCACAGATTTTATCAGCCTTATTCAGTCACACACAGATACAACTGTTACAATGATATGAGGCTTTTATAAGTATATTTCAGGGAACATAGTCCTCTCAACACTGTCTGCAGCTCATGTAGCAGAGTGTCACAGCTTGGTAGACGCTCATCCTTGGTACTGGTTGAACATTTTCTTTAATAAAATATTTCTTAGTAATGCAGATGAATGAGTACCAAGGCATATCCTGAATAGAAGTGAAAAGACAACACGAAAAAGACATTTTAAAACTTCCAGAAAATAATTGACAATCAGGAGCTTTCTTGTTAGCAGCACCTAAATCTCCTAGCAACATGATTGGCAAAACTAGACCCCCTCTACAAAGTGTTGAGTCAACCTCAAAGAAACCAAGGTTGTGTTTTTGATTCAGACTGTGCAGCATGAATGTTTTGGGGGCTTGTTTTTATCAACTAAGTTTTTATTTTTTTTATTTTTTATTTTATTTTTAAGAATCTTTTGTGTCCTTCAGTGACATGAACAAAAGTGTTGATGCTTTTGTGTAGTCACAGTTAGACTCCTTTAAAGCCCTAAGTATTGTCATAACTCAGCCTTCCCTTCGTTATTCTCAATTGGGCTGAAATGCTGCAGCCCGACTTACCTCTGGTCCACAAAATCCAACCCCAGAACCTTGATCCAAAACATGAAATGTCCTTTTGTCTATTTGTTTTTTTTAACTGACACTTTTTGGATTTGCAGTAAAGGTTGCCTTTAAACTTTGATTTTCTACTGAGCACTGTTTTAAATAGCCATTTTGCTTGAGGCAAATAATTTGAAAAGTGGTCTCTAGTTGCAACTATTAAATATTTCAGGGCTACATATTGGCCAGGTAATATCTAAACCCAGCCTGGACCTCTTTTATCTTTAACTGCTCATTTTTTTTTAAAAGGCTGACTTGCAGATTGAGACAACAGAGAAGAGTCTGGGATGAGAAACTTAAATTATAACTTGACTTTTATCTGCTTTCTTATAAGAAAATCTTTTTAAAGAGAGTCATAAAAAGCCAAATGTGGAAAGATGAAACCAAGAAAGTCTCAGGATTGCATTTTGTCAAATGCGTTCCGCCTCATTAGCTCTCCTCACAGACAGTTTCCTGCATAAAATCTTATCTGGCACATACAGCATTTGTCAATATTCCTCAAACTTCAAATAGCTACCAGTCTGCTCCTAACACTAAAAATCCAGTCCACTGTCCTCACATTCTGCTCTCCTTTGCAGAAATCTGAATATAGCTATAATTTAATGACAGAATGTAAACGTATCTTTAATCAAACACAGTGGAAGTGTCAGATACAAACCCCACTCATTAAAATAATGACTCTGCAACTTCCAGACCTCTGCACTGATAAATGAGTCAGCCACCTCGACCCACACAGTCCGATGCCTCTGATCATGTTCCAATCAATGAGCAGCATTTGAAGCGACAACTTGAATTACTTATGCAGATGAAGAAGCTCGATACTGTGAAAGTTCCAGTTCAAGGTTGTCTGCTGCGGCTAAATGACATTTGCAGAAATGTGTTGCTGTCTGTGTCGATCTGATCCCCCTTCATCTCTGATCTGCATATCACAGCTACGCTCCACTGATTTGTCATTCACACATACTGCACGAACAAATGAAACTAATCCAGGCTGCATATGAGACATGCCATGTACACTGGAGGTCAGCTGCACCCTGACTTTATCAGACTCAATCACGCCTTTTATATCATCTGTAAAACACAGAGCGGACACTCTTCAGAGTGCTGGCCTTTGTACTTTGAAAAATAAACAAGCTTGTTTGAAGAGAATGAGATTATTTTATTTTACGATAAAGCGAACAGAGTGCAACAAATCAAAAACAAAACAAATCTCAATGAAGGAATTTTAGTGCCCCCCAAAAAACTCTCCAAATGTCCAAAACGATATCTTAAGTGTTGTAATTTTATAGTCTGCCATCAAAACAAAAGCTCGGAAAAATGTTGCATTGAACATTTTTTTAATCTGGCGCTTAAAATAATAGACCAAGGATAGAATATAAACCAGTGAATAGTTGCAGGAATTGTTCCCCAATTTTGGTCTATACATGAGCACCAAAAAAATAACAGTAGCCCCTTTTACACTGCATGTTCATGGCTGCACTGTTATGCCTCATCTATGGTGTAAAATACACCAAGGTGCAAAGGTGCGGTGAAGTTGTGCCTCAGTTGAGCAGGTTGTGGAAGTAATAAAAAGAGGTGAGGAAACAGTGGCTGTGTTTACAAGGAGCATAATATCCCAAACCATAAATGATTAAAAGGTCAAACAAAATAAAAAGGCTCCATATAAACAGCTCAACTGGGATGAACGGGTCTGAGCTGAATTACATTTCATTCGGTCGCAAAAGGGGGTGTTTAAATCTTTTCATCAACTGATCGATTTAGAAATTTGTCCTCATGCAGAGGCTTGGCTTTTGTACTTGGTTAAGAACAGTTCCTCTTCATCTACAGAAGAAGTCAAACTGGGAAGAAGAGAGGGGTATGAAGCAGAACAACATCTCTTCTGTTCTTGTCACACAGCTGTTCTGGCTGAATTTGTAGGTACATGTAAATACAAGACCTGATAAAATCTAAGCAGGAATCTCCAGTCTTGAGTAATAAAGTCAACGTGGATGTGCCAAAAACTGCAGTCCTACCAGTTTCAGCATGAGGCTGGCTTCAGACGCACATGAAAACCACGTACACACTGTTTTTGGTCTGATTAGTTCAGAGTTCCCACAGCACCCACAGTGTGGGAGAGTGAGTTTTTTTTTGTTTTTTGTCTTGAAGATATCAAGGTTACAAGATTGGTGAATCAGAGACATGGCTGATTTGGCGGACAAAAAGGCACACTGTAGCTGTTTAAGGAGGATAAAAGTTAAAAGTTGGGGTTAATTTCAAATATGGCCACCATTGCTGGTAGGGGACGATCGTCATATTGGAGGACAAAATAGCACTGTGTGTCCTACAAGTCTGAGTGTGGGTAAGTGCTGTCACATTTTATCTGAAAATAAACCTTCAATTGACAATAAAAAAATCAATAAAACTGGTAACCAAGAAATGAAACATGTAAATTTAACAAACAAAGACATTGAAATACACTTAGAAGTAAACCCTATGAATGAATACTGTAACAATGCCATGATGCCATAATGAAAATGTGATTCAGCACCCTTTTCTCTGTTTGCTGTCTGAGTCATCTGACAAAGTCTGACAACAACACAGATCCCTCTCTGGATATTGTTTGGCTTTTGAAATACACTGAAGCAAACACAGCAGAATTTAAGGCTGACATAACATCCGTGTAGTTGAAGGTAAAGTCTTTGGCAACTTAGTATAAAAGTATCACAGATTTGTGTCAGTAGAAAAGTTGCAGCGACTCGGTGAGTGTGCTGACATCCCGGGCAGGTCTTTCCATTGGTGACTTTGAGGAATGGTTTTGGCTGAGTCTAAACTTGTGAAAAAAACAACAACACAAATCTCACTTTTACAGTGTACCATAAAGTCAATAATAAAAGTTGCACTAGTATATGGGATGCAGTCTTTTTTGGGAGGTTTCTCAGAGGGAGAAAAACTTTCTCCCTGTGTGATGTTTTCATTGCATTCAGTCAAATTCACAACATGCAGTGTCTGTAATGCTGTGTTGTCCTTTTTTGTAGCATCTGTTTGACCTTGTGTGAACTGAAACCCTGCAAGCTGCAAATGAGATAGAGCAGTCTGATAATGATAGCTGTTAGATATAGACCCACCACCTGAGATCAGTTCACCTGGAGTTATCCACCTCTGCTGCTCACCTGTTGTTGTGAGTGAAGGAGGCTTTTATTTCCTTCAAAATAAACAATGTTTTCCTTAAACTCATGATTATATCCCAGTAGGGGGAAAGCGAGAATGTGTTGCTGTTTTCAGGGCATGTTTTGCAGTGAAACAGCTACTTGTATGGAAAAAGGACATATTTTCAATCTTGTTTGGTTTCATGCAGCATGTCAAAGCTACTGCACTCGTGGCATATACTGGCACATATCCTTGACATTACATGTAGCACTGAATGAAATCTAGATTCTGTATATTTTTGGAGGGAATTTAGACGTTGCACTTTGACCCATTATTCGATAAGTATTTATTTCAGACAGCAACTGTGAGTTGCAAAACTGATCTTCAAGTATTCCACCAAAATAATAATGATAGCCGTTGAGCAATATACAATGTAGTAAAGATATAGCTCTGTCAGCCAACTAGTCTAAACTTGGTCAAAATTTAGACGTCTAAAAAACTTTCATTTTTAGACCTGTGGTAACCTGATTTAAGACCAGTGGTCTAGGCTACATTTAGACATCTACTAGACCTTCTTTAGACCAGAAAATGCTCAGTGGGTCATATTGAATTTACCTTGGGGACGAGGATGCATCTAAACATTAAAGATCCAGTATTCTTCCTTCAGCCATGTTCATTAGAAAATATTGTAAGGAAAAACAGACTGTAAGAATTATATGATTTGGATGCTGTGAAATACAGAGGCCCGTTATCTTGTACAAACTTTGATTATTTGACAGAATTATTGTTCAGAAACTTAACGCAAGCAGAAAATGGAAAGGCCATGTAAGTTTAAAATCTGTAAACTAGCAAATTTTGCCCCAAAAGCCATGAAGTGTATTATTATTATTATAATTATAATTATTATTATAATTATTATTATTAATAATAATAATAATAATAATAATGATAGTTTTATTTATTTTTTATTTTATTTATTGGTCTGAAAGTTAGTTGACACAGTAATTAAATTAAAACTGTAAACTATAGCACCATCTTCTGGGCACATTAGTGTCAAACTGTTCATACATGGTCACCCAGGTATAAAGTATGCAGCTTCTGTTTGGGAAGAAAATTGGTAGTCAAAATGTGTCTTATATGGTTTGGCAATATTTTTCAGTTCAAACAGTGTGGCTTTCCTTATAGATGACAAATGAAAGCATCAGCATAAGGCCTGGGCTACGTCTTTGTGTTTTGATGCAAAATGTATTAAAGACAGGATTAGCCGCAGCTTGGGTCTGGAGGATTGAGCAGAATTATATTATTGATCTTTGTATTATCTTTTGTATGCAATCACCTCCAACGAGCAGGCTGGGCTGTAGGAGGACACTGTAGCTGTGTCTCTGTGACTGTGACTCCATAGTTTGCTCCCTCTTGTTTGTTTACTGTATGTGTGTCTGTGACATCCTACTGCTGCAGCAGGGAGCACCAAAAACCAGCTCTGACACATCTCACTGTGTAATACTCTCCCCCCGCCACCCTCTGATGTGAGCAAACACAGGACAGCCCTGTGGGAAACAGCTTTAAGTTGAATGAATTATTATCAGATCTCTAACTGCGGCCTGCTGTTGAATCACTTCAGCGTTTGGCAGGCGACAGCACATCACAGAAGGTCCACGCACTGAACCCCCAGTTCTGCAGTGCTGAATACATATTTGAGATGGCAGAGAAAGCACCCGCGGATCTGCCTACCAGTAGCATGCCAGAGTGAGAGAAGTTTGCCAAGTGATGTAGAGCTGCACACACCAGCTGTAGTTTGGAGAAATAAACATGAAATATCAAAATTGACCTCGTGGAAGAAATCAGCAGGCCCCTAGTGTATGCACACCGCAGTTATTATGTATTACCTGCTTTGCCCTGGAGTGCAGCTCGAACTGTGCATAACTCCAGCCTCGACTCAGGTGGGATTGCTTTCAGTGGGTTACATAATGCTGTCTATGAGCTGCATGATTGATGCCGTTTAATAAACAAAACTACAAGCGCATAAAGCTCTCTAAACACGGTGCGTTTTTCTGCGCTTTCCTCATCAGAGCTCTGATAACTTTGTCAGCACCCAGCAGGCCTGCTATAGTTTTCTCATTAAACTATTCATCACATCGGCCTCATCAAACATTAAGAGTATCCTCACAGTTCATTACAAGATGCCCTCCTTTTTATTTGATGAAGTAATTCATCCATTATGTATGTGTGTTTTGCAGTTTGCAGGATGCCTGCGAGACTGGAGAACAGCCTCAGCTATCCAAAGGCTTACATCCAAGAAGAGAGAATAAAGTTTGTGCATTTGTTTTCGATTAAGTCGGCATTTCAGAGCATTCCCTCTGTGATGAACTGTAGAGCGATTACTGAACATGGAAGAGATCAGACTTATTGTGATAACTAGCAGAGGTTTGATGGGAAAAGCTTGATAGGAATTACAGCAGCATCGAATTAGTTTTATCTCGGTGTCGGCGGCACGTACGGGGGGAGATCTGGACGCTGAGGGAAGCAGAGGTGCTTTATCAGAAGTGGCAGGCTGAATGAGGATCATCAGGATACTCTCTGATTAAATTCCTTCTCGTAGTCCGTTGTTGTTTCTCAACAACCACTGAACGCTTCCCTGCATGAGTCAGCTGCCCCGGGATTGGCTGCTTCCACTCATTTTAGCGTGATGACCAAGTCAGCTGGTTTTATCTGCGAAATGGCCTCTTGGGAATTAAGATGATACTTGAAATAAATCTCCAGGCATTGACAAATGTCAGGGCTAAACCAGAGTAAGCTTTGGTCAGGGGGGTTCAGCCGGGCAACAGAGACTTCATGAGCCGTCTTTGAACGATAGTGTGCTCAGACTTGAATTGCAGGAGGTAATGTCATGGGAATAGAGGATGCTGCACTATGCAGTATTGTTTATCCTGCGAAATGAGCAGGAAACCCATCCTGAGTATCAAATGGAGGTTTACGAGTACATCTTGAAAAAGTAACATTGACTTGTATCCAGGGTTCAGAGCTGACACTAATGTAAATGACATTAATTGGTTTAACCCTCCTTGTGTGTTAGTGTCTGCACCGACCTGTTTTTGTTTTTAAATGCTTAAAAGAATCGCTTCATTTAGCTTTTTGCATCAAGACTTTTTGACTTTGTCAGGAACCTCTATTTCAACTAAATTAAAATTAAAAAAATGAAATTGACTAAATTATAAAATGCTCTAGTTAAAATTATGGCACTTGTGGTGTTAGGGTCGCTGTTGACCCGGTTAGATCAATATCTAGTAATTAGAGCAAAACTGAAATCACAAGTGCACTATCAGGCACCACACTGACAGTCAGATCCTCTTCCAATCATGTGAGATTTAGGAAATTCTCATTTTGCCGTGTATTTCCCTGCACAAAAAACATCAGGCATGTCCAGACATGTGAGATTAATTCAGTATAGATGTCTATGTGAGGGGTTTACTGACAAAGAAAGACCCAGAGGTCCACTACAAAAAATATTACAAGCAATATTTTCATGGATGATAAAGACTAACAAGTAAAAATAGAGATGATAATTTAATTGGATGATAGAGAATTGTTTTTAGTGTAATTTACAGCTGATTTAAGACACGGGTCAAAACTGACCCTTAGCATAGTGGGTGCGTAGTAAAAGCTGTTAGGATGATTCAATTATACAATGAATCATGGGAAATTTAAGGTAATATAAGTGTTTAGGGAAATTATAATGCATCTGTGTTATTCTTGCAATAAAAAATGCTGTGATGGTTACTTATTTTTAAAGCAAATTTTGGTGTTTTGATTTGTTTGTGTAATTAGTTTTGTGTACTTTAACTGAACTGAAACAGATCCAGATTCAGTCCATCCAAAATTAAGGCTGTCTGTGATGAAATAGGTATACATTTTATTGAAATACTGTTGTGTCTGTTGTAAGCTGACTACGCAAAACAAAAAGGCTTCCATCTTTGTTTCGGTTTGGCGACCAATCAGAAGCTGTACCTGTAACCTACACACTTGTAAAAGTCCACTGAGAAGCCAGACTCCACAATCTGCCCACAATGAAAGATAGGTGCTTTATTTACACAATGATCAATTATTCCGTTTAACTGTGAGGAGTTCATTTAGCAGAAAGCGTAAGGTTCATACAAGATGCAAACAAAACAACTAAATTGTGTGGAGCAAACAGCATGCTCCATCTGAATGCCGTCTGCACCCAAATACGAGTCAGCTGATGGGTCTGTCAACTTGGAGGCTAAGTGTAGTGATCAATAGCAACTCAAATCAAACTGTGACCCTGAGGATGTAAATCAAGTCGCATTGTGAGGTTCTTGATAACACCTTACCTTACCATTACCTATTTTTATACATCAGTTGCATTGTTCCACAACTTATTGTAGTGCATAAATGTGAACTTATCCATAACACACACAAACTCTGTTATATAGGGCAGCAGCAGCAGCTCCAAAAGCTAGAGTGCACTACTTGTGGTTTTGCAGATTTTTCGCACTTAACAAAGCATATCCATGCAATTTATTTCACTCATCCACAAAATGATCTGTTTCAAAGTTTCATAGTCCATTGCACTCCTGATATTGTGTAAAATTGTTCCACTAATTGTTTGTTGATGTATATCTTATTGCAGATTTTGCTTATGTAGCATAAACATACATTTGTTTATGAATCTGCTCAGAGCCGGGTGGCTGTAGTTCTGGTTGAGCACAGATGGCAGTGGGCAGAGAGATTGCTAATTGGAGACTTTGTTGCACACAGAAGCTTCCTGCAGTTAAAAAAAAAAAAAAAAAGAGCTGAAAGATTTTCTATATGGCAAGGGTTTGAGTCGATGTATAAGAGACGGCTGTGAAACACAGTAATCAGGCACATGTGAAGGGTGAGCCAGCAGATTACCTCCTGTTGAAGTCTCTAATGAGTGCTTCTGCTGACATGGGGGTGTGGATTAGGTCATCGTCTTACTCATGCACTGCATATATCTCATCAGAGCTGTGGTGCAGAGTCTTATCAAAACAAGGACATGGTTTTCATTTGTTTCAGTTCGGTTCATGGTTATTATATAAGTCAAGAATAAGTTTTCTTGTGTCTTTGTTGCAGAGAAAAACACAAAGATATTCAGACTGACTGTGTGAATTGCAGCTGAAATGTCAGATTCAAAACCTCCATATCAATGTTGGATAGCAAGTATCAGGTCTTTAGTCATCAGATCAGACTCAAGGTTGAAAGTCTAGACTGAACTCTCATCATCTCTGTCCAATTTATAACAAACTATTTTTACTGTGTAATTGGAGAGCCTCCTTTCACTACACTAAATGAACAGAAGTTAAGTTCTTTCTATTTAACGGATCTATAAAGCCATGTTTACGACGCATATAATCACTTCACTTGCTTGTGTATTATTTCTGAAAAGATTACAAACTTAATTGAAATTTTATTGAACAAAAAGATGCATTACAGATTTCAGGAGTTACTGTTAAAACTTTTTAAGCATATTTTAACCAGTTAACGTACTTAAAATGTGTCCACAGAGCTCGACCTTAGAGAATTTTTCCTCTGTCCACCTAAGTAGATGCCAATGCTGCCTGTTTTTGATTCAGTTATTATGATCGTCTTATGCAATGATAAAGTTTCCATTTCAAAGTTAATGACACAGCAACAAGGAGGTAAACAGTGATCAAAGAATAAAATGGCTCCTTACGTCAAATACTTTTTTCATTCAAGAAGCAAAGAGCTCACAAATAGGAGAACATTTGTCTGATGCTGATAAGGTTTGATATTTATTTTACCAGTTCATGTGAAATCATTTGGTTTTAATGACTTAGTCACTATGGGCTCTATTTTGGTGCTTCGCCGGAGACGTGCCGCAAGCGCAGAGTCAATCAGATCCGCCGCGCTGACAAGGCGTTCCCAAGCACATTTTGGTATTTTGGTGAGCCGCGCAGCCCGGCGTAAGTATCCCCCCTCCCTAACTCAGCTCCTCCCGGCAGCATAAATCATAGACGGGGAGGAGAGGGGGTTTAACACAGCCGAGACCTGTTTTCACCAATCACATTAGCTCCTCTCCTCGCCTTTAAATCCGCCACAGGCGAGGCGTATTACTATTTTCATGAAGTAGTCAAAGAGATCAAGAGATGTCTGAAGACAGTTATGCCACACGATGGCGACAGAGGGCAGCTGCTCAACAAGTGTCCTCCACACTCTCTCATCTGAGCACAGATGGATTTGGTGTGCGTAATGTTGGACCCACTGGTAAGACAAACACCCTTTTCCACAAATAAAGACACTCACATAAAGTTGCATATATTCAAACCTCACGTGACAAAGGTGGGTTGAGCGCACAGATCACAACATAAACTCCAAAAAGGCATTAAAATCGGAACCATCTGTGCGTAAATGACGCATCGCGCTCCGTGGCCTGGCTCTTTCTTTCATAGATGTTGGCATATAAAATAAATTTGGCTCACAAAACTGAATATTATAATATCCGTATGTCGGCTTAAAGTAGATCACGCATCTGAGCACTGAAACAAATCATCTGTTCAGCCGCAGCAGCAGCAGGAAGACGGACAGAGGACACGGAGACGTGTCCAGGTCGAGCTGTGCGAGAAATAAGAGGAATAAAGAAAAGGAGGGAGACACATTACATATCTTGTTAACTTCATCATGTGCGTTTATTTACTAGATATTTAATTTAATTTGATGCAGTTTCAGCTGTATTGATTCGGTCAGGTTGTGTGTCCAAACGCGTGCCAAACGCGCTCATCAGATCAGATATAGATCAGAATATATCGATATAGATCTAAATGTATGTGCTGACTCAGATTAATAGTTGTTGATCATTATTTATTGCACTGAAATCTGCCTGACACTGTGGAAACCTGCCGGTGAGGCATCAGTGACGTATGTCGATACGCCGCCGGTCTACCAAAATACTACTGGACCAGCTGCGTTCCGCCTTGCGCTGAAAGCTGACCAGGTTTGAATCGGCGAGCTTTCAGCGCACGTTACACGCCAGTGGCGAGCACGAAAATGTCACTGCGCCAGCTGATTCTGTCAACACCTCCCCCTGCCACGCCACCACGCCCAGCTTGGCGGATCTCGGCTCGCCTCCGTGCGACTCAGTCCACGAAAATACCAAACTCGCCTTACACCGGGCTCCGCCAGACGAAAATACAACTGCGCGGGGCTCGCCGCCCTCCGCCGCCTCACCGGCGCGAACGAAAATAGAGCCCTAAGTCAGTAAGGGGCGGATCCAGAAGGGTGGCAAGGGGTGGCATAACCCACTTCAAACCTAACTAGCCACTCCAGGAGCCACCCTTAAATGCCAAAATAGACAAAAATGTGTCGGTAAGAGATAATGTAAAATTAACTGGTGGTTATGCAAACTAGAATTTTGGCAGGATAAGCAAGTGTCTCAGGGCTTTGTCGCCAGCATATCTCAGACTATAAATGATGTGAATGTCATAACTCGGTGTAGGGATCAGTAATGTAGAGATGCGCTCGTCAGCTCTGATGCTGCTGCCTCGATTGCAGGACAGGATCTTGTCCTTCCTATTACAGATGATTTGGGTCCAGCTGTTCAGACTAAAAATGAAACATGCTGGACTCCTTTCCACAGACTGTTTTTTGATATATAACCAGTGAAGTTGGAAAAGGTAAATAAACGCTTTTAACTTGAGTGTGTGTACAGACAATGTGTTTGCCTTCATTTACTAGACTGTATACCCATGAATTTAGAAAAGTGGTGTATTTTGGTTAAAGAGTTTTCTGCTCTGTCCACTGTCCTGTCCTCTCAAAGTAAAGTGTTAATCCTGTCCAGTGCAAAAAAAAAAAAAAAAGAACCAAGTCCTCTGCAAAAAAAAAAAAAAAAGACAGTTCATGAAACAGAATGTGATTATTGAAGAAAAAGACAGCTGCACACTCCAGGGCTTATATGTTTACGGCAATTTAATGCATCAGACTGATGAGGGGCAGGTCTGTTGGAAACATCAACATCCTAGAACATCAAATTATCTGGAGTAGTGAAGCCCTGCAGTATGTGAGTCGTCTTTTTTATTTATACATTTATTTTTCCTGTAAAGCATTAACTCCACTCAGCACCTCTGCTCTTTAGTTTGGATGTGTGCTTCTTGATTTCTGTACATGTTACAGAACTGTATCACAATGAAATTTATGCTCAAACGCATAATTTCTGTGCTGTTGCATCAGATTAACTGAAAATTAATGTAATTTTGTTGCAAACTGGTTATAATTTATGAGGCAAATGAAAAGCTTGAAAGATGAAATTCTTACTTTTTCAGATGTACATTTGTAAACGTTCACTAATATGCATTTATGTTTGAATGTGTAAGTAGCTCAGAAACAGTAATAAGGAAAATCATCATGTCATTAATTTCTTTTTCAACTTAGAAAAAAAAAAGAAACAAAAAAAGAAAGGCTGAATGTTGGACACACACAAAACCCCCTATATTCCCTGAGATTTCCCTTCTCTGCAGGGTTGTGGTCGTCTTTGGGGTATTGCAGGAGGTTGCAGTAGATCTCTGAGCCTCTATCCAAAGAAAGTCGGCCTCTCTTCTCAGTTGGGGGTTAAATGCCTTGCTAACGGGCAGCCAAGTCAAGGGCACCTCTGTTGTAGTTTTGTATTGAAGGGGATCATTGCTCATTCCCCTCCTGCATCGAACTTGACCAGCTTGGAGGTTGACTGTGGCAACTTTCTTTTTTACTTCTAGCACTCCCTCATTATTTCTTCTCATCCTGGTCTGGCAGGCTGGCTGGTAGGGAGGATCGACATGCTCAGCAGAGCTCACAGTGTGCATGCATGAGGATTTTCTTGGTGGTATGGATTGACACTGCTTCCCTTCTGAGTAGAAATCCAATGCCCCGGATATTAAACATGATTATTTCTTAATGCTGTGTTCTCAAAGTGAAAATATTCCAGAGGAGGTTAGCGAGAGGGGGAAAGATCATGTCTCTCATCTGTGTGCAGATAAAGCCTCAAGTTGTTGCAACAGAAATTAATAAATGGAGCAAGCGTGAACCAAAAAGCATCCATAATTTAAAAGTCGTCGCGAACGTGGGAGTACAATCTCAAATTTACAGTCGGATGTGTGTGGGAGGGGAATACAGTGGTGCTGCTTTTTTAAAGGGAGAATGGCTGAGGAGGAGAGGAAGGAGCAGAGGGGAGAGAGTGCAAGAGAAAATAGAAAGAGGTGAGAGTGTTTCTGTGAACCTTTTTTGGGGGGAGGAGGGCAAATGGGTTGCAGCATTTTACAAAAGATCATCTAACAATGTTAGAAGGCAGTGAAACCAATGTAGGAGACAGATACACCCAGAAAACGGGGGAATCTGAATGATATGTTAAGCCCATTGTAAACTCCATAGATTGATTTATGATAAAATACTTCCTTTGTTTAAAAAATCCCATCAAGGTTGTCAAATGGTTGTGTTTTAAATGTTTTAATCACTGTATTTTGACAGTAAAGCAAAGTTAATCATTTTTTAACTGCACTTCAAATTACCTTATATTTTGTATTTCCAAATGACCTTTCAGTCCACATTAACAATGTAAATGAGTGTCTGACCCCCAATTTCCACCACATCCACAACAGCTACGAAAAGGCTGTATCTGCAGATCGTAGCTGATCATAACCATTAAAGCTACTGCGTCAATTTCCACTGGCTTCTTTCTGTTCCGCTGTGGATCACTGGACTCCGCAGCTGATCACAAGAGTTCTATTTTTTCAATATGCCGGAGCATGCTGGATAAATTCAGCACAGATTAGTAGGTGCTGGAAAAGAAGTCGGAGACAGAAACAAAATAAAACATCCGGCTTCTTTTCAAAATAAAACACTCCGTGTTTCAGGCGGATCGTATTTCACACCATGCAAACGGGCGAGGACGAAGTAAAGGTTTTTAGACAGCATTTCACCCCATTGACACCATGGATGAGGAGATGTTGATCCTAAAAGTCTAGAAAGTGGTTCCCTCCTCTGGAAGGACACAATCGACTGCTTATGTGATTATGTGGCTATAGAGAAATGTCGTTATCGGGCGATTCGCGATTGTGAATCCGCGGGTTCGCGATTCCCACTGTCCGTTATCCGTTACGACATTCGCCTCACAAACAGATCTAGTAGGAATTTGCAGACAGGGAAAATCGCCACCGTTCCAGATTGGAGCCGTTCTGGATGCGGTGAAAATCCTGGGTTAGAAGTGTCTTGATATGAGAATCAAATTAATGCAATGAAATATTCTTTACAGACTTGACTTAAAGATTTTCAAATAAATGCAGCACCAGTGGGGTCTGAACCACTACTTAAAGGTAGGAGACATCTTTAGAGTGCTTATTCTGTATGATACAGACTGTAAGAGAAAAACACGCCAGTGTGAGGATGTCCTTGGACTTGAGTCTTGAAGTCCTGCGGTCAGATCTCGGCTATTTAGCAAGTGCTGTAGTTAACTTCTCCAGTGTAGTTTCTTTCACGGCTCTTTGCCAGCTCTTTGTGACATTGCTGCCTGCTAACATCAGTCTGATAGCTGCACCTGTATGCTGAGTTTGTCGGTGGTAGAGTTCACATATTTCTTTTCATTTGTCAGTGGGGAGTTTGGTAGTTTTTTTTTTTTATTTAAGCGAAATGTACCATTAAAAAGGTAGTGGTGTAATTATTGTTCATCGTGGTGGCAGCAGGAAGCAGGGAGATGCTGCAGCTTAATTAAAGTGTTAAATAGGGACAATACAGCATTTAATTTAATTACCTTTAATAAAAAATAAATTATGTTTGGGCTTGAATGGCACAGGGATTACTACTTTGAATCTGTCTTAGACTTAATACTGAGAATCATTTATTTTAGTTGTGTTTGAGACTATGGCTGGCAGGATTTTGATTCACTCATAACAACAACACTGCAAAGTACAGAGGCCAACAGGTCAAAGTTTTACTAAGTAATATCTTGTGAGAGTTTTTGTCCCAGTAATGTGAATATCTTCCATTGTGTTTGAATGGGGGCCTCTAATGGACAGGGTTGTCACTGCAACTGAATAGCTTCCTGGTTTGATCATTGCACACAGGTGTGTCTGCAGTCACACTTTGTAAAGCCTTGAATCATACCTGTAGATTTCTTAGATCTCCATCTTTTCTCCCTGCCATTTTGTCCTGAGCATGTAAGTTATTTTCTTCAATCTGTTTAAGTGAGATATTAGTTTATCGATTGATGTAATGAGAACCATCAATTTCTGATATTGCATGTTTTAATTTGTGACTCCAAGGCTGCTTCTTAAGAAACTCTCAAGTGTCAAAATCTGAGATCATTATTGTCATGCAATATGCCATGGGTCTGTATGATTCAAGGGCATGTTCCTTAATTTCTAGCTATATGGTGATAAATTAAGGCACGTTTTCCTACTTGTTAATACACCACCACAAAAGAGGGGCCATGTACTTTCACCGTTAACTTTTAAAACTTGTGTGCTGTGCTCAAGAGCAAAGTGGCCCATTTTGATTAGACTTGGATTCCGACTCAGTACTGCGGATGTGACTCAGACTAGAAGGGTCAGTATAGAGAGCCAAAGCATGTATGAATGTAATCCCATGAGTAAATACAGGTTTCTTCAGAAGTAACTGAGCATGATTTTATTTATTATATTTGCAGATATGTGAATGACAATGAACCTTATTCACTGGTTAGGGGAAACGAGCAAACTATCTGACCAAAGCTTGTTCACAAACCATGAGTTTTCCTAAATATTTGGACGGAACTGACCAAACTTGCATTTTTATGATTTTAATAGATTTTTGTTACTGTGAAAAGCTGATTTTTCGCAGTGTAGAAATAAAGAGCAGGAAAGAAAAACAACAAACATCAGGAGACTTGCTCTCAGTTTTGATTCAGATTACTTTTTGTCTTTATATTATCTTTTATTACACAAAATAAGGTTTAAAAAATCCATCACATGTAGCAGCATATGTGTATTTGAATTCTTTATGATGTGACTACAACATAAAAGTGTTGTGCAATGACTGACAGTTTTACGTTCCCACTTGAAACCACTCGACGAAGTGGCTCCTTTGTAATCAAGCCTTATCGCAGTAATGATTATTTTGTACTTATGTCTCTAATGAGGGACCATTAAAAACAAAGTCATCTTGTTGGATCCCTGTTAATAGTAGGGGACTGCTGAATATGAATGAGCATTTTATTCTGTGGATGTACAGAGACGACTGTTTGGGTTAATTAGAGGGAAGCTGGTTTCCTGTGGCACCTGTGGAGCCCTGGTCTCTGCCTGCTGGGAAATAATGAACAGTGCGGCTCTGTAAGCGGTGTTGTCTACTCCGGCGGTAGGCTGCTCTTTTGCCCTGGTGCAAGATGAGTATTAAAGTCTGGGTGATGTTCAGAAAGTTCAGCTCTAATATGCAGAGGCTCTGTATCATGAGTTCAACTGGGAGCAGCACAGGCTAGATTAATGCTTTTGTCTGTACCAAGTTCAATTTCCATCTCCACGTAGACATAACTGGGGTCAAAGAGGGGCTGGAGCTGCCTCAAGTGCAGCAAGAGACATCTCCTCATGTCATCAGTCAATCGCTGAGTGTTTACAATTTCAAACTGAGTCAGGATTTTGTTGATGAGCTCTCTAGTCACAGATAGATTACGTCTTTTAAAAACTGATTAAACATTCACAAACTGAAAGAACCTGCACTCAACCAAGGAGCAGCAAAGTCTGGTCTCTGGATTTTCTGCAATTTCTGCTCAGTTTGTCATTTTTTTATCATGTTTTTTTGGGCTGCTGATGGATATCTCTGAAGAATTTATTCAAGAGAAGAGTTTATTTAATTGAGACAAAGCAATCTGAGCAACAGCATCCAATTCCAGTGGATATCTGGGGGCGTTATTGTGGTTGCCATGGTGGTGTGGAGGTGAAGGCAAAGTTGAAGACTAGGAAATGGAGATATAAACCCTTTATTCCATCAGTCATCACAGGAAACATCAACTTTCTGCCCAACAAAAGTGATGAGGTGGAGATATTGGTGAAGTCTGAGAAAGCAGACCATGAATACAGTCTCTTGTGTTCTTGTCAAAACAACTCAGACTCCAGTGCAGATCTATCTGGCTCTCAGAAGATCAGACAGAAAAGCTAAAACTAATGGCAAGAAGAAAAGAGGGGGTCTGGCTTTATTTGTTGACCAGAGATGGTGTAACTCTTCACACATAACTGTCAAGAAGTTGTGTTGTCATATTGAACTACTGGCAGTTGCTCTTTGGCCAAAATCGGAGGTGGAAACAAGATGGCTACATCTATGAAGGTTACTTTAGCGTTTGTTATTTTAAGTTATTTTAGCATCCCCTTTCATAGATGTAGCCATCTTGTTTCCGCCTCCAATTTTGCTTTTTCCAACTTGGTAACTGAAATGCTGGTAACTCGGGTGTAACGTCATTTCCAGCTTGGACATCTGACTTCCGAGGTAACTCGAATGCAGCATATGTTCCAGGAGAATTTAGTCATATCACAACAATACTTGTTAGGTAAACAACATTTCCCTCATCCCTTGTGTCACTCATCCTGATGAGATTCACTTGCTCATATTATGCTCAAACCAACTGTTTATCCCTCTCCTTCTGCCAGTACAAGAGTCACCTTTTCACCTCCTTTCTTGGACTGAAGTTAAAGTGTGGCTGTGTTTACTTTCATTCTTTTAAAGTCAGTGGAGAAGTGTTTTCCTGTTGCTTTTGTTGCACAAATTTGCTTGTCTCTTGTTTGTATTTAATTTGTTTTGGTATTTGACATAATAGGTCAACCAGAAGAAGATCCAACTCACTGGAGGGGGGGCACTTGTGATAATAGATTGATTCCCTAAAGCTGTAGCTTCCTGACATTATTACCTGACACTGTTTTTTTTTTTTTTCACTACTGAAGTTAGGGGATGTGGTTAAAGCTAAAACTGTAAAGCTGTTTGTTAGGGTGCTGGATGTGTCAATGAAAACTTTTCATCCATTGTCAAACCAAAAAGGAAAAGTAGTAGGTGGGTTTAAATGACCTCTTCTAATCAGGTTTGAAATGGTCCACTCATAATGTAGCAAGTCAACCATAACATAAATGACTAATAAGTAAGCTTTGACCAAAACAGACCTACCAGTCCAGTTTGAATAAAAAATGGCTGGTAGATTCCTTTGTTTTCTTTTCTTAAACAATTTTTGCATTGGTTTTAGTTTACCAAAAGGCTAGATCAGAAACAGTGTACAATCATGAGACAACAAAAATATCCTGTTGGTCCCTTACTCACCACCCTCTGACTCAACCCAATCAGGTCTGAATTTTGATGCATTTATATGGCTGACCCAAAGGAAAAAAATAAAGGAAAATGGAAGAGAATAAAAGTAAAATATAACTAAATAAGATGCTGTTAAGGTAGTAAGTGGAACAATACAAGGCATCAAAAACAGCCTATAAATGATATTGACCCTATTGTTTGCTGATTAAACAACCATACATGCACTCATCTGTACTTTGAGCGAACTTGTTTCCTTTTTCTCATGGCTTGAGATTGCACAAGAACACTTAAAGAAAAACTTTAACATTGCAAAACTGGTCAGAAAGTGAAATGAGGGTCATTTCAGACACTTGTCTGCATTGAAAATGAGACACCTTGAATGCTACCAAGCGACACCATAGACACTCAGCCCTCTTTTTTATTGTGTTTATTGCCTCACACTTCTATAATGTCACGCTGGTCTACAGCGAGTTTCTCTGCGATGATGTCACAACCCTAAGGGGTACAAACGGCGCCATGCTTGTAAAGACCAAAGTAGATCATATCACATGTGAACAGGAGACACAGAATCACCAATCGGAAAGATTTCAGTCAGAATAGCAAAAGGTGGTCATGCAAACCCACATACTGATCATTTCTCAAAGTGATGCCTGGCAGAGCCCAGTAAATTTTCAATTCAACAAGCTTTATTGGCACGAATGCTTTCATATATCAAATCAACCAGAGTCTGGCACATCTCACTGCTGCCTGTCAACAACATGGCTTCATATCAGGTCTCGCTCACCCTGCTGGGATTCTGATTAGGATATCCACCTGCCCACAGCTAACATGGTAACCAAACTACCACATTTCAAATCTCGAGCCACTGATCAAGCTGCTGTACTGAACAGATAGGTAGTGAGAGTGCTGTACGACCACACTTTCATTCTCATACCTGTAGAGCACTGAGGTGGTTTACTTTGCACAGTCCCTGAGGCAACATGCAAACTCTGTAAACAAAATAAAAAGTTCGCAGAGCTCAAACATTTGTTTGTAGACTAAGGAAGCAGTGCTCTCTCATGTAAAGATGCTTTGTCTCTGCTCTCAGATCTCCATTAGGTCACAGCTCCTCCCTAGAAACATATTGTGTAACCCTCCACCTGCCCTACATTGCTGGTGGAAATGGTCTGAGTAGTGGGTGACTGCTGCTCAGCTGCACTGTGCAGAATGAAAAGCTGGAAAGATATGCATCAAGTGCTGAATAAAGCAATCCAGCCCAGTGGAATGTGAAACAATGGCTCCTTCCAGGTGGTGATGTGCTGTGAGAGGAGTAGGGGGGAATTGGATGAGACAGAAAGCTCGTCTGGCTGGCTGGCTGTTAGCATTGGACTTGGCAGCTCTCTGCCAGGGAAACGCTGACAGGCAGGCACGCCTGTCACAGCACATAAGTGCCTCCTTGCACAACCCTGAGCCCTGTAGGGCAGGTCAGCTCTCTTGCGTTCAGCTCACAGCCCTCGGTCTCACACTGAAGCCACAGGTCGGAGAGCGAAGCGGGGGCGTGTGTCAGAGCCTTTATGTGGTTGAGAGAGTCTGTGAGATTGGAGAGGAGCCACGGGTGACATTGTGGAAAGGTGTTGTGGTCATTAGTTGACCTTAACTCCACTTAATTAAAAGAGGAAAGTTTTGTAATTTAAATACACTTGAGGTATATCTGTTTGCAAAGATTTATTAATAATAACATCTGATCACTGGAAACGACTCATGCACACAGTTTCTGCAGCTCTTTTTCATGCATGCCTCCCAAATCGATGATTATCTTGACATGTGACAGTTTCTAAACAGATCGAAAAACGATTCATTAAGCCTCATATCAACTTCAAACTGTGTCCTGCAAACTAGTCCATGTTTTATTTATATCATTACTTTTTGACAGATAACTCTGTTGTTACTCAAAATTTACTGACAAAACTTGTGATTATTTTTACAGGATAGGAAAATTGGACAGAAAACATCCACAGGAAAAATCGAAGCCTCATAGCTGCAATAAAAGTCATGCAATATGAATTATTTAAAAAAGTTCCCTTTTTCTCCTTTAAACCCCAAAAGACATAATTATAGTAGCTGCCATCTACATAAAGTGACTCAGGGTTTCTGCCTGAGAGAGAACCTCCTGCATGATAAAAATCCCAAAATGTTACTTTACTCCCATAGAGGCAGACAAGTGTGGTTAATAATATCTATTTCTACTCTAACGTAAGAGTGACGAATAACATGTGCTAAAATAAGTCTGTATGATGTGTGCATCCAGATGGATGCATCCAGATGCACACAGATACTGTGTGTGTGTGTGTGTGTGTGTGTGTGTGTGGTAGTGTTGTGTAGATTACCTCGCACTGACCTTTGCAGTTGAAGCTGATGTTTGCATAGCCAGGCCCTGCTGTTTTGACTAGCTCAGATTAAGCAGCAGCTCTCTCTCTCTCTCTCTCTCTCTCTCTCTCTCTCTCTCTCTCTCTCTCTCTCACTATCACTCGTCTTGTTTTCCTCGTGAAGATAACGGGAGACTTTTTAAAATTCACTTCATGACATTTGGAAGAAGAACTCCTGCAGCAAACGAACAGGGTGAATAGTTTTGTTAACATATGTTATTTCTTGGTTAAGTGAAGACAAATCATTTAATAAGTGCCTTCTGAAGGCAAGACAACAAGGCAAATATTTAGACATTTGAGAACCTATTTTAAAAATGTAAAGATTTCACCACTAAGACTCAGAATTAAGCATGTGTTTTTATCTTAAAAAAGACTAAAAAATCTTATTACACCAATTAAAACCACATTCAACTGGCCAGTCAAGATAAACATATCACTTTTGAGACAGGTGACAAACACATAAAAATCTGCTGACAAAGTAAGCAAAATGTACATGTTTCTTGTTTCCTGTCAATAAGCATCTTTTATGAACCTTTCTTGAGATGAAATTTGTTCCCAAAACACATGGCAGATTTAAGAGCTCATTTGAGGACTGGTGTATCAGTCCCAAATTTTTTGGCTATCACGTCACACATTACACGTCAACGCATCCCTGCAGTACAAGTACTGCGAAATGACAAATTTATATTACCAAAAAATGTACGGTTTCATCATGAACAATACGAAATGGCGCACCCCCTAGTGGTCACCGTTCACATTTTCTGTTCAGACTCTCCTTCGTTTAATTTTTCTGCTTTTATGTGATTTGTCTGGTTTGTGTACATTGGCACATTGGTACCTCTGCTCTTTAAATGTGCTATAAACTCTATATACACTCAGCCTGTTAGAGTTTTCCTTCCAACAGTGCTATCTTATTTTACAAAACCCCTGATGAATATTTTTTAAAGGGTATAGGCCCTTCATATATAGAATTTGTACACTTCTCCTGACTGGGAACATTGAGCATGAGCTTCAGATTAATAATGACATCTCATTCATTAGAGTTAGAGAAAACAGGTGTAAGCAGCTCTACAGTTTAGGATTAGCTTCACAAACTCTCTCTCACTTTCTATTTTAAATCCAAAGAAGATGTTTGTACAGTACATAGCTCTAATTTAAGGAAAATCAATTCGTACATCTCTCTATCCTATTAGTACTGTTTTTTTTTTTGTTTTTTGTTTTTTTTACTCATAGCAGGTTTTATTTTTGGCTTCAAATATCTTTCCTTTTGCAGTGTTAAAAGAGATGAGTCAGAAAATGATGATTTTCCCATGCTTTATGAGGTTTCTCAGCAACTCCAAACAAATGCCCTTAATCCGTCTCTTTGTTCTTGCAGAGTTTCATTGCAGCATATTGATCCAACTTGACGTGTATAGGAAATCAAAGTCACCTGAGTGGGAACTCTTCTTATTTCCTGCTATAAATTCATCTTCATAAGTCTCATATTGCTTTGATTTTCATGATCCTGGGAGATTATTATGTATATTGATTCTGGTTTGGATTCTGACCTGGTGAAGAAAGACGAAGAGCACCCGCTCTGTCTCATGGCCCTCAGTCACACCTGCATATCTCACATTTTCTAACAAGCTGTCCGACTAAATGCTAAATGCTTTTCAGCCGCAGAAATTACAGGGTGAATTGAAAGTGACTGTATGGAGTTAAAAGGAGAGAGCAGATGGAAGAGGGAAGATGAAAAGAGACTCAAAAGAAGATGAATCGAGATTATCCTTGTGAGATGATACACTTATAACAGACACGGGTTGTATTTATGGCTGGATTGCTTTTTCAGGGGAATGAGAAAAGTGCCATTTCAGTATAATGCAGACATTCATTCTGCTTTATATGCCTGAAATCTCAAACCCCTTTCTCTTTTTCTCTTTGTTCTTTCCCACAGATGTGCTGTGGACTGCCGATGATTCCTCCTCCTCCTCCAGGTCAAACTCAATGGCAGACAAAGACTGCACTCCCCAATGCTCCACTTTCCCCTGAGCTCACAGAGACAGATCTTCTCCACGGCTAAAAGACACACTTCTTCTCATCCCTCTGTCTCTTGGTGGACATCCACTCTTCGCCATGACTCGCCTCCTGGCTTCTGCCTTTCTTCTGGTCCTCCAGACGTACGCCGCCCCGCCTGAGGTTATCCAGTCGGAATTTGACATAACCATTGACCCACTAGACCCTGATTCTGCCCTACCAGCCAATTTCTCTGGAGTGTTGCCTTCATCTCCACCCCCCGGGACTAGCAAAAGAGCCCCACACAGTATCATCATCGGGGTGCGCAAGGGGGGCACGAGGGCACTGCTGGAGATGCTGGACATCCACCCTGAGGTTGCTGCTGCTGCCACCGAGGTGCACTTCTTTGACTGGGACGAGAACTATGCCAAAGGGTTTGAGTGGTACCGTGAGCTGATGCCCTACTCTTACCCACACCAGATCACAGTGGAAAAAACTCCAGGTTATTTCACATCAGCTCTGGCACCTGAGCGCATCTGCGCCATGAACTCGTCCATAAAGCTGCTGCTGATCCTGAGAGACCCGGCAGAGCGTGTCATATCCGACTACACCCAGGTGTACTTCAACCGCCTTGAGAACCACAAGCCCGTGCAAGCCATCGAGAACCTGCTGGTGCGCAACGGAGCCCTAAACACCAGGTACAAGGCCATCCAGAGAAGTCTGTATGATATCCACATGCGGAACTGGCTGCGTCACTTCCCCCTGGAGCAGATACACATTGTAGACGGGGACGCTCTGATCCGTGACCCCTTGCCTGAGCTCCAGAAGGTGGAACGTTTCCTCAACTTGCCCCCGAGGATAGTATCCTCCAACTTCTACTTCAATCAGACCAAGGGGTTTTACTGCATCCGCAGTGATGGTCGAGAGCGGTGTCTGCACGAGTCTAAGGGGCGCCCCCACCCGGCTGTCAACAGCACCGTCCTCCAGCAGCTCCGCTCCTACCTTCAGGAGCACAACCGAACCTTCTTCAGGCTGGTGAAGCGCACCTTTGACTGGCAATAAAACACCTGAATATAAACCAGACTCAAGGGAGCAGCTGCCTTGTTTGTAAAGAGGATAAAAAGGGGCATAAAGCACTTTTCACATCTGACTTTTAAAACCCCCTTTGTGTATCCTCTTGGTATCTACTGTTGTGAACTCTGGTTTCATCGGAGCACCTCTATAATCACACAATAAGGCAAAAAATACAACAAACTGTAACTAGAGGGATAAGATTAACAAGAGGAATCTCCAAGCTTAATAAGTCATGCTATCTCTGCTGGAAGCGTTAAAGTGATCGAAAGTGCAGCAAAAACAAATTTGTGAACCTTTTTTTCTTCTCTCTTGTTTGATATTCTCGTACTTGATAATAAATTGTTCTGCTTTCAAATGTACCAGCATGTTTCTGTCTCCCTCCATTCACACCGGCCATCCAAAGCCCCCCAGCTCTCTAACTTGTGTTATTCAGTGAGTACAGGCAGGTAGGTAGGCCGGAGCATTAGAATAAGCCTTTGATTTGCTGAGGTAGAAGGTAGACATTAATGCAAGGAAATGGGTACCCTGGAGCAGCGCTTTAGTACTACAGGAATCACTAATGGCTTTGGACATTGAAGGTAGCCTGTGCCTGCAGCTAAATCAGTCACACCTCCATAGTCAGCAAGCTCAACTCCAGGGAGCTGCTGGTGCATTTTGCTGCTGCTCTCCTCAACAATTTGCTCAGGTGTTAAACTTCCTCATTAAATCATACGCCTAGCAGCGCTGTAAAACATCTACAAATGCTACTGTACTTGTGTAGCCTAAATGTTCTCTCTTTCCTGAATCACTCTTGGCACCCAGTTTTTCCCAGAAACATCTTGTCGTCTCGGCACATCAGATAGACTCGGGTCATGTTTCTTTCATTGATTAGGCTTTAAACAGCAGCCAAAGCTACAGCTCCACTGGGATGTGATATTCATGTGATCTCCCCGCTCTGTCTGCTGGAATAAGCACTATAACTCTCCTGAGGCAAGTATTCATTGATGCTACATTGGATCTATATCCAGAACAGAGCGGAGCAGGGGTGGGGGCATAGCTTTGGGCTACACAGAATTATGCCGTATATTTGTATAAATAGTGCATGCGAGATCTGGGGTTTTCAAGTATAATTAGACTGGAAAGTGATGCGATTTTCATGTGTGTACACAAGTTGTGTTTGATGGAAAATGCAGCGCTAAGTCTCCTACAACTCATCCCTCTCAGGGACTTTTCATACGCCTGCTCACCAGGGGGCACTTTGACTCCAGAGAAACTCACGAGGGAACTGAGCGAGGTAATGAGTCTAGACGTGCTCTCTCTAGGATCCTCTCTGCGGGTGCACATGTAGGTGAAAGAGCCTGTGATACTTCCTGACCCAGGTCAAGGCCCGTCTGCTGTGGTTCAAGTCCAGAAGAGAACAACTTGAGTGGCCATGCTCCACTGCCACAACACACACACACATTCACACTCACGCGAACATTACCAATCTTTCCTGGGATGCTACATTAGTACAGTACAGAGTCTCCATTTAGCAGGTGTGCAGGAAGGACAGAGGGGCATGTTTTACTTACAATGAGAGAGCACACACTAAACAATTTCTCTTTTCAGTCCTCATTTATTTGAAGTAAAGCTGACTGGGCGTGCTTGTTGTTTTGCAGAACCACTGCGAGCTGCAAAGCACATTTGTAGCTGTCTAAAGTTGAACTGCAGTCAGCAAAGGGTCTCCTAAGAACATTTATTTCAGCAAATCTCTAAAAGTAACATTATTTAATACATGTCTCATTGATTGCATGAGCTCTGCAAAATGAGCCTTTACTTTGACTTTGTCATCGATAAAAGAGCTGCAAATGCTTCAATCTAAGGGTGGGAAATATGGCAGAAAACTTATCATTAGCTTGTTTAAATCACCATCCTGGTCATGACTTAATTTCAAAACTATAGTAAAAATAACTGATACAACACAGCTATCTTAGCCCTAAAATAAAATTTAAAAAACACATTTAAGCTAGAGTACCTGTTTAAAAAGAGTTTACAGCCACAGCCAGAATTTTTTGACCAAATTTAGCAATCTTTTGAACTCAAAAAATATTTTTGTCCAATAATATGTAATCAATTAAGGCTTTAAAAAGGAGTGCAAACCCTCATTTTATTATAACATGTAAACTGTATATTATTTGTATTTCAGTGCAGACAAGTGATAAGCTACATACGTTTTTTTGTTCCTTTTAATGACACTGACGGCACAATTTGAAAACCTATTTCTATTGGCTTTTTGGAGTATCTGTCTGAAAACTCACTACACTATATACTGTACCTGCTACACTAACATGCTTTAAGTTATTATAGCCCTCTTAACTTTTTCTCTAGTTTCTAGAGTCTTCTTGTGTTTTTCTGATGCGCTTTCCCTCTCTCATCCTGATCAGATGACAGTTTGAGTCGTTCCATCAATAAATCAATAAACGTCAATAAAGCCCTTTGCTTGTCTCACGTAAGGTGCAATCTTTGAGTTGGAGCGTATTTGCTTGTTAATGGAGTCAGGGGTGCTGTACTGCTCCATAATGACAATGTCAATGATGAGGAAAGAGTTAAACAAGATGGTTGACATGAATAAAACTTCTACTCTCAGTCTAAAACATATTTTTTATACTCAGCATGGCTTCAATTCTTGATTTAAGTGCAGCTGAAGAATAATACATTTGTCTGTTTACTTTACTTTGTCACTGAGGCAGCACTCAGTATTTAGCCTGAACTACACATGGCTGCTACTTCCTGTAGGAGTCTCACTGTCTTATAGATTTAAAGCAATATCAATTATGGCATGTCATTGAAAATGATAGAAAACATTGAAGAGAGATAAACAAAACATAGACTAAGCAAGCCTGGACTCAAACTTCTCAAACAACCATATACTTTAGTAACAATGACGATAACTCTGCTGCAGTAGGTGATTCACTTTTCTTTAATAACATGGTTTTATTCTGCATGATTCATGTCTGACAGAAATAAGCAGTTGAACACACGGTGGAGGAGGTGGTGGTGGAGGATTAGGGCCACATTATGAGGGGGAAAGAACATTTCAAGACTTAAGTTTTAGTATGACTAGAATTAAGTTGTAATCCTGTGAGAATAAAGTTTTAGTTTCATGATAAAGAAGTTGCAATTACAGGCTTGAGTTAATCTACATGTCAGTTTAGATTAAACATAAATGGATACCTGGAGAACAGCAAGCCTGCTGTGTTAAAATGAGGAACATGAATCATCTCAGATTTCTATTTTTAAGTTTAACATCACAAAATTACTAAGCAATTCTCATTTAAGATCAGGAGACTAGCTGCTCTTCTGATCTATCTTTTTAAACAGCATTTAGGCTAATTAGACTAAAATAATGAGTTTTAACTGATAAATTTATGACATTATTCTCATGAAATCCTCCTAATAATGCAATGTGAATTTGCTTAAAATTTTTCAGACTCAAATCCAACTCATTTGGTAAGAAAGTACGAGTAAACAAGAGCAGTTAAGTGTTCGTATGATTTTCTTTTAATAACAGGGACAGACTGTCTTTGCCTTTACCATCTTTGCATTCATCATGTTTGCAGTCTGACACCAAGAGGAGGTCAGCGACTCAGCATATTGACTACATGTCAAATAACACTAACACAGGGAGGGTTTTAAAATGAGCCAGGTATTTTCCAACTTAGTGTGTGCATCTTAATAATGCAGTGAATTCACTGGATGTGCCAAACATGCTTTTAGATTCGATAATTAGTCCCAACAAGATATGTTGCATGCTGACTCCATCTCCTTCTTTGTGTTCCTAGTTTCTATCTCTTAAACTGTCATTTCAATCAAGGACTAAAAAGGCCTAAAATATAACCTTAAATAAGCAGCAAAACATAATGATAAAAAATAGAGATGATTTGGGGGAACCAACAGCTCTGGTGCCCAAGATTTTGCAGTTATACAGACAGCTAATGGTGCTGTGCCAAAATCGCCACAATAATGCTGCAGACATGAGCCCTGTATTTGGCTTTCTAACTGTCACAGTCTTCATTTATTGGATCTACAAGTGGTCCGATCAGGATAGGAGGGAAAGTTAATAGAATATATATCCTGGTCGACATTTTGCTTTGTTGGCCACAAATCTACCACACTCAGCCCTGTCCTAAAGCATTACCAGCCAAAGCATCTGCTCAGTCATACTGTAAGTAGACCATTTACAAAATAAACATTATGTTTAAATTTGACAGACTCAAATCTATTCTGCACCGAATTTTCTGGCGTTCATCTATTTCAAAAATTTCATCCAGTGCTGGAAATCTAAACCTCCTGTTGGCTGCGGAGAAAAACTCAGCTGCCAAGTCAGTGGTGTCCATCCTCTGGGAACAATAACTGTGAGTATTACATATCATGGCAACCCTTCAAAAATTGGTTGAAATATTTCAGCCTGGAGCAGAGTAGTAGAATCACTGCTATTGATAAAGCTGCATGAGATGCAAACAAGAGTAAAAACTGGTATCAACAAGAGCTGTTTTCATTGTTTTAACTAAACTGAAGCCAGCTGTTTTCGCTTAAAAGCATTGTGACAGGATACTAAACTGCTTCAATCTGGTCATTATGTCTGAAAACAGCTTAATTAGAGCTCCGAAATTAAAATCAAACATCTTGAGCATCTTTACGTTTGCTTAGTGGTTTTTAGGATTTGAGTAATTTCAGAATGAACTCCTCTGTTATCCCTTAAAAGCACAAAGTGATTTAATTTCGACCAACATTAATGTAAAGGAAAGCCATCGAAGACCCTGACACGAACAAGTTGCTTTAACTAATGCGTACTATCGAGCGAGTCACTTATCACGGCATGTCTTTGATAACTGCCAACCCCGAGCGTAATTAAAGGTTTGAGGGGTGGTCTGAAGCAATCTGCTGTAGATGCTTCGGCTGCTCTTGTCATCCTAGAAGCCTCTAATGATCTGTCTGGGATTGTGATTGATGAAGCACTTAGCATCGAATCAAAGCGCGAGGAACGTTGGCTGCTTGCTAAGCTGTTTGCAAACTAACAGCCACTGTATTTGCACCATACAAGTCTATTAGGGTGGTGTCCTTGATGTGAATTAATGACCTCCGTGTCAACATCGGAAGCTAATGCTCATTAAGATTTGACTGACACGGATCAGCAGGTATACATAAGCTATAAACAGCAGGGGTCACTGAGTCGGGCTGCAGCTCAGTGAAATGCATGAGTCGGTTTCTTCATTTTAAATCTCAGTCCATGAACATTGAAGCAACAGCAGCACTGCAACAGCAATTAATTACACCCTGGATGGTTTGGATTTTTAACGATGATACACTGTTTTTATAGGATTTCAAAGATAACCTTATTGCCAGCTGAACGAGTCGCGATGTGTTTATATCTCTATTAAATACAGAGCTACTCCGCACAGCTGTGCACACAGGTGTGACCATCTGGACGGTGCCTTCCAGCTCTTATCACTATGAAGCTATTTCTAAAACATCAAGGTGACGCTTTGCAGGATAAAAAAAAAATGCACTTTTATTCATTTTTTGCTGCCAAGGCATTACCAGGCAGCAGCAGCGGGGTGCTTTTTAGTTCCCTGTTTCTGGATCAAATGCAAAAAGCCTGTGGGGACTGATGCATACCATATTATCCAACAATGCCATACACAAAACCAACCCACTGAAGCCTTTTTACATCTTGCTTGATCAGAGAAAATATGAGCATAAATCTAATGAGATCAGGGACTCAGAAGCCGACGTGTTTCCCAAAATACACGCTGGATTATCGCAAACACAAAAGGCCCAGAAACATAAGAAGAGTTGAGATAAACCTGTTTTTCACACATAATTTAAAGGCTCCTTGTATTTTTTTCCCCCCTTTGTGATTACTTATTCATTTGTTTGTTGATTTATTTTTCATTGCCTCGGGCACAGAGGGCATGTGTTTGATGCTCTCATGGCAGTCTTTACTGAAGGGGAAGGAAGGCTGCTGCTGCATTCAGGTCAAAGGGAGGAGAAAAAGACATGTCTGCTTATTTGCAGCAGAGTTATAAAAGCCTCTGATTAATCCTTTGAGGCGCTGAAAAGAAAAGGATGTTTAAAAAAAAAGCTGGGTTGAGATCGGGGCTGAATGCAGAGCTCATTGTAAAAAGTCTTTGTGCATGCATGCGTAAGTGAAGACAAAATGAGGCACAACTTCCTCCTGCTAGTTGATGCCTAACTTCACAGCAGGAGGGTGAATGTCAACAGGGTCACTGATGCAGCTCCTCTAAACACACTCCTTGATGCACTGCAAGTATGATGTATGCAGTTGAAGAGAAAACATGTCAGATGTGTGTTTTCAACAAGCAAAGTTAGCTGCCTGTGCTGAGGCAGTTTTATACTTCCCTAAAATAAACCAGGATGTTTACTTGTCAGGGGTCCTAATTCCAGTGTGTTTGTGGGGGTGAAGATCACCGGTAAAGAAATGCACTTCTTTATATTGGAAACTGGCAATTTCACCAGGCAGTACTGTGGACACTGGGAGTCACATTTAGCGACAAATGCTGTTTTTGTTATTGTTGTGCTTTTAATATTTTTCTCAGTGGCCCTTGACAATGAAACTTCATCCTTGACACATCTACGAGGAAACATTTAGCCACTCTGGCGTCACCAGTGATTTTGAGCTCCATGAAAAATACCACCCCTAAAGTTTTAGTGATCTTTAGCATCTTTATAGGCTTCCCTACATCTCTCCCTCATAAAGCACACCTGTTAAGCTTAAGATTCAGTTAATTGAGTTTTATTTCCTGCATACATATGCAAGCTTTAAGTTTTACCATCTGGCTATACATACAGAATATATTAAAACAGAGAATAACTTTACTTAAGTGAACAGCGCTACAAAAGGTGATGAGCTAAAAAGCTTGGAAACTAGCGCTGCGCACCACCAAACACTTGAAAGCATAAACAAACTCCATCTTTAGACCTGACAAGACATGCATCCTTCCACACCGAGCGCTCTGTTTCTCCATATGTGTGAGTGCTGAGACAGCATATAGACGACTGCGTGTCTGTTCTTCTGGCTCCAGCCTCTTCTCTCCCTCAGCCTCTTTTATCCCTCAATCCTCCCCAGCAGCCCTTGTCTATCCAAATCAAGAGCTGGCGGAAGAGTGCCAGAAGGCATTTCACTCTGGAATATGAAATCTACTCTCCTCTGGGTTTACAGTCCAGCCCTGGGTCCCTGCTCTGATTCCTTCATAGCCAAACAACAACAAACAGCCTGAGTGCAGCCATGGCGGAAAGCATCACATTTTACTGCTGGATTATAAAGGGCCAGGCCCACAGGAGTAAAGTGTCACACGAATGCTATTTCCTGCTGCTGCACAGAGGGGCAAGAGGGACTGGACTAAAGGAGGAGGATCCCTCAGAGCTCCCTTGAAGTGTGTCACTCTCTCTGTCTGTCTGTCTGTCTGTCTGTCTGTCTGTCTGTCTGTCTGTCTGTCTTCTTCCTACAGTCAGTGTCTCAATATTGGCACCTCTTTCATCCTTTCTTCTTCTTCGTTTCTTGACTTTTTAAATGCTTTATTAGCTAAAGAAAAGTCACATCTGAATCCACTCATTTTTCGGTGTCTCCTTCATCAATCTGTGAATTTTATTATTTCAGGCTCTCATTCAAACAATAGTATCAGGTTCTTAATTTCAAGACACTTATTTATGTTATACAAACTAAGTTACTGGGGCACCTTCCTACAGCTAATTCATTTCAAAGCAGCCCCTGTGTGTTGCTCCATTTGCAGGCGAGTACAGAGATGTGAAGATAAAGTGTGTTCAAAGAGATAGCACCGACTTCAGAGGGAATGATAACATCAGCCCGGTCCCCCTCAAGTCCTCGGTAAAGTGAACAACTTCCCCTGGGGCTGCTACTAATCCACTCGCCTTATGGCAGCTAAAACAGGTAAATAAGCCAAACGGAGGGACAGGAAGGAAAGAAAAGACCGGGATAAACAACCTCTCAGCATCGCTCCTTGAAAATAATTCCCCACATTATGTTTCATAACGCTGACATCTGTTTGATTCTTATTAGGATGTGATTATTTTATATTTAGCTCATCAGCACTTGTGCAGTCGACATTTACAGCACAGGTGGTCTGCATGTTTTACACTGCTGATTCTAAATACACGGAGTAGTTGCCACTGCATAATTATGAATAGAACAGAAAGCATGATAACACCTTGAGTATTTAAATAAACATCATATCTATAAGCTAAAAAGCCTCTCATTAGGGTGCATACAAGAAGAACACATGCCCTTTAATGCACTTAAAAGCACTCATTCATGTATTATTCTGCATGATATTACATACAAGGCTGTTCATCAAAGGTTTTTCCTGTGACATCCCAGCAGTACTTGGACTGAAAGTGGCTGATAGTACACTACACTATGTGCTGCTACATGTGCCAGCATTTAGCAGCATGTCATGGCTGGTATATGCCACTAGTGGGCCAACAGTAGTGGCCTAGCTGCCTCACTAAGGTGTCAATTATCTTGACAGTAGAGTCTGATAGATGAACTTCTGACCTCTGAACTGATTCCCAGTCAATCATAAGGTGTGTAGATACAATTCAGGTTTATCATTTATGTGAACTATTAATAATTCCTTGTTTGCACACTCCAGTTAGATACACTTAGAAACCCACTCCAATTGTGCTTTTTTACTACTTAAAATGTTATCAGTGGTCTTTAAAGTGATTATGAAGTTTTTTTTTTAGCCAAAATCACATTACCTGTTTCATTTTCAAGGGCTTTTCTTCTGCAGAGCTCTAGTAGATCATTAGCAATTCACCTCTGGGTCATGGGCGAAGGCAACGCTGCTCTGCACACTTCTCCTCGATTTAGCTTGTAGCCTGCCGGTGTAGAAGAAGAAAAAGGTAACATAGGTGCTATTCAGCTCTCTGACACTATTGTCTTAAGGGACATGATCAAAGCTATTCATCTTATCTGCAGTGCAATAACAAGTAAACTTGCAACCATTTTTAAGAAGGTACACAGATGTTACATGACTCATTTCCACACTAAAACAGCTCATCAAACCTATTAAATGTAAGAGTTGAAGGTTCAGTTAGAAATGCAGCAGTCAGTTTTCACCAGGCCTAACACCATAGATACAGGAATAGGCTCGCTATCGCTTTTGCTAGCGTGACACATAAGTAAAGATGTTTACTTTTATTTTTCCAACTCAGAGAACTGCTCTCA
This sequence comes from Xyrichtys novacula, assembly GCA_962446985.1. Classification (NCBI taxonomy): domain Eukaryota; kingdom Metazoa; phylum Chordata; class Actinopteri; order Labriformes; family Labridae; genus Xyrichtys; species Xyrichtys novacula. The sequence continues at coordinate 14,212,626 of OY660874.1, read as the reverse complement.
TTAGGTCTGCATGGCTCTCTGGACCTAGACTGGTGGATCTTGGTAGACTGGTGACATTAAAGCACATCTTGGTTTGAAAACAGGTTGGGCACCCCTGACCTAGTTAAACAGACAAAATTACAGAATTTGCATGGCCATTAGGTTGTGCTAAGTAAGATGTAATGTGCTATCATCATTACCCTTCAGCAAAGACACTCCAGCTGTGGTGAATGTAGTAACTTCAGATTGAGGGCTGATCCCTGGTGCTGATGCTAACTCAGGAAGTTGTGTCAAAGCAGAGGACAAATTTGTGTCAGTCCCTGAGATTCAAGTTAAGGATCAAAGAACTCAAAGTATCCAAATTTGTCATTTAATGAAACCTGCGTGAGGTAAAGATACTCACCTGAGTTTTATCAGAGTACACCACAAAGTGCAGCAGAGAAGAGACTCTTTCACATTCATGGTATTTGCCAAAATGAAGGCTGGTGTCAGATGTGGTGACTGCTGCGTAATCTCCTCTGCCCGCTGGACATGAATCCCTGAAACCTCACAGTGAAAAATAAACTGTCACCTTAACAGCAGTGAGCGAGTGATCCATCTACAGAGAGCAGGACTCACCGATGGTAGACCTTTTACCTCCACATCCCTCTGGTATCGTAAAGAGTCTCAGCGCAGCGGGCTGTCCTGAGCTCTGGGACCTTTAAAGATGTTTTCTGCCGCATTTCCGGAGCACTGAAGATCAAACAGGTTCTGATACTTTTATCTGTTGATGCCCACGGAAACTTCTGTGGTGTTAAAAATGTTAGATTCTGATGGTGGGGAGCAGAAGTGGGATGAAAGAGGAACAAAAATCTGTCATTTATAGAAGTCACATTTGTCTAAACATTTTACTTCTACCAAAATATGAATATTTGTTACGTTGATATTAAAGCCACTGTAAGGAGTTTTTAACATGGTATAAAGCAAGCACATAAGAAACCAAGGCCATCAGAAATATGACTTTTTCTAAGTTGTATTTTTTTATTCATTTATGTGAAAACAAGACAAGTGAAGAGGTATCATTTTGTCCACAGGGGGCAGCAAAATCAACACAAACTGTTCCTCACTGGAGCTTCAGCTAAGAAACTATCAAAAGTCAGTCCAGAATCACACTGAGCTTTGAAGCAGACAAATAAGATATCCAGTTTGAATGTTGTCATGGTCATTATTAAACCAACTCAGTGAGTGCTCTCACACTGTTGACACAGCAGCTCGGCCCAATTTGACATCAACTTCACTGGCAGGTAAAAGTCGCTTTAAAGAAAGGGTTAATTGATTTGGACATTTGTGTTCACACTTGTAACAGAATCAAATGATGAGAGGGAAATTTTACAGAGTTCAGAGAAAGTGTGAAGAGGCTTCAGCCAGAATTGAAAAGGACATAAATATGGAGGAGGTATTTCTCACACATCTCCCTCTCTTATTGCTCTTCTTGTTGGACTGCCTGTGTGCTGAGTGTTGCTTTCCATCCAAGATGAAGTCTCTGATACAAACACATCCAAATTTCAGAGATGGATTCTTTTAAAGGAATCCCTACAAACATTGGTATTTTAATGGTGATTCTTTTTTATAATGTTAAGGTGCTTTTGCATCAGTATTTCATTTTAATTTCTTTGTTTGGATTTAGAAAACAAAATGACTCAGCCAGCCAAAGCACACAACATCATAGGACCATGTCACATCCTTCTTGCCAATCACATGGGTGAACAAATGCTATTTGTACTGGTCAGACTTTGCATCACTCTAAGACTCAAACTTACATTTGCCAGTTGACCTACCAAAATAAATGAGTCAAGGGTTCACTCTGAGCAGTCAAGCGCTCAAATACCATGTCAACATTTGGGCAGATGAGCACGTCATTACTCAAGAAGACGGAGAGGTTTACAAACTTGTGAGTCAGCACATCAGTGAAAGGGGGCTTCACTGCTCTGCCAGACAGTGTCACACAAAGGTCAGGAGACTGAGTTATGTGTAAAGGTTTGAGACCAGCTCAGCAAAGAGGAGGATTCAGTGATGGGAACGATAAATTCCTCTGGTTCAACAAGCCAGACGAAATTCTCAGAACTGAATCCAATGTTTAAGGATTAGATAATGCTGAGCAATTTGCACCAGCTTTGAACATTTAGCGAGTTACAGTAGGGTGGAGAAACCAGACTTTTGAATGACAGTCATCTACAGACAGACTGCATTGGGTTTAGAGTGGGGATAGAAGGAGATTTTAAAAAAGAGATTGATAAAGACAAAGAGCAACAACAGTTTTGAGAGATGCTTGGTTAAAGTGACATAGCAGTGATAGCATTTGTAATGAAGAAGCTGAAGTGAATAACTGTCATTTGAATTAACCCAAATGAAACAGAAGAGACAAAATGTTCTATCATTAACATTAGCTTTGTAGCAGTGATAATAATGGTGCATGTAGAGCATACAGCTGGAAAACAGGCAGGTCCACAACAGCAGGATGTCTGCAGCAGCAATCCAGAGGAACCTACATCATGATGGAGCTCAGGGACTCCCAAAAATGATTGAGGTAAGTGACTTTAACGAGAGTTGATGATTCAAAGTTAATAAAACACAGACAGATAGAGTAGGGTGACCATATGTCCTCTTTTACCAGGACATGTCCTCTTTTTGGGGGGCTGTCCGGGTCTGGCTTTTCCGGCATTATCCTGGGAAGTTAATAAAATCCTTTAAATGTCTGTGGTTTTGTACATAAGATTTAATCATGTGTCACATGGACTTACCGAGTTAGAAGCACATAAAAGACACTCGATGAAACCCGAAAAACTCTCAAAATTAACTTTGTGCGACTCTGTGCCTCTGCCCCCGTGTAGCATTTGTTCACCCATGTGATAGGCATTTTGGTGAAGTCACCCTAAGATAGAGGGTAAAGACACTGAGAAATGTGCTCAATGTGCCACTTCCCCCGGCAGTCTAAACTTATAGCAGCATAACTAAGAGCTGGCCCAGGCCTGAACCAGCTCGAACTGTAAGCTTTATCAAAGAGGAAAGTTTGAAGCCTACTCTTAAAGGCAGAGAGGGTCTCAACCAGCGGGTGATCTCAGAGGAGAGGGGCCTGATAACAATGTTCTGGTGACAAAAAAGGTAACTACAAGCTCTTTTAGACATGATGATGCCTGACCCATGAAGAGCTTCATGGGTCAGAAGATGGATCTCAAAGTATATTCTTGTCTGTATGGGTTGCCAGTGTAGAGAAGCTAAAATAGGAGATACAGTATGTGCTCTCTTTTCCCAGTTTCAGTAAGTCTAGAGAGTCTCTGGAAATTTATTAGGGCAATCTGATAAAAGGGAAGTATACCAATCAGCCTGAGGGAACAAATGCATGGACTGGTTATTCTACATTGTCCTGAGGCAGAATATGCAGCTGACCATCGGGGAAATATAACTAGTGTGGTTATAGCTCAGACCATCTTTCCCTGAACTGAAAAACAGTTTGGTTAAATGAAGAAGATCAATGTGTAGGCCAAAGTAAAATGTCATCAACAGCAGTTCATTTTAATTTCATGGGGGGACAGACATATCACCAACACCCTACAACTAACATGAGCAGATTATATGCTTACTTAAGCATTACCCAGAATTCACCCCTCACACAGTCACACATATTTACTCCTTCAAATCACACAGTATTAAATCACCGTTCCAAACGATGCTCCTGCTGCAGGTTCTCACCAGGACTTAATGACAACGCCTTTAAATAATTTGCCCCAAATCCACCCAGGAGCCTATTTTCCCCTCAGACAGAATACACTATATAGTTTGACCCCCTCTGACAGGAAACGCAAGGTCAGCATTATCATGCACATAAACATGTTCATTTATGGTCCCCTGCTCATGGCTCATTGATTCAGAAATTGGGTGCGTTTTACACACACATACACGCACAATTTTAATGAGTTTCCCACCTCAGCCAGTGAAAGAAGCGTTGCGGAGGGGTGTTGGGGAATGAAGGCGTGTACATGGTCAATGTGAACACAGCACTGTTAAAAAGTCAATTAAAGAGAAACAAAGAAGGAAGGAAAGAGGAGGGCGGTGGGGAGGAGGAACTGTTTTCCCTCTGAGCTGTTTTCACTCGCAAGGCAGTGAGCAGCAAATGAGTGCAAAGATTATTTATAGGCAAATACGCAGCTCTCTGAAGGAAAAGACCAACAGTACAACTGTCTTTTCAGCAGATTTGACTTCAAACTCAGCTGCTGCAATTTACAGTTTCACACCAGCTCCCTGATTTACCCCAGTCCTCAAGAGGCAAACACTTCTCAAGTGTCTCAGAATCGCAGGACTTACTACTGTGGAAATAATCAGACTCAAACATAGACTGTTTTAGCTGCTGAATGTGTGCGCTTTAAATTCAATCAAGTGGTGACATGCACAGACGCTGTCAGGGTCAGAGCTTGTTGCAGAAGAAACTCGCACAGGGTAAACAAACAGACTGTCAAGTGCCTGTCCTCCTCAGTTGGTGGATTGATTTGGTATGTCAGGGGGTAAAAAATGCTCTTTGCCTCGTGTGTAATCTTGCAAACATATATCTCTATCCATGCAGCAATGATTCTCAATTATTTGCCAATAAGCTGGATTGGATGTCCATGACTCCTCCCGGAAAAAAAAAAGAAAAATCAATATTGAACTGGGCAGGAAACGTCCAGAGAGAGCAAAACAAAAGTGAAACCATCCCATCCCTGCTGCTGGTGCTCCTTCATCCTCCGCCCTGTCAGATCTCAGCGCTGACACATCCACAGAGCAGGGAGAGGAGCAGCGAACAGTCAGACGGTAATTTGTCAGCCTGTGAATGTGTGCAGAGAGGACACTTTTGTTTATCACATCACAGCGCTCTGTGCCCTGTCCTCACTGTGAGTCCCCACTTATTCTATTTGATGTTTTCATTACATGAACAGTCTGAGGCCTCTGATCCACTTTTCATTTAGCAGACCTCGAACACTCACTGTTCAGAAATCAGTCCAACTTTTATTTCTCTTGACCATGGACTTTGTTGAGGTTAACTCAGGACACAATCTGTTTAAATCCCAGTTTAAATGAAAGATTTAAACTAAAAAAAGCCTGACATCCTCACCCCTGCCAAGCTTGTTCACACAGAGACACATTAAACATTGATGAAAACCCACCTTTTGGCTTGGTTTCTTCAGTTTTCTGACAGAAAAAGAACCAGGGCTTTTATGGGGTTGTTTTGGTGGGTTTTAGCACATTTGTCACCACCTCAACTCAACCCAACCCAAAAAATGTTGGGGTGCTGGAGAAAATGTTGATCAAAACAAATTTAAATGGTTTGGTCTTTGATCAAAATAGTGCAAGCACATCATCTCAAATGTTGAATCTGAAGAATTGGATTGTTTTATAGAAAATTATGTACACTTATTTTACGTTCTCTTCAAATGTCAGGGGACTGCAAAGACCTCTTAGTAGATTGTTGAATTATGCTTTTGTTTATTTACTTCAACAGGATTTCAGCCGCCCAAAAGGTCATGGTCTCATTTTTTATTTTGTTTGTTTTAGGAAGTGCCAAATGTTGAATTGACTTTCAGCAAGGACAGCAGACAGGCCAGTTTGGCACCCAGACTCTTCCTCTACAGAGCTATGCCATTGTGATATATGCAGAGTATGGTTAAGCATTGTCTTCCTGAAATATGCAGGGCCTTACCGGAAAAAGAAATGGCAGAGAACAAAAGGATACTCACCTCTACTCTGCTGCTACTTAGTTTGAACAGTGACTGATTCTGCAAGTGCTGCAAAACCAGTGCTGACCCTTCATCCAATCCAGAGGCAGCGGGTCGAGTTGAACAGGCCAATCAGAGGCCACACCTGCATCAGCACCTAAATCAGCAGGCACACCCACTATCTGACTCAGAGAAACATCCAGACTCATCAGAGCTGCAGGAACAAGTAACAACAACAACAAAAGGTGTGTTTGAAGATGCAGCAGTGAGTGATTTTGAGCCCATGCTGTGATTTCCACTACAGAGCCTTTTTTTTAAATGCAGTACCTGAGGGGCCAAGATCATGACCATGCACCACTGGTTTCCTTTTGTCACACAGATTTATCCTGAATCTCTGAATGTCTGAAAATGAGTTTGTGCAATGTAGATAAAGAAATAGCAATCTTTTCTCATGCAGTTTCTCACAGAGTGGTGACCTTCTCATGTTTTTTGACCTGTTGAAGATTATTTTCAGTTAATTACAGATAACCTCCAGGTTTTGTGTTTTAGCATGACATAACTCTTTTGTTAGTTTTGGGATGAGTTTCTGGCATCGAATTTAAATTAGCATATATTTTTGGGTAACCATACAGTAACCATAACTTATAAATGGTATATCAAGCATTTATAAATGGTAAGCAGATAGTTCATTAATGTTTAATCACCATTTATAAATAGCATATAGACCATTAATTAACTGTGATTTTACTATTTTAAAAACCAAACCTTTACCCTAACTTTACAATAACCATCTAAGTAATGTTTATAGGTGGTTTACTGACACACATTTAAATCTAGATGTTTTACAACCAATATTTAAATCCTATAACCCTTTAACAAATAGTACATTAATAATTCATGAAAACTATTAATCATAATTTCATTGCTTGTTAATGGTAAAGTAACTATTAACTTACACTAATAAACTATTTGCCATTTATAATTGGTCTAAATGCTGTTTTTAAATGATGATTAAACATTAATAAACTATCTATTTACCATTTATGAATTATGGTTATTGTGAAGTGTTACCTATTTTTGATACAACAAGCATGTTTTTGTTTTTTTTTCTGTCAGTCTTGACACGTGATTGGCCATCTCCGAACTATTTTCAGTTGATCAGAGTTTTATAAGAGTTAGGAACTAGCAAAAAAAAAAGATCAACATTTACAAAATGATTTGGTGTCACGCCTCTATACATGTCATTCTGGTATATTGGTTCACTTTTAGTAAGGAAAAGAAAGGTAGCCACCCTGTCCTTTGCGCTTATAAATGGCTGTACATAAATTTAAGAGAATTGTGCTCTTTAGCGTTTTAACTATAAACGTATATTTTAAATCAACAGTCTCAAATAACTTTGGTACAAGTGTGTTTTTACTAACCACATCACGTATGATCAATCATAAAAAAGGGGGCTTTTTGAGAGAGTCTGACATTTTGCTTCCTTCAGCACTCCTCAGGAGAGCACCTTAGCTGACAACATTTCAATTAAAAGGAGAGACATTCGACATTTAAGTGATAAAAAACAGTTTTTCACACGTAGAAACGGTGCTTCATTATCTATTAATGAAACAGAGATAATTAATTTTCCATAATTACAAACCCAGATTTTTTTGGTTTATGATTTTAATTAATTTTATAGATTAGACATTAACCCCCACTTCAGTGGAGAAAGCCTTTAAAAAAGTTGGGAAAAAAAAGGATTAGATTTAGATTAAGTGTCAGTGCTGAAGAGGAGAATAAGCACAGTTTAATTGAAGGACTGGTAGAAACAGAGAGAGAGAGAGATACTTCAATAAGTGGAGAGCAGCTCGGCCTCTTCTACTGTGAGCTGTTCACTCTCCTCTGGGAGCGCCTGAGATGTTTGAACTCGTCCTCCTGTGAAGGGTTTGGAATAAAAGTCTGGGTGAAATGGCGTAAGGACCTGTACTTTTGCAGGCTGGATATTATGATCCAATCTTCTCCTGCACTGCTGTTATTTATAAATCATAAAATATCATCCAGAGTGATTCTGCAGTCAAAAGCATCCCAGAGGGTCAGGGTTACGCAACACAACTCACATTCCTTCTTCAGTCTTGCTAAAATATGAGTCCATGTGGCATGTAAAAAAAAAAAAAAAGAGAAGAAAATTGCCCTTTGAGTGCAAATTGCAGAGTCACAAAAGACAGTTTTCATGTTAATTGCACATTTGTTTCTCCCCTGAGAGTCCTAATTTGTACTTTCTAGCCAAAAGTTTCAAAATATTCCACTTCCCAGTTTTATTTTTATATAAAACCAAATTTTATCCAAACCACCCAGCCTCTTTTACACAACCGTTGTACTTTTCTAAAATTTTCCTTCCTGAAAACTTTTTTTTTTTTTTTTTTTTACAAAGTTGGTAAATCTTATAAAATTGCAACTTTTGCCCTCATGCTCATGTTCATGACTCAATGTGGCCCTAATCCTCTGTTGTTATCTTGTGAATATCAGGCAGGAAATGTTAGCTGTTTCAAATAAGTCAGTCAATTTTTATTTATGTAGCACCTCTCAAAAGCTGAGTTACAAATTTTTTTCAAAAGGATAATACAACTTAAAAAACAAACCAATAAAGAGAAAGGGAGTCTGCTGAACAGCAATCGCACGTCCTCTTGTGTTTTTAAGTCTAGAGTGAGGACCAGTTGGCAAACTTAGTTCAGAGAGGACCCGAGGGGCCGAGCAGTGGCATCACAGTTATACTAAGGGGTCTAAACCAGTCAGATAAGGATCTTGAACTGAATCCTGAATTTAACAGGAGGCCATAAAGTGACTTTAAAACCAGCTGATGTGGGAACAAAAAGAGATCAAAAAGAGATCTCAGTGAGAGGTCTTTCTGTAGAGTTTTGGACTAACTCTAACCAATTTATCACTTCTTCGCTCAGCCAGGAAAGACAGCACTGCGGTTGTCTAAAAAAGAGGATACAAAAGCATGTACAACCATTTCCAACTGTTGGAAGAATAACAAAGGGTGTATTTGGCAATGTGTCTAGATGATCATATCAGGACTGAATAACTGTCTTAACATGTTTGTCAAATTCTGTCTGGTGGTCAGAGATGACCCTGAGGCTTTTGGCAGAGGATTTTATATTAGTATTGAATAAAGCAGATTGTTGGAGGACGTTTGTGGTTATTTATTCTGGGGCAAAAAAAAAAAACTGTTATGTCCTAATGTGATTTAGCAGAAGAAAACTAAGGGACATCCAGTTTTCAATTGTTGCCAGACTTGTAGAGACTACTTAGATTTGAGACAGACATGTATAGCTGTGTATCATAGGCATAGGCTGCATGCTACATCTGCAACCAGCTTTGAAAGACACACAACCAAACTGGTAGATCAAAGGACTTAAGGCAAGCATATGAAGAAAATAGAATCGGCCCAAGAACTTACCCCTGAGGCACCCCACCAGTCAGTGGAGCACATGAAAAAACATTCTCATCCACATATACAAAAAAAAAAGAAAAAACTCGTGCTGCACTCATGCCGCTGCTCATGATGAATTCTGACTTCTGCTTTATCAGAGGGAAGAACGTCACAAGCTGCATCAGAAGATATGATTTGTCAGTGTGCTCTTCAGCAGGTGTCTACAGGTATAAACTCAACCAGCATTCATGTAAATCAGCCAGGATGCCACCTGTGTAGATTGAATGACATGGAAAGCTTGTCACCACATATAGCTCTTATGAGTTCCTGATCATTTCCTGACAGTTTTGGGACACCCAGGTTCTGACTTCCTCAATACTGGCTTTTGACACATGCATCCCACAGCAGGCAGTTTTCAGCATCAGGTGCATTCATGAAACTGGAAATGATTTGGTCTTGGGTGAGCTGGAGAAAGATCCGTTCAAGTGGAGGCGATGTGGAGGTTCACATATGCAGCAGAACAGGACAATGTTGGGAAACTTTCAAGTGTGCAGTGCTATTTATATAAGGTTTATGGAGATAATGTAATGTCATGTTTGAGGTGTCTACAGAATTGAAGTTTTTTTTCTAAATGGATCCTTTAGACTGTAGAAATAGTCCAAAGAAGTCGTAGAAACTTAAGAACAAACAGTGTGATAGCTTCTCTGACATTCTGCTTTTGACAAAAAACAATGCCATGAAAATCACAAAAGGCGGAAAACAGAGACAAAGAATAAAAGAGGAAATATTAGATCAATCAGAATTTTATCTAAATCCTTTTATTATTCTGTAAATTGCATTTTTTTTTTTTTTTTGTCTCTGAAGTATACCCATGTTCTGTTTGTTTGTTTTTACCCTGTGCATTACTTACATTAAAAGAAAAATCCTATTTTCCCAAAAAGGGCCTTTCATGTGAAACCATTGGAGCTTAAAATATTGCTGAAGAAGTCATGGAAATTTGTCTGGACTAGAGTTTCCCTGTGTTGTGTTTGAGGCAAAGCTGTCACAATAAACTAGTATTGTTGGTCTTTTTAAAAAAAATGAAAACTTTGATCATGAACAAACCAAAAGCATACAGTAATACCCTGAGTTCATAGTTCGGTAGGGCCTTCTTACACTGGTTGCATGTCTTTTGAGAGAGGCTACATGAAGAAGAAGTAAAAGGCCGCTAGAGTGCTAGCTTTGTCAGCTGCCTGAGAGATGGTGAGGCCTTTTGTAGAACTGACATTCAGATTTACTGAATCCTAATGAAACATTAAGCTGAAGATTTTACTAATATTTTTAAACTGTCTCTGTTATTTATGATCTACCAGAAGTAGTATACTCAAAATGAAATTATAGAGAGAGAACATTTAGGAAATAAAGCAATCTAAACACAAGACGGGAAAAAATATGAATCCAGTGTTACTGCTGCTGTAGTCAGGTTTAGGACATTCATCATGTATTTGGAATGATGGCACATCTTGTGTTTCAGGCTGTGTGAACTTTTGAAGGAGTTTTATGAACAAGTCAATGTTTAATGGGACAGGTATCATGTTTACACATAGTTTTGGACAGAAGTGTCAGGCTTTCCAGAGAGGTGGCTTCATGAGAACAGAGAAAAATGTACTTAAGCTTGTTTGTTCAGTGTTTCAATTACCCTTAGACCTTTTATCTTAGGGAGTGTCAGCACACATCCCACACAGCATGTGTTCAGACAGCAGATTTCACTGAGTAGTTTGGTGTAAGAATCAGAGTTAAGCCAAATATACAGACAACAAATATGTTTGTTTCTGAACTGCAGTTTGTAGAAGTCAAGTCAGCTGTGTCTCTGATTTGCCAATCTCGTATATCTATGAAACAAAAAAATCAGTGGGTGCAAGCGGGCATCCTGAGCTATTCAATATATGAGCCAGGTTATAAACATGCTTACTTTCACTCTAAAAATGAGCTTTTTTGGCAGATTATGCCTCATTTTTAGTGCTTTTGCAGCCAGCTACAAGCAAACACTCAGTGAACTGCAGTTTTTAGTGCTTTGGCATCATCTTCACTTTACAAGACCAGAAGTTTCCACTTGGCAAAGAGTTTTCTCACATTATCACCTGGATTTGTGTTCCTCGTTTATTAGTGTTTGCTCACAGGTCTAATAGTAATACGACCTAGTTTTTTCACTTCTTAGGTCACAAGCACATTTCCTTCTGAAGTCAGTCATGTTAAATTGTTTTGCCAAGAACACATTCTATGTCATTCACCATGTCCTACACCTGTCTCCATTTCCTTGATATCTCACACTGACCGGGCAGCTATTAGCTGAAAAGTCATCCCTAAAGTTTCCTTCTCACCTCTCCTCATCATCATCATTCAGCTACTCTGGGTGTCTGTGATGGGTTGATAAATACATCACATCTGTCCTCCTCAAGATCCGCTCCGAGAGTGCAGTTTTGTGTGTGTGTATGTGTGTTATGCATTGATTGGGAGTGTGTGTGAGTGTGTGTGTGACAGAAGCAGGAACACCTGGCCTCCCCAGCAGGAGGCCGTGTATCCAATAATGAGAGAAAGTGTCAGGGACACACAAGGAGGCACACAGAGACGACCACAGCTCCCTCCTCAAGCTGCTTCTTCACACACATACACACACACACACACACACTTGTCCCTGTTCTCCTGCTGAAAGCCACATGGGGAAGCATGAGGGGGGTGGATAATCACATTTTCTGTCAAACTGAACAGGTGATGGCAGCTCCGAGGAGAGGGAGGAAAAAAAGTACAGCCATGCAAATGTGCCTGTTTGTTTCTTTTTCTGCAAGCGTCAGCTGTCTTAGCAGCCGAGGTTCGACTGGAGAAAGAGCTCCGTCCACCCTGGAAGCTAACCATGAATCAAATCCTGGTCGAATGATTGACAGCTCATTACCCTCTCTTCAACACAGACAACAACCTTGGAAATAAAGAGGAAACAGATTGAATTTTGAGCTGAAAATGAGGTCTAAAGATTACATATAATGTATAAAAGACAAAGGGCTTGTCCTGGTTCCTAAAATCTGGAGGTGATGGTTACGTAAACATAAAAATGGGATGTTTAAAAAAATAATAATAATCTGAACCAGCATATTCATGTCCAAATAAACACACTCAAAGAATGGCTTTATCCCGGTGTTGTGGTCTTATCTTTTGTTGTAATTTGGTATCTTATATTCTCTAGTATGGTAGTGTATTGCATCACATTGAATTATTTTGTATTGTATCATCTCATACAGCATCATATCATCTCATATCCTGTCATATCCTGTATGTTTTTAATGTTACAATGCTGGATACCCTTATCAAACTTCAGTAAAGTTTAATTTAAGTTAGTTTAATTCACAGTCTTATTTTTGTTTGAATAAAAGTGATCTTTAATTTTTTAACTCAGCGTTGCAGCTATTTCATACTTTATATATTCCTTAAAGATCTATACTTACTGTATATATTTATCACAGTGAGAGCTATTACTCATCTGTTGTTTCAGACAATCTCTGAATCCAGTCAGACAGTAGGGAGCTGAAAAATATGTGCATACTTTCGCTTCCCTGCTAATTAAGCCGACTTTTATGTTCTGTGACTTTAATTTTCTTAAGATAAGAGATAAGATTAATGAGCAGCCTCCCGACAGGCTCTATGTTTTCTGTTAATAAGACTATAAAAAGTTATTCTGCTCACTTTTTTTTTTTAACCTTCAGACAGTAACTTCACTTTATTAAAGGGCAAACTTAAAAGGGATAAATCTTTATGATTTATCATTCAGTCTCACTTGAGTAATTACTTTGACAGCTTTTGTGACCTTAGAGAGTATATATCTGAACTTGCAGCACGGTTCTTTCCCAGAGAGGCGGACACAGTTTACTCCTGCACAGGGTCAGCATGACCACTGTTTGGGTTAACTTTCCTCAGATATTGGATGTTTTTGTGCTACCAACAGATTCTCAAGGATGCGGCAGACCGTCAGAGCTCATACTTTTGGAGGAGATATTTTTTCAATAAAAACTAGAATGAAGGTTTGTTTTGTAGCAGGCAGCAAGAGATATACTGCATGCATTCAGGGGTGCAAGTTATGACAAACATGAGCCCTTGAATACCAACAAAACACACACACACACACACACACACACACACACACCTCTATCCAAGAGTATCAGAAGAGTCCTGGAACGCCCTGTTCCCTGGAGAAGGACCAGCACCCGCCCCTCCGCCCACCTTATCTCCATGTTCCCACTAACAGCGGAAAGGAAGGTCTTCATACAACTCTTATCACTCGCCCAAAAGGGAGAGATGAGGTGGGAGGAAGAGGAGGGGGAAGGTAAGAGGTGAGAGTCTCCTGCAGTGCAAGGCCAAACTCCCACTTTCCCATGACCACGTCTGATCACTGGTCTCACTGGGGCGCAAAATACAGAGCTAGAGATCTCACCTCATCCACAGCGAGGCAGAGAGAGACCAAATGGGAGAAATGTCAGATAGTGGAAACAGCTTGAAGACCCTCTCATCTCCCCCTGCCCTGCCTGTTCTCTGCCCAGCATGTGGGGAGAGACAGAGAGAGCTGAGCCAGAGCTCCACATTTCCATTTCCATTTCCATCAGCAGCTCTAAAGTGTTCCTGCGACTGTACTGATGCTGCTGCACCTACTCCTCCACATTTATAGATATATTTAACAGAACCATGTTTTTGTATGATTACACGTGTGCACTAAGAGGAAGCAGGCTGAAAGATACACGTTCAGACGGAGAGCAGAGAGGAACAGAATCCTTCAGGAGAGTAAGACACTCATCCAAATATAAAAACGCAAACATATTCTTAACTTGACATAACTCTTACCTTTGTCCCACTTTCTATTCAGTTATAATAAAAAAAACAACTTTCTGCCTTTGAAAGTTTGAAACATGCAGAAAGAGTGGGAGAACCTGCATCCATAAATGACAGTGCGTTTTCTTCTCTGTGATTTAAGTTTTGAATAACATTTACTGTGACAGAATGAAACATTTCAACCCTTTAATGCTCGCACCATTAAAGCTCTGTGAGGGGATTTCAGTTTGGCTGAATCAGATTCAGAGCTGAACATCCATCTGCTGCTACAATCTGAGGATGCAGTAAGCCCGATGGTTTCTGCACAGGCCCCATGTATGTATACAGTCCCCAATGCACTGGTTGTAAGGACATGCACCTAACCCCAACAAGATTAGGAGTATGTCATTCCTCCTCTATCTCCCCATATGTTCTCTTTCACGCAAGGTATTGTTTCAATAAAGGCAAAAATCCCCAAATATTCTTTAAACAAGGGTTTGACATGCATATTTGTTTTGTTCTTCTATCAGTTTTAATATTTCATACCAGTATCAGTGCTGACTGTAAGTTTAATATACCTTGACGTTTGTATTTGAATATTTTAAATTCAAGGAAAATCATCTTTGACAACAAGTTGGCCTTCTTGAGTTTGAGAAATATCTGCTGCAGTTTTAACATCTGGCCAGTAGGAGGCAGTGTATGAGATGACCTAATCACAATAGGTGATTACAATTACGCCTTTAAAACTTTATCTTCACTGATAAAGGCTTTTGAACAGCTGTCGACGATATTGACCACTATGATTCAAAGGCTAACTATGATCTGACTTGGTTATTTCTGTTTGTGAACTCGCACAGAGACACTGTTAAGTAAAAATACAGTTTATTAAAAGAGAGAATGACGTCTGAAAAAGTTGAAAATCATCAAGTCTATTGAGAGGGCCCCGGTTTAACCGTTAATTAAAGTCTCTCTGGCCTGTAATAAATTAGAGGACGAGGATCAGCATATTGCTTGAATTACTTTGCCAGGGTCAAAGAGTAAAATCAAATGAAAAAGACTGAATGAGGAGGTGCTTCATTCTCCTAGGAGCCCCTTTATAGTGTCAATGACTTTGTGCTAATTTGATTTAAAACAAGTGTGTTCAGCAGCAGCTGCAGTCAAAGGCCCGCAGAGGCCGCACAGAGAGTGGGGCAAAGACTGTTTTATACCACATCACTTGATATTTAATTGCCGTAACAGTTCACTGTGATCAAACCAAGCAGTGCCATTCAGCAGCACGCCACATTAAAGCAGAAGTGATGCATGGTGAGTCTGTGAATGTGCATGTGTGTGTGTGTGTGTGTCAGTCAACTCAGACAATAGTGTGCCTTCACTCCCTGTCAGCTCCCCGCCAGGCACGCTAATGTCTGCTTTACTCACTGCATGGCTGCTAACAATCCTTCATACATCAGCAGAGGAGCTGCACGCGAGCTGAGAGAGGATGCCATCATTCATTTACGAAGCCAAAGTGGAAGTTAGAGGAGCAGAACTCTGGTAATGCCGGTCTTTTCATTAAAAAGTGGGGGGCTGGTCTTTCATTCAGGAAAAAAAAAAAGAAACAGGAACTATGAGTCTGTGGAGCTTCTTTCATCCAATTACAAACTTTAACAGATTACAAATATATATATATATATATATATAAATGCAGATTTGGGGCTCTATTTGACTGCTCTAAAAGGATTTAGGGCGAGTTGCTGGATAAGTGTGGCACAATCAGAACACAAAGTGAGTTTCAGGACGCCAGGGCCACAAAAGAATGCACATAGAAAGTCATGCACAGAACTCAGTGTTAAATGGTTAACGCGACACTCTTTGTTTTCATGTATGAGATATTCCAGCAGTTTGCCAGTGTTCAGGTCTTTCTCTCTTTGTTTCCAGAGTTGCAGGGACAGTCACTCTCAGCACTTGTGCTTCAAAACTGTTAATTTATGTGGAACAATTAACATGTGTTTGTACCAATATTCCAGACGGGGACCACCTGCTTCCCCGCAGCACATTCACACTTCTCAACCACCTGCTGCTTGGCCAGTATTTAAAAGCTGCATTTCCAACAAGAGGTTTGGTTCAGTTTGGTGTGATACAATATAATGCAAATATTTTTGTTTCCACTGTCAAAATTAAAAACAGAACCAATACTGTACGAAGCTTACCTATCTTTTTTTGTGTGTGTGTTTGTTATTTTTAAACCAGTAAACTAATGTACTGTAATGAATGTGACTCTGTTTTATGTATGTTTTTCATAATATCAACTCAGGAAACACTTTTGGGTGGTGTCAGGGGTTGACCTTAACAGCAAAGATCTAGTTTTAAAATGGGTTCTTAATTTACACATAAGACTAAGCGGTGAGAGAAGCAGAGAGATGGATGCACAGGGTGGAGGAGATTTCACCAGGAGACATATTTCCTGTAACCTGATGTCGTTTGATAATCTTCTGCATCCAGAGAGATTCATGGGAACTTTTTTTAGCTGAAAATTTACCTAAGGTTTATAGAAAGAGCTGTGAAAGTTACTTTTAACTGAATAACCGTACTGGACACAACGTCAGAATGAAAGTAGTGTGTTGATAAGGAGAGAAAGGAAGCCACTGAGAATACACTCAGACATTATTGATATCGACGTTTTATATTTACTTACCTGTTTTCTGTTTTCAACCCCTCTTTTTTTATTACATTTCTTACCTATTTTATGCTTTTATTTCGGTTCCCATGGTCTCATTTTGTGTTGCAGGGTCTTGTATTGTCTGGTTTCCTTATGACAAATAAAATCGGCCTTCAGTTCGGAGGCCTTGTTTTTAACTGAGCTTTTGTTTTTATTTGTTTTTATTTCCATGTGCTGATGCTCTGTGCTGTTTGGCTATTTGTCAAAGCGCTTTGGAAACTTGTGTTTTTAAAAGTGCTTAAAAAAGGTATTATTAGTATCATCATTATTTTTTATGTTTTTACTGCTGGGGCCACAGAGAAAATACAGACTTTTATGTCAATTTTGGCCGAAATCTGCGAGCAACATGAGAAAAAAAAAATTTATGATATGCACCAGTCATCTAAACCGTCTGATCTGTTAACTTGCACACCAAAAAAAAAAAATCAAGCAATCCCAGGGTTATCACATAGCCACCGTCCTCCCTGCTGGAAACATCAGAAGACAGTTGGCTGTGAAAATGCAAGCAAGACTAGAGTCTACCCTACCAAAGCAAAGCAAATGATGCAGAACTTAACTGGACCACTTAGTGGAGAAACTCACCACAGGGCTCTGAGAAATGATCACTGCTGCAAGGCTCACCCCTAAAGTCTCCTCACTTTTGGCAAGTATGAGCCACGAGCATCTGAAGTCTGAAATCAGTCTGTACTCTGCTATGGAAACACAGTGAGTACCCACTGAGGACCCTCATGCCTGGGAAAAGTCTCAGCAGAGGAAATGCTGCTTTTGAGCTGCAGTTAATTGCTAAAGTTGTTTGACTCCCAGCCAATACCTCTCTGCACAGAGACTTTTACAGCAAGTGATCAAGGAGGATTTTTGTCTGTAATTCTTCTTTCCCACATACAACCTGGGAGTATTATAGCCTCTGGGTTCATCTTTGAGGGAGGCAATTCAAACCAAGACTGATACACACAAAAGTCTCACTGGAGTGTGATTCAAGTGACTCAGATAGATGATGGAAGATGGTATGATGGCACTAACTGAAAGAAATGTTGTGAAATTGACTTGCATTGCACTATGAACCCTGTGTCTCATCTGAAAGAGAAGAAAAATACCCCATCAACATGGGTCGAGCGTCAAATATCCCTTTGACACTGGACGAGGTTCAAGTTAGCAAACACTTCTAGATGAATGAATTTGGTCATGGTTGGTTGTATGTCATAAATAAAAACTGCATTGAGAATGAAAACTTGATCCTGTGAAAGTGTCACTGCACTGTTAAAAGCTTTTTTGTAGTTGTATGAGAGGAGTTTGACAGTCAGTAGCTTGGTCAGAAAAGAATCAAGGTGGCAAAGAGAGCTTCAAGAAGAAGAAATCCTCCGTTTTATAGTCATGGGTATGAAAGAAAAGCTAAAAGATGCATATGAACAAATGGATTGTTTTGGAAACAGCAAATAACATGATTATGATAAGGGCAGAACATGTTAAATGTGTGTGCTTTTTACAGAAGATATCAGTTGCCAGAAGGAAATATGGAATAGTGTTTCCGGTAACACTTTACTCGACGCCTATCTCTATAATGCATTATATATCTATATGTCTAATGCGTTATAATCACGTTATAGCACTGTATAACTATAGTTATAAACACTCATAAAGGATAATAATGCTTTATAACAATAATCATAACATATTATAAAGTATTTTATCGGTCAGGTATCATAATGTGTTGTAACTGTTAACAACTTACTGACAATGCTCACATAGATAACGCATTATATATATATATATATATTTATGATATATGATATGATGATGATGACATGATGATGTAATTTGCTTATAAACTTGTATAGCTATCATTATAAACACTAATTAATTAACATCAGGCTTTATAACAATAAGCAAAACACATTATAATACCTGACCTTATAAGTCATGATACAATGCCTTATACTGTGTTATAATTATTGCTTTAAAGCATTATGATAATATGCAACTCTGCACTTGTGCCAAGCTTACCACCAGTGGTATTATTATTATTATTATTATTATTATTATTATTATTATTATTATTATTATTATTATTATTATTATCATTATTATTATTATTATTATTATGATTGCTGTTTTTTGTTGTTGTTATCATTATTATTATTATTATTATTATTATTATTATTATTATTATTATTATTATCTAATGATCAAAATACACTCCTACATAAATGTAAAGAGTAGTGATGTTATATAAATTGATTCTGTACTGAGTGTATTTTTTCACACAGGCTCCTGTTCCACTGACAAACACCTCTCCTACAGTCTTTAAGGGGAACTTCAGTATTTTTTGACCTGGGCTTTATTTTCCATGTTCTGTGCGTGCTTGACTGATGGGGGGAGCATTTTCTGAAACTGGTCCAGTATTGAGGGATAACGGAGCAGCCGGCAGCCACCAAACAAATTAAAACAAAGTTTGACCGGGCAGTAGTGCATTGTCCACCTCAAGTGCTTTATTTCACCACTGACAGGCTTAGATTGTTATTACAAGAACAGAACAACAAAGGATTTTCCTAATCTTCCACTTATGTGGGTCTGTGAACGACCAAATCTTGTTGGTGGACAAGTGTCATTCTGACATCTTGTGAGATCTCACTTGTTGCTGAAGGACAATGGAGGACATGTGAGCAAGTGATTCTGGAAGAGTCAGAGAGTACGTTTTTTTTTAGAAATATTAGAAACATGGGTGAATGTTTGCTTGTATTTATTTGAGCAAAATGTACTGATGAAGAGCTCCCACAAGCAGATGACAAACAAGGAGAGAGAGAGATGAAAGAGGGTCAACAGGCAGAGGAGGGCAAACTAGCTGCAGGGCCAAAAAGCTTGAGACTGGTGGTGTTCTTGTGAGTGCTGTGATCCTATGCCCACAGAGGAAGAATGTGTGTGTTGTGATGAGTTGGACCTGTTGATGCCTACAATCGGTGGTCTCACTTGGACACACAATGCTGTGTGACCACATCAGAGGATTTTTTATAACAGTCTGAGTCTGTCAGGGTGAAATAAAGTACTTGCAGTGGACGCAGTTTGATGATGCACAATACTGGACCTATTTCAAAGATTGATCTCCCCAAAAGTTTACCTGTCTTCAAAGCAGTGTTCACTGGTTTTAGCCTCAGAGAAACTAAAGTCAATACATCATAATAAGAGATTCAACATTTGTTGTAGGACACATGGCTACTGAGTTTGGTGGATACTGACAGTCTTTTTTTGTCACTGTAGCTGCACAAGAACGGCCCAATGATAAGGTTAAATAATCAAAATAAAAAACTTGAAATAATAGGCAATTATTCCTCCACAAAACAACCAAGTTAAGCTCTAAAGCAGATGTGTTTTCTGTCAAAACCTCCATTGTTATACCAAAATGTTTTTTTGTTTTGAGCTCATTTTCTGTGCCACAAAAAGCTGCCACCACATTAGATCTGATAAGAAATGAAGATAATTTACCCTTCATGCAACACAATAAAGCATTTCTTCCAACAAAAGCGTTTGTCAGGAGCGGAGAGACAAACCTGTTTAAGGGGGTGGGGTTGGCTGGGCCCTCACACATCAGCATCGCTAAGCAGCGGGGATGACAGAGAGATACAGAGGGAGGGAGCATACACGGTCAACCCCACTGGGAGTGACCAGGGGATTCGGAGCCTTTTGAAGTGGTAATTTGCCTGAACCCGAGGGACGGGTGCCAAATTGAAATGTCTTCTGACGACGGCAGACAGCCACCGTAGTCGCCTGATTGAGGCATCTTCAGGGACAGAGAAGCAAAGGAGAGCAGAGGAAGAAGAGAAGACACTGGGAAACTGTGCTGTCTGTTTTATTTGATCTCACTGCGGCTGCTAAAAGAGCAACAACAAGCTGAAGTCTCCTCTGTAGAGGCAGCGCAGCCTGATCTCACTGCAGCTCTCGAAGCTGTGATTGAAATGAAGCATCCTTGAATAACATTAACTTACACATCTTTGTCTCCTTTGCCCACAACTGCGCCAGAGGTCATGACCTCCTTGACCTTGACAAAAGTCTGATGATGAATTAATATGGCACAGTGGCATGTTGTATAGCAGAAGTGTTTGTATCCTGGTGGTAACGCGCTTTATTGTAAACAAAAAGGTTTAGAGGTCTAAAGGTGAGAGGAGTCGTAATGGTACACTGACACATGGTGGAAAGACATGAGTGCATCGGTCGAGCAACTATTTAATGATGTAATTATATAAATAAAATCTGGATGTAGAGGTTACTGAATGTTATCATGACTTTAAAAACTGACCTTTTTAGATCGGATGTTCAACGCTTTTTATTCTTCTTACGTTAGACGCATGTTAGCTTATCGTGCACCACAGATGTACACTGTTGCATGTGCAGTGCAAATGTGACGTAGCTCAGCTGTGCCTACTAGTATTATTTTGAAAAGTGCTCTTTTATTTTGTAATTCTTTTCCTTGTCACATGGGTAAGGTCACAGGTCAGATCTGCCATCTTGGATATTGGTATGAACGGAAATGTGCTCCAGTGCAGCATTCCTCTTTTAATCGGTTTATCCACCGCTGTTGAGCTCTGGAGAAGCTTTGTTTGTGAGTTTGTTTGTGAGTTTGTTACAAATGAGTTTGTACAGTTCATACTTTGTGCATATTTGCTTATGTCCTACATTATCTACATTATATTATATAATAGCGAATGATAAAAATGCTATTTCATTATATGTAGCATGTAGCTCTTTGTTTTAAGCTTACAGTGCAATTTACCCTTTCTCTGTATCTTTATATCAGTTTCACAACAAAGTGTGTTGGGCTTTGTAAAGCAACTGGCTAGACAAACAGTAAAGCATCATCTTACTTCTAAGCCAGAGTCATCTTTTACCCTGACAATGCCACACCAAAGGTTTAGCTATCTGTTACTCAATGCAGTCACGCACGTGCAGTGGATAGAATAGCAAATGTGTACTGGAAAAGTTCATAGGATGTGCAAAACAAATACGGTTGAGGCCAAAGCAATAACTTTTGAATTTCAAATCAACAAGTCAAACGCTATTACCAGTCCCAGGTGGGGGTAGAAAATTCAAGCACGGCTGAGCTAGAAGATGAAGCTCAGGCTCTTAAAGAGCTGTTTGTGCAACCAATGCAAACTAATGACCAATGTAAAATAGTTGATATCTCAACCATGTAAAAAAAGAATCAGCAAAAATTAATTATGTGTTATTCAAATGTCTTAAAATTTCAGCGGTTTTAAAATTCAGCTGTCATCAGCATCCGACTTCAAAGCTGAAGAAACTGCTGGAGTTCACTTCTTCAAGGGCATCCATTTTTAACTGCTCATTTCTTCTTATTAATTCATATCATAACCACCGTTCTTACCCAGTACTGTCCTGAAGTGTTAACTTTTTAATGGGGAAAAGGTGGGGTCAGGCTGTTTATGCATGCTGGCCATGTACAGAGACTAGTCCTTCTTGCAGCAATCACTGGTTCAACTCCCGGTCAGGAACTTATAATGCCTTTTTTTCCCCAAACTCTGTTTCCTGCTTTTTCTGTCTCTCTTTGACTTGTCTATCTAAAACATGCACAAATATGTAACTTAAAAAAAAGCATATCCTCTTGGTGAGGGAGTGGAGAAGTGTCCAAGCCTGAAAGTGAGAAGTAGTTGCATGCCATAATGTACTAATGTGCAATTGCTTTTGGTCTTTGCAGAAAGTCTAGAGTTACTTCAAATCATGTCATGTCAAATTTTGTCACCTCTGAATATATTACATTGAGTATGAATATAAGTAAGATGACAGCCAATAACCAATGTAGTTGTTTGTAACAAAAGATCATCTACGATTCGACAAATAGCCAAATGACAAATTAAACTTATATTTGTGATTAGTCCATTCATTCCAGAGAGACTAGAGCAGTAACGTGAGTCTTCTCTATCCCATTTTTCCTATTTAGTGGGTTTTATCCTTTACTGAGTATTTTATAATTCTTACCTGAAAATGTCTAACCTTCAACAGTAATATTTTTGAAAGAACAGCATATTGTGTGCTACTGAGGGAAATGAAACATGTAGAAACATACTGTATTTTCCCTGCAATCACACACCCACAGCCCCTGCTGCTGCTGCTCTCTCTTTGTCAGTAACTCAGTGTCAGATACAGAGATCGCCTGAAGTCACAGACTCAAAAGAGGGAGGATAGCAGGCAGTGTGGTCCACAGTGACGGATAATATGAGCGCATGAATTAGAGTCACGAGAACGCTGGAGGTCAAACACTGCCTGGTTTCCATTTCAGCCAACTACAAATAGATTCCTACGCATCACAGGGCGCAGAAAAGGACAATTTACAAACATACAAGCAGAAAATTAAGCCTGAGAAATTCATTTAAATGTAAAATGAGGCTGTGCACTCAAAATGTTCATGCCACAATAAAGTGCTGAGGCAATATCGGGCTGGTTTTGGTTTGCATCTGATTAATGTTAAGCTAAACTGTGAGGCAGAGGCTGTAACTCAGGGGTTCATGGATCCATCTGACCTGATTTGTAATCATTGTTTTATTCAGCTGCTGTTCCCTAAGCTCTACCCTCTTCCTCCCAGCTCATCCTCCGCTCTTCTCACTCAAACACACCTTTCCAAAACAGATGAAAAGAGCCATAACCACTGAGAGCCCAGCAGAACTTTTAGCCTCTGCGTGCTTGAACTCTTGAGTCTCCTACTGGGAGCCAGGTGGCAGCATGGAGGCCCAACTCCCCAGAGGACCTGGTTGAGGTGCTTGTCTCACCTCCCTGTGGCCTTATTCTGTCAGTCCCCCTGCCTGGTGCAGATTGGCCCCTACATGAGGGGCCCAGGGAGCCCCCCGCCCCTTCTGTCTCCATCTGTTAAACTGCATCTCCAGCATCCTGCTCAGAAGCACAACTCAGCGAGGGAAAAGACAGGGAGGGGAAGCTGATATTCACTAAAGGAAGAGGGAGACATGGGGATCCAGACTCTCAGCCTCCCAGAGGTGTGTAACAAAGCAGTTTTTTTTCCAGCCTGAAGAGTCTCTTATAATAACAGCAGCCGCTTGCATCAGCTAAGCTCCTGAAAGCTCTCTTTGTGTCTAAATGACCTTGGCCCAGAGTGGTACACACAGGAGATAACACCAGTTATTCTCCATTATTCAGTAGGACACATTGTAGAGAACTCAATACTTTGTTTTCCTATATGTTTAGAAAATTCAATAGATTATTATATCATTTTTTTAAAATGTGGTGCTGCTGTAACTTTCCAAAGAAGTATACAGACACTCCTCAGCTCATTGTCAAAACGAATGAATAAATGTCATTGTCAGCCTTTTTTTGGTTAGTGTTAATTTTGGTACAGAAATTCGTCTCACCTGGATACCAAGACTACACTCTAAGTATAAATAAAAAATAACAGACATTTGCTTTACACCTGAAAAAACTTCAAACTCAGGGCTGCAATCTTGCTGACTGATGAATAGGAAGTGTAAAAGCTGTTCTTCATACTAACTTACTGATAATGTAAGGAAGTTTTTTTATTCACTCATATTTTCAGATATGTAGTGTAGTTCTGCACTGTTCTCCTATCATCGGCTGCTGATGTTTCTTAACCTTTCACTGTCTTAGGATGTTTTCACATCTGCGTCTTACCTCACTTTCACCATCTCTATCCATCTGTTATTGCCCCTTTCTCTTCCTCCATATCTCTGTCTCTTTGCTTTCTTTGCTTTCTGTCGAAAAACACCAAATGAGAGCGTATTTTTTCATCATTACAAATCACCTATCATTAAAAAGTCACTACAGACTCTATCTCGCCTTTTCCTGTATGTCTTATCTCCTGTCTTCCTGCTGTAATTTTTTTTGGTCTATAATTTATGAATAAGAAGTAAGCAGGTGAAAGGAGGAGTGACCATAGCAAAGAGTGTGATTATGACCCGCTTCCTTTTATAACAAGCTGACAATCTCACCATAGGTCTACATGAAACATCATGTTTGGGCCTCATGCCTTTAAATCAAGCTGTTTCTGTCTATCTTACCAATGACTCTATGACAACCAAATAACTGAATGAAATTGACACTGCATGTCCAAATTAAAGCAAAAATGCCCTATTCAAATGAGTTTGAGCAACACTGACAGGACAGGTCCAAATATAATTGTTTTGTTTTATATAATTCAAGGCCAAATTTTCTTCACAAGTTCCCGTAATACAAAAAAAAAAAAATCAAAACCCAGCTATTGTTTTTTTTTTAAATTTATTTATTTATTGTTATTTTTTATTAGGCTTAATATAAGTCTACATAAATATCTCATCTCACGACGGTATCACGAGCCAAAAATAAGACCTGAATTGCGTACAATGGGGGTAAAAGCAGTTGATGGAATTAAACAAACTTTGTTGTTTCATGACTAATTTCCTCAAACTTGACAAGTAATTTTTTCTTATTCCATTTAAAGACTCTTTTTAACCCATTAGAGGCAATCCAAGTCTTTTTTTTGGCTTGTGGCATCTTGAAATAAAAGGGTTTGACTGGTCCTTTTGGGTAAATATGGATTAATACAATATGTACGATAAATAGGAAGAAGAAGTTTTATAGCATTTTTTTACAGTAAACTAACCAAGAAAATTTTGCCTGTGTATTGTTATTTGAAGTCATTTTAAACCATTACAATCAATTAGGTCCATATTTATGCTTCATAATCACAAGCCTCAAGGTGGATGATTTACCATCTAGAAAGTATAACCCTGTCAAAAGACACAACAAACATTTGAGTACATTTCAAATCAAACACTTTTAACATTAACTTGAGATCATTGTTTTATTTCAATTAGAGTAAAATATTAAATTTTCTCAACTTTTACTCTTGTTGAACATCTAAGTCCACTTTTCACTCCTGTCTGTAACCACCTATATGCCTTTAAGCGGCCTTGGAAGACTGGCAATCACAGTTAAAGCTATATCTAGAAACTAGCATCAAAGACAGGGTCGTCTGAAGTCAGGGTGTCTTACTAACAAGCAGACCAGTCTCGGCTGTTGAGGTCCATTTGCCCCATCACTTGGTTATATATCTTGGGAGGTTCATGTCAGATTAAAGAAGCTAGGTTTCCATGGTAACAACAAGTGACCACAGCTCAACAGCATCTGACATTGATTAGAAAGATAAATTCATATCTCCTTGCGGTTCAGTTTTGTGGTGCTGCATAAACAGAAAGTAAAGAACAGAGGAGAGTGTTTTTGAAGAGCTCAGTGCTGATGGAAATAAACAGCAGTAAGGACATCATCAGTCGCTCTCATATTTCCAAAGTCTCCTCAGCATGAGTTACCAGAAGCACTGGGCCCTGCCACATTATGAAGCTTAGAGCTTCACAGCTCAGCTCAGCTCTTCTCTGTACTGAGTTTTTATGCTGCTGGAAGGTTTCTGAATTATTAAAGTCTTTGCTGAATTTCCCCCAGTAAATACTCGAAAATGATGAATTCCTCCAGAAGGGAGGGAACATTTTCTGCTGGAATGATCTAATGAGGTTGCTCGGTCAGCCATGTTTCTTAGTTTAAAAAGGACCAAAATTACCCAGAATTCATAGCACATTAGTCATACTTGATACAGTCAACAAGTGGTTAGCCTTGAGGTTAATAGACATGACTGTCTGAATCCTGAATCCTGACTGACGTCCAATAAAACTGATGGAGATGAAAATTCTATTCTGCTCAGAGAACACACACCAAAGATCCAACTAATTATACTCAGCTTTGATACAAGCAAATTAACATAATTGTAGTCTGTTCTTGACAATA
Organism: Xyrichtys novacula; assembly: GCA_962446985.1. Lineage (NCBI taxonomy): Eukaryota > Metazoa > Chordata > Actinopteri > Labriformes > Labridae > Xyrichtys > Xyrichtys novacula. Next base: position 14,186,195 of record OY660874.1, on the reverse strand, counting down.
GTAGTATGGTTAATATTCCATAATAAAACATACTTTTATAGATCGTTATGTTCACTGCTTAAAACATATTTCATATTTGGTGTTACCAAACTTTCTTCCAAGTTGATTTTGGCGCCCCCTGTGGACAAAGTGGCAGCCTTTGTATTGTGGCTGATTTTGTCTCATCATCTTCTGATGATTTCTCTACTAACAACTCCCATGAAGGTGTCCTCATCTTCTTAATGTTCTCTTTAGCATTTGTGTTAATTTTTCCAAAATTATGGGATTGATTGAAGGTTTTTTTCGTTGGTTTGATTATTTACAGATATTTACAGATCTACACCTCTGTTGAAAGATAAAAGATAGCAGGTAAAGCAAGACACTGGGAAGAGAGAGATAGGGTTGACATGTGGTAAACAGTCCCATGTTAGAATAGACCTGAGCCATCTGCCACAGAGACTATACCTTGTGCTTCAACATGAGGCATGTGATTTAACCAGGACACCAAAGCTGTGAGTTTTGAGAGAATCTACTTTGGGATTTCTCAAACATGGTTTGCTCTAACTGTCACACATGCACAAAACTCCTAGAAAACTTCCTGAAATGCTCAGGGTGAGAAAAACTTTTCCTGCCAACACCATCTCAAAATTTCCAGTAGGCACCAGCATGAACCAGTGTGAGAATACAGCAGATAAATCTCAGAAACCAGTGCAATCTTTGTGAAACTGCATCATAGTTTTTGGGCTCACTAGTATGTTCTTTTCCACTAATTTCTTTATACTGTGACTATGTTCATTAATGCATAACACTGACACAAATGCAAAATACTGTCAGCTGACATGTCCTAAATCCACCTAATTTTAAGGGAAAATCAGCAAAGACTGTTCAAACCCTCATTTCAGAGAGCTCTGATGACTGGTCAGGCCCACAGAAAACAAAACAGTCTGTACTTTGTGTCCACATTTATAGATCAGACATGCAGGAAGGAAATCTATTTAACAAGGTGGGTATTATTTACAATCTTATTATCCATTTATATTGTAGTCATTTAAAACGGCTATTTATGGATTGTGTTTGAGCGTTTAACAGATCTTGAGCCAGTCCTCCTCTGTAATCTCATTCTTTATGTCTTCATCCCACACAGGCTTCTTGTTGTCTGCGAAGAAATACAAGCTATCTGACATTTTTTCCACCAAAACCAGAGACGTGTTCTCTCATAGAGGGATGGATTCCTGCTATCTTTATCAAAATGAGACTATGACACTTTTTTTCTGCCAGTAAGGACTGACTTCCTCAGATCCTGCTTACCAAGTACTACATTTTGTGTACAAACTAAGAAAGTGCACGTTTTGTTTGTGTGCATTTTGCTGGTGATCAATTAAGAACTACATGAATGACATCAGGTGATATTTACATCAGGCATTTGCATGTTTAACTGGTTACGACAGACAGCAGATTAACAGAAGGTGCTAAATCAAACCAAAGAAAAATGTCCAATGATAAATCCTCAGCAATTTAAACTGGCCATCCTCACCTCACTTTTCAAATCATTCAAAGTCAACAGGCACCCCTCTCCTCAAGATGCAAGCAAGGTCAACTGGAGTTATTTGGCCACTGACATGCTCACCACACAGTTTAGTCAAAGGTAGAGAGATAGAGCTCAGGCTGTAAGTCTCTTGATTAACATCCACAACACGCCAATCTGTTAGTCAAAGCAGTTATGCCACTGAGAAATGCTGAGAAATGCAAAAGTTGATGTTTCAATATAATAAAACTGCCTGGGTTAAAAAAAAAAAAAAAAAAAAATACTTAATTGTGTTACTGTAAATTCTGATGTAAAACATGGGCTTTTAGGGGCATCCTGCACAGAAGAGCCAGCCTCAAGTGGACACTCCAGGAACTGCAGTTTTTGGCACTTGATTGCTGGTTTCATTTTTTAATGCTTAAACTTACAACTTGGTGCTCTATAGTTTGTAATTTTTAAGATTTCAAAGTGATTTAAAACAAAGGAAACAGTTCTCGTGTTTCCATAAAACACAGAAAAGATGTCATAGATCAAATCTTTCAGTTTTTTGTGCGTGTATGTCTTGACTTTTAGGTTTTTGTAACTTACATCTTGTTCTAGCTGCTACTCCAGAAAATGTTGATTCTGGGTTTCATCTTGATGTTAATGCTGCATTTTTAACCTCTCTTTTGTAAAGAAAAGCAGCTGATAAAGAACACATTTGTATCATTCCTCACCCATGAAGGTGTTGGAAATGAAAACCAGCCATAGTGAGGGTTTGGAGACATAAAAATACCTTCAAAGGTTTGAAAGCTTTAACCCCCCACCGTTTTGGAGTAGGAGAGGCTGTAGAGGAGCCCTGCGTACTTGAATTTATACAGTGTGTGTTTTATCTTTGTCAGAAAAAAAAAGAAAAGAAAACTGGTAAGATACTTTAGGGAGCAGATAAGGATAGATGTAAAAGTTTCAGCAAAGCAAACATGTAAACACTGGCAGTAGTTGAACATAAAAGAACATGAATGACTGAATTTTTTAACAAGATCAAATATATTTTTCACCCAGCATTTAAATCAGAAAATTTGGGATTATAAAGTTATAATTTGCCAAGAAGAGTGATCTCTAAAATGAAGAGTTAATACTCAGGAGTGTGCAGCACATGGAGCCGACCCCCTGTGTAGTCTGTGTATGTGCTGAACTGGACTTTCTCTGCAGTGCAGGTAACAATCTGTTAGAGATGAAAAATTCAACTTGAGGGAATAATCTGCTAACACTGTGTTACAAAAGCCAGTCGAGTATGGATTTCCCATTTTCCTAGAATACATTAGAAATGATTGATCTGACCTCCATTTAACAAAACAAGCGTTTTAAAAGTGTGTCTTCTTTTCCCATCATGACGTCCTTTTCCAACAAACTTAAGAGATAAATCAGAGAAAAATCTGTTTCTTTTTCTGGTCCATACCACCGAAGAAGAAAGCCAGACTGGAGCCTTTGTATGACTTATTTACAGTGAAACTGAGACTCATCAGAAACAGGGAAACATACCCTCCTTTGATGCTGTGAACCACAGAGATCCCCTGAGGAGTCAGTTTTACATGCTTTTCATCCGAACACACAGTCGCCTCTCAGGCTGCTTATTTGACTGTGAGCAATGAAGCCATGGAACCAGGGAGACGTATGTCTCATAGGGCTGTGAATCGGTCCCATGACTTGAACAACAGACATGATGGTACATGACCAACCATCACAACCAACTTGATGATACCGAAAGGAAAAAAAGGGACTGGGCAGTATCTGCCCAACAAGAAAGACAACTTTTAAGTTCATGCTAATGCCCATGCAGAGCGATCTGTGCTCTCATTGGTCAACATCACTGACATTTTGGAATGAAATCCAACATGTTAGACTTTTCAAGTGGACCTGAGCCCACCCACTTAGCACCCATGCCAGCCCAATCTGTATACGTTTGGTTTAAGGTCATGCGCTGTATAGTAGGCTATGTGATGCTGTTTATTTGTCCGTTCATGCCTGTAACATGACCGTCAATTTGACTTATTTCAGTTGGTCTTCATTCAGGTGGTTCTAATGTCCTATTTTACAGTATGAGTTACAGAACCATATGTTCACTAAAGGGCAGGGCTGACTGTCACATCTGTGAATGCTCTATTAATGCTGAAAGGTACACACAGGTATAGGAGCAACATATGCTGCCATCAGAGCCTCGTCTTTTTCAGGGACATCTCTGCTTATTTCAGCAAGACGACGCAGAGACACATTCTGCACATGTTACAACAGCGGGACCTCAAAGTAAAAGAGTCCAGGTACTAGACTGGCCTTCCTGCAGTTCAGACCTGTCTCCCATTCAAAAGTGTGTGGAAGTGCAAAATACCACAACAGAGACTGTGGACTGTTGAGCGACTGAAGTCGTCCATCAATCAAAAACGGGAAAGAATTTCATCTCCAAAGCTTCAGTTCTCAAATGCTGAACACAGAAGTAAACATGAGCCTGTCCCAGCTTTTTAGGAATGTGTCACAGCATCAAATTCAAAACGAGTGAATATTTATCAGTTTGAACATTAAACATTATGTCTTTGTGGTGTATTCAATTGAATTTAGGTGGGAAAGGATTTGTAAATCACGTCCCAACTTCCCTGTCAGCTGATTGAGGGCCTTGAATTAGTCAAATTGATGCAAATTTACACAAAAGGACTATGTTCTTTATAATACATTTTTGGGGCTGTTTGCCTTCAGGACAGCTTGAGAGGGTTCAGAAAAATGGGGAAAGAGGGGACATGCACCACATATCGCCAGAACTGAGAAAGAATCTTTAGACAGCTGTGATGAGGATTGCAGCTGCTGCGCATGGGGTAACTGAGCCAATCCAGTTAATGTGTTAAAATGCAATAATACTAAAAATCACACTTCTCCACCTTTAAGGGACATATAAAGGAAGGTTTTATATACTGGGGGCAATGTTAAATGTTCAAATATCTTGTCAGGCTATAAAGAAGGTATCACAATATAAGATACTGACCAGAACAGTAGGCAAACCGACACTCTGACTCAAGCTAACCTGCTTCTGTGCCTACATATGCATACAATATGCACATGAATTAAGCAATTCATACCTTTGTTCCTCAAATTTAGGCTACAAAGCTTCACAAGAGATGATTCTGGATCAAAGCTGGTGTTTGCAGGGAGCACTGAACCTCTGTTTGTTGCTAATGAGCATCACTGATCCCACAAATTGCCAGCTCTAGCCTAAAGACAACTACAGGTGTTTGTTGTGTTGCAGTCGAGGAAACATGGTACCCACATCCTGTCAAAGTGTCAAACTGTTAAGACGCGTCTCTCCTGTGAAATGTTGTGCCGAGTGAACTCTCTCCTGCTCCGTGGCAGATGCTTTTAGATGAACAAGCAGCTTTTGTTGCTTTTTTTTTTTCCCACTGACTGAGACGTTTCTGCTTAACTCTGCAAATCTGCCTCTCTCAATTGAAACACGGTGAGAAAAAAAACAACAGTGGATTTTAAAAGCTGCATGCTAAAGTATAGCCAATTAAAAAAAAAACACAAGGCCTCATGAGACGTAGAACGGAGAGAGTGCAAATTTTTGATGTAGGGGGAAATTTACAGTAGAGCTTACTTGTTTGCCATGGGGTTTATTTTAGCTGTTGGTTTTGCAGATTTGGATCCAAAGGAGCACAGACGGGAAGATGCTGTTTCCTGTGTTTGCTTTGAGAAGAGTCAACACAAGCTCTTTATTTCTACTTCATACTCCAGCGTCTGAGCGTGAATATGTCTCTGCTCATCAGACCTTGATGAATCTTTATCTCACCACAGGGGCATGGCTCACAGCATCACTCATATACTGTCAGTCTGGATTTGTTCTTCACTGCTGTTACTGTTTCTGCCGCTCACTGTGTCAGACTGCAAGATTTTACTCATGTAATTTTGCTCTTTGTACACTGAACTATCTCTACTTTTATATTTACAATAAATAGAAAGTGTTTAACCCCAGTCTGCTGCAAGTCAGTGCTGGAAACTGCTGCCACCAAGTGGAGCTTTGTTGAATTTGATTGGTTTTGTCAGACTGGCTGAAAAAAGGTCTGTATGTGGCAATAATACAAGAATATGTCTGTCTTAAAGCCTTCAAACACTAATCATACACATGTAGTCCCTGCAGATTCTCAAGGAAGGCTTTTTTTCATCCTTATCTTCCAATTCTGTCCTATATCTATCAGTTTGTTGAGATTGATCCCTCTTTATTGCTTCTGCTTTTACTGGGAAAAGCATGTGTATATTACACTCTATTCTGCCTTAACATTAAACAGATTGTTTGATATCTGCCATAGGTCATGCAGTATTCAGAGGGGCTGAGGCCCATTAGAAAAACATTTGATGTGCACCAAGTGAGACTTTTTTTTAGTGTTGTTTTCTAGAATTGGTAAGACAGGACTTCATGATCTTTCTGGATCAGAGGGTACACCGGGCCCACATGCAGCTGCAGTCTGCAACACTCTCTATCTAGAGTCCCCCGCTGCACTAACCACTTCTGTTTTACACACTTTCACCCTTGTTCTCTATTCTCTCTCCCTCCCTCGCTCTTACTCGTTCTCTCTCCTTCCACAGCCTGGTGGTTGTCTATCATGAGTCTGGTCCTTCCCAGGGTTTTTCCTCGCCACCGTCACCCAAATGAAGATGGGTCAAATCTGTCCCATCTTAGGTTGGGTCTTGATAATTTTTCAAACAATGAGCGTGGTCTAGACCTGCTCTTTTTCTTTATAAAGCGTCTTGGGATGACGACTGTTGAATTGGTGCTATATAAATAAAATTTGATTGATTGACTTTCCTTAATTTTCAGAGGTAAAATCAGAAATGCTTAATAAATTTGCATATCTTTAGCCTCCTGCAAACAGCTACAGTGTGTTCACCTGTCTGCCAAGTCAGTTGTGTCTCTATTTTGCTATTCTTGCAACCTTTATGTCTTAAGAATGAACGCCCACCAGGTCTCATGGGAGCCCTGAACCATTATGACCAAAACCATTCACTTATTTCAATCAGGCTTTAAATTTCTTTATTTTTGCTCTAAAAATAGTGTCTTTTTTTTCTTACACTTCATGTGTATGTGGTTTGCTGTACTTCTGCCTCAAGAGGTTTGTCCTCTTGTCTTTGATCATATTATTAGACCTTGAAGTCTACAGCACAAAGCCTGGAAATATATGAACTGTACAATCACAATACTAAGTAACTGAGGAAAAAATGAAAGTCTGACCTTCTCTTTACGTCTCTAGAGGTCGAGTTTAACAGCTTTTTGTTTTTGATCTCTTTTGTACAGCAGAATGTGTCAGGGTTTGGTGTCAGCTTTAAAAAAAAAAGGCCACTATTAAGTCAATAGCTTCATTTCTCCCACATATCACAGTTTGCATCGACTATTTCCACCTGAATAAAAAGTTTATTGACTTTTATGAAAAGATGATCTGACTTGTGATTCAGGGTCTTGCTTCGGTTTCATAAACACAGAGACTTTTATTATATTGCTCTGATAAAATATAGACTCAGACTGTTTTCTTTTTCAAAGTTGAATAAAACTTTTCAAGGTCTTGTTGATGTCGAGTCAATTATCAAGCAAAGTTCTGATTTGTGTGTGTGTGTGTTTTAATTTTAAGTTTTAACAACTGTTTTAACATGAAAATGCTTCAAAGAAATGCGTAGAGACAAAAAACGGACGGGTCTGAACAAAAGGAAAGCAAAGTGGCTACAATAATGCTGTTAGCTTTATCTGTCCATGACAAAAACAGTCACACAGAGTCCATCTGATCCTTGTAAAGGTCACATTCCTCCATTTAGAAAGAATAACATCTAATGCTGTCCCATTGTTTCTAAATATCCTCATTCTTCCCGCTCAGCCAGACAGCATCTTTTTACATACAAATGTGTCTTTTACTTGTTCCCTACATTTTCTCTCTGGCAGGGTTAAGGCTTTTCTGCAAACTCACTATGAAATGAGCAGAGGGAATGCCAGTTTTAAATCATTTCAATCTGAATTTCCATAACTGCAGCATTTTAATCCCAGGGGACACATAACCCTTGTGATATAATTGCCCTTAAACTCTTGAATATTCCCCAGCTCACCTTATTATGCATATATGTGCAACTTTCAATTATAAAACCATTCTAAGGGGTCTCGATATTGTTATAGTTTCTTGGCATAAGCATACATCTATACAGTGCTCAGCATAAGTCAGTACACCCCCTATTAAAAGTAATGTATCACTCAATATCTAGATGAGTACAATTTCCAAAGTTTTGACAAAGCTGAGTTTAACATAACATTTTATTTACCATAAGATGAAACTAAGGGAGATATGGTAACTAAAATTTAGCATTGCTCCCTGAACTTTGATTGAGGTGTACTCATTTTTGCATCCTGATTTTAAATTGAATAAAATATATACTTTTTTGTATGCAACTTAAAAAAAACCTTTTTTGCAATCGATGGCCTACATTTGGGGGAGTATATTGTGGTACAGTCTTACATAGAAAATGGTGATTTTGACAGGAACAACTCTGAAGGAGTGTACTCATTTATGCTGAGCACTGTAGATAAACAGTGTTTTATAAAATACAATATAAATCTGCTTCTGGGGTCTTCGATATATCCAGAGATGGTGGGGTCTCATTCCTTTTTCATCAACTTTGATAATAATAATAATAATAATAATAATAATAATAATAATAATAATAATAATAATAATAATAATAATAATAATAATAATAATAATAATAATAATAACAACAATCGGTCATCAGTCATTGTAGTTTAGGATCACTTGGTACCTAACAGAAGGGCACCAGAACTGTAGGATGGTATGGATTGGTTATTTGGGTACCTTACCTAACAATGGAAACTGCAATAATTGTACTGTACTGGACCATGCCATACAAGAAATCCACCATAAAGCTCAATCAATAAAACAAATAACATTTCCACCATCATTTTTTAAGAGACAGGTGATTAGGGGAGGAATTGGTCCTTCAAAAATTCTCAAGAAATTCCTGTATAGTGTCTGATTATGACATATTTTAATGTCTACGCTAATAGAAGGGATAATTAGAGGAAACGTTATCAGGGAGTGAAGTTCCCATGCAGGCACATCTCAGTTTTCTGCTCTTTTGGCTCAAAAATGACCCTTCATGGAAATATTTTGGCTTACAAGAGCTGGCTAAGTTCCAAAAGCATCCAAAAAGCAAGGCTCCCCAGATGTCTGCTACCATCGTGCTGAGTCCCTTCAGTGAGGTCAGGTCACATCAAAATGAAAACTTAAAAGGGAATCAAATTAAACTGTGATGTTTTCTACGCTAACATCTATGTCAAAGTGAATAAAAAAGCAACAATGATTGACAAGGATTAAAAGACGCTTGCCCTGGTCTGCAGAAAGTCTTGAAGACAAGCAGCTCCAAACAGCAGCCTGACGGGCCTTGAGCTTGGCTGCGTCAGACCAACCTCCAGCAAAACAGGCATTTGGTTTTGCAAATAATCAGTATGACATACACAGGGCTCAATCCAAGGTTTTACACCTATCTTTAGATTTACAAGGACATAAATAAACTCTGAAGCGACAGAAACCATACTCTTGATTGCAGAAAGAACTCAGTGTTCTCCTCCTACAGAATTGGATCTTTTTGTCAATATTTGATCTCATTTGTAGCTCTACCCAAATGTCTCACCAGGTTGAAACCCTCATTATTTTCAAGAAGGGAAAATGCCCTCTTCTATTTGGTACCAAAATGTGTGCATTAATTAAAAGTCAGAAGTCAGATAAAGATAATACGACTCCCCTGGAGGTGCCCCTCATTCACACTATCAGACATATGCAGCTGCAGTGTGCAGTGAGATGACCTCAGCTGGACTGAAATAATCATCTGATATAAATCTGTCTTTATTAAACTCTGTGATCTCTGTCTGCAGTTGTTGTTGCTGCAAACTCAGAGTCAAAAGACAGAGGGTTTCATCTTGTGCTGGTTGGCCTGGCCTTGACATGCCACAACACTCCCTCTTCCCTCTACTGCGTGGCCTTTTGTGTGTGCATGTGTTTTTCTGCATGTGTGAGCGTGAACGCGTGTGTTGCTCCAGCACACTCTGAGAGTCCTTGTGTGGAGACCATGAGTGTTAAAAAGCACAGTGGGACACTCTTCTTGGATGGCGCAAAAGAGAAAAAAAAAAGGAAAAAGAAAAAACCCTGAACTGATAAGAAACCTCTCTAGCAGCAGGAACGGCCCGTCCTGAACATTTCCCCTCTTCAAGCTCTGCCTCTGACGTCTGCAGCAGGGGCCAGATGGAGATAATAACTGCAACAAGTTCACTGTTAACACACGATGAACTCTGCACAGGCATCCCAGCTATGCCTATCTGTGGATCGTAGGGAAAGTTTTTGTTTTTCTTCACGCCAGAGGCATCCGTGGTGTCCACAGGTGTGTCACCATGGCTGGAAACCAAAGAGGGAGGAGTAGTGCTGAGCGAGCGCACACAACAGCTACTTTGTCTTTCTCAAACATCTTCAAGGTCCCTGTGGAGGGATAAATGTGTGAGAGGAGGTGCATTCCCAGGGGAGACTCATCTGGAGCTCTGCAGGGTAAGTTCTCTTCACACCTCGTTTGCTTTATAGACTTCATTTGGAGAGATTGATGGAAGCTAGAAAGATTCAGCCCAAACATTTGCCTGCGCTCGTGAAGACAGAGCATGCATCTTGTTTTATATTCACCAACCAAACCCTGCTGCCTCTAGATGTCAGACAGTGAGAGAATATGTGTGTTATTTCCTCTGTGGTACTCGCAGACATGTAACTGACCCACTTTTTTCACCCTGCAGGCTCTCTCCCTCACGCGGCGACGAGCTGCACGGCTCTTTGCACTCGCTGTTCCTTTTTCCTATGCATATACCTCTTTCAGATGTAACTTTAAAGAGGCATAGGGCATGGGAAAATGGGGCTGCAGAGGTATTCCACCAGGCAGACAAGCATTTCATCAGCACCTCTCCACATGACGGCTGACCTCAAAGCACACACACACAGAGACACACATGAGCGCACATACGCACCTGTCTCCAGCCTGCCATTGACTCATTGTGAAAGGGAAGACTGCAAAAGCAAGACAGCAGGTAGTTTTTTTGTCACTGTGTTGTACTTTTGTGACATACCGTAGCTACAGTTTCATCATAACTGCCTGTGATCATTGTGTGTGTGTAGACTGGGAGGACTTCAGCTTTACTGTGTTTGTATTAAACATCTGTTTGCATCTGAATAACTTGTTTTTGTTATTTTTGAATAAAGACTTTTTTACGCCTTAGATTCTGGATTTGAAGTGTTTGTATTCTGCTGTGATATCTAGTTAAATGGTTGGTAATTTCAAAGGTTCAATCATGTGCAGCTGCTTTTAAGATTTTGAACTTCTTATTTTGATGTAGGGTGGTGATACACTAGGCAGTTTTTTTGGGTTACTCTGATGGGCAATAGTGCCCAAGAAATTGCCTCAGTATTGCTGCTTTAACCCCCAAAATAACACTCTTGTTTTTCTAAATCTGCTGCTAGGTGTGTTCAAAATCTATCATAATGAAATATTTTACTGTTAGCGCTATGTTACTGTTCATCTGGAACAGAGGCAATGGTTAGAAAAGGCAGTTACTTCTATAATTGAGATTTTAAATCCAAGTTTGCGGTGGAAATTGATAAAATCGTAGTGATGTGCGGCCACATTTACTGTATGTATAAAATCAGCAAAACTATACAGCAAAAATTAACTCGCAGGGCAGCCAAATGTGCTGTATTTAAGCTAAGAGGAATTAAAGGTGACTTATTGTCTTCTATCTACAGAAAATTTTCTTCGGTTCTAAATGCAAATAAATGCCATAGAATACAAGGTAACAAGGAGGCATATTTTAAAACAATTACCATGCTTAAAAACACAAAATGTTCCCAATAAGAACAATGCAACAAAGGGTAAAGGGTAGTACGTAAAATAGCGGTTTAACGTGCTGTGTACAGATTGAGAGAGCAGGCTTACTGTAAAGTGCATGACTGATGAATATTTTACGGCATCTGGGATAACAATTGTCATCTTTCATGACACTGTGAGTGAGTTATATTGCTGTTCTTGCTCTATTTAACTTCTTATTTTACTATATTACTTCACTTGATGCTGTTTTATAATCGGGTCTAAAGCCAAGAGTGCAAAGAGGGTCAGAATGTAAATCTACAGGAGAGCTAAAAAAAGGTAAGGGGATTGAGTATTAGAAGAAAGTAAATACAGGTCTGTCCTTTTTAAAGTCCAATTTACAGTCTTTTCTTTGTGAAACTTAAACGTTGAGCTCAGAAAAGTCCAAAAGCGTTGAGGGAAAATAAGAGCTTCATAAATTTTTAGACATTTATTCAAACATCAATAAAACAATTGGCAAGAAATAATAGTCCAAAAGACTTTAACTGAAAATCAGCTTCTTAGCTAATCCCAACCCTTCGTCTCTTTAACTGATGATACATTCTGAGTTATACAGTAAAACATGCTGCTGTGATTCACCCAGACTCTCATGACAGTATGATGCAGAAGGCATGTTGCAGGAGCACAGCGAAAATTTTAGGAAGCAATATATGAACCATGTCATGTAGTCCAGGCCCATAAATAGCTGAAATACATTTGCCTGTAAATTGTATAATTCATCCTTTATTTCCACTGGGAGGATCTGAGCTCTCTTTGCCCTGCAGCAATGCAAGTAATGCTGAACAAAACATACACTTTCAACAATACAAACTTGTATTTCAAACCCTCAAACCTTCCTTTTATGTATTCAAAACAGCCACTTTGTGTTTGCAAGGGTTCAGGCACAAGCTGTGCAAAGATGCCATATGCTCTATGTTAGCATAGCTCAGTTTATAAAGAATATAAAATAAAATAGGAATAAAAATAGATATGAAACTGAAGCATCCTACATTTAGAAGCTGCGTGTTTTGCCCTTTCCCCCACTCAATTGATTGACTAATGAATAGATAGATAGATAGATAGATAGATAGATAGATAGATAGATAGATAGATAGATAGATAGATAGATAGATAGATAGATAGATAGATAGATAGATAGATAGATAGATAGATGCATATGGATTGTGTCTTCACAGCAAAGCATAAAATAAAGTATAATAGATTGAATTTAACCACTTTTTGCATGTGCATCACACTACAGCTCAGTCCTTGAATTTTATCTCTAACAAAAGGAGACTTGAATTACCAAACTAAAATCTGATTTATGCAACTTCTCAGTGTGTAACTGTGAAAAGTGCAGGCCTTTTCATTCACATATAACTTATTAGCGAATGGCTAAACTTACAGCTCATATTGTTTGAAGAGAAAGTCAGCAAAAACATGCATTTGTCTTCTGCAAAAGCTTCAAATAATTAAAAAAAAAAACTAGAAAGGAGAATATAGTTTACATCTCCTCCTATATGTTGGACATGTAAGTTATCTGTGAGGGAGCAGCTGCAAATACTCTGATCCTACTTCCATCACTAAAGAGATCAGCTGATGTCTCATTAACAGCTCACTCACCAAGCACCATCATCATCACCATCATCATCCAGTCTCAGCTCCATTCCCTCTGCTTCACCCTCATTGTACCAAAAGCCCCTCTTCACCTGAACACTCACCTGGCTGAAAAGGATCACTGAAACACTCATTGTCATTCAGGTCAATGAGCCCCGCCCTCTTCTAAAGGACCAGTTATTACGGATGCTCATGATGCCATTAGGGGCATCAAAGTCCCACTCACCACTGCAGAGGAGGCTGTAACACTGCTTCATGGAATCAAGGTCCAGATCACCTCCAAATGAATCATGTTCTTCTCAAAATAGCTGTTACTGAAACAAGGAAACATGATGTCTCCATGGAGGGTTGTGCAACAGTTGTCTGCAAAAAAAAAAAACATAAAAATTTTTTTTAAAGGTTTCCTATTTTGAATTAGTGTGCCACTGAATTACGTGTTTGTGCCCTCAAATTCAATCTTTTAATGACTTTTCTTCTGATTTCAGGCTAGCAGGCAACAAAACAATAACAGAAGACAAACTTACAACATATTTCAGATGCTGAATGCTTTCATCAAGTTCAGAATCAGAACCTGGTCTGCCCTGTTCAACCCAGAGAGTCTTCATTCATAAAACATCTAATATAAGAAAAGAGGAAATAAATTTGTGGGCCTCCCATCAGAAAACCTCTTAAAATTCCCTTTTCAGATTGGCGACACTGCAGATCAAAGTTTAGCTACAAACGGAATATTAAAATCCTGTATTTGTATCTAGAAACTTTCAGTTGACAAACACTCAAACTTGGTTCAATAAGAAACAAGCAGAATTTAAGAAATACAAATTTGACTGGGGTCAATCTGTGGAATTCTTTGGAAATGGACATTAAGGAGTGCAGTACATATAAATTATTTAGGAAAATATTAAAAAATAGGTTGCTCAGTAAGTATAACTGTATAACTGGTTAAGTATTTGTGTTTGTGTAAATTGTCTTTTGGAAATATAATAGCCTAATAGGTCCATGTAAAGGTATATTCATGTTTTTCTTTTTCGGCTTATCTGTTTAATTTTCTTTTTTTTCTCTGTTGTCCTCATGTTTGGCGCTCAGTAAGGAGCTGACTGTAGCGAGTTGAATAGGGTAGGCGTAATAAGCTATGCTTCAGCCAATACCTTTTCGGTCTGGTTTCATTTAGTGTTTTTGATTGTATTCAAATTTTGAAATAAGTGACCGAAATAAAGAAATAAACAATAAACAAACAATAAAAACTCACTTACAAAAAGCGAATGAGGCCATACAACAGTTCATTTTTAATCCACTTAACAAAATTGTGACCGCTGACAGAATTTAAGTGTCACATATCATTCAAAAGGTGTTTATAGTTGAGGATTTCTACTGAATCAGTGTACTAACTTTGACTTTCTCAGTTTTAAAGCAGACACTTTTAATAGATTAAGTGTTTTCTTTAGAGGTTTCGCTATTGGTCATTGGTCATTTTTTGACCAATTTTTATGTTACAGATCACCAGTAATGGTTATTAATGTCCAATAAAGTATCAGCGACTAATATGAGTGCTACCTGAGAATGTTCAACCTTCTTATACCAGCTGCTGTCTGATGGTTCTGAACCAGCAGTCCATAACTTTTTTACACATTAAGTAATATAACTCTTACAAAAACCATTTGGACACATGACAGTCACTCCGCACATGCTTATCCCCATGCTGCCTGCTTGAAAGGATAGGGGTGACTTTTCCACAGAATGATTCCACGGTAAAACATTTGTCTTTATGTTCAGAGAACACAAACAACAAATATATAAACCTTAAGCAAGGATGGATATACACATCAAAACCTTCACAGTCACAAACAGTTGTAGAGAAAGAGTACAAAGAGTGTTAAAGGATAATAATCTTTGTTTGATCATAAATGATCAATCACTTCTTATCTATGAGAACTGTAACTAAACAGGGCAGATTGGACAGTACTGATATTTGTCTCCTCTTAATTTCATTAATTGCCTATCCATATGTTACCACTTGTACTCCATACCATTGTGATGCTCATTAGAGTAACCTACTTTTTGCTGCACAGCCTGTTTTCATAGCATTCCTTTAAAACAAGTTTGAAAGACTACAGACCAGAAAGCTGCTCTGATTAGCACAGTATATGCCTATATCAGAGCCTGGAAAGCAGCAGGAGCCTGAATCAGAGACTTCCTCTCTGATCCTATTTGCTAATCATAAGAGAAGAACACTCATTTATGACAGAGTGACTCAATCAGTTAACCTCATAGTCAGAGTCACTTAATGACTCTTAAGTGAGGAAAGATACACCTCAGGCAGACTTCAGGGCGCCATCCCTCAGCGTCTCTCAGGTAAGTGTGAACGGTTCACTGTGGAGACAATAGAGCTCAATGGATCTCAATGATCCAGCAGTTAGCTCCGCTTTGATGTTCCTTTGAAGATGCAAATCTACAACAAAGCAGATAGCGAGCACAGCTGGGAGCGCTGCCACCGGACAACAAATGAAAATATTTGCCTGCAGCCGACGCAGGCATGGAGTCTCATCTCTGCCCCTGTACTCAGCTGTAGGGACTGAGATAGACCGGTTTATATTTCTGCGTATTAAACTGATCTAATGACTGTGATCACTTTTTCCACTGTGGGGTTACATGAAGAACACTCCTAAAATACAATATGGTACAGTGAACACCAATGAAGTAACAATTGGAAGTAGACTAAAAACGGGATAGGCATGTATACCGCTCTGTCTCGATATACCCCTGCGTATTAAAACGTGTTTCCTTATAAACTTTAAATGTAACTCTGAAAAAGTTTCAGAACAAGCTGTCGCGTGACGACGAGCAAAGAGTAAACATTTGTCACTTATATGACGACAATTGGAAAAAGTCTATCAGTGAGCACAAAATGCACAACCCCAGACAGCATGAGAACAGTTTTAGCGACAAGTATGTGTTCTATTCACCCATAATGTCAAACCAGCAGACAGGAAATATATTCACGCATGACATAAAATGCGTTATTCTGGGTTTTGGTGATTATCAGATGGATTTTGTCTCACTTTAACCCAAGTAACAAAAATATTCAAATCCATAGGAACCCATTATCGCCTTCAACCACCCCCTTCAGATTGCTCAAACTTCTGCTCTTAAACATGAAATAAAGTGTAGAAGAGACGAATGAATAAATACATAGCTTTTGATCGGTTAAACAGCTTTATTTAACGCTGAAAACATCAGTACAATACATTAATCTAGTGCTTTAAAACACACACATATAAATTAAGATCCACTCTTTGAGAGAGAAAGAGAAATAATGTCTAGATTCTAGACATAAACTTTTTTCTGGATGGTGTCAGAGTTCAATAAAAATGTTGGGGCATGATGACCGGGGGGCCGCTGAACTGGTGCAGAGCAGCCGGGTATCTCGCTCTGTGTAGCGGCTGCGGGTAGAAGCCACTGCCGGTGGAGAGCTGTCCACTCGGCCCGTGGTGCTGAAACAACAGAGGAGGCAGCACGGAGGCCGGGAGAGGGAGGAACTTCGGTTGGAGATCTTGGACCTCCCGCTTCAGCTTCATTCTCCGGTTTTGGAACCAGGTTTTTACCTAAGAGGCACAAGAAAGTGTTTTAACAATTGAACTTCATTCTAAGTGAACATTTATGCTGTTATGAACACAACTCTACCGGTCTGTGTGATGAAAACTCACCTGAGTTTCTGACAGTCTCAGTCTTTTTGCTGTCTTTCTCCTCTGCTCAGCACCCAAGTATTTGTGCTTGCTGAAGATTTTCTCCAGTTCGCTGATCTGCTCGATGGTGAACTTAGTCCTTATCCTGCGGCGTTGAGAGGCCTCTCCCTCGCTGTCCTCGCTCTCTGAGCCAGACGTGTCACAGCAACTATCTGCAAGGACGACCAAAGTTTTAATGAATGAAGTCAGAATCATTAAATGCGCAGTGAATTGTGGGCATCAGGTAAAATAAACAGATGATCAGCAAACTTACTGTTTGTCGGTGTTAGAGAAGTGTCCTCTGTAAAGTCCTTATTTGCTCCGTGGACTTTGGAGTGAGGCTCAGTTGCTTTGGTCCCAAGTGCAACCTCCTCGTAGTAGCTTCTGGACAGCCACTCCACAGAGAAGTTTGCCATGTTGTCTCCCAGGTCTCAGTGTTTGCGATCCTTGGCCTGTGGTTGCTTTATAGGGGAGACGATCGTCCTTATTTGCATATGCAAAGAGATGTCAGCGGAACGATAGAAACTAGATGGTGGTTGTAATTGCAGTTAATAGAGGCTGGGCTGTGCGTTTTCTCACGTCTAGGGCGCCAGTGAGTCTGAGTATCAGTTACCTGTCAGATCAGACTAATTGAGCTCTATATGAAGTGATCCAAGGAGATATCCGCCACATAATGCAGGCTTCAGAGCCCATTAAATTACTTAACTCATAGACATATTGTTACGGCGGTAGGTTTGCATGTGTTTTTCCCATTTTGTCTACCGAACTGCCCAGGTGAAGTCAGTAAGTTACAACCAAACTCACCTGGTGCTGAGAATTTTAAGGCTTAGAGCTGCCTGCAGTTTGCAGAGGCATTTGGTGGGTAACTGCTGTCCTGCTGCCTCTCATTTGTGTTGTGGGGCCTTTGTGTTAAGTTAATCTGTTCTTTTGGTATTTTGTTATTTGTATGAGTCAAGATGTGAGGATAGTTTTTAGCGCTATAAGGCCGCCTTTGGATGGGGCGTAACGATATGCTATGGCAAAATAAGTTTCTGGAACTCTTGATCCAAGTTTCCCCTAGATTGAAAAGTCTCCAGGAGGACTGTATGGTCCTTGTTTTGGTTCAGACGCGCCCAGCTGTCTAGGCATCAGGCCGTCCTCTGATGAGGCCTTTTGTTTTGGTGGGAGTGGGTGTGACCCCACAGAAAGCGTGAAAGTACCGTTTGATCTTTATTGACCGATTTGAATGGGACATTTGCTGAAGACAAAACAACTGAGGGACCCTTGTCTTGCGAGAATGGAGATTTATCAGAAGCGAGATGACATTTAAAGTAGACTTTTGTTTATTTCTCCCTGCCAAATTTCCTTTTGTGCATCAGCATAACTCGGTAAGCCTCCAGCTCAGGTGGGAACACACACAATGCTCTAGACTCTCTGGAGCCAGGCCGGAGGGTCTCCTGCTGAAAATGTAAACTCATCAATGGGCGGATTAATTAGGACTAATTGTTGGCCATGATCTGTCCGTCAGCTCACGTTTGAAGTGCAAATGCTCCTCTGTGGCGGCTCAGGGACAGCAGCACTAACTCACGAGATCTCTGTGTTGCAATGGTGGCTCAGGTATGAGCTGTATTATCCACACTGATTTCATTTTGGTTGTCTAGATTGTGTGACTGCCCTGGGACTTGCAATCTTTCCGACGCAACAAACCAAAGCAGGAGCCACGCACAAGATACGTGCTGATAAGATCCTTTAATGTAATGGACAACTCCAATCTTGACCCAGTCTTCAGTAAACCTCCCCCACTGAAATAAGACACTGGATGATGTATTCATGCTGAACTAATCTTGCAATAAAGATCGATATAAGTCATCAGTGTTATCTCTAAAATGGTCAATGCTTGTTTCAATAAAGGCAGTTTCTTTCAAAGCAAACGCGGGGACAGAAGTTTGAGTAGACGGTAAACTTTATTTGGTAAAAAAATAAACTCTCATGCAAAGTATCTACAACGATTAAAGGCTTCACAATTTACACAGCAAATACACACTGAATTGCACTCTTCTGTTTTTTTAAGTGTTCAAGTCGGGTTTCAAAGTCTCTGTTTTGCAGCGCTTCAGTAGAAACGATGGCTGTGGAGGGCCTGATGTGTAAGGCGATGTGGGGCCATCTGGGGCTGAAGGACCAGCTGCGTGACAGGATAGGGGTGGAGAGCCGGGCCAGTGACAAGGTTCTGGGGAAACCTTCTTGGCATGCTTGGGTAAGGAGACCTGATAGCGCGGCGGTGAAGTTCTGGGATGAGGCACGCCGGGACCTCCCGTTTGAGCTTCATTCTTCTGTTCTGAAACCATGTCTTCACCTGTAAAATGACAAGATAAGGTCACTACATGTGCAAACTCGAGGCTTATATGTACTGGTTTATTGTTAGCACAACATTTGTTTAAAGGCTGGGACCTTGGCTTACCTGAGTCTCTGTGAGGTGAAGTGTCTGCGCAGTTTTCTCTCTCAGTTCTGCCTCCAGGTATCTGGTCTTGGAAAAAATCTTTTCCAGTTCGCTTGTCTGCTCGGCAGTAAACTTTGAGCGCAGATGATGCCTTGGTCTGAGCTTGCCAACTACCGTGCTCCTCTCCACCGGGGGAAACTCGATGGAGGCCGCTTCACTCTCATAACCTGAGGAGTACCCGCTCGCCTCTGAAACTGGAATAAAACATTTTCGGTTAGGACACAGCCGTTGCATTTTAGCCGTTTGGCCTACATTGATCCAAAGCTCTTACACTTTCTCAAGTTGTAGTTATACTTACTCGGCGAAGCGCAGACATCTGGACGCGGAGGTGAGGCCGTCTCACATGTCTCTGTGAGTCTGCTGCTCGGTAGGTCCATGACGGGTCTGAAGATCTTCGGTTTAGGCTGTAGCTGGCTCTTTCCAAGTGTCGGTGCGCAAGGCTGCACCATGCAGGGGATGTGAGGTCTGCTGCTCGGAGCTGCTTCAGTCCTGGATTCCCTGGAAAGCGCGGAGTCGTGGTCGCTCTGGGCCATCCACTCTGCAGAGAAGTACTTCACCATGCTGTCAGTGCTGTGTAGTGTTCTGTTGCTCTTAGAGGAGAGTGTCTGTGCCCACACGGGCAGGGTCTGTCTATATGAGTCCTTGGCCCAGGGTGTGATTTGCATATGTGAAGGGCCTTGTTAACGCCTGATCGATCCAGATGATTAGGGGTTAATGGCTCGTTATTGAAGCCTTTACATATCCTGTAAGAGTGTGTGAAGACCTGGCGCCACTGAGTCTGTGAGAACTGTCCTGAGCTCATGCATTTGTCCGCCCCGACAGAAACTGAAAGCCTGCAGACACAGCTGCAGCTCCTGGAGACTTTCATGATGCATACAGTAGCTCAGAAAGGTGGAAAGGTGCCACCCAAGATAGCGCGACTCAGATTTATAATGAGATTTTCAGCGTCTGAGGATCACTAATAAGATCTATTACCATTCAGTCTAGGATTTTGTATGATAATACACTGTGTGGAATAGGCATAGTGGTGTGACAAGATAAAACAGGAGGACTTTCCCTTTAGGATCTTTAAGTTTCTTATAACTCTGCACCACTAAAACCCGTGAGGCACAAACCTTATAAATGCCTTACATTAAACCCAACAGCAGACTAAGAATTCAAATGATGATGAATTTTAATGAGTTTAGTTTGTCATAACCACTTGGCATAGTTTTTTAAGCTTATTTCCTCGCTAACAGATTTTTTCTACTTGCATTGCTCCTTTTTTCCCATTGATTTCATTTTCATCCGTTAAAAGTATGTATACAAGCTAAT
This sequence comes from Xyrichtys novacula, assembly GCA_962446985.1. Classification (NCBI taxonomy): domain Eukaryota; kingdom Metazoa; phylum Chordata; class Actinopteri; order Labriformes; family Labridae; genus Xyrichtys; species Xyrichtys novacula. The sequence continues at coordinate 14,165,620 of OY660874.1, read as the reverse complement.
GGGGCCTGTCCTGTGGGGAAGTGTAGGTGTAGGTAAGTCTGACTGGAAAAGTTTTTAGTTACTTTTCTTCTCAAAAAGTGGTCATTTGGATTTAGAGTAAGTTAGATCCTACATTGACAAGTATTTGCTTCACTTTCTACAGCCATAAAAAGAAGTAGACAATATTTTTTTACAAGACATCAGGGAGTGACCAAAAAAGCTACCTGAAATAAGGCGTTTATTTAATTTACAGGAATTCATTTTACAGAACAACCAGGCTGTTTTTGTTCTTATTTTATTCAGATTATTTCCCTCAAACTCAGTGCTTAATGTTTAAATCTGGAATTCTCTCTCAAACATTCAACTGTACAAAAAAATCGGACCCTAATCAGACTAATCGTTCAAACTGTGATTAAAAGTTTGACTTGATTTCTTCATTATTTGATTTGTATCATAGAATGGTCTGACTGAACTCTGAGCAAAACCTGAACGTTTTTTGCCCTTTCTCTCTTTTTTGTCTGATAATTCTTGTTTTTCTCCAGAGTTCAGAGTTAAGTTTTATTTCAAAAAATTAAACTGAAATTAAAGAAATTAAACTGACACAAACTAACAATAGCAAAAAGGGGCGACAATACCAAGAACTAAATATAAAAATGAAACAAAATACAATAAACGGACTAGGGCAGACTCATTTGAATCGATCGATAATCAGTCAAAGGAGAGATAAAATGATCAGCCTGGTTTAATATCGTTTTCTTCCAAACAGTGGTTAAACTTAGAGTGAAACACAGAGCTGGTGGGTCGGGTGTTGACTTGTGTTTGATTCCCTGGTGCGCACTGGCGCCAGCGTTTGGCACAGCCTTCCAAACATCTCACATCAAAGGCTTCACAGTAGCAACACAATTACTGCCGATTGTCGCTCCTTCACATGTTAATATACCAAAACAAGCTGTGAGGAAGACCAACAAGCCACCCATTGATACGTCAGCTAATCCTTCAATAGGGTGCTTCACACACCAAAGGCTCCGATATCGGCCAATAAATCGACCATTAACCGTCGATTGTTTGAATAAAGGACCAAAGCCCCTTTGAGAAAAATAGAACATTTCCCAGGAGTGGTCTTTGTTTTCAGAAAGGGCACATTGAGTGGGTGAAAATAACAACTATTTGAGAGGTAAAGACCGAAAAGGTCCTCTTATCATATGGAACGGCTGCAATATTGAGGTGGGGGTCAGATTTTGTATCTGTCCAGTCCCCTTTGTCTAATACGTTGATTTACAGCAACGCACCAGGATTTATGAGCTCCACACAAATGAAGATGTACCAGTACTCCCCGCGACCTGTGGGACCTTCGCGTGCAGCAGCTCGGGGACAATGCCTGCAAAGCGACGTTTAAGTTATACGACAGAACAGATAAGAAGCTGAGCCTGCTTGTCTCGTTTATCGGTGATCAGCCCCTTCAGTCTGTTGAAGCTCTTTATCTGTGGAGCTTTGAAGATGCTCCCTGATCCCATTTGATAACAATGGAGAGTGCGCGGTACGTCGCCTTCACACTGAGTCCATTTCCTCACATCACCTCTGTCTGCTGCAGGAGCTCCATCTGTCTGCGACCCCGTCTGTCTGAATGTCTGCGAAGTGACTGTATTATAATCGGGGAGTAATAATGATTTAAAATTTATCTACATGCAAAAGTGATTTTAATTTGTCGTAGTATGAGTAACCATGCCAATAACCATAATTAATAAATGGTAAATAAATAGTTTATTACTGTCTAATCATCATTTAGATAAAAAAAAAATCAGACCAATTATAACTAGCAAATAGTTTATTAATGTAAGTTTAGAGTTACTTTACCATTAACAAGCAATTAAATTATGATTAATGCTTTTCATCAATTATTAATGGATTATTTATTAAAGGTTTATATAGGGTTTAAATATTGGTTGTAAAACATCTAGATTAAAATGTGTGTCAGTAGCACTTTGTAAATGGTAAATATTTGGTTTTGAAACCATCTATAAACATTACTTAGATGGTTATTGTAGAGTTGCAGGTGATGTTTGTAATACTTTATAAATGATTAATAAGTGGTTTATAAACCACCTATAAACATTACTTAGATGGTCATTTTAAACAGGGTTAGGTTTTTAAAATTGTAAAATGTACAAAGTATTAATAGTCTATATGCTATTTATAAATGATGATTAAACATTAATAAACTATCTGCTTACCATTTATAAATGGTCACTTAACCATTTTGTAAGTTATGGTTGTAGTTATTGTTGTAAAGTGTTACCCAATGCCACCCTAAATTCACTCAAAAAGTGAAAGATTCTTTATTCTAAATATGTTTTTTAGGCCTCTGTTGCCACACCTTTTTTATTTCAGTGTGGCTCTTGTGGCCCCATGAATTCCTGAGTAATAAATATTTCACCTCTAAATCTCACCAGTTTTACTCCAAAACCTGCCACACCTGTTCACAGCAGATTGGGAACACCAGGGTGCCACTGAAGCTCAGTGTCTATGGGCCAGGTTTCTTCCTCTTTTCTAAAGTTGGTATTGGATTTGGAGGTAATACCTCATCTGGAACTAGTTCTTTGTAATTTGAATACTGAAGATACAGTCCCACAGCAGAAGTCACTGGTTAGACTGCAGATCATGGCCCTTTGCTGTATGCCATTCCCAATATTCAACTCCTCAAATTCCCAGTCTCTCTTGAAGAAAGGTAAAATGCAACTGAAAATTCTCTTGGAGTGCAAGAAATAAGGAAATGTCTCAGCAAAGGGGTTCAGTTTGACAGGGTCATACGAAGGAAACTAATACAAAGTCTAACTTTCCCCTGTGTTGATACGATACAACTGTTCTACCAAAGCGAATCTTAGTCTTAGTACATTAAATAGCAAGAAAGCACTTCTGAAGTTCTTACCTTCCACTTAAGTCTCTCCAAGAGGAGAGGAGGAGCAGTTTCAGCTCTGCTTGCCTCATCCCTCATCTCCAACAGGCCCTGTAACCCTCTGCACAACCATCCCATCACAGTGATGCTCTGACAGTAATAAGCTTTGGCAAGACAGGGCTTATAAAATCTCATTTATTTGGCTAAATTAAGCAAATCCTCACAGCACGTCAGCTTCCATCTTCATGCTGTGGTTCATGGCAGAAGAGTGTGGAGGAGACAGAGCGAGAGGGGAAATAGAAAAATATACACTGAATGAACATTATTCCTCACGTTATATTTCACACACTGAAATCTCATTATGTTCATCTCTCTGTGTTAGGGTGAAGTGTTGACAACAAGCTTGCAGGACACACCTCAGCTTATAGATACAAATATTTCACTCTATAATATGAAAACAAGAGTAAATATTCAATTAATTTATCAATCTGTTCCCATAAAGGTTATTAAAAACATCAAATTAACAACAGCGATCTCAGATGACAGGGGAAACAAAGGTATACTGTCAGTTAACAGCTCAAAGAGTAAAACACACTTTCAGTGTGACTCACTTTCCGTGCTGATCATTAAAAACTAATGACTAATTTTAATGTTTAACATCGCTGGATTAACTTGCTGTTACAAAAGCATGTAGTCTGAGGGGTTTCTTTATCAAATGCACAGTATGTCTCTGCTGAAACGGCACCAAGTTTGATCTCAAAATTTCAGGGACACCCATCTTAACTGCAGCCATTGTCAAAAAAAAAAAAAAAACAGCGAAAAACACCTTGCAAGTCAGCAATGGTTAGCTTTTCTAATAATTTCATGCCAAGTTAAGCTCTGACAATCCAAATCTCTTTTTCAATAATTATTAAATTGAGACTAGCATCAATGGTGGTAAAAGCATCAAAACACTGTCATAACCCATAGCTGCTAGCTTCTATTCAAAGTCAAAAGGGATGCAGACTTCAGAAAAAGGCAACATCATTAATGCTAACATCAAGATTTGATGCTCTGCAGCAGATTACTCCAGCAGGAGCTAATAACAGGAGGTTGAATATGTTGTATCTTGTATCATCCTATGCTGTAAAATCCTGTGTCATACAATAATAAGCTTTGTATCATTACTGTATTTCCAGGTATACAGTCAATACAAACAGAGGAGTCCATATTATGTCTGGCTGAACATGAATCGAGGTTACGATGATAAATAGTCTGAGTGGGCAAGTGACAATAGGTTGTGCATCAGAATTGAACCCAAGTCTCTTGCTTAAAGCCTCTGTATATGGGGCATGTAATTTGATGACTGGACCAAACTCGCCCCCCTAGGGCTGATGCTCTCTGACGCTCCTGTGTCTGACTTCCACAGGAGGAGGGAAAATTTGTTCTGCTGGGTTAATCCTGACACTTGAAACAGACTTGTCATGTACCTGAGGGACCCTGCTGGGACTGTACTGCTCCTTGTGGAAACTCAAGCACTGACAAGAGAGGGTCTGATCATCTCTAGAGGGTACAACTCAGATGGAATCAAGGTGTGACTCTAGAGCAAGAAGAAAAGACAAAAGAAAGCAGGATTCATCCTCAAAGGACGGTGAAAACATTTTACAACAACAAGTGTGATAGTTGTTCAGTTATTCCAGTCAGGCCCAGAGGAATAAACTGAGCAACATGCTGACCACAGAAAGCAGAGTTCGGCATGAAGGCCGCCACAGTGTCAGCCGACTTTGTGCTTCTGTGGTGCTGATTCCCAAACACAGTTGAAGTTTTTCCCATTTCCACATTGCTGCACTGAAACAATGGCTTTTGTTGACCCTTAAATATCCATGTAGGTATTCCAGGCTTAGTTTTTAACATCCTTTTTGTTCTCTGGACAGAGGCCTGAACAGCTGTAGTACACAGACAATGACAAATATTGTTAGAAAATGTAAGGGTATGAAACTTTGTAAGGGAATTATCTTCACTGACAGGAAACACTTTCAAAAGAATAGATTCACGAGTAGAGACTCAAGGTTTGATCCCAGGAGAGGGAGCTTTTAGGAAAGTCTGTCTGGGGTGAAAACTGTGATGGTCCAGGGGGCCAACTGCACAAACATTTCATGACCTCAAAAAACATTTCATTAAACACCAAAAGCACCACACTTAACCCCCCACCCCACAGGTTTTAATGCAAATATTTCTCAAAACTGAAAACTATTTTATGCAACAATAAAAGTATTAGAAACATTTTTCAGGATTAAAAAATTATAATTTCATAAGATAAGAATGAATTTGTAGCAGTGGTGGAGTCAAACTTATTGTCTGGGGTGGCCCAACTAAGGCACTGACTTTTGAAGGGTGGCCAGGTGTGGAAAACATCATGGCTTTACCCCAAATCTTGGAGGGCTATCTCCATTAATTATCCACATTTCAACTGCTAGTATAAACGAATCCAGAATTTATAATGTTCTTGTAAGTAACTTCCAAGTTTGATTGGTAACTCAGCTGAGTGACAACGTTCAAGTCTTCTGAACTTGATTCTTTAAAAACCCAAAAAGAAGATGTTTACAGAAGGTCAATATTAAAAGTGGGCCTACCAACAAATGAAACATCCCTCAGTGAAATGATAGAAACCAATTATGGCCTGTTAAACACAACCAGATAGTTGAAATCCTGAGTCATGGTTGGCTTTTTACCCAACATTGAAAATTAGAGTGACCAATCAGATTTCAGGAGCTCTGCCTCTTATCTGTGACTAAGTGATTGGACTACATTGGACTTTTTTGTTTGTTTGCATGTTTAGTGAAATGTTAATGAAATCCTTTTCTGTAATCATAAGATGTTTGTGCAGTTGACCTTCAGGGTCATCGTACCAAACTGATATTATAAATAATTTGAAGAAATCTTTGGCAGAAAGTGGAAAAGTTCAGTTGCCAGTTCAACAGAGCTGTCTGAGTTTTATGAGTCTGAGCTTAATCATGGGGGTGTTGACCCGGTGGTGGTGTCTGGCTCTGGATTGTGAGGTCTGACCCGGTCTGAACTCATTGGAAAGTGGCCTTAACCCTCCTTAGTGTGTCCTGGATCCTCCGGGTTTGTCGTTCACTGGTTTGCTGAAAGTTGGCACCATTGTCCGCGGCCAAGAGGTGGATGTCAGAGGCGGCGAACCGAGCGATGCGGCTCCGTAGGTAAGCCTGCAGCTCCTGATCTGGGTTGTAGGGGCACGCAGCCTCCTGGAAGGCATGGATCTGACTCACAACCTTTGCTATGCTCCTTTGGCCATAGATGGATGGATAGGAGGGGGGGAGTGACATGAAATAGGGACACAGAACAGAAAAAGAGTGAAAATTCATTTTTATTCTGCTGAATATCAGGCTCGAGCCTTCCTCCGATCTGCCTCACCAGCTTTGACCTGATTTGGAGAGAGTGAGGGTAACCTCAGGTCCACGGTAACCAGCTGTGTCTCTGCTTCTCTCTGCTACATCTCTTGACCCCAGCATCTGGCTGCAACCAGTGGCCTCTCAGCATCTGGCCCAAAACCTCGTTTCCAATCAAACTCCATCCCACAGGCTCCATCTGGTGCACCACTGGCACCCCTACTGACAACCCAAATCCAACAGCTGTGCCATCTCAATCCCTCCACCTCTCCATTTGACCCCAGCATCTGGTCAGCCATATTGGAGAGGAGGAGAAGGACACAGGAAAAACTCCTCATAGAGAGTTGGCCGACTTTGTCATAGATGGATATTTTGGATGTGGGCAGAGAGCTAATTATCAGTAAATGACACTTGCTGTTTTTATATGGAGTCTTAAGAGGGAGAGCTCTCTAGCTTGTTTCATAGGCTGTATGTTTTTTTTCATCAACATCTCGCCTTTGCAGGTTCTGTGAAGAACTTCTAGTTTGTGTTAATTTTGTTTCCCCCTGTGGACACAGAGATACCCGTTATCTTTTTTCTGAACTTGCCATGGGAAAAATTCAAAAAGGTTATTTCTTCAGCCTGCTGTCAGTCATTTGGTCTGACACCTAATTCCTCACATCGGTTTAGTGCATCAGACTTTATAACAGAAAAGATGATCAGTTCCGTTGCTGACGGATTTGTTTGCTTGAAAAAAGGAGTCATCAGTATGAGTTTAAATTTGTATCTCAACCTGTTAAAACACACAGTGCAGCTCACAGTGCCTTTAGCAAAATTGTAAGTCCTTAAAAGTCAAAACTATTGTCTAGTTTCAGTAAACTAAAGGTAAGAATTTCTTATTTAAGGGTCAGTAGATGAAAAGTCAATACATGTTTGTCTCGTTTCAGTCAACAAAAACCAAAAAATTCTGGTCCGGTTCAAATAAATAAAAAGTCAAAACTATTTAGTCTGGTTAAAGTTCACGAAAAGTCAATAAACCTCTGTCTAGTTTAAGTCCAGGAAAGTCAAAACATTTTAGTTTACCTTAGATGGTAAAAAGTCATAATTTATTAGTCAAGTGTAATTCCATCAAAAGTCAAAATTTTGGTGAAGTTGAAGTCAAGGAAAAGTCAAATCATTTTAAGTGGGTAAAAGTCAAAATACTGAAGTTCAATTAAATAACAAGAATTCAAAAGTATTTAGTGAAATTTAGTCAATGAAAAAGTCAAAACATTTTAGCACAGTAGACAAAAAGTCAATATTTTCTTATTTAGTTCAGTATATAAATCATATAAATCATATAATTATATATAAAAAATCTAAACATTTTACTTTAGTTGACTAAAAGTAAAAATATTCTAGTTAAGTACATTCAATCAAAAGTCACAATATTTTGGTATACTCAGAACATATTATTATAGTATTGGGTCACAAAAAGTAGATACTGTTTAATCAAGTTTCAGTTGAAGAAATGTGGCTCAGCTCCTAAAGTCCTCCAACCCAAGAAACGCCCCTGGATGGATTTCAAGTTCACTGCACTCTCAGCTGCATCTGTGACGCTGTAGAGCTGCTCATAACAACAAAACTAGCGTACCAAATATAATCACTGATGTAGGCCTAAAATGAGACAGTGATGCAAGTTCATCAAGGGCATAAGCAGGAGAGATCAAACATGAATTTGTCATCATCTGATCTTTATCATGGAAACAAGTTAATCGGCGGACGTTTAACGTCAAAACTTTAATTTATGAGATTAAAACTGTTGTTATCTTCAAAGTAAAGGAGGAAGATTAATATGCAGTTGAGCAAATTTTGTGTCTCAGAAAAAAAAGGCAATGCTCTGCAAACTTTCTGTCCATCTGAGAAACAAAGTTTTTCCACAAGTTAACAAAGTTTTAGACTAATCAAAGAAAGCAGCAGCCAGGAATGAAAGCCTCTTACAGACATAGAAAAACTCTTCCAGCAGGTTTATGTTCAGGATGATGTGCTTTCCTGGATGGAAATATGATACAGTATCATAAAGAAAGGCGTGTGAGAGTGGCAATAAAGCTGTGAGCCTGATGATATTTATTGGATTGCACAGCGGAGACCTATTTGAAATTTTAATGTAGTTATATTGTTTCACTGCAGGATTTTTTTTACTGACTTCTTTAATTTCACTCTGGAGCAGAAAGTTTCCAACCAAACTTTTTCCACCCTCTGTAGATGAACGATGCCTTTTCAGGTCATTAAATGTTTGTTTTCATGCTCAAATGAAACTGATGTTAAAGTTCCTGTGAGGGGTTTTTAGCTGGTTATGAAAAGACTCAAATTAATTTTGATGCCTCTTTACGACCTACAAATACAAACAAGACCATTGGCAACCCAAGTGATCATTCTCATATGATGTTTTTTTAATGCTTATAACTCCTGCAAGGGTGCAAGCGTCAGATGAATTTGGTAGCAGCGCACTAAACACCACAAAGCTTTTGTTTCCATTGAAAAGATTCACAGAGAGTTAAGTGTTTCATGAGACCTATGATATTACACAGGGCAAGATCTGCATAGATATATGAGCTACTTCAGTGTCCTCAAGAGGGCGCCAAAACTGATGCAAATAAAAGTTCCTCACTGGAGCTTTAAGAATCAAATAAACCAGCAGGAATTGCGCTCATAATGAGGAACAAGAGTTCCAAAACAGGTGAAAGCATCACAGTGCAAACAAGATGATCTTTGGCATTTGGATGAACCGCTCGAGTCAAGTTCATAATTTTGCTGATATAAATCAATAGCTGTCTTTACATGGGCACAACAAATCAAGAGGGGTGGTTTATGCCAATCGTTATTCTGAAATGCGCCCATGTAAACACTTATTCTGATCGTGACTCTCTTACCTGACTCGATCTTCACTCTTTAGCCTTTGGCTTATTTATTGAGGTCAGTTCAGGAGGTTTCATTATTAACACTCTGGTATAAAACACAACCGCAGGTGCCGTGTCTGCTCCTTTGATAACATAACAAGGCGTTTATACAGCGTAATGATGATACATCTGTGCGCACAGTGCAACCTTGACAGAACAGTAGAATAAGTATGCAAGGGCGCCATCTAGTGACAACATTTAACAGGGGGAAAACTCCTGAATTGAATGGAGTGAGCCACTACAGTGTTTGTTGGTTTGTTGACCGCACAGGCGTAAATACAACTCTTCTTCTGCGGTTGTTTTGGCGAAATCGGACAACTCTGTGCATGTCCAAATGCTTCTAATCTGAATAAAGCTTGGTGCATGTATACGCACGTCACGATCGGATTATTTGACTTTGCACCCATATGAACAGTGGATTCAGATTATCTGATCCCTCAAATTTTTAATCGGATCAAGAAATTTTGCACATGTAAACATGGCTAATGTTAGTTTACAATATACAACCACTGACCACATTGTGTAAAATTCATTATTTAACTAAAATAATAATGCTGAACCATCCCAAAAGATATCTTGGGTCGAGTTCTTATGTCAGATGCCCCGCAGTGTGGCATATTTCTAGTGGACCAAGTTGTGATGCAGTTTCAGATTGTTTCAGGGTTTCTTGTATTGCACTACACATCAACTATGAGTGACTGTAGAGCAATAGTTGATGAATAAATGACATAAATTACCACCTTTGGTACACTTAATCCAAATGAGCAGATCATAATCTGAATGCCTGTGCTGTTCCATCTGTCATATCAGGTGCTGATCTGCACTGCACCAAAACCCTTTGACATCAGCACTGATTCACAGTCTGTACAGAGCCTCTGAGTGGAGGAAAGTTTGGTAAACAGCCCCTGTTTGGTAAACTGGTCAAGATCCAACACAAGGCATTAGGAATTGATAAGCAACAGAGAACAGTTTTAAATAAGAAAACCTCGAGGAATAGTTATCAGACGAAATCAAGCACTGATTTGTTATTATTATAGATGTAAGTCATGGAGTCTCCCTAAAGTCACCATGTAGTTTGAGGCAGTGGAGTAAAGATGCTTATTTCATCACAGAGTTTTCCTCTGAGATCAGTAAATTATTTCTGAGTTATTCATGACAGAAAAGAAAAACACAATCACATCAGAGCTCTGTGAGAACTTCAGCTGTCTGTTTCATAGAAAAAAAATAGAATCCAGTCCCCCGATGAAAAGACAGACACAGCAAACAAAACCTCTCTGCAGATCTGCAGTCAGAGTCGTGATCATCCTTCTGATAGGTTTTGGAAAATTTACGAACTCAACTAAGTTTTGAATTAACTTCTCATCTTGTAAACATGTAACCATGTTATTGTTCTTCTTTTTAACTCATCTGCATTGCTGCTTATTTTATCTCTTGTCTGTCCTGGGGAGGGGAGGCATCTTCATCAGCCTCTTGGGGTTTCCACCCTCCCCTGCACAATGTTTAAACATTTATTGCTCCTGTCTTTTTTCTAAGATATGCCGCTAAACTGAATTAAGCTAAACTAATCACCTTTGAATGTTCACACAAACCGCAGACCTATAAGGATCAGTGTGGTTGGTGATATGTTTGACAAAACCTGAGGGGCAAATAAGGTGTAAGGGCAAATCTGTGGAGACTGGCCACAAGGATGAAAAAATGGTGCACAATGATAGTTATTGGAGGGACTGATCATTACTAGTTTTGGTAACAATCTCTATGATTTTAAAATTGTCTTTGAGACATGTTTTCATCAGGATATGTTCTCTGAAGCTTTCCTGACTGTATGAAACATAAGAATAAAAATTCATGTCAAAATACACAGCATTTCTTAACCAAAATATATGACAAGCTGTGTGGTTTGATCCTATGCAGATCCTTTTGATCTGTATGCTGCTATTTACGACCGTACATACCCTGACCAAAGACACATAAATTCTTAAATTATGGTCTTTAAGTCCTAAACAAAGTCAGGGTGAGATCTGACTACTATAAGCCACACATCCTGGAGTCCATGTGGATGTTTGTGCAAAATCTTAGGCCATCCCCTCACAGCAGCCCCGGCATATTGCACTCATATAAATGAAACAGTCTTGATAGACAGAGAACCAAAAATATCTCCTGCCTCTAGTCATGACTTTCACCATCGAGAAATAAAAAGCGGAAATGAAACAGACAAAACACTTTTGAGCAAACATCAGATCAATAGCAGCGTCTTACTAATCCGACCCACCTCCCTCTTTACCTGAGCTTGGTCCACTTGTACGCTCCAGTGGTTAGGGTGAAGGCTCCAATCTCTCTCTGCTGGACGTGCATAGCCAGGATGTGAGCTGACGGCAGGGTGGGCCTTTTTCTGGAATGTTCTCCCCCCATGAGACACAGGTCATCACTCTTCAGAAACACCTAAGACAGAGAGAAAGCTACTTATGGCTCTGACTAAACATGTGGAGGTTTCCCAATGAATCCAAAATAGCAAGAGCAGCTACAGTGGACATGGTTCTCATCATAACAGCTCAGTCGGTGACCAGAGCCTGAAGTTTGAAGCACCAGGATCTTTCAGAGGCAAACTTTAAGGAGCAGAGCCAGCTGTAAGCCTTCTGCACATGTCCGCTTTGCTCGAAGCTGTTTTTCTATCGATTTGTTTGCCCTGCAGCCCATCTCCACAATATGTGACCAACCGAGCCTTCAGTTACAAACAACATACGTGAGTGCTTGCTCAAACACACCTACACACACACGCAGAGACACACCTGCACAGCTCGAAGCTCCTCCAGGATCTCACACACCTTGGAAGACAGATGTTTCCAAGCCTGTTGGCAAAAGACCAGGGAGTTTTATTTAGAGGAAGTGAAATTAAAACTAATTACGCGCTCACTTCGATGAATATACCCTGCCATTGGACAGAAATATGGAAATACCTTGCATAATACCTCATGTATGCACTGTTTTTTTTTTTAATTGTGAGAGTTTTAAACGACTGTGACTCATGGACCATATCTCCACACTCCCTCCATCTGATCTGAATGCATTAATTCTACTTTCTACTTCTCAAAACTAATTAAACACAGACTGATTCTCACACAGCCATGGAAAACACTCAGCTTGAGGGTATCAGACGCACAACAGAAACTCAGATTCAGTGTGAGGAGGAGCTTATGAGATGCAGTCTCACCGGTAATTGCCTGACAATCACGTTCTCCAGCGCCCCAAGGACCTGCATGGCGGTGGCAAAGTTCCTCGCTTCATAGCAGTGCTTCCCGATCCACAGATACTTGGTCAGCACAGCAGATTGTGTCTGCAGGACAGAGAAGACGGTTCGCATTCAACGACAGGAGAAGAATGCCATCATTACAAGAGCTTAAATCTAATCAGACTTCACCGTGGTCGCAGGAGGTCTTATAATGAAGTTTAACTTTTCATTGTTAATGTAATTAGCTCCATTCATCACAGGAGTGATTAATTATACTCAAAAATAGAGGCACACACACTGTGAAAAGACAAACTTTGTTAAGTATGAGAAGCTGAGGAGGAGATGCAGTAAAAGTTAGAGCCCTGAAATCATTTGAAGCACCTTTTGAAGTCTTTACGACAACCAGCCTGAAAAGTCCATCTGTAAGGTCTGAAGGCTTTCGAAGGAGCGCGGCTCTCACATCCTCCTGGTACCCATTTGTTTTTGTTCATTCTTCTCATTATTTTACTTCAATGATGTTACATGTGATACGGATTTGACTGAGGTAGAACAAACTTTGCAGAAGACTGCAGGTAAAAGGTTCAAACTCTCTGATAAAGAGAAAATGAAGAAACAAAGAGGTGATTAAATATAGTATATTACACTCAGTCGAAGAAGCATTAGAGTTGGTAGATAGCACCAACGGATATGCTGAAACTTTGCTTTCAAAAGTCTCAGACTGACTGATACAAGGTTATCCGTTTATTTATCCGAGCCAAAATGAGCAGCAGCACATCCCAACAAAAATACAGACATACAACATTTAACTGTTTCAAACATGTCAACAAATCCTGGATCACATAGGACATCTGTCAAATAATCTTCAATGTGCTTTAAATAAAACATCCAAAACATCCACTCGGAGGACAGAAAGCTTAGGTGTAGTAGGTGCAGTGGCTGGATCACAGGGTAAAGACAGTAGCCTTTGTCATTTTTCAAACCAATTTAATCAAAATAGTATGAATAAAACTAAACTACCTCATAGACAAGGATGTGCCAGTGATTTGGTCTGCAGGTAGACAATGCAGGTCAGCCAACTGAGCAGTGATTTCAGATTTGTGAGATGAGTTTTGCTTTCTCATGAGGGGATTTCAGAGTATCTCTTCAATGATGATTATCAGAAAAAAGGTTAACACTGTTCAAGTTAAAGCACCTTTCATTTAAATAAACTTCTATAACTGTCATTTTTGGTCCTCATGTTAGTTCTGAATAGTTTTGGTCTGATGCAGATTAAAGTGCAAAAAACGTGAAAAAGTGACTTTTTTATCACCCTGATGTCCACAACTAAAGGCTCAGTCCTGTTAAAACTTCACTGTGACATGTTTTTTCATCCCATAGATGTGATAGAAATTGAATTTACAAAGATTTTAAGACTTTTACTTTTTTGAGTGTCATTACGATATCATTGGGACTGAAAGTAGTTGAACTGTGGGTTTAAGAGTGGAAGATAAAAGTGGTTTTAAAAGTTGACGGCAGGTTAATGCGCTGTGTTATTATCCGCTAAGTGTCAGTATTATCTGATTCTTGTCCTGCTGACAGTTATTAAAACCATTTCATTGGACAGTCACTGAAAAAAGTGGCCGATATACTTTATATCTTTGATGATGTTACACTTTAATGATGTCGAGGCAGTGAGCTCCATATTTCAGCGTACAGGAAAGTTTTTGTCCTTTGAGCCAAAGATATACTAACAAACTAAGTTATTAACAGACTATTTAGTTTCTGATCCTGATTTAACCATAACATGTCGGGATTAGTTTTTTTCAAAAAAGGGTTTTTTGTTAAATTACTCCTTTGTACTGAGGTTGTTACTGAAAAGCAGTTTAAGAGGCTTCGGAAGTTGTTTCCTACCAAAACAGAGAAGGATGATTACAGTACTTTCAGTGAATCTCTAAACCAGAATTTGTACTCACTGAAAACAATGTAATTAAAGCCTGAAAGACTTTAGCAGTGTTAATTAATTTTTTTTATTTAATGGGGATATTTTGGCAAGAATTACTCCAAAGAAACCGTTTAGTGTTTGAGCAGACTACACACTAAAATAGTGTTTTAAATGAAAAACAATTAGACTTCTTACTCGCATCTCCCTCAGCTGACTCTGTTACCTTGATGATTCATATGTCCTCTCACCTTGGCTGAGTCACAGATGACTATTTCAGCGGAGATCCAGTTAGTGACACTGTCGGCGTATGAGAGCAGCTGTTGGAGGAAGCTGTGTGACTGCATCCCCTCACAATCAAGTAGTGTGCCGCCCTCTGCTGGTGAAACATGCTGAGACACATTCCTGGTAGATTATAGAAACATGAATGATTTAATTAGCTGATAGTCATGTAGGTTATTACGTCAAAAGAAAAATAAATGGAGTATGATAATTATATCATTGTTTGAGTCATTTTTCAGCAAAAACTACTACACAGGTTGGGGGGCTGAAATTCTAATTTTCTCTTTTAGTTATGAGCATGAAAAATACAATATATGCTCTTTTTTTTAATGTAATACCAGCAACACAATACTAGTGAGTAAGGGCAGAAGCATGTCTACCATTGCTCCGCATCAACTCTTTAACAGCAGTCTCTTAAATGATTGGGAACCAAGGAGACCAGTTACTGCAGTTTCAAAAGAGAAATGTTGCCCTGGTATTCTCCCCATCAGTGAAGGGTCTCCTTCATTTGTGTCATGATGCACCAAATATTTTTAATAGAGGGCAAGCACAAGGACTCTTCTACTACAGAGCTATGTTGTTAAAATACCTGAGGATTGTGGTTATGCATTGTTTTGCTTGAAAAAAGTTAGGTCTCCCCTGAAAAAGGCACTGTCTGGATGGAAGGATATGTGGCCCCAAATCCTATTTAACATCAATGGAGCCCTCTCAGATGTAAAATCTACCCACGCCATCAAAGATGCTGGTTTTAACTCTGCGGCAAGAACAAACTGTCGCTCTTCTCTTTAAGTTGGAGGACAATTTGTCCTACAAGAAGGTCAAACTGTGTTTCATCAGTACACATGACCGTTTCCACTTCACCTCAGTCCATAAATGAATTTCTCTCAGGGGATCAATAAAGTTCTTGCATTGCATTGTATTATAAATGAGGTCAGGCCCAGGGAAGCTGTCCGCATTTCTGGATTTCTGGCTCTTTTTTGCATGGCTCAGTTTAAACATGTATTTGGGGATACACTGACAAACTGTCTTCACCGACAATGTTTTTGGGTTGATTATGAGCACATGCAGTGATTTCCGCTACAGAGTCATGTGAGTTTTCACTGCAATGCTGCCTCATGGCCGAAAGATACAGGCCAGTCCACTTGGTCCCTTTTGAACAGAGATTTTTACAGATAAATGATAAAATCCCCCTTTTTTTTAAATTCTATACTCACATACATTATCCTGGAATTGTTTCACTATTTACCTTCAGGTCTGTCATAGAGTGATGACCCTGCTTCCATCTTTACTCCTGAGAGTTTCAGCCTCACCCTCAGGTTACTAACCTCTTTAAGATCTAAAGAGTTGTTCCTCCGGGTAGTTTTCTTTTAAACGTTGTACTTGTTTGGACTGTTTTTAAATCCATTTCTGGTATTAAATTAACATATTTTTCCATGCAAAAAAAATCAAAAAAATCAATGTTAACATACGAAGTGTTTTCATACTCATCATAGAGTTAATCATTTGCAAACCATTTATTTAAGCTTTCATTAACATTTTGGTAACAACACTATGATTTTAACACATAACAAATAATATAAAAAGCTCACATCAGGGTAACAGATTTAGAATTCAGGCTTAGGCCAGTTTCTGCTCTGATAGACCTGTTTGATCTACTTATACTTGATTCCATTTGATGTAAAAGTAATCCATGATTTCTTTAACTTAAATCAGATTTGTTTTTCATTGGGGTCAAAAGTATAAGGGGTTACCAGCAACATTTACTTGTGTTTTAATCAATCTTTCCATAAGTTGTTACCCATCAGGCAGCTACAGAGGCTTTGAAAAATGAAACTTAGGCGTACTGCCACTCATCAACACCCTCTACTTTTTTATTGCTGTTTAAAACATTTACATGGTAGTGAAATACATGACAACAAAAGCAGTAACAGCTGTAAGAAGTATGTACATCATACTCACTTGTTGAGGGCTGAGGATTTGTCCCTGATTCCTAATGTTCTGGAGTTCAGAAAGTGAACTGGATGACATCCTTGAAACACTTCCTGTGTTACAGAATTTAATACTAAATCAGGGTTTACAGTATCAGTTTGGACATGCATTCAAAGCAGATGTCTTCCTCTAGTGGTAGAAGGAAGAGACAACAATGACATGAGCTGAGGTTGAGGTGCAGGTGTACAGAGTGTGTATGAGTGTGTACCTGCTGCAGGAGGGTAAGCTGCTGGGCGATGTGCTGGGCGCTGTATTCACTCTGGCTGAATGGGAGTCGCTCCTCACCGTGAAGACAGACATTAGAGAGGTCGTCCAATATGGAGCTGTAGCACGGCATAGGGAGGGCGGCGGCGATGGAGAAGGTCTTCTCTTTGGGCAGAGTTGAGGAGGGCTCCACTACTCTGGAGAATCTCCACTATAGAGGGTCAAGAATGAGATATTCAAGACAGGAGAGATGACCAGAAGACCATCTCGTGATTCAAACATAGCTGTTTCTCCCAGCACAAATACATTTTCATCACCGGTACAAATATTATTGTTGCGTTTCTTACTAGCTCTAAAAAAAACATTAAAGTTCAGTCCAAAACATCCTAAACAAATCATCAAAGTTAAAGGTGCTGAGGTGATGATTCAATAAATCGTATCACACCTGAACACTACCGGGATAAATACTTGATTCTTATTGGTAAATACTCCGTTGCAGTGGTCTGTTATCACTCAATGAAATTGTTGCTCTGAGGTCTAGCACATTTCCCCTCTGCATATTAACAATATGGGCTCTCAGACTTTTTCAGACTGACTGCAGTCATTTCAATCTGGTCCATTTGATCTGGGGTATTTTTCACAGAAGAAAACCAAGAAGAGAGATGAAACAGCAGAGAACTGAAGATGGAGTTGATGATGGAGGCTGTCACTTCACAAGGTTTCTGAATGTGGTCCTTTTTCCTTTTTTTTTTTTTTTTTTTTTTTTTCAGTGCAAATGTTCAGTTCAAATGTTCAGTTCAGTTAGTTTAATGAACAGCTACTTATTACGTTAGTTTAGTGAACCTACTTTGATTTGGTGCCTCTGCCCCCCAAATTAATGGCAGCCTGACCCCCAAGGCTGCTTTAAGAAAACCAGAGGAGCTTTTTGTGTCTATCAGGCCCTTAAATAATTTTAAAAAAGCCAACGCTTGAAACACTGTAATTTCACTTATTCCCTTTTAGAGTTATCATTCTGACCTTTCTTCCGAGGTCCTCAGTAGATGAATGCAGAGACACAGAATCATCATCATCCTCAAAGCTGGTCAGGCTTCCTCTACCGTGGCTTAAAGTCTTACTGTGGAGGGCCGCAAGTATGGCCTCCCCCCGGCTGTCCACAGGGATCACCTGTGAAGAAATAAAACAAAGAAGAGATTCAAGAGAACGATAACGTTTTATAACTACTTGTGTTTTCTCCTGAAGATTGATAACACAGTCAGAAAATTTACAGTGGTCACATATTAGAAACTATACGGTAAAATTATTCAAGGTCACTGTCAAGCCATCAAACTCAGTGCTTTTGTAGTTACCTCTGTATTTAGAAAGTTTTCTAAGGTTTCCACAAGGCTGGGTTTGGATGTGAAGTCCACTTGTCTGCAGTCCATCACCCAGAACTGAAGCAGGTCCAGACTGCGATGGAAGATCTTCTCACTGTCTCCTGACATGTCTGCACCTCGTCTGTAAAATAAGTAATATATTTAATTCAAAGTGTTCCTTTTTACCGAACTTTGTTTTCTTTATACCGAGCTGTATGCAGCTTTCTCTACGTACCTTGCAGCACTGATGAACTTTTCCATGATGAAGTGCAGCAGCTGTTCAGGTGTGCAGAGGAAACGGTAGGTGTAGAGGAACTGCTGGATGTAGCCTTCCACAGCTGCATTTCTGCAAAGAAATAAAGTTCAACAATCAAAACATTTAACTTTTAACAGAGGAAGAAAAAAAAAAACTTTGTATAAAGAGCAATTTTCTAAACGAGATAGCAAAAATACATCACACAAAGAAAAGAAAAAAAAACAACAAAAAAAAAAAGGTAAATCAGCGAAAAACACAAAAGTTGAAAAAAGAAATAAGACAGTTTAAGTGCTTATAAAAGAGTTATATATGACTGTAATATGAGGGAAAATGTGCGAGCAAGAATAACTCTTCAAATAAAGCGGTTTAATACTGTGCTTAATAAGAGGGGGTGATCATATGATGCTCCTGGAGTGTCCTGACCGAGGGCCTTGAATAACATTTAACTGCTGCTTTCAGGGGAAGCAGTTACAGCATAGCAAAGGACTAAAGAAAATCAAAAAAACTGTTTGGCTCTTCACACAAGATCAGCTGAGAATCTACCCACTGCAGGCTGTAAATGTTTCAGTCTGGACCTCAGTTGCTAAAAAAATCAGATGTCTGAACTGCCCTCTTTCTTTGTGAGGGAGCAGTGGGTGCCTTTACTCCTGACCCTGGCTGAACCCAACCACCCTGTGAAGGAAACTCATCATCTGCTTGTAAATGAGATCTCATTCTTTGAGACACTTTTCATAGCTTATGATTTTATGAGGAGGTTGGATCCTCAGACTCAGCTCCTTCTTTACCTTGACGGTGCAGACAACAACGCCAACAGTACTGCTGTCCTAACATATCTGTCAATCTCATTATCTGTTTTACCTTCACCTGGAATGAGTAACTTTAAATCATGGGGTGTACAATCTTTACAGCCGTTCCATGGGGTAACGGCTCACTCATCTGGGGGTGGGGCCACGGAATCAGCCATAGAGACATTGGCTTTCATCCCAACTGCTAAACACTCACTGCAAACTATCTTAAAGGGATATTCAGGCGTAAAATTAATTTTACCGCAGCGGGGTGACACAGCTCAAGGAAGAACATTTATGATCATTTCTTTATCATTTCCTCGAAGTGATAATCACCATATTAATCATTTTACACTGCAGACATGGTAGTTCTTCTGCCTTAGCGTCTCGGTCTGATTGCATTTCCGTGAAAAAATGATCATAAATGTTCTTCCTTGAGCTGCGTCACCCCGCTGCAGTTGGTAATGGACTTGCCCAAAGTCTCCGTACAAACAAGCAGCTGCTAGAAGAGAGTGGGTGAGTTGTGTTTAGTCTCTTTGCCAAAGAAATCATGCAAAGCTGAAAATATGTTTGGTGGCTAGTGCTATGGCTGGGACCTGATATGTACTGTTGGACTAACTGATATTTCATTTCTGATATTTTCATTTTGTTTCTTAGCTTCAATGTCATAAACGCCGCTAGAAGACCCTTGAACTTCAACATCAGCAGTCGTACCTGGCGTAGAGGTAAGCCATAAGACCTTCAGGAGACCCTGCTTGCAGAGTTCTCTTCCCTTTGCTGTTACCAAAACTCAGGACGGATTGTTCCTCAGATGACTGAAGGTCCAGAGAGCCTGGTCCACAGACAGCTAAAGAGGGTAGCAATGAAACCTCCAAACCCCACTGGTCCACACCCAGGACCTGAAAAAGACAAGGAATCACATCGGAGTGTTTATGATTCCAGTGACATGCCTTTTTTGTGTTGTGGTCACCCTCTTAAGGTCCATAGTGCCATCAGCCACATTGACAGGAAGATAGTTTTAATTAAATGTATAATTCCCTATAAGTGTTGTAAACTGCAGGCGGAGCAATCACAAAGCTTTAATGTAGTCTGCGCTCACCCTCAATCACTATGCAAAAGACTGAGATGGGCTTCAAAGTTTACTTCACCTGGAGGACAGGCTCAGGAGGTTAGAAAAAAAAGATCATGTGTCACTGGTTTAAGCGTGATTCCTACTTGTATGGACGGACATATGATTCCATCCAGCAGCTCCTCCCATTTCCCCCTCTATCCACTGCCCTGTCTTTCTAAACAAAGGCTGTAAAGCCCATAAGTGAATCCTTAAAAAAACAATATTTGAATAAATATATACACACATAAGTATACCTGTTTTTTTTTTTTTTGCCTTATCAGCCCACAGTTATAATGGAGAATAATAAAAATAAATCTGTTTAAGGTCAAAACTTTACTTCAAAACAACATATAGTGATACAAGAAGTTCTTCTTGTGAAGTTCAATTTAAGAGCTTGGGTCGAACAGCAGTCACAGAAGGGTTTATATGCTGTCATTTTGGTCCGCCCTTCCTCAGAACACACTCAGTTTCCTGTACGTTCATTTCAAAATCCTGATGCTCACAAGGATATGACGTTGATATGCTAAAAGATGAAGCATTCAGCTGTTTATAAAAGCTGTGCCAAATTATAACTCCCCATGATGATTCTTGTACCATTTTACTCACTGTTTCCCTGGTATTCCTCATACATATACGTACATACATATACAACTTTAATTTTAAAATCCTGTTTTTTTGCTTCTGCCTCAGTACACAGCAGCAGATAGTTGACACGTGACCCTGGGACGACTTACAGGAGATATCTCAAATACTATGTGACATCACAAGAAACTTGACAATAAAAGGTGCAAAAGTAACTATACTGTATTCTGGTACTGTTGTGTGTGTCAGTACCTCCAGGTACTTCTTCACAGTATCCAAGAAGATCACTTTGGATCGCAGTTCTTCAAGCTGGCTCTTGAGCTTGGACAGCATCAGTTTGCCATCTGAACCTTTGGGACACATAATAGTTTTATAGACTTTAATGGACACTGAGCTTATAATTTCTAGATAGGTGCACTTACAAAAACTAACCTACCTTTGTTTTTCCTCTCCTGCTGAATCAGCTTGTGGTAGAAATTTCTGGTTTTCTTTAGATTCCTTGTTTCAATCGTGAGCTGCTGCTGCAGTTCCTGGAAACCGATACAGTACATCACACAGATCATACAAGTGGTCTTAAAATATCACCACATGCTCCTCACTAAAGAAGCCTTTGGGTCTTTCCATTGTACATGGAACAGTGTTTTATTTTCGCTCTTCACCGTGGCAACAGAGCGCAGGAGCTCTTTTGAAGTGAGAAGTCGCAGCAGCCAGCCTCTTGAGGTGTGCTGAGAGCTGCTGCACACGCCGCCTGTGCCATCAGAGTGTACAAACAAATAATTACAAAGAGCTTTTTCATTAATATTCTTTTACAAATGATAATAACTTCCTCTGCCAGGGGGGTTTAAGTTCAACACATTAATATTCAGATCCAGTGTGGAGAGAATAAAACAACAATTATCTTCAAGTCCCCACACATTTTCACCTCCTTTCAATGGGAGAGAAATTCTGTTATATTTTAATAAAGACAGGAAAACAACTCCAGCTCAAATTTAAAAAAGCAGGCGAGGTAAATAAAACTGTGTCCAACAGGCACTCAGGAGCCTAAGCATATATAATATGAAAATAATTGGAAAGAAAAAAACTGTATATGTGACCACAAACCATTTTCTGTCAAAGAAATATTTCAGAGATGATTTTGATGGAAATCTACAACTGTAGATCTATGTCCTTTTTCAGAGAATAATTAGTTATTTCTCATAAACAAGTATTTAGTTAATGGTAACCCACCTGATCATGTTGAACATCTTTCTCATTATTTACTGGAAGATGAACTAGACAGAGCTGGACTGCATGATTCAGAGTCCACTGAGCTGGCAGAGGAGGATCTCTTTTTTTGTAACACCCGCAGGTCAGGTCAGATATGACGCACAGGCAGTGAGTGTCACAGCTTCAACTCACCTGTGTTTTCACATCCACACATGGTGATCCTGTGTGCTGACCCAGATTCCCTGCATACTGGATCACCTCTGGACTAAAACAATCCTCTCCGTAAAAAGCCAAAGCCCACGCCGAACCAGCGCTCAGGCCCAGTGCCATGTCCGCTCTGGATCCAGGTGAGACAAGCTGCTCAGACACCACGGAGTCGCTGTCCTCCATGTCCTCTGAGCAGTCCGGGCTCATCTGCTCATCGTGGGCTCCTGTCAGGCCTTCATCTCTCCCCGACAGACACTCAGCTTCAGAGGGGCTTTCATTGCTGCCCCCCACCGAATACTCTCCTCCCTCCATGACCCCTGCATCTGAGCCGTCAGTGCTCATGCCTCCAACAGTAAACAGAGACAGAGAGGAGTGAGGGAAAGAGGACAAAAAGAGGGAGAGAGGGACTGAATCACGTGGAGAGGAAAAATAACTGACTGGATTCATATCAAGAAATCAGAGAGAGAAAGAGATTCAAGTGTGGTGCAGGGGTAAGCACTGCTTATCCCGTCACAGCTGCACAAAGCAACCACTGTTTTACAGATCAGCCTCTGAGTTCAACTCGCACTTCTTTTATTGTCATTTTCTCTAATCAATCCCTCGTATGAGCTTGTTTGTAATCAACACCACATACAGTATGCAGAGGATTTCCATGGTAACGCCCGAAGAGTTTGCAAGTATTTCTTGGACTGTTATGAATATGCATCAATCTTAAGAACAGCATCCAACAGTCAGTCACAGCTCTTAGGAATATTGCCAGCAGCTGACCAAAATAAATCAACGAGGCATAGAGCTCTGAAAAATGTTTTTAGTCAGACCCATTTGGTTTTTCCTCTGTGTTTATAACTGAATTACCAAATTCAAAACATAACTTTCAAAGCTCTTTATTTTTACACCTACAACAAAAGCTGATTTTTTTCTTGACCATTTCCCCCCCCAATTTTCCTGTTTTTAATTTATAATGATATCCACTTATCCATCATTTACAACACTGACCTCATTTGGGGTCATACTGACCCCCAGCACCATCATTTCACCTTCATGGTAAAATGGAAAAGATGATTTGTCTGCCTTGATTTTTCCTTTGACAGGTTAAGTTTTTTTAATTGTTTATTTTTGCAATACTTAGTTTGACCACAAGGGGCTGAGATTCAAATGAAACCCTTATTAAGAAATATGTTTAGTGTTGTGTTTGTTGTGTTGGCAATAAAATAAAATAAAAAAAAAATAAAAATCTTTTTATGTGAAAATTTGGGGTTATTCAAAAGATAAAGCACAGAAAATCCTTTTAGTTTTTTCAGGATGCAGTCAAAATAATTTGAATAACATTAAGTATCAGAAACCATCAGATTGTGCTGCTGATATACTATTCTCATCACTTCAGTGTATTTCTCCAAACAAATAAATAAATAAACACAAGCCTATTTTTTTTTGCACCCAGTCCTGTCAATTTGATGTTATACACAATGTCTAACATTCTGCCTCACCTCAAGCATAATTCTTCAATCAGCTAAGCATTGGTCCCAGCATGATTGTAAAATAATAATAAAATGATGGTGTAAATGTTTTGGTGTCACTTTATGAATTTAGTGCACTTCTGGGGCAAAAATTTAAGCATTTCAATGTCAAACACTTAAAAGAAAATCATTACTTTACGCATCTTGATCACAAAAATAGAACTTGAAAATACTAATATTGTTGAAAACAGTTAATAATCTATGAAAAAAACTAATATGTTTTCTCCAAATTTCCCTCAAAACTTCTGTAAAGCAATGCTGAGATCTGAAATTAATCTAAACGCAGTATTAGATCTACATCTGTTATTTCTTTCATTGCAGCTGCATGTCAATCTGTATGTTTATCTCTCACAAAGGAAACTTTTTCTTCCCCAGCTGTCGACAAACTGCTGATAATATTGACACATCTGTTCTAAATTCGGAATTACTTTAGGGCTTACTGATGTGAATGAACACATTTGAACAAATGAACAAATCTTCATAGCTTTGCAAACATGTGCACAAAAGATTGAAAAGATTAACATTTTTAAAGTCACTAGTAGTTAGTAAAAATAGTTTACTTCCTACCTCTATAAATAAAGTGTTGGTTCTCCTCTGATCTTATCCTTGAATCTTCATGTGCTGCCTCATTTTCTCTGGGGCAAGGCTGGGCCTCAGCTCCTTCCCAGGAATCCTCTGCAGACGGACTGGACATGTGAATGTTTCCATTCAGGTCGAAACAACCGTGCAGGCAAACTCCCCTCCTCTCTGCCCAGACAGTGGCTGTCGAGGGTGGTGTTACGGCTGCCCTTTCCACAGTCTTTGATGGAGGCTGCTCATTAGAGCCGCTGCAGGAGGCGCAATGAGACAGAGAACACATAGAGTGTGTTCAAAGCTTGTGATAATTAGGGCTTATGTAAATAATAATGTCAGTCCTATCCATTTGAGCATGCCATTAATAAGAAAACTGAGGGGAAAGGCCAACGTAAAAACTCTATGAACTTTACACAGATGGACAATGATCCAGTGCAATACAACACTTACAATAACATAACACATCAATGCAATGCAGTACCCAATACCATACATATGAGTCTTTATCATATCATGTAATAAAATATACTTAAACACTAACTGACACAAAAAAATGCTTCATACAATACTGTGTAATGTTTTCTGCCAACACATAAAGCTACATACAAGAGAGTACAAAAAAGTACAAAATACTGTATTCAATAAATAAACACAATGAGATTAAGTGTAACCTGATAGATTCCAATAACATTTGACTTAATATGTAACTTCAGAACAAATGTACTGCAGTATATGACACATAACAATAATTTAGGATACAATGTTGTACAGTGCAACAAGAGCTAGCACATAAGGATGCACAGGAACATTTCACAACACAATACTGCATGTCATCCGACAAAATTCTATCTCATGTGATTCTATGTGAAACAATGCAATTTGATAGTTTACTATGCAATAAGATAAAATACAACAATATATGACGAGATCCATGCAATACAATGTGATACAAAAGAAAACAATCTCTTAATTCATTTCAGTTTAATTCAAATTGATATGATAAGATAAAATGCAATATGCATCAACATGCAACAGCATGCCATCCAATGCCACGCCCTACCACTTAGCCTTGATGCTGAATAAGCTCTATTGACATACCAATATATACCCAAACAGGATCCTCTGGACATGCACTCATAGGTACAGAATTACAGGACTGCACTCAGGCAGGCACCTCAAGCTCCATCTCAGCAGAGTATGATACAGTCTGATACAACAAAATACAACACCATACCATACTATGCCAAACTATATGATATGCTACGATACATGACAATGACACCATACTGTACAATACAATGTGATATAACATTTTATCTAATCCGATCTTTTGTGCTGATCTCATTGAGAATTATATCGAGACACAACCAAATAACGCAACACAACACTGAAAAAAAAAAACACAATACAATGTGAAATAATAGGCACATTAAGATATGGCACCATCTGATGTCAAATGACAATATGTTGCATGATAACACACATCACAACATGACATAGTAAAACTACAATATAATACTAAATGATACAAAACAGCACCATGTGAAACCTCCAAAAACCAATGGACAAGCCAAGACGCTACGCAGTATAACGCAACAAAACTAAGTTTCTTACAATAGCATAAAACAGGACACAGTATAACCCAAATGAAAGACAGCACAGTGCTTTATAAATCAAAGCTGTACAGCACTTAACAACATGAAAGTAGACTACATGGCACAACGTCGCAGGACACAGAATACATATCAGAGTAAAAACAGAGCACCTGTTCATATGGAAACTAAAATCCTCCCTCTTTCTCACAGCTGAGCCCTGTGAGCAATCCACCTTTAAAATGGAGAGTGTTTATCTCTCTGTAAAGCTGTGATGTGTCCTCTCCATGGTAAATAAAAGGGTCTCTCCACATATCGCCCTCAGTGTATACAAGCACAGCAATAAAATGGCATGTCTACCACAGGCTGTTTTCTCAGCTTGTCTTTAGCTTATATTTGAGTTAAAAAAAAGAAGAGCAAAGCATGGATTCTTCACTTTCATTCATATATTCATCCATTCATCAACACTTCACCTCTAATGGCTACTTGTCCACATATAAATATCAGTGTATAAATATGAATGTAGAGAAGGCTTTCTTCAGACGCTCTCCTGAGCACGAGTACATTGTAGAGCTGTTACCATAGGAACCGTGTAAGCTGCAGGCTAAAGTTTACGTGTGAAGTGGGTGTTGAGTAAATGCTCATTTGAATGCAGTGTTTGAGAGTAATACGTAAGCGTGTGTAGGAGAAAAGGTCATCTTCAGTAAAGGCTGCGCCTCCCCTTCAGAACCCACAGAAGAATAGATTAAAACCTGATCACGTGCAACCAAGTTTGGACATCCTCCTGTTACGACTGAAGTGTTTATTTTCAACAGGAGATCCTTTTTTGATTTAACGTTAATGTGCCAACAGCTAAGATCACGTCTATAACCCATGAAGTAGGACATTACACAACTAATCCTCTAAAAACATACGCAACTTTTTTTCCAGAACCCGAACAGCACTTTATCCTAAATAACCTCCAGCGTCTGAAAATAAAATAATTTCTTAACTTTTTATAGGGTATCTGTCAAAAGTAGTGATGGGAATTACGGCTCTTTTTAGTGAGCCAGATCATTCAGCCCATGATCACCAAGACAGCTCCCAAACGGCTCTTCATTCTTCAGACAAATTTAGTGTTGTTTGGCTTATGATATGTACATATGTGTACACATACCTCTTAAATAATTCAATGCATCCTTTGTACTGAAGTATTCACAAGTAAAAATTATGTTTTCAAATATCAGTAAATTGCTGTAGCCATCCTGAGCACATCCATCTAATGAGCACAAGCACACGGCACACCCCGCCCCCCTCTGCTTAGTGTATCCTTGCGTGATTGGTTGCACACAGCATGCATGTGACAGTCATGCACTCCATGCATGGATCACCCTCATCCCGTCATTCTGCCTTGTAGTTATTGTTTTCTACGGTCTGCGGTGGGGAGTCTCACAGACAAGAGCCAGCTCCCATCATTTTCATTGTTTAAGAGACGTCTATGAACAAGTTCGCTCATGACCGACACATCACTCGTCAAAAGATGACCTCACATCTTGAGTGTGTTGCAAACATGACACCGCAGCATCATCTTTGCTGTATATTCAGCCTGTTTAAACAACCTGACACTTGGAACTTCATTATTTGATGATTATGTGTGAGTAAGAAACCAAGGACAAATGTCAGGGGCTTTACTGCCCTGACATTTTCTCTGAAATGTCAGATTTGCAAACATGAAAATTGCTTCTACTGGACTCAGTAATTTGTAATATTGCATTTGTGACACAGTACTGGGCAGATCATTTCATTTATCTTCAAGATTTGCATACTGAGACACTCCTACCCTGTGAATATTTTGTTAGTGCACATCTAAATCGAGACGTATTGACACACATGATGTCGGGAAAAATGTATTTATACCTTAAAATGACACAGAGTTTGACCTACAACATGAACAGTTACTAGAGAGACCAGAAACAACAACATCCAACCACACTGGTAATCCAAAGGTGTGTTCACAGAAAATTGTGTTTTCTGAGCTCATCTTAATTCATTGGAGCAGAAAAAAAAACAGGCACGAGTGTTTAGGGTCTTACTCACATTGTGGATGAGCTGTAGTTCACCAGGCAGTGCAGTACACCCAGCAAGTCCTCTTCCCAGTAGAGATGACTGAACCTCTCCTTTACAACGGCAGCAAACCTGTGGTACTGGAGGTCCTTCAATGAGAAGATGTACTCCCCTCGAAAAAGAGAAAGAAAAGTGGATATCAATGTAAATGAATGACGGAGATATGCCCTGTTAGAGGAACATTTACAGATTTTTGTACATCCCAGACAAAAGAATCTCTGTTTCTGTGCAGCTGTCAAGTTTAATTTTTTCCATTCTGACGTCAATGGAAGCAGCAACAGTTTGAAAAGAGTAAAAGTTATCGTTTATTCTCCACCTGAGGGCATCCCCAGAACTCAAGCTGCTTTCACACTGGTAAACTCCTCACAGGACAGCTGGTGTCTGTGTGTCCATGAGCCAAGAACACTACTCAGCTTTGTCTAAAATATATATTCACAGAACCAGATCTGTCCACCCCTTAAAAAAAATAAGAGGTTTCAGAAACCACTGGAAATATTACCAAACAGGATGCGTACATTCCCCTTATAGCTGTTTCCAGATAAACTCAAGGACCCCTTTGTTGTTTTTCAAGTTCCAGATGTATTATGTAATAGTTTGCTCATTGATTTTAACGGTCGATTTCAGCTACCAAGTAAATCAAAAGGGATTTTCCAACTGATCATCACATTTTCTGATGATTTATCAACTACTATGTTGGTAATCTTGAGCTTTTTTTCTGTATATACGACCTATCCTAAATCCTCAAATATGGGCTCGGTCATTTATTTGCTTTTGTCACAAATAGTAAATAAGTCAAAAGTCTTTTAATATACTGTGCTGCATAACAAGTAAGTTTGAGCCGTGGTTAGAGTTCCACATTAGTGTCTCGTAAATTATGAAACATTAAACTTATCCAGTAACCGTAACCCTGATCACTTGGTTACAGTCATTACACACATCACAGCGGTCATGAATAAAAATGATAGACTCCCCCCTCCAGGTAGCTTATCATAAAGTGGACTGGGTCAGGATGAGCGCTCACAAAGCAGAAGGCCTGTGATGTTGTTCGCTTCAAAACTGACACTGTTATAACAGTGAAGCCTGATCATTTCAAACTCACCGGTAAGTTGTTTTCCATGTTTCTGTACCCCATATTAGAACCATTAATCCACCCTAGCCAATAACTGAAAGCTGGACTTTATTCACTTATAAAAGCCCATCATCAAAGACGTTATAAGAGGCCTGGTTACAGATTGAATAGTTTACTTTATTTGAGTATTTACGGTAATAAATCAATCTTTTATCTATAATTCAAAGCAAACTACCATCTCATTAACTTTGATCGAATACTTTTTCCTAATTATTTAGGTGTTTAATTCATATTTCAAGCACACGCATTAAAACATTATTTTATTACTTTTAATTTACTGTTTAAAGACATTTTCAGCTCCTTTTTTAACATTTTATCAGTTTCTTCATTCCAACAAAATTTTAAAACTCATCTGTCAAGCTGACCCATTTTTAACCTTTGTCTTCTATCTATCTATCTATCTATCTATCTATCTATCGATCGCTTATATAATTAGCTGGCGAGCAATGTTTTTCCTCCAAATCTCTGTGCTGATTTATATTAATATTTTCAACAGTTTTGGCATAACACTTAAAATTTTTGTCCTGAGCTTATAGATCACTATGTCTTACCACTTGCAGTTTTTTTTTCCTCTTGTTCTGGTGCCAAGATTGGGTGATCAGTGCAGGACAAGATTGACCATGCCTTCTGCACGACTTATCTATGTATACAGTACAATAGATACAGTAATGGATACAGAAATACTGCTGGGTTAATAAACACATTATCAAATGTTTTCCCCTCATTTCCCAAACATTACTTTGAGGGAAATGGAATATCTTTATATACACAAAGGCATATGTTGCACCAGATATGTTGTATTGAATTGAAATTGCACAGACGTGTAACCTGGTGTACTATAAAGCAAATCAAGCAATAGCACGCTAATATACTCTACATCTAAATAAACATACCCATTGCAATGTCTTCACGTCCATTGTCCAAGCCCCCATCAAATGAGAATTCTCCTTTAAGCAGGTCGATAACCTCCTTCAGGGCAGGGTGGACTGTATGGGAGACAGACTCTGACGGAGACTGTTCCTCAAAGCGTGCTCCTGGATCTGTTTGTCCATTGTACTTTCTGTGATCAAGTGTGCTGTCAGAAATGATGGAGCTCTCTTGGAAAAAATAAGATTGTGGGTCATAATCCTGGTGGTCAGACTCTTTCAGACAGTCGATAAATTGATCATCAGTGCTCTCTGGAGCCGTAATTAGTCTCTGCAGAGGCTGTGGCACCAAGGAGAGATTTATGTCCAATCCTAAATAAGACTCTGGAGCCCGGACATGAACAGGCACCAGGGAGAGATGTCCTGTCCTGGGATCCTGATGGAAGAGGTAATTGTTGAAAACACCACAACTGTTCAGGTTAGGGGATAACTGCTGAGGGAGAGAGACTTCCATACAGGAAACATCAGTTAAAGATGGAGTGTTGGCCAGTGTTTTATCGCTCAAAGTTGAAGTTAATCCTGCTTGACTGACAGGCAGCTCCTGTGTTTCTGGACCGGGTTCACTTTGCACACAATTTAGGGACTCTGGGTGTGAAGTGAAAACAAGGCCTCTCTCTTCAAAGCTTTCAGTGCTTTTGGTAAAATCCTCCACAGTCCTGGAATGAACAAGCATTGAGATTTATACTAATCTGCATCAACTCAAGAGTAACAATAAGACACTGTGCAGTATAGATGAGCAGAAGAACTGAAAGCAATAGATATAGCTGCACAAACCCTGCCTGAAGTCAACAAAATCCAACTACTGCCCCCTCTAGAACTAAACATTAAACATTTTTATTTGTTTTTTGCTTAGTCCTCAAAGTATACAAGGTCTGGAGACAAAAAAAAAAGTTTGGTCCACTCTTTGACTGGTACTAGGTTGACCTAACAAGCAACACCCATTCTCAAATGATAAGTATCGGCTAAATCACATGGTGCCTTTGCTCTGAGACGTGCTTCTTGTCTCTATCTTGGTTCTTGTAGTAGAAGTGATCATATTAAGACTTAAGAGTGGAACTAAAGCAGCAAGGGAGAAAACGGCCAATGCCACCACTTACTAGGTTAGCCTCTTACCAGGAGAGGACGATTTACCAACAGACTAGTTTTTAGGTACACTGTCCTACAGGTTATTGAAGTTAATTCAGGAGTAAGGCTCATCTGCACTGGCTAAACTCTGTATACTCAGTATACGGCCTGTAGCACTGCATGGCAGCACCTGCATCCAACCAGACTTGAAGCAGTCTATAGCACTCACTCATGTGGTTCCCCTCTTGTAACGAAATTGAAATAGTCTTACTTTTGTACTGATACCTCTACATGACCTTTATTCAAATGAGATTATCAGTGACATGACTGGTTATCTTTTGGCGTCAGTGTGCAGGACAGATCGGTAATTGTGAGGCTGAAAGTCTGAGTTCAGCACATAATAGCAAAGCAGAGGCAGACACTTGAAATCTTGTGTGTTTGTGTTTGTCATGTCCTTTCTACTCTGCTGAAACTATTTCAGCAGAGTTGACTGTCTGAACTAGCTCACAGGCTTTACTCCAGCTATAACAAAGTATCCACTTTCAGTTATCTGTTTATGTGACACACTGGCTCAACTCACCTTTTTAACACACTTGTTTTGCACTTTTTGCACCAGGAGTTTTGCTCTCCTGTCACAAATCAAACAGAAGCCTTGGTGGCTTCAAAGCTTTTTCCTATGCTAAGGTATAAACATTTTACCCCTCTATGACAGCTCCAGGATCTGGGCTCTCCTCCTCTGTGTCCCCTTCACTGGTCAGGATGATGGGGGAGAAGTGTGTGGCAGTTGAAGTGAAGGCTTCTGGGAGTTGAAGTTCAGTGTGGACTGGGTAGCTGTGGGGAACAGGGCCAGGCACAGGAGCCAGTCGGCTCTCAGTGGCCGTGGGCACAAAGCCTACACACAGTTACAACAATGCCAGTTACAATATCAGTGATATTGTCTCATGCAATGCACATCTGTACTTTTCAAAAAAAGATGAGGGAACTTTCTATTATGAGTTTTTTCTTATTCTTCTCCTGTCATAAATGCAATCTTCTCTGAGTTGGGAAAGATCTTTAAAAACCTACTGCAGATTTGACAGTAAACAGTATTGCATGAGGGTCTTTCATAATAACATTATGCTGTCATACCGCTGTGGTTTTGTACAGACTCTTCATGTGAGCTTTGGTGACTTTCAGCTGTGTTCAAACCATCTGGATCGCTGGATTTTGAGGCTGGCTGAAGGAAAATACATTTATATCATTACAATGACTGAGAGAAAGGAAACAGGACAGACGTAGAGAGCATAACGAAAGACAAACAAAGTGACAGTGAGAATTATTTAATGCAAGAGAAATAAAAAAGTTTTAAAAAATCTGAACGTATTTGTGATGAAAATCACATGGAGAGCTTACTGGGTGGACTCTACTGATGAGGTCATTCCAGACCGTCTCAGCACTCATCCCTTGACGTGTTAAGTAGTCGTGACAGCTCTGAAATAGACCCACATGACAATGAGAGTGTTAAAAATACAGCTTCACACACAGTCACAATAATGATCACACAAATGCTGCCCTGAAATAACTCAAGTGCTTGTCAAATGGATTCATGAGGAAAATTATGAGCTCAAATATGATTGACAGCATGACAATTAAAGTAAATGATGGTGATCTGCAGGAGACTTCTTCATTGACAAAGTAAGGATTCTTTTTTTAACTGCAATGATTTCACAATAAAAACGTTTGAGTATGTTTATTTGGAAAAGTGCTTCTCTCTGAAGCTGTGCTGTTTGCACATTGCAGATAGTCATACTGCTTTATAAGGTGAGAAATAAGATGCATCAAGAAAAGTGGAAATAACATAAAACATCCAAAATAAAACAGTGATAGCAGAAAAAGAAATGACAAGAAATTTGCATATTTATCTTGTATTTATTTCACAAAGTAATTATGAATAAAAAAGTCCTTTACTCATGAGCAAGTATCTGTGTTCAGCAGATGTAAATCTGGTGATATTTGTATGTGAATTTTTCATTGCCAAACATTTGTAATGCAGGAGTTTGCCCGATAAGGGTCTTAAAATCTAAATGCTGCTAATATAGATATATATTTTGCAAGTTGGACTTTTCACTCTCCTACGCAGCTAAAACACATGTGATGAGGCACTTGTTTTATCATTTCAGTTCCTTGCAAACATTTCTTCAAATGAAAACAACTATGATGGAAGTCCATCTTTTAAAATGACCAGGTTTCAGTTTCAAATATGACTAACAAATTTGATCATAACAGGTTTTAAGTAAAGACCTGTCATATTTCTGTGTTTCTGTGATTGCAGACAAGCCTGGCTAACAATTTGTATGTTAGAGCCATCATCTCACTTAGCTGTGGCAACCCGGCATCTGCTGCTGTCTACTGGCTGAGACAACAGCTTATAAAGATGGATTTAAGATGTTAGGACAGCCACTGATATGAGCGCCTTGATCAGGCTTTCAACATCACATAGATTTTACATACTGGGGTTGGTTACAAAAGGAAAAGAGAAAATTGCGAACACTCCCATCATTGTGATGATGTGCTGTGCAACACCACCTTATAGTAGTATAACACTATTTTTATTCTTCATTTAAATGTAATGTTTAATCTCATCAGTAAACACTGTCATTTAGCCAGTCTTGATCCTGTTCTCAGCGCAGCCTGTGAATCTATGTGAAGTGTCCTCTCATGTAGGGGATTACAATGATGACTCCTTGTAGTAACAGCTTAGTGTTTCGTGCCGAGTTAACAACATTTCAGCCTGTCATGTCCATTCAAACAGCTAAAAGTCTGTTTATATAGTTGACGGGAGTAGTTACTTACACTCACCGGCCACTTTATTAGGTACACCTGTCCAACTGCTCGTTAACACTTAATTTCTAATCAGCCAATCACATGGCGGCAACTTAGTGCATTTAGGCATGTAGACATGGTCAAGACAATCTCCTGCAGTTCAAACCGAGCATCAGTATGGGGAAGAAAGGTGATTTGAGTGACTTTGAACGTGGCATGGTTGTTGGTGCCAGAAGGGCTGGTCTGAGTATTTCAGAAACTGCTGATCTACTGGGATTTTCACGCACAACCATCTCTAGGGTTTACAGAGAATGGTCCGAAAAAGAAAAATATCCAGTGAGCGGCAGTTCTGTGGGCGGAAATGCCTTGTTGATGCCAGAGGTCAGAGGAGAATGGCCAGACTGGTTCGAGCTGATAGAAAGGCAACAGTGACTCAAATAACCACCCGTTACAACCAAGGTTGGCAGAAGAGCATCTCTGAACGCACAGTACGTCGAACTTTGAGGCAGATGGGCTACAGCAGCAGAAGACCACGCAGGGTGCCACTCCTTTCAGCTAAGAACAGGAAACTGAGGCTACAATTTGCACAAGCTCATCGAAATTGGACAATAGAAGATTGGAAAAACGTTGCCTGGTCTGATGAGTCTCGATTTCTGCTGCGACATTCGGATGGTAGGGTCAGAATTTGGCGTCAACAACATGAAAGCATGGATCCATCCTGCCTTGTATCAACGGTTCAGGCTGGTGGTGGTGGTGTCATGGTGTGGGGAATATTTTCTTGGCACTCTTTGGGCCCCTTGGTACCAATTGAGCATCGTTGCAACGCCACAGCCTACCTGAGTATCGTTGCTGACCATGTCCATCCCTTTATGACCACAATGTACCCAACTTCTGATGGCTACTTTCAGCAGGATAATGCACCATGTCATGAAGCTGGAATCATCTCAGACTGGTTTCTTGAACATGACAATGAGTTCACTGTACTCAAATGGCCTCCACAGTCACCAGATCTCAATCCAATAGAGCATCTTTGGGATGTGGTGGAACGGGAGATTCGCATCATGGATGTGCAGCCGACAAATCTGCGGCAACTGTGTGATGCCATCATGTCAATATGGACCAAGCTCTCTGAGGAATGCTTCCAGCACCTTGTTGAATCTATGCCACGAAGAATTGAGGCAGTTCTGAAGGCAAAAGGGGGTCCAACCCGTTACTAGCATGGTGTACCTAATAAAGTGGCCGGTGAGTGTATAAAACACCAGTTTAAAATGAGATATTTAACACTTTCCACAACAATGCACTCATGTTCGTGGGTGATTCCACCACAGTTGTGGCAATCATTACCTTTTTCGCCATGACGATGGATGGCCTCTCTATCGGCGTCCTCTTGGCCATCTCCAGCAGCAGTCTCTTCAGTTTGCGAGGCATTGCCAGCTTTTGATTGGGTGATAAACCGAACTTGGCCGTCGCCCAGAGAATGGCAGCAACTCCGTACACACAAACCTGAGCCAGGACAGAAAAGAAAAAAAAAAGGAGAAGGAGAGCTGAAACACAAGCACATAAAAAGTGAACGTAAAATGGTAGAGCAGTCAGGCAGACCTTCTCAGTCACTATCCCGTGTTCTTGATACTCAGGGGCAAGGTAAAACTCATCTCTGGTGGCTGGAAAGAACAAGAAGTGAGTAGATGAAGTCAGCATTTATTTTGTATGTGAAGGACTAAAAATGAAGGATAAAGATGTAAAACAGCTCCAGCAGAGTGGAGACTGACCAGGAGTTCAGTTAACTCACCAATGTTTTTAGGTTTCAAGAAAAGGACCTCTCCCTCAGAGCCCACATAAACTGTGTCCAGACACAAATACGCTGATGGGAAAGAGAAGAGACACATCTGCTTCAGAATAATCGTGCTTTTCTGATGCTACAGGACATACCATGATAAAACTAAATGCGAAATTGCTTTTCTGAGTATTTCTTCATTCAAGTTCAAAAGCAGGTTCAGAAACAATGACATTTCATACATAACCAGTCCAAGCTCTGAAATACAGAGGACGATCGCGGAACAAACGTGTGCATTAGCAGATTGCAATACTAATTATGATATTAGCTTTCATTGTGTCCCTAAAGACATTAGTGTCTGTGAGCTGAATAACTTCTCTGTTACCTGCCACTTCTACTACACTGATAATGTTAGGCTGCAAGCTAACGAGAAGAGAAGTGTGCAGAGCAGCGCTGTCTCCACCCACGATTCAGAGGTGAAGTGCTAATGAGCTACTTGAGCTCTGCGAAAAAAGGCCTTGAAAACGACACAGGCAATGCGATTTTTGATAAAAACTTCATCATCACAATTTAAAGACCAATGAGAACACTTTAGGTAGTAAAAAATGATTGGAGTGCATCTTTAAGGTGAATCTTTTTTGCTATATGAGGTAGTAAGAGGTGATTTCCTGCATGGCTGTACCTGGAAAGTCGATGTATGTCTGCAGCGAGGACAGGCAGGTGTAACACAGAGCCCAGAGCTCACTGACTGTCAGCCTCCGCTCACACCGAGTCAGTAACTCTCTGAGAGAGATCCACTGGACAGAAAAAAAAGAATACAGAGACAAGAGGATAAGGAGTTTCTAACAGCCTTTCATTTGACTTCCTTTGTCTATTTTTTATAGTCATAAAGAAGAAACTGCCAGAAGTGTCCCTCTACTACCTTGAAACATAAGTGTCCACCCCAGGTGCCGCCTCAGAGTCCTTGGCTTTGATTGGCTATTTGCCTTGAATAAACTACCTGAGATGGACTAATTGACTGAATGTAAAGGCAGGGTGGGCTCTAGTGGGATTTCTTTGTTTTCTTTTGGAGCAAGCCTCATGAGGACACTTTAGGGACTTGAGGTTTTGAACTTCTGCTCTGGCTTCACTCCTTTACTACCGCAGGATGCTGATTGAGTTAAACTCTGTGATGGCACCAAATCTGATATTGAGAAATGACCTATAACATAAGTGCAGGGTCAGAGATGAAAACTCACCTCATCCTGAGATTCCTCATTGAGGCACAGCATGCTTTTGGTCATGTGGTTGTTGGGAATGTAGAGGCTGTGGTTCAGAGAGCTCTGCTCCTTAGACGAGCTCTGCTCCTGAGACGAGCTCTGCTCCTGCTCCAGATCCTGACAGGAAGTACAGGGAGAAGCTGAGTCCAGGGTGCAGTTATTAGATTCACATTCCTGCTCCTCTTGGATGTTTGTTTCTACAATGCATAACGTCTCTGCAGTGTCCTCATTTTCCTCTGACGTTTTTCTGTCCACAGTCGAGTTCCCATAATCCTCAGTGCTGCTGTGGGGGTAAGACTCACAGGACTTGCCCCGCTCCAGTCTTTGAAGTCTGTTTGTCCACACAGACCTGCAGCTCAGGCGTTCATCCGCTCCTATCTCACTGAGGTCAGACACAGGTACGCTGATATCTCCATGAGCAGCCGGGGAGAGACAGGGAGGGTTGTTGGAGTCCGGGACAGAACAGGAGCGGTTTAGAGCCCCCCTACCTCGGGTCATCCTCTGCTGGGCTCTTCTCCTAACTGGGGAGCTGTTGTAGGACCTGCAGTCCAACTCGTCTGCTGAGATCAAACCATCTCCTTCACTGCTGTCCATGTCCTCAGCCCACAGAGAGGAATCCCAGCCCCCACACACCTAAAGAATTTAAGTCCACAGTCATGAGTTTGAGCTGAAATATCAAGTTCATACAAACAACTTTCCAGGATACAGCTTAGCTAGCTGAGCCACAAGCTGACAAGTTGACTAAACGTGAGCTAACTGGAGCACATATTAGGAACACAGCACATTGTGCGGCGCAGGACAGACAAGCACACAGATAAGAGACTGGATCTTACAGCCCTTATCACCGCCTTATGATGAATAACTGATGGATCATTTATTGGTTTCTGTCTGATTGTTAAATGTTTGCCGCCTCTTTTTTACACACCTGCTTCCTAGACAGACCGTTAGCTTTAGCAGAAGTGTCCACACACAGCTCTTTGGTGTTATCATCCGGGCTCAGTCTTTTAAGCAGACATCTGGGTTTGGGATGCTGCCATCGCGCCTCCCAGGAGCCTTCCTGTCCATCTGTGGATTTACAAAGAGAGCAATTAGTAGCAGTGGAAATCACAGCAGGCAGCAGACAGTGACAGTAGGTGAGAATTAAATGATATAAAGACCTTGAAAGGTTGATACTGATTCAATGGAGAGAACACGACGTCCAATAGAGGAGAGTTTTCTGCACACAGCAGCAGAGGAGACGAGAGACAGCCGGGCTTCAGCCAGAGAGAGGATGTCCTGTAGGAGGGTTTGTGATTTCAAAAAAACAAAATCTCAAAATATTTCATTATCAGCCTTGTTTTACCAGGAGGAGAGTTGGATTTCAAACACAATGTTTTGACCCTTAAAACTTTAGCGTGGCATTTAGACCTTCACTATAACTTGTTTGTTCTTTACTTTATTGACCTGATCATCAACTGAACAGCAAGTGAACTATTGTTTGAAACACATGAACTATTGCTGAGTTACAGCAAAAGTTCGTGTAATAATTGAAAGTACTTGGCCACA
Source organism: Xyrichtys novacula (assembly GCA_962446985.1). Classification (NCBI taxonomy): domain Eukaryota; kingdom Metazoa; phylum Chordata; class Actinopteri; order Labriformes; family Labridae; genus Xyrichtys; species Xyrichtys novacula. The sequence goes on along the minus strand of OY660874.1, from coordinate 14,127,038 downwards.
TAGATGTTAAATTTGGTGCAGTTCTATCATATTCGGTTAACTGAATATGAACAATATGATGATGGAAGGCGGAGCCAAGTTGTCCACAGCCTATGGTTTTAGTTCACCCTACCATCACCAATATTTTTTAAACTGGGTCAGAGTTTGCTTACTTGGTGTGGGAAGTGGCAGACGCCTCTTTCAGGCCCTATTTTTAGGGATATTGATAAATGAGGTGAATACACTTGAGTATATAACTATGTTTCAACTTTGCCATTAATTGAAAGTTTGATTTTGCAAATGATTTCTTCAGCGAGTCGATTGAAATGAATCTGTTGCAATGAAATCCTTACTGACCCTGGAATCAGAGGGACTTAATTTTTTTGAACTTAAAAAAAAAAAATCATTGAAATAATAATAATTAAAAAGAAACATAATTGAATCAATACTTTTTGGCAGCTGGGTAATAAGCTTAGTAAAATGTTTAGTTGAATACACCTTCACTCTGTGTCAGGTCCTCTACACCCTGTTAGGTTGAGCAGCAGCTGATCATATTCTGATTTATTTATGCACTGCTGATATATTTTACAATATCTTGTTTAAACTACTTAAATCCAGAAAGAGGAGATTGTCATGCTAATGTCCCTTTTCTTAAAAAAAAAAAAAAAAAAAAAAAAAAAAAAAAAAAACTTAACCATACAACCATAATGGTAAGGCCCGATGTGCTTTTAATCTATGCTGCTTACTGTGGTTTGGGACATAGTACATGCATAGGCCTCAGCTGTATTTAACCCTGGCTGGGCCTTCCCCCAAACACTCGATTTTTCCAGTGTGTTTATGTTTGCAGGACATTGCTGTGCTCTAGTGACAAAGGACATGACATGGTTGTAACCAAAAAGTCTCCCCAGGAAACCCTAAATACAATATTGCTGTATCATTTTAGCTCAAGACAGCAAAAACTCAGTAGAGTGACACAAGACCTCTTTTGGTCATTTATATACCTTGCTCTATAACTTACTTACAGCACTTGTGAGGAACTTTTGGTTGGTGTAAGTTGTGCTGCAATGTCCCTTCACATGCTAAAGTACTAACTTTTGTCCTGATATATCATTCTACTGACTTTTGATGGTAAAATGTATTATTTTTTTGTCCATATTTTGAAATGGCAAAAATAAGATGATAAGAAGTACTTTATTTACCCCCAAGGGGAAATTCGATAAATATGGCTGCTCAGCTGCCGCCTACCCTTTTGTGCTGGATTGAGACATTGAAAAAGACTAACTAAAAATTGTCAATCTTGATGCAAAGGAGCTTTAATAAGATATACCTAAACACTATTGTGTATTAATGAAGAAAAAAAACATAGGTTAATAAAGAAGCACCGTTAATAAAGTAGCATAATTAATCAAATTTGTTGTGATACTGTGATAGTTCACTTATGGTTGTGATTTATTTTACCTTAGGTATGCCTGTGGCAGGCTACAGGACAGTTCAGTATGCTTGTTAGAGAATTGGCACTCGCTGCAGTGACCCAGTACCACCACTTGATGGTGCTAAAAATCCCTGGCTCACATTATGCAGGACCATTGCGTTATTTCACAGAGGAAAAAAAAAAAAACAACTTCATCAAACACATTAACATGTCCTGCTGGACCCATGTGGTTCCCCTCTTTACTGCACAGGCATCATGATTCAGTGCTGCCCTGGGGTATACTTTATTATCTTATAGTGAAAGGACATTATCAAGGCTGACCACACACATGCTGCAGTGTAATAACCATTCATCTCTCAGGGTCATTTTAATGGCTAAGTCACATAAATGTATTGCTTTATGGCTTTATATCAATATGGTACATCCTATTTTGTAAATTTTGTCTTTTTATATGCATGTTTTTTGTAATCTATCACACTATAATTTAACCTTTTTTCAAACTCAGACTCTGGCTTCAATATGCTTATTTTTACTTGCATTAAAATAAACCCAATCTAACACTTAAACACTTATGATGACAAACTGGCAGCATAAATATGAAAACGACATCACTAATTATCCCACACCTGCCTCATGGTGTTAAATTCACACAGGGTTTTTTTCTAAATTGTGCCAACAGTAGATTGTGATGTTCTACCTGCAGGAGCGGCCTGTCTTCAGGTGTCTCCTCCTGCATCTGCTCCAGCAGCTTCTGGATTTCCTCTCCCAGCTCGGCCTCCAGCTCTGGCTCGATGACAAAGTTCAGTGCAGCAGAGAGCGTGGAGCCCAGAGAGTAGACATGACCCTGCAGGTGGGGATAAAGTAGGAGAAATCATCAGCGTTATGATTATCATGAGCTGGCTGCTGCAGCTGTGAGTCTCCAGCAAGTACAGAGATCTAAATCCGAGGATGATGATTAAGATAAGAAAAGCCAAGAAAATACAGGACCTTTGCATCATGTGGGGCTGTAATTGCCACTTATTGTGCGTATTTATGACGGAGCTTTTGTTTTTCTTCACTGAGCTGACAGTAGATATTATGGTCAGCTCAGAAGCAGCTGCGGAGTTATATCAGGTGCTTCTGAGCTCACATCAGACTTAACCATCATTCCCAACAAGTGAAGTGGACAGTACCCATACTTATGTGGTGAACACATGTGCAAGGCGGTTCCCAGTGCGGGTCACCAAAATAGAAGAGTTAAGCACACAGCTTAAGGCCTGAAATCCTGTTTTGCTTTTGCTGTCGCTTTGGTTGTGAATAATAGGAGAGAAACACAGTAGAGAAAACCCAGAAAGTAAAAGGGAGATTTTTTTTTTTCCTGGTAACATTTATTTTTGGTATTTTGACATAGCAGAATCAAAATGCATGGTTCATTTTTTAGTTCAGTGGAAATGCGTTCACGCTGTCCTTGGGCTTCACATTTTTTATTTTCTGTTTCTGCAGGAGACATCCAAAGCTTTTGAACGCAGCCCCATTACATGCATTAGCTTTATATAAGAGATAAGATCCACTCAGTCATTAACCTCAGCACCCTGTTAAACATGGAGCTGCAGGTGTATTCTGCAAGGCTCCACTGGAGAAGATCGTGTTTTAGTGCCTCACTCTGAAATTACAACCACACCTCTACCAGTGTGTCATGATGTGCGGTTAAAGGCTGATCATTAAAGTACGATTCTGGCTCAGACAATAATGAGTTGATGAGGCTGTGACATCACCAACCTTATTGATACAATCATCCGACACAACTGTCATTGATTTGCTGCTGTTTTCATTGAAAAAAACTCGTCCTATGGTTGAACTCTACTGTTGTGCTATGAGCAAAAGGGTAGTGAGTTTTAGCCATAGACTGTATATACTATGGACAACTTGGTTCTATCTTCCACTGTCTTTTCTACGCATTTGATACATAAGTGGTAAATCAACTTGTTGAAGTATACTTTATAGGTATACAGTACGACAGTTTGTAAAGCGTTGACGCTGTGTAGTTGACAAAGGGGTAGGACCACATAGGTCTTGACTTCACTCTACTCCTTTTTGAACATGATCATGATATTGGCCGATTGCTGCCTGTTAGGCTTGTCTTTGATTTTATTTTATTTTATTTTATTTATTATTATTACTATTATTATTCTATTTTCATAAAGCCTTGTTTTTTTGTTTTTTATTTTACTTTATCTGTATTTGAACATGATAAAAATAATGATGAAGATTTGGCAGGAGAGTCGCCAAGAGTCGCTGTGACACTTGGCTCAAACAGCATATCCCCCGGGTTAGCTACGCAATCTTTGCACACCCATAGGCTGTATAAAGTGTCAATCATAGAAAATATGAACCCCCAAATAACTTTTACAAATGGAGCTGTACAGAAAAAAAGAGGACTTGAGCACAAACCAGTCTTACAATAACTACTTGTCAACATTGCAAGCAGGGGAGAGAAAAATGTATATTCTGTGTAATAAATTTCTAAAGTTTGTCTACAGCTTTATAAGCTTTACTGGAGAAGGCAGGATTTATGACCTATACTGCAGCCCGTCACGAGAGGGGGCTGTTCTCGGAGTGGCTTCACCCAGCGAGGAGGCAGACAGCGTCCTTTCTATATATAGTACATGGTTTCAGCTCATGTATTACTCAAAAAGGTGACCCAAGAGATGTTGTTGTTCAAGAATGTCAGACCTGACTTTTCCTCCAGAGAATAGAGCCCTTTTCAAACATGCATCCCTGAAAGTTTCAAGGGTTCTTACATGTACATCTTCACAGTATGAAGTCTACACTGTCAGGTTGCCTTTACCACAGACCAGGGCACAGAGACTGCAGCTCTAGTTGTCTTTTATCCAAACCAATGTCAAGTTAACCACAGACAGAAGTCGCTATGACGGGACACCATTCAAGCTACGTAGGTGGTTTGTTAAAATCGCCCATACTTGAGTCAAAGAGAAAAAAGCCTGCAAAAGTGGGAGAAAAGCCACCAGAGCAATCAGTGGAGTATGTTCAAGATGTGGACCAAGAGGATGTTCTTCCGTGTCCTCTAGGTGAAAAGACAAGATACCTGACAAATCGCTCTACACCATGGATTGAGGAGGAGGAAAGGCTGGAAAGTGGTGAACAAGGGAAGAGGCCTACAGCAAATATGATGCTGAGTGCAGCACACATGCTCAGGGCATTTTGACACTGCCTTGGGGTAAATGAAATAGATTTCTTGCAAAGTAAATGCAATGTAAACAAAAGAAAACCCTCACAAGGACACTGCCTTGAGATGGCTATTCGTTGTTTACTGGTCTTCCTTGTTAGTTTATTAATGTTTTTATTATTGTGGTGTATTGTATTATTGAACTTGTAGGGTACAAAGTAGAAAAAAATCCCCCTGAAAATATATAGTTATACTGTAAAAACAAACCCTAATTGCCACGAAGCTACAGTTAGTTCATTCATTGAATAGTTTACTTAAATGTTATCGGTACACTGTACCTTTGACTTCAATAGTCATTTACTACAGGATGGATCAAATCCCCACAGTTTTCTCTGACGTCAGCACCTCACTGCTGTTCTTTGTTCAGTGTGGTCACATGACGGTGACTGGGGTAAAGGTGAGATTGCAGCTGAATGATTGATGACTTTCAGGTGAGGATAGAGAAAGATCAATATCATCGAAGGGCCTGCAACTGTGCAGAGCACCAGGAAATACCCGAGGGTGAAAGCTGTGTTCGACTGGGACCAGATTAAAATCAAGAAGAGGATTTTCTCACCTCAAATGTGCTTCCTGTGCTGTCAAACTCAGGGGGCACAAAGGAACCTTCTGGATCGTCTGCAGGAGACAAACACAGTGATTAAACGCACAATCAAGCTTGTCAGAAACACATACAGTCATCAAAAGGGAGCAAATGGTGCGTTTTCCCTTTGATGTGAATGCCATAATATTGGATCTGCGCTGTAATGCTCCTAATTTCCTGCATAACAAGATGTAAATCACAGGAATATGTATCCAGAGTGATGAAGCACAACAATTCAATCCCCTACTGTTCCCTCTGTATAAGCATAATCCATGAGTCAGAATGAAACCCCAACAAACACGTCGACATCAATGAACAGATCAGAAGATGGAGGTCTGCTGCGCCCTCATCCTCCTCATTGTAAAATAGGCCACGAATGAGACTGCAAACACAACTCACATGGAAACACCATGAGCATGCCAGACTGAAGGTAAGGTAGGAAGAGGAACAGATGGAGACAGAGACTGGAGGACAAAGAGAAAGAGGAAGAAAGAGTGAGAGCGATGGGTTAGAGCTAAAGTTGGAGAAGGAGGAGGAAAGGAAGGGAGGAGGAAAGTGGGTCATGACAGATCTGGGTTTGTCTCCTGGACTTTCGTGTCCTCTCCCAGGTGAAGAGAGCCTTATCTCTATTTTTCCCCCTCTCTTTTCATCGTCTCCTCTTTGCTTCTCGTCATTTTCTCCAGTGGTCTAATTTGACAAAATAATGAGTACAGTGATTGGTACAGCGATTAAAGCTCCTGTAAGGAACTTTTCTCTCTCGTCAGATATGGCGCCCCCTGTGGACAAAACAGTCTTTGCCTATCATGTCCTCTACATTCTTAGACACTCAGTACGTTTACATGACACTCAAGCAAACTGAATTATTGCCTTACTCCAATTAAGACAGGACAACTGAAGTGCATATAAACACCTTAGTCCGACTATAATCGGAGTTTGAGAACTCCGATTGGAGTCAGAGAACTCTGATAAAGGCACCCAGATAATGCGATTGGAATTCAATTTTCTCTAGCATGTAACCAGTGTAGTCAGAACAAAAGCACCAGAGAAGAGGAGTAGCGTGCACCTCATCTGTAGGAAAAGTAGCGCGTACATCGTGTACGACAAAAAACAACACTGTACGATGCTCCATCTTCTTGCTCGAAAATGCCAAGAAGCAGTTGTAGCCATGTCTGATGTCTGGCACGGACCTGCTGTTGTTGTTGTGTCAACCGGAAACAGCAAAGCTGAAATACCCATATTGCCCCATAGCTTTGAGGAGGAGGACACGTTCATGTCAATAATTCGATTTTCTCGGCTGCATGTAAATGCGGACAAGGAGGGCAGTCCAATTCGCCAGAAAAAAAAAAAGGATTATGCGCTTTGTCGGATTAAGCTGTGCATGTAGATTTTGATAGTGTCCTCTATCAAAAACCTTATCCTGCTAACTTTTGATAGTCAAATGTTTCATTTATTGTGAACATTTTTCACGGGAAACGGCGAGGCTAACAGAGCAGCAGGTAACATGTTTTGTAAGTTAATTATCGTGAGTAAAGAGCTGACTCCGATTTCTAGAGAGACTTTCATTTCATCTCCAATGTGTACTCATCTCTAACCTTTTCTATCCTCCTCTTTTTGGCGCTTTCTTTTTCATATTTACTCGTTCCCCTGCTCCTTTTATTACTTTTTCCAACAACTCTAGTTTCCTTTTATCTCCTCACTTCACCTTTCAAACAATTCATTTATTTTGTCTTTTTCATCTCTCTTTGTTTCCTTTCCTTGATCTCTTTACTTATTTCTCACATCTTTCCTCTCTTCTCTTTGCTTTTAATCACCAGACTTGCTCACCCAGTTTCCTCTTCTCCTCCTATTTTATTTCCTTTTGCTCCTCTACTTTCCTTCTTTCCCCTATCTACTTTTTTCCTGTCCTCACCTATCCTGCTATTTTATCTCCCTTCTTTTCTTTTTCTCCATCTCACCTCCTAGTCTGATGCTGACAGATTTGATAAAAAGAGGAGGAAAAAGACGGAGGAAAGAAGGGTAGGATATCTAACCCTTTGGTGAGCAACTCAAAAAAATATGCAGTGAAGGAGAGAAAAAAAAGGAGGCAGCAGCCGTTGTGGGTGACGCAGATGCCTCCAGGGTGATGGTGAGAGCTCGGTGAGTCATGTGTGCCCACAGCATTTCAGCACAACAGGTAGTAAGAGCTGAGTTATGTTTGACTGATTCAACATACTTTCTAACGGGCTGATCAGACGTCCCACAGAGCTCGGTCAGCTCGGTTTTATCGGTGGTGGAGCAGCCTGTGGGGCTGAACCTGCAGCAGAAACTGGACATTTTTTTCTTTGTCATAATTGATGTAAACCGGGAGGAGAAATCTGTTACCCTGGCTGCCAAATCAGCCATTCAACTCGCCTCCTACTGTTTCTGCACTAATGACAAACCTAAAATGAACTGTATTGATGAGTCACTGTGACAACAGACAATCTGTCCACAGGCCTCAAGGTCACTCAGTAATAAAGCTTTAAGGGGGAGGGCGGCTGCTGTTTGTGTGGGTGAGCGTTTGAATGGCTGTTCAGTTGTATTCACCAGCTTGAAACTTCTTTACAAAAGCTAGAAATGCAGAGATTGGAGTGAGTAATCAACGCTGTATGAGCAATTTATTGCAATCACGGTTGTGTTGTGAGAATATGCAATTACACTAACTCTTTAAACCCTCCAAGTAAAGGAAAACATACAACAATGAAAGTGTCGTAAATGCTTCAATCTTCATGTGGATTGGTTTTATGTTGGCAGACCACCAGAGTTATAGATGGGTGTCTGACACATTAGGATACATACACAGACAGAAAACTATGACAGTCTTCATGTAAATGGCTAAATATATGTTATATTGATATACAAGGAGTATATTGATATTGAATATTCTCTGTGTGGATAAGCATAACAATCACAAATTGATCACACTGTGTCAGTTTTTCTTATGGCATACTTTTGTGTATAATCTTATTGGTGCTGTTGCTACATCAATATTACAGGCATATTGTAGTGACGATAACAGTCTTTGAAAAAAATAGAGTACTGATGTTGTGCTAAAACAGTGATTCTCAAATTGGATGTTTCCCTGCTCCAACACACCTGATTCAAATGATCAGCTCGTTATTAAGCCATTACAGAGCTTGATAACGAGCTGATCATTTGAATCAGGTGTGTTGGAGCAGGGAAACATCCAAAACATGCAGGACAGTGGGCCTCGAGGACTGGACTTGAGAACCACTGTGCTAAAATATAGGGGCTACTGTCAAACTGTGAGTTCATAGCAGTGGCTCTTTACTGTTGCCACACGTCAAGAAAGAAGAATGATGAAGAAGCAGCTGGTGCTAGTGAGTTAGCAATACAATAGTCTGAGAGATGGTTTGTAAAAATAATAATTTAGGTAACATTTTGCTTAATGTCTATCTCTATAACACATTATAAATATATGTATAATGCATTATAATTACATTATAGCACTGTAAACCTATAGTTTTACACACTCGTAAATGATTATAATGCTTTATAGCAATAATCATAACACATTATAAAGCATTTTATCATGACTTACAAGGTCAAGTATTATAATGTGTTATAACTGTTAACAACTCACTGACAATGCCCACATAGATAATGCATTATACATTTATTTATGATGTGTTATAATTTGCTTATAAACTTGTATAACTATCATTAAGGCTATATAGCAACAAGCTTAACATATAATAATGCCTGATTTGATTTGGTATGATAATACCTGACCTTGTAAGTCATGCATTATACATAATGTGTTATAGAGATAGGCGTCAAATAAAGTGTTACCAAAAGTTTTACGATTGAAGGAAATGAAACAACCTAAATGCACCACAAAAATGTATGAACGAAGAGTTGAAAATAAAATATGTTGTGTGTCCTCTGTTCTGTTTTCAAGCTCTAACATCTTGACAACACAAAAGTTGTAAAGGACACTTCACAGCAACAGAGTTTGTAATGACTAGTTATAGTGCTGAACAATCAATCTAATTTCAATCCTAATTTAACATCAGAGTGAACTATTACATAACTGCTGCAGACAGTCCGTACACATCTGATCCACATTCGGTGTCACCGTGAGCTTGATTTCCAAAGACACCTGTGATAAACCTGATATTTTTACTATTGTCTGTTTTGGTCGGATCCAACAACCCAACAACTGGAGCCTTTTTGGGGGTTGGTTCCCTTACTTTAAATATTCACATAAATATTATTATTAAAGCACATGAAAGCAACACATGAGTTATTATTATAATTTAGTAACTCACCCAGTGATTTAGCTTCTTCTTTTTTTTTTTCAAAGCAGTAAGTGATGTTTGTTACGATTTATAGGTTTTGAGTTACCTGCCCCAAACTGGTCTCTAGGTTCTTGAAACATAAACTGGTTTCAAACGGGGTCTTCACAGAAATTATAATGTTATTTCTACGCTTTGTTCTCCTATGTATTAGAAATTGTATATTAGCACATAAAAGAAAATTTTCAAGTGTCTATGTTGGCACTGTGGCTCCCCCTTCACAGGATGAATCAGAGATGGAGGAGAGAACACAATCCATTAAAGCGTGACCACAAATGAGGCTGTGAAAGATTTAAGCTCACCATCATCAAACATCTCTTTAAAGTGTCTCCATCACTGACCTAAGATAAAGTGTGGAGGCAAATGGATACACAAGTCTAAGAGAATGACACGCTGACTGTGTTACAACAACAACAACCCTCCCCCTGGCAGCTCTCACGCTGTTGATCTAATCAATGCAGATCAATTTCTGACATCGGCATCAGGAGATGGAAAAAGCACATGCCACTGTGTGTGAATGTGTTTGCACATAAAATAGATGAAATAGAGTAGGATATGTAGTGTATAAATGGAGAGAAAAGACCAACAAGAGAAAGGTCTTTGAAGGAGAAAAATGCAGTTTTGCCAAATCAGACTTTAGCAGAGCCTGACAGGTCCAGTCAGACGCAGAAAGAGTCCTTTCAAGCAGGAATTTGCAAATTAAACTGATAGCGATCAGAGCAAGAAATCACTGAAGAGAAAGAGGAGCCTTTCCTGAGTCAAACAGAGCTTAAACTGAGGTGATGAGAAATCACATTCAAACTGTGCAGTTCTGATCTTATCCTTAATGTCATCTGCTCTCTGAATTCTTCTTTCTGACATGAATTAAATTAGCCGAACACGCAAAAACATGCAACATTCAAAAAGCGGTTAAATTATTGCACAAATATGAGTGTGTCCATGCTGTAGACTCACCGCTGAGCTGCTCCATGAAACAAACATTCCCATGAGCGTTAAAGGCCAGAGTGTCGGGTGTGATACAGAGGGTGTGAAAGAGGTGGGACGGTCTGATGCTCTGCAGAGCAACAACACACTCTGCACACACCGCCCACACCTCCTCCTCGGACAGACAGCTGTCCCGCAGAGAAAGGATGTCGGCCAGGGACACATTCTCCTGCAGACACACAAACAGAAACATGTACAGATGAAATAAGACATCTGATGATAAACTTGTACAATGCACGGTGCCCATCATGGTGGACATTCATACAGAGAATATTAAACACTTTCATGTCAGAATCAGATTTCACGTCATAAGCAACTCAATGCACCATATGAGTTTTGAAACACCCCCTGCTCTCTCAGGCTCAGCAGCCAGCTCGCCAAAGTAGATCAGGATTATCAAAACGAGGGCGTGCAAACTCAAAGTGTCCGACTTCATCACTCTTTGCGGCAGGGCAAGAGTTTACCTTGACCCAACAATTAAACTCCTGGGCTCTACATAACACAGCAATGATTCAGTGTTGGTGACCTGTGGGGATTTTCTAATGAAGAGACAAAAGTTCTGCCAACATTTACTCACCACAAATCAATACAGTGTGTGTGTGTGTGTGTGTGTGTGTGTGTGTGTGTGTGTGTGTGTGTGTGTGTGTGTCCTGACAAATTGCTTAATAACAAAGTGAAAGGGGATTTCTAAAAGCAGCCCCTCTCCACTCCCACTTCTCTGCAGAGTGAACTCTGTTTGACATCACACTCACAGCTCATTGAAGCACCCTTCGTCAAGCTTGACGTTTCAGATACTGCGGCAAACTTTGGGACCATCTCCCCTCACTCCCACTGAACAGAAACTTAATGTAACCATGGCGATGTGTCACACAAATAAAGTACATAAAAAATAAATATGTAAAACTTATTCAAACTACACAGAAAAACAGTTTATATAAAAAGTTATTTAGTAGACTCAACAAGATGAGGAGAACTTCCAATGATCTTTCTTTATGTGCACAGAATTTTTTCCCTGTAAGAGTAAAACCCTCAAATCAAACAAAAACGTGGCTTTAACAAGACTGAAAAGGGGTCAATTAGACGCTGAATATAAATTGTAAACATTAACATTTATGCATCTATATGATGATTTTAGTAAAAGAACTTAACTTGTCTGTGTGTTACAGTTATGAAACAACAAAAATAAACTTTAATTTACATGCACTTTTTGAAATACACTCACAGGGCACTTTAATAAAATATTCAAACATTAAAAATTTACTGGATAAATTTAGAAAAATGTAATTCATTTTAATAAAAAAGGTGTCAAACAGGAACAATTTTAGAAAGCAGAAAGATGTGAATCTTTGGGAGAGCAGGTTCTTTAAAGCCATTGTAAGAAACTTCTGCTCTAGTCTATTTGGCGCCCCTTGTGGACAATCTTGTACCTTTCGTCTCCTTGCTGTTTTTGCCTTGTACAAGACCAAGATGTGCTTACGAAACATGCTCTATAATATATATAACTTCTTAACAATCACTGCTAACAATCATACCTGAACCCTGTCGGTGGTTTCAGAAGTTACAAGTAACCACATAGAGGTAAAAAAAAAAAAAAAAAAAAAACTGTACGCTCATGATCTTGTTTGCTCTTGTGGGTCATAACAAGAGATCAGTAGGGCTAGTCTACTTATTGGTCGATACATGCTAAGGCGACCAAAATTCTGATTGGTCGACTTGATTGTTTTCCGTGTCAGTTTATAGTCTTTGGTTAATTTCATAAGGAGGTACATGCTAAGTGCTAGTGGGGGTGTTTTTAAAGCACCCTGTTTCATAGAGAACAGCCTGTCTCAGAACACCACCCTTGTTTTTACCATTTTGGATTCGCCCAACCCACTGGAGACTGGCTGGAGACAGGAAGATTGAAGAGCGTCCACCTTAATCAACGTCCGGTGGTTTGCCAAAAATTTCAGGGTTTTAGTCGACCAAGAATTTCTTTGGTTGACTACAGCCCTAGAGATCAGTATTGATTTCAGCCTGTTTCATAACAAGCCAAAAAATCTCGGCACAGGAGCTTGAAGTGATTTAAAGGAAGGAACAGCAGCTTCAGTCTTGATCTCCTCTGGCAAGTCATACCTCAGAACTGGACCCTTGAATGCAAAGACTGTCAGACAAACACCGGTGGCAGCATTTTTCTTCAGATGGAGACAAGAGTCACCTTCTGCAAAGGTGCATGTAGAAGAGGATTATCAAAGGGGTCAAAATCTCAGGTACAACTTCACAAGCTTTAAAGAACTTTGCTTATTGGTTTAGCTCATGTCTGTCAAAAAGGTCAGCATTTGAAGAGAGCCGAAACTTTTCTGTCCTGCTTTTACCTGCCATATGCATTAAGTCAGCTGCACTGAAGGCTGAGTGGTTATAGCTACAAGTATTTTTAGGGACCATGTTTCAGAGTTTCCTGTTTCAGAGCAAGATGCTGTGACTCCTGTTGCTTGTAGTCTTAACACTTGGACCGGTTCACCCTGAGAGCATCCTCACTGAAACGCTATGGTGGCAGCAAAGGGTCCAAGTCCCTCATTTGGCCCGGGGGTACTTTGCCCCTCAGGTGAACTGGGAAATATTGCTAGAAGTAGGAATGTCTTGGTTAATTTGCTCAACCTGCTGGCAGTATGACTCAGCACCAGATGAGCACAGGAAAATGATAACGACAAAAAATGTTTAAAAAGGTCAACCCCGTTAATCAAATTCTTCCACACAGATTTCACTGGGGCTGTTCACCTACGCAGATGGACTGGACATATGGTCATGTGGCTTTAGAGCTTGGCAGTCGGTAAGTTGAGCTGCAGACCCACAATCTGCTTCGATTGGGCGAAAAAAGATTAATTAATACAAAAAAAATGCTAAATAGTGCTACAGCTGAAAAAACTGCATTTGCTGCCTTTAATATAGAGACTTTTTGCCACATCAGTCAACCTCATGGAGCAGTCACTTTGTGATTTCCATCAGTAAAGACTGGTTATGTTCAGAGCTCTCAAACTCACACAGACAAACAGCTATTAGACAGGCCAGAGAAATAAACTTCATCCAAATGAACTGGAATATATTTTTATCTTTCTCTCAGCACCGCTCTGCATCTGTTTGCTAAGAGACAGTATGATGTTACCCACTTAAATCAGGATGTTGTTACAAGCTTTAGCATAGTTATAAATAATTAAAAAATTTTGAATGCTTTTTTTTTTTTAACTTGGATTTTTTTAGCCTTCCAAGAAACCAGAATCCCAAATATAGACGTTTCGTGTTAGTAATCTGTATGATGTTTTTTGGCGTGCAGAGGTTAGCTGGAGGCAAATAAGAGGGAAACAAATGCAGAAACACTCTGCAGCTTTAACACACAAGTTATTTTGAGCTTGTTTCAACTGTGACAGGAGATTTCTCTGAATATTTGAATTTACTTAGAGAGCTGGATCAAGAAAGACTGCTACAAATGTAAGGATGGGACTGGCTCACCCTAAGAGATGGATGATCAGGCATGACTGCCAAAAGGTAGAATAGCCAGACACTGACACCAGATGGAAAAACAAGTCTGTCTTGGCAAAGACAAGCTGAGGACCACTAAGACCACAGATGTCTTTATATTTGTGGTTGTTTACTATGGCAATCATACACAGGAGGACGACAGATTAACAGTTTCCTCCCATTTGTTTTGCTATCGAAGCTAACGTGAGTCCATGTGCTAAATAGTTAGCATAGTGGAGAGAACCAACATTAGTCTTTATGCCTCCTCAATTATGAGGCATTCCTGTTACTTCCTCTATTATTCAGGCACCTGAAAGGCCAACAAGTGGTGGCAGTAAGTCTTTTCCTCCACTTTTGCCCAACTCAAAGGGTCAATGACAGGCGGTATTCAAAAGTAAATGTAAACGTTAGTGTTATTTTGAAGATTTTGGACCAAAGGACTTTAATAGTTGCTTCTCCAAACACACTGACATATGGAGCAGGAGCAGCTCTTTTAAGGGATGTTTTGGGGGAAAAAAATCTACCTTTATGCCACTCAGTGACTCAAATACTATTCAGTGCAATTTGATTAGTGCACAGACAGAGTTTAAGCAGCTTGATCAGTGCAGAGACTAGCAGGTACAGCACCCAGTGAGTCCACTTGGTTCAAAAGAATAAGCTGGACAAAGCTTTCACAGGCACAGTATGTAACAAGCACACACAGTCTCTAAGTGTGAACAAAATTTAGCCTTGGCAAGTTTTTACACACCTCCTGCTCATCCATTAGGATTTAAATCAATTTTTCCTTTTTCCCTCCTGATGGTGCAGATAGACTGTCAGAGTTCATGCTGTCTCTGCTGCTGCAGCTGAAAACTTTTCAACTCTTCATTCATACATTTGATTTGTATTTCTATTGAACTCTTTTTGAAGTGTTTCATCAGATGATTTCCTACTTGACCTCAGACATATCCATTTGTAGGGGTCAGAGGGGATCAGTATGACTAAATCTGCCCTGCAGCAGGAGAGAAGCACTTCACAAATCACCCATTTCTCACTTAGTCATGACTGCAACTGTGCATTTTACGGCGCAATGAATCACTATAAGATCCTCTATTTTTTTCACTTTATAATAACAGTCACAACCTCAAAAACTTAAAGACTAAATAGATAAATTCAAACTGAGCTAATGACTGTTGATACTCAATGATAACTCTACAGACACGGTGCAACGCTGTAACCCTGTATGCTGAAAATCAAGTGTGCCATCACAGCCTGACCCCTCACTAAGTAGATCAGTCCATCTGCCTTATGCAGGGAGTGCCAGATTACCAGTCCAAACCTAGCCACAGGTACCAGATTGTCTCTATATGTAGTCAGTGTATTTTATCGACTGATCACCCTCTGGGTTGTTTTTACATTAATAATGAATAAAAAAATAGGAGGATACCAGGACTCAGTAAAGAGGCTGCATATAGGCGTAAGGCTGCTGTCTGTCAGGTATCAGTCAACTGTATGAGCATCCGGGGTAATTCAACCTTTGTTATCAGAGCTGCACAGCTGAAGTGCCAGCATATGTGCAGTCTTTTCTTCAGTGGGGGTGTTCAAAAACTGCTCTTTTTCCTGGTGTCTCAGAGGATTTTTGTGAGCATCACGGCCCTAAAATCACAGACTTATGGTTCTGTATGAAAAGTAAAAATACATTAAAGTATCATCTTTACATAGTCAAGAGGTGGGTACTATTGAATCTCAAAGTGCCACATTACTTTTACAAATGACAGGCACTTGTGCTTTTTTATTATGTAAAGCGATCCCAAAAGCTAAAAGCACTGTCAACCAGCTACTGAAGGTCACGCAACCGTTGAGATAGAGTTTCCCAAGTGCAGCTAACCATAGCAGAGCAAGAACCACCAGCCTTTGGTCCTCCTTAACATCCTCATGCCTGTGCCAAGTTATTATAAACCAGTTTAATCAGACACATTCATGTTTGAATACAAAAAATACTGCCATATTTGTGTCACGCTACAGGATGGGATGCTATCTGTTATCTATGCATGTTAACAACCCAAGAGCAGAGTTCTTTATTGCATTCTGATAGAAGCCGTTTATTGGAGCTTAAACCGCTCTTGGCGGCAGAAAGATGCTTTTATGGCACAAAATATTGGCACTTCGGACCTACAGTGACAAAAATACTGAGAAATGACTGGTAATCCTGGTGCCCACTAGCCAGGGAGACAATACTCAATCCAAAAGTCAGCTCAACTAGCACATCCCTGACAAACAATTTATCAAAACTAGACATTACGGGTGTGTTTTCAGACATACTGACATTGTCATTGTCATATTTTAGCCAACTGAGAACTATTTAAAAAGAAGTCTCTGATGTCCACACCTGATTTTACTGTGTTCCACCTGAACTTTAGTGAGCACAAACTGGCATCTTTGCACTAGACAGTCTGAATCTCATTTTTCATTTAATAAAAAAAAAAAAACTCAATCAATAAACTGAGAGAAAAGAGCCTGAGCAGCAATCTGAACATGGAGGAATTAAGTTCCTCACTTGCTGCATTGACAGCGAAGTTTTCTGTTATGTAAAAGTGTTATGTTCCTGTGAAGAAACTGTGACATTAATTAGGAATGTATGCGATTACATAACACCTTGAACATTGTCCTAATTTTTAAGTACAGCAGCAGAAAATCCCCTTATTTTTTCAACAGCAAGGGCGTTTGGCACATAAAAAAAAGGCATCCTGTACACACGCAGACTTTTTATGCCATGCGGCTCTTTTACACCCACATGAACATACATCATCTGTGATCCACTCTAACCACATGGCCCATTTCTCCAAGTTGTGATCTCACAGTTTCCATGCAGCATAAAGCTGTGGTCAGATTGTTGCAGGATCTTCAGTTCGCTTCGCATGTGAACACAAAAGCTGTCCTTCACAGAGAGAGAGAGAGGAGATAGAAGGCAGGAAGGGATTTAACAAAGCAGCAACTGTCCACTACATCCATTACCATCAACTTTTTCCTTCCTCTGCATTAATTACACCACAGCAGGGTGCCTCTCGGTCTCATTGGAAGCATATTTTTAGTCTTATATAAGTTTAAATGAATGAAAACTTTTCAATCACTGCATTATCTCTGGAAGACAGCAGCAGAAGGGTCTATCTGTCTCGCATGATGACTCTCTCTGAGGTGCAGGAGACTTGCGGAAGACTGTGAACAAAGCATATTTCTGGGAAGTAAAGGAGCAGAGCACAATTACAGGGCAAGGAAGTGCCACTTCAAACAGGAGCAGAGCAGTAGCAGTAGCAGCAGCAGCGTCCCCATAAATAGAGAGTTTCCCCTGAGAACAGTGCAGAGGGAAGCTGCGAGTCTCTCTCGACCCCCTCCAGTTAAATCTGCTGTCCTACATAAGTTTGAGCTCCAAGTTTGTCATGAGAATGTTGTTGGAGACACAGTGGAAGAATGAATCACTCATAAATGGATAAATGTTTTAATGGACATTTTCTAAAACCAGAATGCTGCTATCTTTGTATTTTGGGTCACGGAGCGACCACATTTGGATGGGAAATGGATGAACCAAGATATTTATGTAAAAACAACAAAATAACTGCTTGACCTCCACAGTGTCTTTTAGTGCAGATGATGGATTTCCAAAAGAAGATTAAAGAGGACTTGAAACTAGCAATTAAGACCATAAACTCATTATGAAAATAATCACAAAGTCAATTAATCATCCACAAAGTAGTCCACTTTGTCATCGATTTACATATAATTAGACTAATTATGCAACCATTGGTTTAACTCATTTCTGGCCTAAGCAATAAAATGTGAGTTTTGGGCTCTTTGCACAAACTTTTTTCACTCCTGAAGGTGTATCTACTCCTTAAACAGATTATGAAAATGACTTTTTCTTTCCTAAGGTAACTATAGACTTAAAACAACTGATCAAATGCAATGAAAAGGGCAATTTGGACACAAATTAGGTAACGTTACACACTATGACTCATCCTTAAAGTTAAGGTGATTAACTTAAAACTCCTGTAAGGAACTTTTGGTTGGTGTCTATTTTGGTGCCCCCTGTGGACAAAGCACTCTTTTGTTATTTTGTCATCTACTTATTTTAGTGGTGTCTTCTGCTGACTTCTGATGATCAAATACTTGATAGATTTATTCTCAAGACAATACTTCATTGGTTTAAGTTCAAGTTAGACTGTCATAGCGAAGAAGATATTTCGGTAACAGTCGTGTAAAATCTATGTCTTTCAATGTTGAAAATATACTTTAAAATACGACTGCACAACGAATTAAATTTTAGTCTTGATTGCAGTTTGACCTCTCCACTGTTACTCATAAATGTCTGACAGTGATTACAGAGATCTAAAATGTGTGTTCCTGTTCTCTCTACCTGCATGTTTCAGCTCTGTCGATAATATCCATAGAGAGATAATTGTACAAAGTCATCCATTCAACACAACTGGAGGTTCGAAAAGTTTCACTCAAGGTTCCATTTTGACAGGAGTTGATCTGTGTGTTGACAAAACTTGTTGTTAATACAGAAACCTATCTTAATGAAAAGGAACATCTGTGAGAGCAGTGTCCGGCGTGTGTTAGTAAAGCAGAAGGACTGAGTGAGCATGGAGAACAAATGTGCAGTGTTGATGAGCATTAAAGGGATATTCCAGCGTAAAATTAAGTTAGGGTCAAACACACCGTAACACCAAGTTAGACAACCCATTGAGAGATAATTGTTGCCGACCACTTGCTTGTCTAGTTATACCAACTTTAGTAATGACCGCACCATACTAATACAGAGAGCCATGCGCTCAACCAAAAAGCCACTCTATAGCCACAAATAATGCTCAGAACAGCGCCTAACTTCATCAACAGTACAGATAGGCTCCCAGCCATAGCACTAGCCATCAAACATCTTTTTAGCTTTGCCTAATTTCTTTAGCAAAGAGACTAAACACAACTCACCCACTTTCTTCCAGCAGCAGCTTGTTTGTACAGAGACCTCCTGGGGAGTTCATCGACTACAGTGGGGTGACGCAGCCCAAGGAAGAACATTTATGATCATTACGTTGTCATTTCCTTGAAGTAATAATCCACATATCAATCAATTTGCACTGCAGACACGGTAGCTCTTCTGCCTTAGCATCTCAATCTGATTGCATTTCCTGCGGTTGTTACTAAAGTTGGTATAATTAGACAAGCAAGCGGTCGACAACATTGATCCCTCAATTGGTTGTCTAACTCGGTGTTACACTGTGTTTGGCCCGAAATATACCCTTAACAAGTGAATATTTACATGAACATATACATAGAAAATAAACCCATGCAAAAAGTTGTGAAAATATAAATATAAAGTTGTAAGTCTTCTTTTTTTAAAGATGAGGTCCAAAAACCTGTATATTAGGCTGCATCTTTAGCTGTGCTGTGACACACTGAGGAAATACTCTACTTCAAGTTAAAGTACTTTTGCCCGGTACTGTCATTTAGATAAAGTCAGAGTTCTTATAATGTAAATGCTCTTTCATGCTATTGGACCACATGTTTGAGATTTATATAGGCCAAAAATGGAGGGTCAGATTTTGTGCCCAAATCCAACCCTGCAGAAAAGTGAGATCAAGGAAATGTATTTATCATTTCAAAAAATGATGAAAAATGTCCTTGTTGTTTGGAAAATGAGAGTTCAGTATTGATTGATTAAAATAATAATTACTGGCATCACTGTGGCCATATTTGTACCAAGCTTCTTTAAAAATGTAATACTAAAGTTTCCAACTTTTTTAACAACTGTTAATAAAACAAATGTATGTTTGATATGTTTACATGTGCAGCTCTATGTAAATCAATCACAGCTATAATCCAAGCCTACATATTAATCACTAATGCATTTTGAAGAAGTGGGCAATGACTGGTATTTGTGAAAGCTCTGTCGATGAAAAAAATGGGACCTAACCCGAAGTCAGTGAGAGAGGACATGTAAGGACACTGGACATATTAACGCGGTCAAACATGGTTCCCAATGATGTTAAATCACTGCCCCTGAAGAGTAAGTACATGCCGATGAAACGATGATTTCATGTCTCACCTCATCCTCCAGCAGTGGGGGCAGATGCTCCAGATCATATAAGCCGTCTCCCTCCTCAGCTCTCCCCAGCACGGTGACCGCAGCTTCACTCCCCGGAGTCTCCATTGCACCAACTTTCACTCTTCAGGTAATGAGGCGAATTCTGCTCCAGATGTTGTTTTCTGTCGAGACCAGTGGCATGCCCGAGCTGTCTGGGTTCACCGAGCACAGACTTGCTGCAGTCCGGGAGCAAATCGATGGTCACTGCGGGACACCAGGCTCCACAAAGAGGGGAACTGGAAGCATAGCGACGCGCCTGAATCGAGCAGAATCAGGACGTAGTTGCTGTAGGAGATACCGGCCGGTGTGTGAGGCTGTCATGACTACTATCTCCCTACAGAAACAGGCAACACTCTGAAGGCGATCACGAGCTGTAGTTCTCTTCTTCTTCCTCCTCCTCCTCCGCCTCCTCCTCCTCCCCGTGGAGGAGCTTGTATTGGCAGAGAGACCAGCAGAGTGCTGCTGCCTGCATGCCACAGTTGGCTCCACGCCTCCGTCCACAATATGACTCATTATTCATCACTTACTCCGTATTATCTCGTCCTCTCCTGTGGGCTGGCGTCCAATGGGTTGTTTTGATATATGCTGTCAATCTCATTATTACCAGGAGTGAAAAGTGTTTACTAAAATATTCTCTTCATTAAAATGTACAGTTGTTGTTTTGAGATTTTACTCAGGTTGAAGTGAAAGTACACGGATGTAGATCTAGTAAGAGAAAAAGTATAAATACTGGTAGTACAGTGAGTAGTTTTATTGAGTGACAGTGAGTATTAGGGGTGGGAGTGGGGGTTAGCCCCCCCAACTGGATGGCTGAATGTACAGTACTACAGAGTATTAAAACAGCACTTCTTTTTATTAATAGGCATTTTCATACCAAAATAAAGTCATAGTAAAATCATACTCTCATAAAAATAACATCTCTCACAAGAACAAAGTTGTAGTATAATTTTCTTACAAGACTGAAGTTGTTGAAGATCAATTACTCATAAGAACATAATCACAGAAGAATAATTTTCTTACGAGGAGTCAAAGTTAATTATTCTATTACGATAATGAGGCTATGTCTTTGTGTTATGAGAATAAAGTCACAATATTACATAACCCTGTTTTGGAGGGGAATACTATGTCTTAGCTTTTAACACAACCTATCCATAGTCTTGATACTTACACTTCTGTCATACTTCTACAAAATTGAACCATCCATCCATCCATCCATCCATCTATTTATCCATCTATTTATCCATCTATCCATCTATCCATCCATCTGTCTATCCATCTTACTATCCATCTATCTATGCATCCATCATCATTCATCAGCACTGTCAACTATGTCATCATTATCACTACCACTATTACCATCATATGCAGAAATGTTCACAATGAGCCGGGCAAAGTGTCTCCAAATAGAAGGGGACATTTGTTTCAGTAAGTCTACAACTTAGGGCCATGGAAGAGAATCAGAATGAGAATACTTGTTTATTCTGGGGGGAGTTTGGTCATTATAGCCTTACACTTGCACTTGAAAACACAAATATTAAAAGAAGGAGAATAGAAATAGGAATGTAATAAGAATAAATATGAAATTGCAACAGTCAGTTAAAAGTGCAGAATATTTGAAATGAAGCTGTTTACAAAGTGCGCAGTGTTTCAGAAACAAACAATGTAAAAGTAGAAAGAGTGAGTGCATACAAAACCAGTTTGCAGCATTGCTCCTCAGGGTATTGCACAGAGCACTTGTCCAGTTTAATAAAATATTGCACAATTAAAACAAGATACTGCACAGCGACAGCTACTCCATGAGAATAAGTCTAGGGACATCCAGAGTGTGTGACACTCATATGGGGGAATAATAAAGTTTCATGGCCACAGGCATGAATGACTTCCTGTGATACTCTGAGGTGCATTTTGGTGAAATGAGTCTGGCACTATATATGCTCCTGTGTTTATCAGCACATTATGGAGCAGGTGGTGGATGCTGTCCAAGATTACATGTAGCTTTGACAACATGTAACAGTTTACAATGACTTTATTCTAAGATTTTGTTTTTACTTTAACTTCATTATTGAAAGAAAATCACTTTTAAAAAACTGACTGGAACTGAGGCAATTTTATTCAATAAAACTTGAGATTTTTTTGCCATGTGGGGTAATCTATGACAGTCGGGCAGATGATGGAAAATATTAAATGGTTTTAGTATTATATTCCCAGTAACTGATGCTGCTTAAATTTAGCAAAGTACAACAGTCTCAAAAATACTACAGAAAAAGTGATGCATTGATTTCAAAAGTAACTCACAAAAGTACAAGTACACAACAAAGTGGTCTTCCTGGAGGAGGGCCACAAAGGTCAGCAGGTTTAAACAGTTTCTAGTGTCTCTCCCACTGTACTCTGCTTCAGTTCCCTCTGCTTTCTCTCCCCCCTCTCACGGTCTCTCATAGCTGATTGCCCTCAGCTGGACTCCCTCCAGGTTTGGGTGAACTTGCTGAGTAGGTTATCTGATTTGATAGCTCTGCCCAGCTGGTGCTGTCTCCATCCTGCCCACTACTGGAAGTGAAGCAACAGTGGTGGGCAGACACCACACCATCAAAGTACAAATTAAAGGTACAAGTATAAATCAATCACTTTTTTTAGAGCAGCATGACCTAAAACCCACATATTGGAGTGGATGGCACTGCAGATATGGCAGCTTGTTAACTCACAGTAGTTTGGGAAAATGGATTTTATGTTTTAACCAGCTGGGTTTACAAAAAAATGAAAATTTTTAGATTGGTTAAAAAAAGAAAAGACAGAGAAAGAGCAGGCTTCAGACGGAAAACAGTTCTATGACATGTCCATGGGCATCATATAGAAAAAAAAATTACACATAATCCATACTAAGAGTTACATTGCACAGTGTCAGAGGAGATGTGGCCTGTTAATTATCTGCTAACGTCACTTTGGATTGTTACACACTACAGTGAAGTTAAGACACAGTCAGATTTTCCCATTTCCACTTTTGAAGGTGAGACAAAGCTGATTAAATACAAGATAGACATTAATAATTAAAGTTTTGTCTCTTCATTACATCCTGAGAAAGGCTCACCAAGTCAAACCTGCGATAAAACCTGCTGACTTAGCAATCATAATAATGTAGGTCTGTTATATTGCGTTTAATACGAATATTAATATTAATATTTTTCCTTTGCCTCCTAACTGTGCACACACATGGGTCAGAGTTTGCTGACCTGCATGCACATTGTCTGACCAAGTCTGGCTTTATATATCACAAACTCTGAATCAAAAGAGGAGAACGTCTCTTTGGGGCCCGTTTTGTGCTTATACTACGTTTATAAATGTGGCCCAAGGACAGGATAAGCAAAGACATATGATGAGATTCAATATCATCCACAGGGGAACCAAAGTTTATCCAACAAAGTTCCTTATAGATGCTTTAAAATTTTAATTTATAGACAGCATTCTATTTCTGCGAACATTGGACCGTTTTGCTCCTTGAATATTAGCTCTGCATTTTTTCTCTCATAACTGATCTTGTATGACAAAAATTAGGCACTGTCTCTGGTTTGACGAGACAATTATTTGAGAAAGTTAAAAACAGCTGACAGATTGGATTTCATTAATGACAGTTTGTATACTCGTGCGTAAAATGTTGCGACAATATTATTTCTACAAACAAACCCATTCTGGAAACAACACTAGCCTGTATCACATGGTAATTCGGATGCAAACACTGTAAATGTTCAGATTTATTATACTCCACAGGTCTCTTCAGGAATGAAACGCTCCCTGCTTTCTTATTACAAATGCAGCTGTACTCTTGAATGCTTGTTCTGGATCAATACTATTTGTACAGCTTTTGATCCATCTTAATTGCCCTGTATGTTTGAATATTCTCAAGTGCTGTGTCTCAGTGATGATGGAGAGCCTGTCTACGCCGGCTAAGCCCGGGTTGTCAGGGGATAAGATGGTTATTATGCTGGTGCTGCCCTGTGGCTGCAGAGCACTGATAGAGAGGCGTCTCCAAGCAGACTGAGGGGAACGTCTGTTAGATTTGTTGACTGCTCAGCTTTCTGGCATGTAGAGATAATAGAGCGAAATACTTTTATTGCAGCAGCGGGGCAATTAATGTGATCACACACACGCTAGCATATCCCCTCAATGACTTATTACTGGAGAACAAGGCGGTCTGTTTGATCCTTGTTGGCATTGTACAGTGGCCAACTGAGAGATACATTCAGAAGAATTTCATCTTCAGAAGGATTAGCTCCAGTGCTGAATACTGCACGGCTGAATCGTTTACAGTGAGGCAGCACATAGAGGGGATGAGGTTCACGCCGGAATCTAAATCGGTCTGGTGGTGCTGTGACTAAGCAGTTTGGTCTATTTTGTTATTTGAGACACAAACATGAACTTTAGATTTCAACTTCGGCGCCTTAGGAATCACTAACACTTTTCAGGATAAAAGGCAGTTCTGCTTTTTAAATTCAGCACTCATAATCATAAAGCTTTGCTGCATGATTATTTCCTGTCTGAACTTTTGTACGTCTTGGTCTTCTTGTACAAGTTTTAAAACTATTGTCCCCATCAGCTACTATTAGACAGAAACCTTTCACATCAAAGGTCTCTCAATGTGAAACTGAGATTTACATGAAGAGATGGTAGCAGGCAGCAGCCAACAGAGACAGGGGAAGAAAACAAGGAGCCAGGACTGATTTCTGATAATATAGTTGGGCGTCATTTTAGATTTCAAGCGAATATGACACAAGACATTCCTCAGTTGCATATTTTCCTCATGATGATTTGCTGAGAGTTGGAGTTTGAAATGTTATGTTCCAATGAGTAAAAGGCCTCTTTCTTTCGATATTTGTTACTTTACAGTGCTCGATATATGCTTGTTCACAAAAAAGTAATTACAGCAAGTTATTATTATTATTTCTGTGCTTGTTTAAAGACTTTTTAGCTAAAGTTAAGGGTCCATGAGTAAAGGGTCTGATACTTTTCCCCACAGCGATTGTTTGCATGCAGTCAGGGACTCTTTTATTGCAGACAAGGTACAAAATTGCCATTTTTCCCCATCAAACAACCACAGGTAAGTCATATTAAGTTCAGAGGCCAGGGACTAAGGGATCTCCATGGCAACAAGAAAACGTTTCTTGCAGTACAAAGGCCAAAGCTGGGCCAGCATTACATTATTCAATTTGATCTCAGTATGTACAAATGGACCAAATTATTTTGACTTACAAGAGACAATATATGGACCAGAAATGGATCACAACCATGTTCCACTGGAACAAACTCAATAGGCCCTGTCATGCCCACTACTGTGTGACATGACAGCTTTGCCATGTATGGAAAGGACTTGGCCTGTGGAACCAGCTGTTTAGTGGGCCAGAAAAAACCCATGCCTGTGGCTTAGTTATGGGCCAAATAAATTTTGCTCTCTGGATTACAGGAATCTTTTTGTTTCTTAAAACCTCCACTATCTTCAGACATTGCACTTTTAGAGTACATTTTTTTTTAGTTCTTTGGCCATGAAAAAAGTACAAACACATAACAAATGACTGGGTCCCAGTTGGCTGGACTCCAAGTGAAACATCCTCTAGAACTGACTCGAGTATGGTGATTCAATTTGAGCTGTCAAAACTGGTCCAAACTGGTTCAGGTGCTGCTGACTGCAGCATTACATACAGCTCTCACAGAAGATTTAAGGATCATCTGGTCTTATGGTGGAAGAAAACAAGTGAATAGGCAAATGTGTAGTCACACAGATTACATTATGAAAACACTGAAGGCTGTTTGTTTACTAAAACTCAATATGATTGGGATCAAGGCTTTTCTTACCTTATTTTGTGTTTTACAGAAATGTAAAATGTGCAATTACTAGTGTGAAAATAAATATATATTTTTAAAAGGTATCAAAGGTAGTATTGCTTCATTTTATGCTAATCTCTACTTTGAACATTTGACGAAAAAAACAACTTAACAAAGCTCCACTACAGCTTTGAAAATATGGAGGATTTAATGGGTATAATTTAATTTGCCTTTGCAGTTTTTGAGGTTAAATAAGCAAACTGTTCAATATGTAATCTTTTTGCATCCTCTTGAACAGTGATATTATGCCACCTTTCTGAGGAATCAGTGCCATCTGCTGTTTATTTTAATGCACCTTACTGCCAAAATGTGCATCACTTCGAAATGCTCAATCTTTAACAAAGTAGATTTCCTGGAAATGAAATTCAATATTTGCTCTCATTTTGAATAAAAAGACAATCATGACAATTTTGGTCTTTTCTCTCTCTCTGTGTGTGTGCGTGTGTGTGTGTGTTACAGGAAGTCTATGGCCCTTTGGATCATGAAATACAATCAATCTTGTCAACTTTTCTCTTCACATATTCTATAGTTTCACGGGTTTATGTAAGCAGAGATTTTTTAAACAACAAAGGAGGAAAATAGTTTTACAACAAGAATACTTTTAATGGACAATTGTGCTTTCTGATAAACACTACACAATTTATACTAATTAACACTTCAAACTCATTAAACTATGATAATACTAGCTTGCATATTAAGACACCATACTGTATTTCTTTAAGATACCAACAGTCTGTGATGCTGATGCGTGTAACAATCTTTCCTTTCAGGGTTTTCAAGACTGGTTCTGCAAGAGAGATCTATTCTTGGCATACTGCTCAAAGGTCTTTAGGGGAATGAGGTGCTCTGGCGGGGTCTCCCTGTTCTGTGGAGAGCAGACATTGCTTGGCAGGACTGCTGGTAATTTCTTGTTCCTCAGCAAGTAAAGAAAATTTGTAGACGATTTCCATTAAGTAAATGGACGACTCCAGTACTGTACCTATCTTTCACTGATGGCCATACTCCAAAAGTGTCAAACACATCACTTTCTTTGCCCCTGTCTTTAAGAAAAAGTTCAGGTTGTCTGATCTAAATGACATTTTGCAATTGGCCCATCGGGACAAAGAGTTTTTTGGCACAGTGCAGTGCATATGGAGTGCCAAGAGTTTCTTTTTTTCTGTCAAAACACAGTTAATCTCTCGAAACAAGAGCAAACTGCGGTGTCTTCTCTTTAACTACACAAAAACCTTCAATGCCACATTTCAAAATGTGTTTCATCAGACAGCCAAACCTTCTTTAGGGTTCTCAGAAATCTAAATTCTTGGTGTCATATACGTCAAAACTTCTTCATGAGTGGGATATGGTTCAGATAAAACAAGACAGAATGATGAGGCATTCAGATGGATGCACTGATCCCTCATTGGGCTACTTCTTCTAGAAAACTGATGTCTGGGTACATTGTTTGAAGATAAATGTTTGTTCTTTATACAAATCACGTGTTGTCTGGAGAGCTTGATTTTGTATTTTTGGTTACTTGCCGTAGCGCGAAGATGTTTGTGGCTGCAAATATGCTGGAAAGAGCAAAGAAGTAAAAAGGTTGGATAGCACTGTGACAGTGGGGGGCCCAGTGACTGTGGTTCATCAATCATGTGTAAACTGTCTTCACCAAAATAACACAGTGATGTGTAAGAGAATGTTTGGGATCCTTGGTGTCATCACAGTTAACATAATCTGTGAAAAGTAACACACAAAGCACAAGGTCAGCAGCAGAGCCACACACCCCAGTTTTGGTTAAGAAGTAGGTATTTGTAATTGTAATAATAGCCAGTCAATATTGCATATTGAAGCAACATTGGGTTATTGTCTGTTAGTTGTGTTAAAAAAAACCCTGGACTACTGGGAGCAGGCCTGGTCAAACAGTCTGGCTGCAGCAGGTAGGAAGGACCAGCTGAAGAAGCCTGGGGTGATAGCTTAGCCAACATCCCCTTGTTCCCCACCACCGCTATGGCGTCCAAAGCACAACAAAAGCATACCAATTTAACCATTAAACACCTTGGCAAGGTGCTAACAGGTTACCTTTCGTACAAATGATTTGACCGCCATATCTTTTTCTACTTTTTCTGCAAAAGTTTTGTTACTACCCTGCTTCATTCAGCACATTCATTCTAACCGTAACCCTAATCCTAGCCTCAACCCTCCTCAGTATGCATCTCTCCAACATATCCTCCAGTGAGTCCAACTTGATTCCAATCACAGAGCCAGCTTTTTCACCAGTTGGTTACCATGTTGAGTCTGTATGCTAGGGATTGTTTCATGGAGAACATCACATGGAACTTCAGCCGTTGCCTGGGCTGGGATGTATACAAGTATTTTTATTGATATGGCTGAACTCCCTTGGAACATAATATAGCCAAAGAGCTGTATGGGGTCTGAGATCAAAAGAAAGCATCCTAAGTCGAGTTAGCAACAGCTGGGACACACATTCAGACTAACACAATAAGAAAAAGTCTTACCAATTAGCTACTGAGGGTTTTAAAATGGCATCAGCATCATGTTAAGTAAGCATTTGCTGTAGTGAGAGGTATCTAGCTCAAGCTTTACTCGGAATGGTTTATCCAGCTCTGTACCTGCCCCCCTCTTATCCTCTCTCTGTCAAAGTTTGTGTTCAGAGCTCAGATGTCTATTTAGAAAGACGCATCTGACAAAAGCAAAGCTGACATCTGTTTTTTTATCCCAGAAACTTGTTGAAAAAGGAAAACAAAAAGATGGTGTAACATCTTTGGACAAAAAAAGCATTACACAAACTCTGTGAACTAAAACATCACATACACACATGCACGCCAGTGCGTGCACGCGCACGCGCGCACACACACACACACACACACACACACACACACACACACACACACACACACACACACACAAAAGCAAACAGTAAAACATCTGCTACAGGGCAACTATACTCCCTTGCAACTGTCATTTTCACTTTGGATGAAAAGCTTGAACATAGTCCAGCGAGATCAGAATGAAACAGTGGCAAAATGAAAAACAATTAGAAACAGTCTTGACAACAGAGGTTGAAAGCTAATCCCTCTAATAAAAGCTTGAAGTTCAGAAGATGATTTCAATCTTTATGGCTGTTTTTAATCATGTGTAAAGATCTAAAAAATTTTTTTAGAAATTTGGATCACCTAAGGGTTAATATCAAGAATGTGGTTCCTTCTTAAATTAAGAGGTGATTTACTATTAATCCTAAAATTTCAGGGCACTGTCAAAAAAAGTATAAACTTTTCAAAGAACCACTACATTAACAGTTGTTGCAATGAAACATATGATTAGAGCATGTGTTTTGAGATAAGGAGTTGCAATTGTCCAGCCAGATGATTTGTCCTGTGTTTTTTTCTCTGCTCTATCATGTGCATTATGTGCATGACACACAGACCTATATAACTAGACTTGCTATGGCTTACTTTCCCAAGATGTCATCATACCCCGTGTCCATCATGATTTCACATCAATTTGCTGGCTGAGAAATCTCAGGAGAAAATATGCTCTGCATAACACCTCCGGAGAGTCATGGAACTCTAAAGCCTAATTCATTATCAGTCAATGGACTTAAATAGAACTTTTCCAAGACTTCTGATAAATTCAAGCACTTTTATACTTAATGTCACGTATAAACTGATGGCCATGCCATGCAAAGTCCGTTATCATTTAATATCATCTGAACCAGGCTGTAGAGTTCTACCTGCATAAGCTTCAGTATGTGAAATGCAGGAGCCAGGCACTGTAGCCTTCTGCTTCTAGTTGGGGGATGACCTGCTTTCATTGAACATTAGTTGACCAAAGTGTCAAAGCATTTTACACCTTTGTGTGCTCCATTTCACTAATCACCAAATATTGACCCACCAATTTCAGCAAAGACTGCACAATAGCAATATACAGCGTTGTACGTTTCCATGAGCAAACCAAAAGCCACCTGTAGCCACAAATAATGCTCAGAACAGCACCTAACTTCATCAGCAGTACATATAGGGTCCCAGGACGTAGTACTAGCCATCAAACATCTTTTTAGCTTTGCCTGGTTTCTTCAGCAAAGAGACCAAACACAACTCACCCGCTCTCCTCTCGCAGCCGCTTGTTATTGGAGTAGCCCTGAAGAGTCGATCACCGAGTGCAGCGGAGTTCCACAGCCCAAGGAAGAAAATTTATGATTATTACTCCATGGGAATGTGTCACAGGTTAATTTGGGATTAAAAAAAATTGCGCACTTGAAACTCCAGTGTGGGTTTTTTTTTGTTGACACCAACTCCCCAAAACAGCAAACAGTGGATGTGCAGGAAACAAACAAACAAAAAAACAAACAAACAAAAAAATTGGGCAAGTTAATGACATATTTATAGCAGGTTTTCAGCGGGGCATTACATTTGACACCAACCATGCCACTAGGCCAAGAGCTCCTCTCAGAGTGAGCAAAGCGCTCTTTTAATACCCTAAGCCCTACCCCTGGGCACAACCATAAATAAATTATAGGGGGTTAAGATACAATATGCAAAATACAACATGAAATTCATCAATAAATCAGACATTTCAACATGGACAAGAAAGCACTAATAGCCCTCCATACAGCTGTGTCCATAATCACTGAAAACACATTAAATTAGACAAAAATACTACATATGTACTATATTGGTGTGGTCCGGTGGTCACATGACCCCCAAAAGCCCCTACCTTGTACTATTTACTGTTGGATCAGGAAGTGCCTCGGTTTGGCTTGGAAGGTGGCAGCAGGTAAGTGGGTGTCTGTGTGTGGCGTGTAGTCGTCGAGTGTGCACCCTCAAACGTCTACAGCGGGGAGGAAAGGGTCCAGGTAAGAAGGGAAACAGTTGGTTGAAGTGCAGGACTGCAGGACACAGGTGCGGGGAAACAGTTAAACAGTCTGACGAAGCTTAGTTTCGCGGGGAATTAGTGCGCTCCGTGCGCATTCCCGGCACTTTCCAGCCACGAGAGAAAGGGCCGCGCCAGTCGGGGAATGACGGGGCGTTCAACGGCGCTGCGTAACAAAATTCATCAGAGTTCTTGTGTATCTTGTATGTGCACTATAGACGCAGTTGTAGTGGCGATTTTTGCCGTCCGCCAATTCCTACCAGATGCGTTTGTGTGGCGAATTTCGGACAGCGGGAATCGCGAGGACTGAGAAAAACCCGCGAATTCACATGAAATCGCGCAATCATTAATTGTTTCTATAAAGACAGACACATGACTAAATAAGCAGTAGACTGTGTCCTTCCAGAGGAGGAAATCCACTCTGTGCAGACCAGTAGGTTAGACACTTAAGTGGAGTTTGGAATTAACCATGCATAAGTGCAACATTTATCTTCATCTACGAAACAGATGATAAACTAAACATTTTATGAATATGTCTGAAGACCTTTGACTTGTTGTTTTCCCCTGCAAGTATGTAAAGTTAAAAACGCTCATCTGTGTTCATTTCCTGGCCAGCACTTATAACTATAATAACAGTTATAAACTGATATGCAAGATAGACAAGAACTCTGATTGCATTTCCATGAAGTAATAATCATAAATTTTCTTCCTTGAGCTGTGAAACTCAGCTGCACTCTGTGATCTACTCACCAGGGCTCCTCCACCAACAAGCAGTTACTGGAGGAGAGAAGGTGAGGTGTGTTGTGTCTCTTTGCTCAAGAAACCAGGCAAAGCTATTATACTGTTAAAATGAGCAGCAGCATTGCATTGTAAAATGACGGTAAATTATCACCGGGTCTTTAATGGGGTTTTTGTTACAGTGAAATTCCTCTCAGCCTCTCATTTAACTTTCAGCTAGCCTCAGTCTTATGCCCTTTCAGAGTCTTTTCCTGTCTTTCATACACACATACTGTGATGAAGGTTTAGTGATACATTGTGTGTGAAGGAAGATGGATTTGCTTTGTAGCAGATTTGATGAGTCAGAGCTCTGGATAGTAGGTGTAGCCCTCCAATTTTTCACTATCTAGTCATGCAGATAGTGACCTTGTAAGATCCCCAGACTTTGCAAAGCCTCGACTGAAACTCTGTTGCTGACGCATTATCTTTAGATGTGAAAAATTGTCAGATGTTAGTCTTTTTAAAGTCTAAGTCTTCTGGTGTACAGAGGGCAGAACTTGCTAAATCCATGAACACACTTATCTTGAGGATGCATTTAAGGATTACTTATAATGCTGTAGTTTGTATTCACTGATTCTTTTTCCTGAAGTTTGTCCATGTTTTCTGTAACAATTTTTTAGAATTTTTACCCCTTGCTTTGCAAACTTCCAGTCTGCATTCTTGAAAACATGACCCCAAAGTAAAGTATAGGACTTAAAGTTATAGCTACAGCATTTTCATCATTGCCAAATATTGGAAACAAAATTCAAATGAACCCTGTCTTGTTAAACCGACCTTAAAACAGACAGCAATACATGGCAATAAATGTGTAATCTAATGAAAAGTGCACCACCAGTAAAAAGCCTTTGTGAATGAAATGATGTGAATGAATCCTGACACGGGGAGCGATGTGGAAGGTACTGCAGCTTGTGTCGATTTTTGTGTCTGTGCTTGTGTGAAGGAGTGCAGCCTCCTTGTGTGAGGGCGAAGAAGCACTCGGGCAGAAAGTCGGGGAGTGGGAAAAAAAAACATATTCATCGGGCCTTGCAGACAAAACAATGTAGTGGCAGAATCTCTGCAGTGAGTCCGGGTTACATCACTGCAGTAAGACTTAATGTGTTTCAGCAGGACTGACAGTTATGAACTCAGACGGTTGACTCACTACTTGATAATGCTTCATGGGCTGAGAGAGTGTGTAACCCTGCGTGCATTTGCATTTGAGTCCAGCTGCTGCTGCTTCCATTTTTCACCTCCATCTGAACACTTAATTGCTTCTGCAGGCTAATCTTTCTCTTAATATAAATCCATTACACAGGCCTGTCTGGGTGTAAGCAGAATGCGATTTAGAGAGGCTGGATCAATGCTCCCGTGTTTCTGTTACACTTGGCCAAGACAATATTTTGTGCCTCGCAGATCAGTTCAGCAATTACACTCCCATACATTTGGAAATTTAAAACTGACTGATGGCTTGACCTCTACTATTTGCATAATCTGTTTTTTATCCTATGCAATTAGCAGCAGAGCTAAAGCCTCATAGCACTATGATGTATCAGTCTTTCTGTCTCTGTGTATGGGAACCGTGCTAATGCATCAATGTGCATGATTACAAAGGGAAAATATTGCTTTAAATATAACTATTGCAGACATGCACCCAGCCAGAGCACCAGGAGGAAAAGTAAATACTGGAGGGTTCAGTTTCTGTCGTCTCTCACTCAGAAGGTTTAGGGGTTCAGTCCCAGGTCATGCTATCCAGATGTCCAAATGTCCTTGAGCAGGACATGACACTCAACCCCAAACTGTCTCTGGTAATTATGGAAGCTATAAATCAATGGGATTACGCAATACCGTTGGACCTTTATAGCAGTCGCTGCCATCAGTGTACAAATGTATCATTGCCACATACTTTGGAACAATAGAAAATCCATTATTTTGTAGTTCAGTAATATAAAAAAACAATGAAGCCTATAGAGAAAAAAAACATTCATATTCATATTTTCAACTAAAAGCTGCTGTGAATGAATAAAATTAGGAGCAAGCAGCAGTGGCCAATGAACAACTAATTTAAAACTTATTTATAAAGTTTATTATACTCTCCATTTTGGTTTTTGATACTTTCTTTAGCAAAAACTCAATTAATTGTGTCTCTTTTAAAACAGGCTCACATATGGTCACAATAAGAGTACTGGTTTGTAAAGAGCTTCTTTTTTGAGTCTATTTCAATTGTTCTTTTAAAGGAGAAAGGAAGATAAAAATGACTTTTATGACAGCAATTTGCCCAATCATTTTCATTAGTAGTTGAAATCCTGTCCACGCATCAGCATACTTATGATGTATTCTCTTTTTCATACAAATATAAATACAGTACATTGAGATCTGTGCAATGATAAAATCCCCTGATTGATGACACAGCTGAATTGAAACCCAAGAAAACAAAGTTGTGCATTTGATAGCTGGCTGTGGAAGCATTAGATCTTCACAGTATTTGAGCTCCACTTAATATGTGAAGCACTTTAGAAATTACCATTAATGCATGTGAGACTTTACTTGTGACAGTCACAGATTTCTCAGTGAAACCTGTTAAAAACACTTAAGTCTGATCACTATCGACAAGTAGGTGATGAAAAATTTTCACTTTTTAACATCACTTCAACAGCAGCGACAGGTGTATTTTAGTATTTTTCAACAAATGAATGCTAAGTGGGTTTGACTTCATGCCGCTGTCATTTTACTGTAATGGCCAGCTTTAAACCAGTGACAAAAAGTGGAAACATGAAGTTCCAGCAAAATGAGCAAACCATTTCCAACTAAGATCCTGATGGTACAAACCCTAGTGTCGCAGAACGACCCAAGAGATGTTGATGTTTCAAGTCTCACATCTTCTAAGTAGACATGTGGCGGCAGAAAAATGAGGACTGAAACAGAGCTACATCTAAAAACAAGCCTCCCTGACAGTACACATTAACAAGACAGCCTTGCAATGATCTCTGTAGACAATGAACTGACAAAGAAAAAACCTCACAGATACTTCAGATGAGGAGCAAATACAGCTCATCATCACCCCCCATGAAAGGTTGGCTACAGCTTTGTTTTCTCTAAAGACATGAGTTTACAATATTGCAGGATTACACACATTTCATTTGTTTTTGTTTATGTATGTGTGTGTGAGTGTGTGTGTAATAGAGAGAGAGGGTTAGAGAGAGACCCAGGTGAGGTGATTGTATGGGAAAGATTGCACTGAGCTTGATCATTTTGCAGAACTGAAATGGGTTTGTTTGGAATAAAGCTTGTTGTCCTGACCCCGCTGTTCTGAACCAGGTTATTGAAGCCATTATGTATACCTGTTATTTTTATGTGTTTTGTTTGTGTACAGAGCTGTAAAAGCCTGCATTTTGAATGCTGCATACTGCTATGTTATTGACAATCTGTGCATATTTGGGTTGTCTATGACTCTTCCTTTTTTTTTTTTACAAATCAGTATTTTTCTTTCTTTGTTGAGGGATGGTATATTTGCTTCTTGCCTTGAGTGGCATATGTGGTTGCATTAGTCCTGCTCTGACCCTAATCTTGCTTTGAGCAGTAAACGGAATAATTTCAGTCAGGAAGAATACGTTTATGCAATAATATGAGTTAGTGCTTCAAACAGCGATGATATGATATTGAACAATTGTGAGAGTTTCTTTTGTGCTTAAATTCTACAAGGAGATAGGATGACCAAAAGATGTCTATCGTGAGCTTCAGCAAAATCTCTAGCCCTATGGGTAAAAAGCAGGAAAAAAGGCAGCAGTAGTACAATAGGCTAACATTGAGGCTGATTTTCAGTACTAATGGATGAATATGGCCAGCTGATCAGACCAGTTAATAACCGCAGGAGTTATGATTGAGCATATCAAAGGAGCGATAAAAGGAGTGAAAGCACAATGAATGAATGGAAATGATTAAAGCTCCTATGAGTAGTTTTTTCGCCTTCATTAAACAGACTGAAAATCATAATAATGATCTGTTGTAACAAGAGGACTATCAGTGACGAGACTGAGTGTTTTTTATAGTCTAATTTTTCATGTCCGGAAGCAGTGCGGGGGAGTAGGTGTCAGCTGAGTAGTTAAAGAAATATCCCTGATTTTACAATTTCCACATAAAATGTTCACAATTAGTGACACGACTGTCAGATGTCAGCAGGATATTTTCTGTCACAAATCACTACACAAGCATGTAGAGGACAAGGTGAGCACAGTCAACATCCACACAAACTGAAAGTTTCTCAGTGGCTTTAATTAAACAGTGAAATACCATACAGAGTAATGTCTCACTGACTTAAATTTAGATGTAGCTTAACTGAGGTTCAATGTAGAGTTCAGACTTTTAAACTCTAGTACAGTAATAGTTAAAAACAAACTATACTGATATCTGTTTTGATACCACAGCAGCAAAGATAAAACTCACAGGCACACAAAAAAGGTAATTTTGTTAATTTGGACATTCAACCTGCTTCTGCAGAAAAAGTCACTAAACACAGACCAACAATGATGTACTGTTCGTAGTTATGAAAGGCTAACTGGCAAGGTTTTCACCAGAATGAAGTTAATCAGTAGGCAGGATGAAGAAACAGCAGACCTGCACCGTTCTGCATGTTTTTGCAGAAATATAGAGTAAGCAAATAACGTCTTATTTCATTGTTTGACTGTTTTTTTTCTTCTTTGCAATCACTCTCTCCAAAATTCGTGTGTTGATTTTTTTTCCCATTAGCGTTAATGTTTTTGGTTCTATCGTTCTATCGTAACGATGTATATCTTTTCAAAGCATATGGTATTAAAAGTCAAGTTTTGCAACCTTAGAAAGTTCTGTTTTAATATCAGACTGAAGCACTCTGTTGTGAGTCAGTCAATTTTCAATCACAATAGACAGCACATCCCACATCAAATCAACATTCAATCCATAAATATCGTGTCAGATGTTGGATACTGTACATTGTATGTGTATGTTTGTATCTATTTTTTAATCTCCATGCTGAAAATCGAGCTTCTGTGATGTAAGACAATTTTCAGACTGGCAATAAATTCTAATCAATCAATAAATCAACTGTCATAGGCTTCCTCCTCCTGATAAGGACTGAAATCAAATCAAATAAAATAAAATTCTGAAGGATCGAAGGACAAAGATAAGTTAGTAACCCTCTCCATGCTTTTGTATATGCAGGCTGGTTGTTTGAATTGCTCATGCATGATTGAAAGGTCTTATAAAACTGAACGTCATGAAATGAAGTATGAAATTAAACCAAATTGACCAAATTGGACTCTGGAACTGGAACTGGAAATAATAATAATGAAAAAAGCATTAACCTGATTCTCATAACCACTGTGAATAAGGTTTCAAGGTTCCCTCTGCTCGCTAGATCTCCATGTAAATTTTTTTTCACCACTAGATGGCGTTCCTGTATAAAGGGCAGACAAGTGGAACAAATGCAGGACTAGAAATCTGATGCTTCAATGTTTATGTTGTCACTGAAACCACCACCAGCCACATTACATCATTCGCTCACATCACTGTCTGCGTTTACGTCATACATGGCACTAGATGCTTTC
Organism: Xyrichtys novacula; assembly: GCA_962446985.1. Lineage (NCBI taxonomy): Eukaryota > Metazoa > Chordata > Actinopteri > Labriformes > Labridae > Xyrichtys > Xyrichtys novacula. The sequence continues at coordinate 14,089,821 of OY660874.1, read as the reverse complement.
TGTCCGTCCTATAGACTTACAGCTTTATTTTGGCGAGGACTTGATTCCTGTTATGTTGAGAGGAAAACCCAGAGGAGCCCTCTGTATGATTTTTTCTGTTTTGGATGAGTCAAGAACACATTTGCCCTCCAAAATTCCCACTCTTCATCTCCTGAAAACAAATGAAATTGATGACAGAAGATACAGTTGGTGCTATGAATCTTCACTGAGGGAACAGAGTCTGAAATGAAAAATGTCTCTTGGGCCTTTGCAAGGATCGGAGAAATGATTTCCTCACCACTCACAGAAAATTAAGACTATAAACTATCTCTTTCTGGCAGATTTTGGTGGGTAATTTTTCCTTTATTAGCAAGAAACAGAATAGAGCGAGGAAATCAGAAGGGGGGATACAAATGTAAAGTGGGAATTTAGCGCTTTTAATTATATTTCATTTATTCAGTGAACTGTGTAGCGATACTTTTTATGACTTTCATTTCACAAAATTAGGGCCTGGAACCAACAATCAGAGGTTTAATTCAGTACACCGCCACTGCAAAGTGCAGAACAGGGCTGCCAGTAACTGGAAAAGCATCATGTCACATTGTCAATCTGACCCATACTCCAGATATTTACATTTACACGCTACTCCTATCATCATGTGCACACAAAGCAGGAGCTGTGGTCAAAGCAAGGAGGAATGTAGCTCAAGGTGACAAGAGTGGCATGCATGTGAAATGTGCAAATGTCTGTTTAGTTATCAACTTTATAAATTTAGTTTCACTACACATTCATTTAGCCACTTTTTTTTTTTACATGAACATAATCGGTTCTTGTGTTCCTTTATGTTTTTTTCTCTTATTTATGTTCAGGTATAATACCAATGGTTTGAACCCAGAAGCAGACCGGAGGCAGGAGAAACATCAACTGTGAATTGATTGATCAGGGGAAGGAGGGGAGAAGGGATCCAGGGTCCAAAGTGTGAAGGGGGAATCTGAGGAGTGGTGAGGGCTGGTAGCAGAAGTAGGGGAGTGAAGCCGGAGAGAGCCCAGGCAGTGTGGCAGAGATTGGGTGGGTTAAACCAGGGCCCGAGGAGGTACTGGAAAAGGGCAGAACAAACAGCAGGTAAAACACACAGAAGTTGGCAATGTTCAACTAGTAGTGAAAATTCGAGAAAACTCCAGCAGAGTTGGCTGATGTACCACATGAGGTGCAGGAATAATCAGGCACTGGAGAGGCATCAGAGCAGAGCTTAGCTGCTGGTGATTGCAGTGATTTGGTGCAGGTGTGAGTGTGCAGGGAGAGCCAGTTGTAGCACAAGTCCACCTTTTAAACTTCGATTTAGAGTAAACTCATAAGCAACAAAAGAAATGAGAAAATTCCCTTTGGAAAATGTTGAAAGGGCCATGGGGTCTACTGCCAGAGTGTGTACATTATGATGAGATTCTTCAGAGTTCTCAAATGATTCATACTAGTAGCACTCTTATATTATTTACAAGGAGCACACCTACAACAAACATTCCTTTTTCAAGTATTTATTTACACAACAATAAAGGAGCCAGGGTGGTAGATGTTTAAAAAAACTCCAATAATTGCTCTTTTTTTGGGCTTTTCTCATTGACTTAAATGCACATTTTTTCCACAGTTTCATGCTAAGTAAGTTGCAAAAAGTTCATATAAAATAGAGAAAAGTAATAGCACACCAATCCCGATCAGACCGCATCTTTTGGTTTATAATTTGTCCTACAACTCTTCAAGCTGTAGGATTATTAGTGAATTGAAATTAGTCTGGAGGTTTGTTTTATGCTTATCAAATGCTGCCTGGGCTGTTGGAGATCATTCAAAAGAGGTTAGGTTAAGGACCTTTGTAGTTGCTTCCATGTAGCAGGAACTGGCCACTCTACAACTGCTTTGACCTTCTCATGGTCAGGTTTCGGCTGCCCCTTCTTGACCACATAACCAAAGAAAGACATCGTTGGCACATGAAATTCACATTTTTTAGCCTTAACATACAATTTGTTCTCAAGGAGTCTTTGCAAAACTAGCCTTACATATTTCACATGTTCTGTATAACTCTTTGAAAAGATCAAAATGTCACTCAAATAGACAAATACAGATCTGTTCAACATATTGTTAATCAATGCTTAAAAACAGCAGGAGCGTTAGTCAAACCGATGGGTATCACAAGATACAGGGTCTCGGTGTCTTGTGTAGCAAGGCGATCCTTTCCTGAACTCTTTTTGACCAAAACCCCCATCAGAAGAAAGATCTACATGAAGAGACAATGCAAGTCTTTATCACCAAACCGCAGTTGCTTGAGGCACCTTGAGAGAGAGGTTACCCAGGGGACTCATATTTGGTCTCAAGAGGCCAGACAATGGAAGCCCTTCGTACCAATGTTCAGGCCATTAAGACTCCCTGCCATATCGAGACGAGGATCCACATCCAGTCCCCAGAAGCCAGACTCAAGTCATCACTCATTAGATGAGAGACCTGTCACCGTGTGGTCTTTATCCCATTTGCTAAGTAGCCCAGAAGCCAAGTAACTAATGTGACAGATTTAATCCAAATCTCTATGAGAACAACAGCTTTACAGACAGTTTCATATACTATTCAGTTAAATATGAATCATAAACTTATTCTACATAACAGAAATAGTCATTTTCTCATTTTTTTTTTAGCATTTTTAACATTTAGGTGGTTAATATGTCATTAAATAAATGGAGTGCAAGTATTTGCAATCGAAAAGTAATTTAGCATGATGAGTGCTCTTTTAAAAAGTCATACTTAAAGGGATATTCCGGTGTAAAAACAAGTTAGGGTCAAACATACCATGACACCGAATTAGACAACCACTCGAGAGATGAATGTTGCCAACCGCTTGCTTCTCTAGTTAGACCAACTTCAGCAATGACCGCACAATAGCAATACACAGCAGTCTGAGGAGCCACACACAAACCTCAACCAAAAAGCCACTCTATAGCCACAAATAATGCTCAGAACAGCACCTAACTTCATCAACAGTACATATAGGGTCCCAGCCACAGTAGTAGCCACCACAAATCTTTTTAGCTTTGTCTATTTCTTCAACAAAGAGACTAAACAAAACTCACCGACGCTCTTCCAGCAGCCGCTTGTTTCTAGCGAGACCTTGGACCAGTCCATTACGGACTACAGCGGGGTGACGCAGCTCAAGAGAGACCAACAACAAGCGGCTGCTGAAAGAGAGTAGGTGAGTTGTGTTTAGTCTCTGCTAAAGAAATCTGGCAACGATAAAAAGATGTTTGGTGGCTAGTACTGTGGCTGGAACCCGATATGTACTGTTGATGAAGTTAGGTGCTGTTCTGAGTATTATTTGTTGTTATAGATTGGCGTTTTGGTTGAGGTTTGTTTATGGCTCCTTAGGCCGCTGTGTATTGCTATTGTGGGGTCGTTACTAAAGTTGGTAACCAGAGAAGCAAGCAGTCTGCAACATTCATCTCTCGAGGGGGTGTCTAACTCGGTGTTATGGTGTGTTTGACCCTAAATAATTTTAGGTTGGAATATCCCTCTAAATAAAATGAGAATGTTTGTTTATGTTTCTCAAACTTCTCAAACCTCTGTATTTAGAATATACAGTATAATAGCAGAATACACAGGGATTTGATCTGCACAGCTGTTACAGACTTTTCTGAAAACGCAGTTCCCTGAGTAAACTTCAGTCCTCTGTGTGGAAAATAAACCCTCTGATTCTACACGAGGTGGAAACATGAAACTGGCAGCTCTGCTGGATTTAACACACCCCTAACAAACAGCTACTGTAGCGTAATCTCAGCTTCACTCCTCCCTCTCCATCCTCTCGTGTCTCCTTCCCGCTGCTTGGTCCTGTGCCCACCATGCCGTCCCCAGCTGTCCCACTCTCCCTCCACTGAAGGAGTGAGGAAGAGGGGGGATGGAGGCCAGTGAGCTGGCCGGTTTCAGCCTGGCTGTCATGTTAGCAGCCTTGATGTTCCTCGCTGCAGTAGCAGCCTCTTAGGCCCTCATAATCCACTGGATTGTTGCATTAAAACCATCACATGATTCTTTACTCCCTTCCAGTTGTACTGCGTTGCATCACCATTAGAGGAAGCTATAAATAACAAAGAGGGTTTGTGGGGGAGGGAGGGGAGAGATGCAGGACTATCATGCAGAGCAACACAGATTGGCAGCTACTGGCTTTGAGTTAAGAGAGTGCAATAACATTCACACTCACTCGACTTACTGTTTGGCATGCATCACAATACTCCCTGAAGATTTGATGCATTAAGAAATCCAGCGGCGCAGCAGGAACCAATGGCTGTGACAAGAAAACAAGTTGCAGAGTATATTCAGAATTGTCACTCACAGCACCGTCAGACGCACCCCAGCATTGTCACTTCATACACTGAATATCAGGTGCGGCAGTGTTGACAGTAAGCTGGTGTGAAATAGGAGAATGGGACTGAGCATTGTAAAACAGGTTTGGATTTTTGTTCATTACTTTCATGAGCTTTGACATGCGATCCTCGGAGGTCCTTTTGGGGGGAGCTGAGAGATAGAGATTAGCTGGAAGGCAACCTCTGCAGAGGGGAGAGGGAGACACACACTGAGGCAAAAACATAGCTAAGGCAAGCACAGAAAAAACATGGGGCTGTTTTTGTTCCCCCCATGTCTGCAGCCCCTCTGCGTAACATTAGCATACATCCCATCCTCTGCCGCCAGGCAAACTGCTACAGCTCCAGAGTGTGTGAGGAAAGGCAGGATGTTTCTTTCCAAGTGGCAAATGTAGGATGACAGAGCAGCACCGCTCATAGACATTAATTTCACTATCAGTTACTACATTGCTATCACTGCAGCATTATTACTGGTAACGTACAGTGAAGTGGTGTTTAGTATAGATTTAGATGTGCCACTGTAGTTATTAATCATAACAGAAAATGAACTTAGCTTAAGTACAGCTGATAAGGTTGGAATGGTTGTAAAAGCATGGCAAGTTCTCAACTGACTGGATTTTTGTTGCTGTTTCTGCAGGCAAGCAGTTGAAGTGAGGAAGCTAAAATGTGAGCAGATTTAAAGCCTATTGGAGCATGACTCAAAACAACTAATCTATGTATAGATTCTTAAATTCAAGTTTATTATTAAATAAGTATAAAGGTCCAAGTGAAAATAACCCTTTCTTTTAAAAACCCCTACTAGAAAACAGTGTTTTTGTTTGAGATCAATTCTCAGACAAGTTACTGAAACTTAAGTGACATGTGGGGGTAGAAGTTTCACAGTCTCATAAATGATTGAAATCTAGTCTTGAACTTAAGGACCTTAAACCAGATTTCAGACAAATTTCAACATTGCAACCCTTCATAGTGCTCACCAGGTGCCATTTCCACTAAAGATACAAATGTTCATTTATATGCTGATGACACTGTTTTCTACACTTCAACCACAGCAAGTGATATAAAGGGACTACAAGCTACTGTAAACTTTCAAAGCAAGGCTGATGCATGCTGATATTTAGAAATGATGCACCATGATTAGGGGTGGGAGAAAAAATCGATACAGCATAGTATCACGATATTTTGTCTGGTGATATATCGTATCGTCTCATTTACCAAGTATCGATTTTTCAAATTAACTGCTAATATGAAGTCAAATCTATAATAATGGAAAAATAAAATCAACTGTCCAGTTAGGTTGGCAGAGGTGACATCATGGAGGAGGAGAAAGTTAGTACAACAAATATATATATAAGGTTTGCAAGATGTTCTACATGAAAATAAAATACTGTGTAAATATGACAAACATAAAGGACAGCCAAATGCTAAATTAGCTAAACAGTCGAAAAAGTTGTATAAATCGCAATATATTGTATTGCAGTACTCACTGTATTGCAAAATGTTAAAAATCGCAATAATATTGTATCGTGGCCCGAGTATTATGATAATATCGTATCGTGGCACCACTGGTGATACCCCTAACCTTGACATAAATTCAGTTGTTCCCTCCAAAAATACTATTCAGTGCCAATAAACACCTTTTTGTTTATTTTGCTAGAATGTAATTTAGCACCACTATGGGAAACAGGCTGTTTTTACATAAAAGTAAGAGAATCTCATTGTTGTTTTTAAATATCAATGAACTTCTCTAAGTAATCAACCTTATGTCTAATGAAAATCCGATATTTGGTGTAACTGAATGTCTGAGTTTCTGTCTGAGTTTTTGCATACGTCATTGCAGACTGTTAGGAGAAAGCTGCTGGATTAATTCACTGATGTGTCTACATAAACTGCACTGGCATTAAAGTTCATTAGCTGCAGCCTTTGATCACATTCCTAAAAAAAATCCTCTTTACTGTCTCCCAGGATAAGGGTTCACAAGTACAGATATACAGCAAATGTCTAGAACTAAGATACATATCAAAGTTAAGTTCAATTTCTTTTCAGTTTTTTCAAAACTCCCAAATGTAAAACATAATCTGTTTTGTTTCCCAGTATGCCTGGACTTGTGAAGAAAACTTGACTTTTTTGCAGCTCTTCCTCTACAGTTTTTTTGAGTTCTTGAGGGAGAATTTCCTAAACTATCCAATTTCTCACATATTTTTCTTATTCCTTGCAGTAGTACTCTTCTGTACATGACGTCACACTCACACAGAAGTTTCATTGACCCATAAAACCCTTGTTAAAAATTTAGCTTCCAAGAACCCCAGTGATGATATCTAATAAGAAGTGTTGCCCACCTCCTTCCGTCTTTCCTTCCCCTTTGATCTCCCTCCCCTCCTCTCTCTGTTTCTTTTCTTCCAGTAAGCCTCAAACTATCCATCCAAATCCCCCTCTCTGTCTCTCTCCTTCCTTTCACTGTGCCGCTCTGCCATGCTCGCCTGCCCTATGAGGCTCCGGCATGTTATTTAAGTCAAGGACGGCATTAGCATGACGATCACAGCCTTCTATCACTCTTCTTGTCTGCCAAGGCTGGAGCTGGAGGAGCAGCTTTGTTATTAGGGTGCAGAGAGAAACATGAGGGGTAAAAAGAGAGAAAAAAGACATCAAGGCCATGAGGAGAGAGAGAGGATAACACAGCCTGTGAGAGACGGAAGATGATCTGTGATTGCATAAGACAAAGGATACATGTGTCTACATTAAAGAAACACATAAGCCATTTATGGGCCATACGTTGTGGGATCGGTCTGAAAGCCCTTTCCTCTCTGTCAATGGAAGACAAACGAGATTTACAACAGTGTCAAGAGAGGCCTACAAAGAGACTTAGAGATCAAACTCCCCATCATGTTTGTACTGCTCCATCATCAATACATGAGTTTCCTCAGTGAGACCAGATCAGTCTAAGTGATACCTGCTTCTTTTGAGGTCTGATCACATGAGTAGACTTGGGTTAAAATCTTAATCAAATGCATCATGATAGTGTTCTGGATAATTTGTGAACATTTAAAGCCATAATAGCATATTGAAAAGGATATTAAGTTAAGGTCAAACACTCCATAACACAGAGTTAGACACCCCCTCGAGAGATGAATGTTGCCAACTGCTTGCCTCTCTCGTTATACCAACTTCAGCAACAACGATAAAAAAATGATAGCAATACACAGTGGTCTGAGGAGTCACGCGCTCAACCAAAAAGCCACTCTATGGCCACAAATAATGCTCAGAACAGTATCTAACGTCAACGGTACATATAGGGTCCCAGCCATAGGACTAGCCACCAAACATCTTTTTAGCATCGCCTGATTTCTTTATCAAAGAGACTAAACACAACTCACCTACTCTCTTCCAGCAGCCGCTTCTTTTGCCTTAGCATCTGGGTCTGATTGCATTTCCATGAAGAAATGATCATAAATGTTCGTCCTTGAGCTGCTTCCCCCCGCTGAAGTCAGTAATGGACTGGTCTAAGGTCTCCATACAAACCAGCGGCTACTGGAAGAGAGTGGGTGAGTTGTGTTTAGTCTCTTTGCTTAAGAAATCAGGCGATGCTAAAAAGATGTTTGGTGGCTAGTACTATGACTGGGACCCTATAAGTACTGTTGATGAAGTTAGGTGCTGTTCTGAGCATTATTTGTGGCTATAGAGTGGCTTTTTGGTTAACTTAGTTTTACGCCAGAATATCGCTTTAAGAGCTGCAATATTTTTCTGTGCTACTGTAGAAACATGGCCATGCAAGAAGGGGACGCGGTAGGTGCCAGTCCAGTTGTTATCCTGAATGAAACCAAACAGCCTGTTTCTACATAATCACAGTTTGTTATACATTTCAGGAATGCAGGGTAAGATTTAGTAAAGAAGAACGGCTTTGTCCACAGGGGGTGCCACAATTAACAAAAACTGAAAGTTCCTCACTGGAGCTTTAACAGAAACAAGAGTTTTAGATTTAGGTCATATACTCCAATTTAAACTTACTTGTGAATATAATTTCCGCTTTGATCAAGTCTTTTCTACTAAATGCCACTTATAATACATTTTGTTCCATTAATTAGAGAAACCAACTAAGCTAAATATTGAACTATATTATTTCCAATATCACAGAAGGGGATCAAAACCGAAGGGATTCCAGTCTAAACATTTACATGGCTCACACCCCTAGACTAAATAAACATGGAGGTGCTGTAGTCTCAGTGACATCCCAGCTAATTTCTCAATCTGCCATTATTATGCCTATCTATCTGCCTTAGCTTCCTTTTCTGCTTCTCATCCCAAATGTGAATTTCACCTTATTAATAATACTTTCTCCAGCAAATCAAAACACAAGAAAGACCTGGGTTGATGCTACATTTTTGTCGCTTTTTGCAAACAGCTAGTGTCCCTGTAGAGCTGTCAAACTTGCCAAAATCGACAGCCAGATATTCTCTCCAAAATGAACACAGGTTAGAACAATTCAGGTTTTACCTCTTTCATATTGCACCAGCAAGAGGGCGAAGCTCTCTCTCTCTGCAGCTCTGTCATGCTGTGAAGTCTTTGCTCTTACTGGTGAAGTTGTAAATCCTGACTGTCCCTCATGCAGAGCTGTCAGCACGGCAACCAACCCCATGACAGAGTATGAATAACAGAGAGCTAAAAAACAATATTCATATTGATTCAAATCATAAATAACATCAATATAAAATGAAAATATGTAAATTTATATGAAATATTATTTCTTAGCCCTGCTGACCTGTCAGTCATTTCAGCCACACCCCCTGCCTAATTATGCACCTCTCTTGGTCTAATACATTAAAATCTGATGAGTTATTTAAAAACATTAGTCACACTGCATGAAGCAATAAGGTACAGAGACCTAAACCAGTCTTAGTATAATCTTGAAACGTGTTTAATTATGATGTATTTAAAGACCAGCTTTAACAAGCTTACTTTGGTCATGACTGAACATTTAAGGAGCAGAATTTTTTTTTTTTTACACCCCCACTCACTACTGAACAACGCCATGAGAAACCAACTTCAAAGTGAAAATGTTTTGTGTTTTTAGAGGTTAAAATCTGTTTAGCAAGAGGTTGACGTCTTTGGCAATGAACAGAAAAGGAATCCATCTCTCAAAAGCAGCACAGCTCAAGTTTACAAGCAATCAGCAAACCTTCAGTCTTGAGAAATAGAGGAGATACAGAGGTGCTAAAAACTGCATTTCCTCAAGGATCCACACTTGAGACTGGTTCCAAAAGCACCCATTCAACAAGGTCCATCTTTGCAGAGAAGAAAATTGTGCACATCCTGGTGCAGGAAAGGATTTTCGTCTGGATAGTTTATTTCTCTATCTACACACTGTACAGAGGCTGATGTTTTCATATAACTTCATTAATTTGAAGATGTTAAGCTTACAAGGTTTGCATCACTGGGGCATGACCCACTTGACTGACAAGCAGACACACTGTAGCTGTTAGAAGAGTTTTAAAACCTGCCTCACCTATGCCTCTCTGTCTGTTGTTAGGAGTCAGGATAGTCCTATAGTCAGGATTTCCAAGATGGCGCCCATTGTCAAAGGGCTTCAAAACTCTGCTTCAGATACCAAAAGGTGACATAAATGAAGCTATGACCATGTTTCATTGAACCTTTGGTTAGAAGCAGCTCATCTCTGAGTCCATCCTGCTGCCTTGTTGGCTGAAGAGCTGTGATGAAATAAATGAGCGTAACTCTCAGTTACTTTAGCGAAAAACTCCCCTCAGAAATTCATGATAGAAAGCTTCACTAGATGTTCAATTGATGTTGGAATTCAACCAATGAACTATTTTTTTCAAGCCTCTGTAAGAGCAAGAGTCACATTTATCAGGCTCAATTTTGCTTTCATGAATGGAGGATATGCACTCATCTGATTTACCCTCATAGTGGCGTATACCCGCTTAAAGTAAAAATTTTGACTTGACAGATTCGCACAGTTGGGTCAGATTGCATTTCCCGACATCTTTATAAATCTGATTTATAATCTAAGAAAGCACACAAAGCAATACCCTCAGAAAACTATTGTGTTATTTCTAAAGCTATATTGAGGTATTGATTTTACCTTCTGATAAACTGTTGTTGCCTCACATTTAAGCTGACAACTATACACCGTACAACTCTTGAACTTTGGCAGTGATACAGATTTCAGCAGTACTGGTGAGAAATGCTGTAAGGTCTGAGACTGAGACCTTTATTTCACAAGAAATACATAAACATGACTTATATTTAGTCAAAAAGAAGTCATGGTAAGTTATCAATTTGTTTTTTTTTCAGTGTGAAATGCCTACAAACTAATTACTTCTTCGCTTTCACTGAAAAAATAGCATTAGATGATTTTAGGATTGAGCTTTAAAGTCTAACCCAGTGTCCTATGTTGCTGTGATCTTTGTTTTTCTGTTAGAATAATCTGCTGAGATTTAAGGTGTTCATTATACCCAAAGCAAATACATTAAGTCTTGAGGAGGGGAACTGGAGGAGGATCATAGTGAATTCATTACTAACTGGAGTCTGAGGCTCTGCGATGTGATGCATGCAGTGTTTGTTACTGTAACTGCATGACCTCATTTGTTGGGTTCATTATATAACAGGGTAGTTACAGATGTTCCTTGGGCCGAAAATCTAAACTACAGATAAAAAACATTGTCATGTCATAATTTCTCAGAGGACAGCACTTTAACCAATTTAAGGCTGATACTGCAGCCAGGCCCGCACATGAGCAGGTATTTTTGGGAAATGTACCTTCTTCTGTGCATTTTGGCCCTTCATACACACTGAAACAAAGTGTGCAATCACCAAAAAAAAAACCTTTCTGGGTAGAGATTTTTTTTAAACTGGGTTTTGTGTGTGCTCATGCGGAGAGTATAAAAAGACAGGGGTAGATGCTGAAATCATCACTTCACTGCAAGCAGGTGGTTGTGGTTCATATATATAGTGCATGTGCCAACACTCATATCCACCGTGTTCTTCTTTGATGTGACGAGATTATTACGCATTATTGCCTCGTACTGGCCTGGCATGCTCATGTTAAAGGGATATTCCGGCATAAAATTAATTTAGGGCCAAACACGCTGTAACACCGAGTTAGAAACCCCCTCGAGAGATGAATTTTGCCAACCTCTTGCTTCTCTAGTTATACCAACTTTAGTAACGACCACACGATAGCAATACACAGCGGTCTATGTATACACAAACCTCAACCAAAAAAGCCACTCTATAGCCACAAATAATGCTCAGAACAGCAACTTAGTTCATCAACAGTACATACAGGGTCCCAGCCATAGTACTAGCCATCAAACATCTTTTTAGCTTTGCTTGGTTTCTTTAGCAAAGAGACCCACTCTCTTCCAGCAGCCACTTGTTTGTAGCGAGACCTTGGACCAGTCCATTACGGACTGCAGTGGGACAATGCAGCTCAAAGAAGGACATTTATGATCATTTCTTCATGGAAATGCAATCAGACTGAGATGCTAAGGCAGAAGAACTACCGCGCCTGCAGTTCAAAACGATTCATATGGTGATTATTACTTTAAGGAAATGATAAAGAAATGGTCATAAATGTTCTTTCTTGAGCTGCGCCTCCCCGCTGCAGTCAGTAACGGACTGACCCGAGGTCTCCGTACAAACAAGCGGCTGCTGGAAGAGAGTAGGTCTCTTTCCTAAAGAAACCAAGCAAAGCTAAAAAGATGTTTGGTGGCTAGCGCTGTGGCTGGGACCTTATATGTACTGTTGATGAAGTTAGGTGCTGTTCTGAGCATTATTTAGAGTGGCTTTTTGGTTGAGGTTTGTGCATGGAGACATAGACCGCTGTGTATTGCTATCGTGTGGTCGTTACTAAAGTTGTTATAACTAGAGAAGCAAGCGGTTGGCAACATTCATCTCTTGAGAGGGTGTCGAACTCGATGTTAAGATGTGTTTGACCCTAAATTAATTTTATGCCAGAATGTCTCTTTAATTAACCCTTCAGAGATGATAGACTTATATTTAAATTCCCCATCAAAAATAAGGAGAAGTGGTATATTGTATTGGTGCAGAGTTTTCTATAATTTAGTGTAAGCGCATCATTGTGAATTTAGTGATAGTATTTCCACTTACAGTAGGATGTCAAACATTCAACATCACGTCTCCTCATCTGAACGAGCACACTCCCACTTGGACTCTCCTCTGTTCTGCTTTGCGGTTTACAAACCTATTTATTACAACAGGAAATTAAAACAGTTAATTGTATCATAAAAATGCATCTGCGTTACTAAAACCAGATTAATATTTAATGAAACAGATGCCGTCCCGGGCCAATTTCCCCCTCCGCCAACCTCCAGCGGCCTTCAGTCTTTGCACCACATGTTGTAGCATCTTTGAGTTTTACCATCTCTCTGCAGCTTTGCGCTCACGGCTACAGGATTCTTAAGAGGAACACACTTATTGGTTCAAAGATATCCCCAGGTAATTAAAGCCATCAGAGCTTTATACCAATTATCCACATAATCACCAGTGCAGCTCATCTGGCACCGCAGCACACTAAATGTTCTTTTTGGGGGGAGACGTTGGCTTCAGATGTCCATGACTCACCTCTCACTGACACCCTGCAGTACCCCTGTTCACTCTGAGTCTTCATAGCAGAGGGAGAAGGAGAGATGGGCTCTGACATTTCACATGGCTTTCAGTCAGACGAATAATCTGATTGTGGGGAAGGTGGGGGCATGTGGCCATGGAAAGAAAAGGAAAAAAAAACAAAACTCATGCTGCATATTAAATGTGCTCAGGCGTTTCATGGCCTGTCAGACCAGGGTGTGATTTGTGATGCACAGAAGACACACTGTCTCATTTCATGGCTGATGTGCACACATGTGGAAGCCTGTGCATGTCTGCGTACAAGGTCTGGGGCGTGCACAACACCTGCACACACTTCCACACATAACCAAACACATAGCAGCAGTCAAGCCTGCTATCATCTGAATTCATCCCCTGTGGTGGCTCTGTAAGGCATCTCAATCTCCATCACCCTGTCAGAAGAAATAAACACATTACAGCAAGCACTGGGTAGAAAAAAATGTTCATCCCAATGTTAGTTAAATTCACTCTGCACATTGGGGAGCACACAAACACACACAACCAAAGATGCTCTCAACCGTTGCATGGTGAAAAAATACATTTATTGGAATCTGTGTCAATGTAGAAAAAAGTGAAAACTGGCTTTAGGTTTTGTCACAGTACCACAGGTGAGTATTTCAGCAGCCGTCTGGTCAGCAAGCTCATTTAGAGAGGCAGTACATCTGCTACTGATGACAACAGAGAAGTTGGCCTACGGTGGCCTGTGTTACCAAACATCACTGAGAAGCTCAGGCTGCTCCTAAAATCACACCACCAGCAAAAAACACATGTTGTACAGCAAAGATTTACACCAATGTTTTCTCGGGTTCATGTGGGTTTAGCAGGAGAGGCTGGTTTTCAAATGTTTTGTTGTGATACTGTTACAAATCCCTTTTTTTTTACAACTAAAAAGCCAGGACCACTGACCACCAGCATTTTCAGCCGCTCAAAGGAGCCCACTTTGTGTAATTATCTGTCTGCCACTGTTTTAAAACTTAAAATCAACTTTATGACATACGCCTCCCAGACTTGGAAATAACTTGAGTGGCCCTGTGCAAAGCCATGAGCTTCATGCGTCATGTATACCAGGGCCGAACCTGCTGTCCTCATAAAGGGCATGTTAATTTAAGGTTTCTCTCTGCAGAGGTCACTTTTTAACTCAAATATTTCACACGTTTCTTTAGTAAAGGTACTGTAAGTGACATTTTCTACTCTGGCAGGCCAAACGCCGTAATGGGTAGTGCATTTCTATTTCTGATATGACAGGATAAGTCTCATAACACACCACAAGTCTGCATACTTCAACTAAAACCGCAACAGAAAAAAAGGCCTTTGAAAACAAAAATGACGTTTCTAAACTCAGATACTGAGCAGTAACATTGAGAGGTCAGTTATTTTTTTTTCCCCAATACAACTTTCTTTACATATAGACTTATTTTATTCTTAAATATCTTAAATCTCATACAAAATAATTCATCAGAAACAGATTCTATATACACAGACAAGAGTGCACAGGATGGAGAAGAGGAGGTGTGCATGCTGAGGTGGTTTGCTGTGAGATTATACGCTCTGCCTGAAGTTCGGCTTTTCTGATGAAATGTATGACCGGTTTTGTCTGCAGTATCATACTCAATATCATCATTCTCAAAACAAACAAGTTCTCCCAAATCAATACAGAGCTTTCTCTCTTAAGGGGCGACTCTTCAAAGAGAATTTGACCTTCACGGCCAAAGAAGAAATAAAACAACATCCACTCTTCAACCTTGGCCTCTCTGAAAGCAAGTTATCTACAAAAGCAGAACCAATAGCATTGTGATTTTCTGGACCGGATTCTGTCTAAACCTTAGATTAAAGTCTTGTCAGACAGAGATAAGCAGTGAGAAATAATGCAGTATTTGTTGGGGACTGGGCTTAATCCAAGAGTGTGACAAAACCGATACATGGCAGGCTGTAGCGGTCGCCCCAGAGTTGAGGCAAATAATATGTTCATGGACGGGCATTCATTAAAAATCTTTGATCATAGCTACAGCTACATACAGCAAGGAACGCCTGCTGTGGGGATGTTATTTCAGGCAAATTAAAATCACATTAGGATTGAATTTAACACTAACTCCTGCCATGTATCATCTACCTTACAGTGGATGAAGTTTAGTCAACATTTCTGAAGTTACTATGTCAAAATAAAACTACAGCAGGCTCGCAAAACCAGCTTGCTCCTTCTCCTTCAGTAAACTTCACACCCTTTTTCATGATATGTTGAGCTTCACACAGAATCATACAGCTGGCTGATTTTATCACGTCTCATAGCACATGCTGTCGGCAGAGTTGGAGTAGATAAAAACCTGCTCACTGGTCTGGCAAGTACCTGGATCTATGTGACAAAGTTTTTAAAGTTATGTTTGGTTTCAATAAACTTTGGCCCCATTTTTTGTTAATTTTAGTGTTTTCATGAAAATAAAGTTATTAACTGTTACAGTGGACTGGTTCAACCAGCACTTATAAAACAGGCTGTAATGGCTGCAAAGTAATCCTTGGGGGCTAAACCAGCACAAAGTTTGTCGACTAGAGGTGCTTGTATTTGAGGACAGGCCCATATTGCTGTTCTCAGTTTTAAAAAGACTCACTACCACTATTTTTTGTTAAAGAGGAAGGGTGCTTTCACACATGTGGATCATTTGAAGAGGTTGTTTGCAAACGCAGAAATCAGAAATTAATGAGGAGCAAAACAAGGGAGTCAAGATCCTCTTGGGCAGATTGGGGTCTCAGCTTGATTCCATTTGAGCCCTGGAGCAGTTTGTTCACAAGGAGGAAACAATCAATCCAGCAACTGGGACAAATACCTGCTTGACTTATCGTGTCCCATTAGTGGGTGGTGTAGTTAACATATAAATTGGCTTGTTAGAGCCGATAATGACCCGAAATTTCCCGAAATGTTTTAAAAAAATGCAATAAAACCTGTGTGTGTGTGTGTGTTTTTATATATAAAACCCAAAATGTAGTAGCTAACTCAAAATGTAACAAGTTGCAATATTTTGGGCTCAGCATCTTGTTACATTATTGACCAGTTATTACATTTCAGGTTTTATTACAATTTTTTAATTACATTTCGCGCTCTAACAAGGCTAACAGGAACCACGATTTCCATCCAGTTCAGAACCAACAGAAAATATGGTGTTGGGTAAAGACTTACTGGTTCTACAATTTTGAAACTCCTGAATCTTTGAGAGTTGAATCCAAAATTCGAGAAATTTATTCAGCAGCTCAGTTACCAATGACGAATTTGACCCCCTTGCTCCACTTATTTGTTAGTCAGTGAACTGGCAACATTAGTTAGACCCTAGGAGCCAAATTCCCACAATGTGAAGTGTGACCAGTACACGTGATCTTTTTTTATTTACACAGTGGGAAAAGGAGCCTTTGAAGTAATGACGCCTCTGCAACAGTGTGCGCTTTGGCTTGCTTTATCATTTTGCAGTGTGAACACAGAAGGACCCAAGGGAAAACATGCAACAAAGGATTATTTTATCATCTTACTTGAAAGAGATCCAATTAGCAACAGGTGTGAAAGCACCTCAAGATGCTATATTTGAAATGAGATACAGTTTATGAATCAACTCTGTCAGGCTTCAAGGGGTCACTGATAAAAACAGCAGAAAATTGGAGATTCAACAACAATAAAGATGAAGACAGCAGCTAAGTCCTTGTTGACTGGTAGAGTGACTTTTGGCCAATAAGATCAGGAACTTTATACGATGTAACAGCTGTCACAATAAAAAAAAAAACTCAACAAAATACCAATATCTGCAATGATAGCGGAACACGCTCAATATGGATCCTGTATGCTTTCGTCTCAACAGTGATAAATCAAGCACTTATAGTAGAAATACTTTGTATGCTAATCTCAAAAGATGAATTGCAACTTGGCATCCTCACTAGTCACAGACATCCAAATTACCAGCCAGTTAGACAGATTTTTATATCTTAATTTGTTATTATAGGTGGAAAAAAAATGCCAATCATTCATTGTGTCCAAGCTGTAGCAAACATTTATCCACTGGTCACACTGCAGCTCCAGGTAAAGGCCACAACCCTTTAATGCTGAGATAAACAAGGTATCTCATAGCCTAGCATGATGTGGCAGTATTTTAATGCAAAGCCTGCAAGTATGAATGAAGGCTAATGGTGCTAGCTCTGCTAATGTGAGCTACACTTGGTAAACTAATTGTCATATTTTGTCTGCAGATTCTTTGAATCCCTCTTTAGTGGTGTTGAAGATATTGTGTTTAATTTTGACTGTTTTCAGGGTGTTTCCTCACCTTTAGATGAGCTGGTTAGTTGGATAATTAGTCGCCACCGGAAATCGTTATTTGCAGTTATGAGAGCATCTTTAACAGCTACCAGCTGAACCAATCTACAGAAGCAGTTCCATAACGCCGTTTCCCTTTTAGTTATGTAGACCCAGAAGTAATAAAACAACAGGATCCTGGTAGGAAAATACAGAAGTTTTTCTTCAATAAAAAAACACACTGGATCCAAATGGATTACCACAGTTTCTCTTTTCACAATGGCCATGTGTTGGTGTCATTGCTGCTGTTATTTACTTTTTTTTCCAGACAAATCAGAAAACAAAATTAAAAAAGAGAACACAACAGTGAAGGTATCATATAGACGGCACAATCAATACCAACCTAGAGGAGGATGTTTGTTTCGCTTTTCTTTTTCTGTTGCTATGAATTTTCACAAGTTACCTGGCATCCACACATATCTGGCCGGTGACAGTTTCTTTGTATATAATTCAGGAAATCTCTAGCAGATATTCACAGTTGCTTGACTTGGACTGAATGTCAAAAATACCCATGAAGTCTAAAATTGCTGGTTAAGTCATCTAAAAACATGGATGCCAAGAGTTCTTGATAGTACTGCAGGTCTCTGTCATCTGAGATTATTTGATGGAAGGGTTCAAAGTGTAACAAAATCTTGCAGCGTGTTGCCTTTGTGCACTAACACACAGATTCAAACATACAACCACTCATTATCTTGTATATATAGAGAGAGAGCCGTAGTTCTATGGAAAAGTGGAAATACCTTCAATAACGTCTGACAGGAGGATGTAACAAATGTTTCTCGTATTTTTCTTGGTCAAAGAGATCCTGTTCTGAGCATGGATTTACATGATATCAGATTTCTGTACAGTGAAACAGCACACATAAAAACATGAGGACATTGAAATAAAAATATCCCACACTGATTGTGAAAGTTAAAATGTAGTTCAATTCATTTTTTTTTAACTTCTAGAAAGGGAAGCCAGAGTTTATTTTTGGCGGGACGAGGCAGGGGGGCTGTTTGTTTATCCCACACTACACAGTAGTTTCATTCTTCCAGGGTCCAGTGCGTATATTCCCTGTGCTGTCCGAGGTATACAGGAGTCCTTCGTGTAGCCCCCCTTTAAGAATCCCATTCTGATTGGGAGGGTTCTGGGGATAGGATTGTCTGCGTGGGGCATGCATCTCCAAATGGCAATGTGTCGCCATCGGGTCCGGTTCGGCGACTTTGCCGCAACCGCACAGGAAGACCCCCGTGTCGCCTGCCTCTGCTGGACAAAGGGAGGGGAAAAGGTCTGCCTTAGCACAGCAGATGTGCCTGTGGCAGGGGTGATGGCATGCCAGAGCCTCATGTGTGGTAGCTGCAGCAGCATGGCATGTGTGATGCCCATCATGGTGGCCTTCATGGGCCAGATGTGGACAGATGTGGGCGTGGCGCTCATGTGTGCTGTGTGGGCTGTCAGTGTGTGAGCTGTGCACACTGCCTCCATCCCCACTGGAAGGGATATGATAAGCATACTCCCTTTCACTTCCAGCTCCACAAGTAGCAGCTCCGGTCCGGCGCCCAATATTTCGGCCTTTAGTCCTGGTACTACTCTTTAGGCAGGGGTGCAGCTGAATTCCAGGTCGGTAACCCTCAGGGTCAGGATGTAGTAGCACATGCGTGGCTGCAGGCTCCTCCTCCATCAGCTGCTGGCTGTGCAGGGCAGCACAACATGGGGTCACGGGGGCCAGACACGTAACATGGTTTTGTGAGGATGGGAGAGTGGCGTGTTTGCAGTGACCCAAACTGCCATGAGTGCAGCTGATCAGGGCTTTACCCGGACACGGGGAGTCATGGTGACAGTGGCTGTGACCATGGCCGTGCCCAGGGGTATCTCCATTCACATTGACCTTAGGCCGAGCCTGAGCAGGACCATGGGCACCAGAGCAAGCATTATCCTGCCGTCCAGGGCAACAGGAACACCAACAATGCCAGACATCATCACGCTTGGCACAGTGATGGATGAGGACAAAGAGGCCAAGGGTGACAGAGAAGGCACCATAAAGGCAGCTGAAGATCATGTCCAGGAAGTGACCCTGAGACACAGCAAGCGCCCCAAACGTCCAGGTGGCCAGGAACAGAAAGAGGGTGAAGGCTGCGGTCCGTAACTGAGCCTTGAAGGAGTGCTCATTGGCCAGTAGTGCGGGATTGATGGGTACACCCGGACAGCCAGCAGGGCAGTGACTCCCTGTGGATGGGGCCGTCAGAGCTCCTGGCTCAGCTCCCTGATGACAGTGAGTCGGCGCATCGACGGAGGCCAACCTCTGCTGTTCCTCCGTCAGCTGCTTCAACTCATACTTCTTTTCTGGGTGTTTCCGCAGCTGGATGAAGGTGCAGAGAAAGTAGATGCAGGTTACTATGAAGATGAATGCAACAGGGCCGAAGAAGGCGCCCAGGCTGGGCTCCCATGCCATCCAGCAGCTGTAACACACATAAAGACAGACAGTTGTTAAAACAGTGCTAAATTCAACCACTTAAAACCATCAGAGCCAAAATACTGAACAGTTTGGAGTCTGTTTCATGTTTTTAGGTAAACTATAGCATGTACCGTACATATGCAGACACTCAAGCTCAACTAAAGTTACGTTTTTGAAATCAGGTGAACAAAAACGCTACAAGAAATCACTGGAAAATGGAATTTAACCTTGTGAGCAGAGAGAAACTATTAGACTTACTATGGTGCTTGCTCCCCGCTGCCATAGTTGTCTATATTGACGGCTGCTGTGACCCCACAGATGATGAGGGGCACTCCACCACTGACTAAATAAAATCTGTGGGGTGATCCAAGGACAAACAGAGGCAGAAAGAGAAAAGGAAAGTTTAAGAATGTTACGAAGGAAAACTTGGCCTATATCAGACATTTCAATTATGCTAACCATCACTTTCACACTCCCAGTTCATTAAAAATGACAGCTTGGTCAGCTGGCATCAGCTTGGTCAGTGGCCATGAGCTTCAAAATACAAAACATCATACTGGAGCCAGCTTTGCATGTGTTATGTGCACAGCCATAAACATCTGGAAAATAAAGCCTGTCCACAACATTTCAAATTTCTTTAGATTTTAGACACAATAATTAGTTTATGTAGCTAAACAGTTTAAAGTCATGCAGAGAAACAACAATAGTAAAGATGCACAAACAGAACAACAAAACACAGTCAATAAGAAATGGCCACTGAATGAGAGATGAGTACGTCTTTATCTTTATATATATATTCATGTATAAAACATGCATAGAGGCAATGCAAGAGAGGTATGCTTATGTGTAGAAATTATATTTAGATATAAATGAATTTGAGAAGTATACAACAAGGGGGACGGAGGAAAAAGGTTGCAAGGGTCCATCTACAATGTATAAAGAATTTACAAGACTTGGGTGAATGAGTGTGCAGCACAGGTTCATAGGGATGGATTTTTATATTTCTTAAACCCTCTATCTTCTGGTTTTTCATTTTGACTCTTAACGCTGCAAACCAGAGCGGTCTGCTCCAATCTGGCACTGATTTTGGCTCAGCGCTCGTCCATCAACACTAACCTGCTGCGTTTTAAGAGGGTAGCACTGCCAGACAGCTGGAGTTATGAGACCAGCGATTTCTCACATTAAACCTCTTTGTAAAGCACTTTGTGACCTTGCTGTTCTTGGAAGGTGCTATTTAAATAAACTTATTATTAAAATTATGATTTTTGAATACAGAATCTATAGTTTTCGGCCTCCATGATGAGCTCCAAGGACCTCTGACCCATTTACTTAAGGCCTGAATCCTCACATTACATTGGTCTGTTGGTATAGTTAAAGACCTACTCTGATGAAAATCATGTTTTTCTTGTTGTCCACATGTTCATATGGTATTTTTCTGATACTAGAGGACATATAATGAGAAAAAGAAGTGCAAAATTGCTTTTCTGAGTATTTCTGCATTCAATCACTGTGAAGCTCCCGCAAACAGCAGGTTCAGGTACAGTATGAATTCATATGTAACCAATCCAAGCTCCACCCCCGGAGCCCTGCTATGCAGGCCAGGCTCAGAGAAATAGAGAGGATGGTCGTGGAACAAGTGTGTGTGCGTTAGCAGATCGAAATGCTCGTAAGAAAGCTTATTATGAAGTTAACTTTCATCACATCCCTAAAGACATTAGAGTCTGAGAGCTGAATAGCTCCTATGTTACCTGTTTCTTCTACTACCGGCAATGTTAGGCTGCAAGATAACTCAAAAAGTGTGCAGAGCAGCGCTGTCTCCGCCCACGACTCAGAGGCCAATTGCTAATGAGCTACTTAAACTCTAGAAAAACCCTTGAAAACGACACAGGTAACATGATTTTGGTTAAAAACGTAATAATCACAGTTTAAAGACCACTGATAACACCTTAAGTCATTAAAATAAAAAAAACAGAGTGGGACTTTAAAGAAAACACAGTCTGGAATCAACACTAAGTATTTCATTTCAGAACTAACCAAATGTTTTGATGTTGTTTCAATGTCTGACCTTCTGTTTCCCTCAATCTGCCCTGTGCTGATTGATGATTTGTACTTCAGCATCCAGCAAAAATAGAAACTGCATATCTGCTGCAGAGGGTCCTGTTTGTCTGAGCTTATACAGAGCAAAAATGCAACACAGCAGAGTGGGTGTGAAGCTCATTTGCTTCACTGTGGTGGAGTGGGAGACAGCCCCAACATCTGGTGAAATAAAGGAGTAATTGGGCCAGCAACCTGGGTGTGGGGGCTGCCTGAAGCAGAGGAAAGGTGAATAATGCAGACCAATGGCAATTAGATTAAAATGACTGCTCCTAGGGTGTGAAATTTAATGGGACATTTGTTGTGATATGGTGCTTTTTCACAAAACTTGGTTGTTTAGGGTTTTCTGGCTACCTTGATGGCCTTCACATCACCTGACCAAATTCCTCAAAGCCCCATGGTTGTTAGAACTGTCATTCCCCCAGCTGCTTATTGTAGAATACGCAGTCAATAACATGAAATAAAGCCCTAAAGGACCATTTCTTTGAAGCTTCAGGCCACAGACCAGGGTGCCAGTCTTGACAACTTGGTGAGATCAGGCTGCAATTGCACACTGTCAAATAAATGAAGCTTTTACAGGAGAAGGATTACAACCAAGAGATCCAAACAGGTCAGGTTGACAGAAAAACAAGCAGACACCAGAGAGCAGGCATGAGGGCATATCTGTCATCCATCTCTTCCAAACATCTCCTCAGATGTCTCCATCTAAAAAAGACTGATGCGCAACTTCAGAGCTTGTCAGTGTGTGTCACTGATCATGCTATTCAGGTGTGATCACACCCACGGTTTGTTTTCTTTTCCACACACCAAACTGTAAATTTTAACCAGGGAAACAAATCTGTTTGCTGTCCACTTGAGAATGATTAAGTTGCCAGTTCTCATCACTACAATTTACAGCCTCTGTTGTTTATAACAGCCGCAGAGACGTGAGGAGCAACCTGCTTTTGAGAAAAGGTGACACAACCAGAAAAAAAAAAACAATTCCACTTAGCTTCATGTGTGTTATTACTCATGCTTATCATGTCACTGTAAACCAATCTCAACCCTTACAGATGATAACAAAAAAAGCTAGAGTTGATGTTGTTTGCTCTTCTCCCTCACCAACAACACTGGTATGATTTACAGTTGCAATCATGCTTGATGTGAAAACTCCAACAGGGAATTCACATTAAAAACAATGTTGTAACTGTATATCTGAGGTGTAAAGTACCTTTCCCCTACACATAAAACTGACTTCAACCTTTACTGTGTCGACACTTTCATAAGAATTGGCTACTTTTACAGCTGTAAACAGGAAAGCAGGACAGAAACTAAAGGAGACAGTTCAGAGAAAAAAAAAAAAAATTGTCGCTTTATCTGTACATTCATATGCACAGTAAAGTTTAGCCATGGTCATAGCTTTATGAGGTGATTTAAGTGAAGTACTGTCCTTGTCCTAGTTTACATGCACTAAGCAAGAATCAAATTATTGACAGAAGAATGCCTGTCTCTGCTTCGGTCGATGGCGAGTCTTCCTTTCAGCTTGTTACTCTCGGGCCATCTCCCGGTTGACGTGTTACATATCAAGCAGCCAGTATAACAGCTCCACAAGAGGCTAACAGGATGTGAATTTTACTGCCCTGTGCTGTTTGTTGGGAAAGTTCTTTTTCCTTTCTTTTCCTGTTGAAGATTTTGTTTACTACATCCATAGAGATTATTTTTTACTTCTTTAGTTAGTCGGGAAGCCAATTGGTCATGTAGTTACTTAGTAAACTAGGGAGATAGGTAGGTAGCCAATTGGTAAATTTGTAAGTTGGGAAGATGCTTGGTGGGTAACTTAGTCAGTTGGTTAGTTAGCTAGCTAGCTTAGTTATCTATCTCTTAGAAACTTACAAAGGTACGTTATAGTAGGTAGGTTATCCTGTCAGTCAGTTAAGCACATGAGCACATTCATTTCTCAAGTTTTGGGACTGTACAGTGGCCACCACCACAGCTCAATGATTAAACATAAAAACTAAGTATTAATAAATGTTAAATAAACATTAAATTTGCCAAAGCAGCAATAAAAAGCACAATTTAGTTTAGTTTTTGTGGACTTAGTGGGAAATACTAACTCTGAAATACTGCGAAAGGGTTTAGTGGGGCCACAGTCTCGCATCGCCAGCTCAGTTTGTCTATGTGTCTTACTTAAAGTAGATGCACCTCGCCTTCGATGATATATTTTCTCTGACATTTAGAGTACTTTAAAAATGCAGACCCAGTGGATTTCCCTCGTCTTGCTTTAGAATGCATATCTGTGTAATGGTGTCAATGCAAGCACATTTTATATTCTTCTTTATACTGCTAATTTTAGTCTTGTTTAAAATAACAATTCACAACTGCAAGATGCATCTAATCAGATGAACAGGAAAGGGAGGTGCATGAGCATGTGCAGTAATGTCAGCAGCTGTTTCTGAGTAAAATGTGACAACAAAAGCAGAAAACTAAAAGAGGAAGTACAAACACTTCCTCTTTTGTTGACATGGACACTGTCGTAGCAACATATAGTGTTGAGATACAGAGGTTTGGATGATTCAGCCCTTTTCTGTCAGAGATTAAACCTTTTATTTTAATTTTCAGGACACAAACAGGATGCAGACAGAAATCTAGCCAGTGCATCTCAGTGTAAAATTTGAATCATAAGCCTTATAAACTCAACTGCAGAAACAAAGCTAATCCCTCCTCTCCCCTCTGCACTGTCCTTGTCTTCTGTCTCCGCACTGTCATCCTCCTTCCTCTACGACTCAGTGCTATTTCCTCTTCCTTCCTGTTCAATCTCAACCTCTGTCACCGCTCTAACCTTTTCACCACTCCATCTTCCTCCATCTTCATCCTCTCTTTCTTCCATTCCATCCATTCTCTGTCTCCCAATCTGTCCTCCGTCACACAGCACCCGTCCCAAAAAATTCAATTACAATCAAGATGTTTGTCTGGGCTGGTCGGCGAGGGGGTGGTGGGAAGGGAGGTGAGGGGAGGGGAGGAGAGAGGGGGGGGTGGCGGCATTACTGGCCTGTCACTGCCTCTGAGTGGAACGCTTCCCCTGGGGGACTCTCCTTCAACAGAAAGCCATTTACACAACCGTCAGCCAGATAAGCATAAATGAGAAGAACTAGTGGATGTTAAAGCACCCTGTGCTTTATAACCCTCATTCCTTTCTGTCCCCTCTAGAAAAGCCAGCATGGGTTTCCTGCTGGCCTGTGTTGTCCATGCACAAATGTAGAGCATGTGTGAACAAATCCCTGCCTGCATGCTGCCCTGTTTTTTGATGCAAAAAAACACGCACATTCGCATTAAGATTTGATTCACTCGCCACTGTGCTGATACACACACTGTCCTGCACTTTTGATAACACACACACACAAAGTTTTTTTGGGCCATTCTATTACAGAAAGCCTTCAAACTCTAACAAAATGTCTATGCATGCAGAGTTGTGCTTTTGAGTGAGTTTAGGAACAGCAATCATCTGATATAAATAGACCCTGAAGTGCCTTTTAGCCAGCCGCTTCACAGTGACCCCCCTCTCTCCCTCCCTCACCCACTGTTTCTCCGCTCATGCACTGTCCTCTGCTTTGTGACTATAAACTGTCCTCTGTCTGGATCAGGTCCAGGATGTACCTTTACGTCGTACAACGTGGAACAACTCATGGTCAGGACAAAGGCTTTATATTATTGGTAAAACTCGACTACGCAGCAGGACACACACTGAGCTTAAATGTTGGAATGACCTCTAACTAATGAATCAAGTGAGCTTATTCAAGGGTAACATCTTTATATAAAGTTAGCTCTAGTAGTGGGTTACTAAAGCTAAATGTTAGGATAGAAACTCGAGGAAACAGCTAATAGAGCTCTCCCATACATCTTTTGAACTCACTCAATTTCGACCATTACCTCTATAAAAAATGTAAAAATATCAGAACAACTCAGTGCTTTCTCACAAAAAGGACCGATTGAAATTATTCCACAGAGACTTTCCCACCTCAATGATGCTTTCATTTTCAAAAACCCATTCAGCATCTATTTGACTTTCATCTCCATTTTAAAGAGCAGACAGGATTTGTTCAGGTCTCAGCGCCCTGGAACGAGGATGGAAAAAACAGCTGATCATTTGCCTTCAACTCTGTTATGTACAACCTTAATTAAATACCAACATTACTTCAAATTAAATAACACAGTTACATAATCTTGTTCAAGGAGCTGGAGATGGATCTTTTCCACCGGGGGCTGTGATGTTGTCCTGCGTTGGTGAGCTGTATATGTTACTGCACAGCTGTCATTAATACTGCTCATTATGGGAGTAAATACATGAAACTGCTGGAGCACAAAGAAATTATTGATTATTTACTAGGAAACTAGGATTCCTAAATTTTACTTGAAAAATTATGAGAATTAGTTGTTTGGTTGTTTTTTTCAAATGACTTTGAATAAGGTTGGACAATAACCACTCACAGTGGGAATAAGTAGACACAACTAAGTGGAAAATGACCACTGTTTTCTTATACTTGGGGGCATTTACTATGTCTTGCCATTTAGTTACCATATTTCTCAGACTATAAGGTGCACTTAAAATCTTTAGATTTTCTCAAAAATTGACAGTGTGCCTTATGTATGATTACTTGTTGTGCTTACTGACCAATTTTATGTGCTGCAATGCGCTCAAAAATCTGTCTAAATGTGTCAGTAAGACTTTGGTAAGCAATGAAGCCACTCTGCTCAATGGAAATTCGGAGCATTACGGTACGCTGTGTCACTACCTGATTGGCTCTGTAACAGAACCCCTGAGCAGTCTACAAGACTGCCTGACTGTAATGTCTAAACTAAAAGAGCATTCATGTACGGCAGCCTGGGCCTGGAGTACAGCAACAATCAACCAATCAATGCTTAAAGTGCCTTATAATCCGGTGTGCCTTATGTGTGAACAAAGACACATTAATTCACAGTGTGCCGTGTAATAATAATGATGATGATGATAATAATGATAATAATAATAACAATTTAGTTTTATATAGCGCCTTTCAAGTAACCCAAGGTTGCTTTACAAAAGCTTTAATCCGCTTTATTGAAAACTACAGTAATATGTAATCATTTTTTATTTAATAAATATTTCAAAGGAACACCCTGCACTCTCACTTGTTAACCTGTTAGTCTGTTATTATGTTCAGTTTCCTCATTTATTCAAACAGTGTTTGATAATTGAGTGCAGTGTCTACAGTACATAGTGTGTTTGTACCCAAACAACACCTACAGTGGGTCTCATATGTATTCAGTCATTGCTGCATGTATTGTACACCTTGCAGTTTTGTTTAAGCCTTTTTTGTGTTGTCAAATTTCTTTGCAGCACTCATTCATCTCCACTGCTCTACATCTTGGTCTATGAGGATCATCAATTTGTTCAGCTGTCTGCATGGTATTCAGATGACTCACCATAAAGTTATGTTGGGTTTTGTTCAAACATTAAAAATTCATGCTTTTTCAGCTCTGTCTGTAGAACATGAAATTCAAACATCTTTATGCAGCTTTTACAGTAACACTCAGACAGACCATGCTTCTGAATTCAGAAGAACCTCTGTGCGGGGTGGCTAACCAGAAACATTGTTTGACTTCTGAGGGAGTGAAAAGCTCAACTTTTCAACTCCAGCAAGGCAGAGCATGAACTTTTGTCTGTGTGCATCTTCGCATTGACTTTTTACATAATCCTGCAGCACCAAAACTTGTTTTGTCTTTCAGTGTGCTCAGACCTTCATGCTCCAAAGTTTCTCATGGTGGAATTCCTGTTAAATATGATTACAGCCCTGCACCCATCACAGCAGATGACTGTCAGTTAAAAACATGAACCGAGGCGTCTGAGGTGTGTGGTGCAACACAGCGTAGCAGATATCTGACAAAGGTCAGTGCGATGGTCTGCTGGATGTGCCATCAGAGGCTGTCAGGAGAAGAGGGAGGGACAGGCAAAGAGGTAGATGAGGTGGAATGGGGGGGGAGCTGTTGGTGAGGGGAGAAATTGATTTGTCTCCAGCTGCTAAGTCTCATTGCATGAGGCTGTCTGACAGGGAGCATTACAGTCAATCACTGTGGATCAACTCCACTGCCGCGCCACACGATCCTCTTGCCTGCCCCCAGACAAATTATCTCATTCACAAGTGATGCATGATGGGAGGACCTTGAGAATGTTCAATATTAAAACCAGCCAGTCACGCAGGTGTCTGAGGATTTGCTTTGCAAGGACAATGCTGCTTATATGTGGAGAGGATTCTTATCAGGTGGTGTGCTTGTCCTCTTTGGCTCCCCAGGAATACATTATTGAGTCGTTTTAATAATGTCAGACATATGATTCTGCTCATTTATAGATTCTTATTTATCCTTATGTAAGGGGAAAAAATGTGAATGCTTTGAGCAAAACTCATAGACTGTATATAGAATGGACACTGTCTGCCTCCTCACTGGGTGAAGCCACTTTGAGAACAGCACCCTCTGGTGACAGGCTGCAGTATGGGTCATAAATCCCGCCTCCTCCAGCAATCCCTATGGCGCTGTGGACAAACTTTAGAAATTTATTACACAGAATATAATTTTTTTTCCCTGCTTGGGATGTTGACATGTAGTAACTGTAAGACTGGTTTGTGCTCAAGTCCTCTTTTTTCTGCACAGCTCCATTTTTAAAAGTTACTAGGGGTTCATGTTTTCTATGATTGACACCTGATACAGCCTATGGGCGTACGAAGATTGCGTAGCTCACCCGGGGGATACGTTGTATGAGCCCTGCGTCTTTACAGCAAATCTTGGCGACTCTCCCGCTGAATGCATACAATGCTACTGAACAAGTGGTGAAGTGCGTACAATGCTACTGCGCAATGTTGGTTTCAGGAAATAGAGAAAAAAACACGGAAGTACCGAGAGCTTTTTGGCTTCAAATCGCAGGTCATTCCTCTCTGCAGCTGTCAGACTCCACAACAGGAACATCATTTGCAATAAACCCTCTAATTATGTAAATTCTACACAGAAGTAAATATGATTCATGCACATATCTTGTTTTAATTCAAAGTTTCTTTATCTTTTAATTTTTTTCTCTTTTTGTATCTATGCTATGTTGCTGTAAATTTGGAATTTCCCCCCGTGGGACTAATAAAGGAACATCTTATCTTATCTTATTTTAAATCTGTATACTGGTGGAAGGTGGAACCAAGTTGTCCATAGTATATACAGTCTGTGGTCAAACTCCTTAAAGATATCACTGAGGAAGCCAATTTTTCAGTGGACCTTATATACAGTGCAACTACACATTTACAAAAAATAATAATAACAAAAAGCATGTTGTGCCTGGCCGTACCCTTCTGTATCTCCTCTTCAAAATGTTCTGTAAAGTTGAAAAACTATGACTGGCTTTCTAAACTGAATGCAAGATAAAGTGACAAACATTGTGGCATTTGTTGCGGTACATCCCATTTGCCTCTGTATCTCCGCTTTTGAGGATTCTCGTTGAAGTTTCCAGAGTTCAGCTCTGCAGCAGCATGGCTGCAGTGTGCAGAAAAGGCTCACTGAGGAGGAAGAGCACCACATGTCCAGAAGATGATCCTCTTACAGATGCCAAATGTCGGACATAAGCTGAATATAAATGTAACTGTGAATGATTAGGGGGGAAAAATCACACAAACAGCAGAAATTTAATCTGATGTCAGTGAAATGGGAATTAAATGGGTCAAAAGGTCAAACACATTTAAATTTGTGATTAAACTACTGGTTCAGCAGCCTCCTGGGTAATTGAGGTAATTAGTTATAGCAATGGGGTGAAGCCATCGTAACAGATTGTTTCCACTTATTCATCCTTCTCTCCTTCTCCTGACATTCATTTTCTTACAGGGCAGCAGAATCCCTCAAACAGAATAACTGAGCCAAAACACTTACCATACACCCCAATCAGCTACTCCAAACACTTTCCTCCTACAAAAGCCTCCACGAGTGTGTACGTCTGTACACCAGTGGGAAAACTGCAGAATCTGAGCTTTCAACAATATTTTAGGACTACAAAAATATGACTCTCAGACTGGAGCAGAGTGGCTCTGGAGCTGTTTGATATACTCCAGCAATCCAATCCGATGAGTTCACGTACCACTCCATCATCAGGACTCTTTTTGATTTTCAAAATCAAAGTCCATGTGGCTTCACCCAGTGCGGAGGCAGACACTGTTCATTCTACATACAGTCTATGGTCTATCCTCGGTCGTCTACTAACACAAAAATCAGCTGCTTCAGTTTGACTGTCTTAACTTAATGAGAATGAGGAAACCACCTCTGACGGCACGTCTGAGCACTTACAGCATCAACTCCAAATTTATCCTCATTAAGTGGAATTTACACACAAATCTAATCTCCAGCATTTATCAGCTTTATTGACCAAAACTTCCTCCTAAGTTGTAGACAGTAACTGTGATTAAAAATGTAGTTTCTGGAAGAGATCCACAAGTTTAAAGACCTGACAGCCCTGACACCACAGAGTGAACAAAGTCAGAGGTTTGGGAGAATGCAAACAAGCTCTGCATGTCTCTGCAGATAAACGATGCAATAACTCATCTGTGTGAAACCTCTGAAGGGAAACATGAGCCAGAACACACCGGAGGAAAACACGCAAAGCGGCACAAATCAACAGAGACACAAGTCAACATACACTCACAGACACACCTTTGCATTTTTAAAGAGGGGAAGAAATCCAACAAATGGAAACAGAAAGATCACTAAAACAGAGAGGTGTGCATGTACAGAAAAGCTACAAACATACAAAACACAAAAAGTATACAACTGAGGTACTTGTACTGACACAAACCTTGTTAATGTTTTACTGTATGTTTAGTTGTTTCATCTTAATGAAAAGTTACGCTTGAAGTAAATGTTTTTTTTAAAAAGGGGGAGGGGGGTGAAAACCTTTGAAATACAGGGGATTGTAAAATATTGAAAGGTCCTCTCATAATTGTACTGCTTGTGAACCCATGAGATAATAAAACTGTCAAGTTTGGGACCCAAAGTCTTCATTAAAGGCAAAGACTGAGTGTAAATTACCAAGAGAACTAAATCAAAATGTTGGATTATGATTTCATTGTACTTTTTTTCAATTCCATGCACATAGGATTAAAATGTTGAGGGTTTCCAACACCTAAAATAGAAACAAGACTAGGCGAGGTGCTATGCACTTTACGCTCTAAAATTACAGCGGCTTTGTCAGTGTCCCCAAGCTCCAAAACGGGATTATATAATTTCTCTTTTATCATAAATTCTGTACATGCATGAAGTTAGCCACTAGGAAAGTCTGGTTTCATATAAAACGTGATTGCTTGATTGAAATAAGAGTTGTAAGTGTTTGCTTAAAACATTGTCTTACCCAGCTGTGTATAATACGCAATCCTGATTGGTTAACCTCTAAACAAAGTATTTACTCCTAGCAGCAGAAGTGAACTCAGAGATGACTTGATTACACACATTATATCAAATCAATCTGCATAAAAAAGTCTGAATATTTCACAACTGACTGCTGACACTAGTAAAAATATGTTTCTGGGCAGGTGGATTACTGTAATGCAAATAAATGTGAAGTAGAATAAAAGCATAATATGACCTGAACTGCTGTAAGGATAAAACCAAAATCTAATTCACGATCAGTGTAAGCTCTGAGTCCGTTAAAGCCTTCACCCATGTTGATCGTGGGATCTTGGCACGAATCTTTTGCAAAGCAGAGTCACACTATCTGGGTGGAGCTTAAATGTTGAGCGTCAGGAGCACTATCTTGAAACCTGCACCTAGCCTGTTGAGAGTGCGTGGCACACACGCCCTCTGTGGGAGGTGTGGGTTAACGTTCGTAATATCCTCAGTGTTTGCAGCCATTTTTTCA
The DNA here is from genome assembly GCA_962446985.1 of Xyrichtys novacula. Lineage (NCBI taxonomy): Eukaryota > Metazoa > Chordata > Actinopteri > Labriformes > Labridae > Xyrichtys > Xyrichtys novacula. The sequence goes on along the minus strand of OY660874.1, from coordinate 14,058,070 downwards.
GCAGAACAATGTTTCTTCTTTCCTGAGACTCATCAGGCGGTAACATCTAGCCTTGAGAAATGTGGCCGATGCAGGGGAGCCAAAAACTGGGGTTGGCTGAGTGCCCACTTGAGGTCCACTAGAAACCACGTACACACCTAGCCAATAAGGTTACATTCATGTTTGTATGTTAACTGTGTTACCAGGTCATCACTTTTAAATCCCCTATTTTTTATCATAATCTATGGCACCATACAGGGCTGTAATGTGGCGGTAAAAAGGGTTTCTTCAAGCGCTGTTCACAGGAGGGGAAATCACAGCAATTTCCTATTAACATTTGCTTGTTTTAATAGGGCTAGATTAATTTGCAGCTTCTCATCCTTGTGTTAGCGCTGTTGTGTCCGTTATGAGTTTGATTTTTTAAAAAGTTTTGACACCCATCGCCAGTCAAAAAAGTCCTGATTTAAATGTTGACCTCACTGTCTGTTGAATGCAAGAGGACACCGATCAACTGCTGTATTAGAAAGAATAAAGCAAGAACAGGCAAGCTGTTGTTTATACAAGAATGGTTCTAACCAGCTTTGCAACCTCCACTAGGTTTACCAATTAAAGGCCACCTAAACATGACTGTACCAACAATGTGGTGATATAACAGATTAAATAATAAAACAAGTCAGAGGAGGTAATCATGAGATGAAATACAGAGCGGAACAGTAAGAGCTTGTGATTGTATAAGATTTCCAGCTACATCTCATAGTCTCGGTCACGACATGTACCGGCAAAGAAATGAAATAAGGAAGAAAATAAATGTGCAGTGAACCAGTCCTTGGCCCCTGAAGATACACACACAGCTTGCGAGCTGGCAGGCAGCAGAGTTCAAAAACTCCAGTCACACGCACACACAAAGACCCAGCAACATCACAAAGGCACAACGGCACATTTGTAGACGCACACAATTATTCATGCACTGAAAAAAAAAAAAAAAAACAAAGTCAGATCTGAGGTAACATTTGTGCTTACTTCAACAGGGGCGTTTTGGGAGGCGGAGGCGGGTCACCATCTTGGCTCTGCGGGGGCTTCTTGGTCACCTGCTTGTAAATGTTCCTGGCCGTCACCCCGAGCCACAGCATGGTGGACAGAGACGAGTAGTGCAGCACGACCCCAACCTGCAGCAAGGGGAAAGAAGGAACATCGAGTTATTTATTTGACTTTTCTGAACTTTTGCTCCATGCACTGTACGACGTGTCTCCACACTAAATGTCACTCTTGATTATATTCCTGTAAGCCAAAGGAAAGCTGTTCGGGAAGAGCTGACACTCCTCTCTCAAAATCATCATCAATGTCACTCCAAGGGTGTCTCGATTGACGTTTCCCTTTTTAAGGACACTTTATCTTCTCCTTTACTGAAAGATAATAATACAAGAAGAAGATGACAGGTTCAAAAAGTGCTATTGAATCATCAAGGTTGTTTGGGATAAGAGCATTATGACGAGGTTACACTGGCAGATGCTGAGCAGCTCCTTATCAGTTGAGTTAGAGGACACGAGGTGTGCACTGTGAATAACAAATCTGAATATAAATGACAGTCACGTTGACAACAATCAGAGCGTGATTGTTTTCCAAAACACAATCTCACATATCCCGACTCTGTCTTATTTCAATACTCATGAATTATGTGAGAAAGGGGGAACTGAGGAAACTTTCTTTAAAGGCGTTTTGCTTGCTAAAAGAACGGGGAAGGAAAGGAAGTGCAGAGGAAGATAATTAAAATGCACCGAGCCCTTTCTCCATCAGGTTGGTCTCTTTGGGATGAACTGGCAATTTCAGCTACCCAATCAAAAGGTGTCTCTGTAGCCTAAGAGACGCAGGACTGAGGCTAGCGTACCAGAGTCTGGATGCTAATTGGTAGTGTCCTTGAGCTGGTTATACAGAGCAGAGAGCGGGCGATAAGTCAATCATGCTGCAGAGACTGAGCACTTCAGGGCTTCATTAGTGCCACGAACTGTAAGGAATTGCGATTTTATATGGAAATAGGTAAAGAGGAGAGCTTTTACAGGTGGTGGGGTCCAACCTTGACTCAAGCTGGGTCTTTTGTGTCTATTTTGGATAATTTCTTTGAGTTTTGATGTCTGACTGTTAGAGTGAAGCAGCTGTGGGTGTTATTCTTTAGTGGCGAGTAGGTGGCAAATCAGCTGGTTTTAGGTTGTGTGGAATTCTATGAGATAATAAGCTTATGTTTAGTTAAATAATCAACTCTGTTTTTATTTTCCAAAGCAATTATTCCCTCAGTAACAGTAAGTATGACTTCTTTAATGCAAAGTGATGTTGGTTTGGGCAGTAAAGATCCCATTTAGAGTGAAATTGCAAATGAAGCGGTGTACACTCCAGGGTATGTCTACATTCAGATGGACAAAAAGTTACAAAGGTAGCTCATCCATCCACCCATTTTCTCTTGTTTGTCCATTCTGTAGTAGCAGTACAGTAAGCCAATTGACCCTAGTGTCTTTTTTCCCCAGCGACATTCCTCTCAAGGATCTGAACGTTTTCCCTGGCGATCCCCACAGTAAGCTTTGTATCCACCCTGTCATCTCAACCCAGCTGGACTTGGAAAAAAAAAAGGAACTCCAAAGGGAGGCATCCAGGAAACTCCCTTGACTGTCTCTTTATGGTGTGAAAGAGCAATGTCTCCACTCAAAGCTTCTCCCCTGATGTCTGAGCTTCTTATCTTCTCTCTAGGACTGAGCCCTACTGAAGAAATTCATTTGGGCCAACTTTATCTGAGATCTTTCCTCATTGGTCTTAACCAAAAGCTTAGTCCAGAGTAGGAATGTAGGTCAACAGGTAAGCAGACAGCTTTCCTGGTGACTCCGCTCCTGTTTACCTTAACTGTTTGGACAGTATTAGATTACTGTTGACTCTGAATATACACATCTGTCAATCTCAGGATCCCTTTTACTCTCGTTTGTCAACGAGAGCCTGATAATTAAACTCATTTGATTGTCACAGTTAACTCCCTGCAACCAATATGTACTGTCAATGTGGATTCACTCACCTCTTACATACAGGCTGTTGTATAGATTACTAAAAAAAACTAAGAGGAAGCCAAATCATCAAATCAGAGAAAGAACTAGGTTGCTATAACCGGCTTTCATTCATTACCCTGTATTCATATAAACCCAAGGACTGTGAGTAAATAACCAATCAAATGCTCTAAACATGCATGACGTCAGGGTAAGTGGAGTCATTTTGGCCACATCCAAAACATTAGCCTGACTGCACCAAAACGACAAGGTAATATTCAGAGTTTAAAGTGTAAATATGATGAAAATTAATAGCCTTTACCAAAAAATGCTCTTTCAGTTCCTAGATAAAATGTATGTCTACTGATACATCTAGAACCATAATGCCACATTAATACAGTGAAATAAAGACATGCAGTTGCAGCAACATACATACCACACAGAGCCTCTTTATTCAGTTACTTTTATGCATGTACACCAGCTGGTTATGATATTATGATCACCGGGGCAACCCCAACCCAGTACAACAGCTCTGCAATAAAAAATCTGCTTTCAGGACGATTTTAAATTGTGCTAATATGGCCAGACATCTGCTTATTATACTTTTAAATAAATTATTTTGAGGAAAATTATAGAAAGAAAAACATTCTGACTGCTTGGATCTTTACAATCAAACCAAACCAAAAGCAGTAACCAAAATATGTATTGCACTCTGAGCTAAATGTACTGTTCCTTCACTTGTAAAAACATACTGTACCTGTACTTTAGATGACAGGCCATCATAGTGACAAAGGGTGTTTGACAGTGTGTCAACCAGTACTTATTACCAGACTTGACACCGATTGGGATAACCTGATCACACACACAAATCAATTAAATCTGCTTAAAAGAATCCAGCACATTCAAATCATTTAACTTTTATAATGTTCAATGGAAATGTGCGGTTTGACAAATAAGGAAGCTAATTTGTTAACTAGATTACAGCTATAAATGATCAGTTTAATGTTGACATGTCTTACAAGCCTGATAAGAATTTGTAGCTGTTAGTGACAATCAAATCTGAAGGACTGTCTTGCTGCTAGGGCTGTAAAGTCCTAGTCGACTTATTGGTCCATACGTGCTGAGTCGACCAAAAGTCTGATTGGTCGACTCAGTTTTTTTCAGCATGAATTTACAGTCTATGGTTTATTTCATCAGGAGGAAAGTACCAAGTGCTAATGGGCGTGTTTTCAGAGCACCCCCGTTTCATAGGTAACAGCCTGTTTTAGAACACTTCCCTTGTTTTCACCATTTTGGATTCACCCAACCCACTGGAAACCGGCTGGAGACAGGAAGATTGATTAGCAGTGGTTTGCTGCATATTTACATTATATTTTAGCCTTTTGTGTTTCATTGCCTTCTTGTGCTGAAATCAGTATATTTTCACCCCGCTGAGCCGCGCTCTGCCGAGTGGCGTCGTCCCTCGCCGCATAAGGGTTTTCTGTTAATTCGACTATTTTTCTACAAAAAGTTTCTGGGTGTTAAGGGTTTTTCTCAACGAAACTATGGATGCATATATGGTTTCAACTTGTTTATGTCTTTAGTATTTGGCTTGGTAGTAAGTGGGAAAATGTATAGTGAGCGGGTGATTATGGGAACTACAGTTACAACAGGATAAAGGAGACCTGCTCACCCTGTTAGGATTCTAATTCCCATAATCACCTCATCCCTATACACTGTCCCTTTTTAAAATCACACCACACAGCTTGATTGTCCCTGACTGTGAGAAAAGTTCAGACCAGACTGTTGTGAGGGGTGTATACATGGTTTTACGTGAAGGAAAATGTTGCTCTGATCATTTGTCTTTGGTCTATTATACGTCCTAAACAGTGTTTTCTCACTCACTTAGAAGTGATTTATAGCCGTCGTATTCGTAAGGTAATAAATCAGCTGCAGGTGACTTCATGTAAATGCAAACAGCGTTTCTTTTCAGTTTTTCCAGGAAGTACTCAGAATGGTGCAGTGCAGCTATTCAGTTTAGTGTAGCGTTTTCACTATCAGATCAATGTAAGCATACTAACTGATCTAAAATCAGAAGTCTCTCCCACATGATTTCTTTAGATATATTCATTATATTGGCTCCCCGCTGTTTTTGATGCATAAGTAACCAGTCTACAGGAGGCTCTTTTGCATGTGAGGCCTGAGAACCCCCAAATTGGATCCAGTGGAAGCACAAAGCAAATCACTGCAGATACTGTAATGTCTAGAGCTCGGGTTTGCCATCACCACTAATGTCACAGCGGCACACTAATGAGAAAAGCCTCAGTGAAACATCTTTAGGCTGACAGTTGGATATAACCTCAGATCTGGGTCATATTTAACAAAGTTGTGTGCTAAATTAATCGGTTATTTAATGCTGGTCCCACTCAGTGAACAACCAGCTGAGATGTCTGAGGTAGTTTTTGGTGATCTGAGGTAATGCAGGGGGAAACGAGGACACACTGTATGTTGTGCTGCTGTTTAATACGAGCAAACAGAGGAGTGACAGCTGATGTGTTGCTCGAATCAATCGCGAAACAAGTGTCGGCGTGGTGGAACGATGGAAATAGAGATAAGAGATGATTTTGAGGACGTAAAAGACATAAGATGCTGCATAGCGACAGTGCCACGGTGGGTGGGTGGGGGATGCAGTGCAAGGCTAGAGAGTGGCACACACAGATAAAGAGATGAGGGAGATGAGTAAAGGATGCAGGTGGGGATGGTTAAGGAGGAGAGCAAGAGGGAGGAGGGCCGGGTGGGGAGTGTGTGCTTGAAGTGCTGCGAGAGCTGCCAGAGATGGTTTCAAAGCTCCTTGAAGTTTCTTCTGTCGGAGGGAGAGCATGTACTTATGTGTCCCCATGGGAGGAGGGGAGGGTGTGTGGATGTGCATGTGTGTGTGTGTTAGTGGGATGATTTGGGGGGAGTATAGAGAACTCACTAGGCAAAGCATGTATGTACATTTGAATGCGTGTTTGTGTGTGTGTGTGTCTCCTCAAGCAGTGCTGTAATTATCCCAAATAGTGTGTGTTGGGGCCGGCCTCCGTCCCAGAGGAGCAGCACAGCACAATCTGGGCTCCGGCCCAAATCTGCAGAGAGTGGTCCTGTTAGCAGTGATTGGTTAAAGGAGGAGCAGCAAGAAATATTCATTGGCCCCAGGATAAAATTAGATAAATGAATAAGTGCTAAATAAGTTAAACAGCAAGAGCACAGCGAGAGAGCCTGCAGCTCTAAAAACATCACTGCAGGACAGCAAGTGTGCTGCATGACACCAAACCTGCAGGGAGGGCTAAAAGGACCACTTTCCCAACTTATGGCTCAACAAAAAGATAAATTTATTCATCATTTTAAAATCTTTCTTAATGCTTTATACATCATACCATAGAGCCACTACAAAGGACAATTTATCCCCTCTGGATTGTGCTTTTAAGCGTGTTTTAAACTCATCAGGAATTAAATGAACAGTTGAGTCATTTCCTCTTTTACTATCCTCGAGAATATTGTTGGAATAACTGGTCTCTAGTGAATAACAACTTATAAAACATGATCAGATCTTTGGATCATTGCATCGTTAGGATTAATTATCAAGGACTTTCTGACGTTTGTAACTGCGGGTCTTTTATCGCTTGTTTTAAATCTTGAAATCTTTATTAATGACCTACTCACTTCATGATTAACCAAAAAAACTCCTGCTGAATTAATCAAATTATATTCTCATTATGAAAGTATCTGGAGGTTTTTCTCAAAATTGTGTCACTTGTGGTTGTCATAAGATAATGATAATTAATTTTATTTATAACACGCTTTTACAAGTGCGGAAAGAAGCTTTACAAGAAACACAGATGAAGCGTCTGTGCAGTTGACCCTGTGAGATTAATGTTAACACCACATCTTGCTGTTGAAACTGGTGCTAAATGAAATCACAGCTAAATCGCAGCAGAAGTGTCTGATTTATTTTCTTCTATTTTTTCTTTACATTTTATTTATCTATACATTTTTTCATTCATTAACTCATTCAATGATTTATTCATTTATTTGCATCAGAGAAAGGAGGCTTTCTTTTCTTACAACATCAGTTTTTTTCTTCAGCTGATGAGTCTGTGGGGTTGCTGCAATCTAGAGATAAATACTGTAAGCATCTTGTCCAAATGCTTTTAAACATGTATAATTTATATCTATATTACTGACATAATCTATATCATCGCTTTGCAACTGGCAGTTAAAGCCCTGGTGCCATCAACAGAGTTTAGATGGAGAGCTAAAGGGACGTGGGTTGATGTGGGTTGTAAGAGGTACTTTTCATTAGTTAAGTGTATGAGATCCTGATCAAATAAGCCCTTTTATAGAAAACTGGCTGGAGGACCCTCAGTTTACACGCCCGCACCATCAGGAAACCTAGGGTCTCTCTTCCCTTTTGTCTGACAGTCTGTTCAGCCTCACTCTCCTCTCTGTCCGGTTTATAAAGGTGTCTGTTTGAATCCACAGTAAACAGCATGTCACCAAAGCTGTCAAAACCACTCACTGTTTAGTTTGGCTGTATTTTTCCTCACTTCCAAAGCCTTCAAACAGCTTATCAGTGCGCTGCAGGTGGAGGAACATGGGTGTGCTGCATCCACTAAACAGTGCTTAAAGTGGCTTTCCGACAGCAGAATGAAGCACTGAAAATGTCTAAATAAAGTGTACGATAATTACAACAATAATGTTTTTGTCGCTTTTTCTGATCATTAACTAAATCGCACTGGTAGCAATGGCTGCAGAGGCTGATAGCTAAACTTCAATCTCAGCACTCTGGCAAATGACCAAGCTGAGCAGCACCTTCTGTCAGTGATACCCACTCTATACTAGGGTTGTCAAAAGTATCGATACTTTGAAAAGCATTGATACTTACATGCCATAGCTGGATACAATACTAATTTGCCATGGTATCGTGGCGCATACTGCAAATAGTCCCTCTACTTTTAAAATCCAACTAAAGATGCACTTGTTCACTTACTCACTTTTGGCGGAGTATGATACTTGTCTTGGTTCCATATTCGTTTTTGTTTACATTTATATGTTACATGTCTTTTGTTGTTGCTGTTGTATGACTTGCTTTTATTGCTACTGCTTCGTTATTGTAAAGCACTTTGGTAGGCCACTGGCTGTTTTAAGTGTGCTATACAAATAAACTTGACATTGACATTGACATTGGTATCGATACTTTGTGCGATTCGGCAAGCAGCGCACCCGACCCCGCAGACAGCGTCCAACAGTCGGGAGAGCCCTCACTGCAACCCTGCTTTCGGTATCATGTTCTACTGCAGTCAAGTATGGTCACTGTTAGCATTATACTCAGTGAATGAAGTTTGTTTTGTTATTAGCCATTAGCCGAGGGCTCGCGGCTGGCAACCTTTAACTCACTAACGTGACTCAAACGTGTTTTCTTCTCTTAAAGATGCAGACTGACGCAGAGAGAAGTCGACCTGCAACTAAACCGAAGACACCACAGCCTACTCTTCCACTGCTATTTGAAAAACAGAGAAAGTATGACCCAAAGTCTCCTGAAGCTTTAAGGTTAAACAAAGCTGTAGCAGAATATATCTGTGAGAGCCAACTACCCATTTACGCAGTGAAGAAACCTGGGTTCAAAGTGAAAAAAGTGATTGTCTTATTTATTTTTCTATATTTTTCATTTTCTGATTATCTAATAATCTTATTCAAACAATTATCTATCTGCCATTCTGTTATTCAAGATAATAAAAAATGTGTTTTTATACTTTTGAAAGTATTTGTCATTTTTGTCCCTGTGGTATCGAAAATGGTATTGAGTACTGAGTATTCTCCCAGGTATCGATATCGAGTTTGAAATTTTAGTAACGTGACAACCCTACTCTATACAGTAGACTCTCATACAAACCCACTTATAAATGATGAAATATACCTTTGACCTAGCTTTCAGTGTTGTTTTGATTTATATATTTTTAGGATTCTTCAGTGAAATTAGATAATTTAAACATGCATTTTTTATTTTCTCATCAATTACCACGGCTGGCTGTCTTACATAACATTGTTATGGATATATGATAATGCTATGCTAGAAAGGATTGAGGCTCTGGATCCTATACTTGTGATCAGCAGAGTGAAGAATCAAATATGTTAATATATGAGCAGCTGAGTGAGAGGAGCTGCAGCTCATGTCAGGCACCAGCTCTTTCTCCGTCAGTTGCAGCTGCAGAGGAAGGCTCGATGGCTGTGACTGGAGGGGTGACTTCTTACAGACTTCCTGTCACAGCCGCTTCTTCTGGGCAGCTCAGGCATAGTTGAATTGTATGAAATATGACCCTCTGCATTTGAGCATACATAGGTGGAGTCCCTCTAGAATGAGAAGTCTCTCTCAAAGTGATTGTGACAGCAGAGGAAGCAGCAGAGTCCCACACGTGCCGCGGCTCTCTAAAGACAGCCAACTGGGTCCAATGGTGGAAAGGAGGGAGTGAGTGAAGGCAGGCTTTACTCAGAGCGAAGAGCAGAACAGAGGCGTACATCAATCTCTTTTCGGCTACATACAAAGTCCACATCGAGCTGAGCTGACAGAACAGGATGCTCTCCTCTAGCTGATGTTTAATGCTCACAACCTGAACTGGTACAACCATCAATCAACGGGAAGGAAGTCCAGCAGGAGCACAGGCTTAACAACCATGTTACAAAGTACAAGAAAGAAATTCTTTTCATTTCATTTTCACTCTCTTTCCATCTGACAAAGACCCTTATTTCAACACAGATTTTGACTAGGGATGGATGTTTCAAGACAAAATATGAATAGACAGTCACAGGGTACTTCTAGTAAACATTTAAAGCCCCACTATGCAAAAACAAACAGAATATGGTAATATATACATATATATACATATACATATATATATACATATATATTGGATTTGAAGTCGAAAAGTTCTCGGTATTCCTGGGATTTTTCTCCACTTCCTGAAACCAACATCTCGCAGTAGCGTTGTATGCACTCCACCACTTGCGCAGTAGCATTGTATGCATTCGGCGGGAGAGTCACCGAGAGTTGCTGCGATGACGCTCGTCTCAAACAGCATATCCCCTGGCTGAGCTACACAATCTTCGTATGCCCATGGACTGTATCAAGTGTCAATCATAGAAAACATGAACCCCCTAATAACTTTTAAAAATGGCGAGGACTTGAGCACAAACCAGTCTCACAATAACTTAATAAAGTTTGTCCACAGCTCCATAGGGATTGCTGGAGGAGCCGTGATTTATGACCTATACTGCAGCCCGTCACTAGAGGGTGCTGTTCTTGGAGTGGCTTCACCTGGCGCCCATTCTATACACAGTCTATGTTCTACACACAAACCCTGAATTCAAAGTGGGTATCCACGTTTATTTACGCTGGGTCCAGCCTTTTGACAGTGCTACTTTCAGGGGAAGTTAGGACAACAGTGTCTCTCACAACACTTCATCACTTCAAAGTAAATACTCCTCAGAACACCTGTCCCTTTTAACGCTCCATTTGTGTGGCAGCAGCATCAACCAGCACCAGAGCAGGATGCTGCTGGTAGCAGGAATATATTAAATTAAAATCTGTCTGGCATAACTGAGCGTCTGCTTCAAGCTTCATGCCAGTGTTAAACTGATGTAGCACCATGGCATGCATGTTTTCATTTCTCAGTAATTAAAGCCGGTTTTATACCAGCTGATAGACTCTATGTTGTAGTCGTGAGCGCTACATGCTTGTGAATCGGAGTGTCAGCGTCACCCTGTAATAATATGTCTCTTGTTGGCAGTGGAATTTCTATGCTGGTTTTATCACCAGGGGGCCAAACCATGGCAACTGAATCTTATTTTACTTAATTATGTACTTTGTGTTGGAGCTGATGACTGATGAGCAGCGGATGGTCATATCATTGTTATTGCAAAGATGAAAAGAGAGGGAGCATCAGAAGAGATGTACAGCCAATGTAATGAAGAAATGTTGTAAATGGTGATTAGATTGTGTCTATAGCGCTTTCTCCTCTGACCCCTCATGTCATATTCACCCTTTCACAGCACTTTTATACACTGATGGCTGAGGCTGCTATGGGAAACGACCATCAGCTTCAACTGATCCAATCCACAGACCTCTGGCTACAGGAGGCAGTTTTGGGGTCAAGTGTTTTGTTCAAGGACACATTAGCATGTGGACAGCAGGAACTGGGATCCCTGACCTTCTGACTATCAGAAAACAGACTCTATCACTGAGCCACCGGCGTTTAAATGCAGGGAGTATGATTCTAACCAGCGTAGCTATGCTACCCTGTATTAACACATGAAAATATATACAAGTTTCCCATCCTTAGTGTGCCATCATGGGAAGATGGCTGTAGTGGGGTTAGTCTATGGGTTCATGAATTTGACCAGAGCAGAGGAACCACAGGTATGAAAACACCAGGGGTGTCGCGATTGTACAAACCCTCTATTCGATTTAATTTTTGATTTTAGGTTTACAATTCGATTTGATTCTTGATTCTTTTTCTTTTTCTTACAGCACAGAGACCTATATCATTTTTAGACTGGTCTAGTCTACGATCATTGGTTTTATTCATTACATTTTGTACTGTAATTGTAATAGTAGGCTGGACCAGTGATGGTGTTTTCCCAGTTGTTAAATCAACATCTTTGTGATGCCAGCAAATGTGTTTGTCCTGTTACCCGTTGTCAGGTATGCTACACGCACGTAGCATAGTTTACACACTGTCGTCTTCTTGTCGACAACACGATTGTTGTTGATGTAATTCACCCAAAACATTAAGTATTTCTATACTTGAGATTTGTGAGAGGCTTTAAGTTTCGGTGCCACGTCTCCTTAATCCACACTGGCCATGGTGTCATAAATGGAGTCGGCTACAATGTGCGGCATTGTCATTTGCTTCCGCTTTGCACACCTCCCAGATGTGGCTGGTGGGGATCATCCATCCTCTCTTTGATTTCGATTATGAAGACCATGACGTAGTTCTAATCGATTTTGATTAAAAAAAAAAAAAATCTTGACACCCCTAGAAAACACCCTAAAGATTGTGATTTAAAGCATCTGACAACACTACAAAAAAGGATCTCCTCTGACCCACTAGAATTTTTAACAGTAAGATACTTGTCGTGAGAAACAGCTGTTGTATTGCTCTCTTTAAACCCATCAAACTCAGCTGAGAAAAACAGCCTTTTTGACGTACAGGGCCTTGATCCGTAGATGTGCAGCTGCCTCACTTGGTCAGTTTGGTCAGCTTTTGTGTGTCTTTGATGTTTTAAACTGTTCTCAAACAAAGACAGCACTTGTGTGGGGCAGAGTAACAGCTAATTCACACGTATTGATCAAGGCAGTGACAGACATGAAGCTTCTGTATCCTGTTACTGTTTTTGTCAATGGATCTGGAGGATTACAGAAATAAGGTTACTGCCATTTTAGGTTTTAGAAAATTGTCTCTCTGTAATGTCGTCAAGGACCTAAAATAAAAGACTGTCATAGGACTCAAATTCAAAAACACAGGACTTCCCCTCATTAGCTTGGCTCATATATAAAAACCTTTTTATTTCTCACACTTCTTATAACTGAACTTTCGACTTTCTTCTCTCTTTCGACTTTCTCTTGTCGTACGTCATAAACTCATATACTTCAAGGCCTCCTACTTGTTACTTCCGCCCTTGCTGCATCACGACCTAAAAATAGTGAGGTACCAGCGGGCAAAGGAGCATTTCTCTGACCTGTTTCCAAATCTGTCCTGACATCCCAAATCTCCATGTCCCTCCTCAAGTCTCACTAAGTCATTCGTAACTGTGGGCTGCGGAGACAGACAGAGGCACCACCCATGTGACTGCACACTGATTGCTGAGGGTCCGAAAGTCCAACTGCAGGGACACACCGCCGCATCACAAAATGGATGCTGAACCCCCTTCATCCATCATCGTCCGCGGCAGTAGACGGTTCCGCGTGTCGTTAATTTATCAGATGGTCCACAGAGATTTTGGACAGCCGTGTTTTCATCTCTGTCTATTTATAATTTGCAGACAAAAAAGGTCGAGCCTTTCTTCACTGAGTATCAAACAGCTAACGAAAGGATGACTCATATACAAGCTGCACCCATGTCTTACTCAGTCTCCCTAGCAAGTTGTAACATTGTGACTCAGAGAATTTATCCAAAATGAATCTATCACCTCAGCTTTTTTATGACCTTGCAGTTTTTGCAAATTTCCACCACAATTTAAGTTGTCATGCATGTCACCAATTTTGACTTCTTTAATATTCAAAATATTGATCCCTATAACTCTGTTATCTTATATGCTTAACTGTCTCTAATATCTCTGAAATGCTGCATGTAAGGAACAAACAATATATATATATTTTTTGCTGTAGAGAAGACTCAGTAGATCTATCAAGCCTCTCATCTGATCATTGCTCTTTTATAATCCAGCCTAAACTGTGTCTTTTCAAAACTAAATATAATCTATGATAATAAATCCAACACTAAATGTCTTTTTGTCTTCACATATCCCAGTGGAAAACAGATAGTCCAACTGATAAAGATGTCTTATTCCAGATTTTTGTCCCAGACAGTCACAGTTGTTGTTTTAATGTGTTACTTGCAGTCAAACTGTTACAAAAAGCTGCTGCAAAATCAGGCAACTAAGACTGCAACAATCACAACCCGAGAAACCCTGGAGGGATGGATAATCTCGGCCAAAGCTTGAAGAAAGCAAAAGGAAAACGAGAACAAAAATAAATCTGAAACAAGAGTAAAGACGTGCTAAACAGGCAGGATAGGTTAAAAATACACCCTGGAGGCTTTGATCGAGAGATCCACTGAACTGGAGGTTAACCCTTAACAACACAGTAGAGGAATCAGCGGTATTAAAAACTGATCAATGGAAAAGAAAGTATCACAGACTAACAGTGACAAGGCAGAGAAAGTTACTCAGAAGCTGACTCATGCGGTCCTTGTTTTACTTTACAATCAGTGGATATTTTCAGTTTGTTTTGAGTAATTGCAGCTCATCTGGAGAAACAGTCAGGTCAGTGTGAGTAAGAACAGCTTAGTTAGCTCACTTTAAGAGGGACACAGAGTTAATCATTGCAACGGATGCCCAGACTGTGAGTGGAGTACTTTAAATAGACTGTTTTCAACAGAAAAAAACTAATTTAAACCAAAGAAAATATGTCTGATTCAAAATATATTTTAAAATAATTTACTGGGTGAAGCAGGTATGTTAAAAGTGGGCAGGTCAAAAGACAAAACAGCAATTACACGCTTATTTAGAAATATATTTTCCATTCCTGCCAAGTTTGCAACAGGCCACTAAATTCTGCATATTGTACCCTTAAAGTATCTGTTCACTCATGTCAGAGTCTCTCCTGATTGAAGCACAGTTGACGCTTTGGTGAATATGATGTATTTTGAGGTGGAAAAAAGAAATGCAAGAAAAATGATGTAATATCAAACATTACCATTTCAGTTGGGTTGAGTTATTCGCTCAGAGGCACAATCTGTCAACTTAATGGCTGCCTTAGAGAAAGATGTCAAAGTAATCCATCTGATAATTAGATACAGGGATATTTCAGATTCAGTGATTGACTGACAGATTGACATCTGCAGAATCATGCTGCTGGGTTACAAAGAAAGTCAGCCGCTGTAGTAGACTTGTTCAGGTAAGAAAAATGAAAGACAGTGCAGTAAAGCTGTTGTCTGTGGGAAACATCACTGCTAAAACACCTTTGATTTTCTGTTTGACTGAAAATACACAAGTATTCAAAAAGTAAATGTCCTGATGGTGATATGGGTATATTTCACACATAGATATGGTGGCTGACAGTACAGCCTTGTTGACGTCTTTCCAAGATACTGTCATGGACAGATTTATACACGGAACAGCTTTCACTAACAAGTTTACAGATGTTAAGTTCTGCCGGTCTTTTCCGCTAATAGCATGACAAAAAGAAAATACAGATGGACATATGACACCTACTCTTAACCATCCAGCACATGAACATAATAGGTTGCGTAAATAAACCTTTATAAGAGCAGAACTGAAAACCCACACGCAAATGTGATGAATCTGTGATAGGCCCAGCTGTTCGTTTGAAAACTATGATTTTATTCACGCTGAAACTGCAAGCCGAAATTTCCACTGAAAAGCCTGTTATTATGATATTTTAGTTAACATTCAGAATCATTCACAAGCTTTAACCCCTGGCAAGTAGATACAGAGAGACAATACACCAAAAGAGTGAGTGCATTTATGATGGGAAAGCCTGCATCATTATGGCTTTAAGTATCAACACTTCACTCAGAGCGTGAGAAGACCATACATGCAGCTGAAGCATGAAAGATACATAGTGCTAGAGTGCTATACAGCCATATACAGCACTCTGAGCCTTCATCTCCAGCACCTGAGTAGACATTTATAATCAGTTTTGCGAAAAGCTTAAAGAGAGGGGTGAATAAGAAGAGAATGCACTTACCGCTTGACAGATGATGGGGTATTTGATTCGATTGATGCCGCCGGCAAACACAGCAAAGGTCAGGGCCGTGTGGAAGCAGAAGTTGAGAAGCATATGCCATCCCTTCCGACTGATGCGGATTGCGCTGCCAAAATAAAAAGAGCAAGAATCAAAGAGTTGGCAGGAACATACTGATCTAAGAGGGATTTATTTCAGTCAAATCTCACAAAGAGTCAAATTTCAAGGTACGTCAGTCAGTCAGTTGGTCTGGATGATTACAAGGTCTGCATGGATTGACCTTTTGTTTTTATCTTGCTTCTGCCTGCCACATAGATCAACAACCAGAGAAGAGTTGAGAAATGCTGCTTATAGAACCTAAGCGGTCTGAATAAGTCGTAGCGTACTCTACTGTCATTGCATGTGCTAAATAACAGGAAACACATATCCCACCTTTAGCTCCACTTTGAAAAGAAAACTAATCATTTTCACTCAAGTTCTTACAACTGAGTCAATTTTTTTTTTTTAATTTCTTTTAAGTTCTGAATAAGTTTTACAGTAGCTGTTTTTCTAAGGGCCTTTGTCCACTAACCACATGTTTACACTGGTAGAGCCTACTACCTTAACTTCATAGCAATTCTCCCAATTACTTTTTGTTGCCAGGTTGCAAAAGTTGACCTGCAGTACTTCATTTGCTCTTAGTAGCGACTGTAAAGTCTGTACTTGGTACTTGGAAATTGTCCCTTGCAAAATTAATGTTGGTGGTTACATGGTAAGGTCCTCTGCCACTGATGTTAAACGACAAAGCAGGTATCAGAGGCCCCGCCCTTTTTCATT
The DNA here is from genome assembly GCA_962446985.1 of Xyrichtys novacula. Taxonomy (NCBI): domain Eukaryota; kingdom Metazoa; phylum Chordata; class Actinopteri; order Labriformes; family Labridae; genus Xyrichtys; species Xyrichtys novacula. The sequence continues at coordinate 14,041,753 of OY660874.1, read as the reverse complement.
AAGATTGGCTATAGATGGCGCCTTGACGTTGACAAGTGTACAGGTATTTTACATAGCACTGAACTTTTTTCAACATTTAATTGCATTGTTTAGAAAAATCTGTAATTAGTGGACATAGGCCCTAAATCTGTAGCACACCATTTCTTTTTCAGTATTGTTGATATTTCCCCCCCCAAACAATATCACAATTGTACCTTTCCTTGCTCAGTTTGGCATATATTTCTTTTGTTTGAAAGGTGAAACTCTAACCTTTTAATAGGCAGTGATATTTTCCATCAGCACAATGAGTTACCAGGCTTTAAGTGTGTCAACGATGAAATTGAAAAACAGAATGACAATACATTCATCCACAGAATTAACACTTGCAATACAAGGACACACACACACATATCTGGTTCAGTGATTTATCATGTGAATTCGGGTAGACACTGGCAAAAGCCTTTCTTTTGACTGAAAGAGAGCAGAAAGTAATAGAGGTCAAGGCTGGCAAAGAAAAGCAGCAGCAGGAAAAAAAAAAAAAAAATGTTAGAGTCCAAAGTTTAACTATTCCATGTTGGTGACATCCTTTCTAAGACTATTTTTAACCAGATGGAGAAAACACAACAAATCTGGACACTTAAGGAAATAAGTGAATGACCCCATTATGACAGAAGTTAATATTCTGTTGAATCTAAAATTGGAGGATATTGTTAAACCTTTAAGCTGAAATATGCTCCATGCATCTTTTATTTTGCCATTCAGACACTGAGCTGGTCGACATGTTTGTTTAACCCCTTGTGTCCAGAAAGCATAGTCAGCTGGTTTACACCAGAAGAAGCTGTGCCAAATAACACTGTTTCCTCTACTCTCTATGCATGGGCACAGTTCCTGTACCAAAAATAAACCATTTCCTCATGAGGTTTTATTTCCATCTAAACTAAAATAAACGAAAACCTGGAATCTTCGCTTTTTAGGAAGTGAGTCATTCTACTTTACTCACTTTCAATGAAATGTCAAATGACTATTTAAAGAGAGATAAAGTATTTTAATCTTCAGGTGAAAGAGAGAAAGTCAAAAAAAAAAAAAAAATCAGAGCATCCATTTGTGAATCTGAAAAGGTCAGACCCTTGCGAGCACAGCAAGAATCTGCAACCAGGAAAAGAAAAAAAATAAATAAATAAAATAAATAAATTTGTAATCCTCCGTCGAATCCATGGAAATGCTTCCACTAAACAGTTTTTTTTTCTAAGACGGATGGACCTGCAGGCAAGGAGCCACGGACTGATTCTTAGAGAGCACTCAGTGTGTGTCTTCACATTCCTACACACTCTTTACACATATTCGCACATACAGTAGATACAGGAATGCATGCTTAAAATAGAAACCACTCTGCTGGTTTAATGATGAAATATAAAGAGATTGTTTCCACTCAGCCAGACCAATTGAAGTTTAACAACACAAAACTATGCACTCAAGTCTACAATGTAATATATGGGATAAGCTGGGGGATAAGGGGCTGGGGGTGGGGAGGTCTATAGATGTGGGCAGGGCACTTAGCCCACATTACTGCTTGTCATCCAGCTGTTAGAAATTCAACTAAATAGGTCTGACAATACAAACATATTTGCTGAAGTAAAGGGCCATTGATTCCTTTAATTTCTTTCCTCTGTCAGCTCCCAGCGCTTCATCGATACAGTCACTGTCACCATTTGGAATTATATAACCCTGAGCTGGAGATCTCCACTCCCCAAAATGGAGGAGTGGAGCCCCAGTTGCACGTGAGCCAACTGTAGATGAAGCCGTGGCTCAGCAGTGAGCTGTGAGGCGTGTCTGCTGCTGCTGTATATGTGTGTGTGTGAGTGTGTGTGTGTGTGAAAGCTGCTGCTGTTGTGGATGCCTCCGCCACAGCCTGAGTGCTGAACTCCATCCAGCAGAGCAGCTATAAATCAGGCCGGCTCCTGGCCTCCCTGGAAGAGGGTTTTCATAGGCTCTGCTTTGGGCTTTCATTGGGTCAAGTACATTAACCTGGCAACCCTCCACATCCCCCAGCTCCCCGAGGTGGGAGGGGGATAAAACTGTCCCCTCCCCTCATGTGCTCTCTCACCCTGCAGCCACCTCTGAGCCTATTGTGAGGGCCAATAAAGCTGCGGACAGTCTAATGTGACACATTATACAATGGCTAGTTTCATAGGTGGAGGACACGTTCCAAAGCGAGTCTCATAAAGCACAGGAAGCGGTGATGTTACAGAGAATTATAAGAGTGGTTTCAAGTTAATTATATTGGAGGACAGAAAGCAACCTGGCAACCAGGCTGGGCCAGGGGAATGAAACCAAGCACATAATTCCGATATTTCCAGCATTAAAATATGTCTCACTTCGGCTAGCCGTATATTAGTATGTTGAACATTGTTTTTTTTGTTTGTTTGTTTTGTGTTATTAGCACCTATGATGTGTCTGTTTTTGTAATCTGGCAAGAGACAAAGTAAATCAGCAGTATTGCTATTTCTTGCATCATTACAAGGCTGTAATGACATGTTATTGTGCACTGTTCATATCAAATAAATCCATTTTAAAGCACCAAACCTATCATTTCTGTTTCTCTGAGCCCATACATGATGGCTTAAGGATAGTTGTCGTGTATTACCTGTCATCATATTTTTGAAACAACTTCCATCATAGTAAGACAGAAAGAGTAATTTCAGTGTTGTTTCAGACGTAACACCAGTATTACAAACACAATTGATAAAATTTGAGATGCAATAGTAACAAGTATGCAAGCTAATGGTGTGTGATAAGGTGATGTTAGATTAGGTTGTGTTGACATTCTGCAAATCCTTATATATTGTTATATTGACACATTCATTCTGTCCATTGCAGTTCTCCGCACACGCCAACTATTGATGCATACACCCTGAACTGCCCATGCAGACAAGGAGATAAACTAAAAGCCCATCTGCAACACTGAGTTAGGTCAGCGCTTTGTTCAGCTGTGTATGTTGAACATGACAGCACCACATTTAAAGGTTTCCTACGAGTTCTCAGTGTTTCGTGAAAAGCATTATATCAGCTCTCAGTAACAGAACAGTGAAGCCTGGGCTTCATGTAGTACTCTGCAAACAAGACTACTAACGACTGCTTCGACAAATTTGATATGATATTTAATGACTGAAACCAGTGTGAGGGGGGAGGTGTCAGCCAGGCAGCTGAAGAGGCTGCACTGTTGTTACATTTTCTACACAATATATTCATAGTAAATTATATATTTAATCGTCAAAAGTCAGCATGGAGGACAAGATAAGAAAAGATTGTTTTGTATATAAGGGACATCAAATTCAACACGAACTTGAAGTTCTTGAAGAACTCCAAAAACCAATGTTAATTTTTGAATTTGTCATAAAAGTCTGAATGAGTTAACTTAAAGTTTTGTTAATATCAACATTCTTGTTTAATGCTGACTGTACTTTACACAAGTTGTCAAAACTGGAACAGACTGAAATCTGTTAAAATATTGGGTACTTTGGCCAAAATAGGGTATTGTTCTTTTATTCTTTGTGATCAGATTGAGCGGGTGTTTTGCAATAACAAAAAAAATCATGATTTGTTTTCCCTGCCTTGTTACCCACCCGTATGTATATGATAACACAAAAAAGCCTGTAAAGTTCTGTTTTCTGTTTCACCAGAACCAATACTTCTTTACTGTTTCATGAAGTACCAAAGCCAGTTGCAGTCAAAAGAAAAAAGAAACAAACTAAAAATCCCCAGAAGTGATATTTTTTTGGACTGGATTTACTGGCTTCGATCAGATAAAACTGGAAAATTCTTATTTTTCTTTTAGTATGTGCATGGCATCGGTTTGAGTTGAGACATGAACATTTTTTCGGACGAAAACTGCACCAATTGGGTCCAGAGGATTTAAAGCTCAAAGACATGATACTCGCAACTGTGTTCTTTTCAAGGCTCATACATCATGCATCAGCATTTCACCCACAAACACAGATCCTCAGCTTGGGTCCAGACCTCTGAATCCACCATCTCCATCAGACTGACTGAGTGTAACAAGATCTGTCTGATTCTGTTGAGCTAACAGATGCTATCTAGGCTTGAAAAGAACCAACAGCTCACACAGTGCATGAAGATATAGTATCTGCGTGTCTGTGTGTATGTGTCTGTGAGCAGACGTGCGAAAGTGACAAATTCGAACAATCTACTGTTCCGATCCTCAAACAGCCTCCCTCACATCCTGCCCGTTTAACACGCAGTCCCACTGCTTCACAGCTCGGATACTGTCAGTCCACTGGAGTGATACTACACAACTCAAGTGTTGCTAAACAGAGATGCGTTTTAGAGCTGGGGAGTGTCTTTGTGGAGGACGAGGGGGTGTTGGAGTTTGTTAATGTGAGCGGTGATAAAATAAAAAAGCCTCTAACCCTCCCTTGAGTCTGACACATGCAGCACAAAAGCCCTGGCTTCATATCTTAAATATGAGCTTGTTCTCACTCTAATCTGGGCCTGAATTAATGTCTTTTTGTTCTGGAGAGCACATTGTGATAAATGAGTGTGTTTCTATGTGAACAAGTAGGCTGCCAGAAGAAAAGGTTTTAGAGAACCTCAGTTATGCTTGAGTCACTTTTACAGAAACACTTGGTTTTTATTCATTTGTATCATGGTGGTTATTTTGAACATCATGTACAGTCATTGTATACAAGTAACCCAACCCAACTAATGATGTTAGCACTCATTTTATCGACTATCCTTTTTCTGTGCTTGTCATTTAACCCTGTACTGCGAGTGAATCTTATTTGAAATCCAAGTTTTTTGTTTCTTAACCTTGAAATCAGACCCTCTGTATAATATGGTGAATACAACTTTATACATGCAGTCCACAGGTAGTCTACTGGGGGGTCAAAGGTGTCGCTCACAGGAAATTTGTAAAGCACAATGACAATAGTTGTTAACGATCAGTGACTCAAAAATCTCTCCACAGATATATTTCACAGGGATGAGTCAAAAACAACATGAACATTTAAAAAAAAAATAAAACCTATAAAAGGAAATTACCAGTGTTGATGGAACTTAATGCATTATGCAGTCCATAAATCATTTTAATCTATTATTTTCTATTTACCTTAGCAAATATTCATGATCATAATCTACAAGATGTGTTATTTCTGTACCATTTCTTCACTGTTGAATTGCTACGGCAGGACTGATGTTAGATGAAGTGATAAATCATGCTGCAAAAACAGTCTTAATCTAAATTTTCCATGGCAACAATTCTTGATGATTGTCCAACTTATATAAGTCTTGGACTTAAAGGGATATTCCGGCGTAAAATTAATTTAGGGTCAAACACACCGTAACACAGAGTTAGACACCCCCTCCAGAGATGAATGTTGCCAACTGCTTGCTTCTCATACCAACTTTAGTGATGACTGCACACAGTACACAGTGGTCTGAGGAGCCATAAACAAACCTCAACCAAAAAGCCACTCTATAACCACAAATAATGCTCAGAACAGCACCTAACTTCATCAACAGTACATATAAGGTCCAAGCCATAGCACTAGCCACCAAACATCTTCTTAGCTTTGCCTGATTTCTTTAGCAAAGAGACTAAACATAACTCACCCACTCTCTTCCAGCAGCCGCTTGTTTGCAGCGAGACCTCAGGCCAGTCCATTACGGACTACAGCGGGGTGACACAGCTCAAGGAAGAACATTTAGGATTTACTCATGGAAATGCAATCAGACTAAGACCCTAAGGCAAAAGAACTACAGTGTCTGCAGCGCAAAAGGATTAATATGGTGATTATTACTTTAAGGAAATAAAAAATAAATGATCATAAATGTTCTTCCTTGGGTGTGTTTGACCCTAAATTAATTTTATGCCAGAATATCCCTTTAATCTTACAAGTGATTTCTGATGCTAGATTGTCCACAGGAGGGGCAAAACTGATGAAAACAAAAAGTCCCACACTGGAGCTTTAGAGGTATGGTAATTAGAAATTGTAGCAGTAAAATTGTAGTTGTAGATTAAAACACTGGTGGCCTTCAAGGACAAAAAGCTCCTGTGATACACGATAAGTACGACCTCATTCATTCAGTTTTTACATTCTTTTGTCCACAACAGCAACAACTACTCACTTCCTCGTCTAACCAGCGAATTTCTTGCAGCCACCAGCTAAACACAAAAACACCCTGTTACTAATCTGTTTATTCTGTGCTACTGTGAAAACATGGTGGTGCAAGATGCAGCCTCAGTGGAAAGTAAACAAAAGCAAAAGGACTTAAACCAGGTAGTTATACCCTTACATACACATACTTATGGATATTTTATTCCATTTTTATTATGCCTACTTTAGTTAATGCCATTACAAACCATATGTTTCGCCTTTAAATAGCTTGCTATGAAATATCATGTGTCTAGACTGTGATACCCATAGCCCATATGGTATTTTTTACATGCAACCACATGGTTCAAATAGGGATAAAGATGCTAAGTACATAAGTAAGCAGTCAGTGAGAACTCAATAGCGGGGCTTCAGGGGTGAAAAAAACACAACATCAGCTCCAAAGAACATTTTTTGACATTGATTTGTGGATTTTAGCTCGACTCAATCAACACAACTGAACAGAGACTGTTCTTAAATATTGATCAAGTGTGTCTTTCTTCTGAATGTTCCAAATACATAAATGCTTTTCTGCGAGGTTTGCGTAGACTTCTGGTCAAAGGCAGGATACTTCAATTCACCACATAGCTCCAAAAATGCAGAATCAACATTAGACAAATTCCCAGATAGTCACATTTCATACAGTATAGTTAATGGGAGAGAGTCTGATGAGTTGCGAGTGAAAATTTGCAGAAAAAAAAACTGGAGGTCTCATTGGAGATTGGGTAGCTTGTGCATGCAGATTCCTTTCCTGGATATTGTATATTTTCTTCCTTTGTAAACCTCTCAAATTACAGGGAAGTTATTTTTGTTTTTATAGCAAAATAATAGGCATGATGAGTGACAATGTTCATTCTGAAGTTAAAAAAAGCTGTACTTTTTCATAAGTGGTGTTTCAAGATAGTACCTCAGAGTACAGGAATAAGTGACAGAGCTGCACAGATACACCTGCACCTTGGTTATTATAGAGATGGAGCTGTTAATTATACGGTACGTATTCTGGGACGTAAATTGGCGGGTTGGAATGTTTCATATGAACTTAATGCGCAAATTATGCAGAAATGCAGCATGAGACTCATGTTATCCATGTAAATGAACTTAATGCCTGTTCAGTGAATAACATTCATCTGCACAACATTAGTGCATAAACACCCTAATGTGGTTCAACTGCTGTTTTTTTTGTTTTTGATGTCACTTTAACATCTGAGGAATTAAAGATGCTGAACATGCAAGAACTTCAAATGTAGTTTGTTTCATGACATGTCCTCTAGCATCAGAAAAATGACATGTGAACATGTAAAAAATGAGAAAAAACCTCACCCTGCTGACGTTTGCAAGTCAAATGTATGATTTGTTCCAAAACAATACACAAATGATCAATCCTGCTTCTGATAGTCTTGTCTGCTTTTGGATGGAAAGCATCATTTTGAATTTCATTAACGTCCAAAAAATCTCCACAGGAGCTTTAAAATGCATTCATTTGATTTCCATAAAACTGCTAATTGTTTAACGATGTTAGAAAAGGATTAAAATGTAATAGGTTGCATTCAGCTTAAAAATTCAGATTTCTAAACGGAAAAGTTAAACAGCCTGAGATTGTGAGAGGTGCAGTGCTACTTCTTCTTTAAAGAGGTTTGAAGGGTGTTTTTAATCCTCATTTCTTTAATTAAACATTTAAACCCAGTTCATCAAGGCCATTCTTTCCTTTTCTTTTCAAAAAGTGTTGATTATCACATGAAAAACGACCCACTTCTCTATATTAGGTCTATTTTTTTGCACAAACTGAGAATCCAGCTGTGTTTGTCTACTCTGCACTCGAGTTAAAAGTCCCCAGCTGTCGTGGAAATGCTCCTATCAGAGTTGCAATTTTCTGTTTAGTCCGTGTGGTCAATACTGCAGTGTGAGACGACAATAAGTGATGTTCTTGTGTGGAGCCTCCGATGCTGTCATCGGTGTCTGACTGCAGAAGGACGCGCCCTGTCTCTCATCCAGGTGACACGGATGGATGTAAGCTGAAGAAGCTGCGGCTTCACGTTTGCACAATTTCATATATTCCGTGTTTTAGTCAGAGTCACAACAAGAAACCATTAATAAAACCAAAGATTTCTGTCTGACAAAATATCACTTAACTGTGTTATTCTTGGAATAAAACAATATATTCTGCAAATGAGACATGTGGGACATTTTCCCTTTCTATTAAAATGGATGGAGAGCTATTACAATAATAGCGCATTAATGCCAGCGACATGATAAAGTGACTGATGATCTACAGGAACAACAGATGATGAATTGTCGAGCTGAAATAATCTGCCAGTCAGGCGCCCTCTTGCTGTAATAACAGCATCCGCCGCATTTGAAGCTGAATAGAGGAGACAGATGCCACTGTGTCAAAGAGCCGCACGAAACCTCCTCTGTCCTCATCTCAGTATGCAATAAAAGGAACAAAGGTGGCCTGAGTAGCCCTCAGAAATCCATTAGAGGCATATATATCTGCTCAGACTGCCTGAAGCACACACGTACCCATACACACCTGTGAATGTGTGTGTGTGTGACGGAGAGAGTTTTACATCCCCTTAGTCACACAGGCTGCGGCGCTTTATGCCGGCCTAAAGCTTCTGACTCACAGCACAGTCAGCGCAGGATCTGTGACAGAGGCCTCAAAAACAAACTTTACCATGAAGGAAAGATTACATACCCATCTGCCCCAGTGTCCACATGGAGGAAAGAAGTCAAGAGGCTGTGCTTCTGTTCAGTATAGTCAAACCTACAACATTTCTTCTATATTGCAGGGTTTAAATGCAAAAGTGTTTAAAATTGCTGCTGTAGATTGCGTCTGCCAGCTGGACTGACTGGGAGGTAGCTTTCGGGAGGAAATTGTGATCTGCTCCAACTCAAAGTGCATGTTTTGGGAACTGAAATGTCTGAATACAAACGACAACACAAAAGAGAGGAACCATAAAGGTGATTGGGCACTTCTCCAGAGGCTCTCCGAGGGCAGAGCTTGATGTTTTGGGCTCGCCCCCTCTATTGTGGTCATGTTAAGCAATCAAGAAGTGAGGCGGAGCAGCATTACCCAACTCTGCTGTTAGCGATCACCTCATGCATTGCTGGGGGTGGGCCATTCCTGCATATATGAACCAGTTAGGAGAGTCAAGTACAATGACCTCATAGGTAGCTCAGTCAGTGCGTTAACATGCACAGCTTAATCATACAAAGCTCATAATCTGTTTTTTTTTCGCCAAGCAACCTTCTCTACTTGTCCGCGTTTACATGCAGCTGAGAAAATCAAATTATTGACGTGAACGTGTCCTCCTAACCAAAACTAGGGGGCGATATGGGTCTTTTCAACAGCGCTGTTTCCGATTGACCCAACAACAACAGCAGGTCTGTACCAGACATCAGACTACAACTGCTGCTGGGCATTTTTGAGCAAGAAGATGGAGCATCGTACAGCATCGTTTTTGTCGTACATAATGTATGCACTACTTTTTCTGCAGATGAGGTGCAAGCTACTCCCCTTCTCTGGTGTTTTTGTTCCGGGGTTACAGGGGCGTGGCACATGCACACATGCATTGTCCTATCATATTCCGACTACGCTGGTTACATGGTAGAGAAAATCGAATTCCAATCGCATTATCTGGGTGTCTTAATCTGAGTTCTCCGAGTCCAATCGGAGTTCTCAAACTCCAATTATAGTCCGACTAAGGTGTTTACATGCACTTCAGCTGTCCTGTCTTAATCGGAGTAAGGCGATACTTTGGTTTTCTTGAGTGTCATATAAACATACTGACCGTGATCTCATGTGTTTTCCCAACAAACCATTTTGAGCAGTTTACATTTACTGTATTTTCTAGGATTATGACAACGATTAGCATACCTTTAGTACAGACACCAAACATTGTAACTTCATATTTTTTTGTTGTAAATATGGAGAAGCATAATACCTCCACTTTAAAATATCCATATTATGCATCACTACTCAGGACACCAGGGAAGCCACTTAGTTGGATCCAAACTAATAATTTATGACAATAACAGCAAAAACAAACTCAGTGATTGCAACAAGAGTAGACCTGGCACAAACAAATCTTACTCTTTTTCGAGATAAGATACTCCTTTATTAGTCCCACAAGTGAATCTTTTCACTTTATAACTTCAAGCAACAGTTTGACCCTAAGGATTATGTTCCTGTCGTTACTGCTTCGTTTCATGCCTGCTGGCTGGAGCAAATTGCAAAATCAGTTCAAACTCTTTTGGTACATGTTGGTCACTTTAACCTCTCAAAATGCAAATAAGACTCAGGTTTGAAAGTACCAGAATTCCCCCCTGGATGTGTGACAGGCTAGAGAAGCTTAAGGTCAAAATGTTTAGCGGAGGAGAATTAAATTGGTAGAGCTTTGTGCTTACCTGTGGTGCACTATGTAGGTGATGATGGAGGCGAAGAGGCAGAGCAACATGACCGCCGTGCAGGCATACACGACCGGGTGCAAGAACTCCCCAGGGTAAGGGGGGAAAGACAGCACCTTCTTCAGATCCTGAGGTAGAAACAGACACAGAAACTCATCAGAGATCTTTTATACTGAATCTACAACACAATCAGGGGGTATAGCAACCAGGCCTGCACAGTGACAGCCTTTCACACAATCGACCAAAGATGGAGGCGAGAGCTCTCAATAGACACAGGCCCGTATACTGCACTGAGGAGATATGCAAAAGAAACATATTACAAATGAATGTCAAGGAAATGTCTTGGAGTTAGAGCGCCGTCCAAATCAGCATAAAAGAGTAACAACCCTGTCGGGAGAATATTATTCCCCGTGCATTTACATTTTGCATTTCAGGCTTTTAGCTGACACTCTCAGCCAGAGCGGCTGACTGCAACAATAGTATAAGCCTCCGAGTCTGCCAACATAAAAAGCTAAACAAAAATGGATAGCAGCCAGGCATGGAAATGAAAAAACGAAAACAAAGTTAAGTCCCTTTTTGTGCCTCCGAAAGACGCTCATTGTTAGCAGACGCTCATTAAGCTCTTATCAACATCACAGTCGATTTACTCGGCAATTTATTCTACAAGAGGAACTTCTACAGCTTGTATTGTGACAGGCGCAGATTAAAACTCTCAGGGTACACGCAGCTGTTTAATACTTCCATTTCTTGAGGTATCAGTGAGCTTTAGATCTGTGTTGTGAAGAGACTGTTGTAAAAATCAGTGCGCTCTCTTCACATGCACTCCTCAGCTCTCCGTGTGGAGTCCAAAGCGACGTCACCATTTTTCAGCTCCGTGGTGTTGCTAAATAAAGCACACCTTATCTCCATAACCCCCGCCAGCTCGGTGTGAATTTGTGTCTGCAAGAGTGATCCACGTACACGCTGTCTGGCTTCATCACTGTCTCTGTGAGTAGAAAAGTGAGATATTCTCGTTCTATGTGTCAAGGCGTGAGAGCAGTCATGACCTCCAGCTGATCATTTATAAGCACAGAGGTAAGAGTCTGAGTTTAGGGGGGGAAGGTTTTCGGGACAGGACAGTAGGGAGATGTAAAGCAAGAGAGTGTGTGTCCAACCCTTATGACTGAGGCTAATGAAGCTTTTCCTGAGTGAGTCTGGGAAAAAAAAAAAAAAGAGGGAGAGCCAAGATGTCTATTCAGGTCAGAAAGAGAAATTGTCTTACTGTAACCTTTAAAGTGCAAGTGTCTGATGGCTTTATTAGAGTTGTAAGATGTCATCGTTCTCCTGCCAATTTCAAGAGTTCAATAGTTTCGTCTTTGGACTGTCAGCTGTAGAAAAAAAAGAGTCCTTGTAGATCTACTCTCAGTGTTTGCTCTACATTTTTTTTTTTCACAAACTGCAAACATGAAATAACAGTTTTTCACTCGTACATTATTTACTTCCACAGAGTCAGTGTTGGCTAAGAGTAAACCAAAGGCAGGTCACAGTGATAACACGGATACACAGCTGACATAAAACAACTTAACCATAATCTCACTCCTTACTATTCAAATACAAAGGCTAGGTGACAAAGGTTTCAAGTGAAGTCCACGATCAGGTTATCAAAAACGTATCTATGCAAAGTTTGGTCAGAAGTTTCATGTAAAACTTTTCCACAACGCCAGTGGAGCTGGTGATCAGAGTTTAACAACTTCCCTTTCCATGCTGGATTTGCATCTTCGATTCAAAAACCATCACTTTTGATCCTTTACATTCAAACCAGTTTGTCTATTCCAAGCAAGTGGCAAAACAAGTTTTTAAAGAGATGAAGCTAATGTGGGAGAGTTAACAACTGCAGTTCCTTAACAGTTCCTTAAAAGTTCACTTGAGGCTAGCTGTAAAAGCACCAGAGCACATAAAACCACTAACAAGAGCCCTGCTCAATGGCAAGAAGAAACTTGTTCACACCCTGCAGGAGTCAACAAGGGTCAAAGTTCTTCTTTTTCCACCTCTGCATCCATTTGCACCAATAGACACCTTCAGTCTTCAGAAATAAAGCTAGTTCAGTTAAAGTTCGATATTCGCAGTTCCTCGAATGTCCACTAGAGGCTGGCTGCAAAAGCACCTAAAGCAGCATAGACGCCCATTCAAAGGAGTCTGCAGCAGATAAAACATTTTCACATCCAATGTTTACATTTTGGTCTGTCTTTCTCTACCTGCACACACCATACAGGGGGTGGTTTTTTTCATAGTGCATTCATCTTACGAGGATGATTGCATAATCAGAGGCAAAGCTGGCTTGACTGACATCCAAGTATATTGTAGCTGTTGGCAAGGTGGTTTTAGGCCTACTCTGCCCTTTTTCCTGTCATCTGGTTAACTGAAAGTTAGGTTGAGACAGCATTACCAACTGTTTGTTCCAGAAACAAGCAGAGACTTCATAGAGACTATTTCTAATATAGTCGTTGGTATTTCTAATAGTTTATACAGTCTTTGACTTACAGTCCCTGGCTTACTTCAGTGAGATAAGCACACAAGAAACACGCTTTCTCATCAAGCTTCTCTATGTCCTGATAAGAAGGGGAAAAAAACTGATAAATGTTTTTGTTACAGGTAATGGTGACCATTTCTGATGCCCTGCAGGAAGTCAGGAAATATAACTACTGCTTGGCTTGTACAGCACAGCAGCTGTCTGATTGGTCATTAGGTTAAAATGTAGATCAACATTGTTCAGTTAGCTGCTTTTGCATGAATATATCTCTCTCAACATCAAATCACCACTGATAGCAGTCAGAATATCACTGTCAAATATGTATTCTTGCTTATGCTCTCCACATGGACTGATTTTCTTGTAGACACTGTTACCTGCTGATACATGAAAGGTCAATACGACTCAGGTAACCAACAAACTACATATAACATTCCTGTAATCAAGCCAATTAAGTCAGAGCTGCATAATCACCAGAGCCCAGTTGTGTTCTGCAGAATACAGAAAACGAATGTCTAATGAACATGCACAAAGTGTATCTGTAGATGAAATGTGTCTGTAATGATAACTGATTGAAGTAGCCAGCATTGTAGAATAGTTATATAACTCTGCACTTTACATTGAAAATAACTGACGTTTTTCTTTGTTACACTATACTGTTGTTACCAATATCAAATATGCCAAATTTAAATATTTTAAATAACGTAAAGATAGCCTGGTCCACAATCTCCTTGCAGGACTCTTCAATAGAATCTGATTACATTAATTTCATAACCATAAAATCTTCTCTGGGTAAATCAAAAACATATTTTGCTGACTGACTTTAATGTTCTCAATATAAAACATATAAATCTGGTTTATTGGTTCTAAACAATAATCCAAATATTGATGTAAAGCTTGCATTATCGCTCATCGTTCATCACCCAAATTGCATATTTCCACTTTCCGAGGTGTGTCAAACTATAAGTTGAGGCCCGCATCCAAAAGTTATACTCGAGGGATACTCAAGTAAACTCAAGTACATTTCAAATTCAATACAGATAAGACAGATCAAGAAAAAAAGCTGTCTGATTTCTTCCATCAACTGCATGGGACTATGTGACAAAGTTTTCAATTCTTCTGGATGCAGACTATTTGCATTTATTAGATCCCATTAAGAAACTACAGTATATATGTATATATATATATATATATATATATATATGTTCCCATGATACCTTTTATCTGGGAAGACACCTGTGCAATAATTTAGTGCAATTAAAAGTAAATGTTTTTATGTTGCATATAAAAAATATTTGATTTGTGCTCCTTTTCATTCATTCAAATGAGTTTATTCAACAACCCCTAGTAGCATCATAGTGAATATAATGTGTCAAATATTTTAGTTTGATACACATATTTTCAACATTTTAATGTTTTTGTTAATTATAAAATGGAACTGCTAGTACATTTAAAATTCTTCTTACTGTCTGCGTCCTTGTCCTTTCTCTATGCATATGGGCTTTCATTGTATTCTAAAATAAAAAAAAAAGTGTGAAGGGACCCGATGGTACATTTAGCTGCCAATATAACAGTCGTTGCCTTTTTCTCTCCTTCTGATATCCTCTGCCCACTTTTCACGGATCTGCTGTTGTTGTCAGTGTAAACTGAAAATGTGCTGTTTACAGACACCAGGAGGAAAAGCTTCCTCACACAGGATGGCACAAACAAGACCCAAGAGAGTTCTCAGCTTGGTCGTGAAACCTTTACCGAGCAGTCAAATCATTACTGTCACAATTTAACCGGAGGTGGAAGGAAAACTGACATTTATTCTAACCTGAGAAATACTTGGAAAAAAGATTTGTTGTGCACCTGAATCTTGTCGTAAAACTGCATTTACTGCTTTTTCTGGACTCTGTGACAACTTGCTACGTATGAATCAATATAGTGGATGTGTCAGCAAATATTATGTATCAACACAACTAGCAGAGACAAAGAGACTACCATGTCCATCTGATGGGACTGATTTAACACTTTTTTTTCTATCTGTTATGGTAATGCAAGTGTTATTTCCATTAAGGAAGTATGTGCTTCTTTAGATGAATAAGGGCCTATGTCCACTGACAACATTTTTTCTCCTGTTTACAGTACCCTGGACCTCAATTTTACAGCACTTCTCATCAGCACACATGGTTGCTTGAAGACAACAATTGTTTCCTAGCCACCCCTTTCCATTAGTTTTACGCCTGTTTCCAATTATCTGTTATGCATAAAAGTTTATATTTATTCTTGAAGTTGTAAAAATGTAAAAATAAGGAATTTGTTGTATCATGATCTTAGCAGCAGCCAAGACCTGGAAGTTGTTCCCCCCCTGCAGTTGTTGACAAAAGTCATTCTTAATGCTGATTGGTTGTCTGGGACCCTGATGAGTGCTGGGCTTTAATAAAAGTTTGATAAACCTTGACATTATTTTCAACCCCCTGCTGCAAGAGTGAAAATGAGCTGATGTTGATGATGTTCTTGGGCTTGGCATACTGAGTTGAAATGTGTTGGTTTTTTATGTAAAATAGGAGCTAATAATCCACACATGCTGCCAGTGGAAACAGGTCGTAATGCTTCATTCTTTGAAAGGTCCTTTATTGGTAAAGCCTGTTTTCCTTACTTCTACTTAAATCATCCTCCAGTCAAGCAACCTGGAGAATGTGGAGGTGAAAAAGCCTCTGCTTTGTTCTGTAGCCCACCTGCTGGGAAAACATACAGTAGTTTCTACATGGCAATTTCAAAAGGTTAATAACAGGACTGATTTGCATAACTCCTGCCCCTCACATTCCTCAGGTTTTACTCCTACACTTTCATGGTTTTGCTTCAGTGTTGCAGAGTCAAAATGTCAGAGGTTAGAGCCAAACACACTAGAAGCTATACTGTTGGTTGCACCAGAGGACTAAATAATAATAATAATTATAAAAAGAAGAAGAAGAAGAAAATATAAAACAAAACAATATGGTCAATATTCTTGCCAACTGGGTAAAATGAATAGTTTTCTACCTTGATTGTTAATGTATTTCTGTCCACAGAGCACAATCTTTTGTGTCCTCAGGCAGCAATTGACTCCTGTTGTAAGACACAAGAGATAAGAGCTGGTAAGGGTGCAGATGATTGCACCCCAGACTGATCGATCAACAGGTCTGTGACCGCAAGCTTACTGCTGTTTGTACTATCAAGTCTTGTTACTAATTCCTTTTTAAAAATTAAATAACAGTATTACCATTCTTGAAATTTGAAGGACTTGTTAATCGCTACATTTGGTCAAATACTTGTCAATGACACTAGATTGAGCCGACAGCGGTATTTTACTGTTGTTTACTGTGTGGCCCTAGAAGCTACAGGGAAATATGTCAAGGCAGCGAAGTTTATCACATATTGGCTCTAGATCCACTTTTTTAAACCTGAATCAGAACAAAAACAGCAAAGCTGCAGATGTTAACATAGACGAAGATGTCAGCTTATCAGCTGACCCAATAAGGCTCGATGTCTGTCAGGTTGAAGATACCAGTGGGAAGTTTAACTTGTTGAAAACAAAGAACTTGCTACTCTCCAGGACAGGGACTGGTATAGACCTTGCAGAGGAATGAACTAATAGCAAAGTTTCTGGTCCTGATGCATGAAGCTTGCATTATAAGAAAAAATAAAAATAAATCTATAGACACAGGACAGCTAAGCTCAGCAACAGGTTCCAGGGAGAGTCCACCTTTATTTCTTTTTGTGGACTTAAATGGGCACCCTGTGGACATTTTGAACCAGTACTGTTCTTGAGATGCTGGGTTAAAAGAGGACATCGACTCTTGAGTATCAGGATGGAAACAAAAAAAAAGCTCAGTCCACTAAGATCAGAGAAAAATATTCTGATTTCAACTCCATGATTGCTCTAACTGAACTGTGATACACCTGCTGTGTACATATATATAGAATGTGTCTGTTTTGGATTTAGTTGTAGCCCCTCTTGAGAAACCTCACCAGCCACCACTACTTAATTAGTTGCCCCCCGTTCAGGGTCAGATTCTGGATTGTGTATGCAGTGCACTGTTGCAGGTGCTTCTGAAACACTCTGCGTTTTTGTTTTGGTGTTTTTCCGCCTCTGCATCTGCTGCACCAATTTCTTTCAGACAAGTCAAGCATAGCGCCTTATTATTATGGCATGCCTGCAAATTAAAATCACTGCATGGATTGTGAAGGTCAGAAACTGAGAGGCTGCAGATCACCCACAAAGGTTGCAGTTGCTTGCCTGCTTAAAAGACAACTATAGGACAACAATGGGACTTTAGCTAAAGTTGCTAACTGTGTCTACTTGTTTCTTTGTGCTAACAGGCAGTGTACAGTTAGTTTCTCTGGCTTTTTGTGAAAACAATCTTCTTGCTACAGCTAGAAGGAAGGCTGGTTTGAGTGATGACTCCAAATCCCATCACAAAATTGGGGTCTGCAAACCTAATTACTAACAGAGACACCAAAACCATAACCATGAATCAGTTAACGTGAACAGCATTTACAAATTTGCAGTAATTTGTTCTATTGCTTGTTTGAAACTGTTTTGATATCTACTTCTTCTCAAACTTTGCAGCAGAGGTAGAAAATGTGCAGAACAATTGTAATTTAAAATCATTATTTATGACTTTGCAGAATCATTATTTATGATTTAGCTTGGCCACAAACCCAAGCTGACAGAGGAGGGGGGCTGAATGGACTGTAATTAGAGCTGAATGATGAAATACACTAATACAGTTGCACATTGAGCAAGTGAGAAATTAAGAAAAAAAAAATGCCAAAGAGAAAGAAAGAAAGAAAAAGAGCAAGAAGGAGGCCCTTAAAGGAGAAAACACAACTTGACACAATCAAGAATTCCAAAAGCAGCCTCACATAATTCGGAAGTTACAGATTTAGACAGAATTGCTAAATGTGTATTTACCCTGGGAGCGATGTCATGCAAGGACAATGAAAACTAGTGTTAATTACAGCTCAGTGAATTGATGCTGTTGAAAAAAGTCAATGCCTGAAGCACCCCAAAGAAATCCTGCTGAAATGAAGCTTTTAAGTCAGTAAGCTGATTTATATACTTAAAGAGCAAATAACACTTCATGGGAGTTTAGATCATGAAAAATATCCCCACACAAACATCAGCTTAACTAAAGGTCAAAGAGAAAACGTGTCGGAGGGAATCAGTAACAGCATCAGTAAAAAGTGAAGCGTGCTCTGACATATTGAGCAGCTCAGTTGTGGTGCTAACACAGCGTGTGTGATGGCAGCTCCAGTTAAATGGCTTTAAGTGTGAGGGGGGAGTCAAATGTTCTCATGGGACATATTATCATCATCACTGGGTTTATAATGTTGGCTGAGAGTGTCAGTGACTCGCCTCCAGAGTCTTTAACCGTTTCCCAGCACCCACAGCTGTGAGATGAGCCGCTTTCCTCTAAATCCAGGGGACCTCATGCATGTTTCAAGTATTTACTCACATACCACATAAGTAGTCCGGTGCCTTAGCGCTACAACGTAAGAAACAGACTTCTGGTTTTAATGTTTTACCATCTTTTTGCTTTAGGTGACCTCTTGAAGCATCTATGTTTGCCATAATTGAAATGTAAACCAGTGGTATCCATCAACAAGACAACCAAAAATCAACTTAAAGTCCCACTCCGATCATTTTTTTTTTACTACTAAATGTGTTCTCAGTGGTCTTCAAATTGTGATTATGAAGTTTTTAGCCAAAATCGCATTACCTATGTCATTTTTGAGAGTTTTCTTCTGCAGAGCTCCAGTAATCATAATAAGAAGAACAATTTTATTTTTGTTGCACTTTTAAAAACAGAAGTTTACAGATTGCTTTGACAGACAGTTGCAAAGCACAGAACATCAGCACATGGAAATAAAAACAAATAAAAACAAAAGCTCAGTTAAAAACAAGGCCTCCGAATTGAAGGCCAGTAGATCATTCGCAATTTGCCTCTGAGTAGTGGGCGGAGACAGCGCTCCTCTTCATGCTAGCTTGCAGCCTAACTTGCCATTGTAGTAGAAGTGGTAGGTAACATAGGAGCTATTCAGCTCCCGGACACTAATATCTTAAGGGACATGATGATAGCTAATATCATATTAACTTCCTTACGAGCATTGCAATCCGCTAACACACGCGCTTGTTCTGCGTTCTCTCTCTATTTGTCCAAGCCTGGCCTGTAAAGCGGGGCTTCGGGGGCAGACATTGGATTTGCTACGTATGAAATCTCACTAAATCTGAGCCTGCTGTTTGGGTCTGCCAGACATTCACAGCAATTTGAATAAAGAAATACTCAGAACTGCAATTTCGCACTTATTTTTGTCATGATATGTCCTGTAGCATCAGAAAAGTGTCATATGAACTTGTAGACAACAAGAAAAACATGATTTTCATTGGAGCGGGTCTTTAAACTAAGGGTATCTCTCTGTTCCCAAGCATGAGTTATCCTTTTTTTTTAAAGTTTGAGGGTGTAAATGACAAGGACATACAATCATTTTTTTTAAATGATCCAAAACTATTTTCCAGAATAATAGTTTAGATGATCATACCAGATGTAAAATATCAACAGGGACTCTGTGTCACACATATGGGCTCTAATAAAAACCCTTAGGCTTCAATAACAAACTGTTATTGAGACTTGCAGGATTAAAGGCTGGTTTATGCTTCTGTGTCGTACCTACAGTGTCTGCTACATTGCAGGTCACCATAGCCCTGTGCCCTACAAAGAGACCTATGTATGAAGCACACCCTCTCAAAGCTGTAATCACGCGTCAAAACGACTTTAAGCACTGTGATTGGTCTGCTTCGCCACCGTCCCCTGTCCTCTCTCTGTCAGTGGCTGCAGGAGTTTCTGGTGTGCTGACGCTTAAACAGCTGCTTTGTTGTTTGAGTTGATGAGTTACACATACAATAAGCTTGGTGTCATCGGCTGGTTCTGATCTAACACAACACAGTGAGAAGAAGTTAATATAAAAAAGAAAAAGACAAAAATCTTTAATTTGCTGCACTTGTTTTTTGATGCTTGAGGCTTTATAGCAGCAATGTAATCCTGGGGCAATTCAAAAGAGCAATTCAAAACTTAAAATTGTTATAAAAAATATGATGATGATGATGACAGAACAGCAACTTTTTATTCTCTTTGCACTGCCATGCCATGTTTTCTCCTCTCTCTGTATGCGTCTCTCACATGCTGCAATCCCACAACTGCGCTTGAACAGAGTTCCCCCACCACCTTTGTACTCACGTACTGCACCTCAAAATGGAGTAATATTGGTCCCAGTGTGTGCTTACACATCACATTACATTGTTGTGGATGCATGTGAGGCACACAGCTGGAGCTCCACATACACAAAGATATATACATGCACACAGCACTGTTTGCTCCCCCACTGCACATCTCCACGCTCTTTCCGCCATTGCACATCTGTCTCCCTGCAGGTCGCTGGTAGGCAGATTTATTTATTAACAAAATACAACTTGAGGGTTTTGTACCTGGGAGTACTTCCCCAGTCTAAGGTAAGTTTAAGATCCAACAGTCTACCTACACTCTCTTTTTCTCTCTCTTTCTCTGTCACTCCCTCGCTCCTCCTGGCACCTTTGTTTGGCTGTTTACTTTTGTAGTTTGTTTTCACACAGCACAACTCACTACGAACAACTTCCACTCACCAAACAAGCAAACACCAACTCACTCATAAACAGACCTCGCCCTCTTTGTACAGTTTTTTGGGTTTTTACTGTGAACTTTTGCCCCGTTTAGGTGAACCCTGTGTGTCCCTTTTTTTTTTTTTAAACCCAAATTCTCATCCAGTGAGACATCTAAAACCTTCAGACTTCCTTTGCACAATCAGGATCTCTTTTGAAACTGTGAATCCATGACTTAAAACACAGTTTCAGTTCAATTTTCAGTGAGTGCTGTTCTCGTTATCCAGGCCAACACCCCTCTACTCTTCGAGCTGCCATTAGTGGAATAAAAAATGAGATTGAAGTTGCAGAAGCTGGATAAAAACCTTCATGCGAGGTAGGTCCTCATATCTTAACATTTGGACATGACGTTCACACACCTTCTTAAAGGGATATTCCGGCGTAAATTTAAGTCATGGTCAAACACACCGTAACACTGAGTTAGATCCCCCTTGAGGGATTAATGTTGCTGACTGCTTGCTTCTCAATACCAACTTTAGTAACGACCGCACGGTAGCAATACACAGCAGTGTATGTCTCCACATGCAAACTGCAACTAAAAAGCCACTCTATAGCCACAAATAATGCTCAGAACAGCACCTAACTTCATCAACAGTACATATAGGGTGCCAGCCACAGCACTAGCCACCAAACATCTTTTTAGCTTTGACTAATTTCTTTGGCAAAGAGACCAAACACAACTCACCCACTCTCCTCCAGCAGACGCTTGTTTGTGGGAGAGCCCTGATGAGTTGATCACCAAGTGTAGCGGAGTTTCGCAGCTCAAGGAAGAAAATTTTTGATCATTGCTTCATGGAAATGCAATCAGAGTTCTTGTATATCATGTATGTGCACTTCAGATGTGGTAGTTCTTCTGCCTTAGCGCCTCAGTCTGATTGCATTTCCATGAAGTAATAATCATAAATTTTCTGCTGCACTCAGGGATCGGAAAAAGTCAGGGCTACATTGTTCTTCTCACCAAGAAATCGTCACCCTATTAAAGAAATGGCCCAAGTTTGACGAAAATTAGTTTTTGGCCTAAATCATCTCAAGAGATCAGGGATTCAGGGAGCTAACATTTTGTCACCCTATTAAAATAAAGTTAGCTCCCTGAATACAAATACATAAAAGAAAGAAAAAGGAAAAACGCTTGTCATATCTTCCCTAAACTCAAAGTGACGCCTTTTCGTCCAGTAAATGAGTAAATCCTCCTGCTCTAAATGCTGCAATCTGGAAAAATGTCAAAACTTTGCATGAAATCATCTTGAGGATGAATGGTTCTGCACAGTTGCTGCAGCAATTAGCAGCAAGAAAGAGACGGCCAGCCTGCAAACATACTCAATACCATAAAAAGTTCAATGAATGCAGCGCTTTATTCTAGTCTATACCAGTTGTTAAAACAATCAAATAATGTTATCTGTTATTGTCCTTGTCCTTAAGGTGATTCAACTTTTCCTGGCACTGAGTAAGTGTGTAGGCTCTCCTCTTTTCAGTTGCCATAAAAAATGTATCACAGGGAAAAATACAGAGAGTAAAACTAAACCAATATTTCAAGCAGGAGTCCTGGAGGACCAGGCAGCTCCCAGACCACACCAAAAAGGACAGTAGAAGAAGCTAACTAGCTGAAAGTGAATGAGTAACAACCCTTCTCCTTCCTCCAGCTACTACAGAGCTCCCTGTGCAGAGTGCTCAGAACAACAGAAGAGGAGCTGCCATTTTATAGGGCGGCTCATACAGCAGAATATAGCAGAAGGGCAAAGGAGGAATACAGCATGCATGCTCAGCAGAACCTCCCCTGGACAATAAAGGTTGAAAAAGACCTTAGAGCAAGCAGAGCTCAAGGGGAGAAAGAGAGAAAAAAAAAAGGACAAGACAGATGAAAGGAGACCATCCCTCCCAGCAGATGGATAGGACCAAAGAAGAATGGGGAGGCAGGCTAAAGGGTGACCTGAACAAATGGTTCATGTGGATCCTAGATGCAGTGTCTCTGCTCTCGGGGTGATGTGGGGCGAACTGCTGCTGCTGCAGGGAGAGAGTGTACAATACTGAACGCTGACTCAGGTAACATAACTTTTCTCTCCTGCTGGTTTATCCATTAATCATTTTCCTTTGAGAAAGTGCAGATTAGCACAGGGTAAATCAAGGATCATGAAATATGTTAAATACGACTCAATAATGAATCTGATCAAACGGTGCCTAAAACAACCTTACATGTAATTTGTTAGGCTTTAGAACAAATTATATTAATACAATTTTTTTATGATTTAAAAGCTTGTTTTAGAAAAATCAAAGCAGTTGAAAACAATAAATAAAGCAGTTTTCGTTTAGTTTCTTTGGCACGGGAGGGGCTGCGAGCTGAGCTGATGCTGAAGCTGTTGGTTCAGTTTCAAAGCTGGTTTTTTATATCTGTGTTCTTTGTTGCAGCACCTAAGAGTATGTCTGCAGGAGTTTCTTCCTCTTAAAACAAAAAGGATAGAGTACATAAAAAAAGGGGGGAAATAGTTTGAAGAGGAGCTCCAAGCTGAAAACCAATTCAACCACACTTAAGCAGACTTTCGGGGGCTGTGAGCTGAGCTGCTAATAACGTTGGCTCAAGTTTCAAAAGATGAGCGAGATGCTGTATCTAATTAGATATCAAATTCCTGCTCTTCAAGACATTAACACAGCAACAGTGAATGCTCACTGATAGCAGCACAGCATGGCTGAAGCTTCCCACTATCCTGAGTCCCAGTAGAGGCTGCATCCTGAAAGCTCTTGTGAGGAGTTTTTGATAGGTTATCAAACAGACTGAAATCAACAATGGTGTTTCTCCAAGGAGTGAAAAAGCAAATGAGGCTATCGATTACAAGATCAACCATTTCTCTATTATAATTTTCACTGCCTGTAACTGCTGTGAGGGGGAGGTACGTTGATGGACCAACCTTTGTTACCTCCAGTGAATAATACATTTCTCTGCAGAAAGACACAAAGAGATTTTTTTATTCCCCTTCACATAGGCTAGATGAAATTAGCAACAATACAAGGGTTACTGCTTTGTTGGCAGGGACCACCAAAGTCAACACAGACATAAAAGTTCCTCACTGCAGCTTTAAAGTGGGCATTTAAAGACTTGCAGACTTACATTTACAAATGTAGCCAACATGCATACTTCTATTCATGCATTGTCTGAGTAGTACGCTGTCAAACATCAGTGTTTGGTTTTAAATGAATATAAGAGTGGGTCATACAAATGTTAGGAAAGACAAAGGTCTTGAATAAATATTCAGCTTTAGCTTCAGCTAATCTCTTACAAAGATGTTAGGCATTAAAAAACATTATATCAAAATCATCAGTCTTGTTTTTTTTTTGCTTTTCTACATCACAAAAAGGCTTCAATGTGAGTATTAGTCTTTTTTATAAACTTAAATAAAATTAAATTAAAAAAATAATAATTAAAAAAAAACTCCTCACAGGAGCTTTAAGTTGTTATCAGTGACAATTTCTGTTTGAACTAGTTAGCTCCTCTGTGCCAGTGCTTCTTCAGGGTTATTCCACATCAAGATCAGATCAGATCAAGTCAAAACCAAATCAAGCTATCAGTGGTGTAACTCATCCTTTGTTAGTTCTAAAATAAAGTTGTCATCTAACTGCCTGATAAAATCTAAAAACTGCAGGGGTATAAACTAGTGCGCAGTTAGTTTTCAATGTAAGGTTAGTCAATATTTAGTGACATGTCAGATTTTATATTTTCTTTCTCAGGATCATTTTCACTCCCTTTATGTCGAGAATATTCACTGCTACTCCCCTGTTGACTGAGCTGTCCTGATAACTGATGTGCCACTGGCATAGCTCGCAGCATGCCGTAAACTCCTCTTCCTTGTTGTTCCCCTCCTTTTGGAAGCCAAAAGCAGCATGTCGGCTGGGGACGAGAGCAGCCAGCTTCAAATGTGATTCCTCCACTCCAGTTATTATCATTACTGCTATCATATCACATCACAGCACAGCGGCCACTTCATTACCGTGTCTGTGCAGCAGAACAATGTGACCAGGCCTCTGACAACGCAATTCATTACAGAGAAGCAACGATATTACCATGCAGGGCGGCTTAGTTTAGCCTTCTTTGGATTAGCACTGGCATGTTACATTTTAAACATGCCTCCATTGTCCTCAGCAGCTGAACGGGCCTCTGATCCCCTGTTTGTGTTGTAGTTACATCTTTAATCCAGGATCCTCTCTCCCCATGCCAAAATCAGATTACCAGAGTCAATTAAACTTGATCCATAATCTCAGCGCGCAGGCACAGTGGGTGCAAGGTTATCAGGCCTGCAAAATAAAATGGGACAAATACACCGATGGTCGGAGAGGACTTACAGGCTCAGTGTTTCATTAAAGCCTGGCTCTGATGCTGATCTGTACAACCTGTAGGTTTTACATGCAAGTACTTCCCATAAAAACTTGGAGGAGGATTCTGATATTCACGCTATCTTATTAAACATATTCAAGAGTCCACACATGTACAATAAATTGGGATTTGCTCCTCAGGGAACTGGGAAACTGTGAAAACAAAAATAAAGTGTGGACCTAAAATGAAATCTTTCCTTTTACTTGTATCAAAGACAGTCCAGAGGAAGATTGTGGTGCATCTCTGCAAAAAGTGTATCCCTGGTCTTTTATCTCTTTTCACATTTTGGACATTTTATGGGCATTTTGGAGTTTTGCAATGGTTTTCAGACAACAGCCTGCAGGTCAGGACTGATAAACAGCGACGAGGTAACAGTGAGGTCTCTCTCCTCTATTCTTTGTCTGTCTGAAACAGACATAAACACAATGCATGAATCTTTAACAGACCCCAAAAGGGCTTTAAAAATACCAGTGCTGCCCAGTGAATGAGGAGAAAAAATGATGGCGGTGGGTAACAAAGGAAGTCTTGCACCTTTCTGCACAGCAGAGTGCAAATGTGACCGTGTTTCCAAAGATTTAAAGAGATGGTATCATGCTTTTTCATATTTCCAACAAAAACTGCAAAGTTACAATGTTTTCTGTCCATACTAGACGTGTTAAAATTTTCAAATCCTGAGGTAAATATATGTAGAAATACTCCTGGAAAATAGATGTATACTGCTAAAAACAGTTTGTTGGGAGATCTCACAATATCTCAACGAGACTCACTAACTAATGATGTCATCACAGTAGGCTCTTCTTGCCAGTTCATCTGTGCGTCCAGCAAAAAGCCTGCCTCCAACAGCGTGTGAGGTGACACCTACCACGAAGCAAGGTAACCGTCTCTACTCTATCGACCAAAGTTGAGGGGGCGGGGCCAAAACATCAAGCTCTGTCCTCAGGCAGCCTCTTAAGAGCCTCCAGAAAGGTGGCCAATCAGAAAAAAGTAGGCTTGTGGCTTGTAGAGACAGTAGCTAAAACAAAGCAGAGGCTGAAATAATATTATAATCATTCACCAGTGAGAAACATGAGGGTTTTTTTTTTTCATGTCAAGCGATCAAAGAGGTGTCAGAGACAAGGAATGCAGTCTTTAAAAAATGCATGATACCCCCCTTCAACTGTGAAACATCTATGGAGCAATCAAAATTTTTGAGGGTAACGTGATGCAAAGTACTCTTTTGGGATACTGGATTACTGTAGTGCTTCAACAAGAACATATTTGAAAAAGAAAATTATATTAAACTGTATTTTTCTTTCAATGACAAAAGGAGAACCTCCCTGATGTATCTGTACTGTGTTTGTTTCCCCCAGACTTCAAAGCAGGTAGCTGCTGAGGATTAACCAGCTGTTGTGTCACTGCGCATGGGTTACTAGCTTGTTTGATGAGTGCTTGAGTGAGATGGCAGAGCAGATATTGTTTACTTCACTGAGACATTTCCATATTTTGAGTTTTGGGGTGAAAAGGGTACGAAAAACATTGCTTGTCCTGGTGGACAAGAGATTATCTGATATCTAAAATTTGAGGAAGCACCTGCAAGCTAATCTTAGCAGGTAGTTAGGCTCATTTAGGAGGTATAACAGGTTCTATAGCTCAGAACAGTTGTGGCTAACTTTCAGTCCAACTCAGATTTTCACTAAGAAAGAAATAAAAGAGCTGATAATGTGGTGGTGGGGGAGATGTTTGAGTATTTGTCAGCTAAAAATAGAAAAAAAATATATAAATTCTTGGGATGAAGAGACTCAAACAAACACATAATAGCATTATTCCTGCTTCTTTTAAAAAAAACTACACATCTTTGAAACTGTACGAGTTTTCACTTCATTGAAATCTGTCCTGATTTGCTCAAAACACTCCTTCAAATGTTTACAAGAGCTGGCCTACTTCAGCACCACTAACCACTTTTGAGTTGTTGGCAGCAATTTACGCAGAACACATGCAAAGTGTTGTAAATCTGACAAAGGCTGCCGTCAAACCAGAGCTCAACAACTCTCAGCAGCTCTTAATACCTCTTGGAGCCTCCTGAAAATTGAACTTTTGGATCCAAACTTAACCTAAAAAGGACATGAGTCACAGCCACTCATATATACAAACTAATCAATGGATGTAACTAAAAATGGTCTTAAAATGGTCGATCTCTGAGAGGATCTTCTCCATCTTACTAGAAGACATTCAAAGTAACAGGCTGAGCATGTTTGTGGAAAAAACAAGCTGTATTTTGTTAAGCATATATTAACCTTTATCCCATTTTGTAGCTACCACAGCACATACGTATTTTGTTATTGATGGTTCCCAAAAAAGATGATCAAATCTCCCCTTAAATTCTCTTGACTTTCAATTGGTGCTCTTAAAACTGCAGAGTCTGTAAGCCAATTTTCCTTGTGTATCCTTGCAAATGCGCTCCTTCCCCTGTTGTAATCAAATTGGTGCACGCAAGAATGCACAAACATTGTGCATTAGGGAGAGAAGAGAAAGGGAGAGAAAAACAAAATTAAAATCCTCTGGTGAACAGCCCGCAGGCCTCCAGCTCTCACCCAGCTTTGTATTTTATCATCCTTGAGCGGCCCTGTGAACGCTGGAACAGAACTGGAGCAAGTGGGCAAATCAAACTCTCTCCAGCCGGCCCCTGATAACAGGTAGACGGACATGATACAATAACCTCTGGACTTGACAACAGTTGGTAAACGGTCATGCGCCATTAATGCAGGCCATCAGCGTTTCAGAGGTACCTTGTGGCTGTCACTCAGCTCGTAGCTTTGAGGTACGGTCACGCTCGTAATCAGCACTTTGCCTTGTGAATGTTCAACAGCAAGCAAACAAGCAAAGAAAGCTGGCCGTGAACAGGTAATCAAATCACATGAAATCAAATCGGCGTCTATCAAATACACAGATATTGAGCGCTGATGAGGAATCTCACTCTCAATCTCACTCAGCACTAAATACAAAAGCCTTCGTGATCAGTATTATCATCTGAGACCGTATCAACCTCCTCGAAAACATCAAGGGGACACTGTTTCATTAGCATTAATTTCTCCAGAGCCTCAGATTAGAATTGTTGTATATAGCTGTAGGCTTTTCAAATCTTCTACAGAAGTTAATGTAATCGCTAATCAGTGCAGATATGTAAAGTGTGACTATCAAATAAAAGAGCTTTGTGCATGGCTCAACCTTGCAAACAGCTCACAATTCAATGCACTCCCCCACCCCCTTCTGTGTAACTAGAACAAAGAGACGTGAATACTCAAGCCTGCTACTAACAGAAAGGATCAATACTGACAAATGCGCGAGCATTGAGAAGATTGCTTTTAATAAAAAGAATAAGACACTCAAATGAATCTCATCCCTTGCTTTCTCTGGCTTTTATTTATCAAGGGAGGGATAACCATGCATGATGACTCCTCTAACACTCAACATACTAGCACTTAGGTTCATGTGCTGGGCCCACACTAATTTCATTCTGAAGCTAATAGCATTTTCAGGTTTCATCACTCTGAGTTCATATATTTGGTTTGGTTTAACATGGTTTTAGACGACCTTTTATTATGCAGAGCAGTCTCACTTTATCATGAAAGAAAAGTTCTGTCATTCCTAAATACTTTTTTTTGTTTGCAGTCACAATCTTGATGTTGCAACAATACTTTTTAGACATAGTTAAGCAGGAAAAATGAGTATATGGCTGTATGGTTATATGGTAACCATACAGCCATATACCCCAATAAATACATAAATAAATTTAAAAAGAAATGGGACAAATATCATTGAATGGAGAAAATCATACAAAGGCATGGTCCAAATTTGCAGGCAACTTTTCCTCTCAGTAAAAGCTGGTTAAGGGTGGTCCTGTGGTCTGTCAAATCAAAATTTGGAATTCATTTTGGAAACCACGAATGCCACATCGTGTGTAAAATGACTGTATTTTTTCAAAATCAATAAAAGGGACAACTTTTGAAAAGCTGTCACTGCAGTATTTCTAATTAAAGTCTCAATTGTTTGGGAACCAATCAAATCAATCAATAAATATTTTACTCAGTTTGCTTACTTCTGTGATCTTTGATCAATTCTTTTTTGATAGGGGTGAAAAAAAAAGGCTGAAAACAACACAATAAAGTGATTTTTCAGCAATGACTACGCTGGGTATGCAATGACACAACTTCCTTTTCTATTTGTCTTAGAAAAACATAACTGTGATATAGCAGTCTGGGCCATGATGTGAGTCAGATGGTCCAAATGAAGTAGCTTTCAACTTTTCCAAATAAAGAAGATTGCCTATCTGCGGGTATTTAGGCTGTTTAGCTCTAATGGTGGCAGAACAACCTCTGGATGCTGATTCATTGACCTAATGGGTTTGTTCATAGCTCACTGGCACGAGCAATGGAGTGAGCCAATGGTTGTGGGCTTAAAGCCAACTCTTCCTGCATGTTTTTACCTTGGTAGTAGTATCATCTCAGACTTAATAAATTGTGTAAAAGATGCAACCTGAAAATGGCTTGATAAATGTTTGATGAATTGTGTGGCAGAAGCTGGTTTCCAGTGGAATCTGAACCACATGCTGACATGTGATCAAAGTCTCCAAAAGGAAAAAAAAAACAACAACCTTTTCACCAGTTGTCAATGTCTTTCCAATGGTCCTTGAACAGGGAGAGGCATTCTGGGCTCTAATCCACTGTGACCAGGTCGGAGTTATCTGGGATGGTCCTGGTTTAGACAGGATTTTGAGGTTCTATGCTGGGTGTCCCATTACTTGTCCCATTTTTCCAGTCAGAAAAAAAGCCCGCAAGTCACTGCAGCTCTTTCAGCAGCAGTAGTCAGTTAGTGCTAAAGGAAGGGTAACTGGTAATTACTGCCTGTCTCATTTCTCAACAAGTCCAGGAGTTAAGTATCTGGTGTCATGTAAAAGTGTAAACCTCTTTCAGTTGCAGGTGCCCTCAGTTATTAAGTACAGTGGGTGTGTGACACTGGGGTTAATGATAGATGTAACAGGTTAAGCTAAGGGGAAGCAGAAGCGTGAGTGGAAGGCGGGGAAATAGCTACACTCTTGGCACCCATGAATACAAATTATTCCCAATTATTCCCAATATTTCTTTCTAGTTTCCAAATGATTAAATTCGAACAAAAACTTAAAAAACTCAGGCAAGAATTCGGTGCCTGATTTCCTGACATGACACAATATTTGACACCATTTGACCTACCATTAGTTGTTGTTCACATCAAGAGTCCTAATAGACTCATTAGAGGGCTCTTAGCATCAGCATGGTATTCAACCATTAATAATAATCAGGTATGTCAGTTAAAGCTATATTTACACATCAATTAGCATTTGACCTTGATTCAAGAGTCACAAAAGCTTAAAAATGACTTGAAAGGAAATGAGCACACCGAAGTCAGGAGAATTATGTGATTAGGCAGACATCAAGCAATCATCCTGAAAAGATCGAGTCATGACATGTCGCGTGAGGTTGTCTGTCAACAGATTTATAGAGGTTGGTTGTCCTTACAGTCTGTGACAGCATGTGGCCCCAAACCTGGGTTTACCGTCCTCTAGGCCTGCTTCCTGATCCCTATTGCCTCCCTTCTTTAATGAAAGCAACACAGACGGTAGTAAAAAACACATTAAGGAAAATCCACTGAATCTAGCTATAAAAATGATTAACGTTGTGCAGTCAGACCAAATGAACCTCTTTGGACATGAGCGGTTATTTGTTTCGCCCAGACCTGTTTACTCACCAGTGTACTGAACTTTTGAATGTGGAGATACATTGAAATGAAACCCATTATAAGTTAACCTAACGGGGCATCTAGAGTCTAAATTCTAACTGAACAATTAAATGTCTTGAATAAACATCTGTGTCAACTTACATACAACGTGACTACACCTTTTGATGCTATGGTGTGAGGGCCCTATATTTATTTTTGAGTTACCATTTTATATCAGCGTGAGGAAGGTTCTGGAAAAAGACATCTCCAGAGTCTTTTTCATCAGGTAAGGTAATTAAAAACTTAACAAGGATTCCATTAACCTCTGAATTCAATGATTTAATGTATTTTTCCAGCTGACATTGCAGCAGAGCTCTCATTTCATTACAAGATTCATGTCCAGATGTTTCTTCCCAAAGATTAAATTCAAGCCTCAAACCGCCTCTCTGAACTCAAAAGGGATTTCTCCATCTTATCAATCCAAGAACGCAGGATCAATATAAATACAATTAAAATGAGATGGCTTTAAAACATTAATTTAAAAAGATGAGAATCAGACAAACTCCCCATCAAGTGTGAATTCATGAAACGGCCTCATTGTGTGCCTCATGGGTTTCTACGTCCATGTCTCAGTACAGGAAGAGAAAGAGAGAGCGATGGTTGGTAGGTGTTGTCTGAGCGGGGTGACTCATCTCTTCCAATCACTACACACCACAGCCTGCAGAATGGATGAGGCTTTGTGTGAGCTACACACACACACACACACACACACACACACACACACACACACACACGCACACATACATCCATGGTCACAGGCAGGGACATGGAGGCCAACACAAGGACAAATCCTCCCCACACACACGCACTCATCCTGGCGACACCTCGTTCCTCGTGTACACACACACACACACACACACACACACACACACACACACACACACACACTGCTGCTCACACTCTGTTCCCAGCCCCTAGCAGAGTGGGAGCATACATTAAACCAGTCCACACCTCGCTCTCTTGCAGGTCGACACCTTGAACCAAAAATACGCCTGTCCCTGCCTCCAACAAAGAGCGAAAACAAAGCAGTGCTACATATGTTCAGCTCTCTAAACACATAAAGACAATATGCTGCAAAGCTCTGCAAGCAGCACAAAGCAAACAGTCTCTTAAGCAGAAAGCACCGCTCTCAGCGGGTAAAAAAGCCCATATTTGTCCATGCAGTGCTTCTACACTGCCCTCTCTCACACACACACACTCACATCGATGGTGTGATGTCCACCATTTTCAGATTCAGGTGTTCAATTTTTCTGTGTCCTGCACCTCCAACACTCCTCTCAATGCTTGCTGAATACATAAAACCTGCTGCAGAATGCTGGGCATTTGATGGCTCTATTTGTACCGCTATAGACAGAACACTTTTTCTGCTGCATTTTGGAATGACGTTTGTTTTTGCAGGTGATTTAAGGTAAGGGAAGAGAAGGGAAGGTAAGGTAGGGTCACTTGCTCTATAAGGGAGCAAGTGGCTTGACCTTGGAGCACTACTTCTCCCAGTCCCCTTATAAAACCTGGAGGCACATTCACACATCCCTAGCCCCTCCCCTCCACACCAAAACCCTGCCACAGAAAAAAATGAACTTGAAACTGACAACCTGTAACGCTGAAAAAGACCGATATTGTTAAAAAAAAACACATACTGGAAAAAAGGTGGACATGAAGAAGAAATCTGAAGACTGACATCAAAAACTAGATACTAATATATTTTTTAAAAATCCAAATTAAATATTATATCTTTTGTGCCTGTGGTCCATTTTCCGATGCCAAATTCTGTTTTCAATGACAATTTTTAATGTGAGTGATCTGGCTCCATACTCCCTGAATGAACAGAGAAAATACTCTAAAATAATGTGAAAAGGGTCACATGAGGACTTGAGTCCCAGCAGACAACACATCTAACAGACTTCAGTGACAATAGATGGAAAAGTTCCAATATTGTCCAAAATTATGTTCAAGTTATGAGAGTCGCGCAAGCCGCTGACCTTTCTTTGCTGTGCTGCTTCATTAGTGCGTCTGATTAGCAGAAAACAATAATATAATGAGGCAAGTCATCCAGTTTTTGTCTGTGGTCTTTAGTATGTGAAGCTTGTTATTTATTAAAAGGTCCCCTATAATGGCATTTTTCATCAAGTTTTAATCGGTCCCAGAGGTCCCACAGTAGTAAATTTGAAGTTTGTTGTCTAAAAAATCAGTTTATTTGTTGATATCAGCCAGCCTGTACCCCCCTCTTTTTGAGCTCCATTGAGAAAAGGCTGATTCTGCGCCTGTACCTTTAAATGATAATGAGCTGTGTGTAACCACACCCCTGTCTGGGAGGGGCTACGGCTTTTGCTCCAATACCATGCGCTAATGTTTACAGCCTGTGCAGTGTGATGGCTCCTAGAAGCTCTGTGGTTCAGCCCTACCAATTTGACCCAGAGTCTGACCCAGAAGGAGAGGCTCCTGAACAAAGTCAAACTCTGCGGCTGCAATGGGACATTTCTGAATGGTTGGTTACAAAAGTTATGTGTCTTTATATTTGTCTTTTTACTTTGTTAGTGTGTTATATTACATTGCTAGGTGGGTTAGCTTATCTGATGGCTATGTCTCCGCTATCTCGTCGTTACTTGTACCAAAATACCAAATATTTTGAAAAATGGAATGTTACAGTTATCTCTCGTGATAGGACAATGATAGGATAGGACAGTCGAAAAGCTCCATCCGTCCCCGTTTCCGTCTTCTACAAGGGAGCTTATGCAGTTATGTTGTCATAACCGCAAGGCTTTTCCACTCACCTGTTTGCACTCAAGTTTTCAGAAAGGAGAGGAAAGCAAGAGAGGGAGAGAAAAAAAAAATCATATCGGGGGTGGGGGGTTGTCAGCTTCGAGGGGATGCATATTATTGGTAGAAAACCACCTAAAAGTGGATTTTTCATAATAGGGGACCTTGAAGGAGAGATTCACTTATCTTTAATGCAGCCAGAGTAAAACTGTTTATCAGAAAATGATCATTCAGTGATGGAGAATCCACGTTACTGAGGTACTTGTGCAATATGACTATTTTCATGATGCACAAGGTCCATCATTCTGTTTTGACTAGCTTAAAAAAAAACAGCATCAGAGTCTGGTGAACTTTTGTAGTGGTATTTGTAATTGTTTTTGATTGATGCAATAACAACCACACATTTGCATAAAAACACACATTTACCCACTTCCATGGTACTAAGTTGGGGTTCAACAACAACTTCATTGCCAATCTTTAAATAGTCGTTGACTAGTTGGCTGGTCAATGTGTGGGGAAGATGCAGAAAAAAAATAGTGCTACAGTGCACAATGGAAATGTTATCATGTGATGCAAACACTACTCAAAATCAGTCTACAGAAAAATAAATAATAGTGAGCAATCACTAGCAACTGCCAAACCCAGGCCTTCTCACTAGCTCCCTGAATCACACTTCACTGCTGCTGTTCTCGCTGGCTGTAGCGTTGTTTGATCAAGAGCATCAGCGCTGCTGCTGGACTGCTGCTGCCATGTTCTGTGACTGTGGTGACATTAGGCCCCCTGAGAAACAGCTGCTGAGAGAGAGCGGAGGGACCAGGGAAGCTACAGAGTGAACGCAGTCAGGCGTGCAGAAACGAATGCATGGAGAATGTGATGTGTAATATAGTATGTAATAGAAAGCAGCTTGTTGCAAGGCATGCATTGAATAGCAGTGATAGGGGGATAAGGAGATGAAGAGTGATTACAAAGACAAGCACCAGACGGAGAGGGAGATGGAACAGGTTTCTCCATCCCTTCGTCCCCAACCACAATGCAATTTTCCCTCATTTTTGATTACAGATTGCTTGCAGAGATCCTGGCCTAGCTCAATTTCACCATCAGACAGTTGCGCTATCTGTGTCATTTAGATTTAAATTGACGCTCCATCTCCTCCACAGGCAATTTACATGCTTGCATCTCATTAGGGTCATTTGTAAGGCAAAGGAAGGACGTCAGGAGGAGAGAGAGGAGGGGGTCTTCAGCGCCCAGATTAGTTTTCACCTCTGATTCCAGAGCACATCGCTCAACCGAGTGGAATGGGATTTCTGGAGCGAGATTTTTAAGCAAGCTTTGAATATGAAACACAGCTACACAATTCTCCACCTATAGATGTACATTTCAGCCTGACATTAATATTTTGGGCAATATCCTTACTACTCTGACGCACTTACAGATACAGTTCTAATACTAAAATGCATACACAGAGAATACATGACAATCATCTCTACAGCTTACCGAAAGTAAATGTTTGGCTTTAAAAGAAACTTGATACTATCATAAAAAGAGGAATTTTTTTTAGCTCTCCTCCAGCCCCTGCAAGTGTGAGTTTTATCCGTCAGACAGGACTTCATAAGAGTTTTCTGTTACCGCCGACTAATTGCTGGATGGCAAGACATTTAAACACTTTCAAGCAGTCACTTTTTCTTTGTTGGAGGAATTTCACAGACGTTAAAATATACAGCTGTTGCTCAGATGAAAGACTTTTATCATCACAACACTAGACCTGCAGATATGTGGGCAACAGTCATTAGCAGCCAGTCTCAAAGCCCGAAGCTTTGCCAAAGAGTGTCAGAAAGACACAAATTTTTTATTGATCAACTCCCTTAATCATTTTTTCAGGAGCCAAACCATGCACCACCCTTATCATTTCAAACCCCGTTTTTTTAAGCATTGCGTCAATTATTGTATACCTGCAGAAGCTTCTTTTATTCCTTCTATCTCATTATAGCCTCCAAAAGCACTTAAAGATGCCAGAGACCGGAGCTCAAGACTCAGATTTAAGTTGCTCCTGAGTTGAGCACAAATGGCTTAATTTAGAATCATGCATTGGCGAATTAAACTCCAACTCAGTTAATTTCAACACAAACAAAAAGTTCCCATTGACTTGTTTGTGGGGGGAGCCCTGACGAGTCGATCACTGAGTGCAGCAGATCATTTCTTTGAAGTAATAATCATCATAACAATCATTTTTCACTGCAGATGCGGTAGTTCTTCTGCCTTAGCGTCTTGGTCTGACTGCGTTTCCATGAAGTGATAATCATAAATGTTCTTCCTTGAGCTGCGGAACTCTACTGCACTCGATGATCGACTCGTCAGGGCTTCCCTACAAACAAGCGGCTGCTGGAGGAGAGTGGGGGAGTTGTGTTTAGTCTCTTTGCCAAAGAAATCAGGCAAAGCTAAAAAAAAATGTGTGATAGCTAGTGCTATGGCTGGGACCCTATATGTACTGTTGCTGAAGTTAGGTGCTGTTCCGAGCATTATTTGTGGCTATAGAGTGGCGTTTTGGTTGGGGTGTGCACGTGGATCCATAGACCGCCGTGTATTGCTATTGTGCAGTCGTTACTAAAGTTAGTATAACTAGAGAACAAAGCAGTCGGCATTGTTTATCTCTCTATGGAGTGTCTAATTCTGTGTTATGGTGTGTTTGACCCTAACTTAATTTTACGCCGGAATATCCCTTTAAGCAAGAGCATATTGCTTTTGTAGATGTAATCCATTGATCTTTTTGGATATACCTTCATGAATTAAATTTTTTTTCTGGACTTTCTCTGTTGCAGCAGGAGGAAGAAACAGGCCAGCCCACCGTCAGCAGGTAGGCTGTAATAGATAATGTTAATGGCAGCTGCAATTCCTGGTCTTAATGAATGAAGCAGATGTAGAAGAGCTAAAATCAGCAGGTACCCGAGTGCCTGTTTCAGGCAGGCTGAAAAAGCACCACAAAATATATACACACTAAGCCAAAAAAGTCGTTTTTAGTTCAAAATGAGTGTAATTAGTGTAAAATCAGATTTGTATCATTACCTGATTAATTCCAGTTAATGTGCTCATGAAAATGCACACAGTTTTGTGGATGCCTTGGCTCCAGAATGTCATATGTCACAACATGTGGGTATCCGTCTGTCAGTATTTTGACTTCACTTCCTTTAAAAGAGATAGCGATGAAGCCAGGCTTTCCATATGTACAGTCTGTAGTGCTGCAAACAAAAAATTAAACACTGGAGGTTTTGTTTAAAGACTCAGCCAAGTTAAAGGCCTTCTGTTCCTTCTACACAGCTTTGCACAAAAGTTGCAGAGATTCGACTGACAAAATACGAACTGAGTCATTGTCTTCACTGCTGATTACTTGATTGATCATCTTTGAGAAGCGGCCCTATTATAATCCAGTTGTTGCATAATGTGCGTTTTTGTTACAATTTTCTGTTCATTTCCAAAATCCATTTTCCTCCCAGAGCAGCTGTTCCACACCCAGCTGTCCACAGAAAGGAGTCTGTCTTTGAATAGACTCTCCTGAGGTTTCTTTATGTGCTGAGGTTGTTTGAGGAGTTACTCCTTCTTGCCGTACTGGGCCATCTGATACAATGCTTGTGGTACTGGGCTGTGAAAACAGCTTTACCTTGACTTGAGCAGTATTTCCCACATCATTATTGTTTATTTCCCTGTTAAAACCTCTCGCCGGCAATGTCGTTTACAAACACACAGACCAGAAGAGCACTTAAAGGCCTGGTGAGCAAAGATCCAAATAGCCTCAATTCCTTGTTTAATTCTTATCTCAAAACTGAGGCTGGCCTTTGTCTGTTTTTCTTGTTGTTCAGTACTGCGGACAGTGACTTTAATACTCCTAATTTCTCATCTATGTTGGGTAAAAGGTCAATCATATATGCCTGGTTTGTTATTGAGATAAAGAAGTGAAAGTGTCGGACATCCTGAGGATCCTGGTGGTCTTCTCATCCATCCACCTGACACGAAGCTCTGATACTAAGTCAAAAAGGCACAACCGAGAGTTTTCTCTCAGAGGACGCTATAACAGTCAACCTCGGCAGAATTACCAATAAGAGAGTCCTAACTAACTGTATCTTTGTACAGAACACCAGCAACACATGAAAAGACCAGTACCCAGTGGTGAAGGCGGCCCAGTCCACTGTAAACATAGGTGAAGCTAGACACCGTCTATGCGGTCTGGCTTAAGTAGACAACCGCCATCATCTGCATGGGCATCATTCACCATGGACACTCACTCTCTGAAGGTCTGTTGTTGTATAGCGCTTATGCTACGTTCCAGTTACCTCGAAAGTCAGATGTCAGAGTTGGGAATGACGCTACACCCGAGTTGACAGTGTTCTAGTAAACAAGTTGGAAAACCAAGATGGATGCCTACTGTTAGCCATTGTTAGCTGTTGTTAACAACTATCAGCTGTTGTTAGCCATTGTCAGTTGTTGTTAGTGGTTGATAGCTATACCAGTTGTAAACATGCATAACACAGTATTTTACTCTTATAAACACCATAGCACCATGTTCAGAGTTGGACGTTGGGCAGCACGACATATACCACTCATTTAATTTTACAAAAACGAAACAGAAGTGCTAATAAATAATACATTACGAGAGCTTTCTCTGTTACTGTTTGCTGTTGATGCACTGCGCTGCCATCTTGGATTATGACGTTGATGTCAAGTTGGGGTCGGTTAAGATCGTCCGACTTTCCGAGTCGAAAACCTAGCTTCGGGGGGGGGGGCATTCAAGATGTATTTCCAACTCGGAGCTCAGAAATCCCAACTTCCTAGTACAACTGGAACACAGCATTATTGCCCAAATCTGTAGCCTCCATCACACTCCTCCAATCAGGATTAAGTTTCCAAAACTTTTTGCTCCCTCTTTTTAAAAGATTTACTTTCATCTGTTCAAGTTGGATGTACGGTTTTAACCATACAAATCGATTCTTAATCCCTAACTTTGCTTGTACTGCACACTAACAAAAAAAACGCAGAACTACACCAAGAGTAATAAAATTGGCATCCCAAAGAAGCAGAGAAGAGGATAAGAGTAAGGATGTTATAGACAGGCAATCCTTTT
Organism: Xyrichtys novacula; assembly: GCA_962446985.1. Classification (NCBI taxonomy): domain Eukaryota; kingdom Metazoa; phylum Chordata; class Actinopteri; order Labriformes; family Labridae; genus Xyrichtys; species Xyrichtys novacula. The sequence continues at coordinate 14,002,954 of OY660874.1, read as the reverse complement.
ACACAGATTTGACTGACTGAGATACACTGCTACATGCAACACACCAAAAGAAATGCAGCAGAGCAAGACAGAGGTTACAGGCACTGCATCCTAATGCTTGTAGGCACCGTCAGTAGGGCTCAACTAGCCTGAGATCTCAACAAGTTCAAGAGCGCTGAGGAATTACTGCTTCATTTGATTCCATTTTAGATCAACCCCCATGGACTAGTACACTCAGGCACACAGTACTGCCTCTTCTGAACCCCTTGGCATACCAGGACTTTTCCAGCATGCATGGATTTCTTAGCGGCTACGAGTACCCTTTCGTGTCCTCTGCATAATACAGCTCCTCTTAGCAATTCTAAATAGCACCTAGAATACTTAAACCATGGTGCACTTTGTGATGCTTGAGATTCTGCAGACTTCTCTGCACCACAATTTGATGGAAAATTGGACAGGGGCATAGTGATGCAGATATGCAAAGAGTCTTTGTTTTCCCAACACACTTATTATTTTTTTTCAATAAACGGATGTTGTAAAAAGCAGCAATACTGACACTAACAGCTGACTAAGTAAGTAGTGGCGCTTATTTTTCCCACTTAAGTCGCTGATCAACCCAGATTGTGTTTGCAAGGCAAATGTATCAAAAATTCCCTGTGAGAGCATGATTCCCATTATACTAACTGCATTTTCTCAGAGTGCTCAAATTCATTTTTTTACTCCCCCTGTCTGTGACGTCTACTGTCCTAGATATCTTCAGGTGGTCTTGTTCATGGTTGATTTATTTGCTAGAGTAACGCAAATCGAACACACCCTTGACAGTCTATTCTGGGTGAAAGAGGAATTACTTTCCTGCATAACAGCAAGGAAGCATTTATATTAAGATCACATACAAAACTGCAGAAGCTAAAACTCCAATCTGAAGGGCTCTTCATGGACCTTGCCAAGGGATAGAACCATCGGCGTGTCTTGTTATCGCTCCCCCTTCAAACGACACCAGCCGCATTTTATGCTGTCCTTATCTTCTTCTTCTTCTTCTTCGTAGGAGTGCACAGAGAGCCACGTTGCATCAATAGCTGCTTCCTAATTACAAGACCAGCAACCAGCAGCAGCAGCTCCACACCCTTACAGTAGATTAAATTAATATTTAACTGCAGGGCATGGCTCTGCATGCAGAGAAGAAGAATGCACCCCGGCACAGCCGTGAGGTTACACATCAGAGGTCATCTGGTCATGAATGCTTGCACGGAGGCTTAATGTGTATAATAAACTATTTGCAAGAGTTTCTTTCTTAAAAACATGACTGTTGCCTTTAACTATTTGTCTTTTCTGCTTCAACTTTTTCTAATCAGGGCCTGGCAGCAGCAGCAGCGGCAGGGGAATGGAGGGGCAGAGGCAGACAGTCTGGGAGCTGTCATCTTGGCTGACAACAGAGGTGGACATGCAGACAGACGGCCAGCCAGACAGCTCGCCAGCCAGCCTGCCACAGGGTGGGATCACTTTTTACACTCCCCTGGTGGAGGAAAAAAGATAAGCTGCTAATGTGTTTGTCTGGACTATAAATGAGGCGTTGTCCGGTTCTGGTAAATGCAGAGCATGAAATATGGCAACCCATCTGAAGGCAGAGACCGAAATTTAGACAGAGGCAATGAGAAAGAAGAGCTGTTTACACAGCATGCCCTCATTTCTACCAGGCTGTCTCTGGGGTTCAGGGAGGGTCGCACTGTCAACAAGGGAACAGCTGGTGAGAGGGGGCAGATGGCGGTGGTGGGGGGCAAACATTTGAACATGGACACTTTCAGATCAGATGCCACATTATGAAGCGAACACTTTTTTTTTCTTCGTGGCTTGTTTGGTGCAGATCGCGAGTCCCGACAGTGTTCTCGCACATGAATCATGTATGTCAGATGGCCTCTGTCACATGCAAAAGGACAAGCAGGATGTGTTTTATTTTAATCATTTATGACTAATGATCAACTGTGCAGACTGAGTAGGAGTTAAAAAAAAAAAATCATGTGTATCCCTATCTGAGTGTTCACATCCAGCTGATTGTTTGAGAAAATGTGTGCCAAAAACATTAACTCGGAAATGAAATCAAACTGTGACTACATCATTATCTTTCATAAAGACTGCTTGTCAGCGAAGACAGCTTTACATCTGAAGAAAGTGCCATAAAAAACTGCAATGGCTGCCAATTCATCACTGACTGTATATAAGCAACATCAAAACTGTGAGGCCAACGAACAGCCTATTAACTTTCCTTACACACGCAGCCACATTAAGTGCAACAATCCCTTCTGCTGCGAGCAGCGCTATTATAATCTTTCATGCACTTAGCTGAGGAGCATACGTAATTTGAATAACAATAGGTTAAAGCAATGCAATTTGTACCCAGGCTAAAAAAGGAATACACACTGCATTAAAAATAGAGTGACCGGCACGGAGGGAGGACAGCCAGCTGTGAGTGTTGGCCGACTCCAGTGATGCCACGCTGAGTAAAACTGTTGATGTTCGAAATAAACGGAGGTCCGTGAGCTTTGAACTCATTAGTTCTGGGAGAAAACAATCTGCATCCCATGTAAGGTTAATGGCCAACAGCAATCTGCTCTTGGGGGATAAAGGGGACTGCTGTATGAGCCAGACCCCTTTCGCCTTTCACACGGAAGCGAGTTAGCAAACACTAAAAGGTTAAATCACAACAGCAGCAGCGGGAGGTCTGCAGTAACACACACAAACACATGAAGCGAAGTCATTCATGTGTGCTAAAGTAATCATGCCTGACATCAACTTTAAGTTAATGCCTACAAATGGAACATGAGTGCATTTATTAAATATTAACCTAAGCTGAACCACAACTCATGCTGGGTGAGTTCACGCAGCACAGCACTAAGCTGAGCCACAGAGTAGAGGGTGAAGTCAGCTGCCGGAGAGCAGGCTGCACGGCAGCCTACACACGGATGGAGGCAGATTAGTGCTTGTCTGTCAGCTGTCACGTTTAGAGCCGGTGCAAGTGAGGTAAAGGGTAAGAGGTAGCTGATGCTCAGTGGGCTGCAAATAATTAACGTTTACAGTATGAATAAGCTTAAACTGCATAAGCATGACGCAGCTTAACACCAACACAAACACGCTGAATGTTTTATTTATCACTTAAACTCCTGTGTGGGGTTATTTTAGGAGGCATCTTCAGTCAGAATACAAATCTTAAATAACCTTAGCTCACATTTCCAAGCATGTACAAAAAGTCCTATCCTACTTACAATGTCAAGGAGGCAGTTAGCTTAGGTGAGCTGAGCCTAGAGGGAAAAACCGGACACGGATACCCTGGATGTGTTCAAAGGTACTCATCTTTGCTAAAGCTCATGACGTATAATCTTGCTTATTTAAGCCGCAGAGACCCTGGAGACTCCGTGTTTTGGGTTTCCTACACCTTACACCACATTGTGCTTGTCTTTGAACTATTTTCAGGGAGTATGAGAAGCATTTTGAGGCTGTACAGGTGGGACGAACCCCAACAGACAAAACAACCTCTCATATTTCCAGATACAACTGTCATACATCTAGTTTTTAAAATGATAAACACTTGAAAAAAGCAGTATATGCGTTAAAGTCTTTTTTTTCCCTTTGGAGTAAAAATAAGATAAGATACTCCTTTATTAGTCCTCTATAATTCCCATTTAAAATGTGCAATTTAAAAGTGTAGTGACCTTGTATGTCCGTGTAGATTCTCATTCATCCAGGTCATGGTTATCTTGAAGACTTGAAGACTGTAGAGTTGAGAATTCTCAACTCTACACAGTCCAGTTGCCTGTTTTTAAGTTTTCAAGATGTAGTGACCTTGCTATTTCTTACTAGGGGAGTCCCAATATGAAATTGATATCAGATATCGGTGTCACTATCAGCAAAAAAAACGAATATTGGATTACATCGGCCTGCATCTAAAATCTCTGATATCAGCACTCGAATACAAGCACTCCACTCCGGCACCTCCATCTAGCAGTGCCCTGATCCAGCATGCAGAGCCCACAAAATCACAATAACAGTGTGTACTAAGGAGTCGGAGTGATGTTGGCTATGGGGCAGTATTTTTTGTTCAAGTCCGAAAAAGACGTTGCAGCTGAGTGTAAAACTTGTCATGCACAATATCGGTATTGGTCAATATTGAAGGCTACAATATTGGTATTGTATCGGAAGCCGAAAAGTTGTATTAGGACACCCCTTTCTCTCACTACAGCAAAAGCAGGAAGATGGTGATGGACACTAAGAGCCTAAGACAAAGCAAAAATATTAAAAAGATATTTTAAAGGGAATCCTTACTGGAAAAACATGCAATAGATGCTTTTTTTTACTCATAACAAGACATTCAGGTCTTATTTGATTTGTTGTTTTGCCTGTAACTCAGAATAACATTAATCTAGATTCACTGAAAACTTTCAGTCTGAGAGAGTTGGTTCAGAGAAACCAAAGCCTAGAAACTCTTAGTTCAAATCTTCGGGAACAGTATCATGCTCCTAGACCATTTCTCAGCAGGGAGCAGTGACTCGCAGCCCGGCTGGTATTTGTGTTGTATGACAAGTCCTCCTCAGAGGCATAGAGTTGCGTTATGCGTGGTGCCTCCTTGTTAGATCCACTATCAGCTTCAAAAACAACCACAAGGCATCACCCCCTCTGCTGATATCACAGCCTGTCATCACCCCGTCCCTCTTTCCCTCCCACTACATTACATATCAACAGAGGATGCCAACACTGCGCTGCAAGACGCCGCTGCATATCTAAACAGGTCATCGTCATTATCAGTGTAAACCCCTTCATCTCCTTAAACACACACACACCAAAGCTGCTTTAGAAGAAAATGTCTCAGAGATAGAAGAGTGGAGGGCATGATGATAACCCCGGTGAAACCCAGGCCTGCTGGTGGGCTAACTCTGCAAACTGGCTGGTTGTCTCATTATGCCTGCCTTAAGTCAGGATGTGGACAAAAGACTAATGAGGACATATGACTTTGAAATGGCTCTACGCTGAAAAACAGACGAGGAAAAGGAGGCAAACAGGAAAAGACACTGTTTCTGACTCATAGAAGTTGCCAGAAGGTGGTTTTTGATTAGCAGCACATATCCTGTACAGCCGGCAATTTGTGTGTATTCGACTTAATTGCAGGACAAGAAAACCCCACATGTGGTTTCAATTTGAATAAACTACTTCTTTCAAAAGATGTTTTTCTAAAGAATGTAATCAAAATCAATCAGCGCTTTCATTCTGAGCTTTCTAATTATATCTCTCCAACAGTCATATTATCTTAATGTCCTCCATGTTACTAGCTTTATGGTGACAACAATAGTGATTCAGCGAGGTTTGTAAAGATAAGCGTAACTGCAGTCCTCTAAACAGAGGCCGTAGAGAAAGGGATATGGATTCTCCAGGTCCTCTGTAAGGTCAGCTCTAGCAGTCACAGTATGATCAGTGTCACAGTGTGATCAAGCCTGCAGACGGCTCAGCCAATAAGAACTAATGTATCGAGATGGGATCCTGCCCTGGTTGGTTTGGTTGAAGATGGAGGCACGGCAGCAAGGACGAGTGAGCTGGGGTCTTTTCAGTGTTACTGAAACAATGGATGCTAACACTGTATATGAACACGTCACATAATGCATCACAAGTACATGTATAAAGCCTTATAAATGCATCAACAAGGATTAATGAGAACCCTTATGAATGATTATAAGCATTCAGAACCGCTTATAGCAACGTTAATGGAGTGTTTTAAGCAGTGAGCATAATCTCTTATTGAGTTAAAGTTTATATTGATTATTATGCAAAAGATGTTGTCAGACTTACAGCCAGAAAATACCTCTTAAAGTTTTTATGATTTATCATAATAAATTTATAAGGCTTTATAATTGTGTTTATGATGCATTTGTGTTACCACCACTCCTTCTGAAACCATTACGTGTCAGATCGAGTAACGCATCAAGATTAGAAAAACCCTCAATGTGTGTGTTAGGGAGATTTTCTTTAGCCAGTCATGTCATCCTTGAGGGTTGTGGAGCTGTGTCACTTAAATACTTTGGATACTTTGGTGCTAGATTTTTGGAGCTATGGGCCTCTGAAAACCATTAGAAAACAAGCACCTTGTACTCGTGTTTAACATTACTCAGGCTTCCAAAATATGTTGTGCTTTGTTATTACCCTACTTGGACTCTCCTTCAGGTCAACAAGATGTAAGCAGAATGTTTGGAAACATGGATGGCTAAATAAACCTGAACAGTCTCAGAATAGTCTTTGTTATACTTGTGGCATGATGAAGCTGTAACCCAGATCTGAAACCAGTAAAGCTTGTCAAAATGAATGGACCTTCCATTCTTTAAAGTGTGAACATAGGCTGGGCATCCTTACAATCCAAGGTATGTGAGTGACACAGCTCCACCACCCTCAAGGATAATGTGACTGGCTATAGAACATTTTCCTAACAGTGTGTATATGCACAGTTAAGCTGAGCCCTGGTTTAGTTGGATAAGGCAATTTAACTACTGTCCTCCTTCACCATGTTAGATGGCGATATGCCCCCTTTAAGTTCATTACGGTTGACCTACTGCATCACATACCAAAGCAAATGACAAACACATTAGAAAGAGGCTAATGGGTTCAGTAAGTGCGATACACAGCTTTGTCTTTTGTGTTGAGGTTTTATGCACTTTGGTTTTGGCTTCCAACATCTCTTTTATGCTATTCAACATCTGGGTCAAAGCTCAACATGCGAACAATGTAGCACAAAAGGCTTAGGCCTGTTTGTATCTCACATAAGTACAAATCTACATTCAATTAAAAAAATGATGCTAGCTGGCATGATCTAGGCATGTAAGTCTGACTACAAGAAACCAATTCAATTACAGGCAGACTAATGTGTTTAAAAGTCCAGTTTAAGTTAGACTGACACATTAAATATATACCGAGTGATTAACACGACAACATGATATCACAAGCATAACATATTTTGTCAGAACTCCCATTATTTCTAAAACCAAGCTTCGAGATTCACCAAAGAGAGATAAGGAAACACTTACTCCAACCTAAACAGTTTAATTAAAGGGTTTTTAGCTGATTCAATCATGAGGTCAATTTGTTTGGGAAAGGAGAAGACCCCCGAGGATAATTTGGGTAGCACCCTCGTGAAAGATAAACACAGGAGGGTCACTTTGAGCCTCTGTGAGGTTTATAGCCTTTCATGCTGATACTCCTACATTATTCAGAGCAACATAACACAGCTGAAAATTAACTAAGCAGAGGTTACATTCGCTGAGTGCAAAATTTTGATGGGCTACCATTCGTATGTCCTACTAAAAAGGACTTTTCTCTGATCTACTCCAGTTAATGTTGGAGTTGCAAATAGGAGAGTTTCTGAAATTCAACCACAAAGAACATACATACAGAAAAGTGCCATTACAGAGCAGAGCAAGCAAACAGAAACTCTTTAGGCATTTGTGCTGCCTCTCACTCTCCTACCCATAAAAAAGTGTCCAACAGTCGGAAACATAGAGTTTTTCACAATGCAGAATGAACTTAGGACACTCTGCTTTACAGTACCTGCTAAGATTGTAAAATTAATCAATCACAGCAGGGTCCTAGACAACAGTATACAGTAGAAGTCAAGAGGCTGTTTTACTTGGACAGATATGCTGCTAATTTTCTCTAGATTTAAATTTTGGGCTTTTTATTCAAGTACACACCAGTCAAATCTGGGTATTTCTACTTAAAAATGATCAAAAACCCTCTCCCCTCATTCAGAGTTCACTGCTCGGTCTTTCCCTTTGATTTTCAGCAATCCATCACAAGAGGGAAAAATTGCTTTCCACTATTAAATCCAGCCCTTTGTCCGTATTTGCATTTTCACATGAGACTCCAGCAGCAACACGTCACCTGCTCTACTGTAACTGCGATGCAGAGCATCACCAGAGGAGCCTCCTGCTTCCAGGAATCACACACATCCATTACACTCTGTACAGTGTATGGGAACACATCTGTGAGCAGCTCCTCTCTTATTGGCCCGTGGCCTTCAGGCTTTTGTTATGATTGGATACCTACAGACACCAGCCAGCCCCCCCCCCTCTATGTGTCTGTGGTTGTAAAGGTCCGCTCCCGCATATTAAACAGCGTGCAGCACGGCAGCTAACACATGTGGGAGCTGCTTGGCCTGTGTTACCTCCATAAATGAACGAGTGAATAAATAAAAGTGTCTGCTGTTAAGACTGGAGGAAGTTACCGCACGCACAGAGGGGCTACGGGAGAAACAGGGGAGACTTTTAGAGGGGTTAAGGGGGGAGTCAGAGGGGGGCTTGAGGCCTGTCATGGTGATGAAGACGGATGATGAGGCTGCACTGCTGTAAACGAGTGAGTCAGCCCTCCCCTCAGATAGACACTGGCCTGCAGGAGGCACAGGAGGGGAAGAAGAGGAAGAGAAGGGAGAGGGGGGGGGGGGGTGTATGGGAACTGTCCCTGGTGCTGAAATCTGGAACAGCTTCAAGCTTTGCTCAGTACAGGGTGAAAAGAGGCTGGCTGTCATTCGACACCTGACACACACACACACATGTGGAGTAATCTGCATCACTGGCTTAAGTGGAGTAACAGGTCAGAGTATGAGCTGCTTTCTAATGAGAGACAAACGAAACGATAGATTCATTACAAAAGCTCTTCCTCAAAGTCTCAGCAGGCGCTGTGAAAACATTAAAAATACAAAGAAAAATCTTTGAAGGCTGCTCTTGTTCAGTTTTCCTCGCACATCCTGTCCCAAGTCAGCTATTCAGCAGTCTGATCACACAGCATGGAGGGAGGGAGGGCTTCAGCATGTAATTCTTTCTGAGCCAAGTCAAAAAGATTCTCATTAAAGTACTTTTTATATCCCAAACCTCAGTCCCTGAGGGCAATTGTGCTGGGTTGTCATGCTATTTGTAGACTAATCATCTCTTTCTCACACACACACTTACGCCCACGCACAAAATCACACACACTCGGGCTAAATAAGAAGTGAAAGAGAGTGGATCAACAGGAATTGCATATTGCATTGTGCCTTTCAGGCATCGTTTTCCCCCTCCTCCCCCGTTTTCTTTGAAATGATTTTGTTGCATTATTCATCCTTCAGAGCTGTCATGCTTCGTGGCTAACCCTGTGTCAGTCTGCTCAGCATCACACATGCAGCATGAGGTGGATTCTCTCACTGTACGCTGCAGACAGCTGATCTAACAAGAGATCCAGCTGCATCATGTAGAGAGAAGGTGATACAGCAATGTGTCAGACATTCATGTATCTGCCAGAGAGAAAAGGAGTCGGAAAATGTAAACACCGCTGTTGCCTTTTGTACCACTGTCACAGCAGACTTTTTTGTAGACTTTGCAACTAGTTCCCCCTGATTTTCCCTCAGAGCACCAAAGCTTTGATGTTATTTCAGTCCCTCTCTGCAGGAGTTTAAATGAGAGCTGCTTCACTGGTGGAGGCTCCTCACTTCTAAATGCTGTCAATTAAAAATGGTCAACTCGTAGGCAGCCGGTAAAAGCGATTCCCTCTCACATGAAAGATTATGCAACAGGTCTGCCACTTGCAGAAGCTGCCCTGAGATCCCCGGGTCACTGCTGCAGTAAAGGGTATTTCAGATGAGGCCATAGGGGGGGAATGATGTCACGAGTCCGTAAATAAGGGTCCTTTTCTCGGGCACTGCAGAGACCAGGCGGGTGTGGTGACTGCATTAGCAGACGCGCAAACCTCGGCGCAAACACTCGCCACAGTGTGGACATTCCTGCGTCTGCTCCCCCACCATCGCTCTGGATACCTTCTGCCTGTCGGACGTGTGCTGAAGTTAAAATCTACCTGGTACCAAAATTGAGACCAGAAAAAAAAAAAGCAGATTTCGCTTTTTTTTTTACCGACAGCCAGAAGGTACCCATTGACGGCGCGCCTCCCCAAGCTCGTGTTTGATAGAAAATACATGCACAATGACAACCTGACATCTGCTCTCCATCTGACAACAGCTCAGTTATCTCCACAGTCACCCCACTCTCCCCCTCAGAGCCCCCCATGCTGTTTTGTGAGCCTCTTCCTCTCGATACCCCACTCTTTCTCATTCCTATGCGGCTCCTTTTTTTTTTCTCCCCCACTCAGCTTCTCTCCACACACGAACAACAGCGGAGCAGAATAGCGTCTTCATAAAATATGCAGGTAAAAAAAAGGCAACTCGGAAAGCACCGACATCTCAAGCAACACTTTTTTATGCTCTGCTGAGAACTGACCTCCCAGTCTAACGAATCCCACTCTTCGGTAAACATCCGGAGGATTTCTTTTCATCCAAAAAAAGCGGACCAGGCGCAGCGGCTCTACGGAGCGACTGGGCGATGCGATGCCATTGCGCTTTTGGTATTATCCTCATGAAATCAATGTGAGCAGGAGGACGTCGTCGGGAGAAGGCATCTCAGCGGCGTCGAACTTGAGCGACACAGATGAACGATGCTACGCTTTGCAGTCCAGCATTTTTGCTGGGCGATGGTTGCAACCAATTAGCACAGCACTTGCGCTTGGAGGCGAATAGCTCCTGACAAGGCGCTCCTTCTCCTGAGCATCGCTTCTATTGCAGCTGCTGCTTCTGCTGCTGCTGCTGTGCTGCTTTTTGGGAAAAAAAAGGTGGCAGGCTACAGCCTACAACACGCGCAACTTCTCATCTCCAGGATATAGGAGGAATTTAGTGTAGCGCATACTCCAAAGCCAATAAATCCCCACAGCGCATTTGACAAATCCTTTCCTCTGCTGAAGAGCAACAATAAAGGAAGCTTTTAAAGGTCCCTGCATGAAGCGCTTCTTACAACACGTGACTCCATCTATTCCAGGGTGAAAAGAGATGCATTTGATCCATAATAGGCCCTAAGCAGTGAAAGATATGGGGGTGGGTGGATGGGAGGGAGGGGGCATGGTTGTGCTACAATGAATGACACTGGAACCTCACAGCAGACTACTCACCATTAGTACAGCAAAGTTATTATGATGGGTGCAATGAATGATGGTCGTGTTGCCCCCGGAGCCTGTTATGTGGCAGCCCTCTGCCCTCCAGCCTCCGTGTCCATCCAGGAGGTCAAAATCCCAGTAGGCTGCGGTGGGGTCTACACCCAGAGCGAAGTGCCTCAGAGCGATAGTAACGGAGTGCACGGCGCTCCCGAGGCTGCACCCATCTGCAAGAAAAAGCAACACATTCAGTAAAGGAGAAAGTGTGGAAGTGCTGTGGCACGAGACGCATGGACACTGGCACGCGTTATTTACACGCAAACAAGCTGTACACGCGGTTGGGATCAACTTTAATGTCATACGAAGAGGTGAAGGAGTGAGCGTTCATGCGGTGGTTTCATTCACTCAATTTGAAAACACTAACAGTCCCTTTGGTTTATTGCGGCATCATGCACGCCAGGTTGTAAAGCTTGTGTGTCAACGTGTTGCGCAGAAGAAAAAAAAAAAACTAAGAAGCAGCGTAAGAGTGTGTTTGAGCGTGCGTGTGCGTGTGTGTAAGCATGTAGTCGGTAACAGCACAGCATTGACATCACAGGCATGATGATAAAAATGGATTTCCTCTTACCTAATTTGGTGAATGCAACTGGTGTTGAAACGCTCCTACGCTTCCCATCGTCTGCGAGATTTGACGAATTCCCCGTGCAAGGAAAGAGTTTCCCATTGCGAAACACAATAAACTGCAGCCTGCAAGTGGAGTTATCAACAGATTGCAGCGCAGAGGAGGAGATAGGCGTACCAGCCAGCGGTAAATGGATTGAGGCGACTGCCACAGAGTTCTGCAGATAGAACAAAAAAAGAGAAAATAAAAATTAAATAATGTCTCCGAGATGCGCAGGGGGAAGAAAAAAAAAAACAAACTCCCAGAAAAAGACTGGCAAATAGCTTCCCTCTCCAGGAGTGGAGGCGACCATAGACCACAAGTGACCAAGGGAATGAGAATCACGTTTGAAGCGCTCTAGTGCGCCTATTTGGTCAGGCTCCCTGCCGCAGAGGTGGAAATGGTTCTTACCATTTCAGCTTGAGGGCACATCAACACTGCAGCTTGATTTAAAGAGACAACCGGTCTGACTTTATCTTCTTTTTACCGACTGTAAACACAAAAGAAGCCCCGAGGGGAAAGAAAAAAATCATCCCTGCAACATTGAGGGGAAAGAGGGTTTGCAGGAGAAAGGCTGGTGTTTGTCAATGTGTAGGCACTCGCCATCTTTGAGCACAGGTGACTCCAAACTGATGTTAACTTGATTTTTGTTGCTGTTGCTGCAAGCAAAAAAAAAACCATCAAGAATCCATTGTGTTGCCGCACAGCAGAGAAAAAAAAACCTTAAGAGTTGCATTCAAGATCCACAGCCTCTGATCTGTTTTGACCTGTACATAATAACTGAAAACTCTCCTGGTGAAACAGCCTATTAGCACTTCTTGGTCATCCTGTCCTGACACAATCAGTTCAAAAATCAGGATCCTGCTTTTGAGAGCAGCTGCAGAACTTTGCCACAGCTTGAATTGATGCCCCTGGTGGACCGCTGACTGACTGCACAAAGGACAGGACAGGCAGCACTTAACCCTGCTACAAGATCAAGTTTAATCATTAAAAAAGCTTCCACAGTGACACTGTCAGCAAATAAGACTCCATCTATGCTTCTTTTCAGCTGATATGGCTGCATGAGCTCTCATGTGCTGCAAATTCATAAAGAAAAAACTGAGAGGCAGGGCAAAGGTGAGTCCTGCAAAGTCAATCTAAAACATGTCGGAGAAAAAGTGCAGAACTTACACTTGGTGGTAATGAAAAAGCACTTTCTGTGGAGCAAAGATGTAATGCACAGTTTGGAGTCGCCTTTTTTTTTCTCCCTCTTTTGGACGGGATGAACTGAAATAGGAATTTCCCCTTGTGGGACTAATAAAGGAGTATCTTATCGTAATGAACACCAAAAAAATCAAGACATGATGCTAAAATGTGCTGCTTCAAAACAAACAAACAAAGCCATTTTAGCAAATGCAATGCACAACAAAAACAATGCAGAATCAAGAGTACCCCAACCTAAAATTAAACTAAGTTCTGCAGAAGTCCTGCAACCTGCATCCTTAGAGAAATAGAAAAACGACTCATACTTGATAGATTCAAACCCAAATGATCGATACATGATAGAAAATGCGCAGAAAAGGAGCTTTAAAGAAGACCTTATCTTATGGGACGTGATAAAGACATGACTTCAGTGCTGTTTGCTGAATAGCTCTATTAGCTGCATGGTAAGCAGCATTCACAGCCAATGTCATCAAAAATACACGTGTGCTTTGGCAACAGCAGTGGTGTTTTGTTTTCATTTGTTAAATCCATCCAGAAGAGCGAGTGAGCTTTGAACACTGAATTAAAACTGTTAGCAGCATCAAAAAGTCTCTTTATTGCACGGTGTCAACACTCAAAACAGTTAGAGGATTTGGACAGGATCACAACTGTTATACAGCATCCAACCTCTGACTACTAATGAATAACCCCAACAGATGAAATATTGAACCTAACTGCCACTGTATCTACCTCCTGAAAAGCTAATTTCAAGCCCTGGTTTTGTCTAAAGTCACAGGACAAAGATGATTATGACTTAATATGGAGAGGCAAGTAATCAGTGACCGTTAATTACAGTAATCAGAAGCAGAGTTCTTGCTCACCTTACAAATATATAACCAAATGGACAATTATGCCACAAAGTAAGGCAAAAACAGTCTGTTAATTCAAGCCTGCTCTCTTATACAGATCTGAGTCAAAGTCAGTATGTTGAGGTGTCATCCACCATCCACTTCTTGCAGCAGAATAAACAGCTGTAACAAAAGCATGCTAATTTAAGACTCATTTGAGTGAAATTTCCACTAAAAGTCTGATAAGCCAAGATGAGTGGGTCTTCTGCAAGTTTACAAGTTGACTTTTGTCCTCCTTGAGCTGTCTTTCTCAGAGCTTTGTATTTCGTGTTTGTGTGTGTGTTGCTTCATCAAACAACTTAAAGCTCCTGTGAGGGACTTTCAGTTTGTGTCAGCAGTCTTTGTTTATCTTGTCGTCTATATGCTCACGTATTAAATATGTCATGGAAACAGCTGCCAGACTGACACCTACCCCCTGACCTCAGCCTTAGGAAATAATAATTACAGCATCAAAGTTGTCAATCCTGTAGATGATGGTCGTGTTTGTTTTTGGAAAACCATGTGAAGGAATATCTTGAATATCAGGCCATTTTATTGAAATCAAAAAATATCCTCACAGGAGCTTTAACGTATTCATGGAGTCTAATGGTTTTGCCACAGTGTCAACAAACAGAAGCATGGATTGATATCATATGTATGTGATCTGCATGTCTCTGACACTTGTTTTGTATTGAAAGATTAACAACTGCTCTCTAGGGGTTTGAATTAATCAGAATTAATTATTCAACACAGCCAGCTTTATAATTTATTTAAAAAAAATAAATTAAAAAAGAAAGAAAAATAAGGAAATGAAAAATAGGAAAACAGGAATGAACGTTAATGTTAGGTGAGCCTGGACTCATACAACAGTCTTGAAGACGTTGCTGGTAAGGTAGGGTGTATCAAGTGAATCAAAGTGATCAGGAGCAATAGTCTGCAACAACCCTCCCAATAACCATCATTTTCTGTTTCATTCCAAAACCAAGAAACGTTTTACCATCTAAATCAGAATCTAGAGACCTTTGGCTGATTTATTTGTCTTTGGTCTGTCTTTTTCTCCTTCTACCACTTTAAATGGATTAGTAAAAAGTATTGTTTTGCAGTTTCGCACCAACAACAATGTGTCTTGGTCTCCGTCTTTTACCATTTTGAAACATAAAAAATTAAATAAATATAAACTTAATCCTGCTGGTGTTGTGGACTCCAAAGACCTGAGATCCAGTTTTATTCATTGCCTGCCTACAGGCATAAAGACTCCTACTGTAATGACTTAACATATAGCTTTTCTCTGCTGCCTTTGTTCTGAGTGTTTTTCGTGACTTTGCATCGTTTCTGTTGTTGCAGTGTGTTTGCTCTTATTTATTTGGCTTTCAGCCACTGTTTTCCTTTATCATATGCAGCACATTTCAGTTCTTGTATTTGTTTAGGAGTTTGTATCAGTTTTGGACTCAGCATCCTTTCTGCGTTTGCTTTCCCCTTGTGTAAATGTTTTGTGCCGGTTTTGCGTGCTTGCCCTTATAAAACAGTGAGAAAACAGACCAATGTTGTCTCAGTTAACGTGATATAAAGTGATTACACAGAAAGTGGCCGTAATGGGGAGGGATGCTAATGAAGGGGCAGATGATGTTTTTAATAAAGCTCATGATCTTGGGGGTTTTCTTTACAAATGAAGATTCGTGTTATTGTTGTAGTTGTTTGGCTTTGAATCACGTCACCCTGCAGTGTGAGACCATCAGCACTTTGAGCCTAAAGGGGAGGAAAGCTTCCCGTCTGAGATGGATGTGGATGCCCGTAAAGTGCCCTCTTGTTAAATGTGGAGCTGCTTAGTCAGACGTTCAGCCCAATCAATGTCAGAAAGAAAAATGGCCAAATTTCCTAATCAAGTTAAACACTTGATTCCTTTGTACATTGTGGTGTTCCTTGTGTTGGCTACGGTGTTTTGCTGTCCGTTCGCCCTCTCTGGTACAAGAGTTTGGGCTTCTTTTCATCCTCTTTGTTCTTTTATTCTCAAGGAAAATAATTTTGTATGGGTGACAGAGATTCACCATGTGCTAAACACAATTTCTTTACATTACAACCACCCCGTGTGAGGAGCTGCTGCTGGTTTTACAGCACCGGGTTTGTTAGCTATTAGTTTGTGCATTGACTCTCTCTTGAAGGCTATTGATTTTCATCCTGTGTGTATGTGACGGTGGGGAGAGGGAGAAAGACAGAGCATCCTTGCCTTGAAATTTATGTTGCATCATTTCCTTTCTCCAAACAGCTTAAGCTTTGCAGTCTGTTTCAAAGACGTCAGAGGATACAGACATCAGGGATAGAGGCGGAGAGGATTTGAGCCTCTGTGACAATTGAAAGTTAAAGGCGAGGCCTGGCACGCTACGCCGAGCTCAGATGCCAGGTGACCTTCATCCCTGGGGGGGAACATTTTCAAGGCGTACATCTCACAAAAGAAATCTTATCTCATACACTTGTCTCCTGATCTCTTTTTACATCTTTTATCCTCTTTTATGTGGCGCACCAAAGGGATTTACAACCCAGAGGGTGTGCTACAAGCCACAGCGCGTACAAGGTCCTGGTCTGAGCGACAATCCGTGTTCCTTCTGAGCAACCAAAGCAGCAACATTTCCTCAACCCCAACCCCACTGGGGACCTCACACTTCAGAGTTGATTTAGCTGGGTGTACCTCAGTCGTCTGACCTTCCTACAGCCCCTCCCTTCCTGACTCAGGCGGCATGCTGTAGCCTTAGTAACCACAATCACACACACACACACACACCCTCGCTCTAGCCTCAGGATCGCTCTGCTTTTTTTTTTTTTCCTCCCCTTCTTATTCCTTCTCTTACAGAGGACATCCAGGTGAATGTCAGCAGTCACGTCCTATTTCAGGCTGTTCCCTCTCGACCACCTCCCTCCCTCTGGCCTCCTCCACCTGCTCCATAATGCACGGCGCCTGCTTCACACAAGCACAAAGCTGCAAAACAGCCTGCAGGGCGAAACACCGCAGCAGGCTTTGACCCGGGGCAGCAAGCAAATCATGGCATAAAACACAGCACCTCAACTTCACAGTGGGATTTTTTTTTTTCCATGGATTGTTTCGATAAAACAGGTAGAAATTAAGAGAGCAGTACTCTACATTTTTTTTTACTGTATAATCCACAAATAAGAAAAAGCTACAGCTCTGTCCTTTGTAGATTAATCTGTGAAAAAGGAATTTATTTATTTGCACAGGCTGCAACTTGGAAATTAACTCTAAATGAAAAGAATTGAGCTCAGAGGGCATCTTGCTGAGCTCGGCCCTTGCAAGAAGAAGTGCTGACGAGCACCGTGGGAGATTTGCATAATTTTTCTTTTGTAATCATTGGCAGGGCTGTCAGTGCAGACGTAGCCAAAGACAGAGTGACCATGACAAATAGGTAGACATCAGGACACTTCAGGGGGTCATTCCCACCCATCACATTTTTAGAGTCAAGGAATAAATCACAGTTGCTCTCTGGAAACATTCAGAAAGCAGAGAAGTCTCTGCTGAGCTGTTCTCCAGGCTCCAACACGCTTTACAAAATGATTTCTGTAAAAGTATTCGCAGCGGCTGCAGCTTGGAAGGCATTTTCCCTATGAGTATGTGATATCGCAACACTGTTAACATGACTTAACAAGAGAAATTAAATACAGCCCCACATGGTTGCCATGCCAACTAGAGTCTGTGTCCTCCAGACGGGCTGTGTTGGTCGGTTTCTTTTGGGGGGGGAGGCGGAAATGAGGCTCTTTGGAGAGGCAGCGCCGTGCCTCAGCTGTCAGAAACACTCACCTCAGTCAGCCCCGACTCACACTGTCACATCACAGGGTTGTGTCCTCGGTAAAAACATGCAACAGATGGATGACAACGTTGGATTAAAATGCCATAGGGGATCACACCTGGATGAATTAAGTGTATGTAAAAGCACAAACACTGCAGGGTGACTGATAATGGGTCAGAAGGAGCTGAGGGGAGAGGAGTGTTAAAGAGAAAGTTCACTCACCTTTTAATTGATGCAGAAAAAAACTATGAGTTTCCCTCTCTGCACATTTTTTTTTTTTGCAGTGAAAGAGTTTGTGTCATCAGCACACCAGTTACAAGAGAAGGCAAACATAACTTAAAAAAAATGTTTCCGGTACAGGAATGATTAAAAAACAAAAACTAGCTGTGTACTCCTCTGACTCATCTCCCATTAAATCTGGAAGAGTCTTACAGTAACATTTTCAAGCTAACCTTTGGCCATGGAGATAGTTTGTGTTTAATATGCAAAGATTTTAAGATTTTCACCCCCGACTCTAACCTCTTTACAAGACAGAACAACACTGAACGCTGTCCTCGCTGAGAGGGACGCGGGATCCTTTTAGCTGCACAACATGATATTGTTATCGCAGGAATTTACAAAACCTTGGATTATAGAAAATGACACTGTTTTTATGTGCAGGTTTAACAGTTCTCATTTCCAAGTCCCTGGATACAAACTTTTTTTTACATCCCTCTGTTTGCATTCAGGCACACTAAGTACTTTTGTGTATCTTTGTGGGACACACCATGCTTACAGTCGACTCAAATGTAAAGCCTTTTGTGATGATGTTAGATGACAGTAAAAATTCTCAGTGTTAAAGCACAAGGAAAACAAGTCAGCTTAGTGTGGCAGATGCAGGACTTTATACCTTTATAGATAGGTGGGTTTTTTTAGATTTCTATATAACTCTTTAATAGGCTGGGTTTTGTTGTTCACTGCTCAGGGACATCTGTGCTTTGAATGACTATACACACATTTATGTGGTCAGTGTTGTGTGTAAACACACTGCATCCCTTAAACATGTCCATGTTTTGGTCAAAGCTTATTTTGCAACCCATGAATGAGAATGTGAGTGTATAGTTTTATGGATAAATCTGGACAGATCCTAAGGGGCCAAAAGAGTATTTAAGAAAAGTGCAACTTTTTTAGACTCCAGAATAATTCACCTTCGTGTTTTTGTTCAGAGTTTCTTTAACCTTGGATTTTTGATTTTAGAAGACATGAAAAAGATCTTTTCCACATGTCAATTGAGAAGCAGATTTTTCCTGTGTACTTGGGCAAAAAGTTGGAACTTTTAGTTAAATCATCTTCCAACAAATTATAATTGGATAAGTTCCCAAAAATGCAGATTTTTTCCCCAAAATTTTATTGGTGAAAAACACTAAAATTGAATTTTCTTGGTTTCTCGACAGGTTATCTGTGGACTGTAGTAGAATTTGAGAATCCGTTAAGTTAAGGAAATATCAGTGATTGAGGGTTAGGAATTGAAGATTTGTTGTGTTTTAGATGATCAATTTAGTTTCAAATGTGAAAAAATGAACTATAAACATGAATTAGTTCATTTTAAACTGCATGAACTCAACTTTGAGCTAGCCTACCTCCAGTGTAAACTTGCAAAAAACTGAACATGGTTTATGACTCTTTCTTCTTTATCTACATACTTCAGTCCAGTAGTGTCTTTTTTTTATATCTTTGCCTATTGCCACACACACCAACACCCACACACTGCATGTTACGATGTTACAATACTACAATGTTATTTAGCAGACATTTTTAGTCAAAGTGACGAACATTCAATAGCAAGAACAATACAAAGACCAAACAAGCAAAAATCTACACAAGAAAAATTAAGATCAGTCACAGCCACAAAGTGCTTTACGTTTAAACACAGGTACTGCTAAGGGGTGTTAAAGCCAATGCACAAAGTTAATAAAAGTTTTTTGTTTTGTTTTGTTTTTTTTCACTTTGGTTTGTTTTTGATGAACATCACCATCACAATCAATTAAATTGTCTTCACAATTCAAATAAGCAATGTTGTAGCATGTTTTACAACAACATGGCTCTGCAGTAGAAGAGTCAAGGTGCAGAAGTGAGACTGAAATGGAAACTACAACACAAGCAATATAGATATACAGTATATATTCAATTTTTGTCAAAATCTGATATTTTTCTGGCCTTTTTTTGTAATCAGTATTGTAAAAATGATTTCTAACCAAAGAAGCCTAAATATACAGGAACATGAATCAATATGACAACAAAAAATAACAAAAACCTTTGTTATGAAATTATTAGGCAAAGCTCAAAAGGCACACGGTAAAATAGGTCATTGGAAAGTACCCAGAAACACTATAAAGGAGAAACTTGCAGTGTCATAGTTTGAAGCATTTTGTCACCAGAAAAAAAACAAAAAAAAAAAAACTGTTGCATCTGATAAGGCTGAAGTGGGGGTGGACTCATTCTGTTGAGGAAAGTCAATACTGTGACAATCCTCCCACTCTCACTGGGCCTGCACTCCCTTTTTTCCCTCTTTTCTGTTTCTGTGTTCGTCTCCTTGCAGGTCACTGGTGGGTGGAGTTTCTCCTCACCTGGGAGTACCTCGCCAGTCTTTAAGATAGAGCAGTCAACCCGAGCTATCTCTCATCCTCTGCTGATCTCTTTGCTTCACGTCTTTGCTTAGCTGTCTACTTTTAAACAACGTTTTTTTACACCAGACAACACACCACTCATCCATCAGCTAACATGCCTATTTACTGACAAACACTCCTTGTCCTCTTTGTACAGTTTTGGTTGATGACACATTTTTTGTAATAACATTTTTCAGTATTTCGTTGAACTGTGTATTTTTCCTTCTTTTTGCAGAGCTGCAGTCTATTCTCAGAGTATAAAGAGGAAGAATGGGTAAAGGTTCAGATGCATCGTGAATAACATTCACATCCTTTTTCTCTTCCAGCTGAGGGACGAGCAAATGACAGACCCTGAGCCTTTTATTCATTCATGTATTCATTCTCTCTAAACCATCCATTTCCTGTTAAATCACCCTCACACTCTCTTCGAAGACTGCTGAACGAGCTATAACTGGACTGGTTGCAAATGAGATTGAACTGGAATCAGCCTTCTGTCCGCAACAATAGACCTGATTATTTCACACACACACACACACACACGTAAGCAGTCGTGTGGTCATTTGGAGTCGGTCCAGGTCACACTTTCCTATCACTGCATTTTCTCTCCTGCTCTCACTCATCTCAAGTTTGATTCAGCCGCAGGGCAGAGAGACAGGATTAATGGGCAGTCATTTGGAGCAGCAATAACAGTTGGCTATCACAGAAAGTGGGTGTGCAAGCAGAGCCGGGAGCTGAAACACAGTCGTAACTTGGATCATCCTTTAGGGACCTGTGCTTTCTCAGAACAGCAGGATGGACAAACGTAGGAGCTCTTTTGATCACAGTGTATCAGTTTTTATTTTTATTTTTAACCATCAAACCCCATAATTTTCATCATACGAGTGGCTGTAAGACATAACCATCTGTTTTGGAGGTCTCTCTTAGGAGTCTTCTAGTATATTTTGTTTTCACTTTGTGGAGTTTGGAGTCAAACAGCCACCCTCTTTGTTAGAAAAAGTGATACTGGTTTTCACTGGTTCCTGTAACATCTTCGCCCAGGATGGCAGCCAAGAGAAAAAGCTCCCCCATGAAAAATCATATATCATCCCAGTAAGCTATACGGTTTAACATTTAAGTGGAAATCTAAAGTGAGAAATAAAGCTTATAATGGGAAAAAAGGACAGCAACAAAAAGAAAACACATGAAGAGTCTGCTAATAAAGAAAACACTGAGTGTCACCCTCACAAACAAGTACAAGATGGCAAAGCTAACGCTAAGCCTTACCTGGATGAGTTGGCCACTTTGCTAAAAGTTTTGTAAGCGCCCAGGGACTTTTGTGAAGACACAAAACAACAACTTAACGATACTGAATCGGAACTAACAAACATCAATAACAAAATAGCAGAGGCAGAAAAACAAATTGAACATAGAGGACCGGATGCAGAGTGTGGAACAACTGCTTGACAAGGTGGTGAAAGTTTTAACTCAATAAAAGAACAAGCTGCTCGATCAAGAAAGGAAGTCTTGTCGGAAGAACATAAGGATGTAAAACGTCCCCAAAAGAGCAAAGGGTTGGGTTATGGTTGACTTTGTAAAAAGATTACAATGTGATTCACATCAGATTTTGTCGACCATGGAGCTGGATACTGAGAGAGCCCATCGGGCATTTGTATCTACACCTCCCACTGATAGAGAAGACAAGCCACGGTCAATAGTTCCTGTGCTACCAGACCAAGGAGGAAATCCTACATGAAGTTTGGAGGATAAGGAAAATTATTGGAAATGACAGACCTATACATTTTGACCAAGATTATCCCCCGGCAATTCTGCAGAAACAAAAGAAATATTCCTCAGCCAAGCAAGTACGTATATTGAGATATCCGATTCCAGGCTCCAGGTTTGTTACGGGGACAGGATACAGTTGTACCAGAGGAAGCGATTGGAAACATGAAGGAGAGCGCGTTACTTCTGTATTTTTGTTTGTTAATTCATATCTGCTCAGGGAGTAAATCAGAAAAGTTTTATTATGCTAACTTCATCAACATTCAGTCAAAAACACATGTTAAGGGCTAAGATAAAATTAATTTCCTTTAAAGTTTACCGCCTATTGAACCCGGTTTAACATAGTAAAACCTTGTCTAAAATGGAGAAGAAATAACATATTCAAGTAATAAGGAGCATAGAAAACTAAAACACATGGGTTTTAATATATGTGTATTTTTTTCTCATGTAAATTTGGTCACAGAAGAGGAGCTATCCTTATCTCAAACAAGCTAAGATTTCAAAGAACAATCAAACTTGAAGACAAAGAGTGGAGATACATATATATATATATATATATTAGTGAAAGGGAGTATGAAGGGAGATTAAATCACTTTACTAAATATATATTCTCCTCCAGGTAGTACTGACAGTTTTTCCAGAAGATTATCAGTATCATGGTAACAGAAACACAAAAAGTAATTGCATATTTTAAGGGAAACTGGCTAAATTGACATTTGGAGGATTTATTCCCTAGTAGAAGAGAATACACACACTATCCCACACTCCACTGTCTTTACACAAGGATAGACTACTTCATAACTTTTGGAAAAGATAAAGAAGACAGATAATTGTGGAATGGGGACAACAGATATTATTGACCATGTGACCATAAATTTATCCGTTGATTTTGACCTACAGCCATGGAACACTACATGGAAACTTAACTTGAGTTTGCTTAATGATACCAAAGTTTAGGAACAAATTAAATGGAGAGGTTTCACCTTCAATTTTGAGGGATGCTTTTAGGCCTGTTTTAAGACAGAAGATCATAGCAATAGCCACAATTAAAAAAATAAGAATATGAGACTAGAATTACTAAGGCAACTAATGGACTTGGAGAAAAATCATTGGAAAAAAATAGCACAAAGTACATTGGATGAAATAAAGAAAAATGGGATGGAAATTAATCAATTAACCTCCCAAGAGACTAAAATAAATGTAATGCTTCTAAAGCAGAGATATTATGAAAGTGGGTATAACTGTATGAAAACTCTTGGCTTGGAAACTAAAGAAAAGAGTAACAGAGAAAAACTATTCACAGGATAAGAACTCCAAGGATCACAGAGATAAAAAAATCTGAAGAGACATTCAAAAGGTCTTTGAAGCATTCTATAGAACCTTGTACTTTAGAGTTCCTGGAGGAAATATCGCTGAGATTCATAATGTCTTCATAAATGTCTTACAATTACCAACTATGAATACAGAGCAAAACCAAAAGATGTTGGCTGACAAAATGCAAGCAGAGCTAAGAAGTCTAACAAGTCACCAGGATCAGACAGTTATATAGCAGAGTGGTATAAGGAATTGAAAAACTAATTAATTCCTGTTATACTTCCTGCAATGAAAAAAGGCACAAACATTGTCCCACTGTCCCTCATATAGACCAAAGGTTATTTACCTCCATCATGGCTAGAAGAGTATAGGAGTTCCTACCCATGCTGATCAGACAGGTTCATAAAAAAAAACACGTAAAACGTATGATAAAGAAATTACAATGGGATTTTACTAAGTGGAAAAAATTACAGCATTTGTCTATAATAAACTTGAAGAGCTCACTTCATTTTGGGAAAAATGAATTAACGATGCAACCCCTCGTAGGCCTTATTTTAATTTCAATTTGAGAGATGGAGAGATTCTTTATTTATAAGAACCACAGAGGAGGCGACAAGACAGAATTTAAAAGACATCGTCTAGGACTCGCCTGCTTTGGTAAGAGAGATGCTTGGGCTACTTGGACTGTTAATAATGTTAATTTTAGCAAGCTGTTAGCTAATGTTTGCTGTTGAAGTGGGTCCACTTGGGCAGAAATGTTTGGCTGGTTAAAATTCTGATGAACAGTCACTGTGTTAAAGATGAGTTCATTAGACACCTGCAGTGATGCCACTCCAGCAGAAACAATGTGTGTGTGTGTGTGTCTATGACAGAGGAATGGTAATCAATTTAAGGACAACACACAGTGCTGTAACTCAACTGATAATTTAAAACCTTAGACACAAAGACGGGATCTGTCAGAATCTGATAAGACATCAAATGTTTTTTTACACATCTCAAAGGCTCCTCACAGTCCAGGTTCATAATGAGAGTAAAACAGAGACCATTGGTATAGATCTGCAGGTCATGAGGATTCAACCCACATGTTGCTTTGGTGGCTTGATAATATTAACATTGAAAACTACATGGTCCTCTTTTTAATAACATTATTGTTGTTGTTGTTGTTATTATCATATGTTTAACTTATGCTGTATGTCCATTGTCATAGTTTGTAATGAGTTGATAACATATATCAATCAGCTGGCAGTTGATGCTTTGTGATTGGTTAGCTAACTAGTCCTCTTTACGTGAATGTCTTCGCGTAATTTCAGAGTCATCTTATCAGGTTAGAAACCCGACTTTTGTCAGGGTTAAGGAAGCCAGAGCATGGTAATGTTGTACTCGCTTTATAAGTCTTCTGTACTTGTTTGTTTGATACAAGCAACATCCTCTGGACTTATAAAATAAAGCCAATGCAGTCATGCTAAAAATGTTGGCTTCTCAAGCATCCACTTGTGGAGGACCCTAAGACCCCCAGAGGTCACACAGATATCCATTCCAAAATAGCCTTACCCAACAGGAAAAATAAATGTATGTTTACCACTTGGTTAATAAATGACTTGAAACATAGTCCAACTCTCTACTTATCCGCAATGTTTGGGAGATGATTAGTTAGTATTACTCTTTAGTTTTAGGATAGGAGGCTAAAGACCCGCCTCAACTCCAACTCATTGCCTCTTGCTAGGTCAACAGGGTCTACATTTCGGATATAGCTAATGCCATCCACAGGCTTCAGAACTTGCTTCACAAATCATTGGTTGAGGTCACTTAGATGACACTGAGATGATATCCATGTTATGTGCAGTCTGTGGTTCAGAGCCAACTGTTGCAGCGTACACCGTGTCCAAAAAGCAAAGGAGCATCTGTATAGCAAACTAAGGCACCACGATTCGGTTCTTACTGCAGTAGATTTTTCTATACTGTCTACTGAGTTTACTGCCTCCTGATTGGTGCAGGGGAGTGTACTCCTGATTGCTGATGATGTTCATTATACTGAACTTCAATATTTGCATGAACTAAAATGACAAATGTATAATAATACGACAAAATGCTTAATTTTATAGGATTATCAGCATGGGAAAAAGAGATTTATGAAGGCAAGGTCTGAGTTTTATGGCACCAAGTAATCCAGATGATGGAAATGCATGTATAACTATTATGATTTTATTGCAAAATTGGAAATTTGTCTGTGACAGTAACATTTAATGAGAAATATGTGGAGTATTAACTAGAATGGGGGGAAAAAAGCTGCACAGTGTATCACTAAGAGCTGAAATTCATGCTGTGATGAATCCATAACACGCTCACATGTGCACACTCAGGGGATTTGACGAGTTTATCTTATCGCCTCTTGACGATGTATGGTACGCATTAGCAGATAGTAACAGCCACTGAGATATGTTGGCCCACGGTGCCTCCTCCCATTTATGATTCATTGGTAACAAGATGGAGCTGGGCTGTGTAAGTATCTCCATGGTAACCTGTGTATGAATCTGAGTGACTTAACAATTTCCCCTTCATAGTGGTGGAGTAAAGCACTCCATGTGTAGAGAGTCTTCACATCAACATGTGTAGGTATGAATATGCATGAGCGTGGGGAGCTGGGGGTCATTCATCAGCACAACCAGAGTACAACATGATGCTACAGCCGAGCAACTGGCTGCAAACCTCCACTCAGGGACAGGGTTAAATTCCCTCTCCTCCTCCTCTTTCTCCTCCTCCTCCTCCTCCTCCTGAGCAGAGATCAAACTCTTCACATTTCAAAGATTTTCAACCAATTAAATTTTTATATGTAATATGATCAAACTCCAGATACGATCAAACCCCAGGAAAGTAAATATTACTTTTATGAACACATGATGATGCAAGTTTTTAACTGGTGTGAGAGCTGCTCATTAGTGATGGTTTTGCACAGGCAGCAGCCTCATGAATTCTAGGACATGATAGAGATCAGATGCATAGTGATGTACATTGAAGGCTGCTCAAAAAAATCTGGCACCTCGGTTGATGTCTTTATGAAATCCAATATATAAAGAAATTAATAGAAATTCATTTTAATTCCAGAGGCAGTCCAAATCCTGTCTTTCAAAGAAGGTTATCTAACCCTAAATAAATTTTTTCACTGTTTTGATTTATCTGAAAAAACCTCTGACATTCAGGCCAATACGATCATTTCGAGGGTCAGTTAGATAAGTCAAGACCAAAGCCTTTGGCCAGAAGTCCAAGTCAAATATGATTATTAGTGAGCTAAAAAGTAACAACACTGCTGCAACATGAGCTACATTTATCAGCTGAAATCTTTAGGAACTCAAAAAGAATTACACGTTCAAAGTCATTATTGTTAATATGTTAACACTGAACTGCAACACAGTGCTTTGAGTCACACCCGTTGGCCAATATAGTTGATTGTAATGCTGCCTTCCAGTTGTACTTGGAAGTCAGAATTTCCAAGTCGGAAATTTTCAAGTCGGAAATTTCCGAGTCGGAAATTCTTTCTTCTTGACGACAATGTCATAATCCAAGATAGCAGTGCAGTGCATCAAAAGTAAAAAATAACAGTCAAGCTGTTGTAATGTATTATTAATAAGCACTTCTGTTTTAGTTTTGTGAAATTAAATAAGTTTTATATGTTATCCGCCCACTATCTAACTGTGAACACAGTACTATGGTGTTTGTAGGAGTAAAATACTGTGTTATGCGTTGTTTACATCTGATATAGCTAACAACGGCTAACAACAGCTGACGATTGTTAACAACAGCTAACAACAGCTAACAGTAGGTGTCCATCCTGGTTTTACGACTTGTTTACTGGAACGCCGTCAACTCAGGTGTAACGTAATTCCCAGCTCCGACTTCCGAGGTAACTGGAACAGAGCATAAGTCCCATCTATGATAAGGCAAACAGCCAGTCCAAGTTCAGGATGTCAGGATGTAAAATCAAATTTCAGGAAATTTGATTTTATCAGGCTGAGGCACCCTGACTTTTATCCTGAATCCGCCCCTGATTCCTGCCTGCCTCCACTTTTAGCAGCATAGTGACCTGCCTCTTTCCTTTGAGTGTTTTGAATGTTGTCTTCCTTGTGGCTGATCACTTGTCATGATAGCAATCCAAAAAAGAGCAACAGCAACCAGCTCAGCAAAATCAGATCATTTATATTTAATATAAGACATTGATCTCAGCCATTCGCCGACTGTAGAAGGAGGAACGTGCCATTTTTCTGTCCTCATCTCTCTTGTATCACCTGCAGAGCAACATCGTCACCTGAGTTCAGCTGCATCAAAACAACAAACAAAAGGACAGTGTTCAAAACTGACACTTAAGGCCAACCACAGTGTCACATGTTAAAGCATTTGGCCACTGACCAAGCTGTTGTATGTGAACGTGTTGGAAAGAAAACAGACTGCCTGCACACACCTGCTGCAGCACAAAAGAATGAAGTGCTTGAGGGGGTCAGGGATGTCATCTCTTTTTTTTCTCAGCAAAAAGAAATTATCCTCAAGAGAAAAAAAAACAAAGCTTTGGAGATGAATCAACTCCATGCACATGCGCCAAACAGCATAAACGGCTCTACGGTGGCATTGCCATGCTAGATGATGCAACAGGCTGACTGCCTCCAGCTGAATCCAGCAATGAGGAGGCAGTGAACCATTCAGGATGCATACAGGTACACAAAACACATACACATCCTGTCAACCAGGACAAAAACAACATGAAATCCATCACACAGCACCGAGACTGCACTGAGAACATTACATGGAAAATCGTTCCCACAGCCTTCACACTGTAATGATGTTTCAAACAATTAAGTAGAGCTACATGGTCAGAGGAGGAGTTAATTTTTTGATTATGGAGCCATTCTCTTAACCAAAACATCAATTTCAATAAAGAAAAGCAAAAAGGAGTGGATTTTTTTAAACTAACATGAAATGAGACTGTCTCCATTGGATACCGCTACGTTCTTGCATTTCAATCATTGCCCTTAAGTCTCTTTATGGCTCTGCAAGGCCAAATCCAACAAATCCAGGAGAACACTGAAGCCCGGAAAGAGGAAGAAAGAGACAATATTTATGTCCCCCTTTTAACCATATTAATCCCTTCCCACTAATCCTCCTGCTTCACTAAATAAAACCCTAATGGCTGTGGTGGTCATCTTTATCTCATTGGACTGATGATGACCTAACTGGTATAAACAAAGTTTAATAGGCCACTGTTTGTTTCTCATATAAAAGAAAGTGCTCTGTGGGGGTGTACTTACAGTATGATAAGAAAAGAGGCAACATCTCTGTATAGAGCTGGCGAGCAGGTCAAGATGCCAAGGCTATTTGCTACTTCAGCATCTCAGTCATGGACAAGCTTGTTTTCGACAGTCAGCGACAAGTCTTTTGTAACAGTGTGAGGTAATTCACAGCAGGACAGGAAAACAAGAATAAGTGCAGTTAACACACCCACCCAGGATAAAGCCTTCACCCACTGAGCTTAGTCATCTAACATTGGCTTTATTAAAATTTTAGCCTCCACATTTTTAAAGTCCATATTTTAATGAGTCATCGGCTAAAAGAGAACTCCTATGAAAAGTTTAGGTCTGACACATACTGAAGCTTTTCTCAAAACTTAAACCAGCCATGAAACATTCATGAGGACAGAATAGGATCGGATAGACTGGGACAGGATAGGAATATAACTCAATACAATATTATAAACAATACACAATATGGTACATCATGATGACATGACACAGCTCAGTGTAATAGAATATGAAACAAGGAGCTTCATTGTCAGGTAGTTAATAAATAAACCATTCATTCATGTTGATGCAAATTGCATATACTTCTTTTCTTTATCACAATTATAATCCAAAATACAAATGCATGAAGAAAAATTAAAGTCTCAGATTCAGTTTGTGATACATTTCAGATTGGTCAATGGCCCTACGCATCAAAGTGCACTTGACATTGTTTGAATGACACCTTTAGAAATGTCCTTATGTACTCTGGTAATGGACATTAAAGATGTTAATGACATAGAGAATACACTCATGCCAGTCCTGAGAAGAGATAGACCTATTAACTGGTCAGCTGAGCTTAATAACTGTGCTAATGAATGGTATATTGAGCAAATCAGCCATCAAAAGGTCAATGTCACCATCATCTTTTCCCACTGAAAACACTTAAACCTACCATCTTCAGTCACGTAATATCAACACTGAAACAGTCAATGGTTGGTGTTTAATATACATTGTGTCACACAATTTTGAATTGCCTCTGACAGAAACATCAACAATGATCTCAAATAGGATTTTAATAACATAAGATTTCATCACAGAGTTATTGTGGCTAAAAAATATCCAGATTTTGAGATGTTCATCGAAAAAAAAAAAACTCAGGATGGCGTGACTTAGTACTTCATAAACTTTACAAGTATACACAATTACCTTTGATGCCAATTTAAGTTTCTGCTTATGAAAACTAATGATTTTCTCTACATCACTAGTCTTGTGACCAAGTCTTCTTTGGAGCACAGAGTTTCCCCTAAGTTTCTGTGCTTTTTTTTTTTTTTTTTTTAAGTTTTTTTCAGTGTTGCTTTTCGGTTGCTTTGTTTTCCACATAGTCAAACTATGCTTTTATTTTCAAGTATACTACTCCTGGTACATTGTGTCTTCCAGAGCTGAAAAATATGAAAACTGTGAAATTAGTGGTTAGGATGTCATATTGTGCTAGCCCTGCTTATGCAGATCTTTGAAGCACACAATCACAAGCAAAAAGTCTCCAGCTTGCAGCTTGGAGTGAAAATATGTTTTAAGCGGGCAATTCCTTTTTTTGTACAATATGTTGTGCTTATTTTGGTGTGTTTGTCCAGAGATAATATTTGTTATTCTGTACAAGTCTCATAGTTCTAGTAATGCTTAGGAATCCTAGACACTTCACAGCGAGCCAGGGTAGGATGAAGGATTTATTGGAGTGCTCTGTGCCTCAAACTCACATCCCTTTAATCGATCTGCTGAGGCATTACCATAATCAGCTCACTCTGGCTCTTCAGCTTTATCCCCATCCCCCCTCTATGCTTTGATCAATGAAGGTCCATCCATAGTCAGCCTCTGTCTTCCAGCTACAGTGGGACCAATTGACTGATATGTAGTGAGAAGAGGTGAAGGAGGCTTGTATTTCTCAATCAGGACCATCACTCCAACGAGGATGGCCGGGCAGGCGGCAGCTCCTCCAGAGCCATGATGGTAATCGCAGTTCTCTTAATAAGATAGAGAAAAGATGATGATCTGAGCTTATTTGAGTAAATGAATTCCCTTGGGATGTGCACTCAATTTGTCAGCCGTTTAATATGTTAAACACGGGTAATAAGCTGGTGTCAGTCTACTGCCTGTTTAGCACAATTGCAGGAAAATGCCGCCCCGCTTCACGTGGTAATAGAGGTGTTCTGAACCCCTGACATACTCGTGTGAATTAATCTGAATGATGGGCTTCACTCCAAATGCACCATGTAGGCAGAAGCCACCAGGTTCAACATGCGTGTTATAATGATGAATGCATGCTCACAGATTGACACCCATTCTCCTGAACTCAGGTTTCTCTTGGCGACTTAATTAAAGAGGATAGTATCATCAAGTGAAGGGTGTTTCTTCTGTTTTTCTCAGACAGCAAACAGTGAGTCATTATTTCAACGCAAGTGTGCTTTCTATGTATACAACAAGGACACATCATGATAGGTTGACGTACCAGCCTTGTATTAGCAAGAAACACCAAAAGAACGAGGCAAAAACAATGTGATTAAAGTTGGTTTAAAGTGAGTACGTGTGAGGCATTGTCAACACAAAGTCATTAAGCCACAAGAAAGGCCAATCTTTTGAGAAACCATGTCAGGCACTGGTGTGGCTGGGCTTTAAGCTAGGGGTGGGAGAAAAATTTGATACAGCATAATATCACAATATTTTGTCTGGTGATATATCGTATCGTCTCATTTACCAAGTATCTATTTTTTCAAATTATTTGTTAATATGAAGTCAAATCTACGATAATGAAAAAATTCAATCAACTGTTTGTCCAGTCAGGTTGGCAGAGGTGACGTCATATAGCAGGAGAAAGTTAGTACAACAAATATATGTTTGCAAGATATGCTACATGAAAACAAAATACAGTGTATAAGAAAGACAAATGCTAAATTAGCTAAACAGTTGAAAAAATTGTATAAATCACAGTATATTGTATTGTAATACTTACTGTATTGCAAAGTGTTAAAAATAGCAATAATATCGTATCATGGCCCAAGTATCGTAATAATATCGTATTGTGGGGCCACTGGTGATTCCAACCCCTACAGGTGATGCCATTTGTGCTAATATTGGCTTTAAGTGTGCGCCATACAGAAAATCTCTAAGAGCTTAAGGTTGCTGCTACAGAACCATTTTTTTTAGGTACTACTTTTATGAAGGAACATGATGGAAACATTTTCAGCTTTACATTATCCTGTGTCTACATGTTTAAGTGACTATGCAAGCTGTCAATGAGCAGCTGATGTGCTACTGCAAAAGGTGTTGAAAAGTACTTAAGGTTTACTTTGAAAGTGGTTGAGTGAAAAATCAATTTAAAACTCTTGAAATTACTGCAAAAGCCAACAATACATAATGAAACAGCACGTAGTCATGCAGCTTCAGTGTCCCAGAAATCTTTAATCAGGATTCTTAATTGAGGATGTTTTATTTTGTTGGTGGTGGGACTCAAGCAGTTTGGGATCCATCTTTCTACTCAATCTATTAGCAGCGGGCAGAGCAAGCCTGCCTGACATGTCTTTCCCAGGAACATTGTCTGCTCCCCTCGGGTAATTTAGAGGCATTCCCATGGCAGATAAGATACATTATCCCTCTAGCTAGCTCAAGGTCTGCCCCAGGGTCTCCTCTCAGTTGGACATGCCTGGGAAACCTACAAAAGGAGGAGTCCAGGAGGCATCCAAGCTACCTCCACTGGTGGTGTTCACTGTAAAAGAGTTGCTGCTTGACTCTGTGCTGTCTCTACATGCCTTCGCTCTTCATCCTCTCTTCACGATAAGGAGAGACCAGCCACCTTTGATGCGGCCTGTTTTATCTGTGATCTCATTCTTTTGGCCACCTCTTGAAGTTCCCGACCGTAGGTGAGGTTTTGAATGAGGATCAACATATCAAGCAAAAGCTTTGCCTTCAGGCTCAGATCCATCTTCACCAGAATGATACACTAGGACACCTGCATTACTGCTGATGCCGCACCAACCCCGGTTTCTCTCACAATCAATTCCAACCTCACTTGTGAACAAGATCCTGAAGTGCTTTACTGGAGGCAGAGATTTGCTCTCCAATTGAACAAAGCAATCCTCTACTTTCTTTTTCGTCGAGATAACCATAGCTGGAAATTGAAGGTGCTGAGCCTTGCTACAGCTGCTTTTTTTTTTTTTTTTATCGCAAACCGCCCTTTTGCCTGCTGGTGGGGGTGGGGGTGTCTGCAGCCAATTAATTCCATCATGAGGTTTTTAATTGACTTCAAGTTAATTTGACACATTATTTCCCCTGCATTTGTTACCAAGAAAGAAAACACACAAAAAGACAAAGCTCTTTCTTCCTTTTGATTCAGATTTGAGCTGAAAATCTATAATGAATGGCAGCACATATTGGCATTTATCTGCTTCCTACACTGTCATTCATACCACATTACTGAAACAAATGAACAGATGATTTGGATGCTGCAGCCCGTGTACCCACAACCCACGCTCATCCATCGACAAAGCCCCCACTTGGCCCAGATTAGCATCAGACAAGAGGGCACACTTTGAAGATTGTGTCTGAATTAGTGATTAGCTGGGAAGCAGCCATGTAACCCAACAGGGACTGATTAGCCATCGCGTTTAGTGCACACAGTGACCACAGGGAGACAGGGAGGAAGAGGAGACGGTCATTAGACATTTGTTTTCAGCCTGATCAGAAAACAAGCCAAACTAACAGTGTGAACAACCTGCTGATCTCTTTTTTCATTGCGTGCTTTAACAAATGCCTCACAACTCAACAATCATCCCTGATCCAAGCGTTAGAGCATACAAAGAGGCTCAACAAAGAGATGTGTAGGGATTGATTTTCTTGGCTTCTTTCAAGTTGGAAAGTGCAATCAATGATTTACATCCCTTGCTTTCTTTAGGAGAATATACTTTTATTTTCCTCACAGGAGTATCATGAATGTTTTAAAATCCCTCTACAAATATGCCCTGAGATAACAATGTGCACTGTGATTCATAGGTAAACTCTTGCACCTGTGACCACATCTGTGAACCTGAAAGTCAATTTCAGATTACTGCTAAAGCACTACATTTTAAAAATACACATGGGAATATTCATCTTTTGGCCTTGTCTTTCTCCAAGTAAAGCAAAAACCTCATCAGATGGGTTTGCATGACCCCGCTTCAAGGGAGACTCTACATTTTACTTCATAAACCTGATTGGACGAAATTTTGATTTCAAAGGTGGGGGGAACACATGTGACTTGAGTACTGATGTGACACACCGATTCAAACGTCAATGTTCAGCTCAGATTTCTTGATATATTCCAGAATTCAGTTCCCGCCTTTACGTATAGCCTTGCAAACAGCACATCTCGCACACACAGTAACAGAGGAGGTGGATGGAAGTACAAACCCAATACAGGGATGTAAATGAAACCTCAGATGCATGTGACATTACGGAGGGAAAATTAACGCCGCTCTCCTGTAAACTAACATTGACGAATGGATGAATAGCGATGTTCACGGACTGACTCTTACGAGCAACTTGCAAAACACTAGTCCAGCGGGAATGGAGTGACTGACAGGAGGGATAGCCAATCACACACAAATAGTGGCCCTGCGGCAGAGTTAACCGAAGACCTTGTGGGCGGTCCAGGGCACGAGCAGTGAGAGTACCTCTAGCTTGAAAACGCCAGATCCCATCAGGTAATACCTCATGTCGAGCAAAGACACAAGATTTCCGGAAAGATTTTAATCAGAATGGGAAAAAAAAGTGGTCATGTAACCCGTCTATAAAAGGATTGCTGACTTTCACCCCGACTAAACCTGAACAAATGAGACCAAAGACATCATCTCTTTCACAAAGGGTGAACAAAGGTTTAATGCACCCCAAACTGTGCTGTGGAGCTAACACATCTGTGCACCCCAGCAGTGTGTGTGAATATTTTAAAAGAGACATTTCACATTTGAGGCAAATTTGCCATCTTCTTTATGCCAGTTAGCCTCATAACAAAAACAGATAAATGGACTAACACCAGCACTATGAGCCACAAGTTGCAGTGGCATTTTTTCACTCTGCAGAGAAATGATGACCACAATAAATCATACCAAAACTCTACTGTGGCTGTGACAACAATTCAAATCTAAATTCATATTTTTGTACTTAAGTCTGTTAATATTACTCTGGCATCATTATTTTATTATTACAATCAGTCACGGAATCTCAGTAATTCAGGACATTTTTTTAAGTTTCTGGGCTGTTATGCAAATGATTGAGAATGAGAGTATAATTCCTCCATCTGGATGTCTTATTTTGTCACCTCACCCTAGAGGAAGAGGAAGCTTTGATTTTAACAGTGAAGTCTGTATCACATCTGTCATGAGTTGACATTTTCATACACTTTTGAGACCCAGTTCATCGTCTATAAGTGGACTGATTTGATATGAACTCCATCAGGATGAAGATTCACAGCGCAGCTCTGAGAGCTGAAGAAGATGCAGACGGCTCATCTCTCCAATCAGATGCAAATTGAAAGCAAATGCATGAAACTGCAGAGCACTTGTGCGGTTAAATATCATTTACACAACATGCTTTTTGAATTTAACCCTACGACAGACTTGTGGCACTACTGGCCGTTGCAATCTATTTTTAGCGAATTCCCCTGAGTAATGATACTATGCTTGAAGCAAATATCAGGAGATTCTCACTCACAGATTTACACATATGGCAGCTTGATGCATTCATGGTAAATCCTGGAGCACCTATTGTTCTAATATCACAGTTGGAATCAGTTGATGGGGTGCCTTTTAGAGTTCAAAATACAACTTTGGTTTGTGGTTGGGGCTGATGGATGGGTCAAACATAAACCTTTGACTAAGTTGGATTTCCAAGACTCAGCGTTGATTTCTACTAAGCACTTGACCTTTATTAAGATAAGCAAAATGCAAAACGGGATAATATATCAAATACTTTGTCGTATAGTTGCATACACTGCCAATGTTGTGTAAGACCTGTTGGTTTGCCTGTGCTTTTGAAAGCCTTGAAATCTTTTTTTTTTTTTTTAAACAACCAAAATATCAGTGAAGAATCATCATCAAACACTGAAAGTGACATAAATTTTACATGAAGATTACTACACTAGTTTGTGTCTAATAATCTTTGTGTAAATGAGTCAAAATAAACAGCGGAGGGATGCTCGTATGGTATGATGGTCAAAGTGGTATACAATGTGCAATACGCTATCATCTTCCTAATATCACTTGTAATATCGCTTGCTGGTTTGACCAAATCCTTCCTCCTTTGCATGCCATCCTCAGCTCTTCAATCCCCACATTTTCTGTCTTTAGCTTTCCCTCTGCTACAAAGAAACAAAAATTTATATACATATGCTTTGGTTATCTTTTTAGACTTAATTCAGACAATGCTTTGTTCTGAAAAACTCATTATAAATTGTGCTATTATTGTTGCTTGCTTGTCTACAAAGCCTTGCTCTGGAAAACTTACTCTAAAAGTGTTCCTCGTATGTCATACTATAAAGTGCCACAAATTTAGCCACTGAATCTCATACAGGAGTGACGATATGTATAAAGGTAACTGTATACGCCATTAGTACAACTTGGAGATAGCGTATATCTTCAATTGAGACACTTGATTAATATATTCATAAGGCAGAGAGAGACTTGAGCTCAACAAGACTGACTTTTAAATAAACACTGTAATATATTCATGGGCATACAGTCTGTATGAAGAGGCACAAGACATCCTCCACCTTGATTCTCCTCTCCAGTGTCAGACTGGAGTGGATTTCAGTCGTAGTAATGGTGGGGGGATCGGATGGAGGAGTGAGGGGGGTGATTTATACCAGCAGGCCCATTGCTGCTGTCCCCTCTGTCCTCAGAGAGACACTCTCTAGCTGTTTGTCTGTGCTCCTTTGACCTCAGGCTACCACGCTTGCCATCGTCGGCTCCATCAGACTAAAGAGCTGCCACATGCCCCCCAGCCAGCAGCACCATGTCACAGTGTCTGAGCTACACGGATCTCAGGGGTGGGAGCTAATTGGTCACTTTATGGCAGTGAGACTGTCTCAGCTACTCTGTTCAGAGGAGGTTAGTGCTGTCATCAAGGCAACATTACAGTCAGGGAGTGGACCGAAGGAGCAGTGTTGAGGATACAATGATATGCTCCGTGCTTTGACCTCAGATTTAAATGTAAAAGTCAATCCAGCTACTTAATGCTCCTCCTCTCAAGCGAAAGAACTTTAAGTTATCGTGCCCTTAAAGAGGTTGATCACATCACATTTTGAAAAAGAAACTGCTGACACAGCTGAGCTTAGTGCTGTGGAGTGATTTTGAGAGCTGATTTTCTGACAGATT
Organism: Xyrichtys novacula; assembly: GCA_962446985.1. Taxonomy (NCBI): domain Eukaryota; kingdom Metazoa; phylum Chordata; class Actinopteri; order Labriformes; family Labridae; genus Xyrichtys; species Xyrichtys novacula. The sequence goes on along the minus strand of OY660874.1, from coordinate 13,966,103 downwards.
ACTTTCTCAACAGTGCTCTTTCAGTTCACCTCAAACTACCAAAAGACATGTTTTTGTGTCAACAGTTTACACATCTGTCTTTGTGTAAGCACTAGAGCTGTCGTAATTTACCGCTATTGACAACAGCCATCTTGTTAAAACGAACAAAGTATTGATTTCATGCCTAAAATTAGTGAATGGTAATCCCCTGGTTTATGAGGGGGTGGTGGGGGCTCTGGACTCTGGTTGGTGCCCTCCATAAAGAGTAGCAGAAGGGGAAGTAACTAGCTAGCTTAATAGCTGTGCCAGATCTCCAAAAGATGGTCAGGCTCTAAAAACTGATGTCCTGAGATTTATTGGCAAGGATAATTCATCAAACATTCTAATTTCCTAACCTTTATTTTGGCATTTTATTAAATCTACTAAAAAATTGTGTATACATAATAAGAAAATAAAAACGTTATTTTTTTTTTCTCTTTACAGATGAAGCAACCTGAATGTAAGACAGCAAAAATGCTACAGTTAAAGCCTCAAAATCCTTCTTTATAAAATTACAATTAATATAACAAACCAAATCCTAAATTAAAGTGGTGCCTTTGCGGGGTTCTTTGGAAAGTTTGCATTTACAAATAAACGTCATTGGGCCTGATTTTCAAAAATAATTTATCAAATTATAAGGCGTCTTCAAATCTCCACTAAACTGTAGAGATTTGAAGATGATTGATGAGCATCAATAATGAGCACAGTTGGATCTGGATTAATAGTTAAGTATATTTAGACACCAAGAGTCAACGTTCAATGGTTAAACAAAGTAAACTAATTTAACAGCAATTATTAAGAAAACCAACAAAGACAACTGGTTTTATGTACAGTCAAACCCTCGCCATCTGTTCATAAGCTCTTTGTTTTCAACTATACGTGGTCTTGAAACCCAAATACATAAGACAGTAACCACTGGAAAAAGGGGGGCAGCTGTTGCTTGCCTAATCCCACATTCAAAACCAGTCATGGTCACCCTTTCAGTAAGAGAAGACATCTGCTACCACTTCGTCAACTTAAACAACACTTAAGTCTCCTTATTGATTGCGTCTTAGTTGCTGTGTTTCAATCTGTGCTGACCAAAGCCCAGCTGCCTTTCATTACAACTAGTTAACATGAGCATAAGCCTCTGCTACAGGGTTTGGGCTTGAGACATTTGTAATTTCTCTACAACTAGACCATGAACCTTACTGTCAACTGCACCAGGACAGGACGAATGATAGATCCACAAAATTCTAAGCAGTCTTGTGATTGCTTGGCTAGCTACCAACATATAAAAATCTGTGATTTTTGGTGATGTGCTGTTTCAGGTAATAAAAAAAGATATAAAAACATTAAAGTAACAGCCTTATATGGGAAAGATGACAAGAACAGTACAAAGAGAATATTATTGAAATTCAATGTTTGGCAAGGATATATGATGCCAAAAATAGGTGAACATCAAGAAGCAGTGATGGTCGTAGTGGTAGAATTTAAAACCACTTAGACCTGTTTAACATCAATTTAACGGCACTCCAAAACAATGAGCTGGAGCGGTGGCTTCCACAAGGGGGGCTATGAACCTTTGGAGGTTGCTAGATACTGGTCAGGTGGTTTCAAGCTTTCCATTTACATATTTTATCCGTATATGTTAAACTACAAACAAAATCAGTAGTTACATTTTTAAGGAAACCAAAAAATTCAACCATGCAAGTTCCACAAAAGTCACTTTTCTGACAGTCGGGGGGTCATGGACTGACATCCCTGAGCTGGAGACCAGTGTTCAGAATGACAGGAGTGAGGTACTTACAGCAACATACTTTAAGACTTTAGGCTACTGACTTGCTGACTTGACGAGTTTGGTTTGAGACAGCACTGAAAGATCAGAGCAGCAGGGAACTGCAGAGTGAAATTTTTCTACAATATACAACATAACCCGGACCATTTTTATGTGAACAAATAAGGTTATAGCAGATTAAAAACAAAGATAGCAAACCGTATGACAAAGAAACTCCAGCCTTTTCTATCAGTCATGAGAGGCTGGATTTCTGCAGCAGCCAGCCTGAGAGATGGCCATCAGACCAAACACAATCACATCTGCCAAGAGATCCAGACCAAAGTGGTGATTGTGAAATGTCTCCTTCAAATACGCTGCAGATGGGTGAGCTGCAAGTCTGCAACCTCCAGGGACACTCCTGTGTGACAGGATGCTTGACAGTGGCAAGTTCCAGGCTGACTTTAGTCTCACTCCAGGGATGGACCTGGAATTCAATGTCAGTGTAAATGTAATTTTCACTCAGCTGAAGCACCTCAGGTACCTTCTCACCTCACATCTTGGATTAAGGTTTGAGAGTCACAGAGGGAGAGAGAAAGCAAGAGAGAGAGAGAGAGAGAGAGAGAGAGAGAGAAGGAAAACCATCAGTACAGAAATAAGTGAGAAATCAGATCAGTTTGAGTCAATCAGTAAATGCCTCCATGCATATGTGCAGACATGCATGTGTGCATCCTGGAGAGATACTCATCACCTTTAATTTGCCTCAGTTGACCATAAGGGCAGACATATTTCACAGCGTCTATCCACACAACACATGCATGGCTGAGGGGTGAAACAATTTCACACAGCCAATATTTTGACCTTTTCCCTGGGCTGGTAGGCTTTCCTGTTGAAGCCTTCAGCTTTCTACTTGATGGAAAAAATGTCTACAGTTGAAGAGCTGACTCCCACCTGCATGCGTATTCTGTTTGCCTTCTCGAATATAATTAGAGCTCTTTGATAAAGCCTGCAAGTTGGGCAAAAACTCGAGTAAATTTGACTCGTCATTTGTTGGTTATGCAGAGGGAGTTGTGTTGCTGCCATATTTACTGAGAGCACTATTTTCCACAGTTGTCCTCCTGATACAGTCGTATTTTCATGTGTGTAAGTGGCCACCGGAGCCCATTGATTTGTTATGCATTGTTCAAGCTCCAGGCTGAAGCTGCCTGCACCAAGCTTTTACCTCTCTGGCAGGGACGTTTGAGCTGCTCACGAGTATCTAGGTTGCTTTCTATCATTTGTGATATATTGTTTCATTATTTTTTAGTTATCTGTTTATCATCTGCTATCAAATTGTCTGCTCCTATCGTTCAATCATACAGATGTTTCATCATTTTGATTTGATCCTCTTTCTGTTTGCATTTAACGACAGATTGCTGTTTCGGAAACTGTGGTGATAAGCAAATAAGAGCAGCTTTAACTGGTTGTATTTGTGAGATAAATTTGTGTTATAAGAATGATAAACATTAAAATACTCCCATTTTCTTCTTCTAATCAGACTGATATAGAGCATATGGTGCATTTGTATTTAAAAGCTTTGTTAAAAATAATAAAAAAAATATATATATATTTATGAAATAAAATAAGAGACTGATTTTCTACACACCAAAATTTCAATTCAAATTTGCTTTCTTTGCTTGTATTTATATTCAAACTCACACCAGGTTAGCAAGGATTTATGAAAAGTACTAAGAAAATTTAACATAAGTGAAAAAAGACTATTTTATTCTCCACAGCTATGAGATTCTGCTTTTTTTTAAAATATATCTCACTTTGCTTTTCATGATGCATTTACTGAACCATGCAACTAATTGGGGGATTATCTGATACAACTGCTACACGCATCGTCATTTCTCCTCAAAGATACTGCCTGGTAAGAGTGTATACAATGAAAACATAAAAAGAAAGTATGTTTGAAATTGGTTTTCAGGAAGAAGTATTTAAATGGATGTTAAATCAAATTGCTTGTTGATATTTTATTTACAATTTATTTACGGGGAGGAACTGGCAGCAGGAGTTCCTGCCTCCCTGCCTCAGAGCAGCAGATATTTTAAAGACCTTCCCATCGATGTGGCAGTAATTGCAGCAGTTCCCTATCTCCACAGCAGAACAACATTGCACCTTATCTCCATGACCTTCCATAGACAGCCCTCAGTCCCCGGTCCCAGGACGCAACGGGGCGGGAGAGCTGGGCTGGAGAACACACAACTGACTCCTCAAACACCACCGACCTTTGTTGTCGTCCTGTGGGAACTTCAGCCAAAGTCTATATCTACAAGACTTAACCTAACACACTCTGCCATCCATCTCCTTCCTCGCAGCCGCACTGCATCACATCCACCTCCTCATTTACAGCTAAAGCTCCTCTAAAGCTGCCAAAGGACCCTCCAGGGGCTGCAGGACCCTGATACATGCCCCAAACAGTTCTGTGAGTGTAAACAGGGACTGTCAATCAATGCTCCCCAGGGGGACAACATCCTTGTGGTAAGATATTTTATCCGTGCTCTTCATGCTGTCGTCTGCTAACAAGCCCGAAGGTCCTTAAGAAGCTAAAACTGTAACCTGAAGAAAAATGTCATGTGTTTGCTGTAGGGCTTAGTTTGGGGTCTTATCTCTCACATGCATGTAAATGAGGGCTGTCTTCCTTTAAGTGTGTTATTTTAAACATGCCATTAGATTTTCGTTTTTCTTCTTTTTTTGTATTGATCATTCATAACCCTTTTCAGAGCCAATTGTTGACAACATGGATGGGGAGATGCTCATGTTGAAAACACAGATTTAATAGTTATAAAAATTAAATAAATCTGACAATTTCCAGGATGAGCTACATGTGCAGCCAGAAATTTAACCCCAAATTTGTAATCTGCAGTACAGCGATGTGAAGTCTGTTTCATTTCAATGACTCCGCCAAATGTGTCCTCGAAATACAATACTGTATACAGGCCAGGCTGTGAAAGAGGCAATGGGTGTATATTAGGTCCAATAAATCACATAATCCTTTGCTCAATGGCTCAAACAAGATGGTGGACTCTGAAACCTCCCTGTAATATACTGTTAAAAAATATTCTTTGGTCCAAACGTAAAAGTCAAATGTCAAAACAGATAGAAATTGGAACTTCAATTATCTTAAGTAGGTTGTAGATGGTCTTTAAGTTAGGAGGCACCAGACCAAATGTTTGTTGCTTTGAATCTAGTTTTACGTGAGTATAATGTCTATCAAGGTTGTTATTGTTGATGAAAAGTAACGTAGATTCCCATTGACTCAAAATGAAAATAAAAACCAGGTTCAACAGAAACAGGACACCTAACTAAAACTAATGAGAAACACATTGTGGAGCAGCAGTAGTTTGATTCTTCATGATTTTGTACTGTATTGAGTACTTTCAAAAATCATTCTCTAAAACATATGATACCAAGAAAACTTTTTGTTCATCCACTAATCATTAATAATCTGACCGACACATGTATGAAGCTGCAGCTGCTGCTCTTAAACATCATCCTGTTCATATTTTGCTGTAGACAGTGAACAAAAAAGACAATGCTTATCTGAGGACTTTATTCGGCAGAATCGATTCTACCGAATAAAGTCCTCTCCTTTTGTTGATCTGGGTGGATGAACCTTATTATTTATTTACATCAATGACAGGGAGCGAGAAGGGTTGCCGATGGTCGATCCACAATAACTGAACTGAGAGACAGCAGCAGCAGCGCTCTACATGGACCGAGATCCTTGGCAAGTAGTCTAACTTTCACCATGATACCCTGTCTTTCACCATGGTCTCCTCTAAACCATCAACAGATACCTCTGTTAAGCATGGATCCACCTGATACTGAGCTAAAATGATAATTGCTGGGTGAGGTGTATTAACAAGCAGGGGCACGTCCAGAACATATGATTGGGGTGGCCCAACCACTGCACTGACACTGCTGGGGGGACATAAAGTAGCCTAAGTGAGCCCACATACCTACAAATAGTGTTTATTCCTGAAACTAAGTTGTGACATCAGCCATATAGTTAATTTTGACACGTCTTATCTCTAACAAAAGACAAAGTGAAAACAGATAATGTTTGGAGTTTCTTCTACACTGTGTGTAACTTTAGGGGATCTAAAGGGCCCCCATGTTACAAAAACTAAAACTACCAAAAAAAAAAAGTAAACTAAACATTTTCAAAAAGTAAAAATAAACCAAACTTAAAACCAACCAACTCCAAACTAATCAAAAAAAGAAAAAAAAAAGTAACACCAAAATAAAATAAATAAATTAATTAATTAATTAAAATAATTATAATAATGACTTAAAGCTATTATGACCTTGATGCCTACCTTTGCAGCAAAAAAATGTATTTCAAACTTTTCTGTACAGCACATATTCCTCTTAGTTGACAGTCAGAGGAAAACTTGCTAAAAGGTGGTATTTAAACACAAAGCTTACTCTGGATTAAGCAGAATTTTTTATGCTCTTAAAAAAAAAAAATCTTGGTTCTGTTCTCTTCAAGCTTTAGTTCTCGGTTCATACTACAGAAAAGATTGGAGGTTTTAAAACATGAAGTGAAAAGGGGGGTAAAATAAGCCTTACTAAGTTAAGATATCATTATAAAAAAGTACTCTCAAACCTTTAAACCTCAGCTGAGATCATTTAACCCACATTAATGTGCTAATGCCTTAATTGACCCAAGTAAATGAGAACATCAGCAATGCTGCACCAACTCCTGCTGATGATAAGTAAAGGAAGTCCTGTTCTTGCAGTGGGAGGAGAGCAGCCTTGAAATCCCATTCAAGTAAGTCCTGAATAAGAAAATGTAAGAGAAGGTCTGCACTGAATAAGAATGAGGGCATTGGGATAAATATAGAACAAAGATACTTTTTGGAGGACAGATTTCAAAGCAGGGTAAACTCAAAGCCTGCGCCAACAAAGAGAAAAAAAAGAAAGTACTTTTCATACTGTATGCTGACGTTTGTTTCACCTGAATGTAAGACAGTTCATTGGCAGAGCTTTGTCACAATCAGAGCCTCCCTGCACAGAGAGGGCACACCTTCCACTGTGTGCTTAGCGTGGGCGTGTGTGTCTGTTATTATGTTAATTGTCTGTTTACTGCCGAGGTGCAACAACAGAATGTAGTGTTTTTCTCTGCTACATTATTCATGGATTTGAGGAGAGGTTTGGCTCTGTGTTTGGCACAGGATGCTTTTGTTGAACGTCCCCTGCTACATAGGACCTGTCCAACCCTACTTCTCACATTATGAATTCTTAATCGATGCCGCGCTCGCACGCAGAACCAAAATCTCGCCGGCACTTCTGCTGTGCCTCAGGCATGAATAACTGCAAACAAGTTCAGGTGGATCTCTTCGTCCTCGTGCTCTGTTTACAGGAACACACAGCACTGATAAATAGAGTTAATCAAATAACGACATTTAATGAATAAATTATGACGGGTTGGATTGAGAGGCACTGGAATTTCCCCAAGAGGAGAAAGAGGATTCAATGAGTGCTATCAACTTCTGTCTTTGCTTCAATTTCAGACACTATCACTGGAATAAATGCAAGTATAAACACAATGCAAACTGGTGACTTGGGTTGCAAAATTCCGTGAACTTTCAAAGTTGGAAACTTTCCTTAGGAATTAACATGAATATATGGGAATTAACAGGAATAAATCTGAAATTTACAAAATTGAGGTTGTCCCTCAACAGAGAACAGCACACAGCTTACTGCAAGGCTATTGAGGCTACATCCCCTACATGCACTGTACATTCCTCCATCACATGCACAGATGATTTCTTGAACCCCCGAGGCCACACTTTTGAGCCCAAAGCACAAGATATTTGAGTCCACAGACTATATAAAGTCAAGTAAGATTTGATAATATTTTCGACTAAATATATTTGACCTATAATATTATTAATAATTAACTTGCAAAACCTAAATAAAAATAGGTGCTTCATGTAAGCTATCTTATTGTGGTAGTGGTAGCAACCTCAAATGATATGCAGTTTCTTCTGACTCCTGACTCCAAGACAGTTTTCTGTAACCATACAATAATTTAAACATCAATTGTCAAATATGTTGCATGGATGTCTGCTTATGACAAAATAAAAATATTTACATTTATGTTTGGATATGATACAGTTTGTTCAAATTACCCCCAATTTCCATTTAATTCCTATAAATTTCCAATAATTCCCATAAATTCCCTTAAATTCCCATAATTCCCATGGAAAGCTTTCAATTTGGGATATTTCCAAAATTCCCCGGCTTAACTTCCCATAGAAAGTTTCTGGTAATTTATCGGAAATTTTCCACCCCTTTGCAACCCTACTGATGACAAGGTTGTATTTGTCAAATGTATTTATAATATCAGCAGGGCTACAATTAAAACCACTGAGGGACTGTAGTTTGAGATCTCTCTCAAACCAGGCAAGTTCCTCCACTGGATACACAACTACTGATAATCAGCCAAACCCAACCCACTGAAAGTGTTTTCGATGTACTTGATGCATTTGATGCATTTGATGCGCATCAGGAAGGTTTTATGGAGGATGTTTAAAAGTCTGTGACACCAAATACGAGCTTGTGCCTGACCTTCCATTTTTTACAGTATAAGAAAAGTGCAGTATTAAAGGTCGGGTAAATATATGTGCACACGTTACTTTATACCTATAATCAAATGCAGTTGCCTGAAAAGACAGTGGTGACATAAACCAGACCTCTATTCAATCACTGAGTAGGTGTATGATCTCCATGAGTAAGGCTTGTATGATGAGAAAATGAGGAAAAAAGTTTGCAATGTGCAACAGAGAAGGACTGGTAATTCATTCAGTCCAATTTACCAGCTCATCAATAGAGTTTTGAAATAATTATAATAAATGATGTCTGCAGGCAAATAAGTGCGACTGGAGTAAAGCAGTGTTAATGTACCTCTGTCATATTTTTTCTATATTTTTTATTCATTTGATTCAGACACTGGCCAGAGTTTTAGACACTTTATCTGAAGATGTAAAAAAAAAAACCTGGTCAGTTTTACTTCTGACAGAAATACACTCATGTTCCGAAATCTATTATGAGCAAACATATTTTTCGATCTCAGTAATTAACTCAAAATCAATCTGAAACATGTTTCAGGCTTGAATGGTCATGTATATTCATGAAATTATGGATGTTTATTATTCAACTCACAATTCAATAACTACATCACTTCATGTTATGGTAAACATATTAAACACTAAATGGTTGCTTTTTCAGCATGGATATTAGAAGCAAGTTGATTCTTAATTAGTCTTTCTAAAACACTTATTAAAATCTTATTAACAGAGTTTTCCCTCTGCAACCACCCAATTACTGCATTTAAATAGCAAATTATGAAGTTGTTGTACATTAATCAGCATCTTTGTATGCTCTGCTGAGTGAAGCCTGATAAAGATGGTAATGAAACAAAATAGTCTTTCCTCCACCATGGCACTTGGCGAATATTGTCAAGTCTGTGACAAGACACACAATTAAAGCATTTATGAAAGTGCTAAAGACACTAATTTAACTCTTAAGAACTTTTGTTACAGTTTTCGAATGAAGCACGAAGAAGCGCTTTTACTCTTGCTAATTTGTAACTAATTAATATTCGGTATGGTTGACTGATTACAGATTTTCAGTGACTGATGTTGATAATGATTAAGTAGGTCAGCCTGTATTTATTTACATTGGACAGAATACAGAAATGAAATAACACTGACAAATGAGAAACAAAGTTGCTGAACATAAGTCAACACAGTATTAAATAACTTGAGATAGAAAAAAGTAAATTAATCCAAAATATGATTTTGATAATTTTAGCCAGTAAAATGTTTTAAATAGATGCTCACTGACTTTAGAAAACATAATGTGATATCGGCCTTGTTATGGCTGATGCAAACACAATGCAGATTGCTAAACAAAATGCACTTACCCTAATCCTATCTCTAACTCAACTTGTACAATTAAACCAACAAAGCTTAATTTTTCAAATCTATTTACAAGTCTGAGTCAAGGTGTTGCTTATTCAACACAAAGTGTTCAATTATTCATAGTGGTGAATTTAGACTTCAGTTCAAAGCAAATGTTCATGTCATGATAAAAATGAAATTACAACCAGTTTCACAGCCCTCTCTGTTTGTATTCCAGATATGTGACAGACTCATAAACTTGCATGATTTATCCTGTTTGCAGGTCCTCTTTGTCCAGATAATACTCTGCAGAGCAGTCTGCATTTGTGATCCATTGGGAGTATTTGCCTTCCACTGTTGTCCCTGTTTTTATCTTCAAATATGATTTATATTCCGTGACATGAATCAACCCACTGCAGAGACATATCCCACCATCTTCATCAAGGTCACCCAGGTACTTAGAAACTGCATTAAGCCACTCACCCAGGGCTAGAATAACATCATTCACTATAATAATATTGATTTAGGGTTTATCATTGGGAGGACAGATTGGGATTTGATATGGAACTCTGTGGTTTCAAAGAACTCACTGTGAACTATTGGAAGAACTCAGCTTAAAAAAAATCAATGCTTCAACAAGTTAACAGCACATCATCTGGAGCAGGCTGTCTTAATTGAAAAGCTATCTGGAGTGTGGATAGCAGCACCGTTATAAAAGCCTGACTCCACATCAAGAGCGTTATACGAGTACTCTTGGACAGATATGAAGAGCCGGGAGAAGTGGAGGAGGAGAGCTGTTTGTTGGTGTGACGGCTGGGCAGGAGGGCAGTGGTGGGTAAAACTGATTTTTATTGAACCATTAAATCCCCTGTGCCAAATGTAATTTAAGGTTTTTGTTGCTTTGCCACCATTAGCTGCTAACAACCTGTCGCTCCGGGGCCTGTCCTGATAAAAATAGAGTGGAGAGACAAGGGCGAATCAGAACAACAACATATTCAATCTAAGCAATTATAGCACCGTTAACATTAGCCCATCTGACTCCTTAATGTCAAGCAAACAGAGGCATCACTCTGGGGGCTCCCAAATCTCATCAGAGAGGAGGCACAGGTGGGAACAACAACACAGCAGAATATTGTGATGAAGCGACAAGTGAAAGACAGAGTAATAGACAGGGAGGAAGCGATGGGGACAGATAGAGAGTTGATGAGACCAGGCGGGTGTGTGTTTGTTCAGGATTGTGTGTTTGTGCATGTGCAAAGCTGGCAGGATAAGTGCGCATTGAGCGACAAGGGAGAGGCCGCATCACCATAAAATGTAATCTATTAAAGCTTATCCCAGACAAGATCGCTACATCTAAATTCATCTCAGTCTGTCAGGCCCCGTTCTATTCCCCGTGCTGCTGCAGTGTAATGGGATGTGACAGTACATGTCCTAAGGAACGGGGAAATAAGTGATCTCCATGTCACAAAGCCGCGTCATTTTCATAAAGCCGCTCGCCTTATAAAGACAAAGAGCAGCTGGGCTCGCACACTAAACAATCTGCAGAAAATGAAAACTGCTGCTCATAAACAGGACTGGATAAAGCTGGATCATTTAGGACTGCTGTTGACATTGGACCAATCAAGTTAACAGCACAGTCAGTCAGGTTGTAAACAAAACCTCCTGTTTAGCAAAATAAAGTCATTTTCACATGAGGAAAAGGCTAAAACATGACCTGTCTTGGACTGCCCACGCAGTTCCTCCTAGCAGCTGTTTTGTTGGTTCACTTTACTCCAAACTGGAGCTGCATATCATTGGAGAGAATAACACTCACACATCTGTCTTTCTGCTGTATACAGTAGACTGCAATATGAAGAAAATGTAATGAAACAAGCTGAAAATCCAATCTTCCCAGAGGGATTCCTCTGCTGTTTTTAAATCTATCAATAGGACATGTGAAAAGAGACAGGTGATGAGGAGAGTGTGTGGGGGTGGGGGTAATATTGTGGCCAGGTGTCGAACCAAGAAATGCTGCGACAGGGACTACGGCCTCTGTATCTGTGGGGTGTACCTAACCACTATGCCAGACTAGCACCTCAAAGCCAAAGGGACACATTCATGGAACATGAGCAAATCTGTTTGCAGAGCACTAAAAAAACCTCCACTGGATTCATGAACGCTGCAGAAAAGTCTGATTGATCATGATCAGGTGTGTTTGTGCATTGATGCCGTTTAATGGTAAAGTGACGGTGTGACTCTGAAATTCATAATTAAGATACATTCCCTGCCATGTTCAGCAAATTATCACCATGGAACAGAGGTGACTTTTTTTTTTTGGCAGGTAGCATTTAACAAGCAATGAAACTCAATAACCATCAACTCTATAATACAACAAATTACACAAAAAGCTTTCCAGATGGATAGAGAAGGTTAAGGCTCGACATAAAACACATGCATTATTCAAACCAGCTTTATTCTGACTAATAAGCCATCCTCTCGCACTGCTCCATTATCCAAGAGCGTCCACTGTGCTGTTGTACAGGATGACGCTGCTGTTTATTCCACCAGACCACCAAGCCACAACGTACAGAGCATCTCACGCTTTATGGCAGGCTGGCACCTCCTCATGCCTTTACACATCACTGAGGAACCCCATGGTTATATGCCACCACTCTGGGTATACTTGCTCATTTCCCACTAAACTTGCTGAATCTGTATTATTTCTACTTTTTTGGCATGTTTAGGGGGCCTTTCTCAACCAAAGTCTGCTTAGATCAGTGGTTCTCAAGTCCAGTCCTCGAGGCCCACTGTCCTGCATGTTTTGGATGTTTCCCTGCTCCAACACACCTGATTCAAATGATCAGCTCGTTATCAAGCTCTGTAATGGCTTAATAACGAGCTGATCATTTGAATCAGGTGTGTTGGAGCAGGGAAACATCCAAAACATGCAGGAAAGTGAGTCTCGAGGACTGGACTTGAGAACCACTGGCTTAGAGGGTCTGGAGATCAGGGACCAAAGTTTACATTGTTACATTTTGCATTTGGTCTGGTTCGCATTCACATGGGACCTTTGCTTAGTGAATCAAATGGTTAAAAAAAGAGGGAAACTCACTGTGTGTCACCTGCTCCTTTGGGGCACAATCTTCATTGTTCCACAACGTACAGAAAGTAGCCGACCAGAGAGAACAATGGGCGTCTTGCTTTACGCAATTCACCTGAGGTGGGGGAGTGGTTGTGTGAAAAGATGCCGGGTATTAATGCAAAGGAATGCCTATAACACATCGTCAGTGTGTTTGTTGAACACAAGAACACTCAGGTATTTAATATCACCCCACTATTGTATTAAAACACCAATCCTCTGCCATTTGTCCAGTTTTACAGACAGTCTGGTGTTTTGACCGGCTGTTCTCTGTCTGCCGCAACTCTGGCCGGGCATCATTTTCCGGCTTTATTACAGTGTAAATGTGTTATTGCTTTATATTGACATACAAAAAGTCCGGCTGCATCAGCGCTGTGTTCACGCCCACCACAGACTGAACCATGGTTTGTTTGGAAGGGGAGCGAGTCCTGCATTTGCAAGAAGACCATGGTCCGTTTGTTTGATCTTGACCACAGTTCGCTTGCGCATTCATACCACCCGGACCAAAGGAATACAGGGACTGTGGTCCTTTTAGAACGAACTTAACAGTCCTGATATGAATGCGCCCTAAGTGATATTTCAAATGAATCTATCTGCCTATTGTGAACATATCAGATCACAGTATGAGTCAAATTGTAATTTTCCTACAAAAATTATTTATGTGGGTTTATGTACGAGCAGCCAGCAGCAGTTTCAAACAGGCTATTGTTGTAGGTTACTCTGACAACGTAACATCTTGTGATGAGACAAATGCACTTGTGGACATCCTGGTTAGACTGCTAGAAAACCTCTGTTACATTCAGAGAGAGAATCCTTTCTGCTCCTGCTTTGCTCTTCCTCTATTTTTGCAGTTTTTCCAGCTTTAATCTCGTTCATCACTTTAAATATCCGACAATGTCAAAATACCCTTCATCCCCAAATTGTTTCATCAGCATATCTGACCAAAGATCTCTCTGCCTACGTTCCTGGAGCACATCGGTCTTTGGATGCTTTTCTTTAAATATCACTGTGACCGGTCATTCTGTCTTTATTCCTCTCCATCAACACAACTATCTTGAAGATGCTGTGGATGACTCAATAGAGAGTTTTCATTTTCTTCCTGCAGGCCTCTCTCCACTGCTAATACCCTCTATAGACCGTGAGATCCCATCCCATCTCCTCTCTTTTTTTAATCATCATTTTTTTTTTAATCTGTGGAAAACACATCATAGGGGAACCCTCATCCACAGTGACTCAAATGCTAAGATGCTAGGGGAGTGAAAACGTCACTCTTCCACCAAACCTGGGGGGCAGGCGCTCTCCATAGCTAACCCCTCTCTTTAGAACTCTCCTCCAAAACACATCCGGGACTGTACTAATTTATCAAAGTTGAAATCTCTAATGAAAACACACCTGTTTAAATCTGCTTTGAATTGTTGATGCAACTGTATTCAAGGCTAAGCCAAATTTTTCAATACAGTGACCACCAAATTTAAGCTTTAAAACAAACAAACAACACAAAAAAAAAACAATAGGTTATGTCACTGAGACTGCAGACATGTCTTATACAGTCTATGATCACACCTGGTGCAGAGCTGTCATAAAAGTCATGTTTATTTCCACCCGGTCATTCAGACTGACGGCTAAAACCCACAGGATCCGGAACGAATCCGCTCCACTCTGGCACAGCAGGCAGATCAAATATGCAAGCATTGGAATCAATGTGTGTGATTCCACACAATCCGTCCGCTGCCCGGCTCCGCTGCGGATCGGCTCCGGCGGTCGGATCAGATACGCAAGTCTTCTATTTTTTGCCGGACGCTACAGCATGAAGCATCAATTAAGTGCAGCGCAGCACGAAGAGCAGCGGAAGTTGCATGCAGCTACAGAGTAAAATGTCCGGTTATTTTTAAAAATAAAGTCAATACATTGAAGTGTTCTCAACTTGATAATAGGAGAGACCAGGGTTGTGGGATGAGGGTGTTTCTATACACCGATCAGCGGATCTCATTCAATATCTCCTAGGGAAACACGCGAAAATTATCTGTAATCTTGCGAGTGCTTCTCCTCCAATGGCGGCGGATCGGATCCAGTGGGTGCTGTATGCTTGCGTATTTGATCCTCCTGCTAGTCCGGAGCGGAGCCATTCCAGATCCAGTGGAATTCCCGTGAGGGTACATTTCAAATGATTAAACCTATATCTGATTCTAGACCACATTTGAAGGTGGCCCAGATCTGGTTTTAAAGGTCAGATCCCATAAGACTTGTGCTGTTCAGACCATCACAAAAAACATTAGAGCTGAATCACTTTTGAGCAAAAAGAAGAAAAAAAAAGTTAATTCAAGTTCAGCAAATTTGTTCCTAAATTGTGTTGACATTGTTATGAAACGATTGTCTGTTGAGTGTCAAATAACAATGTCATATCAGCTTTGAACACCAGCCACTTGCCAAACTTTTCTTTAATTATTAACATAAACTGTTAAAGAAACGGCATCAGTCAAGCACTTATTCCATGTAGCCAATACTTATAATCTGTTATCTCAAAGAAAAGCAGGTAGCTGCCCTGTAGTTTTTAGTTTTTCCTGACTCCTGACTGCTCACCTTCTCCCCTTCCCATCAATCATCCTCTTTAAATGTAACCCAAGCTGCCTGTCTACCTGTCAGCCAGGCGGCGAGTGCCCTGAAACAATGCACCAATCACTGACAAGGAGCATGGCTCGTGCCTGCTCTCTTCCTGTAGTCCGGGGGGGATTGGCTGCTACTCCGTGCTCCAGGCTTTCCAGATAGCAGCCAGATCCCTGGACCAGTGTGCCGCTGCCAGGAGCACAGAGCTCTAATGATCGCCTACTGCCACTGAAGCAGAGCCAGGGACACACAGGAACAGAAAGACCTGCAAACCCCAGAGCGCTCACGGAACAAAGAGAAAGAAAAAAAAATCTGTGTTTTTAAGAGCCGTGTTGAAGGCTATCCATCTGTCTGATATCAACAATAATCCTCACGTTGAAATGGAAGCAGTATAAATCTGTCCTTTAAAGTCAATCGATAAAAAAACCACACTGTGTTAAATTATTACTGCTCCAAGTTCGTGCTTGTTGCTGTGCAGGATGACTCAGTGGTGCACTTTTCTTGCTCCGAATACTCTCTTGTGGCAAACATGGTATCTTGGGAAATGTGTTGGAAACAACAACCTGAGCCTTCTCAAGGGAGACAACATTTTAAATTCACTCTCTCTCTCTCCTTCATTCATGCTTTATTTATGTCTTCCTCTGTCTCTTTCACCCTGCCTCCTCCTTCCAGTCCCCCACATTTATAATTACCTTCACCTTTTCACTGCTGTTCGATGTCTTTGCTCTATACTCCTTAATTTCTCTGCCTGATAGACTCTCCTTTCTCGCCACCATCTGGCTCCTCTTTCCTGTACCGCTCTGTCACCTTCTTTGTGTCTAAGTAAGGGAAGGCTTTTAGTTCCTTATCAAACTCTTATGAATTATGAACATCCACTGTCCAGAGGCCTGGACAGAAACACATCTCACTGTCTTCCTATTCTCTATAGAAGCAGCTCAGAAAAGAGAGGTACTGCAATCCAGTCAGAAACAACTTGTTCCCTGGATCTTCAGGATGAATTATTTAAACTGACCTGATCTTTAACTGCCTAAAAAAACTTGTGTGTGACGCAAACTTTATCAACAATCCACCTGCCAAACCTTGGCCCAAACTCACCACAGGAAACGCCACGGGAGAAATGTTGTCAAAGTTTGTGAACACTGCCCACTTCACACCTGCAGACACTGCAAACTTTACACCTGACAAAGACCCACCTGGGATCAAATGATGTCCAGTAAAATTGATTTGGGATTTGTGGTGTGCATACATTACTTTTTGGTTGTATAATTATGCTCTTTGTTCACAAGTGAAGCTTTGCTCTGGCTACTCATTTATTTATAAGATGTCCATCTGCATTGACTGCACAAGTCTTACAGTTGACAAGTGAGGGCCAGGGATGACACCGTTTTACTCCAGGCCTCAAACTTGGAAGTTAAAGAGACAATATTCATGAGAATGGTTTGTAATCATGTTGGCAGTCCATTGGCTTTGCATTGATCATCAAGTAAAATATTGTTTAGTCAAACCAGGTCTCTTCTCAAGGATAAACTATCCCATACTGCTGCTAGAGGTCAGAAACTCTATGGCAAATGAAATCCACAAACTGCCCCTTTAAGTTAATCATAGATTCTCACATTAAGTATGCACTGGGCTGCATTAGTAGCTAAGATTCTGACTGTGAGGTCTGTACTAAGCACATTATGGTATTATATGTGCGGCTGCCAATATTCTTAGACTGAATATATCTAAATTTGACTGCTTCTAGGATAATAAAAAGTAAAGAATTCAGTTTTTCCCCGGCACAATTTGAATCCTGGCAATATGAGGAAGGCTGTCAGCTACCTTATGTCATCACACAGCAGCAGAACAATATGGCTGGAAGCAGTGTGAATGCAAAGTAAGTCAGCTAACGAGATGAGCCGGCCTGCTGGCAAATACATGCAGATGATCTCTCGTCTTAGGATTGGAGTCGGATGCTGTGCATAGAAAGAGTCGGGAGCTCTGGTATGGATTAGCGCGGCTGGGAGTTGCTTATGCTCTTCAGGAGAACACAGAGCAGCACCACACTGGATTACACAGCTGGGGAAAAGGTTACACACTTCAATGCGTGTGAGAGAGGGATGAACAGAGAGAAGGAGCACCCAGCAGCAAAGATAATTAGAGAAGTCTACTTTTCCAACTCTTGACAGTACAGAGTACAGTCAGGTGTTCATCTAGAGACTAGAAGGGAATACTATTTGAGCTCGCTCCTGGTTCTGACTTCATTTTTCATATGAGCAATGTTTCTCTACTCCTGCCACCATGGCACATGCCTGTGTACTGTCTGAAATTTGGTAATTAGTGTTCCTCACACTCTAGATTTCATTAGCAGTGAGAATAAAATCAATCACAAAAGCCTGTTACTTCACACAGAAAGTGATCTAGGTGGTAAGCAGATAGTGGGGTACAAATAACATGGCAATTACACTCTTAATGAAAATAAAAAGTGTAGTTATATCAGGCCTAACATGACTAATGAAACTGATTGAACACAAAAGGGATCTGACACATAAAAATTACCAAAAAGACTGTATAAACTTAATCCATCTATCCATGAAAGCGTTGATAGACATGTCCATCAATGACCCTGTCCATTGATAAATCTATCAATCCATCCTAATACATGCAACTTGCCAACATAGAAAAATACATTCACCAATTAATCAACTTTGCCCCTTTCAATCCATCGATATTTCAAATCCATCCATCCATCCATTTATTCAACCATTGGTATTTATCCATTTACCCAAATACTATCCATCCATCCATCTGTCCATCCAGCAGCATGGTGGCTGTCTAGCATGAGTCTGGTCCTACCCAAGGTTTCTGCCTGTTAAAAGAAAGTTTTTCCTCGCCACTGTCACTCATGTTAGATGAGATGGGCCAAATCCCATCTTAAGGTTGGGTCTTGATAATTAATCAAACAATGAGCGTAGTTTAGACCTGCTCTTTTTCTTTGGAAAGCGTTGTGGGATGACAACTGTTGTAGATTGGCGCCATATAAATACAATTTGGTTGGTTTATTGATTGATTGAATTGTCCATCCACCCATCCATCCTATCAATTATTCATCCATTAGTCCATCCATCAGTCTGTCTTTCCATCCATCCATCCATCCATCCATCCATCCATCCATCCATCCATTCAACCATTGGTATTTATCCATTTACCCAAATACTATCCATCCATTAGTCCATCAGTGTCTGTCTGTCCATCCATCCATCCATCCATCCATCCATCCATCCATCCATCCATTCATCCATCCATCCATCCATCCATCATCCTTCCACCCACCAACACTCCGTCCATCCATCAAACCCTATTTTAATCATCCACTAATACATCCACCAAAGTATAATTCATCAACAATGCCCCTGTCTCCTTGTGCAGCCATCCCTCTATTCATCATCTTTTCATACATCTATTTAACCAACCACCAATCCATTCATTTCTTTTCACCTTGTTCAGGATGCAGATTCAGGCACAGCAGACTTAGGCCTCATTTCTCCCTTTGTGTGAATGTGAGTTCACCATAAATGCATATTTTCCCATGGGAATACATGTGACTCCGACGTACCTGTAAATTGTGGGGGATTTTAGTGACCATTTACCGAAGCCTGCTAGTTTTGCCAACAAGCTATTTACTTTAAGTCAGCTATCTTTGCTGATAAGCAAGCGATTGGCAGAACTTCTTTTTTTTTTTTTTTTTTTTAGTTTTAACACTTCATGGATCTGTGTAGTGTTACTCTATTTAAATAAGGTTACAGATTATGCACAGTCGGATTGCTTTATCAGTTTGATATGAAATACAGCTTTAAAGGTCGTATTACTGAAAAAAGATGCACAATACCCCATCTTTAACTCAAAAGCTTTGCCTTTCTCCACCACATATCTGCATTTCCAATAAAACAGCACCAATCCACCTGCCAATCTCTCCGTCCGTCTCCTCACACTCATGAACAACACTTCAAAATGCTTGACCTCTTTTGTTTAGGGTTGCAACCCACTTAGCGATTCACTCCAAACCAGAAGGGTACAATCCACTGTAGTATAGCTGTGGCTTCAAACTGGGGCAGGCTCACTCTCAACCACAGTACTCCACACTTGGAAGTGGATACTGGTGGAAAAAATTATTAATTTTCTGATTCTCAGCAGGTCCAACAAAATAAAATCAAACCATTAACTTTTAGGAGGGCAAAGCTTGATCTGTCTTTTTTCTTCATTGCCTTTGCCAAAAAAAAAACAACTGAAATGGTAATGGACTACTGTGAGGAGGGTTTAGCTGAGCCCAATCATCGAGAAAGACCATGATTATTGCTTTTTCGTTGTTTCCAATA
This sequence comes from Xyrichtys novacula, assembly GCA_962446985.1. Lineage (NCBI taxonomy): Eukaryota > Metazoa > Chordata > Actinopteri > Labriformes > Labridae > Xyrichtys > Xyrichtys novacula. The sequence continues at coordinate 13,946,300 of OY660874.1, read as the reverse complement.
TCTGAAACTATTAGGGGAGATAGGTAGTAGTCGAACTTCCAAACAACCCCTATCTAACATTACCCACCACTGACACTAAACAGAATCAGCGTAGAAATAAGAGGTTTGCTAATGGGGGCTGCCAAAAACAAAACACTCTGGAATTCTTCACATAAGCTTGAAGACAAATCAAATTCTGGGTCTTTAGGAATCAAAAGCAAAATTAATGGGTATACGACATAAAAAAATCAGTAATTCCAACAATTGGAGCTAACATTTTTTCTAGTTTTATTGCAATCTTGTTTAAATCTAGGAGTATATCAAATGTTATAAACATAATCTTTAACCTTATTCTAATTGTATATAATTGTGGAGATCTTTGAATGACAACCATAGAGTCAGCGGTCATTTCACAGAGAAAAAATGATCACTGATTATTGGAGCACAAATGGTAAGGTATTAAAAGGTAAGATGTGTTTTTATTGTTGTTGTGAAATCCTGAAATGATATCAATATAGATAAAAGGCACTTTTTCAGCTGGTTGAAAAACAGACTGAAACGGATCCTGCTGCCTCTTAATGACCTTCAAAAACACATGAGACCATCAGCACAAAGGCTGGCAATTTCTTTTCTCTGTTGTTATTGTTGATCTTTGAAAGAACCATAGGTGGGGAGGTGTCTGACCAAAGGACTGAAAGTTAAAAGAACAGCTATTTGAACTATTTCTCTATGGCAATTATTCACAATAAGAGAAAAGTTTCACTGTTAAAAAACAACTGGGTAAGATTTTTTGTCTGTAAACACAGCGTTCACATGTACATGACAAAAAATAAGAGGTTTCACTGTGTCCACAGGGGGTGCCAAAATTCACACAAACAAAAAGCTACTCAAAGGGGCTTTAAAATACTGTAATTCAATAGTGGATTTTCTGTTTTTGAAGCTTTTCAGAGTTAACAGTATACCCAATGTTGTTTTGTTTAAGCTCTGGAGGCTGTCTGTCAAAATTTTGAAGTTATTGTATTATGTGCAGCAACTGAATGAAAAATACTACCATTACTTTTACTACAAGTACTACTATTATATCACTGAGCTGGACTGTAGCAATGCAAACAAAAAAGCTTTTATGTGGATATACACATCAACTGGGATCAGTGAATTCCCCATTCTCTCTTCGTGTTACCTTAAATATATACTGATCAGGGTTGTACACACTGATTCTACTTATCTTGTTTAACTATTTGCACCTCAAGGCTGTGTATTTTCTGAGCAGACTCAAAGTCTAAAAGAGCCTTTATTCTCATCTGCAGTTTCACCCACTCCAAAGTGTTTCTTTCTTTGCACAAGGACTCTCAACAAAAGCTCATTTGCATAGAAACAAAGGGAATTATCCATCCCATCACTGGATTTCTGTCTCTTTGAGAGAGCACATTTAATAATTCATGAAACAACAACTAATAAGAAATAAATACAGCTATGACAATAGAAACTCTATTGCTTTCTGTCAGTTTGACTGACTTATGGGCGGATTCAAAATATAGATCAGAGTGATGTTAACCAACCTTCCTCCTCAAGCTGCAGTCTTTTGCAGCAGGCCTGCTCTGATAAACCATTAACATTCCAGGCTTGCTGAGAGGGATCAGTCTCATGTATTGTAATTACTGCAGTCCACTCCAGCTCCATATCTACAGCAGGTAGCTATTAGACCCAGCAGAGTCAACATGCGATCCATTTCAATGCAGTTATGATGAAAATCAGAAAAAAACATGGGTCAGAATACTAAACAATCCGTAGGTGCAGGAGGAGCAGATGCTTCATGCAGAAATAAGGACTGTAAACATTAAAGGCTCTGGCTGCAGCTGTATTGAACAACATTTTTAAGGGCCAAAATTATGCAAATATTCGCATACTAATGAATAAATATTTATGTATTAATCCATCCTCCGAGCTGCAGTGATGTTATATAACAGGATGCAGCCTTTGGGCATACTGACCGCTGAATTTTGTGGACAACCTCCTGAAAACGGAGAATAACTGTAACAGAGCAGAGCTAATGTGCATTCTGAGTGTGACTCCTAACTGATAGCTGAGTGTTTGCGAAGGAGTGAGTGGGAGAGGAAGACTGCAGAAGGAGTGGGTGTGCAGACACAGTGATGAACTCAAGAGGTGAGTATGAATGAGGGCTGAGGGTTCCATATTTCTGCCGACCATAATACATGAATTGTGGATTCTGGGGATACAGCATCGCCCCTCTGTGTAAAGAATGATCCTACAGGGTTGGAGAGTGTCCTGTGGGGGAAACAAGGAGGGGATTTGTTACACAGCTGTAAACTATTCCACTGCTTTTGTCTGTTGCTTTAGAAAAGCTGCTCCAATACATGTAACTCCGCTGTGCTGTAGATACAAGAAAACCCAACTATAATCGGAAATAACTCTGTATGATCATGGATCTCTTGAGGATCATAAAGATTCAAAGAAAACCAAAGATTTCACCACACACTGTGCAAAAAAAACACAAGTAGAGCATCAGAGATACATTGTTACAACTTCTACATCCAGAATAATGAGGAGTGATTCGATTTGCATGATTATTTTGACATTTTTGATGAGAAAGCATGCCTGACTTGTCACACGACATAATTTCTCCAGGCTCTAATGTTTACAGCGACACTGTTCCACCTTTGTTCCCTCTGTGGGTGTGCAAAAAAAACTGAGATGACAGAGAAAAACAGAGAGAGAGAGAGAGAGAGAGAGAGAGAGAGAGAGAGAGAGAGAGAGAGAGAGAGAGAGAGAGAGAGAGAGAGAGAGAGAGAGAGAGAGAGAGAGAGAGAGAGCGAGAGAGAGAGAGCGAGAGAGCGAGAGAGAGAGAGAGAGAGAGAGACTCTATTGTCCCAGCGGGGAAGTTGTCTTGGGCAATACTGAAAAATAACATATAACTAGGTGCAACTTAATTTAACATAAAAGCAAGCAACACATAAGACAGCCGCCATAAAACAACCAAGAGCAGATAAAAAGGCTGGAAGAGAAATAAGTTTCATAAATATGTATGCACAGTTATTTGAAGCTAAAATATGGTATCAGAGATGAACGATAAAATGGATCAAAAACAAAAAGAAAAAAGAAAAACAATATATCACTTTAAATGCTGTTGTAACCATTTTTTTTCTATTAGGTTAACATCTTAATCTGCCGTGCCATACCTGGAGACCCTGAGTCAACCTAGCACACAGAGAATCAACATGAGCAGACCACTTTAGGTCCAGATATCTATATGAACCCCTTGCTCAATGGGAATGGATCACAGGGTCAAAGGTCAGCTCTTAGCTATTCTAGGTTTAGACTGTTGGGGTGCTGGCACATTGCGCACCTTTCTCTCCTTCTTTATCCTCTTTCAGTCAGTATTATGAACTTTGAATCATCATGTCCCATTAGGGTGAGACTAGTACACAGTTTTCCTAGGAGTCCCTGAACTCCAGATTCCTCTGGATCACTGCTGCTGTTAACCTGCCTGCTTTCCAGCTGCTTTAACTGCATGCATCAGTCTAATGTCTGTCCATTCCTTTCTTTCTGCATCTCCCTCTATCCCCTCTTTTTACCCAATGCAGTAGTGGTAGATGACTGTCTAACATAAGTCTGGTTCTGCTCAAGGTTTCTGCCTGTTAGAGGAAGTTCTTCCTCTCAAAGAGTAGAAACCAGCTTTTCTTGTTTTTTGTCTCTGGGTAACAGTTGTTTTTGATTAGTGCTTTATAAATAAAGATTGGTGTTTTTTAGTCTTGTTCATGTTTAAAATGGTTATCACACTTATCTTTGAAAATAACAAGCTCTTTGAGGTATAAAAGACAGTTCTCATTAGAAATGAAAATACAGAAAGGTATATAGGTAGTTCTGCTCTCAGGAACGTACAAGTGAGTCTGTAGCTCTACAAAAGTGTGAAAGCAAAGGCTCGGTTTGGTTTGTATGCAGCTGTTCTTGTAACTGTCCACTGCTTGTGTCTAATGCCACTGCTGTCCTTGGCCCTGTTTACAATCATCAGGCCAGAATCGATAAATTGACACAAGTGCTTCACTGTGGTAGATGGCAGTATGCCCTTTTTAAGCTAGATACAACTGGACCTTCTCCTAGTTCTTACAAACCAAAAAAGTCTACAAACAAGTTAGCAAGAGTCAAATGTTGAATCCTGTAAATGGGCCAAGTTTAAAGATTTGTATACTATGTATAATACAATTGCTTTGTCTTCTTTTAGGTGTTTATTCTATTTGACTTCTAGGTTAAAGCCCAGTTTAAGAGCAGTCTAGACTAGAACACCCTGACAGGACAGGAACTGATTCAGTTTATTCACATACATGCTGGTTAGCATTAGTCCAACTTAAATCACAATAAATCAAACTCCTCAAAGTCAGACAAACATACCAAGATGATCGGTTGGGGGTCAATTTTTTCTCAGGCTAGTTTCAGTCTGAATGAGCCCTAAACATAAGGGTTCTGCACATGCACCTCTGGCTTTGATCTGAAAGTTAAGAGGCACAGATGCATTGCTAGGAAGCCCCTAATCAAAACCAAATCCTGTACTGTGACCTCTCAGCACCACAGGGGTTTAGGGTCTTACCATCACACCACTAAGCCAGCTTGAAAGGCACCATAACAAAGACTTTTTTAAACACTACAGACACATTCTGAACAGTTTTGTGATTCATGACTTTAGCCTAAAGTTATGAAGCATTTAAATATAACAAGAAATGTCACTACAATAAAGACATTTCAGCAGACACTAGTGTACTTCTTTTGTATAGTTCACAGAGAGTGTAAAATATTCAGAAAAGCAGGAAATCTCTAAGAGGCGTGATGCTCAGTTGAGTTCAGCCTGCTTTGCATTCATCCAAACATTAAACGATACCTACATTTGTTGCTTAGCCCTGAAGCATCAAACTTTTTTGTTGTGTTTAGTTCACTCAGGACCACAATTAGACTCACAGCGGTGCGTGTAAACAAAGAGTCCACAGGCTCAGAGGAAGTTCATTAAGTGGACAGAGTGTGGCTGAGCTGCCATCTCAGTAGATAAGAAATCAAAACAAATCAGATTTCAGAGGCTGTAGCTCTAATAGAAGCATGATGGATTTTATGCTGCAGTTTGTTCTTAGTTTATTCTCCAATACTTTTCCGTCTATGAATGTCTGCTGGACGCTACACATCAATATTTTTCTTATTAAACCCCAACAAGACCTCAGAATTACTATCTATCCAGGTTTTATCCTTATACTCGAGATCAGAATCTATAACTAATCTCACCAGACAAAAAAAAAAAAAAAAACTTACCAAAACAAAAGTTTAATCCTCACTTTTTTATGCCAATTTAAAAGTGGCTACAAGTTATACTCTGATATCTTCGCTGTATTCTGTGTCCCTGCACCATAAAAATGTAAAAATATAATTTTGTTTTACTTTATAAATCTTTAACTTTATTTTGGACCCAAAATGTTGCAAAGCCAAATACAAGTCTAGTTCTCCATCATTCTGTTAGTCTTAAAGCAAACATGAGTTTTCGCATGCACTTTGATAACAGTTCCACCGAAATATCAAATTAAAAATGCATATTTAACGTAGATCTATACTGTATAGATCAATGTGAAGGTCATTTTTTTAAGCCAATCATGTATAACCGAGCTGCTTTATTTGATGATTTAGAGCATGCTGAAAGAAGACACTTAAATTTCCCATTTAGAGAAAATGAAGCTCTGAAACTGACCTTTAAAGCTAATTTTCTTCCATGCCTGCTTAAATGAACCCAGATCTGTCCACATAAAGCAGACCATGGATCAGCTGGTGTAGGGTAATCATAAATCTCAGTCGCAGCTAGTTCAAAGGCACACATACCATGCTTTGAACTAATGCTGTGTTATTAAATACTGAGGAGATGTAAAACTTTGTGTACTTAGAGTCTCGAGTTATATTTGATACCCATACTGCATCTAACTCTCTACTTGGTACCAAAAAGATAGTACCTGCATTTTAACATCTATAACTATCATGCGTATGGTACAAGATAACACAGGTGCAGCAAAAATGAACAGTAGTTCAGAGTAAGATCTTTGACTTGTGATGGGAAATAGATATCAAAAGCCGCAATGTGTGTGATCATGTTGTAGATGTTACTAAATCAGCTGTGGCCTTGTCGATTTAGGCTGGAATATGTGTTGAAGTGTAGAATATGACAGCAGACTTGTTTAGGTTTGTAAATGACCAGATGCTGATAACCAGCTTTGTGTGACTGCTAGGTGTGATCTACTCAGCCAAGAGATTTACTTGGAAAGTATTTCATTTGCTTTAAAGAGGGGCTGTCATCATATCCAATATTCTCCCCACATTCATCCTGGTCAAAAAGAAAAAAAAAGGGATATCGGTATTATCCTGAAAGTGATAAAACTTAAGGAAAAAAATGCTACGAGTCAAATTACAGTACTACACGACAAAGCTTAACCAAAATATCACAACTGACTTACTAACCTGTCATTGTTGAGTCTTGAGGTGACACTGTTTTATGAATTAGCCCAATAAAAAGAAAAATATAAACTAGTAAATTTCCAAAGATGTTCAAAGTTATGTTTAATAACAGTGTAAAAAACCTGTGGAGCTTCAGCTGCTTCATCAGTTAGGACAAACTTTAATTTAGCCCGACACACAAAACTAAACTTGGTGAAGAGTCCTCCTGTACGAGAGGAGCACTTGACAGAGATTGACCAGCTGCACAGAGGACTTGGCTGTTCTTCAGAGGAGGATCAAAAATATTATCTTTAGTAATTTTGCTCCTTGCTGAGTGATCTTAATTGCATTTAAAGTCATCACCTGGAGATTAATGAAACAATTTACGGAATTTCCTTCTTCGTCTAGCATGCCAATTAAGAAGCTGAAGACTGTAATCACAATATTGATGTATCTGATGACTGATATGATAAATTTTGATAATATTGTGTGATTAGGGAACCTTCATTAGCAGTTGTTTTTAATCCAGCTGTTCATATCGCTGTCACAGTCAGCAGTAAACACTGAGTTGCCACTGTAGCAATGGCAACTTAGCAAGATGGCGCCACACACAAACCACTCTCAGGATTTGTTTATAGCGCCTATGGTCAGAAATTGGACTCCAGAGAGGACCGCTGATTTTGGTCCAGACAGGATGCAACACCGCACAGTTAGACGCTTACTTATTTTGAGTTAACAGTATGGGCACAGTAGCTTAACACTCCTGTGAATGATAGAAACGTTGAAGTACGAAGGAAGAAAATGCCTTGGTAATAGCTTGTTATGCTAACCCAGCTAATTCTATGGTATAAACACAAACAGAGCCAGCTGCACAGACAGGATGTTGGTTAGCAAACTGTTTTATTTTGAACCCACTGACTTTAGTCTTGATGAAACAAATCAAACTGGCAAGCGCACAAGAACTATGACTACAACTAGTCTGTTAACTCCTGTGTTTGTCCCAGTGTGTGTTTGTTTACTTTACTCCCCCTGAATGAGACACACATGACAAATTTCATGAGAAATAAGCAGCTTAAATTGTTTGAGTAAATCCCAAATCATGGACACTCTGTGGGAGGACTCGCGACTGCTTTGCCAAATTTACAGCTTTGCATAGTGCGGTAACAGATACAGTGGGGGGGTGAAAACTAGCATTTCCACATGAAGAATGACAATAATTAGAGGGAAATGTACACAGAGAGGGACAGATATCCCACTGCTGAGAAAGGAGCACAGAGTTACTGTAATTACAGCCCGTGAAAGTCGCTGCTCTGGCGGCTCTGAGCAAACACTGGAGCTGCAGTAAAACTCCAATCTCCTGGATCTGAGGATTGTAATTGAGGGAAGCTCCACAGATGGTGCAACATACAAACACACTGCAGAGCAATTAGGAAAAGTCATTTTCTCCTCTCCTTTCTGGGGTATTAGAGCCGACTGTTACTCCAAGACATGGCGTGGATGGATCTGATAAAAGAGGCGGACGTGAGAGGAGAGAGCCAGACGGAGAAGATGAGAGAAATAGGGTGAAAAGATATGTTAAGCATCTGTGTAAAAGATTTTTTCATTAGATGGAGAGTGTTGAGCAATTTGTCAGTAATTCCCATTCACTAGGGTGTAAAGTGACACAGCAATTACAGTGTGTTGTCACAAGCACGGGCTTTTACAAGAGACAGAGTGCAGGTGCGTTACACAGCGTCGAGGTGGGTGAGCGTAAAATCTTAATAATGCTGGATTAAACGTAGTCTAGAGAGATGACAGCAAAACTTTCTCCAGCGACTGGCTGCAGTCCAGACAATTCCAAGGAGCGATTTGAGGGTAGCGCCATCTTGCCCAGCTGTCATTAGACTACTTCATTGAAGCTGCCAGGGAAACTACCTTAATCAGACTATCTAAGCATTTCTTAGACATCTGTTACAACAACAAACCTGAGAGCACACTGAGAAACAGAAGAAAGAACTGACCATATCTACCACATACGGAATTTATTATAAAGTACTGTTTATTGTTACATTGTTCTGCCATACTGGTAACAGCTATCAATCAACAACTGCATTAAATCTTCACATATTATACCCAGAAATACATTTATAATAAATATTTAGCATGCATTTTCCCCCACACTTACATTTTTGCTGAATAACTATATGCAGCTTCTCGATTAGCTCGTAGCTGGCAAAATCATGTTATACGAAGTGGTTTTCAACAAAATGCAATCAAGACCAGTCAGAGGCAATATTTGTAAAACATATAAATAGTTTTGATTCACTTCTAAAGTTTATCTCAGTCCTGTGCCACTTGTAAAAATATCTAATGGGACTCATATTGAACAAAGTTTATTATGGTCATGGCTGCTGGAAACTCCCCTGGTTCTTCCACACACCGTCTACATTGTTGCCAAGAGTGAAGTAACATAAACACTAAAGGTTAAAAGCAGAAAACTGATCTGACATAAAGACGTTGTAGGGAAACGCCACATTAAGGTAATGGCGGCTTCTTAACTTCAGTGATGTAGAAGCCTACCTTCTGTTTTGTATGAGTCAAACTTGGATAAATTAAAATGCACATCAGGTTTTAATATTAAAAACAAGTTGTAGCTGATAGCTCAGGTAGCGCCACACTTTTATGATCGGTTTATCTGCTGTTTTAAAGAGAAATTAAGCTCAAAAGATCTGTCGCTGACAAACATTACTCCACAGTCTCATTGCTGATTGGCTATCACAGCCCACTTTATCTGCATGGGTTCAGATTTTCCAACACTCAAGTAGTACATCGAACGTGTCGCAAGTTTGTATCATTTGAATGTACAATTTCCTCATTCACATAATTGGCGTTGCCCCACAAAAATCCCATCAAATCATATCTTATATTGACTTTATATGTAACTGGCATGAACATGGCATTATAAGAAAGTCAGACCTGCTTTGGTTTGCAGGAGGAGCTTTAAAAAACCTCCAAGACTGTATTTGAAGTATGTTGGTTTATTCATCAGCAAATTTGATATAGCTTATAGTATTAAAGAAATTAAATATGCAATGTTCGATTCATGATTCATTAAAATTTAGTTTTTTTTTAACTTAACTGCTTATGTTTACAATGTGTAGCTTAAGCATATTAAACCATCTTTTTACTGTCTTGAGTAATGATGCTGTAAGTATTTATGCTAATGTGTATGTTATACTGTAAATGTTATGGTACTTTCCGTTTCCTAAATGTCTTCATTTTATGTTGTGTTTCAGTGCAGCTCTTTCAGTGCGTTTGTGAAAAAAATCTGCTCTGCAGTGAGGAAAAATAAGACTTTCATAAACCATCAATTCAAGAATGGGTCATTGCCTTGGCTCCGGCCTCTGCACTACATCCTGAATTTCAAACAGTCCAGTGTCTAGTTCTGTAAATATGATAATTTCTCCAAAATGGCGCTTTATTTCTTGCCATGCAGGCACCACATATTTCAGCACTTCTTATCATGTCTGTCATGGATTCATGTTGGAAGAAGCAAAGATTAACCTCAGCACAAACAATGCTGGAAGCCACCTGGACCTGGTATCCAAAATATATTAAAGTCCCAGTTTCTAAATTAGTGCAGGAAGCAGATTTGGAAGACTCAAACCATCTCAGCTTGCACATTGCTGCAGGACTGTAATAGGTTGTGTGTGCAGTCACATTGATAGCTGTTCCGCCTCAGATTGCAGGGACACTTCGGTTCAGCTAAAAGTCTGTGCGCTCACTGCGTGACGTGGCTAACATATCAAGTAAACACAATCAATTGGTAATTATCTCACTTTTCTGCAGGCCTCAATACACCTCACCCAACCTTAGGTGACCTGCACTTACAGCACCTTAATGTTCCATTAATTTACCTCTAATTACCCCACGTAGAGCCGGGTGCAAGATGAGAGGATGAAAGCAGCTTGCAGCAGACTGAGAGCAGCTCAATGAAAGGGAAAGAATGAATGTGTGTGTGTGTGCCAGTGTGTGTGTGTGTGATTTGTATGTCAGCTGAGGTAGAGAGAAGAAGAAAGGGATTGCAGACGGACTCCCTGCTGCTGCATCCTACTTTTTGGAGGAGGCGCACACTGTCGGTCATGAACGAGGGCAGGGGGAAGAGAAAAGGAGGATAGAGACAGGAGTCAATTGAGCTTTGATTTGTAGACCAGAAGCAAAGGTGGAAGATAAAGCTGGACATGCAAGATTAACTAGCACATGGGAGGCAAACTCAGCCAGTTGGCTCAGTGTTTGCAGCTTTTCACCATATGAGTGGAGAAGGAGGAGGGAGAGCAGTGAGGTAGAGGAATAGTTATGTGTGTGTGTGAGGATTTGTGTGTGTTTCGCCATTGTGATGGCAGCTCATAAAGTAGTAAACACTATATTAAAGTCAGAGCAGTCTGTGTAGGCAGCAGACGATTATTTCTGCAAAGACAGGGTGTAATACATCAGAGGTTTAACACTTGTACTCTCGTCCTTTAACCTCGGCAACATCTAACACTCATTTAAAATCAGAATCTCGCTACTGTTCAATGTTTGAAGTATTAATTTTTGTGTGTGTCTGAGAGATAATGAGACTAGGAAAAAGGGCGAAAGATCAGACAACCGTGAATGTGAAATGCAAGCGGGTTATTGGTGTCTAGATCGCAAAATGCCAAAGCTTAAACATGCTTATTTCCTACAGCAGTGACGGGTCAAATAAGTGCCAATGAGGAGGTGTGAAAGGCTGAATGCCACATGACTCGAGTGAGAAAGAAGTCCAACTCATGATTACACCATGATGACCCAGTGTAAAGTCAGACCGAAGACACGTTTAAAGGTCAGAAGTGATTCCAAAAGTTGACTAAGCCGTCTTCACTGTAAGATTCAGAGAATTTCACACCCACACCACAAACATTAATCTATTTGAAGCTTGCTGAACACAGACGATTTTTCAGCAGTTTAGCTTCAGATTTGTATTGACACATAAACAGCTGGCAGCTGCCCAGCCCAACAGACTTTCAATGCTGGCTCATCTTCTATTGCTGGCTTCATTTGTTGTTTAGGGAGAAAAGATGTTGCTCATTCACTTTCAGAGAAACACTGGGATATGAACCATATTGCTTCAGTTGGCAGGAAATAAACTTTTTATCAACAATGTTGACTTTCCAGGAAAACAGCTTGTTTTCTGTGGAACAAATATTCACATTTCAATCTGCACAACAAATTTAGTAATGACTGTGTAATCCTGCGAGCTGTTCTCACTCACTGTTCATGCCTTTTTATTAAAATCTTCATTTCTAGTGAGACATGCAATTATCGACTCATCCTCAGCAGTATTAGATTATCAGTCCAACTTTTAAAGAGATAATTTTGCAGACACACTAAAAGTTCAGTTAAGATGAAGGCTGGGGAAAGAGTTTGATCAAACAGTGCAGATTTTTGATGGATAAAACTGGTTTGAGTCCTGTGTTTAACTGACATTGATACTGATACCCTCGTATGATCTTCAGAAGCGCATAACACCATTAATGACAAGACCAGTCTTCCTATTTGGTCATTTTTGATGAGTAAAATTGGTGGAGGCAAGTGGGCATCAGATGAATTTATTAACTGCACACTACAAAAACAACTTAATTTATATTTTCCAACACAGAAATTATTCAGTGAGTGATAAATAAAGTGGAGTGAGATTATTTGCTGGAAAACAATTTTTACCAGTGGACAGGACAGTTTAGAGGAGGTGTCACTTTGTCCACAATGGGCACCAAAATCAAGTTCAAAATCTACCTTATATGAACCTAAATCTGCATTTTTCAAAACCAGGAACTCAGGGGCAACCAAGCTTATCAATTCTAATATAAAGTCTTATAAGTCCTCTAACATGATACTGTATTTTGAGTTTGGTCATGCAATTTACAATGAATCATTGAATCACAATTACTGATTTGAGAGTTTTTATATGAAATCAGATGATCAACAAGGGTTTAACCACACAGAGAAGTATCATAGCTTGCTTTGAAGGATGGCTGAATGTGCAATACAGTTCGTAGTTTACAAAAGGAAGCACAACCTTCATGGCCAAGTACATCAGTTTTCCATGAAATGAACCACAGTAAGCAAGGGCTTGTGCGTTCTGTGAGGTTACAGACAAAGGCTAACATAATTGAAGGCCAATGACAAAGCTCTGTTTGGTGCATGGAATATAGATTTGATTGTCTGCACTTGGCTCTTTTTTTGTTGTTGTTGTTGTTTGTTGTATATTTTAAAATTGTTGTGTCAGTCTGCCATTAACAATTTAGGGGCCAGTGTATAGGAGCTAAATATGTTTATGTGATACCATAGAATGAGTTGCAGTTTACTTTGTGTGCTGTAGGTGTCGCTGTCTTGTTATCTGGGGGCGTAGGAGTAAAGGTAGCCATGTCATTGTTGTGGGCGGGTGTTTGACCCTGAGAGGCGAAAGGTTTTTGACCATCGTGGTGCTAACTGCCGGTGTCTTTCTTGTTTGTTCAGTGTTGGATATCTATTGCAAAATGGATTTGGTCATGTTCATCGCAATAAATTTTTGGTTTGCTGAATCTGAGGAACAGCGTCCAGACTTTAAATGATCATCACAACTTCAGGTAAAACTCAGTGGTGCTCCGCGTCAACCAGGTTACTTTAAGGGCAACCAAACTTTGTTAGTTAAAATCAGTAATCCAGCTTTGAGTTCTGTGTTGAAATTCATGTGAGAATTAACAGGACTGAATCTAGAGAAGGTGACACAAGGTTACATTAAGATGTATTCAAGTTTTGGTCAGCAAAATGACGTTAGACACAATTAAAATTTCTTCAAAGTTGCTTAAAACCTATTGTTGTCTTGTCTTCCCAGTCTTGACAGTCTGGAAACAGCCTGTGAAAAGCACGCTAAGGTATTTTGACACCAACAAAACCAACTTTTAAAAAGCAGCTTGCTTGATTTCCCTGCCTTTGTGAACACTTTACAAATCAGTAAATGGTCCTATTTCTTAGTTTAGACTCTCCTTCAATACAGCAAACTTAATTTGTCAATTATAGTCCCATTCGAAAGTAACCAGACCACTAATAATGTATGATTTTAGACATTACTACATCGTGATTGACAGCTCACAGCGAGAGTGAGCCACAAATCTCTTAGTCAGCATTTGGTGCGACTGATAGACACTAAAGTCTGCTGTTGATTGATCAACTGAGGACATTTTGTGAGAGACTAACACTGAGCCGAGTACTTACTGAGGCTTAATCATCACTCTATTTCAAAACCTCTCATCCAAATTTGGCCAAAAAATTTTAACAAAATTCAAGAACAACATGTGCAAAAAATCTCAGAGACTGCATTTTGAGTCATTCCCTGTTAACGCTCCAAAACTTTGGGCAGCAAAACTGCTTTGTCCAAGCTGTGAAAACAACCCATTTCTACACAAAAGTACTTTTTTTTCCTCGACTCCTCTCCTCTTTAAAAATAAAAAAAACACAAAAGTCTCTATCCAATAATGTGATCCCTCTTGAACTCTTAAGTGTTACCTCTCCTTTGTCTCTGTGGGTCTTTAGTCAGCCAGCTGGACAGTCTGTGTACCCTTCATACCTTCTGTCCAGGACTCCGGCTTCTTCTGTCTGCCTTTTCCTTTTGCACATTACGACTGCTCTCCTTGACCAAGTCTTGCGTCAAAATCAGATGGCGTTTTTGTTGCACATTTAAAATCCATGTACTTTGTATCTCCACTGAGTTTTCAAGTCCTTGATATTAACAATTTAAAGCAGTTCTTATCAGTGACTTCACTTAAGTACTTCCAAGTATTCCATAGAAATCAAAATGCCACATGATACAAAGCTAATATTACTTTTGACAAGGGCAGTCGGGATATCAGATTTTCACATCCTGATCATTGAGGCCATAAAATGTCCCACTAACAATATTATTCCAACTTGAAATAGCACAATTTGGTCAAATTGAGAAAAGACAAGACAAGAGTAGAGCAATATAAAGTAATAGAAACTAATGATCACCTCTAATGTCAGCAACCATTTTAATAATGTCCAAATTTTTGATTTATCCATGACCCCAGCCCTGTGGTCTAAACTTTTTCGGAGTAGACACTACCTCATAAATTATTTTCACACTTTTATCTTAATATTTTTTTTCTGAACTCAGCTTGTGTTTGAGTTATAATAAATGTTTCAGGATGTCACAAAAGGTTAATGTTTTTTTCTTTTTTCTGTTTTGGCTGTCAGCTCTGCAGCCCCTTCACAACACTAGATGTCCTTGCTTTGCTGTTTCCCTTTTCTCTGTCTCAGGTCCAGTTAACGCAGGTTTCATTGGGTGATGAGCTACAATCACTACATGTTTGGCCTTTTGGCTCTTTGTCTGCACTGTAACAGAAACCTGTAAACACTCTAATAGAGTTGAACCTGTAGCCTGCAGCAACCTGAAATATACAGCAGCAATGAAATGAAAGCTGAAATGGCAGCATGATTTTTTTTTCGACTCCTATTGCTTCCTGATTGAATTTCATCTGTCAGTTGAAAACATTTATAAAGCCGAATATTTCCATTTTATATTTCTTAGACAATGGCTCCGGTGAATTGAGGTGACACTGTTATAAATGATGCAGATGCAGGTGGCTACAGGCAGGAAAACTTTTTCACACCTCTCTCCCTGACATGATCATAAAAGACACTAATAAGATGGAGATACAATATATTATTGAAAACGGCCCATTTTTCCCAGATTATTTTCCTTAAAACCGTGGGCAGGCCTGGCTGTCATTTCTACAGTAGTTTTCTGAGAATTTGGTTAGACTTGCCTGACAAAGATGTGGAACAGCACCAAGTCAGTGAGATCTTGGCAAAAAAAATGTAAAATAAAAGGACAGTTGAACAGAGACAGAGATGAACACATGGTGCAGAGTGGGAGACGGCGTTGTTCTGCAGCAGCAGATGACTGCATTGGATAATGTAGCCAGCAGAGAGGTTTATTTAGTAAGCAATGAGCTAAACATCAGAGAAGAGTAACCTGCATGGTTCAACTTTATAGAAGACACAGGATGAGGCTAAAGGGAAAGTGAAGGTGCAGGAGCTCTGTAAGATCTAATAAGAGATTTAGGAGTGACCACAGTCAAAAATATGGTGTGGCACAAATAATCCAGTTGCGGACGACTTATCCAGCAGAGAGTCTACATGGGAAGTAGAGAATCAACCATAGACTGTATATAGAATGAGTCATCTGCTGTCTCGCTGGGTGAAGCCTGAAGAACAGCACCCCCTGGTGACCGGTTGCAGTCTAGGTCATAAACCCCGCCTCCTCCAGCAAAATAAATAGAGTTGTGGACAAACTTCAGAAATTACATACAAGTCATATCAAATTTTCTCCCCCCTGGTTGCGATGTTGATATGAAGTTATTATTAGACTGGTTTGTGCTCAAGTCCTCTTTTTTTCTGTGCAGCTCCGTTTTAAAAATAAATAAACAGGTTATGTCGTATTTTTTATATTTTTTATAATTGACACTTGGAGTTCTTGCGTAGTTTAGTGGTGGGCAAAACCGGTCATTTAGTGAACCAGATCATTTCGGGTCGTTCAGTAAAAAAACCCCGTTCATTTCGGTCAATCGGTCATTAGTCAGTCCGCCCCCCCGCGGTCCCCCTGCACTCTCCACTTCCCACCGCCGGTCCAACGCTGCGATCGCACTGCACTACTTGTAATATAAAATATGTAACTTGTAACATAAATAAGGTTTTTAATGTTTTTTTATTATTTTGAGGTGCATTAAAAACAATAATAAAAAGTACAAAATGTCAACAGACAGTGCAAATGCATATTAATAGTTGTCTCTCTGCCTCTGGCTGCTGCAGCAGCAGCTGTGTGCCTTTGTGTGTGTGTGACTGTCCCGCTCGCTCCAGCTCGGCTGTCGGGCCTCGTGCGGCGGCCAGTCAACTCGGTCTTTCAGTCAACTCGTTCACCGTCTGGATCTTTCGTTCACTCGGTCTTTCGTTCAACTCTTTCATCGGTCTGGGTCTTTCGTTCAACTCGGTCTTTCGTTCACTCGGTCTTTCGTTCAACTCGTTCATCCGTCTGGATCTTTAGTTCACTCGGTCTTTCGTTCAACTCGTTCATCGGTCTGGGTCTTTCGTTCATCTCGGTCTTTCGTTCACTCGTTCTTTCGTTCAACTCGTTCATCCGTCTGGATCTTTCGTTCACTCGGTCTTTCGTTCAACTCGTTCATCCGTCTGGATCTTTAGTTCATTCGGTCTTTCGTTCAACTCGTTCATCGGTCTGGGTCTTTCGTTCATCTCGGTCTTTCGTTCACTCGTTCTTTCGTTCAACTTGTTCATCCGTCTGGATCTTTCGTTCACTCGGTCTTTCGTTCAACTCGTTCATCGGTCTGGGTCTTTTGTTCAACTCGGTCTTTCGTTCACTCAGTCTTTCGTTCAACTCGTTCATCGGTCTGGGTCTTTCGTTCAACTCGGACTTTCGTTCATTTGACCCGTTCTTTCAGTCAACTCGGTCATTCCGGTCTTTCAGTCAGCTCAGTAGTACTGCTGCTGCTTCTCTACGCCCCACCCACACACAGAACGAGGCGCGACGATAGGATAAGACAGGCAAGCAGTCCCTCTTCAGCCAATCAAAAGAACTGAACGGATTGAACGGGTCATTTAGGGGGGGAGAACTAGTTCATTTCGTTCATCAAAAAGAACTAGTTCTTTTGATCCGTTCGTTCAAGACCGACACACCACTAGCGTAGTTCTTCTGTGACTATCAAGACTGCATAGAGAGTATGTTTCTTTTACTACAGATAAATGATTTACCAGCCTTTATTTTCAGTAGTTATCATGATATTTTGATTGTCTTATTTAAAAATTGAGTACGTTGACAAATTTAATTTAATAAGAAGGGAAGTGGAAGTTACTTTGTCCTTTCACAAGCCTCAGTCACGATGGCAAAGGAGATTTTTAGTAATAACACACAGCCTGTGGGCATAAGAAGGTTGCGTAGGACATTCGGGGGTATGCTGGTTGAGCAGAGTGTCATCACAGTGATTCTCTCACCCCATGCTACTGTACAAATGCCGGTTTCAGAAAATGGAGACAATCTTGGAAATACTGAGAGCAATTTGGCTTCAAATTTGTAAAATGACAGGAGGCGAAGTCACGTTGTCCATCCTATATACAGCCTATAGGATAAGCTCTTCTTGCATCCTGGCAAAGAGAGATAAATCTCAGTCTGTGGTTTAGCTGAACTAGACAGGACTCCCCATGGCCTGCTGATCTCCAGCCACAGACAAGACGATTTTTCTTTTTCATGCTCTTAGTATCTCCAGTCCTTGTTCCCTGCTTAGTCTCTCCATCTCACTCTATTTCCCTGATACGTCCACCTTACTCTGGTCCTTCATTCGTCACTTTTTCTTTATCACATCCTTTCTAACTCTTTTTCAAACCCAGTCCTTTCTTTCTGCTCCCACCTTCCCCCTTCTCCTCTTCTTCCTCCTCCTCTCTGCTGCCTTCCTCTCTTATGATGTGTTTAGCATTCAAGGCCTCTCGCTGCTGCATCACAGGCCTGTTTGTTTCACCGAGCTGCAAAGATAGGAAAAAGATGTGATTCCTCTGAGACCGAGTAAAAATTTCTTCATGCCTCCTCAATGTGGAGCAGAATGCATCTGCATGGTTATACGACCACATGCATATCTGAGCTGAAATGCTTAACGTCAGGGCAGGCATTGAATATTTCAACTATTTTCAACTCACTTTCTGCAAATGTGTTCTCCAGAGAGTTCTGTTGGGAATGCCTCTCTGGAGAAACATTTGGAAACTATTCTGATTATGTACTAAAAATGAGTAATACTTAACTTATTTCTCAGATATAGCTCCACATTAGTGATACTTTCCTCATAACTTCGTGTCTTTGCTTCTACAATCTTTCTCTCTCTGCTTTTTCTCTGCTAGATTTAAAGAAGTGAACATGTCATTATAAGTTATTATGTGAAACTTGTATAGAAACACAGCTATGAAATCACTTACTAATGCATTAATTTTTCAGACTGAACTGTTGAACAGCCAACAAAGGGATATCACAAGTTGCGGCTACATAAATAGTCATATACCATGTGAAGGTTGAAGAGACAACGAGAAGCTTGCACCTGCTGATTGCTGGTATTCAAAGAGTTTCCATATAGTTTCCTCTCTATCAAGCCAGCTGGTATTCACTGGCTGTCAAGATTTCATTTGCCTTCAACCTGATGTTGTGGCAGGATACCATTAATGCCATACCCGCATGCTATGTATACATTCACATATTTCAAGCTCCAGCTCAATGCTAGCTTTCATCCTCCTGTCACTGGCTGCCCTGGCCTTTTTGTCCTCATATCTCGGTAGAAGCCCAAAATCAGGTTCAAATTTTCATCAGTCTCTGACTCTTCTTGGATCAACAGCTGCTTGAAGTTTACAGTATTAAATGTTGATATAAGATTGGTATTTAAAGACCAACTGCCCTTCCTGAATCCGCTTGGAACTACTCTTTTTTTTTTTCCACTGAGCATTAACATTAACAACAGTGCCTCTTTTTTATTCAACCTTTATTTAGCCAGATAAGTCCCACTGAGATTAGATCTCATTTACAAGGGTGACCTGACCAAGAGGTCAGCAGCACATGCCATGATTAATAATAAATAATGCATCAAATTTTTATAGCGCTTTATCAGAGACCCTCAAAGCGCTTTACATTGGATACATCATTCATTCGCTCACACCCTGGTGGTGATAAACTGCCTTTGTAGTCACAGCTGCCCTGGGGCAGTCCAGCGGAAACGTGGCTGCCAGTTTGCGCCTACGGCCTCTCTGACCACCACCACACAACACTCACAACCATACACCAGTGGAGGACACACACTGGGAGCAAGTTGTGTCAAGTGTCTTGCCCAAGAACACAACGGACAGACTAGAGATAGGGGGAATCGAGCCGCCGACCTTCCAGTTATTAGATGACAGCTCTACCTCCTGAGCTACTGCCACCCCTGATTCAGGTAATAGATTACAGACAACAGGTAATCTCAAAGTAATTGTACAGACGTGCAGCCAACCAGATTAATGTAGTATGTAACATAAAGAAGCGTGATAAGGTCTGTACATCTGCCACCAATAAACCAAATTGTTAGTGAAAACGAAAGAGAGCTAGCCAAGAGTTTTCTGCACTTTATTTTTCAACCATTACTGCCAGTTGATAAAGATGCACACCAGCCTACATGTATGCTCTTATGTTATACCCATTCACCCACACACACTGACGGCACACTTTTAATTATGTGGTGGAACATGAACTAATAAAACCTTAATATCCCTTAACGTTAAAGCCCGCTGCCATTTGACTCTGACACTTAACTGCAGTTCAACCCCCGTACAATTAACCTCTGGTCGTTTGCATGTCAAATACGGAGGGAAGATCCCCTCAATCTGTGCCCCCTCTACACAAAGACGCAGCAGGTCAACGAGCTAATGAAGAGTCCTCGCTCTGTTCATGTAGGAGTTAAGCACCCTAAATCCTTCATTGCTTATTAAAGCACTGTACACAACGCATCTCTAACGAATTCCAATTAGAGGAGAATTATCACGGCATTAAGCATTCATATTCAGAAAGCAGCATGTTTACTGGCTCGGGACAAACTGGGTCAGATTTAGTTGTCTTAGATGTCTGTTCTGACACGGAGGACTTGTTTTCTGTGCTGCAACTGCCAGCTCCTTTCTGCTGCTACAGTGTCCCCTGATAGTCTTAACCTGCAGGGAGGCTGATGCATACAAACATTCAAACACACACACCGAAAAGCACAAACACATACACCTACTAAAATAAAAACCCCAAACAAACACAAGCCCACGCAGAGACAGTTGGTTGTGATTAAAGAGCAGTGGTGCTCTGTGGGGCACAGAGAGGCTATCTGAGGAGAGACAGAGGTGGGAGTAGTCCACCCATTCAGCCTACGGGCCTCCACTAATTACCTGTCAATGACGGGGAGGAGGAAATATCTAAAGTTGTAAATGTTGTCCCAAACTGTTATCATCATTAAACCGTACCATCCGCTATTTAGTTCAAGGATAACGCACGCTAACTTGGGAACTAGAATAAGATGCCATATGCTGGTGTAATTTAGGGATAATTAGTTCAGAATCTGTTCCAACCAAAGTGACGCGCTGGTATTTAACTGTGTGATACCAGCTAAAGGTCAGCCAGCAGACAAGTTGCTAACTGGGGAGTTATGCCTTTTTGGGAGCTAGATTTAATTTCAGATTACAGCTTTTGGTCCTGAATGTAAATCAGACACACAATAGGATCTTTTATGATATAAAATGTAGAGTTTTGTCTGAAATACAGGTGTTAAGTTTATGACAAACAAGCATATAAATAACTTTAAAGTTGCTTCACTGACTCTCAACCAGGGGGGGCTAGGGGTCATACAGTGATTAGGAGAGAAAATATATTGTTTTGATTCACTCAGTTTTGCTGAAATACATAAAAAGTCCAAAATTTTAAGATTATTGCAGTGTCTTGAGACTTCAAAAATGAACGCCCATGAATTTACTACTTTCAAGAGTTTGGTGCCACAGCCTCTTTTCAACAACATGCAACCTACTGTTTGATGATTGCACTATTTCTTCCTTTCTTTCAGCTCAAACTTTATGCAAGTACTGTTGAAAGGTTGTATGTTTCAAGTGCAAAGCTTTATATCTACAAGGACTGGCAAAGCAGATCCCGAGCAATTTCCCAAAGCTCTGAAGTGTCGTCCTTGTTCTCATGTTTCACATGTACTTTAATCATCACGACTTTAAAACTGTATCTTTTTTTTAAGTGGCGTGGTTATACAGGATGAAATTGTGCACATTTCAGGCTCTTTGGTGCTGTCTTTATGTATGAAAGTAGGCATATATGTAATAATTAGTATGACTATGCTTTCCCACATATTCCCACATGTCCTTGATGCCGGGTTGGAAATCAAACAATGCATCCACTTGAAGCCTGAACAACTCGGTCTCACATGGATCTCTTCTTCCACTTTACCGCAATTTCAACTGACGTCCAATTCCCATTTGATCTCGACCAAGCTGTTCCGATTGGGTTCACTGCCAGTAATTCCAGGAAAGGTAACATCATATATCTGTTGATAGTTTCAAAACAAACTGTGATAATCTCTCTTTAAATTTCACAATTTTTGCCAGTATGCTTCTTTGTTGTGTTTTGTTGATCTGGCTGCACTGCTAAACACTGTCCCCATGACTTCCAGAGGTATTGAAACCTCATAAATGTAACTTGTATGCTCTAGTAAATGTAAGAAAATACAAAGGAAACAGTCATGTAGAGCATGAATGTGCTTTGATATCTTGTTTCCACTTACATGTGTTTATGGTGTCTGTAGAAATGCAAATAAATGGATGGTACCTCCAGCGTACAATGAAAGGAAATTCATTTCTTTACAAGGGATGAAAACTCCAGAGTGTTCACCAATGACAATCATAAGTCTCATACATAAGAATGACATTACTCGGATTCACAATGCAGCACAACTTGAGAATTATGTTAGTAACAAGTCACTCAAAAATCAATGTACCATTAATTCAAATGAAGCTTTCTTAAATAGTAACAAGGCATTTTTCTTTTTTTACCGCTTTGCCTTTTAAGCATGCAATCTCACCAATCCATCAAATAGGCAACAAAAACACCTGATAGCTATGTAAGCACACTGCCAAATGGTCACTCTGCCTAAAAAAAACTTGACTTTTTAGTATGATTTAAGATTATAGACTATGAAGGGGAGGAATATTAGAAGAAGGCTACACTGGCTACCACAGAGATTCACATAGGACTGAATGGATTTCTAGTTGACTCGTCTCTGTGCACATACTGAACGTAAGTGGATGCTCTTTATAGAGTAATTTGAACATCTGTGTAGAAAAAAAAACATATCTCTGTGTGAGGTCTTTAGTGGGTCTGACTTCAACATAAAGGTTGAGATTGTGCTACAAAACCAATGTATAGCTCATGGCTCAGTGATGAGTGATGAGAAAGAGCGTGCACAACGCATTCAGATGCATAGTGTGGGTGCAAATCCGAGGTGAAATACTGCTTTTTGGGAGTCTACTATCTCCAAACCTGCAAGCTGACAACCTTTTTTGTAGCCAGCATAGCTAATCATAAAAGCCCACACTTCCTTTCTTTTGCCCAAAGTGGATTTTGGAAAAAAAAAAAAGATTAACCAAAAATGCACAATACAAGACTAGTAATATTTTCAGTAATCACATTTCATTGTCACTCAAATCCCCTTGTTCCAAGTTTTTTTAATTAAGCCTCAGGTGTTCAGTTGTGCTGCCCAGTTAATCTCCCCATCAGCTGTCAGAACTGGGGAGTTTCAGTATTCATGAGAAAATGAATAGTTCCTCTTTGGGCCCTTTATAAAAAATCATGAGGTGACTTATTTTGATGAAGTGGTGACAACCTTTGCACAAATATAGCTTTGTATGAAGTGTCACCAACTTAACATGTTAGTAACCTGTATGCTGAACCACTAAGAAGTTTGACTGAAAAATTCACAGTAGAAATTACACCAAAATAGAATCTGTCAATCACCTAAATACACACAATCACACTGGGAAAACTCACCTAACCGCTCCTTTTATTCAGTTCAAACAAGCCGCAGGGTTTTTTAAAGTTTGACAATTTTTCTCAGCACCAAAAAATTTGTTTCCAAATTCTCACAGAAAGAGCTCGTACTTTTAATATTTAAAGCAACAGTGTCACAGCCAGCGTTCTGTCTATGTGGAGATGAACGGTAGAAGACAGAGGAAACAAACGCTTTGTAATAGTGACTTTTTAAAATAACCAAAGAATTTGCTCTGTCGGATTTATCCATGCCAATTAGTTTTGCAGTGGAACTGTGAAATACAGTGTGACAAGAGGAGAATGCGTTCATTTACATACTACATCTGTGCAGCGCTGTAATATTAATACGTGGGTGAGATTCTCTACACACAGAGTTGTGGAAATAAAATGCTAGTGGGAATCTGACAGAGAGGGGAAAAAAAGGGTTGTTCTAAGTATGAAGCAATTGCCTCAACCAGTTCCTAAAACCCAGTTACAAAGAAATTCAGGTCAGCATCCAAACACTTTGGTTAACGCTGGTGTGATTTGAGAATGTGTTGCATTCACAGCAAAAGAATGATGACTGAACGGGAAACTGACACTGATTTCTTTCTTTGTCAGATGAAAAAGGAAAGATAAACCCTCTTCTCAAATCAATTCATGCCCTTCAAGCAGACAGAAATAAATGTTTTGTACTCTTAAAAAAAAGCCTGTATCTGTAATGGATCTTCACATTTCAACTGTTCCCACTGGAGCCTGAGGTAGTCGTAGGAATGTTAAGTGTGTTTAGCTTTCAGGAGACAATTTCATGAGGGCTTTGACTTGAGAAATTTACTATCGCACTCATCATTTAAAGATTGCTTGCATCCAACCAGGGACCAGGATTTTGAAAACTGTCACCTCACAGCATCAAGACATTTGGTCTTAACCCCAAACTGAAACCCTGTTACAATACAAAATTATGTAAGACAGAATAATTTGATACTGTACCAACCAAACCAAATCAAACCATAGTGTACTATGACATTCAATTAATAAAGGGTATGATCCATACCAGGCAATACAATTCAAGAAGATGTATCATATGAAAGGACACAATGCAATACAATTCAACAAAATACAATACCATTCCATACCACTGCATAGTGTACCATACTCTTTAATACTATTTAATATATGATACAATCTGATAGACTTTATTTTCCTCTCGTGGACTTACACTGGAGCACTTTATCCTCGTGTGGTTTTGGAAGCTGACTTTTAGAGTTTGCTTTGTTTCAAATACCCTCTAGAGAAATGTAATTCTGTTGGTTTTTTCGTCAAATAAACACTATCTGTGGAAAACTACCAGAAACAACCAATATTGGACCAAATAAATCTAACCGGACAACAGCTTTTGCGACACCAGCTGCCCCCGGCATATATAAATGTGTTTGAAGACTGAAACATCTACTCTGTGTCAGTGGTCAGAGGTTGAAATAAATGTTTTTATGGGGTCTGTGTGACCTTTTTGGTGTTTATTTGACAGACAGAAAGCAACACGGCTCACTGAAAGAAAGAGAGGGGGTGATGTATAGTCACAGCTGGACTCATCGGACCACAAGGAAGCTCATGATACCTGTGTGATTTATGGACTCTATTAAAGATCCTGGGTCTTCTAAAGGACAGCAATTTGTCCTTTTTCAAATACAGCACACACAGTTGATAGTATTTTGCAGTGTGAGGTTATGCTAGTAAAGAAAAAAATTCTTCCAAAATGAGGGTTTTGTTACATGTTATTGGACCCCCATCTTTAATAATCCAGGATTATTTCACTGTTAGTCAGTGAAAACACAGATCTATCAAAGGACGAATGCTTTTGTAGTAAAGTGCAAAGGGGAAGGTACTGATGTTGAAACACTTAGTTTTATTATGCCACGGTTTGGCATAGTGCTGGCACAGCAGGGCCATATGCTGTGTGTCTGGCTCTAAATGGTGCTGAGGCTCTGCCAGACAGAAACAGAAGCAGATTGCTCAGACATTCAGGAACAGGAGTAAAGAAGGAACAGTGAGGAAGAAAGCTTTCCGATTAATAAGACAGGCAGATATAAATGACAGCGCGCTGCTGAATCAGTCTGATACATATTGGACAGCATACATCCAGAAGAGAGCAGAATGAGATTTTTTTGTCAGTAAATAATACCACTTTAACATCAACAAAAGTGAGGAGAAAGTCTTCCACAGGGGGCGCCAAAATCAACACAATCCACAACTGGCTTACAGAAACTTTAAATCAGGGATGGAAAGGTGTATTTGCAAATTTCAGAGATTATTTATAAACAGTATGACCCTTAACCCATGAATTATATGTCAGAAATACTAAAAAGCACACGAAAAACAGCATGTGGAGTAATATATCTCTAACTGTGAAATGGTACATTCAGAAATAATACAGAAAACATTACAGCACTTGATTCTGGTATATGTGAGGATCATATTACATGTTTACCTTTTCCTAATCATGTTTTAGCCTCTTTAGCTCAACTATGACTCAATTTGTTGTAATTGTGTGGTAGAAATATTTTTGTTACACATTTTATCTCTTTTTTTTATTTTTATTTGGACATAATTTTGACAATAACTACTCTTGTAAACGAACAATTACTGGCCTTAACTGGCTGACTAAAATATAAACCTGAGGGGATTGTGCTCAGAGTTATTGGTAATTCTACTGTAACAAAACACAACCCCTGCCAAAACTCCCATCTCTGTACCAGCTCATTAAATCTGCTGGGAGGGCATCCATTCTTCTATTACTGGTGAGTCTCAGCTCACCAGCAGATAGTAAATTACTCAGAGATTTTACTCTGGTGTACTTCAGCGCTATAAAACCAAGAAGCTGATTTTCTTGTGATTTAATGTAGTGACCAAAATGCAGGACAGGAGCTTTCCCTGAAAATACATCTGAAAAAGTAGGGTTATTTTTTTGTTTGGAGGTTTATTCATTAGAAGAAACCAGGGATATATTTTCGTGGAAAGAACCCAAAGTTTAAATTATGTAATTTTTTTTTGGATTTAATTATGATCCATCTTCTAGATATTTGCTTCAGCTCCGGCGAGGATAAATACATTTTCTGCTTAAAAGTGCAAAATCAATTTTGATCACACCTTTGAGAGGACTTAAAAATATGAGCTGAATGTGAAACAGGTTTTGATAAAATTATGGATGACGATGTATTAAACTAATCTTTATTTCTGCCTGTTTTTCCCTTTGCTGTATCACTGTTGCTCTGCAAGAATCGAATGTTCCGTTTGTCTGCTGCAGCTAATGACTCATAAGGATGTGTGTGTGTGTGTGTGTCTGCCTGTGAGTGTGTGTGTGTGTGTGTGTGTGTGTGCACCATGGGCATTTCTTTCTGTATTCCTGACACACCACATGTATTTATCCAACACAAAGTTCACACTCTGAACACAAGCGTCGCCTTCCTGGTGGGTGACAAGATGGCTGCTTTCACACAACAAGCCCTCATGTCTCCGTTTAGAGATACTGCTCATGCCGTGTTTGTCGATTTACCCCACATGTCATCCACATCAGATATTCGTCTCTAAATCTGAATGTTTCTTTTCAGGAGCGCTCGGCTTATGAGCTTTCCTCCCATAGACATGACCCATCCTCAAAAGACGATTCTGAGACCCTGAGGTGTGTCTCTCCTGAATGGTGTGCAGTTCGTTGTCATGGCAACACAAATACTTGTGCTTCAAACATTTAAATATCCGATTATGCAAGGCTGGAACCTTTGAGTGGTCTGTATCACACACAAAAAAGGCAGCAGTGCTACTGTGTTAAGGTGTCATGAATATTTTAGAGCACAAAAACCCGCTCACTTCAGATGAAGAAGCGTGGCAGGTAGCAACCCAACTCTTCAGTCCCGGCTTAATTCACTCCATGTTTGAAGGAGACCAGCAGGAAATCCAACCTTCAATTAAGTGACGATCAACAGCCGGAGTTCAATAAGGAATTAAAGGCTGATTAAAGGGATCTAATCCTTCTGTCGGAAACAAGGTGATGATTAAACAATCAACATTGAGCAAATGCAATTACAATCAGATATAGATTATTCCCTGAAACAAAGCACTCCTTCTCTGGTTAATCTGTCTGTCATTTATCAGAGTATGTAAAATAGACGATATCAAGCTTCTTCTAATACAAACAATAATGATTGTAGTCTCTCTATGGTCACTTTGAACACTATAGGAGGATATTTATTGAAGCGGATTTTTCTTGCAGATTACCATGATACGGATAAATAGATATTCATTAAGTCAACACAGAGCCACGCTGTGAGAAGCTTCTACATGTGCTGCACTACATCCACTCTTTTGTACTTTGTGTATTACATTTTCTAGCACTAAGAGAAGACAGCAAGTGACCTGGGTTTATAATGCCATGCAAAATCAACATCTGGTTTTATTTCATTATAAACATGTGATGCTGTCTAGACGGTTTGGCTTGTTTGACCAAGTGCAAGGTGAAAGCAAACCAAACCTTAGCAATGCGCAGCAGTAATTCTACTTCACCCCTAATTTAACTCGATAATATATGTTTATTATTGCTACATAGAGTTTACCCTGCACAGGCTACAGTCGTGGTATAAAGATCAGGTCTCATTCACGAAACACTGTCAAATTTAGACATAGATTTACACCTCACAGTTCCAGGTACTAAAAACCTACAGCAGACTCATAACCGCAGTGGAAAACTCTGATTTTGATTGAAGACACGTGTAAGTCCATGAATGCCAATTATTTGTAATTTGAAGGCATGTTCCTGCTTGTCAACAATATACCCATAAATCTCCCTCTGAGGGCATCTTGCACAAAAATTCATTCTGCTCACGTTTTTATGAATAAGAGCCATTGTTTTCAAAACACCACCGAGCTGCTCCATCTGAAATCAAAGCAGCGCTTTAACAGGAAAGAGTCATTTCTAAGGTGATTTATCAGCAGCACTGTATTGAGCTGATCTGCAGCACAGGTAGACGCTGATATTTGTATTGTGAAATTAAAACGGATTACTTGTTATTTACACGCCTTGGTTTGCTCACTAAAGTGAAGAAGCAGCAGTTAAATGTCAAACTAGCAGAAAATATCAAAAACGCAAACTGAGAGTTAAACTGGGGAATGAGCAAATTGAATATGATTGAATTAAAATAACTGGGAAAAAAAATCCGGTACACAGGCTGTGGAATATCTAAATCCAATTATTCAAAAATAAAGTCAGTCCTGAAATAATAAGTATCCATTTTTATGTGGTTGGAGGAGCCTGTGCTTATAAAATTCAGCCTATGAGGCTTTAGCAGATTATTAGTAATTGGTGAAGTTTTCCCCACATGCCCTGTTGAAAGGTAGAGAGGAGGGAGAGAGAGAGAGAGAAAGAGTGGGGAGATATTGTATCAGGGTGATGATAGCTTGAATAGATTAGAGCCTTTTTATGGGCTAGTGAAGTCACTTTCCTGTCCCCTAACAATTACCATTAAAGTGCTTTCGAGCAGGAAGCCGCTCCTCACCTCTCAGCTGTTTCAGAGGAGCAGGAGGCGAGGATACCCGACCGCTCAGAGGTGTGAGAGTGTGAGTCGCTCAGGGAGGACGAGCTGTGGTCATTGTGCAGGCTAAATGAGGTGGAAAAGTATTACACCTTTTCAGCTCATGCACAAAAACTGAACTTCACACAACTTCTTTTTGTGTTATGAAAGCAAAAGTTCCTCACAGAAAAAATGTCCATCCCTTCCCAAATAAACACCACATATTACTGAACAATAGCAGCACATGTACTCCAACAGAAGCCACACCGGTTGGTGCTGATTTAATCCAGTGACAGTATTTTATGGCTGCCTGTTGTGCAGGATGACTGTTGTCCTCCTGGGTTAATTTGTTTATTCTCTTAGTCATTCTCCGACTATGTTTAAGTCAAGCACCTTTCAAGTGCGAGTGAAATTAAATGTGACACCTTCTCTCCACCGACGAGACTCCTGCTGTAAAATTGGCCGCTTCATTTATGCCATGCTCTTAGTCAACGCGCCTTGTTAAATCAAGATTAACTTAATGGAGATACAGCATGGCTTTGGCCTTTAATGCTCTGCAGTCCTGCTTGGTATTATTATGGTTTCTCCTTGCCAGCTAACCAGTGATTCAGTTATAATCTTCATCACAGCACTGAGTCAGTAATGTGTAAATAATAGCAGTGTTATATGCTGGTGGTACAGGTGATACAGCACATATATTAGAACTAATATTATGAGGCAGTTACATCTCACTTTGTTTCCTTTTTCTTACAAAGCAGCAATTTTCATCAATACTTTGTCTTTAAGCAGTGAGCTGTGCTGTTATCAGATGGTTTAAGCTGCCACTAGCTGGTGCTGTTAAAAAGTGGTTGGGAGGAAACGTTGAACAACAACATCTTTGTTTTATAGAATAAGATTGGTATGTTTATTGGACCATGCTGCTTTTATACTACACAGTACACTCACCAATTCAACACTGATAGTGGCAGCTGAAAAAGTGCCCATCACACACCACTGACTATTCCACTCAGGGACCAGTTTGGGCGTCAGTGGTTTGCCCAAGAATATCTGGACATTTGGGCTGCAGAAGCTTGAACCCACTCTTCCATTGAGGCATAGTGACCTCACTGTAACGTACAGTAGATCAGTCAAAACTCTACTGAAATATCAATATTTCACTACGATGGAGGGTCTGCAAGCTGAGCTGCCACGAAAGTTATTCCTCTGCAGCTGCAGCGGTTAAAAAAGAAAAAGTCAAGTAAACAGCAAGGGAAAATCCTGACTGTTGTGACTAAACAAGGAAATCCATTAGAGTTGGTCTTTAACAATGAGTATCTGGGTTTTCTCCAGAGCTCATTTCTTCAGAGCTCATTTCACTCGGGGCCTTTTGCTCAGTGGTGATGGATAGACAGCGTGACACCATTGGACAGTGCTTATACTTCTAAATTATTTTTTTATGATAAAAGCTACAGAACTTTATTGAATAAAATGTCTATTCTAACTTGCTGTACATTGTCAACTTGGCCAGGTCACCCTTGTGAGAGAGATCTTGATCACAATGGATTTTCTATCTGGTAAAGTAAAGGTTAAACAAATCGAATAAATAAAAAAAAATAATAATCTGCATGTATTCAAATCTGTCAGACTAGACAAAAACAGGTAGTGCAGTGGTATTAATCCACTGCTCCCACTTCGTCATATTTTAAGTATTCTGTGACAATTTGCTACAACAACAGCAACTAGGAAATGTTGCAGCCAGAGACGTTTAGTTCTGGACAACCTTTTTTTCCTGTTTTTAAGTACAACTTTGCTATCAGACTGTTACTCTCTTTTATGACATGTATATTTACAATTAATGCATAATTCTGTTATGTGTACTAAATTGCAATGCTATGTTGTTTGTACTGTAAAAAGTGAAAGTAAATGGTAAAGTAAGTTTTCTATGTATATCAGATTACAGTCACCACAATTGTTTGAACCTAGCTCAAGTTACTACTTTGTAGTTATATTGTCATATATACAGCAGAACAAGCTTCAAACTGCGCCCCTGAGAAATGCAGCTAGCGCAGAAATGCTAAAAGCTGCCGTCTACTTGAGGCTGGATGCAAAAGCCCAAGAAGCCACATACACAACTATTCTACAAAACCCTGCTACATCCACCTACAAGTACTAATAACGGAGCCTGAACCTGAAACCCAACTTGACCACAAAAATAAACGTTTACTGACTCAATCTGAATAGATCATTTCTTAATCTGCATACACTAAATGGCGGGTGTGTCCTTTTATAACTCATATGTGTTGAAGATGTTCAGGTTAGGAGGTTTGATTTGTTTGAGGCACAGCTAACTTGACTGAGGGGCATACTGGAGCTGTAAGCTGCCTCAGCTTTCCTTCTTCGCCTCTTGCCAGGTCGACAAAAATAGAGATTGAGTCAGCATTTTCAAGATGGCAACTGTGGATGGGCTTCAAAATTCTGCTTCAGAAACCAGTGGACCCCCCTTCCGGGATTATGCCTGTTGTTTATACAGTCTGCTGCAGACGAGATCACAATAAACACCTTCTTTGGTCACCTAAAATTAAACTACATATAAAAACATCTATCTCTAAAATATTTCCTTAGAGTAAAGGATAGGTGTCAGATCAGCTGTGCCACTCAGCTTTTTAACAAAACATTAAAAGAGACACTTTGACACTCATTTGATGCCTCATTCCTCCAAAACTTTAAAGAGTTTCTCGCTTAAAATAAAAAGAAAGACTTTCCTTTGAGATACGTTAATGATCAGAGGCCTTGTAGCAGCACAGATTACTAAATAACCTCGTTTTTTTTTTACAGTATTCATCATAACAAATCCACTGTACTGAGAGTTTGGCGTGTGAAAGCATACCCAAGGACGTACAGTACAACACAGCTCTGGCACACAGACAAACAGTGACAAATTAGTCTGGATTCAGCCAGGAAAAGGAGGGAGTGAAGGGAAAACAGTCAAAACTACAAGGTGCAGACACACAGACATGTTCTCAGTGCTCACCAAAATCAATGTTTTCTGTAAGTTTACCAGAGCCCAGCTGGAAATAATCAGGAGGTGATTTTGAGCAAATTGGTCCAATGTCCTGTGTTGTCCTACCCATGATGCAGCTGACTTGGCTCTGCTTCTAGTAACGCATACATACATTCACGCACACAATGTACACACAGCCTGGAGCGGGAATTAAGAGTCGTAATTGCTGACAAAACCGCAGAGACTTGACACCAGCTCACCAGAGGAGAAGATGAAGGAAATAAAATAAGCATGCAGACTGTAGAGCGAAAGCACACGCACGCTCTCTTTTCTCCTGACACACACACTAACACACACAGACAGGGCACACTCACACGCACACGCTCAATGAATTCATCGGCGGGGCTGAATGGCTGGAGGCTGCAAACTGCTCAAATGTTGCACAAGTCTGCCACATCGGTGCCAGGGGAGCTGAATGTCTCGCCCGCCGTCTGCAAGAGAGCGCTGCCCCCCTTCCTCTACTGACGGGGCGTTTGTCATTTGGGACGGACACAACCAGAGCCACAGTAAGGGGGCCAGCTAATTTGAAGTGACAGGGATGCAAGGCCATCTTATTCATCACAGAGGAGTGGGCCAGCGTTCACTGACTCCCCGATAACTGTCCCATTTGCCGGTCGAGCCCCCATCTGCAACCCCAGCTATCAGCAGCTGATTTACAGCTTGCCAACAAACTCAAACAGGGTGTCATCTCACCGGGGACAAATCGGCAGCAACAGACTTAAAGGCAGGTGGTCATTCCTCTCACATGCTTCAGCCGTGCAGGATTCATTTCAGTGTGCACATGAGCAGCAGTACAAGCTGTTCTCCCTTCTACTGTTTTATTTCTCCCTCAGTAGTTTTTTTTCCTTTTCTCTTCTGATGAGGTCTGACCAGCAGCAAAGCAAATTTACATCTCATATTTCTTGTGCTAGTTTCGTTATTTGTGCTTTGAATGATTCATTAAACATTACTCAGGGATGGTCACCTTCCAGATAAACAGAAAAACCAGAAAAACCAAAACCTCACTTGTTCAGTTCTCTTCCTTCTTTTTTAGGAAGGGTCAACTTTTCTGCTGCTACCAGCTACTTGAGGCGAACAGCGCCCACTTTGATATCCTGTTCGCCGAGTTCAGTACCAGGATTTCTCTCAGGAAACCATAGACTCATGCTCTGTTTCAGCTGCAGTGCCTTTTGTCTGTGTTTCCTGGCTGAGTGACAGCTTCATTGTGTGCAGCAAGTCAAACATCAGCTGGAATCTGGCTCCCAAAGTCAAGACTGGAAAATGGATTTAAGTATAAACCTGCTGTAAATGGGAGAGGTGGAAATAACATGTTATAGAAACTGTAAAAGTACAAAAACATCAAGCTCTGTGATGTACAGCTTAACTAAAGACTTTTTCAATGGAGTCCCTGTCGATCGTGTCTGATGCAACGTTGTCAGGAGACAAGGCTGACGGGGTTTGGTGACACATTGTCGGGTAAATTTCATGCTTGAGGTAAATTTCTTTAACTTGCTAAATATGAGTCAAACAAATTTAGCTCATACATTCCCCACCATCTCTCTTATTCAAGAGACCAGGTAAGAACTGACATCTTTTACAGATCTTTTTATATAGTTGCACTCGGCAAAACCCAAGCTTTGCTTTTACATTTCACACACCTTCACAACATCTGCTCTGTTTTCTCTTTGGACCCTTGGTTTGAGAACAGTGGGCCTCATCCAGAGATTATTCTTAAGGCCACGTTCATACGTACCGGGTCACTCTTAAAAACAGAGATATTAACCATTGTTTGTGCCCTTTGTTAAGACACTAACGGAGAATTCGCCCCTGAAAACAATGCTTTTTAAAAACTCCGGGCAGAGTGGAGATTTTGGAAAACTCTGTTTTCATGTAAACAAAGAAAAATTGAGATTTGGGTAGCCAACGGTAGATTGTGAGCAAAAAAAGGGTTAAATGTGACGTTGTTTACAATCTACAGTCTATGTTTACAATCTATGGTGATCATGGATGCATGCAGAATAGCAGTCGCATTTATTCTGGTGCAATCCCTTTGTATTTCTTTGCATTTGCAGGTACAAGTGCTGTGTACTATGTAGGGTAGCAGAGACAACTGAGTGCTCAAAGGTCAGGAATGTTGCAGCAACTTGTCCCTCCGACAAGCAAAGTGCATCCAAGTCGCCGCCAGCCTCGCCGTTTTTTGGGTCTGTTTTTTGGGCGCACTGCCTTCTGGTGGGAGAACTTTGAAAATGAAGTGGTTCTGCCGCTCTTGACGGCATATATACACGGGTAAGTGTAAACAAAAGCTTTTCTGAAAACGTAGTAGTGTGCACACAGTTTTTTTGTAAACGCAGAGGGTGAAATGTCCATTTATGAAAATAGCCGGGCACATGTAAACATAGTCTAAATCTGTTCTTCGGAAACTTCCTAAGAAAAATCATTTGAACTTATGTTTTTGTCCTTGTGAATCCAAAGCGTGTGCCATTTTTCCAATGATAGGAATAGAAAAACACTTCCTCCCCCCAAATAGCTCATAGGTAGATTGAGTAAGGACCACTTCAGTCAGTTCTGTGCTCTCCCTTCCCTTCCCCATTCATGGTTAGCAAAGCCTTAGGCGGGTAAAACCTCTCTTTTGTTTTAAGTGCATACATGAAAAGCCAACGCCAGAAGAGCAGTCGAAAAAAATCAGATACCGCACATGAGGTGGAGCTCAGGTGAAGTAGATCAAATATGGAAGCAAAACAGTTTCATTGAAGCGCCCATTTGACATTTACCAAACAGATGCGTAAAAGATCATCTGCGGAGCTGAAAGCTGCCTGAAGGCTGGCATTGGGATCAGCTGATGACTGCGGGCTGAGTCATTGACTCTGTGGCCTTCCTGAACCAACGCTATGCTCAATTAAAAACTCGAGTTGTTCTGAAATGGAGCCGTTGTTGTGGAAGTAAAGAAAAAATATGCTGGTCTATCCAAATGTTGTCTATAGTGCCATAAATAAATCATTACCACATCTAATCAACAATCAGTGTTGTCCCTCGGTCAGAGGAGGCTGTTTCCAGAAAATAACACTTGCCAGATGAAGTTAAAATACAGTGGACATAAATTTGATGTGAATAACTGCCTGAGATGGAAGAGAGAGACAGTGATCACATCTCCACTCCTTTTTTATAGAATTGATAAAGTTTGAAGTGCATTAATCCTGTAAGCTGCCAATGTAACATGAATGTTCATGTGACAGATTTGTCATTAAATAGTAGTTTGTAGAAGTTGACACTGCTGGGAATGAGTGTTTTCTTTTCGACAAATACCAGATTAGAATAATAAGAAGTCCTCTATTCCTCTTCAAATCTGCGTAAATAGTTTTTAGGGAGGGATGTATCTTTGGTTGGTGAAGGTCATGTCACATGTAGGTGTCTGGTTTTAAGATGTACAAAGAAAGATACCTGGCCTCAGGCCAGATTCAGTCCATTTCATCAACAATGCCGAAGAAAAAACGAATAGGGTCGCATATTTCTGAGAGTTTCGCATCATTTATTAACTTGAGGCTTACCTTGCTGAGCTGGCTGGCTGGTGAGCCGCTGTTGTTGACAGTGTGGCATTTGAAGTTGAGCAATGACTCCTCCTCAGCTCCACGATCTCTGCTTGTGTCCTTGTCACGGTGGTAGCGGCTGTCGGAGAGAGGCGAGGTGGCTGACGAAGAGGGACGTTGAATCGCTGTGCAGGATAGGCCGAGAAAGTTGGAGGGCCGGATCAGAAAGGCCTCTAGAGCTATATTTGCTGACACCTAAAGGGTGGATACCGGAAAGGGAAGGGTTAAAGAAAGAGAGGAGGCAGGGATTTGTTATATTAGTCATTAGGCAGATGCTTTTATCACAAGTGACAGCACAGAGGTTAAAAAATAGACAGAAGCTAGAGGAAACAAAGGAAGTAATTTATCTTTCTCTGGCTCTATTCTAGCTATCTGCTCAAGCCAGATTAACTTCTCATTATACTGCTCTGTAAGAAAAGAGGTGAAGCTGTGGGACATTTAGTCAGATAATCAACCTTTGCTTTGCATGAGTGTGGTCCTAAGTATCTGTGCGACTGTTTCGAGGTGCGGCTGTACCTTAGAGATGACCTGGTTGTCTCCGGTCAGCGCCAGGTCAGCGATACGTTCCACACACTGGACGATACGAGTGCAGGCTCTGGCCTCGTTCTGCGCCATCCACAGGATATGCTCCTCCACCAGCATCATGTTACTGGCTATGTCGGATATATAGTCCCCCAACTGCAGGAACACAAGCAGACATGAATGCACAAAGCCCACACGGACTGTAAGAGGCAGACTCATCATGCACATCAATCATAACCACAACAACAGGCGCATTTATAATCTCCAGTCAGAACTGTGAGGGCGGCAATGGTGGCTTCATTCATTATAGGCAGATTTAATTTAGATTAACAGCTCCAATGGGGCCTAATCACTTCCATGGGATGGCACTGTGCTATTTACTTACTGTACTTTTCATTGTTGCCTCATTTGACTGTTCTTTATTGGATGAATGAGTGTGGTCTCATCAGCATTGTCTAAGGAATGATAAAACTCTAAGTATCTCCTAATAATACCTCCTCCCCTGTGACCTATGAGGAATAATGGTACAAGGAAGAGCTAATATTGATTCTTTTCACTGACTTAGCTTAAAGCCCGTCCCCCCTCACACTGCCTGACCTTCATCCTTACAAAAGGCCCTTCACTCGCCTCCGGACACAGGGCGAGGAGGGGTTTGTGTAAGGTAAAAACTCTGTTAAAAAGAGATGTGTCTTCATGATCATAATTGTCATTCAGGTCCAACGCTGACACAAGCGAGACAAAAAGCACATGAGGTGAAAAGTTAAGCTGTCTGGAATCGATTGAAGGGATTCAAGCAAGAACAGCAGCATGTTAACATGGGTGTCTCACGCTGATGTCCACCGAAGCGTCCTGTTCTCTCTGCCTTACTCTGGCTGTTAAGAAGCTGCTGTTAACTCCAACACTGGGCATTTACTTTCTTTCCTTGAGGCAAAGCATGTATAGAAATCAGGTGCTGAAAAAAAGATATTGAAAGATCGGAAAAGGCCGAATTTCTGTCATTTACTTTTTTTCTCTGGGACAAAACTCTCAGAATGAGCTTAAAGTCTTCCCCAATACACCGCTGTATTTACCTTGTTAACTGCGGTCCTACTTTCAGTTAAACATAAGATGAGGTGGGATCAAAACGATGGCGTAGCGTGATGAACAGTCACCTACACTGTGACTCCCTATAAAGTTTTCATAGCTGTTCAGTTCCTCTTCACATATTTAAAGTAAAATGTACCTTAGCTGTCCAAAACTGGACACTGTTTATTACAGTAAAAGCAGATGCGCTTCGCTTTGTGATGACAAAGTTCCTCTCAGGCTCTACAAATGCTTGACTTTGAATATTTTCTAGTTTCACTTATTTCATACCCACTGAGCAATAGATGGCTACAAGGCATCTATTTATTTTGGATCTTATTTCAACTGTCTAGATTCTGTATATTTTAGGACGCAATTTAACCAAAATAATTTTAATAGCTGTTGAGCAATATAATAGTATAGATATAGTTCTTTTAGCCGACTAGTCAAAACTTGGTCTAAATTTAGACATCCAAAAAACTTTCATTTTTGGACCTGTGGTAACCTGATTTTAGACCAGTCGTCTAGGCTACATTTGGATGTCTATTAGACCTCTTTTAGACCAAAAATGCTCAGTGGGTACTTTTAATATATTTTTTTTCATTTCATGTGTGAATCTGAATCCACACATTGCACAATCACATATTTAAGACTTAAATTATCTTCACAACGTTATATCTATCCAGAGACCCCACAAATCTGCGTCAAGATAACTGATCAAAAACATTCAAGCAACTTTGACACTAACAAGCTTTTAAAAAAACAAACAAAAAATAATAATAATTCAACGTTTTAACATGAATCACACTTTGCTGATAATCTTTTACTCTGCTTTTATCGAGTTTGTGATCGTTTTCTGAAATTTGCCAGTTTTCCAGTCAGCCTTAAAAAACTTGCTCAATCTTCAGGCAACGCAGTGAGATCACAAGTGTTCCTCTTAGTAACCTTCGGCACTTGTATGAAGTGAGAGCCATCTCAAAGGCGAATGAAAAAAAGCAATTGTTTTGGACTTTCAGCATCCTTCACGTGAAGAGTTTCAGATGATTCCATCAGGGTGAAGGTTGAGTCCTCACTGGCGCAGCACAAATCAATACAGACTGTTTTTTTTTCTTCTTTAGCTGTTGGCTTTTTCAACAAACTGTGCACACTGTGATCAATCGTAACAACAATGATGACAACGAATGGATCTTTAGCTGAGTTGTGTGGTGTATTATTTGTATTGTCTGCAAACCAAATTGGCCTACAAAGCCATTAAAATTTCACACTAATCTAAGACAATAGACCAGCAGAGGAGACTGGTGGGAGTTGAGGTGAACTGATCATGGAAAGTGCGTTCTTACCTCACAACTAACAACCACAGGCTGTGCTCAACTACTGTACCATTACCTGGCATGATTGCCAAACAGATGGTGCAGGGAAAAGCTGAACAGAAGCTGCACATTCTGGACTTCAAACACAATGGAAATCATCACTTAAGATGACAGTTTCAATCTTTGTTTCCTGCTGGGAGACCCCCAAAATAGGCTGCCTCTTATACTTGTGCAGTTTATATCCCTGGTTTTATGGTGACTCCAGATCTTGCCTCAAAATCAATTTCCACTGATCTTTTTCAATAGCGAATAACTACCCAGTGATAGTTGTTTGAGCAAAATTGGTCACAGTTAGTGTTAAAAAAAATCCCATGGATTGTAGCCTACCAAGGATTACTGGGGTTTTATATTCTCATTTTGTCACAAATAAAAAACTGACCATGAGAATAAGCTGAAAAATCAAAAATAAAGATAAAGTTTTTAAGTGAACTGGCTGAAGTATTTTCACTCTTACATCTCTCCGTTTCTCCACCAGCCTCGTCAGCCTCTCCACCAGGTGTGTGACAAAAATAACATCCATGACGTCATTGAAGTGCGCCGCCCTGCTGGTAAAGGCCACCAACTGCTGACCCAGAGGCTGAGCGTTGGTGGTGTTTATGGTTATCTGGAACAAAAGAAGAAAAGCATCAGAAGGAAATCCAGACATTTTGAATCCACAGTCTGCTGTGAGTATTCAACAGAGACATCACATGACGTGGCTCTGACAACACTTCATGAATAATGCATCACAGTGATGCATGCAGGTTTGTGAACTTGATTACTTTAATGTGGTGCAGAAATCCCAGGAGGAATGTTGAATGGAACAGCATGGTGGATCTTATATCAATAAAGACCTATATGTTCAGTTATGCAAATATCTCCAGGCTACAGACACATCAAAAGAGATGTAACTCTCTGTGCTCAAGGAATCTGAAGTGATCAAACCATCCGAGTGTGCGAATCATGTATGTAGAAGTCAACATCATAAAAAAAAACGTGGTAAGACTTTAAAGGGATTTAATGATGAGAAAAAACAGAGTGGAAATATTTGGGTACCTGTGTGAGCTCGTGCAGCAGGCGGGTCAGCTCACTAGCGTATGGACACTGAGTGTAGTCATCCTCAGCCCAGCGACCGGCTCGGTCACAGCGGCGCCATGCCTTCTTCTCCCTCTGACCTGGGAGGTGAGGAGCGCTGCCGGAGGGGTGGGGGGCGGAGCCAAAGGTGGCAGGAGCACAGGGCAGAAAGGCCAGGATGCCGGCTAACGTCTTTGGCCACCTGCCACACAAGATATAACTGATGATCAGGAACAAAGTGAGCAAAGTTATCTAAACTCTGCAGCAGATGGTGATTTCATACTCCCTGTACTTAGGAAATTATTCATTTGCATATTTGATATACAGCGAGCTCTAATTGTTTTTGCAGGAGACTGCCAGATTCTGAAACTTGATTGTGAAATAATGTGCTGTCTTACTGATAACTTCTGACTTAATTAACTTTATGTACTAACTTTATTAATCAACTTTAATGTTTTTCCACACTTTTGCACAGAGAAACCAAACAGTTTGATTAATTACTAAAAGCACTTAGACATGCACTAAAAGGGAGCCAGTTAATGCGCTCTGTTCCGTGTGAGCCCTTTAAAGTCTAAATAAAAATAAATAAATAAAGAGCTTTTTTTGAGGTTTTACCTCAGTGATTAAATGTTTGAAGAGGAAACCACAAATAAAATCCTAGGGACATGCTCGGTGAAATACATGATAGAAACCAAAAAACATCCAGAGGGAGTCTGACCGTAGATGTTGTTCAAGTAAATACTGGTGACTTTCAGTCATTATTTTGGAGTTGGATGCCTTTGACTTGCAGCAGTGTTGTTTTCTGGCAATAAACTGTGGTAAGTAGGAAACTTAGGTGACACTTGACCATTACATAGGGCAGCTGTGGCAAAGTGGTTCAGTCCCAACTCTCAAAGTCCATGTGTTGAAGTGATACCCCATTATTTAGTACATTGACATGCTCTTAAAAAAAACTGATTTATTGCAATGAAACTAGACTTTGAAAATGCATGTTAACACGTTAGTATGACTGAAACTGAACTGACATCAAAACTTTTCATAGTTGGACTAACATACCCGGGTAATGTGGTTGGAGATTGATTTTTTCTAGACTGAAGCTGGCCTAAACTTCCGGCCCATGCTCTAGTATTCGCACACCAGGCTCAGAGCGGTGGCTAGATAACATGGATACCTCGCTAGGAAGCCAGGCAGTAAACAAAACCTTAAATAAATATAGACTGGATGTGAAAATGATGAAACTTTTATAACAAACAGCAAACAGCTGTGAAAGTGACATCCTGTTAGTCTCTATCTAACACTGTTTCAACACATCAACTGGGAGATGACCCAATACTAACAAGCTTAAAAAAGGGATTCACCATCTACTGTAGCAAAGGCGGACGTGTTCCTGTCAATTAATCAATTTATACCCAGTGCATGTCAATACAGACAACGACAGCAGTCCAGTTAAATCACCTAATCGAGCTACGGCTGTTGCTAGACTTAACTGAGTGTTTGAACGTGGTATTAAGGAGTGGATGTATCATGTGATGGAGAGGAACTCTGAATGGTTGAAAACCATAAAAAACTAAATGAAAATACAGACCATTTACAACTATCAATATTCCAACAGGAGAATCAAACACTGATTCCAAGAGGAACAACTCTTAGGAGGCCCCTGGGGTAGACTCCGAGCTCGCTGGAGGGATTATATCTATATCTTATATCCAATCTGGGATCTGCAGAAAGTACTAAAAAGTCATCCAGAGAAGGAGAACATGATTTTGGCAAAGAATGGGGTCATACTGCATATATTAAGCTTAATTATAAGACATCTCCCTGTGAAATGCCAGGTGTCAGATTGAAGTCGTCACATTTACTGTCATCATGTAATTAGTAACTTTTAGGAAACTTGCAATGTCAGCATATCCTTGTGCAGCCTAAAGTTCTGGGTGATCTCAACCTTTGCTGTTTGACTTCTTTCACAAGTCCCAGAACTTTTTGAAGCACAGAGGCACTTTGCTGGAGTTCAAGTGATGGAAAACTAAAGAGAAGGCTGTTTATATTCAGGAGAAAACTTCTCCAGCTGGCTCCTTCCTGCGGGGGAAATACATCTTGAAAGCGTAATTATAAGCGGCCTTCGTACGACCATGCAAAGTTTAGTGAAGACTCCTCTGAACCAAGAAATGAGACTGTAAATAACGTCATCATGAGCCAAATTCTCAACTGCTCTACTGACCAACCTGTAACATCAGGTTCGGTGATTTCACAGGGAAATGGGAAACGTTCATTTCCTGGGTTAATGCCCGTCAGTGTTTCAATAAAATAAAGCTCATTAGAGTGTAAAAAGTCGGCTAAACAGTCAGAGTCCACTAAATTAGCCTCTGTTTCCCAGATAATAAAAGCACTCCAGGTTTAGTTTTAAATTAATGGTCTTATTTCTGTGCCTCTGAACCCTTAGGACAGATTGGTTTTGCTTACATATATTGATCGGTTTGTCTGAAGTCACAGAAAATTGTGAGGTTTCCTTCAGGCAACGTCAAAACCTGCAGAGTGCAGAAAGTATCCAAAGTAATGCTTAATGTGTCAACACTTGTAACTGCGTCTAAATGAAAATAAAGGAGTGCAGCAGCACCCAGGAGGCCGGTAATCTGTTCTGAGGGCAGAGACCTGCCATCTCGCTGCCCTCCACCCCGTCCCCGTCTCTCCTCTCTCTCCATCCACCTTTCTGCAGCAGCTACTTAGTAATAAATGGCGCTAATTTCGCCCCCAACAAAAAAAGGGGGCTCATTTTCCAGCCCATTACTCCAACACTCTGACAGAAACAAAGGCTGTGTGCGGGCTGCGCTGGAGGAGGGCTGTAAGGTACAGCAGCTACAAAGGATTGTACATGACACGATAGAGGCGAACCCCCAAGGAGGAGGAGGGGCGGAGGGTGTGTGTAAAAGGTTTGAAGGTGGTCACAGAGACCAAAGGACAGGAACAAAGGGGATCTGTGAGGGTCTGGGGGGATGTTTTGTGTTTTTGCCATAATGATGAAAGAAAGTGTTTCCCTGATTTACTGGTGGGCTCCATCAAGCTGCACTTCTCAGAGGAGTTCATCTATAAAATAGCTAATTATTACTGATATATACAGACATACCTGGTACTGAGGTGGTGTTTGTCAGTTAATTAGCTGTATTTGACCAATGCAGGAAGACTTTTCTCAATTTTAAAGGAGCACAGCAGGAAAGAATTTAGGGAACCTATATAATTTTACCTCTAAATCACTTGAAAGTCTAAAACTTTGGGATGTTTTTTTCATAGACTGCATTGGCTGGTCACCTGATAGGACATCAGTTACATTTTTTTTCCCCTATGTTCCAGCCTGCACATTCTCCACCTCCCTCCTTGTTTTTCCAGGTAAGTAGTTGATTAAGCCAAACCTGAGACTTTGCTGTGCTGCTGATTGGAAGTCAGAGATAAAGGAGCTGTCTGCTAATAGGCTGAACGAGCTACAAAAGGAGCAGTTTCCTGCAGCCTCTTCCTCTTTTTTTTTTCTCATGACGCTGAGCCTGGTTGAGTCGTGTGCTCTGTGTTGCAAGTATGTGATGGGAGGCGTATAAGTGAGTCTGGGGTACCCTGTATGTTTTTACACCCAGTGATTAA
Organism: Xyrichtys novacula; assembly: GCA_962446985.1. Lineage (NCBI taxonomy): Eukaryota > Metazoa > Chordata > Actinopteri > Labriformes > Labridae > Xyrichtys > Xyrichtys novacula. The sequence goes on along the minus strand of OY660874.1, from coordinate 13,903,416 downwards.
AGGGATATTCCTGTATAAGTTTGAGCCATGGTCAAACATACAGTAACACTGACTTAGACACCCCCTCAAGAGATGAATTCTGCCGACTGCTTGTTTCAGTTCCACCAACTTCAGCAAAGACAACACAATAGCAATACACAGCGGTGTTCATCTCCATGTGCAAACCTCAACCAAAAAGCCACTCTATAGCCACAAATAATGCTCAGAACAGCACCTAACTTCATCAACAGTACATATAGGGTCCCAGCCACAGCACTAGTATAGTCACCAAACATCTTTTCAGCTTTGCCTGGTTTCTTTCACAAAGAGACCAAACACAACTAACCCACTCTCCTCCAGCAGCCGCTTGTTGGTGGGGGAGCCCTGACCAGTCGAGCACCGAGTGCAGCAGATAATATCCATGTAGTATTAATCACCATATTAATCATTTTGCATTGCAGACACAGTAGTTCTTCTGCCTCAGCATCTCTGTCTGATTGCTTTTCCATGAAGTAATAATCATAAAGTGTTTTTCATCTTTGTGGTGAGCTCAAGTTGTTGTAGCTTTGTTATAGTTTCTTTGTGACAAAATAGACCAACAATGCAAAATTGATGAATACCACCCTTACAGCTCTCTTAAACTATCAGTGTAAGAATGAAATGATCCATAAAACCCAGGCTAAAACAGCTGTAGCCCTTTCCCCATTTCAGCTCATCAACATAAAAATGTGATCTGGGCACTTGGTTTGTGCTTTGCTTGTACAAAAAAATAAAAAGCTGGACAATATGTTTTTGCACTGTTAACCTGATGCTTTCTATTCCCTATTTTAGGACACACTTACCATGAATCTGTCACTTGCTTTACTTACCATAGATTACCTCTCTGACAGTCTTAATATGAGGGTCTGAGCCAGATTGGATCATTAAAGTCATCTCAGCCCACAATACATCAGCTGATCCTAACTGGTTGTGTCAAATTTTTTTAGGGTTATATTTTCTGCTCCTTTATCTGCTCTACAGGCTGAGGGTCTTTGCTGCTGCTCTGCCTGCCTTGTTCTTTTTTTCACATATGCTTACAAAACAGAAGGGGTGTGTGCTCTCCTCGCCTAAGGCTTTGGCATTCAACACAAAAAGTGAAAGGGCAGACAGCCTCATAGAACAGAGTCATAATTTTTATGTGTGGAAAAAAAATGTTTTTGACAAAAATGGTCCCAACTGAACCATTTATGTTCTATACATCTAAAGACAATCGAGTGTCTAACATCTTTTGTCTTGATCATTTTCTCATATATTTGACAAGATGCTTTAACATATGACTGAAAATGTTGCTTATACTGATTCAGCTTCATTGTAGAGGACAAAAACCAGGAAATACTCATGTTTTGGATGCTTGAATCAGAAAATTTTAAATTGATACAGAACTTGTGGAAAAAACGCTCGGGCCATTACTTAAAAATGTTGTCAAACAGCCAGTCTTGTATTGCAACTGTACTCTTTTCATTTAGACCAAAAAAAATCCTAAAATATTACATAATTATTTTATTTCTATTTTTCTGCTGACTGAGCTGAAAGGGTAAAGAGACCAGCTGCAGCCACATGTTGGAGCACAGCTTAGCTCACCTGAAGTCCCCTTTATTGTTGTTCACTCTGTCAGCTGGACAATAAGGCGCTGATGTCTCCACGACAACTATCTCCATCTGCTGAGTGGTGTTGCCACGGGAACTGGTCACCAGGCACTCCCAGATGCCAGCAACGCCCACGTCGATGTTCGAGAGGATGACCTCGCTGGAGAAAAAACACAGAGACATAAAACTATGAGTTTGTGAGATTGGATTGAATTTGTGTTGGTGAAGCTTTTTTGTCTGTGCTTTATGTGCAGAGTGAGGGATGAAGATTTGGTTTAAGCTAGGAGGTGAAATGAAGAGGGAGGGAGAGGTTTGTTTCAGGACAAAGTGTTCTCACGATTTTTTGATATAGCGAATAATGAAGAGGGAACCCATTTTTGGTACATTTTCTTCAAACTTTGAGATCTAGAAATAAGTGAAAAGAAAAATCTAATCATTTCTGCAGGTTGTTCCAGCTGGCAGTGCTCAAACGGTCTGCAACATAATGACAAGACTCCATGTGGTCTGCAGCTGCATCTCCTGCTACCTTATTTGTCAACATGCCACTGAATGTGTTGCTATGCTTGGCTTCGAATTTGAGCATAACCATAACACAAACAAACCAGCTAATAGAGGCAGTTGTAGACTTAAAACTCTGTTTTGTGCAAGGTCATCTCACAATTTCAGTCAATGATGGAAGGTGGAACAAAACATTGATATGGTGATATGTTTTCACCACTGTATATAGACTGTATATAGAATGGACGCCGTCTGCGTCCTCGCTGGGTGAAGCCACCAAGAACAGCACCCTCTGGTGACGGGCCGCAGTATAGGTCATAAATCCCGCCTCCTCCAGCAATCCTTATGGAGCTGTGGACAAACTTTGCTTGCGATGTTGACATGTAGTTACTATAAGAGCAGTTTGTGCTCAAGTCCTCTTTTTTCTGTACAGCTCAGTTTTTAAAAGTTATTAGGGGGTTCATGTTTTCTATGATTGACACTTGATGCAGCCTATGGGCGTACAAAGATTGCGTAGCTTCCCCAGGGGATACGCTATTTAAGCCGAGCATCATCACAGCGACTCTTGGCGTCTCTCCCGCCAAATGCGTACAATGCTACTGCGCAAGTGGTGGAGTGTGTACAATGCTTCTGTGCAATGTTAGGTTCAGGAATGGAGAAAAAAACGGAAATACCAAGAGCTTTTTGGCTATGAATCGGTATACTGGCGGAAGGCGGAACAAAGTTGTCCATAGAATATACAGTCTATAATTGTCACCCTGACCTGTGTGATACAGTTTTATATGCCTAGATATCACCAGCATTGTAAATGAGTATAAAGATTCACTGGTGACTTTTAAAAACCTAACAGAATGACATAAAAGATGTTTTGACTCTTCCAGACAATGCTGGCATGAGAGGAAAATCAATTGCATCATATCCTATCATGACAAAACATATCGTATCGTAACAAATTGTGATTCACCTGGTTATCTCCAATGTCAATGGAGCGTGTTGGGTTTTACAGACAGGGGTGCTTTTACAGCAGTTTCAGATTCAGTAAGTCTCTTCTGTAATGTTGTCAGACTTTTCAAATAACAACTGGAGCCTGTCACCTAGAAAATCAAGCACTTTTAGGGGACAAAGCTTGATCCGGCACATTTTCCTCTGAACGTTATTACAACCCTTAACCCCATTTCACGGTTACTGGCTGAAGCAAAGTACTGGAGAAACTCTTTAACTTTTTGTACCTATTAGTTTTAAGATTATATATGACAAAATTGAGGTCCTAGTTCAAAAACTCTGGTTCATCCTTAAAGGTGAGAGCAACATCTGAAGGAATCTTAATCACCAGAAGTCCTGCAACATCAGGACTAACACATTAAAATCTAAGTATGATTAGTTCAAGAGATCCTTGTTTTCAAGGTTTAAAATGTTGGCTGTGACTTAAGCTGGTCATTGCTCATGCTTATCTTTTCTACTTTGTCACAGTGATTCCTATCTGAATGGAAAAAGGCCTGATTAAACAAAGGACGATGAGACTGTGACAGAGAGCCAATACAAGCCATTTGCCAAAGCGACTAATCTGGAGGATTTAACTCCTTATAAAAAAAATGGGGGGCAGAGGATATTGTTCAACGACAAGCATCATCACCAAAGAAATAAAACCAAATGTTTGATTTCTGCAAACAATCCAGTTGTAGCCAAATATGCACTTTGCTTCTTGAGTGCTTAGGGAGCTAATGCCTTTTTATTTTGTGATTCAATTAAGCCGTTTGTGTTCATAATACAAGTCACAGTACACCCACACAATATTGTATAAAGTTTTTAAATGCGACTTAGGGAACAATGCTTCACAAACGGGAGTGTATGACAGTTGATTAGAAGTGACACACTGGACCAGAAAGTGAAATATTTCAGAGTAAAGATGATTAGCTGCTGAGCGGCTCTGATGTGGAGACGCTGTAATCCCAAGAAAACGTTTCTCCGAGGCTGTGAGGGAAATATTTATTCAGACACATTTAATTCCTTCTCTCCCCTTCTCCCTTCTCTGTCTCATAATACATACTACCCCAGTAATTATTCTAGGTCTGTGCCTGTCCCAGTATGCACCAGAGGAAAGCCCCAGGACTAAAACTGAAAACAACCGCGTGTGTACCTGCTGTAAAGTTTTCAGTTTTCATAAATTTCATGTGGCTCAAAGATGGGGAAGAACTGGAGCCCCTAACTCACATTAACACTGGAAGGAACAACATTTTCATCTCTCAAACTCAGAAATACCAACGCTTTGTGAAAACCCTCCAAGTTCTATACAAACAACAAATTAGCATATCGTTATCATCTGTGTTAAACTACCTTCAAGCAAATATTTCATGAGTCTCTTTGGTCACTCTTTTGCATCTTAAAGCATCAGTTTTAAGGAACTATTTCAGAGCTAGCAGAAGGTATGCTCTGCTAAAGCTCAAAATAAAATGCTAGATTTACCTGGCGCTGTCTGCATCAAAGTATCCTTTAGCTTCTGGTTCTAGGTATGCTCTGTCACAACCCCCTTAGACTCCAATGGACCCAAGTTACACTTTGATTATTATTTGATCAAAAGCACCAGTTTCCAGGTACCCTGTCCCTGCTGGCCTAAGGTATGCCCTACTACAACTCTCATGCAGACTTACTTGGTAGCATCAGTATCAAAGTACCCTTAGGCAGTTGATGAAGGGCAAACTTTTTGGATGTTCCTCTGAGGATCAAACAGGTCAATGAGGCAGTACTGCTATGTGTAAGTGTTGAGGTGCTGTTCAGCAAATGCTTCAAGTTACCCTCAGTTTCAAAGTATTTTTACTGTGGTCCTCTTAAGAAAAGTCACATGAGGTGTTGACTGACCTTTTGACCACAGCTTCATCTATAGTGGATGTTGGCAGCACTCTCTAAGACCTGTTTGATCCTTTTATTTGTCTTTATTGATAAAAGTGTGTTCAAAAAGGTGAAAGCCAATAAGGTGCAGGGGCAGAAAACTTACATGGTTAAGTTCTGGAAGAAAAAAAAAAACAGCGTGGGTAAGACCATACAAAGATGTTTAGTTACTGTCCTGAAATGTTTGACCTATGCCAGACCCTCAAATGCCATCTGATGCCAACTTTGATCCGTCTTTCTATAACACAGTACATCGCTGAGAGAAGTTATTTCAAGTCTGCATTGATGCTAATGGTGTTGCATTTAAGTTATTTAAAATCCTGGTTGTCAGAGCAAATTCTCAGAGGCAATTTGACCATTTGTATGAGGTGCCCAGGGCCTTGACAGAGTATCAGATATTGAAACCTTGAGAATGAAAGCGAGGCAAGGGAACATGCAAAAATAATCCTGCAGAACTCTTGCCTAACCAACCTTGGATTACAAATAAAGGTGTGGGGAGGAGCAGTGGGACGAGATGAGCTATGTCAGGGGGGAAAAAAAAAGTCTAATTCAAAACACGTTCAGTTTCTGACTGCAATGCACTCTAGTCTTTTGAATGCATTTATTTATAATGCCCCTTTCAAAACCAAGGTTTCACATTGCCGCATTGCCAAAGACATGTAAACAGAAGGCTAAAAAACAAGCCAAAGAATCTCAGATAGCAACCAGGTGAGCAAAAGTTCAAAACGTATAATTAAAAGATGGTGTCTGACAATGTTGAGCTTTAAAAACAAGTGATAAAATGCTTACGTTTGTTCAATAACTAACTGATAAGCAGATCAGATCAGTATAAGTGAGAGTGATGTGCTTGTTCTCTTAGAAAATATTGAAAGCTTTAAAGGCTCCCTTTGCTGATCCAACAGGACATTACACTGCAATAATAAAGTCTGACAGCAATGACGTCTGACTGACTTTTTCTAAATCTGAAAGAACAGAAAAAGTCTAACCTTAGAAATATGTCTGAGCTGCTGGATTTCTTCATGGCCATCCTTGAGGTTTTGCGAGAGAGGGTCTGCCCTTTTGACTGACACTTGAACATGACCTTTTTCTTTGTTGCTGATGTTCCAGAAAGCATAAAAAAAATCCTCTGAGTTATTGTACTTTATCATGATGGGACGTCAAAAGATTTCTCAATAAAAGCCCCCTAACAGAAATACCAGGTCCATTCTAAAGATTGACTGTGGCGTGTTGTTTTCTGTTATTCTGCAGGGTTTGTGTTTCTCATTTTGCGACCATAAATGGCATTGCAGCGTCTTTGTTGCTTTGTTTCTGCAGCACGCTGTTTTCATGTGCAGCACGTTTTTGTTGTTTTATTTGTTTCAGGCTTTCATGTCTGTTTGAATTTTATATCTGAAGAAGCCAACTGTTTCTGCCAATGAAATTACTTTGAAACATTGTGCAACATGACCACTTTGGACACAGTGCATGCGCAGCCCTCATTATATATATGCTCAGGAGGCATATGTGATAGGAGGGTCTCAGGGGAGTATGACGTAAAAAGGGACACTGCAGTGATTAATGAGTAATGTTTAATATGTGAGATGGTGGGTGAAGCAGACGCCAACACTGCAATGACAGCTGTTTGACTTTACATGAATACAGAGTGTTTGTTATTGACAGAGCCCAGGTCAAGTGGCCCTTATCCTCTTCTTTGTAGATGACATTTAAACCCTCAATTTTCAGGAACTTAGTTGCATTCTTCAGAGAGAATGGATCGTTTCCACGGCAACAACATTTGCCAAGTATAAGGCACATTTATCTGTAATCAAGGGTAGAAACGGTGCCGTCGTGTGTTCTGCATTGGAGATTTCAATGTTTTCACTGTGTAATGACGTCCATACCCACGGATAAGCCATCCGTATGAACAAACCCTTCAGCAATCTGTGCACATGGATTTTCTCCTACGCTTCTTTTCTTAACCTTGTGGCCGGCTCTGTAGTTATTAAATGTATTTACAGAATCAACCGATCATACTGGGGAGCATTAAAGAGAGTAAAGCAGTTTAATGAATTCACACGATAGAGGCGGATTTTAACTTAAAGGGATATTCCAGTGTATTATTAAGTTATGGTAAAACACACCATAACACCGAGTTAGACACCCTGTCGAGAGATGAATGTTGCTTCTCTAGTTATACCAACTTTAGAAAGGACTGCACGATAGCAATACAGAGAGCCACGCGCTCAACCAAAAAGCCACTCTGTAGCCACAAATAATGCTCAGAACAGCACTTAACTTCATCAACAGTACAGATAGGGTCCCAGCCATAGTACTAGCCACCAAACATCTTTTTAGCTCTGCCTAATTTTTTTTAGCAAATAGACTAAACACAACTCACCCACTCTCTTCCAGCAGCCGTTTGTTTGTACAGAGACCACTGGGCGAGTCCATCGACTGCAGCGGGGTGACGCATCTCAAGGAAGAACATTTATGATCATTTCTTCATGGGAACGCAAATATAACAAAATATCCCTTTAATTTTGAAAAGTGATACATAAATAAAAATATTATTATTGTTAGTAATTTAAATATCACCCTTGCCCACTTGCTTGTGTTGAATTTTCATTTCATTTCACATTTCGTAAAAGAGCTGACAGGCAAGGTGTGGGTAAAGCCAAGATCACATATTTAACTGTTTAGTTTTACATGATGCAGCTTACTTTAATGTTTTAGGGAATTTTCAGGGATAAAAGGACAAAATCAAAAAATTGCAGAGCTTTCCTCTGCTGTTTGTTCTGCACATAAAGACAAACGCTTTGTCAGTATTGACTCAAGCTGTACTGTAACAGATCCCTGGCTTTGCACCAATGACTCTCTGTGGGTGAGTTGTGAAAATACATAAAATAAGTCCTGATCTCATCTTCTGTGTTCCTCTAAAGCTCTCATTTCTGATTGCTTTTCTAAAAGGCCCTAAATAAGATTTAAATGCATGACTGAGATGATGACACTGCAGGCGAGCCGGCGAGTGTGTAAGCCTGTGTGAGTTTGGGGCGGCGAATGCATGGCAGGGTTTTTGCATGTTAAAATCATTATATATTTCAGCACTTCTGGACTTTTTTAGCTAGCTTAAAGGATTTTTGCACTCATCATTAAATAGTTTGGACAGGAGCTTTATGAAGTGGTGTCATTAACACAGATTTCTACAAACTTCTGATGTGCTGTAAGAATCTTACAGTAGAAACAGTCACTCCCCGGCATGCAGATGATGAATTCTGCACACCGTCTCCCTTATATGCTCATTGTCGCACAATTTGTAACACACAATTATTCTCTCCCCACATCCCTCTTCAAAACAACATCCTCCCTCTTCGACAGGATGCGAGCTGAGATTAAGTGTGAATGGTTTTTAAATTGAAATCCTTTGGACTCAGTCAAGCTAACCGCCTGTCTCTGCACTGTGACAGCTAGATAAAAAAACTGCAATGAGGACATATGATGTCTGGAAGCACTCAAAACAGATCATTTAACCAGTATATATCAAAAATTAAAGTGGAAAATAAGAACTCTGGTGGTAATAGATGGGTAGTAATGGCATTTCTTCATAGAAAGCCTCAGAAATGTCCTCATAAAATAAAGAAAATTTATTGGAAATGTAGTTTAATCATAAATGTACCATTTTATACTACATAACCACCATCTAACTGTACATTATCCAGCTCATTATCAAGCTACCAACTAAATTCACCTACAAGTTGATACTAAGTACCGATCTAAAGCTGATTTTACTGACTCCACAAAGTTAACAAAAAAAAGGGTCCTCAGTTTAATGGCTGGTAATGCTGCTACTACATGACAGTATTCTCATCAGCCAACCCCTAACATTTTAATTCACAATAAAATTTCAATGTTATCTGGCTTTATTGTTGTAAATCACACTAAACTTGATCACTTACAGTAAAATTCTTAGCAGATCCAGAAATAACAGTGTAACCTGTATAAATGTCCTCTCCCTCATTCGTTAAAAAACAATAGTTGCATTTTCTTTTCACTCATACAGTCCGATTACACACAGAAAAAGCTAATGCATGTTTTCTTCAATTTGACTGATGTCTCTTTGACTCCTTACATCCCTGTGCTGTCTTTTCCAACTTCATCTCTTTATTTCTTCAAAGCGATTTAACAAATCGGTCAATAGTTGGTGTTAAGGTTGTAATTGTATTTAAATTTGCAATGTTTCACTCTTCACACTTAAACTTGTGCATTATCAGGATACCTTTCCACAAGGCAATTCTGCTGTGTTTTCTTTTGTGATTTATTAGCGTATTATATTTTTCCCCTTTACTTTTTTTATATTCTTGTGGTACAGGGTTTTTATTTATGCCCTCAAATCCAAGAAACACCCATGGTATCTTCATCATGGATGAAATGGCTTACCAAATTAACTTTCTAATGTGTCTCCAAGCTAGGATAAATCACAGCTTTGACTGGGAGCTGTTTACAGTTTTAGTGGCATAAAAACAGCACACTTAAAACATGAATCTCACATCACCCTTGTGGCTGGTTGTGTTTGTTTTCACCAACATGCATCAGAATAATTTTATGAACACAATCAAGAGGAAGCATGGACAGCAAGAGGACTCACTGATCCTGTTACAAACCAATATATAGACCTATTTCTGAGTTTAAGTTCATCATATTTTCCATTCATGATATTAACAATGCCGAATGTACTAAATTCTTTACTTAAAATCAAATTTGTGTGATGGTATTTTGTTCTACTCTTGTTTTAAAACAACAGCTCACGTTTTACAGTGTAGTTATATAACATTATCTTGATTTAATGTTCTTTATGTTGACACCATTTACTGTGCAGCCTTGGTAACTGCATTGTGAGAACAAACCCCATTGTGAGAACGCTGATAATGATCTTTGATTCACTTGTTTCAACTCTTTTTGCTAACACATGCTCAGAAACCGGTGAGGCTGATCTGAATGTCAGTGATTTTGCTGGTGAGTTGAGTCAGAAACTGAAGTAGTATTGACCCTAGAGATAATGGGGTCAACATCAATTTGTGATGAGTCATGGAATACATTATTGTAGAAAATGCAATGTCATGTATCATGACTGGAGTTGTGGGGTTTGTATGCAATCATTTGTAATGGTATGGGCACAGAGCTGCAGCACAGCTCCTCTGTAACCGTAAACAGTCTGCAGAGGGGAGAGTTACATCATCACTGAACATGAGCCAAGTGTCTGAATGCTGAGAAACACACCGGGAAACACCCCCCTCCCCACATCGACCCTACCCCAACACTCATGCACACCCAATCTCACATCTCTCCTCATCTCTCCTCCTCCTGCCTTAAAGAGGAAAACACCCCCAGTGGAGATTGGAGGCGATTTCAGCTGCAGTCGGATCCTGAACATCCCCGCTGACCTGCTGCATCCAGACAAAACAAGGAAGAGCGGAGCAGTCCGGTTTACAGAAAAAAAGGGTCATCGTCACATAATAAACATACGAGGGAATCAGCCCAGCATGTACAGCCGTGGGGTAGAGGCACACATACACACACATACATACACAAAGCACTGACCTACATCCACAGTAACACTGCACCATTGTGGAGCAGCTCCCCGAGGACTCATTAGGAACATTTATGCTCTCACGCTGATATTTAACAATTTGTTTACATAATGCTGCTCATGAGACTGTAAACTTTCAGTCTGTCCCCTTCACCTACTGAATGCTCCACAGCCACGTGTTCAACTACAACCATGCTGATCACATTTTGAAGTTTTTTAACACTTGCAAGGGAGAATCTGAGTTTCCTTCACAATTAAAGCAAGGAAGACGAATGGACCGTCAGTGTGAGCAGTCATTACGGTGGACTCGTGCATCTTGAACATCTTATTTCTTCTCTGCAGCACCGTTTGGCTTGAGTTCCTCGTCTTTAAACACTCCCCCCCCCCCCATTACCCTTCAGAGTGCATTACAGGCTCTTAATAATTGATACTTGACTTTTCCTTTTTGAACACAAACAAGGGGGTTAATTTCTCTTCACTGACTGGAAATGGCAAAGCGCTAAAGTAATGGTTCAAGGGGTCCAATTGTGTTTATGTGGTCGTGAACAGATCCGGTCGCCTTAGCAACGGATCCTGCACGAAGCTTGTAAAAATGACACTAAATTCGAGACATATAATGAGGGAAAACAATAAAAAGTCCAGCGCAGAGGAAATTAAAGAGAGCAGAAACGGATGAGGGAAGACTCTTATCATGATCTTAAATAAATATTTCAATCTCTTGGGCCAACGCTCCTCTTGCAATACGACTTTATCTTCGGTCTACTTTGTCATCACATTGTATGTTATTTGATGAAGTCATCCTATTAGGGTATGTGCTGTGTGACATGTGGTGAAATATAGGGGGAAGCAGGAGGCAACTGCAATCCAAATTGTTCTTGGTTATAATTTTTAAAGCTCCTATAAGGAGTTTTTAACAGGCAAAGAAAAGTATTCCAACACATTACCAAGCAGCGTGTTACTGCGGCTCTATTACCGTTGTGAAGTACAGAAAATTAAAAGGCTATTTTGCTCTTTACCTTAAATAACAGCTTTACAAAATTAATCATTCAACTCTGCGGCAAGGTCATGCATCAGCTGATAGAGAGACTACTGTGCACGACAAAGACAGACACTGATTATAATTCAGGCATGAGTTTTCTGTCTTGGCCATAACAGCATTATTTTTCCCTCCTCGAGGTAAAGGATGAGACCATAGTGATGAGTTTTAATTCTTGTTTCATAGAGCAACTAACTAAAAAACACACTTCGTCTTCGCTTGTTGCCAAAGAGCCCAAACTCAGGCAGAGCTCATGTTAGCTCTGTGGAAAAAGAAGGAGTAGCTCCCTCCAAACAGTCCAGGCTTGATTTTAAATCACAGCCAGCACCACAATCTGTAAGCCAGGAAGGACCAAAGAGACAAAGGAGAAATGAGAAGACATGCTTCCCATATTAACAGTTGAGGCTGCTGCTTTTAGAGAACTAATGAGTGTGAGACAAGAGGCAGAGCACATTCATGAGAGTGTGAAGCGAACAAACAGCTCTGAAGTTACTTTACAAAAAAACGTATTACTCATACAAGGCAGTGATTGGTTCTACAGCTGAATTCCTCTGTGGTCCAGCTCTGATGTTAAAGTGCTGATTGTAGGTGAACAGGGGTCAGTATGAGCTCCCTGACCTGTCTGTGGCTATGCATCCCAATACGCAACTAACTGTGATACACTGTGTGTCCTGTCTCCTTAGTATCAGAGGCAGCACAGACTTTTCTCAGCAGTTTCAGCTCCAGTAGCTCAAACTGACAGCCTTTCCTCCAGTCGAACATCAACGAACCTTAGATGGCCATGAACCTACCACGGGTTCACAGGACTTCCCTTCTCAGACCACCTTTGGTTTGACCACTGCAGACCAAGATCACTTGTAGCTCTCATGTTGTTCTCCACCAAAGACACTTGCATCCTGACACTTGGACTGACAGGTGGAGGCTGACACACTAAGCTTGGGTCAGTGCGAGGTGGAGGATGTGCTGCTCATGTTTCTGAATTGGGAATTGTTTCAGATCAATAGTCTGATCAGGCAAAATCAAGGGAAAAAGATTTAGTTTAGGACGCAATTTCATAACATCAATAATATATTCATTTAAGCCTTTTAAGAAAGATTTTAAGCATTTGACCCGATTTAAGCAACCTTATGAACGACTACAGGTGTTAGTACAGGAGGAACATTCACTGAAGGAAGAGGATAGTCAAGTGGGTATTGTATATTTTGATGACACTCCTATTAAAGAAAATGTAAGAATTAATGTAAATTTTTGGACCCCCGAGCTTGAAGGCATAATTGTTTTCATGTAAGGATATTATGACATCAAGTGTGTTGTCTAAGTTCCTTATGACATATGAAAATGGCCCTCAATTCCATTTTAACCGAGCTTTTTGTTTGTATTTGTCTTTATTTTCAAATGCTTTTTAACTATTTGTAAAAACACTTTGTAAACATCTGTTTTTAAAAGTGCCATAAAAATAAAGTTGCCATCCTACCTTCCCCCCCCCCCCCCATCCCATCCTACATTCACCTTGGTTTTAATTTTTTTTATTTGATTTTACTTTATTTTATTATAAGTCTTTTTTGTGTGTGAGTATTTTTCTTTTTGTTTTGTCATTATTTATCTTGTATTCTTCTTGTTTAAGTAAAAAAAATACAAATGTAAATAAGGAGGGAAAAAGTGAAAATGTAAATATAAAGGCTTAACAAGGGACCAGAGTTGGAGATCAGTCAAAGTTGCAGATTCAATGAGCAGCAAATCAGGTCCATTCACATGCTGAGAAACCTTTAGTTTGTGTTGATATTGGCAAACACAATGAAAGTTGCATCCAGTGACCAAAGAAACCTTCAGTAGAGGTTACAGGTAATTAAAAAATTAAAAACAAAAAAATCAGGAAAATTACTACTCTTGTTTTTGATGCTTTTGGGTGACGCAGACATCAGTAATAGAACAGAACTCCTCACATCAGCTCTAACTCACATCATATTATTAAAAAAATCAATGTTGAATATTTGCAGGAAGTTGCACTGAAAAACTAGCTATTTAGAGGATCACCCGCGGAGCCTCTTAGGAGAAAACATGGAGAGACTTTTTCCTTTTTCCTTCAGTAACATTTTCAAAGCAGGTTCTTCATTTTGTGCGAGCCTGATTAAAAATGGAGAGGATTAAGAAAGATTCATCCAAAGTGTCTGCAGCAACGAGCTACAGGGCTTTATAATGTTTGATTAATGAAACATGAATCATAGGCAGGTCCCACTGCTGCCGCTAGCATAGCTAATACAGGGAGTTTGGCTTGACACCATTACTCAGCAGGAGTCTGGCTCACATCGGGCCTCATGGGGGCAGCTTCTTTGCTGCTGCTCACTGTGAGAAATGTAAACGGATCGGCTTATCAGCCCACCTGCGCCAGCAAATAAGAGGCTGTAATGACTCAGCAGCACAGTGTGAAAGTGGAAGACACAAAAGTACGATATTACCAAACAAATGTTACAAAACAAAAGGCGTGTTTTATAATGTTCGGCCTGTTTGACTCGCGTCATGTGTGAATGCCTCTGCTGGCTGTTGGCCTGATGCAGCCTAAAGCAGGATAAGCTGAATTTAGCTGAGGAAATAGCCGCAAAACATCCAGGGTTCACCTTCAAAGAGGTCACTTCACGAGGCTTTGGCTTCTCTGCTCGCACTGCTGCAACAAATCCAGACGAGGGCTTTAAGCCGAGCGCTAAATCCTGTGTGTTCAGTGTTTCCTCTCTGATGGGGCGAGCAGGGCGAGGCTGACTGACTCGGAGCACATTTATCCAAGGTGAACGACATCAACACGGGCTGTAATGACTTATATTCTGTCCACAGCCGCTAAACGAGCACTGACGGCGTCTGGCATGTCAGAGGCCAAAACATTCTTCCTCTTTTTCTTTTTGACATAACGAGAGCCGGGGCGGTGAAGTCACAGGACGTTAATTTTCCCCACACGTCTCTCTCATCGCTGCAATTTAAGACACGTCTCAGGGCGAAGGGTGAAGTTCAGCTGAGACGCAGCACATTGTTTTTGTTGGCCCGGGCTCTGCCTCACACTCTCATCAGCTATGGAAATGATGTCCGCTGCTCCAAGCAGGTTTTCTACAGCAGGGAGACGGTTTAGGTGCCAAGAGCAACATGACCCCAATGGGTTCCACTTGGGGGAGAAAATTGTATTATTTGTGTATACAAAAGGAGAGTGGTGGGTAATTGCAAGTGGGGCCCCAATCAGAATGAGAGCAGAGAGAAATTCATCATGTTCACTCGGGACACTGAGCTGGAAAAGTAGAGCCAAAATTCAGGGGGACTCGTTTTTGGGTCAGGGGAGAGAAGCGGAGCAGCACAATGCTCCGCAATCACAAAGGGTCAGTTGCATAAGGAATTCTCCGCACAATGACATCTCACAATGAGCAACAAGGGTTCATCTCCTCTGTGATGGGCTATTAACTTGACATCTGAATTTGACTTCAAATGCTTGACATTATTTGGGTGATGAGCCACCTCTTGACACCAATATATACTTCGGGAAACAATAGCCAACTTTTCAGGCTTTCCAGTGGGGCCAGGGATCAGCAATACATTCCTGCAGCTGAGACGTGTCTGTCTGCTTTTGTGCTGCAGGTTTTACAGTCAAATTAGCAACTTGAGAGGCAACTGCATATTCAAATTTAAGGCCACGCAAACCCTCCACCACCTGATACTGACTGTAAAATTAACATTATGTCCTGTCTCTTTACATTTCCTAGGAAGAAAACTCCTTAATTGGTTTCTGAAGGGTCTAGGTTTCACTGCAAAAAGTAAGTTAATATTAAGTTCAAAGGAGTTCAATCTGGCTTACTTCAGTCGTATTACCTAAAAAACTGGTCTCTTAACATTTGTTCAACCAGAATAATTATAATGAAAACAAGATCATCTGTCCCAGGTGAGTCCTAGTTTCACTGTAAATAACAGGATTTACAAAAAAAAAAAAAATAAAAAGATTCACTCTGGTTACTTAAATGGTATGAACCTAAAACCACCCAGAAATTGTTCTAACTTGCAACTACATTTTGCTAAAGTAACACTTTGGTACAGGGCATGTTTTCAGGGTCTCAGTTTCACTGTTACCAGGAAGTTGCTCCAAGGGCTTACTTTAAGGGTTTGACCCTGAAAAGGAAACAGACATTTATGTGGTGAAGTAGCAACTAACAGATCTTATGTCAGCTGAAACAACACTGTGATGCACTTCATCCATGTTTGTGTCTGTTTTACTGTAAAAATAAGTTAAGGAAAGAGGTTCACTTTCGCTGGTGTAAACAGTGTGACCCCTTTGTGTGAAATGAAACAGTCATTCTTGCAATTAACTCCTAACAAGTGTAAGGCTGAACCAATGTACAACATCATGAAGCTGATTTTCTAGTTAAAAATACAAGCTTAGTCAGGTCTGTCTTGATCAGGAGAGTGGGAAAACATTCATATTTTTGTTTATTAAATGGAGGTTTGATAAGTCATTTCTGATGCATTTCAGAGAGTTGGGGAAAATTAAAAGTGAATTAGCTTCTGTGACACAGTGTGAAGCATATTTGCTTCACAAGTTGATAGAAATTGTCTTCAGTTTACTGCTAATGACAGATGGGATGTCATCATGGGGGAGTCTTTTCAGCCCTCTTGTGCTTGCTGTAGTGCAATCTGTTATTTTTTTTTCTGCGCACATTACAACATGATGATATGTTATTGGTCAAAACTACTTAACTGACCTCAGATACCAGAACACTTGTGAAATCAAGACCCTTTAAACGAACTACAGAGGATAAACAGGGCCACTCAAAGGTTACATTCTAACTGTGATTTTAACTTATTCTAAAGAAGAAGTTTCTTTTGGATAGCTCTAATGAAGATACTAAAGTCAGACTAGCTCTAAACTTCAATATTCCAGTATTAGATAAGGTTAATGTATAAAGATGATTGATTAATAGAGTTAGGGCTGCTCCCTGGATGCCTTGAGTCCAAGCAATGTTCGGTAAAAGGGAAGCAAGACACACAGTAAGTGGTGATTATGGTTATCATCTCATATTTTATAGTGTATTTTTAAGCGCTAATGACAAAATCTTCTCTATTTATTTTCTTTAAATCCAAGATGGCAGGCATTACTGAAACATGGCTGCCTGTTTTGCCTCTTGACGCTAGTTTTTTTGGGTGTTTTTTAATCATAAATATTTGTGTGTTTTATCATTTGATTTGCTTGAGAAGATTTTACACAATGGTGAAAATGTCTACATTGTTACTGCATGACTGTAGCTCTCTTAGTAACTCAGGAGGAGTGTGCAAGGCCGAGTATGAACAAATAAATGTTTCTCAACAAACAATCAAAAAAGAAAAAAAAAAAAAACATATTCTTCCTTGACTGGGTCTGCCTAGTCCTGATTGCACCTTAACACAGAATGTCAGAAAAAGTTCCTGTTGAATAGAAGATTTTTTTTTTTTTTTTTTTTTTTTAATATCTTCAGCATTCTTCTTACCCAGATACTCTGCTGAATTAGCTTCCTGTTCAAAAGTCTCTGCTTCCACAGCTATCTCTTGGTTTGGCTTTGGGGGCTGTAACTTGACACAGTATCTATGAACAAAACATTTTCATTGCTAGTGTAGTTACAACATAGTTGGAGTGACTTGAAATGACATGACTGAGCGTCTGGAAGAAGCGGTGGTGGAAGGCTTGTTATGAAGTGAAGGTGCTGAAGTCAAATGAAATGAGCAAAAATAGAAGAATCTTCCCATTTAGAAGCCAAATCTTATCCACCTGACAAAATACTGAGGCAGGAAATCCCAAATGTTAGCAAACAGTGTCTTAATTACAAATGCATCAGACACGGAGCAATATTTCCACTCCTTTTTGACTACTGTTTGTGTCAACATGATGAATGCAAATCCGATATCCAATATTTTTTAAGCTCTGAGTTGGTTTTCTACCAATTCCAGAGGGAAACATCAGACTCTTAAGCTGCTGAATGTGCTGCATTGTTGGAGTGTCGAGAGTACAGGTGCTTTATGAGATTTTACCCCTCTGACGGATTTGAGCTAGCTCTTACTGTGAATCGTTGAAGGGTGAGACGCATGAATTTGAACCCAAAATGCTGCTGCAGCTTCAATTCAGGATTGCCAATGAAAAACAAAAGGACGAAAAAAAGACAGTTACTATATAGCAGAATACTTCACTAAATTACAGATGTGCATTTGACTAACATCATTCCCAACATCAACATCGTCAGGTATAAAAGAGGATGTCATTTTCCATTGGTATGCAATGGTGCACTTTATGAGGTAAGTAAAATAAGTGAAAACCTGTATAAGTATAAGTTGAGGTGTAAAAGTCAAGTTCAGTTTTGAAAGTACTTCAGTCTCCACCATGTGAGAAGTCGGTAAGCCCTACACTGTTTTGACCCCTGTTGATGAATACCTCATAAAAACAAACGATGCCAAGAAAAATCTCTGCTGAGAAACACAGACCTCTGTGAAAGTTATCTCTCCAGCCTATAATCCAATTACTCAAGTCAGTGCATCCACCACAGGGATCACTGAGAATGTCAAACAGTGAGCTGGTGCATAATGAAAAGAAAAAATATTGACTATCTGTGGCGTTTGCAGCCAGGGGAATGCTATAGCTTTTCCCAGTACAGGGGCGGAAAAGAAGCTGGTACTCTTGTTTCCACATAACATGCACAACAAAAGGCGACGTGGCCCTGTTAACACGGACACACAGGCACTCCTGTCACCACTCCATCAATATATATGTTCAAGAGGCCGAGTCAGAGTAATCAACAGCAACGTGCTACTGCGTCTGAGCCCTGCTGCTACACTACCACGTCACAGCCACACAAAGAAAACCAATCACTACGAAAACAAAGACAGGAAGAGGACAGGGGCTCAAAGAAAAATCATCCTGGTTAGAAAAATGTGTGAAACCACACTGTCAGTCCATTTTATCACCACAATTATGATTCAGCATCTGTTCCTCTTAAGAGTGTGATCAGCCGGCGCTGGGGGAGCGGCCGGACAGCCGACCCCTGGAGCAAGCCGCAGATTGCTCTGAGCTGTCGGCATGCTGCCAAGCCCATTCTGTCCTGTCCTCTCAGATCCTTATCAAGGGCAGCGATAACAAAAGGTAAAGCATGGCTCTCATGGCTGAGTGAGACGCACAGAGAGGAGCGTCTATGAGAAGAACATGTGTGATCTGTGTTGTCCTTTAATTGTACATGTGCATGCTTGTGCTAAACTCAATCTGGCTCTATTATCATTTTATCTGTAATTCAGCTCCACTGGAAATGACAATTTGACATAAAATCTGCTGATCCAGAAAATTAAATTGCTGATATAAAGAGAAATCTGGGTCAAATGAACACTTTTAATACTGTTTTTCTATATATATTTATTATTATTATTATTATATTTTTTTTTTTAAGTGGGCTGAGACCTTTGCCCCAATGTAACCAAGACACCAATACAACAGTGTAGAAAGGTATTTATCATGTTATGGTACAATACCCAGAAGACTGCACTACTAATCCAGCTAAAGCTTTGACGCAGAAATGCTCTATCACTTCCACCAAAGCAGCCATCACCATCATCAACTGCAAACAGCTGAAAATAAGCCTACATTTGTTGTGCTTGCTAACCACAACATTGACCACCATAAGCCACTGGAAGGACTGTCAATTTAGAAAAAAAAAAAAATACTTTGAACAAATATCAAATCACAACATTTGGATGTATTTGGACGTGATGTGCAAGGGTTTCATGAAAGATGCCTTGCCCTCTGATGATCGCTGGTGTTCTACATGATGGTGGTGCCTCCTCCACCGAAGCCGCTTCATGTAGAATTTGTCATCATTGCTTCATGCAAAGTCATTGAAAAGCCCAATCTTTGCCTTTAATTTTCCATCTACAATGTTGATCCTGAGATACTCCCATACAGTGCCT
Organism: Xyrichtys novacula; assembly: GCA_962446985.1. Classification (NCBI taxonomy): domain Eukaryota; kingdom Metazoa; phylum Chordata; class Actinopteri; order Labriformes; family Labridae; genus Xyrichtys; species Xyrichtys novacula. The sequence continues at coordinate 13,883,885 of OY660874.1, read as the reverse complement.
CTCAATTGTTGTCATGCTGTCATGACTGGATTAAATTAGATTAAAGAAGATATGGCTTTATTGTCAGGCAGGTAGTTGACATAACTGCTGCTCCATTTACAACATACAAGGTAGACTTGTGCTGTAATGTAGCTTGGCTCTGCTAAAGTAAATGATCGGTTAAGTAACACCATATGCAATTTGCTGCCAGGTGTTATGTTGAGTTTTGCTACCTTGACAAAGATGGCTTCTCCTTCGCCCAAATAAACTGAGACCTGATTCCACAAAGAAATCTGAGTTTAGTGGAAATTTTTGGTGATCACTTCAGAGTTATTGTGTTTTCAGACAATCATCATACATCCATATTTTGACCTCGGCAGACACTGCAGGGAGGCTAAGTTATCCTAAATCCACAAGACTGTAAGAAGACTTTATACAGACATGCACTGTCTGGTGGAACATCATTCAGTGACTATGGAGGAGATGAATTGAGGCAGTGAGATTTTGTAGGTACATCATCAACTTGTTTTCATTTCTTCGTTTGAAGACTTTGTTACAAAAGGTGACATCTTGAATCTGTGAGTGTGTCTGTCAGTAGAACAGGCCAGTTGACACCTAATAGACTCTCCGCTCACATACCCATCCTCCCATGTCCTCCCTCCCTTCACCTAACTCCTCCTCTCCCCTCCCTCCCCTGCCTGTACCTGGTTAGTAGGCAGCAGTCGTGCAGCAGGGTTTCCTCAACGTAGACGCCCTGCTCCTCCTGCGTGGTCACGATGTGGCCGTTGTGACGCCACCGCAGCTCCACTGAGCTGTCTAGGAAGGAGGCGGTGCACTGCAGGGGGAGACGGTCTCCACGAAACACCAGCTGTCTCTGGGAGGGAATGAGCTGGAAGAGGGGCATCTCCAGAGGTCCATCTGAAAATGAGGAGTGAATTAAAAAGGGAAGGTCAGCTTTAAATCTCCGCTCTACAAGTGGAGGAGAGGTAAAAGAGGAGAGTGAGAGGTCAATTTATCTATCCTTAAAAGAGAAATGTAGACACAAGGTTTTACTTCCATTCCTCAGCGGGCGATCACGTCTATGACTGTAAAACAATACTAAAACTAGGCGTGTACTTATTTCACTAAAACTGGCAAAGGAGACTAAAGTAATTTGACATGACTTACTCAGGAAAGAGAAAGAGAGCTTCAACCAAGAATAACTTTCTCATCTCCTTCAGCAAAACAAGACAACGACAAAAAAAGACAAAGCAGCAACTTGAAGCTCCACTTTAGGACACATTTCGCATTCAGGTTGTGTGTGAAAACTTGTATTTATATTGTCGACTTTTTCAGGACTGAACAGTAAAACATTCAGTCAACACTGTAACTCTTTCACAACACACTATTGTATGAAATTCTAAAGTACGGCAGAGGATAAGGACCAAATATAGGGGGAAAAACCATTGAAGTTTCATTAAAAACTGTGATATTGTAAGAATCAAGTTGTTATTTTGTGAAAACAGCCACAAAAGTCTTATTCATGGGAAGTTAGGTTTTAACTTTGCAAAAGTAAATTATCAATTTGTAAAATAAAGTCATAAATCAACAAGTAAAAGACATACATTTGTGAGAATGAAGTTGTGAATTTTGGTGTTAACTGACGAGCAGCCAGCCACTACCACTAAGGATTGTCTCATAAAGTTATCACCAATGGCTGAGTGACAGAATACTTTAGTCTGACTTTTATCTGGTCTTCTTTATAACACGCTCAGTTTCATACACAGTCTGATCCTTTAAAAAAAATGAGGTGTTGATGCAATAAAAACTATTTTTGAAACCTGTACTAAAATAAAACTAGAAAAGGTGCTCCACACCCCTCATTTGAGTAAAGGCCTCTGGCTGGTCTTCTGATCTTCCCCGTTAGTTGACTTACAGGCTAACCATAGCTGACAGTTATGACTTTCTTTACCCAATAATTCATGACTTTATTCTTGTAAAATGACAACTTTAATCTTGTAAATGTGTCGCTTACTTCCCACTAATCTGACTTCTTGCAAATTTATTAATTTATTTTCATAAAGTTACAGTTTAACCCTCTTAAATTTGACACTAAACAATCAAAAAATTCACAAATGTAATCTTAAAATCTCTTTTTTCATTTCAATACGGTTGCTTCAGTACTCTGTTGTACCTCGGTGCATTAAGAGAAACACCGACTTATCTGAAATTGCTTCTTTGTGTTTGGCCAGTTGTACTTACTTTGAGACTATGAGACTTCTGTGAACATTTTTGCTCTTGTACAAACTTTGTTAAACGGAGAAACTTTCAGAAACCATAACCTACATTCAGGCAGAGCAACAATAAACAAGTTAAGTCAGTGTGGCAGCTTAGCTATCTGCCCCTCCTGGTGATTTATCAAATGAGATACATGTAAAGGTGCAATATTTACATCCCTGTAACATCTCACCATTAATGTCAATGTTACAGAGGTGTGATGGTGTGACAAAGCTGTCCTGCAGCTGTGCTAGCCCGACTGGAAGTAGTGAAAGGGGTGTTACAAAGGCGGGATGGGATCTCCATTAGCTGGTGGAGCAGGCGATGCAGAACAGCACTTTGTGTGTGCATGTTTAAATGTGAGTTGACATGAGGACTCTCGTTTGTGTAACATAACACTACATGAAACAAACAGACACCACTGTTGTACCAGTGCAAGGTCAATAGGTTGTGCAAGGCAATACAAAAGTACTGTATATGTAAAGGTTAGTGTTTTGCAGATTTGAATTTCCTCTTATTAAACTAACAGACAACCTCCAAGTCTAAGTGCATGTTTCAGAGAAGCAGTTCTGCCAGATACAATATGACACAGCAGGTGCCGAATTTAACTCAGACTGACCAGTGTGCCAATATGCAATGCTCGACTTTTTCTGACTATAATCATTTTGAATTTCAGGTTTTCGTTTTCCTTAATGCGATTGAAAAGCTTGTGAGAGGCAGTAAATATAGGGCAAGAGTGGAGAGATGGAGTGGAGGGAGCAGGACACAATCCTTTGAGGGGTGTGGTGAGGACTTTGGGTTTTGTACATGGGCTCTACAAACTGAACAGGCACCTCATTCCCAATCCTTTTTTTTTTTTAAATCAGCCTCCAGGTGAACCAGCTTTCCTGTGTTTTTCCAAAAAATAAAAAATAAAATAAAAAAAGATCTGGGTTTTTCAGCACCATGTTACATTATGAATATACACACAAGAGCTGGGGTAGTTTTGTATCTGTAAGCAAGAATTCCATCCAAGCGTTGAATTATAAATAAACTAAAGCTGGAGTCGTATCAACCCCTGCACACGCCACCTCAAACACATACCTCTCTCTACACACACACTCCATCAAGGTCACACCCCTCCCCCGCTGTGCCCACATGTTGTTGCCGTTGCGGAGATGAACAGCATCTGATAAGGGAGAGCAGCCTTGAGCGCTCCTCTGGACTCTCCTTGACTTCTTACATGTTTACAATGGAGGCAGCAGTGATAGGATTACTCACCTAGCAGCCGTTAAGTCCTCCAGCCCTTTTGCCGGAGAATAAGGAAACGATAAGGATGAGATTAGAGGAGAGTGTTTAGTCCAGTGCCAGTCTCTGAGAAGTGGGGTTGATTTATAATAAAAATCCCCTTGGCTCTGATTGATCTAATCATACTGCAGATATAGAATATGTAAGATAATGTAACGTCTGAAATCATGATGAACCCAATCAGTGTGTAGACGAACACGGACCGGGCATGTTCAGCTCCTTCTCTACCCAGGATTAGAGCATTGTTTTGCCAGCTCGCTGTTCCACTTTGGGAATGCCTTTCAGAGCATTTATGTTCATACAAGACATTTCCTTGGACATGCTCCAAAGAGCAGCGTAAGCAAGCGCTTTGCCTCTGCTTGTATCCCAATCAGTTTGTGGATGTTGCTGCTGACAGGCAATCCAATACATGGGTCATAAAGCCTGTTATTGCTGCATGCATTTTTTTGAAAAAAAAGACAGAGAAAAGATCCATGTCAGGTGTTGTAGCTGAATATATAGAGCCCACAATCCAAAGCCTCCAGAAACGTGGCTTAAAATAGTCAGAAATGTGTATTTGGTATAAAGCTCAGATTCTCGGGAAGAATCCACAGAAACCAGAGTTAAGAGTCATATCTATTTATGCAGTGAAAGTGCTGCTTATTGCATTGTGATTGGCATCAAACTGACTGTGTGAGCAAAGCAATGCTGCGTTTAGTATTTCAAGCATGAAACTCATGATGTTAGAGACGTCCAAAGTCAAAGGAGAAGCAGAAGCCATGCGAAATTATGTGGGGCATCAATACAGGTTTGCTTTTCATATCATCGTTGGCTGTTAGCATGTCAATACATTGTAAGTTGATACTCTTAAAAGTCTGAGTCCAATGTAAATGAATGGCTCTGAAATGTGAGAAAGCGACAGACTGCCCCTTCTGATGCTCAAAAGTACAAAAAAAAGGAGCTAACAGTGAACTCCTGAAAGAAACAATATATTGGCTGCCACCTCTCAAAGGTTGAGTCACACCAAAACCCATGCAGCTGATAAAGGGCTTGAGGTTGCTCGGCTCCGTTGGTGAGAAACCCTCATTGAGTTGGGCAGAAACCATTCAATTATATTTTTCCAAGAGGCACAACACCAACCAGAGATCTACAACCAATGAGATTAACACAACACATGATATAGCAACAGAATTGCAAACAGACACCTTGAGTGCAGTTGCTGATTTTTGTTTGAATGAAAGTACGTCATCCAATTTCTTCTCAACAGCCATCATTGCAGATCCAACAGATCTGTCAGTGGTGAAAGCGGCCACCTCAGTTGTTTTTTTAGTAACCCTACAGTGTGATCTTCAATAAAGGACTGTTAATTGATTAGTTTATCTGACAATGAAGTGAAATGGTTCAGAGTAAAAGCACAAGAGCTGTCTGATGGATGACTAGGAAGAGGATACCAGCAACTTACATGCAGCTGCAGTCAAAGTCATCCAATGTAATTTTTTTCTCATTTATCTTTTTAAAATGAATCTGTTGGAGATTTTTTTTGTTTTGCTCATGCATGACTCTTGACTGTGTATAGGGGGCCTTCACATCGAATGTAAACAATCTGGTGTATCAACTCATGCAGAGCTTTGACCTCAATTTTCAAGTTATTTATAACCCAAAGTCCCATGCTTTCCAGGGAAACATTGAGAGTGTGTCACTTATATCGTATTTTCGATGACGACATCTTGGTGTAATTACTCAAGCTGACCCTGTTAGAGTGACAGGACTGACTGTGATAGTCCTCAGAAACCGTAACTTAGGCTTTGTTATCTCCTGGGGGGTAAAACGGCATGGGGGCCATTGACTGTTGACTTGGCTGATGCTGATATTGTTGAAACAACGCTTTGAGCCAAGGATCAGAGCGTGGCTGCCTGCCTTCACCCGTCAGACTCTGCCAGAGATACATGTAATTATTGGTTGTGTACATATGTGTATGTGTGTGAAGTAGAGCCACGGACTGAAGCACAAAAATGTGTGTTTGTATGTGCGAGCAGGATTGCACATTAGTAGTATGACTCTGTGTAAAACACTGATGCACCCTGAATATTAAGGATTTGTTGGGAAGCTGCTAATGCTGGCTGCATGCCAAACAACATTTCTAGAGATTTCACTGTCACAGACTATTTTCTAATCTGAGAGCTCTGCTGCACCTCTGTTGATCATGAAAGTAAAATCCCAGCCGTTTCAAATCATTTTTGTATCGCATTTCACATTCAGATTAAATCAAACTTTCAAAAGTTTTTAGTCTTTGCTCATGCTTGGACGAGTTGGTGAACATTTTCAACAAGCACTCTCTCCAGTACCAAACAGGAAGCAGCAAAGCGGGTAAAGCAGACACAGAGGGACTCGGCAGAGGGCTGCTATCCCCATGTCTGAACTGAACCAGATATCCAAGATGAGTGCTGGCCTGCTGTCTGCACACACTGTTTTGGTCAGAACAAAGTGATCCACTGAAAATTAAAGTAGGGGGGAAGGAAATGGTTCTCTTCACTGGCAGTCTGCTCTGGTAGCCAGAAAAGCTCGAAATGCTTGGAGTGGTAATGCTCAGCTAGAGACACAACAAAACACACAACCAAACCAGTTTTGCTTTATTGTGTCCAATTTTGGACACAATTCCCATTGTACTGAATCATATCTCATCTTAAATTATCTTGATAAATCTGTGGATGTGAAAGTAAGTTGGACTTAAATCTTTTGAAATCTTTGCAGTCTTCCGCTCTATGGTAGATTTGAAAAGTATTGTAGTATTTTTATTCATTGGCTTTTAACCCTGCATGAGACTCGGCTCCTGTTTTAGTGTTTTATGGTTTGTTTTTAAGTTATTTGTTTCTATGTTCTTAAATTAGTGTTTAAAAACATTGAAACTTTTATTTACTTTTTAATGCTGCTTTTATTTTATTCATTGTTTCATTGTTTTTTACGTCTGCATCTAGTATATCAAGGCATTGTGTTGCACAACATTATATCAAAACATGTCTTAAAAAGGCTATGAATATAAGACTGTAGGAATTATAGTTTTTAAAGTTTTTCAATTGCTTCCAGTCCAGTGTAAGCTTATTTTGCATCACATAACATTGTATCATATTGTATCATATTGTATCATATTGTATAGTATCATATCTAATCTTAAAATTTATTTGGATGTAAATTTGTGTTGTACTTTTGTCTTTTACAAGATGTGAACTTTGAGATTCAAAAAAACCCAAGTAAATATTTTTAACATTATAATTTGGAAACTCTAATCTCTAGTGAGGAGATTTTGCTGGGTACTTAAAAGGCTTGAATTGATACTGTTGTATTCTCATGATCTACAAATGCAAACCAGAACATTAGCATTAAAAGAGAAAAAAAACTGAGGGGTTGTTTGGCTACAGTCATTGTTAAAGCATGAAACTGCTGCAGCAGGTTAGTGTCAGACAAAGTGGTTCACAGCACCCTGCATGCACAGCCTTTTTTATATTATCCTAAAAATTCCACAGTAAGTGATACATTTGACTTAAAAAGATAGAGAGATTAAAGTTTTGTTAAGAAAGACTACTTACACATAATAAGACAAGATCAGCAAAGAGATGAGAGCTTTGATATACCACAATGTCTTTGCAGGGGCTTAAAAATTTACCCATGCACTTCTAGGTCTTTGTGTTTTATGTTTTAGACAAACTCTGAACGCTTTAAGTAAAAGTGCATGTGAGTGTATGTGTCCTTTAGTGATTTCTAAAAGCAATCTAAAGTTCCCTAAAGTATTAATATCATCTCAATATCAACGTTTCTACACATTTGCACATGACAGGCTCCATAATTATGAGCACCTGCTCCCATTTTAAAGAAATGTCAGTGACTGTCAGGCCTGTGAAATTTTCTTTAGATAAGGACAGTCTCTGTAAAATGATGAATGGTATGGATTGAAAACTGTAAATGATGGATGAGTCTCTGCATAAGAGTTTATTCCCATAACAGTAAAAGTTTCAACTTTTCAATTTAGATTTACTCCATAAAAAAACTGATTTGAAAATAAGACAAGCAGGCATTTTCATCCTCAGACTGATAATCTGTGTCTCCTGTGTTCATTATCTTTTTCTCAAAGCAACCGATGTTAAAGGATGTGTGTGACTGAACTTCAAAGACCCACATGAGTGACTACACTGAGTTATATTTCATGATATTTTTATATCATTAAATTATTAGAGGCACACCGCAGGGAACAGGCATAAACTCTCACGTGACTTTTAATTTAATGACATGATGCCCACAAAGGGTTATTGCACGGCTATGTCATCATGCAATAAATATTGCTATAGAAAGCAGATGCTCAGCCTGTGGTACACAACTTGCACAGACTTCATATTTTGTGCTGCAGTGTTAAAGAAGCAGAGGGCTAGACGAGCCAAACAGACGCCTGCCCTGACCTCAGCACAGGAAGCACCTGATCCTGGCAGGAAGCTGCACACGCTCCACCGTTCTCCCTCATTTGCAGGCAGTACCTGACCTGTATCAGCATAAAGGACAAGGGCTCATTGCTGGAATGTATGGTGCAGACATCTGCTAGCCATCACAGTGGAGCAGCAGCAGAGAGAAACAGATGCATCTTCTGTGACAAGCCTTCATAAAAACAACAGGGGGAAATCTCAGTGGAGAAACATTAATATTTTGGACGGTTTGTGAGTGTGAGTGAGGGGGGATATTTTCATCCCAGCCTATCATTTTTCTTGATAACAAGAAGCTAGCATCAGGTGCAAAGATGTTTCCAATCCAAACAGCTTTAACAAGGTCCTGGCCGGTGAACACGGCTATACAACGAAGTGAAGACAGACGAAAACAACAACCATCAAACAGCATTAACAAATGTGGTTGTTAGAGCACCACGCCGCATCCAATTGAAAATTGTCAACTGAATAAATAAGGTATTGTAAAATGGAGTTGTGCTGTGGAGAGGCGAGCAGACCCGAGCATGGTGAGAGCAGAGAGCCCAGAACGTTATCACTGTAATCCCATAATGGAGGCTTCAGGGCCGGGACAGAGCGGCTCCTCAGCCTGCCACTGGATACCACTCATGGTTCTTTGTCTGAGGACTGCACAGAATTACCCTGTAATTGCTTTGGATTGTTCTGTGCGAATGAAAAACACATACAATTAGGATTACACAGAATAACTCCAGAGTGTCTGTGCTGCAGACGTCTCTGGACCTTCTGTGTGTGCGCAAACACAAACCGTTAAGGCTGCAGACCAGGGAGACATTTGTCCTCATTAGACGCTGTCATATCATGCATACAGTGCATCTCATATCACGTCTCTTGACTTCACACACACACACACACACACACACACACACACACACACACACACACACACACACACACACACACACACACACACACACACAAGCACACATACATACACTAACCCTGCATACCCCTTTACTAACCAATGATTTTCTCATTCCAGAGCAATATCCCCAGTGTGAACCAGATGTAAGGAGAAGAGGAGGATGATTCTATCACATATGAGATACAATTCCCCTGTGGACCGCAGCACTGAGCACAGAGATAGAGCAACCGAGAGGAGACGGGGGGATATTGCCTCTCTGTAACTATTCTCGCATAAAAAAAAAAGGGGTGAATTTCTCTTAACTACATTCAGTCAGTGATAGAGGCTGTTTTGTTCTGCTTAAAAACTCTGTTTGATGCACCCACTGCCAAGAGACACCACACTGCAACAATCTTATATTCATCTTCTGGTTTTTAGTCTCATTCCATTTTAAAAGTTGGTTTTACAAATTGCTAGCATACAGCTTGAGGAACAAATTTTCTCAAACTAAATCATCATAAAAATCTTCAATGATCATTATAATCCGTGTGCTCAAGGTTCCCTGTTTTACTTGTTTCTCAACCATGCATACACCAATATGACCCAAAATGTCCATGTAGATGCTAATTCATCCAGGTCATGGTTATCTTGAAGACGTTTTTCCTCTTATCCAAGAAGCTTCTTCAGTTCTAAAATTGCTAGTGGGGGGAGCAGATATTTATCCTACTAGAGAAGGGGACAAACAACAACTGGGAGGAGTTGGAAAGAATGGGTCATAGAGCTGAGAACTGCATTGTAAGTGCTGGAGAGATTATGCCTGAGTCTACCCCCTCTGTTCAGAGAAGGTTTCTCCAGTCTGGTCAAAATGGCTTCTTTGTTTGTCCCCTTCTCCAGTAGGACAAATATCTGCTCCCCTCACTAGCAATTTTAGAACTGAAGAAGCTTCTTGGATAAGAGGCGAAACGTCTTCTCAACTCTACACAGTCCAGTTGCCTGTTTTTGGAGTCTTCAAGATAATATGACCCAAACTCACAATGCATATTAGCCAAATTCACGTGGAAATATTTCATCCCAGTTGTAGCCCTCTTGGTGGTAGTAAGAAACATCACTGTATGAGCTAGATCCCATTGGCCATTGCACATATTTGCAATATTTTTGCTGAAGATATCTGTGACATGTGGATCTGGATTCGTGTCACTTACTGTGAGTTTTTGTCAGAGGGTGTGGCCACGAAGAGCAGCAGAGTTCAATTTTGACATGCTATCCCAACAGAAAATTTCGAACTGTTCTAGCTCAGCCCTGCTTTAACATATTTGCACAATATTCACTGAGCTTATGAGGGGTCCCAGCCTGAACGCATCCATCTTTGAAAACTGTAAAAAAAAAAAAAACACAGCGCTACCTCCTAGCAAGAGGCAGTGACTATGTCCATGGCACTGATGCCAAACAGAAGTTGAATTTTTAGAGCTTAATTTTCTTGTATGGCCAAACACAATGCAGGTATAGTTGGTGGGCGTGGACTAAATTGTGCAATAAGCATCACCAACTATGTTCAAAAGTTAATTTAAATGTGCATTTTTTACCACCAAAAAAAAAGTTTGCTGCATCCACAATTTTTCACAAATTTTGATACTTGGTAAAAATACGCTGATTTTCCTGGGTTCCCTCCATGATTAACACTGCTACTCAAAAGATGACCGAAACTACCTTATCTTTGGTGTACAGGTAGAAGACACATAAACAATTACAAATATCTTTTGATTTTTACTTTGACTTTTGATGAGTTTAGGTGTCAGCATGGTAAATTGTTCTGGGGTGCATGACAAGTTTGCTCAAACTCTGTGCTTACTCAAAAATATGCACCTAGTTTCTTCAGATAAAATGAACAGGATAGTTCTCAGACTGGCTACATAATCATATTAGAAAATGTGACTAATTTCAGTATAGATTCTAAATTTGGAGAAATAAAAATACAGATAGTTACAATACTGTTCAGCTTTAAGTATGTATATTTAATTCGATGCTTGATAAACAACTCTACAAGTTACAGACATTATTTACAGATGGTTTAAAACGGTGCAGGCTCTCTTTTCTGTACTTCATCTGAGTCCTTTCTTTCTTTTTTTCTTTCTTTCTTTCTTTCGCTGGCTTGGTGGCAAGAAAAATATACATTTTACTGTTTATTTTCCAACGAAGGACCCCCCATTATGTTAAGAGTATAATCACAGGGAGTTTTGCTGAGCACACCTGATCTTTCCCACCAACCGCCTACTGCATATTCAGACATTCTCACACCTGGACTTTGTCCAATTCAGCTTTAGTCTGCTCCCACTGTTCACTCCAGAATAATGACTGCCAGCCAAAGTATTGTGTGCTTTACTGAAAGCACTCAGACAGAAATTCAGGAGGCAGGCGGTTCAGCAGCACATCTATTTTTTTTTCCTCCACAGACTTCTTCAGCTGATCTTAAGATTTCAACTACCAACTTCTGCAGTACAAATTCCTCCTTGTGGCTCATAAGCACTCTGCTGCCCAAAAACACAACTGGCACAAAACTGAGCCAAGGCTGCAATATGAGACTTTTTTTTTTTTTGCCCAGGGCTTTCTCCCTGGCAATTTTGCACTAAATCATTGTCTAATATTCGGCTTGTCAAACAGTTCACTGCAGGTGGAGAGATAACTGTGGAGAGGGAAAACCATTATCACAATACATCTACTTAATCATGTTCTCATTGTGCTAACCACTTCAAATTATGATGTTAGTGAAATTAAACCGTGTCTTGTAGATGAGAAGTCTCTGGAGGCATTCCTTTATCGAATAGATGTGTTTTTGTCAAAGCTTTACAAAATGCCCATTTATAGAGATTATGAAATTTAAGCTTTATGGCCTGAAACATATGCATCTTGACTTTACAAATGCTTTACTTGATTTTACAGAAACATTTCAGATATGCACTTTATTTAGCTTGGTGCAAGCAGATATGACAAGACTAGATTGTTTTACAGAGGTCAAACAAGAGCAAACTAAAATTATGTTTATGTTTTGACAAAAACCTGTGTAGGTTTTGGTTTAAAATATTTCTTCAAAGATTAGAGACAAGTGCCCTAAGCATTAAAGCTCCAATGAGGAGTTTTTGATGATGAACAAGACTTAAATTCATCCTAATATCCTGATATCCAAAGGCCAACAAGACCAGCGACACAAGACTGACTATCATATATCTCATTTTTAATGCCTGAAACCAGTGGAACGGGTTGTCAGCTGAGTAGATAAAGACACAGCTGAGATTTTTACAGTTCAATAAAGCATTTTTCAAATCAATAATGTATTGAAAGATTAGCAGGATGAGATCTTTCTTTTCCAAAAGTCACAACCAAGCATGTAGAAAACAGGATAAGTGAAGACAGCTTTGTCTAGAGAGTGACAAAACTGGCACTAATTGAAAATTCCTAACAGGAGCTTTAAACAAAAAGCCAGTTTACTACAGAAGCTGGAAACTCTTCTTATGAACATGTCACCCACTAAATTCACCTCTGCTGTCAGGACAAAAACTTGTCATCAGGGTTCAATCTTAATAATAATGAAAAACTATATTAAGTACACCAATATTACATAAAGTTTAACAGTGTTCCCATCATGGTGTGTCCCCAAAATGAAAACATTCACTAACCCACTGTTGTAGTTTCACAGAATAGTTTCCTTCCACTAATACAGCAAACATCCCTTCAGTGGAGGTTCATCAGAAAACAAAAAAGCCTGGGTGGGAGTGGAAAGCAAAACTGGAAAATGAGTAAAAAAGCTAAATTAAAAAAGGAGATTGTGATGAGCTGCTTTGAATTGCTTTATCCAAACTTCATGATTGGATGGTTTTCCAAACAGGCTTCATGCAGATAATGTTCCCATAGCAATATCTTAATAAAACTAGAGTTGGCACTATAAAAATGACTCAGGGACCAAAGAAGGTGGAATGTGTGGGTGCAACAATAAGCAGTACTTGTTATCACTATTTATTCACTTTATGACAGGAGGTGGTTTACAGTTATATTGACAATCATTTCAAATGCCTGTTTGTAATAGACAATTTTTTAAAACAGTTGCTATGAGTGATTTTGGATTTTTTCTTTCTTTGTCTGATGTGTTTTTATTATAATTGCATGCCTGTGCTGTACAGCAAATGATCTCTGACACTAGCTTTTCTAAAGTCTTACTTTGGTGATGTTTTTTCTCTGGCACCATCAGAGGCTGAGGTTAAATGTGCCAAGGTTTAGAAAGTTAGTGAAGAAATATGCTAAAAATATTCATGTTCCTCACAAAATGTGTTTAAAGTTGTTGTTTCTCTGACTGTTCCTCAAGTACCACCAGCTGGTTAAATGTTTTCCTTACTGGTGAAATATCTGATCATTAAAAACATGGATTGAGATTGAGTTTTGTACACACGGTCATTAAAACTGTCTAATGTCTATTTGTCATCATTAGGTCTACCCATTCATTTCAAGTCTTTTTTTTTTTTGCATAGTTAGTACATGAGTAGTGCATGACACCATCAGAATGCAAGATAAATCAGACAATATATTACCATACAGTACAAGACTGTCTCACAAAAACATACTCATTGAGAGACTAAGTATCCTAAATCGAGTAAACACCAAGCCCTATCAGACAGATGATGATTATGTATTAACCCTCCTATTATCCTTGGGGTCAATTTGACCCCAATCAATGTTTATCATTTACAAAATATTATTTGACTTTTGTTTATTTTGCTTCATATTTCATGACTTTTCCATACCTACAGGTACAGAGTTGACACTTTTGAGTTTGAGTCCCACACTAACTCATAACTGGTAGGTGGGGGAAACCACTATTCCCTCCAGAACTTTGATACTTCTCGTGGTGTGGACGTGTGTGGACACAACTTGACTTGAGCTCCTGCCAAGTTGAGGAAGCCACTGTAGGCTAGCAAGTTGATCACACTCAAGTCTTTCCAACAACAAATACCTCTGAAATGATCATCTCAAATAAAATATTTTTAATTGATGGTTGTATGAAGAGCTCGAATAACGAACGTCTTCAAGATGGCGGACAGTGTGTCTGGTGAGACGCACTCATAGTAGCATGTCTACCTTGTTAAAGTCAGTAGAGGGACCATAATTTTCCATTTTTGGTGCTAATGTGACATGGGAGAGAGGGAAACTATATTCTCATGAAAACTTTCCTGCACCATGGGTATGAAGGTGTGTATGTGTATGTGTATGAGTGACCTACTGTACTCACATATGTCAAAGTAGGACTGATACTGTATTTCCTGTGCTGTGGAGGGTGGGGTATTCTCACAAGGACATTGGCAGTTCATGCAAAATAATCAATTTGGTTCATTCTCTAGAAGTCATGAATGTGCACCCCAGATTAGAAAAACATTGGATGACAGATTTTCAAGATACTTTTACTCTAAAACTGAAAGTTTGATCTGATGGTGGCGCTACACCAAAGGTCATATTATCACCAAAACCAACAATCCTCTTGTGATCATTAAGGTTGTCAGTAAATTTGAGAAGATTTGAATGAAAACTTTTCAAGATACATTTATTCTACTTTAAAAGTTTGGCCTATTGGTGGCGCTAGAGAACAGGTCAACCCACAGATAGGTTTCATTATTAAGAGGTTATTTATGTACTCAACAAATAATCAATTTTGATTGACCCCAAGGGTAAAATGTGTTAGTATTATTTGAGGATAATAGGAGTGTTAAAAATACTTTTAAGAGCATAAAGACTTCCCAACCACAGAGATCATTTCTTGTGTGTCCTGTTGATTGTCTATGAAAAAGCAGATTTTAGTATTCAGAGACATGCTGTCTTTCCTTCTGTCCCTTTTCTCAAGGACCAGTTTACACCTGGGACACCAGGTGGAGTCAATTAATAAGCTAATTACCAAAAGTGCTAATTATGAGGAGCATTATTCGGAGGCTATGGGTGGTTATCATTTTGTGTGTCGCAGTATTTAGTCTGCAGTAGGAAGTTTCTGTCAAGGTTTACATGGAAAACTAATCATTTATTTACCTGTAAGCAGAATAGCATTTGCTAGTAAACTGCCTTTCAAAGCAAAGCAAATCAAATCTGCATTTGGTCTCTTTTCAATCATGTCTGGACAGCTATTTGTTTTGCAGAGTTTCATTTTTGATGTGAAACGTATTTTTCCCCATAAAGAAATAATTGTTTTCCACCTCTTCCTCCTCTTTTGATTACCTTGTTGTTTCTAGCATTCAACGAGAGAAAATATGTGCCATAACCAAACAGCCTCTTAACGTGACATGATGAATCCTTACCACATCTGAGCTGATGTTCACGCAGGTTACGAAACTCCAGTCCGTGGAGGTGGGTGGGGAACACACACACTGTGTCATTGCCGATCCTCACTGAGTTGCTCCGAGCCCAGAGGAGAAGCCACTTAAGCTGACAGTCACAGAACAAAGTCTCAGTGCTGAAGTGCCTGGCGGGGAACCAGAGAACAGTCGAAACCTGTGAGTTTATGGACGTATAAATGACATATACCAACCATTCCTCGACTTCAATCATCCAACAGAAGTTTGACGCTTCACAAAGATTCAAAACAGAGAAAAATAATGTTGCAGGTTATAAAACAGAATAAATGTACGAGTTAAATTCTGTATGCCAACTTTTGAGCACACAGATATCAACCTTGACATAAGTAATCTGCATTCTTGTTCACTTTCAATGCTTACTGGTCGACCAGTTTGAACCAGAGCAATTACACCTGAGCTTTTTCAGCTACAATCAATTCGAATATCTGCAGGGAAAACAGCTTGGCAAGGTTACACTTTGCATGTTCTCTGGAAAAACAAGGTTTAAAAGGCTTTCCATTTATTTCAACCCTCTTTTGAGCATAGAAAGTTAGTGCGGTTTTCTTACAACACTCTGAGAGCCACGAGATGAGTGAAGAGTCCCACAGTCAAGGTTGAGAAGATGTTTCTGGATAAATTTCTAGATTTGTAGAAAGAAACGAAAAGAACGAAAAGGCATACCATCATTAAGTATACTAAAGGCACACTTCTGTATTTTGCTCAATCCATGTCAGGCTGTACAGACAGTGCAAGTCAAGCACAAATCAGTGTCACACATGTTTTCAATCCAGGGATTGCTCACAGTTTTGAGAGGCTGCCTAGATCAAGAAACATTTCAGGGGAGAGACAGCCAATCCTGTTGTCGGACAGGTCCCTATAAGGACAAAAAGATAAAAGGATATCAACTAATGTTTCAGTCAAAAGAGACAGAGGTTAAAAACAAATTCATCTGAAAAACAATGTGTCTGTTTATATCGGATTTAATGCATGCTTGTCCTCTGAACCTAAACAGCCGTGAAAGCTGTGCTAATAACCACAATCATGTTCATTCATCTATTCCAAATCCTGGAATATCTGCTCTGACCTTTTTTAACCTTTTCCTCATCATGTTACCATTGCTGGCATAGACACACACTGCACACACACATGCATATGCCATGGGCTTGTGAACGAGCGGCTGAGCGCTGTCGCGTCCGTGGCTCTGTGCCCTCGCTCTCTGTAATTAAAGAGCTGCTTTACTGGAGCAGCTGTGGGAAAATAAGCAGAGCACTCGAGTAATCACCAGTTGGGGAGCACTTAAATTAGCACTCTGCTGCTCCCTGAGCTTGGCGCACACGCGCCCCGAATCAGCACGCCTAACTCACCGCCTGCATCCCTGCCAACCCAAAACCCGCTAACTATCAGGCAGCAGTCATGTCACTCACTCTACAGCCTATATGCAGAAAAACAGGACGCTGGAGTAGAAGAGTTTATCAAAACAAAGAAAACCACCTTCACTTTTTTAAAATGTTTTTATTTTACCAAAATCATTGTTTTGTGTCTAAATATGAAATTTGTTTTGAGGCATTTCAAAGTTTCATATTTAGTTAGAAATTCAGAAACTCGTCAAAAAAGCACAACTCCATTTTTTTTTTAAATTAAGTTGATGAATACAGATTGAGGGTTAGCAAATTGTTTCATTTAACTATTAATTATGTAATTAATTAAAATTGTGCAAAAAATACATATCAAATGTTGAAACTTAAAGGAGCATTGTTTGATTAAATTTGCATGCTCATTTGTTCCAAGCAACATGTTAAAAAAAAAGTTGAGAGAGGGACATTTTTTGACTTTTGTGTTGCATCACCTCATCTTTGATCAACACTGTAAATGTTTGGTACATTTTTGCTTTTTTGGAAGCGAATTGTTGTCCCACTCTGGTTTAGGTTTTGCCTGGTTTAGGAATTTTAACTGTTCCGAAAGTTCAGGGAGTCTTGTGTCATATTTTTCAGTTTGGGCTGTGTCTCCTGCTGTTCAAACACTCGCTGAAATATCAAAGGTCTCCTCTGAAAAAAGAATTGTCTAGTTGGTAATGAGTGTTGCTCTAAAACCTGTTATGGTGCCCTCCCAGATATGTAAGCTTCCCATCCTGCTGTTCTGTTGATGAGCCTCGTGATCCCAGTGATTCTTAATTTTTAATTATACCAAGATGGAATACATAGATTGAGGGACATCATTGAAAGTGGAACTATTTGCAGTGTGGTGACCACCTTTGCATCTTTATTTTCCAGTCTCTGTGGAACACCTTTGATATACCCTTGTTACTACTCTACTGCATATTAACCGTATTAGCTGTGATCTGTCCCAGCTAATAAAAGGACATTACGGATCTTTTTTTTTTTTCAGTTCTTACTTAAATCTTTAAATTTTGAAATTCAATGTAAACTTAGTCACAGACCAGACATGCTCAGCCGATCAGCTTCATAGATAGAGTTTGGCCAACCACATCAGTTTCATAACTTTTCACTTGAAAGTTATAGCTGGTCATTGAAAAAAATCCAACAGCAGCCATTTTCTTGTGAATTCAGGTCAAGAGTAGAAAGCCCAAATGATGGAATGCCACATCACCATTCTATGTCTTACACAAAATTAAGTGTAGAAGTGTAAAAAAAAACCTTAAAATGTACCTTTCTTGATTTATCAGTAACAGAAATAACACAATGGTGACAACCCTGGTGGAAGTTTCTCTCTTTGTAAACTCATGACTGGAGCAATAAAAACAGCCAGGAAAATATAGGCTAATAGTGCTTATATTGCATTTAACTGGCTGTAATTAGTGCTGGCTTGCAAAGTTTGCTTTGTTCTTTTGACACCAATACAATCAAACAGGCAACAGCTGAATGCAAATGTCAGGAGTCATTTGAAAAGAGTTGGAACAATAGCAACTTATCGGATTTCCTTCAGGGTTAAGAAAGTAGCTTTCTGTGATTGCTATATCTATTTTCTTTGAGATTTCTGCATCACTTTGCTTAATTTACGCCTTCAAACAAACGTAAAATAAGATTAAAGCACAGTTAAACTTCCAATTTCCTATTTCTTAAATGCAACTGGCACAAGAAAGATGGGAAATGGGATCGAATTCCCTCTGCCTTCGCAAAGGTTACATAGTCTTGCCTTAACGCACTAGCTGGCAGAAGATTAGTTCTTTAAAACCCCAAATCTCGGTGGAAAAAGAGTATGACAAATGCTCTCTCTTTCCTCAACACCACCTACTGATGTGCCCTCTGGCAAGCATGAAAACCCCTCAAATCTGCAGACTGTGTTTAAAACTGGCAGCTCCCATTTATAAATGCGTCTAATAAGATGCTTTAAAAGGTGCTCACTTATCACTGCCTGCACAGCGGCAGTTTAGACAAGAAGTAATTGTTTCCGCACTTTTCCTTTAGTTAAGTGTTTCAGCCCTCTCTTCACTCATTACTTAAGGCACTCCCACTCAATGTATCCAAAACCAGATGACTTGTCCCCGTTTCCCCCCAGAGAAGGCTATTATAAGACTTCATCATACTCACAGTCTCCTCAGAGCCAGCAGACCGCGGAAGGCCCCGGGCTCCACAGTACTTATCAAATTATTCCTCAGGTCCCTGGAGAAGAGAGAGAAAAAGACAGGAAAGTAAGTTTATCCATCTATCCATCTATCTATCTATCTATCTATCCACCCTTTCTTCAAAGCCATCCATGTGTCCATCCATTTGTCAACCCTTCTATGCCCTCTATCAAACAGTCCATTCATTCATCCTTTTGTGTTTCCATTCATCCATCCAAGCACCTGTCCATCCACCCACCCAAACATCCAACCATCTATCCACCCACCCATCCAAACATCCAAATATCCAAACATCCATCTATCGATCCATCAATCCACCCAAACATCTAGCCTGGCTGGGCCATCCAGTTAAGTGAATCACTTGCCGTTCCTTCCCACAACAGTCCGGACTTCGGCCAATTAGAAATCAGAAAATAACCGGGCCAATCAGTGACTGTGTTTCCACTGTTCCCCGGACAACAGGGAAAGGCAGCCCCTGATTGGTCCATGTGTAGATAGTGACGTCTAACACATGCTGCGGGACTTTTCAAAGTGCTGTTTATTCAGAACGCCGTTAATTCTGCAGTTGACTTTGCAAAGTCGGCAGAAATCGTTTATATCCGCAGAAGACGTAAAATACATCGTTTGCTTGCACAAGTTGAAATATAACCAAACCTTTACTTAATGCTTGAGAGCCCAGCAGGGAACACGGTTGCGCACTGTGATGACATCAGATGTTTGTTTACGGTGATTGGTTACAGTAGTCTGTCTATCAAGGAAAGTACTCCCGCCCACTTTTAGGGCTCCCAATTGTCCGAAGTCCAGACTGTTGTGGGAAGGAACGGCAAGTGATTCATGCAACTGGATGGCCCAGCCAGGCTACCAAACATCCATCTATCCATCCATTCTTTCAGCCTTTGTTTTCAGAAAAGTGGAGTTTAGTCATTATTTTGCAGTTGACTAAACCAGGCGTTTGTTTGCTGTATCAAACATGCTCAGCATATGTAAACATTGTTAGTAATGAAGAGCTGAGGAGGCGCGCCACATTGCAGATCACAGAATAATGGTTTGCCAATGGTTGCGATAAAAAGGACTTTTTCATGAAATGAATCTGTCTCCAGCAATATTCTGTATAAGAACACTATGAGCCAATAATACAATTCCAAATCATTCAAAAAAAAAAAAAAAACATGACAACTTAAAGGATTGATAAGTGTCAGTCAGTCAAAGTCTTCCCACAGTTTTTTCAGGGCTGATATGGATTGGTAGAACATGAAATTACTGATATTGGGAACTAATTTACATCCAATAAGAATGAAAAACGTCATAATTGTAAAATAAGACTTTTACAAACTCAATTTGCTTAAATGCCTTAAGTAGATGTTCAATCTTTACTTAAAAAAACATGTGATGTCAGGTCTATGGCTGACAGTTGGCCACATATACCAGGTAGGATGTGACGCCACTCTTGCCACAAATTATCATACTACTCCATACTACAGTGTAAAAAGCACACAAAACTAACCGATATTAACTTAGAAACAGAATTCACACATGTCAATTTGCAGAGGCACCAAATACAACAGAAATACAACCATTACCAGCAGACACTATTGATAGCATTTGTGTTCTTATCAAGGAGGGACCTTCAAGAAATGCTGAATTCATCCTCAAAAAGCCCAACAGTCTGATAGCAAGATATCATGGCTTTTTGTTGTCTTCAACAACCCACACCAGATCCAGACTGTTAAGTTGCAGCTGGCTGTTAGAGTTCAACTTGATGGCTAAATCTTTAACTGGCCATTAAGCTAGCTATTACAGTATCCACGAGTGTATTATAGCAGACTTTGATTCTAGCCAACAGTACGCCACTATCTAACTAAGGTCGGAGCAACACCAAGTGATTTTTATAACGCTTGCAGATGCTGAATATGTGTGACCACACATATTATGACTTATTGTAGATGAGGCAATTTTGTTCCTACAGTTCGTGCAGAGCAAAAATATGACCAAACACCATTAGATTCAATTCAACGACACCCAGAGTCCAAACTCTCACTACTGGAAATTTGCAGTCTTTTGTGGTGGAATGTGACTTGAAGGTAAACAATCATGGTGCAGGAAAGGTTCAAATTTTGAAGAAGTTTCCATCTAGTTACGAAATACTGTGGTTCTTTCTTCATGAATACACTTGCACCTGTTAGCTGGACAGCATAGACCATTTCCTGCATACTTACAGCAAGACCCAGACCACATCCAGCAAAGAAGCAAAACACACATGTTGCGGTTTCACCCTAGCAGTCCTTGTCCAGCCCCACCCCCACCCCCACCTCAAACCCTCTGCCGCTAAAAATGGATCTTAGAAAAATCTCCTCTGGTTTTCTGTTCTGAGCCAAAGAAAACTTCCTGAAATTGTGTCTCTGGTTTCCTTTTGACCCTGTGCTGTATGTCCAGTGTGATGAGCATGAGAAAAAAGGTCATGGCTTTTTCCAAATGTGAGCTCAGAAGCAGCCCAGAGCTCTTTTTTTAATTAAGGGTTACACAAGCCAGAGAGCAACAAGCGAGCTAAGCAGGATCAGTAAGTCTATCAAAGCTTCGGTCATTGTCTCAAATTAAAAATTAAGTGATCCTCAAACTCAAGAGAGCAAAATCAAGATAAATGACTTAACCATATTTCATTTAGTACACAGGGAAAGTTATTTTGCTTGACACGATTAGAACGGATGTCTGGGTCAATATAATCAAATATACTGTAATAAAGGCTCAGCTCTGGTTGTGTCACAGTAGCTGTTTGGTTTTGTGGATTTGAAGCATCATAGTTACATAGACAGAAATGAAGTTATCATCTGCAGTAGGGAAAATGACTCAGTCAGAGACAATGAGCCATATTTAGTGTTTAATTGTTTAGTTTGTGGTCGTACCAGAAGTCCCAGAGTGAAGAGAAACTGCATTTACTTTCCACTGATTCAAACACAGGACAGTATCATGTTCGGTTCTTGCTACTCCCCTATTCACCTCCTACAGTGTACTTCTAAAATGGCAGGAAAAAGGCTGCAAATGCATTTTCAATCTTATTGCAAGTAAGACAAACATTTTTTGTGTCACTGTGAAAAGGTTTCCTCTGTGTCCTTTCACATGCCCCACATTCCCTCAGCCACCTGTGCCTAGTTGGTCAGAGCGGAGCATTTAATTAGTGCACTGAACAACAAGCAGGGTGAATCACACATATGCATCAGTGGGTTTTGTTTCCCGCTCTAAAAATGTGGCATTATTTAAAGTTTGAGTCTTATTTCAGAGGATTTTTACTTCTTGGTGTCTGTTACTCCTTGTATTTTGCCTCAAAGCAAAACGTAACACATGGGCCTTTGCTGCCTTCTGAGAAGAGAAACTCAAACATTAGTAACATTTAGTGACTTTTAAAACGAGGCCCCCTGCTAAGTGTTTTGCAGAAAGCTGCCACAGTAAGCTCTGAGTAGGCAGGTCTTTTTTAGCTGTTTATTTTCTTTCCCTTGTTTTTTCAGTTTCCATGTTTCTTTTACTCACACTGTGGAGTTTCTCTCTTGTCTGTTACTCGAATGCAAGAGTTGACCAATATTGAATTTTAGGACATAAGGCAAAACTGCTAGTATATGAAACCAATAACTGACATTTGGGAGTGGTATAAGCTAATGGTAAAATTATAAACTTAAAAATGTAAAATTATGGACCATTAAAACACAAATACAAAATGCTTTGTGATTGTGTTTATCAATCAAGATTTAACCAGTTATAGTACAGTTGAGACACAAAACTGTGTGACATCTAAGCAGTCAGATAGTGTTATGGGTGAAACATTAGCTGAGGAGGGAGGATGCACCAGCAACAGAGACAAAGATACTCTCTTTTTCAATTGATTAAAGTTATTGGCCAACTGTAAGAGAAAAGGCCAATAAGGAATATTGGCCTGGTGCTGAATATTGACCCCAATAATTGGCTAAAGCTGATAATTGGTCTACCCCTGGTAACCAGTGCTCTAAGGTACACCTTAATTCCAATAATTTTGTGATAGCCCCCCCTATGTGCAAAATCTGCTACAAGGAAGGAAACATTTAAACATGGCCAAGCACCTCTGTTACAGACGGCCAGATCTCCAAGGAGTATAAAGGACAATAGGTTAGCATATTAGCTAAGGGGCTAACCTGGCAGTAGGACATTAATGAGCTGTTTAATTGTGTTAAACATGCTTAGCAACTTCAGGTTAATGGTAGCGGATACATATTAAACCCACCTTGTGTCTGAACAACATGACAAACCCATAAAAGTTTTATAAAGGCAAATGCATTAAGCTTGTGTCTCGTGCGGTTATTATAACAGTAGAACAGCTAAAAGAAAGCATCAGGCAACTAGCTAATGCTACTAGTCACTTTTACTACCGTGGCTCAATAAGCATCAGAGGAACAAGGCAATTAAATGAGAGACGCATTTGCATAAATTCTGTAAACATAATGGTGCCTATGGTGAATACTGAACTTGGTATTGGTATGCAAGTCCAATTCTGCTGTTGTGATAACAGTTATGCAAATATTTTCTGTCCAAATTCAGAGTTAATTTGTCTTCAGCTCTTCAAGTATTGGTTTTGCTCAAATACAACAGTGTTTAGAAATAAAGGGGGTTTCTTGATGAAATTACTCTCCAGAAATCTCCTTTTCCCCAGTTATGAGACCTTTGAAAGTCATTTACTTTATTTTCCTATTTCATGTGCCTATTATAGACCTGAGCACCTGAATTTACCAGCCCTCTGATTCTGCTGACTTTTTCAAGAAGAATTTCTAATGATCCTTTTCTGTGGATATCCCACAGGATACGTCACTCATGCAAGAAGATGTAGCACACCTCAGAAAGTGCACTGAAGTTGCCTTCCTGATAGGCCAACCGCCAAGTCAAGTTAGGTCGGCCAACGGCAAGCTCTTATCTCTGCTGTCATCCAAAGTCCTCTTTGATCATGTACAATGTGCTACAAAAGAGTAGGTGGAGGTGGTGGTCAAAAGGTCATCCTTTTAGCCTGCAGTACCTCCTTTTATCGTCTCACAGCTTTACTGCTCCGCCATGCATGAATTTGCTGAATATTCAGTCTCCACCTTATCGGCTGGCTGCCTTACCAAGGGGCAGGGGTCAGTACCGAGGGAGTCTAACTACAGGGAATGAACTACTGTACAAAAAGACCAAAGAATCAAGGATTAATAGATTTAAAAAACCAAAGCTGAGACAAAAAGACAGGAAACCTTTGCAGGAACTCCAAAGGGCTGGAGGAAACCAAATGTCTTTATCAGAACTATGAGAATCTATGAACTCGTCAGTTTTAAATATTTAATGCCCGATACTTCAAATAGAATTTAAAGTTGAAGTTTGAGTCTTTGGATGAAGTTTCACAAGTTCATCGGTTCCGCTCTTGATGCTCTTTATTCATAACATTAAAATATTCACTATCAAATGAGCGTGACTTTTACTGATCATTGTTTCTGTACCTTAAATGTCAAATTCAGCCTTTTTGTTTTTGTCAATTTTACTTGCTCTCCATATGAGGTCATTTTTAAGG
The DNA here is from genome assembly GCA_962446985.1 of Xyrichtys novacula. NCBI lineage: Eukaryota > Metazoa > Chordata > Actinopteri > Labriformes > Labridae > Xyrichtys > Xyrichtys novacula. The sequence goes on along the minus strand of OY660874.1, from coordinate 13,859,539 downwards.
CTGTATAAAACAAGCAGACATCCCAAGCTTCACAACAACCTTTTATAGTCATCGGACCTGAGCCAGCTAGTAGCAAATAAATGTCATAAGTTATCCCTGTGTGTTGTGAGTAGCTGTGGTCCCAGACGGGTGGGGTCTGCTTCATAATACAACAGGAGGGGGATGCCAAAAATCTCCTACAATCAAAGGAAACTATGTGACAGTAAATTTAGCTTCCCTTTGCTGTGATTCACTGCTTTGCATGATCCATAATGTCCTCTGTCAGTGTACTCCATAGAGCTGCAGCACCAAACGGGATAAAACAAACTGGAAGAATTATTTATAGCACAAACATCACGATGTGATGTTTGTTTTGGAGCTCTGAGGTGCATCACAGACCTTACTCTGTCACTGTATTTTCAATATTTGCTGCTGTTTTTCTGTGAAAGCTGGATAGAATCCACACACTGTATTCTGCCCTTCTTTTAAAACAAGCTCACATTTGCTATTCAACATATCCTTCACTCATAATCAGCCTTGCTTTTTAAATACACGAGGCATAAACTGTATGTTGCCCACTTCATTGACAAACCTCAGGAGAACCAAAAAGTAGGAACACCTTTGAAAATAATGCACTCCAGATACACCACCAACACCCTCTAAAACCGCACAATATAAAGAACAGTTGTCACCTGTTTGACCATGCCAACAAAAACTGAAAATGTACAAGATTTGTCATTGTAGTAGAGCATTTGTGTTGGGTTGCATTGCCCAGATGTCCCTTTAATTGTGGCTGGTAGATGTACAATGGTTGTACAAATCAGAGATTGGCTTGATTTTGATTTTGGCATGGATGCAAACAGATTAAAGCTTCCAGACACCCTGATTTAGTAGGCTTGGATATCAAAGTTGACTCCAACTGGGACCAGTTTCAAATTTTCTGGGGTTTGAGGATTTGTCAAGGCAGGTTTTTTTTTTTTTTCCATGTTTGGTTTATAACTAAAAGTAGACTGATAAATTTCCTGGCTTTTATGCCACTTTAAACAATTGGTGTTGGCCTTTGCCTGTGTTTACAAGGCTGATTAGGAAAAATGCCTGTTTTTACCATAAATGACAGCATTTCAAATTTAACACAGAAATCTGAGAGACACTACCAGTCAAAGGTTTGTACAATGGTTTATCTCACGAGGTATCAACAGGAATGGTTTTATGACATGTGTGCCTTATCAAGAGTTAATCTGTTAGATATCTGTAATATCTTTGTAACCATGAGTTGTTTTGTGCAGAAATAGCTCTACACAAATATGACTCTAGTCCCTATTAGGGCAAGAACTACTCATCTTACCAAAGGTATGCCGCAGTCTATCAAAACTTTAAGATATAAAGGTAAGTCAGCTTTAAATGTATCCCCAAGTTCAGTTGCAAAAACCATCAAACGCTATGAAGAAACTGGCTCTGATGAGGACCGCTCCATGAGAGGAAGATCAAGAGTTACCTCTACTGCATTAGAGTTGCCAGCCTTAGAAACTGCAAATTAACAGCATCCCAGATTAGAGCCCACATGAACGCTTCACAGGGTTTAAGTAGCAGACACATCTCAACATCAGCTGTTTAGAAAAGACCGTGTAAATCAGGCCTTCGTGGTCCAACTGCAGCAAAGAAACCACTTCTGAGGAAGATCAACAAGGAGGAGAGATGATTGGGCCAAGAAACACGATTAATGGACCATTAGAAATCTGATGAATCCAAACTTCAGATTTCCAACATATCTTTGTGAGATGAAGAAAAGCTGATTCTAAATTCAGGGTACTCTTACAACCAGAATATCCATCACTGCATCCTGCAGCGATATGCCATCTCATTTGGCTTACATTTAGTGGGACCATTATCTATTTTTTTTGGACTGGACAATGACCCCAAAACACCTACAGACTATGTAAGGAGTTTGACCAAGAAGGGGAGAGATATACCACATATCAATTTTAAAGAAATCCAAAAGTCCCTCATGGCAATATTTCACTGAACCAACACCAGGGAAGGAAAATAATCCAGTTTTTGTTGAGGTTGAGCAATTTTTTCCTCCTTCTCTTTAATATTAAATTGGTGTATTTCAGAGAATGCAAAAAACAGCTGCAACATAACATCAGAGTTGTATACTGGCCACCAGCTGAGCTGCTTTCTAATAATGGGCATCATTCACTGAAAAACCAGGATCAGTCGACCACTTTTCCCAACAGCAACATAAATCATTCACTGTTAGACCTCAGAGAGAATTCTGCAGCCCACAGACGTTGTACATTTCTGGCAGGACTTGCTGTGCTGACGTAACTTGATGTCATCTGTGACATGATGCCCCATCCAAGTTCAACAAAGAAGAGGATCATGGCAGCAAGCGATCACAAGATTGACCAAGCTTTACTGAATGAATAATAAGTGAGCAAATGCAACACATGCAGCAGAGACATTAAATGCAAGAGAGGACGTATGTAACAAAGCATTTACATGAACATGGTGTGGATTCAAGGGCATGAACCAAGATGAGATGTGCAGCAGTTTTCTTTGCACAAAAATGTCCTCTGATGTTATGTTGTTGCTGTGGAAATGTCTCAGACTGGATTTTCATGCAAAAAGGACATGTTTTCTGCTGGAAAGATGGGTAGAAGGACAAGTGGTAGAACAGAACTTAAAGAATTACCAAGAGAGACCTTTAGCCGGGCCCAGTCTATAAATACTCCATGTCATTAATGTATTCATTTATGTTATGGAGAAGGCTAACCTTTTTATCGTCTGAACTACCCACTGGACGTCCACCACAGAGTGCATCAGCCACATGACCAAGGGACTCTGCTACATGTAGTTACTGAAAATTTTAGCGTGCAGTTGGGATACACTGACTTGAATTAGCAAACAAACTCAAGGATGTTGTGGGACCCAGTACTAAAAGACACAATGAAAGATTCATGAGACGCTTCCATATACAGGAATTCTCAAGTTGTAAGCAACATTTCTGCAGCACTAAAACAAACAAACAAAAAAAAAACATTTTAAAAGTGACTGGGATAGCCTGCTTTGCTTCATTACAACAGGTTTTGATTACCGTTATCTCGAGCGATAGGGCACACCGGATTATACGGCGCACTGTGAATGAACATGTCTTTGTTCACACAAAAGGCGCACCGGATTGTAAGGCGCATTAAGCATTGATTGCCACTGATTGCCATTGATTGTCCACTTCTGACCAATCAGATTGCATGTTGTTGTGACGTCAGATTCACCGGTATATCCAACATGGCCGGCCGGCTGATTGTTTACGTGTCGGAGAACAGAGTGCTTTTTGATAAAAGACACAAATATTACAAAGATAACAACCTCAAGGACAACTTGTGGAGAGTCATAGTGTTGGATCTCTCATATGACGATGGTTTGTGTGCTTTAACAGTTTGCTAAATGTCTTTGTTTAAACTTTCATCTGTGCTAACCTATGCTAACGGTTGTTACCATAGTTTCATGAGCGTGTGGTGACATTTCCAGCTTTTCTAGCCAATCAGAGGTGAAGGAGGCGGGACTTTCCCCGGCAAAAGTCTTCCCCGGGATGCCTCTTTTCCCCTGGAAAGTCCCAAAATTGCATCGGGCTTGATGTGTATTGTCAGGCGCGTCAAAATTCGCCTCCTAATTTGGCGTTCTATATTCGTGTCTGCCCCGGTGTGTAAGGATCTTTATAGTCCGAAAAATACGGTATCCATTTTTCAACTTCAAACGACACCCACAGAAGTGCGGCATAAACACTCTTAATTCAGGAACTCTTTACTTTATGTAATTTCTAGATTACTGTCATTATTTCTAAATACCACAGCATACCTTGTTACAGTGTTATTACCCAAACCTAAACAGAATCATCTAGTTTTGTTTTTCCAACTGCAGAGCATGATTTGGTGCATCTTTCTCCTCCCAAATGTTTTTCCTTTCTCAGTCTGTTCAGTAATCTAGCATGCTGCTGCTAATGAAGCTCTGTAAAAGCTGTGCACACACATTCAATATTTCACAATTAAGGACTTCCAGGGAGGTGAACACATTATGCCACCTGAGGCTTTTAATGCGTAACACAATTTGCAGTAAGAGCAAAGGGCAAAAACATGTTAGCACAGCGAGGAGCAGCAAATCTAAATATGTGAAGTCTTCTAAATACAGTATATTAAATATAACAAAACAACAGAGAAATAAAATCAAAGTATTGGCTCTGAAAATAGCCCATCTCAAACAAAACAGAGTAAGGTAAACAAAAACCCTGGCCGCCGTTCGAGGATTTATGGAGCACACACACATACAAACAAATGGTAACTACCTTTGGGAGACATGCCCCACATATCCACTGTAGATACAGCTGGAGCAGCTCAAATGAGATGAATGTTTAAACAATAACTGTTTTCTACTCCCCCGGTCGTGCATGTTTGAAGAGCAGGAGCGGCTCTCGGTATAAACTCAGACATTTGTGGTTAATGTTTGAAAAGCTTCTGAAGTGCTTCCCAATTAATTTAAACTGAGCTGTATATCTCAGCCTTCTCGCCTCCCCCAGAGCCATGTGACCCTGAGGATATCTGCCTGCTCACTCTGTGACACTAATGGGCAGATTCCTCCCCGGATCTAGATTATTACTCCATCACATACACACACGCTTAGACTGACCAGACCACACACATACTGCAGCTACATCCTCTCTACACTTTTTTTTCTCTGATAGAAAACAGTTTTAATCATGCAAAGTCCCGTTAAACAGATCACACTGTTGATGTAATTATCAAAATATCATCTGATTCTCTAAAGGTCAAATCCGCCAGAGTACACAAGCAAATAGAAGTGCAGCAGGCAGCAGATACTTGGGCAGCCATCCAGATGGAAAGTGATGCTGCCTGATGTTTCCATTGTAGGCGCACTTAATGAAATGAGACAATGACAAAAACTGTCATTAGCAGACTTGCTTCATTTTTTTTCAGCGGCATGTTGGTGTACATAGAGCATGATTTATGGAGGTGAAGTCACCTTGTTTCCAGTAAATAAATAAAAAGAAATCCACCGGGCTAATCCTAATCCTAGTTACCAGGTTTGTAGAATCTCTGTATGTTGGGTTATTATAAGTGGAGTGATGCAGAAGCAACATCAGGCAGGCTGTGCGCTTGAGAAACTTTGTCCCAAAATGACCCTTCAGTGTTGGTGTTTGGTGAATTTTACTAAGATCATATCTTCCCTCCCCTGCAAATAGAAAGCTAAAGAAAGAAGCTCCATATTACTCTGAGCTGACCTACTGCTGGTTTTCTTGTTAGAGCTCAGCTTGCCTTTTGGGTTCAGAGTTTAGAGAGTTTCCACCAGAAGCTTCACATGTCACCAAGTCTTTACCATTCTCTCTTACAAAGACAAGCAAAGGGAGGAGGTGTAGCCAGGGGTCAGCCACCACAATTTAACCACCCGAGGCTACATTTTATGTGAGCTGCAGGATTTAAGGTCCAAACCAGCAGCTTGAGAAATGAGCCTGTGATCCAAACAAAAGCTAAGTGTGTGTTTTTCAGGTGAGTCCCAGTTTCACAGTAAATAGTGAATTATGCAGAGGCTTAAGTCTGGGGTGGGAATCACTTGTGGTGCCACGATACGATATTATCATGATACTTAGACAACAATACGATATTATTGGGATTTTGAACACACTGCGATACAGTGAGTATTGCAATACAATATATTGCAGTTTATTTTTTCAACTGTATAGCTAATTTAGCATTTGGCCTTTCTTTGTGTTAGTCTTATTTAGGCTGTATTTCATTTTCATGTAGCACATCTTACAGACCTATACATTTGTTGCACTAACTTTCTCCTGCCCTAAGATGTCACCTCTGCCAACATCACTGGACAAACAATTGAATTTATTTTTCCATTACCATAGGTTTGACCTCATATTAGAAATTAATTTGAAAAATCAATACTTGGTAAATGAGACTATACGATTTATCACCAGACGAAATATCCCAATTCTATGCTGTATCGATTTTTTTCTCCCACCTCTACTTAAGTCTGGCTTACTGCACTTTAAGGCAGGATGACTAATCAAATGTCAATCTTAATTACAGTTAAGGCTCCCTGTTATCACATGAATACAATGATCAAGATTATTGTTGCCTGTTGGGTCGGCTTTGTTTGTTCTCTACAATGAATGGAGTGCATCACTTTCACTTTTTCAATAACAGCTCAGATCAATGTTTAACAAAGTTTTCGAGCACAAGGAAGTTGCATATCCCATTAAAGTTAATAGTGTATCTTCAACACACTGTGCACCAGTGGTACAAACTATCAGGCAGCCACAGGTGGAGAAAAGAGAGCAGAGAGAAGAGGAGGCAGGTGTGTCTGTTTGTCTGAAAAGCTAAGGGATAAATCATAATAAAATACAAGCTCAAGTACTGAAGCTATGAAGAACATTATGAGGGCTTACAAAGACTTGAAGTTTTAGTGAGGTCTTGAGTTGAGTAAATGTATGTGATGCAGATGCCAAATCATGAGTAGTTATATAATAATCATGATCCCTATATCAATCGAGTAGCACACACACAGTGGTATGAACCCAAAAAGGTTACAGATTTTTTTTTTGCAATCTACCTGATCTTAAGAGGTCTAAGGTTTCCCAGATTAACTACATCTTCATACAAATGCTTCTTTGTTGAATAAAATCAGCTTTTCTGATGCAGGCCAGGAGATTGGAAATCTAAACTCTAGTTGGCATTTGGCTCACAGTGTAATAAGTCTTTTTACTTAAGTTTGATTTTTTTTTAGAGTTGGCTGTTAGCTGTACCTCTATGCAAACATCTGTTTCTAGAGATAAAATCATTGTCAAATTACCGCTGATTGCAGTCTGGATGTGATTACTGCAGTTGTGTGCCAGCTCCAGCTGTTTTTTTGCTCTCTACATGGACTGTTTTTACTGCATATTTTGACACCTGATGGTATGTAGTTGTAAAAAAAGAAGATCTTGACAGGTTACATCTTACAGTTTGGTTACCTTGGTTAAAGAATTTTTATTTACATTATTAAAGATCCAAAATGCAGATGTTGTGTTTAACTTATAGCACAGCCAGCCACTACTAGCCGGTGTAGTATCTCTGCTTAACGGATTTAATAGATACTGCCTTAACACTATAATGGACTTTAACTTAGATGCAAACATACAGAGATGACAGATGGCATCCTGTAGCGCAGCCTGTTTTAGCAAAATGTGTATCTGGAAAATGGAGAGAAGCTATGTAGTCGTATAACCACTCGGCTGAAGCTATGTGACCAGCACAGGCATGTCAACATTAACCTGTCATGTAGAGCAGTGGCTAAAGACTTTTACATGTAATTGTTTAGACAGGCATTTAAATCATGTCTGTGAAAGGTGCTATAGAAATAAAGTTTAATTACTTGCTGACTTTCCAACCGTCTTACCAACTTTCCAACTTACTTACTTACATACTTTCTAACTTACTAACTCACTTTCAAACATTCACACTTAAGGCTAAAACATACAGGATGAGTATTTAGAGTGTGGCAGCAGCGTTGTGTATCTCGCAGCAAATAGGTTGCCATTCTAATCAACACAGCAAAGCATACAGGACGTCTATCAGCTCCGTTGCAGGGTCGTATCAAGAGCAGCACAGCATAAAGGAACATAGTTTACGTTATCAAACACGAGTAAACCTGCAAAAACCGAAACTGTAAAATCACGTTGCTTTTTCACATATAGTAGAGGCTCAACAGTTACTGAATTATATCCAAATTATCAGGAAATAGACCACTGAAAGGCAACACAACCTGTTGTGAGCATGTTGTTTTATCTATACTGAGCCCAGCTGACCAGGGCTGCACTACGCTGCTGCCACGCTTCAAATATGCATCCTGTATGTGATACCCAGGGCTATCACATACAGGAAAGTAACTTACTTCCGTAGTTACTTTCTTACTTTCTTTCTAACCGTCTTACTTACTTACTCTCTAATTTTTGTTACTTTCCAACTGTCTTACTTTCTTTATTAACAATAATAAAAATAATAATAATGATACATTTTATTTAGAGGCGCCTTACAGGGTACTCAAGGACACCTTACAGAACAATTAAAATTACTTTCTTATTCACTCACTTACTGATTTTCATACTTAACTAACTTTTTTAACTAGTTCCTTATTGGCGGTGCTAGCTCTGCTGGTGTTAGCCACACTGCAAAACAATTTGATGTTGTTTACCTGCACTCTCAGTGATCCTGTGTTAAATATTGCCTCTTTTCTGAGTGTCTTATTACTTTCAGACTGGTTAACTAGCCACAATTTCAATTTCAGTTCAGATGACTGGAAAACCAGTCACTCCAGAACATCACTAATTAGAGAAAAAAGACTTCTTCTCGACTGATGATCAGTATTGATAACATTCAAGCCCCAGACCTTCAGGATCAAACAAAAAAAAACATTTTCAGATGGGAGGGGAAATTTTTTCAAGGTCCTCACACTTGTCTATTTGCCTCCTGAATTAAACTTTCAGTTCGTGGTATAAGCGTATTTTTCTCAAATACTAAACTTGCATCACCTTTACTCCTCTTTCACTCTAGGTTTAATCTGGCTCTATCATTTACAACACTAAGTGTCCAGTATGTTGGCACTAACGTTGATGCTAATGTGGAATCTGTTTATTAAAGTCATTTATTCACATGTTAAATATTCATGGGTCAGTTTGCAGATATTTTCAGGGAGGGCATGGCCGCAGACTGCTTAACAACACTCTCAGACACAGATACCCACCAGCTGATTGTGTCTAAGTGCGTGTTGAAAGCTGACTGAGGAGGCGAAAGGTGGACAGTTACACAGTTCAGTCCAATTAACTGGACTGAATGTGTACTCGCAGTGACAGGCCTGCAGCTACCCCTGCTAGAGCATCAGGCAGTAATGGACCTCCCTCTATGAGTGTGTGTGTGCGTTATGTAAATAAAACATACGGGAAGCACCACAAGGCCATGGGGCAAATATTAATTATTCAAGCTTCCCAGCGGGACAAACAGAAACCATCGAACGGCCAATTTGTAACAGTCAACACTCTTTAACGTAATGCGGGTAGTATTTTGATTATCCTGTTACAGTACATGTGTAAGTGCTTCAGTCTGTAAAGAAAAGGCATGAGTGTTTGTTCAAGTAGTTCCACAGTTTGAACTCGGTTGAGGCGATGATTAACATTTCTCAAACACTGCTGGAGTGCAATTTCTGCCCACTGGGTGGATGAGCAGTACTTAAGGGATATTTGCAGTGATTTTCTCAGATTTCTCTCTACCTTCAAGGAACAGCGAGGGGTGAAAAAGCTAGTCATTTAATGTAAGAACACCTTCATTCCAGCCTGCGCTTCAAATTAAAAACAGTCACATGGGAAAAAAAAACAAAAAACAAAAAAAAACAAAGCCATTTTACAACAGATGGGGAAATGGCTCTGAGAAACCCTGAACTATAGAGAAAAAACTTTCTCAGTTAACAGCTCAGCAACTGTATCTTATTTTAGAGCCACTGTTCTCATCAGTATGTGAAGTTTCTATCACAACAAAGGAAAAGTTCAAGGAGAGTGTGAAGCATATTCTTCCAAGAGATGCTTTTGATGCACGGCCTCAAAACAACAAATAAATCCCGATACACCCCAGCTGAGAATAAATATTGTGAATATTTCTATTCAGTTAACAGATTTCTAGCATCTGTCTTCAACTTGTTTAATTAAAAGAGACAATCTGTGAGAGGTAAATAAAAGGAGGGACAAAGAAGAAGAACAAGAAGAAGAGCCTCCAAACTTGGTCAATAAGTTGGTTACACCCATGCTGCTCGCATGTTTCTCCTCAACTGTGACCCAGCAACAGTCCCTGTCAAATAACAATACAAGCATTCATATTTCAGACCACGCTTTGATCCATTTAAGGCTTCGTGTTTTCTCATGACCTCTTCAAGGTGAACAGAGCAAAACTACAAGCACACTTTTGCACCAAAAAGATTAGCTCCTCAGTGCTTTACCATTAGTTTCAGCTTTAAACAAGCGGATCCCCATTAGCATGTGCAACAGCACCGGCTTTCAATGTAACCTGCTGAAAAAACAGCAGCTTGATTAAGGAGTTATTTCTGCAAATTTCAACACTTAAAAGGCCCTTTTGTGAAATTATTGGATGCTGTCTACTGGATTTTTAACTTCTTTTTTTTGTTAAGTATTCCGGTCAAGGGAGAAGGATGGGCCGAAAACACTGTGGACATTCTTTGAAGGTTGACCTCTATTTTTGAAGGTTGGGTATTCATCTCATTTAATCAAATCTGGTATTTTCTTGCTTAAATAATAAAAAAATAAAAATAAAAAGTTTAAAAAAACTGTCTTAAGACCAGAAAACAGTGTCCCCAAACCCCAAATTCTCAAAAGAACCACCCTCCTTTGTGTTAACCATCTTGAACATCTAATTCCAGATGTGTTGTCTCAATAAGTCTGCAAGTGAGGGAAAGAAAATTCAGTCATTCATGTGTTGACACTGACGTTGATTTGGTGTCTTGTCTCACCCTGTTAGGATGCACTGGCAGAATTTCATTTATAACCAGTTCTCTGTCTTCTCGGGCCTTTTTACCCTCTTCGGTGAAAGGAGCTCTGGATCATATCAACTTTGCTCCCAGGATGTGCTCTCACTGTCAGTCCCAAGAGTCAGGACTGATATGGGAAAAGGCGTTTATGTTTGCTGCCCCTTTTACCTGGAACAAACTTCAGAAAGTCTAAAACTCTAAGACTTATTCTCTTTGATTTTATTTTTTTTTTAAAGTTAATGACTTGAGGGCAGACTCAACTATGTGCAGATGTTCCCGCTAAATGACCATGGGGCTTAATGATTGCGTGTGTGTTTAATGTTTCGATTGTGATTGACTAATGTTTTGATTCTGCTCATTTATCTGGAGATATTTAAATGGCAGTAAATTTGTCTTGATATAACGGGTGACTTTGCTACTGCCTGTCTTGACCAGGGCACACTTGGAAAAGAGACTTTTGATTCCAACTTGATTTTTTCTGGTTAAGCAAAGTAAAATACATTTTATATTTGTAAAAGCACCTGCTCACCAAAAATGATCCCCTAAGTATTTGAAAGGCTTGTCAGCAAAGCTATGACAGTATAAGCATATGCTATTATCATACTATTATTGTTGTACTTATAATTCCTTGTTCCTTTTTCCCTGTTAACAGTGATAAGAGACTGAAAAGTTCAAATTAAATGTTATTTGGTAAAATTATTGATGAAGTTTAACTAGTTAACTTTGTCTCCACCCTGTTAACTCACATAGATTTTAATAAACAAATCAAACTTGCACTGGAGCTGATCAAAGTCTGATGCCTGCTTAATTTGGTTATGGAAACTATAAGTACTTGCATATAAAGTGCATTGTGTGTTACAAATGAAGATTTATAGCGAAAAAGAAAAAAATTGCATTTTACTTTTTCTCTTGAATAATCTAAAGGCTTAATTAAAAACAAATCATGTTTTACGCTGATATCATATTGACAAATTGACAGATGACTGCATACTAAAAATACAAGATTAAGTGATCATGTGATTTAATCAAAAAATATTGATTTTAGCAAGTCAATTATAGCTCATTCTCTTCTTGTCAGTAACCTCTGACCTTTGACCCTATGAGGATAACCTCAGGTTCAGGAGTGAGTGTGATTACTACTTCCTCAGAGTCTCAACTTCACCCTCATTCAATGGCAGTGGACAGAAAGTGTGTCCTTCAGCAGTTCACCACACCCCTCATCCATCACCTTCAGAGAAGACAAACTCAGGAGGAGGGCTGGACACACGCCACCTCTGTGATGGGAACAGCAGGAGTTTTTAAAGTTTGTAAAGGACGCCTCCTCACACCTCTGACACCTACTCTTCATGATGAGAAATAGTAGATGTCTCTCTGAATCCTGATACTGTCACTGCTCTGAGCTGAGGTCCACTCTGTCTGCTCAGCCGGCCTTCACATTCCTCAGACTGGACAAATAACGTTTGATCAAACGGACAGAAAAACAGACCCCAATAAAAAACATTTAGACAGTCTGCGGGGAATAAAGCGCCTGTCACATCCACCTCCATAACTATAAAAATAACCGTAAAGCTTCACAGAGTGCTCGTAGCTTGGAGGAGTCAGCTTATTTGAAGTGCAGTGCTGCCAGTCTGAAAAGACTCTTATCTTTCAAATTATTATGACTTGTACTTTTTCTTTATTTTGTTGTTTAACCCTGATAGGCCTGCAATTGAAATAAGTCCTCTTTATTGGTATTTTACCTAAATGGGAAGTCATTTCCTGAAGTACTCTCTGATCTTTATCCCTATCTACAAAATCTGAGCTATAAAGATATGTAAGGCAATACACTTAATATCAAAAATGAAATTGTGTCCCGACTTTAAAAAATGAAGGTTTTCGTCTCAATCTGCCGAGTAAACCCAGGATAACTGATGATACCCAAAAGCAATTTAGACTGCGCGTTTTCAATATTTTTCCATTTCAATGATCAGATGAATACATTTCTCACAGAAATATACTGACTATATCTATATGATGTTTTATTATGATATAGCAATATAGACAGAATGTGGCAATTACCAATTTGCTAGGCGTTTTTTCCCTTTTGAAACGCAGTAGGATTCACAGTTAAGTAATTAAATGTCAAAATTTGTTTATGACAGTGACTGCAGCTGCTCGTCTATGCCCTCGTGGCTGAGACCAGCAGTGGTTCATAACTGCAGCACCAGGAGGGTGACATGCGGAGACACAGTGATCATGACCGGAGAGGCTAAATGAAAACGACCGAGATAATCTACATCTGAGGCGTGTTTATGATGCTGATCTGACAATAATAAGTCAAGAATGGTGTCCACAAACATCAGATCCGAAGATGGTAAGCCCCCCCAAAAGCTGTCTGAAAATATGCTGATGTGCTACACAGCTGTCATCAGCACAATAGACTGCAGGCTATCTTAATGGTAATGGAGCTCTAACACCATGATCACATTTTATTCCAGACGGTGTGGGTTGAAATGAGGAAATGGAGTGATATCTAGCGGCCAGACTCTGGATTTAACTGCTCCCTTGCTCACCCCTCCCAATGGTCACGCAACAGTGGCCCTCAAGGACGAGAAGCTCCTGTCATCCAAAATGTGCCAAGATCTTTTTACAATACAAGAGCTGCATTATTTTCCATTATCTTTTTCTGTTTCATTATAGACATCATATTCCTTTTCTACCAGATCTGCCCTGTATATTCTGCTTTATTCTACACACTGTACCTTCAAATCTACACTGTTTGCCAAGGATGAGTTATTTCTGGTTTGTGTATTAGTAAAATCAATCCCCTGCTTGTATCATGGGTGTATTTATGTATAAACAGACTCAAGTGCACATTATTTTCTTTGCAAATTTGGCTCCACCGAATGCATTTCCAGTCCCATATGTTGCTAAAACCACGTCAGGTTTGTTGCAGTGTAATCAGTTTGAAAATGTGCCAGCCTCGTCTGTTCACACAGATAGTTCCCACACTGGGGGCTCTCTGCGGTGGGAACCCATGATGAAGCAGCAAAAGCTTCAGTGTCCTGACCAGAGAACAGGGATGGGCTTTGTTCCTGCTTCGCTCCCATGGGACCCAGTTTGGCTGATGGCACTGGGCTTGTGTCCATACGGGGGGATCCAGGCCATCATCCAACATACAGGGATCCATTAAGAGGGCACTATCTGAGCCGGCAAATCCCATTAAAAGAGCTTTCCTGAGGGGATTAATAAAGTTGCTGATGTGCTTTTGCGGTGGAATTGAATACCCTGATGATGATAAGAGTGAGGATGAAGCACCTAGTGAGCTTTGATGAGCTTCAGCTCGAAAAGCAAAAAGAAAAGGGATAACTCTCACACGGAGGGCTTCCTGCTGTTCTCTTGGGGACTGTTTTTAAGGTCCAAATATCAGGAAAATAATGCATTTCAACACCAGTCCTCTGTTCAATATTGAAGCACCTTAAAAGATGATTAATAATTCATCAGGAGAGAGGAACACAACTTGAGTTAGATTTGACAGTCTTAACCTCCAACATTACATACAGAGTGATCCAGGTGCATCAGCATGGGAGGCTGTCCATTTCACAGAAAGAGTCTCAAAATGACCCTTGCAAAAAAAGATTTCAAGAGGTCCCATCTCCTCTAAAAGAAAAGAAAAAATAAATAAAAAATGAATAAAAAAAGGTAAAATGATGGTTGAAAGTGGCTCCATGTTAGGATTGGAGACTCTCTAATGGTCTTGAAAGGACAAAAGACATCAGTAATGGTCACTCACTGAGTTACATGAGGTTGGTAATTTTGAGCCTATGATTTGTCTTCAAAACCAAGACCTTTTTTGATTGGTTAGCACCTCTGTTGTTCTTGGGACAACTTGTAGGTAAAATTTTGCCTGTCACAACTTCCTTTTACCAGGCAGAAACCTTAAGCAGAACCAAACACACGCAAGACAGTCTTCTGCCGCCAATGCATTGGGTTTAGAGGGTTTTACAATAAGGTGATAACATATCATGAGATGAGAACGATAAAAGCCTCTTCCTGTTGTCTTTTTTGATGTTCAGGTAGAATTAAAGTTAAAAAATACAAGTTTATGGTGCTGTGTTAATTCTATGTTTTATCAAAAAGTACTTTCTTAACCATTTTGTTTTACACCTTGAGTCTCTGGGAGCTCAAGTTGTCCTCTGAGATGTAGTTAACCCCCGCTGTAACAGCCACTGAAGAGCTCTTAAATGACAGCAAATTTAAACAGAGATGATTAAGTCTTTGTTTGAAGAAATGGTATATAGACTATGCAGCTGCAACAGCGACTTAATTCCTTCAAATTCTGAAATAATTTTTAACCTGAGTGTTAGTTAACCCTCACATAATGACAAAGTGTACTTTCATGAGGAGTCTTGGTAGCCTGTAGAGATTTTTATCTTCTTAAACTATGATTGTTTTGTTTCAATTAGAGAAACTTTCCAAGTCTTACGGTCTGCTTTAACTTCTGTGAGCAGTAAAATTTCCACTGCCTCCACTGTGTTAGGTTGGCATGTCACAAAGCAAGGACGCATTAAACCAGAATTATCTGCATGAGTTGATACCAGCAGCAGTAAATGAGAAAATCTGTTTTGTGCAATTTGGGCAAACAAACCTTTTAATGAACAAAAACCTATTTCCCTTTTATTAAATTTCCATTTCATTCAAAGAAAATAAAACAGTTTCATGTTTCTATTTCTGCCTCAGAAGTTCCACAGCTGCAGCCTGAGCACCACAAACACAAACACATGCGTTATTAAGCCTGTCAATCAGCTGCCGATTCAGAACAGCCCTCAGATCCAGTCAGTCAGGCAGGAAGTCAGTCAGCTGGGCCAGACGAGGGAACAGCTGGCTGCCACTTTCAACTCTCCGGCGCTACCTGGCTTTGCCTCAACTTGGAAACACACATCTCTGCCAAGAGCTGCATGCGGCAGGACAGAGGGACGGACGGACAGTCTGAACCCAGAGAGCGAGGTGAATGGGGGGACAGGACACGCAGAGTGCTGCTCCAGGAGGTCAGCCCCCGCAAACCTGTGAGTGAGTGTCCTTAAAAGCCTCATAATCATCTCTCTATCAGTGTGGAGCTGCAGGGCTGAAGGTGGAAAGGTTTAATGGTGCTAATAAGGCCCGGGGAGACAGGTGACATCATCCTGTAGGCCGAGCTGCCACCCAAAAAGGAGCAGAAGAGGAGCAGAATTATTCCACTGACATTATTCACATCTGAGCTGAACTGTCAAACAGTCAGAGGAGAGCTGACCGGCTCGCTTAAATAATATTCAAAGCAGTCACCGACGTGGCTTCTATCTATGTGTGTGTGTAGGAGCTTTCAAAGTGTGTGTGTGTGTGTGTGTGTGCATACATCTGAGGATGATTGAAGGGAGAGCAATATGAAGCCGTTCTCTCAGTGTGACTCCACCCCCCCCTCTCTTTGACTCTGCTCATCAGCCGCCGATGTCAGTGTCACCATCAGGTGGAGATGCAGTGATCACAGGGCTGGACGAGGTGAAAGCAATCAATAGTTGACTTCAGGGGGCAGACGGGGCAGCCCTCACTAGTGCTCGTCATCAGGCCGCACACATACAGACCTCCGGGACATGTGATGGGAGACTCATTGGCGTGGACCCTATGCAGTCAGTCCTTTCTCACTGCATTAGCCCTTTATTTGCTGCTGTATATATTATCTATTTTAATTCATTTACTGAGGCAATGGAGGTGAAGTATGAGATCTGAGAGGTGAAAACCACAGGCATGCTTCCTGCTAACACTTTCACACACCCAGCAGCTGCTCGGTCAGTGATCCTTTGAAGAAGTGACACCACTGAGGTTACACTGTATGGCAGCTTGTTAGCAGTTATACATATGTGGGACTTAAATCAAAGTCATCTACGTATATCAAATATGAAATACCGAGTTACTTTTTGAAAATAAGGCGGTCATGTTAAGGGTAATGAATATGTACTTGGCTCTGTCAAATAAAAATACTTTTTTTTTTTTTTTCATGATTTGTGGATGTTGACGGTGATTTATAGTATGTGGTTAATATTAAGACCGAGTTAGGTTACATTTTGGTTGTTTTTCAGGGAACTTTGAGTTCATGTACTTTTTGTTCCACATGCATTTTATTGAGTAGACATGAAGTCTTTGACTGGAACAGTTTGGTATGAATGCGTATACCTTTAAACTCCTAATTTTAACACATGACAGCAGTGTGAGTTGAGCCACTTCTTAACTGGGCCACATTCTTAGCAATGCTTTAAGTGTTACATCTCCCACTACAATGGCCACTCAACTCTTAAAAATTAATTTGTTTTTTTCTTGGACCATCGTACTCCCTTTGGCCACCATCCCCTGAATTTTTAAACATTTAAAACTAGGTAGCAGATGGTAGGGCGGGTTAGTGCGCCACATACATAGGGCCCCCATGCCGTGGGTAC
This sequence comes from Xyrichtys novacula, assembly GCA_962446985.1. Lineage (NCBI taxonomy): Eukaryota > Metazoa > Chordata > Actinopteri > Labriformes > Labridae > Xyrichtys > Xyrichtys novacula. The sequence goes on along the minus strand of OY660874.1, from coordinate 13,842,521 downwards.
GAATCCGGTCCTGACCATGTGCCTCATGTCGGTCTCATTTGATGCGCTGTTGTTGAAGTTAGGGAAACCTGTTACTATTTAGGGAACCATTGAAATTGATGGACAATGGCCACACTGATGAGACCGCCTGCAGAGTCTGAAGACACGATTTGTTTTTTTTGTTTTTTAATAAATGGCCTCATGATTGAAGACCTTGGCCAATGTTGGTTATTTCAAAATCCCATCATCGGCCGTATCATTTTTTGAGTTTACCTTATAGTACGGCCTCAGAAACTGGGTCCTCTGTAACCAACAGATGTCACGCTATCTCTAATCGACTGGATGAGCATCACGTGATGGTTCCGACTTTCACTCTTAAACCACAATCCCAGAAAGACTCGGTGCCTTTCATTCAACCTCAGCTGACTGCAATGTCCAGTCAAAACATTAAGGTGCAGTATAGCTTCCCGTAAAAACCCGATTGTGGGGTACCATCAGCGTCTTATTTTGAAAGGTAGGGCCACCGGCCAAACCACATACTGACGAGTGGGTAATGAAAACTGACTGCTCCTGCAGAGTAAACTCTAATGAGGATCTCTTTATTCCCAACATGCCCCACATTTTGCCTTTTCTCCCCGTGACAGAGCGACACGGCTCCAGTGATGACAGCTATTAGGACTCAGGGGAGGACAAACAAGTAAAGAGAGTTTGATTTAGGCACTCACAGTTTTTCCAGGGCAGCCAAGCCATAGAAGGAGCCGTTCCTCAGCAGGGAGATCTTGTTGTTACTCAGGTTCCTGTTGGAGATATGAGAAAGAAAAGATGAGGGGGGGAATACAGAGTGTGTTAAAAGACGTATGCATTTGTAAATCTCACGAAAACAGAGCTGCAGGAAATTACTTATTCAAATGGCTGCTAAATTGTTTATCCTCTGCCTGTCAATATGCTGGTGAGAGATAAGGATTTATGGCTGATGAGATTGGAGCTGTAAATTACTCATCCTGGCCACGTCTCTGTCTTGTTTATGGCTGTTTGTGGTTCAGATGGGTAATGATCCAGTACCACCCCAGCCCTCCACTCCTCCATGTCAAAATATCGGCCTAATAGAAAAGCTTACAGAAACGCCGCTTCAGCACAATTCAATCATCCATTGCTCACATTACAACGGTAAACAAATCAATGAGACGCACCACAGGGATCTCTAAGTGATGGATTAATATTCACAGGCGAGGCAGGGCCCCCGTTTAGACTTTTTCACCCTCAGTCGACATTCCTTTTCTTTTTTATGAATTATGAATGTGGAAAACTAGGTGCTCTGTGAGTGATGCATTTTTATGGCAGGAAGAAAAAAGGAGAGCTCGGACAGGACTTTCAGTGGAGACACACGCACGCACGCATTTAGTCTTGTCACACAGTGCAACACACTGCAAGAGCGTTGAGACTCACTCATGCTAAAACACAACAGAATGAAAACAGCAGACATGAATACATCACATCAACATAAGTACGCAGTTTTATTCCCATCCAAGTGAGGTGTGTTAAACCTCAAGCTCTTACCAGAAACCTCAGTGCTTTAAGGTGACTTTAACCAGAGTGATGAATGACAAATCAGAAAGTTTGGGTTGAGAAAGTTGCTTTCTAATCAGGCGGCTTTTGGTTGAACGTGTTAGCATTTGTTGTGGCATCAGTAGTGAGAAAGTGGACAAAGTCTTTGCAAAGGCTTCTTGGTTTGTTTTTTTATTAGAAAGTCAAAGTTACACAGGTATTCCAAAGTTAAACAGAACAGCACCTAACTTCATCAACAGTACATATAGGGTCCCAGCCATAGTACTAGCCACCAAACATCTTTTAAACTTTGCCTAATTCCTTCAGCAAAGAGACTGAACACAACTTAACCACTCTCTTCCAGCTGCCGTTTGTTTGTATGGTGACCTCAGGCTAGTCCATCACCCAGTGCAGCGGGGTGACGCAGCTCAAGGAAGAACTTTTATGATCATTACTTATAATTTCCTTGAAGTAATAAACATCATATTAATCATCTTGCACGGTAGTTCATCTGCCTTAGTGTCTCAGTCTGATTGCATTTCCATGAAGAAATTATCATAAATGTTCTTCCTTGAGCTGTGTCACCCCACTGCAGTCGATGGACTCGCCCGGAGGGCTCTGTACAAACAAGCAGCTGCTGGAAGAGGATAGGTGAGTTGTATTTAGTCTCTTTGCTAAAGAAATCAGGCAAAGCTAAAAAGATGTTTGGTGGCTGGTACTATGGCTGGGACCCTATATGTACTGTTGATGAAGTTAGGTGCTGTTCTGAGCATTATTCGTGGCTATAGAGTGGCTCTTTGGTTGCAGTTTGTGTGTGGCTCCTGAGACTGTGTGTGTATTGCTATCGTGTGGTCATTAAACTAGAGAAGCAAGCGGGCATTCATCTCTTGAGGGAGTGTCTAACTTGGTGTTACGGTATTGCTCTCCCTTCAACTTAATTTTACGCCGGAATATCCCTTTATTTTTGTTAAAAATTGAGATGATAAACACTCGTCAAAAACATTTTTTTTCCATCACCAAGTCTCGTAAATGATGACGAAAACTCACGTGAATATAGGTTTTGTTTTTTTATTTTCTGAATAGAAAATAAAACAGGCATGGAAAGAGCTAAAGCAGAACTGTTTTCTCTGGATTTTAAGGACCTTTGCAAAGTCATCCTGGTGTAAATGAGAGAACTTCTCATCGACACGTCAAGCTTGTTGCGCTGAGTTTTGATTAATTCCTGACGACTGAGCGAAGAATTGCAGGAGAAATGCATCAACACATGAAAAACACTACAGGACACACAGTCCAGTCTGGGGTTACATTTGAAGTCCCGCTGTGATTTGTTAGACTGTTTAACTGCCAGTGTTACCTGCTGCTGAGGTTCATTCGACGCTTCACACATGAAATCCAGTCAACTCACCCACCTGGAAAATAACTTTCACTGTGTTTGTCCTACACAACCTGGGGCTCACTCAAACTATTCACCAGAGAGCCAGTTACTGCCTGAGACAGTGTGATAAACCAGGACAGTACAGGTAGTTAGGTACACCACAGGAGACTAAGGATGTTTTGTGTGGTTTTACAGGAGGGAGGCTAAAAAGAATAACACAAATAATTATTCATCTTGATCATTAAAAAGATGTGATTTCTTTTTATGCAATTCAAGTGTTAGAGACCCAAAAAATGACTTTTTTAAATTATTTTTTTTGACCACATACTGTATATATATTTAAAAAAAAACAGGAAAATATTTTCCAAGAGCAGCAGCATGCTTAGCTCACTCATGTCAGTCAAAATGGGCAAAGTCAGCCCCCAGCAGGTGGATAAGAACCATAGACTGTATATACTATGAACAACTTGGTTCCGCCTTCCGTAATTATATGAATTTGAAGCTGAATTGCTGATAGTATTTCCAGGATTTTCTCCACTTCCTGAAACCAACATTGCACAGTAGTGTTATACACACTCCATCACTTGCGCAGTAGAATTGTACGCATTCGGCAGGAGAGTCACAGAGAGTCACTGTGATGACACTCAGCTCAAACACCATATCCCCGGGTGAGCTACGCCATCCTCGTACACCCATAGGCTGTATCAAGTGTCAATCATAGAAAACATGAACACCCTAATAACTTTAAAAAATGGAGCTGTACAGAAAAAAAGAGAACTACACGTCAACATTGCAAGCAGGGGGGAGAAAAAAAAATTATATTATGTGTTCTAAATTTCTAAAATTTGCCCACAACTCCAAAGGGATTGCTGGAGGAGGCAGGATTTACGACATATACTGCAGCCAATCACCAGAGGGTGCTGTTCTCGCGGTGGCTTCACTCAGCGAGGAGGCAGACGGCGTCCATTCTATATACGGTCTGTGGTTAAAACCTGTCTCAGTGTCGGTAATGTGTTTGAGAAAGATCTCAGGTGAATTCTTAAAACGTACCATATAGAACATAGAAAAATAGAGGGAAGGAGTTTGAATTTCTGCTGTAATGGGGTGTAGACATAACAGAGCTCCTACTGGCGCTGCTCAACTACCCCCACAATAACCCTGGTGTCAGACCAGATGAGTGACATTAGACCAAAATAACAACCCATTTGGAGTTTAAATTTGATGAAAACTAAAGAAACTGGTATATTTTGCCCATGACAATTGTTGACATGAAAACATCAAGTATAAAAAGAGAAGAGGATTGGTTGTGCTTCTGAAGAACTGCAGCATTTAGCATTTTTGCATTGGCTTCATTTTTGACAAATGAGGTTGGCAGCAGCTCAGAAGTTTGAGTCATGAGTTTATGACGATTACAACAATCACAACAATTAAAGTAATGCGTACTGACAGCTGCAGAGACACAGCATTCATTTTGAAGACAAAGTGAAAATGTTACAAGCCAGAGGAAGAGCTTTGGCAGTTTATAACTTGCAGTCTTGATCGTCACTTTTGCTTCAGTCAAAAAATATTTGTCTGTGTTCTGTTTCCTGGTAAAAACCCTCAAAGACATTTCCTTTCCTCTCTGCACATAACCACAGACACACAGAGACAGATACACACACATCTCTTACAGAGCTGTAAGCTGCAGTTCAGCAGGACACACTACTCATGATTTATATTCCGTTTATTCTGCAGCCCAGTTTCACATCATTTTAAATACACCTTGGATGGCATTTCTGGATTTCATATCTGCTAAAATATTGATCGCTCCAGCCAGCTCTTAAATCAACGGCTGCAGGCAGGGCTGCTCTGCCTGAGACACTGTCGCTTTGTGCATGTCCATGTCAGCTCCTGGCAGGAGTCCTTCTTTGAATGTGTGATGCTCCGTCTCTCCTGTCAGCATATAAACACACTCACACGCACTCACACACACTCACACAGCAGCACAAGGTCACACCCCCCTGCCTCTCCTTCATCACCCTCCTTTAACAAGGTTTCCGGGAGCGATTGGCCTGGTTTAGGCGGAGAGAGGTAATTGGGATGTGTCACTGGTGTCCTCTGTGACGACAGAGAGCTTGTTACGGTTACCGAAACGCATTCTCAATCCCAGTCTTTGGATTAAGCAGTGGGATCCCACAATGCATTGTGCTGAACAGGCAGATAGCGAGGCGAACTGTTGGGGGAGGAGAGCAGAGTTAGGGAGCTGAAACTGTCAGAGTGAAGACTCCAGCACTGCACTAACACACATATGCAAACTAGGATAAGAGATGTTCTTCATTTGGTCACAAAATGTTGGAAAATTCCAATTTGTGCTTTTTGCATTTTGCCACTTTTGTACTTTTGTACCCATAATCTTTAGGGGAAGTCCATATCGAACCTCAAAGTGATACCAGCGGTCTTCGCAGGAAAAGCAGGATGCAAAATAGGAAGTCCCCGCTCAGCCAAAGGCCAGGGCAGACACAAACTTGTGTCAGCGAATCTGTGTCAACATCCAAGACTGTATTTGCATCCACATATTTACATTCAACTCCGCCTCAAGGAGATCTTCTGGGAAAATCCCATCACAACTATTCAGATCTACAAATGTTTACCCTAAACTTCTGTTGTTTAAACATGGAAAAAAGTGGACAAAAATAGACTGTTTTGACAGTATCAAACTTGAGGGGATGATAGGCCTGATAATTAAGGGCTTTTCTCCGAAGTTACCAGGCAGTGCCTGTCACATCAATGACATTGTGTAGCAAACAGCAATGTCAGCGTAGATAGGGTTTTAAAAAACATCAACTTTAATTAAATGAAAAGTAAAATAAATATATATTTTTGACTGAATTAAGTTTGTTGAGATTCATTTCACTTCCTTGAAATGATACATCCATCTGTATCTGGATTCGCTTTCCTGCTGCTTCCAGCTATTTGAGGAAGACCAGTACCCAGTTTGAAATCCTATTAGCAAGGATCAGCTCTGTTTTAGCTGTGGAGTTGGTGTCTATCTGTCTCTGCAGAGTGAAAGTTTTACTGTATCTGACAGACCAGCACATCTGCTTAATATTTCGCTTATACTTCAACAAAAAACAACCAAAATGAACAGACTTTACAGTGATTTAATTCTAATAAATGTGGTAAAAAGATGGTTTTATACTCCATAGTCAGCACGTGCACTCTGCTCCTTTTGCACCTGAGTTTTGCTCTCACTGACAGGGTGACATACCTCACTGAAGCTGTTGCTGAGGTGTAGTGCAACTCAAGACTGTGAAACTTTCCTAATCATAAACATTTAATTCTGGGGAGTATTTTTAACTAAACAAGAAAACAGGGTGAAATTAACAGCAATGTCGTTGACCATTAGGGTAAAGACAGAGTTTTTGGAGTGATTTTGAAAATGTGAAACTGCTGCCAGGAAGGTTAGGTGTTAGATGGAGCAATCAGCTGTTTGTTGCCTAAATCGCCTCATTTTAAAGTTTAACAAGACAAAAAAATCCTCATGAGGGATTAATTTGAGTGTGACAGTAAAGCAGCATAAGTGAACATAAACAGGTAAAAGTCAGGAAAGAGATTAAAAAGAAAAAAAAAGAAAAAGGTTCTGCTCTGTCCACAGAGAGCACCAAAGTCTACATGAACCAAAAGTTCCTCACAGAAGCTTTAAGGGAAAACTCTGCAAGATCATGCCTGTTCAGATAACAATGTAAGTTCAGCTATCAATGTGTATAATTGTTCTTTTCTGATGTACTACAGCTTAAAACAACTCTAAGGAACTCTATCATATCTGTACAACAGCCAGATATATAATTTTGTTTTGTGGAGAAATAAAAATGTTCATGAACCCTCTTTACAGCTGCTATTGATAAAATCTCCTCTGGGTTGGGGTTTAAAGACAGATTCAAACATGTGGGAGCTTTTAAACTTCACCTTTCGTTCTCTCAAATCAATCCGACTACCTCGGCTTTGTGCGAATGGACTGTAGGATTTACAGGCAGCCATTTAGGGAGGCAAAAGAGTACAGCAACAATTCATATGGATTTTTATTGTTGTTGATCCAGACATCAATATCCTGCTGGCCCTCTGTCAGTTTAGATTCGTCTTGACACAAAGCTCTCTGAGAGCAGAAAATTGCAGCAGATATGAGCCAGCACGGAGTCAGCTGGACATGGTGAGAAACTATTCAGGTCAATTTCACAATATTTCACACACAGATTTATTGAAAAATAACAAAACCCTCATAACAGTTTCAGTTTCAAAGGCCAAGTGGAGTTTTTGCTTTCATTTTCCAGGGTTTCTCTGTAAATCACTATTGAAAATGTAAGCTGATGCAGTTTTTTTTTCTTTTTTTAGTTTCTTTTTTTCTCAAATCTGGCCACCATGGGAGATTGTTTTACATTATTCAATTTTATCTGTTACAAAAAAAAACTTTACTAGCTCGCAAATTGGTTTTTACAACAGAAAGGTAAGTTTTTCCAGCTTTCAGAGTTCAGACTAAGCTACTTTTTTAAAACCTACTGTGTAACACTAACAGTAAAACTAGATTGGCTTGAGGTTACATCTCACAAAACCTTTAGATCACTTTCAGGGATTTTGAGATTTTGAGAGAGACGAAAATGTGAATTATATCAAACCATTAAAAAGCCCCTCAGCTCTTCTTAACAAATAAATAACTTAAAAAGTATTTAACACTTTGTTCTGGTTGTTCATTAAAAAGCTGATAGTAAACTGATGCTACAAAGAACAGGCTGAAGCTGGTGATGCAGCTCTAATCAGAGCCTCTGGGGAACCTGCTTTAATCATATCAATGTGCATTTAGAAGTTGGGTAAGTTTGACAACAGTTCGTTTGTGGTGCAGACACTAAGTAAAGAGATGAGAGGAACAGAGAGAAGGCAGCAGCTGGTAATAACAGAGAAATCTTCTAAACTGAAACTGAGGCATGAAGTAAACTTGATAGAGAACGCACAGTTTGGGATAATGAGGCGTTTAAGGAGTTAGAAATGAAACAAAAATGCCACAGATTCTTACAGTGATGGGCAGAAACATTCAGTCAGGTGTGGTGCTGATTTTACTCACACTGACTTACTTCACCATCAGCTGAAATGGTCAGATTAACGGAAGTACAATAACTCATTTGAAGATGGCCGCAGAGTTAGGGCCTGTGTCCACCACCAGCATTTTCTGCACTGTTTGAATGAACCTGATTCAGTTCAGCTTTTCATCTTACAGCACCAGCTGGTTTTGTCAACCCACTTTAGTAACCATGCAACAGGAACTGCTGGTGAGGAGCACTTTGACATGGATGCTGCCAGCACAGAAAATGCAATTAGTGGACACAGGCCCTCGATTGTTAATGCAGCTTTAAAAGGTGATGGACTTTTATCTACTGAAGAAAAAGAAACATCTTTTAATGAAAAGAACTGATTCCAGATCAGTGTTTGGTATGAAACTGTCAGTTAATGAAACAAGGAGCCATTAAATAAGTGAGATAATGCCAGATTGAATATTTGTTTCTTATTTTCAAAAACATTTAAATCATAAATTGCTTGGACCTTTTGTGAGTATTGTTCAGATTTTTGTGTTTTTAACAGTCCTAACTATTTTAAATCAGTGTTATTGTTTTTAAGCTAACATTACCAAGTTCTTTAAGTCATACAGGTTTCAGAGATGTGTGGTATTTTTAGATGCCACAGGAAACAACATCTCAACCAGCAAAATATAAGATTGTTGTACCTGTTTCTGTCGTATAGTTGTAGGGGTTAAATCCACACACACAGCATGGATGTTATGATGGTGTGAAGGTATAACACTGAGATCATGGGACAGTTAAGCTGTCCCTGTGTTCTGTCCCACGTAACCCTGCTGTCCTCCTCAGCGCTGCACCTCCCACTGCGGACGGACGTCCCACTCAGGGACAGGCAGCCTCTGTTTGTGCAAACTCAAGCGTGTCCTGTGCTCTGCGTATGAGTGTGTGTTTGTGTGTGTGCGCGTCTGCTCATCGACCTCTGCATGCCTCTCTCAGGCTTCTGCGTAACATCCAGGAAATCAGAGGAAAAACAGAATTTGAACTTTGTGTAAACAGGCCATGACAAACTTCTGGAGCAGCCGTGCAGCTCTTTATTTACGTTATCAATTATGTCCTAAGAGGAAAGACTCACTCAATGAGGAGGAGTGACTCAGTATTGTCTCTGTGGGCTGCAGCAAATGGTTCATATCATTGCCTGTTTTAGGGCCAGCGACAGCAACACGTGCTTCAGATGTTTCTGACCAGTTCACATTTACTTAATGTTGCACTTTCACAACTCTTTCATATTGTTTTGAGTTTGTGTGTGGGTTTCAGCTGTTCTTAAGCTCATAATTTTAATTCCTATGGTTATTGAAAAACACAAATCTAGCCCCTAAGGTCAACTTTCTCAACAGAAATGGTGACTGTTAACATCTGTACTTCTTAGCCAGGATGTTAACCTTTTTACAGTGCCATGTAAATGTCTAGAGCTTTATTATTGTTTATGACCTATGACCATCTCTCCTTTACTTTAAAAATACTAGAAAAAAATAGCAATAAAAGCTCATTTAAGACAAATTTGTTAAGTACAACAATGAACACAACACAACTGCACACTAAACAAAGGATGTGCCTTACCAGTAATGACAATAAAAAGATTTATGGTTAGAAGTGACATCTGCTAAGCACCTGTCAACTTTGTCCTAACCATTGAATTTGAACTTTTTCCTTTCTGGCCCACAAACAGATGTCTTCGTCATAAGTCCATCATTTAACCCTCACATACTGTTCGGGTAAAATTTGACCCGTTTGACTTTTAACAGCAGTAAAAATACCCTAAACATCATTTTTTAAGCCTGAAACTTGATGACTTTTCCTGAAGTTGCCCAAAATACATGAAATTAATTAAAAAATATTCATGTGTATTTTTGTTTATGTGCTACAAATTTTTCCCCTCTAAGGCTGTTACGAGTCAAATTTGACCTGTATCTATATTTAGATGGATTTTAGATCTAGCAGTGTGGGACAAGTGACAAACAGTAACAACAGTGTTCAATATAAGGTTTGTTGTTCAAAAATATATATTCAAATCATTATGAAACTATCATTATCTTGACAGAAACACACACACACACACACACACACACACACACACACACACACGCACACAGACATACAGTCACACAGACACACCTAGACAGAGGTCAAAATGACCTAACTAGTCAAGAGAACTTTCTGTGACAGAAAGCTGCTCTTTGAACTCTTTGAAGGGGCAATTTTGACCCGGAACATAATGTGAGGGTACAGGATTTGAACAGTATGTGAGGGTTAAACTCTAAAAGACCGAGGTGAAAAGAGCATGCCTTGGAAGGAGAAATAAAAAAAACATTTTGACCACCTTAAGACCAGTTAGAAAAAATAAACCACAAAACCCATCAATGCTCTTGAATCACAGGAGTAGCTACCTTGACATGAAAAGCTTTCTTGTCACTGTACCAAAAGTGAAAACTGTGCAGATGCATTAAAAATAAAAATAAAAAAGTTAAAAAAAAAAAAAAAACAGAGGCTTTTTTGAGCTGGAGTACAGTCACTTGTATTTAACGGCTTTAAAGTCTCTGGTATTCATGCAAACTCAGCCTTCTATGATGCATTTATACTCTCTCACTAGTACTTCTACCTCTGACTTCTGTTCAGCATCTGTGCTACTGTTGACTGAACAATATTAACGCAAAGTAGAACCAAACTATTGTTTGTCAAACTGTGAACAATTTTTTTGGCTGCTTGGCTTCGACTTGTTCACTCATTATGTTACACAAAAGCTTTCAGTACTGAAATGTTTGGCTTACACAGCACAAGCTCTAATGGAATGAACTCAGACTTAAAACTCTCACAAATCCAAGCAGGACATCTAGTCTTTTTTTAACCAGCACAGGAAAAATTGTTTGCATTAAGCACGTGCAGGTCTTTTTTTTTTTCCACACAAAGTGACCAATGTAACTCTTAAGCCCGGCGACAGGACCTGAATACAGTTGTGAATAAATGGTAAATGGACTGTGTTTGCATAGCACTTTCTCTGGTCATCTCTTGACCACTTAAAACCCTTTTACACCAGATTCACGCACTTACGACAGAGGATGCAGTCCTATTATTCACACATCATTAGGTGCAGCCAGCAGGGGCTGTCTGGTGTCACGTCTCTCGCCCAAGGACACTTCTTCATGTGGGTGACGGGACCTGGGATAAAACCCTGACTTTACTTCATGAAGGCAGTTTCTGTCATTAATTCTCACACATTTGCTTTTGTGTTGTCTTTTTAAAAGTTTGTCTTAGAAAAGAAAATTTTAAAAAAATCAGCTCTTTTGGTTCAAGGACCTGCAACATTTGAGGTGCAATAACTTATCTTTTGAGTTGGGACGGATTTTTAACATGATTATAGGGATGCAAGAGACAAATACAGACACTGATGATGACAAAAATTTAATCTGAACCAGACAGTAACAGTCTGTTTGACCCTTAAACGGTAAGACTACAGGGAGAGTGGTTAAGTAGAGTCAGAGCCGTATCAGTTCTCCTGAACCAGAACCTGCTCCTCCTTGTCTCAACCAGAATATTTCTGTGAGGTCCAGCTAAAGAGTCGTCTTCCTGCCACACACCAGAGACATCCAACTATATCATTACATGAGGCAAAATCAGAAATAGCTTCAACTGGGTTCATCCTCCACACCAAGAGGGATCACGATGTAAAAAAACTGAAAACATTTAGATCTGCGAGCCTCGAAGTTTCAGACCACTTTTCCTCAAACAGCCAAACTCCCTGTTATTCTAAAAGATAGAGTTACTTGACACGGCCAACCAAAATAACACGTTTTATATCTACTAACATTGACCTTGGGCAGGAAACAGACTCCGCTTCAGGGCTTTCTGACAGATGTGTGTATTAAAAGAACTTCATACGAGCTCTGAATGACAGAAGCTAGCATCTGTCTGGGGTCTTATATCTGCATAAATCGCTACACCTCACAATATTGACCATGATGTTGGGGAAAAGTTTCACTCCTCAAGTTTTAGCCACATCAGCTAATGTCTTTATTCAACAAAAAATTACTTAAACTCTCGCAGAATCACTCATAAGACTGCCAAAGATGTCCTTTTGTAGAGTGAGAAGACAAATCATGCTTGTTTTTGTGCTGGTTCACCACCAGAGCACACAGACTATACGGACTGCTCCTCCTCTTGTCTCGACATACAGGTGTTAGATGACTAATACAGTGTGATAAAATAAGAGGAAGACTTGATATGAAAGAAGAAAAGAGACTGCAGGGCACAGTATCTGTCTGGTATAAATTGCATATATTCCTGCATTTTTTATATTGTGATATATATTGCAGAAAGAAAAAACATGCTTTTTTTAGTATCCTGCAATCATACTGTCAGCATAAGTTTGTTAGCAGAAAAATGAAGAAATGTAAGCTTTAAGTGAGGTGATCATAACCCTACTCAATCAATCAATTATCCTTAATTATAAATCAGCAATTCACAACAAATGTTGTCTGAGGACATTCTACAAAAAAGAGAAATTACACTTCTTACTCTTTAATAATCTACAGAGTCAAAAATTAAAGATTTGCCCTACAGTTTCAAAATTTAAGAAAATGTTTAAATGCAAGTAATGGACAAGTATAAAACACTATAACAGTACAATATAGTACCTCTCAAGATTTTAATTTGTCGATGCACCTGTTATCAACTAGTAACAAGTGTATTAACAACCAAATATAGCAGATGTCTTACAGCACTTTGTTATTGTTTTTGACTGAGACTAGCAGAGAATTCATGCAAATATTAGTTTGTTAGTTAGTTTGTTTGTTGTTCTAGTTACACAACATGAAACCATGTGTCGTACTATCTGTTTGTTCTTTGGGTTTTTTTTTTGTTTGTTTGTTTGGTTTTTTTTGTGGGGTTTTTTTTGTCTTTCCTTTTGTCTCACATTTAAATGGGGTAGGCGCTATAAGCTCTTAGCTTCAGCCTATACCCTTTCGGCCAAACAGTATGATTACTGAAACAAATGTAAATGTAATTGAAATGTCATGGAATGGAATATACCTTGTTTCAAAGCCGAAATAAACTATAACTACTAACTAACTAACTAACTAAAATAAAGTAAGATTAAGACTCAATATGTAAGATTAGACCCACTCGTATTCAATCTTAATCCACTAAATTACAGTGGCAGGGACTAACTCCCTCTTAACAAGCAGAAACCTTGAGCAGAACCAGACTTATGTTAGACAGTCATCTGTAAACCTAAAAAAATATGTAATATGAGACATTTTCCCCGAAATCACAATTTTTATGTTATTTTTGGAACTACTTCTCAATTGCTTCCCTTAAATCTAAACAACTTTTTGTATCCTGGCATACTGAGATAAAGATTGTAATATGAGATAAAGGAAAACGCCCCACCTGCCATTTTCTAAAATACAACCTAATGATACTGTAGTCTTAGTTTTAAACTTTTAAGCCTTTACAGTGTTTATTTTTAATTCAGCTTAACCAGGATTTCTCATTAGCCATTTTTGGTTCCTACTAACAGACGCAGTTAAAAATTCAAAGGTCATCTAAAACTATTCAACCAAAGATCATCGATTTGCTGCATTTATGGGGTGAAGTAAGGAGACGTTGTGAGTGATAGATAAACATGCTGACATGTCAAACTTCTAAACATAGACACAGCGACTCCCTTATTCCAGATGCATACACATACACACACACAAAGCTCTATTTACACATACACACACACCTCGGCACACGGCACTGATAAAGGCCTGCCAAACACTCCTGCAAGACAGACAGCAGAGCTAATGTGTTTCCCACTGTGCTCACACCCTGCAACAGAAGCAGCACCGTCAGGCTTTTAATCACCTTGTTTTACAATGAGTCAGGAAACAAGGAATGACAACAAGCCTCCAAGTTGGCCCCCTATGCTCGCTCAGATTTATGAGGCTTTAAGTAACTTAAGTATTTACTCAGCGGTGTGGGGAGAGCAAAGCAGAGAAGTATCTTTGGCAGACTCTGTGTTTTGCTTTACCTCATTTTTTTTAGACGTTGCGTCTGGGTTCTGACACATTCTTGGTTTGTAGCACAATTTACAGACCCCTGTCTCCTGCCACGGTCATGAACTCTCCGCCAGTGAAAAAGTTAAACTGATCAGCTGTTTCAGCTAGCAACAGGAGCTGCAGCTACAGAGCTCTGCAGACAGCCGATCTGAAAGCCAACTGACTGTGCATGTTTTCTCTACGCGTAAATATAATGCAAGACAGCTTGTAATCCCTAAAAGTAACACGGGAGGTAGGACCCTAAATTACCAAGCCCCTATCCAGGAGGCAGAAACCCTCTCTACTTCCTAAACTATGCTTTAAACTTTCCTTTTATTAAAGGATAGCTCAGAGTTTGGGTTGTCTCAGGCTTAAACCACCTTTAAATTATGCTGCTACCAGCCTAGCCTACAAGGGAACCTGACCCACCTAGCACCTGTTTTTCCATTACTTACAGTGTGAGAACATCCTATTAGACATGATACATGCCACATTCGCTTAACAAGTCCAGATAAATCAGGGCTTGACACTAACTTTTTTCAAAAGGAGCACATGTGCTGCTAAGTTGAAAAAGTAAGGAGCACACAAAGAACTTTAGGGGCACAATAAAAATTGATCGAATAATTTGTGTCTTATTGGTCGACATAAGTACTATTATTTGAAATCAATTTAGGTCAATTGGTCACATGACATGGAAGCTATTGAAGAAAAACAGCCTTTTTTGAGAACATCGACAGGTAATTTATTGATGGTCCCTTATTTAAAATCTGACGTTGACAGCGAGGATGCCGAGTACATTTAACCGCACTGCTATTCCCGGTCATGGAGAGTGAGAAGACACCAGTAGCTTCTCAGTGAATGTCCGTCAGATATCCAACCAAAACCTGACTTCGGTCTCACTGTCAAGCCCCATAAATATCTTATTTGGAGATAGTTTTAGCCAAATATAAGACCCGAGTTGTTAATAGGGAGTTAAAAATCTGCCATTGAGGTAAGAAAAATTCAGTTGTTGAACCGTCCACTTTCTTGAAATAAGAAAAACGTTTCAATATCTAAAAATAAAAATTATGATCATTTTACTAAAAACAAGTTTAGGCAGTTTCTGTGTCAAATCATCATTATACAAAGTACACATGCCTTACATACAGTACCAGTGGATCTCTCTCTGTCATGAACCTGCTTGGCCCTAATGGCTATCAGTGTTAATATCAGTATTCTACTGTGAATATGTTACATATTACAGCACTAAATATTGGTATTGCAGCCATAGGTCTGTTTCCAAAGGGCGTCAAAGTTGAGGGGACGGCTACTTTAAAATACCTAGACTTATTTCATGTAACCAACTAACGCCCCTTGCATGTATTTATTACACGGGATAATCATAGGGTTAAACAAGCTAACAGGTTTCCTAACTCACCACAGGTATTATCAGAAGAAAAAACACTTTGCACAGACATAAATTTACAACAGCTGCACGTTTTTGCTATCCTCGCAAAGGTCTGCTGCGTCTCTCAACAACTCCCTGAGGAATACGGATGGTGCGTTCAGGACCATCGGAATTTTCTATACTGAAAATAACTGGGGTTACAATGGCTTATGATATAATAGATACGCCTATGTCTGTATCTATTGTTGTTGTTGCTGATCTGTTTTGTTGTCTCTATCCACCTTTCTTTTTCTGAATCACCCCCTAACTTTTGATAAGTCTGCTTTTATGACTCACTAACAAGACCAGAATGAAAAGCGCTTTAATTTGAAAATCTAACCTTGCATCACTTAATTATTACTACTAACTTGGCTGTTTTATTCGGAAAGTCTTACAAGATTCTACTTGCAAAACTAATGCCTACAGGCTCCGTCAATCATTGAAATTTATAGAGTAAGGTCACCGATCAGTTTGTAGTGCTGGGCCTCAGCAACCTCTAAATGATTAAAAAAGATATAAATAAGCCTGAGGGAGACCTCAACGCAACACTGAGGGTCTGTTTGTGAAGAGATGAATCACTCGCTCATTAGAAACTTCAAGCCTCTACCACGCAGCAGCATAATTGACCTTATGCTGCTTTAGCATCCAGATAACACAAGGGCAAACACTGTTGGCTTGAGCTGCTGAAAGAAAGACGGCATCTAAAAGTATCCTGCCCTCCGGGGCTTAGACCATTGACATTATGGAGTGTATTCATCGAAAAACTGACCTTTTCCTTCTTTAAAATCCTTTATATCACCAGAGATAAGGCAAAGAGAGGGAGTATGAGAGAGGGAGAGATTGGCAGCTGGGGATGTCAGATACAACATGATCTATTGGAGTCCTTTTGGTCACGTCTCTTTCTATAAACAGCCAGTTTATGTGTGACATGTCGTTTGAGACGTTTTACACTCAGAATGCTTCAATGCTGCGTGCACTCACAGGGTTTGTCAGTGAAGTAGTGCACAGGAGAATATGGACGCGGGATGTGTTCGCATCGATGAAATATTCATGCAGAAGTACTCAGAACTGTGAGGAGGGTAGCGCACAAACAGAACCTCAGCAGACGAGAAAAAAAGCCCCCCAGGAATAACAGCGAGGAAAAATAAAAGAGGAGGGGAGTAAAGAATACACAGAATTATATTTAGAGCCTTACAAAAAAAAATAGAGAAGAGGGAAAGCAGAGAAACATTTTAGGAAAAGAGACAAGAAAAAAGCTCTGACAAGTCAGATGCCCGAAGATCAATTCGAACCTCCTTTGATCGTTTGCTAGAAATATGACAAAGTGTCCACCTGCTGTGAAGCAGCGTGTTATGCAGTACCAGCTGCTATCTTACAGCATGATGACTGGCATATTTCTGGAGTAGTCTGGAGCCAGTCAGGGACCTTAATCCTCCTAGACACCACCAAAAGCCTCTCCTGTATCCCAGTGAAAGAATGATAATGATAATGGTGATGATTATGGGCCCACAGTGATGGATGCTTTATGCTAAACACCTACAGCTCTCAGTCATGCCTGGACCAAATGCCCTTGTTTCTCTCCTTCAGGGAGTTGGAGGATCTCAGCACGTTAAAACCACTGTCAGCAGCTCAGAGTACAGTAGGTCAAACATCACTATATATCTATTTAAACTGTTTCTCTGCTCCTCAGTTATTCAGACATCAAGCTGTGACTGCCATAACATGTGACAGTACACTCGGTGGTGTCTGCAAAGTTTAAGTACTTACAAAGTTTGATTTCATTTTACTCACTTTAGTCCCAAGCTGATGGTACAAAATGTTTTCTTAAGTCTTTTGCTTTAAACAAACGCCTGCTGTGGATGACAACTTCGCTATGGGAGACAGATAATAGAGAACCAAAGCCGAAAAGCTGCAGGCCATAAAACCAAAACGAAGAGCTACAGCTTTTAAGTTGGAGGAAACTTCAGTATTGATTGGCCCCTGGGAGTGACGGCTTTAACTTACTGAGACACGTCCCAAGTTTGCAGAATATGTCTGTCTGAACAAAGCGCCACAAAGAATTTAGCTTACTTCGTGTTTAACTCATTACTTAGTAAACACTTCAAATGAGTACTTGGTTTCAATCCTTTGTCTTTTTTTATTAGGGGTGGGAATCACTAGTGGCCCCACGATACGATATTATTGCGATTTTTAACATTTTGCAATACAGTAAGTATTACAATACCATATACTGCGATTTATTCAATTTTTTCAACTGTTTAGCTAATTTAGCATTTATCTTTCCTTTATGTTTGTCTTATTTACACTGTATTTTATTTTCATGTAGCACATCTTGCAAACCCTATATATATATATTTGTTGCACTAACTTTCTCCTCCTCTATGATGTCACCTCTGCCAACCTCACTGGACAAACAGTTGATTTTATTTTTCAATTATCATAGATTAGACTTCATATAAGCAATTCATTTGAAAAATCGATACTTGGTAAATGAGACGATACGATACATCAAAATATCACGATACTATGCTGCATCGATTTTTTCTCCCACCCCTAATTTTGATACAGCATGCTATTTAATTTTTGAATTATGGCTCTTAGAGTCAGATAGATAATAAGGGCCTGTGTTTACTAACTGCTCTAGAAAAAGAGATACAAGGCCAGTGATGTTCAGCATTTTCAGCACTCAGCACCCCAAGTGTGAAAAATGCCCTCAAGGTCTGAATACACAGAGGAGTTAAAAAAGAAGATGGACAAAATTCTAAACTTTGGGTTTTTAAAGGTCAGCCACAAACAAACCGAGACAGTTAAGCGGGCTAGACTTGTGCATGTTAAGTCGACTTTTCGGACTAGGAATCACTTGATCATTCTCTCGCCAGAAATAAACAGACCTACTTGACATTTTGCGAAACGGTTCAGCCTAATGACAGACATTAAATCTGGCCAATCTGCATAGGCATGTGAAACGACAAGGAGGACCAAAGGCTGGTGGTTCACTCTGCTGTTGTTCACCACACTTGGAAAAACAACATTGCAGTTTTTACCCATGGACTCTTGATTATGTGTTTGTGTCAGAAATTGTGATAAATTTGAGCTTGCCACACTCGCCAGTTAAAAACAAGAATATCAAACAAAGGACACTTGTCCAGTTGCAAACACAGAAGCTGGAAAACAGCAGCAGTTTTTTTGTATGATCTCTTTGCACAGTGTGTATGTAGTTATAGATTTTAGCAGCGGAGAGGCTCAGAGGTCCAGTAACTATCAGCTGTGTTTTGTTTGCATCAGTCACATTGGCTCAATCAAGTCATATCTGTCACACCCTCTACATTTCTCTCCTTTCAGCTCCTTCACTGCCTCTTTATGTCAGTGTCCCACACAATCTCTCCTCCTCCTCCCCCTTCTCCTTCTCCTCCTCCTCCTCACCAGGCAGACACTGAGTGGTCCTGTTACCGCTCTGCACAGACAGGTGTCGCAAACAATCTCAGCTGCTTCGGGCTGCAGAGCGACAACACTGAAACCATTTCTGCAGAGGTCAAGGTCAACCCCCTCCTCCCCTCCCCCTCCATGAATGATGAGGAAAAATCTGCAAAACGGGTGTTGAGCTGCAAAGAGAGTTACTGACACACATTATGAACAGTTCATTCCATCTCTCTTATTTATGCTAATGTTTTTCATTTGCTTGTTAAGTTGTTTTTCTTGGCATTTGGAGGGCGCTGCATTATTGCCGGGTTCATTCCACATAAACATTTTATAGATACAATAATAAAAGGCAGACAGAATTTTTTTTTAAAAAGACCAATCTGTGCGTATTATAAGAGCTGGCATTTGAATCTGGGTTTGCTCACTTGAACGTGACACAAATGTGCTTGAGTTGTCATTGAGGAAACGGCTCTGCCGGGAGCTCACAGTCCACGTGGAAGTGAGATCATGAGAGCTATTTGTGAGATTTGTTGGGCGGTCTACAAGAGGACGTCGGTATGTGCATACTTCCCCTGATATATATGTGTTTATTTGCACAGCACATCTAAACAAAAGAGCGAGTAGGGAGGCCACTTCAGCCTGACAAAGGTCACATTTCCTAAAGCAGGAAAACTGCTTCCTGACCGAGGCCAAGGCACGGCTGTAGCGAGGAACAGGACCACTGAAGGAATTGACTTTTTTTTTTTTTAGATAACAGAGCATTCACACTCATCTCTCACATGAACTGAGGTGAAGGTCTCCAGGGCGAGAGACATCCAGTTAGTTTGATTTTTACTGTATATTTTGAATCTCATCTCAGAGCGTTATTTATCTTCCACTTTAAAAATCAAACATTGTTAGCACCTTGGGGCTCTCACAGCAGCACTTTGATGAATGTACAAAAGAAAACAAAGCCTTTAACCATTCTCCACATCATGAACAAAAGCGCCCTGCCTGCCTACACGGAAGCAAACACCACTCCAAACAAATTGCAGTAAGCAAAGTGCTACCATTAATCAAGCGTGCTCTTAGTCCAGAATGAGTGGTCGGCTGTAGCGCGTCAAGGGCCTTTACTTTTAGCATTTGCTTTTACGCTTCAAAGGCAGGTCTCAAATTTCCAAGAATGAAACAGTCTGTTAATCTAGAAGTCAATCTGAGCACCTGCAGAGAGAGGGAGAGGGAGGGAAGTGATCAAGCCCCTAAGTGTCTGAAGTGCTATTTCATCTATGGGGGAGGCACACATGAATACTAAAGGAGGCTTCTCTTGAAAGTGTGAAATCGATGTTTGGATAACTTTGAATAGGATGCAAATACTAACCTTAAGAGCAACAGATTTATGTAGAGGTGTAGAAACACAGCACAGGTGAGGCTACAAGGTCTTCTACAGTAAGAGGTGCTAGATTTCACACTCAGGGACAAGAACCTCAGTGAACAGCTATTAAGGTTTCATTATTGACAGCAAAAGTGTAAACAGTGTGGCTGTATGATTAATATCTGTTTTTTTTTTTCAGGAGCTACTTATACACAGCTTTATCAGAACAGAAATGATGCTCCTGTCCAGCTGCAGGTTTGCACACTGCATGCTTTCTTATAGACACTCCAACCTCACTACAGGCTTGTGAAGGATGCATAGTATATATATTAAGTTGTTCGGTTACTGGCCTGATAAATCATTGGCCCGTTAATGTAATTTACCTAATCTGCTAATAATTGATGTCATTCACTTATTTACAAGCTGACACACTCCGACACAGTAGGTGACGGTATTCAATCCATCATTATCCGCAGTGCAACGACCACAGCCACAAAACAGGAAAGAGGAAATGAGCATTGGTCAAGACAATTGTAACCCTACAAAACATGACCCTCAAGTGCCCAAAGAGGATGAAAAAAAAAATCAAGAAGTTTCAACACAATGAAACCTTAAAGTCACCTGAAAGTCATCCTGAAGTTTTAACACAATGAAACCTTAAAGTCACCTTAAAGTCATCCTGAAGTTTCAACACAATGAAACCTGAAAGTCATCTTAAAGCCATCCTGAAGTTTCAACACAATGAAACCTGCAGGCATGAAAATGGGTCAGGGGTTGAAAAGGTGAGAAGCGGGGGGGGGGGGGGGGGGGGGGGGGGGGGGGGGGAGTGATTGAAGATAATTGTTAGTATAATAGTATAATAAACTCTTAAATACAACAGAGTATGAGGGCCACATTAAGACAAAAAACATTTTTAAATCTTAGACCAAAAAGTTATTATTTAGGAGAATAAAGTCGTAAAGTTACCTGTTGTGGAGGAGAGTTGTTAAAATCAGCACTGAGGAGCATTTAGATGAATTGTACTTTAGTATAGTTTTCACAAACATGGAGATACTTAATCCTTTGGTACATGAGTGTTACACTGTCAGAACTTTAAAAAGAATATATAAGAAATGCTGCTTTTGTGGAGGGGAAAATGGCTGGAAATGGCTGCACAGAGGCTAAATTCATCAATGCAGCTGTTAATAGCAATAGCATAGGGCTTTAGTTTATCATATGAGTTTATCTGCCATGAGGTGTTGAGGTCTCTGCATGTGTAGGTTACCGACTTACTGTAATCATCGGGTCTATCTCGTCCTTATAAAACCTGCTCTATTTCGGTGAGTGTCTGTCTTCTTCTGTAGTCAAACCGCAAGATATCAAAATACCCGGATACAGCAATGCTGCTTTTTGATTGGCTGTTCAGTAGATATACTTTATTTGATTGGCTTGCGCGTGGCACGCAGCTTCTGAACTCTCGGAGGAACTCAGTTGATTTCCTCCTGTTACATTGTTACAGAGGTGCAACTTTGTGGACATCACCATGTTCATATAAATGCGTGAGAAATACAATGTGTGGCGTGTGAACGGGTGGGAATGCGTGTGTCACACGCTGAATGCGTGAGACTTGAGAGCCCTGCAGAGCAGTAAACGCGAGACGCCCACTTTCGCTATTTTAGATGGCTCAAAACTTGGATTATTTCGCCTTGTTGTGTACTTTCAACCGCGCTCCCGTCAGGGGGGCTTTCTACGTCAGGGGTGCATTCTACGGCACAACACCGGCGTGGATAAGTCCTGCTTCTCGTTCTCGCAGCTTTGCAATGCTACCACAGGCTCTCCAAGCACTCCAAGTACACGTGAAGAGTGTGCGCATGATTGGAATAATGGAACGCAGTTTGGCCTATGATTGGTTCTCGTCAGCGAAGGAGCCAGGAGGATTTGCTGACCGTCCAAGTGTCATTTAAAGGGCCGATTTCTGAAGTGCTCAGTTTACGTATTGAGTCAATCACATGATAATAAAAGAACAAAAAAAAATCTCCCGACCCCGACCCCCCCCCCTAAAAAACTTCTCCTCTGATCTACACGATTCACGTAGGTCACCCTTTTTGATTTCAAAACGGCGAATTTCGCCGAAAGGTGAGAGATTTTCATGCCTGAACCTGAAAGTCATCTTAAAGTCATCCTGAAGTATCAACACAATGAAACCTGAAAGTCACCTGAAAGTCATCCTGAAGTTTTAACACAATGAAACCTTAAAGTCACCTGAATATGTCCAAAGAGTGCATTAAAGACGTATTGAAATATCGATTAGCAAGAGCTGCAGTTTTCATTTGCAACAGTGAAATAGCAGAATTATGTCATACTGATTGGAGAACAGCAGAAAGTTCACCTAAGACATCCCCAAAGCTCAGGCAAGCAAGGATTATGTTCCTGGATATACAACAATTGAGGGCCAAACCTTTTTCCAAGGTAGAAGGCCAAGAGTTGTTGCTCACTAATGGAGTATTTGAACCTGGTTCAGCATCACAAGGACATTTCCTTCCCTGT
This sequence comes from Xyrichtys novacula, assembly GCA_962446985.1. Lineage (NCBI taxonomy): Eukaryota > Metazoa > Chordata > Actinopteri > Labriformes > Labridae > Xyrichtys > Xyrichtys novacula. The sequence goes on along the minus strand of OY660874.1, from coordinate 13,819,783 downwards.
ATGATGTGATCTCTACACACCATTACAGTCTGATCCAAAACAACATCAGTGACGTGAGTTTTACCACGGACTTAGAGACGTATGACATTATTCCACTGAGTATGCCAAGTCTGACCAGTGTTGCCAAGTCTGCATATCTCTCTATCTATCTCTCTCTCTATCTATCTGTCTTATTTTTTTCTTTTACAAATTTGCAATGTATTCAAAGATTTAAGGATTGGTTAATTATTAATTATTATCTAAGATACAAAATTGTTTTCTGTTTTCATTCATAAACAATAATGAAGTATTAAATAATTTACTCACAAAATTTCAGCTTTCTTTACTCGCAGTTGTTTATCAACTGCACATTTAAATATAGATACAAAAATGTAATAATAATAATAGTAATAATAATAGTGAAAAATTATTGGCATTTTCATTGGTATCCACCTTCGAGAAACAGATCATAATTCGTCATCAGCACCAGCTTAATAAATCCAAACTGTATTTTAGTTACTACTTTATCTTATTCGGTTCAACTTTATTCTCACATAACACCTTTCTTTTCATACTCAACCCAATCAGCTTCACATAAGAACAAACAGATAAATGAAAATACGAGAAGAAAATGAAAACTTAAAGTATTCACACAAAAATGAAAAATTCCCAACAATACCGACAGACAGTCTTTATGGGGCTTTTGCGGGATCTTGGTTATTGGACTGTTTGTAAAAGTCAGTAAAAATGAGCTATCTTTGACATTTCTAGACGTCTCCCGCTAAAACTGCCTCTGACAGATACATCTCCTTTTACTTATGACTATGTTGTTTTAAGATCAAATCCCAGGACTGGTTGACTCCTGATACCCCATCAGTAAACACTGACTGTGGGAAAAAACTCCCATAACTCTCTGCGTATGATGGGAATGTAAAACTGGATTGGATGACTTTAAACTTTTAATTTTAGAGCTTTTTTGGGTTGTATGTTATTGCTCCTGATGTTGTTTGTATTTGCTGTGCGTCTTATCTCTGCCCTGATGTCTCTTTTGCTGTTATCAGGTTTTCTTGAACAAACAGATCTCACTGAGATGGCCTGATAACATAGAGGTTGTGATAATAATCATTTTAATCTAATGCGCATCTTGACTTTTTTTTTCCTGTTTTTTTTTTTTCTTTTTTGTCAGTGCAAAGAGACTGTAGTCATCTCCAAGCCTCTTGTTTTGTCTGAACAAAATCTGAATCACTCAAAAATAAAGACAAGAGAAAAGCAGAAGAGAGATGCATGCATTCAGGTGTAGGAGGATTTGGCCTTCACTACTGCTCATCATACTTTAAACTCCATTTGACGTTGTGGAAAATTGCTTTTTACTTTTATTTGTGACTTTATTTTTTCATCCTGTCAGGTTTTTTTTTGTCTTTCGTCGGCTGCTCTGTAATAGTTTTTTGGTTTCTTTTTACATTTCCTATCTACCACGTTAAAGAACAGTTTGTTTTTCTACCACAAATGATTTGCAACGTCTTTGTTTTATTCTTCATTATATGATTTCAAAAAAGTTACAGAAATAAGTCATTAAAAGGCACACTAAAATTTCTGGAATATAAAAAGAAAGTGCCTATATCTCTTATTTAGATGCCTGAGCACCAACAGCAATTATCAATTAATATTTATGAACTCAGTCAGTATCCATAATTTAGAGAGTTTGGGTTCATTTAGAAGGTGAGTAAAGAGGAATAATAAATATCATTTTCACAAGGCTGTGTTATATACTCAAAAATTAAGGTGTATAAGAGATTTGGGTTATTTGTTGCTTTACTAAAGACATATTGTGTAATTTTGAGAAACAAGTTTTACAACCTCAATTTCAAAATCTTTGAGGTGTTGTTTAATATGTTGATAAAAACAAATGCTGCTGGTTTGTACATCATCTTTTCTAAACGTTTAATTAGGAATTGGTGCACAGAAGAATTATTAAATGTTAAAACAGAAAGCTTGTTCTCAATTGGATGCCAGAACCTTTCAAATAGTTGAGACAGAGTCAACAAAACACTTTAAAAAAGTTGGTTAAAATTAAACACCTGGATGAACATCTCCAATCTAAATATGTTAATCTGTTACAGTTCAGTAGCAGTTAAAAGCAAAAGAGATTCACCACTCTGTGAAAAACTGCATTAGTAACTAGACCAGTTTCAAAGTAATGTTCCTGACCATTAAACTGTAAAAGTATTTGGGGATTTTATCAACTTAAGCACCCAATATCATCAGAAGACTCAGAAAATCCGAAACATTTCTGTAGAAAAGATAAAAAACAATACAGATAGCCATTGTCTGCAGGCTTGGCATTACCTCCTTGAAATCAGACATGACTCTATAGTGGCAATCACTGCACTGACTCAAAATACCTCCCCGCACTATTGTTTGTGAATAAAAACAGTTACTTTAAACATAAATGCAGGGGGGGTCCCACTTAAAAGGGAAACTATATACATGATACAGAAATCAAAAATGGAGTGACAGAAAACTAAAACATGTTGTCTGACTAGTCCACAAATGTCCTTCTTTCTGGAAATTCTGCACACCTTGTCCTCCTCTCTTTCGAAGAGTAGGTCCACCTGGCTTGTTAACAGGCCACACATCTGCCATGGTATAGTAGTAGCTACATATTTTAGAAGGTGACATTACTTCTGGACATTATGAACAGAATTTAGAGCAAATTTTTCTCCCAATCGATACCTTTTTCAGAGACGACTTTGCATATTTCAGCAACAGCATGACTCAGTAGAATAAAAACTCAGGTGTTAAACTAGCCTGTCAGCTACTCACCTATTTAAAACGTTGTAAAACAATAAAAAAATGACAAAGGGGACCCTGAAATGTTGGACAGTTAATATCCAATGGTCATAATTTCTGTTTTAAAATTCAAACTGTTCTCCGCTCTCCCTTAACATTTAAAAAGAATGTCATGTGACAAAATGATAAATGAATCCCAGCTTTTTAGAAACACAAAGCTGGGTTAAAATTTATGATGACAACTTTTGTTTCAATACCTGAGCTTTTTTTTTACCAATTCAGATAAATGAAGGGTTTTGATTTTTTTTTTTTTTCCTAGCCACCAATTTCTGATTATACTATCTTTTTAAATCGTATCCCCACTTTTTTGTAGCAGGGGATATATTGATCTTGATAATTCATAGCCACAGGTTGTTGATTTATTTCATTTGGATTTGGCTCATGTCTCTTATAAGGGACACTCTGACACCATGTGTCAAAGCACTTTAACTTCACAGATTTAAGGGGTTTAAAATGGGTTTAAAACGGGTTTAGGTACCTCAAAGGGCCCTTAGGAGGAGGTCTAGGCCCCCATTAGAAGACCATCAAAGAATCATTATGCTGGGTTTTTTGGGAAGACAAATGCCCCCTTTAATCAGAGGATGTCAGCAGTGTGTCGTAGAACTACTCACAGAGAGACGGTTCTGTTGGGAAGGAAGCTGGGCTGCAGCGTGTCCATCAGATCCACATCATCACACACCACCTTCACCCGGACATGCTGCCGGCTCAGCTCCTTGGACCTCTCCGCTGAGCAGTGACAGCTGTCAACAATCAGATCCGGACAGTTTCTGTTGCTCAGGCTAGACTCCCACAACGCGAGCATTACGCACATAACACGCAAAGCTCTCATGATGGACACAGATTCCTTTTTAGATATATTTTTAAGTTATATCCTTCCAGCTCCTGAAACCAGTCGGGACCATTTCACGCTGTCCTCCGTGACATTTAGGTCCAGATCTCGTGCCTTTGTTGGTCACCTGCCGCTTCACTTATAGTTGTGAACTTTCAACGAACTAAAGCAGAGAAATAAATGCAGCATCAAAGGTGAAAAACACTCCGTCTTTGCCATTCTGAGTCATAAAAAGTCCTCCAAGCTGTTTTCAGAGCCGCGGCACGAGCAGAGAAAACTTCCCACTGCGCGCTTACAAAGTCCGGGTAAAGTTTAGTGCGACACATCCTCCTCTCCCACTGACAGCATGAATGAAATATGTGTTTGTAGATAACAAAACAGTATTCCAAAGTATCCACAAACACTCGTCTCCTGCCTGAGCTCCTGAACACAGTGTTGTCACTCCGTCTTTCATCTCCCACTCCTTCCAGCGCCCTTGGACTTGTTGCGCATTTGTGTCCAGAAAGTCCCTCCCCGCTGCGTCCTGACAGGCACCAGCGTGGGCTCCTAACTTTTCATCGTTACATGAGGCCATAAACCCTATCTCATGACACCTTAAATCAATAAATCATGTAGGAGTCATTACATTTAACTGTTTATTCACGTGGAAGCACCACTGAGAGCGGAGTAAACTGATCCAGGCAGGAACCACAGGAGAGAATAACAGCGAATTAAACTCCTCTGTGCCACCTCCGAGGGTCCCTGAAGGGCCCCGCCGTGGGATGTGTGCAGTGAATGATTTCTCAAACACAAACATTTAGACTGTGTGATGAAAACTGTTTGTTTCACGCTCTTTATTGACTGAAGAACAGCTGCAGAAGAACATTATGTTTGCTGCTATGTCTCCTGTGAAAATCATCTAAACCTCTAAACACCTCTGTAACACAGCATCACTCCCATCACTGTTTAGTCACGAGTTTCAGCAATATACACTCTCTATATGTCCCAAAAGACCTGTATTGAATAAGCACCATTATTCTATTAAACAAGACATTTAAAAAAAAAGAAGAAAAAAAAAAAAATCAAAAAATAGGGGAGACTGGGGACGGCTGCCACAATTTACTCTACCACCTTCCTCCTCCGTGCTGCTTCTTGTGTTTCTTATGCTTTTTAGTCTCTGTGGGGTATCAGACTTTCAGCCATGCAGCCTTTTGCTTCTTGAACACTTTACTACAGGCAATCCATGACCCAGACTCTCATCCCACTTTTTGGATCCTGCCTTTTAACTCTCTCCTTACCAGCATCAACAGAGTTGCCATCCACAGCCAGAATTTTTGAACAAATTCAGTAAACTTTCACCCACTTTGGTGAATATGTTTGTTTTTTAAAGAAGTGTATTTTTGTAATTTAAAAGCAAAAAAATCGATCTGCATCTTACAATCTATGTAATAACACTGACTGCATGGTTTTTGCATCAGTCTATTGAAGCATCTTCGTGGCATAGATTCAACAAGGTGCTGGAAGCATTCCTCAGAGAGCTTGGTCCATATTGACATGATGGCATCACACAGTTGCCGCAGATTTGTCGGCTGCACATCCATGATGCGAATCTCCTGTTCCACCACATCCCAAAGATGCTCTATTGGATTGAGATCTGGTGACTGTGGAGGCCATTTGAGTACAGTGAACTCATTGTCATGTTAGAGAAACCAGTCTGAGATGATTCCAGCTTTATGACATGGCGCATTATCCTGCTGAAAGTAGCCATCAGAAGTTGGGTACATTGTGGTCATAAAGGGATGGACATGGTCAGCAACAATACTCAGGTAGGCTGTGGCGTTGCAACGATGCTCAATTGGTACCAAGGGGCCCAAAGAGTGCCAAGAAAATATTCCCCACACCATGACACCACCACCACCAGCCTGAACCGTTGATACAAGGCAGGATGGATCCATGCTTTCATGTTGTTGACGCCAAATTCTGACCCTACCATCCGAATGTCGCAGCAGAAATCGAGACTCATCAGACCAGGCAACGTTTTTCCAATCTTCTATTGTCCAATTTTGATGAGCTTGTGCAAATTGTAGCCTCAGTTTCCTGTTCTTAGCTGAAAGGAGTGGCACCCGGTGTGGTCTTCTGCTGCTGTAGCCCATCTGCCTCAAAGTTCGACGTACTGTGCGTTCAGAGATGCTCTTCTGCCTACCTTGGTTGTAACGGGTGGTTATTTGAGTCACTGTTGCCTTTCTATCAGCTCGAACCAGTCTGGCCATTCTCCTCTGACCTCTGGCATCAACAAGGCATTTCCGCCCACAGAACTGCCGCTCACTGGATATTTTTTCTTTTTCGGACCATTCTCTGTAAACCCTAGAGATGGTTGTGCGTGAAAATCCCAGTAGATCAGCAGTTTCTGAAATACTCAGACCAGCCCTTCTGGCACCAACAACCATGCCACGTTCAAAGTCACTCAAATCACCTTTCTTCCCCATACTGATGCTCGGTTTGAACTGCAGGAGATTGTCTTGACCATGTCTACATGCCTAAATGCACTAAGTTGCCGCCATGTGATTGGCTGATTAGAAATTAAGTGTTAACGAGCAGTTGGACAGGTGTACCTAATAAAGTGGCCGGTGAGTGTATGTAATAACACTGACTGCATGGTTTTTGCATCAGTCTATTGAAGCATCTCTGCCTGCAGACACAGCTTCACTGCAGGGGGTGCGCCTCAGATGCACATGCAGCTGTCTTGTCATGATAATAAACAGCCTAAAAGCCTCTGTTCTTAGATGCTGTAAGTTATATGACCTGAGTTAACTTTTACTCTAGTTTCCATCTATAAATGGGTCTCCTTGTTTCTCCTCTGTTTAATATATAGGGAATTTAAAGCACTCTGCTTAGTGTCATGTAAATAAATACTGACAAATCAATAGGCTATGGTGCAATCTCCAAGAAAACACACAGTCTGCATCTGATTTTTTTCTTCCCCATATCTCGTCATAACTCCATCTCACTTGTTGGATAACTTCTCCTATTTCTGTGCAACTTTGTTCACTGTGTCTCTCTGACTTTGACCCGTCTGGCACAGTAGCCACAATGACAGCAGGCCTCAGTCATAAAGGGTTCACCAGCTGGACTGATAAGGGGCCGTCTGTTGTCACATATACCAATCACTTACTTTCAATTATAAAAATATCCTGTTTCTGGTGTGTCATTAGTGGAACAAAAATGACACTGTATGTTCAGATCAATACAGTTTGTCCAGCATTTTAACAAACACAACATTGCATGTATGAATTTGGGATACTGCATACTTAATGTGATGCCATATCTAGTAAATATAGTATGGTGGTATGCAGTTTGGACACAGCCTGGCAGCTGGATCCATGTAAAAAAAAATTAACAAGTATGTTAGTATATTTCTCCAGGAGTGGTGTTTTTGAAATACTGTCCCTTCATCTCCTGTGAGGACCTTTTGGTTTGCATGAACTTTGGCAACCCCTGTGGTCAAAGCAGTCGTTGCTTATGTTGTCCTTTATATGCTTAAGCAGTGTCTCAATCAATAAATAATATATCAACATTTTATTGACTTTTAAAAATCTAATGTATTTATTCACTTATTCTAAATATTTTACATGATAATTGTAAAAACTAAACTTTATCCTCAGCTGCTTGACTGACACCTACCCTCTCACAGCACTGTTGAGTATTAAAATTTCCATTAAGAAGTCTTCAGTCTGGTCACTGATGGTCTTGCTTGCTTTTTTATATCATAATAAAGCATCAGTATGAATTTTGGTGTATTTCATTAAGGTTAAAAAAAACTTACAGGAGCTGTAAACTTGTATTTTTGAACAGATTTTATTCTTTCGTATGTAACTGGTCGAGGGTCCTTTGCAGGCTTTTACATCACAGATGCACATGAAGGTTAGCTTATATTTTCAACATGAACAAAGAAAAGTTGAAAGCTGTTAAAACAATTAGATTAGATTTAACCCAGAATGATTGCAACATAATCCCTGCTTTCATATGCCAACAAAGAGGAAAAAGGAAATTTGATGTATATTGATGTTTCTCATTTTCTTGATTACTGTTGCAAATGTCCCTCATCTCTTTTTGTCCAGTCAGTTCATAATGTGAGCTGTCTGTTTGGTGCAGTGATTATTACATCAGCAGAGACATGTCAGTTTTAAATGTAAGAGAGAGATGATCTAGTCCGGATTGTCTCTTAGTTACTTAGAGAAATGTAAACAGTGTTACGAAAGTCCCCAATCTGCCCCCCAGTTTTCCATGGCACACTGCAGTGTCATGTTAATACATCAGATTCATAAAGCTCTGCTGTGATTAGCTTCTCTGAGAAGCCGCTGCAGGCCGGGGGCACTTTACGAGTAAAGGACACACTTGTAAAGCTGACATTTACTGAAACGACAGCAATAAATAAAGAATATGAGCTGGAAAGTGACCAGGCTGACACAGTTACACAACATTGGACTCTTGGAGATAATTAATGGCTTGCTTCTTAGAAGCTGCACTTGAACTACATGAGAAACAGTCTTAAGAAAGAGCAGGAGTGTTTTTCTTTAGGTTCTTGTTGAGTCTGAGAAAGCAAGTCTGACTTTCAGCTGAATACGCTCTGATTAAGAGGCATATATACAGGAAAATACAGTTCCAGCTTTCATTAGGACTATTCTATACTGACAAGAGCTCTTCAGGTCTCAGACTCTTGATGACTCTTGACACAAGAGAACAGATAATGAAGCCTGATGTCTCACAGCCACAGAAGTTCAAGTTATTTACATCCTATTGAACTGATGTTTAGAAGGGAAAAAAACTGTAGTCCTGTGTTCAAATAAAAAAATGATCAAAGAAAGTTGAAAGTGACAGCTTTTTGAAGAACTTCTAGAAAATATCACAACATTCACATCAATGTACAATACATGTTTATCTAAAATAATGCTTCTGTGGACCTCATGTCAGCTAGAATACAATATGATTCAAAAGATATTCTCTGTGGACCAGTGCTGCCCCCAAACTTGTAAATGAATCGTAGAAAATAACAATAAAAACAACACTGAGAAGCGCTGCTGTAAAGATCCAAGAGCCAGCAGAAGTCTCTGTTTTATAAGGTCAGCATGACAATTAGCAACCATTCTGTGGCTGCAAACCAGACCAAAACTAACTGGATTAGACTAAGAAAAAACAAGTGGTTTCTCAAATCAAGCTCAGGAAACCAGATCTGAGATTCTAACGGAGGTCAAAGCATCTTTTTGATATTTTACATGGGACTGTCCTTAGATAATCAGGGTGATACTGTCATTAACATTAGACGGCTTTTGTTATAAAGTGAGAAAATGGGTGAGCAGATTGTTGTCTGTAAATCAGGAGATTTTTACTGTCAAATACGCTCACAGTACTCTAGATACTTTAAATACTGTATTAGGTTTGGTGGTAGTGTTGTTGGGTGTCATTTCCAAAGGATGGATGAGTCATCTGTAATGATGACTGATACTGCAACATCTACAAAGATGGTCTCAGCAAGGTGAGCAGCCATGGAAGAAGTTACAGAGTATATGACTTTGTACAGGTGCTGCTGTTATCTTCTAGATCTCTTAAGGTTGCCAACCAAATATGAATAATATTTAGACTTTGACGAAGTTAAGATTAACTGTCAGAATCCTTTTTTCATCTATAATGTAGGATGGATCCTACACACTGGTGCAACCGACACTGCAAAGCCCTTGTACTAAATGCTGACAAAGGTGTTTCACTGCAGTACTGTAATCTACAAGATGATGCTCAAAGATGGAAGTGATCACTTTGCTGCCAAAGCATACTGGATACAAAAGCCGAGTCGAGCTGTACCACTTTATAATATCTGTTTTCCCTTATAAGCTCATAATCACGCATCTAAAGAAAATAGTGGTCTACTGTATAAATCTTAAGGCATGCTGAAAAGACCCCTTTGTTTAGGAGGACAAATGACCAACGGGGGCTGAGAGGGGGCGATGTGAGTCTTGGCAAACTGGTCACATGGATTCTGTCCATAACTCACAACTACAAACGAGACCTCTACTGAGCTCAATACTGTACCAGTGCCTAACAGGATAGCAGAATCAGACTGTAAAAGAGAGAGCCACACAGTCGCACAGAAACTGCACATCGTGGACTTTTCGTGCAGGAAACTGCTTAAAGGGATATTCCAGTGTAAAACAAAGTTGGGGTCAAACACACTGTAAATCCGATTAAGACACCCTGTCAAGAGATGAATGTTGCCAACTGCTTGCTTCTCTAGTTATACCATCTTTAGTAATGACCACACAATAGCAATACAGAGAGCCCCACGCTCAATCAAATCGCCAGTTTTGTGAACCACACACAAACCTCAACCAAAAAGCCACTCTATAACCACAAATGATGCTCATAACAGCACCTAACTTCATCAACAGTTCATTTAGAGTCCCAGCCACAGCACTAGCCACCAAACATTTTTTTAGCTTTGCCTGATTTCTTTAGCAAAGAGACTAAACACAACTCACCAACTCTCTTCCAGCAGCCACTTGTTTGTACGGAGACCTTGAACGAGTCCATCGACTGCAGCAGGGTGATGCAGCTCAAGGAAAAACATTTATGATAATTTCCTCATGGAAATTTAATCAGACCGAGACACTAAGGCAGAGAAACTACCGTGTCTGCAGTGCAAAATGATTAATATGATGATTATTACTTCAAGATTTCAAGGAACTGATAAAGTAATGATAAAGTTGCTATCGTGCGGTCATTACTAAAGTTGGTGTCTAACTCGGTGTTACGGTGTGTTTGACCTTAACTTAATTTTATGCCGGAATATCCCTTTAAACCCTTTTCCTTCTGAGACTGCCCCAAAAACTGATTCTGTCTCACACACATTCTGGATTTTGTAATATACAGTATTTTGTTTATGTACAGTAGGTACTCATAAACTTTTTGTGTGAAGTGCATTTGAATTAGCATGTGCAAAATGGAAAACATCTCCTGACATGTTATATACCATTTCTATGATGGTTGTATCAGTGCATGCACTACTGTTGCAATTTAGCATAATAATCCCACTGTGTGCACTATTCCTTGCTATTAAACAGTGCATTTTTTTACAGTGCTATTTTCATGACCAAGCATTTTTTAAGAATCACACAGAACTGTCCATCAACATTTTATGTGGATTGTATTCTGTGCACTATTTTTCTATGCAAATGTTTGTAAGAAAAAAAAAAACACATCTTTGTGTGTGAGTGAAAAGCTGCCTTAATGGTGAAGCTGTAAGTGCTTGTAAACTAGTAAAAGAGGTTTCATGACAGTGACAGCAGATATCAGCCAATTTTCAGCAGTAAATCAAGGATTAAATCCAGTTAGAGGTACCTAGGATCACTGGATGGACATTTTCGAAAAGCTTACACACTCAGTATCCAGTAACATCAATCATGGAGGATCCATGTATAAAGTGTCTAGCCCCGGGGAGACAGAAGCTGAGACAGCTGGCTGGACGGACTCCCCAGGGCCGGGGCGAGGTGCTTCCCCTGTGTGTGTGTGTGTCTGTGTGCCAAATTCCTCCCTCATTATCCACATTGTCTCTGACACAGCCCCACAGCACAAAGGAGGGTTTGAAGCCGCTCCCACTGACCCCGCAAGCCTCCCGTGTTCCCTTTTCTTCAGCCTGACAGGCAAACATGGACTCCAGCCTCCCTACAGGGGCAAGCTGTGCAGGGCAGGACACGCACCTCCCCTTCTGTGTTTATCCACATATGGAGGCCTCACTCCCTCCTTATTGTGCTCCCATGATGCCTCCTTGCACTGTCACTCAGCCGTGTTTACACAGATGTATATTTACCTTGTGCCTGTATGTGCAGAAGGGGATCCCCCCGTCCTGCTGCTGACCCCCAGGAGGCCAATAGGAACGTCACCTGGTGTTGCTGACATTACTATTTGAGGTGATCTGTCTTTAATGGAGCCTACAGAAACAATTCCCTGGACAGGAGCCGAGGCTGTTCACAGAGCTTCTTGTGCGTGCTTAATGTGAAACAGAACTGTGCACCGGGGCCAGATCTGTAAAGGTTTTCTAACTGGCAGGGGTCGTATTTTTACACCGCCAACCTCTTTTTAATGGGATCCCTAATCAGCACAAACAGCATTATTTGAGCATTAAAATACTTTACTGCAAAACATTAGGACACCTGATTGCGGTGCTAACTCAACATAAAGACTCATTAGAGCACAATGCGGTGATAGAGTCTGGTGCGCAGGAGCAGTGTTGGCGGTCTTTCTTTGCAGAGCATGTTCTCATGTTTTCACTCTCTCACATTAGCTTTCACTGCTCTCCATTATTACCTGCTGACAGAGATGAATAGTTCATGGCCGCCAGCAATCGCAGTCCTCACTAAATATTTACCTGCTGCACTTGAGGAGGCCAGGCTTTAGCAGGATGACAGACTCTCATTATTACTCAGTGACTTTTCAGGATTAAAGCTCGCGGCACCTTAACTTATTCAGGTTTTATGGAGTTCCTGGAATCCTGCTGATAAAAAGTGGGTGCGAGCTGTTGTTTTGGCTCTCAGCGAATGTGACAGGTGGTTTCTGGTTTCATAGCGGAGGCATTTGTAATTGTGTTGTCTGTGGGGTATGAAACAGTAAAAAAGATACTGTAATGGTCCCTCGGTGTTTAGGCATAAAAAGAAAACAGCTGAGATTAAAATGTACCTAACAAAAAAAGTACAGCACACCAACCATATGGACTTTTCTTTCTTTTTTTTTATACTTTGGTGACTGCAATTATCAAACTGTCTGTTTCCTCATTGATAAATGTTTCTCTGGTTAATCAGTTCGTGTCTTTAAAAATAACGATATAGTATTAGTATTTTTAACAGCTCCCAAATGTTTTTTTTTTCTCCTGGTACAAATAGGCCAAAGTCAGCAGACATTAACTGGTGTCTCGTTACTTCTTTCCAGTAGCAAGCACCATGAAAAACTTTATGAAGCATACATAAACAGTGTTTGTTGAGCTCAGAACCCAAACAAAGCTGAATCACTCTGTCCATTTACATGCACAGCTTAATCAGACTAAGCTCATGATTCATTTTTTTTCACCAAATCAGATTTCTCTCCTTGTCCACGTATACATGCAACTGAGAAACCTAATTATTGACGTGAACGAGTCCTCCTCCCCAAAACTAGGGGGCGATATTGGTCTTTTCAGCGGCGCCGTTTGTGGTTGACCCAACAACAACAGCAGGTCCATGCCAGATGCCAGATGTGGCTACAAATGCTGCTGTTACAGTACAGTACAATACAGTACAAAAAAATCGAATTCCAATCGCATTATCTGGGTGTCTTAATCAGAGTTCTCAAACTCCGATTATAGACAGACTAAGGTGTTTGCATGCACTTCAATTGTCCACTCTTATTCGGAATAAGGCAATAATTCGGTTTCCTCAAGTGTCATGTAAACCAGTGCTTCTCCAGTCCAGTCCTCGAGGCCCACTGTCCTGCATGTTTTGTATGTTTCCCTGCTCCAACACACCTGATTCAAATGATCAGCTCGTTATTAAGCCATTACAGACTTTGATAACGAGCTGATCATTTGAATCAGGTGTGTTGGAGCAGGGAAACATCCACTGGACTGGACTTGAGAACCACTGATGTAAATGTTCTGACAGTTTTCCTGATGGCTACTTGCAAGGATGTGATTGGTAGAGGATAGCTGTCAATCATCGGTCCTTCAACGTGCCAAGACCACTGACGCTAAAGCATATCATGCTCACCTGGAGTGGGAGGAGCTCCTATAACAGCTTTTTTAACCACAGCAAGTGCAAAATTTAGAAAGCAAGCCATAAGTTTTAACCATGTCTAACACAGAGGATGACTCAACAACATTTCAGCTCCTCAACTACGTCACAAACACAAGATGTTTTTTTCAAGGACAAAGAAGTGCTTTCAATCAGAAAGAAAAAAAACTGTCCTTGTAAATTTACAGCCATGTAGTCTGAAGACATCTGCCTGCAACAGCTGCAGTATTTATCATAATACAGTAAAGCACTGAGCTGATATAAACACTCTTTATACTACCAGTGGATTGAAAGATAATATGATATGCTGCATGAGATTAGTGGTTATAAAAAACATGAAAAAACATTTTTAGCTCATCGTTTGTTCATTTGGAGCCCTTAAGAGCAAAAGTTGTTTTCAAAGCAATGGGCAGGTCTTTCAAATGATTAATACAGCAAAATAAACCTGCATCTAAATTATTCAGACATCATACGTTAGGAAAAGGTCAATCCTTCTCAAAATATTATCACCTTAATTTCATCACAGGGGATAAAACTAGATGCTGACTCTGCACCTCCAATCCAGGGCACATTTTGACCCCTTTATCAATATCTGGAACGCTACATGAGTTTTTACAAAAGTTATTTATTGCTGAATTTAGTCCCATCTGGCATGTTTAAAATCTCATTTTGCATATTTGTAGTTTGTTAGTCCCTGTAAACAATGTAAAAAAAAAAAAAAACATGCATGGTGTGGTGTAGTCCACAGCTGCTATTTTATTTAGACCGTCTCAGAGGTAAGGGATCAATAGTTGATCAATACATTTGAGAAAAACAACATCTAGGGGTATGACTGCCCTGTCCTTTTTAGTGGCTGTGGTTTCAGTGGTTGTTGCATTGCTCTCTTCTCTAAACCAAGGCCTGCGTTCATCCCTTTTGCTCCTGACATTCACAGTCCATTTATCTGATAGCACATGTTGGTGCACTCCTCTGTCCATTCTTAGCAGCTCTGGCAGGTTCATGTCCCAGAAGGTCATGACCCATTGGTAAGTCACTGTGAGTCAGACATGAGATGTCCAGATATTAAATCAGCATGAACACGCAATCTCTCTTCTGCCTAATATTAACATGTGCTGCTGGATGTCTGATGAAATGAGAGTGGGCACCGGGCACCTGTGACATGTATTGTTGTGACACAGTGAACGCCAACACCAGCCTGTGGCTTTTAACCAGCTCAAAGCCCACAGCATTTTGGTCAAGAAAAGTCAGCTCGCATCAACTCACATATTTTTTTAAAGCACGATTTTTAAAAAAGTGCTGCATCACTGCAAATACAGAGCAAAGATGAGGGCAATGTGACCAACATCTCTGTGAAAGATTCTGATCCTGCAAGCCTTTTCATATAGACTCACTGAAGACTGGAGCTTGGTCAGAGGCTCTAGAATCTAGCATGATGATTTGGCTATGTTTTTTTTTTAATTATTATTTAAAGCCTGCTGAAAAATATGTTTCATGACTGTGGCAGTGTTCAATGAAAATTATCACTTGGTTTATGGGATAAAATGGTTTCAGGGTCACGTTAAGGGATAGAAAAAAAAAAATCAAAGTTTTGGATTTCAATGAGTAATTACATAATAAAGGCATGTTCATTGACAGAAACAGAAACGGGGGGTGATGACAGATCTAAAGCTGCAGCATCATCAGGAAGAAAGAACACAAGGAGCTTAAAAAAATAACCAGGGCTTAAAATGAAGCTGGAACAGTTCAGAAAATTTCTTCATAGAGCGTACACTTAAACGAAGTTGAGTGTTTGGTTAGTAGTTTCTCAGAATTTGCTAGATAAGTTTGAGAGTCGGCTCCGTCTGCTGAAAACAGCTTCCTTTTTCTACCATCAAAGGGGCCGAGCTGACCAGTATTCATTGCGGCTAGTACACTTATTAGTGACATGTTACTCATACAGCGTCACTTAAAAAATAAAGAAATATCCCTTTAAATCAGGGCAACTCCTGCCATTTAACTGAAACTAAAGCTAGCTGCAGCAGCTGCAGAATTAGATTTCTTCAGTACGTCTTAAAGACCCTGTTTCTCAGGTGGCTGAAAGGATTTGTTCTGTTGAAATCCTGAGTGCTTTTCTTTCCTTCCTGAAGTACTTATTGCACATGTTTCACAAACTGCAGCTATGTCTTTTCCTCTGAAACAGAAAAACACATTTACACAGGAGCCTCCATTTTCACTCTTATCAGCTCGATGTGCCTGCACATGTTCTTCCTCTCTGTATGGTAAATCACACGCTGCCACCTACTGTGTTGGAATAGGCTTGTAATAAGTAAACGAATGCGAGTTGTACAGGTATCTCTTCAAATTAAATTGTCTTGTAAGATTAATAAACAATAAATTAAACTACTATTTGTACGGTAAATAGTATGTTGTTCTTGGTGGACAGGGCTTACCTAAAGGCTATAGGCTATATCAGACCACATTAGCCTGCATGTTGTTTGGGGCTTGTTTTGACGTCAGTCAATGACGCAGTTCTATCTAAATATATGAGGTTATGTACTCCTCAAGAGTGAGTGTTGATTGAATAAGTGAACTCTGATGAACAGGATCAGAATGACTCACTAGTACACTCTCACTTAGGACTACTAGAAGGCGGCCAGCTAGGAAGTTACACTTAGCTGATAGAAAAACAGAGGCTGTGTCCGAAATGAATCACTCAATCCCTAACACCTAACCCCTATATGGGGTGTTACTATATAGTTGACTATGTAGTGAGCTCAATCACCAGAGGTTTCGGACACTACATAGCAATGCATGGCGGGATGCCCACCACTGGTGAGTGACCATCGGATGGTCACAACATTTTGCAATGCTTTATGGAGAAACTTTGAGTCGCCTATATAGGGCACTGGAATTGTTTACTGAGGTTTCCGACACCCCTCAAAATGGCGCTAACCCCCAAATAGTCAACTATATAGGGATTAGGGATCCATTTCGGACACAGCCAGAGTGTGAATAGTAAAGACAAACTGAGGGTGATTAAGTCCTTACGTGCCTTTGTGTTTGTGATTGATTACAACGGTACAAAAAAATAAAATACAAATTAAAGTTTATCTTTGGTTTGTTTTGCTAACAAAGTTAACACCCAGATGTCGCCCCAATTTCTGATCAGAGTTGTAATGACCCTCATTTTACACAACAGTATCAATCTATTTTAAAGTAAAATGTTATATACTACAAAAGGAGAATAAGGGACATGTTAACTTTTCTGTTTGTTTCTTTGTTTCAGATTTGTTTGTTTTTTTTATGTTTACAGTCTTTTTCTGTTATTTTCTCAGATAAATGAAGTTGTGCTTATTTTTTATTTTACATTTATTTATTTTTACAACGAGAATAGAGCCACAGTGAAATCATTTTCTCACAGCAAAAACACCATTATAAAATCAGATAAAGTAATTTTGTCATAACAGTCACATCATAGTTTTGGTTTATTGTGATCAGCCAGCTGCTTGTACCAGAATGAGAAGCTTGGAGTATCTCCTAGAGCATCTCTAGAATGTGTGGCAGATTGCAGGCTGATTTATTGACTCTGAATATCAAAAAACCAATCATGTGAAAAATCAATTCATATGATTAAAAATGAAAATGAGAAAATTGCCTCATCTTTTTTAAATCTTTAGAAAATTTCTAAATCTTTGAAATATAAATAAAATTAATAAAGTGGCTCTAATACTATATTGTTAAATGAAGTGACCATATATTTTGACCCCCAGTGGCAGCTGGGCAGTACAGAGGTACTTGCCTTTAGTTAATACCATGGTGCTACAGTGACGTCCACCCCAAAAGAGTATATTTACCATTCTTTCTTAAATAACTACGTAAACAAAGAGGGTAAAAATTGTGAGCATAAAGGGAGAGAATCAGGCCAAAGATCATACATGTCACTCGGTTACATGGTTCTCATGGTCATTGCCTTCTCCCACTTGCCTGAACATCAGCCCACCTTGACCTGCAAAAATGTTTCTTAGGGGCTGGCAGAAAAACATCAGGGCGTATAAATCTGGCCTTTAACGTTCACACATGCGGCTTGGAAAAAGAAATTGTTTAATTTGTCGAGTTAGGAGTGGGGACAGGCCGCTGCTGCAACTGTCACGAAGGTGATAATGCTAATTCTAACCCGCGAGTACAACAGCTTGGTATAAAATCTAATTACATGTTGTGCCCAGAACTCTCAGGCTGTCTCTGCTGGTTTAAAGGGATCCTGAGATGAATTTACCATCAGACTCACTGTAATAAGGTGCCAAGAGGATCTGGGAAACCAGAGCTACTTTTAAACTGGAGAATAGAGACTGGTGGTGTGAGCTGGCGTGTTAGTGTTCCTACAGCAGGGTGGACCCACTGACCACCAACCACCAGGGTACGGCACAAGGACTTCTGTAAAGGTCTGGACCGTGTTTAATGATCTAAACAGAGACTACTGGATTTAATCTTCCGAGCTCTCTTTATGGGCGTGTGTGGATTTGTTATTGCCTGCAAAGCCTGAGAATATCAGAATCACACAGAAGATGCCAGCAATGAGTTTAAGGTCCTGTTCACCTCATTTACAAACCGGGCACATGACAGCTTTTTCTCTAAATTGTTTTCAAGGGAGGCTGGGGACAATGAGGCGAGTTTATTCATTTGTAATCACTGTTTCCCCTCCAGTCTCATAAACGGGTTGCACATGAACCCCTCTCTTGTTTGCACGTCTCAACGCGATCATCGTGAAATTTCATCAGCTCACTCGTTTGTCATCATTAACGCTGATGGAGGTCACTCTACTCCCGTCTGCCGAGGCTTGAGGATAAGTTTGATACAAATAAAATTGATTTCAGAGAACGGTGAAGCGAAAGGCTGTTTGCTGCTGCTTTTATTTTGTTGTTTTGACACACACTGTTTGGGGGAGAGACGGGGGGATTCGAGGCCCAGCTTCGTGGTGCAGCAGTGAACTCGGCCTTATAAGTATTCTAGTCTTCCTCCATAATCCGGCCTGCGTGAGCGGGGACCCAATGAGGAGATGAAGTGCAGTGGGAAGGTTTCCTGGCAGGAAGGAGATGGAGGGGAAGGGCATAACAAAATAAATCCTATTCCAACAAGTCATTTTTATCAGGTTTGTAGCCTTAGAATATATTTTTATGACACAAAACTCTGAAAACAATCTGCCAGCAGGACGCACTTGATTCACCTGCAGCTTTGAGCTCATCTCTGCTCTCTTGAGAACAATGTTCCCAAACATACCCCATCAGTTTTCAGGTGTAAGGATGTCTTTTTGTGGCTTTGTCTCTTTTTAAAGATTTAAGAATGACATATTTATCTCTGTTGACATTCTTGTAGCAATATATAAAGTTCCTGCATGCTGCCCTTTACCTGTCGTCTGAGTTATTTTTGGATTGTGTGCAAATCTGTCTATTTCACATAGCTGGGAAAAGGGCACAATACTGCACATAATGCCTAAAGACACAGAGAGAGCGAGAGGGACAGAGAGAGAGAGAAAGCATGCACTTAAGTTCCACCACTCTGTACGTTTACACACACTGTTCAGCTGAGCTATAATCATAGCTGGATTAAGCTTTCTAGCTATACTCCAGTCCCAGTTTACATTCACCAGGCAAAAATTAAACAGGGGTCAGAAGCCTGCCCACCTCTGCTACAGTAGGTGACGACAGACTCCCTTTTAGCTTGTTATAATCTACTCTGGTCGACATACTTTAGTACCAAAACACGGAGTAAAATGTGTTAGCAAGAGGCTAAAGTAATGAGCATCCAACAATGGAAACACTTTGTACTTTAGTTTTATTTCCATGTGCTTAATGACTATTTGTCAACGCACTTTGTCAACTTTTGTTTTTAAAAGTGCTATTAAAAATAAAGTTGTTATTACTATTATTATTATTATTATTATTATTATTATTATTATTATTGAATACATGAAACAGAAAAATCAATTCTCAGTCACATTATCCAAGTATGTTAGTCAGACTATGAGGAGTTAGATTTAGTGCAATTTCAGTTTGACTGATATTTTAACGTTTTCTAAAAGTCTGTTTTTATCAGACTAAGGTAATAGATTATTTTCAACAACATGTAAATATACTGACTGTGAAAACATCTCATCCATGAGGATTAAGTGAGTATAGTAGACACTATTGTTGAAGGTGGGGTAACTACACTGTTGGCTAACACTATCAATTAGTCGAGTCGAGTTGCAACTGTCAAAGAAAAACAAGGTGTTAAAGTTCAGCAAAATAATACAGAAACAATGGTCAAGAAGTTTTCTCAAAGAAGATTTTAGTGGGACTATTAGTTCTATCTCTTTTACACTTTGGTGTGAATCTAACCATGGACTACAGTGACTAGAACTTCAGCCTCTTTATGTGGAAAGCTCAGACTACTAGGCCATCAGCTCCCCTACTGATCAACTTTTATCACAGGAAATGTAATTTTCTAATCACAACATTGTGGCTACTGTAACTTTGGAAAACCACTGTCCAGAAAGACTTGTCAGGAAACAGTTAATGTCAAGAATCAGCAGCAGTGTTCAAGGAGTTAAACTATTTTTATCTGGTTTAAAGCTGGCACTGCCAGGGCAAAAATAAATGAAATACATCAAATAAAATGGATCAATAGTGGGCACAGGCTCTAACACAGGATGTCTTTGTTCTGCCTTAAAATGCTTTCCATTTCACATTGTCTCAAACTTTTTCACGTTTTTCTTACCTGATGTAAACTTGCTCGTGATAAAGTTTTCGTAATAAAAGTGGCGAGTGAGAGGAGAGGAGGAAAGAATGCGATTAGATGTATCCCCCCCAACCAAGTTGTCAGCTCTTGATTGAATAAAAATTGAGTAAGATTTGGAGAAACCTAACACCGACGCATCTTTGTAGAGCTTTTCTAATCCTCTGGCCATAATGTAAAAAACACAGAGACATATATTTTCACACTGATAGCAGAGGCTGCTATGTTAAATCATGAACTGTAGTGGACACATTCATGCACCAATGGCTATACTGAAGAAGCAACTCAAACTTTGAGTCTTGCCCAAAAGTTAGGGGTAGGGGTTAGGGGTTAGGGGTTGGAGGTGGGATTAGGGATGTGAAGATAGTATAGGAGCTAGGGATCTAATGATCTATCTTTTACTAAAAGAGCCCCACTACTGCCACCCTGCAGCAATTCACTGCTCATTATACAAACTGTGATCAGGAAACAGAAAAAAACATGTCTGTGATGAGCTGTTATTAAGATTTATTTCAACAAAGACATATTGTGTGATAGGTTGAATCTAAAAACAGCCTAAAGGGGAAGCTTGCATGCGAACTCTGACCTTCTAGGCTGTAAACTTAGAATAGCGAGGGGGAACAGGCAGCTCTCCCATAGCCTTCCCCATCATGCCCATTTCTGTAACATAATTGCTACTTGTTCTCGGTGGTGAGATAGGTCATCACAGAGTCAGAGCTGAGGCTCTCCCACGGCAGACATTTCACGCCTGTCCATGGATCTTTCTTTATCTCTGTGCTTCTCTCTCCATTAAAAAGACACGCTTTGGCTCATACTGTGGACATCTTCTTCATAGTGCTGAGAGAGGCTTACAGCCAGGCTCTTTGGTGTGAGTGTATCAAGGCCTGAGTTCACCCCCACTGCACTGCAGAGTGTACCCAGTACTGTAAGTGCTTCTTTTTTTAACCGTCCTTAATTCAAATCCACTCATCCTCGACATTGGCCTTCATACAGAAACATCTCTTTTCTGTTTCCTGCCCGCATCAAAGGGGATGGATGGGAGGAAATCAAAAAAGCATATGTTGCTCACCACAGGAACCTCCAGCTAAGCCCTGTCTCACCAAGAGACAGCTCGCCAAAGAGAGTGAAGCAACCCTGGGCAGGGATGCATTCCCCAGGGCATTTCATGGTCAGGATGTGCTGGTGACAATTTCCCCCTCGTGCATCCTACCGCTCTGATGCTTTCACACTCTCCTGAGCTCCTCAGTGTGCCATCCAAACCAAACCCTGCTCTCCAAACTCTCTGTAATTGGTCAAAACCGCTTATTTGGCTCATGCGGCTCGGCCTCCCCGCAGAATGTTCCACCGCCGTGCCACAGCAAAGACTGGGAGGATGCAGCGGGCTGTGGGCACAAGGACGAGGGGTGTGTGCCTGGCATCAACAGGAGAAAAAAATTATGGCCTTAAAAAACCTGAAGGTCGTACGTAGAGCATTCCCACATGAGCAAAAGCAGCAAACAGACTTGAGCAGCTGAACTCATAAAAACCTTGGTTAAAAAAAAATTTGAAAAAAGGTCTTTTTACTCGATAAATGACCTCAAAACGGTAATCATACTTACTTTTAATTAACCATCCCTTTCACCTCTCAAAAGCTTCAGTAGAAACCAGAGTCAACCCATCTCTGAGTCAACAAAAGACTGTCAATAATGGCTGTGATAGAAAAAAAATATCTGTTCAAGGGACAGAAACTTAACAGTGTTCAAGGCCACACTACACCACTAAAGAACAGCATCTCTAAGACTCAAAAATGAAAACTTTGATTATACTCGACAGAAAATGATCCAAAGTGGAGCTTTAGCTAATGAAAAGGGAAGTGTACCTTCAGTAAACCTTAATACCTTGAAGACAGGAGGACAACACAGCATCAATCAAAATCTTGACTCTTGCTAGCTACCACAGATATAACCACTAACAGCATCATAAAAAAATTAAAAAGGAAGAAGCTTCAGTTTCCTTGAATTAAGACCCACTTTATTCTGGCTTGTCGCATTTGATTCTTATTATAAAAGCAACATTTCAGTCAAAAAGCTGAGAATATCACCTTTTTTTTAAGAAGTATTTTTTTAAAACACTGACTGCGTGATAAATACTATCTCTATGAATTTATGGTCTATGTCAGACTTTTTGGAGAATTCCTGCCTGCACACACAGCTTTACCGTCGGGGGTCTGTGGACACGTTGACCTGCATACAACTGTGCCATTGTGAAAAGAAATGAGCTTTTGGCCTACTGTTCTTACATGTTGTAAGTTAAAATTACTTTTTGAGATTTTTCTCTCCTCTCTCTGTGAACAATCCTTGATGTTGTTCAGTGAAACTAAAGTGTATCATTACCGTACTTTAAGCTCTCCTCATCCTGATCAGACGGAGGATGACGGCACAGTTTGAGTAAAGCCCTTCGCTTTATTTGATGTAAATAAAGAAACAAGTATCAATAGGTTTGTTTTAAATATTTGATTTTATATCGTTTGTATTAGGTGCTTATATCTTTATACTTTAAAATTACACATCTATTTCTGTTGTGCCAGGGGTGGGTTGGTGACACAAGAAGTGGCTAAAGCTGAGCAATGCTGTTACGCTGAAGCTTGCTTGTTGGAGCGGACCATGTGCTGTGCTGTCAAGGGGGTGATTTAGATTAAGTTAGCTTTAGTTTAACTCTGTGCACATTTTGTTCCCCTTGTGTTTAACTTGGTTTGGCCAAACCACTAAATGAGTTCCCTTTTGTTTCATTGAGTTGAGTCTGTTAAATTTTGTCTCCTTGGTTTGAGTTATGTTAACTTGACCTCCTTTATGGGCCTTGTTCTCATAATTTTGGTTTGTAAATCTAGTTTTCTGGATTTTTGTTAAAATGACAACGATGGTGAGATTTGCTCGACAGTAAAATCCAGACAGTGTTTGGTATCTTTTGTAGAAAATCTCTACCCATCTGTTTCTGTTTACCAATTCAAAGTTGTGTTGACTTTTGTGTGAGGACTCCATTCTTCACTTACCAAACCGCTGACATCTTTTATTGACTCCGATACAACAAGAAGCTCAGCCAACTTCTTCTTTGTTTTATTGTTCATGTCAATTAAATCCCTTTGCTCTGCAAAATACAGATATAAAAACATCCAGGGTGTCATTTAAATAAATGTCTCTCAACAAGTCAGGACTTTATGAGCAGACTGACTACTGAAACAGCCACATACATTTAACACATGAATAAGCAGGAAATTTATGACCTTTATTACATAACTGTCATGAGGCAATAAAGATCTCATTCCCCTGGTTTTTGGATAGGGTAGCAGAGGGCCTCTAAGCAGAATTTTATGACTGTTTTTTGCCAGAATTATCGAGCGTAACACCCTCTCCCCTCCCTTACTTTATTTTAATGTAAATAGTGGTGGTTTGAAATAAACATATTTCATGCGGACAAGCTCTTAAACCCCCCTTTTTAAACTCTATATTGGAAAATGAGTCCTAATTCTGGCTTCTTCTCTGTTTAGCAAGAGGAGTTTGAGCATTAATAGAGGAGGAAATTAAAAGAGCTGCTCCAACAGATGGGCTCCTGGGCCCTTCGAAAAACAGCCTCTTTATTTTCAGAAGATGAGACGGTGCACCTGATGGTTTCCTGGCACGAGGTCAATGTCAACGTGTAAAAGCACAAAGATGCATCCACTGAAGCAATGATATATAAAGGGATTAGGGGGGAGAGCTTTCAGGTCAGGGTCTCTACCACGACTCTATTTTGTATGACAACCTACTCACTAAGGCTGCACGATATTGGAAAAAATTAATATTGCGATTTTTTTCAACCCTGCGATATATATTGCGATATTAAAATATAGAGGAATTTTCACCAGATGACCTGAATAGCACTTAATGTTATGCTGCACTGCTGATTTCTTGAGGACAGTTAACCTGCACTGATCTTACCTCTTTTTGTGAATGTTAGTAGAACGGCTTCTGTCTGTCTCGGGGATATTTTTAGCTTTTATTGTTCTGGGACGTTATTGTGGAAACAGATGAACACAGAACACGTGTTTTGGTTGACATCATCCTTCTTGTAACCGAAATAATTTCAGATAACGGACTTTCCTTTTCTTTTTGGCAACAAGTCTTAATCTTCTGTGGTTTTCTCTGCTTGTTGCTTAGTTTGCGATCGTTGTTGTTGTTAACGGGGTTGTGCTGAGAAACGCATGTCCTCCGAGAATTGCATGCACCTCACAAAACGCGCACTGCTTGTAGTAGAGTGGTCCACGGAAATGTACAATTTGAAACCCATACAGTTCTTATTTGTTGGGCTAAACAGTGATGAAGAATGTTCCGGACCTCACTCCATGTGCAGGACATGTGCAGGGGTGGGTTTCCTCCGATCTGATTTTGATTGACAGCTGGCAGGATAGTCTGATTGGCAACTGAGAACTGAGTCTGATTGGCAACTGAGTAAAGAACTAAGGTGATTGGTGGATCGCTGCGCAGCACATGCAGAGTCACATGCAGTGTCTCTCAGTCAGTTACTCTTGAAATTAACTGAGCTCATTCACCTCCGACATCGCAGGCTCTGCGATGTGACTATCGCACACACGTACATCGCGATGACAATTATTACCTGGGAAAAGCAGCTAAAGATACAAACAGGTTAGCACTGAGTATTGATTTAAAATCAGACAGAGTAATAACATAGAATAAATTAATATGTTTTTGGGGAAAGACGCTGACTCTTTTAAACCTTGTGATACAATTTTATCCCATTTTAGGATTGCAGAATGTAAACAGTTATTTCAATTCTTTACATATTGAACATAAAAAGAAAAGTTTAAAAAGTTTTATTTCTATTTCTTGAAATTTAATTGTAGGTATACCAGAAATGTTGTTGTTGAGCTATCATACTGTCAGCACCTCCAAATCCGGGTCCGTGGTTCTCTGTTGAAATGGGGCGGATCGCTCTCTGTAGGTGAGGAGTGACAAGCAGATTGGTGCGGCGTCGGCAGTAAAGCAGGCACTGCACTGGACTGCTGCAGTGGTGGTCAACCTACGTTCTTGACCCTCATCTGGTTGTGATCAAAAGAACGAGGCCAGTGACACAAGCAGCTGAAATGAGTTTCCTTAGAAGGGCGACCAGACATAGCCTTGGAGATGGGGTGAGAAGTTTGGAAGGGCACTCAAAGTCGAGCCGCTGCTCCCTCACATCAAAATAAGTCAGTTGAGGTGTTTTGGGAATTTAATAAAGATGCCCCCTGGTGGCCTCCCTGTGGAAGTGCTGAAACTAGGAGCAGACCAGTTGGAGGTTCTCAGAGCTTGTAGGAGGGATAATGTATTCCGACTAGCCTGGAAGTGCCTTGGGATCCTGGAGAAGGAGCTGGAAAGTGTTGCTGGGGAGAGAGAGGTCTGGGTCGACTTGCTTGGTCTGCTGCCCCTGCAACCCGACTCTAAATAAGTGGAAGAAAATGGGTTTGATGGATAGATGGCATGGTTCTCCCTTTTTCTCATATAGTTTTAAAATTCTCATCTACCTGATGTGTTTTTATTTTTCTGGCGGTTATTCTACAGATCAGCTTCGTTTACAACATTTGGACCCTATAGTGGACTTTGTTTAACTCAGGTCCTAAAAGTCAAATTCAAGAACTAGTAAGATTTTGGATGTTTTTATGTACATAGCTTGTACATTTTGTCTCTTTGTGCCCTGTACACAGGTGATCCCTGGTTGAAGTCAACTCCCCCCAAAAGGGATTCTTATGTTCACACATACTAAACTCTAAAGGGAGGTCTTGGAAGAAGATGGATGTAACTCGAAGCTCAGTGGCGGGGCCCTTAAACCCTTGAGGCCGGCTAACCTCTGCTCCGCTGCTTTTCTCTCAGCTCAGCCCTGATGTGTGTTTCTTCACTCCCCCCGATTTCTCGGGCTTATTGAGTCATGATTACACCCCGGCGCCCAGTGACAGAGGATGTCAGTTAGCTGTCAGGCATTCAGGAGGCTCCAGCTGAGTAAACAGCTGATGCACAGAAAAAGACTCCCCCAGACACACACATACACACATATACTTAGACAGCATCTCACTTTCTTATTCACAGAAAAGAAGAAAATATGGCTACAATAATAGACAAGGACATGTTTACTATCTCTTATGGACATCATGGAAACATAACCTGAGGCCAAATGTTTGTGATGAGTGACATCAAGAACCGATGACAGATCCAAGCTGAAGATACTCCTCTTCTTCTCTCTCTGATCCTCCGCAGACAGGCCTATACATCTCTATGACGCACAGCAGGAGTTAAAAATATTAGCTCTTTTTCCAGTTTCCCTTTTTTTTTCTCCTCATTCCTTCCCTTTTCCTCACACTCCCTCCAGTTCACGACACTGGAAGCTTTCCAAGAAAAATGTTGACCCTGATTCCCTGGCGTCACTTGTGAATTTGGTTCTGCAGGGCTGCAGCTCTGGTAATAAGCAACGCCAGGCCGCAACTGGCTGCAGGTATCACACCTTGGAAAACTACCAGCATACCTTTTGCAAAAGCACTGCAAGATTTACCCGTGAAAATCATCATAATGTGTTTTTTTATTCGTCTCGAGAAAAGCTTTTCCTGGGTTTACTTTCTGAAATAACTTCTGCACTGTCTGTCCCAGAGTCTCTGAGGAGACGGTCACACAGGATTTGTCTTCAAAGAGGCTTGACATGTCTTATGTGCCTGTCGGTCAGTCACCGAGGGGTCAAGTTATTCTCAGAACCTCGAGAGGAGAAATCGGATTCAGTATGCAAGACACATAATGAGCATACTTGACCTCCTTTCATTCAGCTAAATTAACATCAAAGAAATGTGCTCAAATAAACAGTTTGATTAATTTAGAGGAGAAGAGTCGCACCAAAAGAGCCAAGGATGGATTGATATTAATCTTTTAACCCACTTATCCCCTCCCCTGCTGCTTGAGACCCTTCATCTGTGGGTGCCTGTTCACCACTGCACCCCCAAAGACAAGCAGGCTCCGGCCCAAACTGTGACATCACTTCCTGTCATTGTACTGAATACAGTGCTGGAAAGACAAGAGACAACATCCTAATCAGGTCTGTTACTACACTCAGTACACCAAGAAAAATAGAGCCAACAATTAAAGGAAGCTTGTAAAGGCAACAGACATTTGACCAGAAGTGTTAGAGATAATGGCCAAACAACAGCCAGGAGGCTTTATAACAGTATTGATTTATCTGTTTGTGAGACTTACTGATGGGTTTCACTTAATGAGCAAAGCTTTGCAACTGTTTATAATAGACGCTTTATTAAGCTGCCACTTTTCCTCCAGCTCATGTTTCTCAAAGACGCGGCAGTGTTAGATTTAATTAGTGAAGCTTACATTATGAAAATATAAAATAATCATAAAAAAGGATTGTTTTATAATTGCAAGAGTAAGTTTTATGAATTTGTGCACTTTGCACATTAGACTGTTTGTTATACTCACATCCTGCAACACCCACACATCCTCCACTCCTAACAACTGATTTTACAGATCTCCAATAATGAAAACATTTGCTTTCTTATTAGATTTCTCGATTGATTGGCAGAATAATTGATAGAATACCTGACAACTTAAATATTTGATTACTGCAGTCCCACTTTCCTATTTTGTCACCACCCAGCCATCCAGCACCCGTCTAGGCAAGTCGACTCAGACTTTCCTCTCCTCAGAAATCATTTCCAGTCCCTCCAGAGGGATGCAGAGGTGTTACCAAGCCAGATGGGACATAAAATCAGCAAGCTCAGGGTCTACCCCTGGGCCTCCTCCCAGTTGGATGTGACCAGACCACCTGTACAGGGAGGCATCCTTAATGAATCCATCTCAATTGTCCTCTTTCCATGAAAAGGAGCAGCAGCTTTACTCTGAGCTCCCTCCAGAGATCCACGCTCCTGACCCTGTCCCTGAGGTGAAGCCCAGCCAACCTTGAGAGCAAAATCATTTCAGACGTTGTATCTGTGATCTCAATTTTTCGGTCACCGCCCATAGCTTATAACAACAGATGAAAGATGGGACATAGACGGACAGGTTAATCCAAAGCTTCGCCCTCTGGCCAAGCTCCTTCCTCACCACAACTGTCCGGTACAATGGCTACTTTATTCTGACACAGCATCAACATGCCCTTAAATCTTAATACTTGACACTCACCTACAAACAAGATCCCGAGATACTCAAACCACTTCACTCGACAAAGATTAAAGACAGAGTACCATAGGCGTGAACTTAAAGGATGCTGACTCTGATTCCTGCTGGAAGTTGAAGTCTGTAATTATGCATGAGTTCTGATACAAAGTAACTCTTACATACTGATCAGGTCATGTTTTTACAACTAACATCTGAATTTTTCTGAGAGTGATCCAAATTACACACAAATATCTTATATCTTCTTATGGGCGATTGTTAGGCCTGGGACAATAATCAATAAATCAATTAACCGAATGATAAATGAAAATGAAATCGAAAATTTTCCCGGCCTCGATATATCACCATGTGCATGCGTGTATTTGTTTTCCTCGTCCCATGCCTCCAAACATACTGGATGACAAGAGGGTTCACTATGCGCACCGGTCTCGGCAGCTAGGCACGTTTGTGCCTTAGCGGAATGAAATGAAGGGAGTGAACCATCTTGTCAGTCATTCTAGGTCTTTGTATCTGTGGGGGAAGGCAGAGCCGCAAGCACACAAAGATACCGCAGCAAGTTAGCATCGTGTGGAGCATGGAAGAGCTTATTGCAAAGCTGAATGCCACAGCCCCGGTGTGGGAATATTTCGGCTTCAAGCCCAATGAGCAAGGTGGGACCACCAACACAGATGGAACCAGGGTGTTGACTTTGTTGTGACAAAAAAAGGCAACATAACGAACTTGCATGCCCACCTCAAAACACAAATCACCCTGTTGAGTTTTCCCAGCTGGGAAAAAAACTGCACCCTGAGATGCAGAGCCGTCGGCCCGACAGTCAACACTTACCGAAGCATTTGGTCGGCAAAGCAAGTACAGTCGGAACAGCATAAAATGGTGTGTACTCACAGAAAGTGTAGTTTGCTACATTGCCAAAAAAATGATGCCATTTAGTACAGTTGAAAAGCCATTGTTTCGAGAAATGATACAAACTTTTGACCAACAACACTAATTGCCTTTCAGAAAATATGCGATATATTGACGTTACATAAGTGGTTATTTTGGTCTCGATAATTCCGACAATATCATTTATCATCAATAATCTGTGTGACAATATATCCTCCAGCAAAATTTGTTATCGTCCCAGGCCTCGTGATTGTACTCTGAGCCTGCACTTATAGTTCAAAGGGGACCTGACACTATCTTTCGAACTGCCAGCATGCCCACCATGTGTACCAAGGTTGCTACAGCGACCGCAACCTGTTGGTCTTTCAAGAGTCATTGTGGAATCTGGAGACAATAAGAGTTTTTGATTTTGATATAACCAACAAACTTCTGTTTTTCCAATAAGAGGTTTTAATAAAAGCATCCCCCTCCTCCAATCTTAGTCATATAGATAAACATGTTTACACTGTATCCCTGAGAAGTTGCTGATACAAATTAGTCAGAGAAACGACGTTCTTCCGCACATCTGAGCCAGCCCTGATCCAAAATGTTCGAATAAATGAAAGCTACAGTAATGTATAATGTGTCCTGATATGTGTCTGATCTACATCTAAGACTCCCTGCCTCAGCTGTATTCAGTCGAACTTGTAAATATCTCTGTTGGGCTTCAATAGAGTTCGGATATTTGGGGCTAATTTAAATACATACTGATAAATAAACATGAGGTCTTGTATTGCTGGAAAACTCTGGTCCAGTGGCTGCCAACTAGTTCTCACACCCATCTTACTCTGCCTCTGTCAGCTGAAAAACGGGGTCGATTTTTTAATTATTCCTCTCCTGTAACACAACCCATACTTGCTTATGAGATGGAATATTCATGTTTATTTTTACTGAGGCTGCACATCTTTCATTATAGTGTGTCTCAGTTATATGAGCTCTGACTGTGTTAACAGAGACCTATTGTGCCGATCCACATTTAAATACATGATAATGTTACAGTGTTCGCTGTCCATACTAAACCTCAGAAATGTTTTAAACATGAGATACAAGGATGCTGGCGTAGCCCCTGGATGTTATTTTTTTATAATGAGGTACCTTTGCTATTATAACTCGAATTAAATTGAATCTGTCTTTAATAAGCTAACTCAGCTGCCATTGCTCACATCACACTAACTATTTCTTAAATAAGTGAACAGATCTATGGTTACTCATTTCAAACTAAACATCTCTCAAAATGAGCTTAGTCGTAGAAACTTACACTTGATTTAAAGAGAAATAAACTCACTCAGCTGTTAGTACTCATGTGAAACTGAACCTTACTGACTTACCTGTGAGTACTTACATGAAACCAAAATGTTTATTTACATGAGCGAATTTAGCTCATTGTAAAAAAAAAAAAAAAAAGAGTGAACTTGGCTGAATTAACTGTAATAACTCACCTAAAAACTGAATAGGCTGAGCTAACCAGGCTGTTATGACTTACATCAAACTGATCACCTCTTAAAATAAGCTAATGGTAGTCACATATATTTTAGCGTATATTTCAATAAAAAGGAAAATTTAGTCATTATAATGTCTGAGCATTTCTAGAAATGAGACAACTTTGCAAAAATTTTAAACATCTTATCAAACAACTCTTAAGACAAGCAAACTTGGCTGTCTTTACTTAAGTAAAAATGGGCATTTTCACTGATGGTTAAGTAAAACAAGTTCACCAAGACCACATGGATCAGCACAGCGGTTTTTCTGCCCCATTACTGTCAGTGTTAGTGTAATCCTCCTTTCTATTTATCAGTCCTATAAATTGATCAGATATTCTGTTATGTTTTTACTCATCGCACCATCTCCAGTCTTGTCGATTTCTTCGTATGAGCCTACAGTTATCCTCTGCTTTATTTTTTTTCTCCCCATGCACTGCAAATTGATTACACTTCTTATGGCTATTTGATATAACTACAATTAATAATCCAGAGTCTGTGTATGAAGCTTTATCTGATGTGCTTTCAACATTTAACTTTCAAGTCAACATCCAGAACCGATCTTAACAGACCATTCCACCAGAAAAACTGACCAATTAGAATCAAATATACAACACCGGTGAATGAAAGAGGTTGAAAAACTACAATAGATAATGAAGAAAAAGTGTTATTTAAATCCCCAAGTGTGAACAAATTATTAAATTAACATTCTTTCAGTCATATGTAGTTCCTTTGTTTCTTTTAATGTAAAGCTAACTTAATTTGCACATATTTAGAAATATGGACAAAAAGGAAGAAATAGCCTGGCACAGTAGAATATTAAAACAGCATTTAGGTCTCCCACTGGAAAATTGTCTACATTTTTGATACTCTACAAAATCCTGTACATATGCTCGCTTCGTTTCATTTGTTAATGATTTAAATTTGATGAAGTTGAATGAAGTTTTTAAGGATATACAATGCAAAGAGGAGCTAGCCTGCATATTTTGAAAGCTGCCTCTTGTATTTGTGTTTTTATTGGCATGAAATGGTCGAGACAAATCGATGAAATCAAAAGTTTAAAGGAATTCTGTGCCTAGTGCAGGTTTGTAGTGGGCTTTAAGCACATTTTTTGCAGCATGTCGGAGATAGCAGCCCTGCGTGCTCATCCTTGTTTGACTTGCCGGGGCCCTGAGTGTCAGATAAGAGCTCACTAAATAAGAAGGAGCAGCCAGCAGGCCAATCTGCCCTGGGATAAGACAACCCCAGAGAACTGCTGCCCTCAACTTTAGTGACAAGTTAATCTGGAGAGGGCTGCTCTTCAACAGGACTGATTCCTTTGAATGTGTGTGTGTGTGTGTGTGTGTGAGACGAATGTGTTCGCTGGTGATTGTGCTGCACACACACTTCATAGCAAGCTTTGATTATAAAATCACAAGGCTCTCAACACTCTCCCACACTTAAATACAAAATTTTGCTTTACTGTCCCCAGACTCCTTTATCCCTTCATAATAAAACGTTGAAAGTGACAGGCTTCCATGCTTGATTGTTGATTTCAAAGGACTTTGGTTGATCGATAATCTCATATTACATGTTATTAAGATTAATAAAAGAGTACCAAGGGAAGGTTGTCTTCTATTATGAATATTGACTCCCTGATGTGGGCAGACCAGAAACTTGATGCTAACTCGGTCTGATCCCTGCCTCATAAAATATGTGTGTCTTTTTATATTGTTATGTGTGCACAGCTTATCCTCCTGTGTGTCTATGTGAGCATTCAAACTTGCACGTGTATCTGCTTGCCCAAGTGTGTGTGTGTGAGAGTGTGAGTATGGTGTGAGGTTGCGTCTCTGTTTATATCTCCTTGCTCTTAATTAGTGGGAGCAGTGAGCATTGCAGCTCTTGGGGGGATTTTATGTCTGTGTAAACATCATGCGTCATGATTCAGCGAGGTGAGGCGAGCACAGCCCGGCGGCTGCCAAATCTGACTCCGGTCTCAATGGCGACAGTCAGAGGTGACACAGACTAATGTGGAACTGATGACTGATTTGTTTCCATGGGTCAGACCACATAACGGTGGATAACATTTGAGAGTAAATGTTTGTCTGTAGATGTTGCACTTCATGTGTCACATATGCTCCGAAGGATTTGGTCACATATTTCATCCCAGCAGTTTATTTCTCACAGCCGCTGTAGTTGGTGCATCAGCTGGTGTGTATCAGAGTCAGTACACCTTTGTTTTTGCCAAAATAAATCACACTACAGGCGTTTCTGTTTTTCATAAATCACCCTAAACTGTATTAATGGTGGCTGTTTTCTTACTCAGGTAGCATTAAGAAAGTAAGGAAATGTCCACTTATGCTCTATATATTTTATCTTACTCTCTATTTATAAATTTAGCATAAACATGTAGAATCTGCTCTCAGGGGAGTGTTTGGGTTCTTGTCAGAAGTGCTTATGTAATCCAAGTTATTTCAACCAATCATTTGTCAGCAGGCCACATTGTGCCCAGAATAAACAGCATGTGTGGAGAGCAAAAGCAGGCAGGACACCATCAGTTACCCCCATAGACTGTATACCCTTGACAATTTGGTTTCACCTTCCATCATTATACAAATTTGAAACCGAATGGCTCTTTCCAAGATTTTCTTAACTTCCTGGAACCACCACTTGCGCAGTAGCATTGTAAGCATTTGGCAAGAGAGTCGCTGTGATGACGCTCTGCTCAAACAGCGTATCCCCCTGGTGAGCTACACAATCTTCGTATGCCCACATGCTGTATCAAGTGTCAATCACAGAAAACATGAACCCCTAATAACTTTTGAAAACGGCGCTGCACAGAAAAAAGAGGACTTGAGCACAAATCAGTCTTACAATAACAACATGTCAACATCACAACCAGTGCAGAGAAAAAATTATATCCAGTGTTATTAATTTAAAAAGTTTGTACACAACCCCAAGGGGTTTGCTGGAGGAGGCGGGATTAATGACCAATATTGCAGCCCGTCACCAGAGGTTGCTAATTGGTTCTCATGGTGGCTTCACCCAGCGAGGAGGCAGACAGCATCCATTCTCTACAGTCTACAGTTACTCCTCTCTCAAAGTAAGAAATGTTTCTTACTTTTTATTTAAATAAAATATCTGGGGGCAGACAGAGGTTATCTGCAGGTTTGATTATAGCTGGGTAATGTTTTCAAAAAATGTTCAACGCAATGACAACTTCAGAAAAACCATCAGCAGCTCTCTTTCAGGACACAGTCACTGAGTCCAGGCTTGGAAAGACAGTCTTAGCTTTTGCATTTAACATAAGACTATTCTATGTTGTCATTTATTATTCTAATTTACACAACCTTTTTGTCACCAGCAAGCCCCATAAAGGTTTAAAAATATCTTGGACAAAGTAGCAGTTGTACAGAGCCAAAAACACATACAAACTGTCACAAATGCTGATCAACAGATCTGGAACAAAATGTTCAAAATCCCATCTGGCTTTGAAGAAGAACCACGTGCTTCTCTGACACATTCTTAAATAATTAACCTAAATTTGTTTAGCGATATGAGTGTGTTCAATATGAGCAGTTTTCATGGATTATTATGTGACCGAGGTGTATTACATATGAGAAGCCAGTTTTCACGGATCTTTCATCCTCTTTCCTCCCTCTTGCAGTAACACGGTCATTTTATTTATATATTAATTCATTTCATTATTCCTGCATGTATCTATTTATTTATCTTTACCTTTATCTTTTTAAACAGATATCCTCATGCAAGTGCAGTAACAAATCATTCAAAAGAAACAACAAAAAGTTAACAAATCTGCTCTATGTTGCTTTATGAAAATCAATCAGGTTTGTTTGTCCATTCAGCTTTGATTTCCTGACGTCCGTGGATGCATCAGAAATTATCAATCCAACCTCTTTGATGTAAAGGCATTTCACAATTTATCAGCATCAAACAGGCTTGGCAAAAAGGGAGATAGTATGTTTATATTAGTGTACAAAGTATGATTCAGTCTGTTTTTGTGAAATTACAGTACTTTCTCACCTAGCCTGTCCAGTTTGGTTACAACAAGCTCCAGTCTGTTTGCCATGTGAGTGTGATTTATTTACGCTGGTGTGAAAGCTGTC
This sequence comes from Xyrichtys novacula, assembly GCA_962446985.1. Taxonomy (NCBI): domain Eukaryota; kingdom Metazoa; phylum Chordata; class Actinopteri; order Labriformes; family Labridae; genus Xyrichtys; species Xyrichtys novacula. The sequence continues at coordinate 13,784,911 of OY660874.1, read as the reverse complement.
AATCAAACTCTGGTGCAGGCAAAACAACAGTTCCCAGACCACTTAAAAATGTATGTGTGAACACAAACCAAACCTAAAATAATCATAAAACAATGCAACAAACGTTGTATGCATGATTTGGATTAAAATTATCTACTGAATGAGCCTTTCAAGAAAGTGACAAATGTAGTGTCATACTTAAACGTCTCAAAAGCTTCCCATTTCTTGTAGGCCATTGCTACTATACTGACTAGATGGGTGAGTAATTATTTTAATCTAGAATTGGACTGATACTGCTAAACAATACCAAATTTGTACCTTATGACCCACTAATCTGAAGCAAACCACAAGCCAGAGCAGAGCCTCTCTGTAACAGTACTGCTGAACTGACACCTACTGGAAACACATGGACCTGTGCAACTCAAAGGGATGTAATGGAACAAGAAATGACAGCATGAACAGCTGCGTTTCCACCAAGCGGTCCAGTGTTTGCGTTTCCATCGTCAAAAGTTTGGAGAGGTACAAAACTGACCGACCTGAGCTGTCCTATTTTGGCACCAGATAGTTGCGGTATCAAGAATACTTATCCAAACCTAGAGGTTGGAGCCTGACTGTGGCCTGTTGAACAAAACAGAGAAGGCCGATTACTGGATCTGACTTTTTTGATCAGGAAAGTTAAGCTCTTTAATTATGGCTCAGTTAATTTAAGTTTTACTTCAGTAACGGAAAAAATTTCTGGCATTAAACTGGTATTGGTGGTTGAAATTATCTTGTTGAAAAAGAGATGCAAGAGGGAGACAGACATGGTTGAAAAGAGAGACAGATCTCACATAAAGATATATCCAATCTAACCTGATGTAATCTAATAATTAACATAGCTTACCTGCAGCCAATTTGATTGACAAAAACAAAAGTTGACTGTATATATAGGCTCATGTTTAAGAGCTAAACAGGTTAGTTTGGGTACTTCTGATTTGAGTTGGTATTGACACTCTCTGTGGACAAATAATGACTTTTATCTATTCTCCTGTACATGTGAATTAGCATTCTTGGACAAAAATAAATAAAAAAAATCACCTTGTTGTCTCTGAACAGCTAAATTATCACTAACTGTATTTGTTCTGTAAAAGGTAATTAAATACTTAGTAAAAAATGTTGTCTTGTTAGTGATGGTCTTGTTTGCTTCTAAAGGACATTAATTTCAGATCATCATCAAATTCAGAGTATATATCATTCACTTTAAACACCTGACAGTGCTTTTAACATGAAGACTGAATAGTGGGATCTAGCTTCACACTGTGTGCTTTCTTGGTTACTTTGCTTTTATAGACAAAATATGACTAATTCTTTGTAAATAGTGCATTTAATGGTATTTTTCTATTTGTATGACTCTAGGTTTGTTAGATATTTAATTTCTTTTCTTGTGAGTTTGCTTTAATGTCTGTCTTGGACTAATCCATTATGTACAAAAATCCCTAAATGTGTCATTTGACATTTCAGGCATGGTTTCAAAGATGGAAGCTTTAGTTTCTTTGTTGCTCAGTTGACCTCCCAGGAGTTTGGACCTATTTTCTTCTTAATTTCCTCTTTCTTATTACTTTAACTTATTTTTTGTCAGAGTATTGAGTTTTCACAATTTAATTAAAGCAATTTTTCTCTGTTTTACACCTTTGTGCTTTTGCTTTTTCACTCGGCCCCCCACAACAACAGATGGTATTTCTGCCAGTTTAATAACACCTCAAATAATTGCCTCTACAGAAGAGTGATCAATGGGTTATAGTCAAATTAATCAGGTTACTGAATCATACTGGTTTTTAATTGATAAACGTGCAAATTATAAATGTTTTAATGAAATCAGGTAAGTGCCAATAATAATCCTGTATTACTGTTGTAAACACAGCCATCAAAAAGCCCACCCAACCATCCATTCATTTATTTCCTCTGCTTACTCAGGATTAGGAGGACATGAGGGTAGCAGTCCAAGCAACACAACCTCCCCACAACAACTTTCCAGCTCCTCCTGTGGGATCTTAAGGTGCTCCCAGACCAGATATATAATCATTCCAGCGAGTTGTGGGCCTCCCTCTAGGTCTCTTCTCCTTAGGCCAGGCACAAAACACCTCCACAGGGAAGCACCTAGGAGGCATCCTTATCAAATGCCTAAACCACTATAGCTGACTCCTTTCAAAGCCAAGTAGCACCACTACTCCATTACCAGGGTTTTTCCTGCGTTCAAAATTGCGTGGCGGCCGCCTCCACCTAATTTTGTGCCGCCCCCAGCCAGAGCGATTGATTTCGCTCAACACAGCGTAAAGCTCCAGCTGTGTTGATTGAGCGTATGATGTCCCTCTGCAGCAGCAACGTATTTTAACTGCAGTTGCAGCGTTGCACCACTATAGAGGCGCTATATCAACAGCAGTGCATCGGAAAGACCTGAAGCATCTACCGAAGAAGAAACGGATCGAATCATGTTTTTTTTCCCGCTAGTTGGTGCTATCGCGTCCTGATTTTCCCTGGCGGCTGGACACAAACAGGTAAATACTGCTTGTCTTTTTTGCATCCGAGCATGACGTGTTTATTTAAAAAAAAAGTTTACTCCGTTTTTAGCGTTGCAGTTATGACGGGCAAAATCAGCCAGTACTTTAAAAAGCGACCTCGCAAGGAGGAAAGTCAAGAGTCCAGGTGAAACACATCAGAGAAAAAAAAGGAACAGGCAGTTAAAATGCTATAATTCATGGTGGTGACAACGTGGAAATTTGTGTCAGGTCTGAAAGTACTTCACAAGGGACTGGTGATCGCGAGGGTCAGAATGCAGGACAGGACGAGTCGGCGAGGCGAGGGTAATTAATTAATTAGTTTCCAATTAGGAGCATAACAACGCAAAACCAACGTGTACGTGGTTTTTATTCCTCTTTCCAGATCTTCTCAAAAACACAGAGCCAGTGGCTTTGACAAGCAATGGCTCAATCAATTTACCTGGCTCAGGCATACTGAGGAAGGCATGCACTGCTATTTATGCCAAAAGCACTGTGCCCCAACACAGCAGGCAATTGCTGCCTCCTTAGTGAGACAGCCATCAACCAACTACAGGCTGGACACATTAAAAAGACATGAGGTGACAGCCATTCACAAAGCAGCAGAAGAGAAGGAGAAATATATTAAAGATGGTAGTACCTAAAAACACTCAACTAATAAAGTTACAAAAACTAAAATAACATAGTTTAGATAGTTTAAGAAATAATTGGTTGTCGTTTTTTTTAGGGAGGACACTGCAACGTATACATATATATAATATATGATTGAAAACACTATCACTCTTCATGTCTGTATCAGAATAAAAACAAAAAATACTTCATGCATGATGAATTGTTTTGTTTAAGGTGAAGACACCTCTGCGGAACAGACTGAAGGAGAGGCACTTGGATGTCTGTTGTAAGGTGGCCGTTGATGGACCAGACCAGGAGGCCTTGGACTACAAGGAGTGCATGAGGAGGTTCTACAGAATGAAAAAGAGGAGGCTGAAATGTTCTGTCTGGTTGTGAGATGTGTGGATGAAGTGTACTTTCAATTTAAAGTTGCCAGCTGATTTGTGTATGTATATAGTTTTAATAAATGAATGCTTTAGCATGATAATGGTCACACTCTTTTTTGAACTCTTAACTTAAAGTATGTTGCCTGTAAAAGAAAGTGAGTCAGTTGAATTTACAAATACATGCACGTCATGGCGCATGGTCAGGATGGTGCCACCTCTGCCTCAATTTGAGCCAGGAAAAACCCTGATTACTCTACTCCAACCTCCCTCTGGGTGTCTGAGGCTCTAACCCTATCTCTAAGGCGGAGCCCAGTCATCCTTTGGAGGAAACTCATGTCAGCAGCTTGCATCCATGGTCTCTAATTTCAGTCACTACCACAGCTCAGATCTTAGATCCACAGGTAAACTGAAAACTTAAGCTCAGGCTCAGCTCCGCCTTCACCATGATGTTTGGGCACATCACTGCTGACACCAAACCAATCTGCCTGTCAATGTCAGGATCCATTTTACCCTTGCTCTTGCAGGAGACCCCGAAGTACTTAAACACCTTTACTCGGTGCACAGACTTGCTTCCCACCCAGATAGAGTAACCTCGTCCCGGCCACATCGCACTTGGCGGCACACCACCTCAGTGCCTGTTGAAGAAGGCAACATCATCTGCAAAGAGCCTCCCCCGGCTTCTCCTCATGATCCAGTCCATGAAAAATAATAAACACAATCACTGACATGCACTGAGAACACATTTGAGCACAGCTCTCATTTTAATTATACAAGGACCAGATAGCTTGTAGTAATAGTACCAAAACCCTTTATTCCTTCAGTACCCCTGAGACACATTTTCCAAGTCCACAAAACACATATGAACTGGAAACCATGGGTAAATGGTTGGTCTGCTGTACCACACTAAAGATGAAAACTACATTTTTCCACCTGTATCTAAGGTTCAACAACCAGCTGGAGTCTCCTTTCCAGGACCCTAGAATAGGCTTTCCCTGGAGGCTGAGTAGTGTGACCCCCTGGTAACTGGTGCACACTCGCTGGTCCCCCTGTTTAAAAAAGGGGAACACCATCTCAGTCTGCCACTTCACAGGTACTCTCACAGGCCTTCAACATCTCAGGGCGAGTCAGATATAGATACGGCTCTCCCTCCTCCTCCTCAGTGTCAGTGTGACTCTTGTACTAATCTAATCTAATATAATCTAATATAATCTAATATTGCATTAATCCACTACTCTACTGTTGTATGATGGTAGAACAGAGCCATGATTTTATATCTGTGTGTGGCGCCACATGAGGTGGCAGCCTGTTACAGCAGCTCCCAAGTGTTTCATACTACTGTGGTGGAGAGGAGGACACTGAACAAACTGTTATCCATCATGGATAACCCTGACCACTCTCTCCACCTCACTACGGACAGACAGTGGAGCTCCTTCTCCAACAGACTGTTGCAGCTCTGCTGTCCAAGGGACAGATACAGGAAATCTTTCCTGCCACAAGTAATTGCACTGTTTAATAACTCACATCTGTCAGACAGGGACTCACATCTGTCTGCTGTATAGTCCATTTTTAAAACTCCTACCACATCACATTACTGAGCACCTTAATTTGTCTGTTTATTTATCATCCCATCTGTATATTTCACGTTTCATATTTATTACTCATTTCAATAGCCCACGTTTTTCATATCTCACTTTTTTGTCTTAGGATGTTTAGAATATTTAGTCTGTATTTATTGTATACACTTAGTATTTTTAGTCTATATTGTACTTTTTATATTCAATTTTATTTTGTTTTGCAAAAATTTTATTTTGTATTTTTTTGCTGCTGTAACATGTGAATTCCCCAGTTTTGGATCAATAAAGTCTGTCTGTCTATCCATCTATCTATCAGGCTTCATGAATGTAACTTTCTTTTTCTCTGTGTGACTTGTTTACCTTTACTTATTCATACATTTATTTGTTTATTCATTTTCCAAAGAGTATTCGAATAAACGTAAACCTGAACAGACCATGCAGGGACTACATAAACTCTGTTTGACCCATCACCTCATATTCACATTTCTGCAGGTGTGATTATTAAAATGTTGTTTTTTTCCATCATTGTCTCAGATTTTTTCACTATTCACTTCAATAGTTCAGCTTCTGTTTTGCACCTTTTTGTCTTGTTTTGGCACTCTAACCAAATATACCACTGCACTGAGAACTGTGGAAGGAAAAAAAGCTCTACTTTTCTATTGCGGATGTTGTAACAAGCTTTAAAGCCACCTGTATTTACAGAGGCAAAAATCAATTCAGTCTACAGTGTACAATAAAGCTCCCAGTTGTTTCCACCAAATCCCACAATATCTCTAGAGCTATTCATTTCAGTGAAAGTGGAGAGAAATTTAACCTGCTGGCTGTTGTCGCGACGCTGCACCACATGAAGAATGTGTTGTCTTCTCACGCAGCATTTTCATTTGTCATGAATCTAAAGTTTTACATGCTTTTACTCACTGTATCATAGAGAACAACAATCATGGCAGAAGAAGTTTCACGAGGAAGACTTAGCTTTATGACAAAATGCAAATGTATGATGCATTGCAGAGAAGCTGAACATGAGTTGCTAAACCGAGTCTTTCAGAGGAAATTGTTTTTTGTTTACTACAACCCAAAGAAAGGAGTGAGTCGGTGAGGTTATTAGCCTGTGCAATAAACAACTGCTTCTGCTAGAGATATGTAAGGGAACATATGCAGCTGCCACAAATGAACAATCTCAGTTCTCACAGTCTCAATGTTGCACTCAGACATCATTAAATTCTTCTGTCTTTGCCCCCTTGAGACCCTTTACGTGCACCTTGACAAGTTCGTGCACTGCTCATATCAGTAAGAACAAAAAGCACTCTTCCACATGTATAACATCCATCTTTGAAGGAGTATTGAAGCAAAACACAATTATTCTGCACTGAATATTTTAAACTCAATGAACAGTTCATGGGGAAAAATGATGGGATGATTGTTTGCAGAGAGGTTTTGTTCTTTTGAAGTGTGGTTGTTTGAGGTACTTGTCAAAAGAAAGTGTATTTCCCCAAAGGAGATCCTGATCAGCTTCGACCCCTTTGTTTAGTGACCAGCTGGAGAACTGGCACAGGAGCTCTACCTCTTCATAATTGGATGCAAACACTGATGATTGTATCAGTGCACACTCCACTTGGAAATATGTCAAAGCTTTTTTAAAAGCAGGTAACTCTATTGATGGCGTGCAGTCAACATAGTTTTTGCCCACTTTTATGATTTAATGCTGATTTTTTTACGTTTTTGCATCTAACTTCAAATGCTGGACACAGTGAGGAGTTTGATGTTTCAATCTCAGTCAATGACACCAATTCATTAAAAATATTCTCTAAAGGCAATTTACAAAATAGCAGCTCTAGACCATACTTCATGTCATATTAAGTGTATATGTAATATATTTTTTCAGCTATGTCTTCACAGCTTCTAGAGTATTTTCATAAACACGTGTCTTGTGGCCCATGGCTGGAGTAATTCAAAAAACAGAGAGAGTCATAAACTTTCGTGGTTTCGTAATTAAACTTCTAAAAATTGAAGAAATCCTGAGCTCCATCCAGTACGGCAGGAGACTTATTGGTGTGTTATGCAGGCTGCAGCCATAAATGATCTGCTGGATATCCTCTGATTCAGAACGGTCCTGATGTACTGTTGTTAACAGGTTCCACTAGCAGGAGCAGTAAGTCCCTAGATTTCCAGGCATGGACTCTACACACCTGCACCAGAGGTAACTTGGGACAGGGCTTGACAGTGTGACCGTTTCATTCGCATTTGCGACTAAAAATAGATGTGTGTGAATTGTAAAATCTATTTAGGGGCACATGTGCACATAAAAAAAAAATCAGTCGAGGAAACAAATGTTTTTTCATATAAATACCGCAGTGAAGTTGGTTTTAGGTTCGATATTCGACGGACATCCACTGTGGATCTACCGGTGTGACCAAAAGACCTAAAATTAATTTCAAATAATAATACTGACGTCGACCAATAAAACATTCATTATTTGATCAATTTTCATTGTGTGCTCCTTACTTTCTCAACTCAGGCGCACATGTGCGCCTTGTGAGAGTAGTTAATGTCAAGCCCGATGTGATCTCTTCTGCTCTCCAGTTAATGCAGAGTATGTTGAGTCTGGCCCTAACTTCATTAACTGCAGTTTTTATAGATGTCCTCTTATGTAGATAGTGATCAGTGCACTTCAGGGAACAGCACTGAAAATATTGTAGTACACATCTTCAGCGATACTGATGTTTGTATCAGAGTCTTTCAATGTTGGCTGAATCAAGTTAAAAATGTAGCCCAGCTGCAGCAGCCGATAGCCAACGCTAATTCTGGTTCTTCAGCTGGTTTTACAGCAAAGAATCAGAGCTGACACAACTGACAAGACAAGTACCTCTTTGAACCTCATAAAAAAATAAGCCAAGTAGTTGGAGGTAAGTATACCTGAGACTTCTTAATGACTTTTATAACTTTTCTCTGGTATTTATTGAAGAACAGTGCCAGACATTGAACTGCAATTGTGATTATTCCCCATGAATAAAAACAACAACAATTATCTCAAGGGATTGAAAGTTTGTCTCATTATTTTCAAATTAGGAAGGGACTTGGAATGACGTTTCCTACAAGCTAAATTAGAATAAGATTGATAATCCAATACCTTATATATTTATAAAGATATTAACCATCTGTTATGCGTCACATCATTATAAATTGCTGTCGCAATAAAGACAATAACAAAAGTTATACAGTGGAACTGATACCTGAATGGAGAAACTTAGAGAAGATTCCATATACTTAAACATAAAAAAGAAAAACATACAATAAAAAACACTAAATTCTTCTCTGAGGAGACAAGTTTGGCATAGATCACCCATGTGAACAAAGCAATGCGCTTTTGGTGATTTTATCAGTGCTGTGTCATGGCTTCAGAGCGTGTGCCGAGTTACCCCAGAAATTTCCAGCCAAGCGAGTATTGAGGCATGTGTTGGTGATGTATGTGATGAAGTTCGAAGCCTTGCAAACTGGCCGTACCACGTGACTGATTCAAGAAACAGTTTGCGGGTTTGGCGGATGAATCGAAAAACTTGTTGAAAAGCTGTTTTTGGAATAAAAGTCAATGAAATGTTTAAGTGTGATATGTAGTCCCCATAACAAAAGCACTGACAGAAACCAAGTAACACAAGCACATTCACATCACAACCCTCTCCATAATTTATGTCCTCTTCCCCTTTTTGACTCTGCTACTGTGTCTTAAAGATGGACACCATGTTAATAACTTCATCGTTTTTGTATTGTTTCACAAACACATGTCACCACATTCATTCATAAAAAAAAAAACTCACAAATCCTTCAGTTCTGTCAGCGGCTGGTCAGAATGTGAGGAGAGGGTAGTGGATGGCGCACAGGAACAGTCAATGAGGTTTCATGGACAGCGGCAAAGTTTAAGGCGCAAGGACTGCTGTTAAGGAGGCTTCTGCACACTCAGCGAGTCCAAAAAGATCCTCCTGGTCCACTGTATACATAAGATGACAGTCAGTGTCCTTACATTTATTCACTAAATCACGCAAAGTCTGTGTGACCTTAAAAGCCACCAAACATATACCACAACATCACTTTAACATTAGCTGCTACTTAAAAGCAGATGCGGGCTAATCCCGCTAGCGCTAATACGCTAATTACGCTTAGCATCGCATTTTTACACACACGACATCTTGCCGAGGAAGGGGTAACATTTTCACACAAAGTATTTACCTTATGAAAACTTCTTAATGTCCATTACTCGTCAGTTTACTCTGCGTATACCCAAGTATGAGACAATGCTTCAGTCCTTTGCAGCTTCATTAAGCAATGATATCTTCACTATCATTCCCACGCTCCTTTGCTGCTCCCAACATGTCCCGCCCCTCCACCTGTCTGATAGGACTCCAGTATAGGGAACACCAATACTATCAAAAAAACAAAAGATTGACAGCTTGATATTTACTAAAGGTAGGTTGTAGGAAAACACCATGCTACTCCCATAGACATAATAAAAGATAGACCCCGCATCGGCCGCTACCACGAATGGGCGCTGTCGAGAAATGCGGCCGCCATTTTGGTCCGGTCATCCGCCTTACTCTGCACCGCTGTTTAACCGGCGGAATGAAGTCTGAGCGCATTAAATGGATCATAGTTCGCTCAATACTACGTAATTTTCTTTTCTGCAAATGCCATTCAAAGAGGCATGATAGAGGCCATATTTTTTTGGCGTTTTCAAATACTCAGAATGAATAAAATGATATTTTAGAACATGGCAGCAGTGGCTGTATTATAGTATAACAATTAATCAAGGATATATCTAGGTTTAGAGCTAGGTTCCTGCTATGTCTCAATAATTATTAATAACTGGCGGTTTTAAAAGGCCAATTCAATATATATTGATTTGATTATATTTTAATTAGTTTAATTTTATTTATCCATTTGTAGACACACACAAGTAATGTCATATAGAAGCACTATTTTAATAACTGGAAAATACACACAAAGAAATACACACAAATATATAGCCTACATATCAAAACAATTTAAACACAAGAACAGCATGACAGGACAGCATCTAAGCTACATATCAATTTGCTTGTTGGCTACATAGCACAGAGGAATCACTTGCTGTGAATTTCTCCCTCTAACAGCAATCTCCCACTTCTTCCTCAAGTTTTTGTCCTTAGGAAATCTTCAAAATGAAACAGGAGATCACCACAAAGAAATCTTTAATAAAACAAATAATAAAACAGACCTCACTTTCTTCCTTCTTCTTTCTATTTTATTTCTTAACGTTTCTTAGAACCTCTCTCAAACAAAAGTTTTTCAATCTAATGCAAATCTGTTGATAACAGAGCAAAGTTGCTATTATTGTGAATAAGCTAGCTGTTCGCAAATGCTGTTTCCTTTTTGGAGTTGACCGATAGTCTTCCTCTTTGGCCTACAAATGACTCTACAGTCAAGTGTAATGTTTAAAAAACGTTTAATCATAACTGTGAAAAGTTATTCCTTGAGCCCTGTTCTCTGCTGTCCGCCTGTTGGCACAGGAATACGCCGCACAGTGCTCCGGCATCGCTGAATGAATGAATGAATGAATGAATATGATTGACCGGAGCGTATGGGAGGCTTGACCTGACCAAGATGGCGGCCGCATTTCTCGCTGCGCAGCACCCCTAGCGGGGTCTACCCTTTATTATGTCTATGGCTACTCCTATGTGTGTTGTAAACGAACTTGTTTGAATTTCAATCAACTTTATTTACACCTTGACAAAGACATTGTAGTCTGCTTAATGCTTTGTTTTTAAACCATTATGAACTGATTAACTTAAACATTTTAATGCAACATTTTGCAGTTTGATAGACTTATTTATCTTGTTTAATGCAAAAAATATATGTTTATCTCTTTATTAAAGTGTTTGTTAAAGTGTTTTATTTAATTTTTAATTTATTTTTATTATTATAATTTTTTTATGTAATGTAATAATTTATTTGATTGTTTTATTTAACTTTTTTTTAGAGACTTTGAGGTAGAAGTCTGGTATAACATATTTTAGACTGGGCTACTTTTTTTTTTTTTTTTTCTTGGATTAAGAAGTACAAGGAAATAACAGGATTTTAAATGTCCAGGATTTTAAACCACGATGCGTTGATGAAGAGGATGCAGCCTTCACCACTAGACTTGAGGTGAGCCTGGCAGTGATTGATTACCTGGCCTTTTTTACTTTTATTTTCTAGGTTAAAAAAAAATTTAAAAAGCAAAGCTGAACATGAAGTTGAGTACAGTATTTTTAGCACACAAAATGCCATGAAATGCCTCAGTCCTGAAATGTACTTCCGTTCTCTGCCTGGAAATGTTAAAATCAGCTTATTAAAGATTTGAAAACAGCTTTTTTTCCTCTTGGTTTACATTTCGTGCCAGTGTCCTGGGGCCTCATAGCATAGGATCCATACTGAAAGTGTACATGTGCCCAAAAGCTAAAAATGGCACGCACCAAAAAGTAATCTGATTTATGAAACCGTATGTACACGCACCTTATAGTAGGATTGTGCAGGTTGATTCATCTCATATCCCACCCTCTACACACGTTTTACCATGAATGGTCCTCATAAATGTATTGCATATAAATAAGCCTGCTGACCAATGGCCTTTTACTCTCAATCATAACAGAGAAGACAAGGGAAAGGAGTAACATGTGCTTGTGGGTGAGGTAGAGGCCAGAAAAATTATTTCATTTGGTGGTCACAGTAGTTGCATTTCCAATAAAAGAAAAACAAGTGAATGGCAGCACGTCATTACCGCTGTAAATAGTGTGAGTGCCACAGTTGCAGTTAGCAGTGGCCTCAACAGCCTGAAAAGAGGATTCAAAATACACAACATGAGTTAAACAGCACAAATCCTCTATATTAGCTTAAACTTATTTCTGTACGAAGACAAACATCAGACGTAGGATTGTAAAACTTTATTGTTATTGCAATCATCATTTGTATGCAACAAGTGCAGCTATTTCACTAGCACTAATAAATCTGCTGCTGTAGCTGCCACATGCCAAACTCTTCACAACTGTTACTGTTTTCAAGCTTCCTACAACTATAAACACACCAATAAGCAACCACCTCTTTTGCCCTCTGATTGTTGTGATCTTCCCTCACTGAGAACAAATGTACCAAGTTGGAACTTTGCAAGATGAATCTGCCAAATGGTGGACATGAAATCTGGCCAATCCATCTGCTTTGCAAGGCTATGTATCCCATCTGCTGGGCCAATATCTGGTTGATGCTCCACACTGACTGTAGATTTGACAAAGTAATGCTACCGCAGAGTTATGAAGAGATGAAACCTGTCAAGAAAGTCATAGTGAAAACCTACAGTGCTGTGCATTGGTGCTCCTGGTGAGTTACAGATCATAAGGTGTGCCACCTGTGTAAAGCAGATCAGCTGAAGGCAAATGTAGTTGGTGAGTCACATGGTCAGATATTGGGGACAGAGCATAGATCACCTCATTATTTTGAGTGAGGTAGACTGCTACATTCACACAAACTTTTTACAGCATCATAGTTGAGCACATTGCAAGTGGTCACGTAGTCCAACTTATCTCATAGGTGCAGGCATTAGGATGCTGAGGGTGCTTCAGCATCCTTTTAAATCAGGCACAATTAATACCATAAGCTCATTAAATATTAAATCTGTTTCCTTCTACTATATACAATTAATACAAACAATATGATGAGTGATTGTGCCTCATAAACAGCTCTGCAGAGTGTTTATGTATGTAATGAAGGTCCTTGATGCTCTGAGTGTAATAAACTATGGTGTAGTAATAGGTGTACGCTAACCATGTGATACCTCTGGTCTTTCGGAGTGTTAAATGTTTTAAAATTGTTATTGAACACTCAAATGAATTACTAAAACATGAATTTACGCAATAGAAAGTACGTCATCATCTACGCTGGTTTCTCTCAGCACCTCCAACTGTGACGGACTACCAGCAGTACAGCCCTGACTCATCATCTTTGATCTAAACTGGCTTTTATGAATAATCTGAGACTGTACTGTCGAGGAACACTGTTTTTTTTTTTTTTAACACAAAGAGAAAAAGAAGTGAAGGAGAAAAAATTAAACATTCATGATGGTTTGATAAAAGTTTAATAAAGCTTCAGCACACTGATAAACCTGGTGTTTAGATACTGTTTGGCTGCCGGGTTCAGTGGATTAATCAAAACAACAACTATTATAAATGTAAAGTCGGGCGTTGTCTTGATGAATTCTAAAAAAAAATAAAAAATAAAAAAGAGGAGCAATATGATAACCCAAATGAAATGTAGACCTGTCAATCCAAGTTTGAATGAGATTGCCAGTGTCTTTCTCATCCACGTCCCCTTTTGATACTATGCTTGTATGGACCTTCTGCACACCCAATTGACCCTGGGGACAAATAAACTCTTTTAATCCAATCCAATCTAAAACCTCTGGTTTACTCTGTAGAAAAAAAATATATACATATATGTTTTCAGATTTTAACTAATCCGTGTCTATCTCAATGTTCTTGCTAAAGCTGGTGTGTACTTTTGTGACAAGCAACATTTGCTTGTAGCTAAGGGTTGTTAATGCATGAGATTAATCAAGAGGGCTTAAGGATTAGTTCTTTCTTATCACAAATTAATCACATGACTTTGCCACCTCAAATGCAAACATACATGGAGCCTCATTCACCTTCATAAGCCCTTAAATAGGCCCAAAATGATTATAACAAACCTTGATGCAGACTCTTTGCAATAAGACATGAGCTTGTGTTACTGAGCAATGGAAAGCCATGTGGCAAGGCATTATGGATCACTGTGATGATGTTAAATTAAACTCTAACTGTTAACGGTCCTCTGCATATTATCAATGATTTGCAACATCTATGCTACAGACTCTGGTCTCTTTTTAGCTTCCCGGTTGTTCAAACAAAAAAAACAAAATAAAAGAAATGTGTTATCAACATGCAATAGTGTTGAACACACTGGTAAGGCTTCTGGTGATTAACAGCATGTGGAGGCATAGCTGATGCATTAAGAAGGACTAATTTTATTTAAAACTCATTTGGAAGATAGTAAATGTGATGCACAGAAAATGGCAATGCTAGAGTTTCACACAAAGCTTGTCAGACATTATGATCACTAATTATATTATAAGTCACTTGGTGATTGGCAGCTGAAAGATGCTAGCTCTGTTGTTGTTGTTGTTGTTGCCTGGATTGCAGGACAGGTTTGGGCCCTGGAGCCCCACAGGCTATGCTCACATCTGTGCCTCGTGACTTTATTTTCCAATTCTCAAGGCCCACTTGAGATGGCAACTGATATTTTTGTCGTAGTGTCACAGAGGGGTATGTGTCACACTCCTTTCTGTGGATTGATTTGACTTAATGTGTGAGATGATTTTTTCCCTGGTGTTGTTTTGCAATTAAAAAGTCATCTCTGTTTGATCAGAATGTAGTAAACAAAGCCAGGTAATAAAAACACCACATGATAATGTTATTTAACTTTTTTAGCTCGAAAACATACAAGGTCTGAACAGAAAATCACATTGAATGTATGAAAAGAAATGTGGGAGGCTATAAAAATAAGACAGACACCTTGTTATAGAACATACATATTCTGTGGTCATTTCTTGTTTCTTAAGTAATTTTTATTGAATACCATTTCTTATTCTTGGCACAACATGTCACAAATCAATTTCTGTATTTATGAGACAAAAACACTTGAGTGTGTAGGATTCAAACTGAGTTTGTTGAAGCCGCTCTTTTGTGAGTTCAAAAAGAGAAAAACAATAATGCCACTCTTGCTGCATAATGTTGTGACAAAAGCGCCTTCATGCAACTGGAGTTATTTATGATCAAACCATAGAAAGCATGACAACAACTTGTGATAAAAACAAGCTGAATGACAACCAACATGCAGCATTGAAACAGTTTGTTCTCAGGAATACTTGGGAGCTGATTTCATCCAGACAGGTCCAGAGCATTATCAACTAGAGACTGAAGGACAGATGGTCACAGCAATACCAGGAGGAGAGGAAAGGATGATAATTTTGTAGATCCTCAAGGACCATTGGTGTAGTTTTTAGTTAATAATATCAAGATAAAGATTTGGCAAAAATCAATGAAACAAAATGTTAAAGTAGCTACACATAAAACAGGCAGATGTGGCTATTGTGGACATGAAACCAGGAACAAGTTATTCCCCATTGTTGATATGGGGCAGAGAGAAAACAGTTGACTGAAAACCTAAGAGGATTAACAGATATAATAGACCATAGGTTTTAGACCATCAGCATTCCCAGAGTAGATCAAAAGTATTAGAACTTCTGTTTAGGATAAAAAGAAAGATGGTGGTTAATGAACTGATTGATTAAATAATGACAAATTAACAATGTTTGACCTGGTGTTGTTGGGTGGGGATCACGGCAGCATATGGGTTTGGTTAGATGGCAGATATCAAACCCAGGTCAAATGATGTGTTGACTTTTAGTGGCTTGATCTGATATGAAAGGTGTGATCAGGTTAACCACAGGGTCACTAATGTTATAACACAGCAAAGTAACAACTGCAATTAAGATATGCTTATATTTTCTGAAAGATACTCTGGCTGCATTTTAGCAAGGACTCAAATGAATGCTAATATAGCTGTCAACAGAAAAGCAGATAAATATGATATTAAATGATGATTTAAAAATTTGTAGGATTCTTAAGTCTCATAGGATTTGCTGTTGATGCTATTTCAAGCTTCCCACTTAATAAACATGATATCATAAGAAAGTGACCCCTCTGTGACTGTTCTCTAGAGGTTGTGGCTTAACTTTCATAGTTAGCCACATAAGTGCAGTTATTTCAAGGGTAATAGATTCTAAAAGCTTCAGTGAGGAGTTTTTTATGTCCAAGAAAAACACTGCATTTGATGCTGCTTAATCATATCCGAAGGTAAACGAGCTGGTAGTCATGTGATTTAATTGTTTTTTATAGTTTCTAATGCCTTAGTTTGAGTGATATTCCAGCATAAAATTAATTTAGGGTCAAACATACTATAACACTGAGTTAGACACCCCCTCGAGAGATGAATGGTGCAGACAGCTTGCTTCTCTAGTTATACCAACTTTGGGAATGACCACATGATAGCAATACACAGCGGTCTGAGGAGCTACACACAAACCTCAACCAAAACGTTACTCTATAGCCACAAATAATGATCAGAACAGCACCTAACTTCATCAACAGTACATATAGGGTCCCAGCCACAGCACCAGCCACGAAACATCTTTTTAGCTTTGCCTGATTTCTTTGGCAAAGAGACCAAACACAACTCACCTACTCTCTTCCAGCAGCCGCTTTTTTGTAGTGAGACCTCGGGTCAGTCTATTACGGACTGCTGCAGGGTGATGCAGCTCAAGGAAGAGGACATGAAATACAACAACTGATGTTTCCACAGGGGTCTTAAATTGACAGAAATCAAAAGTTCCTCACAGAAGCTTTAAATGTACAACATACCCCGTCACAGCAACAGCAGTTCCCTTTCAGTAAATTCTCAGACTCTTAACCTAAATTTCATCTAGACATATCTAACCATATTATGGTTGTGTATATCTATATATCTGTTGAATGCATAAGCTGAGTTCCCTTTGCTTCTTATCTAATCAACACTATGCATGAACTTTAGGATCTCACATTGCTGCATATATGGAAACTTCCTAAAAAAGAAAAAAAGAAAAACAAAACAGAAAAAAATGTTGGTACATATTGTAAGAGGAGGAATCTTCTCAGAGGGGTCTGCCCTCTTTCATCTGCTTGAACTTGTGCCCAGAATAAACTGAGTGCAGAGGGATTTAGAGTCATCATGAGTGTCTCTGAAAGCTGAATATTAGCATTTACAGATGGGTTACACAAGTGCCCAGATTACGAGGACAACATCATCTTTAAACCTTAGAGGAGAATTAACATGTGATTGCAGCGAGCCATTAATGAGTACAAGGTCACACAGAGTGCAGAGAAATAGAGTCCTGCTGTAATGTTCAGTTTGGAAGTTGTCCTCTGACTCCTGCTTATCTCCACACACTTGATTGAGAAACCACACCAGCTTTGTTTCCAGGTGAGCTGCTGCTTAATCAGATTAATCATCAGATGTGTTGATCCTGGTTGGTATAGGGAATGAAACGTCTTGATTTATCCCAGACTTCACAGCAGTCCCTCCACCAGCTGCCCACTGCATCAACCCTCCCCTCCTCTCTCTTTCTTTCCCAGCCTCAGCAGCGAGCTGTGTGCAGCTACTGACCCTAATCCCAAACTGCTACTGTCACTTCTGCTTAGCCGCTGCTGCTGATTACTCTACAGGGGAACGCCATAAAAGCCCACTTTCCCCATCTTCTCCAGCTCGACACATGCAGCGGGCTGCAGATGAAATGTGATACGAGGATTTCAAGAACATACATTCTTTTTTTGCTTCTGCTGCTGCCACTCTGCCCTCACCTCCTCCAGAGCCGCATTTACTGACAGCTCTAACAGCAGCTGTGAGTGGCATCACAAATTCAGGCTACAGGTACTGAATTGCTGTGTTTGTTGTGCTTTTTATTTTCAGTCTTTCCATTCAGATAACTATTTAGAAAAGATCTGTCCTGTAGGCTACAAAAACCATGCAGATAACATATAAGAATGATTTGCAGGCAACAATTGAAATGAACTCAGGAAGAGGGTGAGATTAAATCATAAAGAAAGAGCCGACAGGAATGTGTAGGTATGCAGAAGTGGGAGGGGTGACCACTACACTAACACCTGTCCACTTGGCACTCAGAACTGTTGTTGAGAGATTTGGTTTTAATCGTGAGCACCACTGAAGCTACTTCCTTTCTTTTGACTGTGTTGTTGTTTTGCTTCTGCTCTAATCCTGTAAAACATTTGCTGAAGAAAGCAGAAAGCCAAATAGTTTCTGAATTAAAAAAAAATAACATGTAAACACGGATACTTTTCTTATATTATTTTCTCTCTTCCTTATCTGTAATGGGTTGTAATAGGAGTGAAGAAGAAAGACATAAAAAAGGAATGAATGGACTTTTGAATGTTTTTTGTGAAAACTAGATGCAGACCTCCATTAAGAGGGCCCACCTCCACTGAGTGGACCAGAAGTTGTTTGAAGCCTTTCAAAAGGGTCCTCTTAGTGGTGGTCTGCAGCCAGATCCCACTTTAAGCAGCTATTCTAGATTCAGTCTAAGTTTTGGTCTCTTGACTGAAATGCCTTTTAATTTGACTCAAATTTTAATTTGTATCCATAATGGATTTAGGCTAGGTGCAAAGGCTTTCAAATCAGTACAAAGACATGGTAGTTTTAGGAGTAACATTGTTTGAAGTATGTTAACACTAAATTAGAGTAAATTATGCTCCATGTAAACAGAATCTACTGAATTTTGGATTACAGAGATGTAAATTGGGATGGCAGATGTGGTCATGTAAACCCATATAGCTTCTGTTGGTATTCACCTTTGATTAACATGACAGCAACAATGTTCATTTCTGTTAGCATGCTACATTGGTGGGCTAAACAACATGAATATGTTAACGATGGATCTTGTCCTGCAATCTAGGCAGCAGAAGAGCTAGTGCATGCTAAGGGTCAAGTTTACTTCTGGATAACAATAATCCAGTTATTAAAAATTTATTGGTTTAAACAAAACATACAAACAAACATAAAAGAGTCAAATGCTACCTTTGGTAGTGGGCTCCAGTCCCAAGAAAACCAAGAAACAGCCTGTCAAAATACTGCCAAACCATTAGCAGCGTCTTGTGAGTGGTGTGCCATGTACTTTAAGCCTGAAGAAGGATTTTCTTCTTTCAACATCACCAAACTATAAAGAGTTTGAAGATTCTGGGAATGAAACAGCTGAGGATTTGCCTGGTAAACACTGGGGAGCAGTTTACCTCAGAAGTCCTCCACTGAAAATCGTCATCTGAAGGAGCTCAGCACTGTGGACTCTTATCGTCCCTCAGTTTGCTTTCTCTGAATCATGGTAACATCACGTAGTGGAAAGAAGAAAAGCAAACAGCTGTATGTTTGATAGGAACAATTGTTTTTATGTGTGTGTGGAAGTATGCTTGTGTATGTGCAGGCAACGATAAAATATCACCTTGCACTAATTAAGTCTTGAATCATAATTACATTTTCCTGTCTACTAGTACATGGAAATACAATATATTTTTTACACTTATTGTGTTTTTTGGTACTCATCTAAAAATGACAAATGTTGCTCTTCATTTTTTTTTCTTGGAGAGTTTTCTTCTCTAAATCAAACCCTGAGCCCACAGTTTTACAGTCCAAGTTAAGTGAAGTCACCAGGGGTAAAATCAAGTCTAGTTCCCATTTTCTGAGGATTTATAAAGATGGCCTCCAAAAGTTTGACTGTAAGAATCAGGACTGCTTCACAAAGTTTGAATCGGGACTGTGAGACTGTTAGGATGTGAGGAAACACATTTCATTTATTAACATAGATTCAGGCTTATGGCATGTCAAAGTGTTTGTAAAGTGTAAAGTTATGGTGCTGTGTGTCTTCGGTACCACATGTCTTTTGATGGGAGATGCACTCATTGTTTCTGCTTTGATGGGCTCGCTGAAGGGGTCACATAAACTAGCAACCTAAGCCAGACTCCCCCCTGATAGCACTCAAAAGTTGTTCATTCATATTATCTTCTCAATGTCTTTTTTCACATATCAAACATGTTCATGTTTTCAGCACAATTATAGCCTGATCTGTCAGGATATGGAGCCTTTTGGAACAAAATCAATAGTTTTATTTCATTCAGTCATTGTGAACAACCATTGAGACCACGGTTTGGACCAAGGGCAGATCTTTCACTTTATCATCATGGGAACAACAAACAAGAAATTTCTCTGGCGAATGTTATATTTTACTTCGGATATTTTAAACACAGCATCATAACTAAAAATTACAACTCAGGGGGATTCAGTAGACGATTAAACTCCTACTGCTCTGGACAAAATGTACAAAGAGTTGCAACTGCTATATGTTACATAACTGCCATGTTGATGCAGAAGATTTAATCCTGTGTAAGGGGATTAAACATGATATGGTACGATAGTAATCATCGTAATGTTGATCCTGTTCTGATCTAATCTATTCTGTGTCACAAGTGAATAAAGTTGTTGGCCCTTCTTGGACTTTAACTTTTGACAAACACGTACCTACTGAAGGTTGGGCAGCACTTTCTCATCACTGCTCCACTGACAGGCAAAAGAGTTTGGTATGCAGCGCACCGAACATTTGTAAAACATATGAAGGAACCTATTTTTCAAATTATTCAGGAACTGAAAGTATGGCATTTATAGACAAATAAATAATACAAATTTCTCCTGTTATGTTTAGCTTTACTACCAAATACTACCAAATTTAACAAGCTGGGTTTTCCTTAGAAAGATTTGTTGCATGTGTTTAATATCTAATAGCTCGATGTTTATTGTAATTTCATGGGACATAAGGGGTTGAGCATCTGTCTAAGTGTGTGTGTGTGTGCCATACTGGGCACTTACTTTTGTAAGGGCTGTATTAAGAACTGACAATGACATTCAGAAGTTAAAATGTGTGACTGTTACAGAACAACATCTCCACCTGACCCTTTGTAATAACAGGTCACATAGTAAACAGTGTGTCAAAACTAACCATGTGTCTTTAGTTGGTAAAATCAACAACAGGATTCTTTCAAATTCAAGGTAATGAGATTTTTCTTGGTATGTTGAGCCCCAAAGCTACCTTTTTATAAATTGAACAAAACTTTTAAACCACATTTCTAAAGTTTACAGATAAACACTGTTTATCTGCCCAATTCAATCTGAACATAAAGCAAGTTGTAATGAAGCCAACAGACCATCAGCAGAGTTCAGAAAGTCACTGCATGCATTCCCAAGTTTCAGATTTCCTTCTCTCACCATTTTCTACACAAGAGCAAAAGATGAAACATGACAGAGTGGTGACCTCTGGATTTAAAAAATGAATCTAGTGTAAAAGTGCTAACCACAGCAGTTCCTTGAGTGTCCGCTCACAACAAGTCCCAAAAGCTACACATCTACCTCCAGGGTCTGTTAACTGCAGTCGGTTACGGACCCGGTATGCTTAGTTCCTTTCCAAAGCTCTTTATGCAGCACAGAGAACATGGGAGAGAGGATAGAGGAGGGAAATTGGAGAAGTGATAAGAGAGGATTCATGAGATTCATGAGAGACTTCACGCCACCAGAGTGCCTGTTTTAAGACAGACTTGGGAGAACCTTCAAGCATTTCCCTTTTATTCAACAGTCAGCATGTGATGAGCTGAGATTAAAAATGTCTGATATCATAAATCTGTGAAATGCTTTTGGCTTTCGTAAATGAAAGTTAGGCTGAGTCAGCATTTTCAACATGCTTAGTCTGTGAGTTACAACCAGGTGTAACATAAACAGGACATAAGTCTAGCAGGTGCACAGAGTTTAACTTTCAGTGGGCTGAAACTTTCAGCCCAAAGTGGACACAAGGTTGCAGGCGTCCGCCCAGCTGCCGCGACTGTAGGAGTTTAGAGGAATGTGTGAAAACAGCAACGGTCTTTGATCTTTCTGGCTTGTTGTGTACCTAAAAAGTTAAAGAACTACATAACAGTTTCTAAAAAAAGGGAACCTCTCTATTGAAAAAGTTGTTTGTACTTCTTTTGTTATTCAGACCCACGAGTAACACTTTTTCATCCAGACAGTGAATCAGAAAACAACTTTAAAAGTTTGGGCGATACATTAAAGTTTAATCTCCTATATGTCTGTACTGTGGTATTAAAGTCAAGTGTTGTTGTGATGAATCAGGTCTGCTGAAACAGCAGCAGCTTTTATAAGTAATTGATATCCAATAAGAGGTTGTATTGGCCAAATTTCCACATCTCCTCTGTATCTTTAATAAGAAAAAAGATGCTTGTAGCCGCCCAAAAGAGGATTTATCCAGTAAAACTTCTAGCTGACAGAGGTTCAAGGAGGCATACAACAACAACGGCACTTTAGACATGTCGACTGACTCATACAGAGTACGACCAAATCTGTGCGTGACATTTGCAGCCAGTTTTGAAGGAGAAAGTGGAAAATATGTATGTAACCCTGTGGGAAATACAATACTTAAAATTTAGGAGGATTTCAAGAAGGTTTAATATTTGCCATTCTGCTTATTATTATTATTATCATCAGAGCATTGTTTTGATTTGTTTCATGTTGTTCTGTATTGTTTTGGGTGTCATGAAAGTAATTTATATTTTCTTTCAAGAAGAGAAACTTGAAGAAACGTCAACATGTATTAAATACACTAATGGGTTATTTGGGGTTTTGACCAGCAGGGGGAGCAAGCGGCCGGGTAGAAGGAGCGAAGCGCGAGGCAGGAGAGCGCGAAAGAGAGTGAGAGCTAACATCAGGGGCATTAGCACAGAAACCAGTTAAGAAATGGAATTTTGAGGGTTATTGAGACCGTTAAAAGTTGTCAGTTTGAGAACTTAGACCTCTTCACACAGAACAGTTCATCTGAACGTCGGCGCGACGCTGTTTTATAGTGCGGACTCGCACGTGCGCAGTGTCGTTGTAATTTGTTAGCCTGACAAACGGACATTAGCCGTTAGCCTTTAGCTTACAGCCTCGTTAGCTTGGCGGGACCTTGTGAGGCTGGAGGTTTGAGTTATTGACCATGTTGCAGAGCTGGATGTTTCTCTGGTGACGGCGAAAGATGTTTGCTGCTGACCGGGAGGACCGGACCTTTCTGCCACAAGGGGCCTGGACTGGGAGAGACCTTGAACGCCACGTGTGAGTCGGCTAAGGTACCCGTTTTAAAAGGTCATTAAAGCAGGCCTGAACCATGATACAGGCCAGCAACAGAGGTTAAATATACAATTGCCGCCTTTTAATAAGGTCTTACGTGCATTTTGTCAACAGTGTGGGCCCACATTTTGAACTGTGATATGCCTAAACTGTGTTTTGAACAACAAACATTCAAGTAAAAGTTTAAAAATGTATGTGTATTTGTTTTAGTGTGTTATTAAAGAGTTAAGACAGTTTTACAGACTTATTTGTGGTTTATTTGCGAACTGTTTGGATGCAAAGGTACTTGAATCTACATAAAAGATGCTATTACTTACCTGACAAGTTTTATTTTTCTTTTAACTCTGGGGTTTAAAGGTTTAAAGGTTTATTTACACTTTCAATTTGATTTGAGAAGAGTTAATGAGATTTAAAACAGATTTTAAGCCTGAATGTACAATTATAGAGTTAAAAAAGTTATTTTAAATATGTGTTTAAGAACCCAGGGCCCTACCCAGACTAGTATAGGGAGCAGTAGCACTACATGTACCTTATGAAGCCATATTAACATCACCAGTGTTATTTGATCACAGGCAGGGGAGACTCCACATTTTAAAAAACCCAAGATACAAACAGGACGTATGTGTTTGACATGTGGTTAAGGACTATTGCTGCGTTCGAGTTACCTCGGAAGCCAGAAGTCCGAGCTGGGAATGACGTCACACCCGAGTTAGCAGCGTTTCAGTTACCAAGTCAGAGAGAGCAAAATCAGAGGCAGAAACAAGATGGCTACATCTATGAAAGGTATTTTAGGGCTTCCCTTGTCCGAATATAAACAAACAATATAAGCGAGGACAAGGCAAGCGCTAAAATAACTTTTGTAGATGTAGCCATCTTGTTTCTGCCTCTAATTTGCTTTCTTCTGACTTGGTACTGGTAACTCAGGTGTGACGTCACTCCTAGCTCGGACATCTGACTTTTGAGGTAACTCGAACACAGCATATGTTTAAAAAAGCAATCACATTGCATTATGGGAAATATGATCTGGGTGTTTTGAAGCTCGACACACACAGTACTTAAGGAAAACATCTCGGTTGCTGCTGCATGGGTTTCGACTGATCTTTTCTTGAGTACTTCTTAGGTTGGCCACCCACTTGATGACAATTCACAGTTTTCATAATCCACACAGATTTATTATGACCAAAATTACCGGGCACAATTTTAACATTTGAGTTGGCTTGATAAATTCAGTTCACGCACTGAGAAACATGAGAAAAAAACAATAATAATGTCCGCTGTGGATTGTACGATGCCCTGAGAATTTTCTTCTCATTTTGTGTCTAACTGCTGTGTAGTTAAAATGAAAAACGCTGTAAAGCATCCACAGGAGGCTGTGGGTGCTTTGTTTTAACTGTAGTCTGGTCTTTCTCCAGTCTGGTGCCAATAGCGTCCCCTGCCATCTGGAATCAGTTTTTCTGCATATGTGCTGTGTCTCTCCACATACCCAACTCTCCACTCTTCAGTGTGTGGTGATGTCCCAGAGCCTATAACCAAAGTAGAAACAAGAATAATCAATGTGCCGAATGAGGGAAAAACCTAGAACAGAAGGGAGGCAACAAAAGTGACGATACTTTTGACACTAGTAAGATCGAACACAGCAGAAGTTCACCAGTTGTGCTTTCATTTTCACATCATCAGATCATTACGCTGAAAGAGTCACCGTGAATAAACTACCTGCATTTCAACACAAGGCTGAAGCATCAAGAACATCAATACTGGCCTCAAGAAGAGACAGGTCAATGAAAACAGACCTTGACGAGCAGCTGGAGATCATCACCGCCATGCTGAGACCTGACACCGTCCTGTGTTCAGCAGCTGAGAAGCGTGTTGCTGAGCTGAGCAATCCACGAAAAAAAGGTACTCAAAAGTGTACGAAAGGAAGAAGCTACAATATGATGATCCAGTGGCAGAATGCAAAGAAAGAGGCTGGAGAGCACCAGCCTGTCCACTGGAAGTTGGCTGTCGTGGTTTTGTGAGCTACTGGTTTTGTGAGCTCAGCGTCTTTGTGTTTTTGAAAAGCGCTTTATAAATAAAATGTATTATTATTATTATTATTACTTTCTGAGAGATGTTGGATTTACATCTGCAAAGACCAGAAGGGTTATTCAAGATCTGGCTGAGGAAGCAAAATGGAAAGTTTCTGGAGAAGGAGAAAAGACATGAGCTGGGTTAACAAAGAGTCCACAAAGGGGATAACCTGACCATCTAAATCCAGCTGCAGGGGGCGGCAGGAAGAACTCTCTGACCGCTGCCCCAACAGAAATGCTCTGCAGGTGATACCACCAACCTGTTATCCAACTCTCAGTTATTGTTAAGTCTCCAACGCCTTTGTCTCTTTTCATGTTTTTGTGAGCTGACATATATGTGGAATCACTTCTGTGAATTCATGACTGTTTAGTGTGTAGGTGAGTAGTCTTACAGAGTCATGTTTGCGTATTCAGAGGATAGCTATGTCAAAAAAATATATATATATATAAATCACCAGGATCTGTCGTTAAGTATGTATTCTCTTACTGTTCCCAATCCAGTTAAGATCTCAAAGTCACTGTGTGGCCAGTCTTAGAAAAGACCGTCCATTCTATTCATATTTTATTAAAAAGTCTTGGACTGCCTGTTTAAAGGAATATTCTGGTGTAAAATTAATTTAGGGTAAGACACACCATAACACCGAGTTAGACACCCCATCAAGAGATGAATGTTGCGGCCCTCTTGCTTCTCTAGTTATTAGTGGTGCAACGGATCACAACACTCACGGATCGGATCGTTCCTCGGATCAAGAGTCACGGATCGGATCATTTTTCGGATCAGCAAAAAGCAGTTTTGTCTGTATATTAAACACTTAAATGGTTGAATTGAAATATATAAAAGTAGTGCATACGGCATAATATCTTCTTTTCAACATAATTATTAATGAAAAACAACTTAAAGTGCAATATATAGGCATATCTCCTTCCTTTAAAATGTAACAATGAACCAAAAATGAAGTATGTGCGCGGTGGGATATTGTAACGTGGCTCAAGCACTTTCAGCATGTTTTTAAAGCCCTCGTTTGCACAACTGAATATGGCCTCATGTCTGTAGCTATAAACACACCGATAGCGTTCGTGATAGCTTTAACCCGGTCGGATTGCGCAGGAAGAGGCTGCTTAAATGCTGCGGTGATGAGCGGTTGCTGGCCAGCTTTCGTTTTATCTCAGGTATTGTGACATAGAATGCACCCCTGCCGTAGAATGCACCCCCTGACGGGAGCGCGGTTTAAAGTACATAACGAGGCGAAATAATCCACGTTTTTCTTACATTGGATGGATTCAAAAGCGTTTGCCTGTAATAATTTCATTCAGGCTATTCAAAGAAGCCAAAAACAACAGCCCTTGGAATATTGCTGTCCCGAAAATATAATGCTCTCTACCTGGACAGCTTTCTGTACAGTTTATACCCAAGTACACCTCTATATTTGCATTTTTGAGACACATAAAAAGAAAATGAAAGTTTGCTGCTCCATTTGACATGTTGTCATGATCTAATACTCGTGTTTCTTTAAATATGAGATCAATATCTCCACTTTAAGAAGCTAACGAGTGGAGGGGATGCAGGGGTGCGTTCTACGGCAGGGGTGCAGTCTACGGCACAACACCTGTCATTAAAACACCCGGGTGATGTCGCTTTCAAATGCGTGAACATGCTCGATGTGTTTCCACTGTCATATGGCTTTCTTATGCCACAGTGCCTACACACCTTCGCAGTTTTGTCCACTGACATCTTCCTTCCTCATCATAGTTGACAGGGAAGCCAAATTTTTTTTTTCAGAAATCGAACCGCGGGTGACGTGTGTGCCGAACCGATGACGTCGATCCAAACGGATCACGGATCAATGATGATCCGTTGCACCACTACTAGTTATACCAACTTGAGTAACGACCGCACAATAGCAATACACAGCGGTCTCAGGAGCCATAAACAAACCTCAACCAAAAAGCCGCTCTATAGCCACAAATAATGCTCAGAACAGCACCTAACTTCATCAACAGTACATACAGGGTCCTGGCCACAGCACTAGCCACCAAACATCTTTTTAACTTTGCCTGATTTCTTTAGCAAAGAGACTAATCACAACTCACCTACTCTCTTCCAGCAGCCGCTTGTTTGTAGCGTGACCTCTGGGCCAATCCATTACAGACTGCAGCGGGGTGATGCAGCTCAAGGAAGAACATTTTATTGTATGCAGCAGACAAGTTAGCTCCTCTGGCTTTGCGTCTCTGTCTGATTGCATTTCCATGAAGAAATGATCATAAATGTTCTTCCTTGAGCTGCGTCACCCCGCAGCAGTCCATAATGGAATGGCATAAAGTCTCGCTACAAACAGGGCTGCTGGAAGAGAGTGGGTGAGTTGTGTTTAGTCTCTTTGCTAAAGAAATCAGGCAAAGTTAAAAAGATGTTTGGTGGCTAGTGCTATGGCTAGGACCCTATATGTACTGTTGATGAAGTTAGGTGCTGTTCTGAGCATTATTTGTGGCCATAGAGTGGCTTTTTGGCTGAGGTTTATGTGTGGTTCACAAACCTGGTGTGATTGGTATAACTAGAGAAGCAAGCGGTCGGCAACATTCATTTCTCGAGGGGGTGTCTAACTCAGGGTTACGGTGTGTTTGACCCTAAATTAATTTTACGCTGGAATATCCCTTTAAGTGTGTCCTTGAAACCACATTTCAGTCTAAGTTTAGTCTCCAGGTGAGTGCGTGTTTGACTTTCTGTGATGGTGCTGAAATTGAAATGCAAGAATGACATTAGAGCTTATTGCTTTTCCTCCCACTGTGCAGTTCTATTGCATTTTTTTGTCTCCCAGCAGAGCCCTATGCTCAGTGTGTTCAAAAACACCTGATTTGTTTAGTAAAAGCAGCTGTGAGTAGACTGCGCCGCATTATTCATGGGCTGTTTTTGTTGCTTCAGGACATGTTGCCGACTTCCTCGAGCCAGAATGTGTCAGAACTATGACTCATCTCTGTACTCGCTCTCTCACTGGAGGCCAAATGCGTTCAAACTCCCGCTGAGGCTCACCTGGGGAAACAGGGGCCAGTTCTCCTCTTTCCCCCTTCTTTATTCACTTCTGATGTGTGGTTCCACAGTGCTCAAACCAGAGTCATTGATCAGGGGAGCAGCAGAAACTTGTTTAAGATGAAAAAGAGCCTTGCTGACGCTGGAGCTTTGCAGCAAAATATTTTCCGTAGTATATGTCACGACTGCAGCCACCACTGCAGCACATGAGGAAAGAAAGTAAAGAGTGGAAATAGAGGGGAAAAATTGGGTTTTAAGATGGGTTTTGCTGAGGGAAGTAGCTGAAATATACATCACAGCAGGCTGCTCTTTTGAGAACCCGCCGCAGTCTCGAGAGGTGCAGGGGTGGGAGAATTGAAAACGCGCTCTTTAGTCACACAGAGATGAAACTCAAACACCGCACGGCGAGAGATGGCAGGGATACAGCAGAGGAAGCTCTCTAAATGCAGCGGTGTGTTAGGTAGCTGCGTGAATTTCAATCACAGCTCAGAGTAAAAATTAATCAGGGATGTGGAGGGGCTCCTGATGATTCCTGCAGAAGTGAATAAGACAGCAGGAACATCACAGTGCCATTTACTACAGGATCAGGGTTTGACAATAAGGTAATCTGCTGCCTGGAATGAGGCATTATTAGTCAAAAACAGTGTCTGCCAGAGCGTGTGCGTATGTGTGTGGGGGTTCAGTATTAACTAGAAGATGCAGGTCATGAGGGCATATCTTAGAAACCACCATTCCTCCTCCTCCTCCGCACTCTGAAATGTATAGCATTTCACATAAATATCCTGCTTCTGTAGTTGCCAGTATACACAGCATGTGGCATTTTTAAGTGGCTCAGATTGTGCAGAGGATTGAAGTTTGTTTAACTTGTGAAAATTTGACCCCCCACTATTGTTTTTTTTTTCTTTTTAGAGCTTTTGTGATAATCCCACAACACCTATGTGTCACTTTAGAGCAGTGGTTCTCAATCCAGTCCCCGAGCGCCCCCCCCCCCCCCCGTCCTGCATGTTTTGGTTTCCCTGCTCCAACACACCTGATTCAAATGATCAGCTCGTTATCAAGCTCTGTAAGGGCTTAATAATGAGCTAATCATTTGAATCAGGTGTGTTGGAGCAGGGAAACATCCAAAACATGCAGGACAGTGGGGACTCGAGGACTGGACTTGAGAACCACTGCTTTAGAGGGAGGCAGTGTTTTACTTGAAATACAAACAGATGTCCACCAGGTGTCAGTAGTGTCTTTGGTATGTGAACTGATGTTGTGTGAGGACTCTCAATAACAAAAAAATGGAGAGTCACAGTTTCCATCCACCTGACCATGTTCTCACAGTGACTCGAAATACTGAGACAGGTGGTACCCACAATCAAAAAAGCATTATGCTACTAATTGTTGGCCAGTTTGTTGTTAATTAAAGGACAGCGAGTTGTGTTACTGTTGATTCAACATGTTATTAATGATATGATTGAGCGTTCATGATGTGAACATGACAACTAAAGCCAATCATAATGCGTGCTAAATGTTTTCAACAGGTAAGAGTCAAGACTGAAAGCAGACTAGATTAGCATCCAAGACAACACCAACAACGGTGGAGCTCACTGTGTATGCATTACCATATATAGAAGTTGTGTTACGTCACTCATGTTATTGATAGAAGTAATTTGGGAGTAACATGAATAAAAAAAAAAAATGTGTGTCTGAACAGACTGGGCTCCAACTATTCTTCACAATGATCCAAGCATACAAAATTTAACAAATATGCATGAGGGCTATTGCTGTGACTGCACCTTCTTCTTTTGACACGCCTGGATCAGCTCCATTCTGAGGAGGGTATCATGATTTAAGAAGACAATTGAAAAGTTCTCATGTCACCAAAAAAATACATTAGTTTGCATCACTAAATCCATAGAGGTTTGTAGGAGCACTGCTGAGTCACTTTTGGAAGGAAACGTGTTTTATAAGCGATAGTGAGCACTAACCTGGGGTCACGCCTCATATATGCAAAGCCATGCGAGGACATGTGAATGTGTCTCCTCTGTCTGTGCAAATGTATCTGTCAGTGTTGGTAAAACGCCTGAGCTGCTCTGTATTCCTGACTCCCTGCTGAGCTGCAGCAGCTTCAGTCTGAGCTATGACTCATCATGGGCTCTCAGTGAGATCGCTGAGGTCAGACACAAAAGAATATAGACAGACAGACACACCAAGAGAAACAGGCTTAACTAAAGTGTGAACACCAGCTTGAAATCCAGAGCCGGGTCGGAACAACTCCGCTAAAATAACTTCTGACAAAACCTTCAACTTAAGAGGAAGATGAACAGGCTGAGGGGAGGGAGAGACACAGCAGCGGCTGCATCAAAGCTTCCTGACAAGGCAATCTGGACTAAAGTCTGTAGGTTTTAAACACTGTACACCTAAAAGGATTCATTTGTCCACCATCAAGGACCTGGACCTTCCTGCTGCTGAGGAGTCTCGCAGGCGCTTTGGATGCAGATAAAAGGGACGGACAGAGCAGACAGCAAAGTGTCATTATCACACAAAAGGCTTGTTACATAAACAAGCTCAGATCCTGCGCCCAATTTCAGACCAATTACACGCTGCTTACAGCCAGTAACACAGATCTTGGGGCAGATTAGGGATCACTGCAGCTCACCTGGTATGAGGAGGCTCTCAGTGAAGGCCAAACGCAGCTATTCTACCAGAGGTTTGTGCGCGTGTTTGTGTGTGTGTGTGCACAGGTGAAAGAGGTTTGTTTGCATCTGACAATAAGCAGTGAGCCATGATTGATTAGATTTCATGCTAATAGCCTCATCTGATAACACTGTTGCGTTTGATTGTGTGGAACTGAATGACAAAAGGTGGAGCGATAACCTCAGCAGAGACTGTGAAACTGCTTCATCATCATTTCATGCAGTAACCTGGTTTTGTCTGTATAAACCTAAACAACATGAGATAATCTAAGATTTGTGCAGATTAGGGTAGAGGATACGACTAAAAATTTAAACTGCTCATTTAGGTAGTTTTTAGTTCCCACATCTTTCAGGTGTTCATCAGGTTTTGCAACCCTGTACTTATTATTTTTAATTGTAGTAATGCTCCTCAGCCTTTTGCTCTTACTAGAGCCATATCGGTGTGCTACAGGTGATCCACATTGGAATTTTCTGGTGATTTCAAGGTGCAGTGAATATTTGACGCTTTAGGTAAGAGATTCCTGCCTTTGAAGATAAGATATTCTCGTCAGTTTTAATCTTACTTCAACATTTTTACACATCATGCTTGAGCCAAGTTGAATTTAACTTCCATTTTACTTTGGAGGGACTCTTCGACAGCCCCTCATGTATCCCCTGGGCGTCCTCAGACCCCTTGCTTTACCTTTGTGGAGGTACATCTGTTATGAGAAGCTGAAGGGTGTGTAAAACGTGGTGAGCTTAATGACCAGTGTTTAAAAGGTTTGATTGAAATCCAGTCTGCAGGAAATGGGTCCCACAGGTCCTGCTTGCCAATGATGAGCAGATCTGTTTGACACAGAATCAGGGCCAACACGGCCATGAAAATTGTGTAATGTTGGTTTCAGCTTAAGCACTGCAGAGAGGTAATTTAGCACTTCATTCTTGAGTTCTCTGCAGGATTTGTCCTCTATGATTCAATTTAAATGTGTTAAGTTTTCATCAGCTGTATTTTCACCCACCACCCACTTAATTATATGTACAGGAAAATAACTTTATTTATATAGCGCCTCTGCAAGTCAGACCCTCCAGGTCAGATTGTACAGCAGGTTAGTTACTATAGCACAGGTTAGAGCTTTACAGTAGGCCTAAATATGGACTTACGTACCAGCTCAGAGTTTGAAATAGTTTAACAGATAAATTATGGGGCGAAAAGTAAGCAATATTCATATTTGATTCATTTTGGATGTTTTCTTTTTCTTTGCAGTCTTAAAACACAAAAGAAATACGGTCAATGTGATCGCCTATGTTATCAAGCCCCTGACGGAACTCATCAGATATTGTTAAGAAGTTCAAATCTTACATTTTCCATGGCGAAAGTTTATGGAGGATCTTTCTGAAGATTTTTGGAGTCTTTATTTCAAAGCACTGAGGATCAAATCCGCAGTTGAAGTGAGAATTTGCTGACTTTTTGTTTTCTTTGCTAATACATTGAAATTGAGTCTTTCATTCAGTCAGAAGGCTCGGAGAAGTGAGATTTCCTTTTTTTGCATCCTTTACGACATTACTTACCGCTTTCTCCTCATAACTTCAGACCTGCTCAGCCCCAAAGTTGCAGCATGTCTCGTCACCAAGCTTCATGATGTGCTCACCCTCCATCTCTGCATAAACAGTGACACACTCGTCTACACATGCTCACGTGCATCTAAGGGGTATTTTTTACAGTCCTGAAATATAACTGTAGGAGGATTTAGCCATGCTGGATATTAATGGACAATTCTATAACTATTCTATATACAGTCTATGAGTAAAACACACGAGAGGTCAGTTATCATAAGATCCTGCCTGATCCTGTCTGTGCCTGGAGAGTTACGCTGCTGTGCGTAAGTGTTTTCATATCTATTTATTCAAAAAGTCAGTCATCATAAGTGCTGCGCAGAGGAGTTGTTTTGGAGGATTTTATAGTAACCCATGCCTTCAGGTGACTCACAGTGAGCTGTGTGTGTGTGTGTGTGTGTTTTTATCCTGTGTTTGCAAAGGTAAGGTAGAAAAGGGGGAGTTAGAGCAGACACACTGTTTGGTCCCAATTATCCACGTTGGCGCCTGCGAATGTAGTGGTTGCGCGCAAAAGCACGTTGTTGGAGGCAGTAAGTGTCTGCAGGGGGGCTTTTTCTATTAGTTTGAACGTGAAAGGGCATTAAGAGCCGACACAAGTTTTTATTTGTCGTTTTACGCTCAGAGATGCACAGCTGAGCTCTGACTTATGAAATAAAAGTTTTTTTTGCTGATATGGTGAAACTGACTTTGTAATTTGGTCAGAGGGCTTGGAGATGTCTCCATACATCACCATACTGCACACTGCCTTTTCCACATAACCTCAAACCTGCTCATTCCCAAAGTTGCAGCCTGAGCGATTACCAAGCTTTGTGCGTGCTCTCTCAATTGCGAGCATTAACAGACACACGCTGACAATTATCTAAGGGTTATTTTTAAACAACTTTTATTTAATGACATATAACTGTTGGTGACATTGACCTCGCTGCTCATACTGTGTTTTCTTTTTCTTTTTTCTCCTCTACAACATAGGAAATGTGTTATTCAAAAAACCTGTAAACTATACCCAGACTGTGTTGTTCAAAGAGGAAAAACACACTGATATTTGCAACAAGTTGGATTTAAATACCATAGTAAAAACATTATTTAGCTTAAAAACTTGCTAAACACTGGCATCAGCAGAGCCAAAAGAATAGAATCTAGTATTTTAATGCTGATATTAAATACTTGTCAGCTAATGTGCTGCTAAACATTAGCTCTATGTGCACAGTGGTTTTCTGCCAGTAAAGATACAGTTACCTGCTGATCCTGAAGGAAGGATTTAAATGCAGCGCCTTGGAAAACTTAATCCTGTTAATTTCTGTATTTCTTTCATATCAAATCCAAAAGTGACATGAGCAACAGCAGGAGGTTTGTACTATGAGTCTTTTTACGAGCGGCTTATATCATATTTAAGCTTGTTTTACATGAATCTAGTCTCCAGAAGGCCAACACTACCTGCACTTCATACACTGTCACTGATTTTTCTTCTTTTACAGCAAAAAAATAAAGTCTATTTGTGTGTTTTTACACCCGACAAGAATAGAATAAAGTCAAGGCTCAAAATCCATGCAGTTTTTATTTTAATGTTTGTTCATGATATTAGCAAACATAATCTAGTAAAAGCATGATACTGTTACAACTCACAGCTTGTGGACAGATAGTGAGCTCCCTCTACATCCTGACAAGTGTCCGCCTCTCTCCTGCACTTTGTCATACACACAGAGGATGGCTCTGGCTCAGTGAGTCAGTCACAGCCCAATAAAAAGGTCAGGGGTTCAATCCCAGGACCTGCTGTCAACATGCTGAAGTGTCCGTGGACAAGATGCTTGACCCCACCTGTCCCTGCTGGCTCCCGTCTACACTTGTAGGGCGTAGATGTGATTAGTTGAAACTGATAGGCTCTATACAGAGCAATCTCAGTATCTGGATTGAATGGGTCATTGTGACATGACGCAAGAGCAGTACAGTGGCTGACAATGGTCAACAATGTGGCATGGACATTCTTCATTTGGAGAAACGTACTGTAAAACACACAGCAGTTAAAACACACTGTAGGTGAATAACTTACTGAAAAAAGCCAAAACAAGTGCATTAACAACAAAAGCGCGGCAAATACAGAATTGGCACAAACACAGAAAGCAGCTGCAAAGAACAATAAAGTGAAAGTGCTCCAGGCTTACAGGAGTGCTGAGTGACTGAGCTTTATTGTTTACAGGACAGTGAAGAAGCTAGCTGCGTGGCTTTCTGGGGTTTGGCAGCGCTGCCCTCAGCAGCTCAGTGGACCCTTTTCAGGGCTGGACTCCAGTTATTCAGGGTCTGCTCTAGAATTAACACTAAGTTCTCCAATGACAGGGACAGAATTAAACCTGACATCTCTCCAGCTCCTCTCTGATCCCCACTGTGTCCTCTCCATCCCTAGTGTCAAAGTCCAGACCAGTGTTAGACATTACCTGTTGTCTGG
The DNA here is from genome assembly GCA_962446985.1 of Xyrichtys novacula. NCBI lineage: Eukaryota > Metazoa > Chordata > Actinopteri > Labriformes > Labridae > Xyrichtys > Xyrichtys novacula. The sequence continues at coordinate 13,750,189 of OY660874.1, read as the reverse complement.
ATTATTCTCAGCTTTCCTGGAAATTAGCCCTACGTGTTTAGACAGACTGATAAGTTTAGGTCCCTGCAAAACAGCCTGGGTTACATGACCTCAGGCTGCACAACCATGCCAACGTTACCCGTTCATGAATCTTTAATAAAAGATAATCACATATATATTATATAAAATATATAATATATGATATAGAATTCCCTTTCAGTAGCCATATCAGTTTCAAGTTTGCTTTGAGGTTACTTTTTTATTTGACTTTTCTGGCAATTTAAAGCTCCTGTAAGTAATAATTGTTTCTGTCCATTTGTTAATGTTGTGTCGTTTGCAAACAATTCGTTCAAAAGAACCGAATCATTTAAGTGAACGTACTGAACCAAATCACTTCAAGTGATTTGTTCGTTTCTCACTTCAGTTGAGATGTCAGCAGGGCAGGTGCTATAGCATGTAGCATTGTCAGGCGAGCAGCCGGCGAACAAGGGATCGCATGCACCGATGCCTGAAACACTTAGTAAAGGAATCACACGGAATCTTTTTAATTTTTTAATGCTAAATTGCCACCACAACTACTTGCATACAGTGGGGTACAGCATGAATGTGCTTGTTCAGTGTGAATTCTTCTAAACATTCAGTGAGTCCAATTTACCAAGCAGACTTGATAAATAGCATACCGTAGGACAGTACATTTAAAATATCATGATTTATAAACAGGTTCGTTTTTACAAACCTGTTTGCCATAGCAACACAGCCAAACACTTTTGTCTCCCGGTCCCAGGAGCTATGGTCTGAACTGAATCCTGAACCGCTCAGCTGTGTATCAGATCAGGAGGTCGGAGTCACAGGCTCCTCCCCCCAAGCGCTGAATGATTCAGTGATTCGAGGAACGAATCTTTTGAACAGATTCTTTTAGTGAACTGATTCTAGTAATTCAGTACATCTAAAAGAACTGCCGTGCCCATCACTTTCATTTGTTTGCTCACATGAACAAAGTACTCTTTGATTTTCATGTCATCTGCATGTTTCAGTAGTTTCCTCTAAAAAAAAAAAACAATCCTTCTGACATTAGACAGTCAAATAAATAACTTATTGTGATATTTTTATTTCAAAGCAACCTCACCCTCTCCCTCATACCAGTTTCAGGCATTAAGAATGACAACACAAAAGTCACCAATCTTGTCATGGATGGTTTTATTTGCTTTTTATGTATCATATAAATGCATCAGTATGAATTTCAACAATGATAAAGTTATGAGTTAAAGACACACCTGACTTTACTCACATGTGGGCACACTCAGGTTGTTAGCCCAGGTCATCTGAAAGCAGAGGTTGTGTCAGCATTTCCAGTTTGTCCTCTGCTGTTGATAAGCATTGAAACTCTGCTTCAGAAAACAATGGCGCCACTGAGACTGCTCTCATGTTATGTGCCACCAACACAGACTTATACCATGATCAATTCACTGCATGCCTCTCAAAAGGTCTCATCAAATCTGAATCAGTCATCTCAGGGACTTTAGAGATTTATCCGCTCGCTAAAATTGTAATTACTCTGAGCCTCGACTGTGCTGCAGCCGTCTGTTTGATTAAACCTCCTATGATACTCCATAGACTGTAAGGACTTTTCTGCACGGATGAGTCTGCTGATAGTTTATCCTCAAGTCTGACACGCTGAGATCTGTTTATATTCTGGGACAAATTTCTCAGCGTTTCTACTCCTGTAAACTTGAATCAGACTAGATGTCCTGTAGGGGGGGACAAAGGCTGAACAATCTGATTCATCTTATCAGGTGTGACACTGATGTAACTGATATTATAAAAAAAGCTATAAAATCACCAAACACAGGGGCTGAAGGTCAGTGTGTGGGATGCTGCAAATGTTTCAAAGAACTGTTTCTGCAATCACACAGAGTTCAAAGTTATTTGGTTATCTGTCTGTTTGCAACAGATCAGAGTGTCATACATAGTTGATTACTTAAAAAAAATGTATGACTTTGGAGATTGCTTGGTCTGATGAAGGTGTTTTGACCCCTCCCTTCTTCCTATCTCTCAAATTTGTAGCTGTAAAACTATCTTATGCAGCTGAAGTGGGCACTTACTCATGCACTGAATGTTGAAAGCTTCAGACATCAGTACAAGTTCCCCCCTCACAAACACAAGCCAGAAGTTTTCTTTGCCACCTCAAAAGAAAGATTATTTTTTACAGCAAGATGCATGCATTTTCCTCCCTTTCTCTACTGTTGAAAACCCTAGAACTCCAAGCAACCCTCCAGCTACTAGCCCAACCCAGAGCCCTCCTGGGATTCCGAAGGGGGTTCCAAAAATGTGAGCGACTGTTCCTCCTACAGCCGCTCCAGCCAATGCAGATCCATTCACAAACCGCATAATTCTGTTTCCTTGTACTGGTGGATTTGTGAAGCAGGTTCCTTTATTGTTCTCCACCATTTCTTGAATCTTCCTCACAAGCTCGCTAACCTGAGGTAGATTCTCTGTGCTGTTAAGAACATGGTATCTCCTCTCACAATCATCATAGACAAACTTTGAGAGATCTTTGCTGCGGCTGATGAATTTCTCAATGGTGGTTCTACCATTTAGCTTCTCTCCCTCAGGGAATACAGCCATGGTGTACTGCAATATATTACCGCCAAAAGTCTGGAAGAATTTCACAATCTCCTTTCCCTCTTGTGTAAGCGTCCCCACAGGCAGCACAAGCAGGAACACATGAGGACCAGGAGCAACCTTTGATACGGCATTTTTAATCTCTTCCATCACGTTGTTTGATTTGTTGGTGTCACACAGGCCCGGAGTGTCAACAATCATCATTGTTTGTCCGTCAATGGTCATTTTTTTCTTGTTCCACGTGCCAGGAAGGAATATGGATTCATGCTCAGCTGCAGGTGTCTGATATTCCTCTGAACTTCTCCAGAGGGCATTCATGACTGAAGTTTTCTCAACTCCGACCTTCCCAATGACCACAATCCTCAGCTCTGAAGTCTCTGTGGGGAAAGAGAACACAAAGGTTTATGGCAGCAGATATAAATGATAATTTTCAAAGCAGAACAAAGAGCAAACCAAGTGCCTTTTTATGAAAGAACAGTGAAGAACAAAACCAAGGACTGCTTCACCATGAATTTCTGCCTCAACAAATCAAACATTTAATCAAGTATAATAATCAATGTTGGATAGTTAATACAGCACAATAATTGCTCCTGATTTGGGGTCAGGTATGGGGAGCTTTGTATACTCTCTCGCTCCAGTTGCCTGTGCCAAGATCATGTTTCCCATGTGGAAATGGCACTACATAGGATGGAGCACACACTGTATGCCAAGGCTGAGAAATGTGTCCTCCATGGCTTCACTGGTCAGTTTCTGGGATATGTTGTGTCACAAGACAGTGGGGACATGGACCAAAGCAAACTCAGGGCAGTGCTTAAGTGGCCTCAACCAAACATCAAAGAGATACAGCATTTCTATAGGTTCGCCATTTTTTTATTGGCGCTTCATCTGGAGCTTCAACTCAGTTGCTGCCCCTCAGACAAGGACAACTCTACAGAAGCTATCATCTACCCAACCCACATTCTTGTGCCACTCACATGGGAGATTGATACAGTGGTTAAAGGCCTTAACAGAAGACAGGGGGAGGGCCTCTCCATGACTCAGACATAGACTTCGACTGGGACATAAAAACAGACATTGACATACAAACAACAAACTAACAAAGAAACAGGGGAAGGCAGGGACTATATACACATAGGGAAACGAGCAACAAGAGGCAGGTGAGACACGGAGACACAGGTGCAAACAATTACTGAGGAGAGAAAACTGAGGTAAAACAAAACTAGAAACACAAGGATGGACCACTACAAATAAAACAGGAAACACCTAAAGCTGATCTAAAGGGGGTGCGTGGATGGCCAAGTAGGATAGCGTAGCCCATGTTTCGGGACCATGTTCCCTGCAGTGGTTAAAGGTTCAAGTCCGGCCCCGACCAAAAAACCAACAAACAGCAACAACAACAACAACAAAAAAAAAAAACACTGATCTAAAGAATGAAACACTGAAAACTTGAGAAAATCTGGGTCAAACATAAACTGAAAAGTCACAAGACAGGATCATTGGGAAAAAGAACAATGGGGAACAGAAACACAGAAAATGCACTCAATTAACAAAACCAAGAGAAAACTAAATTAACAGAACGTATCATGACACATTGGCCTCTTAATGGATTTATTTTATTGCATTTGTCAGTTAACCTCCTTGTGGATTCAATTTATGGGGCTGCCCAAGGCTCAATACTTGGTCCTTTTCAAATCTGAATGCCTTTAATAGACAACACTAGGCTCTTGAAAAATTTAGAGCCTGACAATAAAACAAAAATAATAAAGTTAGAGCACTGGGTTTTAGTGTTTATTAATTTTGTGGATCATAAAAGTTTTCACCTTTGATTGTTAATCATTACTTGAGAGTGTTGTGGAAAACCTTTTTAATGCAAGGTGGTTAGATGTAATTTAGTGACACCTTAATGTCAGGGAATCATGCTGATCAGAATGACAGAATAAATCAAATCTCATTTCTGGAAGTTTTGTCAAATAAATAAAAACTGGTCTGCCTAACCTCATGTTTACCCAGAAAATATAATACACCTAGAATTCAGCATATGAACTCAGTAAAAATTGTAAAACATTATGTTTGCTGTACAAGAAACCCAAACAATATCTTGAGTACTAGTTCTGTTTGAAGATGCTAAAAAATATACTCACTAATTTGTGAATGTTCTTCACTGGCCATCTTCTCTTGTAGAGGCTGGTGATTGTCTGTCATCAGATTTCCATCTCATGGATATATATATACAATAGCCTGCTTCCAACTCCCTCCCCTGAATTACAGACCAACTGTTACCAACCAAAATCTCACCAATCACAGACCAGACATGAGAAATGACTGCCAGGAACAAAACCAGGGGGATGAGCATGAATAAATGAGGGAGGCTACACTTGCTAACCCTTCCTTGCACAGTCCCCCTAATTACTTGGTATTTACAGTGAGAATGATGTGGTAGACATCACAAAATATTATGTAGTTTCTAATGTAAACAGTAGGAAATTATAGAGAAACTGAAAGAGAAAAAACAACTTGTACCCATCATTCAACAGAATAATGATGTGTTATGACTAGTTTAGTATGAAAATAAATATTACTTATTAACACGTTGAAAATTTAGCCTCTCTGTCTGACACATTATAACCATAGACTGTATGTACTATGGACAATTTGGCCGTCATTATATGAACTTGAAGCCAAATTGCTCTCAGTATTTCTGGGATTTTCTCCACTTCCTGGAACCACTACTTGCACAGTAGCGTTGTACATTTTTGGCGGGATAGTCGCTGTGATGACGGTCTGTTCAAACAGTGAAACCCTTGGATGAACTACACAATCTTCATACGCCCATAGGCTGTATCGAGCGTCAATCATAGAAAAAATGAACCCCCTGATAACTTTTAAAAATGGAGCTACACAGAAAAAAGACGACTTGAACACAAAACTTCGAAAGTTTATTCACAGCTTCATAGGGATTGCTGGAGGGAGTGGGATTTATGACCTATACTGAAGCCCATCACCAGAGGGTGCTGTTCTCCGATTGGCTCTACTCAGCAAGGAGACAGATGGTGTACATACTACATACAGTCTGTGATTATAACACAGAGTTTAGGAGTTCATTATTCAGTCCAACTTATTTTCCAAAAGAGGCAGTCAGTGTTGCTCCAATCACTCTGTTGGCAGCAACCAGTTGCCCAACTGCATCAGCTGTTTGAGGGAAGAAGGAATCTCTGTTGTTGGCTGCTCCATCTTTCTGAGTTTCTGCAATAATTCACCTTGCGCCTCTTCACTGGGTTGTAGCTCCCTACAATGACTAACAGAAATCAGGTTTAACGGATGGATCCTCCAAAACATCTGTGATAGTAAGATAAGGATTCAAACATGCTTTCAGATTGATGCCTGGCTTAGAGTTAAAGGGTATCGTCAGTATTTTCTAAGTGGGGTTGTGTTGGGGTTGTGGTATGTCACTTTTAAGTGTATCGGCCGTAGTGGATGCTAGTCATTTCTGCCTCTTGTTTGCTAAAAAGACAACCCAGTGCGCTGGAGGGAGAAGCAGAGACTTTTCTGTGGAAACTGGAAAAACAGAAGGCCTTTCATGTTACCTAGTGGTGCAGCTGTATAAACTTCCAGCTATCGCGAAAACTACTTGTTGTAGTTTTCTTGGTTGTTTCTTCCCAACTTTCCTCAAAATTCATGAGTGACATCAGATCACCAGAAAAGCTGAAAGGAACAGTGTCTTCAAAGTGTTTGGCGCTCAGTGTTTTTGATTGCATAATGACACAAGCCATGGTCCTTACAACGTGCTTACCTTGGCAGACTTGTGTGTGTTAGTTGATGAAGGGAAGACTTTCTTATTTCCTGTTATAGACTAAGCTCTCTGATGGCAAAGTGCCTGAAACGTTCTTGGTGAAGTGTACTTAAAATTCGCAAAAATTTCACAATTTTGATTTTGTTCCCACACAAAAAAGATGTTTTCCCAGCAGTTTCTGAACAGCTTCTATCAAGACTACAACACATACAAGTGATGAGTCTTACGACCCAACTTCAAAAATACTGATATATCCGTTTAATGTGAGGAAAAATTATTCTTTTTTTTCTTCAACCCGAAAATTGTAAGTTATGAGTATAACTGTTGTTTTTTTTGTCTCACCCTGTACAGAGTGTGGAGATGTTATGCCACTCTGAATGCTGGGACACAACACTATTTTTGGAGCCTATGTTTCTTTACCTGCTGTTGCACTATTTGGTGGCTTTCAGTGAATCAAAGGGAGGAAATGTGAGAAATGACATTGATCTGTATTAATTGGAAGCTCAGGTCTTGATTACAGATACTGTAGACTGCTACCACTCACCTACCCAAACAGTGTGAACAAACTTTCTTGTGATTTGACTTTAAATATGAGTTTTCACTCTGCATGAAAGATACCTATTTGTTGGCTTGATTGTACCTTGTAAGTTCTTATGTAAGTTTAAACAGTTTCAAAGGTCATCAATGAGACACAGCTTTTATACAGCCATTAAACAACAGCAACAATAAAACCAAGAAATTTATTGGGTATAACAATAAAATCTTATCAAATCTATGCTGTAAAAACATAAAATTGGATGCTTCCTTTCCTGGGCGTGCACAGTTATGTCATGCTTATTGTCACACTAAACTAGTGGGAATTGGAATTGAAAATTTGAGAATTTTTTGAGCATTTTAGGTATTAATTGTCCGTAACTTTCCACTGCGACTTATACTGTATAATGATGTAATTACCACATTTTTACCAAGTTATCATAGAATTATTTTATCATGGTCATAACTAATACAACACCTAATTTATCAGGTTAAATATCTGCCAGTCTCTAAAGATATAAAATCCCTTGTGGCCTTGCCCTACTAAACTTCTGATTATATTACTGTGCGTGCTGATACAGCTAAAGAGTCCATTATAAATGAGCTCAACTTGCCAGAAAACGTCCAAGAACTAAAGTGAACTCTCTGCATGATAAACTATCGAGGTGAATATGTTCTTAACCTAACCACAGTGGGTCAGCTACTGCACAAATATTTGCAGTCCTGCATTCATTAACTACCGATTTCCCCACACATGTGGCCCAGTGGATTAAGTTTAGGGAAGAGAGATGTAAAAAAGGTAAACAGGTGTATGACTACGACAAGCACTATGGTGTCACTGCAAAGAGGAGACCACATTCTTACAGAGCTGGAAGACCAAAAGACACAAACTAGACCTGTAGTAGTGACAGGTGAAAGCATCACACAGAGGCCAAAACAGGACTTTGATGGACTGATTCACTGGTTGTCCTGTTAAGCTTGTTTAGAGACTGGACCACTGAAAGTGATTAATTCATTCTAAGAAATAAATATAACTTAACAGGACAAAATTATGACTGTGAAACTGGAGGTCAGTCACAGTATTAATAAAAAATCATATCAAAGTCATCTTCTAAACGAAATAGCAAAGTCCGCTTGAATTGACATTATGGGGCAATCTATTAATAAAGCCAAACTCTGGACTTTCATCAACGTCAGTATTACAACATTATTTGCAGCCAGAATCTTTATTGCATGTTGGTTGATAAGTAACATGGCAGTAAAACTGAATTGAACCTAAGACTTCATCTTTTTCTTTTGACCTTACCGAGACAAATTTAAGCTTAAAAAATGAATTTCCTGAAGTTGTTTACTAGTTGTAGCAAAAATAAGGCAACTCTGCTCTGACTCCGGGAACCTGTCAGATGAAACAGAACCAAATTATCAAACAGAAAACGTACAGTTTTAAGAAGTATGGCTTCTCGTTATCTGATGCGTCAGAGACATGCCATCCTTTGTTCTCTGAGCCATTAAAAAAAAAAAAAAAAAACTTGGAACAGAAGACTTCTCAAGTTATGTAAAACAACCTCATTCAAATACTAACTGAACCACAAAAATCTTACCTGGTCTTAAAGGTCAATGAGAGTAAAAATCATGACTGTTTATAAACCTGTTTGTGTCAGTAAACCCTGCTATGGCTTTATCTTGTTGTAGAAATGTGCTAAATACTGCGTGGTACTTCACTCATGTTGAAATAAAATAAAGACTGATGTCATCTAGTCATAACAGGAAGTACTGGTTTGCTGTATGTTGACAGAGGTTTTGTACTAAAAGACAGTAACAACTGAAGCTTCGGCAGATCACTTTAATATCTTTTAAGCATCACAAACAGGTGGAAAACAATAGTGGAATACAATTGTATAGTAAAGAAAATACAAAAATAAAAACTGAAACCCATAACCAGAATGGTTTGCCCTGTGTCATTTACTTCTTAAGTTGGCTGAACACTCAGGTTATGAATCTGTTAAGACTTGTTTAATTTTCCTGTCACATCCTGGAGTTTTCCAAGGACCAACTTTGCACCTGGACACATAGTTTCAAGCAGATCCACACCTGCAGCCATTATTCCATCCTTAGAATTACCTTCTGCTTGTTCCCCATCTGGTTCATTTGATTCTTGTATGGTTTCCAGTGCTGTTTCTATCAGACGATAGCTCAAATTGCCTCTTTTCTGGACCATGTTTTCAATCTTCTCCACCAGAAACTGACCATCATCTTTGTTGTTGAGGACCTGGTACTCATTGTGACACTCCCTGATGAATTTGTTCAGATATGGTTCACTTTCAATGAAATCTCTCACGTTTTCTTTGTCTCCATGGGTGAACAGGATGATGGTACGATTTGTGGCAGATTCAATGACTGCCTTAAAAATGTCGATTGACTTTTTATCTTCTGCGGTGAAGCTGCCTTGTTTTATCACCCACAGGAATGCATGAGGAACACTCTGCTCAATGGACGTTGCAATCATTTCCATGGTCTCCTTTAAAGACATTTCAGTGTGGAACAGGCCCGGAGTATCAACCACGGTCAGAGTGTGTCCATGGATCTCTTTGGTCTTTGATAAGCATGTACTTGTCACTGATGAGGGAGATGGACCTTCCTCGAAACCTTTCTCCTCAGGGATGTCCAAGATGGCGTTTCCTGAAGTACTTTTCCCTGTTCCAGTCTTTCCCATGAGTACAATACGAAACTCAGATTTCTCTGGGTCTGCAACAGAAAAAAAGAATATCAATGTGAAATTAAAGCCATGACTCCAATCACAAAATAAAACTTTAAAAAATAAATTACAGTTTTGAGAAACTCATTGTCAAATCCAAACCAATGTAAGAGCAGATTCATTCAAGCATCCAAATCAAACACAGGAGTACCTTGAATACTTTACATATGAAAAGGATGCGATAATACAGAAAAATATATATTGCTTTATAGTTAAATCATTACTCCAAACATTTGTCTCCAACTGAATAATGGTTAAAAAAATCATGGATCAATTTTCTTGTAAAGCAGAGATAAAAAGAAAGATGGATGAAATACTAAATCATTAAGATAAAATATAAAGTACCACAAACAGGCTGACAAATCTGTCTGATAAAATAATTTTGACATCTGTAATCCTAGCTTTTTTAAATCTAATAACTTGTAACCATGCATTTTGAATGAAAAAAAAAGAAAAAATGAAAGAAAGAAAAAGAAAAGAAAAAATGTGAGTTTAGAAAAAATGAGTATTATAAGAAATATGACTGGTGACTGCCTGGTTGGTTAAATACAAATGAACCATCATATGAACCATGATGTTCTGGTTAAATAACTTCTTTTAAATACAGTATTGCTAATGCAAACAAACACAAAAGAATAAGTAACACTTAAATTGTTCCTTAACTGACAGTAAGGCTGATGAAATATTCTCACCTTCTTGTTTGCTGGCCATCTTTGGCTTGCAAGAGGCAGATGATCTGTGATGTGATTTTGCTGTCTGAGTCTTGTTGTGGTGAAGTCTGTCATTTCATGCTTTTATATATGAAGATCTGTTGAGTCCCCTCCCCTAAAACATGTCATTTGCTGTGAATACTGAGGTCAGAAGGCCCAGAGAGCCAACCAGTCACAGATCATAAACACAGGCAAATAAAACAAAGTTAATAGAAAAATTGCTAGATAGATAGTTAGTATTCAATTATCTGCATATGAGATCTAGCTACACTTGATGGAGGCACTTCCATGAATAGACTCAATTAGATCATTATTTGTTTGAACCAAAAGGAGTGGCATTCTGTGATTCTGTGACACCTCCTTCTGGGGTGCTAGCTCTGCTAACTTGAGCTGCTTGTTATTATTATTATTTTTTTTCTAATCTCCTGAAAATCTTTAAAATTGTTCAGAAGATCTCTGCAGATTATGTGCACAAAAATTCTAAAAAATTAACACCAGCCCTCCATATCAAGGATACGCTTTTATTTTGAAATTATTACCGCAAACCAATTTTCAGTGTTGTAAAGTAAGTAGCAATACTTAAGTATGATACTTGAGTATAATTTTGAAGTATCTGTACTTTACTGTTTTTTTTTTTTTTTTTTTTTTGTGCCTGTGACTTTTACTTTTACTTTACTACATTTTTAAAAATAGAAGTATACTTTTACTCTTCTTGATTTCACAGAAGCATCTTCGCGACTACCATTTTTACTTTGTTACGATGACAGCGGGTAGGGGGGTGAATTTTTTATTTTCCCTTTTACCTAATGTTGATTTGCATTGTGCTTGATCATCGTCAATCAGGCAAGCTGACAGACAGAGAGACAGACAGACAGACAGACAGACAGACAGACAGACAGACAGACAGATACTTTATTAATCCCAGAGAGAAATTCAAGCCTGGTCACTCAAACCCGGGCATGTCGACTGCCACGTGTAGGTTGCGCAGTTGCTTGCATCCACCTAAATGTCAAGTGGCTGTTTTGATGGTTCTCATGGTGCCCAACTGGTGTCCTAAGTTCTTTGATTGATGGAGGATGCATTATTGTTTCTCCTGATTAGTGCTGTAATCAGGCATCCGTCCATCCCTCCCATTTATTTTTATTTTTCTAAGCTGTTGCTTGCAGCTGCTTAAATGTCCAGTGTCTGCTTGATGGTTCTCATCATGCCCAACTTTTGTCCTAAGTCCCCTCTTGACTGAAGGAGGATGCACTATTGTTTCTTCTGATTGGTGGTGCGTGTGTCCATTTATTTTTCTAAGCTGTTGCTTAAACCCATCTGAAATGTGTGCTTATTTGAGCATAAGTGACTTCTGCAAAAAATAAGAATATGCTTATTTGTACTTTGACTTTGACTTTTTACTTTTACTTGGAGTACATTTATTTGAGTACGTTGGAAACTTAAGTAAAGAGAATGTGATATAGTTTAAGACTTTGACACGAGTAGAATTCTCTTAGTAGACTTTGACTTTGACTTGAGTCATTCTCTGGTAAGGTAACCAACTCAAGTATATTTGTTCAGTACCTCATACAACAATGTCAGTTTTACAGTTAATGCCCCTGCACATCATCATCCTCTTTCAAACAACATTTACAGAAAGCAGTCAATATATATCTGATATGTAGACATGAGTGTGTTTGGAAAATGATGTACCGGGGACATGTGACAAACCTTGACAAGGCAATTGCTGTTATTTGTTAAGACATGTCAGTTGGCCACATGGTATTACCTCTAATCTATCAAAGGCTCCTGAATCAAAGCAAAATCACACCATAGCAGACTCTGTGATAATGGCAACTATCAGTATACCCCCCCCCCCCCACCACCACCACCACCACCACCACCACCACACAATTACTACATCAAAATCATAGAGACATAGTTTCTAAATTTGCTTGCGCTTTGTTTGCATGTGATGACTTAAAAGCCAAATCCCAAGATTTGCCACCATACTTTTGAGCCTGTTTTTTGTAGTCTTTTAATAGAAGTTTCATCACTGTAAAACTTACTATAACTGACTTTGGACAGGATGCAATCTTGAGTGCAAATTAGAGGTATATTTTTGCAAAATACACTGAAGGTCATAAAATCAATTCCCAAATGGCACCTGAAAAGTGTCCTAAAAGGATTTGAAGCAGTGAACTTTCATGTGGCGCTCAAGTACTCTTGGATAATTTTGCTGAAAGTCAATGATTTAATGTAATGTCACATCAGTTTTGTGTAATGTTGTCATCACTGCTTGGTTTTAAAGAGCCAAGTCAGTCAACGATGAGTCAGTTATTCAGTCAATCTTTTTATTTTATTTTATTTATTAAGTCGTTGATTAAAAATGAAACTTTATTTGACTTACACTAACCCATCACATAACATTTTTGTGTTACCTGAATATGCAAAATGTCACATGCAACAATTGAGGGGTAGGGGTGGTAGTAATAGATTATGATTACAGTTTATTTTTTCAATTGCATAGACAGGAGTGACTGTAATTCCTCTCATGCTCTGCTGTACACACACTTGCAGCTCTTCTGCAGTGCAGCAGCGCATGTACTGTAAAGTGTGATTGCATACTGCTATCTTGTGGCCATTCAGAGCAGCACAAGTTTCTGCCTCGCTGGCTGAGTCAGGGGAACACGTCATGGTGGGATGAGGTTAAATGGTTTAAATTTCTGCTGTGACTGTTTACAGAATCTGCTGGCTGTGGACACGTCACACCATTTACTGTCTGAGAGTAAAATCAGCCATGTGGATCTTAATCATGGGATTCATGGGACAGCCTGGAGACTTGAAATAATGAGCTGGCAGAATAGCAGGCCTCAAAAACCAATAAACAGTGGTTGAAAGAGGATTCAAAGCTTTATAATAATAAAGTGGAAAATGGAAATATAGAGAAATGCATTAGAATTAATGTAGAGTACAAGTAGATTTCCCTATGACATAAAATAAATGATGATTAATAATACATTATAGTTGTTGCTGTTGATTTTTTGTGGTATTTTTTTAAATGTTTTACTGACAGGTTGGAAGATAGATGTGAATAAAGCATCCAGAGATTTATCTTAAAAACGTAATAATAATAATGATAGATGAAAAGTTGCAAATACACATCAAGTATTTTGGAGACCAGTAAACTTCTGAAATAGATACTAGCTGAGTCAGAAATATACATAATGTTATAACATTCTAATATATATTATGTTTATGATATTGGTGGAATGGCATTTCTGACCTTCTATCAGCTGTCTTGATTTTCCAGGATTTTTCATACACATACAACATCTGGTTATTGAGTGTCACTTAGCAGTTTTGCTGCCCGTGAACAAAGCGCTCTTTGCTCATCATGTCACTGGAACATTTTTCTTTCACAGCTACTAAGCTGACACCCTCCTCCCAACACCAGTTTCAGGCATTCAAACATCTGTCCATCCAACAAAGCAGCAAATTGCAGTTTTAGGTATTTAAGTGTGAGAAGCTGCAGTTTTTCTGGTGTCCAGTTGAGGCTTGCAGTAAAAGCCCCGAAACCAAATAGTCACCTGTTGAAGAAAGACTGTCCTAAAGGGATATTCCATTAGGGTCAAACACACCGTAACACAGAGTTAGACACCCCGTCGTGGGATGAATGTTGCCGACCACTTGCTTCTCTAGTTACACCAACTTTAGTAATGACCACACACTAAACACAACTCACCCATCTCTTCCAGCAGCCGCTTGTTTATACCAAGACCTCAGGCGAATCCATTACCGCAGTGGGGGGACGCAGCTCAAGGAAGATGATAATTTCTTCATGATGCAATCAGACCAAATGCTAAGGCAGAAGAACTACCGCATCTGCAGTGCAAATTGATTAATATGATGATTATTACTTCAAGAAAATGATAAAGTAATGATCATAAATGTTCTTCCTTGCACTGCATCACCCCGTTGTGGTAATGGACTCGCCTGAGGTCTCTGTACAAACAAGCGGCTGCTGGAAGAGAGTAGGTAAGTTGTGTTTGGTCTCTTTGCTAAAAAAATCAGGCAAAACTAAAAAGATGTTTGGTGGCTTGTGCTGTGGCTGGGACCCTATATGTACTGTTGATGAAGTTAGGTGCCGTTCTAAGCATTATTTGTGGCTATAGAGTGGCGTTTTGATTGAGTGCGTGGCTCTCTGTATTGCTATGGTGTGGTCATTACTAAAGTTGGTATAACTAGAGAAGCAAGTGGCCAGCAACATTGTGTCTAACTCAGTGTTATGATATGTTTGACCCTAACTTAATTTTAAGCCGGAATATCCCTTTAACAGCAGGAAAAGAAAAAAAAAACTGCTTTGGTCATTAAAAATCATCTGTTAGAAAGGACGCTCAAGCCTGCATCTTTGTGTCATGTCAACTGGGAAAAAAAAAAAAAAAGGTTATGTCAGCCTTTCCATATTGTCCTCTGCTGTTGATGAGCATCAAAACTCTGCTTCAGTAAACAATGGCGCCATTGAGACTGTTCTCATGTCATGTGCCACCAACACACACTTACACCAGGATCAATTCACTGCATGCTTTCAAAAGGTCTCATCAAGTCTGTGTCAATAATCTCAGGGGCTTCAGACATTTATCCGCTCGCTGAGATTGTAATTACTCTAAGCCTCGACTCCTGCAGCAGCCATCTGTTTGATTAGGCCGCCATTGATATTCCATAGGCTGTGAGCAAAAATGAATGGAGGCAATATTTTTCAATCCTGTATGACTTTTCTGCACAAATGAGTCTTGGTCTCACTCATGCTGATCATTAATTCACAAATCTGCCACTCGAAGATCTATTTAGATGTTGTGATAACTTCCTCTGCTTCTCTGCTCCTCAAACTAGAATCAGACTAGATGTCCTGCAGGGAGAGACAAAGACTGCGCAATCTGACTCTTCTTATCAGGTCCTACACTGACGTAACTGATATTTTAAAAACCCATGAAACCAGCGTACACGGGAAAGTGTAAGAAGCAAAATATTGCTGTAATTGTACCTTCGACACAAAACTATGTCCTTATGTAACATATTTTTGGCCCTCCATAGCAGCAAAAAGTGCATATTAATGTAACAATAGTTCTTCAGTGTGAAGAGTTCAGCAAAGTACAGGACTTAATACTGACTCCATGTTGACTCAGATCTTCTTTGTTGTTTCACATGTGTCAGGGTGTAGCATACCGAGAATCTAATAAAGAGACAAGTTTATTACTTAAGAGACAAATATAACACAAAGGAGGTCTAAAATCTCATTATTCATTGATTTTTAACAATTTTTTTAAACTGTTCCCACTTCCAAGATCACGACTTGAAAAAGCAAAAAGTAGCCAAGGATTTAGGGAGAGTGGCCGGTGGGGAAATATTGGCATCGATGAGAGGCTTTTCAGCATTATTAAAGCTCCGGTGAGGAACTTTTATTCTGTTCTGACGTGGTTCTAGCAGTCAGATGTTTAATTTACTGTGAGTATTTTATGTGGAAATGTAATGTTTTTTATTTTTCATTAGCTCCTCATATGACACCCACCCCCTTACCTTGGTTTAAGTCACTGACATTCACTGCATAAGAATCATAGAGCTCATCCCACTCGGTCTTATTTGCTTTTAGATACCATGACAAGGCACCAGAATTAATTTTAGTCTATTTGATAAAAGGAGGGAGGGTTGGACTCTCATGGGAGCTTTAAAGTGGGATGTATACCAAATTTCCGTCCAGACTATAGGTTTGTTAGTTTAACTATGAGGAGTTTGACTGATTGAAATCTCAGTCGCACATGTAATCTTACTGGCTGCCCATGTGAGAGCTGCTCATTAAATATCTGTAATGGTGAGGAAAGACAAAGATGAAAACCTACACCTTTGATTCCTGTGCCACGTCTCCTGTGATCTCTGTTTAAAGGGTTTTCTGAGATTGATTTTGTGAGGTATCAGGATTTGCACTGTGAGGATTATGAAGACAAATACAGATATTGACTTGAGGTCAGAATGTTTGATCTTCATAACCGAGCCCTCTGTTCATACAGAGAAGAAAGTCTCCCACATCATGCCTCCTGTGATGTTCATGTTTGCCTTGTTCTTTAATATGATCTCGGATTCATTGTATGAAAAAATAATAAAAAAAATAAAAAGGGAGGTGCCTCAGAGCTGCTAGGATTATTCTGGGTCTCTCCTCGGGCCAGGTGATTTACATTTTTGGAGGCTAAAGGTTGCTCATTACTGATGAAAATTGGCTCACACATCAAACGCGTTGAAAATGAGTCAAAGGCATGACTGAGAAAGTGGCTTCATAACACCCATTAAAATAATCTGCCGAGCATCTTTCACCAGTAGTCCTGAATTAAGACGGCATGAAACATAACAGGAAATCAGCCATTTTAAACTGATTTCACACGAAAATGGGAATTTAGGTAGAGAGTTTTTATAGTTTTTTACAACTGTATGGCGTTGCTTCTTACTGACGTGGCAAAGTGAAAATCAGAGACACATGTACATGACCTAAAAACAGAAGTAGCTCATAAAGATTCATAGCCAGCATCAGCATCATACAGCTCAATTTTTAAAATCTTGTAAACAAAAAGTTATAGTTTGCTAAAACACTACGAATGATAAAGTATATTTGACTTTCAGAATTTCAGTCGTCTTTGCCTCCACGTGTACCTGAGTGACACCGATTTAAATAAAACATACTGTGTATACAATCTCACATCATCCTCTCTTTTCTGCTGACTTTCAGCTCATGTAGCTGCAGGAAATAAAGTCCCACATTCTGCACTTCCCCCACTGGGATACTGCTGCTCTAACATCTGCAACTCACAAACAGACATTAACATTGCATTTCTGCAGGCCAGCAGGTCTTACCCCAGGGTCCTTTTCATTGAAACTTTCTAACAACTTTCTACAAGTTTGATACCAAACTTACAAAATAGTGAAAAAATTCTGTTCATTTTCATTGTTATGAATCTATGTCAAAGTAAACCCGCTGTTCTTCTTTAACCACAGAAAGGAAGAAAAAAAGCTCTAATTTGACACAAATGCTTAAAGGGTGCCAACACTGAATCAATCAGATAAAAATGAGTGGAAATCCCTAAAAAAAAAAAATGTTTACAATCAAATGGCTGCTGGAAGAGAGTGGGTTGTTAAGAAAGAGAGTTGTGTCTGGTCAAGAAATCAGGCAAAGTTAAGATGATGTTTGGTGGCTAGTACTATGGCTGGGACCCTATATGTACTGTTGATGATGTTAGGTGCTGTTCTGCGCATTATTTGTTACTATAGAGTGGCGTTTTGGTTGAGGTTTGTGTGTGGCTCCTTAGACTGCTGTGTATTGCTATGGTGCGGTCGTTGCTAAAGTTGCAAGCAGTCGGCACTATTCATCTCTAGGGGGGGTGTCTAACTTGGTGTTACGGTGTGTTTGACCCTTAATTATCTTTACGCCGGAATATCCTTTTTATGAGACAACATCAAATCTGTATCATGACAAGTTAAATTGTTGATCTTGGAGCCTTGGTGGGAACAAGATCAGCTCTTTTACCCTTAAAGTCTCAGGGCTTGTTTCCTGTATTTTGCTTCATCCATAACAGACAAACACGAGATCGAACTAACATGACAAATCTTTTAATCTGTTGAACTAGTTCTTTAAAGTGGGGATGTTTTTCAGTTTAAGCTCTGTTTAATCTCTGTTGTGATGACACTCTGTATGACGGAAAACAGGTACATGAGGATAGCATCATAGCCCCGTTAATTAATTTTACGCTGGAATATCCCTTTAAGGTTCTTGTTGGAGTTAACAGTGCACATGAAAAGTTGTTTACGAATGGTCCTGTGTGTTTCAGATAGATATTCAAGATTTGTATGCAAAACTAAAATAAATGTAAAATTCAAGGAGATAACAACCGTCTATGAGCTAAGCAATCAGATGCAGCTACTCAGACTGGACTGAGAAGGAAATTGGTTCAGATTGCCTATTCTTGAACTATCACTCTGACAACATCTGTCTTTTATATTTAAAACCTTAGATAAAGATGAGTTGCAACTTTTAAATAATGGTACTGATGATCGTATGATCAATATGTGATGGATAAAATGTGCAAAAAGTGTCAACGGTATACACTATCTTTTATTGCTATCATCCATATTCATACACCAAATAAACATGCATAGTGTTACTACTTATTTACAACAGGTTAAGCAAACAGATGCCTATATATTAACATGTTACTACAGTATATAAATACATTTCACATGAAGATGTCCAAGGAACTGTGAGGTTGGCAGCCAACGTCACCTTGAGGCATTATTTGACACATCCAACAACAGGAAAGACAGGGCAGTTCAACGGAAGCCGTTTTCCATGTTTCTGTTACCCAGTGTTGCTGAAAAGTTATTCCAAATATGTCCTGGCAAGGTTACTCTTAGTGTTCATTTGTTTCTGCGGTGTGTTCTCACTTCCTTAGGGTATTTGTAGCCTTCATAAAAAATAGTGTCCGTTCACAGCAGCAGCACTGAAAATGTATTTGCAATCATGGAGCCACAGGACTGTTGCAGATCTTGAGCCTGGGATCATTACTGTTTGGCAAAACACATAATTTGCATCCACACTGATGTGAAGCTTTAGCAGTTACTCTGATTGATCTTTGGCTCCATATTGGCATTCACTTCTTGTACTGTTCACTGAGAAGATAACTATCAAAACTACAACCGTGGTGCTATAAAGTATAAAACCTGACAGTCTGTGTTTTATCACATTAACCTCGTCATTAGGTCATAACACAGCTCAGCCACTCATACTTTCAGAGAAAACGCTTCAAATTAAAAACAAAAATGAGAAGAGGAGGTTAAATCCTGCACCGAAAGAGACCTGAAAACGGAATAAGTAATAAAAACACAGGTCTGATCCTTTCAAGTGGCCTCGGCTGGAAATGTACAATGATTCTCGTCCGTCAATTTCCATCAAAACAAAATCAGACAAAGCAGAAGAAACCAAACTTACACTTGATTACATGCAGGAAAAACAGAATCAAACATTTCTATTATCATCAGGCAATGAGAGCAATCAAAAGGTTGAGAAGCTTTGACAAAACAGATTCAAAGATGAGACGCTGAAATATGAAATGTGAAGCATGAAACTGTTCAAAATGCAATGAGATTTTATGTTAAATACACATCAAATCTGATGGTAGCTTTCCAAAAATGGAATAAGAGAGAGTATGTCACAGCAATATTGATTAAATAAACATGCATCTTTGTTGAACTGAATCCTGTTTTCTACCTGAAATGTAGTTGTCATGTTCATCTGCTGACTGACTGCATGCTATTTCAGAGTTATCCTGTGAGTCGCAAAAATGGTATTAACATTTGAAAGTGCATCTCAAATCTACCGGCTGAGAACCTAAAGGGAAACCAAGAGTAAGGGCAAATCAAATGAAATCTTTGGTTCTTTGGTTCACATCACTGACAGCGTACACGCAGAGTCACCTGAACTGAAACACTCACACAGCGAGAGATGACAACAGCCTGAGGAAATAAGTGTCACCTCATGCATAACATATCCAGGCGCGTTCTCCGTTCGGATAATGCACATATGACGACATCCTGTTGCAATTTTTTGACCATTTCATTCATATTCAAATCACTCCACAACGTCGAACACATCAAGGTCTGACGATTGCTTTGTGTGTTTCAGGAGAGCTGTGAGGAACACAAGCAGCAGCACAAAGGAAACCCTGCTTCAATTACACCTTCAGTGTCTGTCACTGTCATGTACAGCCACATGAATACAGTGTTTGTGTGGTGTCAAATATGAAAAAGTAAGTAAATAAACATTCATGTAAAAAAAAAGAAGAAAAAGTTAATATGGAGTCAGTTTTCGGTA
Source organism: Xyrichtys novacula (assembly GCA_962446985.1). Taxonomy (NCBI): domain Eukaryota; kingdom Metazoa; phylum Chordata; class Actinopteri; order Labriformes; family Labridae; genus Xyrichtys; species Xyrichtys novacula. The sequence goes on along the minus strand of OY660874.1, from coordinate 13,729,910 downwards.
CGTTGTACTTGTTTTCTCCATTTTAACTACAGCTGCTTTAATCAAGTAGTTTTATGATGAAGTATTTTATTTATAAATGTCAACTTTTTATCTAATAATACCCTCAAATCTATGTCACAATTTAACGGTATTTATCTTTCCCGATCATATCCCCCTTACTCATCCTGACAGGTTCACCCACTCTACGCCATAGGCATCTGCTTGTGTGTCTACAAGAGTAGGTGGATTTTCCACAGAGGTGAGAGGAAAACTAAAGGGAAAATAGTATTTTATTTTTGAAAACAGACACGGAGATACGCTCCAGGGAGTCATCTCAGTTTGAGCTACAAAATCAGAGAGATGTTTGCTTGGATTTGGATCAGGTCGTGTATGTCTTTGCTTCCTGCTTTGAAGACTCGAGCCTCTGTACATGTACTGCTGAATCAAACCAGAGCCACACAAATTTGCTTTAAACTCCTATCTGCCAAAAAAAAGGAGAAAATCTCTAATTTGGAGATAACATCACTGAAGGTGTGTCGTAGATTTGAGCCAATGAGCTTGTTGCACCTGCAAAAGGTTGATGAATCATAAATAATCCATGTCTGGGCTTTATTCCTGCTGGCTGGGTAAGGAACATAATGTAGCGTTTCATTCAAACCAAAACTACCTCTTTCTTAATTTATTAGTTAAAAACTGCGTCGAATCAAATTTAAATCCATCAGGGGTTTCATGATGTATACACACAAAAACATAAACATTATTTAGCCGATCATATGTACCTCGACTACTAGAACTAAAGTATAATTTCATTGTATCAGAAAAGGGTGGCAACATTTAAATCCTCTTATCTTATTCTTTCAAGACTCTGATGTCTTTTCAGTGTATCCCTGACAAAATGAATGTGTGATGTACTTTTTATTTTATTTTAAAGCACCTACAAAAACAAAAAGTGCTACAATCAAATGTAAAAGAAAAAATGATACAAAACGAAATACTGACAGTCTGTTACAACACAAACTATAAATGATTGAACAAAACTTCTGCCTCTGATGAGGCAAACAGCGAATCATGGCTTTGAATTTTAGGGTCCAGGGGTGGTCCATTAGATTTCAGTCCCACCCCTGACTATCCCTCTTGATAGGCCCCTGATCCAACAGGCACTGGCTGGTAGAAGCCCTCTGGGGAGCTTTATTCTTAATTTTTATGATACCAGCTGCAGTTTCAGAGTGTTTCATAATCTGTCTTCTTTGTAAAACTGGAGTGTCGATTCGTGAGGCAAGCTGCAACGCCGTTCATTTGGGGCAGATTTCTGTGCTTAAACAAAGGAGATCAAAGGCCACTACATTTATAGCATCATTGAAAAAGGACTGAATGCGGGCAAAGAGAGAAAGCTCTGCACAATAAATAAATTAAGAAAGTCATAAAGGACAAAATATAGAGGGGGACTTCAACAGCAAGGGGACCTTCTCATTCTTGGGAGACAAGCATAAAGTTTAACACACTCTCCTAAATGACTTTTATTTCCTGCTCCCTCATCTCATTTCAACATCTCTCTCCTCTAATCCATTATTTTCACATTTCTCCTTAAATACCATACCTGCAGGCGGGGATCGAAAATGTTGTTAAAGTTGTTCAGTATAAACTATCAATCCACCACAACAGAGACTCACTGGAAAAAGGCATGTGCTCTACCACAGCAGTGCTGGCTTTATACGGCCTTGAATTACAGCTCCATCTTTCCACGTCCGAAAATGATTGTACTGCATAACAAACAGGCCAATTCTTTCTTCTGAGTATCACTGATGACGTTTGAAGGTGAATTAGATTCCATTATATCTCAGTCATTGTCAAGTTAGCCAATTAGAGTCTGCGATATCAAGTTTAAAGCAACGACTCGGTCCAAATAATCGATACTGTTTAAGAATGAAGCTGTAATCGTACTTTCTAACCATTACTCTCTAAATGTGACTTTATATAAATATGCTGCTTTGCTTCCAAACCTAAAAATTAACACACTCATCTCCGACACACATAAATGACACTGACTGTACATACATATGGTAAAATACAGTTCTCCTCCTTAGACGCTGCTTCGTAGACTCTGTGACACATGCTACTCCAGCGGGTGCTAAAAGTAGAGGTAATATGTCCAGTAAAGCAGGTTAACTATGACAAAAGAGAGGGGGAATGTGACTCTGGAGTAGTTGTCTATGTGGTGGGGGTTCTCTATGTGACAGCAAGATATGAAGCGGAGCACTTTGCGGACGATGGCCAGAACGGTGATGCACCAGTTGGTGCGCTCTGGAGGCGATGCCTCGGGCTTCGGCTCACTGCCCGAGGGGCTGGACGGGCTGACAGTGAGTTCTAGAGAGGCGGGGGCTGGAGCAGGAGTGGCGGCGGGCTCCTTGCGTCTCTTTGCCCTACTGGCGTGAGTAGAGATGGTGGTGACGATGCCGTTCATTTCATCGTCAAAGTCGTGCATGTGGTGACCGTACTGTGGGACAGTGAGAGACAATAAGAGACAGAGGTTAATGGAGACAAACACATCAAACATCTGAGAGGTTGGAGTATTTCTTACACTCACCCAAAAGGGTTAATGATGGTATGATGGTGGTGAAGACAAGGATGGAGATGAAGGTGATGACAATGGTCGTCATTGGGAAGACTATGACTGTGACTACAACAACAGAAATAACAATAAGAGCGAAAGCCTAAAGAATAAGAGTTGAGAGAGTTTCCCTCCATATCCAGCTCTACAATGAGACCCTATAGTACAGGAACTCTGTTAACTCTCGTGATGAAGAACAAGGAGAAAGTGGAGGACTGTCACTGTGTGAGGATGACATTTGTGATGATGGAGTTATTCTCCTTCCACCGTTAAATCCCCAGCACCTGAATTTGTAAATGTATTTTGTACATTGATATCATAGTAAACTCTGAGTCTCTGTTTGTTACACTTTCTATACTTAATCATGCAGTCTTGGTTCAGTTTCTTGTTTCACTCTTCCCATCACAAAGAGTGATGTTTAGTTTTTTCATAAAGAACAACAGTCCTGTTTTTCAACAGTTTGTTTTTTGGAGTCTGAATGTCTCAAAAACAATGCAAAAACAAGAATGAAAATTGGTGTACAGAACTGTAATCAGTCAAATTAAAGCTGTACCATCGGTGTCGTAGTTTGGAGATACACAACAACTTAGGTGAGATGTTTTGTAATAATGCTAAACCATCAACCATAGAAAATAAGAGTGCAATGAACTGAATATCTGTATCTCATTTAGGACATTAAGATTTTTGTCCTGATATGTGGTATATGAGGTACCTGCTGAAGGACTTCTTGTATTTCTGTAACACCATGACACAATGTGGAAAGACACACTTTCATATTCATAGGCACTTTCATGCAATTTGTATGAAAGGAAATAACAAGAGCAGGGGTGTTGAAGACAACTGGCACAATATCAAACAGGACTCAACATGAATGTTTGTTTGTTTTCCTTTCTAAATCCTGATTTGAAAATTTTTATTGTCTTTGAACATGCATTTTAACTCAGATTATCAGTAATAAAAAATAAATAAATTCAGTTCAGTTCCAATGCCAATGTAAGAGAAAACTGAAAAAAAAGTGCTCATTCTGTCCCTTGGCTTTTCAGTCAAATACTTTTCCACACATCTGCCTCTTCCTGCTCCTCTCCCTGCTCTCCTCTCTCCACTTATGGCTGCCTGATAGCTAAAACTGGTTTATCACAACATTTTGAAGGTACAGCAGTCCATCATCAACATCTGTGACATCTGCAACTTCCCTGTGCTCTTAAACTTTGTAACATATCTGTCAGGGCTGATAATAATGGAGTGAAAGTTTAGTAGCATACTCAAATGACAGTTTACCCACAATTGTCTTACCATGAGCATGTGTGCATCTGCATGGGTGAGGGTGCAAAAGTGAGCCACAGCGTACTCAATCAGCGCCCCGAAGATAAAGCTGAAGCAGATCCCGAGGTAAACATCAATGGCCTTAATGAAGCAGTTAGCATTAGGCAGGGACGTCCGGGCTCCCATCATCAGCGTGGTCATGGTCAGTACTGTTGTCACTCCTGACACAACACACACATTTACACAGGTACTGGTGAACTGTGGAGCAACCTGAACTAGACCAGTGCTTATTCGATATAGAAAAATGTGTCTGTCAATGAAATGCACTTCAACAGACCAAATCTTTGCTGTAATGTACATCATTTTAAGGAGGAATACCTGCACAGACAACATTATGAAACAATCAAAAGCAAGCAAAAGCAGCAGAGATCAACTGCCTTTTCTCTAAAATTTATCACAGTTCAGAGGAAGCTGGACAAGAAAGACATTACATACCATATTTTTCTCAGTACAAAAATGACAAAATAAAAAGTTAATAGTGTTCAGGGACATTACCAATACAAATACGTGCTGGGACAGATGACAGAGAAATCCAAAAGGAAACCCATGAGAGGACCACAAGCAGGCTGGAGGGGACGTAAGTTTCCAGGATGAAGTACAGAATGCTCCTCTTCAGCTCAAAGTGGAAGACCAACTTTGGGTAATTGCCTTTCACCAGAAGAAGAAGAAAATTGTAAAAATTATTTTTTGACATGACAATGTTCACAAACGTATTAATTTCTTAGCATCTAAGTGCTGTTTTAAGCTCTGTAAGACGTTTTTATCCATTGAGAAAACACTGAGATTAATATTAATTTCTCTTTATGAGCTGAAAAAGCAAATGACATAATCTGGTTACTGGTTAACTGGTTACTTTGCTGCCTTAAACCACAGCTAGGGAACAGATGAACTCCAATAAAGATTTGTTGTTGTAGAAGACTGAAGATATAAAAGTATTATATTTTTGTTGGAAAAGTCTACTCATACATTTACAGGACACAAACAACAAAGACATAAATCAGTCTGTTTTGGTCAAGAGGAGCTAAAATTGAAAAAAACTAAAAGCTACCTGGATTCCTTACACTGCATTCATGCTACTCATCTTCTGGCTCAAAGCCCAGTGTGTGAATAGAGAGTGTCTGAAGTTTTGGCTTGACTGAACCGTGTACATGGAGGGCAAAATCTACTCCCAACCACATTATCCAGGTATGGTAGTCCAACTATGAGAAGTTCAATTTTAGTGTGATTTCAGTCAGACTAATGTGTTTATTAAAAGTCTAATTTCAGTCAAACCAAGGCATTTTTTTCCCCAACAACATAAACATAATGACCGACAAATGAGCAGAACTATTTAGAGTGGCACATAAATATTTAGTTGGACTTGTTTTAATCCCCAAAGACCAACAACAGCAGAAAATAACAAATTGGTTTAGTCAGACATTGACCAGCTTCTTCTCTAAGGTAGCAGTAGTGTTTTTCTCAGTGTGGTCTTATGGCTTTCAGAGAGCAACATTGAATCTGGTCAAAGTTTAAAAAGATAAAATTGTCTTTAATAAAAAGAGATTAATCGTTTACTGTGATACTGTCAGTTACTTTGAAAACATTCAGGGACTATCTGCTGCAAAATAGCAAAACTTCAAACTTTGATATACCACAACACATTAACCCACTGCTGTAATAATGTTTCCCCCGATTCTAGTTTGTTTTATAGCTTGGGCTGCAACATTATAGGGAGGCGATTTGGGAGCATTATTCATTTCTAAGTCATTTCCTTGAGATCATTCAAAATGCCAAAATAGTGCTAAGAATCTGAAATACGCTCCACACATAATGGTTTTGAGGGTCATTGTTACCAGTTTCATATACGGCCTCTGAGACGGATGTGTAGTGGTCCTCCACTGTGTACTGAGCCAGCTGAAGAGTGTCTAAACCACTGACAGACTCATTTCCTCTGGTCCAGTAGAACATGACATCGTTGATGTTGTAACCCCCTGCGGGAAAGAAAAACAGATGAAAATTGCTTTGTCGGAAGATTTCATAAAATAGAATTAAGCTGCATCAATCAATATCTATAAACACAACAGATCATATAATAGTGTGTGTAGTGGAATGAGTTGCTTGAAGGTAAGAACCATTGGAGAATTATTAAGCTGTTCTTTAGTTTCCCTAAGCTCGAGCTAGTCTGCAATGGGATATAAATCGACTTTATTTTCCTGAGCAAAATCCACAATGTCAAAAGAGGAAAAGGAACTACTGATCGGTTTTCTTGAAATGACTAGAAAGCAGGAGGAAAAAAAAAATCATTTTCGCGGATGTGATCTGTAATTCCTCTGTGTCAGCAGTGTCCTTCATGGACAAGCTGAGGTTGAGGACAAAATAAGTGTGTCATCTTGCTTTACCCATTTCAAGTAATAGAAAACTATCTTTAAAATGATCCTCAGCTTTTAAAGCTTTAATGCTATTTATTTGATGAATCAAAATACCAATTTATAAAACTGATGCGAGTAGAAACCTTTTCTTGACTGTCAATGAATTATGAATAGAGAGGAAAACAATCTAACAATTAATTTTTAAAGTCTAATGTCATGTTTTTTTTTCTTACTTGTTAATCAGGCTTTCTAAAAACACATACTGTATTCATAAGGAGCAGACAAAGGCACACTGCAGGAAGTATTTCAAGCACAGGACTGGGCTTACTACTACTGTAAGACTGCACCTGGAAGGATAGACTCTAACTTAATAAAGCACTGTTGAACACTTTCATGCAAAAAATGACACAAACAAACTAAAACATGTTATCTTTGTTGCTATGTATGAAGTGTTAATATAATGTAAGCAAAGATCTACACAAGAACAAACAAGATCAGTATGGGCCACAAAGTGCCTCCAGTCCATTTGGACTCAGGTGCTGCCATGCAGTATTAAAGGTGGGGTAGGCAGGTTTCCGTTAAAGAGGCATCTTTATTTGTGGTGTATATACAAAAAAGCTTTTACTATTCACTAGTTTCACTAGTCAATAGCTATTAGTTATTGATGACATTTGGTAATATGAAGTTATCGCTGTGTTTTGTGTTGTCTGTGTAGTCAACATTTTAATTTTTTTGAGCACTCCGCTCTTTCTGACTGTAAACAAAGTCATTCTCCACCTCCCCCAACCTGATTGGTTGTGAGGCAGACGCTGCTCTGCCGTGTCGTTCATGAGCCCAAACAAAGTTAGCGTGCTACAATATCGGACAGTAGAAACCAACCAGAAAGTACAGAAAATTTTCTGAATCCTCTTTTGGCCACGACTGCCAACACAAGCAAGAAAACAAAGTAAATACCGGAGACCCTGGCGGAATAATGGGCGCTTAAAAAGGAGGTAGACCACCCAGACAAGAGCTAAGAAGCCGGGTCAACATAAGTGAAGCATAAACAAATGGGACACTTCGGGATCTTACGGACCCTGTAACCTTTCTGCTGGACTGGTAAACCGGTTTAACAAAGTAAGCCAAGTGTCTGTAACTGAAGTGCTTCTTGTCAAACAGGACCTGCTGCATGGTGTAGCGCCACTGAACTGTTTAGCTCAGGTCCTGGACTATGTCACTTTATCCTAGTTGTAGAAGTCCAGCAAACATTGTGTTTGCTGGTAGTCTGTTGGCATCTACAGTAGCACCAATGCTTTTACTTTCACGTTGACTGGGCCCCATTTGTAATTATCTGAAGTATTTATCTGCATTTTATCTGTATTTAATTGAAACGATACGATCTAGCAGGAGCGTCTGTTTGTGGGCGGGGCTTGCTGGAGCAGAGAGGGAGGGGAGAGGAGGAGCTGAAGAGAAAACTGGTTAGGAGGGGTAGTGTTTACATTTAAGATTTCTCTCGAAACCTGGCACTTCCTCAGATCCTGCCTACCCCACCTTTCAAGGCAATGCACTAAGTCCAATCACGCTTTCTTTTAGGTTTGTATCAGCGATCATTATGGTGGTGCGAATGCAAACAGGAAAAAATCACTGTGGTGTGTGGTTCTCAGAGAAACGACTCGTGGAAAGTTCCCCCCTAAAAAAAGGTCCACTAACACCTGCAGTCTACGGTGCAGCTATAGCACACTCTAGATGAGGGCGAATAATCCCTTTGCTGATTGGTTTTTACATGCAATAAAAGAGAAATACAAAAGTTCTCCTGGCATGCAGAGTAATTCAGAGGCATGAAATGAAATGCACATGAGGTCTGCTATAAGGAGAGTAAATATGATATTAACTGCTCCAGGTGCCCACAAACACAGTTCTATCATGTCACTTTGATGAGTGCACTCTTTCTGATGACAAATTCACTTTAAGACTTATAATTGATGCTGTGTCTGTTTACATGGACCAAACACTGCCTGTTTCTTAGTTTCATTGTTGTTTGAATGAAAGTAGCAGACACATTTAACCAGAAAGCTGCTTAAGGTCATAATAACAGTGGTGGTGGTGGTGAGGATGTTATAAAACAGTGTAATGACTTAAAACTAAACCTCTTGGTGGCGATGGTACAAACAGATGGGAGTGTTAATTGCTAAAGCTATGTTAAAGTCTGATCCTTTTATGGTCGGGTTGTTTGGGATTGCAATCCATAGTGGGTGGTAAAATCCCTCTTATGCTGCATATGAGCACGAGAGGAACATTTGGCAAGAAGCAAAGAGAATGTGAAAGCATCCAGTTTAAAATGTTAGTTTACCCCCGAGAAGCAGGCAGGGTGGAGTGCACACAGCTCAACACTCCAGCATGTAAACAGTATAAGTATAAAACACAGAAACACATAGATGTTTCATATTATGTCACCACAACAACCCAATTTAAACATACAGCCTGAATGTTTCATGTATGTTCTACCAGTCACAGAGGAAACAGACTGTGATTCGCTCTGAAAGCGTTTGATGCCCAGACATCCAACAGGAATTGCTAATGGAAATGCATTTATTCTGTTCATCCTCCTCCTCAAAAATCCCGCTGAAGAACTCAACTCCTTCTGTAACAGACTAATCATGCATACTGCATAGACCCAGGAGAGCCCTGATAACCCAAATAAGACCTCATACAAGATGGATGTTGTCAAAGACACCCAGGCTGAGTGTGGTGAGAGCTTTTAAGAGAACAATACAATTATCATGCTATCAATTAATAAAAGCCAGTGTGGCTCTCTCATTACACCTGTCACTGCTATATCTCTAATTTATCTGTAGAGGGAGCAAGAGAATAAGAAAAGAAAGAATGAGTGACGCAGGCTCAAACTGAAACACCTCCATAATCTGAAGACATGAAATGTTCATTAATTTGCAGTCGCTCCCCCAGTTCGAGCTTGTTTGGAATCATGTATTATTGACCGGGATGAGACATGGAGAGAGGGAAAAGCAGTACAGACCTCACTGCCAAAAACAACACAGTCGGTCCCTTTTGGAAGCTACATTTAATTATTTAACTTTTTTTAAAAAGACAATTTAGAGTTTTAATGGAGTTCAAATAGAGTTTAATTATAGGAACACTGCCAAAAAGCACATGAAACAAGTTTAGTTGTTATGGGTATGGTTACGACCGACTTAATAATGAGAGAACAGAGAATGAACTGTTTTCTATTTTTTAAAAGCTTCATGTATGTGGACAAATATACTAAATTGGCTTAACTTGTTTTTCTTAATGGGCTCAAAAGCTCCTTTAAAGCTAAGTAACATAAATGATCCTTTGTACCAGCAATAGTTTTTTAGGTGTGGTTCTGATCCATGGCTGTAAATAAAGTCTGAAATGGTTTCAATGCTGCTATTTCTCCACTTATTGTGTGCTATGAATGGACTGTCTGGATTATTTGTGATGTGCATGTATTGACTTGGTGGTCAATGAGTTTACCCATCGAGGATTAACTACATTTTCCAATCTAATCTAATCTACCATCTATCTAAAACCCTTATCTTGGTTGTGAGTCCACAGCAGACTGTGCTCTAGCTCTTCATGCAGGAGGTGTGGCTGCAAACAGCGTGATTTTTGGCATGCATGCCAACACAGCTAATGGTTCCAACTGCTGGTGTGAGCAGCACATCTCACAGACCTGGCTTCTGCTTTGAAAAGATTGTAGAGGTGCAACCGCTGTATATTTTTCATGCTTATGACATAAACATGGCTGATGATGAGTCAATACAGCATTTACTTTATAATCTCTGAGTGCTACAGCAGGCCTCCACAGGGTCATCAGTTCTTATTTCTAATCCAATTAAAAGGCCAGCACCACCACAAGTGTTAGGACTCAACGAGGGGTTTTTCCATCAATAAATATCCTCTCAAAGGATCAAAACATTGAAGATTGTCTGCCAAGCCACATTACTTCGATATCTATTATAATAAATAGCCTTTTGTTCTTTAACCTGTATATCCTTGTTGAAATGTGTAGAGCTGAAATATAAAACCTTCTTCTGATGCCTTAGTTGGTAACACTCCCACAGTAATAAAATATTTTCAGCCAACATTGGGGAATAACTAACAATAAATTTCAATCCATGATTGTTAGCCAACTTGACCTGACTAAATTACATTAAACTGAACATTTCCTTTACAGGTATAGTTAGTCAAAGTGAATGTGATCTCTGCAGGACTGTATAATGTTGACATTTCTGTCCTCATTGAGCTCTCTCCTATTGCGGCATTAATGTTGACACATCTTCAATTATTAATGATACAAATGCCACAACTTCAGTTATAGCTGCTTTTATTACCACGTTTAGCCACAGTGTCAACAGGCAGGGGTGAAAAAAGAGAACCAGGAATATAGATGAGGAAATATGTCAATTCTGCCCCAAAAGAGCCATATTATATCCATGTAGATCTATAGACAACTTCAGATCTACAAATACCACATCTTGTTTAAGTTGTATGTGATCCGTAAGAGCAGGGTTAGGATCCTTTTCTTTTCCCAGGTAAGCAACTTTAGCAGAAATAAAGCTTGTAATGGGAATTTTGGCTCTTTTGAGTGATTCAGATCATCAGGCTCAGCAAAAAACAACTTTTTTGACTGATAACTGTTTTTTAGAGCTTAGTATTTTGTGGCAAACACCCCCAACTTCAGCATAGATGTCTGCTGCCACAGTGCTGCCTGCCTGCACTGAGATCAAGTGAAAAAAAAATATTGAAGAAAACTGAGAGAGAAGTAAAAAGATTTGATAGAAATGTTTGAATAATAAACATTAATAGGCGATAATTCACCATTAATAGTTGAACAGACCTGCACAGTAACACTGCATACTGTGTTATTAAGCTGCCTTGAATCACTGCCGGAGAAAATGTACTGTTTCACTGACATTACTGTACAAAGCTCCTTAAAGAGAGAATACTAAAGCAACCCTCATAGAGTTTATAATAGATCCACCATCAAAAGAAAAACAAAATCAAAGATCACAGAGGACTGTGACTCTCCTCTGTTGTCATTGAATATTTTACTGCTGTCCTGAACTTAACATCCTCCCACCACAAATACCCCTTTGAACCCTGATTTGTGAATACGATCCACTTTTGGCACCGCCGTAAAAGAAATAAATCCCTGACATCTTCATAAAAAGACATAAAGACGAAGCAAGATGGAGGCTCAAGACGAGAGGTAAAAGAAAACAGTAACAACAAGCCGTTAGATGAGAGGAATATTGTCAGAGATGGAGCAGGAAGTGAAACAGACAAAGTGAGAGGGGGGAAACACATCGGAGGAAGGAGCCATCATCCTCTCAGTTACCCAGCTCTAACCTCCAGATGTCTTTTTGTCTGCTAAGTGGGACTGGAGCTGCCGTTAAATGTTTTATTTGGCACTGAGGTCCTGGTGGGCTTCTGGCAGGGATCAGACTTAGCTTAGCCTGGCTGGCTGTCATTTAATAGCAGGGAGCAAAAGCGAGGTGGAAAGTGAAGATGGCAGACGAGTGAGAAGCACTGAAAGACAGGAAGGAGGACAAGGAGGGGGAGGGAGAGGGAGAGGAGAGGGGACGGCTTCTTCCCCCAATTTGTTGCACAGCCAAAAATTGGTTCTTGTCATTTTTTCAATTTAGTAACAATTTGTCTTGATAATAAATATACTGCCACCACATTTTTCTACATGACACCTTTGGAAATTTCTCATAATGCTGTAATTCACGCCACTTAAATGGGAAAACATTTCAATTCTCAACAAGTGGACAGATTTTTCAGCCTCTCAGCAGGGGTTTCATATTTATTATAGATGTTCACATGAAGTCGAAGTAAAGTAAAGAGCCCTTGGGCTTGTTTGAAAATGGTCTCTCTAAAAAACAGACTTAAGTTTAGGACCAGGTAAACATCTCACAACACAGCAATTTGTGTCAAAATGAAGCTTGATTTGGAGCCCATGAGGAAATGAGGCTTGCTCTCACTTTGCCTTTTCATTCGAATTGATGCTCTCAGTCTCTACTTTTGCGATGAGTGAGCTCTTCAATATTTGTGATTTGAGTTATTTGAAGATTTATTTGACACCTATCTTTATAACACATTATAAATATATGTATAATCTGTTATAATCATGTTATAGCACTGTATAACTATAGTTATAAACACTCATAGATGATCATAATGCTTTATAGCAATAATCATATAACATTATAAAGCATTTTATCATGACTTACAAGGTCAGGTATTATAAAGCCTCATGATAATTAATGAGTGTTTATAATAATAGTTATACAAGCTTATAAGCAAATTATAATACATCATATGTATAATGCATTATCTATGTGGGCATTGTCAGTGAGTTGTTAACAGTTATAACACATTATAGTACCTCAACGTGTAAGTCATGATAAAATGTTTTATAATGTATTATGATTATTGCTATAAAGCATTATGATCTTTTATTAGTATTTATAACAATAGTTATATAGTGCTTTAATGTGATTATAACACATTATACATATATTTAGAATGTGTTACAGAGATAGGCATCAAGTAAAGTGTTACCAGAAGTTTTTTAAAGCTAGTTTGTGTGGTGTTTTTGTCAATAATGGGTGTGTTACCAGCATAAATTTACTGTCAGCTCAATAAGACCAGCACCAACCAAAACTGAAGTTGGCTGAAACAGCTGACTGGTACAACACAAGTAAAGTAAAATGGATGTGTTATGCAAGTGGCTGTCTGATGTCAAAGTAATACATGCAGTAGTCTTAATGAAGCTACACTAACACTGGTGTTTGAGTCAGACTTTCTTAATTTAGCTAAACAAAATAGAACAAATGGTCCCGCCTGCAGTGATGTACTGTCTAGCCTAGAGCTGCCTCAGAAACAGTTCAGTGGCTTTTAAATCTGACGCACGGAAGTGCTTCAGTTTCCTTGTGTGTGAGAAAAGAGAAAGAGTGATGGACGTACAAAAAATGCACCGAACATAATACTGATAATAAGAAACACAAACTGGGCTAATTGTCACCAAGAAAAGATTTGTACCAAGAGAAGATGTAAAAACTCCAAAAGCCACAAAACTCGCAAGATAGTTTCAACAGCATCATTACCACCAAAGCTCACAAAATGTACCATAAATGCTATATTTCCAAAGACCAACGGACATTGTTTGGGATTAAAAACCATGGACTAGTGGTGAACAAGCTGGGGTCAGTATAAACACCCATCTCAGCCATATTTTAATCAAACACCGGAGCAGCTCTCTACACAAAGACAAAGTCTGAACTTATGCAGAGCCTCAAGCAAGCTGAGTGCATCTTACTCACCATGGATGGGTGAACTTCACAAGCTACTCAGAGCTATAAATAACTATTTTCCCCCTAAATCTACATCCATTTTTATGTGATAAATATTACACCATGCAATTGTTAGTGATTTATTCTTTCATTCATTCATTTGTATTATTCGCTTAGTGAGGGTACTCAAAAGTGTTGCCCTTTATTTGCCCTTCACTTGTCAGAGAACTATATTCAAAGTAAGCTTTTTCCTACTGTCATCTGACATAGAGCGAGTTTTTTTATGCACTGATATCATTCCAACGTAGACTTTGGTATTACTTGAGCCATATCCCCTGTCCACGACTTGTCCAAAATGTTACTGCCTAGTTATTAACAGGGTCAAAGAAAAATCACCACACTCCCACTGTCTTTGTATCCCTATACTGGGTCACTTCACAACCTATAACCTTCATATAACCTTCATATATCTCAGAGCACCACCAGACCCCTCAGATCCTCAGATGGGGTTTGTTGGCATGGAAAGGAGGGGCCAGGGGAAAATCTTATTCAAATCAGATCCTCATGTCTGGAAGAGTATGCTGCAGGTTATTCAACACACTGACTCCATTGACACTTTTAAGGAGCACATTAATTAAGACCCCCATCCCAATTTAGAATTTCCTCTCATTTAGAAACTGACCTGCTGTATTTTGTGGGTGAAATGATGGTAAAAAACTGTGAAAAAAATGTCAGGTAATCTTATACAGTCTTTCCATTTTGATATTAAAGGGATATTCCGGTATAAAATAAATTTAGGGTCAAAAACACTGTAACACAGAGTTAGACACCCCCTCGAGAGATGAATGTTGCCGATCCCTTGCTTATCTAGTTATACCAACTTTAGTAATGATCGCAGGATAGCAGTATACAGCGGTCTGAGAAGCTTTGCCTAATTTCTTTAGCAAAGAGACTAAACACAACTCACCTACTCTCTTCCAGCAGCCGCTTGTTTGCAGCGAAACCTTGGGCCAGTCCATTACGGACTACAGTGGGGTGACGCAGCTCAAGGAAGAACATTTATGATCATTTCTTTATCATTTCCTTGAAGTAATAATCATCATATTAATCATTTTGCACTGCAGACGCTGTAGTTCTCCTGTCTTAGCATCTCAGTCTGATTGCATTTCCATGAAGAAATGATCATGAAGTTAGGTGCTGTTCTGAGCATTATTTGTGGTTATAGAGTGGCGTTTTGGTTGAAGTTTGTGTATGGCTCCTCAGACTGCTGTGTATTGCTATCCTGCGGTCGTTACTAAAGTTGGTATAACTAGAGAAGCAAGCGGTCGGCAACATTCATCTCTCGAGGGGTTGTCTAACTGGGTGTTACGGTGTGTTTGACCCTTATTTTTACGCTGGAATATCCTTTTAATAAGACAAAATCAAATCTGTATCATGACAAGTTAAATTGTTGATCTTGGAGCCTTGGTGGGAACAAGATCAACTCTTTTACCCTCAAAGTCTCGGGGCTTGTTTCCTGTTTTTTGCTTCATCCATAACAGACAAACACGAGATCGAACTAACATGACAAATCTTTTAATCTGTTGAACTTGTTCTTTAAAGTTGGGATATTTTTCAGTTTGAGCTCTGTTTAATCTCTGTTGTGATGACACTCTGTATGATGGAAAACAGGTACATGAGGATAGCATCATAGCCTGACTTGCCCCTCCATTAGTCTGCAGTGTGACATAAGTATGCAGTCTTACACACAGACTTTTCTCTCCATCACATAAAGCAGCAGCAGTTTAAAAAGATAAGAAGATGGGATCTGTTTGATCACATTCAGCCGACATCACCGCCCACCCACCGCCCCAGTGCCACAGCCTCGAGCTGTGGGTACACTGTCTTTATCAAGTATGAAGGGTCCTTACAGCTCTCCAGTTGGAGCGTGCAGGTCTGCTTGTCCATGGGGTACTTGGTCAGATCCATGTTGCAGGCCACTGTGGTGGTGATCCTAAAAGACACAAATATTGTTTTTGTCATTAAGAAGAAAAACACCTGCAGTCGATGTTATCTGTGAAGTCGTTTCTAGCACAGTGGTTTATTATGTAACAGCCTGCTCTGTGGTTGAAGTCATGCATTTGTGAGGAAACGACTGCCTTTTTTTTTGGGCTTATGTGAAATTATGCATGAAGGGAGCCTTTTGTGGCAAACACCTTAAGATCATACAAAAAGCATACAGTCCTCAGTTTAAATTGGTGTCACACTGTAAATCTAGGTCGCGATGTATGAAAGCCTTTCTCTGTGAAAAGTTTGTCTGTGATGTCAGTAAGTTAAAGTCTGTGAAAACAGTGATTCACAGGATTCAGGGTAAATGGCATCAAAAGATGTCTCTTGGTGTTAGTATTCAGGGTTCTGCAGTTTCATGCAGCACCTAACACATGGCAGCTCTTAAGAAGGCATGAAAATAGACTCAAAATGTCTGTATTGTTAGTTGAAGGTGACATTTTTATCTATTCCACTACATATGTGCCATTTAGAAAAAGCACTGATGATACACACAACCCATTAAAACACAACTTGATATCCATTTACATTGTTGCTATGCTGTAAATGACTTGTAGAGAATGTATAATACCCTAGAAGAGCTTCAGTTATGTTAGATATTGGATCTTTCCTCCAACAAGCATTTCTTAAAGGAGTCATAAAGGAGTTCGATTCAGCTACGATTGTGCAGCTTTTATTATCTCAAGGTGTGCATCAAGTACAGATGAATGATCTAATCCAGCCATTAATCCTTTTAGGCCCAACATATCATATATAATACACATGTTTTTCAGACTCCAGTGTGATCATTTTCTTCCTGGAAAAACAGAAAAACAATCAAGAAGCCTGCAATGTGATGTCAATCCACCGGGAGCAGATGGCATGACCTTCTAGTGACACAACTAAATTTCAGACTGTTTATCTGTGACTCGCATGTGAATAATATCCTTGATTAGTTATGATTCAGCCATTAGGAGGATTCATTTGACTGGGTGACGTAGGCTTTTTCCATATCAGAACATGTAAACTCTGCTCAGGCCGAATTAACCCCTGAAACAATCACTGTGAGTTTTACAGAATGTCCATCTTGCTGTTTTACAGTATCTAGTCTCTTTTACAAATTGTATATTAAAAATTGTAGACCCTGTCTTTGTATTCTGGATATTTAGCATGGGATGTATTCTAGTTTTATTTGTGATAGGATTGCAGTCCAACTAATATTGACCAATCAGGTATGCAGTTAAAAACAGTCCATGTGGAGAACAAAAGCAAGTGGACCACAAACTTGTTGAGTTTCAAGCTCCCATTGAACGTAATCTTATGAATTATTCACGACTATAAACAGATACCTGGATGCAAACAAAACTAAAATCCCATCTTGACGAAACATTTCAAAGTGAGCTACAAATCTCACCAGTGTTGTGTTGCAAAAACAGAGATAAGGTTACTATAGTTACTAAATAATAACAAATCATAAGTGATAAACCCAATCTCCCTTAAACAAACAAAATAAAAGATCTCTCCCCCTCATGAGTACAGACCCAACAATGTTAAAGTTTTACTTCTCACAAATCTGCATAATGGTAATGTTGTTTCTTCAGACTGACAAACCATGTAGGAAGTAAATCACATGGACATTGGCTCCTATTTCAAACCTCTGTGTGATTAACGGTCTGCTTCTGAACTGAGTATCAGGGCAGTCAGAGGACAGATAAATAACGTCATCTACATCTGCTGATTTATGTGCGTATGAGTTGATAAAACAGCTAAGCCTGATGATCTTAGCTAGGTGACACCAGAAATATTACTGGGTTAAACAAGTTATCAACATATTTTACGGCTGACATCATTAGTAGGTGGAAAACTACGGTAGTTAAACCCTCTGTACCAACTGTAGGAGCCAAAATATATTAGTTGAGGATATGATTTCTGCTAGGTGATCAACACTGAGGGGTGTGGTTTTCGGATGTTTGGCAGGTTATTTAAATCGCACTGGTGTAGTCAGACAACGGGTTGTGGTAAACTCTGATAATTTTCTGTTGACTGTTTCTCTCATCCTGTTTTACCCCCATTTCATCATATCACTTTTTCATTTGAAGGCAAAAGTTTTGGACCTGGATCAGTGTGTTTTCTTTCCTTTTTTAACAATAAATCACCTTTAACACTCAACCTGACTGATGACTTGAACGAGTCACAGACGCAAGCGCACCTAAACCCCCAGTGGCCTTTTTGTTGAAGGAAAGCAGTCACTACACCAACAGGTTCTGTAGTCTTGTGTTAGGCTGCGTTGAGTAAATAATACTAGATTTCAAGTGTTTTGTGTGTGTTTCTTACCTTGAGACTAGTCAGAATTTGAAGCACTGTTTTAAATGTGGATAGTTTGCCACATCAGAACACCTCTAACAACTTAAAGATACACATGATTGCACAGAAAAAAAGGCTTGGCTGGAAGTTATATAATAAAAACTACTGACTTAACTTTACAGTTAAAATCTGTATCATGTTATAGATGATAAGTTGGAGCACACTGGTTTGTTAGTAAGGAAGAAGGAGGAAGCAATCGTGCAATCAGAGGAAATTTTATACAAGCCTTTACATCAAAGTTCTTTATGATGATGATATTCTTGGTTTCTTTATGTTTTAAGTCCCATCCATATACTTGACCATCATAAATCATAAAAGCAGCACACAGTTTTTCTAATTACATCCTCCCCTTAACAACTCAACCTTTAGCTCCCATCACTTCAGTGCTTTCTCATGTATTTCCCTCAGGCTCTGCACTCAAACAATTCCCACAGCTGTCCCTTTCCTTCACTTCACTCTGTCAGATTTCACAGCTCACAGTCCCTAAAGACACTGTCCTTCTTTTGATTCCCTTTTTTCTTGTTTGACCCTCACTTGTGCTTCTATGTGACTGTGAAGTGCCCTCCTTTTTTCACATGTCCTCTGACAGGGTAAAGCCTGTAAGGAGCTGAGGAGTTCTCTCTAAAAAGGTGTAAAAATCAGAACAACAGTAATGAGGATCTCACCCGCATGTAAAAAAAAATAATAAACCAAGACTTAAAACTTGCAGATAGGACAAGTGTATAAAGATGGGATTAACTGCACTGAGACTTAAGACCTGACCCAGTTCACAGTTAGATGATACACCCACTGTAGTCACTGTAGCAGTGAGTGTGTCTCCCATGTGGCACTGTTTTTCTTTCTGTCTTATATAAGAGCATATATAGCCATAAAAAAACTGCATGAATGTAAAGTAGATCAACCCCCTTAGTGTTTGACAATAATACCATCTCAATAGGGTTTCCCATAAAATTTGCAGGGATAGAAACAGAGAGCAGCCAGTCTTACTCTGTTGGGGAATGAATGCCACAATGTTACACTGAATATATGCCGATAACGTAAACATCATATTTCAGCATGCAGAAAGATTATTTTTGCACCCTTTGTTTGAATGTTGTTCTATCTCCAGTTTTTTTTTTCAGTTAATGTGTTGTTTTGGTGGAAGATGATCCCAGTGAGCTGCATAAAATACTCTGGTATTTTCAACAGTTTTATCAGATCATCTTCTACCAGAAAAGATAAAAAAGAAACCTTTAATTTCAAACGTTTTTTTAAACAGATGAGTGTGGGGTCTGCAATTTTTAAAAACCCCTTTCTGCTTCTTTCTCAGGTTTCAGAGCTTGTGTTCAAAATTGTCCATCAAAAGGTTTTGTTGCTCTTAAACACTTCATTGTGGGTTAAATACCCTGTTGGTGGTTCAACCTACTAAACAGAAGCTCTCTGAAGTGTAATGGAGCTGCTTCACAGAATACAAGGTCAAATAACAACAAAACATTTTTCCCTTGTGTTTTGAATTGGTGTCCATTGTTCTAAATCTGTCTAACAAAATTAATTTTGAAGCAGGAATAAAAAACAACAAATCTTTTAGTTTTCAGATTTGATCTCATATGTAGTAAACACTGGAGGACATACCCACCTTTAACTGCAATCATTGTTTTAGCTGCCCCTGAAAAAAGTGGGCCTCCTCATAGGTCACCTCGATGATTCAAGGAAAAGACTGGTGTCACAAACTAAGGCATTACTTCAGCACAGGTGGTCTAGTGCATCCTACCTACTCTCTCTTATTTTCACTTCCAGTCCATCTTTGGCCATCACTAACAATGAAATGCAAAAATATCCCAAAGAGCTTTTATAAAAGATAGTGGATAAAAGACAAATTCCATAAGTGCCAAGGAAACATGGAAATAAGCAGCAGCTCAGCTGTCAGCCCCCTAACTAGACATCCTGGGATCATTAGTTTGTGGTGAAAGTCACTGATTTTCAATCTGGAACAGCCTGGTAAGTGTTTTACTGGTGTTGATCTCTTCATCCATTTTTTTTTTTTTTTTGAAAGATTAAAACATCAGCAGAAAATTCGGTGACACTTTATTTGACACCTATCTCTCTAACGTGATATATATTTATATATATATGTATAATGTGTTATTATCACGTTATAGCACTGTATAACTATAGTTTAAAACACTAATTAATGATCACAATGATTTAAAGCGATAATTATTACACATTATACAGCATTTATCATGACTTACAAAGTCAGGTATTATAATGTGTTATAACTGTTAACAACTCATTGAAAATGCCCACACAGATAATGCAATGCAACTGTTGTGAACAGTTATAATACATTACAATACCTGACCTTGTAAGTCATGATAAAATGCTTTATGTGTTATGATTATTGCTATAAAGCATTACGATCATTTATGAGTGTTTCTAACTATAATTATATAGTGCTATAACGTGATTATAACGCATTATACATATATTTATTATGCATTATAAAGATAGGCGTCAAATAAAGTGTTACCGAAAATTCTTCTTTAGTCTACATCCTTACTATCTGTCAAAGAAGCTGAGAAATTAAAAGCAGCAGCTCAGCTCACAGCTCCACCTGCTATCCTCTATCTGTTAAAGAAACAATGTGTTTCATCTGAAAGTGGTGTCTTTCACTGGTTTCCTGTCGTGGGTTAGTTTTCTTGAAAAAGAGGAGACCTCTGTGGATAACTTGGCTCGCATATCCTTATTATCAATTTATGCCGGCTGAATTCAAGTCTTGAAAACAAGCTGGCAGCCCCCTTAATGCACATCCTTTATCTATGAGAGGACATTGGAAATAATTATTTGCAACATCAATTTCTCATTTAGTGTCACTGTTTTTGAATACAGACTTTTACTGGGAGAGAGACAACTCAATAATATAAACAGTGTACTGATTGTTCTGTGCTCTTGCTTTGCTGTCATACTATTTGAACATTATTAAGTGATACATTTTGATGAGTACTGACATTGATCTGAATGAGAAAAAAGATTATCATGACCTTGTTTTTTTTTTTTTTTCCCTTGCCTTATGACCCAGCATTAATCCCCCCTGAGATGATGGCAGACAGTGAATGAGTAAGTGTGGTGAGATCAGGACCATGGACAGCTCTTATACAATCCACAGGCTGCCTGAAGTTGCAGCATGTGACATAAAAAAAGAGTAGGATGTGTAAATCCCATCATCACAGAATTAAAGAGCTGAGCGAATTGACTTCCTGGATCATCTGTAACCTTACTATGAATAACCTGTCTGTTCGGCCCAATCAAAAAGCCACAGCATACTTCAGAAGCCTGCCACAGCATTTCAGATGTTAAGCTCCTGCGCGTAGAGCAATAAATACTGAAGAGACGCTGATGGGAGTCGCTTTGATAGCCCACACATCTTTGTCTTGGCAGATCAAATACTCCTGCACTCATACAATCCAATGCCCAAGTAATATAACCGACACAACACTCTGCTTTGCATGCACATTACCTACAATTCAACCCACGCTTCCTCCCTCAGACAATTCCTCTACATTCCCCGGCCTACTTTTCATTGTCTGTCAGAGCAGAAAAACAAACTCAACAACCAACAGCCTCATTCATTCTCTCTCTTTGTTTCCCCCCACCTCAGAGCGTAGAGGACGGTCCCGTTGGGGAAGATGCGGATCAGCCTGTTCTCCACAGTGATGTCATGGAGGAAGGACTTCTTGGAGTCCACGATGAAAGTGTCGGGGACCCAGAGCAGCTCCACCAACCGTCCGTCCAGGCTCAGACTCTTGTTCCCCTCGAACACCAAACGCTCGTCAGTCCAGCGCTGACGGAGGAATATGGTGGCAGTGTAGTCCTGCAGGATCAAGGCTCAAAGGTTAGAAAAAAGCTAATGGACTATTAACAATCTTCAATAAACATGTCAATAATATGCTGAGGTTTAGCAAACCAAGCTTCTCCTATGTGCTTCTAATTCATTAGTCAGCTTCTGGGTTTTTCTCTTTGCATTTTGAGTATTGATGGCGTCAGGTCCCTGAGCCCTTCTGCGCCTGAAGCAACAGAATTCCACAAAATTGCTTTAAGTCAGCAAGACTGAGTGCATTTCAAGATGAACTTTCATTGCAGCAGTCTTGATATTACACCATGTATAGTTTCATACATGAGTGTGGAGCTGCTGAATGAATAATGGGGGTGGATTTAAAATGAGGCAGGGGACTGTTTGTTTAGGGTTGAATTAGCTGTGTGTGCACCGTATACAAAATGTAATTTATGTAAATTCAATTACCTGCAATAAAAACATACCATTCAAAGTCACCCTGGAAACTGTTCACACATAGCAAGACTACACCGACATGGGATGGGAAGAAATTGATAATTGTAACAAACAGCTGAAATAATGGTAAGGTTTAAAATGCCCCCAGTGCGAGAACATCCTCAATGTCAGGGCTCTGATAGAACTCAAAATGTCTTGGTTCGGCCTGGATAAGTTATACATTTCTCTTTTGGAATTTCCCCCCATGAGACTATTAAAAGAATATCTTACCTTAGCATGACATCAGTATTTTAGTTTTAAAGGATATGGTTATCCCAGCCCAGCATGAGAAGCAGCATTTCAGTTTAAGTGTGCGCCATATTTATAGATACTTTGACTGCTTCTATATGTCTGTCTGTACATCAGCCATGTACATCCACACCTGTCATATACTGTATTTTGCTTTCCGTGATGTGATGGGATGAGAAAGTACCATGGCTGAATAACATTTACCTGAAGATATCACTGTTGGTTTGTGCTTGTCTTTTTTTCAGACTGTTTGAACAAAGAGTTTCATTTCGTAGTCACCACACAAATACAAACAACTCCTGTTGAATGATGAAGGCCTTAACCAGCTGTATCTAGCTCCACAGACTGTGAATATCTAATGCAACACTGAGACAGCCTCACATCTGCACTGATCCACTTTTTCCGAAGAGGATTATGGAAAACCCACAACAAATAATTAAGCCAGACTCTCACTGAAAGTCACTGATGTGCCAAACCATCAGGGAAGCTGGCGCTAAACAAATTAATGAATGGAATGACTCACCAAAAACCCCACAATAGATTTTTTCTGTGTCTCTGCTGGGCAGTCTCATATGTAAATATTTCCTTTTGTGTTCTCTGTTACACAAAAGTCTATTCTTGTTTCCGCCTGTTCCTTAAAGCTTTTGTTGCATGCCTAACAATACAACACCGTGGTGAAGTTAAAAACAGAGTCCCCAAAATAAAGAGATAGATATGGCTCACTCATAGACTAGAATACTATGTCCCCAACAAAAGAGCTGGAGAAGGAACTCCAGACGGTTTCTTCTAACAGGGGTCATATCAACTCTAATCTGCTTTGTACTTTGTACCTATAACCAGAGAAAGCAGAACAATTTCACCTGATTTAAATTGAAAAAGCTCAAGACTTATTTTTTTTTACCAATTACCTCTCTTCCTTTTTATCTTGTTAACTAGCTTTCTGACAGAAAGTGATTACCTTTACAAGTCCTAAAGAAAAAGTGCCAAAGTGTTTTGAGTTAAGCGCCCCCTGATGACATAGAATCGAACAAAAAACATGAATCACTATTAAAAGAACTACATTACATCAATTTAGAACAAACTAATTGCTTGATTCCCATTTGCACGTTAATGAAGCTCACACTAAAGTAAGTCATGGAGTTTCACAAGGTTCTGCACGAAGAGCTTTTTTTTCCACCCTCTCTATGCTACCTCCAGTTAATATTATAGGGAAAACTCAAAAAGTTTAGTTGTTTTACAGATGATAATTAGTTTTACTTTTTGTGAGGCCAGATTAAACCAGCCAGCAATCTAAATTTTAAGCAGGTCTAGTTGACTAAAAAGGTCTTACTGCCGTTAGAAACTGTCATAATTGTGCTTGACCCAAACATCTCAAAAATACATTTCCTGATTATATGACTGATTATAGGCCTCATTATGGCATCCCTTGTCACTGTAGGAAATTTGTGATTCCCATTTGATAAGGATTTGTCCTTTAACCACCTCTGGGTTGGTTTATAGTGACTATTGTGCTGAGTAGAACTAGTGATCACATCACTTCAATATTTGTACCTCTGCACAAGCTCCCGATAAAACCAAGAATAGACTTTAAAATCCTTCTTTTGCTCCACAAAGCTCTTAATGGTCAGGCACCATCATATGTCTGCCCCTGCTTCCAGAGGTTAGGCCTATCTGTGGTACCTTGAGTCTCTAAAGGTAGAAAGTGAGGTGGAGCCAGTCAGGATCCAAGAGGCAGGCACGCCCCCCTTTCCCACTCCTTCTAAGATCAGTACGTACACACATGATAATACTGTGAGCTGCTAACTTTAAATCTGTGTGGATCGACTTCACTTCAACTGCTTCACATATTGACATCAGTCTCACCATATTACCATCATAGTGGTTAGTAATCCATCTGTTTATCTTTTATAACAAACCATTTTAATCAACATTATCAGTCTTTTATCACCATCATACTGTGGTTGTTTATGCGACTATGAATCTGATCTGTCGATGATCATGCATTGCTTATCTTGCTGATACCATAAATACTTTCAAACACATTGTAACTTAAATTGTTGCCAGAAATCACTTTGTGTTTTTTCCTCAGTCTCTTACTATCAAACCTTTTTACCCCAACACAATCACAACTGGTGGGTTTTTACATGAGGATAGTTATACTAGCAGTTTTCTTGCAATAAAAGTAAGATTTCTTTTGGCTCTGAAAGAGAGAAGTAAGCTTCGGGGCTTTGGACAGAACTCACCAGACCTTTGCAATTTGCATTTAACTTTGCCCAAAGCCAGCAGTTTAATCAATCATTACATGGTTGTGGTCATCATTAGGAAATATAATACTGTCTTACCATGTTGATCTCTGAGATGGTGTCGATGCTGGCGATGTCCAGGCTCATCCCCACTGTCACAGGGCCATCTAGAAACACAGACAAAACCAATAAACTACTCGATGTGCCATCTATTTTAAATTCTTACAACACATAATATCTGAGTATCTATTCTTTGTGCCTCCGAGTGTTACAGTGTCATACTGATAAGGCACTGGAATATGCGGTTTCATATTGAAGAAAGGTTATTGAAGGACAGAATTAAAAAAAAAAAGACCCCACATCACTGGCACACTAACAGCTGCAGTCTGTCTAGTGTGAACCTCCTTTAGGGAATTAGTTCCCCCTGATTCACCATCAAAGAGGGGGGAACTTTGCTGCACTCTTATGTCTCATCTCCCCATTCTTCTACTCCCTCACTTATCGAGCCTCATTTCTAAAAGAGATTAACAGACATGTGGTCATATTGTCGATTCTGCATGAGCCTGCATTTGTTTCGTCTTTACAACTTTGTCCTCAACATGTAAATCCTCAGAAAAGAAACTCAAAATGAAACTATTTGTCTGCTGCTTTTATTGAAGCGGAGTCAAGACAAGAAGGAAAATGTTAATATTCTGGGGAGCACACTTTCTTTTGCTTTTGCTTCCAGCCTTTATGCTAAGATACACTAACCATCTGCTGGCTTTGTCTTCCTTATTAGCCTCAAACTGCTGGGGTGGCATTAATCATCTTATGAATAATACCATAATAAGTGTATTACCCAAAGGTCAAACTAATCCTTTAAGGTTGCTTGGGCATTAGAAATAATGATTAAGTTTCTCAAAAGGGGGACAATCCTCTTCAGAAATGTCTCGTCAGACTCTGCCTGGGGCTGTCAGACAAGTGGAGGGTACTGACAATAAGTAAGACTCACCTTGCACTAACTTATAGTCACATCAGTTGGGGGAAGGGGGGTACCTGTTTTGTTTACATAATAATTACTTTTTTAAATTCAGAATTCCTCATTTATGGTGATTGTTGTTTAGCATATATGTGATGCTGGAGTACCCCAGGGCTCAGTTCATGGACCCATCCTTTTTTGTCTTCCGATGATCATTCTACGCCATAGCGTTCATCTGCATTGTATTTCTAGTTGAGTAAGCCACGGCTAAGGAAACGAATAGCTCCTTCTTCTGTAATCTTAACAGCCTCTGCTCTGTATATATTATGCTGTTCGGTCAGTAAACTATCTTCTGAAGCTGCTGTGAGCAGGAGGAAGAAACCAATAGTGGTTGAGCAGCGAAGAGATTAAGCTGAGATAGCTTGTGCAAAGAAAGTGTTGAAACTAAGATAAAGATGCTATTTCCCGATAGTTACAAAGCAGTTAGAATTTTAAAACAATATCACAGCACAAACATGCAGAGAGATGTTTTTAAGAGCGCAGCTGCCCCTAATCCTTCTCAGTGTGTGCGTGTCTCTCTCTGAACAGCCCTTTGCTTCACAAACAACTCTTACACAACCACAGCACAGACGGACCCTTCAACTTGGCAGATACCTTTTTTAAAAAAATGTTATTAAGTTATTTGGAGTATCGTGAACATTGGTGACCAGACTGACAGAGAGCAGAGGAGAGGGACGGTAATGTTACTGAGTCTCTTAATATTTTCTTAGACTGTTGGCTGTGAGCTCCATGCCACAGGATATAAACTAAAATAAAATAAATATTCTAAAAAGCTCTTTACTTTATCTTTTGAAAACGCTCTTTATTATGCCTTTTGTTACTGCTAAGAGGTTTTTAAATGTTCTTTATCTCTCTATAGTTGCCTCTGCCATAAATCAATCATACATTTTTGAAGTGCAGCATCAGGAAATTAAATTAGTACTGACCATATGACCTCTGTTTAAGCAAACACTAGCAAGTAATAAGACTTCTTATTGATCATGGGATATTACTAATTTCTCTAAGGCATAGAAGGTCGGGACACCTGCTATGTTGCTGTGCATGCAAGGCCTTTTTGTTGTCCCACTGTCCGGGTTTCAGACTTTAAGTGACAGACCAAATAAGAAATCAGGGACCCAACATGTCTTCAACCTCTATACAAACACATTTTCATAAACAGATTGTGTAATTTATGTGCATGCTCTCTAGCCCTCTCTCCTTATTCTTTTACTCTGGTACTATTTCAGTCAAGGCATCACATTTTAGAGTTAATTTTGTGCTCTTACGCCAAATTTCAGTGAACAGTAGAAACTTAAATGCGAGTGCGGAATAAAATATGGTTTAAGAGCTGTGAGCTGGACTTGCACTTACCACCTCTGGGATCTCTATACATGAGGCTCATTGATTGGACCAAAAAACAACTATAAAGCCAATTTAATGGATACTCAGAACAATAGCAGTTCTGCGGAATAACACACCAACATACCCTGAGATGGATTCTGTATCTCTGTAACCAGTTTACTGAAGATTGGAGCCTGAATCACAGAAGCCACTAACATTTTTGACTCCCCAACTACTGATTCATGCTTGGACAGATATTAGTATTTAATGCACTATTCCACTGGCCTTCGTGCATTTACTGCCAACCAAAGTAATTTCCGAGATAAACTTGACCCAACCTCATCTTGTAATACACATATGCAGTAAATTACTGTGCATGTATGTCAGCGTTTATTGCTCAGATGGGGCAAGCGGGGATAAAATGGCGGTATGAACCCCGCTCGTTCTCTGTCAAACCAACATGTCCCTCGAGTGCTGTGCCTTTTCCACGGCTGCATATGTTTGCAGTTTTCCTTACTGTCAAAGAAAGGCCTGAGGTACTTGTTATATCCTTTCATCAGCCTCTGGATGGTGGGAGGCAGAATCTCTCCTTCCTTCACTTCTGCGTTGAGCAAGGAATTCTCTAACAACCTGAGAACAAAGACAAGGAGAAAAAAGAAGAAGAAGAAGAAGATAAATTATTTTTGTTTCTGCTCCTGCTGTGCTTTTTACCAGGTGACTTTGCCTTAGCGAGAAACAAACTATTCACAGTCTGTGGGGCGTCGATTGAGTTCCACAGTAGGTCTTGAGAACATGCTGAGTGAAAGAAAAGATTAAAATATGAACATGGGACTAGAAAAAAACAAAACAACAAAAGCACAAAAAATGCTTTTAAATCTGAAATTACACTGAAATGACCAAGTATGAAGTCTGTGAAAACATCCGTCTTGCTGTTTTTCTGTTCACTCACACCAGTGGAATTACTGTTTGCTTTCATGGTATTTCTTTCCCCCCCGTTCTTTCTGAATGCTATCCTTAAAGGCACATTGAAGTGTGGGAAGATGATTATATTGCTGGCAATTGCGGCAGGGGAAAAGAACAGTCATTGCGCCTCTCCCCGGTGGTGTGTGTGCGTCTGTGTGCGCGCGCATGTGTTTGTGTATAAATCAAGCTCTAAATAGAGAACGCCCGCTGTAGAGAGGGAGCCCCGGGGCACGTGCCATGATGCAAGACGGGGCTGCAGCGAGACAGATCGGGCCATGTGCAGAGGCAGAAAACATTCATCTGTACATCCTGACAGAGTCCCCCTCAGTCACTGCAGAAATATGTGACAAGCAGAGCCCGATTATTATCACGTAGCATAGGCACATACCCACACATTCACCATTCATTCATCTTATGAGTGAAATGCAGCTCTAATAAGCGCTGATACCTTCATTGCTAAAAAAAAAAAACATTAAAAAACGGAGTTGTTTGATGATAGTTGTTAGTTTCTTCCTTGTGCCATTGTTCCCATTTCTTCCGCTCCTCATCCAGGTCAAGTTTGGTAACGGGAAGAAATCTCCTTGTCTCATCAAAGCATCCAGTGGCTTTCCTGTTAAAGCTCCCCCTGTGGGTCCCTTCTTGGTAAAGGCCTCATTTGTATGTGTTAATTATAGAAATGTCTCAGATGAATGTGATTATTTATTGATGATAATGATCCTACATGCAACCCATTACAGCTTTGTGTGCTGTAGGGAGTCACAGTCTTTCAACTTTATGGAAGGAGTCTAAAAAAATCCAGAGCCATACACCGTCTCCACTCTCCTCCGGGAGCTTTAAAGCTGCCATCAGAGAGAGGATAGTGTACCGCTAGCCTATGGAGAAGAATGCATATGAGCTTAGGGAATTTAACAAAGAGTTACCAACACCATTGGCAATGAAAATCCATGGGGGTATTTGGCACTTTTTCAAGTTAAACTGCTAGATGTGATAACTAGGTCACTATCTTAAGATTAGCTAATGTTAGCAGTCAGCTGCTGTCTTGTTAGTAATATTGTTTCAGACTTTTTAGCAGAATTTAAATTTTATAAACTATTTCCTGATGGTTTCAAGTGACACTGTTTAAAGAGAGGTGTTATGTTGATCCATATCTTAACACATACAGCACTGTGCTACAATGTTGGATGTCCGTATTCGCTGATTCACCCTCTTTGCAGGACTTGGCCTGAACCTGAACCTGACACCAGGATCTGCTCGGACAACATTCAAAGACGTGCCCGCCTGGCAGCCCAGTCAAAGAACTGCCTGTCACGTTTTTCCCTGTGTCTGGAAAATCTATTTCACTCCTTGACTTTTCTTTCCCTCTACACTTTGTTTATGCAGTATTTCTCTGAAAGCTGTTTGTCTTATCAAAGACAAAGGCACCAGAAGAGAGTGGGCAGTTTTTATGTTTTTTTTTGTGTTTTTTTTTCAGTAAAACAAGAGCAGCTACACTGTCGCTGTTTGCACTCACCACTACACTGATAGGCCTTTTGAAAACAAAGGCCAGTAAAAGCTGGATTTGCAACTCAATTGTTACTGAAACCTGGGGCTGTCTCTTCCAGAAAGACCCTCCATGAAGGCTCAGGACCACAAGCTGTAAATAAGATTGCAACAGCAGGCAACAATACAGTAGCCAACATAGAAAAGAGAGCTAACGCTTTCCACAAAGGCTTAACTTGAGGATTATTTTTGATGCCTACAAAGCTGTGTTAAAAGTAACACCCACAAGCTCTGACTTTATATAGGGAAAAGCAGCCAAAAGTAGGCATTTCAGGCAAAGGCTGAACCATGCTGAACTAAGGTTGTCACAGATGGCAGTACTGAAGTCTTTTGCATTGCAAATCATGCAAAGCAACTCTGGTGTCCAAGACTGTCAATATGAAAGATGAAAATGAGTAGAAGAAGTCTCCTCCATGTCCTCACAAACACAAAATTATGTTAACTATCCTACAATTATGTGTTTTCACTGTTGTATGAAAGACGTGCTTGCTGAATTGTAACCAATAGTGTGAGTGAATGTGGTGATAAACTCTGTGGCTATGTTGAGAACATCCTTAAAGTACTTGAATTATCAACCAACAGTGGTGCAAGCCATTCAGCTATGCATGCATGTGCAAACATAAGTGCTGCACATTAACTGAGTGGTTTGAAAAGGATTAGTTTGCAAAAGTAAACTATTATTGACTAGACAGTTTAATACCATGTCACAGAAAGAAGGCTGAACAAGAGATGGGATTTGTAGACACCGATCAAATGATGGCCACAGATTATGTCCCGTTATCACTAGAGAAATGAAAAATACAGTGATGGGAGTAATACATTATGAGTGAATTTTTTATGACTCTATATATCAAAATGACAGAAGGTGGGAAAGGATAACATATCCCCTGGCTAGCTCAAGGAACTGCAGACTATAGAGTGGAGGTTTCTCCAAACTCAACATGGATCAAACAATGCCAGATCTCTATAGAGCTAAATCCACTGATTATCCACAAGACATGACTTGCATCTCAACCTTGCCGTTGAGTCTTTCCTCCATCGTACAATGTAATGTGCTTTCTGACTGTGTCAGCCCCTTTTCAGCCCAGGACCTGAACAAATTGAGATCCCGCTTCATGGTGTTTTTCGTATTAGGCTATCACCTGTCACAAACATGAGGCGCCACCTTGAATTATGCACCACCCCCTCTTTCATACAGTCACAGAGCACTGTCTTTCCAAACGACAAAACCTGCAGACCTGGAACAAAATTGACATAATTTGTTGAAGTACTTTGCATTTAGTGTCCAAATCCACATCTAGATCCTGTCTGGCTGATTCGCCAGGCAGGCTGGTAAATCTACCTTACAGTCTCAGAAATGAACTTCCAGACTAGACATGCTTGTACAAAAAAAAGAGGAGCCAGAAAGCCAAGAAAAAGTCTTCCAAATGAATCTCAGAACTTGTTTCACCTGGCTGTGTCAAATCAGCTCAGGCGGTGGAGTAACTGGCTCCTACCACACTGTTGCTATGCTGCATGAAGTCTCACTCACATGGCTCCCAGTCTGTTGTTTTAGCAGGCTGCTGTCTTGGATGGGGAAGCCATGTTAGTTACGGCGGCAGTGACAGCACTCTGCCTCTAGCACACTGCATTATCAATCTGGGTCGCCCTATGTGACCCTCATTACATTCACAAATGCTTTTTCATCTGTGAAACTGTATAAGTGGCTTTGTGAATGTGTGCGCGTGTTGTAAAAATAGCTCTGTGCAGCGACGAAAATGAAGACAAAACGAAACCTTTGAAATGAGGGATGTGGTAAAACAGTGAAATAAAAAAGACCGTCCCTGAAGACCACAGATAATGATCCCCATTGCGGTGTTTTATAAGCTGCGTCATGGTACACAGACAATGCAGGAGCATCATCTTGCAGGCTGTGATTTCTTACATCAGTTTTCACTTTTTTAAGCGCTTTGTGTAAGAAGCAGAGATATCCACAGATGTCTCCTTCTTCAAAAAAGCAAAATCAAAATAATCTGATGAATCAAAGCCTTAAACACACACACACACACACACACACACACACACACACACACACACACACACACACACACACACAATTTTGCACTGTTTGCGGTGGACATGTGACACAGGGATGGGCTGTGCAATGTGTTTCTAATCAAGACTCTCAACATGTTTAGAGGTTATTACCCACAATTTAAAGACCTACTCTGATTAAAATCATGTTTTTCTTGTTGTCCACATGTTCAAATGGCATTTTTCTGATACTAGAGGACATATCATGAGAAAAAGAAGCGTGAAATTGCATTTCTGAGTATTTCTGCATTCAAATCGCTGTGAATCTTTGGCAGACCCAAACAGCAGGAGCAGATTAGAGGATGACATTTTTTGGGAATTCCTGCGGGTCACGTAATTTGATCATCTATTAATGTTGTTCCCGCTCCTGCCCGCTCCCGTTGCTTTTTTTCCTGTCCCGTGCAAGAATTGAATTGCTAACAGAAGCAGCTCTCCAACTCATTCAATGCCACTACAAATGTGTCAAATTAGACATAACACACGTCTTAAAATGTTGCACTTTGCCTCTCCTGCCCACATTGTTAAAAACAGTCGCAAGCATCCTTTTATTTTATGTTGTGTCTCGCCTACAAAGGGCTTTACAGGTTAAATATGATGTTAAATATGGGGTTTGGCAATGAAACAGCTGGGTTTATATTTTCATGTGAACCAGTCCCACTAAAAAAGGTTCTGATCTGGATCCACCTCCGGATGGAAGAACTACAGGTTTGAGGAAAAACAGGGTAAAAAAAAAAAGGCACAGCGACCTGTGCTACAATCACAGGACTGATTTCCTAGCATGGCAGAGCTAGTCATCTTTGATGTTCAGTGTCAGTGTTTTGCAGTCTGACGATGAAACGCTGCTTCTTTGACTCTATCCTTCTCCGTAAATCCCCAGACTCTCTAACTTTGGCTGTCTAAACCTTCACCTGCAGATGTTCTCCAGCCTGCCATCCTGCCACTATCCACTGAGCCCTGACAGAGAGAGAAAAAAAACACACAAAGAAAGACCCTCACAATCCTCTAAGAATCAAACGGGATACTAATGTTAACAACTTGGTTATGTGCAGGGTGGCATGATCAGGAACTCCTAAAGGACTCAAAATCTGCAAGCTTCAGTACACTAGAACTCATGAACACACACTCTATGCATGCACACACACACTCACACACACACACAAACAAACACTACTCATATTTATGTAGTGTGGAGTTCTTCTCTCCCCAGATGGAAGCACACTGCACAATTTCCCAGAGTGCACGCTGACAGACCCGACACACCTGCCCACCTGGCTGCCAATCAAGAATAACTGGATGATACACTGAGTGCCCACAACTGAGCTGGAGACGGCCTGTGCC
Source organism: Xyrichtys novacula (assembly GCA_962446985.1). Classification (NCBI taxonomy): domain Eukaryota; kingdom Metazoa; phylum Chordata; class Actinopteri; order Labriformes; family Labridae; genus Xyrichtys; species Xyrichtys novacula. Next base: position 13,696,898 of record OY660874.1, on the reverse strand, counting down.
ATGCCAAGTTACTGCATGTTCCCAACTAAATTACAAAATCACTGAATCAAAAGTTCACAGTGCTTTTTGTGTTTTTTATGTTTGGTGCAAAACAACAGCAAAAAAAGTAGAGGTGGTCTCTGAGCAGAGAGAGTGGCCTCATAACAAAGCAGCAGAGCGAGAAGAGGAGCACATTAATTATAAGGTGGAGGTGACGGAATGACAGCTCGCTGTCACCTCGCACCTCGTCGTGTTAAAGCGCCCACAGAGTTAACACATGCAGGTTAAACTTGGTCCGCCCGTAGGTGTGATTGTTTGCTTCTGTCTGTGAGTGTTAGCACTGTGATGGACTGACAGCCTGGGTAGAGTGGACCTCCCTTAAGCTAATGCATACCAGAAGCACCTCAGCAGGCTGAAACTGGACCAAACTTACTCAGAACAGGTGATTTTGAGCTTCACTTTTCATACCATCAATTACTGGTCTTTTAAAAATTGCTTAACAATAGCATTACACGCCACCTAAGGGCTTTAATCTTCAAATAAAAGCGCTTTTTTGAATATTTTGAGTGCGTAATAACACCTTTTACAAGCTTCAATAGCAACACACCATTCTAGTTTGAGCATTTCTCACAAAATATGATATTGGTGCCCCAGTGAGCAGTTTCAAATTAATAATAATAATAATAATAATACATTTTATTTATAGTTGCCTTTCTCAATACTCAATACTCAATCATACATCATATGATTTACACCTGAATCATGGTGCAGTTCAATTTATTTCCAGAGGACCTGTACGAGTGTTTCCTCTTTTAATTGCCTGTACAGTACATCACTTTATATGCATTGAAAAACTCTTCAAATAATTGGATTTTACCAATGCAGACATATAATAACCAGTGCATCCTATTTCATTCCAAAATTGCATCCACGGACCCCTGCATACCACCTGCTCACCTTATTCACTGTGTATCTTGGTACACATCAGTTATTGCTCCCATCCATACCTCCATGTATCTCCACCGTGGGCAGAGCAGTGGGTTGACTCTCTTTCCTTGCCTCTGTGACTTAGATTGAAGGTGAGACGTTGTAGGGGCATAAATTTAGCACCTTGAATTGGAGATGCAGAGAGATTAAATGCTTGTTATTTTTAACTGGCATGGTCATTCTGTATGTTTATCCGGTTTTCACAGATTGTTGATCCGTGAATAACACATTTTTTTATTGCCTCAGACAGCTGCTTCCAAGATAAGCAAAATTGGCTGCAACATAATCCCAGATGTGCACTTAAACTGCTTGTTTTTGCCAGTAATGGTTTCAGATTATCATTCTAAGTGTCTGACAAAATTCAGAGTCTAACAGAGAGAGAGAGCTTCCTGCTGAATAAGATGCTTTTTAAAACCAGAAATAGCCGTAACATTGCTTCCCTAATATTGCTTGCTTCAAAGCCTCCAGAATCCATCTGAGGCAAACAATATGATTCCAGCTTGCTAAACACAGCAGCTGCTGATGAAAAGCTGATAATATCAGATTGTTAGTTTGTGTTTTCGAGGGAATTTGGTGGTTTTGATGGTTAGTTTGGAGCCAACACACTTGTCGTAGCTCAAAATTACAGTGAAGAATAGACATCACAAACTGCCTCAACATAGACAATACTGCTTTTGCTCCTGATAACCTTCAGCACTAAGATATACTTCGCAAACATTTGGGAAGAGACAGAAAAGCCCTTTCAGTTAATTCATCGATCAAAGCGATGTCTAACATTAAACATAAACCTTCTTTCTCAGCTTTCAAATGTTAAATGAAGATTTTTGCAGCCATTGTTAGTCTTGCTCTGATGCAAAACGCAGCCGCATTAACACATTGATTACTTGTTGCAGTAACAGAAGATTGAGCAAATAAACTTCAAAGCATAAGATGTGTTATTTTAGGATCTGCTGCATACTGTCATAAGATCAAACTTACACGAGGAATGAAACCCAGCTGCCAGAGTGATAAACGCTCTAAAGTTATCCTGCGACACATCTAGCTAATAAACCAACGAAAAGCGCAACAGTCAGATGTCACCATGGGCAGCTGAGTTAGCGATGTCCAAGGGCCTGATCTGTTGTGGCACTTGCAGCAGCTGCATTATCTGCACAGTCACTTTGGATTATAACAACACCTTCTAAATGTGCTAATTGGCTGGTCCCAAGTCATCGCTCCATAAGTCCCTGACCTCAGTGGGAAGGGAGTGCCAGCATGAGGCAATGATCAGTGTGTCTCCCTTTGTCACAATCACCATCCTCGCCCCCTCACAATAAAGAACGCCGAGGTTTGCTCCTTCTCCTGTTTGAATCTTGTCCAGTTGTTATTTCTCTTTTTGTTTCCCATCTGTCTTTTCATCCTCTTTTCACAGCATGCACACTTCATAGCCACATTTACATGGGCAGAATTTCTTGATCCAATTAAAAATTCGAGGGATCTGATAATCTGTATCCAGTGTTTATATGGGTGCAAAATCAAACAATGTGATCATGACGCGCGTATACATGCACCAAGCTTTATTCAGATTAGAAGCATTTGGACATGCGCAGAGTTGTCTGATTTCACTAAAACAACCACAGAAGAAGAACTGTATTTATGCCTGTGCTGTCAACAAACCAACAAACGCGGTAGTGGCTCACTCTATCCAATTCAGGATTTTTTCCCCTCTGTTAAATGTGGCCCTTGCGTAGCCTACTTATTTTACTGTTCTGTCAAGGTTGCACTGTGCGTGCAGATGTACCATCATTACGCTGTATGTACACCTTGTTATGTTACAAGAGGAGTAGAGGAGCAGACACGGCACCTGTGGTTGTGTTTTATACCACAGTGTTAATAATGAAACCTCCTGTACAGGCCTCAATAAATAAACCAAAGGTTAAAGAGTGAAGATCGAGTCAGGTAAGAGAGTCATGATCAGAATAAGCTTGTTTCTGAATAATGATCGTCATATACCAACCCTCTTAATCGATATTCAATTTCTTTCCGATTGAGTCGAACTGGATCAGAACCTTCCCATAGACATGTTTACATGATGCACTTTATTTCAATCAGGCGTTTATTCCAATAATTTGTGCTTATGTAAACGCAGCCATTGTCTGATGCCTCACTTCACTTTGATGAAGATAGTTATCCAAAATGTAACCGCCGTCGCAGGATTGGTGGATTGGTGGCTCGGCATAAATACGCAGTGAAACACTGGGAGTAAAATACACTGTAGTCAATCATAAATGATAAAGGACAAGATCAGCCAGAACTTGAAAAACTGGGAGCCAGCAGGTCCATTAAATGTTAAAGCAAAGTGTCTGAAAGGTTCAACTTTTTGATGAGTAGAAAAGGTCTCTTCTATTAAACAGACTCTCAGGGTCTTTGCCATTATTCTTATCTTAAAGACATGTGGTGCATCAAGCTTATATTGATTAGAAATGGGACCGTGTACTATTATGTGACGCCAGAATCAAGTCAATCCTAGATGGTTTCAGTCATAAATAGGATGTTGTAAAAAGTAATCTGAGAAATCTGGGCCTCTCCATGTGCTGAGACATATTTCTATCTCTCGGGGAGCCCTGTTAATCAGCATGGAGGAATTTTTAATGTTTAATCACAAACCAATTTCAGAGACAGAGATAGAGAATGATATTGAGAGTTAATCATGAGGTTCCAGAGGGGAAGGCTGTCACACAGGGCTACAACCAATGCAAAAACATCATCAAACATTTGAACCATCTGATACATTGCCAGACAGATGCTTCAGAGTGATATCGAAGTAGCGTACCATGTCAGCAAAAGCTGCACTGGTGCACAAAGAAACAGTACATTTCTGGTCACAGTTGTTGAGTCCATAACAAAACTTGAGTCTCACTCACGCTCTGTTTTTCAGGACTTTATAACTCACTTTAGGCTCAAGCGTGATGATTTGGACTTGGACCCAGACTCAAGCATTGACTGCAGTAATGGAAAGAAGTCATTGCGTTTATCTAGCAATAAAGGCCTATTGTAGCCACACATAAGAAGACTAATACAGATTTTTAAAGATATCACAGACCACACCACATAAGGTTTTCAACATTACAATCCTCAAACGCCACATTAGACGACTTTAGATGACGAAAAAACAGCGTTTGCTTCTATGTTTGCGAGCTGTGAAAGTCTGATTCTCTCATTGATTATTTAGGTTTTTCAGTCAGATGCAGTTCAACCTTGAATCATGGGAAAACATGTTTGATATTTCTATCCTAGATCATGAAGGGTCGATCTCCCTCAGGTACAGCGAACATCACATCCTTGCTGATTATTTGGACAAAAAATCTGTCACACCGAGCCTTAAAAATTGAGCCACTCACCCCTAGTTTATTGGGGGTGTTGATTTGGACCCTAAATTTTACCTTAAAATGATAAAGTATGAAATAAACCCGATTCAGCAACAGCAAATCCCAAAGATCCCCATCCTTGGCATTTGCAACAAACGCAGAAAAAGTGGTTACTCAAAAGTAGATCAGAATGAATAAAAATTAGCAGATATTTGAAGTCATTTCGGCCGTTATTCACATTTCTGTTGTGACAAGCATCCTCTTAAGTGGGTCTTATGGGTCAAAGATGTCTTGAAGAGAGTCGGGTATGATCTGCAGCAAAGAGTCATGACCAGGAGTTGAACAAGCACTTACTTTAACAAGGATTACAGTGTCAGATCTCATTGGTACATGCTTTCTTTAAGTGTTAGGCCAACCAGCGGCCAGCAGTAGATGGTTGCAGGTATTTCTGACTTAAGTAGACTCCCACAGTGATCTCACTTCAGTGGAAATAAGTGTCTCCCCATTAAGAGAGCTGCACAGCCCTGTAACATCATTAATGAATTCTTGAGTCATGCAAATGGGCTCAGTCAGATTCTATTAGTAATAAATGAAATGTGTTTTCTACACACACAAAAGGACCCACACAGTAAGTTGAGGTTCATGCACCACTTTAAAAGAATGGTTTGGCCTTTAAATCATTAAGGCACAGGGACTAGACTTGGACTTAGTTTTGTTTCTTCTATGGGGACTCAAACTCAATTTGGATTCAAACACTGGGGACTGGAGACTCGTGTGTTTTCGTATTGCAAATAAGAGGGGAGGTTTTTCAGTGTAGAAGTATGTCACTGACAGACTTTTAGATGGTACAATTTGACAAATGAAGGATTATAGTTATCGTGTATCATAGGGGGTTTCTTGTCCTTGCAGGCCACCATCACTTCACTAATGTAGGGTGAGCAATTGAGGATTTTAATCTGAATCAGACTGCCAGATATTTCCAAATATTCACATGTTTACACACTGTCCCAGCAGAGATAGATAGCAAATGTTTGAGAGAACAGGAAGTTGCTGTTGCTGCACCAAGCACAGTCAAACTGACTTCAAGAATATCCCCAACATTTCATTGCTAATGATTGGACTGAGAAGAAAGGATTACCCGGTTCAACAGTATCCTCAAAGTTAGCTGACAAAGATTAGAAGAAGAAGAAAACAATGGCCACAAAACACAAATACAGAAGAAAGCAAAAGGCACGAAAAGCAGGATGACAAAGAATTTAACAAAATTAGGGCGCATGAAGAAAAACTCAAAACAGACATCAGGGCAGAGTTTAACCCTGATTAAAAAACTAATAAAAGGAAAAGAAACTGTCGGCAGATTTGCTGGTTACAAAGCAGAAAACCTCAATTACCTGCTGCCACAGTTCATGTGGTCCCATTAACCTTGTCTGACTTCACATCAATCGAAATGTTTAGTTTAATCTGAATAATTACAGATAAGTAGAGTCTTTTTTAACATTTTTAATTGTGCTTTTTTGGTACATGTCGGCCAGCAGGTTGGTGTTAAATTGACTTATTTCTGCTGGATGATGAATCTGTCATCAAAACTACAATAACATGAAATTGATCACTTATGAGCCACTTCCAGTTCCATAAGCTTCAAGACTCTGAGAAATGCCAAGTGGAAAGAGTAAAAACAGCACATCTGACCCCAGCTACAGCTGCATGGCCTTTACTGTGTGTCTGTACTGTATATAACTGCACTATATAGTGTACGTTATATGGCCTGCAGCAGGTGAAGCTGATGTGTCTTGAGTTGGATGTTGGATGCGTAGGCGTAGAGGCAGAGCTCAGACAGAGTAATACAGGGGTGACAGGGCAGCAGTCGAACCCTGTGGGGGAATTCGCCTTTTCAGATCCTGTTTCATGACATGGCCTCCCCACAGAGGCCCCGCCCCACCCCCCATCGGCCCCACGATCCACCAACGTCTCCACCCCCCCCACACTTTTATTCCCAATCTCCAATGTGCACACACATCAGTCCATGCAGCACTTTCACATTTCACAACAGATTAATTCACTTGAACATAACCCCCGCAGAGAGCTGAGTAACACTCTCTGTGGACCCCAGTCTCCCTCCTCTTTCTCCCTTCGTCCTCCCACTCAGCAGCTTCCACCCGTTCTTCTTTCATTGATTCCCACTCCCCAATGGTTTCTTTGCTGAGACGTCCCTGCAGTCGCTGTCACGCCGTGAAGCCTGAGCTTTAGCGAGGGAAACAAACACGTGTGTTCTGGACCCACACAGGGAGCAATTTGGTTAAATATCCTTCCATCAAGAGAGTGTAAACACATTACACTGAGTTGTGTAAACCTCCAAACAGGCTTAGGCACGTGGATAAACTTAGTCAGCCACATAGACTTGAATTAGCATGTGGTTTTATCTGCTGTCTAATTCTGCCAATCTTAGTTATAAATCAAAGCATTTAACCCTGTTTAATCTGCTAATTGGTCCAACTCCTGCTTGAGGGGTTGGACCAATTATGCGTCACCGTGATTCAAATAAGATCATCCATGTTTGAGGGTTCAACACAACAGATGGAAAAGGGCAGATTGACATTTCAGCCAGAGATTTAAACAAATTACAGATTTGTGACCTCAACATACTTTAAGGTTGAGTTACTGATATGTGTGCACATAAAAGATGTTGGACTGGAGGCTTCAAAAACCTAGACTAACAAAGTGCCTACTTAGAAGACCAGTACAAGGATTTATTTGATGGATACCAATGGCAGTGATCTCTTTCAGCTTTGTAGCATCTGTCTGTCAATTTTTAGTTTCAACATCAACCCAGTTTACTTCAGCTCAAACTTTCAAAGCTCAAAACAAATCAGTCATTCAAGCCAGAACTTTTTTAGTTTTTAAAAACAGGCCACATGGGCAGAAATATTCAGAAGCTTCAAGCTGGCAGGAATTAAAAATTCTATCTTTCAGTTTTCTTTTTTCATCAACTGTGAATCTAATTGAACATATCTTTTTCAGTCATTTTGTTTTTGCTTCACAGACATTAACAGGCCGCACAGCACCTTCAGACTGACAAAAAACATCATTACATTGATCATTATTTCAGCCTACAGCACAATAAATCCACCGTGAGGAGTTTTTTTTACTGGTTGTGAAACAGATTAAAACTGACAGTAATGCCTCTTTATGATCTACTAAAGCAATGAGACCATAATCAACCAAATGAACACTTGCAATGCCTGAAACGCTGTTAAGAAACTGGTGTCAGACCAGGCGATTAGCCGCACACTGAAGCTTTTTCTTTGGTTTTCAACAGCAAAAATTCACACTGAGTAACATATTTCATGATTTAAAGAAGGAAAAATGGCTGTTTTTGGTCAGAAAATAATAATCTTTTCATTGCTCATGAGTCTAATGAAAATGAATCACAAATACAAATACATAATCGCAGCCTCTTCTCTTGAATTCTGAATACTTGGCGGTAACTTAAAATCTGCCTTCACAAATCTTTCATCACAACCCTGGTTGACAGTCTTTTAGTTGATTTTCACCTAATCTGGGAAGCCGAACATGAAAACTACATGCAATAAAAGAAACAGCTCTAACAAGACACGGCTCGATGAACAGCAAAGAAGGGTCCTGAGATGAAATGTGATTGAAAAAAGAAAATCATGTCTGAATGTCAAAGACATCATTTCAACTTGCTAAAGTTCGATTGCATCAGAATTCACATTTTCCTTTCCTGATTTATAAATCTTTTATTCAAGAATGAAATAAGGGAGGATGTTTTTACTGCAAAAGATGAACAGACGTGCATGTCTTACTGTTTTCTCATCCTTTTCAACACAGTGCTTTCGCACCACTGGTAACATTCACTCATTCACACCACATTTAAACACTGATGGCAAAGGCTGCTATAGAGGAAGACTACCCATATTAACTAACCTCATTTATATGCATACCCTGACTATGTCACAGGGAGCATTTTGGGTTCAGGACGCTGAAGCACGTGACTGTAGGAGCTGGGATCAAATCCCTCACCTTCTGGTTCAGGGACAATCAAATCTACCATCAAATCACAACCATGTGTTTCTCCTAAAGCTGTTGAATTTAATGTCCACAATGTATGTTACAAATTAGTTTTTCACACACAATAGAGCATTTAAAACATGAGATAGTCTTGAGGTGTCACCCATTGGTTCCTTATTAAGGTTTTTATAGCCATTTCAAGGTATAGTTGCCATAAAATGCCTTCAGTCAACCTTAACAGGTGAAGGTAAAGTTGAAGCAGGCTTTTATGTAACCATCCTAGCAGTCGTTTCTATATGACGCAAAATCCTCCAATAATATGTGTGTGAATACGTCATGAAAAATAAACCAAACAAAAATGTCCGACATCCAACAAGTGACCTCTTCAAATAAAACTGTTATGGGAACAAGATGGTCTGGCTGGAAATACAAACTCGCCACTCAACCACACAGTGACGTCTGTGCTTAGAGTAGCAGACCATGTGGTCGGCAGTAGAAGCTGTTATATTCTCCCTGTGTGCTGAAATAATACTGCTTCACTGCATGAGGCACCCTGGTGACTCCCTCAGTACGACATGCTGTTAAGTCAGACGAGGCGTCCATTGTCTATAGGGACGCGCTGCTGCAGGAAACAGGTAGAGCGTACTGCATTAGCTCAATCCTCAAGGTGTGCTGGAAACTTTCGCCCCTGACTGGATGACTCGCCTGTCAGGTTGCATTAAACGTCTTCGTTTCTTCTTTTGCAGAGAATATTCATTTTTTTTTGCCACTGTGAAATGGGATTTGAGGGGAGTTGCTGCTGCTCTCATATGCTCAGATTATTCTCTCGCTCATCAGGGACTTTTCCAGGCTTCCTCAGACCCCTCAGCCACTCCGTGCTCATGGATGCAGAGGCAGGAAACCAGGCACCACAAAAAAAAAAAAAAAGAAAAAAAAAACGTCCTCCTGGGTTCATGTCGCAGCCTTTTGTGGATAAAAGCAGCTGTTTCTGCCTTTCATGCTATCCCAGGCAGTTCCCTAAGCTGCACTGCACAGAGGAGAATAGAACATTTACTGCCTTCATAAGCCCACTGAAGTCTGAATCTCTGAGTTATGACATAAAAATATGTAATTTTACTTCAGGCAAATCAGTGTGGATGGTACAGTTTATATGGTAGTGTAAGTACACTTATATATGGATCTCCCTGCTTTGCTCTAATTTCCAGCTTTACCACGGCAGGCTCTTTAACCCTTTGTAAGTGGACTTCTCATCCATGGACAGTTCAGATCCTCTTTTTGCATAATCGTTTTCAGAGACATCTGCGACAAAAAGTAAAATAGTTATAGCCTTAATTTATGTTGCAACCCAAACTTGAAGCCTCTGCCTTTCCTAACATCAAGTTGTGAGATCCAGTTTGATGTAAATACATAATCTGAGTTCTGAAACATGGTGGTGGGAGTGCAGGTACCTGGGTGAGTAGAGAATTGGCCTTAGGAAATCATCATTTACATAATCCTGTTTAAACTGGCCCACAAATCAAATCCTAAAACTGCTGGAGCATTAACTGCAAAACTCGCATTAAAATTTTATTTCCAAGAAAATGAGGCACTTGGTGATTCTACAAAAAATGACTAAAGTACCAATGCAGCTGAGCTTTCCTTATGGCAATGAAAACACAAAAGAAATCTTTCATCTCTGTTCAATAAATGAATTATATAGAAAAATGTTAGAAAGTCTGTTATTCTTTAAAAGAGGTGTAATTTCTTGGTTGTTTGCACTTGCAATGCTTTTCTTTATTATTGTCGTCTCCTGAACAGAAATACAAATGCAGGTTTGAGAACAATTTACAAGGGCAAAGTTCTCCTGGCTATCAGCAGTAATAACAATTGTAGATATTAAGGGCCTGTGTCCACTGACAGCATTTTTTGCAGGAGTAGCAGAACTTATTTTTTCTCTATAACTTACTTTATTAGGCATTTTTAGTGCTTGGCATCCAAAGCCCAAATCCACCCCAGTGTCTGGAGATCATTGCTGCATCAGTGTTTGCCCTATAGTGTATTTGGCAGGGCACCTTGTTCTACCAACGAATACCCCCGCCCTGCCAATGAGATCCCAACTCAGAAATTAGAGCCTGAGATTAATGAAAAGGTTTAATTTTTATTTTAATCAAAATGGCCCATAAAATATAATTGGCACAATTTCAGACTCTAAAGCTCGCAATCCTTTCATTACTTTCAAGAAAAATGTATTTCTCAGTTCCTCTGCAATCAGTGGGGCACTCTGCTTGCTCCTATCTCACAACATGCATGTGTGCTGACATGCCGCATCATGTAGTTCAGAGGCGGAGCACGTCAGCACCACTGATTCTGGTATTTCTGATATTCTGGTCATGAATGCTTTCCACTCATACCCCGCCCGTTTTGCACAGCATGGTTTTGACAAACAGGGGTTCTGGCCCCTCTCCATCATGTTTGCTGCCACCAAAAGAAAAAATAAAAAATAAAAAATGGTCATGGAGCACCAAACTGTCCCCGTACGCTCAGCATCCCAATTAAAAATATCTGCATTCTTCAAAAAAAGACAGTATGTAGTTATGTGGACGCCACACATTCTCTTGTGGATGCCAGTTTGAGCATATCTCCGAGCCCTGACAACAGAACTGGCTCATCTCCCGCCACCCTGTATGATGATGATAATAATAATAATTATAATAGTAATAACAACAACAACAACAACAACAACAACAACAACAACAACAACAACAATAATAACAATAATAATAATAATAATAATAATAATAATAATAATAACAATAATAATAACAACAACAACAACAATAATAACAATAATACTACTACTAATAATAATAATAATAATAATAATGATAATAATAATAATTATTATTATTATTATCATTATTATTATAAATTTGTAGTGTGGGAATGTAGTGGGCAGATGGTGTAACCCTGCCCACTATGTCCCTGATCAGTAAGACAGCATGAGAGGCATGCTAAAATTGAGGTCAGTAGCACTGCCAACACAAAAAAGGTAGTAACGGTCACAGGCCCCTTAAGATGTCTTTTACAACCCTGTTTGCTGTTAATCACTTTGTTTAAAAGCTGTGGTTTCTGATTGAACAAATAGAAGTAAAAAGGGTGTTTAAGTCAACACTTTAAACAGTAAAAAATGACATAGAAATGATGTTTCCACAAGTAAATATTGGTCTCTCCTTGTTAGCTGTTTAAATATTCATACATTTTTGCATAGCCTAAAACCCTGAAACAAGAAACCATCCCTGGCCTCAATGTTGGCAAACTGAATGTTAATAAAAGCCTTGAAGAAAAAAAGATTAACATTACCGTTGAAAATTTTGTTGCATATGCTCCCAATCCTGATAGTTTTACTTTAATATGAAATATAATTTCTTATTCATTGTAGTTATGACTTAATAAGGCTTTGCCTGTCAGCTCCTCTAAGTCTAACCTAGTTTTATTAATTATACATACAGGGAGGAAACTTTCTCTGCTCATTATTGAAGAAGTTGAGTTTGTCAATGAAGTGCTCTACAGCCAATTAAGCTGAAATATTGCTCACTTTGCACTATCAGCTTGTCATGCCCCCTTACATCCACACAGCATTCAGTCAATACCAGCCCCAGCACAATCAGGAATTAAACAGTATCCTGAATCATCCAGCAAATTAACTGGATTATTCATGTCAACTCCACAGCCAATGCCTGTCAGTGTTAATTGTGTTCTTAATGTACAACAGTTTCCATTTGAAGAAGGTCACAAGTCTCTTACAGAACTGCTAAATATGACTGCAATGTTGTGAAAGGGAACAATAAGGCTATGTCATAGCATTGGTGGACTGCATCTTGACCAGCAATGATAAGGGCAAAGGAACGTGGTCACAAAAATGATGCTAATGCCTTGAGCTTGTATTTTTTCCAATAGTTTAGATAGTAGAGAAATCTGTGATTAAATCTGAATGTGGTGAAGATTCACCTGCGTCTCAGGTTATTTACCACCTTAGTAAAGTCCTCATTAGAAGTTCATGGTTTCAGTCGACAATCCCAACAAGGTCAACTAATCTCTAATGAACCAAATAATCTTCATTAGGTAACCAGTGCTGCAAATACAATGCACATTCATACGCTTATTCAAAGGAGATCACTCTTATCATGCATTACAGTTCTGGAAGGTCATCATTTCTTTTTGAGTTTCACCGACAGGAGGGGTGAAAAAGAGAGCATTTCAACCTAGAATCAACCACTATATTCTGCTAAATATTCCCATTTACCATTTAAAACCCACTGTCAGTGCAATAAATGATGGAAATCCAAAAACAAACACAAAGGTAAACAATGTGAATCCAGACATGACACTGAAAGTACTCCAGGCTTCTAGGGGGCGCTAAGTTAAACTAATTATTATTCACAGAAGAGTGAGGAAGTGTCTCTATGGACCTGACCACACTACAGTGCATAAGCATAGCTTTGTGACCGTACCACTTACCACATACCATGTTTTAATTTCAACCCCCCTGCATGCCCCCTGCTGGCATAAAGCACATTCATTGTAAAGTCTAGATTACCAGCAGTTATATTTCCAATTTGTTTTCTGGTGTCTTTAACTTTGCTCTGCTATGTAGTTTCAGCTCATTTGTTATTATTAAAGTTTTGTTTCTGCCATGATATTTGTTTCGGACTCTGGACAACTGAATCTGCTTCTTTCTAGATTTGCTGCAGGTTGGAGATTGCATGGATTTTTGCAGATCTGTTGATTCTGTGGGTCACTATATTGGTCACTGTTTTCAAGTCTTTTTAGCCAATGTGTGATGCTAATTGTTAATGTAAAGTGCATAATTTTGGTATTCCTTTGGGAATAACACTCCAAAAAAGGGTCTGTTGAGTGTTTCCTGCAAAGAGCATAGATAAAACTATACAGTTTGCAACGATGGCAACCTACAAAAAAAAAAAGGCTGTGTTCAACAATGAACTCACTCTGAGGATGCACATGTCCATCTTTATCTTTAAGTGAATTTCTTAAAACCTGTTTTTTTGACTGCCAAATCAGCCTTTCAATCTGAGTCTCAGTGACAGAGAACTAAGGTTTTCTTTTCTCAGCAGGCTGGCCCTATATCATTGGCTGACAACTAGTCTCTGGGCTCCTCTATATTCACAGTTTGGGTGACTTTGTGGTGACTATGCTCAAGTGTCATAGGAAATGCAGTATATGATCTTTACAAAGACGGGAAAATAACAGTCCATAAAACACAAAATAACTGCAGGCATATGTTGCTGTCACGACTGAACAAGCAGAATTCACCGAAATCTTATTTTCTCCTTTGAGTATTTCTGAAGTCTAAAATAGTTTCTGTGTGTAATACCAGCACTGAGGACCTGCTCTGTCTGATGTTAAGATCCAAACTCTGACTCACCTCTCTTTATGCAGTTAAAGTAAGTAAGCGCACTGGGAATCAGCCCTCAGTCATTGATTGAATGCTACATTCAGTCAATCTCTGAAGTGGTCTGAGACCTGATGGGTGGCTTGTTGTCATGCAGGCAAGCAGGTCCATGACTCCTTTCCTTTTATGCTAAAAAAATATTGTGGTCAGTGCTGCAGGTATAATGCAATTTCTTCAACGACACAACACTGATGTAAACAAGAGGGGCCATTAAGACAGTCTGACATGAAATCACTTTAATGCTTCAAGGCTTCAAAGGGCAACACAGAATATGCAAAGGTGCAGACTGATGTTGGTAAAAATGACTGAGCTCATCCATTTTTAATGACGGTTTCAAAGAGTGAATTTCATCAGTTTTAATTACAGAAAGGGCCACATTCACAGGGTGGTTGTTCTTAACAAACCCAAGGGTAGTGAAGTGTTTTTTTCTCCAACTGCATAAATAGAGGACAGTCTGAAATGCAGTAGTTTGGGTTTAAATAACAATAATAATGATGTCTCAGATTCCATATAACGCTTTTACCAGTGTTCCTCAAAGCGCTTTACATTGGATACATCATTCATTCACTCACACAGTCACACCCTGGTGGTGATAAACTTCCTGAGTTGTCACAGCTGCCCTGGGGTAGACTGACAGAAACGTGGCTGTCAGTTTTTCGCCTACAACACTCACAATCATACACCAGTGGAGGACAGTGAAGGACACACACTAGGAGCAAGGTTGGTTAAGTGTCTTGCCCAAGGACACAACAGACAGACTAGGGATAGGGGGGAACCGAACCGCCATCTTCCAATTATTGGACAACCACTTTACTTCCTGAGCTACTGCCACCCCTGTATCCAGGATGACCCTGCTGGAGTAAAGAAGCCCTTCTTTCTGCCCCTTTGCATGCCACTAATCAACAGGTATTAGATCATGCAGAGCAGAAGCAGTAGTTTCGAAACACTAGAGTCCCTTCAGACTAAGGTGAGAACAGACCTTTCTTCTTTGTGTCAGGGTCTAGATTCCAATTTTGATATCTACCCCTGACCACTTATTACCTGGCTAACTAAAGTCATTAATATGTCATTCATAAAAATTGATTTCGCTATCATGGCTGCATACTAATATAATTACCATTTAACTGATTTAACATGCCAATGACTACCAACGACTTTGCCTGTCTGAGCTATTTTCTGCACACTCATTTGAAAGGATGTGAAAGATCTGTTTGTCTTTTGTGTTGCTCTTGTTATGCAGACTTAATAACTTTGGTCAGGAGGTGGTCAAGGAGCTTAAACCAATGAAAATCATTTAATACAGTTTGGTGGTGGTAGCAAGAAAGCCTGGTAATAAGCTACTGTAAATGAAATCACCACCTTAGTCAACTTCCTACATTATATTTAAAAAAAATTCTCCTGTTTAGTCATCTTAAACTGCCTCCTCAAAATGTAAAACCAACTGCAAGAAACTCGGGATTTGCTAGATATTTTGATAAAGAGATAAAATCCATTTCTAAAATTTGTTTCACTTTTGTAAATCAATCACTCACACATGATTGTTCCAGCTTTTGTGGTGTAACATTTGAACCTCTATAATGCCCTCTATCAGGGAAATTCTCCAGGCTTCTCATGTGGTAGCTTCTTGGAGACCACATAACCCCAATCCTGGCATTCATGCATTGGCTTGCGCTGGTATTGATTTTAAAATTCTATTACTAACTTTTAAAGCTCCACATGGTCAGGCCCCCCCAGTATATAATTGACCCTCTGACCCCCTGAGTGTCTCTGATCAGCTGATATGTCTTTGCTTGGTTGTATTCAGAACCAGTTTGAAGACTGAGGACAAAGAGTTTTTGCAGTTCCTTTATGGAATGACTTACAGCATGATAAAATCTGCCTCTACCTATACATCCCCTTTTGTAATGTTCTTCTGAAAGATTTATTACTTTATATTTTTTCATGCCTTGCAACTATTTATTTCAATTTAAAAATATTTAAGCTGTTTGTAGACCTTAATTTGAGTTTGCAAAGAAACATAATGTATAAAAAAGCATAAATGTGAAAAATAAAGGTTATTAACATTGTATCAGTTAGTGCATGCAGAAGACTCTACTGCAAAAAGACACTGCAATTCAGCATGAATCTTAATCACTTATTAATCCTTCCAGCGTGCATGTCGATGACAAGATCTAAGGGCAGACTTTTGCCAGTGTTTATTAAAGAAGCCTTTCTTAACATAATTTTCCCAATCAGCACAAATGTTGCATGTTTTTAATCAAGTTTAATTCAGGTATTTGTTAATTTGCTTTTGGCACAACTGTTGAAAGGAAGCAGAAGAATTGATTTCTGTGGATAATACTACACACTCGTACAAAATCCACATAAAGTCAGAGTTCCTGGAAGTGAGCTATGGAATAATTGCGCTGTTTTAACAAGTGGGGATACCACCCACCCAGTTTAGCTCCGTTAATAGATCATCTACCACAAACATAAATCATTTCTCATTCAAAAATGTAATCCAAAAGCATAAATTAGGAGTTATAAAGACACTGAAGCTCAAAATTGTGTTGACAGACTCCAGACATCAACAAATTATTGCAATCAACAAGTTTGACTTTCAAAAAGAGAAATCTTTACAGCTGCATTTTATGCCTCGATGACTAATCTCCACTACTATTCTTCATATTTTTCCTCATTTCATTACCAACAGAAGCCATTAGTGAGAAAAAAAATCATCAGTTATTATGAAAAGTGTGACCATCCAGGAAATCCCATCAGCAACATAATTAGCTGGTTTCATTTGAATACTGAATGAAACTGAGTAAAGGAACGCTAATGGATGCCTCTAACAAATGTGTCAACACATATCATAACAGTAAAGAAATGTTATGCTAATTAATGCTAATTTCAGCTCCATCATGCAGTAAACAGTGTTATGGTATATCAACAACTAAGTCTGAAGTGGAAAAGGGATGTTTGTGTTTGTGTGTGCGTTTTTACATCTACATATATAGTTCTAGATATTTCCTTCTGTGGGGAAAAAACAGAGGAATACCTCTAAACATGGGCTTCAGAATTCAGACTAGGTTTTTGCTGGTCCACAGCCTGCATACTTCTTCTGTCCCCAAGACAGCAATTCACTCCTTTGCCTCATTAAATAGTTAAATCTATAAGTATTAAGGAATAAAAGCATTTCCCTGATCAGTTAACAATGTTTTGCAAAAGTTTATCTTGTATAAAATCTGTCACTGTAAAAAAAAAAAAACTGTGTTCCCCTCCTTAGAGGCCTGTTCTACTTCACCAGTTCATAAAACAAAAAGCACAGCTTCAACATGAGTAACATACTCATCAAACCCGCCAATGTAGAGCTTAGTTTAAACGCAAGAGCCGCAGGCTGCAGACACCAGAAATAGGAGGGAAGGAAATGATGATGCATTCAGGTAAAAAGTTCATGTAGCTCCTAAGCGGTACTGTATGCATGTGATTGAGGCCGCAACAGGAGGGGGATTATGGGAGACAAATTATTTTTGGTTTATGCAACATATAAAAAGAACTGAAAATGGATAGATGAGACAACTTTTTCTCCAACTCTCACTGTTCCCTGTATGGAAAAGAAGCTCCAACTCTTCCTGTAGGACCTTATCACTTGTTATTAAAGCTGTGCTAGATACTCAAAGCCCCAATGCATCAGATTTCATATAGCGCACTATCAGAGACCCTCAAAGTGCTTTACATTGGATACATCATTCATTCGCTCACACAGTCACACTATGGTGGTAGTAAACTACCTTAGTAGTCACAGCTGCCATGGGGCAGACTGACAGGAACGTGGCTGCCAATTTGCGCCTACAGCCTCTCCGACCACCACACAACACTCACAATTACACACCAGAGGCCACACACTGTTAGTTCTCATCACCAAAAGCAACGACAGAGACGAGTTGATTGCACATATCATACTAAATCAATCCACAGAGAGGAGTTTGACAAATTTACCTCTGCCTGTTAACACTGAGTCAGGGTCACTTGTTTTTTCTCAGGTTGGTCTTGAAAGTTGAGAAATAGTGAAAATAATAAGGAATACATGTTAGGAGCAGTTGTAGGGACTACTAGGCCCCAGCTATCTCTGCAAAGAAAAACTCCAGAAGCATCCTGTCCTGTACTCCAGACAACTGCAGCAGAGCTCCTCTAGTTTTCTACCTGCTTGTGACTAACTTAAACTAAAGCAGCATTGATAAAAGCAACAATGAAGAAAGTTCTGAAACTTGCAGGTAGTTTTTGTCGTAACATGAGAGCGTTGGAGGTGTCTTTTTGGTTGTGGTCTTATCTGTGTTCTCTACAGTGTGGTATGCACTACAAAATAATTATGCTACTTTTGGGCCTGACTCCCAGCAAAGACCCGATCATTGGACGGATTTTGCAAAACAGTGAGTATTGCGATACCACATGTTGCCATTTAAAAAATGTTTTAAAGTGCTTGGCTGATTTAAGCTTGTCTCTCTCTTATGTTTGTCTTATTTACGCAGTATTTTATTTTATTTTCCTAACATGTAACACTTCCTGCAAACCTCATATGTCAGGTCAAATTTTTGCCCTGCTCTCATCCCTAATGTCCTTCCCCAGGTCACATCTACCGCCTTTACTGGATAAACAATTGATTTTATTTTTCCATTATCATACAATTGAGTTCATATTAGCAATTATCTTGAAAAAATATATACTTGGTAAATAGGACAATACGATATATCGCCAAACAAAATATTGTGATACTATGCTGTATCAATTTTTTTCTCCCACCCCTACAATCGTGTGATGTGTGAAGAGTGACTTTTCTTCCCTCCAATCTGTGCAGAAGAGGGTCAGAGCCGCCCTGACTTAAAATCATAAATATTAAACATGTTCAATATTTATGAACAGAAATCCTGACATGTGGAGGGATCCCTTAGGACCACTGAGCATGCATGCTGTCCATTGTCATGTGGAAAGCACGCTGACTGAAAAAAGAGGCACAAAAATGCAACCATGGCAACAGTAGTAAAGGCAAAGCATAAACTGAGATGGACACGTGAAATATAGAATCTATTTCTAGTTTTTGAATTTGCATACTATACTAGCAGGATGTAGAGATTTGCTCAAACTTAGTATGCAGTATGCAGTAGGCAAACAAATGTGAAACTGGCAGTTTGCAAAAAATACCCAGATGACGTACTTATTCGGGAACATTTCACAGTATGCATAGGACCAGTTTGCTTTGCCTACTGTTACCCACAATGCAAAGCGCCTGGGAAGACAGTGGAATAGCGGAGAGCGACGAAACTTATCACCTGACCATTCATTTTCTAAGAGGACAGCCAAAAGATTTTCTTCTGACAGCCTGTCTTCTCCTCCTTCTTTCAGCAATATGTGTGCAAACCACTGACAAGAATGCCATGTTTTGTCACCATACTGTACATTTTTTATCCTCTATTTCTATCGTCTCACATTTTCCTCAAATTCTCCTGCTTCTTCTCATCTTTAATACTGTACAGAACGCGTGATGTTTACCACACACAGTGTGTGCCATCAGCGATGTTTACATCACACAGCTGGACGGGCAGCTGGCATTAGAGGGGGTCCAAAGCTTTAATGCAGAAAGGTGAGTAAATGTTAAAGCAGTCAGACTCAATCAGCTACTAAAACGGTATTTGAAATAAATTGACAGGACAGGAGTTTGTATTTGAGGGCTTTTACTGTAGTTTTTAAACTATCGTGACAAAGGGAAATAAAACCACATCACGCAGATGCCATCAATTAACACATTTAGCGGAAATGCAACTTCTTTCAGTTAAGCAGGAAACGAGGACAACATACACATTACATAACTTTGATATATTTACAATGCCATGATGAGAATCAAATGTCGCCATACAAATGAGTTATTGCATAGACAGATCATGTTTTGATGGTTTTGATCATGATTGATAAAAAATGCAGAAAAAATCAAATTAAAACGTAACTGATTTTCTTCATTGCGTAAATGAATGGGCAACACTATAGTGTCATTGCAATTTACCAGGGTACAATGTACTTTTCCATACCGCAAACCAGCTAAACCGAGCCAATCCATAATAACAGCTGACTTGCAGTCTTACTGCATACTACTATCAAACACAGTACTCATTATGCAGTATCTACTGCATACTGCGGTCGGCAGGAGTATGCAGTACGCCAATTCGAAAACAGCCAACATGTTTGGTCAAACACATGTGATGCCCCTATAGGGTCATGCTGCTGTTGGAGGTGTGTCTTGTTGGTTTCTCTCTGGCTTGGCTTGGCTTGGCTGAGTTTGGTTCGGGTTGGTTTAGTTGTAGTTTTTGTTTGCTTTGTACAACACCCTTGCACACATACACCTACCTTCCACTCATGCACACTTTACTACTGATTTTACTGATTCACACACCTCATTTCTTAAATATTTTCATTTGGTTTAATTTGATTTAATAAAGATTTGTTATGAATCGTATACATGGTGTGTCTCCCCTTTTTTTGTTGGGACCACTTGAGCCAGGTCATGACACACACCACAACTGAAATGACAGGAAGCCTAACAGCTGGCAATAATAAGCACCCATAATTGTAGTGGGAGATCACCCCATAATCACGCTTGACTTCAAAAGATTTTCAGTTTGGGTAGTCAGGACTCTGGCTGCTCTGGAGTCTTTGTGTGAGGTGGACTGTGTTTAAAGCATTGCTGCACACTATAAGAATGAAACTGTTGAATCTGCCATCATTTGTCATTTTATGTAGGGTCTCTGACCTTTAAAGGGACAAACTTAAGAGAATTACCGCTGATGCAGAGTTTAGGCCACCCTGCTGTTTTTTCAATGACCACACATGTAATGGACGAAAAAAAAACAATGACACTGAAGCCATCATTAGGATAAGTTTGACCTTAGGAGAGCAGCTAAGTTTATAGCTACCTCAACTTTAATATCTCAAGATTCAGCATAGATGATTACAACAAACATGTCTTCTTTTTCTCTATAATAGCTTGGTTAGTGAGCTTGGGCTTCAAAAGATAATGTTAATGGAGCCAAACTAGCTCCAGTTTGAAAGACCCCCAAATTATTAAGTGACACAGGAAAATTAAGTAAATGGAATTTACAGATTCCTTTCAGCTTAGGGTTTATGTGGTTTTATATAAATATGGGAGTGTTTTCAACACTGTGAAAGCACAGTTATAGCCATTAAGGAAGAACATGTCCAGACTCATTATGCATATTGTATATAGTTTTATTTTCTTCTCCCTTTCTCCTTTTCTAAATTTTTTCTTACTTGTAACATTTAAGTTCTTAATATTACAATCTTTATTTTTATAACTGCATTTTTGCACTTTCTTTGTCTGTGTTGCTGCTGTGGCAAAAAAAATTCCCCAATTGGGGATCAATAAAGGAATATTCTATTCTATTCTATTCTATTCTAATACACTGTAAAACTGGACTCTGTGAGATCAAAACTTGTTAAAAAATAAAATCAGACAAATCTTTATATTGTTGAAATCTGAACTTTATTTTAACCCCAGATAAAGACTTATTTATCACTGTTTAGATTTGTCCCAAGACTAACAGGAAACAATGGCTATTAGCAAGGGTTTCCTAACCCTGAGAGTGAGGGACATACAAAAAAACCTCTATGATCTTTAGTCACAGAGCCGCTCCCTGATGGGATGAGCTATCAGCTACTGTAACATCCTTTTTAAGGCTAGTGTGCGTCTTTATTTAATCTTCTTTTACAAGCTCTGAGATTTTTGGAGCTCAAAGGGAGGCCCAAATAAGATCTTGGTTAGTATTAATTAAAATGACACTACAAAGTGTTATCTTGGTAATAAGACCCTCAATCCCTGGTTCCAGCTTTGTAGTCTTGTACGATGAAATGGACCTCAGAGCTTTTGAGGATCTCATGCAGAAAAAAAAGCTCTAACACAGGCTTCCCACAGGATACTATTCCACTTGTCCATATCCACAGACATAGATCCATGCTCTGTAATGTTGCTTCAAGTTTTAAATGTTGCTCATTTCCTTATTGCAGGACCCGACCAGGTTTGAAAAATGTATTTCTTTCGAACTTTAAGAGATTTAAACTCGTTAAAACAGTATATAGCAAAAACCACACGATGTTTCCTTAATTTTACAATATAATCTCAATATTTTTGGTGTTTATTTTATTTTAGTTTACTTTTTTTTGTTCTGTAGTGCTATTTGTGACCCAATGATTACAATAAATAAATAAATAAATAAATTAATTAATTAATTAAAAAGAAAATATATATATATTGGACTGTACTTAATTCTTAAATCTGGGATTTACTTATTTTGTGTCAGAGAAAACTACAGTATTTCCTTGTTTCTATGTCCTTCCATCCTGGTGCACAGTATTCACAGTCAAGCATGTATCTTGAGAGCTGATAAAACTGGGACTGCAACCTGACTTTCAGCAGATTTGCAAAAGACCCGAAATACTCGGTCAGTAAACAAAAAGGTCTTGTTTTGTGTCCTGTTTAAGTTTCCACATTTCTTCCCAAAACTGGCATCATCCCTTAAATCCCCACTAAAATTTGGCTTAAATTGATATGGTGGGAGGTTGAGAGCAGCATATAGGAGTGGTTCCCTGACGTAACTGGGTATTGTGGGCCTAACTTAAAGAAACACTGTTAAAGAAAGGCACCCACTAAAGAACTGTCATTTTTTTTTCAAAATATAATGTTTGAATGAACAATGAACATGACATACTGATGTTCAAATATATTTACATACACACACACACCCTCCATCCCCACCACAGCACATACACTTAACATTCATAGAATTTCATTGTATGATTCTTTTCATTTTAGCACAACAGCACTGGGTTAAGGAAATCCCAGCCTGTGCCTGTGCTGCCTCACAGGGGAGCCTGCAGATTTATTGTTGTTGAAGAGTATGACAGCTGCTTTGTGCAAAGTCAACATACAGCTCTATCTTTGTCCTTTATCTTGCTCTCTGTGGTGTAGAACCCAAAATACTTCAACGAGCCTCTTTTCAGATGTTTTGGTGTTTTGACTGTCTGCTGGGGTTGGCTTTGATTGTAGCATATGTCCCCCAACTTTGTTGAGAATCATGGCTTAATTAATTGACTGAGTTCAGAGTGCCATTCATTGGTTTTAGGTTATATTGACATTGCCCTTTACTGGGTCAAATGGTAAGTTACTTCAGATGAATTGATGAGCTGATAAATGTATGTTTTGAATTTGAATTTGAATAGCTTACTACAGTAGGTAACCCCAGTCAAATGTTAGCTTAAGCTGCCCTTTTTTCCCATTTGTCTCCATGCTTGGATGTTGGGCCTCAATATAAGTAGTTTTGTAACTTATTGTTAGAGTATATAAGCATTAGGATTAGGGCATAATGGGATGACTTTCTCTCCTGAATGCTTGCCTTTTTTATTTCAAAGCACAAGTACCAGCAACTTATTTGAAACACAGTGTAATAAGAAAGTGGAAATCTGGTCCACTTGGTCATTTTAGTCCCCTACAGAAATAAGAAAAAGCTGTGAGTCTTCATTTAACAAAAAACAGCTTTGATATTTTTATGCTGGGGGTGAGGTAGGGGTGGGGTAAATTTAGTCCCTGGTTCTTAATAAAAGTGCTTGATAACCTGAGAAGGTTCTTCATACCTCCAAAAAAGTCAAGAACCTTAAGCTTTAAACCATAGCCCAATTTAAAGGGAAAAAAAATCCAATTTAAGTGAATAAATTGTTTCTTAGTAATGTGTTTGGAGTAAACAACAAGCTGTGGTCACAGAAATAAAGAGGCCAATAATAACATACAGCCCTGTGGTTCAAAAAGTTTAACACTGCGGTATAATCAGGTCTGGAGCGAGAGGCACAATGGAAGTGATGATGGTTGCATGACTAACTGCTGTGAAAACGGAAATGGCAGAAGAACCCAGCGGAGGGAAGATGTTGTTTCAGATAGGAGACCTACAATTAAACTTAATGAACATGAAAAAGTAGTTTTCAGTAAGCTTTGCAGCAGAAAATGATAAATGATGGGTTTTAAACAGGCAAGGCAAGGCAATTACCAACAGGCAGTGTAGTAAAGAGAAAAGTCGATTTGGAGAAACTTTAAAGAATATCAATTGGCTCATTATGTCTCTCAGAGGAAACCAGGCACTATGATTTCTTTTCTTTTCTTTTTTTTTTTTTTTTTGGAGTAAAACATTTTAAATATTCTCCATTTAAGACTTTCAGTGAAATGTCTCCTGCAGACCCAAGACAGTTTACTTGGTGCCTAATGCAGAACCACGTGTAAAATCTGTCCATTTAACAAGGCAGGGTGGCATTACACGAAAAGGGAAAAACTGCAGAAATCTTCAGGCTTCCAACGGGATGTTATTCAGCCGAGCTGAGCCTTGACATCCACTCTGAGACATCAGTCCTGTTATATTTTGGTATCCCTGACAAGTGACATCAGTGAGCAGCCTTAAGCATTAACATGTCAGGAGGACTAAAATTGAGGATCACTCTTCCAAATCAGTGTGCCAAAACACTTGTCGGAGTCAAATCTGGGTTTCTTATTTTTATTTTCAAAATTCTCAAAGTTCAAATATATTCAAACTACATGCAAAGATATTTTCTGGTTTTAAATCTGCAATAAAATAAACTTCCCTCAAACATTGGAATGTCCCTTTGATCAACAATAAATTGTCATAGTGAGATATTTTTGACATGTCATAAATACAAACATGGTGCACTTGTTGCAGTGAGCCATATCTGTCCATGTGCATCTCTGTAATGCTATCTGTAGGGAAAGTTCAGGGTGGTCTTGTCATGTTATTATTTAGGCCTATGAATATGTTAATCCATCATGTGACAGTCAATAAAAAGCTCTGACATAAAATATATTTCTATACAGACTTAGTCGTGTCTCTCTGCAATAAGCAAGAAAAGCACAGAGTAAGCCTTTAATCTGCTTGAATAGGCTTCAGTTCAATTTGATCCCTGCTTTCTGTAAGCACTGTTGTCAAACTAGTGCTACCTAAATGCAGGGGTATGCTTTCATATCATGAATATCATGAATTCAGGCATTCATAAATGTCTCACTGACAGTACAACACAGCTGCTTTTAGTAAGTTCATAAAGCTGGTATCAGCTTTCCACCCAGAGTCTGTTTCAACAAAGAAAAGCAAGTTAATCAGGTATACTTTAAAAAGGGCCATAAATATTTATTTATTTACTTTCCTGGTTTTTATTCATATTTTGAATTCTCATTCAAGTGTGACTTTTCATGGATTATAGTTACTAACCTCATATGAATATGGCTAAAACTATTTCTTAACAGGAACACAAAAACACTTTCTTAACACAAAAAAACTCCCACAAAAACAAACAAACAAAAAAACACGAAAAAAAACAAAAAATAAAAAAATGAAAACATTACAAAAATTTTTTAAACAAACAAACAAACAAACAAAATAAATAGATAAACAAACAAATAAAAATACCCTCCTCAAGCTACCACCTTACCGTGGTGGAGGGGTTGGCAGATGTATGCTAAAGTTTGAGGTTGTTCTTGACTTCTCTTCTGTTTCTTTTATATATCAAACATGTTGTCCTGCTATTTCTCACATAAGCTGTGAAACTGTTGAGAGCAAAGAAGGCAAAGTTGATTCCTGAGTCCAGTTAATCTGATTTGAGTTGGTCTCAAGCACAAGACCTGGGCTCCACCACATGTGATGATGTTTTCAACTGCAAGTGTCTAGTCCCAAAAAAGCAACTTCTCAGATTTCATTTTGTCAAACAAATAATGTGGTTTCAAACTTATAGGTGATCTGTTTCAAAGCCATGCTTATTTGACTGTCAGTTAAAACTTCATATGCCAGTTAATCCATGGCTGACTGCCACATATGAAAGTGATTCAGGGTTTGTCTAAAAAAAAAAATCGTTCTGCTCTACCGGCTGTTTTCTGTCCTTTTTGAATAACAAGCTGGGCTATGATCCGCTGCCTCTTTTCCTGAATTTCCTGCTTTGTTCTTTTCGACTCAGGGAGAAAAACAGTGCTCCAATGCTGCCAGGGTATTTCACAGGAACAAGAGAAGAGTAGAAGGGGGTTATCTGAGGCTGGATTGACACTTAAGTGTTCACCAGCATGTCATTAACTCCAACATGAGATCAGACATCAATCTTTCCACAGAGTTCAAACAGACAATATATGCCCCCCGAGTCTTTTCTGCATGATGAAGGTGAGACTTTATGACCCGTTGAGAGTTCCAGCATTGTCAAGGTCACAGGCACTCTCCATAAAAGTGTTGGGTCAATAATGTCACATGTGGGTTCATGCACGAGGTTGTACTGCATTTGTATACCACTGGCAGCTCCTCTTTATCTTAAGATATTGAGGCCTCTAAGCGGAGGAGCCCATGCTAACAGGGTGTGCTAATGGTCTCCTTAATATTATGGACATTATAATCACTACACGTTGAGATATTATTTCAATAAATCAATCCTGCTTCGCAGCTGCTTTTTTGCCCCACAACTACCTGTGCTTTGGATGCTCAGTGCACATTGCACAGCAGGAGGCACAAAACGGTAGTGGAGCTTTGACATATCGGCAGTAAGAATCATAGGCCTTAATCAGCAGCAGCACCAAAATATTTTTACTTTATTTTATGTTTACAATAATATGTATTTGATCATACAGAAAGCATCACTCATACATGCAAAAAAATAAAAATATTTCAAAAAAAAAAATTTTTTTTGATTGCTCTTAGGGCCCTAAGCAGGCACTTAGTTTGCCTATGCCTTGGGACGGCTTTGCTTGGGACAGCACACCAGAAAAGCTACTCTGGGAGATGCCGGCATCAACTGTGAATAACCCACACACAGGAAAATGCAGTGTTACAAGGAATTTTTCAGTAGGAGATATGGCATGAATAATTTTTGTGACTGGCTCCAAATCAGCCCTTAGGTCACCCAGCAGCTCAAAAATGGCATTGCCGTTACTAGTACTCTACTATTTCAATTTCTCACATTCCAAATATGTTGACACGCGCACCGAAGACTGTCTCTCTCCATCGTCTGTCATCGTACCTATGCCTCCTTCTTGCCACAATGACCCCATCCATTTGTGCCAGTTTGCACCTGCCTTTCAAACGTGCTAAATATAGATGCAAAAACACCAACTGCAATCTGTTCCAGGGTTTCATAAATCACATTGCGGGTGCTAAACATTTACATTTACATATTCTTCGCCCAGGACTTTGCTTATTCTGACATACTGCATATTTATGAAGGAACACGTGCTAAATGGATTGCTCATGTGTTTTTTTTTTTTTTTGCATTTTAAAGACGGAATCCTTGGTGCACCTGTTTAGTAATTGAGCTTTGTGGGGACAATCAAGTTTGCAAGTGTTTTTATACACACAACCTTAAGTAAATCAGGCCCTAGGTTGGTGTCCTTTGGAACAAATTCAAATGCTTCATTCACATGTAATCCAAATATATCATGAACAAGCTATCGCCCATTTTGTTTGAAAACCATTTTTATAAGATGAACAATGACCTCATTGGAAAACATACTGTGCAGGGTTTTTTCCAGTTTATAGCTTTGCTCCATGTCTCCTTTTGAACAAATAATGATGTGAGTCAGTATGCTCTACACAGATGCTGTACTCAGTGCAGAAGAGACACGTCAAAGAAGTTATTGAAAAATAAATTGGACCTGAATATTTAAAGCAGTCCTCTTTGTTTCAGTGCGGTGATCTGCAGCCCATTTTCCAAAGTTGAATAGAAAATAAATGAATTTGTTTTTTTTTTCTTTTTCTTCATGTAAGTGAAGGAATACAAGCCAGAGTGGATGAGCAGAACTCAGTAAGGCTGCCTGCTAAGAAAGAAGCAGGCAGACAGACACAAAAATGGAAGACAAATGTCCACAAGCTAGTTTTCATTTATATTATTAGGTATTAATGCAAAGGTATTTTGGGGTCTTAAGCCACATAAAGGCGATTTTTCAGTTTGGATGGGGTTCTTGACACAAACTGGCCTTCACAGTACATCACTGTTGACTTCTAAATTCATACAGACTAAACTCAAATAGACAATCCTGCCTCTGCCATTATCCTAAAGCTAATACACACGTCACTCATCTTGCTTTGTATGTCCATTGCAGCACTTTATTATCACTTGTACAAATGGCATCACTTCTTGTTTTCTGTTCATTCTTGATAAGAGGAATGCTGTTGTGGTTATCTCAAGCTAAAATCCAAATATACGTTCATAGCAAGTAATGTCATATGTCCTGGGAAGAGTGATTGTTGATATCTGAATGTTCATTTTAAGTGGAAATAATTAAATTACAGTTATCTCTAACGAATATCCAGCCAAGCTATTAAATGTTAAAAGAGCCTGACATTCTGCTATGTTATACAGCCATGTAGACTGGCATGAGAAAATGGGAAATTCATGTTGATGTACAGAAATCCTGGATATCATTTCATGGTAATTTTGCCAACTGCCATGGGACCTGGTTTTAAGGCAGCAGCATGCTACGCATTACAACCTAAATGAAATTTGCAAATATGGAAATAGAGCAATTAAAGAGGTCTACAGAGCAAAGGAGAAAACCACTCATGCTCTCTGTCGACTTTGTGATGCGTGAAGGAGCCTGCACATCACTTTAGCCAGCGAGAAACAACAACAATTACAAAAAAGTGCCTGTGTGGTTGAATGCATTGTCAGCACAGAAAAGACAAACTCAGTCTGAGTATGAACAGTGAAACACAAAGCATCAGTCAGAAGAATAATGACACTTGGATCCAAGTGCCAAGGGATGTCAACATTTGAGCCCCAGCTCCTAACATTAGTATGCTTACCACCGACAGAAAACCAACAAGTGGGATCCACCTCTCAGGACTGGAACTGTAATATGGGTGACCCACAATGGACCTGGTGTAAAACTCAATTTTACATCCACACTTGTGCAGCCATTCCTTCGTTTTTTTTTTTTCCAGAGGATGATTTTATAAAGAAAAGTAAAGTGGAGAATATTTTTTTCTGTCTTTTCTTTCTCCCCCTAAGGTCACATGAGATTGTGCAGGATCATGTGAAGTAGTATGTTGTTTCCTCGGGCACACTAATCCTAAGGAAATCTCAGAGTGCATGATCCCCATTTATCAAATAGGATTTCAGACTCACTTTAGTATAAAGGATGTTTTTTTTTTATCTTTTGAAATCTGGATCTATCCAGATGATTCAAGTTTTAATTTACAGCTGAATGAGGAATTATCAACATTTCAAGAAAATGTTATGTGCATGTTATTTTTTTCCTGTATTTACAGCTTAACAGTTAAAATACTTTCTGCTCATTTGCCTTCATCAGCAAATACAAAAGCTATCTAATGGTAAATATTCATGGTCACACACTAAACAATAGCAGTATATAATAATTATCATAATAAAGCTTTTCCATGATAAATACTGTTGCCTCTTTACCTCCCTGCAAAGAGGCAAAACACAGATCTTAATAAACAACAGGTTTTTATTTTTATTTGTTGTTTTTGTTTGTTGTCTTAATACACTGGTAAAAAGTCCTTTGGACTCGATGAGCAGCATTAGCCAGCAAGTAAGTACAAGATGGGTCTCTCTTAGTATGTGAGGTCACTTACCATTTGAGACTGAGGCTGTCAGGTAAGTAAACACTGGTGAACAGGAGCAGACAAGCTGAGCTTTACATGATGGTTGCAATGACATGGTTGGACATTTACCGAGCTGATGGAAAACCAAGTATGTATAGTGCAGACAGATGGGGTGAATAAGACCTTACATGCCCGTAGTTGTGGCAGCCATACTTAAGAGGGAGAGAAATACAAGGTTTCCTGCATTTAGTTTTGCCAGTTAAGCAAATGTTAGCCAAATATTCCTCTCAACAGGACTCTAGTTTCTGATTGGAGGGTAACCATGACATGGCCGGACATTGTCATAATGTCACACAACACACATTGAGTATTTTTACCTACAACTGGAGAACTCCAAAAGTGGAAATCTCATAAAGTCTCCTGAAGTCAAATTTGACTTCAGAATTAACAAACATGGCTGATAATGAGCGCTAACCAGTATTAGCTGCTTAGCTTGCTGGTACTTTGCTTGCAGGAGCAGTTTCTTCTAGTGCCTCCCTTTGTCATGTCCATATTGGTATGGTTAATCAAAAACACTGTGTAAAGACCTGTGCTGTTGTCAGATGTCAGCAAGTAGGCTCTTTATCGGTGACATCCACTCAAATTTATGCCTCATGTTTACCATCTTTGCAATGGTTGCGTTTGTTGTTCTTTGAATTGGCTATCAAACGGTTCCACGACTGACTGAGTGCATGCTCGGCCATCCTCGGGGATCCCCACACACATAAAATTTCATGATTGTAAATATTGAACATGTTTGATATTTACGATTTCACATGGAGTGGCTTTGATTGTCTTCCACACAAATCAGAGGGAAGAAAATTCACTCTAACACACCACAAACAACAGGATCATCTTGCAAGGTAACCTTAAAATCCAGTCCGAATCAGGCCTAAAAAAATGGCACAATCACCTTGCCCCACTTGACACAGCACGACCACATTTAAAGACTCCTATATCACCAGCTTGTTTTACCCCCAGCCAATACGGAGACACCTTTGTGGTGTCAGCCCTGTTGTAGTCAGCCACAATAACAGTTTAAGGCTCTTTTTTTTTTTTTTACAACAGCTTTAAATCACATGAGTAATTCACAGATAACTAGAACTGCCCCTCATTAAGGTCTTCTCGGCCTAAACTGGCCCGGTTCATTTAAACCCAATAAAGCCCATTCCACAGTTTAAAGCATGGGATGTTTCAGAGCTCACAGATTCATAAAATTAATTCATTACATGTATGAGGGGCCTGAACACTGCAAATGTGTTCATCTACATAGTATCATAGCATGAAGCCTTCTTTAGCACATTAATCCTGGAGCTGATCATGCAAAGAAGTGCTGAACTATACAGAGAATATCTTATAGGCGGGTTCAGAGAGGCCCAGAGGGCTCACTTTATCTGAAATGTGCAAAGAGCATTTTCTGCTTTGAAAACAAACTGCAGGGAGACGAGGGGCTTCTGTTCACGGTAACATCACCAAAACATCCCATCATTCTCTCTGTGTGACCTCTGCAGGGATTATAACACCAACTGTATGCAAGACTGATACATGTGATGCTGGATCCAGCTTCATCTGTTCTGCTCAGCAGCGTTGAGAATGTGTCAAAGGAGCTCAGCTGCTTCTTGTGCATGATGCATGGGGAGATGTTATCAAGCATTGAAGCTTTACAGCAAAATGATACATCTGATTACCTCTCTGTCATCTTCTCAGCTCACTGTACACAAAGCACTGCCTGCACTGGCTGTTATAAATTAGACTCTGACATGACTTGATTATGCTCCCTGCCTTTGGAGACCTTCGTGGCTAAAGTTCCCAGCGGGGTGTATTTCTCCTTCTGTGCGCTGTCTTACCTGCTAATGAGAAGGATGGTGAACACGGTCCCTCCAGATACAGAGAAAGCCATGGCTGCAAGAGGAGCGGAGACACCAGGTGGAGTTTATCTGAAATAAAAGCACACAAAGGACAATAATATATCATTAAAAGGGGTTCAGGTGATGATAGAAGAAAATATGGATTCTGCTCTCTTTGACTCCCATATCCTCCTTTTATTAAAGTATATCAGCAGGAACACACCACAGATAGTTTTAATCTTCACAGTCCACATTTTCTCAAATAGGTTCAACTTAGATTACTTCTTTCACACAGGTAATAGATGTTTCTTTGTGCTGCCTGCTTATCTTTGACTGAATCTCTGATAGACTAAAATGAGGGGCCTATTTACAGACATATTTCTAAACCTTACAACACCAAATTACAGCCCTGACGTGCCTGAGGGAGTGTCTCTCACAGCACAATGACCTCTTCTTACAGACATCACCCCAACTCCACATCAGAAAGCTGCAGACTTTGGTGAAAAGTAATAAAGCACTTTTCTTCAAAGAAAATCTCGCTCCCTCCCTCATGCATCTTTTAAGATGAAAGCAGACAGAAAACCGTCTGAGACCAGAATGACTTCACTACAGAGACCTGACTAATGTGGACGGCAAGCTGGGCCCAGGAAATTTTTAATGTAAGGGTTGAAAGTGAGACTCTGTAGTCATCGTGTCAAAAGCTGTTTCTGTGGGGGTGTTGGTGTGTAATACAGTGAAACCTGTTTGTTGTTGTTACAGCTTAAATTACATAATACTGATTCACAGTGTGTGGCACTCTAACAGGTAAGGCATGATGTTATCACTATTGAGGTAATTGGCCTGATCTTTTTTAACATTTTTTGGTACAAATTAGTCTAAAAGGCCTTTGATCTACAGCTGCTGAAATGGTCTTCATAAGAACATGCATGCTGCAAAATCAGACAGGATGCAAACTCAAAAAACCTTCAAAAGTCCAAAATGAACGCAATGGTGGGAGCCTACCAGAGGCTACAAAGGGATAAAAGTAACTGCACAAACAAAGACGAGCTGCAAAGGCCAATCCAAAAACACAAATGTACTGTCAACTGCAAAAGAAAGCAATGCACACTGGGGCATGCCAAGAAAGTGTTCAAGGCCTCTGTGGGCTCAAAGTGGAAAAAGCTTCATGAAGTATGTTTTTTTTCTCAGTTACTCTTTATTTAAACCAAATAAAGGCTCCTGGCCTGCATCTGCTAACAGCACCAACAATTGTGCGTAGTTTCCCTGCTATGTGTTTCCTCTCAAGGTCTAATTCATACAGCAAATTACACAGATTACACTAGAGCGCATTGAAAGCCATAAGGCTCTGCATTTCAGTAAGGGCTGGGCGATATGGGAAAAAGTTTATCACAATATATTTTTTTCATATCAGTCAATATCGATGAATATAACAATATAAAAAATGAAATTTAACAGTGCTTATTGGTAGTATGCCTTTTGCAATACAATAAGCTACGGCATCTGTGAGGTCTTTGTGTCTCTTCAACGTTTCGTCGTAAGGCGTTGTGCTAGAGAAAGCGGACTGAATGGTCGGATGTTTTGGTTGCACAGGCGCCATGGGCTCCTTGCTCTGTTCGGGGTTTGTAACCTTTTGCGTTGTGTGTGCTCTGCCATGTGGCACTGCTTCAGGTGGTGAAAAACCTTTGAGCTATTCCCCGACTTTGCGAGAACATGTACTCGACAGAATTTGCAGTGCACATTACTATGCCTCATGTCTGACCTCAAAAAACCAAAATACCTCCACACCGCTGACATTTTCATTCTAGTGTTGTTGACAATGTCATCATCTGTTGAGCCTTCATTTGCATTTCTGCCGGGGGTAGCACTCATTTTCTGTTTTTTCTCACCGACAGTGCTGTGAGAAAAAACACTTGGTTGCTACTTCGTTCTAATTCATCACGTGATTGGTTCAACATGGAGCAGACCTGGAGCAACTCCCCTTTTCATTGGCTAGTCTTATAATCTAGAGTATTTGCATGCCCTGCTGCACAGAGCTGCGCACTCTCATCCTGGCAGCTCTAGCTCTGTCAATATATATAATTAGCTCTATGAAAAGGGCCACTCCTAATATGTTTATTGTAAGGTTGATTATGACAAATGCAGTATAAGTTTTACAGTATATCTCTAGCTTACATCCTGAACTGAGAGAAAAAAAGCAACTCATTCAGACTGAGTAGTAAATACAAAAAAAGAAAAGAAAGAAAAGTAAAAGTATATTATTTTCAGATCATCCTAAGGAGAACATCTTGTCCTGATCACTGAAGAGACTCTGCATGACAACATCTCACTTGCCAATATTAAACTGCAATTAGCATTGTCTCAGCAGACAGTAAATATATCACTCTAAATGCGCAGTGATGTTAGCACAGGTGTTAGAAAATTAAGTGTTTCTTGCAGTGAGGCTTATTTGCATAGAGAGAGGCTTGTCACAAATGCAAATGAAGGCGTAATGGCTTTTTTAAGTATATGCCAACAGCACCTGCACACAGATACGCTTTTTGTTTTGCAGTTTACCAGGTGCAGCATTTAACTCTTTGCCAGTGCTTTATGAATGAGATAATGTCTTTTTGATCCATGTTCTGAAATCTTATGCAGATCCTGTTTTACTTTTTTTCATCAATTCATTAAATGTCCAACCAAAATTTGTTACTAGCCCAGATTTGTAAGTGAGTTCTGACTGCTGTATCTTTTCAAATGTTAATACAAAGAAAAAGGGAGAATAAAAACAAGATGGTATGAACATTGTATGCTGGGCAATTGGCCAACCTGCTGTCTCTATCTGTCATTGAAAGACTGTAATTGCTCAGTCACTAACGGTAACTGCAGGGCAAATAGAGCAATAGCTGACACACACTCTGAAATCAGAACCTGAACTGACACCCCAGGGTCAATGTCCATTGTTCCACTGCGCCCCTGGATGCATAAAGCACACTTTTTTTTTTTCTTTTGTATTTTTGTATCCAGTTATTTTCATTAGCAGTATGTTCCCACCATTGCATTTGTTTTGGACTCCAACATGTATCCATGAATGTGCATTATTCAAAGTTTGCAGCATGTTTTACCCATTTATGACTGACTGACTGTTGTAACTTGGCTAGCTTTGTCTGCCAGTGATCACAACAAACGTATGCAAATACTTTTTGAGTTATTTCAGTACATTCTCTCCAGATGAGCTGTGATGGCTGCATTGTCATATTTCATGGTTAACATCTATGAAGTGAGTGTAAGCATCTAAATGGACCCCTGCAGGTGGAGCATTGTACTGAAAATGTCCAAACTTCAAGAGATCACATCAGTTCTTTTTATAAGGGGGATGCTGCTCTCCCGCTGCATTGATAGGTTTGTTTATTTGTGTTGTGACTTCAGCAACTCAAATGGTTAATTGGATCCAACAAAAAATAGCTACAAACAGTAATTAAAACAAAATTACAGGTATAGACAGAAATACGTGAGAGCAGGTCCTGAATTAAAAATACTGGAGGTCTCTTCAACAGCCCAACCCAAAATTACAATTTTGTACCCATGCTTTTGATGTTTTTATGAATTCATAGTGGTTACAAATAATTTTCCAGATATTAAATCTTAACCCTTACGGTCTCAACACACCAAGTGCGAGTAAAATCATTAATGCGAATGAATTACAGTTTAAGTCAATGCAAAGACGCGATTAGATGCTCCTACGACTCTGGTGGTGCGAATGACACAAATTGGGTGAATCTCAACTTGAGCGGATATTTGCTTTGCGGTAACTACTCTGCATGAAGGTTGCCGGGTGACGTATGAAAATGGTCGGTTGTTCACTGGTATATAAAATGGAGGACAAACTGGTCGTGTCGGTGTGTGGTTGCCCCGAATCATACAATTCCTTTTCTTTCAGTTACTGAAACCGGAATAAAAAGGAGCTCGCCTGGAGGCAAGTGAGTAAGGAGGTCGGATTACCTGGTAAATTGTAAAAATACCCTTGTCTATAACTTGATCCCGCCGATTAAATTGGCAGGGATTACTTTTGACGCTGGAATAAATCAAGTAAATACTACTCATTCACACGTCTAGAATCGCATGAATAAAGCAAGTAGATGATTTTACTTGCGCTTGGTGTGAGCGCCCCATAACACTC
The DNA here is from genome assembly GCA_962446985.1 of Xyrichtys novacula. Lineage (NCBI taxonomy): Eukaryota > Metazoa > Chordata > Actinopteri > Labriformes > Labridae > Xyrichtys > Xyrichtys novacula. The sequence goes on along the minus strand of OY660874.1, from coordinate 13,661,436 downwards.
CGCAGAGGCTACAAAACCAGTAGCAAAAAGAAAACTATCCAGCACTCAGCTGCAATTAGGGACTGATCAACATACCGAGAAATTTGATCCTAAGTGCAGAAAGCATTACAGTGATACGGCATGGCCCACTTTCTGTTAAATGTCTTTGCTGTCAACTTTGCCTCAGTCAAATGAACTGCAATAAATGACGAGTGTTTCTGACAGACGTGCATTAGTGTTTCACTCACTGCTGATGAGCTCATTAAAGAGACATATGACTCATTTGCATTTAAAGTAAATAATGCATTGAGTCTAAATGCAGCATATGGTTTCCTTCCCTTTTTCATGCATGTTTTTAAATCAACTCTGCAATTATAATTCCCGTCACGAGTGACACTGGAATTTTCATATTCCAAGTACCTAGCCTTTTATCCCTGGCATATACACGGCAGAGAACAGTCAGTAAGAGCTGATAGGACATGAAAGGAGAGAGATGAAGGTGCAAAAAGAGTGAAAGGAGAGAAATGTGTTTGTTGCACTTCAAGCACAAAAACTGAATCCACGAAATCACTGATGAGTGAAAATGGTTAACAAGCAGTCAGGCGACAAAACTCGTGCTTTACCTCCTGGATTACCTGTCTGGCACACAGGACAGAGCCAATGTCTGAAAGTGCTGGTGGCATCACAGCAGGATATATATATATATATATATATATATATATATGAATGATTCTTGTCATGTTCCATAGGAGCTTCTTGTCCTCAAAGGCCACCATTGCTTCACCATTGAGCATGGGCGTATGAACATCTAAAATCTGACAGCTGGATATTGCTAAACATTCCCATTTCCACACACTGTACTGTACCTTTTAATAAAACTCATGTTACACTGGTTAATCAAAGAATCTCACTGCTTGTTTATGTAGTATTTGCTTGTTTCAGTTACCTGCACAACAAAATGTTAATAAGTCAATATTTACTGTAGATCTCGCACAGGATATCATTTTTGGTGTAGCAGGATGTCCAGTCAATGTAATTCATTCATGTCTAACACTTGCTTCTTCACAGTGAACATTTTAGGAGGATTTGTTTTCTAATTTTCATTTTTACTGTTTCCATGGTGATTACATGGTTTATGATGCTCTGCCAAAGATTTTGGTCCTTATGGGTACTTTTGAGGGACAAACTATGCAGAAAACAGTTCTCACAGGTGGTCCAACTGCACTTTTCTGATGTTGCAAAATAGATTCCTTTTTATTCTATCCAAAGGGTGCACCAATTTCCCTTCTGTATTGGTATATTTTTTTCTTAGTTGAATTGTTTTGATCTCAAAAACCCTGTATCAGCCGGCGCCAGTTTAGAGCCCACAGTGCACCACTTGAAGGGAATTAAGACTCAATGAAGGATGTAGAAAAAAACAAGAGTAACTTCTGAACTAAAGCATTGGAGAGAGTTTAAAGTAGGCTGGATATTAGAAGTGAAACATGAGCAGCAAAGATAGGGGAGTTAAAGGGGAGATGTATTCAAGCTGCTATTTGTATGTTAAATACTTTCACTATGTATATTATGTACCTCCCCAGCACTTAATGTCTGGACCCCTGCCGAGGGATGTCATTATATATGATAATCTACATATATAGAACAGTAATTCATAAAAGGACTGAATGTGACATTCAGACTGGGGAGAACTTTTTGAACCCTATTTGACTTAGAATGATATCATTCGATTGAGTACTTGAATGCTTCTTTTTTTATCCTTACAGTAAGTCAAGAATATAGCAGGGTAAAATACTGCCTGTGAAAAGCTATGGCACAGTGTTGAAAGAAGTAAGATTATGGATCAAAAGTGATTATGCACACCAAAGGCGAAATGAAATATTCTGATCTGAAGCAACAACAGTGCTTTTTGGGGTGGAAAAAATCCTGCAAAAAAGACTGTTTGCATGCTCCAGTGCACCAGTGGCAACATTGCCCACTACATATTGATCCAAATTAGACTTTAATCCAGTGCAAAGAAAACTCAGAATCCATGCAATGTGCCTGTAACTAGCTAACAAAATGCAAGATCAGTCCCTATAGAACAAAAGTGCAGGTAGGATCCTCTATACGAACGATCCATCCATCCATTAATTGCTAATAAGTGCAGCCTATTCCAGCTGTCATTGACAAGAGTTAGGGTAGACCCTGGAAAGGTCACGGGTTTATCACAGGGCTGACATATAAAGACAGACAATCACTCACATCTACGAGAAATTCAAGGTGACCGTTAAACTGACAAGCATGTTTTTAAACTGTGAGAGAAGGCTAGAGTACCTGGAGAGAATCCATACATGGATGCGGAGATCATGCAGACTCCACACAGAGAGGTAACAGCCCCAACGCTGAACCACTATGCAGTCCTCTTACGATACGTTTTGATGTTAATATCAAATGTTTCCTGCGAATTTTCCAGTCAGAAAAACAAATGCAGACACACCAAAGAGCCAATGACAAGAAAGATAAGACAGTTTGTGTTGTGTTTTGCTTGTTGAGCATGTTCTCCAGATAAATTGAGAGAAGCCCCCCACCAAAAAAAATCCTTGTTGTATGCCAGTGCTATATCCCAAACTTTTGATCAATAACAGTCTAGTTTGTAGCACAGATGGGTGATCAGTAAGACAGCCTGGTTATGATTTAACTCATTTAAGGTGATGAAACAGAATATTTGAGAACATACGGTGAAGTGATGAAGTGCTCATTAGAAAGAGGTTTAGCCAACTCGACTGAGTGTTTGCAGCAAAGCAGATCACATCAGGCAACCACCAGACTGGAATCCCTCTGTTTACTCCATCCTTCTTTCCTCAGCATAAGCATTTGCATTGTGATAACTTAAGACTCAGTTTGTGAAGTTTAAACCCGGTCATTGCTGTTACTCTTTGAACTGCTGTGTGCATCATTAAGGTTCAAGAAGTGTATGGATTCAACTGACTGTGACCTCTTTTAACAGGTTATACATGAAACCTGTACTGGAAAGAGGGTCAGGCTTTTTAAATGTATTTTTTTCTATTTAAAGTACAGTTGGTGTTCAATTTGTAATGACTAATTAAGTATAAACAGTATACAGTATAAACAAGAAAAAAAAAATCAAAAATAGGTCAAATGTAGTCCAGGATGACATACCAGCTTTCATCAACCGTAATCTAGAGACCCCATATTTATTTACATGAATGGATAACTTTATTAGAGTGCGACAAATCTTGTATTAAGAAAAGCCAATCAAAATTTATTTTTCCACCCCATTTGAAAGCATCAAACCATCCTCCATTCATCGGGCAAGGGAGTAATTTTCCTCTCCTTTGCAAGACAGACCCAAAACAGCTTTTACTCTGTAAATTGGCATCACTTTTTCAGCAAATTTCAGACCTGTTATTTGCAAGTCATTTTAGAAAACTGTTTCCACGCCATGGGAGTAAGCCAGAGTGACGCCTTTGTGTAAACGACCGTAAAGCTGAACTGAGACTCAGAGGAAACAGATGAACAGTCACAAATAAACAAATGAATGACTTAGGCATAAACATCTGCAACCATAACTCGTGAAAAGTTGGCATCAGTTTCCAGAGGCATATAAATAATCATAGACAATGATTGCCAATGGGTTCTGCCACTGAACTAACTGTAATTACGAATATAAGTGCATCAAGCAGCAACCGCAGAGTCTGCATAATTAAAACCAAATAGCACATGAATTATGTCACATTAATTCATGTCAGGTCTGTTTTTGTAAGAAATCAAGAGTGGCATTTTTTAGATTTTCGAAGCAGCGCCTCAGGTAAGGCACAGGTTTCTCTACTTTTGAGCTCATGCCAGTGTGTCAAATCTTCCCTGGCACCTGCTCAGACTCAGTGACCAACCAGGTGAAGAATACTTCAGGGCCGGATGATGGGTAAGAGCCCTCCAAAGTGAAGTCTGTCTTTCATCTTTTGTTGGCAACTTGATAATCAAGCGACTGGAAAAGAGCAGCAGCAAATATAGAAAAGATATGTCAGGTAAAACTGGGTCTGTCTCTGTATTTTCTTTCCTTTGTTTCTCTTCAATGTACTTATCCAAGGCAAACTGGATGAGTCACATCAATAGCATGTCAACCTTTGGGTACCGACTAGCAGTTTTAGGACCACAAATTCAGACTGCCCCCCCAGTTCTGTCCTCTCTTTTTACCAGAACTAGAACTCGCTGTTCACCAACATCTGTTCTTATTTACTAAGCCCTTTATATATGCAACCAACATATCTGTTCATTCATAAATAATGGATGCCTGAAAAATCACCACTGGGAACCAAGTTACTGAAACAGAAAAAGAAAACCACATTCGGGTAAATACTGTATCTGGGTAGTGGGGTTGTGAAAGTACAGCACTCTTACTGGACCGTTTTGGTACAGGTTATTCATCACAATGCAGAAGCAGATCAGAATAAGCCTGCCGAGTCCAAATGTCAACAAATGTATTCTAGTTGATAGCATCATGAATACAGAGCTACTTCAATACAATGCCCCAAACCAAACAATTATTGGATTAAATTGAACAGTCAGTATGTTTGCTTCCATTGGGATTTTAAGGTACCGGTATCTCACAAATTTATTAAAATGAAACAGATGATCTTTTCATCTAAAATGAAAAAGCCTGAAGGTAATCCCAAGGCAACTATCGTGTTAGTTCAGATCTACATAATGATCAAAAACAATGTGGTAGTGTTCCTCTTGATCCCAGATTTTTAATGACATGGCTGATTTGAACATTAACCCGAAAAAAGGCTAAAACTTGAGATCAATGACGCCTTTGCCTGAGCTGCCAAATACAACACTGGAAATGACAGACATCAACTCTTAACTGGATGAGGAGATGGAGCCATTTCCTACAGTGGAGAAACCAACATTCAAGTCAGTGCTTCAAAAAATTGATGAACAACAACAGTGCCGCAGGAAATATAAATAATGGAGGTAAAAGTGAATGTTTAAACCTGTCTGCTTTCCCCCCCTGCTGCAACAGAGAGAACAATACAAATCTAGTTAAAGATTTACACACATTGTATCCATGAAGATCTACAGATTACGTCAAATCTACAAAGGCTGTATGCTCTTGCAGGGACATTCCCTCAAAGCAGCAGCAGGTCATGGTGTTTCTCCTGTTTTTCCAAAGCAAACATACGCACCACGTTCTGCAGCACAACGTGACGCTGAAATTTGCCCACTCTCGTCAATGTTTGTGTTTCCACAGGATGTACCTCAGTTTGTCCCAGGAGCCTCGCGTAATGCTTTGATCTACTGGAAATGTGCACCAAGTCTATTTCTGACAAAGCCCACACCCGGCAAGCATCAACTTTAGCGGTAAATCTGCATCAGAACAGTAAAGAAATGTCTGTACTTCATTGTTGTTGCCTTGTCATCATGAGAAATTCTCACCTAATCTGGTTATCTCCCAAGTCCAGCTGCTTTAAGCAGTCATCTGTTGCACTGTACCTCAGGCATGCTTTCAGTAGGGTAGTGCATTGATTAAAGGTAAACTGAAGGGGTACAGTGAACATGCTTGCTGGAGAACCAAGATGAAAGCATGTCAACTTGGAGTCCTCTCAGCTTGTGATTCAAAGCATTGACTTTTTTGGAAGATTTCTTTGATAGTTCTCCTCCAGGTTGGTCGTGCTACCTAAGGGATATTCTGGTGCAAAATTAACTTAGGGTCAAACAAACTGTAACACTGAGTTAGACACCCCCCGAGAGATTAATGTTGCCGACCACTTGCTTCTCTAGTTATACCAACTTTAGTAACGACTGCAGATAGCAATACAGAGAGTCATGTGCTCAACCAAACGCCACTTTATAGCCACAAATAATGCTCAGAACAGCACTTTACTTCATCAACAGTACATATAGGGTCCCAACCATAGCACTAGCCACCAATCCTTTTAGCCTTGCCTCTTTTCTTTAGCAAAGAGACTAAACACAACTCACCTACTCTCTTCCAGCAGCCATTTGTTTGTACTGAGACCTCTGAGCAAGTCCATCGACTGCATCGGCAGAACGCAGCTCAAGGAAGAACATTTATGATCATTTCCTTATCATTTCCTTTAAGTAATAATCATCAAAATAATCATTTTGCACAGCAGACGCTGTAGCTCTTCTGCCTTAGCGTCTCGGTCTGATTGCATTTCCATGAGAAAGTGATCATAAATGTTCTATCTGCACCGGTGACTTAATATATATCCATAACAATATCCAGCTCGTTTCTGCCTGAAAGTTTCAGCTCCACCAAGTTCAGTTGACTTTCCAACAGCTTTCCACCAAACTTTCAGAAGTTTCCCCATAGGAATAAATGATCAAGTCAAACGTTATACCATGAAAAGGTTGAGTAGAAATATGGCGCAAAGGGGTTCCTCTGTTCCAATCCATCCATAATTTAAGACGAGGAGACAAGTAGAAATACAATATGCAGGAGAATTACTATTCTTCCTTCCCTCGCCATATGAAAGTCTTTCTCCTCACACTCAAACTTCCAGTCCTTCTGCTTTAAGATTTTCTTTAGAGATTCTATAAGACGATTATAGAAAAATATTATCTTACAGAATCACCAACATGAGGAGAAAAGTGAGAATAGTTTCAGCTGTTATCAAATGTAGTCGATGTAGGTTCTCTGAGTTTGTTGCTGTTCTCTAACCAACATTTCTTATCGGATAAAAGTGACTTTACGTCACAGCCTCCCTCCTCTCGGTCTCACTTGTTTTAACTCAAGTCTCTCTCTTCCTTTCAACCTCTCACAGAGGCATCGTGACTCTGAGGACCTCATCCAGGCGAGGGTCACTCCTCCTCTGTTTCATCTGAAGGTTCAGAAGCCCCCATTCAGCCTCTGACTGACTGACTGACTGACTGACTGCTGCTTCTCATCCTCCCAGACGGTCCCCAGAGTCCGACACTCTGCTTTATCGCTGTGATGATTTGGCGATGATGCTTGTTATATATACTGCAGTGGAAGAAAGCTGCAGGCCTGCAATTACAGCAGATGACAGCAGTGAAGAGGAGGAGAAGAAATGATGAGTAGACAAGTTGGGATTTTGTGTTATGAAGTTGTTTGATGTTATACAAGGTTTTTACTTTTTCATTGCAGAGTCAGATGAGAAGATCATTAACTCTTTAGTGGCAAGTATGAACCAACTACAGCTTGGCCAACATTGATCTTTGCAGGGAAACTTCACTGATTACCAATAAGCTGACAGGTACAGTGAATTATTGAACTGAAGAAAGAATAAGAATGGAAAACCTTGTGGGCTGGGTATTTAGTGCAACATTTTCATTCTCCAAAGGTTCTCAGCTGGCCACTAACTGAAATGAATAACTTCATAACAGACATCCAACTTATATTCAGAAAGCTGCAGCTCAGCGTCTGCTTCGCTTTGCTGAATGTGCCACAGACAGTATTAAGAGGATTGTGTAGTATAGAGTAAGAGAGTGATGTGCAAGACAAAACAAGCTGATGGATCAGCCCTAAATCCCCCAATTCATGGTTTTCTGCATCGAGAGTACTGGGAAAATAGATGCCATATTATATGTACCTCAATGCATGTATATCTTTCATAAACTCATAGTGACCTAATGTGATGAAGTTTCTGAAGTCTCGAGTCACCAAAGTTTAGGTCTGGGTCAACTCTTGAGGCCCTGGAATTCAAGTCCAACTCAAGTCCCTCAATGGCACTTAGAGTAAATAACTACATAAAGATTAAAAAAAAAAAAAAAAACAGATTGAGAATTTTCTTTGATTAAAAAAAAAAAAGTTTTCACTGTGATTTTTCATGATATGTTACTAAGAAAGACGAATCAACATCTAATCATTCACTAACAATAGTTTCTGGCTGACTGTTCATGTGTCTGAAGACAGGAGGGAAATTACAGTGTTATGTATTCTGCATGAATACATACTTAACTGTCTGATAAACTCAGAAATACTCTTTGTCCCCCTCTATCAGGATTTTAACCAACCGCACATCATAGACCCAGTGGCTGACCCAGAGGGCAGACAGACGCTGAAGCCACTGAGGGAGAGCACAGGGATGGCGGTGAGGTCAGAAATTTCCGGTAGCAGACTTATTACAAGGTTCAGGGTCCACATCATTTCAAAGTTCATTTACATAAAGTAGCTGAAATAATGACCATGAATGTTCCTTTTAGTCTGTGTGAAGTGAACTTTGAGCTTGAACTACAGTTTGTTCATTTATCACGTTGTAAGTCCTTCATGTTTTGAAGAGAGGACCTTTGTGTGTGTGTATGTGTGTATTTATATAGTTATATAGTTATACAGTATGTATATATATTTATAAATGCTAATGAATCCACACCTAAATACTAGTAAAGCACCAAGAAATATACTGAACCTGTATATTGTTCGCAAGTGCTACATTTGCTACTATTTAACTCTCTGCAGGCAAAGCGTTTTTTTTTTTTTTCCTGAAAGATCAAACTATTCCTTCAAGAAACACTAAAATGAGCATAAACTCATAGTCTTTTGAAGCATACTGTATGTAAATTCACCTCAGGGCTTTGGTCATATTTCACATATAATCTCATGTAATCCTTGTAAAGTAAAAGCCTTGGGGAGAACAGCTCAAGACACATCTGGACAGTGTGACAGCTTGAGAATGGCCAATACCAGAAGGACTTATGCCATCAGATGATATTACCGAGGACACATGACAGTGTGCCACAGAGTCAAGGCCAGAGCCCAAGAGACAAGAACCGGAGAGTGACATAACAGCTGCCATGATGCACCTGCACAGCAAACCTGGCACGTACACAGAGAGACTCCAAAAGAGGCCCCAGACTTTGCTGACTCATTAAGTACCCCCATGGCTCATGTGAATCGCATTAGGCTATTATTACATTGTAGAAAATAAACACTGTGCAAGTGTATTTGTCTTTTTTCAAAAAATGTCTCATTAAGCTTAAAGCTCTTTGAGGAATTTTTGGCTGGTTACAAAACAGACTAAAATTAATACAGAAGTCTCTTAATAGCTTTCCGAAGTAAAAAAGACCATCCACACAAGGACTGACGATTCATACTGTCATCTTTCATATACAGGGGGAAAGTATCAGTCCAAATGATTGACCGTGTTTCTTTTCAGTTTCCACTGCATAGAGTATAATCAGAGTTTTTGCAAGTGATTTATTTGATTTTTCAAATGTATGTGACAAAATCAGTGAAGAAATTAGACATACTGCTTTGTCCACAGGGGGCGCCAGAATCAACACAAACAAAAAGCTCCTCATAAGCACTTTAATATAAACCACATTCATGCGACGGGGTTACTAGAATTTTGAATTTTAATGCGATGCAGGTAAATCAAACAATGTTTATAACGTTTAACATTGGCAAGAAAATGACAGAATTCCTTAAGAATCCAAATTGTTGATTTTTGTTTTATTTTCTTTTTCAGGACTGTCCCAGTATACAGGTATTGGTTGTCACACATCATAAAATGGAGGTGAGACAGAGAAAAAGAAGCTAACTGTCTGTGACTTGGCCTGTACCACTTATCTAAAAGGTGATTCGGCACTTAATTCACTTTAATCATTTTTGTAAATCAAAATGCAACATTAGACTTTGTGCCTCTTCCGGCCACTAATGATTGAAACATTTATACTTTAAATCTAAGTGTTTTCCCTCAGTTCCCCATCTACAGGATGTAGGCCTACCCTAAAACAATGTAGTGTTTTACAATGCAGAGAAGAGAGCATTTTAAACACAAGACTGATATTTACTGTTGATTTATGGACTTTGTAATGTTTATGAACAATTATATTCTGTTGCTGCACCTTGTCTTGCAAAGGCTACTATACTGTATTAAATTTTAAATTTTCCATAAATGCAATAATGTCATAATCATGATATTTTATGGCCATGATGATTGTGAGGTGAAAATCTGATATTGTGACAGGCCTGGTGTGCATCATTGTGCAGTGGTGTGAACCCCTTTATCAACAGTCTGGAGGGACTAATAAAAAACACAGACACACATTGTTGTGTGTCTCTTCTGCTCTCTGTCTCTAGCAGACATAAATCCCACATATGGACCTAAAGTAAAAGCTAAAAGGTCTGGACAAATGTCAGCATTTGCTCACGTGTGAATGAAGAGAGTAAGCGGTTGGCAGAAGGGGAAAAGAAACAAACAGCAGACATGAAGAGGTTTGATTTCAGCTCAAACAAAATCAAATCTGGCACCTTCCTGCACGTTGGTGCAGAGCTGTAAATATGTTTTGAAGTTTTTCAGAGCATGATTACTGTTGAAGCACCAGAAAATATCTTCTCAATTTGAAGTTTCTCCTCTCTTTTCACTTTAACGATGCTCCATCTCTTCACTTTATCCCTGTTGATCAACCAGCAGTGCTTGCTGTCTGTCTCTCTCTCCCACCTGCTCATGGCGACTCCTGGTTGCGTATACCTGCACATGACTGTTATTTTCTCATTAGTGTTGGTTGCTTTTTATGACTATCAAATATAAAAATAATGGACATTGTTCTGTTTTAAAGCAAAAAGCAAGAAAAAAATGAAAACCCTGGTTTACATAATTATTGCACTGAGAAAAAAGTCCCTGCAAAGGCAAGTTAGCAGAATTGACCTGTATAGTTTCTTGGGGGAAAGAAACCCTCCTATTTTATGCCTGGTCTGAGATATTTGCAATCTTAATTGAACCTGCCAGTGTTTGTGGGGCTCAGGTGGGTGGGTTTGTCATGAATATCAGCAGCTCTGTGCAATTTTCTACCTCACACTGGTTGCAGGGTAGAAAAGCTCAACAAAGCAGCAGATCTCTGCACGGTTTCATTGCTGCAAGAGCATTACATAATCCAAAGAGAAAAGTTCTATTTTACAATTACAGCCCAGAAACTTTCCTTATCGCTCTTCTTTTTGCATAAACTTAAATATTTGACCCCTTAAATCAATCAATTTTTGTTCTTGGTAGGAAAGAAAAATAATTAAAGAGATCTGAGTCTTCCTTTCATAAATAGTAGAAGTTTTTTTTGAGGAGCCATTAAAATATGGCATTAAAGTTTTGTTATTTTAGGAAGATAAGTTTTAATCCAGAAAAACATTAGATGAAATATGAGCCTTTAATGTTGCTTTTAAAGGTAGCATCAGAACATAAAGGAAAAAGAGAGAAGTACATCCACAAGGGGTCATAAGGTCTCCACCTGCCTGAAGTGATGTGAGTGAACTGACCGAGATAAATCACCAGCCAACTACTTCAGTGACACACAGAAAAGCTCCCATTGAGTTTTTCAGACCACAGAAAGCAGTCAATAAGCAGGTAGAAGAAGCGAACAGAAAATCAATACTGGCTGAGACAACCAAAAAACAAAGACCACACTGCTACATGTCTGACAAAGCACAAACACTGTGATACCTCAATCTGAGAGAGGGGGAGGGAAAACCACACCTCCAGCTCTGGAGTTCTGATAACAGAGAGCCTTTCCATTATCTCTAACCCTTACAAAAATGCCTCTGTTGTTGTGTACAGCCTGTGTGTGTGTCAGCTGGTCTGCCTGCACTTTGAGGACTCAATCTGAAAGGCAGCTGGCAGTTGGGTAAAAAAAAATAAAAATCTGTACCAATTACCTCCCAATCTGTGCTTATTCTGCTGATTACAGGCAGTATCATGTGACAAATGTAGTTGGAGGGAACGAGAGCAGGACTCATCATAAGGCTTCACGGAGCATTAGCGTGATTTTAATTAGTTTTTATCGCAGAAGAATCGCAGCATTGCTGGGAGCATGTGTCTGTTGACTTGATAACTTATCTGTAGCCGAGCTGAGGGAGAAAGGACTTGCAGAAGTAGATATTGAGGTCGATAAGAACTACAGTTGTTTTGATATGAAAACCAGTGCTGGAAACTCCTCTGATACAGCCCTTAATACAAGATCGACTTTCAGTAGGTATGCAAGTCAAGTTTTGATCCACTGCAATGATATATTTATATCAGTTATTTGTGGATCCAAAAGAAGTCACTCTTTGTAAGGCCACAGTGGACATACCGATAACGTGGAGACAGGGTAAGGATACCGTGGAGGAAGTCAGATGTCTGAGCTGAAAATGACATCAAACCTGAGTTACCAGCATTTCAGTTACAAAGTTGGAAAAAAGCAAAATCAGTGGCGCTAAGACAACTTTCGTAGATGTAGCCATCTTGTTTCTGCCTCCGATTTTGCTTTTTTCCAGCTTGGTAACTGAAACGCTGGTAAATTGGGTCTGACGTCATTTTCAGCTCCGACATCTGACTTCCGAGGTAACTCGAACGCAGCACTAATTCACCTAATTCATCACTGGACTACAGCAAACATCTAAAAAGTAGCTTGAGTAGGGGTAGAAGTTAAGTCCATTGGAAGAAATAAATCAAATTTTACAAGACACTTTTGCAAAATCAAAACACCCTGATGGCATGTTTATGCTAGTCTTGCTTGTTGCTGCAAGACTTCTAGAGGTTTTACTTGGCAACACATGTCTGTTGGCAGTAAGTGATATGCCATGGTTGCATGTCCCTACATGTGCCAATGGTGTGGAACTCAGAGACCACAGAATACACTGGTTGTGAGACTAGCGTGCCAACCCCCTCAGTGGTACACCAATTGAGGTCTGACAGTCTAAGTGTGTCTCAAACAGCAGGTGCTGCTCAATCATAGGGGGCAGCGATACTGCTGCATCAGTCCCATCAATGATCCACCTTTACAAATCGATGGAGAATGACTGAATTGTCTTCTTGCAACTCCCATTGCATTCAGCAAAATGCTGTTACCATGCAGCTGTGAGGCTCATACTTTATGTTTTTGCAATCCTCCCAGTAACTTGTATGGTGTTAAAGCTTAGACAGAGCCACGGTCTGTGACCAATTCGGACTCAGGCCTTCCCCCTTCTGCTAATCACTTCTCTTAAATTTAAAAGTCTTTTCACTCTAACAAACACTGTACGTGATTTTTTTACTGAATAGCACACGATCATTTTCTTGTCTGCAGGATTATGACCTGATGAGAGAGAAAAGCTGTTAAGAAGTGACACAGCCAGTCTGGTTCACCTGCCAGTGTAACCAGCAGCTACTTGCTTCTTGAGCATCATCTCTATGGTAAAACCCCATGATCCGAAAAAAATACCCTATGTGGTATATTGGTCACACCGATGCAAACGTCATAGCTTACATTTTACATGACTGAAAGACATCAAGAAATTGTCTTTCTCACTAAACTTAATGGATATTTTGTAGCCTTGCTGATTCACTCAGTCAGCTCATAACAAAGCTCGTATTAGCTAAAGGTGATGTTAGCCTTGCCATAGTTGCTAGTCTGAGTAACTGATGACAGTGAACCCACCTTTTAAAAATACTTAACCTGTTGCGATCAGCATTAGGGACTTTTACTAATGCTTAGACATTGGGCTGCATGTGATGATGCTACAGCCTGCACACCTTTCCATTCCACCATCACCTCTGTTTTAAAGGAGGATTATTTAACTCCATATCATATAATTCATGAGGCTTTTAATGAAGGCAAAATAATCTGTAGATGTCACTGCCTCCTACAAATGTTACTCATTGCTTCTCTAAAACTGTAAAAAAACATTGCATTTTGTTAGGCATAAAGATCTTTTTTCATTGTTTTGTAATAATGTCCTAGTTTTAACAGACTGTGAACATAAATCACATTTAAAAATCTGTGTCATTCATCTTTATGTGCATTATATAATGTCGACAAAGGGTTTAACATAAGCCAAACAAAATCAAAACAGTAATCATATCATGCAGAAAAAGATAAAATAGTTGGTGTTTAGTGTTAAACTAATACACTAGTAATAGTGGATTTGCATATTCATTTAGAGGAAAATAGGGGATTTTGATAGCAGCGTTTTTGTAATAAAATGTTTATCACAGAAGGTTACTTTGCTTGTAACTGTCTCTTTGCTGTATCAGTAAACGCTGATAAATTCTCCATTTATTTCTCCCTGTAACACCCACTTCCCATCACACCACCCTGAGGGTCTCCATAAAATCCATTCCTGACCTTCACCCCTCTGTCACTCTGATAACTGTGATGCTTAAAATCCCCCTGTGTCCAATTAAAGGTTTCTCTCACCAGCCGGACCACAGCTGGATTACTTGATTGTTGTCCCTTTTATAGTCAGCACACCGTCTTAAAAAATGACTCCGCACTAAGAAAACCAATCAATGGTTAAGTGGAGCAAAAACTTGTTACCCTCTAACCTTATTCACATGCAGAAAAGGCATATTTTACGCTCTGGTGCACCAGAAGGCTGCACAGGGCAGATTTAATTGAAAGCAGCAGAATTTGGGAGAGAGACGCACATACGCGTGCATGCACTGAGACGCACGCGTATGCACACATACATATTTGGCTGTTAAGTAACACCGATCGTTGCAATCGTTGACTACGCATGAGCAGGTGATACATTTTTCAGTATTTTTTTGTCTTGAAGAAAGGTTGTTGATACACTTTTAAGTCAAAATCCTCCTCAGAGTTTATATTCCCCCTCTATCAGAAGGCACGCGCTCTTCAAAGGCGCACTTCAGAGGAAAAAAACGCGCCACGGAAAGGGAACAAACATTTCCAAAATATGAAGTGCAGCAAACACGATCATCCTTTCACATAAAAGAAAAAAAAATCCGTCAGAATAATGAAGTCAAAAACATAACTTTACCTGTGACTGCAGATCGTCGCGTACATCTCACACATGTCCGCGCAATTTTGGAAATAAGAGTCCGTAACGTCAAGCGTTGTCCGTCAGATCAGTACGTTGTTGCATGCGTGACTTCCACCCAGTTAAACCAGCACCTGCTGATCCGCGCGCACATATGCCCGCACTAACAACTGGTTGTGCTCTGTCAGCGGATTTCCATTAACCACTGTGGGCTGGCCGTGCCGCTGCGCAATGACGCACGCCATGGACTCGCAGCTGATTTGGAGTTTCCAAAGCTGCCCAAGATGCATGCCCAAAATATCAGTCATGATGCTCTGCTCTGCGTTAACCTACCATTACTGTAGGAGGAGAGATATGGCACTTTATGTAACATCTGACACCATGCAGAAGTATTTCTATCAGCCTCTGTACAGGAGACACTTGCCTCGAGTGGCGTTTGAGAACATTTGTGTCACATCCTCCGAAGGGATTCATATGTTTTAAATCTGAGTGGAATAATAGAGACAATATTGACACACAACCCGTGCGCCACGCTATTATTCCATCTCTATTTTGGTACTTTGAAGAAATCAAGTGACAATAATCCTGTCAGTGCACGTTTAACGCTTCGCAGCAGCACTCAGAGCTATTAGACTTTCTAATCAGTTCCACGGAGGGAAAAT
The DNA here is from genome assembly GCA_962446985.1 of Xyrichtys novacula. NCBI lineage: Eukaryota > Metazoa > Chordata > Actinopteri > Labriformes > Labridae > Xyrichtys > Xyrichtys novacula. Next base: position 13,646,082 of record OY660874.1, on the reverse strand, counting down.
AGGTTGCTCTGTTCAGGAGAGGAGACTCAGGACGGAGGACCGAGCTCTCTTCTGATGGATGGAGCTCGACACACTTTCCCACCGGCCTTACCTCTGCCTCTGCCCGCGTGGGTGGACCGGAAACTGTTCACCTCAGGGGAGAGTGAGGGGCGGCCACTCAGGCAGCAGCTGATCCGATCACAGCTCACATGTGTGCCATAAGTATAAGAGCTGAGCGTGTGCTTGGCAGGGCAGGAGGCAGTGGGTATAAAGACACCACCACTCACATCTCCTCTGCTGACAAACAGCTCCAGGTAAATCTGAAAACAGGACGGCAATTCCTACATGCTTCTTTTAGCTTTACCCCCAGGGAGATGCTCTCTTGCTGACCTCTTTCAGCCAATCAGAACCCTGAACATAAAAATAAGCGCCCTGGCTGCTGAAATCTCGCCTTAGGTCTTCTATCTACAAGTGTGTATAATCTAATGTGATTTTATTGACTTTGTTTGTTGACTGCTGAGTTTAGATTCCTCTGGTAATTTCTGTAACTTTGTACTGGCTAACTGGGTTTGTGTTTGAATCTCTAGGAGCCTTTTTTTATTGGATGCTCAGTGGTTTTTAAGTGCGGCGCAAAATCTTAAATCTCAACAACTGCATTTCCCCAAATTTGTGGTCAGAATATCTTATTACTCTCAGCATCAGCTATATGAACTTTACAAGCTAAGAAATAAATCTAATTTCAAAGGGATATTCCGGCGTAAAATTAATTTAGGGTCGAACACACCGTAACACAGAGTTAGACATTCTTCACCTAACTTCATCAGCAGTACATACAGGGTCCCAGCCATAGTGCTAGCCACCAAACATCTTTTTAGCTTTGCCTGATTTCTTGTTTTACACAACTCACCATCTCTCTTCCAGCAGCAGCTTGTTTGTACAGAGACCTCCGAGCGAGTCCATCGACTGCAGCATCATTTTGCTACTGTATCATTTCCTTGAAGTAATAATCACCATTTTAATCATTTTGCACTGCAGATGCGGTAGTTCTTCTGCCTTAGCGTCTCAGTCTGATTGCATTACCATGAAGAAATTATCATAAATGTTCTTCCTTGAGCTGCGTCACCCCGCAGCAGTCCGTAATGGACTGGCCTGAGGTTTCACTACAAACAAGCAGCTGCTGGAAGAGAGTGGGTGAGTTGTGTTTAGTCTCTTTGCTAAAGAAATCAGGCAAAGTTAAAAAGATGTTTGGTGGCTAGTGCTATGGCTGGGACCCTATTGGTACTGTTGATGAAGTTAGGTGCTGTTCTGAGCATTATTTGTGGCTATAGAGTGGCTTTTTGGTTGAGGTTTGTTTATGACTCCTTCATAACTAAAGTTGGTATAAGTTGAGAACCAAGCAGTCGGCAACATTCATCTCTCTAGGGGGTGTCTAACTCAACGTTACGGTGTTTCTGACCCTAAATTAATTTTATGCCGGAATATCCCTTTAAGATACAAGATCACAAGCCATAAACAAGGTGTCCTTTGATTCTTGTGAGTAAAAACTGCACGATTTGAAGCAGGATATTTTCTTTTTCTCAACAAGCTTTGTGGAGCAGGATGTCATTTCAAGAAACTGCCTGATGCAGAGGACAGAGTTTTTATTTATTATCATGATTCTGGTTTTTAATATCTTGAAAAAAAGATGCATCTCTAGATCTATTAGATCAACATAGCTGATATTAAGTATAATTCTTATTTTATGAGGAGTTTGATGCAAATGTATCGAGGTGTATGTGTCATGTTGTTGTTTTTTATTTCCAGGACTAAGTAAATCAATCAATATATCAATAAAACAAATTTTATCTATTTAGCGCCAATTCACAACAGTCGTCATCCCTAGATGCCTCCCAAAGAAAAAGAGCAGAGGTCCGTTTCATGTAGCAGGTTTAGTGGAAACTCCGAGTTTGTTAACCCTGAAATCAGGGAAACTCTGAGTTTTCCGTTTCACAAAGGAGGGTTAGTTAAACCAGGGAGAGAGGGGTAACTCTAAACTGTTTCACGAAGAGAGGTAACTCAACCTCGCGGTCAGTTACCACAGTAACAGACTCCGTGAACCTAACCTAACCCGTGAACCGACGATCGCGGCCGGTCCGATCGCAAATCCCCCCCCACAGACACACACGCACACCAGTCCGACGATCGCTGCTACGGGGTGGGGGTTGCGATCGTCGAAGGGGGGGGGGGGGGCAGCTCCTCTGCCTCCGTTAAAGGTGGGGCTGCTGGGCCACCACCCGTTTTTCTGGCATCTGCCCTCTTTCTCTTTGCTGAGTGAAAGTCTAATATTGAGTGTAGTGTGTGTTAGTTTAATATATGTACATATACATACTGAGAGTTAGTTTAATATTCCTAATCATTTAACGGAACATCATAAGAGAGTAAAATTCATTTTTGAGTGTGAAAAGAGTATTTTCTAAGGGATCAAACTGCCACTTAATACTTACTTGACAATGTAAAACATGATCAAAATGATTCAAGCAGTTTCCCTGCAACAGTCTGTCATTGTGATTGCACGAGACTAGATTTAAAGTTACGCATTGACGCGAGCAGCGATTTCCTCCCATGCCCTCTCCCTCTCCTTTGCAGCTGCTGCTGTATTGCACTTTCTTTTAAAAACGTGCTGTAATTCGCTGTTGGCTTGCTGCTGCCCCCTCCTTCTCCCTGTTTCCATTGGTTGATCATTGAATCTGCGCTCCACAGATGCTGGCTGTTTATGTCTGGCGTGCACGTGCTTAACTCCAGGTCAAACTACTCAGAGTTGTTAAAACCGTCTCAAATCAGGTATTGTGAAACCGGAAACTCAGAGTTTCCTAACTCAGAGTAGATCAACTCAGAGTTAAGGATTTAACTCAGAGTTTGTTGAACCACCTACGTGAAACGGACCCAAGGTCTAGACCACGCTCATTGTTTGATGAATTACCAAGACCCAACCTTAAGATGGGATTTGGCCCATCTCATTTAACAAGAGTGACAGTGGCAAGGAAAAACTTAACAGGCAGAAACCTTGGGGAGGACCAGACTCATGTAAGACAGCCACCAAGCCGCCAAGCAGAGAGAGAGAGGGGAGTAGGAGGGAGGGCAGGGGGAGAGAAAGAGAACAAGGGAGAAGGAAGGAGAGCGAGAATAGGTAAGGGGGAGGTGGGGAGGGAGGGAGAGAGAGAGAGAAAAGAGAACGAGGGTGAGAGAGAGGGAGAAAGGGGACAGCAGCAACATTAAAACAACAGCAACAACAACAACGGCTCATACAGAGTTGTGGTTGCAGAGCAAGTAATGATAAAACAATATAAATTCAATTTATAGGATTAGGATATATGGACTTAATTATGGACAATGTTAAATTAATTTAATGTGACTACAGTCAGCAGGCCTAATAGTAGTAACTAAGCGGACTTTGAGTTAAAGAAAGGTCAGCTTCAGAATCCATCGGACAAAACAACGCGTGTGGGAGTAATCGCCAACTTCTTGGGGCCTCTTGTGATGCAGATTGAGGGATACCATCAGCAACAAGCGCCCTCTGATAACCATCAGATCTGTGAGGCAAAAACTGAGCTGGAGCTGACACACAGAGTCTAAGAACATAAGCTGAATTTGCATGCAGCAGCTTCAGAAGGTTTATGAAAATGAGGTTGACTGCCTTTGAATCTTGGTTACGCCATTACAAATGACTGACCCTTTTCACTACACACTCACTGCTGCCAACTGTACCATATCATGTAGAACATCATGTATTTCAAATCAAATTGTTTTTTTCCTCAGTAGAATGCCTCTGTCCCATAAACTCGCATTGGTTCCTTGTTAAAACAACACTTGACTGATCCCAAATCAGATCTAGTGTACCATCATGCACTAAATCATGTCATTAAAAGGATGCCTGCCCTCCCTTCCCCATACAGCTGAAATAGAGGTGAATCACACTGCTAGGACCACAAACAGAAGCCTGAACTCTCTTGTTATTGAAATCATAATCTGCCCTTTTTGGGAAATTTTGATTTCAAAGATGAGGGGGACACATGTGACTTGAGTACGGATGTGATTCAAACGTCAATGTTCAGCTTAGATTTCTTTTCTTATTCCAGAATTCAGTTCCTGCTTTTACATAAAGCCTAGCAATCAGCACATCTCGCACATACAATAACAGAGGAGGCAATATGGCCAGTGGGTGGATGGAAGTACAAACCTGATACAGGGATGTAAATGAAACCTCCGATGAATGTGACGGTACAGACGGGAAATGAACGCAGCCCTACTGTAAACTTAAATCAGCGAATAGCGATGTTCACGGACTGACTCTTACGAGCAACTTGCAAAACACTAGTCCAGCGGGCATGGAATGACTGACAGCAGAGATAAACAAACAAACAAACAAACAAACACAAAAAATGGCCCTGCAGCAGAACCAATCAAGGACCTTGTGGGGGAAACCAGTTTTCGGCTTGAGGTGCCGCTTGGTCCTAGTGCCTGACGCGTATCAGTTTCTCAAGTCGGTTCTCAAGTCCAGTCCTCGAGGCCCACTGTCCTGCATGTTTTGGATGTTTCCCTGCTTCAACACACCTGATTCAAATTATTAGCTCGTTATCAAGCTCTGTAATGGCTTAATAACGAGCTGATCATTTGAATCAGGTGTGTTGGACCAGGACTTGCGAACCACTGGCATAAAGTAACATTGTTTTCAGATGGTTAAAACTGCGGGGGGACCAAAACGGGCTTTTGAAAAAAATGTGTGTGTGGGGGCATGTCCCTCGTGTCCCCCCCACAAATTACGTCCGTGCATTTGATTGTTAAAGGAAGCATGTCCCTGACAAGATCAGCAAAGACATGAGATTTTTCATGGTTCATAAGGGCGCAAGATTGACACAAACAGAAAGCTGCACTCAGGAGCTTAAAGAAATAAAAGAAAGGTTGGATAAAAATAAATAACAATGTTCTTCAAGAAAGTGTATGCATCTACTCATTACCCTAATTCATGTCCGAATGGGTTTTAGTCTTTGTGAGGTTTTGTAGAAACGTAAGACTCTGCAGTCTGTTCTATGAGGAACAGCTACAGCCTGTTCCTTACACACAGTACTGAAGTTGACTCAGCATGAGTCAACCAGTGTCCTGCATTTCAACCAGTGAAGTGATTGCATCTTTTGCCCTCAGCCCCTATTCCACCTCATGTTATTTCTACCCTTTTTTTTTCTGGCTTTTGGTTGTAATGTCTCTCTGCTGTCTTCGCTTTCCTCTGATTTATGTAAGCCCTCAACTTCAGCTGTTTATACACGTCTGTCTGGAAGTTATTTTTAAACTTGTTTGTGATTTCTCTCCTGAGCTCTTGTATTCCTGTAGTTCTGTCTTTCAGTACTTCTGTTTTGGCAGTTGTATTACTGTCTCAGCTTGGTAGCCAGCGCCTCCTCTTCGCCTGTATTGTTCTATTTTGTTGACTCATCTTCACTCTCCAGATCTTTTTGTATCTTAGAGCAGCTCCTAACCTTTCCACGCTTCATCCCTCTGCTTGTTTGGTTTCATTTATAACTTGTTGAATTTCAGGGCTCTGCTGACGTGTGAGGTTGTCTCTGTGCCACCATCATGATCATAACAGACAGTGAATATTAAGGGGGTCTATCTCTACATTTTAACAGATATACACAGCACATCCTTCATTACAGAGAGGCAAACAGCGTTTTCAGGATTTTCACAGGTTAATTTGAATCATAAAAAGCAGGATAATTGATTCCATTTGTCTTTTTTGTCAAAGAAATATAAAATTACTGGAGCCTGAAAAAAGAAACCAAATGTGTGACGGTCAGGAGAGGTGACTTTTTTGACACTTCCTTCACACTTGGACTTTTTTTTTTTTTTCATGCTTGCCAGAGGGCACCCAAAAATCTGAAGGCCAGAGCAGCACGGCCTGGCCACTCATAATGTGTAAAAGTGACACGTTAAGTTGGTCCGGCACTTTGGTTACATGTCTTGTTCTCTGTCAGCCAGAATTTTCTTTCTGTCCTTTCAGTTCGTATAAATGCAAAGTAAGAGAAAGAAAGATCACGTATCTTTTTTTATATATCTGAGACACAAGAAGGGGCGAACTGTTGTGAAAAATAAAAATACCCTGATATTTGTTCGAAATCTTCATCTACAACCAGAAAGATATCAATAGATGACTATCAACCATAAGGTATTGTCCATTTATGATCTACAAGCAGGGGTCTGTGATTGAGAACAGTATTCAAACTCGGGTCTGATCCCAGACTTGATTTACAGGAGACTCAGACTTGACTTGATCCCTCACATTAACTGCATTCAAACTTAGAAAACAGAAAGGATGATATTTACTTACTTACTTTACTGATTCAGACTGTTTTCATTGTTGCGATGGCTTTCAAAGATTTTACAGCAAAACCCCTTTTTTTTCTTTTTTTAAGACAACAATTTACTAATTCAAACAAACTAGATTCATAATTTCTGAACTTTTGTTAACATTTTGCAAAATAATGTTTACCATCTGGAATCGTTAAACTAGAAAAAAATGCAGGTTATACAAGGGGGTTAATAAAAAGTGTCATGCATAAGCCCATAATCCTATGCACATTAAAATCTAATATCCATGGTTATCCTAGACATTAACATGTTTTAGATGGATTTTTCATGAACCATGAAAAAGACAAATACATTGGGTTATACCACAGATTTCAAAAAATGACTGATATTCCTGCCAGAAGTAATAAACTGCATAACCTACACATTATATCAACATTCATAACAAACACTGGCCAGTGGCTGTGTTAGATTTGATGTGCTGTTATTGGGGATAGGGGGAAAAAGTGTTTTCATCAGGAAATGATGACGCTGATATCGGCCATGTGAAGGCAGATGCAAATAAATGATGCGGATTATTTCAAAATGCCATTAATCTGCCAACAAATTAATCAGTCTGCCTCTGTTTATCAGGGACTGCAGTGACCACATAACGGCAGGAGAATTTATTAGTGTTTCCCCTCCTATTAAAAAGAGGCACAGTGACATACAGAGCGGGAACGGCATTGATGACTTACATCTCTGGACACACCCACAGGTTTGGGTAAATCTAAAGCTGCTCATGACATGAGATCTCCTAATGTATCCAAGCGGTCCCACAGCAAATGGTCATTCTATGTTTGTATGGTAGATAGTTTGAAGTGAAACAGCAATCCTTCCTGTACATCCTCAGATTACTAAGGCAACTTGGGTTCTTCTTCATTAAAGACTTAGGACTCCACAGGTATTAGTCTACCAACTAAAATGAAAATCTGACCTTTGACCGTTCTCCTCTGAATCCATCAGAGTTTGATAGGTTTGAGTCCCAGGAAAAACTACACACTGTTCTGGCCTGTTTTTCTGACTTCCTTATTATCCCAATGCTGTAAACTTGAGAAAAAACTTTGCTGCAAACAAAGGTACTATTGGGGACATTTTTCAGGGTTTTGACCAACTGGATATTCAGCTGTATGTGAGCCTGAGTTACGGTTAAAGAAATGGGGGCTGACAGCAGCTGTTGTTGTTGTTGTGCAATGCTTGCTGGTATTTAGACACTGTCATCATTGCATCATGAGACGCAGAGCTCAGCTTTTCTGTCAGTACAGCAATGAAAACAAATGTCTTCTCAATTCACAACGTTTGCCATCAACAATTAAAATATGAAAGAAAGGCAAAAACTACCCTAAAGCTTCTATCAGTTGTTTTTTTAACCAATAAATTGAAATGCATACTAATGCTTTTTCATGACATCAAACAGAAAACAAGACCATTAGGGAAAACTGACACTTAAGATTTGAAAACTGTATAAGGGGGTTGGTATCAACCAAGAAGCTGATGAAATAGCCTTTACAATTTCATCATAAAATATAAAATCTAGAGATTTATTATTTGTCATCAATTAGACAATGGAATTAGACATTACACTTAAGCTTTGGCAGTGTTAACACAAGAGAAACTAAGGTGTATAAGACAAATAGAAACAGTAGGAAGGGGACACACGGACCGTAAGTAGAAGTCAGTGAAGAAAGACACATGAAATACATGAGTGAAGGGTGAGGAGTACTACAGATTAACTTGGGTGTTTTGCTGTGAAAGAAGCTATTCACATGGTAGTGCAATCATAACAGAAGTGTAAACTATTGTTGAATCATTGGTCCGTGCATGGAAACTGCATGTTGGATATCTGTGGACACAAACTTCAAGGTCCCAAAGCAGGATATCTTGAAAATGCCACCTCTCTCACAAAGTGTCAGCTGGGTGATGGGAAACAGTTAATTAACAGTAAAAGCATTGTTGTTTGTAAAGTCTGTACATGTTGGCCCAGTATGTGGAAGAATTCAGCACCATGGACAGTGAACAATTTTCATATCCAACTAAGTAATTGTAGAATGTTTCCTCTTGATATCTGAATTTTATGGGTTTAATTTTAAAAACACCGTCTATGTTCTAAGTTCGACAGTCTCACCAAGAGTTGACTGGCATTTACTAATTTATAACAGCTTAGGTCTGTTTTTTTATAACATAAAACATAAATGTAACATAAATGAAACACTATACAGAAAACAGTGACATGATATTACAGCTTCATTTTCTATTTTTGACTGGATTTTCATGCTTTTAGACAATGTTGTACACTTGTTTGCTTGTATTTTGCATAGCATTTTGAATTTAACAAACTTTATGTATTTTAACCTGCTTTGATTTTCTCCTGCTTGGAGTTCTTGGACTTTGGGTCCTTTCTTTGGTTCAGTTTGACAGTAGGCTGGTTACATCAGGATGACTATACGAAGGAAATCTGACAGAACCTGCAGCAGTGTAGCAAACAGATATTAAAAAAGTTGGTCACTGTACCATTTATCATCATAAACCCTCAATGTAGCGATTATTCTCTGCTTTTTGATGGGCATAACCTCAAACAGAGGAATCCACTTCAGGTTACCACAAAAAAAGTTTGTGGCTTTCTAATTGCATGTATTAAACAAAGATACATGAATAATAATAGGTTAAAAGTTTTTCAGATTGTTCAGCCTGAAATGGAAAAGAGGTAAGGCATAGCCCCAAGGCAGAGTTCTATAGTCTGAATGTTAAAAAGGATAGTAATTTAGGAACCTTTAGAGGAAATACTCTTAAGCTATACTTCTATCATATTGAACACTCAAGTAGCTATGGTTTGTTTTGAAGAGGTCAACAACATTTTACAGTCCTATGGAGAAAATACTCTCTCCAGCAGACAAACTGCATCTAAAATGGGGCATAATGGGGCTCATAGATGGAAATGTGTCTATTGATTTTTCTGTTAAAAAGACGGTCTTCCACTCCACCAGCTCACTAACCAATAATTGAAAAAAGTTTTATTAAAAAAAAGCATTATCTCTCTCTCTGTGATAGCATTTCCCTGCAGAATCTTTTAACCCATAGTGCCACCTCCCGAGCTCTGCTGTCCTTGTAACATGTGTCAGGCTTGATATCTTCAAAATATCCTTGACGTTCACATCCTCCTCATGTAATTCTTTATGCATGGGACTGGACAGGTAAGAAGATGAGGCCGCTTTCCCGAAGGCCACGCAGCTGCCAACCTCGCCCTCTTACTCCTCCAGCAGGCCCACTTGTGATAAATCTCCCCACTCCTCTTATTTCTTTCTCTGTTGCATTTGAATCCTGCTGGGGTATTTCTCCTTGTCCACCTGAGCCCTCATTCATCCACTGCTGCTGCATTCGCAGATCCATACCACCCAGACTTATATGGCCATGTGCATGTTTTATGCATGATTTATGTAGAGGCTGTGTTCTCTGAGTTCCATCACTTAGACTGGGGTCACCAGGGTCAAGATGCACCCTGAAACCAAAGCTCTCTTCCAGTGATCTCTCCATGTCTCATGGGAGTTGACTGTTTGATACATTATTTATATGTAGATCTGTAGATATTAATATTTCTGCCAGCTTGCTGCCAAAGTTTATCTTTGAGAGTATTTCAGATACCACTCTGGTGCTCGAGTGGCTCTATCCTGTTTAGCCATTTAACATTTGACCACACAGCCAGTAGAGCTTACCGGGATATTAGCACGGCCATGCATTATGTAACATTTCTACCACTACAATCCTTTAAACAATTCATCTATTCAAAAAAAAACGAAAAAAAAAACTGTCTTCAATCAGTTGTAAGGTGACCTTGCCCTCTACATCTGGGTGATGGATTTCCAAGAGAAGCCTTGAAAATTACTCATCCACTGTGTAGGGGTGTGTTGGGCTTTCATGGCTGGTGACATGCCGTCAATAGAGGAATGCCGGCCTTGAGCTGGAGGGGTCAAGATCTTTTGAATCTATAAGGAAACAATTAGTTCAACATAAAAGCGACATTATTTGTAAGGGGACCTCCATAATATACTGGTAGGTTGACCCTTTATTTAGAAAGATTCAGCATCATGGACAGCAAACATTTCTCATTTTCAACAAAATAAAGAACAACAAAATCATTCAACTCCATTAATAATTGTTTTTGCATTCAGTCTGAAAATATCTGAATTGAATTTGACAATTGGATTGAATTTGATTTACTGCTTTCAAACAGCAAAGGTTTACTGTATTTGGATCATAAACACTGTAGGTCAACCAGACACTGACTGCGAGTGCTGAAAAAGGAAGCCAATACATAAGAACCAAAAACCTGCGGTTGTGCCTACTTGAGGCTGGCTGCAAAAGCCAAGGAACCCCTATTTGGTACCACAGTAATAACCCCTACCATATCTTAGGGGCAGTAAGTTAAACAGTAAGTTTAACACGGTGCAGCAGTTGTGCACAAAAGCAGATTTTGATCATCTAGTTCTTGCTTGTCTTGTGTTGTGCCAGCTAAAAAAGTATGTTGTGTGGTCTGTTTTTGTCTTGTTTATCTTTCATTCATCAAGCATTCAGTTGAGTATGCATGAACCCCTTCCCGGAAGTCCTGCACAGAAGAAGCTGAGTACGTTTGAATACCTTTACCTTCACACTATTTCTGTATGTTTTTTATAAAGAATGCATTACGGTTATATCAAGTGTAGTACTTATACTTCAATTTGCATTGCTGGAGGCTGACTAGACTGAAAGGTGGGCTTTGTAGCTGTTTGCCAGGAGACCAAAAGTCCATGGGTCCGTTTCACGTAGGTGGTTCAACAAACTCTGAGTTAAATCCTTAACTCTGAGTTGATCTACTCTGAGTTAGGAAACTCTGAGTTTCCGGTTTCACAATACCTGATTTGAGACAGTTTTAACAACTCCGAGTAGTTTGACCTGGAGTTAAGCACGTGCACGCCAGACATGAACAGCCAGCATCTGTGGAGCGCAGATTCAATGATCAACCAATGGAAACAGGGAGAAGGAGGGGGCAGCAGCAAGCCAACAGCGAATTACAGCACGTTTTTAACAGAAAGTGCAGCAGCTGCAAAGGAGAGGGAGAGGGCTTGGGAGGAAATCGCTGCTCGCGTCAATGCGTAACTTTAAATCTAGTCTCGTGCAATCACAATGACAGACTGTTGAAGGGAAACTGCTTGAATCATTTTGATCATGTTTTACATTGTCAAGTAAGTATTAAGTGGCAGTTTGATCCCTTAGAAAATGCTCTTTTCACACTCAAAAATGAATTTTACTCTCTTATGATGTTCCGTTAAATGATTAGGAATATTAAACTAACTCTCAGTATGTATATGTACATATATTAAACTAACACACACTACACTCAATATTAGACTTTCACTCAGCAAACAGAAAGAGGGCAGATGCCAGAAAAACGGGTGGTGGTCCAGCAGCCCCACCTTTAACGGAGGCAGAGGAGCTGCCCCCCCCCAGTTCAGTTTTGAGTGTGAAAAGAGCATTTTTTAAGGGATCAAACTGCCACTTAATACTTACTTGACAATGTAAAACATTATCAAAATGAGAAAATGCCGATGTCTCACCTGAAACTCTGGGTTTACTGAGTTAAACCTGCTCCCGAGCAGGTTAGGTTCACGGAGTCTGTTACTGTGGTAACTGACCGCGAGGTTGAGTTACCTCTCTTTGTGAAACAGGGGCCTGTTCTACGAAGCAGGATTACTGCTTAGCGAGGTAACTTTGAGGATAAGTTCGGGGTTTCCTGTTCTACGACGCGGGTTCACCTCTTAGCGAGGCGAGTCTCCATAGCAACATACGCTGAACGGCTAAACTGCTCCGGGGCAGGTTAAGTTCCAGATTGAACTCACCGAGTATAAAAACCCCGCCCACTGACCAATGGGCTCTCTCGAAAAACGGCTTGTCCGTTCTTGGAGGATCCTGTAGACCTCGGTGCTCGCATTGTCCGAGGAGGAGCACTCCGGCTCGCGAGAGTTTTCAGGGAGAGTTTTCTCCGGATGACCACCTTTATGAAAGGCTTATATGGCCGACATATTACACAAAACATGTAAACACGATAGGAATGAACAAATGAATGATTCATCTTGGGAATGAATGGGCATGGGCTGCGCGATCACAGACAACATCTCGGTACTATTTAGTAGCAGCGCACGCCCCTTATAATAACCCCGTAAATACTGTTGTTCAGGACTGTTTACTTGTGCTTCCTACCCACTGTAACAACCGTTGTTCTTGCCCACATGCAACATTTTTGTTCTCATTCATGAAACGCTTAAATCATGGACATTTTCGGGGACAGCTTTAGCCGGGGACAGATCATCCAATTCGGGGACTGTCACCTTAGTTAAAAGCGCATGTTGAACAGTGCTATTTCAGGGTGATAATGACATCAAAGATTACTTTTCTGCCAGCATTCCCTCCGTGCTTTTGTAGCGGCGACGGTGTTGCTTTTGAGGTTTATGATAGCTTTCAATCCATGATCTCATGATCGTCTCCTGTTCCTCGTTTGTAAAGTCCGCGGTCCTTCACTCTCCAGCCTGCTCTGACGCTCCAGACTGATCCATGTTCGCGATTGGTCAGATGCGGCGGGCTCCGCCTTATATGCGTGCACGCGCTCATAGCAGAGCTGGATCCACTTATGAGGTTGATAACCAGCGTCGTAAAACCGTGTAGCGAGACCGCTGGCTACCGCGCTAAGTTGAGCGAGGTAGCTCCAAGCCTACCTCGCTGAGTTGAACCTGCTTCGTAGAACAGGCCCCAGGTTAGAGTTACCCCTCTCTCCCTGGTTTAACTAACCCTCCTTTGTGAAACGGAAAACTCAGAGTTTCCCTGATTTCAGGGTTAACAAACTCGGAGTTTCCACTAAACCTGCTACGTGAAACGGACCCCATCTCAGCTCCACCTCTTTGTCTATATGAAAGCCAGAAATGTCTATTCTTGCCATCACTGGGCTTCAAAATCTCCAGGAAAAAAAATGACATCATGGGCCACAAGCAAAAGAATTCAAGAGTGTCATTACACAATCACCAAGACACACAAAACAGCTACAAACACACACAAACCACTTTCAAACAAAAGGAGCCACAAAGACGAATGTAAAACCAAAACAAAGACAAGCGAATTACATGAAATAAACACGATATATCTACAATGACTAAAACAATGTCTAGACAATGTCTGACTACAAAGATAAGCAAAAACTTTTGACACGACTAAGAAATATAAAAGATCCACAAGCTGCACACAGTCACTCTGAACACACAAAATGACAAGAGAAAGAGGAGAAACAACTACAAAGAGCCAGAAGATGATGATAGAGATAAACAGAGACAAATGATCACCAAAACACAGATAGCGCTAACACAAAAGAGAGGCGATAAGTTAACTCAATAGTCCTGAAAGTGGACAGCCGGGGTTCAATTCCAGCCTGTGTCTTTTTGCTCCATATCATTGTCCTCGCTTTCTTTTCAGTGTTCTAACTATCCAATGTCCTTGTTTCTAGAAATAGAGGTATTAAAAGTCTGGAAATAACCTTAAAAGAGAGAGAGAGAGAGAGAGAGAAAGCGAGAGAGAGAGATGTAAAACATAGAGATAGAATAACACTGCAACAAAGACAGTCATTAAACCTGTGAAGACAAGTAATAATTAGAACAAAGAAACGCTAAATGACTTCAGAAACCAAACCTACACTTCTGAAATTTGTCATTAATTCTGCCTCTCTTATTATTTTCTGCCTTGTGTGTCTTTGATGGGAGGCTTTATGTGACAGAATCTGTCCATGGATGTGACTACATGGCATTAAAATCCTATTTTGTTGTCAAGATTTAATGAGAATTTAAAGTCGTGAATCTGACAATAATTTATTCAAGGTTTGTCAAGAATCAGGGTATTCATTTTGATGTGTATATCCCCTAAACACAGGCTTCCACACCTGCTCCATCTTTGGAGGCTTTATTATCTTAAAATCCAAAAAAAGTTTACAGTGCACACCACATGCAGCTTTTTTCCGGGTGTTGCGATATTGATTATCTTTAATGGAGCAAGTAGATGAAGCCGTCAGTCACACTTGCTGGATTTATTGACACTCTGGAGCCCCTAACTGGCAGACAGCGAGTGAAAAACCACTTCATTAAACTTTAAATACGTCCCAATCATTACACGTGGACTGCTTGGCTTATACCATTGACATTGGATGAGAAATATCAACTATAGGCTTGCAGGTAGGATATTCTCTGGGCAAACTCTCTTTTTATGGCTGCAGCATGACTTCAAGCATCAGGATACAGATTGTTAGATTCACATTGCAGTAGTAAAAACACCTTATATGTTTTAGTGCTTAAAGATTTTCCATCCTCATTAGGTATACACTTCCTAGAAGTCTCGGAAACCCTGTGATATCAAAGCAGCAGAAAGTCAGGCTTTTAGGAGCAGGCGAGCACCATCATTAGACAGCTGCTGAGCCAGAGGGGACGGTGGTGTCTGGGGTTAACTGTTGAAGGCGTCCCTCCTTTTCTTTCACACAGATGTCACAGGGAGCTGCACCGACTTGTTATTCCACCTGAGGTTTTATTTTTCTGGTGTCTTTAAATCAAATTGTTTTCATGTGGGAAGCTGTTTGAAAACCAGCACTATGCTGACTGGAATAACCCTCCATACACAGAGGAATAAAGCATCTCAAAACAGTCCTGCTTTGGTGGTGAATAAATCGAACCCTGCATGTTGCAATGGTGTGTCATTAGCTGAGTGTGTCGCTTTACAGCAAAGAAATAGTATCAGATGCATGTCATTCATTTGGGACTCTTTGGTCGTTAAAGAACATGCAGCTTTGCTTTACGAAAACATGATATTCTGCAAATGCTCCTAAGCGGTATGAGCAAATTCAGCCGTGCTAGTTCAGGTAGCAGCACACCAGGTATATAATTGGTTCACCTTGTTTTCTTCCCCTTCTACCTGCCTGTGACACCCTTTATCCCTCACTGCTCTCGGTAAATATTTTCCCCTTTTGATCTCTCGCTCATTCAACTGCTTTCTTTGTTGTTCTCTGCCTTTGTTTTACTCACATATATCCTCACACATACCCTGGAAAAGCATGGCACAGTGCAGAGAGAGACTCCAGGAATATACAGACTTGCAAGAGTCAAATAAAAGGACCCCTTCCCCTGAAAAAAAAATGTATTTTACCGATCAAAAGTAGCATTTTTATTTTGTATCAGCTGTCCTGTCAAATATAGCCTTCAGGTTTCGTCACCTGTCAGCCTGTCGCATCGTTGATGCTTATCAGTTTCATCCTCGATCGTATCATCTCCACAAATGTAAAATTCATTAAGTCAGTCCTTTAGTTTGTCAAACAGCCTTTCAATGAGTGAAGTGAACAAAGGGCTTTAGAAACATAAACTTTTCCCCTCAAGTGGAATCCCACCAATACATAATCAGCAGTCAAATGTTTTCTGGGTCCACAGGAGACTGTCCCACTTTAGAGTTCTCTCAACTTCGGTTTGTTTTTTTTTTGCTGGAAATATTTGCTTTACTAAAAGCCACTCAGTTACAAATGACCCAAGGCTTGTAGAAAATGTCACAGGGACTAACAAATAGTGTGAGAGATAGCAATTCCCTCCAGGTTGGAGATTTTATAACCGTGGACATGTCAGAGCAAATGTAATTCCAACTGATGCAATCGGATGTGAGGATTATGGTCTTCTCTGGGCTCTTCCTCCCTGGTGTTCATGTTGGTTTAGGATGAATTGAAAATGGCTGGACATGATCTTCAGCCCGGGACATGGTCTGACTATGTTTCTTTATGGCAGCTGTCTAACCTTAAACTATCATGACCTGGAATGACATGAGCTCTTTGGCTACCAAAACAAACCTGCTGACTTGCATGCATTCTGTGAGCTCCTGTAAAGCCAAACTACAATACGTGATTCCTTTTTTAACAAGATGAAAATTCAGAGGCACATTCAAGTCTTTATCAGGTATGAAACTAGAGCCAGACAGTCAGCATAATCAAGGTTTCAGACCCCAGACTGTATCAAACATGGACAAGGTCTTAAAGATGTCATCCATTGGTTTCAGTAGAGGCATTTAGAAGCCAAAGATGGTGTTCTCTAAATTGGAGATGCCAACTCCAACTGCCTTTGGAAACACGCCCATCTGTTAGTCAAATCAGCCACGCTACCAACAAAGCTAAATACTGTATTCACACATTTAAGCCCTGTCGTTTATTAGCTCTTTCTTCCAAAGGTACCAAGCCTTTGTATGGGGCAAGCCTGTACATCATATTCTCTCTGTCTGAGAATTTAGATTATTCATATTTTAGTGCAGTGTAAGGGCCAGACTAACATGAGGATTTTGTAGTTTTCGTGTCCACTAAACCTGCACAAACTAGCCAAAAAGACATTTTCTGATTCACAAAGCATGCATAAAAAATTATGTGCTCCACAAAACTGACCTGCCAAGCAAATCTTTGCTCTGTGCACCAGTATTGTTTGCATACATTCAAATAAGCCATTATGGATTCATTTGGAGCAAACCCACACGAGCTGCACAGCACTTCACTAACAACAGCACTAAACATTATGGAGATAAAGTGACATCAACACCAACAGTGATTGAGTAGTTATCAGTGTCCGCAAACTCGTCCATCAAGATAAAATATTTGTCCATAAAGAATAAATCTATATAACTTTGACATAACTATTTCTATGATAATAAGAAGTTGAACCACTCTGAGGCTGTCTGGGAATCAATGCAAACTGAAGCAAACTGCATGGAGATGGTCCGTGGTGTAGTTCAGTCCAAATCTGACATTTTTATTACAATTGTGCAGACACGTGTGTGGCTGGTGGGGATCATTATAAACTCAACAGTAAGCGGTTATTCACGGTAGAAATATATAAGTGCCCCCCGCCAATGATTGAGAGCCTTTAAACACTCATAAAGACCCCGATCGCCATTATAATAACGGCCTAATAGCTCTACACTCTGAGTGTCTGAATTACAGTGGATTATCAATATATTTTTAACACTGATCTTTTAATCAACTGTATAAAAAGAAACCTCTCTACTAATGAGCCCCCTGAGATTTATGACCTTAGCTGCAGCTCTCCTCAGCTTTATTTTGAGTTTCAGTACAACGAGAAGCTGCAATTACACCTACTCTCATTGCTCCCACTTTATCATTTACAACTGTAGACTTTGAACACCATACAAAATCAGAGCGACAGTGGGATATAGTTCTCGATTTGATTTTGTTTCAGTCATAGTTGTACAGAATGAACTGTATCATATTTCCTCTAGGGGATAAATAAAGTTCTTTTCTCATCTTATCGTCTGTAAAGTGTGATGATGTGTTTGTGTTATGTTTCCTCAAACCAGCAAAAAAACTCTGTTAGTCTTGGTTTAAAGCTCTTGTGAGGAACTTTTGATTTATGGTACTTACGTGGACGAAGCAGTTTTTGCTTATCTTGTCTTCTACATGCTGAAGTCTTGTCCTGATTTTTGAATGGGCAAATTTATCATTTACTGTGCACATCATTTATTCTGTCTGTAAATTGTAAGACGGGGACCTTGTCTCTTAACAGCTCAGCTGACACCTCCTTGCACCAGTTTCAGTTGTCAAAAATAACAAATCATATGATCAGTCTTAGTCCTAATGATGCTGTATGCTTCTGAATGTCATGAAAAAACATCAATGTGAATTTTTAGTCTATTATAGATGTTAAAAAAACTCCCAGTAGGAGCTTAAATTGACAGACACGAGAAGCTGGGTATCATTTTCTTTACCTAACCCTCAGATAGAAAGTAAACTTTTCCAGAGTAACTCCTTAAGCATGTTTAGTGTGCCCATGCACTGTGATATTGAGTGCATCTGAAATCCATGCTGTGCAGTTATTGGATTTGCACTGAATACTTCGATGTTTGCATCAGCCAGATGGATAGAAGGATGGTGAGACGCCTGAAGAGATCATCTTTGAGCATCCAGGGTTGCATGCTGTCAAGGATTTCTTAAGAAATATACCCACCAGCTTGTTTTAAAAAAGTGTGAAAACAGTCTATGGACCTAATTATAAGGGTGTATATTTAACAAGTCCCGTATAAGATACATTTCAGCCCCTAGCGAAATATTGTGGCTTGTGCCAAAGATTCTTGATGTGATTATTTCTAGGAAATACAACATGCCCTTAACAACATCCTGAGCCTTCATATCCCGGTCAGAGACAAATCCAACACCTTAGCATTTTAGCCAGTCAACTCCCACAGGGCTTGTTTTGTTAAAAATTTATCACTAATATACTGAAGCAAATGTTCACTGTACTGACGTAGAGATGTTTTTGTTTCTATGGTAACATCCGCAATGTGCCGCATGTACACGTCTGCTGAGCTATTGATCATTGCATATTGAAAAGGCCCTCATACAATTTTATTGAAATGCCACGTAGCATGTGATGACATGCGCCACATGATTAGCAGAAGAAATGCTGCTGCAGGGCGAGTCAGCAGTACATTCATTTGGCTGTATTTGGACTTTTGTTTGGGCTGCCTTTGCATTTTGAGCGAATCCTGGCACCTCAGTAACATTTGTGAAGCAGAGTGGAAATGTTGGCTCCTCTTTGAGTGTATATTTACTTACCCTCCATCTGTCTCTTTTCTTCAACTTTCTTTCGCCTTCTCACACACACTGAATGCTTTCCTGTTGGCCAGAAACAAAAGTTTAGAAAATACAAGATGTTCTCACTCACTGTTTGTACCTAAGCTTACCTTAATTTCAAACAGGTTCAATTACACTGTTACAATTTTATCTGAGGCAAAGAGAGAGGTAATGTGGTCAGAAATCACAATCAAGTCTGTTTAAATTTGCAGCCAGGGTGACAGATGGGTGGGGATTTCCATGCGGAAAACAGAATTTGAGTGTTTTGTGGAACAAAAAGCAAATCTTGAGTTATTATTATAATAGGTAACAGTGCTTAGACTTTTTAGAGGGCATTTTTTCTGGCTTAGCCTCACCAAAAAGATGTTTTTTCACTTAGAGTCAATAAGAAAGATAACTGTTCTTTAAGAGTTTCTTGTAAGAGATGCTTCAGGATTTCAAAATCCTATGAGAGATGCTTAAATTTATCATAATGAAGTTGCAAATTTGTCAAAAATGGTGCTTAGAGCACTTTTAAACTCATGAAAAAAACAATTTTCTAAAAACAGCACAAACAGATGCTGGAGATGACCCATAAACATACTCTCTTTCTAACATCCCTGGAATCTGGCTGGTAGTTGCATAAGGCCTGAGCCCTCTGCTGTGCCCTCTGGAGGTATGCTCCAGTGGATATCTTAGTGTTAAGTCAAGTAAATTTACAGTCACCAGTATGCTCATGGCACAGGCGGATACATACCCAAACAGACGACTACACAGCAGGAATATCTAAAGTCTAACAATTATGCAAAACAAACGCCAGACCAGACATTAAAAAAAATCCCTCAGAACAGAGTCAAAATAACATCTTTAAATAGATAGTACAGGACTCTTTTTTTACACAGATACCGAGAAACTGGGAAACTGACTTTGAAGTTAGTGCCAAAGGGTGCTTTGAAACAGACGATCAGATACTAAGGATCATCTAGAAATGGATGTGATTGATGAAACCATTGCACAAGAGATTACCTTAAAGTGTTTTTTAAAACAACTAAAAAACTGCCCAAAAGTGGGCAATGAAAAAGCATGCTAAGGATAGTCTTTAACCTGACACTTAAAAAAAACAACAACACAGGGTACAATCTAAAGGACACATTAAAAAGACAGTCTTTAAACATACAGAGACGGTCGCCTCAAAGCTGAATTCAAAAGGATGCTAATAACCTCTATGGAACAGGCCTCAAGTTTCCAGTTAACCAAAGACTTAGGAAGGTGGCTTCGTGTGGAGACAGATTTAGAGAGAAAGAGTTCCTTGAAAAAGACATTTAGTAAAATGTCAAAGGGTGTCTTATTACAGATATTGGAAAGTAGGTGCAGACCAATTATCTAAACCAGTTTTTCTTTTTTTTTTTTTCATGGATATCTGTTCCAAATATCGGAAATTAGTCTCATGAACTATTAATAATTGGTCTTGGTATCAGTCCTGAAATATCAATATCTGTCGACCCATGACTTAATCGAGCCGCAGTATTGAATGACTTGAGTAGATAAACCAATGATCATGCCCCAAAGGACTCTGCAAACATTAGCGAAAGGTCTCAAATCATTTACATACTTTGGCTTGGAAAGGATACCATGGGATGAGTACATTCAGCACAGTGAACCAAAGTGAGAACTCAACATTTTGAGTTACCTCCTACTGTCAATGTGGAGAAAATACAAACTTTAAAACATCAGGAAATAAAAATGTAAGCCCACAGAACAAAGAGGCCCAGCCTCATCTGGCTTGGGTGTAAATAACTCTATTCTTAGGACTGAAAAGTACCAGCTGAATTTAATTCACGGGTTTGGAGAGCTTCAATAAGTTTTGCATTTCTATTGTTAGTGCAGAAAAGTTTGGTGCATTAATGATCTCCTGGGAAAACCTGAACTTTCTGACTGGCACGTTGTATCTGTTTCTTCAGTATTTGTAAAAATATGGCTGCTGCAATAAACAGTAAGAGGCTACTAGGAGGAATGTTTTAGTAGTAAGCAGCTACAGGGTCAGACACATACACTGGTATCATTTTTTACACTGGCTAGGCATTTCTCCAGTGTTTTAGAAAGCAACGGGAAAAGGTCTCTTCGGTCAGATAAACAAAAAGCTGCTGCATCATCTGCTTGGGTAGAGAGGATCATTGCATGTAATGCAATAACACAACAATACAGACACAAAATCCCACTCATTTGTCTTTGAAATAACAAGAACTGAGGTGAGACTAACCTTATCAAAAGACACACAAAGTACCATAGCCTTCACCAATAAGTGCAGCCCTATTCTTTGGTTTGCATGATATTACAATATTACATGACAACAGCTGA
Source organism: Xyrichtys novacula (assembly GCA_962446985.1). Classification (NCBI taxonomy): domain Eukaryota; kingdom Metazoa; phylum Chordata; class Actinopteri; order Labriformes; family Labridae; genus Xyrichtys; species Xyrichtys novacula. Next base: position 13,624,727 of record OY660874.1, on the reverse strand, counting down.
ATGTATTATTTATCCCAAGGCCATCTTAAGTTCAGCCAGCAGGATTCAAACCTGTGCAGAGTTCTTGAGCTGTTCCACTTTTTTTCTGTGCTAACATTGGGAGAAGACTTTAGATTTGCATTATGCATTTAAAACGGGCAAGCACTTGCAGCTCCTGGTTGCAAACTCCTGTGCCTTATCTTATTAAATATAAGACAGAATCAGAAGAAAAATAGCATCCTTTTGTCACAAAAAGACTAAGTTATTGTTGATGAAATTGTGAGTGAGACAATCAGTATTCATCCTGCCATCAAAATGTCTCGGGTTTGCTGTCAGTTAGAGGGATTATTGTCAGTTTTTGACCATCTCTTTCACTTTCTAAACAATACATGTTGTAAAAAGAGGCTCCAGCTTTTGGAAATCATCCCCATGTTACCCAAGGGGATCCACCTAAATGGATGTTTTTCCTGTATCAGCATAGTTACTGAGTATGGTTTGAGGTAAACAAAAGACTATTTCAGCTGGATTTTACAAACATTAAAGTGCCATTCAAAGGAGTGCAAAAAGAAAATAAAGGATATGTTCTCCCTTTTCATACTTGGAAATGGGGATTTACAGCAATTTTAACTGAGCTGTAGGAGTGCAACTGGTCATGGACAAGGCTGCAATTTTCCTACATTCCTGGAGGATGATACAAAAGTGAAAGATCCAATAATTAATGTGATTTCAGATTTTAACCTCCATTACCTTTTATATTCCATATCAGCGATGTGACATGTCACAAAGAAAGGATTATGGATTTTCCACCTGAGGCAGCAAGATACGAGGGAAATAATGTTTACATTCAACCAAACTAAGATGAGGTTTATTCCTGTTATGCTTCAGAAATCGTCTTTAAACATCAATAAATACCAACATCTCTTCACGCAACCCTGCAAGATTATGCCAGATATTGTCTCTGTGTCAGAAACAAAAACACAGAGGAGAGAAAAAACAGAGGGGAGACACAGAGATAGCTTTACAAACTACAAACTGTACAAGTCGGACTTTCTGTCACCACCTGCAAGCTGTTGGCTCTGTAAAGCTGCTGAAAGGTTGACACCAAGGACCATTAAGAGGAAAATAAGCCAATACTGAATGGGGAAACCGAAAGTAGTTATGAGTGAGATAATTTAGTTTTAATCTAAAAAATTAAATCCAACATATGTTTTTTGTTACTCACTGATGTAATTTAACTTCTTTTGTCTGAGAATGATCTTACCATAGACTGTATTTACTATAGACAACTTGGTTTCGCCTTCCGCCAGTATACGGATTTGAAGCCGAAAAGCTCTCAGTAATTCCGAGTTTTCTCTCAATTTCCTGAAACCAACATTGCGCGGTAGCATTGAGTGCATTCAGCAGGAGAGTCGCCCAGAGTCGCTGTGATGACGCTTGGCTGAAACAGCTAACCCCCCGGTGAGCAACAGTCTTAGTACGTCCATAGGCTGTATCAAGTGTCAATCATAGAAAACATGAACCCCAAATAACTTTTAAAAATGGAGCTGTACAGAATAAAGATGACTTGAGTACAAGCCAGTCTTTCAATAACTACATGTCAACATCGCAAGCAGGGGGGGAAAAGATTTATCTTCGGTGTGGGAGGCGGAATTTATGACCTATACTGCGGCATGTCAACAGAGTTTGCTGTTCTCGGAGTGGCGTCACCCAGCGAGGAGGCAGACGGCGTCCTTTCTATATACAGTCTATGGATCTTACTTTCACGGTTAAAAGCCGAATGTTGTCAGTGTCACTTTAAAGTGATAATACACTCGAGAAAAACATTATTTGACTGTTTTATTACATATTTTAAAATATAACCTCCTAATTTTAAATAAAAGTTCTACAAAAGGGATTTTTAAGAAATTTCCAAACAATGAAATGAAGGAAGCAAAAAATGAAAGAAAATTAGAGATGGTAAACAAAAGACGGATTAAAGGATGTGGTTGTGATGGAAGAGCAGTTTAGCATTGACTGACATATGATGGATGATGATGATGGATGACGGTTGCAGCCACACTTCATTTACTCACGTCTTTCCACACTTGGCATCTCCTGCATCAGCCTCCCTGCTCCACTTTTTATGAGCAGTAATTAGGACAAGGCTTTGCATAAAGTGACACCATGAGGGAGAATCCATCATACAGTCTCTGTCAGGATGCTGTCAACACAATCCCATCATGAGATGGTCGTAAATAAATAAGCACATGCACACAAATTTAGGTATACAATACAGTAGACCAGCAGGTCTTTAATAGCGAGCCACGTATGCATCTCGACATTTTGTATGCACATCCAAATGTATATTATTTTACTCAGTACAGGAGACCTATTCAGTTCATTTTCACTTTTCATTATGTCATTCTGGGACACATATGGAGCAGCTTTGCATGAGCTCAGTTTTTCTTATACCAGCATCTGTGCAACTCTGCATATGATCTATATTCAGCCTCTGCCTAACACACTTCATTTTCAGCTTCTTTACCACTGATGTAAACGTAGACACATCTTGTGTGTGTTACTTCTACACAGTTCAGTCACCTGAAAGTTACCACTTCACAGAAAACACCACAGGATACTATTTAGCACCCCATTGGCTTGAATTAGCCACATTAGCAAACATTTTCTGCTGTTATAATGTTACATAAAGTTTGTTGTTCAGCACCTACATTCAAGCCAGTTCCCACTCCTATATTTCAGAAAAGCCAAGACATAAATTCAACCATTGTTGGTTCTTTTGTAAAAGGTACAGTGAAATGGCAAGCACGAAGAGCTATGGTGATGTGGCTGTCCAAAAATAAATACATAAACTTCCCACTAATTTCTGGTGGCTTTATCTTTGGCAAGAGAAAAAAAGCTGTGATTTTCCTCACAGGCAAAAATAAAACTCTTAAGAGGCACTGAATCAATGAAGTGCATTATGGAGGAAAAACATTTTTTTGGTTCTGGGTGAGCATGTCTTTGACAGAGCTGTTGGGTGGGGAGCATTGTTCTACCAGTACAGCAAAACCTGATGTCTGAATAAGGCCACATTTTAAAACCAGCTGTTAGGAGAGGTCTGACAACACATTCAAGAATTGCACCTCCACCCATGTATCTCATGCTATGAAACTTTGCCAAGGTTTATATGGACATCAAACTTTGTAACACTGTATGTGTGTTCGTAAAAGATGTGATTCTGATAAGACAAAACCCCATTAAAATGGAGACTCGACAACAAAAGTTAACAGGCACAGATGTGGGATCAGCCTAAGTACCTACTAGACCCAAACCACCTCTGATAAAGGGGAAAGAGAAACGAGATCCTGTCCTGCAGATAAGGCAAGAATATCTCAAAGTTGTGGACAATGTGAATCAGAACAAAGCTTTTAGATTGATGTCTTAAACTGACTGTGATGTGAAGGGTTAATTTTCAAACTCTCAACAATGCAGATGATAATAATCAGTTGTTGCTGAAGCATGAAACTGGACACAATGTTTTTTTAGTTGTATAAATAAGTGATTTGCCAACTATCTTCCCAGTTAGCTACCAGCTGATAAGTGTGAAAATGTAGTAAATGACTGGTTACATGAATTAGAATATTACCTTATCGTTTTATTCTCCCTCTCACTATTCATAATCTCTTCTACGTTAACTTATTTGTGTCTTTTTTGATAGCCAAGTAGTAAGATGGACTTTCCTTTAACCGCACATTAAACCTTACATGCGTGAATAATTGCTGGAAAATTACATCCATGTGTCTTAATGAGCTGAGCTCTGACTGACTAACAAACGGGTACATCGTGTCCCTCAGCATGAAGTACTTCTCCAGAGTGCATCAGGAGAGTGCTCTGAATACATCTGAAGTTGCTTCACAAAGTGTCTAAAAATGTTCAAAGTTACTTAAAATAATTTGTGAACAGATATAAATATTCCCAAAGATTGAACACCACATTGTAAAGCCTCTTAGTTTAGATAAGGCTGCGTGGTGTGTGTGTGTTTGTGTGTGTGTGTGTGTGTGTGTGTGTGTGTGTGTGTGTGTATAAGGGCAGGGTGTGTTTCCAGAAAAGCAACTGTCTACATGTCTGTAAGCATGATTAATAACACACACGTTTATTGAATAAAGGGGCTCTGTTGAGGTTATCTTTGTGGCCATGAAAGTAATTACAGAAGATGTACAACGAACATCAATACACTCCACAGCAGCTCTTCACGCTGTGAAAGGATTATTTTATCAGTAAATGAGAGTCGCATACTACACCAGCAAACAAATATAAAGAAATAACACTGATTAATGACCATGGAAATTAGAAGACCATGGCTACTTGCAAGGTGAAAATGGTTTTGTATGAGGAGACTACAGCTGTATACATGTTGTGCTGAATAATGCATGATGACCTTCTCACGTACACTTGGACGAGAACTACTACATCAAAAGTTTACTGAATCAGTTTTATCACATAAAGTACACAATAACTCTCATCCCCACTTTTCCAAACACTTTTAACGTGACAGCTCCAATTTAAAAGACGATTAGTTTTACTCAGTTTTAATTAAGTTAAAGTGAAGAATGATGACATTTTAACAAGGCCGAATGAAAGTCTCAAGTGTTGTGATTTACCAAAAAAAGCATAGGGAGAATACGAAGGCGAAGCATTGAGAAAACTTTTTCACAGCTATTAAGAAATTCATGAGATTTCAATTTTGTATAATTGAAACATCACACTCTTAGATCCCCCTCAGGGTGGAGGAGGAGACAACACAAAATGAATTTTTAACTTTATGAGCCAAACTCGATTCTTCTATTCTAAATGCACTAAATGGGCCAGACGTTGTTGTTGTAGCACAGTTTTGCTGTGATACTCTTGAGGGGGGATCAAGACTGTGATACTGATTAAATGACTCTTCAACTCCAAAGAACTGTGTGTTAACTCTGCTTCTTGACAGCTGCTCATCCCTCATCCCAGTTTATTTGTGGAGTAATTCTTGTCAGGATGCTGTCAAAATGAAGGCGTGAACCCATCGGCTGAAGGCCAATAACAATAAAGCCTCTAGGACAGACAACCATTTTTTTTCTGCATCTGGTAGAGCCAGCAGTTATTTGGATAAGCATCAAAAGAGCTATATCTTACACCTGGTGCCACCATGCACCCAGCACAGGATACAGGCAAGATATAGCCGTGTGACTCAGCGGTGAAAATAAGGAAATGAAATGTGGCAAGCTGGTGGGTGGAATAATGCTCAGAGTCAGAGATCTTCATTTAGTGGGCAGCCTCTCTGCCATACACAACTCAGTCAGAGGTTTCTATCTACCACAGCTTCAGTTTCACACTTGTCAACCAACTTTATGGCCTTCAACATAGTAAAATCTTCATGAAACAAGCTGAGCTGTAAACTTGTAAGGGGATTACCAACCAAAACACTGTGCTATGATTACAATGCTGAAAACACACTTTTGAAAATCATTTTGATCAGACCCATGAGTCTTTCCCTTTCAACAAGTGTCAGCCAAATGAAGCACAGTGATACTAGCCAATCACAGCATGGTACGGATACAACTGACAACAATAAGAACAGTTAACTACTCATCAATAATCTAAATGGTTATTCAACTAATCAGATTTTGTGCTGAGTAATACCTTAATGGCTCATATTTCACAATCAGCTTTAAACATTTACTCCTCTAAATACATTAGGGCTGCAGCTAACGCTTATTCTTGTTGTGGACTAATTTATTGACTTTTTTTTTTTCAATTAATCGTGATTATCTTCATTAGCACCAGTTTTGGACTTCTGTTTCATATAAAGTTGGTTAAATCTTCACACCATTATAAACGCTAGTATCGAGAGGTGCTGAAATTAAGTATCTAAAAGTAGCTGCACTTGTAATTCACTGATTACTGCCGTGAAGTACACATTAATGCAAGTGAACTAGTGTTTGCTAAGCAGGCTTCTTCCATGATTTTCTAACTGATGGACGCACGACACAAACATATTATATGCTTGCAGCATAGGCTGATGGTTAATTAACAAATGAGTATGTGATTTAAAAATATCTACCAGGTATTAACATTATTTATGCACTCGTTCTCTGTGGTATGTGATGATACAGCATTTGAGATGTTTGTGCATTGCAGTAGAACTACCAACGAATGAGGGTTGAGCTACACAGAGATAAAAGTTTGTGTGTTTCGCTGGTTTATTTTTTGTGAAATGTTATCAAACTTTGGAAACTTAAGTCAAAGTTTTTCAGCCTCTTCATCTGTTTGTTCTGCCATAATTCTTGTGTTCTCCTTTTCTGTCATGGGTCATGTGCAACACTTACAGCTAAAATGGTATGGATACAAGAAGTCTAACTCCTCATCTTTTATAACTCCTGTTAATGATTTTATGTCCTTGCACAGTACTTTATGAGAATATGTGCTTTGACGTCAACAATGACTGAACTTTTGAATTCATCTGCAACTAATTTTGAAATTGATTCTTGTTGAGCTCAAAAGATTCAACAAAAGACAAACTTGTCATTTTATATTTCATGGCATTATTTTAAATACGATTTTCTTTCGCTCTTCCTCCTAAGCACTGGCCTACTTCAAGTGTTATATCTTGATTGCTTGGGTAAAAGAACGGTCAGAATACTTGAAGATGTGGTCCAAATTCTGCAGCAGTGCATTAAGTATTTAATGTCTGATACAGCATTTTCAAATATGCATTATGGCTTGTGTCAAAGGTAAGGGCCTTGTGTGTTTTAAGCATTCAAAAAGCATTGCTTCAGTGCTCCAGAGACAGCTTTAATGATCCACAGAGCATGCAATGGGCAAAGAGATGTGTAAGCACAAGGGGGCTCTGAGGGAGGGCGAAGTCATACACAGCCTTTTTCTGACCTAACTTATGGACTTCAAACACATTTGAATAACAGCCACCGCTCCACACATAACATCTTTATCTGTGAAACGAGCAACTATAGGCAAAGTAGGTTACCGAACAGCTTACTGTAGCAGTACAGCCTCAGTGTAACAAGTGCACAAGAGGAGAGTCTCAAGCATAAAAAAATACCTTGATCAAGGGCTGACGTGATTATTTTCAATGAGAGGTCACTCTGATGATAATTTTCCCTGACAACCACTGTGTTACTTCACTTTTTGCATCCTTTCAAATCAGTTTTTCTGGGGGGTGCTGCACTGTGGCATCGCCATGACTCTGACTAGTCTTGACTGTGGCTGTGATGATAGGCCACTGATGTCACTAAAATGTGGATACAGTGATTTGAACAAAGACTGTGGCTTATCAAGGCTAAGATCTAGATATTACTCTTGAGGGATACTTGTATTTTTGTCATTTGGTATCCCCCGCTATACTATAAATTTAGAATATAAACATTGCTGACCTATGTTAGAAAACTCTTCTGGTGTATAATTATAAGGGGCACAAAATTTTCTGAATAACAGGAAACATTTAAACTGTGACTGGTTATTAGCTACGCACCTAGAAACAACACACGCACACGTCTTTGATACATACATAAATGAATGCGTGGGCTGACGGTTGGCAGAGGCAGCCCATGATAGAGAGGGTCCTAAACCTGCTTGAACTGCCGTCAGAGATTGTAAATCTTAAAAGTCCAACCCATTGTACTGGGTGTGATCCAAGAAGGTAAATATTCATCCTCTCTGTACATCAGGGCTCATTCTTTCCGAGACTATGTAGCCTGAAAACCACTTTAAAAGGGATACATATGTATGTCTGAAGTAAGGTTGTACGAGTTACTGGGAGTTGTGTAAGTCACAATGAATAGGAGAACCAGCACACTAGTTAGGCCTGCACTTTTCTGCAGACAGGGTCAACACTGCCAAGTGATTTTTTTTTTCTACTTTTGAATGACCTTGACCAAAGCTTTCACCTCGGTTTGGGCGTACACTATAAAACATCTATTGTGGTTAATCATCTAGGAAAGTATCTCATGAAACCTTACTTTAAAAACTCTGAAATATCCCTTTAAACTGCCCAGTATTTATTGTACTAAATACAATATTGTATTATCCTCAGTATTTATTATTGTGAAAGACTGAAAATATGACTTTCTCCATTTCCCGTCTTATTGTCTGAGATGAAATGAGGAGTTTCACGGTAACTACTTCATTACTTTCACATTATACTAGTGTAGTACCAGGCTATTTAATTGGCAGGGCAACCTTACAGTAGTCCCAAGCCAACCAGCATTCATAATACATAAAAAAAACAAAAAAAAACAAATGGACACTGTGCATGACAGTAGCTGACAAGTTAGCCCTGGTGATTACTGTAAGAAGGGGCATTCATGTGGTCTCGTCTTGTAAACACCATAAACACAACCTCATTTAAAGGCACCATTATCACTAAAGAAATACAGAGTTTGTGAGCAGCACAGGATTAGGAAACAGGGCCATGATGAAATAAGGCAATGCAATGAAAGCACTGATTACTGGTTCAATAATGCGAACATCCTCAATGTGCTTCTGACCAATGTGACAAAAAGTGTTTTTTTTTTTTTCTTCGCAAACATGAAACTATCTTTAAGATTTCCTTTAGCAAACATAGAAAATAAAGATTTGAATGCTGCTGAAAATTGTCCAGCCTTGCTTATTGTCCTGCTCTTCAAATCTGGTCCTATTGCTATTGTAATGAAGTAGCCCTAGCGTAGCATTTTCCATTACAACTCGTACAACATGGTGTTTTTCCTGAGAGTGAAAACAGCAGAGTTTCAGTGTTTCCAAGCAACAAGTAAATGAATAAGAATTCTTTATAGCCTACAGCGCTGCACTCATCTGAGAATATCTTAATCCATCACCTTCTCAATTTTAGCAGCTAAAAATAGAAACTTCCCCCACACTGTATTAAGTCTATCATATCACATTAAAGTTATGGAGGTTTGTAACTAGAATGAAACATATGGCTTTTCACTACAGAGCAATAGGCGAGTTTAAAACAACAACCAGTGTAAAATTTATTGCCTTGCATTTCTCATCTATCTTGCATGCACCATCTGTCTGGGGATTCATTCCTTTTCTGTCTCTCTCCTCGTATATATTGTCTTACCCTTTTACCGTCTGTCTCTCCTAACATTCGGGTGCAGTTGTTTTAATATCAGCATCCTTCAAGTGATCAGGTGACAGGGGTGTACACCATGTCAGATTAGCAAGTCAGTCATATTATCCAAAAATGTGTGGGAGACTACAAAACCGCGTCAAGTGCCAGAGTGGCTCACTGTATAATCTCTCAGTACAAACTCTGCCGCAGGACATGGCAGCTGTTTTTTCTTCTTATTTTTCTGCAATGCCAGAAATAAGGGAGAAGGACTATTCTTTACTCCAGCCAAACATTGTTTTCCTGCTGTAGTGTTAACACAACAAAAGGACAATAAATATTTGCTTACACAACCAGGATGATTACAGAGGATTAGTCATGAGAAGGAGGAGAGAATATCAGGAGGAGACGACAAATGTCTCTCATCCTCAGCTAGTTGGTGCAGCTGTTATTAGACAAATCCTTCCTGGGGGAGGGGAGGACAGATCTGGTTTAGACTCCCGCAGCATTGCATCATTTTCTTCCAGGCAGAGATGATGGCAAATTGTTGACGCTAATGGGCTTCCCCACGCTGACAACAGAAAGACATTTCCTCACAGCAACATTTTTTTCAGGTAACATTTATCGAGGAGTCCATCCCGAAGAGGTTTCTCTATTTGACGTTTGTTCAACACCAGCGAAGAGATGTGCTTCTCGAACAAAATCTAATCAAAGGCATGGAGAGAGCTGGGCAAACATCTAGAAAGTTCAGGATGAAGAGATGCTGAAAACCACCATAAACTGACTCTTCAAAGAGCGATGTGTGACCTACTTCTATGCAGCCAATTATACTACGTCTCCCTCCTTCTTGCATCGTTTTTTTTTTTTTTTGTTAAAGTAGGTCAAGAAATACGATAAAATCTGAAACAAAGTTTGTGCATCTATACAGAGAAGGTATAGACAGGTTCCTTTCTCACTCATGATTAATGAAGGTAATAAGTTAGCCAGATAGGAGAGAGTGGGGCAAGATGAGCTGTTTTTTTTTAATATTTCGGATCACTACATCAAGGCAATCATAGTTTTGTCTCTAACTAGTGTATCTGCATATATTTCAAGATGTTGTGCATCCCTGCAAACCAACAGAATGAGTGTAAACAGAACTGTCTTGATAATATAGCATACAAAAAAAGTGGTCTCCTATGGTCAACAGGGTAAGTTGACCAGAGGAGCGGGGTAAGTTAAGCCATATCGCTACTACCCCACCACTCTCCACCCCAGCCCTCCCTCACCTTCTCTCTCCCTAAATAACAGTCACTTCTTCACATTCATGTGTATTTTTATCTATTATACACTATTCAACTGGTACAATAATTCTTTTTATCATTATTGCATATAACTGCTAAAAAGCTGTTTTGTTAAGTCATTTTAACACGAGAATGTCTTTAAGTGATTCCGAACATTCACAGCTGTATTTTTGAAAAGAAAAAGTAACAGATTTCAACAATCTGAACTGAAACTCTGATTCTCTTATCAGACTCCTTTACTTTCTCAGTTGAACCACTGGCTCAGCTTACCCCAGAACTACTATTATGACTTTATTAGTCCTCTAAGCTAAAATGGTGGACTTTTTTGACCTCATGTTGTAGCTCATAGATACCACAATTGATGTATAAAACAAATTTAAAATGATCTTTTTTGGTCTGAACACAATTCTAATAAAACTTATGACAGACCCAATTCACTTTCAAGAGTGAAATTTTTTTTTTTTTTAAATAAATGTCTAACCCCTTCACTGATGTGCTTCTAACCTTCACAGACTCCATGAATTGATGCCCATCTCCTAAATATTTGGTCACATGATCAATTTCTTTTACCATTTCCAAGCAACAGGGGGTGGCTCAGCTTACCCTTGGCTAAACCTACCCCACCCTCCTTTACACTACATATGAATTAAAAAGTAGACATCATGAAAAGGTGTGACATTATTTGCTTTGTGTTCCCTTGATAAAACTAAAAGTTTAATTTCTGAGGTAGGCCTTGTTAGCATGTCCACACAGAAAGACCATGACTGATTACTCCTCTGTTGAGAGCGTCCATGAGAGCAGAAAAAACTGGCAATCCCCACAACAATCTGCTGCTAAACAGGTGCCCAGACATGATTAATGGAGTCAGAGCAGCTGACAACAAAAAGCCAGCTGACTCCCGCAGCACCTGCATCAGACCCATTACAGGAAAAATAAATCTCTTTCAATAAAGTCCTGTAGTAAAAGTTCCACTGTGCTGTGTGTGTCACATTTATCTGTACTATATATTACTGAGCAGCGTTTTAACTTCCATATCTGAGAGCTTCAGTGATCTCAGTGTGGCTGCCTTAATGTATGGGCGGCCTATAGGTTAAGTAAAGCAGCTGTCATCAAGAAGTGACACTCCTTGACAGGGATGGCAGTCGAAAACCAGATGGAGCCGTCATCATTTGCCTCTATGCTCAACAGTTCCCTTGTTGATGCCTTCCACTTAGTTTCATGTGCCTTGCTAAACAGTGACATGACATATTGCTAGAGACAGTCAGCACTAACATCAACCAGGGAGGTAATCATAGTGGACAGGAGACAGGAGCGGTCCAAATCACTGCGGCATTCGACTAAATATTAATATCAGCTCTAAAAATAGGATGAACTCACCAACTTACTCCTATTTCATGAGATCATCAACTTTCTATCCCTCAGGGAGATCAGAGTGTTTTTGAGAGACTGTTTCCCTCAAAATCAAAAGGTTATCTGTGATGGTTATTTCCTAATTTCAGTGATATAGTGACATTTCTGTTGTTAAATACACTAATGAAAGGCTGCCAATTCTGTTAAGGTCTGCTAACCTACCAGAGGCTGTATGTACAATCAGCTGACCTACAATCAGAGGCCAGACATCCCTATCTCAGCAGAGTGAAGGTTAATGAACCTGATGATAAAATGTGGATGGACACAGAAAACCTCTAGACAAGGAAAATCCAAAGGAATTGATAAAAGAACCAATGGGGAACTGAACAACAAATAATACCAATTTCCATCCTTACTTCTGAGTGCTGCAAACTCTCAAAAGACTCAAAACAAGTTCAATAGTTAAATGAGTATCTTGATAGCGTCTACCTCTCTGCCAGGGAACACAACTAACTAAACTAGTGCTGGCTCATTATGCTAATACAGTATGTCATTGAACAGTAAGTTTAATCATGATTTATATTGCTCTATGTTAAAGTTGTTGCTCGGTTGTGTTACCTGGTGTGTCAAAATGTGGCTGACTGCAAGTGTGTGAAACAGACCCACATTGATTATGGCAACAGTAACGCTACAGCGTGACTGACCATTACATACATTTCACAAAATATGCACAAGCAGAGTGCAACTTGATGCCTGCAACGCCCTCCAAAAAATGCTGGGGCGGGGGATATTCAGAGAAACTGGAAAAATCATTACACAAATGCAGCAAGGCCAAAAACACAGTCCATCTTTACATCTACAACCATGCAATGCCAAAACCGTATGTCAACAACATCCAAAAATGCCGCCAGCTCAAAGTGGAAAAGTGTGCTGTGGTCTGATGAGCCCACATTTCAAATTGGTTTTGGAAATCATGGACTTGGTGTTCTCCAGGCTGAAGAGGAAAAAGACCATCCGGATTTCCACAGCTGAGTGACCTGATTTAGCATTGTGTAAAGTGACACCCACAGCTAAGCAGGGTTACGCTGCTCCACTGCACTACTTGATTGTTTAACATCACCACAATAGAGTGGGCGGGCCCAAATTATTGAGCTCTGAAAGCTTCTAGAGAGGTGACCTATCAGAAAGAAGTAGGCTTGGGAAAGGGGTGGGGCCTAAAGAGACAGCAGCTAAAACAAAGTGTTTCAGACGGAGGCTGAAATAATCGCATTTCAATAGACTAGTGTGACTATTTTTCTTATTTTTCCTCATTTACACAAAATTTTAATATTCTTACACCGCAGCTTTGCCCAGATGTGATGTGTTGTGCATAAGTGGCATGAGTTCCTTATTTGCTCACAGAGCCACAAGAATGCAAAAAACCTTCTTCAACTTGTTTTGTCCCTCTCAAACTCTCTGAAAGAGAACTGGTGTACATGGACAACTGAGAACCACTCCACTGAAAAATGACTTGGCTGCAAAACAGTCCTGTTCTTTTTCTGTCCAAACAAACAAACAAGCCCACAACCAAACCCGAAACAAACAGAGAGGATGTCTGAGTGGAATTACAAATGCTGAGGGGAGAGTGTGAAACAAGGGATGAAGCTGCTTAACAACGGGTATGAGTTTCTGTGTCAGGAAAAAATCCAACAGCGCACACCTCCACTAGCACAAGCACCTGGCATGTTAACAAGGTATGAAGTGTCTGTTTCAGCTGGTATCTTACCTTCTACTGTGTTATCTCTGCCCTCTCACAGTGGATCATCACTTTAGTTTCAGCCTTCTGAAACAGTTTGATGGACTGAAGAATATACTACAGTATGTGTTTTAAAAAATTGGTGTCAGTGAAGTTGGGACAAAAGCTACTGAAAACAGTGTTCAATACCAGAAAAACTGACAGACTTGGTGTTCTTGGTGGAGTTTGGAGCCACAGAAAAAAGAAAAAAACAGAAAAGGCAATGACAATAATGACTGAGTCATAATTAAGTGCGGGAGTGATTTTGAAATCTAAATGGCTTTCTAATTCTTTCAGATCCTACGAGAATCAGTAAGAGTTGTTAGTAATGCCCACTAATGAGGAACTGAGGATTCACACTGTCTCCTTCGGTTGGTCCAAAAGGGTCTTTCCTCACCCCGAGGGAGTTCTTATTTGCACGACTACCCATTCACTTAACATCATCCTTTGGTTGTATTATTAGAAGTACACACTCTAAAGCCTGGTTTATGTGTCTGTGTCAAACCCACACCATAGTGGGTGATTCCATTGTGAGAACTACATACTCCTGCACTGGAGTGTCTGCGTTGTTTTGCAGCAGCCTAGACGACTGCCTAAAATCAGGCTACTAAAGGTCTAAAAAGGAAAGATTTTTAGACATCTAAATTTAGAAAAGGTTTAGACTAAATCTAAATCTGGGCTATATCTGTACTACACTGTATATTGCTCAATGGCTATGATAATTATTTTGGTTAAGTACTTGGAGATCAGTTATGCAACTCACAGTTGATTTTTGAAATAAATATTTATCAAATAAAGTGCAACGTCTAAATTCTGTCTAAAAATATACAGAATCTAGACAGTTGAAATTAGGTCTTAAAAAAAACAAAACAAACAAACAAAAAAAAAAAATAGACATCTAATAGCCGTCTATTGCCAGTGGGTAGGTCTGACACAGAGGCAGACCAGGCTTCATTCAGCACAAATAAAATACACAGACTGCTAAACTTGCATCTTACACAGTTAAAAGTTACCTAAACACTCTCTCCAATCTTGGCCTGCCAGCAAATTATTACAGCCAAATTCTACTGTTGAAATAAGGCAAAATAGCACCGACTTGCAGAGTCATTTACAGGTGTAGAAATACAGGGTATAGAACACAGAACCTGCACAAGCCTTCATAACATCACAAATTGACTGTTGCAAATCAAATTTCTGCAGATGATCCACCACACAGAAGCCTGAACGGTCTTTCACAACCCTAAAACTGGACGCTACCTCATTACTCATACTTCTTTTCTAGTTTCCAGTTGCCACTCACATCAAATCTTTATCCCCACTGTTTACAGAGCACTTATAGAAATGGTTCCTACCTACCTGGTCTACACTCCCTCTTGCCTGCTACACTCTGCCAATGACAGGTTCTTGGTACTCCTATTATAACAGACCTACTACAAAGATCATACTGTATTGATTTTATAATTTAAAATGTCATTAAGCAGAAGATTTTATCTAAAGTAATATACATTCAAGAACAACTGGGCGCAGCCAGCAGGGACAGACCACTTCAGCACATGGACAGCTCTTGAATCGAACCCCTAACCTTCTGAGTGGGAGGCAACAGACTCTACCAACAAAACCACAGCTGCCTTATGAAGTAAGCCTGACATCCTCTAAAAGAAACTGACCACATTTTACTGTCCAAATGTTGTCTCATTGTCTGGGTAAGAGTCCATCATCTTTAATAAATGAATTTCTATCAGTATAGCTTAAAACAGACCCAGCCACACTTATCTTGAACTTACTCCCTTTTCTTCATTTATTAATTCTTTTAATACAAAAAAACATCCTTTAAGTTTATCATATTTTTTTTCTGTGAACCATGTCTGCTTTTGTTCCTTACCAAGTAGCTTTTGTTCTTTTAAACAACCAAGCTGTCACCATTTTATTTGGGTGAGGCACCAACAGTTCTGTGGTTAGGTTTAAGTTTCAGTAAAAGATCATATTCTGAGTTTCAATAACACATGTCGTCAGCTCTTGGTAATTCTTATCATCACTGCACAAAGTCCTGATGCTGACGGGTGGTAAGACTCAAAATGTGCTCCAAATTTAAACACATTAGTTACAGAATTTAAAAAAAGTAAAGTGTCTGTTTACATGACCATTTCAGGGACTGATGTTAAGCCAAAGTACTCCAAGATAACCTTTTGCACAGTATCAGCCAAGTTAAAGTAAGTTCATGTGTAACACCAAAGCATGCCCATGAGCAAAGACTGTCTCCAGTATTAAGAAGGCAGTCAAGGCCATTTGGGAAGAACACAGAGCAGAGCCTGAAGAGAGGGAAGAAGTGGAAAGAGGCAAAACGCCAGCGGGCTCTTTGAAATAATCACTCCGTCCCGTGTCGCCCACATACTGAATTCTGTCAGCACAAATACTGCCGCCCACTCACTCTGTCCGAGCTCTCGCAAACACTGCAGAGCCAGACTAACATAGTTCAGCGGGTCTTGGAAAAAGCATATGCTTATAATCACAGTCGGGTTCAGACAATGATCGAGTCCTCTGTGCAACCCACAGGTCAGACAAGGTGTGACAGCAAAATAAAGAGCAGCTGTTCTCACTTGTTTGATGACAATGTTTGAGTTAGAGATGGGGTAGTATGGTGCTATTGTGAAGAGCAAAATGCAAATATGGATATTTAAAATGTGATGACAATATGGGGAATTTCTAGGGATGGGTCCGAATATTCAGCGCCGAAAATATTCGGCCGAAAAGCTTTAAAAATGAATTTTCGGTTTTCGGCCGAATAGATGTTATAGCCGGAAAAAAAATCACTGAATAGTGTGGATAAACATGGGTCTAGTATGAACTCTCAAAAACGGAAAACGCAGACGGCGCTGTTTTCCCTGTTTTAGTAGCATGTTGATGACGTAATCGGAACGCGACAAGAGGCAAGCCGGAATGCTGATACGACGCACACAATACGTACAGCTGTCTTGGCTCGAAGCCGTTCAACCGACATGTCTGCGGTTTGGAAATATTTCGACTTAACAGAGAAAGATGGTCGGATGGCAATTTGTAAACGCTGTTCTGCTGAAGTGTCTCGAGTTGGTGTGACGGCAAAAACTTTCAGTACATCGGGGCTAATCAACCACTTGAGCGCTAAACATAAGGACAAACATGACAAGTTTAAGAAACTCACTGCACAAAAGTTTGCACAATCGTATGTGCATGCATGTAAGTGCATTTATTGTTGAAGTCCTCAGGCCTGGATTTGTGTTTACTGTTGCACAATCATGTATATGCATGCACGTACCTGCATTTATTTTACTTATTTTGCATATGTGCATTTTATTTTATTTATTTTATTTACTTTAGGCTATCCTACAGGGAAAATTGCACTTTTTTGTATTGTTATTGCAAAGATGTTATTTACTTAATTTTATTTTATTGAATGTTATTGTTATAGCATTATGTCATGTGCTGAAGCTGAATAAATGCTTCATGGTTCAAACATAAAGTGATTAATATTTAAGTTTGCCAGGTTTTGCCATAATCAGGTATTTTAAAACAAATGTACGGCAATGACAGCAATTGTACAAAAATTGCTTGGTGATAAAAATTCATAATTCATAATTTAAAATTCGGCCAAGTGTTTCTTATATTCGGTATTCGGTTTCAGCCAAGATTTTCCCATTTGGTCCATCCCTAGGAATTTCGCAAGATGATGGAGCCACTGGTTTGTGGACCACCAATCTTTAGACTAATGTTAGGCACCAATTCTCCCCAACAGAGCCCTACCTCCTTCAGACCGCATCAGATTCTGAAAAATGATCAGTTGCGTTTTTATTTACTTTTCTTTCCAATAGTAACAGTCAAAAGAGGAATTGCTATGATATTTTCTATAATATGCAGTCATGGAAACAGGAAAGTAGTTATAGGGTTGTTGTGCTTATGTCAAATCAGCTGTCATTGAGGATGAGCAGCTCACACACTAACAGATATGAAGAGTGTCATCTTGTCAGTGTGTTTGTGATGACATGACATGTCTTCAGGAAATAGTCTGTCCCCTTAAACAGCAGCATGTCATTTACAGTTAGTAATACAATCAAGACACAATATCTTAATGATCATTGGAAGTGCTAGCAGCAGCACTTTATCACCCTTGGACAAAGCCACGCTGACACTTGAATCCAGAGCATATGTACTGAAAAATATTAATGAATGTCACTGGTTCGTTCTAGGAAAAAAAAGAAGGGTGGTGCAGTTCAAACTCCAGTGCGGTGGGTTTTTATTCACTACAACTCCCAAAAAAACTAGTGATATGTCCTTTAGTGTTGAGGCTTTGGCGCGTGTGTCGAGTAATCCCGGAAATTTTCGGTGAAGCGCGTATCAGAGCTTGTGTTGATGACGTGTGTGATGGCGTTCAAAGCCTTACAAGCCGGCTGTACCAAGTGACTGATTCAGGAACTGGTTGGCGGGTTTGGCGGATGATTGTTGAAAAGTTTGTTTTTAAATAAAAAATGAATGAAATGTTTACGTATTCTGTGTTGTCCCCACAACAAAAGTACAGTCACAAACCAAGTAACACAAGCACATTCACATCACAACCCTCGCCATAATTTATGTCCTCTTCCCCTTTTTTACCCTAATACTGTGCTGTAAAGACAGACACCGTAATAATAACTTCATCATTTCTGTATTGGTATCACAAACACATGGCACCACATTCATTCATTAATTCAATTCAAAGCTTCGTGCACCAAAGCCTTAAGGTGTCTTTGAAAATCCCTTTGCCCGTTGTACAATGAAGCTTCAGCCCATGAGTTGAGCAATTGAATGGAAAGCTTCAATGCTTCAAGAGGCTTTATCTCACCATTATGGTGGCCGAGAACCGCCACAGCTGCAAATAAAAAAAAGAATGCAAAAAAAAAAGTCACAACGTAAGTTACTGATGCAAAAGCCTGCTGCAAATAAAAAAGAAACAGTGCAGATTAAAGCCAAAATGGAAGTTAACGACACAAAAAAAGTTACATACTGTGAAAAGAAAAGGATGCAAATAAAAAAGCCACAATGGAAGTGAGCTGCCGGGGACCAATAATGATGATGCACTGGTGTTTTACAATCTAGGCACAGAAGACGATTTCAAGAAGTTCAGCAAAGAAGTAAGTGGAAAGCTTATTGTTTGATTTCACTTAGTAAACTTTTCAATGTATCATTTGGTTTGGCCATGTGGCGTCGCTTCGTAACATTGAAAAGTTACGAAGCAAAATTAAACAATAAGCTTTCCACTTACTTCTTCGCTCGTCTTTTCACCGTCGTTTTCTGTGCCTAGATCAAAAAACACTGTTGCATCATCATTATTGGTCCCTGGCAACTTCTGTTGGGGCTTTTTTTTCATTTGCATCCTTTTATTTTCTCAGTAACTTTTTTTTTTTTGCATCAACCCCTTTTTTTGCCTCATTAACTTTCGTCGTGTTTTTTTTTATTTTTTATCAGCACCATATCTTTTTTTTGTTTGCAGGGGGGCTTTGGTTTATTTCTCTTTTTTTGCATAAGTAACTTCCATTGTGGTTTTCCTTTTTTTTTTTTTTTTTTTTGCATTTTTTTAAATTTGCAGCAGTGGCTGTTCTCGGCCACCGTACACCATCACTAATAACAACAAAAAGGCAAATAAATAAAGTATATGAAGCAGGTTTTCAGATGCACTTACACTTGTAAACTTGTATCCCAAGATGCCACTATATCACTCTGAGCTCCCCTCAGAATGAGGACAGTGCTCTTTAAATACCCTTAGCCCCTCCCCTGGGCAAATCCATAAACCAATTTTAAGGGTTTACAGGCACAATAAGCAAAATAGAGCACAAAATTTCAACATTTCAACATAGACTAAAATGCACTAATAGCCCTCCATACAGCTTTGACCAAAGTCATTCAAAACACAGGAAATCTGACAAAAATACCACAAATGAACTATTCTGGTATGGTCTAGCGGTCACATGATCCCCCCCAAAGCGCGCCACTTTGTGCGATTTACTGTGGGACCAGGAAGTACCTCGGATTGGTTTGGAAGATGGCAGCAGGTAAGTGGATATGTGCGTGTGTGGCGTGTAGTCGTCCAGTGTGCCCCCCTTAAACGCCTACAGTGGGGAGTAAGGAGTCCAGGCAAAAAGGGAAACAGTTGGTAGGGGTGCAGGACCGCGGGACACAGGTGCGAGCCTACAGGGAAATAGTTGAACAGTTTAACTGAGCTTTGCTCCGCGGTGAACTTTGCGCTCCGTGCGCACTTCCGGCACCGGCGCTCAGGCCACGAGAAAGAGACCCGCAGGGAATGACGAGGCGCTAAAAGGCGCTCTGTCGCGATGAAAAAAGTGTGAAGGGGTGAAGAGACACACAAGACAAATGTGTTAAATATAAAACACAAACTGTGTTTGCTGTGGATGTCAGAATAACCAAAGACCCGAATAAGAATTTGAGTTTCTGGTTCAAAAAGTCTGACGCCTCACTGTGTAAAAATCTAAGAAAGTAGGAATGGAAAGTGGGTTAATGTCAGGAAGGTCTGGAACAGGGTAAAGAGATGTAGGGGGAATATGAAGCTGAGGCGCGGAGGACTTTGTGCGCACCACCTTGTGAAACCACAGTGCAACCTCCAGGATATGGAGTGGTGCTGGCACATAAATTAAGTCTGGTTCCAAAAGTAAATTAGTAGTCAATGAGTTTAATCTTACAATCTCTGACTGAACAAAAGTTAAAAACCAGATTCCCCACACTGACAATGCCCAGCATGTGAAAGAGAAATGTGAGCTTAAATACTGAAGAACAATATGACTGTGCCTATGTTGTAGAGGCCTAGTTAGCAGATAAATGAGCTTAAGTGTGAGCAAAAGAAACTTCCATGCACATTATAAGTACACATAAACCTCTCTTTTATTATAAACATAACATATATAAGGTCACATAGTTAATCATTTACAAATAGACGTTTTTATTATCATCTGTCTGCCTTTGTTAACAACTCTGAACAGTCCCTGACAGGTTCAAGATCAATAAGAACATCAGAGCGTTTTTAATATTTTAGGTTTATTTTTACGTTTACTCACTTAACTGTGACTTACAACAAAAGAAATAAGATTTATAACTTGAATTCTCCCAAAGTAAAGCACGTAAAACCTATATGAAATATATAGGTGCAACAACGAGATATATGTTGACATCAGTTACAGGGTACTACAAATACATTTACTGAGGACAAGATTTGTGGTAAGAGTCAACTTTGGAAGGAGTTTGGCTGGAAGATAAAAATGAGATTTTTTCAGGACACTGCAGATAGTTTTAGGATTTAGGAAAAAACAAACAAACAAAATAACAACCAAACAAAAACCATCTCTATGCTGGAGGAAATGTGGTCGGTCTGTGGCTCTGTAAATGTGAGGAGTCCGTCATAGTAACAGTTTGGGGGAAGAAACAGTCTTTGTGTCGGTTGTTTTTGGTGTACAGTGATCAGTGACATCTACCTGAGTTTAAATGTTTTGTGTCCTGGGTCTGAGGGATCTGCAGTGATGTTACCTGCACGTTTCCTGGTATAAGTCCTGGATGGAGAGCAGGTTGGTCCTGATGATTTTCTCTGCACTCCTGATTGTCTGTTGCAGTCTGGTTCTGTCCTGCTTGGTGGCAGACATAAACCAATAGGTGATCATTCACAGATCTTTTGGGACTGTCCTGGTTTACAGGAATTTTGAAAAGATATAATGGGTCTTCTTCACATGCAAAATTGACTATGTTTCATTGAACAGGAATTCCACTTGTTCTTATCAATGTCCCTCAAATCATGGTAAGATGCTCAGCTAAATACAAATTGAAACAGCTAAAAATGCATTTTTCATGTACCGTATTAAGGGCAGCTGGTTAATTTAAAGTAATTTATCGTGTGTGCGTAAACTGACAAAAGGCACCCATGGCCATGTTCAGTGTCAGAGGAAATAGTATCTTAATAGAATCAGTGCCCAAGTGAAGGTAGCAGAGCAGAAGGTCACAAACTCCCAAGTAACTCCATGATGACTACCATAATTTTTATACAGTCTATACCTGAAGCCAGTGAAGCTGGATAAGGATTTTGAACCATAGTGGTTACTAATTTATTCTCATATTTGAACAGCCTAAAGTTGTGATTGGAATTCTTAACAAGAATCTATTGCAACTTCGGTCCATCAGCCATCCCTCAGTAGAAGTATGTACTTCCATGTAACATTGTGTTCACGCAGGCCTGTGGAAACAACTTTCATTTCAGCAATTACAAATGCCATAAAGTTTTTGTACACCCCGTCTGCAAGGTCTGTGACGCTCCAAAGCTTTGACATCAACTGAACAAGATAGAAAAAAACATTACAGCGTCAAGTCTGAGCCAAAGTTATATGCTATCCTACCAAAGAGAGATGTTTCAATTAACACAATGACAGGGTTTCAGATGTAATATGTTCTCCAGGGATTGTTTTTATAGATTTTCTCCTGTGCTCACCGGTTGATTGATAGATAACAAAAAGCAGATTATATGAAATCACTCAACCAAGGAATGCTGAAACAAGATTAGAGAAGATTTGACCAAATCAAATTAAAGTTGATGCTTGCACATGAAATCTTGTCTTGATAAAATTGTCAACCGGGAGGGAGAATGAATGACTAGCCATTCAAGGCCTGATATTATGAAGGGGTTATCCTATTTGCATGAAATGAAGCACTTCTCATGTAGATGAAATGTGACAGCTTAATCTGGAGGCAGACGCGTCACTCCAAAGTTGTGCTCAGGTTGGAAAATCATCAGATATAGTGTGATACAGCAGTTTTTAGTATTACCATATTGAAATAAATATAGAGAGCCTTATTGTTTATTTCAGTTTCATCACTCCCTCGCTGATGATTACATGAAAATGTAGAGATAAGGAAAACAGAATTATATCGCCTCATATTTGATGTCACTATATGACAAAGACATGCTAACTACTTGAATTTGATTGGTCAGACAGATGTTGTGAAGAACACTCAACGGCAAATTCTTTGGCTGTGACTAATTGTGTGTAAAGCAAGAAAAGAGACAAACATTGGTGAATGGGCAGGAAAGGTTAAAAACAAAAATTATGGCAGTAACAGAAATCAACAAAATTGTAGAAGGCACATTATATAAAGACTTGGTGGGACATAGTAAGGGATACAGGGATGTTTAAGGACGTATAAATGAAAAAGAATATGTCTTGATTACCAGTCACTCAGCAGAAAATCTCAATCAGCCGCTGCTCTGATCCTGCCGTCCTGTTCACTTTTACTTCACTGTTGGTGTAAATGTCCACTTAAATGTCAGAAGTAATAGCTGATTGAACGACGGAAGAGTAATTCGTTCCTACAAATGTAGCTGTCAATCTTAGGGCCTTTTTACCCAGCAGTGCCCACAGCATCAGTTTCTATGAGCGTCCCATTTGTGTCTACTGTGCTAGGTTATAAGAGGAATCCTACAGCACTTCAGCCCCATTCAGCAGTGGCCAAGTAATCTTCTGTTTCGCTTGTTCCCTATACTAACCTCCATCAAATTTCAGTCATACAGAAGTGGATAAGAGAAAAAGACAATTTTGTCCCCCACCCCAGGAATAAAGTCAACCTTCGTGAAGCTGGCCCCCCACCCCACGGGAAAATAGTCTGCTTAGTTTGTACTTCGATTGTGCTGGTTTGTGTTTAAAATTTTTGTTTGTGCTGCTATGGTTTTTAAGTTATTAAATATTATTTAATAACAAACTTTGCCATTTCAGGTCCATTTGGAGCAAATGGGTTGCTGGATGACGTCATTGCTGAAAACAAAAGTGTGTAATAACTTTAAAACCAAAGCAGCACAAACAAAAATTTTAACATCAAAAACAAACCACAAACGATCGGCACCTTTTCGGGTCCATTTGGAGCAAATGGGGGGCTGGGTGACGTCATCGCCAAAAAGTTAAGTGTGTAATAACTTTAAAACCAAAGCGAAAACCA
Source organism: Xyrichtys novacula (assembly GCA_962446985.1). Classification (NCBI taxonomy): domain Eukaryota; kingdom Metazoa; phylum Chordata; class Actinopteri; order Labriformes; family Labridae; genus Xyrichtys; species Xyrichtys novacula. The sequence continues at coordinate 13,601,269 of OY660874.1, read as the reverse complement.
AAAACGAAAATTTTTGCACAAACCAGCACAAAAGAAGCACTAACAAATGGCACCATTTTGGGTCCATTCGGAACAAATGGGGGGCTGAGTGACCTCTGGATGACCTATAAAATAATATTTAATAACTTGAAAACCATAGCATGCAGGTATAAAGTCAGATTTCTGAGTAAAAAAATCAGAATTTTAAGTTTTTCCCCCCACCCTTCTACCTGTGTGTGTTTGTGAGGAATGGAAGTCCAGCCTTTTGTATTATACAACTGAATGCAAAAACCAGCCAGAAGTTGTAATGCCATCATAAGATTTTACACATGTAGCCATCCAGTTCTGAAATATGTTGTAAGATATTCTTTTATTAGTCCCACAGGGGGAAATACCAAAATTGTATTGACTATGCATGGTCAAATCACCCCCTGAATTGACTCTTCGTTGTCTCCCACTTCCTCATCTATGACATTAAACTGCATTTGAGCTTCATACCCTCACTGTGACCTCAGAGAAAAAATGGCTGCCTTGTTGCTATGAAGTCTTGCCAGAAGCAGCTTTATGCCAAATTGAATGTGCAAAACAGACCCACTCTGCCTGTCCTGAAATGAAAGGTTAAAAACCCACAAACATTAGCTTTTATTAATACCATCCAGCTCCCTCACTGGAAAAAAAGAGAGCACAGCTACTCTAGTTCATTGTACTGAACCTCTATGTGTGTGGGTAAATGCGAGTGTAACAGGCTCCGGCAGCAGATTCACTGATCATTTCTGGATGCATATGGTAGGAGGACAGAAAGGGTGGGAGGAGAGAGGGGAAAGGATGAGAGCGAGAATTTCTAATTTGCTCAGGCTTGCATGGCAAATATTTTCTAGAGAAATGTTTAAAGAATAACGGGCTAGTAGAAAACAGCAGCTGTTTTTTTTTTTTTTGCTGCATTTTGTGGCATACTTGTAATTTATCCTTTTCATGATACAGAATGCTGCAAATGTCAATTTCGCCTTGGCAGTTTTTATCAACGGGACATATTAATATGCATGAATGCCACACATGGAGTATTTCAGAGTCTTTTCCAGCTGGTAGTGACACTGAATAACGTGAAGTTTTTGCTGTGTCCTTCAAGCCAGTTTACCATGTTGGCATGTTAAATGATGCATCTCTTATATCTAGAGGTCTTTTGTCACACTTCATGTCACCATCATGCCCTACTGTATCATGAATGACTCAAACATATAGTGCACATAAAGAAAACAACAGCGTCTGCTGTCATGTTACAGCAGCTGAAAAAGGTCCAAAAGTGGTTTATATCACATAAAATTGTCTTTTTATTGAAAACATAACTCTAAACATACTCCAAACATAATTGTGCTTATAGTATGGATGCTGTTAGAGCGAAAACAAAGGCCTATACCCTGCTGTGACCTAATCAAGTGATAAAGGATTTAACATTAACAGCAAGCAGTAAAAGTTTTAATTGTATTGTTTGATTCATAAAGAAACAGTATTCCCAGGAGAATTATGGCACCATTAAGAAGCTTTAACATGTTTCTGTGGGCTTCTGTAACTGACTGAAATCAAGCTCAAATACATTATATACATGAAAGCTATTTTAGGAGGTTTTAGCTGGCTATTCAGCAGACTGAAACTCATACTTATAGTCTCTAAATGGCAGAGGAAAAAAACAGTACCATCTTGGATAGGATTTATTATCTCTAAATAGTTGTATACACTGTCACAGGGAAAGGACGAACAGACTGTTAACATTTACCACAGCAAGATTCATGGTGAGTGAGACATTTGACTATAATAAAATGACAAAATTGTTCAAGAGTTAAGAGGTGGCATATTGTCCACAAAATCAACAAAACACCAAAGTTTCTCACAGGGGCTTTTTGACAGCTACTTCCTCAACCTTAAAATCACCATTAAAGCTATATTTAGGGGTGAGTGGGCAGTGTATGGAAAAGCTGTTAAAGTATTTCTTCTGGGCCTATGAAGTGTGGTGTTTCTGATGTGTGTACTCCTTGGCCTTAGGTTGTCCCGTCACTTTTTGAGTCAGCTGAACAACAATAACTTAAATATGCTTGCAGATCTGTACCTTGAAACACTGTACGAAGGAAATCAGCTTAGTTTCAACTTTGTTTTGATATGCATTTAAAGTGCTTACATTCATGATTGTGATATAAATACAGCCGAAACAAAGCAAATGCCACTCTCAACTTACCATTTTTCATCAATTTTTTTCAGAAATGGTGCTAGATAAAACTGGAGAGTCTTCTGTTCCTCACATTTTCAGGGTTTTCAGAGAGACATGAGACATGCTGCTTTCACTAGCGGTCCCAATGGTCTGATCTGTTACTATATATGGTGAAATGAAAAGCAAGCCGCCACACAGCTAGCCAACTTCCTGTGTAAAGAGCCGCAGGGTAGGCTTTGGAAACACAAGCAATGTTAAAGGGATATTCCGGCGTAAAATAAAGTTAGGGTCAAACACACCGTAACACTAAGTTAGACACCCCCTCGAGAGATAGTTGTTGCCGACTGCTTGCTTCTCTAGTTATACCAACTTTAGTAACAACTGCACGATAGCTCAAGGAAGATCATTTATGATCATTTCTTCATGGAAATGCAGTCAGACCGAGACACTAAGGCAGAAGAACTACCGCGTCTGCAGTGCAAAATGATAATTATGGTGATTATTACTTCAAGGAAATGATAAAGTAATGAGTTCAGCCTGTTGATGAAGTTAGGCGCTGCTCTGAGCATTATTTGTGGCTATAGAATGGCATTTTGGTTTAGGTTTGTGTGTTTGGCCCCTGAGACCGCTGTGTTGTTCGTGTGGTTGTTACTAGAAGTGGTATAACTAGAGAAGCAAACAGTCTGCAACACTCATCTCTTGAGGGGGTGTCTAACTGTGTTACGTGTGTTTGACCTTAAATTAATTTTATTTTATTTTATTTTTTTAGTTACCATCATGGAGCAAACAATATACTTAAGTGCTAACAACATCTCATTGGAAATACATAAAAAGATAGTAATCAGCAGTAACTAATGAAGAAAAGTTGAAGATGTTTTAAGGTTGAGTATCTTTCGTAAGCTAAGCATCTGTGAACAAAAACATCCCTTTGTCAGAAGCTGAAACGGAGAACATCTGTGATGGTACCTAACACAACAGAAGCAAACAATAGAAGTCTAATAGGCTTTAGCCAGCAGTGTTTTTCAGTTTGATGTCTCTGCATCTGCTGTACGCAGCAGAGAGGCTGTCTGCTCACAGGAGGTGTCTGTAAGATACTTCGACAACATTGTACACATCAAGCTGAGCCCGTGAGATGGGCTGCGAGTTTCAGTCTCTGCAGGATCTGAGGGAAATTTTCAAAAACAATTGCATTCAGCAAAAAAGATAATGTCTTTTAAGTTTTCTTTTTTTTAAGTATTCTGTTTGTGCAGCAATTTTAACTGACTTTGAATCCAAATTGATATACCCTCCCAGAAGGCTTCTTCTGTTTTTTTTTTTTCTTTTCTTACTCTGTACTTTACTTAAATCAGACCTGTTTTTAAAGTGCGATTAGCAATGCTTATGCTGTAAGTGAAGTGGAGGCTTCTGGACACCCAGACCATGACTTGTCCTCTCTGGCAGAGGGACAGGACCCAGACTAACTGTGATCCAAGGAAGGCATTGAAAGAAAGACTGACAGCTTGACCTTCAGATGTGAATTTGGTAAGGGTCACTGGACAGAGCAGGCAGTGAGTGCTCAGTTAGCAAGGTCAGTATGTCGTAAGACGAGGAAGAGAAGGAGGAGGAAGAGGAGGAGGCCTGTGTGCAGAACATTCATCCCCTGCAGGCTGCTCAAAAGAGTCAATTGAGCGACAAGAGTTTGTGGAGTATGTGGGCAGAAAGAGACAGTAAAGGACAGAGTAAGAGACAGAGATGGGAGTAGCCTGCATGCACAAGGTTCAACTTGATGTCTTAGCTCAGGGGATAGATTTCCAGGAGCATAACAGCCCATCTGTGCCCTTACATAAAGTGGTTCCCTTAAGTGGGATTGTGAATTCAGAGGGAAATGCCCCGATCTGCGCAATTCCGCCTGGTGAAAGAAAGAGGCCTGTGAACCGTAAAATCTAGGAACCATCCTAAAGGGCATGAGATGACAGAGAGGTATCACGCTTCCCTCTTCTCTCTGCTGTTCTATGTTTGATCTCTCTCTTTTCCAGCCTTTCTGAGATCTAGAAGTGACTCTACTGGAAAAACAAAGCGAGAGTGATGTTCAATGACCTTTGAAGCCCCTCCGATGATGGGCCCATCTGATGTGTAAGGTTTCTCCATGGATACTGCAATCTTTCTTTTAAGCTCCCTTCAGAGTTTTATGCTGGCAGCAAAAAAGACAAGTATTTACTGGTGCCTCTGCATGACTTTTGTAAGTAGACAGAGCCATGAGCTTCAGTTTTATAGGGAGAGGATTATTATCATTTGCAAACTTGATACTGATATATATCACGAAATAAAAAATGAAACTTAACAGTATTTATTGGTAGCATGTCGTTTGCTATACAATAAGCTACCGCATCTGTGAGGTCCTCATGTCTCTTTGACGTTTTGTCATAAGGCGTTGCTCTAGAGAAAGCGGACTAAATGGACGGCTGTTTCAGCTGCACAGATGCCATGGGTTTCTTGCTCCGCTTAGGGTTTGTAACTTTTTGCATTGCGCATGCTCTGTTGCGTGGCACTGCTTCAGGTGGTGAAAAAGATTTGAGATATTCCCCGACTTTGCGAGAATATGTACTCGACATAATTTGCAGGGCACATTACTCTTCTTTATGTCCGACCTCAAAAATCCAAAATACCTCCATGCCACCAACGTTTTTGTGCCAGTGCTGTCGATGATGTCGTCATCTGTTGAGCCTTCATCTGCGTTTCTGCCAGGGTTAGCATTCATTTTCTTTTTTTTCTCAATAACAGTGCTGTCGGCTTCACATGTTAAAGTGCTATCGTTGGGTGTAGCTACAGCCTGCTACTACACAGTTGTTTGCTACTTGTTTGTAATTCAGCACATGATTGGCTCAGAGCAAAGTGGACTCCCCTTTCATGGGCTATTCTTATAGTCTACCGAAACATGGCAGAATGCCGACTATCAAAAAGAATATTGACCATGAATTGTTTGCATGTGTTTTATTGTTTTTAAATTTCTGTGTGTCACCATTGAACATCACCTGCTCTTATCAGCCATCGTATCACACCACTGTAAGTAAGACAGAGTGATATTAAGTTCATGTTTAAATGGATCAGGTTAAGTAAGTTGGGCTCAAACAAATTGAAATAATCATAAATCTAAAAGGGTCCAATAAGATCAAGGTCCAAATATCAATTTCTATGATTTATAATTAATAGATATCTCTTATTAGCAGGAAATCAGAGGCTTTCACACATATTTTAATAATTTGTACAAGAAGCTGGCAACTAAGTTGTTTGTGTGTTATTTGAAGCAATAATCGGAGCAAGAAATAGTGAAGACTATGACATTTTGTTGTAGGCGTGAAGGCTCTTCCCACTTACATTTCCTATATTTGTTGTTGCTTTAATAACCAGTCAGAACAAATTTCACACTTACATGACTTAAAGATGATGACAGGTCCAGATTTTGAACATGTGTTTTATCTCAGTTCTGTCATTTCACGTCTCTCCGAGTTTCGACTGAGCATTACATTGTTTTTGTGAATGTTTTGGATTTGATGCATCATAATAAGTAGTTTGCATTTTAGGCTGACACAGTTACACGACAGTCTGCTTGAGTAGTAACATGCACAGTGCAATGCTTTAAATCTTTTCCAATGAGGGAATTTAGTTCACCAAAGGACTGTGTTATTCTTCTTTTTTTGCATAATCTTTCCACGCTCTCAAATAGGTGTTGCTGAAAAGGCATTAGAATAATTAAACAAAGTTTTAGAAAACAATTTAGCGAGGGAAGCGGGAGTTTATCAGGACTAACAGCACTTAAAAATTTCAATTCTGAGTTGGGCTGTTTTGAATAATCCATGCAGAGAGGCCTTATTTTGGTGCATGTCCTGAGGCTGCAGCCAATCTGTTGGGCAAACAGCCAAGGAGCAGCAGAGAAAAGACATCAGGCTGTGTTAAGAAACATAATGCATGCAAAAACACAATTTCTTTCCACATACACAGACACACAGACACATCTTTTATGACTGACCTAAATTATTTCCTCTTAGATCTCGTTCTTTGACACATTAAAAAAAGAAGCCTTTTTCAATCATGTCATGACAGCATTGTATTTTATGATTTTTTTCAAGTTCCTTTTCCTATCATCAAAGAGAAAGAGGGGAGGCAGAGTGGAGAGGAAGATGGGGAACAGTGAGGGTGGGAGCTACACCCCAGAAATTGCCTTTAGAATGTGACCGTGATATGAACTTTGTCATCAATATAGCACGTCAACATCTCTGCAGGAAATATATGTAAAGTATAAAATGATTAATCTTGTAGAGCTCAGTGCAACATGTTCATGTGTCTGCAGAAGTGTTAGGAGCAGACACGCTGTTCTTAAGTCTGGGGATATGGGAAACAGGAGATAATCTGGAAAAGTGTTAAAGAGAGGGAAGGAAGGAGGTTCTGGCTGGTTACCATGGTACCTGAGCTGGGCCATCTTGCAGAAGTATTTAATATCACTGAGGGTCCTCCTGCTTTTGATCCAAACTCTGCCCACACCATGCACACATCTTCAGCACCTGGCCAGAGAATCACATCAGCCAGCAGAGAGGAGAGAAGCATCCATATTCATAATCACAAACTGACACAGCATTTTCCATATAACAGCATGATGAAATACAGGTTCTCATTAGCCAGGTGTAACACCCTGTGAGTGACAGGCTGCTCCTGAAATATTCATGAAATGTGTTGTTTTCATGTCTTTGTGAAAGGATTGTCAGGCTGAGTCTCAGCGAATAAAGTCAAGTCAGACATCTGTGCCATTTGGGACCAGAGTTTCTGTGACGCTGAATAAAACTGTATTTCTTTTGACATGTCGGTGCTTAATGCAAAGATTGTATGGCAGTAAAGCATGTGTTTGCTGTTTGTAACTGTAAAGTATTTCCCTACTAAAAGGGTCGACAGGTCTTGGAACAACATGTCGATGTGATTATTTATTCATGATAAAAAATATGACAAAGTGACACATTCATTCAGGCCATTTTGAGCATTTAATCATACATAAATCATCAGTAGTGCACATTAACTGTTTCAAACATGGACACAGTGATGTCCCCCGTTGGTTCCTAAAGAGGCGTTAGGAAGTCCAATAGTGGTGGTTAGTGCTGGGCGATATAGAAAAAAATGTATATCACGATATGGATCATTTTATATCACGATAACGATATATATCACGATATAGCTGTGGTATGCTTTCAGTTCTATGAAAAATTAAAGTGTATACAGCTGCACTAGTACAGTACCAGTACAAGACCAGCACTTAAAACTAGAAAAATGAATAAATAAATACGTGGCCGAAGTGCGTTCATGTCTGTGCTCACCCAAAGTTATGCAACACTCACAGAAAACGCAGATAGTGTGAGCCAAAGCACTCCATAATAATAATAATAATAATAATAATAATAATAATAATAAATTTAATTTGTAATTCACTTTACATTTACAAAATATCTCAAAGTGCTACAGTACACAGTACAAAAAGAGCAGCAACAATAAAAAAAGCAATAGAATGACAGTCACAGATTGGCATAAAAAAAAAAAAATTAAAAATATATATAGAGAGAGTTGCAATGTAAGAGGCAAGGTAGTAAAAGCATAGAGGAAAACTAACCAAAGGCTTTATTAAAAAGGTAAGTCTTTAGGGCTCTTTTGAAGAGGTTGTTCACACTGCTAGATGTTTCTCCTCCAAAGCTGCTCTCGGCCTCCATCATTGTTTACTTTACTCTTGAAGCACGTAGCAAGACCCGAGCATGAATCCGAGCGCTTTATTCGCCTATCAGGGGCAGACAGGTAAGGTGATTTGATTCGCCACGACTCCAGAAATGATTGAAAAACTACAGAATGTCACAAAATTACGTTTCCTCGCTCCTGGCTTGAAGAGTACAAATGCGCAGCCGCGCTCCCAGCTGACAGGAAGTCAAACCACTCTTGTAGTTCTTTTGTGCTGCTAGCGCGGTCAAGAGTATTGGCTCTCACTGAGAGATAACTACAAAAATGGACGCACCTGTTCATCTGGTTGTTTAACACGGCTGAAAATGATCATCTTTTAATGTTGTTCCAGCTCCTGCCCACTCCCGTTGCTTTTTTTCCCCGTCCCGTACCGATCAAGGGATTAATTAAAAAATGACTCCCATCCCGTGGGATTCCCGCGGGAATCACGTGACCCACGGGACATCCTGAAAAATGTCATCCTCTACAGGGAAGGTCCCGGAGCAGATGAAACAGGTGCCGTAGCGGCTGAAATAGGTCCCAGATCCGATCAAAAGAGGTCCCGGATCGCGCTCCGACCTGCTCCGGCACAAATAAAGCACTGCTTACAATGATCCCCTCACGTGTGTAACCCAGGTAACCCGCAACGGCGGGAGACGCTGGACACGAAGAGGGCACGTAAAGCGGATTCATGTCGCAAAATCGAAAGAGAAATGCAAGCCTACATGTCAACGCATCCTTTTCTTTGTAAGAAAATATTGTTTTCTTTCCCGTTTGACACCAAATACACTTACTGAATGTGCAATTATTGTTGTTGTTACTATGAATCATCTGATGGCACAAGCCCTATGGATAAAATACAGCCTATCGCCCGAAACGATAAAAATAAAAATGGCACGATAGACATTTTCTATCGTGCCCACGATATCTATCGTCCAATCGCCCAGCACTAGTGGTGGTCGCCATATTGGAAACGCTGACTCCAGCTAACTTTAGATCAATCAAGGAATCAGCTGAGGTGGGCCTTAAGTGTCTCCACAAACGGCATTAATGCACCTTACCGTCACAGCAGCCGCCCCCTTACTTATGTAGAATGACAGCTGAGCTATGATTCAACAGGGGATGGAAAGTATTCTTGATCTTGAAATGTTAATGATCATGAATAGATAACTTATTAAACACATTAGATTTTATCCAGTGACAAAAACCAGTATGAAATATTTTTTTATGTTACAAAGCTACAGCTGTCTACACTGCAAAGCTACATAACATATAAACAGTTGAACAAGGCTTGAATTATTACATGTTAAACAGCTGCAGCAAAAGAACTGAACAGAAAAATATCTCAGACTTACAGTGTCCAGATATCAGCATACTTGTTCTTCTTGAAGATATCTTCAGCCAGTTGATTTAACTCTCATTTGCTTTAAACTTTAAGCACTGTGCTGATTGATGAATGTAATATGAGACCGTATGTTGTTTTTCTCTCTGAAAAATCAAATAAAAACTGTATTTTGTAAGTTCTTGACTACTAATAAATCAATAATTAACTGTTAACACCGTGAATTGAAAGTATACTCAAAGTGGACTGGTGCAGTGATCAACTATCAAGAAAGAGCTATTTAGATCACAGCCAGTGTCTGTACCAGGCCAAGAGCATGTTCAATTTTGCTATGAAAATGAACATTTTTATGGGAGTCCTTCAGTCTATAAGCCAGACTGAAGCTTACAGTCAAGGAACTAGTTTTTTTTAGGACTCCAGTACTGAGGCATGCATTCATTTTTCAACAAAGGGGGAGTGATGTTAGGTGTCACAATGTGGAGTACAGCATATCTCCAGTACATTATTAGTGAATTATGATCAGTCATATATAAAAAAAATATATAGAAAAATGTCTCATTTGATTTTCAGAGATTTCACCTCTACTAAATGAAAATGCACAACATTCTATTTTGTGATTTATTGTTTAAAAGTCAGTTGTTAGAAAATCATTTGATCATTTTCATCAGTTTTTTGTAAATCTCTTGAAAAAGCCTGCAACATTTGTTTGTTTTTTTAAATTTGCCTCTGTAAATCATCATATTGAAGCACAGAACTTCCAAAAGCAACAATGTCCTCTTATTCCTGACAGTGACAGTCCAGAACAATATTGTGCTGACCCTCTGAAGAAGTAGAAGAAGATGTCTAAAAGAATTGAAATATCAGCCATATCAACAGACTGCTTCATTTCCCCACATCCACCCGGCTGTGGAAAAACTACTTTATGATGGGTCCCTGTTATTTTCTATAGGCAGTGAGTGCGGAAGCTACATAATATACGGGGATAAGCAAAAATAATAAGCCCTTGGTTGAAGCGTCTGATGGTGCATTTTAGCCTATGGATATAAGATATGGTTTATGTTGCGGTCCATCCGTACAGAAGCTCTGTCAGTCAGCAGAATACAGGAGGTAAAGTGCAGCCAGCGTGTTTGTAAGTGGTTTATTGATGCTTGTCAGATGGGAACCAGAGTGTGGCTAATCACATACGACACCCAGTCACTGTATTCTGAGAGGACGGCTCTGAGATGGAGGTGTTGGACCCTCCATATAAGATCAATCAGCTTGGCTTATCCTCCAACGCATCTAAATGGGAAGCTTAAAGTCTATAGGCATTCTACAGCGCTGACAGGCTCACTGATCATCACACTTCAGAGAGGCCGGATAAATGAAAAATAAAGTGACAGCTTTGCTATTCTTAGATCACACAGGGGGCTTCAGAGTAGTTTAAAGTCAATAGCAAGTATTTTGTTTTTATTGATACCAAATATGTCCGAATGTGTCAACCCACCTCTGCACATTGTATTATCTGAGCTGCCATCCAAATTTTATGCAGAGTTCAAGGAATTTAGAGAAAATCTGTGAAATAAAATACAAAGAAACACCTGATTCCATCTCCAATAAATCTATAAAAACACATAGCATAAATACATGCGGAAATATAATAAATGCAATAATAAATACAGAATCAGCAGGCAAGGGAATAGAATACTGGTCTAAGAAACATCATGGTTCCTGCGCAGAATTAAAACAGTATGAACCAAACAGGTCATATTTTTTTAAGATTTTCATGAATGCAGAAAAACAATCCATATGGAAAGCAAACCTGGAACTAATTGGCTGTAATCTGAAGGGTACTGAACATTTTATATATCGCTGTAAACACACATTTGCATAAAGATGCAAATAGAAAGCTGGTGGTAGTTGTTAGCTCTTAACCCAGATTCAAAGGAAAACACATTAAAAATGACATGTTGGCCAGTAACCAAAGGCTATACCAGCAGCCCTGAAGGAACTGGCTCAAGGGTAAGGTGTTTTTTTTTTTTTTATGTCTAAAGATGGCATCACTAGGAGTTCAAGTAGCAACTCCTACGATGGACAACTATGTCTTCTACGTTGATTTCTATTATTTTGTTCTTTAAATATTTGTCTGCAGTGATTGAAACTAGCATATTTGAAGTTTCTTAACACTGGGAGTAGTTTTCTTAGAAACTTCCTGCTGAGATCTTTAGACTCACTGGTGGTTGATTTTCTTGACTTCAATTTTAAAAGATTTCTGTTATCAAGGATCTAGGAAAGGGACACAAAATACATCCATCTGACAGTGGATAAACGGTGACATGGCTTTTTGCAGTTTATAACATGACTTAAAAGATGACGAGACATGAATATCTAGACCCTCACTGCGGCTATGACGAAGCAAATCAAACAAAGCTGGGCTGCGACAGTGTGATGAGGGGAAGCTGTTTCAACAGAGATGCCAGATAAACAATGTAATCTGCTGTGACACTGGAAGCACAAAGACAGATTTGTTTACTACAAACATGAAAACTCACCAGTCCATTTTATATTACTATACAATTACAGTTTTCAGCAAGAGGACAAACCTGCTCTATATGTGACAGCCTTGAAAAGAAGAATCCAACAAAATACAGCCTTATGACTGAAATGCAGCGTTGTCTCTGACTAAAGCTTTTTGGTTGTTTTTTTAACTAGAGGCCTAAAAGTACATAAGATCTGTAGTGGACGGAGAAAACACACATAAGAAATAACTGTTGCTTGACTCTACAGTTCAATTATTCATTTCACTTGATTATTTAACGTCTAACACAAACATGAATCCAAGACATTTTAACAGGATAATGATCATTATTCTTGGTATCAGTGATAAAAGTCTGTGCAAATTAAAGTACGGGTTAGAAGCCTGCTCAAACAAACCCCACCATCTCTGTCACTTTTAAATAATTAAAAAGTACATACACCAAGTTTGCTTTAGACAGACTTGGCTGGACTATTTTCACAGTAAGGTCACAGAGGGTCTCAGGATCAGCTATCTGTTCCATGTTTACACTGACAGATTTCATACTTTTTAGTCAGGAGACAGCTACGGAAGTCTGGGGGGTAAAAAGATCTCTGTAAAATCACAGCCTTTTTTGGACACTTTTCAGAGCTGCAGCATGAGCTTATCTGCCCATTCCCTGAGATCCTCCATAAAGTTTTGGGCACTTACGACCCCTATATAAAATCAACAACACTATTTAAATCGCCTGTAACAGCTACATCCTTGTGTTTACATATGAGAATCCTTCTGCTACCACAGTCAGAATGGAAACCTGGAACAAAAACATATAACTGCATGTTTTTTTATTCCTGCTATAGGTCAATAATGCTGCTGTCTGAGGGGCTGGGCAACAAATTCTTCACCGTCAGGGGAAAATGTGTGGGTGATATCAGTCATGCAGACTCATTAAAGCCTCGCCCCCAAAGTTCACTTACAATTAACCTTTCCTCTACTTACCTAAGAACAAATAATGACAATAATGTTACGGTTAAAAGTGTTTGGTCATGGAAACAATGACTATACTTTGTTAGTAACGAGTTACTGCTGGAGTCATTTGGACCTTGCATGAACACCAGCCATGCCCCTTGGCAATAATTTAGTCTCCTTTCCTTAGATTTCCCTTTCAGGGCTAGCTTGCTCGTAGGTAAGGGTATGCAATTGATCAACAACTGTCAGAGAGTTTCCAAAAAAACATTTTTTGAAGTCTTTTAAATATATAGGTGGCAGGAAAGTCCAATAATTCCCCAAAATATGTAGCAGTGGAAAGCTTTCTTTGCCCACCAGCAGCCAGCTCCATTAGAGCCTTACGCCTCAAGAAAAGTATGAATAGTAGAGGTAGGCCTGTCCTGTGGAGGTCAGCAGTGTTGAACAGCTTGAAGGAAAAAATTGCATAACCTATCTGTGGCACTTGCAACTTAAATGTGTCAGGCTGAGTTCTTGAGGGTAGAGAAAAGACCAAATTTAATTGCATCTATCCAGCCATGATATGATGTACTCCATCTCTTTTATCCAAGGCCAAAAGACTGACCACCAAAATAACTGTCCCGAGAGCCTCTGCACTGCCTTGGCTGGTGAGTGAACAATGACTTCTTTGCACTTGAAATACTTGATAAATCACTTCTCCATACTTCCATTACCTCCATCTGATACCTATAGGCTTTTTAATAAGTCTGCTTATTAATCTGTGAAACACTGAAACTGTCCGGCCATGATTTAAGTGTTTTAGGAAAGACCTTGAGAGGCCATATTCTCTTTAGAGATAATACCACAATGAAAGAAAATGTTATAACATGAATGTGATTTAAAATGCACATGGGAAAAAATGTTTTCAAATGTAACGCATAGCAGTTAAGTCACATAGTTTTTTTTTTTTCCTGTCAAAAAATCATGTAGATCTTTTCATGCATGGAAGACACATTTGAGCATAGAATCGTCCAGCTACCTTTATTGTAGCCGAAGCTTGATGTTTTTATCTCTAAATACCCAGCTTATCAGGTGTCTTTTACAAATAAATATAAAATTATGGTTGTGTTTCTTTAAATCGAGGGTCAAGAGTATCCATCTTTGAACTGCCACCACATGCAAAGGTCAAACAGTGGGGGAAGGGGGTGTATCTTCTCACCCTGGCTCTGTCTTTTCAGCCCTTCTCTGCAGTTTCAAATAAACATGTTTTTATAACAGGGTAGACTCTCAGTGGAAAGACCCATCCCATCATGCATTTGTATGATTTTCTCCACTGTAGCTTACCACATGGCTGCGAATGTCCCCAGCAACCTGATGTAGATGGGGACAGATGGACAGCAAGAGCCATTACATCACAGGAGTTACCAAGGGGTCACCTCCGTTCACCTGTGTTTTGTTAAGTTAGAGAGGCATTTCAGAGCCACTTCCCCTCCTTGCCAACTCCCATCGCCTATAATTGTATCCACAAGCAGAACCTTTTTATATCACAACACAACCCCTACAGCAGTTCCTTGTTCAAAGCACTCAGTACTTTCAAGCAGCTCCAAGTGGTGACAACACCAATACTATCCACCGTACCACATACTGTAGCTTCTAATGGCTTCCACGAGCCAAAACCCATCAAAGAAAAAAGTCTATAAGATGTTGGGGGGGAAAAAAAGAGAGTGAAAGGAAGGCAGAGCCGTATTGAGAAGGCCAGAGCTCACCTTAGCTGGGATATACTGTACATTCTTCCTCCTCCTTCTCCCCATTCAAATGAGGGATGTGAAAAGAGAGAGAAAACTGTGGAAAGAGAAGAGAAGTGTTGGAAAGATTACAGAGCCAGGGCGGCCAGATTAGGCTGTATCCTCTGCCTCCACTTTGCCCCTTATTAATAACATGACGTTACTAAAACCTTGCCTTGAAAAATAATTGTGTAATTCTCCTGTTCAGACCTGTAACAGCTATTACCAGCTCTCACACGTTCACCAGACAAAATTAAGACCTGCAGTGTTCTTAAACTGTTAAAACAGACGAATCAACTTCATGGCTTTGTATCTTACATCCTAAATTACTTATAAAAGCAGGAAAATGTTGATAGTTTAGTGATATATTTGTGGGAGAACAGGCAGTGTGGCAGCTATGGTACATTTGTCCTCTAACATTCAGCCCAGAAGTATAAAATATACTTAAAAAACTTAAAGCATGATGTTCTCATACAGCTTGGGTTTTTTGGTTTCTGTTCAAATTGATATTAGTGACTAATCCCCATGAAGTGCTACCAAATCAGCAGATCCTTGCTGTGTAGGATTGGGCATCATGTCAGTTATTGCTCAGTATGCATCCAGGGTGCCATCAAATCCAATCCCCACGCAGGGGATGGTTAAACCAATCAGTGACATCCGTCATCTCCAATCAGAGCGCGAGCAGTAAGTCAATACCCTCATTAACTGTGTGAACACATGCTCGTGTAGATAAGAAACTGTGTCCAGCTCTGACACTTCAGATTACTTTCAAATGCCGATTTTTCTAAACTCGCAGACTGGATAAGAACAAATCATTCAAAACGTGTGGATGAAATCTAGCACAAAGTGGGACACTCGAAGACAGGAAATCATAGGTGATACAAAGGTCCAGTCAATCTAACTGCATCCCTGATGATGGCTCAGCTTTATTTTGGAGGATGGTACTGTGCACCAGACTGCAGTGAGGTGAAACTAATGTGTTTAAATGCTCCACAGCATGATTCACCTCTCTAATTACGTCTTTCTAACAGAAAACCTCATCCCTAAATGGAGGTAAACATTGTGTGATGTTATTTTTTTAAACGAACAGAGAATCATAAACACACAACAGTTTTCCACACATTTGTTGGGCAGTACGTTGATTATCATTATTGATTTTTTTGCCTGAGAGGATTTGAAATGGGCTCAGAGAAAGGATTTAGAGTGAAGCCCGAGGCTCATTATCAAATCAATGACTGTTTTTTTTTTTTATTGTATGTTGTTTCTGAAATGGAGAGCTTTGCTGCATGAAACACTAATTATACCAGCTCAACGTGGGCTGTCTCAGCAGATCCACTGTGGATTTCAGACGCCTTTATTCAAATCACTAAAACCCACGTCTATTCAATATTCTGTGCTGATGAAGTTTTTTTCAATGTGGGTGGTCTTCATAACAAGTATGCAACATTAGCATAACTGTTTAGACAGGGGAACCTGTTTGCATCTTAAGTATGAACCCTGTATTTCTATTGAGTATAATCTTTTTTTTTATCTTCAGTGTAACGCTTCCTTTGTAATAAATGTGATTATGTGTGCACCTCCTCCACTGTTGTAGATGACTTTGAGCAATTTCAATGATTTCCATTTTTTTTATTTAGCTAATTTGTCTTTTTTTATTCAATTTTTGATAATACAAAAGCAATTTATGTTCAAAATTAGGGACATTATTTTTTTCTTGCGTGATTTTTTTTTTAGAAAAGTCTTTGTGGCTCTTTCCTTCATGCTGTTTTAAGTATTTTGTGCCCAATGCTTCAAAGATACTTCCTAAGATATAATTTATTGAGCTAAAATGGTTGGGGACCAGTCGCTTCTCAGGCTTCTCTCATGTTTGTCTGCAGTGTAAGTTTTCATCTCCACTTCACAAGCAGCCAGAGACTCAAACAGATGTTTGTGCCACAATATTTCTAATTTAGAGGGCTAACAATTACACTTTTGCCTAAAAAATCAGGCAGTTAAGACCAATCGCAATGAGAACTCAACACAGCCAGAAAATACAGAGGGGAGTAAGTTTGAAGAGAGGTGGGACTTTCAGGAGTGTTAGATTGGTGTGAGAAGACAGGTCAAATCAGAAATGAAGAAATGTCAGGTCGAATCAGCTTTAATCTTGTCCAATCAAGCAATTCCAGGTAAAGTGAGTTATTGGATGTAATCAGGTTTCGTTAGGTGTAATCAAGTGTTTCCTGGTATTGCCAGGTACAATCAGGAGTAAATACGTACAAAAATGTGTGATCAGGTGTGTTTAGTTGTAATACTGTGGAATCAGGTGTAGTTTTGTGAAATTAGATGTAGTGAGGTGTAGACAGTTGAAGTTCTCATTAGGGGTAGAACACCCCCAGTGCTATAACACATGCTCAAGGGTTCGCAGATCAAGGGTTCAAAGGCCTATTCATTGCCACTTGCAGATTTATTTTAACTGTTATTTGGCATCTCTGCCTCAATGGCTATAGCTGATAAAAATGTAAACCTTAAGTTTATCAGGAAATTTCACAAACCATGAAATGTGGTCAAGAAATAACACAAACTGATTGGAAAAACTGTTTGACACTAGCTCAGCCTAACATTTTGCAAGGTTGTGATTCAACACCAGAGTGTGCAATCTTCAGAAAAGACTATTTTAGCATTGCCCTCTGTTGCATAACATTTCTCTATCAAAGACAGATAGACAAACTGTGTCAAAAATACAGATACAGAAAGAGCTCAGTGTTTTGCCTCTGACCAAGATAATACATACATGTATGTACCTAAATACAAACGCATGATGGGATTTGCGTGTATGTGGAGGAACCACCAGTGTCTTGGCTGATATAACCACTGTCTGCTGCCATTTTTGTGTATGTGGGCTTCACATGTGGAAAATGCTAAATTTTTAATTACAATTTCAGAGTTGATCAATAATTTATTTTATCCACTGCTTTTTAATCTTGAGGATATGCTAGTATTGTGAGCAATTTTTTAGAGAAGTGGAAAATTGTATCGTTAGGGGAGCAGCTAATGCAAGAGACTGTATCCATACAGAGGCTTTGATGCATTATGAATGAGAGGTGAAATGTGCCTGTGGATGGATCAGTATTCTACAAAAGATTTGTTACCAAAACACCTCCCACTCTTTCCAGCTCTGGTTTTTAATGAGTGTCAGTGCAGGAGATCATAAATTAAAGTATTTCAAAAGTTTGTCGGGACAAATTTCATCAAAGCACGGGAGTACGAATGGGGATATTAAAGGATTACTCTTATCAGCTTTCTTGTGTTATTTGTTTATTCAGAAAACGTTCTCATTATGACTCCTAAGCAGATAGAAAATGATCTCAAAATCAGTCACGACTCATCATGTGTATCTGAAGGCATGTTTACAATGAGCATCAGGGGATAAATGTGTAAGCTGAAACATTTTGGGTTTGTGTGTCTGTTCATCTCAAGTGCAGCAGTGATTAATGCTAACACACAGACGTTGGTGCTTTATAATCTCTTTTCTCTGGTATGTGTCACTTCTGCTGATAAGACTGTTACATGGATATATCATCATTCAAAGTAGTTGTAGTGTCTTTGCCAGACTGTTTGAGACACAACAACAGCTGTTCTGAGTGAAGCTATCATTTTTAGAGCTCCCCCTGGTGAACTGCTGCAATGCAGGTATTAAATTTCCCATCAGGGATAAAAAAAAGTTCTGCTTATCTTATCCTTCATGATAACAGATGTAACATAGGTCAAAATGTAGGACACTTGAATATGGTACACATCCTATATTGCCTTTTTTTTAAACATTCATGACAGTTTATTATGCTGATAGAAGTTTTAATTTTTCTGAGTGGCCCATTATTGATTATTATAGAATCTTCATTTTAGTTGCATTAGGGAACAAGAAACGTTTAGTTTTGAGGGCATCCTAGAGAAAGAAGAGTTTAAACACTGTTCTTGTATAAGGACTGGTATAGCCCACAACCATTGTTAAAGGAATGGCATGAAATTAATTTAGGGTTAAACACATCGGAACACAAAGTTAGACACCCCCTCAGGAGATGAATGTTGCCACCAAACATCTTTTTAACTTTGCCTAATTTCTTTAGCAAAGAGACTAAACACAACTCACCTACTCTCTTCCAGCAGCCGTTTGTTTGTAGTTAGACCTCATGCCAGTCCATTACGGACTACAGCGGGGTGGCGCAGCTCAAAGAAGAACATTTATGATATTGGTTCATGGAAATGCAATCAAACCAAGATGCTAAGGCAGAAGAACTACCGCGTCTGCAGTGCAAAATGATCCAAATTGACCACTGTGTATTGCTATCGTGCAGTCGTTACTAAAGTTGGTTTAACTAGAGAAGCAAGCAGTCAGCAATAGTCATCTCTCGAGGGGGTGTCTAACTCAGTGTTATGGTGTTTGACCCTAAATTAATTCTATGCCAGAATATCCCTTTAAGTTTCTGTACAGCTTTGAAGCTCCTCTAGTATCATCAGTTCATATCATCCTCTATTATCATTTGGGATATGACTGACTGTTGACTTGACTTTTGGATAGAAAAACTGAAACTGTATGCGAAGAGGCTAAAAGCCAGGCAAAACGGAACCTCTTTTCCTCAAGCTCAACCCAAAGTTAGGTTAAGACAACAATTCTACCAATACTAAGCTTCACAACTCTGTTTCAGAAACTGAAGTTTGTTATCACTTGGGCTGTGTCAATATTTTATACAGTCAATGAGATAGACCTACTCTCTAATTTGAGGATAGTCACATTGACCCCTCTGTTGGTTATTTATTGTTTGAGTTGAGGAGTCTTCTCAGCATTCCTGTTTAAGACCGTTTAATTAATCAGTGCATGTTTTCTTAAAATGCACAACTAAAGGCTAAGAGAGAGATGCTGTTGGAGCTGCTACTGTTGTTTTCCCGACTATTGACCAAGCATGCTTTGGCTTCAAAGCAGTCACTTACTTCTCTGCAGGGCAATATGCAATAAATTATCTCTCTGTGTTTTACATTACTATACTGGTTACACTATAGTACTGGATAGTATAGGAGGCAGCACCCTATTCAAATGACAAATAGGTATTCAAAGTGCATCCTATACACTTAATTTTATGGTAGTTATTTTACTGACAAATTTGAGTTCCTGCAGCATTCTGTACCATAGAATAGAGGGAGAACACTGAGGTAAAACCAAACAAACACTAACAGAGGAGTTAATGAACGTTTAAAAGTTGTGAGTATCTGCTTCAAATCAAGTCAAGAACCTATTCTGTTGCAGACTGACTTGAGAGATTGCAGATATTTTAGCATTAAATTGAATTAAATTTAATGTGTGTTCTGTCTCACTAAAGACCTTCACCATCCAGTTGGCTTCTGGGCAGGCCTTAGCTTCACCAGCAAACTATGTCAGCATCCATCTTGGCAGTACTTTAGCTTCACTACTCACAATGGCAGTACACTGAAAGATACCATCTATGCTGTCAATGGTTTACACTCTTACACTGTCCTCTAATGCAGTGGTTCTCAAGTCCAGACCTCGAGGCCCCCTGTCCTGCATGTTTTGGATGTTTCCCTGCTCCAACACACCTGATTCAAATGATTAGCTCGTTATTAAGCCATTACAGAGCTTGATAACGAGCTGATAATTTGAATCAGGTGTGATGAAGCAGGGAAACATGCAGGACAGTGGACCTCGAGGACTGGACTTGAGACAAACTGCTCGAATGACTTATCAAAACATGCTACATTTCAGAAAACAAAGTCCATGCAAAAGTGTAGTGAGAGGGCTGGGATCTGTCTTAGAACTATGAGTGAGCTGAGCATTTATTCACTGGATGAAACTTCAATCTCTTTTCAGTTCCTTGAATTAAATTCTGAAAGAGTCCATGCTTGTTATTCATGTCATCCGAGACAGTTAAGTCTCTCTTTGTGAGTGTGAGCAACTTCGGCAGATTCACTGTCAGAGAATTAAAGTCAGATACTGTGGACACAATGAAAAAGCCCTGTTTTTTTCCTGAGATAATGGCTCATACTCCAGTATCTCAGGAACTTTTTAGACTCACTTTCTTGAAATTTAGACTGTCAATAATGTTATGCTGTGACTTTACTGGATAGCAGATTTTGGTCCAAAGTCATGAAACAATAAAATCAAACTATTGCATTAAAAAAGGATTGATTCTTTCTTAGGAGATAAATATTATTGCAAACTGTACATAAGGACAGGTGTATTGTTC
Source organism: Xyrichtys novacula (assembly GCA_962446985.1). Taxonomy (NCBI): domain Eukaryota; kingdom Metazoa; phylum Chordata; class Actinopteri; order Labriformes; family Labridae; genus Xyrichtys; species Xyrichtys novacula. Next base: position 13,580,565 of record OY660874.1, on the reverse strand, counting down.
CAATGTGCAGGGAGACTCAACAAACACATTTAGCATTTTAAAAGCCTATTTATCATCATATTACACCATCTGTGTTGTCCAGATTGCCTGGCTGCTGGCTTTGTTGAGCCAACAACACGCTCTTAGCTAGCACTCATTTATTTTACTAAAAAAGAAGGAAAGAAAAAAAAACCCACAAACGTTAGAAAGTACTCTTTCTGTTCTTTTATTAAAAAATAGCAGATCTTGCAGGACTTCATCTGTTCAAACGAGCACTAGGAGTGTAGATTACATAAAACTCCCATTCTTGTTAAAATAAAAGGTGTTTAAATTATATTTAATGTGCAGACCAAGGTAATCAGAATTATAAATAGCCTCTCAAAATGTCCATATGTATAGCACAAATGGGTTTCTTTTTGCAGCTCAACAGTGAGCATTTAGTCAGGCTCACATTAACTCACATTTATCAGCAAGGCCACTGCTGTTGCTCTGACAGTTATGAAATTTTAAACAACAAATAAAAGCACTAACTCAAACCATTAAGTAGGTCAAGTGACTGAGGAAAAACCTCTTACCAAAATAATTATATATTTCACATCTAAAGCCACTCCAAAGGCTGAATATTCTCACAGTGAGTAAATTTAGAAACAACTGCTTAACAAATTAGCATGAAGGTCACTGAGGAGCTCCTTGCGCTGCTTTGAAATGCTGTCAGGTGAAATAACACGACACTGTCAATTTAACAGCAAACTAAGAACCCAAATCTTTTCTGAGAAAACTGCAGCAGCTAGACTGTCCTCATGACTTTGTCCACCGCCACATCAGAAGTGGTATTTAGTTCGACCAAGAAAATTGTATTTGCACACTGTGTGGCCTGATTTCTAATGATGCTCTTTGAAGTTAGGAAGCATTGGGCCCACACATGAAGAGGTGCGAGCTAGTGAGCTAGGCTGACTTGAAGTGGATGTAGCTGTAGTCACTAAGTTACCCTTGAGGTTTTGAATGTAGTCCCATAAAATGCCTAGTTGTAAATATTTTCAAGCATATATAACCTCCCAGCTCTGCTTTATCTAACCCTCTGTCCCTCTTAAAAAATGGTGAAAAAAAAGACTAAAGCCTGATAGACTAAAACAAGACAATAATATTAAATAAACAGATAAGCAAGAGCTCTTTACCATGTAAAAGGGGTAAAAGAAGTAAAAACCTCTATGATGGGAATTAAGAAAAAGAGAAATATAAAAGGCAATTAGTGAAAAGCCTAGTTAAAAAGGTGAGTCTTGAGCCTCTTCTTAAAAGCATAAACAGTCTCTGCGCCCCGAGGCTCTCCAGCAGGCTGTTCCACAAATTTCTATTTAGGCAATTGATATAAGGTAAGGAGTCTGTCTCTTTTAATTTCCTCATGCATCTGGGGTTATTAAAGACAACCAACAACTTTTTTAGATGGAAACAAAGCTTTAAAATGTGATATAATTTCTCCAAATGAATAGTGCATTTGAAGTGCAATTTGTCTGTTGACTGTCTTTGCTAGACCGCGACACTTTTTTGTCTCTTTTGGTAGCCGTAGCTGTGTACCGGTCTCTGGTTGCTTAGTAACGCTCCCTAACGACAAACTGTTGAGGTGAGAAATGAGGTGCAGCGTTAGCGTTTGAAGGATTAGCAGATATTACTATGTCAAATCAAATAACTGAGCACCGTTTGTGGTAACACGAAACTTAACGGAGTTACGGACGTTATATTTTTAGTTCGAAGCCTCCACACAAATGTGGAATTTAGTTAGGCGTAGCGCAAATATTTACGCCGAAATAAAGTCAACCTGAGTTACCTGACTGACGTTAGCTCACGGCTAACTCTTATCAGCTCCGTTTGTAACTGTCTCCAGCGATGGAGCTGGATGTTCGTCACTATCTTACAACGGCGAAGGAGCAACAAGGTTTGTTTGTGTTACCTTTGATAGAGGTAACGAGTCGTTTAAATTTCCCTTTAGTGTTTAAAACGGCATGTTATCTCTGTGTGTGTAGACTCCGGAGCCTTGCAGTCAGCTTACAGTTTACTCTTAAAGAGCAACAGAGAAGCTGGAACCTGTGGACTGATCCCACGCATCAGCCTGGACCTGTACACCGTCTGCGCCGAAGTAGCTCTGCAGGTGAGAGTGAGGCCGGGATTGTTTGCTATTATGGGTCTGTTTACTGCCAGAGGAGGTGCAGCTCTGCTTCATATTTCACTATGAATTATATCAATCTCTAACCCAGTCAGTTTACCTGACAATGCACAACATGTATGTATGTATGTATGTATTTTTCCTTTTGACAAGATTCCCTTTTGACAAGTAAAAAATAAAATTATTTTCAGTAAGCCTATAGCAGTTTCAAGTCTTAGTCACCTTGTCTGATGAGTCAAATCTAGTCAACTAGCCCATGATACAACCTGATTGAGGATGCAAGTTCCTATAGGACTCCACAGACAACAGAGTGATTATCTGAGTAACTCTATTGCATTATAACTATATTTAAATCTGCAATTTACAGTTTAATAAGGAGTACAAACCAAGATCTGGTGATATGACTTAGTGAGAAACTTGTTAATATGAAATTTCCAACTTTTTGGCGTGATCTACTTTAAATTGTTCCTATTCTGTGCAACTTAGCATGTAACGTATTTCTCCCACTATGTGATTTGCCTCTTTTTGAGATGTGAGAATAAACAGATGAGCTGCTGCTTTTAGATGCCACTAAGCAAGAAACTGATTTGGTAGGAAGTTGGATTTTAAAGAATCAAATCATTTCAATATTTTGTCACTTTGGGCAGGTGTGAGGTCTTGCTGGTTAAAGAAATCAGCATTTCCATAAAACTTGTCAGGAGATGAAAGAATAAGGTCCTCTGAAATATCCTTTTAGATGGTAACATTGACTTTGGACTTAATAAAACACAGTGGAGCAACTCCATCAAATAGTATAGCACCCCAAATCATCACAGACTATAGAAATTTCATGCTTGACTCCAAACACCTTGGGTTCTGTGCCTCTCCAATCTTTCTCCAGATCCTAGGACCTGGTCATTTCTGTTGTCTGTGCCTCTTTTCCCCCTTCACCTTTCCCTTCCATTCACCTTTCCATTAATATGCTTCGATACATCACTCTGTGAACAGCCAGCCTTTTTAACAATGACCTTAGGTGGCCTACCCTCCATGTGGACGGCGTCATTGATCATCTCCTGGATGTCCATCAAGTTTGCAGTCTTCCTCATGATTGTGGTTGTGCGTACTGATCTAGACGTAGAGATACATGGTTTCTATGTGCTGTCTGAAGAGTGATTAACTCAAACAGAAAAAAAGCACATTTTATTTTATTTTTTGATCTGGGTTGTCCTTTTTTGAGCTATTGGCTTAAGTTAAGTTCAAGAGAGAAAAAACAAACAAAAAAAAACACTTTGGTCTGCATGTCATGTGTCTAGCATATACTTAAGTTTCACTTTATTGTGTAACTGGAGGAAAACATTGTTTTTCTTTCCTTCGCGAAATTCCTATTTTTGAGATGTATCTGAATATCCAGTTTGGTTTCATAGTCTACATATATGAATCCACCTTTAACCTCCACACACTTTGAAGCTCTACAATAACTTGAAGTCAATAGGCACTTTTAAAGTGTAATGGCAAACACTTAGTCAACTAGTTCTGACACTTTGTTTGTCACAATTAGATATTGGCGTAAAGGAGCACTGATATAAAGCCTCTGCTGAACCCTCCCAGCTAGAATAGTCTGATCACCAATTTTTTAATGTCAGTTTTTATACAGCAACTCTATTTTCTCTATATCTGACTTTTCTCTCAGCAGGAGACAGTAATGAATATTCACTAATATAGACTGAGATGTCCCAGGGCAAGGGAAACAGATTTGAATAATGAAATGCAGTGATATTCCATAATGTAATTTGTTCTCTCTCCTCTATATCAAGTTTTCTCTGTTAAAGTGCTGCTCGCCTTGAAGTCTCAGGCCTAAAAGAATACCAAATTACACATCAAAATATTCTCCAGTTTTCATGAGAAGCATGAGTATTCCTTTTCAATAGACATTTTCTGTCATACTGATCTCTATTTCATGGGTTTTATGATCTTCAAGCTTGCAAAAATGAAGTACTTAATCATAACACATTTAAAGTGTACAGTATGTAGTCATAGGAGCAAAACAATTCACTATATGAGAGCTTTACTATGTGACCCAGCAGTAAACCATAAAACACAGCGCTGTCATTCTCAAGAATAACAACCTGCAAATAAGACTATTGTTTACCATGTGTAAAATACAAGTACATCTCACATACAGTATAGTACATTATTCCATATCTGAATTCTTTTAATAATGCATCAAACCTGAAAAAGTGCTGGTGACTGTGGGTATTGTTGAAATATTCATTTTGTTTGGTCTTTTGCCTCTCCTTCTCTGTGTTTTCAGCTGGGTTGTTTGGAGATAAGCGCAGCGTGTCTAAAGATGTTCTTTGAAGGGAATCCGCCGGCTAATCAATTTTTGTGTCGGGCCTACCTCTGCCAGGGCCAACTGAAGTCTCCGCCAGCCACTGGGACTGTGGTGAGGACAGTAAATTGGACACGTATCTCTAATGGGTGTTGTGTGTTTATTATTTTGTTTGTGTCATCAATATATACACTGTAACTGTACAGATGTGCTGTATGTGAGTGTTTTTAAATGAGTAGATTTTCTTGCTCTTGCTGTTTCTCTCCTCAGAGTTAAGTGCAGTTCTTTCTTGTCTGATCTGATTATTTTATCATTATTTTATTATTATTTAAAGGCCATGGCCTTTTTCTCTTGGTTGGTCTTTGTAGTTTGTATAATGTGACAAGTTCTCAGTCTCCCTTTTGCACTGTTTTCTATTTCAGGAGGACTTTGAAGAGGCTGTGCTAAATTTTCTTAAAGCAATTGAAATTGCGAAATCTGAGCCAGGGTATGTAACCTTCCAGAAGCACACTCGGCTTTGTTGTTACAGTGTCGAGAAAGTTGACCATTTTACGTCACGTACAGTTTGTCATCTCAAGTGCCTTTGAATACAGGAAATGAAAGTCTGCTGCACATAGATATTCTGGGTCATGGGAGTTTAATTTGCAAAGACATTAGTTGAAACATAAAACCCTCAAAGCTTCATCCTGTACATCTGTTAATAAGCATTAAGTTGTCAAAACTTGTGGTAGAAAAGTTCCCTTGTTTATGTTTCCCTGTTTCCCGTGTATTTGGATATAATGGCTTATTCTTTACTAACACTGACTGTCTTTGCTAATGAACTCATAAGCTGTCAATAAAGCTGAGTGAGCTATTCTGATTAACACCATGGGGAATACATATTTGATGTATCCAGCCCAGACTAACACAACCCACTCCCTTGTGAATAAATTAACAGCACTCAAACAGTCTGTTCACAGTTTCCTCTTAAGAAGTGCCTTGAATTCATAAATTCCCGTTTCCCGTATGGAGGCTTGCATGGTGCTCTCTTGGGGCTCATTGGTCGAAGCTTTATCCAAACACATCTGCAATTTACAGGACTTCTCCGCACAAAGATGACACTTGGTCTGAATTTAGTTTTACTGAGAGATAAAACAGCTAGCATGTGCATAATATAAATAATTCAGAGTCCTCTGTTTGCTTGTTTAACTTGAGGTTTGTTTGTTGCAGATGCTACTTCATAGTGTTCAACGCCTCAGTGCTGTACCTCCAAACTGTGCGTCCCCTCCTGCAGCCGGGGCGGTGTCATCACCTGGTCTCCTCCCTCAGACAGGTGGTCCAGAGTCTAGATGAGGTGGCAGACCAGGACCACAGCTGGAGAGCTGAGCTCATGATGCAAGTGACCCCTCAGTGCTCTCGTACTTTTCTCTCATGAATAAGTCCAGCCCTGATTCTGTCCAGACTCATGTTGGATTCGAAAGGGTGACGTGTGGGGCTCATTAACCAGGAGCTTTCTATCCGGCTCCCTTGTTAATTTGTAGTTTTATTCTCCTTTATCAAGCAGAGAATGTTTTAATACACACTTTTTTATCATGTTCTCTCATTAAAGCAAGAACCCCAGTCTTACTCATCTTTCAAAGGACGTAATGAACCAGTCATGTATGGATAAATGTTAGTGATACAAATAGCCCGAGGGGGTTTTATGATTGGGTACAGTATGTCTGAAATTCACAGCTGGGTAAAGCCCATCCAAGATAGATGCCAACATATTCGAAAATCTATTCAAAACACGGTGTGCTGTCAATAACGAAGAACACAGTCATACACTGACATACACAGAGAGGACTTAATATGAGAACACCTTGTTATTTATTCTGTAAAAAAAAAAAGCTCTCGTAAATGGCTGAAAAAGAGCAGAAAATCTGAAAATATATGATAGCACAACTAAAAACAACTTAAAACATTTAAGACGGCCTTACAGAAATCAGAAAGAAACCTTGTGCCAAGGATACACTGACATCAGAATGCCAGACTATAGCAAGTACGCCAGTGATAAAAAATAAGTGAGGTATTTGCTGTAGTGCAGGGAAAAGTGACATTGAAAATCTTTACTCAGTGTCCTTGTTCTATAAAAGAGATTAGCTTTCCAAAGACAGAAATGACTCTTGAGCAAATACATACATTGCTTTGAAAAACGTATGTTTGATTTAGGTACTTATCTTGAGTAGCAGAAGTGAGGCACAACATCATCTCATAGTTAACTCTTACCATCCTGAGGAAACATCAGCAGTTTCCCTGAAAGCCGCACTAGCTGAGATAATTCAGGCTTCATATTTCCATAAACAGATGTAACTTGGAGTGAATAATGTTCTCTTATCTGTCCGGCAGAAAACTGACAACTTCAGCTTCAGTTTTCAAACATTTTTGTCATTAAAATTTGTCATTACGATTTTCCATCTGTTAGGTTACATCCATGTTAACTTTTCTTTTCTGCCGTTTTACATATTTTCTATGATTGACACTTGATACAGCGTATGGACGTACAAGGATTGCATAGCTCACCCAGGGGATACGCTGTTTGAGCCAAGCTTCATCACAGTGACTCTCGGCGACTCTCCCGCCGAATGTGTACAATGCTACTGCGCAAGTGGTGGCGTGTGTACAACGTTACTGCGCAATGTTGGTTTCAAGAAATGAAGAAAAAATGTGGAATTACCGAGAGCTTTTTGGCTTCAAATCTGTATACTGGAACCAAGTTGTCCATAGTATACAGTCTATGGTTCTTGCTAGTTTGTCTATTCTTGGCTACAGAAAGCATGGCAGTGCGACAAGGCAGCCTCTGTAGCAAGGACCTGCTGTTTCTACAATATAAAAGACTTTTATCACAAATAAAACAATTGTTAATTTTCATCAATATAAACTATTCAAACAAACTTCTGCATAAAACTTTCCGTTCAGGTTATTTACTATTACCTTTAATCAAAGGTATTTATAGTTTTGTATAGGTGTAAAAGAAATGGTGACATCTCATTTATAAACTGAAGACTGTCACAGCAACCATCGCAAAACACTGAAGCTTTGTCTTTCCTTCTGTACAGACACCTCATCAAATGTCTTGTGGGCTCTGGGAACACTGAAGAGGCTAGAAGTTTCACCAAAGTCACGGAGGAATTCATCAAGTCAAATTCCCCTCATCTTTATCCGAGACTCTTCACACTGCAGGTTAACAACATCTTTTTTAAAAGCTTTTAGTTTTAAAAGCTTAACATTTGCAAATTGTGTGGATGCGGTTATGAAGTTATGTACCTCAAAAAGTAATTTGGAAAAAAGAAAAAGATATATGTTTTTTTTGCCACATTTGATCAGTTTCAGAGTTGTTTTTAGCCCATAACAGGAAACGAAGGGAGCAATTTGTCATTTAAACCAAGGAAGAGCTCTGAATAAAATTGTCACGTTTGTATTTACTTGTTTCTTAGGTGCTGCACAATCTAACAGAGAGTGATGTCCTCATTGAGAAGAGCCAGCAGTGTTCCACTTTAGCGGCCATTTACAAAATACAGCATTTGAAGAAGTAAGTAAAGTGTCTTTGTTATATTTATGTCGTTATTCTTTCCCTTTGACATTGCAGAAGCATTTGTTTTGCAGAGAGACGTGTTGTTTTGCTTTCATGATAAAAGTCTTTTACATCTAAGCAGGCTGTGCTGTAGATGCAGTAGTTAAAAGCAAACATTATTAAATCAGATCAGAGGCTTCTTTCTCTGGTCAAACGTGGAACCGTCTTTTTGAAACGAATACATGTTTTTTTAAAGAATGCTTCTTGTTTCTAAATAGGGCAGTCATAGCTTTTATCAGTTTTGATCTTAAAAGGAGGATAGGAAGATAGTTATATAAGGGTTAATGCCCGCAAGGTGTCCATTATCAGGGATTAAAGGACATCTGGGGGCAGGAATAGTATGTCAGATAATCACAGATGTGATCTACAGAATCAGTACACTCAGATGGGCAGTATATTCTCTGGTGATTGTCTATTACAGGTCCCATCCTGTAGGTTTCAGAAGAAGAGGCATATGAATTTACATAAACATGGATTACCTAATCCTGCGTATCATTAATATTAATTTTGAGTTGACAATCGTTTTGGTGTGATGTTTTTCCATCATTAGGGTCAATATCCATGCTGGATAATCTGCAGGACTTAAGTAAAACACATTGGTTTTGTTTCACAACAGTGCATATTAAATTTTTCCCAAGTTTAACCAGAATGTGCCTGCAAAGAGATCTTTTGTTTAAAACTTTAATGCCATGTTCTATTGAGCTGTGGCACTGACTGACAGATGGGTATTGTTGTGTTATAGTTACTGAAGCTAACTCAGAGGCTTTTTAAACATTTAAGCTGATCCAGTGGCTGCCAGCAGAGTCTGTGGCATGCTGTGTTTTGCAGGTGTATTTGCCTGCCGGTGTACATTCATTTAATACTAATATTACCTTTTGGTGTGGCACAGCACAAACATAGTCTCAGCCCCCACCCACTTTCTGCAGGCATGTTCCCAACCTGTCTGCACTCCTTATGGCTCCTCAGCATGACTACGTCTGATTGCACCATCACCAGCATTTATAGGCCCTTTTGCCCCAGGTTTCTGCACAGTTTGGTGAACATGAAAATGCAGATCCATGCTCACTGTTGGATGCATTAATGTTATTACATTAACATAGGCTTTTATCATGTTTCCAGCAAGTTGGAGGAAAGAAACGAGGATAAACCAGCGAGAGAGGAGCTTGAGCAGATTTATCATCTCCTGGAAAATACCAAATCATCTGTGGACTCCAACTCTCCTCAGAGCTTGACACCCATCCAAACAGCTGACAGGTCTGTGACCTTAAGTGTCCTACACATATCTCCTACCCTCACCTTTGTTGCTTCCTAATCTTCCCACTACCATAAAACCACGTATGGATATCCTAAAGGCAGCACATGGCTCAGATTACTGTACTGCAGTGTTGGGAGTCATATAAATTGTGTTTTATCTGGGATTTGCAGAGTTGCCTTCCTCATGGAGCTGGCTCTGCTGGCCTTGCAGTTGAAGCATCAGAAAGTGGCTGCCGACTGTTTGGAAGAGCTCAATTCTGCGGGAGAGGCTGTGAGTGTCCGATATTCTCCTTTAAACCTCAGGCAGCAGCTCAGCACCATGCTGTAACTGTACAGACTCTCAGAAACATGCAAATTTATGCAGAGAAGTTGACATCCCTCTTAAGTAGGCACTTGACAATAGATGAGATTAATTAGCTGAGCTCATGCCCAGGGGCTCAAGAGGTTGCTGATTACTTTCAGCAATGTAGAAGTTCTTTCATAGACAGGGATTACGCTCTTATATTCTTGGTGAGTTAAATGAGATGATAACATGTTTGGCAATGCTGCGTGTGCAAAAACCCCTTGCATGAAATATGAGATATGTATATCCTGTCTTCTTCATGTATCGTCAAACACTGACTCCCTAAATCACATGTGTGTTTCTCCTATTAGAGCAATGGCCAGCGCATAATAATGGAATGTGTCAAGTGTGAAATCAACGTTCTGAAGAAGGAAGCAAAGATGGATGACTATTCCAAAGCCAGTGTGGAGGTGCTCCATCATATGCCTGAGTTATCAGCCATGAGTTTCTGCTGGATGTTATAATGTGGGCAGCAGACCCATAAGTAGAGTCTGATTAACTGTCCAATAATATTTTTCTATAATCTCATTCTGTGTTTGAAGGCAGTAAATCAGACAGACAGACCAAACCCCCTACTTAACGTGTAGATGCCTTTGCCTTAAACAGCTGCAAACACATCTGGAAGCACATTACCAGTTTCTGATTACATTTCAACTGAATAAGTCTGACATGTTTTTATACCTCTGTACTGGTAACGGCCATGTCTGTTCAGGCTGTTTGTCCACTTTGTGTTTGAAAATGATGTAGACCATCTCAGGAAAGCTTTGAAGAATTCTAAATCTTCATCACCGAAGGACTGATAAAACTGTGGTAGTCAGAGGTCACCCCCAATCTTCCACAAGAGTTTGATCTTATGCTAGTTAAAGCACTTTCACATACAAATTATGAAGTATATTAATTAACAGCCACGTGTTGGTGGTAACATTCAGGAAGTTTCAGACTTCATACAAACTCTGTCTAGAGCTCAGGGATTTACTAATGAGGTTTTTTATATGCAAAAGTCCATGTTATTTGACCTCACGACTGTCAAGCTCTTGTAAGTGTGATATTTCAGCAGTTTGATAATCTTAAATTTAACTTTTCTCACCAGTCTGAGTGAACTGCAATTAATCACGATACAAATCCCCCCTTTCGTATTCCTCTTTAACCTGTTTGTGCTTCTGTGGAGAGAAAGGTCTAATGTCTCCTGTCCCAATTGACCTTGATGAGCTCGGTTTTGCTTTGCTTTAGGCTGAAAGTACTTCTGCTTTGGTGAAAATATTTTGAATGTTCAAATTTCTCCCTCCTCCTCCAACTCCAGCCTGAGTTATTCACTGTTGCAGGGTAATGGTTGTTAACGCTACTGGTTCATGTAGGCATACAACCACAATATAATACAAGAATTATATTTCCAAGAGAATTCGTTAAAGGAAGTGATTCTGGGATGATGTAAATTGTACATATTTTTTCCTCTGTCCACAAAAACCCTACAGAGAGAAGTGAAATCATGTAATCTAGTTTTGTATGACAACATATCTAGGTGGTATCTAACAACTAGCACCACATATTCAATCCAGTTTCTCCTGCCAAGTGATCATGGGGAGATTCTCAATCTGTAGTTTGTTATCCCCCAGGCCCGGCTGAAGGAGATAGGAAAATTGGATCAGTGGCTGCGGACTGCAGTAAGGGAGGGGGAGCCTCAGGCCATGCAGGTGGTTTGTGCAACCCAGTGGAGCCTCTGCTTGCCGCTCTTACAGCCCAACCTCAGGAAACACATCAAGAAAGCTTTGCTCAGGGTGTCCCAAGTACTGGAGGACACACAGAGGTTCCCAGCTTCTTATTCATTATGATATGTGCTTGTATGTGTATGCCTTAAGGCTCTTTTGGTTTTTCTCATAATGTTGTGTTAGCACTTCACTGCATATGTTTAGCTATGCTGGCTTGGTTTACAAAATATATATGTATATCTATACAGCCTATATGGCCTCATTCAATGTTAATGTCCAAAGTAGTGCTATTTTTGATACAAAGCAGTATATAATAACATGGTTCTGTAGGACTCGAGCTCCTTCTGTGTTTTGTTATAATATCGTTAATGAAGTCCTCATGGGTTTAGTGGTATTGCTGACTGTTGAAGGCTGATATCTATGCGCTCATTATTTCCTCATTTATTTATTTGATTCAGGTTTAAGTGAGATCAAAAGTCTCCATTATCCTCCAGAAAGCTTTTAGAATTAAAGCATGGTTCATTCCTTTTCTTAAAGTTGAATGAAATGTTAGATATTAGATAACAGGAAATGTCAGAAAGGCTCTGCCTCACAGTTTGCCATGTGCTTCTTTGTCACCATAAGCCATAGTTTCAATATGTTATAACTTTAAATGGTCTCTGAGCAAATCAATTAATGGAGAATATTTGGGTCAAATGTTAATTCAGGAATTTAATTTTATTTTATTTTATATTTTTTCTGGTACTTAAATCATTTCCATTCTTCTTGGATTTTTTTTTCTGTTAATGCTCATTTATTCTTTTTTTTTTTTTTTACCCAATTTTACAGAAACAAACTTAAGGCTTTTACAAATGACAGAACTAAAAATTAGAAACAATAATACATCAGAAGTAAAGACAACCTCTTCTTTTTAACATACTGGGACATACTGGATGTTATCGTGTGCACTTTCCACAGCATGATGTTGGAGATGCGCTGTCAGGTCCACTCAGAGCTGGCAGTGATTGAAGAGGAGGAGGGGCGCCTCCAGGCTGCTTTGACTCACCTCCAGAAAGCTTCTTTGCTGGATAACGGGACACAACGAGAACGCCTGTCATCAGCTCTCCACCTCCTGCATCTCCGAGGGATCCTCGACCAAACACCCCCCCGCTCAGAGGATAAAGCCGCTATGCTCATGCAGCAGGTTTTTAGCCTATCTTTGTCAGACAGTCTAATAATGTAGAATATTACTGTTCTTTTAAGCTGAACAAGGCAAGTCATTTATGCAAGACATATGGGGCTTATAAGTAGCAATTATCCTCAGGCTCTGTACAGGGGAAGAGCATCCCCACAGAGCGTGTAGATGTTGCTCGATCTGCTGCAGTGTAAAATGTAAGAGTCAGATCAGTCTGCCGTAGACAATACAAAAACTGGGCAAAGCCGCTGATATTAGTCCCATTAGACTGTAGCTATAAGGCCTCTAGATTTTTGGCATTTGTCTTCTTGGCTGTTTGGAGCCAGGGGTGACTATATTTTAAATCAGATGGCCCTATCTTGGGACTTAACAGCAGTGCTGTGGGAGCATACTCCGCTTTAGTGCCTTTTGACTTTGAATGGTGCCATACCTCACAAAAAACCCATCTCACTGTATCGAAAAAAAATAGATAAACTGGCTACTGAGAACATAAAATTGTGAGCAAAATATCAGCTTAAGTAATCCGTTCAGTAAAGATAAAGCTGATAAGTTTCCATACAATCAGAGTTCTATTGCAACTAGAGGAGCCTCACCATTCTGGCCCCTGAAAACAATGCTGGCATGAATCGATTATGCATTCGCTTTTCAGATCAGGGAGTTACTGTGCGCAGCTTTAATGACACCATTGAGCAGTTGGAGCAATATGTAAACTATAGGATACCAATTCAGTTTTTGCATTCTTCTGTAATTCACAGAGGAGAACAGATCTCTCTGCATGGTTTAAAGCCCTCTCTCTTTCAGGCCAAAGACTTGCAGCCCCAAGATAAGACCGATATTCGTCCAGTTCTGGTTGCTGTGGGTCTTCTTTTGGCTCCTGATGACTTCCAGATGGTGCTGGATGCAGACAACACTTCCAAAAGTAAAATCCAACTTCCTTGGTTGACTTTTTACACTCTTTGCATTGTTATGTCTTTGCGAAGACACAATCTGAGCTTATCGCCTGGTTTTGAACTTTATTTGTGTGAGTTGTGTCGTATTTTATTCAGGATATGTATACTAAAACTGCTTAACCAGATACTCAATCTGTTTTATCTTTAACTTTGTTCCATATGGAATCATCATAAACCCAAACTAGCTTTTCAAGTGCCACAGTATCCTTTTTTTTAAAGCAAAACAGCGAGAAATCAGAGAAGCATATTCAGGTTTCAGGGGAAGGCTTCTATGATTAAATGCACATCACACAAGCAGGATACGAGTGTGCATGTTACACACACACAACAGGATTTTCTGAACCCATATACGATTTGCACAGATTTCCTCTGGTAGAAAGAGCTTGAAACACACTTCTACATCTTTCTTGATGAGGAATCATACAATTCATTTAACCTCTGTAAAGGTTCACTGGCCTGGAATAATCTAGCCTACATACCTCTTATCTTGGGGTTCATTCTGCAGTCAGCTAAGTGCACTTCATTCTGCCATGCATCGACATTTAACAGAGGAATAAGAAAATATAGCTATTGAACAATATGGTGGCTATGACTGGTGGTTTGATATACAATCTAGATGAGCGGGTGACTACAGATGACATCAGAGTCATGATGTTATTGTCATGATGTTGTTTATCTTGTCATTACTGATCTTGTCTTTCCTCCTCTGAACATGCTGCTGGTCTCATTCTGCTCTGACTGTGGCAGCAGCTTTGAAATGCTGTATGTTTTTGTGTTTGTATTTGTTTTCTTTGAAGTTAATGAAATGAGTCATGATGGATGAATAAGATGTAAAGGCCAAAAGAAAATGAGTCATTACGAATTCTCAAAAAATAAGGATTTACCTGAAGTTTTCACAGCATATGAGAACATTTTGGGATTTTTAAAGTTTTTTGGTGGTTCTTCCAAAGTGGTGGCTTCGATATTATTTGAAGTTGAGAGCTTGGCGATCTCAGACTAATCCCGCTGATCAGAGCTCTCCTTCGCTGGCAGGATTCCCCTGGAAGGCAGTCCTCTGTGCTGACTGTGTAATGAGCTGCTGTCTCAGTAAAGCAGGCACTGATTACTCCCAGATTGAATGAATGTCACAGAGGAAAACTGATGGTCCTTGTTTGTTTCTAAATTTGTCCCTTGGTCTTCTTCATGTATGGAAAGAGGATCTCTCTGTGGCAATGTTAAACTTTGTTGCTAAGTGTTGTACAATTTCTCAGAGAATCAGCATGTAGCTCACAGTCAAAGCCTCATCGACTGAGTGCAGCGGATCATGGAGTAATAGAGCCTGAGCTCAGGGAGACACTTTGATCTGAGACTCATTCCAGACTCCTTATTCCTCAGCTTCAAATGAACATTCAGCTTTCCTAATGAAGCAGGGAAAAACTCACCCTGACAGCGAGTCAACTACTCCTTCTGCAGGCACGGGTCAAAAGCTTTGGTCTCTGGAGACTTTTTTTTCTTGTTTTGGTCCATGAACCTTAAGCTTCCCCCAGAGGATGTCGCTTAAGCTCTGTGTTCTGAGGTTCAAAGCCAGAACAGCAGGTGTCTCTTGAGACTAGAAGAAATGGGAAATTGCTTGCCACGAGTTTGTATTGTTGCTGAATTCTTTATCAATAAGAGGTCTGTGAAGGCAAATGTGTGTTTGAACTTTCAGGGTAAGCAGACAGGCACCAGGGACCACTGCGGTCAATGCCACAGACCATGGTTTCAAATCTGGCTTATGAAACTGATGCTTGGTTACTGTTATTGGTGCAGATGTGTCTGAAAGGAAATCTGTGTCTGCAGATGGAAATATGATTGTGTAGATTTTTTCTGTTTGTTAATGATTTAATATAATTGGGGAGGAGTATTTGTTTGAGTTGAGGATCTGTCGTTCCCTTTTTTATTTATTTATTTATTATTATTATTATTATTATTGTATTAACCTACTGTTTCCCAACAATTTACCCATGCTTGTGTAAAGGTAATATGCAGGACACATACTAGGAATAAGAATACATCAGCTTAGTTTTTAGTCTTCCATGCCACCAAAAAAAAGTGAGAAGTAGTAAGAAGTTCATGCTGTTCAGAGAAAAAGAGAGAGATAAAGTAAAAAAGTAGAGTCATCTGGTATTTCATCTCTTTTATGCCCCCTCATTGCCTCATTGAGGTCAACTTCTTCTGGTTACTCTAAGCCATCATGTTTTGAGGCAAATTTACACTACTATTCTGTTATTGTTCTGTGAAAAACACTGACATATGCAAGCTGCAACTTAGCTGCTTAGTGGTGTTGTATGACTAAGAGACAGTAAATTCAGTTTGTTTTTCTTTTCAGTTTTTAGTCTTACATTTTAATCGGATTAAACTGCATTCAGTTACATCCTCCTCTGAAAGAGTTGGCACTGTTGGAAATGGGCCATTTAGTCTTGTAGTCCCTAAGTTGTGTTTCCTTTGCTTGCATAGAGATGCCAAACTGTAATAGGAGTCATTATGTAACAGGCTCACTTTGCATATGAGTGCACATTTATTTCACTGTTCTTTGAATTATAAACGTAGTCATTTAGGCCTTAGGAGTTGTGCAACAGAGTGCCAGTACTGTTTGTTCTGCAAGCCAGCTGAAAAAGTGTATTGGTTCATTATTTAAAGAAAATGTTGAAGCTTTTCCAACATTATTGGTGTAGTTTTATTCAGTTTTCCAACAATTATCTAGTTCCCGATGGCAATCCTGGATCTGGACCAGCTGCTCAGCTTTCTGCTAAGGCTCAGCATCACTCTGCATCCATACAGAAGGTGGGGGGATACTTGGCCAGAGAGGGGGACGACGTGGACAACATAGAGAGGTGTGTGGATGTATGAACTATGACCATGATTGCAGTGTGTGTAACAGAAGTTTTTTTGCCACTGTTAAAGTTTTCTTAGTACATATTTTCAGCTGTCTGACTTCCCAGAAGCACAGTTCAAACTGGCTCAGTAATCAGCTGTTAATGCCTTGTTAAATTTATGACTCCTTGCTTTTACTGAACATTAGATACTAATGAAAGCAGGCTGTACTACTCCCCTTTGCACTCAGAGATGTTGTGTGACTGCTGGAGTCTGCTACTTTCAATTGCATCTTTTTTTTTTTGTAACTCACAGTTTAGTTTCCCCTGTCTCCTATTATGATGCCAGTAAAAAGTTTTCACATCACAGAGGGCTTAATGGTCAGGAGAGTGCAGGGCCATCGAGGACCAGAGGATTCCTTAAAGGAAATTATTCACGGCTCTGCAAACAAACAACCTCAGATCATGAAGAGAGCACTGCTGCGCCCTTGCCCTGACCTCCATCTTTAAGAGGAATCACTTTTCGTATTTCTTGGCCGTAACAGGATGAAGTTGTGGGCGACACTGGTGCAGACAGCAAGAAAACAGGAAGTTTGGGATGTGTGCCGAGCTGCTTGTCGATTCTGCTTGCTGTACGATGACGGCAGATGGAAGATTTCCAAGACTGACAGTAAGATGATGAATGACTCTCAGGCTGACGGTAAAATAACAAAAGTATTCCTGTGGCTTTGGAGAGAGGAACATCAGAGCAAACTAAAGGAGACCACTGGTCTAGATGTATAACCATGGCTTCATCCTAGCTCACTTTACATTTTGAAGTCTTTTCATATTGTAACAGAATAACATTAGGTGTGATTTGGTTCCAGCAGTAAGGATTGTGCAGATATGTTTAGTTATAAAAGTTTTATAAAGAATAGACAACCAATATCTGTCATCTGAAGGACTCATATATCATTTTGATGCAGAATGTTGCTGCTCTGGAGAGGAGAGCTGTACAGAATGTCCCCACAGAGGAGCAGGGGACCAGAGGAATCGAAGGGACTTGCTGCGCCTGTTGGCTGAAATCCATTTCATCAGTGCAGAGGTGTGTGCTGACAAGCTTCTACCACATACACCCATCTCTGAACATTGCGGTTTGATAGGAACTTTGTTGCACAATACACTGCCAAGACATGATCTGCAAATAAATTCAATTGTGATTATTTAGTTCTGTAATCCCATTAGGTCCTACAAATGCTCTAAGAGCTGTATGTTAGCAATTCTTTCCATCAATGCAGCTGAAAAATGTCGGGATTGTTATGTAGTGTCAGACTTTATTTGTATAGCATTTTTTATACAAGGATGCAGTACAAAGTGCTTTACATAAATAGATAATCATTACAATAATTTAAAACCCAGAATCATGACAATTTTAAGTTTTAAAGCATGGTAGACAAGTAAAAGAAAAAATTAATAATGATAAAAAATACAAAATAAATAAAATGACGTAATAAAAAGTGTCATAAAACACTAAAATCTAAACAAACAAGGAAACATACCATCAAAAGAATACTAGAAATGTGAATAAACAACTCAAGGATAAAAAGCTAGAAAGTAAGACAAAATAAAAAAAAAATAGGAATGAATAGGATTAAAATCAGTATGAAATATTAAAACTTGGAAAAATATAAACAGAAGTGAATAGTAAATTCAGTTAAAAGCCAAACTAAAACGGAAGATTTTACGTTTTCTTTTAAAGATATGGAGAGTCTGTTCCATCTCTGTTCATATTCCCTGTAGCAAGTTCCTCTCCTGAACATCCTGAACAGCAGCGGATATTTATTTTAGACTACAGGACTTCTGTCATGACATTTTAAGGTGATAATGTGTGTTTTGCATTTTTTTAAAATTCTACCGAGGAAGTTTGATACTCTTTGCGTTTGAGAGCACCCCTTATGTCTTCCTTCATAAAACAGTACAGATGAGTTTCTCTGAGCCGTAGTGAGGCTCACAAGTTTTAATGCAGCAACCAATACTTGCCTGGCAACAATATTTCATAACTTATCATTTATCTCCTTCTACAGACAGATAAGCTTCTATTATGCAACTCAGACTAAATTGTGAAGTATATTACTTTTTAGATAAGAGGCATTATTGAGGTCACGCTGTTCCCTTGGAGTATTATATTAAACTATTTTACTATGGCTTATTACAGCTCCCACACACACAGTGTTAGAACTCTGCCATCTGGCATTGACTAATGGTTTGTCTCCTGCTGACAGTAAAGAAGTGTGCCAAAAGGGCAAAACAAGTGAGAATCCTGTGATCTTGAGGCCTTTAAGAAGTACTTTGGCAATCCTGTCTAGAGAAATCATTGATTGAATTGTTTAATCCTGCCGAAGAAAGATTTCAAAAAGCCTCATATTTTTTCATTTGGTTTCGTAATACTTTGCTGTTGCCATCTGCTGCTTGAATTAGGGTTCAAATTAGTCATGGTGCACATTTTTGGCATCGTATGATAGATAACACTGGTAAATTTCAGGCACAGCCCAACTACCCAAAGGGGCTGGAAATGAGAGTTTTTCAGCTAATTTGAACTTTCTTTTGACAGCATGAAAGAATAAGAACAAAGAATGTAATTCTTTGAACCAGCTTGATGGGAAATATTATGGAAATAATTGATTAAAATGCACATAATTTATCAAGAGCAGTGGAATGATTACGTTCACATTTTACTTTTCTTTTGTGCCAAGATTTTTTGGGAGCAGATATATTTTTACTAAGGTGTTCATGTTGACAAGAAATATTTGAAGTCTCTTAGATCATAAAATAATAACATTTGTTTATTTTAGCTTGAGCTTTCCTTTTGAAATATGAGATCAGGAACAAAGACATCTCACAGTGGAAGGCATGTATTAAGGGAGTTTGAAGAAGCCCGTGAGGTAGATGTTGATTGGCTGAAGTCACAGACTGTTGTGCTTGTCTTATGAGCTTGTCTTCTTGTGTAATCCCACTTCTCATCAAGCCTGAAGCTCCAGGTCTTTATTAGGTCCACAGAGATGCTCACTTGACAGCCCTTTGAAGAAAATGGAGACAAGTATCCTTCGTAGTCACATGACCTTTCCAAAACTGACTCACACTGTAGCCTCACAGCTTGCTCCTCTTATGTCTCTTTCTTTGTTCCACGACACGTGGTCATATTTTCTTCTAGGAACACGTTATTATCCATTAATCTGAATGATTAATGACATCTCAGTCTGATAATGAAGACAGGTTCTTCTTGTCTCACCTGAGATTTCTGCCACTGGAAGCACTCAGCAGTCTTTTCTTCTTCTTTGATCTGCCACAGCTGAGCTTTGACAGCTCAGGAGAAGCTGTCTCTCCCATAGCAGGAGGTCTCCATTCTTTTATAGTGAAGTGACCCAGAACAGGAAGAACAGGAAGTCAGCTCTGATATTGTCATGTTCTTGCTTCACTCAGGCCACCATCCAGAAGCTGCAGACAGAGGGGGAGAAGCTGAACAGCCCTCCTGTCCCTGCAGAGGACAGAGAGGAATGTATGTCTGAGGCAGATGAGGACTGGGTTGTGTACAGGTGAAAACACAACATGCACACACTCACATGCCTGCATATAATAAAAAAAATAAGGCTATCCCTCTAAAGTTGGACAGCTTTTGTTTTTGTTATAAAATTTAAAATGAGAAACTCTATTTGCATTAAAGTTTCAAGCTCAAATTTTACCGATCAGCCAACATTTGGCCATTCTAAAAAAGTGACACACACAGTATAACAGTTTATCCTTTTTGAAAAACATTTTATTTTTTGAAAAACAATCGATTTTATTTGATTAAAAGTATATATTATTTACACTTTACAGAACCATCTAGATAACATCAGATTCTATGTTGTTTGTTTTTTTTGTAATATTTTGTAGCTGATTGACAAAAAAAAAACTTTCAGGAATCAACCCGTGCGCTGATTGTCAGGTGCCAGTCGGCAACAGTTCCAAAGTAACCAAAGAAGAAAAGATCTGCCGCACACTTTGGCGGATGTTTATTCTTAAGGAGATCATTAATGTGGCGGCTGAAACCAAGAAGTCACAGACTGATCAAAAAACACTGTCTCCAACAAGGATGATACATCCTTTGCTGTTCAAATTAATCACTATGATCATTAATATCATCATAATAATCTGTCACAATCTAATGGGAATTATGTTAACCATTACAATCTATTTCAACCCTTATGTTCATAATAAGAATTATTGCAAACACTAATCCTAAAAATGGTGAAATATTTTGAACAGATAGTGAAACACATTAGTCTACATTCTTTATAATTGATTACTCTAAATTGCCTTTCCACCATCACAAGTTGTGTATAATGAGGCGACTGAATGCCTCATTAGTTTTGACCCATTTAGATGGGGTTCATCGTCTCCCAGTTCATAATGCAGGAAATCCTACTAGTTAGTTTTAATTATTAGCTGAATTTATTCATGCAAATGAATATATGTAGTATAATTTTACACTTTCTCTGACCTTTTAACCTCCTGTTAATTGTACACGGGAAGCAACACCATGTGGATACAAAGCACACTCACCCCCTCCCTCTCCTTCTCTCTACTGTTTATCTCTCCTTTAGAAACTGGATTCAAACTCTGTCTACCGACGCCACCTCCAGCTTCTTGCGGGGAGCAGAGCTCGGAGCAGAGATCAGAGAGCCGTGGGTGATAACCAATGCTGCCATTTACCTTTGGAACCACAGCAGCCACCTGTTGGCAGCTGGAGAGTACAAACGCCTGCTCCCAACTTTCCAAACTCTGGTGGAGATGCTTCAGGAGACAGAGTGCACTGGGTGGGTTAGGTGGCTACATAAACATTAGTTTTTTGAAGAGGTAGAACAGTTTTGGTTTTTGAACTAAACTTTTTGCAAGTTTTAATTTAACCAGAGTTCAATGGGGGTGAAGCTGCTCAACTCATTATGAAACATTTTTTTGGTACCTGTGTGTCTTTCAAGTGTGAACTCAGAACTATCATCACGCAATGTTAACCGTCTTGAAACCAAAACCATACTTTTGCTGGTTTTTGATAAATTGCTTTAGAACTAAAACATCACTTAGTAGGTTCACTCTAGAGGTACGTGTTGCATGGTACTTTTTGGTTTTAAAAAAGTTGTCAAAAAATGTCTCATTAATAAACATGCACTCCTACCAATATCAAGCAAAATTACTGAACGAACCTTTTGTTTTGTGCAAGATAACACACATGGTCAATCTACTGTAGTACATTTGCCTGAATAAATGAAAGAATAGCTTATTGCTAGTCAAAAGAGCTCTAAAATAAGTCTTGTTGGAGTTGGTGAAGATATGTTAGAAATATGTTTAAAGTAAAATGTTAACTTCGAATGCCAATGAAAAAGGTCTAGAGTTTATGAATTTTAAAGCCTGAGTTCTACTTTTGTTTTGCACAGCTTGATAAAATATGAGAATTTGGGGGAATGTTCTTCTTTCTAGGCTTCTGTCTTTGGCGTGGTCAAGAAACATTACTACATTTGTTAAAAAAAATAAATATCTGGTTGTTTGAATTTAAGTGATGTGCATGTACAATGATTCAGTTAAGTAATACACCTTAACAATTTAGATTTTTTTCTTTTTAACTTTCCAAATGAACCCTAGTAGCGAGACAAAGATGTTTGGTCTTTAAGCCAAACTTCCAATCTTTGTTGTTCCAGATTTGTTTTAAGCACTTTTGGTTTTGTACCTCTCAGGAGTCGGGCTCTGTTGGTGCTTTTGTGTGATGCTGTAGCCCAAGGTTTGATCCAGCCTCTTTATGGACCTGGCAGTGTTGAGTCAGCTCCACCAGCAGAGAAGAGCAGCAAAAAAAGAGTTGAGAAGAGAATGGAGAAGGCTTCCAGCGCACAAGGTGGTTACTTGGACCCTGGTGCTCTGCAGGAGGTGCATAAGGCTTTAGAGGTATGCAAATGTGTTTAAGTAGGAGTGGGTTTGGGCAACAACACTGTTAGGGTGGCAGGTGTGACTCACTAACAACATTAGTTCATGTGATTCTTTTTCCACCACCATCAACATAAAACTTGGAAAAGTGCTTAAAATTATTTTACATGGTGCAGCCACAAACTCCCCATAATAAAACAAATCTGTATATTAAAGATAAAAAGTTCTATAACAAGACAAACCACCTTTTCTGGTAAGTTCAGTTTCAGTTTTTGAGCTTTTTTAAACTGAGGAAATAAAATTTAAATTCAAATTCAGGGTTAACAGCACATCACAATCTTAAATAACAGTTGCATACACTGTAAGTAGACTGTGATTGGAGCGTAAGAATATTTAGAGCTTGCAGTCTTTGAAATCTTCAAAATCTTACCTTTTGATCTTGGGTTCAGATTTTATGCTTCTAGTATTATTGGTTTCCACTTTATCAACTCTGAATGTTTTAAACTTTTAAAGTATTTATTTAACCCTTTCAACTATTCTAACCCAGGATAAAGAATCATCACAGATGTCAGAATCATACAGACACTAAAAAGTCTTACTAAGAAAATGAAAAACACATTTTATTTCATTTTGGATCAAACATTTTTTCAGCCTGTGAAAAATGAAATAGAAAAGTAATCTTCTGCTGGCCTCTGTATGCACCAGATAAGTCAACAAGCAAATTGATAAGGTGCAAACTGTTGCAGACTGATTTAAATGCATCATTGATGCAATGATTTTCTCTCATTTTTCATTCTGTGGGTCTGTTTGTGCTCAAGCAACATAATCAGGCACTAAGACAATAGACAAAAAGCCTGGCCTGTGGCATTTCTGTCACATTTTAAAAAGAAATAATCCTCTTAGCTCTGAGAGCATGTTAGCTCAAATTAGTTTTATTTCGGTCTAAATTTGGAAGTCTCACATCAAAGCTTCTCTTTCGATATTCTGAGCAGCCATAACATAATGACCAGCTGCCTCATGTTGTGTTAGCCTCCCCTCGCCAGATCAGGGCCAAAACAGCCCTGACCTAATAAGACCTGGGATTCACCAGACCTCTAAAGGTGTGCCATAGTTTCTGGAAACAACATGTTAGTAGCAGATACATTAAGTCCTGAAAGTTATGATGTGGGACCTTAATAGGTCGAACTTGATTCCTCAAATCTCAACCCAACGTGTCAACACCTTGCAGTCTTGATCATGCTCCTTTGGATCACCTCCTTCTACTGCCACTGTCAGGTCTGATGGTCACCTGTTTATTTTAGGAGCTCATGATGTCAGACAGGGATCAGTACAGGCAGCCTGACTGGTCTGAGGGTATGAAGCTCCATACCTGACAACCAGAACCAGCATTAACCTTTTCAGCTTGACTTTCAGTAGCTCTCCTGTTTGACCCAGCTCCACACAGTGCAGCTTTCACTCCCCACAAGTATCAGTGAGCCTTGGCTGCCTACGACTCTTTTGTTAGTTCGCCAGTTCCTTGGGCCTCTTTTGTTTTGCACCAACCGTTACAGACAAAGAACTACCCACAAAAGCTGCAGTTTTGGAGATGCTTTGACATCATCCTCTACCCATCACTTTTTTTTTTTTTCTGCTTCCAAGACATCAACCTTGTGGGCAAGGACATGATGCTCATGGCCTGACCTTTTCTACCCACTGCCATGTTAAGAGAGATTGATTGATCACGTTACTTGTCCGTAGTTTAGAGTAATTTATCAGTTTATTTGACAGGGACCATGCACGACGCAATCACTGAACCAGTGTAGGCGATAACACTAATTCATGTTTATGGTCTCTGTCAGGAAGGTCCAAAATCCCACAGTACAAACAACTAAAAAAAAAACAACAGAAATCAAACAGCTAAAAACAATGTATAACATTTTCCATAAGACTGTTACATACTGTTTACAAAGGTTTAATCAACAATCACATGAGCCATGATTTCTGTTTGTTTTTAAGGCACCTAAACTTACAGTCAGCGATTTTTGGCTGAACTGAGCTCCACTTCTCTGCTTTAACTACTCATAGTTCAATGGCGTACGAATACTCAGTACTAGTTATGATGAGGCAATCCAAGATTACACCTTGACTAAACTAAATTATGAATAAAATTAAAACAACTATGTATTCTAATTGGATACAGCATTCTGTTTGACGTGCCAGTGAGCTTTACAGTGCTGCTCTAAAGCTGTTGGTAGGTGTATTCATTTTTTCACTTATGCCGTCAAATTTTATTTTATTTTTCTTTATGTTTCCGTTTTGTCTGATATCTACTGCTGATCAAATTGCCTTTGGGATGATACTTAAATGGAGGGCGCGTGGAAAGAGACCGTTGTGTATTGCTATCGTGTGGTCGTTACTAAAGTTGGTGTAACTAGAGGAGCAAGTGGTTGGCAACATTTATCTCTTGAGGAGGTGTCTAACTTGGTGTTACAGTATGTTTGACCCCAACTTAATTTTACACCAGAATATCCCTTTAAAGCTCCTTTGGTGAAATTTACTTTTGTGATGATTTTGATGCCCCCTGTATCTTTTATGTCTTTGTTTGCTTCGTCCTGCACAAGTTTATGTCATGTCTTTTTTAAACAAAAGAAATCTTTTTCAGGCTTTAATTACCCACCATGATATATCATTCATAATGAATATTTGCTGTAGATGCAAATTGAAAAAGGCTGTTCTTCACCATGCTCTAAGCTACATTGTCTGACACAAATCCCCATGCATCAAATTTGACCATATAGAAATGTTTTATTTAAATGCTGTTGTTTGTTGTTGTAGGAGGCCAAAGTATTAATTTTAGTTTGTGTAAGATAAAAATCCTTACAGGAAATATAAAATAATTCCCAACTAAGATTGACTGTGTTAATAACTTTGAACATGAAGCATAGCTTTCATGCTTGAAACACTTGATTTGCATTAAGTGAAACAAGGATATCAACTGTGATATGTTAATCTCCTCAAATAGTCAAGTACCAACGCCGGATTAACCGTATAGGCAACCAGGCAACTGCCCAAGGGCCCGCGACCGTTAAAGGGCCCTGGGCCATGAGGGCACGATCAAATGTTGTTGTCTCTCATTTATAATAAAATAATCTGCTGGTGTTCTGTCGAGCTTTGCTACATTGCGCTGCACAGCGCTGGCCTGTGACTGTGACCGTGAGTTGAGACGCTCTCCGCCTTATGGCGGGTCAAAGGTACCGCCAATCAGCGTGCACTGAACGGGTTGCGTGAGCACCACTCTACACTACCCAGAAAAAATGAACATGTAGAAGCTAAGTGGGAGCGCTAAATGGTAATTAAAAAAGGAGAAGGATATCAGAAATGCATAAATTTTAAAGACTACACCAAAAATAGGTACTTTCTTCAGTCACGTTAACATTACGAACTGTACCAAGGCAGCTTCCGTCGACAAGGGCAGCTCAGCTAGCTAGGACATTTCTTCCCTGCCGGCGCTAGCTAAATGCTCACAGCCCGGAGAGCGAAGACCCGCTGGCAGCAATTTTAACCAATGGTCCGGACTCTGCTGTGAGTGCGATGGTCGAAGGAAGCGGTGATGGGTCCCGAGTCTCAGAGACCCTTGTTGTGTCTGCAAGTCGCCCTTTTACCCCTGTCCTCACTGGAGATCCTGCACTGTGTGGGCACGTTACGGAGCAGCTCCAGGAAGAAGCAATCAACTGAGGGCTGGCAGCTTTCCAGAACCAGGCGTATCCAGCATCGGCAAGAGAGTCCAGCCTTGGGAGTAGGACACGCTCCCTCACCAACGATTTGCTTCACTGCTGTTTCCCAAACAACCAAATTGTGCCAAGGGAATGTCTTCTTTATTCGCTATCAACTGGAACCATTTATTGCCTGCAAACTCCTGTCTCCTCAAAACCTGTACTGGACCAGTACAGTTTTTTTATATCATACTGCAAATATCATCAGTCTTGGAGGTTTGCAAGAACAGTCAAAAATCAGAGTCAGATTCACATGTATTGTCAAAGTAAAACTTATTTGACAGGTTGAAGAGAAGAATCTGCATTTGTAAACTTGATACTGAAAGCCCCATTCATGTTTGTTGCGTAGTTATAACCAATGATTCTTCCTAGATATATCACAACAGCTATTCAAGCATCAAAAATGAAAAGCTGCAAGTCTTTCAGAACCCATTTTGTCATCCTGTTCTATTGTCATACATGATAAAAACACACATACACACTCACATGTAGCACGCCTTTGTACCACTGAATCTGATGTCTATGTTCTCTATGCCACAGCTGCCAATTAAAAACAGTTTTCTTTCTCCATTCTCTATTCAAAGGATCTGCCATGAATATCAGCTTTTATTCTAGATGAAAGACTCTATCAGTGAATTATTAACCAAATTCTATCATGTCAGTTCCCCTTTTTTGAAGGAAAGATAAAAAATGATCCTCTGTGATACATATCTTTTAAAAAAGTCTATGGTTCAGCAGGGTCAGATACAGTGTCTGACTGACAAAGTCTCACTGAATTTCTTTTGCAGCTTACATGCTAATAAAAGGCCTGAGGCTACCGAAGGTCCAGAGAGTGCACAGTCAAACAGAAACATATCATGTTGTATCAAACAGTCATGCCTGAGCTACTTTGATCCACACTGACATTTAAATATCATAAGGGAATGCATTATCCTGATAATCTGAACATTGTGTTCTAATTATTGTACCAAAATTTCTCATAGAATTGTACTGTACTGTCCACTTTGACCTGCTTGAGTGCAAACTCAGTTTTCGTTTTCTAACTCTGTTCTAGCTGTGTGAATATGCCTTACGTTTATCAAATGGCAATAACTCAGGAGAGATGGTCCCCATGGCAGTGAGGAAGCAGGTGGTGTCAACATGGGTGCAGATCAAGAGGCTTCTGCAACAGCAGATCGGCTCAAATATTGACACCAAAGATGAGGTAATTCTTCTTTGTCTATGGTGCTTCATTTTTATTTGCTTGCCTGTTTTTAGGCCTGCATGATTTATGGACTAACAGTGTGAAAAATCTAATGTAACGGTAATATTTCTGTATTGATAAGTGCTGACATTTATATGCACATATAAATTTCTAATACTGCAAGACAGATCATGAATTCACTTAAGAGTTAGGATAATGAACAGTCACTTGAGTTTTCTCCTGCACATATTTAAAGCTGTATCTTCCTCAAAATACTGTGGTGAGGAGTGTTTTTTTTATCTAGAAAGAAACATACAATCACAGTAATGCCTCTTAATGACCTACAAAAGCAAACTAGAGCCTCAGGTACAAGATAAACAATTTCTTTACTTTGACTTTGAAAGCCTGAAACTGCTGCAAGAGGGCAGGCATCAGACAGGGTGATAGAGGGCACCCTGAAAGCCCAACCTTTTTTACATATTTCACTGCAAATATTCACAGCTAATGAAAAGATTGTTTTGGGACAGTGAGATGAGTTTTTTGGTCAGAAAACAGGACTTGCGATTATATGGAACCAGATGAGCAAAGAGATAGAGGGTAGGAGGGATGGGGCATCTCATTTGTTATGGAAAGTTTCTAAGAAGAGCTTTAAGGAAAAGTAATGGAAAATGGTGAAGACACTGAGCAAGATAAGCAGCTTTTTTGATGCAAAGTATAGAAATGAAAACATTTAGCAATAACCAGCAGTCAGATTCACACAAGACCACACTGTTTGTCTGCTGTGCATAACCTTACAAAAGATTTGTGAAAGAGGGAGTATGAGTGAGTCGTGTTTTATTTACATAAAGGCTTTTTAATTTATTTATTTATTCATTTATTTTTTAGGTTTGCTGTGTTACTTTTCTTAACTGTTGTTTATGTAATTACTTATTCAACACATTTGCTTTCAGGTCAGATATGTCACCTGTATGTGTTTTGACCGCTTTACCTCCCTGCTCTTAAGGAATGTACAGTATAAGCAAGCTAGCAGTTTGCTTAGCAACACAGGAGTTACACTTAAGGTGTAAATATTTCATATTAGCCAATCCCTGTGTTGGAAGTCGTTTGTGCTTTGCAGCCTGTTTAAATCTAGTGATGCAGAAAACTTTTCATAGGAAACATGTATGTTAGAATGAGGGTTTAAGTTATTTATGCTCTAAAAGTTACCTACCTTGTTATAATAATGATGATAATAGATCAGGTGTAATATCTGCACAGGATCCAACATTTCATTTACTTATACATTCAGCCGCACTCACGCATCTGAGTGTTTAGTCAGCTCATTGCCAGATGGAATAAACAGACCTGAGATGTAAAATCATCTGTCCATAGATCCAAATGTGGGGATAAGTGCAAACTATACCTTCTTCAAGTATGTATGCATACAGTGTGTGTAACGCTTCCAACAAGCCACAGAGGATGCTCAGTGGTACATGTTGTCAGTGTATATTTAGTGATCCACTGAGAAAAACGTCTGGAGAGAAGGCTACTTAATCTACACACAACAATTTTACAAACAAAAAAACCCACAAACATTAGGCCTAGCATAATAAATGTTACAATCCACAAAGAAAGGACCATTGGCAGGTCTTCTGCTCCACTGAATGTTGATGAAATCCCACAATGTTGATAAGGATCACCTCTAGAAACTTGGACAAATCTCCATAGACATCCCCACCTTTTATTCACACACCTCAAAGCTGCTTCTTCAAAGCTGCAAACTCCAAAGTTTTGTACTTCTTTGTGTGTGGATGTCCACAGTGAATGAGCCGATAAGAAACACATTTCTCTTAAGACTTCAACTCACTCTGAAACCTCATTTTCTTGGAAGAAACTTGATTGAAAATGTAGTAAGAAGGAGAGTAACAGGATGAATCTAAACTCAGAGTGAGTTTAATGATTTGCAAACCTGAATCACTTTAAAAGGTTAAAGAGAACTTTGCGAAAAAGGACCAGAAGAAGTTCTTCTCCAGCCAGTGATTCTTCATTTTGATATATATTTTCTTTTATTAAAACTGTAAATGGAAGTGGGAATTGTAGTTGTATACCATCCATCACCAATGCCACCAGATGGCTAGTGAATCAAACTTTAATTCCAAAATAAAGCAGGTTGGAGGAACCTTACCCCAGGGGTAGGGTAACTTTCCAGATCTGGTTTAACAAATGACACTGTTTTCCCTGCCATCGTACTGGCTTCCATGAGCCCTGATCTGGCCGTGTTCACTTAAAAACAAAATAGTCTGTTGTCTGCTTGCCTTGCCCAGAGTTTATTCCTTTGCAGCCCCCAACACTATATCACCATCCCAACCATATTACTCTGACATCCTCTCTTTGGTAATCTATAGCTCTTGTACTGATGGTTCAAAAAACAAACTCTTGGTCTAAGTGCTGACTGAGCTAACTGTGAATTAGAGGGTTCAAAAAGATGAGCATGATAAAATCAGAGGGAAAAAAGAAAATATATCTGACATAAAATATGATCTACTTTCACCACAATCAGTTCAGAGTCCTATAGTTTTGTTTTTTTCAGTAACCAATGAGACCCTACATCTAATATGACTCAATAGGTGACTTTTGACGAGGAGACTCCAGGCAAATAATACGTCCAAATAGGATATTTGGAAATGAAGTTACTAGCACAGATCTTTATTTCAAGTCTGTGCTGAATTTCTTTACAAAAAAGTCACAACAAATTACGTTGGCAGCAGAAAGCCACCGTGACAGTGCACCTGTACAAGTAAAAGAACGGTGTATGACCCTCAGCCTGATGTCATTGTTTTTTCTAGTTTAAATATTATTCTTCCGAAAGATATGTCGCTGACTTTAATATACGTGAAATGTCAAAATATTAAAGTACATCACAGGGGTCAAGCCTCAAAATGTCACTAATGCAGCTTGAGCTATTATCTCTACTCCCTTTCATTCAAAGTTTGCAATATGGCTTTAAAACAGAAGTAGAACTTCAAGAAAATCTTTTTTTTTATCACTGCAATAAACTCTGAAAACCCTCCAGCATTTCAAAGCTAATAATAATTTCAATTCCTTCTATTCTGTTTAACTATATTACTTAGATTGTCTATTCTACATTAACTATATATAAGCTGGAAAAAGGCTTCCGGGATTGTCTTTGTGGCTTTGTGGCTGATGTGAAAATGTATACTATGATTTCTGAGACATCTATATAGCTCACAATCACAACAGAGCAATGATTGTTTCATAATGTATTTGGTATGACTGTGTCTTCTCAGTTCCACTATAATGCTCTTATATTGTCGTGGGTTTGACGTTTCTATTTATCTTGTTAATGTGGTAGGTGGTACCTCTGTCATTTCCACATCACAGCATTGTTTCCGTTGGTCTGTGTCGACTTGGTGTCACACACAGCCTGATTGTGTTGCTTTTCAGTGGGATGAAGATGTTGGAGTAAAACACTAACACAATTCTTCACTTTAAACAGAATGTATGATTAGTCACAGTAATCCTACGACCATTTGTCAGTCAGGAATTTGCTGCCCTATATTAGTTTGAGTCACAGTTAAATGAGGTTTGTTTCCTGCAATGCAAATTAAAAAATGCAGTGTTAATACAAATGGGGTTCATCTCTGATCTCCATAAATCATTCATCAACTCATTTTCCTCACAATGGGGAGTCATGCATTATCAACAAGGTCATCTCTACTGTATTTGGGACACATACCATATGATAATCATCCTGCGGGTCCATGGGTGATGATCAATGTTTAATTTATAGGCAAATAGTAATACATGTATGTACTGTATGTGTTCTATAATTAATAGTAAGGGATTGGTGCATGCTAAACAGAGGACTGAACTAAAATACTCACCATGTGTTCTTCCGTTTTTTTCCAGTGTGAGAACGAGGAAGTGTCAGCAATGACACGCGTGCTGGTTGGAGTGGAGATGTTTCTGTGCAACAGAAACCCGAGACATATGGAGTTTTCTGTTCCCACTCTTTCCACAGTATGTAAACCTCCATGTTTTCATACAGTAGCTGTTGCCCAGATGGCAAAAACAGATGCCAATGTGACCCACAAGTGACCCAGCGCCTGTCTGCATCTTATCATTTGTCAATATTATACAGTTTCTGCCTTAATTAACACGCTTAGGGTTAATCACAGTTTTCAGAGATTTTCTACATGAGAAGTTCTGGGCATTTTTGTGCTCTTAAACCAGCATTGATCTATCCGCCCCAACTGTATATGAACCAGAATATTTAAATGATGGTGATTTCTGTAAATTTGGTTTTCCACAATTCTAATTTTGCTTCATTTACTAATCCCTCTAATTATGTGGTGCCAAATTTTATTTTACCTCCACTGTCAGTCTGCTTTCTGTCCAAACTCTCCATAGCATATACAAGTTAAATACCTAAAACCTTATTTAAATACTTAAAAAAAAAACAAGTGGGTGAGTGCAGCATGGGGTGAAGTACCCGTGAAGGATCAGGCGCTCTTCAGGAAGACAAACAATGTCTAATGAAGCATGAGAGCAGGGACTTCCCTGTCAGGTGTTGATAAAAGTCCATAGGCTTTACATATGATGTGAAATGTATTTCACACTACCCTGACACAATAAAGGATTTTTAACTTTATCAGAGTGCCTCAGACCTCTAGCTTTGATTTCCATCCATACCATGGACTTTTATTAACACCTGATAGGCAAACCAATGCTCTCGTGCTTTACTAATTTAAATACCACTGTATTCAAATTATAAGTATTGATTTGATGTTGATTTTACTGATTTAAAAACAATTTCAGATTTAGAGCTCCCCCTACAGGCTGGCTACAGTACAGGCCATTCACCTCTCTTTTCCTGTTTTAATCGATAGACCCTCAGTCTGTCTATTTATAATTATCAGGCTATGAAACTGAAATGCAAGGTTAAGCATGGTTTCTTTCATTGTTAGTTCTCAACAGGCTCATTTATGTCTGAGTTAGTCATGGATTTAAGAAAGCTGATTGATTGAGTTAACTAATTGGGCTCCTGCAGTGTGTTTCCAGATAAGCAGAATAGAGGTGCAGCAGTGAGAGTAAATGCAACAAACATTAACACAAGAGTCGTTGAGCTTTTTAAGGTCCCTACATTTCTGACTCAAATTAACACAAAATTCTTTTCTTTTGTGGAATATACCGACTTAAGAGATCTTTGTAATTTTATCAGTTAAGTCAACTATGTGTTTTGGTCAGCAAGAAGGGTCCTCCTGCACACGCATTAGCTGCACTGCCACTATTTCACCACCTACAGCTTCATATCTTACATTGAAGTGATGTTGACCAATCTACACATAGTTGTTGGTTGAAGTAAATGTTGCTGTATGTGCATTTTCTTCATTTTGTATGACATCCACAAACATCTCTTTCTAGATTCAGCAATGTTGTTCTTCTGTTGTCTTTTTTTCTCTGCTGCTGATTGGTTAAACATCAACCCCAAATCTAAAATGATGTGCTCTTCAAATAAATTGAGAATAATAATGAAAATATCTTTCATGTAGTTGCTGGTGATATCAGAAACTAAGGTATTTGCCATGTTGTCATCTAAGGAAGAGGTAAAATCATAAGCTGTATAAATTTACTGGACTCCCTTTTGTACATTGAATCCATGTGACAGATAATTCTCTTGTCCCAGGCGTTGCTCTTGCTATTCAGAATTAATTACTGTTGCTGGATTTGACCAATCAAAATACAACAGGGTGATTAGTTGGAAAACCATGTTCTAATGCAAGCTTAATTATGTTTTGGTTTTACATTCAGGGGGTGTATTCCCCTGTCCAGGCCACAGTTAATCAGCCATTTTGCAGGAAACACTGACGCAAACGACAACATGATTATTTGGCTCAGGCACACAACCCCAAGGCCCTAATCGTAGTTGTTCAGTCCTGTATTATCTTCCTCTCATTAATATTCACTTCTTTTGTCCAACCTTTTTTCCCTTCCATCTTCTCTGTCCATCATCTCCCTTTTAAATTCTGCTTTTTAATCTGTAACCTACCCCTCCTTGCCTTTCTGCTTCTCCCTCTTTTCCCCCTTTTCTTGTCATTTTCTGCTCAATCCCTCATTTTCCTAACCTGTCATTTTCCATTCCTTTTCCTTGTTTCTCTGCCTTGTTTTTGCCACATCCCTGATTACCTCCCCGTTTCCACCTTCAATCCTGTCATGTTATTCCCCTGCTCATACTCACTCTCATTCTTTTCTTCACTAAACTCCCCCATTTTCCTCCGTTTCCCTCTCTTTTTCCTTGTACTGCTGCCTGTGCACCCTACTTCCCCCTCCTCCCTCTTCCCATCTATTCTTTCCTCTCCTATTACCCTGATTTCCATTTCCCTCCCCACCTCCTGCCCTTTCCCTCCTCTCTCTCTCTCTCTCTCTCTCCCCACCTGAAGCTCGTAGGTATGGCATCTGACAGCAGCTGGACGGATGCTGTGGTGGAGCTGCAGGTGTGGTGCCAGCTGGCATCCTTCTGCCACAGTGCCGAGCACCACGACTTGGTGTTGTGCTGCACAGAGAAAGCTCTGCAGCTGGGAGAGGCAGCAGAAAAGAGCCTTGATACTCAGCCTTTTGTTTTGTAAGTGTGGACAACAAGTTTGAAATAAATTTGAAATACAGTACAAATGATTTTTGCTCTTACATCTTATACAAAAGCCAGCACTGTTTATAGTAAGTGTGTTGAGTGGTTGAGATGGTTTGGTTCACCAGCTCTCTGGGGAGCAGGTGACATCTTGTGCATATTCAGCAGTATTGCAGGTGATGTAAATGAGAAATGTTACTTTCCGGTTTTGCATGAACCATAAAGTTGGAATACAGTTGCAAAACTTTTTCAGTGTGTGTCATTTTATTTATTTATTTATTTTGCCTGATTGATGGATTGACTTTGATTGACAGCCCTGACATTCCCTCATATCCCACAGGTACGGCCTGACTGCAGTGAATGAGATGCTGAGTAGTGCAGCCTGTTTGAGGGGTTTGAGTTTAGTCCATGAGTCCAGAGGAGATCTGCTCTCATATAGAGAGGCTCTGAGTGTGCTCCTGTCCAGTGTCAGGTGATGTTTGCAGTCTGATTATGAACACAGCCTTGTTCAACAACAAACAAGTTTGGGAAAATTCTCTCAATCTCATACTTGACAAGCTTGCTTCTTTTCTGGTCAACAGCTTTGCAGAGAAGGCAGTGAATCCAGCATTGTGTGCAGCAGCTGCCAGACATTACTGGAACGCATGTCTGCCCCTAACACAGACTCCTGAGGAAAGACAGAAGCTCCAACAGCCTCTGGAGAGGATCCTAACGGCACTGATTCAAACCAACAAAAAACATGCAAGTGTTTGGACTCTTCTCCATGTTCACAGTAATCTACATAGATTCTGTTTGTTATGTTGGTGTCATGTGTAAAAAAGATTGTTACCTCTAGTGATTGTGAACAGCCTCTTCTGTAAAAGGCCGGGGGGGTCATCAAAAACTAATCATGACAATATTTCCAACACTCATTAATTGTAATACTTTAGTGATGCTGATTGATAAGGAGAATGCTGTCAGTGAAGGAGGCTGGGAAATAACACCCCGTTTAATACTTTAATTTTAGAATACAGTGTTCAGAACACACTTAAAGTCCCACTCCAATCAGTTTTTGTTACTACTTAAAGTGTCCTCAGTGATCATTAAATTGTGATAATGAAGTTTTTTGCCAAAGTCACGTTACCTGTATTATTTTCAAGGGCTTTTCTTCTGCAGAGCTCCAGTAGCTCATCAGCAATTCACCTCTAAGTCGTGGATGGACACAGCGGTGCTCTGCACTCTCCTCTTAATGCTAGCTTACACCCTAACATTGAATGTGTATTAGAAATAGCAGGTAACATAAGAGCTATTCAGTTCTCGGACACGCATGTCTTTGGAGACATGATGAAAGCTAACATCATAATTAGCTTTCTTACAAACATTGTGATCGGCTACTCCACACATTTGTTCCATGATTGTCTTCTCTACTTCTCCTAGTCTGGCCTGCATAGCGGTCGTATGAAAAATATGTTTTTGATGGTCCAAATGAAGGATTCCTTGAGGATCCAATAACATATAATTATCTAATCAAGTTTTCTATTTTTAAATGACCAAGATTTTTAAAAAATAACAGTGACCCGCATGATGGGTAAGTTGTCAAATTGGTCTCCATTCTTTCATGCTATATTCTACAGGCTGGCTGATATTTTATTCATTCCATACTGTGTAAAATATTCAACAGTACTGTATTTACAAGGCCCATACTGACTTCCAATCAAACAGAGCGTAAAGACAACACATTGAACGTTGAAACTAAAAAATCTTGATCATTTTATGTGCAATGTTATGAAACATATTTTCATTTTAGAGTTGACACCAGCAACAGGCTTAAAAACAGTTGGGACGGAGCATATTTATCATCGTGTTGCATCACCTCTTTGAACAACACTCTGTAAACGTTTGGGAGCCCAGGGGACCCGGTTCCTGGAGTTTTGGAAAGGAAATCTTGTCTCATTTTTGCCTGCTATAGGATTGCAGTTGCTTAACATTTTAAGGTCGTCTCTGTTGTTGTTGTTGTTTTCGTGTCATGATGTACCCAATGTTTTCAGTGGATGACAAGTCACCACTGCAATCAGGCTAGTTTAACACCTGGACACTTTTATTAGAGTCATGCTGTTGTAAGGTGTGCACAAAGGCATTGTCAGGATGGCAGTATATGATGCTGTCCGTATAATGTTGAGACCACCATGAATGCTGGCTTTTGAAGTGTATGTTAATTATAGGCTGAGAGGCCCCTCTCCTACTGTTTACCTGCAGTTATAATGTGACCTTGAGTTTGTAGTTTTGACCCTCGTGGAACGTCTTTATAGAAGCAACAGCCTCATCTTTCAGAAACATTTGAGATGCAAATGACCCCAGTTAGCAGAGTAGGGAGTTCAAACAGCTACAATGCAGCCGTTGTTTTTCCAAAAACATGAAAACATCCTACTGTTCTCTCCTGTCTTTGGCAAGATAAATAGCTGTGACTGTCCTTGACAACAAAAGAGCACTTATGAGCAACTTTCTTTGACAAACTGACTCAACAAAAGGAAGAAAAGAAGAAGAAAAGTATCAATGAAACAGACTTACCAGCTGCTGATTGGGTATGCCTGTGACAGAGCTGTTGGGTGGGCTCTTTTTGACATTATTGTCCTGATTGGATGATACAACCTGACATCAGTCTTAAAACAAGCCAGGAGCTGGAATACATGTCTGAGGGTCATGCCACCATCTATGTTTTACATTTTATGAAACTTTGCTGAGATCGAGTATAGACACCCAACATTGTGACATATTTATACCTTCAAGTACAGATCAGCATAATCAGTCTCCTTAAAAAAGACCTGGGTTCTGAGAAATGTTATTAGATCATGTTTCTATAGAAATGTCATGTTTTTTTTTGTTTTGGTTTTTATCTACATTAGTGGATGCAGACAAAAGTTCTTGAGTGTGACCATGTGTTGATTTTCAATGCAGAGTCATGTCTGTTTTAAGTGCAGTGCTGTAAGATTACAGCCATCCAGTCTTGACTTTGGATCTAATCCTTTTTGTTTGGTGATTTCTGTAGATATCTTGAATCTCGTAATTATATGAGGTGCCATAACTGATAAAATCCCCAAGATCTTAGTAATTATACACTTGGGAATATTTAACTATTTCCCACCCACTCTCTCACAGAGTGGTGAACCTCTGTCTATTTTCCATTTTTAACTCTGAGAGTTAAACAACTTTCCCAGTGCTGTAACATTTGATTTTGGATGTGTATTGCTACAAAAAAAATTAAATGCGCCTACACTTTTATTAAACAATTATTTTCAGTTTCAACCACAAATCCGTTGTCTTTGCACTATTCTAATTAACAAAACAAATTAAACATAGTCTAAATAATGATTTTCAAACCAAATCTGTTTTTATCAATCCAGATTTGACACGTCTCATGGAGTTAAGGCAGCAGACTTTGCCAAGTGATCCACATCAGATTCCCAACCACAGACAAAATTACTTTCTAGATAAAGGTCAAGATTTAAAGCCGTTTCTTATCCAAAGCAACCAAGTCCTTCCCAACACCCTCAATTTTTAATCTTCTTATCGTCTCAGCAAACTGCTGAGAGGATAAAGGTTTAGCAAAAAGATGAAAATCAGAAACACCCTTTCATATCCTGTTGTAGTTTTCCATTTTCAGGTTAGTTCGATTTTATCTTTTGTGATGATTTTAGTTCACTTGCTTCAAAATAAGGCGCACAGCTTTTAAGCTTGCTCTGCCATCTTTAATTGATGATAAATTGATGAAACATTTTCTGGAGTGAGCTACCAGGGAGAATTTGTGAGTGTACTCAAGTGTGTGAAAACATCTCCCCAGCGCTGCCTGTGGACAGCATTCCAGCCTGAGGGATAAACAGGCATTCAGCTGCAAAATAACTTTAAATCTATAATTAAAGGCAACTTGTGGGAGAATTCAAAACGATGTTCATCTGGGGCGTTCCCCCCAGTGTTGATGCTGTTCTTCAACAGTTTTATGAAACACAGTAAAGAGGGGGGAAATGATATTAATCTCATTGCACTGTATTTAACACACAAACATGAAATTTTTCCATCTGAGGCGCACAAGTGCACACATCAAAATAGTTACATCAAATGGCAAAGTGAGTTCACTGGTGCTGCAGCCTCTGGGAGAGGCAGGGGATTTACGGCTATCTACAGAGAGCGGACAGGGTCAAATAAAGGACGAGGGCAAGCTGTATTTTACATCAGAGAGCTTAAAGTGCAACAAATCATCCACCACTACTAGCTGCACTTTCCTGTCACTTTTGCAGCGACTTAAGTGTAAATCCTCTTCTTTATGTTCACAAACAGGGCAAGGTGAAAGGATCCCTGACCTTCAGAGCTCTGAATCCGAAGCACGAAGCAACAGGTGAGTGATAAAAGGACCTCTATTCCAATTAAAGACACTGAATGTCATTAATTCCAGGTTGAATTATTATGTTTGTATTTGTGCACAACATTTCAACAGCAGAATTTCTCAAATGTCTTTTGATCATGAAGTTAGTTATACTTTAGAGTCATATATGAGAAAAGTATTGGATAATTAAAATTACTAACACTCTGTTGACAGAATGAGAATTTTTTTTTTCTTTTCCAAACAAAAATAGTGTTTTTGTGATCAAGCTTACAGCTATCTTCAGAGTAGAGGGGCATTGAAAGTAGTGCAGTTATTCATTTGCCAAACCTCACAACTCATATGCAGAGGATATAGCAAAGTTATGAAATTTTTCATATAACTCACTGTGTCCTCCAGCTACTTTTTAAGATAAGATTTCATTTCTGTCTTTCTAAAAGCAAATAGAGAAAAAAATGTGAAATTTTGGTGTGAACATTTGATTTTGAAGCAGTTTTGGTCTTTTTTGTGCTCATGAAAAACTTTGTAGTTCTGAGAATTCAGCTGCCAAAACCAGAAACAATGTCTTTGCTACAAGTTTAATTGTTTTTCCTGTTAAGATAATTCAGTCATAAAAAAAACTACCCAATTTTCAGGCAACAAAAAAGAAATTGAGGACCCTATTGCAAGATATGTAATTAACTTTTCGCAGTGCAACTTTCTAAAAATTCATTTCTGTGTTTGTGTCCCTGTGAGTAGATGAGGAGGACCTCACCCTCAGAGCAGCGATTTACAGTTTGTTATTCCACATCCAAGCTGATAAAGCGGACTGGAAAAGTGCACTGCGGCTCCTGGACCAGGCTATCAAAGACATGCCAACCAAAACACACCAACTGTGAGTTCCACTGAGAATACACATGAAAGAAACTGGAGAGGTGGACTGACAGAGAGACTTCATCTGTCCGTGTTGTGCTGTTTCTCTTCTCCAGACCTCTGCTGGAACAGAGAATCCTGGTGATTGTTCGACTCGGGGGAAACATACAGTTTGACATGAAGAGGTTAGAAGGTGAAGGAGAGCAGTGCTGTTCCTTTATGTGGCACCAAGTGGCGCTGTGTTCAGGCAGTGTTACCCAACAGCTCAGCTGCTACCAAAAATCCATCTCCTGTTTAAAGGTAATATATCTGTCCCAACATCATCTTCTATCCTTTCTCATATAGTGAGATATATGAGTCATCTGATGGATCATGTTGCAGTCATTTGTATTTGAAAAGTGAGTTGAAAAAGAGCTTTTACCAGTAACAGTTTATACTGAGCAAGGACAACTTTGCTGGAAAGTCTCTGACCCCATCATGTGGAGTTGGGATGTCATTACAGTTGTGTTAATAGTCCCACCATACTACAGTCGGGAACATAAGAGTATCATTTCTCTGATGTTCCCTGTTTGATATTTTCAGCTTTTGATTTGAAAAAGTATAAATACAGAATGTAAAATAGCAGTCAGATTTTACCCTCATTTTATTTTTTATTTTAATTTATGGTGGTTTTTCATAATGTTTAGAGAAACCATTAAAAAAGCATTTAAGAGGTAACTAAAGAGCAGAAAGTACTGAATATACACCTCTACACAAAGAAGCATCAAGACCCAATCTAGACATCTGCTACTTAACTTGATCTTATCAATCTTATCAGGTTTAGTTTACAAGATAAATACACAGAAGTTTGAGAAAGTAATGGGACTGTGTTTTTATTTGAAGAAGCCAAGCCTTAATACTCACATAAACACTGTGAAAAAAACATACAAATTTTATATTTGTCCATCCAATAACAATTTACATGCATATAAAAAATAAAAGCTTAGAGGACACATTAGTAAGTAAAGCTTATTTATTGTTTTTTAAGTGAAACATACAGATTATGTGTTGCTCCAGTTAGCTTTTTGTCCATCCTTAAACTTGTATTTTATCAAAAACCCTTTTTTTAATTGTGAATTTTATGGCCACAACAGGTGCAGGCTAAGTAACTGTAACCAATTGTTTCCATCCTTGCCTCAGCCACTTCCTCTCTATTCCATTTCATTTGACAGTAATGTATACATTTATGTTGCTGGTTGAAATTCCTCCTTAGAAGTCCGGAAATTGAAGATCTGAGTTTGAGAGACAAAGTTTTTAGGACCTCTGAGGGTAAATGTGAGAATGAGGGAAATCTCTGACAATATATTTTTTTTCTTGTCTCATGCATTACAGTTTCAAATAGACTCTTTGTGTTTGTGATGTTGTCGTTGAACAGAGTCCAGAAACCTGGTGGCAGAAGGTCAACCTGCTGCTGGAGTTTGGAGAGTGGCTGTTCTGTCACAACTTTCCAAAAGGTGATGCCCAGCAGCATGTTCAGTGGGCTGTAGACATCCTTCTGCAGAGGGAGAGAGAAGATGAAGCAGGTAGAGCTCACTGATTCATCATATTCATTGTATCATGACTTATCAGTAAATGACTGGCTGTTATGCTACTGGACAAACAGATCAAGAAGAGATGTATCTCAAAATAGCATGAGGTCAAAGTACACAGAGTTCCTTAGCCTCATTAATACATTTCTTGCGTGTTTGCACTTGTATGCCTTTTCCTTTGGGGCCACTATTTTATGATAGTTGCATCAGCAGTTATATTTAGTGTTAGAACTTTCTTTTCAGTTGTTAGCCTGTGTAGTCATGTAACCAAGCAAATATTGTTCAGAGGAAAAGGGACTGACCTGACAAAGATCCCATGTGGCTCACCATTGAGGATGACAAAACACTGTTGTAAATGCAGCCCAGATAAGCTTTGAGCCCCTTTTAATAGTCCCTGAGTGAGAAACTAAACTCAAGAAGAAAAGAGAAGGAAAAACCCTAATTACTGAGATGTGTCCGAGTGTGTAGTACTAGTACAGGCTCTATTTGTAAATGTTAGAGGTGAAGAACACATCTGTACTGTTCACTTTTAAACTCTGCATCACAGTAATGGTTGTGTGTGCATATCTTTTCTCCAGAGGATGACGCCAAGATGAAGGGTCCAAGTTCAGTTCAATGCGAGTCCCCAGTTAGAGTCCGGGGCTCATTATACGCAAAAAGTCTTTCTGATCTAAAGGAGGTGCGGCGCCTGGACAGCCTGGTGCGAGCACACACTTTGCTCGCTGTCATGGCAGACAGGACTGCGCCTGAGCACCAGCTTTACCTTCTAAGAGCCTACACCTTTGTGCTGCAGATATGGAAGGTAAAGCACCTGAACAACAACACCGCTATGTCATTGTTGAAGAGGCTGTTCATGAAATGCAAATTATGTAGGGGCTGAGCATGTCAGATGAATCTCAGTAGGCTGTTTGTGTTCCAGGTGTCCATGGCAGTGTGCTGTGAGATTTCCAGTGAGACAGCGAAGACCCAACCATCTCAATCCCCTCTCTCTGCCGGATCCAAAAAGGGAAAAGGCAAGAGCAAAAGCAAAAACGTAAAAGATGTAAGTCCTGCAGGTTGAATTCGAAAAAAAGATGCTAGTGACTCACTCTGTTTCTAAAGGTGTGTTTAAATTACAGAATAAAGGATGTGAAGAGTTCAACTCCATGTGAATCAAAACAAGCCTTTTCAATCACTCCTCTGCTCAGCATGTAATATGCATTTTGTCCTCCACAAGAGAAATAAACCTACTTCTTAACTTGCCTCCAATTATAATACATACAGTATATACTATTTATCGACTAGGTGCTTGTATGCTATGGTTTCACTTGCACATACCTCTCAGCTCCCACATTTTCAAAGATTATGATTCAAAGAAACATAAAGAGAAGCAGAAGTTCAGCTTCTCTTTATGTTTCCCTCATTCTCTGAAAAGTCAGCAGAGAAGTGTCTTCTTGTAGATTTGGTTGTGCATGATTGGGAGCCTGTACAGCAATCAGGTCTCCCTATTGTCTGTTTTATCTGATGGATTTCCATATGAGTAGAAAATCTGGCATCTCACTGTACAGGCAATCTGATTAACAACTTACGTAGACAGGCTTCTTATTTTGTTTGTCCAAGCATGCAGCCAAGCCCTACTACAAAAAGGTACTCTGCTTTTAATTGGTAATTTTTACAGCTCATAAAAGTAGTGTCTTAGTCTTAGTAGGGTCTTGTTTGCTTTTATAGGCCATAAAAAGACAAAGCTTTTGATTTAAGCCACATCATAACCAGATAGAAACTCCTCCATGGAGCCTTACCCCCAATATCCACCGCATTCGGAACGGCTATGAAAAGGCCATATCCGCAGATCGCAACTGTTCGTACCCATTCAAGTTAATGTGTCAATTTCCACCGGCTTCTTTCCGTTCCGCTGCAGATCAAGAACAAAATGTACTTTCAGTGTCTGATCTGTTTTAGCAGCCTTCACCTGCAGAAAAGAGACCCCAACCTGTTGTCCTGGATCAAGAACTGCCTTCTACTCCAATCGACTGGGCTGGCTTCATCTGTCCTGAGCAGGCCCGGCAGATCTTCAGAACCACCGAGAACCCTCAGTGTATCAATACACACAGCATAACAAAGCAGGCAAGAGTTCATACCTCTTCTTTCTGTGACAGTTTTATTACATTTCCTGTATATTAAAAATCAATGCTTGGTTATCAAATGCGGGAGCTTGGAATGCATGTAGCTTTCAGAACTCACTATATGTTGGTTAAGAGGAAAAGGATAGAAAGCTAAAGCATTAAAGTTAGAAAATCAAGCAAACAGGGGTATTTGGAATCATCTACAGGACTAACACTGACTTTTGCTAATATACTGTATGTGTAATTTGATCTGATTTGTGACTCTTTTTTTGTGCTTGGCTGCAGACTCAAAGTCTGTTTTATCTCAACCTGCTAGAGAAGGAGCTAAACTCACTCTCACTTCAACACCTGACCTTACCCATAATGCATTTAGCTGAGACCATTGCTCATGACCTTTTGGAAAAGAGGAGCCTCTCCGATCTCTACCAGCTAAGGTAAAAACGCAGTCAATAAAAAGTAAAAAATAAAGGGAAAGTCCAGCATTTAATACAACAAAGTAGAGAGGAACGAGATTACAACTGCTAATGAGGAAAAAAAAGTCCCGTCTTTCCGTCTGCAGAGGCGTCTGTGCAAAACCTGATAAGATACCAGGAGTGATGTGTCGTTTCTTTACTGTGTTGTACCCTGATCAGAATTATAAGAACCTGTTGTCAGCTGGGTTTGAAGGCACATACACCATACTACCAGCAGCTCCAGGATCTGAGCAGAATCCAAGAACAAGAACAGATGGAGTACGTTGTCACAGTTATAAAGATTTAATGTTCGCACATTTCCCTTTAATGACTGATGATAACAATCTTTGT
Organism: Xyrichtys novacula; assembly: GCA_962446985.1. Classification (NCBI taxonomy): domain Eukaryota; kingdom Metazoa; phylum Chordata; class Actinopteri; order Labriformes; family Labridae; genus Xyrichtys; species Xyrichtys novacula. The sequence continues at coordinate 13,537,100 of OY660874.1, read as the reverse complement.
GATTGCAGCTGTCGCAAAGAGATTGCTTTTCTGCAGGAGAGGAGAGGCCTCGACAAAGATTACAATCAGGTCAGTCTGCTCCTCACAAAATCTGTGTTTTGAATTTTTCATCACATGCTCCACATTCACAAGAGTAGAAAAGTGGAAGAAATGACCATTAAAATTGAGAACTTTGCTCTGGTTTTATTCCTTTCTGGAGGGTGATTGTCAAGCATCTACTGGAGACTCATACTGGTGAAGTAAATTTACTGTGTGCTAACATTTTATAGTAACATGAATTGGCTCATTAATATATGATTTTGAACACAATTGAATTACTCACTGGAATAAACACTAAGTCTTAAGTCATCTGTGTTTGATACCTGTGATGTTTTAATCATAATCATTCATGGTTTTTGCTTTTAACGGTTATTACTCAGTTTGTTTATGGTGCAATTATCTAATTAAAATCCCTCATCCCTGAACACAGTAAAACACACCCAGGTCACATGTTGAGGGACATTTTTTTCCGTTGCATATGTATATTAGTAATTCCATATCACAGGTTTTTATAGGCCAAAATTAAGGACCCAGCTCTAATAATTCAAAAACATTAGACTTTTGCTGTTTTGTTTGTGTAAACTGCTAACCATATAAAAAAGTATAAACAGTTACAGTTTACAGTTGCTTCTTTAATTTGGTCAGCTCTGCCTTCACTCAGTTTCCTCGGCCAGTTGCATCTGCTGGGTCCAAACTAAGTGGGTTATATCTCTTTCTTTTAACCCACTCTTGAATCCAAACTTACCATGAGAGCCTTTAGGCTAAATCTGATCTTAGCTGTGCCTGGTTTTATCATGTGTGTTGAAGTTGTGGAGCAATACGTGTTTTCAAATAGTGCTTTTCTATCCACTCTCTCTCTCTCTCCTGCAAAAGCCAACAGATTAAATGGTACAGAAAGAAAAATACAAAAACTCAAAGAGTTGTATGCAGATAAGAAAAACATTTTCATTTAAAAGCGTAACAGTACAAACACAAACTTCAACAGGGAAATTGGGCTGCTCTGTAATCAAAACGGTCATAATTAAACAGCATAACCGCTGACATATTTGGAGAGTATTTTCACAGGACTGGACAGCACTGACAGCTCAGAGCTGACGGCATTATTTATTTAAAACCTGAGAGCAAACCTTAGCTTCTTGCGTGTTTTAACACCCCTCATACTTTCTCTCCAATTTTTCTGCTCATTTTTTTTCTCTGCAGTTGTCTGGTCAGCCATAAACCACCAAGTTGTGGACTGCAGAAGTAAAATAGAGCATTACGAGTAATACTAAAAATATCCTCTCTGTTGTTTACTAATGTTATGGTAAACAAATGTTTTGCCAAGAGGAGGAGGTGTAAACATAAACTCAGTGAATGTGTCAGGTTTGTCTAGTACAAATATTTCTGAGCTAGTGTGATGATAATGTTTAAGAAGTGTTAAGTTTTACACACTGAACAGAGGTAACTTTCTGGTGGTCTCTCTCTTTCATTCATGAAAGAGGAGGTGCCGTTTGGTTTCGCCTCTGTGTGCTCATTTGATTCAACTCAGTTCAGAAGATATGACTGTTTGCCCCACCACCCTAATTACGATGTTTTCTTGTAGCTTTTGTAATCCAGTCCTAATTAGCTTGATCATTCGTTAACATTCATTAGGTACAATCACACCCAGATACACCCAGCCATTACAAATAGAATCAATTAGGGCTTGGTCCCAGGGCCTGTCTGTTCTTCTAGTGTGTCTTTCTTACTGATAAGTGTATGTACTCATGCTCTGTATGCAGTTTGTACTGTCCTAGCCCATGGACACCACAGTCGAGGACAAATGTCCTCCATTAAGGACAATAAAGTTGATTTAGATTCTGATTCTGATACACAATGTTTGTTTACATATTTTTCCTGAACCAACGTGTTTATGAGTATAAAACAATTTTAGTATTTTAGGGAGATTTTGGATTAAAATATGTGAAGTGTCTCTGTATCTCTATGATTTTCAGAACAATACAGAGATTGAAAGGTCTACATTTGGGCTGCAGAGTGTGAATGCTCAGGATGTGTGGCTGGACAAAGCTGAGGTTTGCGTCAGCATGGAACTCTTTCAACAAGCCAGACAGTTGATAGCAGAGGCACACATGGTGGCTTCGGTGAGTTGAAAGGGGAGAAAAAACTGTGAAACTCAAAGGACATAGCAGCGATGATCAAACAGAGTTTTCAAAAATAAAATATTTCCCTCTTTTTATTCCAAAACAAATCAAGGTTTTGATAAGGTCACTTTCTTCCTGTCTTTCTGTTCAGGAGCTTGGAGACGTGAGAGCTACAGCGAGAAGTCTGCTGAGTCTTGCTGTTGTGTCTTGTAAAGAACAGAACTTTGCCCAGGCACTGAGTCAGCTGGAAAAAGCCAAAGACCTGGGTGGGGATGAGGAGTTCTGGTACCAGTTCACCCTCACTAAGGTCAGAGCTGCAGTCGGCCTGAGAGACCAAGACGCTCACAACAAGGTAAAGAAAAGTCATCTCCACTCATTCCTCTGCAGCACTAAGGTGTAGGAGTATTTTTGTACTCTATGTTACTCCCACTTTTCTGCTTTCACAGGTTGATACGATTATTAAACAAGGCTGTGATGCTCTGAAGCTGGTTCTTGAGCAGCAGGTGAACCGAGTCCAAGAGATCACATTCCTCATCACTTCATTAAAGATGAGGTAACCCTGATCTAGTGCGATCAAACCTGCTTCATGTGTTATTTCAAAAAAAGACGTTTAATACTTTAATAATATGCCATTGATCAAGATTTTCATCCATCTATCAAAGTAAAATATCACCATTTGATAGAAGTCGACCAGCTGACAATTATAAAATAGTTTACAGTAGTTGTGATTTCAGCAGGCATTAATGTTCTTATTGATTCTCTTATAATTTTTTCCAGAGGTGCTGTTGAATGTACTCGTGCTCTGTGTGCTGGTAAACCTGTGGACACTCTCTGCAAAGAAGCTGTCCAGAGGATAAGTGCTGCCTGTGATACATTCAGAGAGTGTGTCACTGTTTTTACAAAGCTGGGCTACAGACAACACGCAGCAGAGGCACATGAAGAGGCTTCAGACTGTCTGGGGTCAGTCTTTAAGAATGAATGATCTGCTTAGATCACTTGGGTGCATGGAGATCTTTTTTGTTCTGCATTTCTTTGTAACATCTTTAAAATTTGACTTTAAAGCCCCCTGTGGAAAAAAAAAGGTAACACTTGAATCATTACTCTTTTTGTCTTATCCTCATGATAGTGAGGATAAGAACATAATTTTTACCATAATTAAGTCACGGAAGTTGCATTCATAATAATTACATTATATAAAAACTTGTCAAACTTCCCATCATTGGTCTTGTTTGATTTTGTTCATTTCTGTCTGTTTCATAACCCATCAGAACTTCTCTATGACCTTTAGCAGAATATCCTTTGAAGCATTGGGATTTTGGTGTGAATTGTTTCTATTTTATTCCCTGTAGAGAAAGGTAGACAGTCGTTACTCCAAGAGAATTTTGAAGTAAACATCGATAAATGCCACACCTTTCCTCAAAATGCCTCCGCTTGCCACATAAAAACAAGTCTGACCCTACAAATGGTTCATACTCCAGCTTGTTTGCCTTTGACATTTGCTGTTTTGCTTTTTGGATCGGTTGAGTCTCTCACAAAACCTCTTTTTCCTCTGTATCTGCAGAATCCTCACCTGCCACACCTTTTCTTTAGAGGACAGACAGCGCTTCCTGCTTGACAGCGTCTCTGAACTACAGCTGGCTGTTGCAGATCAGGAACATGTGGTGCTGAACGCTCAGAGACTGTTCCCCTTGCAAGAAGAGGTAAAAAAAAAAAGTGTATGCATGTTTTTTTAAAATCCATATCTTGTTGTGATGTTGCCCTTTAGCAAAATCTCAGGTTTCGCATCACTTTTGTGTTTTAAGTACACTTTGGATAAAAGTGTCTGCTAAATGACGTTGTAACACTGGAAAAAACACACCTTATTGTAAGGCAAAAAAAACAGTGATGAAAAATATCCACCAGAAACAACTAACTAGGACAACAAAGAGACATAACAATAGAAAGAAAAAGAAATAGAGAGAGAGCAAAAAGTTTCAATGTGATTGTTTGTTTCTTAGATTTATTGATTATAAATGGACTATTGTATGTATAAGTATGCTTTAATTAATGTCTAATCCTTGACTATTTAAAAAAAATGACTTTGTTGGCCTAGATAATCTTAGATCTGTAGCTAGACATACTTAATTTGACGTTATCTCAAATGTCAAATCTATTGGGCTTAAAAACGGGAGTTACAAAAAGAATCATAAGAAAAAGCTATCTACAAAAGCAAGACAAAAAGTCAATAACTGAATGACAGTCTAAAAGTATGACGTATTTGTGAGTGGGTGGATGTTGTGCTGTTGTTTTTATTTCAGAACACACTTTCACGATGCTCTGACACAAACAGATAAAGCTTTCATCATTGTGTCTGGTCTGGATCGTATTTTATCCCGGCTGTATACAAGCTCTCATACAGATGAGGTTATCAGAGGGTTTATACTGGTATAACTGTGGCTGCAGCTTTGATTTACATGTTGATGGAACCATGAGAGAAAGATTGATTGAACGGCTCTCACAGCTGCTGCACATTCTTCTTCTTCTATTGATGAAATCTTCTGCAGGTGTTGTGAAGCAGAGTAGGATCAGCAGATGGTGCTGCTGTTCTGCTCAGCTCTGACCTCCAGCCTGTACCAGAAACAAGATACTTAAAGCTGCAATCACTGAAAACATGCAGATCAGATCATTACGCACCTTTGTGTCTTCTGTTCTGATTACATGGGCAGTTCTAAGTTTCACTCTTAGCAGGATCTGTACTTGCTGTTTGACACGCCAAGTCCTTTATTTTTTTTTTTTTTATAATGATTGCATGCTTCTTTGGTGTTTTCTTCCACTTCAATCAATAACTCAGGTTCAATGATCCAGGGAATATTTTGTAAATTAGTAGGTGGTGCTTTTTTTCCCCTTTTTTTACACCATTTTTAGGACAATTTGTGTTTATCAGATGCCACCAATGCAACAACATCTACACTCACCGGCCACTTTATTAGGTACACCATGCTAGTAACTGGTTGGACCCCCTTTTGCCTTCAGAACTGCCTCAATTCTTCGTGGCACAGATTCAACAAGGTGCTGGAAGCATTCCTCAGAGAGCTTGGTCCATATTGACATGATGGCATCACATAGTTGCCGCAGATTTGTCGGCTGCACATCCATGATGCGAATCTCCCGTTCCACCACATCCCAAAGATGCTCTATTGGATTGAGATCTGGTGACTGTGGAGGCCATTTGAGTACAGTGAACTCATTGTCATGTTCAAGAAACCAGTCTGAGATGATTCCAGCTTTATGACATGGCGCATTATCCTGCTGAAAGTAGCCATCAGAAGTTGGGTACATTGTGGTCATAAAGGGATGGACATGGTCAGCAACAATACTCAGGTAGGCTGTGGCGTTGCAACGATGCTCAATTGGTACCAAGGGGCCCAAAGAGTGCCAAGAAAATATTCCCCACACCATGACACCACCACCACCAGCCTGAACCGTTGATACAAGGCAGGATGGATCCATGCTTTCATGTTGTTGACGCCAAATTCTGACCCTACCATCCGAATGTCGCAGCAGAAATCGAGACTCATCAGACCAGGCAACGTTTTTCCAATCTTCTGTTGTCCAATTTCGATGAGCTTGTGCAAATTGTAGCCTCAGTTTCCTGTTCTTTGCTGAAAGGAGTGGCACCCGGCGTGGTCTTCTGCTGCTGTAGCTCATCTGCCTCAAAGTTCGACGTACTGTGCGTTCAGAGATGCTCTTCTGCCTACCTTGGTTGTAACGGGTGGTTATTTGAGTCACTGTTGCCTTTCTATCAGCTCGAACCAGTCTGGCCATTCTCCTCTGACCTCTGGCATCAACAAGGCATTTCCGCCCACAGAACTGCCGCTCACTGGATATTTTTTCTTTTTCGGACCATTCTCTGTAAACCCTAGAGATGGTTGTGCGTGAAAATCACAGTAGATCAGCAGTTTCTGAAATACTCAGACCAGCCCTTCTGGCACCAACAATCATGCCACGTTCAAAGTCACTCAAATCACCTTTCTTCCCCATACTGATGCTCGGTTTGAACTGCAGGAGATTGTCTTGACCATGTCAACATGCCTAAATGCACTAAGTTGCCGCCATGTGATTGGCTGATTAGAAATTAAGTGTTAACGAGCAGTTGGACAGGTATACCTAATAAAGTGGCCGGTGAGTGTATGTCTTTTTGTTAATTTGTTTGTTTTTCCCCTTCATTTTAAGAAGACATATCTGTAAATACTCTATCCTCTGCTATATCTATCACAATGTTAATTCATGAAAATAAGATTTTGGTGCGGTAAACCATGTTTTAAAGTCATTTTTTCTTATTTTTAGTGCAACTATGAAACACTGTGAATCGTTGTAAAAGAATGCACCTCAAAACAAGATTTGTCTTTGTTTGGCACGTTGTACACTAACATTATTAAACTTATTTTACCAAATTTATTTTCACTGGTTGGTGATCGGCTGAGGAGGTACATTGAGAATTTTTAAAAAGGGTTAAAAGAGTGAGTGCTTGAACTTGATTACCTTGTGTTCTGTCATCCCTGCTGATGTGCGTAAATTCCATTTCCAGTACTTTTAATACACTCAATTCTTGATGAAAAACGAGGAATTTCTTTATGATATGCTTATTAATTGAGATGCACTTTTTGTCCACACCAGAGTTCTAGGATGTCCCTGGCAGCATCAAGGAAGCTGCAGCAGCTGCGGCTGGATCTTGCAGAGTACAGTCTGGTTCTACTTGAGGTACCATGTGAAGAAGAGAGATACCGAGCTTTAGCCATGGAGAAGATGACATCAGCTGACAAGATACTTGAGGAGTATACACGCTGCTCACCTGAGCCTGACTCTGTAGAACAGGTGAGACGAGCACACAAGCCCTCCACAACTTAAAAATCTTTAATCTCTTTAGATTTTAAACATTCACTCTCAACTGTAATGAAATGTAAACCTCCTTTTGATGTCATGTAATACAAGATTTAACAGCATGTATTTCAAAGATTTTGGGTTCTGGAAACAAAATAGTGTTGAAGTGTCTTCACTGTGAAGGTGTAGCATATGATTTTATCTTTACATCATAAAAAAATAATCTATCCTGCATACAGATCCAGCTTATCAATGCCTACAGAATGCTTTTGATTTTAAAGAAACACACACAGAGCTTGTATCAGGTGTCATTTAATTTTTTCCAGCCGTATTATATTTCCTAGTTTAGCTTTATGATGTCTGGTTATAAGAGAGACTACACTGAACACTATAGCATCAAAGTTGCTGATGTCTGTGATTCAGTGACCTGTTTGCTAGTATTTGTTTGTCACATGATTGCACCTGTGAGCAAGTTGACATCTCCTCCTCTACACCTTGTTTGAACTTCACTTCTTCATATTCTGTCCAGGAATGGTCAGATGTTGCCAGCACTTTGGGGCAGGTGGCTTTGGGCCAGCTGGCTGCAGTCTGGTTTCAGTCCCCTGACAACGTGGAGGCCCAAGCTTGTTGCCTGAGCCTGAAAGTACAGTACCTCAGACTGATGGCATTGCAGGAGGACCCTCTTTATCTGTGTGCACTCTGGGATAGGCACAAACAGGTAGACAGCACTAAAATTTATTCCTAAGATCAAATATGATACATACAATTCTGATTTATAAGTTCCTGACGGATGCTTAATCCTCAATAAAAAAGTGGACTCTGACAGGTTGTTTGGGAAATAACAGTAATATCAGGAAATGTATTGAAATCATTGTTGCTAGTCTGTGACAGTGATTCCTTTTGCAGCAGTCTTGTACAGTAAAATACCGTCATGCACAATGGATTCAGTTTGGGAACAGAAAGGTGTTTTAGCGGTTTGTAGAGAACAATCTGAAGATACAGCACAGCAAGTTTGGTGGAAATTTGTGTGGTTTGAAGTAAACATATGTGATGATGGGGGTCAAACAGGTCAATTCCTAAACTACAGTCTTATTTAAGAACAGTTTCCATGGCTGTAAATTCCTCATAATCAGTCTCTTATTTCAGCCCAGCATTCCTTGGCTGAAGGGTCAGTTTTAGGTTCAGCAGTGTTTATTTTTACACGTCTCCTGGGTCAAATCATCAGTAAACAAACATGATGTCCAGTTCCACTGTTATGCTGATGACCTTCAGTTTTGTCTCTTAACATTCCACCAATCCTAAAAATGTAAATGAATAAGCCACTTGTCTTTCATCTAACTTAACTTTCTGACATCTTAAAAATCACACCAAAGCATCGATTAGTCTGTTTGGCACCACCATTCCCAGACAACTGTCACAAAATGTTAAGCCAACTGCAAGGAGCTGAGGTGGGGTTTTTTTTCAATCTGAACTTCACTTGGGTTAAGAAAGTTGTTAGGACTTTTTTTTTTTTCAAAATAGGTTTCAAAACCAATCTTTCTTTTTTATCCTTCAGTGACTTACTACATCTCTTCTCAGCCTACCCTTCATCCCCTTTAACTGATCCATAATGCCATGGCCCAACTCACTGGTTCAAGAAAAAGAGATCACATGACTCAAATTCTGCCCTCTGAAGATTGTTAACTGACTTTTAAAGCTTTACAAGACCAGGCCTCTCAGGATATAACTGACCCCCTGACTCCCTTTGAGTAAAAGTCCATCAGGCTTTTGCAATCCAGGCTCCCAAAACTACCTGCTGTGAACAAACCAGCTTAATCAGTACCTGCTTTTAAATCTTGTCTCAAAAAGTCATTTTAAAAAGATTTTATATCTGTATACATTTTCTTTTATTTGAGTTTAAAGATTTTAGAATAGTTTTTATAGGTCAGTTGTGTTTTCAGTTTGCAGGTATTACAAAGTCTGTTGTCAAACTAATTCTTCAAGTCCCCTGTCACCCTGTCAGCAAACTTGATGTCTTTACATTTATGACTGGCCCGATTTTGATCCCCAAAAGTTAACCTAAAGTCTGATGAATGTTTCACAGAAACCAGCTTGTACTTTACCTACTGCAGAATTAATCTTCAAGCTTACAGAAAAAAATGATATTACGACCGATTTTGTGTACTACATGTCTAAATTACAATTATAAATTATGCCAGTTTAATACTGCTGCAGTCAGTGTGAACAGGCTTGTTCAAACACTACTTAGGTGTTCTCAGCTTTTATTGAAATAATTCATCATTTTTATGTTGTCTAGATGTTTACACAAGTTCTCAGTGTTGTGGCTGTTAGAGAATATTTAATGCTACTTTAAAAACCTGCTTTTCCATACATGAATAGCTGTCATCACAACTCTGATGTACTGTTGTTAGTAAATGATGTTACCTGATGCAAAGTAAAGATCTCATACCTACTCAGGCAATGTGCCGTGGTGTTATACAGTTTAGATAATATTTCCAAACATCAGTAGTTATCATCTTTGAAGTTTTTTAAGTAATTCTGAGAGCTTTAATCTGATAAATTTCATTAGTCCTACTTGGAAAACACTCCAACAGTGACCAAAGTCTGGATGCTATAAAAGTCTAAGAGGATTTTACTCACCTGGAAAAAAAGTGACTCCACAGGGTGAAAAGTTTAAGGATTAGAGACATGAATGTCCACTTACATAAATTAAGTCTTCGTGGTTTATGGTCATGAGGGGATTTTATACTAATCGCAATCTTTTTCCTTGATCTTGAACCAATGTTTTGCAGACAGGAAGCTGGTCTGACACTGAAGCTGTTTCTGTGGAAAAGGAGAATTCAGAGGAAGGGAAAGACAGAGACTCAGGGAGAAGTAAACTGAGGATGACCCAGACGAAAAATGCTGAGCTGCAGGTACATACCACATGACCAGTGACCCCATCACATCCAATTCATCTCTGATCTGAGATATTTATACTGAAGTTCTTTTCACAACACCATCCCTCAGGAAGGAAATGTAAGTAAATGAATGGTTCTGTGAGGGAGTCAGAGCAAAGGGTACACATCAAACACAGAGCATTAAACATAGGGTTGTACACATTAAACACAGAGTACCGTAAAATGAGTGGGATGGGTCCTAGTGCTGCAGTACAGTGTGCATTGATAGGCCCAATGGGAAGTTAGATGAAGAAATGTATACTTAATGTGCCAAAATTAAAAAAAAAAAAATCTATGTATCATTTTATTTTCAAACCAAAAAATGACAAAATATGTTTTGCCTACTTTCATTTGAATCTTCTCAAAATGAGATAAATACCCACACAGACAACCATTCAAACCAAAGTAGTTAAAACTTCCTGACTGTCAAAATATCCTTTCATGTTTGTGAAAATGAAGCAGGATTAGAATGAATGTACTGATTTAGCTAAAAAAAAAAAGCTAGTTGTTGACTATTGTTTTGGCCTAAAAAATACACCAATCCACAGTGTGATCTCCTTTCAGTTTAATAAAAGAAGAGGCAAAAAAAGTCATTAGATGAGCATTAGAAAGATGTTAAAAAATGAAGGGCAGTAAAAGTTCAATCAAGATGTTATAAAAATACTGGAACATAAATGTTTGAAGTTAGTAAGAATGAAGCGAATGAGTCAAAGGATTAGTGAGCAGATCAGTGCAGACATGAGCGTGAAGGCGTGATTTCCCAAAAATCATATCTTAATATGATCATTTCAATTCATGCTATTAGATTTAGGAAGATAAGATAAAGAAGGGTCTTGATTTGGATGCCTCTGAGAGAATGATGATGAGCTCTAATAAAGTTCCCAAAGAAAAGTTATCAATTAAGGTCCAACTTGAACTGAACTTTTAAGTATTTTGATGTCTGTTTGATGTCCATCACCAGTTCATAGTTTTTTCACTGCATCTGAAAACAGTAATTTGTTTCTGTTCGATGTGAAAAAAACATTCAGAAGTAACTGGAGAGAAAGAAAACTACCCAGACCAAAGTCCTCTTTCAAATAGAGTGATTTTATCCTTCAGAGCTTAAGTCCTTTTAGCCCTCACATTCTCTCTCTTCTGGGCTCTATTTTGGTGCCTCGCCGAAGACGTGCCGCAAGCGCAGCGTCAATCAGATCCGCCGCGCTGACAAGGCGTTCCCAAGCACATTTTGGTATTTTGGTGAGCCGCGCAGCCCGGCGTAAGTATCCCCCCTCCCTAACTCAGCTCCTCCCGGCAGCATAAGTCATAGACGGGGAGGAGAGAGGGCGTGGAGTCGGTTTAACACAGCCGAGACCTGTTTTCACCAATCACATAAGCTCCTCTCCTTGCCTTTAAATCCGCCACCGGCGAGGCGTAATACTATTTTCATGAAGTAGTCAAAGAGATCGAGAGATGTCTGAAGACAGTTATGCCACACGATGGCGACAGAGGGCAGCTGCTCAACAAGTGTCCTCCACACTCTCTCATCTGAGCACAGATGGATTTGTTGTGCGTAATGTTGGACCCACTGGTAAGACAAACACCCTTTTCCACAAAAAAGACACTCACATAAAGTTGCATATATTCAAACCTCACGTGACAAAGGTGGGTTTAGCGCACAGATCACAACATAAACTCCAAAAATGGCATTAAAATCGGAACCATCTGTGCGTAAATGACGCATCGCGCTCCGTGGCCTGGCTCTTTCTTTCATAGATGTTGGCATATAAAATAAATTTGGCCCACAAAACTGAATATTATAATATCCGTATGTCGGCTTAAAGTAGATCACGCATCTGAGCACTGAAACAAATCATCTGTTCAGCCGCAGCAGCTGCAGCAAGACGGACAGAGGACACGGAGACGTGTCCAGGTCGAGCTGTGCGAGAAATAAGAGGAAGAAAGAAAAGGAGGGAGACACATTACATATCTTGTTAACTTCATCATGTGTGTTTATTTACTAGATATTTAATTTAATTTGATGCAGTTTCAGCTGTATTGATTCGGTCAGGTTGTGTGCCCAAACACGTGCCAAACGCGTGCCAAATGCGTGCCAAACGCGCTCATCAGATCAGATATAGATCAGAATATATCGATATAGATCTAAATGTATGTGCTGACTCAGATTAATAGTTGATGATGATTATTTATTGCACTGAAATCTGCCTGACACTGTGGAAACCTGCCGGTGAGGCATCGGTGACGTATGTCGATACGCCGCCGGTCTACCAAAATACTACTAGACCAGCTGCGTTCCGCCTTGCGCTGAAAGCTGACCAGGTTTGAATCGGCGAGCTTTCAGCGCACGTTACACGCCGGTGGCGAGCACGAAAATGTCACTGCGCCAGCTGATTCTGTCAACACCTCCCCCTGCCACGCCACCACGCCCAGCTTGGCGGATCTTGGCTCGCCTCCGTGCGACTCAGTCCACGAAAATACCAAACTCGCCTTACACCGGGCTCCGCCAGACGAAAATACAACTGCGCGGGGCTCGCCGCCCTCCGCCGCCTCACCTGCGCGAACGAAAATAGAGCCCTCTGTGGCAACATGTAAGTGTATTTTTGCACAAAAGAAGTCTGTGGATCTTGTCTCCCCACATATAATGAGAACAAGCCAAGAAAAAAAATCTTTGTACGAGGTACAAGGGAAATCTTTTACGAGGAATAAAGCAGCTTTGTCTGCACAAGAAAATCATTTGTGTCTCTAATTTGTCAAGGCCCAAAAACCATTAGAAACTGAGCCGGGGAGGTCAGGTAAAATACCACATTCTCAAAAGGTAATGTGTGCCTCAGCAGACGGCTGTGCAGCAGGAGCTACAAAGCAAAATCTAAGGGTGTACTACAAAAACCACATCGCCGACTTAAAACTGAAAGTTGGGCCTGTTGGAAAGAAGGAAAGCAACATGAAGATGTTTCACATCAGGGATATTAGCCTACTTCTCAGAGCTGGCAAGAACATTTTCCAAAGTATGCTGATATACCTGAGGCTGCATCACATAGAGCAGGCACACCCTTAGGTGTTACACAGCTGGTCTGTGGCTCTACTGAACTACTAAGGGATCCTGTGAAGCATAAAAAGCTTTGAATACCACTAGAGACTGTGCCCATTCACCAGATCCTGGAAGTTGTTCCTAAGCAAGCTCCTTTTCTCAAATGTGAATGATCTTCATAAGATCAAATATAAATGTACATCAAATATGATCAAAACTTTTATAGATCTAATATGATTTCAGTGAGCTGCAAAAGGGTTTTACAATGTTGTTGATTACATATTTAGTTCTGTCTACTGTCATGTGTTTGATCCTGTACACAGATATTAATCTGCCCACATCTTTTGTATGTGATGTCTTGAACAGCGGAGAAGATGTAGAGCCCAGCAGCTGTTAGCAGAGGCCGTTAAGGTGCTGAGTGAGGCCATCAGCTTGTGTCTCCAACACAACCTGCCCTCCTCTATCCTGGCTGACGCTTCTTTGCACATGTTGGAGTGTCATGGCCAGTCAGACTCTGCAATGGCAGGTCAATACCTCGCTCTATATCAGGTATTGTACATCAGCTGTCACGCCCAGGTGCATTATAGAGATTCAGAAGATTAAGTCTTGAAACACTGACAGACTGTATTCAGGATGTCATAGCTGGCTTCATGTACAACACAAGCTCTTGTATCTGTACTCTCACATTGTATCTGCCCTCTAAATGTTTTTCTTTGGGTTATCATCACCCACTATAATTCAGGCGCTTACCAACTTACCAACTGCTTCATCTATCTTCTGTTGTGTTCCCAGAGCTGCTGCACCGCTGCTACAGTGGCTGATGTCCTAAGTTCTGCTTGTTCTGGCACCAGTGAGTCTGAGCTCTCTGCTCTGCTCCTCTCTCAAGAGGAGAGGCCCAGCATCGTGCTGAGAGAAGTGGACTCCCTGAACAGCATCTCCAAGGTACAGGGTGCCAAACCCCCTTTCCATGATTTATGAATGCTGTCAGACAGAGCTCACTGATGGGGGACACTACATTTGTGCTGTTATGGCCTTTGCTCCAAATTTAATGTATGTTTACAAAAACCACATGAAGTATTAGAAATTAAACAAAAATAAAAATTCCTTCTCTAAAGTTCTCTTTTTTTCCTTGGTAACGCTTGTTGTTTCTGCTTCATTAGACAACTATAAAAAATAAGCATCCAGATGTCATATGAGAGTTTCCCCATAAAAGGCAAAAATATTTATCTTTATTTTTGTTGCCAGTAAAAACAAACAGTAATATTTGCCCAATAGTTGATTTACTAACCTTGACTTTCTATCTGATTCATGACACGATGATTAAAATTGTCCAGTGAAACTTTAGTCAGATAATTCGTGTTGCAATGGTTGAAACTTAATTGCAGCAGTAGAGAGCTGTTTGTGTTCGGTGTCCGTCTCATCTCTTCCGTCAGATTTATTTTGTATGCTGAAACTAATGAGTGATGAAGTAATATCACCAACTCTCTATAGTCAGAGCCTGCAGGTGGGTGCTGGGGAAGTGATGAGGCCAAAACTTTGAACACATGCTGAATGTGAAATCAGTGCAGTTTGAGTTGTCTGCCTGCACTAGCTTGCAGGTTGGTGGGGTACAGGTGTAGGGCTTGAGACAGATGCAGATATTTTTGTGTCACACAGCTCACATACACAGTTTCTGTTGGTATCATTTTATTCATTTTTTGAAACCCAACTTTTTAGCTGCTTTCTATGAATTGTTTGATTTAAATGAATGAAAAAAAGCATTTTAACTCTATGCTGTTTTATATAAAAACAACTCTCTGGTATGCAGGCCTTCAGCCAACTTACCATCAATCCCAACCACCTGAACATCCTTGCAGAGCTACCACCCAACCTGAAGATCCTGCTGCTCCAGCACTCTGAAGATGGGTAAATTCCAGTTTCTCACATATTAATTTTGTTCTTCTTTGCCATGCTGTTTACTCCAACCCTATTTCTTCCTGACACCATTGTGGCGCAAGAGTTAATGACTGAACATCATGCAAGTCATATAAGATTCAGTTTAAAGTCAAGCCTTGAGAACGAAGGGGCCTGCAGTGTGGTTGTGTTTCCACTAGAGGGCAGGGGGAATAGTGGTTCATGTGATACCAGGAAGTACTTGCATTTCAAAATATCCAAACATCTGTTAATTAAAAAAAAAATGTTGTATTTTTATAGTATGCAAGTGAAGAATACATGAGTAAACATTTTGGTATATTATGTTTATTTAAGAAATGATGATTCTGAGCTCTAGGTTCACAGCTCCCAAAACAGAAAAAAAGCATAGAAAGAACAAACCTCTAAAAGATATTAATTACGTTGCTACAAAAACAGACAATTTAGTTTGAAATGTTCATCTGGAATAGAAAAAACATTCAGCCATGTACCTTGATATCCCTTCTCAGATTGGATGGCAAATTTGGTAAACAGAGGAAACATAAAAAAGTAGTTAAATCTCAAATCCTACATTAAGAGAATTCTCTAATGAGTCAGTGTTCACTCTAAAACCTCAAACTAAAATTGCTAAAATGTTCTAAAATAAATGATTGATCAAAAAACTGTAGAATAGAGTTTTTCTGTGAGGAGACTGACCTTTAAGATGTGGAGAACAAGATAAGTAAAGACACTTGTCCATAGGGGGTGTCAAAATCAATACAAACTAAAGATTTTCTTTAAGATGTGGCCATAGGTGCTCAGGGAGGAACTGTCACCCTTTTTTTTGCCATAGCCATCATAAACTCCCTTAAATAAACTTCTTAATTTGAATGAGAGCAAACACACTTTTGCTCTGTGTTTGCTTTGTGTCCATCCATGAGTGGTATTCAAGAACAGCAGCACCTCTGGGACAAATCACAAAAGCACATGCAGCTAATTACCTTTCAGATTTAAAAAAAAAAAAAAGTCATCAGCTGACTTCAGAGAAAAAGTATTAAGTAACAAGAACATGTGGAGTGGAGTTCTGAAATATGATATTTCTCTTCTTAACATAATGAAGTAAAAGTAGTACATCAAATGAGTAAAGAAAGCTGAAGAGTTAATTTGTGAGCATGTTGTTTTCAGGTCAGAACTTTATGGAGCCTTCTACGAGGCGACTGAAACATCCAATCAAAAGGGGAAGACTACGCAGTGCACAGGTTTGAGGCTTGTACATTCTTTCACTTACGCTGACACTGCTAACCCACTAAAATCAGATGTTTGTATCACTTAATTATTATTATGCAGTTTCTAATTTCTCCTACAGCTCATATGATGCTTCAAGTAGTGCTTTATGTGTTGATCCAGAAGTATTTAGATTAACTTGTGTCCACTGTCAATGAACACAAGTGAAAAGGAGAAATACACCATGTAGAACAAATCACATGACTTTAACCATTTTTCTGCTTTGCAGCTGGCTGTGCAGGGAACATTAGCTTTCCCAAGTCATCACAGGGCATTAACATGCTGTATCACCTGCTCACATGACCTTTTCCAGCACTAGTGAGACATAAGAAGCTATAAGTACTGTGAAAAAAAAAAAGAATCTAGAATTCATGTGATAGAATTAGGACGAGTGTGAGGAAGAAACAGCAGGAGAGAAACAAAGAAAGAGAGCGGAGATCATATGAGAGGAGGACGTGTGGAGACGCTCACAGGGACCAATTACAGGACTGTGTGTGTCTGCATGCGTGTCTGATTGTGTGTCAATTCTGTTGTGTTGTAGGTACACTGGCATGCTCCAGGGTGGCTAAAGTTTCTGTCTGCCCTCGGGCTCTGCTGGCTCTGAGGAAGCGAACTCGGGCCTTTGGGCAGGACTCCAGTCTCCTTTCCTTTAAGGAGGCCTGCTGGCAGACTCAGCACGCTACTGAGGGCAGGAAAGAGGTTTCTGAGAAGCACCAGGTTTCTCTCTGTGTACGTGTCCTACCACTCTATTAACATTGTCCACCACAGGCCTCATAAAAATGTGTTTACTTGGCTGCATTTACTACCATCTCATGTCTCAACTGGTTCATTAAGAGCTTTACATTCAGGCTTTATGCTGCTGCACAAGATGAGTGCACAAACAATGCTTAAACTGCATCACAGCTGCTGAAACCTCTCATGTCCTGTGTCCATGTACAGAACGCTTCGCTAGAAGAGGAGCTGACGCCTCACTTTAAAGAAATTGTGCAAGACATGGAGAACTACCTGAAGCCACTTCTCACTCAGTTAGATTTCCGCTTCAGGTGAGTACTTCACACTTTACATGACACAAACGCTTTGATTGCAGTGTGATTGTGATTGCTGGATGAAAGATGGTGAAAGCGAGTCCTCACATCCACCAACAAAGTAGCAGATTTCACCCAGCTACATTTACATATTTCCCATTTATGTGTTTATCTTGTTTCATTTTACACATAAAAAAAATGAGCATCCTTACCTGTCCTCTCCTCCCTCAGGCCAGAGGCTGCATCACCCAACCCTGAGACAGCCAAAAGCAAAGATAAAGAAGCGATAGAGGGTGCAGGTACAGAAAGCATGTGTTGGTTGTGAACTTGATAGTGTGTGACGCCCTTAGGGGCTGTGTGCTTATCTTCATAGTGTATCACATGAACCACTTTTCCAACATGTGCTGGGCTTCCTGTCTGTTTAATGGCATCCCATCTGGAGGTTTCTATTCAGCAGGCTGCAACTGTTCCCCCCTTAGGCCAGTATAGTAGTCGTATGTGTTTAATCTGATACATGTTTATTTACACACACAATATAAAGCAGAGAGGATGCTAGTGCCATTAGATTGTTCCCAACGGAGCTGTTCAAACAATCACACTGTGCAACTTTGAAATAATGACCTTCATAAATAGGGTTCCTTAAAGGCTGTTGTGAAGTAGCATTTTATCCAGTCAACTGTGATTAAATGTTTCGATAAAAACGTGCTTTCTTGTGTCTACGGTGAAATTACCAGAAGAACCAGGGCAGTATGTGGTGTTGCTGGCAGACAAGCAGTTGCTGGAGTTGCCGTTGGAAGCCTTGTCAATCCTGCAGGAAGACAGCCTGGCCTCTGTTTCCAGAGACTTTTCCCTGCAGGTCCTTCACAGTCGCCTGAATAGAGAAGAACCACTGAAAGGTAACAGAGACAGACATGCAAAACAAATGTTTGCATTGACTGTGTCTGGTTTCCCAGCCAGTCCCATGAAGATGCAGATTTTACGGGGTTTTCACGCTTAAAGCAAAGCAGGTGTTTTTTCCGGTTTATGTACAGTCAATGCACTGATTCAGACTTTACACTAGGTGGAACAAATCACACCAAGGAAGTCACAAGGATTCACAAATTCCCATCATGACCAACTCCAGCAAGAACTTCTTGTGACATTGTTTTGCAAAAGCCTGTCTGTGCTGAGATTGTCCTGACATTTTGTAGATACAGTCAGTCCAAAAAAAAAAAACTGTTTGCAACTTATTTTGCAAACATACCAAAAAGGAGAAGTAAAATTTAACTCTTTACAAAGCGAAATCATAGTGTAGTTTGTTGGGCATCATTTTTGACTAGTTTATTGTATAAAAATAAAAACATAAAATAAAGTAAAACCCCTTTATAATTTGGATTCAAACAGCTGTTTCCATTTGAGAAATCTTGGTAATGACCCGGGGGCAGCAAAAAGATTTTTCCAAACACAGTTTCCGAAGAAAGACTCCACAAGGCTCCACCTTAAGCTCACTTTTTTTTCTTTTTTTATTGTTTCATCATTAACAATCTACCACTTTTATGTCCAAATGGTCACAATCATCTTTTTGCTGATGATACTGTCATTTACCCGGTCAATTCTGATACATCCCAAATCTAGAGTTCTTTATGGTTGCATTTGAATCTTGCACATTTTTTTTTAATAGAGTTAAGTTTAGAGTTTGCTAAATGACTCAGGTTCTGCATCTGAGTTTTAAGAAACCCTGAGGGAGGAGGTTAAATACTGGAAGGTTGCTCAGCTCAGTTAATGAAAGCTTGATATAGCACAGCATGCAGGGAGATGGTCTATTTCATAGGGACAGTATTTTATTTTAAATATAGTGTGAAAACAGGTCATATTGTGACATATTAACTGGTCAAGGTATAAAATGTCAACGGGACTGGGGCAGGTAAAGTATTGAAACAATAAGATGTGACATATTTTCAAAGGAAGACAATGAATCTCTTTATAATGTGGCTCATACTAAATCACTGATAAGATCAAAAAACAAAAGGGTTCTTCTGGTGAGAAATGAGATCACACAATGCGACTTAGAGATTTTTCTACAGTATAAAGAGTGGATGTTTGCGTCACGTAATTCCTCATCATATTTCAGTTTGAAAAAAAGGCTTGCGAAAGCATCTCTCTGCCTGTGTTGTGACTGCAAGCAGCCAACCATAGAAATGGAATTTGTTCAGGAGGGAAAGGTCATTTCGCATCCTGCTGGCATGCAGAAGTTCATGCGGACATCCGTGAACACCAAGGCCAGCTTTGCTAAAGTGGATGTCCATTAACTGTGGCAATTCTGCTGTGCATGCTGGAGTAATTCACTGAGCAGCATCACACTGTCTGCTTTCAAGGTACTGAGGGTCTAACAGACCTTGTCAGGACAGAGTTTAAGTTCGATGCACATTATGATGGTTTATAAATCATTAAAGCTGATTTTTAATTGAAATCGGCACAGAAAAAAGTCCCATTTGAAACAAAAAAAAAATGTCACATTATTAAAAAAGTAAGGTTTTTTTTTAGCCTCTGCAGTGATTTCCAATGCAGAGTAATAAGATCCAGCCGTGGTTTTTGCACATGTCCTTGTTGAACAGAAATTTCTCCTAATTTTTTCAGTTTTTTCAAGATATTTTGTAAATTTGATGACAATATTCCTCAAACACTTTGTAATTTTGTGACGAGGGACATTATCTTGAAATTGTGAACAATTTGCTCACACAATCACTCTTTAATTATTTGGAAGATATTTCTTCGGTTCTTCTTCTTATTTATTTATTTTTAACAGTATCAACTTTTTCTGTGTTATATTGTCCTAAACCCAACTTTTTGTTGACATGTCAGTAAGAATATTTTTCACAAAATCAACCACATTTTCGGTTTCAGCATTTGACATCTTACCTGCGTACTCTTTTCATTCAAATACAGAGTTGCAAATAATCAAAATGTGTTTTATCAAGAGTTTACACCGTGATCCAGCACTCTGGTAATAATTTTTTGGTAACAAGTTATTAAAACTCCTAAGTGTACACCACTGATCCAACCAGCATTTTGTTGTGGTTCTGCTGTAGGCATCTACCATGGCCTCTGTATAATAAAAAGCAAAGTAATGTTTGGTGATGTCCTCTCCTTAAACTGAACTTCTCACATGATGATTTTGGAGGGTTAGGAAAGAACACAGACGGCTGAAAAAATATTTACCTTTTCAAAGGTTGGGTTATTTGCATAACATAAATGAACCTTCAAAGGTTACTGTTTAACTTGTGTACCTGTGGGCGTCACTTGAAACTCTCTTATGCAACAGCCAGGGTGCTGCAGGAACAGGTATTTCCTAGATTACCTTTCAATGTCTGGATTAAACACGCTACACGATAATGGGACCTAAAACAAATATAGATATATATTTTTTGCACCTACATTAGCATAAGTTTGACATCTACAGTTTACCATTGTGTCAGGAAGATATAGTGCCCGAAACAGTTTTGAAAGGGCTATTTGTTATTCAGAGCTTTGCATGAAGTACGCACGGAACAAATTAGCACAGTCTATAAAAAGACTGCCTTCAGGTGGGAAATGCTTGCCTTTGTATGAATGTCTCTCCCTCTGTCTAGGAGCTGTGAGATGATAAAACATCAGTCCAGAATGAACCTATGCAGGATTTATCGAGAAGATTTAACATGAGCTGAACTGTTTCTTCTTTGAGTCACAGTCAGTGAGTCAAAGTTATCCACATGTAAGGAAAACCGGTAGATAGATACTTTTACCTGCTTGTGAAGTCTGGTGCAATGAACAATATGATACAATATGAGCAACATGACAGTGTGAAAAAGTAGGATCCACAAGGTTAAGATGATTAGCCCTAACCTTGAGTCAGTAACTAGCCAGGTGGTGAGCTGAGTCCATAGAGGGAATGTTATGTTCCGAGTCAAGGACTTACATCTCATATATGATCTTCGTTTTAAGTTAAAGTACAGCCTTGGTGTTATTGGTGTTAGAGTGTGTCATTACACATCACGTCAAGTGGTTGAGGAAGCGTGGAAAGTACAGCTAGTTAACACACAGCATGAGCTCCACATACCCAGACAATTAAAAAAATGTACATACTGCTCTACGCTGCCAGCTCCATTACACCTCTAGGCTTTACATATTGCAGGTGTAACAAGTGTGTAAATATCCTGCCTTGAAATGGCAGTATGTAAACACCAAGTGACACTGTTTCATTTTATGGTGTAGCAGGTAAATAGAGAATTGTTTGGTAGGATATTTCTTACTCTAAAAGAAAATGCATTCACCATTTCAACGCAGCAGCTTGTTGTCCTCTGGTGCCGAGCTTCGGGTTGAAAACTCACGTCATCCTAATCCTTATCCAATGTAAAAGAAAATAATGAAAGCTGCAGCAACAGTTTAAAGAGCTTTTGAGTAAAATAAAGTGAAATATAAAAAGAAAAAAAGTTGCAAAAATATGGACAACTGTAAAGATTTATGATATTTACAGAAGCAGAGAATGACCATGAATTTCTCATTTTTTATCCACTGTTATCTTATGATAACAAGTTAAACTCGTTGTCTCGATATGACAAAGTTCATTTTCTTGAATTATTTTTTTTCATTATCTCGACATAACATAGATTGTTTTCCCATGATAACAGAAATAATGTGTTAGTCGACCTCAACTATAACTTTTCAGAACGCCCTCTGCTTAGGATATTTCTGAAATGTTGCAGACATCGTTGTCAACAGCAAGTCAGGGTTTTCAATGAAAAAGCTGACGACACGCTCCATTCTTCGCATGTGCTTTACTGTTTTAATGGTTCATGCACGGCAGTTAAATGTTCCCATGTTAAAAGTGTCATCAGTTGTTATCAATCAATCGTGACTTTTGATTAGTGATCAGAGTTAGAATGGGACATCAGAGATAACTAAAGTTGTGTGTTAATTAAGGTCCCTTAAAACAGCAAATATTTAGAGCCATTTTGTAGCAGGCACCTTCAGTGTAGTAC
This sequence comes from Xyrichtys novacula, assembly GCA_962446985.1. Lineage (NCBI taxonomy): Eukaryota > Metazoa > Chordata > Actinopteri > Labriformes > Labridae > Xyrichtys > Xyrichtys novacula. Next base: position 13,514,921 of record OY660874.1, on the reverse strand, counting down.
TTTGTAAACAAGAATAATATGAGATTTGATTTGATTTATCCTTTTTGGCTTTGATGACACAAGTATTCTAGAGCCTCTGCTGTTAAAGGGTGCTGTGAAAGGCTTGAAGCTCAGCTGTTCACCATTGCATTACAGCTCAGATATCTTAATCAAGAAAAGAAGATTATAAAGTGATGATCCAACTCAAGTAACACTGTTGAAATACACACACAAGTGATGTGGTATCCGTTTATAACACCTCTGGCAATGAGATGAGGTCATTTGTCCCATGATGGGCAGACTAAGAGGACACTCATGGGAACCCTTAAACATGAACACTGATCAAAAAAGTCTTGAGTTATATATTTATCTCCAGGTCATTTGTTTTGGGCTCTTGTTCACATGACATGATGGTTTTCTTTTTTAAGGCCTCTGAGTTGCCAAAGACCCCAGAATCCCAATTTACTGCAATTGATTAAGATGGCCTGCTATTACCCGAAAAGGGGGCGTGGTTAGTTTTGACTGCTCTATCTATCTACCATTTTGTTGCCAACATTGGCATTAGCTACTAACTGCCCGTCTAATTCCCCATCCTTGATTTCACTGTGCATGTTAATATTTAATGACCCAGGTGTAATATTCTCTCCATTTTATTGCTGAGTCCATGCATACGGATTTTTTCATAAAAATACTTGGTGCACATGCTTTAAACTTGCGTGTGTGTGTGTGTGTATGGCGCGCGCATTGGAGTGTGTATGTCTTCATATACTTGACTTCATTGTGTTTTCATCTATTTTATTGAGCACTATAAGTCAGTATAAAACATTCCATCTTGAAAGACAGATAAAGAGATGCTATTCTTCACTATTAAGTGTGAGTTTCCCAGTTTTCTGTTTCCTCTTTGAATTTCTGAAAAGTGCAAGATGGCACAGTAGTAGATGACAACGAGGAAAGAGCTTAGATCAAACCTTCAAAATCTGAATAATCATCCTAAAAATTAAGAAACTGCACTAATTTATTTGCTAGTTTGAAGAAAACCAATACTATTTATCACATTTGTGTTTGCTGTGAGGAGGAGGACTTTTCAGTAATGAGAAAGCTTTCGTGACACCTCTACAGTCACTACTAAATGTCACAGACTGCAGACATCAGTCTAAATGCTGTGTAATCTATCTGACGGACGAGTATTTGTATTAATGCTGCTCCCTGTTTGTTGCAGTTGAAAGTGACAACAACAAAAAAACCAAAGGTGGGAAGGGAATGAAGGCTAAGGCAGATCAAAGCCAAGCCATCAAAGCGGTGAGTTCAGTAAATTAATCTGTGCCAGCCAGATACAGACGGCAATATTACCTTTACGCGCTGTCAGCACAGGCTGTAATTTAAGTCCCTCTCCCCTTTTAACTGTGCTTTTTTAATTGATTACATAATGTGTTTTCATAAAGAGCCTATTTTCGGCTTCAGAACATTTATCTTCTGTCACCTCTATTTTTTTTCTCCAGTCCCTCCCTTTTTACCTCGATTTCTTTGCTCTGTTAAACCCTGCTCTCATACTCTCCGTTGCAACTTGTGTTCACAGATATTCACATGTATAAATCATTTGCATCTGTGCGCCTGCATATACTTCATGTTTGTAACTTTTAACTGAAATTTATTCCCTCAGGCACCTGTGAATCATACGCTGCCTTCACACACTCTCCCAGTGGATATTCGTAACTTCAAATGTATCCTTTTATCTGTTCACTTGAAGATCTCTGTTTGTTTTAGTCATAGTTTCACTCTCTTCCATGGATCATTATTCTTAACATGAATTTACAGATATTGTTGACCTACACAGTGACGGCAGCTTTGGTACATGAGACATGCAGTATGAACACACCTTACAGCAGACACTGACATAGTTATCACTCTCCTATGTTGGAGTTTTGAATGTGTGGCATTTATGTCTGAGACAAATTTCCCCAAGAGGACCAAAAAACATAACATGTCACATCATGCAGTATCGTATTGTATCGTGACATGACATTGGATTTCTGTACTGTGAACACAGACAGTGATTTTGGTAGTGAATTTGAGCCCATGCAGGGATTTCCACTACAGAGTCATTTGTTTCTAAAACAGATTGTGGCCTCCTCCATATTCCTTGAGGGTTTTCAATGACATTCTGTACCTAGTTGTTGAAATCCCCCAAATTCCTCAAGTTATACTCTGAAGTTAATATTTCTGAAATTGCTGGTCTCTTTCCCTTCCCCTTGAATTTCAATCAATCAATCAATCAAATTTTATTTATATAGCGCCAATTCACAACAGGCATCATCCTAAGGTTTAGACCACGCTCATTGTTCAATGAATTATCAAGATCCAACCTAAGATGGGATTTGGCCCGTCTCATCTGACATGAGTGACAGTGGCGAGGAAAAACTTCCTTGTAACAGGCAAAAACCTTGGGGAGGACCCGACTCATGGCAGACAGCCACCAGGCCGCTGCTGGGTTGGGGAGGAATACAGAAAGATAGGGGGAGAAAGAGAGAGAGAGGAGAGGAGAGAGAGCAGGGAGAGAGAAAGAGAACAAGGTAGAGGGAAGGAGAGAGAGAATAGATAAGGGAGAGGGAGGGAGAGAGAGTAGAGAATGAGGGTGAGGGAGAGAGACAGGGGACAGCAGCAACATTAAAACAACAGCATCAACAACAACAGCTCATGTAATGATAAATTTGACCCTCAATAACTTGAGACTCAACTCAGACTTGAGCTTTGGGACTCATGGACAGTCTTTTTATTTCTTATTTTTTGCTTCAAAAAAATCTCAAGCTCAATGACATTCTGTCACGCCTTAGCAAAGTGTTGATCACATATAAACCATAACTTGGGAGGCGACTCAAGCATATTCATATCTCATTTGAAAATGACATTGCTACGAGCAATCAGAAGGTTGGTGTTTGCTCTGCAGGTGATCTGAGAGAAAGATGGGAAGAGACACTGTAGGTTCCTCCTTTTACGCTTGTTTGAAAAGTTTTGCAAACTTGATTGGCTGATTGACATGAAAAAGAATCTGTAACATTGTTCAAAGTGTGGGATGGGACAAGGTTTAACATTTCGGGAACAATCCTTCATCACATCAGCCTATCTTGAACAGTACTTTTTTTCTTTTAGTTTGTAGCATTGTCTTGCACACCTCCAGTTAGTGTCACAACTTTTTAGAGAGCTCTGTTTGTGATTTGAATGTGGCACAGATGGGGCCAGCCTGAGTATGAGGATGGAGGACATTTTAAAACCACACAGTCAGCATTTGACCTCCCTGTGGGAGGGCGTCATGGGCAACCAACAAGCACCTAGGTAAGAAAAGCAGAGTAAAGACTGCACCACAAGTTTACAAATGGTCCTTGCTGCTTACTAACACACACTCACCCTCTTTATTATGTTTCCAGTCTATTGGAGATGCAGCAGCTGCTGAGCAGGTGCAGTGCCTTCATTTACCTGGGGATGGAGTGCTTCATGGCAAATATCCCACCTGGAAAACTAGCAGCCCTCAATCTGTCAGGTACAGTGGACCGACACAGGCATGAATTCATTGCATTTCCTCATGGTTTTTAATGCCTAGACCTTAGAGCAGTTTTACATGAATAAATGTATGTTTTTATATTGAACCCAGTATTCCTATTTCAGTTTGGTTGACATAACAGAGGCAGCATAGACATCCATACTTAATGTGAAACTCCTCCTTTACATAAACTCATAATAAGTCCATCACTTACCTTCATCTATTATTAATGACACCAGGCTATTCTTTTTTTTCAAGATGACATCAAATAAAAATGAGGTTGTTATTTTAGCTTTCCTCTGTCGCCTTATTTACCATTATCACAGCACCGTGTCCTTTTTTTTAGAAACATGAAAACAATCAATATGTCAATAAATCTCAGAATAATGAGAAAAACAAAGATACGCCCTGTCATTAAGAATTTGGAGCACCTGATGTCCGAGCACTCTGCCAGATGTTTCGGCTTTGTAAGCCTTTATATGGACAGTTAAAAAGAACAGATGTCAAAATAAATGTAATAAATGAATAAGTAAAATTTGGGGCAGCATTGTTTGTGATTTATGTGTGTTATAATAGAGCTGAGGGTTTCATCTCCTCAAACTCATCAGTCTTTTATTCCATGAGTGGGTGTATATAGAAATGTCCCCCCCCTAAAATCAATGAGGTTGTAACTGAAGCTGTATCATTTCCATAACCTTGATAAGATTCTGTTCAAGTAAGTAAACAGAGAACATACGTGGCATCAGAGGATTAACTGGTCATGTTAATGGTCTTATCTATTTATTGGTGACACACACAATGTAACACATCTAGTAAATAAGAATATTTACCACAGTCAATTGACAAACTTAGTTTGTGTTTTTTTTACCCTTTCTGAAGAGATGTTATGAAGCCTAATGGTGGCAGTCTCTGTGTTGAAAATGCAGACTCAGTGTAACTTCCAATAAGTTGAAAGGTGAAGCTCAGCCACACATCAAACCTACAGATAGCTTAAACACGACCACCTGTCACTTAACACACACAGAACATTACGCAAACAACTTCAATCCTGACTACTAAAAAAAAAAGAAACAAATTAAAAATTTAACGTAACACCCTTTTTATGACAGTTCTTCTGCGCCATGTCAAAAGGCAGTGTCCATGCTAAACAGATAAGTCTGTCGGAGCAAGAAACACGTCAGTTTTACCTTCGCTCCAAGAGCCTCGTCCTTTACTAAATCATATGCAGGCGAAGTCATTTGTTCATGTTACATTGATTGCATACAGGCAGTGTTGCCACGGTTACCTTTAAAAAGTCATTTGATTACAGATTACTCCTTTAAAATGTAACTTAGTTACTTGACTGATGACTTGATTTTAAAAGTAACTTAGTTAGATAGCAAGTTACTTTTTTAAGCAGCCTCAACATATAAATAAAAAACATTTTCTTTCCAACACTCACTTAATTGGAAGTGTAATTTTAACAGGAATATCAAAAAATAATGTTTTAAAAAAAAAAAAATGAAGATAGTCTTTCTTGACTGACAAAACAAACGATTTATTGATTTTTTTCCCCCTTGGTTTCACCAGCAAACACAGGTGGTCAGATGTTTGGTGGACTTAATCCAGTTTGACTGACAGAGTGACAGGCTGGCCTTACACTTCCCTCCAGGCCAAACATATGTGCCACCTTCTAGTGTGGCGTTTGTGCTGCTAACAATAGTGCGACTGACACCATGCTCTGAATTCCAGCTGTTACTCCACAAAACAACAGACCATTTCCACTTAATTGGCCATTTGGATCTGATTAGATGATGGCAGATTGGGCTTTTCTCAGAAAGAGGAGTGGTTGTGTTGTACCAATCTACACTCCTGTCTTATCTGAGAACTCTGCATTTTTATCTTTCGTTACATAATGACATTACTACTTGACTGGACTATTGGAGGGACACAGGTCCATGACTGTGTTACTGTTGTGACGGTGACTGGATGGACTCCCTTTTTTTGCCACAGGCAGCTTCATGGTATAAAGAAGGAGGGCGACTTTGAACGCAGACGTTATCCATACTATATCCTGTACTGTTGTCAGACAGAGTGCCTGTGAGGCACTGCCTATAGAGGAGATAATAGATGACCTCTCTGACACACACCTGCTGTCCCACCAGTTTTCTTACACTCACAGCTTCAGTCCTAAGGTCGGTGTAGTAGGGGCTTGTTTTGTGGTCTAATAATAGATGGACTTGGGTTGAAGAATCTTGCCAAAACCTCTTTGTGGAGTGATTGATTGATTGACACTGTAGAGCTGTACAAAATGTCTCATTTTAATTGTCATATGATGAAAATGAAAAGGCTGCTGACTGGCAATGAAAAAGAAAATACTTTTTTTTTTTTTCCATTGGCAATTATACTTCTGTTTTCTCCTCAGAGTGCCGCATGGCCCTGCTCTTTGACTTGGCCAGGAGCAAAGCCAGTGTGTCTGGACAAACAGAATTGGCCATGCACAAAAGGTAACAAATCAAATCAATTCATTTTATTGATAACACTGTCACACTTACTTCAAATATTAGTTTCATCTTGTCCTCATCCTTTCATCAGTTTTCCTGGTTAATCAATGTCATTGTGATTGCCTTCAGTAGTTTCCAAAGAATTGCATCTTTTTGGATGGTAGTAGATTATATTCTCCATTTCTACCTGTCTTTCATAATCTCTCTGTCTCTCTCCTCCTTAGTTCAGAACAGCTGGCTCTGGGAGAACCTCTGCAGACCGCTCTGCTGCTAAGTTTGGGAGGAGTCGGCTGTATCGCCCTCAACCAGTGGCACAGCACCGTTCAACAAAATACACACAATGCAGCCCGTGTCCTGGACAGTATGTTTAAAACAACAATGTTTCCTCACATGTTTTGATATTATAGAACTAAAAAGTGATTAGTATGTTTCAAATCTCTAGAGAGATGGACTGCTTGTCAAAGAGTAAATGCTTCTCTCAGTAATTTTATGTTTTGGAAATATTGCCCAGGGTCCAAACGAACCATTTGAAGCCCCAAAGTCATTCACAGATGGAACTAACTGATGCAGCAGTAATCAATGCAGCCAGGTCACTTTAAAGCTGAAGAAGCTGATTATAGAGCAAATACTTCTCTTTCTGTCCTCTCCATTATTTGTTATCATTATTATTATTATTATTATTATTATTTTACTCAGGGTTCTTCAGAGTCCAAATACCCAAAATAGAGACCAGGTTTAAAAAAAGAGATGTCCCTTCAACTCTCTTTGATACTGAGTTTTTTTTCCTGGGCCATCTTTTGCAGTCAAAGTACTAACTCTGGCTCTGTCACCATGTGTTTCAGATCTGCTGAGGGTCAAACTGACCTCTGGACAGTCTGTACATTCACTGAGGAAAGGAGAGGGTTCAGCCACGTGTCAAGATGTTACAGGATCACATGGTACTGTAGATCCTCCTCACTTCTTTGTTTAGGCTCTATTTGCTCAACAAAATACTTGCAAACATCCTAAAGACTCAGTCATATTTTCAGTCCATTTCAGTAGCGTTCATCTGTGATGATCACTCTCCCCCACAGAGGAAGTCCTCCTTGCTGATTCAGAGGGAGATGCTGTCCACCACAAAACCTCTCTCCCACCTTCAGCCTTTAACTTCATTCTTTATGGACTCCCAAACCTGATGGTCATCTGATCTTCTTCGGCTGATAGTTCTCAGTGTGAGCACAGTCGGTGTAACAACAGCATATGTTACCAATAAATTAAATCTTCTGTAGTTTGAGGAAGCTGAATGTTTTATTAAAAATGATATTTGGTTCTTTACTTACATTTCCTACTGCATATATCTGTCAGGACTCTAATTTATACATTCTGGTTTGTTTTAATGTTACACAGCAGACTAAAGGATGTATGGTGAGACATGCCTGACAAAGTGAACTAAGGCAAAAATCACTTCCCAGAGACTTATCATACACCCCTTTTACCTTTACAATTGTATATTTTAACAGGATCTCCACTTCACATACTACACTAATTTATTTCATTTTTAGAGCTTGGATGGGCAGCTATAATTATTTAAAAACTGTGTGTTGTCATCTGACTTCACCAAATGTAAGAAAAAAGGGTTTATGGTCTCTATCCAGGTGTTGTAGACTAGATACTTACCAAATACTTTTTATACTCCAATGGCCACTAAAAAATGGACTGTGGCCACAAATACCACCAACAATTACACATTTGTTTCCTCAATTATCTGCTTTTCTTTTGCCTGCTCAAGGACACGTTGAATGCGGACAACAGAGCCTGAATTTGAACCCCCAACCCTTTGATTGGGAAACAAACAGCTCTTCCACTGAGGCATTACTCTGGGTATTAGCACCCACCTACAGTCTCTCCTTCATGTGTACTCATGATCATAATGTCATTAAAGCAGAAACACCCCCTCTCATGTAAGAAACAGGTGTATGCACGTGTTTGGGTCTGAAGTAGAACAGAAGTACATTGCAGATGAGTTTCCCTGAGTCAACCCAAAGTTAAAGAACTTCATCACAGATGTTGGTGCAGGTTGCTCTCTGAGGCCTCCTTTAGGAGCTTGTAGCCTTTGAGGTACTGAGGAAACTGGTGAACTGTGTCTGGTTTCAGGGAGTAGCTTTTGGGGATTTCTTTCTCTTTTGCTTTCTTTGCAGAGTGTCCTGGTGTCCTGCAGGAATTCCTGGTGTAGATTTTGTCAGTGCCTCATCAGTAGACTTTATCCAAAATGAGACAAATTTCATTATTTGAAAAAAGAGGAATTTTCCCTCTTGGAGTAAGCCAGCAAGAGTAGTTCATTCAGATGTGCTGTGTAACTCACAAGGATGAAATGTGCCTACTTGCACCACTAATATCTCTAAAATAACCCCCAGTGATAATAGTTTTATTATTATTAAGATGTGAGAGTTTAATGTCTGCAAAAACATTTCAATAAAACCTCCAGGGCCTGATTCACAAAAGTGTTGCTCAGCTTTGGCGGTCGTTGTTAAATGAACCCTCATGGATGTAAACTAAGAAAACTAAGAATATATTGCCAAAAGAAGAGAAGATCAAACTTTTCAGTTTGATTGCATACTGAATCTTTACCAAACACAGAATTACCCCTTCAAAATAAATTTAAATTAGAACTATTAGGGATGCTGTCAGTTTGTACCAGACTGAATCAACCTGAAAAGTTTGATCTTCTCATGAATTATTCTTCATCTGGTTTGTGGTCATCAAGGATCAAATCCGACTGATTGGTTTTGTAAAGGAAAGGTCTACACTCCTTGCTAGAAACCCCATCATCCTCGATTATCTCTAGGAGGAGGGCCGTGAGCTGTGACTCCACACCAGCCGGTGTGACGACCAGCCTCTTCCTCTTTACTTTCAGGAGGGAGGTGACGAAGAAAAATAGGCAACAGCTTTTGTTTGTGGAGCTGCTGACTGCCCACCCAGAGGCATGCTGCATATCTAGCAGGGGCGCAAGGTCAGAGAGAATGGTAAGTGTAGCATCTGATATAATGCAACATTTCAACATGTGTGATGCTAATATTCAAGTGCTAAGTGCTTAAGCTAGCTTTTACAGTACATAGCAGTTATCATTTCCACACCCTATTTCCTATTATTTGTTTTTTTTTTTTACTAGAAACGGACTTCAACTGCAATAAATCCCTCTCTGCCTGTGTAATGTATACAGGAATTTTAGCTGCAGTCACGCGGTCTAAGACTGGGATGAGCTTCATGTCTGTGAAATGGGCCCTTTGACAGCTAAGGTTGATAGATGTACCTGTAAAGTATCCATGAAACTTCTGCTTTTTTATTCAAGGCCTGAGCGGTCTGCTTGCCATCCATGGAGCCCTGGACAAAGCTTTGATTTATGGTGATTTGATCTGTTACCTTTCCCTGCTGGGTCTGTGGATTTGATATTTTAAAATCTACAGATAACATGAAAGTCACATTTTATTCTTTTACTTATATTTTTGAAAGCACCATACAGTCAAATATAAATATTGTGTAAGATCTTTGAGGACCTGGCAGTGTACAGTTCTTTATGACTTCTGACTATTACTTTTAAAAAAGTGGAAAACCAAGATTTCAGAAGCACACTAACCTGCATTTTTCTTAATCACATGCATAATTTTAGGATTCAAATTTTTTTTGATTGCTTATGTTAGATCAAAAAATGCTGTTCTTTAGGGTGGAGTGCAGACGAACTATTTGGGCTAAATCCACCACAGAACATATGTAAAACAGGGGTGTTGTCTCAGTGATGTTATCCATCGGTTTTTTAAAGCAGACTTACCATTTCGGTCGACCCAATAAAATTTTCATTTTATAATGGTGTAAAAAAAATTTAGTCCAAACATGATTTTATGGTCTTAAATACGTCTTTTGTCTTTGCCAGCAGAAAATGCCAGGTTTAGACCAACCAACCAACCAACTCCACAAGTTAGTACCAAAATGCTGCAACCTGCTTCCTATCCTGCAATGATGCAAAATTGCAAATTCATTTTCAGACTTAAAAAAGAGGAACCTATCGCTTTCTGTAAGAAAATTGGACTAAAACTCTTTACACTGTGCCCCCTGTTAGATTCTGATGCAGTGAGAATAAGAGCTGTAGCTACAATAGAATTGACAGTGGTCCCCCCAACTTTTTTTCTGCAGAGCTCCCCTGCAAACCATTTTTAGACACTGCACACTGATACTGCAACATTCAAGCAGATAAAGCTTAGAGAGGTGTGACTGGTCAGGGTCTCCTGGGGTCCTTTTTCCTTAGTATGGGAATCACTAGTGATAGAGATAGTTGGATTCTTCTCTGTGAACCTAGTGAGGAAACATTAATTAGTTGGATCATCACTTTTACCCTCATCATATTATTATAATCCAAGCATAAAACACTGAAATTAGCTGCTGTAATTATACCAAAACAGAATAAATTGTGGCTCACTCTGAGCACATAGTGTTTTATTGATTTTATGTTTGAAATTGTTCACACAGTAAGTCTCTTCCGATGTGACTTTAGTGACTCTTTATGTTTAAGACCACATGATGAGCCATTAAAAGACTGTCCAGGAGTGTTTTACTTGCCAGGAGGGAAGAAGTGGCGAGTCTCATTATTTCACACTTCATAAAGTAAGAAATCTCCCACAGACAGCAGATCCATGGGGATGTGTTGGTAGGATGATAACACAGAAACAAGATAATATCAACCTTGATGAAAGAATTTAAGTGATTGATAATTTTGCTTTTTTAGCCGAACATTAAAAAGCGTACCAAGGCTATGTGCATTGGCCTGCAGTGGAAAATTTCTGATTGTTACTTCATGGAAATGCAATCACATTGAGACGCTAAGGCAGAAGTACCGCGTCTGCAGTTCATATACAAGATACACAAGAATTCTGATTGCATTTCCATGAGGTAATAATCATAAACGTTATTCCTTGAGCTGCGAAACTCCACTGCACTCGTTGATCGACTCGTCAGGGCTCCCCCACAAACAAGTGGCTGCTGGAGAAGAGTGGGTGAGTTGTGTTTGGTCTCTTTGCTAAAGAAGCCAGGCAAAGCTAAAAAGATGTTTGGTGGCTAGTACTATGGCTGGTAGGTGCTGTTCTGAGTAATATTTGTGGGTACGAGGGGCTTTTTGTTTGCTGTTTGCATGTGGAGACATACACCTCTGTGTATTGCTATCGTGTGGTCATTACCAAAGGTAGTATAACTAGAGAAGCAGGGGGCAGCAACATTCATCTCTCGAGGGGGTGTCTAACTCGGTGTTACAGTGTGTTTGACCATAACTTAAATTTATGCTGGAATATTCCTTTGACTGATAAAACATGGCTCAAACTATGAATTTAAAATACACGTCCAACACATTTTGAAAACATGAGTTCTGTCATTATTGATATCTTGTGCTCAGTTATGTTTAAGTTTTCATTTTTCTGAAAATTTTAGTTTTAATTTGTCTCCAGTTGAGTTGTCAGGATGCAAGATTTTTACATCACAAATATCGTGATCATAAAATATCAAGATAGCAAAGTTATTGGGTTATAAGTATCGTGAGTAAAAACAAAATAAGAAGAAAATGCAAGGCAAGGATGGAGCAACATAATATTATTAGAGTTCATGATTATTACAAGAGTTAAAAATTATAATGGCTACAAATAAACAATCAACTTCATCATCAGTTTAAGATTTTGTTCAAATTTATGATTTATCCACATAATTGGCTGATTGTCATGCTTTTGTTTTGATATTTTGTGTGTTGCATTTAGGCTGCTTAATTTTCTACACTGTGAATATGCTTTATTTTGAAGTACAAGCTAAGAATTAAGAAATTTAGAAACCCAAAAGGCACTTGGATTTACTAGAAAATTCAGGATAACAGTTTTTGAAAGGGTCGAATCACTTCTTAGAGTGAAGCTAGTTCTTCATTGCTCCTGTATTTTGTGACATGTAGCAACCAGCAAAAAGGACCATTATTCTGAACTCACAGAAGTCTAACCATCTGTACTTTTATTCAAGCACAATAATAATATCCCATATTTTAACAGCGGACAGCAGTGCATGGGTTCTGACTCTGGATTTTGCAGGTAGAAACTAAAGTTATGGTGAGTATGAAGCTTTGACCTGATGATCTGGGCAACGTGAATTCTGGGACAATGTCATGTCAGTCAGTTTAAAATCTTCAATTTGCCGCAACACTTCAGGACAGCTGGTGGCACGTTTAGAAGACGAGGAGTCATCAGAGTGATCCTTTAAAAAACAGTTTCGTACCCCAACAGCATCCCGCCATGTCTCTGTTCCAACTATGGTCTTAATATAGGAAACGATGTGCAGTAAATGTTTCAGTAAATGACGATGACGTCTGAAATCATTTTGCAAGTCAATAACTGTGCTCTCTCTATAGAATGAACTTCGTCATCATTTTTATCACGGATATGGCTCATTTACATCACCGTCATGTCTGGGTTATTCAGTCCAGTGCACTGAGTCTGTCATTTGACTATTCAGAAAGGAGAACAGCTAATGGCTCTGATGGATGTTCATATTTTTTTCCTGTGATGTTTTCAAGGTCAGAGTTGTGGCTCTTCCTGTTTCGTTTTCAATACTGTCAGGACTGGTTCATCCTCAAGGTTACATGTGTACGTGTGCCATGTCAGCACAATAGTGTGCAAACATCAAGCAGGTTCAAAGACATGCAAATGTTCTCACGTTGGTACAAATATATTCCAGATGTTGTTGTTCTGCTGGATTGAGACATGCTGAAAATGTGGATCCCTGTGTAAGCCTTCAGGCAAAGCTTAGTCTCGTGCTGGAAAGCTGAGGGGAGAGGAACACTATGAAACACTCACAGGGCTTTCAGCTCTGTGGTCTCTGTATGGCCGTGCTTGCCTTGCATGTTCTGAAAGTGAACAATATGTTCTGACAGAGGCGTATAATAAGAAACAGAGCTCTGTACATGTCTGTGCAAAGTACTTATCAATAATGCAGGTACAAGACACAAGATGCTTTACAGTAAATTTCCTCTGTGCTACTACCAGGGGTAAAGTGGGGGGGAATGGTGTTTTCCTCCTTTTGTTTGAGATTATTATTATTCATTATCAAGTTGTGTGACCGGTCAAGAATAGCTCAGTGCTTGAATTACAACTTTTAATTTCAGTAATGAACATTTACATATTTTGTGTCCAAATTAGTTTGAATTATGAGCTCTGGCCTTTACAGGCACCAGATCCCAATCACATCACTCATATGGAGGATTTTTAGTGATTAACTGAACCAGAACACCAAATCACTCACTGAGCAATTCCTGGTCTAAAAGAGGTCTAATAGATGTCTAAATGTAGCCGAGAAGACTGGTCTAAAATCAGACTACCACAAGTCTAAAAATGAAAGTGTTTTTAGATGTCTAAATTTAGACCAAGTTTAGGCAAAATTTAAATCTGGGCTATATCTCTACTATAATGTATGTCGCTCAACGGCTATCATAATAATTTTGGTTAAGTCCTTGGAGATCAGTTATACAACTCAGTTGCTTTTTGAAATAAATACTTATTGAATAATGGGTTACAGTGCAACGTCTAAATTCTGTCTAAAAACAAACAGAATCAAGACAGTTGAAATTAGGTCTAAAAAAAAACATGTCTACTAGCCGTCTATTGCTCAGTGGGCACCACCCAAAAACAGAAGTTTGAAACATTGGTCATCAAATCTAAAGATCTACACAGAGTTTGTATTGGTGTGATGAAAAAGTTATATATGCACAACAACTTGTTGAGACCATAGACTATATATATAATGGACAGAGTCTGCCTCCCCACTGGGTGAAGCCACTCCAAGAACAGCACCCTCTGGTGACAGGCTGTGGTATAGGCCGTAAATCCCGCTTCCGCCAGTAAAGCTTATGGAGCTGTGGACAAATTTAGAAATGAGTTACACAGAATATCAATTTTTCTCCCCCCTGCTTGTGATGTTGATATATAGTTATTGTAAGACTGGTTTGTGCTCAAGTCCTCTTTTTTCTGTACAGCTCCGTTTTTAAAAGTTATTAGGGGGTTCATGTTTTCTATGATTGACACTTCATACAGCCTATGGGTGTATGAAGATTGTGATGCTCACCCGGGGGATACGCTGTTTGGGCCGAGCGTCATCACAGCGACTCTCGGTGATTCTCTCGCCAAATGCCCACAACGCTACTGCGCAATGTTGGTTTCAGGAAATGGAGAAAAAGCGCAGAATTACCAAGAGCTTTTCAGCTTCAAAGGGGGGTAAGGCTTTAGCCAAGAAAATGAAGTTATGCTACATAAGTCAGATAACTTCAAACTGAATGCAGATAGTCTGTCATCACCACTTTAACACCATTAAATAGAAGCCTTTTGATTCCATGAGGTACAAAGTGGTAGATCAATGATGAAGGTAACCTACAGATGATGAATGAATGAAATGAAATAAATAAATAAACATGAAATGATCATATGAGAATTGTGCGACCTACAGAGGCAAATGTTTCTCGTTAGTTGTTAGTGAAGGCCAACACAGCACTTAAAGGATGGCAAATATTGAACTTCCCTGAAATATGACTCTGGATGAATGCAATCAAAAATCAAGCTGTGAGAGGAAATTGGGACCACACCAGAAAGGCCATTTTCTGCAGTTAGCTGCAAGCTAATTAGAGGTGTGTCTACAGTTTATTGCACTGCCATGGTGAGGAGTCATTGTAAACTGTCTTTCTGTGTTGGAGTCAATAATAATACAGCAGCAGGGGCAGTATTGGATGAAGCCATGGGCAGAGTTATACCCTATACATGCCCCCTGTCCTCCACTTCACTGACTTGATTTGCTATCCTCAGAAACAAATTCAGACATTTCAAGGTCTAATCTGCAGGCTTTACGTCACTTTTCTCATCTTCATTTTTACCTTTCGGTCTTGCTTTGTATGCAGCTGCAGTATCACAAGGGACATCAGTCCTCCATGCAAGGCATTAGTGTCAGCACAGCTCATATATAAGAAACAACACTCACATGCGTCCCTCCCTCTGCTCATATAGGACCCAGCACATGATCAGAGGATAAAGACAGTAAATAATAATGGCAGCAAGATATGGGAACTGCAGCACATAAACAAAATGTTTCCTGCTCGAGATGAACACATCGCCATCAGATATCACATTTTCATCTAACCTGTGGTGTTACAATGAGCCAGCAGCACTTTGATGGATTTCTTCATCTCCAGCAGCAGGAGTAAATTCACATACCACATGATGATATGGCAGACTATATATCCTGCTAATTCTCACCAGAGAGGCCTATCTCCGTTCTCTCTTATCTTCCGTATATTAAGCAAACCATTTCATTAGCACAGATGCTCTAATATGTTAGCCTGGAGGCTGTTGTCCCATGCAGTCCCCTCAGATGAAATGGAGCCTCTCCTGATTGCCTCCATCAGTGACCTTCAGATTGCTCATCTCGTGTCTCTGCTGCTCCTCTGTCAGCTCAGTGTTGGTGTGTTTGGAGGATTATGGCTCTGATGGAGAGGGATGAGCTAAAGACAATCTCCCGGCTTCTCATTAACAGAGTAAAATAGCTACTTAGTCAAGTAGAAGAATTTCATTTACTGGCCGCTGACTGTGTTTCTGTGCACAGAGCTATGATAGCCTTCTTATTTTGTTAACTGCTCCCCATTGGCTGTGAGGATCTGCTGTGTGTCCTCCTCTTTCATTCATTTGAATTTCTAAATTGCTGATGTGAGTCTTTGAATGCTAATGGTTACAAGCATAGTTAGGGCCTGATCTACTAAGATCCCAATAGCGAACACTAAATTGCGCGTGCAAACGAAAAGATTGCACATGCTATTAGTGGGCGTGTTACGATCTACTACTTGTTGATCATTGTGTGCGCAATCGATAACAGGTGCAAACGTGGTGTGGACTGCCCTCCTTAAACAAGGATTTTGCATGTGCTATCGGCCGTCACCATGGAGAGTTTGTGAGAGCAGAGTGATCGTGGAGGAAAAATGAAGTTTGAGTTCCACCTATCATTTTGGGGGAAGCCAGCTACTGCATAAAAGGCGAGGGAAGTTTATTTGTATAGCACCATTTATACATAAGGTGATTCAAAGTGCTTTATAGATGCATGAAAATGTATTTGAAATGAAAAGAAAAAACAGATTCAAATAATTTAAAATCAATTAGACAAAGAGGTTAATTTCTGCGACTGTTCGGTATTTGACCTAATTTATCAAAACCGTAATTTACTAGAAAAACGCTTTAGCACTTTTGCCTCCTTCTACCCGCAATGACTGCAGCCATTTGTACGTAACTCTGTGCCAGTTTACACGTGCCTTTCAAACGTGCTAAATATAGGCGCTAAACAGCAACCAAAATCGATTTTCGGGTTTGATAAATGACATTGCGGGTGTTTAACAATTGCATTTACATCTACTCCTCCGGGAATTTTGCATGGTCTGATGATCTATATACAATCTGCATATTCACGAAGGAAAACACGCTAAATTGTTTGCACACACTGTTTTGCTCATTTGACAGACGCAATCCTCGGTGCACCCGGTTAGTAGATCAGCTTTCAGAGGGATAGCAAACAAGATTCTCTTATCTCCTTTAACCTACTCATGCTGACTGCGAGGATGGACTCCACTAAAGACAAAACAGGTAATAAATTTTCCAGCTAGAAGAAAACAGCGGTTTGTTTTCATATTTGTAGTTCAATCACAACTGTGTATTCAAGTTCCTCTTACTGTCACTGCAGCTCAACCTGATGATAAGACAGAAAAGACGGTCCAGCGGAAGACCTGCTCCTGTGGACTACACTGAGATTAGATGTCAGCGAAGACTCCCACATCAGAGGAAAGGCCACGCCCCCCAACTGTGGCGACCTGCAAGATTTTCCCAACCATCACCTCATGAGTCGTTGACATTTAGGTTCTTGGACTGTGAAGTCTTTGCAGTGCAGTGACCAGTGAAACATGGATGCCCGCCCAAGTCAACAAACAGTGGTTCAACCATCACAGGGTAAAGTTATTCAAGCCTCTCTCCTTCTTGTTGTGGACCCTTGTGTTTTAGTGCTTTCTATTAGGAATGTGACAAAAGTAGGTCAGAAAATACCCACTTCACCAATTTTATATTATGTTTTTACTCTTTTAAAATTCTCTCAGTCAAGAAATGAAAGGAGAAGAGGGCCAGGACGTCTACTTATTCACTGTAATAAGTGATTTCTTAAAGCAAGTCTTAGTCAACAGATTAAATGATGGATCCACTTTTTTACAATTGCAAAATAAATTGAGGTGATAGGATAATTTTTTATGACATTGTCTTTTTATGAAATAAGACAGGAGGTGATATGTCACCTCACAACTTGGCCGTGATAAATGTAATTCTAATGCACACTGGGACCTGTGTAAAAAGATATGCAGATTAAAGCTCCTTTAAGCTGGTATGAAATAAACTAGAATTAATAATTCATAATGATATCTTACCTTTATGTGTTCTGCCAAAAGACTTATACTCAAGTCCTCCTGCCCACTAGAGGCAATCTGTCTTTTATATGTTTGACCATTTTTGAGACATGACTTGCCACTCATTGAGGGGGGTCATCATAATAAACACAAGAATCTTTGGACGTCCTTCAGTGAAACAATTTTAACCTCCAATAACTCTGCTTGACAAAGGTAGAAGACTCCAGTTTTAATTTTTGTAATAAGTACAATAAAAACCCTTTTTTTTCCATGACGAGACAAGCTGATGACGAGCCAAAAACCATCACTGACAACATAACTCAGAGGATTGTGGTTTTGTTTTCGTTGACGTGACAATGACAAGACAAATCGTCTTATATGAACTGTCAAACATTTCAAATTTCATCATATTTTCCTCACTGGACATCTTATCCTTCAGTTAAAATACAAGCAATGCATTTCTGCAACAAGTTTGGTCAGCTAAGGGTCGCAGTGGTATCTTTGGTGCATCAGGTGTACTGTTGGTACAATTGCTCTCTGCCTCCATTTGTCCTTCCCATTTTAGTCATAAACTTTACCTGATTAATGATAAATTTGGCAAGACATTTTGTAGTGAGGATAAACTATAAATCACTAAAATGAGGATTTACTTGAGAGTGCAGGGGACTGTCTGTCTGCATTTCTTGGACTTGAGGAAAGTACTCATATGAGTTTTTATGAGGTCTTGTGTTTCTCTTACGATTTAACATTCTTATAAAACTGCCCCCCTGTGGGACAAGAGAGGCTTTCTGCTGCTACACACCACAGAGAAGTAAGATGACTCTAAAAATAAATGAAAGCATTTTTTATTCAGTTGTTATTCAGCCACATGCACTAACCAACAAACAGACAACAACAGGATGATGCTTGCCACCAACGTAGTACCATGTACTTCCTGGTGGGAAACTACAAAAACTACCAAAACCTGCATGGGGTACAAGAGGAGACTCAGTTGCATTTAGGGAATGCTGGAATATTATTATTTGGGTATGTGTCACAAAAAAGTCATGAGCTTTAATTATATTTGAGTTTTTTAAGCACTGACCTTGTAAATGGGTTCACTCAATGCATTTTGAGACATGAAAAGCCAGTTTGGCAATGTTTCCATTAAAATAGCTGCACTAGCACTCTACGCCTCTGCTCAACTGCTGTTTACTTTTTGTCACTGCTATAAAATACTGTATAGATGATGGAATGTTGGCTATTCCAGGTCATATAATAGTGGTTGAACTCTCTAAAGGTAAACTTACAGTAGGCTACACACCATATGGGGCAATATATCCAATAAGTGCAATGAGAGTTTTCAGTTTTGGCATCACAAGAGGACTAATGCCTTACGTTTAATTTTGTGTATCATGTAATGTAACACTTACCTTTAAATTAGTAGCACTCAAGCTCATAAGTCTCTTAGAGTTTCATTCTGCCATCTGTGTGAGTCTGGATATAAAATCGTGGTCTATTGAGCAGAACATAGATGCTGAAAGGAATTATCTAAATTTAGTAATGCTGCCAATTATTTCTGTTATTGTGAAACTTTTCAGAGAGGGTGAAGTTTTCATTGTTACAGCCTGATGATGAGGCCCCCTAGGCAGTGCTGACTGACGACTGGGTCAGTCTCACTGATTAACAAGCCAGCAGCATGTCAGTCATGGCTGATGGATTATAGTCCACACTGTACTGATGGAGGAGTGGCCTTCAGGCAAGAGGCTGCACTTGTGGCTCTCCTCTGGGGATTTGAACTCCAGGTTTTAGCAAGCAAGCCGACTCCCCCCCCCCCCCCCCCCTGCTGTCTCACCCCATCTCCACGGGCTCCCACCTGTGTGCAAGGGCATGATGAGTCATGAGTAAGCCATGGATGGACATGCATCTTAATAGAGTGAGGACACAGCATTGTGGCTGTGAGTCAACAGTAGGAGATAGAATATGTACAGGTGGATGGAGAGGGACATATGTGAGTGTGCATAATGAAGAGCATATCCAAAAGTTGTAGAGATCCATTCAGAGCTGAGTTTAAAAATGATATAAATACATTAGAATAAGCTGCATAATGAACCCATACTGTTATATAAAGTGATACAATTATAACTGAATGCAAGTTTACAACAGCTAAAAATCTAACATTAGCGTTATACACTAAAGGCTGCCATTGTGTGGTGACCCTTGGAGCTAAAAGATCCACTCTGATGAAAATCATGTTTTTCTTGTTGTCTACATGTTCATATGGCATTTTCTGAAACCAGAGGACATATCATTGCATGTATTGGTATTTCTGCATTTAAATTGCTGTGAACTTCTGGCAGACCCAAATGACAGGTTCAGACACGGTCGGTTTTTCTACATCACAAATTTACTTTAAGCAGTAAAAAAAAAAGATCAGATGACATTAAACTGTTACATTGTCATCTACAACCATCTGTTTTTATGTCACAAGACGGAGTTTTTGAGGTTTCATGCTCTCATGTTGGTTAAGCATGCTCACATTTGAGTATCTATTTCTGAACACTAACACAAAGCAAAATCATTTGTTTGTAGTCCTTCTACCTCCAAAATGATTTTGGTTGGTCAAAACCCCATGGCACTGGTAATTAAACCCCAGTACAAAGGAAGACGCCAGGGGAAACCTGACAACACACATAATTTTGAATCAATCTCTGTAAAAAAGGTCAACACATTTCACTCCTGCCTGTTAAGTCTGTGGCCTTCCCCTTTCAGGACTTAAATTTGCATAACCACCCATTATTCCAACACTTTACTGACTTTCACAGACACACGTTCTTTCTTTCCAAGGCAAGAGATTTAACTTTTAACGATCTCCAACCAGCCACACTAAATAGCAGCATTTAAGGATTATGGGATATAAATAACTTGGGATTTGGTTGGAGGGATCGTCTACATTTAGAAAACCTCCCAAGCAAAGTTCTGTTGAAACTTTAGTTTCTGTGCAAAAACAGATCCAACCTCCCTCTTTAATGGTAGGAAGCATATCACTGAAGCAGCATTTCTTTCAGAGTTGGATTAAGATGTTGTCTACAGATATTCTGCTTTTTGGTTTTGATTGAGCATTTAATTTTACTCCCCACATCACATCATTTCAAAATTCAGAAACTCTAATGATTTTGGAGGCTTGAATAAAAGTTACTTTTTAAGAATTATCTTTATGGATTTATTTACCTTTTAAAGACAAACACAGTAAATGAAATATAGATGTATGATAGATTAAGAGGTTTTAAAAGGGAGATTTTAATGCCTCACCTTTCCTCATGTGCGTTATCTTTCCTAAGATGTGATTACTTGTCACTTTGACTTGCTTTGACGTAGAGCTGCTGTCTGACAGCTTCGTGCCTCATTAGCTGTGAAGAGTCATAACTCTGTGTCTCGCGCACAGCGTGAGTTAGATAGTAAAGGGGTGGAATCACTTCCCTCAACTTCAGTCCTGGAAATCACCCAATATTCAAATGCGTAAATTTCACACCTCTGGTTTAAATTTGTAGCACAGATATTTGTGTAATTGCCGCCATCTGCCACCAAGTATTTTTTTTCTTTCAAGGGACTGCTGCCTTTGAATGAATAAAGACTCAGGCTGTTCATGCACATTTTGCTCATTTAAAATCAGGCAAAGGCCCCAACAGGACAGTGAACAGAGGGGTTTCTCAGCCCAGAATCACTATGCTGTTCATACTGTTCAAACAAAATGCAAATTTTTCATGTGGTGTCTGGTGTGCTAAATAAGCCTGACAAAGAGTTTAAGTAGATATTATTGGGCTCAATCATTATTAAATATACAGACATGTAAAAGTCCAACAATCTGATGGTTAATGCTGGTTTAATGTCAGGATCTAACTGAAGTATAGTGTGACAACAAGGATTTGTTTCTTTCTTTTACCTGGATTACATCTTCAGAGAACAATCAACCATTTCCATAGTAAATACAGTAAAAGCTGTGAAAGTCAAATGCAAAACATATAATAGCCTCATTTACAGAAAAACATTGAACTTTCTGCATTGAATGTTTGTTACCTGGTCTGCTGCTTCCCTTTTGCTATTGAAAGAGCACCCCTATTAAATGTTGGCATGTTTTATTATTGAACTTTACAGTATACATGTGCCAGCACTTCAAACATTAGATGAAATGACATTAGACAAGCTCAGATTGATCAGAATATCGGACAAGAAAATGAGTTTTATGACCTTCTATTAACACCAATAACATGACTGGTGAGTCTGCCTTTCTATTTTATTACAGGATGAAGACTATGAAAAGCTCAAGTGTTGGTGAAAGGCTGAATCTACCCAGTTTCTCCTGATTTAAATGAGGTAAATCTTGTTCAAGGGCACTTTGAAGTAGCTGCCACTGGGACAAAATGAAGGTTATATTTCAATCCCCCATGTGGATTTTTTTCAGTCCATCCAGCTCGAATGAATAGCCCCCCAAGTCATCAAACCATTAGCCCAATTCTGTCCCCTTCCTCCAGGCTGCAACTGACCTGCACCTGATTACATAAGAATTGTTCAAATCAAGGCTTTCTTTAAAAAGGGAAATGGCCAAACTGTTCAGGTTATCAATCATTTGTACTCAGAGTATAATCCCGAATGTCTCTGTCCAAAAAAAGGGAAAAACACCTGTATTTATGCTGATTGTGGTTTGTCATTTTAATGCTCATAAAAAAAGGATCAAGTTTTTGTATAATCCTATTCAAACGAGGGCTGAAAGGTGGTGCAGTGTTAAGCACAAGGACATTTTTATGGAGTTTGTATGTAGGTTCCCTCCAGGTGCAATAAATTCCTCCCACTGATGAAAAACATGATCATCAGATTTATATGTCACTTTAAATCACCTGAATTTGTTAATTCATTTATTATGGATGATCAGGGTTACCTTTTTGGATCAACTTTTTTTAACATGGATGTTGATCAGTAAAACATATATCAAAATCTTTTACGTTTGTGATATTCAGTTTTCTCAGAGTTCCCGAATTTGCACTAGGAGCATTTACACCAAGGCAGTGAACTTGGGAAGGGGGGTCTTAGGAGTTGATGTTAACTTCCATTATTCTGTAACAGAAATGACAAATTTACTCTAAATCCAACTTTATTAACTAATCAACTGTTAAAGGATTTAAATATGAGATATTTCAGTGTTCAACAGCTTCTTAGCTTAGAGTCAGCCTCAAGTGGACATTGGACATGTCCATGTTAGACCATACCAGCTGGAGGTTGGTATGGTCCAACATCTAAAAACAAGTGAGTGCAGATGCATGCCTCCTCAGTGAACCAATCAAACCTCTATTAGCCAGTGAAATTATATCCAGTGCCACAGGCATCATAAATTCAAGGACAGAGGTTCCTCATTTAGCTGTAGCACTGTATGCAGTCAGACACTTGAGAATTATGCACCTTGAGATTGATAGTGACCCAACAGATGGAGATCATAAAACCAAACTACAGCAACACTTGAGCACCCTGTGCCCTCAATTCAATAAGCTGATCAACATGATCATTCCCATGAGATCCAGCTGAGATGTTACCTGTGTACTCTTCTATTCATACTCAGATATTTATGGGGTCCCGGCTGAGAGAAGTGGGTCATTCAGGATGCAATCATTTCCAAAAGGCAGCACACAATAATGAGGTCGGGATTTCTTCTGAAAAGGATGTCTCATGCACAGCAGTCAGCCATGCTGTGCTGAATGAAATCATGTTTTTTATCTTGGTGGTGTTCTGTTAATCTAGGAGGAGTGGCAGACTAAGATGTAGAGCAAAATAGCAGATGGAAAACAGACTGTGGCGTCCCTCTTTGTCCCGTTTGTTCTTTAATCACCTGGTGGGATTTTTAGCTGCACTGAGAGAGAAAATCATAGAAATAAGGCAGATTGGATTTAAACATTTCCTTGAGAAAGCCGACCATGTTAAGTCAAAGTTCTTTTTTTTTCTTTACCAGAGATATGCTGTAGGAATCGGTTGCGCGGGCACTAAAATCTGATCCAACATGGCTGGATGTGAACACAGACTTGCTTTTGAATGACTGTACTTGCAAATGGACATCATTTTCCACAGTGTGCATTTTATAGTTTGGGTTTCCAGTGACATTAAATATAGTTTTAGTGTGTTTCAAGTCTTTGTGTCTCCCTACATTCTCTGGGTACACATCCAAGAGGAAGGACCAGTTAATTAATGACATCCCGTCCAGACCAGGAATAAAGCTGTTTTGTTAGAGCCTCTTTCTAAACAATAACTGTCTGATTGTAACCTTGGCAACAGCACATCAGTAAAGCTTTATCTCTTCATGTAGTGAGGGGGTGCAGTTACAGTTCCAAGAAACTATCTGTGTCCCAATTTCAGGGTTGGGTTGTTTGAAAGGCACATTGACACTGACTTAGGCAAAGCGATGTTTCAAAGGCTGTCCCATTTCCAATGCTCCTTCAATCGGGGCCAACAAAGGTGTCTGTCTTATTTCAGTCCACAAAAAGCTACAGCAGATCGATCCCTCGAGGTCTGACATATCCAGAGATTCGTTGCATCCCATTCCAAAAAAGTTGGCAGACGATCAAACAGCTTAGTGACACGTTTTAAGATACAAGTAACTGGTTTAGCTTGAACATCCAACAAAACAGAAGTTGAAAACCAAAGGGGGATGTACAACCTTGGTTTTAATTTTAAAATAACAGGGTTCAGGTACATCACTATATGGTAAGTTAGCTAGCTCAAAAGCAGCTGTAGAGGTTGCTAGAGGACATGAGTGGTGCTTGATAACAGGATAACAGAAAGGATAAGGACAGGGACCACTGAGGACACCAACAGGAAATCCTCCGCAGACAAGATTCATCATTGAATGTGTAAGATGGTCAGGGTATTGTTGAACAATCTCGAAATCCATATTGGTTTTACAGTCTGAATCAAATAAACCAAAATCCAATCAAGATTGGACCACAGAAAGTTATCCCATTGGAACTGTACAAGAAAAACAGTAAAATACAATATGTTATCATGGGTTTCATATCAAAACATGAGAACATAAAGCCAGGAGAACCATACTGTGGATAAACACCACCTTAGGGCATCAATACCAACAATGGCATCAGGTGAAGGGGCTACAGAAATCTGTTTTGCATGGACAAAGATGATTTCACCCCTCGCTTGATAGATTTCTCCTTTACAACAACTTTTCAGCCAAAGGATACAGATAGCCATCTGGTATCTTAACAGACTTTGGCAGTGGAGAACACCATAAACAAAACTAAAGGCCTGTCTCTTAGTGATCAAAACACGTTAAAGCCAGAGCTGCTACTTAAGTTTTATATGATAGCTGCTCAAACACCATTGAATTGGTGATACTTAATCTTTTGTCACTGTGCCAGATTTAGTAATTTCAGAGCCATAGACATGACAAACCATACAAACAGTCAAATGGACCAATGGAATGCTGTTTAAAGGAGATGGTGATGCTAATGGTCGTTACGTTCTTGTCGCTCCTCTTTGCCAGTCTGTCGTTGTAGTCCTTGGATGACACATCAGATCTGACCAACCTTCTCATTCCCATCCTGTAGCACTAACCTCAACAGTCCTTTTTTTTTTTTTTTTTTTTTACAATTGTGACTTTTCATTGGGCAGACTGCTGTTTGCTCTCACTGGTCAACATAATATGTCAGAAGAAAACATGGAAGGCAGAAAAATCAGACTTGCAAATCAGAAGGTCAAAGGGGGTTGACATGTCAGACATGTCATTAATTGTCTTTCACTGTGACACACAGGACCAGCTAAAACAATTGATTATCACGACTAATGGGTCCCAACAACCTATATATCTGCCAGACTGAGGGGTTAACCAAGCTTAAATTGTGTAGTCTGACCTAAATTTCTGCCAGCATTACCAGGTCATGGATAAAGGGAGGGCAAGCTTCCTGTAAATGCATGTAAGTCAATGGAATGTCATCAAAAGTAATGTTTTAGGGTGAGTGTTGAATCATGTGGGAATGTAAATTCTTCATGCTCACTCGAGTGTACTGTGAAGTCTTTAGGTGGGATTTAATGGAATAATCATGTACATGATATATCTGACACTATCCGGGTCTTGTGATCATAACAGAAAATCCAGACATAAGGTGATTATGAACCTGGTGGTTCTGAACCTGCACAAATGTATGCTTTTATTGACTAAATATACCAAAGTGTATGTTCTGTTACACCAGAAAACAGATGTGGGGATGAGTGTCTTCATCAGTGTGACCACAATCATTTGCTGTTTGATGTTTATGAACTTTGAAAATGACCCGACAGAGAAATAAGACCAGTTACCACATAATGAAATGGTTTATACTTTGGTAAAGATACAACATTTCCATTTTAGTCTTTTTTGTGTGTGTTCATTATTTTATCTAATTGTAGATACATTTTATTAAGCTTTAATTTTCCCCTTAACTTCTGCTTCAAGCTTAAGAAAATTTAACTGATCTTCTTATTTTCCTCCAGCTTTGCATATGATCCTCATTCCTTAATAACAATCAGATCAATCAGTTGATAACATTTTAGAAGTGCGCCAGAATGGCATCTTTCCACCAACAAGATTTGGTTGTGGAACAAGTGAAAGGAAAAGGAAACCCTCGCTCTTCTGTTGTCGTGACTTGTATCAACAGTCTGGACGCAGTTTGACCATGCACGATTGCCCGGTCAAATTGCATTTTTGCTCAATTCTGTCCTCAATACTGGGCCACTTTCAGAAATTGTTCTCCCCGTCAGTCAAGCACACACAAACACGTTAAAGTACCAATTTGGTCCAACAACAGTGGGAAATTTATCCAATAGGCTGCTGAATAATCCCTCTTGTTATTTTTAGGCTTTTCATATGGCAAAGATGACTCAAGAGTGGTATTTTTATTATTCTATTTTAAGTGAAAGAGTGGAAACAGTTAACAGAGACTTGAACCATAATTTTTCAATCAATCAATCAATCATACAAGCTGAGGGTTTCATTTACTTGAGTCAAACCTCGTAACTGATTAATCATTGGACTGATGAGTCCATCCTCAACTCTGCCATGTGAAGGTTTGGTGGTACACACCAGAGTCCTGCTCCTTACGTGCCTCTCTTTGGTGATGAGGAATGGACTCAGTGTGCGGTAGCAGCCTTGTGGCTCTCTGACTGACCATTTTCTCTCATCTCCTGCCGTCTTCTCCACACCCACCATCTGTCTCACTTTGGTTCAAGCTTTCTCAGTGGTGGCACTAAGTCAGAGATCGAGCACCACACCTAGAAGACCTCAAGGCGTCAAGTGGCCATGCTTTGGTCAACAGACTTTGTGACTTATTGTATATCTTACGACTTACTTCATTGTTAAAGATTTATATTATTTATTTTACTCTGATATTTTTCATTGAACAGGAGAAATTGGAGATTTGTTACTGTGTGCCTCTTTATTCGCCAAAAATAGAGGTTATAGGATAAACATACTCCCTTGCAGATGAATCATTTGTGGAAATACAGCTCAAGCAGAAAAGTTAAGACCTTGTCCACTCATAAACCCCTCTGTCCCACATGGCTACAGCTGCTGAAAAAAAAAAGCGTAAGGTAGCTTGTGTGAGAGCATCCACTTCTAATTTATTGGCCAAGATCAGATGGCTTGTGTTTGTTGGTCAAGACTTTTCACAAAACTTATTGATCAAGACTGATTAACAACAGGTATACAGGTTTACATGGTGTTTTTTTCCATCCTAATTCATTTTTTCTGACCGAAAATCAGTGTTAATTTAGCTCTTAGTTGCGCTGTAATAGGTTTGGACTGTCCGGGGTGCTGGCACATTGAGCTTTCCCTCTTTCTCCATCCTCCTTCTGTCATACTGTGTCAAAAATTTTGGATCATCATGTCCCATTAGAGTCCCTAATACAGTCTTTTCTTGGAGTCTCTGAGCTCCATCATGCCATCGGTTGCTCTGGATTGCTGATCTCGTGGAATTGCCCACTTTCCAGCATCAGCTACGTGCATCAGCTACACCTCTGTCCATCACTCTCTTTCTGCATCTCCCTTTATCCCTTCTCCAAACCCAGTGCAGTCTCAGCAGATGAGTCTGGTTCTGCTTGAGGTTTCTGCCTGCTAAAGGAAGTTTTTCCGCTCTACTGTAACTTGAAAATTGCTGAAAGGTGCTACTCTAATGTGGTTGAAGATGGGATCAGAGCGGTTCTAATTTAACTAGATGGGGGTCAACCTGACCTTTTCTTTACATTGAGTCTTTGTGGCCAAGATGGTTAGCGAGCCCCATACATAGGGACCATAGTCCCCGCAGTGGTTGGGGGTTCGAGTGCAGCCCTGACCATCTGCTGCATGTCCTCCCCCCTCTCTCTCTGTTGCCCTACATTTTACCCTGTCCTGTCAATAAAAGCTAAAATCACCTCCAAAAATACTAAAAACTAAATAATAAAAAATAGATGAAGTCGTAAACAGAAAATGGTCTAGACCAGCTTTCTTTTTGTTTTTTTTATCCTTTTTGTTAAGCAAATTGGGACAACACTTGTTCTGAAATGGTGCTTTATAAATAAAGATTGATTGAATTGATTGGCGCCCCCCTGTGGACAGGTAGTGCCTCTTAAATCTTTGCTGATTTAGTCCATTTTATCACTTCTTCAAAAGCCTCAGAAACTTTAATTTGTGTTCAAATATATAAATATACAAACTTTTAACTCTGTGCAGACTCTTTCTCCCTGTTGGTGCGGATCAAATGTGTCTGCCCAACCCCATAAAGTCTTTCATATGCCAAAGTCCTAACCTTTAACTGAAAATTACATGTGTCCAAATTTATCTTGTCATCGTAACCTAATGTAATAATCGCATATAAATCCAAAGACTCCAGTAATGACCCTGTAGGATTTTAGCCAAACAGATGCTCACCTCAGCAGGAGGAAAGAAATGCTCTTAAAATCTCTGAAGACTAATTATTTCAGGGCCTACTTTAGACAGTATTTACTGTAAATCCATTAGCCACCCGAGCCGAAATCTATCACTGACACTTGGATTTATTTTTAGTCTCCATCTGAATCACCCACAGGTACCAACAACACCTCTCCATTTAGGCTCCTTTCATCAGGATTTTTCTGCCTCTGCTTTTTTCTCCTGCTCAGATAAAATATTAATGCTGGAGCTGTGACAAAATGATGACATCTTATCAATTAATGATGAGTTTAAAAGTGAGGGGAAATGGAAAGCTCTAATGTCCTTTTTCATCTGGAAAAAAAGACTGATGTTGTGGAATATTTATATACCAGCAATTAGACCAGACCTTTTCAAGAGAACCAGCTCTGACAAATCACTTATCATGTTAAAGCTGCGTTTGTACTCCTGTTAAGTCAAGCCAGGTGGCATCCAGTTACAGCTTATTAAAATAACATGAGCAGACAGACACTGGAGTAACTTTCTGTTATTTTTCTAGATGTCACATCCTGAGAGAAAACATTTGACTGTTTATATTACTTATACAAGTCAAAAACATGTTCACCTTGTTGTATTGCTCAAATGAGGCCAAGCGTAAGCAACAATATATAAGGTAGACAACATGTAGTAAATGTTTTGTACATTCTTGATTTCCATTTGTAAGAAGACACAAGGGGAAATGTCAGAGAAGACGTAATAATCAGGTCATGAATAGTAAATTCTGTGTCAACATGAATTCTTGCTTTTATATTACAGTTCTGCTTTGATTGTTTTTTCATTTCTTTCCTGATCTGTGGACTTAGTGCTTTTTAAGCAGGCTGACGTGGAGCTGTGCCAGATCATTTGATGGCTGTTATTTTTATGCTGTCTGTTGTGTGTTTCAGTGGATACAGTTTGATTTTATTGAAGCAGCTCTGTAATTGAGAGCACAGTTCTTCTGAGCTTTAATCCTTTCTCACCATGCCCCAAACTCAAAGAGCAATTTAATGTAAATCGTGTGTGGTTGTGCGTATGTGCACTTATTTTAATCATCCTAAATGGTTTAGTCAACTCAACAAGCTACTTTAAACAACTCCAATAATTCCAAACAAAGCAAAGAATTCCTTAATCAGCCGACCTAAACTGTGTAGAGCTAATGCACTATAAAGCAGGTTTACCCTGCCTCTCAGCTGAGGAGTGTTTCTGAACTAATTCTCGGTAAGAAGCTTACTCAACAACTTATATTGGAGGCATGTTTCTGACAATATATCCTATGATCAATCTGTTTAGTTTTCTCTAACTTGCCTTAGTCACCTGTCTTTGCAGTACTGGACTCTCACCCGAGACTTAAGAATCACTAATCCTGGTAATAGACAATATT
Organism: Xyrichtys novacula; assembly: GCA_962446985.1. Classification (NCBI taxonomy): domain Eukaryota; kingdom Metazoa; phylum Chordata; class Actinopteri; order Labriformes; family Labridae; genus Xyrichtys; species Xyrichtys novacula. The sequence continues at coordinate 13,485,143 of OY660874.1, read as the reverse complement.
TCCTTCCTGCTCGTAGACTCGACTTACCCCTGTATTTTTTCCTGAGGGAGAAACAACATTGTGGGTATTTCAGAGAGAGAAAGCTCACACCTACTGTAGGTAATCATCAGTTATTGTGTCTGTTTACTGCCCATGATACTCTTTCTCCTATGATGCTACCATACTGTCGAAGATGATTGATCTTATGCAGTTTTGACTGTTTGACATAAAGACTACAAATATTAGAAGAGTACCAGTAATTCAATACATAGCAAAGTGTTACAACACATTCATTTGTAAATAAATTCATTTTATTCCCAACATAAGAACTTGAGCAGGCCAATGAGGTAGACAGAGGATCATGGGATATTATTAAGTTTTTACTGTATATCACTTCCTCATATGATGGAGGTAAAAAAAAAAAAAAATTGCTGTCACCATGGCAAACTTTGCTGTCACCTGCGGATGAAATTGATTTCAGCTGAGGCTGAAATGACATTGATTTTCAGCATGTGGCTGGATTTGCTCTTGAAGATGACAGCGACCTAGGCAAAGCAGACATTTGATGAGTAGAGGAGATGACGATGGCACTTATTTCCACACGAGGTTTCCATTCTTTGCAGTAAACTGTAAATATATAAGTATATTAAACAAGGCCTCTGAGTGCTGCCGTTAAATTCTAGTTTCTTTCAGCCCCCTGCCACTCTCAGTCATACAGATGTAATTCAAATTCAGATTAGCACACATTATTCTGCCATCACTCTGTCCCGTGCACACACACTTTTCACTTTCACAATAAAGCTGCTACTTACAAGCACTTAGGCATCTTTATGGCATCTTTACGGAATACATTTGCACAAAGTACTTACAGTAAAAGCCTACCATGTTATGCTTAACCCTGAGATCTGTGTTGTTGGGTTCGGTTGCTTTGTGACTGATGCTCCCCTGTGACACCCGTGCAGCACTTTGTCATCAGCAGGGTACACTTTCATTTGGCTGTCAGTAGAGGATCTGCTGCGCTGTGCTGAGCTGTGAGACATGCATCCATCAGGGGGGTGTGTGTGTGTGTGTGTGTGTGTGTGTGTGTGTGTGTGTGTGTGTGTGTGTGTGTGTGTGTGTGTGTGTGTGTGTGTGTGTGTGTGTGTGTGTGTTTGTGTGTGAACACAGCATCAGAGCCACTCAAGGCAACCAAACAGCCAGTCAGTTTGACAGGGACCACCAAAAAAATTGCTTGAAACAGTTCTATCTAAACAATGGGGAATTCCCTTATGGCAAAGTAAGGTAAAGTGAAGCGCTTTAATTACAAAAGGAACAAATACAGTTCCCCTCGTTCTTTTAGAGGGCGATTCTGAAGTAAGGAGGAGTAAAGGGATCCTCAATCACCTGTGAGCTGCACATTTGCAAGAAAAGCAAGGCATGCAGCTCAGGGTGTTAGGAGTTCAATTGCTCAGTTAGATCTTTGGGTTCCTGCTGAGAGCATAATGACACCCATAAAGTCCCTAAATGCAGCCATCAATCCATTGTTAAAGCAGAGCCCTGTTATTAGTGAGTCAGAATAGGACAAATTGCCTCTGATATTTCCTTTCTGCTGGGCTTACTGATTGATTTTATTGATTAGCATCCAGGTTTTGCAGCAGCCTGTTCTTACCAGGGCTGGATTTCGTCTTCTTGATTTCTCCATCTTTTCCAAATGGACCCCAAGGTCGAGCTCTGGTGCTGGATGATCAATCACAAAGTGGATAGCGGCTTGTTCACGGTGGTGGTCCTGTTGATGAATGATTACATATTTGATTTCGTGTCTTGACAGCACCAAGGGTGCATCCAAGGCAGCCAGCGATGAAAAATAAGAAGTACACATGTTTACAAGGATTGAGAGAAAAAGTTGGTTGTCACATTTTGGACCCATCTGGACTTGTTCCAAACATCATTACATGCTGTGGATGATAGAGCTGTTTAGGTATGTTGAACTGTAGATCAAAACTTACTTCAAAACTTGCGACTGTCAATTCACTCAACATGGACATTCTTTGACTTGGACTTATATTAAATGTCTCAACTAGTGCCATGAACACTTGCACTTTTACAATGTTTTGAGATGCTGGTTCAACTGCAAACAATAACTAGTTGAAAGTCTATAGCCAATGATGTTCAGAGGAACTATAAACACACCTGACCCATAAACTATCACATGGCTATCAGTGTTATTTTTCCAGAAACAGTCTTATTCAAAGCTCCAATGAGGAGTTTAAAAGGTAGACGTATAGACTGTCTGTAGAATAGACGCCGTCTACCTCCTCGTTGGGTGAAGCCTCCACGAGAACAGCACCCTCTGGTGATGGGCTGCAGTATAGGTCATAAACCCCGCCTCTTCCAGCCATCTTGTAGACAAACTTTAGAAATTTATAACACAGACTATAAATTTTTCTCCCCTCTGCTTGCGATGTTGACATGTAGTTATTGTAAGACAGGTTTGTGCTGTTTGTGACAGGTTTTTTCTGTACAGCTCCACTTTAAAAAGTTACTAGGGGGTTTATGTTTTCTATGATTGATACTTGATACAGCCTGTGGGTGTGCGAAGATTGCGTAGCTCACCCGGGGGATACGCTGTTTGAGCCGAGCGTCATCACAGTGACTCTCCTGCTGAATGCATACAATGCTACTGCGCAAGTGGTGGTTCCAGGAAGTGGAGAAAAGTAACTGGAGCAATTTGGCTTCAACAACGGAAGGTGGAGCCAAGTTGTCCATAGTATACACAGCCTATGGGTAGGTGTCAGTTGAGCTGCAGATGAAACAGCCCCAATGTTAAGGGGATCACCCAACGTGGCTCATAAAACAAGAACCATATTTAGAGGAAACAAAATCTGGTCAATGTCACCAAGATCATTTTAGAGCTTTACCCAAGGATCACAAGGTGTGCACTGGCATGTCGGGTATCAAAAAGCTGAGGATAAGACAAGTTAAAAAAAGACTGTTGCAGTAAACCAGCAACAGGGAATTAAAAGCAGGTAAAACTGTCTCTGTGTCTTTAAAATTTGGATAGTAGCTTAGACTATATGGAGTTATCCCATCCATGAAGAAACAGTTATGAGGAGCAGTTAAATCTCTGATTGTCGTTCTGGGAAAACTCAGCCTGTATGCCAGGTGACACTGCTGCATCCAGTTTTCTTACACCCAAGTGACCAATCAAAAACTTGTGCTAACTCCCCACCACCACAGAGCCCAACATTGTTCTTTTATCCAGCTCAGCATCTTCAAACGGGAGACGACAGATGAGTTTAGAGTGCTTTCCTCAGTCCTTACCTTCATTCTTGTCTCTACAGTCACAAAAATGATGGACGGTATCTGTCAGTGTCTCCATTAGATTAGAGTATGAGATGATGATTGATGAGAAGGTTTGAAAGTTCCCTCTGGAAAATTAGTGAGTGAAGTAAATTAAATGTGAGAACCTCAGAAACCAAAATGAAGCTGAAGACATGCATGTTTTGATTTATCGCTGTCCATAAAACATGACAGCGACATGTCTAGGTGTTGGTTCTCTGGGGCTTCCTGCTTAACCCTGACTTGGTGTCCCGGTGTCGGTGTGGGTGTGGGTGTGGGTGTGGGTGTGGGTGTGGGTGTGGGTGGTGGGGTCTCTGTTAAATGCAGGCTTGAAGGGTGGGTGGGGTTTTGCAATTTGTATTTTATTTTGTATTTTATTTGGTATCCCCTGATCCTCTCCTTCTTGTACAGCACTTAATGCTGAGTCTGCTTTCTCAACCTTTCCCATTGCTTATCATTATCCAGCTGCTCTCCAACCCCCTGGTCATTTTTTTCTGCTAGTAGAGAGTCAGTGCTTTACTTAATCAATCAATCAATCAATCAGATTTTATTTATACAGCGCCAAATCACAACAGTTGGTATCCCAAGATGCTTTCCAGTAAAGAGCAGGTCTAGACCACGCTGATTGTTTGCTGAATTATCAAGACCCAACCATGAGATGGGACAGCTTTGATCCATCACATCTAACATGAGTGACAGTGGATCCTTTTAACAGGCAGAAACCTTGGGCAGGACCTAGACTCATGTCAGACAGCCATCAAGATTCTGGTCAGCAAAGACTTAAGGGTCTTTGCTGACCAGAATCTCTGTCCTCAACCTACACTTTCAATCTATCCTTTCAAGGGACTCCAAATTCAGGATTCAGCGCCCATCATGCAGGAGAAAGATTAAATATTTAAACAGGTTATCATTTCACAAACCACATGCATGATAGCTAAGATGAAAACAGAGACAGCACAGACAAAGAGGAAGAGGAGGATGACATAGGATTCAGATGAAGAGATCAGACCTGGGAGAGAGAGGCTGATGTCAGTAACACACAAACTTTTCTCATACTGATTAAAATGACATGTCACAAGGAGTATGTGCTAATACAGACTGGTATTTGTATGAGCTAATGTGTTAATTAGATCAAAATTGATCCTATTATCTTTCTACTAGTGCTGGGCTTAGATAAAACAACAATATTTATCATGATGTCATCTGAAATGATGGACAGCAATCTATAAAACTGGAGCCTATACCGGCACGAATCAGTGCAAAAACATTCTCATTCTCATGAGTATGAGTACATAGTATGTTGTTTCTCTTGTGGTAAAATCAGATGGTTTTTGCTTTTTTTTTGTCTGTGATTGTAAGGCTAAATGTTTAGGTTTGTAAATGGTGTTTTATTGTACAGTATATGTTATCATTGAGCTAATGAATTTAATATTGCATGGATGCAGCAGTTAGCTGCTGGTGTTTTGAGCAATGTGCTGGATTGTTGAAGTGAAAATACTTTAATAACTTTGATGGTGTGACAAACTGTGATTTCATTCCATCTTTGGAAAAGTGACCAGATGAAATTTTGGCACATTGGTGTCTCTAAGACGGTCATGTCAAAACTGTCAGTACTTTTATCCTAAGAATTAAAAGTTTTCATCCAGATCATATAACCCAGTCACAGACATATAGAACTTAAACTATCAGTGCCCTAAACTGGACTAGAGATATCCCAGACTTTGTTTAGAAGTCCTTTGGATTAAACATTTATATATGTCATTCACAGCTATTTGCTTAACTATTTTGTCTCACTGCTGACTAAACTTTTATATGTTCAAAAACAAAATACTAAATGTTACATCTTTCTGTCCTTTACTTTCTCTTTTCTCGCTGGTTTCTTTGGCTTTCACTGCCAACTTTAATTGGATTTTCAGTTATGTGTGAAGATCAGGTGAATATAAAATTCACAGGGGGACCACTGTGATCCTCTAGAGATTTGGTAGGCAATGAGGCATCCACTCACCTGCGCTGAGCTTAATGAAGCACAGAGAGAGGAGTGAATTCTATCTAACCGCACCATTAATCAAAAAAAGTTACCTTATTAGTCGTCGTCTTTAAAAAAGTGCCAACAGTCACACAGTTGCTTTTCCAAAAATATACTTTAATACAGACATTTTCATAACCAGCGTGCATCTATGACCTGCATGTCAATCAAACTCCAGACAAAAGTACTCATGACACGAAAAACATTTGACAGAACAAGCCTGGATATGCCTCTGTAGTCACAACACATAACACAGGTGAATCAGCAACAACAGAGTGGATCAGCTTTATATTCAGGACTGTAAAAATGAGAGAAATGAGCTTTAACCCATCTGTACATGTGTGAAGTGTTTCCTCCCTCATCAGCATGCAGTGCAATCTGTAATCTATGCACCGGAGTAACAGTGGCAGCTGTGTTCGATTTATATCCTGTCTCATCTTCAAGGTGAAGCCACAGCCTCCAAAAGCCACTACACACCTACTGAACCTACAACTCAAAATGGGTCTGTGTGTTTAAGAGTTTATGTTTCTGCACTTCAGAGGGAGTAACATGAATTGATGCTGACTGACAAATACAGATCATGTGGACACTTGATGCATGGATATTAGCTCAAGAAGGCGTCACTGTAGGTGCAGATTTTCCAGAATGACAGCAATGAAATGTGCATCCAAAATTTTCAAGCCAGAACTTATTACAGCCAAAAACTGGGAAATCTTTTGTTGGTCTCATCTTAGAAGTTGTGTGTTGTCTTTACGTTCCCTTTTTTACTGCAGCGAAAAGCAACAACAGACATGGACTAAAAGACTTTGGATCTAATCATCTGACTGTGATTACTGAATGTCTAAGTAAATTTTTAAAATTCTTTTGAAAAGGTCCTTAGAGATATGGTGGTCTCTCTTATAGACGGCAAATTAGACCCCTTACAGTTTGCTTATCAAACTAGCAGGGGTGTCGACAATGCCAAACATTTTATTCTGGACAGAGTTTACAAGCACCTGGAGTAGCCGAAGTCCCATGTAAGGATTCTATTCGCTGACTTCTCTTCTGCTTTTAATAAGATGCAGCCTCACATTTTAATTAACCACCTCGCTTCTTGGCACTGTGTTTGACTCTCAGCTTAAATTCGATGTAAACACAGAGCTGACTGTCGAACGGGGTCAACAAAGAATTCACCTAATGAGGAAGTTTTACAATTTTGTGGACTTTTTACCCTTCTTTTATTAAAAGCCTTTTAACTTTAACTTTCCTTTACCTAATGGTATAATGGGCTGCCTGTAAAAGACAAGAACTGCTTAAACAGCAGAGGGACTTGGGCATATACTGAGAGGAACAAGTTGCTGAAAAAGTAAAAAGAAAATTCTCAGCCAACCAGATCATGTTCTGTCAAATGAATTTTCTTTTATGTCTTCAGGCAGACGTTATAATGTGCCCCAAACAAAAACGCTTTATTCCCTCTGCTATCAAGCCCCTTAACACAGACCACACCCAATTTAAAATACTTCTACTTAGAGGAAATTATTTATTGACTCTTATTTATTTATCATTTATTCCTATTTTTTAACAGTTTTTACAGTTTTTTCATTGCCTTGTTTTTACCTCACTTGTTTTCTAATCTTTTATCCTATCTTGTTTTATCTCGCTTTATGATTTGTAAACAAAGGCTACTTATCAAGTCCTGACATCTACCTCTGTGGGATAAATAAAGTTGTCTGAACTGAATTTATGATCGGAAACATACTTTAAAACTTAAATTAGTGGGCCAAGCTTGTATTTGTTTCAACCACCAATTTCATCCTGCTTTTATTTGGGGCAGACGTCAATCAGAACATTTTCAACCCACTGAAATTACTGACAGAAATCCAACATCTCATATTAGTTGCACAGGCTAATGTACTTAAATAATAACACTGGAGATCCGAGTTCTCCTCCACGTATAGCCTTTCAATTGAATTAAACTGGTCTAGGCATCCTGCCCCAGATTCTGTTCACCAGGCTACGGATAGCATAAATGCTGGTAAGTTAGGTAGAAAACAAAACCGCAACTCAAGAAAGAGAGACAATTAAAAAAGACTAAACAATCAAACTGTAAGGACAAATAATACAGACCTGTAAAAGGGATGGTAATTCAATTGTGAGCCACTTGCTAAGCCTGTATTTGATTGTTTTCGAAGATGACAACAAACCTCTGTTAATAGTTCATTCCTGCCTGGTGTTTGTAAACTGGGACAAGGGTATGAGTCCAATTAAATGCTTTATTTAACTACAGCTGCATGTCAGCTGCATGTGTACTGTGCATGTCAGTGAACTCAGAGACAGGCCCTTATTTAGCATTTGTCTGTCTGTCCCTTGAAGCTGCTGTAAGGAAGCATTTCCTAAGAGATTGATTTCAACAGAAAAATAGAGAAATATTATCATACAGTATGGCTACAACTTATTATGCCACTTACTATGATAAAATCAAACAGAGTTTTTGGCTTAAATATTTTGGCGTCAATAAATTAATAAATAAAGCACATTTTCGGCAATGTTTGTCCGAGGAAACTTTGCAGGATATTGTCAATTCTTAAGACAGCTGGCACATGAATGATGATAAAATGAATTGTAGAGCTACATTTATCAAGTGGTGCCCACACGATGTGAAGATCACTCATAAGCAGTGGGGATAGACTTATACTCTCAGATATTAAGCCAGTACGTCAAGGGCATGGATTTTAGGTAGACACTTAAAGCTATGGAAAGTTTGATGGTTATCCTATAAATAACACTTAACAGATCAGCATTATAAGACCCGACTGTAATGATGTAAAATAACTGTAATATAATGAAAAAAAAAAACATGTAGGAAACACTTTGACATGTAATTTTTCCACTAGTTAACATGGGTGAGATGTGGTACTATAGCCAGTCAGTAGGGGGAGCTTCAAATGAATTGGCATCACAATCTGTGATCACCTGTGACATCCATTTTTATAAACAGTCTTTGCATAAGTGCCTTAAGCTTGCATAATTTCTAATAGCCAGAAATTGGCCATCTGCAACTTGTTTGAAGGAAAACAAGCCCCCTATTCATTTGTTTATAACCTCTTCAAAAACTTCACTTTACAAATGGTCAGTTCCTAGTAATATTCAGTACACCATGACAATCACCTAGTAAATTAATCAGTAATCAGGGGGTTAGTAAATGTTTTTGTTCCTTATTGTATTGAATAAGATGTCATGCCTTTAGAAAGTGCACTCCTTTTTCTGATGTCCGATTGCTATAGTATCAATCTTACAGCCCACTGAGCAATAGATGCTATTAGATTTAGATAGTCTATTTTTTTTTTTAGACCTAATTTCAGCCGTCTAGATTCTGTATATCTTTAGACGGAATTTAGACATTGCACTTTAACCCATTATTCGATAACTATTTATTTCAAAAAGAAACTGTGAGTTGCATAACTGATCTTCAACCAAAATAATCATGATAGCTGGTGAGCAATATACAGTGTAGTATAGATATAGCCCAGATTTAGATTTAGTCTAAGCTTGGTCTAAATTTAGACGTCTAAAAAACTTTCATTTTAAGACCTGTGGTTGCCTGATTTTAGACTAGTCGTCTAGGCTACATTTAGACGTCTATTAGACCTCTTTTAGACCAAAAAATGCTCAGTGGGAGAGTTATAGTGGCCATTTAAAGCCCCTGTGAGGAACTTTTAGTTTGTGTCCTTTTTGGTTCCCTCTATGGACAAAGTAATCTCTGCTGATTTATGTCTTTACAATTGTGTTGATAGTTTTAAAACCTCACCCTGCTCTTTCATAGCCATTATATATACCATCCATTCAGAGTCTGTGCTTGTAAACATTATGAAAAAAAAAAAAAAATAAAAATCCTGAATGAGCAGATCATGAACTCTCCCCCCCCCCCCCCCCAACAGTGGTTTCACACACTTAAAATGATTTTATAAAAACAGGCACTCTTCTTGTTGATGATTTTGTTTGTTTTTAAAGGTAACAAAGAGACATCAGTATTAATTTCTGTCTGTTTTACAGCCTGTTAAAATCTCCTCACAGGAGCTTTAAGAACAGTGACAGAAACCAAAAGTTAATGCAGCATTAAGATGAGTTACTGCTGAATGAAGAGTGGTCAACAACAAATAAACACAGTGTTCTCATGCTGTTCACTGCATCGAAACATTACAAATCAAATGGCACTTATGCTCAAAGGTGATACTCCTGCCAGACCAACCAAACATGAACATGCACTCAAAACACTGCAGATAGACACCATACTGTTACTTTTTATACATAGTGAAGCACTGTGCAGCATATAAACACAACAGTGTTTGACAAATACCCCAGTAATAGTGAACAAACATGCACCACAAAGTCAAGTCGAGACATTTTAACACTCACTGCTACATCTACTGTAGCTAACTCCAACATGTTCAACTGTATTACAGAATTCAGCTTCAGTATTGCTGTTGACCTGTGTCCAGATGGCATTGCTTTTGTACATCAACTTGGCCTCTGTTGTGCTGTGATGTTTATTGGTGCATCTTTACATTGCCTGTAAAGAGCTTATTGTAATACAGGCAGTCGAGCGTATTTGTGTGTGTGGAACTCTGTGCATATGTTTGTTTGTTGGTCTCCTGCTGGCCTTTATAAATATGTCCCCCTTCAACAGAAGCGACAGGAGATTAGCATCCCCAGGTCGTATTGACCATCTTTGCTATAAATGAAAGCTTTCACCCTAAACTAGTCCACACAGGATGGAATTAAAGCAAGAGTATCCAAATTCAGGAAGACTCTTCTGTCCTCCTGGCAAGCAGAGATAAATGAAGATTCTCCACAAAGTAATGCAGAGAAACAACATAGGAAAACAATTAGGAAACAGGAAAACTCTTCTACTGGCGCCATCACAGGGCTTTAAAAGAAATGGTGAGGATGAGATGAAAGGCCTGATACGTTGTTGTTTCTGGAAATAAAAAACTGTAGTCCTGATCTTGATGAGGTCAAAGTTTGTGTTTGAGAAAGACACAAACTGAATCACACAGTTATTTAAGTATTCTTAAACCTGGGACTTATTTTTGTATGTCTTTGAGTCCAAATCACTTATAGATACAGAAAAATCTTGGAAATGACTCAGAGAATTGCTTTAGCAGTAATGGCTACAACCCAATCTTCATAGGAAAACAAAACTGCTCGAAGTACATAACACCTGGGGATCTATTCTTGTGCCCGCCGGCATTGCGGCGGAGGGTGGCACACCCCGCAAAGTGGTATTTTCGTCTGGCAGAGCCCGGCACACAGTCAGTATGGTATTTTCGTAGACTGAGGCACATCGAGGTCAGCCAAGCTGGGTGTGGTGGCGCGGTAGGGGGAGGTGTCGACAGAATCAGCTAGCGCAGTGACATTTTCGTGCTCGTTGATTCAAACCTCGTCAGCTTTCAGTGCAGGCAGAGCACAGCTGATCTAGTGGTATTTTAGTAGCCTGGTGGCGTAGTTTGCATACATCACCAATGTCTCACCGGCAGTTTCCACAGTGTCAGGCACATTTCTGTGCAAAAAATAATTAACAACAACCAATATTCAGTGCAACTATCTGAGTTAGCACATACATTTAGATCTATATTGATTTATTGTGATATATAAAACTTATCGGATGAGCGTGTTTGGCACACATTTGACACTCCTCCTGATTGAATTAACACAGATGAAACCACATTAAATGAAATATCCAGTTAATAGTCACGCATGATGAAGTTAACAAGATATTTAATTAATTTCCCCCCTTTTTCTCTTGCCTATGCCGAGTAGTGGGCGAGGCATGAAAATAGAGCCCCTTAAGTTTTTGTTTACTTCAGGTGAACGTAAGCCACCGACAGGCTCCATTTTTTTTTTATTCCTTGTGTTGAGTCTAAAGATAAACCTTTTAATACACAGGTCAGACCCTGTGTCCACCGATGGCATGTTTTGTGCTAACAAATTCAGTCGAAGAGCGTTTAACACCAGCCGTTACTGATGCTAAACTACAAGAGCTGGGCCACAGCAGATTCAGTTAGTCTCTGACAAATCTGTTGTTAGAGGAAAAATGCAAACATGTTTTGTCATAAGCCTCAATGTGAATGTGGAAGTTGTACCCTGGAACAGGCTAAAACTGGTTGTTTTAGTCTGCCTACCCTTTCTTGAGTTTGACTGGTAGCTGAGAAAAAACATCACTGTTGACAACATGGCGGGTGAACTAGAGTGCTGTGAGAACGCAGTGTCAAAAAACAGCTGACACTGACACCTGCCTGAGCTCCCACAATTCAGGGCCCACCACAGCAGATATGCACAGGTCCTAATTTTGCCAGGCGACAGCACACAGTGCATCAATTAGCACACAAAACCAACTTAAAACATCTGGTTGACTTTCAAAATAAAACACTGCAAATTTGCCACAGAGAGCAGAGTCAGGCCCAAAGCCAAAGTTTCTCGGGATCCGTTGAGGAGGTATAGAACCATTGATTCTGTAGTTATCTCTGTAGATCCTTGGTCTCATGACTCCAGCAGTCCAGGGGTTGCTGCTTGATGTTGTAATCTAAAAATACAGCAGGTGGTGTTGAGGGTGAAGAGGAGGTATGGATCTGAACCAGATCAGAGCAAAGACAGACTGACGATTGAAGACGCTGAGTGCTTAAAATCCTGAACTGCATTGGTGTTGATGAAATAATAGGAGCTGCTGGCACAAATAAATAAAAATAAAAAAAACACGGTGAGAAGATAAAAGTGTTGGATAGTGTTTGTGAATTTGGTGGCTGTGCTAATCGTAAGTGCCTTTGCCTCTAAGGATTGTGCCTTAGGCATGACTGCTTAACTCATTGCCCCAGATTGGAGCAACGACAGAACTTGTATCTCTTTGACAAGCTTTGTAAAATAGAACCCAGGTTTAAAAGTACCAAAGTAAAAAGATTTACAAAAGAGAAAAGAAAACAAAATCTAGAATTTATGATGCTCAATAAAACACCAAAGTTATTCTCAAACAATAAGAGAAGGTCAAGAAAGTATTTACAAGATCCAATTATGTTTCAACAGTTCCTGTTCTTCTCCTGTGATACTTTTTCTTTATTCACAAGAACCACAACATGCTGGAGTCCAAGAAGTTTCTGAGTTTTGATCCTCACTGAATGCTCCCACTTCTTTTCCGAGTGAGATATAAAACAAGTTTGCAGAATTCCTCAAAAATGTACTTGGCTCCTTGTTCTGCTTCCTGCAAGATCATTGTTTTAGAAACCCTGTCTCTGCATGACAGAAAGTTTTATCTCAAAGAAACCTGTCAGGACAAGGTTCATTGTTACATGGGACACACTTTGTTCTCTGGGATGGGCAGCTGGGCAAACGAGCCACAGTCGGTTGGAGAATCGTCCGACCTGGCTGACGCAGTGCCACCCACGGGGATACGTGCAGCTATGGCAGACATTTCTCCTGTTTGACTTTCAGCTGTGATTCCAGGTCTCTCTGAGGTCTGGTTCATGTTGCTGTCCGGGATGTGACCCATACCAGTGAAGAGCTGGATTAGGCACTTCCTGAACTGAAAAAAACAAAACAAAAAAAAAAAAAACACATGAATACAAGTAGTCAGCATGATTAGGAGCCAGGTTCAATAAATAGATCCTGCTATGTGCTGTAGCATCAAGACAACCCTGTGTGTGAAACTGATGCATTCCTTTCAGGAAAGGTTCCTTACTTGGTCCCAGGACACATCACTTTTCCACACTTGTATGGACTTTAAGATCCTGTTTATATGTGCTTGGTTATTTTTAAAATCTAAGAGATTAACCATAGCCCCTGAAAATGATGCTTTTTACAAACTACGGCCAGAGCGGAGATTTTATAAAACTCTGTTTACACATTTGCATGTAAACGGACAAAAACTGAGGTAAACAGAGATTTGGGTAGCCGACAGCAGATTGTGTGCCGGAAACTGGGTTAAATGTGAAATTGTTTACAATCTAGAGTCTATGTTTACAGTCCATGGTGATCATGGATGTACGCAGAATAGCAGTCACGTTTATGCTGGTGCAATCCCTTTATATTTGTTTGCAATTGCATTTGCGTCTTTTCCAAAGGGAGAAAGTGACGTTGTTGTTGTTGCTATGCAGGATTCTGATTGGTAAACGTGGACTTGAGCTTCTCGCTACACTGCCGCCTATAGGTTGGTATGCTCTTGACGGCATATATACATGGGTTAGTGTAAATGAAAACTTTTCTAAAAACGTAGTGGTGTGCACACAGTTTTTTTTTTTTTTTTTGGTAAACGGAGAGGGTGAAATGTCCGTTTGCGAAAATAGCCGGTCTAAGGTTACCCAACTGACCCAACCGGAGGTTGTCTCAAAACTCTGGCTCTTCTCAATTGGTCACTTCTAGGAACAGAGACAGAGTTTTTATTACCTTTCAAATTCACTCCACCACTGACCATCTAAATAAACATTCATGCCTCAACCCAGGTCTCTCATTTAAGATTTAATTGTGTGCACAAATGGAATCCAAGGAAAGGTCTAAGAAGCTACACACTGACCTCCAAACCTCTGTCATGTAACCCTGCTCAACTATATACTGATAAAAACTGCATTGCTTTGGTAAAAGAATACAAAATGACTGGTAATGACCTCTGCCTCACTCAGCATTGTTTTAGTCTTTTGTTTTGTGTTTAAATAAGAGGCAGTGTTTCCCCTAAATTCATTCAGCAGTGGCGGTGCTGAATTACATGCGCTGCTACTTAAATTTCACATGATCGTTAATATCGCCACTAAAACCTGCCGGACCCTCTTCCATCAACATGAAAGGTAACGTTCAAAATACATGGTCTATATAGTAAGTAGCATTAATAGCATTAGTAGCGTTAATATCAGTACATCACTAATGATTTCTACACGCACTATGTGAGCACAATAACACACAATGTTATTTTTCACTTTTTTTGAGTTATCAACGAGTGGATCAAAATCTTGTCGGACCCTCTTCCATCAATGTGAAGGGTAATGTAGCGAGTAGCGCGGGTAACGTAACATAATGTGAACATAAATGCGTAGCTCCTTGAGCAGCAATAGATTGGGGGTAACAGCGAAAACCCCTCCCCCATCTCAGTGTTTAGGGTAAACACTGAGATGTTTTCTGTTTTTCTATGTGATCCATAAGCCAAACTATCACTCTGAGAGAATAAATCCTTTATTCTTTATCATTCTTGATTATAACAAAAACATGTCAAACTGTTATATCATGTCAACGTACAAAGTACATTTTGCAGAACTCAACAGCTGCAAAGAGGTATAATCCCTCTCCCCACAAATCTTATGGAAAAGCTTCTTCGCTTTCTCCTTGTTCATCTCACACTTCTAACTATAAAACATTATTTTGCTTTGAACCTAATCAAATTGGACAATGTTGCTCTACATTTAATGAATCATCCCTGAATCAGATCATGACCATCAAGAACTGGATGTGATTGTATTGTTTTGAAAAGGACACCCTATTTGCATGTGTGAATGAGCTTCATTGAGACAGGTCAACCTTAGCCTAAGTAACTCATGCAGTCAGAAATTTCACTGTCAGGTACTGAAGATCCACTGACCCTATTAGCCTCAGTATGGCTGGGATCAGACGCTGTCTTCTCACTGTCCTTATTCACATCTAGTCCATGTGTTTGTGCAGACACTGGCTGACCCATTTAAACAGTGAGTGCAGCTCAGAATTGGGGCAATCTGAAGGACATGAAGACTTCATGCAGCTTCCTGGCACATACATGTAGAGCTGGACCTCTGTTTTTAGATCACTTCAAACCCAACTCCTAGCAAGCCTTGTGTTTTTTATTTTTCATTGTGTTTGTTCAATTTGGGCTTGACAGTTTTAAAGTTCAGCTTACTGGATGAACTTTAAGAAGTGTGCTGATGGAAATTAAACCTGTCATAGAATAAAACATGGGCATCTGAGCAATTGGTTTCTAGGAAGGATATGCAGACATTAGGATGTTGTTGAAGTGTAACCAGGCCTTTCCCAGGAAAACTTTAAACAGCAGTGACCCCAAACTGCAGAGAGAGGTGAAGTTAACTGATGAGTAAATTCTACGCAGCATGTTTGCATTTACCAGGCACACAAAGAAACCAAAGTGTAGCTCTCTGGGAACGGTCAGGACGCTGTGGGGTCTAGTTTTGCACACACACCGCTTTGTTTGAAGACTGGATGGAGCTGCAAGTTCATCCCCATGAATCATGTGCTTATAATTATAAAATTCTTCAATGCCATTAACAAGAATCCATCAAGAATAAGATTTTATGTTAAACATGACTACCATCAAGTCAGTTTTAGTTGCTGGAGTTATTTCATTTATTTGTTTATCGGTTAAAGAAAGAAAGATAAAGATTTAATGAAAACACCTACATATAAGTTCCCTACTGGAGCCTTTCATACAATTTTGCTTGGTGAAGCCCTGACAAAATTTGTGGCATTGCACCAATCAATTGTTACCTTGGTGCAACCTAAAAATTGATAGTTTAAATAACTATTTTGACGGCTTATACTTGGCATACAAAAAAATCTGTTTTTATCTATGGAAGCCAAATCAGGGACAGGGGTTGTAAATCAGCACTTAGAAACCTGCTTGCACTGCATTTTTGTACACACTATGAAGCCATGTCTCATGTTTTTGTCAAATTAAGAAGCAAATGGATAAAAAATTATCTGAATTTGAATTAAATTAGTCCTGCCTGGATAGAAACACTCTGCTCTAGTAGCAGATTTGTCTTGTAGTCAGTGTTTACACTGCCTGACCTGTTTAGCACTGCTGACTTACATAAATAAAGCAATTACTCAGCCGCCATTCTCCAATTAACAGCTTGTTAAATCCTGTTACTTCGGTTTTATTTGGAACACTATAAATCTTTCAGGCAGTAAGGGAAACAAATGTTAGTGTGCAATAAAAAACTGTATCTTGACATGAAAGGAATCTGTTTAGAGCCCCGTGTCTAGAAATAGACACAACTATTGCAACATGGCTCTAAGAGGTAATGAAGTATTTTGTAGCCTGGGATAAATCCATACTGTGGGGTCTAAATGACTAATATGTGAGAGAAAATGAAACTTCTCCTGTAGATTATTTTCGGCCTGCAGCCTATCTAGAGGGCCTGTAGTGGCTGTAATTTAACCCTGCGGGGAAAATGAGCCCATATACAGTCTTACCTTTAATATTTCTGAGACGGTGAGAGGGGGTCTACTTACAAGCTAAGTGTATGATAACATTAAAGAAATGAATCTGTTCTATGAAAAGCTTTCATGGGATATGATGTACTTCCTTATTTATCATCTGTATGTTTTACATGTCTTTTGCCCAGCTCTCTTCAAATACACCAGACTCCATTAATGAAAAAAAACATTTTATTTCAAAGATTATGTGTCTGAATAAAAAAAAAAAAAAGACAATATATTTAACCACAAAACAACAAAAACTAATCAAGGAAGATGGAGTTAATAAAAGTTATGTTCCCTGTAATGTGTAACTGTTAGTTTTTGTCAAAGGAGTCTTTTCAATTATTTAATTGAAATCTTCATCCTGTTCAGGTAATAAAAAGTGTATTTCTGTCGGGATCTTTTCTGCTATAGTTACAGACGTAACATTTTCAGTCAGTCAGTATAAATAATACAACACACTTTCTTCAGCCTTGGATGTTATTGATTATCCCATTCCAATTGTGGTACAGTACTATGACTGGCTACAAAGTTATCAACATCATCCCTCTGATATCTGCCACAAGTCGACTTACTCCAACTGGAAATTGTAGAGGGAAGTTTGCAAGAGAAAGTCTGGGTGAAGTCAGGACAAAACTAACTCTATTACTGTTAGCATTCAAAGATGCAACCCGCCCTGAATGCAAGTCATGAGTCATCCTCTCGGATGTAAATGCTAGTGTACAACAAAAAGCATGCAAGCACCTTTGAATGAAGTGTCTACTTCAATGGGAAACTGTAAAAAGATTGCACTGTGGCTCAAACTATTGGTAACCCAAGTGTTAAAGAAACGCATATAATCCCTCTTTTGTAATGGCTGCTGTCATTTAATCAATAGAGAGTATATACTCACTCACCCTGACAAATGGTGAGACAGCACAATGTAAAATTGAATGGGTAAATGGCATGAAATGCCAGCATTGGTTCTTTTACAATCATACAATAGATGGCTAATGTATTTTTTAACAGATCCATGAACGGACAATTGTACTCTCCAAATTTCACCTTTCTTTTATTCATACAGCATGCATTATTGAGCAACAGGCCAATATCCACCAAGAACAGAAAAATATCTTCAGCTGCTGCTATCTTCTGCTTCAGCCACTAACCCTCCATCCTGCTGTAGCCATGATGATACTGAGAGCTGCAAAAAGTAAATGACTACGCCAAAACCACTACGATCAGACTGAGGAAATCCTCAATAGGTCTGTCATTAAAAAAAAAGCCTTAGTTACCTGTTTGTTCATGAAGACATAGATGATAGGGTTGTAAACAGCTGCTGTTTTGGAGAAGAAAGCTGGGATGGCTGCCAGTCGGGGGTCAAGTTCGATGGTCGGATAGGCAGTGACCAGTAATGAAAAGGCTGCGTATGGTGTCCAGCCAACCATGAATGCTATGATCATCACCACCACCATACGGGTCACCTGACGCTCTGGCTTCCTGGCTGTGGCGAGACGACCATGGGACACCTGAAGGAGACAAAGAACCAGGACACAAGTGGCTTGAAAGTTTGGACTGGGAAATATGAACACATTTCAAAGAGATTTCAAAGTTACTGCCTTTTACTAAGTCCTTTATCTTAACAACTCTCACGTTACTTGGTTGCTTTTATTCATACTTGTTCAACATACAGACAAGTTTAACACTTCTAAGCAGGTTGAATAAAAATCCCAAAAGTGTGTCTGGGTAAACCATAATCCAAGAGTGAACAAATTATCAGTGAGAAATGTTTATTTTTGATTATTTGGAATTTGGAGGGAATCTCACTTCCAATTTGAGTATGATCTTTTTTTTTTTCTCTTGTCTTTCAGAAAGTCAGTCCTGGATGAACTTTTGTATTGGCGGAAAGCACTGGCCAAAACCAGGTACCTAATGTGATTATATCAACAAAGTGGTTTAATTTTAATATCAACTAAAATGATCTTATTCCTTCTGTTGGCACATCATTTTTTTCATACTTGGAGAAAATTGCTAATTCTTTTTATTCTCAAAATTTCCAGGATAAGATTTACAACACTGTCATATCTGTACGGATAAAAGCCAAGCTTTGGACGGACAATGGCAACAGATGGGAACAACAAGCCAGGTTTAGTCTTAAGGCATTGACAAAAAAGTAGTAACTTTGTAAAACTTTCCCATTTCCATTTTTTTTTTAAATTCTTTTTACCATCAGTATAATTTGTATTTTACTATAATATACAGAATTTTACCCAAATTACAGGATATCTAAAAAGAAAAAACCTCCACACTCACTCAGACTCAACATACTTCCCCAACATTTCTTATGTTACACAGTCCAATTTATCTAGCCATTGTTAGATTTTAATGATATCCTTGTGTGTCATGTCTGAACTCATACTGACCTTCCTGAGCTTCCGTAGTAGTTTTCCATAGCAGAAAAATATTAACCCCAGGGGCAGAATAAAACAGGTGGTGAAGAAGGTAATGATGTAGCTGTGATCCTTCATGTTGGTTGAGTACCTGTTAAGAGGTTGAGAACAAAGACGTTCATATTTTCTAGACATGTAGACCTGACCATTAGAGACAGTTTAAGTATGTTTTAATGTGACAGATCATCAGTAACACTTGGGTGTTCCTTTGAACGAGGACAGAATGACAACCGATCCCATAATTCTCCAGCTATGAGTTGTCGTGAAATGTCATATTGACATTCAGATTCCTTTATCTCACTGAAGAAAAAGGATTAAAGTGTTTCCATCAATTGAGCTTCAGTTAAAAGGAAAATTTCGCAGCAGAGACCAACCTCTATGACATAATTAAAGGCCCGGAGGTCACTAAATTACTCTAATTTTGTCACTTCTATGAGAATATCCTCCACTGCTGAATCCAGATTAATGTATGTAGGAGTGCCAAGCAGACAAAGCAAGTGTAAGTATTTAAACAGCTTCATCATGGTAAATCATGGATGTATTGCTAAGAGCCCTGTAAATGAACACGTAGAAAAAAAAGCGATAACGCATACAGGTTTATCTTAACTGCCTTTTGCTAAAAAGAAACTACACAAGCGAGTGGCAGCTACCTTATTGTGATTAAGAGTCACAGTGGAGTAACAATAAATGAGACAAAACACTACAGTACAATACAAAACAAAATGACACAATAAAATACGTTATGTTAGATAGAATATTCCTTTATTGGCTCCTCATTAGCTTCTTCTAATGCAGCAGCTACTCTTCTTGGGGTCCACATTCACCAAATATAACATACCAAATGAACATTAAGTACAACAAAATAAAAGAACAAAAAATACAACAAAATATCATACAACCAGCATAAAAAAATACAAAAAAACTACATGAACATATAGTACTACAACTTAATACAACAAACATGTCAAAGGCTGTTAAAATGTTTTGTCAGCTGTCTTAGCTGGTATACTTCAGTTATCATTCTTGGTAACTTATATCACAGTGTGATAGATCTATACATTAGAGATCTACACGCTGCATTAATCCTGGTCCAAAGTGAGCTAAAACTAATGCTTGTGTCACAAGCACTCTTGTGGCAGATGTGAGAAAATAGGAACATATTCTTTATATGATATCCCATAACTCATTTTCTTCACATGGGTTCTTGTTACACCTAAGCTAAAAAGTGTGCAGATGGGGGAGATGGGAGGGGCTGGCAGGCCATTTTCATATATTTTGGGGGTGTCCAGTCATTCAGTCATAATGGCAGGGGGTGAAACAGGCGATACAGAAGGTTTTTGGTGTTTAAATTGACTGCTCCTCTCCAGCAATCTATTTGAAAAAGATCGTAGCTAGCTTGTTTGTGCAGGACAGGTATCTGTTCAAGATTCTAATGGCGGCCAGCAAGAAAGCGGTTTACACGAAGGTGGCTGCAGGCAGTTCCCCCAGCAGTGACTGACTGGATAGATATTGTGAATACTATACAGAATATGGAGAGAATGACCTTCTCACTAAATCACCTGCAATACAGGAAAAAAGGCTGGAATTGACCGGATGACATGCGCCTCTACCATGCACGACATCTTGTCTAAGACGATCTTCTCCGTTGATGTTGACATGTACTGGGCACGTGCGCCATCAGAAATATATATGGTGCATATCCTTAGTGGAGCAGCTTGTAGAGATACTTCTGGGACAGAGTTGAGACGTGCTGCAACGCATCATGTGTGCGATGCTGCATTGATTAGAATGGGAACATATTTGCTGTGTAGCACTTAACCTTCACGTATTCAACCTTCATGTATTCTGTGGGTTTTGAGATTAAGACTTGGATCTGAAAACTTGACTCAAAGTCAAGGTTTGTAAATCAATTATAACACTGCTGTTTATAAATCCTTTTTTTTTAACTTACAATGTATTGACCTCAAGTGCAAGACCCGTCAACACCACAGCAGACCTGTGTGTGATGGTCTGTTAGGGCCTTGCACTTCACAGCTGATCCATGTTAACTCTTGTTACAGCTGCAGCCGTGCCTCCACTCTGGGTGTGTATGTGTGTGTGTGTGTCCCCTTCTACCTTGTTTGGTAGTGCCTGTGTATGTGGCTGCAAGGGAGTTTTTGTAAGAGGATGTTGCTCTTACAGGACTACGGGATTGGGTAATGGGTCGAGACTGCAAGACCAACTGGGGAGGAGCGGCAGAATCAAGAGGCTGCAGATTCAAGTGGGGCAGACACTCGCATGCTTAGATCCTTTGTTAGGTTATATGTGTTTGTACCTTGTGTGTGTGGACTTTGCTTTTGTTTCCAAGGTTAGCACCACGGTACATCTCTGCTCACCTCACAGGCGTTTCTCCGCTACACTAGCCAAAGTGTCACATCTAATTTTGACAATGCCTGTGCTCAGAATAGGTCGTTGAACAGAACAGATGTTCCCAGACAGACCCTTGACTTTATATCAGATGATATGGATATTTTGTTAACTACAAAACAGCCACAAGGCTGTGATTGGTATGGATCACAACATGCTCCTTAGCTCCTTGTCTGTGATCAACATAATCAAACAAAATCATAAGCTTTACACATACTTCATAGTTGTGCTGTCATACACTGAAAAACACTGGAGAAAACTGAGGGGTATGTGACTGTAGAGGCAACCACTGGAAAAGGCTGTTTCTTATATGTGTTTTCACGAGTGTAGCCTTGAATTTTTAATATGCTTACCACTGGTGTCATGGCTGGTTCATTCTGCATGCCAGAGCAAAGTGTGCCCATATGGAGCCCCCTGCTTTTCATTATCGAGCACATATGAACAGGTTTCAGTAGCCTCACAGCCCAGGAGAGCAGGCATGTTTACGTGCTTCCAATGAGCCAAAGATCTGTGTGCTGTGTGCTGTAACAGCACAGAGCTGAGAGAGCTTCATGATTTTCTAAACAACAGATGGATTGCCTTTTGATGTTAGCTTGTTGGGGGACAATAAAGATAACCACTAGCCCCCTTTACATTGCAAATTCCCTGCAGGACTTTTAAGCCTCCATCGCATCTTCAACATAAATGTTAAAATGGCGCAATAGTGGGACCATGTTGTCCCACTGAAAACCATTAGGGTGGGCTCTTCCACTTTTAAACCAAGCGTGAAACAGCTTTATATTGTTTGTACCCAATGGCCTGGCCTGGTTCAGTAAAGTCTGCTAACAGTTGGTACCAATCTGGCTTGATTTTGCTCTAGTGTCCACAATCAACTGTACCCTTTGGTGCTTCACACAGAAAGCATGTTGGCTGCCTGATGGCTCTAAAACAACTTGGCTTTCTTTCAAGCATGCATGTTTGACATATCTTCCTGTCAAAGTCTGTATTTGCTTTGTATCAGTTATATTTACATAAAAAAGCCTGATTTATTTTTGTAGAGAGACTCCCCCTTGTTTTCGCACAATGCTTCACTTTGTTCAGTAAAAAAAGGTCACTTGTGTAGCTCTACCCTACAATGAGTTTTCATCAAAAAAAAAAGTTGTCTTCAATCACATTGACTCCAGGTGAGTTATGTACAATATTATATAGCAACATTTCCTCTTGCTCGATTTCCCTCTCCCTTTGCATCTATCTCTGTTCCCCTCGCTCTGCTCAGCTGGTGTTTGTGTTAACACATGCTGTCTAATAAGATCATTTCCTAAAAAGACCCGGTGTCTAAATCATAGATTTTAGATAGAATGGATAGCAACTGCCTCCTCGCTGGGTGAAGCCACCGCGAGAACAGCACCCTCTGGTGACGGGCTGCAGTATAGGTCATAAATCCCGCCTCCTACAGCCATCCCTATGGAGTTGTGGACAAACTTTAGAAATTTATACAAATTTTTCTCCCCCCTGCTTGTGATGTTGACATGTAGTTACTGTAAGACTGGTTTGTGCTCAAGTCTTCTTTTTTCTGTACAGCTCAGTTTTCCAAAGTTATTAGGGGGTTCATGTTTTCTATGATTGACACTTGATACAGCCTCTGGGCGTACGGAGATTGCGTAGCTCACCTGGGGGATACGCTGTTTGAGCCGAGCATCATCACAGCGACTCTCTGTGACTCTCCCGCCAAATGCGTACAACGCTACTGCACAATGTTTGTTTAGTTCAGGACGTGGAGAAAAAACACGGAAATACCGAGAGTATTTGTAAGTTGTCCATAATATATACAGTCTATGGTCTGAATGAACCATTAACTTGTGTGTTTTCAGTCATTTGCAAAACCCGAACAAAGGACTAACTTGGTTTTCACATTTTGCAAGGCCCAGGTACACAGTGCAACAATATGGAAAGAGTTGGTTTTCCATGAAATCCCCTTAAAAATGCACAATATCACCTGCTTTGATTTACCGCAATATGATGAATCAAAGAAACCTTGTATTATATGTGTCATATCACCAGATTCTTTCCACATCACAGCTGGACTTTTTAAAATGATTTTTTTTAAATGTTTTACTTGACTCTAAAGTCGACATGGATTATTTTTCAAAAAAGGATATTCACTATTCACCTTTTGGAATAAAAGTATAATCAGGAGCCCAATCTAACACTCACACATCAATAGTCCATAGGCAGGTGCTTGAACTGCTGTTTGAATGCAGATTTTTCAGGCATGCATTTAAAGCAGGAGACTCCATCTGTGTTTCTCAATAACAACCGCCCGTCATTATAGTGAATTCTGAAAAGAAACCATTTATTGGAAGAAGATAATATCCAAACCCCCACCAAGGACACAAACACCTTCAGACACCGGCCTCTCCAGCACAATCCTGCCTGACCTTTTCATGTTTGCTCTTTTTGCATTAAAGGAGTTCAGCTTTGATGATGCATATGCAAAACGATGCACATAAATGAGGCTTTTAAGACGCATCCAGCTGTACATGCGGCAGCATTCTGCACCTGCTGGACCTCCCATCGTTCACCAAATGTTTTTTGACAGATCTCACGCTGCGTGCAGGTGGAAGAAGATCAGGTCATCTATTCACCTGGTATTTCCAGTCAGTGATGTCCTAATTGTATTGTCTGAATCATTCATTCCCCTTGTGCTTTATGTGAGCGAAGGTTCCCACACACTGCTCGGGGCAAACACTCAGCCCCCTATCTGCCCGCCTTTGATCAAAGCAGCCAAATAGCATTACCCAGGTGGCACCCTGAGGGCCAAGGTCAGAGCTGCTGTGCTTCCTGATGATCTTCATAAGACTTATTTACATAGTATGAGCCTATAGAACTGAAGCTGCTATGCAGAGCTGAGCCACAGGGCTTAGAGAGGAACATAACCTTTGTCCTTTAACTGTTTGTGTTCAAAGTGTGTAGTAAGAGCAGTAATTAGCACACATGTATTCCTGGACTACATTTCCTGTTGAATCACCGCAGAAAGCTAAACTCGGGTTTAAAGGTCAGGGTCAGAAGTGGAGTCAAAACTGCTACTGACTAATGGGCAATAAGGTCATATTTTGGGTCAAAAGAACGCCAGGAAATAAATTATGATGCAGATTTCTATTGTAGTACCCTCACTTTGCTGGGACCATCATTAAAATAAGAATAAGAATAACTTTACTTTATCCCCAAAGGGCAATTTAATTGTTTTTAGTCTTACGTCTCAAAAAGTCAATAAAAGTAAAGTCAGTAAAAGTCTCATAAAAGCAAAATGCAAGACATTTGAAAGTGGTAGTTGTTTGAAGTTCAAATGACCTTTTCTGAAGCAATCTTAAGATAAGTTATACAGATACAACTTACATGACCTGATGACCTGCCTCCTGAGACAGAGATTTGAATACGTATCTTGCACTTAAACTTGCTATTAGTCTATATTAGTATGTAATCTATATTGTGTTATGCAAAGATTTAACTCTTAGTGAACTTAGACATTTACACTGCTTTTTTTTAAAATTAAGTCTATAAAAGTTGACACTATTCCTGTTTGTATTATGAATGAAACATAAAATGTCACGCAGCTGTTGTTCAATGTGACATCCTTCACTGTATTGTAACTGTACAGGTAAATTTTAACTTGTATTTCTGCTGTCTGATTGTTTAAAGACTAATAGCTTAACAACAAAATAATAGTTTCTCTCACCAGTCAGGTTCACAGGTGGTCCCGATCTGGCTCACTGTGTATCTGTTCCAGCCCAGGACAGGAGGGAAGGTCCAAATGAAGGAGAAGGTCCAGACAAACAGCAGACCTAAGATGGCATGCTTGGCTTGCAGACGGATGTTTCCAAGGGGTCGGCAAATCACAAAGAACCGCTCAAAGGACAGGACGGCGAGTGACCACAAGGCGACGATCCCTGGAGAAGACATGAGAGGTCAAAAACTAAAGAAAGTGTGTCCTGGGATTTGTTGTTATTATTTGTGAATGTCTCAACGGTGTGTTTTCTTTATTTATCTATTTATTTTTGTTCTTTGACACTAACAAGGCTTGATACTATATTTTCTACCATTTCTCCATATCTTATATAGAGGATGTGAAATCTGTTAGATATGATAGCAGTGTTCAGTTATAGTCTTCTTCACCTTACTTTGATTTTTATTTTCTATGATTTTACTTTGTGTAGCTTTATGATAATTATTGTTTTATTGCTGCAAAGTATGAGGAGCAGCTTTTAATATGATTGATTTTTATCTTTGCACTCCCTTTTTTCTAGAATATCCTTTATTTTCAGAAAATTAAAAAGTAAATTTAATTGATAACAAAAGCAGCAAATCATTCTATTTATAAAGCCTAAAACAACCAAGATTTGTCTTTTTAAAGAAACCATACATAAATTATGTGAAGTTCAGGTGGAGATCTTCATGTTTCTCTATATCCAGCTTGTTTGGTAACTACATCTCCCCCTAGCGTGATCATGTTCCTTTTTCTTGATAAAGTATCCTAGCTCTGTGCTTTCCAGAGGTAAAAGTGGTGACACTGGTGCTTAAAATAGTTCAAAGATCTGCAGGTAGGAGCATTAGACAGCCTCCAAATGCGCTAAAAAAAGCCAGCTTTAATTATGGTAATAAGTCACTCTCACAGAGTGGTTAATTACCTATCTCTCTCTCTCCACAGTCAGCACTACAGCCAGCTCACAGGAGAGGACAAAAGAGAAGGGAGAAACCAGGGTGTTTGTTCACTTAAACAATTACCAACCAAACTTCAATGCTGTTTTTGGTAGCTGACCATCAAAGAGTGTTTTTCTCCAAAACTTGTCCATACAATTCAGTACATTCTTAAGTATTTATCTGTGCAGCACAGGTGGGACTAAAAATAGACAGAAACTGAAAATATTCTCCCCCGGAGCAGAATATGAAGTGAAGCATCCATCCACTTACTGAGACAACCAGCTCAGCTAAATCATTTTCTAATTTACTCACACACACACAAACGCCCGCACACACACACAAAGCACGCCTGTCAGTCACCAAAAATGCTGTCACAGCTAAAACTGGAGTGGCCCAGTGAAGATGGACACGATTTCTCAGCTTGTTATTGATTACATGCTCGGGTGGCTTTTCACAGAACAGTTTATTTAAGCACCACTGCACCCCAGCCCCACCCTCCCCCAAACTCCCCACATGGTTATGTTCATTCTCATCCATGTACATGTATGGTAATAAAATGCATCTCCAAGGATCCCATATGCAGCATACATACACACACTGAAAACATTCAACAATATGTAATCTCTGAATTTATGTTGTGTTGTAATTTAAATTCACTATAGCTGTGTCAGTGCTTTTTTAATAGCCTGCTTTTCTTTGCAGATTTAGATCTTAAGGTGCTTTTCTACAGCACAAACTTTCCTCAGGAAATAGGAACATTTTAAGGAACTCTGGATTTTGGCAGCAGGAACCAGGATCTCAATTTAGTTCCTGTGTAATAGATATTCCTCTTGAAAAGTCCCTGTTGGAGGGTAGTACTTGTGCTGAAAAGGATTACTGTACACCTGATTGTGTTGCAGGTAAATCAGAGAAGGGTGAACCTGAATCATTGAGAAGAAATTCCTACACACCATCTCGCTTTTGCTGATATCTTTAATCATGCACTGTTAAGGATATCAGCAAAAGCGAGACAGTGTTGGGTAGTGCTTTCCAAAAGTCCAGGAACTTCCGGGGGCGGTACCTAGGGACGATCTTATTTGTACTAAAAAAGACAAGCAAGTGACTTCATTTATCAAATAACTGCCAGGACAAGTTTTTTTATGAGTCATTGTTGACCTGATTGGCAGAATTTTCATGGGTCACAGTGGAAACGCAGATGGGCCAAAGGAGCTTTTAGTTCCTGGAACTAAAATCTCCTGACATTTTTGGTTGGATTTTAAGTTTTGTTGCAAAAGTGAAGCTAGTGCAAACCTACGTCTCAGTTGATTTATACCCTGGGAGACACTTTCTTAAAACTCCAGCGGGGAGTTTTTTTTAACATCTTTTGAAGAGACTGAAATTCACATGCCTTTTGAAGATAAACTAGAAAAAACAAAGACATCAGTGAAGAGACCGATCATTTATAAGCAGTAATATCAATGCCTTAAACCAGTGTGAGGTGGTAGGTGTCTGGAAAGCAACTGAAGAAACAGTCTTGTCTTTACTGTTTCTACATCAAATATTCACAATAAATGAAACATTTGACTGACGGGACTAAGAAGAATGAGGTTTTTTTTGTTTTTTGTTTTATTTGTTTTGTGAGAGTACTTAAACATGACAAGCAAAGACTCCTTTTGTCAAAATTAATACAAACCCATAGTTCCTCACAGGGGTTTTAAAGAGTTCTCAGTCTCTAGTTTCAAGTCTTGTAAATACAGAATGAAGCTTTTTCTGTAAATTATGGTCCATGAACCTCAAGTGGAGTCAAACAGACCGTACAGAGAGGAAATACAGGCTAAAATATCTTGTTATTGACAAGTTACAACCACTACACCTGCAAAAGTACTTTGGAGAACTTTAGTGGATATCTGACCTTTTGAGTTTATTTTAAAAACCGAAGAAATGCATTACAACAAAAGTGAACATTGCATAATATCTTAAAGGAATATAATAATTTCAGTTTGACAAACCAGAAAAAATATTTACTTCACCTGTTTTTCTTCAGTCATTGGCTGCGTTAGACCAACCACTGTTCCCACAAAGGCAAATTATTAATTTATTTTGTGTTTGAGTGAAATCTAGCTGAAACCATGAAAAGCAAAGCTGAAACCTTCAGTATGTTGAGTAATAATGCATTTGATAGTAATGTTTGACTGCCTACCTGTCTACAGGTATTTGTTTAAAAAAAGTTGTCAATAAACCAATGGGTTCACACGTATAGCTTTAGCTGACAAAAAGACAAGGCAAAAAGATATGGGATATTATGGCTCACAGACAATACCAAAATTACCTTTTACAGTCCCACGAGTCAAACTAACAAATGCAAACATTATTTTAGATTTAAGTCACATGGTGCAGATCGATTTCTCCTCAGTTCTTGTTCTGTATTCAATTTTCCAGCAGGTTCATGTGGTGTGATAGAGATGTCCTGTGACTGTGTTAACTCGGTTTCTATCTAAGTTTACAACTATGACCTCACAAACCTTGTTACTTCATTCATTAAGCAGTCTTTGCCTGTATTTGTCAAGTAATTTCCCTCCCCTTGATCACCATTCCTGCAGGCTGCTTGAAAGACACCACTGGCCCAACCAAACCACTCCAGTGACTTAGTGTCATGTTATTGGTGCTCACAGTACTGGCAGCCTACCTCTTGGTGAATTATGCGCTGCAGTGTGAAGGGGCTCCTGAGCGTGGCTGTGCATTCTGTTAGACTTTTTTAGTGACCCTACAGTCAACTTGAAATATTCATTTAGCAACAGAAGAGGGGAAATGATGCAGGTGTTGTTGACAGGAACCCACACTTCTAAGGCAATATGAAAACAGACACCTTTGGATCACTATCTGAACTACACCATAGTTTTTGGCAACACATTATCACTTTTAATTTAGCAGATTGCTCATTGTACTTAATTGTGTTTATGCCTGGGAATATTGTTTTTGCTGTTTTGCATTATATTTCAACATTTTCTGTCTTGATATTCACTAATTTACTGCATCAAACTTACAAATGAAGGCTGGGAAGTATTCTGCACACAGTCATGATCATTGTGTAAGAGTTTGATGTTGATGCAAAACTGAATTGATTTGCACAAATAACCTTTAAAGCTGAGAAAAGACCTTTTGAAACGCCACAAAAGGCAAATATTTTGAAATATTGCTGTCCTCCGCACCTTGAAAAACCTAATTCATGCCCTTTAAAATGAACTGATGAGTACAAAAATAGTGGGCTATCACTCTTTAAAAAAGTGAGGAAACAGAAAAAAGTAGAAGCTTCAGTGAACACGATCGGTCATGTTTCTCCCCTTTCCTCCCAGATGCTCTAATTCATGAACAGATGTTGTAGTGAGAGCTGGAGACGCGCCATGTGGAGCAATTTTACTCGCATCTCTGCCACATGTGGAGCATAAATAGCTCCAACACTGACACCTACAGTTAACGAGGAAGTTCTGTCGACCAGCCCTGCACTTGTTACACCAAAACACGAGTGGAAGAGACGCGTACTTACCAAAAAAAGTCACAGCAAACCCTTCCAGTACACAAGCCCACCTCCCCAGGAAGAAGTAACCCCTGGCGTTCGTGAGGAAACTTATTACTCCGCCTGTGAGTGAGACCAGAAAGTCCGCGATGGCCAGGTTTACTATGATGTAGTTCAGCGGCTGTCTGAGCTGTTTGAATTTAAAAGTGACGAACATGACGAGGAAGTTTTCGCTCAGAGACAGCGAGGTGACCACGAACATCAGCACGGCCAGGACCGTGAAGTTCCACGGCGCGATGTTCCTGATCGGTCCAGAAAACGGGTCATCTGTAGGGGACAGATCAGTCGCCACGGTGTAGGAAACGGCGTTCACTGAGAGGCTTAAAGTATCCATAGTCCATGCCCAGAGCGCGCGCTGCCTGTTCGTTGAGAAAAAATCTGGTTTGTGATTTCTTCAAAACTTTATGTTAAGTGTCTCCTGGAAAGTCGCGCTCACTTCTTTGCGCTTCTTTGGAGCATCCTGCGCGCGCCGGGACTCTTCTTGCCCTCTCGTTTGCTGACGCGCATGGTTGGAGCACAGCGGCAGAAATCCGAGAGAAATGTGGCGTAAAGCCTTTGAAAAGCTCGGCTTCAAGCGTTAGGAAGCGGAGGTTCAACGCCGCATACCCGGCACGGTGCGCGCAGAGGCGATGTCCTGTAGCGCGCTGGCAGCGTGTGCATGAATGACCGATCAGTGGCATCTTAGAGGCTCTTATATAGGCGCTCCGACATCACTGCTGCCCTGCAGGAGAGGCGACAGAACCCACATGTGCGCTCCTTTGACGCGCTGCGGACACTCATGAGCGTTCAGCTGCATCACCTCTACACGACCCTCTCCACATACCGACACTTACACCCCGGATTAATGAAACAAGCAACTCTTTGTTCTTAGCCCTGGATTTACACACTCCGATCTGTGGCGTTCCAGTGCGTAACTCATTAATCATGCGTAATTAAGCACCCAGCAGGCTGAGACTTGGCTGTACTCATAATTGACCTCACGTGATCCCCCTTTATTCATTAGACGTCACACTAAAATATTCTGCTCTCAGGCAGCTTTGAGTGATATGTTTCTAACACCTGTGTGCTCAGCTGACGTGGATCGATTCCATCAAGCCTCCTAATCAACTTGTCTGCACTCTGAGCTGCTTTAGTTATGACATACAAGTTTTAAATGCCTCATGTGCCCGCTGCAGGATAATTAAATCAATAGCACTCTTTGCTGCAGCTAAATGTGGCATCAAGTGGTCAACTCACACAACAGACTGAATTTGATTAAGTTAGACCGACCACCTACCAGACCCACCTGCTTACTAATCATCTCATGAGCTTTAGGACACACTTAGCTGCTTTTATTTCACTACTGTGTCTGACAATGTTAATTTGCTAATGTGGAAAAGACAGAGCTGTTCCACTTTCAATCAAATCACATGCAATTAGAAAAAAAAACGAATTAAATCAATTTGCTCCATTCAGACATTTATTTGCATTGCTCTCTCTTTCTTTCTTTCTTTCTTTCTGTCTCTCCCTCTCCTGATACATTCTGTATTGTATATATCATTAAATATAAACAGATGTATAAATATCGATTGCTTTGTTTACATTTTGCTCATTTCCTGACATTTTTTTAGAAACTGGTTGCTCTGCGCTGAACTAAATAAACTAGATACTTTGTAAGTTTAACTTCAAAACTGGGTTAAGTTTAAGAAATGGGCCTAGGTTCAGTGTACCCTGATAAGTCCTCACATTATATCTGCATGCCTAACACTGTATAGGACCCCTTCTAATAGCACCATGACATTATCAGCAGATCCTTCATGTCCTTACAGTTGCATGGATCTGGCTTGGTGGTCAGTCCCATTTCACAGATACTCGATTTGAATGAGATCTTAGAGATCAGTTTTTTCATTGCTATGTTCCTCCAGGCCAGCGTCTCCTACTCATCTTTGGTCCAGTTAGGCACAGATTCATCTGTTTACATTTCTCAGACCTCTTGATAGACCTTTTGTAGTTATTGACCACTGTGGATCGGGAGAACCCCAAGAGAGCTGCAGTTTTTGAAGACATATCCCACCCACTGGTATTTGCCGATGTAAACAGTACCAAGTAACCAATTGAAGCTGAGATCATAAAAACAGCAAACCCATAAAAAGCGATATTTTACTGTGAAATCTCTGTTCTAAATGCTCTTTAACAGACATGATGTGAGGGGAGGCTGCCAGATGAGCTGCTGCTGACAATGTGTGCTCAAGTTTCTTCCTTGAGTGGGATCCTTCATAAAAGGAACTAATTTTATTGAAAATAACAGACCTGTTGCTTTAAGTCTGTAAGAACACTGAATAAACCAATTTCAAGAGAAAAGACACAGTTAGCGGCAGACTTTGACAATATGGTTTTTGATTGAAAGTTGAGATTAAAATGCTGCATGTGGTTCAAATTTTAAAAATATATATAAAATTTAATATATATATATATAATAATAATTATTATTATTATCATTTTTATTTTTCCATTAGAATCATTGATGTGACCTGTGACTGCAAAAAATGTGTCGATATCAGGGAGCAAGCGGAAAGCCAAACAAAACACCGTTAAAGCACCTACAGCATTACTATATAAACATACCTAAACTTTGGTGCTCAAAGGCTGAATGTGTTTGTTCTAACTTTATAGCTACAGCAGTCCAAAACAGCATCTCTGTGGACAAAAAGGGAAACGTCATTTTCAACTGGAGGCTGTTTTATGTTTCATGGTGAGATTTTGTCATTAAGTAAAGTGACCCAAGACAAGGTTCTGACCCTGAGACATTATTAGTAGCTTAGAGTTTCAAAAAGAAACATCACCTGCGAGAATCAATCGCTGTGTTGTGAAAATATTGCATGACTAGTCCAATGAGTCAACACTGACATTTAGCTGATCAGCATTTCAAAAATCAATATTTCCTCAGATATCTGACACCCTGGGGGAAAATGTAGAGATCATTTCCACTTTCTCGTGGTTTTTGTAAATCATTGTAAAATCAAAAGCTGTAATGGCAGAAACCATCAATGTATATACTTGCAGGTTTTCCAAATTTCAATACATTGATGGTCTCAAATGCCTTGTGCTTTCAAACTATACAGTATCTATTATTTTCATGAGTGATTTCAGGGTTGACAGACTGAGGTTAAACAGGCACTGAGTGTACAGGAACCTTAAGTTGGATGGGCCTATAAAAATAAAACAGTGATGACCATTAATGCAGTCACTAAGGAGCCCTTAGTTAATGACTTTGTGGAGCAGCTACTTGGGGCTGAGAGGATAAGTAGATAAATAGAGGGTAGTATGAAAATTTGATTGAATAAAAGGAAAAATGTGTACAAAAAAGTACAAAACCTTTAAAAAATCATGTGGCAGCGGAAAAGCAACTCAGTTAAACCATGAGAGAGAATAGAGTCCAATTTTCACAGTCAGACACCTGCAAAGTCTGGAGTCAGATGAATTAGCTGGTAGGCTGATTAAGCAGATTAATTTAAAGCTCCTGTGAGGAAGTCTCAGTGGCTATCAACTTTTGCAACCCCTTGTGGATAAAGCAGTCTTCATTAAATTGTCCATTGCATTCCAAAGTATAGTGTCTTATGACAAAAATATGTCACCGCATAGACTTTGGACAGTCTTTTTTTCCCCCTTTTTTATTTAATGTAAAAATGTTTCAAAAAGGGTTTGACACCTACCCCATCGCAACAATTTCAGGCAGTACAAATGAAAGAATCAAGACTGTCAATTCTGTTGCTGAGCATCTTATTTGTTAGTGTACATGTCAAAGGGATTTTCCAGCGTAAGATTAAGTTAGGGTCAAACAACATAACACCGAGTTAGATGCCCCCTTGAGAGATGGATATTGCCGATCGCTTGCTTCTCTAGTTATACCAACTTTAGTAACAACTGCAGGATTGCAATACACAGCGGTCTCAGGAGCCACGCGCTCAATTAAGAAGCCACTCTATAGCAACAAATAATACAGCACCTAACTTCATCATTTCTTCATCATTTCCTTGAAGTAATAATCCTCATATTAATCATTTTGCACTGCAGATGCGGTAGTTCTTCTGCCTTAGCGTCTCGGTCTGACTGCATTTCCATGAAGAAATGATCATAAATGTTCTTCCTTGAGCTGCTAAACTCCGCTGCGCTCGGTAATGGACTCATCTGAGGTCTCCGTACAAACAAGTGGCTGTTGGAAGAGAGTGGGTGAGTTGTATTTAGTCTCTTTGCTAAAGAAATCAGGCAAAGCTAAAATATGTTTGGTGGCTAGTGCTATGGCTGGGACCCTATTTGTACCATTGATGAAGTTCGGTGCTGTTCTGAGCATTATTTGTGGCTACAGAGTGGCGTTTTGGTTGAGGTGTGCGCGTGGATCCATAGACCACTGTGTATTGCTATGGTACGGTCGTTACTAAAGCTGGTATAACTAGAGAAGCAAGCGGTCTGCAACATTCACCTCTCAAGGGGGTGTCTAACTCAGTGTTATGCTGTGTTTGACCCTAACTCAATTTCATGCTGGAAACATGGACTCACTACCCCACTTTAAATCCAAACTCAAAACACACCTATTCCAAATTGCATATTCACTTTAACTGTCCACTTTCACACTTGTATGTTGTTTTTATTTATTTTAACTATGTTTCTAACTGTGTTTTTATGCCCTGTACAGTGTCCTTGAGTGTTCAGAAAGGCGCTTTTAAATAAAATGTATTATTATTATTACTATTATCATTAATATCCCTTGAAAAAGACATAATATGAATTCTAATCTGTTTCATCGATGTAAAAAAAAGTCAACAGAGCTTCAAGCAAAAAGCTGAGATAGTAAGGATAACCTTTCATTTCCATTCTAAGATTGTTTGAGTGTCAGCTGTTAATGACAAAAATGTTAAACAAGTTGAACTTGAATCAGTAAGTAAATTTTCATAAGGTTGTACCATTTGAAGGCTTCTACAGAAAGGCAGAGCAGTTTACGCCTCCATAACACCGCCAAGAGATAATAAACATATTTCCTGTTCCACTTTCATGTTGACTTAGAAAAGACTTGAAGGTGAAGTCCACGTCAGCGCAGAACTCTTCCTCAGAAGTGATTCACCTTCCTGCTGTCTCCTCCTCTGCCCTGTCTTTGATCTGGTGGAGGCCAGAGTGTCACAGCTCACTGATGGTCACGTAAATGAGGATTTATTATCCAGGCCGACAGTCTAGACCCTGCAGATTCCTGCCTTTTTGGTTTGGCTGGGGTCCTAAAGATGTGCTGGCTAGTTGTGTTCAAGAGGAGTCGGAAAGAGGAACCAAGTTGATAACGTAGCTTCTGCAATGGCAAATAATTTTTTTAAAATACACCACACATCATCTCCTTATGTAAAATACAACGCTCATTTATTTTAAGTTCCTAACACTAAACCATTCCTGTCAACACAATCTCATCTCATCTTGCACATCTCTTACAGGTTCAGCAGGCTTCCTGGGGCACTGACCTGTGGAATTGGCTTCTCTGGTTGTTCCAGTCAGGATCAAGATTAAGTGAAAATACAAACCCATGAGGGAAATCTAGAGAAGCTGCAAACTGGAGGACAGTTCTCAAATGGATGAGTTGGTGCTCATTGGTTTTTTACTCTATTACTGAACACGGTAAGGGTAAAGATAGAAACAGAGAAGACCTCGGGCAGTTTTTGTTCAGTTTTGTGCAGAATTTGTGTGCTTTTTGTTGCACACATGATACCATTGACATGTGCAATCTCAACAATTCACCATGACAGTAGAGAGGAAGCAGCAGTAGAAAGCTGGATGTGGAAATTGGCATTTCTAGCTTCAAGGTTGAAAAGTACAGAAAGAGAGTAAAATGTAGACCTCATTTGTGAAGGTATCGTCTCAAACAAACAGTGATGAGGAAAAGAAATCTATCCTTTCTCACCACAACAACAATGGAGCAACACCAAATTGACTCAGTCCTGGTTTGGTGTTTATATACATGGTTGTTTTTTGTTTTTTTAAGAAGGCGCCCTTTATCAGCAGCAGCCGAGGCGGCAAGCTGTCCAACATGTTGTCCTTTTAAGAAACAAATGAATCCATTTTGAAAAGAAGGCGAGCCCTGATGAGAGCCAGACTACAACTTGGTGCCCCGATTACAGAGACACTGAGTGAGGGATAGATAATCCATGCACAGCACTTGATGCCAAACCCTGCTTTTGTTTTATAGACTGGTTCCCTTTGGCTTTCACATCTTAAACAAACCTGGATCAGAGTTAACTGGTTCAGTCCGAGAGTTCGAATGAACTTCAGACCATCTATCGTAGAAGACAAGCTCGAAACACCTTGCTAGTTCATGCTGCTTAATGAGGATCATTTTGCCTTCAGCTAAGCCTTTCCCAATAAAAACAGCATACACTAAAGTGACTCTAAAAGGGTCTATAACCTGCATTGTGCACATATCTTCTCACTCTGAATTTACACACATATTTCACCTAGGGTCTGGCAAGAATAAGTGTTGAAAATCAGGGTGAATGTCCTCAGGCATTTGCAGTTCCACATGCAGTCCCTCCATGTTATTGTTGCCCAATGAATCTTTACACTTTCATAACTTACAAGCGGCAGAGGCGGGACAACTTAAGAAAAACTGGACCACATCCCGTTAATGTTCGTTATACCGCATTTATCAGAAGTGTGTTGTAACAAGAACAAACACAGTTCACGTAACAATGGTGCCTCATAATGTCAATGTCTGCTTGATTCATGACCTGGCAAACAAAGATCAACTCCAGTTCCAATATTTTATTTTCAATGGGGCAAACCAAAAAATACTGTTTTCATAGGGGCATGTTTGAAGTAGTGTCACTTTCCTATCAAAGGGACTTAATTAGATGTAAAAGCAAACAGTATGATATTTCAAGCAAATAGGGTTAAAGACACACCCTTCAAGAGAAATATCAAAGTCATTATTGCCACACCAAAGGTAAACAGACTACTGAATATTTGGCGCTGAGATGTTTTTTTCATTGATTATGTAACAGTGTCAGACACACATTCACGCCTTCAAATGACCTACAAAACAACACAGAGCATCATTTAGACAATAGATGACTCTTGCATAGTTATTTTTACTTCCTGCCTCTACTGCAACTGGGTCAGAACCACACTAAATAGTTTACAGCAAGGACACGCCTGGAACCTTTGATTGCATTTTCAAGTTTTATTTTGCTGGGACCAGCAATAAGGTTTGATGTTTTTATTTAGAAAATGTTGTAGACATGCAAGGACAGGCCAAAATGAGCAAAGGGCTGAAGAGCATATAGAGACCGATATATCCTTTCATTGATAGAACACTTTGTGAGACCAGGCTGTGTACAGGCGTTCAAGCATTTAACATGGCAGCCATTTTCCTAATTCAAAGCTCAGACTCCGTATTATTGTGTTATTTTGGAGCTGCTATGATCTGGTTTTACACATCATATCAAAGTAGAGAATCCTGCATATACCTGTAATTATCCTAACGTCAGATTTATTGACAAATCAAAAGAAAGCAATAAATGAAAACCCACTGAGACAAAGGGCTGCGTCAGTCTGTTACAATCTAACCCTTGGTTATCAGGGAGTAAACTGTTATGAGCATGGTGCAGCTTTATCATGTTGGCAGTAAGCAGACAACACCTCATCCACTTCTCTGAATGTCTTTATCTGTCAAATGCAGATCTGTAGAGCCCTGCCTAGACACAGCTATCAACCATACCCTCCCAGGCATCGGTGAAGTGAAGGACTCCTCCGACTGACTCTAGTGGAGGTCTGAGAGCACTTTTGACAAGAGCCAGGTTAGGATGCAGATGTCTTCTGGCAGGAATCTGCAGACACTTCCATGCATGACAGAGCCAGCAGCTCCTACACTCTGTACGTTCACTGCCAAGACAAACGAGACTGTCAGGGACAACCATCTCCAGGGCATTAGTGCTCATGAGCTCCTGTCACAAGGCTAGAGCCCAGTTGAAGTCCAAAGTGGGACAGCCCTTTTCTCCACTGAGTTGTGTACATCTTGGAGAGCACATGAGTAACAGATACAGAAAGATAAGGGTACAACATTATTCAGAACACACTTACAGGCAGCTTTGACTGCTACAGCCACATCCCAGAGATGTCGATTTCCCATTCTCGAGTTTCACCTGCAGATACAACTGAATTTCACAAGCTGTGCATGCCTCTGTGTTTGACTGACTGGCCCTGAACCAAAACTCAAAAAGCCTCTGCTAAAATGACTATGCAGCTCTTATCAATGGTGCCCTCCCACTGAGCAATAGACAGCTATTAGACTACTATATTTTTTAGACCTAATTTCAACCGTCTAGATTCTGTATATTTTTAGATGGAATTTAGATGTTGCACTTTAACCCATTATTCAATAACTATTTATTTCAAAAAGCAACTGTGAGTTTCATAACTGATCTCCAAGTACTTAACTAAAATAATTATGACAGCCGTTGAGCAATATATAGTGTAGTACAGATATAGCCCAGATTTAGACTTGGTCTAAACCTAATCTAAATTGAGATGTCTAAAAAACTTTCCTTAGACCTGTGGTAGCGTGATTTTAGACCAGTCGTCTAGGCTACATTTAGACGTCTATTAGACCTCTTTTAGACCAAAATATGCTCAGTGGGCAAGTACACTGCAGAGTCCCAGAGACTGAGGACACTTACGGAGGGCTTACAGACTAACCCTTTGACGGGCTGAGGTTATAACCCAAGCCTCTGAAGAAGGGGATGAAACTAGGTTACCATTATTATTGGGGTTTAATCTGTCAGAATCAAGTATTTAACACAATCAAGGTGTCATCTGTTTCCCTGGTTCATGCAAGACCATGAAAAGCTTTAGCATTTTGGACCTGATAACAAACTCTGAAGACTTACTAAAACAGCTTATTCATAAAATGTACAATCTAAAGTAAAGAAAGCGAGGGCTACTTCTTTTTTGAGACAAGGTGTGTCTAAATAATGCAAAGTTGCAAAGGTGAAAAAAGTTGTTATTGCAATTAGTTTTGTGCTGAAACTGATTAGTGGACATCTGCAGCGTCTTACTACAGATGTCTATTGATCGGAGTCTTCTCAGGCAAAAGAGGCGGCTCTGCCCCTTTCTGTAGATGAAGTCTATATTTTTAGACCAGTCCAACTTATTATCCAGATGTACACGTAGGTATTTATATGATGTCACCACTTCGATGTCCACTCCATAGGTGTTCACTGGCTGAAGAGGGGGTTTGGATCTATGGAAGTCTATGATCATCTCCTTTGTCTTTGAGGTGTTGTGGAGGAGGCAGTTTTTGTGACTCCAGTCACTGAAGGCTCTTATCAGATCTCTGTATTCAGCTTCTTGTCCATTTCTGATACATGCCACAATAGCGGTGTCATCTGAGTATTTCTGGATGTGGCAGGACTCAGTGCTGTATATGAAGTCTGATATATACAGTGTGAATACAGGAATGGTGCCAGTTCTGTCCCTTGTGGAGCCCCTGTACTGCTTGTCCCAGAAACACAGTTCCTCAGCCTGACAAACTGTAGCCTTCCTGTCAGGTAATGTGCGATCCAGGAAACACAGGAAGGATCCACTCCCATCTCTGTGAGCTTGAGCAAATTGAGCAAATGAACATCTACATCAAAGAAAGTCCTATTGACAGTGCACAATGACTAATGCCATGGAGGGCAGTTATATCCTCATCATTCAAAGCAGTTTATGAAGTTGCCTTATCAATAATTTAAAGCTCGATTCCTTCCTTTATTCTTCTACTTCCTATTGACTGCATCTAAATTATGTTTCCTCACGTCCTATACAGTGCAAGTTCATGCAACAAACAGAAGAATAATATTCCTCCCTGACTTGTCCTGGCTGACACACCTGGGAGAGATACATAAAGTAACCATATTCAGCAGCTTATAAATCCACAACCAGGTGTATTGGGCTATGCACATTATAACTTCCGTTACGTGTGGGTCAAGTGACCGTAAATAGCAGGACATCAAAGTTTTAATGTCTTTACATCTTTCTTGATCTCTGTGCATGTTAAGCAATATGATGGTCTATCCTCTGAATATAAAGAAGCAAATAATGGCAAACTGTGTATGGTTACTCTTGTGTTGATCTGTACTTTAACAGGTATCATGTGTTGTGTTGGATGGCTATACTTATCTGTTGCAAAGTTTCATAGCATGAAAAACATTGATGGTTGCATAATCCCTTGCTCCCAGGTTACCTGAACGTCTTATATCCATACACAGCCACAACCTGACGTCAGGTTGTGCCACTCTATCAGACAAAAGCTAAAGCATGAGCCAGCTCAGCACCTCATCAAAGAAACTCCCAGTTTATCACTAGGCTTTTTCTTTACTCTGCACTTGATTGACTCAATACAGTCTTGGAAAGTTGCTCGTAAGTTTTCTTTTGGTGGTAAAGGAAAGTCACAGCTATATTTTCTTGCCGAAGTCAAAGGCACCAGAAAATAGTGCAGAGTCTTACCTAAGATCTCACGATTAATCCTGATCTCACTCACAGAATCTGCTTAAGAACCTCAGCACGATAATTAAAGATAAGTCAGGTTGATTTGTTTAGCTTTGGTAAATTTGGTGCAATTCAATGTACAATGTCCTTGTACATTTAGGTGAACTTTCAGAGCAGAAATGTTGACCCAAATGTTTGATGTGAAGGACTTGAAGTCTGTCATTGTGTACTTCACATCTTGTTAGAAATGAGTACAGATTGGCCAGATTTTGTGTTTTTATTTTTCATTTGTTTTATTTTTATTTTTTGTGATAAGAAAATAACAGAAGCACCTTAACAAGGTCCTCTTCCCTGTAATGTTTTTATTTGCATTTTTAGGTCTTTTACACGACCACAGCTGTGTTGTGGTTTGGGGTTGCCCTATGCTTCATGTCTGTGTTCTCCAGTCAGCATGTCTTGTGTGTTTTAATAGCCTCCATTTGTTTCTGCGCCGTTTTCTAACTTTTTGTCCTCTGTTTTTGTCAGCCATTGACCACCAATTCGGCCAAAGGGAAGAGGAAAAATCATAAAATGTATGTGCTGTAACCCTTTTCTGTTGACTGGTCTGATTCCTGTGACATCAGGTTGTGCTTGATGTCACCTTTGCCCATTTAGAATCAAGTCTTTATCACAGCTTGGTGATTAGTCAGAAAGCTGGGTAATAATAGTTATTAGACAGCCATTTTCCAGTGATGTAACACCAGCTCAAATGTTATCTTGTCTTAATAATGTGTTTCAGGTTCAGAGAGTTTGGTCTTCAACTACAAAGCCAATAAGAGGTGAAAATCAAGAGCAACATCAAGCCACAATGTGAGTTACACAACATTTGATGACCTATCAGTCAAAAGCTACCATTAGCATTTAGACACTTTCAGGTGGCCAGGTCAACACAAACATAAAGGGGACCAACCCCTACATAAACATTTCTGTAGACACATTATAATATGTCTATGGGTTGATACTAAAGGTCTATTAGTACTTGGACTTACTGGCTTCTATTTGGTAAGAGATGTGAGCATGAGCAGGAGACCGCAGCCTTTAATCACTCATTGACAATAAGAGCCAAAATTTATAGTTCCCTCCCTTATAATTGATTTCCAGTAATGCCGTACCATAAATTGGGTTTTCACTCAGGCGTTTTATAAGTATCCCTGTATTTCTATCAAGCAGAATCAATTATATTTAAAGGTTAACACCCAGCTAACTACCCCTAATAAATATGTTTAAACACACACCCTCTAAGGGAAAGTTATTGTTTCTAAACCAAAGGTAAATACGCATGATCCTACTACAAGGTGTTTTTTTAATCGTTTATAGATGGCTCATTGCCCTTTGTATGTCTCAATAGAGAGGGAATTACATCCCTGGGTCATTCCTGCCACCTCCAACTTGCTAACTATAGCCCTGACTCAACCCCTTTCCACTGGCTCCCTACAAAGTGAAATTTAAAATCCTGCCTCTCAACTATAAAAACAGTGACCATCTCTACCTTACAGTGAATTTGAACCAAATGTTGCTTGGATTGATGCAAACATGGAAGTGCAAAAAAAAATACAATAAAAAAAAATACAGTGGAGTGTCATTAGGTGGCAGGCCCTGAAACATGTTTACAACCAGGATCGAAACAACATTTTGGTTTCTTTAGCTTGATTACGGAGAAACTAGACTCTTTAGACTTTAAACTTGACGTCTTACCTTTATTTGTGGTGTTTTTAAGGTTCTTTAAGATTTATCGAAAACCAATACATGACAAATGATCTTCTTTGCTGTGAGGTCTATGGCACTAACAGACCACCCATAAGGTCCACAATCCATTTTGAATGGTGAATCTTGAAAGTCTAGCATTAATTTATTTATCTACTAATTAGCATGTGCATGTACTGTATTTGGCTAATGAGCTTGTTCAGTGTTACTCATAAATCCATTTATCTGAGGTTACCTTGAAAAGGGACTATAACCATTACATATCAGCCAACCTTGAATTAGTCATGTTCACAGACAGTATCGCTTTGATTAGATGGTATTTGTGTTGCACAGTAGTGCAGTGTGTAGCACTGTCACCACACAGCGAGAAGGTTTCTGGTTTTAATCCTGGTCGGAGCCTATATGTTTGAGGTTATCATGGTCTATCTCATGGTCTAGGTTAACAAAAGTGTCTGTGGATGTGAGTTTGAGTGTAGCTGGTTGTTTGTTTCGATATTAGCCCTGATATGGCCCAAAGACCTGTTCAGGGTATACCCTACCTATCCCCTAATAACAACCGAGATAGGCTCCAGCCCCCTGTGACCCCAGATGGGATAATTGGTATGGGTACTTGATGGATTGATAGAGCTAGCATACCAATACCTTGCTTTTCTCTGTCATCACCCCCTTCCAGCCAGTATGGTCTAATGGAGCCATTAGACCATATTGGCTCCATGAAACCAACCAAGCAAAGGCCAAAAGACTGAAATCAAGGCTTCAAAACAGTAGATGACATAGCAATGGATAAAGACACACCAGGTCTATTATTAGCATAGTCTATACTGTTTTGGTCTGACAAATGAGTCTGGGATATTTGTATCATGGGTTATTCTCTCCTACTTATTCTCTCTACTCCACCACCCTGTTGCCAAGTCCTTGAGGGAGCCAAAGTTTGGTCTTTGTCATTTTTGTTTATTATCAAGACTACAGTCTAAACTTTAACCACTTGCTGTTGAGTGTCGACTTTGATTTGACTCAGAGGGATATCAACAAAAAAATTAACACTTAATTGATGTTCTCCTGCTTGGCATATGGCTGACAAAATCAGAGGTCACAACAGTCATTCTTGGTGAGATCAAAGTAAGTCAGATCGATAGTTCCCACTAGCCACTGAGGACTCGGTGAGGTGACCTCTGCCACTCTCATGGCTTCGCTGCGCTTTCCAAGAATGCAGCTCTAAATTGAGTTTTGAGTAATGATTTAGTGAAAGGTCTTGTGTTGATTACTCTGGAGGCTCTGCTGGCTGGTCCTCTCTGGAAAGCAAAAGAAGACTATCATTCCTCACGAGGCATGAGGACCCAGAAATCCCCAAGAATCCTTTCTGGGTTACCTGTTTCTTTGGACACGAATGTCATGGACATGGTTTGGAAAAGGGGCCAGCCCTTCGACATTAATCCCTCATGGCTAGGTCATTGTGAGTATGTCTTTGCCCTGAGAGTTTTGAAATGCAACGATGAAAATCAATTACCAGCCTGCAATCAAAGAGTGTATAATTGCAGGTCACTTACAGGTATTGATTTTTACATAAGGTCTGACTTGACTGACATGAAATGAGTAAAGACTTTTATGATAATGAGAAGCTGTGGGTTACATGTGTCCTTTGAGATGCTACTGTGGCCTTTGTTGCACAACCAGCGCTCCTCCTATGTTGTAAGAGCTGTTTAGGATGGCATACTGGGACAAGGTTCAGGTTTAAACAGGGATGCATCCCAGTATATTCATGTCATACAGTTGTTTATATATGAAATACCCGAGAGTTGTATAATGTCAGTGAAGTCTTCAGTCTATATCTTGACTTTTTAGTCTACAGTATCTCACGTGGCGTCAAAAGCTTGATCAGAGTAAGATATCAAAGCAGAAATCTTAAGAAAACACTGAATAGTGTACAATTGTCACCTTTTAGGATTTGTTTTTCTCCTCTGCTTTGCTATTTATAAAAGTGAATCCCTCATCAAAAAACGTGTCTTTGCCAAATTCTGTCAAAGCAAGATTAATGACATGCTAAAAAAAAACTGCACACAAAAGCTGCAAGATGCAAAATCACATGACTGATGCCTGATGCCTGGTTTACCTTGACCTAATAGACTCAGCAGAAATTAACCTGAATGTATCCACTCTGTCATCACCTAACAATGCACGTGTATTGATTTGTGTGTGTGTGTGTGTGTGTGTGTGTGTGTGTGTGTGTGTGTGTGTGTGTGTGTGTGTGTGTGTGTGTGTGTGTGTGTGTGTGTGAATATGTGTATTTATTGCATCATCAGGGCTGTAACACTGAGAACAATGAAGTCACACCCTCCGTGTTCTGAAGGGGATGGGGGCATAAATTTAGGAATTTTGAATCTGCAGTTTTTAATAAGCTTTAGATCATATCAGTCTGCACAAAAATACAAACAAATGCTTACACCTAATCTGGATTTCACCCTGATAAATTAACCCAGAGTTATCGATAGCACATTCGAGTAAGCGGTGAGCGACATATGGTCCATAACAGGCATGAACAGGTTTACTGTCAGCAGAGCTTGTTTTTACAGCTCACACAAAAACCAGCAAAGTTGTGTTTTCAAAATAAAGAAACTGGAACAAAAAGAGTCAGTGTACAACTTCAGACCTGTAATGTCACTTACCCATGATTAGTGCACACATATTTGAGCACAATAACACCTCTTAATCCCTGCAACTGGTGTGCTTATGTTTCAGCTTCAGTCCAGACTGTTTTAAAGAGAGCAACGTGAAAGTGATACAAATGAAAATGGAAACATGATTCAAAGCTATGGGCAATTTTATGTTTACCTTATCTGGTGTTAACCGGTTTTGTTTTGTTTTTTGTTTGTTTGGTTTTTTTTTTTTGTTTTCCAAAGAATGGAGTCAGAAAAGCACAATCAATCATTTTCATCAATATTCCTCTGATGTAAAATCGTACACCCCTCCC
Source organism: Xyrichtys novacula (assembly GCA_962446985.1). Classification (NCBI taxonomy): domain Eukaryota; kingdom Metazoa; phylum Chordata; class Actinopteri; order Labriformes; family Labridae; genus Xyrichtys; species Xyrichtys novacula. Next base: position 13,440,363 of record OY660874.1, on the reverse strand, counting down.
CCTCAATCAGCTCACAGACTTCTTTGTTCAATGCATTTTCTATATATCCAAAAGGTCCTGGTAAGTCAGTCTAGGTACCTATGTTGAACAGTTTGGGGTGAAATATATCTTCTCTTTAATCACACAATTATGAAGTCTCAATTCAGATGGAGACTTGGATTACAGGGACTGGACTTGGGTTCAGGTAATGAAGACTCCTCTATTACCTCCAGTACTCTACTTGGATTTGGACACTGGGAATTTGAGGCTTAGACTTCAGACTTGAGATTTGGTGACCCTAATACAACACTTCCTTTAAAGAAAGACAATTGCAAGGCCAGCTAAAAACCTTTGCATATTTGCATCAACCATTGTGATTGAATATAAAAATGTGCGTTCGTTTTTGACACTGAATGCATACCAAACTGACTTTATGCCTCATACAGAGTCATAAAGTTTGAGTTCTTAGAAGAAACTTCAATCAAACTCAGCCAATGCAGATCGGCCAATGAGAGTCGTACAAATCAAATTTACTTTGTACACCTCGCTCTGATTTCTCTCCCTTTGAATGCACACCAATTGGCTTTGCAGGCGTGCAAGCAGAGATGACCTATGACGGAGTGTCAATATCATTTCTGCTCCTCCAGCCTCAGCCAGTTTATTTCCTTTCAGACATCAAACAGCCACGGCCTGACTGTGCATGCGTCTGCTCTGCAGAAAGAGGGGGAGTGACAGAATAAGGTTTGGACGACTTGTTTTTATGACACTGATCCTGGGACCTTTCTTCATATGCCAGCCGGCCAAATGGCATTACACGTTGCTTTCTCTCAGTTTATTTGCCCTCCCTCTTATCTGCCACATGAGAGACCCAGACAACCCCCCATCAGGAGACAGATGATAATTGTCGGCGCATTTCCAGGAAGACGCAGGTAAAGGGAAATGGACTGGCATTTATCTACCCATTAGTGTGGTGGTCAAGCTGGAGAAGATGGAATCGAGGCTGCGGGCAGCTGGAAACAATCTGATTGTCCCTCTCCTGCAGGCCAGAGTGTAAATCACAACCTCAGTGACTACATTTCTTTAATGAATAAGAAATGAAAAGCTGTGAAAGTTCAAATTCTTTCATCAAATTTTCATGCTGGACCATTAGATGTCATGTTCACTATCATATGTTAATTGGTCAGAAGGGAGAAGAAGAGGGATAATGGCAAAGTGGGACATAATTGAACACCCTCATTAAGTCGCACATAACAGTGATGATCAGGTCTGAGCCTTTACTCCCCCTGCAGTTATCTTAATCATGTTCCCTCTGCCACACGTGGAACCTATATAAATGCTAATTGCTCTTTTGTAATTGTACACAAAGCCAGATGTTCCCTGCACATGCTAATAATGTGCAGTCATCCCATGAAGCTGGAGCAACCTTTGTGATCGCACAGATAAATGACTCCGGTGTTAAACTGTTCATTTGTTCTAACCTTTTAATGCTGTGCTGAATCAGGGAGCACGGCATTACGCTGTTCATTTGGTGTAATGTGACACTCGCACAGGCCGGCTGCCGCTGGTGTTGCAGTGGCTTGACCTTTCCAAAATACTCTCTAAGGGTATGTCTGTAAATGTCGGATCACTTCCTATTATGGGAACAAAAAGTTACGCATGTGTTAGGTCTTGTTTTGCAGCTTTAGAATACCAAAGGGTTGTAGAAAATACAGTATTTGTTCATAGAAATGCTGATAGGAGTCTTCACTTAAGATCACATAAGTCATTTTGTGGACTCTCAAAGACCCACTCTGGTGAAAATCATGTTTTTCCTGCTGTCTACATGTTCATTTGGCAATTTTCTGATACTAGAGGACAGATCATGAGGAAAAGAAGTGCGAAACTGCATTTTTTAAGTATTTCTGCATTCAAATTGCTGTGAATCTCTGGCAGATCCAAACGGAAGGATCAGATACAGTGAGAAGTCCTACGTAACCGATCCAAGCTCTGCCCCTAGAGCTCTACTATACAGGCCAGGCTCGGAAAAATAGAGAGGATGATTGCGGAACAAGCATCTGCGCTAGCGGATTGAAATGCTCGTAAGAAAGCTAATATGATATTAACTTTCATCATGCCCCTAAAGACATGAGTGTCTGAGAGCTAAATAGTTCCTACGTTACCTGCTTCTTCTACTTCACCGGCAATGTTAGGCTGCAAGCTCACTCGAGGAGAAGTGTGCAGAGAAGCACTGTCTCCGCCCACTACTCACAGGCGAATTGCTAATGAGCCCTTGAAAATGACACAGGTAACGTGATCAGGTAACGTGGAATTTAAGCTCATTGGACTTAATGATCATTACTCAACAAGCCTTCCCCTGGTAACTTTGGAGAAGAAAACATCCAGATTAAGGAAGTGATTGGATGTGAGTAGATGGTAATTAATTTAAATGATCACAATCAAAACAAAGTGACTAAAGACTGATTCAACAACATCAGTGTACTGGTTGAAAATTATAACAATTTATTGCACTTGCACAGTAGGTCCTTTGTTGTCTTGCCTCTATTTCACTATTACATTCATTCTCTCATCAATATACAGCCTCTCTCCTGGCTTCATTGTCCAAAGTTATACTAGTTCACACTGAAGCACTTTTATACAAAAACGCAGAGGGCAAATCAAAATATTAGCACACTATAAGGAAAAGCCCCTTTTAGACATGTACAAATGTTCCTGTAGATTTCCCTAAAGTACGTTGCAGAGATATGTGTGTGAACACAAACACAAACAGAGTTTACAAACCTGTTTGGTATCCAGGTTGGAAACAGTTTTTAATATAACAGTTTTAAACTTGGATAAAAATAATATGGCAGTATGTTCCTTCACTTATCTGTTGATATTGTGTGTATATTCAGTTACTTATTGTGTCCCTCATGAGACAGAATCTGCCCTGGAAATGCAAAAAGAGAAGGAACAGCTACTTTAGGTACACTCTGTAACTCAATCTGTACTGATTTCACACTTGACATGTGCCGTAGTCACAATGATGGTCTCATCCTTCCAATTTTATCATCTAGTGAAGATTTCAGATTTCAGATCTCTATCCCTGCTCTGTATTTTCACCACTACCCATGATTCTCATTTCGATTTTCAGCTATGGCTGGACATTTTCTGTGAAGTGTGCTGTGTTCACCAGGGGGGTCGTCGAGATATTGACCTTAGCAAATTATTAGACTCAATATTTGGCATTTTGTACAAGCATTGTTAATAACAAATGATCAAAAAATAATGTATTAAAAAGTGTGTTACTGACTCTGGTGCATGTGTATCTTTCCCTCTGGGTCTGTTTTCACTCTCCACTCTGCCTCACCAAATATTCCACTTACAACACTATCTAACCAGCTAGATGTCATAAGTCTGTGTGGTTTAACTGCACTGTTAAGTGTGACTCATTAACTTTTAACAGTTGTACATGAAGCTGAAAAGACTTAGTTTTGATTCTGATTATGTAACTTTCTAGCTCCATATTTTGACAGAGGGTTTCTCATTTTTACCATAAATATATATCTGTGCATCTCTCTCTTTTTGACCAAACTTTAGCATCCGATGTGCCATGAGTGTGATGAAATATCTTCATATTATACACAGCTCTAAAGTGGATACGTTACTGAACGAGCCACGGGGTTCAGAGTGCCCCAATTCTAAAATCTCTGTTTGAGGTCATTCACTGAGTTCATGCTGAGAAAAAAAAAACTGAGCTAGTGTACATTACTCTTCCTGATCCTCGTCACAGGCCTTCCATATTGACTATCTGCAATATCTCTTGTGATTTTTTTATTTTGCTAAATTATTCTGGACATGTCTGCCTAATGCTACTAAAGCTGAAAAGCAGGTTTTCCAATATGTTAGGTAACCGCCCTTAGGGTTCTGTACCATGTCTTTGAGTTTTTAAGGCTGGTAAAGTCTTTTTCCCTTTATGGTTTGCAGGTTGCACTCACTCCAGGTGGGAATATTTAGACCCTGCTGGAGCCCCATGAAAATTTCTACTTCAGACCAAAGTTGTTTTTTTTTTTGTCCAGCATCAGTGTGTGATGATGAACCACAGAGGAGAAGACTGATACCCTTTGGTAGGCGGACAGTAAATGTTGAAGCACTCAATACAGAGGGTCTTTGGCGCCACCTGTGGCGGCTCGGAGAGTGCCAGTGTTCCTAAATAAATGTGGCCTGAGGTGAGGAGTGTGATGTAGCAGCTGGCCATCTGTGCAGACCTCCAGTGCCGCAAGAAATTCAATCCTGATGCTCGTGATGTACGTTACAGGCTGCAGACATTTCTAAGAAAGTAGACCAGATTTATCTGCCCCACCCCTCCCTATCTTACATCGTGTGTGATTGTGTCTGTCTGTCCTTTTTACTTGAGAGTTTTAAGTGAATTGTCCTGTTTCCCAACAGGACAGTGAGGAGGTTTGGGGTTTAGTTTCCTTCCATTTATTTATTGATTTCTAGCCAGTCGTCTTAATTTTGTCTTTTTATAAATGACACCCCTTTACTGTCTGCTTGCATTTGTCAATATGACAATTCTAGTTGTCAGATTTACTTGGTAATACCTAAGTTTTGCTGATCTTAAGCACACTGGAGCACATCTTAGGAATCTTTGATATCATAGATGCAGGCACCTTAATTCAGTCAGTACGTTCACATGCACAGTTATGTCGAGCTGAGGTTATATCTTATCTAAGTGAACTACTGTCCTTGTCCCAGTTTACAAGCACCAGGGAAAAATCTAATTATTGACCGAGGCATGTCAGCCCCTTCTACAATATGTGGTGACATGCCTCCATTCAGTGCATTACTGTCAGTTCGTCCTTTCTGTATGTATTTAGGTTTTGTTTTCAACCCAGCCTCCTGTCAATACATTCGTGCTATCCATCTTCCAGCTCAAAGTCTGGCGTGCACACACTGGAGCATACACAAAATGCTTGGGCCAGTTTGATGGAGCTGTATGGGTTACAGAAAAATCAATTCTTAGCCGTATTATTCAAATACATGAGTCTGACTATTTGAAGTTTGATCACAGTCTCATGTGTTTGTATTTTTGTATCAGAAAGATTAGTGTAAGAAATGAACTGACTGACAGGTGAGCACACTGAACCTGCTAGCATGGAGGGTAGAGGTCCACTCTAACTCCACCTCTTGTGAGGCGCTCACACCAAGCGCGAGTAAAATGATCTACTTGCTTAACTCGTGCAAATCTAGATGCGTGAGTGAACAGTATTTACTTGCTTCATTCACGCGTCAATAGTGATTTCAACGGTAATCCCTGCCAATTCAACCAGCGGGATCAAGTGATAGACAAAGGTTTTTATGATTTACCGGGTAATCCAACCTCCTCACTCACTTGCCTCGAGACGAGCTCCTTTTTATTCTGGTTTCGGTAATTGAAAGAAAAAGTATTATATAATCTGGGACACCCACACACTGACTCAATCAGTTTGTCCTCCATTTTAGACACCAGTGAACAACCACCCATTTTTAAACATCACCCGGCAACCTTCGTGCTGATTAGTTATCGCAATGCGAATATCCGCTCAAGTTGAGACATTTTCAGCTCCCGCCCAATTCGCGTCATTTGCACCGCCAGAGGAGTAGGAGCGTCTAATCACGACTTTGCATTGACTTAACATGTAATTCATTTGCGCAAATGATCACGCTTGGTGTGTGGAGACAGTTAGACTCCTGCTAGGATTGCTGGGAGTTGAGCTTGTATTTCAATATGGTGATTGTCTAAAAACCCTTCACTTGTTCGTCTCCACCCATTTGCATGGTGTGAAATACGATCCACCTGAAACACAGAGTGTTTTATTTTGAAAAGAAGCTGGATGTTTTATTTTGTGTCTGTGCCTGACTTCCTTTCCAGCAAGGGTTAGTCTGTGCTGAATTTATCCGGTATGCTCTGGCGTCCAGAAAAAAATAAAACTCTTGCGATCAGCTGCAGAGTCTGGCAACCTGCAGCGGAACGGAATAAAGCCAGTGGAAATTGACACATTGACTTGAATGGTTATGATCAGCTACGATCGTCAGATACGGCCTTTTTGTAGCCGTTCGGGATGCGGTGAAAATTGGAGGCAAGCATATTAATCAGCCTGACTTCAAAGTCGATAGATAAGTTCAGCTAACAGCATAATAAATGATGTTAAACTCACTTTTTAAGCTCCACTGAAGCCTAAATACAAGTATTGATCTAGGGAAATAAATCCATTATCTTGACGACGTTGAATTTTTCACGCTGGCTACTCCCTGTCAGTGTGTTTAAAGGAAAGTACCATAACAAAAATGAGGTTTCCAACAAAAGTAAGCACAGTCCCGATTCGACACAGATTAGGGTACAAAATTTATCTGGGCTGTAAAGTATGTTAAGAAGGATCAGCCCAGATTTTAATCGTACATTTTGAACAATAGCCTGTTTTGTGGAGGAAACACAGAGGATAGCCGTGCACACACTCAGTTGAAGTTTGTGACGAGAGTTAAAAGATTGCATTTCTAAGATTAACAGAAACGCTATCGCACATCTTCATCAATTCTCAGGTTGGTGACAATTTTTACACACCTCCAGCCTCATTATATCATATAACTGAGTGAAAACTTCAGGGTTGTGTCTGGGTCTGTATTACAGGTTCAGCCCAGAGTCAAGACACCAAAGAGTTGATGAAGAGAAACTCCAAAACTAAACCCTCTAAAGATTCCTTGAGGTTTAGTCGTTCCTGAAATATCTTCCTCACCTGGAATGTGGATAGAGCATTTTAAATCCAAGGTCATAACTTTGCATTAATGAGGCGTGTTGTATATTAGAGATCAAACAAAAATCAGGTCAGAGAGGGCAGAGAGGAAGAGAAGGGTGAGGCAGACGAAGGAGCTCCAGTCTCAGCTGTTCGCCTGGAGACTTATCCCACTGAGACCACATGGGGACTGCAGACGTGATCTCTTTCACTTGCTTACCCGTTATTACACAACATGACCTACTTTTCACTGATGTACAGGGGGTCAGTCTCTCAACCCTGGCTTTTGAAGGTAAAAAAGCTGACAGATATTTATAAAAACTTACTGATTATTTTGAGTATTTACAGACGTTAAGGTGATGAGTCATACAGCTTACTCTATCAGATTTGTCTTTAAAGTACACAAATCCAGATGTAGTGCACAATGTACATCTCTTCATGCTTTCAAGACACTTCCTCTATACAAGCCATGTTTGCGTCATCATCGTGTGCCAGATAAAACTTATGATGCACAAAGTTCAGCAATATATCGCAATCCTTTAAAAAGTTTTAAGCCATTAAAATCCCAATCATTGTCAACATACAATAAGCACAGCTCCTCTTTGTCCTATTCTGATCTCCGGTACCTTTCATTATCACAGAAATGCAAATGTCAGCAATGTTGCAAACAATGAAGATCCTTTCTTTATGCCAGTCACCTGGTGCAGCATGGATCATCTCAAATAGACCGAGATTTTCTATTATCAAAATTATGGTTAATAATGACTGTCTTTCCTAACTGCAAGAGCAATGACAATGTACAATCCAGAATTCATAATGTTAGATTTATGGCATCCCCCAAAAACAACAACAAAAACATGGATGTTGTAAAACCTAGGTTTATCCTTGCATTTTGGCCTCCTGTCCACAAAAAAATCAGTCCTCACTGAAAACTGGGGTTTTGTAAAATGTTTCCCATGGTGGAGATTTTGAGAAAACCCTGAAAAATTAGTAATTTGGAATAGATAGCAAAAACCCAAAACACTGGTGTACCTTCATATTACATAGTATGTTTTACACGAGTGTAAAGGCAGCAGGCTGCAGGTGTGTTTAGGTCTGTTTGGTAGTCTTTTAATTTTATGTTCACCAGGAAACGTTGCTGCTCTCCATCATATGACACAGGGGTAAATACACACATCACACCCGATAATCTCTTAATCCCCACTCTGTATACAGTATTCATAATGTTGTTTCCCACTGCTGCTTGCTCAAGAAGACACTTGTGTAATCAGTCTATCAGGTGTTATGATCTGATAGACTGAGTTCACTTTATCACCTCCTACTGGTCTGGTGTGATGATGACGGCATTTCTGTCTGCGTTGTGGACGGAGAGCTATTCAAAAACACCTTTGGTGTGGAGAGACACGGAGAAAAATAAAATCTGTTTTTAAAAATATCATTACACATGCATGATGATAAGCAGCCTGATGCCTAATTTCCACTTGTTTTTGTGTATGGTTTCTCTACATGGATGGAAACATGTAGCTATGGAGATGAGGCCAGTCTAGTCTCTAACTAATTAATCTGACATTATATTACCAAAATAATATGGATAATCTCAATGCAAAAAACAGGCTATAACCATGTTTTAGCAGAATAACATTACACAGATTCACAAAGTCTTAAAACTTGAAAAACACATTTCTTTTAATCATGACTCTACTTGAAAATCAACGACAAAGCAAATGCAGTGAAGGAAGTAGCCTCTGTAAGTGGCAAAGACAAATTTCCACTTATTTTTAACTGTACAGTGTTACTGGATAGTCCAATGAGAAACTAACCAATGAAGTGGTCTGTTAGCCAGTTAGGGACATGTGACCCGGGATTTCCACTGCATCCAGAATGGCTCCAATTTTCGCCGTACACCAATTCCTACCGGATCATTGCGAATTTTGTGGCAGATCATAGACAGCAGTAATCGAACTCACAAGAACCCGCGGATTCACATGCAATCGCATGATAACAAGTTGTCATTAGCCACATAGGTTGACCATAAAAGCAGTAGATTGTGTCCTTCCACAGGAGGAAATCTACATCTAGACTTATAAAATCAGCATCTCCTCTTCCACGGTGTCATCGGGGTGAAATGCTGTCTAAAAACCCTTCACTTGTTCATCCCCACCCGTTTGCATGGTGTGAAATACGATCCACCTGAAACATGGAGTAATTTATTTTGAAAAGAAGCTGGATGTTTTCTTTTGTGTCTGTGCCTGACTTCCTTTCCAGCACAGGTTAAATGGCGCTGAATTTATCCAGCATGCTCCTTTGTCCAGAAAAAATAGAACTCTTGCAATCAGCTGCGGAGTCCGGCGATCCACAGCAGAACGGAAAGAAGCCGGTGGAAATTGACATATTAACTTAAATGGTTACGATCAGCTATGATTGGCGGATACGGCCTTTTCGTAGCCGTTCCAGATGCAGTGGAAATTGCCCGTAACTTTACCCCTAAGGTCCATAGATCATGGACTAAAACATTTAGGATGGGAGAAGTTTCATAGGCCCATTGGATCTTATGGAAATTGATTTCAGATCAGGTGTTGCACACATGGCGTTCAGCGATACTATATACGACAATGGGACTTAGGTGCCGTTTGGTTGAATGCAGTTATGGAATCTGGGTTAATGTTAGGGGCCTATAAAAAAAAACATGTCTAAAAAAAGACCTCACTTACTGACCCTCCAGGACTCATAAGGTTGGTTTTAGAAAATGTTGACCTGTATATTCATTCCACCGAGAAACCCTTGCAGGAGACCTTTGCAGGAGAAAAGACACATCAGCAGCCTAACATGTCAGCAGGATGGGCGAGTGTCCAAGTTAGGAGCTGAAGAGGACAGCTTGAAGGCTAATGAGCCAGTCAAGTGGATGTCCTCTAGAAAAATATGCCAAGAGCTGCTCACCAGTGTGCTCGGCTGAACTCTGGCTTAATTCCTCTTTAGGCACACAGACCCTTCTTGGAATCTTTGAACTAACCAAGCAGAATAAACCTATTAACCTGTTGGACAACATGTGAAAAATACCACATCACTATGTTCGGCAGATATCAAACTAGAGGTAATCCCTCAAAAAGCATGTGTGCAAAATTTTACACAAGAGGTACATGTTAAAAAGCCTCTTGCTTTGTTCTTGGTTTGCGGTTTTAGTCAACTGTATGTGTAAATTTCAACCTTATAACAAATAACTGAAAAAAAGATTGCTTGGTCATTTAACACCAATTTGCAGCTTTACTTCACATCTTCCAAGACTAAAAACAATGTGCATGTATCCTGTTTGTCTCATCTTGCAGAAAACATGCAAACAACCCATAGTTCCTCCTGCTCCTTCTGCCTGTCATGTGTGCACTCAGCAGAGGTTACAACCTACTCTGGAGATGACAACAGGAAGTCTACTGATTTCACTGTCAGGCAGCATCTCAGTTATCGAACACATTTTAGTCCATTAAGTCTGGGCAAGGTTTGGGTGTGTGCATTCACGTCTATGTGTGCAGTCTTGTTTGTGTAAATACTAGAATATAGCAATTAGAAAACCAACAGACTGGTTTGTGTTCACACACCAAGGCTGTCTGTCTACAAAATAGGCTAAAATACATGGAAGAGTCTGCCCTGTCTGCTGATAATAGTTGTGTACTTCATGTCCTAATTCCACCAGCAGTTTCTCTAGAGGGGCCGAGCTAACCAGCATCCACTGTAGTTAGTACTCTTACTAATGACATTTAACTTATCCAACCCTAATTTAAGATAATGAAATAACACATTAATCATAACTGTCCACTTGGGGTATAAAAAATATGGGAAGATGAAAAGAAAATGCTTGCTTCATATAATTAATCAAACAAATCTTATTTGCTTATGCAACTCATCTGTGATGGTTAAACGCAGCTGTCAACTAATTAATGGAACTGTCATCATAAAATAATGTATGACATAGCACTTCCTCACAAGTCTGTTTACAGTGTCGCCTTTATGTAATCAGGTTATTTTTGCAACCATGTCTTTATGCCAACTGTACATAACTCAGTGACCCTGACTCTTTGGTTTCTAAAAAGGGTTTTGAAGCCAAATAATGGTGGTCGTCACTATATTGGAAAGGCTGATTCAACCTAAAGGTCAAACCAGAAACAAGGAGATTGAGGTTAGATGAGTTTTAAGCTTCCTGACAAACAGCTTCATTTTGCCGCCCAATGAGTCAGCTCAGCCATGCCCATAATTGTGCATATATTGTTTGAATCTCTCAGTTCTAGTTGGGTTCTTCCCTGCTGTTTTATCTGCATTTTCAATTCCGAAGTTTGGCACTTGGTATGGAAAGGGGATAGTTGATGAGTATGTAAAAAAATGAATTAATTAAAAAAAAAAAAAAACTTTTCGTACAACAGTTTTTTCTTCTTAACTTAAAGTTCCACTCCCATCGTTTTCTTTTTTTTCTATTAACTATTTACTATTTTACTATTTTTCTGAGCCTGACCTGCATAGCGGGGCTCCAGGGGTGGAGCTTGGATTGGTTACGTAGGAAATCTCGCTGTATCTGATCCTGCCGTTTGGGTCTGCCAGAGATTCACAGCGATTTGAATGCAGAAATACTCAGAAAAGCTATTACTCACTTCTTTTTCTCACAATATGTCCTCTAGTATTAGAAAAATGCCATTTGAACATGTAGACAACAAGAAAAAACATGATTTTCATCAGAGTGGGTCTTTGTGGGTCCATGTGGGACACTTATGCTCTGTTAAAAATGTAATGCCCCCTGGGGACAAGGCAGCCTTTGCCCAATTTGTCCACAACATGCTTAGATGGTGTCCTCTGACAAAGTCATTTTTTGTGAATATTTCATGTGGTAGTGATTCCAACCCCTCACACTGCTATTAGATATTGAAAATTACAAGGTAAAAATCTTCAGGCTTGCTTTTGCACGTCATAAAAAGGCATCAACTCCTTATAGCAACTTTACATAAGAAATATCCAGGTGACATTGTTGTTATACTGCTGAGACTGCTGTTACTGTAGAGTCCTAGATTGTTGTTATAGCTCTGTTTGTCTACACAGTTTCTGAGGTGATGCATCCACGCCAACATCAATCTTCAGCTACTGGAGAATAACATGATTAAAAGTGCATCATTATTTCATTACTTCTGAATTTAGCTTTTTGCTGAGTCACCAAGAATTTCAGGCATTGCAGCTCTGTGGGAACAGACTCCTCCTCAGATTGCCTATCCCTCTGCTGTCGACGACTGAAGGCAGAGTTTCTCCAGCAGAACAATGTGAATTTATGCGCGACTCTACCTCCTCACGGTGACAGCTCTCCTGGAGTGAATCGCTAAATGAGCCATGGAGAAACTGCATCCAGGTCTCCTAACAGAGGGTCACCTGCAGGGGGAAATTCAATCTTAATCCTGACGTTGTTTTACGGTGGAGTGGGGATTACAGGCAGTAGAACTCCGAGTCTCAATATCAGCACTGAGACAAACACTAGTAAAGTCAAACCTCAGGGGGGCTGTGGGAGAGGGGTTAAAAGGGGCTTTGCTTTAGAGATTTTATTAGTTTGCTGCTGCGGACTGTAACAAAGTGTACTTCACAACAGCCTGATATAATGCATGCAGTATTGGAAACACCTGTCCCATTTTTTGAATCCTGCTGTGAACAATATGTCTTGAAGCTGAAGGAACTTTTTCTGCAGGGACTCTTTTTGGCAATTTTAAAAAATTTAAGTGAAGTATAGCAATGTAAACCAAAGCAAATATCCTCATTTTTTTTATAAAAGAGCATGCATCTTGTTTATTTTTGGACTAAATGTTTGCTGCAGTAATGAATGAGTATTCAAAATGAGACTTCTTGGCTACATAAGTCAGGATTTACCCGAGGAAAGTTGTTATGTTTGTTACAATTCATTCTTCACCATGAACATGCCGGTGAAGCATGCCTATTGAGCCTATTGAGAGGGGTCCTGATTCAAAGAAGTCAAAGACCACTGTGCCATGTGGAATTGCAGGACGGCCTGCTATCAGTAGTTTACTAACATAGTGGGATATGAACAGGATACTTAAGGGTCGCAAATAACCAAACGACACTGGAGTTAGTTTTTTTTTTAATAAAAAACACACATATGCCAACTGGGGGTGGAAATCACCAGTGGCCCCATGATATGATATTATCACGATACTTGGACCACGATACAATATTATTGTGATTTTGAACATTTTGCAATACAGTAAGTATTGTGATACAAAATATTGCGATGTATAAAAATTTTTCAACTGTTTTATTATTTTCATGTAACACATCTTGCAAACCTTATGTGTCAGATCCATCTCATTTGCGCCCTGTTGCATTCCTAATATCTGGACAAACAGTTAATTTTATCTTTCCCTTATCATACATTTGACTTGACATTGGCAATCAATTTGAAAAAAATCAATACTTGGTAAATGTGACAATAGGATATATCACCAGACAAAATATTGTGATACTATGCTGTATCGTTTTTTCTACCACCCCTAATGCCTACTCACAGCACAAAGCACATAAGTCTGTTTCAAGTATTAAATAAGTGACTGATGTCTGAAAATATAGATTTTCATTTCGGGTCGTAATTATTTCTAATTACAGTGTTTTAGGTTTATTGTGTAAGGTAGTTTATGAGACAAACTGTTTTATTTTCATACTCCTGAAAAAGAGTTTTTCATTGGACAGTGACGAGACGATTGTGAATATTTTATGTGGAAATTATTTTAAAAAAGAAGAAAGTAGACTGGTTCTTGAGCTGCTTGACGGGCATCTATCCCTCACACTGGTTTATGATTTTAAAATTAAACAATAATTGCTAATTTTGTCATCAATGGTCTTATTTGCGTTGACATTGACCCTGCTTGGCAAGCAGTGCATTGCTTTACGACACCCCACCCTAGTTTGCACCCCTTTAGATCCACATGTCCACCCAGTTTGGATACCACTGCCTGAAAGCAGCCAATGTTTACAGATGATGCTGATGTGCCTTTCATGTTTCTCTTTTACCATCTTTTTAGCAGAGTGTGCTGCAGACTGGTTTGTTACACTTCCACAGTGATTTACTTCAGTGTCATAGAAAGTTTGTATGTTCACCAATCCATTAAGTAGACTGTCAGATATACTTATTGTCAGACTTCGGAGCTCCCACAGATTCTAATTTTCTCTGCTCTGGTACAAATACACTTGTTTCATACTTCAGCCTCACAAACACTTCACAGTAAGTTCTAGAAAAACAAGTCAGAGAGTTTGTGGCTTTAAATGTGGAAACTGTGTTGTGCTTAAAGTATGACCAACAATGCAGTCAGTGAGCACAATTTCAGAAAAATATGGAGTATTATTTTGACTTACTGGTCTCCGCAGCAGCATACGATCCATCTATTTGTCAGGTAATACCATGGAATGCAAACCATATATCTTGTTGCTGTTCCTGTAAGTCCTCTTGTCCTTGTATTGCATGTACCAAGCTAAGCTGTGTGTATGGTGTTTAATATGCATTTTAACTTCCTCTAAAGTCAGGGTGAACATGACCTGATAAGAATAAAAACAGAGAGGTCTTTTTTTTCTTTTCCTTGAAGTTACTTGACATCACACACATTTATTTGTAGATAAAATAACTTTGTGAGAGATAATGTGTCGTGAATGGGTGGTTATGCAAATAAGAGCGTGAGAAAGGGTGTTGGCTAACCCATTCATGAGACATTTTCTCACTTATTAGAGGACAATTTTGTGAATTTAAAAATGATTCCTGGTAATGGATTCTTGTAAGTCTCCCTGTGGAGCAAATTAACACCAAACTGAATGTTTCAGTTCATGGCCTGCTTATATGACATCTCTTTTCACTTTTGTATTTATCGCTGCTGTAAATTTTGGAATTTCCCCTTGAGGAACGAATAAAGGAATATCTCATCTTATCTTATTTCAGGAGTGAGGGGGACTGATGTTCAGGAGCAAGATTACAGGCCAGAACAGGTCTGGGGAAAGAAGGGACAGCCACTGGAAGAGTGGGGGACCTGCTCCCTGTGTACCCTGCGTCTGCTACACCCATGGAAGTAACATACAAATGAGCTAAATCAGTCTTTAAAACTTGGACTGTACAGAAGTGCACTGTAAACTGGTGAGTTAAATTTTGAGATCAACCGCACTGACATTTCATTTAGTCATTGTTACACACATTAAAGTGCATACATTGTTATCATGGTGAGCCATGTTTTGCTGCGTGTACTGTACTTCTACCTCACTATAGGCCCATGTAATTGCCCTGTGTCTGCACTGCTTGACTTGACTGCTGGGCTTATTGTGGATTCTACTTTATTGCACTGATAATCTGAGACAAAATGAGTTCCTGATTTTATCCAGCTTTTTTTTTTTCTTTTTTTTTTTACATTTCCGGGCAGTAGTGTTTTACTTCAGGTTAGAAGCGCATGTGGTAATATTGCCTATAGACAAATGCGTAAGTGAAAATCACATGATTTCCACTGGTGAAATGGCTATACTGTACTGTAAATAAAGGTTTTCATGTAGTTTCAAAAAAAAAATCTTTATATCAACATAGGGTTATGATATTTTATCATGTAAAAATGCACAGAATTTTAATTGAATCTACATTTTAAGGATGAGTCCACTACCACAAAAATAAGTCTGTTGTGTTGAAATCAGTGAGAAAACAAAGACTTTGTTTTACTCAATTTAATACCTCAATTGACATTTTTCTTAAGAGTTTGAGTTCCCATTTTTTAGTTTCAATGCTTCTTCAACAGGACATGATGCTCATTTAGTAAATTTTGGTCCATTGTTTGTTTGAAGTCTGTTTTTGTCTGGAGGCTTTGTATCCAGAAATATGCAATGACTCATGGCTGCACCAAACTAGCTCTTAGGAACCTTTAGACTCCTTGCTTCATCCTCCAGAGAACATATGTACCTCAGACTAAAACTGATCTCCCATAACTTTTGATCACCTGCCTATGTCCTCCTTTTGGAAAGTCAGATCATCAGTCTCCATGATGAGATTGACTGAAAAAATTTCATTTAGGTGACAAGAGTTCAACTCTTTATACACTTGCTTAGCAAATGCTTAAAAAGACTAATTGTGACACACTGAGGTACCAGCTGAGGTTGGTGCTTTTCATTCAGGGCCTCTGAATCTATTCTGGACAAACTCAATTTCTACCCAAAGCCAGGCCGTGTTTTCATTAAGAGATTGACCTTGTAGTGTTTGATGCTGACAGAGCTGCAGGGAGTAAAGGCAATATTATGGATCAGTTGTCATTGGTGTCACACACCCTACTGTGGTCATTACTGTGATTACTTAACAAAGCCACAGGAGCACAGAAGACACAAGGAAACAGTTCTCAGAGATGATAATCCTACTGAGTAACTGGGGCAACATCAGTGAAGATGTGACGACTGTTTTCTAACTGTGTTAAACAAAGAACATGTAAAACTAAGGAAGCATCAGAGATCTCAGAGCCAGGTTTTTAAAGGTGTCTCTGAAAAACAGATATGACAGATATGTTTGCTAAAGCAGATGTTTGGGTATAGGCAGAGGTATTTGCAACTCGTGATTTGTCTGTGTGCGGCCCAATATGAGCATAAAGACGGGGTACATGTGCACCCTGGACCCCTCATAGCCACACATTTGAAGACATAATGCATCGCAAGTTCACTTTGAATTGCAGCCTCAAAAATGGCAAAGAAAATTAAAATATGTGTGATAAGTCATTCTGAACCCCAGAAAGCAAAGTTTGACAAAAATATCTTGCCTCAGGTTCTAGGTTCTGTCTTTTTCCAGTTCAACATCAATGAATTGAGCACTTAACTGTTACAAAATCTGTAATTTATCCATGCAATCTTCAAAAATACATCTATAAATAAAATATACAGGCACTGTCAAGGTTTACATATTGAGATGAGCACAAATTAAAAATATATAAATCATTTGAATCCCCTTGAATTTTTGTTGTGTTTGTTTTATCCTCCTGTAACACACAGAATCAACGCAGGCTTTAGTGTCTATAATACATCAAACTGACACATATATAAGGCAAGTTTTTCTTGAAATACATCTGAAAAAGTGTGATCACCTTTTATTTAGGGGTTGGTAACTAAATGCCAATATTTCCTCACAGCAGCACTTTTCTGAAATGCTAGTGTTTCCCATGACCACACAATTGAGGTCATGTGACACTTACAACTATCACCATGGGGATCAGAGAAAGAGAGACACAGTGACCGTCCAGAACAGAGTGACTTAAAGTAGTCATTCACCATCACAGTTATACTTTTAAGATAATGGTTTTTCAATACAGAGCAAACATAAACAACTTTCACAGACTTTAATGTCCAAAACTGTCTGAAAATGCCAAAGAAAATTGCACAGTGATCCTTTAAACTAGCCACTTTAAAGAGACAAGGGAGTGTGGTTTGATTCGTCAATCAAATCAAAGCCATGCCAATTAGCAGAGTCATCATCCAGCTGAAGAAATCATTACTGATTATTAATTTTAACAATTGTTTCCCTGGAAAAAAAAAATCAGTTGTTTTCTCATATTTGGTCATGAGGAAATCTGACTAATCCAATAATCTTTGAGGGAACAAATGAGATACAAGTATGTCCGAGAGGAGCACTTTCATTTTTTGCCACAGCCAGGCTCAGATTGTAATGTTTAGTTTGACAACATCCTATAAACCCTGACCTTTTTTAAAAAAGAAAAAAACTTTTTATTGGGGCTCAAGATACTCCTTCTGACACAAAAACACATCTTATATCACTCCATTCAAATGCAGCAGACTCCATTGAGAAAAAAAGACAATGGAACAAAACAGAAGTTATTTGGCACTGGTTGCAGTAACTTTTTGACAATATAAAGCTTTTCATTTTAAAGGAGTCAATGACGTCTGATTGCTGCCTTCTGTGCATTTAAAAAAAGAAGTCTAACTTTCAAACAAAAGCAGGAAAGTTTTTGCAGTTTTATCAGACACTTTGGGAAAAAAAATAATTCAATCACAAGAACTTGTGAAGGACTTTTGCTCTTGAGGCTTGAGAATTAACCAGGAATACTTCAGTATAAGTTGTGCAAAGCTGTGGGAAACTTTCTTCTTTCATTACGTAAGTGGCCTCCATGTATTTTGAATACATCCTAAGAGCAGAAGCACTTCCACTGCAGCGCTTGAGAAGGATCTTATTAAAATTATGCAACTGAAAGAGATTATTTCAGACAGTGTATCTGGCAACACAGGCCTGAGTGGTTTTCTTGCAGGCGCATACTGTCAAAGCCAGTCTTTCAGAGCCAAACTCAATATAGAATAATAGTTTCACTGCTTCACCAGAGGCTGAAAGAAAGGCAGGTCGCTGTTTGGCAGAAATCTAATCCTGATTTGCTTGTAAAAATCAGGTCTGAGGCTATTAATTGGTCTGAATGGCTGTGCAGTCAGTGTATGTGAACAATGCCTGTATTTGTTCTGCCTCTGTGTGGAAGGATGTTTACCTGTCCAATACGACGGACGTGGTCATGGTCTAATTACAGTCCCCATTTATACACAATCAAGCCAATCTCAGATTATACAATGAGCAGTCCATCTGGGCTCAGTGGTAATGAATGCATGGAGAAAAAGCCCCCACCACCATGAAGAGACTCCGTCATCCATCAGCCTTTATCCTGCACAATACAGACATCTTTCAGGCCTGCTTCTATAATCAGCCACGACAGTGAATGAAAGCTCATCACATTACCAAGAAAACAATTAGCACTAATGGCACACTTACATGATATTGATTTGTGTGTTGAATACACAGCTGCTCTGTATGTGTTTACACGGCACCACGCTGATATTGGACGTGGATGGAGATGGAAGAGTTCGGACAGTTTTTTTTTTTTTTTTTGTACACCCTGCTGGCTAATATGTCTTCATTTAAAGGCTGACGTGGACACGCTACCTGAGCAGCAGTCTTATCCAGTGTAGTGTACGCCTCTGTGATCCAATGTGATGAATGTAATCAATTACAGCCGTGATGGTAGGCAACCTGCAGCCGTGTTCCTCCTTCTGCCCGCAGAAAGCAGCGTCTCCTTCTTTCTTGGACTATCCCCTTAGTTCATCTCTATTGGTGATCAAATGAGCTGTCGAGCTGCTCACAGAGGTGCTCAGACAGACGAAGAATGGGACCCAGGTCTCCAGAGAGGGGGGCTGTCACCCCTAGTATGGACATCCACTGTCCACTGTGCACACTGAGGCTACTGATATGTCAATAAGCCAGACTCTAATTGCTTCTTTAAAGGAGAAAGTAAGCCTTTATCGGTCACTTAAAGCATTGATTTAAACTCTGGTTTTGTAAACTTGCTCATGAGGGAGAACTTCCATAACAGCACTACTGCTCTGACCTAGAAACAAAAGCTCAAAGATCAGACAACTCTAAGAACACTCATTTGTCTTAATCCAGATAAACTCCTTATCCATCATCTGCTTTTAATTCTCTCACTTCTCATTTGCTCTGTCATCAATACCTGGAGCGGCTCGAGCTGACCAGGCTGACCGGCCAGCCTCCAAGGAAAGCAGGCATTAACACTTTATCACTGTCAAATATCCTCCAGAACAACTAATGCTAAATATTTGCCAAGGGAAGTACATTCAAACAGGCCTTGAGGCTGCGGCAGCGACAGGAGGACCCTAACCTTTGGGTGTCAGAGCAATCAATCAGTCTGACCCTGTGGGTACTCTGGCTCTGCTATGTCTGGACTGTGATAGCTGCCTAACAGGAGACCTTACATTTGACTCCTGTGTTTTCAAGAATGCATTTTTAAAAGCCTTTGTATAATGTCCGGTGTTGGGGTAGTTACTGTAAAAATTACTGCATTAAAGGGAAATTCTGGCGTAAATTTAAGTTATTGTCAAAAACAACATAACACCGAGCAGAGGTTAAACTGTTAGCTAACAAACTATAGCACTCACTGGGGGTTTGGGAGAGCTGCAGTAATTTCTGTCAATTCTTTCTGACATTTTCCTTCCTTCACCATGCTACAAGCCAAAAGGACTCATCAAATCCACTGACATCCACAACTCCACCACTTTCTCCATTGTTCATATCAATCTGGCCGCTGGGCTCCATCTCAGTTTTTGCCTTTCTCTCATATGTATGTGAGTGAGTGTGTTAAAATGTTAACAGTCTAATAAAAGTAATCTTTTAAAGTTTTTTAAAATCTTCTGATATAAAGTATTTGCCAATTAACAACATAAATGTACATATTTTGTGTAATCTTTGGCACAAATCCGTCATGATTTATTCTTGTAGTTGTTTTTTTTCCCCTTAAATTTGTATTTTCTTTTCCATTTTTTTGTGTATAGTTCCCCAGTGTTCTTGTTTCATATGTGTGTTCAGTGTGTCTATGATTCTGTCCTCCTCATGTTTTCAGTGTTTTATTCTTGTGGTTAGTTTCCTGCTTTATTTTGTAGTTCCTTCTTCTTGTGTGTCTAATTTAGTATGACTTCCTGTGTTTTTCCTCTCTCGAATCATCTGCACCTGTGTCTTATGGTCTCACCTGTGTCTCCTTGCTCATTACCCTGTGTGTGTTGGTTGGTTCAATCTGTCATAATAATACAAAGGATCCAAAATGCAGACTCAAAAAAAAAACAGATTTAATTAAAAAAAGGGATTTAAAAGGCAAAAGAAAAAAAAAAAACACTTGCCTCATAGAAGAATACAGGAACACTTGGGATACACAAGATGATGACAAAACATTAACAGACTTAGATAATGAACCAGTCAAGAAGGAGGAGCAGATAGGGACTATAAACACACATGAGGTAATGACCACAGAGAGACAGGTGAAACCATAAGACACAGGTGTAGACAATCCAAGGGAGGGCCTAAAAAAGGAAGTCAAACTAAACCAGCAGGAAGCAGGAAACACTGAAAACTAACCACAAGAATAAAACATGAGGAGAACAGGATGTTAGAAACACATAAATTATACACCATGGAACAGAAAACACAAATGAAGAAAAAAAAATTCAAGAATAAATCATAAAAAAATCATTTTTTTAAACACACAGACCTCTCTTTTATTCTCTGAAATACAATGAAAACAACAACAAAGTAGTCAACTTTGGTTCAAACAGCACTGAGCAGGGGAATGAGTCAAGAAAAAGGCTACAGCATGATCATAGCAGATTCAGATTTTTCTTTTTTTTTTTTCTTTTTTTTTCGGCTGTTCATTTTAAATGTCATTTCATGTTTTTGATGTTTTAAAGTTACTGTGTTTTAAGAGTTTGAAAATTTTTAGTTTAATTTAATGTCTTGTAATAGGCAACATTTGTGTGGCGCAAGATCTGAGCATGAACTAAAAAAATATATTGTGTGGAAAAACTTGAAGAATCAACCTGTTAAGCTGTTTTACAACTTCTGTTAAAATTAACTCTATGGACAGTGTTACATACATGCAAGAAAACATGCTATTTATTTGACTTATGTTCTTCTTGCCACCCCTGCATCAATCAGTACCCCGGCTGGGCCACCCCCTTTCAGAAAGTTTGGACTGCAAGTCAGATAACTCTTTAAGAAGTCATATAGTTTAGATGTCAGGACATGGCTCACATTTTATGGTCACATTTGTGTCTTTTGGCTCAACAAATTTAAGTAATGTGTACATCCTGTCCTGCAGAGGGAGGCACAAAAAGGGATCTTTGATTTGTTTTCGTGTCCTCCCAGAGTTAGAGAACATGAAGTAACACAATTAATAGTATAATTGTTTGATCAGTAAAAGGGATGTAATTCCTAAATTAGCAAATGTACCTCATTAGCAGACACATTTACTCCCTCTCAATACTAACAATGTCTCTCCTGACAACACTTGCCGATTTTGGTTTACCAAAAGTTCGGGTGAGTCAGGATTTCAAAACCATGGATGATGTCACTGAGACTGTATCCATGGAAACAGTCTATTAATAAAGTCATGCCTTTCAAGGCAATTCAGTCACCTGTATCTCATAAGCTCTCTCATCTTAGGCTTTTTTAATGCCGTCACCTGTACATATGAACCTGCTAACCCCTTCTATCCTGTTTGTCAGGGTTCTCAAGACCCTACAAACCCCACTCCTCACTTCTCACACAGGAACCAAGAGGAAGATGCTGAACCAGAGGCATGACCCTGCTCTCAGTCTCGACCCACAGTTCTTAGAGTTGCCAACCATAACATAGCCAGGACATCCCACATTATAAACTAAATGAATCCATCTCAAACTTGGGTGGTGCAGCAGTGGCAACTCAGCATTTGCTGACTGTGACAGTGGTGTGGACAGCTGGATTAGAAGTATTGCACAGCTGTTTATGAAGGTATACATGAATTTAGTATCTTAAAAGTTATGATACAAGACATCAAATACAACAAGAGTTTAAACACATATGGGGCAAACGAGTTGACCATATCAGCTGCATGTTTAAAATGTAGCTTTCTAATGGGACATTAACCTATGATGCTGGTAACAATACTCAGTCAACAGTTGCATTCACTTACTAATTGAATAGTTTCATCAAGAAATGTGATTTTATTATGTCACATTTATTAAGCTAAGTGTCTGCACTCATGGACTCTATATGAAGTTAAGATGTGTGTGTTGGGTAGATTTAAAGTAAGGGTTTGCCATGACTAATCGAGGCTAAAACTCCACAGGTTCTTCCAATGGGCACCTACATTGTTATCAAAAGTAAAGTCACAGATACCATTAAGATAAAAGTAGAAATAAACCACCTAGAACAGCTTGCAGGATTAGGCACAGATGTTTTGAGTTGCTGTCACTGCAGTTATGAGGGCTTATCAGCGTATGGTGGTTCGGATCTAAGATTGTGTTGTTCAGTTGGTTTGTAATGCACAAATGTGGATAAAAATATGGACAAACTGGCCAAAAAGAAAAGGCTTTGAAGCTACTATAAGAAACATAAAGCAATGATGTCAGGCTTAGCCGGTTAGCAATAACTCAACTTGGTGTTTTCAATATGTCATAAAGGTGAGCATGACCTAACACAGCATGCTGCCACAGCTGCACAAGAGGGCCACACTAGCAAAAAGTGCAAGAAATGATGGTGCTGATGTTTCCACAAAAGCTGCGAAAGCTGGAGCTGTTAAGAGCAGCAGAAATAACCCAGGAACAAGTGAGTTTGATGAGTCTTGCCTCTCTTTTAGATTTAAAATTCTTGTTCCAAATCATGATTTCTATGCTGTTTAATGCAGTGGCATACTTACAGTTAGGGGCAGGGGTCGACTAAAGCCGTAAATACTGTGGGCTAATTTTTTTGTATTACAAACACAGAGGTGAAAATAAGAACTGTATACTTATCAACTTGGATACTTTTAATCCCTTGGGGGAATCAAACGTATACCTGATCAATTAAAAGGGCAACAAGATGACACTATGTTCAAATGGATCTACTAGAGGGGCAACCAGGAGTCTTTTAAAGTTTGATCAATTGAAACTGGATGATTTTTTTAAAATAAAACCTGTGTGGCAATCATAGGATGTTTACATTTAATCCTCTGAAAGGGAATATTATTTGATCTACAGCAGATGTGGACAAAAAGGCACTTATGGTCTTTTTCCAACATGGGAGCACTAGAGAATAACAACCTCCCTTGACCCCTTCTGAGTAGCCTACACTTCAATAGTTTTGCCTGGTTTGTTTGTAAGGGGTCAATCCACCAACCAAACAGACAAAAGTACTGACAATGAAAGTAGTGAAGTTATTTCTAGGTGGTGATCAACAGCAGTTTTAAGAAACAAACTTGTTACTCCCTGATCTTTTGTTAGTTTCTCGCCCGATGTGAGGCTGATGAAAACCTCAGACAAGTACTTCACACTAAGCCACAAAAAATCAGCTTTAAACATCCTTTTAAATGTTAGTCTGAGCAACTCTACCAAATCTTTTTCAGGTGAGCAAAATCTCTGTAGTGATAAATTTTTGGGGGGTTTGTTAGAAAACTGGCTCACCAAAAAAACACAGACAGACATCAGTTGTTGGAAATCACAAATGAACTTTGAGAATTTAGAGGCATATCAGGACATATGTCAAAATTATTTCACATATGTGATGCAAGTAGGCCAGCAGTGAACAAGCAACTCCTTTGTTCGACAGAAGTACTGTTTTTATCGATGGACCCGGTGAATTTGGAGACAGTTCTGTAACTGCTGTGTCTGATAAAATAGTTTACTCTCCAACCTGAAGATCTTTCTTTGTGTCAAACGAAGTGTCTGTAAAGTTGTCTGATACTGAAGAATAACAACCTGATCCAAAAGTTATCAAAACGAGAACTTTTAATTGATTAAAATTGATCTTGTTCTCTGTGATTGCAGTCTGTTTCGAAGCTACATGCCAAAGCAATCTCTAAGAGCATCTTTCTCTCCAAAAATGCATAAGTAAAAAAGGTTTAAAAAATGCAGCAGATTTGCCCTTAAAGGTTAATCTTTGGCTGTTACCCTCTAGTGAAAAAAGTTAAACCTAGACATTAGTAAATAGTGATATTGGAATACTTTGTGGCTGTTCAATCTGTTTGCTCAGGATGGACTGCAAATGCTTACAGTTCCTTTCCTTCTTTGCTTGTTATCAGAACATTTTCACTCTTTCTGCTCCATTTGAGAGCATGTGCACAGCCTGGAGTGTGTTACAAATTGTGTGTGTGTGTGTGTGTGTGTGTGTGTGTGTGTGTGTGTGTGTGTGTGTGTGTGTGTGTGTGTGTGTGTGTGTGTGTGTGTGTGTGTGTGTGTGTGTGTGTGCGCGTGTGTGTGTGTGTGTGTTAGAGAAAGGGAAATGACTATATTTGTCTGTATGTGAGACATATTTGTTGTAGTGGCTCCCCCTGCAGATTCAAACAGATTCTTGCACAGACCGGCTCAATTCTACACTGTCCATTATGCTTTTGGTACTTCATGTTGTGCCTGTCAGACTCCATGGAAGCCCTTTACAGCCAATGAAAAAAGGAAGGAGAAATAGTCTGAGCTCTTATGAAAAAATAACTTTGGTATTTGATAAACACTTTGGAGAAGTTTGGCTGATGTTTGCTGATGAAGTTATAGAAGACGTGTGGAAAAGTAAGAAAAAGTGTACCATGTAAACATGGCCTTACTTACTCAGCGGTATGAAGATCAAAAGTCAGATATCTAAAACTATATAAATAGTAGATTTGATATTGAAGTGAGTTAGGCAGATTTACTACAGTGGTAAAGTCATCAGTTACAAAAGATCCAAATTTCTGTTTTCCAGATAAGAAAGTGAAAAAAAGACATTTCAATAGCAGCTAAACAGTAACGACAGAAATTCAGTTGATTTAGGTTATTTGGTTTGCCATAGACAACAAACATGTGATCAACATAAAGGGGATATGCTACAATGACCCAGAGTAAACCTATAAACTGAGAAAACAAATGTTCCAAGGAATGAACCCTGAGGGACTCCACTCAGCCAAGGAGCAGAGGAGGACACATGACTTTTCAGTATGTCCAAAAAAATATCAACTTCCCAAATCATCTTAAAACCCATTGACTAATGTCTGACAACAATATAACCTCTGGGAGCAGCAGCCAAATTGATTGGTCCTGGGGTATAACCAGAAGTATACAGCAAAAGGCTTCTGATTTAAATCTTCCTGTCCCATACTTTCCCATTGTTTGTGGACTGATGGTCATACGAGCCACTCAAGAAGAGAGGTCTGTAAACTGACTTCTTGTGCATGCAGATATCTGTTTATTGCCTTCAATAAGAAGCTCGATCTTTGGCAAATGAGAGCTGCAAGGTGTTGTGACTGCATGCTCTGTCTTAAAGTTAGCTTAAAACAGAACAATGACTGAGGTATGACAGGATGCCTCAATCTCTGCTCTAACAAGTCCACATGTATCACTGCTAGGGTTTTATCTGCTTATTTTAAAGTATGTAAAGTTAATTTTTTTTTTACTTTGGGTTGTGTGAAATGGTTATCATGAAAAACTAGTATTCCACTGTTTAGTTGTGCCCTCTGGTGGCAAAGATAATTGCAATGTGACAACTTACCCATGTGACAACAAGCCCCAGTCTCCCCTATTCCAAAGTAACCAAACACTATTTTTCATTTGAGATGTGGTACTACTTCTGCAGGGGAGCCATATTTTCACTCATTACACTACAGTAACAGTATCAGTACAATATTGTCTGTATTCATGATCTCTCTCTGCACAGGCTGTAGGCGGCCTGTGTGTGTTATCTCCGCGCCCCCGAGGTGGCTTTACCCTCATCTCACAGAGACACACATCAGTAAGATCAGCCACAACATCTCCATTAGGTCTGAAACACAGAGATCAGATAGTGATTTCTGACAGAAAGACTTGCAGACAACCGAATGTGACATCCAGCAAGTGAAAGAGGAATACAGCTGATTAAACAGTATTAATTCTTACATGATGGAAAAAAATCCAATTATGTTTGCATAATCTACTGCTTGTCTTGTCTTTTGATATGTTTTCTCTGTATGTCAGAAGCTGGGTTTCTGTACTCCTGCAACCATGTGCCAAGATGTTCTTGTACAATAGTCTAATCGCATTTTACTCCTGGCTGAATAAAGCTAATAATAAAAAAAGAAAACTGTTGCATGGGATACACGTTGCTCCGTTTTTTTCTGTGGTTCAGTTAAATTGTTTTCTTCCTTGCTGCAAACAGGAGGTAATTCTTTGGCTCTTCTGTTAAACCAGCGTAACTGGAGCAAAAATAACGTTTAAGGAGAGGGTATCATAAAAAAAATCCTCAAGTATCCGTAAAGGTAGAGCGCTTTACTGTCCAGAGAAGCTACCTGAGAGCTTGTGCCAAAAACAATGTTTTTATAAGCAGAGATGCACCTCCCGGCTCTTTCATTTCCCCCGAGGCCCCTGAGTTATTGCTCCCTGATCTGCCATTTGATGCACTTTTCACTCTCTGTTTTACAATCACACTAAATAAGAAACTGGAGTATTGACAGAAATGACAATACAGAGAGGGCTTTACTGCGAGATGACTGCCACTCATAAAACCACAAAGTTTGAACAAGTTTTTACTGCCTCAACACAACAAAAAGTGAACCAAAACAACTTGAAATTAATTTAATTGAGTTTTTGGTTAAAAAATAAGGATGCTTTCTGCAGCAGCAGACAGAGGGGTCTGAGGGCTGCTGTCCGGGGACAGAGGTGTTAAATATGAAACAGGCCCACACATGAAGATTTTCTCTATTTTTCCATGATTCTTTAAACTGGAAAGACAGAAAAAGAAAGAAGAGGCTGTATGAATGGGAGCAGAACTTGACTGTTTATGGCCACTGGGGGGCGCTAAAGATGTGTTACAAAATATCACCTATAGTTTCTTAATTTAGAGAAGCATCTCCATAACCTAAATCTACCATCTTCTAAATGTGTGACCCAAAGTCTGATTTTGAGCAGCACAATAAGTTAATTGATCATCTCCGACCCAGGACATGTCTCTGTTCACATTTTTACTCTTGCAGTACATAAGGATCCTTTTATTTTAATTGATGCAGCTCGCCATCTAGTGGTTTTACCCAATTTATACACTTGTGTGTATTTAACACCAGATAGAGGCTAAAACCTGAGGTGACATTCATTAAAAAATAAAGAGAAAAATAATATGCATCAGAAATAAGGGCAATATTTAAGTGACTTAAATAAAATGTGGAAATATCTAAAAATTCAGAGAAAAGTAAAAAGAAGTGTGTTTATCGCAGTCGCCCGTTCATCACAAGGCTGACATATAGAGACAAACAACCATCCACGCACACCTTCACACTTACAGGCAATTTGAAAGTGGCCAACTAACCTAACTCCACTTCTGCATTGTTTTTGCATGTGGGAGGAAACCAGAGTACCTGGAGTAAACCCACGCAGACACAGGAAGAACATGCAAACTCCACACAGAAGCGCCCTGGCCCGGATTCGAACCCAGGACCTTCTTGCTGTGAGGCAACAGTGCCAACCACTAGACCACTGTGCCACCCGATTTGCCATTCAGTTCAGTTTACATTAAGTTATGTTTTAAGAGGCCTATAATTATATTTTGCAACCAGTTTTAGTGGATACAGTCGGACCTTGCAGGAGTTTTTGTGTTGAAAAGTAAAATCCTCATAACAGAACCTCTCGATATGATTCTTGAAAACATGCAGCTCTTCTTCAGTTACCGGTTGATACCATGTTAGAGGAGTCTGTGACATGGCTGTGAATGGAGAAAAGTTAACTCCTGACAGTTCAGAGACAGCTGACCGTGTCTGTCTGAGGCAGCCGTGTTGGTAACGTTTCACCCAGAAGGCTATTACCTCTGCTCTTTGGTTACATTCAAACACAGTTATTCCAGGTGACAGAGTGTTTGAACAGTTACATACATAAATACAGCACACAATTTAAGGATAAATGATGACTTTGGATGGCTGAGCCCAAAGGGGGAAAAAACATGAGAAAATTGCAGTCAGATTAAAGTTATGGAATTAGACTAAATCTTGAAAATGAGAGGTTCAAAAAGTGTTCCAGATATTGGGTTGTATTAGGTATAAATTAGGTATATTAGGTATAAAGTACACTGTAACTTATTTGGTTCTGAGGTAATTAGGGAGTTTCTCTGTTTTATGGACTTTGGCGCCCTCTGTGGGACAAAATACATAGTCCAAAGTGATGCACCAGCAATCCAGATTTTGTGATCTTCAAAAATATGTTCCCTGATCAGATTCTTCCAATCCAGTTTTTTTCGTCTTGTTTTTGTTTTTGTTCTTGAAAGCTAGAGGAAAGGTCAGATGGACGGATCAGCTGATTGAGTGAATATGTGATTTCTAAATCTGGACCATTCTGGTTAAGATGATTAATAAGTACTATTGTTGAGCAATACAAGACTCCTCCTGTTATGTAAGATAGTGTTTGGATAGAAATGTATAAGTTTATCATGATGATTCATATTATGGTTGCTTGGGTGTTAATCTCTGACTGGGCAGTTTCACCTTTAACCACCAGAGGGCGCTCCTGTATAAAACATGCAGACATTCATTTTAGACCGTACACACACTCATTTTACAGGTTATCACACACTGGAGAAAGAGCTCATTTTCTTTATTTCGGCTGTTTGACTTCTGAGAGGAGGAGAAAATATATTAAGTATTATTATTAAATTAAGTTTTACTGTCTGACTGATCAACATGATTTTATAGCTGACACTAGGAAAATAATAATATGCTGAAGGTCTCATTAATATCATTCTTTTATGTAAACTCTCATCAAAATGTCAATCGTGCGCATATTTTTTGGTAAGCTAATTATAGTCGTATTTGAAGCACCGAGTGTGTGCGCACCTGAACGCCCCATTGCTCCAGCGAAGATCTACTGACAGCAACAAGCGTCTTTTTGTCCAAACATCTGCTTATCTGCTCCCGCTCTCTGTTCTGTCAATTCCCATTTGTGTCGGAGGTTTCTCTCAGATAAGATTATCTGTGCTCTGTTTATTAACCCATTTCCCCTCATTGTTTAGACAAAAGGCCTCTGCTGTGCGCGCCATCAGCAGGCCAACAGTCTGTCAGTGAAAAAAAAGAGAATTTACGCACGAATTATTCAGAGCAACAGGTTCACATAAAGCAGAAAATAATACAAATAATCTAAAATATATTTATTCTCCTTCCTTTATTCTTCCATTGGGATTATTACTACCTGCTAAAATCTATTTCTTTTACCTGTGTTGTGACTGTTTTTGGAGTTTTTATATTTCCAAGGCCTATCCTAAATGATGTTTTATCGGTGTTATGCTTTCTCTAATGATTATCAATCAGAGTTTTTATTGCATTAAAGTCCCCCGTGTCAATCTCTGTAACAAACTGTAGTTTAAGAGTTTAAACTTTAAATTACTTGTGAATTTATGAGATAATAAATGAAATAATTCATTATGTTAAATTGCGATTAGGGTTTGAGTGTGACGGGCTGTTTTGGCAGCTCTCGTCTTTGGCTGCGGATGAGCTGCAAAACGTGCCCATCTTTCACTCATTGATCTGACTCCGGGTCAGCCACCAGCTGCTGCTTTATTCAGAGGCGTTTAAAGATTTGTAAAAAGGCGAGGAAAAACACAGGAAAATGTTTGTTTTGTTTTTATCTCAAAGTGATCATTTTAGAAAGACTTTAAAACAAGGTGATAAAATCGATGTATGTGATCAGGGGGAACATAAGGATATAAATAAGAAAAAGAGGGCCATTTACAGAATTAGAAAACGCATATTTGCTGCATCCTTCAGCCGGAGAAATACAGTCCAAATTGTGAATCACCTCGCGTTGAAAAACCTTTTAAAATCCACAATCTCTCCCCGGTGAGCAAATGTGGCAGCAAGGTGCATTTATAGTGAAGCCTTTCAGATGCTAACGGGGCCATATTTCACTCTTACAACCTCCTCACATCTCCATAAAATATTACAGCACTCACAGTGATGACTGGAGGAGGCTGCACGCGTCTTTTCTCGCACACTTTCACTCTAATCACGCAGTTTGTCTCCAAAACACTGATCATCTCTCTCGATTTTAACACAGCTGTGTCCTTTAAAGACTCTATGATCTGAGAGGCCTCCGACTGCTCTGTTTCTCTGCATTTTTTTTAGTAAATAAATGATGAAAAGCTCAAAAGGGAGTGATATTTTTAGATAGATTATGGCTGCAGACTGAATAGTTGAGTTTATCAGACCTCATCGTTTCAGGATCAGTTAAAACAGACGGTGCCAAATTGAGGAGTCACGGCCATAATGCACTTTTTTTAAATAATTGTGGTTGATTCGTTTTATTTTTTGGTCCACTTTTTATTGAATTAAAGTTCTCTGTCTGCAGAAAATTCACTTTAAACATCAGGAGTTTTTTCACTCCCTGTGAAAAGAGTCCTGTTTCGACTTTAATATAGCTCCACAGTCTGCAGAAGAGCTCATAATGTCAATGAATATTCTTTGTCATATGTGGAAACAATGATATCCGCGCAGTGAGACGCATCATTAACATCACCGCTAAAGATCTTAATAGAGTGTGGAAGCTGCTGAGGCGTTCACGGTCTCCTCTTACTGCACGATTTCACAGTTTAGACACGGCTTTAAACGTAGTTAAGACGAAGAAGAAGAAGAAGAAGAAGAAGAAGAAGAAGAAGAAGAAGAAGAAGAAGAAGAAGAAGAAGAAGAACTTTATTAATCTCCGAAGAAAAATTCAATAGTCTGTTGTCTCACTCGACATGTCTCTAAAAGTTATCTACTATTTAGTAGATAGACTAATGTTTAGTCGATGTTTAAAAACCGAGCAGGCTGTAAATGTTGCCCAAATTAATCCTTACGACCACATTTTACGTTTCGGTAAATGTTCACTCGGTCCTTTCAAACTAAAATTACATTACAGACTGAAAATACTTACCTTCACGTGCTACATTTACCTGTTGTTCGTCTGTTTCACCCCTTCGAAATGCCACTTGTTAGGTCTATTAAGTGGAAAACTGGTATTTCTGACAGCACGTAAAAGCAGCATCCGTCTTTCGAACACGCACAAGAGAAGCAGCGGACTCCCTGTCTCCTCCAATCAGGGCGCTGTCTCACTCAACCCACCGTCCAATGGGAATAGCGCGCGTGCAGGTGGCTTCGCTATTATCAGCGGGTCCCGCTTCCCCCCGCAGCTAAAGAGCAAGCGAGTCAATTTATGGAAAGACGAGCCGAGTCCTTTAATGGTTTCCCATCAAAACCACTGAAAACATCATCAGAGAGGCCGACTCCCGCGCGGCTTCCTGTGGCGGGCACGTTCAGTCTTCAAAGAGCTGACAGAAGCAGACCGACGACAAGCACGCGGAGACGTTTGTGGGAGTTTTCGAGCTTCTTCGCTTCTTCTTCCCCAGAGAGGAGAGAAGTTTTCCAGCATTCCCAGAGTCTTCCTGCTCTTCTTCTTCTTCCTCCTTCAGGATACTTCAGGAGAGGGCGAAAGAAGTGGCCTGGCTCCTTAAAATCAACCTTCCAACTTCAATTTTAAGTTTGTTTTTTTATTTCAGTTTTTCTTTTTAATCTGAGCGCGTCCCGGTTCATGTTTACAAATGTTAGCGGTCGGGCAGATGGACGCTAACCGGCAGAGTGCGTTCGTCCTGGGCAGCACCCCGCTGGCGGCGTTGCACAACATGACCGAGATGAAGACGTCCTTGTTCCCGTACGCGCTGCAGCAGAGCCCGGCGGGCTTCAAGGCGCCGCAGCTCTCAAACCTCAACTCCCAGATCTCCATGGGTACCCCGCATGGAATAAGCGACATCCTCGGGAGACCCATCACCACGGCCGGGCAGCTGCTCTCCGGGTTCCCCAGGATAAACGGTCTAGCGACCACCGCAGCCGCCGCCGCTGCGGGGATGTACTTCAGCCCGGCGGTGTCGCGGTACCCGAAGCCGCTGGCGGAGCTGCCGGGAAGGGCGCCCATTTTCTGGCCCGGGGTGATGCAGGGTTCTCCCTGGAGGGACCCACGGGTTCCTTGTCCTTGTAAGTCCTCTCTGTCTCTTAGTATTTACTCTCCATGCATGTATTATTTTTAATCCTTTTCATGTGACTAATAACATAATTCAGCTCAGGAGCAGGCCTGTCAACACAGATTTTCAAGTTTATTTTAGACATGGATTTGAATTTGCTCCAAGCTGAAACCAGAGTGATAAAATATTATTACGCACTGTGTGTTCGCCATAAATTCATTGTACTTAAACTGGAAGTTCCTATTAGATAATAAAAATGTTATTGATACTTGGCAAGACTTTGAAACTTATTAATTAAAAACCTTCACATAAAAATCTGTGTAACACTGTGACAAATAGTGTGTCAGTGAGCTAATCAGACACACTTCGGTCAGTTTGGAATTAATTCTGCTAATAAAGTGCGTCAACTTCTTCAGGCATAAATACTCTTGTGTGTAACCAGTTCTTGTGTTTGCAGCTCAGGCGAATATGATGGTGGACAAGGACGGGAAGAAGAAGCACTCCAGACCTACTTTTTCAGGACAGCAGATTTTTGCACTGGAAAAAACTTTCGAGCAGACGAAATACCTGGCCGGCCCGGAGAGAGCGCGACTGGCTTATTCTTTAGGGATGACCGAGAGTCAAGTCAAGGTAAAACTACACTTCAGAACATCTGTGTGGACAATCTTAGTTTTGTGTTTGTGTTCCCAATTTCACGAAAACCAAGAATGTGGAATCCAAGGAAATTATCTTAGAACAATTACGCACAGTTTACGCACAAGAGACTTAGATTATTTCTATATCATACCTCATTTCTGTTATTATTATGTTGTAGTTTGGGTCATTTGCACCTGTTGTTATTGGTTCGGACCTGTTGAGCATCTGTGCGCCTCTCTTCTCCTCCTCCTCCTCCAGGTTTGGTTCCAGAACAGAAGAACCAAATGGCGAAAGAGACACGCGGCAGAGATGGCCACGGCCAAGAAGAAGCACGACTCTGAGACGGAGAAGATGAAGGAGAGCTCGGAGAACGAGGACGACGACGAGTACAACAAACCGCTGGACCCAAATTCAGACGACGAGAAAATCACGAGACTGTTGAAAAAGCACAAGGCCACCAACCTGGCGCTGATCAGCCCCTGCAGTAACAGCTCGGACACCTTGTGATGCCCACACCTGGGGAAGGGCAAAGCGTGAAGGGGGGTCCATTTAAAAAAAAACAAAAAACAAAAAACAAAAACAAAACAAAGAGAAACTTATCGCACTCTTTCTGACCTCCTTTCGACCTGACATAATGAACAGACGCCTGTGGGGATGCATTTCACACAGAAAAAAGAGCGAGAAATTGGAGGAGTTTGCTTTGAGACATGGAAGACAGACTCACCAAAATGTGACGAGCGCTTGGCTGCATCCAACCCCCCCAAACTTTTACAGACTCTGAGTACTCGGAGATGTAAACTCCTGTCAGAACTGGACTCAAAAAGGAAAAAAAAAACATGTTGGGTCATAAAATAGCAAATCACTTTTTACGAGACCAAGTGGAGTTTTAACAACAGGTGTAAATGTAACAAAACATTAGACATACACACACCATCCGGATCAGTGTTGGGCTTCATATGAGTGAAGAATCACCTTTAATTCCACTTAGAGATGCTTTATTTGATATATATCATGGCATTTATTATCTTTTATTATGCGTAAAACAATAAACCAAAACTCAGCACCCTGGAAGGCCGCGCATTCAGCTCCAATTCAGACCAGTTGATGGTCTTTGTAATGTTTACTAGAATTAAAACGACAAATTTGCACTCGCCTTTTATTCTCAGTTATGGAAAGTGTGCACAAATTTTGCATAATTCAGTTTTTAATTTTGTTTTTTTTTAATATGGTTAAAAATCTCTAATGCTCCGTTTTTACGCGTAAACTCATTTTTTTTTCAGAAGCCCACACTGATCCGGATCTGGACAATGTTAAAACAATGACAGGTGTAAACGGGGCCTGTGATGCTTCTAAAGCTCAGTTTAAGCAGGGTATCCACTGTCCTAAGAGGCGAGTGAGCAGAGTGTTCAGAGGGCGTATAGGTTTGTGATGAATGGATGAATTGTGCTGCAGCCTAACGATGAAACTGTACGTGTGTAGATTGTATATATTTTTTACTGAATAAGTTATGTTCGGACGCGCTTTCTTTTCTTTCACCCCTGGTAGACCTGCTGCTTCCCTTTTTTTCCCCTGCCTTTCTCCTCGTTTTTTTTCACTTCAGCTCTGAAACATTAATGTAAAGACGCAGAATGCTGTAAATAATCACTGTAAAAAAACACACAACAGCTTGTTTTAACACCACAGTTCACATGTTTTTTTTTTTGTTTGTTTGTTTAATTTGAAATATTGTTTTATTTTTTTGACCTCATCAGCACAGAGCGGAGCAGCAGCAGACTGGAGCCTCGTTTTTGTTGGATGTAAAGAGAGTATTATCACTTCCAGGAAGGCTAAAGGAAGAAAAAACACTTTGTATAATGAATAAATTATTTAACAAACGTTTTTCTTTTGTTTTATCATGGGTTTTGTTTGAATGTATGGGCTTAATATAAATTAAAGACAAATTCATGACTATCATAATTGAATTTCGTTATTGGCAAAGGGCTGATTTTGACAGATTGGTGCAGATTTTTACAATGATTTACACCAAAGGAGGCAGAAGTTAAACAAGTAATGAGCCTTTTTATTGTGTTTTGATTCAGCATTTTAAAATTAATTTGTAAAAAAGAAAAAAAAAACTAAACTAAATGTTCATTTATTTTGTTCAAATTCATTTGTTTAGAAATGTTCTTTTTCTTGGATAGTCTCGAAGAAATAATCTAGAAAAAAATAACATTACTTAAAAATAACTATCAGTGTATTTATTATTATTATTAGTAGTAGTATTCATATAATAATAATAATTATTATAAATTATTATTATGTGGCAGTTATTTAGTGATTTATTGCAAATCAACGAGGGTATTTTCACTGAAGAGACTGCCCTCTTTTAAAACTGGATCCTTTACTTTGCAGTCATCCTTCTTTCCAATCATCTGTTTACTAGAGTCTTATTTTGACCCCCTGTATCCCCTCTCGCTCTCAAATGTCGTACCTTATCGAAAAAATATGTTACGCACGTGTTTATGATGTCCTATATTTAGGTTAAACCGTTTTCTTATTTTGGACAAATCAACCCCCAATGATCTGCTCCACAATAGAGCGCCCCCTCTGTCTCAAGATGGTACTACAGCTTCATGTTTTCTCCCTGAGCATAATATGGGCTCCATTGAAGAATTGCGCGCCGTCTCTTCTGGATTCAGCCAATCAGAGAAGAACAGTTTAGATGAGCAGAGGCTGCTTTTGTTTCTTTAATAAAGTGGACACCTGCTGAATGAGGAAACTGACTAAGGCACACGAAAAACTAAAAAATTTTTTGACTGTATGCTTATTTTCTTTTTTACATACATTTGAAGGTGGAATTTATTATTCATTAAGTAAGTTTTAGCAGCTTTGCATTGTTTGCGCAGAAGAAAGTGAATACTTCAGGGAAGCTCATCCATTAGATAGCTTTTTACAAGTGTAGAATAACGCTCATTTTAATTGCAGGTGGAAAAACAAAACAAAAAAAAAACAACTTCACTTTATTCCAAAATGTTTCTCATAGCAGTCTGTCTAAGGCTCACTTTCATATAGTCTGTTTAATGGGCCTAATAAAAGAAGTCCTAGATATTTAACACCAACTGGACATGTCTGGATAAGATTAAAATAACTTTTTTTTGACACCATGTAAAAATGTAAGCTCAGCCCTTAGATAGCTTTTTATAAGTGTAGAATAATTCTCATTTTAATTGCATATGGAAAAACAAAACAAAAAAACTACTTCACTTTATTCCAAAATGTTTCTCATAGCAGTCTGTCTAAGGCTCACTTTCATATAGTCTGTTTAATGGGCCTAATAAAAGAAGTCCTACATATTTAACATCAACTGGACATGTCTGGATAAAAGTAAAATCCATGTGAAAATGTAAGCCACTTTCTTCAAACCAGATTTAATCCTAGAAACTAATATGACACTGATATAAGATGTTTTATTTCCAGTATTTTGTTGCAGTGAAGCTGACAAAGAAAGAAACCACGGTAAGAAAATGTTTGGTTGTCACTCCCTTTATGATAATGCTGTAATAATACAGTGCTAACCCAGTGATAATGTGCTGTAAGGTTAATTGATTGTGGTGCAATAAGGAGGTAAAATGAGTGGTAATGAGGACAAACAGCCGTTGAGCTCTAATGGTTTTTATTGCTTGAGAACTGCATCACCTACAGTAGAGGCCAGGCCGTCAGAGGGGCTATAGGATCAAATCTCTATCTGCTTTAATAAGATGGAGTGAAGAAGAAAAAACTGCAGCTTAAACTCCTACAGTAAACCCACACAGAGCAGCAGGAACAAAAACAAGCAGGCTGAATTTCTGTGTTTTTTTTTCTTTTTTTTCTTTTTTTAAACTTACGAACCAAATCACAGCAGAAGACAACAGAAATCCTGCGGCAGGCACAAAATCATTTCAGTGATTTAGATGAAAAAAAAAAAGATCAAGGAGGATCAATGTGAGGGTTTCACACAGTCTGAGATCTGTAGTGTAGGAAATGAAATCGATAAAAGGAAACGCTGGCGTCTCCGAGCTCCCCTTTAATGCTCAAATGATCTGCGATGAAGGCAACAAACAGACGAATAAAAAGCAACTCCTCCTCCTCTTCTTCTTCCTCCTCCTCCTGCTGCTGCTTCTCTTTCCCACGTTTAGAGTTTCTCTTTTTTTTTTTTACATTTCACAATCAACACCTGAAACCATCTGACTTAATATTTTAAACTCTGACACACTTCATGTCTGTGTGGATACTTGGCACCAAAATGCAGTAACAAAAACTGACAAACAAAATTACATTTTTAAGGATACCCAAGCCTATCTAAAATATCACATTCAGAACCATAATATTATAGAAATAAGTTAGAGTAATAATGAAATAATGTGAGAGTGCTATATATGAAACATTATCTTATATATACTTGCATGGTCTATGGCACTGCTTAAAACATTCTTGGATAGGCAATAAATCACAAAGAGTTTCTCTCCTCTGTGCTGCTGCGGCTGCAGGAACACCCACACAGTCTGCACAAACATTTGGTAAGAATTATAAATTATCTCTTTAAAAAGTACAGTATATAAAATGAGACTCAACTGATGTGTCAGGCATGGCAGTGTGTTGTGCACACAACAACAAAAACAAAACAAAAATATATAGAATTTGTTGAAATCTATTTTTCCAACAAAAGGACCTCAAAGTTTGGTCAGAAAGAGAACGGCACTAAAACCATCAACAACTCTATGTTATACTGTCCAATGTACAAATAACCCTAACAATATAGATATACAACGTTTTTTTGCATTGCACTTTTCTTTTTTTTTTAAAACACCTTACACACTGTGTGGAGAGTAGCTTCTATACACAGAGGCAAACCTACAAATGGCGAGTACGGTGTCTAAACATGTAGTAGACTGATTTCAATTAGAGTTTTGGCAACGAGGCTGTGGCATGGAAAAAGAGTCGTCCGTCCGTCCGTCCGTCCTGTTTTTCTTCTTCTCTGGGGAATGGGGGGGTTGCATGGCAACAGTGAGGTCAGCGATGTGTGTCTTGTCTGGAGCCGGGCCCTCGAGTGCTCGTCCTCGTCTCAACAAGTGTTTTATGGAGAGAAAACAGCTTCGTATGGATGAGGTGTCAGGACGACTGCGACTGGTCAGCACTGCTGAAAAACTTTGTCTTCAGTGTACGCTTGTGCAAAGTGTGGGTGTGTGTGTGTGTCTGTGTGTGGTTTTCATATGTGTGTGTGTGTGTGTGTGTGTGTGTATGATGGTGTCCTGTTTGTTTCTTCTCACAGAGGCGCTTCACGGCATATCTGCTCCCCCCTTTGGCAACACTTCCCTGCGGAGGGAAAGAAGGAAACGTTTTACTCTTCGGTAACAAGCAGAGCTTTCAATCAAAGAAAACTGACCTTGTGCCAACTTTTAGTCACGTTAGAAAACCAGCTGCTGCTGTAGTTTGTGAGTGACAGAGTTATTTCTGTATTCCTGAACCTGGGCCTCGACTTTACATATTCTTCGGTCTAAATCATCGGCCCTAAAAACTTGAAAATTTCCACTTCAAGTTCTTGTTTTTGTCACTCAGATTGTTAAACTGACTTTACTGGGAGGGAAGGACAACCAGGTTAGATCCCAGGTAGCCCCCGCCTGTGTGGAGTGCTGCATCACCCTTCTTTTTTTAAGAAAACTACTATCTATGAGTGATAAAAACAAGAACTTTGATTGGATTTACTTTAAATCATATTGCAGCTGTACCTATCTGACTTTCTTAGACCCAAAAGGATGTAAAAACAGGGTCCAGGTTCATGAATACTGAAACTCTCCTTGAATGTCTTAAAATGTCTGAAGCATTTTAATCACATTTTCCAAAATTGATGCCTTATTTTGGAATAAAACGTCAAATCAGAACCAACTTGTGGTGGAAAAAAAAAATCAAGCAGATCAAAGCAAACAATAGCAACAAGTGTGAGGTAGTATAATAAAGAAAAAGTTCATATTTACCACGACATCACTGCACCACACAACACTTGTGCTTATTTGCATTAGGTTTACCTGCCCCCGCTGTTATTCGGAAGGACAGGAAGACGGGCTGGTGGAGGACAGAGACAGAGCACAGTCAGAGAAAACACTGTATTGATGTTCCCTATGTGTGTGAATAAGTGAGTGTGTGAGTGAGTGAGTGCCAAGGTCTCGCAGGTTAAGCTCACATAGCAGTGCCGTGCATTTTTGTACCCGTGTGCTAACTACATTGGACATTTTTTAAACATGGCTGTCTGTGATTTTAACAGCAGTGTGCGGCAGGGAGGTGAGCGCTGCTGCACTATCTCTCAGTGTGCTCGGGTCACATCACACACACACACTACTGTCTGTGACACTCTGAGTATTGATAAAAGACCTGACTTAAGGCGCCTCTCTTTCAGTGCAAGACCCTCTGTCTGACACGAAGAGACTGAAGCCGGGGTGTTAAACACTTTCTATACAGTCAGCTTTAAAAAAAAAAAAAGAAAGAAATATCCCCTCTGTGCTGCCTGAGCCTCTGTCTTTGACATGAAGAGCTTTCCCTCAGACCCAATTACAGATACAGGAGCTAGTGGATATGACATTAAAGTTACTCTTAGGATTTTTTTTTAATGTTTACTTCATGGATATTTATCAAGTTATATAGCTTCATTTCATAATTTTGCATGCTTGAAGATTTTTATTTTTTTTAAATAACACTACAGCTGGTTAGCTTAGCACAAAGACTTGGAACGCCGAGGAACACATCCACCCAGTAACACTTCTAAATCTCCTTTAGTAACATTAATTTAATATGCAAGGGAACTTTTTCATAAAATCATAGATGAAATTCTACTTTTAGCCGTGATTAAAAACTTTTTTTGGCTTTTTGGATGAGGCTTTTTGAAAGTAACTAGCAAAAATCCAGACAAATGAAATTTAAGGCCTTTTTATATCAACATGCCTGTTGCACAAACTCAAGAATCGCTGACTTAGATTTAGAACTTTCAGGTATTTTTAGCAGGATACAGATCCACATTTGGTACTCATAATAAGTGTAGTGTTTTTAAAGCCTTGGATATATTTATCACTTGTAATGCAGAAAAATAATGTCTGTAGTAGGGCTGGGTGATGTGTTGAAAACAGTTACAATGCAGGTTTCAGTGTTAGTGCTCATGTAGACTTTGATTAATCTGCCTGTTTGAAAAGCCTCCTGAGAAAAGATAGAAAGCTGAAAAACAAAGTTCATGAGTCACACTTCAAAGGCGGTTCACTGACATGTTCTGTCACATATTTATGAGACTAAACCTTTAATGTGAAGTAAACCTGATTCAAATGGTGAAGACACTGAAAAGGAAAAGTCCTGTTCAAATTAGGGATGGGCGATTTGGGCTAAAAAAATTATCACAATAAGACAATGCCATTCTGACGATAACACCAGCTGGAGTAGTCAACTAAGATACTTAACTACAAGTTTAATTGTTATGGAGAAAACTAATGACATCGGACAAGTCTCAAATGTGAAAACATTTTCAACATTTGTTGACAACTCTTATTGCACAGAGTGAACAGCAACAGTAGATCCACTGTCCGATGTCAGGCATACCTGATTGCTCTCATCTAAGCCCCAATCTTGAAGGAAATCCCTCATGTGGCGCCTCGTTCAGTAACCAGCTGCTCAGAAACGTCTTCTTCATTACCTTCGGTCATGTTTGCTTGTTACTCTGCTCTGTGTGGGCCGTTGCTCATGCTTATGTCATTAACTTGCATTTATAGTATTTATTATGAGATGGCAAATATATATCATGGAGGATTTTTCTGACGATACATCGTGAATGATAATTTACCGCCCATCCCTAGCTCAAACTCAGTGTTTCTACAGTACACACATGCTTGTATAACTGATCCAACTGGTCCCTCCTCTCTTTTTGGACGACATTCACTCTCTCCACCTGAAGCTCAATCAAAGCTTTGGAGTAGAAGGTAGGTGTGTGAACCAGCTTCTTCACATGCATGATTACAACTTCAGATTAGCTGTCTCTTTAGTTCGTTTTAATAGAAGACACTTTCATTCATCTACGTTTTCCCAGCCTTTACTTGTACCCTAAACTACTAGGGTCTTCTAAGCAAGGGTTGTTTAAGCTTAAATTGTTGCTCTCCTCCAGAACATGGAAAAACATTTTATAATACTATCAGCGACTCAAACACACACAAATGCACGCACACACACACACACGCACGCACACACACTCTTGTTACCTTGTGGTCCCCCATGCAGACATTGGGCCCGATGTTATCATACACTATGGACTTCTCTTCATTTTCAGGCTGCAGAGACACAAAGAGAAGATTGTAGGTTAAAACAAGGTAAACAAAAATGTCCACTTCATTGAACAATCATTGCACAAGCTTCATTAAGCACTTTGAGAAGAGGTTTTATTGGTGATTTCAAAACTTTAAGTATACACTGATCAGATTCAACAAAAATAGAGGCGAAGGGCTTGGCAATATTTGTGTTGATTTAGTTTTTCTTCGTCATCATCATCACAACTACAACACCTTCTTATATCTGCAGACAATTTTGATTTTACAGAACATTTGGGTGAAAAAAAAAAGAAAAGAAAAAAAAAACACCTGTTCAGGAGTTTTGAGTTTCATAACAAGACAATGTTTGTGAAGTACATGTGAAAACAGAATCACACTGAAGAAGACGGAAAGTTTTCATTTACTCAGAAGTTTCTGTCAGGGTTGGTGATATGGACAAAAGAAAACCTTGAGGGTAATTTAAAATAGATGTTGACGACTGTCAGTTGTATTTGTTCTGAAAATTTATCATGTTACATGTCCCTACACACTTCTTTCCTAAACATGACTTTAGGTATTGTTGTTTTCAATTTAAGTTTTTCATTAGTTTCACAACAAAACTCCTGTTATAACATGTTTAGCTATGATTACTGCGAGGTGTAAACCTGATATCATGGTGGGCCCATTAGGAAACACAAAAAAAGATGTTGTCCGATGTCTTGTTCAATTTCAACACCGAATAAACGATTTAGGCGCATGTGCCCTAAAGGTTTATTCTGCAGCCATTGCAGTCAGGTTTGTGGATACTGGCTTGTTCTACCTACTAAAACAATCTTAAACCATTTTGAAATTATTGCTCCTGTAAGCGCCAAAATATGGAAAAGGGCCCAATTTTAAAGATCTCAGCTTCACCCTCCCGGCATGGTGCACTGAAGTATTCCTCATGGAGGAATAAGCACAGTTTTGAAACTTCTGCACAGTGCATTGAGGAGGAATGAAAAGCTGGGGGTGGGTGGGGGGTAGGAAAGTGGAGGTTTGCCTGTGCATCACAAACGCTCAGTGTAATCTAAGAGCCTATCAGAGGGAATCATGTTTCAATATCTGCACACAAAGAAGCTGTTACCCTCTCACACATGGATCTGCAGACGGGAGAATAAATCACAGTTGTCTGGTTGAACTAAAGACTTTTTAAACACACACACTTGCACACACTCACACACACACACAGACGGCTGCTGGGTTGCGACTCGGTGAGCTGCTCCGGTGCTTCAGAAGAAAGAGACAGAGAGCTCAAGAATGAACCATAAAGTGAAATCCAAATTAACTTCAGACCAATCCTGTGGCTGAGCGGGGTCAACACACCTCCACCTCGCTCTGCCTCCTGCGGCGGCCTCGCACCGCCACCTCTCCATTCGTCTCCCGCAGCCGCAGATACATTCATCAAACACACACTTGATAATTCACAAAGGCAGCATAAAATTGTGGATTTTCGGGCTGCATAATCTTT
The DNA here is from genome assembly GCA_962446985.1 of Xyrichtys novacula. NCBI lineage: Eukaryota > Metazoa > Chordata > Actinopteri > Labriformes > Labridae > Xyrichtys > Xyrichtys novacula. The sequence goes on along the minus strand of OY660874.1, from coordinate 13,397,691 downwards.
AGACAGATAAACAAATTACCCGGGGCCCTGCAGCAGAGAGGGAGCGCTCGCTCGGCTAAACATTCATTACCGGCGCTCCCGGAGCTGGTGCTGCGCTGCGCAGCCAGCGGGCAACCTTTGGCGTGTTAGGGCTCGGCAAGCAGAAAATAACATGATGGCGAGTTAACCGACCGTGCCATGATAGATGACGCCACACGCCAGGCTGTTTACGGGCCTATGTCTCAACAATCTGTAACGCTGGGAGCTGGAGAGTGTGTGCTCAGTGAATCATCATCCAATCTGCGAACACACTAACTGTTCCACTCCGTCCCTGCATTACAAGCAATTAGCCGGAGCATAAAGGGGGAGGAGAGCAAACACAAACCAGCTGTGTGTGTATGTGTGTGTATGTGAGTGTGAATCAGTCTTTATATAATTCTGACACATTAAGTGGCCGAAACAAACTGGGTGTTATCATTTTAAAATGTTATACAGTCTTTGTCTTTTTATTGTTCCTGCCCGGCTTCAGTCGGTAAAAGAAGAAAGATCAGGAAGGAATTTCTCATTTGCGGTCGACAAAAGAAGCCAAACTTCCTGAGCAGCCCCCTGCAGTGAACAGTGACTGTACAAAAACACTGCTGCATCGATTTCACACACACACATCAAGAGATGAAAGCTGTGTGTCCTGCACTGAGCAGACACACAACCACAAAAGCTGAGCTTGTTTCTTGTAATTTGGAAATTAAAAAAATCAGTGAAATGTGCCTTTTTCAACTGAAAAGAGGGAATTCTGTAACTTTGCACCAGGGCCCTTTTTTATACACTGTATATTTGAGTAGAAAAGGACGTATAGAATGTGAAAAGTTGCAGTGAAACAGGCTGTAATGTCTGCAGCGTAATTTTGTCATTGATGGTCTTCTATTCTGTTGACATTTTTAAAAAAAGATTTTTACAAAAAGCAGACCATTTTGTTTGTGGGAGATGATTTTTGTTACCAGAAACCGTCTTTTCTCCATAGTCATTTTGCCTCGAAAAAGCACAGGAGTTACTGGTCTACCTCTGCCCTGATCTGCAGTTTGGTGTCTGTCATTTCTTGATTTTGAGAAACCGAAAAGCGTGAACAAATGTCAAAAATTTTTGTGTGTCTGTAAAAGGGGTGAAAATATGGAACGACTTGTCTGGTAGAAATTAGAAAATGTAGAACCCTGGTAAGAACAAGACTTGACAAGATTAATGTTATTTCTCAATACTGTAGAGAAAATGATGTCTGTTGATTTATTGTGAATTATTGATTTAAAGTGTGAAGCATGTTCATTACTCTATCTGATTTGTAAAGTGAATATATATTAAAGTGTTGATATTTGTACGAAGAGTGTATCTGTATAATGTACTTGATGTATGGTGTAAGGGGTAGGTCTTTATAAGCACTGCTTCTGCCTTCACCCTTTTAGTCATTTTATACTGAAATAAATCAGAAATCATAAAATCCTAAATTGGATTGCCACATTTCCCAGATTCTCAAGGTTTTCCTCTTTCAGGTGAGTCGAATTCAATTGCATTTAGCAGGATGGCCTTAAATCTGACCACAGTCAAGAATCTGAGCACTTTTTATCATTACATACTCATACTTAGAAACTGTGCCTTTGAATAACACGTGGAGCGGAAGGCTTAGATGTGTTATCTTTTTTTTTGATTCGTAACGGAAGGACAATACGTATTGAAAATCTGAAGGGAAATTAAGTCACCTTTCACAGACAACATAGCATGTGTTCAACGATATGACAGGAAGTCAAGCTATCAAGTTAAAGCAGCAGAAGACAAGCAATGCCTTTGTTTCGCAACACTGAAGTTTTTGCCAATGCAAGAGTGATAAAACACATAGTACTTTACATGATGTCCAAAAAAATCTATTTATTAAATTAGTCTGATTGAAAGTGGACTTCAAAAGCACATGCAAACTTGTTAAGTCTGACTGAAATCACATGTGGTTGATGTTCAATTTCCTCTTGCATACGTGCAACTTGATCACGACTGGTTGAAGCGTTCTGCACGTGTTTCACGCCAGGACAAAATCTGAAATTTGAACAGTGTACATGTGTAGGAAGAAGGTAGGCAAAAAACAAAACTTTAACAGAATAAAGGGGGACGTAAACAAGTCAAAGCTGTCATATCATATGAATAGAGAGTGTACAGAGTTGTAAAATTGTGAGTGCTTTTATCTTCTGTAATGCAACCTGTTAGCCTCTTGCTAACAAGTTTGTTGATTGTTTTGGTATGTGACTTTCTTTGAGGAGATATTCACTGTCGGTCTGTCAGACATACACAGTAATAATCTGAGCGTGATGGTCAACAAAAACCAAGAACTTTAAGTCGACATACTTCCATTTTGGAGACTTGCACACAAAGATCTCAGCAATTTCAACCGCAAATTTCAACACAAAACATCTCCTTTAATGAAAACCGGGAAACGAACATGTGAGAACTTGGCAGAGTCACACCGTGGATCCTTCAATAATCCAGCAAACATGACAGGAGGAGAGTAAAGAGAGAGGCGGCAGATTGGCTGTGGTTTACAGTTCTGGGATGGATTTAAGGCAGAGCGGGGGCCTGCAGGGTTTGACTCCCTTAGGTACACGACAGATCTGTGGCTTAATGAAGAAGATCGGGGCCTGGGGTATATATACTGTCTGTATGGACCCTTTGCTTAGCTTGGCAAATTAATGTTCACAGACGACTCATCCTTCCATCTGCGAGGCGGCAGAGGGTGGAGGGTGATGTGGATCAAGGACGATAGAGTTGTAGAAATGAAAGGACAGAGATGTTAATGAAGACGCCTGTGTTTTAGAGGAGGGGGGAGTGGTGATAAAAAGAAGCCGCTCAATTGGATGAAAAGAATCCGGTTTAGGCTCACCTTTAGGACCAGGTCTCTGGCAGAGGATGACAGGAGGATCCGGTCGCACCATGCGGGGCATCTGGTGTTCATGTACTGCTTCCCCTGACTGCTGTCTTCACTGTATGGATAACTACAAAGACACACAAACACATTCAGTTAATACACTGCGTTAAAACTGCTCAAGTTAGATGGTGAGACAGGGACAGAAGTTTTAAGAGTGGTGAAAGCACAAAAATAAGGAAGGGTCACTCAGAAACAGTCGTCCTGACCAAACTCATTTGTTCCCACCTCAATTAGGTCTTTAAATAATGTTTCCTAAAATATAGCCGGATTGTGAAATAATGTCATGATGTTATCTTGTTATCTTATCATTTAATTTTTGGTCTTGTTTACCTTGGCTCACCTTGTTGTGTCTTATTCTTTGTCATTGTCTATTGGCGGTGTGCTTCTTTTGACCATTTCTGAGGGATTCTTGTGCATTATGGGTATGTGCAATGAGTGTATACGCAATGTGTGGGTTGTGTAACTGTGTCTTTGTTAGGTGTAGCACTTGGTGTGATCAGTTGGCAGCTTTATCTGTGCAGCTCTTGCAGTCCAAGACAAATTTTCCTAAGGGGACAATAAAGTGTATCGTATCACATTGTATCGTATCGTATCGTATCGTAGCCTGGAGTGGCAAAAGATGTTAAATATAATCCAATAGCTGTTTACATCTCAACAGCTGTGCATTTATGCTCCATTGGATTAGGTTCTGGTGAAGGTTGGAGAGATAAAGACCTAGCATCTGATTTTTTTCAAACCTCTACTTAACAGCACCATAAAAACTACACAAAGTCTGCCAGATGAGAAAGCTTAGCATCAAACTGGACCTCTGTGAGAGTTTAAAAGCAGAAGTGGGTGTATGAAAAGGGGGAAAACAGCAAAAGGAACCAGTATCTACAATAAAGGCAGAAAAAAATGTGTTAGGGTCAGATTTTAAGTTTTGAATTAAGAAAAAAAAAATTCCAGAGGTAGCTTTGTTAGAAACATGTAAAAGGGTACTTAATAACACCTTCAATGAACCCTTATTTAGAAAATTACCTCCTTGTTTCCCAAACCATGGAAACCAAATTTCGACTATGTTTTCTGGTATTGTCCGGTTATCGGAGAGTTGGACAGAGATACAGGAAACCATGTAGGTCTTATTTTAAAAGTGACCTAAAATCTAAGACCATATATCTTGGCTGCATACCTCCAAAGTGGTTGAAAAAAGATAAGTATTTAATGAATGTACTGCTGGTGGCCGATAAAAATTCTCTCACTGGGATAGGCTTTGACAGGAGGGACCCACTTTGAATGCGTGGATCTAAATTACTGTGGACATTTACAAAATGGAGAGGAAAGCAGCATTTGTCAATCATAAACCATAACGATTAACTTCAGTTTGGAGCAACTGGATTCAGGATTTTACACTCTGTGGGGCTGAGAGATAAATAACTGAATCAAAAAGGACCAGCAGCACATCTGTGTTATCAAACCTGACTCACACAGGAAACATTTACAATCATTTCAACGCGTTTTATTGCAATCTGAGTAATTATAAACCGTTTCCCTGCAGAGAGAACGAGACAACAGAAGAAAAGCAATAAAACACGATTTGCATAACTCAACAGAAGAGTAATAAACATGACACATCACGTCATCTGAGATTTCAGATTGTGTTCCTGAGAAAACAGGAGGTCCATAAGTCTGACCGATCGTCTGAGTAATCTCCTGAATCAACACACACTGATGGCTCAATCACTGCGTCTCTCTGCCAACTGTACAGTCTGAGTGTGTGTGTGTGTGTGTGTGTGTGTGTGTGTTTGTGAGAAGAAAAAGGAATGAGAGAGATTCAGCCGCCCATATGTACTGCTGCATCCCCACACGGTCATCAAAAACAGATTAGGAGCCGCTGCAAACGGCTCAGAGAGATCCTATCTGAGAAAACAGCAGGAACAATCACATGATTTAAGCGGCGAGAGTGGAGCTGATACAGATTTACATTGTTGAGAATTCAATTTGGCCCGTCCACTCGTCAAACGGCTTCAGATTTACACACCGCACAATCCAATTTGTTTGTGGGTGCTCATCAGGATGTGGAGCGGGCGTACGTACTGTAACACCAATCCAATTTGCTCCTTCAGTGCAGCACGTGCTAACTGTAGCAGAACATAAAGAAAGCGAGCATCTTCTGTGAGGATCCTAATGATGAAATAAACACACTCATCTGGACCTACATTCATCACACACGCACAGCTCTGATAGCTTAATTAGACTTTGTACTAAAGCAGAATAAGCTTAATGAGTATTTAGTGCTGGCTGCTTTGTATGTATGTGCGCTTTATGAATCGTACGGAGCAGAGTTAGCTTTAGAAATGGTCTAACAGTGCATTGGTTTGGCTATTTATGTTATCAATAGATGCTGAAAAATGAACTGATATTGTAAGGGAGAGGCGGGATTGAATAAGCAGTTGCTTTCTCTTTAATTCTTCGGTCAATTGTTGGATTTATAATCTATGAAGACAATTTTGTAGTTCTTTGACTTTTTTTTGCTGCCAGGTTTTTTGGATGTGTTTGAGACAAACAAAGATAAATCAATCAATACATGCCAGACTCCTCTGATTTAATATGACCTCTGTGATCAGGTTGTCCTTGGCGTCACTCTTTCTGTTGAGAATTTATAACCATTGTTTGGGGGGTTTGACCAATCAGAAACAAGTAGGGGAGAGTGGGGTAAGAAACCAACAGAATGAGTGTAAACATCACTGTCTTGATAATATAGCATGCCAAAAAAAGTGGTCAACTTAACTCGTGTATGGGGTAAGTTGACCATAGTAGCGGGGTAAGTTGAGCCGTATCCCTACTACCCCCCCACTCTCCACCCCAGCCCTCCCTCACCTTCTCTCTCCCTTTATAACAGTCACTTCTTCACATTCATGTGTATTTTTATCTATTATACACTATTCAACTGTTACACTCATTCTTTTTTTTTTTTTGTTATTGTTGCATTTAGCCGCTAAAAAGTCGATCCTTTACTTTCACAGTTGAGCCACTGGCTCAAATGGCTCAACTTACCCCAGAACTACTATTATGACTTTATTAGTCCTCTCAGCTAAAATGGTGGACTTTTATGCTAGGTTTTTGACTTCATGTTGTAGCTCATAGATACTACAATTGATGTATAAAACAAATTTTAAATTATCTTTTTTGGTCTGAACACAATTCTAATAAAACTTATGACGGACTAAACTCACTTTCTAGAGTGAAAAATGTTTTTTTGGAAATAAATCTCTAACCCCTTCATTCATGTGCTTCTAACCTTCACAGACTCCATGAATTGATGCTCATCTCCTAAATATTTGGTCACATGATCAATTTCTTTCATCATTTCCAAGCAACAGGGGGTGGCTCAACTTACCCCACTCTCCCCTATGCAACACAGCCAGGTAGTAATCCACTTGACTCACTCCACTTTGCAACCCTCCCACTACACATTATACCTTACTTGGATATTAAGTGGGGCTCAACAAATCATCATTAAATTAGAAAAGTTTTTTTATTTTTATTTGCACGTATAAATGTGAACTGTAGGTCGAATATGAAATGTTGCAAAATATATAAGTTAAAAAAAAACACCAGAATTGCCCTTTAACAAAGATGCTTGAATTGCCCTCCTCTAGCTCTCTCACACACTAGCTGACACATTCACACACTCACACAGAGCCCCCCAACCAGGTGAACAAACAGACCTGAAGAAAGCTACTTAGAGAAGTTCCCTGCCTCCAATTAGCATTAATAGCACTTAAACAGTGGGGGAAATGCATGGGAGGTTTTGGTATGCTAATCAAAGAAGCTGAAGGAGTGATCCGGGATAAAAGAGAGCATGAAGAATAGGATGAGAGAAACAGAGATAGACAAGGAGGCAGAGGAGAGGGGATAAAGACGGATCAGACAGAGAGAGGCAGAGTGAGGGTGAAAAAAAGAGCAAAGTCTTCAAAGTCTTCAGGGTGGCCTGAATCCTTGGCTGCTTCCTGAGGGGAAAAACCCCGGCCTTAAACAATCCTCCTATCAGGGAACTTCTGAGACCTTTATTGACTAACAAGCTCGGGGTCATTTTGGTGTTAAAACAGATTGAGAGAAAATCAAGTTTCCCCCTCACCTCCTTCAAACAATGAACTCACTCCTGATAGCAAACTTCCCCCGGCACTCCAGCAACAAAACTCTGCAATCATTCAGTCAATTCTCTGACAGCGAGCCATCGTAAAAGCTGATTAAAAATACTCAACAAAGGCCATTAAAGGGCCATTCTGTGTGCGCAGGTAGAGCTTGTTCCCCTTTCTGTTTCACTGCACCCTTCACTGAACCACATACAGATAACACGTCTTAATGCGACCGCAAACAGTCCAACAGCACAAAGTGATTAATGTGTCCGATTAGCGAGCGAGCAAACTTATCGTGGAAGGTAAACGTTCTGAGAGGGCGTGTGGCCTCAGACCATTGGCTCCTATCAGACTCTTATTGCCTACAGAAAGACTAATTGCACTAATTAATGGGACAAAGCTGATAACTTCAACTATTGTGTACCCGATAAGGAGGATAGACATAAACACAGCCAGCGTCACCAACAGTTAACAGGTTAGGAAGCAACGACAGTTATGCTTATTATTCAGGGGGATCCTGGTCAGGACAGCAGTGTGTCAAGCTCCTGTTAGAAGATTTTGCTAGGGATATTGCTCCAAAAGATCTCCTCCAATGATACATTTGACAGTCACTACGTCAACATGCACAGCTTAATCGGACAGAGCTCATATTTCGTTTTTTTTTCCGCCGAATCGGACTTCTCTACTTGTCCGTGTTTACATGCAGCTGAGAAAATTGAATAATTGACATAAACATGTCCTCCTTCCCAAAACTAGGGGGCAATATGGAGCAACTTTTTAAAAGAGGTCTCCGTTCCTCATTTTGCGACCGTTTATGTACTGTAAAATGTCCATTTCTTTCAGGAGGGACAGCATGACGGCGCTCTCCTCGTCATTCCAAAAATGGACATTTTTTTCGTGCTTCAGCCATGTTGCAGTTGCTTCTGAGTCGAAAGTTCTTTAAATGATAGTGTCACTTCTTCTCTGGTGTTTTTGTTACAGGGTTACGAGGGTATTGGCGCCAATGCACATGCATTGTCCGATCGTACTCCGACTAAGCTGGTTACATGGTAGAGAAAATCGAATTCCAATCGCATTATCTGGGTGTCTTAATCTGAGTTGTCAAATTCTGATTATAGCGGGACTAAGGTGTTTACATGCACTTCAGTTGTCCGGTCTTAATCGGAGTAAGGCAATAATTTGATTTTCTCGAGTGTCATCTAAACGGATGAAGTGAAATGAAAGCAGGATGACCACTTAGTCCATAAGAGGGCAAATAAGTCGAGCCAGGATGTTCCTTACAGGAGCTTCACGGTTTCACATAAAGAGACAATCAGAAGGCTATAACCAAAACAGAAGCTTATAAAAGCATAAATAAGAAGAATTCAGCAAATAAAAACAGTGTGCACTTATGGATTAAAAAATTCTGAATACTGTTGTTACAACCATTATTTCAGTGTCAGGTAATGATGCAGAATCTGCTGTTTGACTGATGCCTGAATTATTTGTGCTACCAGGTGTGTTTGTCATTTACAGGTTTCTACTGCAGCCGCTTCTTGAGTAAAGTTGACATGAAAGTACAGTCTGGTCCCTGCACCTGTGCTCCCTTGTGTTCCTGACCTCATCTCAGATGAAACATGTGTGAGCTGTCGCAGATTTAGACCCCGCAGCGCCGTCTGAGGGCTCCTTCATTCATTCATGCTCAGTTTGGGGTTTAATGTTTGACCGGGCTGCTGACACATCACTCACATGTGTTCTGCTCGCTGTCAGTTTGTTTGTACTGCGACAGTAAAAACGAGGTGAGGTGAGCTGAGCTGAGTGTCGGTCCAACCTGAGATGTGTCATCCAGCCTCACCCAGCAGAGGGAGAGGCTGTGCTCACATACATCACTGCAGTGGTTTACAATAGTTTTTCAATAACTCATGCAGTGTTTTGGTCTAAAAGACCTGCATCAGGTGTGACTAAGGTCTGTAAGGCTGAAACGTTGTGTGATTTAATAAACATGTCACTACGAAGTGAGACAGTGTGCTGCTATTTTTCCTCTTTATCTTTCAGCTCTTTGATACAGAGCAGTGTTGTTTATAGGCTGTGTCTGAGCAGCTTCCTGGAGAAATACATATAAACTGTAGATGTTGACCTTCAGAGATCGAGGTGCTAGCTCTGCTAGTGTTAGCCTCATCCTGAGAAGCAAAGGGACAGCCACAGATCCTGTGGTCCTGTGTTTATCCATGTTAAATTAACTGCACTAACTTGGCTTCTCTCTGATGGTTTTGTATCTTTGAATTAAGTGGCTAGCCAGATTTTTCATTTCTTTGAAATTTGTTGTCCCAGAACATTTTTACCAAATACTACAAATTAGACCAACTTACCCTCAGACAACGGACCTTGTCCTTTACTATCTACAATGATATCTTTCCTTGTTGTGATGCTTATTTATGGAGCATTTTCACTAAATTAATTCTCTGAACTCTGGAGGATCAAAGCTGAAAGGTTATGAAAGTCCGAGGAGCTTAAATTTAATCACAGCCAGACGCGACTTTTAACAATATTTTCTGATAAAAGAACAAAAAATGTTGCTCGATAATTACATAAACACAATATTTCTGAATTATGAAGACAGCAGGAACAATTTTAGTTGGGCTATTGAAAGGAGGAGTTTTTGAAGTGCCACTCTTATAGTCTACCGATCTGTGTCTTTATTTGGCCGGCTTTGTCTAGAACTCTGCTGGTAAAGTTTGGTAGTGAAAAGCAAGTCAGAGCGCACAGTGGCTGATACAGGAACAGGGTTTGCAAAAAGGACGTGTGTTTTCTGTTGAAGCATTTCTTAAGACGGAAAACACAGCAAAGGAGCGCTCCACTGTGCTTTAGGGACAAGAGTTTAAAGGTGTGCATATGTTTATTATCATTTTGACATTTCTTGGGACATAGAGCACACATGGCACCGGGGCTCTGATGGCTAATGTTAAACTGGTGAGCAAATTATTACTATTTTAACAATGTAACTTAATAGTTCCATGTAGCTTTAAATCCTTACAATCTCTCATCATGATTCATCTGACATAAAGTTGTCTTAGACAAAGAAAAGTAGTATTACAAAAAGAGTTGTATTGCATTTGTTTGCTTCCACAATAAATCACACTTGTCGGTGACGGTGGATAAAAGTGGGAATGGAAAATACATTCATGATCCTTAAAATAATACTACTGATTTCATCTGAAAGGGCCACTAGAATCAACATGAAATCAAAATTCCTTACAGTGTCTTTAATCTGGGTGACGCTAACAATTACCTTAACCTAAACCTAAACTGCACAATGCCATCATATTTTACACAGAATGTGTACCAATGAAGTTTCAGAGTTTATTTTTTTCCTTACTTTCTTCTGGTTGAGGTAAAAACAGACTTTGACAACCTGAATTGTTTACATTAAAAATAAATACAGTGTTTGGTTGATTAATTGATTTTTAACCTGAAGCAGTTTTTTATTGGATAACCAGCTTCCCTATTCCTGGAACAAACCACTCCTGTCTAGACCTCCTCATCCCACGCTCTCTTATCTTCCTGTCAGAGTCTATGACTTGGTTCAACATGATGATGAATAAGTGACAGGCTAAACACTGAGCTGTTTGGGTGCTCAGTATTTAATGAGGGCAATATAAACTTGTGAAAACAGGCGGGGCAGGAAGCCAGAGATAACAGTCATAGAATCAGTGACACCGTTTCTGAGCTGGGATCGGCTAAAAAAAATCACAAAGTCTGGGTTTCTAAAGACTCTGCAGATATGTTTGTTTGCCGTTGTCAGGGGAGGCTTGGCAAAACACAACACACACCACACACACACACACACGCATGCACAGATTCAAAAAGATCAGCCAAACGCTATCAATAAAGCTGAATGTTTGCTTCAGTTTGCAGAGCTGGGAGGCTCGCAGGCACAACATTGGCAGAGCGCAGTCCAAACAGAGTGAAATGCCATCAGCGGCTCTCGGCCCACAGCGCTTCAGCTATGACGTTTCTGTCTTTAGCTGCTCTAAATGAAGACAAGGAGACACAGATGGCATCCATTTAATCCTCTGTGTGTAAGATTGTTTTTGACAAAGCCTCGCTCTCAGTGGCATCATCTCAAACACGGCAGAGGACAATCTGCGGCCATTATCGCCACAATGGCCCCTCATCATTTTCACCGCTCTCTGCTAGTTAGAATGATGGATGCGCTGCTGATTGTACAACAATGTTCCTGTTCACTAGATCAGGCTGTAACATAGCGCACACTAACAGGAGCGCAGGCACAGTGCTTTAACCCAACATCGTTGCTGAAGTACATCTGTGCTGCTCCTTAGATGGAGTCACGCGCCTCCTCTGCAGTGCAGCACGCCCGAGAACAAGAGGCCTCACTGGAGCAGGATGCAAACAGCAGAGCTAAAGGACTCATGTATGCACAAAGAAAATAAACACACTGAGGCTGACATCACTCCCACAGGCCTTTAGAGGCTGCAGTGCTGTTGTGTGAAGAGTTATTCACAGAACAAAGACAGTCACTGTGGACAGGAGAGCCATCTGTGGCAGCACTTCCTATGAGCTCAAACCAGGAATTCTCCACCTCCTCGACAATCCTCTCATACCGACTTATTAACACTTATTGAGGAACTGGCAGAGAGCCATCAGAGACCAAAATTTCCCCTCAAGTGAAGGACAAACTCACTCAGCTTGGCATCAGTCTTCAGTCCCCGCCCCCCTCCTTCCTCTTTCATGAACCTGTGAATGTTGCTGCTCTCACCAGCTGAGGCGTAATGTTTTGGCTTTGGGAAACGAATGCAACCATGTCTTCCCAACCCAAACAGTGCGGGCACAACTGTTTATCAGGTCCTGACTGTCCTCACCTCCTGACCCCTGGGTGAGACTCCACAAACACAGACTCATGGGAGAAGAGCCAGGCTGTTCCCTCCAGCACCTTCCCATCGTTTGTCTACGAGTCCTTAAAGGGTCATTCCAGTATTTTTATTCCATGACATCTTTTATAGTTGCGCCAGAGGCACAAAACTGATTTAAAGTCAGGGACATGCATGCACTTAGCTCCAATGTTTTTACTTAGCAGTTCAGTAAAGCTGTTTTTACACATGCACTGCTGACATTTTCTACATAGACCTCTAGACTTGTACCTGCTGTGCTCGCACATAAACTCGTCTTAGCTCTACAGAAGAAATCTCCAGATACAATCAGGGCGAAAAATGTTGCATATACACAACAAAGCTTGCAGCACACCAGTGCAATGTCAGAAAATTGTACAGACATGCAGTGCATGTGTGAAAGGGAGCTTGTGTGGGTGATTGAGAGATTTTATTTCTTCACTTCATTATGTGATTATTGATTTCTTGAAGGCCATAGCCTATATGGGGCGTGCAATTTAACTGCTAAACTAAACTAGTGCACCTGATGTTTGGTTATGATGAAGTGTTTATACATTTACAACGACAGGCTTATTTTATTGGCAGTTTAGTCGGCAGTATTTGTCTCGGTGTTAGCACCCTTTAACTCAGACCTGGTCCAGCAGTTATCATATTCCCCCCCTCTGTGTTCATTTTTAAGGGTTCTAGTCACTAAATATTAAGATGGTCCACATTAAAATAAGTTATGGTAGGTTGACCTTCATTATGGTCCTCGGCAGTAAGATCAGTGTTGTGCTGAACTTCAATAGTCCTCCCTATAGCTGGATCAAAGCTGATATATGAGAACCTTTACATGTGTGTCCAAAACCAGTCAAGAAAAGTAAGTTTTAGTTTCCAATGATCTCCATCCATCCTTTGTGCACATGAACTGAAAGCAATCTGTAGGATATTGAAAGTTTACCATGCTAAGCACCCATACAGGGCTGCTGTAGCTCAGTGACAGAGGGGTTCATCACTCCTGTAGGGTCTTTAATGCAAATACTAAATGCCTTGTAGGCTCCAAGTGACATTGTCAGGAATGTACGCACAGATATTACTTAATACTGAGGGTCTCCGACTAAAAAAGTTCTCAACTATCAATGTGTGAATGAGGTGAGTAATGAGAAAGAGCTCTGAGTTGTTAGAAAGACTAGAAAAAGGCTATAAAAGGACATTTACCATCGACAGGTTTGTGCTTTATGTATGTTTAACTTGGCTCCTTGTTTTACAATCAGACCACCTGAACGGCCACAACCTCTCTGACTCTTGACTTCTCCCTGTCTCTCTCCATCACTGCCCAGCTTGCTCGCCATCTCCCTGCTCTGAAATCACTCTTGATTTGTCCATTGATAGAGTTGTACCGCTGCGCTGATGTCACTCAAAATCTCCCTCAAAGCCCATTCCCAGTAACCATGTTACAGCTGAATCCATTCTTCCACTGCTCCCTCATTGTCCACTGAATTTCCTCCTCAAGCAAGGGGTCCCGATTCAATTTTTGCATCGATCTTGTGCAAAAAAAAGGGCAAAGAAATCAGATCAGAGGAGTACTAAAAGCTTTCCCTTAAATCAATCAAAATTCATGAATAAGTTACCGGTGCTTTTGTTTGTTTTAGGGGATATTACCTTAGTTATGCCATTTCTAATATGAAATCAAAGGAACCATAACGTAGAGTAAAACTTACCATTATTTTCAGTCATATGGTGATTCTGCAGCTAAAGCTCAGATAATGATATAATGGCTTGTTGCAGTCTCATATAATACAGGGGAATATTTGTCTAGCCTTTTATTCTGTATATTTTTGGGCTCTAAATGACAAATAGGTACACAAAGTTTTAGAAGTGCTCCAGCAGATTGTTTCAGTCAGCAGCCGCAAAGCAAACAAACTTTTCTGCAACCGAAACCTCCGCCTGGTCAAAATAAATCTGCTAAAAGTTCATGTTTGTCACTGACAAACTTAAATTTTAATTTGGAACGCCCAACACTCAGAACGTTTACATGACACTCGAGAAAACTGAATTATTGACTTACTCCGATTAAGACCAGACAACTGAAGTGCATGTAACTCCAATTAAGACACCCAGATAGTGCGATTGGAATTTGATTTCCTCTACCATGTAACCAGTGTAGTCAGATCATGATAGGACAATGCATATGTAAGTGCGCCACGCCCCCGTAACCCTGGAACAAAAACACCAGAGAAGAGGAGTAGCGTGCACTTCATCTGCAGAAAAAGTAGCGTGTACATCATGTACGACAAAAACAACGCCGTACGATGCTCCATCGTCTTGCTCGAAAATGTCCAGCAGCAGTTGAAGCCACGTCTGACCTCTGGCACGGACCTGCTGTTGTTGTTGGGCCAACCGGAAACAGCGTCACTGAAAATACCCATATTGCGCCCTAGTTCTAGGGAGGAGGACATGTTTACTACAATAAATCGATTTTCTCATCTGCATATAAACACAGACAAATCCAATTTGGCAAAAAAAAAAAAACAAATTATGAGCTTAGTCCGATTAAGCTGTGCATGTAAACGCACTGAATGTTTAAATAAATAAATAAATAAATAAATTATATATCATAAAAGGTACTAAAATTAATTTGGGTCCATTAGATTGGTATAAAAGAACTTCTCTCTGTTGCTTTGAACAAGTAAACAATGATAAATTTTACTGGAGCAGTTATATACCATTGTAATTGATAAGTAAAACCTGGGTCCTGATTTGTTATGTTACCAAACAAGTGAGTAAGGTCAAGTCCTTTCCACTCTGTCTCTTGTATATTGGAAAAACTGGTAGCCCTCCTCAGTCTCTTGTGTCTGACTGTGTGTAATTTGTATCCAGCAGCAGCCGACTGGCTCCAGGTCCAACTGTGACGAGGCCCGAACAAATTCCTCACTTTGGTGTCCCAGCACTTACGCTTGTCAAGACCAGATTTGACGAACGACGTTTTGAAGGTAAAGAGATACGCATTCTTAAAGGTGTGTGAAGCCTCTGCAGCGTTTAAGGTGAATTCAGCGCTCTAATCAAATCAAGAATAGATACACCTTCTTTGACAGCTTGTCTCCATTCGTGACAACTTCTTATCCAGCAGCAGACAAGAGGCAGAATTAACTTGCAGATTAAATGTTTGTGACTTGTATTGATTTATAGATCGGTACCAAAGTGAGCCGTGTGCGTGCATGTGTGTCAGGGAGGGTGTGTTCTGATGGCCTGCATTAAAAAGAGTAATAACCTCACAGATGGCGAGGGGCTGGTCCGGAGCAGGCTATGTGATGGAGAACAATTGTTGAGGCTTGATTGCTCAAGGAGCACAAGGCAGACCTGACAGGGGAGGGGGGGGATCCATGTGTAAGTGTGTGTGTATGTGTGAGTGTGTGAAGTGGGAGGAGGGGGTTGTTTAAGTTTAACTAGGCCACTGCTACCCATTACAAGGCTGACAATGATGTGGTTTGTCGCACACACAGAGTAGATCAAATCAAATTTCATATGCTGCTCCCGGGTTTCATCTATTTGATTCATCATCACCTCAAGTATGTGGGAATCATTTGTATTCTCGCGCAGCGGCTCGTTCATGCCTCCCTGCGGGGAGATGATTCAGTGTTATATGGATAGGTGCAAAAGTCAGCCAGTGTAAAAGGACAATAAATCCACCTGTCACTTATGCAAAGTGATGTAAATGGGGTCCCTGATTAAGACACAGAGTCATTTAAAAAACAGGGACTGGCAGAACCTTGACACACACACACGCACACACACACACACACACAGAGTCTCAAACTCACACGCTTTGATAGCTCTACGTATCTCCAGCCTTCTCTCTCACATCCACTCACACACACACTAAAATCCCCCGCCGCCCTGCGCCTGCCACCAGAGCAGTTTATCAAGTAATTATTGTTTGATTACAGCGTTTCATTATCTGCACTGATTGAGTCACAACCGACGGCAAAGGTCAAGCGCCATTAACGCGCCGCTCCCGAAACATATTTCCACGCCGGCCTGCGTGTTTGCCCTCCCTCTCCTCTGAAAGGGCTAATTGCAAATGCATTTGTTTGAGGAAGAGGAGAGGAGAAGAGACCACCCGCTCCGGTCTCCCACAAGCCCCACTGAGACAGAATATCAATGCGGCCCAAAGCGTTCACACAGCGACACACACACGTGCATACACATGAAGAAACACACACATGGGAGCAGTTTGGGATCATATCCAAGCATACTTAACAACTGATAGCCATCAAACACACACCCAGCAGCTTTTATTGAACCATTTTAGACAATAAGGCGATCCATTCCTGAGGATTTAACATATCTGTAATGAGTCCTCATGTTCAGCATGAAAACTGCATTTATTTAGTATTGCACACCTCTGTAGATGGAAAATTCAGGTGTGAGGAATCCTCTTTGGGTGTTTTTTTCCGAATATGGGCGGAGCCAAGAAACAACTAAAGGATTACTGTAGTAGAGCTTCATTTTTAGCTTTTTGCCTGTAACCATCCAGCGGTGGATCCAGAGTGGGGCCCCCCTCGAAAGTTTAGCGGAGACCTCATCCCCAAATCCTCCACAGTTCTCCAAATTCTACATTAAGCAGCATTCAATATTGGTCAGTGCTGATGAGAGATCTAAGATCATGTGGAAAATCAGAGTGAACTGTTCTGCAGTGGCACAAATGTAACAAATAAAACAGTGTGTGATGTGAAAATGATAACGTACCTGGGAGGGAACGAGATCTCCAGTTCATGCAGCCGATCCTTGAACACTGACAGCTCTCTGTCGTACTCTAAAAGCTGTGGGGAGAAAAATAACAGTATAAAAAAGAGGATGAACAAAGTTTCAATCGTAACTGTTTTTAAAGGCCCAAAAGGCCTAAGTGTTGTTTTTCAGCAAGTGCGCAGTAACAGTTTTTCACTCAGAACAGGTCACTAAGCACAGCTGAACAACTTTTAGGATTGAAAAGGTTCTTGTCCGTCACTGATAGACCAAGTGTTTGTTCTCCTCTCTTCTACACCCAGAGAAAACATGGCGCCCTTTCTTCAAACAGCCCATCTACATGAACAAAAAATACCTTTGCAAAGCATGAGAGTCGTTGGTCTACCAGTGCTTTTCTGAGTGGGTAGGTTGGTTTCTGCGCTATTCAAACATGTCAGAGTCACGACCTTGCAAACACACTGACCAATCTAGGCAGAAACTCACTAGCAACTCCTGATTTATGCAAGTTAAAATTACTTCTTAACTTCTGTTGACATTTGAAAGACAAACAGTCATGTCTCGGACATAGCTGCAGAAATTTGGGTACAAGATGAAAAATACAAGCTTCTTAACTTGGGATATGTTGTATTTTTATTTCTGTAAAAGTCTTTATTGTGAGTTTTTAAAAAGGTGAAGGGGAAAGAGACTGATGCTGAACTTTTAGTGTATGCACATAAAACGGGGTGATCATGTTGGATCCACTGACCAAAAACGGATTATTTTGCACCTTTTATTGAAGGCCTTTGGTTTATGTGCTCCTGAATCTCACCCTTAAGTGATCACAGGCCTCAGTTTTAGTGTGGGGTGGTCATGAATGAGGTCAATGAGAGAGAATGAGAGAAGTGCAGGGAGCCATCTGGGGTGTATTTCCACTGATTGTGTGTTTGTGCTATTGTGCATGCATTACTTGCCCTGTCCTACCGGGGGTCTCTCTCCCCATAGTGACGGTGCATCCACACACTCTTCATCAATCATGTCTCCTCACCCAGCTGTACCCACTCACTAGAGTGTACACACACACATCCCCCAATTTCCCCCCTTTCACAAAACCCATAAATCATTAG
The DNA here is from genome assembly GCA_962446985.1 of Xyrichtys novacula. Taxonomy (NCBI): domain Eukaryota; kingdom Metazoa; phylum Chordata; class Actinopteri; order Labriformes; family Labridae; genus Xyrichtys; species Xyrichtys novacula. Next base: position 13,379,924 of record OY660874.1, on the reverse strand, counting down.
TGAGAAGTGCAATTAGCGGCTCCTTGTACACATTAATTATCTGTGAGATGAACAGGTAACTCGGGCACCTGCATCAATGCCTCCCTGAGAGAATGACAGCGACGTTCCTCGGCAACCCTCTGAGGACCCTGCACTAGCCCCGCCCCTTTCCTTTCAGACAGGAAGACGTGGAGATGAAGGGAAGACATGTTTGTTTGGTGGTAAATTGGGCTATTGTACATGTTTGAAGCCATTATGGCCTGATGAAGACCTCATTCCAGACGCTACAAGTCTGACAGCGGTTGTATAGCAGCTTAATGACATTACATTGGTGTATTACATGCAGGGTATGTTGATGGGGACATGATGAAATATCAGCAGAGATGACGCCGTGCGCATATTTCTAAGAAGGAAGTGGACATCCTATGAATATGATTATATCACAAACAACAGTAACTACAGTTTTTCATCTACACTGACATGTTTATGTTGTTCATGTCCTCCTGTTTGTCTCCACAGCTCTGTTCAGTACACATGTATACAGCCCCAGTATTTGTGCGAGTGTGATTATGTGTCACTGATGTAGAACAGTGGTCATTACTTGCAGGCAGAGTGTGCGTGCGTGTTTGTGTGTTAGTGTGTGTGTGTGCGTGTGTGCGTTCAGGGAGGGGGGCTCACAGACAGAGTCTCTGAGGTTCAGGAGGGCAGATGTGCCGCATTCATCAAACTCACAGAGCCGGGGTCACAGGAGAGACTCACACACTGTGGATGAGGGATGGCTGAGCAGGGGATGCAACCCCACGCTCCACTGTACACCCCGCTCCACAATCCACACGCGCGTATCATCCTCCAATGTGTGAGTGTGCGCGTACATGTGTGTGTATGTGTGTTTGGCTGACATGTTGGATTTTGAAGGGCAGTGGAAACCTTTATAAGCTTTGGTTCCAAAAAATATTGATACATTAAAAGCTACGCATTAAAAAAAACCTTATAACTGACAGTTGTCCCAGCCCTCCAAATCTCATAATGAACCACACACAGTGGATCTATATCTTGGGACGTGGGCTGTCACTATATCAGATTTTCGTCTTTTTATCACCATGGCTATAAAATATGATCATGATATGATTGAGATACTTATGATAGTCTTGAAATTTCAAATTGAGAAAAGGCAAGACAAAGGAGGAGCTGACGGTTTCTTTATTTCCCACATTATAAAACTATGCTTTTATTTTGCAGTATGATGTAGTTTGTACTTAAGGAAGATAGATAAGTCATGGATCTTAATGACGACAGTTTAAAGAATGGTCAGAGAGTGACCAAAGAGATTAAAGTGTCAGCATTACTTTTGGAGTCATGGGCAGTCCCTCCTTTGTTTCATTATGTGTGACAACATGCTTATAAAATTATGGTATTATTACTTAATTTTAAGATGATATCAGAATAAATCATTTAACAAAGACTGTTACTGTCAATACCGACATTTCCACATCCCTACTTCCCATTAAACTCCAGCTGAAGACGGTTGATTATAATGGTTAAAGAGCACTAATTTTCTAATTCATTGAAAAGATTCGGATAAATTTAGTAATATTTAGAAAAAGTAAAATGCTCAACTATTAATTTAACATCCAAAAAGAAACATAAAAAATGTTGCATCATTCCACAGGCATACACATTTAATTTAATTTGCATTTGATTTAAAGAAATCTACTTGCAGCCTGTTGCAGCACAACCCAAACAGCTGATCTTAACTTAAGTCTAACCACAAAACAAATAGATAACCATAGTCCAGAGTCTCCGGGTGGCACCTGGATGGCAAACCGGATTTTTTGGAGGCCCATGCCACCCCTGGTTACCCCTCTGGACACATCCCTGTCTAAGATCCAAAGATTTACTTACTTAATTTATACCACTGTTTTCTTTGGAGGTATATTGTGATCTCATTAGGGAGAAAAATGGTGAACAGAGTTGCTCTTACAGACACTATAGCCCTCAAAGCAGGCAGCCTCCATTTGATTGACCTGAGCCCTTTCTCTTGGTTTCCTGATCTAGCCACTGTCTTATTTTCTCAATTAAGACATAAAAACATCCCTCTGTTTTGTAATATAGCTGTATATTGCGGTTTCTACAAGAATATCTGTAATACAAGTCTACATTGGATTTAACCCCACTCTTTCGATTAAAATAAAACTGTACTCAAAGTGCATCCTGCACACAGTAGCCCTCAAAGTCACAGATTTCATTATTTATTTGCAGTTAGTTTGCGATCAGCCACTCTGATTGATCTGCTTTGCTTTAATGAAGACAAAGAAAGTACAATAATTGTGACAAGTGTGCTGCTTTATATTAGGCAATGCACATGGTGAGTCCTCCAATCAGTACCGCATGAGTTCCTCCAGGTCATTCACATGCTATTCACAGGTGTGAAGCTGTTTGTCTAAGGTAGAGGAGTGAGACAGTTTAAACAGCAGGGATAAGCAACATATGGCTGTGTGTATCTAATGAGTGTGTGTGTTAAGTGAGTGTTGAGTAATTCATTCAGGTGAGTGAAAAACCCCACAGCTACAAATTTCACACCACATTTCATCTCAGGTCAATTATGCATAATGCTGTGCTGCTGCGCTGGGTCAGTGGTTTAAAAAAACAGCCTCTATTGGTTCAAGGCTTCACCACATTATAACGCCAGGAGACGTTTGTCAGCTAGGAGTGACCTTGGGAGTTGAGGAGGAGGAGGAAAAGGAAGAGGAGGTGATGCAGCTCCACAGAGGGGTAAAGATGAAGAAGTGTTTGGATAAAAACTACCCTGTCATGGCTCACATTTTGGACTTTGCCTGGATGATCAGCGCCCTCTTAAATCAGAGAGGGTGATGGTTAAAATGGTTAACTTGAGGAGGGTAAAAAAAAGGGGGATACGAGGTCTCTGGCCCCCCTGACCGGCCCTCTCACTGTGTCCACCACCTGTAATTGTGCTTTGATTTACGCGTTGTCAAATATCCCCTGTGACAACACCTGCTGCCATTAAAAGCCATCAATAAATGTTGGGGTGAAAGGTCATTTAATTTGATTTTTACACCTCACACTTGGCTTTCATTGCAGAAGCTATATTTTTCCTGCTTTTTATGAGATCTTCATTATTTTGTGTGGAAAAGCGATAAACTGTCACTGACGGGGGGGAGGGTCGATGGGTGAAGAGAGGGGCCAACACCAAACAAAACACAACACTGCAGTACACTGATCCTCTCAATGCTGTTGTCTATATGTTCATTATATCACTCAGAGAGGAAGGGGATCAGAGGATGTTAAAAATGCAGAACTCTGATTTCTAAAAAGTGGCATAATGTTTCACTTTTACCCCACATTGAGAAGTACACTGTTAAGTAAGATTTGATGGTCTTGTGCAGGGCTCTGTGAGACTAAGGTTGTATTCACACCAAAAGGTCGGTTTTCTGATATAAACCAAGGATGATACATTGATGATACATTGTTGTTACGTTGGGAGGTATGAACAAAATCCTATATCACGGTATGAGTAATTTCATATCATGGTAATGGTGTATATCACGTAATGTTTTTTCCACCTGTAAATTCAGTTAATGGCTTAAAAATAACCATACTGTCACATTAGTTCATTTTCTTTTAATCTTTTAAACAACAAAAAAATAGTTTTAGTTTGCTGGTGATTACAGGGAGTGCACCCAAACAAGACCAATCGAACGGAGCAAACAAACTCTGCATGACACGCTGGTGAATATACAGAAACACACCCAAACAGATGCACTCCAGCTTTCCTGTTAGTAAGCGCAGACAACTACACACTGACTCAGAGAGATGCAGCAGACATTTGCTCTCTCTGCGGTATAAACGGTATTGAAAAATTTCTACCAGTAGACACTTTTATACCGTCACATGGTATATAACCGTCATACCGCCCAACACTACATTGTTGCAATTTCTCAACTGGTCCGTGTTGCGTTCACAAAGGCCAAACTCAAACAGTCTGAAAATTGTCACGTGGCAGCAAAAGCCATTCGGTGATTGCTTATACAGTTTAGGCAGGGAGATGACAAATCACTTGCAATTTTTGCCATACTTCATGGAGCTTTGTCTGCTCATTTTTATGTTGATGCCGATCTGGAATGCTTATCAGCAGACTTTAACGGACCACGCATATGAACGGCTGGGAAGACTGCGGCAATTAAATAATGTATTAATACACGCATGTCGCAGGAGACGCTCTGCAATCGGATGGTCATATCACAGAAGACAACAGGCAATAATGAGAGCCTACCTCAATATTTTTCCTGTGATTGGTGCGCATGGGGTTCACAACAGAAGTTAACCGCTCTTGAGTTCACTTGATAGCGGTCTGAGCCCACCCCTACCAGGGGGACCCAAGAGTGGTTGACTGGTCCGCACCAGAGTTCAAGGCTAGCATTCACACCAACCAAAACGAACCGCACCAACGGTTCTGTTCAACTGGACTAAACAAGGCTGGTGTGAACGCGACATTAGCTGCAGTTGCTTCTTCAGGTCATGCAGGCCAAGTCATGTGCGTATCATCACATTCCTAAGCTTGGGTACAGAGAACTTATTTTGTCACCTAGCTCCTGAGTTTATCATCACTTATGTACGTGTTTCAACTTTTCCAGCCATCCCGCTTATTTCAACTCAAACTGTAATCTTAATATAAAACCTAATCAAAGAGTTTTTTGCTTAAACGTCACCAGACTGTTTCACAACTTCTTCCACATACTTAATGTGATTCTGAAGGAAGAGAGATGTGTTGTCTGGCCCCAGTACTTACACTTACTTTGAAAGGGCTTTTGTGGTATTTGGTTGTATGGATTGGAGGATTATGTGGAACAATCATCTTCTATTGTCTGTAGCTCATCAAAACAATATAAGCGTCATATTTTAAAGCCTTGGGCCACTGACCTATCTGCTGTATTTGACATGTTTGAGGTTAGAGAAGCCGAAAATTTCAAAACGCTCAAATATTTCTGAAAAAGATACTAAATTCTGATGTTAGGAGACCTTTCTGACTTTGCTCACTGAGGAGCATACTGGAGTCTGGCAGCAGCTGAGATACTCATGCTGAACATATTCATATAACAGTGAATAAAACCCTCTGTATAAGTATGCCATCCTTTCTAAAAGTAGTCGATGCTTTCCTGAACAATTCAGAACAGAGGTGAGCTAAACAAAGAGACAGCAGAGACTCAATACCGCATCAGTTTGTATAAAGGTCAGATTTCATTCAGTATTTCATCTGTGTTGCCTCTTAAAGCTTTGACAGGTAAAATATGAAGAAACTTGAGGCCGGAGCAGCATTTCTTCTTTATTCTTTTACGTCCGCTCATGTTTAAAACGTCTCCGTGCCTCTGAGTAATGCCGAGGACGACGCTGCCGGCATTACAAGCAGAGGCGGACCAGACAGGGAAGGTTCATCACTGACTACAGCGAGTACACAAACACACCTCTCCTCCCGCTCCCCCATCTGCCGACACCACACTGATAAAGTTACAATAAAGAGATACTGAAACAAAATCAATGTGGACGGAGGAGGGGGCCGGCTCTGAGGGTGTGTGTGTGTCCTCATCTATGGATGCACAGCACAAACATACACATCAGGCATACATCCACACACAAACACGCACACACACACCTTACTCCTCCCATCTCTCCTCTAGAGCAAGGCCCCGCGGTGCCCCTTGACGCCACGAGTGCCCGGAAAATTTAATCTTCCCAAATACTCATCAGGGCTCTCCATCGTCCCGGCGTGACAGCACCGGGGATAATTAATTATACAATTTCGATGGGAATATCGACTAAACAAACCTATTAATCATAGCAAAAGTCAATAGGCATGGACACATTCAATCATGTCCCGGCCAATGATTACTCCTCTCAAAATACAATAATTATTTTCAAGAGCTGCCTCGAATTAAATTTCTGTCAAGCCGGTACAAGTCTTGCAGTTGATGAAGGATGCGATGGATTTTTTTCTCTCTCCCCTCTCCCGGTGGAGGAGTGTGAGGAGGGACATTTATCCTTTTGGAAAGGTAGTTTGTTTTAAAAGGATCATAACATGGTGTGTTTAACTAGACCATGACCATCAGATTATCTCTGATGCCCCCATTATGTCATCCATCTTGTCTGGCGCCGTGACGAGGAGGAGGGAGGAAAAGGGGGAGAGAGAGGGAGGAGGAAATCTGGGGGGAAACATCAGCCTCCAACAGCCACTGGCTTCTTCATATTTCCGCTGATCACATTCATTGATTCCTCCAGCAGAACATTAAAATATGGTGGTTAAAATCTTTCAGCTTCTGAGTCTTTGAATTTTCACCTTTAATTAAAGGACAATTTCAGTTTTTTTTCTTACTTTTACATATTTTATTCAGGTACAAAAAGTTGAGAAATCTTTGGAGGAGATTGCCTCAGCTTGCAACCACAAATGGGGCTCTCCTATGGCACTCAAGCTTTTTTTTATTGTTTGTTTGTTTCTTTGCCACTGCCTGATTCTAGTGATATTATTACAAGTGTAATTTTAAAAGCATAAAGATACTTTTCTCTTAAAGAGGAAGATGTATTTTTCAGGGGTGTCCCAATATATTTTTTTTACTTCCTTTACGATACAGATAAAGTAGCCTTCAGTATTGGCCGATACAAATATTGATCTGATATTGGCATAAAATTGTGCATGCCACATTTTGCACTAAGCTGCAATGTCTTTTTCGGACTTAATCAAAAAATAATGCCACATGGCCGACATCACTACTACTCTTGATACTTTGTTAGTACCTTAGTACACACTGTAGTTGTGATCACGTGGGCTCTGCATGTCGATCCCGGTGCTGCCAGATAGAGGTGCCGGAGCGGAGTCTGGAATGGACTGCTTGTATTGGAGTGCTGATGTTTGAGATTTTAGGTTACGTTCACACTGCAGGTTATGATGCACAATTCGGATTTTTTGTTAAATCCCATCTTTTTGTACGGTCGTTTACATTACAACAACGAATGCGGCATCTAATGTGAACGGAACGTGTCCGTGAAATGACCAAATTGCTTTCAACACCTGCTTGTGTTGTCGAGCAATGGTGACGTTTGTCGCATATTGATGATGTATAGGTCGGATTAACGTGCCTGAGCGTCCACACTGCAGTCACATCAAATACATATCCGATTTATATCCACATACAAAAGAGGCCTGAGTTGGATTTGAAAAAATTAGAATTGCACTGTTCACACTTACATGAAAAATCAGATATGTGTCACATATGGTTAAAAAAATCAGAATTGACCTGCAGTGTGAACATAGCCTTAGATGCAGGCTGATATAATCTGACAATATCAATACCCTATCGGGATATCTTTAAAGTTTTTAAACCTTAATCAGCTGTAGCATCACTCACACAGTCCTTTTACAACCTGAAACACAGGAGTTGCTGGTCTACCTCGGTGCCATAGTTTATAGGTGATATTCCGTGACTTTGAGGTTTCGAATGCTAAGTTCATATCCTACACAAAACTATAACAGTTGATGATTAAAAACAAACCAACCAGCAAAGGCAGAGGTAGATCGCTGCCTTTTAAGGGGCAGGCGAATACTAAAACCCGATTTACATAACATCCATGCATAGCAACATGATTATCTTTACTTTACGTCCTATAATTCCTACAATACCGTGTCTGCTGACATTTTAGATGGCTGATATGGATGAAATCAGTACAATGACTAAAATCATGCAATTCTGAGATGTGCTTTATGTGAATATATGTAAATAATGAACATGAATGCAATAAGCCACAACTTCTCTGCAACTATCAAATGACCTACAATAGGGGGACAAACTCTTTTTCCTCACGTAAAAGCAAACTAAAAGAATTAATTAAAAATACTTAGATGTCTTAAATCGCAAATAAAATTTTGACTTCAAATTTTCAATAACAATAACAGATCCTGTTTTTGAATCATGTGGCAAACATGAGTAAACCCCTCAGTTGCACGTCACAGTGTGTCTGCTGATGTAAGGCTTTTAGTGTGTTTGCGTCCTTCATGAAGCTTTTAACGAGCTCCAACTTTGAACACCTTAATGCAATAAACAGCCTTATAAAAGTGGAAGTGTGTCTCAGGTGTTTTTCTTCTGCAGACACTTAACACTCTCATCATCTCCACTCAGTCTCATTTAAAAAGTTATTTTAAAGACATTTGGCTCCTCAAGCGGAGTGCGTGTCAGGGTGGAGAGAGTTGAAAGCACTAGTTAAAGCATCCGCATGACTCAGGTTAGAAGAATCTGTTTGTGTTTGAGCCTTTTTAACGTCATGCTCGCCACTCTGAACTTCCAATTTGTTCAAGAAAGACAAGCCCATAAATCAAATTTGGTTTCTACCACAAACAATTACACTTTGATCATCATCTGTTTTGTCCTGTTCACCAACAAATAGAGTTTAGTGTTTTCAATAGAAGTTGTTTTTACTTTACAGTGAATCAAAGTGTTAATATTGAATGGGCTGTGTAATAAATGAGGTGGTGAAATGAGACCGTGGGTGAATACATGCAGGGTTAGGAAGTAGAAAGTTGACTTACTGAGGTCCCATTGTTTTCCCGGAAAACGTCCTGGTTGACATAACTAAAAAGCTTCTTTTCAAGTTGGAGGACAACCTAAGAGAAAGATGGTGTCTGATTAATACCAACATTAATGTGGAGAGTGCTGTGTAATAGTGGACTACATGTCTCTATGCTGCATTTTAACAGAACTTACCTGACGACAAACATACAGGGATTTAACACGTTTCCTTCACTATAGTAGTTTTGTGCAGTCCTCAGTTCCATGTATTTTACACAGGTCAATTTTAACTTTGTCATCTTCATATTTGATGTGGCTTTAAAGGGTAATTCTAGCATTTTTTTTTATCTGTGGCTCTCTAAAAACTATGATCTAAAAGATTCATTGGTAACGAAAGACTTGGAGATGTTTAAGTAGATTGTTTCAGTCTGCAGCTGTGAAACTGACTGTAACAGTTGAAATGTGATCTTTAAAGACAGATATATCAAATCAAAGCACCTCCTCTGAGAGTAAGACTGTTGACCATCCCTTGAGACATAAACTTATAAAAAACGTGCGTATTAATATCATTTACTAGAGGTATTTCTCTAATGCTTGTTGTTAGTTGATCAGTTTACTAATATTTGACTGACTGGGGTACAACCTATGGTACAATAACACAAACTAATTAATGTGGCAGTTATATCAAATCATATTACTGCTTTTGTCAATGGAATCAGGTGAAGATACAGAGTTGAGACAAATTTAAAGCTCCGATAAGGAGTTTTTTGGTATTCCTGAAATACACTGAAACTCATATTGACGTCTGTTTATGATATCCAAAATCAAACAAGACCTTTAGCGGCAAGACTGACATTATTCTGTCAGTTTTAAAGCCTGGAATCAATTTGAGTGTCAGTTTAATGACTGAAAAAGAATTTCTACATAAATACTTGTCATAAATATTATATATTTGACTTTAAGAAGAGAGCAGGGTGACTTTATTTTATCAAAAGACTATTTTAAAATGCAGAGGTCAAAATAGGCAAAAGGCAGCAGAATTGACGCAAACTAAAAGTTCCTAAAAGGAGTTTAACACAAATAAAGTGTGGCTCATATACAGATAGTGACTGTTGGCATCATCAGCACACAGCTTACCTTTCGGTCATTGTCACTTTCTCTGAATATTAGCTTGTCCACTTCGTTGGTATCAGCAGTTCGGACCATCTGCATGGTAGCCGAGGAGCAGAGCGTCTGGAAGAAAAAGAGTGATGACAAGGATGTAAATAAAATAAAAATTTACGATTTTTAAGTCAAAAAACATCCAATAAATAAGCCATGTCAGAAACCATTGATTCGTTTTTGATTTATTGTACTTCGTTAACCTTCAAACACACCCACACACACTTTTTACAGTCGTTTAAATGCTTTGTTGTCAATCTGTTACAGCAGCCTTTGTAGCTAAGAGCATACACAGCACTGTGCTGCATTTGAATGATTTTTAAAGCAGTGTCCCACCTCACTGTCTCTCCTCTTTATCTGCCTCTATGTACTGACCCCATGGACTGTGTGCATGGTTAAATTCCCCTTTGTGGACTCTTTTAACAATTAGTTAAACATTCGACCATCTGTGTTTGAAGACAGTTGAATGAGGTAATCCCTCAGCCAGTGGTTCCCATCCCACATGGCAGAGAGCGGCTGAGCTGATTGAAATTCAAAGCACAGATTAGATAATCGGGTCAAGCCAATATAGCGAGCAGAAAAAGGCCCTTTAGACTGAAATGTCACAAATCAGTCCGAAGAAACGGCACGGCAGATTAGAACAAACACCCAGCCCTGAGAGAAAGTGGAACAACTCTCTGCTGCGGCCCCCCACCCCAACTACTCCCCCAACTCTGTCTCACCCTCATTCCTCCATGCCTCCCCCCTCCTTCCCTCCACCAGAAGCAACTTTCTAAAGCCCTAACAAATCGCTCCATCTTTCACTCATTTAGGCCATCCAAATGCAGGGTCAATATGGTCCCCTGGCAGCCAAATGCTAATGCGCTTAAGTGCGCTTAAGCAGCTTTGTGCAATGAATAGGCCAAAGACGGAGCTAGTGAGAAGGGCAAGAGATACTTTCCCTGTCAAAAAGTCATTGTAGCCACAACCAGGGAAGAATAGCACAGAAAGTTTGCGATCTTTGATTAATGAAAACGGCATAAACTTCATTTTCACACAATTGGTAGAGATTTCAGATTCATGAGACCAACACTTCAACTCTTAAATAATCTTATTGAGGTTTTTAAAATACCCCAAACAACCTTTTTAAATGCATATGAATGTTTTTGGCTTTAAAAAGCAACAAGGTTTTGTATTTCTCAAAAGCAAGCCTTCTTTTTTTTGCATATTCAAAACCACTTCTGGGGCTCATACTGTCTATAGACAATAAAATCAATCCCCAAGAATCAGGAACAATTTCTGATATTACAGGAAAGAGAAGGTGACCTGATGTGCCCTCTACATTCGGCATTTACACTCTTACAAAAAGAGAAAGAAATACACCTGGTTATGACCAGACAGGAGCAGACCTGGGTGACTTCATTCTGAGCTAGATAATTGGTGCACAGGTTTTCATGTTAACGTTTATTTTAATGCCAAAAGTGTTGCTGCAGGGAGATTTCAATTACAGACGAAAAGACAATTAGCTTATGTTGCCTGTTCTTGTGGGGAAAAGTCTTTTCCCAGAACAATTATAATCTGGGCAAAATTTGACTTTTATTGCTTGAGGGAGAGTTATGTCTCTACCTGCTGATGTTATATTTGGCAAACTGTAAGTGCAAAAAAAAGAGAGGGAGAAAATACAGTACCTGGTGAACTTAACCCTTTGAATACCGACATCAACTGTGCAGCTGATTGAGGCTGGTGTTTGCATTTTTTACTTGAAGCCCTCTGAAATAAATATGTAAAATCATTTATTCTTTTTGCAACAGAGAGTAGAAGCCTAAGTCTATCCCCTCCTCGAACTACATGTTTGTTGATGACTGTGCAAGACTGTATTAGGTGTGCTATGCAATGCAGTGGCATCATTCAGCTTTCAGGGGCCAGCCATGATTTAAATGACCATGCCAAAATTATAACCATGATAGCTTCAAGGAATAATTCAGAGAGCTTGCACAATATTTTTAATATCAGCTTAATCTTTTTTTTCTGCTAATGTTCTTTGCTATTTTTAGTTGTGGTTATGTTTGAGAGTTAGTAGAGGTTAGTTTTGGGATGCCAGAGCCAACTGTTGAGCCTTAAAACTGGGTGTCATGGTCCTTACTTAAAGCTCCTGTAAGAAGTTTTTTCACTTTTATGAAAAAGACTGAAACTTATATTACTGCAGTTTTATGATATCTAAGGGCAAACAAGACCATCAGGGACAAGATCGACAATTTGTATATTCTCCTTTTAATGGCTAAAGCTTGTGTAATGGAATAGGTGTCAGTCAAACTGCGGAGAAAAATCCCTGTTCATACAGTTTACAACAAATGACAGATCTGACTGTCAAATCAGCAGGATTATGTTTGTTTCTTTGTTTTTTTTTAATTGTCATTTCACACTGCCAAAGCAAGTACAAGATAAGATAGGCGAGGACTGCTTTGTCCACAGGGGGCGCCAAAATTAAGATAAACTGAAAGATGATTTGGGCTTTACAGAGACACCAATAAAGAAAGGTAACCCCAGTGATGGACTAGCTCTTGCTGCCCATCTAGCCCCGTTTATCTTTATATAGAGTAACATAGAAAAAGATTAAAATGCATTGCTTATCGTACAATGAAATTTCTCATGCTTCTCTAAAACAGGAAACAACAACATTAAAAAGAAGCACCAGGAAAAAAGAGTATTTATCATATTCTAATAAGCATTAATTTTACATACAGGATTTCTCTCTAAAAGTTACAACAAGACAAGAATATAAGGCAGAGACATGCACTCAAAGCAATCTCTATCCCTCTCTCTTTCTGCATCTCCCACTACCTTTCTCTCTAAACCCAGTGCAGTATTTATTTATTTATTTATTCTTTGTTTCATTCCTTTAAAAATAAAAAGGAACAATTTAATTTAAATACAAATGTTCTCCTATCTAGAATGAAAGGGAGCAGAAAGAAGACTAATCTTATTTTATCTGCCCCTTTATCTCCAGAAATCAATTTACAAAGAACAAACTTAAAATAAGCGGCAGGTGACTGTCCAACTTGAGCCTGGTTCTGCTTGTTGAAAGTAAGTTTTTCCCTGCTGCTGTTCCTTTGCTAAACATCATGAAGAGTCTTGACCAGCACTCTGTAAAGCATCTTGAAATAACATTTGTTGTGGATTGGCTCTAAATGGATAAATATTGATGAACTGATTCAGTAGACTTTGTAAATCATTAAAATTGTTGCCCCACTACTGATAGTTTCACATAGGAGGTTGTTCCTAAATGTGTTGTGGGGGACATTAGGGAGCATGTGGTCAGCGACGTTTTCTTGTTGCTTGGCCTTACATGGGGACATGCATCCGATTGATCCATTTGTAACTTTATTGGCTGACCAATCAGAGCGCAGAGGGCAGTTGGAGATGGCTGATTGCACTCGATTGATCACAGCTCATCCTCTCACCCAGCACACACACACACACACGCACACACACACACACACACGCTAAGTCATTTGCTCATCGTTGCTCCTCTGTCATAAGATCAGCTCACTGAACGTCAACATGAGGGAAATAAAAACCCCATGATGTCTCTTAGACCACGTCCCTGCTCTGATGAGAACTTCTAAAATCAGATGAGTCCAGTTTTTTTTATGTAGATCTCTCCTTCAAAGCTCCATGCTTAACACATAACTCTCAGACATGATCCCCTTAATCAAGTTAGCGTAACTCGTTTTAATTGGCTCCTTATTTACAACGATTAGTGTGAGGAAGGCAGAGAGGAAACAGCCTCAGAGAGAATATCTACAGGCAGCTGTCAGGAGCAGAAACAGCCACGATGTCTTCACTTTAACTCATCTGCAGTGACTCTGCATCACAACTCTGCATTATGGGTCAAAGGTCATCACTGAGTGTTTGCGGAGGGCCGGAGGGGGTCCTGTGGGGAGAGGGGGTGCCGTGATGAAGGGTTGCCGAGGAAGGCTCTGTCTTTGTGCATCAATGGAGGATAATCTCATGACTGTCGAAGGAGGAAGCGGCTGTTTAAAGGAGCTCTCTATTCCAGCTGCTCTCCTTAGAAGAGAGGTTAAAGCAATCTGTGCCACTTCAAAGACCAAACACACACACACATACACACACACACACACACACACACACACACTGAAAACCATACAGACACACATACACACTGGCCTTCTGTCTGTGGTTGCTCTAACAGATGGAGAAGATCCACTGTGCCCAACTTAACCACTGTGAAACACATAAAACAACAATACTGCCAAGTGTGTTTGGTAAATACACTAACCAGTGTGTGGGGTCATGAAATCTTTGTTAAGTTTGTTAACACCAGCATTTAGAACTGCCATACTGATTCCAACATTATAAAGTTTTCAGCTGAAAAAGTGAGCTCCTTCATTCAGGGTTCGGACAAATAAATGCCATTATTTAGGCAAAGCCACTCATCGGTAAAGCTTAAGCACCCTTCATAACTTTAGCTGTCACTCTGAACTACAGTGCTGAGGGGATGGAAGATGGAGAGACACAGCGATGGTCCAGAACAAAGTGTCTCAACAGGTGAGATGTAGTTTTGATGCTGGAGAGGACTTTGTTTTACAGTGAAGGTCTTCTTTTCAGACCAAGACAGTAATAATCTTAGGTTCAATTTAAAGTTGGCTATAAAAAATAAAAAAGTGGAAACCTGCAGACGGTGGAGTCTATTCTAAAGAACATGGATAACCCACTTCACAACACCTTGATGGACCACAGGGCCAGTGGTGGTGGACGGCCCCTCTCTCTTCGCAGCAGGTCAGAAAGAGTCAGAAGATCTTTTGTACCAACAGCCATTAGACTTTATAACTCTTGTGCTAATAGTAGATAACATTTAGAGACATATTATGTGAGACAACAGACAATTGAATTTCCCTTCGGGGATTAATAAAGTTCTTATCTTATCTTAACATAATTCTGGTACTTCAAGATTTTCCTGAAATCTATGGGATTAAAGAAGAAAAAAATGAAAAAAAAATCCATAAATTTCGTTCATTAAAAATTTTTAAAACAGCGTAACTCTATTTTTCTTAGCTGATGACTGTGACATTGGTGGAAATGATCTGTTTTTGCAGGCACTGTTTAAACTATTGGTCCTCCAGTCATTATTTATTTGTTTATTTATTTAGCTTTTATTTAACCAGGTTGGTCCCACTGAGATTACAAATCTCTTTTCTAAGGGGGACTTGGCCAAGAGGGTAGCAGCATAGTTCCTTCACCAGATAAAATTCACAGCATCTCAACAGTCAAACATTTATAGTAGAAAGAGAATCTAAGTCTTCAAAATCATGTAAAAAAGACAACAAACTTTAATAAGTCTTAAACTGTATGTCAGTTTATGGTTGTTTTGTCAGCGGATAATGATGCCCCGAAAACAACAAAATGACACTTTTCCATCAAACAAATACATTGTATCAATCAAATATATATATTTAATCAACTAATTATTGTATTGATCAATGCATAATATTGTTTTACAGTAGTTTGCTGTTTGTCAATATTGTTCTGACTTTCATGCCAGTTCAACTCATTTTAATTGATTTTGTTTGTGATGTCAGTAAAGTTTGTGCAGAGTCATCAGCTGATAAGAAGAAACAGAACTGTGAGACAGTAAAGTTAACTACTGTGCAGTGTCTTGAAAAGGTTTTTAGTATTTTTAAAGTCAACATTTTTCGACATGCTCTGGAATCCAAATCACAGACAAATTTCAGAATTGTATCCCGTACATCGCTGCCACTGGTAGCTGGACGATGGGCAGAAATCTCTTCAAATATCTGTAAAAAGTCTGACTATATTTGAAGAGAGAAAACTCTGCAGTCTGCTGATTCGGGTAAAAGAAAAAATCTCTAGTTATCTTTTTGTAATGCTCTTTGTCACTTAGACGAGAACATCTAATTGCTGGACGGTAAATGAGTTAGATGGTTTAGCCTTTCATTATTTCAAGTCCAGCTCGGTTCACAGCCACTGTCTGCTTATTTGTGATGAATCCCTCATTTAGACTAACTAAATATGTGAGTTAGAGAGGGAGGTCTCAAAACCAGAACTCTCTATTGTTCATATTCCTCCCTCTCTTGCCCCGTTCACATGTAAGTCTTCCCTCAGCCTCTGCAGTTATATTGTTCCAGTAAATTAATAATCCATCCAGTGCTTTTAGACCTCAGTGATTAAACCTCAATTAGGCAGAGTGAGTATGAGAGTGTGTTTGGAGAGACACAGAGGATGAGTGGACAATGAGCTTACTATTCATTCTTCATTAGCAGAGGCAGGAGACAGGGTCTCCTCTCTGTGTCAGCAGGGGCGGTGGCATTGTCAGAATGCACCATTATTTTCTTGCTGCCACACAGCGGGAGCTGCCAGCTGAGTTAAGGTGTGCCAGCAGGGGTTGGCAGGTTCAGCGTGAATTGCTCAGCACTCTGATCACTTTTCTCTCTCCGTCCATCGTTCATCACGTCCATCCCGCATGCTTGATTGCGACATCTGCCCGCGCTGGGTAAAAAGGGGCATCGAACAACAAATTCGGCCTCCTGCTTTCCTGAACGGCCAGTAAATCAGCGCTGACCCTCCCCACCCCACCTGACTGGACAGCAGCCAGAGTTATCCACTCCTCTCTGACTGTGGCGGCTAATTTAATGCTTCCAAACACTGTGGATTCATCACTGACACACACAGCAGGAAGAAGGCGAGGTGCGAGCGCCGGACACATTATCACTGGCAGAGTTAGCCTGTGTGTGACCCGCTGGTCAGCAAGTGACCCTAGTAAACCTGGCCTGTGTCAGACCCTCACCCCTTCCCATGAACCCTCGTAGCTGGGAGAGAGCTGACGGCAGAGTGTGCGTCGTAGGAGGTCTCCTAACCTGCCCCGCCTTCGCCACATCTCGGAGAGGTAAGAGGGCGTGCAAGGTGGCGTTAATGTGCCCTATTTATCTTGTGCATTATAACATCTGGGAAACTTCTCTAAAAACAATGGTGCGCATTGAGAGCTGCCATTCTGTCTCTACCTCCAGAAATGGACCCAAAAGCATTTGTCCCCTCGCAATGGATAATGGACAGGCCACAAATCATTCAGGACAACAGGACGGAGGGGTGTGTGAGAGAGAAACTCAATGTATGTGTATGTTTTGTGTGTGTGTGAGTGTGAGTGTGTGTGTGTATGTGTGTGTTCCCCCCTGGTATTTAACTCCTCTGCTGGCCCATTCTGCTGGGCCCCGCAGGACAAATTGCCCTGCATGGTTGTCTTTGAGAGGCAGTGCAGCGCGCAGAGAAAGGGACAGGCCTGAAACACAAGGAACAGGCCTATAAAAATTCATCACTTTGACCCCAGCGACCTCCCACTACTGGGGGGTTTCACACACACACACACACACACACACACACACACACACACACACACACACACACACACACACTCACACTCACACTCACACTCACACTCACAGAAATGCACGAGCACGCACTACCTCACCCTCCAAACTCAGTCCAAGCTGGGAGGTAAAATTACAAAAAGTATCTCCAAACATTTTTTCTTTTTTAGAAAAGATCCAAACTCGAGACAGAAACGAAAACAAGTCATGTTGCAGAAATGTACTAATCCTCTGGATCTCTTTCTCTCACACACACATGCTCACCAGCAGACACAATGGCCACTGAAAAGCCCTCCACACAGGAAAAGGCCACCAGATGCTTCATTGTGACCGTGTCTCTGTGTAAAGTAAAGGCAGTAAAAGGAGGGAGGGCTCTCCTGAGGCGTATTAGTGGCAGTAAGGGGAGGACATTGTCTCAGGCTGGGCTCTTGACACATTACTGCCACCTGTACAAAGAAAACCTAATGAGAGATTTAATCTGAGAAACCTCCCCTGCCACTTTCAGTCAGCACTTTGAAACCAACCGCGGCAGATGTCTGCAAGACTGTTTAACGTACCAGCTCCTCTTAACCTCTCAATAAGGCCGTGCATGCTTAAATTACTCAACTCATTTGAATGTTGTTAGCTGGAAAAGCTTTGTGATGTGGAGGAGCAGCCTGCAGCAGTGCCTGAACCATTCATGTTTCCTTTTTAACGCCTCAGACTTAAACAGCATTTATCCTGCTAATGAGGAAACAAACTCACATCCGACATCAAACCGTGAAGCACATTTAACCCCGGCCGACACCAGAGCTATTACAACCGAGAGGATAAACTCTTACTAAGCACCTGAAACACTGCGCTCTCATTTAATTTACCTGTTCCACTGCTGAGGATCAATAACAGGAAACAGGCAGAGAGGTTATTTGTTGTTGCTGAGTCAATTACTGAATATCGAAGACCCAATCAGTGATTGGTGATTAGTGAGGGTCCAACAGCGAGCGAGGGTCCGTGGACTTCATTAGTCTGTAGTTCGATAAAGCCCGGTTAGCATTGTAAGCAAGAAAGACCACAAACATGCAGATGAGCTCTACACATTAGAGAAATGTTCAAATAAAGCTGAATTTAGACCTCTTACATGAAACTAACCTGTGCCCAGTTGGATCAGTACCAGGGTTTCTCTTGTGGACACTAACCACAGACGGTTTGTTCTAACTGAGGGGCGTTTGACCATCTGTCTCCAGTGAGTGGCAGTTTCGGCTTTACATGCAATAAGTCAAATTTTAGCTAAAATCTGGGTAAATTCAGTAGGATGAACCCAAAATAAACAGATTTAACAAACAGGTTTGAAGGACGCTGAAATGACGAGACCAGGATACTGATTGGTTAAAAACAAAAACCTGCTTTGTCAGCTCACCTTCAGGATAAGTATGGATGGGGATTGTTCGTTTTAATTGACATTGATACCATTATTGAGCTACCTTAAGAGTCTGTATTGATTCCACTATCAATACTTTTTTATTAATTGGTAAAAAACAACACGTTCTATTGTCTGCTTATTAATTCCTTCAGCCTGAGAGTAGTTTTAATGACCTATCATTTAACAAGCGCGTCATATAGAAATCCTCATGTCTCCTGTTTTAAATATCTACTTTTTATCCTGCCAATTTCAAGGAGGAGTGCTTTAAATAGACTGAAATTAATATTAATGCCTTTTTATGTTTTCTAAATAATAATAATTATTTTATTTATATAGCACTTTTAAAAACAAGAGTTTTCAAAGTGCTTTAACATGCAGGAAAATAAAGAAGATAAAAACAACATAACAACAATAAGAGAACAAGGGCAAAATGTCACATTACTGGCAATAATAAGTCAAAATAAAATAAAGATTGATGGAGGACATAAAAGCTTTGCTAAATGTCACATGAGCTGAGATGTCATTAAAACGAAAACATTATAAGAACCCGTGATGCCCAGCCAACACAGGAACCCAATCACTAAAACCTGAGACCAAAGAGACGATTATAAAACATGAAGAAGAAGAGTAAAAGGTTTTCAAGAAGACAAAATCACATAAAAGCAAGTTTATAAAAATTGAGTTTTAAGACGTGATTTAAAAGCAGTGACTGTTTCTGCACACCTGATCTCCTCGAATAAAACCATCAGCAACAAGGTTCAAGATTTTTCTTTGCAACTTGAAATGATCAAAAACAGTGTGAGGGGGCGATGTCAGCTGAGCAGCGAAAGTAACAGCTCTTTTTGTTTTTAACAATTTCAACAGGAATATTCACAAAAAAATTAAATATTTGACTGTCAGAAGTCAGCAAGATAGGATTTTGTTGTCAGAGGTCACTTCTTTAACATGTAGAGACAGAAGGCCTCACATGAGCTTTAAACACAGATTTCAGCACTGAAGACTGTTTCCAACTCGCTACAAAGAAGGGATGTGCCTACCGCTGCTGCTCTGAGTAGAGAAGGACAGTCTGAGTTTACTTGAGCTTTTCTACCAAAAGACAGTCGAAGGTGCAGTATTTTAGTTGAATTTAATGCACAAAGCTGATGGGTTGTAAGAAATTAAACCACAACACCAATTTAACTGTCCTGCCGCCATATCTTTTCTTTGGTAAAATGTTGCCAAACTTTGAACTGATTTACTTATTCATTTTTCCTCACAAGCAGATGACCAGCAGCATTATTCATTGAGTAGTTTAATTTTTGTTGGCTGGCAATTTAATATCAATGGAAGAATTGATATACAAAACTGAAGTGCATTTAGGTGCCAGAGACTAAAAATTAACATTTCTCTAGCTAAGATAAAACTTTGTGTCGCAGGACCCTTTTGGATTCAAAAGTACCTTTGATAAACTTCAATATAATTGATTTTCAGACTTTAAAAGTTGCTGCTGGATCCCTGAGAGAACTACGTTTATCCTCCATACCTGAAGATAATACTATCAAAAATTAAAAATGCTTGTTTTTGAATGATGTCCAGGTTTGAAAATAAGGATGAAACATCGATAAAACTGTCAATAATGACAGTTTTTATGCAGTATAGAACAAATTTCTTACTTGAGCAAAAAAAAAGGGATAAATGCAGCAAAGACTTGCGTATCTGTCAGTTTAGTTGTCGAGTGCAGCTAGCTAGGTTACTATTGTAAAGGGGGATGATAAAAAAAGCAGTTGTAAAAAAGATAATGTAGAATTAAGTATTAGTAATAACTTTAAAATGAATAATAAAGAGCTTAAATTCGTGCTGATAATCAACCAACCAATGATTGTTAAAGAGATTTCCTATGTTTTCAAAGGAACATCATCATTTTTGTCTCTGCAGCAACAGTTGAACCACTGAAGCAGTTAAAAGCTCCTTTTCTTTTCAGGGAAGCAGGTGACCAGTATCTTCCTCCCAGTGTGCACGGGGAGGAGAAGACCCTGGAGAGGCACAAAACCCTCCTCACACACAAAGAACATCGATTCATTTGGAGCACCACCCTTTAATTTGTTTGCACCATTTCATCTAAATGAGGAACCTGTCCTCAAGGAGAGAGAGAGAAAGAGAGAGAGAGATGTAATTCAGCAGAGGAGAAGGGGAAGAGGAAGGTAGAGGGGGTGGAGGGGTCTTGAAACCCCACCACAGAGTGCTAGGCAACCATCTAGTGGGTGGGCTTTGTGATACATTTTACCAATTTTTCATGCCCATCCCTCTTGATGTGACCCCACTCAGGGCCCTTTATGCCCCTGACAGCTCTGCGCAGGAAAACATGCTGCCGCTCTGATAGCATGAAATCGGGAACAAAGACCCCCACGGAGAGGAGAAGGGGGCCACCGAGGCACGCTGTGCTCCGGTCCCGCCTGGCTCTGGACACAAACAGATGTTAGGCCGGCCCCGGCTCTCTCTGCCCCCTGAAAGAGGAGGCCCTGCAGGAGGAATGGGCCTGAGATGCTTTGTTTTGGGCCTCCTCTAAGACAAAAAGCAGAGCCACTCCTTCTGAAAGGGCCCGGCAATATGGCCGTCACAGATAAATCACGCAGGGCGGAGTGAGAGAAAGGCCCATGAATTCTCAATGTGGCCTTTAATGGGCCCTCTTAAATATGATGGGATATTTGTGCGTGGCTGTGAATGGAGCCTGGCGACTTTTAATGTCAGAGGGCAGAGTTGTTTAAAAGCTCACGGTGCCAACAGTGAGTTTACAGCTGAGTTACAATGAGACAGTCTGCAGGAGCATTACTCTGCTGCTGACAGCAAAGATTCACACTGAAACACTGTTTAAATAATCCAAACGCTCCTGCTGGGTCCCTTAACAACAGCGGAACAACTCATTGTGAGGTATTTCTTAAACTTGGCTTTATCTATTTACAAAAATTAGGATCACTGACGTCTAAGTGCAAAGTAGTGATTTACAGCACAAAAGAAATGGACCTCTATAGTGCTTTCTCTTCTTTAAGATGACTCAAAACACTTTTATCTTACATAACACTCTAACACAAATTCATTCATCGCTGGCAGACGGTATTGGTCGGGTAGATTGTGAACAGAGGGCACATTCAAGCACATTAACACACAGACACTCAGAGGCTTTTGTGGTTCTTGTCTATACGGATACCTCTACAAGTGGACCATGGAAGCTGGAGATATAGTTGCCTACCCTCTGATAGAGATATGACAATTTGTTCACTAAGCCTCAGCTAGCCCAGTAAAGCCAGTTTGTAGTTTAAAAAAAACACCTTCGGGGCATGCAGATAGCCAAGTGGGTAAGCGCGCCCCACAAATGGGGACCACGGTCACCGCAGCGGTGGTGGATTTGAGTCTGGCCCCGATCATGTGCTGTATGTCCTCCCCCATCTCTTTGTGTCTCCCCACATTTCACCATGTCCTGTCAATCCTGTCAATAAAGGCTAAATAATGCCCGATATATCTTCTTCCCCTGTCACAAAAAGTTTTATCTCAGTCGGGATCTTCTGTACTGGTAGGACCCTGATTCTTTTCATTATACAGGTCCACGCCAGCACTGCAACCTGGTCCCACCATAATGGCCCCCTGCCACAGATAACAGGGGCCTCAATACCAGCCTTTAACTTGCTTAATGAAAAGGGCTTTAAAACAATGATCTGGGTCTGTCATTGGCAAAAACTAGAACTTTGAGCTAAAGGGGAACGAGTCGAGCACATCCTGACTTCGACCCGCAAAATATGTAAAAATGGGGTCCAAGTTTGAAAACAACTGAATTCAACTGAAATACACCTTTATGTATTTCCATAATCATATGCGTGATACTATTATTCACTAATGTTTTTTTACACTACTAATACACTGATTGATTAAGCATGTCTGTATCTACTTTGGCAAACAATCTTTTAAAAGTCTATGAAATTTTGTCACCCATTGGTCACAGTTAGACTCAAATAGAAGTGAATAATTGAAATATACAGAAATGTCCGATCAAAAGTTAAGCAGGAGCTGTGATAGACTTGTTGAGTTATTACAGCCATTTTTATCAGGACTGTCTCTTAGCATACTCATTAGAAGGAACCCTAATGGCTTCAGTGCTGAAATTAACCTCTGAGACCCGGCGATTTAGCATGTTTGTCTTTTCCTGACAACCAGTCCATCCTTCAGAGGGAGAGCAACATTTATTGTGCTCTGCTCTACAAAGACTGAGGACTGCATTAGTCAAAAATAGACTGACATCATACAAGTTGGACACTATGTACCAGGCACAAAGAGCCGCCTATCCCTCACAGTTTATGCCACATTTCATCTGGACTAAATAATAGCATCTCTGTTAGCTGCTCTTGTGATTTCAAAGGCAGCGCTCTCCTCTGTGACCAACAGACGACAAGACAAACCATCAGTAAAAGCAGAGATAAAGAAAGGCTGAGCTGGAAGCCAAAGTTGATTATTGATGATTTATAGAGAGATTAGACTGTTTGGAAGAAGTGCTGGATTAAATAAAAAAGACAAAGATGGAGTATTGAGTCTGTTTGAATTCACAAACTGATTGGATTATTCTTCAATAAGATTTAAAATATTTATAGTGTTTGCATAATCCTAAAAACCCCATCAGGTTTTCTAATAAATGTAACATAATCAGAAACTTATCTTCATTTGTTTGAATCAACAGAGTAATTCACATTGGATTATGTCAAACATGCAGACAGAGGACTCAGGGATTTTTGTAGGACGCATCATCTTACAACAGGCCTGTGTTTGTTTGTATTCATGAGTTTCCAACATAACAGAGACGTCTGGAAAAAAAACACTTCACAAAGTCCACTATATAAAATCTAAAAGACATCAAAGACATGCACTATGGAGAGATGAGCATTTGGGGGGCCTTGCTTGAGACCTCAGCCTGGAGGAAACTTGTTCTTCTGCAGCCACCAACGGACCTACCAATGTATAAAATTGGTCCATGTTGGGACTTTGAGTCTGAACCAGGCCATAAATACGTCACTCTACGCTGTAAAGTATGTTGTTGTGAATAAAAATGATCTGGGACGCCTCACAATCCACATAAAAAAGTCTGGTATGTTTGATTTTTCTTGACAAAGAAAATGAAGGTGAAGCAACAGATGTTTGTAGTCTCTCCAGGTGTCAACTTGCCCAGTTCTTCCATCTGGTGTCATCATATCAGCTATGATGATCAGTCGGCACTACCATGCGGTTGATCATGTGTTTCGCTCAAGTCACTGCACAGATTCCTGGCTCAATGATCCCCTAATCCTGTGGTTCTCAAGTCCAGTCCTCGAGCCTCCCCTTCCTGCATGTTTTGGATGTTTCCCTGCTCCAACACACCTGATTCAAATGATCAGCTCGTTAGTAAGCCATTCCAGAGCTTGATAACGAGCTGATCATTTGAATCAGGTGTGTGAGGACTGGACTTGAGAACCACTGCCCTAATCTGACACAGTGACCACCACTTTGACAGATAAGCTTTTGTCAGACACCAGCATACAAAGACAAGATGAATTTTTGAATTCCTTAACAGTTTCAACACTTCTTCTACGGTTTTAAGTATTATCAGTCAGTCAGGCCTTAAGATATGTTGGTATGAACATTTTCACTAAATTCCAGCAACACAGAAACAGATGGTCAAACTGAAGGTCTCTGGTTCTACTTGTCCAGTTTGAAAAGGGTTTTAAGTTATTTATAACGTCTTCGATACTTGATATTTCATTAGTTTGCCAAAAAATTTCAGCAGGATGTCAGCCCACACTGACAAAAAAAAGTAACTGCCTTCTTCTTGGGCACTACACTTGACTTTCAAACACCAAGTAGCAGACAGCTTTCTCTTCAACCATGCTGGATGAAGGTGTGCAGGTGTGAAGAGCAGACTGTTGGGTAGAGCTCCAGAGGGAGAAGAGGGGGTGATGAACAAGTGCGGGGGGGAACTCAGGTTAAATCACTGACCGGGTCCGACCCCTGGGGGCCCACAGGGCACCGTGCCCTCCCCACCCTGTCAGTGCCAGGCTCTGCGCTCATCCTTGGCTTGGTTTGTCACCACCCCACCGTTGGCATGGTGTTCCCAGCTGCCAGTCACAGAGGCCCCCCCCTCCGCTCCTCCTCAGAGTACACAATGGTAATAGCATGGCTGGCGCCGGGCTCAAACGGCCTGTTGTTAATGAGCAGCACCAACAGAAGCCTCTGCTTGTTCTTCATTTGCCAGCGTTTTAATGATATGGACAGCGCTCCCATCAAAGCTGAACGTTACGCCACTCCTCTTTCTCTGTGTCTTCAGCGCCGTTTTCATTAGCATCGAAGGCAAACAGAGAGAGAGAACGAAGCTGTTGTCTGCTGGGAATAGTCTCCCTCTATATCCAGATGGTTATCTGTGATATAATGGGCCCTTATTGTGATAGATTGGACTCTACTAGCCAGATAATATGCTTTTATTGTGTTGGAAGGAAACATCTCTATTGCAAGATTCACCTGACAGGCCTGGGTCAACTATTGCTGCTACTGACTCTGTTTGAACCTGCAATTTGTAGGAATAACTAACAGATAACTTTCCTGTTTTAAATGATCCAAAATAAAAACTGTGACAGCTAAGACAGTTATGATGATGCAGCCTCTCAAAAGTCAGTGATGATGTCTTTACATCGCATTAAATATGGTGTCAAATGACTGAATTAAAAGAAAATTGGCTGCACCAGGTCCTTGTTCGCATAATTACCTTTGACATGACAGAAAACAAAATTGATTGATGTAAATGTGTTTTTATTTACGCTCAGGCTCCTGTTGTTTCAATGTACAAGAATTGATGAAACCATTATGTAAATTAGGTGTTCAATATGGTAGAAATGAACAGGATCAGGATGATTGTTGTTCCTATAACCATATTTAAACAGATCTAAAATAAAAACCTTAAAAGCTAATGCAAAATGCCTGTAGTTTAGGACAGAGTAGGAGAAGTGCTGCTTTGTATTGAGAGCTGCTCACCGCTGGGGTGGTTGATGGGTAAAAAGTGTGTGTGTGAAGAAAATAGACAGAAGTGCTAACAAACACGAGGGGCTATTTCTTCAAGTTGTATCGATGAATCAATTTTAAATGAATAAAACAGTCAGTAGTTGTAATATCGCTCCATGTTGGGATCTTGTCTTATTCTATTTAGGTTTCTTTTTTCACACGAACACCTGATCACTATACATCATCTTTTACTTTAAATGTATTTCCAGAACTTTGATCAATCATTATTGACCAACGAGCTCTTCAAATTAGCATAGCACAAGTTATAAGACTAAAACACAGTCCTGACGAATGATGCAATCACTTTACTGACAAATCTGATATGGCATGAAAGAGCTAGAGAGTGTCCATGTGTATTCGTGTGTCTGCGTACATCTGGTGTAAATGCGCGAGTGTCTCTGGCAGGCTGAATGCAGCTGAGGAGGGTTGTGGTCCCCGGTGTCAGGGGTTCCACAGAACAGAGGCCCAATCAGTGCTGGCCCGCTGGTTAATGGATGGATGGCCCCCAAAATTAATTAGCCTGACTAATGTAGTGTACACTTAATTACACTGGCCGTCTTTTGATTTATAGCCTTACCAGACACACACATGCTAGTCAAAGTCAGGGCTAAAAAGGGAAAATGTTTGCACATTACTGGTGCAAATTATTTATCAGGATGAGGTTCATCAGCCGGAACAATGACCATCAATATAAATGCAGTTTCCTTCAATTACTTAAACTGTCACACCTAATGTGGATATTTGGACTAAAAACAAAGCAGGATGGACATTTTAGTGCAATACAGATTATAATTCAAGAATAAATTGTTAACACTTTACAATAACCACAACTTATAAATGGTAAATAGACAATTTATAAATGGTAAGCAGATAGTTTATTAATGTTTAATCATCATTTATAAATAGCATAAAGACCATTAATAAATTGTAAATTTTACAATTTTAAAAACCTAACCCAAACTCCAACCCTAACTTTACAATAACCATCTAAGTAATGTTTATAGATGGTTTAAAAATCAAATATTAACCATTTACAAAGTGCTACTGACACATATTTTAATCAGATGTTTTACAACCAATATTTAAACTCTATATAAATCTTTAATAAATAGTCCATTAACAATTAATGGAATTTATTAATCATAATTCAATTGCTTGATAATGGTAAAGTAACTATTAACTTACATTAACACACTATCTATTTGCCATTTATAATTGGTCTATATGCTGTTTTTAAAAGGGGGTTCAACATTAATAAACTATCTATTTACCATTTATAAATTATGGTTATTGGGAAGTGTTACCAATGAAGTTTTAGTTTTTTATTACTTGGGTCCTTGAGCTGTATATATTTGGTGTTTGATGACTTATAGATAATAATAGTTATAATAGGGGGAGCTGCTTAAGCTGAATGCCAATACATGAGCTGTGACAGCTGCACTGAAATCTTTCATGGAGGTTTTTGTCATTGAAAGACTCTGATTTTTCTTCTACATATCTGACAACATGACAGAATGTATCTCAGCAAAGATAGACTTTTTTTTCTGAGAGTCTATAACCTTGTAATTTATGTATCTGTGACCTTGGCCCTCTTTTTACTCATGAGATGGTCTTAATGACTAACATTGTCTTTACCCCATAGATGAGCTCAGCAGGCAGCAACATCATCCACTGAGGCAAAAGGACTACTGAGAGTCCTGAGGGTTGGGTTGTTATATTGAGTCGTACAGAAAGGGTCCCTACAGAAACATGCTGATTAAAAAAAATAATAATAAACATCCTTTTTTTCCTTCCACTTTCTGCAATGCAACAAGCCTCTATTGACTACAACACTTACTCAATTTCACAAAGCATGGGAGTTGTTGGTCTACCAGTGCCTTGTGTTAAGTTTGTGTTTTAATCTGCAGTGAGCACTAAAAGCACCAAAGACAACGCAAGTAATGGATATTTACACAAATGCCTTCAAACATTTATTCTTTTTCCATCATGATATTGTCAGATAGCTGGACAGAAATCCAAAAGTCCTTTATGGTTGATATTTTACAGAGCCAAATATTCTTTTGTCTTTATCTCTTTCACAAAATATTCACTCAAGTTCAGTAATTTTGATCCTAATTTGATTCTAAAAGGTTTCTAAAAGATTAAGAATTAAACAAATTTCTTTCACAGGGTAAAGTTAGCAGAGATGATCATTAATTTGCAAAACGGCTATTTTTCCCCCTCAACACAAGGAAACACATTCCCAAAGAAAGATTGTCATTCCTTGACTTGGTTACCTTGGTAATATTTCTGACTGTTGTGATGTGCGTGTGCATTGAGTGACTCCACAGTGTGAAACACGACTGATCTATCATGCTGCCTGTCATCACTAAGCATTTTACAGCATTCATTAGGAGAGGGGCTAGTCTTCAGCCCCACCTTTAATTTCATGCTGCTCAAGCCAGAGAAAGGACACGGGACAAAGGAGGAAGATTGATGCCCAGTCCAGCCCTCTGCACCTCCTACAGCTGCAGACAGGGGGCGCTGAAACAGACTTCCTCCTCTGCAGTCAGTAATGAAATCTGTCCATGTAGCAGCAGATCAGGCCCAATTAAAAACAGCCCCACACCATGTCACAGGGACAGTAGATCAAGTCAGCAATTAACCTTCCTGCTGGCCTCTATCAATCCTGAAATGTGAGCCGGCCGGCCAGCAGCACACCATCTCTGCAGATATTAAATTTACATTCTATTAAGTTTAATTAGGAGGGATTTTAAATATACTGAGAGTGCAGGCACAGAGCCCCGAGCCCGTCATCCACACAGCTGATTCACGACCACCAGCAACCTCCTGGGACACACACATGCTCTGTCACACACACCGCCGTGCACCTCACACCACCTCCTGACTGAAACATGGAGTGAAAACTGTGTTTGCTGTAGGTGTCAACAAGGGTCATGTGACCCAGGAGCTGGCAGTGCTTAGCTTTTTAAAGGCTGAATATGAGCGTCTCTAAATTATCTGTCTTAGATTACAGTCACAGTAACTCTAACAGTCTGGGCTGAACAATTATGGTTCAAATGATGGACATTAATATATATTTTTTTTAATCAAAATGGACACCAGGGTAATTAGTTATAATCAATTCAGGGTCTTATTTTTTTACTGTGTATTAGCTGTTTTATTCTCTCATTGACACTTGCAATCATGCTGCAGGTTTGCTCCCTATGCTCATTCTGTCCCTCTGCTTTACTAACACACACCTGGCTCTCCTGCTTTCAGCCTGCTATGCTTCAGATATATTTTTTTTTTTGCACACTTGTTTTGGATCATCAGGATGTGCTTCAATTTTAACAAGCTGAGAATGACTTGTTGTCAAAATAGAATAAAATCTGCACACACGCTGTGTCACACACACCATCATGCGCCTCACACCACCTCCTGACTGAATCATGGAGTACAACCGGATGAAACAGAAACCAGAGAATCAGACAAGAATTATAAAATTTCACTGGTGTTTGAATAGATAACTTGTGACCAAAACATGTCAAAGAATGAAAAATATTTAAACGATTAATTTTAGTTTGCTCAAGGTAATCTGATCAGTGTCAAAGTATTGATCTAGTGATAAAAAACAAAAACAAAAATATTTACAACAATCTTCAATTAGGATGTAATCTCATTGGCCTGCTCCACTTTGGACATAAAAAACATCTATTTCGTTTGCTGTCTGTGGGGTTTGAGAGTCATTGGCAGAGTTCTCCTCTTTTTGTACTTTCAATGTCCTTATGACCCTCAAAGTGAAAATAACATGTTCTTACAGGACAGATGATTTGCGTCAAGCAGCGAGGCAGGACAAACCTTTTCTTTATCTGCTTTTGTTTGGATTATTTTGCAGGATTAAACTGCTGTGCTGCGAGAGGTACCCTCCGAAAAGGTCAAGGTACCACATGCAAAACTGATTCTCTTCTGGTTATTTCACTCCAGTGATAATTACCGCACCAGCGGAACTTTTGGCTTAGTAAGAACAAGACCTGTAGAAACTGATGCACCCCGGGCAGCTGCCACTCAATAAAAAAAAGCAAATACTTCTTTCATTATTTTATCCATAATTAGTTTTCAATGTAGCAGTAATGCGCATGGAACGAATAAAGTGACCCCCGTCCTAAACCATCAGCATCTACCAGAGGGTTTTGCTGTGCCCTTTAGAAGAGTTGATTCTGCAAACCTCCTCTAAACCAGCATACAGGAAGAAACTCAGGTATCTTTGAGCATCTCTCTGACTTGAGACTGAAGTCTCGGATGCAGGCTCTGTGTTGTAGCTCTGCTTTGGTTTGCTGCATCTGAAGTCAGTTAATCTCCACTGGATTAAAAGAAATCACAGGCAGGACATCGACAAGTGGACTGTGAAGTATCTGATTCGCCAGACCAAATCTTCAAAACCATTCCTCCTTAGTGTTCTGTTTTATCAGCACCGATGCAAAGCATGATCAAGCTGAATCCTGATCAGACCCCTGGGAGAGCAGAGGGGACATGGAGGGGCCTGGACCACCTCCAGGATGCTCAGCCTGAGCATTAGTCTCCACGTGGCTGTGTCCTTTGTCTGCCAGTCAAAGGGCCGCTGAATGGGGGTCAATTGAAACCAATTCCCTCTGTCGGACACAATTAATGGGGTTGCCCGGTCCGGGCAGGAGGGGGGCGGGCTGCAGGCCTTTGGTTACTGATCCTGCCGCAGAAGCATGCCAGGAATTTGCCACCTGGAATTTTCCCTGTGACAATAACAAGCCACCCCCTTCCAAACCCACCTCCTTTTCTGTACACACATGGATACATCCTAAAATGCCCCCTTGTCCCGTACACTTACCCACCCACCAGGAAGGATGGGTGACGGGGGAGTGGCGAGTGGTTGTCCACAGTCTAGTCACCCACAATGGAGTAGAGACAGAGAAGAAGAGAAGTGGTGTAGCGTGCAGCTGGACAGAAATGTACTGCAGTATTTCCTGATCCACTGACTTTCAAAGTGGGGCCTGTGGATCTCCTGGGTGGCTCCCTACCATCACCCCAGTCTGTGTTTTATTCTACTGAAAGTTCAAACTTTTTACAGTCACGCCTTTTTAATGAGTAGCACAATGTCATTGCTGTCTTGTCGTATTCAGGTGCACAGGTAGCATCCTTTTCTAAACACATTCTGGTGACAGATACTGTAGACACAGACTGAGAACAGCTATACTGTGCAGGTAACATCGCGTTTTGAGTGGATTCCCTAAAGAGTCTTTGATGAGAATAAAAGATCAACATGGAAAGTAAAAAAGAAAACAAGAGAAAGGTATACGAGGTATAGCATGATACAACAAGGACACGTTTGCTGGGTTGCTGCTAGTTCAAAAAGGATCTCTTACAAATGTTGAAGTTTGAAAATTGGTTTAAGGCCGCCAGGTTGCAAGTTTTAGTACCGTACTCCTTTTACAGAAAAAAAAAGGTGTCTGAACTAAAAATGTTTTACTAGATTAAACTTTACAGTCCCTTAAAGAGCTGCTTCAGCAGACCTGTTGCATCTCTCTAGTCTCTTCATGTCTCTTTATGTAGGAAGGCTGAGGAAGTCAATTTAAACATTTGATAACTAACATAATGGAAATCAATGCAATAACCAAAACTTTAAATCTTGTGTTTAATCAAAATGAGGCAGTGATGATGTCTTAATTGTTTTGGTCAGGGCCTGACAGTAGAGTCACTGTAAGGATTTAGTTACTGACTGTTTATATGAGACCAGTCAGTTTATTCATTAGACAGCCATGAAATTATCATAGTATCTAAATACAGAAAAGCAGAGTGGAGCATCAACCAGTCTATCATCTTCTCTGGTAAACATTGGAAAAACTTTTTTTTTCCCCCGATAGATTGGAAAATGTAATTGAGGGTCTAAAACTGCTTCCCTTCTGTCTTCTGTTCAATAAGCTCGCCTTTGGCATTCAGCTGTGATGTTGGTTTAAAATAGTGACTCAGCATTTTGATTGACTTTTTATTTCTAACATGCTAGAAAAGCAGTGTAGTTCTCTAGAGTGTCTTATATTCCAGCAGATAAACTTATATCGGAGTTAGTTTAGAGTCGTGATCAGCTGATGTTGGTGTTTCAAACAGTTGATGATATTAGAGAAAAAGACAACAAACAGCTGGTATACATTGCCGTTGTTGTTATTGTTAATAAAAATCCAACCATTTTTCAATGCACACTACAATCTTGTGTCGATGGTTATCTGAGCCAGGAAGATGCTTTTTGTATTCCTTTGTTCTATTTAGATTTCAGATCATGATATTTATGTAAGAAATAACATTAAACTGCATTTCTGCTACACATCATAACCAAATGTATATTATACAAGCCAGTGTTTGTTTTAGATTGCATTTGTTGTCATTCAGGGTGACAAAATTATGTTTTAACTTAGAGAATGTTAAACAGCAGTGACTGCAGATGTAATTTGTTATTTTAATCAGCCTGATGCAAAATATTTTAGGTTTGTCTAGCTTGTCACATGCAGATGTCCCAAGGACTTCCAAATTTCTAAGACAAAGATTATATATGAAATACAGTATCTTACTTCTTGTAGTTATAACTATAACATCATACAAGAACAGCCTTCAACATAAAATTGGTTTGCTTCTGTGATTATTTCATCCACTGAACAGAAAAAGTTAAATTCATCTGTTGCCTTTTTGGGTTTTCGCTTATCGATTGAAACTGTGAGAAAAACAGAAAAATGAGCCTCTCGGACAGCGAGAAGGAGAGCCAGCAGCTCTGTGTCTGAATCAATCTCTAGATAAGTATGGCCGATCGATCCCCCAGCAGCCCATCTACAGTTAAGCACTTCACTGGATGTGCACTAATTGTCCTGTTGACATTAATTGTCATTAAAGGGCTTCAAACGGCCTCCCGGCTGTGAGTTACACCCTGCGCCGAGGTTGCAACCCATTTGTTTATTGGTGACATCACAGCTCTGTACTGTTAAATCACAGCGGTCGACCAGTGCGAGGACGGCTTTATATGATGACATCATCAGCCTTTTCTGTTGTCCCCATTACACGCTGAGTTTTTGAGGACCCCTCATTAAGATGGAGGATTAAATGTCTAGGTGTGTGTGTGTGTGTGGGTGTGTGTGTGTGTGTCTCACCACAGCCCACAGCTCTAACTTCCTGAGGGGGAGGTCTAAAGGGCCCCCCTGCTCAGCTGCCACACCCCTCTAAATGGGCTGAATCAATCAGATTCATGTGGCCTAACAAATTGGTTGTGTGTGTATTGGTGGTGGATGTGAATGGGGGCCAAGGTGCATAAGAAAGGAGCTGTGTGGAGGGGAGAGGGGGCAGAGATGGACACACACCGATGCAAGCCTTACACATCCCTGGAAAAGGGGTCACGACCCCCTCCTGCACTCAAACAGCATTTCAGAGTGGTAGAGACACGCAGAGGGCGAGTTCTGACCTACCACAGAGCTGCACGGACACGGCAGAAGACATGAAGAGCGAGTTATCAGGATGAGCTTTACAACAGCAACACAAACTCATCTCATCACACTGTGTGATGGGATGTTTTTTTGTGTGGTCTCTCTCACTCTCGCTGTTGAAGTGAAAAAGTGAAAAGCTGCACTATCTTTGGAGCATTTTTATGTTATCTTACAGACTAAGTTTATGTTTCATTTGTTATCCAGTTGCAGGGACATCATTGTTGTCTTTATTTTACGATACATGCAATTGCAATTTGATAGAAATGTTTGGGCAGCAATGGTCAGATATATATGTCTGTGGGGACTTTACATTTGCATGGCACTAGTTTAAATAAAAAACACCTTAAGTAATCACACAGTAACTAACAGCTCTTTCAATGATCTTACACTTTATCGAGATAAGGAGCTATGAAAAATGCTCCGAATGGTGACTTAAAAATAAGAGAAAAAAGTCTAATTTCCACTGCAGATAAAATTGTCAAAACTTCTCTAATAAAAAAGTTTAAAAAGGGTTCAGAGCTCACATAAATTCAGCAGTGTTACAAAATATTTGGACCATGTTAGATTTAAAATCATTTCGAGTCAGTATGATTTGTGTGTCAAAGGGTTTGATTCAAACAAATACTAAAGAATGCTTTAAGTGTTTACTGCCTGTGAAGTCAAAAGAATTAGAGCTCCCTCTGCAGGCTGGCTGCAGTATAAGTCATAAGCCCTGCCTCCATAATGCTAACTGATGAGTATGGATGAGCAATTGATTAGATTTCAGTATTGATAATGGATCACAAAAATAGAAAATGTGAAAGCTGAGACTGAATGGTTACTGTGCCACTCGGCACGTTCATTATGAAGATTAGAGTACATCCCCCCTCTCTTCCTTTAAAGTAGAATGTGTGCTCTGCCCCTCCTCTCAAAAAGCGCTCACTTGAACTTTATCATTTTCGACTTCAGATTGATGTGAAACCTTTGGAGGCACAAAGATCCTGCTTAAAGTGGTGGTTAGGTGCTTTAATGTCAACATTTTGACAAACTATCATGCAGCCACAGGCGAACAGAGGAGTAAAGGCGGTCATTGGCGCGATCCTATCAAACAGAATAAGTTTAAAGGTTACGTTTTCTGAAAATCTAAGTTTGTAATTGTTTTACTACACACTGAGTGTGTGTTATGGTGGTCTCACATCTACTTTGAAACTTCAGGGGATTGTAATCTTATAAAATGATTAATAACTGTCCTTGTGCGTGTCTTCTTCCATGGTCTTTAAATTGCTAAAGATCTATGAGTCAAGTGTGCAGTCAGTTTCACTTGGTAACCCGGATGCTTTATATTAAGGTCCTTGTAATAAGCATTGTGAATTAACCCTTTAAAGTCTAATTAAGTTGAATAAACATTTTTTTGATGTGTATAACAGGAATATCAACCGTCAACATGTATCTAATGAGAGCCCAGAAGTGTTTTAAAAGCAATATCTGAAATTTACTTTTACATGATCGGCAAGAATACCATTTGAGGCATACAGAGACTCATTTCTGGTAGAGTTCAAATGTTAGAGATCAAAATTTTCCACTAAAAAGTGACAATGAATACTGTCTAAAATGTGTTTCTTTTTTATCTCTGTATTTCATACCAGCAGTTCCCAACCAATTTCATTTGAGTGACCGAAAATGTGAGTCAGGTGACGTTTAATTTCCCTCCTGAATGGACTCAGTGTTTAAACATCTGCTGCTGTGCACTCTGTACTTGGTTTTATTATCTCCAAAGCAACTCATGATCACCAGTTAATGTGACCTAATTACAAACCAAAATCAAATGTACTGCTTAGACCTCGATGAAATCAATCAAAGCATCTGAATGAGTACATGGATACTTTTATTTTGGTTTCAAAACAAAAATGAAATCATTTTATAATTACGTGATAATTTGTCAAAAAAGCAACCGAAAAAGGTTGATGCCAGTGGCATAATTTTGCCTATCCTGTACCATCATAAGATTGATTAAATACTTCAGAATACAAGCACTGTAAACACAGCGACTACTGCCGCCCTAGTGGTCAGAAGCTGCAAAGCGTGTCCTCACGAGCCCCTCCGAAGTCATTTCAGCAAAACCTCTGCATTGAATAAGCCTCCACTCTTCCTTGCTGTTCTGGTTGGACTGAACAATGGTCACACCTTGAACAGGCCCACTCAGTAGAGGGCTCATTGTCCCAGAGAGGAGGGAGATGATTGGCCAACAAGTGGCTCTCCTGCTCTGCTATCACAGGACGCCACTGTCTGTCTGCGGTGGGCCTTTATGACTTGTTATGCCACTAAACCCCCTTCTCATTGCCGCCCTGCCCTCCAATCTCCTCATTAAGGATGCTGAATGACTGCGCTACCTTGGCTCTCACTGGCCTCATTTGCACCAAGAAAAGGAGGGGAGGAGGAGGTGGAGGAAGAAAAGGGGGAGGGAGGGAGCAGGAGAGGAAAGGAAAGGAGGGAGAAAGAACAGTGAATGGCACCATAACATAACAATGCACTTGGAGGCTCAGTTGGCAAACACAGCTGGGCCGCCAACAGTGAAGCGTTTAATGAGTCATAACTCTGAAGAGACAGTGGGCCACTAAAACCACTTTTACTACACTGCAGTGTCTCTAATATACACAAACACTTTATATTCCTATGACTTTATAGTCCTTAAAGGCTAATCCTGGCGTTTTTAAACCTGGGCTTAGTTGTTACATATTTTGAATTCGATGAGTGTAGTTACATCCAGTTCAGCCCGAATCAGCAGAACTACCAGTATAATATCTAGGTGCAATGGTATTTCCACAAACTCATCTTGATTCTGGCATGCTCAAATTGTTATTTCTAAACTCTGAAAACATCACAGAAAGGATCCTAACAGACAAGGAACTTTTGATGAAAGCTCCTGTGAGAAGTTTGTATCTTCTGGTTATGAAAACAGACTGAAATCGGGTGGAAAAACTAACACCATCAACAATAAGAGTGATAATCCAATAGAGTTATATTGATGTTTTGACGTTTGAAACCACCATGAGGAAGAAGTGCAAGCTCAAACGACTGGCTGCACACTTTCCCTTCCACACAGATTCATAATGAGTCTTACATTTGGCTGTTACAAGAGACCCGGGTTCAATTTTTGTGCAGGATTAAATCAGCGAAGACCGCTTTGTCTACACAGGGTTCCACATTTGACCTAAACTTAAAGCGCCTTACATTAGCTTTAAAGAGTGCAATGACATTTGTGTTATTAGATATATGGTAGCAGAAGTTTTGTCTTTTTTATAGCAGTGAATCAATTCAAGCAGTTGTGCTCAAATCTCCCTTAAATCCCACTCAAAACCTATCAACAAGTCCATCATCAATGATTCATTTAAAGTAAAATATAAATACATAAATAAATAAAAAAAATACCTTACCTCAATAACCTGCTTCGAGTCCAGCCTGAAGTTAAAGTCCCCGAACACAAAATATGGCATCTTCTCAAACCGCTGGTCTGTGATCCTGAAAAACAAAACAACAACAACGGCTCATTGTACCCAACTTTTCAAAGTCTTACTCATAAATTTAAAGTGACACTTTTGATCCTGATGGCTTAAATCTTAACACAGATAACAAGTTATCAATCTTTCACTCATACGAGCTGTCAAGTGATGATGCCTCTGACCCCAGGGTATTAACTTCATGAGGGCCACAGCACCACCTGCTGGTCTGAACACTTGGGTTCAAATATCCCTATCTCCTCTGGGACTCCAGAGAGCTTTTTGACACGTCCTTATCATCTTATGCTATTCTTAAACATTTCAGTATCATGAAGCACACTATGTGGTAAAAGTAAACATCTGTAACATGGTTTTCTGGAGTGCTCTGACATTCACAGGTTCAAGAAAAATATTCTCAATATTTGATACTTTATTAAAGAGAAGAGTATGTGAAAAGCGTCTCTTCTTTCCCATGGAAATGTATCGTCATATCTAGAATTACATCTACAAATTCATCAATTTGTTCTGTTAAACTATGTGCACAAAAACTCAAATAAAGCTCAGATAGGATGCAGTTTTTTCAAGGAAATAGCTTTAGACAGTTAATTGTCAGCTGACTGCACTATTAAATTAAGAAATATCCTTTGATGATCTGCTTTAGATGGCATGGAAAATTCACTTCTCTGGGCTGATCAAAGAGAGAGGGCCGACCCAAACCATGCAAAGATCAATCCTGGAGAAGCTCTCTGTGTTCTTCCTGTTCTCAGCACTGTGATGATAGCAGCTGCTTCGAGGCCCTTTGAAACAACACACGCACTCCCCTCACAGTGAACTTATCAAACTGTACACGTTTGAAGAAGCTGCATGTTAGAAAGCACAAATCAGGGTTTGTCAAACTGGAGGTTAAAAGGACTTCGCCCTACATGTCCTGCAGTTTGGAGTCTGACTGTTTATTGTTTTTTTTTTATTTTCAGTTGATGTTGAAAACACCCCAAAGCCTACACTGCATTGCTACCCACACAAATAAAGGCTTATCCACACAGGCAGCAACCTTCACTCAAGGATATTTGGAGGTCTGGAGCTTTAACAGACAGTCTCCAATTGTGTGCATTCTCTGGACAGGATTTTTGCTGGTAAATCTTCTTCTACACTTTCATATCTTACCTGCATGTCAAACAATCAGCTTTCCCAAATCAATGACTTGCATGCTATGCTCTTTTATAAACATTTTTTTTGTAAATTACGACTGCAAATATCTCTTATATCTATGTCATTTACTGTGTTGCTGTAGCTGCCCCAATGAGATACCTAAAGTCGTCTGACTGACTGACAGACAGAAATTTATGAAGGTAAACCATGAGAAAATGTGATTTACATAGAGGGATCACAGCTGGAGTGACTCCGATTTTGCCATTGATTGAAAAAATTGTTTCTTTTTCTTGTTTTCCAGTCATGTTTTTTTACAACACTACATGCGTGTCTGTGCAAAAAAGTCAGGGTGTAAAGTGTCAGAGCATTTCCAGAGTATACATCCTCTCGTTCATGGACTTCTTCCAAATCTCTACAACCTCTTTCGAGCATCCCACTTCTTTAAAAAAGGCACCTAAGTGAAATATAATGAACTCCTCTTCCTCATCACCTACTTTAAAGTAGCTCCTCCACAGAGCACAGATAGGATATTAAGGTGGACGCAGCGCAGCCTCTTGTGTAATTAATGATTCAGGATGCTTGGCCTGCCATCTCCACTAAGCGCGCGGATAAATCTCACCCTGGACTTCCCGGGCCTGATAACAATATATTTATGAGGCCGTAAAGAGAGAAGGAGCCTCTTCTTAGTGGTGGGTCTGTCGTAAAGCATGAACACTTCTCTCTGTGAGGCGGAGAGGAGGAGCAGCCCAGAGGAGAAGGTGACTGGAGGAAGGAGGCGGGAACACTGCTATTATATTAAATAGAGAACGTGTAACTCTGACATCTCATTATATCAAAGAGAAACTAAATCATCTTAATATCCCTGAGAGTTTCCAGCCCAAAGATAGGTGTCATATCTCTGAGCTTAACACAAGAAACGACATGTTTTAACAAAAATAGATTTAGAATCAAATAAATAAAGATTTAGTTGTTCTGACATTAATCAAAACCAAAATAAGTGACAGTTTTACTCTTTAGATTGATAAGAATTAAAATGAATAAAGGAAACTTTGACTGCACCTGTCATTTTAAATTAATAATATCAAATTATAAAAAATCACATTGAAATTCACATTGACCAGTTTTTACCATACACAAAAACAAACAAAGCTACCACAGACTAGAAATGTGAATTTTTTAATCAGAATTTTAAAAGCCCGAAACAGCTCTGTTTTACACATTCCATATAAATATTTATTATGCATGACATATTAGACTCTAAATGTCAGCAGGATGAGGTTTGTTGCTCGGGCAAGAGAAACAAAGACAAATTTGTCCACAGGGGGCGCCACAATGGACACAAAATTAAGGTTCCTCACAGGAGATGACAAACTCCAAGTTGAAGTCCAGAATGCATTTAGATATTCTTGAACCCAGAATGATGGTTTCATCAGATATTTTTCATCCTCAAACTTCTTACTCTTGGCCAAAACAAGGTAAGCAAAGACGTACATCTTGGTCCACTCAAGTGCCATGACTGACACAAACAGGAAGTCAAAGGAGCTTTGGTAATCCATCAATACACTTCATCATTATGTTTGCAGGTGCTTATTTCCAGTGCTCAGCATAATGAGTGCACTCCTTCAGAGTTGTCAGAAAACCTTAGTTTCCTTTCAAAATCAACATTTTCTATGTCAGACTATACAACAAAATACTCCCCCAAATGTAGGCCATTGATACCGAACAATATATTTTTTAAGTTGCATTCAAAAACGTTTTTTTTTTTTTCAATTTAAAATTAGGATGCAAAAATGAGTACACCCCAATCAAAGTTCTGGGAGTAAAGCTAAATTTTAGTTACTGTATCACTCTTATTTTCATCTTATGGTAAATAAGATATTATGTTATACTCAGCGTTGTCAAAACCTTTGCTCATCTAGACATTGAGTAATACATTAAGGGCCTCTCCATGGGCTAAAAATTTAAGTCTGATTGTGCTGAAGTTAATGAAAAAACAAGGCTACTTCACCGTTGATTTATTACCCCAGTTAACATTTCCCCTAATTAGTTTATGGTCTCAATTTGTACTTTTTAAATCTTCCACAATACAGCGTAATATTCAGCTCTGTATATTCTGGTACCATTAAAGGTAGAATAGAAGACACAGCAGGTTAAAATCCCTTACGCAGAAATGGAAGAACAACAAAACAGGAAATATTTGAAATAGTAGCCACTAAACCAATGGATCTTACTCTCTGAGTGGCACTGATGTCATGAATAACCCGACACCCTGGTGCTAAGAGACTCAGCTCTATTCAAACAAGGTTAGTGGCCAGTTTATTCTCTGGGCTCTAACAGAGGGCAGTAAACTAGACGTACACAGGCGTCACTGTGGTCGTTACAGGCGTGGGAACTTAACAGAGAATTTACCACACAAGCTGAAGTGAGAGAGGAGAGAATAAAATAAAATCGAGGCATTTTAGAAGTGATCAAAATATATTTAAACTTAAGTTCAAGTAAAGATCAGATTGGACATGAAAGACTGGTAAAGGGTATGTTACAACAGTGGAGGAAAGGAGGTTAGGGAGCTTGAAAAGCAGCCTCTGTGACTAAAGGGAGAATTCTCTGGGTGGAAACGCAGCTTCCGCAGCCTTGTGGTCTTCCTCCCTTTGGTCCTGTAGCTTTATCCTGCTAACAGCCATGTCTAATACCCTCAGGGTGGCTGCTTTGTCTGCTGCTCTAAGGTATCAGCCGCAGGTCAGAAGGTAACACTCTGTTTACACGATCGTTTCCTAAAGCACTCATGGTGACCCGCAGGAGTGAAAGTTGACTTTTTTCTTGGCCTTTGTCAGGGGAAACGAAGAATTGCAACATTAGCTACAGCTACTGGGCGTGAAAGGAGCCTGAGAGTGGGGGGTCCTGAGCATGGGAGGCCCCCCCCAAGTTGACCCTCACCCCAGGCGGGGGGCCCATTAGCCTCGTCATCACAGTTCATTCAGGCAAACTGTAACAGTGTCAGTGACATTCTCCCACAAAGACGCACTCCTTTACACAGTCTATAAACATGCTTCTGCTGGCACATTCATCGCGCAGTGACACCCTGAAAGAGGCCTTTACAGGGGCCGTTCTCACTGAGGTTTGGGCCGGGGCCTTCCTTAGGCCTTCCTCAGGGGCCACACAAAGACAGGGGTCAGACGCTAATTTATAACATGGCCCCCGACTCTGCTCCCAGGCTCCTTAAACCACCCGCACAAAGCCACCACAGCACATTCTCTCCTTCTCATTTCTCCCACACAAACACTGCAAACATCTCATTCAGGTTTCAATGATGGCAGGCTGCAAAAGTCTTCAAGTTATTTAGTGCAAATTCATTCCCTTAAAGTGCTACAGAGTGCCTTTACATGCAGTCTACAAGACCTGTTTGCATCATAATCAAGAATCACCTCAACAATCTGAGCACATTTTTTACTCATTCAAATGGAAATAAGCACATTGGCAAATTATTCAAGTAGAGCTTAAGTTTAAACATTTATTTGCAGCTTTGGTAACACTTTATTTGACACCTATCTCTATAACGCGTTATCATATATGTATATTGCGTTAAAATCATGTTATAGCAAAGTATAACTATAGTTATAAACAATTATAAATGATCACAATGCTTTATAGCAATAATCATAATGGTATTATAATGTGTTATAGCCGTTAACAACAGTTGCATTGCATCATCTATGTGGGCATTGTCAGTGAGTTGTTAACAGTTATAACAGATTATAATACCTGACCTTGTAAGTCATGCTGAAATGCGCTATAATGTGTTATTAAAGCATTATGATCATTTATGAGTGTTTATAACTATAGTTATACAGTGCTATAATGGGATTATAACGCATTATACATATACTTATACACTATATATATATATATATATATATATATATATATATATATATATATATATATATATATACTTATACTAATATACTATATGTTACCACGGCTTTTTATGCTTATGAATTCAGATTTTGTGTTCTGCTGAGTAATTGCAGATTTAGATTTTTCAGGCTCCCACTCACCAAGAGTCCACACTTTTAAATACGCAGTACATATATGCAAATTACAATCAATGTTTTAACCAATATTTAAAGCAGACTGATTATCTTGATCTGCTGATCTGATCTTATGCTGATCTTTATATGTTGATCCCCTCTTTAGCCATGACTCCTTTATTAACAGAGGCCAATACAAGCTTAATTATCATATGAAACCTGGTGCTGCTCCATTTATAACTACCTTCCGTGAACAGTGGGCAATATTACATTAGCTACCTGATAATATCTTATAGTGAGCTGACAGTTATCCTCAGATGTTTTCTGGAAAGGCGTAACTCTTGGGTCATTTCACAATCACAAGGCTGCATGAAAAGTAACACCCACAAGCTGTGTTGGACGTCACGGTCATATCACTGAATAAGCAGTCAAAACAAAGTGTTCCAAAGTTATGTAAAGCTACTTTATCAGTGTCCCTGAATAACATCATGAAATGTTCCCTAAACTGTTTTCACTCATGCACTCAACTCCTAAAAACATTCAACATTTCTGGGGTGAGTTTCATGTATGAATATATATTGGCTACATTTTTCACCCTCACATTCGATAGGCTTTCCTGCCAGGTGCCTTGCAAAATTTCTGCAAGGAGTGGAAATGAGCAAATGTGAGAACACAGCAGGTGAGAGGTAAGGAAACTCACCAGGAGAAAGCAGAGAGAGGAGGTGAAGACATCAACTGCATGCAAGCCTTGTAATATTCATGTCTGTAATGAAGCTTCTCCACAGCCTTTTTTTCACAACAGTATGTTCTTTTCTTTAAAAAAAAAATACAAATTCCACTCAGGAAAATTTCAGGGGAGGTTGTCTTGATATTTTATGGAAAATTTCATGAGAGTGAAAGGGGATTGATTGACAATAGCTGAAAGTGAATATTGACCTGAAATTCTTTAAAAACTAAAAAAATGCAAATAAATATTAGAGAACTAAAATAAAGGATTAGTGAGAATCAACACAACTGAAAAAAGTGACAATGATGGAGAGAAAAGCTGAGGACTTGGATATGTGGTGGGTCTCTTTTTGTAAAATTGAAAATTGAATTTGCGAGATTTTTCTCTCAGTACGTACAGATCATGATTTTTCTGTTTTAGTTTTTGAACATGGACAGGATCTTTCAGAAATCACTAAAGCCAGTGAAGAAATAAGAGGTCTGGAAATATGTTTAAAAAAACCCAAAGACTGCCAACAAGACAGTGTCAATGCAGCAACTTGACATGGGTTCAACTATCATCGAAGCTTTTTATTCAAACCTCTAAAAACACTCTCATGTTTGCTGAGTGCCCTCAGGGGTGGGGAGGCCATGCGCAGAAAAATCCCAGTTCCCAAGTCTCTGACAGTCTAGACAGCATCTTGCACCTGCAGATAACCGCTCAGCATCTTGCAGAAAGACAAAAACACCTGCCTGCTCCTAAATGTGTCTCCTTCTCTGCTGCTTGAATCCCTCCCTCACTCCTCTCCAGATTACACACAGTGATTGACAGCCAAACTGAACCATAATAGACAGTCCATATGAGATTATGAGGGTGAAACGGGGGGCCATGTCATGATTATATTGACAAGATGACTTACCATAAGTTGAACGTTCAGACTGGACTCAGCACACAATGGCCTGACCGAGCGCACTCATCCATTGTAAGTAAATGTTGAGAATTTGGGAGAATGTTAACATTGTGAAGAATGTGCTGGGTGACGTCTGTGTGAATGGGTGGGGGGTGGCCCCTGACAGGACCTTTGACACTGCAGGACGGCCTTCCCCTCGTCCCCCCTGTTAGCACCCAGCTCCTCAGCGACGCCCACCCCACCAAGAAGACCATGCAGGAAAATGAGGGCCGAGGGGGAAGCGAGGACGCTGCTGCGGTCACACAGAGGTTAACGGATAAGTCAACGAGAGCCAGCAACATCACCGGCAGCTCATGGAGGGGTCCGAAAGGTGGGGCCAATATGGGAAATAATGATAAGAGCAGAGAGGAAGAGAAGAGTTGGCATGGAGATCAAGGTCTGGAGCTAAATGCCAGAAAACATAAACTCCAGAGGGAATTACCGGCTGGTCAAAGCCAAACTATCCTAAAGAGGAAGTGGACATACTTAAGTCAACTTGGAGGGGAAATTCAATTAGTCATCACGTGTGTGAGCACCTGAGCAACTCTGATTTTCGGCATCTCTTCAGCAGCCAATCATAATTTTATATTTTGTTCTTTACTCAAGCTGGATCTTTTGGTACCCAGGCCTAGTCACAATGGACTGAGCTACTGCCCTTCTAAAAAAAACACTTAATTCTGATTGTAAATTGGATTACGGTCAGAACAATGCTTGGAATTGTGCATGGACATCTGAACCACTATCATGCAACATCAAGTTTGTCCTGTATTGTTGTATTATTTTCATTGGTTGGTTGGCGAGTCACATCCTCATCGTTAACTATTTATTGATTACTCTAATTAAATTTGGCAGATGTGTCCTCACAAAATGAACCATCAGAGTTCAAAACATCAGAATGTATTGAGACACCGTATACTGTAATACAGTTGAGCAACTTATTCAGGAAATTCTACGCTGATATTAAATCACAACCATTAAATGTAAATTTTATAACTGGAAAAGATGAAACTAGGTTTGTGTTTATCATAGCCACTGTATCATCCATTTTCACAGCTCTAATTTTTCTGGTCTAGTACATCAAGTAATATTTCATTTATCAGTGACATGAACTGTTCCTATAAGAAAAGATACAGTATCATGAAAAAAACCCAAAAAAAAAACATAAAAAAAAAACAAAAAACAAAAAGAAAAAAAAAACAACGTTAATAATATAATTATAAATACTGTGTGTGGGTCATGCTTTTCCTGTGTCTGGATAATGAAGCAAAATGAATCATAAAATTTTTATTTCTCTCACAACCGGATCAAACGCCAACTTAAAAAAAGGCCAAAGGGGAACCAAGTCATAACAGTTTTTATCCACTTTAGCTGCAGTAATTTACAAATCAGGAATATAAAAAAGGGGAAATGACAGAGCACATGCTTTTTGGAAACAGTCTGTTTGGATTTTCTTTTATAG
Organism: Xyrichtys novacula; assembly: GCA_962446985.1. Taxonomy (NCBI): domain Eukaryota; kingdom Metazoa; phylum Chordata; class Actinopteri; order Labriformes; family Labridae; genus Xyrichtys; species Xyrichtys novacula. Next base: position 13,335,144 of record OY660874.1, on the reverse strand, counting down.
TATCTCCCAAAGTTTGTTCAAGCTTGTATCAGCGCTGAAGGAGAAATTCTGGCATCACAGCCTCACTTACACTTACAAACTGTGAATGAAGCGCAACATGTGATTGTGAAAACCTCATCCATGATGCTTAAAATGATAATTTAACAATCTTTAATCTGCAAAAGTTGAACTAGTGAGACCATCACAGGACATTTTAAGCTAGGGCTTAATGGTATATAGTCTTAACATTACAAATGCCTCTCATCACAACACGTGTATCAGTTATATGACCTGAATGATGTCAGGTGTTACCATCTTCTCCTTGTTCGGGCTAAAAACACAATAAATCCCTTTATTGCAGCCCTCATTTCAATACACAGAGAAAGTGATTGCTTTTTAGCACTGACACAAAATGTTCTTCAAGCCTAAGTTGGTAAATTGTGTTTATTTTGTCCTAACACGTTGCTCCACCTGTACTCTCCTGTGTCAGAGCTGCTATCAGAGGACTGGACACAGTGGAATATACTGTCAGGAGCAGGGGGACTGGATTTAAAGCCAGAAAATTAATGTAAAGATCCAAACACCGTATGATTTAATTGTATTTCTTAGGATGTTTAATTGTTTTTAAGCACTAAAAATTCACAACATTTACCCGCTATAAATTCCCGTATTTGTTCATAGCATCATAAGACTAGTCGTAATTTTCAATATCGTGCAGCTCTGTTTTAGGATTTAGTTTGAGAGAGTAAAATCAATACTTGAGGAAAAGCTATCAAACAAATTTCTAAAAGGCCGTTAACACAATCCCTGAAAAGCAGGGAATTTTACTTTGCAAAAAGTTCACTTGAAAATTTGAGATCTGAGTTTTGAAAGTTCTTCGTTTATGTTATTATTTTTTCTAAATTAGCACTTTGCTTTGATGTTGCTCTTCATACGTGATAAATTATTCAATCTAAGCCCCTAATATCTTTTTTCTGAGCAGTTGTAGCTGCCACCTTACACAGGACCCATGTGACAGTGGTTGCTATGGGAACACAGAAGCGAGATGCAAACCTGTGCCTGAATGCACAGACTGACAAAAACTTAACTTACAGCTAAAAACATACCTACGTGCTGAAGTTTGTGAAACAAAACAAAAACCCTGTTTCAGTATTAAGTTTTAAAAGTTTATCATTTTACACAGAAAATTAGCAAGTTAAAAAAAGTTCCTGCACCAGCAGTCTCTGTCAGGGACTACTGGAACATGGTGTGTGTGTGTGTGTGTGTGTGTGTATGTGTGTGTGTGTGTATGTGTGTGTGTGTGTGTGTGCTTGTGTGTGCATGTGCAAATGTGTGAGTGAAATAAACAGGCCCCTATGAGCAGAGGGACATTGGGGAAGATTAACCTCTGCTCCTGCAGGCCTCCCAGGGTGAGAAGGCAGTTCAGAGTCACACACACACACACACACACACACACACACACACACACACACACACACACACACACACACACACACACACACACACACACACACACACACACACACACTATATGGTTCTTGCATACTGCCTCTGTTTTTGTAAGAAGAGTGAGGAAGAGCGAAACAAAAGTCTGATCTGGACTTCTCAGAAGATGGCGAAGTTGCACAAAAATTATGAGCCTCACACTTAAACACACACCCACACCCACACCCACAGAGCTCTGTTTAATAAATTCATTCTGGCATTATGGAGGATCTCCTGTGATTATCCAGTCCTCCCTCTTGCAGCTCAACATGTCTATTGGCTGGAAAGCGGCCGGCCTCTCTCTGCTCTTTCAGCCTGTTGTTCTGGGAAAAGCCTAAAGGGAAACATTTAGATTGGAGGGCTCTTTGAGACACTCTGACAGTTGACTGATGACCGTCCATAAAATGACAAAGCATCGCTGTGTGGTGGCCAGTGCGGCCCACTGCCTCCCCATGGGAAACTAATTGCTTTGAATTGTTAACGGCAACATTATTTTTCTGCCAATCATTGCTTTTCAATGCCCCGAAAATGAGCATGAAACAAGTCTTTTCAGCGAACAAAACAGTTAAATGTCCCCAATGTTGATCAAATTAACTTCAGCCCTGTGACAATGGACTATATTTGTGTGAAAATAATGGAGGGCCACAAAGGACCCCTTTATGCCAGGATTTCACAGTTGTAATGTAAAACTGTTCTCCCCTGAACCGGACCAGCCACTCTGAATGGGGGCTGGAAAAAGAAACAAACTTGTACGCACAAAGGAGATTTTTTTAAGGAAGAGGTAAAAAAAAAATGTTGATTTTATCTCCTGCTATCGTTTCACAGTCTCATTTGACTGCCGTGTTTTCTATTCTGTAGAAAGATCTCAAATGTCACATCACAACAGTGGTGCCTTGCAGGACAGAGTAAACAGCAAGCTGTTCGTGGTGCAGTTTATTGCAGTTATTGTTAGGCAGTAGGAACATTTCTTGTAGGGTTAATTCCAGCATTTTCGACTTTACTCTAATTTCACATTTAAAAAATAGTGCAATAGCTTCCATACATGCATCTGCAGAAACAAAACTTTTTCTTTAAGGTTGAGATTTTGTTTTTAAAACTGGAAAGTAGCCTTTACATGTCATTCCTTGAAGTAACCAAACCTCATTAGAAAAATTACAAATTTTACTTTGCAGTACATGGGGTATAACCCATGTTGAACGGCCTTAAACTGTTAACTTCTTTATGTACATTTGAGACTTTTGTATGCATTTTCATTGTTGGTATATATCCAAAACAATGTTTATGCAACACAACATACAACAAACAAATAGCCAATAAATCCAGCCATAAACCTGCAAGTCTTAGATTGATGAAATAGAATTTGTGACTTTTTTCAATGGAGTTTGGTGGCAATAAAAGTAGAAATGAAAAAAGGTGATCTTCCTGTGACAAAAAAGGTCTGTCTCTCTTAAGAGTTGTTCTGAAATGCTACTGCTCACTGAAAATAACAGTCTGAGTCTGCCAGGAACAAAAAACAAGCACTGTTTGTTAGTGGATGCAGTGTGACGAACAAATTCAAAGCGATCAAATTCTGTTTAATGTTTGGCTGCTGAAGCAACCCTGTAAAGTTATTTAACCTTTTTTATTTTTTTACCCTTTAAATGACCCCAAAATAGGGCCCTGGTATAACAAATATCACTATTTCCTCAAAGAGAAAAGCACAACAGTTACTCTTCAATTGTGCAGAGATCTAAAATGTGTCTGACTGTTTTAATGTTCAACCAAGTACATGTAAAATAATTCTCTATACAGCCAAGCTAAGGCAAATAATGCTCCCTGCAGCCCTGAACACATACGTGCACTTTCAAAGGACAGGAAAACAGGCACGGGATGCATTTCAAGCCGAGTTCTACTTTCCTCTCATGGAAGCGGCCCACACATCAGTGCAGGCTATAGAGCCCAGCTTTTTTGATGTGACTCAATAGTGAGGTCTGGCCGACTAAACACTGTTCCTTCTCAGCATTGTTCCCCGGAGGCCTTGAAGCACTTTGGAGATAAACACCGTTTAGCAGTTAAAAGGGCCACAGAGGAAAAGGCTTATCAGATGTCTACTCAATGGGCCGTAAGCTGCATTATGAAGCCTGGGCCTCAGATAAGGTGCAAGTTTGAAGCCTGGCTGCCGAGCCCAGTGCTGCTGTGTGAGATCGGCTCCTGTGCCGGCTGCTCCATCGTGGAGCTCAGCTGGTGGGTTCAGAAGCCCCCTCTTCTCCTCTTCTCTGCCATCAAGCAATGAGAGATTAGAGCTCGGAGAGGGAGAGAGAGGAGGGAGAGAGAGAGAGAGAGAGAGAGAGAGAGAGAGAGAGAGAGAGAGAGAGAGAGCAAGAGAGAGAGAGGAAAAAGGGGGGGTTTGGCTTTAGTTATTCCCCCTGTCCCCTTTTCCTGCTCTGCTTTCTGGGGGTAGGAGTCAGAGTCAGGACAATGGCCAAAAAGATGGTTCCCAACCAGCCGCTGAATGGGAACACTGTTGGTGGTAGCGCTTCATTCAAAGCGCGGCCCGGGCACATTGTCCTCCAGGATCGGCGGAGGAGAATGGAGTTTGCTGGTGGCTGCCAAAAGGTTAGCAGCCTCTGTGAAAGGACCGACCCATTATTCACTGCCCTTTACAGAGCCCGAGCACCCTTTGTGCTCCTCCTCTCTTCCCTCTGCACCGCCAGCTTTTTCTCACTCTGCTGCTCCGGATCTGCACCCGACGGTTTCCCCCAAAGTGAGCGAGTGAGGCGCGATGCCACCACCACCCCACCCCTGTGCCCCAAGCGAGGAATACCAGGAACATATAGCGACCCCCCCGCCTCCCCAGCACCTTGTCTCACATCCCCACCCCTGTCAAAATGGGAACCTTTAAATGATATGGCCCAGAAGTAACAACAGGGTTAGCATTCACAACACAAGGGGATTTAGAAAGAGGGAGCGTGGAAACTGCCACTCAGCCAACACCACTTCTATTCAACCCCCTCAGACACCCAACTAAATCTCCGCTATTTAGGTGTGTTTACAAGGGAACCTTTAAAAATAAATCAACTGAAAGAGCATGATGGAGGCAGGGGAAATACAAAGAAAACACTTGAATGTAAGGCCCTTTTGAAACTTCATTATGCCAGTAAATCCAGGTAATAAAAAATGCAAAAGCTGCCATTTTCTTAACACTTTCCCTCTCCATTAAACACAGACCGTCCTTTCATCAAATCAAGAATCAAGCACAGGTGAAATACGACCTCGTGGAGAATACTTTTCGCCTCATATTTCATCCTCCTGCTGATAATGAATGCCACCCATATGCGCATGTACTTATTCAAAGTGGAGGAGGAGGAGGAGGGGGGAGTCATGTCGTGCATTCTGATGCTGTTTGAATGGGAGGTCACCTGCTGCGAGGCTTTTATTCTGTGTTAGCATGCTCAGGTGAGGAGCAGGGGTCGCACTGTGCACTCTCTCATTCTGCTGCGCTGCAAATGGATATCCCATAAATCAAAGCGTGGCCTGTGAATGGATGGCCTGGCCTGTTGTACAGAAGCGGGCTTTACACAGTGCTGGGTGAAGAAGTCTTTATTTAGAGTCCAGGCGCCTCACAGTGTAATTAAAAATGATTCATTTGCATCCTCTCGGGAGCAGGAATGTGCAAATTGCACAACAACCTGACTACCGTTGGGTAACACTTGTTATATTTGGGACAGATTTGGATGTTTTTACCTCATGATGACACATCAGGTAAAAACACGTGGATAGAGAAATATCGGCACTGTTGACAGACACCAGTTTAAAATGTCAATGCAACTGCGTAGCTCTTTCTAAAACCATCTGTTTTTGCTATTCGACAAGCAACCACTGCAGTAGAAGACCTCAGTAGAGGTAGTATTTGTAGTTCTGAGCATGGACGAAATTTTGATTTCAAAGGTGGGGGTGACACATGTGACTTGAGTAATGTTGCGACATATAGCCTAGAAAACAGCACATCTCTCACACACAGTAACAGAGGAGGCAATACAGCCAGTGGGTGGATGGAAGTACAAACCTGATACAGGGATGTAAATGAAACCTCCAATGAATGTGACGTGACGGAGGGAAAATGAACGTCACCCTCCTGTAAACCAACATCGGCAAATACTGATGTTCACGGACTGACTCTTATGAGCAACTTAGAAAACACTAGTCCGGCAGGCAAATTGGTTTTTTTTGTAGGATGGTAGGCGAAGGTCCCCTCCCTCTTCGCATCTGATTGGCTAGAAGTGCTTGGCTCCGATTGGTTATTCCTAATGGCTGTGAAACGTCATCGTCTGTCGGGTTAAGGTAAGGGTTAGGATTTGGATGGGGGTTAGGGTGAGGAGATTCAGAAGTGCGATAATGTTCTGTAATGTTCTGTTTAATGTACAGAGCTGACAGCTCGCGTTTGGCTTGAGTGTGTGATGACGTTTCCAGCTATTCTAGCCAATCAGACGTGAAGGAGGCAGGACTTTCCCCTACCGTCCAACAAAAAAGATATTGTGTCCGGCGGGCATGGAATAACTGACAGCAAGGATAGCCAATCACACACAAAAAGCGGCCCTGCGGCAGAGCCAATCAAGGACCAAGGGAAACCAGTTTTCAGCTTGAGTGGCGATTTGGTCTTAGTGTCTGACGTGTATCAGCTTGTTATAACATAAAGTAACTTTGTTTTCAGACGGTTAAAACTGCAGGGGACCAAAATGTGCTTTGTCCCCCGTGTCTCCCCCACAAATTACGTCCGTGGTTGTGATCAGCGATTTTCGCTGTACGCCAATTCCTACCGGATCTGTTTGTGAGGTGAATTTTGTGGTGGATTCCGGACAGCAGGAATCGCGAAAACTCACAAGAACCTGCGGATTCACATGCAATCGTGGGATAACAAGTTGTCTTTAGCCACATAGGCTAACCATATAAGCACTGGACAGTGTCCTTCCAGAGGAGGAAAAGGAGAAAGAAGCCGATAGAAATTGACACATTAACTTGAGTGGCTACGATCAGCTATGATCAGCGGATAGGGCCTTTTCGTAGCTGTTCTGGATGCATTGGAAATTGCCTGCACAAGCATTAGCTATGAGACATACCCATTATCTGTGAGTCTCACCCCCTCTGCTTGTTGTCTGTGATCTTAGATTAAGAAGTCTTTAAAATCAAACCAGAACACATGATTATAAGCTAATGAGGAACAAACTGTATGGCGGTGATTGCATGAATTCGCTCAAGTTTCATCTTTAGGCAAACATTATCCATCACCAGCATGTAGTTAATCAGAACTACTTTGGACAAGACTTTTGAGACGATTACAATCTACAGAGACTTGGGCTGATTTATACTGAATTGGCCCAGAATTTCAGTGCCTGTTTAATTACCTTCTAAAAGTGAAAGAAAATGAACTAGTATGAGGTAAGACTGCATAAAGAAAAAGTAGAAAACACTGAGAAGTCAGGCTGAGTTGGGTAAGAATAGAAAAAGATTAAAGAGAGCTCGCAGACCGTGTAGTGAGTAAGACCCCCAACTTTACAGACAGACATAATCCTGCTGGTCTGGGACTGAAATCTGATCTGCTGTACCGCTCCTGTTTGGTGTCACTCTGAGCCCACATTACAATAAAACTGAAAATAAATTTTGTTCTAATAAGTCAACAAATCTTGTGTATCTCACCTTGAAAAATGAAGGAAAACCAACTTTATGATTTGCCTGTTTGTGGTCTTAATAAAACTATGTCAGTGTTGTCCCAAGAACAGTATGGAGAAATAAGCGAAACAAAGTGCCAGGTGTGTGCTGTACCTGTCTAAAACGTAGCCCAGCGCCTTCTGCCTGGTCCCAGAGTAGACTGAAGGGCTTTTCTCCCAGGCCACCAAGTTGGAAGCATCGTGGAAAAGGTGGATGTTGACCAGATCAAAGGCACTGCAATGAAAGACACAAAGTCAGTGACCTTATGCAACCGAAAAAATTTATAAATTAATAAGTATTTTTTTATAGACTTTGAAATCAAACTAAATCAAGATGGACCAAAGAGAGGGTTTGTGCTGATTCAAAGGATTTAGACAAGCCCCTTGAGGCTGTTACTTAATATCATCTCCATGCTTTTTTGAAATACACAAAATCAATTCTTTTGAAATCTTGCGAGATATTACTCATATATAGTCTGTTAATGGACTGTTTGTTTTCACAAAACACTGACTACTTCTGTGGCGTGGGAGCTATAATAGCCCAAATCGAGGAGGACGCCTGCTTCAATCGTTGGTCACCAGCTCCCTTTACAGATAAGACCCTTTTATTAGAATAAATTTTTAAAACCCTTTTATAATCATAATCATGATTTCATGCTGTTTTTTGTGACGTGATAAACACTTCTTATGAGACTCCTTTGGGGATTTGTGCCTCATAAGAGGGGTCATGGATAAGTGGTCACAGATAAGTGGAAAAGCTTTCTGGAGCCTAACCATAACAGGGCATTTATTCATCACAAACACAGTCCAAGATAAGGCAAACAACCTCTATTTCCAGCTTAAATGATCATCACTTCTCACCATTTTCCCCTCTTTCACATAATTTCAAAATTTTAGAATACATATTGGAGGTGGACTTTGACTATTTGGTCTGGCTGAACGTTTAAGAGGCACCATAAAGGACTTTGCAATCAAAAAGAGCAAAAAAATAAGTCTATGAAAAGGAGGAAAGATGAGGCACGAAGACAAGTGAGTCTTGTCTGACACTCGTAGACTGGATATACTATGAACAACTTGGTTCCGCCTTCTGCCGGTATATGGATTTGAAGCCAAAAAGCTCTTGGTATTTCCACAATTTTTCTCCACTTCCTGGAACCACCACTCGCCAACAGGCTGTATCAAATGTCAATCATAGAAAACATGAACCTCCTGATAACTTTTAAAAATGGAGCTGTACAGAAAAAAGAGGACTTGAGCACAAACCAGTCTTACAGTAACTACATGTCAACATCACAAGCAGGGGGAAGAAAATTTCATATTCTGTGTAAAAAATTTCTAAAATTTGTCCACAGTTCCGTAAGGATGGTAGGAGGAGGCGGGATTTATGACCTACACTGCAGCCCGTCACCAGAGGGTGCTGTTCTCGGAGTGGCTTCACCCAGCAAGGGGCAGACGCTATCCAATCGCTATCCATATACAGTCTATGCTGGCACTCGTGCTTTAATAGAATAGATCTATGAATTGGCCCATTTAGTCTCTTTTAAGACCAGGTATTTCAAATTAAGTTTTATGATTTAATCAATTTTTTAACTTTTTTTACTTCAACTTTAACTTGTGTGGTAGATTTATATCGGTGTCGTAGCTGGATTTAAAAGAATATTCTAATGACAGCATTATCAATTTGTAGTTATTAATACAATGTCAATGTTTATTTCCATTATTTACAATGTTTATTTCCATTATTGCATGTGTTTTAACCAGTATAACTGGTGCTGTAGTCTGTAGCCTTGCAGAGTCCCTTGTTGATATCAGTTGCTGCTCCCCGTGTTTGTCTCTACCCTTCGATCTCTCTGTGTCCAGTCTCAGCTGACATCTGTTCATCATGCGTCTTGTTCTGATTGTTGAAGGACGTTTTTATTGCCACAAATGATATGGCCTCAACCTGCTTTGTTTATAAAGTATCCTGTGGTAATATTTGTCTGGATTTGCACTACATTAATGTAAAACTGATTGATCCCTCTCTTGGGATGAACACAGAAATATTCTTTTAATTGTAATCTCAGCGTGGATATCATTACACACAAACACTAATCTGTCTGCTTTCAGTCTGTGCTGTCATGGGGAAGCGAGATAGCTCAATGCAGAGTGATGAACACCTCCCTGCTGATCCGATCAGTCTGAGCTGTTTGTTAGCACGATGCTCAGCAGAGCGACCCAGAGGAATTACTCTTATCTCAAGAGGTTTATTCTGCAGTGACATCCTGAACAAATGAATACATGCATCGCTCTGACTATCTCTGATCTGATCTCCCTCCTCTACACCCCTTCCTCCTCTTCCCCCCGACTTCTCCTGTCAAACGTCATGCCCCTATTAAATGCTTACCGTTTCAGCTCTTTAGTTCTCATGTCATCCTTCTATTAGATTACAATCCCGTCTTCCCCCACTTCCCCCCTTCGCCCGTCCAATCCCCTGCTCTGCACACTGGAAGCCAGCGTTTGTATTCATCCCACACAGGTTCAATTGCATGTAATGTTTTCTGTCATCTGTCATATGGAACTGCTTGTCTAACGTGATTACGTCTAATGAAATCCCTGCTGGTTTCTGCGGCAAACTGTCCGCAGAGGGTTCAGAAACAAGCAGCAGGGGAGAGGTAGACCTGACTGACGAGGGCTGATCACAGTGATACAGTAAGAGTGATTCAGGGCTGAGAAGACATGATGTAGTTAAAAAAAAGAAAAAAAAAACTCACCATTCAGCCAGGGCCCATCGAGTTCTGATGAATCCCTTTCTGGACCACTTGCACTGCAGAACAAAGAGACTCCAGTTAGTGTGTTAAAGGTACAATCTGACATTTTTAACCTGTATTTAAACTTAAAGGGTTACTTGTTTTACCAAGTTAGCTTTGAGTTTTCTGCGATGGTTTAAAGACAACTATTTAAAACATCGGCCTGCACCAAGTAATCCATCCCACTTCAATTTTTCCTCCTCTCTCTGTTTCCTTTTACTCATCATGTGCAGCTGCCTTGTTTTCAGCCAATGGTTCTGCGTATTTGAGAGTTATCGATCTTCTAAATCCAACAGATTGGTGGAGAGTAGTGAATCACATGTTCCACTGAGCGCACTTTGAGGATAAACAGACTATCACAAGGCAAATAATCTTTTCATTACTTCTTTTTATTCCCTTTCAGCAGGTAAACTTGGACAGTAAAGTTTAATGTTCAGAAACATAACACCTGGACAAGCTCTTGCAATCATGTTGATTCGTCAAGAACAAATATATACTTTGAACACCTTCAACAGACCAAAGAATTCACTTTGCACCTGTTTGGCACTTTATTTTTGTCAACAATGTCATTAAATATAAATATATATATTTTTAAGAGCAGAGCACAGAGTTAGTATTATCAAAAAAAGCTGTTCCTGTGGTTGCTATTCATTTACCTATGATGTTGTAACAGTTTCTAAAAATGTTTCTAAATCTTTCCTCCCCTCTGACATAAAGAAAATACTAATTTTGGAAGTTATTTTATACCTATAGGTTTTTTTTATTTGTTGTATTTTTATTTTTTCATATTTTATTAACATTTTAACCCTGTGTATATTAGCCAGCTTATAACACAAATATAAACACATAAGGCAGTACACTACCAGACTTCCACCCAAAAACCCTACTGCATGCACCAAAACTTCATTTGAAATTGCACAATGGTTTTACAACAAATCCAAGATAAAAAAAAAGGGAGGTAAATATTCAAAATTCATAACCCAACAGTCAACTTTGCTGTATTTTTAGAGACCGTTTAGTTTTCTTCGTGCCTACAGATAATTGAAGAGAAATGTATGAACCTGCGGCCTGTTTGGTTGAAAGTTATAAAACACACCGAGCTTAACCTCGGTTTGTAAACGCCGTGCAAATCTCCTCAGCTTCTGTTTGATCAAATCCCACCAGCCTCTAGTTTATTATCCAATCACAAGTCCAAGATGTTTCTCCAACAGCACATGATTCACCGTGAAGCTGCTTATTAAATGAGACAAATTGATGCTGCGAGTGTTCTCATTCTGAATAGATAAATACGTCTCTTTCCTCTCAGCCTCTCTCCCTCTGTCTCGCTCTCTCTCTGCTTCTCCTAATGGGGAGTTAACTGTGGTGATGAATAAACTAATTATGGGCCAGGTCACATAATTACAAATTGACTAATTTTATTTAAAAAACTCAGATGCAAATTAAAAGGCTAAGAGGTATTTGATTGCGCCTCACATCCTTCAATCTGCATTAGTGTAAGATTAACTGTATCAAATTGAATTACATTAGCATACTTGAATTAATCCATACTGCCTGTGCAGGATGTATGGGCCCAATTATAACTCGCTGTCCCAATCCTGTGACTTTGAAAGGAGCAAATGAAAGCAGATGAGTCTCACACAGCAGCATTACTGAACCATCTTATGATTATACTGGTTTTAAACACACTTAAGCAGAGTACAGTGAAAGACAAACGAAGGTTAGAGGAAAGTAATCACATGAGCAGAAATTTACTCTTTTCTTCTTAGATACAGATTTCTCATTAAAGATAATGTCTGATACTTCATATACAAATATATTCATCACTTATGGTAATTTTGATGTTTGATTTACCGCATTTGTCTGCACTTATCACCCAAATTGACCCGGTTGAACCTGATTCTGATTTATCATATTTTCCAGTTAAAAAAAATCCCTTTGTGTGAAATGAAATTAAAGATATCACTATAATTCCAAGTTTGGGCTACAACCAATGAGCTAAGCATGCAAGTCCATCTAATCAGATAAATGCATCTCTTTTATTGTGCAACCACATCATTAAAAGCCAGCAGAGCATCGTTTTGGGGTGTGCAAATCACCTGGTGCATGGATTAAAGAAAATGTGCTGCACCTTTTTCTCGTGAAGTCCTAAATTTTCATAATAAGTAACAGTGATACCTTTTTTCTTAAAAGAAACTTAAGAATGGAATAAGTACTCAAAGGCTGTACCTTTGTTAGTTTAAGACCAACACAGTGCAGCATTTATCTGATTAATAAGTTTAAGAGTTGAGACCACAATAAGCATTTTATTGCACTCATTTAATCCCCAAGTCAAGACACTGGTAAAAAATCACTTTATGTTGTAAAAACATAAAAAAAATCCAACTGCAAAATAATCAGATTTTTTGTTTGTTGAAAAGAGCATTTATTGGCTTTTGGCTATCAGAATTCAGCTATTCAATTGTGATGGACAGCCCTGCTTACAGGTATTGCACCTTGGAAGCCCAAACCAAAACTTTCACCTCACACATGTATCAAGTTCAGACTTACAGAAAAGGTCTCCCAAAGCAAAAGCTTAAACTCACCAAAAACAACTTTCTTTATCTCACTGCTGATCATTAATGCATCTATTAGATGCATTAAGACTAGGCTAAGAGTGATGCATAGACTGGTATAATTCAGGGTGTGACTGAGTTGATTGATTGACAGGTAGGGGCGCTGCAGCTATTAAGCAAGGAGGCCCATCCCCGGTCTGCTCCGTACCACCTCTTTGCTGGTTTCCAGTTTGATTGGAAATCAATTGAAGTCGACATTTCCAGTCTAGTCACGATTATCATTGGGCTTGGTAACCCTCTGCAGATATGGGTGATGTCACTGAAACCATGTAAATTTGTGTTTTAAACAGATTAGGAATTTGGTGAAGAGCTGGAGTGGAGGTTAAAGCCTAACTGCCTGGCAACATTTCTTTAGTTGTGAATAATTATGCTCAACCGTTCGTCTAAATTAGTTTCCCAAACAATTAACTGAGTTTAAAGTGTCGGTGTATCTTTTTAATTCACTATAAACTGAAACACTTCAATAAATAAATCAATAAAACAGCATTTGAATCTAAGCTCAGATGGGATTTCCTTGTTTTTTTTGAGTCAGCCTTAAGTGAAAAGTCTAGGAACTGCAGATTTTTACATTTTAGTATTTGTTAACAACTTAGGTGAAGATTGAAAAACTGTATCAAACATGGAGTGTTTTGCAATGAATGTTAACACTGTTTGAGTTTGTTGATGCAAAAGTGAGGAAATAAAATCCCGTGGTGTGGAGGATGAGGAGAGACGACAGGATGAAGAGAGGGATGGACCTGCTCTGTGCCCACACGAGCTCTGACTGCAGCCAGAGACGTTTAATCTCGATTTAATTTAAAGAGCCATTAACTACAATCACAGCATTAAAATCCATCATTTCCCTGACACCCGCTCCCAGATTGCCCCCATTTCCTGCACGTATGACTGATTGACCTCTGCTTCACCGCTTCCTTATCAACACACTCACAACACACACACATGCTCACACAAACACATGTTTAAGTCCAGAGGGGTTAGCATCTGAATATCAGAAAATAAGATACAATCAGCCCCCCTTTCTTCACCTGCTTTATGTGCTTTTATTTTGTAACGGGATGGTTATCTCACGCTATCAATCAAAGCGCAGAAGAAGAAAAGAGAAGCGCTCTATTGGCTGACATGATGACATCATGATTTGGTTGTTGTTGGAGCAGAGATGATGACACAGATGCTGTCCAGCTCCATTTAATCTCCTAGTGAAACATCATCATCACCCCCTCCCTCCTGACACACACACACACACACACACACACACACACACACACACACACACACACACACCCTTCTTAAAAACAGATGAATTTGGCCGATATACTCTCAAATGTCAGAGTTACTTAGGGGAGAAGACATATCTGAAAATGAGATAAGTGATGTGCAATCAGTGCATCAGGTTTGGCGGCCGTTCAGACTCAGGTGGGAGTGTGGAAGAGGAGGGAGGAGGGGCGAAGGTGGGAGTCAAAGGGCATTGGTAAAAGGTCGCGAGTCTCGGGGTGACATTGGCTGACCCTCCACAGGTCAACGATAGCGTCTCCACCCATGACAGTGATGAACGGCGGCTACACAGAGGGTCACATCCAGGGGGTGTCAGGAAATATACACATACACCAACTGACCAATACACACGCAAACAACCGCACACACACACACTGGAAGAGACAAACAGAAACAAAAAATAAAAACTTAAAAGATGGAAGAAGAAATGGGCCATCAGATTCACTGAAAACTGTCCACCACTACATGAACGTCCCAGTTGTGACCAATGGAAAATAATGCTCCTATAAAATGTCATAAGTGACACACACACACACACACACACACACACACACACACACACACACACACACACACACACACACACACACACACACACACACACACACACACACACACACACACACAATCCAAGTCCATGTCCAAAACATCCTCCTGCTGCTGTTTCACGGTCCATCCCGTTTGATTCTTTGACCTTTCTTATATTTCAGCTCAAAGTCCGACCCCCATAAATAACATTATGGCGGGTGATGCTTGGGGGGGGGTTGATAGAAGAGTACAGGGTAGGCAGAGAGGGGGGTGGGGGGTGGGGGTGACACAAAAGCCCTGTGACAGAAATGCACTGTGAGTAATAAGTAATACACACAAACGCTGATTGATTCGAGCCCTGCTGGACACTCACATTTATCTTTATTCCATCATCCAAGGGGGCATTAAATAAGAGGAGGGGGGTCTCACATGGGGGTTGATATGACTGGACAGCACATTTATGTGCGTGTGTGTGTATGTGTGTCTGATAAAGATGCAGCCCATGTCCAGGGCGCAGTCTCCGTCACTGTCACCACTCAAATAATGGAACCGAGCAAGTGTAGGGACACTTTGAACATTTCAAGTTTGGGAATTGCAAACTGTATTAGCAGCATTATAAGGGGAAACTGTACTCCCCTAAAGGTTCTTGGTTTACCATTTAAAGAGCGGATCTCCGAAGGATCAGACCTTTATGTTTGAGATAAAGATGCTGTTTGAAACCAGAAACACCTTTAATGTCGCTCTGTAAAGGCACCAGTCTCCATTTGAAAAAATATGTTAGGAGTTGATGTTCTACCTCTGCTTTGGATGATACGTTTTCTTCATGTTATTGTACCATGTCTTTTACCACTTGTCTCAACCCAAAACTCACAGCACAAGCCAAATAACTGAGGGACACAGAGGTAGATCAAAAACTCCTGTGTTGTATAAGGTTAATTACAGTTATTGTCTGGTGGCTATGAAGAAAGTGATATAACTGTTTCTAGATTTATAAAAGCATCTTAAAGCTACTTTGTACTGGCAGTGAACCAGACTGAAGATAATGTTGATGCCTCTTTGTGATCAACAAGGTCACCAGCAGAAAGAAGAGCTCTAAAACGATGTTTTTAATGTCTGCAACTGTGGCTCCAGGTCAAGTGTCAAGGGGCGTAAACTTGAACTGCTGATAAAGCTTTAATGACATTTTCCGCTGCAAAGATCTTTAAAAAAGTGAGTCATTTTACTGATAAAAGAACGTAGGGTTCTGTTTATGAAAAAAGCTTTACTACTTAGTAAAACCACTTAGAAATGTTTTTTTATAATGCCAGTCATACGTTGTGTCTAAGCTTTTGCTCGGGCTGTAGCTGAAGGCTGCGGCCATGATACTATATTGCTCCCCTTCCAGGTTGTACATGACCAATAGCATCTTGTAGCAGGGTGGAGTTTGGCAATATTTTGATCTAGGACGTAATGATAAAGTTGGTCAGGCTGTGTCTGTTTAAACGGCCATGTAGCCAAATGCATGTGGTGCTAGCTCTGCTTAAGTTAGCCACACCTGAGCAAAACAGTTTGATGTAATTCACTCTCTGACTAAATGCTGCTGTGTTTAGTCAAGTTAAACTAACTCGTCCTTGTTTAAGTCTGTTTAAGAAAAGTAACTAAGGCTGTTTTTTCAGTGTATCTTCGCCTTCAGTGCAGTTACAAAATGTTTTTGAATTTTTTGATCTGAAAGAGGTCTAATAGACGCCTAAACGTAGCCTAGACGAGTGGTCTAAAATCAGGCTACCACAGGTCTAAAAATGAAAGTTTTTTAGACGTCTAAATTTAGACCAAGTTTAGACTAGCCGGCTAACAGAGCTCTAACTGTATATTGCCCAACAGCTGTCATAATTATTTTGGTTAAGTACACAGAGATCAGTTATGCAACTCACAGTTGCTTTTTGAAGTAAATAGTTATTGAATAATGGGTTAAAGTACAACATCTAAATTCTGTCTAAAATATACAGACTCTAGATGGTTGAAATTAGGTCTAAAAAAAAACAAAAACTAGACGTGTGATAGCTGTCTATTGCTCAGTGGGTATAGGCAGGGAATAATCTAAAATGCAAACTAGCAGTTTTGTCATTATTATTGGTTTGATTTGCTTTCTTACATCATAGAGACTCATCACTGTTTATTTCAGTCTATTTCCTAACCAATCAAGAGCTCCTTACAGTAGCTTTAATTGATTGAAGAAATTGATCCTTTTGGAACACCCCGGCTCAATTTTTGCACCAGAGGTTAATGGTAAAATCAAGATACCCTTTCTGATCCTCCTACACACAAAAAAAGCAAGCTTCAATCCAACATTACGCTCTCGTTTATGAGCTCCTTGCAGTCTTATGCATCACAGCCGTCACAGAGAACAGCATCTGTGTCACAGGTGTCTTCTCCGGTGATAAACGCAGAGAGCTTTTTACAAGCGATGCCAGTTTAAATGACTTCATCTCCTTAACATCGCCTCCATGAATCACGTGCGGCGTTTAAATCAAAGGAGGAAAACATGAGGGAAGTTAACTTTCATCGGGGGCAGAACTTGAAAGTAATCACAGCCCTGTATCAGAGCGCACTACAGAGGGCAGCATGAAAAGTCAATGCTTTTATGGACACACTCGAGGTGCCAAACAACAAGTACAAACTCTTATGGATGTTGATCTACAGCCTGTCCACTACTCCCTCTCCCTTTTTTCTTCAGTGTAAAACAATCAATAGCAAGGGCACATTAAGGTCTGGGTCGTATACTTTATTTATATAAGGCAATGACAAATCCTTATGATGCAATGGTTTTTGGAGGCATGTATTACTGCGCCAAACAAATAAATATATTAATACCCACTGGAGAGGTGGAGAGATTGACGGAACAACGGGAAACGACAAGTCGCCAAATCCATCACGCCGACCTCTCAGAAGAAATGGACCCACAATTTTGTCCACTTCCTTCTTATTCAGCATTTCAATTAATGTCCCGGCCGCTCTCTCCTTCACTCAAAGCAATAACTCAGGCCGGATTACGGAAAGAACCGATGTTTTGCATATGGACGGGCTGTCACTTAAATCAGAATCAAGCAGCGAGTGATTTTATCCAATATTTTATTTTACGACAGAGAGTCTGGACACTTTTTAAAAGCTAAAAGTAAAAGCCATCAGGAGCATGATGGAAATGAAAATGGATCTAATCAAAGTAATATTATTCAAGAAAAGAAAGACTTGTTTGGTTTTATTCCTGGTTGTTTTTTTTGTTTTTTCTGCACTGGTTTGAGTTTAAAACGCTGATCTGCACTCACAACCTCAACAACAGTGAATAATATCATGTTTATTGACAAGAAAATAACAATTTATGATACTTTTAAAGTGAAATGGGCATAATTTGCTAATTCCAGTTTATAAAATGTTGAATATTACCAACTCCTGTCTTTGTAGCTGCAACCACCAATTACTTTGACAGCGTTATCAGCGCAGCTATTGCAGAAGTAACAAATTGCTAAAGCCATATTAAGAATGAGTCAACGTATAAATCAAACTGATAATAACAGATAAGTCAAAGAAAGAACAAAGAAAAGCATCGACTTTCAGAGTCAAGTGCAGATTTAATCAAAAGTGTTTTGATGGGGAAAGTACACTTCGCTTTTTCTGCTTTGACTTTTGAAAGGTTACAGATTTATGGGCGTCAGGGGAGAGCAGCCCAACCAGACAGTTACCTAATTAGTCATTTCAGATATTTTGAAATGGGGAAGACTTAAACATGCCAGCGTTAAGTACAGAAAAAAAACACAGGTGTAATCATGTCACTTTTTGACCTAGTTAGAAGCCAATTTTATAACTTTTTCAGGCTGGAGGCGATTAGAAACTTTTGTACAAAGCCTGTTCAAATAGTTCTGACAGAAAATATCAAGACGTGCACCCAGACATTAAGTCATGTCATTAATCTGTCGTTAGATTATAGGTCTTAGGTTTGTTGGTTAAGAGTACAAAGAGATTGTTTACATTTATGGATCTGGAAATTGAGCATTTGGACATTTTTCTTCCATAAGAAAAGAAAATCAAAAGCTTTTAAAAATGTATTAGTTTATATCGAATTCAATGAGTTGACGATCATACCCTGATGTATGACTTTATTCAGTCTGTTTTTGTTGATCTGATCAGTGTGATGTAAAGATAATTCAAAAAGCCGCTCAGCTGTGATTCATTTTCAGTTTTTTCTTCTTCTTAATTTCACTAAATACAACATTTTTGAAGAAAACAAGATGAAGGAGTTCATCACTTAAAGCATTTCTGACTGTTTTCTGAAACTTTGTTAACAAAACTCCTGATCAATTACTCAGAAAATATTCAATGGGTTGATGAAGAGATGATTCAATATTACAAATCATCAAACACTAAGTGAGTATTTGTTTGTTTCCTGAGAATAAACCACTAAAGTGTAGTAAAGTGTGACATTTGGTCCAGTTTTACACACACACACACACCAAACTGCCCCCCTCCCCTCCCAAATGATGTCATCAGCAGCCCGCTCAGTGACACTTTATTAATGGTCGACTGTAAAGGTAAGACACGAGCTGAGAAACACGCACATCTGTCTCCCAGCATGCACCTGTGCTGTCTGCTGTCACTCTCTAACCTTCCTCTGATGATCCTGTGAATCTCAAACACACATTATTCCTCCGCTCTGATTAGTCATGAGCATGTAAACAAGATACCCGCCCTCTGCGTCTGTTTTATTCACTTTAAATCATCCTGCTCTCTCATTTCTTACAACAATTACTCGTCTGCGTGACCCGCAGCCAAGGGACTCGAGCGACTGGTTTGGGGACTCGTGTGCGGCGGTCTGTCCGGTCCAGGATCTGCGTGTAATAGGATTCCTCAAAGCTGCAGATGGATGGCAAATCTAGGCGGTTTCATCTACTAAAAGAGGGCATAAATCAGCGGCGAAGGAAGCGGGGACGAGGCAGGGGTTATCACCAGTCTGCCTCCCTCATGAGAGCTTTGCATTAAAGCATTAGTGAAATTAATTCATCTTTCATAAGAGGTTTGAGCAGTATCTGTGATCTATGATAACAACCAATTTCTCACTACGCAGGAGGAGGAGGAGGAGGAGGAGAAAAAATACTCGGCGACCCTGATAGACTACACAAATCTGCTCTTTTTAAATGGGCTAACATTATCTGGAGTGCTGCTCTCTGGAGCATCATCCCAGATTCATATCGCAGCCGGGAAAGAGGCATAAATCACCTGGCAAAACTTTTTCTCATCACACACACACACACACTTCCTCTCTCTCTCCCCTTGTTCCTCACACGCTGGTTTGTTTGCTGTTTTTCTCGCCTCATCCTGTTAAATGCAGAACAATGCTTTCTCTGTAATCATTCTGAACAGCTTCAATCAGTGTAATTGGTTTTAGATCATCTGTGGAGTAAAAACAGGGAAACCTAAGAGGTGCTTTTGTGGGTGGGTGGGTGGGTGAGCGGTGGCGGGGAGTCCTGCGGCGTGTGAAAGAGACGGAAATTGGGGGGAAGTGTGCGAAGGGGCCGTATCCGTCTGTTTTGCATATATTTGCAGCGGCGGCCGGTGGAGCATGGTTGACAGATGAGTGGGGAGTGCGGGGATGACACACGGGCGGCCGTGCTCTTTATTACTATATCAGCAGAGACATGCTTGGTGCTCAGCCTGCCCCCCCCTCCATCTCACACACACACACACACGCGCACGCACACACACACACCAAAAAAACAGGAAACTAAAACACAGTGTAGTGAGCAGAGAAATGCACCATGGGACACAACAGGGACTCTCTCTGATTCATGATTTTGAATTTTAGAATGATCTGTCTTCAGCTGCAGGGACATTTTTAGACAAAAGGACAGTAAATCTTGAAATACAAGAGAAAAAAAATAGAAAACAAAAAGTTTTAGACACCTTCACAAAGTCAATTTGTTTGTTCTTAAATTATTCATGAGGTTTGGCAACAGTGTTTGATTTGAATCTTAATTGATTAGAGTTAAAATCCTAATTTTCCTCTTCAATTAAGTACTTTCATTTTAAAATCAGCCAACTTTTAGGTAGAACCTTGTGCAGCAGAAATTAAATCTGACCCCTAAATAAAATAAAAAAATTTTTTAAACAAAATAAAATAAAGTGGGTTTGGACAAATAATTTTAAAAGAGGGTTTATTAATTAGTGTTCTTAATATTATAGATGACTAAATACCTTTCTTTTTTAATCTTTTGTACTTTTGTTAAGGGGACATATATCACAACTGGACTTCTATTTGTCAATTTTGATTGTTGATGATATGTGTGACAAAAAAAGAGATAAGATGCTCAATTCAAAATTCCTGTCCCCCCTTGTGAGATCTGTCTGCCTTAGTCCCATAAATGCATCTCTCTTTGTAAAACACCATTTCTGTCCCTCTTTAAGGTGAGCTAATTGCCACCTCACCCACCTCAGGAAAGTAGTCCTGTGGAAACTTCTCCTTCTCCAGCGTCGGGGTGCTTTCTAGTGTCTCTGAGTAGGTCTCCTTCCCCACCACCTTCTTAAATTTCTTGGCTGTGGAAAAAGAGAAGAAATGACAGACAGAGAGATGAGGTAACAGAGCACAGAAGAGGTGGGTGGTTGGGGTGTGGGGGGGTACCTTTTATTACAACTAACATGTTGGGTCATTCCTAGAGGCCCAGTGTGTTTGTGTGTGTCTGAGTGTCCTGATAAATTAAAATCACTGCTCCTCGGGCAACTGCACCACCTGCTGGTCAGAGTGAAGAACATCAGCCAGGGAGGCCAGTCAGAGAGGTCACAACATTATGAAAAATACATGAATATTCATCTACTTTCTCACAAAAAGGGTTGTCTTAATTTAAAAAGATGATTGATTTAATGATTAATCTAATCTAATTTAATTTGATTTAATTTAAATACCTGATAACTGGGTCTAAACCAAGAAGAAAGCCTTTGTATTCGAGGTTTTTTGTGAAGCACCCTCCTCTCAGAATCATCAGACTAGAGATTGAGGATGTTTTTCTCTGATTCATGTTGATGATTCATGCATTTGGGCTTCATGCAGAAGAAGTCATGTGATCACAAAAGCTGCATTCAAGCTCATGTAGAAATTAAAAATTGATAAATTAGTTAATTAATTAAAATGCCTCCTTAATATGAGGTGAAAATTTGGCATCGGGAAAGACATGTGGCATTAAGGATTTTATCCTATCTTGTATGTACAACTATTTTCCTCTGTGAAGGGGGTCCAGGACTAAGTGACCTATAGAGACCTCAAAGTTGATTTAATCTTGACTCAATTAAATAACAACTCGATCTGTAAATGTACTGCTCTGTTAATCAAATACAAATTTTCAGTATTTTAAGTCCAGAAAACTCATCTGATGATTTTTTATTTTTATTTTTATCTAATCTAAACACCGTCTGTTCAGGACACTGGAAGTCTCTCTTTAAGCATCACCCGGCCATTTTATCAGGGGATTTCCTTTTCATATTTGAAGCAAGGAAAGAAAGAATTGTAAATGACAAAAAAAAATGACGGAAAGTCGTGTCTTGAACCTGGTTTTGTATTTCAGAAGTTTTTTTGGTGAACAGAGGACCACAAGAGGGGCAGTGAGCTGAGCTGCAGCCAATACAGTGCGCTCGTTCTCTTTCTACATTCCAAAGTGGCGATAGTAGCATGGGAGGTAAAGCGGTCGTCCAATAACTGGAAAGTTGGCGGTTCGATCCCCACCCTATCCCTAGTCTGTCTGTTGTGTCCTTGGGCAAGACACTTAACCCACCTTGCTTCCAGTGTGTGTGTCCTCCACTTGTGTGTGAATGTGGTGGTGGTTGGAGATCCAACCTCTGATTCCATCAGTCTGCTGTGACTAGTACGGTAGTTTACCAGCACCAGGGTGTGACTGTGTGAGTGAACGAATGATGTATCCCAAGTAAAGCACTTTGAGGGTCTCTGATAAAGCGCTATATGAAATCTAATGCTTCACTATTATTAAAGTAAGCAAACTTGGTGAATACAGCTGAAAAAATCAGTCCATTGTCGTATCTACTTCTCTTTGGGGCTGCATCAGGGGGCTGCTAGCTGAGCTGCTGCAAAGTGTTTTGCTCTCTTTACCTCTTGATGACCTATTTGTGAAGTGTTCAATAATTTAAAGCATCAAGATTATGTGACCTGATAATACACTTGTACAGAAAGAAAAAACAGACATTTGGAAAAGTTTCAATGTCCTGCAGACAAGCTAATAACTGCAATCTGATAGGCTGTCTCCGTGTTTATTTCTGCTTTGCTATTGGCTATTAGATCTACTAAGTTTTGACACACAAAGTACGTCCCTGCTTTTTTTTTTCTTTACCACAATGCATATTTGAGATCTTTTACCACAAAGCACAACACCTTTGCTTTTCTATTTAAACCAAATCAAATCCTCGACTGTGACTGAAACAGCTCAGCTTCTCAGCATGAACAGTAGTTTATATATTTCTGACTTTCAATCAAATCTTTAAATACATGTGTGTACATGGCGACCCCATGACCCCTCCCCTGCCTTCGCCCTGTCCTTCACTGGGGTAACTGGTACTAATGCTGACTCTGGTCTAATAGGAAGCAAGGCGCCTCCACATCTATATCCCTCCTTTAATTAGCACGGCCGCTGGACCCCGCAGCCCTCTGACACCTCAGGCTGATGAGACCGCCGTAACTGTCCAATAACCCGCCGCACACCATTACTACAGGCCCGAAATCTTATGAATTAAATCCTAATATTAATAAGCATTACCATTCTGTGGGCCTGCCTTTACATTATCCTCAGAGCTAATCTTAGCATGCTGTGTTTGATGGAAGCAGGAATAGCCTGTAAATGGTTGTGTGTGATATGCAGGGGTGAGATGAGGGGGCACGATGAGGTCCCTGTGGTCATGATGTGTGTGTATGTGTGAACGTGTAGATTTGAGGAGGGGGACACTCACCTTTGAAATCATACTGGTGGATGTTTTTCAAAGACTCGTGGATAAAGTAGAAACTTCCGAGAGCCTGCAAGAGAAAGAGAGAGACTTTTTAATCATCTAACAAATCCACATTTTTGATGAATCCTGAACCGGCTGAGAAAACCTTTTTGTAAGAATAAAAAACCCTTCAGTTTCTTTTTCCATAAATTCATCTGAAACGTTTCTGGCTGAGATAACCATATGTACTTGACTGTAAGAACAATGACTTATTAGTATGAAATTGTTATTTTCATAAAATGCAAGAAAACAACAGTGACATGATATCAGCATCGAAAATCAGTCATCTGCCAACACACTGTAAATATCAGTAATGGTTTTGCTGTTGAAAACCCATATCAGCTGAGCAATAATCTGACGCTACAGACAACAGTTCACTTCTAGCGAAAATGTAAAATTGATTTTGACTCAGTGAAACATGAGAAATCGGAGTAAAAAAAATCACACAAAAAGCTACAATTCCAAACGTTGATAGCAGATTGAGAAATACATTTAAAAAAAAAAAAGATGTTTGAGCCACTGTACAGCTGATACAGGTTAATGGGGGCTGAGAGCTGAGCTGCCATGAACAGTGGCCAACTTTTTCCTTTTATTTAGAATTTACTCTGCCATTTTTTTAAAAGGACAATGAGCAGGACATATGGGATTAAAGTGAGAACGAAATTAACCAAGAGTCACCAAGAGGCCGAATCACTGATTTAAATTACAACTCTACATAGATTTCTTTGCATAGATACTGAAAAGGTCCTAGGTTGATACTTAAGTCTAGATTAAGTACAAATCTCTCTTAGTTTATCACACCATTCCCCCAGTTTCCAGGAAAGTCGCACTATCTTTCCAGCATTGTTTTGAGTGTGCAAACTGGTGACCCAACTCCAAAATGCCTGACTAATAAACTGTGCTCTTTGACACTCTACACACCATCGGCTACACAACAACAGGTGCACCATGCTCACAGTACAGTACACTCAGGGCTCAGACTCCTCTAATGTGGCAAGTCAACAATCTGAGCTTTCAAAGGACACATTCAGATGGACTTTTGAACGAGCAAAGATCGACTTCAATAGGCTTAAAATCTTAATTTTCCCTGTGAACAATCAGGAAACTTTCCCAGTCGGGGGACGAGCCAATCAAAGTGTGTGGGAAGAAGAAGGAGTGAGAGCGGAGCAGAGAGGGGATTTGATGCGGTTCACAGTCCACTACACTGCTTTCTGTCGCCCTCTTTACATTTAGGGCAAACGGAGGCAAAGCTCAGCCTCAATCCGCTCTGTCTTTGAGATAGCAGCAGACTCTTAGCTCAGGATAATTCTGTCTCTCTCTGCCCTCAAAGGGAGAGGAAGAGGGAGGAGAGAAACTTTTAATAAAACGTAAGAGCACAAAGGAAAGGAGCCAAGTACAAATATGTGTTTACTTCTCAAAGTGAAGATATGAATTATGTGTACTTTCATATTTATACTTCACACAACTTCTGTTTTCCCTGAGCCATTTAAACAGAAACTTACATTCTGACCTGCCAACTTGTCTAAAGGTGAGAAACACTGAGAAATCAGTCAAAATTCAGCTCAGTTTGGGTTAAGCTGGGGTTTGGTTAGGTAAGCCGGACTTCAGTTAGCAGAAGTAGCACCTCCAGCCTTTGGTTTATGGTTAGCAGGTAATCATTCACAGACCTGTGCTGGTTACACAAAGACTACATTTAGTACGTAATCTCCATTTTTACTATCAAAATACCACCAGACCCACGGGATATCTTCACATATCTACATTTGTTTACTTCCGGGTGGAATGGGGTGACCATATTCTGATTCCCCAAAAAGAGGACTCAACTATGTGGAGGCGGCTTAACGGAGTCACGCGTAGTTAATTTTGAGAGTTCTTCGGGTCGGATTGAGTGTTTTTTACGTGCTTCTAACTCAGTAAGTCCACGCTACACAAACTCAACACTTCCATACAAAACCCGGACATTTGAAGGATTTGACAAACTCCCCCGGACAAGGCCAGACAGTCCCCCAAAAAGAGGACATGTCCGGGTATTGAAGCAGCTAGATGTGACCAATTTCATGTTTGTTATTTTTACTCTGTCGGGGTTTGATTTGTAGTGAGTAGTATTTTATTTTAATTATCAGAAACATAAGGTTAATTCTGCAAAAAAACAGCAGGTAGAAATACTGTTTAGAGGGATGCTTTTTACCTCACACTGGTCGGACATTTTAGAGCCAGGACCCTGAACTTTTTAGCTATAGCTGCAAAAAAAAAAGTTAGTTTTTTTATATAGTTGCTTCTAGTTTTCCAAAAGCAGAGACCTCAAGTGCTGAGAATCAAAGTGAATGTGAAATGCAAAAAAAGTGCAGCTAATTGAGTGAAGCTAAGGAAACCCCATTATACCCTGCATGAAAATCCCCATTCTTACTGTAGAATTATGATTTTCGTTTCATAAATCACCCTGTTTGATCATTAGAAGTCTGAAATGTTCATATATTAAGCATAATATTGAGCATGGCTTATCTGAATGTCAGGTGCCCCATTTAAGCTGTTCTCCAGGCCTCAACTCCACCTCTGTACCCATGCTAGATTAGCCAGGAGTTAGTCAGTATTTGTACTTCTTCTTGAACGGGGAATTAAGTTTGGACGTTTGCAGCTTGCACTTGCGTGAGTTGGGATAAAATTAGAGTTAGATATGGGCCTGAAGGTGTGAAGATAAAGGTGACAGCAGGAAGTCGTCTTGAGTACAGGACAATAAGGAAGTGTGCAGTGTGAGTTTGTAGGTGTGTGATCAGAAGGAGGAGGAGGAGGAGACTTCTACAGAGTGAAAAGGCTGAGTGCGTGCAGAAGGATTTAGTCTGGAGGGTTTTTCCTGCAGACGCCTCTCCCCGGCACGCTGGGGGACAGTTTGGGCTGGCTTGGCCCGCTCTCTGCATTATTTATGAGTGTCGGCACATCTTGAGATTAAACATTTGCTGATTTGTCAAAAGCACAAACATGAGGTCCTGCCCATCTCCTTGACATATAAGTTCAGCCGACGGAAAACACTGTCGCACATTTAATTGATGAGAACGGCGGCTGGTGACCCGCACCCCTTTGGAGCCCCCCCTCCCTCCAGCTCTGACGGAGGACAGAGAAAAAGGGGGGGGAGTTGCAGTTGGGTGAGGCAGAAATCAAGGTCACAGCTTCCCATAGTGAGAGGACGGCTTCCTGGAAGGCCCCCCTGCATGGATCTGCGCTCGCTCGTCTTTATGTTCTCTTTCACCTTTAAGTGCCGACAACAGACTGAGAGGCAGAGATGGATATGGGAGCAGAGCGAGGGAGGGAAAACTGAGCTATTTGTCAAAATGCTGCCACTATGCTAACTGCCGCTGTTTGTGGAAATATTTCAGCGGCTACTCAAGTAAAAACGACTGTTTTGATAGATGACATATGAGGAATTATGGAGAAAAAATGATATATTCCACTATATTAGAAATTAAATTTCTGAACTGCAATTGCTCTGGTGAGTCAAAGTGTGACCACTGAAATAAAAACTTCATTTATCAATTTGTTCGACATGAGGAGGCTGAATTTTAATGAATGATTTCAGGCCCTAAATGACAAAAACAGTGTTAAAAGCAGTGAAAGCAAGGGGTTTCATGAGTGGCCTTCCAGGGCCGTATAAAACAGTTTCACTGGTTAAAGCTGGTCGAAAATGAAATAAACTTTAAGCAGTGAACAGAAGATTGCTGGGAAACTTTAGGGGACGATTTCACTTTTTTTTTTTTTTAAAGAAAAATACTAAAAAGCTTACTGGCAGGATACTTTAGACATGACCCAGTGAAAAATAAAGATCTGCTGCGACCAAACTTGATTGATTTAAGCCTTTAACTGTCTGGAAATATAATCTTACAAATGTAGCAGTCTGTCAGTATAGTTTAAACTGCATGTCTCTGTGTCTAAGGCTATGAAGACTGAAGAATAACACAAGTTTCCCCAGTTTCCCACCTCTTTTTGACCTTACAAACAAATTGCAATAGGCAAATAATGATCAACAATTCAAGTGGAAAAAAAGTGAAAATTCAAACATGAATAATAAAAAAATGAAGACGAGAAGATTGATTTTGATATAGGATTTTCAGAAAAGCCCTTAATTTTTAGGTCCAGCCTGCAGTCAGTCTTTCTGAGTCAGATAGATTGCTGAACGAGCTTAACCAAGCAGAGAGTAATGTAAAGTTAGCTAGTTAAACAAAACTGAATTCTTAAGCCTTGTCAGAATAACCCTAAACTCAATAAACATTATCCCACTTATCAACTGGCAACTATAAACAAGTTGACTCTAAATATTACTCACAGCCATGAAAACACCTCCTCTGTCTCAATGTTTGGTTGCTTTTCCATAGTAATGGTCCTGTTGTTGACCTGTTAATTAATGGGATCAACTTCAACTTTGTTTTCATTCATGTTTAAATACAACAATCGACATTAGTTCCTCTTCCCTTTTGACTATTTAAGTTTTTTTTTCCTCTCACTCCGCCAGCCCTGTAACTCTGCCAAAGCCGTTTGCTATTGCTTTGTGTCTGTTTTCTTCAATTTACTTGATGTCTCTTTAACTCTGTTTCCTGTGTCTTTTAACATCCCTGGTTAACTTCTGCACTGTTATCCAACTTCTCCTCTTTTCTCTGCTGTTGATTTTTTTGTGATAAGTGCGACATGTGATCAGGTTGTTCTTTGCTATGATTGCAGGATTAAAAACCGATATCAAGGGATCCTAACAAAGCAGAACACAACCGTCATTAAATAGTGAGATTGCTATATTGAAGTTAAAAAGTTTGCACTTTGCTTTGTTTGTACCTGACCCTAAAAAGATAAGACACAGATAAAAAGCAGGAAAAAAAAGTCACAGAGTCTCCTGCACAACATGAGGATCATTCTCGATAGACCACAGGCAGATTACTTGTTCAAAAGAGAAAAAAAATAACACATGAGTAATGACAGCAGCACCTCTACTGGGGGTTTGTATCCCCAATCTATAAGTCCAAATAGAGGGGGCTCTACTAAAAGACAGCAGAGAGAGTGTTTACATTATTTAGAAATGCCTGTGATGAGTCCACAATAATAACTATGATTAAAGAACTGAAAAACCCTGGATGACACTCCACACTTTCACTCAGACACATTCACTCTCTGTCCCTCTCTCCTCCTCTCGTCTGCAGAGGAAGCTGATCCCTCCTTAGACCTCCACAAAAAAATAAAATTAATATGACATCAAACAAATCAGCATGAATCAATCCTCAAATAAATGATAAACAGCTCTGCTTAAGTGGCTATCCGTGTAATCGCAAAAATCTACTTAACCCCGCGCCCTGATAAATATTTATTTGACATCAGCTGCTCTCCCTACTCTCCCTCGCCACTGCACTCCTCATGAAGAAGCTATTATATTAGCAGGGCACAATTAATCCATTTGTCTGATACGTGACAGCCTCAAAATCTTCATTATGGCCTCTCTGCGCTGACAGGCTGAGCTTATCTGTTACCCTGAGCTCCACAATGGCCCGTGTCAAACGTATGTTTGTCACGTCCCTCTTTATTGATTAGCTGCCAGATTCACTTGAAATAATTAAAAGTATATTTTACATATTTATAAACCCCACTGCCACAGCGGCTACTTAATTTTCCATTAGTAAAATGCAGTCTATTAAGTGCAGCGTGGGGGCCGCGGGGGGAGGAGAGGGAGGGGAGATGAGTAATCACCATAATTGTAGACGGAAAGACAATAAGCGCGCCATAAAGACCGGTTTATGACTCGTTCTGGCAGTGCTATCTCTTATCACGGCTTGTATCGGCCCACAGATAAGGGAACAATGCCTGCTGTGCATATGTGTGTGTGAGTGTGTGAGTGTATGCTGGTGCGAGTGTGTAGCTGACATTTCCAAAAGCCCCAGCAGATACAGGCTGAACAAGTCCCAATAGACTGGCTGCTGGAAAATAGAGACTTGCAAGCAGCAGTACATAGCCTGCATACTGTGCTCCTCTGAATGCTTTATCGATACAGAGGGCTGCAAAAATTAGTTCAGCCTGCAGCCAGCAGCAGGAATTCTGTGACCCCCTCATAGATTTTCTGCGTTTAATGTGAAAAATGAGCCATAAAGCAAACATAAAAGTAATAATTTTTCTTCAAGGTCTCACCTCCAATCTGTGCAGAGGGAGAGTGTGCGGTCCCAGGAGAGCCGAGACACTCACGCACACTGAGGTGTCATCAGTGTGACACTGTACTGTACGGGGTAATGCTCTGCAAAGTGCAGGCTGATGGCTTTGTGCAGCACGGTGATGAGTGTGTGTGTGAGTGTTTCAGCAGGACAGATGATGCACTCACAGAGATGTCCAGAGTGGAAACCTGACACTGGAGAAGTGGCTAAATATTGTTTTTCTGCTTATTTCTACTTGTAAAAAAATAAAATGATTGTTAAAAAAAATCTAAATATTTCAGCTCTTCACTGGTTAATTGTAATGTGTGCTAATTGGTTCTGCACTTGTTTGACATTTTTGTACATTTTTTCAACACCTGCATGCTCTGATTTCTCATCCAAGTATTCAAGTATCCCTTCTCTGTTTTAATGTGTTATTTGTGCCACAAATTCATCGTTTCCCCCTTGTTTTTAATAAGAGTGAGTTTTTGTCTAAAATTGTCTCGTTATACATGGTCAATTTTTTTAAGATGATCATTTATATTTCTCAACATGAAACATTTTCACTTCTATTCCTTTAGGAAAAGATAATGCAAGAATTTTATTACATATAATGTCATCTGTATAATCTAGGATGAGGTAATACATGATGTGTTCAGTATTTGATTTTTACTTCTGCAAAATACCTATCACCTTTTTTAATGTGATAACAGGATTTAGAGCTAAAACACATCAATACTGAGGTTTCTTTTTTGGTATTTCTTGCATTAAAGCTCCTGTTTAAGTTTTTATTTGGTTAAAAAATATACTCGAATTATCCGTAGTATATATTACATCGGCATTCATAAGTTCATTGACAAATCTGACTGTTTCTGCAGAATGATTTTAAAAATATGGAAAATCTGGAAGGTGTCACACTAGATCAGCAATGGCAAACTGAGGAAACAGACTGTTTTTTTTACTTTTTCCTCGGCATTTGTTCATAGTAAGTGATTTGATTTCAGCAAAAGCATAAGAGGTACAGCCTTGTTCAGATAGAGTGCTAAATCAACACAAACAGAAAGCCCCCTACAGATGCTTTAAAGTGTAAAATACAACAGAATAGAGTTTAGCAGCACAGAGCTCTTCAGACTTGGTAGAAATGGAGCGTGATATTTAAGTATGTTAAAATTTGTGTATATGGACCTGAATTGAAAATAGTCCTTTTATAAAGGACGGATCTGCTACCATGGAGACGGCCATTTTACACTACCAAGTTTCTAGTAAACAGAAAACATAAACTTGTACTTACGAGATTTTGAATTCTATAGATGGAGACATTGGTTGTTGTGCACAAAATAATTTGTAGAGATGGACTTTTCTGACTTGACAAACTGAGGATCATTCTTATGCATTAAAAGAGTTTCTTGTCCTCTTAGGCCACCGTCGCAACTGACAGCAAAATTAAGCTAAATATTCCCATTTCTATACACATAATAAAATTATACAGAGATTTAAGACTGCGCCACAAAAAGGGAAAACAAATTGTGATATTTTTTAAGTTTGAGATCAATGATCAAGGCAAAAATATCAGAGTTTTGACAACCTTGATGATATGACTTTTGCTTGTTCCATGTATTAAAAACTGATGTCTACACTTGTTTCTCTAAAACATCTCTAGAACATTAAAGTAATTCATTTACTACTTTTACTATTTTAAAAAGCTGCTGTTTCTGCAATCTGAATCCTGCACATTTCCACATCCCTGTTTTAAAATATAGTGAATCACTGTGAAATCTTCTTTTCAGGAACACGACGGCATATTAATAAGCCTATGCACGGTAAAATCAGTTTTCTGAACCCAGGTTATTTGAACATATTTCCACAGAGGACTGAGGCGTAATGAGGCCACAGCTTTCTGTTTGCAAAGAGAATGATGCTTTAACTTTTAAAGAGTGAAAATGAGATCAGTTTTGACTGGTCCTTACAAATATAAAGCTCTTTCTGGAGCTGATATTTTTAGGGTAACTCCTGCTGACATCTGAATAAAGATATGGATATAAAACTATTTGTAGTAAAACTCTGTTACTGAGTTACAGCATGTCCTTTAAGTGATACAGTGCTTGAGTTATCTTAATGTTCACTCTCAGGCACATTACAGCCAGCACAGAGAAATATCTCTGTGGCATTTTGCTCTTCAGGCAGCAGAGACAAAATGGGCTGTTTTCCAGTTTATTTCTCATTGCTCAGAAATCCCAGGAGTCCTCTCATCTGTCACAGGGGTGTCACACTCCCACATAAACCTGCACATAGAAACATAAGCAGCGAAACGACTCGGAAATGTACACACGCGCACAGAGTCTTATCGCAAAGGTCAATCAGATGAGCTGTCATGAAGAAATGGTGTTACGATCTATCAGAAAACACATGCTGTGTCAAAACAGCTCAGAGGAGGAGGCCGAGACATGAGCTCTGACTAATAGCTGCATAATATCCTCATTAGTCAACAAACGGCGGCTAAATTCCACTCCAGATCAGAGTGTGGAGGCAGGATCCTGCAGCAGACAATAGAGCAGCATGCTATGGGGGAATGTCAGAGTCCACATATCTGTTTCAGCCCTCTGTGTCCCAGCGAGGGAGCCATTGATATGCAGGGTCTGGGGCTCAAAGAGCACCCTCTCTGCACAAATCTCCAATACTGCACAAACAGCCTGTTTGTCATCCCGGGGAAGGAAAACACGGCAGCACAAAAGTGAGCGGCATCAATAGAGATGCTTTTTCAGGCCGCAGATACAGATGGAGAAGTATTTTCTGCCCCTCCTGAGCCCACCGCCCACCCCGAGCTGCCATATGTGTTTGCCAAGGCCCTCTCCCAGTGCCATTGATTGAGTATTCAGAGTATTGAGCCACAGTGTCTATTATTCATCAGCTGCCTGGAAGGCCTGACTGGATACACAGACAAAACTCTCATTAAAACTTCCTCTGTCACTTCCTGTGATTTGAAAGCTGCCCTGA
Organism: Xyrichtys novacula; assembly: GCA_962446985.1. Classification (NCBI taxonomy): domain Eukaryota; kingdom Metazoa; phylum Chordata; class Actinopteri; order Labriformes; family Labridae; genus Xyrichtys; species Xyrichtys novacula. The sequence goes on along the minus strand of OY660874.1, from coordinate 13,302,643 downwards.
GTGTTGGAGTCATCTGTCACGTCCTGAAGGAGCTCTTGTCTCTGGGGTGTGTGTGTGTTGGTGTGTGTGTGTGTGTGTGGGTTTGTGGAGGACAGAGGTAAAGAATCCAAAGAATGAAATAAGATGGTTGAAAGGTATAAAAAAGGAGAAACATAAATTCCTTGATTTGTTTCTCAGTAACTAAGCTCCAGGTTGAGCTTTTACCCTCCCTAATTTCTTCCTCTGTCCCTGGGAGGCGCTTTACTAGCAAAGCTTGCAGGGAAATCAGTTTATGTTGCACAGCACGACTCATATTTATTACTCAGTATCTAAGTAGTTGCAGTGGATAAAGAGCACTTGACTTTTGCTGCTACAGGAAGTACTACAGGCCAGGTCTAGACTTTTTTTTTTTTTAATTGGGAAAGATGTAAATATCCTCATGTGTCATGTTTTACAGAATCATTATTATTTCCCAGGAGAAAACCTTATGATTGATATCCGACATCCAGCTACCAAATTTTGTAGATTTAAAGCTCTAGTAAGGAGCTTTTAACCAGTTGTGAAACAGACAAAGATAAATACTGATGTCTCTTAATCAACAAGACCTTTCACAAAAAGAGTCTATTTTTATACAGTTCATTTGTCTGTTTTCACTAGGGCAGGGGTCAGTGTCAGATCAGGTGATTGACAGCACACTGCTGATATAATGCAGCCTTTGTTGGCATGCTCTATGGCAAAGATTGTCAATGAGCATCAAAGTTGTTAATATATTCAAAAAGACTGAATGTTGAAGGGGGGGCACTCATTACACATGTAGGGGACAGAATCAGACATGACAACCTTGACTAAAAAAGGGCACCAAAATCAACACAAACTGCAGTTTTATCACAGGAGCTTTAAAGACAGCAGGAAAATGTATCTTGAAGTTTTATATGGACCTAAATCAAATGTTGGGTTTCAAGTTTGATTCCTCCAAGTTTTCTAGAAACTTAGGAAACGTTTTGAGTTGTGTTCCCAGGCAGCACTGACGGGGCCTTTACATTTGCGTGCTCAGATCCAAATTAAATTAAACAGTCAAAGGATATGAAGGAAAACACATCAGGGGTTCACCAAGTTCTTGAACATTGCTCCTAAAAAGTACATGAATGTCTGAGCAGCCGACATGGAAATCCATCTGCAAACGATTGAAGTGTTGTACAAAAAAACGTAAATGCTCATATGATAAAGTTTAACTGTTTAATATCAATTTTGCTGCCAATTAGTGTGTACAATGCAACTTAAGAGATTACTGCAAATTTCTTCAATGTTGGGATTGTCTGAAGCCTTGAGTTCCTGTTACTTTGAACAGCACCGACCAAACAATTTGGGATTTGTCTAACACTTGAAACGGTCAAAATAAAGCTAATCTTTTTGACTCTGCTTGACCCTGGATGACGAACAGAGTCTGTGGGTAAACAAGCGTGGCTAACATTGGCAGGGAAAACATCTTCAGTCCTGCTTTCAGGTTATGATCCATCACAGCTTAGAAACAACATGAAACTGACATTTGAGACATAAAATTTTGAAGTTTATGAGGTTATTCATAATCTGTACAACTAACTGGTAAATATGGAGCAAACTGGCGAGAGTTAAACCATTTCATCAGATAAATTCACAATTAAATCTGGTAAAAAAAAAAAAAAGGATTTTACGGTTTACCCTTTAACAACTTCGACCTCATAGTTGAACAGAAAGTTTGTGGATGGCTGACCTGGATGGATCCTCTGGAGATCATGCATGGCTTTACCAAATTTGGTCTTGTTCTATCTGATAGATATTTTCAGAGAGGTTAATACAAAGTCTTAATTGCATTATAATAATTATATCATTCTGATCTCTGCTAAAAGACTCTCTCTCTCTCTCTCTCTCTCTCTCTCTCTCTCTCTCTCTCTCTGTAGATGAATGTCTCTCCACAAAAATGTATCTCCATGGTTTTCGGGGCATTTTTACTACTAGACAGGTTTGTAACTGTGAACGTGGTGCTGCAAACAAATTCGGTAGCGGTGCATCGAGCACCTTAGATATTTCAATTAGGTCAAAGCAGTGGATCAGCCAACTTCTTCCTGCTTTGATCCATGAGCGGAAACCACAGTGTTTTCTCTATTTCCCAAACCCAACCTCCCTCCATCCCTTTATTGATCGTCTATTTTGAGTAATCCCCTCTGCTGTATGGATCAGTTATCGTATCTGTATTTTAGCTCTGCAGACTCCTGAGGCTTTTGGCAGAGTATTTCCTGGCTTCCACTTCATTATTCTAAAATCTCCCAGAATGCAGAGCGACATGCGCTCATGATTGATCTCAAAACCACTGATTTTATTTTCTTTTGAGGAAAATATTATGGATGGGTCTAAACAAGGCATAATTGGCCAAACCCACGGCAGCGCCTGACCTGCCAACAATCCAGACCCACTCCCAAGGTTGGCTGCCTCCCTGGGAAATATTGTGCATTAATTTCATTTAGTCTCCCCTCCAACATTCAATGCTAGAAGTTAATTAAATTGCTTGTCCATTGTGTTCATCCACTTACAAAGTTAATGATATTGTGCCGGGGAATTAAAGAGCGTTTTATAAAGCGCACGGGATGGGAGCTGGCAGGCACTACATTGCCCGGTTGAACCCTGTCAGTCGGCGGGCCGCTGGACCCCCTAATTAGCGGTGAAATGGATGCTTCCATCTGCCAATTTCCTGCCACGCTCATCAGTCGTGCAGTCGCTTCTCTAACCTGCCCGGCAGAGGGGTCTAAAGCAATAAAACCATCACGGCAATGACATCCAACAACAAAACCAGAAAAGTGAATACGCGTATACATGATATGACTCAGACTTTAAAAGAGCTTCTTTATAATGCTGGGACCACATCATTGGCTCTTCAGGATAATCCAGATGGAAGACTTTGATAACTTTGTTGAATAATTAGATTCACACAGTAATAGCGCCTCGTTTCTATTTTCAGAGATGCTGGTTACGATGAATGTTTTCTGATAGAGACGAGTAAGGAAATGTGGTTTTGATGCAAAACATGTGACACGTAAGCAGGTCACTATGTCCTAATTCAATGATAATAGATTAAATCTAGATTTATGCATCCTTTCTGATCTCCTGTAACGCGCTCACCACAGAGAATGATTAATGCTCATAAGTATTCTATCTGCGTATTTACTAATACTGTGGTGCTACTTCAGCAGATTTTAACGAGGACATAAAAGCAGAGGATCACAGTAAATGGGATTACACCTGTGGGGCCCTCTGCTGCCTTTGACCTCCTCAGGGGGGCCCAGCACAGTGTCCTCTGAATGTTGGCGAAGTCTGTGAATTGAGGGTGAATTCAATGAGGCTGTGGTGACAAAGAGACTGGAACAAATGCATCTGAAAAAGATCTATATATGTTTGAAATGAACGTATGCTGACGCTTTGGACCTTTTAAATAGCTCTAAATAGGACAAGTATTACGCATGACCATTTTAAAAGTTCAAAATCCTGTTTATGGTAAAGCGGATTTTAGAAAGCCTCCAAAAGAAAAAAAAAAAAGATTTTATGAGAATTTGCAAGTCAGTCAAAGTCACATTTAAGGGGTGATTGAAGAGCTGTAGCTGGAACTGGATCTGAAAGAGTATTTTTTTGTGTTTCTACATGACAGATATGACAACGTTAAACCAATAGGGGAAAAAGTGCATCACATATTTTCAGTATATGCCAGTATCCTCTGTTAGAGTTACACACAGCACATCTTAAATGCATGCTCATGATGAATCTGTGAACTCTGTCCTGACTGATTACACACATGGCTGTCAAGACTTGGACCTTCCTGGTCAAACCAGTCAATGGGCTGATGAGATGTTGTTTTAATCAGCGGACACCTGTGCTGGGGGGAACGCAACGGTTTGTTGTTTGGAGCTTATGAAGGACTGAGTTCTTCCTGTTCTTCTTTTTATTAGTTTGTTGTTTGTTTTGGGGTAGGGATTTCATGTTAAGTTATCATTGTGTGCGTATGTTGCAAAAACAATGTGACCTAAGCTGGTCAGTAAGACAAGATATCATGGCCAACCAAGAAAAGTTACCACAGGTGAGGTTGGCATCCCACAAATTAGTCAAATTCTTGGATTCTGGGGTAGATTTGAAGCTATGTTGGGTGCCAGATGGTTTAGCAGTCTCACACATCCTTTATATGGAGGCTTACTTGACGATTATTCACCTTGGAAAAAACTTCAGAGTTTGTGTTTACAAGTGTTTAATTTGATTGGCTCTGGTTTTAAATGTGTGAATACCAACCTTAATCTGTCTGGGTAGACCTTGAATCTTGAGTTAAAATTGTACAGATAACTCTCAGCAGTCTTATTTTGTTTTCAATATTTGTTTCTAATATTTGGTTTTGGGGCTTTTTTGCTTCATCTGTTCTTCATAAAAGGACAGGGCTGTGGAGAGAGAAGGAAACACAGGCAGACAGTGAGGGGGGCATGATGGAAAAGAGCTTCAGGTTGGAATTGAAAGCGGGACGCCTGCTTGAGAATCATAATCTGGGCCAGCAGTACCCCAACAATCTTACTTTCAACAAGCAAACTGTGGAAAAAAGTCCAAGATATTCACACACCTCGCCAACTTCAAATCAGTTTAGAAAACTCTCATTGTCCCTGATCCACTCCATGAACCATAATAAACCCTCACAGTGTGTTAAAAGCCTGTAACAGGTAAATCAAGTTAGGACAAAATAACTTAGATTCTATGATATATATGAACTAACCTTTTGTTTTAATTAAATGAAAAAGCACAAGGCTGAGATATTAGCCCTAGGAGTTAAACAAAGCCAGCAGGGCTCTTTGAAGGTGAGCCCCCTTATGATTTACACACCACTGTTAGGATTACTCTCTGCTTCATAATGAAGCTCAGGTCACAAAGCACAGTGCACAATTTAATCACTACACAACAACAGCCAGCTCAAAAACAGGATGCGACATTTCTCATTCAATGACAAACAGTAAGGAGCAGCATGTGGGACCATTGTGCTTCAAAATTTTACATCTGTCCTCACCAGCAAGGTCAACTTCTCAGACATAAGTGTTTCTGACATGTGCATGAAAAGACCTTTCTTCTTTCTTCACAGGAAAATCATCTTTGGAAAGCAATCTTCAAATAAACCGTTGATCTCAGAGGTCAGTTTGGTCACCGCCCACTTTCTTTAAATAACTTCACTGTCTGGCCTCGACCTAATCATCCTTTTAAACGGGATACAAAGATGATGAATATTTGCCTTATTAGATTGAAAAATCAAAGTCTGAACAATTGAGGTACCCATTAGTAATTAAAGTGACATTACCCCCTCTCATAGTTGCCAGAGCCATTATTCAATTGTTTGGGATTCAAGGGGATAAAATGCCTTTAATATACTTATGCTCATTAATGTAAATCATATTTGGCTATGGATGTCCAATAATCAAAAAGAATATTTCAGCTTGTAATTCCCTGCCTGTAGAAGTATTCCCATTAGGGGAAGAGGCCCATGCAAATGACAGGTCTATGAGCCCATTGATTTTTTTTTTCATCCCTGCATTTTGGAGAGGCCGCTAATGTTGTCATGGACTGTTCATCAATCTGTGTTATTATCTGATTTAATATTGCGCCTATTCATGTGGTCTCATTTGTGCAAGAATTGATTGAATTAGGATCATAGAGGCTGCAGGGAAAGTGGAAGCAATATAATTTTAACTGATCGCTGTGGTTGAACAAAGACAGGAGGAAACTTTGGAAAGTTTCTCATACTCGCTGAATGTACCACTTATTTACCTTCCTTCCTTTAAGGCCCTATCATTACTCTGAACCAGGGGTAAGGTCAAGTGAACACTGCATGTAATCTATGCTTGTTCACTTTTTGTTGAGACGGATTTAAATGATAAAAAGAGGAAGTGTTAATCTAACATTGAGTGATTTATGCATAAATCACCTGCAGTACATCACAATTCCCAGTTGGTGCAGCAATCAATATCTGCAGTAGGGGTGGGAATCACCAGTGGCCTCATGATACGATATTATCACGATACTTGGGCCACAATATAATATTATTGTGATTTTTGACATTTTGCAATACAGCGAGTATTGCAAAATGCGAAACAAAATATTGCAATTTATAACATTTTTTAAACTGTTTAGCTAATTTAGCATTTGGCTTTCCTTTATGTTTGTCTCACTTACGCTGTTTTTTATTTTCATGTAGCAAGTCTCACAAACCTTATTTGTTGCACTAACTTTCTCCTGGACAAACAGGAGACAAACCACACTGGACAAACAGTTGATTTTATTTTTCCATTATCATAGATTTGACTTCATATTAAAAAGGATTTGAAAAATCGATACTTGGTTAATGAGACGATACGATATATAACCAAACAAATATCGATTTTTTTCTCCCACCCCTAATCTACAGTATGTTTTACTTTGTTTCATTCACATTAACTGCTGCTTGTGTAATCATTGTGCATCATTTGAACACTGATATTTTATTGCGTACATGCTGAATAGTTCACAGGCCGTGCAATGTCAGTCATATGACGTTCATATGACATGTTAAATATAATTTGAAATCACTTGAATTACAAAGTGACAGTGTCTGTATTTGTGCTTCGCATGAGCGTAGAATGTAAAAATGTCAGTCAAGACACTGTTACTGTCACAGAAACCTGGAAAACGTGAAGTAGGAAGTGCATGATCTCATATAAATGTTGTTCAAATGAACGAAGTGCAGTGTGCGCCGCTACTGAAATTTCACATGATCATTAATATCAATGCGCCAGTAATGATTTCTACTGGCACTTTGTGAGCACAACAACACATAATGTTATTTTTGACTTGTTTTGAGTCATCAACAAGTGCATCAAATCCTGTCGGACTCTCTTCCATCAACGTGAAAGGTAACGTTCAAGCTTATACACTGTCTAAATAGCAAGTAGCATTAATAGCATTGGTAGCATTTATATCAATGCGCTACTAATGATTTCTACTCGCACTGTGTGAGCACAACAACACACAACGTTATTTTTGTCTTGTTTTGAGTCATCAATGAGTGCATCAATTCCTGAAACTGTGCCTTGCTCTGCCTTGGTTCCAGTTCCCCTGGTGGCAGCTTTAGGTACTGCAGAACAATTCAGTTTTTCCCTCTTTTTTACTAAATAACAAAAAAGAAAAGTATTATCTCTTTCATCTAATCCAAACCTAAGCTGAGAAATGTGACACTCGGTCTATGATATTGTTCCAATATCAAGTTTGGAGGATCTGTCTGCATATATTGGAAGTAGACCCTAAAGATAGATTCCCTTAAAGATAGAAATACTGACAGAAAAGCACCAGGTTAGTATATTGCTGCACTGAGCAGACCATCAGCATGAGGATATCAGGGCTGTAAACTCTGTGTCTGTCATTAAATTATCAGAAAATAAATCTTTTCTAGATTGCTTATAGTTGATTTTATTGTTGATTTTATTTGTGATTACGATGTCTGTCTTGAAATTTGTTGTGCTTTAATCACTTTGAACATTTTGCTTTGCTTTGAGCAAACACTTCGTAACTTTGTTTTGAAGGGAACAACATGAATATGATTTATCTATTGTTTTTTTTCATTACAAGTTCAGTATCCGGGTCTTAATCTGTTGTGTAATGGCAGCTGAATGACCAGAGCTTGTTTAAAAAGCACTTAACTGGGGCTAACAAATGGCCGCAAGAAGACAAGAAGAAGAATTATTGAGCTGAGTGGGAGCTGGGTTCTACATCGCCCAGGAGTTAAATCTGCAGAAAACCTATACATAAGGAGTTTGTGAAGGACTGTACTGAGATGCAGAAACCATTAATGCAAAATCTCAGTATTTCTACCACATATCAAATGCTTTTGTAGTTTTTTTTTTAATAGGGAAATTTTTCTCAGAAGGATGTATTTTTATGAGTCAGAGATTAAAACTGAAACAATGGCGATAACCTTTTAGGCCCCTGTCAAAATCTACTCCCACCACTTCAAGTATTTCCTCAAGGTTTTCCATGAGCTGACAGCGCACATACGTCAACATTTGTGGTAAGGTGACTCGTTACATAGGCAACTTTCGATGTCAAGTAATTGAACAACTCCCCCCTGAGGATGCTGGGAATCTGTCAGAGGTGTGTGAAGTAATCAGTCAGCCTGTGTCCAGCTTAGACTCTGTCTCATGCAGCCTGCAGCTCGCTCATGATGCTGGCTCCTGTGGCCTTGTGCTGACAGAGTGGCATCCTTGGCTGCCCAATGAGATACAGCTCCATCCCACAGTCCCATAATGAAATATATTAGTTTGCTGCATCTTTGTGGCGTTACTTTGTCACTTGAGAGAAGAATTTATCAGGAAGGAGCTCATTTCTCTGTATCAGGAGCCTTTCCTCCTCCCTTAGTGCAAACACAACTCTTCCTAAATGAAGACAACATCGTCTAGATCACGAGCCAGCGAGTGAAGCATCTGTAAAATATGACAGCTTCCTCTGCTCGGAGACAATCGATGGAGGTCTACAGTGTCTCCTCGGGCCCGGAGTGCTCCTCTGAACATGGAGCTGAGCCGTCACCCGGTCAGAGCAGAGGGTTGAGTTCGGAAAAATCATAAAAAAAAATAAGCAGCTTTCTGTCTGCGTTGTGTCTGGTATGAGCAGAGGCGTTCTCGCAGCACAACAGTGAGCACAGGAGCGTGAAGCTTTAGAGGAGTCTGCAAAAACACACGCAGCAGCTCGTCTCAGGCTAAGACGCCCGTCCGGTGGCTCTTTGTGGCCTTCTTTGTCTTTATGTAAAAACCAATGCTCGCCAATGATGTGTTATGTAAAATTCCCAGAGGCTTGATTTAAATGGTTGGATATCCTGCATGCTAGCTTAGTTATACTCCAGTGCATCGCCCCTGAGAGCACATGGACGCTGCATGAAAAGCAAATGTAAATGCAGCCTCAGCTTCTTAGATAACAAGAAATTATGTCATGGTTTTTTTTCCCTCTTATTGTATTATTATAATAATAAATAAAAAAGAGCGAACAACAGAGGACTTTTCTTGCGCAGATGTTTCTTTTTATCCGTACAATCACAGCATCCGGCCGTTCCTGGCCCCTCTTTAAAAAAAAAAAAAGACAGCTTTTTAGTTAACGGAGGTCCGTGCCAGGGGCCAGAGTGGCAGCAAACCCAAAAATATCACACCCACAGAGAAGAAAAGAGGATTTGTAGAGGCCCATGCAGGTCTGCAGCAGGGCTTCTGGGTCGCCCCTCTGTCTCCTGGCAGATGACCAGGTGGTACTGTATTGTGCATTGAGTAAAGAAGAATAAGAAATGTACAGTGCATCTGCTCTATCTGTACAATTCGGGACTAAAGAAATGCATTGGCATCGTAAAGATTCAGCATCTCCACTGTAACTTTAACCTTTGACCTGCAGAGTTAAATGAGTTGAGACATACTCTGTAAACACATCCATGGCAAACATCTGAGTGGTATTTCCAAACAGTGTTCCAAGTTAACCTGCTATTGATTTTAATGTTGGTCTATAAATCTCAAAGTGAGTGAGAATTACATCTCTTGAAAAGTGTTTTTAAAGACTTCTGGTGAATGGTAGATGCAAAATAGCAGGAAAAAAGAAGTGAGGAATTCACTCTATTTACAGACCTATGTAAAAAAAATATTGATTATGTACTCAAGGATTTGTTTTTCCAGCTGCAGAAGTGTTCTAGTTTCTAGTTAAGCAAAAGTGCTTGACAATGTGTCACAAAAACAAATTAATGTTAAGGTTTTCAAACACTGAAATATGTGTTAAAAAGGATCAGGCCAACACTTAACGGGATGTTGTCTGCTTCAAGTTTGTATTTTAACTCATCCCAAATCTAAATCCCAACTTTGTTTTCGGCTTAAAACCTAAAACAAAGTTGAGGTAAGTATGAATGAAGCCTCTGTGTAATTGACTATTGTCTATTCCTCTGAATTCCTCTGTTCAGTATTTCTCTGAACAGCCTACAGGATATTTATTTACCTCAGACCCAGACCCCAAAGCTAAGAAAATACTTTCAGACTCAAAACATCCCTTGTTCAGAGAGTTTGAGCTGCTCCCCTCAGGTCAGAGATACCGGTGCCCAGCCCTCACCAAGAACAGGTCCAGGCAGTCATTTGTACCACAGGTGATCTTACAATGAAATAAACTAAAATAACTGTGAGAAGCTTCTACTTTTATTTTTAGATTCTGGTTCAGCTGGTCTGAGCACAGACATTAACTATAAGACTATTTATTGGAATACTTTGCTATTTTTTTATTATTAGAAAAGTACAGTAGCGTTTTTATGTTGTCTTTGCTGTATTGTCTTTACCGGGTTGTTTATCTTAATGTGGAACAGTGTATGAATTTGTGTATGGCTGTTTTCTTTGTGTATGTTTTTTTCAACTCACTGCAAATCAATTTGCTCACACAAAAAACTATTGCTGACCTGAGACCTACCAGAAAGAGGATAACTGGCCTGGGATTTTATGATAATAAAATAACATCTGAATGCATGGAAAAGGAAGTCTTGAGTGAAAGTCAATCACTGGCTACTCACCAGATACTAGAAGCAGATACCTACATTTCACGAGGCATGCCCCCACTGTTATCAGACAATGATGGAGGTATATTTCAAAATAAGCAAAGAATAAATTTAGGATATTTTAAAAATCTATCTTCTTTCTCGTTATTTTCAAAATGAACAAATCAATCAAAACGTTGAATAACTACCTTATGTGGACTGCTCATGGCTGTAAACTCTTGTCCCTCAACACACTGTATTGTTGTGAGTATTTTGTTCTTACCAGACTTCTCAGACCTGCTCTCAGTCGACCTGTTTTTGTGTTGAGATCTAGAAGTGTCCTCAGTTTGGAAAGTTTATCAGCTCTTCTGACTTATATTTACCCAAAAGCTTTGAACTCCCTTTAGTGAAGTAGAATCAGAGCGATAGCAGCTCTATTGAATCATTCATATCAGCAATTATCTACACATTTCTATAAGCTCATTAAACTGATTAATGCTCCTGGAGTCTCAAAGATTCACTTCTCTGTAACCCGGCCTTCTGAGAATTGCTTCATTTCCAGCTGGCCCAGGCGCTTTGAAAAGTGTTTTCTTTTTTTTCTTTTCAGAAATGTAATTAGGCAGTTAAAATTAAGAGCTTGAATTTAACTAAAGAGCATAACATCCAATCTAATTAGAGTGCTCCTTAATGAGTTGGTAATTAGCCACAGCATGTTGCACACAGGGTGCCATTGTGGTCTGAACTTGTGCAGAGACCCTGCTGACTGGGGCACCCTTTGTGTTAGATTGGTTCCCACTAGGGGAGAATTACTTGCTGAAATATGGTTATGTTTTGCTTATAAGAAACCAGCTGGATTTGTCGTCATCTCAAGTTTTGAAGGAATTTTTATTCTCCAGAATCTCTAAGGTTGGATTGGATTTTGTCCATTAAATCTGATTTAGCTCACAAAACTGTGACTTTAAATCTCCTAGTTTTAGTTTAATAATCATCAGACTCCTAAATTCCAAATCCTGCAAGTTTGATCTTCCATTTAGTTACAAACTTGTAATAAAAAAAAAAACACCATATGCAGAGGTGCTCACATCTGTGTCCCTCCTCCATAGCTGTGTTTCCTCCTGCTTCCTGCTGCTTGAGGTTAAACTCTACCCAGTTTGGTGACCTGTTTGCTCAGCTCCCTTAAACTTTAAGTACTTTCTTGGCCTGATCTATTCTAATTGAAAGCTAATCTAAATAGATTATTCTGCCATTGTCAAATTAAAAAAAAAAAAGAATATGAGGAAAATGTGGATTTTGGGAGGGTTTTACGCACAGTTTAAAGCAATTCTTGTTCTGTGATTTCTTTTTTTATAAACATATATTTACATGTACTTTCAGTGAAGGGGATTGTGCAAAATACAGTTTATTTTTCTTTGGGACGAGTTGCAAATCGGAAATAAGTCGCTTCAAATTATCCTTCATTTTAGCCCCTGATAGTGTCTGAAGGATTAATGTGATTTTGCAAGAGTTGGAATCAGTTTAACATGAATATTCTGGGCCCTCCAAAAAAGCACCAGTGAGGGATGGGTTTCTAATGTGAAGCTGCCTCAAGCTGTGTTTTGATAGATTTAATTGGTGGACTGTTCATTTGGAGAGGTGTAAACAAGGGGTGTCCCGATATGATATTGATATCGGTCCGATATCAGCAAAAAAAAAAAAACGGATATCAGATTCTATTGGCCTGCATCTAAAATCTCAGATATCAGCACTCTCATACAAGCAGTCCATTCCAGACTCCACTCCGGCACCTGTATCTAGCAGCGCCCTGATCCAGCAATCTGATCCCACAAAATCATAACAACAGTGTGTACTAAGGTACTAACCAAGTAGAAAGGAGTAAGAGTGATGTTGGCCTTGTGGCAGTATTTTTTTGTTTAAGTCTGAAAAAGACATTGCAGCTAAGTGAAAAACTCGTCACGCACAATTTTGTGCCAATATCGGATCAACATCGGTATCAGTCAGTATTGTAGGCTACAATATCGGTATCATATCGGAAGTCAAAAAGTTGTATCGGGACACCCCTAGTGCACACCCCTGCTAAGAATAGAATTCACGACAAGGAATATACAATATGATAGGATACAGTCAGGTATGATATGTGATCCGATACAATAGATATTCTTTATTGTGATACACTGATGGATTTATGAGATTTGGTATATTAACAGCTTGCATGTGTTTATTAAGGAGAGGTTGGTTGGTAAGTGGTTGAGTTGATCATAATTAAACCTACGTTCAATTCTTAGTTTTGGCAGCTTACTTGTCCAAGTGCAGTTCATATACCATTTGCAGCCAGTGGGAACAAAGAGATTCGACAGATAAAGTGCGAGTAGACTGGGGGTCTTCGAGGGGTAACTGAACTTGATTGTGTGTGTCACTGCAATCAACGCGGCAAACAAAAGAGCATGCGACATCAAACAAGGGCAACAACCTACAAACACAGACTGAACCAGTGTTCTCAATAAATGAGCTCGTATACTTTCTTGGTCAATCATAGGAGGTGTGTTTGGATGTTTGCAAGAAACTGCATGGAGACAATACATCATAAGCTATAGCACGCTCCGCCCTCAAACAAACGCACAGTAACTTTCATCAGGCGGACTCTGAAAGTCCCGCTGCCCGTCTATTCTCCCCAGCTCCGCCCCTCATCTGCTGTAGCCGTCTACCTCTGACCTCCAGAACCTCACAGCCGCCGCATTAATTTTCCTAACAAAAATCAATTGCCTCCCGAATGAGAGACAGAGGAAGGCCCTTGTTATTACAGCGGGCAGACACACCCTCTGACTGGGAGTGTGCGCCTGTTTTTATTGGTAATAGTTTAACAGGGGGTGGCTGCTTGGGGACAAAGGGATTGCTCATTTCCGCTGACCCCAAAGATGAGTCATTCAGACACCCCCCCCCTCCATACACACACACACACACACACACACTCACACATTTCATAATCTCAGGAAACAAGGCTTTAAGACAATTTTGGCATTATTTGAAGTGTTTATCACAAGGCGAGAAGCATATGAGGGTGATTAGTTGCAGAAGATGCTGGTGAAGTGTCAATGTCTGGGCTGGAAAATAACCCATACAGTCAAGGGCAAAAGAGGGCACAGAAAGCCATGTGCTTGTTTCATTTTTGTTTGTCTATTTTTATGCTGGCTGGCCGAACAGACTTTCAAACATTCCTCTAAATCAGATTAGGAAGTTATGAGCCCCATAATTAAGCTGCTGTTTCAGCCCGGAGCTTCGGCTTCCTGCTTTCTAACGAGTGAAAAATGATTTAATAAAGCAACAAATGTGCTTTATGAGCCATTAATATGTAGTACATAACATAAACATGACAACAGTATTGGCTGGACATTTAGAGATCTGAATAAAGTGTCTATGTGGAGCAGAGTTATGATAAGGAGGAGAGGCAGGCTCTGAATTGAGAGCTTGTGATGCCATTACTGTGACAGAAAGCGGGGGATCATCAGCGTGGAGGGGGAGGTGGAGTGACTGAGTGTGTGTGTTTAAGAAGCCCTATGTGTTTAAAATGTGCTGCACAATACCTGCTAATTCTATTAAGTGCCTGTGTGGTGTGGCCGTGTGCGTATGGGTTGATGTAAATGGACGGCTGGTTGACTAAACAATGCAGCAGCATTAGAATAAGGTGATTGGATGACAGAGTGCAGCAGGAGGCCCAGAGCCCAGGCCGACCCGAGCCGTGCCAAGTCCATTACGCGTATTGGAGACATCTTGATATCCGTCACAGAGAGAGAGAGAAAAGGTTGTTGTTTTGTTTAGGCTTCATCGTCAAGATGGCTTCCACCTCGCGTAGGTAATGCAATCAAATGAGGACCTCGCAAACAACACACACACACACACACGCACACACACACTCTTTCAATCTGCAGTGGGACCTTTAGGCCATCTTAGGAAACACAGGTAGGCAACTCGTTCAAGGACGGACACAGACTTTGGGTGGGTTTTTGACTTTGTACAGGGCTGTCGCTGTCTGGCTTCATGTTGTGAGCCCGTTTCCATAAATCATTTCTGAAGCGTTTGACAGCTCAGAGAAAGTCAGAAATGAAGAGGAGGGCATGCAAAATAGACCTTTTGTACAACTGCAATGTGAACCAGGAGACTGACGGCGCTACCACCAGGGTTTTAAGAAATGTAGAGGTCACAAAAAGGCATCAGTATCAGTTTTGAAAATGGACTTTTTGCCTTCATATCAACACCAGTGTTTGTGACCAAAAAATATTTATAATTAGCGTATACTGACAGCCTCTGCTATCAATTCATGCTATGATATCAAGCAGTAAAACAGGACAGAGCACCAGTCATATGTAATCCAAACCTCACCTGCTTACTAAGGGTGAATATCCTTACAGATTTTACCAAGACTATGTGTTAGGAAGATTTTCATTAGCCAGTCATGTCATCCTTGAGGGTTGTGGAGCTGTGTCACTAAAATACCTTGGATATTTTGGTGCTAGATTTCTGGAGCCATGGGCCTCCGACAACCATCCTCAACAAGGACCTTGTACCCATGTTTAACATCACTCAGGCTCCTAAAATATGTTGTGCTTTGTTGTTGCCCTACGTGGACTCTCCTTCAGGTCAACAAGATGTAAGCAGAATGTTTGGAAATGTGGACGGCTAAATATACCTGATTAGTCTCAGACCAGTCTTTGTCATACTTGTGGCATGATGAAGCTGTAACCCAGATCTGCAGCCAGTAAAGCTTGTCAAAATGATCATTGGTGTGGACTTTCCATTCTTTAAAGTGTGAACATAGGCTGGGCACACTATATTAGGGCGCTGATAGGAAAGTGTTTTCAACAGACTCAGTCTTTTTATTTTCAGGAAGTTTGCGCAAATAAGAAATAAGCTCTGTACTGTGCATCTCACCTAAGGTTCAAACCAGCCCACAGCTAAAGCAGATATATTCGTCTTGATGTCTTGCAGCTGTGACTACCTCTGTTCATGATAGATGCACAGTGATTTCATCATTCAATACTCCAAATGCAATGCCATCTTTTTTTAACAACTTAACATTTTTATAACAAGGGTGATACCTGAATGCAGGTTTGTTTTTATGGAGGGCCCTCACTGTGAGAGCCAGTCATTAAAGCTTGTTTGAGTCTGAGTGTGTTAAGTGGAGACATGGATGGTGTTAAGAGGTTGTTTCTACTGCTGTAATTACTCCACAACACAGGAGCTGCTCTTCAACCTGAGGAGAAATAGTTCAGATTTCATGTAACGATTTCCTCCCCTGATATTAACCAGCCGTGCGTGACACCACGCCTGAGAGAGAAGACGATCAATCCCTGAGGAAGATGTGTGCGTCTTCTTCAAAGATGGAAGAAGAGAGCGGGAATCACGGAAAGCAGATCTTCCCTCCCTAGAGGGGATGTTTGGACTGGATATCTGCAGGTGTTGCCTCTGCCTCTCCCTTTCTTCTGCACATGATACCTGGTGTGAGTGGGGTGCTCTCAGAGGAGGAGGGCGGGATATATATATATATATATATATATACACTTTAGGCTGCAGAAAGGTCAGGCGGGCTGAGTGTGGCAGGCAAACAGGCAGCGGGGGTCTGAGGGGATGAATCACAGGAGAATTGGTGCATGGCAGTGAATGAATAACCCGCCATGGCTCCCCAAACCCCATTATTTCCCTCCTTCTCCAGCGGGGCCTGAAATTCATGTCTGCGCATGCTGCCAGTTCATTAGGGGGGGGATGTCATTCCTCTTCTGGCTGCAGCAGGACAGGGCAGGCGGGCCCCAGGAGGACCCGGCCCTGTTTAATTCCACATCAACCGCTCCACTGAGGGCCTTAATCTCTGCCTGTGTGATCAATACTATATCAGTGTAAATTAAAATGACAATTTTAAAGTAATTAAGCCTGTTAATGCTCGATTCAAATGTCATTATTTGCACGTGGAGGAGCAGATGGTGGGATGTGTGTGTACTGTCTGTGTGTGTGTGTATGGAGGTTAAATTACAAGTCATGTCCACAGTGACAGGTAAAAAACGCTCTAACTGGCGCAGTCCCGTGTTGCCGCTGCAGAAACCAACAGCAGGGTTTAACAAAAGCAGATTAACTGTCCACCCATGCCGGCCCGCAGACCTCTCCAATTTCAGAGGAGGATAACCCAATTGGTGAAATCTGATTTGTGCAAGTAAACCTAATTACAGCCGTATTAGATGAGAAGTGGCAGGGAGAGAACGCCTGCAGAGAGAGGCAGGAAAAATAAAGGGGGGGTTGGGAGAGGGTGCGGGAAAAAAGAAACGTTACACAATAAAAATGCACTTAACTATAGAATGAAGCCCAGCAGTAATTGTGTGATTCGATTATTTTTGTCTCCGCTTTTGAAAGGCTATTTAGAGTCATTGTTGGAGTGAAATAAATGGGGCCAAACGTTAACCTTGTACCCTGCGTGTGTGTGTGTGTGTGTTGGTGTCTGTGTGTGTCTGTGTTATCCTGTCTCATGTGAAGTGAGGTGATGTGTAAGTGAAAAGGAAATGAAATGATCGCATTGTTGGTTGTTATTATGACAGGCTCACATCCCACAGACTGCGACCCCCGCTCTCCTATTAGACCAGTTTCACCAATTACACCCAATCACAGGGGGCCACACAGGTTCCAGACAAGCACACTTCCTACCGCAACTGTTGCTTTTAGCGGCTAACGAGGTGGCTAACAGGAGGAAGCGGCTAAAAGGAGGTCATTAGTGCACAGCGTGGATAATCAGTGGATGTGTCTGTTGCTGCTGTGATTTTATGACTTTTTGGGATAAATATGTTTGTCATTTTTCTAAGTAGAAATGGTTCTACTGTATTGGGACAAAAAAGGCAATACGCTCAATATTCTCTTAGTGAAACATGAAGGGAAATTCAGATATTATACATTCTTTAAAAACATTCACATTACATTGCTTAAAATAACTCCTGTGGACAACAGCCATGCCAAAATACTTGGGCTGTCACCTTTCACTTGTTATTTGAACCTACATTTGAACTTTGAGGGTCAAAAATTTGTATTTAAGCTGTAATGAACATTTCAAACTCCCGTCTGAAGTGGCTTACCGTATGATCCAGCAGAGGGCGCACTCTGCCGATCCACATACTCTTGTATTAGTTAGCTTAATATAATTGTGTTCTACTACCGAAATGGAGGAAAAGTAGAAATGAGAACCTTTCTGTCAAAATTTTAAATTTGAGATAGAAAAAACTTCAACACAAACTTTGCTTAAACCCGTAAAGCTAATGTTAAGTTACATATAAATACAGCACATTTACATTACATCGTTGGAAGTCTAGCAAATCAGATAATGGTGTGGGCAGAACTAGCATTAGGTGAGATTGAGGGGTATAAGGAAACAGACACAGACGGAAAGAAAAACTAGCAGGAGAGCCACAGTAGTTCACTTTTTCATCAACTAATTTACTGGCCATCTATAATTTAAAGGGCCAACACAGATAATCGGCCACTTGCCAATGTCAGCCCTGATAACTAGCCAAGGCTGATAATAGATGTACCTCTAGTGTGTATCGATGTAAATGTGAGCTTTTCCAATACAATAAATAAATGAATAACAGATGATTTAACCAGACCGTAATCATGTTTGTTTTTGCTGTAAAGATGAGCATTTTAACATGGGTGTTAATGGGACTACTCTTGATTTTTGCAGCCCAGCTCAAGTGGACACCCGAAGAACAGGCAAAGACAGTCACTTTTTCATTACTGTTAGACTACTGAGTCTCCCAGAGGGTGCTCCACATTCAACAAAAAAATCCTCCTCTTTTATTTCCTTTTTCTGTAATTTCTCAGTCATTTCCAGTTACAAGTATCTACTGCTAAGGCTGAGATTAATTGTTTGTCTTAAAGAGTGCATTCGTCATAATTAGCTGCTCATTTTGATCAGCTCTGAAGAGACGTCACACCCTGTTGTGAGAGAGCTGAACTGACGTTGAACCAGCTCAGTGGCAGTCGGAGGAAATGGCCTGGAGGTGCTGTTATTTTGCAGCTCTGACACAAATTTCCCACATTAGTGTAACTACGTGTCTAAATGAATGATGGGATTGTTTGAATGCTAATTATTCTTAGTTTGCAGATCCTTATCTTACATGACAAGCATTTCGGATGTTGGTGTTGGATTAGAAACGTTTAATTAAGTTCATTAAATAAAGTGAAACTTCTGCTGCAGTTCTGCTGTCAGCTATTCAACCTCGACGATGTGACAGAGTTTATCACAAAGTCTGCAGCCGCAACAATCTCAGGGGTGTCGCCCCATGAATTATTAAAAAGCTGCCAATAGTGAACAGAAACAGCAGCAACCTGTGGGTATTTAATTAGCAGGGAGGAGCTGCTCTGCATGCCTGATCAGGAGCAGAAAAGGATGCAGGAAAAGCTTGGCATTGTAACGGTCTGCATCCAAGCTGTCCGATCCATCATGCTGTCTGTCCACTGCTGTTTGCAGAGCCAGGCCTTATTAATTATCAGCTCGTTTAAGGGTGGGGTGGGGGGGTGCAGTGTGGGCAGTAGGTGGACGGTCCTCCTTCATCAATGTAAGAAATCACTGTGAGACAATTCTACTGAGAGTGATTAAGGTCAGTCCAGCCTGGCACAGAGGAGGATGTCTTCACGAGGAGAGGATGAGATGATGCTCAGGGGATGGAGGAGTGGAAGGTGGATGTGTTAGCAGTACTGGATCCTCATGGCTGATGTTAACGATTAGTTTGCAGCACGCCGAGGGTTAAACAATCAGCCATAGAAAGAGGGAAAACAGAACATTACTATATAATTTACAACTGCTCCTCTTACTTAAAAATATACTAAAAATCCCAAAGACCTTCAGAAAGTTTAAGCAGCTAATAATGAAGATGTTTTTAAATTTAGGGAGCTGTATAATGTCCTCTTCAACATGCCTCCTACATCCATCCTCGACTCACTTCAACACCATTTTTCACCACAGTGAAGAAAGCACAAATCTAGGAGATACTGACCAACCTCTTGGGATGCCATTTTCTGTTCATACTTGGCATTACAGTTAGGGCTGGGCGATAAAACCATAATGATATGTATCAAAAATTTATTTCCCTCAATATCAATATAAAACATGGTCAATATGCTTTTCGATAGTCGCCATTCTGCCATGTTTTGGTAGACTATACGAACAGCCAATGAAAAGGGGAGTTGCTTCGAACCCACTTCACACTGAACCAATAATGTGCTGAATTAAAACCAAGTAGCAAACAATTGCGTAGTCGCAGGCTGCAGCTACACGCAACCATAGCACTTGAACATGTAACAGTAGCTTACTGTATTGCAGAAGACATGCTAACAATAAGCACTGTTAAATCTCATTTTTTATCTTGTAATATATATATTGATATCGACTGGTATGAAAAAATATATAGTAATAAACTTTTTCCCATATTGCCCAGCCCTAATTACAATATACTTACATTAAAGATGAAGCGAAAGATACCTAAAGAGAAATACTGTGTTGGTAACTGGTTTAGAGCAGTGGGCTGTAGTTGTTTTTCCTGATTGCTATAACCACCACAAAATGGAAAAAATGGCAGAAAGATGAAGAAAAACTAAGGAAGCAGCATTTAGTTGTAGCAATCCTCCAAAAATTAATAAGATAGTTGTTTTGATTACTACTTGATTTCAAAATAAAAGCACGTATTCACAATAAAAGGAATAAAACAACATGTGAGTGATGGATAATGTTCTTCAATTGCATTTGCCCAAAGATTATGATGCTGCTATTTCAGTCGGTATCAAGGCTGCAGACTACAGCAATTAATTCAAGGATTTTTTGCATCTAATAGTAGAGACTATAAAATATGTTATATTAATAGATAGATATATAGGCTGTAGATTTACAATTGCAAGGATTTCCCATAAAATGGAATGGGAGTGGGATGTTGCAGTGTTTAAGTATACATATGCATGAGGGTTCATATGATGCATGTTGCTGAGGAGCTAAGTGACTGGAGTCAGGGGGGGTTGAGGGTCTTTTCTACTTGGAGAGCGGGACTGTGAGAGCTGTGAGGGCTCTCAATAGACAGAGGATTATGGAAATCAAAGCTGGGAGATTAGCTAATGGGACTATAATGGCCCCTGACTGCCCGGGTCAGCTGGGCCATGCAAATGAAGCAGCGATAGCCGGCGGCGGAGGAAGAATCGATATGTAAGGACAAAGTGCTGGCTGGAGATAGCCCCCGCATCAGACATACATGTATGTGCACACACATGCGCGCACACACACACTCACTCACACAGACAGAGGGCCTGAAGCCAGCAGACAGGAGCGAGCTTTCAGCAGCAGGACCCAGCTTGAGTGCAGGACCGGAGATATCGCCAGCTTCAGCCCGTTCGCTCTCACTGATGTCAGCAGGCAGGCAGCATGTGATCCTGCCCGTCGCCTGGCTCTCATCCACACTGACACAGCAGCACCAGGATGCAGATTCTGGACCAACCCTGGCTCTCCACGCTCCATCAAATCTCTCTATTCATCCCGCCTCGGCCCCCCAAAACTGAACAAACGTCCTTGTGGACAATCAATAAGCACTGCTGCCAGGACAGCCAAGTATTACGACAGCGTTTAGATAAACTAAGTAGTTTATTTTCCAACACACACTGGACAATCTGACATCCGCCATTTAGGATGTGTGGGTATTAACCTTCTTAGGATGTATGAGGTAAAGTGGGTGTCGTAAAATGCAATTGAGTGGGACATGCGGCGGCTTTCATCATCAAACTAAATGGAACATCCCCTCTCTTATATATCAGAATACCAATTTTGAGCGTGTCAGAAAAATTTCAATTTCAGGTGGGACTCCGGCTCCCCGGCTCTGGCCTCTCCCCTCTCATTTTCATTCCCGCTCTGCTCGGCGAAACCATTCATCAGGACCTGGGCAGAGGACACCTCCCGCCCGCTCACAAATGCATGGAGCAGGCAATAAAATTAACCTTGTGGCAATTGTTTTCCCACCCGTTTGATGGCCCCGTGTCAGCTCATCTGTTACAGCAGGGAGGAATAAAAAAGTCAAGCTGGGATGTGCAAAAAATTATGACTCAGGGTGGGGATGGGGGGGGGTACCTGGACGGAACCCGATTATGGAGTCAAAACTCGATCAATCAGTGTAGGAGAAGAGCTGCAAACATGGCGGCGGCTTCTTTATTTGTGTCAATAAAGAGCTTGGGTTATATTAAGACAAGCCAGCAACAAGACGGTGTGATATGTTTACAGTTCAGCCAGCCGCCATCCCTGACCCGGCCCCTTTGCTGGGCGGGGTAGGGGACAAGATGGAGGAGGAGGGTGAAAGAAGGGGGGGATAAAAATCCTTCAGAGGGTGTTTATTTGCTCTCAACACCTCCTAAGCGATCAATATTTTTAATTTGGGTCCGAGTTATTATTTTTCACATCACTGCGCCGGGGAGCAGAGTAAAGTGGCTCATATTTTAGCACTAAAAAGATCGATATGACAGGCTCACCTTCACTCTGCCCCCTCTGTGGCGGGGGGCCGCACATCATAATGGACGGTGGCGAGGTACACCCGGCCCGCCTCATGCTGGAATCACATCATTATCTGTGGCTGGAGACCCCACAACACCGCTGCCACACACCCCACCCACCCTCCACAGCAGGACAACAACATCACCACTTCTACTTCCACCTCAGCTGATTTACTCTCTGCAGCTAGATCCAGTCCAAACACACACACACACACACACACACACACACACACATAGACCCTAGTATTAGTGAGTACACCTCAGCCCTATTTTCTTTTGTATTTGTATTTGCATCATCATTGTCTTGTTGACTTAATCTATTGCTGTCACTTTTCTGTCTGTTTTGATATATATGTGACGCCCTCTTTCTGCACCCTCATAAGTATAAAAAGGTAAAACTGGATCTGGTTGTGTATTCGTGCGAGTCTGATAGTGTGCGAGTGCAGCTTCTTGCACACTGCAGCGAGGAACCAGGAGGTACAAAGGCTCCGCTCCCCCGCTTCTGACTCTGAGTAATAAATGCATCAACTTCTCCACCTCTTAACACAATCTATTAATTATATCTACATTTTCAGTCCAAATATTTCCACACTGGGAATGCCCACTCTCTCTGCGCCATAACTCACGTCTGATGGCAGATTCATTGATTGTCGCTCAACCCTTGTCCTGAGTGTGTGTGTGCTTATGGCAGTGTTTATTCAGCTTTGTCACTATTTATATAAATATATATATATATGTGTGTGTGTGTGTGTGTGTGTGTGTGTGTGTGTGTGTGCACTTATGTCTGCCCTGAGAGTATGAGTGATGGCCGTGAAGAGTTATGGCCGGGCGATATTACTGAGCTGACATCTACTCCATTCAAGTGGCCTCAGCGGGTGCCGTGCTTCTCACCATATTGAAATAAGAGCTCTCTTAGATTTAGTTAGCAATATTTTAACCTCCTTATTCGTCTGCTGCGGCCTTTTTAAACACAGAGCTGAGAGGTGGAGGAAGAAGAGGAGGAGAAGGAGGAGGAGGAGGAGGAGGAGGAAGGGGGAGAGGGGGCGCTCCTGCTAGTTAACCTCTGTGTGTAAAACCAACAGACTGTACACAGAGACCCCTCCTCTATGACCCCACTCTCTCTGCAAAGTACATAATTTCTATATGCAACCTGGTTTTGTTTCGTCATAAAAAGGTGGAACAGGAGGGTCATAGAAGAAGAAGCAGTAAAAAAAAAAAAAAAAAAAAAGAGGGCGATAAACGCGAGTGACACGTATTTCTGGGTAATACCGTAAACACACTCACAGTGAGGCGCTGTCAGCACAGAGGGACACTAAGTGTTCATAAATTCCTGACCGAGCAGAGCAGCACTGATGATTGCATTACAGCGCGCTGCCTGCAGGAGAATTAAGGACTCACCTCTGGAGGAGGGAGAGGCCGATCAGGATCTGACAGGACGGCTCTGCTGACCACTGATCAGACAGAGAAATCTAGAGATGATCTGTACTCTTAAAGAGCATTTACGACATTTTTAATTCTCCTGTATGTGGACTCAAAATGATGTCAAATAAATAAAAAGACTTGTTCAGGTGCACTGCTCGGTGTGTTCATGTATTTGTCTCTGAAAGGCTCAGAAGCGTCTGACAAAAATACAGAAAGGACCCATGCAAAGACAGGACTTGTGAGAAATTTCCCTCCTTTTTTCCCCCACTCTCTTTTCAACCACCTTATTGAGCAACTTCAACACCTAACTTGCTGGTTTACTCCTGTCTTTCATCTATTTGTATTGCATCGTGCTGGTTGAAGAAATGTTACGTGCCAATCTTTTTTACGATACATCATTTTTCTAAAACAAAATACCACAAATATTTCAGTAACAGAGGTAAAATCTCTTGAATCCCAGAGTAGTCTTGTGGCTTTAGCCTTCACATTGGGAAAAAATACTGAGACGTCTGCTTGTCACAACATGTGGATTCTGAAAGGATCATATGATTTAAACTGGTTATACAGGTATTTAAAAAAATATATATATATTTTTGTTACTACTTGAAATTGTAAGTGATGTGTACTAAAATTATTTGACTTTTTTTCCTCTTGATTACAGATCTGCGACAGCATTTTTCTAAATTCCTGTTATTCCCCTTCAATCCCTGCCAGGTAGAATATTTAACACCTGGTCCAATTGTTTTAAAGTTTTACTCTAAAGTTTACACACTGATCTCAGACCTGCAAGGGTGACTGTTATTCAGTCTGCAAGGATTTGGGTTGGGAACCAGAGGGTCTCCAGTGTAAAGTCCACTCACTCTCACTGGAGTGGTGCCTCTCCACTTCACGAGCATTATTAAGGTGCTTTTGACCTAATCCCTGACTTCTGAGGGTGCTGCAGTCTCACTCTGACATCTCTCCATGAGTATGTGTTTAAAGGATCTTGTTTGAGTCTATTTCAGTGTGAGCAGCACGTTCAACCGAGTGAAAAAAAAATGAATTCTTAGGATGAATTAAGTATTTAACATTTTTTCAAGAATCTGAACAAATCCACTCATTTGATCATTACTCTTTGTCTTTTATTGTACCTTGTCATATGCCATCACACATTCGACAACAATGAACTGCTAATTATGATGAACAAAAGCATATAAATTTTAATATTGTGTGTTTCTGTGGGCTTAAAATAACTGCAGAGTAAACACTAAAAATTTCACAGTTCATAATCCATAACCCGAAATTCATTGAAAGAAAATAGCTTTCATAAAAATTTTGATGCCATAAAAGCAATTGAATCAAAATGTTTTCAGTCTGGGATTTTTTTTCTGATATTTTTATTTTGTCTTTTTATTCCCCTGACAGTGTTTGACCTAAATTTCGACTCTTTATTTATCCGTCATTTCTCTATTTCTCGCTCTTTTCCGAGCAGAGTCTTAACTGTATATGTCTGTAACAGCTACTGCAGAGAGAATGAGGCCTCAGTACTTTTAGGCATCAGGTGTGACTTATTTTGCATCAAATAAATAGAGTAAATTCATGCAGCCAGTTCACCTGTCTTATCCTCAAACATGAATTATATCTAAATACTCCTGCTGTGTCATCCAAACCCTCTGAGCACAGATCAACCAAAGACAGATGCCTGTAGAAATCCCCATTTCGTTAAGGTTCCCCACACTCACACTGCTTAATCAGGACAAAGTGCAAACTGTAACCCTTCTCTTTAAAAAGAAATGATAAACAGACATACACATGCATGCATGCATACACACACACACACACACACACACACACACACACACAGGGGGTAAAATGAGACAGCAGTGCCCTGTCAGACTGCTGAGCCTGATTTATCCTCCGTCTCTGCTCTCGTCCTGCAGACCACAGACATGAGCGATGCCTTTAATCTCCCATTAAAATGCCCCAGAACAAGAGAGGGCTGCTGTGTGTCACCACACGTGTGTCACTGTGTATGTGTGTGTGTGAGTGTGTGGACAGCTTGATTGGACTGTGAAACAGCTGCAGGTGTGTGTATCTGTGTCAGGAAGCAGTAACAGCGGCTCACGTTCCTGCAGGATGTGGGAGGCTGCAGCAGCATCAGGATAAATATTAATGTGCAGGAGCCAGTGGATTGGGAGTTGAGTTATCAGGGCGGGCCTTCCTAATTGACATTTTACCTGCTGTATACCTTAACAGAGCGGTAAAACAGCAGGACGGGGCTCTGCTGAGGGGGGACATGTCAGTCAAGACTGGCCCCATCACTTCAGCCTTCCTAAGGGAAGAGGAGGAAGAGGAGGAGGAGGAGGAGGAGGGGAGGAGGATCTCCTCATTGTTCAGATTCAGCACTGAGGTGTGACATGTTGCATTTTAACTTCAAGATGTGATTAGGGTTTAATTATGAGGAATCAGGAGACAAGGATATTGAAGGACTTGGAACAGTGACAACTGTAAAATTCATCCTGCAGAAATGGATCAACGCAAAGATTTTTAAATACAGATGAGGAGGGAAGAAATACGAAGAGATGGCCTTTTAGTTTAACAAGAAAAAGGCTGACTTTAGAGACTAAGAGAAAGACATACCGCTTCAACTGAAAGATATCTCCTTTTCTATGTGTCGTCCAGTTTTCATAATGTGAACATGAAATTACTGTATTAGACAAGACTGTAGTCTTTACTCGTAGTAGATCTACATCAGAGGTTTAAGAAAGCAGGTTTGAGAAGACAAAACATTGCAAAATCAACAGGTAATTTTCCATAAAAAGGTAAAAAAATCATTTGAGCACATCTCATCTAATTAGTTATCTGCTTCTGTTTGTATCTCATGTTGCGATTTGAGCTTTCAAATATTCAAAATCTTTAAAGAGACCTGATTTGTCCTCCTGAGAATGATTTAAAACAATTAAACTACAATAAGACAAAGACTGCGTTTTTATGATATATATGTTTGTCAAATTTTGTCAAATTGTAGTCCAGACTTAAGCTAGATAATTCTGACACAGTTTCAGCTCATAAATTTAAAAATAAAAGGTTTTATTCAGTTTACATATATGAGTCATTCACAGTGAGGAAAGGAAAGTTTTCAGATTAAAAGCTGCCTATCAGGAGATAGATCTGGACTTGGATCTTTTTGGATCCATTACGCCTCATGTATGAGGTTCTGTCTCACCTGCAGCTTGGTAAACAGAAGCATGAGCACTGACTCTCTGTGTGTTTTAGGGTTGATTTAGAGAAATACAGAAAATGAATAAATAGGAGAAGTCCTAAATATCTATCAAACCTTTGAAGACCACATGTTACATCAAGGCCACTCAGACCCACTGAGCAGTTTCTCTGGCTTATCATCAGTTGCACCATCTGAACCGAGCTCTTTACAGTTACACCTCCAGAACTCTGAAACACCTGTCTCTACATGTTTGGCTGTCCTCTTTACCGCCTGTTTTTAAAGTTAGTTCCCTTTCTAGTGCTCTGAATCTTTTTTTTTTCTATTTCACTGTCTCATTGTTTTTAAATTTGTGGTATTGTTGTACTACAATATTTATAGGTTTAATATGTTCTGATTGTGCGGGACTTGAGTCAATTTTTTGATGGATTTAAATGTGCTCTATAATTACATTTACACTAACACACATTGACACAGACCCGCACAGATACTGAACGGCTTTTACGGTATTGAATCCTCAAAATACAAACTTTTTAAATCAAAATTTATTGCTGAATTTATATAGTTAATCGCATTTTTGATTGCATAGTAAATATTAATTCACAATGCATTTCAAGTAGTTCTGATTCCTCACTGGCCTCCAGGGATTCCTGAAAAAGGCAACAGCATTTGCACTTTTTTAAAGTTTGAGTGTGGCTCCTGAGTCAGTTCTAGTGTGTTTTTAATGCAGATCCCACATGAAAGAAACTATAGGATAAGTGGTCACAACATGCTCACAGGAGTTTAGACCTGAGTCTTCTATAATCCAGTTAAAACCAGTCATAACATTGTCTGGCCTTGAATTCGTTTCATCCACAGGTCAGTGGTTATTCAAAGGCTCCAAATCAGGGCTTTACTGGCTTTATAATATAGGTGATTTTTTTAATGTTTTTGTTTTCATCACAGCAAAAATGAAAGCAAGATGACACAGAGGCTTCACTACAGTGTGCTGTAAGGGTCAAAAATCATGCAATTGACTCCCTTTCCTTGGGTCAAATAAATGTAACATAAACTAAAAATCTCTCCCAGCAGAATTTCACACATTCATTCATCATCTGAGAAAAAATGCAGTTCAAACACCTTCAGGGTGAAGAGGCATGCAAACTATGTGAGCGACCTTCACCACAAAACGTTCACACACAGACACTGGTAGAGAAACACAGCACACACACACACACACAAACACAAACACACACACCGAAGAGAGTGTGAGCCCCTGAAAAGTGTTCCCTCTTACATGATGTGAAAATTGACAGGCGGGGGGCAGACAACAAACAACTCCCCCTCGCAGCAGGAGGAGGAGAAAATCGAATATTGAGAAAACAAACCCGAGTGATGTCATCAAAGCTAAATGTTACGCCCTGTGTGAGAAACGCCGCACAGTCTCTTCATATTTACTGTTTCCACCATTTCAATATCAACATCATAGAAAGCACATCAGACGTTTCCCTACACTCACCGACTCACACAGACGCGCACAAAGCGCCCGCAAACACAACAAAAAGGTTAATCTATAGACAAACACCATTAAATAAACAGCTCATAATGCCGGGAGATTATAGGGAATGGCAGATAATTATATTTTCTAAAGGCCAATGTTTGTAATATTTTTTTGAAAAGAGCAAATGTGACTCGGCTGGGAGCTGTGATTTATGAGCGTTTGTGGTGGAGCAGTGTAGCGTGGAGATGACACACACACACACACACATTCAAAACCTCACCAAACTCAGTGAACAGAGACAAACTGCAACAAAAGGCCTTTTCTGGTTTAGTCCTAATATTTTCATCTTTATTCCTGTGATCAATATAATCTCATGAGATGATCACCTGACACACATAAAGCCTTTGAATTAAGCATCAGGTTAAAATGATCAAATCAAGGCTTGATTTAAACTGGAGGACAGCGTCAGGGCCGCACAGCTGCTACTGCTGTGAAGTCTGAGTGTTTGGCTCCACCAAGAGGTCAAACACAGAATAGCTGCTCAACTCTGGAGCAAACAGATGTGTAACGGTTTTTCAACATCTTGAAACACTTTTATGTAAAACTTAAGTATAAGTTCAGATTTAAATTTTTAATAAAGCTGATGATTTATTTCAGGCTGAGTTTTAAATCTGTCTTTTGGGTGCAAATCCTCACTGGATGCAAAATATGGTCACTAGCTCAAATTTGGAGCATCTAAGAAAGACAAAACATTTAGCGATTGGAGAGAGGTGCTTTGATTACAAATTCTTTACTCCTTCTTATTCTTTTAAGTTATGAGTCTTTATACCCATAAATGTAAATGGGGTTTCTAGTCACTGAATGCTTTGATAGGTTAGTTTGTTCATGTTTTTGTGTGATTTTTGAGTTTTTGCATGGTAAATTCTGGTGCAAGTTGATATTCATATAACAAATAATACCAAAAACCAACTTACAAACAGAGTAGTAGACTTCCCTTTCTGTGAGTTGCAATTTTTGAGTTTATTAGTGGAGTTTAGCAGCCGTAACAACTGTACAAGTCATTTTAAATAAAGAAATAAGAGGGATAGATGAATGAATATACAAATAGATACATTTGTGTTCTTTAAAAGCATCTTATTTCTTCCCTGAAAAGCTTTACCTCTGTAGGGATCCTTTCACCTGCTTTCCTCAGTGTCTCACCCTCCTGTGCTACTGAACATTTTCACTAAACTGAACTTATTTCAACATTTTCATGAACTTTATTTTTCTTCTTAAGGCCAGGGTTGTTTTTAATCTGTTTCAACCCCTCACTTAACCTTTTTTCAAACGTATGAGCAATAAATCTTAAAATCAGTGAACATGTTTCAACTCAGGCGCTCTGGAGATCATTTTCTGTTATCTGCTGCCATCTGGTGGCCATAGATTAGAACAACAGACGAAGGGAAAAGTGGCTGGCATCTGTGAAGTTTGTTTGGACCTACACCTTTGTCATCTCATTAAAAACTCGATATTTTATTTTTTAAACTCATTATTTTCTGATGAATTCAGATCTAAATAAGCCAAACTCCCTAAACGATGCTTTCTAAAGCTTTAATTCACTCTCATCCAAAGTTAAACAATTCACCATAGCCTTTTCTGCCTGTATGAATGTTTGTTTGTTTGTTTTTCACACCTAACGTGCAGAATAAACAGTGGGTTATATTTCTGTTTCCATGCAAACAGACTCAGAGTTCAAATCTAACCACAGCCTTAGTGTTAATTTGAGAGCAGTGGTCATAAAGAAACGCATGAAATGACACCTGCAGTCTGTCAGTCTGAGATGTTTCTTGTAAATTGACATGAATTCACAGAAATGAAGTTTGTGGTGAACTACTTTTTACTGCTGTAAATGTACATCTACTCGTGCTGCTGTATCTAACACGTGAGCTGTAGAATCGAGGTTTAGTTACACAATCACAATTATCCTAAAGCTGCTGTGGGCAGGACATGACAGTGTATCTGAAGTTTCATTCACACTCAGAATAAGCCTGACAGTCTGCATTTAAGTGCAGATAAAAGAAATGAGCTCTGGAGCAACATACTGCCTTTGACTTTTAATTATCACAGATCTGCTGTATCATGATATCACTGTTATTGTGAGCTATGTAATAAATATTGTATCATACCCTGGGTAACTCTGCAAGTCCCACCACAACTAAGCTACAAGTAAGACGAAGTCAGCTAAATTCAAACATGACACTGCTGTCAATAGGCCTGTCAATATGCACTGTAAGCATCTGTACATGTAATAGTTGATGCAAAGAGGCTGAAATTATTGAAGCACTAGTCTGCTCTTATAACCACTCAAATATCCTTGACCTGACTTATCCTTCTGAAGGTGAACCACCAATTACTCACATTCTGTTTGCTCATACAGTAACAGCTACAACCAACGCTTTCCTCCCTCCTTATTCGTGTCACAGCGTCATACAAAACAACAAAATGTGTAGCAGCATTTTTTTTTTTAACTTATTTGACGTTTTTGTGCAATGTTTTCCCAAAATGGAAACCAATTCTTCGGATTTTTCCAACACTATTTAAACGCATCATGAAAGCACTTACCGTGAAATGCTCCTGGGATTTGTAGTTCTCATCGAGGTAGACGCGGGCTCTGTTGTACTCCTTCATGGCATCACTGGACAACAGCTCTCTGATGGACACAAAGGATGATGAAATGAGACCAAGGAATCAAGGTTTCCTTCAACATGAGCCTCAGTGAAAATGACTGAGCACTGATAAAGTGTAGTTCAAATCAGACAAGCTACAGGTGAGTCTCTCCTCATTAAAGCACTTATTGACCTAACTGAAGTAATCACAAATGGTATGGATAAAAAAAGCCATGGACACCCTAGACCATAATATTTTATTAAAGAAGATGGAGAAATATGGCATAAGGGGGACTGCACTGAACTAGCTGAGAAGATATCTAGGCAACAGGCAGCAGTATGTCCAAATCGGTAACTATATCTCCTCAGGCTAAACAATCATATGTGGTGTACCCCAAGGGTCAATATTAGGTCCAATTCTTTTTTTTTTTTACTGTATATTAACTATATTTGTAAATCAGCAAAAATCATGAAATATGACCCTCTTGCTGACTTTACCAATATAATTTGTTCTGGGGAGGGGTTACAGCTGCTTTTGGAGGATATCACACATGAAATGAATAACCTCAAGACTGATTTGACATAAACAAATTGGCACTTAATTTGGATAAAACAAAAACATTTCATCATCTCAGGGGTAAGAGGGTTTCAGAGAGTGATATGTTTGAGTCTCATTTTTGTGGTGTTTTTTATTGGGTAACGGGGGTTGGAATTAGATAAGCTCTGCTTCTTCCATCCCCATTTCAGACCTTGGTTGTTTTGTTGGGTGTTTTGTTTGTTGTAATGTTTTGTCAGATTTTTGGATGGTATTAATTGGTCTGTCTGGGTTTGAAATAAAATAAATAAATGAAATGAAAACTGAAAATGTTCATGTAGATTTGAGTCGAATGTTGAGCATTTAACTTACTTGACAAAACTGTCCACGTGTGACATGGATGCCTCGTAGTTCTTCCCTCCGACCTCCTGACAGTGAACTGCTAGGAATTGAGGCCTGTGTGTCTGAACCGTCTGTGAAGAGAGAGAAAAACACACACACACACACACACACTGGTCAATTTCTCTGCACTCCAGCGCATCTATAGCAACCACACAGTGACTCCATCTGCCCTATATAAACAAACCATAAGTATGATCATTCATAGAATAATGCTGCCTGAGCCTCTGTAACTCTCCCTGAGTCGACTCTGTGTCGTGCTGCCATCTTTACAGGAGACAAAGTGCAGCTCTGATGCAGGCAGAGACACTTAGTGAGCTTGTTGTAACCAGAAATGTCGACCACTCTTCATTCGGCAGTGGAGATCTGTCTGCAAAAGTCTGTGTGCATGTGTGTGTGTGAGTGTGTGTGTGTGTGTATGGCAGGGTGTGACAAATGTTCGCACATCAACACAAGTGCTGACACATCTCCCACATCACAAACCTTAAGTGTGTAGGCAAAATGTCAGGAACCATAATGGGAATGTGGGAAACACTTCAGGCTGCAGGAGAGGAAAGACGTGGTGAATTTATTGTTAACTAACTGCGTGCTCTGCAATTAAGACAAATTGAAGGTTACATAGTGCTATATAAAGTTGGGTGGTACGCTGTGGAGAGTCACAGCTCATTAGGAAGGCTAAACAGCAGTAAACTGAGGAGGATGTTGTTTAAGACAGTTAAGACGGGTCGAGTTAGAAGCAAAATGAACGAGGTAATGGAACTTCAAATAAACCCAAAAGCCTCTGTGAGGAGGTTTGGGCTCATTCTAAAACAAACTGAAATTTAAATGATACCTTTATAAGACCAATAAAAACAAGTTAGACCAGCAGCAACAATACTGACAATTCCTGTTGTTTCATTTTTAACGCCTATATCTTCTGAGAGGAGGCAGGTGTCAGACAAGACAACTGACAGCATGATAAAGAAGCAGCCTCTTCAGCAGCTTTTCAATTTTTTTAATAATGTTTATGTCGAGTTCAGCTAAATATGTTCATCTTCCATGATATTTGATATAATATCAAAAGTGTGTCTTCAACGTGTAAAAAAAAGTGGCAACACTTTACAACTATTTCTATTTCTACTGTAATAATGTTACATAACACCTACATGGACATTTGATTTAAGTTCATTTACTTAGTGTGTTTACACAAAAGCCCTTCAATCTAGTTAACTTCACTCGCTCATTCTGTATAAAACACTATTAAATATTACACTAAAGTAGTCAAAGTAACATAACACAGTTAAATTAATAAATGCAAATGTACAAACTCATGGTGTGTGTGTGGAGAAGTACAAATAATAAGAAAACACATCAATGACAGTCATTAACATCCAGGGTCTGAATGGACTACAGTCTAAAAATAAATGCTTCCATAAACTTGCGGACTAAAGTTAGAACACGTCACACTTCATCTTAGGGAATAAACTCAGACTTCTCTAAAATGTTTGACAGATATGTCATCCCAAAGATATTTTTACTCCTGCTTTAGTTTGTTCAGGTCAATGTTTTGTCTAAGATTTATTTTTGTCCGTAAATCAGCCAATCTCATTTCCAAGATAATTAGATGAGGTTTGGATCAAATTATTCAATCAAAAGATTTTTTTCCCTGTCTAAACCTTTTATAGGGCTTTTTAAACCTGCTGTGAGGTGTTTTGTACTGGTTGTAAAATGGACAGAGACAATACTGATGTCCAAGTCAAGAAGACTGTCATTTTTAATATCTGAATCTGCTGCTGGGGGAATTTCCCATGCTTAATAACACAGTAAAGTAAACTCTGGTGAAATCTAGGTTAGATTTAGTGAGTATTATCATCCAAATCAAGCCAAAGCTTCACAATTGAAGTGAAGCATCGATACAAGGTCCTTTTCAGTAAAAGTAGCCTATAGATATCACTTAAAACATTACTATCATCTAGTTTGAGAGACAATCATGCTTTGGTAGAAAAAAATAAGTAGGTTAAAATCTTTTTTTTTTTTTTTGAAGAAGAAGAAGACTTGATACAGTTTAGAGAGGTTTTAAGTTGCTTAAATGCATGTCATGCAGATGTCAAATCATGAGTAATCACTTTTAATAATTGTATTATTATTTGAAATCAAAATAATTGAGATTATGACTTCAGTTCAGGGTGTCACTTTGTCCACAGGGGTGCCAAATCAAAACAAACTGGAAGTTGCTCGTGTTAAAGATCCGAGTTGTTTTTAAAATCATCCTCTCAGATAACATCTACCTGATCATTTAAATATTTTAAGTTACATTTCCTTCTGATTGTAGATTATCTGCTGGGTAAGACTTCCTATAAGCTCTTCCCCTGCCAGAGTCACAGGGCCTCAATGTCTCCTATCCCACTCATCGAGATGTTTGTGAGCACGCTGTATGAGGTGTTCAGAGAAGGCGACCTCTAATGGAGAATCGATACCATACAGTGATTTAAAGTACTCACAGCACTCACAGGGTCGGCAGGAAGTGGACGTACATCACTGTCACTCAGCGTGTGTGTGTGTAAGTATATGCTAGTATGAGCAAAAAAAATCCTGAACTGAGCAATGCTACTCCACCTCAGTGTTGCATTCTAGTCACTGCAGGTCTAATCAAATAAAAGTAATGTATGGCAATAACAGTATGGATTTCCCATCAACCTCTGGCCCCTCACTTAACCCGATGACCCAGCAGAGACGCTCTCAAAGTTACGAAGATGAGCGCAGCTATCAGCCCATGATGGAAAAGGTCACACACTCAAAGAGCTCACTGCTCATGCCAGAGTGATGAGTGTGTGTGTGTGTGTGTGTGTGTGTACGAACATGCACACGCTCATGTTCAGCGTCTGTGTTTATCTTTCCAGGCTGTAACTTCAGCTCTGCATCTGCAAACACACAGTTTCCAGGAGCTTATTTCATCACCACAGTCACCAAACAGTTACCTGACTTTACTCTGTGACCAAGGCTCAATTACATTTACTGCGGTTAACAAGAAACTCTGTTGACACTCCAGTCACAATATTGATGGGACAAATATTGTGTCAATAAAAGCAGATTTTATGGCGGTCTCGCAGACAGTGACAGCTGCTGTTGCTGCTCTGCCAGGCGGAGAGTTTCTCAATCTGACAAGGATGTCACACTCCGATCAGTTTGATTTGGAGGTGTGGCCTCTCATCCGCCCTGTCTTACTTTTTTGTTTCTTTAACAACGTTTGAATTCAGGGAAGCCTCTAATCCATCTGCCAACTTTCTGTTACTAATTTAAGATGTACAATCATACGGCTAATCCATGTTTAGATATTCAAACGATTGTGTCAACCTTTCTCTGGCAACAAAAAAAGATGTATCTGGCACATTTGTGACCTTAGAGGCCAGAAATAGATTCACTTCATGGTGGCAGAGTAATACAATTTCAAATAAAAGTCACTGTCAGTTTCAAACAGCTGACTGTATAATGTTATTAAACCTAAGAGGTCTCGAAACTTCAAATTATGTTATGAAATAATTATGTTATGTGAGCTAGTTCTGGTGCGGCTTTCAAGGTTGCCCAGCAACAAGAGTGATGCTAAGTGATGAGAGGGCAGAAGCAGGAACAGCTTACCAATAGGAGCCATCTTTCCCAGACAGCTCCTATTGGTCAACCTCCTGCTCCGCCTCTCCATCCAATCACCTCGCTGTATTCGATGCATCCCTCTGGCTTAGTTCCGACTCGTCCCCTCCCACTATCCCGGAGCTCTGAGCAGCTAAAAGTAGCGTAGCAGCTTAGCAACAGGAGCTGTGATAGAGAAGGACGCAAAAAAAAACACTTCTGCTTGCCCCACCGCCAAAAGTGGGAAGAAAACGCACCCAACAGAAGGAAGGGAAGGGACGAAGAGGAAATGTGACCAAGCGAGGAATCTAACTCGAATAAACATCGGGTCATCCTTCGATCGGTGGAGAAAGCTCCGCCAGGATTTAGGCCTGATAACAGACGCCAAGACAGCAGAGTTTTTGTTGAACAGGTAATTTTTGCCTTTTATTGTGGCACGTTACATCAATAACTCTTTTTAGTCTCTGCAATGTCAATGCGGTAACTGTTGAGGCAGCTGCAGACGGTGCTCGCTAGCAGAGCTGGCGTTTACTGCCGCTAGTCAGGGGCAATCCGACATGGTGAATCTAGCGTAGGATCTTCTGCCGGCTGGTTTCTTGCTCTGCCAGAGGGGGTGTGTCGCGGGAAGGGCAATTGAAGTTTGGGGCGGAGTTATCGTGGAGCACAAAGGGGAGAGGTTTGTGTGTAGGGGGTGGGACGCTTTTTTCAAATCTGCCTCAACAGCTCAGTTTCTTTTTCAACTGCATCTCTAATCATCAACCATTCCTTTATCAATTACTTCACCTTTTTGTAGGGGCAGAAGATATGGCAAAAATACTGTGTTGACATGTTGTTGACATGGATAAGACTAGGAACCTCTCAATCAACCTCACAAAATTTTCTTTGATTCAAAATCGAACATTAGTTTTGAAAAGGTACACAACACTCAAGTACTCTTGCTAATAAGTAGCTCAATCAGCTAGCATAGTAGTCTGCTTACTTTATTTTGTTTCAGAGGCAGAACTACACTCAATGTAGTTGGTATGGGACATGATTGATGTCATAAAAACAAATAAAAAAGTTTGATGTCACCCCCAGAGCTTTTGTTATTTTAAGACAAGATAAAGCTAGCTAATGGGTTTCAACCTCAGCGTCATGATGAAGGACTTCATGCAAAACCTGCAGCCACACATGCCCACTCATAGACCAACGCTGGCTGATGGATGACTTCCTGGCTGTCGTGTCAGGGTCCTCAGGGTCAGCACTGACTAAAGAATGAAGTGTTTGTTCCTGAGAAATAAACATCATAGAGCACATGAACTGATCTCGAACTACGTAAGAAATTAGTTCAGGTATGTGTTTAATGAAAAGCAGAAGAAGAGGTTGTACAGTGGTGAGCTGTGTGTTGGAAATAAAAGCTTTGGGCACATTTAAGGAATTTGGTTGGCTGCATGTGTGCGAAAAAAAAAACTGTGACCTTAACGAAGATTGATTCAAAAGAAGTTAGAGTTTAAATATCAACTCAAGGGATAGAAGAATCTAGTTTTAATATAAGCAGTTAAAGTTGTAATTATGCTTTGATTTGCCCTCCTTGTAGTTTGTTTCATCTTTATTGAGTGCGTCAAAGCTGCTCTCTGCATTAGATATCCTCCTCTTGACAGACAGCATCGTTATGAGCAGTAATTAGGAGAGCCTGAGTCTCATTTCACGCTTTCTATTCAGAGGTGAAAAATAATCGTACTGACCTGTGGAGAACTGACAGACAACAAAGATTCTTCAGTTTCCTGTCTGACTCTCACGCATCCACTGACTGCAGAAACTTTAACTTTATTGTTAAACACATATGTAACATTTAGTTTGAAGAGTTGACTTTGAATATGTCGCTCTGTCAGGCAGGCGGGCATCTGGAGGGTTAAAAGAGGGTCCTGGGGTTTAATTTAATTACTGATCACTTAACGAAACATCAAATCAAACAACCATGTCTGATGGCCTTCAGCATACTGTGTCTCTGCAGTTCACAGATCACAGAGCTGCAGAGAGGCCCTGACATTATTATTGTGACGAACTGTGACGGACTGAAAAGTTCCTGATGCAAATATGCCGAGGGATTTTTCTCTTCAGGGTGGTACAATGCAAAGCACTGTTTTATTCCCCTGCAGCAGCACGGCCGGATTCACTTAAACAGTCTAATGTGCTCATGTGCAGGAGGCAAATCACCTGCTTTGCTTTTATGTAAATATCTGGGATGTCCTGACTCTGGCTGAGAGTCTTTGTACACGATCTGATTTGATTTATACTTTTGAGGAGTAATGAATGAGACAACAACACGTCAGCTGTGACTCTCATCACAAACCCTTCAAATAAGTTTAATTAAACTTTTTCAAGTCAAAATCTTGATCAAGTTCAACCAGCTTTGAATACATTATCTTTGGTTTGTGATCAGATTTTTGAAGGTAGGAGATGGTATTACTTACAGCTTGGAAAAAAACATACAAGAACTATTTCTATCTATATTTTGAGATTTATCACAGTATCAAGTTTGAGAACATTCACAGCAACAGTACCCTGATGTTGAAATTATCCCAAAGAAATTATATAATTTATTAGATTTATTAGATTGACCATGAAAAATAGAAGAGCTGTGTGCTAAATCAATTAAGTTGAATACTAGGCATATGAGATTTTCTCACATTTATAAATCAAAATTTTCTTTTTAACTTCCCACAGACTGATAGGTGAGTCCATGAGACTGAGAAATACACCAGCAGTATGTCCTTTGGCAGAGCCGTCATCAGGCTGTAAGCCATAGAGGCTACACTTTTGGTTCTTTAACTGAGATGGATAGCCAATAACTGATAAATTCTTATCTCTTTGATTAAATGGTAAATGCTGGTAACATAAGTGCTTCATTTAAATAGGTGATCACGCTTTTCTCTCAGGATTCTGTTGGCCTCTTTAGACCAAATTGTTTAAAACATCGAAGCACATTCTGTTTTTAAAACAAGTGTTTCTCTGACTCTCTTAACTGAAAACTGAGTGTTCGGTCAGGGGCTGCTAGCTGAGCTGACACATTTGTTAATATAGCTGATGCAATGTTACATATTCTATCATCAACTTCCTCACTTTTGGAGTTCATGGAAAAAAGGGCATGTACTATGGCATGCAGCCAAAATATCTTCCAACGAAGTGACTGTTTTGTTTTCCCTTCCCAGTAATCGGCTGTCTGATCTATTCACATCAAGTAAACTGCCAAAAGTTTGGTATCGTTATCAATCCAACATTTTTTTTCCCATATCCTTATCTAGATTGTTTTACTGCCTTGGTTTAAGGTAGGGCTGTTTGTGGGGTGGTGTCCAGTACAAAACCTACAGGCATTTTTTTTGTCATTCCTGCGACATGCCATTCCTTTTATTCACAATAAGAACATACAGATGATCCTTAATGAGAAACAGCTCAGATATTTGATTTTATCAGCCTCTGTATGGCTGAGTAAGCACTGACTGCCAGATGTAAATATGTGCTTCATTGCATCCCTTAAAGTTTAGATTACCTTAAATGACTAAGACACTAAACTGAACTACATGTTCTTTACAAAAAGAAAAAGAACTTCATTTATCCACAAAAAGAAATTCAATAAAGGTAAAAAAAAATGAAACTTTAACATTTGCAGACTTCATGGTGTAGTTCTGAACAAAAACTCAAACGAACACATTCATCTTAATTTCTCTTGAGTTCTTCAGCTTAATTTTCTTACAAAATCCAGGCTTTCAAAAGAGGCCAAAGAGGAAGATTAGACAGAGAGAAAGAAGGCGAAAAAAGGTGTTAACATGTCAGTGGACTCTGACCAAGGTGTGTCCTAAGATAAATCACTTTATTTCCTCAAGTTATTCTGCAAAGCAAGCTGATGTGTTGAAAAGCTGAAGAAAACAGGCCTCATCTGCTATTACTAACACAGACAAGTCAGTGTGTGGTGTTAAATCTTGTTTGACATGTCTACAGACATGCAGAAAGAAGAAGATGACATGTAGAAAGAGTGCAGGTACTGACAGGTTACCTTCAGCAAAGCCCTTTCTTTACTCAAACCTCTAAAAGCCAGTCGAACAACTTCTGCTGTTTATTTTCCAGGATGCTGCTGCTGAACTGAGAGGTGATTCCTTATGACGCATAAAAACTGACTCCTTCCTCACACTGAGGAATGCAAACAGTAGCTTCACCGCAGCAATGCAAGGCGCATACTCTTGAGAGCAACCTGGATGACTTGGGTTACACAACTTGTTCCATCTCTGAGGAGTGAAAGGAAAGATTTTTTTTTTTTTCACGTGAAACAACAATTAGATAAGCAGGATTCAAAGCATCACGCTACAGGACTCTAAAATTGAACTTTTCTTTATCCACAGAGGTTTTTATTCAGTAAAGAACAAGTCACAGTTTGATGAGTTCGGGCCCAAATAGCAGGTGATAGAGAAGACACAGTGAGTGTATTGTGTGTGTGAAGGGGTCACGATGAGCGGACGAGCCCAGCGTGGCTGATTGGAGTTAACTGCAGAGTTCAGAGTCTGATGCTTGTTTCCATGACGTCAGCCAGCAGCGCACACACACACGCAAACACACACACACACACACACACACAGGGCTGGCATGAAGCTGCAGGCCTGCTGGTTCACACAGGGGCACACCTCCCTCCCTCTCTTTCTCTCTCACTCTCTCTCTTTGCATGCATGCTTTTCTTCCTCTCTCTCTCTCTCTCTCTCTCTCTCTCAATGTTAACATAGCACCAGACATGATATCCTCCTCTAATGTGTGCAGGCCTGCAGCACAATGCAAACAGAATTCCTCAACAGCCGTAACCAGGACATGCTTCTCCACACACGCGCACACACACATGCACGTACACACACGCACACACGCATACACTCCTGTTCTTTACTTGCTCCAATAACCTGAGTGCTAAACTAAACATTCAGGCTGGAATCACCTGGCAGTCGACACGTCTGGACGCGTCACTGACAGAAATAATTACAAGGAGAAGGTAAGCAGAGCTGGCAGGGACGAATAGAATAGAATAGAATAGAATAGAAGAGAAGAGAAGAGAAGAGAAGAGAAGAGAAGAGAAGAGAAGAGAAGAGAAGAGAAGAGAAAAGAGGAGAAGAGAAGAGAAGAGAAGAGAAGAGAAGAGAAGAGAAGAGAAGAGAAGAAAGTAGAGCAGAATAGAAATGGACTGAATAGAATAGAAGAGAACAGAGCAGAACAGGAGAGAACAGAACCAAACAAAGTAGAGCAGAATAGAAATGCACTGAATAGAATAGAATAAAAAAGAAGAGAATAAAGTAGTAGAACCAAACTGAATAGAATAAATTTAGTTTGTTCACAATGTAGAAACTCACCTCACAGAAAAATCGCACACTAACTTGATTTAAAAAAACCACGAGAGGAAGAGAGTGTTTGTAGACTTTTGTCATCACAGTCAACATAATGTCAGTCATATCTGTCAACATAACTTATAAA
The DNA here is from genome assembly GCA_962446985.1 of Xyrichtys novacula. Classification (NCBI taxonomy): domain Eukaryota; kingdom Metazoa; phylum Chordata; class Actinopteri; order Labriformes; family Labridae; genus Xyrichtys; species Xyrichtys novacula. Next base: position 13,261,789 of record OY660874.1, on the reverse strand, counting down.
TAAAGACAACATTACTAAAAAGTCATGATTGTACATTAAACTTAAAAACTAGTTTTTATGTTTTTATGAAAATGCAATCTGCGCCCCCAGGTTTAATGAGCAAGACACTATTTCTCCAGGTTGCTAGTCCACACTTTAATGTCCTTATGTCAATATTTGAATGTGACAGGGACAGTTTTTTCTGCACTTAAGGCTAAACAGAATAACTGCTGTTCTGCTGTGTGTATTAAAGTGAGAGTCTGGAACATTTTCTACTTGACTTCTGCAGAGCTTTTGTGGAACAGTAAATATTACGTGATTGTCTCCACATTACTTAACATGTTGTTTATTTGCTTAGCTCTACATACTGCTCTGAAATGACTGCTATTTTCCAGTTATTCCCCAACGGCGACTGCTGACTGTGTCTGACAATGTTACAGAAAGTGTCTGTACAGAGGACCTTTTTATTAAACAGGCTACAAGAGGTTGCCTCTGTAAACCATGACATTTCAGTTTCTCCGAGCCACAAGATTCATACACAAAATAAATTCTTTTATCCTTCAACAAACATGAGAGTTTCTGGACAACGTGCCACCATCTCCACCCACTGGGCAAAAACCGTAAGCTTAAATACCCCTTGGTGGGCTATGACATACAGTGCTGGTGACTGGCTTAGTGGCTGGATCAACCTAACACTCTTTCTGATAATAACCAAAACACACATTAAACTTACAGATAAAACATCAGATAATAAATGCTGGAGTCAATTGGTTAATGGCCAAATGCAATCCTTCCTGCTGCAATGGTGAGGGTGGGGTTTGGATCCCTCTTATTTCTCAGGAAATGTCTTTAATGTAAATGCTGCTGGTGATGGAAATTCAAGCTCTTTTAAGTGATTCTTGTCATTTATTTCTACAAAAACTAACCTTTTCAGTTCTCTGAAACTGTTTTTTTTAGAGCTGAGTCCTTTACAACCGACACATACTGCCCACCACAGTGTAAACACTGTCTGCGGTCACAGTAGGCTAAGGCATAAATGATCACATTGGGAAAAACTGACACATAAGTTTAGGCTTTGTCATAATAATCATTTTTAAACAAACCAATGAAAAAGTAACACCGATAATTGACTATTTATAGACAGAGACCTGTGCTATAATAATATTGACACATAATTTGCATTTTCTTGTTTGACCTCTGTCACCCATCTGTCAACATGAGGAAGCAGGCTTAAAGACCTTTAGAGCATCCAGTACACATCAGACCATGAAACAACAGATTTTAGTTCATAAAATAGGGTGACCATATTCTGAACCCCCAAATAGAGGACACAACTACACGGGGGGTGGAGTCATGGAGTTGCGCTGAGTAAATTTTGAGAGTTTTTCAGGTCGAGTGCTTTTTAAATGATTCTAACTAACTAATGTGACACAAACTCAAAACTTCCATACAAAACCTCAGACATTTGAAGGATTTAATAAACTCCCCTGGACAAGGCCAGACAAGGCTGGAAAAAGGCTGGACAGGCTGGACAGCCCCCCAAAAAGAGGACATGTCTGGGTAAAAGAAGACGTATGGACGTATGGTAAGCATCTCAAAATAACAACCTGGGTTAGTTTTATTCCTTAGTAGAAGCTTAAAATTTATATGAACTATATAAGACCTGGCTTAAAAAAATTACAGAATCATCCTTTAATATTTAAAGGAACACTTAAAACAAAAAGTAGGTTTTACTTTCAACAGAAATACAATCCATCACTCAAACTACATTATGTATGAAGTAGAGGAACAACATGATGCAAAACCTTTTAATAGAAACCTCCAGCTTCGTGTGTGCGTGTGCGTGTTTGTGTGTGTCCCTCCGTGAGTCCATCATGACCTCACACTGTGTCCTCACCTCACCTTTCTCTTTCACTGAACACTTCCCTCTCTTGCGCAGCAGCAGCAGCAGTCACTACACTGAACAGCTACTTATCCATTCACAAATAAGCTCAGAGTTTGGATATGACTGGAAAAATAAATGTCCGGGTCACATGCACTTTTTCCAGGATACTTCTTCATGACCAAGATGGGTCTGGAGACGCGCCACCGGTCGCATCACTTCCTGATGTCAGAATCACCCTGAGCTTTAAAATGTGTGTGTACTCAGGTAGGATTCTCTTTCTTCTGTGGAAGAACGTGGATTGAACATCACAGTGCCGCTGTGTTGTTGCTTGGTTGGCAATGAGATACTGATCAATTTGCACCCTTAATCTTTATAACAATGTTGAGCAATGCCGTATGGATTGCTCAACTTCAGCTGTCATTTCTGATAAATATCGAGTCACGGCTAATTTCACCCTCTCTTCTTTTTCTCAATTTCTCTTCTCTGTTCACTTTCATTGTCATGGTTTCTGACTATCAATGGTTGGCACATTGCAGCTTTGTTTGCTTCGTCTTCTTCATGGATAGTGTTCTTTTTGTGAAAGTGGTAGACTGAATTTGAATTCCTGCCTCTGTTTGCGCAGAAAAAACCTGCTTAACCTATATGTATTTTTTAAATTTTGAGTCCTTGAGGAAGGACAAATTTTGCTGGTCAGTTTAAATAAGCAATGTACATATTGAACCAATTTGAAAGTGAATGAAGCAGGTGGCCGAAGTCTTTTATAAGTTATCAAGAACAGCTAGGGCTGTAGGTACTTATGTTGTGTTCCAGTTGTACTCAGAAGTTGGAATTTCTGAGCTCTGAGTCAGAAATTCATCTGGAACGCCCCCCTGAATTCGGATTTCCGACTCGGAAAGTCGGACGATCCTAACCAAACTCAATTTGACCACAACGTCATATTCAAAGTTGGCAGCACAGTGTATCAACAGTACAAGTAACAGTGAAAGCTCTTGTAATGTATTATTTATAATCACTTCTGTTTTGTTTTTTTTGTAAAATTAAACAAGTGGTTTATGTTGTAACACCCAACGTCTAACTGTGAACACGGTTGTAAGGGTTAAATTACTGCCTAATGCGTTGTTTACAACTGGTATCACTAAAGACAACCAACAACAGCTGACAACCACTAACAACAACTGACAACGGCTAATGACAGCTGACGACTGCAAACAACAGCTAACAACAGGTAACTATAGGCGTCCACCTTGGTCTTCCAACTCGTTAACTGGAATGCCGTCAACTCGGCTGTAACATCATTCCCAGCCCCGACGTCCGAGGTAACTGGAATGCAGCTTTAAATCCAGATAATGATAAATATGATTAGCATCATAAGAAAAAAAAACAGGAACACCCCCCGCTTATACACACTTATATAAACACACTTATATATATGTAAATTGTAACTATATTTTTGTATTTTTCCAATCACAGTTAGTGAATGAATTAAAGGGATATGAAAAAGCAACTTCCTTTGAATCATTTTAATTTAGCACATAGCACCTGTCTACATCATTTCATGAGATCTACAAACTTTAGAGTAGCAATATTTTAACTGCAGAATGTCTACAGGCTATAGTCTGTGTATTGCTAATGTATACAATGACTAGAATTTTATTTTGTGTTCTTCTTTTTTGATAACTCTTTATCCTCCAGGGCCTATCTTTTATGGGGTTCCTCAGGGATCATTTCTTGAGCCGATCCTTTTTCTGTTTTCTATTCTAAGCCTCTCTAGGGGTCCATTCTTTAATACACAGCAGCATCTTGTTTAGCTGTTTCACTGATGACCCTCACATTTACTTCACTTGGAAACAACCAAGAGAGCAAAACTAAGCCTCTGAAAGCTCTGCTCTGTGGTGCTTTTGAATTTGCACCGATGTGTTTCCTTCAATTGCAAACAAAAACCACCTCAAAGAAAATCTGTCACTTCAAACACAGTTAAGTTTGTTGTTTTGAGGCTAAGTAAGAGGGTTTCTTCCGCCTTTATTGTTATTACTACAAAATTAAATCTGTGTTTTATTGCTTTTCTTTTTTATTGATTGCTACTACCAAACATAAATCAGTGTTGGACTGCAAATCCTTTTCCTTCTCTTTCCCCTTCAAAGAGGGTAATTTTGACAAAATACAAACACAGGAGGATATAAATACTGCCTATCTGAACTGTTCATGTAAGCATAAATATTCCCTCTTTGAGATTAAACATTTATGAAAGCATCATGTACGTTATATTTCTAAGTTTTCCTTTTTCACAGGCACAAACACCTCTTACTGCCGCTTGTTCACAGTCGCAGCTGCCTCATTTCCCTTGCTCAGTGGAAAGAGTTGCGGTTAGTCAGGGGTTCCACTGAAGATCAGAAAGTACGATATGGAGCATGACTGAGCTTGAGCTGTTGCTTTTTGAATAAACAATGCATGCTGAAGGGTGATGAGGAGCTGAATAAGATGACCCCGAATTCAAGAGAAACCTGCATGTTTGTTTTTCTCAACAGATTTCCAATCAGGATGAGTTAACGGCCATTAAAAACACAGTTTCAAAAGAGCACTGAAGCTTTTGATCAAAAAGAAAGAGGCATGATTGGAGGGTTTAACTTACAATAAGATGTTGTGAAAGCACATGCTTCAGTTGACCTAATCTACGGAGCCTGGAAGTCACATGGAGTAGCCTTAGGATTTGTGGTCACAGTCCCATGACAACACTTGATGTTATAGAAATCTGAGTTAGGCCTCCTGAGACATCACCCACTCAACTACTACCGTGGGAAATTTAAGATGGTTTTATTTTGGAACAGGACCAGCTCCTTAACAGATCGCTGATTTTATTTAATAGTTGATTTATGGTTTTAGTCGTTTTTTCAAGCAAATCTTTGATTGGATTCAGAGTCTTCATAGATAGATAAACAGATGAAACGTCAACTAGATTAAAATAAAAATAACATTTTTAAAAAAGTAAAAAAACTGAATTTGTTAGATTATGTTGTACACCTTATTAGGGCTGATCAAATATCATTTAAACATTGCAGTTGCCATGTGCACATGTGCAATAATCACATCACAGAAGGATCTACAACACATCGTTCTGTTACTACATCCTTAAATATCTGTCTGTGAAATCACTTTAACTCAGCCCCCTCTTTAGACTCATAAAAAGCAGGCAGAGTCTTCATCTATGAGTTATAAGACCGTAAAATCTAAACATGCGCACGATTCACCACGCTGCTACTAACACAGATACTCCAAATAAGCTGGACCAAGTTTTTTCTGGCTCGTCTTGGAGCTCCCGGGGGAAAGTTTCTGTTTGTGTTGACTTTGGTGCCCCCTGTGGAAATCAGTGGTAATCCTCATAACCTAATTTTGCTCAGTTCTCGTGACAGTGATGTCTATCGACAAAAATTTCTGCCTGTTCTCTTTTTAAATTCAAAGATATCAACCATAGTGAATATTTGCAGTAGGATAATTTACCAGAGGCTGTTTCTTCAGTGGACCTGACCCCTCACAGAGTAACAGGCACTAAAGAATTATAATATAGAAATTATCTGAGTCATCACTGATGCAAAAATATTACTTCCCTAGAGCTACTGTGAGTCACTTTTAGTGACCTCGTCCTGTGTGTAAGCAGTGTTGGCTGATGACCAGTTATTTTATCACTTACCTGATAAAACTCCCTCAGCCATGTTTTCTGTAGATTTTCAGGCTGTAAAGAAAAAGAGAGGAGGGATTAGTCATGTCATTAAGACATTTATAACATCACAGTCACAGCAATGTGTAGTGAATATGCTTTAACACTGCGATAAATCTAGCTCCTATAACTTGTAAAAAAACAATGGCAGCTTGGTCAATGACCCTATCCTTGCACTGTTGCTGGGATAAATATGAGAAAGCTTGTTTTAACGCACAAATCATTGTTGATATTATAAATGTGTAGAAAGCAACCAAAACTAGATTATGTTCCAGTCCAAAAATTACATGTACAACTTCAGAGAAAACACAATGCCTTGGCTTCTTGCAAGATCATGACGTAGCATGTTTTTCATAAATATCGACATTGATGTTGATGTCTCGAAATCAAACCATGCTGTCTGACATGACAGCATGTTTCTATAATCTGCAATCTGCACCCTGAGAAGATTTCAGCACCCTCTCTGCACCACCTAACTTGACCAGGGCATAAAAATAAAATGCTGAGGGATAACATCCAGAACCAACATTGAAGGGAACCTGCAGCATCATACTTTGGTAGACTTAGGCTATTGGCCAAGCTGTTGTATTTATTGAGACAGAAGTAAGAAAAATAAGGTTAGAACATGTATCAGATGCAATCAGAGGTGAACAGATCAAACTGACGTGTTTTCTAAAACCACACATGTAGGGTGTCTTTTTGAATCAGAGTCAAAGTGGAAAATGAAGACATGGAGAACAGTACATAATTACTTCCTGCATAGATTGAAGAGGCTGTTTTCTGTACATCCCCCAACAGGAAGTAACCACATCTTTCTCTCAGGGTCAGGAAGCCTCTCACCATCGTTCTCCCACTTTCTTTTGCTCGGCCTATATCCGTCATCCCCCACCCCTCTGTCTCCTTCTCTCTTCCTCTTCCTTCCTCTCTCTTTCTCTCTCTCTCCTCCACTGTAAAAGGTTATTCCCAGACCTGGACTGGTTTGTGCAGTGGAAACAGAGACATGGCCCTGGGCAGTCTACCATTTAAGGAGAGATCTCCCTATGTCGATAACTAGGTCTGATGAACAGCTCTCTTTTTCTCTCTCTCCCTTTCTTTCTCTCTCTCTCTCTGTTTGTGTGTGTGTGTGTGTGTGTGTGTCCATCCTAACAAATCTAGTCTATAATAAGAATACAGCGGGGATCTGAAGGCTCTGTACCAAAGCCCTCATATATTACAGCAAGAGGTGAGGTATCCTTGCAAGGCACCAGGGCACAGAGCACAACAAACACCTTGTCGTCATGACAACTCTAACTGAAGAAATTTACCAATTGGACAGAAATGGTCTAAACACTTCAATATTACTAATGTCCACACTTAAATTTCACTTCATCTTCATCAAGGCAAACGAAGATGACTTTACATGAGAGCAACACATCCGGATGTGCCAACTGGAGAGAAAAATAAGGCCAACTCTTGTGGCCAAAGACTGACAGGGACTTTTTTAAAAAAGCATTTGCAGTCTGTGGTTCAAACCACTGTAGGGCTGCTCAATTATGGCACAAATCATCATCACATTATTTTCTGTTACTATCAGAATCAAGATTACTAAAAATGATTAATCAATGTTCTTATAAGAGGTGACACTTGTTTTTTAAGCGTTTATACAAAATTCAAACTTAATCATAATTCAGAATATGACTCAAACTGTCAGACAGCTTTTTCAAATGGAATCTGAATTTTGATAAACTGATTAACTTGCGAGAGATTTAAAGTGGCAGACAGAGCATCTGGTAACCACAGCAACTAAGACTCGGAGCTTATCAACACAAGCAGAAAGCAACTATATCCCCTGAAGGCAGTAAAATAAAACAAAATAAACCCCCAAATTTGCTCACTCTTTTGAACTAACCAGAAAAATGCACTTTCTCCTTATGCTCATTTTGTCCCTCTGTTTCACTAACACACACACCTGCTTCTTTCTCTAACTCCCTGGCCACACAGCAAATACATTTTGTGCCAACTCCTTCGCACCTAAACCTTGCTGTATCGATCTGAGCTGATGGTGATGATCCATTTTAGCCTATATTCTCTGCTGTGAAGGAAGGATGTGCGAACTAGAGATTTTTCACTCATGATAACTTTGTTTTTATAATAACAGAAAGATGAAATTGTAATTAAAATTGGATTTAATTACCAACACTAGTCCACAAAGCCAAGGATCTTGATTGGCTCATGCCATCTCTGCCCTGGTAAGAGCGGTAAGAGAACCCATTGTACTTAAGTGGCCCTTAACAAAAATAAAAGTGCGCTAGCTTGTTTTAATGAGGGCAAAACCTAGAGTCAACATCAACCCGGTTGGATGTTGCTGCCATTTTTATCGAGAAACTTGATTTGTGAGGTGAAGTTATTGGTTCAGTGGCGTCTGTATCCTCTGTCTGTTTCTCCTCAAAGAAGCATATTGCTCTTTCTCTTTAGGGATCCTTTCTGTAACATCGTCAGAAACGAACAATCTGAGCCTGTATGTCACAGAATAGATTTTAGTATTTTGTTACAGCTAGAGATGGCCGATAAATTATCATTTACGATTTATTTGCCATCTCACGATAAACGCAATAAATGCAAGTTGATGACATAAGCGCGAGTGACATACTCGCAGCCATAGCCCACACAGATCACAATAACAAACAAACATGGCCAAAGGTGGTGAAGAAGCTGTCTCTTAGCAGCTCGTTGCTAAACGAGGCTCCCCATGAGGGATTTTCTTCAAGATCGGGGTTTAGACAAGTGCAATCGGGTATGTCTGACATCAGACAGTAGATGTAGATTTTCAATAAAAGTGTTTTCACATTTCACTAATTTTCTCCATAACCTACCACTCAAACTTGTAGTTAAGTATGTTATTTGGCTATGCCAACCGGTGTCCTTAAGACAAAGTGAGTCAAAAACATAGATGGGAATTTTAATATTTCTTGATCAAGACTTTTATCAATCAAAAAATTGTCAGAATGGACAAAATTAGCCTATATAGCCTATATCACCCATCCCTAGTTACAGCCATTAGACCTGTGTCATTCCAACTATCTGCAGCGATATACTGGAGCAATTATTCAACTTCTTATGACTACCACTCATTTAAGAAAAAATAAATAATAAAAACTTCCAGAGTTCCAAACATTTGTTTTACCTTTTTAGTCTTGGAAAGACCTCGCATCACTTTTCCCTCAGCATCACAGTGAGAATTAAAGGAAGAAATCGGATACTTTCCGTAAACACTAACAGATTAATAAATGCGGTCAAGCGCTAAAGCTTGATATATGTTGACTTTTCCAGGGGCACCTAAATGCCTCCTGCGTGTGCACACGTGTGTGTGCGCGCGCATGTGTGTGTGTGTGTGTGTGTGTGTGTGTGTGTGTGTGTGTGTGTGTGTGTGTGTGTGTGTGTGTGTGTGTGTACCATGGTCCCAGCCTCAGCCAGATCACACAGAGTGCAGGTCTATATAAGGACATGAGCACTGGACCTTGTCTTTAGTCACATGGATGGAGGAAGAGTAAAGAGAGACAGACGGAGGAAAAGAAAGGTTCAAACCAGAGCTTCACCTGAACACCATCAGGTGCAGGGCGCTGCTGTCAGGTGTTAGTCTTTCTGAGCTGCAGAGCAAACTGAGACCAAACCTCGACAATGTCTTTGAGTGTCACAAAAACAAGATGCTGACCACAAACATCCCAATGACATACAATCTGTGAACCATGAGATACTCTAGTGTCCAGGTGACCTGTTATCTGTCATGTTAACTTTGTTTAAAAGCATGAAATCTAGATGTACAAAAGAACAAAGCCTGTTAGAGTGGACTCTGATGGGTCGAAGATATTAGAAAGCCAAGATGGTTCACTAAAGCTTCTCAAAGTGAACGCATCTATCTAAAAGTGTTTGATTTTTGTGCAGGTTTTAAAGATGTAAATGATACTTATTTAATTTTTAATATCAGTATTCAGAGGATGGTGTTTCATGTAGTTAGATTTTGTGGTTTTTCACAGTTTTCCTCAGCTGATATCATAACCACCATCACGATGAAAAACTGCTGCATTTCATCAGGATAGTTGTAGTTTAGCCTCTGTCTTATATGAAATGATCTAAACCTCTCAGAGATCAACTTTCTTGAAAATTTCAGGGGCTCTGATCCAAACTTTTCCAGAGTTGCTCTTTGACACAAGCATTAAGTTTTCCCTGTCAGATGTGGTGGAAGAAGGGCGAGGAAGCAGTTTCAGGCCACAAGACATTTCATCATAAGAGCGCAGAGAAAGCCACAGAGTATTCTTTACAGCAACACAGACGCCCTCTTTAATGACAGTTATGATATATCTAGAAATGCTGAGAGTAAATGGACAGATGAAAGAGTCTGCTTCATTAATATCTAATGTTTTTTCCATCCTATTTCTGATCGTGTTCATTGTAAACTCTCTCGGATGTGTCCCGCTGAATCCTCACACTGGGTTAAAGCTGACTTTATGCAGAAGTTCTGTTAAGGGGCTGACCGGCAAAATTACAGATAAATGAGGATTGGAAATGTCTTTAATTCATGTGGGTTTGCAGCTTTTATGCCTCCAACAGTCAGAATAATTTTAGGGCTGGCTTTGTGGAAACTGCCTCTCACTCTCTTACTGAAAAAGATGAAACAGTGTTATTCATTGTTCTCTTTTGTGTCCTCATGTCTTGTTTAAGTCACTGATGCATTCTTCCACACCTGTACCTGACTCTGATGCACTCATTAGGGACAGTGACATGTTCATAACAGCTGCAAAATGATCTTCTTGTTATGATTACTTTTCTGAAGATATCAATTCGAACAATGTAGACACATGACCTCGAATTTGGCACAGAATACCCAGAGTACAGTTCTTCCCATTGTTCATGTCTCCGAGGACCACGGTTAGCTGAGGTTTCAGGTTTCCCGCTAAAACACTCTGCAGCAAAAAGGTTCAAGGACGTAGAGTTTAATCCCCCGAAAAGCCTCATCGAGTTCACTCATAAAACAATGAATCAGACACAGTCTAGACCGAGGAGTGAAGGTATGATAATGAGGCAATAAAAACCACAACACAGACTGTTTTACAAACAAGTGTTGAGGTAACTCCTCTGAAAAGAACATGTGTCCGAGAAATCAGCATCAGCGGCTTTACTCTCATAAAAAATGATCGGAAGAAAAGCACCAGGGGAGTTCAGATTTAGGGCTGACCGATCTCTGATGTGACAGTTCTGGGGGAACAGATGTCAGTCTTGGATTGAGCAGCTCAGAAGAAGGCCAGCGGGGCCCTCAGAGGCCAGGGCCCCGGAGAGCAGGAGTGCTAATAGCGCAAGTCTATATCTGTCACTGTGGTATCCTGCAACTCTCAGCTGATCAGAAGTTAATTTGCAGTTAATTGGAAAGTGGGTCTTCACTGCCAGGGAGGTAAAAATAAATCTGTCCCCTCCCCAGCCTCTCGTCCTCCTCCTCTTACACCTCCTCTTCCTCCGCTCAGCGCTCTTCTCCTCTTCCTCCTCCTCTCTGCCTCTGCTTTTCTCAGTCCATGGCCTACTTTTGAGACAGCGTGGGGAACTCAGAGACTCCAGTGGAGGTGTTTTTAGATTTCCGCCCTTAAAAAGTAGATCTGAAGTGGTCCTGCACAGGGGATATCAACAAAGCATCAATTTTGGAGAGTGAAATCCACCCACTGTCTATGAGGATCCGTCCACTCCTGTGTGACAGAGGTAGATGCTTAAGACTTAATCTCACAAATATCCTCTTTCCAGTTTGATCAGACATTAAAAAGAAAACATCGCACCTTCTATTTTCGAGAGCTTTTCTTCTGCAAAGCTCCAGTAGCTCATCAGCAATTCGCCTCTGTGGGCGGAGACCGCGCTGCTCTGCACACTCGTCTTCACGTTAGTTTGCAGCCTAACATTGCTGGTGTAGTAGAAGTGGCAAGTAACATTGGAGATAATCAGCTCTCGGACACTAATGTCTTTGGGGACGCGATGAAAGCTAATATCATAATTAGCTTTTTCACGAGCATTGCAATCCGCTAACACTTCTTCTGCGATCGTCCTCTCTATTTCCCCGAGCCTGGCCTGCATAGCGAGGATCCGGGGGCGGAGCTTGGATTGGTTATGTATAAAATCTCATTGTCTCTGAACCTGCTGTTTGGGTCTGCCAGAAATTCACATTGATTTGACTGCAGAAATACTCAGAAAAGGAATTTCGCACTTCTTTTCCTCATGATATGTCCTGTAGCATCAGAAAAAATGCCATATGAACATAAAAAACAAGAAAAACATGATTTTCATCAGAGTGGGTCTTTAAGCTCTGTTGGTTGTAGCAATCATGTAACCAGATATTTGCAGACTGCAAATGCTTGATCTTTGAATTTAACAAATATGATGCAAAGCACTGCAGCCAAAGTTTACTCTCCCACTGAGCAGATCCTACAATGTGACCAATCTCTGACCACAAATACTTCAGAATTATACAAGGAAACACCTTAGTGACATAACAGCAAAGGTTTCCCAATGTGACCTCTCCCTTCAACCACGCTACCATTGTCTCACTTCTTCTCACAAACAGTATGATGAAACTTACAGCTTTAGGTACAGAGCTTCTATAATAATAAACGCAGCTTTGAATGACTGTCCTGTGTACATCTCCTGCTGGGAACAACGTCTCCTGCATGAATGTTTTACTCAAATCAATTAAACGTCAACATACTGTACAAAGAAAAGTGTCAGCATGACTCAACACTGTGACACAAATGTGAGAAACAGTTTCACAAAAGAGAGCTTCGCTGTTAGTAGAAACGAAATTCTAGAGAAGTGTGTGCTGACGTCTGTACAACAAGAAGCAGGAACACATGAATCACAACTTGTGTGCGCAAGTAATGTCAGAAGACAATTATCACTACATGTATGTAAAAGTCACACTCTAAATACAGAATACGTCTATGCAAGCCGGATATGATATGAATGTGTGAATTTCCCCTCGGGGATTAAGTTATATTTATCTTATCTCATCTTATATAATTTTATATGATCTAGATAGTCTAGCTCTATTTGGATAAGTTTGCACTTCACCTCATTTTTCATTCTTTTTTTTTTTTTTGTTGACTTTCCTCTCTGATCTCTTTGACAGCAGCACAAGTCACTGAATTTTTTTTCCCAGTTTTCAGACACACAGGTCTGCACTCCTTTCACTCATGCAGCTTACAGATGTCCTAGATGACCCTAACCGTCTGGCAGTTATACCACATCACTACCGGGTGCCAGTAAAAACATGACAGGACTTGACAGTCAATTTAATAATGAAATATCCTCACCCATTCTAGTCAGCACTACAGAAGAGTCACTAAGTTATTTTATTGCAGTAGGCTTGAAACGCTGCTTAAATGTTGTGTCTATGAAGCACAGCTACCAGCTACCAGCCAAAGTTGCAGCTCTGGTTAATGGTGACTGCCACAGGGATATAATTCACTACTATCTGGATGTAAACAAGCACAGATAACGGATTGTTCCTTTAATTTTGGCAGTTCTTAGACCAAGAAAATGGAAATAAAGTTATATGTAGGCTGTGTCTGGTTTATTACAACAAGCACTCGGCAGACTGAAGGCTGGTGGTGCTAGCTCTGCTAATGTTAGCCACACTAACCAAATGTCAAACCAAATTTAGATTGTTTACCTGCAGACTGCAGACAGACTAGACTTTGAGACTTAATTTATGATCATTTCCTCATGAAAATTCAATCAGACCTAGACGCAAAGGCAGAAGAACTACCACGCCTCTAGTGAAATGATTAATATGGTGATTATTACTGTCTAACTCGGTGTTACAGTGTGTTTACCCACCCCTTTAATAGTTAAATTAACATTTTTATTAACGACTTAGAAAATAGCTGTCATTCTCTCTGTAGCTATCCTCTCTGTTATGCTGTTACACGTTTTAAACAATACCCTCAGCCTGGCAGTGGTTACTATTACAGTCGGCTTCACTGCAGTGAGTTTAAGGACTCTAGTGGAGCAAATGTTAGGACTTCTGCTCTGACTCATTAAGATCCCAAATAAGGAATAAAAACGGCTCCTGGTTCAAAAATACCAGCACTCTCCTTTCATCTTCTCTCAATTAAGGAACGATAACCCCAGACTCTGTATGTTTAGTAGAGGTCACAACCTCCAGGATGCCACAGACCCTCAAAGGTCCTGACCCCGAGTCTTCCCCTCAGTGAGACATTCTTTAGCTTGTAACTGAGCAGCATTCCCCGTCCTGGCATCACAGCAGGCAGTTTAAACTAAGGCTGGAGGGGGAATTACGTCAAGGCCAGTCTTGTAAAAGACCCCCACGGTGATCTGCTGGGAACACATGGCCACCACATGAGTTTTATCCATTCTATCTCGCTCCTCTTACTCCAACTTATCCTCTGGCTTGTTCCTCTTGGCTTTGGTTTCAACTACAATATTATTATTTTGATTAGGCTCTGTGGATCTCCAGGTTCGTCCATCCTCTTGGCTCAGCTGCGTGTTATTTTCATCTCTCTAAACAATCGTGCTATTCTTCCTTTCCCAGCCTGCGTGCTCTCACTTTCTCAGACTGGTATGTGGTCATAGAAATCAATCTCTGCAGCGTGCAACCTCCATAATTGAGAAGAAGTGAGTGGAGATAAGGAGTCCTTAAAAAGAAATGGTTGCTTGGTTACACCTGGCACTAACACCAGACACGCGCAGGAAGAAAAAGATGTATCCGGGGTGAATCTTAAAATAGGTAGAGAATAATTAGCTGCTTGTTTATTTGTTTGCATGTCAGAGACGGAGGTCGAAGGAGACAAGTGGACCTTACTCTGCAGCAGATCAGACTCAGGACTGAAAATAGAACAACCTCCAAACTCAAGGATGTCTTAACATTCAGAGTAGCACACATGAAAGGAACAGGGCTGATGCTTTTAGCCTGAGTAGTTGAGGCACAGCTTTGAATGATGTGGCCTTATAAAGAACTTTTTCTGAATGAAAGCTGCCAACAGCTCTGCGTTTAGGCTTCTATTGAATATGACGCACAGTTGTGTCAATATTAAACCCTGTCAGTTCTGTCTTCACAAACGCTTTGTCCTATCAGTCTCCAAAACAGGAAGATAGCAAGTATTAAAATGTTTTTTTACCAAGTTTGGTTTGACCTTTTCTGATGCTACATACCAGCATTAGATGAATTTCAATACTGACAGGTCACATCATTTCTCAGTAGATCAAAAAAATTATATTACACAAGAAAATGTTTCCTGCACATGTGCATCATGTGTAAGTTTTTATCCCACAATTAAATTAAAAAAGGTAAAATTTTCAATATTCAAGTTGATTTTTGTCTTGATTTCTACTACTATGAATCAAAGCTCATGAAAACCAGAGGTCTACTCTCTCAAATTATTAAAATACATCCATTAAAAAAAGGATTTAGACAAACAATATCCTAGTTGCTTTAATGGAAATTTTAATTCCAACCATCTCTCAAGCTAGGAGATAAGATTAAAAACAGCCAAAGGTGGCAGGTAGGCACAACATATGATCATTTTGATAGACTAGTAAAGAAGACAGTATTTAACTGTCTAATTGATCATCCTTTGATCAAAACACAGACATGTCCGACTCCTAGAAGGTACTGCTGTTGATTTCAAACACACTGCCATCGTAATCTGCTCTTTTAGCTAAGTCAAACTCTATCTCGGGCTGTATAAATCATTTAAAAAAATAAAGCAGAATCACTCATGTCCTCCTGATTTGCCATGCAAATAAGGGAGTGAATCACCGCAGATTTTATTACCAGGAAATGCTTCTCTGAACAACCGCAGAAGCACCTTTACAGCCTGTGCTGCTTTTCTATCACCTCAAGCTCAGGTGAAATAAAACCGTCACTTTATGTAACAGGATTTAATTTCTTCTATAAAAACAAATAAATAACTAAGAAAATATCGACAGATCTGTATGGGTATCCCGTGTGTTTGTAAGCATTGTTAAAAATAAGGAGGTTAATGGCTTTCAGGGGAATGTACAGATGACTAAAAATACCTGAACTGAGGCAGAGGAGAGGTGACCTGGGAAAGGAGAGCAGATGGAGGACCAGCAGGGAGATCATCTGATTGGCTCCCCTACGACTGGTTGCCTCTGATGTCACTGCCTAACAAGTCTCCTCTGGTGGAGGGCGGATGAAGCGGAGGTGAGTTCCCTCAGTGTTTTATTTAACTCCACATCAAAAAGGCTCATTATGGAATTAATTAGAGCAAACTCACTCAGAGGAAACTCCAAATTAGACCTGAGCCAACTCCTGTGAGACACCCCCATCCTTCCAGAGGAGCAGGAGGAAGGAGTCAGTGTGCTTCCTGGTGAACTGTCTTAAAAGAGCTGGGAGCTCCCCATGGAAGTTTTAATGTTGGACTCAGGAGGGGCCGCTTCCCATAGTTTTTAACATTATAGAGAGAATTAATCCCACAAGATCACCCACAAGTGTGGAGATGAAAACAGGATTATAACCTTTCTTTGGGGGGGGGGGGTCTTTTTCTGTCACATGTTGATGCTACACCTTCATTTTATTTCAGAAAAAAAAATGTCCAAAACTAAAGGATGATTATCTGTCATGAGATTACCATGCAAAGCAACTGATTTCTAGATATAACACAGCCTTAGTGAAGCCAGTGCAAAAGAAGGCTGAGTGTAAAAATCTAACAGCAGGGGAACATGCTCAGAACAGCACCTAACTTCATCAACAGTACATATAGGGTTCTAGCCATAGTACTAGCCATCAAACATCTTTTTAGCTTTGCCTAATTTCTTTAGCAAAGAGTCTCAACATAACTCACCTACTCTCTTCCACCAGCCACTTGTTTGCACAGAGACCTCAGGCAAGTCCATTACCACAGCAGGGTGATGCAGCTCAAGGAAGAACATTTACGATCATTACTTAATCATTTCCTTTATGTAATAATCATCATATTTATCATTTTGCACTGCAGACGCAGTAGTTCTTCTGCCTTAGCGTCTCGGTCTGATTGCATTTCCATGAAGAAATTATCATAAATGTCCTCCTTTGATCTGCATCAATAAAGTTGGTGTAACCAGAGAAGCAAGCTGTCGGCAACATTAATCTCTCGACAGGGTGTCTAACTCTGTGTTATGGTGTGTTTGACCCTAACTTAATTTTACGACAGAATATCCCGTTAAGAGGACTATTGTCCTTGTCAAAGTCTCTAGCAAGTTAGCTTGAAAACCATCCCCAACTCTGCCGTTTGTCTATTCTTTAGTCGTGTTTGACCATCAAAGATTATGTCCAATCAGACTCTGGATATTTGTGAATGTCTTCTTTTCTGTGTAGGATGCTGCGTTGTTCATCTGTTCAGGGTTTGCCACATTTTTTAAATCATGTTTGTACAGAGTGGACTATTTCTTGTACAGGCTACAAAATCAAACCCTCAGTCAATGTGTACATTTGACCTGTTGGTTGTGTCACTTCTCCAGGAAGCAGTCATCAAATACCCAAAGAAGAAGAAAAAGGAGGAGCAATGGGAGAAGTGATTAAAAGAGTTTGAGTCAAAGATGAAAGAAAAGGGAGGGGAGACAATCTGATTGAAATATGATTTTAATGATTTTCTGCAGGGTGTTGCTGCAGAAAATCTCTGACATCACTGTCGGGTGATGTTGCTGCGGTAACAAGGCAGTTTCTGTTTTTTTATTACATTAACCACAGCCAGCACACAGTCTATAACCCAGAGAGAGGGAAATGTGGTGAGCTGATTTGAGCCTGATGTGCAACTAAAAGAGAAATTTAAATTTGCAGACGTGATAGGAGTAACCTCAGATTATTGGAGCTCGAATTCTTCCCCCCTGCATCTTTTACCAACAACTACTAGATGATCATGCCAGCTGGAACAAAAGCATTTCAGCATGGACAGATGATATGGACAGATAAAAATACCATCAACAACTAATTTGACAATCATTCAGTCACTTTATCTCTCTTTATGTGTCAATGTCCAACACCTGCAGGTTGTAATTTCTTGAGTTCCTGGTTTGCTGCTTTAATTTTTCATTCAAAATACTTAATGAAGATCCATTTAGAGTCTTATAGTCAGTTGGGCCAAAAACCAACTTGTACATGCGAGGTCATTATTGACATTTTTCATTTTTCTCTCTGTGAGCAGAAGAGAGAGATAGCTACCTAATTATTCAGCAAGTTTTCATTTTTACATTTCAATAGCTAAAAGAGCGCCACACGGTGTTACTTTCACTTTCTTTATTGTTTCATTTTCATGTTTGGCTGCTAAATTCTCCTGTTTGTTCTTGCCAACCTCAAATGTTTGTGAGCCCATTGCATGCTGGGAGACTTTTCTGTCACCTTTGAGCCAGAAACACAGAGCAGTAGCTGCAACGAGGAAGGAAAGTTTGAATCAATACTACAATCAGTTAAGATTTGAGAAGATTAAGGAAGTGAAATCGCTCTGAGTAACCCTTAGAGTGCTCTCTCCTCCCTGCTCAACATCGCAGCCAATTAACCCTGAAGTCACCACTGTCTTGTCTAATAAATAATACACTTTTATTACCAGCTAAAAACTCTTGAAAGGAACTTAAAGTATCCAACAAAATACATTGTGCACATTAGATTGATGTGTACATGGAAAGGGGGATTATAATGACTATCTTTACCTGTAATCTTACAATGTAGTTCTTTCTATGTTGATCATTTCAGAAGCCATTATTTTACTGAGCCATATATGTTTATCTAGACGATATTTCTTGAATAATGATGTCAAACTCAGCTATTTTGTTTTTTCATTTAAAGGTATATTGAATTGTTATTTTATCAAATGCAAAAATACAACAATAAGTGATATGCATGATATATCAGTCAATGGCTGACCCATTCTCTTATTATTGGAAAGGACAAACTATTACTCATTGACCACTTGGCTGTACACAAACATACAACACGCTACTCAAAAGATCACACGACTTTTCACACATTCAGTGAAGGCAGCACTGCAGGTCATGAGCAGTACAGTACAGACTGAAGCCTGAGTCATGCATTAAGTTTCATAATGAATTACTTTTTTCTTAAGAACTCAATAAGACTGGATTTAAGGGCGCCACATTTGATTTTTCACATGATTTTAACTGCAAGAATCCAGCTTTAAAGGCGTTCACGTTGTGCAACACATAGTATCTACAGGGAGCTCAGTAACTGACAGAGCTGAGCTGCTTTCTAAGCGGCTGTGCGAGCTCTCCCACTCACACCTCTGCCATGTGTTACTCAACTCTCTCTCTTTCACACACACACACACACACACACACACACTCACATACTAACCTCCCTGTAACAGCAGGATGCTCACTGTGCTCAAATACTAACCCTCACCATGTGGTTTTCTCAATCCACTATGATCTAGATTTGTTTCTAAGCTTGTTAAAATATAAAGTGATCGAGTTTGACCATTTTAGGGAAGTTGAACTACATGAAAGTCTATGTACGGCTCAGGAGAAGCCCTGAATGTGTGTTTGAGTGTATAGTAAAGACAGAAGCAGAGAAATACTGACACCAGCAGCGAAAGGAGAAGGGAGTGTCTGAGGATTCAGGCCCACCACCACCACACTGTAATTATGAGTCACAAATCCAGCACAGATAAAGACTGTCTATACAGCGCACAGGCCTGCTGTCATCCACATCAAGTTGGCCTTTTCCACATTTAGCCACCTGGATTTTCTAGAGCGCTCCAGAGGAGTGAAAATGACCAAAACACACGCTACGACCTATAGCCCCTCTGTCTTCTTACACACCGAACCAAAGTTCCCGATTCAACTCATTTTCCTGACGTTCATTTCTCCACTGACTTAATCCTGGGTGGTGCTCTGCTTAGCTTTTTATGTATACAATAAAAAAATAAAAACACTGTTACTCGTGGAGATAAGAAGCTTTTCACATCTACA
This sequence comes from Xyrichtys novacula, assembly GCA_962446985.1. Classification (NCBI taxonomy): domain Eukaryota; kingdom Metazoa; phylum Chordata; class Actinopteri; order Labriformes; family Labridae; genus Xyrichtys; species Xyrichtys novacula. The sequence goes on along the minus strand of OY660874.1, from coordinate 13,242,257 downwards.
GCAACTTTTTTCAATCGGTGCAAAAACAGGCTGGTCCAGGTCGACGACAGCAAAGGTCAGTTTACTCTGAGAAACAATGAACAATAAAACATTAATTGCTTCACTTAAGTGGCTCCATAACTTCTGTGCGTATTCAGACTTTAAAGGATTGAGGGGTTATGGTGGATGACATCATTGCCATTGTGGTCTTTCAAAAGTTGAGAATGGATATGACAGAAAAGTGGATGAAGCTTCTGTGACCATAAAAACAGAAAATTATATACTTTTACAAAAACTCTGAACTTTTAAGACCACTGAAAAACCAGACTTTCCACATTCTGGTTTTATATTTACGGCCATGTCAAAGCACCCACAAAACTCACAACATGTCCTGGAACTTCATAACGCACAAATGTCACACAGACACAAAAGTTATGTATGTCATCCTGATGGAAATCGTGTCGCCACATCATTCATCTTCCTCTACACGTGACCTACACTTTCAACCAATCTGTTACCACAACCTGTCAACTTGCATCCTGTATCACAGAGCCTGTGAGCAGCTGCTGCTTTGTTTGCAGGTAAACGGGCAAGCTTACCCAGTGTTAGCTGTTAGCTGTTAGCATTAGCACCTACTCTCAGCACCCACTCTTGGCAACCCAGTGTTAGCTGTTAGCTGTTAGCATTAGCACCTACTCTCAGCATTAGCAATCTTATTGGAACCGCAGAAGCAGCAGTTTTAAGGTTGTAAATGGCTGCATTAGCATTATTGTAAGCTAGGTGAGTTTTGACTGGTCATTTAAGCCAATTAAATGCTGCTGCTTGCATTAGCCAACAAAGCAAGGGCTGTCATTTTAGGCTAGTACCTGGCTTTTTCTTTCTATACTTGACTCTGATTGGTCAAAGCCTCTTAACTATGGTAACTATGGTGCATTTTATTTACATGGGAGGTTGATGTGAGGCTGGGAATGATAACACAACTGAGTAGACTGCATTCATTACATTATTCGTTATAAGTTAAAAACAACTCAAGGAGACAACTGCACCACATATCAGCAGAAATACAATATCATAAAATATCATGCATCACTATTTGTGAGCAAATCATTTCAGTTTCAGACTCAGCCTCTAGGAACTTGGACCTTCAGGTGTCTTTCACAATGAAGTAGGACTGGGCGTTAAAACGATAACGACACATATCGAAAATTAATTTCCCTCAATATCAATATAAAACATGGTCAATATCCTTTTCTCTAGTCGGCATTCTGCCATGTTTAGACTATACGAATAGCCAATGAAAAGGGGAGCTGCTCCGGGTCCGCTTCGCGCTGAACCAATCATGTGCTGAATTAGAACCAAGTAGCAAACGACTGCATTGTAGCAGGCTGCAGCTACACGCAACCATAACACTTTAACACGTGAAGCCGACAGCACTGTCAGTGAGAAAAACAGAGAATGAGTGCTACCCCCGGTAGAAATGCAGATGACGGCTCAACAGATGATGACATCATTGACTACATTTGTATGAAATTGTCGGTGGTGTGGAGGTTATTTGTTTTTTTGAGGTCGGACATGAGGCATAGTAATGTGCACTGCAAATTATGTCGAGTACATGTTCTCGCAAAGTCAGGGAATACCTCGAATCTTATTCATCACCTGAAGCAGTGCCACGCAGCAGAGCACACACAATGCAAAAGGTTACAAACCCCGAGTGGAGCAAGGCGCTCATGGCGCCTGTGCAGCCGAAACAGCCAACCATTCAGTCTGCTTTCTCTAGTACAACACCTTACGAGAAAACGTTATAGAGACACAAAGACCTCACAGATGTAGTAGCTTATTGTATTGCAAAAGACATGCTACCAATAAGCACTGTTAAATATCATCTTTTATATCACGATATATATTGATATTGACTGATTTGAAAAATATATATATTTCGTGATAAACTTTTTTCCCATATCGCCCAGCCCTACATAGAAGTGTTGCTGACCAAATCTGTTCACAAAGGATGAGTCAAAGTTCAGGGATTCCACTGATTCAACGTAAAGTATCCAGATTTCAGATGTATGTGGGCCACAGAGAATAACGAACCATCTTTATCTTGTTTTTAAAAAGACGAAGTGTTCTAAGGCTGAGCTCTTTCACACTTCCTGTGTAGCAGCTCATTAACGGTGACAGCCAACCAAAAAACATCCATGTCAGAACGAGCACAGCTTCAATGGAAAAGAAATAAAAAAGCGTTTACAAGCACCAGATACTTTCCTGAAGAATCAAACAAATGCTCTGCGTGGTATCAGTGACTGAGAGACGTAATAAAACTGTGCACAGGTCTGGATACTGTCACTGCAGGTACGAGGTAGTTTCACCAAAGTTACAACGTGTGAAGATTTTCAAACAAAAGGGCTCCGAAGCTTTATTATTGGAAAATGTACTAAGCTGAGGGTTTTAACAGATCAGCAGGGCTTCCACTGAGATAACTGGGAGGATTTCTTATTGTTTTGAACAGAAAATGCATTTTCTACCAGATTTAAGAGCTATGTCAGACACAGTGCTGAAGGTTAATCCCTGTGTTTACTCTGCTCCCAGTGGAGTAAATCAACAGAAGGAGCAGAGACGGTGACTCTGCTGCAGAGACAGATCCCAACAAAGACCATATCTGTACAACGTTAGACATGCAGTTAGTGTCTTTCCAAAAAATAATTTCTTAATGTGCACACAGTCTTTTCCCAAGAACCACAAAGACTTTCCCTGAACCAAATCTGAAAACTTGAATTATTTTTGGAAGCTCTGAAAACGGCTTGTTTTTGGACCTTAAGATAAAGTATTTTAATCTCAAAGAAATCTGAGACTCTGGGAAACTATGAAGATCAGTTTTTATGATTTTTGGCACATTTTATAAACTTAATGATTCATCAAATAATCAAGAGAGTAATCAACAGATGAATAAATAATTTTAAAAAAAAATGACAACCAAGACTTATTAGTCCTGGGTGTCAGTTTTTACTCAGTTAAAGCTTGATGTGCATGGATGTGCTGTTTATTATCTTAAAGCTAACTGTAATATTTTAAGTCAATAATGAAACTTCTTTAACATTTACTAACAACTTTTAAGCCAATATTGTCACGACAAAAGCAATGACTAACAGTGTGTCCTCATCTGTTTGTTACTTTTGTCTGCTAAATACTGAAAACTACAAGGTTTCAAGGATCAAAAAGACCATATTTGTTATTTATGTCACATGTTGTACAAGAAAGCAGTAGTATGTATTAGTGCTTTTATTTTGAAAGTCCTTGTGTTCATTTATGATCTTTTAAATATCCTATTATCTTTTTGTCTTGATCATAGAAAAGTAGTACCATAAAAAAAACATCTATATTTAATTCATTTGTCTCCACAACAAATGCTGACATTAGACAGAGCAACATGTTTATGGCATTTGGGGGTGGTGCTCATGGGAAATGAAGTCCTGATTCCAGAAAAATCCTGCTTTTTCACTAAAGCACATGTGCTCCTAAGTTGAAAAAGTAAGGAGCACACAAAGAACTAAAGGGGCACAATGAAAATTGATCAAATAATGTGTGTCTTATTGGTCGACATAAGTACTATTATTTGAAATCAATTCTAGGTCCTTTGAACACATGACATGGAAGCTATTGAAGAAAATGTTCAAAATTTGCCTTTAAATTTAACACAAAAAATTTTAAAGGACAAATTAGGGAAATAAAGAGGTGTGTCGTCTCGGTCGATCTTAGTACTATTATTTGAAATCAATTTTAGGTAAATTGGTCATGTGACATGGAAGCTATTGAAGGAAAACAGCCTTTTTTGAGAACATCGACTGGTAATTTATTGATGGTCCCTTATTCAACACCTGACGCTGACAGCGAAGGTGCCGAGTAGATTTAACCGCACTGTTGTTGCTATTCCTGGTTATGGAGACTGAGAATACACCAGTAGATCCAGAGTGAATGTCCGTCGAATAGCCAACCTGAAACTAACTTCACTGTGGTATTTACATGAAAAAACGTTTTTTTTGCCCCGGCTGATTTTTTTTATGTGCACATGTGCCCCTTAAGACATTTTACAATTCACACACATCTATTTTCAGTCGCAAATGCGAGTGAAATGGTCACATTGTCGAGCCTTGAGGGGGTCACCAGATTCAACACAATACAAGATTTCCTCATGGTAATATGTCGCGGGTTCCTTTGAATGGTTCTGTGAATCCTGTGAAATAACTGCTCCATTTTTACTTGGCTAGCTTCTGACTGAGCCCTCTGGCCTGAGGACGTCCTGAGGGACACCATCAAACTGAATCTGTTCACACTTTTTAAAAGGAGGCTTCAATCTGTAGAAAGGACAAACTTAGAAACACGTATGCATAATTTAGCAACAGAGGAGAGGGACAGAGAGAAATAGGCTGTCACAGTTTCTACATAAAACGCTTGTCCCACTTTCTCAGGCTTTGAAAAGTCACTCAGATGTTTCATCTCTGGAGAAATCTGTGCAAGCACATGGGATGAGAGGGCTGCTTTTTGACTTCTGTGTAAAGATTAGAAGAGTGAGATTGATTCAAGATATTGATTCTGGAGTTTGTATTGATTCGGATGAACCAACAATGTAAGGCAGATTTTGGGTGGAAAGCAGAAAATGAAGGAAATGGACAAATGTCACAGCAACAGCAAACACAAGCTCCGAACAGCCTGATACCCTAGTTACACGAGTTACTGACTGCTGTGTTATTCACCGTTGCTACTGGCAGCAAATGTCAAAAATGTTGTCCTTTAAAAGCAAGATCAATAGATTTCCTCTGTCAGAAGCTCTTTGGTGATTTGGATGTTTTCTAGAACGAGCTGAGAGCTGGGAGGGCTGCTTAAAAACGAGGTACGAAATATCAGTATGCCAAGAAATCAGTGTTCAGCCTCGAAGATTCAAACAACTAAAACTGATTCTAATCCCAAACCAAAAATAGATTCGTTATCGAAAACAGCCAATGTCTTGAGTTTATTTGTATTTGAAATTGTAGCAAAAGAAAAAACCATAGAGACAGAACAGACTTAGCTTTTATCCACAGCTGTCCTAATGTGTGCATAATGTGTTGCCTGCATCTATTTGGGGCAAATTGTAAGCTTGGTTAGCAACATGAGCTAGCAGGTGCAAGTGTGACGTTATCTTCCACTCTGCCGAATAACTGCATGACTGCTAACCGTTCAGATATTCAGCTCAGACTCAGTGACAGAAGCTTTCCATGTTCACTATCGACCGTTTGCTGCTGCAGAGAGCTTTTTTTTTTGTTTCGGTTCATTTAACATCACTGTAAATAAAAGTGCAATGATTTTACTTTTTTACTTTGGTAAAGCTCTTATTACATTATACTTTATTTCATACCTAAAGGTCCACACTAGCCTGACAGAGCAGAAGAAACTGAGAGTATTAGTTGTTGTTTTTTCCTCCTCTCCATTCACAGTCAACACTTGTGACAGAAGACAAACAGTTACAGCTGTGCATGAGTGTATGTTGTCACATGTCCCTGTTTCGTTTTTATCCTTTTAATTCGTCATTTGTGTCAACTTTTATCATGTTATTTTACTTTTTTAAAGTTTTTTGACTTTCAGTGCATTAATTTGAAAGGAAAACACGGCAGGTTCAGCAAGGAAACTGGAAAAAGGGAGAGCGGGGTTGACGTTTTCACTCACACTTTCTCTTTGTGCTTTTGTCTTGGATGTCTCAAAGTAAGAACAATAAGCTCTGACTTGGCGCTGTATGAATAGAAATCATTTTTGTAATTGATCGAACATGTGCGGTCTATAACAAGTTAAGTTTCCTTGGACAAAGCTGGCAGTTTTCCCCTGTAATTATGATTATGAGCCACATCCACCTTTAATTTCCTTGTTCAGCAAAGTCACGGTGAACTTTTATGCAGCGTAGAAGCCACAGGAAATGGTAAAGAGTAAGAGGAAGAGAGGCAACAAGTTGTATTTCCTTCAGGTGTGGGTCTAGTGATACTGTAACTGTACTGTGATGCTGTCTCTGCCTCCCCTTCAGTCATTGAATCCTCATTACTGTCCAGCTGTTTTCTTCCTCCCTCTGTCCCTCAGTCATCTTTTTATTGTCTTCTTTTGTTTTTTTTGTCTTTCCTTCTGTTCTTATCTCGCGCTGCTCTCCTGCACTCAGCTTCCTGTTTGCTCCGGCGCGGGACAAACATTGTCTGTGTTTGACGCTGAAGACATTTCACAGGCTATCACGTTTTCAGCGCGGGCTTGGTATCTCTGTAATTGGGTTCTTCCTGCTGTGGGAGAGAGAATGAGAATAGAGAAGAGGAGGAGGGGTGAATAGTGGGGTCAGTTTCCATTTCCACCAGGACATGCTAAAATATCTCTAAGAAACAAGCAACAACCTTTCCTGTCATAGTCTTGCTCTATGTAGAGCAAAAAGGTCAATATGGGATCCATGCTGCACAGAAATAGGTTGAATCCATCATCAGCAGAGTCCAAAACAGACTCCAAGCATGTCCAAGATATGTCCAAATCCAGGATCTATCTGCTCCTTTTAATGGCTCCCCTCAGCACTGACCTTTAGAGACAGCCAGAAAACGAGAGTCCAAAACAAACAGAGGAGAGGACGATGGATTTCTGCAGTCCACAGACCAGTGCAAAACCCAGACTGGGACTAAGGTCAGCACTCAGAGACTCAACTGTGGTTTTCAGGGGTGGCCCGATAAAAATGTATGATAGTTTGCATTGGTCTCTTTAAAGTGAGCTGACATCAAAACTTCTAAAAAGAGGGGCTTAGATCTTTTCTCACAATAAAGTGGTACGAGATGTCCAATTTGGGGCTCTGGTTTAGTGTGATGGTTAGGTTGTGTACCCTGTTGAAAGAGGTTATAGTCCTTGAAGCAGCCTAGGGCTGGGCGATATGGCCTCAAATCAATATCACGATATATTAAGCAGTTCACCTCAAAAACGACAAATAAACGATAACTACTACACAAGCTGCTCACCCCCTCCCACATTAACTCCGTCTACTTCAGCCACCACTCCAGCCACTTAAACTTTTTAACCATCCTCCATCTCCTCACCTGTCTTTCCCTCTTTGTTACGAACTGGATGGGGTGGAGTCACATCTCTTACGTAGGACAGCAACTTAAACAGACATGAGACCATAGCCTACCTACACACATCCAAAACCAACTTCTTTTATTTATCTTTTTGGCACCGAATATACAAAAATACTCATTGGCAAAATGAGGATGGTTATTGTCATAAATTTTTGTATCAGTAAATTTTCAGTTTATCGCCCAGCCCTATCCTGTCCTATCCTCTGAATACAGATAAAATTAAAAAACAATCAAATCTTCTCTCTCTTATTGATTTTAGTCTTCTTGGAATAAACAGCATCTTCATTGCGGGGCACTGTTCAACACAGCATTTAACCTGTTGAACATATGTGCGAGCTTTTGTCCTCAAAGTGAGCGGTGTGGGTTCAAGTACAGACCACGGCCCTGAAAAACATCATGCTATCACCACTCCCACATCATCCAAGATAAATCATCTAAAATTACCTCAATGCAGTCGAAATATAACAGGTTTTTCCAAAATGACAGTGTGTGTGCAAGTGAAGGCCGCAGCTGTACTACTGTGAACAGAAAGCTCCCCCATGAGCCGCCACTGCCGCTCAACTCTTTCAGTTTCACCTCTTTTCTTTCCTTTTTTTAGTTATACATTAGTTTTGGCTCCCCTCCTGAAAGGTCTACCCTTCCACACCCATCACAGATTGTCTTAAAACTTTCAGAGTGAACAGATCTGAAGCCTTTGAAGTAGAAAAGGTGACAGACAAAATTAAGAAACATGCAGAAACTGCAAATCATCACCCTGAGAGGTGTGAGGAGATGCAGGAAATACAGTATTTCATATGTACCCATGAACACGTTCACTTGGATTACACCAACTCATGCACCTCATTATCTACAATTTATATCTGAGCTCCCTGTCTTCAATTTCCTTTTTTTGGCTTCAGTTTTTATGAAACACTTGAAACCAAAATGTCACAATCCAGTTTCACAACTTTCTTTCAAACTGAGCTCACAGAGCCAGCTGTGGTAGAGGGAGCGATGAGGCTGTGGCCTACATTACAGAGGACGCTTCAAGTGTGTCATGTATCTGGCAGAGAGAGAAAGGGGTGACTTATTTTAGAGTCAGAGACGGAGCAGCCCGGACATGTAGGTCATTTGAAGGACGTACGGATAGAAGAGGATGTGAAAATGTAAGACTGAGTGTCATTTATGTGTATTTTTAGTATTGTTTATCAAACGATGCAAATTTACCCCAAATTCAGTATTGGTTCACTTGATGGTCCAAATTTTATCCAACTACTGGATTAAAAATCTGTGATTTAGATTTATCCTGAGTTAAAATCTGACATGATTTTTTTTTTCCGTAAATTTCCCAGATACACAAATGGTTCATTTATTTTAGGTCTTTAAATGTGTACGGGGGGAAATCCCTTTAAATATCTTCCTGACTTTGCTTTGTACTTTGTTATCAAATCTGACACTCAAATGACAAACTGGACAAGAAGCATGTAGGAAAACATTTTGTCCACACAAACCTTCTTTATTAAACTCACAAGTGGATCTGTGCTTCGCGGTGTTTGGTTTTCTTGCCAAGGTTGCTCAAATTATTTACTCCCTGCAAGGCCAAAACAGAGCTAAGGTAGTAAAAGTATTAAAAAAACAAACTCAAAATTCATACTCAAAACAAGCAGAGATAGAACACATCAACATAGATGTCACTGCACCAGAAAGGAGCCTCTAACTGGACTCAGGAGGACACAGACTGCCAAAGTCCTACACAGTTCACTGACCTCACCTGAACTAAAGCCCACTAGAAATGTGGAGGATATTTGTTCAGGTATCCTGAAAACATTTGACCAGAGGGAGAGACGGCTGAAGGCAAAGCAGGAAAAGACTTGAACAGACCCAGCTCTAAGGTTTGCAGTATCCTCTCTTACATACACAGATCGCCTAATGTTGTTTTTTGTTTGTTTTTTACAGCCACTGTGTGTCTGACAGCAGCAAATCAATCAGTGTGATTTACCCTGACTGTGATGTGAACATTCACACGTATGCACCCTGATGCAGAGGAAGGAGCTCACACACACACACACACACACACTGTTAGATCATATAGATGAGTGGGAGCTGTGATGTGGGCACACTCTGGAAACAATGATCACCTGAACACAAAGGAAAACACTTTTAGACTCAGCAGACAGCCAAAACTGAGATCTGTTTTCAGGCTTTAATTCTCTGCAGGAGAGTCACCGCCACTGCTTCTTATTAGTTCTCAAAAACAGCTGATTGGAGTTCACCAACAACAGCTCAAACAGGTTTTATATTTACTCCTGTCTGCTCCCATTCATCAGCTCGGATATCTAATCAGTCCTGTCGCTCCCTGGTAAGCCTCCAGCTGAATGAGAACACACACACACTAAAACACACACAAACACACACAGCGACACAGGATGAGGAGTGCAGACTGGTCATCATGAGAGATGTGTAAACAGGAATTGTGAGACAAAGTTCTCTGTAATCTCGCTGCTGCAGATGCAAAAGTCCTACAAACTCACAGACAGCTTGTACACACACTTACATGCAAACATACACACAAAGCCCCCTTAACGCACATACACAAAAAGACACACAGACAGTTGTCTCCTGACATGCCAAAACAAGCTTCCTCGCTTTAAGAAACCCAACTGTAACTCTCTCCTCCACTGAAGTAACAAAGAGTTTAAGCTACACAAACATAGAACACTAGAACTTTTTATGCACATGTATACACACACCCACATGTACACACACGTGCACTATTTCATCATTTTTAAGGGGGGGTATTTTTAGTCTTACATAGTTGTTTCACGTAGAGACTTGTCAGGTATCAGGGTCGATATTCAGCAGGCTGATTATCTGTATTAAACTCATTGCTGATAGGATGAATCTATCAAAAAGTGCATTTATTTGTCTCCTCTGCTGGTGTGTCCTTCATTTTCTTCTCTGTTTTCACTCACCACTATGTCTCCACTAATGTCCCGCCCATCACACTACCTGATTGGCTAGACAAAGGTGACATAGCTTTACTGTAAGTGTAGGTAATTAATTCTCACTTCCTGTATTTCATGCAGAAAGTTTCCACTTTGATTCAACATTTGCTATGGAGAGGTAACTTTGCACATCTATGATTCAGGACAGGTGCGTCAGACAGCAAGGGCGTGCTTTGGTATTAGACCTTCATCAGGCAAACTAGTACCAAAACGTTGCAGCAATAAATTGGTCCTTTTTCTGCAAGCTGGACAGTGTGCGAGTGTTTATCCTTTATTTGAATTCAACATTTGCTAAAAGCAGTCTTACAATATGAAATGAAAATGTCAAAGATATCAGTTACCTTTCTCATTAACTACTAATAATTAGAATCAGTATCGGTCCACCTATAGACTATTATTCAACTAGCAGCACAAGTCCGATATGTGCTAGAATTGAGGATGACACTTTTTAAAGACTTTTTTTCAACCTTATTTCAGGCCATCTCAAGCTGCCACTGGTTATGCCTGCAACATAAATTCATACTACCAAAGATTTGACTGTTTTATCTAAAAATATTTGCATGGTTTGCTACACTGAACAGTTTGTTAACAATTAATTATTACGGTTTGCCAGTGCCTTTTTTAAGCACTCATTGCCACCCTGAGGTCCGTTGAGGATGAAGCAAGCATCAAAAACTGAGTGGCAGTATTTCTTACCTCAGGTTAAGTCAGTTAGTCTGCACTTATGCTGCATTCCAGTTGTACTCAGAAGTCAAAATATCCGAGCTCTGAGTCGGAAATTCATCTGAAACACCGCCCCTGAAGTCCAGCTCTGAGGACTTGGAAAGTCAGACAATCCTCACCAACTCCGACTTGACGACAAAGTCATAATCCAAGATGGCAGCGCAGTGCATCAACAGTAAAGAGTAAGAGTGAAAGCTCCCGTTATGTATTATTTATCAGCACTTCTGTTTTGTTTTTGTGAAATTAAATAAGTGGTATGTTGTGCTGCCTAACGTCTAACTGTGAACACGGTGCTATGGTGTTTGTTAGAGTAAACTGTGTTATGCGTTGTTTACAACTGGCATCACTAACTACAACTAACAACCGCTGACAACGGCTAACAAAAGCTGATAACCACTAACAACAACTGACAATTGCAAACAAACAGCTGACAATTGTTAACAACAGCTAACGACAGGTAACTGTAGGCGGCCATCTTGGTTTTTCGACTTCGTAACTGGAACCCCGACAACTCGGGTGTAACATCATTCCCATCTCCAACATCCGACTTCCAAGGTAACTGGAACGTAACATTAGTCTGATTTAGTCAGAGCTTCTTCCCTGCAGCAAATCTTTGTTTGCTGATCCTTACTCAACCTTTGTCACCTTAAAGCAAAGCTGTTTTTCCATCATGAGCGTTATCTATGTAATTCAGTTGTTCCATGTCTGAAAATTTTTTTAAGGGTGCTCAAATAGCCACAAATTTTAAGTGTGGGTCATCCAATTTTTGAAAGGAAAAAAAAAAAAACCTTCATGTTGACCTTTGGCAAAGCCCTGCTAAAGTGCTTATGTGTCTGTGTTTGTGTGTTTAAACATGCCGTGTGTTCTCATTAGACTGTCTGAATAAACAGACCGTTGAGAGGAGTTAAAGCTTCTGTATGTTTACACTCGGAGCAGACAGTTCAGCACATGACTGAAGCTCCTTTCCATGTTTGCACTCATGGATGGAAGGACACACGATTTAAGGTCAAAGGTCAGAGTAAAGGAAGCAAGACTAGAGAGTAAAATTACCCTTCCTTGACCTTCAGGTAGTGCTCATTTAGATACCTTGTCATCATGTTATCACTCATGCTGCTTTGAATATAGTCAAACATGAGGTGGTCATCCGCTAAAACTGTCCCTTTAAAGAGGATGGTCTAAGGGGGGAGTATATACTGATGATGAAGTCCAGTAGCTGAGTGAGGGGCTTTCTCATACTGGTCTCCATTTGAAGGGACTTAAAATAAGTACTGAACAGTCCCTTAAACTAGTGCCAACTGAAAAAGCAAACAAAACACGTGATTATAGTTTAAACATAAATCAGGGACTCCACAGACGCTCACCTGATGGAGCAGAGATCCGTGAGGTGAGCTCCTGTCCTGTGTCATCACCATATAAAGCAATAAAGTTGTGCCACATGAAGACTGAGCCAGATCCTTTTTTTTTCTCTGTCTCTTTTTACAAGACAGAAGCACAGACCAGATGCCAAACCTTGTAAACCTTTGAGCTGTTTTGTGTCTGACGGTCAAATGTGTATTTCTTAGCTGTAAATAAAACAAGTACATCATTTTCTCCTGTCATGTGTCAGTGATACAAGGCTTGGCACAATGTAAGGCCTCTAAGGGAGAAAGTATTTCAATGACCAGCTTCACTTTTTAGCCCCATTTTCATCTGCCATGCGGTCAAAGTAAATAACTGTAAAATCTTAATGGTGGGCATTAGCAGGTGGATAAATGGAGCCTGTTTTTTAAAGGGTTCATCTCCCTTTTTCAAACCGCTCTTTAACTGGATGAACCGGCCAATAAAAAGCTGTGAGGCAGGCAGGTGGATCTGCTGCCATCTGTTCAGCCGGAGCGTGGACTATCGTCTCAGACTGTCCCAGAGACCACGACAGACAAACAGACACTTGTGAGAAGGAGCGCTGACAGGCTGCAGGCAGACCGCCAGGGCAACCCTACAAACAAGTGTGTGAGTGTGTGAGTGTGTGAGTACGAGCCAAGTGTGAAGACTTCTTTCTTTTATCACAGCCTGTCAATCCACTGAGTTTCAAACAGCTGTTTACTGTTACAGCGACTCATCTGCAGCTCATTCATCAGAAAAATCAGAGAAAAAGAAACTCCTTTGATAAAATGTGTTTGATTTAAGAGGACTGTGACGTCACTACGCACTGCTGTACTGAACAGAAGGCACAGACATCAAGTTTGGACAGTTTAAGCCACTTTTAGGCCTTTGCTTTACATGTGCTCTATAAACGTAAGGACTGCAATCTAGTAGCAGTTAGCAACTGAAAGGAAAAGTTTCAAGAATAACAAGCTATGGTAAAGTAATGAGTTAAAGCTTCTGTATAGCAAGGAATCTTAAACTAGTTGTGAAACAGACTGAAATTAACGCTGATGTCTATTGGTGGTATAAAAAGTAAACAAGGGCATTTACAAGAACTTTAAGTATTTCTATGTACAGTTCAGTGTTTCCCCTTTATTCAGTTACAGGCGCCGCAACTGAAATTTCACATGATCATTAATATCTATGCGCCACGAATGATTTCTACTCCCACTGTGTGAGCACAACAACACACAACGTTAGTTTCGACTTGTTTAGAGTCATCAGCGAGCACATCAAATCCTGTCGGACCCTCTTCCATCAGAGTGAAAGGTAATGTTTAAGCTTATACACGGTCTATATAAGAAGTAGCTAGCTATAACACGGTTAGCGTAACGTAACGTATGCGTGACAGCGTAGCTCCTTGAATGGCAAGAGAGTGGGGGTAACAGTGAAAAATTCTAGGTAAGGACTGACTTGAGGAACCGGCTACAAAAAGAGCATCTCGCAATCTGCATGCGTGTGAGCATCACGTACGTGAGGGTAGGTGTTAGCCAAGCAGCTGTGGAAAAGGCCTTGTTTATTGCTATTTTCACATTCAATGTTTATGATTGACTGCCAAAAATCAGGTGGCTGAGATTCTATGTCAGAAGACACAGCTAAAGCATGTAGAGGGGAGGATAAGAGAAGACTGCTTTGACCACAGGGGGCACCAAAGTTCACACAAACTGAAAGTTCCTTACAGGAGCTTTAAACTACAAGAAGAAAGACTGAGAATAAAAAATAAAGGTTAAAGAGGGGAAAAAAGAATACAGAAGTAAATAAAGGTTAAAGAACAAGTAGATGGATTTACAGAAATAAAATATGGGGTCTAGTGTGTTGTGGACACTGTTGTTGGACACATCATGTGGCTGGCATCTGTTAAGCTTTCTGTACGTCAGCACTGTTTGAATCACAGGGCAGGAATATGACCATGTTGCTACGGTAAAGAAACAGAGGCCGGATGGTGAGAGTCCTCTTCAGGTGTATTTTTAAAATAGTTTTTGACACAGAGGCATATTCCTTTGTCACTGCTGACATGTGGATAGAAATATTTCCACTGAAAGCAAACACAACTCAGTAGTTTGAAAAGTTTCCCTGAGGAAGCTCTGCCACAAAAGGCACCAGGAAGAGCATTATTTAGACAAGTCCAATCACAACTTGACCCCTGAAACACCCCCAGTCCCTCTTTGATTTATTGCTCCCTCACTGTTTTTGTCACTGGAAGAGGAAATGTGGGTGAGGCTCAATTCTTAAGTGTCACACAGTTTCCCAGAGCCGGGACTATAAAGAAATAATAGGATGTCTTAGACAAAGATTTAGTCATGGTTGGGGTCTAAATATAGCTGCAGGAGGAGAGTCAGAGGAGCTGCAGAGAGAGGAGGGAGGGTCCGCATTGTTCCAGCTGTGAGCAGTGGAAACTTCAGGGGAAGACCGAGAGATAACCCTCACTAGGGTGAGGGTGATAAGAACACACAAACGACACACGAGTGTGTGCAAAACACACGTACAGGCTGGAAAACTGGCAAAGGCCCAGTGACAGATTCAGAAACAAAGAGGGGGGTTCAGCAGGGAGGGGGTCCCACTCCCACTCCCACTCCCAACCAGTTTTTTCATGACTCAACAGAGCTACAACTACTATAGCATGTGGCGTTGAAAACACACTTGTAATCAGTCTAAAAAGAAGCATCCTTTATACCAGTGTGTTGATTGTGTTACACTACTACTGTACTATACCCAGGTACCATCAGACACAGCCTACACACAACTTGATCTCCATTTTCTTCATGAGATGCCGACAAGCTACGATACGATATGTGATGCCATCTGTTATCTTGTTCACATCTAAGGTAGAAGAGCAGGATAGCATCATGGCAGGACTGAGGCTCCCATCTGCATCTGTACCTCCCTCTATTCCCTCTTCAACAAGAAGGTAGCAGCAGACGGCTGTTTAACATCAGTTTGGTTCTGCTCAAGGTTACTGTGTTAAGAAGTTTTTTCTTCACCACTGTAACTTTCCAAATGTTACTCACAGTGGATTACTTAAGTCTTGTCTGTAGGATGTGACCGAGTCATACCTTATCTTGATGTTGGGTAATGATACAATTGACCACTGTCTGGTCCTGTTCTTCTTGTAAAGAGTCTTGAAATGATACAATATTTCTGGTACATTGGGGCTATGCAAACAAAAGACAGATGATTGATTTGTTGGTTTGCAGCAGGAAGCTCGAGCTTAAACACAACATAAGACCACTTTTGACCAACAACAAAATTTTGGTCTTCTGGACTTCAAATCACGATTCTAAATATGGTTTCTTGCACAGACTTACATTTGGTCCTAATTTAACAATGCTCACTTTTGTTGTGTCCTTAATAACAAGCCTCTATGTAAAGGTCTCAAACGTGAGCAGACTCAGTGGTCTAGATCTAGTCTTAACTGTAAAAGATCATTTCCTCAGAACTTCAATACTAGGAGCAACTCTTTGCAATATAGAAAGCTTTATGAATACAGCTCCTGGCTCACTGTCACGGCTTACATTTGACATTTGAATAGAGCGGAGCTGCTGTTAATGGGATTAGTAGAAGCTCAGCTTTACACTTTTCTAATGAGGTGTAATGCTATAAAGAGCTTAGAGTGAAAATGAGAAGCCTCCAAGTCGACTGTACATTTGACGAAGCACTACACATACGCTGCTTTAGGTCTTAATCTTATTATCTTGCTTATGAATGTGCAAATGAAGGTGGCAAAGTATGCAAAAATATTTAAACTTTTTCAACACCCTGACAACGTTTCCTGCAAGTCTGGATTAAGCAGGTTACAAATGTAGTCATGCATTTGATATTTTTTTTGAATCAGGAAAAAGGGAAAGTGTGGGAGGAGTTAGCTTTTCTTTACAAGCGGCACCATTGAGTTTTTACAGCCTACAAAGTTCTGACAGTCACAACAGTCCAAGGGTCTGCACAGACTATCGTTTGTTGTGTACCTGTAATGTGGGGGCTTCATATTATCGGACAGTCTGCCTCAGCCTGCAGATGAGCTATATCGACTGCTCTTTGATTTTAAGGTGCTACAAAGTGCTTTTATTCTGTCACACAACTAAAAGATGACAAGTCAACACAAACAAAAGAAAAGGGTAATTATTCTTATCCAGGTTGTATTTTTATCAAAAAATCATGTTGAACTCATGGGGTTGACATGTTTGAGTGAAAATGAGGGTTACATAAAAAGAAGTGATTCAGAGAACCACTTAATTTCTCATCAAGTCAAATGTATTACTCATTGAAAGCTTTTTCATAGTGTGTGTTAATGAGGCTGTTTCAACAGGGTAATATAAGCAGGTATTTAAAGCTCCTCTCTCTGAGTGACATTTTGACTTTTGTGAAATAGACTGAAATTTATGTTGGTGCTTCTTTCATGAGATCCGACAGCAAACAAGACCATCACTGACAGGATCACCCAGCATGAGGAGTTTGTTCTTACAAAATAAAGATGCAATAAAGAACTTAAATCCACATATCATTAGTTATACAGAGTACCTTGTTGAGGATTTTACACTCAGACTTTTTCACTGTATGTCAACAGAGCAGAGTTACATAACTCGTCAGCATGTATGCTTCTAAGAGGAGGTGTTTCAGCCTGGACATGTTCTTGTATGTAAGCGCATTAGACTGATACGATAAATTACTCACTTATTCTTCTCTGTTTATGAACCCATTCATGTATCTTTGTTTCAGCTGAAAAATATTGAGTGTAACTGTTGCAGCTTCCTGCTTATGTTTAGCACAGACGCTAACACGTTTCTCTGTTGCGTTTTTGCTTTAAGTAAAATTGTCTGTGTTTGACTACAGCGCTGAGTTTCATGTTCAATTTAACAGTTAAAAATTCGTTCCAAGTGCTGTGGGCCTGAGTTTCTCTAGCAGTGAGGCTGAGAGTGGGAGGACTAATGATGGAGCAATTAAAGCAGACACTGAGCTGCAACACCACAGCAGGGACAGCACTTAAATACACCCCCCAACATCCACCCTCCACTGCAGCTGGTGCTTTATTTGCATCTGAAGGAGGGTGCAACAGGTTTTTGTTGTTGTTGTTTGTTTTTGGACCGAACACAACAAATGGCTAGCAGTGACCACAAAGCTGGGGGGAAAAAATTGTATAAAATCAAAAGTATTCATTTTTCCAATCTGATCAATATCAGTGTCAATCACCAACAATTAGATTTATGCCACCTGTGTTGTAAATTCTTGACATATCATTTGACATTATCCTCACTAAATTTGGTACAACCTTTAGATAGTAAGAGTTATACAAGTTAGCTCTCATTGTATTTTAAATCAGTTAAAAACAGGACACCAAGTAAACCATACTTCTGATCTTTGCATATTAACTACAAATTGATACTGCAGAGTTACACAGCATAACATCGCTAACTTACTTGTAAATACTTCCCTAATAGCCTGGTCCAACGTTTAAACTCTGCTGTCTAAAAAATGATAAATGCAAAGCTGAAACTCCTCTGTGCATCATGTGACACCTATCAGGAGCGATCAGGCTATTTCAGTAGAGATGAAGTGGATCAGAGTGTGTTACGTGTCGCTCTATCATCACAGCTCGCCTTAAATGGGAACCAGAGGGTGTCAAACAGTCAGACACTGGAGCTTCATTGGAAGGGGGTTTTCCAGTGAAGCTCAGCACTGTTGAAAGAATTCAGACATAAATCAGCTGTAGGAGATGACCTCTTGATTGGTACACAGCTTGTTAATTTGCACAGATAACGTGTGCCTGCGAGCAGCTGCTATGATGCAGAGTCAGGGGGAGTACAGTAACAGCATCCAGGTGCTGTGATTCCAGAGCAGGAAACCACCACAGGCCCGGGGAAAAGTGTGGTAACAGTCAGAGTCAGTGCCCGGCTCTGTTCAATGACTCGGCCAGACCAGCTCGCCCTTTTTCAGGGGGTGGAAAAAAACACAAAGGCCTTAACATGGAAATATTCACCCACAGAGCACGGACAATACGCTCTTTCCATCAAAGGCTGTGGGTTAAATAAACAGCCGCTCTGCTGGGAGTGTGAGGCTCAAAGTGTATGGGACAAAAAGAAAGCAAGCTGCTGAGTGCTGAGGTCTCTGCAGGGGTTGAAAATAAAGAACCCTGCTGGTTTTCTCTGCATTAATACAACATGAGGTGACAAACCGGCTGCAGAGAATCCAGAAGACTGCAGTGTGAGAGAGCCTGCAGGTGACAGTTCGCTAATAAAGACCTGCAGTGTCCAAATTTGATGCCTAACCTGCAGAACGAGTTCATCCCAGCATGTCTGAAGAGCAGGACCTGACATGTGACGATCATCCTTCAGCCTTCAGATATGTCAGCACACACTTCTCTCAAACAGGTGCAGACTGATACTCCTAAGCACTTTACTCAAGAGCCAACAAGCCTCTAGATGACGAGGTCAGTAGGTAAAATGAAAACTGTCAGGGTTTAACTCTACAGGAACTTCAGTCTAAAACAGGGTGTAAATAGCTGGCTAACTCCACAGAAGTAATTAGCATTTGTTTTTAAATATGAATAAGAGCTGCCTGTGATTCATCCAACACCATGTATAAACATTACATCAGTTTGAAACACAAAAGGCTGGGCCAGCAGCTGAAGCCAACGTCAAAAAATAGCCAATAATTTTGAACTTTTTCATGTTTGAAAGCCTAAAAGCAAACAAAATAGCAAGACAGAGGATTTCATGTCAGTGGAAAGGTAATACTGCATCTAGTTTGATCTAGGCTGTACAGAGAAACTTTATCTCATGATAAATACGATAAATGCAAGTTGATGACATAAGTGTGAGTGATGGACTCGCAGCCATAGCCCACACAGAGCAGAAAAACAAACAAACATGGCCGAAGGTAATGAAGACAATGTTTTTTGAGCAGTTTGTTACTGAGCGAGGCTCCACATGAGGGATTTCCTTCAAGATAGGGGCTTATGCTGTGTTCCAGTTACCTCGGAAGTCAAATGTCAGAGCTAAGAATGACGTTACACCTAAGTTGACGGCGTTCTAGTTAACAAGTCGGAAAACCAAGATGGACGCCTACTGTTAGCCGTTGTTAGCTGTTGTTTACAGTTGTCAGCTGTCGTTAACCATTGTTAGCCGTTGTTAGCTACACCAGTTATAACAATGCATAACACAGTATTTTACTCTTACCAACACCATAGCACCGTGTTCACAGTTATACGTTGGATAGAACAACATAAACCACTTTTTAATTTCACAAAAACTAAAAAGTGCTAATACATAATACATTCAGAGAGCTTTCACTGTTACTCTTTACTGTTGATGCACTGCACTGCCATCTTGAATTATGACGTTGTCGTCAAGTCGGGGTTGGCGAGGATCATCCAACTTTCCAAGTTGGAAATCCGACTTCAGGGGGCCGTTCCAGATGAATTTCCAACTCAAAGTTCAAAAATTTAAAGTACAACATAGCAGTAGATAAGCACAATCAGGTATGTCGGACATCAGACAGTGGATCCGCTGCTGTTCACTATGTGTAATAAGAGTTTTCAACAAATGTTGAAAATATTTTCACATTTGAGACCTGTTTGATGTCAATAAACATCAAAGAAGTTTCTCTATAACCTTCCACTCAAACTTGTGGTTAAGTATCATATTGGACTACTTCATCTTTAGCTGTGAGGGTGAATCATAGAAGCTTGTTTGTCAAAGCTCTTAACTCTTAAGGGGTCCGATCAAAGTATGCACATCTGAAATTACTAAACAGTGAGCTTCAACTAGTTAGCTGAAATGAACAAATCAGTCACTCAGTGTGATTGATGATGAGCAGTTTTTATCAAGAGTTCACAGGCTCTCCTTTCAGCCCAACAGTAGCAGCAACAACACAACTTCACAGTTTAGATCTCAATTGTATTTTCAGTCACCAAGTTTCAATCACAGACGCTTTGAATTTGAGCATCAGAAAAACCAACTGCAAAAAAAAAACATCTGGAAACAGATAATGAAAGAAATCCTTCACGTTGATCTGATCTGGACCTCATACCACACGTCGGGTGAGTTTGAGCACAGAATGGTTTGATTTGTTTAGAGAAATCACAGTTCAGGGAAGAGATTCCTCACAAAATTCCTGTGTAACAATATTTTTTTTATGGTAACCACTAGATAAAACTAAAGGTCTACAGAGACTGTAAACAAATCAGATCTCCATAAATTTCCCTTTTTTTTTGTCAAGTCATGTGAGGCCTTTATGCGCGTCTTTTTGTGTCACTAAGCTACTTCTGTTCAGCTCTTTAAAGAAATGTGGAGCAGAGCTGGATGAACGATTGCCCAGCTTCTTTCTTTCATAACTTTTCTCCTTAGACTGAAGAGTTGTGACTTCTTCTTCTCTCACTCAGGATGTGTCTGTCTCAGCAGAGCTCAGAGGAAAAAGCCTGTTCATGTGTGAGTGTAGCAAACACTAAGAAGTGTCAAACTGAATCATCACAGACAGAGCGTATGGAGCTGAAGAGGATCAGAGACAAACACTCGAGTGGACCTACGGCCTGCTGTTGCTAAGCGAGCACTTTAAACACACTTTGGGTTTACAACATGAAAGTGAGCCAAATTCCTCTGATAAACAGCGCTGACGCACACTGAAGTACTGCACATAAACACTGCACACATTTTCAGGTATAAATATCAACAGCCTCATGACACAGAAAAACAAAAAGCTGCGTTCACAGACTACATTCTCCACCGCCAAGTCAGAGACATCGACAGGGTCGGCCTCCCCCAACAGAGAGTTTCATTAAAAAGTGAAAAGAGCGAAACGAGCTGAGAACTTTCCAACCACAACAGCTCATGAACGCAGAAACAGGTCAGCACTCTCTTCACACTTGGTAAGATACCTTTGAGCACAATGCAGATATAAGACACTGAGAGCGGTAACCCTGCTGTGTCTAACACTGCGTTCTGATTGGTTGAAACCTCCTAACAACAGCGATTCATTCTTGACGAGCTAAAAATTCATCAAGAACAACCAGATAATACACATCATGTAAGATAAATCCACAGACAGGAGTCGTCTTCTTGTCAACACTGTGGCAAAAACACTGCTTTAGTTTTAACCTCTCGATGAGTTTGCTAAAGAACATGAAGCTTACTTTGATACTCGATTCTGTCCTGCA
This sequence comes from Xyrichtys novacula, assembly GCA_962446985.1. Lineage (NCBI taxonomy): Eukaryota > Metazoa > Chordata > Actinopteri > Labriformes > Labridae > Xyrichtys > Xyrichtys novacula. The sequence goes on along the minus strand of OY660874.1, from coordinate 13,220,910 downwards.
ATCCATGCAACTGCAGTATCTTTAAGTTGTCATTAGCTACAAAGTAACTTAGACCACAGCAGTGGTAACAGCAACAAATGCTAAAAGTATCTTTAATAGTATGGTGACTAGGGCTGGGCGATATGACCTCAAATCAATATCACAATATACTGAGCAGTTCACTTAGATAACAATAAAGGGACGATAACCACTCCACAAGCTGCTCACCCCCTCCTACATGAACTTCGTCGACTTCAGCCCCCCCTCCAACCGCTACAATTATGAACCGTCCTCCATCTCCTCACCTGTCTTTCCCTCTTTGTTATGGACTGGATGGGGTGGAGTCATGTCTCTGACGTAGGACAGCATCTTAAAGGGACATGAGACCATGGCCTACCTAAAAACACCCAAAACCAACTTTTACTTATTTATTTTTTTTGACACTGAATAAACCAAGATGGGCAAAATGACGTTGGTTATTGTCGTAAATTTCAGTATCGGTAGTTCAGTTTATCGCCCAGCCCTAACGTTGACCACAAAGCCCAGAGAAGACGGAGAGCTGCATGAGGACAGAAAAGTCATTTAAAATCGTTATTTTCAACAGAAACATTCACTTTAATATTGATTATACCAAAAAAAGCAGGCTGATCTCTCGATTTGATCATGAATTGAACAGTTCGGACTAATGTGAATTTGTCCTGCAAGTAGGCTGACCTGTTGCCATGGAAACGCTACTAACTGTTGAAATTATTTTTAGCTGTATGAAAAGAACACTTTTGAATGAATATATCAATAACTTATCGATTAGCTTGTTAAAACTTTCGTTGCTGATCAGGAAACAAGGAGGATAATGTAGTTAAAGCATCCCATTAGAGTCCTTCATAAAACCACTGTCATGAACTGACTGTGGCGAAAGACTCAAAAGCAGACCTGAGGTTCCCACAGGCAAAAGACAGGTTTATAAGCAGTCCATGTTCAGTACACAATAAGGCAGAATAACAAGCCAAACTTCAGTCTACCATCCCATTTTCAGTTGTTGATGATTTCATTGTTGTATGGTAAATAATGTGGTCAAGAAGGGGGACATCCTGGAGAAGCTGCGTTCGCCTCAGGAAAAATATTGTTGGCATTTTTTAATTTGAAGTGAAGTATAGAGCTAAGGCATAGATTACAATCTTAAATAATCATTCAACCAGCTCAGCTGCAAGATGTTTACAGCTGTGATATTTTACCCTAAATCAAACAATATCCTTGTTTTTAAGTGTTTAATAAGGTTTTACAATGCTGGCCTTTGAACGTTCAACCAGTGCAAAATCATTAATCTGAGCCTATCCATGTCAGTGCAGCTGCCATTGTGCAGCCAAGATATGCTTACAGTCCTTTTATTTTTTATTTTTTTAAAACCTCTGAAACATAACTCTCAAAGAACCTCACACAGTTTTTCCTCTTCACCTTCTATTTCCAACACACCATGTCAATTATCTAAAAATATCTGATACACACTAAACACTCGACCGACACCCTCAAACACAATGACAGAGTCAACAGGCGAGCAGGTCTGAACATGGAGGTGTAGCTCCGGGAAATCTACTCTGTGTGTGTGTGTCTGTGTCTGTGTCTGTGTGTGTGTGAGTGAGTGCAAGGGAAGGTATTAAGAAATGGAGACCTGGTGGTTACTCCTCTTGGCATGTCAGCTCAAATTCAGCATTTGCAGACGACTCGTGGCTCACAGTCTCTCAGGCTTTAACATTTACTTACACGGCATTATGACTCTAAATGTTTACCTGACTGGAAAGCTGACATGTTCTCACCTCAGCGGAGCACAGAGTGTTCTGCTCTTCACCTGGTTACCTGTGAAACCTGATTCTGTGCTGTATGTATGTCACAATCCTGTCAACCTAGCACCACACAATAAAAAACTATACAGTGCATTTTGCTTGCAGGGAGTTAATGCTCATATCACAAAAAGAGGCTAAGGGCTCTCTAATGTGACACAACAGCAAGCGTTCAATCATATTACCAATATGGAATGGAAATGAGCAATCATCAATACCACTGAAAATTCAAACTTATCACATCATGGTTGATATTGGTTTGAAGTTGATTCTTTAAAAAACAGACAGCCCTATAGAACATTAAAGGGATATTCTGGCGTAAAATTAAGTTAGGGTCATACACACCATAACACCAAGTTAGACACTCCCTTGAGTAACGACCGCACGATAGCGGTCACAGCGGTCTGAGGAGCCATAAACAAACCTCAACAAAAAAGCCACTCTATAGCCACAAATAATGCTCAGAACAGCACCTAACTTCGTTAACAGTACATATAGGGTCACAGCCATAGTACTAGCCACCAAACATCTTTTTAGCCCTGCCTAATTTCTTAAGCAAAGAGACTAAACACAGCTTACCCACTCTCTTCCAGCAGCCGCCCTTTTGTGGGCAAGCCCTGATGAGTCGATCACCGAATGCAGCAGATCATTTCCATAAAGTAATAATCATCATAACAATCATTTTGCACTGCAGACACAGTAGTTCTTTTGCCTTAGCATCTCAGTCTGATTGCATTTCCATAAAGTAATGATCATAAATTCTTCCTTGAGCTGCAGAACTCCACTGCACTCTGTGATCAACTCGTCAGGTCTCCCCCCACAAACAAGCAGCTTGCTAAAGAAATCAGGCAAAGCTAAAAAGATGTTTGGTGGCTAGTGCTATGGCTGGGACCCTATATGTACTGTTGATGAAGTTAGGTGCTGTTCTGAGCATTATTTGTGAGAGTGGCGTTTTGGTTGAGGTTTGTGTGTGGCGTGCCAGACCACTGTTTATTGCTGTTGTGTGGTTGTTGCTGAAGTTAGTATAAATAGAGAAGCAAGCGGTCGGCAACATTCATCTCTCAAGGGGGTGTCTAACTCGGTGTTAGTGTTACGGTGTGTTTGACCATAACTTAATTTTACGTCTGAATATTCCTTTAACATCCTCATACTTGCCCTGCTCCTGTTGTGTAATCAAACTAGCTTAACCAAACCCAGCCAATAGATAGAGAACTTTGTCATCTCAATAATGCCAGACTCACTTTGAGATGCCACCTGTTTACATCCAGGTAGTGGAGCATTACAGCAATAAACAGCAATAATAACAATAACAACAATAATACCAAAAATAATAATTTTCAATAATTAAATAGATTGTTTATCTCCTCTCAAATCTTCTTGAGAATTGTACTTCTTATTTTATCCCTCTCTCTGTTTGCTGTTTGGTTTACCAGAGAACACTTGGACTCCTCATGTTGATCCTCTTGGCAGCAAACCCTGATCCCAACCCTGAAGTTTAATTAAAGTATGCTTCAAACTGACAACACAACAGATTTATCCAAGCACCTCAAACAACTGGGCAGCCAAAACACACACCTGCAAAAAGCTGCAAATATAAACTGTTTGATTGAAACCATTGACCTGGTATAGTGTGAAAATATCTTGAGTGTGTTTTATTTTTAAAACCGTATCATCTGGACCTATGGCAGAAAAGAGTGAGACAACTTAAGTAATGCAAACCCAGCTATGTAGCATGTTTTATACAATACTTATTTTGATAAAGTGATTAAAAGATTACAGGGGTAAAATGAGAAACTTCGCAGACATAAAATAGGTTATTATCTACGTCAAAATTACACCATAAATGAATGAAATAGGAGTAAGTTATATATTTTAAAAGGAGACGAAAAAAATGTAAAAAAAAATAAAATACAAAAAGACATGTACCACAGTGTCTAAAGCAGTGTCTGAGAATTGAAGTAGTGGAGTCGTGTTCACTTTTCGCAGAGGAGCTTTTGGTTCTTTAGCTTAGAGCCCTCAACTGGATCAGATTTATGAAACCTTTACAAGTGGCACCTCACAAAGCTGTTAAAATGTTCTCATGCTGTTTTCTTTATCACACACAAACACACACACTCATACCTATTGATCTGCTCAGCTGATGTAAGCAGACAAAATAAGCATCAACCACAGAAGCAGCCTCAGGGTTCATAGATGGGGGTCTCGGAGGGGAAATAACATGCTCACAGAACCCTCTATCAGTCATATTTTATATAACATGAGATTTTACAGCCAAATCTGGATGTATGTTTGCTGGACAGAGTAGAGCTCAACCCTCTGAACCCGGATAAGGACCTGGGATAACAGAGGGACTGTTCAAATTTGGGTTCAGTCCAAGAGCTATACGATTAAGGATGGGAAAGCCTCACAGCCCCCTCACACACACACACACACACACACACACACACACACACACACACACACACACACACACACACACAAAGAGGAAGGAATTGTTCAACCACGTCCGAGAGGAGACGAGATCTAGCAGCACAAAAATTTACTGATGCAATGTACAGTTCACATGAGGATTACTGCTTCTCTTTTTCTGCGTGTTACTGTGCTCCTACAGCTGTTAGGGATCTACATATCCAACACATTAAAGTTACTCCTAAAAAACTAAAAATCAAAGATGAAAAAATCTAATGTAGAAAAGAAGCATTTTTAACCATGATGCCGCAAAGAAAGAGACTACCAGATAAAAACGTGTCAGGCCGTTGTTGTCAGCCGTGGGAGCACATGTGTTACATACAAGTTTTGGAGAGACATTGGACATCTCTCTTTAAAAAATTAGCTGACACTTCCACACACGTCATCTCTTGATTTGTTTTTTTACTCGTTTCCTGCTACTTAAAAGTGAAGCAAACTCTGACCACGTTACCATAGAAACCAGACAAAAATATAAACCTAAGTATTAGAAAAATTTACAGTAAAGTCCATCACCATAAGCAAAAACTCTGATCTGGGCATTGGTCAGCCAATAACATGTAAACCATATCAGGTTAGATACTTGCATCAAACCGAATCCTTCTACCCTCTCTCCTCGCTGTTTCAGCTCACCTGTACTTTAATATAACCCCTTACAATCATAAAACACTAATTTCATGACACTCATCTTCTTTTTGCTTAAGTCAGCATAATCTCACAAAAAATAAGGGCTGTTGTTTAGTCATGTTTCTGCAAACAAGATAGTACAAGATTAAGAGGTGTCACCACTCCCTGAACTACAAAATACGTGTTTCAAATACAAGTATATTTACAGGCCAAGCATTTCATTCAAGTGTGAGATACCTCCAGATATTGTTTCATAAATCATTAATGTGTTAGACTAGTGATGTAGATGTTTCCAGCTCTCTCCAACATCTTCTCCTCCTGAAACTCTGACTCTGTGTTATGAAAGGATGGAGGAGGGCAGAGCAGGGAGGGAAACCAAAATAGCATCATCTGATCTTTCTCTCATAAACTTTTCCAGTCCTGCAGCAACACTGGAACAGACTTTGGCAGAGGAAGAGAGACACAAAAATCAGCTGTCAGATGAATTACTTAGAGTCAGAGTCTCAGCTGCTGAGCTTTTCCTCATAAAGCCTGAGCAAAGAGAAAAGTCTCTGAGTGAAGTCCTGATATGAAGGAAAGAGCAGTAATCACTGGTAACACTGTAACCTTACGCCCTGTCAACACAGCCTCATGTTTGCTATCACACATTTGCACTTCTCCTGCCACCACTATAAATACACATCCTGAATGCTCAGCTACATTTATTTATCCAGGGAACTCACTAACATCATGTGCCGTGTGAGTGACCAAAGGCTAAATATAGCCTCTGGGTTCAATGCATGCTGTTGAGATATCTTCACAGTTAACCTGACTGATTCATGATCAAGAGAAACAAAGGGCTTCATTTTCACGTTTTAGGGTCTGACAGAAGAAGCTACAAAAGTGTTTTAAGTACCTCATTGTTTTAGCCAACAGCAATGAAAAACGCTCTCACAGCTGCAACTTAATCCTTGGAATTAGACATGCTCACTTAAAGTATGTCCATTGAAACTGCTTTTACTGCCGCTGTCAGGCTCGGACTGTGACTCCAAGTGTCTGACAACATTACTATAAAAAGAGACCTTATGAGGGATGATTTTTCCCTCCAAAAGTAGATATCACGTCGCTCCTCTAGTTGGATAAAACCCTTTGAAATAAGTATCCGATGGGGCAACATTGGCCCTGTGGTTTAAGCCTGATGCCCTCATGCACAGAGGCTAGTCTTTGCCGCTAGGGCTGTAAAGTCCAAATCAACTGGTCGACTTACTGATCGACTTACTGGTTGACTTGATTTTTTTCCACATCAATTTCCAGTCTTTGGTTAATTTCATCAGGAGGGATAACCAAGTGCTAATGAGGGTGTTTTCAGAGCACCACTGTTTCACTGGTAACAGCCTGTCTCAGAACACCCCCCTCATTTTCACTATTTTGATTCACCCAACCCACTGGAGACCTGCTGGAGACAGGAAGATTGGAGAGCGTCCACATTAAATCAATGTCCAGTGGTTTGCTGAATATTTATTTTTAATTGCTGTCTTGTGTTGATATCAGCATATCATGAGTTTAGTCGACCAAGAATTCCTTTGGTTGATTACAGCCCTACTCGCCACAGAGGTGGCCAATTCGACCCCCAGCCACAACTCTTTGATGCATGTCTTTCCCCACTGTCTACATCTCACATTTCCTGCCTCTCTTCAGCCCTCATCTAAAATAGCGACCAAATATGTAGGAAAAAGGACAACAGAAATGTCAGCTAGTATCAATGCACTCTTCATCCGTTTCAGGGATTGTAAAGATAACAGTCAAAATGTCAACTGAGGAAAATATGCGAAAACAAAACAGCTGCATTGATTGTATTTATAAGACTTTATTTTTCTCCTTGAAATAGGTGTGTGCAAGTAGGACACTTCACATTCAAGGTCTAGAAACTGAAATGCCAGCATACATTCACAACGGTGCACTGGAGTACCAGATTTTCTTACTTTCACCCAAACACCACACCTTACATTTACAAAGTGACACAGTGGGAAAAGTAGAAACTGAAGGGATTCTCTGAGTCTGTAAAGTTTGCTCGACAAAAGCAGCAGAAAAATCTTTCTCTGTTCACTATAAAAGGAACAAACTGAAGCAAACATATTCCATTACAACTCCTGTACTGGCAAGAGGGACAGAATTAACAGTCAACTGAGTGTAATAAGAGAGATTGGATCCACAGCGTGTAATCGACATTACAGTCTTTCAAAGCTTGATCAGGATAAGGTCTGTTATCAGCCAAACTGGGCAGAGAAAAAAAGAGTCTTTTGTAAAGACTGATGAGAATATTTAAGGTCATTAGCTCTGGCTTTAGATAATCAAACCTGACATGGAGATAACTGGGACGACTTTATCGTTCTTCAGTATTTCACCCTGACATCACATAGCAGACAAAGACATAAGCCATGATTAGTGCACTGAGATGCCCCAGGAACAGGATACTACCAACTGTGTCACAAGATTCTCTTGAGTTAGTTGAAATAAAGTCAAACAGAAGTTTATTCATGACCATCCTCAGTCTGTGAATCTTTGAAAACTGAAAAAAAAGTCCTAATTCTGGATAGAAAAAAAAATGTTGTCACATGCCAATAAGAACAATTTGCACGGTCGCTTAAAATAAGGGGACATCCAGAGCACGGGGGGGTTGGGCAGCGTGATCACAGACAACATCTCGGGTCTACTTGGGAGCAGCGCACGTTCCCCCCTAATAACCCCCCATGAAAACTGTTCTTCAGGAATGCCCGCAACATGCTTACTCGTGCTTCCTACCAACTCGGCTACTGCAATAACCATTGTTCTAGTTGACACGCAACATTTTTGCTCTCATTCATGAAACGCTTAAATCAAGGACATTTCCGGGGACAGCTTTAGCCAAGGACAGGTCATCTAACACGGGTACTGTTCCTTGAAATCGGGGACATCTGGTCACCTTAGCTTTAAACACATTTCAGTGGGCGAACTTTGAATCGGGGGGCATTGGCGAGAAAGGACTACTTTGAAGCCATTACTCTATGTTTCACTGCCACTCGTTCAAGTAATCTGATAAAGCAACTCACAAACTTAGTGCACCTTTCAGTCGTTCAGACTCAAAACTGTGTGAAGTCCAAGGTTTAGACTCGCTGAGAAGTTCCCTTGAAGCTTCTTTTAATTACTGAGCCTCAGAGGAATATGGTGATAACAAAGATCCCACAGCCTCTCACACACTGTCTGACTGGAGTCAAAATCCTTGGATCGATGTTTGCAAAGCTCCCAGCTCTGCTCTGTTTTTATAATTGTTGGTGTAAATATGCCAGCTCAGTGGGAACCGGTATCTGATAGCCGGAGTTAATGAGCTGTCAGCGGACAAGAGAGACAGAAACAGAGGGAGAGACAGGGAGGTATGATGGGAAATAAGTTGGAAGACCAAACTCACAAGGGGGGCTATTCATAGCAATCCATTGCATCACCATATGGTCATCTTGGCTTGGCAAATAAGAGGTGTATGTAATCAAGAGAAAGCCAGCCAGGCAGTGCTGACCATGTTTACTGCAATAAGAGCCCGGGGTTGAATAAAGGAATCATCATTAGGATAATATGAGCAGAGACGAGTCTGTCCACATTCAGAGCAGAACAACACATCAGCTCACATCCTGTTGGCATCTGTTTGATTTTCATCACCAGGATGAATCCAGCGGAGCTTTCCACTGGAACAGCTCCAAACATCCCCATGATTGATTTGATCTCTTTTAAATCACACCTATAACTTGTTTTCTCTTGGCTGAGGCACAGTGGAAAAGCTGAGTGAATACCTTTTCCTTCAAGGTCAGTTGGGTTTACACTGAACTAGTGCTGTAAAACCAAAAACAGGACTGACACAGGCACTTCTAAAGGTGCTTTCCACTAAAATTAACCCAGAGTATCCATTCATTTTCTGCTGTTGATGATGCACAGAGGTAGTTCTCGTGTCTCTTTTACTTATGATGTTTGTCCAGCTCTACCTGGGGGTCACTTACCAATACTAACCCACACCCTCAAACCCTCAAAGCTGTCTCCATTCAAATATGAAGACAGGAGACAATCTTTCAGACGTAGCTTGACTACAAATCTACTACGGTTGCTGCTCAGGCTTTAAAAAGTGACAGTTGAAAAAACATATCCACTAAAGCTAATCACCGGCTACTAACGTAAAGTAAGCCACTGTTTAGAAACTACTGTCCAACAATAGCTATGGGTTTCAAGATTGCTCTTTTTCTAGGGTTTACCCAAGGTAAGGACTATCTGGCGGTTAACCGATTGCAGTTTTCCAGCGGTCAAGCAAAGAACAGGGACAAATGTGACCGAGCTTAGACCGCTGTCCAAGAAAGTCAGTAAAGTGCGACTCCCTTACTAGCGGGAGGAGGTGGGCTAGTAAGTCAGCCAGAGCATAATATTCGTGAATGACTTAACAGCACAAGCATAAGCACCATTTCGGACATTTCGGTTGGAATCGGAATAAAATCTAAAGAAATGTATGCCACACTGGGGGACAAGAGAGAAGAAGGAAATCGCTAATTGAGCTAACACTAAAAGTTAAAACTGATAGAACAGACAAAAGTTAACACTGAAAGAACAGACTTAGTTCTCTCTACAGGGACGCAGAAGTGCTAGAAGTCCTGGGACAGCTTTGTAACTTTGTAAAAGTAGGCAGTTAGGTATACTGGCTGGTCAACACATACATGTCAGCTACTTATATTGGTGTATGGAACATCATCTGCTGATGGAAAGATGTTTGTCAACAGCGGGTATAAGGGCCCGGATCTTTATTTTCACTCGTTTTTTTTTTTTTTTTCCATGTATCTGGTTTGTTGCAACATTACACTTGCTACCAGTGTCTCTGACCTCTTTTCAAAACAAAACTAGCACCTTCCAGTGTCATTCGTCCGTCATTTGGTGACACCCAAGACCAGCGCGTACAGTTTCCACCTGTTAAAACAAAACCACTACGAAAGGAAAACACACCAGAGCTCTCCAAACATGTCTGATACGAACATGCCCACATACTGACATGTTGGAGTACAACTCAGTGGTGGAGTTCATTCAATAATGACTCAAGATCATCATCAACTTGATCTGCTCTTTCACCGCCAATCAAAAAGCCATCAACAAGAATGAAAACTGACACAGTGAGTGGTTTAGTTAAGTCATTATTGGCTCCATATGTGTTGAGCTGTGTACTACAGGCTGACTTTGGATCAAGATTCCTTCAGGACTCATGGGATTTCCACAGTGCCCTCCCTCTGTGGCTTCACGATGGGAACAGAAAATAAAGACAAGGCTGGGGAGTAGATATCCTGGGGCTTGGTAGGAACTAATATGTCATTTAGGATTATGTATGTTGAGGCTTCATCATCTTAATCAGCTTAACCTTTTCAACACAAGGCCAATATGTATCACTGTTTCTTTCGTTTATTTCAACCCCTCAAATCCTCCAATAAAAGTGGTGTCAGTGGGTAACATTCATGCTTGTTGTCAAAGTTCACTTGTCTGACATACAGAGAAACTGTATAAACTAATCTTCAAGTTTTTCCTTGTCAAAAATATATCAGAATTAAAGTTGCTGAAACTGGAAAGTTTGTGTTCAAAGGCTGAGGGAGATTTGCAACACAGTAGGCTAAGTTTCAGGGCCAGCATGATGATTGAATATTATAATACTGAATCACTGTCCAACCATGATTATCATTAAGGGCCTGTGTGCACAAGCAGGATGTAATACACTGGCAAATATCAGTTTCAGAGCACTCACTGGTGTTTACTGCTGCATCAATTGTTGTTTTTAAGGCACTTCAGCTGCCCTCATTACAGACCATTAAGTTTGTTAGAAACTTTTTCTGAATATTTTCTTTTATCTGAAGGAAAACAGAAAAAATTAAGTGCAGTCATATCCCTTTAAAAGTGAGTCAAGTGAGTTACTCTTCTTCCGTTGTTACTGACACAGGGAATGCGGACGTCTTAGCGTACAGCCCAAGCAGTCGACCTGACTTTCTGTCTGTTTGAGGTCTGAGTAGTCTGCCCTAACCAAATTGCCCTTTGGGAAAAATTAAGTCTGAATCTGATACATGTCATACAGAGACCTTTTGTTTAGTCAACAAAATGACATCAACTGCAGGTAGTAGTATACAACATTTCAAGACAGTTAACACAGATTTGAATTAAGAGGTATGAGAAGAGTGGATGTAGTTTATGTTGTGTGTAAGCTCTATGAGGCCATTTTAAACCTGAGGCTAAAGCAAATGAACACTGCAGTCAAGCTCTGAGCACGCACCAGCAGAATCTGTGGCAATCTTCAGCCGCACAGACCTACATCTTGACGTCGTCATGGAGGACGAGGGCTTTAAGAAGATGCTACAAACAGTGGAACTGATGCTGAAGGAGTCTTTGTGTCTCAGTCTAGTTATCTTTTTCAAGAAGTAAACAAATACTACAGCTTTCTGCTGGAGGGGGTCTTCACATACAAACGTAAAGAGTGTGTAAAACTACAAAAAGCAAATATAAGCTGAAAAGTTGTTTGTGGTTGTAAACACTGCAGACACTACACATTTGGTGTCATATTTGTGTTGAGGGTGATGGCTCAGAGGTTTTGTGCTTAAGGCTAAAAGTCTTTAGAAAGAGCAATTTATAACCAGGAAATGAGTTTTTGTCATTATTTAAAAAACTTTATTTCAACACAAGTACCACCACATGACCAGCTGCTGACTTTACGAACTAAGTCTCATGATAAGCCTTTGGGGTTTATCGTTCACAAGTGATTGGTGGCCAAGATCCCAATTTTTATTTATTTTTTTTCTTTACCAGGAGTAGACCTACCAGTGGAGGTCCTCGTCACTGTGCAAACCGAGCTGGTCATTAAACCATCAACACACATAGTAAAACTGTTTCATGCTTAAAAGGGCTGCGAGCCGAACTGCCACACACGTATGTCTTGACTTTGGATTTAGGTAGAGACAGAGTGCAGTAATAATCGCTCAACGGTTTCTGACGCATGTGATTCTAAGTGTTAAAACCACGACTCAGGTTTTAACCCTTTTTTTTAACTCACAAATACAAGAGTTTGAAAATTAGTTTTTTGTTAAAAGAGCTTCAGGGGCTGTGAGCTGAGCTGCCATTACTCAAAATCGCTGTTGTCCTTTGATATCTAGATGTTGGTGACTAAAATGCCTCCTTAAGTTAATCAAGGATCTAAATTGTGACAGTAATGGACTTTAAATCACAGAATTTATTGTTTAAGTTTTACCGTCCAGTGTGCAAGCTATAAACTGCAGACTAGCTGGCTGTCTCTAGATTTACTTCCACACTGTTCTGTGATTGGCTGCTCAACTCGTGGATATCTTGCAGTCATATCCAAAGTTTATCAGCTTTATTGCTAACTTTATCAGAGTGCGGTATCAGGACTGTCTTACTGCCAAGCCCCTTTCTGATAAATTGAAGCCTTAGTGAAAGCAAAACAAAGTGACTCTTGTCTCCACCGCTGATTTTATTCGCCCTAATACTGCACACCAGTCAGACTTTATTTATCAAAACTCAAACTTGTACACAGGCATCTGTCCTCTTAAATAATCCAAAATCAAAGGCTTGCAATAAACACCTGCACTGAAACTCACACTTGATCAAACACATTTAAGCTGTATGTTGCTGCTGTTTGGATGAGTGCATATTTGCATTTATAATAGTTGTAAAAACAAGAACATCACTGATGTAATTCAATAACCGATAAGCAATGAAAGTTTTGCATTTTCCCATACACAGATCAAACTTTGAACAGAGGGCTGATGTGGCTCACACTGCGTCTCAGAGACTTAACATGAACTCTTTTCATCTATAAAAGACCAAACAAGAAAAAAATCTGAAGAAACAGCCCACAAAGACTTCATTCAACACATATGTGACGCATAAGGGGAAGCCAAAAACACTGCAGACTATAGATAGCCTCATACATGACCAGAAGGAAACATGCTCTAATGTGCATTTTGGCTCCGTCTGTTCGAAGTCTGGTGTTCTGCTTGTGAGCGGCTATTTATAGACTTTACTCTAGCGAGGGAGACGGCTCTTCCCTCATGTTTGGGATCAGCTCTTCACACGGGTGAGAGGAAGGAGGAAGAGGAGGGGTGGGCTCTCTATTGACACAACACAGAAAGCGACACAAAGTGTTTCAACTTGAAGCATGTCACCGTAACAGTTAGTTAGTGCCATACAGTAACGAGTTACAGCCTGAGACGCAGAGTCCAAATACATGATAACAGTCACAGATATCATTCAACAGCCTGCGCAGACAGACATCTCCTTAAGAGGCCTGACACGCCTACAGCTTCACTCAGCGGTTTGCTTCCTTCAGTCAAAGAGCAGGTAGATTTGTCTAGGGTGAAATTTTGACTCCTGCTTGCTCACAACATTTTGAAAAAGGATGTTGATGATGAGTGTTGATGCTTACGCTGCCTACTTCCTCCTCTTCATTCAGATGCTGCAGACATGAATGAAAAAAATACTACAAGGCAAATTAGGTCCTTTAACTACTACAATTTGGTCATGATCATTTATCTCAAGCATCAAAATTTTGAAGTCACAACAGTTAGAGATGATTGGAGATGATACCTACAGCTTTGCAGAGCAAATACTGCTTTAAACTTCAGTGTGTGTTCACTAATTTGGGTGTTAATATTTGTAATCGTCAATAAATTAGGTAGATTTTTATCATTTGTAATGCACTCTTACCACTCTCAAATCTCAAGTTAGGTCTCCAGAATGATAGTGTTTGCAGTGAAACAGCTAATGTCGATAAAAATAAAGCAAACCAAATTGATTAGTAGGCTGTCAAGCTCAAGCGTACCAATGGTTCTAAGCACACAAGTGTGTATTTTACCCACCACTTCAGACTCTTAAGGGGTCAAACTGAGTTTAAAACCTATGTTTAATGCAATGTTTTATAATAAAATTAAAAAAATTAGGTATGTGCTATTTGTCAGGAGGTTCAAACCTAATGAGAACTCAATGATCTAACAGGAAATGGTAATAAAAGTCGCCCTTTAACATTTTTTCTTACATTTGACTCCTCTCAAAATGAAAATAAAGAGCATCAATTACCTGCTAAAAAACTATTTGCTGAGGAAAATCTCAGAGGGAATTCAAAGTCAATGAATTGCAGTAAACTAATAACTCAAAGTAGTTTGTGCTTCATGAAGAACCTAACTCACAACTTTTTAATACGGACGGTGCACTGTACAGAGGTGCACTGTATGCACGTTTGCCTCACAAGTTGCTTCACAGAACAAATGCCGCTTCAATCCTCAGTTTGTATTTGTTAATTTGGGTCGTAGTATTTGTAATATTCAATGTTTTAGGTAGATTTTTATCCTTTAATACACTGTTACCACATAAACCCAAATTAGGTCTCCAGAGTGACAGTGTTTGTGGTGAAACAGCTAATGTCGATGGTTCTCAGCATACAAGTGTGTATTTTACCCATAACTTCAGACTCTTAAAGGGGTCAAACTGGGTTTAAAACATATGTTTAATGCAATATTTCATAATAAAATAAAAAAATTACGTTTGTGCTATTTGTCAAGCAGTTCAAACCTCATGAGAACTCGATGATCTAACAGGAAACGGTAATAAAAATTGCCCCTTAACATTTTTTCTTACTTAAAAATGAAAAATAATGAGCTAAAACAATTTGCTGAGCAAACTCTCCGGGGGAAAAGCATTTTCAGGGACTTTAAAGTCAAGGAATAGCAGTAAACTAATAACTCATATTAGTTTGTGCTTCATGAAGGACCTAATTCACAACTTTTTTAATAGGGAAGATGCACCCTGCAGAGGTGCACTGCATGCATGTTTGCCTCACAAGTTGCATGAATTAAAGAAAAACACAAAAAAGACTGTAATCAGTATATAGTCATTCATAGAGATGTGCAGGGGAAAAGTGAACGACCTCACCTCTTACACACAGAGCTAGCATGGGTGTGTGTGTGTTCTTCTGGGAGGCCCATGTGTGTGCGCGCAGAGAGAGTATAGGTGTTTACTTCAGACACAAACACGAGTCGTGACCAGGTTTAGCACAACACGAGCGGACAGCTTTAAAAACATGAGTATGAGCGGACAGACAGTGAAGGCATCAATGGACAAACTCACATCCTCGAACAGAGATCCAACGTTGGCTGTCACCAGCAGTATTCCTGTGCCCTGCGCTGCTGTCAGCTTCCCTGCCATGATTCTGCCTCGCAGGTGGGTCTGGGACTTAACAGCTACAGCCGGACTTTACAGGTAAGAAGAGGGGGGAAACAACCAACGAAGAAGAAGAAGGAGGAGAAGAAGCTGGAGAACGTGTCAGGAAACTGGTTATAAGAGTGGGAATGTGCGACTGGAGCCCGGGCTGAGGCGGCTTGGTTGGAGCATATTTTTCAGCAGTGGCCGTTCATCCAACCAGGAGTTGCTCTGCAGTAGAAGCTCCGTTGTTGGCGGCGGTTAGCGTGCTGCTGCTGCTGCTGCTGCTGCTTCTCACGCTACTTTTTTCCTCTCAGGTCCATCGCAAAAGTTTCCGGTTTAATCCACGGCGAGCGCCCAGCGGCTCTGGTTCATATCAGCGACCCGGGTTCCCCCTGGCTTTTCGTTGCAGTGTAAAAGTCTCCCTCCGACAGCAGGACTCTGAGCCAGGACCATTGCCTTCACTGTTTAGAGAGGAGAGACTGGGCTCTGACGTCACCGTGCCAATGGAAACACGGCGCTGTCTTAAAGGGGCCGCGCACCGTAAACACAGCAGCGGCTCACTGCGCCCATTTTCGGACAGAGATGGGCTATCCCGAGGGAAGCGGACTGCATGGGCCAGGGGATCTCCGACTTCTCCCCAAAATGATGCTCCCTCTTTAAAAATGCGTCCTCAGACTAGTATTCCCCTATCAGTTGTTAATACTATATGTAATATATTTCATAAATAAAGCCTATATAACCTGGGACGCTTCATGGCTGCACAAAGACAATTCTTTGACATGGGGGCTTTCTGCCTATTTTAGCTTTCAAGCATAGACTGTATATAGAAAGGACAGTGTCTACGTTCTCGCTGAGTGAAGCCACTCTGAGAACAGCACCCTCTGGTGACGGGCTGCAGTATAGATCATAAATGCCACCTCTGCCAGCAAATCTGATGGAGCTATTGACAAACTTTAGAAACTTATTACACAGAACATCAAGTATTCGGGCTCTGAAAAGACTGAGCCAAAGATAATGATGCAGATGCAGGGTTATCAGTGGTTACACCTTCATGCTATACAGCGAGGCTGTATGTTGTATCGCAAGATACAACAAGACAACTGATGAAGTTGATAAAGAAAAATTATTTCATTTTTCTAAAGTTTAAAAATAGGAGGTTCTTCAGTCTAAGTTTCTCAGCTGTTATCAAAAATTCCTGTGTTTTCATGCTATAGGCAGAGTGAAATTTAAGTTGAGACAGCATTTTCATTCCAGCAACAACCATCCATAGGTTTCAAAAGTCTCATTGAGAAATCACTGGGTGATACAATCTATGTGTTATTCAGTATACAAATCATACACTCAGTCCAATCATTATTCCATCAAAAAACAAGATTGAAAGAAGATTAGCAGAGGAATGTACACATTCACAGCATGAACTGATGCAGTGCTTTGAATGAAGAAAATGTGAGCCTGAACCTTTTCAAACTTTCAGTGAACAGCCTCAAGGTTGCAAGAATACAAACAACAATACAGTATCCTTGTGAGCATACACTTGTCCCTGAATCCTACTCATGTCTTTGAGAGTGCAAATAGCAGGGTTCCTTGTCTGACTCAGACCGCTGCACTGTGTGTGTTTTATAGGCTTCAAAAAGAGCACAACCACTGACTAAGGTCACAGAAATCTGAAGGTAATGCGGTACAATCAACTCACAGTGCTCAGAGTGAAAGTTTCCTGTAGTAATATTGAAGTGCTAGCATGCAGTTTGTCTGATAAACCAGCTAAAAAGAGATGTTCTCAATGTATTTGTTTGAGTCCTACATTACATGTGGCTTCCTGACCTGGTTTACAATGGCACCACCAGCCAAAGAAAAACACAACTTTACTATCAAAGTTCAACAATGTTTCAGAAGTAAAAAGCAAAGTGAACAGGTGGTTGGAATCCAACAAAGCAAGCAGAACCTGATGCAACCAAGGGCTTTCCTACTTCACATAGGAGCCCCACAAATCCAGATAAGATTCGAACTTGGATAACCATCTGCTGACTATACATGATTGTTTTATCACAGCTCACATCAAAGTGAATATTTCTACTGAAGGTAATGTTTGGCAAGCTGAGAGCGCTTTCGCAAGAAGATTTGTGTTAACGCCTCAGTCTCAATTCACAGCCCTCCTTTTGAAGAGCTTTTGCTGTTGATACACCTTCAAAGGTACAGTGCATAGAAACGGAAACACTGAGTAATATCTAGCAATCAGATCCAAGGTTAGTGCATTTACCCCACCATTGGTGAAGTGATGGTTGCCTTCAAGAACAAGAAGCTCCTGTGATGCATGACAAGTAGGACCCTCAAGATACACTCACCAGCTCTGCTGCCATTGTCTGGATCGCATGACAACCTGTTGCTCCCCTTTTTCATTATCAGGGATGGCTGGGTCATGGTAGCACCTCAGGCTGCTCTCACATCTGTGGCCACTTACTGTCACTATTTCCCAACTTTTAAGACCAAGATGGAACATTATTGCCACAGAGTCATAGGCAGAGGAAAAGTTTGCTGGACTCCAACATGTGCAATCAGGTTGTTTTTGCTTGGAACTGCTTTTGCTGTGAGAGTGAATTATCATTTTTATGAGATTTTGACCAACCAGAACCAAGAATTAAACACAGCCATCAAACCTTGTGGATAATAAATAACTGAAATTACAAATATTACCTTTAAAGTACACCCACAGGGAACGCAAAGACCCTAAAACAGACTTTTTATAACTGTATTTTATAGCAGCTTAGAGGTTGTTTTAACATCACTGGTGGACTCTGATATTGTATAGATGTCAGACTGTGGTTAGAAACAATAATTCACAAGACTGAATTACGTCAACTTTAATTCCTGTTTTTGTGTGTTTGTTAATATATTTCGCTTGATCTTGTTTTATTTTATTGCTAAATTGACACTCAGTGAATGTAAAAATGTACTATGATTCGATGTAACTCTTACATGGATTAATCATAGAATTTTGTTAAGGTGCAGTAACTTAAAATGTTAAATAACAAGGATTTTGTCCTTCTGAACAATATTTCTTTGACATTTTTGAAGAATTAATCCTCTCACAAGATCTCACAATTATCAGGTGTATGAGTGTTACCGTCATAAATGCTGGTCTGCAACACTGCAGTAATGAAACTCAAGCATCTGTACTCTTCTTCACAGTATTGGTGTCCTAGAGTGTGATTTCATCTTGTGTTATGGTGTTGCAGAGGAGGTAAGCAGACAAGGGGTGCCTCACATACTGTACTCACACACTCAGACAAGCCCCCAACACACAGTCCTCACAGTGATTTTGCCTCACTAATGCCTTTATACTTGTTTTTAATGCCTATAATGAGAGAGCGGGTTGGCCAATGGTCAATATGCAGTATAATACTGAAATCTCAATCTATATTTCATTAGTTTAGCTGTTGTTGTGTTTTAATTTATTTATTTATTGATAAGAAAAAAGATGCTGAGCTTCAGTGAGCATCTTAATACATAAATCAGATGGATTAATAAATGACTTAGTAAAAATTTTGCCACAACAGACTTATGGATTTTCTACTTTTCTGCCATCTTCAGTTATTCAAAAAGATTCAGAAAAAAAAATTGTTGAAGAAGAAGGTGGTGTATAAATCTGTTATGTAGAGCACATTAAAATATCATATGCATGGCTATCTAAGCCAGTAACATGTTGTAGATGAATTTTTAATGAATTGCTTAAAAAAGACTAATGCATTGAGCTCGGAGCACGGCTGGTATTTCTGTCTGAGGCAAAATCAGACTTCATTATCCTATACATCGTAACAGAATTTACTCTAAGCGCCAGCCAGTGAGAGTTTTCAATTTGATTTCTGGGTTTAGAAAAATGTAATTTTGAAAGAACTTTGTGATATTGGCACTTGAAAAGCAGATACAGATATGATCCAAGTCCTCATGAAATGAGAATCAGCTGACTCATGAATCGGTCTAGCTCTATCCACTGCTGTCGGCACAGGTTTTTCCCACCATCATACCTCTGTTGGAGAAGCTTTAAGTACATAAACACTACACTATTAACTAGATAAATGAAAAGGAACACATTTCTAACAATGTGACAAGATCATGAGACATTTAAGATCTGAGTGGATTTAGGGAACCAAACAGCCTGACCTTGAACTAACAGACTATCAACATCAGCTGAACTCATGGTACCTTCTTCTGTCACACCACTGAATTCTGATTATCTTGCCTGTATAAAAATCAACATCTAAATGACAATAGTATTTGAGGGGCTAAGCTAGGATTTGATGTGGATCAAAGATGTTGTAGTGTAAGTGTGACACCTTGGTCTTCTTTCAGTTTGTTTATGCACCACATCATTAACATGTAGCATAATGTAGTACCACTTGAGTATTGAGAGGATAAATGCGCGTTATGTAAAATGAAAAAGAAAAGCTTTTGTTTGAGATAGCTGTTGCCTGGAGTGTTTATCTACACTGGGATGGGCGGTACCAGCAACTCTGTCTGAATAATTAAAATATGAATGATGAGCTTCAAGGCTATTATGGTAGTCTGTCTCTATAAACCAAAAACACATACAGTCAAAGCAACATTTTAGAACAACATGCAGTGATTTCACCACTTCTGTCAAGTCATTATTCCACCTCTGATAGCTATAATATCCTCTGTATGTGAGAGTTCAATCAGCATCCTTGTGCAGACAGCTAAAATAGTCCTGACCTGATGACCTGAACGTGTCTGAACAGGTTGTGCTCCAGAGTTTAAACTATAATTGCCCTTTCCATTGCTTGCTCTAAGACGTCCTTTGCCAAATATGGACACACACTCTTTGATCTAAAGACTCCCTGTTTAGGTTTTAGGTTTAGAGGTTTAAGATCTTGGAAAATTTTATATCAAAAGACTGGAAACTCAATCAGAGTGCATGACTAAATCACCAAGGTTTGCTTTAAGATGCAGCCAAGCCCATGTGTGATGGATTATTGTGAATGAGAATAGAGTATTGTCCTGGTTTCACAAAACTTGTTTGTTGACAACAAATAACTCATCTAGCAAAAAGATACTGGAACAATGCTGGGTACATAACTGAGGAGTAACCGTGGTGGAAAAGTGACTTTTTGTCGTGCTTATGAAAGGTCAAACTGAAATTTCTGTTTAATGTCAAATACACTGTGCTGATTCAGTGAGCTTGCAGCTTTGGTTATCCGCCAAATCATGAGGAGAGTAATGTTGGGTAATGCTGCTGTCTGTCACATTTAAGCCCCTGCAACCAATCATCTGACAGAAACTTGGTTGGACTGTATTCACAAACCCAAAGGAGTAATATACTACAATCTGTTTATAAGCCACAGGTTCATGACTCAACTGGAATATTTAACCTCAGGTGGAAATAGTTGACATTGATGACTAGTGTATATTACATTTGTCTCATAGGAAACTGGAATTACAACAATCCACAACCAGGGTCTGTTTCCTCACTTGATGTATTGGTAACAGGGCAGACTGTTTTGCATTAAATAAGTATTAGATACCAAAAACGGTACCTAAAACTAGGAGATCTCTCAAGAGATGCAGACTGGATATTTAAAAAGATACTATTTACTTTAAACCAGAATCTAACAGGTGCCTTGACATGGACCCCCAGAGATCACTGAAATTCATGTAAAAAAAAAGTACCAACAGACATCTACCAAAGGGAAACTAAAAACATCCACCAAAAACCCTCAAAAGAGCAGAACTAATGCCAAAGGATAACCTAAATCATTAAGTAAAATCTACCCTATAAAGCAGACACATACAATGTACTTAAAAACATAAGGTTTCATTTAAACAGCCATTTTAATGAACATTAAAACCAACCATAAATGCATCAAAGTAGACATCAGTGGGTACCTTAAAACAATATCTGATGCTAAAAGGTATGTTAAAACTGCTACAAAAGAGACCTTAAAGCAAAACTGCAGGGTTAAAAGACATCTGTAAAACTGCTGCTTTAGCTGCATTAAAACACACACCTTAAATACCTTTACACAGCTGTCTTTGGGTGCCTCAAAAACAGACACTATAATAAACCATGAACCAAAGAGCACCAGTTATTACAATAACAGCCCAATCAGTAAATGCTTCATGCAGATTTTAAAAACAGATCAGCCTGATTCAGCTTATTAAGAGGGAAATTTCATTCCAGTTGTTAAAGCTGGTTGATATTTGGATTGTTAGCTATTCAAACTCTTAATTTCATTGTTTTCTCCTCTTCAGCAGATAATTATTTTCACTGTGCGCGACCTAGTAAGTTTCTGCTTTTGTTGTATTTGCTGGCCTTGGCAGAAACATGGCAGGAACAAAACAGAACTGATTTGTAGATGATAAACTGTTATGTTTGGGATGTTTAAAGAACTCTGGATTATCGATCACTGTGTAAAATGGTGACAAATTTGTGTAATGTACAAACATCTAAGATCACATCAGGAGGAGAGAAGGAAAATACAATCTCTGGTGCAGAAACAAGTTTAGGAGCAAAATGTAGAGACATTTTTTCTTTCTGTTCTATTTTGAACACATTAAGTACTACAACGTTTCCAAGGAACAGAACTCCTAACATAATGGTGTCAGAGGCTTGTGACCCCCAGTGCCCTGTGTGATGGTCAAGCATTGTTTACTGCCACACTCACACAAACAGGATAATTGAAACCAGGCATGAGAACAACACAAAAGAACACAGCAAGAAAACAAGTGGATAAGTGTAAAGTAATTAAAGAAAGGCTGGAAGCATAATAAAAGTCATGTTATGTGTAGCAGAAGTTATTACTGTTTTTCCTGTACTGCTTTGAACATACCTGCTGGAAAAAAATATGTAACCAAGTAGCGGGATATACGTTGAACAATGAAAACACTGACACTTTTACAGCTCTGAACCTTTTGTTTGTACAATAAAACTGTGTCTTCTCCTGTTGAGGTTTGGCTTAATACCCAGGTTCCTAGAAACACATTCACACTTTTCAATTCCGAGGCTGAAGCCCGATGTGCAAACTCTTGAGCATGTGCAGAACACTCCAACTGAGCCTTACGGGTGAAAAGAGAAAATAGATCCCCAACTGTATTATCCAGGTATGTTAGTAGCAGTATAAAACACTGATTCAGAGCAGTTCTATTCATACTAATGTGTTTACATGTTTTAAAAGTCCAGTGTTGGTCAGATTAAGGAAACATGTGAACAGGTAATGTGCCACTATAGAGTAGTAGAAAATTGATTAAACGTTTTATGTGCATGGGTTTCAGAAAAACTAACTAAAAAAATAATAAATGACACATGTAGTTTTAAATAAGATTTAAGTTGTTTTTTAGAAGGAAGCTCACAACCCCAAAACTTTAGGAACTACTGATATACAACACACTGATAGGTGACATTCAGAAAAGGAGGAGATGAAAGAATTTTTTTTTTTCTGATATATTACAAATCTGTGCATGTTAAACTAGTTTTATTCAGATTAATAATAGATGCATGTTCAGGCATGTCTTTATCAGGTCATATGTCCAGGAAAAGGCTGGATCTCTTATCAGGTTGACTTTTATTGGTTTGTTGGAAAACCGCACAAATATGAAGCCGAGGAAAGTAAGTTTAAAATAGACGCTTTAAGTACTTTTGGTGTATCCTGAATTAGCCAGAGGGCACAAAAAAATATCTTAAAGGCACAATAATTTTTAACTTTCCTAGAGGGAACCTTTCCAAAAGGATAAATAAAGTTGTATCCAACCTAATCTGATCTTATAAGAGTCTATGTAAGAATCTAAAGGTCTCCTAGTGCAACTGTCTGAAAAACTAAAACATGAATCAGTTTCCATCACACACATCCTTGTATGGAGCAACATTGCAGAAATCAGACATGTCTGTTCTTTATCTTCTTAAGATCATCATTCATTTTAGACATACAACTTTTAATGCAGAATGACATCTCCTCCTCTTATACCTCTGAGGGAGCCTGGCACCATAAATAGGTAAGAAAAAGAGGAAATCTGAGGTCCAAAGCTGGGTTCAAGGAGAGGTACCCAAACAGACTGAGTGCTAACTTAAGTTCAGCAAAGGTTTCACTGTAGTGTATTAATGTTGCCGTAACGTCAGCTATCAACTATCCTGTGTGTCAACGAGTGTTCAGCTGTGTAGAGATGACAGGCAGGAATCCACAAATGGAGGAAGGAAACAGTGATTATGTTAATAGAATTGGCGAGAAAGAGTGTGTATATGTGTGCGTGCCTGCGTGCGCGTATGCACATATGTGTGTGTGTGTGTGTTTGGAGAGGGGCGGTCATGGCTTGCTGAGTCTTTGAAGAGGCTGAGAGATCATCTCCAAAACCAGAGTGCTCACAGCTGTGTCTGGCACGGGAGAGAGTGTGTGTTGTTGATGTGTTTGCGTGTTTGTTTACATGGTGTTTAGCCATGATCAGTATGTGCAAACATCATATACTGCAGAATATCTCTAATCAGGTGTCAGGCAAATGCACAAATGGAATAAATCTGGACATACAAAGGAGGAGAAAAGTTCCAGTGATCATTGTGTATATTTGTGTTTGTGCTTTAATTAAAAATGAATTACACACTCTGTGAAAACAATCCATACCAGATAGTATCTTTGATAGGGATGTTACACTCACCCTAAACAGATAACCATCAGAGCTGTGTGAACTGACTGAACTGAGCAGGAACATTCATGGTCTGACTGTACATCTAAGTTTATTTTAATCTGCCAGCTAAGCTTTTAGGGGTTTGGTGGACTGAGAGTTAATCATATTTATTCAGCAGGAGAATGAATGAAGGCCAAGTTAGATAAAACCATTAGCAGTGTCCTTAACAGGCAGAAGAGAGGGCAGGAAAAACGTAAGAGGGGACAGGGGGGAGGAAAATGAATCAGAGCTCAGCAAGTCAGCATGAAATAACAAATAAACCGAAACTTTGGAAGAAACGTGTTTTTTGGAAAAAAAAAACAGAGAATGGTACAGTTTGTACATTTCCACAATGTCAAAAAAATCGACATATTGAGTAATGCTGACAAATAATAGACTTAAAAAATATATGTGTATGAGGGACACGTACAAAAAGTATGAAGTTGACGTACAACCAGCTAGCCTTTTGCTAACTTGTTTGTCAATTGTTTTGGTATGTAGTGTAACAAGTCATCTGAAAGATAGTCCGATAACTAGCATATCCATATCATATTGTCTCAGGAAGCAAACAAAAGCAATAGCAGACACTTTCCAGGAGACAAAGAACCTTCAGAGGAGCTCTACAGCATGGACCAATGTCGGCATTGTTTTAAAATTTTAAGAGATGGGACTCAAGTTACTGATTAATCCAGATCTTATTTTAAATGATCCAGATAATAGTTGTGAATAATAATGAAGACCAAATATTGTCGAAAATTATCATGTTTTATGTTTGTATACTAGCTACATTACGCGGCTTGAGTGGTTACTCCAGTTTAAAATGACCCAACCAACATATGTCTTGCAGGATAACAATGTTTAATCATTTAGCAGTACTACATTCACTTTATCCGTTTACAGCAGCTCTGCAGTAAGTGAAGGGCTGATACACTTGTATTTAAGATAAGTTTGGTATTTTGGGGGGGAGAAGTTGTTTTTCCAACTGTAGTAAGAATATCTTTCCACTCTCAGGTCATATCAGTGGAAATGTAGCAGAGCCGAGCCATTCTGTAGCCTAGCATGACACAGCGTTAGCACTGGGAGAAACAGTCGACAGCTGTACATTGTAATGTTGCAGAGGTAATGAAGTCCAATTTTTAGCATGTCAAATTTTAGGCTTAGAAGTAGCTTTTGTTTACCCTCTGATCTCACTCTGGTCAGCAATCTTTACGTTAGGCTAATCTAACCAACTCCTGGCCGCAGCCCCACTGTTTTTGCGCTGGCATGAGGATGTTTAAAAGTTAAATTCTCTTTGCTTATCCTTTTGAGACTTTACCCCTGCTTATCAGTTTATGGGAAAAGAAAGTGGAAATGGAAATGAGCCTAAAAATAACAGGACAAACATGAGTGGAGGTCTGTGTGTTCAAACAGATAACAGCTCAGGTAATGTGTTCCATGAGGGTCAGTAAATACTACACCCTGAGCTCTGCAGGATATCCCACAAGGGGGGACACGAGGAGGGACTAATAAAGTCTCTGTGTGTGTGCTGATAAAGTCGTTCTACACACTAACCAGAAGCCCCTCCTGCTGCACTCTGGGTAATGGAAAAAATTATGTTGGAATTCCAGACTGCTAGCAAGTATGTGCACTTTGACCCCAATCTCTCTGCTGCTGAAATTCACTTATCTAAAAATAGGCAAACCTGGAAATAATCAGGCTTTCTCATGTCTCTGAAGGAGCCAGGATCCAGCCTTGTAATCGTGCTCTAAAATTCACTCGACATGAGTTTTATCTGCGGCCTTGCTCTGGAAGCAGTCATGTAGACCTGATGTGTGGATCTCAAGGGAGCAAGCTCTGTTAGCATGGGAATTAAGCATGAGAAAACGTTTTCATTAGGGAGGTCTGTTTGTACTTGACTGCTGCAAACAGGGAGAGAGAAACTGTGTGTGTGGATGAAGTTTAATCTCTGAGTCATTCTGCAGACAGTTCATGTCTCTGACTGTCTTCGCACCGGTTAAATATGTTCGCCTGCGTGACCTCTGCGAGTAAGTTTCTCTGAAGCTGGCCAAAATTTGTTCGATGAGAGAATGGAGTTTTTTCACTGACAGAATCCAGACTTTAGTATATTTAAATTTGTACATGTTGAATAAAATATCCTACTGTTTCATTTTCAATGACTTAAAAAAAAAAAAGTATTTTTGGCCGTGTCGCACCACTGTAGCGCAGAATGGACAAACTAGCAAGAACCAAACGCTATTTGTGTATTTATGGGTGGCTGTGTAAGACATGGTTGTAGGAAAACAGAGAGGATAGGTTATTGTTGTAATGCTCAAGTGAATTTGCATTGATAAAGTGCTATGAGGTCACCGTCTTTTCCGGACTTATCTATTTATACCAACTACGGCATGAAGACGAATACCCAGACATCCACCTGCAGACCTGTTTTCAAAAAAGATGCAGAGTCATGGACGAATACGCGACTCTGTGTGTCAATATCACCAGATCGATAGTTTATTTTATCGGTGTCTTACAAATTCGTACTCGTGTAAAGACCACCTAAGATTTCTCCTAAAAACTGGCACTTCCTCAGATCCTGCCTACCCAACCTTTAACATGGGTGTTACCCCATAGATGGAAAATCTTAATGACAAATTCATGTTTGAAGACTGAAGCTAAAGTTGTCAGTTTTCTGCTGGACAGATAAGAGAACATATATTCACTCAAAGTTACATCTGTTTATGGAAAAATGAAGCCTGAATTATCTCAGATACTGCTGCTCTCAGAGACAGTGCTGATGTTTCCTCAAAATGGTAGGAGTCAACTATTGGGCGACACCGTGCCAGTAACTATTTCTTTTTTCTGACAGAAATATGACTTTTTGTCCTTTAAATAGATACGGTACTCAGAGATTGCCAACGATTAGCTATGTAATACCATTTCAAATGGGGATAACACACATCTCAGCATTTTCTAATGTCTTTTCAGAGTCCTGATACTTTTGACAAAGCAGATCTGAGGTGCTGAAAGGCAGCTGACTGCTCACCATAAACAAGGGCTACTACATTATCACCACTTTATTTCCACAACATAACATATTATGACTTAACTACAACGTTTTTTGGTAACACATTGCCTTCAATCTTGTAACATTAAGACTTGAATTACTTGTGGGTTTATTCTGGTAGTAAAATGTTACCAGGATTTTGTAACTAGAACATTGACTTTGGTTAGTACTACTATGCTAAAATTAGCTAAATTTTACCAAACCAATGAAAAACTAATAACTGATATTATAGAACTGAACTAGAGTTGTTTGGATAAAATAACAAGAAAACACATTCTCCCCTACTCATGCCTGCTGTAGACGGTGCCACCTCAGTTGGATAAATCTGTTTTGTTTCTTGATGGGCCCTAACCAGCTAATGGGTCTGGCAATACCAGCCTAACACATATTGGCATTATCTCCACACATGACGCTGCGTATTATGAATTTGGGTCAGACTCCATACTCAAAGTGACCTTACACTCAGCATGAATAGTATGATAGTCTGGGGTTTTGCATTCCTTGAAAGTATCCTCTCCGTGATGAGTTTCCACTTAGTTTACTGCACCCTGTTTGGTGCCAGAGAGAGCTCTCCTATTGTTTGTTGACAATTTACTCATTATTGAACTTCGCTTTATTTGTAAAGAGTAAACATCACACCTTCATGTGAAAACCTTAGACAACTTGAACAACTTGGTTCCACCTTCGGCCAGTATACGAATTTGAAGCCGAAAAGCTCTCAGTATTTCTGCAATTTTTCTCCACTTCCTGAAACCAACATTATCAGTAGTGTTGTATGCACTCCACCACTTGCGCAGTAGCATTGTATGCATTTGGCGGGAGAGTCATTGAGAGTTGCTGTGATGACGCTCGGCTCAAACAGCGTATCCCCTGAGTGAGCTACGCAATCATCGTACGCCCATAGGCTGTATCAAGTGGCAATCATAGAAAACATGAACCCCCTAATAACTTTAGAAAATTGAGCTTTCTGGGGGAAAATTATATTCTGTGTAATTAATTTCTAAAGTTTGTCCACAGCTCCAAAGGAATTGCTGGCAGAGGCGGGATTTATTACCTTTACTGCAGCCCATCACCAGAGGGTGCTGTTCTCGGGGTTGCTTCACCCAACGAGGAGGCAGATGCTGTCTTTTCTATCTACAGTCTATGGTGATGAAAACCCTGAAAAGTTGTTACGAATGCCACTCTGTTTTACCCAGGAGCCAAATGTTGTCACTCAACCTCAGATAAAAGTGTGTGAAATACAGACAAACTCCAGTACATTCAAATAAACTGAGAAGTTGTCTTTTAATACAAGAAAAACAAATAAAATACAAATAAGGATGGATTTTCTTTTATAAAAGCTAGTGTGAGAGTTTTTACCCAGAATAAAATTGATAGTCTTTATAAATTACAATAGGAGAGAAACATCTCTTTTAAAAACCTTTGCTATACAATCTACGTTAACTGTTACTGCCAAGTTTTTACATGAAATAAGGGTGCTTTCATTCCCAAACTTATTCCAGTATTCAGTGAAAACTAAATTCCAGGATTTGTCTCTTGACTCGTGCTTGTTAAATCTAAAAATAACATAAGTAGCTGTACAAAAATATGGAGGAAAAAAGGACATTCAAAGGAAAAACTCTCCATATTAGGGTTTAACTCTGCCCTTTTATTTCACCTCAGTCACTTATATAGAGACATGAAGACCATAGCCTTGAAACACGTGCACATTTGTCCGCCACCCTCTCTTAGCTGCTGTAGATCCCACAGTGAGGAGGCCTATTTTGGAGCTCCCACTGGGTGCTCTATAATATCCCTCTGTACTAATTTATCCTCCCTTACCAATTAATTTAGAGCACAGAAATCTTCTGGGACAAGGGTCAGTTATTTTCTGAAAGAGGCCGCTCATGGCCTAAATCATTTTTTAGATCAGAGGGGACCGACTGGTGAGACTGTCCCCACTTCAACTCATTACTCAAACTATTTCCAGAACATTTCCAACCATAACTTTAAATTCTATGAAAACTCAATCCTTAATAAGCAGAGACAGACATATGAATATACAGGGAAGGGTTTAAATACTGGGGAACAGCATAAACAGAGTCTAAGAAGGGGTACACTCTGAGCTCTCTATAAGCACATTTTAACATTAAACTCTGAGTTCAACCCTCGTAGGATTCTTCTTTTTCAAAAGCTTGACATAAAAAAGTATGTGAGGGTCTATGCACATGAAGTGATGGCCTCACTTTTTAAAAAATCAGATAAAATAGGAGAAACTAGGATGACTAAATCCATCTTCATAGCTGTAGTTTTGTGCTCATGGAGATCTTCAAGTTAGTCATGGGGTATTAAAGAGATATTTTTATTGAACAAATAGGGCATTTATCATATTTCTTTTAAAAGGGCATTGCAGTGTAAAAAGAAATAAACATGGTAAATTTCGTGCCCTGATGGAGTCAGCTGATTCTGGATCAAACAGTAACAAGGCCTTCATTTATAACTGTTGCACACTTGTACTGTGTAACTGGTGTACTCCACTTTCCGTGTTAGAGCTCTGAGCATGAAAAAAAAATAACCAGAAAATGTGAAGACTGATAACACTTTGGGAGCATTGAGGGTTAGTGACCCAGATTACAAAGTGGTGAATAAATGTCAGATCATATGCTGCTCAGACACCGAATGTTCCAGACCAATACATGTCACCATAAACCGTCATCATCACACTAAAAGTGTTTTTGCCACGCAAAGCCATCTCCACCTCAAATCATTTCAGGTTGTGTGTGTTCATACCTTTGAGTGTGTATTGTGTGGTATGATAAGTGATGACGGGTGTGTATGATCTTAACAGCAGCCAGTCAGTGATGCCTCAAACCCACAAGGTCTATTGGACAGTGTGCCCCGGCTTACAGGGAGCATGTTTGAAGCATTTTGCAGTCTGGAGATACTAGACTCAGTGCACAGAGAACTGTAAACTAACAACAGGTTACTATTGTTGTCTGTGATTGATACTTTGTTGTGATGTTACTTACAGACAAAGTAAGCAGCTATATGTCCTGTTGTGTTCAATATGGAGGGAAAGTAGGCCGTGTGGTTGCTCTGTGTTAACAAGATATTGATCATCTATATGAGTAATTCTTGTCTATAGGATTAAATGAAGGTTCAGGAGTTCATACATGGTGTTTGTTTTAAATTGGCTGTATGCTGTATGCCATTGGGTCAGTCTGGTGGAGGCTCGGTCAAATAGAGACTTGTTGCATATTTTTAGTGGTGCAGGTTGATGCTTCTGGGACATGTCACAACAATCCCAGTGGAAACACGAGTATTGACGACTACAGGCATGGATCAACTCTGAAGTCTCGGGCACTGACAAAAAATGACACACAAATGGGAGACCAGGGCTTGTTGTCACATGAATAAGTTGTCACATTGCAATTATCTTTGCCACCAGAGGGCACAACTGAAAAATGGAATAGTAGTTTTATTTCTTTACTTGGTCAGGGGTCGTGTCCTGTCTGAGAAGAGAAGAGCACATTATGAGCTGGGATGAGCGCCAAGTAACCATTTCGCAAAAGCCAAAGTAAATAAAAAAATAACTTTATATATTTTAAAATAAGCTTATTTCAGATAAAAATCCTAGCAGTGATACATGTGGACTTGTTAGAGGAGAGATTAGGCATCCTGTCATACCTCAGTCAGTGTTCTGGCTGAAGCTAACTTTAAACTAGAGCTAGAATTATCAAACATGGTAGTTTGGGGCAACATGTCTCAGTCATTCTGGGGTTAGTTGTCACATGTTTAAAGGGGATGAAATTAACATAGAAAGTCTGTTTATCAGTAGTTTTTGGATTGAAATTGTGACTTTATTTTTACAGAAATAAAAGTGGTATAAGGAGAGGAGAAAGCGAAAAGACATGGTCAGGAATTTCCAAAAAAGAAAAAAAAAAAACATGGCAGTGCAGTACCTGACATGAAAACATTCACCCCAGCTGAAATACAGAGTCAGACAGATCTCCAAACTCCAGAGCATGTTGCCTAATATTTTATGTTAACATTTATTTAATGGCTTTTTCTTCAGCTCAATCATAAACATTTTCTGTGCCTGACTTTGATGTTTACTTTCAAGGTTAAAAAAAGGGGAACAACAATATTTTTTTCTCTGTTTTATTAGCTGCAAAATCCACAACATCTTACCTCATGTAGTGAGACAACTAACCCCACAGTGGGGCAACATGTCACATGTTTACTCTTTATTTGATTGCTTATAACTTTGCACTGACACAAGATATGAAAATGACATGAATACGAAATATATACCTGAGACTTTGATCTTTCATCTGGTTCACATTTTGTTTATATATAATGTATTGATTCCAAGAAATATGTAAGAGTATAAAAAGTGTGACAACAAGCCCTGGTCTCCCCTACTTTTTGTCTGTTCCCTGTGAGTAACAAAAACTTTCAAAGTTTTGGCTTCACTTTAGGGGAGCTGTTGTACTGTCTGCATTTTTTCAGAGTCTGTGGTATTTTCACTCAGAAGCCACAGTGAGGAGTTTTAACATATTGAACTGATGTCTATCTTCCACTTACGCCTCTTTATGACTCACGTGTAGCACATAGTGTCCAGATAATGAGTTCATCAGGGACAGGACTGGCTGCTTCTCTGTACTGAATTTAGGTGCTTTTGTTTGAGTAGGATTTTCTGCAAAAATAGCTGAGTCAATATTTAGCACTTACTCAGAGGAGGCAATGTTAAGAGTTTCAGTGGTGAGAAATAAGTTTCCAAACAGGAAGATTTATTTATTTATTTATTTTTAGAAAATCCTGTTTTGATTATGTTTTGTACTTGTGGCTGATACCGGAGCAAGTAAGCAAAAAGATGTTGTTGTTTTACCAGGGCTTTGCTGGAT
The DNA here is from genome assembly GCA_962446985.1 of Xyrichtys novacula. Classification (NCBI taxonomy): domain Eukaryota; kingdom Metazoa; phylum Chordata; class Actinopteri; order Labriformes; family Labridae; genus Xyrichtys; species Xyrichtys novacula. The sequence continues at coordinate 13,189,183 of OY660874.1, read as the reverse complement.
AAATAAATCAATGAAATGGTCACGAATATGATTGATGTTAAAGATTGAAGGATCTTACAACTGAGCATTCTGAATAGATCAACATGGCTGCTTTGTTAACAGTTAATAGTGACCGCTGTGATGACTTTTATTCCCATCAGGAGGTGGTTATTTTACAGACAACACGAAGTTCTTTTTTATTTATTTTTCAGTGGAGGCAAAACTCAGTGCTTGTTTATAACCTGACTTACAAAGCAGCTTTATTTGAGAGGCAGACTGTTTTTCACTAAATTGGCTGGACTCAGAAACACTCGTGCGTCACTGAAGCTAAAGTCACCAAACTAAAAACTTTTTTAGAAGCCCATCAAGGGGGGTGGCTGCCCTGCTCAGGGCCAAGATCACCTCTCCCACTCATTCCTCCTCTCATTCAAACCATAACTGGCAATATGTCAAAGCAACAACCTCGTGATTCTTGGTGTAATGAGAGGTCTGTACTAAATATAAACTGAGCGGATTAGGCCTTTTTTGTGGCTTGTCAAACACAAAGCTCCTGAAGGTGCTGAAAACAGGCCTGCGTGTATCTAGGAAACAGCCGCTGCCAAACTGGGAAACAGACCACGCTCTGTGCTGCTCTGCAGAGCCTTATGTAAATGTCCCCACAGAGAGCAACTTAATTGACATCAACTGGTGGCCTCAGAACAGACCGAAAATGATGAAATTGTTCCACCTTGTGACCGACATGTTTGCCCCCAAGATCATAACAGAGCCGTTGTGTCTGACCTGTTTTCATGGCTTTGAGAGGAGAAGATGAACTCTTTACGGACAGTGTGACAGCACTTTGACTACATTTCTCCAGCTTGGTGCACACAGGGTTAACTCTCAGATCTGTGAGGAGGCCCATCATTGGGATGAGACATACCTGGGCTTGGTAGGCCTCTCTGAGAAGCTGCCAGGTACTCAGAGACCTTCGTCACTGCGCACCTCTTTGACCACACACAGGTTTTTGTTAGTCTATCTTTATTTTGCAGCACAACACCCATACAACACATTTCTGATCATATCATCCTGCATGGCTGACTAGAATTATCCCATTTTCTCTTTTTTCTGTTGGTTTCTTGCATCCTAACTTACGTTTTCAGTTAGTGCGCCCATGTGTCTCCTGTTTTGGTCGAGCCAGACTGTCACAACAAAAACATGGTGATACACAAAACAGCAACAAAACAAAGAAAAACATTTTTTCAGATTTAAATAACACCTGCATAATTTTTTAGAAAGCCCATTTGTTTTTGCACAAACCTCTGACACCGCACATGTGTTCTGCCTGCAGCTTATTGATCAGCTGTTTGAGTCTGCTTACTTTAAAAGAGACAAAATAAAGTCGAAGTGATGAATGAGGGATTCAGACAGTGAAAAGGAAGAACCAGAACCAAAAGCAAAAAGGTCAGTTAGGTCAGTTTCAGTCAAATTGGGCCAAAGGGTGTGTATGCAAAATAAGTTTTCACCTCTTATAATGCAGCCCATAGTTTGCACGATATGTTGCCTTTAACAAAATGTACTATCTTAGCTGCTTAAGGGGAGGACTGAGCTGAAATACTATCCTCTGCACCAGTTACTGTGTCTGCTGATAATCTCAGGCATTTGGTGCACAAAACTATCGCACACTGAGATGCAAAAATATCCAAATTTGCAGTATGTCAGTAATTCCAACATCATGGACCTGATTCGGTGTCAGGATCTGTTTCCAAGTGACAGAGGACAGTCCTCTTGGAGTTTGTTGAAACTGGCTAAATGGAGTGGCAGACTCGGCCCCATCTGCAGTTGTTGATAGCCTCATATCTGCTCTGGTTTCTATGGTTGCTCTCTGAACAAAGAGGCTAGTTCACCTGGGTCTGCTGTGGGGTATACGCGTCTTTCGACAAGTACCTCATGCAACCCCACAAATGGTAATAAAAATGAAAAACCAACCAGCCCTTTGAGAAACAGAGCTGCAGCCTGAGGTCCTTGAGGAAGGCTCTTTTTAGTCTAGACTCAAGACAAAAGGAGACTGTGTATAAGCCTGGGAGGCCAAATCTGTTTTATGTTCAATCCCTCCTAAAAAAAAAAAAAAAAAAAAGAATCTATTCAATCTAGTTTTCTTTTTCAAACTATTTTACTTTAATTGTCCTCTGGTTAGGAGTTTGGGATTTTTTTTTGCAAGGTTGAATACTTGAATATTTTGCCTCAGATCAGTGTTAACATAAAAATGAAAGAAAAAACAGGAGTTAAGTCTCTTGTATGAACATTTTTATATTGATTAACACATGGTTGTTTATTATAACTGGACAAATCAAAACAACTGAATGTTGAGTGAATTGAATTTCCAGGGGGGATTAAAACATTTTTTAATGCTTCACAATTTTTCATTTCATTTGATTTCTAAAGAGACCAGGAACGATATTCAACATAAAAGCTGCCATTTGATGCATTTGACCAGAGTTAGCTCCAAGCTAATGAACATCTGATTCTGCAGTCCGTTAGCAGAACATACATAGAAATCCACGTATGGAAAAACAGGACTAACACACAACAGCGTAACACAAATACACATACAATGTTCAACACATGAATATGTCATTCAAGTGCTATTAAATCAGCAGATACACAGTGTAATATTTTAATTTTATCTCTTCACAAAGAGATTCTCTGTGATTTTATAAAGTCCAGAGAGCAAAAGTTCAAAAAGTCACACAGTCTAAATGGGGCCAAATCATATAACGCTTTTTTAAAGATAATCTTAAACTATCAAAGCTCAGACCACATCTCTCCAGTATCCTGCAGTGATCACATTGCATAAGTTTGTTTGGCTTAAGAGATTTCGTAACCCTTTTTCTCTTTCTGGCCCCAGCATGTATAGTATTACAAAAGGGAAAGGATCATAGTATGCATACAAGTCTTGGCAGCGTCCACAGAAAAACAGTCTGTGTTTATTTGATGTTTAAATCTTAGAGCATTTTTCTTAAGATTCAGATTTGAATCAATTATTTCACCAAAATATCCAAACAGACTTCATCTTTTAATCTTTAATAATATTGTCAGTTTTGACAAGCTGTTTGTTGAATATGACTTTGAAAATGTGCAAAATACAATACAATACAATACAATATTTATAATAATACACAAGTTCTTAAAGGTACTAAGCAAGATCATCATACAAAACAATATTTATAACAATTGATTAAAATAATAATTTCAATCCCTTTTAATTTTTCTTCTTTTTCAGTGTTGTTTTTTTTTTTAAACTCACTACCTTTCTGATGTTCGCAGAAAAATGTGACTTATGTATTCTCAGTTTCTTCCAGAAGATGGCAGTAGAGAACAATGCTGTGAAAAACTGTAACAGTCTCAGTCTCATTCTCTAATCTGCATCTTAAGGTTATTTAGTTTCAAAAGAGTTGTAAAAATAAATGTGTGACATTTATTCACATTAGACAAAATGCTGCAGTCCAACTTGACAGAGACCCTCCAGCGGACAAGAATCTTTGCTCACACACACAAAAAACACAAAAATGTCTCTGCCTAATTTGTTTTGTCTGCCTGTCCTTGTCCGCTCTCATAGTCCACATGCCAAAGTGTCCTCCGGCAAGACACTGAACCCTAAACTGCTCCTGGTGGCACAACCAGCAGGGTGTGAATGAAGCTTATTAACACTGAAGGGAAATTAATATAACATCATTTGCCATCAGTGTACAGTAACCTGTATGAAGTGTATATGTAAAAGGATACCTAACTGTCAGAAAACTTGAAAAGCAACAAATGAGTAAAATAAATGAGTCATTTCAGAATCTAGATAAGCGGATGTCTCATAAGGCTGAAGACACATGGACTACATATTATCTCCTCTTTTTCTTTTGAAAAGAAACCTCCATACCTTTGAGTGTTTCAGCTTGAAGCATGAATGTCTCTTTTTCACTGGCTATGTAATGTCACTGATCAAAGATGGAAAAATAAGTAAATTGAATGTAAAAAAATTCAGGCTTCTCAGGAGGAAAAAAATCCCCATTTTAGGCAGCAGAATCGGGCGAGTCAAGAGTTTGTGGTGTAACAGATGCTCATGAAAAGAAATCCGGTTTTACATTAAGATTAATCTCTGCTAGTGTCTTATTAGAAACCAGCCTTAACAATACCAAACTGTGCACACTATAAGAAGAATAAATGACTCCTGATGACAAAACACTCAGTCTGCATCTTTTCTGATTCTGACCCCATTTTTGATGGTCTCTGTTTTGTGACTCAAATCTGACCAAACGCAGTTGAAAGCTGGAATTTTTTGGCATATTTCAGGGCATGTGTGGAAAAATCTGTGCGTTTCCTCACAGTGAGTCATCTTGAGTCACCACTGGGTGACACTGTTGCACTTATATAGCCTTTACTCACAGAATAGTAAAAACCATTGGAAATATTTTACAAAAGAAATGTTTAATAAAAAGCTGCTGAGCTAATTTTCTTTTTCCTGATACTTCGGTCAGCCCGGCATTACCTGCCCCTGTGATTCTACAAACACAGAAATATCTTTCAATATGTGATGTGTAGTATTGGTGTTCATTTGGTTGTCAATTTAACACCAATGATCCCCTAATGTTTCTCTGGAGACCAGTTTAAAACAGTTTTTAAAGCCTTCAGATAGGGCTGTGGTTTCCAGGGGTCGCAGTGGAGAAGTCATTCTGATGCTCACGCTGACCATCAGCCAGATGAGGGGCCACGATAACATCCTGAGTGACAGGTCTGTGGCAGCTGTGTGCTAAGGGACCAACACCCCCCCTTCCCCTCCATACACACACATAGAGGGAGAGATAGAGAGAGCGAGAGAGAGGGTGGGGGGCATTTGTTACTGTGTGGCAGCTGTCACCCCCTCCCTCCTGCACAGATTTCCACATCATTACCTCTCACACAACCTGCTGTCCCCTCAAACCTGTCAATGAAAGAGACATCTCAGCACACAAACAACATCTAAAAAAAAACAAATTACATTAAAGTCTTCAGAAAGTCAACAACAGCCTTCGGTCAGAGCTCTTTCTTTGGGAAAAAAAAAAAGAAAAAACAAACCAGCAGGAAACATAATGGGTGCCAAAAAGCCACAAACTGGAGAGGCTCAGACCTTTAGCAGAAAATACAAGAAAAAAAGTTTCCCTGCATACATTTAGTTTGATGGACAGGTGACATTTAAGAAGTGAATAAAAAATGCAGCAGAAAAAAAAAAAAAAACACTTAACAGCAAATATGTGACCAAAAAGTAGAGTGGCGCAGTCGAATAAACATCCTTCGCCAGAAAGTTCAATTCCTGCAGAATATTCATGATAATATGATGTTTTCCATTTCAGTGCCTGACAGATAAACCTCACTTATCTGGATTGTAAAAATGTTTGATTTACTGATAATCTAAAGTTAATGTCTGCTTAAACCTTAAGTTAAGTGAAACAAGCTATATATTTTAAGTGGCAACCTACAGTCTTGAGAAATGAAGTGTCCTGAGTGTCCACTGGCTGCATTTTCACAAAATCTAAACATCACAGACAAACATCACAGGTTATATACTTCATATTAATCTCGTTTCATATTTTCTATATTTTTTATATATCTATTTTCCAATGTTTTTGCACTGATATGGGTGGCTTTAATCTCATTGTACTGCGTATAATGACAATAAAAGGCATTCTGTTTCTGATTCTGATTCTGAAAAAAACCTGGTAAAATGGATGAAAAACAACAACAGGGTGGTCGTTGATAGTTGATTTTAGTCTTAGAGTAATGCTATTTAAAATCCATTTGAAAACTCCTCACAGTTTCTTTGACGTGGATCAGCTTTGTATCATCACTGGACCTTTATCGTGGACAGTTTAAACAAAGTTTGTCTCTGTCAGACGCCCACTCTGCTGCAGTGATTAAAGGCATTAAAAATAACAAATTCTCATAATCCTTCTAATCCCCGATGGTCTGGTTTACCTTTAAAGGTCATAAAAAGATGTCAACATTGAATCTAGTTTGTGTTTCAATGGTGAAAAGCTCTCTTAGTGAGCTTCATACAGATTTTTGCCAAGTGATTATTGAGATGCTACACGATACAACCCTGGCCTGATGGTTTAACAAAAACAAGAGTCAGGAGTTCAACAGGATTGTACAGGTTCATCATCAGAGCACTATGAATATCTCAACCTAATATCATTCCTTTCATTCACAACATTTTCATTTATTTTTATCCATCAAACCTCTCTCTTTTTTTCTCTTTTGGTGCTGTTGATTTTCTTCTCTCCAGGCAGCTAAGCTCTCATGATCCACTTTGAGGCTGAAGTCTCTTTTTAAAAGCTGCTAGTAGAAAGTTCTTCTTTTACAAGGTCACACAGAAGTCAGAAAGGTAAGAAAACACCACCCAAGCTTTGTCCTCTCATGTCTATACTACATGGGTTAACTATTAAATACTTCATTCTTGTGGACAGCGGGGCCATCTCTAAGGTGTATCATAAAAGTGTTTGATGGATTAGAAAACTTCCCTACATATCTTTATGAAAATAAACCTCCTGAGCAGAGAATGAGTTAATGAAGAAGTCCAGGATTAAGGAGTGGAGCAGCTCTCTCGAGGAGGCAGATGTGTTTTTATTAGCATATGATTCACACACAGACACGTCAGATGTTCAGCATATGTACAGATATACAGTATTTCATAACAGCTACTCAGAGCCAAAAAACACTGACCCTGGCTTTTATTAGAATTTGAATGATTTCCTGTTATTGTTATGGAGATGACACAGCTGGAAGCCAGTTCATAGACAGGGGAATTCAGACAGTCTTAAACCTGGACTCTTATTACAGATTCTGAGGCCAAAATACTTTATCAGTGCAAAGCTAGATGGTAATCTTTAGTGACAAGTTTGTCCATGAAAATCTCTTTTTATCTGCAGATAGTTTATCTGTCAAGGTGTCTTACAGTATTACAAGAAGTATTTGTACTGATAAAGAGTTTTTTCCTGTTTAAGAGGACTCATCTTTGGGTGTGAGAACAATGAACAACAGGTTCATTGTTCTCCCCAAGGCCGCCATGCCCCATTCAAGAAAAACAGATTTTTTTTTAACTGACACATAACCTTGTTTGTTTAAAGTTGCTCATCTATTCTGACTTAATATCAATTTTTTTTGAATGACTTTACTGTTTGATGGGGTGAATCTTGATCTAATACATTGCAAGTGGCACAAATATAATATGAGGTGGCAGACCAGCAACTTCTACATTCTTTCTCAAGTTAAATTAACATTTTTGTCAATGAAGTCAGGAGACTGCAGAATTGGGCAAGTTGCTGTAAGTAAATAAGTTACCAGAAATATTTAGAATCAAAAAGTAACAGAATTACTAGCTGGGTTACTGTATGATGAAAACGATTATTTCTGTTATTTGCTTTTCTTTAAATCTCTTATTAAAGCTCCTGTAAGGAATTCTCCACAGGTTGAAAAAAAAATTGCGATTGTTTGATTGGAAAACTTTGCTGACAAACCTTTTTCCAACACCCTTAATTTTAATCAGTGACGTCAAAGGAGGATTGGACAATAGTTGAAGAGTTGAATGTGTGCAATAGTGGTGATTAGCGCAAGAAAATGTCCGTCCTGTCCCTGTGATGAGTCACGGTTTGATCAGTTATTTCAGGGAAAAAGGTTTATCCAATGAAGCAATGACACAGTTCTTCCTGTCAAACCGACGTCCTGTTGAGTCACGACCTGCTGTCCACAGAGGCCCTGGCACTGCCCTCTTGTCCCACACACACTCACACCTACGCACACAGACACACAGAGACATGCCACACCAAACACCATAAATGTACTATATTCTGGAAACATATCTATACTCCTCACCTGTATTTCCTCCTGACATGACTCATAAAGAAGGAGACAGTTTACGTGGTTTTCTGCCACACTGTCTGTTTAAAGTTTAATATTCCGTGTTGTATTGAGCTAGTCCATTGAGAGTCCACTTTTATATATATATACTGAATTCAACTTTTTAATAACCTGACCTGACAGTTTACTTTACAACAGACATCAATCTTATTCCATTAACCCAGCATTTAAGACAACTACGTCCTTTCTTTCCTCCTTGTTATACTGCTTTAAATAGCCCTTAACAGTCTCTTATTTTATAAGTGTGTGCAGTAATCCAGTATTCACTCAGCTGCATAACTCCTAACCTAGATGCTATTTTATTGTTGGCCTTAAAGGAGCAGTGCAAAGACGCCCACTCTGGATTTGGTATCCGGGTCTTAATAATCTATCCTTGTCTCTTTGTCTGTGTCCATGCCAAAAAGCAATTAAGACACAAGTTAACCCTGCCAAAAACAACAACTCATATCTTTCAGTGTACCCTCTACAGGTCATCTCTTTCATTAGCTAATAACAAGTAATTCCTCATTGCTGTGAGCTTTTTGGGTTACCCACAACTGGGTATAAGTTTGGGGTTGTTGCATAAGAGACCAAGGAAAACAGACTCTTTAAACAGAAACAGGACTTTCATCCCGGACACCATAATCAGTGTTTACTGTTGTAAGTAGTTCTTTTAAAGTTACGTAATATGATTGCAGTGTAATAATGTTGTTTATTACCTAATAGACATGGCTTAACGTAGAGTATTTTGACGTAACTCAGGTACTCATGTCAGTCAGTCAGTCAGTCAGTCAAAACGTATTTGGTTAATGGAAAAAAACTGCATACTCCAAACTGTGGTAACCTCATGCACAGACCTGCATTTCAAAACTACTATGAAAGTATGTTGTTGCATTTGTAACTTTAGTTGAACAAAACATTTGACCATTGTTGATTTTTTTGACCACAAGGCCCTGCACTATAAAACTAGGTGCGTCTTTGATGTTGGAAGATTTAGCCAATATACAGGATTACAAAAACCCAGAGTCTTTGAATCTTTGCCTCTATTTTGATAGCTTAAAGAAAAGACACCACTGGGTGAAGTCATCCAGTACATTTATATGCGGTTTTAAAAACTCAGTCTATTGTCTTAGTCTGACTAGAACGGGACTAAAACACTTGTTAACACATTAGTCCAGCTAAAGTAGTCTTTTTGGGGGCTGCCCAGGCTCTCTGGCCTTGTCCAGAGAAGTTTATAAAATCCTTCAAATGTCCGCAGTTTTGTACAGAAGTTTCAAGTTTGTGTCACATGGACTTTATGAGTTAGAAGCGCATAAAAGACACATGATCCGACCCAAAAAACTCTCAAAATCTACCCCTCTACCCCTCATAACAGTTACAGGCATTAAAAATCACATCACGGAAATTGACAACCTTGTTGTCACTGGTCTCATTTGCTTTTGTACATCATTGGGACACATTATTGCTCATTAAAGCCTATTTTATTACAGTTTTAAATGTCCTGACAGGAGCTTTAATGTGGCCCTTACTTACTTGTTGGTGTCCGCTTGTGGTTTCAAATTGTGTTTTTGCATTGTGGATGCAGGAGAGCTGGACACATAGCAGGGCCTCCACATACACACACTTGGACATACACACACAGCACTATTCTGCCAACCCGCAGTGTCTTGTCTCTCCTCTGTTAGTACCTCAGATATGGCAACAGGGCACCTTGGTGACATAAAAGGGTTATGTTTTATCCCTGCTTGAAAAAGATGAAATGTGTCCAAGTTGGGTTTGCAGCTGCAGCTCAGTGATCGGGCTTTGTGCACCTTTTTATGTCTTTTCCCACTCGTCTTCGAGTTTACATCAAAACCCCCAAAAGTAGTTTAAAAAGAAAGAAAAAAAACATCTGTTTTTATTTCAGGAAAGACATGAGTTTATATTTCCAGTAAAATAAACTTAACATTTTAATTTCACTTTCAAGATTAGCTCATACTGAACACCTGTTAATTACACTCACAATGAACCCATTCTGATCCATTACAAACCATAAAACCGGAACGCTATAATTCAGGTCCTGGGGTTTTACAAGACCCACTGCCTCTTAAATCCTGTAACCTTAAAGAACCCCTTCCATCTTTGAAAAAGGGTAACATCAAATGAGTGCTAGTACAAGATAAGAAGCAGTCATGGTGTAAAATGTCATGCAGTCAAGGTTTTTAGTTTGTGCCTGCAGGTTCACTGAACTTTTGTCCTGGATTATTCCTCTCTGCATGAGTCACCGAGCTGGCATCAAGGTAGTCTGGCACCGATTCTGTCTGAAAGGTTACCGCGCTGTGAATCAGACCCTGAATAACTTGAACATTACACGCTTGTGATGTCTGGTGCACTGAGAGCGTGACTGAATGTACACACTCCCGACCAGATTCTTTATTCTGTTATTTTATTATAAGAGCACCAGGGGGTTTATTGCATTAAGATACTGCATCTCAACTCAGCTGTAGAGGAGGAAACATAATTATTTCACATCTGATATCAAATTAAACACTGATTGTGCCAGATCTAATTAGAGGGTCATTAATTCTGGCTCTAATTAAGACTCAATCACAGATAAATTCGTTTATTCTCACACATGAAACAGAATGAGGAGCAGATAAAAAGACTTTACCAGAGATGCACTGCACTCCTCTGACAGAGAAAGCTATTGATTTCTCCCCTGCTGATTACTTTGTAGTGTGTGTATGTGTGTGTGTGTGCGAGTCACTGTGAGCTGTCGATGAGATGAGTGGAAACCTGTCAGAGTGAGGTGGCAGTTAGACGCCATGAGGCCTGAGGGGAATTGGGGGTGAGAAAAGTGCTTCCTCTCCGCTGGATTCACTCGCCTCCTCGAACAATGAAGAAACTACTGCTTTAAGTTCAAGATGGTATCTGTTACACTCGCCTACATTAATTCATAGTGTCTGTTTCTAGTTTCAAGTCTTCTTCGATACAACAGAATGATAGATTTGTAGAGGATCATTACTAAAAGACGCTCTGAGGAGTCACCTGCTTTTTCCGGGGTAGAACTTCTTCTACAGTAAGGTTGTTTACAGTGAACCTAAATTACATTTCAAATCAAAATCACTCCAACTATAAATCATAAATACTATTCAACATTACCCAGCCTTTAATAAGCAGAGTGACCGTTCACCTTAACCCTAGAACACTATTGCCGGGTGATTTTTACCCAACCAAACACGTTTACGTGAGTTTCATGATGTTGTGTTTGTCTGAGTATCATGGGTCCCTGGATTGCTTCAGTATTGCCTTTGACATCTTTGAAGGCATATTTGTTTCCCTGATCCAAAACCTGCTTTTTCCTACAGGCATGTGTTCGGGTGATTTTCACCCGGCAATAGTGATAGAGGGTAAAGTAGGTTTGGGTGGATTTGATAGCTGCATGTAGGCGAGTAAGGTCAGTAAGAGTGGTCCTGGAATTTGCATTCTATCTTTATTTAGCACCGTGGTTATGAACAACTATCACAAAGTATGGATTTTCAAGGGAATTCATATGGTGATAAGGAATATTTTAGTCAGCTGGTCATTTTTACTCACTCAAAATCTGCCATATTTTGGTTCTCTCCCCTGCAGCTAAGGAAATTTTTGTTCATGAATGCCTAATTTCAGTTATTTGTTGCATTTTTATATGGTCCCCCCATGGCACTTTTTCCCCCTCCCTTTGGACATTGCACAGTTAAAAATAAAAGAAAACGACTTTAATTTGTCATGTATTGTCTTATTTTGATGACGAGTACTTTTTCTTGGGTATATTATTTTGGGTTAAAATCGCCCGGTGATAGTGATGGTGTTTCTAATTTAAGTGATAGTGTTCTAGAGTTAAGGGGGTAGGATTAGACAAGTTTATACTTCTTCCTACTCCTTTTCGCTCATGTAAGCTAGGGTCTTAGAAAATGAGAGTTGCAGATTCAGCTACTGTCTTATATTGTTTTGTTTTATTCTGATTGTCACTTGTTTGTATTTTTAACAGTTTTTCAGTTTCATTTACATGATCAAAATAAAGCTATCACTGAATCAATCAATTGAAAACCTTGAGGTAATTTCACAATCAGACTTAACGTTGTTTCATTCAAATTCTGGTATTTATCTAGATTTCTGGTGTGTCTACTCAGATAAAACTTAAAAAATGCAACATGTGACAGAATTTTAAGATGTAAGGGGTTGAGTGCCACCAAATATTTTTCTCATTATTTTCTCTTTCATGTCAGTGAGCGCGGCACAGCCCCAAACGCAAACGCACACTTCACCCTTCCTTCGCATGATACGTGTTTTTGTTCTACCAAAGTTAAAGAGTCCTTGATGAGGCAGAGATACACATTTAAATATCTGTGCGTTTCACATGGACAAGCAGAGATAATGACTGTGCAGCTACGGGTATGAACGCACACATAGGCATTTCCTCTCTGTGGGAACACCGCCGCAATCAGGGCCTGAAACTCTGACTCATCAGGACCCAGAGAGAGAGAGAGGGAGGGGGAAAAGATGAGAGGGGAGAAGTTGTATATTTTCTGCACATTTAGCATTTCTTCAAAGTCAAATGCTACCTTCATGAGACTGTTTACGACATTTCAAAGTTTGAACATGGTCCTAGGTGCTGACATTGGCATGTTTTTCCAGCTGTGGGCCTCGGTGTGAGTTGTAGAACGACACAAACAGCATTGAGAGGGCGTTGGCGTGCAGAAGACTCAGCGGTCTGCGGTTATTATTCTCCTCTGGAGCTCCAGCTGATGCTGATCTGCCGTACAAGGCCAAAGAATGTCAAATATGAGGGAGTGTAAGACAAGCTTGCTCTTTAAATCCACCACACAGACATCCACATGTGCACAAACACACACACACTCACACACACAAATCTTGAAGAATCAACAGTTCTCAGTCCTCAGGAGGTGAAGCTGTGCAAACTCAGCTGCTCCGATTTACAGTAAGTGAGAAAGCTCCTCGGCTTAACCACAACCTGAGCACAGATCTGTTTTCTTTTCCTCACTGAGCTCAGCTAAGACCGTCAGCACAAACGTCCAAAGCTCCACGGCAAAAACCCTCTCCTGCTTGTTCCACGTCTGATGATGTGATTTTTATCTGCATGAAGTATTCGTGAGTGCAACAAAGCTGGAGTGAAACCGCAGGCCTCTGTCAGTGGGAGATACTTGTAGTTAAGCCAGTATAAGCTGACAGAGGATGTTGATGTGGAGTAATGTAGGCAGGATTAAGCCTTAATATATAAAAAAAAAAAAAAAATCCCGATAATTGGCTGATGTGTTTGAGTCTGGGCGTTGCCGCTGCATTGTCTCAAATCAGCAAGTGAACTCTCTGAACCCTCAAGTTTTCATGTCACCATCTTGTTTCTTTGGAACCTTAAGAGGCAATATTTAGACGAGAGGGAGGACACACGCCTCAACTTTGAGGAAATAAAAATCTATAATTGTGGTACTGAGTTACTGTCATAGCTTGCGCAACACACACTTGATATTCGACTTCTAGCTCAGAGCCCGGTGTGCTAGCACTGGAGCGTGTGCACAACACATTGGCAGTTTTCAGTTTGTTAAGCCGTGTACATGACAGAAAAATTCAGTCCCCAGCTATGAGAAGCTTAATTGAGTGCATTTTTAGCTGATTTTTGAATTGTATGTAATTTTACTGATTTTTTTAAATATATTCATAAGAAAAGTAAGGGTGCCTGTAGACTGCAAAACTAGACCTACAGATTTTATACAAAAATTAGAAGGTGAGGCAACTAAAAAGGGTTGATGAGTGCTGTCCAAATAGATCTGCAAATCCCACACAAGGATTACAAATCTGTATTCTTCAGATAATAAGGAGTGGGTCATTTCCAAAGTGATTGCATCTACTATGTAAGTCACATTTATCCGTAAACAAGAGAAGATATCAAGTGTCTTACATAAAAATTTCATTGTGTCAAGACATCCACATATGCATGTACACACAGATTATACAGGTTTGGATTTGTAATCCATGCCCACAGATTTGCAAACCATACACTTTTTTTTAAAATCTTGATCTGGCACTGATGGAGCTTAATTAAAAAGCACTGCTAGTTATGAATAATAAAAACTTACCTAAGAGTTTACAAAGTGCTTTTACATACAAGTAAAAAAAAGCACCAAAACAAAGCAAAGGATCCCAACAAGAAGAGAGCCCAAAAATATTTGGCCATAACATCCAGAAGAGCATTAAAGACAATTCAAAATGATCAAACTGCATCACATGAAAGCAAGAAGGGATTTAAAAGACAGCACTGATTCTGTGAATCAACTCAACTGTGAAGCCTCAACTCTGGGACAACTTAGAGGTTCCTGCCCGTGGATCTAAGGCTGCAAGCCGGCTCATATGGTACCAGCAGCTCTGATATGTACCCTGGAGGTAGACCCATAAGTAGGCGACTTTGAAAGTTATGGGTAAAATTTTCAAATCACTTAAAACTAAAAGGGAACCAATGTAGGGAGGCTAAGATAGGAGTGATGTGGTACCGTCTATTTAAAGTAATAATAAAAGAGATTTACAGTCATGAGTCAACTCTAAGTTGCTGTGAGCAAAGGGAAGAGAGAAAGTAGCAGTAAGTGGTCATCATGGAGATAAAGTTCAGAGAGAAAGAAAGAGTGAGAGCACACTTCCGATCCTCAACACAAATGCAGGAACAGCAGAGTGTCCAGTTTTGTCTGTTTGCTGCATATATATTTATATATCACTCCTCTGCCTGCTGTGTGGTCCTATACTGGGTTGTCCATCATGCACACCACATTTATTCATGGTCCACGCAGGTGCAGACGTCAGCCCTGCTGGGACCTCATCCAGCCCGGCCGTCCTCACAGACCTTGTGGAGTGCTCTGGCTTTTAATAGGCTTAATGCACACATCACTTCTATATTTGACACAAAGCAGAGGTTTGACTTTTGGTCGGGTAGACAAGTAGAAACCTTGAGGCATTCACAGACATAAAATAAAGAGTTTACGTCTGAATCATGTGTAAGTTTTCTCCATGTGTTGTTTTTCGCTGTTTTTGGTCACAGCATGAATCAGACATCTGTCACATCTGCTCCAGTCACATAGCTTACCCTCTTTGTTTGCTTGAGGGTTATTTTTGTATGTTTTTTCTCAGTGTTGAAAAAACAGTTAACTATAATTACATGGACGCTCATAAGCGGCGGATAATTGTAATTTTTTGATTCTGGCAACAACCATTTTTCTTTGGCACCTGTAGCCGCTCAGCAGGCCTCACCCCATCATCAAAAGCCACTAATCCGCTGGATCCTGTTAACCTCACACTCACAGACACACTCCCACACTCTAGACCCTCCCCCCCCCCCCCCCCCCCCCCCAGAGTTAATTAGATTGCAGTCTGTTCAGAGGAGAGAGTTGCGGGGCCTGTTGTGGTTCTGTGGTGTTAATAGTCGAGGATTAGAGAGACAATGGAGGCGATGTGGGTTCAAGCTGTGAGGAGGCAGAGTTCACAGATGGGATGAGCATAGCTGCAGGGCTACACACACACACACACACACACCCTTGGGACATAAAAAGTCCCATTAAGTGTGCAGAAATCTACAGATTTACAGATGTCCTTATACATGTCTTTTGTTCATATTTGCTTACAGTGTAAATGTCTCTAAAACCAATGAGACCAGGTGACCAGTTCCCTCGGTTTCAGGTCCTTTTATAATTCATTCCAAGTCAAGAGATCTGCACAGCCTTTGGGAGGCCGAAACTTTTGGAGCTCCTTGTGCCTGACTGCAGTGAAGATCATCAAGCCACCCTCCTCCATTATAACAGATGGAAATGGGTCCAACTAGAAAATTAGAGTAGATGTCAACAAGTCTGCTATCATGCTGATGTATATAAAGGTCTTCACTTTTGGAGTTTTGAGTTGATGAACTTTTCTTCAATGTGAGTCTTAGCTTTAAACAGATATAAAACTCTGTTTTGCTGTGGACTGTACTGACCGGAAGCATCTTTGTTATTTTATTGGTACCTTAAAGGGATATTCCAGTGCAAAATTAAGTTAGGGTCAAACACACTGTAACACAGAGTTAGACACCCCGTCGAGAGATGAATGTTGCAGACCTCTTGCTTCTCTAGTTATACCAACTTTAGTAAAGACCGCAGATAGCAATACAGATAGCCACGCACTCAACCAAAACACCACTCTATAGCTACAAATAATGCTCAGAACAGCACCTAATTTTATCAACAGTACATATAGGCTCCCAGCCATAGAGCTAGCTGCCAAACTCACCATCTCTCTTCCAGCAGCCGCTTGTTTGTACGGAGACTTCCAGGCGAGTCCATTGACTGTAGTGGGGAGACACAGCTCTAGGAAGAACATTTATTTATGGTGTGTTTGACCTTAACTTAATTTTACACCAGAATATCCCTTTAAATGACACTTTCTCAAACACCTACCGAGTGAACCACTCCACCACAGAGTGAACCATCTTTGACGTCACACTTACAGCAAAGAGAAGCACCAAAATGAAGGGTATGAACACTGCAACCACCTCAGGGTGAATTATTCCTCCAGTAGAAACAGGAGCTGACCAGACCCACATCTTTAAAATGCCTCGACAGTTAAAACAATTACTGCGTCGATTAAATCAATTACATACCGTTCCCGACAACTGCAGGCCATCTGGGACAGCAGAGGAGGTTTTTAGACGTGTTTGTGGGCGATCTAGACCTGACGTAACGATCTTGTGAAACAACCTCATTTTTATCAGGACATGGTTTTCGCCTTCTTCCATCACTATCAGGCAAAACCACTAACCGTCACCACCCCATTCAAGCACCCCCTGCAGGGCTGCAGCCAGGAGAGGTTTAACCTGCGTCATTAGGGTTTGTTTATTCGTTGAATAAGCTTTTGGGATGATGAAATCATCCTGGTGAGACACATTTTCCAAAGCTCTCAAAGTCTAGCCCAGTTTTTCACCAGAAATCGGTGCCTGCTGTGAATTTTTGAACAAATTGTGCCTCAGTAACAATGATGGTCTGTTGAAGATGGCTGACCTCCTGTGGTACAAAATGTTCCCCCAGAATCAGAAAGTGGATTGGAGACACTCACATCACTCGAGGAAGAGCTTTTCTGTTTGTTTGTGCAGGCAAGGCCAGTTTCTGCAACACTTGGATGACCATGATTTTTGTCAAATTCTAAAAAAGCACTGAGCTTTTGTGGTTCAAGTTGCATATTTTTAATTTCTAAAAAGAAAAGGTTATCTGGATTTTGAACTCGGTAGGCTCAGTATAGAGGAAACAACATGCTTGCAAAATGTTGTTTTGCCTTTCTGTGGTCTATTTCCTGCTAATTTGGATATAATTCAGTGACCATTGAGCCTCTACAGTATGTGAAAAAGCAACGTGACTTTACTGTTTCAGTTTTTGCAGGTTTACTCATGTTTAATAAAGTAAACTATGTTCCTTTAAATGGCAGCCTATATGCTGCGTGATGCGCGACCCTGCTACCACGGTCCAAACACGCGTCCTACATGTTTTAGCCTTCAGAGTCACTAACCAGTCTTTTCTGGGAGTCTCCGAGCTCCCTCATCCCATCAGTTCCTCTGGATCACTTTTGCAGACGTCCTGCTGCCATGGACCTGCCTGCTTTCCAGCTGCAACTACATGCATCAGTCTCACTATTTTTTAACACAGTTACAAAGCTAATGTTGATTTATTAGCATCTGTCTCTCCATTTTTATCACTGGCATTAAAAGAACCATCAGCCACCTCATATCTGTTTTTGATGGCATGCGGGTCAAGAACCATTCTTAAAGTTTTCCCCAAACCAATCACAGTCCTTTTTTTAAGACGCTGACAGAGGAGCATCGCTTCAGTCAGTACATTTACATGACACTGAAAACACCTTATTATTTACCTTACTCACCTTATAATTATGAGCTTACTCTGATTAAGCTGCGCATGTAAACGCACTGACTGTGTTTGTAACCAACCAAGATAGCAGCGTCTTCTGCTGGCAGGCCCACTGAACCCACTACGGTGTCCCCTTTTAAGTGAACCAGATGATGTATTTCCATTCTAACCTGTCATATAAACTTTACATAGAAACACAATTCTTTAAAAACACAACTATTTGTGATTTGAGGGCAGGTTGTTGGACCCTGTTGTAGGAAGCAACAAAGAAGTGTTTCATTAAACTGGAAAAATAAAAGGTGATTGAAGAAAACAGATGGTTTCATAAAACATGGAGACTGTGGTATTTCATGTGGAGTTTGCTGTAAATGCCACCTGCCTGAATATGCAGGAAAAAGGTTGATGTTTTGAAGAAGTAAAACCTCCAGCATCATTACTGGACTTCACACAGAGAGAATTATAAGAAACACTTGATGAATCAGAAACAGATGGCATTTTTAGTTCTTCTTGACAAAAAACAATAATATGAGGAAGAAAAGCAGATTTTCGGGAAGGCTGATACTTGAACCTTGAAGTGGCCTTGAGCCAGTTTGAGTTTGAGACCTCTGTTAGAGGGAGACATGGTCAGTGTGCCGAGGCATTAACTTTTCAGAGTCTCAGATCACCTCATCCATTTTTACAGACATGATTCTCATTGTTATCTCAAAGAACAGGATCTGTGTGTGTGTGTGTGTGTGTGTGTGTGTGTGTCAGTGATCTTGGAATGTCCTCTTCCTTTATGCCAGCTGCCTCTGATGTTGGCAACACACAGAGGTTCAAAATAACGGACAGATAAAGAAGGAGCAGAGCAGCTAAAGGGCATGCACGCACGCACACACGCACGCACGCACGCACACACACACACACACACACACAAACACACACACACACTCAGAGTGGTGAAGTTTGAAAGAGATAGCTGAAGATAAGTAAAGCTGTGAAAAGCAGCTTTTGTGGGGAATGTGTGACTCAGAGCAACATGAGAGTTACAGTGATAGGTCACACATTGAAATATTAACACACCCTGATCGGAGCATGTGCTTAAAAACAGCCTCCTCCTTAAGCACACTTTGTTCTACACAGGTCTGGTTGTTATCAGTCAACCTGTTATAATGTTTGGTCAGGACTCCAGAGAATCATTTGACTGGCTTTTTCTCATCATAAAAACGCTTGAAGACGAATTAAAAATGTCATGACGAAGATACATAATTAAACGTTGACCCCGGTGTCAGACTGACGTTTTTCAAAGAATCAAAATACCATAAATTCAAGGGTCAAGAGGATTCAGAAAGAAACTTTGTGCATAATTATGTGATCGGCAGCTACATGGTATTTAAAGAAAAGTATCCTGCTGTTAGTAACTCAATAAAGACTCTGTCCTTATCACTAAATTACTTATAATTAAGAAAATGTCTACACTCAGTAAGCGCAAGGTAAGAAAAACCCACCTAATGTTAAAACAGTGTCATGTTTTCTCCCACCATTCCTCCTCTTATCTGTCTGTCCATCCACATGTTAGTAAGCTCTGAGACATTATATGAAAACAGCATCGAAGCTAAACAGAGATTTTTTATCGATAAGAAATCATCTTGAGGAACTGTGTATAGAAAATATTGTGTATAGACTGTGTATAGATGGGACCGCACTCCTTGTCCTGACATCTATGGACAACAGTCAAGCACTATGAAGTATTTACAAGGACCAGGGTATGATGCTACAGCACTCTGTGGTATCTGCATGAACTTAAAGCACACTGTTGTTTTCTCATGCAGAGAGAACATGTACAAGACGAGCCGGGAAAGGTCAAGCTGATTAAAAATTACTCTGTGCATCTGAGATGTTGAAATATTAGAGGATCCTTTATGAGTCATGTCTGACCTTGAGAGGAAGTGACTTTTACAGCTCTCAAACAGAGCGACTCCAGTCTCCATTAAAATCTTTCTGTTGTTTCAAACCTGACGGAAAATGTCCTTTGTTTGTTCCTGTCAGTGAAAATTTTCTTTGAGGTTACTGTTCAGAATTTCTACTTTGTTAGATTTAATAGAAATGGATGTGAAGAAAGAAAAGGTGGAAAAAATGAGTGATATTTAATGGAAGATGCAGTTGACCCATAAGTTACAGCCGGCATGTTTTAATGAGTGTATACAAGGATAAAATCCTGCAAGAACGTGACGACAAAAGTATTTAAAAGAACAGGGAGGAAGCTCTACATTTTATAATCAAAAAGGTTTTATATGTCAACGCTTAATAAAATACTTATCATACAAGGGTACTGTAAGTATAAACATATGTATGGTTATTTATATTAATATTATCATTCATCAAGTTGAAGCCAAATATTAGTGAAAAAATGATTTCATTGATTTAGAAATGGTTTACTTGAACAGCACTGTAATCAGATTTTGATTACTATTCAACGTCATGTTTCATCATACATCCATGTTTGTATGGCAGGAGTTTTTCAACCTTTATACAGGTCAAAGTTATATTAGAATTGACTCTTACACTTTTCCACTGTACCGCCCAGCCGTCATATATGTTTTGATCAGATTAAAGAAAACTGTGGTATGGAAATGAACCTTCTGGGGTGCAGTTTTGATTGTAAAGCCTTTTCAGTTTACAACAATAGGTGACCAGTGGAGATGGGTGGCACAAAATGGGTGCAGGTAGTGGATCATAACCTCACTTCTATCTAAGTAACAATAGGCTGAGCACAACAACTCCACAGAGTGTGCTACACAGCTGCATACAAAATCTACATTGTGAACCTTGCAGGGTGCAGCAGAAAATGCAGGAAGATAGTTCAAGCCTTCATTTCCTCTGGGAGATGTTCCAAAAGGGCTCAACTTACTTCCCACATTTGGAGGAAACACCCTTGGAGATACAAACATGTTTGTACAAACTCTGCCACACACTGGACAATTCTGGCTTCCATCATGTCCATAAAACTAAAATAGACAATATGTTGGACATTATTCCTGAATCTCATTCTACAGTCATTTTGCTCCAAACATTAGGAAATATTTAAAACACATCCTGGAAGATGACTTCCTCTTCAAAAGGCAAAGGATCTTTTCCCTGCATATTTCCTTTTCCTTTTAGGCTAAATAAAGGTTTGATATCGAGAATGAATTAATGCCGGTCTGCAGACTCTTCCTTCCTGCAGTGACACTCTGCTTTAAAACCCTGGAGGATGTTTGGCATGACTTTAGAGAACAGAGCTACAGTGGGAGGACAATGGAGGAGGTGGTAAAAGGAGGATGAAAAGAAAAGACAGATGGGAAGATAATGAGACCGAAGATTCAATAGACTGTCTCCTGTTAAAGCATTTCTACAAAGAGAATAAGCCTGTTTCATACAGGTTTGTATCATTAATTTGATGACAAATGCAGTTGCAATCGCTCATGATTTCTGCCTGCTATCTCTCTGCATGTATGAAAACCCCTCCCCCCTCTGCCCTGCAGTGCAGGCTGGTAGAGTTGGGGGAGGGGGCTCTCTTTCTTTCAGTCTTTGGAGCTCACTGACAGCTGTTCAGGGAGGCCTGAGGCTGCGACTCATCGCCGGGCAGAACCACAACCACATCCTGCAGGATTCAGATCTCATGCATGCTCACAGAGGAAAACGCTACGGCGAAGTCAAACACAGACGGCCATGACAAAGACGACTATTTACTCAATCTGTCCATGTATGTTAACAGACCTATAGCAGGGGCCCCTTTGAGAGCTAATTCTAGTCAAATTGGACAAGACAGATATACCCAGGGCTTCAATTTAAGATTTCTTTCTTTTGCAACACAACACTGTACAGTAAACACATTGATGACAGTAATACTAGTGGTGGTAAAACTTGAGTTACAGTATAATGATTATTTTGACATAGATCTGGATTAAAATGTCAGAGCGTTTATTTTTATCCCAACAGAAATGAAAGACTCCTTTAACTGTGCATCTGTTGATCGTTATGTTACATAACACATGGAGTTAAATGGGAAAACATACCAGCACCGGCTGTGAGTAATAGCTGGTTTATTGCCTCTCAAAATAATTCAAAATGAGGGGTAGAATAGCAAGAGCATAAATTGCAAATAAAATCTGATGGTTGGAGTGATTTCAGGAAATTTGTCAAGATACTCAAAGAAAAGATATGAAATTAGGCAGAGACATAAATAAACGATCTGTGTTTTTGATGAAGATAAGACCATTGACACACCTTTACACTTGGCTCACTGAAGAGGAAAAGTAACTCCTGGAGTATTAAAACTACAGATGTGGCTCCATAGATAACTAAGGATTAAATGTTGCCACCCTCACCCATCCACACCAGAATTTCATGTCAGTTTGTTGAACATTTTTGTTATTGTAGGCCCAAAATGCCAGCCATATGTCGGATGTGGGGCTGGGTTTATACTGATCCATTTTGAGTGTCTTAACTACTTTGAGTGTTGGGCACGATTTCAGCCTAATTCTGTATCTTTCCAAACCAGTGAACAGGGGATCACCTGACCATGGCCCAAACAGCTGCTCCTGAGGGGTTGGATGAATTTCTGGCATGTTAGAATTTCCCTTTAGCACAGTGAAAGGAAGTGGGGCGATTTTTTTGTGATCATGCCAGTACAGCAGTCAGCATTCAAAAGCATGGTGGTAATACACCAAAGGATGTGGACAATTAAAATTTAGCGTATTTTTCGCACTATAAGGCGCACTTAAAATCCTTTTGGCTTGTCGGAGCACTGCAGCTACCGTAGCCTTATGGAGTTATTGAATAAGTTAATTAAAGTTTGACTTATCTGACTGTTTTGTTTGGCTTAATGCGCTTTATAATCCGGTGTGCTTTATGTATGAAAATAGACGCGAATAGACGCATTCATTGATGGTGTGCCTTGTAATCAGGTGCGCCTTATAGTGCAAAAAATACGGTACATAAATATTGGACCTGTCATTTCAAACATGTGATTGATATAAACACATTTTTTAATGCCTGAAGACTCATCAATAAAGTTGAAGACAAGGAGCTCAAAGACATGATCCATATTACCTTAGGTGGCCCAAGCTACCTTCTAGGACTCTGAAAAGACTAGATTTATTAGAGATCACTGGAGACCACTGGACATCAGTGAGTAACAACAAGTCACTGATGACAAATGGCTGATGCACTGTTTGCTTTAGGCGTGTTAAAAACAGAAGACATTTCGCTGAACTATGTGCTAGCTAGTTTCCTGGAGTTGCAAAGCAATGGGTGGAAACAGACAAGGTCACCAGCATAGACATAGATGACGCTTGTAATATTGTAATTTACATTTATGAGTTAAGTCACATTTTCTGACTTCATATTTTGTTGTAGAAGTTTTCAAAGGAAGCTTTATTGACAGCTATCAAAGCTCTGTCCTTCTTTTATATTCATAACATGGGCATACTGTATAGTGTGATCATCAATATGTGAGTGTGCTCTGTTGAATCTGTAAACATTTAGATGATTTCAGGTTGCTTGTTTGTTCTGCAGTTGTTGTATTTACATATGTCTAAACAAGCAGTGCTCATGAGGAAATGCCCTGTCTATCTTAACAGGTGCAAAAATCCTCATGCATAACCAGAGAGTACAGCAATAAGATACTATCCGGCAAAATCATCCTGATAAGCAAAAGTATTTATGTATGCACCACTAAAAGTTCCATTGCAGAGCTGGAAGTCAGTTCTGAGGAATCCCTGCCTGTCCAAACACTTGTAGATTTAAAATCCATCTTAAGTGACGGCTGCTTCCTGTCAGGACCCAAACTGTGACACCAGCAGGTCACATGGTTTGACCTGCAGGCTGTTGTGTACATGGTGAAGATGAGCCACACCCAAGTCCTTGAGAAATGCATCCAGTGTTTTCCTGGAATTGCCTGGGTGGATTTTCGGAAAGGCGGGAGATTTGGCAACCACGAGAAAAAAATCAACAATTGCATAATGGAAGTCTCAAAGTTTCAAAGCTTTAATTAAAAGTTTAAACACTGATTTTTCTCTTTGAGCTTAAGTACTAAAGTAAAACAATGAAAACGACTTGTATGCAAAGTGTTTGTCATCCTTGAAGTAAAGGCAAAGGGCCTCTAATACTGAATGTAAATGGGAGACTGAAGTCATCAAACTCAGAATGATTACTTAGATCAATAAAACGACCCACTTTAAAAAAGCTTTGCTGGCAAACTTGATCTGTCAATACAGATGACAGGAATGAGGAATGAGTCCAAGGCATCAAGGACATGGGAGGACACGCACAGTCTATCTAAAAAAAAAGAAAAAACACGAGCACATACAGCAGCAGCTCTGGAGGCCTGTTTTTAAATCCACCATGTAGCAGCTTCAGGGACAGGTGGAACACTTCACATAAACAGAAACACGTCAGGCTGGATTTTCTTCATTACTGTGGGGCTGAGAGCAGCATTTCCACACAGGAAGAGAGAATTTAAACCTCTTGAGATGTGAATGTGTCTCAGGATGTAAGGTAAAGAGTGCATTGTGCAGGAACCACTGTTTGCATACCTCACTTGACTTCAGTATCAAAAAGTGACCTTGTGGATTGTTTAGAGGTTAAAAAAAAAAAAAAAACATTCAAAGTTCACCATACTTGCTTTGTTACTTCTCTGAAGCCAGAGGTGACTTTATTTGGACAAAAGGATGGATCCAAAGAGGAGTTACGAGTCAGCAAATTAAAGCCAAACAGTCAGCAGCTGTGGCTTATATATTAACTGCTGAATGAGCTGTATACCATCTTCCTTTGCAGAGTGAGATTCCATTCATGATGACGGCTGAACAGAGTTGTTTATTGCATCTGTGGTGATAGTGGGGGGTAAACAGTACATACCAGATGACTCAAAATAACCTGTCTACTCATCACCTCAGTCCAGTGTCTTTGCTTCCAGCTATACAACTGCAGTATAGCTACTACTAAGCATACACTTATCTATTATATGCTATGAAAATTGTAGAGTTATGCTGGGTGAAAAGACTGGGGCATAGATTTTTGGGACAGTTTGTTAGCATAACACAGTTTACATCAAGACAGAGTATTTGTGTTATACCAAGGTGAAAAATCTCTAAAAGGCCCCAACTCCACTTACACTGCTGAGAGGTTCAGTTTGATGACAGAGTTATAAAATGACACATAGCACCTAGCATGTCATCTAGCGGTGGATAGAGTTGGAAATTTAGATATGGGGCTTTGTAGGGGTCACCTTACCTTTGAAGTCAGACCATCATTTTGTTTGTGTTTGCAAAGAATCATGGGATACGTTGGGCTGCAAGGGATTCAAATGATGCAGCCTTTACAGTCTAAAAAAAGTAGGACACCTTGAAGGAACCTTCAGACTGGGACAGCCTTGGGAGTACCACTGTGACACATTTGGTCTGCTAGTACAGCCTCTGAAGGCTTCAGCCCCTGGATCAGGACACAGCTACAGTGTTGCCTTTTCCCCAACCCTCTGAGCAGTTTTTGGTCTAAAAGAGGTCTAAGAGACGTCTAAATGTAGCCTAGATGACTGGTGTAAAATCAGGCAACCACAGGTCTAAAAATGAGAGTTTTTTTAGACGTCTACATTTAGACCAAGTTTAGACTAAATCTAAATCTCGGCTATATCTATACTACACTGTATATTGCTAAACGGCCATCAATTATTTAAGTTAAGTATTTGGAGATCAGTTATACGACTCACAGTTGCTTTTTGAAATAAATAGTTATTGAATAATGGGTTAAAGTGCAACATCTAAATTCCATCTAAAAATATACAGAATCTAGATGGTTGGAAATAGGTCCAAAAAAAAACTAGACGTCTAGTAGCCGTCTCAATGCTCAATGTGAAAATTTTAATAAATTTAATGATAATTTATGTTACTGTGGATGTTTTGGGCCACAATGATCATGAGGGGAAATGTGATATCATAACAGCCCTGCTTCAAAGGTCAGATGTGTTATCTATACAGCGCTTTCTTTCAGATGGGGTTGCAACAATCCAGAGAGGGATCATAAGGGTGCAGAAAGTCTATGATAAAACACAACTTTTGCAAAAACCCAGTGTGACCTTTATCAGGACTTTTGATTTTAGTCGCAGGTAAATAAGGTTGTCCAGTCCTGTTTTTGTCATTTGGAAATATTGCAGTGGAGAAGTCTATAACATCAGCTTAAGATGCAGAAAAAACAGTTCATGCACTAATTTCCCTACATGCCTTGACTGCTACAAACCACTAAACACCTGCCTGGACCAAAAACCAATTCACCAACAGATGAAATATTGTTATGACTATTGTGCTATGATGAAAAAATGCAGGAAAATTCATGAGTCAAGCATTTGAAAATGTGTTTAGTTTCTGTGACATATTTAAAGACTTCAGGCTGTTATGTAACACAGCTGCACTGTTAGATGCTTGCAGTCTGAACACAGAGTAAGAATATTTCATCATTACCCTGGATCAGAGACAGTACGTCAAGTATTATTCATCATGACTTCATTTTATTTAACATGTTTGCTTTTTTTTGCTGCAGAAAGACCCGAGTTTCCAGACTTGTCAACACCCAGTCCTGCAGTTACTATCTGACCTCCAGCTAAACCACTCTGCTCCTCCACACCCTCCTGAGTAAACCCAGTTTAAGCTCAAGTTCCGGAGGACAATTCCATTAACATCCGCCTCATGTTACTCCCAACACGAGACCACCCAACATGGCTAATCTGAGGAGGCAGACATGTCGTCTGATTAATGTCGGCGCAGGTTTACTTTCTCAGCTTTGTCTCTCGGTGCTGAGCCCGTTCCTGTGAGCGTCCATTCGCACAGAGCTCACACAGGCCGGCCTTCCTCCTGAGGTAATTATGACCACAGCTTGCATGGAGGCATATCATTAGCAGTAATTGCACACAGCATCCCTCTGCCATGTGCCTCCCTGTTTTTTTTTGTCCCAGATTTAGACTGCACTGAACCATGAAGGAGCAGAGTTTCTGGGTGTTATACAGGGAACACGAACATCAGTCCTACGTTAAGTCCAGGAAATACAGGGCTTACCAAGAAGATGAGTGTTTGTTGTGTAAGCATGTGTGTGTGTAAGTGCGTGTGTGTTTTCATATCAACAGTGGGACAGTTGTTCTATCTCTTGTAGCTGTTGAACCAGTTTGTGCATGTTGAAGTGATGAATGTTGATTTCTTAAAAAGCTATCAGCTTGTTTCATCTGCAAACTGATTTCTGAGAAACGATTGCCACCACATTCCTCATATTACAAATGAAGCCCTGTCATTACATAACATCTTTGGTCTTTGTTGTGTTCTCACAGATGTGAGTGTTTGCGCTGTAAAAGAAGTGTGCACTGAAGTATGAAGGGGCTTAATTAGAAACACTGCGAACATTTTGATGGTATCTAAACCTTAATCAGAAAGGCATTGACAATAGTTTGTATTGGGGAAACACATAGGAAGAAGTACATACAAGGTTTTAAAGGATAAATGTTACACTGAAAAGAATCAAATCATGATATTATAATGGTTAGGTTGTGATATAAAATTAATAGAAGTAATGCATTTACAATAAGAAGTGGTTGGTTTATAAAGATGAGGTCAATGGTTAACCCTGTATCTTATTTTGAAGAGGAATAAACTAAGTCTCTGGTGCTTTAAGTTGATACATGGCTTATTTGTATTAGGGTGTCCATATTCTGATTTCTCAAAAAGAGGACACGACTACACAGGGGCGGAGTCACGGAGTAACACAAAGTTAATTTTGAGTGTTTTACGGGTCAGATTGAATGTCTTTTACGCGCTTCTAACTCAGTAAGTCCACGTGACACAAAATCGAAACTTATGTCCAAAACTGTGGACATTTGAAGGATTTTATAAACTTCCCCAGACAAAGCTGGACAGCCCCCCAAGATAGAGGACATGTCTGGGTAAAAGAGGACGTATGGTCACCCTAAATTATATAAAATTTATAACTTTGTTCTTTTTAACTAACTTGTATTTTTCTATCTTACTTGATTCTTGTCAATTTATTCCTTTTTCTCTTATGACTTTAAAACTGTGAGTTTTGTCTGGAAATGTTTTTCTTAATCTTCTCTAAATTAGCACCAATCCTCTGTCATAAAGGACACATTTTATTTCAGTAATATCTACTTTTCTCCCTTTTGCTCTTTTTCCTTCTTTGGGAAGATTGACTGTCCTTTAAATAATATCATTCTCATATTTTTTGTGCTTGTGTTTACTATGATTGTATGGTTTATATCTCCTCTGCTGTTGTAATGAAAGTGAATAACATAATATAATTATCATTTATTTTTCTTTGTCGGCCAAAACACATCATAAAAGTCCAAGATGTCCACAGTAACAACATATGATCACATTTCATATGTTCCACTTCATATGCCAGTAATTGCTCTCATTAGTATTTATCACATATAATAATGGTGACTGGCAGCAAATTGGGGAAGAGAGCTACATTTATGTTGAGCAGGGGGTACAGAGGAGCAGCTGATCAGAGACTGATGATATAAAAGTTTGTTTGATCCTGATGCCCGATGTTCCTTTACAGATCAATAATATTACAAAACGGAAAAGCTTTTCAAAACTCAACAACCAAAGTAGTGTAATCTCTTGAAAACTCTGCGAACTTCTTTCTTTCAGAACACATAACACAGAACAGATTTCACAAGACACAGTGGTTAAAAATTCAATCAGTTGGGAATGAGAAGCTGGTGCTCTGTTACTCCATGTGATTGTTGCCGTGGATACAGCCAGCAGAGTGGGCAGTCCTCACTGTGACCCAGGCCACATGAGTGTACACACTGCCAGCCCAGTGCGGCCAAATGTATCCTGGACCACCACCTCTCAATCTGGCCTGAGTGATTGGATCTCTGAGTCCTGGGTGTGTTTAAACCTGCAGATAACGCTGTATACTTGTGATCCAACCACCGACACCACATGATTATAACAGTGTAAATAGAGTATGCATCATTTAACATGTTTCCTAACCTTCTGAACAACTAAAATATTCCAATATGTGCAGAAGTTTTATGAAAACCCAGGAGACTAGGTTTTTAGATGTATTTTTCTGTGCAACCTGCAGAATTCATCGCCATCACATTTTTGTTGTTTTGCATGTTGCATGCAAAACATGCAACAAAGCAGTGCACCAACCTTGAAAGACCGCAGCATCTGTACACTTATATTTGCAATACATTCATGTGTGGAATAGAGTATTTGCATGCACACAGATTGGGAAATATCCACATATGGATCAATTATAAAGGAATCAATCTATTAAATTCAGTTGTGTGAATGCCAAAATGCTGTTTGTGAATAAACTGCAGCAGACGTTTCCCCTGCCGTATCCAAAGACTCCACAGTGTGAGGGGATGTTGGCTTCACTTCATAAAAACTGCCCCCAGCAGGACAGACCTCCACTCTGTGGTCACTGCTGTGCCTGCAGCTCTCCCTGCAAACACTCACTGCCTTTGTTTCACACTAAAGTTTGCATGAGTGTTTATTTCTGTGTCTCCACAGCAAGCCTCTTCCCCCCTCCTCAGCCTCACCTGCACAGAGCGACAGATCAAAACTAAGCGACAGTCACTGAGCCAAACAGCCTCAGATGGCGACGACTTGCCTGAGGGGAGAGACAGATTTAATACAAACAAGAAAAACCAACAGAAGCTGCAGCTGTAACAGAGACGGAGGAAGAACCAGATGGGTTTATCTAAACTGTAAATCTCTGTACTCTTTCCACGAGGCTGATACTGACCTTTATATGTGAAGGAGGTCCTTTCACACACTGAAAGCTGAGTGTACCTAAATGCTCTTTGAAGGTTAGAACTCAGCTGGGCTTTACGTGTTTAAGCGTAGGCACTGCATTGAAGTCCTTGCTTTTTTTTCATGCAGCAAACTCAAAAATGGTAGCTCTCTATCTGAAGATCAGACCAGAGACTCATTCCACTCCTGCTTTTTTGCTTACTGTGAATCATATTGTAGGGGCAGAATCCATTCAACATCACCACACATGGACCATTTCCCTTTTCCATAGGACTAAGGGCCTGTGTCCACTGATGTATTTCTTTACTCAGGAAATGCTCCTTTTTGTAGACTAACTTCACTTGTTTGTCAAGGTACAATTTCCAAGTGTATAGCTGCTAATGACAAAACACAATATTGATAATTACCTTCTTGAGTTTCTTGAAGTCCATTCGCCCAGAGCTAATATGGGGCATATCCATACCTGCCAACATTTGGGTTATAAAATCTGGGAGATTTTTGCGGCGCGCGTCGAGCAGTTTTGGGGTTACCTTGTATGGTGGATATGAGCTAATTATGAGAGTATTTGTAATTAGATTGCTTATCCAAACAAGTATAAGTGAAGCTGCACACTTTTTTGTTTTGTTTTCACAATAACAAATGGTAATAAAAAAATAATAGCCATGATATAAGTAAAAGTATTAATCCAGTGTCAGCAGGCTCAGCAGAAACACAGGATAATCTTTGGTTGTCTGGAAACAACTTTGGACGGATATAGTGATCCGATTCATGAATGAACGTGGACCATCAAACTACGAGAGATTCCCGGGAGAAATGACAATACACAAGGTGGACGGTAGATAGGTCTGAAATATGGTAGAGTTGTGGGAAAAACAGGAGTGTTGACAGGTATCAGCATATCAAGCATTTTGTAACTGACGATCAGCACAAAGGAATGCGGAGATGGCACAGAACAACCTCCAATAGCCCAGTATCAGTGAGTGCCGAGAAATACTCTCAAATGGGGTCATCACAAAAAATGCTGTTAGTGGAAACAGGCCCTTGACGCCCAGTTTCTCATATATTTTTGTACTGTTATGCTTTAAGCACTAAGGAACTGACAAATCACTGTCCAGACACTGCTTCACTACTGACAAGAAACAAATAAGACAGTGGGTGGTTAAGGAGTGACATATTTCCTCATAGATACAACATATTACATAACCTTTGTGTCATGGAAAGCAGCAGACGAATAATACTTTCCCCAAGAACTGTTGAAATTTCTGTTTAGCAGCTACAGTATCACTAA
Source organism: Xyrichtys novacula (assembly GCA_962446985.1). Lineage (NCBI taxonomy): Eukaryota > Metazoa > Chordata > Actinopteri > Labriformes > Labridae > Xyrichtys > Xyrichtys novacula. Next base: position 13,158,317 of record OY660874.1, on the reverse strand, counting down.
GTAACCATATTTCTAAATTTCTGGAGTTACTCTTTTTTGTTGAACATATTAAAAATTAATCATTTTTTTAGCTAAATTTGTTTTAATGGGACTTAATTCATATGAAACACAAGCACAGAGTTATGAAATGACAGTAGGCGTGGGGGAGGGGAGATCCAGCTGAGCCTTGACAGCAAAAAAGATCCGAACAGGAGACAGGCTGACGAGGGTCACCTCACCTTCACAGGCCGCCTATCCTCTAAGCTGTCCACATGAGTTATTATGCAACAGACATACCTAACCGCTCCTATTTATGACACAGAGGTTACAAATCAGCACGCACAGCATAGCCTCGAACGAGGAAGAGCGTGGATGATGGATGAGGGAGACAGAAAGGAAGGAAAAGGGGGGGTGTGAGTCGTGATACAAACATCTGATACTGATACAAACATCTATGAATTTTTGGTTTGGAATAACATAAGAAAACCAAGCAGCATCCTCTTTATTTGCTGCATAGAAACCTGGTACAGAGCCATGAGCGTGTGTTACAGGACAACAGCAAACATGTGACCACAGAGAAATCAGAGGAGAGCTGGTTGAGTCACAACATGAAGGAGAGCAGAGGTTACAGTGATAGTTCAGCCTGTGATAATGGGAGGATTGTGCCACTCTCACACCTACTCTACGGTTACAGTTTGGACCTTACTCAGGGTATCTAATGTTCTGTCCATGATTTGATGGTAGTAGAAGTGTGTTTTCATTTACCTTGGAAGTTGGATAAAGTTGAAAACAAAGTCTGAAACAAGTCCCTGTTGTTGTTAGCATTGTTGGCTACAAGGCAATAACATTATAGATTATGGAACAAGCTACCCCTCCAAATCAGACAAGCCCCCTCAATGTCCATTCTTAAAATTCGTCTTAAAACACATTTTTATTTATTGGCTTTTAACCCTGCATGAGACTCGGCTCCTGTTTTAGTGTTTTATGGTTTGTTTTTAAGTTATTTCTTTCTATTGTTTTTAAATTAGTTTTAAAAACATTAAAACTACATTTTACTTTTTAATATCTGCTTTTATTTTATCCATTGTTATCATTGTTTTTTATTTTTTTTTTATGTCTGCGTTGTTTTGTCTATTTATGTACAACACTTTGTTCAGCTGTGGTTGTTTTAAAGTGCTTTACGAATAAAGTTGAGTTGAGTATATTAGTATGTGCGTGAATGTAACAAAATAAATAAAATGTGCACGATACTATCAATGTGACTGGTTAAATTATGTAAAACAAGACAAAGTCTGGGATTCAAGGGCACCTGAAGTTCCTCTGAGATTTGGAGCAGGAATTCTGGCTTGAGGGGGGTCCTGGGTTAGGTATCCAACGAGAATGTTTTTTAAGTGCTGAATAGCTCTTATCACTATTTATCGTTATTTTTGTTATTATATTTAATAACAAATGTAACGCAACACAAGTGACAGTATTTCACGCCACTAAATCCTACATTGCCCATGATGCAACTGGATAGAATGTTAAGCTTAGTGAATTTAAGTGAATTTTAATCAGTCAGCCAATGTCTGCCAATAAATTATCGTTGCAGGTTGTGTATCATTATAGAGAGGTGTACAATCTTCGTTGACGAGCATGGTGTACCTAATAAAGTGGCCGGTGAGTGTATGTTTACAATGGTCAAACTTATATGACATTAAAGCAGAAAACTTTTTGTCCAATAGGAATGAACTCTAACTTTTATGGTTAATACTTGTTGGTCCATTGGTACTTTGCTTAAAGTAATGTCAGCTTAGAAATTAGCTAACATGTTTCCTCTTATGTCTAGTTTTATGATTGTCTTTAAGTTCCTGGTGTTGCATGAATCAATAAAACAATAACATTGTTAGATTTTTAACTTCTCTATTTTAGAGACTTTTGTTAAATCAATAAACTTCTCTCTTCAGATGTTAAGGGCTAATCTGACAAAGTGACTCATTCACAGCAGCACATTATTGCTTTATATTTTATTTTATGTACAGTACATGTAAAAAAAGGAAAACAAAAAAAGTAGCCAATAACATTGACCAACGTGGGCAACAGTAGATCGCCATGTTGCTCACACACAGGAAAATCCTGACGACCATTTCCTCTGCAGGCATACGTACATTTAGACTCTCCCACTACTCGGTGTGTAAGGCTGCATGGAAAGTAGCCAAGCTTGACAGCAAACAGTCAAACCAAAGATTATCACAGCAGGAGTGTGTTACCTGCCTCCCCTTATAAACACACGCCTCTCATTGAGCGCGCTGAACTTTGTGTTCCCAAACAGGCAGAGAGGAGACGCCTGGTTGGTTGTGAGCAATCTTCAGTGAGTTTTTAATACGGACCTCTATGTGGTCTCTTAGCTTCACTGCCCCTCCACCCTCTATTCTAACAGTGCTGCTTTCAACAGAAAGATCACTAAAGGTCAGCGTTACGGTCTGCTTCAGCCGGATGACTCAATATCTGCAGCCTGCGAGTGGCAGCGAGCTTCTGTTCAGCACACTCAGCCGCTGAATTCACAGTATTCTTACAGCATGTTGAAATTTCATCTTCTCCCAATGTCACCAATAAAGCTTTGACTGAAAATGCATAAGAGGCTTTGACACATCTGTTCACCCATGTTTCTCTGGTGGACATTTAAAAGGGATATTTTTAAACCTGGGCCCTCTTTTGACATATTTTGAGGTTGAAATGATGAATTGGAGTCAGTTCACTGGAGGTTTCAGCCTGCTGTACTGAAACAGAATTGGAAAGGCTGCAATGGGAAAAATGTGCCTGATCGAACTACATTACCCATAAGGTCTCATTTTTTTGCCACTACATTTTAATAAGGGTCCCTACAGAGACAGACCTGTTTGTTAAAGTGTGACAAACTTTGAGACCACAAGCACCCTAACTCTGCTTTAAAGCAACCAAACCCCATTAACAAAAACACTCATTTTACTGTCCACAATACAGACTATCCGTGCCACTTCTTACTGTTGCTTTTTCTGTCTACTTGGTTTTCTTTTTGCACAAATTTTGGTTTGAAATGTTACCTCACACAAACACAACAAAACAGCACAAAAAAACCTGGCTAGATGAGGCTGCATTTGATGAGCAGTTCTGAGGTTCTTCAATTTAAAATCCCAGTATTTATCAGTGGGGTTTGGTGCCTTTGAGGAGCATGATTCAGCAGTAACTTTTTTGTTTAAAGAGGAAGTATACAGTCATCCATCTCTGTGGAAGATCTTAGAAAAACAGCCTTAGCCTTAGATAAATACAAGAACTCTGAGTGGGTTTGATCAGGCAAATTTCCCTGCAAGGATTATAATACAGCCAATTCTTCCTGTTTCATTGTTGCCGCTTGACGTTATCTTTAGGTGCAATTCCTAAACTTCAGAAACCCCTAACTATGCAAAAAACATCTGGGTCCAGGTTTAAAAAGTGCTAAATTCTCCTTTAAAACCTGAATATTTGTAGTGAGAGCGAGAGAGACAGAAACACACCATGTCAATGCAAGTGTTCAGTGTACACAACCATCCGTGTCTGGTGTCCCCGATATCGTACAATTATTTAAAGGAAAAAAAAAAAAAAGACTTTTTCTTTTCTTTTTTTTTTTGTTGTATCTCCAAGGCCATAGATAGTCAACCACAAAGACTTCTGAACTCCCCTGCTGCCTGTTAGGGCTGTAATCTCACAATAGTGTTTCGGACAGGGAGTTTACAGCAGGCCACCAAGGTACAGATAAAGTGCTTTTTTCTCAAACGTGACGTTTTAAATAAGTAAAGTGATGTAAAAAAAAAAAAAACGATTCTCAGAGGAAAAACTAGGATGGGAAAGTTGGCTGACATAGAGACACTCCTAGAGAATGAAAAGGAAGAGAGAGACACATGATGATGATGATTCTGGAGAGGAATAGAGTTCAGTATAAATACATCCACAGATCCAACAGAAGGCTACAAGAATGGAAACACCGATAGCTAGAGGAGCTGGAACAGTCAGATGGAGCCGTTCACAGTTTCAGAAGTAAGAGGGTTCAGGGTAAGACTTTTTAAAACCTCTGTGAAATGTCTATGTCCAGGGGAAGATGCCGCTGGCTTCCTGTAGCTGGGTGACCTCACATCAGTTGCGGCAAGGACTGTGAGAGAGACAGCAGCAGACTGGGAGGTTTTTGTAAGATTGTAGTAGACTGGTGGTTCATACCAAACCATAACAGATAATAATAAATACATTTGGGTCCTTGTAGTGTCGGCTCTGTTGAAATATGAATTCATCTAAAAAATAAAAAAAAGAGGAATAGTTTAGCAGACCATCAGAAGCCTGGCCTTATATTTTTTTGCTCCCTTGTACAGTCTAAACAACACTCCACTGTGGCGGCCATTTTTCAACCAGCCTTGTGGAAGAAAAAAAAAAAAAAAAAAACGGCATATAAATTGTAGCCGTGGCAACCTCACGTTCTCCCTCCCGGGTCTTGATGACAGAGTCTGAGAATTCAGAAAAAAAAGCAGTCCTCCAGTCGGTCCTCAGCTCCTGAACAAGAGAAGAAGAAGAAAAAAAAAGCACTGAGTAAAGACAAAGAGCAAACACTGGGGGTCATACATCCGCTGTGGGGACTTTTTAAGGCTCAGCATGTCGTGTTAGTCATCTGGAGATTATGGACACTGTGAAGTGAATGTCAGCTTCTTTCGAGCAAAAACCTCTGTGAAGCTGACAGGGCAGGAAACACGCTTCTTTTACAAAGCTCTGGAAAAAAAGACCAAATATAGGCTGGTCCCTCAATCCCTCACTGCTTTGTATACTCTCAACCACAAGCAACCTCTTCTTGGCGACTGACCCCATTACAGGGTAAACAAAGGAGCTGGGAGCAGCCTGTCTGTCTTACATATCACTCAAAGACAATATTTAACCTCTGAGAGTGAGCTGAGGACCTGCTGCTTGGCTACACTGAGAAAATGCAATCTAAAACCAGAGGAGCACTTGGCATAGACAACCTGCCAGTGAGCTCTTTAGAGTTACTCTGATTATACTTTAACTACGACACCGTTGTTGCATATTTCAGGGTTTTGATGTCAAACACAACCTTCTCCAGTAGATTGCTCTCAACAGCAGCTGTAAAACATGGCTGGCTAAAACATAATCCTTTAGGGGGAAAATTTGGCTGCTTATCTAAAAATACTCAAAGTTTGAAACACTTATGCACTTCTGACATTTTCTAACATTTTTCAGAACAGCCTGCCCCTGAATTTTTCCAGAGTTGCTTATTTACAAATGTTCCTCACTGCTTGACGTCTTCTGTCATCACAAATGCAGCTCGTGCAATATCTAGGGAAATTTTCAGAAGTTCAAACAAGCTTTAGGGTTGTCACTTATTTGCTCTCTGAAGCAGCGTTTTGAAGACTATTAGTAGCGTTGCCATTTTGGAAATTCTGTTTTAACCTAACCCTGAGGAGGTGATCAGTCTTGGTTTTGTAATCATCCTGTTTTTTGGTCTTTTGTAAATAAATTACTCTTTTGTTAAAAAACCCTGAAAGTTTTTCATGTGGCTGTTTGAGAAGTGGGTGAAATGGGTCCACTTTCGTCTTATGTCCTAGTCACCCCTAGATGGGTCAAAACACAGTCTCAGACCAGAGCTGGGTGTTAAGTCTTTGTGTGAATAGCCACAGTGTGCTTGCCTTCCAGTGAGGTCAGCACTGCTACTTACTGTAATCTTCATATCTTAGAAACAAATGTGTGATGAAAAATGGACTCTCTTTAGTGGGAGCCGGAGCTTTCATGGCCCAGGGTGTAAACAAATTTTGGTTCTATATATGGGCTTTTTTGGCTAAGCGTGTACGTGGGTTCTGGTGCTTCTGCAGTCAGCCTCAAGCACTTCTGCATGAGATTCATTCATCAAGACCAGAGGATACCGTTTGGTGTGTGGACACAGCTTCAGATTGTTACACAAGTGTCAGAAAAAAAGAAAAGATGCTTTGAAATCTCCCCTCCTTCAAGCCATCATACTGCATGAAATCAATCAGTAATTTGGACTAGCACAAAACAGGAGTCTCTGTTCTACCACTGCCACAGTTGGCTTATTTTTGGCATTGTGAAACAAATCTATCAGGATCCAAAGTAACCACTGGAAACCAAAAAGTCACATATTTACAAAAACAAACGGATCCAGGGGCAGTGGGACAGAAAGTCCTTTGTTTTGTTGGATCAGTGACTTTATCAATGGAGTCTGGTCACTTTGAAGAGAGATGGATGGTCTGTTCCTTGTTTTTAAAAAGCATCTCCCTCACTGACAAAAAAGATCATTTAGATCACTTCTTTTATATTGTCAGACACTAAGAATAACAATCAGTCTTTGGGATGTTAAAAAAAGCCCTTTTTTGGACATACTATTTGTATGTGCTTCAATCCACTGTGCTTTTGGACTGAGCCCAGGCAAAAAACATACAGAGTTCCCCTTTAAGAATTAACTGTAAACCTATTTTTATGCACTTGCTGCAGGACTTAAAACTGTGAGTTTCTGTCATTTAGCAGTTTTCACAAGCGCTTCCTGTTTACAGTCAGCAGTACAGCCTGTCCCTGCCTTAAAGCTGGTATTAATGTTTGTTTTGCAGATTTGAGTACAGTACCTCCTTTGCGCTTGTAACCGTGGTTGCTTGTTTGGCAGAACCACAAGTGTTTGTTTAAACAAGCAGAAGAACTTTTGGCCGTATTTCCCAAAAATGTGTCATGAACATCATCAGATTAGCCGTACTGAAAGTCTAAGAGAAAGGCTGGGAGGAATGATACTACGACCTTGAGTGATCACAATTATAGCTATCACTATCATTATTCAGTTTGGACAGACTTTCGCAAATCGGGGCGCAAATCAAAAGCACACTAAATGATCATGAAATGAGAAATAAACATATTTAAAATGAAGATGTCTGATTAATTTTTAGCCTTCTAAACTTATTATGGTAAAAATTCTTCACTTTTGTAGCTCTAGCAGTACTATAATAGTACAGTAATATTTCTTATGCCAATCTGCTGCTTATTTCTCCTAAAAGTGACCGAGTGTCATGTGCACACGTTTCTGAAACGGATCTTGGAGGTTTGATCATGTTTTCAGATTGCTCTGGAAGACATTAAACATCACTTAACCTCATTTAAAGTCAAGATGACGGATCTCTTTGTTCACTCAGATGTAATTATACGAGATCCAAACTGAAGTTGAAATGTTAAGTCTTACAGGAACTGATAGTTTCTAAGGACAGAATCAAGTGCATGTGTTACTGTTTCATATGAATGAATCACTTGGCAAGTTACTTATAAGTTTTGTCTCCACATGTTTTAGTGATCAAATAAAGAAAACAGTTATAAAGTGACTGTTGGTGAAATCAAAACATGTAAGAACAGATTTTTTAGGTGTCTATATAAACTGGCACTTGTTTTTTTTTTTACTTACACGCCTGACATGTCCCTGCAAATGAAGTACATTGTGTCTACTCAGTAACCTTGTCATATGTATATGAGTGTAATTATGGTGTGTTATAAATAGGGTGTGGTTCATGTTTGATGATGATGTTGTTGTAGAACAGTATGCTGTTTGATGCAGGCTGTCTAGGTGGGATCCTTGAATGAATATAATTCAAGGATCATTAACTACATTTGTAGTTAATGTGCTTCAGTAATCTCATGACCGCTCACTAAACTAAAATGTTCATTCATTGTACAAACATGTAATGTGTAGAAGCGTGCACCCTCTGCTAATATGTCATTGAACGTCTGCTCTTTGTCTACCTCAGCTGTCCTTATTTTCCCACAGATGAAGTGGTTCAACCTCAGCTTATAACATCACATTATGATTACAAGCTGTTTTTCCTCTCTTTAAATGGACCCATGCGAGGACATCAGGACAAACTGACAGCATTTTGTTGCTTCACAGAGGTAATGAGGTTAGTTGGACTTAAATATGGGCTAAACAGGTCTGCTAACTACCAAATATGAACATGAATAAAATCTGTCAGTTGTAAGATGAAAAGTGTTTTGTGTTAAACATGAGTAGTCCAGCCCTACTTTCAACCTTCAGTGTTGATAAAAGGCAGTAGATGTGACATGACCAACTGTATGAACTGACCTACGTGTCGCAGTGTGAAAGCAGCGATGTGATCTCCGGACTCATGTGACCCACGGCCTTGGCGGCCTCCAGGATGGCTCTCCGATACATCCCTTTCTTCTTCCTGTTGAAGCGGGATCTGAAGAGCTCTCGAAAGGGCGACAATTTGGCGACAGAGAGCTGGGAGGTGGTAGGCGATCCAAACCATGCCACCTTGGCCTGGGGCCACTGGGCCTCACAGCTCGCCGTCTCCTGCTTACGAGTGCCGCTGATGCTGAGGACGCGTGCTGGCCACCAAGGGAAGCCGTGAATCTTCCCCCACACGATGTCCCCCACCGCCACTGCGTGGCCTTCCTCTGTGACACACTTTGTCATGCTGCGGGTGTGAAGCCGCACTGTGAGAGGTGGGACTGTCTTGCACTCGTCCCGTGAAGGAACAGATGATGACGTCACAGACAGGTCCTCACCTGGGGCCAGATCGCACAGCTCTGGGGAGGTGCCGTCAGAGCTGAAGGACTTGGACTCGTCTAAACTGTCACTGCTGCAGACCGACAGACTAGAAGAATCGGCTTTGCGCTTGCGGAAATTAATTAGAAGAGTGAGGTCGCTGTGTCCACGCTCTGCCTCCTCTCCTGAACTCCCTGACCACAACTCTAAAGAGTTCTTTCCCTCCCCTGAGTCCTCAGAGTGGGGTAGACACGGGCCTGGCACCCTGGGGCTCCGCCTCCGTGTGCCCCCAACAAGTTCTGCCTCATACTCCACCACACTCTCCTCTCCCTCCCTTGAAGAAGGTCTCAAGCGGATCTTTGGGGAGGGTAAGTCCTGACCCACTGTTGTGAATGGCCGGGTGAGTTTGAGTTTGGGAATGGACACGGTGAGGCCAGACCTCGTGGCATCTAGAATGTGCCGTTGTTCCTTAGTGGGATCAGACGAGGTTTTGCCGTTTTCTCCTACGCCATTCTGCACCAGCTGTTTGGGACAAAACGGCTTAACTGAGCCGTGAACTCTGGAGGGGATCTTCATTACCTCGCCCTTGCCCTGTGGAGTGCTGTAAGAGATCTTTATGACCGGACTGTGGGGGATAACATCACCACCAGGGAACTTCTCCCCGTCTGCCTCCCCCCGTTTGTCCCTCTTGAGGCGCTTGCTGTCCAGGCTGGTGCCATTTTCTCGTCTCTTGGTGTCTTTTGATGCTACTACATCCTCTTTTCTGGACAGCTTAGCAGGAGTGTCTTTATCATCCCCTTCATCGTCACTCTGTAGTGAATTCTCTTTTCTAGAAGTCTTTGAGTTGTTGCTCATGCCGTCTTTGCTGTCCTCATCACTGTTCAAAGTGTTCTTGCACTTTTCACACAGTACCTGCCGCGGCCGCAGACGGATCGTGCTCATGGTCATGCGGCCAGGCTCTCGTGTTCGCCTCTTCTTTCTCTTGATTGGACGTGGCGGGGGCTGAGGTACCCATTGGCTGTAGCTGTGGCGCACCCATAAGGGCTGAGGGAAGGGGGCTCCTTCAAAATAAGGAGGGTATGGAGTCTGTCCAGCTGGCACTGGTGTGGGGACGGGGCAGGGAGGAGGAGCAGCAGGTACGCCGCTTTCAGGGAGCGTGTTTTCATCCTTTGGTCTGTGTGAAGCCTGGCTGGGAGATTTGGAAACCAGCTCCTCACTCAGGACTTCCGGGATTTCACAAGCCGGTTTAGATTTCAGGCAGTCCTCAGGTTTGACTGTAAACTCTGGTAGACAGAACAGCCCAGTCCTGAGGAAAGAGAAAAACAACAGTAAATTAAAAACTGTTTGTCTCACTGGAGTTTCATTAAAAGTACAAACAACCACATGACTAACATTTCTGAAATTTTCAGTTGAGCAATTTCCTCCAAATAGCGATGCCGTAACATGAAGCTATTATTTCATCATGTCAGATTAAGGCCTGAGGGAAAGCACAAATCAAACCTCATTGTCTCAATTAGAAAAAAAAAAGAGGACAAAAAGCACACAAAGCTGTTGGAGTTCTTATTGGATCATTTTGCTACTTCAGCTGGGCACCACTCCCTGTCACCTGTGTGCTGAAAATTCTTTAGATGTGGGGGTTGGGGGTTTAAAGCAGCCAGCAGGTTATCTGTTCAGCTTGCTTCAGGCCACAAAAATGTGGCTGCAGCATCACAGACTCGATCTGGGTGGTTTTATGTCTTCTTTTTTTCACTCTAGGACCTGCAAACATGTCCAAAGAAGGCCCAAACTGCCAAGGACTCTTTGAGAGGTGGCTGGCAGGCAACAGTAACACGGCTGTGTAGCTTTAGTCAGGAGACAGCAGACAAAGAGACTACAGGATGCCCAGGAACCCCCCCTCCCTGACATCTGACTGAACAAAAACAATCCCATGAATCACTCGGGATTCAGAGATGTAGAGAAGGAGCCAGGAGATTTCAGTTTGTTTTTGCATCCGTGTCTGATCAGGGCTTATGTGTGTGGAGATTATTAATTAGAGCACATTTGGGGAGTCCAATTTCCTCCCCAGGAGGAGCAACTGGCAGGCACCTCTAAATAATAGTCTCCTGGTGCAGCTTGTGCCTCTCACCTTTTTATATGTGCCCTTAAAGCAGCTGAATATCAACCCTTAGTGTGACTGACATGGCACAAACAGGTCTGTGTGTGACAGGGAACAAGCAGTGCTAGTTAAGAACAGCACAAGGACGCAGCAGCCGTTCACTGCACTGGTGCCATTGCACGTTGTGTACAGTGTAACTAGATGCAGAGATACGCCTGAATGATAGGCCTAGACGATGACATTAAAAAAGGACCTGTGGGAGACAATGACAGGAAGTGTTTTTCCATGAGCTGGAAAGGAAGAAGAAGTCAAATTTTGTCAGTGACAAGGCCTGAAATAAAAGCCTATTTCAGGTTATTCCGAGGCCTGCCTTTTCCCATCTGGGTGGGTTATTTTCAGGCCAGCTCTCACATGAAAAACTATCTAAGCATACTAAGGGGCAAAGCTGGTCAGATTCTGATTCTGCTCATCTATAAATAGTCTAAAGCCAGTAGCTTCTAAGGTGCACACAAGGCTTATACATGTGACAGAGCAGCAGGGGCAGATAAGGCATGACACTGATAACATGTTACATTTTATACACATATGTGAGGTTTTATCATTTGAGTTTTCTGGCAGAAGAAGGCCTTTTCTTGTCAGAAACAGAGCCTGGACTTGTCAGTGGATCTGATCAGAAATAGATGCAGGAATAATGCAAAACAACTGCACAACAGTTAGGATTTTACATGTGTTTTTATTGCCATTATCCATTGTTTCAACATATTAGAGATAGCTGCTTATGCAAGGCTTTTCTTATTGTATTTTAGTCCCCTTTAATTGAATCATCTCTCAACAAAACTGACAGACACAAGAGTGCCATATGTGTGTGCAAATACATCAAAACGTGACAAATAAATACACTAATGTCTAGCCAAGGCCTTCTTCTTATAACTGAATACGTTTCAGCTGCTGTGTAGGAGATTAGGCTAACACAATAAGCTATAGATGAACCCACTGACATTACTTATTGTTCAACAAAAGTCATTATCCATCTCTGTGGCCAGTCCATATCTTTATATACAGTCAATGCCCTTCACTTAAATCACGTTTCAATGTAGTACACTTATTTCTGTTTATTCTTACAATAAAATGCCATTAGCAGAAATGCTCGCAGTTAGCTCCCCTGTCAGCTACAATAACCTGGAGGCCCAGTAAGCTAACAGCTAGCCTCGACTTGTTAGCATCTAAGCTGAATTAGCTGTTAGCTACGTTTAGCAAGTTAATTAAAACATAAAAATAATCGACGAAATAAAACTCACTTTTTGTTGCAGTCGAGTAATATCCCCGTGTAGCTCCTCTCTCGGTAGGTCAGCGTCACCACCAGTGTATCGTTAACTATTTGATCGATAGTGACAGGTACCCGAGAGCCGGCCCGCAGCTGCTCGGCCGCAGCCTCCATGTTTCCCGGCGTCAAGTGTCCGGCTCGGCGGTGCTCGATCCCGGCCAAGGGAGCCACGGTCGCGTCGGCCAAAGATCCGTCTCCCTTTCGCTATTAGAGCAGGAGGCTACAGCAGGGCATGAAATGACGCCATCACCCCCACCAAGTCAATTACAACAGGACTGTTAGCGCTGACATCACGCTCTGTGTGTGCTGGAGGAGCAGACGAGGCCTACCTACCCTTCCTCTGCCTCCCTGGGACTGTTTGATGCCATTATTCCACACCGACCTCACCTCCGGGACAACTCTCACAACCAGAAAGAAGGCATAATGGCGTATCATGTTACATTTATGCAACCATTGCATTTGACAACTGACAACATATAGATGAAGAGCTTTTTTGACGGGACAAAACCGTCTGTTGTCAAAATCAACCCGCATGAAATATTATCTGCATTTAAACATTCATCTCAATAATAATCCCCCACAATAATGTGTAAATGCATTATACCTGGATGCACACATCTGAACATACTTTGTCTCATGCTTACATATTTCTCATATAACTCACATTTTCCTCTGATGTATGGTTGTATTATTATAGTATGTGAAAATATACTGTATAAATAATTTTTCAAGAGGTGATCTTTGTCCAATTTGATGAAAAATAATGGTTTTTTTTTCAGGATGACACCCTTGAGACACCACTTTTCTATCAATAGCTTGAAAATGTAAGGCTCAAGTAAAAGGTGTGTCAATAACAGCCTACCTTTTTATATTTTAGAAATGTTATCTCAAACCTCCCAGATAGAGCTTTTGTGTTTGAAGTTTTGTATTGTTTTTAATTTGTCCTATTTTGGTATTTGATTCTGTGTTTTTGAATATTTCCAGTTGAAGTTTTCACTTATCTTTCACCTAAATAAATGTAATTCAACACAGGGATGGCTCCTATGTGCTTTGATCCTACCAAATGATCAATGGATGCAAAAACAATGCCATTTAGTCTATAAAATGAGCACATGACAATGTCAAAAAGTCTGGTGTTACATCTTTATGTTGCCTCTTTGGTCATGGTTCAAATCCAAGATGTCTGGTATTCTACTTAAAGATTTTTGTTTACAGTGAGTTTTGGTTTGTATAAATCAGACACCAAAAATGCTAAATAGGTTACTGTTAAAATGATTACCAGTGCTGCACTGCTAACTCGTACCTTGAGTTTTTGACTTCTAAATTGAGGTTAATTTAAAAAATAACACAATTCAGGGTGATATTGTCCTGCACGAGGGAAAAAAAGAGCAACAAAATGGAAAACCTCAAAATACTTGCGATCCAATAGTCATTTGATCTTTATTTAAAGTTATAAGGATTGCAAGCCCAGAGAATTGACTTAATATCACAAACTCAAAATGAAGTCAGTTGTCAAGGTAACTTGGCCAGTTGTCTCCAGTGAAGATAGTGAAACACTTTCCAAGATTTCTTTCTCTCTTCTCCAGAAGCCGAGTCTGCAACTTCCTCATCTATTGTCAAAAAAAGAAACCAATTCAGATCAATAACCAAAGAGTCAGATATAGATTGGTTGTGTGAATAATGATGAAGAGCTCCTCACCTCCTCCAGATCTTGCTCTGCTGCTGCCATCTGCTCTTTGCTGGTGCCCCTGGGATTCTTGCGTCGCTCCTGCATCGTCTCCACATGGGAACGGATCTGCCGCTCCAGCTTACGGGCAGATCTGGAGGAACACAGAGGTCAAAGTTCAAATTGTAAGAATGCAGAAATACTGAATAAACATATGGTCAGCAGTATCACAATTTAACCGTCTAGTAGGCAAGAGACAAAATGTGTTACTGTGACTGACTGACCTTTAACTTATATGACCAAAGAAGTAAAAACCCAGGTGTTTTATCTAATGTGGTTAATCTGCTTTTGAGCTGAATGGTGCTTTAAAAGAACAAAAGACACTGTTGCTGTTCTGAAGTTGATGTAGTTTTTCTTCATGTCCACAAGGGGTCTCTAGAATTCTATCTGCAGCTGCACAACTGATGATAGCAGCTCCCTGATGTCTTGTTTGGGAAAACTAAAGACCCTTTGTCACCAACCAGGTTTGGATCGGGTGGAATAATCATAATAAAAATTACAATAACTAAGCTCGTTTTTATGGTACTTCATGTCCAAAAGCATCCCGCTTCAAGTGCTTCGCTATCCTCCCAGTACCTTACTTGAAAATAAAAAAAAATAAAAAACATAAATTACAGTTAGAGAAATTGAGTTACTTTCTTGAGGTATACCCTAAACCATAAGCTTTAAGTGAAGTGATGAAGGCTGAACACGTGATGGAACTTTGGAAAAAAAGATACAGATCATTATTGTGCTTTTGGAGGCAAATATTTAACAACAAAGTTAGAAATATAGCTTAGGGCTAGTCCATCAACACCTTTATATGCATGGAGGATGAACCTAAATGTAACAAGAAGCAAGTGCAAAACATTTCATAACAACCTTTACATTGCGGACTTGGGTTCAAACAAAACAACGTGTACCCTTAGATTTAACCTTATACTTTGAATCCTCCAAACAATAATAATAACAACTTATCTTATTATTTATGGACATTTTTACACTCACTGCATATCCATCATAACTGAACTACAGCATGCACATCAGTTTTTACACCCAGTACATCACAGAGAGGAGTAGGAAACAGCATCTTTTCACTTTTCAGTCATTAATAAACAGAAGAAAAAAAAAAGGAAAAATTTCAATTTTGTCATAATTTTTAACTTAATCACATTCACCTGGACTCCTCCTGCTCTGTAATGGTCATGCTGGGAGTCTGAGTATGAAGAGAGTCTTCCACATCAGCTTTTAAATTTGTGTCTGCTTCCTGAAACAGAGATCAGAGTGGAAAAGCAGCTTTCCTGAGTTTGAAGTCAATCTATCTATATATGATGATCCGGCTGTTTGAAAAACACCTTACGAACCAACTACAGCTGATGCTCCAACCTGACAAATGACCTCATCTGTGTTAATCACATCTCAGGCTAAATTCAGACTAATGATACAAACAGTATCAGCTGAAGAGTATCTGCCCCATAACCGTCATGCAGACTCCAGCCTGGACTGTAATGTGTTATTACTGTGTGATCACTGATGCAGCACGCACCATCTGTTACCACCTGAGTAGACTCCGAGAAACATCAAACCTTCATTTTGCAGTAATTCCAGTATAACGGTCATCAAACCAGTACAAAACTGGTGTTGCTCTACTGCCCCCCTGTGGTTGGCAGGTTGACAGGTGCAAAGAGGGTGATTTATTCTGAACATACCTCTTGATTCCACCATTTTTCTTGTTTTTTTGGCTTAGGCTGTGAACGCCATGCTCGAAGAGCCTCCTGGCTTCTAAAGTAGACCAGAATACAGCGTGTTAATTATATGTCAGGGAAAATGGTCCTGGGCTTCTGTTTCTAAATGTTATCAATGGGGACAACATGCACAGATTACTCTTTGTGTCATTAGGCTGTGAGCATTATAATGATCCCTAACCCTAAACCCAGCTTTGTGACAGAACATTTTTATTAATTTTGCATTTATATATTTGATGATGATGATTTTTTAAAACTAGAGACAGCTGCTAAATCACTGTCTTAACAACCACCAAACCCCACTGACATCCAGGTTACCACCACAGAATCATATTATTTTTTGTTTATTTGTGTTATTTTGACACATAAGTGTTGTGTCGGTTCCAGTGTGAAACAAAACCAAAGTGACAGACTGCTGTGAACGAACAAACCAAGTGAAGCAGCACCTTCTGTTTGCTATGAGATAAAAATGTCATTTTTGTCAATGGAGTCTGGTGTTTTTATGATGAATCAGTTGCCGTTTCCAGTTTCATAAAAAGTACTTCAACCCCGTCAAACAGATCTATCTTGAATCCTCTCTGTAATACTCACATAACCTTTATCCTGTGTTAGCTTTTACTACGCACCCACCATGTTAAGGGTCGGTTCTGACCTGTGTCTTAACTCAGCTGTAAATTACACTAAAAAGAATTCTCTATCATCCAATTTGGTTGTCATCTGTGCAGAGAAAAACATGGAAAAATGAGAATTTCCTAAATTTCACATGATTGGAAGAGGATCTGACTGTCAGTGTTGTGCCTGACAGTGCACACATGATTTTAGTTTTTGCTCTAATTATTAGATATTGATCTAACGGGGTCAACAGCGACCCTAACAGGACACATGCCATAATTTTAAAAAGAGCATTTTATAATTTAGTCAAATTTTTTATTTATTTTTTTTAAATTTCTTGAAATAGAGACTCCTGACAAAGTCAAAAAGTCTTGATGCAAAAAAAGCTAATTGAAGTGGTTCTTTTAAGAAAATCAAAAACGGGTCGGTGCAGATCCGAACACAGCAGGAGGGTTAAACTCACAATTACAATCTGAACAGTCAGTGACAAAAAAACTAGATTTTTTTCTGGGGATGTACTTTGTATAAGCCAGGTGTTACAACCTGTTTCATGGCTGAAGACACTTAGTGAACCAGTTCCAAAACTTTCTGTATGGGTGGGTAAATACTTGATTAAAAAAAAATGATTTAATTCTTTGGATGTAGGACACTAGCATAGTAAATGGCATCTTGATCATATTGGGCTCAAGCTGTAGTCAATAAGGACTCACTTTCTTCTCTGCTCGAGCACAGCTTGTTTCTCCTTCATCGCAGCCTGTCTCCTCTCCTCGGGTCTCTTCCATTGCTGAGTGTCAAACAACCTCAGCTCTGGGATTATGCCGGCTTTGCTGGTCTCTTTTTTCCTAGCGAATAAATTGAAACAAAATGCTTTATTTTTATTGCGCTCCAGAGCTCTGAGTCCCAGTGGAGACAGCGGGGGAGATTTCTATCACTGTCTTCTCTGCAGAGAATGTCATTAAAAAGATTTTTTCTGTTCTCTTTATGGGCAGTTTGGCAAAACTCCTAACCTCAGCACTGAAGTTATCTACAGAACAAAAAGAGCTTGCCTCTTCTGTTAGGAAGCCAATAACACTTTCAAACTTTGTTACACAGAGTGTAAAGAGAGTTGATAAATAGT
Organism: Xyrichtys novacula; assembly: GCA_962446985.1. Classification (NCBI taxonomy): domain Eukaryota; kingdom Metazoa; phylum Chordata; class Actinopteri; order Labriformes; family Labridae; genus Xyrichtys; species Xyrichtys novacula. The sequence continues at coordinate 13,141,198 of OY660874.1, read as the reverse complement.
TTTTGGTTTACAGGTATTAGCTGCTAGGAAATGAAAGATGTTGAAAACAATAAAACAACGATTTTGTCGAACTGAGCTCAATGAAAAGGAAGAAATGTACATTATTTAAGACTTTTTTTTAATGAACAAAGAAACAGATTACCTCCCTTCTAGGATATTATGAGACCTGTTGTCAAATCTGGTGTCTGAATTGTGCTACTATATACTGTAGCTCAAGCCAGCAGCATAAAGACTAAAAACTGCAAGCACTACCTCCAATGGGTGACAATCTCCACCCAGCAGCTCCCCTGAAGCTCACTTGATAACTTCACTTCTTCAATCTTTCAAAAATGGGAGTGTAAAAATGACAATAACTATTTTTCATCCAGCACCAGTTGCCAGGTAACCAGCACAGATCCCAGGAATTTCCCAGCCAAGAAATGGTTTGGCACTCAACACCAATCAAAATGTTTTTGTGTGTCTGTGTGTTTGTGTGTGTGTGGACTAAATAGAGAGGAAATAATTAATTTAATTTATGTGGGAGCAGTATTGCTGACAGTGTCAGGTAGGCTGTTTACTGGTTTCAGTTTTTTTTTATCTTAAGCCATGTTTGGCATTGCATAGCTACACAGGTGGGAAGTGACAAAAATTGACTTAAAGCCCACATGAGATTTGAACAGGTCATGAAATAGACTGAAATGAATATTGATGTTTTGTTTTGACTTACAAGAGCAAAGACGACCAAAAGTAACAAGAGTGGGGATTTCTCTTCAGCACTTCTTGATGCGTGAAAATACTGAAAGGGGGCTGGTGTCAGACTGTAAGATTGCCAGCACTCTGAACAAACAACCTTCTATTCCCAATGTCAGCAGCAAAAAGTCACTATTTTAAAGGAGCAGGATGATTTTTTTTGTGTCAGGAAAAAAAGAACTAGTAAGAAAAAACTAAAGGATGCACATCTTTGACAAGAGAGGGCGCCAAAACCAACATAAACTAGAAGTTCTTTACAGGAGCTTCCAGGAATCTGTTCTGTGCTTCAGTGTCTATTTTTCTGTTCCTTTTATTGTTTCATATCCTATTCTTCCCACAAGTATCTGTAGGTACTCTACCTTTCATTTTCAAGTATGCTCTTTTCTGTGCTTTTTGTAGATAAGAGATTAATCACTTTTTATTATGCCCCATCATGCACACCCCTTCAATTATCAGGACTGATGAAGATACCTCTTTTACACAACAACACAAGAGAGACACTACATTTAAACAAGGACACAGTAGATGTCTAAAGACACACAGACACTGAGGTATGGAGAAAATGATGTCTGTGAGAACTTGGAGATCAATGGATGAAAGCCAAGCCGCCAATATGGCTGATGACCAACTGCAGATTCAGCAAGACACTCCTCAACCAACTAATTTGCAGGCGGAAGTTAATGTTTCATACAACAAAGTTGTTGTTTGATTTGAATATTATTATCATAAAACTGATATTATCATATCAATTTAATAATCTAAAAATATGAGGTCAGTTTCAGCTGGTAGAAATATCCTTCAGATTGAGAGTTTATATTTTCGTATTGTGAGGATATTTTAGATAGATTTACGGACGGACGGACGGATGAACAGACAGACAGACAGACAGACAGACAGACAGACAGACAGACAGATAGATAGATAGATAGATAGATAGATAGATAGATAGATAGATAGATAGATAGATAGATAGATACTTTATTAATACCAGAGGGAAATTCAAAAAGCATTGAACTTGAAGAGTACAGAAGAGAAGAAGATAGATCTCTACTTCTGCAGCCTTCTTTGAAAAAAATGTTTTTTTAACCTCTATTTTAATAAACAATATGGTAACTCTTAATTCCTCTGCCTGGCTGTAGCTTCATATTTAATCCGCAGATACAAGACTGTTATTAACCTCCTCCATTAACTTTTGAGAAAAGAGCAAAAGTTATGTCATACAACTGGATCAAGTAAGAGTTTCCTCCTTTTTTTCTCTATTATCTTACCTCTTGACCACAGGAAGAGGATGTGACTTCTTGTCTCTTTGTGCAATAGATCCAAGTTCAGCTTTGTCCAGCTGGATCATTTTATTTTTGAGCTCTCTGAATCTCTGCAGCTCGTCCTCATCCACAGTTTCTTCCTGCTCCTCCACACTCGACCCCCTCAACTCTGATAGCTGGAGCTTCTCCATCACTGGCAGCTCTATCAATGGAACAACCGCAAGAGTAATAGTGAGATTTATTAAGATATGAAAGAAGGCAGGTCTCAAACTAGTGTGTGGCCTACAGCTACAGTGGTAGAGGAGAGTAAGAGCAACTAGTTGATTTTTAAAAATCACTCTATGAAAGTATTTGAAGCTATTACACTATGTTTAGAACTGTTCTGATACGGATACCAGTTCAAGAAATGCCTCCAATGCAGCCTCAAATGTGGAATGCACTGATTATTCATGTTAGCTCGTTAGCTAAAGAAAAATATTCAACCAAAATCAATAAGTTTTCCTGCTCTTACTCAGCCTTCTGCAAAACCAGTTGCAATTTTCAGCCACCATTTCTGTTAAGTACCTGCCACAGTCAGCTGTTGTATCAGGGCAGCAAAGACAAAGTCATTTAAGGTCATTATGTATGAAGTGAGAATAAGGAAAAACAACAGAAAGATACGAGCAGAAATTTGTATTTAAGAAGATTCACACAACATCTTTCTAAGCCAAGAGTAGCTGGTTGTCTTTTCCTACTTTCTTATAAATGTCTTTACCATGTGATGTCTTTCATCAAGGTTAAAGAAAAGTAGTTTCTTTAATGATATTAGAAAACTTTCTCCGTTCAGAACTCTTTGTGTTTCCAAACTTGTTTATGTTCTGTTTCGGTTTCCAGTGACAGTCAAACTACGCAATTAAAGAAGGTTCTGTGGTATCCACTCTCTGTCTGTGTTTATCTATGTGTTACAAAGAGTTTAATCTGGGCAAAGACCCTTCAATGATAACACTAATTATATCACATCCACACAGGAGAAGCAAGAAATTGTTTTTCTCCTTTTCAAGTGAAACTATGCGGCGTTATCAGATCAGCATTTGGCTTTTTTCACATCCTACCATCAGTTTGGTATCAGGAAAGAAAAACGTAACATCTTTGAGCATCTTACCTCTCCTTTCATACATTACATGAGAACATGTTTGACATTCACAAAGTAGATCAAATTGCAGAGTAGTTTCCTGCAACCTTGAGATTTTATGTAAATTAGAGTCTGAATGTTAATTTCTCCCTATGTGAAGGATGATTACACTAAAACTCAACCTTATCGCAGCTTAAAGAGGGAGACGACACCGCAGTCTGCAAATGACTGGTGTATGTTTAAGAACTTATTCTCTGAGCCAATTAAATGAAAGGAGATTTCCCCCCTGGAGACCAGAGTCTCATCTTTCTTGATAACCTTGTGTGTGGGGAGATAAACGACGTGATTGAGGGGTTTGATCAGCTGGTTGTGCAGCAGCAGCCTCTCCTGAGGGGGGCCGTATTGGGCTTCTCACAGTTATTACCTTCAGACAGAGCTCAGAGACACAGAGCTCCTGTTCAGAGCCCACAGGTTATCGATCATTTTCATCTGGCTAAAAATATTCCAGGAAGGAGGGTTGGGGGGGCATAGTCAGCTGAGTGTCACGCGCCGTCTCCAAGGCAACAGAAGTCACACCAGTGAAGTGGTACCAGGGCAAGGAGCTATTTTTGTGACCAGCATGTCCTCGCTTTGACAAAAAGAGCAGATGGCTGGGGTGCACGTGCATACTGAACACCTCGCTGCTGCACTATTCAAAGTTAAGGTGCCTTTGACTTACCTGGAGAGGTCTTCATCACACTGACTGGACGCTTAGCCAGAGCAGTCCTGAGGTACTGCAGGATGCTGTGGACCCCCTGGTTTATGATTTCCTGCGGGGGGTAAGTGATAGGGCAATTCCTCAAGTTCAGGCCTTCTAGAGTGGGCACATTACCTGAAGAAAAATAAATCATAGATGTAGAATTGATTAAAATGTGTTCACAGGTCACAGTTTGGCATTTAGAAAACACAATTATCCAGATAAATTTATAATGAGCACATAGGAGAAAGTGTCTTAGAAACTGTCCGTTCTTTTACTATCCACCTTCAGGGTTACCCCAGCAATAAAACCTGGGCCCTTTTTATGGAATATTTTTGTGCATTCCTTTATTAAAACACCAACCAAAATGTACTGTTACAGCTGCAATATAATCCTCAGGGCAAAATGCACCCAACTAAATAGCATTCATAAAGACAATGATCTTTTGAAGCTTTGGTTTTGCTCAGCAGTTTGACGACATGACTTTTGTAGAGGCTATAGTCCTTGAAGCCCTGGTCCCTTGCTGTTGTCCTATCTCCTGAAAAACAGGAATCAGACTGAAATAGTCTTTTAAAAAGAGAAAGAGTCTAAACACAGCTAAACTTCTTTTTTTGACCTGAAACAGTTGTTACATGTCTCTTTTCAAAGCCACCAAACTCCAAAGAAAAACACACTTTTCCCTCTTGCAACACTAGAGGTGCTGATCCCTCAACACTAAACTGAATCATGCAGTTTCTATGGTCCAAAAATGGAAAAAAAATATGAGTGTTATTTTCTATGTCTTCGAATCGGACACATAAAGCAAAAGACAACAATTTGACCGATTGAGGCAGTGGCAGATTAACAACTCCCATGTTCTGTGTAGCTGAAATGATTGTCTGTTTTTTGTTGACGGAGTCTGCTGACTTTGAGCAGTGAGATAAAACAGACATTTCTCAAAATATGGAGCCTTTTTGTTATTTTGTTACACTTGAAATAACAATCCATGCATGTCAGAGGAAATAACCATAACTTTTAGCTGAGTAGTTGAGTGTCTTCTCCACCAAGAACTATTTTGCAGACTTCACTGCAGCTATCTGAAGCAACTTATTTGACTAACTAAAACTTGCTAACCATCTTCTCAATTTCTACTAACTATCTGGTAAGACCCTCAAATATTTCAAATAGGTTTTAAAGAGGTGGTAATAAGGTTTTTGAACATGAGTGCTGGGTCTGAGAGTGTACAAACTGTTGAAACTGTTGGAAATAGAGTTTACATTTAGACCTTCTATAGCGTTTGGGTCAGACTGACTTATTTTGGGGTAGAGTTGACCCTGTCTGCAGCAAAGGCGTCGAGCTGATGAGGATCCCCTGTGGTTAATACACTTACTATTGATAAATACCACTAACTATCTTAATGTTTACAGCTGAGAGTAAATCACACAATAAAGCTACTTATTAACTCCAAATTAAACTCCTAGTTCATAGTTGTCAGTGGAAATACTCTCCTTTACCTGCCAGTGAGGCTGACTGAAACTCATAAAACACACAGACTCTCTTATCACAAAGAACAGAAACACTGGCTGCAGATAAAGATGAACTCAACTCACCCAACTCTTCTGGCAGTTCTGAGATGGGATTTCCTTCAAGAAGTAAAGTCTTCAGACATCTAAAGGAAAAAAAAATAAATCGCAGAATATTAGATAATTTCGGAATTGATTCTGACCAGGTTTTAAGCTGAGACCGGAGAAATCTTCATTGAACAAAATATGCTCTAATCAAAAAGAATATCATTCTGGTACTTTTGGAAAGTATTCATTTAGTTTTGCACTCAAAAAGAACTCTGCGATACCAAAATCCCTATCTAAAATGTTCTCCAATGTGACATTTCAAAGAATGAACATACTGTACTCCTGTAGTGGCTGAGGGGCTTGGAATCAATCAGCATAAATTTCAAAGAGCAGTTGCATAAGAAAGGTACCTGTGCAAGCCAATTTCAGCAGGGAGTGTTTCAATTTGGTTATTCCTGAGATCCAACCACAGCAGGTTGGGAAGGCTGATGAAGAATGATTCTGGGATGCTTGTTATCTGGTTCCCTTCGAGGTATAAACACTGACAATGACAGAATTAGAGTTAGGACTATTCAGTAATGCATTGGAATTGATAATTCTGACATTTAAGAGGTTTGCTTAAAAGCTTGCAAAACACAGCATCCATTGCTTGGTGGGCAGAGGTTGATAAATGTAAAGCGAAGTCCAAACTGACCTTTACAGAGCTACTTTTCAAAATACTGTCTGTGACATGTTTCAGATTAGTTCTTCTCAGACACAGCATATCTGTTGAATAATATTCAGGGAGATCAAGGGGCCCGCTATCCTCACGCTGAGTGTCTTTGGATTTGGTCTTTGGTTTGATAAAGGTGTTCCCAAAGACAAAGTTCGGCTGTAGATCAGGGATCTCCTCATCCTCCCTCTCTCCTTTGGGTGAGGTCATTGTAGATGTGGTGCTGAGTTGTTTAGTGCACTGGGAGCAATGCAGACAGAGTTGTTACTGTGGCTGTTAGCACTTTTAATTCTCGCCTGTGATCTGAAAATGGCAAAAAATTCACATTAACCTGACATTCAAGGGTTAAGGATATTCAAGGGACAAGTCATGATTTTGAAGATTGATAGATGCATATATTGTAAATAGTTCCAAACTGGGGGATAAATTTTTGTTCCCCAAAGGGAACAGAAAACTAATCGATACAATGCACTTTAAACAGCAGCAGAATAAAGCAGATTTTGATTATTTAAAACTGATATCCAGAAATAATGCAAAGAAAGATTAAGACCTCGGACTGTTGAGCAGTTTATGTCCTGTATCAGGTCAGAATCAGCAGTTCCTACTTCTTGCATCAAATACTAGTAAACATCTTATCTATTTTTTAACAATAAGGCTTAATCGTTAACTAACTTAGAAAACATTGGTGAGCATGGGCGACTATCATTCAACTTCCCCCTGTACTCACCTGTAATTCTGTAAATATACTCTTGCTCTGGTTTTAATGTCAAATATAAGTCATAGGCTAAACATGAGGGGAAGAATAAGAGAAAAATGTTCCCCCAACTTTTCGCTGCCGCCTCATGAGTTTGATGTTGTGCCCATAGCAACGAGATCAACACTACGGCAACTATGAACGTACAAACAAGGTAAACTACGACTTTTGTTCATCCTAAACAATTTTTTCCCCTTTAATTATCATTGCATTATCATGCGCTGTTCATAACATATATTACAGCAGCAACAGCAGCAGGCACCGCTGTTCAAGTATGAAAGCGTTAAATCCCCGTTTCCCCCTCAGTGATCCCGGCACCGCCCGCCCATCCTCTGATGAGACTGTGAACCGGATCACTGAGGTTCATTTTTGGCTGCAACACAGCAGCGAGTTTCTGTCGGTGCGGGACGATGAAAAGAAACTTCATTCCGCACTCATCTATCCCGGCTTCACCTGTAGAGAGGCTGCCTGCCCCTCGTGTGTTGGTATGCATGACAGCCTGCAAAGACGGAGCTACGTCGGCTACAGTCACTGGCCAGCAACTGTCACACTACTCTCACATGTGTCAATAAAAAAGAACGCTTAGGGGGGACTTCCGGTTATTAGTTTCAAAATAAAAGTCTGCCAAAAGGTGTGTGAAAGACAAACTACGAGTCACAACAATCTAATCTAATCTAATCTAATCTAATCTAATCTAATCTGATCTAATATAATATAATATAATATAATATAATATAATATAATATAATATAATATAATATCTGAGAAATTGGTGAGTTGGATTAAAAATTCTCCAAATAAGTTCCAAATAACATCACTATCATAAAGTGATTTATTAAAAGAAAATCTGTCTGCCTTTTGCATTTAAGTGTTTGAGAGATATTTTTGGACAGTGTTTTACATATGCAGTTTCATGGATGGAGTCAAGACATATTCAGATTTAGAGTGTAACCATTCCATTTACACTTGTTGAAACTGGTCTCAAGTATTTTTCCTTTTACTCTCTCTTTTTTTTTTTTAATTTCAGTTTTTTCTTGCATACAAGAAAAGTAGAAGCTGACTTGTAACCAAAGTGAAGTTAAATTTATTTAGCATTTATACTAATGCGCTTAAAGTCTTAATCTTTTCAATAGGATGTCAAGTTTCTTCCACTTTTATCAACATTTGGCGTAGTATTGAACTGACTTCAATACACAGTTTAAGAGTAGCTATGCTTAAGTCCAGAAACCAAAGAGAAATCAAACGTAGCTTGTAAAATGCTTGTCTGCAATGATTGCGCTATTACCTATCTAATAGGAAAAATCTTTAAACACCAACATCAAACATCTTTTTACATAAGAGTTGCCACCATTTAAAGTGTGTTTTCCAGTCGCTGCGTTTTTATGCTGCATGCTCTTCAGCAATAAATTCATTCTGTCCATTTTTAAAACCTGTCTAAAAACCCACTTTATTCCTTGGCTTTTGACCCAGCATGAGACGACATTTGTTTTATTGCTTTTTTAATTACTTTTTATCATATTTTAAAACTACTATTTATTGTTGTTTTATGTTTTTGTGTTATTATATACAGCCTTTTGTGTCAGTTTTGGTTGTATTTTAAGTGCTCTAGTTGAGAATAAGTTTAAGGCTTTTATTTTTGCAGCGTATTTGCCAAACTTCCTGTTTTCTCCCAGCTGATAGCGTGTAGCTTAACACAGCTCTGACTCTCAGCCCTACAAATATAAGTCTCTCTGTTTGGCTGACAGGCTACGGAAGACAACTGAACACCAGCGATACCGAGTGATCCTATTTACGTCCAGTTGCAACAAACCGAGCTGCATCCAACTTAGTTTCTTTCCGCTTTTGTTCTCCAAATGGCTTAGATAGAGTCTCGCGTTTTTAGCAGAGTAAATACCGGATGAAAAAAAGCGGAATATCGGACACAGTTCGGATGAAATGTATTATGATTTCTGTCTTTTGAAGAGGGTGTCCAACACAGAGCTGTAGTTTCTCTTCAAGAGGCGAGGAATGCAATCTGAGCATCAATGTTTCATTGGGGCAAGTGGAAGAAGAGGATGGGAGCCAATAGTTCTTCAAAGAGACCTGTGTTTGACGAGAAGGAGGATGGTAAGTCCCCACCAAACCACATGCACAAATTACACTTCTTTAGAAGTTGTAGCTGAGAGTTTGAACTGTGTTGTGCCTCAGTTTGTATCTGAATTACTAGTCTCAGGTGAACACTAGCCTGTTGGCTGTAATATTGACATGCTTTCAAAGGATGTTGTCAAAGTTTCTGCAGACAAATTGTGAATTTTGTTGACTAAACAAAAACAAAAAAAAACACTGTTGCTTTCTGCTTTTGTAGCTTGAAGTGTTCTTATACTGACAGTTTAATAATGCAGACTTCATGATGAAAAAAGAGCAGTTTAAACATGACACCTACATTTATTTTTTCCAAATACGCCCCTTTATAGAAGCAGTTCTCACAGTGCAGAATTACCACTCATTCACTCTCATACCCAGCACAGATATCTGCCCCTCCTTCTGTGAGGAAAAAGAAAAAAAAACCTCAATACCCCAGTGAACCCATTGAAATGTGAAAGTATTTGAAGGCAGATATTTAATTGCATAATTAGAGCAAGATTAGTGTCACGCATGGAAGTAATGTTAATTCATGATATCTTGTCAGTGTTTGGGGTATAAGCCTCTTGGAAGCGCGCACATTGAGCTCCACGGTAGACTACAGAGCTATCATCAATGTGCCGGCCAAGTTACAAGCAAAACTTGTGCACAAATCGAGGTCATTTCACTGCAGGGAAGTGGTCATCTGACTCCACCCTCCACCTCCTCAATGCATGAGTGTTCAGTTCATGTTACTGCATACAAGTTCAAGCAATAAAGGGTAATTCTGTGTTTTTTCCAGTTTTGTTTTCTGCTTGTTTTTTGCCGCTGACAGAGGCTCAAATTTTTATTTGAAGTATGACAGATCCGTACAGAAAAAAAGCTTGTTTTGTTTTGAAAAAAGAATATAACCAGATTCTGTCTACTAGAAGAAAATAATTTCAGCTTGCAGAACTCTTCAATTGTGTGTTTTATTGCTCCGTAAATGTTCGCTTGCAAGATCTCTTTGGATCTTAAGTCACCATTTATCATCATGAACACATAACATAACAAAAAAAAGTGGTTAAGGCAGCAGTCGACCAGCAACTCAACAATGTAGTTGATTTCTGACATGAAAAAAATCATTCTACCCTTTCATATTGCATGAGTAGCCCCTGTATTGTCAAGGTCTGTATGTTAGAAGCACATTAAAAAGCTTGATTTAGTAGACGTGCAGTTTTGTAACCCGCTGCCTCTTGAACTCTTTCAATCTATCTCATGTAGTGAGTCAGAGTGAATGACAATCAGGGCCACGACCTGGTGGCACAGGACCTACAAACAATAAATTTAACATGTTTCATCCTTTTCTTTGCCCTCTTTTGTCATGTTGTTGACTGATGAGGGCACAGAGCGCTCTGCATCTGCAAAAGTCAGGAGCATAAGCAAACAAAGCAGAGGATGAAAGATGAGGTTAGTGCTGCAGTGGAACTCTCTCTTTTCAGGTTAGAGATATTGCTGCTGTGTATTCTTGTGTTCAGGTATGCTCCTGCTTGTGTTTATGTATGACACCTCCCAAAGACTCTGCAGGGGGGCTCAGGCATCGTGCAACAACTGGACTGATTTGAGGGGTGTGAACAAGAGAGATGATAGAACTCACAAAGCTTACTGTTCTGTTAATTCTTGTTTCTGGTGAGCTGATAGGAGACAAACTCCTGAGAGAGCTCAAGCGACTCATGACCTGTGGACAGAGCACACCATCAGCACTTCCCCTTCTCCGATTTACCAGGATTTTCCTCAGGACTCAGATGTTACAATCCTAGATTTGTTGACCGGCATGTTTGTTGCTGTATAGGTAATGACACATCAGACAGATGTGAATCAGTGCAGACTTGGTTATCAGTCTGTCTTTTAAAAAGGAATTCTGCCATCATTGTTACCCTTGCTGCTGTGCTGGCAGTCACACCCCCTCTGTCTCTTTTCTATCCCTGCAGATCATGTGCATACTGCGCCTTGCATCCATGTAGTGCTGATTTTTGAGGATGTGCATGACCTTTACACCAAGTCAGTGCTAAAGATGGGTGGCAGCCATCGTGTTTTTGCATGGGGGTCGTTAACAGCAAATATATCTATGTCCTTAGGCTTATCAGACTCTAATGGTTCACCGATATCAGCTTTTCAACGGCGATGCTGATACTGATAATGGGAGAGAAGGTTGGCTGATGGCCACATAGATTGTATATTGTATTTGTAGCTTTTTTCCCAATATAACATTCAAATGAGAAACAATGTTGCTGGACTCAAATAAATGTTTTGTGAAACAAATATAGACAAGGGACTTTTGCATATCCATCCAGCTGTTCAAAATCGGTAAGAAAGAAAAAAGCACATAAGGTGTGTGTGTGTACATATATCAGACAGCATTGTTTGTTTACAGCCCTCTTGTTGGGTGTGGTCTAGCCCAGCCCTTCTTGCTTCCAACATCACCATGTTAGTTGTGATGATATCACTTGTGTATTCAGTCATGTTTGTTGGTCAATTCATGGTGCAAATTTATAGCTCCAAAACGGTTGTGTGGTCCAACCCCAACGTGAATGTCCTTTCTGTAATATTGTCAGACAAACAAAACAAAACAATACGGCGGATACTTACTAACGTGCAGGCATTACGTTGCAGTTGAGGGAACCTACCAGAGCCATTTAAAAATATTTTACTTTTTAACATATTAAGCTCCCCAAATCTAAATTATGGGGCCAACAGTAAAAAGATAAGTTTGAAGCTTTTGGTTTATTGCCTAAAACCTCCAAGAAAGGTGAGCAGCTGTGTTTCAAAATTGCCATCAAGGGGAGCAGCTACTGAAGCAGGAGTGGCCCTACAGACCCCTTAAGTGGTTCTGTGCTCTCGCTCCTGCAGCGGATGATCATGATGGTTAATGTATTAAGGTTCAGAGAGATGTTTCCGTGGCCGGCCTGTTCACAGTTCAGTCTCTATAGCAGCTCTGTGTGATTAAAGGAGAAGCCTTGAGCTCAGGGCTGAACCTCTCAAGGCTGGGATGATGTTTCTCAGAGAGCATCTATCCCTGTTATTATCAGACAGAAGTCAGTGTTGATACCCTTCATCATTGATATGAGGCAGGTTCCACTTACAGATGACCCACTAAACACTAATGACTGCTGTGAGTCAATTTCCACTTGCTGTGTCAGGAGTCAGAGTGGTTGCATCCACAGCGGCATCATGATGATCATTACCTCTATCATGGTGCACAGATGCACAGGGCAAAAGAGTACCTTTGATTTTATTTAAGTGTGTCTGCTGAAAGGATGGAGCGCCTCTCTATGCAGCCGCAAAACACCTCTCTGACTCTGGAACTGAGGAAAATAAGAGGAGGAAATCTGCATTCAAAGACGGCAAAATACCCTGGCTCAGTTTTTGCTTCCTTTTAATTCTTCGATATTTAGAGGTCTAAAAATGTCAGAACTACCTCAGTAGATTGTTTTCTTCAGGAGTGAAACAGGCTGTAATAACTACAGTTTAATACCAAGGGGCAAATGCCCACCAAAAGGTCTTGTTGTCTGCTCAGATTGGGACTCTGAGCATTTGAAAAAAAGTTGTTTGGGGGCAATTTATTTTCAAGGTGTGGAGGTTGATTTTTTTTTTTTTTTTAATGTTATGTAAATTCGAGAAATAGTTTAGGAAATAGAAAATGATCTTTGTATCTCACACCCACACGTTAGGAAGTACATGCAATATGAGGCTTTTTGTGTAAATATGTAAGTCCAGCCGGACTAAAAAAAGTGTTTACTGCTTTGAAAAGACATCTCAGTGGAGATATAACCAAAAACCTACAGGTATTTTCTGTGGTCAACAAAGAAAGGACTTTGCTTGGTCAACAGGCTGAAAAAAAAAGAAAATTACAGCATCAGTTCCCATCAGAGCTGTACTTCAGTCCAACACTGTTGAGCTTCTTCCCCAACAGTACTGGAACGCCATCTCTACGCCTTTGTACTGACACACTACACCTGGAAACAGCATAATACGGTGTCCCAGTGTGCAATTACACATCCCATTACTTTATGGCAGAAGCGTGAGAGCCGCTGCTGGTTATCACACAGCAGGAGCGCCACATACACACACTCTCCAACACCACACATCACCACCTTCTTCTCTCCATTCCACCTCCACTACTACCTCCAGGCGAGGATCAGAGGTGGACTGACTTTGCCCCACCAGTTTGGGCTGTCACTCCTCATCTGAAATTCAAACCTTCAATCAAACCCAAGGGGAAAAGTTCAAATTAAAGCTCCAATGAAAAGCTCTAACTCACAATAATACAGTATACCAGCTTGCCTTGTGATCCAGCAGGAGGCGCTCTCTTCGTAACCTGCCCAATCCATATGTGTACTTTACATGTGAAAATGGATACAAAGGACTAAAAAGGTGTAACCCTGTTCATCAATGAGAGAAACAGGCAACAAGTGTCACTGTCAATACTTTATGATGTCTGCTGTAAGTTTTACCATCATCCAAACTTTTCTGCTTTGTTTTGTTTTGCTGATCTGGCGCCTTCACCGCTCAGTGCTGCCCCATGATTCCTGATGGTACTGCACTGTTTGGTCTGTATTTGTAAGCTTCCAGAAAACATGAAGAAATAAGGTTGACATGAATGTAAAGTAGGGGTGGGAATCACTAGTGGCCCCACGATACAATATTATCGCAACACTTGGGCCACGATACGGCATTATTGCGATTTTTAACATTTTCAAATACAGTGAATATTGTGATACAATATATTGCGATTTATAATTTTTTTTTAACTGTTTAGCTAATTTAGCATTTGTCTTTCCTTTATGTTTGACTCATTTACGCTGTATTTTATTTTCATGTAGCACATCTTGCAAACCTTATATATATATTTGTTGTACTAACTTTCTCCTGCTCTATGATGTCACCTCTGCCAACCTCACTGGACAAACAGTTGATTTTATTTTTTCATTATCACAGATTTGACTTCATATTTGCAATTAACTTGAAAAATCAATACTTGGTAAATGAGACATTAGGATATATCACCAGACAAAATATAGAAACTATGCTGTATCGATTTTTTCTCCTACCCCTAATGTAAAGTATTAACAGAAAGCTCCATCCATATACAAATGCAGATCAGACGTGGAGCATTAATTAATCTTTGGTCAGAAGTCATTTACCGAATTAATTTGATAACTTTTTGCACCTGTTTGTCATTTAGATCCTGAATTATCTAAAAAGAGGCTGCTGATATGAAATAAACCAGAATTCTCCTGTTACTCCTCTCTGCTCAGCTTGAGGGCTTGTTAAACTCTCACTCTGCTCAGTAATCTGTGTTTGTAGATCAGATGTTTCCCTTTCACCGTTCAAAACACAGCTCTATGGCTCTGATATCAGTCTGAGCACACTGTGGATGCTGACTCTGACTCAGACCTACTCTTGCTGCCTGTTAGGTCTCATAGAAACAGAATCTGTTGGCCTCTTGGAGAACGGCATATGGCTGACATTAGGCTGTAATTTTTGAGCAGCTTTTGGCTCAAAAGGCTGCAAACATAATCAAGCGGTCAGGTTGATGTCCAAGCGTAGCTGCCAGAAGGGCTTTTTCTGGCAGATAGTTTGATTACCAAGGGAAGGCTGTGGAATTGATTGAGGTGCACATCCTGATAGTTTCTACACTGCCCTTCACACTGAAACTCTTTGACAACAAGTGTCTGGGTGAGAAATTAGAAAAAGATACATGACGGCTAAGCTGGTCTGGTCTGTTGGACACTTTTGTCTTTTGTCATCTCTTTGGAGGCGCCTCTCTTTTCTCTCTCTGGCTGCTAAATCAGTGAACAGATCTCTTTAAATTTTCAGATGTACTGGTCTCTCTCCAGGCTTAGGGGAGGGACTTCTTGGAGGCTTGCTGTCACGGCAAGATTGCCAGACATGTAGCAGTGATCACACAGAGTTTCTGCACCCAGCCTGAACAAAGTTTATAACTTCCCATCCTCTGTTAAACTGGTAACAGTCTTAGTCAATATAATTTTAGTCAGTACGACACAACAACTCAGTCATGATTGGATTAGATTAGATTAGAATTTTTTTCTTTTGGGAAGTCATAGGTCAAAAAAAAAAAAAAAAAGAATATGTATCGATATAACTTACTATGACTTTAAGATGTAGACGTGGTTGGGTAAAAGGTTTCAGCCTGTAAGCACTAGGGATGGGAGAAAAAATTGATTCACATTAGTATCGGGATTTTTTGTTTTACAATTTTAAAATCAATTTTTATGTTCACAAATAGATTTTTTTAAAAATAAATTTAAGAATTAATCTTAAAAACTGACTTACATGTGATATTTATTTTTTGGGGGGGGAAATTTGGTTCCTAGAATAGTCAATAGACAATCATAATCATTCAGCTGTTTCACTGGTGTTAGAAATGCAGACTTAAAATCGAGAAAATCAACAATATTGTAGAATCTCAATTTAAATTGAATCGGCATCCAAAAAATCGTCGAAGAATAGAATTGAGAGAAAAGCATATCATCCCAGTCCTAGTATGCACATGAATGTTAATCGCAGAACTGATGGAAATCGGTCAATGTCATATATGCAATGTCAGTCAGGTCATGCTGTCACCAGTTTCTCATTGTCTATGATGCAGCCCACAGAAAACAGATACCTGTGTGTGCAGAGTCTGTATTTGTTTGTGAGATGTAACCGTGCACGAGAAGCTGTTGCCATGACAGACACCAAAGTTAACGATTTAGCGAGACAGTCTTCCCGCTCGTCCCAGTGTTTGTTAACCTTGTAAGTAAACCACTGAAAGGACCGCTGCATGTTTACTTTTTGTGTCACCTACAATGTACTGTTGTAGTAATCACATTCAAAAGAAGATGATACGTTTTTGTTTGATCAGAAGTAAGGTTATCACAATATCAGATTTTCACCACACCATTGTTCTGATATCATCACAATATAATGGAAAACTTGAAATTTAAAACAATGTCAACTTGTGGTATGCAGAGCTCATGTTTCGAGGGCTAACAGCGACATAGCAGACTCAAATTTACGTTGTTTTTAGTTTTTCCGAGTCCCTGACAAAGTCCTTATGACTGTTGAGCAACTGGGTACTTTGAGTTAAATGAAAACTTGATAAATCAGCGACTCAAGAACATTGCAATTAGAATTAGAATTAGAATTAGAAGAAAGACTTCTACTCCACAGAGTTATTAACACACTAGGAGATTTGAGCTGGCTGAATTTGGACTCTTTGGTTGAACCATTAGCCAACATGGAAACAAAGCACTACTTCATGCTGTCTGGTCCTCATGTGAACTTGGATTGGCTCTTTTTGTCCGGTTGTCAAAGAAGCACTTGTTGTGAATGTGTGACAGTATTCATGAGATAGAGCAGAACTGACAGACGCAGGCTTTAATTGAGCACAGACTCTGTGTTCTTGTAATTTTTGCCTCGATGATTTCCAAAGTCTTCAGAATCTGTGTATGCAGACGATGCTGTTAATTGAATTGTCCTTTCACTGCAGTGTTTTTGTGTTTTATGATTAGATCAACCTGGTGAGGCCAAAGGCAAATTTCTTCTTCCATGGACAGTAAACTTGTATTTGATATGTGTGTGTGTGTGTGTGTGTGTGTGTAAGAGAGTGAGAGAGAGAGAGAATGTCTGAGTGTGTGCGTGACTGTTTCCCGTCAGCAGAAGCGTGTGTGAGAGCAGATTTGGTTGAGGATAAAGATAGATGCAGAGAGAGATGGCTGATTACTCGCGCTGAATACTGAGGCTCTCTCTTTCTTTCATCTCTGTTACAGACTCTTAGTTCCTCTCTTTATTCAGCCTGGCTTCTGCCTGCAGATACTCCAGCCTCGTATTTCAGCAGAGAGAGAGAGACGACATAATTGGGCTCAATAGTAACACAACGAGAGGGGAACACTGTTCTGGTATCTCAGACTGCAGCGCATGGACAAAGTTTAGACTGAGTCCTTCACTTGAAGCTACAAAGTGGGAATGCATCACCAGCTTTTGCTGTAGAAAATGTTCAGTGCAGTGATGGCAATGGCGTTAGTTTGTAAACACTCATCGGAGTGGCAGTCAGTACATTTACATGACACTCAAGAAAACCAAAGTATTGCATTACTCTGATTAAAACCGGACAACTTAAGTATACGTAAACACCTTAGTCCAGCTGTAATCGAAGTTTGAGAACTCTGATTGAAGTTGGAGAACTCTGATTAAGACATCCAGATAATGTGATTTTCTCTCTTCTGTGAAGCCCCGTTTGTAAAAGTTATTAGGGGGTTCATGTTTTCCATGATTGACACTTGATACAGCCTATTGGTTTTCAGGGATTGCGTAGTTCACCCGGGGGATATGCTGTTTGAGCTGAGCGTCATCACAGCAACTCTCCGGCTGAATGCGTACAATGCTACTGCGCAGCGCTGGTTTCAGGAAATGAAGAAAAATCCCGGAAATACAAAGAGTTTTTTAGCTTCAAATCTGTATACCAAGTTGTCCATAGTACATACAGTCTATGGTATGGACAGTCGCAAAACGAGGAATGGAAACATCTTTCAAAAAGCTTCTGAAACAGCACTGCTGAAAAGACCCATATCGCCCCCTAGTTTTGAGGAAGAACACATTCATGTCAATCATTGGATTATCTCAGCTGCATGTATGCGCGGACAAGGAGAGAAGTTCGATTCGAGTTTAGTCCGATTAAGCTGTGCATGGAAACGCACTGAGAGTCTCACTTGGCTCATGCTTTCCCTCTGCTGTACTAACACACACATAAGTATTCAAGATTACCATTCCAGCCCGCAATAAGCACAGCAGGTGTCTTTAATCTCGATTCTCTTGTTTTCATGATTAAGGGAATTTAAAATGACTGTACCAAATGATCTAAAATGACAGTGTTTCCATTATTTTACATCCAGCAGTGTTGAAAGGAGCTAAGCTTTTGTAGAGGATGAAATAAAAAACATCATCCACTGACATATATAAGGTGTGTGTTTGCTGAAAGATTCTGGCAATGGTTTGTTTTGTGTCAGGCTGCTTATAACCACCACTGTCATTGTGTGTCATTGCAGAAGTAAAATATCTAAACACCCTGAAATAAAACATGCTTTTTTAGTTGAAGAGGTACCAGTAGGGCAAAGTGATTTATAATCATCCTCTATTGTTTGAATCTCAAGCCTCTTCTTGATAAGTGCCTGGTTTGTGTACAGATTATTATCATGATTCAGTGTGGACACCGAGTGCCCAATAATGATCAGGTACTCCTGTGCTATTGGATAATGTGTTGATACAATAGCTGCTGGCGAGATAGATCTGACTGATTTTTCCTGCTGCTGCTGCTGATGGCTTTGATTCTGCCTCTTTTCACAGCTCACACTTTGACCTGTGATTGGTGGAGAACTCAGGTGTTACTAATCACATAAATGATGGCTCTGTTCTATTTAAGTGTCCCAATGAGCCGTGACAGTGTGATGGTAACATCCACAGAACCAGGACCCTGCAAATGACAGAAAATAGAATTTAGACATCATTAATTTAATGATTCACACCAAAAATTTCCCTGTTGTTGGATCATTTGGGGATGAATCTTTTCCCCCATAAAGCAGTTAACAGGGTCTTGTGTGCTTTTTATCCTCCTCTCCACTGTTATGTAACCCTGTTAGCTTCAGGTGATGTGCAGACCATGGCTGTTGTAAAAGATCTGGTTTCAAAGCGAGTCCTCAAAGCAGGGGCATAGCACCAAACTCTGGGCCCTGTACACTGTGCAGGGCCCAGAATTTGTGTGGGCTGGTAGACAGGGGCTGGGCTGGTAGAGCAGCACAGAAGTCATCACTGTGGATAAAGATTTTTAATAATTAGTTGATAGACATAAATGTAACTTGATTTTATATCGTTTAGAAATTAAATGACAAAAAGAAAATATCTCTAATCTAGTACTTACAGCCTGCGAAACATGCGTAAGGCCAGTCTAGCAGCCTTGTTGTCCTGGGCTGGTAGAGCAGCGCAGATGTCATCACTGTGGATAAAAAAACAAAAACAAAGCTGGATTTTTATTTGTAGTCTAATGGGGCGCTCACACCAAGGGTGAGTAAAATCATCTACTTGCTTAATTTGCGCGTATCTAGACACGTGAATGAATTGTATTTACTTGCTTCATTTGCACGTCAACTGTAATTTCAACAGTATTCCCTGCCAGTTCAACTGGTGGGATCAAGTCAGAGTCGAGTCACAAGTCTGGCATACCCTGACTTGAGTTGGACTCAAGCCCAAGTCCTGGACTGGAGTACTACTACACTGCAGGGATACACGAGAGCAGCCTTTGCAGAAATCTCAAATGTCACTTACTGATGGGAAATTGTGGAGGGTTTGGCTCCACTGAAACTTGACATCATCACCAGTTTGATAATGGACTTCAGTGGAAACAATCACTAAAGGGTGCCTTGAAACAGATCACAAACATATGACAACTTCTTTACAGTCAGTTTGTGATGAGATGAGATTGAAATAATGTTTAAGCACAAAACATTGAGCGTAAATTTATAAAAATGAAGTCATCGTAAAATAAATTTCTTTTGGAGATTGAAACAGCTAAAAGAGGGAACATCTCTGGCACTTAACACTGGCATCATCTGAAGACACTTCATGATGGTATTTGTATTTTGGAAGCTTAAACAATGGCTAAGATGAGCTGTATGACTTTGGGGTTTATTTGGCTCATGGACATACTATTGGCTCCAAACTTCTAATGTTATAGTGGGCTTGCAGGACTTACATGTAATGATGGGGATTGATAACCAGGACCATTGAATACCTGACGAAGCATATTTCAAAATCCAAAAATCAATAACATTCAATCAACTCTGCGTCCCGTAAAGTAACGTTATACTTTGAGTGAAATCACATCATGTTAATTAAATCAATGGTGTACACACATCAACAGACTGTCTAATAAAGTTTCTGAACAGCAAACATAGGTACAAAAATACATGAAGAATTCTGGTGGTCAGTTGCTCACGACGATGGCTGAACATGCAAAGAGGTCCTAAGTATGGCTACGCGATTCGGAAGTTAATGACAGGGATAAATTGAAATGAAGGAAACACAACCTCCATCACTAAGCACATCAGCAATGTGCATCAGATCAAGCCAGAGTACCCGTGGTATCTTTGACTGAGGTGTTCAAGGGTGGGTCAGTAAAATGAGAATCAGGTGAAATGATAAAAGTAATAATATTATGTGTTTAAATATTGTGTCCAAAAAAAATCCCTATTTATGTCTCAGCAAAAGATTCAGATCTAAGGACGGATTTCTGTTTCCCAAACTGAAAATTTAATTGTTCTGGCTTTGTCAATGTCGCAAAAAAGTTTCAGATATTTTTTTTTTCTGATCTACAGCCAGTGATGCTGACACCATTCACAAGCTGCTTGAATTTATGTCACTATGAAGCCAATAAGTGAAAACCAAGGAAAAAAGCCTCAAGACTTCTTTAGAAAAGACCTAAAAAAAGAAAAGAAAACATTTGCTTCTGCTGTTTGTCTAAGTGCACTATAGGGTCAGAAGAGTATCTATACGTGGATTGTTTTATGTCTTTGTGCTGGTCTTGCACTTCACTTGAGATTCTCAAAAGACCCGGTAGAGATGTTGCAAAATATAATGTTGACCATAAATCTGATCGTCTTTGTCTTGGGAAATTAAAAACTGGAGGTGAGAAAAAGAGCTTCTAATAGATCAAACACAACAGTTAGCTTTGGCCTCCACACAGAAGCACTGAAGTTAGTTCAACATACATAACTGCTCTGAGCCTGCATTCAGTTCATTTCCGCTGCTTCAATCAATTACTGTACTGGATTCAAAGACGCTGCGCCGATTCCTGCAGGAAACTTTAATGAAACTGTAACTACATCCTCATCTTCAGTGAGCTGCTCTTAGAGACATCACTGACTATAAGGAAGATCAAGTCGATGAAGACTGAGATCTTGACACACAAAGTCAGCACAAGTTAATTGGCAGGCAGACGGATGAAAAGTGTGGTTTGTATTTTAATTTTTAAGTTTGTGTGTGTGTGTTAGGAGGCTTTGTGAAATAAACCTTACGTGTGATTTAGCAGCAGGTTCAAACGTTATTGCCCATTGAGACCAATTAAAAACTCTTTCTGATAAACTCTACATCCTTAGAAACAATAAAAACAAAGCAGCTTCACTGGTTCACTGTGTATTAGAGGCTGAACATTTAAGTCAAGTTTTCACTCAGCTTTATTTAGTTAGTTACCAAGTATGCACGTGAAAAAAGAGAGGTTAACTGTTTTATCCATTTCTTGAGTTGTGCCTGAAACAGTGTGACATTATTAATTCAACATCAGTCAATCTGCCAGCCACTGATCCTCCTCTGCTGCTCAGTGATTGTATTTGTGCTGAAGCTAATACATTCACACCATTGAGCCATAAATGGTGCGAGCTAACACCAGGAAACACTTAAGTTAGCATGTGCACAACATAGCAACTGAGCTGTTGGGTCAGCACAAATTAAGCGCTGGGGAGCAGTATTTCCGGCATTTGATACCATGAACCATAAAATCCTTTTAAATAATTAGCAAAAGTTGAATTTCTCAAACGATTCACTAACATGTTTCAGATCATATCCTGGGACCAGAAAGCAGTGTATTTGGATTAATTCACCCAGTCATCTGTCCAGACTTGCAAAATAGGAATTCCACTAGGTTCAATTCTAGGCTCTCTACTTTTTACTTTGTAAAAAAGTTAAAGTGATTTACCCGATAGCTGTAAAAAGGGTAAATTGACTAATGTAAGCAGAGGATACAATTACCTAAATAAGAAGATTGTAAAGTTTGATGAGGGGGTCTATAAATTTAAATTTTTAGCTGTCACTTTGGAAACCCAAGTTACATTTGATGAACATGTGAAGAGAGATACAGTTAAAATAAACATAAAGTGTGTCTAGTTAATAAAACTATATCTACCTCTCAAAGCAGCTCAGCAGTTAATGCATACCAGGGACAGGGGCTGCAAATCAACCATGGCAAAAAAAAATATGTATGCATGGCACCTACTTTATAAGGGCTATGAAACAATCCGTCATGAATTTGTCCCTTTTAAATAAACAAATGAAATAGTCATATACTCTCACTGTTGCCCTACAGTCAGTATTGTGGCCACTCTGCATATTGTTTTTACTGGATGTGGTTTATAGCATAAGATACAGTGCTATACCTGTACACTACTCTTGATATTAATGATAGTAATAAAATACTGATGCTAGTCATGGTAATTAGACTAAAGAAACATGAGTAACCTGAATAGACACTGAAACTTTTACATCCCAAAATCTCTGAAAATGAAACAGGAGATAAAATCTGGATGAAGAAGTCCCCAAGTTCATTTCCCCCTCACAAAACCCCATCCTGCTGTCTTTTAGCTGTCACTCAGTGTTCAGTGAAAGTCTTTTCTCTGGGAATTGTAAATCTGTGCCTCCAAACTGGTGGCAGTATGACAGGTATTAGAATAACTATACAGAGAAAGTTCATTTCCTGCTGCTCTGGTTTGCTTTTGTAGGTCAAATGGAGTCAGGAGGATTATTTTTGTCTGTTTTGCACAAAATTTATCAACTTGTTTAAGCCTGTCCCCTACACAAAAAATCCCCCTACGCCCCCATTTAGAAAAATAGAGTTCAGCCCATACATACATGTGCTCGGCGTCACTTTTAACAGCAGAGTGATTGAACACGAGTTCCAGCGCATCGCTACAGGATTTGAATTTCCACAGATCACAAACACCGGCTGCTCGATTTCAGCTGCCACCAAAGAAACGCTTTGCGGTGGTATAATCCGCTGACTGAAGTGCATGTCATTTTGAGAGACAGTTCTCACAACGCGAAAATACCCATAAACAACACAGGAGTGCATATCTGTGGCTGCTTTGCATACATCAGCTTGTTTTCAGAACTGTAATGAACAAGCAGAATGTGAGTGATGCCATTAACTTTAGTTTCTCTAAGTTAGAAAAGCTTTATGTCAGTCTATCTGTGTCTTTTATGGGTTTCATCATTTGTTTATTTTACATGCAGTACTCTATCACATGCATAAGTAATGTAAAATACCTTATGCTTTGAGGTCTGTCTGAGAAATTAGACTATGAAAATATTATGCAATTCTTGTCTTTTTTTAATTTAATTCACATTGAATATTTTTTATGCCACCTGAGATCATTGGGAGAATCTTAACTCGGAAAATACTTCTGCATTCGACCCACATACTTCCTTTTATTTGAGTTATTTAAAAAGATTCAATACGTTTTATCTTGCCAATAATGCAAATTGATGTGATTTTAGTTGCCAGGCCTTTGCGTTTACTTACACCGTTTACTGAAATCTGGCTGTCCAAGTTGTCAGTCAGCCTGACTTTTGATCTGCCACTCCAAGTTATTTTTATTTAATCGAAGAAATCTAAAAGGAAAAACTCTGCACGGTCTTTGCACTTGTGGTATTTTGATACTGTGCCCATCGCTACAGCATACATCAGTGTTTGGGGAAAGTTCACATTAATTCCAGTGGCTTATGAGGGACTTATTGATGAACTTAAGTTGCAGATGAAGTGTATTAAAATCAGTAATGCTGAGTTGACTTTAAACTTGGTTCAAGATTTAATTGTGTTGGAGTTGCTGTTTTCTCGTCTGTAACTGTGAAAATGAGGTCAGAGAAGGTTTGCACTTCTTTTTTTTACATTACATATGACAGGACGTCCGCCAGCACAGCTGCATCTATATGTAAGCCTGCCCAGAGGCATTTGTCTCGTCTTGCGTTCTGTACAAGAGACAAGGTTATTGAAAGAAATCAGGTTAAGGCAGGAAACCAGAGAGCGTGTTTACATCTGTTTGACTGTAAAACCCCCGTTAACATGAAGGACGTCACTAATCCGATGTCTCTCCTCTCTCACCAAACATATTCTACAACCGTGGGCTTTGGATTTAATTATTCTGGACACCAGGACACACCACAGCAAGTTATAATCTGCTCTTTCATCCAGCTGAATAAAGAAATGCTTCCTCTGCCTGGAGGCTCGACATGCACACGCTCTTCAGACTGAAAAGTGTTCATGTTGCTGAAAATCAGGTTCTTGCTGCAGAAATTTTCTCTTAATCCTCAGATGAGGGAACCAGCTATTATTGCAGAAATCCAGCAGTCATTGTTGAGACTTTGCTCAGTGAATGAATGGGATGGAAGTGTAACACTATTATATCTGACAGAGGCTCCTCCTCACCAGCTGCTCGTTACACCCCCAAAGGAGAGGAGTGTGTGCACAAACAAACCTGCTTCTCCTCACAGATCAGAGGTCCACACACATGCTCACACTGACACTTACAGGTTGTGACAGAGTCGATTTCAGATGAAAAAGGTGTAACCGGGGTTTTTAGAAACTGGGTTTAGGTTGATGCATCATGTGAGCGAACACCTGACTGCTGAGCTGAATATAAGGCTCTGCTGCTCGTCCTAAAAACCTGTGAGGACTAATGAAAGTCAGGTGTATCTGGGCTAGAACTAGGAAAGTCCTGCCTACCATTCGAAACAGAGCTGCTGAGGGGAAACAACTAGGCCACAGTGTCCACATCCCTCACCTTAAACACTCTCTGAAAGGCAGAGGCATAGCTGCAGAGCTCCATTTTTGAAGTGTTAGTTTTTTTCTCTCTCTCTGCTATTCTCAATTTAAGCTTTTTTTCTGGGTCTTTTATCATAAATCTTTTCTTACTTTTTTTTCAATAATATTGGGCATTTTCTGAAAATGACCTTAAAGAAGACTTCCATAGCCATGTCATTTTTTAAATGTCAGTGTCTACATGACTAACAGGTACAATAACTTTTAAAAAAGCTCCAGTCAGGTCTGCAGCAGATATTAATTTCACTGTTCATTATTCATTATTACATTATTGGCCCAAATACAATCCATGCATCGTTGTCCAGCTCCCTACAGGAGGGGCTGGAAAAATCACCTGACTCAAATCAGGAAAACTCAACTTCTCGTCATCGTCTTCGTGTTTGTCTGACAGAGCAGTGAACATGTCCCAGTCTCTCACTCACTCCTCTGTGGTATTCCCACTCTGCTTGCATTTTGGTGCTTTAACTTTGAGTGCCGTGGCTACTCCTACTGTAATGTTTTTGCGAGTAAGGTGATGCTTTTTACTCTGACCCACTGCTCACAGGAGGGGGAGGACCAACATGGTGCAATTTATGGTCATATCAGTAATCAGTAAAGCTGTCCATCTTGGTGCCCAACCCCTTCACCCATAAATGTCTGCATGGTATATTGTTTTGTTTCCCCCCTCAGACTGTGCAGGGATGGCATCTAACAACAATATAGTTTATTCTCCAACCTACCCTCACACAGGGGTTTTTCAAACTATGATCCATTGCTAGCCCCTGTAAATTGCATCAACCAGCAGCAGTGAAACTGGCAGTGATGACTGCAACATCTCAAACACCGAATCAAAGAAGGGTCCCTAAAGGCTCAAATTTGACTCTTTGACTATTCGCTGCCCTGCCATTGGCTTGCTCAGATTGCTCACTTGTGTTATTTTTGTGTTTTCTAACTATAAGCCCAAGCTAACCATTGCTAACAACACTTGAACACACTAGCACTTGAAAACTAACAGCAGTGAATTAGCAACTCCAGCATTAAAAACTAAGGATGCATCAAGCTGACAAATTATCAACCTGGTAGGTAACATTAGATTATTTATCATTCTAACTGTCTCCACACACCAAGTGTGAGTAAAATCATTCACGCGAATGAATTACATGTTAAATCAATGCAAAGACGCGATTAGATGCTCATAGTCCTCAGGCGGCGCGAATGACGCGAATTTGGCGTCTAATCAGCACGGAGGTTGCCAGGTGACATAAGAAAATGGAAAGTTGTTCACTGGTATCTAAAATGGAGGACAGACTGATCATGTCAGTGTTAGGGTGCCCCAAATTATACGATACTTTTTCTTTTAATTACCGAAACCAGAATAAAAAGGAGCTCGCCTGCAGACAGGTGAGTGAGGAGGTTGGATTTCCTGGTAAGTTGTAAAAAACCTTTGTCTATCACTTGATCCCACTGGTTGAATTGGTAGAAATTACTGTTCAAATTACTGTTGATGAACGAATGAAGTGAATAAATACTATTCACTTACAAGTCTAGATTCGCGCGGGTTAAGTGAGTAGATGATTTTACTCGCGCTTGGTGTGAGCACCCTATTAAACTACACTTTTATACTAGACAAATGAATATTCAAAAAACTTTTCAATCGCCCATGAACAATCTGTCATTTTCAAACACAGTACATATCTATTTCACTATTATATAGAGAGGAAGGAGAAGTGTGGCTGCAACAAGCTAACAAGAGAGTACAAAATATGATTTTTTTTTTACTGTTTCAGAAGATAAGGTCATTTGCAAAATGTGTTCTAAGTATTCTGAGAGGAGTAAAACAGTTTTAATCAATGAATCTCATAAGACCCTTGAAAAGTCATCAAGGCGACCGAGATGCAGAAATAAGAAGCAGTAGTAGCTGAAGCTTACATTGGTGCCAATAGCAAATGGCTTGTTGCTCATTCATCAGAGATTGCTGAACTGCCAAAAGTTAACTTGAGACAACCCAAAACTGAAGAAATGTAAGATGTATTCACCAAAGTTATGGCACTCTATGACCTGTGTTTGTCCAAAGATCAAGACTGAGGAGTTCACCGGCTGGCAAAATGTAATGAAATCCAAAGTTACTGCTACTCTTGCAGTCTGACGGATGACGACATCAATGATTTATCACGTATACGTCTGCTGCTGATGTTAGTCCTGGAAGCATGCTCAGCTTGACAGCCCAGTGGTCAAATGAAGATATTCCTTGGAAAGACGCTTAGTGTACAGCACAAAGAAGACCAAGTGAAGCGTCAGGACTGCTCTTTATTTTTTGTGTGCTTTCCAAAATTGATTTTACTTAGAACTGGTGAAATAGAATATTCTTGTGTCTTTGCCACTAAGCCTGAGCTTTTCTTATCCGCAGGCGTGCACAGATCTGTATCGTGCGGCCCGAGTAAAACTTCTCTTTCTGTCAGATAAGTCTGGTGGCTTTGAAGAGAGTACACCTTTGATACTTTGAATAACAATCTAAGTCGGGCTCAAGCAATCACATAAAGGTAATCCAAAACTTTAAAAACCTATAAGTCATTTAGACATTAAAATATTTAAAAAGAAGATCTCATGTTTTTAAAATAGCTCTTATAAATTTGGAAGAGAGACTCCATCTTAAATAATTTGCACAGTCCCTCTGAAGCTCACTCTGCACTTTTGTGTTTGGTGTTCACATGAGGACAGCTGGTGCTGGGAGTCAGGATGCATTATTCAGCCTAGTGTGTACTTTTCACCTCTGAGGGGCTGAGAGAAAGGGGCTTTTATTTCCTTATCTGTGAGGTATAGAGGTGAACTGTATAGAGCTCTATCTGACCCATCACAATTCTTCTGTCTCCTTTCGAGCCTCTATGTCTCTTCTGTCTTCTCCTCTCCCCCCCGTTCTCCTCCCACAGGCTCTAAATAGATCCTTAATGCATCCCTCTGTGATCAGTTGAAAGGTTAGTGTGGCATTTTGGTCCATATCTTTGCTGCGAGGGGTCACAGCCTGACAGTTTGTGGGCCCAGGTCCTGCTGAAGCTGCAGGAGGATGATGGAAGGTTGGCAATAATAGGCTCTAATGTACATTTGAGTTTGGACCATGCAAAGTCTGTGCATATCGTTTTATTATCCATTTAACATATTGCTGTGAGGGGTGGGAAATGTAAATTGTTCTAAAAACAAATAAAGAAAAGTCCGGTGAGTTAATATTTTAGCAGTCTTGATAAAAGTTCCCAGTAGGGTTGGGCAGTATCCAAATTTTGATATCATCATACCGTCTCCACATTTAACCACGGTATACGGTATTACCGTGACTAATTAAAAATTACGACTTGAGGCTCAGACAGTGTCACCAAATTGTTGGCTTGTGCCTATACCGTTCAGAAACTGAATATCAAACACTAATAATGAAACAATAACAACATAATGTGCACAATATTAACAACTTTTATTAGAAACAGCTCAACAGTGAAACACTCAAAAAGTGCACAACAGTCAAACAATTAAATTAGCAGAACCATTCAGAACAGTTTTTGCGCAGAAGGCATCTTTTCCACCATGTGGAAAGAGACCATTTCCTCATCAAGTATTTGGTCACTGCTTTAGTGCAGGTTTTCCAACGGACACGGTCCCTTTTGTACTTTGTTGTTTCCCTGAATGCCACTGCTATTGTCGGCTGTGTATTAGTGGCGGTGGACGTAGTTGTTGTTGGTCCTGCATCGGTATCATCGGGAGGCGTTGAAACTGCTGCACTGAGTGAACTCGGGGACAAATGCATCCTCACAGCAGTGAGTGGATGGTTGATTCAGAAATGCGTCCTTAGGTTAGAAGTGTTTCCATCTCTCGCAGTCACCTTTTTATTAAACTATTTACTTTGTACATGTATAAAAAAACACTATTTTGCTTGCTTTGTCTTACTCCACTCTCTTTTTCAAAGTTGCGGTTTTGGTGTTACCGTTCAAGATTACTGTAATATAAACCATTCATCATATATTGACAGGAAGCACAGATACTCAGCTGTCTGTCAGAGTTGGAATTTTTCAGATTGAGCAAACATTAAAGAAGTTATGGTATTGAGAAGCTGTGTAGTGCTCTGCCAGTACTTCCTGTGTTTTGCAATGACTACATGGTTACAACTACCTTAGTTAATCCTATTCAGGCGCATGCCCACAACTCTCAGCTTTCCAACACTGTTGAAATTTTTCTGATTGGGCAAACTTTGACGGAGTCATGGTAATAACACTCCAGGCATACGAAAGCGCCGGCGCTATGACGGTACTGAAACAGATACTGTTGCTTTTGAAAGACCCCCCTGGTATACTTTAATACCTTATCACCGCCCAGCCCTAGTTCCCAGATACCACTTCCTCAAGGCTCCTATCAGGTTGTGTTATTTTGGAAACCCCTGGGATGTTGTGTCTCTGTCGATCTTGTCCTGTGCATGTGCAACCAGTGTTTTCTGTCAGGGACTCTTCCTGCTGTATGTATAACAGGCAGTTTACAAAAAAATCTTTGGTGTTGAAGAACTTCAGATTGACTGTTCAAGCAGCAGCTTTTCATTTCTCTATCTAACACACACCCTGTAGCAGGGGGGCATGAAATAATACAGACACTCAGAGTCTCCTTATTGGTCTCAATTGAAGTTGTTAGTCCTGAAGAGGCAGCAGTGCTTGTTTCAGTCTGTTTCATTACCAGCCAAGAACTACTGCCAAGAGTTTTACACAACTAACTTTAAATTATTATAAAATTATATTTGAGTTATTAATAATTTTCAGCTAGGACTGTACGATAACTGCCCAGGTCAGTTTACGCTATGATCTTAAACGGTCTCTTTATATCTTCCTCAGAAGAGGAGACAGAAAATCGAGACTAGAGTGAATACTGCAGGGTTTAGTCAGTTCACTGGTTTTGGTCGGTGAATTGAAGGCCGTGACTCTATCTCAGTGAGTAAGTCTCAGGGTTAAACTGTGTGCTGACATCGTTCAATTGGAGTTTGTTGTGCCTGTGAAAATATTTCACCTCAGGTGTTTACTGTGAAGTGATTCTAACAAACCCAGGGTATCTTTTAACACATTAGACTAAAATCAACTTCGCCATTTGCGAAGTGAAAGGAAAACTGGCAGATGAGGAAAAAAAAGCTCTGCATAAATATGCAAATTGAGACTCCTATTACCTTCCCACCATAAGTGCATCTGAGATGTAGACAGGTGTCACTACAGTCAGATCTGCATAGATCTGACTGGAACTGATTGGTTGCTCTGATTCATTCTCATGTATGACAGTTTAAGATGTAATATTTCAGCTGCAGCCCTGACATGAACAGATGGAGCGTTATGGTCCTGCCCATCTCTCTCTTCCTCCCACCTTCTCATGATCAGTCTCAAAGCTCCAAGATCAAGCAAAATGAACAGTATTTGAGCAGTTTATACAAATGAGTCTCTTTTATTGAGCAAAGTGCATGCTGGTCTGGAGTAGGTTATGTGTTCAGCAAGTTAGCGTTAGGATTGACTGAGTGAACCCTCTTTGTCGGACTGAAAACCTCAAGAACTCTGAAGTTATCTCAATTACAGCAAAGCGTGTTTTGAAGTATTTGTCCATGCAGGTTTGAAAAAAAGGTTGTTTACAAAACCAAATGAGGTCTCATCTGCTTCAGTCTCAGGATTTTTCACAAATTCACAAAGGTCTTTGCAAGTTTCTCTACAACCATCTGTTTGTGAGCATCCTCGAGGCGACCCACTTCATTCGACAGAGTCACTGGCAATTGTGTAAAGTATGCTAACTCCCTCCTGTTATTTCTGTTATTTTCATGGCTCCCAAATACACCTCGAATGCTATTATAGAATGTAGTTATCCTTATGAATTTTTTAGTCTTCTCTATGGATGCCAAACAACTCCTCACAGGAACTTTATGTAATGGAACAGCAGGCTAGAGTCTGTTCAGCTGCGATGAACTGTGCTGCTGACAGTGTTGAGAGAGTTGATAACTACAAATCAGGTCAAGTCGAATGTTATTTATGTATTATTTATTTATTGTATCTATGCAACACAATTACAACACAAAAGTACCATTAAAAAAAGTAAAATGTATAAAATATATAGCATGCATACATGTATGCCAATGTTAAAACATACATAACACATACATCACCGATGTACACATATAGACACATGCACGTATACATGCATACACTCGCTTTAAAAGCTCAGGCATAAACTGATGAGAATAGAGAGGTTTTCAGAGTCACAGCACCAGCTGCTTACAAAAAGTGCATGATCACACTTTTGGACCATCTCAAACATGAACCCGCATTTTACTGTCTTTAATTATGAAATAAATGAATACACATTTCACACATCAGAAAAGTCCTGTGCTAATAACAAGACCTCTGTGGTTGGTTGGATAAAATACATCTACAGAGCTTTAGTAGTAACTTCTATTTGATTTGTAGATTTTGTTATTTTCCTTCACAAGGATTAAACATTTAGTTCTTTAATTTGAATTCTCACAGCCCCCTAGACCAAAAAAAGAAATGTATTTGTGATCCTCTGAGGGGCAATTTGCCTTACAGCTAGCAGTACCATACAAACAATCCTCTCAAAAGTTCAGACCGCCGTATATAGAATGAACATCATCTGCCTTCTCGCTATGTGAAGCCTCCATGAAAACAGCACCCCCTGGTGACTGGTTGCAGTGTAGGTCAAAACCCTGCCTCCTCCAGCAAAATTAATGGAGCTGCAGCAAACTCTAAAAATTAATTACATGGCATAAATAAACGTGCTTTTAATACAGAAAATTTGATTTAACATTTGTTTTTTTAAACCAAATGCTCTGTATCAATAGCACATGTTTTGTCGTTGATAATAAGGTAAACTGCATGAAAATTGGTTAAGAAATGAACAAAATATGATTTATTGTCCATGGACATGCAATGCCTTTAATGGGAATGACTAGCTTAGCCTCACCGTAGGCATGCAGCTCAATGGGGCGTGTCGTATCTATTGCGATGGCGTTATCAGTTAGTCTCATTAGACTCATTAGAAAGACTGATTTGAGCAGTTTACATCTATTTTCTAGGATTATGACAACATACGTCTACCCTGTGATTTCAAGGTTGACATTATTTTATTTTTTTTTGTAAATGTGCAAAAGCATAAACCACCCCTTTAAGATCACAAAAATAAGGAGCTAAATGTTTAGTCGTGGTTGGACACCCAGTGTGAGGTTAATGATGAAGATGAGGCTCTAATAAGCTGATCTTAGGCTGCAAGTTTGAAATGAAGATTACAGTAAACCCATCTTTGGAAATACTGTATCAGCTGAAAAAAAACTTCAACCTGAGAATCGATGTGTATTTTCTGACTCCACACATATAAAGAAGGATAATAATAGAACTCATTGTATCTGTGACAATAATAACTTCATTGATGGTCCAGCAGGAAGCCTCCCCAGTGTTTTATTAATGATGAACACACAATGTGCCAGCTCAGGAGTGTAAATCACAGAGAATTCATTATCCTGATGCAGAGCAGCAGATGATGGGGCTGCGCTGTAACACACACACACAGATGCTCGCACAAAGGCACACATTGCTATGGTAACCTCAGAAGTTTTTCACACGGTCCACATGATGTTTGGTTGTGACAGTGCGGTGCAGGCTGGAGTCCCCGCTGCAGAGCCGAATTATCCTCTGAAGTGTTCTTCGTCTCTCTGCCTCTTCTCCGTCTTGACAGCCTTTAGATGTGCGATCCAGCCTCCCCGAGTGATTCCTCCCAGAGTAGAGGTCCAATTTCACATCTCCTTTCTCATTCTCAGAGAGCAGGCCCACTGTTTGTGCAGATTTACTGACATCTGTGCAGCTTTTACAGTTACAGCCACACTCTCATAAAGTTTATGGCTGACTTTATTAAAAGTGTGTATGAGCAGAGGGACTAAGCAGATGCTTTTACCCTTTATTTATTAAAACATACAAAGTTAAGTCCTTCAGACTGTCGTTACTGTGGTAACAGCAGGTGCTTTCTGCTACACTTCTCCCTGGCTGATCTGTCTTGTCTCATATGGAAACTAAAAATAATCCGTAATTAAAAACAGCTGAAAATAACCAGGTGTTGTCCTGTTGACACATTTATGATGAATTATCACAGCAGTTTGGGATGCATTGTGTTTCCCAGGACAAATTTACGGTAAGCACTGAAACTAATTAGACACGGTTCAAAACAATATTGCTGGATTAAATGCTCCAGTGTTTTTTGTGAATCACTCATTTTTATGGAAAGTAAAAAAAAAAAAAAAAGAATAAACAGCTTCATAATATGATGTGAAAAGCCAGATGTGTCTTTACTGCCTTCAGGATGAATTTGATTTGTTGTGAGAGGTTAAAAACACACGTGACAGAGATATTAAAAGCCATACAAGGCAATTCATAAATGTTAGTTGAATTTATTATGAAGTTCAGTATCAGAGTATCACATGGTAACTTCTGAGTAATCTCAAGTTTAGTCATGTGCAGTTAACAAGGTTCAGCTATGATGGTGAACAGGCATAGCAAAGACACACACACACACACACACACACACACACACACACACACACACACACTTGACTGTACCGGGGCTTACTTTCTTTATGGTATCTATATTTTGATCGACCACTGTGGTTTGTGGTTTGCTTACTCCCTGATCATCTCTTTTTGTAGCCTGGCTGGGCCATCCAGTTGCGTGAATCACTTGCCGTTCCTTCCCACAACAGTCTGGACTTCAGCCAATTGGGAGTGTGTATTAGAAATCAGAAAATAACCGGGCCAATCAGTGACTGTGTTTCCACTGTTCCCTGGACAACAGTCAAAGGCAGCCTCTGATTGGTCCAGGTGTAGATGGTGCCGTCTAACACATGCTGCGGGACTTTTCAAAGCGCCGTTCATTCAGAACGCCGTTAATTCTGAGTTGACTTTGCAAAGTCGGCAGAAATCGTTTATATCCGCAGAAGAAGACGTAAAAGACATTGTTCGCTCGTACACGTTGAAATATTACCAAACCTTTACTTGATGCTTGAGAGCCCAGCAGGGAACACAGTTGCGCACTGTGATGACGTCAGATGTTTGGTTACGGTGATTAGTTACAGTAGTCTGTCTATCAAGGAAAGTACTCCCGCCCACTTTTAGGGCTCCCAGTTGGCCAAAGTCCAGACTGTTGTGGGAAGGAACGGCAAGTGATTCATGCAACTGGATGGCCCAGCCAGGCTACTCTTGTTGCAGCTTCTGATGTAAAACATGAGTGTGGATCTTGTTTTTTTCATAGGTGTTGGTGCCTTTTTGATGCTTTAAAATTGATAAGAAACACAAATCATGTTGTTTTAAGCATAGGGTGTTGAAAAAGTATCAAAGCATCAAATGTTTTGAGAAACTCACAACCAGCAACGATGAACAGAAATTTTAAAGTTTCTCACAAAATTTTGTTTGAACAAAATATGTGAACAGCATTGTAGTCAAGTCACCAGAGAAGAACTCGGGTCAAGCTTTTCTGGGTGCACCCGGAAAGATCTCTGTAAAAGTTTGAGTTTCATCCTTGATGGTTCTTTTACATATCCTACATTTGCTTCTCTTGCCAGTGATAAGAGTAGGATCTCCTTGAAATTAAAATCGAAGTAGTCTTCATTAGTAAATACACCCGAGTCTTCAGTCAATCCCAGAGTACAAGTTTTAGTCGTCACGGGTCAAGTACAAGTTAAGTCACAAGTCCTGAAAACATGGACTCAAGTCCTAGTCCTGGACTGTAGTACTACAACACTGCCTGTGAGACTTTATTTTTAAATGTATATTTTAACCCTTTGATGCGCAACATGGGTCAAAAAAGACCCGGCTGAGTTTAAATTTCATATATCTTTTCAATAAATTAATTTCATCAGTCGGTACTCAAGGAATTCCTCAATTAACTTGTTTTTGACGACCCTACATCCTTATGTTAATTTTTCTGTTTTTACTTTTAGAATAAAAAACGTTTTTGTATCACTACCCCTCTAATGCACAACATGGGTCTAAAATGACCCGTATCCATTTTCAATGTTATTTCATGTATGGCTGAGTGTTTCTATGGTATATCTTTGAAATAAATTAATTTTATCATTTACTATTCCAAGTACGCTGTAAAGATCTTGTTTTAGTTGAGCACAAATAATCATTTTTATTTTTCCCTTCTTACGTTATGAGGAAGCACAGATTATGAGGAAGCACAGATTTTGTATTTCTACATCAAGTCAGATAGCTATAATCAGACGCATGTGTATGTGACATAATGACAAATAAACATGTTGCTAATACAAAATACACAAGTGTTTGGCCCATAGACTGTATATAGAATGGACAGCGTCTGCCTACTTGCTGGGTGAAGACACTCTGAGAACAGCTCCCTCTGTGGATGGGCTGCAGTATAGGTCATAAATCCCGCCCCCGCCAGCAAAGCTTATGGGGCTGTGGACAAACTTTATAAATGTATTACACAGTACATAAATTTTTCTCCCCCCTGCTTGTGATGTTGACATGTAGTTATTGGAAGACTGGTTTGTGCTCAAGTCCTCTTTTTTCTGTACAGCTGTTTTTAGAAGCTATTAGGGGGTTCATGTTTTCTATGATTGACACCTAATACAGCCATAGACTGTATATAGAATGGACAGAGCCTGCCTCCTCGCTGGTTGAAGTCACTTCAAGAACAGCACCCTCTGCTGATGGGCTGCAGTATAGGTCATAAATCCCGCCCCCGCCAGCAAAGCTTATGGGACTGTGGACAAACTTTAGAAACTTATTACACAGAACATAATTTTTTCTCCCCCCTGCTTGTGATGTTGACATGTAGTTATTGTAAGACTGGTTTGTGCTCAAGTCCTCTTTTTTCTGTGCAGCTCCGTTTTTAAAAGTTATCAGGGGGTTCATGTTTGCTATGATTGACACCTGATACAGCCTATTGGCGTTCAGGGATTGCGTAGCTCACCAGGGGGATACGCTGTTTGAGCTGACCGTCATCGCAGCGACTCTCTGCGACTGCGCGGCCGAATGTGCGCGTTGCTACTGCACAGCGCTGGTTTCAGGAAATGAAGAAAAATCCCGGAAATACAGAGGGCTATTTGGCTTCAAATCCGTATACAGGCGGTAGGCGGAACCAAGTTGTCCATAGTATATACAGTTTATGGATACAGCCTATGGGTGTTCAGGAATTGCGTAGCTCACCCGGGGGATACGCTGTTTGAGCCGAGCGTCATCACAGCGACTCTCGGCGACTGTGCGGCCGAATGCGCACAACGCTACTGCACAGCGCTGGTTTCAGAAAATGAAGAAAAATCCCGGAAATATCAAGAGCTATTTGGCTTCAAATCCGTGTATACAGTCTATGGTTTGGCCCCACTCACTGCTAATTTCATTACTTGAAACTAATTATTATTATAGTATTAGGTAATTTAATTATAAATCACACATGGATGAATGGGTCATTTTTGACCCATGTGTGTAAACTTGATGTTATAATATAGAAACTACATTATTTCATTAAGTATGAAAAGAAAAATAGAAATAATGATCAGTGGTGATCAAAAACAAGATATTTAAAGAATACTTGGAATATTCAATCAGAAAATAAACTGATTTCAAAAGATAGAACAAAGAAAAACTCAGCCAGCATGAAATTCCATTGGAAATGAATGCGGGTCTTTTTAGACCCATGTTGCGCATTAGAGGGGGTGTGCATATGTTGTGCATCAAAGGGTTAAACTACAGCGGCTTTTCAGGGAGAAGTGAAACATTATCATGAACGTCAGCCAAACTCTGCTCCCTTCTGTATCAAGCTTTAACTACTGTGACTAGAAGACTGTGAACTATCATAGACTTCTTTATGTGTGCACTGAGATGTGGCCCTGTCCAGGAAAACAGCTCCACACTTCTCTTTGAAGGAGTTATGGCAGTAAACCAAACAAAAAATTTGCCAAAGCACTACTCTTATCTATGAACTTGAAGTCTTTTCTTTTGGATGGCTTTCATTTAATTGATGGCAAGTGGTGGGTTTTTAATGAAAATCTTGGAAATAGTACTAGGAGATAATGTTGCAATCTGAAGATTTTAAGTTTTATTTTATTATTTTTTTGCTGTGAGGGGGGGCAGAATGCCATTCCCGGGTTTTCTTGTGTTGATTTCCGGGTAAAAGTAAAGTTGCATAGTCCAGCTCAATAACATGAACACTGTCAACACCATATAGAAGTGCTCCCTGCAGAGTAAACAAGGTCAGCTCGATAGGTGGTAAACATAGAGGGCTGCTGTCACTGTGACCTCCTGAAAGTAATGGCAGAGCTAGATGCTCACTCTCAGTAAAACTGGTGAAAGTTTAAAGTATGGAGGAGGAAAATTCTAACTGCTAACTTGACACAAAACTAGATCTTATAATCCTCAAAGTAGGTTGTCTTTGGAAAACACGAGACTAAAACTTGTTTGGATGTAAAAAGGGCTCAGACTTGAGTCCATAAAAGTCTTGTGTTGTGTGATGGGCACAAGGGAGCAGGAGTACAACATGGATCAATAATAAAGAAAGACATGGATAACTAAGAGGGATAACCATGGCAGAGCCTTCACCTGTCTGGGGAGTATTCCTCACTGGATGATGGATGGGAATGAACAGTGATGATCGCTCAGGGAGAAAACTGTAGTTTCCATCAGCAGGAGATAAAATAACCGATAAAGTTTGTCAGTTGAAGAGCACAACCCTGATCTGTGCCCTCTATTGATCCTCTTTGGGACTCCTGCAGATCAGGTCCATTTTCATTTGGTGAGTAACCCTAGCAACCAGGATCGGTCAGGGTATGAGTCACATGCTCAGCTGGTTGTTTTTTAATAGAGCTTCATCACATTAGCGAGGTACACAAACAGCCACATCAGGCTTTAATGGCTGCGTTAATTTTCCAGCAGTGTGACTCCTTTGTGTCATCACGAAAGCCGTCCAAGCCCGAGCAGATCAAAAAAGCTCTCTCGGGGTAATGAATGCACATGCAAGGAGACTCAAAGACAGTGAAGCCACATGACAGCGGGCCTGTGGGGAGTGTCCACTCTGCTGGAATTGAATACAGAGTTGCAGAAGCACATTCTCTGTGCAGATTTCTGTCCTCGACCAATTACGAGCTGAGATCCATCGCTGGCATCGTCACGCCTGTAAAGACAATCAGCTCCGTGCTGCTCCTGAATATTCATAAGCTGCACAGTTAAGAGCTCCAGTGTACAGACATAGAGGGGGAAAGTGGCGATAACGTCAGCTGAGTGATGACGGTGATGTAAGTAAACAGATTCATAAAACATGGCTTCAGAGGGAACATCCTGTTGTGTTGTTTGAAAGTTGAAGACATCAAACGTCATCCTTTGTAACCTGCAACATATTAGTTTCTGTCAGTATCAGGGTGATTGGGGATTTAAGATTAACTATTAAAATTAATTCTTCATTCGTGTGTGTCAGTAAGAATCAGAATAGCCAGGGGATGGATAAAAAAAGGAATGAGTTTTAACTTCTGGTGTTGAGAGCTCTTGCCAAAACTGAATTGCTGTTGCTGCTCCTGAAACAAACTTGTGGGAACTATTTATCAGTCAGGGTGCTTGTGTCAAGAACAGAAACTCTTATTACATTTTCTTCTTTGTGAACACCCAAGTAAGGCTTTCACTATAGCAGATCTGCACCTCGTGGTTATCGTGGCCAAGACATATCACAATAACAATATTATCACGATATTTATGGGTGTTAAAGGAATATTTCGGCGTAAAATAAAGTTAGGGTCAAACACCGCGTAAGAGACACCCCCTCGGGAGATGAATATTGCAGACCGCTTACTTCTCTAGTTATACCAACTTTAGTACGACTGCACGATAGCAATACACAGCCGTCTATGGCTCTACGCGCACACCTTCATCAACAGTACATATAGGGTCCCAGACATAGCATTTGCCACCAAACATCTTTTTAGCTTTGCCTGATTTCTTTCGCAAAGAGACTAAACACAACTCATCCACTCTCTTCTAGCAGCCACTTGTTTGTAGGGAGAGCTCGGATGAGTCCATCACTGACTGCAGCGGGGTTACACAGCTCAAGGAAGAACATTTATGATTATTACTTCATGGAAATGCAATAAGACTGAGATGCTAAAGGAGAAGAACTACTGTATCTGCACTGCAAAATGATTAATATGATAACTATTACTTCAAGGAAATGACAAAGTAATGATCTAGCTTCCTGTGAAATATAACAACAGGCAAAGACAGGTAGATAAGACAAAAGCAGTTGCGTATGTTTCGCTTACTGCACTGAAAAAGAACTGATCCATGACTTGAAAAAGCAATATAGGGCCTATGTACCAAACCGTATTTTTTTGTGTACCCCTACATCCCTAACCCATTCACACAGGGAAGTGATTTTTCCAAATATTCTTGATCCTGACAATTTTCAGATTTTTATATGTTTTAAGAGACTCTTCAAGAGCCTGGTCTAACAACTACCTACACTACAGGGATAATGACCAAATCCAACATCTTCCTTTTATCACCATCCTGTGCTTCAGGCAGCCTCCCCTGATCAAATGAACATGTGAGTCTCACCCTGCCATGCTGTAATGAGAGCACTGCAGATAAGGATCAAAGAAGATCGATTTAAGGTCAAGATCACCATGTCCTGTAACAGTGCAGCCTTCAGTACATCAGATTGTCTGGTAAAAGGAGAGCTCCTACAGCCGTCTGAATCAGAAAATCTCCTTCCTTTCTGCTGCTCTGTGGTTGCGATTGGATGTTGATATCAAAGACTTGAGTGAGTCCCAGCAGTAGCTCGGCTACTACAGAGCA
The DNA here is from genome assembly GCA_962446985.1 of Xyrichtys novacula. NCBI lineage: Eukaryota > Metazoa > Chordata > Actinopteri > Labriformes > Labridae > Xyrichtys > Xyrichtys novacula. Next base: position 13,101,725 of record OY660874.1, on the reverse strand, counting down.
TGAAATATGGCTTACTACTGCGATAAAATATTCAGTAATCACGTGGGAGAGGAAGTGGCTGTAAAGCAAACTGTTTTTTTTTTTTTTTTTCTGCAATGATGCGAGTGGCAGCATGTGGTGTCACATGCTCCCAGACTCTGATCCCCATGCCAAAAAAACTAACGGCGTGTAAAAGTACAGCAGAGTGGGCTGCAGAGCGATGATGTGCTCTGTGTCTGCAGATGGAAAGCTGTCAGCAGAATGTGAGGCAGGGCTCGTACAGCGGTGATAACGCGACACAGGCAGACAGTAAAGGATCGGATTAGAAGCAGAGGAGAATTCTCCAAAGACAGAAGGGGAAGAGATCGATGCTGGGAGGTTTTTTGATCCCAGTCCAGCAGCTGGTCCTCATAGGGACCGTGCACTCAGTGTGATCTGCTGCTCTAAATGTATCTGCATTAACATTTCATTCTCTGTGGACCGTGTCTACATGTTAAAAGGATTCAGTTTGAGCTTCACTAATCATATTTCAATAATCAGATCATTACCAGTCATGCTCAGCTTCGACATAATGACAAACATAAGCACTGCTGCAACAGTCGGATCTTTGTATCAAGTAGTCAGTAATCAGATTATGGAGCACCTCTTCAAACTGCTTGTGGAAAACATAAATTTCAATCTTTGCAGTGGCCAATATTTTCTCCTGATTGATCCAGTTTTACAGATTCTGTGTAAAAATGTAGAACCTAAACTTGTCAGGCTCTGGATTCTCTGCATTTGTGGTATATTAGTGTTTGTGTAGAGTTTGCTCTCTAAGGTATCTGCAGCTTTGGTGGAACGGTGTGTGGAGAGCAAAAGCAGGCAGCACTCATTCTACGACATCTCAGCAGTACTCTGTGAAGGATTTATTTATCTTTAGGAACAAATGTCTTCATGCAGCTGCAGCTAACAAACAGTTCTGGATCAAGCAGTAGGAGTGGCAGGTAACAAAGGAGCTATTCAGCTCTCGAACACTAATGTCTTTGGGGACATGATGAAAGTCAATATCATAATTAACGTTCTTACGAGCATTGCAATCCGTTACCGCACACAATCTCTACTTCTCGGGGTCTGGCCTGTGGAGTGGGATGCTGGGGGCGGAGCTTGGATTTGTGATGTAGAAAATCCCTTTGTGTCTGAACCTGCTGTTTGGGTCTGCCAGAGGTTCACAGAGATTTTAAAAAAATACTCAGAAATGCAATTTTGCACTTAGTTTTCTCATGGTATGACTTGTAGTATCAGAAAAATGCCATATTAACATGTAGACAACAAGAAAAACATGATTTCATCAGAGCAGGTCTTTAACACCTCGGATTGCATCAGGAATGATCGATCTTATCAAAGAAATTAATTGAATATCAGTCTGTTGCTTGTTATTTCGGTTCAGTCCTCAACACAACACATAAAGATGTGAGTAGATTAAAGCATGGCTCCATCGTTTTTGGTGCTGTCTGGTAGATTGATGTGCTGCTGCTCCTCTCTCATGAGAAGTATAGGTTGTCCCTCATTAGGAGAGAGCTTCACCTCTTTCTCATCCTCGTTCAGCCTGAACCATTTGTTTCAGGCGACAGGAGCAGTATCACAGGTCCAGTTTATTGATCTCAGATTCTCGTGCAGCCTAGTTGGAAAACAAGAGTGAAACTGGAAGCCACGGAGTGGAGGATGAGAAGTAACCATTAACTATATAGAGTGGATGGCGTGCCTTAGTTTTCCCTTTATGTAAGATTTGAAGCCAAAAATTAAAACCCTTCATGGGTGCTGAGTTGGCTCTATGGGAGACCACAAGACTGACATGACACCCACCCTTCTAACCAAAACATCCATTTAAAATACTGATAAAATATCTGTAAAACCCTTTATATGAGTTTATGAAGAGTGTTTCTCTCCCATTCCCTCTGCGAGAACCAATATCACCATTGTGTCTCCAAATGAAAAACGTATTTGACAGGATATTAAATCTATAACAGTGTTTTTTCTTGACAAAATTACTGGTGGGATCTTGAAGGATGACTTTCTGATGTTTTTATACCTGTCCTCAATTTTCTCTGCACATTCACACAAGTTTTAAATTGCTCCAGTATATTTCCTCAGTCATAGCAGCCATGAAACAGGCTATAAAACCTCTGTGCTGAGTTCAAACAGCACATTCGTGTGTTTTTTTATATATCTATATCTGTTGTGATTAATGCATTCATGCTGGCAGCTCTAACTCAGACTTTAAAATGTGGAAACATCGGCCCTTGGGTTCAAAATATATGGATGTATTTGGAATTACTCCTGAAATGTTCATGCAAGAACAACACACACACACAAAAAAAACAAACCCTTACATCCTCTATTTCAAAAATGACATGCATGAATACATTTAAGTTAAGTTAGAATTTGTTGGTCTGGCTACAGCCTCTGTGCTGTCAGAAAACTCTCAGTGCCCATAAATCCTGAGTGCATCCAACGTCTCTTCTTGCATGTGATGTTGCATAAATAACATCAACTCACAACCTTGAAGCGGAGCGCATCTGTTTACAGCAGCCTGAACTGCAGGAACTTGTACATGAGTCAAACTCATAATTCATCAGCGACTGCACTCTTGAAAAATTGTGTTTCCCTCCTCCTCCTCCCTGTCTCCCCCTCCTGCCTGTCTCCCCCCTCATGCAAACATACATGCACAATCACAATCACACACTCTCAGGGAGAAGTGGCTGTGATGATGATTAATAAAGAACATCTCATGAAAATTACATCATCTCAGGATACATAATTAAAACCAGAGTACGACTATACAAGGCATTATTTTCTTGTTGAATGTCCTGGACTATAATTAGACTTTTATTTTTGTATTTATCAACATGTTCTCTCTTGAACTTCATCCTGATAATGATCCAGCTCGTAAAACTTCCTTTTAATCTGTGAAACACTGATTACATCCCCGCCCTCTGACTGTAGGGCTGCAGTTTGTTTTGTCATTTGTTTTTTTAAAAAGTTTTTATGTTGAAAAAAATTTACTTTGAAAGGTTGTCTCCCGTCTGTACTCCAGTATTTCCCCGGGTATCATTAACAAGGTTAATGAACTCTTTGCATAATGTATTTCTCCTGGTCTTCAAGGTGTCCTCCACTCAGTTCACCTTGTCGAGCCTCTCCTCCCCTCTCTTTTATCATCCACTGTATCACAATTAACATAATGTACCGAGTGCAGTCATTACACAAGTAAGCTGAGCTTTTGATCAGGTCTTATAAAGTTAGTCAGCAGTTCAAACCTATTTTTAGCAGCATTAGTCATTAAAAAGTTTAGTCTTTAAAATGACTATGAATTATTTAAGAAAAAACTTATTAGAGACAGATTTAAATTAACATTGACTACTTTCCTAAAAATAAAGCAGTATGAGAGTTCTTCAATCAGAAAGATTGCTCATATTATGCAAAAGACAAAATCAGCAATGATGGAAGATGTCACCTTGTCCACAGGGGGCGCCAAACTCACACCCTGACAGTTCCTCACCTGAGCTTAATCAATCGTGTAAAAAATTATTCACAATAGAAACAGTTTCTTGGACAAATAGTTTTACTAGGTACTGCATTTCTACCTTGTAATGTGTTAAATCCCGCAAATCAGTATGGTTTTATCAAAAATAAAAAAAATGAAAATGTTTATTTCAAATGGAGTTCTTAAAATAGTTGATAAAAATGTTGAATCAAAACAAAATTGGATGCTTTCATTAGATTAAGCAATAAAAATAAAAATAATAAAAAAATGTAAATAAACCTAATCAGAACAATGATTTATTGTATTGAATTGTGTCATACCCTTTTATATCACAATGTATCATATTGTATTTAATTGGATTGCAGTTTAGCCTACCATTCCAATTACTTCCACCCACTATGTTTATTTACTTTTGTTGGTGCGCTATATTCTTTGGAATAGAAAAATATAATTAAATTGCACCCAAACATGTGATATTGTATTAATTCGTAATGCAAGGTAACGTAAAAAATAGTTGCGTCTTGTTTCTTTCAAGTATTTGTCATGATTTTCTGCGAGCTAGCTGATGAAAGGTCTCCTTAATTTACAACGTGAGGGCCCTAAAAAGGAATAGTCTGGCTGTTCAAATAAACCCTTGTCTAGGCTTCTGTGTTGAACCAACATCATAGCTACACTATAGTTGCCAATACTGTCACGGGCACCACATATTCCTGTGTCGGAGTGCCTGTGATAATTTGCGGTACTCAACCTAGACACTTGCCGGCAGGAAAATGTCTGCGCTTGTGTTATTGTCATTTCCCAGTCCTGCTATATTTCCTCATTGTTAGTACAGAGAAAACCATAGCAACTTGCACTCAAGCGTAATGTATTTGAGCTGAAGCTAAAACATATTCTGAGCAGCAGTTGATCATGCTGCAGTTATTGCAAAGAAAGAAAGAAAGAAAAAAAGAGGGAAAACGTAACAGGAGGCACACTATACATCTGCTGAGGCAGAGATTGGACAACAGCAGCAATACCAGAGATGTCCGCCACTATGCAGACCAATTACAGTACTTGGAGTGTGCGTTGACCCAGTTATAGTGGTGCTGTCAGGTCAGGCTATGTATAGTCTGCCTCCTGTAGGTAGATCTATGGTCCGTGCTAAGGCATAGGTCTGACACTGTGCATAAACCAGACTATAAGCAGGATTATGCAAACTGTGATAGACCCACTTTCACACATTAATAAGAAATAATTGAAAACAGGAAAAAACACATCTGTGTCTCCTCCCATAACTTCCTTTTTAACTTCATTGTTAACTTCCCTATTGCTTCAATCCACACGGGAGTGTCTTTTTGTGAGAAATGAACTGATACTTTGGCTCAGTTAGACACACACACACACACACACACACACTAGTGCTGGACGATAATTCGATAACAATATATATCGATCGATAGACGTGTGGTGCGATAGAAAAAAAACGGGTCGATAAAAAGTTCGATAGAAAAACACAGTTTCCCTTTCTTTTTCATCATAGCCTATCATGTAGCTTTTACTACAGTCATTACTTCCTCCCAACCAATCACAAACGCAGACCCAGGTACGCTACAGCACCAAGCCCAGCCCCTCTCAAACCACAACAGACAGCACGTGTATTAGAAAAAATGTTACAGCAAGGAGAAGCGGAGGAAATTGTCCCGAAAAAAGGTTTCAGTAGTTCACCAGCATGGCAATGTTTTGGTTTTTACAAGTCTGACAAAAAGCGAACAGCGGTCGTTTGCAAAATTTGCAGAGAATTAGTAAAAACCAAGTCTGGTAACACAACCAACTTGTTCTACCATCTAAACCGATCGCACCCGCAGGAGTACGAGCTGTGTCGGCCGCGCCGCGGCTCCACGTCGTCGGAGGAGGAATCCTCTGGAACCGCTGCCAGCACCAGCACAAAGCATGTGAAGCAGACCAAACTGGACTTCGTTTCTTGCCAAAATACGACAAAGCGTCCAAGCGGCATAAGGACATCACCCATGCAGTGACATGCTGCCAATAACTACCGTTGAAAAGCCTGGCTTCGACCAGCTTCTAGCCACTCTCGACCCGCGATATGAAGTGCCCGGCCGCAAGTATTTCTCAAACACAGCGCTTCAGGCATGAAAACGGGTCAGGGGTTGAAAAGCTGAGAAGGGTGCGGAGGAAATACGTTCCGGTGTTGTGCTGTAGAATGCACCCCTGCATCCCGTCCACTCATTAGCTTCTTAAAGTGGAAGAAAATGAGCTCATACGCGAGTATTTGGATCATGGCTACTAGCAGGGGGTGCGTTCGGCAGGGGTGCATTCTACGACACAACACCGGCGTGGATAAGTCCTGCTTCTCGTGCTCAGTTTGCGTATTAAGTCAATCATATGATAATTAAAAAAAGAAATCTCCCGACCCCGGGAGACACCAGGCTGTGGGCAGTTTCCCACACAGTTAAAACTGGTAGTATGCTATTCCCACCTAAAGCTATTCTGTTTATTTATATATTTGTTTGTTTTGTTTATTTTCATCAAAAGACTATTTAAATATTTATTTATCAGATTTTCTGGTCACTTTAGTCTTTATGTTTGTCAGTATTTACTGACGTCACTCAGGCCACTTAAGTTGATTTCTTTTTTTTTTAAGTTCTTTTTTTAAAAACTTTCAGTTGCGGTAAAAAATAAATAAAAAGGTGGTTGAATAAAGGTTTGAATTTGATTTTAGTGCTTGTGTGTTCTTTATTAAAAGTAGTTCATTAAGCAATAGCATAAAACATCCAGGGCTGCAATTAAAATATATGTTAAATAATTATAATAATTATATCGATAATTATCGATATCGATCAATATGATATATTTTTTATCGATATGCTTTTTTTCTATATCGTCCAGGCCTAACACACACACACACACACACACACACACACACACACACACACACACACACACACACACACTGTCAGACCCCCTCGGCCTTGCTCTCTTCCTGCCCCTTGACATGGGCTCCACGCCAACATCAGCTCTTCCACAGGAGCCGATCACCCGTCGCGGCCCCCCATGGAGCCCACTCAGCATCTCGTCCCGGTGTGTCAGCAGCTTCCAGCCCCACAGGGAGGAGGAGGGGGAGGAGAGAGGGGAGGATATGTCATCTTCATTCCTTTGTTTCTTCATTGACTGCAGGGTTTTGCACATCATTTGGAGTGCAAAACTAGAAACAGAGTAAACATAGTGAGTCTCTGCGGCTCCTCCTAACATCAATGTGGGTGTTTCTTTGAAGCATCACTCGACCATGAAACGCTGCAGATCATAAGTGGAGTTTATTGAATGAATGCCCTCTGTCCTTTAATCATTTTTAATCAATCAACGCTCACTGCTGGGAGAGAAAAGTGCTGCCTGTCAGTAAAGACGGTCTTTGACAGCAGCAGAAAAACATCCATTGAAAGGGTCTGAGTGGATAGTCACTCAGGTAAAAAAGATAAATGTTGTGAAGGCTGCTGCCAAATAATCAAGTGTCTCTGCTGGTGTGAGCTGCTAGCTTTTCACCTCTGCCGTTCAACTCCAGTCACACCTATATTTTTATTAACATAACTCTTCACTCCAGTGCCTGTGGAGGAAGTTAAAGCTGTAGGAAACACTAAATGGAAAATGGCTAAAATCACTTTTGTTGACATTTAATCTGGGACATTTTTTCTTTTTGGCGATGGCAATGTTTTCATCTTGAAGTCAGGGTCAAAGGGTAACACATTTCTGTGAAGTTCCAGTCTGTCGGTTTATCAAAAAGATCCAGTGAGCTACATTATTAAGCTGCAGAAGTGGGAGTTGTGCATTCAACATCATAATCACAAAAAAATACATGTAGATCGATGCTTTTTTATATAACAGAGTCGAGGCAGGTTAAGCTGTCAGATATTACAGAATTCTTCTTTTTATGTTTCATATGTTTAAATTACTTTCATTCCAATGCAGGCCTGCCAAATAAAATCCAACCTTTGTGCTTTCTGTGTAAGATGTATCAGACACAATCTGAGAAATTGTTTAACCTGGGTGTGTAATCCTCCTATGCACAGTGTTGGCTGAGCAAGTTTTGTTATAAAGCGAGTCACCACAGTGAACATATTTTCTTATTTCCTGGATGATAGATGCAGTGTTTTCTCAGACTTCTCTCAGGCGTTACAGATAAAATGAGTTTGTAAACTGATGGAAGTCCAGGGGAAAAACTGGAATCTACAGATAAAGTTTTGTACTGTTAACAGATTCATGACTTCAACCGTTGAATTGTTCTCATGCCTTTTTTTTACCTTCTCATTCTGATTTACTCTGACTGCACGAAGTGACACTGTGCATTCTGCACAAATCACCATGAAAGAGACAGTTTATCATCAAATTTACCCCCCCCCCCCCCCCCCATTATTATCTGTCCCTATTAACTAATGCATGTCAATTCTGTACCATTTTACATGCAAATCAGGCTAAAGGGACTTAACCCACTACATGCTACAAAACCTAATTTTAATGTTTATTTAACAGGGATAACAGGGACAATACATACAACTATGTCACATGAAATGGAAAATATGATGCATACAAGACGTCTATCTTTAGCTGAATACTATAAATGCAATAATATAAATACAGTGGATAATACAGTGAATGGCTAGGTGACATGAATAAATAAACACAGCAACAACATTTAGATTTAAAAATTACACAAGTTAAATTTAACACCAACATTAATAATGGCTTACTTCAGTGTCAAGTTTGGTAGTTGGTGATTTTTCAGGTCATCCTTATGGTTTGCACTTTATGTTCTAACATTACAGTAGAGAGGTGAGGAAAGAAAATTACGAATACACTGAAATGAGCAACTGTACAGCGGGCTAGCTCACACTTCTATCTTTTCCACTATATTGTGAGTAGTGAGGGATTGTGTGCAAAGCCTTAATTATCCACAGGCATGCCACAGTGTACTTTGTTTTAATGGTACTGTGTGTTAATGGTCTTTTTTAATGGTACTTTAAGCATGTGTTTGCATGTGCGACTGAGCGTACAAGTGGATTCATCATTTACAAAAGGCTGAGCAGAGACGATCCACACAGGAAAAGTCTTTTTTCTGGACTAACTGCGCCTCTTGTCTTCTTGCACAGACCATGATGTGCTTCACCTCCTTGTTCAGTCAGCGAGGTCAAAGGTTAGCTTGCAGCGTGCCTGCCTGAAGGAACTCAGCGTGTTGCGTTTCTTCTCTCATGATCGCTGGTTGTCTGGCAGACGGGGAGCGCATCAGATCAGGATGAGACTTTCAGCAGCTGAACGACTTTTAAGGAGAAGCTGCAGGAGTTAGATTCAGCCTGCTGCGATCACATCTGCCTGCTGCACATTGCTACACATGCTGACATGCACACACACATGAACAGTGAACAAAGGCGACCAGTGTTATGATTAGGAGGAGGTTGACTGCAGCTCGTCAGCTCAAACTCCCACGCGAAAGTCACTAAGTATCAGGGTGACTGTGTCCTCAGGCTGAGAGCAACATAAGAAAAATATTAAGAAAATAACATTTTATTCAGTTTTCAACGCCAAAGTCAAACTGTCTATAGTACTGCTAAGAACCTAAATGGTAAAAAAGAAAAAAGAAAACTGTTGACAGGAAGAAAGGCTTTAAATTATAAGATAATAAAGCCAAATGTTACAAGAGTGTTCAATTATTGGGAATAAAAATGAGCTCGAAGTGTAAAAAATTTGGTTTGAAATTATAAAAGTGTAGTCAATCTGGGTTTTTTACACACACACAAAAATTGAGTTTATCTTGAGTATGAAATTCTTTTAATGAACTGTGGTACTTAATAATTAAAAGTATATCATCAAATGTGTCAAGTGAAGGTTTAAGCAATCAAGTTTTGTTTTGACTGACTGTACTAAAGACACCTTTTAATATAGCAAACATCATCAATATTGCATTTTTATACTTTTCTAGGCAAAACATCTATGAGCTGGAATATGTCAACGAAGGCCACTCTTAAACCTGGGACCTAACAGTTAGCATCACAAGTTCCACTAGAAAAAGCTAGCTTAGCAACAGGAAACTAACAAACTACAGGTAACAAAAGAAAAGGCTAATATCTGGTGGTTGGTTAAAATTGATATCAGAAAATGTTTTAAAAACATATTATCAAATTGAGCTCATAAGCTTTCATCCACATCTGCGACACAGTTTATTGGTTAAGCTAACGTTAGCTTAAATGGCTAAGTTGGTAGCCTTAAAGTGGTATGAGACAGGTTTAGTGAATGTGTTAAGTTAACCCTAGGGATGCAGAAGAGCGGAAAATTTCCGGTAAATTTCCAGAAACTTTCAATGGAAAATCAAGCTGGGGAATTTTGGAAATGTTCAAAATTGAAAACTTTGCATGGGAATTTATGGGAATTAACTGGAAATTGGGGGTAATTTAAACAAACTGTATCATATCCAAACGTAAATGTAAAAATTTTGTTTGGTCATAAGCAGACATCCATGCAAAATAATACAATGTAAAAACATTTCAACAGATTTATTTGAGTGGTGATGGCGATGGTGAACCTACATTTTTCTGTAGAATAAAGTAACAAAAACCTTGTAAAAACACTCATACAATGGCATAAACGGAAATATAGTTGGCTAAACAACTAGAATGGTGTTCAAAATATTTGACAATTGATGTATGAATTATTGTATGGTTACAGAAAACTGTCTTGCAGGAGTCAGAAGAAACAGCATCACATTTGACTTAGCTACCACCACCATAATAAGCTAGACCCTTAAATAGTCAATAGCTTACATTTAGCACCTATTTTTATTCAAGTTAAATATTAGCACTATTATAGATCAAATATATTCACCCCATAATATTATCAAATCTTACTTCACTTTATATAGTCTGTGGACTTAAATATCTTGTGCTTTGTGCTCAAATGTGTGGCCTCCAGGCTTCAAGAATTCATCCGTGCATGTAGGGGGTGTGGTCTCAATAGCCCTGCAGTAACCAGTGTGCTGTGTGCATGTGATTAAGGAGTGTACTTGCATTAAATCTGGTTGTTTTAGCCAAGATTATTCTACAATATGTTTTCACCTACTATATTTAAGTTCCCTGATGAGGGCCAACCTTTAATTTTGTAAATTTCAGATTTATTAATTCCCATATATTTCCGTTTATTCCCATATATATTTCCATTATTTCCCATGGAAAGTTTCAAACTTTGAAAATTCCCGGAATTTTGCAACCCTAGTTAACCCTAAGGTAAACATCTAACAGCTAAATAAGGAGCTCAGAAATAAGACAATGGCTTTTTTCATGGAGTTTTCAAGGACCCACTTTTTTCAATGTTAGGATTAAACTTCCCACTTAATTAGGAACAAATCAAAGTCACGGGGAGTTTCCCTTTGCCTCACTGCAACCGTTTCTTCTTTATTTTTCCACCCATTAGACCGTCTTTGACTTCGAGGAAGGAGAAATCTATCAATCAGAACACACTTCCAGTGACAAAGGCAATGAGCCAAAACATCTAACTGTGCCATTACACATATTGATCATAAATAAAAAAGATGAATGATAACCGTGCTGTTTCTCTGAAAAACAACTCGTCTTTGCTTGTCTTTGATCGGACAGTCACTCTTGATGAACTGAACTGTGGGACTTTTAAAAATGTTCTTATTTGGTTGCTGTAATTAAGTATTAACATTGTTAAAAGTGATTTTTCATAAGCTTAAGGTTTAATTTCTTGTGTTTAATACCAATAATTAAACATGGTTGAGTCATATTATCAAGAAAAGTGGTGTTATATCTTCAAATAAGGATGCTAAACTAAACAAATCATTCACCTAACCTCAGTCCCATGCTGCACGGGTTTCTTCAGACCATGCTGAGCACAGAGAGCCGTTACAGCTGCGTAAAGTGTCACTGGAGGCCTGTGAGAGCCTCACCAGAGAAACGTCCGCTCAAGTGTTTGGGTCATATATACTGCAGTCAGTTATTGATCACATAGGATTGGCTATAACCGTTAAAAGTAATGACTTGTAGAGGTGTTGTTGGTCACATAAAAGCGTGGGATGCTTTATAGTTGAATTTACGGCACCTCTTTCCTCTTTCTGAGCAGATGTTAACACTGTTGAATTAATGCTTACAGCCAGAACTTGAACTCCACAGTCTTTGTTTCATTATGAGTCTAATTTGGCGGAGGCTGAAAACAACAGCAGAGGAGTCTCTTTGCTTTACTTTATGATGACTAATGAATTCTCTCTCTCTTCTTCTTGTCTTTACAGTAAACTTTGACCACTTCCAGATATTGCGGGCCATCGGGAAAGGCAGCTTTGGAAAGGTGATGTAACCCTCATATTTTAATGCACTGGGCGTGTGTTTTGGGTTCTTTCAATTAGCCTGCAGTCTTTATCAATGCCAAACAATCAGACAGGGCCAGGTGACGGATTGCTCTTACCTTCACGTTGTAATTTTCCTATTTTGATAATAGTTCTGAATACAGCTGCTGGATTTCTTTCTTTAAAGTCACACAGAGGAGAAGCAATTTACTTTTCATCTCCTGACAGGCGACCTGTAGGGAGTTTTGACCCACGCCTCAGTTTAATTACAGAGCGGCACAAATCTGAAGCTGAATTTGTCATCCTTCTCTTAGCCTCCCTGAATACAGCACAGATGAAAACTTGGCATGTTTCTGGTTGTGTGTTTATGCGTGTTTGACGACAGCACATTGTGAAACCACATTACTCCAGCTCTTTCCAACCTGCTCTCAGGTGCCAGTAGCTTTAGTGGCTATTGTTGATAAAACAGACATTTTGGATTAACTTGTCAGAGGAAGAGCCCCTTTGTGTTGGTATTAAACGCCTTTAGTAATGAATTCAGGGCACAGTGGGTGTGTTTGTGTGTGCTTTAGATACAAAATTGGACTCCAGAGATTTGAATAGTTTATCTTCATTTTGAATCCCAAATATCACTGCTAATATTTGTTCATTAAACCCCTGTCTGTGCACAAGTTTGCAAATTCTCTCTGCTTTGCTTCTCAAATCGTTCTCTCCAAAACACAACCCCCCCCCTGTTTCATGGAAAGTCATATCCCAATGCTGAATACATTACCATGTGAATTTATGTTAATTTTTACTTATTGCTTTGTTCCCTCAAGCTGCTGTCACTTCCCTGATGATAGTGAGAGAAGCTGCAGTGAACGTGCCTCACGCAGGTTGAGTTCGAGACCGAAGCAGGGCAAACTAAACAAATAATTATCTACCCTCACTTCAGGTCTTTTTGAATAAACAGTCATGCAAGTAAATGTTCATTCATGCTTTCTTTAATTCATACAGGAAAACTTGAAATAACCTGCTTTTTTGTTTCTGCACTTCTCTTTTTTTTTGCGTCAGAGAAGAAGAGCAAACATCTTATTCAAGAGGCTGAAACAGACGCTCTGCAGTCTGAGAGCCTCCAGTTATGCAATATTTGTACCACAGTCATGACTGCCCACACTTTAATGGATATACACACACATGCACATACACTTAAAAAGCACGCACACACACTCAAAGAACCAGACAGATGCTCGCAGAGACGTCTGGATAAAGTCTGTCCTTGCTGAAAGTCATCCTGTTGGTGTTTTTTGGCCCTCTGTGGCCTCACTCTTGAGTCCTTGCTGTTTCTGAATACTTAACAGTGTGAGTCTTTCGCTTCACACTGAACACACACCATCACACGCCCAAGCTTGTTTAAGCAGCAGTATGGTTGACAATAATGAAGAGATGTTGACCAAACATCCACTGATTCCCACTCTGCGATCCTTTTTTTTCTACAGAACTCGGGTGACATTTTTATGTGTGTGAAATAAATCCCTGGATAAACTGGAGAGAGCAGTTTGGTTTGGGGCTGTTAGCATCATCTGTTACTGAGGCAGAGTTTGTAAGTTTACCAGCTTCACTTAAAACTCTGGTCTGCAAAACAAAGCTTTTCATACTCCTGATAGATCGATATAAGCTGGGGTTATTGTCACACATAACTGTGCTGAACATGATGTCCATTCATCCATTGTGATGGCCGCCCATTCAGCAGGGGGAAAGTGACAGCTTTACATCGATCTTCTCCATTTTATACAGCGCAGATATTCATTGTTTTGACAAGTGTGTGTGTGTGTGTGTGTGGTTTGGTGTGCAGTGTTTGTGCTCTAAAGTTAAATTGTTTCACAGAAGCAGGGATTTTCAGCTGCACTGTACCTTCCCAAATCTTCACAGATAGATCTAGTGATAGACGCTGCTGACAGCTTTAGCTCTTGATGGGTTTTTGTGAAGTAAAGGTGTTGGCCATGCTTTCAGTGGGAATTGCATGCCACCTTGATGGGTAAGCAAGAAGATTGTTTTTGCTGCCAGTCGGCCAGTGTGTCTAAGTTCAACTAACTACTAAATTATCGAGAAGAAAAATGCTGATCTACACTTGAGATTTTCTTCTCACTAAAAGTGCAGAATAACATCTGCAAAACCAGTATTTACTGTGTTAAAGGGAAACTTTAGTAGCATTAGCACGGAGGCTTGCCAAGTGGTATACCTTTACTCACAGGGAGGAGAAATGTCACGATCCCACCTCCATGAGTGGATTTTTCCGTTGATTGTGGCCCCGTTTATACGTACCTGGTTATTTTTTAAAAACGGAGTTTTAACCATTAACCATCGTTTGCACCCTTCATTTAGACGCAAACAGAGAATTCGCCCCTGAAAACTATGCTTTTCAAAAACTCCAGCCAGAGTGGAGATTTTTGGAAAACTCAGTTTGCATGTTTGCATGTAAAATGGAGATTTGGGTAGCCGACGACTGATTGTGCGCAGGAAAGAAGGAAGGGACGTTGTTGTTGCTGTTATGCGGGATTCTGATTGGCTAACGTGGGCTTGAACTCCTCGCTACACTGCCAACCACGTTTGATATGCTCCTGACAGCATATATTCATGGGTTAGTGTAAACGAAAACTTTTCTGAAAATGTAGAGGTGTGAACGCAGTTTTTTTTTGTTTTTTTTTTTGTAAATGGAGCAGGTTAAGTGTCTGTTTATGAAAATAGCTGGGCATGTGTAAATGTAGTTTGTATCTCGCTTTTGCTTGTTTTTTTGCTTTTCCTGTCGGCCTTTGTGTTTTGTGTTTCCCCTCCCCCAGTGACCACAGGCGCAGCACACCTGTGTGCTCACTGATCATGGAGCACCTGCTGAGTGCAGCTAAAGCAGATCAGCAATCAGCAGATTATATAGGTGGGGAGCTGGCAGGAGGCTGCTGCTAGAACATCCCTGTTCTTTGTCCAGAGAAACAGTCCTCTGTTGTAAACCAAAGCCTGACCTGGGAATTAAAATTAGAGACATTTATCCTCTCAGCCTCTTAGTTTGTCATTTCCTTTCAGCGAGAGTGATTTAGAGTCGTTAGCATTTGTCTTCTCAAGTTTTAAACTTAACCTGAGTTTGTTTACAAGCTGGCTTTAGGGTCTACAACTTACCTCAAGTCAAAACATCATGGTCAAAGACTGGTGAAAGAGATTATCCTCACCTCAGCAGAAATCAAGTGAGATGGACTTGATTCATAGGGGCAAAAACCTTCTAAAAGTTTGCCTGTTGGTGTGCTTTTAAAAACCAGGGAATCTGTCTCAGTCATGAGATTTATCACACATCCACTTACAGCAACTTTTTAGGACGCATCTCACTGAAGCTAAACGGTGTCAGAAGAAAGCCGAGCACTGCATTTACAAATGTATACAGATATTTATGCCGGATATGAACCTAAAACAGATTCAAGTCTCTTTCAGCTGCTGAGCTCTCCCTTCAGCTCTTTTGTCCATATGTGCTTCATTCAAACAAAGCACTGTACTGCCTGTTCTTTATGAGGAAAATCACAAAATAGAACACATTTTCTGTCCATGAACAAAGCCAAAAATGTTCTGTCGGGTATTATTACTTTAAAATTATGTAAAAAGTTTGATCAGAGATGAAAGAGCAAAAAGGCGTCGGTGTGTTTTTCTGTGGTCGAGAGATTCAGTGAAACATAGGGAGGTGTTTTTCTCACACTGCAGCTCTATGAAACATGATCCGTATATCACAGGCTGTAGGTGCACCATGAAATGGCTTTTATACTTCAGCCCTGTGTGTGTGTGTGTGTGTGTGTGTGTGTGTGTATGTGTATGTGTATGTGTGTGTGTGTGTGTGTGTATGTGTGCATTAGTGAGAGTGCGAATGTGTGTTGTGGGACTCCTTCATGCACAGCGGGGACTCATGAGGGAGGATGAAGCTGAGAGGAAAAAACACAGGAAACCTCCTCCTCTAAAGAGCAAGCATGGCAGATGATGGTTTTTACTCTCTGTTTCTATCTCCTCATCACCAGCCGTCTTCAGATATTTTTCTACCACTCCTTCAATCTCTCTGTTTTCAGTACACTTCGGTATTTTCTCTATTCATTCTGACCCAAAGTCTAGATTCTCCAGATCCTATAACAGAAGGTGTGAAAACACACGACTTGCCGTGGGTTGGACAGTGGATGGATTTGTGTTCATTCATTTTGTTTTAGCACAGCTTGCATTCTCAAATCCAGGACCAAAAATTGTCACAGACTTTTATACAGCTCAGTAAATCCCCCCTCCTCCTATAACTGTGTCTAGATTGACTTTCCAGAGACTTCAAGCAGACCAGCTCAATGTTGTTGTTCCCTCAGCTCAGATCAAAACCAGCCTTTCTCTGATTAAAATAAATTCTGATGTTGTTTCAGCTGCAGAGCACCTGTTCATCCGTCTCTACTGAGGGGCAAATCACGTCAGCTAAAATCTAGTTTGCCACGGTACAAAGAGCATGAATGAATAAAAGATTTCACTGTGATTTATAACTGACAGATTGACAGATTTTATTCAGTTATTTTTTGATTTTCAAGCTCCAGACTGAAATTCATATTGATGTTTTTTCATGGTATACAAAAGCAAACTAGACCATTAGCACGAGACTGACTCCTTTTAACACTGGGATTTTTAATGTCTCAATGGTATGAGAGGGTAGGTGTCAGTTGCAGAAACAGCTCAGTTATTACAGTTAGCAAATAAAGTCTTCACATTTAATGATATACTGTACATTTAAGTGTCAAAAGTCGGCTTGATAAAGTTTTGGTCAGAACTTGGGGGGACAGAGCACACCCTCTGGAATTCACTCCCCAAACCCATCCAAGACATCCCCATACTTTTAAATCACTCCTAAAAACACACCTTTTTAAATTGGCTTGTAACCTGTGAACTGTTCTTTTATTGTCTTTTCGTATTATGTCTTTTTTTTTACCTTTTACATTGTTGGTCTTATTACTCCAAATTTTCTGTATTTTAAATTTTGTTTCTTGTAAAGCGTCTTTGAGCACCTGTAGTAGTAGTATAGAAGACCCTAAATAAGATAAGATAAGCAAATACAGCTTTTTCCAAACAGTTTCCAAAACAGAAAGTTCCTCACTAGAGCTTTAAATGTGGGGCATATAATGCACACATATTATTATTCAAAAGAAATTCCTGTGCTTTTAATTTGGCGTGTGCCATCTTAGGCACTTCATGATTTGAATTGATTTTAATTAAGGGTGCTAGGATTCGATTATTAAACGATTATGACTGTTATTAAAATTATCACAATACGATGCATCTTTTTCCCATACAAGATTTCTTTTAAACAAGGTATATTTATCAGCATCCATCAAACAAAGTTAACAAATTTACCTCCATAATGTTTCATTTCTATTAGACCAATGGAGTCAACACTTTTTTCAAAACAAAAAGCCGCTCTTATCACACAAAGTGTTCTAACTATTAGCTTGTTGAGCTTTAATCTGATTTAACAAAGTAATAATAGTCACTTAACCTCGGTAATAATAAAGACTTCTGAACAAAGTAGTCAATGAGCAGCAGAGCATCCTGCAACAATTAAACATTTTGCTATCCACGACCAATCTTTAAATCTAATGGATGAACAGGATGAATTAAATCCTCCACGTTGGATTTCAAACCTCAGTGACAGTAGGCAGTGAGTTAGCTGCTGCTATGTTGGCTAACACTGTTATAATTGTATCTCTTAAAACTATTGCTGTTGTGTTCCTGGAATTTCTCTATCATAGTGGAGCGGGAATATGAGGCGATAGTGCAAATGGTGACACAAGCATGAAATTTGGTACAGAGATCCTTTATACCACTACTAATCATAATATAACCTCTGGCCACCTGGGCGGCGCCATTTTTCAAGATGGCCGCCAGCTTTTAGAAATAGCTGCCACCTTCCAAACAGCCGCTATAATGACCAACAAAATACCGAATTCTTCCCATTTCTGTTTCTGGGCGGCCATCTTTTAAAATGGTTGAAATCTGCTTAGCCAAAGGTTGATTCTAAAATATGGTCATATGAAGGTCATATGTACTAAATTATATGGTTGTATCACCATTCTGATCATCCTTTCAAAAATCAGCAATTTAGTGTGACTAGGCCGCCATATTGGATATTTGCTGCCATATTGGAACCTAATATGTTGTTTTTAATTAGTATAAATACCTAAAACATATTATATTATTTCAAAGGTAGAGTAAATGTAAGATTTATAGCTGCAGCAGAGTGATAGAGTCTAAAACGTTGACCTGGTGGCAGCTATTTCTAAAAGCTGGTGGCCATCTTGAAAAATGGCGCCGCCCAGGTGGCCAGAGGTTATATAATGATTAGTAGTGGTATAAAGGATATCTGTACCAAATTTCATGCTTGTATCACCATTTGCACTATCGCCTCAAAAATCAGCATATTCCCGCTAGACTATCATTGGAAATAACAGAATTGACGCACTGGCCCATCTCTACTTTTAATGTGAACACACACACGCACAGTTTCAAAAATGGATTCATGAGAAGATTTCAGGGTGCAGCTCACGATGCAACACATTTATCCTGTTCTGCTGCATGTCTTGTAGATATTGGAAAACATAAATTGTGTTTTTGCCTTTTAGTTGTCACAAACTTTTCAGTGGACTTGTTTTTCTTTTAAAAAAAGATACTTAAGATAACTTACAAACAACTTTTACATACAGGGGTTAAGAGAAAGTGGCTGATATACTCTAGCAGTCAGTCATTTTGTCATTTCTGAACATTTTCCTTAATTAAATTAGATGATAAAATCTTTATTTCCCACAGGAGTCTAAGCTCTGATTAAATTCTGGTCATCCCCCTGTATCAGACTTATCTCTAAGGGGCTCTCTGTCTTTGTTAGACAGGCAGAAGCTTAGATTTCATTACAACTTCTCAAGGTTTGTGTTTCAGAAATGAAAACTGTCCGGTAAAGCTGACTCACAGAGAGAGAGTTATGTTGTTTTCAGAGGGTTTTATTCAAATAAATCTTTCTCCATTTGTACCTCATTTCAGATCAGATCTTTCCCTCGTTTCTTCTTGCAGGTCCTCCTTCTCGCCCCCCATTTCAATACATCAGGCCCCGTCTGTTCCTTTAGCAGTTTAATTCAAAGCTGTTTTTATGGGTTTGACAGTGAAGAAACCTGTGCTGGTAAATGAATGTGTTACTCAGAATAAGAAATATGGCATTAACACTGTTTGAATTCCCACTCTACAGATTTTTTGGTGCATTTATCCTCTTCCTGTGTGGGGGTGATGAGTGATGGTAGCTAGGTGTGATTATTTCCAAAGCTATGGAGCATATAGCTCATTTGTAACATGCCCGGTATCGAACTGGACGTCCACATACAGCACCCCAGTCGGATAATTGCCTGCTCCCCTGTTGCTCCCTCTCTCTTTTTCCCATGAGCGTCACCCCTATGCACCCCACTGTGACTCGATCACCTCTGCCTGGGCTGTGTAGGAGACTGTCGTTTCCGCTGTGGGGCTCATTAAGGTCTGAACGGAGTGGAGGAAGGTGACTTGACAGCAGGTTAGTGACAGCTCTTTAATGCCAATGGTGGTCACATGGACAGGTAAACATCTACAGTAAATTGAGAGAGGAGGGTGTGAAGAGAGGTCAGAGGTGGAACAGGAGCTCAGCTGGTGTTCTCCCTGTCCTCACACACACACACACTTCAGTGGGAGTGAACCCTCATTAGGAGCAGGTGTGATGGGAGAAGAGAGGCACAGACAGGAGCTGGGAATAAGTGGGGAAGGAGATGATAACAGGGAGAGAGAGAGCGGCTGTGACACCCTCATCATATCGGGGAAGGTAGCAGCGTCAGAGGAAAGGTCAGGAGATGATGAAGCCTTTGTTAGCGTTTCCTCTCTCTGTTGCTCTGCAGGGCTCCCTGGCAGCACACTGAGCGTCCTTGTATCTCTAAAGCCTGGTCCTCCCTTAAATCTGCCTCCAGCTGCAGGTGTGAAGAGCTCATGCGAGAGTTGGTTTTGCAGAGTGCAGCTTTGCAGCACAGCCCAGCCGCAGTGTAGCCATTGGCAACCTATTAGCCTAGAAATGTGTGCTCTTCCATTACACTACACCTCTATAGGTTTCTCAGTACAAAGCTCTACTGCAGAGCCACTCAAAGAAGCAGAGGGCCATATGGATGAAATAGCTCCAGGACCTGGAAAGCAGCTTGAACACAACCTCTTGAGAGCTCCGAGTTCCGAAAATGCCCCATTTTCATTTGTTTTGGTTTAATTTGAACCATCTGTTTCTTTATTTTTTAGTTTAAAATGTACAATCTGGACAAAATGGGGCTTCTTGAGTGGTTGATATTAACAACAATCCTGCTAACAATATATTAAATGCTTTGCAGAAAATGTGATTGGCAGCTACACTGTCATGACCTTGAAATCTTTCACATCTTATTTTCATCATCATCCAACCCTGCCAAAGCACGTCCTTCTGCATAGAGTGCATAAACACATATTAATAAGAAGTTTAATGAAGCTTTTCTTCTAAGAATGCACTTAAATTTTGCTCGCACTCATTAAAATCCCCCTGTGGAGAGCACAGATTTTCAGCTTCACATGTTCTGTATCATTTTTTAATTTGACTGCCTGTGTTAGCCAAAAACAGAAGATAGACTTTTTAGTCCCACCTACACATTTCTAATGCCGGTGCAGCTTCATAAGGAGAATATTGTAAAAGTGAGACAGTATTTCACTTTTTTTTCCTCTAAAACTACAGCTTCATTTTCTTAAAAGGGTCAGATATGAATTCCAGAAAAAGAGTCTTAATTTAATTACTACTCAGTAAAAGCTCCCACAAGGTTTTTTTTTTTTTTTTTTTTTAACAGAAATGAAAAAGACTAAAACTTATACATTAATGCACTTTAAATTAAAGCAAACAAGACCATTGATGGGGATTGACAGGATTGATCATTTTTATACCAAAACTTTTTATGCTTGAAACAGGCAGGAGACGTGGCACAGGCGCAGGATAAGTCAGGTCCGCTGCACCGACAAGGCGTTCCCAAGCACAATTTGGTATTTTGGTGAGCGTCGCAGCCCAGCATAAGTATCCCCCCTCCCTTACTCAGCTCCTCCTAGCGGCATAAGTAGTAGGGAGGGAGGAGAGAGGGCGTGGAGTGTGTTTAACACAGCCGAAACCTGTATTGACCAATAACATAAGCTCCTCTCCTCGCCTTTAAATCCGCCACCAGCGAGGCGTATTACTATTTTTGTGAAGTAGTCAAAGAGATCAAGAGATGTCTGAAGACAGTAATGCCACACGATGGCGACAGAAGGCAGCTCCTCAACAAGTGTCACTGTAAGCGCTGCATTGGGCGTCCTCCACACTCTCTCATTTGAGCACAGATGGATTTGGTGTGTGTAATGTTTGACACACTGGCAAGACAAACACCCTTTTCCACAAATAAAGACACTCACATAAAGTTGCATATAATCAAACCTCACGTGACAAAGGTGGGTTGAGCGCACAGATCACAACATAAACTCCAAAAATGGCATTAAAATCAGAACCATCTGTGCATAAATGACGCATCGCGCTCCATGGCCTGGCTCTTTCTTTCATAGATGTTGGCATATAAAATAAATTTGGCTCACAGAACTGATTATTATAATATCCGCATGTAGGCTTAAAGTAAATAACTCATCTGAGCACTGAAAAAAATCATCTGTTCAGCTGCCGCAGCAGCAGCAGCTGCAGCTGCAGCAGGACGGACAGAGGACACGGAGACATGTCCAGGTCGAGCTGCGTGAGAAATAAGAGGAAGAGGAAGAAATAAACTCCAGACGAATTTGGAGTTATCGCTAAGCTTTACATTACGCTAAGTACATCCAATAGGTCTGAATGATAGCCGTACTTTTAGTGGTATCAAAATGTTCTTTTTAAAAACCTGAGAGTGTTAGTTGTCAGTCTGTTGGTTGGTTTTTAACCAGCTAATAATATTGATGCTAATTCAGGTTTGTAGCTAGGTGACACAGATAATAAAATATAACAGGCGTGGAAAAATTGATTAAAAGCTAAAGGTAACATTTTGTGAGCTGTGATATCTGCAGTCGGATGAATCACTGTGAATTAACTTAAAGTTTTCTTGTTGTATCAGTTTAACAAGATTCACTCATTTATTGTGTAACATGTCTGTGATGCAGTGTTGCTAAAGTTGAAGATAGACATGATCATTTCACCAGATGCTTTTTTTATTTTTATTTTTTTAATGATGCACTGTTCACCCAAGACAGTTTATTTCCTGGGTTGGAAATCTAACCACACTTAAGCCTCATGAGATCTAGTTACATCTTATGAGAAGTGGGATATATTTAACTGTAATACTGTCTGGTTTTAAATTTCTGACCTTGGCCATTACCTCCTCAGTTACACATAAAACCACGAGTGTCGCCATTACCTGTAAGATCAGTGTCTTTTCACAGTGTAGTTATTTTAAGAAGACTCATTATAAAGTCAGTATAATACATGAAGAAAAAAAAAAGTTTGTTGAATTCTGTTGATCAAGCTTGTACCGCTAAGGTAGAATTAAGTTACCATACCAGCTCCTTTTGGTCAAACCTGCAAATTTGTTGACATTTCATTTCAAGAGGCAAAAGTTGAAAGTTACTAAGCATACATCTGATAACAAATCATAAGCCGACATTTATCTGCTCTTGTCTGAAATTAAACCCACAGATCCAAATAACTGTGTCAGTTTTTTAACACTAAATCTTCATTTCTAACAAACCATTAATATACATTTAAAAGAGCAAAAACACTGCATATGTACTGTTTGTTGGCAATGCAGTTGATCCCACAGGCCCGTCAATGATGAAGTGAGCAACACTCCCCCTAACAGAGAGCTCTGGGAATGAAACCTTCACTCACAAACAGAGACAAGCTGTCAGGCATGCAAACTAAAATACCATGATGTCAAATTTCTGCCGCTAACAAGGAGGCGTCAGTCATTGAAATGGTCATTTTACGCCTCTCTGGTTCAGTTTTTTTATATTAAATAACAAGGCAGTGCTATATAAAACAGCATCATTTGGCCAACTCCAGCACCAGTTATTAAACTGCATGAATTTCCACAAGATTATGTGTAGCAAGTTATCAAATACAGCCTTTAAATGCATGAATATGTATAAGATATTCCACCTTTAATGAAACATTCAGTGACACCTCTAACAGCCTCAGGAAGCCTAAAGAGAATATACATGAGATAAGCCTCTAGGCACTTTTGTGTCTTCCCATTCTGCGATGCATGTAATCCTCATTATGCAGCTCTTATATCGCTCTACCTTCATACATGAGTGACTTCAAAGCCTTTGTATGTGTTTTATATAAACTGATGTAAGCATATATACTCGAGGAAAGCTTGCTTGAACATGAGAGCTTTAAGAACAATTTTCTCCCATTTGTTTCGTTTCCCAGAGGCCATTCAGTAATTTTGTGCTATTACAATGATGTATAACATTTCATTTGGAGTAGACATGCATCACATTTTGCACTTTCAGTTTTCTCTTTTGACTCTCTCAATTCTAAAATAGGAAGCAGAATTGAAAGCCTGGAATTGAGGGTGGCAAGAGTTCAGCAGCATCTGATACACTGAATCCTGGGAAATTACTGATGGTGTTACAGATGGGGTTCAGACACGACATAACTGCTGCATCCTATCCCAGTGACTTACCTCTATTAAAAAAGTGTTGAATGTAGTGTTCTTGTTTTGTTTAGTTTTTTCCCCCTAACATCCCCTGAGCATAAAAAAAAAAAAAAAAACAAAATCAAATATTTGCAGTTCCTTAACTGAGTGATTGAGGCTGGGTACAAAAGTAAGTCAATCCTCATTAACCCCCATGTTAAAATGTGGTAAAAACAGACCTGTTTATAGCCTGGTAAAAAATACACCAATAAGTTTTAAGGTGGATTGACAAATTAGTTAACCAATTAATCAGGCCAGTTAATATCACTTTTGAGTAATCGCCATCATATCAGCGTTGGACGTAATAGGGTCAGTATCAAAAGTCTATTAAAAACATGATACTGGTTAAGAGAACCACAAACACTTGAACACTTTATGTTGTTAAGATGTTATATTTTGTCAGATGCAAAAAAAGAAAAAAATGGGGAGGCAAAAAGTGTGGTATTGGCATTACAAATTGGCCATCAATTGAACTGCTTTCCCATTGTAGGTATCAGCATCTGCTGTTGAGAATCTTTAATCCAATAACCACAAGCTTTAACTCATCTTCTTACATAAAAACTATACCTGTGTTGAATTTTTGTTTGACTTAT
Source organism: Xyrichtys novacula (assembly GCA_962446985.1). Classification (NCBI taxonomy): domain Eukaryota; kingdom Metazoa; phylum Chordata; class Actinopteri; order Labriformes; family Labridae; genus Xyrichtys; species Xyrichtys novacula. The sequence goes on along the minus strand of OY660874.1, from coordinate 13,077,548 downwards.
CTGTTTAATTTATAATGCAGTTTAAGTTATAACCACAGAGCTCAAAAAGAAGAAAAAACAACAATAAAGATGGCAATGGCTAAAATGTTCAATAATAAGGTTTGACAACGTTTTCATGGAAGCCCCACCCACTTTCTTCCTGCACAGTCTATGGCCCTACACATCATGCTTAGACTCTTCCTATTGGAAGTAACCTGAGACTTCTTTGATGACAGTAAAACCCAATCCTTTTCATTTGTAGCTGCTTAAAGTTACCTAATGTAACAGCTGAAACTCATTGTAAACTCACGTTTTCTCCTTTTATTAGCTTACAAAGGGAAACCAGGTTTGATATTACCCATCACAGCTGGGGTGTTATGAGAACTGTGGTGTCCCCCGTTATGTTTGAATAACAGGAGTATTTTGATTACCACGTCTCCTCAAATCCTTTTTGCTCTTTAAGTACCAAAGCTGTAGTTGTAGTGTTTCTCCATCTAAAAAAAAAAAATAACGATAATGTGCAGACATTTTTGCTGATCCTACTCCCAATACTAACATGAGTCCAAAACTTTATGTAATAATGATTTTTTTAAAGTTTCTCCCATTAGCTGAAATATGCCAAACTTCACCTCCAGAGTTCTACATGTACTTGTTTCCAGGTGAGCGCTGAAGACATTCGACTCATCTATTCTGCGTTTAAATCTGACCCTCCAAACACAGGGACTAAAATATCAAGCAATAACCTATCCCTTATTTTTTTTGTTATGCAAGTCATGTGGAGGCGTCAGAAAAGAGTGACACTCCTTCAGAATCATTAAAAAAGTCCTCACAGTGCCTTAAAGCCATCAAAAAACTTTGGCAAAGATAAACAGGTTCTGATCTAAGAGGCTCATTGGTATCAGATCAGGATAGCATATTGGCAAACATCCTGAGGATCATTACTGGGAGAAAAGTAAAAAAATTCAGAGCTTGTTACGGCTTTTCTCTCCGTGACACCAATTCCCTTTATCATGTTGAGTGATATTCAGTGAAGCTGCTTCAAAGGCAATAACTTTTTTTGTATTTGTCTGTTTGTGTTTGTCTCTGTGAGGTCCTCTGGTATTCTGTGTCTGGAGTAATTTGTCTGTAAGGAATTCTGCACTTTTGAAAAGAACACCTCACATTACAATGATGGCGATAGGATTTTATTGAGGTGAGTCTTCTAAACTTGTAGGATACCAGTGTAATCAAATTCTGCCTTGTGAAAAATTGAGTTATTAAACTTGTGTTTGACGTTGTCACGGTATAACATGATTACAATTACAGATGTTTCCAAGTATGTTTGAAATGTTTCTGAAAGCAGAGAATGGAAAACAGTCTCATTTGCATAAAACATCAAATTTTATAAATATATCATTTCTGCAAATTAGTACCAGAGACTCTTCAAACTATAATAATGCAGTCCCATATATGAACTTGATGTCTGGTATCTTTTTAACGCTTACCTTCACCAATGTGCAGTTTTATCATGATTAATTTTGATATTTACATTTGTTTAGTGGACATATTTTGTGTAGACTTCAAAATCCTGACATTCAACCAATTAGCACATGACCAATATGCTAACCAAGTGACGGCCCAAAAGTTTTGAGCTGAGAGGGGGCATATCACCAACTATCATAGCATGCGTTTTCCAGTAACCTTGTGCTTTTCCAGTCAAATATGCGAGTTTTACTGAAGGTGAAATGTCCCCTCATGCAAACTGTATCTTGTATAGCAATTAAACAAATCTCACAGAATGGGAACCTAACTCAAACACACCCTTCCCAGCCCTCTGTGATTATAAGGAGCTAACAGCTGATACTGAATCAGTCTGATAATAATCAGCAAAGCCAAATCTGTTGTTTTTCACCCTCTGCCTGTTATGTCAGAATTTAGCTCAACGCCTCGCTAGAAAGTTCTACCCAACACATACAGCGCACGACACTGCAGTTTATATCAGCAAAGCACCTGCAAATTAACATGAGATGCAGGTTTTCACTATGTAAGAGCAAGGATGCTGTTCTTTCAAACCCAGATTAAAAGACAAAATGTAGCACTCAGCATTAACACACAGGAAACATTGATTAGACATGAGCTGCAGTAGTGGCTAATTTATATCATGAATTTACAAAGAATAGAGTCAGGAGAAAACATCTAGAGGAGTTGAAGTGAGAAAGGATTTTTTTCCTCCAGCAGACCAAAGCAGCAACAGCTTCAATTACACCTAGGGTCAACTCTGCAGCAGACCTGGTATTATATAGCATAACCATTGATACATTCTGATTGGTGGATCATACCCCAGTAACATGAATAACCAATCAGACTTCCAGGACATTTTGTCCATGGTCAAAGATCAAACTTTCTGAATAGAATAGATTTTCACAAGACCTTAAGTCCTTGTGCTGAGACTCTTCAGAGTACAAGAATAATTTTTCCATGAGCTTTCATGTTGCTGAGGCTGTCTTCCTTTAATGAAAACCATCCATACTTGCTACATTTACTCTAATATTACAAATATTTTCTTGCATCTCTGCACAATGAGCTGTAGCTGTACACAAACACTTATGTTTAGATTGTATAGTTTGGTATGACATAACTGGAGTTACTTTAGTTTTTTTATATGCACTGGCAAACAACATGAAGATTTGATTCAGAATGGGATAAATTTCTCTATATATCTAATTTATATAAGATTGGGCTATGAACTCCCACGGCACCTACTGTGGGGAGTTCATGATTTTTTAATATGTTAGTTTTGAAGTTATTATGATTATAAGATTGGTGAACCAGAGGCACACCAGAGACTTGACTGACAGGTAGGCTCAGTGTAGCTATTTGAGAAAGCGAAAAGTCAGGCTCTGTTAGGCTGACTGAAAGTTAGGTTGAAACTGCATTTCCAATGAGGCGACTGCCACCGGTAGGCCTCAAATTCTGTTATCAGGCGAACCTTACGTTGGGAAGGGTGTTAAGGGTATAACTGAGCGAGTGCCAAATTACATTGACATCAACAAACTGCAGGCTCATATGGTTTACAACACATATAAGGAAACTGAACAGCTGTTACTGTAAAGCGTTTGTGAGGGTTGGGAGAGCGAGTGCGCACTTCATGGATTACAGATGGCGATCGTAAACAGCTAGAAGTTCAAAGATGAAAATCTGTGAATGGACAGTGTGAATGATACTTGGGCAGCCTGCTCAGGTATCGTCTATGTGTGAGAAACACTGGCTTATCATAGATTCAGCCAGTAAGTATTTATGTCACGCCACAGTGTGCATTTTGTCACAGTTAATGATGAGTTCTCATTGTGTTGAAACCTGTTTTCCTGCATCCTTAGATATCAGTACACCACAGCTGCAGGAGGCATACCTGGCACTATCATTGCAATTCTCTGCATGCACTCCAAAGCTTATCGTCTCTCACTCTCAGAGATCCATGACTATGTTTATTAATGTTCATGCCAACTGTTATAGCTATCCTAGAGCTTTACGAATGGACATGCAGGCTCAGTAAACACTTTGACTTCCTGCAGGCTGACAGCAGCCGCTGAGGAGCAGGACACATCCAGCAGAATGAACAAAATGAAAGAGCAAATTATTCTTCCTCCTCCCCTGATGACATGTTCATCAGACCCTGAAAGTATATTTCCCTCGCATGCCTCTCTCAGAGGCTCCACTCTGCAGTCTGAATTCAGCTTTTGAAAGTGTGTGTGTGTGAGAGAGAGTTTTCAGGTTATCCTCAACTCTACAAATCTGTGATAATGAGTGTCAAACTATCACTATACACTCAGAGCTAATCTGTGGGATTATGCATGTTTGTCAAGTAATTTTGTCAATAAAACAGAATTAAGCCGCCCCCTCCTCCTCCTCCTTCCCTGTCTTCCCCAAAGGCGGTGGTCACTTCTCGCTTGTGTCTCACATGCTGAGGCTCCTGACTGTCTCTCCTCTTACCTGACCTAGAAAACAGAAACTCTGCCTCCTCCTCTTTGAGTCCACCAAACATTTTCCTCCTCACTGCATGCCCGTGTTGTCCTGAAGCTTTAGACCCTCTGGCAACAATTGATAGGACTTCTAACTATAGCAGAGCGGTGGGGAAATGAGGAGTGAGGAGGAGGAGCAGATTGTAAAGGTAAACAACGTGCAGCCATCGTGTGACACTACGCTTTGAATAGCCACATGAAAGAGCTTTCTCTCTGTAAACAACTCATATCTTCGGTTAATAAAAAAGTGTTCAAGCAGAGCAGAACAACTCAACATGAAGATTAAATAGAGGGAGGTCTGGGTACACTCAGGAGGTCTGAGGTGGAGACATGAAAGATTTAGAGCAGCAAAGAAGGGATTAGTGCTTTTTTATGTGTGGAGACTCACCTGCTGAGGCCAGGCACATGAGGATACAGAGTCACCACAGGTCAGTGTATTCACAGTGATATGATGCCAACAAACCACCTGATACACAAGGGGCTGCTTCCAGAGGGCCTGATTCACAGAAAGATTAAGCTGATTTTACACCAGCCAAACCTGTACAAAGGGACCAAAAGACACTCTAATTCACAAAGCATGTGCAAAGGATTTAAGACTCCACAAACTACACACAGAGTGAAAAGTGTCCCTGTATATATCTATTTTCACTTTAGGGCTCGGCGATACGGAAAAAAGTTTGTCACAATTTACCTTTTTTTCATTTCAGTCGATATCGATATATATCACAATATAAAAAATGAAATTTTACAGTGCTTATTGGTGGCATGTCTTTTGCAATACAATAAGCTACTGAATCTGTGAGGTCTTTGTGTCGACATTTTGTCGTAAGGGGTTGTGCTAGATAAAGTGGATAGAATGGTTGGCTGTTTCGGCTGCACAGGCACCGTGGGCTCCTTATTCTGCTCAGTCTTTGTAACCTTTTGCATTGCGCGTTCTCTGCCACGTGGCTCTGCTTCAGGTGGTGCGAAAGATTTGAGGTATTCCTGGACTTTGCGAGAACATGTACTCAACATTGTTTGCAGTGCACATTACTCTGCTTCATGTCCGGCCTCAAAAACCAAAATACCTCCACACCACTGACATTTTCATACCAGTGTTGTCGAGGATGTCATCTGTTCAACCTTCATCTGCATTTCTGTCGGGGGTAGCACTCATTTTCATTTTTCTCTCACCAACAGTGCCGTTGGCTTCACGTGTTCAAGTGCTATGGTTGCGTGTAGCTGCACCCTGCCACTGCGCAGTTTTTTGCTACTTGGCTCTAATTCAACACATAATTGGTTAAACGCGAAGCGGACCTGGAGTAACTCTCCTTTTCATTGGCTATTCGTATAGTCTACCGAAACATGGCAGAATGTCGACTATTGAAAAGGATACTTTTATATTGATATTAAGGGAAATCAATTTTCAGTATATATTGTTTTCATTTTATTGACCAGCCCTAATTTACTTGGAGCAAAATATGTCCCCTTTATGCCAAGATTGCAAAAAAATATGTAATGTACTGAAACTGGAACTGTATCTACACACAGTCAGAGAGAACGTTACTATCGGCTCAAGTATTTAGAAGCGTAGCCATGCACAAACTCTTCAGAGATCATACCGTTTCACTCGTGTGGACTGAAGTAAATCTGCTTATTTTGGATTCATATGGCTTCAGTTAACCAGAATTCAGCTGAGATGTGACTGGCTTGGATACAGTGAACCTGGGACTCTAGAGGCGACAGGTGAAACAGAGTGCCAGTTGTTGTTGTCTGTCACAGAAATCCTGGCACTGAGCTAACAGATAATCAGACAGGGCACTGGTCAGCCTCAGGGAGCTGGAAGCAGCAGGACAGTTAACCTGACACTGCACTTGAAAAAGGAGGGGGAAAAACCCTGTTGTGTGGCTCTGGTTTAAACAGAGGCTACGGTCTTTGTTGTAGTGGTCACTAGTTCAACTCTCAGACCTTTGAGGCCTTTGTTTACCTTGCTCTTTTCCAGCATGTCCTGTTTCTCTCCTCTATACTGTAAGAGAAAAAGCTTTATTTTAATTAGTATATATTTTTTTTTAAATGCAGAACTTTTTACACAGACAGACGCATGGCTTTTTGCGTGATGAATGTCTGGAGCATACATTAAATATAAATTTTACAGTTATGAGTGAAAGTGCATTGGTAGGCAGGATTTAATATCTCCTCAGTGATAAATGAAAGACATTATTAAAGGATAGTAATCATTTTCCTGGCTCTCTATTTTCAGCCTAGTTGGAGGCGCTTGCCAACAGACCTGTCAGTCTTCCTCGGCTCTTACATTATCCGTCATATCTTTACTTTAATAAATCTGGAAGTATTGCACAAACTTTAGCTATAAAAGACTATTTAAAGTGCTCCTTTTACTACTAAAACTAATTTCACTGTGTTTTTAGGGAGAAAGTTTGAGTCAATTTAAGTTTTGTTTAACAAAACCCAAAGAGTCAGTAAAAGTCTGTCTCTTTCAGAAACAATCACTCTGCCCCCAAATGAACTGGATTATTTCAAGTTTCGATAATGAATCATTTTATTGTCTTGTGAATCTCCCCCTGCTCGGTTGAATTATTATACATTGACCTTCCAAATTAACACCACCCAGCCGTCCAGCAGATGAGTAAAAAAGTTTGGTCTGTATGAAGCATCTCACTAGAATGTATAATCAGTTTAAGGTCTGTTGTAGATGAATTGAATTTAAAGATACTTTCAAGATTTTTTTCTCTTTTTTTCTGACTTAGCTTTACAACAAAGGACTCATTGGTAATCCTAGTTTTTACAGCTGGGGGTGGATTTTTATAGATTTGCAAAGATAATTAGAAAGATCCCGCTGAGCAATAAACAGCTTTTAGACATCTATTTTTTTAGACCTAATTTCAACCATCTAGATTCTGTATGTTTTTAGACTTGGTCTAAATTTAAATGTCTTAAAAAACTTTCATTTTTAGACCTGTGATAGCCTGATTTTAGACCAGTCGTCTAGGCCACATTCAGACGTCCATGAGACCTCTTTTAGACCAAAAAATGCTCAGTACGATGTTAAAAGTTTTTGAGCTGTTGTAGCTGATTCCTACAACTAGGAGTATTGAAACAGTCAGTAATGACTAAAATGTGATCCTCGGGGCTTAACATGCCCATCAATGCAACACCATGAACACATCTGACAGGCTTAGAATATTAGTTAAAGTTCCTGACAGCATTACAAATAGATAAAGACCTTTTCATCAGAGAAGATCCTCTGACAGATATAGAAATGTGATCATTTAGCTCCACAAAGCACAGAGCTTTCTGGTCTTCCCCTGCCTAAGGGTGATTTTTTTTTTCTTTGGCTTTGGTGATTTAAACGGTTAGATTGTTTCCATCAAAAAGGAGAATAACACAAAAGATAAACCAATCCAAGCAGTGGTAGACCAGCAGCTCCTGTGCTCTGCAGTCATAAAAAATATTTTTTTCTCAATAGAAATGGTGGCCAGAAAAACAACAACAGCTGTTCCTGAACTTAAAAAAAATGAGACGTGCCTCTCTTAAATAGAAGATCTAACTCAGAAGGGATGGATAATGTCGTCAGATTCTTGGAAAAACTATCTATCCGGGCTAAGGGTGGTCGGTACCAGCTAATTTCTTGGATATTTAAGCTCCAGTGAGGAGTTTTTTTTTAATAGCTGAGATAGACTGAAATTCACGTTCATGTATTTTATATTTAAAAGCAAACAAGATCATGAGTGACATGGTTATTGACTCTTATATTGTCATTTTAAATATAAAAGGTGCCAGTCTAGCAGCTGGAGAGACAGCCCTATTTAACGCAATTGAACATAAGATCACAGAGTCTCCAGGTAGACACAACCAAGGTGTTTTTCCCAATGTAACTAACACTTGCAGAGCTAGCACCACCAGCCTTTGGTCTTACCTGTGACTTTTCTTCCACCTTTGTTAGTTATGCATTTCTCTGGTGGAGTTTACACAAGCCATTTTATCTCTATTTTCCGGATCATGGTACTGCACAATTGTACTACACTACAAGATGCCATCTGTCATCTGGGCTTGCAAGTGGAGCATTAGGGCAGTCGCCATTACCCAAAGCTACAGCCCGTGCTAGTGGGGGATGCCAACAGTAACTGAAATGATCTCAATCTGAGCCCATTGTGAAAACGAGAACTTTTGTTGGACTGGCACTTTTAGTTTCTGAGATAAACCAGCAGGAGCAGCTCTAAAATGTTTGGTTTGTAGGTTATTTAAGGGAGAAATCAGAAAAATAGGACCCCAGATTCATCCCTAATTTGTCATGCATTTCAGGGCTCTTTAAGCGGATCAGGCTCTGACACTGCTCCTTTTTCAAACGATCTTTGCATCATCTTCACTCCGATGGTAAAATATACACACTCATACGATCTCTAATGGCACATTGAATGTGAAATGATGAATTATTAATGAATTATTGTTGCTTTCAAACCAGAGTTTACAAGGAGCTGCTCCTCGCACCAGACCACTCTGTTGTTCTTCTGTAATTGCTGCTCACATTGCCTCATTAGGGATCCTCAAAAGTTTTCAGAATATATGGGTGAATAACAGCGGCGGCTTTTTTTAGAATGGTGGATGTTTTAATGTGCTGTTCAATTGCGGGAACGTGTTTCTGTGGCTGCCAGGTGCCCCTGGCTGACCCACTGCAGATTAACTCCAGGAAACAGCCGCCAATGCTCCTCGTTATTAATAGTGCTGTTCTCCTTTTCTTAGCACAGATTTAATAATGATTGTTCTGCTGGAAAACACAGTGAGTTTCATGCACCAGAGCTCAAAACCATTAAAAGTGAGCAGTTGATGCAAAGGAGGAGACGGACAGGTGCTCTCATCTGTAGCGTTCTTTCACTTTGACTTGCAATTCCTTCACATCAAATGACTTCTAACACTTTCCTCAGAGAAATCGATAAACCCTGCCTTTTACATTTACTCTGACCACATCTAAACACCTTGCCTTTTCAGTGATAAACAGGTACAGCTGGTGGTGAGAGATTACAGCCAGTGTTATGTTGGTGTCTCACCTCGATCTGTGCAGAGCTGTCATCCTTCTGGCTGCTCTGAGATGCTCAGAGAGTCTGGAGCCAAGTCTAAACTCTGCTCACCGACCGTACAAGTGTCTTTTTTTTTTCTCTCTCTCTCTCTGTTTGCTCATTAGCTACTAAACCATTTAAGTCCCCTGCTGAATGGGAGCAGAGGCGTCTGACAGCTGCAGCGTTGAATTCAGTGTTACCTGGACCGTAACAAAGAGTTGTACTCACACAGTGTATGTAAACACAGCTGCTCGAAACGCTGGTGTGCGTTCATTCCCGCAAAAACAAGGGTGCTGCAGTTTAAAGCGGCACAATGGAGCACAAAGCTGATGATGTTCAATATTTTCAGTTTTGTTATAAATCCTGTGAAAAGGCCAAAACCAATTAGGAGTTTATCTCCTAAAAAGTATTGTGTGTGTTGCTAATTCCTCCTCTGCGCCTTAGAGCTTAACTGTTGTCCAAAAACTATTAAAAACACATCACTGAGCAGCATGGATGCACCAGCAGACATGCCCCTTCATTAGCACCAGTACAGCACAGCTTTAAGGACTGTTTTTTTCCCCCCTTTTTTCCACTTCAGCACCATACCAAGCTCCTTTTTACAAGCCTGAAAGAGTTTTGTATTGTTATCGTTTAAGATTATTTTTAGGCTTTCCATGCTTTTATTTGGAGGATAGAACAGGGGATAGTGACGAAGTCTGGGAAGGGAAAGTGGGAAATGGTTTTCAACAAAGAGCTGCAACTAGGTTTGATCCTGTGCTGCCAAGTAGCCTGTGTACAGGAGGTGTAAGCATCGACGTCACCACTGAGCTAAACCAGCACCCTGGAGAATACCATACTGTTTTATCTGGCTGCCGGATGGACCTACTTTTTACTGTTTCAAGTCACATCAACATTGTTTTTATGTTTTTGCCACGACTGATTTACATCATTAAAACTTTAAAACATTGGCATAGTTGGGGCTCCAAGTTTAGGGATTCACAAAAATAGACTAAGCAGGTTGTGTTGAATGGAACTAGGGTGTTACAATTTTTCAAGACTTATGCCGACCACAGAAACTGAAGTTTATTAAACAAAATTCAGTTAACTTACTCAGCTGTTTCTCCTAAGATTAAGGCCTCTTTTATACGTACCTGCTTATTTTTTAAAATGGAGATATTAACTATCATTTGCACCCTTTGTTTAGATGCAAACGGAAAATTCGCCCCTGAAAACAATGCTTTTTAAAAACTCCAGCCAGAGTGGAGATTTTGGAAAACTCTGAACATTTGCATGTAAACCAAGAAAATTTTAGAAAAACAGAGATTTGGGTAGTTGGCGGCAGATTAGGCGCAGGAAAGAAGGAAGGGACGTTGTTGTTGTTGCGGCAATGTGGGATTCTGATTATCTAACATGGGTTTGAGCCTCTCGCTACACTGCCATCCACATGTTTGATATGCTCTTGACAGCATATATACACGGGCTAGTGTAAACGCAAACTTTTCTGAAAATGTAGTGGTGTGCATGTAATTTTTTTTTGTAAACGGAGAGGGTTTAATGTCCGTTTATAAAAATAGCCAGGCATGTGTATTCGCAGGTTCTTTTTTTTGACCAACTGGTGGCATGTGTGGCATTTTCAAAAATAATTTAAAACAAAAAAAAAATTAGAATATTGTAGGGTCTGAAATTAACCTCTGACCAAGTGCCTCATTGGCCAACAGTTTATCTTTGGGCAAGTAAATTCAAGGGGCCATTTGACACATAATGGGTAAATACTTATACTAGAATAGCCACCCAGGCTAATCAATGACTATGCTTTGTGTTATCATGTTTTGATGTGGTTGCAGCTTCTTTCTCCTGCCCCTCTTCTGTCAGCATGTCAGAGCTTTGCAGGGTCTGGCTGACACACAAACAAACGCTTTACTTCACTGGACATCAGTTACTGTGCTCAAACCTGGTTCTTGAGCTCAAGACTTTCTAACAGAGCTACTAGCTCAAGATTTATATTTACATTGCTTCCTATCGTCAAGCAAGAGGCTTGAAATGTACTTTTTTCCCAGAGAGATTACACAAACTACACTCACTAAATGAGTACACACCAGCAGCTTCTGCTATTCACTGTAGCGGACACTAGAGTTCAACAGATATTGGTCCTTTAGGAGTGACAAGATACCAAATAGTAGTACTTAATTGAACCAGATGCCAAGATTTGGAACCAATTCACAGTAAGAATTTGAAAACTTAAAGTTTTACAAGCTTCGATCAAAACTCAAAACTGAAATGTTCAACATCAAATACAGGAGTAACCATTTCCATAAAAAGTACATTCACATCCCGTGGTTGTGTGTCTTAGAGCCAATGTGATAGTTGCAGAAGATAAGGTGAGAGACAGTGGTGTAAAAATAAAAAAAACAGACCCAGAGGGAAAGACACAATGGCAGCTGAGCCAGTGTAACACTCTTTTGATTGATTAGTTCTATCGGCCATATGCTGAATACTGTCCTCGATAATCAGCAAAGGTCATAATGTGACACAGACACAGACACACACCAAAGATTAGAGGTCATGGTTAAGCTCAAAACTGATCACAGACATGAATAATTAAAACAATTACAGCAATGTTTTTATTATTATTATTATTATTATTATTATTATAGTTTTGGCATTTTATCAACATTATGGAGGACAGTTGTAGAGAGACAGGAAATGTGGAGAGTTGGAGAAGACATGCAGCGATGTTTGAGGCGATACTTTGGAAGCTGAAATTGACTAAAGTGAACCAGTGCTTTAGTGACCTAAATCATCAGGCTTTGTGTGTGGTGTGCTCCCTGTTTTCCAGCCCCTGTGGGAACTGAAATGGTGCTGATGTACATACTTTTACAGCTGTACCTCAAACTATACCTTATAGTTAAAACGCAAAATGGGATTCAGGAAAAACACTCACAAAGTCTCTGGAGAATCTTTTAATTTTTTCCAGGAAGCAGAGACAGTTAATATTCCCATTTAAACTGAGTCAGCTCTGGAGCTGACTGAAAATTTAACCAAAAAACACTGTATAATGTAAATTATTCCTCTTATTGTTGTAATGATCGGAGGACCTCATTACCCTTACTTAAAACCAATAATATCTTGTGGGAATTTGAACCCAGAAAATAAATAATAATAAAAAAAACACCCCTTGGAAGTTTCAAACATCTCCTGGGGGTTGGACCTCAAAATGCTAACTCAGCAGGATATTTTTGGTATTATCTTGCTTTAACTACTCTCTCCCTTTTATTTCAGAGCGTCTCTGGGGTCAATTATCAGTCAAATCCCCAACGCTTTCAGTCTTCTTACATCTTTTCTGCTGTTTTATCTTTTAAAGATAAATGTAAATCTGTGGCACACAATGTATAGATTGACAGTTTCAAGCTGCCAGTTTAGAATTTGGCTTATAATGTATATTTTATCATAGTGTACTACTACTTTTAAAAACCGACTGTTTACTTTATTGGATGTAATGGTAGAGAGTGTTTTTTTAGATGCTACACTTTGCTTTTACCAGATGAAGGATTAGGTCTGCTAGTTCGCTCTACTGAGGCAGCCTTTGACTCAAAGTGTTTTGCTTAAACACTTCATCCCAAACAAAAGCAGATAACACATTATCTAGAGCAAAAAAGCCTGCTTGGATAGGGCCTGGTGAAATAAAAAGGTAACACAAGCTGAGGGCCTTCATGAAGAGGACAGGTGTTTCAGCAACCTAAAGTTTCTTGATGCCCTGTTTTATTTATTTTTTTAATTTACCAAATTCACTCTTTTCTAAACCTGACCAAAAAGTTTCTAAAGTTTTAGGACCTACATTTGTCAGAACCTTATAAACTTTGGTTAAGTGTAGGTCTCTGAATTAGAAGGTTGGTGCACTGATTGTCTTTACACAAACCTTGGACATCGGTTCTTGTCAGTAACCCAAAAAGTCTTTTCACTTTAGATTGGGCGATCAGATCACATTTTCGTCGGCATATTGTCTTTTAACTTCTTAATGTTTTCCAAAATAAGTCAACAGTATCTGTAAAGTGGGGGATAACTTTTTATGTCTGTAGTATTAAATTGAAATTCTTTTTAAAACTACTTTTACAAAGCTTATAACTGAGCTCTTTTTGTTTAATAAAAATACAAATAAATCTTGCGATGGGCCAGTTTATTAACTGGCTCTCACCACTGATGCTTATCAGTTGTTAGAGAAATCTGGCTCGAACCTCAGCCCACCCTGAGCCTCCAACCTGCCTAATGAAAAAACTAAACAACCTGAATATGTGACAAATATTCAAAGGCATCTGAAAAGCAGGAGTTCCTTAATTAGAAGTGAACGATAAAAACCTCTCGGCTCTGTGATGGGTGGCTGGCTCATGCTGACCATTAGCATTTTGGAGATAATGTTACAGAATTAATTAGAGACAGTTTAGTGTCCATTATGGCCTGCAGAGATCTGGTCGCTGAAGCCATCACTCTGTTGCCGCCACGGCGGAAAACGATAACCGGGATCCTCCATCCCGTTTCAATCTGGTGGAAATGCCTCTATTCAAATGCAAATAACACGCCAAACATTCTTCCTCACACCTCTCGCCTCTGTACTAAGACTTCGTTCTGCTCCAAACTAAACTGGTCTGACGTTATGAATTGCTAATATGCTGAATGAATATATGAATAAATCCTTTCTAAAAAGCCATCATTTCACTGAACTGACCGGCTTCTGGGGGTTTTAGATAAGACCGGGTTGCTGGGAGATGACTGACAGGGTGATGTCTGATCGTTTTTTACACCCTATACATGAGAATCACCAGGAAATCTAAAAATAGAAATATACGGGGAAATGTCTGTACATAAACAGAACAGCAAGACAACACAGAGAACATGGACAATGAAGAAAAGAAGGATCAGGAAACTATAAATATATTTAAAACTATATACTACATGGTGTTGCTGTATCCATTTTATAGTGCCTCTTTACAGAAATGTCTTTTTGTTGACATGTAGATGTAAATTAAAAAAAAAAATACAACTCAGAACCAGTCAGTATGAAGTGTTGTGCACTCAGTACATGAGAGAGACTTCTCCAAAAGAGAGAAAGAATAATGAAGCACACATAAACAAGCTTCACTAAAGCGTGAAGAGGGACCTCTGATTTACATCATTGGAAAGTCCTGCGGACTAAGTGGTGCGTCATGGTCATGTTCCATAAACTGTTTATAAGAAGTGTAGATAATTTCTCAACTGAATGATATCTCATCCTGCTGTCTTTAATGAGCAGCGCTATCACTCACTGAGAAGATTTGCAGTGGGGTATAATACAAGAGAGAGAGTGGCTAAAATGAAGTCTTTCTGGGGGAGGCTGAACAGTGGAAGGAAGCATTCAAGGTGCATCAACGCTGTAGTGGTTGGGAGGTGTAGTTACAAGTTCATTTCTATAAATTTTTTTATCAAACTTTTGTTTTTATATTGAGGGAAATTATATCAAAATAATAATCGTGATTATTTTATCACCCAGCCTGACATTAAACCCTTAGAGAATCACTGTCATGCTTGTAGGAAATGCTGACAGTAAGGGAGCATTCAACTCAGTTCAGACTTGGTGCTACAGGCCATGAGAAAGTCTCATGTTGACTTTCTAAGTAGCTGCTCTTTAGAGCTGGAAAAAAATGCTACTATTGTCTGTTAGTATGTTCAATGATGAAACTATTGACCAAAGTAAGGACTGGAAACACTGGTTATTATGTTTTACTTTATTGGAGAGTCCAGGAGAGGAAGGCTTAGACAGTTTGGACCGAGTGTTAACCTGACACCAAAGGACTAAGATAGAGGGCTCTCCTCAGGTCCAACTAAACCCTGTGGTTTTATTTAGATATAAAAAATAATCGATTACAGCAAAAGTGGTTGGACAATACAGAGTCTAAGTTGAGCACTTTATTGAAATTTAGTTTTGGACAAAGATTCAGACTACCCAAACTGCTGAAAAGCCCTCATTAAGATTAAAAAAACCTTATAATTCAGAATAAAAAAGGGGTACATATCCTTCCCAACATGACCTTATAAAGAATAATGTAACTGCTTTGTAAAAAGTTGCGAAATATTGAACCGAATCTTGGCAGACTTTCTCCCAACAGCGATTATAAGAGCAGCAACAGCAGTATTAACAGCGCTAAGAGACATAATTGTATTTCTTTTTTATTTGGTCCAGAGGGACACATTAGCCACTATGGGGCAAAGGGGCTGGCAGCTTGAACCTTGAGTGCCACCGTAAGTGCTAACCCTGCATGAGAATAAGCCCCATGAAAAATTCAGAGGGCAAGAGAGAGAGAGAGGAACTGAATGATGACGGCTAATAAATACTAATGTTTAGCGAGGAAATGCATACATGCATGTACTTTATTAGATGTCTCATTAAATAAGACTTTAGCCTCACTTATATCTTTCCTCTCACTATGACACAATTGTCTTACATCCATGTGGATACCTGTATTCCTTTTGTAGGGATGTGCAGGAATGATTTTGTTTTACTTGGACCAACAACCAATAATAACCTTGTGCTGGCCATGGCGATATGGCAAGGGAAGGAAAGGCTGAGATGGAGTGAGTTCCCTGGACATTTTTAATCTACAAGTTCATTAACTATTGTTTACACAAAACAAAAATAGCCTACACCTCTCTAGCATCAAGTATTTTGATCTTATTTGTCATACAGACCAGTAACACAGTTTAACCTGGTAAATGTTTCGCTTTTTAACGCTTCTCCATGCCCTGTGATCTCTATCCCCTTTCTGTCCCTTTGCTTTTCAGACACACAATGGCACATGTTCTCATAACTGCCTCCTCCTGCTCCTTTCCCCACTCCCCTCTCTTCACATGATACTTTGTACCACTGTGGCACAAAATGTTGAAGATGTAGTGAAATACACAGCTCCTTTGAGAGCAGTTTGCAAGGAGAGGTAGAGCACACGGTCTGTTTCGTTTAGGATGAAGGGGAGGGTATGCTTCATTTACCATGTAGGACAAAGCGAGTGAGACACAGCAGCACAACATTGTTCAGACTCAATGATCAAACTTAAATGATCTTAGGGGGGCAAAATTGTAACAGAAATTGAAACCTGATTAATTGCCCAGCTCTGTCATCCACCACAGAAAATGTAGGTCATCAAGCGCCATAGCGTTGATGAATTGCTTCAGCTTTTGTTGCTCTAGTACTGTTACTGCTGTTCCAAACTTCTTCAATATACTTTAACCTCCTCTAGCAGAATTTGTGTCACTTTTTTTTGAGCTGAAATAATAGTATCCCTTTCTGAAACAGTGACAAACATCTGCATGGGTGGGGACCTTTTGTTCAGTCTGATCAGCCTGTTGCAGCAAATTTCAAGAACACTTTAAATGTAGTTTTTGATCAGATAAGACTGCATTCCTGGGATGATCAAATATGATACAATCTTTAGACCAATATTGTTCATCCTTATAATTTACTGTGGGGTTAAAAATCACGTGGATGTAACAGTGAGCATCTTAATGTTGTTGTGTGAGTTTTATAAGTCTAACCAAAGAGTCACAATGATGCCATTTTACTTTTATTTAAGGTTTCTGAGATACTGCTGGGATCAGACTTTCTGTTCATCAATTTCCCCATCCAAGGTGGAGAATCAATGGGTCATCTACTCATTAAACTTGAAACTCGGAGTTACAACTTACTCAATACTTACCACAATGCAATTTCTGTGATGGTTCAATAGTTTGGCAGCAATTTGCAAACTAAACCCACAGTTATTGTCGAATGCAGCTGATGATTGACCCAGAGTTTCTTATTATTGACCCTGTTTGTGTATTTTTGGCCACAGACTAAAGTTGTGGATTTTTCAGATCTATATTCTAGCTGGATGTATGAAGCTTCACTGGTTGGTGTTCAGTTTTGTGATATTGTGGCAAAACAGTGTTTTTATTTAGCATTAAGAAATACAGCATTTTCAATGATGACTACATGTCAACTGATAATGATGATGTGGATGTAGTAACAGATTTTAAACAAAACGTGATTGGCCCCATTCGCTCAATCAGTGTAGATTCAATCATGTTGACTCAACTTTAGACTTTGTTTGTTGTTGTTGTTGTTGATGATGCTAAACTGAAACTGGATCTCCAAAGACTGTAAATCATAATGTTATACAGAGAGTGTTTCCCTCCTACATTTTTTAACAGTTGCATTACGCTCACATCGAAATGGATTTGCAAGCAGGGACCATTTTTTAAAAACCACCTTCCTCGGTGCTGCATCACATTAACAGATCACATCTCTCCAAAAGGTGTTCTGCTCTGGCAACTGAAAATAAATGTGAAGTCCATCAGGCACAGCCAGTTTCCATCTAGATAAAGTTCAGGTTTCACTAGTATACAGAAAAAAAAAATGCTCCCAAGTTTCTCCCCCACACATCATTACTGTCTCGACCTTACACACAGTATCTGGATTTTGTTTTAGTGAGCACAGTGGAGGTTTCTTCTGATTGTAAGAGACTGTCTTTCTGCACTATGTCATTGCTTTTACTCCCAGCTGAGTCGTAAAGAAGATTTCCAAAATACATCCTGAGCCTGTAAAGTGTCACTAAAAATCGACTCTTCCCTGTGAAAATACTCACAATGAAAAACAGAATTGGGTTAAAGCGTGTGTGGCTTATTTTTCTTACAGTAGAAAAGAGGTGTGAATGTGTAGCTGACCTTATGGACTGTTGTTTGCAGGAGTTTATTTGTTCCACCTTCCAGCACAGTGAAGATGGTGCAGACCGGCCTGGCTAACAGCAAAGAGAAACTGGGTCTGTGTTGATCTCCAAGAGGGAGTGAGGCAGAGTGAGAGAGAGTGAGAGAGAGTAGGAGAGAGAGACTGGAGCTGTTGTCATGCTGAGGGCTGAAAATGAGGCTAAAAGAGAAGCATGGTTGATTAGATAGGGAGACTTAAAACCAAAAGCAGGATTTGGAAATTTGAACTGGCAGTATTTCCTGCTGTTTTTCACTTTTGGTTTTCCTCCAAAAGCCCATTTTTCTTCAGTAAATCTAATCAATATCATGTCCTATTTGTAACTTTATGTTCAACAGTAAGTCTTGAATGAGTTTCACTTCCAGGGCCAATAAGCTGTCATGCTATCTTGGACTTCATTGGTAAGCAGCTAACAATCATTTAGCTTTTTATTAGCTGCTTTATTATTTGTAAAAACTCATCTCGATGCAAGACCAGAAAGATGTCCAATCTTTGTACTTCTGTCTTTTTTTCTAAAGTCTGTGACAGAATGAAAAGACAGTCTAGATTTCCTGTCGTTGCTAACTCTCTGGTTCACTTTAGGTCTTAAAAGAAACTGACAGTTGCTACATTAGTGGCTCATTGCGCACATATAATGACCGATTTCCCAGGTTTTAAGATTTGTCTTCATCCCATTTTCTTTAAAACATTGCAACACAAGGTTAGTAACTTAATATATTCTGTTGGCAAGCATTTTACACATGCTTGTTTCTCACCTTTACTTACTCGAGATCATTCAACAACACTTTGAAGCAACATGGCAGAAAATCAAGCAAAAATCCTCCAAAATTTTTTTGGTTTTTTTTTGTTTTTTTGATTAAAAACAAGATGACGACAAAAGCTACTAATCCACACTACAGACACTCCAATCTGGTTTATTTTGTCATGCTGCTATACCATGTTAGTGGGCTACACCGAGAGTAGCATCACTATGATGTCACATGATATAAGATATAGCCAGTGCCTTGAGCATCTCAACACTAGGGATGGGCGATATGGTCTAAAAAAAAATACCTGAATAATTTTGGCCATTCTGGTGATAATGATAAAAGGCATATTGAAAAAAAAAATTATAATTCCAATCCATGTTTTTGACTCATTCTGTTTTGAGAACCCCACAAACATTGACCTTGGATGGCACTTAACAGTTGGCATAGTCAAATAAGATAATTAACCACAAGTTTAAGTGGTAGGTTACAGAGAAAACTAGTGACATCAAACAAGTCTGAAATATGAAAACACTGTTAACATTTATTCAAAACTCTTCTTGCACAGAGAGAACAGCAGCAGCAGATCCACTGTTTATTACATTTATCATGAGATGACAAATATTCATTGAGGATTTTTCTGATGATAAATTGTGAACGATAATTTATCGCCCATCCCTACTCAACACCAGAGTTTTAGATTGAATGGTTAAAGGTAGTCGTGTAAACCAATCTAGTGATTCAGTGCTGTTTCTTGAGGTGGTTAAAAAGATTCTCTGTAGTGCCATCTGACATTTGGACAATGTCATGCAAGTACTACAAGGCTTTTGTTTCTTCATCGTCAGTTAAATAAAATCCAAACAAAAATCCCATTTTGGGGACAAACTCTTAAGGTTTGTTTTCATATGTAGCCAGGGCTTCTTACTTCAGGAAGCCATGGTTTCCAGTGCAGACAACCACAGATTCCTAATGAGTGAGACTTTACATAAAAATAAGCTTCTGATTGGCTTGCATATGCAGTACTGTAGCAGATATACAGTATGATGTGCACTACAGACTAATTGTGCCTCAGCAGATAGCTGGCACAATCCAGTCCTTTATTAACAACTTGAGTACATTGCAAAGCTTGTTGGCTGTAAAGCAATCTCTTAAAACAAGATAGATGTTAATGGTTGTAATGAAGTTTGAGGGTACTTCATGCAGCTGTTTTAACCAAGAAAACAGAAGATGTGTCAGCAAAGACTCCAACTTAAAGGACACAGATCCGGATTGGGACTCCCCTGACAGAAACTCTCCTCTTTAGTTTAATCTGACACTTTATGAAGGGGGAGGAACATGTTGTATTCCAGTCAATGAAAGTGACAGAAGAAGAGAGAGTCTGTGTTTGGAGGAGATCCAGTAGAAACAGGAGAGTCACACACTGAGCTCTGTGTGCTGGAGGGAGAAACCATGAGCACAATTAAAGAGATGGTGTTATACATGGTGATAGATTTCCTCCTGTCACCACCCACAAAACCTCTATTTTTATATTCCTCTGTACTCGCCCTGGTGTTCAGTCTTAAGACTCTTTATTTTGAACCCTTTCAATCAAGTGAGGGAAATTTACAGCTGCAGGGGGAGCCTAATGGGGGCAATCATGTTATAAGTCAGGCAAATAGATAAATAATGACCTCGATAACCAACTACGATGGTTGTAAAATTCGAAAAAGTCACACTTTTGGATTAATCTGGAAGTTTTTCAGTCCAGCTGAATCATTCTGGTCAAAAATGTCATGAACCCCAAAATAACATACCCTGTTTGAGATTGAAGGGGTAGAAAAATGGCCCCACCAAATGAGCGAAGTTGTAAATACTTAACATGTTTGATATTTACAATCAAATATCCTGTTAAGTGGGAGGGGCCACATGGACAGCCAAGCTTACACTCTTAGAAACAAAGGTGGAAGCAGGAGACTTTGACAGTGATTACTTCCACCTACATGGGTGCGTGGTCGTTTTATTGACAGCAGCATGGTGATTGGCTGCTCTCACATGTCTATTTGGTTCACACTGAAACAGAGAAACATGTTCCTCAATATCAGTCCATACACGACCTCGAGTTCTCGGACAGGAATATCAGGAGACCATTTAGCTTCTCATACTTCACATTAGGACTGTTTTTCAGACCTTCAGATTTATTCCTGATTTGTTTTGACAGTGAATGATAAAGTGAATTTTCTGACTCCAGTGAGAATTTCACATTCACTCTGTTTACCTGCAGCAGAAAGCCAGACTGTGAGGAGAGAAAACACTGAAGAGGAAAATCAGAGGGCTTTTACATGCAGGTGCTCGGTAATCAGATTCCACTCTGAACCCTCACCATCCTTCCAAACCAAGGCTGGTACATTTCAAGTGTATTACCAGGATGAGTAATGATGTTTCCTGCTGCCCTGCTGTCACTGCATTGCTTTTTTTTTCTGCCTCAAGTCTTTGTCACGCTCAAGCGGAGTTTTAAAAACCCACATTAACACAAAGAGGGGAACGGAGAAATCTGTTTGGATGACTAATCCAACCCTGTTAACTAGTGGTGCAACGGATCACAAAACTCACGGATCGGATCGTTCCTCGGATCAAGAGTCACGGATCGGATCAACCAGAGCTACTGCGCAGCTCTGGTTGCACGGAACCCGCCGAATCGCTCCGTCCCGGGCGACTTTTAACCCAATTTTAACCGGTTTTAAGCAACTTTTTAGACTGCATTCTTAACAGTTTGTTGGCTTTTAAGTTGAATTTTTACCGTGTATGGGTTTTATCGGCTATTTTAAGACGGCCCTCAGACGATCCACGCTGCATTACGCACGGAACTCTGCGCGGGACCCGGAAGAGTGGGAATTTTAAATGGCTGTGTGTGCGGACTGCAAAATAAAAAACTCACGGTTGGAAGAGAAGCTTTGTCGTTTGCAAAATGATCTCCGTGAGAAGGATAGGCTGCTGGAGGGCTTCATATCCGTAGCTTCAGCTCAAGCCAAACATATATCCCTGAGTCAGGCCTCCAGGATCACCGGTCTTTCGCCCTCGGCTCTGGCACCACAGCTGGTTTCGGCCTCCGCTGCCACTCTGCCCTGGTTGGCCTCCCTGCATTCTCCGATCGGGCCGGCCGAGGGCCCTGCAGCCGAGGGTCCAGCCGGCTCACCCGTGCCGCACAGCGCAAAGCCGGCAGGCTGTCTCTCCACCTCTCCTCCCGCGCATCGGTACAGTCAGGATCTGAGACCGCTGGACGATCCTGACACTGGCATGGTAGCGGGGCTCCCAGCGCTCCCTACCCACAGCTCGACCCCAAAGCTGAAGGGGCAGCAAACCTGGCTCGAGGTGGCGCAACGCGGACGGAGGACGACTGCAGCGGAGAGAGTCCCCTCACCACCACGGCTCTCTCTCTCCAACCGCTTCTTGGCCCTGAGGGATGAAGCTCCCGCTGTCCCAGTCCCTGCTCCGGCTCCACCTCTCCTGACGGTCCCAGCTCCAGCAGAGGCGGCTCCGCGGATGTCCAACTCGGACCTGGCACCGCGGCCCTCCTCGACCGGGATACTGCGTCGCAGGCTGCTGAAGGAGGCCGTCTCCAGGCGCTCGGAGAGGCTCCCCCGGGCCGGCAACAACCTCACTCCACCTGCGTCCGCTCACTGCCGACAATCGCCGTCTCCTGCACAGGTGGAGCGCCCAACTTCTGAAGGCTTCAGCGCCTGCACACCAGCTCCTCGTCCCCTTTTTCCCCCGACCACGCTCATCATCGGAGACTCCATAACCAGGTACATCAGGTTTTTTAATGCCATCACTCACTGTTTTCCCGGCGCCACGGTACCTGTCATCCTGGACAAACTTCTTAATCTACTCCCCTCTCTCCCCTCCTCTGTCACTAAGATTGTGCTCCATGTTGGTTCAAACGACATGTCCCTTAAGCAGTCAGAAACCACAAAGAGGGATTTTAACTTGCTTTTTAACGTTTTAAAGGACACTGGAAAGACTGTTTTTATCTCTGGCCCGATCCCCACTCTCGGTCGTGGAGGGGAACGTTTTAGCAGGATCCTCAGCCTCCACACCTGGCTCCAATCCACATGCCCCACCCACAACTTCGGTTTTATTGACAATTTTAATCTGTTTTGGGACCGAGCATCACTTTTTAGCCATGATGGGATCCACCCCAACAGGCGGGGTAGCCGAATGCTCTCTTGCAACATCCAGTATATGATCCACTCCTCACCCGTCTGACAGTCTGCACTCAGCAGCCCATCTTTCCACATCCAGGCCACCCCCCCTCCTCCTCACAATAACCTCTGGTCATCTCAAAACAGTCCCACAATCCCCGCTCATTCACCTGCCAACCCCCACCTTCCTCTGCCCCCCCCCACTAGTACTATCAGTAAATCCGTGATCCCAGTCCGCATCACATCCTCACGTCCTCCCCGTCCTCCAGCCAGACTTTGTCCCCCCACCAATCTCATCCACATCCCCCTGCTTCCTCGGCTACCCCGCCCTGCTTTTAACAGCAAACCTGCAAACTTTGGACTTTTAAACATCAGATCCCTCAACAACAAAACATTTTTATGCCATGATTTTATCTCACAAAACAGTCTGGACTTTTTTATTCTGACTGAAACTTGGCTGACTCCGGACAATTGTATTTCTCTTATAGAAGCCACCCCCCCTGATTTTACTCACCTCCATCAGCCCCGGCAGTCAGGCCGGGGAGGGGGGGTGGCTGTCATATACAAGAAGGATTTTAAATGCACCCCCATCACCTTCAGCACTTTTAGTTCATTTGAGCACCTTGCTTTTATTGTTAAATTGAAAGAACTTGTTTTAATCATAATCATTTATCGACCACCCAAACACAACGCTGTTTTTAATCAGGAGTTTTCAGAGTTTCTATCCCTTTTTATTTGTAAATATGACAAAGTTCTTATTTTGGGTGATTTTAATGTACATGTCTGTTGTCCCTCTCAACCCTTAACTGTTGATTTTATTGAAACTCTGGACTCCTTTAATCTTACCCAGGCAATACAGGAACCCACTCATGTAAAGGGACACTGCTTAGATTTGGTTTTATTTACTGGACTTAGTCCTGGGGAGTTTTTAACTAAGGATATCTGTGTGTCAGATCACAAACTGGTTTTATTCTCCATGGTTTTATCCCAGCCCTCTTTTACCGATCACACTCCTGTTCTTAGAAGGGTTTTTAATGCATCGTCTGCTAGCAAGTTTTCAGAGCTTTTTATCTCTGCATCTTTAACTGCCCTCAACCCAGATTTTAATCCAGTTTTTAACACTGAAGAGCTTGTCTCTCTTTTTAACAGTATGTGTGGAACCATCCTGGACTCTGTAGCTCCTCTGAAAAAGAAAAGATCTAACAGAGAACCCCAACCCTGGCTCACAGAGTCCACCCATGAACTAAAGAGAATTTGTAGACGAAACGAACGCAAATGGAAGAAAACTGGGTTGGTGGTTTTCCTCGAAATTTGGAGAGACTCCTTGAAAAACTACCAGAAGGCAGTTAAGGATGCAAGGGCAGCATTTTACTCAAATTTGATTTTAGCTAATTATTCAAACCCCAGAATTTTATTCAAGGTTTTAGAGTCTCTTTCAAACCCTTCCCCCTCTTATTTTACTGATGCTTCTCAAGAAACCTGTGAGAAGTTTTTAATTCATTTTATTAACAAGGTTATGGACATCAGGCATCAAATCACCCCTCCCAGTCTCCCTGTGCTCTTAAGCCGGGAAGTTAAGCACTTTTTTAGTAGTTTTGAGCCGGTGTCCTTAAAATTTTTATCTGATATTTTAGCCAAAATGAAACCAGCTACGTGCAGTCTTGATTCTATCCCCACCAGATTTCTCAAAGAGGTTTTTAACGTGGTTGGGCCTTGCATTTTATCCATCATTAATAGCTCTCTAGTGGAGGGAGTATTTCCCTCTGCTTTTAAACACGCTGTGGTCCAACCCCTTTTAAAGAAGCCAAACCTTGACCCCTCTGATTTTAACAATTTTAGACCAATTTCAAAACTTCCATTTTTATCCAAACTTTTAGAGAAGGTGGTTTCTAAACAGCTTTTAGGTTTTATGTCCGAAAACAACCTCTTTGAGAAATTTCAGTCTGGTTTTAGAGCAGGTCACAGCACTGAGACTGCCCTCCTCCGTGTGACCAATGACCTTCTTTTAGCAGCAGATAGAGGGGAGGGCTCAATTTTAATTCTTTTAGATCTCAGTGCAGCTTTTGATACAGTTGATCATACCATTTTAATTGAACGTCTTAAAAACTGGGTGGGTGTCAGGGGCACTGCACTTGGCTGGTTTCAGTCGTATCTTTTAGAACGAACCTTTGCGGTCACCATAGGCAATCACACCTCCTCTACTTATGCTATCGCCTGTGGTGTTCCGCAAGGTTCAGTTTTAGGTCCAATTTTATTTTCTATATACATGCTGCCCCTCGGCCAATTAATTCAGCGCCACAAAGTCTCCTTTCACTGCTATGCAGACGACACACAGATATACCTTCCTTTGAGACCTGAGGACCCAAGAGGCCTAGCTGCTGTCATGGACTGTCTAAGTGACATTAACTGTTGGATGGCACAAAATTTCCTTCAGCTAAATTATTCAAAATCTGAAATAATTCTCTGTAACATACAAAACTCCCCCCTCATTCAGTCTTGTCTCGGTCCACACTCAGTAATCATCAAACCAACAGCCAGAAATCTGGGAGTAACCTTTGATTCAGACCTCACCTTCTCCACCCATATCAACAAGATTGTCCAGTCCTGTTTCCTTCACCTGCGCTCCATTTCAAAGATTAAACAAATACTCACCCCACCAGATCTCGAAAAGATAATCCACGCCTTCATTTTCTCAAGACTGGACTATTGTAACTCTCTCCTCCCTGGTCTAAACAAGAAATCACTCTCTCGCCTCCAACTAGTTCAGAATGCAGCAGCTAGACTTTTAACTGGTTTTAGTCGACGGCATCACATCACCCCAATTTTAGCCTCCCTTCACTGGCTTCCTGTCAGCTTTAGAATTGATTTTAAGATTTTATTGATTACTTTTAAAGCGCTCAAAGGACTTGCTCCAAGCTACATTTCAGAGCTTTTAATATCTTATGAGCCAACTCGCAGCCTCAGATCCTCTAGCGAAGGCCTCCTGGTCGTTCCAAAGTCGAGGCTCAAGACTAAAGGTGATAGAGCTTTCTCCATCAGAGCTCCTCGACTTTGGAACGACCTGCCAGAGGAGATAAGGCGTGCAGAGACAGTCGCTTCTTTTAAGTCAATTTTAAAAACTCACTTTTACAGACTTGCCTTTATGTGATGCCATCTTTCATCTTTTATTGCCTTTTACCGTTTTTATTTTTCTCCTTTTTCTTTTACCTCTTTCACCTCTTTCTTATTTAGACTTACTGCCTTTTTAGCCTTTGTTTTACTTATAATCTTTTTATTGATTTTAATGTTTTCATTTTCCTTTATTTTATATATATATATTTAATTCCACTTTATCATTTATATTACCATCATTTTATTTTATTATGATTTTATTATTATTATTAATATCCTCTTTTATACTTACTAGCCTGTTTTCTTCCCTCCTTTTCTATTTTTTTTTTTTTTTTTTTGCTTTTATTTTGGTCCTCATGGTCCCATTTATTTTGTAGGGTTCTTGTATTGCCTGGGTTTCTTACGAAAAGTGAAACAGGCCTACAATTCAGATGCCTGTTTTTTAACTGAGCTTTTGTTTTTATGTGTTTTTATTTTCAATGTGCTGATGCTCTGGGCTTACAACTGTTGTCTAAGCACTTTGTAAACTTCTGTTTTTAAAGGTGCTATATAAATAAAATTATTATTATTATTATTATTATTATTATTATTTTTCGGATCAGCAAAAAGAAAAAAAAACAAGACAAATAAAATATATAAAAGTAGTGCACAGGGCATAATATCTTATTTTTAACATAATTATTAATGAAAAACAACTTAAAGTACAATATACAGGCATATCTCCTTCCTTTAAAATGTAACAATGAACCAAAAATGAAGTGTGTGCGCGATGGGATGTCGTAACGTGGCTCAAGCACTTTCAGCATGTTTTTAAAGCCCTCGTTTTGCACAACTGAATACGGCCTCGTGTCTGCAGCTATAGACACACCGATAGAGTTTGTGAAAGCTTTAGCCTGGTCGGATTGCGCAGGAAGAGGCTGCTTAAATGCTGCGGTGATGAGCGGTTGTTGGGCAGCTTTCGTTTTATCTCAGGTGTTATGCCAAAGAATGCACCCCTGCCGTATAGTGCACCCCCTAACGGGAGCGCGGTTGAAAGTACATAACAAGGCGAAATAATACAAGTTTTCCTTACGTTGGATGTATTCAACAGCGTTTGCCTTTAATAATTTCATTCAGGCAATTCATATCAAATATGAGATCATTATCTCCACTTTAAGAAGCTAACGGGTGGAGGGGATGCGGGGGGGTGCGTTCTACGGCAGGGGTGCAATCTACGGCACAACACCTGTCAGTAAAACACCCGGGTGATGTCGCTTCAAATGCGTGAACATGCTCGATGTGTTTCCACTGTCATATGGCTTTCTTATGCCACAGTGCCTACACTCCGTCGCAGTTTTGTACACTGACCTCTTTCCTCCTTCATCATAATTGACAGGGAAGCCAAAATGCTCCCATACAGGGGATTTAAGTGTCGCGGGGCGTTCGAGCTCCTCCTTTCTCCGCTTTCAGAAATCGATCCGCGGATCACATGTGTGCCGAACCGAATACGTCGATCCGAACGGATCACGGATCAATGATGATCCGTTGCACCACTACTGTTAACACAATGCAAACTGATTATTGGCCAATCAAGGAGATCAGGAGCTTTGCTTGCACGATATTTGGGTTTACTTTTCCTTGAAGTGTTACTCTTAAGCAGACAGGTCATCTTTCTGAGACACCGGGTCTCATTACAGGAAAAAAAATGAACATAAATGAAAAGTAAAAATAAAAAAACAGTCCTGCAAAAGTGGTAACCAAACACTTCCTCCAACCTGGGCTGCTATCTTTCCAAACAGCACACCTCTGCATCCCTGGTTTCTTAAAAATAATTGCCCTCACAATATTTTCCTGCACCTTGCTAGTCATTTTGAATTTGACATGATTGTAAATGTTTTCCTCCAGGCTCAACTTAGCATTTTACTGACTGTGTTGAGCATTGGTGGCATCTCTGCTTATGCAAATTTGCTCTTAGCACCCTTTGGACTCTCCTGTGAGGACACACTTAAGGACTGTCTCTTTCGCACAATACGATCAAACCACATGTATGCAGGCTGCAGGCAGAGTTAATGCTCTATTCACCCATTTCTTCTCTCCACACCGGCTATAAAGCGTTCCTTTGTGGCACCAGTTCGTCTCTCAAGGTGAATTTTGCAGATGACGTTTGAATAAGCTACACATAAGGCAGCTTAATCTGTCATTTCATTGATTCTAACCCACACAAGTAAAAGTTTTGAATGCAGGGTTGAAACTGTGACATACAATGCGCATTAACCATTACTGAAGGTTAATGAAGGTTTTATTTTTCCTGCATCTCAAACCAGATTTTCTGAGGACAGCACTTGTTGAATTTGTCACCAACAACTAAAATGACTGCATTTCAGTGATGTGGTGGTGGCTCTGCTTGAAAATCTTTCTAAAACAGCAGAAAATAAACTTTTAAAACTGCCAAAGAGGATGAAAAATTAAAGGGTTTCTCTAAAGGGTGTCTTGTTCATGTTGTAAAGCTACAGTGGCGGTGTTTTTGTTGATTTTTTTTCCTTTGTTTTTAAAATTTTATATATATTTGGTAGTTTGTTACCCCACAATTTTTCTTTAGTTTTCCTGTAATACTTGTTGTTTTCACTGACAGCCTAAATACTGTTTTAAGTATTTACAGAAAGATTTCCCTCTGTAGGAGAACTTTTTGAGATGTTGTCAGAGGTCGGCAAAAGCATTACTGGTCAGTTAAACACATTTTCATTTCAAAATTGAAACCCCGGTCAAACGTTGTGTCCAAACTGTGCAGTGTTCCTCACTGGTTAAGGGTTACAACCATAATGCTCTACAACCCAGATGTAAGACGAAGAGATATATCAGTATTTTAGTCAAGAAAATCAAGATAAAGTTGTCTGAAGGCTGTGTCGATCTTACATCTGGAGCAATAATGTAACCACCACTTACATGTGGATGTTAACCTTGAAGTAGTACTGAAAGCTTGTGTTGCTAGCTCTGCTAAAGTTATCCGCTCCGACAAAGCAGTGTTACATAGTTTGCCTTAAGTCGAAAACATACAGGATCTGCATTGAGCGCATTCCGTAGAGCAGCATTTGGTATCGCATACAGGATGAGTATTTGGAGCGTGGCAGCAGCGTAGTGCAGCTCCGGTCAGCTGGGCTCAGTATAGAGGAAACAACATGCTCACAACGGGTTGTTTTGCCTTTCTGTGGTCTAAACTATAAAGTAAACTATGTTCCTTTATGCTGTGCTGTTACCTTCAGACAGAGTTAGCAGCTTAAAGTTCTGTTGGGGTCCACATGGATCAGGGATTGACCACCCGATTGTTCTGTGTCACTGATTAATCCATAACCAGAAAGTATTTCTCATCTAAACGAACTGATACACAGTCGGGAGATCACATATGGTGTTTTATTTAGAAAAAATGGATGACATGCACAGTTTTCGTGCATGTTTAGGACAATCTTCTTTGTGTGGATTGACGCACATTGGAAGCGTAGAGCAGCAAAAATAGACTTGTGCATCTGTAGCAGAGCCACACTTGATACGCTTTTGATACGGAGCTGAAACGCATCCTGTATGCATTGCTGCGTTGATCAGAATGGCAACCTATTTTGCTACATAATATGCGACGATGACGATACACGCCTGTATGTTTGAGCCTTTAGACTCTGTGAACCTGTTTTTAGTCATGTTAAATATATTGCTCTTAATGTCAACTGAGGGTTTTTCATGACATGTTAGACTAGAAATGTCTGTCTAAACAATCAGGAAATAAGTTGCTTTAAAATATTCCTCTACAAAATTCACCATAATTTAGCAAACTTACTTTCTGAGACAGCTTAAGACCGGTAACTCTCAGTGTCTGGTGCCTTGAGAGAAATGTAATGATTGTTTAGAAAAAAAACGACATACCGTCATGGGGATCCCATCTGTTTTGTTGTAAGACACTGTGATTAACACTGTGAGCCTGTCAGAAACAAAAATCAAACCCTACTCCAACATCTTCATGCTGTCATTTGGACCAAAAAGTGTTTTTGAAAAGACCCACAGTATTTCTCTCATGTTAGCACAAAACCTAATGAGGATTAAAAAAAAAAACAAGACTCCAAGTGGATGGCTGTCTGCAGACAGGATCCTCAGCAGACACATGATCTGTCTAATGACTGCAGTCTGACTTTAATGTCATTGTAATGACTCCAATCTCTCTGGAGTCCCATCCTGCTGCTGACCTTTCATTGACACTTCCTGACAAAACCACCAAACTTGTAAATAAATAATAAGCTGATTTGTTTGGAAGTGGTTTTTGCCACAAAGTTTTGTGTTTGAAAATGTTCATTAGAGTTAGTTCATTAGAGCTTATCAGCATGTTGGTGCAGAGTGTCTGTCCTGACCGTGGCATTAATCAACAGTTAAGAGACTCTGTGGGCTTTTGGAGAACTTATTTGATGTACATGGCAGCATGGCTGAGTTTGAGGAGCTGAAAGTTGGCAGCGGGGATGTAACACTCTCTTTCCCTGCCAACACAAGTCTGCAATTAGATCTGTGTGTTCATTGAGGCATGTGTGATTGTTATTCTTTAAAACTGGGATAGCAGAAAAGATGAGGCGCTGTATGAAATGTTTATAAAAACAAATGTAAATGGTTTGCAAATGAAACATATAAATATAAGATCAGTTTAAATGTGATGCCAGCAACACAGCAGCACTCTGTGAGAGACTGTGTGAGCTAACAAGAATTTCCAGCGTAAGACAGTCAAACATTTTGGGATTTCATCAACTACATGGTCTTCTGGCCCTCAAACAACACCCCATTCAAAACGGATTAGTCTCTGTAGTGGAAATCACTGCATGGACTCCAAATCACTTTCAGAAACCTGTTGTGTTCTTTGGCAAGACACTCAACACACCTTGCTCCCAGTGTGTGTCCTCCACTGGTGTATGATTGTGAGTGTTGCATGGTGGTGGTCGGAGAGGCCGTAGGCGCAAACTGGCAGTCATGTTTCCGTCAGTCTGCCCCAGGGCATCTGTGACGACTAAGGTAGTTTACCACCACCAGGGTGTGACTGTGTGAGCGAATGAATGATGTAAAGCGCTTTGAGGGTCTCTGATAAAGGGCTGTAAAATCTGATGCATCATTTATTATTACTTTATTTTCAGTTACTTAAAAGGTTTAAATGTCTTTCCAACTCTTTTGGATTAGGAGTTGTTCATTCACGCAGATGATGTATGCAGACCGTCTAAATCAAGTTTATCCTGGACTAAAGTGCTTTTTTTCTCTCTTTTTCTGTCTCTATCTTTCTCTCTTCTGTTTCCATGCTGCAGGTATGCATCGTGCAAAAGCGGGACACCGAGAAGATGTACGCCATGAAGTACATGAACAAGCAGCAGTGCATAGAGAGAGATGAGGTCCGAAACGTCTTTAGAGAGCTTGAGATCCTTCAGGAAATTGAACATGTTTTTTTAGTAAATCTCTGGTGACTATCCTGTTTTTACACTTTCAATGTGGTCTGCTGCTGCGTGTGTCGCCTGCCTGCTTTGTCTGTCTGTGCAGTTTGTGTGTTTACCAAAGAGAGCATGCCCACCCTGAAGTCTGATGGCCTAAAATAGATGTTCTCTTCGTGAATACTGTGTTGCATGCAGTGCACTTAACTTTTTATGCATTTGGAGCTAAGTGGAAGAAAAGTTCCATTAACCCTTGATAGAAATTTTCCTCCAGAAACCAACTGCATTGAGTTAAGACACAATTAAACACTAGAGAGATATTTTGGGATATTAATTTTGCCTATGATTCTCTCTAGCACTCATTTGATAATTACTGCGGTTTGAAATGATCTTGCTCTTCCCTTGAGTCTAATATATGTGGGTGAACTGAGGCTGCTTTCATTATTCAACGCTCATCTCCGAGCGGGATGCCTTTTCTAGATGTAATTGGGGGACCTGGCACGGCATTCACAGCGTATTACACACGGCACTTTGGTCCTCTGTAAGTGGAAGAAAGATGCTGCACATACAAGCAGAACATCGGGTTTTTCACGGATCTCATGATGGATTGATGGTGCGCAGATAATGCATCCTGTCCCGGGCTCATCCCGTTACCGAGTTGTGAATGATTTAATCTGGAGGATTTCTTTTGCCTGCAGGAGAGGCTGCTGGACGAGAACAAACTGAGGGCATTTTAATGAGCGTACAGTCATCGGTCTGTGTATTTTTTTAGAGTTTAATTCCCTGAAGGAGTATATGGCTGCCAAAGCCTTCTGTGTTCTAGTTTTCCATGTGCTCCTCTTTTCTTTCATACTTTGCATCCAATCAAATGCCCATTAAAAAAATAAAAAAATAAAAAAACTGTACCCTTGCAGCAATGTGGAAATGAGAAGTTTCACACTTCGCACCTCCTCCCTCTGTTCTTTTATGTCAGCTTCACAGAAATGCTTCACAGCAGGTCTGTCTGTCTGTCTTACAGTGAGCTGTTAGACATCAGATCAGCTGACAGTCACAAACTCAGCAATTTCTTCTTAGTGACTCTTGGAATCACTGGAATTTTCTACATTTGAAGCTGTAATGACCTTAAACTGAAGAGACATCTACTAGAGTCAATCTGAAGGCTGTGTTTGGAACCCTAGTCTTGGATTGGGGTATTTTGTAAGTGAGCAGAAAAAATCTTTTTATAGCTTTTTATGTAAATAAATGTGAATACCATGAAATCCCCTGCTGCTAACTTAAGGACCCTTTCTGCTTCATTAAAAACAGCCCTATTAAACCCAGTTTAATGAGCGTTAGTTGCATATAAAATACGGAAGGTAAATAGTTTATTTTTTAACACAAGTTTTGTTAACTTAAAGGGTTAGTTTACAGCCATTATAAGTAACTAATTTTAGAGCTGAAAGGTGGGGTAGGCAGGATCTGAGGAAGTGCCAGTTTTGGGGAGAAATGTTAAATGTAAAAACTACCCCTCCCAACCAGTTTTCTCCTCAGCTCCTCCTCTCCACTCCCTCTCTGCTCCAGCAAGCCCCGCCCACAAACAGACGCTCCTGTTCGCTCATATTGTTTCAATTAAATTCAGATATAACAGAGATAAATACTTAAGATAATTACAAATGAGGCCCAGTCATCATGAAAGTAAAAAGCATTGATGCTACTGTAGATACTGTAGATAGCTGCTGCTACAACACGCAGTAGGTACGCTTGACAAGAAACGCTTCTGTTACACTTGGCTTACTTTGTGAAAGCCGTTTAACTGTCCAGAAGAAAGGTTACAGGGTCCGTAAGATTCCGGAATGTCCCCTATCGTTTATGCCTTATTGATGTTGACCTAGCTCTTTCGCCCTTGTCCGGTCTGCCTCCTTTTTAAGCGTCTATCTTTCCGGCAGAGTCTCCAATATTTACTTTGTTTTCTTGCTTGTGTTGGCAGTCGTGGCCAAAGAAGGATTCATACATTACTGTTTGGTTTCTGCCGTCCAATAATGTAGCACGCTAACCTTGTTTGGGCTCGTGAACATTATTCCAGGAGTTCCTGTGTGCCTCACAACACGAGGGAGCAACATCTGCCTCACAACCAATAAGGTCGAGGAGGTGGAAAACGGCTTTCCTTACAGTCAGAATGAGTGGGCCGGTTTAAGAAATTGAAAATTTTGACTACACAGGCATGAGAGAACACAGCGACATCGTGACATTCCAAAACATAATCAATAACTAAAAGCTATTGACTGATATTAAAACCTTTTTTGTTTATACACCACAAAAAAAGATGCTTCTTTAATGGAATCCTGCCTACCCCACCTTTCATGGATATCCATGCATGCAAAAGTTTGTCTTTAACTTGTCAAACATTTGACATTTCTACCCCAACTCTAGCACAGAGGGAGGAGTTTGAACTTTGACACTGCTGCTAAAAGTTTACACTGAAAATTTCAGTAATGAGCTGAGAGCACTCTTTATTTTCCAAAGGCCACAATGTCAAAACATGTGGCACTGTCCTTTTCACTGGCATTTCCTGGAATGTAGCTTAAAGTAAAACTCTCGATTTTTGACTCCTCTCTCAGCCTCTACCGGCAGGAACTGTCACTGAACAAGATGAGGAGACGTGCAGGTCAACATACCTGCAGCCCCTCCTCCAAATTAAATACATCATGAGAGAGTTAAATGTAAAAAAATAACCAAAAACAGTCATTGTTGATGATGAAATCAAAGTCCTCCACTCCATTCCAAGTTTAAATGCAATCAATACCCGAGTCACAGTCTTGATCCTTGACTATGGCGTTGTTCTTAGTTAATCCATGGACAGCCTCCTCTAACTTTATCTCTCATTTTCTCCCAGTTTATTCTGCTTTGGTGAAAAAGGTCTCCTCACATGATCAGTGAAGAGACATGTCTGTTATCACGTCTCCTTTCTGTAACATAGAAGTAACATTACATCAGTACAGTTTCATTCAGCGGATGCTTTTGTCCAAAGAAATGTACATCTAAGAGTCTTGGAGATCACACAGCTTCTCTGATCTGTGGTGTTTCCTCCTCTCAGAGCTTATTTCTTATGTTTTGTTTTATCCTCTTTAAAAGCAGGGCAAACCTATTAAACCTGCACCGCTGCTGTGAGTGCACAAAAAAGGAGCTCTTCCGCAACAAGCTGCTGTTATTGCTGTCAGCTGGTTTGACGAGAGACACGGCCAACAAAACAGCTGGTTTACAGTCCAAAAGGGCTCTTCCTGGACCTGTGAGGAGTTTTTAGCCAGGTTTAAAACAGACTAAAATTAATGATAATGCCTCTTTATGGCTTACGAAAGCAAATTAGACCATCTGTCTCAAGATTGACTATCTCTATGTAGTTATTTTTAATGTCTGAAACAAATGGTGGGGGAGGCCTGATTGACAGCAGGCTGATGAAGCAGCCTTCTCTCCAGCAATGATTCTTAATGACTGATACAAAAAAAAAAGAAGGAGAAAGTAGAGTAGGATATTTGTCAGAAAACACTTCTTACCCTTTTATAGACATAATCAGCAATGATAGATATATGCGGTACCACTTTGTCCACAGGTGGCACCAAAAACAACACGGACTAAATGTGCGGGGGGAATCTGAGGGATGACAAAGCTGGAACTCCATCCATTGTCACATGGAATAAAACATTAATAATATGAAACAGACTGAAATTCACAAACATGCCTTTATATGACATACAGTACTCAGAATAGATCAGTACACCCCTTCAGAGTTGTGAGAAAACCTTCAGTTTCCTTTCAAAATCAACATTTTCTATGTCAGACTATACAACAAAATACTCCCCCAAATGTAGACCATTGATTGCAAACACGATTTTTTAAAGTTGCATACAAAAAAGTTAAAATTTTCAATTTAAAATCAGGATGCAAAAATGAGTATACCCCAATCAAAGTTCTGGGAGCAAAGCTAAATTTTAGTTACCATATCACCCTTATTTTCATCTTACGGTAAATGTTAAACTCCGCTTTGTCAAAAATGTACGTTTGCTCATCTAGATATTGAGTAATACATTACTTTTAATAGGGAGTGCACTGACTTATGCTGAGCACTGAATAAAAGCAAACAAGATCATCAGAAACACGATGGTCTTTTTTTGAATCACAAATTTCAATGCCTAAAACTTTAGCAGGAGAGTAGGTGTTAGCCAAGCAGCTGTTTTTGCAATTTACACATAAAATGTTAACAATCAATGATACATTTGACTGTCAAAAGTTAGAATAATGACATATATTTTGTGAGGAGACACTACTTAAGCATAGAGGACAAGATAAACAAAGACTTCATTGTCCACAGGGGGCGCCAAAATTGACACAAGCTGAAAATTCCTCACCCACCTTTAAAATTTTAATTGTCATATCTTTCAGTATGTGGCAAAAAGGTCCATTTTGACCATGTCATAAAGATAAGTTACTGTAAACGTTCAGAAGTGATTGCATACAAGTTTTCAATTAATCTTTATGTCAGTTTGGTGTTGCAGTGTCCCATTGCAGCTGCTCTTATTGGAGTCTGTTGGTAAAGCACGTGCCGACCCCAGATCTGGGCTGCTGGGTTGATGTTTCTAATGTTAGCATCAGCAGTCTGGTTCTGTTTTGAGACCCCGAGAGGCTGAATAACTTTGCTCCAAAGCTCATGTCCTCAGTGTGCAGAAACTGACCGAGTTCATCCCCATCTGATAACCAGATTCACTCGAGCCTTCTGTGTTATTGATGCATTGAAGGTTAGGAAGCTTTCATGTCCTGATGTGTGGAGAGGAGAACACAGCAGGACATGAAGGAAATCAATTTGAAGACGAAGTCGATGGTAAGTTTTTTTTTTTTGCTGGTGCCCTAGTTTACTCAGACTCTTTGAGCATCTGTGCATGCAGTTTTCTTCTGTGTCACCTGTTTGTATCTCATGCTCTTCGTGTAGCTGCCGCGTAAGTTAACATCTCAGCCGGGCAGGTAATGAGACAGGACTGATGAGAACTCTTCTTCATCTCCCCCTTGTCTCCCTCACTGTAAAACAACGAGGAACCTAATTGATTCACGGCGTGGGTTTGCTGTTTAACCGCGTCCCTGTAGATCCGGCTCCTGCAAACATCCATAGGCTCCTCAAACAGAGCGTTACACGTCCTGTTGCCTGGTATTATTGACCAGGTGGAGTTTTAAGGGACTTCCTATTCTCTAAAACAAACATGGAAACAAAAGAAGATCCAAGACACAAGAAAGGCCATCTTTTTTTCTCGATACAGCGCCAAGAGGAAGTCAAAGAGACATCCAGAAAAGAAAAAAGGCTCCAGGAAAACACGGCTAACAGATGTCAGAGGAAGTAATGATTCCTGCATCACCAGGAGAAGAGAGGGGGGCCGAGACAGTGCAGAGGAAGTATGCAGCATTGATTTGTTTTGTCAAGAAAGAACAGTGCAGACTAAGAGGATTTGTAAGGTTTTTCCTGCAGCTCTTACCTCCACACACACACATACACACACATAGAGTCTGGAAGCTGCTTTCATTGAGACATCCTGAATCCTGCGTTTGAACGGCTTCGCACATGAGCTTCAGAGAAAATTCATTAGGAAGCAACCCTGTGAAAGCCCACACCGAATCCCATCAGCTCGCTAAAGGCTGCCTAAGCTGGGCGGATGTCAAGTTTTGCAGCCCACAGTAATTGCAGCGACCATTCCCCCGCTGCTGCACGGAAATGATGTGTAGGAGTCCAGGGTGAAAGCACTGAATGGATTACCCTAGAGGAGGAAAAATTAACCATCATTCGCCGCACACAGCAAATCCACACAAAGCTTGTAAGGCTTTATGACACATGAGAAGATGTCGAGTTCTTCTATCCCTCGTGTGTGATTGAAACCTCAGAGAGCAGAGGTCGCCTGCCCCGCCCGGAAACAGAAGAGAACCAGCAGAAATGAATTAGATCTCCTGCTCTGTGGAGTGTGGTGCTTCATTATGAAAGCAAGGTCTGGCCTGGAGCGTTACATCACAACAGATCACTCTCAAACAGCAGCATCGGTTTTCCTTCGAGGCCTAGAGATGCTGAAATGAATCATGACCAAACAGACTCAGAGGGGAGCTCGGGTCATCTGTCGTCGAAAAGTTTTAAACACAGTCCCAAGGGATCGTCTTAAAGGATTTTAGTGGTTTCCAGACCCGAAGAGGGTGAGTCATCTTGGGGAGCGCAACACAGCGCTCACTGTCCATCCCTTTATCAGAGTCGGAGAGAGCGAGCAAGAGAGAGAGAGTGAGCGAGCGGAGGAGTGCTGAGGATGGATGTGTTCAACCTCCATTAGGAATATTGATTTCAGGCCTGGATGGAATAAGGCCTTTGGAGTCTGTGGAACAAATTAGCCTGTACACCCCCAGTCAGCAGTTAAATAGAGCTCTGCGAGGGGACTCAGCCTTAAATCAACCTCATAAAAATCACAAATCATTTCCAAAACCGTCCTCAGAGCTCGCCTGCCTTTGTACAGCCTCTTGAGAGAGAAAGTGCAGATTGCAAAGACACATACTTACCAGGCAGGATGAAGATATGAGATGAAAGATGGATTCTAGTATGAACATAAAATGTAGAAAAAGAGTGAACTGTTCAATTAATCATTCAAGCTTCACTGAGAAAGAACTTTTCACACAAAGAAAAGAAATTCATGTGCTCAACTACAGTCAGAAAGGTGAATCAGGTTTACAAGTAGAGACTAATGCACACTAGGGCTGGCCCACTATGCCGGTACTATACTATTACACTATACTATTACAGTTGTTGAAATAAGCACATGGTAATACCCAGAGTTCATAGTAGTAGTCCTTCACACTGGTTGGCATGGTAATAGAACAGAGGATAGACAATGAAGAAGAAGAAGAATAAGTAGCACTGCTTGCAAGGTAGCTGAAGTACCTGTGAGGGATGAGTAGGCACCAAAAACTTGTTTTTCAGATTAATTGTGAAGCCAAAAACAATGTTTGAGCTTGTGCCTGTTTGGGTTACTTCACAACTGAACATTTATTAGTTAATCTTTATTTGTATGAAGCGCAAATTCACAACAAGTGAACAAAAAAGAGAACAAGTGAACAAATTAGAGATGGAATAAGATTAAGCCCCACCCTGTAAGACCAGACCCACTACTATCCCATCTTTAACCACCTTGAGTGAAACACTATACAACATTTATCAAGTTTCAGTGGAGAGGAAGAACTTCCTTTAACAGGCAGAAACCTCAATATCATACTTAAAGTTTCAGACTTTAACACGAACAATATGCAGGGGAATTGTGTCTCATTAAAGATGATGTGGGTGAGAAATGTTTCACATCTCCTACAGTGCAAGAGGAACAAAGAAACACCGAATAAACAAACACATAAAAGTTTACAATCCTCTGTTCTTTAAAAAAGAGCAACACGTCTCTAAACCAAACGAAGTTTTTAGCCCGTTAGAATCTGTCCTGATTTGTTCATAAAACTCCTTTAGATGTTTAAAAGAGCAGCTTCATTAACACTGCCCATTACATATGATTTCCGAGCAGCATAAAACACGCCCCATGCACACCAGGTGCCATAACTCCGACTTTATTCACTTTAAAACACAGCACTTGGCAAGTCTCAGTGCCTCTTGGATCCCCCTGAAACTAGCTAAATTTGAATGTAGCATCCCCTCAGGACTTCATCTAGCCCCTTCCCCCTCCCCTTGGAGCTCCTCCAAAACAATGTCCCCACTTACACGAGCACCGCTGTCTGCTGATTCAAAACCACAGAGTCAAAACTTTGGGACTTTAGATTGGGAAGTCTTTGCACAGCAGGGACCAACAAGGTAACATTAGCATCGGGAAGACCACATAACTAGCAACGTGGCTAAAGACTTGATCAAGATTAAAAATCGCTCTGAAACAAACCCTCGACGTACCTTTCCAACAGAAAATGAGCGACCATGGCATCACTTTTAAAGCCCTTGACCTCTTTCAGTTCTCTCCCTTGCTGAAAAGCTGTCCCGATGATGACTTTCGTTTTTGCCCTTGCTTTCTCCAAACACTGTCTTCCTTCGGCCTTCTCTGCCTCCGTCTTTCCTTTCTTGCTCTTTTTTGCAAGAGGAGCGGTCACCATTAATCTGGGCATAGGTAGTTTCTCTGCCATTCTCCAGTGTACCTGTTTCCCTCTCAGCTCGGCGATGTGCATTGAATTAGGGCCAGTGCACGCTGGTGACATGTACGCGCAGGAGGCGAGCACAGGATTTGATTGGTTTAAAAATGTGGGACCCACACGATGCAATTGGTTGGTGTTTTCCCAGTTTTACTCCTACTGTAGATAGCGGCTATGTTTCGCTCTTTTTTAAGAACACATCATGTATTGATTGGCATTGGAACCTAAAGATCATTTTAACCAGAATAACAAAAAAGTGTATCTAAATCAGATTACCAACCCTACCTTTAATGAATGAATTATCTGAGGGACCATCCTGGTTTATAAACCAAAGAAATCTCTGATAAACCAATAAAGGAGTTTCAAAATCAAAAAGAAAACTAGAAAAGCACTTGGAGAGCGCAGACCTCCGCCAAGCAGCTCATGTCCCCCCTTATATTGTGATTCACACCAAAACTTTTACTGTTATGTGTCTTTTATTAACTCTTATTTGTGTTTAAACTGGTATGCTCACTGTTCATAATGTTCCTAAAACAAGAAAGCTCATATTAGATACATAAATGCATGATTTATCATACAATATTTGTAAGCGTACACTTCCTTGTATCTTCATTGGTTATCTTTCAGCATTGAAAATTCCAACAACACCCTTGTTTTTGTGTGTTCTGGATCACAGTATCCAGAATTTTGTCTGGATCAGGATCAACCTTTGACACCTCGTAAAACTCATTGAGATCCTTTTGTGTAATTTTTTACTGAAGACTCTGACCATTTTTATAGAGTTAAATGCAAAAATTCCAAAATTTTCCCTATCTCACAATGATAAAGAATCCTTCAAAAAATTCCTGGATCTAGAAGGCGATCTGGATCACCACCAAAATTTAATGGGATCCTCCTGGGGCTGAGACGCACCTTTGGTGAAAATTTCAGGTCAATCCATCTTTAACTTTCTCTGTAAAGTTGCTAACAGACAAACAAACAAACAAACAAACAAACCAATGCTACCAAAAACATAACCACCTTGGCGGAGGTAACTAACAGGCAGAGTTGGTTTTTATGAGCCCTCCTTCAGAGAGAGACTTAATTTGAGGTAGTTTGAGCTGTTCTTTGGATAGAGATGGATAACTTAAATGAAAATAACTTGAAACACTTTTTGCACACTTTTAAAAATCATAATATTGTCAAAAAAAAATGTTCATTACAGGCCTTTGATATTAAGATTCAGAAACAGTGACAAGGGTTGTTGAACACAAAAGCGTAAGATTATTCAAAGGTTCAACATGACAAGCATAAAGACCCATCAAAAAGTTATTAACTTTTTACAGTGAGATCAACTGCAGCTTGAAATAACAAACACATTTCAGCCCCGGGCTTTAGTCTGTGTTTTAATGAAACTCTTAAGTTTCACTGTGAGTTGGCACAGACGGATTTTGTGGAGTTTTGAGTGAGCCTGCCAGCCAGCTCTGTTTTTGTAAAGGTCTAATATGACCATGGAGAAAATTCAGCATAAAAATGAATTTTTTTGTGATTTTCATCTCAGCTGGCAAACACTTTAATAAACCATGGAACAAATTAGCCTGTACACCCCCAGTCAGCAGTAGAAACGAGTGCAAGGGTTTATAAACCTCATCCTTTTCAAACTTCCTCAAAGCTGGCCTGCCTGTGTTCAGCTGGCATTTAAAAAATGCATTAAAGAGGGATCATAGGAGGAAATTGCAAAAAGCAAAGGTTCAACCTGGATAGGTGTTACAGCTGCATCAGATTGTGTGAAAACGTGGAATAGGTGATTGTTTAAAAATGTAAGAATAGGCAGACTTCCTGGACTCGACTGAGGGTGTCAGGGTTTTTTGAGCACTCATAAAAATGACATTAAGCAAAAAAACACTCTTTCACAAGAATTTCTAGACTTTGAAAAATAACCTTTACAAAAGCAGGGTTATTTTTAGACCCGAAAATTCTTTCAAATCATGCAGCATCAATTTGACCCTTTTTTGTCTTTCCATACCTACATTATTTTCCATTAATGGAGCTCTCCATCCATCCATCCATCCATCCATTTTCCACTGCTTATTCCCGTTGGGGGTCGGGGGGGGACCGGAGCCTATCCCAGCATCTTCGCAAAGGCACAGGACACGCTGGACAAGTCGCCAGTTCATCGTAGGGCTGACATATAGAAAAGAACAACCATTTACGCTCACTTTCACACCTACAGGCATTTTGAAAGTGGCCAATTAACCTGACCCCACTTCTGCATGCTTTGGGGATGTGGGAGGTAACTGGAGTAAACCCACACAGACACAGGGAGAACATGCAAACTCCACACAAAAATGCCCTGACCTGGATTTGAACCCAGGACCTTCTTGCTGTGAGGCAACAATGCTAACCACTACATCACTGTGCCACCCTTAATGGAGCTCTCCTGCTTTAATAATAAAAACAACAATGTAATTAAAAAAATATATAGGACTCTTTGCTTTGAAAGAGATTTTAAGGTGCTGCATAAAATCATGAGCATGTAGCTCTGTCTTTGTCTCCTGACCACTTTCAGAGCTTTTATCAGAACATGTCCCATCACACGTTCACACTCTGATAGCAGAGGCTGCTAAAGTGCCCGTCACTGTTAACCAATCTCAACTAAAACCATCAGCAGAGGACTGGAGACAGTTAGGGTTTTAGTGTCTTGCCTAAGGGCAGTACATCTCACACTGAGAGACCACCCACTCTTCCACTGAGCCGAAACAACCAGTCTTGGTGACCATTTCAGTTTTATCAGCTTTCTATTTTGGAAATATCACAAAGAGATCAGCAAACACCAGTGACCCAGTTGCAGCTCACATGAGCTCCACAGACCGAGGAGGGACCCTTCTGTCTAAACTACCAAAACCTGATTTGTAATCACAGCCCACTCCACAATTTGCCCACTTAACTTGAGATCAGTTTGATGGCAACAGGAGTCTCAGAATCTCATCGTGCCGCACACAATTTACAGGCACCTGACACTTCTGCCTTCCTCTTTTTCTGATGGTTGTTGGCAAAAAACCTTTAGACGTGCTATAGCCATCAAAACAAATTCTTACAGATAGATGACTAGTAGTCTATTCAAAATTGTGACCCATCTATACTCAGAGTAATTGAGTCTGTTTCTGTAATAGAGTATCATAAATCAGATTATTTGTCCCACTCACTACTTCTACAGAACTTTTTGTAGGGCACAGAGAGAGCACCTTGTGAAAGCAGGTCAGAAGAGGTGTTGTATCCTAAGGTGACCAGTTGAAGCCCTTCCATTGCAGGAATCCTCTGAGGAGCGTGCCAGTGTCTCGTGATTGAGTCACGCTTTCAGCACACCTCTATCACTAACTTTATGTAGGCCAGTGAAACTTTTCGGAGCGACTCGAGCGTCACAGACTCTTGTATCTCTCTCAGACTGCTCTCCTCTTCACTGTCCCTGTATTTCCCTCTCCTCCCTGCCTCCCCGGGCTCGTTTGTCACCATGGCCTGATTATTTCAGCCAGTTCCTTGTGCTCCTTCCAGCCGGCCAGCCTCCCTCGCTCAGATCCTGTGACTGTCGCAGCCTCGTCCTGTCCTGGCCTGTACACATGGCCTCCTCCTGATTTTGGACAGAAACAGCTCACTCCAGATCCCAGATTACCCCCAGGCGCTTAGTCACACTCACTTCTCCTCTGTGCTCATTGTAAAGCAGCATTTTACAGGATGAAGAGCAGCAGAAATAACAAGACTGACAGTAAATGAAATGGTTTATGAAAGCTGTTGCTCACAAATGACCCTGGACTCAAATGTATAGGAGGTGACAGTTTCTCTTTGTGTTTTGTCTGAGTGCAGTTATCCGTGATAAAGCTTTAGTTTGCTGTTGCCTACCTGAAAAGAGACGTAGCTACAGACAAGTTAGTGAACATTATGGAGCATTCAATAACTTTGAAAACAGTAATATTAGAAAAGAAGTTCCTAGACAATAAATCAACCAATGCAGGTGTAAGTGAAGAGTTTAGTACTGGGTTTACACTCTATTAATGTTTTAATGGTTGAACCAGCCACAGCAGGTTAAACATACCTATTGTGGATCCCCCGAATAAAGAGCAGTATTCAATCTGTGGCCAGGTCCTTTATAATGACCTGGATCATGGGCTTTACAAGTGACTACCTGCTGGTTAAGGCAGTTTTATGTTTTTCAAACACTAACCCAGCCATAAATTCTGATGACAATGTTAAATTTGTGGTGAACTACCTCACAGGGCATCTCTGAGCTGTTCGCTCCTGTTTCTCATTTACTTGAGACTGAGATCAATGCTTACAGTCAACATCTCCACTCTCTGCTGCACGCAGCTGCTCTCCGTGTACTCTAATCCTGACAGCTATAAATTATATACACTCACAGTTAGTGCTGGGCAATATGGGAAAAAGTCTATCACAACATATTTTTTTCATATCAGTTGATATCGATATATATCACGATATAAAAAATGAAATTCAACAGTACATTGGTAATATGTCTTTTGCAATACAATGAGCTACTACATCTGTGAAGGCTTTGTGCCTCTTCAACGTTTTGCCATAAGGTGTTGCGCTAGAGAAAGCAGACTGAATAGTCGGCTGTTTTGGCTGCACAGGCGCCATGGGCTCCTTGTGCTGTTCAGGGTTTGTAACCTTTTGCATTGCGCATGCTCTGCCACATGGAACTGCGTCAGGTGGTGAAAAAGATTTGAGGTATTCCCCGACTTGGCGAGAACATGTACTTGACATAATTTGCGGTGCACATAACGGTGATTCATGTCTGATCTCAAATAACCAAAATACCTCCACACCGCTGACATTTTTGTACCAGTGTTGTTGACGATGTCATCACCTGTTAAGCCTTCATCTGCATTTCTGCCAGGGGTAGCACTTATTTTCTTTTTTCCTCGCCGACAGTGCTGTCAGCTTCACAACAGTGCTGTCAGCCCTACTAACAGTATATGATGAGCATGATGAAGAGGTAAAATCATGTCATTGACATACATGATGAATTTTGCAGTTTGCAACCAGTTTACTTCTTTGAGAGATCCAGCAAACAAAAACTTATAAATAGATAACACTGTCACTCAAACTACATGTGACTTTTAGTAGTGCTGAATTAGGTGGTACCTTTGTAGGTGAACAGACACAAATGAGGGACGTGCCCATTATGCCTCTTTTTTGAATTATACCAGGAAGGAAGCTTTTTCGACAGCACTGCCTGAAAAAAACTTGTTTTGTCTAGACAGTTAAAACACTGCAAATCAAAATGATCATTTTGAATAGACTAAGTAGTGGATGACTAAACTAGATCTTTTCCATAATATTGCCTAAATCGCTTTACAAATTGCAGTGAAAAATCTGCAGCTCAAAGTCTACGTCAGAACCAACCATTTTTCATCTTTGTCTGCTCTTGGTATGTGTTAGATGAAGAAAGACGAGGAGGTTGTGGTCTCTCATCAGAATTCTTCTTTAACCCT
Source organism: Xyrichtys novacula (assembly GCA_962446985.1). Taxonomy (NCBI): domain Eukaryota; kingdom Metazoa; phylum Chordata; class Actinopteri; order Labriformes; family Labridae; genus Xyrichtys; species Xyrichtys novacula. Next base: position 13,032,667 of record OY660874.1, on the reverse strand, counting down.
TCCTTGTGAAGTTATGCTGGACACGTCCACTTGAGAAGAACATACCTTGGGGGTAGTCCTTGAGCATGCTGGAAGGGTTTTATATGATATCTGGTTCAGGAAAACCTCCAGAACCCACAGGAATATGCTTGAGGCGAGGAAAAGAAATGCTGGGAGGTTTCTTTCGCCAAAATCCAGAGTTTGCTCAAAACAATGTCTTCCGTAAACATGGCCAGCGGCAGCGATGGGCAGAGATAGACTCAGCCCTGGGAAAAATGTTTTTTTCAGCCAGTGGAGTAATGGATGAAAAGGATACCACTCTGGTGTCCAACTTCTGATTGGTGCATTAATAAGCTGCTTGTGCCACATAGAGAAATCTAGATGCTGCAGGCTGCAAACAGACACTACATGCTAAAAGTTCTCCTGTGACCTTTTCAATGCAGACAGAGTCTCACCCATGTTCGAAAGAAGACATTACACAGACAAACATTCACGGGGGACGTCCGCGGTCAGTTTGTCTTCACTCTGCCACAGCAGAAGAGAGCCTGTGCTCTCACTGTCTCCACTGCATTGTATTTCTGCTCCATTTCAGCTCCTGTCCTGATCCCTCAAAAAGTAAGGTAATCAGTGGAGTCAAACCACAATGAACACAAATCTGGTGGAAGTCCAGCATAACTTTGAGGATGAGTTATTTTCAACATGTCAAAGATTGTCTAAAAACTCACTTTTGTCAAATGCAAATCATGCAAATGATCTTAGATCCACTTAACTCTGGATGAAGATCCTCTTTTATATCAAGATAGATTAACCCAAAATAACCTTCTTCAAATATATTGGAATAAAATGAAGTAAAAAATAAAATAAACTTCATGGTGAATAAATAAACACCAGAATGTAAGTAACAACGTTTTTTACATTTAAATAATTTAGGTCCTATATTTGGCATCATCTTCATGATGCGTTTAGTGGCCGTGTTGGTATTTTATTTGACTCCATCTAAGAATAAATTGTTAAAACTAAGTTTAATTGTAGTCATAGTGTGTCATTGTGATGAGTGAGGTTTTCAATCAGAAAAGCCTGTTTATGACACATTGTAATTTCATATTGTGCCTTACCTCCATAAATCCAGGCAATTTCAAATCGACATGCTTGTTTAAATTCCACTTTTAAAACACACATAATAGTCAGATAATGAATCTTGATCAAGGAATGAAAAGGAACTCAAGAACAAGTGGAGATCAGGAAGGAAGCAATCAAACATTTGTCACAGAGAAGAAACCTAAATGTAAGCTTGAAAGTTTGGTTGTACTTTAGGTTTCCTTAGAAAAAGTGACCCCTTTTCTCCTCCCCACCCTTGTCTGTTTCCTTTCCTGTATTTTAAGCAGTTTTTGTTTCCACATCCAGATATCAGAGCAGTCCTGGAGTTTGATTTTTATGACCGTGACATTTGTCACTTTCTCATTGTGTTGATTTTTAGTGAAGTGTTCTCAAAAGTAGAAGAGGAAGAATGAGATACTTTGTGTCTCCTCCGTCCCATCCTTGGCACCGAGCCTTAAAGGTGACAGGCTTGTCAGTGCTGAAGCTCTTTAATGCTCCAGTCGTCTGCCCATATCTGACATCTCGCTGTCACATCAGAGCGAGCGAGTGAGGAAGTGACATCCAGACCAAATATGCATCCCTCTCACTTTCTCTGGTCCCAGATATTTGAGCAGGGGGGTTGGTGAGGCGGTTTAGTGGAACAGTGAGATAGAGAGCAGCCTCAGAGGATGCTCATCTGTCAATTGGATCCTGGAAATCAAACTGTGACAATGAGGTGATAAAAAGGTGACAGTGAGGAACCCCCTGCCAACAGCCAACAACATCTCAGGGCCTGCCATCTGCTGAGGCCTCTGGGACACTGAGCTTCCACGTGAGGCTGATCTTTGTTTAAATGTAAGGCTGATCTTTGTTTTACTGTGAGGCTGATCTCTGTTTGCATTGTGTTTAACATCACAATCAAAGTCTGTCAGTATAGTTCTCAGAATCAAAATAATAAGTAAATGTTCTGACTATCTACATATTTGAGCATTTTGTGAACTGTTGAATACCCAGATTATAAACCAAGAGTGTAAAAAAGGCCTGTATTTTAACCTTAATAACAAAAATAACATTTATCACTTTATTTTTTTATATTGCAGTTTTTAAAGAACAAATTAAAAAGTCTTTAACAAACATCTGAAGACAGTCCTACTTCCAAAGAATACGAGAGAAATGTCGATCTAGTAGATCCCTGCAAGTGCATGTGGAATGAGAAGCTGTGATTGGAAAATAAGGCAATCTCACCAGCCAAAGTTGTTCTTTGTTGTATCTTTTAAACAAATTTTAATACAGTAAAAAGTCAACAGACTTTGAGAGTTCAATGTTTTAACATGCAATTAGAAATCAGTTTCAGTATTTGAATTATGAAGCTCTGCAAAGGTTAGATTCAGTCAGTAGTTTACCCTTTTTCAATCTCAGCTGTTATTAAGCGATCTCATGTGAAGTGTCTATGATCTTACCAGCTTGACATTTGTTCTTGGAGTTAATCTGGGTTAGGGTTAATCAATAATCTTGGTTTAATATTTTATAACTCTGCATGTGCACATTTTTTTAACTTTGCTGGAGTGTATTCAACAGGAAGTTTACACCTTCTTGCAGTTTTATTACTCATCACAAAAAGTCTATTTTTAAGTTTGTGAAAAGCACACAACCAAGAAAGACCTCAGCTGGTCAGATCACTTAATTCTGTTTAACAGCAGAGATCCGAGTTAGGTCTAACTTCCAACAGCACATGCACATTTACAGGTCCGCCGTGTCTGCAGCCAGGTCCTCGTTCTGAAAAGTCCAACTTTCTGAGGGAAAATAATCTGAATACCAGGAAAAGTCTGAGGAATACAGTCATGTTGTGTGGAAATATTCTCACATCAGGATCAACGTACAAAAACCTGGGTTGGATCATAATTTCAGAAAAAGAACAGACTGCTGGAAAAATGTCATAAATGAAGTCTGGATGGAAAATATCTCAAATTTTAGAAATAAAGTCCAGAAATCACAAACAACTTCAATATCTCCAGAGAAAGTTTGGATACCTGAAATAAGTTAACACACCTCAAATGAAGCTTGCCTTAGATTCAAAATCCAACTTTCAGGGATAGAAACAAAGTCCATGTGTTGTAGATAAAGTCCACAACATAAAGAGGAAGTCCAAATCAGTCCATCTATTTTCCTCTGAGACTGAACACAATCCAGACTGTCATTGGGCAAGAAACAAGGCACAGCCTGTAACAGGGCTGACAACCAATCACTCTACATGCACACAAACACATATGTATGTGGGTTTTAGGGTCATGAACCTAATGAGCAAATCTATAGACTGTGAGAGGAAGAGCAAAAGAAAGCCAGGTATGACAGGGATTAAAACCAGTCACCTTGCTGTGAGGTGAACTGCACTGCCATGCAACCTTCAGTGTCTTGCTGATTTCATGGCTGTTACCCCCCTCTAAGAAAAGTCACTAAAAACCTGAATATCAGATAATTCAAAATATTATTTTCCAGCAGTGTGAGGTGTGTTTGACCTGATTTTTTTTTACCCCCCATCTGTTTAGAGAATGATCAAAGTTGCCCCGACTTAGAAAAGTAAATATTAAACATGTTCAATATTCACAATCAGAAATCATCGTGGATGGCCAAGCATGCATGTTGTTCATCATTGTGATAGACAAAGCAATACCCAGTTGGGAAGCATCTACATGGCATTGCAAGTAAGCACAAATCATAAACTTAGATGGGCCAAGTGTCAGAGTATTTTAAGTAAAACCCAAACTCATAGGAATACTTTTCAAACACTACTTTGCCGAAGCTGAAACGTTGAAAATCAAATGAAAATACTGAGATTAAAGCAGTAAAGTTAAAAGGAAGAGTTGTGATCCAATCTCCAGTAATCTTCTTTTTCATCTCTCCCTTTACGACTGCTCGCTCCTTGTACTCTTCAGTTTGATTTCAGTGGTGTATCAAGGGTTTTGCTTTTTCTTGCTTTTATCGCTCAAACACTTATGTGTAAGGAGAGGTATTTGTGTGTGTGTCTGCCTCCTTCGGCCTGTTAGCTAACATACGAAAGACCACTTTATTTCATAAAGTAATCCAGGATAGAGCGACCCAGCTGTCCTGCAGATATATCCATTTTCCTCAGGATCTCACGTCTGCGGATGAGATGGAATGATTGTCGTTCTGCAAAAACACAGCCTGTTTCCCTCTTATTGAGAGGCAGGAAATTGCACCTGAATGGAACCAATCAGTGTGTTCAGAGCCAAGCCTCCAGATACAGCGAGAAACCTGCAGCTATGAAGAGAAGTAATATCAGCACAGTGTCAGAGCTTTAATGGAAAAATAAAGATTTGGCTCAGGAGCAACCACATTAAACCGAGTGTGAAAGAGGAAAGCACAGAGGTTCTGTTTGTTCTCCCTCCTCTGCTGCACACCAACATGCCGGACCTATTAAGACACCGTTCTGCCGTTTTTTTTCCTCCGTAGATGAGGAATTAGCTGCTGATGCGCCAAAGTAGTAGCTCACTTGTGTAAATTAATGTTTTGTTCAATGTTTGGGGCAGAAATTGTGGAGTGGAGTGTTACAAATTCCCTCCCAGATCACGGAGAGGCTGTGGTTTAATTTGATGTGCATGATTAAAGAGCCTGAAAATGTTTAGAGGACCACGAGGAGCATTCAGTGAAATCTCATCAAGCAAAAATGGGCTGTTTTCAAGCTGCTATTTTCAGTATTAATAGCTCTTTATGTGGATCATTTCAAATAAAAGCAATTTTAACAGGATAACGTTGACAAGGTATGTCAGTAACAGTATTTTATGTGCTCAGAACCTGCCACTGTTAGGGTTACATCTTTACACAATCTTCATGCATTATTGTTTATGAGGTGTATAAGAAGACCTAGATCTAGCTTTTATCATCTTTTGCCCCCTTTTTGAAACACTTAATGATGCAAGCTAAAACGTCACAAGTAACTTTTTGTGGCTGAAGGCCTTTGTTCCATACGGACACTTGACAAAAAGCCAATTGCTTTCACAGAATTGATCTGATCAGGGGCCTGTTCTACGAAGCAAGTTCAACCTAGCAGGGTAGTCTTGGAGCTACCTCGCTCAACTTAGCGCGGTAGCCAGCGGTCTGGCTAAACGGACTTATGACGCTGGTTATCAACCTCATAACTTGATCCAGCTTTGCTAAGAGCGTGTGCACGCATGTAAGGCGGAGCCCGCCGCATCTGACTAATCGCAAATATGGACCAGTCTGGAACTTCAGAGCAGGCTGGAGAGTGCAGGAAAACGTCCCCAATTTAAGCGTTTCATGAATGAGAACAAAAATGTTGCATGTGGGCTAGAACAATGGTTATTACAGTGGGTAGGAAGCACAAGTAAGCAGTCCTAGACAACAGTATTTATGGGGGTTATTACAAGGGGCGTGTGCTGCTACTAAATAGTACCTAGATGTTGTCTGTGATCACACAGCCCCTGCAGCCCATGCCCATTCATTTCCAAGATGAATTCATTTATTTGTTCATTCCTATTGTGTTTACATTTTTTGTGTGATATGTCGGCCATATGAGCCTTTCATAAAGGTGGTCATCCGGAAAAGTAAGTGGGTCCGTGCAGTCCCTGAAAACAGGCCCCTGGTCACCTTTATCTGAATGTAGAGATACCTGATTAGTTTTTTGGCCTCGATCCCAACAATTGGTATACAGTATGTCACTTTTGGTTCTCCCTGTGGACAAAGTGGTCTTTGCTCTTCTTTTCCAATGTTTGAGAAGTTCCCTCTGACAGGAAAAGTAAATAAAAATAAAAAATCATCCTGCCATGTATCAATTATTTGGATTATATGGAAAGTAGAAGCATGACCGTGACACCTACCCTCTCTCACGGGCTTAATGCATTTAAAGTTACAATACTGAAATTGTCAGTATTTTCACATATGGTCTTGTTTGATCATAAGAAGGCATCATCGTTAATTTCAGTATTTCATAAATGTCAAAAACTCCTAATGAAGCTTCAACTGCTGATCTAACACGTGTTTACCCTGATAATACAACAGCACCTGTTTTTTTTTTTTTGCTGTTGTCGTTTTCTTCAAAACTAACAAAAAAAAAGTGAAATCACCAAAAGTTATCTTAGTTCTCTTTGCATTGCTGTCAAACTCACATTATCATCCGTTTCACCTGCTTTGCTGCATGTGGACCATGAAACTGGTGTTGGTGTTGTACTGCAGTTGTTGTACTAAATTTTAAACAATCTTGTCATTGACGCAACTCTCATGAGACAGTGAGAGACTCACAATGGCAGCGCCTGGGCTGCTAGACCAAGAAATTAAACGTTGTGCATCAACTCAACTTCCTTCTGGTATTTTCTTCTTTTTCTTTTCCATTTTTCCCCACAAATGTGAATACCAGCTGACCAGAATCACTCTATATTCTATATATATATATATATATATATATATATATATATATATATTTGAGAGAATCAGTCCAGCTAGCCGTGCAGTGAAGCTCAGCAAAGACAAAAGACAAATGCCAGAGCAGAACTAATGGCAGTGAAATTTTCATTTAAATCACTTTGTTTGTCGTAATGGACTTTGCTGTACTGCATTATGGTGTGTTATATTAAGTGTCAAGACCAAAGGTCTTACTGTGGATCCAAAAGACAACCAAACCTCCATCCTCTACCACGGAGATGGTCCAAGGTGATGAATTCAGCCACCGTCTCTGTTATCCTTTTAGCCTCCAGAATATTTATCTGTCCAGAGTTTGATGCAGCAGCATTTTCCTCTGAAGCTTCAATAATCGTCCCATATCACATTTCACGTTTAATTTTTAGGTGTATCAAATTTAGAGTATTGAACACAGCTGCTGCTGCTGCTGCCACCCTGTAAAATGATCATACTGCATGTATTGCGAGTAGCTATTGAAGTGTTTTTACTCTGTAGTTTAAAATATTTCCACATTGCTGACATTTTAGCTACAGGGTTGCTAATGCTATCATAACAGAATACCCTGTGTTTATACTTTTGCCTTTGAGCCACTTGTTCCTGAACAGTTAATCTGCAGTAAAGCAGGTTGTTGTTGTAATCTGGCTGACTGTGCACATGCACGCTTCTGCAGAAAAGTTTGAGCCATGACAGATAGATAGATAGATAGATATACTTGATTGATCCCAAACTGGGAAATTCACATAGACTGGAGTTCCACTTTGATGTCCTGATTTATTTTCTTTTTAAATACACAAAGGCAAACCAAGAACACTTTGTGACACCGATTGACTCCCATTTTTGTATTCCGCACAAACTGTGCTCAGTGACAGCTGACATGAATGATCGGGCGAGATGTTCGGCTCAAACCACTGATAAATAAAAAAAGACCAAGATTAGGATCTGGAGATCACTATCTGAAAACTGTCCCTCCGTACAATATGATTTATTTTATTATGATTACTTTTTGCTCCATCTCCAAACTCTGACCCAAAATCTACGTGCTTAGCACCAACAATACTGTGCCTCAGACTTTCAGCCTGAACAAACAAGCTAGTTTGCTGCTTCTTTGCATCAAACAGAGTCAGCTAAGGTGGTTTAGGCATTCGATAAAGATGCCTCCTGGGCGCCATCCCTTGGAGATGTTTCAAGCAGAGCGAAGTGGGAGGAGGTAAATGCAGGCTCAGAGCTTGGGATGACATATCCCACCCGGCCTGGGACATGTCTTGGGTTCCCAGAAGAAGAGCTGGGTCCCAGAAGAGGAACTGAAAAGTGTTGCTGAGGAAGGGTAATTCTAGCTAACATTGCTGCTCTGGTGATCTGTTCCTGGATGAGCAAAGAAAATGGATAGATGGATAAATTAGAAAACACCACAGTTCATTTGATATTGTCAGTAATGACTCAGAAATATGTGAAATATCACAACTAATCTTATGTTAATAAAACATAACAGGATTTTGAGTGACAAGACAGACAAAGGAGCATGAATAGATTATGTTTTCTGTTGTCGCCCTTAGATATCCACCATAATTGTCTATGTGTTTGTTCATGCAATCCTGCATGTGTCTGCAGATTTTGTGCAAGCCTTGCATGTGTTCTGCATGCAAAAGCATACAAGTGTTGTGTTTATGTTGTTTGTGTGCTCAGTCTTTATATTTGTACGTCAGGCATTGAGTGAGCACTGTGTCCTCCCCCTCGTTCGACTCCCAGGTACTCCTTCCAGGATGAGGAGGACATGTTCATGGTGGTGGACCTTCTGTTGGGAGGAGACCTGCGTTACCACCTGCAGCAGAACGTCCAGTTCAGTGAGGACGCTGTCAAACTCTACCTCTGTGAGATGACTCTGGCACTCGATTACCTGCAGAGTCAGCACATTATTCACAGGTATTCCCTCATCTCTTACGCCTAAACTTTAGGTACCCAGAATATCTCCTGTCTCAATAAGCAAGAAAGATGCTGCTAACAAGGAGCTGTGCAGGTAAAATGCACTGATAACCAGAACGCTGAATACAGCAGCTGTGTTTTTGGTGCCAACACTTCAGGGTCCAAAGGTTACTAGTCCTTTCAACTTCTGCCAAGCTGTCTTAGCAGAAAATATGAAGTTTTCTTCACAATGTTACTAACTAGTGTTATGTTTTCTCAACAAATAATACTACATTTTTCCAATAAAATCTCAAAGTTTTGACTATTGGTACCATAGACTGTATATAGAATGGATGTCGTCTGCCTTCTTGCTGAGTGAAGCCACCCCAAGAACAGCACCCTCTAGTGACAGGCTGCAGTAGGTCATGAATCCCACCTCTGCCAGCAAAGCTTATGGAGTTGTGGACAAATTTTAGATATTATACACAGAATATAAAGTTTTCTTCCCCCTGCTTGTGATGTTACTGTAAGACTAGTTTGTGCTTAAGTCCTCTTTTTTTCTGTACAGCTCTACTTCTAAAAGTTATTAGGGGGTTGATACAGTCTATTGTGCATACGAAGATTGACTAGCTTGCCCGGGGGATACGCTGTTTGAGCCGAGCGTTATGACAGCAACTCTCAGCGACTCGCCCGCCCAATGCGTACAATGTTACTGTGCAAGTGATGAAGCGCGTCCAACACTATTGCTCAATGTTGATTTCAGGAAATTGAGAAAAATCGCAGAAATACTGAAAGCTTTTCAGCTTCAAATTCAGGCGAACGATGGAACCAAGTTGTCCATATTATATACAGTCTATGATTGATGCGTATTAATCATAATGTATATATTCTATTTCTTATAACTGTACATTTTGTCATCTCAATAACTGCCGTTATGTTGAATTGACTGACCCTGACGTTCCCTCTGCATCACAGCCATATGTGAAATGGTAGTTTCCATAAGATCAACCATAACATGAATTAAATATTTTCATCACCTTACTTTGATTAAAGTACACCAATGATAATAAATATGTCTTGTTAGGTTCTGAGTTAAAATCAAAGCAGGAGGGGCTTTCTTTGTGTGCCTAAAAAGTTCTGGTTTCCTACAACTACAACGTGCTAGAAAACAGACCAAACTATCCAAGTAAGCCCTGCAAAATAGCACCTAAGAATGTGGAAGGACACGCTTTTCTTATATGTGGTTTAAACTACGCTTTTGAACATTGAAAGTGAAATGAAAACACATAAAAAGCAGAAAAAAACACCTAAAATCCAGAGCAGGGACCTAAATGTGAGTAAGGATGAAAATGCTATCCTCACTTATAGTAAAAATCGTGGTTTTAAACTTCCACTGACAAAAAAGAAGGAATCAAGACTTATAAAAGCAAACACTGACAGGCTAACCTGAAGCAGAGTGGTGAAGGCTGCTGCCTCTCAGTGGAAAGATCAAGACCAGGTCAGAGGCACCTTGTGAACCTAGAAAGAAAACAGAAATGTCATCAATCAAAAAATAGTAGTAAAAAGCACCTACAACAGCAGCACTACCCAGCAAACCTGTTAGTTAGAGGGGTCCAGGTTCACGTGTTTCAATCCAGGGTAGAGGTGTAAAGAGCGTGAGGACCAACAGCTGTATTTTCACTTTTTGGTCTGTGTCTCTAATTGTGAGTATTGATCTGATTTTGAAACAAAAGTCATGGTTAATTGGATTCTGAAGGTTCTCTGTGTATAGATCTTACACTTGGTTCCTGCGTTTCAAAGATCAGGACTTGTAGCGAAGGAGCAAAAATTATCCCTTTTTTCTGAGTATTGAAGTATTCTTTTCAAAAAAACAGATCAATGAAACAGAAAGATTAAACTCTCTGTTGTATATCAAAAAATCAGACAAAAAACTCAACCATCACGGACTCAAAGCCCCACTGTCGGCGTCTTTCTTTATTATATTTTGTTTCATCAAATATCTAAAGCTCAGTCTGTTCAAAGCTTCTGCAGAGAAAAGAACTCAAAGTGAAGATCAGCCGAAGGTGACGTCCGTGACTTTTAGTATTCAGGAGATTTTTCTACAATCTGGTCTGATTCTGTGGCTCATGGCTTTAATATTCCTCTTATTATTGGAGATGTGTGCATGTAATAATTTATCCTTCGCTCTGGAACTCAAACAGCAAAATGAACTTGTGTAAAAGTGAGGTGTCTATTCTTTATACGCTTACAGCTCTGCAAAAGAAATCCTCCAACAGTGCCCACACCAGAGCACTTTAAATGCCTTTTCCCATACAGTCAACCAACCACGACTCTTATATCATTGCATTTGCCGAATAAACAAACATATTGTCATGTCCTTGCAGGTGTAAACAGAGAAAAAGACCCAAATGCAGGACAAGAAAAGCATTTACGTAAGAAGAACTAAAGGAAAAAAACAACAAAAAAAACTTCATTAAAATGTCAAACTGAGAAATTCCCCAAAAAATAACACAAGAAGCAAAATCCAAGGAACAAAAAATCACTGGGGCAAATTCACAGGGAGCAATTGGGAAAACAGCCATAAGCACACACTGAAGAACATACACACACAATGAACCAACCAGGAAACAGGGGAAGACGGGGTCTATATATAGACACAGGGAAACGAGCAACGAGAGGCAGGTGAGACACTGAGACACAGGTGCAGACAATTAGTAAGAAGGGAAAACTGAGGAAGTAACACAAGACTAGACACACAAGGATGGACTACTACAAAATAAAACAGGAAGGACTGCAAAATGATCAACAGAATGAAACACTCAGTGTGTTTACATACACAGCTAAATCGGACTAAGCTCATTATTCGTTTTTTTCGCCAAATTGGACTTTTCTCCTTATCCGCGTTTACATGCAGCTGAGAAAATGGAATTATTGATGTGAACGTGTCCTCCTTCCCAAAACTAGGGGGCAATATGGGTCTTTTCAGTGACGCTGTTTCCAGTTGACCCAACAACAACAGCAGGTCCTTGCTAGACGTCAGAAGTGGCTACAACTGCTGCTGGGCATTTTTGAGCAAGAAGATGGAGCATCATACAGAGTTGTTTTTGTCGTACATGATGTACACGCTACTTTTTCTGCAGATGAAGTGCACACTACTCCTGTGCTCTGGTGTTTTTGTTCCAGGGTTACAGTGGCGTGGTACATGTACACATGCACTGTCCGATCATACTCCAACTACGCTGGTTACATGGTAGAGAAAGTCGAAGTCCAATTGCATTATCTGGGTGTCTTAATCAGAGTTCTCAAACTCTGGTTATATTCGGACTGAGGTGTTTACGTGCACTTCAGTTGTCCGGTCTTAATTGGAGTAAGGCAATAATTCTGTTTTCTTGAGTGTCATAAATATACTGAGTGAAAACATGAGGGAAACAGGGTCAGACACAAACTGAAAACTCACAAGACAGGACTACAGGGGAACAGGAACAATAGGGAATGGAAACACTAGGAAAAATCACAAAGAAAAATGAATAAAATAACCAACACGAGGAGAAAACTAAATTAACAAAGCATGTCTTGACACATATAGATAAAAAATATCTGAGAATCATAAAATCTGTATACACCAAAGATAATCAGAACTCTGACCTATAGTACATAAAAAAGTGTTGTTTTTATTAGAGCAAAGTTAAATATAGTAAGGGTCTACGTTAGGGTTTTAGCTTACTGTAATATAATCTCGCTGACATCACACCAGCTAATTACCCACTTTGGCCTAGTTATTTAAAATGCTTGGCCTTTATTCAGTAAAAACTAATGAACTCCAGAACACTAGAGGAGCTTCAGTTTTCACACTTAAATAGTGGCTTGAGGCACTAAAGGTTGCAGTTTGGCTGCAACATCAAACATTATATTTATATTTATCTCCTCCCTGCTCCAGAGGGAATGAACTTTGGTATCAGCAGCAGAACCCCAAAGTCACATTGTCTTTCTAACCAGCTTCATGTGCACTTCCTCAAACTTGACTCCAGTGTCACTGAAGTTTCCTTTTAATCGCACCTTTATCAGGACTTATCTAACCTACTGTCTTTTGAATCTCAGGGGAACTCTTAGTAATTGCTGCCACACAGCTCCCTATATTAAACACCTTGTGGACTCAGCTATTTATGCTTTTATTTTGAAAAGTCTACATCTGCTCTGACATAGTGCACCAGCTTAACCCATGGTTGTAGTTCAAAGCTGTGTGGGCTGAAGGTATTTCCTTATCTCACGTATCAGGCATTCCTATTATTTTCATTTGCGTTACTATACAGAGATAAAATATAAAAATAGCCTCATGTGTCTTTCTGTAATAGTAACCATCCATCATCTTCAACTAGGGTGGACCCACTGTCCACAGCTTTTTGTACGAATCTGCTGAGCGCAGCAGGGTGTGTGTGTGTGTGTGTGTGTGTGTGTGTGTGTGTGTGTGTGTGTGTGTGTGTGTGTGTGTGTGTGCAGTCCAGTAAGTGGAGAAGCTGGATCCCCGCAGACACTGCAGATTTAGAACCACAGATGGCTGAAAAACTGTTTGAACCTTGTTTAAAACCTCAGAGGGGCTTCATTTCTTCTTCAAACAACAGACTGTGTGTGTGTGTTCGTGTGTAAGAGTGTGTAAGAGTGTGTGTGCACAGTGAAGTGAACCTGTGTCTGATTTACCTGCTCATTTAGCACAGTAACAAAAAATACTGAGCCTGTCTGAGAATCAAATCAAAACAATTTTTAGAGATATTGCACTTTTAGAAAATGAAATAAGGAGTGCAGCTGAACAGGACAAGTTAAAGTTCCTGTATCTGTACTGCGGCCTGGTCCATGGCAGAGGGCTTTGATGTATAGCAACACGTTTTTTTTGTAGATAGTTGGGTGGATAAGTTGTGTTCTTTTGCAGGGAAAAGAAACTTTCATCCACTCTCATAACAAAGGGGTTCTCAAACTTTTTCATGTAACGCCCTAAAAGAAATGATTTATGTCTCCCCTGGATCCAAATTGAGGGAAATACATAATGAACTACCAAAACATCTACATTTATAATCAACTGATGGATGAATGTGTTGATTTACTTCAACCAAAGCTTCAAGACAACAAAGTGCTCCTCAGCCAAAAGATACATCTACATTTTACATGGGCTCGTTTTCAGTGATTTAAATGACATAACTGGAAAAGGTGATAAAAAAATGATGGATCAACTTCCTAGTGCAAACACTTCCTGCTCAGTGGTGGAGATTGTTTACTGGCACATGGCTGATGTAGGTAATAACTGAAGACCAAGACCAGACAGCCACAAGGCTCACATTTCATTTGAATTGCTGAGTTACTCAGATACTCAACAGTAACAGACTGAAAGTTAGCTATTTGTTTAAATAATTTGCTGGTTTCTTTGTTGGAATTGCTTTGAGGCTTTTGTAAGTTGATGATAATCGTCAGAAGCTTTTGTGCCAACACGCTAACCTCGAGCAAACATATGGCTGAGCACCGTATGTGTTTAATGCATGCATGGATGCAACTGACTCACTGTGTGTGTATAAGTAACAGCAGAATAAACATTGCACAATGTTTCAGATGTTTCAGTGTTAAGCTAGCGTTAGGGTCAGGGTCAGCCTCAGGTTGTCGGTCAGGGTGTCTAATGTCTTGAACAATGGCCCTGGCTATGTTCAGTGGTTGGCAGCAGCTAATATCTAACATTATGTGCTACTTAACTTACCCAGTAATCTGCATGACCAACAAATACATCATGAACCCATGGCTAAATGTTGTTGACTTTTTCGTGATGGAAGCACTGTTTCTTGTCAGACCCTTTTTTGCAAATACATATTTCAACTCCTCTTGATGTTGTGAAAGCTCAGTTTTGAGATGTCTGTCCATTTTTATTTATTTAATTATCTTTAACTTTCATTACTGAGTGCCTCCCAACAGAAAACACAGTGAGCATCTTACACATTCATTGTAAAATCTCTACAATTCTAGACCCAATTCGTAAAGTGATTCATTGAATCTTGGAAAAACTGGCTTGTCACTTTATATGGGTTGCAACCCTAAGTTTAGGGAAGGCTGCCCGGTGTCGTCTTTTTTTTTTTTTTTTTACTGTACAGCTACTGAATTGCTAAGTCAGATAGCCAGGGTCCTTTTGCAAAGACATTCATGCAGTAAACCTGCTGTGAGGCAAAGGTGACGGATATGTTATCACTCCTCCTCTCTGTCCTTGACATCAGCTGTTCTGACTCTGACATAGTTGTGTCTGCATTACGCCTCCCTCCTGGGATTCACGGCCATCCCCTGCTCTGCAATTTAGTTCCAGCCTGTAAGTTTTTGACAGCAGAATACTATACAATTATTTTGTTGCACCAACCGAGTGGAGCAGGGTCTCTGGTCTCCTAGCAACAGTCAGCTGCCACCATGCCCAAGGAGGTAAAAACTGGTCCTATGAGAAAGAGGGAAGAAAAGTCCTTCTCTCCTTTTAATTTCTTCTATTATGCACCCATGCAAACACCCAGGCGGCTCCATCAATCATCCTTAAGCACTCTAAATGTTAAACATGCCATCAGCTATCATACTGTATGTGCATTATAATGAAGCTTTACTTTGTGTTCTGCTTGTGCTGCAAAATGAACTCACTGTTTAACGATTTTAAAATGGGCAGCACTTGTATTCTGTGAACATGTATGAATGTACTTCCCTCAAGCTTTACACCGATGGTTCAGTTTGACTTCCCAGCACTTCCCTCCAGGACTTTTGGCACATACAGTAATATTAGCATCAGCTAAGCATAGCATAGCTGCAGTGAACAAGTGCATCCTGTGGGAAGAGTCAGTGCTCTCTACGGACCGTGTGTATCTTCCACACCAGCGTGATGTGAAGCGTAATTTAATCAGCTGTGTGGGCTCTGTTAATTGCCTGTGGAGAGATTGCAGAAATTGTCGAAATGTATGTGTGCGTTTGTGTGTGTTTGTGTGTCAGCTGCATGGATGTCTGATGTAGTCAGCATGTGGAAACAAACCTGCAGGAGCCTCCAGGGAGATCTCTGTTGCTTGTATTTTCTGGCAATGTTTAAGATGCAGGGGGAGAATTTTCTTTTTCACACACATACACACATTGAACATGTCGCACCGACACGTAATTCACACATGCATCCGTCTACAAACACCTCCTACAACTTTCACATCCATACATACTGTGCAATCTAAAGTATTAACTGTATGCCTGCTGGTGTTTGTGTTCGTGAGTGTACTGCAGATACGCTCAGAAACTCTGAACACTTTTGAAAAAACAAACAATTCAGAGTGTTTTCCAGCACTTTTACACATTTAAATGTTGTTGTTTTTTTAAACGGAAACAGAAATGCAAATACAAAAACAAAATTCATCAGTTTTTCATACATTTGACTTGTTTCCTATCTATTACACAGCCTGTTTCACTTCTTCATCTAAAGCGTATTAACCTATACTTCAAAGATCAGCATCACCAGCTGTGTTTCAGCATCACATAGAAACACGTAGAGACTCGGCTAATAATTGAAATTTCTTTTTGATGGAAGTGGCATTAATTTTTGTATTGTTTTTGATACAGTAAGTGTATTTTAATGTCAAATGGGTCAATGTGCGTTTCTCTTTTTGTCTCCTTTAGAGACGTTAAGCCAGACAACATCTTGTTGGATGAGCAAGGTAAGACTGTCAACTTGTTCGCTCCATCTGTGTCTGAACAGAAATCCTTCTCAGTTTTAGCAAAGAGGGGAAAAAAACTCCTCAGAAGTGTTTTTGTCCACATCTGTCTGCTGAAGATTCTGATTGTCTTGCCAATCTTCAATTAAAAATCCACAATGACAGATTATTATTTGCATAAACTGCATAATTTCTCCAACATAGACTTCTAGTATCTTTTTATATTTTGCAGATGACACAATTTTAATGCTCATGGCTTTTCGCACTTCATGTCTAGTAAATAGTCTGATTCTCAAAGTTCAGATGCTTCTGCAAAGCTTTAAATAAACACTGTTGTTCTAAATTAATGGTTATGCCTAATAATACTAGTTGAGAAGGGAGTAATTGGCGAGAGATAGCTTTTTAGGTAATTGATTTCTTAATTAATTTTTCAGCCTCGAGTATCTTAAAGCAGCAGTAATCCAGAGACAGCTTCTGGGAAAGGAGGGGGAATAAATCAAGCTTTATGTGTCATAAACTAATGGTGTAAACCCAGAAAAAAAGGCGTTTGAGGGCTGCTTGAATATACACAGAGATCAGCCTTGTGCACAATTCCTGTGTTTGTAAAACAAGATGAAAATTCACTTTAATTTTGCCTGGAAACAGTTTAGGAATCAGCCAACAATTCTTGTAGTTTTCTCTCTAAATAATAAAAGCAAAGTGTTCCAACAAAGATTAGTTTAGTTTTCTTTAAATTGGAGCAGATTCTGGAACTGGTTTATATTTGACTTATTGCAAATTTCCCAACCACACAAGATTTACAAAGCAAGGCACCTGATTGTAACCTCAGTCTTGTTTGTTGTCTCAGTCTTTATTTCTTTTTGAAATCACTGCAATTGTGATCAGGTTTCAGGCCAAACAACTTTCACGGAGGTCAGCCAGTAATGGAGAGCACATTTAAAAAGCCCTGAGCTCCAAAAGTCATCTGTAAAGTCTGTGTAATTACACACAAAAAAATGGAAAGTGTAAAAGAGCAAAACCCTTCAAAAAGCACAGTAGTGAGATTATTCATTATTCAAAGTATGATGCAGGAATGAGCAAATGAAGTGCTTTGAAGGCCTTACCATTGACCGGATATAGAGTTGACGACAGTTCCCTCATTTCCTTCCACTGTATGACATGAAGCCAAATCACTGTCTCACTGGGGGCTGGCATATTCAGCTGGTGGAGCCAAAACATGTGCAGAGGGTTGTTAAAGTTACTAATACCATCCCTCACCACTAACCAAACACACATTTAACTCACCAAACTTACCTCTGCTATTTTGGTGAAGAGGGCTACAGAAGCCTTATTTGGCATCAAAGCTGTTGATCATTCATCTTCATCATTACCAGTAAGAGAAATAAATAAATAAATCGTGAAATAAAACTGAATTTGTCTGGAAATCTACACTTTGATAAAAATCCGTCAGATCAAAAACTAAGAAGGCAGAGAGCATTTTTAAGAAACAGTTTTTAGTTTTATAGTTAGTCACTTTTTTTTCTGTTAATTTGGAGGAAGTGTGCTCAATCAAATAACAAGTCACCAGGGGGCGCTCTAAGAGTCATGGCTTTACACAGGTTAGGTGTTGCTTTGTCTATTCTATGTTTGGTCAATGATCCTGTGCAAACACAATAAAAAAATTCATAAATCACTGCTCTAATTTAATATAGTCAGATTTTGTCATTGATTCTCCATTTGATTAACAGATAAAATTAATACACAATTATTGATACTGTATTTAATTTTGATGGTTTTTGTGTTTTTCTTTCTCAGGTCATGCTCACCTGACGGACTTCAACATAGCAACAATAATAAAGGACGGCGAGAGAGCCACAGCCTTAGCAGGGACGAAGCCCTACATGGGTAACAAACATCTTATCAAGCCTGTGTGGTTCTGTTTGATGTTATGTGAGACTTAAAGAGGATTGCTAAGAAATAAACAGCTTGAAGACTTTAGTTTTGTGAAATTTAAGATAAGTAAGCAGTCATTGAGAAGGGCCGGTGCTATTTTGATCTTCCCACATGTGACTATGATATACCACTGGTCTATGAACTCTAAAAAATATACTTCAAAGTCTTATAGGGCTTTTTTTTTTACAAAAACTACAGCTGTACTTGGCCTCAGTGTCACCTCCCCCATACGCCCAACCAGAGAATAAAAGACGAGCAACTGAAGAGCAACTTGATTTTCGAAAGAGCTGCTTGTCTCTAAAAACTGAATCTGACATCCTCATATACGTAATAAAAAACCCTCAAACCAAAGAGACAGCTGAGATGAATTGTCCATTCTCTTTGTGAAACAGTAAGAGTATCAATTTACCCAATCACTTTTTTTCTCCATCAATTAGAAATACAGCCAAAAGAGGCTCCTGCATTGTGATATATAGATATAAGAGGGATCAGGAAGCTTTTGCACAGATGACCCAATAGTATACAGTTGTACAGCTGTATGTTTATGAGGTTCAGAGTCTCTCTTAGGCAGATGACAACAGCTCCACAATGTGACTCATTAAGTATCCGCAATGATTTATAGTACATACATTGTTTTTATTGACATGTGTGATTTGCATGACAGGATTTGTGTCTTGGCAGTTATGTCTCATCTTTTCTTATTTCTGTAATGTTGAGCTGAGGAAAAATGACAGCTTTCTGTTGACACCGAGTAAAGGAAAACTTTCTCTTTCATCATATGAACAGCAGTCAGCTTGAATATTCTGCTCTTTTGGTGTTTTCAGCCCCAGAGATCTTTCAGTCATTTGTTAGTGGAGGGACAGGATACGCCTTTGAAGTGGACTGGTGGTCATTAGGGGTGACGGTCTTTGAGGTGCTGCGTAGCTGGGTAAGGCATGATGGGGAACTGAGATTTGTGTGATTGTGTTTTAAGATGAAAGTGTACAGATTTCTCTCCCTTTCATGTTTATCCCTGTTATCTCTTTTATTTTGTTTCCTGACCAGAGGCCCTACGACATCCACGCCAGTAACTCAGTGGAGTCTCTGATCCAGCTCTTCAGTACAGTCAGTGTCCAGTACAGTCCGGCCTGGCCAAAGGATCTGGTCGCCCTCATGAGGAAGGTGAGCTGGACACATTTATAGCATCAGTCAGGATTAGGTCTGTGTTTTAAGTTCAAGTTGTGGACTTATCGCAGAATCCAAAACCTGAATCCTCTCCCTCTGAGGGACCATGAAGGAGGACAGTGAAGATACTGACAGTGAAGATACTTGGACTCATTTTCTGTGATAACTTTTTTTGTTAAATTTTACCACCTCAGCTCCAATAAACTGTGTATACTGTTAGTAAAAACATATTTTGATGGTTTACAAATAATCAATAGTAATGCTAATAAATGAAAATAGTGCATTGCGGTGCTGAATATTGTAAAGAAAGGCTTAATATTGACTCAAAAAATTAATTGATTCATGAAAAATATAGTTTGTATCCTAAAATATAAGCTGTACTGGTGTATGAGATGCAGTCAATTTTTTAGGACTTCCCAGTTTGTGCAAAAAAAAAGCTTTAACTGCTTTCAAATCCACAATGTGAGGTTTCTTTGAAACTGCGACGCTCCTCTAGTACCATCTGTTTCCCTGCTAGCCACACTATATGTTTATAGCACACATACATATAATGTGTATGCAGCGTTCCTTGCTTGGTTGGCAGAGTAAAATAGGAAAGGCAAGATAAAACATTACGAGTACTCACATGAGTCATTGAGCTTTCCATAACTGAGTGTCTGTCCCGAATACACTCAAAGATCTGTTATGTTTTTAACAAATATATGACATAGATAATATTAACCTGTGAGATCTGATTTATATGTAGGTCAAATGTTTAAGGGTAGGACATCAGTCTTACAGCTCCACCAGCTCAGTATGTTAGAGCCCACTAAGATGGTATCTTAGTTTCACTTTTTTAAAATGTGAGGAGATAGAGATGCACCATCCATGTTAACATACACACAGCTGTGAATTGAAAAATGTCAGGTAATTTTCGTTATTTCATGTCTGTTGTTGTTATTCTCATTTTGGTCACAAAAACATAATTTACAAGTGACCTCAGATTTCTTTGTGATCTTGAGACATATCGAAGTCATCATTACACTAGTGTTGTGAAATTCGTGGACGATTTGCTCAAAAGAACGGCATCTTTTAAGTGACTATACTGAACCAAATCACTATCTCAAGTGATTCGTTGGTTTCTCACTTCAGTTGAGTTTCTATAACACGCAGCATTGTTGGGCTAGTAGCCAGCAAACCAGGAACCGCATGCACCAACGCCTGAATCACTTGGTAAACGGATTACGCATTGAACTACACTCTCTGGAATCTTTTTTGTCAGACAAAAATAACTTATTTTTTCTTTTTTTTTTACTGCTAAATTGCCAACACAACAACTTGCATACAATAGCACACAGCATGTAACAAGTAGTGCATGAAACCCGCAGCATCCTATCATTGCAGCGGTTTGCGATGGAACGGTGTATGTTCAGTGTGGACTCTTCTAAATGTTCTGTACACGAATCACCCACTGAGCCCAATTTAGTGAGCAGACCTGATAAATACCATACCATAGGACTGTACATTTAAAACATCATGACTTATAAACAAGTTCATTTTTACAAACCTGTTTGCCAAAGCAACACAGCCAAACACTCTCTTCCCAGAAGCTATGAATTGAACTGAATCCTGAATCGTTCAGTGTGTATCAGTTCAGAGGCCAAGTGCTGAATGACTCTGTGATTTGGTGAATGAATCTTCTGAACGAATCTTTTAAGTGAACTGATTATAGTGATTCAGTACATCTAAAAGAACTGCTGTGCCCATCACTACATTAAACGTGGTAGTTTTCCTAATGTGTAAACAAACCTTTATGTAATTAAAAAGTAAAATAAAATAAAAGAGAGTAAGAAGAAAGACATGAAAATCATATCATTTTTTTTTTTTTTTAAGGAATATGTTTGAAAATTGTAAAATGTCCTAACGTAGTGAATTGAAGGGTACACTCTTGCTGAAGTATATATCAAAATAATCTAAACTTTGACCCCTCAGCATGGGCACAGATGGCCTTCTCTGGCAAAGAGCAGGGGGATTTAGAACAGGAGATAAAGATGAGACACTGGGATTCATATCGGGAAAAAAGGGCTCTGATCATGCAGGTACTGTAGAGAGCGTGGAGCTGGAGGGGGGAGATGAGCTGAGACCCTCAGGGCAAAGGATAAGGAAAATGACAGATGGTGCTCTGAGAGATGGAAAAAGAAAGAGGGTAAGTGGGTGAGAGAAAAGAGAGTGTATTTATGATCATATTAATAAAACAAGTAGTTTAACCTCAGTGCTCTTTCTAATAAGCAAAAATCTCCCTTTTCCTTTATTCATCAACTCTTTTCTTGTGTCAGACTGTAATTATATCTTTAATTATATCCTACTTCTGTTGACATCTAAAAAAGTGAAATTCTTGCTGTAAAAATTATCTCGACTCTCTCGGTTTGTTTTATTTGGGTTTTAGCATGAACATCAGGGCTTGTTAAGCAGAATATTTTCTGGCAGAGAGTCAGTTTGAGCATAAGTGTGTGCATGTGCAGAGCGTCTGAGTGTTCTGGACGCTGCTCCGGTCTCTTCCGCTCGGCTGCTGATTGATTACCATGTCTGAAGTCCACCGGCCCTGCAGGAGAAAACTGAATCAACCGGTGACTCGAAGAAGGAATAAAAGCACAGGGAGAGAGTTAACATGACAACAAAGCCAGATCCCATTATCGTTTCCCATGTTTATCCTCAGGGGAAAATGAAACAGATGATTTCAGTAAAACTAAACCGAACCATGTTGAATTTTAATGGAACCAAGAAACAAGAAGCTTTCCTAATTTATGGCATTCATCCCTCTTAATTGGTGCAACGTTTTTGAACTGTCTAATTTGATAAACAGTGCTCCCTGCTGGTTGAATTTGTCCAGGGTTATGTTCAAGTGTGGTGACAACACATTAATAAAGCCATAAATAAAACAAGAGGCAGTGGGAAAATAATTCAATGCATAAACTCTGAGAAAAGTAAATGAATATGAAGCTATTTAAATAATGTTACTCTGATCCCACGCTTTCAGTGAAGCTTGTTTTTATCTCATTACAGTTTTTGTGAAATTCAAAAGTATAATTTAATGTCATAATATCATGACATTATGACAATGATTTAACTTTGTGTAAATTCCTCATTTCAGTGTATTCTTTGCCAAGCCAGCAATCTCAACACCTAATATCAAAGTAATTTAAAACAAAACAGGGAGCTCTTATTGAAATAAGTCACAAAAACCCACAATAATGAGCGACTTTAAAGGTGCAAGGACTGATATTTGATGTCAAGTCAGGGAATGATTAAAATCCACATCATTTTAAACTACTCTGTTAACACACAAAGCCAAACAAATCAATAAGCAGATAAGCAGGTACAAATAGCCTGTGTCCACAAACAAATACTCATGCATACACAGACACACAGTCTGGCCAGCAGGCACCCACACACGGAGAAAACAGTTGAGATGAGTACTTTTTAATAAGAGTAAATTTGTTTAATTTTTTGTTTAATTTTGTTAAGGGAACAGTGTATAGGCTAATATGGTCTCGAATATTAGATTTAGATATGTTGAAAATACTTCTTAAAAATCACAAAACTTTCAAAAATAAAGAAAATAATTAGAGGTCATTGTTCTAGCCAAAGCATGAGCTAGCTAATGCACAAATGCTGGCTCAACTATTGCTGAGAAATAAACCCACAGCTGTGCTGGCAGTGGGAGCAGGCATTAGACAGAGTGGTTGTTTTAAACTTGATCATTTAGCGTAACAATTAATAAATGGACGGGCTACTTCTGTGTTTGGTTCCTGCTAGGTAAAAAATGGTCAGTGGAAGAAGATCTTGCAAAATGGTGTGAATTCAAACACAACTGCGCAAAACCATGAAGGCTTTTAGACGCAAAGCCACCAATGCTGTTAAGTCAGTAGTGTATTCTACTGTCTGCGTTAATGTAACAAGCTTGCTAATAAACTGTGGGGGACACGAGGAAGGTTTATTACACAACTTGAACTTAATTTCATCAGGTTTATGAAGTTATTAAAAAAGAGGTTATTAATGTTTTCATTTAATAAGTAGCACCATCTAATGTCAGAATACAAACAATGAAAAGTTTGGCTCTAAATAATAAACAAGTATTGATAAGAGAGGTCTCATATTTAAGGTAAAAGAAACAGCATGTCAATACTGCATTAATGGCTCTAAATTTGGGTTTATGCAGTGTGTGTTTCGGGATGAAGATCTTAAATATTAAATGTGGAAGTTTTCATGGGAAGATAGTTTCAGGGAAGCCAGGAAGGATTACAAATTTAACAGAGTATTTTTGGCTCCTTGTTATGTTCACTTCACTAAGCACAGCAACGCACAGTCTGGCTTCACTTCTGCTGTCTCAAACTGCACAACAAAAAAGGGAGGAAGCCATCAAATTGACTTCTATTTTTTCCCTCAATTTATGAGGTCTATTTCACCTCTCAGAGAGAAGAGCCTGTCTGAAAGTGAGGAAAAGAGCTGTAAAGGTGACATGGTGTCGCTGACGCTGTTGCATGTGTGTGCGCGTGTGTCCTGTCCTTCCAGCTCCTGACGGTAAACCCCGAGCATCGTTTCTCCAGCCTTTCTGACATGCAGGCTTCTCCCTACCTCGCTGACGTCAACTGGGACGCTGTATCCGAGAAGAAGATGGATGCTGGATTTGTTCCTAATGTTAGTGCGGCAACATTAGATTTCAGCGCTCACACAGTAAACACTTAAAAGCACACATAAAGCTAAGTGTTTGCTCATTTTAATGAGCATGTGTAGCAACTCAATAATGCAAAGGAAGCTAAAAGCAGACTCGTCATAGTGTGTGGTCACATTAACTTGCGGTGCATTGCCGTGTGACTGCATTCATGTGTTGCATTTTGCATTTGAGCACTCTGTGGTTCTGCATGTACCACACACAGCTGATTTATGATCCCGTGTGTGAGTGTTTGTGTTTCTCATTATCTTGTGTGCAGAAAGGTCGACTACACTGCGACCCCACCTTTGAGCTGGAGGAGATGATCCTGGAGTCACGCCCCCTTCACAAGAAGAAGAAGAGGCTGGCCAAGAACCGGTCTAGAGACAACAGCAAGGATTCGCAGTCTGTGAGTGCCGCCATCTTCAGCACAGAGCTGGTTTTAACATGGAACACAAGGAAGGAGATGTAGTTAGGAAAGGGCACAGTGAACTTTAAATAATTAGTTATACAGTAACACCCAAGGCTAATTCACAGATTCTCTAAATTGATTGAATCCAGTTCATGCAGATTAAAGCCCACATTAATAAAGATGAAATGATTTTCCAACAAAACGATAGAGCAGAAACATCTTACATTGTCTTTTAGCACAGTTATTCACATGGGAAATGTTAGTAAATACAAAGGTATCAGATTGTATGATCACAAGCCTGGTTAGCAGCAAGACACATTCATAATTCATGGTACCAGAGAAAAAACTGGGCTCTAAGATAAATGTACTTTTTTGAAAAGAAATGACACTCTCAGAGCCTGAAGTCTGATGTGTATCAAGCTGGAGTGTTGATGTGTCAGGCAAAGGTAACTATGTCCCAATGCTACATAATTCAAGTGCCATTTTGGCACGATTCGACAGAACCAGGGTATCGGGAACCGCTAACTCTGCAGTCAATCATTTCATTTTCTGTTGTGTCATAGGGAACAGCCATCAAGGCCATGTCCAAGATACCTCACAACCTCCAGAAAAAAGTCAAATATGTTTGATCTTTCGCCCCACCTCGCCGTCAGTGATAAATGACGTCCTGTCAATGGTATTGATCAATGACAGCACAGAGCGCTCTGCGTGTACAAAATTCAGGAGCGTAACAAAACAAAATAATCCATCCATCCATTTTCTTCTGCGTATCAGAAATGATGGCTTCACTCTGAGCTTCACCTAGAGCTACAGATGATTGAATTTCCCCTCGGGGATAAATTAAGTTCTTCTCTGACTAATGTCTGAGCTTCTAACCCTGCTCTGAAGCTGAGCCCAGAGACCCTTCAGATGAAACTCATTTCAGCCACTTGTATCCATGATCTTGTTCTTTCAGTAATGACCCAAAGACCATAGGTGAGGGTTGGAACATGGATCGACCACAATGGCCCAGCACAACACCTGTAAATAGAAAAACCAATACCTTTGTAGACTGGATGGGCATACTCCCATGCCCCCTCCAGGGCTCTTGCAAGGGTGAAGGTTTGACAATTGACCAAAGCCTTCTTTCCAGCACTCTAGAACAGGCTCCCAAAGAAGCAGAGAAGTGTGATTCCCTGGTAATTGGTGCACACTCTCCAACCTCCTTTTTAAAATGCCTGGTTGAGGTCATCTGTCTCCTTCTACACATGTCTAGCACTTTCTGGATGATGCTCCAGTAGCAGCATCCTGGAGAAAGGCACTGGGAAAGTGAGGTGTCCCGACACGCTACAGCTAATTTAAATGGTTCTGGAGAAGCCATAGTATTATAACATTTCAAAAGTTTTAAAGTTGTGAAGAGACTTAGGTCAAATATTTTTTTTTCGTCCTTTATTTGCACATTTCATAAAATAGTCACTTTTATGCTTTTCCCTTGTCATCAGGGGGTTTTGGTTGTTTGGTTGTTTGGTTCGGTTAAATAGGAGAAGATCTTTCAACAAACCATTTAATAAAAATCCTCTTGCTCCTGAACAATCTGTTCCCTTCACTTCTGAAATGAAGGCTACACTCCTGTCCAGAGCATTCACCATCTCAAGGCCAATCTCATCCACATCTGGCACCTTGCCACTGAGGAGCTTTTGACTACCTCAGCTGCTTCTGCCACCAATAAATCAGAGCTATGGTCATGAGTCTAGGAAGGGCAAAGAATAACTCAAGGCAAGATCAAGAAATAACACACATTTTAAAACATCTAATTCAGTGAAAATACCGGAGTGTGACTGTGCTGTGAATGGTTGAATGTGTCGAGAAGTGCAAAAACATTGCGAGTTGGAGAGGCTACAGAAGTTCAAGTACATATACTGTTCAGCATTTATGCTTTAGCTTCTCTTCTTCAGCTCAGTATAGTTAGTTAGTTAGTTAGTTAGTAAAATACTTACTGTCAGAATCTCTTCTGGACATTTTCTTGCATTCAAGATGCTTGTTCCTTGACCACATCCTTAAGTATAAAAATTACTACTATAATTTTTCAAACATTGAATAAAACACTATTTAAAACAAGATGAAAAGGTCAGCAATTAATGAAAACACTCAAACTTGCACTTTTAAACCCAAGAAGTAACAAAAAGGTAATTAAAATGGTAAAAAATAAAAAAATTTAAAAAAAGCTTTCAAACTTTAAACCTCTTTAATCATCCATAAAAATAAAAAATTAGAAGGCTTGACAAGTTTTGAAAAATGATATTAAAGAAGATGGCTGGAATGATGAGCTGAACTGAAGATTTATTTATCCTTTTCATTTTAGCTTGTTTTACTATGTATATTTAGACCTTTATAGACATGTATCTGTATGTGTTTATATGTGTGTGTGTGTGTGTGTGTATAAAGATATATTTACTCATTTATCTGTTTTACTTGTCTTCCAGTTATTTATTTATACATTTATTTTCATCATCATGCTGTTGTTTTCTTGTATGTGCCTTCTTGTTCTATGTTTAAAATAGATCTAAATCTAAATTTGAAAATGTGCAATAAACATATGCTAAAAGAAAAAGGGGGAACTCTTCAGAAACAGTAATATCACACTTTCTACTTTAGCACTACAGGAGCTTGTTGCACTCATTGTGTGTGTCAAGGTTAAAATTTTCAGTTTAGTTTGTAATCTGCATCATCTTTTAAGTTTTAGCTTCAGAAATGAGATTAAACAGTGAGACGTGGATAACCCCGGCGTGAAAAGCAGTGTATTCTTCTTCTTCTGAGGAAGAGGAGGGGGTCTCTGACGAGCTGTGACGGTGAAGGTGGAATTGAAGATGTCACTGCATCTGTTAAAAGGCTTTTATTCCCTTTGATGGTGGAGAGGGTTATTTTTAGTCCCATCCAAAAGGCTTGTTTACTTTTATACAAGGCTATGATTCGCTGCTTCCATGTGAATGCGATCTCAGTAGCCCTGTGCTCATCAGATTAGTGTTATTTCCACCAGCTCACACACATGTGTGTCGTAAATAATAACCTGCTGTGTACAGTAGGAGTGCAGCTCGCAGATAGCATGCGCTTGAAAAGACCGGACAGATGGATAGAAATGCAGCTCAGGTTTACCCTGCTCCTCGCTCTGTCACTTCCTGTCAAATCTGTATATTTTTAGATTGGAGGTAAGCCAAATCCCTTCATCTTTTTATTCTTTACTGCTGTGAATTATCCCAGCTCAGCAGACAACATGAATAACATCATGCACATAAAGAGAGACTTACTATGCAAGTGTCCTTGGTGCAGGTATCCAGGATGTACAGTGACTACAGTACTTCTTTCAGGGATCAAACAGGCGTCTCCTTCGCTGTCACAGTGCGTTATACCACCATTTCAAATAGAGTGTACAGGAAAAAAATCATTTCAAGCCTCGAGGATTTACACCAAAACTTAAAAGAAAGGCTACACAACAATAAAAGAGTTTTTAAATACAAAGAAAATCACACATTTTGGAAACTTTTGGTTAGATTAGATGAGAGCAGAACGGCCCGTGGGCTCAACAAGAAATACAGAAAAAAATAAAGTCAGGCAATAGCAGGGTTTGTTGGCCAGGCTGCTCCATTTTCAGAGGCAGTAAGTCCTGCAGTCTCTCTTGGTGTCATGACAACAGGTCAATAGGGGATTGTTAATTTAACACTGCGGGTAAAATTATGGTTGTTTTACAGTTTTACAGTTTCATTCGGTAGATGTTTTTTCAGGAAAAAAAAAAAAAGGAAACAAGACCATCAGCAACTAGGCCGACAATTTTAATACTGTTATTTTCAATACCTGAAACTAGTGCAAGGGGAGAGGTGTCATCCAAGCATTTGAAGAGGCCCTACTTTGAATAATCATTTTGAATAATCATTTTCCAGATTTCTAGTTATTCTTCATATTATCATCAGTAAGAGAAATAACAATCAGTTGGTCAACCCTTCTCTGAGAGGTTAATGAATTATCAAATCATAACTAAATTTGTCTCAGAACTATCTGCAGAAAAGTCCAGATTGTACCATTAGTCGTGTTATTTACTCAAACTCAACAGTGATTCATCATAAGTAAGAAAACTAACAGCAACAGGCAGAAACCCCAAGCGGATCCAGATTCTTGAGTGAAAAGCAATCTGCCTCAACTGGATGGGCTTTAATGGTGACAGTGAGCGGATATGCATCAACCATGAGCCAAGCCAGTGTTTGTATAAGGATGTTTAAGAAGTGGTTCTCCAGTGCTCATACTGTGAACATGTGTGCATGTGTTAAACAGACACAAAAATTTGCCTCTTTTGTCCAATAATTTACATTTAACTAGCGCAAATGCCAAAGGAACTTTTTAAATCCTTGATTTATTTCCAGAGTATGTGGCCAGTTATCGTGAAAACATCCAAAATGTTTTAATCTTTTATTTGAGCCAAGGATAGTTTCCACTATCCAGCAGCTAGTTTGAATGATAAAGACTGGATCCAACAGTGATTTGAGCTCAGAATTTATGCTTTGCTCAACAATAAAAACATGCACCCAATAAAAAGAGGCAAAGTTCTCAGAGTAGTGGAATCACATTAGACAAGATCACAGCTCATGGCTATTTGGCACATATCAAAGAGACTCTGTTTAATGCACATTTGGTGGTTTTCTTTAGCTATTTACTATCCAGTTGAGACAAAGGTGAAAGGAACACTTCAGAAAAAAGGAGGTGTACTTGCATCTTTTTATATATGTCCTGCAACACTATCAAATGTTTAATGTTTCAGTAGATTCCCTTTGTCTACATAATCTATTTCACCTATAACAGCAGCGCGACCTTAATCCTGTAACACCAGTATTTGTAGTTCCAGCACTTGGACTGTGAGAATAAAGCACTTCAAAGTAAACAAAGCAAATTAGAAAAGATGATTACAATACAATGGTCTCATGAAACCACAAATATAAATGACATAAAAGACAAATATTTCAACTCAAATGACACTTTCGTGGCAGAAATCAGTGAAGTGGTACACCAGTTCTAAAACCAGGACCTGTCATTAAACCATCATGATGTTAAGCACTCTGAGCCAGAGTCTGTCTCCTCTGCCCCGCTGTGTTGGATAGAGACATTATTTACAGCAGATAGAAAGAATCCTTTCTATATTTATGAGAAGCAGCCTGTTCCCATCAGACAGTCATCATAACTTCAGACAGTGTTATTAACATCAGCCCTGTAAGTGTGAGAGTGTGTGCGTGTCACGTTTCATACATCCTGATCAGCGTGTGTGAGGAGTGTGTGCCTTAAAACAAAAGCGGGGTTATGAGTCGTGTGTTTGTGTGTGTGTGCACTCATGCTGTGTTATTACCAAGATTATTAAATTATGAAGCCTTCACTTCTGTTGTCATGGCCTCGAGTGCTTTCGGAAATATGAGCTTCTATTTTTGTCTCAGGCCAAACATCTAATTTGAGGAGGCTCACAAACAATTCATGATGAGTTCAAAAAGAGCGACAGAGGAGAAAGAGGAAATGAGGAAAAAGACATTTCCCCCTGAGAGGTTGATCAGCTGACTGATTCATGATGACGTTAAGAGAATTATGAAGGTCTTAATGATGCTAACAAGGCTGTTGATGCTCTGTGTGCCCTCTGCCTGCAGGAGAACGACTACCTACAGGAGTGCCTTGAAGTGGTGCAGCAGGAGTTCATGATCTTCAACCGTGAGAAGTAAGAGAGCACAGGAGCAGCAGACCACAGATAACTTGTCTGAAAGCAGAGACTCTGTTTCGTATTTTTAGAGTGGGAGACTCTTGCTGTTTGTCTGAGTTCAGAATATTAGTGCAAATACACAAACCAATGTATGACAAGACCATCCTGTCAACTGATAGACCCATTACTCTAACTGTTTTGGATAGGGATTATTCTTGTTCAATTTCGTCATGATTGTTCAGCAGCAAACTGATACTTTGTTTTGGCTTTTGCTTTTGTTTTGTTTTTTTAATTTAGAAAAAAAAACTGATAACCTTTTACTAAGCCAGCATTGTTGGGGCTGTGTCAACATTCAACATATTTTTTTAAACTAGAAGTGTAGGGCCTATGTCTAGTAACAGTATTTCAGCGTTTTTTAAACTAGAATTGTAGGAATCTGTATCAACTACCTGATTTTTTAAGGTTAGGAGTGTAGAGCCTGTGTCCACTATAAGCATGTTTTCAAACTAGGGATATAGAACTATAGAACTGCCAGCAGCGTGTCCACTGCCAGCAGGTTTTTAAATTAGGAATATAGGGCCTGTGTCCACTGCCAGCATGTTTTTAAACTAGGAGTGTAGGGCCTCTGTACACTGGCAGCAGGTATTAAACTAGGAATATAGGGCCTATATCCACTGCCAGCATGTTTTTATAGCAGGATTATAGGGGCTGTGTCCTCTGCCCATGTTTTTTAACTAGGAGTGTTGGGCCTGTGTCCACTGCCTTTATTTTTGTACTGGCAGTGCTCATGGAAAATGTGAAAAAACTGGTGATAGAAACCATGTTGTAGCATTAACAGCCTTTGACCTGGAAATTATAGAGTAATAGATGGTGTAGTAGTTAATAAAAGTCTTTAAATTGCTTAGTTTGATTGCTAAAGTCTGCAGCATTGGAACAGACTGTAGTGGCTGCAACTTTAACATTGGCGACATAAGCATCTGATAATGATGAAGCAGCAAAAACTTTCTTTTTTTTCCCACTGGCAGACCAGGCCATTGACAACAAGGATCCCAACAGAGATAAACCTTTTTGTTAAGAGTGTTACGTATGGCCCGCGCCCCCCCAGTCTCCTTGATCTCCTTCCTCTGCTGGGAACTCTGCTCTCAGACAGGAGGAGGTGATTAAGAGGGACAGGGCTGTTTCTGGCACAAACATTCTGGTGATAGCATGTGGTGAGGAGTGTTTGTTGATTCCTCCTCACCTTCAGGTTCTTAAGCCATCTTGTTCTTGTTTTGCTCTTGTCAGGTTTTGTTATGGAAGTTTTTGTACTCAGCATCTTGCCATCGTTTGTCTCCAGTCTTTTGTTTCCATTGGTTTGTTTTCTTGATTTTGGACATTTGGGGGATTTTGAATTCTTTGAATGCAGCTTGAAGTTTAATTTTTACTTCTTGGGGGCGTCATATGTTTACCACTTTTGAGTTTGAATTTATTTTTGTTAAGTAACAGGAAGTACTGTATCTTTTTAACCAGAATCAGCTGTTTGATAGGTCTCCTTGAGGCCATGAGACACCACTCAGACAAATACAAATTTCCCCATAGAACATGTAGTCACCGCTCTTCCTCTGACTCGATTGACCTCATCTTTACTGATTGCTTGGATTTAAGTCTTTAAAACTTGTTAATTAACACAAACAATGCAGAGGAGACAGTTTGATGCGTCCACTGCTCTGTGTAGATGAGGTACTTTTTGCGTAAAAGGAGTTTGCTGGCATTTAGAAGAGCAACTTGACGCCTGCTTTTGGTTGCATAAATGCATCTTAATCATTAATGAACACGTCTACCTCTGCGGGGATTCTTTTTCTAATGTCAGACACTATTTTTTGCACCTTAATAAGAGGAAATTCACCATCAAGCTTTCAAATTAAGTATCTTTTGCATTTGTGAGTAAGACATTTTCAATACAGCGTGAACACTGACAGTGAGGTCTAAAAATACATCTTTGATTATCTCTGGGACGTGAGATATGGGCTCGGCACTGCTCTAAATTGCAGCCTCATTCATTATTGACCAAGATCCTTCTGTTTACCAAAGTCTAATGTTTCTCATTGCTCTAATTAATGCCAATATAATTCTATTCATAACAGAGGACATAATGTGAAGAATCACGCACAGCTGAGATGAACACTTGACTCTCATTATGTTCAGCTAAAGCCGGTTTCTTTGTGTTTTTTATGGTGTTATTTTACTGAGGATCAAATGTGATGAAACACAGAGAAACACAGAAAGTTGTGACATGTCATTTCATCCTAAAGGGCTAAAATTAGAATGTACGTAATCATGAATAAATCATTCACCATGTGCTTTCATAAACGTTTGTGTTCTGTGTCAGGTTGAAAAGGCGTCAGGAGGAGGGTCAGTCTGAGGCAGGAGGTGATGATGCCAGCGGAGATGGTGACGGGGAGGCTGAAGCTGGGGCCACAGATGATGACGCCCCTGAACCAGCACCAGATCCAGAGCCAGAGTCCTCCTCCAAACTGAGCATGTGTGGCTCAGTCTGCTCCTCCCCCGGCAGCTGCTAGCTAGCATCACATTGCCTCACAGTGATGCTCGCAGGCCTCTCTGCGCCATGCCAACAGATCCGACTTCTCCTCCCTCTTCTGTTGTAGCCTGGAGGAGGAATGCACAGCAGGACTCAAAATGGCCCCCATCATTTAGCTACCTTTTTTTTTTTGTAGCATCCTTCCGGTAAGGCATGAATGAAGCAGAGAGCCCCACCTACTTTTCTGTGCGCCCTAGAGTAAGCTCTAACTTCTATGCAATGTTACAGAATATAGCATGAAAAATAAGGTGCAGGAGGTGTTGATCCCGAGCAGAACGCTCCACAAGCATGATGACATCCTGAGCAATAGCGGTTTTCTCTTCAGGGGATGGGGGGTTGTTGGTTTTTGTGAGGGCACCCTCTTAGCCTTCCTGCTTTGAATCTGATGGGGACGACTGAATAATTCAAAGCGCGCAGGCACTCAGTCTGTGTTTCTGTCCTCACTCCTCCTCTCAGACTCTTTTATGTCACAGTAATTCCTTGTTCCCCTCCTGTTTCAAAAACTCAGAGACATGCTTACAGTCAGACTCTGCTTCTATGACATCTGTTCATATAATCAGTGTATGTTAAAGATAGTTTGGGGTTTCTTTCATGCGGGTTGTTTGAAGTCTCATAAGTATATTACTGGCGGATAAGGGTGATCAGGCCCTATTTGAAGAATCAGGTCTAAGCAATGACACGGGGGATAAGCTTTATTTTGTGGTCCCTTGTATGGAAGCAGAGTTCCTCGCACATTAGCTGAAACCTGGTAGGACCGAAACTCACTCACTGCACATGTCCTGTACCTCTGTAGCTGTCCTTTTAATGAAGAGAGAAGACCAAAATTTAGACTGCTAAACGATGCTATACACAGATGTGGGCAGAAAAGTTCTCATTTGGTCATCACGCCTTTTGAAAATTGACTTCAGATTAAAAAAATGTAACATGATACAAATCAAAATTGATTGAAATCAAGAGCCAAATTTCCATCACAGCCGTGGAATAATAACTCCTCTCCTCTATGCTGGAGGTACATTTTGACTGGGTAATAAATTGAAGTACAAGGTGCCTTACAGTGTACATATGAACTCATTGTGGAGATTCTCAGTCTCTCCTGTCATGCTTACTCTAAATTTAATCTAAAAGGCAACTACACCTTGCAAGATATCTTTGGGATTTGTTTCTTCTCATGTTCTCTTGCTGCCCCTTTAACTGAATTAAGAATCACATTTAAAGTGGTAGTTCAGTTGTGTGAGGTACTTGTCAATTGATAATGTCAGCCTGGCCTCTTTTTGAGAAACTGGATGGGGAATAAGCTCAGAAGCTAGGCTATCAACTGCTGCAGATGGATTTATTTTCTCATGTAATGAAGGTAATTGTTAGAAAGTCTTTTCAAAATATGAATGTAGGAGTAAATTTATGAAACATTCAGAAATATCTCAGCACTTCACTTTGCCATCAAAAAAGAGGGGCTGCATATTTGATTCGTCACCAGCAGCCCACTCCAAAATAGCAATGATGACCGGCCATTTAGATTACTGTGGACACATGTGGACACCTTCACGGATTCCAAGAGAGACACAAGAAACTCCTGTGTTAGAGAGAGCGGGTAGGTTCCAAGTTTTCTGGTAGTTCAGGTGTGAAAATTGTAACCCATGCCTGCCAACCAAGACAGCTACTGTAGTTACAAGTGAGACTTGGTAACAAGAGTACCTCTGGGCCTTTATGAATGAAGGGATATGTGTGGATCACATATGGCTGCAGTCTGCATTGCTCCCTGAAAACAACACCAGAGCAGATGGGCTGTTTTTGACACCAAACAGACGCACTGATAATGTACACTTGCACTGATGTTAATGATAGGACCCGACTTTTGAAACTAGCTCAATTAAGTGGTAGAGTTGACCCCCTACTGCTTAAGTTGGGAGGTTGAAGTGGCTGGTGCAAGTTCTCCAGACAGTTTCTCAGCAAAGAGGCTGGTCTAACTAGGATCCTGAGATTGTGATACACAAGTTACTACCTGCAGTTATCTCATTAATCCCTACTTCAAAACCCCAAATTTATGAAAGTGAGACTTTTTCAAGATAGTCTAGCTGCAAGCCTCCACTGAGAGGACCAACCTCCACTTAGTGGATCAGGAGTGGTTTGAAGCCTTTCAAAATAAAAGCAAATATACTGGGATTGCGTTTCTTTTTTTACGTCCAAAGTTGATTCAAAGCCTTTCAAATAAAATGTGATTACATCGGGAAGTACGTATTTTTTGATTCATGTGAATATAATTTTTTTCTTAGCGCTTTTTTTAATGTATATAATGTTAATATGATTTTTTGTGTATTCATGGGTTCAACAAAGACAAAATACAAAAGAGGATGACCAAACAAAAACATCCTCTCAGTGGAGGTCTGCAGCCAGACCCCTTGACTTTTGTAAGTGCTGACCACACATTTTGCTTCAAAGCTCATCCACCGTTGTAAACAGCTTAGCTTCAAGGTCTGCTCTTTGGCCTGCTTCCGCAAATGGGGCAGTGTTTCCTGTTATCTATTGTAAGCCATTTACCT
The DNA here is from genome assembly GCA_962446985.1 of Xyrichtys novacula. Classification (NCBI taxonomy): domain Eukaryota; kingdom Metazoa; phylum Chordata; class Actinopteri; order Labriformes; family Labridae; genus Xyrichtys; species Xyrichtys novacula. The sequence continues at coordinate 12,997,571 of OY660874.1, read as the reverse complement.
ACTGTTGAGAAGTATTTAATACAACATATATAACTCCAAACTATCTCTTTTATCACTTTCTCCCCATGTGTGCATTTTCACTCAGAAATGTTAGCCAACCGCTCTTATCTCTGCTCTTTCAGGATGGTGAGGTACTTTGATTTTGGGAGAATGAAAAGTCTCTGTGTCGTCTGTTTCTGTTTCCTGAGAATTAGTACATCGGCTCCATGATCTGTTCGGTTCAGAAACTCTGCTGCTGTGGGGAGAAAACACCAACCACCAACAGTCACCTTTTATAAAAATCTATAAGAGATCTCTAACGTCACTCATCCTCTCTTTAAGTGCTCTATTAGCAGCCTATACTCATCATCTCCCTGCAGAGCTTGTTTTGGGGCTGTAGTTTTCACGTGTAGCTGTTGGTACTTTACGAGCTAGTCTCTTACTGTCATAGTGATAGTGCTACATTTAAGGTGGCACCATTAATCCCAGTGAACACACCTGGGAATATGTAGCAGAAGTCCACCTTTAAAACCCTAAAGCCTAATAAAATGAAAACCATGTAAATAGCAAACAGTGTAGGTACTTAAACTCTCCACAGTTTTATGTGGGACTGCGACATACAAAGTAAAAGAAGAGCGGGATGAAGCTGGGACCGCTTTGTTCTGCTCTTCTTTCCAAGTGTGCAGGCACAACTTGTAGGCAGAATATGCCAAAGCTTTTCTACCATTTGCATAACCATTTCTAAGGAACTTTGAGTGTGTGAATGTACATCTCTTTTTCTCAGTATAACATAAAGTCAGTGTTCCTTCTGCAAGTGAAATCATTTATACGATCATATTGTGATTATGTATAAAGTATCTATTTCAGGTAGGGAGGGGGGATTTAAGGTAAAAGTTATACATTTTGGGAAATACATCTTTTTGTTTTCTTAATAAAGATGAAAGAGGAGCAGTCCTGTGTGGAGAGATGTTCCCAAGAAGCTGTGATTTCACCAGGCTATGGTTAGTGTAAATTCCAGATTACTTGTGGTAGGAACATTCAAACCCTCAGTGACGGTTGGCTGATAAAAACAACAAGCGAACAGATTAGCGTGACTATGCTGGCTTGACTCCATATTTTAAATCAGGATAGGATCCAAAATTTCTTATTTACACAGATCATTTTTTCATGAAGTACCTAGTTTACTGTAGTTTGAGAAGTAACCAGATCCAGGAGCTGAGTCCACAACAGGGAGAGAACAAAATCAGCATTTTCACTTCAGCCCAATTTAGATATGAGCAGCTTCTTGATGTGAATTTACACCAAGTGCACCAAATTGTGAACTCTTTTAAAGAAGTTACTGTTATCAAACAGATTAAACAGCACACATCTGTTCAGACTGACATGCAAAAAAAATTGTAATGAGAAAAGCTTTCTTTGTTTGAAACCTGAGAACGATCACATCACAACAAACACATGTAGCAGCTGTATGTGCGATTCGATTAAAGGCATGCCAGTTAAGACAAAGGCTTTGTATAAGCTCACTGTCTGGATTGCTTTGATGACAAATTACTTTTAAAGTCCTATAAAAGAGATGTGTTGCCATAATGTGTTTCTGAGTTTTTTGACTATTACTTTTTACATAAGTAATACATGGGACAGTATAAATATCCAGACTCACACCTGCTTAATTCTTATTACAAAAGACACACACCTCTTAAGGTTGTCGTCTCTTGGTAAAAAAAAATCACCAAAAATTGGAAGCAAGGGGCCCCTCGGATGAACACACCGTCACTTATACAGCTCTCTGTTTACATGATAGGAAAGTTTTGTCTTTTTTTATGTACCATCTTTGACTTTCAGTGTTACTAAGTCTCTTTCTAGCAACACATCCCTGCTATTCAACTTCCAGCTCAAAGCCCAGTGTGTGGCCAGATTGAACCATTTACATGACAGAGAAAATCAATCTCTATGTTAGTCAGACGAGAAGTTCGATTGCCATGATTTCAATCAAATTAATGTATTTACATGTACGCTAAAAGTCCAGTTTCAAGCTAAGGGGATACATCCATTTCTCGAACATGTAAAAGGTACTAACTATCTCTAACTAACTTTTCATGATTATAAAGTCACAGGTGAAAAAAGTAGAGCGAAGGCAGGTTTTCAGCCAACACTCCTACTCATCTGTCCAATTAGCCATTCCCTTAATTATGCAAATATATTCATAACTCTTGGCCTGCATTTAAAATGGATGCATAATGTGCAAAAAAAAGATCACCTTCTTTACAGTAGTCATGGAAAAAGAAATGAGCTTTTGAGATGTCAAAGGTTTTTTCTGTCAGGCTGGAGACATGTTCATTTCTGCATTTTTACACACGGGAGATCCTTGGCTTTTCCAGGAGCTGCATTTTTCAGTTCCTCAAGCCTTTCTCACCCCTGCATTGGCTTCATTATTCAACACTGAGATTGCCTCTTGACTACACCCAATCATATGCCCAGCTGATGCACTCTGCTCTATGCGGTCGGTTCATGAATGTGATTAACACAGGACGTTTTACACTTGAGGTTGCAGATTGAATCCCTGGTGCACTATTTAAGCCTGAGCTATGATTTTTTTTTTCCACAACCTAACTGATAAAATCTGCTAAGTGCACATTCCTCAAGAGGCCAAATCAAGTGTAATCATTTAGGCTTAACCTTTTTCTTGCCAGGTTAATTGTGTCTATATGTGTCTAAGAAAGCAAACACAGAGACTTGAGAACTCTGAGACTCTCGTTTCATCTTTATAAGAATAGAAATTGGTGTATTTCCCAAAATATCTCTAAACATTCAACAGTTTAATTAGAGTAAGAAGCTTCTTTAAGGGGATATAAAGCAGCATCTTGAAGTCTGCCAAATTTAAATATATATGAAGACATAAGTCTGAAGCCCTGTGCTTTTTCTGCATGAACCTTTACAGTATAAGCTTGTTTTTGCCAAAGCCTGGAGCTTGAGCCTGATTGGCCGATCTGTGCATGTACAAGCTTTGGCTGACAGCACACTTCGGTGCTCACCTGACTATAGACTCAGACTGTACCTGGCCTGCATTCATGTTTCTGGACAGTGAGTTTTGTGGACTTTAAACTGTACAAAAATCGTATAAATCCAGTGTTATATGGACGGCATGATATTTTTAGGTGATATGCAGAACCTTTTGGCATCCTGTAGATCGTCCTAATGCTATTCTTCAGGCTTGTACCTGTGCTGGATGAGTGGATTAAGGTGTGTGTGTGTGTGTGCGTGTGTGTGTGTGTGTGATGCTCTGTTGTGAGTTAAGTGTTGAATTGTTGTCTCTGCAGTAAAGACAGAATATCTGGAACTGGGGCATTTTCTTTGCCTCACCCTGAAACAGAGTTTGCTGCAGGATTAAATTAAAAATACTGAATGCCTCTATTTGTGTAAAGGAAGTTAAGATATTTTTAAGACTCATGAATTCAGCCTGCTTTATACTAATTATGTGTAAACCACTGATTTTGACAGCCACAGGAGTTTAACGTACTAACCTGCAGTTTTCCTCCTCGGTTTCTCAAAGTTTCCTGATCTGGCCTTGCTTGCAAACCTCTCCAACATGTTTCTCTCTCTATGTAAATGTCCTGGATGCAGATAGGAGTTTCAAAATAAAGGCATTGTGCTCGTGTTTGACCAGTAACAGCATGTCTCCTACTCTCTGCTGGATGCTCTCAAGGCGTCAGATTACTGTAAATGTCTTAACTCTGTGGATTACAGTCTGATTCTCAGTGCCCTGGTGAGAAAACAAATCAAGCAGGAGAAAAATGTGATTTACGGCGCCACTCTTTTCCTCCGTGTGATCTTATTTTGCATAATGTTCTCGTGCTGCAGGATATTTTTACAGGGAGTCAGTGAAGCCTTGTTAATGTACCGACTGGAACTGCTCCGTGTGATCAAAATCATGCTGCTGTAACTGCTTTGATAAAGAAATAAATCTCCCTCCAGAAACTGAGTCTGTCCTTTTATTTCCACCTGAATAATGCTCTGAAGGCTGCAGAAAGCAGGAGGATAGTTAAATAAATCAATGTTATATTATAGCACTGCAAACATGATAAATCCAAGGCTAGATTTAGGGCTTGGTGATAAAAATGTGCCGATAGGGTGAGGATGTAGAATTATAAATATGTAGATACATTATTTTTGATGTAAAAATGTTGAATGTTTGATGTATTTTTCAACATATTTTTATTATAGTCGACTGTCTATAATCAACCACATAATGTGAAAATGGATCCACATTATATCATAAAGCTCCTGTGAGGAGTTTTTGGACTTTTACGAAATAGAGCGAAGTTCACATACACGCCGTTTTATGACACATAAGAGAAACCCATGATAAAACAGACACAGGGTTTTTTATATGGTAACCTTTAATGCCTTAAATTTGTGCAGGAGGGTAAGTGCCAGCCATGCAACTGGAGAAACGGCCCTGTTGTACCTTTTTCACATTAAACATTCATTAAAAAAAAAAAAAAAAGTATAGATTTGACTGTCAGTAGGATGTTTTTTTATTATTATTATTATTATTTTTTAAGAACACCTTTTAAATTGAATTTCATTAATTTCACTGGATTTTCCTTCGGGGATCAATAAAGTTCTTCTTTTTCTTCCAAAGTATGAATGATATGATAAACAAAGACTGCCTTGTCCACAGGGGGCGCCAAAATTGACACAAACCAAAAGTTTCTCATGAGATCCTTGAAGACACTGCTTTACTCTGTCACATCTGTGTTACTATTTTCTTAACCATTCTATCATTTATTTTACAAAAAAAAATAGATGTGTGGATATATTTTGAGTTTTGGGAAAAAGATGAGTCAAAATTTAGAGAATATATCATATGGTGAGAGTGATATTTCTTTGCAATGAAGAATTAGAAGTGCAGTAAGAATTGGAAAAAAAATATACATATATTTCTCATAATGTTAAGGGGTTGGGGGGGTCTAAAGTACAAGTCTAAAATAATGACTGTTATCCCAATTTTTAAATTTATTCTCTTTTTTCAGCTTTAACGTGTCCCCATACTCATGCAAGGTTGAGTTTTGCCATTTTATAAGTTACTTTTTAAAATACCAAAGAGGTTTCCAATTTATCTTTCTTTTTGAAAATACAAAGTTGATTCTTTTTCTTGCAAAGTTGAGCATTAAAACTATCACACCTTTTGAGATGTTTATTAATTAACAAATTTAATTTCTCTCTCGAACAGATGATATAATATTGACTGCAGGTGAGTGAGTTGAATTAAAATCATATTGTGGTAGTCTAACCTGAGCAAATATCTAATCACAGAACAGGTCATGTGACTGAACATCATCATTGACTTTTGTGTTTTATGCTGCACATTTGAACAGGTTTTTGTAAGGAGTTTTAATCTGGTTATGAAACAGACTAAAACCCACACCAGGTGTGTCTCTGTGACCTACAAAAGCAAACTGGACCATCAGCATCAACGTTGATCATTTCTTTGCTGTAATTATTGATGTCGGAAACCATAGAAATGCAGAAGTTGTCAGGAGGGACAATTTATTGCAAATTGAAGAAAATAGTCTTTTCTTTACATTTGAGATGTGTGGTTTGACTGTTCAAAAATACCTTATATGGAGCTTTGTCCACAGGAAGTGTCGTCAACATAAACTCCTCACAGGAGCCTTAAGAAAACTCTTTCTTCACAACACAGTCTGGGAAAGAGGCAATGAAGATACTTGAGGATAATAATTAAAAAAAAAAAATTGTATCGTTAAAGGTCTGTGTAGTATTGGGTAAAGTTTGCAGTAGCCGGTGGTTGCATTCTTGATTGTGATGCATCCTTGCTCAACCCTAACCTTGGTGAAACTCCACAAGCTACGGTGGCCTACAGGGACAAAAATATTATGCTAATATTTTTCCACAATCACGCAGCCCTGACTTGCTTTGTCTTTGGAAAGCCCTGAGGCTATCACAGGTTGTGTAAGGGGTAAATAACAAACACCATCACAATGTGCCTCCTCTTTAAAGAGTAAAACTTGTCAATACAAAATTAGAAAGCATTTTCCCACAATGTGTAGAGATACTTTACAAATACATTTTAGCCTTTAAAATTCAACATCTGAGGTCATCCTCAGTCCCTGGTTATTTTCAGGCTCCTCTCTGTGCTGGATCCTCCAGGATGTCTACAACAGTCTTTCCTGTGTTGTCCAGCATGGGGCGCCACTCAGGAGCATCAATGACCTCCAGCAGAGCACCCAGCTCGAGTTCTAACTTCTCCACTGTGTCCTCCACCTTCTGCTGCAAGACATGTTTGCATGGTTAACATGTGAATGAAACATTTATAAGACATAGACTGAAAAACAGAATCATGAATAAAATAAAGATGAATCATAAAGTCACACAAACAACTGCTCTAAAAGGTCAGTGAGTGCAGATAAAAGAGAGACTTTCCCCTGAGCACATCATAAAATAAACTTTAACAACATCTTAACCCTGAAAAAGCGAAGCCAAGAATCCTTTTCGAAAGGAAAGAGAGATGATGTTGAATAATAAAAAAGACAGGAGCCAAAAACCTCCAAAGACCTCATTTTGAAACACTGTAGGCCTTCAAAGTCAGGTTAGATTGGAAAACAGCACCTTCTCCACGACGTCCAGGCGGTTGTGAAGGTTAACGTGCTCCTGACAGGCACTTGAACGCACCGCCTGAGGCCGGGGGTCAGGGTCAGGTCCTGAAAAAGAGAAGATTTACAGTAAGTGATGAGATGTGACGTGAGCTTTGGTGGTTTAAAACTACAGAAACATTTTCAAAGCTGTTCAGTGAATCAGCACTGATTCTATGATAAAACTTTAGTTTTCTTTGCTTTTCTGAAAACAACAAGAACAAAGAAAAATGAATCTTTTGAGCTGCATTAGGTACTGACAGAACACTAGAATCACTTTAAGAAAAAATCAACAAAGAAACTCTTGCAGGTTAAAGAAACAATATCAACATTTTTAACACTGTTTTACAGCTGGTACAAAACAACCCTAGCATTTATAATATAAGAGAAGGGTGAAACAGAAGCTTATGAAAGACTCTATTAAGAGTGTATTAAATGGCATCAAAGTGGCTTAATAAAGTCTTAATTAAGGGTATAATAAAGGCTAATAAAAGCATCATTCAGCATCAATCAAGGCTTTATTAAGATTGTCAACAAAGCTTTATTTATGCTTTATTAAAGGGTGTTACAAAGGTCAAGTGCATGATTGGTTCAGGTCGTTATAGCTCTAAAAGGCTTAAAAAAAACATTATGAAAGATGTAATGAAGGATTAATAAGGGCTGCCATGAAGGTTTAATCAAACCTAAGTTCAACGTGTAATTAAGACAATATTAAGGGTGTGTAATAGGCTGAAAAGGCTCTATTATGGATATAAGAAAGGCTTTAATAATGATGTAATAGACGTTTGGTCAATGGAGTGATTAAGGCTTATTAGAGGGTGGAAAAAGGGCTTAAGAATGCTTAGTTAAGTATGTACTTCAGGTTCAAAAAGACTTAGTAATGGTTAGCTTTTATACAGGGTTTATAAAGGCTTTATTAAGGGTTTAATTAAAACTTGTGATACAAGTTGCCAGTAAACATGGTCACTCTTTAAACCAATACACTTGTACTCTGATCCTGTTAGAGCTCTTTAGAAATCCAACGACTGCTTGTTTCCATCTGAATAATTTAACTCGTGTATTTCTACTGTCAAACAATATGTTTACAAAGGATGCTGGACAGTGATCTGTTTCACTGAAAATCTAGACACTGTATAATTTTTGCAGCAGTCAGCACTCTGAGCTCAGGCTGTGAGTTCACTCACAGGATGTGGGGATGGTGGGGGGCCGTGTGCATTGTTGCAGACGTCTCTCCTCACAGTGATGTTTCCAATTATCAGTCTCTCTTTGAAGCCGACATATGTGAGAGGGAGGTGCATCCTTTTGCAGGACTTTTTCCTGACACCTCCTGACTGCCTGCAGACTAAGCTCACACTGATACAAGTTCAAACCACAGAAGTTTTCAGACATTCACTGAATGCTGGCGGAGCTGCGGCCGCTGTTATACGAGTGAAACATCAAGACAGATTGTGCTGTTATTGAACATTAATGATGGTGTTAGTTCAGCCTCTGCTGGGCAGCTTTAGTCAATATCTTTTCCCCTCCGTCTATGGCAGCCTGCCAATAACCAAACAAGGTCATGTTTCACCTTTTCTCCTGGAAAAAGGAAGTCCCAGAGATAACAGTTTAAGTCCAGCATATGGTGAAAACTTTCAGTGAGCCATTTATTGAGCTCTCTCTAACAGTACAAAATCTAACTGCTTTTCCTGTAAGTTCAAATCCTGAAATCTGAAAGCTAAGGACACTGAATGCTTCCTGTTTGAGTTGTTAGGCAAAGTATGTTTAACTTTAAAGCTTTCATTATTGAACATTTCATCCTTTTTATTACTCATTTTGTCCTCTTTGTTGTTTTACTCCCTTTAAAAAAAAACAGAGCTCCACTCTTGCACCAGTTTGGAAACATTGGTTCTTATAACAAAAGATATTTAGTCGACTGTCCTGTTAAGATGTCTGTCATGTTATGATTTCTGTCCTCTTGATCTACTAAGAGCTGAAAATTTCCCCATATTCACATCTGGTGGGTGCAAAACAGCATTAGAGCTCAGTTTACACTCCTTTGCAAAGTTTACACTCAGGATTCCTCCCCTGGCTTTTTACTTTTAAACTTTTGGACTTAAAGGAATATTCCAGCGTAAAATTAATTTAGGGTCAAACACACCGTAACACTGAGTTAGACACCCCCTCGGGAGATTAATGTTGCCAAATGCTTGCTTCTTTAGTTATCCCAACTTTAGTGATGACCGCATGATAGCAAAACACAGCGGTCTCAAGAGCCACGCACAAACCTCAACCAAAACGCCACTCTATAGCCACAAATAATGCTCAGAACAGCACCTAACTTCATCAACAGTACATATAGGGTCCTAACCACAGCATTAGCCACCAAACATCTTTTAGCTTTGCCTAATTTCTTTAGCAAAGAGACGAAACACAACTCACCCACTCTCTTCCAGCAGCCGCTTGTTTGTGGGGGAGCCCCGATGAGTCGATCACTGAGTGCAGAGGAGTTTCACGGCTCAAGGAAAGACATTTATGATTGTTACTTAATGGAAATGCAATCAGACCGAGACACTAAGGCAAAAAAAGTACCGTGTCTGCAGTGCAAAATGATTAATATGGTGATCGACTCATCAGGGCACCCCCACAAACAAGCGGCTGCTGGAGGAGAGTTGGTGAGTTGTGTTTAGTCTCTTTGCCTGAATCCCATGTCCTGGACAGCAGGACATGGGATCAAATCCTAAAACCTTCAGATTGAGAGACAACTGACTCTACTACTGAGCCACCACTCATGTACTGTGCAGAAAGTGGCAAAGAGTTTGAAGCTTATTGAAAGCCTCCACTTAACATGTTTGGAGATCATTTATCTGGTTCTTGTTAACATAAATACAGTAATAACAACAACTCAACCAAGAGCAACAGCCAAAACCAGTAAACGGGTGTGAGTTACATTTTTTACACCTTTATTAACACCACAACAACAACATCACATTCAAAATGGAAATGATCAGAATAAAGCCTGAGTTCATACAACCTTTTCTTTCTTCAGCTCTGACGCTTTTTCAGCACAGTCGGTCAGAAATGATTGCCATCTCTTATTCTGTACACTGTCTTCCCATGTCCGGCCGTGCCTCTGCATCAGGCCCAGCTGATTTCACAGATATCTCATGGAAACATCTTAAAGGCTCAATTACAGTCAGCAAGGGACGGCAAGTTCAGAACAAGAAACGCTGAGCGAAAGAGCGATGACTGGAGAAGAGTGAGTTGATTAAGGATTTACCACAGAGCAGAAACACAGTCTGCACATGAATGATCAAAAGTCTGTTTAAGATGAAGAAGTTCGGTTTTGGTTCAGAAACACAGCTATGCTCCCATCAGAGTGTCAGTGTGTGTTTACGATTGTGAATGCAGCACAGCCTGCTCTTGATCATGAATGTTGTATGAAAAGGAAGAGGTGTTTGAGCCGTTCGCAGTTAGCGACACGCATTAAGGTGCTGATGCAGCTCAGCTGAGAAGTTTTCTTCTTGCTCGTTTGTGTTTCTACACTGCAAAAAGTCTGCTACAAGAATATCGACAAGCACATTTCTCTGCCAGAAGAACAAAGAAGTGCCACCTCTTACATTTCTAAACCAGGTAGGAAATTTAAGTGTCACAAAAAACACAGATTTCTCGTAACTATGCAGCTTCACAGAGTTTATATTCACTCTGCAGGCAAAAGTGACTCACATCTGAGTATTCTGCTAACATGGGACTCATCAGATTTTTCATGACAGGTATGACCCTCAAGTCACAAAGATTTGGGCCTTGTGGTGTGTGATCCTAAATCAGATACAGATCAGACCTTTTTTGATGGGATTGTGGTCTCAACAGCTAGTTCTGAAAGCGTGCCACTTTGCCACAATCTTTAGAGACACTTGTCACAGCTCTGTGCTGGAAGCAGGAGTTGCTCACTTGTGGTAAAAACAACCATGGAAGACACTTTAGAGGTGGCTCCTCCAACGTCTCCTGAACTTGAACTTTGGTTTAAAGCCACACACCCTTTTCAGTTGTTGGTCATTTGTGCAAAAAGCTTATTTCAGGACCGAGATCATTTCACACTGGAGTCTGACACAGGCCACATCAAAAAAGTAATGTGAACCACCAAGAGAAGAGTTTTCTTAACAGAAAAAAAAAGCTTATTAACCATCTGTGCTCAACCAAATCTCTCGGAAGTCTTTGATCGAAAAGTTTGAGACAAAGGAAACTCTCCAGCTCATTAACTGCTCGGAAAGATGGAAAATATCAAAACAAACAAAGTTTCCAATATTAATGTGATTTCCGATATTTAATCTGATCTAATCTCGTTTTCATTTTCGCAGTTAAACTGGCAGGAACATTTGTCCTTGTTTGTGTTGGATCGTGTTTCCGTTCAGACTTTTGTTCTCTGTCAGAAATGTTCCAGAACGTTGAGAAACCACACAGAAAGAAACCCCAAAACTCCAGTAGATACACACATGCATACACGCACACACTCAAATACGATGATCTAACTAAGTGACTCCACCCAAGGACAGAAGTGAATGAGTGTGTGTGTGTTTGAGTGTGTGTAGTTTTTTCTCAATGTGTGTATCAGCACTCTTGAAAGAGAGTGAGAAAGAATTTAGTGAAGGACTGAGGAGTCACAGAAGGTCAGAGTCACATACACACACACACACACACACACACACACACACACACACACACACACACACACACACACACACACACACACACACACACACACACACACACACACACACACACACACAAACACACACACACACACACAGTTTAGTCTGACACACAGCCATGGAAACACTGATACACTCTACATGCATATTAAATAAAAAGTAAACTGTTAAAAGATGTGTGTATAGAACGACTTCCTGCTTTGGCAGAACAGACTTGGTAGAAATAGAATTTCTTTGGATAACAACTAAACTAAAGATATTTGCATTTTTGTATCAAGTGAGTGGCCGCATAAAATCTTTTTATCATATCTGCCTTTAGTGCCTTTATTTAGAGGACCAAATAATGTACAGAGCAGAAAATGGGGGGAGAGTGGGGAGTGACATGCGGTAAAGAAGGTAAAGGCCAAAACCATAGACTGTATATACTATAGACAACTTCCGTCTTCCAGCGTATGAATTTGAAGCCAATTACTCTCGGTTTTTCTGGGATTTTCTCTTCTTCCCGAAACCACCACTTGCGTAGTAGCGTTGTACGCATTCGGCAGGCGAGTCGCTGGGATGACGTTCTGCCCAAACAGCATCTCCCCTGGACATACTACGCAATCTTTGTACGCCCATAGGCTGTATCAAGTGTCAATCACAGAAAACATGAACCCTTGAATAACTTAAAATTGGAGCTGCACAGAAAAAAAAGAGGACTTGAACAGCAACAACTTTTTTCAACTGTAGTTAAACATACTGGAAGAAGAGGTGGGTGCTAGTTTGTACATTTGTATTTCCTGTATTAGGCCTTTTTTTTAATAATTATTTGGTCATTGCCTTTTTTGCACTAATCTATTTCTAAGATTTCATAACCATGAGGAGGTGTACCTTTATCGTCCTCACTAAGCTCGACATGTTCTTGGTGTATTTGATCACCACCAGGATTGTACCTTGCCGGTTCTGCTGTGACTGTCATGGACAGGGTCTACAAGTCTTAAAGTGATTGAGGGGCTGCGTTATCAGCAAAAATGCTTTTTGCTTGTGATGCAGAAATGTTGGCTTTAACAAATTGGGACCTCAAAAATGCATTTAGGCTATTTGCAGCCAAGAGTCTGGATGAAGGGATGAGGGTCAGCAGGTCAACGTTCAAGACCATGGTTCTTTGACAGTCAATAGTGGATTGTCTACTCGAGGTGGGGGGGCGAGTCTTTTCCTCACAAGAAGGAGTTTAAGTATCTGAGAGGTCTCGTGGCAAGTAGATTGGATTGTGAGATTGACTGACATGTTTGTGCAGCATCAGCATTACAGTACAGATGGTTGTGGTGACCAGGGAGCTGGGCCTGAAGGCAAAGCTCTCGATTTACAGGTCAATCTAAGCTCCAAACCTCTTTTGTGGCAATGAGTATTGAGTTTTGACCAAAAGATGGACATAACTTACAAGAATGGTTTCCCCTGAAAAGGAATTTTCTGGATGCATTTAGTTGGGAGGAGATCCAGAGGTATATCTAGAACTGGCCTGAGGGATTATATACAGTATCTTACCTACTCTGGGAAATGGACTGACTTTAGAAAGACTTTTTGTTGTCAGCCACCTTTACTCTGATCAATGCCTGAGTGAGCAAGTGAGTGAACGCCACAGGTTATTGTCCACCAAGAGGATATACTGTACAACTCTTCTGCTCCTTTCTGATTTCCTGTGAGCTATAAAATCTGCTCCACTGTGTCAAATTGAAGGCTGATGTGATTGGCTGGGATTTGTCGGGCTCTGTTGACGCCAGCTTGACTCCTTTTCCAAGAACCACCAAGTTTCATCATCCAAATCTGGATTTTTAAATCCCATTTCTTGTTGCCTTAGACCAGCTAACCCATTTTACTTGAGTGCCAGTTTTTCAAGGCAACTTAGACTACTTAGATTCAGACATGATTTCAGATAAAAAATAATAATTAAAGATATCGCAAATCAAAAGTGAGAATTAAATTGTAAGGAGGGAAAATGACTGCCAATGCTGGAGGAAAACCTTTCTTGAAAAAATATTTTACATATAGTGTAAGAAAATGTTCTGGCTAGCTTGGTTAGCATTTAGAGCTAAAGAACTAGCAGGCTGCTCAGAAGGAGTTTTCTTCCTCTTTAGTGTCAGAGAGAGAGAGCTCTTATTGGTTGTTTATAATGTCCCTGAACTCTGTTTGGACAGGGTTTAGGTCAGTTAAGGTTTCGATGACGCATTTTAAAAAAAGTCAGAGTTGCTGCAACAGAAACACAGCTGTGTTTCCATCAGAGTGTCGGCACGTGTTTATCTGTGGATTGAAAATGCAGCACAGACTGCTCTTGATCATGAAAGCTTCATGCGGAGGAGGAAGTGCTGTTTGCAGTTAACTACAGACACATGAGGATGCTGAGGCAGAACTTCTGGGAAGTTTCTTTGTAACCAGTCTATGACTATACATTTAAAAAAAGTAAGCTCTAAAATATAGGTTTGGAGTTGTTAGATGTACAAAATATAAATTAACAAGACAATTAAGCATTCAAGACCATGCAAATTTGGCTTATTAAAAAATAATAAAGTATATATTTTTTTTAAATAGAAAACATTTAAAATTTTCTCTGTTAGAGTCAAGTGTGCCTTAGGTAAGCCTCCATTTTTTTCTGAATCTGTCTCAGACTAACTTAATGAACTATCAAAAAACAGTTGTTTGAACTGAAAATGTTGGGTCTAAATAGGCTTAAATTCAGGATGGTTGGATCCGAGATGTTGGGTTTAGAAAACGTTTACTGTTAAAAAAAAAAAAACAGGTTTAGAGGTACTAGTTGCAGATTGAACAGATTTAGGGATTCATTTTCATCTATTAAACTTGTAAATGTTAACACTGAGTTTCTTTGTCAGTCATCTGGCATGTGAACCAGACAACTTGGCAGTGAGGCAACATCAGTAACCAAGAGGCCAGACCATCTAGTTCATAGACAGATGGAAAAATGAAGAAGGGCACGGTGAGGCAGGGATGCAGAAGTTTTTCTTTCTTACACAAAAAAACTTTTTTTTTTCAGTAACTGTCATAAAGATCAACATCATCACTTGAGGTCTTTATCATTTGTAGAAATTTAGAATAAATAAAATGAGATGTTGATTCAAGCTGCATGATATACGCATCAATAAGTGAACAAGAAGAGAACCTGCTCTTATTTTTGTCGACACTTAAACTGACTATGAATTATGAGACGTCACATCTTAATTATTTTTACAGCGCACCACTGGATCCACAGAGAAGCTATCATGTTGTGTTTAAAATAAATCTCCAAAGTTTAGTACTCAAATGGAATTAGTTTGACTAGTTTACAGAAATAAATCTTCTTGCATGAGCCAAGACTGAAAACTCATGTTAACAGATCTATGACCAACTTCACAAATGATCAGTCATAAATAATTGAAAAGCCTGGACCTGCTGAAAACAGTACTTTGAGATTTTTTCAAGCAGCAGTTCAACAATTTGAAACAACTTTTTGCCTGTTTTTAAAGTTTATAATGCTCACTGAGACGTACTTTAAGAAGTTAACTTTTTCAAAATTTCTCTCCCATGTATTTGTACTCTTTTGTGTTTGAAACAAAAAGGGTTAAATTTCTCTGAAACAATAAAAACAAACCTGCAAGAAGAAACCATTCCACCCACATTAACTTGTTTATATTTAAGATGCCTAAAATTTGGAGGAGAAAAGTTGCTATGAGCCGAAACGCCTTCTCTATTTGTGAGTGACTGTGAGAGCCTGCCTGCGTTCATTAAGCGTCCTGCAGCAGCTGGTCATTCCTACAGAATGAAATCAGTGTATTTCACACTTGGGGCCGTCACTCACTTTGGTTTCCAGAGGTTTTGTCCATAGTTTGGTAAATTCTGTGTCAGATTTTAGACAAACATTTAGTAAGAAGGAGGTGGATGAACATTCAGGATGAAGAATAGAGTGGTAGTTTGAAACTCTGCTGACACAGTATTAGATGGAGTGGAGCCTGAGCTGCGCATAATTAGAAACAGATGTGCTGCAGTCCCTGTACAACACACAGACTCATGATGTCAGCTTTTGTGTGTGTTCACCTACACACACAATTACACACAAGAGTGAGGGGCGTAAAAAACACGCAACAAAGACTTGACGAGAAGAAAAGATCTGCATTAGAAATTTGGTTTCTACATCAATATATGGATCAGTTCTGTCCTGTGATCTTCGCTTTCTGACCTTTGACCTCTTCACACCCACACCCAGCTGCCTCACTTACCTGCAGCGGCATAGCCAATCAAAAGGAAGATGAGTCCAACCAAAGATGATGAGAGGCGGGCCATGGGGAAGCGAGGAGTGCGATCCAAAGACAGAGACAAAAAATGCAGAAAGATCCTGAAAGAAAGAAAAGATTACTCCTCCTCCTCCTCCTCTAAACTCTCTCTTTTCTTCTCTGTGCCGGGCGCTCTCCTCCTCTCTTTTGCTCTCTTATCCTTCTCTCTCTGACTTGGTAGCACCCAGTTTCCTTATAAAAACACAAGATGCAGGACAAAAAGCCCAGTATGTGAGAGGAAGGGGCGGGAGGCATGAAACAGGGAGGGGACTCAGACTCAAACTGACGGGCCTCTGGATGAAAAAAATCTGTTTTTACTCAGACTAATATTAGTTGTGAGTTTTATGTTACAGTTGTGGTCAATGACAGTTTTATTTTCTCAGTATACTTGATCTTGTGTGCAAAATCTCTTTCTGTCCATGCGAAACACTCAGTAAAAGTGTTTAACCCTTTTCATCCCTTTAAAGTGGTTTTAGTTTATTGCCCTGTTTCTATGACGCGCATCCTCTGCATCTTTCAGGAAGTAAAAACATTAAGAAGAGGCACCAACTGGCTAAATACAAACAGTAGATCGAACTAAACTTCTGCAACTCATTAGACCCCCAACAGGTGAACAGATGTAATTTATATCTGTATGTTAAATACTGACATACAGCTATATGGAAAAAGAGTCCTTATAAATGTTTTATCAGATCCAGATATAAAAGATTCCTTTTCATGAAACCATCAGCACTCTATCCATTATGGTGCAACCACACTGATCCTGACTAGTTGAGGTTTAAAGTAATGTAAATGTTTTACAAAGAAGTTCAACAGTGGATGAAGATCTAAAAGAAGAATGGCTGGAATCTAGGCAGAAACAGAGAACAGTGTCCTCTGCATAACAACAAAGACTGAGAACCTTGAGGAACTCTGGTTCCCCACATACTTAGAAACAAGTGTTCATTTTGGCTTATTACCTTTAGCAATGTTTGTGCAAAATTTCTTGATCCGATTAAAAATTTATGGGAACGGATAATCTGAATCCACTGTTTATATGGGTGCAAAATCAAATACTCCGATCATGACGTGTGTATATGTGCACCAAGCTTTAGTCAATGTAGAAGCATTTGGACATGCGCAGAATTGTCTGATTTCTTTAAAATAACCGCAGAAGAAGAAGAGTTGTATTTACGTCTGTGCTGTCTACAAACCAACAAACATGGTAGTGGCTCACTCCATCCAATTCAGGAGTTTTGCCCTCTGTTAAATGTTGTCACTAGATGGCGCTCTTGCGTACTTATTTTACTGTTCTGTCAAAGGTTGCACTGTGCATGCAGGTGTGATATCATTACGCAGTACGTACGCCTTATTATGTTAGCAAAGGAGCAAGCATGGCACCTGCAGTTGTGTTTTATTCCAGTGTTAATAATGAAACCTCCTGTACTGACCTCAATAAATAAGCTAAAGGCTAAAGAGTGGAGATCGAGTCAGGTAAGAGAGTCATGATCGGAATAAGTGTTTACATGAACGCGTTTTGGAATAACTATCGGCATAAACCAGCCCTCTCGATAGGAGTACAACATTTCCAATTGAGCCGAATTGCATCAGAATCTTCTGATCGACATGTTTACATGACGCATTTTATTCCAATTAAGCATTTAATCTGATTATTTGTGCCCATGTAAACACAGCTATTGTTACTCCTATCCCTGTTAGGATGTTGTGAAACCTGCCTCTCTTATGCAAACAGATGCAATAATTTTGTACCATAAACTGTATTTATAATATGGACAATGTGTTTTTGCCTCCTGCCATTGTACGAATTTGAAGCCAAATTGCTCTCAGTATTTCTGGGATTTTCCCCATTTCCTAAAACCGGCATTTGCACAGTTTCATTTGGCAGAAGATTCGCTGTGATGACGCTCTGCTCAAACAGCATAACCCCTGGATGATCTGTGCAATATGCCCATAGGCTGTATCAAATGTTAATCATAGAAAACGTGAATCCCCTTATAACTTTTAAAAATGGAGCTGCTCAGAAAAAAAAGAAGACTTGAGCACAAACCAGTGTTTCTACTGCAATACACTTTTATGAAGGAGGATTTGGAAATTTTAACATGGGAATTTTCTTCACAGCTCAACAGTTCATATCCCTTTTATAAAAAGAGCTGGGAAGCTGTGTGAAATAATAATAAAAAGCAAAATTTGCAAACCACCTGAAGCCAATATTTACCAGAAAATAGTGCAGCAACAAAAAATCTTTTTCTGGTTTTATGAAAAAAATAATTAAAGCTTGAATTTGTGGCAGCAACAAGTTTCAAAATAACTGTAACTGCAACATGTTTAGCATTGTGCTGCATCCTACAGAATTAGGGTCATATTTTCTATGTGGATATTGAGTGTCATGTTCTTTGCTTTGCTGATCATTAATGAAAAACATCTCAGACCTGGTAAGATCCTGTTTTAGTTCCCAATCTGCATCCTGGACCATGCCAATCTGGAGCGTTGACCTGCTGTGTAGAGGTGCTGTCATTTTTGTATGGGGCATAAAGCTTTAAAATAACATCGATAACATCTATTAAAATGTATTAAATATATAATCCAACAAAAAATAGGGCGTTTCATTAAATTTGCACAAGACATGCACAGATAAAATCCCTGTGTTGTGTTTTTCAATCAATAAGTTATGCTGTTTACAAACTCTCCTCTAAAGGCCATTCTGCGCAATTGTCTGTAATCATATATCATCATATAACTACATTTCTGATAAAACTGAAAATAACCAGGACTGGAAGCTGCTGCGCACTTTGTGGGAAAATCAGTAAGTGTTTCAGTTCAGCAGGAAGTCAGAAATCAAATCAATCGAGCGGCAAAGAATGTCCTTTTTAGAGCCATTGATTGGTTCCTGTTATTCCCCCTGAATAGACTTATCTGCAAGTGTGTGTGTGTGTGTGTGTGTGTGTGTGTGTGTGTGTGTGTGTGTGTGTGTGTGTGTGTGTGTGTACGTGTGTACGTGTGTGACCACCAGCACAAACAGAGCTCAGACTGTTGGGTGGTAAAGCGGTGATCTTCATTAAGCCAGACGGTCTGCAGCCTCGTGCTCGCCTCTTGTCTGGCCTCTTAAGAAGATCTGAGGGTTTAGCAGCAGAGAAGCAAACTGGAGGAAAAGTGAGTGGTGGGATCAAAAGAGAGAGGTCAAAATACTGCTGCATGTCTGATAATGTATGAAAGAAAGGAGGAGGAGGACAGAAGACAAGTCACTGATAGGTTCTTTAGTTAAATGAAATCCTCAAATAACAAACGAAAGACAGGGTTTGAATCAGGCTGAATGGGAATCAACAGCACTTTAAAGAGCCTTCATTTCACACTGTCAAAATGAATTTTATTCCTTAACATCACTTTTTACTCTACTGAGGCATATCCAAAAGTTTAAATAAAGCAATTTCACATATTATTCTCTTCAGATGTTTACTGTTTCACTTGAATCATTCAGATGGCAAGTTTAGATCGATTTGTTACTGATGGAACAGAGACATATTGGTGTAAATGTGGTATAGTTTTTTTTTTTTTTAGATTTTCAAAGCTCAAAAACCTGAAAGATTAAAGGAAGGGAAATAATAAAAATATTAAGGCTGACAAAACAATTTTCCAAATCTCTATCAACTGCTGAATTTTCATAGATAACTGATTGATCACATTTAAATTGCATCTAAAAGAATTGTCTTGATTATATAACCAAATGAATGCACTTGATGATTTTGCTTTTTGGTTAATATTCAGAAAAATGGACAGAGGCCATGGCATAGAGGCAGGTGGAAGATTCAGAGCATTTCATCTGCAGGTTTGTGGTGATTTATACACACAAATGTCCCATCAGTATCAGTGTGATGAGAAGTTATTGATCTATCGACAATATATATATATATTTTTAATTAAGTTTGGTGGCATTCTGTTTATTTATTTATTTATTCTTTGAGCCTTCTGGGGGTTTGCCACTGAAAAACATAGTGGGATCAAAATCTCTATCAAGTGGCTGCAGAAGGATACCAGAGCTGCACCCACAAAAAGGCACAAAATAAAATACAGTTCTATCTTGTACCTCAGTCACAGTGTGATTATTGCCTTTCTGCTTACAGCCCTAGTAAAATATGTTAATGCAAGTGGTTATATTGTTATATAGTAAAACATCCTACAGGACACACGCTTGGCTTTTACGATGAGCACTTCCAAAATATGAGAACACCATGTATATGCAATTCAGTGCAATAATAATCAAAAATGATAAATACTTTGAAATTAAATTAAAGCATAAATAAGAGTGAATAATGTCAAATTATGATTATATGCGTCCTAATATTGGCCTCATGATACAAACATGACATAACTGCATTATTTTTCCTGCACTGTCCCACTGAGCATTGACAATGAAATTTAAGGGGTAACCAAAAAGATCTGTATTGTTATTATATATATATGCAAACTTCTTTAACTGTAGGTCGAAGTTCATGTGGTGACCGTCCTGTGGTGAATGGTGGGGCAGTTTCCACAGGAGCAAAGCGAAGGATCACATGGTGTCACTCTGACCTGAGGTGGAGCATGGTCATCCACTCAGGTCTATTTCTGTCCACCCCACCTGTCTGTTTCCATCCACTGTAAACCCTCACAGTCTCCATCATCCTTCACCGTACTCAGAAGTGTAGAAAGATTCACATAAAGCTCTCTGAAGCCTATTGTGTTCAAACAATGAGCTGAGCCCTGCTCTTGTTACTTAACACCCTCACACTTCTTAAGAGACATAATCCTGATTGACCAAGGTTCATTAATCAGTATAGTAAGGTATAGTTAAGCTGCCCTGATTTATACATTTTTTTAATTAAAACACTCCTCACAGCGGTCACTAAGTCAACTTCCAGCCACATCCCATTGTTGCCTGTCTGTCCAACACATAACTATTATTTCACCTAATCAAACTTATCACTAGAGATATGCAGACTTAGCCAACTAAAAGACTGCATGTCATCAACCCTGTCAGCATCAGAATTATTTCTTGATTAAATAAATTATTAATGTTTATAGTCCTGCAGTTCCAAAATTAAGGTCATATATTCTGTGAGAGCTGCAGTGCAGCCTGTGGACACAAGCTGGAGCCACTGCCTCAATGCTTTGATACTTTACAGACATTAGAAAACATAGATGACAGAAAGTGTCTCGTTCCAGGGCATGTTGTAGGAATAAAGTTGGGCTGTAGGCTGTGTCTAGGTCAGCTGGGAAATAACCATGTGACAGAAGCAATTCATCACCAGGACAGGTATGTGGCTATAAACCTGCAAGGAGGGTCTAAGAACGGTGGTGCTAGCTCTGCTAGCGTTTGCCACTCTCACCTAAACATTTGAAATACCCGCAGACTTTGTGATACTGAGATTATCTGTGATAAATAAACTGTGCACAGTTTGGACTGTTTTCAAAACAACCTTATTTAGACCAGTCAGAAAGTCAAATTAAAATTTCTGTTAAAACTACTGGGAAACTAGTTGTCTCAGAACAGACATTAACATATGGAAATTAGTGATGCAAGTAATAGTTGTCCTAGTGTTACTATGATTTTATGTGAAAGAGATACACAGTTTGTGCTTGTTAACTGGTTGAAAGAGATTTTGCTAAGTAGGCTCTATGTAAGCTTGTGCAAAGAAACCCTGTAGCTGCTCTTGTGTCTTGAACTGGTCAGTACTTGGTCACAGCTTCTTAAGTCAGTCACAGTTATATTATGTATGTTTGCTAAAAGATTACTATTTTAAGTTTGCTCTTAGTTCATATAGTAATTGTGAAAAAAAGCAACAAGTCAGAAGTTTTGAAAATGCAATGCTAATTCATTTCTTTAGTTGAAATTTAGTTGAGAGGAATACAGTTGTCATGGTACATGTGGTCCTGAGTATGTTTGGGTAAATGTATGTTTTGAAATGTATTTTTGTATTACAGATGGTACGGTCATATTAATAGTCAGTATAGACGAGTGAAGGCAAGAGCTTTGTGTGTGGTCGCCCCTGTTCTCATGTCACTACTATTCCCACAATTTAAAGGTGCAACATAATGCATTAATGTAAACTGACAGTATTTATAAAAGCTGGCAGAGGGGACCTTATGAACCCAGTGAGAAGTCTTAATAAACTGAATACCTCATGTTTGATCAAATTGTTTGTTGAGCAAAGTTGTTTTATCAAGCAGTGTCACATAGGGGACTGCTATTATACTGAATATCAGCACTGCTGTGATTTATTCATAGGCACGAGGCGACAAGCAGAGTGCTAAAGACAGTCACAGCACTGCTGATATTCAGAGCATCACATCAAGCCATGAGGCAGTTCTGGGACTTGATTCCAACTGGACTGTTGCCAAGCAACCCAAATATTTTCAAGCACACTTGCTACTCAGTGTACGTCCAAAGCTTCAGCATGTCAGCCTTTTTCATAATCTGTAATTATTCAGGCTTATGTGCGCATTTATTTCCATTTATCATCAAACGGTGAATGAAGTGTCTGATTGGTTACTTTAGGGGCCCCTGAGGTACAAGCTTCATCAACCAGGACAAACAGGTTCGTTGTACAGATCAGATGCTGAAGACATATAGAAAGATATTCTGAAGACGGAAGAGTGTGCCAACACTGTAATGCTAGCACAAGGTTAGCATCAAGTGGTTTTAGGCCATTATCTATTTGTGTACCAGTTGGTTTGTGTCTGCTCAGTACAATTAGGTATAATTGCAGGTTTACAACAAAACATGGCTGTATTTCTTCATTATGCCACAGCAGGAAGGCAGTTAATTGTATCACACTACATTGTGTACACAGTGTAAACAACTCAGTTTATAATTGCAGCTTGCAGAAGAACACACACGTACAGTATATACATGCACACAGTGTTCCTCTAAGGTGTTTTGACAGTACAGACTGATGACACATTATTGCCACCCACTGACCTGGCATGCCTTTCCAGCAGGTCTGTGCTGTTGTATGGAAAGATAAATATTCAGAAAACACTTTCAACTTGGATTTTTTTTTAAATTGGAGGAGGGAAAATCAGATTTTGAAAATATAAAAGTAATATATTTATCTGCGCTCATAGGAAACCCCTTTTAAAATTTCTTTGTTGAAAAGAACTGTTTTAAAATAACTATTTAGCAAAAATATTTACCAATAACTAATGGACAGATAAGACCTCCAGGACAAAATCTCTGAGCTGCCTCCTATGGAACTGACACTGACACCATGGGCTCTATTTTCATGCCTCGCCGGCAGCGTGGCGTAAGTCAGGTCTGCCGCGCCTATGAGGCATGCTTAAGCACACTTTGGTATTTTGGTGAACAGCGAAGCCCGGCGTAAGTATCCCCTCGCCAGACTCAGCTCCTCCCAGCAGCGCAAGCAGGAAAGAGGGAGGTGAGAAGGCGCGGGGTGGGTTTAACACAGCCGAGTCCTGTTTTCACCAATCACATCAGCACCTCTCCTCACCGTTAAATCCGCCACCGGCAAGGCGTATTGCAAATTTTGTGAAGTAGTTGAAGAGATAGCTGAAGACAGCAACACCACAAAATCTCGTCAAGACGCAGTACCTCAACAAGTGTCGCGGTAAGTGCTGCAGAGGGCGTCCTCCACGCTATCTCAAATAAGCACAGAGGGATTTGGTGTGTGTAAAGTTGTACCCACTGGTAAGATAAACTTCCTTTACCACAAACAAAGACACTCACATCAAACCCCACGTGACAAAGATGGGTTGTGCGCACAGATCACAACATAAACAATTGCCAATAATGGCATTAAAATTAGAACCACCTGTGAGTAAAGGACAGATGACGCTCCGTGGCCTGGCTCTTTCTTTCACTAATGTTGGCATATAAAATGGACTTGGCTCACACAACTGAATATTATAATATTCTTATGTAGGCTATACTCCGGATTGAATATTCACAGAATATTAAGGATGTGAGAACAAACTGGCTGTGTGCCAGGCTGTGCCAGACTAAAAAACCACTGCCCGGAGTGTGCCACCCTGCGCAGCGCCACTGCCGTACGCAAAAATAGAGCCCCATGTGTGTCCCACTAAGGCTGTAAGCTCCACCCACCGTATTATCCATCTGCTTTCCTGAGATTCACCTGCAAATACTGCGTGAGCCATGTCTGCTGGAAGGATTATCTCTGATTACACACTTTCCTGTAGTGAGTTTGGGCAAACTCATTATCTGAAACCCAAGGATCCTCAGATTGTAGGGACATGCAGTTGGACATCCAATCAGAGCTGAAGAGGATCTGAAAGTCATGCCAAGCACTGGCAGCAGCCAGTTTACCTCTCCTCCACCTCCTATAAAGTGTCTGTTATCTGTAGCTGCTGATCTCTGTCTGCAGTTACATGTACAGTTGCTTGCACTTGGAAAGGTAGTTTGCAGCAAGATCTTCTTACAGATGGAGGCCATGACAGTTCACAGTTCAAATGATGGTGTGATCAAACCAAATGTGAAGCAAAGTTTGTCTCTGCGTCAGCTGCTTCAACTTTATACCTGGCTGTTTTTTTTCTGTGTAATTTCCAACCCCTGAATTTGCAATTATGACTGCCAGTGGAGCTGGATTGTGGATGTGGTTAATACAAATGCCAAAGACTCGTTGTATTTTGTACTTTGCTGGTTATCATGTCATTCAATCAGTGGACGCCAAGTATGCCTTGTTTTGTCACTCTTCCTGAGTCTGGTGGTGTTTTTCTGCCCTGTGTGACTGCATTTCATGTACTTGTTTTGTTTGTTTTTTGTTCATGCAGGATTAGCCTTACCACTATTAAACGTTAAGTCATGTCTTTTCTCTTGGACAATTTGTTGTCAAGCCATGCTACAAGTTTTTTTTTTTGTCTTCTTGGTATTTTCTCTAGTGTTTTGCCGTGTTTATCCAGACCTTTTTTTTCTTTTTCTTTTTTAATGATAAATCAGTAATTTTTGATTTTGCTTGCACCCTGTCTGACTTCCTCTGCTCTCCTTGCTCTGCCAGTCTGCATTGGGCCATATCTCCATGTGTTCATACCAAACTTCATAAGACTTGCTTCTCCAGCTTTTTAGACCCCACTTTCCTTCAATTCTGTGCCTCCACCCTCAGTTATCTTCGCTGTGCAGTTGAGCCTCCAGATCGCTGCTCCCTAGATAAACTCTAAGTCTGCATCTATCTCCTTAGACGTCTGATTAGCGCTACGTCATTGAAAGGGGTAGTAATCCGGGTCTGGGCCCAGGAATAGAGCCCAGGGAGGAGCCAGGCTACTGGAGAGAGACGCTGCCGAGCCACCATGCATGTGCCTCTGGGTAATCTCTTCTTAAATAGCCTTTGGCTGGGGAAAGAGGGAGGGAGGACCGTAGGGGAGGGAACACCATGGGAGCAGGTCCAGTCAGTGTCCTCTTATCCGACACTCAGGACCCAGGGACACATCAAAGCCAGAGAGGAGAGGGATCTAGATACAGAGACGTGTTGGACCGTATAGGACAGCCCTTTGACCAGGATGAACTTTGCAGCGCAGTTTTTCTACTCCAACTACCTGAGTGAGCGACTTGAGCGTCTATTTTCACCGAGACCTTCACTCAAAGACAGCGAGGAGAATGACCCCTTCTGGGAGAGGTGGGAAAATACAACACGTCCTTGTCTGGATCCTTCCAACCTCCCCCCTCCTCTACCTGGCCCTGTAACTAAGGATTTACCCGGTGCTATGAGATCGGAAATTGATTCCTTCTCCTCAGCCTCTGTTTCCCTTTCTGCAAGTACCTCAATTCCCACTCCTCATCATCCTTTTGTTTTCCTGCCTCTTCAAAGTAACACACCTTCAAATCTCCACTGTCTTCCCCTGCCTCCTCCTCCTTCTCCTTCTCCTCCTCCTCCTCCTCCTCCCAGTCCTCACCCTAATCACATAAAGAAATTATCACAGCCAGCTACCAGTCATCCACATCTATGTTTGGCCTCTGCTGTCCCTGCATCAAAGAACGTTCACCAACTCCCCTCCAACATTTCTCCCCAGATGGTTCTTCCACAACCTTCCTCTTCCTCCTCGTCCCTCTGCGTGTCTTCTTCCTCCTCTTTTTCACCTCCTGCCTCGCATAGAGAAGAACTGTTCCCACCTTTTGAAGCTCTGGTAGACTTGCTCCTTCGCTTTGTCCTCTACCTTTTTCTTCTCTTTGTCCCCAGGTAACTCTCCCAGATTCAAAGAATATGTTATTGAGTATAGTACTGTAAAATTGAAATAAGTAACAACCAGGGTCTGAGAGGGGTTTCAAGTGTTTCCTCTTATAGCAGATGCAAGCATTTTAGACAGACACAACTTCAGTCTTGATAAGAAATCTTCAAATGCTCAAAATAAAACCTTCCTGAGATAGTTTTGTCAGACAGATTTGCAATAACCAACAATATTTAGACTAAGCATCATTTCTTCTGCTCTTATACAAAGATTTGCAAAAGCCTCTCATCTGAATTTTTTAATATAATAAGAGAGCTGTTGTCAAACAGCATGCTGAGACAGACTACTTTTGGCTAAATCTAACCAAAATAACCATCTGTACCTAATCCTAACTCTGTCGTGTTGTTTTCTGATGCCTAAACCTGACTACAGACGAGGGACTCTTGTGCAAAAGTTTGCTTCAAAATTCACTTCAAAAACCATTGTTCATGAACATAGTCCAGGCAGAGATTTTGTTGTATCCACAATGCCAATCAAAAAGCATTGTAAGTTGGATTGTAAATTCTGGGAGACATAGTTTGGCAAGAAAGTTAAGAAACCCAAACCTTAAAGATGCTGTGTTGCACCTTAAACATGGAAAAATGAACACCCAAGGATATGTGGTATGCAAGGATACAGTCTCCTTTAACAAATAAAGGTTTTTTTCATTGGTAAATGAAGCGCTGCAGCAGCCAGTCGGGACATTTGGTCTTTAAAAGACCATTAAGGAGCTAAGAGAGAGCTATGATGAACGCCTGCTGGGCTGAAATGTCTCCTTCACTTTCTGCCCAGTCCTCACTTTGATCAAATTTAAATGAAGACGATCATTTTCTTTTACCATCGCAGCTCTTTTCAGGAGGCTTTTGACCCTCCAGACTTGCTGCCTTTTTTGTTTCTTAAACACTGATTTTGAACTCTGCTCATGAGACATCTCAGTCACAGTGGTAGTCTTGGACATCCTTTAACACAGCTGTGTTTAAAGCAAACTATTTGTCTGGGACAGAGGGCTGCAATAAACCCCCTGGCATGAGGTGAAAGGTCACTGTATTGTTTATAGGAGGTGATTGTGATATAAATAGAGTTGAATGTTTCTTGCAGAGGGCTGGGACAGAGTATTGTTTAGGTGAACTACTCCCCCTGGTGGTCTTTAAACATTTCAAACATAAATCTCATTAAAGTAACTCTATCTTTAAAGATTTTTTTTAATTCTTCCTGAGATGCTCTGAACCATCAGATAGCAGCAAACAACACAGATTGGTCAGGATTTAACACACATTTTTTTTCCCGTAGAGTAGATTTAAATATTGACCTCTCATTTCTGCTTATTCAAGGAGTCAAACTCAACCATTAACCATTTCTGATCCGCTTTAACAGCTAACTGACAGGGTTAAACTCCAAAGAATTTAATCCTATTATCATATTTATACAGTGTTAAGGACCTCCTTAACTACTCAGTAAGGAAAACCGTCATTATCAGGTCTGGTGTTAAACCTGCACAGACCTCAATGACAGTTATCGAAAGTACTGGTGGTTCTCCACCCTAAAAGCACCCATAAATCAGTGCTAATCATTCAGTAAATCTGAGTTACCGTATAATCCAGACAATTCTCAAGAGCTGGCACTCAGATATTGGAAACCACTGGACCAGATGATTAATAAGACCTTTTTTTTTTTTTTATGCAAAGATGTTTTTATTTTTCATAAATGGTATAGTCACATCTAAAAAATAAGTATTACTTTAAACCCACCGGAAATGCTTTCTCTTTATTGCTTAAGCAGAAGTGAAAAACTAGCTCCAGAAAAGTTCACACAGTTTGATTGTGGACTTTATGAAACATAGTCACTACTATATCACCCACTTTGCCATTGCTGTCTTTAAATCCACTAATGTCGCCATGTTGGAAATGCTGACCCATCCAAACTCTCCGACAGCCTAATAAGAGACGGCGAAGTGGAGTCAATGCAGGGTTTTATTTGAGTCCTACAGTCTATGGTCCTAACCTTTATCCTAATGGATGTGTTGAGGTGATGACATCAAAATGGATGTACTTAGATAATTTACCCCCACCCCCATGCCACTTGTGTGTGGAAGGAGAAATGATCTACACAGATCAAAACCCTTTTTATTTTTCGTACCTGCTATAAACAAGTGAAATAAACATTTGTTTTAAAGATATTAAAGTCCCCAGTTTGGTGAATCTGAGAAATGGCTGACCGCACTGACAGACATGTACTCTGGAGTTGTTTGCAAAGAGGCTAAGAGCTCACCTCGACTACCCCTCTTTGCCTCACAGCAGGTCATCTGAAAGTTAGATTGAGTAAGTGTTTCCACTATAACAGCCGTCACCAATGGGCTCAGCTTCAGAAACTACTGGGTGACCTCACAAACTATGTTCCTGTGTTAAAGGGTTTAAATGTGCCTCGTGCTTCCTGCCAGCCTTACAGTTGAACATGCTTGTAGGGATGCAGCCTCTGCAGATGTTAAACCCTCTGCCTGGCTCATAGACATCCATGAAAAAAGTCAGTTATTCTGGAGCCAACAACAGTTATCACAGAATAAGACAAACTAAAGAAGTCATCTGAGGTGTGAGTTATTGAATTAAAGAAGAGCTTTTGAACTTTTCGACTGACTTGTACAGTTATATTTTATCGGTGCCTCTGTGCTGATCAGCCATAAATCAAACTGTCCTGCCTTCGGACTTACATTACCACTTTAATCATTTTTTCATCCAAAATCTTTGGGTTTGAATAACCCAATAAATCATAAATTGACACAGAAATGTAAGCTGTCTTGGTGAGTGGGAGCTGTGTAGACATGAGAGGTGAATACATTAATCTCAGACTGAAAGGGATTGCATGGAGGCGCCTTTGTGTCAAGCCTGAGGTCTGTTCAATTTCAATTCACTATTTTCTACAAAACTGTGGAAATTTTTCACTTAAACGTACAGTGTGTGGTAATACGTCTCACTTTGCAGAACAAACTTAGTAGAAATGGAGTAACCATTTTATGTTTATAACAGTATGATCACCTTAATATACAAACAGATTTGTTGTTGTTTACTTGTAATGCTTTGTAACGGGACAGAGGCTCTTCCACAGAAGCTGCCATCTGGCATCCAGTAACTTCTGGAAACGTATTGGTTGAAAGACTAAGAAGCAGAGGGAAAAATGGACAGGGGGACAAATAATTTGTGTAAAAAAGAGTTTTGATGGTAAAAACTTGACACATGGAGGATCTTTATTGTTGGCAGCAGCTTCTTGTCCTGGAAGGGTACCATTACCTAAGTATAACAGGGTGAAAGAGGGAGTGTTTGAATCACAAAAACTGGCAAGTTATCCCAAAATGTTTTCATTTCTTCTCTCTGCACTTTTGGCCTTTTGAAGAACTACAAAAACAAACAAGACTATCAACAACAACACTTACGATGTTGTCATTTTTAATACTTTTAAGTACCATTTAAGGGTATGTTTCAGACTATTTACAGAGCACAAAGGAAATGCCTTGTTTTAAAAATTACCTGACAAATATTGAATGATGCATTTCACTGGTAAAAGAAAGCAGGTGAAGGTTTTGTTGTTAGTAAGGTGATTTGCATTTACATGGGACAAAATGAGCCAAGATATTTGAGACTCGTCCAGAGGGGGTGCCAAAATCAACACAAACAGAAGTCCTTGCAAGACCCTTTAACCCAGTGGTTTTCAATCCAGTCCTCAAGGCCCACTGTCCTGCATGTTTTGGACGTTTTCCTGCTCCAACACACCTGATTCAAATGATCAGCTCGTTATCAAGCTCTGGAATGGCTTAATAACGAGCTGATCATTTGAATCAGGTGTGTTGGAGCAGGGAAACATCCAAAACATGCAGGACAGTGAGCCACGAGGACTGGATTGAGAACCACTGCTTTAACCACAGTAGTGGCCTCAAGCTTGATTTTGGTCCTCCCTTCTTGGTGTCCCCGTTTTTAATGTTTATCTAACCCATTGCCAGCTGACTCTTCACTGGTGTAAGATTATAACATACATAAAATATGAGGTATTTATAGAGCTTTGGATGAAGATGCCCAAAAACAGGCCTCTAAAAAAAGTCTTTCCTTCCTGATATGACAACTGTTGATGTCAAAACTTAAATGTAACGTAAGTAAGCTTTCGAATTATTTTGGCTTACTGTGTGATACTTACACCTGTGTTGATAAGAAAGTATCATTTTGAACAGAAAAGTCTTACCACCACACTAAAATTATTGATAAAGGCAATATTAGACCAGCCTCACCCTTAAACTGTGAGGTATAAAAATGTTCTTATGTTGAGAAAAGCCCTTTTCATTTTTCACACACAAAATTCTATCAAATGTGTCAGACTCTTGTAATAAGAATCCGGGCCTGTCAGTCCCAAATATAAAACCTTCTAAGTGGATGGACTTTGATGAGGATGATTTTCCTCATGGATTCAGCTTCTGTTTGACATCAAACTGGAACGATTCCCAGACTTTTGAAGCTATGGGTCATTTGGATGCTGTTGTACATAAAAATAGGGTCAAGGTTAAAAAAAACACCTGGAATCCTTTTAAATCCTGTATTGCTTCCTCCTTAATCTCATCCATGCGATTAAGAAATTTGACGTAACATCTGTCTGTTGTGTTGTTCTTCAGAGAGGAGCTGTGTCTGGGTTCCACTCAGTCCGGAGCCTGTTTTAAACCCTTCAGTAATGGCGCCGCAGGCCGCAGACCCACCCTCATTGAACCTGAGCGCCTGAAGGACTTTGGTGAAGAAGAGCTCCTCAATGGGGACGTGAAGGTCCATGAAACCATTGTATCAGGGAGTCCTGAGTTTGTGCTCATGGAGCCTCCAAAAACCAGACGAGTCAGTGAGTTCAGGATCCTCCCCAGACAGGTCCCCGAGTTTCTCCGCTTTGAAGACATCAGCGCTGCAGCCTTCAGGATCCAGGCAGGAATACAGAAGACGCCCTGCACGGTACACAAGCTTAGCATGAGCCATTAGAGAGTGAATGAATGTGGAAAAGATAAAAATATTGAAACATATCCTGAAACACATAAAAAATTACATTGACCTACTCCCAGAAGTGGGATTTTTGTGACATAGAGGCTGCTATTTACACCCCATGACCTCGCAGTGAGCTGGCAGCACCCATGACCTCAGTCTCAGAGTACCTCTCACCAGAGATTATTCTCTTTTCGGAAAGTCCTGTGACACTTATGCTACTCTTAGCAGAGGGTTTAGCCTGTTTTCAAAAGCTGCGTATGCTATATGTTAGCTTACTTGATGGTGCTCACAAAAGAACACGGAAAATAATTATTAGAAATCTTGACATAGCATTAGCAGTAGCTCTAAACCTGGTGGTTATCTCTACACCACATGAGCTCGCTAACAATATGAAGTTAAGGATGGACTTCCTCTCCACAAGGACAAAGTACAAACTCCTTCTTAAGCACTGGTAAAAGACCAAAAAGCTCAGATTCAAGCTGAATTTGAAAAAGTGAAGTTGTGACTTTTTTGTGTCCTGTAGACTCTGATAGGACGATTGCCACAATGATGTCATGGTATTAGCTGGAAATAAAAAGAGGCGGTGCGAGTGTCTTAAAATTTGGATAGAAAAATAGAAAGAGTGACAATAGTCTCAAAATTGAAAATGTGGCGCCACTGCCCGCTGAAAAGAACAAGAACTGTGACTAAACATGACAGAAAAGGTCCGCAGGCAGGGGATAGACATTATGCTAGCTTGTGCTGCACAGTCCTCATTTAGCTAACCTTTATTTACAGTTGTGTGGATTGATGTCATACTTAAAAGATTTCCTTTAACCTCTAATCAGAAAATAGAGACGCATTAAGAGAACTATTGGATTTATCTGTGGCACTAACTCTTTTAGAAAATGAGCTAACATTAGCATTGTACATCTACATTTAGCTAACGTTGGAACAAGACAAGATAACTTGCTCAAAAGAAATATTTGCCTTCAGTTAAGCCCCACCCATCATAAAAATAGTTCACCATCTTTTCATATTCTGTTTCTTAACCCAGAGAGGGTCTCTACCAGATGATATTAGTATCAGATACACACTCGCCAGAGCTGGTTTTAAATCCCTGCTTGTGTTTTGTTTGTGAATTTTTGCAGTACTCCAGACTGTCCAAACAGTACGGCATGGAAATCTACCTGAAGAAGGAGCACCTGCACTACACAGGTTCTGTGAAGGAGAGAGGAGTCCTGTACCTGCTCGCCTCTCTGACACAGGTGAGACAGAGGGGGGTGACTGCTTCCTGTCAGGTAAAAGCTGCTGTATAACTAGAGTGTGTCCCATTGACTGAAGTGAGTCAGAATCCTCCCAGACAACTCAAATGACTTTCAATCATTATTGACGTAACAAAAGAGTTTGATTATTTGGGGTTTCTTACAAACTTTTTGGTTCAAGTTTGATATGTTTGGACGACTGGTGATGGGTCCAAAAAAAATAAAAGTAGTCTGCTGTGAAGAGCTTCTGCAACATCCATCTGATGGACTAAGACTAAACTTGCTAATCTGCTAGTAACTTTTAGGAAAACCTTTGACAGATACAGGGAAATAGACACACTGTTTTCTTGAGGTGAATTTGTATTTTTTCCAGGAGCAGCAGAGAAAGGGGGTGATCGTGGCCACCGACTGTAACTTCTCCATGGCTGTGGCTCATCATGCCGTGGAGCTGAAGATCCCTGTGTTCGTCATCATGCCGTCATGCTGCTCCTCGCCTCGCCT
Source organism: Xyrichtys novacula (assembly GCA_962446985.1). Taxonomy (NCBI): domain Eukaryota; kingdom Metazoa; phylum Chordata; class Actinopteri; order Labriformes; family Labridae; genus Xyrichtys; species Xyrichtys novacula. Next base: position 12,965,002 of record OY660874.1, on the reverse strand, counting down.
CAGGATCTACAGAGATTATGGTGCTATGGTCATCTCCTACGGCAGCACCGGGCCCGACTCCCAGAAACACGCCCGCCACCTGGCCACAGAGAATGGATACCTGTACCTGGAAGAGTCAGTCCCACTTATACTTTTACTTTTCACATGGGTCGAGTTATCCCTTTTCTGACAGTGATATAGAACGACAAGGAACATTGGTACCAACATAAGATTTAACTATCTCTGAAATTTCAGAATAAAGTTGTAATTTGGATTTCAACCTTCTTGCGAGGTGCCTGAGGTAAAACAACAGCCTTCAACTGTAGTGTATAAGTATGAGGTAAAGTCCAGTGTCAATGATTAGACAAAAAGATACACCACTTTCATACGGTAGTAACTTCCATGTCCATTACTTACATTTGAGTGAAAGAGACTCTAATTTTACAAAAGATATCAGCTGTGAGACTCCCTTGAAGTCGTGCCATAACAAATAATTTTTATGGATTTTGCATGAAAATGAAGGATCCATGCTTGAAGAAATTTGGTTCTTTAAGTGATATGGTTTCCATCCGTTTGTAGGATTTATAGTATTGACCAATCACATATGGGAAGGTTTTGATGTTTGCTGGAAAAGCTGTCCACATAGAGAGATATGGCAAAAGCAATCCATGGACTGATGGCAGTTTATTTATCTCTATTTACAGATATCTGAATGTGAGTGCAGCAAACAATCTATCTTAAATGAAGATAAACAACATGAGCTTTCAACCTGTTTGACCATATGGTGCAAATTAAAATCATTAAATACATTTCCTGGCCTCCTGGAACGTATCAGAAATGTTTGATCTGGCCTTCGCTAAATGAACAAACTGCAACACTCACAATAAACAAGGTGAAGTGTAGGGCGAACAGTTGTCTGTGTAACTCTACCCACTTTAAACTTCACAGTACACAGAACACCACAGTTTTCAGAGAATAAAGTAAAGCCAGCACAGTTAAGTCAGTAATGGAAAGTCTTCCTGGTGTGATTTCCCTTTTTTGCATCCTAAACATCATTTAATGTCTGGATAGATACTTAAGACAGTGAGTAAAATTGAGGTGAAGTTGTGACTTGTCTGACAACTGATATCTTTGCATGTAAAATAGTACATTTTAATAAATTCATTGTGAAATATATTATAAAGAAAGTGAGCATTAGACATTTCCTCACAGCTTTCCTGCATAAAAAATATATAAATTAAAAAAGGATTTTCTCGAGATCTTTTACGAGAGCAGAAAATGAGTTCAAAATAAAATTCAATGTACCCTTCCCCTGGCTGCGTACGTTCCAATATTTTTGTTGAATTGACCCAAAGTAATACTGACCAATAACTCCCGAGACAACATTTGCGAGATCTCGCAAAAAATCTCAACAAAAGTTTTTTTTGGGTTTTTTTTTGTTTCTTCATGTCCCTTCAGGGGCTTCATAGCCCTGATACTGGGGCAGAGTGTTTTTTATACCGCTGATTCACTGTAGTTTTTACATTCACTATTTATATTCAGTAAGTTTAGAAGGTGTTGCACAGTGGGTCAAATCTAGCTGCTGTTATGGAATCTTGTAAATAAAACTATAATCATACCACATTTTTGCATTGTTTTCTAGAGCACATGAAATCATATAAAGCCTCATCTTGTTCTCACTGTGTATTTTTGTTTTTGTCCAGGAATGAGAGCGCAGTTTACATTGCAGGCCTGGGCACGGTAGGCATGGAGATCTATGAGCAAGTTCCCAAAGTGGACGCAGTGATTGTTCCTGCAGCCGGGCAGTACGGTCTACTGACCGGCACAGCTGCTGCCATCAAACACCTCAACTCTAAAACACTTGTCATAGTGAGTACAACACCAAAAATTTGACTTTAGCTGTCTCAAGCAATATCTACAACTAGGGTACCATTCTCAACACCATAAAACATTGTGATACTCCATTTCGGCACTATGCAGATGACACCCTTATATCCTTAAAGCTATTTGGGTTGCTCATTTAATTTCACTAGAAATTCCTAGCTGTACTACAGGGTGAATAGCCAAACCACTTCTGAGGCTTAACTCTTTCAAAACACTAACCCTAAAATAGACTTTGGCTTGAGTGGCACTGTGAGCAACTTCTGTCTGCTCTTGGCAGTCCATCTCAACATGTTGTACCTACTGCTGAGACCAGTCAGCACAACATGGAGTTATTTTGGTGTTGATCCTCATGGGGGTGCTGAAAAAACTCCTGATTAACTCTTTTCCAAAAACTGTTAACAGTCATAGATTATTATTTAATGTGTTTTTAGTAGGTAATATGTAAAGTCAAGTAAAGCAGAATAGATTTCAAGTAATCTGACTTTCTCTGACAGGGAGTTGAACCTGAAAGTTTCCCTCTGCTGCTACAATCTCTGAAAACTGACAGTCCAGTCAGAGACATGCACAGCAGCCTCAACAGGAAACTCTACGGAGGTAAACATTTTAGTTGGCTCTGGTTCCAAACATGTGCTCTCAGATCTAAATGAATCATTATTTACACATAGTTCTGTTTACAGCTCACGTTGCTATATTAATCACTCTATTGCAGTAAATTAATATATTTATGTTGTGTCTGGTGTCAGATCTTGTGGAGCGTTCACTTGGGGAAAACACCTTCCAGCTGGCAAAGAAACTAGTAGATAGAGTCATCTCTGTAAGGTACTACATCTTCTCATCTCTACCTACAAATTCAGATTGTCAAATCCTATTCCTAATCCTAATTGATTAAAGTGTCAGCTAAAGAACTTAAGGTTGCTATGCAGAAGTAGATCATTTTGGACCAAATGTAGTTGTATGAAACTTGAATGTGAAGAAACCCTGGCAAGACTGTTCTTACTTTGTGTTTTTATGTCACAGTGAGGAAGACTGCTTAGTTGCCATGCTACGGTTTCAAGAGTTTGAACGTTCCACAGTGGACACAGAGGGATCCATGGGACTGGCGGCCATCTTGGCTGGGCAACTACCAGAGCTTAGAGGCAAAAAGTGAGTCATGGTTTGAAGTAAAGGAGTCCTCATACTGTTTTTGAATGGATGTTTGATATTGCACACCGTCCCTTCAAATATTAAGTAGTCAGACAGTCAGTCAGTTAGTTAATGAACAGATAAGTACTCTAAATTAATTGAATAGAAGTCTGACGAGGAGTGATGTAAGACTGATGTTCAGGCAAAAGAGCAAAGTCAGCAGAGTTCATCTGTTTGACCTCTGGTGAACCTTTATGTGTGTTTGTGTGTGTGTTGCAGGGTTGCTGTAGTGGTGAGTAGTGCTAACATGGATCTGGAGCTGGTCCGGCAGTGTGTGGACCGGGCTCTGGTGCTGGACGATCGGGTTAGTAAATTCTCGGTGCAACTGGGAGAATGGCCAGGAGACATGGCTAAGCTGCTGGACTTCCTGTCCAGAGAGGACGTCAGGTATGCTCAGCTGCGGGCCATTTAGAGATCTTTGCCTTGTAAAGGTTCAATCCGTTCTATGTTTAATGGTCCTTTAATTCTTAACTCTGTTCCGTTACTCTCAGGTTGTTGGATGTCTGCCATCGGAGGCAAGGTGACAAGACAGACCTGTTCAAAGCAAAGGTAGGAAACTAATCTCCCCTCTGCACCTGGTACTTTTTGTCTCCTGACTTTGGTCTGCTTGTGTACTTTCCAGTACAATGAAAGTTGAGACTTTGAGATAGACGGCCAAAGTTTGTGTGACTTCCACTAGGTTTGGATTAGGTGTCACTGTACCTTGTACAAGTTTGGCTTTAGTGATGCTTGTGTGATTTTGTGTTAATTAAACCCAAGTTCACCTTTCAACATGAGCCAGAAACACTAGAAGCTGTGTGTGTTTACAAGACCACTTTTGTTTTCTGACTAACTATAGATATGCTCATGCATTTTATATCCTCTTGGCGGACATTTTGCAGATACTTGTTTACTGTCTCTCTTGGCTTGAGATGATAAGTCAACATGGCTGTGTGAATCTGGTTGGAAAATGAAACAAGAGTTCTTTCTGACAAGATGATTAAAACCAAATAAATCCACATAAAAAATACTTGACCTCCACCTCCATTTTTGGGTCCTGCTGCCGGGATGTCATGTTACTAAAACTACGATCCGTGTCTTGGGTGTCTAAACACTGGATCAGAATAGATTATGCCGCATGTGAAAGGAAGACACAGAATTTTCCATTGGAAAGACTCTTTGAATCTAAAGATGTGTTTAGACCACAGGAACTTTCCATGGAGCCAGGGACCTCACCCTGAAACTCTGTGAGTGTTTCTACTGCAGGAACAAGGGTCTAAATTTAGTTCTGGGTTAGATTAGATTTACCTCTTGATTTACTTTTTCATGGCCCAGGGACTTTTAAAGGCAGGGCCTGACAACTTCATTTACATTCTAAAAAACTAAAAAAACAGGTTGTTAATTAACATATAAAACATTGGCAGCACAGACACAGATGCAGGAAGAGGGACGGTAGATCATATCCCACATAACCTAAAGTAATCTGAACACTAAAACTATGTAAATTTGTGAATTTTGACTCTGTTCATGGACATTTTTTTCCCCATCTTTGGAGGTGCTTTTGGGTGTTTTTACAGCTTCAGGTGTTATCAGGAAACAATCTTCTTTACACTATAAGCTGATATCCAATTTACAAAGAGATAACAGACAGGAGCCAAAGGGAAACAGCACAGAAGCATATATTTCCAGTTACCTGATGTTGTTCAATACAGATTACAGCTGCCAATGTGATTTCTGACATCTATGTGTTAGAAAATTAAAATAATTGAGACTCCAATAAAGAGCTGTGCAAGTAACTCCATTTCCAATTGCCATTCCTGGATGTTATTGGCCTGACTAACATTATCTACCCTGAACTTAAGGCTGCTGGTGGAAACGCAGACAACAATGAGCCACTGGAACTATTTAGATTCTTGAAGAGAAGACTCTGAACTAAAAGCTGTAGGTACACTTAGTAAAAAAAAAAAAACACTAGATAGGAAACAGTGGTTATGTAAAACCACCTAGTGTTATGTCTGGGGTCATAACACCATCCAGAGAGGCCAGTCTTGAAACCCACCGGCTAACATTTGACAATGATTAAGCTTCTTGAAGTTCACAGCCAACTTTAAAAGCTTACAGTGCAGCTAAAGGTTAGTGATACTTGTCCCATCAGCAGCTTAAGATGCAGGAATGGAGTTGGTATGAAGAGGCGATTGCCCTTTTTATACTGCCACTTCAAAGCACAACATTTATATCTCAGTAATGCCTTGCCCTCAATGTAAGAGTCACAGATATGTAGTAGTGAGACCAAGTTACCCCTCCATGGTGCCAGCACTTTACAGAGTGGCATAGGCAAGACAAGATCACAGTGGGACCTTTGCGTTGCTTTGCACAGTAAAAGAACAAAGATGTGTTTTAGCTACATTATGGTTGAATTGCCAAAAACACTAATAAGACAGCCATAGTCTAAAAACAGACTACTAGCTACACTTGCACAGACTTTGCTATTTGTAACCTTTAATTAAACCATAACCACGTCCTTTTGCTGACCAACAATAAGTTGCTGTTTGCATTACAGCTGATGAGCTCCACCTCTGTGGCTACAACTTGGTGAATCACTACCATAATAGTGACTCAGCAGGTTCATGGTTTGACTTTAAACACACGACAGCATGAATTCAAACCAAAACCTGTATAACCTCTCTACGGATAAGAACATGAACCCCCAAATGCAATCTCTTTTCACCAACATCATCCAGTGGAGCACACTGCATTGATGTCAAGGCCAACCTAAGCTGTCGACTAAGTGAGGGATAACAGTGAGCAGGTGATTATGTGACAAAGAATCTCTACAGGATGAGACTAATGAGATCAATTAACATAACTGACTTTAAACTTTGTATTTTCATTCACAGTAACATCTTGTTAGTGGCCTGCTTTAATGTTAAAAAATCACTTCAAAATCTTGTTATTCAGAATCAATAATCTGATATGACGTTTTGACCAATCAGAATCAAGTATTTACTCCAGCCAAGGAATGAATAAGAAAGCTTGGTAATGATCGTCACCAAAGGTCCAATTCTGCCCTGAAATATGGAAAAAAAATTGTCTATTTGAAAGTTCCTGTTTATATGCAGCTTTTTATAGCAACTAAAACACTTAAAAGTAAATATCAACATTTACAATTACGCTCAGTCAATTCCAAGTCAGAGTTTGAGTCTCAGAGTTGTCCTTGCAGTTAACACTTTTTGTGTTAAAGGTTAAAGCGACTGCATGTTTAATTTCTCTGCTGTTTCTGTGTGTGTTCGCACTGACAGGTGGAGTGTGTGGTGGAAACCAGGGATAGGACACAGAGCGCTCAGCTGCGAAAGACGCTAGGTGAGCGCTACCCGTCTGTTTGCTGGCTGGACCGATGATATCAACGACAAAATGAACACAAACTGATGAAACAGGGAGAAGAAGGGGAGAAACTGACACAGTCATAAAATGTGCAATTACACGCAAACATCCTCTAAGATGCACATCTGTTATTTATGACCTCTGTTTAATGGATCTCATTATCTCATTACAACAACTGCTGTTAGCCAGACTTATGTGTGTAAAGACACGCCTTGAGATTATAGACTCTTTGTATTATTTGTTAATTACACTGTTTTTTCAGCAATACCAGACGAGAGGGAATGCTGAATGTACAAACCCTAATCCCAAAGAAGCTGGGACATTGCGTAAGACCAGGATATAATGATTTGCAAATCTGTTTCCACTGATATTTAATTCAATATACCACAAAGACAAGATATATAATGTTCAAACTAAAAAACTTAATTGTTTTTTGCAAATATTCACTAATTTCTAAATTCACTTATTGCCTGCAGCATGCCCCCATAAAGCTGGGACAGGGTCATGTATACTGCTGTGTTACATCACCTTTCCCTTTAACAACACTCAGGAGGCCTTTGTGAGGCTAACTGAGGATACCAATGGTTGACACTTTGGAGAAGAAGTCTTTCCCATTCTTGCTTGATGTTTGACTTCAGTTTCTCAATAGTCGGGGGTCTCTGTTGCCATATTGTGTGCTTTAAAACGCATCACACAGACTTGTCTTCTATAGGAGACAGGTCTGGACTGCAGGCAGGCCAGTCTAGTACCCCCTCTCTTTCCCTATGAAGTGGGTTTGAACTTGCACTTGTAGACGTGGAGACAAACTGTGTTAACTGACAATGGTTTTCTGAAGTGCTTCTTAGCCCACGTGGTAATACCCTTTACAGGATGATGTAGGTTTGTAATGCAGCACTGCCCCAGAGGTCAAAGGTCACGGGCATTCAGCCTTGCAGGCGATATATAGAAATTTCTCTGGATTCTCTGAATCTTTAGATGATATTATAGACTGTAGATGTTCTTAAACTGTTGGACTGTGTGCTCATGTAGTTGTTTACAAAGTGGTGAACCTGGCCCCATCCTTGCTTGTGAATGACTGAGCCTTTTAGGGACACTCCTTTGTGTGACACTCACCTGTTTCCAATGAACCTGTTCATTTGTGGGATGATCCAAACAGGTGTTTTTGAACAGTCCTCATTTTTCCCAGACTTTTGTTGACCCTGTCCCAACTTTTTGGAACATATTGCAGCATCAAATTCAAAATGAGTGAATATTTACAGAAAAATAAATCAAGTATATCAGTTTGAACATATTGTATTTGTAGTGTATTCCACTGAATATTGACGTAACAGGATTTGCAAATCACTGTATTCTTTTTTCTATTCCTGTTTTACACAATTTCCCAACTTCATAGGATTGGGCCTTGTACTTCATACCATATGACTGACATTTTCTGTATATACATATAACAACACAATCTCCAGAGGAATATTGCTCTCAGACTGCATTTCTACAAGGTGCACGCAGCATAAATAAACACAGAAATAAGCGACAACAGATGATTAGTTTGTGTAAATGTAGTCATACGTTTTGCTCCACCAACACTACTTCTACCACATCTTGACTTGAACTGAACTGTTGCCAAGCAACACTTAAAAATGTGCTTTTGTGTCATAAATGTTTATCTGTATCTGTCGATTTTATTGTGCAACCGATGAAATATGAGTCTGCTGACAGTGTTTTTGTTGGCCTATGACTGTGTGTTGTAACATTAGCTACAACTACTAATAACACCTGACACAAAGTGATTCATCTAGTTCAAGTGCTGTTGTACTCTGTATTAGTGCTCTTGAAATGCCTCCTGTCCAATCAAATCACTTGGTCTGAACTAACTGTGGTATAATGTTCTTTAAACATGGAGCCCTATCATTAGAGTACAGATGTATTCAGTTTTGATGGTTTAATCACAGTGAGAGAATCCGGTTCACACCACAAACCTCCCCAAATAACCAGAAATAAAGATCTATTTTTCACTTTGCATTATTTTTAAATTGCTGTAAATATTTCTGTATATACCATCTCTGAGCTAGTAGGGTCAATCCAAGTGTGTGTTCTGCAAATAAAATGTTTAATACCCATCTGTTTTTTGATGTTTGGAGAAAAAGTAGGGGAGAAAATTTTTTTTCCAATTGATGGTTTGTGTATTTTCCCAAGAGTACAAACGAAACAAAGCGCTTAAGTGAGTTACATCCTAGCCACCCATCCCTGCTTAATGACTGGAGACAGCTCTGGTGGAGACTGGGAGGTTTAAGACAGGCTAATGCTCTTAAGTTCATAAGGAGAGGACATCATGACCCATAGCTGCTAGTTCAGCCTCGACTGGACATGTAAAGTCAACACCTTCTAGTGCAAGAAGACTGCAGCTAAGCAACATTAAAGTATGATGCAAAAGACCAAAGTTTCCTGGATTGGGAGCCAGGACTACTCACACTATATTCCCACTACAACTATGTACAGCTTTTGCTTTGCAGCTTCTAACTGAATGAAAAATTTGAACGTCTGTTTTCCACTTGTGAATTTTAGTTTTTTTTTCCAATCAAATCAACCCTTTTTTTGGTCATTGTTCATAGTGTAGGGGAGTTTTGCACAATTAAAAGTGTGGCATCTTTGAGAAACAGGTAAAGTTACAACGCAGACACTTTCACTGCACTTTGTTAAGTCACTTTTTTATTTTGCAGCATTATTCTTAAGAACTTCCAGTCCATAGTCTAAAATTCAAAATCACAGCAAAGGAAAGGCGAATGAGAGTTTCTAATACACACAGCTGCACACACACTAGTGCTGGTGGATTGTACCATCTGTAGATAAGCTCTTCTGTGTTTTGTTTATTACAGCAGCTGAGAAAATATCTGTACTGCCATCAGACAGGCTGATTGTAAACATTATGAGAGTACAAAACCGTTTTAGAAAAGATTCTTCCTCCACTGCACTTAATACTCAGCTCAGCACAAATGCTTCAATCTCCAAACTTATATTATTTATTCTAATATTACTACCTTTAAAAAAATTACAGTACAGTTAAAACAATTCTCCTTCTTATGGTTAGAAAATCTCTGGAATGAAATAAAGGACATGCACATGAGTGCAGGAAGTAGTAAACATGGAAAAAGTAAATAATATATTTTTCACTTCAAATCTTCCTTGTTAGACAAAACATTCAGGCATCCTCCTCCACCTGTCCTCTTTGCAGGACTGCATATCAAAGAGGCACTAGTCGGAGGACGCTGAAGGCAGCGTTGATTTTCTGGGTCCAGCTTGTGTTGTTCTCTCAGCTCCTAGTGATGCCCTCAGTGCTGTTTGGGACGCTCAGGATCATATTTGAGGAGAAGGCCGAGAGAGGCGAACCCGAAAAGAAAGGTCTGGACGAACCAAAGGCAGCGAGTGGATGCGTTGGTGACGCCTTTGTTACTGCAGAGCACAGAAATCGAACAGTGAAGAAAAGGAAAGACAGAAGCTGCTATGATTCTATGATTTATTTTTTGAGAGAAAACCTGAAATAAAAAACCTGAAAATTCAATATTAATAGACACATTTGCTTAGAAGTGAATGAAATAATTTATGAAAATTTTGCTTTACAGAATGCAGGAGTTTCTGATTTTTCTGTATTACTTTTTAGGGTTTTTTTTAGTTTTTTTTAGGGTTTCAAACAATGTTAAAATCAAATATATATATTTTTTTAGCTAAAAATATTGCTGTCAAAACTCATCTAAAAACATGAGGTTATACAGTATATGCCAGTATCAACTCAAGTTTTTGGTGAGGCAGAATTGCTAAATTTTCCAGTGGAGTCTGGTGGCTTTGGAGAAAATAAAGTTCTCTTGCTCTTAAACAAAGATCTTTCTTTGTGTAGTCCCATTCTCTGTTTTTTCAATTAGACTCTGAAAATAACTATCTGAGCCAGTCAGCAGAAAAAAACAGCAAGAAGTTTAAGAGTACACTCTTCAATCAGTGATCACAGCCATTGCAGCTTGTTGAAGCTGCAGGCTCAGGAAAGTAATGTCAAAAGTTCTGTTCTCCTCCATCATTTAGACCCAAACATACTGTAAGTCAGGGATTGACACCCAAACCGGGGCTCTTTTAAAACAGTTATTCTTAAAATGAACATCCTGCTGGTGCAGGCTGATTGTCTGCTGCTCATTTGAAACACATTGAGACTCCTCTGGTAAGAGTTCATATTTACTTTACGTATACCGCAAAGAGCAACACTCCAAAATTGTAAAAATGCCATGGGAAAATATTTTTTTATAGTTGTCATAAACTAATAATGTCCCGTATGATCGGTTTAAGGAGGTTTGTTTGTGCTGACATACTTTCAAAACTAGAGGGAGATATCCAACTTTTTGGAGACCCAGTTTTATATGAAGATGCTGTGGAGGACATGTCTATAAAAATTAAGGTTCTATCACCACCTAGTGGGCGACCGGTTTCATGCCATTCTTACCTGCACACCTTCAATGCCATAAAGGCCTCAAAAACATGGATGGCAAAGGCGGCCCACCACCTGAAACACACAGAGATGAGTCACAATCCAAAACAGTTCAAGAATAAAGAATCATCTGTGAGGAACTAAAAAATTATTTCAGATGGAGAACATGTTGAAACATCACGCAGTGTTTTTTTTTTTCTTGAGCAGAAGAACTAAGTGAAAGGAGTCACATGATGTCCTGAGACGGATCAACCACAGTGTTAAATCTTACTGACGAACAGTGAATGGTTCCTCCGGGGGTCGTCCTGTGTCACATGACTCCGATATCAACAAACCATCAGCCACTGATTACTGTGTGAAAACCAGGATGTCAACACGGCAGTCATGTGACCTGAACGACTAATAAACAAAGTGCTCTGACAGTGGATTTTTGTGGTAACGACCTGCGAATGAATTAAAGCCATTAAGAAGTGATTAAACAGTGTGAGGCTGTTTCAGCCACATGAGGCTGCTTTACGCCTCGTCATGTCCTCACTAGTTTTGTTTGCTGTTAAAAGAATCAGGGGAAGTTACAAACCTAGATTGAGCTTCAACATGTTTGGTGATATTTTAATTCATAAACATTTGTGGGATTCTTGTAGCTCTCATTCACCATTCAACTTATATTTTTGTTTGATTTGAGATTGTGTGTTTTATCAATTCATGTGTTCTTCATAATATTATTACAATTATAAGTCCACTCAGGTTCTTCCCTCACTCTTTTATTTCTTATCTAGTTCATTTATTCATATGTATTCATTTTGTTGTCTTTGGTTAAATCATTTTAACTCACCTCTGGTGTTTACTCAATATGAACTCAGGACAGTGTTTCCTCAGCTCACCACTTCCTATCTTCTTGTCCTTCTCAGTGTGTTTATTTTAAACTTTGCACAAATTTTAGGGGGATCATTTTAGGGACTTAATTGTTGTTCTTGATTTTCTGTCAGTGTAAAGCTACATTTTTGTTGTTGGAAAAGTGCTAAACAGATTTCAACTAGTTACTTGATTGATAATTTAAAAGACTTAAATCCAAGTCATTCATAAACATATTATCTCTTCAGCTTTAAAGCTCAAGTGAGAAGTTTTCTGCTGATCATGAAACAGACTGAAAATGACAATGATGTCCCTAAAAGAAGTTGGAACCAAAGCTGTAAGCCTGTTAGATGCCCTGATGCAGGATGGAGGTCAGACATGGAGATTTACAGGAAGATTGCAGAAAAAAAGCACTTGTAAAATGAGATAAAGATAGAAAAGATGTTTTTTAATCAGATAATTAGACATGACATCATCGTACAATGTTTTATCAATAGTAAGAAACCTTTTATTTATCTATTAACTGTGTTTCAACTATTATAAAGCATCCATATAATTTGTCATAAAGTACCTTTAGTTGCTGACCACCTAGAAGTCAGGAGTCATGTGGAATTTAACTCTTATAACAAGTCAGCTGTTACAACATTTCAATTTTGCCAATAGCAGTCACATGAAAACACATAAGTTAAAGTATGATTTCTTAACTCATAAACCGGGACCATGTGAATGTAGCATTAATCCTCAGGGATCAGCAAAAAAGCCATCACCAATTAGTTCCACACAGAAGCTTAAAAGGAGTCATCTTCTTTACTTTAGTGTTTAGAAACTAATAAATGCAACACTTTAATTCACATTAATATTAAAATGAAATCACGCCATCACATTTTCATAGACTGGACATGGTGATCATCAGAACTGCTTCAACTATGGCGAATTTGCTGCTGCTGCTGCTGAGAGATGTTCGCTTATATTCAGGGAGTGTGGAGAACCTCAAAAGTAGCACAACCATATGTCTCTCTGTACATCATTAAATGTTTGTTACAATATTTACAAAAATATGGCACAATATTACAGCATGTTTACTGTTCATTTAGTGCAGCTTTAGGGCTTTTTTAAATTTCATTTAGGGAATTTGACTTTTAGATGATCACGAGTCTCTTTTCATATAAAAAGCAAAGGAAATCAATTCAGTGGTTTGTTAATGTCATCAATCTGTTTTGGCTTCTCTTTAAAGCTTTTTTAAGAATAAATTAAAGAAAAAATATATATATAACCTTAATTTACAGTCTGTGTCCTTTTTAGTCAAAGGATGTGATCAACAAATACATTTCTCAAACAGGAGGAGCAGTGTTTCTTTTCACTCACCCTTTGTACATAATACCAGCATAGTTATCCACCAGGTATCTGCAGAAAGTGCCAAATGGACCAAGGTGCTGGAAGGGAATTACTTCTGGTGCAAATACAATGCACTTGAAGAACACAGACAGAAAGGTATAATGTTGACAAACTTTAAAAATACTAAAGTGTAATAAAACATTTAATAATCAGAGGAAAGATCATTCCATGGGTAATTCAGATTAAAGAGCTGAGTTCTAGAGATGACCAAATGCTTGACATTTCAGTGAATAAGAATACTGTCTGTGTTGATGATGACTGTGCAAAAATTTAGTGAACACATGCAGAGTGTAACAAGTATGACTGAATGCCAATGATCTGGTCTATTCAGATTTACATGATGGAAAAAGTTTCAATCAGACAAAGTACGAAAATGAAAATCAACATGACTCATATTTCCCAGCTCTTGGAAGGAAACACAAATGGCTCTTTGTAGATATTGAGAAATCTGATGTCCCACAAAGAGCAGCCTTGTCGCAACATTTGCCAGGAAAATTCAATTTGATGTGGTTCTGCGACTTACACTTGGTATGTGGAAACTAATTCATTAGACATGGTTAAAAGTTCTCAAACTAGGAATATTATTAATTCTAACATATTCTAAATTCAAATATATCAACCAAAGTACATATACTAAAAAAAACTATTCTGTAAATATATACGATACTATACTGAACTTTCAATATTCGTTTCAGCATTAAGACCACTGAAATACATGAATTTATTACACAACAGGTTACTGAACGCAGTTGTTTTAGGTAATCATGCACTATTGTGTCAAGCTGCTTTAGTCCTCCTGTGTCACCTGTGACAAGTAAGGTCAGTGCCTATGTGGACTATTACAAAAGGTTATTGTTGGAAGGGCCCCTCCATTAAAGAGCTGCACTTCACTTTAGGTTCACATGTCAGAAACACAAGCGAAACCTGAGTATCTGAGTCAACTACAAACAAAACAAACAAAAAAGCCCAACAAATAAATAGTTTACGCCAATTTAGAGTTCTCTTCTAAATATTTGAGCTTTTTTCTTTGTTTTCCTACACGAAGTCCGGTTGACGTTCGCAGTGTGTAACCTTTTCCCATTTGTCAGGGAGTTACGCCAAAGTCCATTTAGACTACTTATAATTATGCGTGCAGCCTCTTTACCTGGCCAATACATAGATTTTTGAAAAACAAAAATCACATTCCTTTTTATGCTGGTCAATTCGGCTAATATTCGACTTGCCTATCACAAACACATTAACTATAAACCAACACCAAACACGTCCACGTTGGCTTCACTGACTGTCCCCGCTTTGTGTGTTTGCACCACAAACTGTGGACTGATGAAAAAATGACCACTGGCCTTAAATGAGTGCTTTATTGGAATATTTAAAATGAAAAATATTGTCTGTTAAAGCGAAAAACGTCAGCTTAATTTTGTTTTGCGAGTTGACAACTCATTGGACTTTGCACTCACGAGAGTGAGTTTGACCTGTGCTCTGAGAGGACTGAGTGAAAATAGATAAGACTCGATATAATTTAAACAGTGACCTGGTAATGACTTAACGACGAACATTAAAATGTGAGATACAAACCAAAATAGAGCACTAAGCATAACTTCTTATAAAAATACGATTGGGAGCAAATTTGGTTATGATAAACAACCCGGAGGACATTTTACGCAACACAACACGGTGGCATTTACAGGTAGAAGAAATGTCAAAGAACTATCATTATTACCGGAAAACCTTCTAGTTCTTTAAAGAATGAAATTCACTGAACTTACGGTGAAATATCCAACCCCAAATGTCACGGAAACTATCCAGAACATGCTGGTTCTTTTAAAATAGTCACATCCATCACTTTTAGCCATGGTTACTGGTGTACTGCGCTTGTCCCGCTACAAAATGTGACCGTGTGGAGACAGCGGCGGAGGGGAACGTTACAACAGGGTTATGCCTATCAGTGGAGTGTTCGTTACATAATTAATAACGCTGGCTGTAACTGAAATAAATACAACACGAATCCCCGCTCTAAAGTGGTTTACTATTCTCTTTTCCACCGAGGATTTTCTTTGTCTCTCATCTTGAAATTTAACCTTTAAATCATCATGTAGCGTACCACGTGCTACTGCACTTAATGCAGCCCCGTGGCTCCCTTGTGTGTGAGAATTTCAGAGTTTTTAACAATCATAAACACACACAAACACACACAGTCTTAGGATGTATGCTTGTTGACAGTCAGAAAGAATCTAATATTTTCATTTACCCATATGAACTGAAAAAATTGCATTATTAATCACATCTAATCTTCCCATGAGAAGATATTTTGTATTTTGGTGATTTTTGCACCTGTGTATTAGCTTTGTTCCCTAAAATAAGGTGCAGGCAGCTTCTGCATATCATCAAACATTACCCAAACCAGATAATATGATATGAGACATGTTGATGTTCTCATTATAGAAATGAATGAGAACATTGATAACTAAAAAAATCCATAATAAATACACAAACTTCCCCCACATCGTTGTCTGACATTTACCTTTTTTCTGTATAACTTATTATCTATTGATTCTTGTGAACGTAGGTCATCTTAAAATACTCTTCTGACTCTGTAAAAGAGGTTTTAAAAAAATGAGGCACAAATGTCCAACTTTCTGTTTGTGTAGATTTTGGCGCCCCCTGTGGACAAATTGGTACACCTTGAATTTCGGCTGATTTTGTTCTGTACATGTGTTAAGTGTCATCCTGCTGTCTTTCTCTGACCATGGTGTTTTATGTAGAAAATGTCAGTAAAGACTTTTTTCTACAGCACATAGAGAATCATCTGCTCTGGCAGAGTAAGGCATATAAAATTACAATGTAGAAAGTGTCATCCTTGTGGTTGATGTTCTTGTTTGTTTTGTGAAAAGCACCATTATTCATTTGAAATCATGTTATAACTGCCTTAAAGACTCCTTACTGAGGTTTCAGTAAAATTTGCTGCCATTTCTGGCCAGCTGTTCAAATGAGAGCTATTTGCTTTCAGATAGTCTGTGAATGTTGTTTGCTTCATGTAGTGAAACAGCAGACTTTCAACCCCTGCAGTGTTTTAGTTTTTTTTTACAAAGATTGTACTTTTCCGACACAAAGACAGAACCTTATCTCACTTTAGATTGGAAAGTATACTGCTGCACAAACAAAAAGTTAAGATATAGGATCTTAAAAAGATGCTCTTGACAAGTACTTATACCTTTTTTTGGTCTTTCTTCCTCTTTGTGCCCTGCACTCAGGGGTTTTTAAGGATTTTTTTTCACCACAGATGGCCCTACTTCTTTTAACTTAAGTAAAATCCTCCAACAGCCAGGCTTAATGTCTGGATGATGAATTACTGCTTCTCATTAGTTTGCAATGGTGCAACCATGCATGTGAGGGGGAAAAAAAGTTAATAAAACATTACAAGATATTTTAAATGCACATGCATGAGTACATGTTTTTTGTTTTTAATTAAGAGTCATGTATGAAAATGAAACAACATTCTTGTTAGTTACGTCTTGTTAGTCTAGCTAGTTAGTTAATTCACATTATAATGAAGTGGCTCAGGTCTGCTGATGCTCATATTAACAGAAAAAAAATCGAAGCAAAGAATTGTGTCTACATGTATGATGGGAAATTTGTTCACACAATCATTGAAAAGAAATCACTTAATAAAGTAAGTATTGAAAACATCCGTGGGTTAATTAGTTGTACCTTTATTTTGTGCTGTAGGGGTTGTGTTTTGATTGACAGCCTGTTTGTTTGAAAGATTAAACTTTACACGCAGAGATAAACTGATCAGGTGACTTTTTAATATGCAGATCTTTGTAGTGTCAGGACCAAAACAAAGCTCTTCATAGTGATTTTACATTAACTGAATAGCCTCTAAGCCAAACCTGTGTTTATTTGCCTTTAATCACTTGATCATTGTATGTTAACCCAAAGTAAAGGCTTTACTCTGGTTTATTGATAAGGCATGTTACATATTGTTTAATCAGACTTACTTTAATTTCACGCAACTCTGTTCTTATAAGTGTTATAAATTGCTGAATAAGTTTAAACCATTGTAAGTGTATTTTTCCCCATTTAGCCATATGTTATATAAATCATCTGACAGGATTTGGATGAAGCACAGAAAATGTTGGTGGGACTTTCGGGAGCCGTCTCCACACATGGAGACATTGATTCCTCAAGTTATTCTAGATAAAGATAAAAGACATGTTCTTAACTGGTTTTGTTGTATTAGATAAGTCTGATAGTCTTCAGGCTGCACTGTTTTCTAGTACGCCCACAAATACTGTAAGTCTGTTTCTGCACTTTGCCCTCCTGCACTGTTTGATGTTTAAGTCTGTGTGTTAGCATCTCACATTGTCAGTGACACCCACTAAATTTTAAATGTGTCCGACAAAGAGGTGCAGAAGCATCAGATGGACGTATAAGAGCTGACAAAACAAATATAAAACACAGTATGCCTGCAGCATGTCGGAGCACAGCAGAGAGGTGAAAGGTGATAACATTTACATATAGTTCAGTCAAGGCCCGGACATGTCAGTCCATTTGACAGGCTCTCCTCTCCTTTGTGCTGCAGAGTCTCTGTCCATTAATCATTGAATAAATCCCCTGGTTTGTTTTTCCTTTGGAGGTAATGTGAAGCTGCTCTGCATCAGAAAAGAAATCAGGAGCTGTTGTTGATTTTTGCTAACATCTGAGAGTTTAAGATTTCTTTGAGTGCAATACATGCAAAATAGGGGATAGCAATGAAACATGCAGAATGGCATGCAGATATAAATTGATAGACATATCTGATTCAAATTCAAGAGCATTTCTAACTCTGGTGTTTTCCTGTTTCTCTGGGGTGGTTTTTTTATTCTTTGTCTTTGTAAAAAATGATAATAATGATGTCTCATGATGTCAGTGTTAATAACATAATTTACTTCTGGCTTTAATTATTCTGCTATTGTGCAAAAGTTCAATTCAACAGTGGTACAAGGACGCCACCAGGAATTTTGGAGTCGGTGTTAAGTACCACAATGGGCCCCACCGCTTAAGTAACAGAAATCCTTAAATTTTGTTATATTTGTTTTCATTTTTATTTTCTTGTTATACCTCCATGGTTCGGTTGATAAAGCCACAGTATAAAAAAAAATTCAAGAAGTCAAGTTATAACATGAAAAAAGTGTTATCAGAAAAAAAGTCATAGTAGAGTCAAAAACACTACAATCATAACAAAGTTGTACTCAGTGAAAATAAAGCTAATAGAAAATAGAGAATTCTTGCAGTGTTAAAAGAATAAAGTAAATGTATTTGAAAAAGTTGTAATCACAGGACCTAGTGTATCTGTATGCAAGCTAAGATAAGATATAGGGTGACATTAGGAGAGTATCCAGCTGTCTGCAGTAATACCAGAACATGAATCATCTTGTGAAGTATAACTCAAGAGCTGAGGACAAACAGTGGTTGCAGCAGCGTGCACAGTCCATCCCTGAAGCAGAGATTACTGGACCATCAACTCAGAATCTTGACACTTACAACAGTCTGGTGCTGATGTGCTTAAAGATTAAGTTTTCAATTGTGTTGAAGCATAAAGTATATTTGTATAGCATCATAGGATGCCCCTTCTTCCTCACTTCAGTCCAGGCAGCTGCAGACTGCTCTTACACTCTGCTGTTTCAACATTTCACACAGGCTAACTATAAACTACAGTTATGACTTTTTTTCTCATGATTTTACAACTTAATTATCATCATAATGCAACTTTGACACCATAATACTAAAACTTAATTTTCTTATGACATTATTCCCACAGTTAATTCTCAGAATCTCTTTTTTTCACCCTTATTGTGGCTCTAATGCTTTGTTATCATCATTAGTTCAGTTATTTTTCCTGTTGTTTTTTTTTTTTTGCCTTACCAAACAAAATAGCTGAAAACTGGGGCAGGGTTGAAGCCCAGAGTCCTATCAGCAACTATTGCGATGAGGACTGTGGTCCCTGTACTTCTACTGCATTACCAAACTGGGACTCTGTGTTGGATTGCTCACATGCTTTGTAAATATTAACGTTTTTAAGACTGAATTAGGTTTAATAAAAAGTAAGAACTCCTTTTCTGGTGTTTTAGTGCATAACAATATAATTAAAAGTCTATGCCAAGCTAATGTAAAATAACTAAGAGAGAATGCTCAAAATTCAGCAAGTTCTTATGGCATCATTAAAATCATTAGCATGAGTCTGTGTCCGTGTGCTTTACTGCAGCATTTCATTCACAGCACAAAAACACAAACTATCACATGTTTGTCGTTTCAGAGTTAAGTGGTATCGATGGGACTTTCTTTTGTCCCAAAATCATCTATACCTGCCGTTGACCTTAACGTCACTTGATAGAGATTAAGTGATAACGAGGAGACGGGTGTATGAGGGAGCTCAGAGTACTTCTTCCTCAAAGTAAAACGACCCCCCCTCCTCCCCCTTCCCCTCCCCAATCCTCGCTCCTGTGCAGGCTTTACCATGGCCTTCTGGGGTCTCAGGTGATCAATATAAAGCTACCTGACAAGGACAGGGGACACAGTCTGAGAGTCATACACAGAAGAAACACTCTGACACACTGACCTCAGAGCAACACAAATCTATTTGCTGTCAGAGCTTCATTCATTCAGCTGCAAACATGTGGAAGGACAACAGCAACGGTAAGGAATCTTTTAAGGTCTACTCTTAGAAGGAAGCAAGAGGGCTTGAATTTCAGAGCATGTGGAAAAATTGGTGTTTTACTTTATTTACTCACAAAATGTGCTAAAATGTGCTAAAATGAGAGATATTTAGGGTAGCAGGAGATATAGTGGATAATAAGACATGATCCGTTTCAAGAAAGCCTCTGCATGAAGCAGCGCTTTATTCTCAGCTGGATATCTTTGCTGTCTAATTATTGCTTCTTTCATGAGCTGAATTTTTTACGGTGGGTGTTGGTTAAAACGCTGCAGATCCAGAACTATGCAAACTTAGAGAGCAAGGAAGTTTATTGCATGTTCATACTGAACATTTTGTATATTATGCATTGAAATTACCAACATTTCTTCAACTAGAATTTTGGAGGAAAATTATTTTAGTAAATAGAACAAGTAAATTGTGCAGAACTTGTGGATGCTTTCTGATGTATAACCAGCTCCCTCCTCTGTCCCACAGATGATGCACGAGCCTCCAGCAATGGCTCCTCTCGCAGCACCAGCCGCAGGAAAAGAACCAGCTTCTCCAAAGAGCATGTGGAGCTGCTACGCGCTACCTTTGAGACTGACCCGTACCCGGGCATCAGCCTCAGGGAGAACTTGTCTCAGACCACCGGCCTGCCAGAGTCACGCATACAGGTACAGAGTCATCACATTTAGCAAAATCTCTTACAAGTAAAAAAAAAAAAAAAAGATTGGATAAAGTAAACAGATTTGAGTGTTATGAGCACGTGTAACACACTCAATACTTTTTTGCATGTATGCATATATTACAAACACTCAGAGAGATGTGTTTGTGTTGCTAGTCTTTCACTCTGCAGTTTCTCACTCTGCAGTTTCTTATCATAGACAGGCTCTGTGTTCAAATGCATCCTGCATAGAGTTACAGATACACAATCACAGTATCACTTTATTTCTTATCTGTAAAGATGACACAAGCTGTTTTTATCAGCTGACGGATAGACAGTGCAAAAGGCTCTGAGAGCCAAATCCCCCGCTGCCTGTTTGTACACAGATTGATTAAAAGAAAAACGAGTGTTGCTTTTTATTTCCCAGTTTTAATCTGAGCTTCCTTCTCCTCTCTTTCCTGTCAAGGTGTGGTTTCAGAACAGGAGAGCTCGCACACTGAAGTGTAAAGGAGCAAAGAAAGCTCTGTGGCAGTCGGACAGCCCCGTCCACGATCCCTTGCCTTCTTCTCAGACCCACAGGGGCCTGCCTCAGGGTCCCCCACCTGCCTACCCCGCCCAGGTGAAAGAGGAAATTGAGGAACCCTGCTACTATGACCAGTGTCCCCCGGCCTACTCCAACATTGAGGAGCACGGACATTACAACACAATGTATGGACTGCAGCAGAGCCAACAGCTGGGGAGCAGCTCCAGCCCTCCTCTGAGGGGTCTTTGGTCACATCCAGGCAGCCACACACCCCCTGTGCCCCCTCAGTGGTGCCACTCTCCTCTGGAGATGAGAAACTATGGCTCAAACTTCATGTATCCAGGATCAGCAGAGCAGCAGATGTACATGCCAAGCTCAGGCTCCCACTCCACTCCTGACACACCAGACTCTGGGTACTGGGACAACAGTCTGGAGAACAGCCCCCCACTGGAGGGTCAGTACACACAGCTGGAGGATTCATGGAATGGGGCTCCTCCGGAAGGCTGCAGGGATTCAGGGTACCTGCCAATGGCCCAGCATGCCCCGCTGCCAGAGCTGTCCCTGCAGGAGATCCTGGGGGAGCTGAATGAGGACTGGTTGGGAGGGGACCACACTGTTGTGGAGAAAATGTCTCTCTGCTGAAGACTCCACTATAAGAATCCATCATGGACAATTTCCAATCATTTGTATTATTCTGATTGAAGTTTTTTTTTTTTTCTTATGAAATGTGTTTCACAAAATAACTCGGCAGAACTACCGAAAACCCGCTCATACAATTTTAATCTTATTTAATTCATCAGTCTCCAAATAATGTATTCATTGACTATTTATAACTTCTATTTGAGATTATTTGCACTTTTATATTAATAAATCAGTGGTACTAAAACAAGAAAGTCTTCTCTGTTGTCTTATCTTATTATTGATTTTGGGTTAATTTGCAACCAACAAGAACAAGATAGTCCCTCTTGACGTCAACAGGACCATGAATTCCTTTGGTATCAAGATGTGACAGATTTTATGTGGAGGGGAGAGGAAAGTAGGTCAAACACTAATAACCAACAGAGGGCGACAGTGAGTCAGAAACGATGAAGAACATACGGATCTGTTTTAGACCTCCACTGAGGGAATAACACAAGAGTACAAGACCCAAAATAAAAAAAGCCTTCACTCAAAATAACAGAACTTTCATATAAAAAGAAGATAGTTTAAGAAGTAAATGAACAATATTACTATTGTCCTTATTTGACATAATTTAGCGACTGATAAGTACACTGAGAATAATACAGTCCCATAAAATATAATTACTCATAAAAAAAACATCAAAGTCCATGTTTTATAAAACAATGACCATCTGATTATATCATCTCTAAAAAGGTGAACAAATCATGATTTTTTAGATTAAGTAATAATAGCATTATTCAAGTTTGTGCGCTGGCTAATTTCAGAAGTAAGCAGCATGCTGTGATCCCTATTATGCCTAAATCTTGGACTGGGTTGTTGCTTGCTTAAATGTGTTAGCTACAGTACAAGTGCTAACAGTGCTGATACAATAACTGTAAAAATCAACATTTTGTGTGCTGACTACTTTTAGGACTAATAACTCGCATTTACATAAAAGTTTGTTCTGAGCGTGTTAGCCAATAGTAGTTAATAACTTGCTACATGTTGGTATTTTTAAAAATACTTGATTTTAGGTTGAAGGAGAAATATTGACCTTTAGGTATTAATTCTGTCTGGTTTAATCAAGTCAAAGTTTCCTAATTTGTTGATAGTAGATAGCTGCTTGGATTGTTTGAGTCACTTCATAGGAAGTCTATGAGGGTGCCGGTATACTCTGCTACAGAGCTCATAATAATGCTAAAGCAGTATGATGTATAGTAAAGAAACTTTTTTTTTTTTTTTTAATGCATCTTTTGATATTATGTGAAGAAGGTCAGCTTTCTGTTAGGTCAACATCATGAAGCTTGATTAATATTACATTTTTTTAGCACTGTCAGCATAAAGCTGTCAACCCCGGTACAATTAATGTTACGTTCCAGTTACCTTGGAAGTCAGATGTCCGAGCTGGGAATGACGTCACACCCGAGTTACCAGCATTTCAGTTAAAAAAGTCCTTTTTCCAAGTCGGAAAAAAGCAAAATAGGAGGCGGAAACAAGATGGCTGTATCTACAAAAATTATTTTAGCACTTGCATTGTCCGAACATAAGCAAGGACAATGCAAACGCTAAAATAACTTTCGTAGATGTAGCCATCTTGTTTCCACTTACGATTTTGCTTTTTTCCGACTTGGTAACTGAAACGCTGGTAACTCGGCCTTGACGTCATTCCCAGCTTGGACTTCTGACTTCCGAGGTAACTCAAAAGCAGCAAAAGTTCCAAAATTTGCACATTTTGAGAATTGCATTCAAAGAGACTCCCAGATAGCTTAGCTGACAAGTCAAAAGTAATGTGAACTTTGTTTCAAATGGAATTAAAACACCACCAAAGTCCTTTGAGTTTGATCTACCAACTACAAGCTAAGCATACAGGTGCAGCAAATCTGACTGATGTTAGCAAGCAGCTGCATCACATTAGCTGTAATGGCATTATTTAGGAGTGTGCTGATTATCACAGATAAGTGGCTGAAACTAAGTTTAAGATGTCAACAGCAGCTTGTGCTCTAAAAGTGACAGCTGACTGCAGGTCAGATCAACAGGAAGGCTGAGGTCTTGGAAACATTCTCAGGTTGGCATGTTGTGACCCAGATGTATGCCTTACAGTCTTATTTTCTAATAATCTCAGAATAACTGTGTACTATATTGACACTGTTGGGAAATTTTATGTACATTCACTCTTATATTTCTTGGTGTGCAGCAGTTATCCTTTAGAAAAAATAAAAATAAATCCTGTATTTCACAGAATAGACTGTCTCCTTCCTCTGAGTCACATTTTAAACCACACAGGCAGGTGCCCTGCAGCAGTTTTTTGAATAAAAAATCTCCAGATTATAAAGCGTACCTTATTGCTGTTATTAGATTCCCAAGTCAGGACATTGGTAGGAATTGCCTTACAATAAAATAAATATAATAAAAACATGTTTTGTAGTCATATGGTTAGTCTTGATTAAAAACATTCAGATTCTGTGATAAATTGTGATTTAAAAAGTTGTTTGTTTGACAGCCCTATGTTAAATGTTTTCAGGTCAAAGCAGTTATGAGCATTAAATGATTTTAGCAGTGGAACTATAACTAGTTATTTAGCTTTAGGATTTAATTTTCGACTTGTCCATTACCTTTCACAACATCTGCCAGCACCAGAGCTCCAAATCATTATTAGATGTAACTTGAGGTACAGACAAATTTTTTGCTCAAGAGCTGGAGGCATTTTTATTTCACTCTTATGAAAAAGGTCAATCTGTTTTTAATTTCCTTTTCCAGTCCCACATCACATCCTAAAAGTTTTATTATCAGCTCAGGATTACAGAAATCTCATCCGTGTACGAGCTCTGTGTTCTCTCTGATCTGACGACCCTTGACGTACACTTCTTTATCAAACATGCAATGGAAAAGTCCAAGACTGTACACAGGATGTTCATCTTGAGGCCTGAGCTGTTTCCCAAAACAATGTGCTTACGTTGTTTGTTCTGTTTTGGCCTCCTGCCTTCATCCTCAAGATGGAAGGAAGGGTGTTGTCCTTTTGTTTTAGTGTCTGTCTTTGGTTCCAGGCCGGGATGCAGGAGGGAGCTCACTAAAGATAGACCAGAAGAGGAAATGTCACAGACTGTTAGAGCCTGGCGTGTGTGGAGCAGGTGTGTATACATTAAACAAGATAAAGAATACTTCTTAACAACCAAAGACAAAACTGATATCACTAATCTTAAATTAAAACAGCCAAAGATGAAATATGGTTCTCACAAATCACAGAGGAAGGAAAGGAAGCTCCACTTCTGTTCAAACTGCAGCTGTCTTCACAAAGACATTCAATATTTCTATATTCTGGTTTTCAAGAGTATTGTTATGAAATATTGATCTGAATTGTCCTACATCTCCTCTGCTAACTTTTTCTTTCTTCATAAAACTTTGTTTCAGACGTGGTGAATATTTTACAGGAACTTCCTCATGTGTGATACTTCTGTTTTGTCAAAAATTAAATAAAAAAACATTAATAGACTGAGAGGGTTCAAAATTTTTATCAGGAACAAATCTGTTTCTTCTACTACTAGGTCATAATTAATTATGTTAAAGTACTCTGTGTGTTTTAAGGTTATAAGACATGATTGATTCATGATATTCACAGAATTGGCCCTCCTAATGCTGAACATCAGATCAAATACTCTAATCAGTAATCAATCTTTCTGTCTCCTTTGCCTGTTAAAACTGTGGCAAAAATGTTGTTGCCTGTTTGCCGTCTGAATCTGTAATTAACATGAGGGATCGTTTTGATCTTATTCCTAATTCATTTAGAAAGGACAAAACTTAGCATGTGTAGTTCTTCATTTTTCTTTCAAGCAAAGAAAATAAAGAAGACAGGAAGAAACAGTGACTAAAAGGTTAAAATACAAAAAGAGCGAGGGGAGAAAGACTCAAAGCAAAAAGGGTTAGTGAAAGGAAAATGTCTCACAACTTACAAGTTACTAAACAGAAGACCCTTATCACATGCTGCAGTGATATAACATATTAGTTCAAAACACCAAAATACTAGATCCAAATATACATTTTTACTTTATTTTGAATGCCCAATTAAATGTTAAATTGTTCTATGGCTGTGGATACAGGGGGACGGTGTTTTAATAAATCAAATTGTTTTTATCTTCAGCTGGTGGATGTATATTTAGTGCCTGTTTTGTATCTGGGTTGTGCTCATCAAGCAGGATTCCAGTCTGCTGTAATACCTTGCTGGACAAATCTCTCGAAATGTGTGAATCAGCTAAAATTTGGTTCAATGTGGTCATAATCTGTATGTATAAAATAGTGCATATAGCCTTTGGTCCAGGGTTAGAATATTCTAAATTTGCAGCCTTTAATGTAAAACATATCAACAAAACTCTGACTAAACTTCCATCAGAGCTGACAGTGATTTTCAATCATCAATAGCTCCTGTTATCATAACCATACTGAATACAAATAGTTTTCTAAATTTAACACAAAATCCCCACAATTTCATGAAAACAAGGCTGAATGAGTGTAAATTTCAAACTTAAATTGTGACAATAACTTAGAATGGCGCTGGCAATAAAGTGTAACAAAGAATTTGGTGGTATTTTTTTTTACTTTTCGCTTTAAAACAGTCAAACTTGACCAAATTAATCCTGACACTTAAGGTTAAATGTGTTTATCCGCAGTTTTTCAACTAAAAAATTAGGGATAATTTCTGGTAAATGAGGCATGTTGACTGTAACATAAAAATAAAATTAACTTAGAAAGTCAAATACAGAATTAAATAATACATTATATTGTAATATAATCCAAGCAAAGTAGACAAAGTCGAAATACGCCAAAGAAAATGAGGGAAATACAAGGGTTAAACACATTTTTATTACAGCTCCTTAAGCTGTTTGTATCTAGTTATTATCAAAGGTGTCAGTACAAGGGATGATTTCTGGTTTTCATATGTTTTCACTTTCAGGAACTTTGGAGTGGTTCAAATGAAAGACAGCTGAAGACATGGCTGAGTCAATTCCATCTTGAAAGCTTAACACACACACACACACACACACACACACACACACACACACACACACACACACACACACACACACACACACACACACACACACACACACACACACACACACACACACACACACAAACATGGGGTCTCTGGGTCTCAAGATGCAGCTGTGATACATTTCACAATCACTCTTCAACCAGCCAGCACCTCCTGGAATAATGTCGCTGAAACTGATACTGTGTGAGAGCAGCACTGATGTTCATTTTGAAACACACATGGGGAAGTGTTGTTGATGTTTGTTTGCCTTTACGAGAAAACTAAGCCAAATATGATGTGATCCTGTGATGGTTCCCACGCTGAAGAAGTGTGTGAATCAGCTGTGAAAGACATTTTCATCCACCAAGCTTTAGATGCTAGTGGAATTTGAACCTTTCTTATTCCTCGCGCTCTGCAGAAATAATCCTGGTTTTGATCAGATGTCCATGACGGCCATGAGAGACAAGTGAAAAAGTACTTTTCAGTTATGTCAGATTTAACCAAAGTTACATAAATAACCTATTTCTCCCAGAGTGAAAAGAGTTGGTCCGAAAGCCTTCTGCAGAATCTATCTTTAGCAAAGTGTCATTGTGTGTGTCTACATACCCTACAGGGAGACTCTGTGATTGGCAGATGTCTGCTCTGAGTGACAGCATGTGTAAATGTGCCTGAACTTCATGGAGGGGCTGTTAAATAACCAAACAAAGATGAGAATCATATTTAATAAGATGGTAGAAAGTTGATTGGTGAATGTTAAGGTTGAGACACTGTTGATGGGAAGTCTGAGATTGGGCACTGAAAAGATTTTATTTATACTAATGCCTTTATTGAGTCTGCTTATCAAACCTTTTCTTAATCATTCTGGATTTTGTGATGACTGTCATTACTTTGGATCAAGAGTTTTTGTAAATACACTGACCTGTGTGGTAGAAAAGCCTCTGGATGCCAAATACATGGAGCTTATCACCAGAAAGCTGTCGGTCTCACAAAGCAAGTGGATTCTGAAGTAAGTTTTAGGGTGTCATACCATTATATTTTTGGTGTTGATATAGTAAACACAGCAATATTATGTCGCTTCCAACAGAAGTTTGGACCTCTCCTGTCTTCTGTCTGCCATTATTACAGGCCACTTCTCGACTCCTTGGTATTGACTTGTGCAGACTGCCTCTCATGATGCATCAAGTTATTGTTGTCCACACAAAACTAAGTGGAGGGTATTAATAAGCCGAAAATTGAGAATACAGGTAGCGGTTCAAATTAGTTATGGCAACTTTGGGATAGTAAGACTAGTCCGATACTCATGGTTGTAGTTATAGCTACCTATTTTGTTGTTTTTTGTAACCTGAGTTAGTGGGACCCATACAGAGGAGGCCCCAGGATGGTGCCTTGAGGGACTCCAAATGAAATTCTTGTCTGAACAGATGTGAAGAATGAGAGACACAAAGAAGCCCCTGTCTTTTAAATCAGATTTAAACCAGTTCAGTGCCGTTTTTCAGTCACTTACCGTGTCAGAGAGTCCCAATCTGGTCAAGGAATATATATTGGTAAACTGCGTCAAATGCAGCACTTAGATCCAGTGGTACCAACACTGAAATCTTACTACTGTCAGTGCTGAAGCAGACATCATTAAACACCTCGGCCCAATCAGTTTCAGTGCTGTGATGAGGTTAAAAACATGACTGGACATCATCGAAGAGGTTGTTCATCGTTTTTTTTTTCATTGTTTATTTGTTTTTAATTTGGTAAAACTTTTTTCTCCACCTGAGTCACAGATTTTAAAAATGAAGACTGACTTTACTAGCAAAGTCCTGTTGTTTTTCGGTTCTAATAAAATTAAAACATTAAAAATTAGACTTAAACACAATCTCTAGTTTCTTCTCTCTTGCTCTTGCAGGACCTCTGCAGCTGTTTCTATTTGCTGTAAATCATTCAGCTCATGCGCCTCCTCTCCCCGACCTTTTTACAGTCAGCAGGGATTACGTAAGAAAAACATTTCCCTCTCTTAGACGTAGTTTCAGTTAATCCAGCATTTAGCAGTATTTAGTGTAAAGTGTGTAAGATCATGAGGTTCATCATGTGTTTCGGTATTACTGAAAAAAACAAAGTCTACCAAAACCAAAACCTACTTCATGCTGCTGTCCACAAATCAGCTGAGTGTTTCATGTGATGTGTGTGTGTGTGTGTGTGTGTGTGTGTGTGTGTGTGTGTGTGTGTGTGTGTGTGTGTGTGTGTGTGTGTTGGCAAATTTAAAATGACAGAGATGTCTAATAAGGTGATATATTCCTACATTTCTACATTTGACATCTAGCCCCCCCCCCCCCCCCCCACACACACACACACACACACACACACACACACACACAAGCAGAGACCTTTGACATTTAATTAGCAGGAATATTTTGCAGTGGCTTTCATCAGTGCTTTTGACATTTTGGGAAAATGTCATTCTCACAACTGATTCAAAATAACTCTTTCACCATCTTACATTAACGTTAATTCATATTTTAGTTAACCCTGAATAATTGACAAATATCTTAGCCAAAGATATATAACCAAATATCTTTGATTTTCTTATACATATAAGAAATAAACTTTTATTCCAAAAACCTGAGGATTTAACTTGATTTGTCAAAAAAGTATTAAAATGTAGAATGTTAAACACAAATCTGAGGCATTTAAATCAGTATTTTGTCATGTAAAATGCAATACTATCATTTGCTAAAATCAAACTCTACATACATTTGATAATTTATGAAATTTTGTTCTTTGACTTGTTGCTTTTCCATATTACTGATACAAATGCATATTTAATCATCACTTTTTACGATTGCATCATACATCAGAGCTTTATTTTTATATATATCAGTAGACATTATGTGTACATGTGAATCAATAATGATAATTTCATCCATCTATCCATTATCTAACTATTGTAATCTGCTTATCATGTTTGAGTTTTCAGGGCTGGAGCCACCATGTTGTGACTGGGTGAGGCTCATTATGTGCAAGTCTGGAGTTTATCACAGGGACAATAATAATCATTGAAACTATTAATCTGTTATAATCATCATTAGTTAATGATTATTGATTAGATTTCTAGTTATCAAGAATGTGTGGATTATAAATTGAAAAAAATACTACATTTAAAGCATTTACAATCCATCAACAAAAGTTAAACTAAGTTAAAAAAAAAATCATTTTCAACAAGAAAAGGTATTTCTGTCATAGATTGTAAATGAATAGCACTATTGTAGAGGAGAAAGAATCCCAGCAGGACGAGCACAGCATGCTCACCCTGTCAAGATCTGGCTTCACTCCTCCATATCAGACATCAGAGATATTTGGGGCCTAACTGCTCCTCAGGCTGTTTTCACATCTGTGTCCGCCAGCTGTCATTAATTCCTGACTCACAGGATCGGTTTAAGATGGACCCTTGAATGCTAACAAGAACTGACAGTCATGCTGTAGTGTCAACAAGCAGAAGAGATATGTGAAGGAGCAATTTTCTGCAGGTAGATTTATTATCACATGTAGAATCAGGCTTCACTGTTGAGTATGTAACAAACACTGTTATGGCGTTTTGATCAATTGCATCCAAGCACTGAAGAAATACAGGTTATGATCAGTTTATGATTGTCTTTACTCATGATAACAGAGGGAAATGCTAACTCAATGTTCAAACCAGCAGAAGTCACAATGCAGTTGTTGATATTAGCAATAAATGTAATTGGAAACAACTTCATTCTCAGCTATGACAGAAATGATCATGTTCTTTCAAGTAACAGTCAACATTTAGACAAACACTAAATCCTCTTTATGCATTCACAAGCTCCATGTCTAGTTGACTGGCAGTAAACTATCTGACTGAGGGTTGGTTTTATTTTAACACGCACACCCACTCTGTAACAAGAGTGCTAACAGCGTCAGTGTTGAACAAACTGGGGTCAGTCAGGCGTGTGAATGATGGAGCTCAGCTGAAGGTTAGCCTTCACTAAAAATACGTCATGTAATTCAACCGAACGCTCCACAGGACTCCTGACGGCCACACGTCTAATTTAAGAGCTCATCGGAGGAGTCTGAGATCACACCGCCACACTCGCCCCAGCCAACCGCCTCAGTCTGCACGTCCACACTCAGATTTATGCTGGGGAGAGACAGGAAGTGTGTGTGTGTGTGTGTGTGTGTGTGTGTGTGTGTGTGTGTGTGTGTGTGTGTGTGTGTGTGTGTGTGTGTGTGTCCATACAAGTGTACTATAGGATCAAGCAGATAGTATCTGGAAACTGGAGAAGAGGCGTGGGAGTGAAGAGCGCCTGTCTTTGTTTGCTTTCCTGAAAATAGAACAGAAGTTCAGACTGTGCAGACACTGGTGTAATAATATACTATTGAACGGGTTTATTTTCATTCATATTCCATCAACATTTATACAACACAAACACTATTGTCTCTGCTGAGAACCCAGTGAGTGAACACTGCTGTGTGCTGTATGTGAATATGCTGACATGCAAAACACAGCAGACCAGTGGATTTATATATCGTATTATATGTAAGCCTCCACCTTTAAAATTAGCTCCATACAGAAATAGACAGTGGATATTAAATGTCACTCACAAGGGAAATAAGGTCAGCAGCTCACTAATGAACTCCTGGGCAGAGCTCACCTGCACTATTGCAACCCAATAAACCTGAAACACCACAACAACACCATGAGAATCCTTTACAAAATCTTCTTTAGATTAATGTTGGTTTTAACATATTAAAGTGTTCCTGTGGTGGCTGAAAAATAAAGGTGATATCACAAACTTGTTATTAAGGACGAAGAAGCAACATGTTAGTATTAACTGAAACTTATGGGATCAACACAAAAACTCATACAATTTTAGTCAACATTTGTATTCAACACAGTTGCTACTATACTAACTTACTAACAAAACCTCTATCTTGAGGTTTTGTTAGTAAAATCTGGGAAAATGAATGTAAACAATTAGAAAACTGTCTTTTATAAGAATATACAGTCATACATGTGTATTTCTGTGAGATTGTTCTTCTTATAAAGAAGAAACAAAGCAGAGCAATAGATGGGCTAAAGTTGTATGTCACGAGTATTTGCAATAAATTGAAAATCTGCAACAGTGTTCTAAGCAAGTCACCTTTAGCTAGGGTTGATGTGTGAGCACAATGCAACTGGGAATTAAAGTTAAAACATCTATTTATCGTATACTATTTTCTTCCTTTTGGCACAGTGTTGTTGAACTCCAGCAAAACAATAGCACTATTGCTCATATGGACTTAAAACCGTTTTAAATGCTAAATAATGCAACTTTACTGGATTAAAAAGGTGA
The DNA here is from genome assembly GCA_962446985.1 of Xyrichtys novacula. Lineage (NCBI taxonomy): Eukaryota > Metazoa > Chordata > Actinopteri > Labriformes > Labridae > Xyrichtys > Xyrichtys novacula. The sequence goes on along the minus strand of OY660874.1, from coordinate 12,933,000 downwards.
TAAATCATGATTAAGATTCATTGATTAAGTGCAGTTTCAATAATTACCCATTTTAAAGCCTTCTCTTTACAACCAAATTGTGTATATATGGTTGTAAACACACATAGTGTAATGCCAAGTAAGCTGGTGTGGGTTAAATTTATTCAAAACAAAATGAGTTATTTTATATAATTATGCTGTTTAAGGATCTCCTGTAGTAAAAGATTAAGTCAGAAATTGAGATTTTAACTCCCTAAAGAATAAAACACAGACAAATTAACGGAACATATCTCATCATTTTTCATCAAAGATCAGTGAACTACTCTGCAAACATGAACTACAACCTAAAAGACAAAAGAGCTGCATGTTGCTCAGACAGGAAAAGTGTGTCCAGGGGACACTAAAATCTTGTGTTTGATGAGGGTGGGATACCACTGCTGTTGCCATGGTTGCAGCTTGTGAAGACTTCAGAGATAGAAACCTGTAAGTCGGTTTGGAAAATAACATTTTACTTCTTTTTCAATTCTCTCAACATCTGAATTCTATAATTCAGATATCTTTAAAATATGTCCTTAAAACTCTTAGAAGTATTTAGCTAATATCAGCATGCCAACACAGCTTTGCTGACAAAGTGCTTGCTCTTCATGACAACTCTTAAGCAACAACCACCATAGTTCAGTGTGAGGCTTAAAGCTAGCCATCACTTGCCTCAAAATGAACTCTGACTGAATTATGTGTTCACCGCCTTTAATCAAAGCGGCACTCACAAAGAAAATGCAGTTATTTCACAGTTGTTACTATGTGTGGTGCATCCCTTAGAGACTTTCCCAGCATGCTCAGTGCTTACAGCTGACCTCCAGTGCAGCCTGGTGCAGAGGGAGTCTGCCTGCATGCAACACCTCCTCAGGAGTACTACATGTATGAGGTAATTGTTGTTTGGTCATGTGAGCTGCTGCAGCAGCTGTCAAATGTGATGATAGCAGGAAAATCCAGGGGCCCGCCCCCTGCAGCTGATTGGGCAGCTCAATGCCATCTAGGGACCATCAGCCAATAGAATGATTTAGAGTTCCGTTTCAACAGGGGAAAAGAAAGATGGGTGAGAGAGAAACTGAACATCAGTACAGTAAGAATCTGTGCAGTTTTCAAATGATGAGCTCTACACCCCAGCAGAAATGCAACTGCATGAGAATATAAAATATGTTAACAATTATTGGAGGGATTTGATTCAAGTTAAGCATGTCTGTACTATCTGTTTTCATGTGTCATTTAACTTTGATTTATTATTGTCTAATTTTTACTGTAAGAAGCGATTAGCTATTTAACTGTGATTATTCTTATCAAGTTTAGAGGAATGTGTAACATGATGCAAGTAGTCATTAGTGATACTCCTTTGACAGCTGAATGCTACAGACTGATATGGGATCAGATCTTTAATATCTGGGTCTTCTAAGACATTTTTTTTTGTCTTACAAGACAGTGAAGTTGCAAATGATTTAATCATTTTTTGAGGTGTAAACTGACAATATTCAAAGTCACATTTTTTAAGTGTTCGCATCAAAAACTGCTCACAAAAGAAGTCATGGTTTTAATGAACAAAAGTTAGGAGGAGTGGATTTAATTGTGATAAATTTATTCCCAGATCTAGTTATTTTGCTGAGATACTGTATGAGAGTAAGAAGTTAAAGATGCTGATGCTACAGGAAATATCAAGAGAAAACTAAGCGCAAAACTGCATTTTTGTGTATTTCTGCATTCAAATCGCTGTAAATCTCTGGCAAACCTAAACAGCAGGCTCAGACACAGGAGAGGTTTCTTTATCACAAGTACAAGTCCACCCCTGGCTACCTTCACTGCAGGCCCGATCCCGAGAAGTAGAGAGGATGATGGCGGAACAAGTGTATGCAGTAGCGGATTGCAATGCTTGTAAAAAGAAAAAAGCTAATTATGATATTAACTTTCATCATGCCCCCCGGAGACATTAGTGTTTGAGAGCTGAATAGCTCCTATGTCACCTGCCACTTCTGCTGCAACGGCAGTGTTAGGCTACAAGGAAGCGTGAAGAGAAGGGTGCAGAGCAGCACTGTCTCTGCCGACGACTGGGAGGTGAATTGCTCTAGTTTCTGGAGCTCTGCAGAACTTAAAACTTCTAAAAACTTCATAATCACAATTTTAAAAGAACACTAAAAATAGCTGAAAAAAAGGATTGTAGTAGGACTTAAAAAGAGATATTAGAGCCAAGGCATGTGCAGAAGCAATTTTTCTTATAGGGCAGTGCAATTGATGTACAAATCTTTTATGATTTAATTTTGTGACAGAAGCACAAAACAAGCCCCCCCCCCCCAAAAAAAAAAACAAGCAAAACAGATTTGAGGTGCAGTATAGTCTTCTAGTTTAACCCATGGCACTTTCTGTAGTACAGGAGAAGGCCGGCTTTATGACAAATGCTGCCACCAGCCACCAGAGGGAGCTCAAAAATATTTTGGCAAAGCCCTAACTATTTTGGCTTTGCTTTGGGGTAGCTGCTATGTTGTCCATCTTTATATGTAAAATATAATGAAAACAGAGAGTTTGATAATGCATGTAAGTACATCCTTAAAAAAGAATTTAAATCTAAGGTTTTCAAATATAAAGGATTTTTGTCAATTCATCCAACAGAGAATACAAAAGTTTGAAGTAATAAACAAACAGAAAAGTGCAAAGTTTCAAGACAGTATCAGAGGTCAATGAAAACCTGACCCCTGTACAGTATCATACAGTGACATTTTTCCTTGAGAACCTCCTGAAGTTTTTAGTATTGACTTAATGGTCATTGGTCCTATCGAGCAGAGAGAACAGGAGACAACAAAATGATCTCTGTACACGCCCCGGTGAGAGTTTGTGCATTTATAAAGATGTTTATGAGTGCACTTATTTGAGCAGACAGAAACACCTGGCCGTCACTGAGGTCACATCTTTCTTCTCCCCCATTTCATAAACACACTGCCTCTGTGGAGTCGCCATCTGCAGTTTCTCCCCAGTCCCATCTCAAATAACCATCCATCCTACACACACACACACACACACACACGTACATGCACCCAACACATGCACATATCTCTTCATCGTGTTGGCCACAGAGTCATGTGATCGGCAGACAGACTTCCCTAAAATAAGCAGCTGAATGTTTATGATCGTCAGACTTCAGTTTCAGGTCAGAGTCTAAACAAACATGGAGGAGTTCTCTTACATGTTCAGCTGTGAGGACTAATGCATGTCTAGACCGAATGAAAACACTGAAATACAGTCAAATTCTCTATTTAGGGACTGAATGAAACTAACAGTGGACTTATGATGACATTGTGGTTGTGTCTGTACTGTGGATGATCTAGAGGGGAAACTTTGCCAAACTTTTAAAAGAAAACCAAATCTAAAAATGATTTACTCGAAGGAAAGTTAAAGTTCTACTTTGTTGTTCTAATCAAAAGAGGTAAAAGTACTTTATACCCTCAAACCCCACAAAAATTGTAAAAGTACGTTCTCCAAAAGAAGTTGTTGTAATGTTACCAAAAGCATAAATGTGTAGTTTAACTCTGAAGCCCATTCAAAGTGAAGTTGCTGAATATTTTTGCTGCATTTTTTGTATAAACTGCAGTTGGCAGATCGCCCCTGCATACTCAAGTCAAGGCTGGCTGTGCAGAGGCTCTCAGTATGAGTCAGAAATAAAGATATTATTCACTGCACTGAGTAAACATGGCCGTCAGTGCAGCAAGAAAAGAAAAAAGGCTTATAGATTTCTTGAAACACAATGTAATCCATAAGTCAAAGAACTATCAAGACAAGTCTGGCTTGAAATATCAAAACAATTTTTACATTTTGACTTGTCAGATCAGAGACGCTTATATTACAGGGATAGTGTAAAATTAAGTTAGGGTGATACACACCATAACACTGAGTTAGACACCCCGTCGAGAGATGAATGTTGCTGACCACTAGCTTCTCTAGTAATACCAACTTTAGTAACGACTGTGGATAGCAATACAGAGACTCAACCAAAAAGCCACTCTATAGCCACAAATAATGCTCAGAACAGCACCTAACTTCATCAACAGTACATATAGGGTCCTATCTATATTACTAGTCACCAAACATCTTTTTAACTTTGGCTAATTTCTCTAGCAAAGAGACTAAACACAACTCACCCAATTTCCTCCAGCAGCCACTTGTTTGTACAGAGACCTCCAAGCGAGTCCATTGACTACAGCGGGGTGACACAGCTCAAGGAAGAACATTTATGATAATTTCTTCATGGAAATGGAATCAGACCGAGACGCTAAGGCAAAGAAACCAGGCAAAGCTAAAAAGATGTTTGGTGGCTACTATGGCTGGGACCCTATGTGTGCTGTTGATGAAGTTAGGTGCTGTTCGGGGTGACAGGGTGTCTAATTCAGTGTCACGGTGTGTTTTGACCCTAACCTAATTTTACGCTGGAATATCCCTTTAAGTGTGGTAAGACATTTGACTGGAAATAAGAGTCTTTCACTGGGTTGTATTGTAGTTGTTTTGCAGTGCAGACACCATCCAATCAGTTGTTTTTTTGCAGATGATGGTAAACTTGTGTGTTTTCACAAATTGTTATTGAGTAAGTTGATGCTTTGGAAACTGAAGCAAGTGTCCTGATTTTAAAAATCTTAGAGAAATCAAGAGCACAAAAAGCTGCTCACAAGTTACTTCCTACTCCTGGCTCTGTGCTATAATTAAACGTAACTAATACAATGTAAAGTTTATTATTTGCACTGTAGGTTACTATGCATGAACCCAGATCATTTCAGTGATGTAATTCCTTTGGACCACTCATTCCCAGCAGGCGGAGTGCACTTTATCCGGAGCCCCTTGCCTTAAGACCCAAGCTCCGCCCCTCCAGCGAGCGCACCCACCTTGTCTAGCAGCGGCTCAGTGCGCCAGGCACGAGCTCAGCCGAGGAGCTCACCGGGGAGTGGGTACGACGGACAGAGGGCACGAGGCTGGGCTGCAGCGGTGGACTTTTCTTATCTAAGGGGATACTGGACTAAGAGCACTGAGCTCATAGGGTTCGCATTGACGGCCGTGGAGTAACAAGCCCGTTCAGATCTGAGAGAGTTCCGTAGCCAGCTGTGAGGAGGAGCGGTGAAAGATGCAACTCCTCTCCGGCACGGAGCGCTGCGCCGTCCGCCTCCTCCGCTGGTGATGCCTGCCGCGCGGGATCACCGCCCAGCAGCAGCAGCAGCAGCAGCAGCAGCAGCAGGAACACGAGGAGGAGGAGGAGGAGGCGCAGAGGGAGGAGGTCAGGATTACAGGGCATCGGGGGGCCGGTGATGATGACGGTAAGGTCGGGATCATGGCTAACGGAACCGGTACTATCATGTTAAAATGCGTCGTGGTGGGAGACGGAGCGGTGGGAAAAACGTGTCTACTGATGAGCTACGCGAACGACGCGTTTCCGGAGGAGTACGTCCCTACAGTCTTCGACCATTATGCAGGTATGAGCAACAATGTTCTTCTGAGTGTGCATTCATTAAATTACACTATTCACTATTTCTGTGTGTGTGTGTGTGTGTGTGTGTGTGTGTGTGTGTGTGTGTGTGTGTGTGTGTGATCATAAAAATGTCTCAGATTCAATTAAGAGTCAACTCCCTGCTCCCCACCGCTCCCCTCCTCTCCTTGCATTGGCTGCATCTGTTGCTATAATCAAAACCACTTGTTTGCCTTCTTCATAGCAGAGAGGGGTTGGGGACCCCCCCACCCACCCCCTTCCTCCTTATCCCCCTCCCACCTTCCTCCTCCTCTTCCTCCTCTCACTGCTCTTTGTCATCTCGTTGCAGTGAGTGTCAGTGTCGGGGGGAAGCAGTACTTGCTGGGACTGTACGACACAGCTGGTCAGGTACAGTTTATTTTTTCCTCAGGCTGGGAGCCAAGCATGTCAAGGACTCTCTCTCTCTCTCTCTCACACACACATACACACACATGCACACATGCCCTGTATGTCTGCATCACTCACCCATGTGCTGCAGAGGCTGATAACTGTCCTCCAGCCGCCCACAGGCTTCATTTTCAGGCCAGACTCTAAGCTGCAACAGGTGACGGCTCTCTGTTTACTGCAGTGTGTGTTTATGTGTGTGTGTGTGTGTGTGTGTGTGTGTGGACAGTGGTGGTGGTATGTGTGTGTTGTAGGAGTCAATAGTTGTATTATGTGGAGAACAGGCCTCCTATGTGCAGCAGTGATGTCACAGGTTGGTTTTATAGGGCTGCCAATGCTGCACTTTTTCTTCCTACAATGTGCCATTCAGCTGGCAGTAGTAAAAACTGTACCCACCCGCCACCCCAATACACACATAAAACACTGTCTCATTGTGAACATCATCTGAAAAAACTATCTACAAAACTACTTATGGACTCAAGTCTCAAGTAAATTGCCAAATGCACAAAATAAATTCATGTTGAAGAGACTTGATCGATAAGTACATATTGAATCCAAATGTTGGTTACTGATCTCATGAACTAAATGGATAATTAGTTTAGTCTTGAGACCCTGAGGTGGTATGTGGTGGTCAACTTGCCGTCTTTTAGGGTCTAAAGTTTGCATATTTTGAAGATTGGTCAGGTATTTACAGGTTGTAAATAAAATATCAAACTCAGTATAGTTTCGATCAATAGTAAACTGAGAAAAACAGAACCAAAACTGTTTCTTTCTCTCTCTTTTTGCTGTGAAGTTGGACACTTTAACATGAGATAGGCTGGAGACTGGTTCACTTTAGGATTCAGCCTCAAGTGGACATTTGAGGAACTGCAGTTTTTAGCGCTTAAGTTTTGGCCTTCTTTATTAGCCTCTTGAGGTTTGCTGCTTGTATTTACCAAACAATATAGACTCTAATGTGCCTGTTTGATGCTTAGGCTACTTTAAGTGGGAGGAGTTTTCATGTTAGACCAAAACCCGCAATCACAATCGTTTTCCAGATGAGTGCTTGAGCGTTGTTTGAGAACTATAGACACTTATGCGCCACACTTGTAATTGGAAACACACACCACATGTTAAGGTATTAGTGTTGTTTGACATAAGAATCTTTGCAATAGACATTTAGTATGTTTAAATGCACTAGCAATACTCCAACTTAAAATGGATTTATCGCATCATGTAAACGCATCAGTTCGACTGAAATCGAACTAATCCAGATATGTTAGTCGGACTAACATAACTGGATAACGCCATTGGAGACAAATTTTCTCTTGCAAGAATTGAACTCAGACTGGCCCAAGTCTTCTGTGCACATCAGGCCCCGAGCCGGTCTTTAAATAGCAGGGATGCGTTGCTAGAAAGCTGGGATAGTAAACAAAACCTTGACAAATGAAGAAAAGATGGAAAAAATACATAACTTCTCCAACAAACAGCACCAAGCTGTAAAAGTAATATCCCTGTAGCCTCTTGCTAATGAGTTTTGCTGGCTGTTTTGATATACAACTTGTCAACTGGGAGACGACCTGGTAGAAATGAGCTGAAAGGGGGATTCGCCACGTATCATAGCAGAGGCGGACATGTTTCTGTCAGTAAGTCAGTCTTTGCCAAGTGCATATAAACTGGGACAAGAACAGCAGTCCAGTCAAATCGCCTAATCGAGCTATGAGCGTAGCTCGACTTAACTGCATGTAAACATAGTGAGTGTCAAATGTGGAATTTCCTCCACAACGGCTGCTGGCATGGACAAAAAGGTCAGAAGGGTCTGTCATCAGTTATTCCTTTTAAGTTAACTGCATTATGTTTAAGCTGACAGATTGTTTTCCTGCAGACAAGAGTCACATGACTGGGTCTTAATTGCTGTGAAAACTTAAGATTTCAAACTGAAACAGCCTTTCAGGACAAGGACTCTGATGAAGACACTAAAAAAGGTCAGTCGGTATAATAAGGACCCTATATGTAAATGTGGTCAAAGTTTAGCTTTAATTTTAAACAAATTCATAAGAAATTAGTGCAGACACGATTTTGCTTATTGAATTGTTTCCAGGGATGTGACAATGAAAAGAAACTCTGAGTCTAAATACAGCCTTTGTTTTCACACTAAACTACACAGCGCCCCTTTAGATTTGACTGACTGTTTTACTGCACAGTACAGACGTGACAACAGCCGTACACTCATTCTCTGCACCAACACCTTTAACCCCACGTCTTCGCCGAAACCTGATCCTGCGCACATGTCAGATGCAGAATGGTTAACACTTTCCTCTGGGACAGATTTAACTGTGTGAAGTCACAATCTGAAATCTGATCCCTCCATCGGTGACACGAAAACCCGGCACTGAAATGTTAACGTGGGAATATTCAGCTGTTACTCTGCTCTGTTCATTCATGAATGCCAAATGCTGAGGTCCATAAATAAGGAATCACAGGCAGCCACCCAAACAGCTACCTGTGGCTGCGATACATCTTCTGTGGAAAACAGATGGTGGAAGTGTTACTACATGTAGTGAAAAGAGGAACACAAGCTTATTGTCTATTCTGGCATGGTTGATACACTCTGTGTGTGTATGTGTATGTGCGTGTGTGTGTGTTTAGCTGATTCAGAGCGTCTCTGAAATGGAGAAGTTCTCCCAGATGTCTGCCATGGGTGCAGAGTAGAGTTACTGCTCTTCAAAACGAAGCCCCCCACCCTCCTTTACCCACTACCCCCTCCTCTGCTGACCTCTTTCTTTGGAGCATGAGGCCAGCTGGAAATATTTAGGACGTCAGGATCTGATCAAAGACTCGCACCCTGAAGATACAGAGAGAAGGAGAAGGAGAGAGAGTTAAAGGAAGACAGAAAGAGGAAGAGAGAGAGACAGATTTGGGGGGAGGATAAAAACAGTCTTCTGTTTCTGTTTCTCTTTTAGGCTTTAGTCTTTAATTTAAAACCACATGAAACTCACCTCTGGCCTACACTGTACAGGTTTACATGTTGGGGAAAAAAGCATTTAAGGTCCATATGGAGATGATGTATCAAAAAGTATTTTCAAAAAATTGCTCTTTTATTATGTATAATATCTAGGTGTAACTACAAATACACAATTTTTGTACCAAAAAGAGAAAACAAAGTGTCTCAGACGTTTAAAAGTTTTGGGTGAAATTGATGTCATTAAACTTTTGGTTGTCCCATCCCCAATCATTCATAATTATCTGAAGAAATACACCCATGAATCGGATTAAGTAGAGAATGGTCAATATTTACCCTATTAAAACACTTCTGCAAATAATCTGCAAAGTTGTCTGTAGCTGATGTTTCTCGGTTGTGAATCATTGATTGAATTCTGGCAAGTTAGTAGTCCTAACTGCTGATTCACAGAAAAGGATTTCGTTTGCCTGTGGGACAAACTTTCATTTGTTTTCACGTTGAAGCGCGAAAAAAGTGTCGGAGTATTACACCATCTCAGAGAAAGCAAATTGCAGGACATTACCATTATAGGGTTAAAAGTGCTATAGGTGCTATAGGTGCTACTACTGTTGGATGAATCAACATTGGTGTGCTGTTTTGATTGAGTGGCCACCTCTACATCACAAGGCTGAATTCAAAGATGATCGTACCCCCTACTGCAGCGCTCCTATCTGCGATGGCTTAAGTTTATTCATACAGGAGGTTGCAATGTTGTAAATGCTGGAATTCATCCAAAAATTTTGAAATCTTATTTCCTTCTAAATCAACAACTTTGGCCTATCACTGTTTAAATTTTTTTTGCAATTTTGCAAATACATCATGTACTTCTTCAGTCTTCTTTGGTATGTAAAATACTGATTACAAGTCAGTGTTTATGTTGAATTAACCTTAGAAAGTTGGCGGTGTCTTTAATATCTGCGAAATTTGGTATGCTAGAGACCCAGTTTTTCCTTTTTTTTACAGTGGTTACAGTGTGATCTGCTCTCTTTGATTGGCGACAGAGCTCAGTCAAAATGAGTGTTTTTAAGGACTCAGCAGTGATTTGATATCTATCTGTTACTTAATCTGTGTTCCAGTTACCTCGGGAGTCATGTGTCGGAGCTGGCAATGACGTTACACCCCAGTTGAAGGCATTCCGGTTAACAAGTCAGAAAACCAAGATGGACGCCTTCAGTTACCCGTTGTCAGTTGTCGTTAGCTGTTGTCAGCTGTTGTTAGCTGTTGTCAGCAGTCATTAGTTGTTGTTAGCTTTATCAGTTGTAAACAACGCATAGAACAGTATTTTACTCTTACAAACACCATAGCACTGTGTTCACAGTTAGACGTTGGGCAGTACAACATATACCACTTATTTAATTTCAAACAAAAGAAAGTGCTAATAAATAATACATTACAAGAGCTTTCACTGTTACTCTTTACTGTCAATGCACTGCGCTGCCATCTTGGATTATGATGTTGTTATCGGGTTGGGGTTGGTGAGGATCGTCTGACTTTCTGAGTTGGAAATCCAAATTCAGGGGGGGTGTTTCAGATGAATTTCTGACTCAGAGCTTGGAAATTCTGACTTTCGAGTACAACTGGAATGCAGCATTCGTTTCCGCTTCTTGAAGTTCATCCCTGTTTTCCTGTTTGAAACTACTTAACTCTATCTGTGCCTTGTGTTGAGCGTATTGACCAATCAGAAGCTGTTAGTATCTTTCCACCAACCAGGGGCTTTGTTACAAAAGCGAAGTGCTTACAGGTAATTGAGTAATCTTCCTACCTCTTACTTACGGTATCTTGCTGCTGTAGCACCTTAAATTTTTGAAAAAATTAATAAATATGTGTTAAATTCTTTTTCATGCACATTGGCTCTACTTCCATGACTATGTAGCTTTTACTTTAGCTGAGTTAATTCAATCATAAACACATTTAATTTCCAACTAATCCTTCATAGGAAAAGTACCCAGTTAACATGTTGATGAAATACTTCTATTATGGAACAGCTGTGTCAAGAAATGGGGTTTTTCAGTTGCAGTAACTTAACGGAACTCCCCAAACAGTAAAATAAGGCAGATATCTAAAAATACAAAGAGGGATGCAGAAGAGAAACAAAACTTCAAACCACACAGATCCAGTTCGAAGCTGCAGCGTGTGGTGATCTCACGTCTCATGGTCTGGTCTTATGCTCAGACATGGGCTGATTGTGGCAATAATGCATCTGTTTTGATATGACGGTAAACAGCGAAACATGTTCTGTGACTTGAATTTAGATCATGATGCTCGTCATGGATAGTGTTGTATGTTGCTGTGTAGCTCTAGCTCATTCAGTTTTGACAAGACTTAATGGGTGTCTTGACACAACAACAAACCAGAAGAGGTGCCAGGAAAAAAATAGCTCACTTAGGCAATCGATGATTTTATAAGGGTCATATTTTTTCTTATTTGCTGTTGAATGTCTTATTTACTTAAAAAAAAGACAATGAACCCGTCAGTTAGATCAAACTTTTGAGGCCAGAAGAATAACAGATTTTTCCTGGAGGAGCAGTGGTGTGTCTTTGGAAGCATAACTAAAAGGAAACCATGAGGAACAGTTTATTTCTTTGATTTACAGTTTTATTCTCTGAGAGGTATCAAAATATGTCTTTGTATTTGTACTGCTGACAAAATTCAAGAGAGGGATGAACAATTAGAGACAGTCTAAAGAGTGTTTTTGTTGTCAGAGACACAATAAGAGCTTGACATTGAGCTGCAGTGCAGTGCCTGTTGTTTTTGTGTCCCTCTGACTGCTATTTCCTGCACACTTCCATGCTGCTCTCCCCTGCTGTTTGTTGAATTATTCCATATGAAGGTCTGAGGAGAATTTTTTAATGTCTTGTTGTGAGGAAGAAACCGGGGGAAGAGTCTTTACTTATTCATTTGTTCTCCTGCTGTTACTGCTTTAGTATCGCAGCCCGAATATAAGCAGGAGGAAACAGGAAGTGGATGTTAAGTGCTGTTGTAACCATGGAAACACTTCAGTACTTCAGTAGAGGGGAACACAGTAGTTGTGACTATGTGGGACGGACGTGCACGTTTCCCCCCTCACTGTCGTTCCCTCATCTCAACTTCTCAGCTGATGTGACACTCAGCTGCATTTGCTGTTAAAAAACACTTCTCACCTGTTACCCCCCCTCACACAGTCTGATGAGTCTTTTTAGAGCCAGCAGCCAAAAGTGGCCAGCTGACCCTTCGGACAAGGGAGGAAGGCAGGTGAGAAAGGAGGGGGGGGGGGGGTTCCTGTCACTGCTCAGCTGCTCCAACACAGAGGGACAGGAACTCTGCAGACACACTTCAGCTCACGCTTTGAGCTTTTAGCACTCAAGTCAGCTTGAGTATCAAAAAAATGTGTTATTTAAAGGGGAACTTAAGTACTTTTCATCCTTGGCCCTATTTTCACATGTGTTTGTGTGTGCTTGACTGATAGGGAGAACAATTTCTGAAATTGGTCCAGTATTGAGGGAGAGTGGAGCAGCAGGCAGCTGCTAAACGAACTAAACCATAGTTTGAACAGGAAATTGTGTATCATTAAACTGTTTCCACGACAAGTGCTGTATTTCAGCCCCCACTGGCTCAGATTATTATAACAGGTCCTCTGACATGGTCACACAGCATTGTGTGTCCAATGCTAGGCATCAACAGATCCCACTCATCACAACACAGACAGTCTCCCTCTGTGGGCATAGGATCACAGCACTCAAGGACACATCATCAGTCTCCCAAACTTTGTGGCCTTACACGCCCTCCTCTGCCTGTGGGCCGTCTTTCTCTTTAATCAACTTGTAGGAGCTCTTTATTGGTATACTCTGGCTCAAATAAATACTGTGTGCCATTGTGTTCAAAGACTTCATCCTCACTTTTAAAAATCAATCACAATTTCATCCATAATGCAAGAATTGCTTCTTCAGACCTCTGGATAGTGAGTTTCTGTCTAGTGAGGTCAGCAGAAGCCACGATCAGCTGATTGTCTGAAAATTCATCCCAAAAAATCCAAGAAACAATCATCAGCCTTCCTATGATTTACTTCAAATGGACTAATGGACATTCAGAATTGAATTGAACACATTTTAATAGTGTTGTCACTCAATTAAATAATGTCATTTAATACATGAAAGGCTCTGTAATTACTTAGAGAAAAACTGATTCCATCTGTGGACAACTTTGGTGAAGAGTGCAGGTAATCTTACTCAGTCTGCATTTACCCATTTGAAGGTGGTAACGATAGACTGTATATAGAATGGTTGCTTCAAATCCATATACTGGCGAATGGCAGAACCAAGTTGTCCAAAGTATATTCAGTCTATTGTGGTAACACGGTAATTTCTCTTTATATTACTCTATCCTTTACGCTATTCAACTGTTCATTCACAGGCTACTTTAGTATCTTAGTCAACATTTTGACAGTAATTTTCACAGCAGGTGGAGGAGGATTGTCATTATTCATGCTGTGTATTCAAACCACACAAAAAGTGCCACAGAAGGACATTAGCACATTCAAAAATAGTCAAGCACTTTTAAAGGAAAGGTCACACCTTGGTTTATGCAGTTGTGATAAACCAAAAGTGTATGTGTCTATGACTTCACAGAGCATGTGTTTGCAGAGATACTTCACAAAGCCAAACTGACATTGATAAAATGCACCGTCAAACTCATGTAGCAGTCAACACTGAGAAACAGCCCTTAATTCCTCATACGCCATCAGCTCACTGAAGCCTTCCCTGTCCACAAAAATGAATAGGCATGTCTTCAGTCACAATTTTAATTGTAAGCAGGATAATAAATGCTTTTAGGATACTATAGTCTCCTGAGTATAATGGATATGAAAAGTGTGCAAAGTGAGAGTAGAGCACTTCAAATAACACATATGGTTTATCTTCCCCTATACTTGGTTTATCATCGCTTTTGTTCTTGTGCTTGGGAGGAAAAAAAAAACAACTTCTGTCAGCCTTTTCCTTTGAGTATGAGTACTAAACAGAGCCCATTAAAATGACGATGATAAAAGGCCTTCATTCATATAGTACCATACACAGTTTATGTGCCACTGCCATTACCAGCCATTACAGGCTTCATTAAACTGTCTGATTTTCGAATGGAGTCTGGCAGGATGTCCTCACTCTGTATGCCTGAAAAGACAGAGTGCATCAGGCTTTGATTAACGGTCATTAATCACTGTTAAAGGACCAGGAGAGTAAAAAGCCCCTTTATTCCTGAGGTCAAATCCAGGTCCATGAAAAGTGCAGACTCAGATCAGAGGCCGACCTCTGTGAGGATGTCGGGGCTTGTTTTCCAGCCTGGTGGCCATGTTGCAGCGAGCGTCTGTGACTCTGTTGACACAGCCGGTTTATCGAGCCCCAAGGAGGCGAGAAGAAGATGACTCAAAGGGAGAGAGTGAGAGGGGGAGGAGAGGGAGTGACTCACTGATATCATTGCACTCATATGTCACAGAGTCAACACAGCCACAGACACTCAGCAGAGCTCATCCAGGAGGCTGGGTGGAGACGCAGAGTCTGGCCTTGATGGAAACCTATGGACATGTATGAACAGTAGATGAACTGCTCTGCTGTCCTCTGATCATATTTACTGCACACAGTTCACTGTACTGTCATGAGCTGAGCGGGTGAGCGAACAAACCAAACCAGTGCAACATGAAGGAAACTACACCCTGAATCAGATCTGAGGTTGGGGTGAGAGAAAAAAATCGATACAGTGTAGTATTGCGACATTTCGTCTGGTGATATATCGTATCTCTCATTTACCAAGTATCGATTCTTCAAATTAATTGCTAATATGAGGTCAAATCTATGATAATGGAAAAATAAAATCAACTGTTTGTCCAGTGAGGTTGGCATAGGTGACATCATAGAGCAGGAGAAAGTTAGTAGAACAAATGTAATGTACATAAAGTTTGCAAGATGTACAACATGAAAATCAAATACTGTGTAAATAAGACAAACAAAGGAAAGAAAATTACTAAATTAGCTAAACAGCTGAAAAAATTGTATAAACTGCAATATATTGTATCGCAATACTCACTGCATTGCAAAATGTAATATCGCACTATGGCCCAGGTATCGCAATAAAATCGTATTATGGCCCAGGTATCGCAATAAAATCGTATTATGGCCCAGGTATCGTGATAATATCGTACTATGGCCTCATAATATTTTCATTTAAAGTCTTAAGTTTGTTGATTAAAATGATTTTTAACTAAATAATAATATCTTATATGATTGTATCTCAAGTATCTCGATAACATATACTGTAGTGTTTGTCTTGTCATGATGGTGTCTAAATATGTATTCAAATTATACAGATAATTTTTTTAAGTGATCGTAGTAGTATTGAATCATATTTTGAGTATCTTAGAGTACTGTGTCAAATTCAGTTTGATAGTGTCTTATTGTTTTATACCTCAAGTACCAAGTTGATAATTATTACAGAGTATTACAGAAGTGTTAATATATGCTGGGGTCTATAAACTCTGTTTTGATTTACTCTCCTTCCTGTAAGCATTGTATTAGTTTGTATATGACGAAGAGGGTGTTTTTGTGACAGTCACAGTAATAATGGTGTATTTGTAAGAAACAACTTTTTGCTGCAGTCTCATACATATTTTGTATTTGTGCAGAAGTTTCACACTTACAAACCTGTAGGACATGCAGCATACCTCCACTGCAGAATGGGTGTGAACATTTCTGCACCAAGAGCAGATCAGACTTGAAACTGAGTGCTCACTCTGTCTGTGTCTATATATTTACACTGTGAAAGAGCAGCAGGCGTACTGTCTTCTTTGGTAATGTTTTGGAAGTGTTCAGAGGAAAACAGAGCTGTGTCTCAGAGAAGCTCCGGGCATGTTTACAGTAAACTGCTGACCGTCTAACACTGTGTGTCTTTATGTCTGCTGCTCAGCAGGGATGGCAGGATTTACTTGTGCAAGCAAAGGTCACAAGCGCAGAGACACACAGACATACAGTGTACTTGACCCTATGTGACAGAAATAGAGTGCTTGTAGAAGGAGAACACATGATATATGCGCTGCTATCTCTTCTTTAGGAGAGCGTAAATGTAGCATCAGTGAGGATAATAAAAGTGTCTACTCACATATGCGCGTACTAACTGCATTTTATCAGCTGAAAGTCATGAACTGCTAAAGTGAGAAAGTTCTTCTCTGGAGGGACAGCTAACATCAATCCTCCTTACCCTTTTGCTTAGACCATCACAAACATCAAACTTTGATAGTAAATTGGGTTTGGTGAGCAGAGACTCAGATAGCTGCTGACTAATGCCTACATGTAAAAAAAAAGAAGAGGTGAAGATGTTTTTTAATATTTGTTAAAAACTACAACAGGTCTAGAAAGCGTTCTCCTGATTAAGTGTCTGGGTTTGCATGGAGCACCATATGGTTTTCATTCAAAACTGATTTATCCCATCAGCAAATTCAGATCATGTGAGGTAACCTGTCATTCATAGTTCAGTTATATAAATAACTGTCAGCACACTCAGTCTTCCTATGAAGAGTCCAAGTCTAAAAACAGAAACCAAGCAATCTTTGAAATTTGTTCTGTTTAAAACAGTGAAGTAACATCCGTAAACCTCAGCATTTCGCTCATTTGACTCTGAGATTTCTATCAACTTTTCATAGCTGATTCAAATTCATTCTGAGCAAAGCATTAGTTCAGGCAGGCCACAGAGTCACGCCCAGCCAACAGTACATCAGCTAACACCAGCCTGTATCGGCTGACAGCTCAGCCAGTTACCTTCATCACATTCAGTTGTCAAACGTAAAAATAGGCACTCTGCCTGCACTTCCTGTCCTGCTTCCTCCATAAGCCACTTAGCAACAGGCCTTCACCCCAGCTCCTCTTTTTATGCTGTCAGATTTTACCGGTGTCATTCTGTTCCTGGGGGGGTCTTTGCTGCTGTTCTCCCCACCTTGGCTTTTCATGCATGCACTTGAAATGAAGTGGGTGTGCTCTTCCCGCCATAGGCTTTGGCATTCTATGTATGCGAGTGGGACCATACTGACTTATTGCTTGCAAATAATGGATTCTTCTTGATGAAAGGAGTCCTGACTGAACTCCAGCTCATTACACAACAGAAGATGGTGCAGGGTGATTTACTGCTGGATGATCTCCTGACTTTCAGCAAGTTTACATTTCCTTCATTAAATTTGTGAGAGACAGACTTAAAGTATGATCTACTTGAGCTCATACTCATATATTTGTCACCCACTAAAGTCGCTAGTAAGAATAAATATCATGCAAGCTTCTGAAAGTGTCTCTGTTACTGCAGGACATTAGAAGCATGTGATTTGTTTGATTTCAGGGATGTGGACAATACGTGTCTTTGTCAAGTACTATGAGTTACTCTGTTAGAGTCATGTCTAATCGCTGGAGATCCATTGACTGCCTGTGTCTTTGAGCTAGCAGCAGAAAACCGTCCCATCAGGAGCCGAAGGGAGATGGTTTATGAATATTCATGTGTGTGAGTTGGACACTCTGTCAAAAGGGTTTATCTCTGCAGAGGACAAAGAGAGCCTGATCTGACACACAGAGGACGCCCTAGCGTCTGAGAATTAGCTGTTTAGGCGACACAAATATCTGAGTTGGCAGGGTGTCTGGGTTTCAGTATCTTGTGGCAACGCCTTGTGCAAATGTAAACGAATATGTAATTGTATGTGTCAGACAGAGAAGAAACCACTCTAAGTTGTGGATCTTTTTCTCTACACTTTTTCTTTTCATTTCTCATTTCTTGTTATGAATATTATAAGTATTCAACTCTGGAAAAAAATGTCAGTGGTTTTCAACTTTAGCCCCAATTTTCAACATGTTGTGGAGTTAAATGGCATAGTCTTTCCTTCAAATCACTGTATATACACTAATATATCCAAAGTCAACATGTGGTTAAAAAAAAAAAAAAGCAACTTGGTCAGAGACAAAACCAAGCAACTTAACGTGGACAGAATTTATATGAAGCATTTCCCCCGGGAATGAAGCTGCAGCCATCAGAGCCTGTTTCACTGCTGAGTGTTAAAGCAATCTTGGGCATCACCAAGGGTCCCATAGTTTAGTTTCTTCATTGTTGGTGTCAGACACACACACTAACCAACTCTGTTATAAAGGTTGCATAGACTTGACAAGCTGAACTGTGGGTGGTATAGTTGTAAGTTGTAACCTAAAAAGCTCCTGAAGTTAATGATGTTTTATACTCAGAACATAACTATCCATAGATAGATAGATAGATAGATAGATAGATAGATAGATACATACATACATACATACATACATACATAACTATCCATAGATAGATAGATAGATAGATAGATAGATAGATACATACATACATACATACATACACAAGGTATCTAGTATAACAACATTTGCACAATATGGAGAATTTTGCTTTTTGGGACTTAAGGGTCTCTGTAGTTATTCAGACATGGAAACATACAGTACATGGACAACTACACTATAAAGATCCAAGAAGTAGTCTGCCCTGGTGTGACTTTTTCATACAGCTGTTGTTTGAAGAATGTGAGACAGCAGTTTCAAGTCATCTGTTGCATCATGATCTCTTATAGTGTTATAAAAAAAAAAACACTGCCTGTGATGCCCATGCACCCCAAGTGAAAGCGAACACATTCTGCTATACTCAAACCTTGCTCAACTTTAAAGCTCTTGTTAGCCACTTAATCATCTTATCTCATAGTATGTAAAATTACACCTTAGGTTAAAAAATGCCTGAATTCCTTATTTATTGTCCCACATCATTAATAAGAAACACTGACAGAACTGTACAACATAACGTTAGCTCTCCGGCCTGCTGTGAGGAGTGAAGGAGCTCTATGTTTAGCGCTCATATTTTACACACTTCAATAATTCATGAACAATAAGACCAAGGAAATGAATAATGTCCCCTTCCTGCCATCCTGACCTCCTGTCCTCCTCTGACCCTGAATGTCTCTGTCCCATCTCCTTCTAGGAGGACTATGACCGCCTCAGACCATTGTCCTACCCCATGACTGACGTCTTCCTCATCTGCTTCTCGGTGGTGAACCCTGCCAGTTTTCAGAATGTGCGTGAAGAGTGGGTGCCAGAGCTGCAGGAGTACGCACCCAGTGTCCCCTACCTGCTCATAGGCACTCAGGTGAGGAAACATTGCCAACATTTGTCATATTTGTAGCTCTGCTATTTCCGTTTACAAAAACTCACCTTCAGATTCTTGGAAAAAACAAATGCCATTTTGCTGTTTCATGTTTACAAAGTTGTGTCTGTTTAAGAACCCTAAGAGAAGGTTTGACTCATTCATAATCCAATAAGTCTGACAGCAAACACTTCATTGACTCATCTGGTTCAAACTGCTTACTCACTCAGGCCCTTTCTTTGAATATTCTGCAGCTCAATGCCTGTCAGCCTCAACGCTTCAAGCATAGTGATCCTGATAGTGCCTGCTTACTGTAATTATTATTTTACACTAGCTGTAAATCATAATCCCCTTATCATAATGCTCTGTCATATTTTACAAAACTAAAACTCTGAGATTTTTTGTAACACACAAGCTTTAGAGCATGTGCCTGTTTGTTTTACTACTTAACTGAACATTTATATTTTATGACTGTTCTTTTAATGGTTTACATTCAATGTTGTAATCTATGATCTACTGGAAGTGGCTTATACTTCAAAATAAAAGCATAGTTTGACAACGGTGGAAGTGAAGCAACCTAAACACAAGAAGAAAATATCAAATTAAAAGCATGTAAACAATTGTTTAATGATAATAATAATAATAATAATAATGCATCAAATTTTATAGCGCGTCTCATCAGTGACCTCAAAGCATCGTTCATTCGCTCACACAGTCACACCCTGGTGGGGATAAACTGCTTTAGTGGTCAAAGCTGCCCTGGGGCAGACTGACAGAAACATGGCTGCCAATTTGCGCCCACAGCCTCTCTGACCACCACCACACATCACTCACAATCATACACCAGCGGAGGACACACACTGGGAGCAAGGTGGGTTAAGTGTCTTGCCCAAGGACACAACGAACAGACTAGCGATAGGAGGAAATCTAAGTGCCAACCTCCCAGTCATTGGACGACCCCCTGAGCTACTGCCGTTTTTTATTGTTTTCTTGAAAGAAGTTGCACAGCCAGTGATATGGATAATTCATAAATCTAAACATCATTGGAAACGGATGATAACTTGTAAGTTGACTGTGTTCATTTGTAAGATTTATAGAGGTGTAATATTGATAAGCTTAAATGTTATTCTGCTTCACCCTTGTCTTGCTTTTTTACAGTTTTACTGACTGTCGTTTTTGAATTTCAGGTTTTCTGTAAATATCGCAATGATATTACTATCATGACATTTCATTGCCGCAATAACAGTAAAGTGCAAATGTGATAAGATGGCTATAGTTTGGACATTTGTCTCTACTAGTAACAATAAAATGTATGCCTTCATATGGTGCACTCAAGCAAAGACACAACTCAAAGATACTTATAAGTTCATAGCTGTAGGTGATACATACTAAAATACTGATAGCCTTTTATAAGCCTTTGTTTACATTTACATTTTCCACTGGTAAGATTTACAGTAAGTAATATAGTTGACTATCTAAATACAGATTTTTTTAATGGAAAACACAAAAATCTGCAAAGAAAAAAGACATTTTCATCCACAGGGGGCGCCAAATTCAACACAAACTAGTTTTCTTACTGGGTATAGTTGTAAACCAGCCAAATTTGACAAATGGTTTGGTGTGTACTTTTCTCTCATGAATAAAAACACATTTGACTCGGGAGTTACGTCAGAAGTCTTAACAACTTATTTTTAGCCTCAAACTGATCCCTGCCCTAAAGTTAACAAACAAATCAGAAGTTAAAACCAACAATGAACTCATTCAGAGAAGCTAAAGCTGCACTTATGTCCTGTAATCTTCACTAAACTCATGTAGATTTTAAAATATGACATTAATCCTGAGTGTTAGATCATTTCTTAAGCTTTAAAACCCTCTGAAAATATCATTCGTCCTCTGAGTAGAGAGCACTGACTTGTGGGTGATTTTTTTTTTTTTTGGTCTGTGTTCCCTGGCAACCAAATGCCAGAGCAGCGAGGCCCTGCGGTGATGAAGAGGAGGATGAAGTGGGTGTCTGATTTATCTGCTGTCAGCTGATGTTTACTGAGCTTCTCCCAGTCTCTCTCTCTCTTTAATGCTTGCCTGGGTGCTCACATGTACACACCACAGTACCAAAGTACCACAACACACACACACACCAATCAGGAGAAGGTTAATGAAGGTTGCTCCCTGTGAGGTTGTGAAGATGGAGGTTTCATCTATTGTAATTTGTTCTTATTCAGACCAGGATGAGCTGTGTGTGTGTACTGTGAGTGTTGTAACGAATAAAGGGAAAGTGAGGAACTTTGAGGTCGGCTGTGAAATGTCTTTTCACAACAGCAGGAAGTGTGACAACAGTGTGTCAAAATGTGAAAACAGACAGTTGTGCAGTCAATGATGTTTAGGAAGATGGTGTGGTGACACGTAATTTATGGTGCAAGAATCATAGACATCAACCACCAACTGTTACAAAACAAAATGTTGAATTTCCCTGACGGACAACGTTCATTATGTACAGGAGTAAACAATTATGTTGCTGGTGTCACATTAGATAAAACACCTGTTTTAATTAATTGATTTTAGTGGCCATCTTGAGAATAAAAGAGCGATACAGATGGTCAGTCAAATAAAAAACATCTGCGAAAAATCTGCTTAAGCCAAAAGTCATTCTACCCTTAGTCAAAAGGCTGTAAATAAAAAGTTACTCAAAGAACTTTATGAGGAGTTGAGCAATGCCAGAATCCACCAAACCATTAATCAAATGTAAAATGTCAAGAGGCGTGCAGTGACAGGATAGGAGGAGGCGCAATGTGTAGCTTAGATCTAACCTTCAATAATTCAACCCAAATGAACCAAAGAAGTCTATTCTTTTACTCTGGAAAGTGCACATTACCATTCCACTGATCATTGACTGCTGCTACATGAGGTGGGTGCGATTACCACAGACTGTATAAAACATGGCTGTAGCCGTGGATGTGACATCAACCTCTGGTTTTTGGGTTGATGTCTCTGGGGTTTAGTGGTGTTGTGAATCTGAATCATAGTGGTCTCCACGCTGGAATTGCTGACTCAAACCAATCAGGAAGTCCTTTCAGCCAAGAAGTAGTGCATAGGTTAGCATTCTGGCAAACACCTACTATACACTCGTATGCCAGTGAATTTAATCGAGACCATGACCTTATTGTGTGAATCCCTACTCAGGTCTTAGGCTTCATATCTTCAGAACAAATGAGTAATGAAAATGTTTGATTGCTGCACAGTGTGTACAGTTAAAGCAATAACATATTCTAACCATAAGCCAAGCATCAAGCTGTTATCATGTAACTTTAACTTAGCCTTAAATTAGGCATTTTAACATCGGTGTTAATGGGATTTCTTCGTCTTTTGTGGCCAGTCTCAAGTGGACACTCAAGGAACTGCAGCTATTAGCACTTTGACGATGGCTGTGTCCAAAATGGATCCCTAACCCCTATATAGGCGACTATATGGGGATTAGCGCCATTTTGAGGGGTGTTGGAAACCTGAGTGATCAATTCCAATGCCCCATATAGGCGACTCAAAATTTCCCATAGAGCATTGCAAAATGTAGTGACCATCTGATGGTCACCACCCAAACCAGTGGTAGGCATCCCGTCATGCATGGCACCTCCAGCGGCAACGTCACAACAGTAGTGTCCGAAACCTCTGGTGATTGAGCTCACTACATAGTCAGCTATATAGTGAAACCCCATATGGGGGATAGGGGTTAGTGGTTGAGTGATTCATTTCCGACACAGCCATTGGCTTTATTTTTTGACACCAGATGTTGTCATTTGGATATTACCCGTCATTTATGTATTCCTATGATAGAGTGTCCCTCAACCAATCAAAAACAGAACCAACTAACACGAACTTAAAAGAATAACACAGTGTCAGAGTGGGATTACAGTAAACTTTACATTTACATTTTCAGGGCACAGGAGTAAGACAAAAAAATGTCCCTGTCTTTCAGATTGATCTTCGTGATGACCCAAAGACCATCGCCAAACTGAACGACATGAAGGAGAAGCCCATCGCCACAGAGCAGGGGCAGAAACTAGCTAAAGAGGTTTGTACATCTGTCCTCCAGAAACAGTGAAGTCATGTGTAGCTCATCGTTTTGTTTTCATGAAAAGTTCCTGTCAGATTCCTGTGTGTTAATCAGATGCAGGAATGTCTCCGTAGGAATGTCATTTCTTCAGAAAAATGTCTGGAATCAAACCACGGCACTATTTTTTTGCCTCCAAATGAGTCCAGGGATGTTTGAGGTCAACATGGCCATCCAGCAGTGCCCGCGCCTGCAGGACGCACAAACCACATGTGGTCTGAATTTAATCGTTCCTGTCAGGCCTAAACAAAGAATAAAGGTCAACTGTTCAAAAGGATGACAGTCTACACTCATCTGTGGGGTTTTATTCAGTTATGAAGATATTCAGAAGGATGTCTTTAGCATGGGGTCAGGAGGTTCATGGACGCCACAAGGATCCATTTAAGATAACTTCATGATATTTAAATTTTATGTAATCAGAGCCACTTTCTTTGAATCAGAGCAGAATTTTCTCTTACACAGAAAAACATGGTGACAATTCTCTGTGACCTGGAAGCTAAAATACCTTTAAAAACACTTTCAAGGACTGATAGGCTTTTTTTTAATGCAAAGATGCTTTAAAATTACAGTTAATCTGCTGTAAGTGTAGTCTACTGCATGACAACCAATGTAATCTCACTGGAGATATTTATTTTCTTCAACAACAGGGAGACATAAATTCTGTACAATACAATGTCCCACCTACAGAGCATTTACACAACCTCTTCCTCTTTTTAAAGGGCACCTGTCCAGAGTTGAGTCATACTTAAGCTGCAGTTAGTTTTCTCTATATCCTTTAACATTTTTCTGACCATCCGATAAAAAGTCAAAACAGCTGTTAGCTACACCGAACCTACATTCAAGTTTGATTCAGAGCCTTAGTAAACATTTTTCTAAAAAGTTCATGGTCTCAATCTATTAAGTTATGATTAAACAGCTTCTTATTTGAATCTGAATTTTGCATGTCCTAAAACAGGCTTTAAAAGAACTAAGTTGTTGAAAAATAAAGCGTGTGCACCAGAGTCTCTCAAACACGGCATTTTTTCATTTTTCCCCCATCCCCACCCTGTTTTAGATTCTGTTGTTTAATCAGGCGGTAAAAGGCGACTTCTAATTCAGATTATATGGAAACATTTTTCTAAAAAGTTCAAGGTATCAATCTATTAAGTTATGATTAATACAATATGATGCCCATTGTGTAAGTTATGATCACAGTTAGAGTGAAGCAGGGGGTCATTTAGGGCTGAGCTATCTGTTGTAGACAAGCTGCTACCAGTTCAACCGAAAAATGCTTTATTCAACATGTAATTATACCTAAGACTCGTACCCCAGGCCAAGCTGATATTGCTGTAGTCACATTGATAACCATGCTTACCTTAGCAAATGCAGATGTCAGTGTTCAATAACCCATCACTCCTCCTCATCTCTGTCCTCTAACAAGGCCAGTGGTACCTTGATATGATCACTTCTTGCTCCCAAAACTGCCAAACTCAAGGTTTTCAAACAGCTGACTACAAACCAGTAAATGATGTCAGGGAGATCTCCTCTTCTTTAGTTTTGGTAGGTCTTGTGCATGAAACAGACCAGGGACTTAAAGTAAGAGAGAAAGCAGTTTACACCCAATGGTGCAGAAATATTCAGTAACTTTTTTCCTTTACTGAAATTGAAGAACCTGCACAAAAATGCCCACAAAGGACTTTTATTTTCATTGTTAGACCTGAAATCTACATGAAACTTGCATCCATGCAATCCATGTGATTAAACCTCTATTATGCATTGTCTTCTCCTTCAGATTGGTGCATGTTGCTACGTTGAATGTTCAGCTTTGACCCAGAAGGGCCTGAAGACAGTGTTTGACGAGGCCATCATCGCCATCCTAACTCCCAAGAAGAAAAAGGGAGCCCTGAAGAGAAGACTGGGACCTCGCTGCATCAACTGCTGTCTGATTACGTGATACATCAACAGAGGAGATCACTCAGCAGCCGACCGTAAACCAAACATTGACTGAAGGCAAGAGAAAATGCACAAGAGAGGACTGAAAAGGACAAAACAAGAGCCACTTAAATGCTGCAGCGCTCTTGAAAGACTGTAAATCTCTCTCTCTCCTGCTGTCCATCGGGGTCGGGGATGCAGTTTACTACCAAAGGAGCACAACACCCAAGTCAGTTTCTTCTTCAAAAAGACTTTCTGCCTCCAAAGTACCTTCTTTTCTAAACATTTTGAATCATGTTATTTGTGCAGTTGTCGTAAGCTGTCATACAAAATAAGACATTTCGGTTTAAAGAGAAATGTGACATTTTAAGGAGTTCTTCTTTTTAAAGACATAGTACTAGAGCCGATCAGGAACCTGCAGCTGATAAATAATGAGAGGCTGACTTTAGTGACACTGTGACAGTGAAAAAATATGTTTGTGGACATAAGGGCCCAATTATATCAGATGCCTCCAGCCCATAAAGGTCTGTCTCTGGTTATTTATCAGTTGATGATCTGCAAACTGAACCAAACAGGTGCTTTGCATTATGTGGGGGAAAAAAATGCTGTTCAGTCAGACCAATTTGGACCTATGACTGTATTATTTTAAAGTTTAAACGTCTTGTTTCTGCCTTACAAAATCCTGTTCTGTTACAGTGTGGCATGCCAAAACAGAATGCTGAAGTCTCAACAGGAAGAGAAGAGGTCTATAATCAATCTTTAAAAAAATATATTATACAGAGTTTATGATTCTATATCTCCAAGATAGAGTTGTTTTATTTAGCGCAAACATTATTTTGTCAACTTATAGCTTTTTTTCTTTTGATTATGTTATCCTGCAATGATGTGTTATACTTTGATCATCTACGAGGGTCTAATTAGGGGAGAAGAAGAAGAATTACAGACTCCGATATATATCTATCATCCAAAGAATCAAACGCTTTTCTTCAAATGCAGTTGGATTAAGCTGTGCTCAGACAAAAGTAAAGCTAATGTCTGCCATATAATAATACAGTTGTTTTGACCATGCAACCCTCCAGGTTTATTCATGATAATTCAACACTACCAGAAAAGATTCTTGCTTCCAGATGTGCCAGAAAACCAAACTCATCACGTCTGGATTCATAACATCACTTAGAGGTGAACACAGCTTGCTCAATTCCTGTATCTAGATTGGCAAAACAAATCTTCCTTGAAATATATGTATTCATAAGAGCTGGGCCAGATCTTGTTCACGCCACTGTGTCGGCTCCATCGTAGCATTGTGCAACCATTGCTTCTCTTTTTCCTGAGCACATCTTAAAGCGACCTAGTATTGTAAATCCAATGCACAACACAAAGCACAGTCAGAAAGGCATCATTTCCAGGCGCAGCAAAGCACATTCCCCTGCTTGTAACTCCATCTACTTACAGGAACTAAAGGCTGAGTGAAGCACAGAAAACAAACTATACCATCAGGCACAAACAGGAGTGAAGCACACCATCTGACCACGCACAACCCAACAGATCTCAATGAAGTATCTAAAGAGACATAATCTGTAGATCTAAAAACATGAAAACAAGATTTATTTTTTTTCTGTAATGGCAGCCAGAATGACTTTCAAACTATTCATATACTGTGGAAATACATTAGGTGCCAGTATCATGGAAGCCATGTTACCAAGGGCAACCAAGTGCATGTGGAGAGGTCAGGGTTGATGGATTTATTGATCAAGCACACTTTCATCCAGTAGGGCAGCATTTGTATCCTTTGTGAAACTGAAATTTTGACTCACTTTAACCTTGACTGTGATTTTATCCTGCATCAAACCTGCCTGTGTCCATCTCTGACATGTTCACACCCATATTTACAAAATCTTTTAGTGCAGGACTGGATTTCGGTTTCTGGAGTGATGAAATGGGTGATTGCAATCCGAGAGCATAATTGATAATATGGTGGGCACTTGTTGTATGTAAATTAATAACCAATAGGGAGAGCAGAAAAGGTGAGAGAGAGTAAAAAATGCACAAAAATACAAATCATTTGTCTGGGGCCTACCCTCTCACTGCAGTTACAGGCACTAAACATTACAACATAGAAAATGTCAGCCAAGAATTTTTGTGGTTAATCTGAGTCTGTTTCATAACTTCAAAAAATATCCTCACAGGAGCTTTAACTTTCTTTCACTCTTCATGGATAAAAATATACAACTAAATGCAACTGACTGATTCCAAAACACCAACTTCATCTGTCCCTCTCATGTTGCCAGTTCAGTGTGCAGAGGAGGGAGTCTTGGCTTTAATTTCCCCCTTTCTCCTAGAGGACATCAGATGACAGCTAGTTACTGACACACGGAGGAACCTACTGTTACATTCAGACAACCAATCAGGAGAAGATTATAGTTTAGGTGAAAAGAATTAGTTAAATTTCACAAACAGTTTCACACGGTACTGTTCCAAATGGCCATTGATGCCTCAAAGCTAAGATTGAGAATAACAAAACTGAAGCTGGAGTCTAAAAACTTCTTACCTTCACTTTAAAACTGAACAGATATCACTGAGAACATATAAAAGAGTCAAGATGAAACCTTGGTGATGGACTGAAGTTGATGCAATCCTGTCTGTGAGAGTCAACCACAAGTTTGAATCCAAATTCAGACAAGAAACTGAAGTATTCAAAGTCACAGCAGCCCAGATACCAGATGTAAAAAGATATAAGGTATACCGTTAAGAGTTCATCCTTTTGGTTTTGCGACACTATAAAAAAGATTATATGATGAGTTTCATTGATTTGTAATATCACAAAAAGAAACAGTAGACTCTATGTGAAGTTTCCCAGGGCTTAGAGAAGACTTGTAACAGAAAGTCCCTGAAATGTTTGTTTGCAACATTATTGCCTGTAGAACTGTAGATTAAAGTTGTTCTGAATTTTCCCTGTAAAGTCAAACATCTGAAACATCAGCTCTTCTTGTTTTTATGCACTTGTTCTTCTTTTATTATTATTATTATTATTTTAATTATTGTTAATCAACAGTGCCAACTCTTGAATGACCTGTGTAGAGTTTCTGTTGGAGTCCACTTGATTAAAGCTTTAATGTTCTCGGTGCTCCTCCTCTTCTGTCCCGGCCTGCCGTGTGATGGATCGCAGGCTCAACAGTTCTGCTTGCTATTGTTGTGTGAAGGTCCCGCTCAGGATCCAGGACCTCTAAGTGCCGACGCCTCCGATGCATTCTCCCATGATGCTCCTCTCCTCTCAATAAATGTGTTTACTGTGTTAATAAATCTGTCTCTGGGGGTTTAACTGTGAAACACATTTATGAAATTGACTGCAGGTTATCCCTGGAACTAATGACCATTATGAGTTGGGCCTCAGTGGGTTCATTTGATATTTAGGTCAACAGAATTCAAAACTGATTCGGGTTTATTTGGTTTGACACAAAACTAATTTGGAGTTAGAAATACTTCGTGTGGTTTGGGTGTATTTGACCAAATGAAAATCCTATAAGGGCCTGAACAATAATAATGTTATTCATTTACTTTAAAGGTAAGTATTCAGCCATGGTTTGTTGATCTACTGGACATGAGTGCCACCTACTGGCTGTGTGTGTGTGTGTGTGTGTGTGTGTGTGGGTTCTTGGTGAACCAGGACAAGCACAGTTTCCATATAAATAACATTAAATTAAAGTAACGAATTGTTGTTTTACTGTTTAAGAGTCTTAGAAGTGTATGTGTAGTCTAATCCCTGAGTTTGAAACCTCTCAATCTGAGTTAAAGAGGAGTTTCTCCTGCTAGTCTGAGGAAGTTAAAGATTCTTAACATTTAAAATTATACAGATTCATCTAGCTGGCATATAGGAGTTAAACATTTGTTAAATGATTATTAGCAGTAATTAAAGTAGGATTATGATTATTTTCAAGGTTAGCTGTCAATGCATCAAGAGGCTGCCAATATTTTAACAGGCTCTAAAATCATGATTCACCACTTGACCCTCCTGAGTTATTGTCCTGACCTTATATATCAACATTCTAAAATCAAGAATCAACTCTTTGGAGTTTCATTCATTTAAGAAGTTGCTGTCACAAAAAGAAATTTTAAAAAAGTAGCAACACCCCCATGATCAGATCCTAGACCCTGAGTCTGACAATAACACCGGCAAAGACTTAGATGGGCCTTAACTTGTTTGTAATATTAAACATATTTTAATAAGTGTATGTGTACTTCGTTGAAATAAAATAATGTCCAACAAATTATTTCAAGGGTGACCTACTGTACATTCTGCATTTTTTGACCAGGATCATGTTTTTCCCATGAAATAACTCTGTCTGAGGTGAATTATGAGAGGCACAGCAAATCCAAGTATCCAAAGATTTATGTAAAGCTGTAATCACACATACAATTAACTTCTGAACACTTCCCAAAACTTCAGTGTAAGAGAGATTTTCAAATTTTCTAGCTAAACTTTTCCCAGACATGATTCTAAAACTGGGTGAGCCTATGTTAGGGCGTCATGGGTACAAGCCAGGTCAAATTCAAAGTTTAGTCACTTCATAGCTGTTTCTGCTTACTGGAATCTTAATACTCTTTATATTTGTATATTTATATATTTGTAAGACCAGTTTTGCCTCAAAGGAATGAAACAAAAAAAGGAAAGACAACTAAAAACTAAAAAATGTATTGAAATTTTTATTATGCAAGCTAATGATAGATTTGATATTACAAAGTAGAAACAGACACAGAAAAGACAAAGAAGAAGACAAATGAGGAGATTTGCAGGTTTTGATTTGCTGACTGGGACCAGTATTTCAAAATGTTAGGTACAATGATGCAGATTTGCAACCTTTTGCCACAAGATGGCAAACTGACCTTTGTCAACACATGTTCACTGTTTGATGGTACATTCAAAGCACCAGTGTACTCCCAAAAACTCCCCTCCACCACCCCTCTGTCATCTAACTCCCCATAAAAACTGTTCTCTTAATTACCCACAAACTCCCCCTAACTCCCCTCTTCATCCTCCCCTTTCCAAAAATGAAACCCTACCCTTTCTACTCTTTGAAATGGCACCCCAACAAACTCCCCTCTTACTTCTCCCCAACTCCTACTTAAGTCCCCTCTCACTTTCACCTTACTATCACACAATACTTTTTCAACTCCCCGCAAACTCCACTCCAGCTTCCTGTTATTCGCACTTGACATCCACCAAACTCCTATCAAACACCACTCTAACTCACAACCAATTTTCACCCAACCCCCATCTGACACCTTTCCAACTCCCAACTAATCTCCTCCAACTTGCCACAGGTCCCCTTTTCACTTCTGCCTAATTTACTTACTAATTTAGGAACTTAATCCCACCTCCCTCCCTTCTAACTCCAGCCCATGTAGATCCCTTCATACTCCTCTCCTACCCTACAATCTTTCCTCTTACTCCCTTCTCTAACCCCTCTCTTACTCTCCTCATCCAACTCCCATCATAGTCCCGACAAGCTCCACCCTAGCTCCTAGCTGACGAACCTCCATGTCATTAGAGACTGATAAATGAGGTGCGAAGGATGCAATGAAGCATGCTCCAAAATTCATTAAATTTTGTACATGCATCAGGCAAGTGTGAAGTTTAGATATCTTCAGGGTCTTGTGCCAAAACTTTCCTCTAGCTCCCATACTCTAGACTCAACATGAAGTTGGCAATTTGGAGTTGATCGTCAAATTGGACCTTTTTTTTGGGTGATGGGTGTTTATTTTAACAATCTAATCCAAGGGGTTTAATTCAATGATCGCCACATATGTGCAGTGTATTGTGGACACTGGAACAATTAAAAGTAGTGAAAGTGTTAAGAGTCTAGGCCTGAACACATTCATGTGGCACTATTTCATCACAGTCATAGCGCCCCCTAATGGCAACAGAAAATGTCATCCTTTTACCCTACACCTAGTAAACATATCTCTGTGATTTTGTCAAAGGGTATGGTAATAGTTAAGAGCACAATAGTTGACTCTAAAGACCGTTTCTATAGTCATTTCTGATAGAGTGTCAAAATACATGTAGAGCCACCAAACATGTGACACTGAACCCTGCAGCAATGTCAAGTATGATGATGGTGCAGTTGGTGGGCATACATAGCTTTTTTTGGCTTATATAGCCGTGCCTACTTTCTGAAAAATTCAGCACTTGCAGCACACCGACCAGACTGAGAAAAGTGTGCTTTAATGGGCATATGCATCCTGCCTACACCTATGAAAAAGTCTCTTCGACCAACATCATAAAACCCCCATTATTAATTTTGGGTTAATTAGGCTTATTTTCTGCAAGTCCTTCCAGGATTACCTGCTGCTAGGGGAATAATCCAAAGCACTTTACCTTTGGTTCGTGGATAGGAGCAACCTCAACTGTAAAGAAACATTAACTTTAGGAAAAGGAAGTCATATAAGGCATAGCCATGTTGACTGTTAAAAATTCAACATCTGAAAAACTATTATCCCCCACCCCCCATTTTATTGAGAAATGTGGTTTATTTCTCCCTCTCTCTTTCTACAGCTGTGTTTTTTCTCAGTTCAATTGGCTGTAAAGAAGCCCAAACTCTACTTTGTAGGTCACACAGAGTATCAGACGCTTGCATTTGTAATTCCTCTATCAGGTATGTTCAGTGTCCACTTTGTACTAATTATCAGCAGCCCCTGAACAGCAAAAATTCTCTCTCCAAAGAAGACTTGGATGACCTCTGAAAAAATGTATCAGCTCTGTTAGTCAGCCAGCAGAGGTCTGTTCTTTATCAAATGTCTCTCCCAATTTAGCTGGAGCAAGACATTTCATTCAATTCATAAACTGCAGATTTAGAATAAGGTTGAACCCATTCAGCTGCTTTCATCTTCTGCAGTTTGTAGTGCTCCCTTGCTACTTACACAACTGCCAGGGTGACAGGGTTATTCCACCAAACTGCTCTCATGAGCATCACCCATGGGCCTATTGTGCTTCAAAGAATTATCACAGTCAAAATCAAGCCTGAACAATATTAGATTTTATACATTCATTTTCTATATGGATTTCTACTTCCCAGTGACCCTTTGTGTTCTACTTTGTGTCTTAGAAGGGCTAAAGGGGTCTCCTAATCCCTCATGCTGTGTGAATACTAAACAAAAGGAGAAGACCCACTTGCAGACATGAAGATTCATAAACAAAAAATTCAAACAGTTCAACTAATAGCTGACTGTTAAACAACAGTCCTCAAAAAGTGCAATTTGAAATCCAACTAAAGAGGCACAAGAGGTAACAAAGGAAACATAGAAAACATTGAGGTTGCACTCAAACCCACCAACTGTCATAATAGGTGACCTAACATTTCTTCTATCTAGACCAGTGTGTTTCTTTTGCAAAGTTCATGCAGTCTTCCACAGAAGAGTCACGTACTGTTGTTGTAGCGTTGTTTGTCAGCTGGTTCATAGAGGTTTGGTCATCTTAACTAAAGCAGCAGGACAGCCACTCCCCCTGTTGTCTGACGGTCTCAGGATTTATAGTGTATGTGTCAGCCCCTTAATCCAAGTTGACTGTCCTCTGGGCTCACGTCCTGATCTCCACTGCCTTTCTTATCCAGCGTTGGTATCTCTGATTGGATGATCTTGGTCTCTCCCCAATCCATGATGTGATTTTTTTCTCTTGCAGTGGTCTGAGATGGCTGATATATTTTTTTGGTCTGGCTTTTGTTTTGTTGCACGTGTGCATGGTCCAGATGTTTCTTTTTTGTGCTCTTTCTTCCATATGTCAAACATTTTGCCTGTTTTTCTGATTTATATTTTATTGCAGGAAAGGCGGGGAATTTTATGTTCCCAGTTTCATATATTGCATTCAGGTGGTCCGTAAGCTCTTGCATGTGTCCTGCTTTGACTTTCTCCTATATGTTATCCACATACCCTTTCCACCAAGAGTCCACTCTGACAGGGGGCTGTAGCTATGGCCTTTGCTTCTGTGTCTTTCATGAAGAAGCCACTCATATTTGCTGACAGTTGACCACCTACAGCAAATCCCTCCTTCTGTCAGTATTATTCCCTCTTATACTGGAAGTGTGTGGATTTGGCAACAAAATGCGCAAGTTAAGAAATATCTTCTGCTGTTAGTTTTGTTCATTTGTGTAGTGCCTCATCAGCCATGAAATACTGGTGATTTGTATGGTTGGAGCAAATGAACCTTTTTGGGCTGATGAGAACTTTGAGGTAAAATTCCTGTGCAGTATCCTTCTGACAGATGGTCAGTCACTAAAACTGATGTTTTCATTATGTATTTCACTTTTAACATTGCTGCTCCACCTCGAATGACAAATGACTGAATAAAAAAAGCCCTTGTCAAAACCCATTTAGTTTACTCAACATTACTGAAGATATTTGTTAGATATTGTGGACCTAGTACAGCTGTCTACACACCACTTGCATTGGGGGAGAAAAAAAGGAATAGTTTGGCAGATGGATTTCTTTAAAAATCTTTGCAGACATACATAACAACTGAGTTCAGAGCCTGTAGTTTTTAACTTTAATTTGCCACTATTTCCTTCACTCAAATAATCATATGGGATTAGGGTTAGGGTTAACTCATAGTGTAAACTTTGTCCTCATCACTCAAGGACAGAAGAGAGAGGCCAAGAATTATAGGAGGAGCAACCACAAGCAGGCCCTGGCAGATGAAAGCCTGTTGTAGCATCTGGTTATGCCTTGTATCTCAGCCAGCTATCATCCATTCAAGATGTAAAACCGTTATATTGTTCAGCACTCCTCAGGTCATATATAGAGGCATTGGTCAGGGTGTGCACTTTAATACATGGTAGACCATGCCAGAGACAGAGCAAACAAATAGATTAGACATTATAATACCATATCATACCATACCATATAATACCATAAGAAGCACCTAACTGTTCACACCTGTTTCTAATGTCTTCTCCTACTCTGTCCTTCTCAGTTTGGAAATCATCAAATATTCAAAAGTGGAATCCAGTCTTCCTCACTAAATACAATCTGGATGAGCATGGGAATACTGGTGAATTTGGAGGCATATTAAAGCCTCCAAATGTGGGGCTCTTCAGGCAGACAGAAAAAGTATGAAAATAATTTATTGCACACCAACAGGGTCCTCCTCACACTGTTAAGAGTTCAGGCCTCATCAAGCAGTAATTCCTGTATACACATGTGATGTGCTGCTTTCAGCCTGTGTCTTCAAAGTCTCCATTCTGTGTGACATTACATTTCCATAAACTAGGCACAGCTGCTGATGGTCTTTGTAGTCTGCAGTGGACATTAGCAATAATTAACTAATGAAACAACAGTACTTTTTTACTTATTTCAATTCATTGCAAGTTTTAACTTCGAACATACTGCACTTTTATTTTTTTTAAAACAGAGCAAAACAATGACATTGAAGAATTGAAACACACAACTCAGACTAAAATCATCAAGTCTATATTTTGGGAATGGAGTTGTAATAGTCAGATGAGAAAAAAACCTCTACAGTAAATATGCAAATAAAGACTTACAATTTGATGTTCACCACTAACATGCCAAAAATCCAACAACAACTCCTGTTTTTTACCCTGCAGTCCATTTTTTATGGGATTTGGCTAATTTTGACCATTTTATATGGTCAATATAAGACTCAGTAGTTTAATCTAACTCAACTAATAATAAAATTAACTCACACTAGAATTCAAAAAGACTTTCTGAAGTATTACATTTGATTTACAAACCTTACATGATAACCAGACATACATAATGCTTATGCTGTGATGATTAAGTTGCCAATAGATTTACTTATAACATTTGTTCCGTTGGGAAGGCATCCAAAAGACCATTTTATTGCATGCTTTCCATAAAGGCCGCCTGACGGGGCACTTTCTTTACACTGAAGAGCACTGACAAGCTTTAAGAGATCACATGCCCATGTTTTATCACCATAGGGACATCCAAAGAGGCACTACCAGGTTGTTTTAAAGCACAAGGACACCAGGGGGTAAAAGGGGGGTAAAAGGAGAAGGATTCTAGGGGCTCATGATTGACAGGGGCCAAGAGATGCCCCTAAGATAATTATTATACTGAAAAAAATTATCGCACTCAGTGATAAACTTACAGTTACACATATATTTTATATAGAATATATTGGTAACATTACGTTTATTTGTTTTGCAAAACATTTCTTAAGCCCCCCACCCCACTTTATGTTAAATGTATATCACACAGTATTAGCTCATATTACTGAAGAAAACTCTGGACATTTAGTATTTGTTTTAGTTAAATAATCAATGCAGGCAAATGTTTGGCAAGCTGCTATGCATATAGTCGGTTTCCCCCTCAGACACATTAAGAAGAGCAGCAGCTGTCTGTCAGCTGCCTGTTTTTTTTTTTTTTTTTCCAGGTAATTCTTCTTTAGAAAAAATCAAGTATTTGAAGGAAAAGATGGGTTTTTGGAATATAGAGTATCAGTGTTGAATCTAAATGAATTTAACTGTATTTTCAGTGCTTCCCCTACCAACTATCATGGTGTTCTTTTCACAAATACAGGAATGATAGTTAAATATATCATTAAAATGCAGTTTTATGAAAAATAATACTAAAGTTATGGGGGGGGGGGCAGTAAGATTTCTTTTCATGGGGCCCAAAATCCCTAGCTGCACCCCTGATCACACCCCTTGTCTACAACCCACAGGTAAAAACTGTTTCTTAATTAATTAGCCTGGTGCATATTCAGAAGCCCCTTCAGTAGGAAACCAAAAGCAGTCACTTGTCTTGCAAATTTTAAACCAAATCCAGCCTATGAAAGCAATTGTTAAGTAGTGTAGAGGGTTGAATCACTAAATGTCTGCTTTTAGATGATTTCACTACTTTTCCTATTTTACTTTTGACCCTTCAGAGTTAAGAACTCGTGTTAAAGAGACTCTCAATTGGAAATCTTCTCCATGTGTTTTCTTACCTGGATGACATCAGTGGTCCGGGTCTGGCCCTGACAGATCCAGCATCTCTTCACCTCTCCACGTTTCCAAGTAGCTGCCAGCGGAGCCTCATCCGCCTCCGTCTGCTCATTGGTGGCACAGGCCGCCCGTCACGCGGAGCCAGCTGCTGGGCATTCCCTATCCGCGTGCTCTGTCGGAAATGGCCGCCCGTTCCCGGTCCTCCATTGGACTGAGCCGCTGTCAGTCGGCCTCCCTACCGCTGCACTTCGTCCGCCTCTCCGGCTCTCCGTCTCCGTCATATTGGCTGCGAGAGGCAGCAGCGAGCACGGCTGTGAAGAAGACCCCCACCATGGTGAAGAACGGGCTCTCGCTGCGCTTTAAGAGTACTTTAGTCTATTAAATATATTTACTAGTATTTTACTAATTAATTTAAAAATAACCGGGATGACACCCTCCAGTATCCGCGTACCTTCAGCGCTTTCATCCGACACCGTGGTCCGCCAGGGGGATGTATGCCTGACTTCTCTTAATAGCCATTTTCTGCAGACAAAGAAAGCTTGTGAATAGAGCTTTCAAAGGCACACGGTAAGATATGAACTCCGGAAACACCCCTTTACACTTAAACATGTCATATTTGTCTTTATAGCATCTTTCAGCAGCCCGGTGACTCCGGATTTATTCTCGGTGATTTTTTGTGTCGATTTTCCTCTAAGCTAGCATGCTAACCCTGCTAGCTGCCTGGCTAGCCGAGGCTACTAACTCCCACTGTAGTGAATGCTAACCGTGAGCATTTCTGACAGCTCCAAAGCCTGACCCGCTAGTTAGCCTGTCAGCCTGTATTAGTTGAGAAAACGTAGCAAAAAAATTAGATTCGAACAAATATCGTCACCGGATTGAAGTAACTGCGCCATGGTGCCATCTTTAAAGCGAGCTAATGTTGTCTATATTAGTGGTGAATGGTTAACATGGTAGCAGGTCGGCTAACTCGGATGGGATCTAGGAAAGTGGGGCCTCCAGAAACCCAAAGGCCTTCCAACAATCTCTGTACACCAGCTGGAATAAGTCTATAGTTATGAGTCTTTATTTTACCAGTGGTTGTGAAACTTACCTGTGGTTTGTCGTGGTATTTCAGTATAACGGGACCTCGACTTCCACCTCAGTATGTTTGCTACAGCATTTTAAACCATGGAGGGTCGTGATAGTATAGAGATGGTTTCTACTTTAATGAGGTTTAGATATTCTTTACAGTGTCTTTGTGCAGAAGTTAAAGTAGATTTGATTTTGCTCACCATAGATAGGTATATTGTGTATTTAATTATGTGTCCGGGTGTGGTGCTTTCTGAATTATTACAAACTACACAAGTGTGCAATAACTATTTCAAACCACTAAATGAATTCACTGAGCAACTTAAATCTCCTGTGAAGAGTCGTTAACTAGTTATGAAACAGACTGATATGAGTATTTGTGTCTTTTTGGGATAGATAAAGCAAACAAACTATGAACAAGAAGGGTGATATGGCCAGTATAGTTACTTGTAATGTCTGAAAGCTAAACCTAAATTGAGGAGAAGGTGTCAGATCAAGCAATCAACTGCATATCGCTGGCATACATGAGATAAGATTGTCGATATCCAGTTCCTCAGATGAGCTTTAAGCATGCGGGGTATTTTGATAGTTTGGGGAAGTGTGATGGAAGAAACCTACACAATGAACACTTTGGCAATCAAGTGTGATCCATCACGACAGCTCTACCATTAATTCTTCCACATTTTCAATTTTTGTTGATATAATCAGATAGATGAATTCGTTTTTGAAGTTAGTGGGTGTTGGCGGTGTACTGGAGAAGTACCTAATATTTTAATCTCCTTACATTTGTTGTTAGAACACCTTTCAGTGTAACACACTCCAGTACACCACCACCATCCACTACCTCTTTAGTAATAAATAGACAGTATAAGAGTCCCTGTCTGATTATGTCAACCAAAACTGAACATTGAGAAGTTCAGTAATATTTGTGGTAAAGCTGTTGTATTGGACTACATTATATCGACCATTATATTCTTGCTGGTCGATGTGAATAGTTGGCTGTAGGAATATAGGTATGTGTTGAAGTTAAAATCGTGTCTTCATTGTCTTGAAGTCTTTTGGAAATAACTATTATAACTCGTAGAAGTGTTTTAAAATCCATGTGCTGTCTTTCAAGGTATTCACTGTAAAGACAAACCAAGTGTATTTGTATACCAAGCTTATATTCAAAACAGACAATTATGATAATGCAAGGACAACCTAGGAAGGTTTAAATAACTAATAAGAGCTTTTGTGGATTAAATGCAGTTTAGGAATTCCTTTTAGTTAATATCACTCGACTAATGTTAAAAACTTGCTCTCTGATCCGACTTGAAAGCAACTCCACTAATTTCAAACTATGATTTATTTCATTTTATGCTCTGAAGTAATGCAATATTAGGTTTAATCCGTCTAATTGTTGATTATTTTTTTTTTTTTTAAACAAAAGTAAATATTCTGCTCCTGTTATCGAGGACGACAAACCTTGTGTATTTAGCCAGTAAAACTTTCTATATGTGTTATGTGGTGAGGTTGAAATCAAAAGATTTAGTGTGAGTTATCAGTCATTCACAGACTCACTGTGGCTTTGTGCCATCCCACATATCCTACAGAATGCAAAACACAGCAAATATCTCATTAACTTTGGTCTGGTCTGGGTAGAGAGGGCGTCCTCCCTTAATTTTGTCTCCTCTCCAGCCCTCTCTTAGATCAGCGTGATCCCAGGAGGATGGGTGTGTTGGGCTGCTGAAGAGCACAAGTAGCCTAGTTCTGTTTCAGAACAGCTTTTTCATGGTTGTGGACTGGAGTACACCATTGGTGCAGACATTTTTATCAACTTTGACAGTCAAAGGGTAATATAGTATGACTTTCATTCCTTAAGCTTTTGCAGAATTAGCTGTTTGTTATCATGTTTCATAGACTGTCAGGGAAAGAACTGAACATGACTCAAGCTTTTACTTAGTACGAAATAGTTGGGTCTTCTTTCAGAGTGTTTACCTGCAAAAAAAAGGTCAACCATACTGAACAATTATCCATTTTGGACAGCTCCAAAAGTGTCTTTGATCTCTGATTCAGTACACACATTGCAGCCATATTTCTGGGATGTCACACCTAAAGTGGAAATGCTTTCACCATGTCCAACTGTTGAAGGTTAGGGGTTGACCAGGATTGTTTTTTTAAGGCTGTTAAAGATTATTAGCATTTCATCAGATTTTATATTTAAAAGACATATGCACTGACAGAAGAAGTGAAAAACTCTGTCAAAATTTGGAATATAAGATATTACAAACACCTACACAAAACTTTGTGCAAATGCCAAATCAATCCATATATTGAAAGTAACATTTTACCAGATACACTTACAGTACAGTTCGCTACACAGTTAAACGGGTGACTTCTGGCCAATCAGACAGTGTGTGTATGTATCTATGTATTTATTAATTTACATTGCCTTGAGGGAACCTTCCTAAAAGGATAAATCAAGTTGAATCTAATCTTATCTAATGTAATCTAGTGTTGTGGGTGGGACAGTAAGTGAGAAAAAGTCATGCAAGAAAACAGACCCAGAGGGAAAGACATACAGCTAATCAGCCTAATGCTCGTATTTACCTCTGTGATCAGCCAAGGTTGATAATTGGTCTGCCCCTATTAGAAGAAGTAAATCACAGCTAATATCTGTATTAGACATGATCCAAGAGGTACAAAGAATCACAATAGATAAACTCCACCATTGTTTGGCACATACATAATCTGCTGATAGATTGAAAATGTATCATATTATTTAAAAAACTTGCATTTATATCTATTTATATGTATATTAATGCAAGTTTTGATGAAATTTCCCCACAGAAAAGGGGCACAACGTGTCTATTTACTTAGTAGCCATAAACCAGCTTCTTGGTAGCGAACGGCTCTGTGACTCTTCTCCCCACTCTCACAGTGTCTCCGTATATTTTGAAAGTAACAGCAGGTGTTGCATGGTACAGTCAGAAGCTTTACACACAGTCTGCAGCAGTGCACAGCTGTACAATTTGTGGTGTTACTCAAAGTCTGCGATACAAAGCTGTTATTGGTTCTACAACTCAAGATATCATCCATAAAAACGTGCTATACAGGGTTTTGGTCGACTGACACAAAACATTCTGCAAAAGTAATCTGTGCAAAGATAGGATTCTTTCAGATTTTTCAGCTCTTAAAGGTGACCTGTGCATCATACCATCAAAAAAGAAGAAATAATGTGAATTTTGGGACATTAATAGGCTAAAATATGACAATACCTTTCAAGTCTTCATACTAACATGCATCCATCTTAAACTTGGCATGTTTTAAAGTGGCATCAGTGAGTCATGTTAGTCGTACATGTTGATAATCAGGCTGTGCATACATGTAAAAAAACACAGTTCTTTATCAGCCGCAAGCCAGGCTTTGTGAAACGGAGTGACAGTTTGGTGATGGCTCGGCATGTTTTTGTAACAACCAACCACAATCCAGCTTTTAATGACAATCACATCCCTGGTTATTGGAGTTGTGGCACTGTTTACACTGTTAAAGTTGAAGTTGTAACTCTTCATTCGTTGAGATGCGTTGTGAGTCATTGTGGCCGAAATATGCAGTCACAGACATGGCGAAGACAAGAGTAGAATAGTTCCAAGTAGGAATGTGAGTTGTATTAGTATTATCTGCAAATGATCTGATCTGATGGTGTGGAGGAGGGTAGAAAAAGTTTGAATCCTTTCACTCTCCTTTTGTGATTTCAGTGGCTGATCAATAGTGAAATGATGATACGGTATGATGATAAAATTCTGAAGGACAACATTTTCCCACCCTTTGAATTTTCCAGTCTCAGCATGATGTGAAATAAAAATGGCCACCCTGTAAATGAGGCGAATAAGAGGTACAGATACAGCCAAACTATGGAGAGCATGTGGCAGATAAGAGCTGTTGTAAATCATAAATGCCTGCTTCATTGAGGTCCTTTTTTTTCATGCTAGGTTAAAGTTCTGGATCCAGCAATTCATTATCAGTTGATTGTAAAGCTGTCAAGATGTCTTTGAGTCTATCATTAGTGAGCTTAAACCCACTTAATTAATTGGATGCCATTATTTAAATTGATTTAATTCAAAACAACACTGTCAGGACAATGTTATCGTCACATTAATTACAGATTTTTTCACATTTAGGTGTCTGCCTTTTCTCTAAGCCAGTGGTTCTCAAGTTCAATCCTCGAGGCCCACTGTGCTGCATGTTTTGGATTTTTCCCTGTACCAACACACCTGATTCAAATGATCAGCTCGTTATCAAGCTCGGTAATGGCTTACTAACGAGCTGATCATTTGAATCAGGTGTGTTGGAGCAGGGAAACATCCAAAACATGCATGACAGTGAGCCTCGAGGACTGGACTTGAGAACCTCTGGTTTAGGATACTCTTGCACTCTGTGACCAAGAGGTGAGGGCGCTAAATAATATTCAATTAATGCTATTACTGTCCAGCACTATGGGAGAGAGGGAGAATTCCACAGATAGACAAAGTCTGCAGAAAACTTTTACTTTCAGTCTTTGGGAGGATTTACAGTCTTGCTTCCTTTACTGCGCCAGACCTATCCTGATAAAGCAGTAACATTGCATCGGTGCTGTAATTGCTGTTAAAAATATAAACCCACCAAGTGTTGTCCTTGGAAAGAGAGTTTTTCATGAAAACATCGTCAGGCTCTGACCAGGGCTCGGGGCAGTGTGGAATATTGGGCTTAAGCTGCCGCTTCATTGTTAAATATGCTTGAAAAACCCTGCATTACTAGTCAACCACCAGTCACGGTATTTGCGTGTTTCAGAGAGAAAGAGGGGGAAAACGTTTTTAGCACAACTATTATATTTTACTTAACAAAAGGGCCCAAAGTTACTTATGTAGTAATTTTGAAGTTACACAGCTTAAATAACTGTCGCAAATGGTCACAACTTCTAGCCGTTGTGTATAACTTTGAGTAAAAATGTGTTTTTGTTTAGGTGTGGAAACAGATACAGGATTATGAGCAGTTTTTCCCAGATAAAATTGGCTTCAAGTTATATTGAGCTCTTGATGCTCATCTGATAAAACTTTGATTGTCTTGTAGGTTTGGGAGTTCAACCCAAATGATTGTACAAGGAATGAAGAAGAAAAGTTGCATGATATGAGCCCACTAAATGGAATCAAACCTGAATGATTTGACTCACTCTGCAGTTCAATGCAGGATGAAGAAATTAACCAAGAGATGTGCTGCAGTAGAAGCTGACGTTATTATATTAATTAACAAAGCTCCTAAAAGTCACTGGAACTCCACGTGATAAATTTAGGAAATTTACTCTGCATCAGTTACGACCACATGTAATGCGCATTAGTAGAAACTCAGATTTGTGTTGTAGGGAAGAGTTTGTGTCTTCAGGATCTCAATGAGTGTCTGGGACTTGACTTCGATCTTTCAAGAATAAGAACTTTATTTATCCCTGAAGGGAAATTCAATTGTCTGTCGTCTCATTTGTCATGTCTCTAGAAGTCATCTACTATTTATAGTAGAGTTATGAAGTCTGATGGCAGTGGGTACAAAAGATCTTCTGAATCTTTCTGTCCTGCAGTGAAAAGAGAGGATCCGTCCACCACCATTGGCCCTTTGGCCCATCACAGTGTTATGAAGTTGGTGATCCATGTTCTTTAGGATAGTCTCCACCTACCTTGGTGTAGATCTCTCCACTACATCCTCCACTGAGTCCAAATTGAATCCAGCCACAGAGCCAGCTTTTTTCACCAGTTTGTTAAGACTAGGGCCCGACCGATACAGGTTTTTTGGGGCCGATACCAATTGTTAGGGAGGAAATAATCCGATTACCGATTAATCGGATGGTTTTAAAAAAATTTAATAAAGTTTTAAAAAAGATTTAATTTTAAAACTTGATTAAATATGTAATATTCCACGTATTTATCATGAATCAAACTCAAATTATATAAGCTGTTAGAGTTAGAAGAGGTGACCCATACTGTGCTTTGACATTCAAGATTTGTCATTGTTAGGGAGGGGCGATAAATTTTCATTCACGATATATCATGAGAAAAATCCTCCATGATAAATATTTGCCATATCATGATAAATAGGATAAATGCAAGTTGATGACATAAGCGCAAGTGACAGACTCGCAGCCATAGCCCACACAGAGCAGAATAACAAATAAACATGGCTGAAGGTAATGAAGAAGAGGTTTCGGAGCAGCAGGTTACTGAACGAGGCTCCACATGAGGGATTTCCTTCAAGATTGGGGCTTAGATGAGAGCAATCAGGTATGCCTGACACCGGACAGTGGATCTGCTGCTGTTAACTCTGTGCAATAAGAGTTTTCAACAAATGTTTGAAATGTTTTCACATTTGAGACTTGATCGATGTCATAGGTTTTCTCCATAACCTACCACTCAATCTTGTGGTTGAGTATCTTATTTGACTTTTCCAACTGGTGTTCTCAAGATGAAATGAGTCAAAAATATAGATTGGAGTTATAATATATTTTTATTAGGACTTTCATTGTTATCGCCAGAATTGCAAAGTCTGTGGTTAATTTCATCAGGAGGAACATACCAAATGCTAATGGGAGTGTTGTCAGAGCACCCCCGTTTCACAGGTAACAGCATGTCTCAGAACACCCCCCTTGTTTTCACCGTTTTGGTGAAAGCCACTGATTAGTTGCATTTTGGTGG
Organism: Xyrichtys novacula; assembly: GCA_962446985.1. Lineage (NCBI taxonomy): Eukaryota > Metazoa > Chordata > Actinopteri > Labriformes > Labridae > Xyrichtys > Xyrichtys novacula. The sequence goes on along the minus strand of OY660874.1, from coordinate 12,889,211 downwards.
AAATTTCACGGTTTTAGTCGACCATTTCTTTGGTTGATTATAGCCCTAGTTCCTACACTGAAATAAAATTATCTAGACAGTTGAAATAAATAATCTTTGTTAAGGGTTTTGTGTAGCTCTGAAGCCAGGAGACGTATCAGATAATGAAAGCTCTGTATCAAACAGAGACACCTCATTCCTCTGATAATATTCAAGATGCCTACAGCCCTGATTATTCACTGAGCCCAAAGTTTTTGGATTTTAATTTATTCAAGATAAAACTGACTGGCATGATGTCAGTCCCTGGGACACCTGAAGTTCCTCTCGTAGTGTGTATCTGTGTCATAATCTGATGATCACAGAGCTCGAGACTCAAAGTTAAAGGTTTTCATACAATGAAAGATGTTGCTTTCTCTGAAGTGCTGTAAGACTGAATCTGGAATCATTTTCTTCCACCTGCAGCACTTTTCCTAACACCTTCTCCATTACCGCTGCATCTACTGGTGCATCCCAGAATATCCTGTTGTGTTTCGGGAGCACTATGCAATAATCAACATTTGATGCTTGCATACTGGAATGTCACACCTTTTTTTTTTTTTTTTTTTTTTTGCCTCTTTCACATTTTTGTAATTTAGTGCATCACATATCAGTCGGCATCATTGACACAATAAAAGTAAATTCAAAGAAAAAGTATAAATGTATTTATGTCACTTATTGGAGGAAGTGACTGAGTGTACCACTAAAAGGCTGTTACCACACTTACAAATGTTCTCCGAATAAATTAGTTAACCAGACCACTGGCTATAAATGCACTTTTACATGCCGGCGTGACTTATACTCCAGGATTTATGGTAATTAAGGGTGCAGCTTGTCTGTACCATAGACTGTATATAGAATGGACGCCATCTGCCTCCTCGCTGGGCGAAGCCACCACGAGAACAGCACCCTCAGGTGACGGGCTGCAGTATAGGTCATAAATCCCGCCTCCTCCAGCAATCCCTATGGAGCTGTGGACGAACTTTAGAAATTAACTACACAGAATATAAACTTTTCTCCCCCCTGCTTGCGATGTTGACATGTAGTTGCTGTAAGACTGGTTTGTGTTCAAGTCCTCTCTTTTCTGTACAACTCCATTTTCAAGTTATTAGGGGGTTCATGTTTTCTATGATTGACACTTGATACAGCCTATTGGGCGTACGAAGATTACGTAGCTCCCGGGGGATACGCCTTTTGAGCCGAGTGTCATTACATCAACTCTCCCGCTAAATGCGTACAATGCTACTCTGCAAGTTGTGGAGTGCGTACAACGCTACTGCGTCAGGAAGTGAAAAAAAAACACAGAATTACAGAGAGCTTTTCGGCTTCAAATCCGTATTCTGGCGGAACCAAGTTGTCCATATTATTTACAGTCTATTCTCTGTACCAAAAGGACAAAATTCAATGAGCAGATAAAAAAAGATAAGTTTAAGACCACACTATCAAAGGTATCTGTTTTGCCCTGAAAGACAGACATATCAGCATATAAAACATTAACACTGAAATCTATTAGAAATGTTATTCAGCAACACATTTTGTTGCTTGCTAGATAACTTGTGGTCACAGAAGCTAACCCTTAACAAAATGCTAAAGATTGATTTTAAAAGAAGGAAGGATGGAAGATGGAAATAAAAATCAGCTGTTTTCAAGTAAGTTTAGATCTGCACAAGCACCTAACATGATTTAAAGTGAAATTGACTTCAAATGGTTCATCAACCTTTTGATAAGCAGTGATGGCACAAAAGGCAGGTTAGTGTACTCTATGTGCTGTCTGTTAGAGGAATATGAAAAAGTCCAGATAACACACATCACTGTGTCAGACTTACTGTCAAAAAAGAGAAAAAGCAGGTTTGATACGATGTGAATATTCTTTCTTCCTCATGCTACATTTACTGCAGTCTGCTCTGTGGTTTTATCAAATGCCCTTTAGAGCACAGAGGAAGTCAACGGGGGTGGGGTGGCGGGGGGGGGTTACTAACGTCATGATTAAGTTAGCGGTGGCCTTGGAACGGCCCCCAGCTAATCATATTAATCAGTCATGTGCTGAAGACCGGTCTGGTTTCCTGTTCATCACAGAGCCATCACAGCTCACTGTGCAAATCAATAATGTCTTTATCAATGTTAAGAGGTTAGCGTCTCTCCACGCACAGGTCGGCAGGATGTTCTAGAGTCTGAGAGAAGACGACGGAAATGAGATCAACAGGAGTGAGGGGATGAAGGTAGCTTCAGTGGGGTGAACATGTATGCTTTTGTATGCCCATAGTTTGGTAAATAGTTCTTTCAATTAAAGGGGGACTTTGAAGATTTTCACCAGTACTTGATCATCTGAGTTAAATCTATGTTATAAAAAAGTTCAACTGTAGTCAAGTTTTCTGTTGTAGAGAAATAAAGTGAATGTGATGAGTCTGCACAGGCGCTGTAATACGTTTTAACATTGTTTAATAACAAAACACAAAGCTGCTCTACACTCTGTGGAAGAGGCATTTTACTCAGGATTTGCTGATCCACTTGTTTAGACTTTTATTACTGGTGTGGAGTATGTGGATGTAGAAATTCAGAAGAGTGAGGCTGAAGCTGTCACTTGTTGCATATGGTGCATCATGGCACACGTTACACTGCCACAGGGAACCGAGTTTTCACCTCCAGCTCCAACCCCCTGGAGCATATAGGAGATATGTTCCTTTTTATTCCTTTTTTCTTTTATTTACATAAAATTTCGTCATTTTGCGTGATATTCCGCATTTATATTGAATTCCGTTTTTAATGTCCAATTCCGTGATTCCTTCCGATTTTATAGGGCCCTACATTAAAATGTGTGGATGTTTCATCCTGAACAAAATTCTAACTAAAGGGCATATTAGTACAGAGACTTGAGACTATAACAAAATAGCTGCCAAAATTCACACTGGATTGGAGTGTTAACTGAAACTTAGCTCTCTGATGACCTGTGTCAGATAAATGAAACCCTGAATGACAGTCAAACAGTTTGTTGTGTTTTCGTCTCATTAGATTGATCTGAATTTGTTTGTTTGTTTAAAGTAGCTCATTATGTCTGTGCTTCATCACCATCCTGTGGTGAACTGGAATTTTGCTCTTCTTTGCTGCTCTGAAACAGTAGTTGTGTCTGGCAGACGGTGTTCATTGTAGTTTTAAAAGTGACTGTTTAACAGAGAAAGTGGCTGGTTTACAAAGACAGTTTTTTGTGTGTTTTTTGGCCTATTTTACCTGTTGTAATATTTTCTAGAGTACTCTTAAGTGGCAGATCTCATGTAGAAGGCTGTATCCGGGAGCCTTTCTGATATCAGAACAACTCTGATCCAAATGTTGTTTGTGTTTAACTCCCTTTTGGGACCAAGAAACTACAACATTTAGTGTTAAAAAGGTGCAAACGTGTAACATTTTCCATCATAAAAACCAAAGTGTAACAGGAGAGGAAATTCTGCTTTATAGAGTCTTTGTAGGTTTTGTGTTTTTTTTTTTTTAGGCCACCTACCTGCACTGACAGTAAAGTTCGAAGAATGCAGATGCAGTTTGATTCTACAACTTCCAAGTGCCTTTCAAACTGTGGCAGAGTAATAAATCATCAGCCTTTGTGGGTGTACATGTGGCCTGTCTGCTGCTGCTGCTGCTGCTGCTGCTGCTGCTGTTACAGGGAAAGTTTTCGGTCAGGTCTAGACTGGCTCTGTAATACAGTACATACCAGCAGATCAGCTGTGAGCAGATCCTGGGTTCATTTATAGCCGTGGCCTTGTGTCCCTGCATGTCTGCCTGGCAACTCCTCGCTCTGCTGCTCCAACTCCTCCAGCTCACCCACCTCTCAGACACTTTGGCCCCGTTACACTCTCATGTCTAATTACTAGATACGCAGCAGTCTGGGGAATTTAAATGTAGGACATTCTTTATGTAGCTGAAAAGGTGGGTGGGAGTTTCCTCCACCTCTAACCGTTTGTCTTCTCTTCTCTGCAGCTCCCCGGGGCTCCTATTAATGAAGAAAGTGGGCAACATGTGGAGCAACCTGAAGAGCAAATGTCAGACTCTGTTTCACACCAGCAACTCAGGACCCGGCGAGAGCAAGGCGGATGCCGATGCCGTCCACTGCGTGCTCGATCTTGGCCAAGGCGGCTCGGATGAGGCTCAGGCACCAGAGGTCCCCAGCCCGTCCCGTAGCCTCCTGCCAGTTCCTATGGTAACAGCAGGACGCCGCCATCACAACTGTGTGTCGGACATCCCTCAGATAGTCGAGATCACTATCGACAAGGACACTGAGGATGTGCGGGGAGGATCAGGGGGCGTTCCTCTCGCTCGCAGGGACTCTTATTCCCGTCATGCTCCATGGGGGGGGAAGAAAAAACATTCATGTTCCACAAAGACCCAGAGTTCGCTGGAGGCGGACAGGCGGTCAGGACGTTTACGGGGTAGCGGGAATCGCAGGGACCGGCGTTATGGGGTAGGCTCAATTCAGGAAATGAGTGACTCTGTTTCTGGCGGGCGCAGTCTAAACGCCCGCTCTCTGCGCCAGCGGCTGAGTGAAACAGTCGGGCTATGCCTACCTCTGCCCCCTCGCAGACGCTCCCGCTCGGCCAAGAACCCCGTCACTTCCAAACGTAAGATCCACCTCACAGAGCTGATGTTGGAGACCTGCCCCTTCCCACCGGGGTCAGACCTTGCACACAAGTGGCACCTGATCAAGCAGCACACGGCGCCGGTCAGCCCGCATTCCTCCACCGCCCTGCTCGATGCCTTTGACCCCGCCCACCCATCGCCCGAGGACGAAGAGGAGCGTCTGCGGGAGCGCCGCAGACTCAGCATCGAGGAAGGTGTGGACCCCCCACCCAACGCACAGATCCACACCCTGGAGGCCTCAGTGCCGGGCTCCTCTCTTTACAAACTGGGACCAAAGATGGCTCCTGGCATAGGGGAGGCCTCCGGGGAGGTCCGGGCCTCAGGGTCTGCCAGCTCTACAGGTGCTGGATCATCAGGGGCTTGTGGGTCCGTGTTGGGGGCCGCAGCGTCGTCCCAGGACTGTGACTCTGAGGAGGACTCGACCACCCTCTGTCTGCAGTCCAGGAGGCCCAAACAGAGGCACGCCTCAGGGGACGGACATCTGAGCCGACAGCAGCCTGGACCCTGGAAGGTCCACACCCAGATAGACTATATCCACTGCCTGGTGCCAGACTTGTGGCAGATCACAGCGCTGCCCTGCTACTGGGGAGTGATGGACCGCTATGAGGCCGAGGCGCTGCTGGACGGACGGCCAGAGGGCACCTTTCTGCTGCGCGACTCGGCCCAGGAGGTCTACCTCTTCTCCGTTAGCTTCCGCCGTTACAACCGTTCGCTGCACGCCCGCATCGAGCAGTGGAACCACAACTTCAGCTTCGACGCTCACGACCCGTGCGTTTTCCACTCTTCCACCGTCACAGGACTGCTGGAGCACTACAAAGACCCCAGCGCCTGCATGTTTTTTGAACCGCTGCTCACAGCGCCACTCAATCGGACTTTTCCTTTCGGCCTGCAGCACCTGGCTCGGGCTGCTATCTGCCGCTGGACCACTTATGACGGTATAGGCTCTCTGCCTCTGCCCCCTGCTCTGCAGGACTTCCTCAAGGAGTATCACTATAAACAGAAAGTACGAGTCCGCTGGCTGGAGAGGGAACCGCCACTCAAGGTCAAATAGGGTGGGCTTCTAGGTGCCTGCACACACGCTGCAGGAGGATTACACATCCTGAGGAGTTCCTCATTAGAGCTGTAGAGACATTACTCTCTGTCTGGTGGGGGATGAGATCTAAATGTAACAAGCTATACAAGATTCATTCTAATCTTTGTTTTAGTTATTACTTACATCACAGAAAATACATATGATTATATTCAGTATAACGCTGTCTGGCAAGCACATGTTTTTGTGTTGAACAGGTTGTTTTGACAGGGAAGGGAGGCACAAATATCAGAGCTTTGTGTCTCGACTCTCCTTCTTTGTGCTAAGTGTCTGCCTGATCCCACCACATCATCACCCGCCTGTACACCTGCCTGCATGCCTCCCTCTTCATCCCAAACTGCCATTAAGGCCCACACGGCTATTGTACAGTTCCCTCCGTGCTTTCCCCCCCCTTTTTTCTTTCCTCCTGAGTTTGTCGAAGCACCGAGCGGAGCACCTTCACAGGAGGTGCGCGTGGGTTGAGAGGGCATCTGGAGGTGCCGTCGATGTTATTGCAGTCACAGCTTGTCCCATGGATAGAGCTGCACACTTTTGCCATCTCTTTGCACACATGCAGCTGAGACGACAGATTCAGAGGGATCAGGACATCAGGGAAATGAAGTGCTTTGTAAGGGCTAATGATTGGTCCTTGAACATGAGTTCCTCTTTTTTGAGCAGTAATGTGACAGGTGATCGATCAGTTTACCGTGTTTGATTTAGAGGGCAAGCCAAACGTCAACTTTATTTCCTACTGTGTGGTGTTATCTCTAGACAGGGAGGGGAAGTGAGTGACACTCACAGGGACATTTGAGCAGCCTGGTGCCTTTTTCTAAAACACATCTCCCTTTAACCGGTATCTGTAGACTCATTTGATACACAAAAGCTTGGACTGTAGGAACCCCAGCCACAATTTATTGAGTTGTCTGTTAATAGTTGAGTCTATTAAATGTCCAAAAAAGCTGTGAAAAATGCTCACCTCAATGTCCAGCTAACAATCCAAAACCAGAAGATTCTCCATTCAGCCTTAAGTGACACAGAAAAGTAGAAACGCCTCATAGTAAAACACCACAAAAGGTGAGTGATAGATAATTCTACCTGTATAACAGCGAAAATAATCAACTAATGATCCAAAAAGTTCCAATAGTTGTCTCTCAAAAACGTATATTTCAAAAGATGCAGCTCTGGTTTGATTTTTTTAACCGTTCTGAAGTCATGAAACATTTCTTTCTGCCTCTCAGTATTTTCATCTGCCTCCAAATACTGATTTGGAGGTCCGAGATGTAACATATCATAGAAATTAACTTCTGACCTCCCCTGATTTAACACTTGTTCTAAATAAAAATCACATTTATTCCTGGAAGAAAAAAACTCATCAGCTATGGCGAGAAAGGAACCTGACATTTAGTTTGCCTGCATTTCCAGGTAAAGGTGCTACTTTGATTCCTTCAGTCTCAGTCAGGAAATCCTAATCCTGGTGCGGGACACTTGACATCTGAATTCTTAGAGCTCTGTGTGAACAAAGCCCTCACTGCCCATTTCTATAGTGGTAGTTAGAGCGTCAACTCAAGCTTACACTCACTTGAGTTATGTAATCTGACTGGTGTGTGTGTGTGTGCGTGCGTGTGTTAATGTGCAGGGCTGCGATATGAAAGACCCCAAGTCTGCTCACTTTTTGTCAGTTGAATCTATACTCTTGTTTCATTTGAGCATCGCAGGCGATCAACTTGACCAACTTAATCCTGAACTGCTCACAAAGTTGGAGCCAGTTAATCCCAAGAAGCGTTTACTTTCCAACATAACAGTGAACACCAGAAGAAAACTTTGAACGGCCCTGGATGAGGGGGGTTTTATGCGTGAAATGAGGGTCCCTCAGTGTTCTCCAGCAGGACTTTTGGGGCTTCTAGCTGAGGCAATGCATACTAATAAAACAGCTCAAGTTTAACCTACATCTAATCCTGTTGAATAATACTCCTGATTTAGATAATGGGACATGAAAAGTAAAACTCAAACATGCATCTGACAAACATCAAACTAACGTAAATCCAAAAAAGAAAAGTAAAGAGAAAAAAAACGCTTTACTGGAGGATAAAAATCCAAGTATGATTCAACTGACAAAATCTGCGCCCTGCACAGCCCAGCAGCTTATCGAGAAACAGGAGAAAATAAGCTAAACTTTGGTGCTTTTTCAAGAAAAACATTCATTCTGTTTCGGTGTGTAGTCTACAGCTGAAGCAGAAGGTGCTTATAACCCCATCAGTGAGACAAATAGACTATAAAGAGGAACCTCTTGGCTCAGTCACTGATGGTACAAATAAAAGTTTCTGTTCCTAATGAAATGTGCTGGTGCTATGATGGGTTAGTAACATTTTCAGGTGTATATTAGATCCACCTGTTGGCCGCATTATGGCCAGTGTGCTTCATTAGATTCATGGTCAGTTTCTTCTCAGCCCTTGAGTACAACATTTCAGAGTGAGGTCAAAAATGCTGTTCCTGCTTTCCAGTTAAAACTTTCAGCAGACTTAATGTATGCATGTAGAATACACATACAGAGTGGGCACTGTCAAAAAAAAAAGAAAAAAGGGACAGATTTCATAAATGCTACAAACAGGCGTTTTTATTTCTTTCATTTGAAAATATCTCATACTGATTTCTGCGGATGTTTACTTTGAAAAAAAAAAAACCTTTTTGCTACTTTTAAATAGGTGCTTGTGAATAAATATAACTAGCAGAGAATAATGGTGCCCTTCAACACTTGGAGAAAATACTAAATTGTTAAGTTTGCAGTCGAAAAAGTTGTAAAACTAAAAATTAAGCTGAAACAGGAAGAAGATTATGATCACAGCAGTTTCATCTCAAATTAGGTCCTCTCAGTTAGAATGAATCATGGTCATGAGTCTGAGCAGTATAAAGCTCAATAAAGCTTCATGTTAAGGTCAGACTGCTCTTTTTGCTGACCCTGTTTGTCACATGAAAGATGAAACCATGAATGTTTTTATTAGCTGGGTAGCGGATGTTCAAAGCGGACTGGTGTGAGAACTAAAAGGTGCTCTATCTCCATCTCTGTCCCAAAGTGATTGGGGAATCAAACATTTCTGGTGCTCAGATGCCCAAAAGGTGACCTGTCACCTGCATTTGCTCTCCAAAACCTTGAAGACAGCTGGTTTGTTTTAGCTTCTTGTTAGCGTTGTGTAAAGGAGAGGGAGTGTGAGACAGTCGGGGAATAAAGTTGACGTTTGATTTGCTTTTTTTGCACTTTTGTGTGTCAGGATTTCAATCAAACTATACATGTATTTACACCATCTGGCTCACTGTCACCTGTCTATCATGCTGCTGCCTAGCAACAGTATACACCTGTATTCAATGCCCCACCCCTCTCACAGGCTCTCATCACTGGGTAGTTTTACCCATAATTGCTTATATATTTCCACTGCTGCCACATCCCGAACACGAGGAGGTGAACTGAGGCCTGTCTGTCCAGATCTATTAGAGCGATGTTAACACCCAGGAGGAGGAGGAGGAGGAGGAGCACTGAGAGCTTACTGTTACTGCATTAACAGCACGCTCACAGAAAGGGGCGAGGGGTTTGTTGAAGTAAAAAGCACTTTAATTGTGAACTTGTGTTCTATGGTGCAGTGTGAGAGTATCAGGGCAGTGATTTCTGATGTTACGGCTCCTTTTTTCAGCAGCAGACGGGTTTGAAATGACAGCTGGGAAAAGTGTCAATTTCAAGCTTCAATTTGAAAGTGAATAAACTAGTTACGTCTGATTTGTTTGACAAAAATGCGTACTTTTGTGGGGATGTTTTTTTGAGACCTCTAGCCGCAAGAAAATTGAGACTACACCCACACTAATGCATTTGAGTTCAACAAGGGATTAACACACAGCTCCCTGTGTATTCAGGTCTGTTGGAGGCACTAAACTGAGATTTGTGGAGGTACTGCTGACCCCATAGCGGTCTTAAATTTGGGGGCTTGGTTTTAATGTATGCAGATTTAAATGTTTTAAGACAGTGGTTCGTAAGTCCAGTCCTGCATGTTTTGGATGTTTTCCTGCTCCAACACACCTGATTCAAATGATTAGCTCGTTAGTAAGCCATTACAGAGCTTGATAACGAGCTGATCATTTGAATCAGGTGTGTTGGAGCAGGAAAACATCCGAAACATGCAGGACAGTGGGCCTCTAGGACTGGATTGAGAACCACTGTTTCATTTTTTTTCTTCTCAGTGACGAATTTGAAATCTTGTTTCACTAAACAGCTACAGTATTTTATCGGCCGACAGTCTTGGTCCCTCTCTTCTATATTGGTGGTTTGCAATCAAAGCAATTTCGATCGTGGCACCACTTTTAAGATTGAATCTGTAGATTATATTAACTGTTAGGTAAGAAATTTAACCGAGATGTAAAGATACTCATCACAGCTCCACAATCTGATCTATCCCTCCAAGAAAGTTAGAATTAAGTCTTAAAATGGACCTGATATTCTTATCTGAGGGGACTTTTTTCTAAATTGCCACCCGTAGAGTAAAAATATTGGTGTGAATTTAGCGCTCAGATGTCTTTTTGGCTATTTTACCTCCACCTTGAAGACATTTTTCCCATTTTTCCCCAGCTGTCATCTCATACCCGAAATGCTGCTCTGGAAAGCCTGAACACACAGCGAGTCTGTCTGAATATTCCTGACAGCACTGTTTGTGTGTGATCTCATAGAGTACAGACGTGTGTGCTCGTTTAGAAAAAGTCCTAAAACATTTCACTGATGGTTAAGCTGCAGACTCGTTGCGCGCGTGTGTTTGTGTGTGTGATGTGTGTTAGTGTTTGGACAGAGCCACGCAGAGGGAGGGGATGCAGAGTCCACTGTGAGGGGTGATGACACTGACTCCTATGAACGATGCCTCTTTGCCACCCCCCACTTCCAGCCCACCCCCTCTTTATTCTCAGGCAGGCCCCGTTGTGAGGAGCGTCCTCTCAGCCCAGTTTTCCCCATGGGAAATATCTGACGTTAAGCGTAGCACACGTTTGCCATTTAACCTGTAGATTTAGGAGGGAAAAAAAAAACATAGTCTGTACGATGAGTGCTGATTTTATTCTTCTGTCTGGATCACACACACATTTATCGCTCGATCGCACCTCTCCTGACACCTGCACTACCCTCCCCTCACCCTAAACCAGAGGGGGTGCTATCATGGACCACATATAGCCAGCACCACCTCTCTGTGTTCCTCCCCCCCACAAAGAGAAGCAAAGAAGGTGTTTACATATTTATTCTGTGTTCTTAAAAAAAAAAACAACAACAGTGAATTAATCTATTTGACTTGATTTGGTTGTCATCGATGTGACATCATGTAGCTGCACTAAGAGCTGGAAACCACTGAGTCTGGTCTGAATGAAAGAATTCCCCCTGTCCATCTCTGTAATGGCTCACGGTTTCAGCTCTGAGGCTGACTCAGACTGCAGGAGTTTGAAAACATGAACAGGTTGAACAAAAGACAACATAATGTAAATCCTGGTTTTTAAAAAAAAAAGGTGTTTTTAGATGATCAGGTACAAGGACAATCACTTTTGATCCCATGTGATCTCTCCGGATGCTAACATACAGACTCCAAAGAGCCGTGGTGATGCTCTGAAGAGAAGAAAGGACAAAGTGATGTTTTGTGTCGACACAAAAAGGTATGATTGTGCCTGTTTCCTGTCACAGCAGCATGTTAGTCTCAGAGATTCGAGTACTGTTGCTGCAGCTCCACCTTCTCCTCCTCCTCTCTCTTGGATTGGCTGGCTTAGAAAGTTCTGTCATAATTATCCCAGTATTCAAACCTAACCCTCACCTCTGTTTGATATTACCAGAGCCGCTCTGGTGACTCTGCGAGATGGACTGGAGACTAAATATAGGCTCTTTGAAGCCCTCACATGATTACATAATCGAAGTCAAACACTGTTACTGATCAACCAACCGCACAAGAACCCTCCCCTAATTTTTTAAAGAGGGTCAAATCAGATAGAAATCGACCCAAAACTCCTGCAGTCTGAGCCCAAGAGGACAAACAAACAAAAAGATATTTTTGACTTTTTATTTCATGTTCCCATAGATATTTTAGAAAGCTGGGTTATATGCAAACAGAAAAAGATGTATGAAAGAAATTTTATTTTTCATTCTCCCTAATATGCAATGGAGTGTAGTGTAACAATGGTCACTTTAATGCTGTATGTGCACATTGGTTGCTGTCTGGATGTGGCTGCAGAGGCAGCAGGACTTGACAATGATGGAGCTAATGGTCATCACTCTGCAGCACAGCCGTGTTCCCAGACCGCCTTATTCGTTCTGACCAATCACAGGAGCCCTATTCAAAACCGCCGAGGCTGCAGCCACTGGCACGGGCCAAGCGATCTGCAGCCAGACGAACATTGCTGTTCCATTTTCCTCTGCTTTTTTTTTTTCTCCTTTCTTTTCTTTTCTTTTTCTTCTTCTGCTGTCAGGTAGGACTCGGAGCGTGTAAATGGCATAATCATGTTCACATTTCACCGTCTGTTTCTGTGTATCTGCTTCACCGTTCAAAGAGAAAAAAAAAAACAATGGTTTCCAGTATAACCTGTTCATTTTAAAGAGCCGTATGATGCGACACTTGTAGCTGTCACTCTTGGTGCTTGGCTTATGCTTCATTGTCTTAATATTCCAAATAAAACTGTTAAGTGTAATCCACACTGGCCCAGGATATAATATTGACTTTGTTTTTCTTGTTCATGCTCCAATTTCTTTTTGCAACATCGATGTGCGAATAATAGACAACAATGGTGTCTTTACCCAGTTGCTTTTTTATTCCAGTGAATTCAAGCCTGCCTCCATAACAGTGCACACATATTCTACTTAATGTCCCAAAAAAAAGCGCCCAGGGTACCAATGCTGATATTTCCTTTTCTCATCCCAGATGATTTGGATTTATATCTGCCTTGGCCCAAACTCAAGAACTCAAATTGTAGAAAATTCTCTGTGTAATAGTTTATAATGATTTACCTGCAGAATGCCGAGCCAGAAACACAAATTGCAAATCCCTCTGCCTCATTTCAAAGAATAAATATACTTTATACACATAATTATACATATTACAAAAATAGCAGTATTGGGGAACAACCAACTGTTTTTATTGGATAAACTGAAAAGGGGGAGAAAAGCTGCTCCTATCAGTCTAAAAGATAAACTCTGAAAAAAAAAGTGCTGCTCTTAAGTTATGTACTTTAGTATGCGAATCACACACCTTGTATGTATATTTTAATGAAGAGGGTAACAAAAGTATGTTTTTTTCACCCATTTTTATCCCTGAGAGGCCTCTACTACAGAGCAATTTAAAGGGATATCTCAGTTTTTTGTTGTTGTATGATTTGCATGCCACTGAAAGTGTGTAACCCACAGTCGAAGCTGGCTTGCTTGGCCCCATTAATGAGAAACTGCTGCAAGAACCAACAAGCAAACTGAGCTACAGTTTTGTGCAAAAAAAAGGTCAACTCCACCATGTAAATCAGCTAGTTTTGAGAAACTCCAACCCTTGTGCTCGTATCAGGTGAAATTCATGCTCTGCTGAGGAATCCTAGAGCTTTGCCATCAGAAAGCCTGTTCATTTTTGCTCAGCTGTGTGGTCTGCAGGCTTCAAAGAGACAGAATACCACCAAACTAAAGGATGAGGGATTTTTACAGCACTGATGACAGACATTGTAGACTCAGGTGGACAGAGCTGACCTGCTAAATACTTTCTAGCGACGTGTGACTCACACAGCCGTATTTAAAAAATACTGGAATATCCCTTTAAACACACTTAGGGTATCCTATAGTTTTCTGGCTATTGTTTGATCACATGATCCTTAAGTGTGACTGTTTCTCCGCTCCTAACCTTGTCTGGGTTGTCATGACTTGGATTGTACTTCCAAGTCAGACTGCCATCATCAGAAAAACCACAATAACCAATGAGAGGAGCAAACTGGGAAGCTTCAACAACAGGATGTAGAATACTGACCTCCAGCTCAGGCTGCAAAGCACATAAGCTGTTCATATATGGTATTCCCAGGCAGGATTTCATCCATATCCCTTTCTTTGTATTTTCTTTCTGATCACATGCCAGCTGATAATGTCGAATACTCTCAATGTTTGTCTTCTGGAGTCACATTTGATGATAAAAGTTTCTATTTTGCGTGAGGTAGGGTGGTCTCATGAAATTGTCCTGGTGTGTGTTTAGAGGTTTGTTGTGTTGAAATTCAATCAGACCCGTCCGTGTGTGTGTGAGTGTGTGGGAGGGGGGGTCTTATAAGTTAAAAACTGGTGAAGATCTGAAAGTCTCCTTGTCTGTGGCCAGCCTATGGTCAAGACTCTGATTGGTCAGTTGGTTGTTTCTTGTTTGTTTGTTTTTTTTGTTTCTTATTCCTGTGGAGGAGGTGTGGTGTTGAACACGAGTAACAATGGCATTAAAATCCTCTAAAAGTTACCCACCTGTTAAAGGGATATTCCGGTGTAAAATTAATATAGGGTAAACACACCATAACACTGAGTGAGACACCCCCTCGAAAGATAAATTTTGCTAACCGCTTGCTTCTCTCATTATACTAACTTCATCAACAGTATGGGGTCCCAGCCATAGTACTAGCCACCAAACATTTTTCTTAACTTTGCCTCATTTCTTTGGCAAAGAGACTAAACACAACTCACCTACTCTCTTCCAGCAGCCGCTTGCTTGTAGCGAGACCTCAGGCCAGTCCATCACGGACTCAAGGAAGAATATTTATGATCATTACTTTATCATTTCCTTGAAGTAATAATCACAATGTTAATCATTTTGCACTGCAGATGCGGTAGGTCTTCTGCCTTAGAGTCTCAGTCTGATTGCATTTCCATGAAGTGATGATCATAAATGTTCTCCCTTGAGCTGCATCACCCCGTTGTAGTCTGTAATGGACCGACCCAAGGTCTCGCTACAAACAATTGGCTAAAGAAATTATGCAAAGTTAAAAAGATGTTTGGTGGCTAGTACTGTGGTTAGGACCCTACATGTATTGTTGATGAAGGTAGGTGCTGTTCTGAGCATTATTTGTGGCTATAAAGCTTTTTGGTTGAGGTTTGTTAATGACTCCTCAGACTGCTGTGTATTGCTATCTTGTGTTTGTAACTAAAGTTGATAAAATCAGAGGAGCAAGCGGTCGGCAACATTCATCTCTTGAGGGGGTGTCTAACTCTGTGTTACGGTGTGTTTGACCCTAAATTAATTTTACGTCGGAATATCCCTTTAAGTAGAGTTGAACCTGGATTTTTTTCATCTTAGTGCTGCTGTTTATACCACATGATCTGATCTCCTAAAGGCGTCTCTTCTTGGGGGTTTAAAATGCTCTCCATTTTCATCACAGCTGATAAGAAAAAGAAATCTTCCTGTCTTTTTCATGAACTGTGGATAAACCAGGTTGATATCTGTCTGTGTTTTCTCCATTCTGCATCTGCATGTTTTTCCATCTTTTTCCCCAAACAGAATAACAGATGACCCTCATACTTCCCCCGTCTTAGCCCCCCCACCTTCTCCCCCTCACTGAGTCCCTGCAGCAGCAGCAGCAGCAGCAGCTATGCAGACAGACACGAGCAGGCTGCCTGGAACTTCACAGTTAAGTATTTGTTCATTTGAAATGAAGTATAAATAGCATGTGGGTTATCGGTTTCAAGTTAGCTACCAGAGGCTTATGAATAATTGACACTCACCCAGGAGGAAGGGGTGAGGTCCATACAGGGCAGGAAACTTTCTGTGGGCTTGAAGAAAGTCATTTCCACGCAAATCCTTAACTCTGCTGGAACAAGAACTCGCTTGCAGAAAGTCTGAGGGGGGTCACTGATGAGGACGAGGATGGCAGAGTACACAATGAAGGTCTCAGTATTCCAGATTTCACTTCAGCCTTTCCCTGTCAGCAGGGTCTGAACGCCTCCTTATCATTCTCACTCGGCTGTATCTCTGCTGGCACTTTGAGCTGCAGTTAGCCTCTGTTGTTGGCAGCAGCCTCAGAAAAAACATGTTCAGAGTGAGAGCGATCACTTAGCTATCAAGATCAGAGAATTTTTACTCTGTTTCTCTTTGCCAAGAAAGTTTTTTTGTGTTTTAGGTTATTTGATAATGATGGTCCATTGGAAGAAATCAAACACTTTAACAACCTGCTATCACATATGCTTTTTCACAGTTAACATACTTTCCATGCTTCATTTGTTACTGTGAGAAAGTGAAGCCAGAGTTAGCATTTGACTTCTTGCAAGCAAACATTACAGATAGAAAGGAATTCTCACCATATAAACCTTAGCTGGAACATATGTTTACATACATTATATTATTTATGCATTTGATAACAGTGTTTCAGCAAAGACTGTATATACCATGGACAACTTGGTTCCACCTTCTGCCAGTGTACGGATTTGAAGCCACAAAGCTCTCAGTATCCCCCCAGGTGAGCTATGCAATCTTCATAGTATAACTCTTCATGAGCACAAACCAGTCTTACAATAACTACATGTCAACATCACAAGCAGGAGAGAGAACAATTTATATTTCTTAAGTTTGTCCACAACTCCATAAGCTTTGCCGGCAGAGGCTGGATTTATGACCTATACTGCAGCCCGTCACCAGAGGGTGCTGTTCTCGAAGTGGCTTCACCCAGCGAGGAGACAGACGGCATCCATTCTATATACAGTCTGTGTGTTTGAGCTTTTTAACCTCGGTGTGACATCAGAGAAAAATGGCAGCCCATTCATATATGGTAAGTTGAGTTTTGCACGGACGTAGACAAAAAAGTAGATCTGAAGAAGACCTGTAGCTTTTTAACATACAGCTAGCCATGGCCCTGGTTATGCAAAATTATATGAGTTTTGTTATACAAGAATTTATGACCTGTAAGATACACAAATAAAGGAATGAGCCACATAAAGTAAATCTTTTTTTTCTTAGGCATGTTCATTTCTGCTGTAAACTTGGGTCTCTTTTTGCCCCAAGTGGGCACTGAAGGAACTGCAGTTTTTTATTTTTATTTTTTCTTTATTTTCTTGCCTTAGCTTTTTTTCTCAAGCAAATAGCAAAGCTAAGGCAGTTGTTTAGTGAGGACACCCTCAGAGTTTATCCATAACATGGTTTCTCACAAGAAGATAGATGTTTTGTCGAGGCCTCCTCCTCACTGACTGAGATTAGTAAAAAACAGAATTAAGCAGATTCAGGTATAATATCAGGGTTTCGTTATCAGCGATGTTCTTGAACAGGCCGAAGTTTGTATTGAACTTTACAACAATGCCAGCATCACATCACATTCACACAAGGCTAGAAGCAGGGGTGGACAGTGACAAAATAAAACGACTTCACTGTACACAACCCATTTTTCTAAGTTGGCTCTCTGTATTTTACTTGAGTATTATTCATGAGGAAACATGTTACTTTTACTTCACTGTATTTGAAAGACAAATACAGTGGTACGTTTGTTGCACTACATGTGTATGAATGGTCTAATTTCTTTCTACTTTTGCAGCCATGTATTCTTACAGTTTCATTCACAGGGAAAGGTAGTTTTTCTGAGCAGCATGAAAGGGGTACTGCTGGCCGAGCAGTCTACACTGATGTTCATGTGAACTGAACTTTCCCATATACCTCAAACTTTTCTGAAATAAATTGTCAAAAGTTATAAGCCAATTGTAAAAAGGACTGAAATTTACACTGAGGCCTTTTTCTGACCTTCAAATCAAAAAAGACCGTCAGGAATGAGGCTGGTTGTTTCTGTTTAGTATTTTTTGATGTCTTATGCTGCCACATGTTAGGTGACAGATAAAGTGAATAGCACACTGCATGAGCAGACTTAGTCAATATTTTCAGCTGCAAAGATGAACAGTGAATGTTGCATTGAAGTTTTGAAAAAAGAAAGCAGAAGACTTTTATTTCGAAAAAACTTTTTACAGGACAAGGTCAGCTAAGAGTTATGACCTTTTGCCCTTTTCCACAAAGGCGCAAAGCAAACCTTTATAAAAATTTAACACCTGCGAGTTTATTTTGAAGTCTTATTTTCTGAAGCTTTCATCAGCATGTAGGAGAAACTCTGACTCTTCTACCTCTCTGACTCGGATCTACTCTGTGAGCAAGTCAAGCTTTTCATTTCCTCAGCTTCTCGTGCTCTGAGCTGTTTCCCTGCACACCCAGCGCGCTAAGCCCTGAGCTCAGTCATGATACACACCACACGGCTGCCTGCATCTTATCTGCACGCAACACAGACAGAGGAAGAAGAGGAGAGGAGGAAGAGCACTGAGTGAGAGGGATGGACAGTGAGCCAGTACAAGGCAGCAGTGCTGCTGCTGCTGCTGCTTCTGCTTCTCCAGAGTTGGAGAGCCGCCAAGTTTGTGGAGGCAAAGTGAGCGTTGACCTCCAGTTAACCTGACGTGAGCGCTCAGACAAGCATGCGCTCGCACCAGGCTTTCATCCATATTTCATTGCAGAAATACATCCTCCCCACTGAATTTTACACCCTCTGCAGAGCTCTACTACCACTGGTTGAAATAACAAAAGAGGGCGGGGCCTGCGGCGGGGCTGCTCTTTTCCCATTTTCGTAGCTCAAAGCCCTGATATCATGTGAACAAGTTAAAAAGTGCATCCAAAGTAGTTCTCAAGTCTTGCATTGAAGAGGAGCAAATGAGCAGGTGGAATATATGACCAGAGTCTACAGAGACATATATAGTGGTCGAAAAAATGAAATCACAATGGAAGTTACCTATGCAAAAAAAAAAAAAAGAACCCGAAGCCCGTTGCAAATGAAAAAGGAAACGGTGCAGATGAAAAAAAAAAGCCACAACGGAAGTTTACGATGCAAAAAAAATAAAAATTGACGATGGAAAAAAAAAGTTACTTACTGCGTAAATAAAAGGATGCAAATTTATTTTTTTTGCATTCCTTATTATTTGCAGCAGTGGCAATTCTCAACCACCGTAATTTATCGATCAACCGTAAATAAAGCTTCCTTTGAATTTAATTTTATTCAATGTTGAAAGTCACTTCACTGCAAGTTCGCTGTACTGTGGCAGATGATTGCAAACTGAGCTAGGTAACTGGTTAACAACTCAGTTCTAAAAGCCAACTCATGTATGTAAACAATATCATGAAGAACCACGGCTGGTTCTCCCTGAGCCAACTAATCTGGTCCACTAAAAGAGCCTAAACACTGATCAGAAGTAGCATTTAGAATTTGGTTGTTTATCTTAGACAGAGGACAGATCCGAACCTGCTCTAACATGGTAAGATGGATGGCCTTTATAGATTTGACATTATCTATGGATCTTTAAAAATGTATTTTGTTTTGGTTGAACTTGAACTTGGATTATGGGGACCCTCTCCTTCACAGTGGAAAAAAGGGTAGGACTGTCAGGTTTTATGGTTGATGTTCATGTTAACTTCCCTAAGATTTGAAACAGAAATAAATGATTAACTATTGTTACCCACTGAGCATTTCTTGGTCTAAAAGAGGTCTAATAGATGTCTAAATGTAGCCTAGACAACTGGCCTAAAATCAGGTTACCACAGGTCTAAAAATTAAAGTCTTTTAGACATCTAAATTTAGACCAAGTCTAAATCTGGGCTATATCCATACTGCACTGTATATTGCTCAACAGCTATTATTATTATTATTTTAGTTAAGTTCTTGGAGATCAGTTATGCAACTCACAGTTGCTTTTTGAAGTTAATAGTTATCGAATAATGGGTTAAAATGCAATGTCTAAATTCCGTCAAAAAATAAACAGAATCTAGACGGTTGAAATTAGGTCTAGAAAAAACTAGACGTCTAATAGTTGTCTATTGCTCAGTGGGTAATGTCTTTGATAAGGGTTGCCAGTCCACTGTGTTACACCTGGATTATCAGTGTAACATCAACTGTTTTTGACAACAGTTGTAACAATTTTACATTAACACCATAAAAAAAAATCCTAGCAGGCTGTTAATATTGTCATTTCTTCCGTAAAGATGAACACTTAAACACTGATCTCTATGGGGATAGACTCACTTATAAAGCCAGCCTCTAGTGGACACTAAAGGGACTGCAGTTTTTGGCTCTTCAGTGTTGGCTTCAGTTCTCATCTTTGGAGGCTGCTACTTGGCAGTGAGTTGGTTCAGTAATTCACAATAAGATAAAGATCCATATTAAACCGAGCACTCAACAGTTTGCAATAACTTTAACAACAATATTTGGTTTGTTCCAAGTTTCTAATACTCTAGAAGCTTGTTATTATGCACATACTTTATGGCCCTACATTACATAGTTAGAAGACTGTTGTGAACACATTATCCGAGGCTTTCACTTCTCTCTTTGACAGTCTTCATCGATCTACCCGCTCCACTCCACAGAAACACATGTGAGCAGGCATCTGGACTGACCTCTTTTTTTTTTTTTTTTTTTTTTTTTTTGGGTTGTTGTTCTCTGGCAGACACTCTGGAAACTTTCAGTGGGCATGTCCTGTTAATTCCTCTGTCTCCCCCCTCTTTCACTCTAGTTCCTTCTCCCTCCTGCTCCCATCAGTCTCTTTCTGCACACTACGTATGCACACATAGTGAGATTGATTTGCAGTATATACTGTATGTGCTTGTATACATATCAGAAGAGAGATTTGATTCAGATTTCAGTGTGCCCTTTCTTCTCTCTTCCACTTCACTCTGTTCTTATTTCTCTTCCTCCCTCCTGTCTCCTCATGTCCTTCTCCTGCAGCTCACTGTATCATTGCAGTTTGGCTGGCCTCTGAGTAAACTCTGAGCTCGTTCTGCAGCCCTGCTTTCTCTCACCCTCTGCCTCCGTCGCTCCGCCAGCCTCCGGAAAGTTCTCCTAGCTGGCACCATGAACCGAGTCCATGTATGTGTTTATGGAGTTCTGACAAATTCCTTCCTCCTGGCTCTCTATCCAGTGCGGCAGACTCGACATGCGAGCTTATATTTAATCCCTGGTTCCCCATGCAGGCCAAGGGTGTGTGGTGGAGGAGCTGTGGGTCCTGGAGCTGCAGCGTGGCCTCTGTGGTGTAGGAGCTCCATTATGGAGGCAGCGGGAGCGGCCAGCGATGGGCTCAGATAGAGCTTGTGGTGGAGCGTTGGGTTCTGTGGTGGAGCTGTGTTTTCTTATGGCGGGGCTCTGCCTGGGTCACTGACACTGGTTATACTGGTCACTCTTTTACTGGTTCATTTATAAATAAACTTCTTAAATCCTCTGAGTATTTATCAACGAGTATTAAGACCAAGCATATAAAAAAAGAAAAAAAAACAGTATGTAGAAAAAAAAATGTAATGTTAAAGTGGTCAAACTAAAAGTGCTGGTTCTAAGGAAATAAAATAAAACTAGAGGGGGGAATTTTTTAAAAGAGTTTTTGCTGTCAAATATGTTGTGTTTTTTTCTTTTAATATTTTTTGTTGTCTTTTTTTGCATTGCCTTGATAAACTTTTTCAGACTTCTGTCTGATTTACTTAGTTTATTTTTTTTTATTCTGACATCTAAACAAGTTTCTGCCTCTGCTTTAACTTTCATGACATTTATAAGCACAAAGGTATTTTAACATGAAAAAAAAATGTAGGATTGGAAAGATTGGAATTGAAAATAGCTGTGATGAATAATGATTAAATTTTTGGAATAAATTTAATGGGATTTAGTTGAAGTCCGACAACTTTGAAATCAATATACCCATAGGAAAGTCTGCCAAAAGAGGATAATCAGGCTTAAAATTGGTCCAGTTATCAAGTATCAAGTATCTCACTTAATCTGACGTACAGGTGGGCCTACTGTAGGCCACAACCAGTTCCACCTCTGTGTAAGAGTTCATCAAAGTTTGGTTGGATTTGTCATTTGTTTTAATGTGGACCTCGCCATCCTGCTTCAAAACACTCTTGAAAACAAGAGGGTGACGCCACATAATAGACACAGTGAGACATAGTGATTCAGATCGAACTCTCAGATGAGGAGGGCAACTGGTGATTAAATGGCTTCAATCGGGAAAGCTATAAAGCTACTTTAGGGTTAGCTGATAATGACCTGCGCACCATCTGTCATGATGATATGTTGATAGTGATCAGAACAACATTAAACAAATAGATAAAATAAGTCAAGACAAGATACTCCTTTATTAGTCACACGAGGTTCATCCCGTCCAAACAGGGGGGACAGGAACAGGAGAACTGTCAGATCACCACAGACCGGCCCCGTTTTAAGGATTTCTGGCCACCAAAAAATCCTCTGTTGCCTTCTGGGTTCATGAGGGTCATTTTCAGCCTGAACAACAAAAAGCTTCAGCTGCTTTGTGTCTGAGAGGCTTTGAGCAAATCAAGCAGACAATGAAAAAAGAGATGAAGACAAGACAGTGAAGAACATTTCTGCTCTGCGGTTTCCTTTCTGAGTTGTGTTTCCCAGAAGAAGAATCAACCTTGGGTGACCACAAAGAAGGCCGGAGGCTTTTCAACCAGGCTCCAGGGTCTCTTTAAGGATAGGCTTGGGGGGCTGAATCACCGCTTTACTGTCGCACTGTCCCTTCTCTCTGCTCCCCTCTGACTCACACAGCTGCTTTCTGACCACAACCCACCCGGGCTGTGGAGAGTTCACAGGATTTGTTAATGTGTTGACTTTGGCAGATGTGGTTCTATAAGTCTGTGTTTACATGCTGATGACATGTTTGATTGAATCTGGTGACTCTGACACATGTAACTCTGCAGCAGGGATATAAACAGATCATATATGAACTCCTGCGGTGCTAAAAGACAACCTGTGATGTCATGTAAATGTCATGAAAAGTGTTTATGTTACCTTAAGTCAGCCGAACTGCTGCTTTACGGCCTATGTCCATTCACGCAGATTTTTGAGCTGGAAGTACCCGAGGCATGAATTTAAGAGTGCTTATCACAAGAGGGTAAATAACGAAAGTCACTCCACCTCTTCTTTTCTTACACTCTTCAAAATTCTGGTGTGGAAACAACCCAGTCTGGGTTTATTTAAACCTGCATTCCAGTTACCTCAGAAGTCAGATGTTGTAGCTGGGAATGACGTTACACTCGAGTTGACAGCGTTCCAGTTAACAAGTCGGAAAACCAAGATGGACGCCTACTGTCAGCCATTGTTAGCTGTTGTTTACAATTGTCAGCTGTCGTTAGCCATTACAGTTTTTGTTAGCAGTTGTCAGCTGTTGTTAGCCGTAGTCAGTTTTTGTTAGCTGTTGTTAGCTGTTGTTAGTTGTTGTTAGCTTTACCCGTTGTAAACAGCGCTTAACGCAGTATTTTACTCTTACAAACACCACAGCGCCGTGTTCACAGTTATTTCATTTCATTTCACAAAAACAAAACAGACGCGCTAATAAATAATACATTACGAGAGCTTTTACTGTTACTATTTACTGTTGGTGCACTGCGCTGCCATCTTGGATAACGACGTTGTCGTCAAGTAGAGGTTGGCAAGGATTGTCCGACTTTCCTAGTCGGAAATCCGACTTAAGGGGGGTGTTCTAGATGAATTTCCGACTAGGGGCTCAGAAATTCTGACTGAGTATAACTGGAACGCAGCATTAGTCCTGCCTCAGCTAACTCCAGGACTGAGTTACCACCACTCTAAGCTAGCATTAGCTAGGTGCTAAAACAAAACAGTAGACTATCATTTTTATCATAACTTAACATTGGCCAAAAATCTGTCTCTCAACTTTTCTTTTTTTGTTTTGTTCTTTGGTTTGGAAGGTTTATGAATCTTTAATGCGGCGCCACTTCAACATCTCATTTCTCCCTGCTGCTTTAAAGACTCACACCACTGTAAAGTACATGAACTACAGAATAGAGGTTAGTTATAAGTTATTAATGAATAAGGTGTCCTTCTGATGCCATTTTCTATGTATAGTTTTTAGAAAAACAATCAATTACACTGTAGGCTGTTAAACATTTCCTAACCACTGGTTACTATGGCTCACCATCTCTATAAATGTCTGTGTTGCCTGTTGAACCTGCTGCAGCCCTCAGGTCAGCGCCTGCTCCTCTCCCTGCAGCTGTGGACTCACTGCTTGAATGCTCACAGTCATTCTGCTGCCTGCTGGATGTATATTTGTGTAGAGATCTGTATAGTCTACTGTCCACACACTCTCTCCTTCTCTGCATGTGAGGTCCCATGTATTGTACCATCTGGGTGCAGAGGAGAGTACATATACACGATCAGTGGCGATTGCTCTAAGACTGCAAGGGAAGCTCGGCTTCCCTTAAAATGTCACCCCCCCAAAAAAAGAACAAGTGGTGAAATACGTACGGCTGTGTGTACATTTCATTAACTAAATACGCACTAGAAAGCCTTCATCTTTTGTTCAGACACTGTGATAAGAAGCTGATAATCACAGGTAACCGGCATAACTTCGTTCTCATTCATCCTCGCAGCGCCTCAGCGCTTCAAACAGCTGGACGCTGGGCTTCTGCTGACTTCATTGTGAAAGCTCAAAGAGGGTTGTTCCAGCAGCGAAACTAGACGCTCATTGGATAGATGCTGGGCTTTGTCCCGCCCATCGGAAGCCCAGCTTCACTGGAGTTCTATGGCGAGAGGGCGGTCCCGACTTTCTCCCGGACTCCAAGCTTCTGCATCCATTATTGGATGAGCTGTCTGAGGCGAAATCCTATTTTGATTGACAGCTAAACAAGCGAATCAGCGATCTTGAAGAATAAAACATCTACCAGAGCATTTTCCAAGTTATTCATTCCGTTGTTCTTAACTGCTCCGGAGACTTTACCGATCCTCAGCGACTTTTGTCTTTGTTAAAAACGACTGCCGTTGTGTTTGGCGACTCTGTTCTGTTACATACTAATAAACAAATACAATTATGATGTAGGCCAGAAAAATGAGCTTCCCCTCCTTGAAAGACCAGCAGCCGCCACTGTACACGATATATCGATGATCATTCTAAGGAAGGAAATGACTTCTTAAACGGCTTCTGAATCCGTACCTGCAGTAAAAAAAAAAAAAAGCAAAAAATCATATTATTTTAACCATTTGCTTTGATACAAAATTTACTGTTAATCATTTTAATCAAAGTGTGTCAAATGGTTAAACAACCTGGCCTACATGTTGATCAGTGAAACAAGAATCAAGTAGATCAAAGCAGACAATACTTTTTCAAAATGTGTTCACGTCACATCCAAAAAAGAGAAAACTGTTTTTGCTGAAAAAAGTCTGTAAAAAACAGTTTTGTAAATTAAAACAACATAGAAAAGACTTAATAACAATATAGATAATGACTTGAATCAAATCACTAAGGAGTTTTGATAACGGTTTCAGTATTGACAAAATTATTGATCCTCAGTCCTATTTGTGGTGAAGTATAGGATTTATTTGTCTGCCACACACAGACAAAGGTTAGAGAAAGCTTTGGAAATGGACAGCCTTTGATGCTCTGCTGTGACACAGTCTTAAAACGAAGCCCCTGATTTTCATTTCATCCCTGAGATAATTTTACTGACTAACTGAGACTTGAGAGAAAAAAAATTAGTCCATTTCCTTGTATGGCAAACCAAAGTTATTAGAAATAAAACAATAAAAAGTGTTGTTTTGATGGCTGAAACTCGGATTTATATTACCTATTTATGTGCATGTTGGAGAAGATCAGTCCTCCATTTAATGCACTTGAAGTGTCTTCAGTTCATCTCGGCAGGGTTCAGCGGGGCCCCGCTGTGCAGGGCTCAGCTCTCACTGTTTGGGCCTGCTTGTGGTCAGGCTCACAGCGAGCCCTGCAACAGGAAATGACAGAACTCGGCTCAGATGCTAAAAATAAAATACCCGTTGTTAAGGGAGAATAGCGCTGTAGAGACAGCGGAGAACTGCAAATATTTTTTCAATTAAACCACAGGACCGAGACCCCTGGCAGGATTTTCAGAGAGGAGAGAGAAAAGGAAGAGGTGAGGAGGAGGTGAAGCTCCCAGTAATGGAGTCAAAGGTTGGGTGTTGGTGTTGGTGATGAAGATGGGTGTGGTGAGGGGGCTTTCTCAGTCAAATTCCTGTGAAGTTATGCCACAACACTCTGACTCAGAGGACAGCATGCTTTTATTTCTGTAGGAATTTAAGCCTTCCTGTCCCCAGCTTCACTATTGTAACCAAGAGGGAAAGAGGGAGGGGGTGTTGAGGGTGTAAAGTTGGCAATTCACCAACTGAAATGCCACTCCAGTTCACCCCTCCACCCCCAACCCCACTCACACACACACACATACAAAGAGACACACACTGGCAGACTCCACACACCCTGGCACTCAGCGGTGCCGAGCTAAGAATGGAGCGCTCCTTCCACTCACGCGATGTGGTGTGCTGAAATTTCCTGCAATAAAAGCATGATCGGGAAGATACCCGTTAAGAGGCGTGAGGGAAGAGGGATTTCAGAGCCAAGGGAGAGTAAGAGAAGGAGAAAAGGAGGGGAAAGTTAGAGGAAGAGGGATCAAGAGTGAAGGATGGAGGGCTTTTCTCCTCTTTGACCACCCTGCCTTCTCCTCCTCTAAAGAAAAAAGAAGGTCAGACTTTGGCTCCTTCTCCTCCTCTCTCACTCCTCTGTTTCTTTTTCAGATCCTGTTTTCATTTAGCACATGGCAGCGCTCCCTCAAACTCGAGTTTCCCAAACCAAAAGCTATTTCCTGATTCACTGCCTCTCTCATATAATTATTCTGCTGGACTGGGTTCCTCTCTGCTTTTTTTCAGGCCTGCTTTTCCAGCACCGCCTGTTCAGTACTCAGTACTTCAGTATCGCTGACATCACAGCCTCAATGGGACGAAAAAGGAGTCCTGGCTCAGGTTAAAGGTCACGGCTGCTTAAGCTCATTCACACGTACTTCATCCCTGTTTGTGTCAGCTTTCACATGTAGATCTGATGTAACTTTTATGAAACACTACTGCCTAAAATGATTAAATCTGTCTCGCATGTCCTGAAACCTGCCTTCTATTGAATTTATAGAAATCTAATTATCTTATTTAAGTTCCCTTTGGGGATCAATAAACCTTTTCTTCCTCTTCTTCTTCTTTTGGAATTTCCCCCTGTGGGACTAATAAAGGTATATCTTATCTTATCTTCGTCTTCTTCTACATCTTTTGTCCTGAATAAATAGGCAATCAAAAGTTTTGGTATTGTGCCAGTAGACTATCAACCAGCAGCAATAAATCAAGCTAAACTTTCTGGCTAGCCACCTGAGCCAACATTAGTCTTGTAAAAGGCAAAAGGTCACTCTCAGAGTCCCATATGAATGAGAGTGCTGAGCATGATGCTCTGTCATGAGTACAGCTCAATCAGTAGTTTCCCATTGTGTATAAATTTTGGAAATGCCTTTTCAAGGTGAAAATCTTTACTTACACAGAATGTTTTGCTGTCAAACATGCAGCTTCTTTATGTTTTTTTGTGTGAGGGGAGCTGGGGCATACTTTCTGCAAGGAAGTGAATTACATGGCAAATATGATAAGGGCCCTTGTTAAAGGCTGCGTTATACAACCCATAAATGACTGCACTGTTTTACTGCGACACACACACACTTTTTATACCATAATTGCCCTGAATCACTCAAAAATCTCCCTCAAATCTGTGGTTAAATGTTCACATTCAGGCATCAGGGAGCATCATCATGGAAACTAATCTACTTAACCTTTATGCCGACTAACCCTGGTCCTTGTGTTTCTGCTTG
This sequence comes from Xyrichtys novacula, assembly GCA_962446985.1. Taxonomy (NCBI): domain Eukaryota; kingdom Metazoa; phylum Chordata; class Actinopteri; order Labriformes; family Labridae; genus Xyrichtys; species Xyrichtys novacula. The sequence continues at coordinate 12,861,842 of OY660874.1, read as the reverse complement.
TTGCAGTTGTTGGCATCATAACACACAAACACACATACATGGTATAAATGGGGCTTAAAGTGATAGGTGAAAAATCTAGATATAGACTCACACAAATTAAACCCTTTGTAGTCTTTATGCCTCGAAACAAAAACTTTATGCTCAATTCAAAAAATCCCTTTCAAAAATGCATAGCAAAAGGATCAAAGCATCAAACAATAAATATTAGACTTTGCCATGAAGGATATAATATATTTTATGATATGATATGATATTACATGATATGATGTCAAATTTTGTGATATGATATAACAGTGTATAATATAACATGATATCACAATGGTAGATGATATGATATGATATGATATGATATGATATGATATGACATGACATGACATGATATGATATGATATGATATGATATGATATTATATGACATGATATCACATAATGGTAGATAATATGACATAATGTGATGTCAAATGATATGACATGATAGAAACAGTGTATAATATAACATGATATCACAATAGTAGATGATATGATATGATATGATATGATGTCAAATGATATGATATGATATAACAGTGTATAATATAACATGATATCATAATAGTAGATAATATGATATGATATGATACGATACGATACGATATGATATGATATGATATGATATGATATGATATGATGTCAAATGATATAATATGATAGACCAGTGTACAATATAACATGATATCACATAATGGTGTGTGATATGATATGATACGAAGAAATATTATATTATATTATATTATATTACATAGCATTACATTATATTGTATTTTATTATATTTTATTATATTACATTTTTTATATTATATGTGATGTAAAATGATATATGATAACATGATATGATATGGTGTAATATGACATGATATGATGATTTAATATCTGATCAGAATTTAAAATTTAAAGAGATTATGTTAACAGTTTTAACACTGACTGCATTTGGTCACATTTTGATCAATGTCTACCAGTTTTTTTCCCCAATAAACTCTCAGTTTGAGCCGTTTGAGTCAGTTGGAGTAGGCGGATTGAGTCAGATTGGGGTAGGAGGACGCAGAAGCCATCTGCTCTCTCTCTTAAAACTATTTAAGTTCAACACCCTGCACTACATCTGTGATTGTAAGTTCCCCAGTTTTACCCTGCAACAGTAGCTCCAGGGTAACATGAGGGCAGCTGATTTTGTTAAGGAGCCATAACAGCAAAATTCATGACAGCATTATATCACTAGGTTCAATCATTGTTATGGGGCTGTAGCATTGTTTTCATATTGTTTCAAACTGTTAACCTATAACAGAGCTGCTTTTAATTTGTAAACCGCACAGTGGGCGGTCAAATGTGATTCACTTCAGCTCAAAACGCTCGGGGCTCTCCAGCTCATTCAGTTTTACGTGACTCTCCTTTGGCAGAGTTACATGTTTGCAGTGATTCAGGGTCAAATAAATGATATTAATGGGTGTTCTCTTTTTTTTATTGTGTTCTGTTTTTACTTATGTATTTCCCCCTGGGTGTCCCTGCCAGCTCCCCTCATACAAACTTCTACACCTCTTTTCTTTTCTTTTTTTTAAGATTTCATATCCTGGACACCCACAGTGACACAGCAAAACTTTCTAGAGCTATAATGACAGTAAAGGAGACTCACACACATTGTTGAAGAGTTACATATTCAGTAAAAAGCTGCAAACCCTCAACATCTTCACCTGAAACACATAGAAATAGAAAGTGACGGTACAGAAATATTCCTGTCTCAGTTCAGAAGTTTAAGTCTATGATTTGTTGAAGAATGCACTGATCTGCAGCCTTTAGAAACCCCGCAGCCTTCCTCTTCATGCTTTCACTCAGAGGAGCTAAGAATAGCTGCAGACCAGACTACAATGTGCGCTGTAATAGCAGCAGAACTCTAAACCAGTCTGGAGGTCACACACTGGGAGAGTATCTGACATGTGAGAGCACATACGAATTAGCGGGGTAAAATATAGCCAACATGTGTGTTAAGTCAGGGAGCATGCATGTCTACATGAGTGTCAGGATATGTGTGTGTGACCTTACAGTATGTGATTGGCTGCTATCTGCCCCGTGGGGTTAGCATAGCATAGTCAGGGGTCAGAGCAGGGATTAGCACTGATAACTAGACATATAACAGTGTGTACGTGAAGACCACCAGCCAGTAAAGAGGCCAAATGTTGCATAAGCGTTAGGGTCCAACAGTCAAGCAAAATGGCTGCTTATCTGAAAATCTAATTGATAAAATGAAAAGTCTGAAGGTGTGTTTGGTCTGTGGACTGATAACAAACATGGACAACACAACAGCTCTTCCTAGTGATGCCAAAATTTCAGCGTTGCCTTGTGACTGGCTGTGGGTGGAAAACTCTGATTTGTTTGTAAGCATGTGTGTCAGTTCATGAATGCCAGTTGATTGTGAATTGACAGTGTGCTACTGCCAGCTACAAATCAGCATGAATTTCCACTCATGAATAAACAATGACCACCACATAAGGAGGTGTGGATATGTACTTTTTTGTGGAGCAGAGAGTATGGTGCAAATAAGAAGAGGAAAGGTAAAAAGATTTCTTGGATGAGGCAGATTTAAGATAGAAGAATTTATTTCTCACTGTGCGATTCTTGAAAACAGAGCCACCTGCAGGGCAAAACTGGCACTCACCCCACCAGTCCAGCAAGCCACGGCATTTAACTGTGTGTTTCTAGTTTTATTCTGTGATTTACTACTTTTATTATCATCAAGTAGTTCTGAACAACCCCTTTGACAATTTAAACTTTATCTTAAGTCCAAATCTGCTTACTGCAAACATGTTTAGCTAAATGCCTTTAATTTTTTTGTCATTTTTAATCACATGTTTCAAAGATATCTTCCTTTCAAGAACATAAAAGATCACATTATGAATCAAAATAGTGGTTTTCGGTAATAATAAGTTATATTTATGTGTACTTTTCATGAACATGAACTCTTTGAGCGGTCAGGAGCAGGTGTCGATTTAAGAGAGTAGACAGAGCAGGAAACAGGAGGAGGGAGCAGGGGTGTTATGCAGGATAGAGGCTGCAGTTCAGAATCAAAGCCAGGCCGCCTGTATAAGTGTGGCACGTTTTGAACACTTGGCCAGCCTCACCCTGGAAGATTATTTATTTACCAACAAGAATAAATACATATTATTCTGCAGTCTTTGTGAAATTAAATCAGCTTTGCAGTGTAGCTTTAGAGTTAAAATTTTAGTAGGCTGATGTCTGTAATACCCTCTCACTGTGAATCTGCTCAGATGTGAAGTTGAAGGGTTTGAGCCTTCATTTAGTGAAAGATGTGGGAGATCATTAGAGCTTGTCCCTTCATCTCTCAGACAGGGTAGGGGCAGGGTGGGTGGCAGGGTCGAGGGGCAGAGTATCACGCTTACAGGCTGCATGAACGGCAAATGACAGCTGGGTAATGTCTTCATTTCCATGTCCATGCTAACAGTTCAGGCCATTTACACTGCCTATAAAGTTACACCCAGAAAAACTGGCTCATGACGGGACCTGCTAATTATTATGGCTGTAAGATAGTAAAAATGATACATGGAGAGTCATGATGACCTTGGATCAACTCTACATATGTCTGTGTTGAATATGATACAGGTAGTTAGACTTAAGTACAGAAACACATGCGTTTTTTAAAAGTCAAAATGATTTTATTATGATTTCCTACCCTGTGTGATTGGTTGTGAAATGAAACCACTCTTCAGGCACCTGAAAATAGTCCCATCCAAACTTTCCTTTTAAAATTAAACTCAAATAGGATCGTTTTCTATTAAATACAGAACCTAAGTCGAATATTGCAGAGTTGTTTATGTTTATATTGTGAACAGATCTTTTCACTCTTAATAACTTAAGAAATACAGACAGGACTGACAGCACAAACTCCCTGCAGCTCTGCAGTCAACACGCATCTGATCAAAACACTCAGACAAAGATAGTTCAGCTCTGCTGCCGGGACATGCTGCTCACATTAGCAGAGTGAAGCCAGCCTTAGGTTTATTGTATGGGAGTGAGGACCACTGCTGGCTGTGGAGTCAATAAAAGGCTGTTAGGGGTTAAAGGGGGACATTGCTCAGGGTGTCTGGAGCAGGAGGAGGCATCCAGACAACAGCTCTGCAAATCCCGCGTCCCCCCACCAGACAGCTGAACCTCGAAAACCCCATGCAGGGCATGCTGCCACACACCCACATTATCTAAATCACTTCACGATGAAGCTGGCATTTTTATGATGTCAACAGGGAAAAAAAAGTGTATTCATAGATATATTTGCAAGGCTCCAGACTCATGACGTATTGTGTAACAGAATGGGACGTTCAGGACATCCTGTCCAGTACAAAGCTGACGTTCTTGGCTTGATATTTGCAGCTGAAGAAGATGAGATTCCCTCAGCACAGGCTAATATGACGACCCAGATGGGTTTAATGTCATTAGACAGCAGAGCTGCAGGCACACGGGCACCGAGAGGGTGGAGCTGCATACCGCCCATCTGCTGAGTCATACTGGGAGCTGTGGTCCCAGCTTTGCTGTGTAGACTGGAGCAGTGGTGAGAGTGAAAAAACAGAGAGATTCAGGGAGTGACGACACTAAAGAGTAACAATGTGTGCTGTGTGATACTGCTGTCCAAGTGTAACAGTCTGTAAATCTGCTGCAATAATATGAAGTGTAGAGAGAATATAAGCTGCAGAGCTCGGAGAGAATGGAAAAGTGAGGTTTAGTTTTTAGAGAAACAGAGAAACCTTATTGTAAACTGAATTTTTTTTAATCAGCCTGGCTTTTGTGGTTCTTCATTTAGTTTTCAACAGTTATGGGAGAAGATTCAAGATTTCCAATAGTGACCTTTGATGACCCCAAACTCCGGAAGACATGTTTTTCTTGAGCAAAGGTTCATCTGAAGCAGCAGAAGATTTTTTATCCCCCCCCAAAAAAAGTTAATTCTGCATGTTTAGGTAGGATTAGCGTCATAATTTAGATGTTTTGTCACATTGACCTGAAGTACCCTGCTGCAAAAGAAATGAAGTCAATACACCACCTCAATCTGCACTGTGACTATAATCTGTTGCCACTGACGTCACACTTTATCCACTATTTATCTCACTGATGAAATGTAAACTATTACAGCATGAATGTCAAAAATCTCTCAGGTCAGTAAAGTCTGCAGCAGAACAAGTTTTCATGGTAATTTTTTTTAAACACTTATGGCAGAGGAAATGACTCGTGTCAGTGTGTTTTTTGTCTCTCATAGCTTTATCCCCGCTCTCTTAGCTGGTCAATAAAGCCAGGTTTGTGAACAGAGCTGTCAATCATGATATCAGATCCCTTTTTCAGAGAAGGACCTGCAGGCTGCAGACACAGCAAAGCTCCACTGCATTGAAAAATAAGGAAGTCCTACCAGCAAAAGTTGTTCTTGATTGTGGTTTTATTTTCCAAGTTTTTTTTTTTACAGTAAAAAGTTAAAAGACTCAAAGAGGTTTATACATATTCACTTGTAGCTAGAAAATGATCTGGGTGCTTGAACGATGTAGCAATTTTGGATCATTTTGGTGTCATATATTCATTCATTTAATCATTGATTTGCACACAAAATATAAATAAAAGGAAATAAAGAAAATACAAAAGCATTTGTGACGTTGTGGTAGAATCCCAAAAAATCCCGAAATGACAAAGTAAAATTAAAGCAATATGATTTTATATGGATACATGAATGTATACATGAATGTATACAATATGAAACAAACACATTAAAAAAAGAAAATGTCAAATGAAATATGATCCTCAACTAGACGAAGGAATATGGACAACTTCAAAAGGAGATGGTCACAGATCAAGTTAAAGTTACTTTGCAGAGATTCAGCTCTGCGACTGGAGCATGGATTGCAGGACAGATACTCACTCCACTTTTCCCTTTCCAAGATGGTTGGTGTCCAGGAGCTCATCAGGCTGTCCTCACATCTGTGCCTGATAACTGTCTTTATTTCTGGACCCTTGAGATCAGCCTCAAACAGAAGCTGATGTTTCTGTCCCAGAGCCATCGGGTAGAGGGCAGACTCCTTGCCACAGGTTGGTTTGTTATGGTGTACCTAATTAATTATTCCTGGTGTCACTATTGTTGTTCCTGGGTTTGGACCAGTGAAAATCATGTATTTAACACGCTCTGGTAGACAGGCCGTAAGTGCTGTTAGCATCGTATTGTGTCCTTGTATCACGGGTCTTTTTATTTAGAGCTTCATGCTAAATTTATCTTGTTGCTTCTGTTGATGTTTCCACTTTCTGTTGTTGTTAGGATTTGTGAATGATCATGTGGTTGCTTTGGTTTTGTATGTTTCAGCTGCTCTGATTTTGGATTTCGCTTGTTTACTTTTGTCTTCGCTGTCCATCTGTTTTTTTTTTCTCTTTCCAGTTTTAAAGCTGCTCTCTCTCTCTCTTTCACTCTCTCTTGTTTCTGCTTCTTTTACAGATACTGTTTAGTGGGACTGCAAGTATTTTCTGAGTTGCACAACACAAGTAAAACCCAGTGTATTTGAGGTTGTTGGCACTCCATTGACGCCCAGGGACAATGTAAAACAGATGAATCTCCTACATAATGATCACATACAGACTCCTGAGAGAAATCTGCAGAGTTTCTTGAATTGTTGACAGATAGAAGACATCCTTATTCTCCTCGAACAGTACTTCATGTTTCTCTCTGTCCTCTCACAGCTGGGCCGGCAGATTGTTGCATGGATAAAGGGGGGGTTACTGAGGGTGAAGCTCGGGAGTTGAGTTACATTCCTTCCATCGGGGCTGTGTGTCTGCCAACCAGGTCACTCCCAGTTCAGTCCCGGGAAACTGCGAGGAAGAATTTCCTCTATGTGTCCATATTGGACTCAGTCACTACCACACAGAAGCCAAAGAGCTATGGGCACATACTAGAAGCATAGAAGGAGTATAGTCGGGTTGTATGTGCTGTGTTCTTTGTCAAACTGTGTCGACATGTATGAGATTAAGGGGGAAACAAAGATGAATGGAAACAGGAGTTGTGTTTGAAACTTTCCTGACTCTACTGCAGATTAATTTAAGAATTAACAATACATAATTGGTTTAGAATAACTTCATGAATAAAATTCTTCACTGCAGTTTACAAGAATAACTTGGAAGATTTTCCATCTCTAATTCTTACGAACAGAGATCAGCTGTGCGAACTCAGGGGGTACCTGCTGGGACAGTTCTTATTAGCCTTAGCATATGTTAGCTTGCTTATTAACACAGATATATTCACATAGATGCTGCTTCCAGGGTTTCTTCCAAAGCGGATTGATTTTATGGCAACAAAACAACAGATTTGTTACTGGTATGCTATTCTACCACAGGCCAAACTATAAGGAGGTAAGTTTAAGTAACTTCAGGTGTAATTTAACCAGTTTCATTTTACCTCTGCATCAAAAATAAAGGGAAAGAATAATAAAGGGAAAGAAAAATGTCACTTAATTGCCTTCTTTGATGGATTTCAGGCTTATAAATAACTACAAGCCTGTTAAAAGCCAAAGAGAGCAAAAACAGGCAGAGTAAAGAGACGTACAGGCCACAGGTGATTTTACACTGAGGAGCAAACAGACCCAGCAGAGAGCAGAGCAGGTGTTGTGGTGAGTGACCCAGCATTTTTTAATAAGACTTTACAGATGTGCTTATGATGCATTATAAGAGACACTTGTGATACACCTACAGATTCATTTTTGAAATGTCCATAAACCCTTTTACAGTAAACCACTTGTGATCATGATCTTGTGTTAAATCAAATACTTGACTGGTTACAGAAATACAGGAGAGACTGCACCTCCCACTTAGTATACTACAAAGCATGAATATGATAATATTACAGACAGATCCATGTTATATCTGCTTGTCTCCTCGATCTGTATCTTAACCGTTATGATGTGTAGTGGGTACAGTATTAGATATATATTCTTAAACCATATGAACATAACGCATAACTTCCTTAGTAGCTTCAGAGACAAAGTCATGTGTTCATTTTTAAACAAGTTAACCTGCAAATTATAACAAATTACAAGACTATTTCTATCTTCATTTTGTGCTTTTACATCTTGTGCTCTGATCGACTGACTCAAGATCTCAACTGCAATAATAGCATGAAAACAGGGGAAACGAAAAGTTTGGATATGTGTCCATTTAGGACAGCTGAACTTAAACCAACAACATTGTAACAGCTGATGGAGAGCGGTTCAATAAAGGAGTTTTGGTTACTAACAGATGATATCCTGATGGAAACCTGCAGGACTCAAAAATGGTGCCAGTTGAGGAGTGCCAAAAACTGCTCTTGGCTCCAAAAAAATGTTGCTCTATAACAACATACAGCACCACCCAGAGGGCCACCATTCTTCAAGAGAAGAAGAAAAGTGACTCAGGGTTCAATAAAAATATGACCAACTAAGCACCTCGCTAAAATGCTAATACATAATCTGTTAGCGACTGATGGTGAGTATACTGCATGCAACCTCACTCAAAAAAACAAAAACAAACCACCTCTTTTGATTCTCCATATAAAATCACAGAAGATGTGGAACAACGTGTTCTGGTTTCAGTTTGTTGTGAAATATATTGTCTCCAACAATTGCAGAAGACATTGGCTGCAAGCAGGAAAGACCATACAGACTGTAAAACGGTCTCTTCAACAGATGCAATCAAAGAGGAATCTAATACACAGGACTAATGTAAATGCTGTCAGCCTCATTACTGTGCTATACGGTGCCAAAACTACTCCACAACAAGAATAATCACTTTCCTGCAACCATTAAGCTCCAATGCATCTGATCCTGCAGAGGGCTTTGCAAGAAGTGTCTGCCTGTTTAAGGAAGTTTTTCATTTTGAATCACAGTAAATAACAAAGGGTTTATTTTATACACTATTTTTATGTGAGGTGTCATGACGTTAGTTATGGTTTAGTGCTCTCCAGTCTACACAAAAAAAAGACAGACTGATAGGGTGATATTTTATGGTATTTAACAGGAACTTACTTCTGGATTCCAGAATTCCAGCTTTACATGAAATTCACCTCTCTGTGGAGGCAAATGTTCATCTTTAATCCAGACTCCTGTGCATCAAAATCTGGAGCCAAGAAGAAGACATATGGAGACATACTCTAGAAGACAAAAAGGCAGGAAGTTTGGGGTTTCGGCAATATATGGATCTGATTTTTAGGTATGACAGAATCTGATAAGAATGAATGTATTAGATGGTGCTCAGCTGCTCCCAAAAAGGTGCAAATGTTTTCAACTTTTATAAGATAACTACTTCTTTTCCTCTCAATATCAAAATAATAAACATTTATTCTGTTATAGTTAATTGACTGCTTCTTCTTTGAGATATGTTTATTAAAGAGACAGACTGAAGTTGAGATACAAAACACAGGACAGACTCGGGGGGGCTTGTGGCGCAGTTGTTGTCTAGGACGGGATACATGTGAGCTGCAGAAGGGATTTGAGGAGGACTTAGCAGCCTGCACGAACTCACACACACACTCAATGCAGGAGGGATGGAAACCCGTCCAAGACTCACAAGACTTGGCCCTCACAGACGACGTGTCACTAGAAATCAGACTACATTCCCGGCATACAGCGTACAGATGATTTCCTCGAGGAATCAACGCTGACGTTAGATTCCATCTCAACACAAATTTATAAACTTAACCAGAGAATTAAGTCGTTTGTACATCTCTGTCACTGTGTTACACTTTCCTGGCACAGATTCAGGTCCTAAGAGGAAGAGAGAGGGTGGTGATCTACTGTATCACTGTGCCACATTTCTGGTCTGTATTTGAACTTGTGATTTACGGGTTCTCGGAGTCAGGTATTGCTTGGGTCAGATGGCTTGTGATTTGACAGACATGTCATACAAGAAGGAGAGAGCAGTTTCTCAGAATTATGGCCACCAAACACTACTATAAGAAACTCGAAACAGGAGTCTTTATCATACAACGACCTCCAGGGAGGAAACATGAAGCCAGAGTTCAAGTGCTCAAAACTGCGAGTCCTCGAGTACCCACTTGGGGCCAGTTCCAAAAGTGACCAAACACCCGTAGAGCTCTATATCAATAAGTGACACCCCATGATTCCACACTAAGCATGTGCACGTATTCATACTCTGGCACTTATTTGTGTCCACTCCAGTGGAAACATGAGTATTGACTTGTTTCAGTTGAGTTTCAGAAGCATCTATTTGCTCTGCTAAAATCCTGTGCCTAGATTCTTACATACACACTTCTGAATTTTCATTAAATATTTAAACCCATATTGTTATGGCATGGTCATTACTAGTGTCATTCCCTGCTAAGAGATATCAGGTACCCATGAAGAGGTCTGCAGTTTGGCATCTGCATCCTCCTTCACTAAAGCAGCTGGTAATGACACCCAAACTTTTTCGCAAGTCCTCAAAATCAAAGTTGTTTGTTTAATCAAATATAATACAGTATAATTAGACAAAACAAGGAATTCCATATTTTTGGGAGATTGAAAAGGAGTAGGTTGAAGCTGTTTAGCTTATATGTACCTACCCTCATTCCTTCCTGTTCATTTCATCCTCTTCCTTCTCATGTCTTGTAATTGCGGATGTTGCCAAAAAATAACCAAAGCTACAAAGTCTAGCATTAATATATAACTAATCCTTTATAATATATATATATATATTTTTTTTTTTTTTTTTTTTCAATCATACTCTGCTTTAATTTACTTTTCAACTGTGCAATAGTTTTACTTTGTTTAAGATCATTGGGCAAGCTGTAGGAGTATCGGCATTTTGGGGAGGACAAGACACGCACTAAACCATAAAACATTATACTTATTATACAATACACTTATATTACTAGATCTGACATGTTGCATAGAAGTCTGGGGAAATATATACAAAACTAATTTACAACCTATTTATATTATGCAAAAGAGAGCAATAAGGATTGTTCACAAGATAGGATTCTTCCATCATACTATTGAACTGTTTCTGAAATTAACGCAATGCAACGCAATTTAACACAACCAGGCATTTCTACCAGACTTAAAAGCATGTGTCTTTCTGTTGTGGAATCAGAAGTATAGAAATCCAGTGTTGAAAACCAGCAGAATAAAAGCTAATTAGCTAAATAAACAAAGTGACATATGAGCTGTGTCCCAATCCAGGGGCTTCAACCCTCGAAGGATTCAGCCATCACCTGTAAAGAGCAGTCAGGCTAAACTCAGCTGCTACCCTTCAGAAGATTTACGTCACCAGTCTTTCTGGCCCTTACGCTGGCTTCATAAAGTACCATCCTCGCTGCCCAGTAACACACAGCTACTGGGCTAAATAGATAGTAGTGTCATGTAACTTGAGTATCACCATTAACGTTAGACTATTTCAAATTTTTGAAAGGATGCACCCGGTGCAGCCTTCGAAATGGGACATCCTCCAACACATTCAGTCTTCAAATAAGATGGGGACACAGCTAAGGTTACATTCTGGTGTGTTTAAGGTCCGGTCAGTGAAATAACCGTTAGGCAAAACAAATAAAGCGTCCTCGTGAGGAGCTCAAGTATTACATCAAAAGAAAAGCAAAAAACTGTTGGATTTTATATGTTGAATCAAAATCTATTAAATTTTCCAACTTAAGACAAAGGCTGAAGGTACAATGAGCCTCAAACAAGCACAGAGTATCACATTCTTCATTGAGCATGTGTCAGTGTTGGTGCTCACCAAAACTGCTTCAGTGTTAGCGATACACTGATTTATTCATGGTTTCAAGAGCAGTGGAGTCAGGATTGTTGTTGGCGTTACCCTGCAATTAGACAGCTGGCTGTAGGGTTAAGAAGACTAACTGGTTGGTTAACTTTAAGGCATGGATTCTTCAGACAGGTGTTTGCTAACTCCTCACCCGTCTCCAAAATATGATCCCGTCTAAATATGGTCACTTGTGGCTTTAAAAACACAAGACTGGTAAGAAGTGGTCAGTAAACCACTGGGTGACATCAGGTTGGTTACCTCAGTGTAAAACCTCATAAGCCCAGCAGAGATTTCTAGGTATACTACACACAGGAGCTTGTAGCATTGTTAGACATATAGACCATGATGAGTTACTGTCTTATTGGAATGCTGATGAAGAGGTCATGACTCAGAGCTAAGGTGGGCGATCGTGAGTCTCTTCCTCCAACCAGCTCAGAAATCATCCCCCTGAGTGTCTGTCTGGACTCAGTTTTCGTATCCTGGGAAGTGCTGATACCAGCTGAGGTCCTGCGAGGTGACACTCAGGGATCAGATGAGTTAATCTGGCCGACTAGGGGTGGTGGTGTCAGTCAATCTGCAGCTGAGCACACGCGGGGAGTGACCTGATTAGTTGTGTTTGTGGCAAACCAGGGAGTGGACTCAGCTGTGGGGTCTCACACACCCACCCCCTGTTTAAGGAGGATTCTGCTTTAATATAGGCTGATGTGACAGAGCCACTTGCTGGTCGCACAGGGCACTGCATCTCAACAGATGAAAAAAATCAATTTAGTGTAATTGTTTTATCTAAATTATCAAGATTAAATCAGTTTGGAATTCTTAACATTTTATAGATCTGCTTTTAAGGTGTAGTGGATGAAAATTTCTCACATTAATGGATTTTCTTTCAAGTGTTTTAACAACCAATATCAGATTACTTTCTCCTCTCAGCCTCGGTATAATTCAGTTGTTAATAAATAAACACAAACTGGAAAAAATGTGCAAAAAATAAAAGAGGAAAATCACTCAAGTAAATCAAGCCATAGACATCAAGAAAAAAACATTACTATTTTTATTCCACAAGATAACAGGTTATAAAATACACTGACCAGGTTGATTATCAATTAACTGTTGTATTCTGCGTGCACCCATTAAAAATGACATTGACATAAAAGTTTTATTTAACTGCATCAAAGTGTCACAAAACTGTCAGGCCAAATTTATTGAAAAATACATATTTTTGGTGTTTTTTAGGCATGCATTTAGTATTTCACCTTGTAGGTTTAAACAAACTCACCAGGTCAGTTATATCTTTTGAAACCTGTCTGTCCTGAATGATTAACTCTTATTCTCAAACACCATTTTTTCTCACTCAAACTTTGAAAATCTGACATAAGAAAAAAACACTTCTCTATAATAAGGTTGCCATTTTCCTCTTTACCAGTGGTTCTCAAGTCAAGTCCTCGAGGCCCACTGTCCTGCATGTTTTGGATGTTTCCCTGCTCCAACACACCTGATTCAAATGATTAGCTCGTTATCAAGCTCTGGAATGGCTTAATAACGAGCTGATCATTTGAATCAGGTGTGTTGGAGCAGGGAAACATCCAAAACATGCAGGACAGTGGGGGCTCGAGGACTGGACTAGAGAACCTCTGCTCTGAGATCATATCTCCATTCTCCAAGTTTTCAGCACTTCCTTTGGAAATGTAACACAGCAAACTGGGGCCTGTTCTACGAAGCAGGATTACTGCTTAGCGAGGTAACTTTGAGGATAAGTTCGGGGTTTCCTGTTCTACGACGCGGGTTCACCTCTTAGCGAGGCGAGTCTCCATAGCAACATACGCTGAACGGCTAAACTGCTCCGGGGCAGGTTAAGTTCCAGATTGAACTCACCGAGTATAAAAACCCCGCCCACTGACCAATGAGCTCTCTCGAAAAACGGCTTGTCCGTTCTTGGAGGATCCTGTAGACCTCGGTGCTCGCATTGTCCGAGGAGGAGCACTCCGGCTCGCGAGAGTTTTCAGGGAGAGTTTTCTCCGGATGACCACCTTTATGAAAGGCTTATATGGCCGACATATTACACAAAACATGTAAACACGATAGGAATGAACAAATGAATGATTCATCTTGGGAATGAATGGGCATGAGCTGCGCGATCACAGACAACATCTCGGTACTATTTAGTAGCAGCGCACGCCCCTTATAATAACCCCGTAAATACTGTTGTTCAGGACTGCTTACTTGTGCTTCCTACCCACTGTAACAACCGTTGTTCTTGCCCACATGCAACATTTTTGTTCTCATTCATGAAACGCTTAAATCAGGGACATTTTCGGGGACAGCTTTAGCCGGGGACAGATCATCCAATTCGGGGACTGTCACCTTAGTTAAAAGCGCATGTTGAACAGTGCTATTTCAGGGTGATAATGACATCAAAGATTACTTTTCTGCCAGCATTCCCTCCGTGCTTTTGTAGCGGCGACGGTGTTGCTTTTGAGGTTTATGATAGCTTTCAATTCTTCATACTTTCTCATGATCGTCTCCTGTTCCTCGTTTGTAAAGTCCGCGGTCCTTCACTCTCCAGCCTGCTCTGACGCTCCAGACTGATCCATGTTCGCGATTGGTCAGATGCGGCGGGCTCCGCCTTATATGTGTGCACGCGCTCATAGCAGAGCTGGATCCACTTATGAGGTTGATAAACAGCGTCGTAAAACCGTGTAGCGAGACCGCTGGCTACCGCGCTAAGTTGAGCGAGGTAGCTCCAAGCCTACCTCGCTAAGTTGAACCTGCTTCGTAGAACAGGCCCCTGGAGTACTGGTTCAGCTCACTTGGTACAGCAGACGCCTCATAAAGGAAGATCATAGTCTTTGTGGTGCAGGTCCGAGGCTTCATTCTCAATTCAACAGGTGCATGTCCTCCTTACTCACTTCATATTGAATGAGTTCTTGTGGTGCTTCAGGTTTTTAGGTCTTACATTATGTCTTGTTTGGCTAATGATGGTGTCCATTGCTCCTCTTGGTGGGTCTTTGTTATTTTTATTTCAATTTTTTTTATTGAGCTGTTCTGTAAATTTGTCTACTCTTCCTTTGTTTCTTCTCATGTACTGTATGTCCACGCTTGAATGCCAAAGCACCTCAAAAACCCTTGTTTTTAAAGGTGCTTGTTCAATATTATTATTATTATTATTATTATTATTATTATTATTATTATTATTATTACTCTTTCCATACTCCCACAATCCCTGTCTTGTTCTTAATCTGTCCTGTCCACCTCTATTTTAAAAAACACAGGTTTTAAATGATTAGCAAACAATCAGATTCTGCTCTAATCAACATTATGCTGCCATCCCAGCTCTTACAGAATCCATGATGCACATGAACATGACCAAAAATATGCTGACAATCTGTTTTAAGACTTATGTCATCTTGCTACTTTGGCAGAGAGAGAAAAAAAACACTTTTAAAAGAGCAACAGGTTCAGGCTGAAAACACACGGGTCTATCTGCAAAGCCTTCAATATTTTTCACAACTCTTCAGAATAATTTTGTGAGTTTTTTTTGGTTGGGAACCTCAAGGCCATTAGAAGAAAAACACAGAGTTCACTCAAAGAACCTATATTACTTCCAAAAAGTCCTCTCATCTTGAATAACTAAAAACAGTTTACCATAAAACCAGCCTTAAAAACACTGATGTAGGCCTTGGACTGATCTTTGAATCAAATTAGATAAAGGTAGACCATGTGGGTGGGACCCAGAACCGTCATGTGACTCTATTTGATGGATCAGAGAGTCCAGGTGGTCCAGTTAGAGGTCATACCTGCAGCGATGGCTCAGGTGAAGGCAGCAGGAGATGCAGTGAGAAGTCAGCAGGAGTGTCCAGAGGTTTATTCTGATATGATGACGGTCAGCTCTACAGCAGGTCAGTCTAAAAAATACCCTTAAGAATATCTGATTATACTATTATTGGTATGGAGTCAGCTCTACAATATTCATTATTTAGAATATTAAAATATTTATACAATCATTTTACAGCAGAACTGGTTTTCCGGCTTTCCCCCAAAAGTGTTTTTTAAGTGTTGCACTGTGGTCTAGAACTTATTAGTTTAGGTTTTTAGAGGAAATATAATTTCAGTATATAAAAACTTCTAATTTCTTAAATACTGAAACGAGACACAGATTTAACCAACACAAAAACAAACAACAAATTTGACTGTGGGCTGAATGAAGGGGTTTCACTTTTCATTTCTTTGTAAACTTTTTTCAGCGCAGTTTGACAGGCAGGAATAATCTCAGTGTTGAACTTGTACTCTACCTTAGTTATTTGAGTAATATCATTAGATTTCCCTGCTTTATTCCATGTAATCTTATTAAACTATAACTT
The DNA here is from genome assembly GCA_962446985.1 of Xyrichtys novacula. NCBI lineage: Eukaryota > Metazoa > Chordata > Actinopteri > Labriformes > Labridae > Xyrichtys > Xyrichtys novacula. The sequence continues at coordinate 12,845,704 of OY660874.1, read as the reverse complement.
CAAATTAAAGTTGATAAAGTGAGTTTTAGGGGTGAAAAAAAAAAAGGAAAGGTGGCGATCATTAAATTCATCATTTCACCTTGTCTAAAGTTTGAAAGAAACCTCCTCCTGTGTCTCGTCCATCATTCATGGTGTGAACCAAAGGTCTGCTCAGGCCACCAATTTGTCAAATTAGTCACTTTGTTTGGTAATCTCAGTGTAATCCTGCAGGTTCTGGTATCTTTTTCTCACCAGCTTGCCTTCATCAGCTAAAGCTCACTCGCTCTCAGGTTGCCCGATGGCAGTGGGAACCAGAAACTCATGTAATCCTCCTTTATTCAGAGAGTCATCTGTGAAATGCCCCTTAATAAATTAACGACACTTTTTTTATAACACTGAGGAAGTGTTGAGTCTATTCAGCATCTTTTCAGGGCATGAACTCTTTTTCTTCCTCCTGAAAACAGATATTGGAGACTCTGTGAGAAGGGGGTCACTGTGCGAGACCTCTGTGTCTGTGGGTCTCAGCAGGAGAAGCAGCAGAGGTTTCCACCCCTCCCCCGCCCGGAGACGACACCGCACCTCTTTCAGCCACAAACAGCTGGAGCAGCTGGAGGGGGCCTTCGCACAAAACCAGTACCCTGATATCTACTATAGAGAGGAGCTGGCCCGGGTCACCAAGCTGAATGAGGCCCGCATACAGGTGAGAAACATGGGTACTCGTGTACTACTACTTTCTGAGAAGATTTGGGACTTTGGGGACCAGTAAGGAGATCCTTCATCTTTTCTTCTGGTCCATACAGAGTATCCTTCAGTTCTGTTAATGTTCTGCAAGCATAGTACCAGCTTTGACCATCAGAGGGGCTCTTTAGGGTACCCAACAGTCATAAACACTTTTTCAGCAGCAGAGGGGAGAATCAGGTGACATGATTGTTGATGTGATTGTGAAGATTGTCATGCAAGACAAATGATCATGAAAACAGACGATAAAATGTTATCTTAATTCTCACTCTGAAAATTTCTCAGAGTCCAGAAGAAGTCCACACAGTGTTCTTTGTCAGATTTAGGAATGTGGTTTACTGTGCTACATGATACAGTTTTATCTCTTTTTTGATTGATTGCTCTTATCACATTGGAAAATTTGTAAACATCCAATTAAAGAATTATAGATTAAAATTTAAGGCCTAAACTTAGCTTTTTTTTTTTTTGTAAGTAGGGGAGATCGGGGCTTGTTGTCACATGGATAAGTTGTCACACTGCAATTATATTTGCCACCAGAGGGCGCAACTAAAAAGTGGAATACTAGTTTTCCTCCTTTATATGGTCAGGGGTTATGTCCTGTCTGAGAATAGAAGAGCATATTGTGAGCTGAGATGAGCGCCAAGTAACCATTTTGCACAACCCAAAGTAAAAAAAAAAACTATATATTTTAAAATAAGTTTATTCCAGATAAAAATCCAAGCAGTGATACACGTGGACTTGTTAGAGGAGAGATTAAGGTATCCTGTCATTCCTCAGTCATTGTTGTGTTTTACACTAACTAAAGTTAGAACTTTAATTTGCAGACATGGTACTTTGGGGCAACATGTCTCAGTCATTTTGGGGTTGGTTGTCACATGTTTAAAAGGAATTAAAATGAACATAGAGAGTTTAAAGGAGAGGAGAAGGCGATAAGATATGGTCAGGAATTTCAAAGAGAAAAACTGAACATGGCAGTGCAGTACCTGACGGTGGGGCAACATGTCACGTGTTCACACTCTCTATTTGATTGCTTATAACTTTGCACTGAAACAAGATATGAAAGTGACATAAATAAGCAATACATACCTGAGACTTTGGTCTTTCATCTGGTACACATTTTGTTTATAAATGATGTATTGATTCCTAGAAATATATAAGAATGTTAAAAGTGTGACAACCATCCCCGGTCTCCCCTACAGAGATCAAGTTTTTGTCCTTCAGTTTCTCCCTTGTCTAGTTGGGATTTTATGTTTTGACAGTATGAGAGGGAGAACTGTGTCAAGAAAAACTACATTTGTTGATTTTTTGTTTTTTTCCATTTACAATAAGATAATCTCACATGTCCTCTGCAGGTTTGGTTCCAGAACAGACGGGCCAAACAGAGAAAGCAGGAGCGCACCTCACAGAAAATCCTCCCCCTGGGTGTGATGTCCGGTCACAGGGGGCTGCTGGGAGGTGTTCATGTCCAGCCGTCCAGCATAAACCGACAGTTCTACCCCCAGCCCTTGACTCACCTCCCTCGCCTCACCCCCATAATACCCACTGGCCCATATTCCCGTCACCCAGGCCCTGTCCCCCAGTGCCCCTGTCCACAACCAGCAGCAGCCCCACGGCAGCACGACGACTGGTTCAACCCACTGAGGAGCAACATCCCCTCCTCCATGTTCCCCCTACAGCCTCCGGAGCCGCCCGCTCACTGGAGCTAAAGAGTTACAGATAACTTCATAGTATTACAGTTTTATCCCACAACTTACGCTGTAAGTGACTTTAAGGCACTAAAAAAGTTTGTAGTTAGCTTTGGTAGCTTGATTTAGCCTGCAGCAGTGAAACAAATGGAAATGGTTTCAATGAAATCCACCCCTGATCAAAGTACGGTACACTGTCTGAAGTTGTTGTTGTTGTTGTTGTTGGTTACAATATCTCATCACACTTAAAGCTACCATGAAGAGTTTTCTTTTTTTTTGATGGTTATCAACAACACCAAAATAAAAATTGATGCCTCTTTGTGACCCAAGAAACAAGATCTCATTAGACTTTTAATTTCTAACACTTGTAGCTGTTGACAGGGGATAGGTGTCAAATACAATGGTATTAACAGTTGTAGTAACATTTGCTTACATTTTCTACAGCAAATATTCACAATGATTGTTTGTCTATCCAAAGACAACAATAAAAGATTCTACTTGGGAAAACACCATTAAAAAAATAGATACAACTGTGTCCACAGGGGGGCGCCAAAATAACACAATTTAACACTTCCTCACAGGAGCTTTACAATAAGCCTCACTGACCCTGCAAGTCTGCATAAAGATCTTATTTTGAGTTACAGTGAAGCAAAATTAGAGGTTCATAAGATCATATTAGAAAAATATCTTTCAACACAACAAGCAAAAATTCTTTCCCATTTTTGGCGTGTGATATCTTCATAAAATTATCCTCGAATATGAGTTTTTTCTGGGGTTGTCAGGCCAGTGTGAGTTATATTAGTGTGATGGATTAAATACACTTGCTGTGATTTGAGTTTCTGTTATTGTAAAACCTCAAGTGCTTTTAATAAATACAGATCACCCACAGAAGTAGTTCTTTAAATAAAAACAAGTCAAACTGTTTCTGTTTCAGTCTTTAATATTTCACATCCCAGAGACAACACAGTTGTGTCTGTTATGTTATGACATACTTTCATTCATCAACCTGAAGTGATTGAAGAATTAACACTGGATGGCAAAAATATAGAGTTCATTTATATGAAATCAAACTTTATAAAACAAAACAAAAAAAAAATCACAGATGGATTCAGCAACTCTCTGAGAGACGACATGTTTGATTCATGTCAGGTTTAAAGGCAGCGAAAGCAAACATGTTCAATGGTTTATCACAAGTGCTTTACTGGAAACCAGTGGAGACAACCAGTGTGCTTTGAGTTTATCCAGTGACAGAGAATTAACCGTCTGAGACCGCTTACATTCACTCCATCGCGTCTGTCAAGTATCTAAATGTGAAGAGGATGTGACTGCATTGTTTGTTTATGAACACAACCTCAGGAGCTGACATGAGCAGCACCAAGGCCCTCTCTCATGTCCACTCCCTCCTTCACTCTCCTTCTGTCTTCATTCCTTATACCTCAAACACAAACAAAAAGCAATCAAGAGGAAGAGGAGGCAGGAAGGCTACTGCTTCAGAGCTGTCTTTTTTTAACTAAAAAAATGTAACATTTCAGTCCCATTATAACATTTAGTTTCATGAATCACAAATTTTTTCTAGCCAATTACCTTTGACCAAAGTAGATTTATCATCTTGAGATTCAGTTTGCAGATCAAACCTCCTTTAAGATGACCACTTACATCAAAATTTCTACATTCTGGGCTCAAAGTGTAGAAAAGATTGACCACACAGAGCCGAAGACTTAGAGCTCCCCCTACTGCCTGGCCAGAGTATAGTCATAAACCACACCTCCTCCATGTTAACATATGAGAGATGGATCAAACTATTAAACCATACGAGTTTTTCTCAAACATGGTTTCTGCCTTTATAATCTGATCTTATCGTACTGATTTGTTTCCAATTTTTATTTTTGCTCTGAGATTTTGTCCTCAGTTTTTTGATGTTAAAATAAAATCACAATTAAGAGCTCTGTAAACAAATGCTGCTTCTTTTGTTTGGTGTGCACTGGATAAGCAGAGTAAAGTAGGAATCGTGAGAGAAATCTGACGAACGTGAACATAAGAGTCAACAAAATTTTCTTTTCTGTGAGAGGCCTCTTTAAACCGACACATGGATCAGTTACAGAGGTCTGTCAAACTTGAGGAGTCTCTGCTGCTTGAATCGATAGATGAAATGTGTGTTTGGAGGAAGGGTCAAACCATCAAACTCCACCAGCCAGGCTCCAACTGCACATACTCTGGCTTCAAAAATGTCACCTAACATGTCAGGCCTGGTTTTGTACCACAGGAACAGGTGGAGACATGTTTGTTTCTATATGTGGTCAATGGTACAGTCCTCAAGCAAGACGCAAGGAAGAGACACAAAGTAGTGAAATGACACCTCTTCCTGTCTTGTTGTTTTTTTTTTTTACCTCCTCAGTCCCTCCTCTATCAACTCAGACTTCATCTCTTGAAGGGCACTTAACTTTGAGATGAAAATGTTTGATGACAGAAAATGAATCATTTGGACCACACAGCAGCCGTGTGTTTGTGTTAATGTGTTTCTGTTTGACTCCAGCACTCAGAGTGATGACATTCTATTTAGATGCTACAAAACCACTAGAAGCACCACTAAAAGTACACACTCTACAAAGTGTTAAATATGAAGCGCCAATTCACTCAAAATCATTTAAAAAATAAGGAAAGAAAAAAGGCTGTCTTACATAACTCTTACAGACAGCTTTGGCTGAATTTGCGGCTTGTTCATCAGAATGTGGATGTGTGATTTTTGGGTGTGAACTGACCCTTAAAGGATAATTTCAAAGAATCTGCAGAAAATGAAGGTGCAGAAGAGTCATTGCGAGTGTGAGCACAACAGAGTCATTTATCCTCCTTGTTGTTTTCTTGATTTCTTAATCACTCTAAAAAATAAGTTTCACATATAATTACCAATAACTCTGATCGCCTTCGCTGAAAAACTGATTCGACAGTGGTTTTGTAGTTCACTTTTCTTCCTGCAGATTCCCCCTCGCTGTTGTTGTTGTTGTTAACATGAAGAAGCACTCAGATGACGCTTCACTCCAGGGATTTGGCGAACTCTGCGTAATCGATGTAACCGTCGTTGTTTTTGTCGTCGTCCCTCAGAACCTCATCGATCAGAACGATCAGCTCCTCCTCCTTCATTGGCTGGAAACTGTCTCCTCGCTCCTGAGAAACACCCAGAATCAAAACACACCAGTGTTTCACTAACAATACAAATTATTCATTAGTATCAGTCATACAAAGTCTACACAACCCACCCAGGCTGCTACACAAGTAATCCCACATTAATTTTTAGATATATTTGTGGATATTTAAGTTAGTTAATTTACTTTTTAAGTTTAAATGATCATGTGTATGGATGTTAAAACCTAGAAGACACATCTAAACCATCTGCCAACAAATACTAACCTCTTTGTGTACATGCGTGATAGCAGTAGCCAACTCCAGCCCATCCAGCAGGTTATTTCCATCATAATCGTGCATCTTGAAGTAGTGCAGCTGGAGCTCCTGGGGGGTCATGTCTTTCTCCGGTTTGTCGATCACCCCCTCTAAATGCTCGATGATGTGGCTGTAAGACAAAAAAACCACAGGGAGAGTGGGGTAAGTAGAGGAGAGTGGGGTAAGATGAGACATTTTTCATATTTGGGATCACTACATCAAGGCAATCATAGTTTTGTCTCCAACTAGTGTATCTGCACATGCAAGATGTTGTGCATCCCTGCAAACCAACAGAATGAGTGTAAACAGAACTGTCTTGATAATATAGCATGTCAAAAAAAGTGGTGGTCACATGATCAATTTCTTTTACCATTTTCAAGCAACGGGGGTTGGCTCAACTTACACCACTGTCTCCTACACAATTTACATGCAGAGATGCCACTCACTCTTTGTCATGAACCATGTTTTTGTCCAGGCGACCATGTCCATGACCAGTTACATGAGCTGCAGATTCAACAACCGTCTGGGGATCTGCCTGAGAGAGAACAGAGACACAGCAGGACAGGAGGAGGAGGAGAAGTCCCCCCCAGTGTAACCTACACCTGCTGCTCCTCATTCTGCAAACAAACAGACACACAGACAGACTCGTAAGAGACCAGTGTGCACTCTGAAAAGCTGTGGTGGACATCACATTGAATACTAAATGCAGGTTTCATAGTACTCTGAGTCAGCCCACATCCGTTTCACTTATAGTTTTTTTTTTTTTTCAGCAGTTCCCCCATTGTTGTCTTATTAAAGCTGCTGTTGCTACAGTTGTTCACTGTAGTTCCTGTAGAAGGTAAATTAGCATTGTCATGTTTGTAAACTAAAGCTTTTTAAACATCACAACAATCAAGCCTTTTACATAGTTCAATGAAATTACAAATGATCGAGAGCAATTACTGACTCCTGTAAATGTATATTATAAAGATGCTCAGCGTTGGGATGTTCACTGAAGTCATTTCTATGAGGAAAAACAAACTGTTAACGGAGACATATGCTCAGAAAAAGATAGTCTGTGATAAGAAATGCGAACTTGAAGCCGTATGTCAGGCTGTGTGGAGATTCTACGGCCTGTAAAACACACAAACCATGCTGGGAGGAAAATAAAACTACACTCACATTAAAAATATTTCCATACTCACGTGTATATTAGTTGTTTTCACAGATCGCAGTGTTGGTTTCTCTGCCGACTGGAAACGCTACTGATGAGTCACAACCTTTCAGGTCCACACGGCTTGCCGTAGCCCCACTTGGACACGACAGCTGATCCTGATTGGTTTAAATGTTCGAAGATTAAACAGACAGAGCGAGATAGTTCACTGTACCTGACTGCACGACAACGACAACACTGTGGATGGCTACTCTCGAGTTTGGATTCACTCTGTTCGACATGTACAATGTTAATGTCATGCTAGGTCAATTATCGATCCGACTGAGACATAAATCTTGATAGTTTATTAGTAGGAGGGGGAAATCGGCCTTGCTCGTCCGACATGATGGAAAAGTTCAGTCAAAATGTCAACAAAATAACCAGAAACTACACGCCACGACCAAGAAATGAAGCCCTGTGTGCCTGAGAAGCATGATAGGCCCTGGAGCCCCTCGGGTAATATTTCAGGGACAAAACTCATTGATCACTGAGATGATCCTGAGATTTTATCCCCACGAACTGTAAAATTAACCCTGTCTTGTTTACACCTTGTGTGTAACTGACACCAAGCCTTTTCCACTGCATCTCAGACTGTCCCCCACAAACAATGAAACGAGATTTTCAATGCAATCTACTCCTGACCGATATGGAGTAATTGCTTGTGTGGCTGTATGTCTGGTAAGTTCCAAGATTCTCATATGAGAGTGGGGTAAGTTGAGCCACCCCCTGTTGCTTGAAAATGATAAAAGAAATTGATCATGTGACCAAATATTTAGGAGATGGGCATCAATTCATGGAGTCTGTGAAGATTAGAAGCACATTGGTGAAGGAGTTAGACATTTACTAAAAAAACAAAACATTTTTCACTCTTGAAAGTGAATTTAGTCTGTCATAAGTTTTATTAGAATTGTGTTCAGACCAAAAAAGATCATTTTAAATTTGTTTTATACATCAATTGTGGTATCTATGAGCTACAACATGAAGTCAAAAACCTAGCATAAAAGTCCACCATTTTAGCTTAGAGGACTAATAAAGTCATAATAGTAGTTCTGGGGTAAGTTGAACTGAGAAAGTAAAGGAGTCTGATGAGAGGATCAGAGTTTTAGTTCAGATTGTTGATTGTTCAGATTGTGTTACTTTTCTTTTCAAAAATACAGCTGTGAATGTTCTGAATCTTCCGAAGTGCACTTAGAAGCATCCTCGTGTTAAAATGGCTTTTTACAAAACAGCTTTTTAGAAGTTTAAAATGAATCATTGTACCAGTTGAATAGTGTTTAATAGATAAAAATACACATGAATGTGAAGAAGTGAGTGTTATTTAGGGAGAGAGAAGGTGAGGGAGGGCTGGGTTGGAGAGTGGGGGGTACCAGGAATACGGCTCAACTTATCCCATACACGGGGTAAATTGACCATAGGAGACCACTTTTTTTTGTATGCTATATTATCAAGACAGTTATGTTTACACTCATTCTGTTGGTTTGCAGGGATGCACAACATCTTGAAATATATGCAGATACACTAGTTAGAGACAAAACTATGATTGCCTTGATGTAGTGATACAAAATATGAAAAATGGCTCATCTTACCCCACTACCCAAGCGCCGCCATGGACTGATGTATAAAAGTCAACCTCTGAAATTAGGAATCTGAGGTAAAAGGGAAAATTGACAATGTAATGATTCAAAGTTCCCTCTGAGGACTGCAGTGATATAATTTCAAAACGAGCCCAGGTTTTATGACCCAATAAGGCATTTGTTTGTGTTCTTAGCAGATTCCTGGAGCTATCAGAGAAAAGTGCACCAGGCTCACCGCAGCCAAGTACATCAATGATCTCATACATGGTTTCTGCACGACTGAATACCTGGCAGCTTTCGAGCATGGCTGGGACTGGGTCACTGAGCAGGGGAGAGACACAAGCATCACTCCTTCCTGAAGAATAACTGTCGGTATGTATTTCCTCACTGGTGGAAATCAGTCATATGAAGTCTGTGAAGTGCTTTGTTTCATAGCGAACACTGACTAACCCAAAAACAGCATAGAGAGAGCCATGGTGAGGAGATATTTTGTGTGAGAGGTATGCTCTTGCAATAGTTTTTCTATTATCTAGTATCTGCAGTGAATTTTTATGTATATCATTATGAAATGTGCCAGGGTGTTTTTGACACTACTATGGCATATGTACTGGTATATTAGTAATACTGTGATACTTTTATCTCACAATAAACCATATTTTATGGTGAGATACCATGTAATTTTGACACCACAGCACATGCACCATTGTAGTAACTGCTGCTTGTACTTTGGTACCGCTGTGGTTTAAATGCTGTGTTAGAATTTAAATAAGCTCATGTTTGGACTATGGTACTAGTACCAAAATAATGCTACTGTTACCATAGTGGTGCCATAGCACAAATGCCTGCTTCTACTATGGTGTCTGCAGAGTCCAAGGTTACTTCTATGATACATTTGCAATGATATTGTCAAAAATACTGGGTTGACAGAACAATGGCGACTGTACCTACCCTGGGCTTGTATGAGTATCATAGTAAGATTTCATATGAAGTTTTGGATCATGTTTGGTCAAAGAACACTGATGTGATGAAGAAAGCATTGCTCCTATGGATACTATGGATATTTATTTTCTTATAAAAAGCATGCCTCATAATAACAATTTAATGAAAGAGAAAACTGAGTCCATAAACTCATTAAGGAGCAGTTTTTTAGATGCAAGTAACAGTCACTGCTTTTCAAAAGTCCTCATGGGAGCAGCAGCAGCCTTTATCTCGTTGTGTGAACTCTCTTGTCAGATTAGAGCATCTTTGGGGTTAGTCTTTCTTGACGTCAGTAGGGGGCGTGACTCAGTCCCTGTCAAATGTAAAGTACACTCAGGAGCACGCTGTGTGTTGGAGTTCACTCAAGAGGAGGATAAGTGAAGCTTTGTGTCAAAGAAATGTCAAGTTTCCAGAGAGAGAATGAAGCCGCTAAATCTCTGTTCAGGAGACTCGAGGTTGATTTTCTGTCATAAAGTAGCTCAGTAGTCAGTGACCCCTGTCTCTCCCTGTGTTCATGCCCAGTGTTTGTGGTGGATCCACTCCTGAATGTGCTCTCCCTTCACTTTTTCACAGTTTGTAGGTTGTTCAAGAGAGTAAAACCTAAAGAAATGTTTGTATTTTCCTCTGATGCTCTGCAGAGGAAAATGTAGTAACTCAGAGAAATTAGCCTGTATGTGAATGAGGAGGGGAGGAAGCATGATCATACCAATGCTGCTGCACATGTCATACACATACAAATGTATCGCTGCAGTGAACTCAGTGTATGAATGGTTCTTACAACAAAAGAAAGCTGATGTAATGAGCATGAATATTGTGTGTTTTGATTGCTCACTTTGCCACAGCAGAGTGCAGCTTTCTTTAAAATGCCGCTTCTTAAGCCTTTAACCTGATCCAGTTAAAGTGTTAGCGGGGAGATTAAGGACATGTCTGCTTAGAGGAGGGCTCACTTCCTTTTCCTCCGTGCAGCTACAGATCAACAACTCTCACTTGTTTCAAGGAATATACAAACAAACAGCATGTGTTTTTATGAAAGTACGTTTAAAGCTCTGCAAGGGTGCTTATAACCAATCAGCAGTCTTAGATTCTTGCAATTATAAACATATTGATAAAATAATGAGTTTATGTAGTGATAAAAGGGCACTTTTGCAAGATAAAAATCATTTCTTAGAATAGCTGCTTCAACCTCAACTCAACAAAATTTTGTTTCCTGTAACATGTTTCAAAGAAAAGTCAGGACAGGACAATTTTACCTTTGTGCTGTATCACTTCTGTTTTAAAACTAAGGAACCAAGTGAACTTGGTTCTCAGTTTTTAAATGTTAAATGTCACCCTATTGTTGCCAAGTGTAGAATTTTAGTTTCTCTAAAGTTTGAGGTTGCCCCAAAATGTGTTAAAGTTGTTAATGGTGCCCTCCCAGATATGCAAGCTACCCGTACCATGATCTCTTAGCCCCATAGCACCAGAGATATTGGCTTTTCAGCTGTACGCTGATAACAAGTCATGCTGTTGAAGTTTAAGACACAGGGTGGTCCATTATTTCCAAAAGGAATGTCGCAGTTTGATTTGTCAGACCCAGGACAGGTTTCCAACTCCTACCAGTACATCCTAATGAGTTTAGGTCCAGAGAAGTTGGCATTATTTCTGTCTATACATTGTTTCCTCTTTGCATGGTACAGTTTAAACCTGCAACTGTGGGTGTAGATATGAACTGTGTTCATGGGCGGTGGCTTTTGGATTTGTTTTTGAGCCCATGCCTACATTTTGTTTCAGCATTACAGAACTTTTTCAGTGTTTTTTTTTCTTGTTCCTACTTTTTTTGAAACTTGTTGCTGGCATCAAATTCACAAGGAGCATCTGTTCATAAACCAATTCAATTCCACGGTTTAACTTTTTGCTCGAGATTAAAAAAACAAAACAAAACAAAATGTCAGTGTCCTGGATCATTTAGCAGAGAGTCATCAGTCAAAGCATCTACAGCCTGATGCATCCTCTTACAACACCTTTAAACTTTTTCCAGGCTGCAGGAGCTCTTTTACCTCCCTTTCACGATTTTTACACGCCCTCTGGGATCAGAAAGTGAAAATAAGTCTTGTAACCTGGTCACAGAGAAAAAACTGTAGCTTCCAGCATTTTTCAAATTAATAAAATTACATAAATAGGAAGGAAGTCAGTAAATAATTGCCTTATAAATAAGGACATGCCAACGATGATTAAGTCTACAGGTAGATGATGCAGGCCAGCCAACTAGCATAGGGAGCAGTGATAAGTTAGGGACTTTAGATTTGTAATGAGCCTCAAAGCACCATGCAGAACTGTATCTAGAGAGTGAAGGCACACAAATAATGCATGCATAACATTGAACAGCACTGCACTTAACCAGGGGTATAAAACTAGCAGCAAAAAAGGTGTATTTGCTGTGAAAGAGGAACATGACTGACTCCTGAAATTGAAGTCCAGCCACAACTTGAATGTCTCTGTAAGTTGTTGACTATGAAGCTTATAAAACAGGAAATCAGATGGTGTGATACATACTGGTAGATATCAGGTTTGGAGGTTTCATCATTGAGTTTGCAAACATTATGAGTTTTGTTTTGACAGGGGTTAAGATAAATTTCAGCTCATGAAGCGTGCGTGTAAATGATCAAAGTCATCTTGTGGCGAACAGAGAGCCTGATACTGAGTTAGAGCAGAGCACTATTTAACCCTTCATCTGTGTATAAATGTAAGTTTTGTATATAGCCGTATATTTAATTGTAAATCATCACAATTTGCTTTATAAACATTCGATAAGTCATTCCAGAGTTCTTGAAATTGAGTTGTATATTACAGCTTCTGTGAGGAGTTTCAGGCTGTCTGTGAAACAAACGGAAAGTGATACCCACAAAAGCAAAGACGACTATCAACAGAAAGACTGATGGTTCTTTCATAGTTATTTTTAATGTCTAAAACCATGGGGGAGGGGGGGGCCAGACCAGACAACATGGTTAGCTGCACGCTAGCTAAACAGGCTAATGTTACCCCACCACAGAAGCTTATCAGCTCCCAGTTGGTGTAATTAGCTCAAAACCGTATCCAACATTTCAAAGATCATTTCACATTTTAAATCTTTCTTATTTTAAAACGTTTCTACAGTTTACTCCTGAGTTAAAACCAAATACAATTACTTCACAGTGTATTACTAATCAGTTTGAGAGTCCACTCTCTCTACTGCATAGGTGTGCAATGAATAGGGATAGGGATAAGTAGGTCCATGAAGGATACACCTGATGCAGTGTATGGCCTAGGAAAGGGAGGACAGGTTGTATTTGAAGGAGCCTTTGACTTGGGACAGCCTTCACACTGCTGTGACACCTTCAGGCTTCAAATGCTGCCTGCACAGACTGCAGCCCTACTGTGATTTGGAGCACAGTTTATGAGTTTCGATATAGGAAATCATCACAGATGATAGTTTTATCATGGCAGTAGCAGACCTGGTTAGGGTTAAGCTTGATTTGGGGTTTGTATTCTGAAATGTTTCAGTCTGTTTTTACTAAAATGTCCTGGTTCACCATCAGGTTATTGAGTTCCTTTATATCTCCTCTGTAAATTGAGAAACTTTGTGTTTGGTCTCTTGGTGGACAGATTGATCAAAACAATCAACAGAATGGGGTTGGCAAGACAGTAATTTAGAACAATGACTGCACTGTCACTTTTACAGCTCTGTGTTTGTATGTACGGTATAATATATTTGCTTTTCCACTTCCTTTCTTCTTCTGTCAAGATTTTCCTGTAATACCTGGCTTCCTATCAGTGCATCTGTGCTGTTCAACTTCCAGCTCAAACCGCCTAGGCCAGTTTCAATCTGATCAAGATTTATACATGACAGAGAAAATCTATCCCCTATCATTGTGATGTATCAGTCCAACTTTGAGATGTTCAATTTAGTGTGATTTCAGTCAGGCTAATGTTTTCAAAAAGTCCAGTTGAATACAATAGGAATACAATAGCTTGATTTTTTGAACATTTTAACATACTAAATGAGTCTTGGCATGTAAAATTTTAACAAAGTCTGTTTTTAAAGCTCACTTTTAATGGCACTTACCTCCAGTAGGGGTTTGGACCATTTTAATAACTATAACTATATAGGCTAACTTAGGGCTGGGCGATAAAACGTTAACGATATATATCGAAAAATTAATTTCCCTCAATACCATGATAAAACATGGTCAATATGCTTTTCAATAATCAGCATTCTGCCATGTTTTGGTAGACTATACAAATAGCCAATGAAAAAGGGAACATGTACTCGTGCTAAACTAGAACCAAGTAGCAAACAACTGTGTAGTAGCAGACTGCAGCTACACGCAACCATAGCACTTAAACACGTGAAGCCAACAGCACTGAAAAAAAGAAAATGGGTGCTACTCCTGGCAGAAATGCAGATGAAGGCTGAACAGATGATGACGTGGCGTGGAGGTATTTTGGTTTTTTGAGGTCAGACATGAAGCAGAGAATGTGCACTGCAAATTATGTTGAGTACATGTTCTCACAAAACCGGGGGATACCTCAAATCTTTTTCACCACCTGAAGCAGTGCCAGGCCGCAGAGCACACGCAATGCAAAATGTCACAAACCCCGAGCGGGGCAAGGAGCCCATGGCACCTGTGCAGCCAACACATCCGACTATTCAGTCTGCTTCCTCTAGCGCAACACCTTTGGACAAAACGTTGAAGAGACACAAAGACCTCACAGATGCAGAAGCTTATTGTATTGCCAAAGACATGCAACCAATAAGCACGGGTAATTTTCATCTTTAATATCATGATATATCTTGATATCGACTGTTATGAAAAAAATATATGTGATAAACTTTTTCCCATATCGCCCAGCCCTAGGCTAACTACACATTCTTACAAGTGGTCCTACCTGCTTCAGGTAGAGGCATCCCTATTAATCACAGGCTGTTTCATTGTTAACTAAATATCCCTTACAGGTGCTTTAATAATAAAAATAATAATAACAATAATAAAAAGTCTTAAACCATAAAACAAAGACTAACATTATAGCGTTATCTATTGACCCTTCATGCCTGTAGTAAGAGTTCACACCCCTCTCCACTCCCCTCCTCCTCCTCCTCTGTAAGCTTACACATTTATTTCTCCCTCCAGTCTGCAGTCACTCCCATCGTGTCCGGGGAGTACAGCCACCACCGGGACAGAGCTCCGATGGCAGCCCGGGTTTCTTTCACTCAGGTCCGGATGGAGGTGGAGGTAGAGCGCTGCCGGGCCGAGTGTCAGTGGGACAGGATACCGGCGATCATCGATCAGATGCAGGCTGCGCGTTTCCACGAGGACGGTGAGTCAGTCAGGGGGGTGGGGGAGTTCATCTGCAGGTTTTGGGTCGCTTCTCGGTTATATCTCGTACTCTAAATATATTAACATCGATATAGAGCTGGTTGCCATATTGTATCTGTTTCATTTTGTTGGGATTTCTACCAAAAGTTTGCGTTTTACTTTCTTTTAGAGCAGATAGAGGAAGTTGTTTCTGAAGTTCGAGCTTTTTTTGCGAGAAAAAGTAAAACATGTTGAAACTATTTTCTAGCAGCAATTAAAATACAAATTTACAGTGTTCCTTATTCGTTACAGATTTAAAATCCTAAAACTGTGAAAGAATGTGATGTTTTCATTAACTATTTTCTTACAGTGTGCACAAGTTGGACTCTGGACTTAAAACAAGATAGAGGACAGCTGTTAAGTGTTTCTCTACAAGTTTAGTCCACAAAGGAAAAGTATTACAGCAATATTTAACTTTTAGAAGAGCGATAACCAAAAACGATTGAGGTCTCTGCATTAGTCCTACTGGGTCATACCATGGGTCATTAGGAGGTTTCTGAACAACAGTAAAACATCCCTCATGTCAAGTTTACAGTTCACACAATGAATGACTGAACCTAAAAGTGGTCACAAGTGATGTTAGACCCTCCGTTCTCACTGTTAACACCGCTCACTCCTGCTCGTTTTACAGTGTCTTTCAGCCTCTGCCCTGAAATCCTTCCACATAAGCTCAAAGCAATGCAAACACACTTTTCATCTAGTGCCTCATAAAACATTTCTGTGCTGAGTCACTAATGCACCTGCCTCCACCCCTCACATACGCAGAGTAAATATGGGTTCAGGTGACTATACTGCAAGTCAACAGTTATCGTGCCCACAGCTGGCTGATGGTGCAGGTGGACAGTTTGCACACGCAATGAAGTGTTAAATCAATGTGTTGGTACAGTGCGCGTGTGTGTGAGTCACGTCAGCTGATCAGGCATTCATGGAAAGAAGGGTGAATCAGGAGGATTGAGGCACTACTGCTGCACATTTTTGGAGAAGAGAAAGAGCGCTTTGATGGCAGATGAATTTAGAAAATTGTTTTATTCAGGGTTTATCTCTTGTGTGGCTGTAAAAAGGCTCTGCATTCCTTTGTGACATGTTCAAGTTTTAAAGCTCAAAAGGGGTCATAATGTTTTAGTGCTGTCTTCCGGGTTTTAAATCATAAACATACTGAATCACTCAAATGTAGACCAGGCCATTCATCAGGAAGTGAGGAGACAGTGGACAAGTTCAAATCTAAGGGGGCATCCTCCCTCTTAGGAGGAAAACATCACATTTACTTACACTTAAAGAGCCGTCAAACAAAAGCTAATGTAGAAATATAGAAATCTCTTTAACAACTGTTTGTTGTGTCCAGATGTGCGGGCAGGGGGTTGCATGGACCCCTCTTGAAATCTGCTTAGCCACCCCAGGTTGTCGTCATATAATGCAAAACTATGATGAGCTTTTTGCCTTATCAAGGGTTAAAAATCAACGACTCGGGGTGCAGCTGGCCTTTTTGTCTACATGTACACCTCATATAGGAAGGGTTTTCCTCAAGCAGTCAACCTGGGTTCACTTATCCAATCCAATCCAATCCATTTTATTTATATAGCACGATTTAAGCAAACACAAGGTTTCTAAAAATACAATGAATTACACAATGCAAGCACAATAGATGAGGTAAAAATAAAATGAGATAAAGCACAGTAAAATCAAATAAAAACAAACACAATAAATAAAATCAATATTATTATGGCCTGTGACTCTATTTAGCACATCTCACTCCTCCCTCTCTCTATTCCAGTTTCCTGCTCTATCCACTATCCTGTCCTCTTCAGATGAAGGACAGAGGATAACTCTTAAAAATAACACAATTTGAACAGTGATTCACATGCTTTGATTTGCTGTCTTTGCATTTAAGTCTAAACACTCATATTTATTTCCTGAGATTGGTGAGGATTCTCAAGCTTGTAGGGGCCCTGGGCAAAAATTCACAGGAGGGCCCCCACAGTGCACACTAGGTTTGGTCATGGCCAGCCCAAGAAGAACACACTAGTTTGGTCGATGATCTAGCCGTCAAAGAACAACAGCGATGAATGTAATGCTAACAAAAGTGACGTTTTTTTTCTTTCAGAAACTTCCCACAGTATCAGTGTCCATGTAATGCTTAATTGCTCACTAAGTTATGATTGGAGTAATGATGTTTGGAAATCACAACATATATTAAAGGGATATTCCGGCACCCCCTTGAGAGATAAATGTTGCAGACTGCTTACTTCTCTATTTATACCAACTTTAGTAACGACCACATGACAACAATACACAGCAGTCTGAGGAGCCATAAACGAACCTTAACCAAAACGCCACTCTGTAGCCACAGATAATGCTCAGAACAGCACCTAACTCCATCAACAGTGCATATAGGGTCCTCGCCATAGCACTAACCACCTAACATCTTTTTAACTTTGCCTGATTTCTTTAGCAAAGAGACTAATCACAAATCACCTACTCTCTTCCAGCAGTCGCTTGTTTGTAGCGAGACCTCAGGCCAGTCCATTACGGACTGCTGTGGGGTGACGCAGCTCAAGGAAGAACATTTATGAACTTTTCTTCATGGAAATTCAATCAGACTGAGACGCCAAGGTAGAAGAACTGCAGCGTCTGCAGTGCAAAATGATTAATATGGTGATTATTACTTCAAGGAAATGATAAAGTAATGATCATAAATGTTCTTTCTTGAGCTGTGTCCTCGCTGTAGTCTGTAACGGACTGGCCTGAGGCCTCGCTACAAACAAGCATTTGATTAATTTTGATAAATTAATTTTATGCCGGAATATACCTTTAAATGATTGGATGACTTCACAAGTTCACTTTAAAGGATTATCTCTTAAATAGTAAAGTTGTCACACATGTTTGCCTCCAGTTGAGTCTGACTAGACTGTAATAAAAACAGTTATGTGATCCAGGTGCATGCTAACTTTATAACAGGGTCTCTTCACAGTGTTGGTCAGTTTGTGGGGGCGCTGGCTATTCACATTTATTCAGGAAAGTCAGTGTAACTTTAGATACTTGTGGGGAGGAAAAAATATGACAAAAGCAAACATCAGCTCCAAAGGAAGTATAAATGGAGTGATACCTGCGAGCTAGTTAAAGCAGACAACTCAAGCTGATTTCACACTAAACATGCGTCATTCTCACAGTCACTTTAGGAATACATCTTCTCTCTCGTTTAAGCTGTGAAATTTCTCCCTCTGCTCATTGCTACTGCTGCCATGCACCTGTGCTGCATCCCAGTATCTACCTGCAGGCTACAAACAAAGCTTTTTATCACTCTTTAAAACTGCTCATGTAAAATAAATCTGCAACAGGTGATAAGGCCAAATCCTAGACGCTAAACACAATCACTGTCCTGTTGTTGCAGAAACATTTTAAACCAATCAAGATGAGCGGTGAGTCTTACAGCAGCGCTGACTTTTCCAAAAGTCTGAAACCATCAGCTCTGTAAAATCGTCTCTGAGCTTTCTCTGTATTTCTGGCCTGAGAAACGTCCTGCTGTTTCTCCCTCACCTTCCCCCACAGTGATCGCTGCAGCCTTGACTGTGCTGATAAAACTAACAGGCAGATATGTGACGTATATCGGGACATAAACACTCTCACAGAGTCAGCGTCAGAATACACACACACACTCATACAGAATGGAAAAGGTAAACAGGAAGATTTAATCCAGCCTGTGTGTACACAAAATTCGAGGTTAACCACTCGGTTTACTGAACGAGCAGTTCTTATCATGTGGTCATAATATAGAGCTATTTAAGGGGAGCAGGAGGGAAATCTAGACTGTTGCTTCTACTTTAGGAATATTTGAGCTTCTCTCCCAGAGTCGGTGGGAAATGTTATTTTAAATGGGCTCACTGAGGTTTGCTTTGGCCACAGAAAATAATGACTTTTGACCCTCAGCTAAGATAGACTCTGACAAACTCAGTTATTCTATCCTGACCCCTCCTCAGACGACTACGGGATGCTGCTGATGTCTGAGGCCCTTCTGGAGGAGTGCCTTCAGGAAAACATAGATCTCTTACGGAGCTGCACGCCTTTAACGGATAAAACCCAACCCAAACTGTGCCGGGCTAAAGGGCATCTCAACTCTGTCCTGAGTCGAGGCCGTCTCACAGTCAGTATCAGTATAATGTACAGCATAAGTGTTCATCTAAAAACAGAAGCACACAGAGCACAGGACGCTTCTTACACAAATTAATTGCCTTATTTTTCCTCATTTCTACTCCAGCCCCGATACCTGAACGAGGCTCTGCTGCTGATGGCAAAAGTTCACTATGTGCAGGGCCGATACCGGGACGCTCAGGGGATGTGTGCCAGGGTGGGACTGGAGGAGCTGACGCAGGATATACAACCCACGTACCACCTACGACTGCTGGCTGAGGCTTTTGTCATTAAAGGTATTCAGCACGTCTTGGAGATTAAAGAGAAATACCTTTCAGTGGAACATCGATGTCCAGCTGAGAGATTTGTTTTGCTATAAGGGAGGAACACTGAATATAAATGAGCAGATGCACACAGTCTTGGGTATAAAAACAACAATATCCGTGAAATGACATAAACTACATCTACAAAAACAGCAATTATATAAAGCAGAACACAGGGGGGCTGCAGATCTGCTAATTTGTTTGTGTTATTGAGTGTCTTGATGGTTATTCCCAGTCAAAACACTGTGTGTTCATCACGTATTTGCACGGAGAAATAACTGCTTTAGATGACAGTAAGCCAACAAATCCTGCATACTGTCAGGGAAAATAAGTGAAGGTAAAGCTGCTTACCTTGTTTTACTTGATTTTAAGAGGATTTTGAGGTATTTCACACCCCCTCACCAACAGGGATATTTTTAAAAACACTTCATCTTGTTTGGCCTCCAATTTTAAAAAATCACAAAGTTTTATGTCTTTGATAACAGAGGTTTTCCACTTTATAAGGTGGATATTTTAAAAAAGCTTGATTTTGTTCTGGTGTGGACAGCAAAAACAATCATTGTAGGAAAATATCGTCCATCATTACTGCAACTTGTGCCTGGGAATTTTTGTACTACTGTGGCACAGGGGTGAATAATTATATCATACTCAGTGGTTATTAGCTGGGCAGTAACTGCTGTTTGAAATCACTGCCTCAGATGCTCACTATGCATGTGTTTCTGTGGTGTTTGATTCACTGGAGTGATGACACATTATTGCCACCCAAAGGTCTGGCATGCTTGTATGGGTGTTTAATAAAGAGCCAAGTCAGTATTAGTTCGAAAATGAGGCCAAAAAAATTACAGTTTTTAAGAATATTTGTGTATCCGTGGATCTAGCATTATATCCCAATGTTTGCTGCTTTTTTTTAGATTATTCTTTCTTCTTTTTCTTTTTTCAAGTGATCAAATCAGAGCTACACCAACAGGTTCCTACAGCCTGCAGCAGTGAAACAGGTGGTAGAGGTTGAAATTTCATCCTGTCCTGTTTAAAGTCCCTCCACTATAAGTTCTTGTTTTTGACATCAACAGACTCAAACTGTTATTCTCAGAGAAAGGATCCCAACACTGACAGAAACAGATCATTTAGCTGATGAGGAAGAAGATTGTATTTAATTTTTTAAGATATAGCAGTTAAAACACTCTTTTCAAAGGTACCAGAGGCCACTGTTAACCTAAAATGAGCCTTTTACAATAACGGTACATAATAATGGGAACTTTTCGGCATATTCCCCCATCCTCTACTGTCATGTTTCTACCAAAGCACTGAACAGACACACTAGACTGCTTAAAAAAGGAAGGGAACACTGAAATCACACATCCAAGATCTCAATGAATGAAATACTCCAGGTAAGTTAGGGTCAAACACACCCTAACACCGAGTTAGACACCCCCTTGAGAGATGAATGTTGCCGACCGCTTGCTTCTTTAGTTATACCAACTTTAGTAACGACCGCACGATAGCAATACACAGTGGTCTACGTCTCCACATGCAATCCTCAACCAAAACGCCACTCTATAGCCACAAATAATGCTCAGAACAGCACCTAACTTCATCAACAGTACATAAAGGGTCCCAGCCACAGCATCAGCCACCAAACATCTTTTTAGCTTTGCCTAATTTCTTTAGCAAAGAGACTAAACACAACTCACCCACTCTCTTCCAGCAGCCGCTTGTTTGTGGGGGAGCCCTGATAAGTCAATCACCAAGTGCTGAAGTTGGTGTAACTAAAAAAGCAAGCAGTCGGCAACATTCATCTCTCGAGGGGGTTGCCTAACTCTGTGTTACAGTGTGTTTGACCCTAACTTAAATTTACTGCGGAATATCCTTTTAAGAACAAAATGACATGAGACTGATAAAAAGAAACCAACATCAGTAACCCATTAAGGACTGTAATCAGGATCATACTCAAAATCAAAAGTGGAGCAATGAGATCACACATTTTCACAGACAAACCAGCAAATTGCAGCAGTGGTTTGCCAGCAGCTCCTCTACCCTGTGAAGTAGATAAACTGTCTGCTGTTTTGTGGCTTCCCTTGATAGATTTGAATTGTACCCATCAGATAACAGCCTGTTTCACTGTTGCTGTTTGTCCAATATTGATGTAATATTAATATTTAATATTAATATATTAAAGTGTGTACATAATGCATTTAAATCTATAAACTATAAAGATGTAAAAAAATGGGATTAGGTTTAAAAATGACATGATAGATAAAGTCTAAAATGTGACAAAGTCAGAGTTAGATAGTATTAAGCTCTTGGTCAAACAGATTACCTGCAGCCTTAAAGATGTTAGACATGCTGATTAAAAGTCATTTTAGATAAAAACATCGACTGTTACTCAAATTTTCAATCTTTATACACTGTTCCTGCTCAGACTGCTTCAGATACACTTTGAAAATATTCTTTGTATAGTCGTTAAAAATCTCCAATCTGAAGTTTTTTTCTGTGTCATTGAGCACTGGAATTATCAAAGGCCAAAGGTCATGTCCACTGAGCATCACTCCAGTAGTCCTGTGCAGTCTGTATAATCCTATTAACCCTCAAATTGGATCATTAAATTTCCTGTTTCCTGATGATTGGACATGACCTCATAAAACTGAGGAGGATTTTATGACAGAGAGTCTTAGATTTGGATTTCCTCTGATTGTTTCTGATGCTGAGCCAGCTCAGATCCTTTGAGGATTGTGTCTCTTCCCCCGGTGGATTTTTCTGTATCTCCTGCTGCATGTTGTTTTGGGACTGCAGTCAGACTTGAATATTTGTCTGATGATGTCTGTCCATTGGCAGCTCTCTGTTTATTTGATCAGGCTGGCGTCTGGCCTAGGCTGCAGTCCATCGCAGACCTCCCGTGGTCCAGAAATATTCTGCTTATTTGCATCAATAAGTCAGTAACAGACTCCAGGGCTGGCATCTGGACCGGAACTGACCTGCTCTCTTCTCCCCCATTGATTATGTGTTAGCCCAGCATCCGTCTGCATGGCACAGTGTGAGGAAATGTGCAAAGAAAATTGGTACAAATGTGTTCTGTTGGTAGGAAAAATGATCTAACCAAGTGTTGTTTTCCTTTTATGCCTTCGCTTTCATTTTTGGAATGACTTGAGTGAATTATAATGCAAGACACTTTTTGGTAACACTTTACAATAACCATAATTTATAAATGGCAAGTAGATAGTTTATTAATGTAAGTTAATAGTTACTTTACTATTAACAAGCAATGAAATAATTATTTATAATTTTAATGAATTATTAATGGACTATTTATTAAAGGTTTATATAGGGTTTGTAAAACATCTGATTAAAATGTGTGTCTGTAGCACTTTGAAAATGGTTAATATTTGGTTTTTAAACCATCTATAAACATTATTTATATGGTTATTGCAAAGTTGCAACTGATATTTGTAATACTTTGTAAATGATTAATAAGTGGTTTATAAACCACGTATAAACATTACTTAGATGGTTATTGTTAAGTTGGGGTTATGTTTTTAAAATTGTAAAAATTTACAATTTAGTAGTGGTCTATATGCTATTTATAAATGATGATTAAACATTACTAAACTATCTGCTCACCATTTATAAATGGTTTATTTATCATTTATAATATATGGTGATTGTAATGTGTTACCCACTTTTTCAGTTAGTTTTTTAATTGACTTTTTGTATTTTACCCAGTTCTATACATTTAAATGATTTTCTGGTTTTATTAAATGCACAATTGCCATTCAGTAGAACTAACACTCTTAAGTTCAAGCAGTCTAGTTTCATCGATAATAGGGCTGTATCAGACTTTATACTTCACCATTATTATGGCTGTAAAACATTGCATATACTATGGAAAACTTAAAATGGCACAATCAGTCAAAATGAGAAAAGGCAAAAGCAGCAATACATTACACAATTAACTTTAATAAACACAGTTAACTCACATACCATCATCCATTTCTAGTGATGTTTAAATGTTTGATAAATCTACAAAACCAGCTCTGTTTGACTATAACTTCTTTCAGGAAGACATTGCCTCATAAAACATTTGTTTTTCACGCTCTAATTTAATAATTTTTTTTCTTCCGTCATGCATCAAGTTTATTGAGTTTCCTGCTCAGTAAGATTGTGCTTTTATTTTGACATAGGATCTACTTCTGGTATATTGTACATTAAGAGACTGAATGAAAATGGTTGAAAGAAGGGCCAGAAAGTAAAACTGTGTAATTGATAAGTAACCTGAAAGGCTTACTTATTAGACTTGTCGTGTTAAACCCTGGGATTAGAGTTTTTTAGATTGCCATCTCTCATAGAGCTACTTACAGCCGTCATAAAGACTCAGTTCAGTTTAGATTAGTACAGTTTGATTATGTCTGATTATTTTTTATGATAGCAGAGCCCACCATAAAAGATGCAAATTAAAAGTGAATGCAGTTATTTTCATTTTTTTCTTGTGACTTCAGTGAAAGCTGAAGTAACTCTTTGTTACAGATTTCTCATGCAAGAGCATCCATACACACTTCCCTATTGTAGTCGATCTATTAGGGATTTGCATTAGCTTGAAACCATCCAACAAAAACACACACACAATGTGGATAATTGACATGGTCTGACCCAAGTACACATTTTACACAGAGTCCATTATTAACAAAAAAAAAAGTATTGTTCATTTTACACCAGTGTTGCTTGTTCTAGGTTTTTTAGCTCTTCTTTAATCAAGTTTCCACATGTGTTTGAGAGCAAAATCATGATGAAAATACATTTTGTCATAAATTCCCAGACTCCCCTTGGTGGTAAAATTATTTAACACATCTCAGGAGGTGTGAGAAGAAGAATAAAGGATCTCCAGCATTTCAGCTGCAAAAAGTGCAGATCAGTGACTCATCTAACCACCTGTCTTATACATTAGTACCAAATTAAAATATATGAGAGTGCATCCACAAAATATTATCATCAGTAACATACAGTACTCAAACACGAATAAAACAGCCAGCCTTGGTCAGGAGTCACTTTCCTTCCTCTTGTCTAAGATTTTTAAGTAATGATTTTAATTGATAATGAACTGATGAGACACTGTTATGGGATTCATATGATTAACTTAAACTCAGATGTTGATAACTTGACCTACTTACTGATCACCTGCACACATGGACAGAGGAACAGCTAGAACTCACCCTCACCTGTGTCAAGTTCAGATCTTTGCTTCCCATGAAGCCCAAATGAAACTGTGTGCATTAGGTTCAGTTCTCAGGTCTGTGTTCTCTTTCTGTGTTCTAGGTCTGTCTCTAGACCACCAGGCTGTCTCCTCAGTGTCTCGAGTCCGTCTGTCTGAAAGAGAGGAAGAGAGTCTGTCCTGTTTCCTTCGAGCCTGCGACGCTGCACTGTCTTTCCTACAGGAGCTCGATAAGGTGGATTTTCAGATTATGTAGAAGCTTCCACAAGAGTGTTTGGATAGTTACAGTAACGTTTGACATAGAGATGCATTTCAAGACATGAATACTTGTAAGTGCTTATCCCTTTTTTATTTTATTTTTTGATACTTTCTTTTTGTTGATTTTCTTCAACAGTGTATAATAAAATATATAATAAAATATACTTCGGGATGAAAGGGGAATACATAGAAAGAGGAAAAAATAAAATAAATAAAAGAGGGAAAAAAAAGAAAAAAAAAAAGCGTATCCCTTTTTTAAACCTAAAAAACCGACGATGTTGATACTGCAGCAGTAATAAAATGACCCAGGCTCAGTAATGAATATAGACTAAGTCTATCGTTGTTGTTGTTGTTTTCAGACTGTTTCTACCCCCCACTCGAAGACCCCCAAAGCCAGTCTGCTACCTCCACCTCCTGACATGGACCTGGGCTACTTCCTGCAGGCTGCATTACAGAGTGCATACCTTTGTCTGCTTCAAAGAGGGTAAGGATGGCACACAAACACACACACATAAACATACACACACAACACAAACACCATCAGTCCTATTCTATATATATATAAGCAATCTAAGATTTGAAAACCTTTTTACGAGAACGACAGGGTCTAAAGAGGAGTAGAAACGTTCTAAAAGCAAACTGTCAAACAACAAATCTGGGACAGAAATCCACATGTGTCCACATCTGTTGTGGTAAAAATAGAGACAACAACAAAAAAAATCCTGGTAATTCTGTTTGCCACATTGTGATTATTTCTGACAGTCTCAGGTCCTGCTTATTGAAAAGCATTCATAGTGCATATTGTTGTAGTTTTTTTTTTCTATTCATGATAATGTTCAGACCCTGGACACAAACGTCCTCAGGATATTTCGAGTGTGCAGGACACTTAGATCTTGGTTGTAACACAGAAGAGGTGTAGAAAGCTCAGGCAAGATTTATAGTTAAGTTATAAGTCAAAGTGTGCACACATTCAAAGATGAACACTGAGCTGAAACATAGAGAGCGCAGTGGTGAATTTAGCCTGATATAATACACATTTCATACTGGCATAAAAGGCTAAGATTCTCATATACAGTCATTAAAAAAAATCACTGTTGTTCAACAAAGATATGGTTCCCTGCTCCAACACACCTGATTCAAATAATCAGCTCGTTATCAAGCTCTGTAATGGCTTATTAACGAGCTGATCATTTGAATCAGGTGTGTTGGAACAGGAAAACATCCAAAACATACAGGACAGTGGGCCTCGAGGACTGGACTTGAGAATCACTGGTCTAAATCTTTGTTTTTACAAGACTTTATCAGTGGTCTTGCAGGCTGTTTAAAATATCTCTTTCTTTGTTTATGCCTCTTTGTCCATGTTGGGCAGGACATTTTGACTTTTTTCTCTCACTGTAACACAAAGTATACAAAGTGAGGTAGAGCAGACGTGCAGGACACTCTTAATCTGTGTAGCAGAGATGCATTTGACCTCAGCTTCATATTTCAGTTTTTCTATCAGAGACTTGGGGTGCAGAAATAAAAGGATGTTTTTTTTAGTCTTGTTAGTGCTGGTTTGGTGCTTTCAGATTTTCTTTTTCCCATCAGAACTACTTAAACATCTATCTGCTGTGTTTGCACACTGCTAAGCCTCACTCAGCAGGTTTGAATGTTAAGTTGCTGTCCATGTTGTTTAGTCTTTTTTGTACGTTCATGAACAATGGGAAGTGTTTGTCTTTGAAATCCTGGCACAGTTGGCGGTTAACAGGTGTACCTCTGTTTCTACCTCTTGTTGAACGCTGCAGGTGAAGAAATGTGTGAGTTTTTAATTGGCCACCAGGTGTCAGTGTTGCTCTTTGACTGAAAACAAGCAGCTGGTGCTAGACTGTTAAACATACTCCAGCATCCAATATGAAGCCAAGCTCATACTAACACAGTCCAATCCAGTGGGCCACCAGAAGAGGTGCTGTTATTATTTTGACTCCAATACAGTTTATTTAAGCTGCTGACATTTCAACATTCAGTGCCTCTCTGTAGCTTCAAATGCTGGATAAATTAAAAAAGGACTCAAAGAACATCTTTGAAATGTTTTTCCTGACCCCCCCCCCCTCAAAAAAAAGAAAAATAAAATAAATAAAAAAGAAATATTTTCCATATACTCCAGTGGCTCTTCAGGACTCCCTTATACTAATGGTGTGTGTGTGTGTGTGTGTGTGTGTGTGTGTGTGTGTGTGTGTGTGTGTGTGTGTGTGTGTGTGTGTGTGTGTGTGTGTGTGTGTGTGTGTGTGTGTGCGTGCGCGCTATTATAGCCATCTTGCACAGGGTTCTCACCAGCTGCGTCGGGTGCTCAGGGTGGTTGAATGTCGAGGGTCTCAGAGCTTCAGAAAGGTAAGATCTTGCTCACACACATTTATTTACACTCTCAAATAGTTCATGTATTTAGGCACTAGACTAAACATTTATAGTATAAAAAAAACACAAATATTCCAGGTTTTATATGAATCTGAAGATCCAAGTTTGAGCTAAAAATGTTCCTGCTTAATCAGGATGATTTGATTGGATAGTTATGTTATGCATCAATTATCTACTGAGCCTAGAACAGCCCAACAGGCCTAACATCATCATCATCATCAAAACAGAATAAAAGAGAAACCAAATTTAATGGTTTGTGCCAATTTTGATGTCCCACAGTTCTCATCCTACTGACTTTCGATTGTCAAGATTTCCCTTTTTTTGTGAATATATTCAAGTGAAAGTTTATCTTCGGTGGCGTTTATCTTCAGGCTGCAGCGAGGAAGCTAGCAGAGGTTCTGCTGAGCTCTGTCAGTGAGGACAGCTACTGGCCCCCTCTTGGCCCCCCTCCTTCAGCATGGCTCCACAGAGAGGGGGCCGCTGCCTCCAAGGACGCCATCTACCCCACTGTGAAACCACCGCAGAGATACAACACGGATGGGTCAGTTTTTTTAATTTTTCTAATATGAAAAGTTTAACGCTTTTTCCTCAAATTTTCTGTCAAACTGTAGAATTTACTGAAGGTTAACTTAATGATTAATCTTTATACCAAAAAACATTTTTGTACCAGACTGTAAACATGAATATTTATGGTGCAAAGTTATGCATTTCAATGCGACACATTATAGATTCCTTGTGGCCTGTCTCAAGTGAGTCCACTCCAGTATTTGTAACTTTCAAAGTGCCTTAGTTTCATGCACCATAGGATGCTGCTCCACAGTGTCAGAAAGGGGAGAACTACAGCAACTTGTATGTTACAGGACAGGTGTTCAGAACTATGTTCAGTGTTAGAAATCAGTAGTTTTTCTCAGTTTGTCTTCAAAGTTTTCAGGCACATTGAAGAAATGCTGAAAAACCTCACTGTTGTGCTTACTTAACAAGCTGCATCATTAATTGTAATCCTTGTTGCTATAGTTTGTTATTTTGGGTATCAGCAGTGTCAAAAGAATTGTATGCAACTTTTTCATTTTTTAGGTAGAAGTTGAAATCCTGTAGGATTGAGTCAGAAAAAGAGTCAGGTTTATAGCGAAGAAAGATTACACAGACAAAGAATTCAATAAACATAAAAGTACGGTAGTTGAAAACAAAGCAGCAATCCTGCTGTTAAATGGGGTGAACAGAGCGCAATAACAATATTTAAATAAAAGAATATCATAGAAATCATACAAGAAAAATGTTCAAGGTGTTGCCAAGGCCAAGATGCAGAGACATGTCAAGGGCTGCTTGATTATGGTAAAAAATAATCACCGGTTAATATGTAGGTCAAAAACATGCATGATATGACATTTTCATTACATGCCTGAACTTAACTCAAACACTCTTTATAACTCAAATATTCTGAACACTTTTGAACAAAAAAAAATTAAAGAAATAAAAGAAAAAGTCATTTATTGTTTGTGTTTACAAAAGCCTAGTGTTGGTCTAGCTGGATTAATACAGCAGTAATAGTACTCCATTAGTTCTTCAGTGGATTTTAAAAACTCTGACTTAATTTTGACTTAATGTTTTAAATCAGTTGAAGACAAGACTTTAACATTTTTACACAGTGAATTTGAAAGTACAAGATCTGAGCCCTTCCACCACTATTATTATGACAGGCTGAAACTCAAACTGATCATTCAGCCTTCTCAAGCCTTCATCTTTATCACCTAAACACACAGACGTGTTTTATCATGACACAGACTGATGTCACTCTCTGTTTAGCCCGGCAGTTTTTGGCTCATTAATATTGTTGACGCTCGTCAATCCTTTGTTTGAGCTCGTCATCCTTACAGACACCGTCACCGTCTTGCTCAGGAATCCACTGGAATTGAAATTCTACCAATCAACCCGAACATATATTATACATAAGTGTCAGGAATTTACCCAGACCAGTAAAAATACATTAAACAGTCACATCATGACCGACTGGCTCTCATCACATTCAACTCTGTCCACATGTTCGAGCTTTATGTCTGCCTGTCCCTGTTTGTAGATTCCTGCACTCGCTGCCCAGGCCCTGCAAGCCATACTTAGTCAGAAGCACATGACTAATCCTGCCCACACTATCATACAGGAAGATCTAAATCCATGTCTGAGATTAGAGAGAGGAGGAACAGGAGACTTCACCCTGAGGAGTGGTGTACTTCCCTGTGTTTGTGCCTTTTAATCATCAGTTTCCTCTTTTTGAAAACACGTCTGGAAACAGAGGGAGGGGAGGAGAAGAAAGTGATGAATGAGAGAGAGGAAAGAAGGAGCCTGCAGGTGTGTGTGTGTGTGTGTGTGTGTGTGTGTGTGTGCGTGTGTCATTTGAGATAGTGCTGTGTAGTGATATACCTGAGGTGGTTCGCGTTGTGTTACAGCTCCACAATTAGACAGAAACTGGACACTCGCAGCAATCTGACAGTCGACCTGAGGCTCTGTGTGTTTGTGTGTGTGTGTTTGTGTGACAGATAGACTTCTTCTAAGTGGTTCTACTTCCTGTTTCCTATGTCCCTGCAGTTGTTTCTGCCCTCAGGACGTGGTGGAAGAGGCTGTGCTGCTGCTGCTCATCACAGAGTCCATGGTAAGACACACACACACTCTCCCTCCTCCCTGCTTACTCCATATTTCTTGCTCCTTTTTCCTTCCCAAACTCAAACAAAAAAAGCCTGAAAATTTCCCTCCCTTAGTTTTTCTCCTCTTCCTCCTCCTCCTCCTCCTCCTCTACCTGCTCTTCCTCCTCTTCATCACTCAGATTCTGTCTCTGTTCAGGCCAGCGGTGAGGCGGTGATCAGTCGTCTGCCTGACCAGGCCGAAGCTCGCAAGGCCAGCTTACAGGATGCCAGCTCTGTGTACGACCTGCTCACTATCGGCATGGCCAGGAGGGGGCAGTACGGCATGCTGTCTGAGGTATGCTGACACACACACAAACACACACACACATACACAAAAACACACACACAGACACACACTTGATGCAAGAGGTCATGAGACAGATGAAATGTGAGAAATAAGAGCTTTGTCTTTCCAAAACCTTTACAGACTTCCTCCTCTCTTTCTCTTTTCTCTTCTTTCTTATCCTCTTTCTCTTCCTCTCTCTTATGTTACTCTCTTGCTTCAAATTCCTTCTTCATGTCACTTTTACAAGCTCTCCTATTGTGACCTATTATAAGTCGTGGGGCTGGAGGTTAAAGGGGTCACTCTTAAATTAGGTTTGTCCACCTGTCGGACTGATTCATAGACGGAATCAGTCATCCAATAAGGAGGACCACACATGCACTCGCACACAGCCACAGACACACACATGCACACTGTGAATCACTTGGCTGATATGTAGTTGGTGTGGGTCATTTATCAACGATGGGGTGTCATTTGCCTCTGACGTGATAAAAGGATTCACACTGATTGATTGATTGCTGACTGAAGCTTTTGTGACTCCTGCAGGCTCTGATTCAAACATCCATAATCAGCTGGTATATTATATGTTTGCATACATGTTATATTCT
The DNA here is from genome assembly GCA_962446985.1 of Xyrichtys novacula. Taxonomy (NCBI): domain Eukaryota; kingdom Metazoa; phylum Chordata; class Actinopteri; order Labriformes; family Labridae; genus Xyrichtys; species Xyrichtys novacula. The sequence goes on along the minus strand of OY660874.1, from coordinate 12,814,888 downwards.
TATAAGTTATACCAGTACTTGAATTCTCCTTCAGGAAAATGTTTTACAGAGATTAAAAATCAGAAAAACACACAATACTTCAATTACAACTTTCAACAGCAACCACTCGGCATTTCTAGGAATATAATTCAAGGAAACCTGGAAAATCTGCACCGATTTTAACAGTTTGCAGAAAAACATGGGCTTATAATGGAAAAACTATTCAAATCCTGTGGTGACATGAAGGAAAGCAGTACAGATTCATGTATTTGTATCTGTTTTCATTCATGTATTTGATGAAAACACAGTCAACCTATTTCTCTCAGGGTCATTTTAAATATAAATACTGAATTATTAAATCAAACCAGAAGACTTTGTATCTCCATAATACAGATTGACCTCTTTTGTTTTGGATATTTTTTGTATAAACACTTTGTACCCAACGACTACAGGACCGGCTTAAATTGTTAATCTGCTTGTGAGGAGATCATCTCATCATGAGTTTTATAAATAACATGTTGTTTTCAAACAGAAAAACAAATAGAAAGAATTCCTCAGTTTTTTGTCTATGTGCAGAAAAACAGACTTAAAGCTCTCTTGAGGATTTTTTAACTAGTTATGATTCAGACTGATATTTTTACTGATGTTTCATGTTGTTACTCATCTTGAAACAAAGTGAGTAACAGCATTAGATTAGATTAGATTAGATTAGATTAGATTAGATTAGATTAGATACAACTAAACAGCACTTTCTATACATTTGGGCTCATTTAGTCCATATTTGAATATACGGTGTACATATAATGGTGTAATGTTAGATACCCAAACCAAACTCTGTAAAGTTTCTTTTTTTAACTTTGATTTATACAATCACATCTCTGTTGTCACAAGAGAATTTACCACAGTAGGGGATCAATAACCGTATTTTTCGGGCAATAAGGCGCACCGGATTGTAAGGCGCATTAAGCATTGATTGGTTTATTGTTGCTAGCGCATACTCCAGGCCCGGGCTGCTTTACATGAATGCACTTTCAGCTAAGACATTACAGGGGTCCTGTTATGGGGTTGATCGGGTAGTGACGCAGCGTACTGTAATGTTCCGAATATCCATTGAGCAGAGCGGCTTTGTTGCTTACCAAAGTCGTACTTACACATTTCAACAGATTTTTAAACGCATTGTACCACGTAAAACCAGTCAGTAAACACAAGTAATCATACATAAGGCGCACTGTTAAGTTTTGAGAAAATCTGAGCATTCTAAGTGCGCCTTATAGTCCGAGAAATACGGAAAGTATATCTAATCTTTAAGTGTGAAACACAGATGTTAAAAACAGATGTGTTTTCTTGCTTTTGTAAACTGCTTACTTCAAGGTTTGGCCTGAACCTGATGTCAAAATCAAGCATTTTTAGAAGCTTATAAGTGCTGAAAGGATGATTGTCACCTATGTCAGTATAAAATTATCAAGTAACTACTCTATGTGTCCTGGACTCACATGATAAAAGATGGAAAATGAATAGGTCTTCTTTAAAATAAGGCTGAGATAAGAGATACTGGTATCTCCACAGGGGGCGCCAGATTCAACACAAACTGATAGTTCCTCACAGGAGACTTTAAATGATCTGATGTCAAAAATAGAGATTTATGATTGACGATTAACAAGTCAGGCCAATTTACTGGGCTGATTAATGGTGTTTTAAAACAGTCAGCGTCCACTGAAATCTGGGTTCAAAAGGCTGATTAAAAACAAGTATGATAGGGTGACCATATTCTGAATCCCTAAAAAGAGGACACGACTACACGGGGGCGGACTCATGGAGTCGCACTTAGTAAATTTTGAGATTTTTTCGGGTCGGAGCGAGTGTTTTTTTTATGCGCTTCCAACTCAGCAAGTCCACGTGACACAAATTCAAAACTTCCGCACAAAACCACGGACATTTGAAGAATTTTATAAACTTCTTTGGACACAGCTAGACAAAGCCGGACAGCCCCCCCAAAAAGAGGACATATTCGGGCTTAAAGAGTTTGATCACCCAAAAGTGTGATGTCTGCAGACTCTGTCAGTGTTGCTGCTGTCGAGTAATGTTAACATCCTCTTCAGTGATGACACATTTTTCCCACCACTCATGAAAAGCAGCAGCTGCAGCATATTAATGTGAACGCTCCTAAAGCGCATCTTTTATAAAAGTTAAACAGCTCTCTAGCACAGGTCCATGATTTCTTTCATATAATAACATTTGATCAGTGTTTTGAAATGTGTGTTTAACAAATAAGCTTAAATTTGCTAAATGAGAGTAAGAATTAGGTCAAACAGAAATGGCAGCTGTAGACACTCTGGAGGTTTATATTGAAGGTGAATGAGGATTTACCTTTTTCAGGATTTTATGTTGTAAAATGAATCTTAGGAAGTATCATGACAGTGAAAAGGACAAGTTTTGTAAACCTCATGATAAAAGAAAACAGAAAAAGTAAACTGAGTAGTTATCCATTACTGTTGTTGTACTGAGGAGTTTTACACCACTGTCAGTTTTTAGGCCCAGCTCTACATATTGAGCGAGGTTAAACTGGGCTTTGTTAAGTGTAGAGGCAGATTTAGCTGGGTTAACAAAGGTCAGTGCCATTATGCTTGAAGCAGCAACAGCTACAGATCGCAGTTTTGCTGTATATTTAACTCATACTCAGCTCAGTCATGTTTTTACTTTACGATAAACCCAGATGTAAACGTAACACCAGAGTATTTTGAGCTCCGTGCAGCAGGATGTCTTTGTCTGCATGTTCAACACTCAGAAACCTCTCTGCTTATCGCACATTATTGAATCAGAACATTACTCACAGCTTTTTCCTGCTTCAGTTCACCTCTGCATGACTGACACCAGCTGACTGAGAGCGCTCCACGCCATCCACCGCTTGTCCACATACACATCAATCACATCATTACAGACTGAAGCAGTGCTGAGTGGGTGCTGAGGGGGGGCTGACAGTCATTTCAAGCTAATAAGAAGTAGTACAGAGGAGCGACCTGTCAGTTTAGTAGCTTTTAAAATGAGACACATTTACTTTAAGGGGAGTTTAAGCCGTTTTTTTTACCTGGCAGCTCTTTTTGATCGATTTGGGTTGGTGTGCCAAAGGGAACAAAAAAAGAGACCAGAATTCAACTTCAAAAAGTACAAGGATGCATTCACAAACTGGGTTCACCTGGTCAGACTCTCTGCCTTCATCTGTGCCCTCTGTTTGCATCCCACCTGCAGGAGTTTTATCATTTTACCTTATTTGTGTGTCTGCAGTGTCTGGAGCGAGCTATGAAGTTTTCTTTCAACGAGTTCCACCTCTGGCACCAGCTGGGCCTGTCACTCATGGCAGCCGGGAAGGTGAGCTCATTTCTCCTTAAATACCAGCCACACACACACAGACACACACACACACACACACCATGACACACTAAGACACACCCGAAGGAGACATCCATCTTCTGCCACCATACCCCTCTACTTAACACTGTATTGCTCTTTACTCACCCTTTTCACCAGACATAAAACAAATAGCATTCACAGATAGATGTAAGAAAGTCAGTGTCTTATTGTAATGACGTCTTTAAAATACATTGAAAGTAGTCTACAAATACATCTGTTGATTTATGAATCAAATGATGCATTTGTCTTCATGCACCTGGTGTCATCTGCTGCTAAAAAAAAAAGTTATTATAAATTATTCTGAGATATTTTTCAGTCTATTTGCAGCCAGGTGAGGTTGAATGTTTTTAATTCGTTTGCAAAATGGAAATCCTTCGCAGAAGCTGAAATAGCTAGCAGTCCCCTCCGTGTGTGTGTGTGTGTGTGTGTGTGTGTGTGTGTGTGTGTGTGTGTGTGTGTTTGAGACAGAGACATTGATCTGGGCTGCAGGATAAAGTGACACTGCAGATCAATGGAGAGCTCTAGAAATAGGCTGCTGCTCCCTAGAAGGAGTAGGGGCCGCCTCAGCGTCGTCATATCCACTTCTATTTAGGGCCATCTGAGTGTGTGTGCTGGTGTGTGTGTGCGTGAGAGCGTGCATGTGGTCCATTAATGATTGGCCTACATGTATTAAGTGACTGTGTGTCTAAATGGGTCTAATAGGGCTGTGTAAGGACAGATGATGTGTGTTTGATTCACTCCATTAAAAGCAATTCCATTTCATTAGTAGTTGTTGTGCCAACATGATTCAGTTTAGTCATATGTGTGTGTGTGTGTGTGTTTGTGTGTGTGTGTGTGTTACAGGGTGTCGGTGCAGTGTCTGTATTTAAAGAATGCAGCAGGATGAGACCAGAGGACCCCTCGTTGCCCCTATTGGCTGCTAAAGTCTGCATTGGTCAGCTGCACTGGGTGAATACACACAAAGCATTCACACACACTTTATATTAAAAGAAAAACAAAACACACAAACAGCCGGAGGCTCAGAGGAAGGATTTATTCTTATTCTAACAGTGCTTTTGCTGTGGTGATTTTGCTCCACATTATGCAGAGAAACTTGTTGCTGTGATACCTTTGAGTTTAATTCAGATGACTCCCTGTAGGTGGAGCTGTTCTCCTGTCTGTTCAGCCACATGCTGCTCCATTAACTCCTGTTTTTGAGGGGCGGATACAGCAGAGCAGCAGCATGTGGTTATCTCTACATTTATAACAGATCTGATCATCAAAATGATGACACAATGGATCTCATGTTTGACAAAAAGGTCATTTCTGAGTGTTTAGTGGCATATATTTGAATAAGAGCCACTTTTACATTTGTCTAAAAGTTATTTGAATTAAATAACCTTTGACAAGAATCTATAAGTATTTGCTTTAACTTTTTACAGCGCAGTTTAACCCTTGAATCTTTGGTTTCACCCTGAGCAGTCAGGATCTTCACTGAGGGTGGAGAAATGACCGTAGTGCCTATTGAGAGATAATTCGATCGTAAAAAATCTAAGTTATTCTTTCAACTTTTACCATCTAGTTGTACAACTGTGTCCCCTCTGATATCGTCAGGACTCCATAGAGGTAAGGTCAGCTAGCCTCACTTTCAGTTCATGCTGAAATATCTTGACATCTTGACACTTTAGGAATTGATATGAAATTTGTGACACACATTCAAGAGGAGCTGTAATAAGCTGTAATAAGGTTCATCCTTCATCCAGTCTGTTGCAGATATTTCTAAATTTTCATAATATGAAATGATGTTGTTGGACACCAGATTAACAGTGACCGACAAAAAAGTTCCCCTCATCTCTGGGTATTCTGATTACTAGTACTTTGTTAAATTTTTGAAATAAGAGATATATGTGCCCCTTTTCTTTAGCCAGAAATCACATTTATTTATCATTTAACAAATCTTAAAAGAGAAATTTGTTTATTATTTTTTCATATAAAATTTTGTTAATTTTGGAAAGTGATTTTATACACTAAAAAGCCAAGAATATTGCAGTTGTATTGCAGTAAGTAATTTAGGGATTGCGAAAAAAACATTCTCTGAGAGGTTGTTTTCTGTTCGTTATCAAGGTCATTTCTTTTATGTCTTGTAGTGCATTTATAACTTTTTATTTCTACCCCATCTATAGAGGGTAATTGTTCTGTTGAAAACCAAAGAACCCCATAGTAATAGTAAAATGCCTCTTGAAGTGGCTTTTGTTACCATTACATTTCCTTTATATGTAAGTGGAAGGTTTCTACAAACTTAAAAATCATTTGTAACTTAGAAGTAGAGATTTTTTTTTGTAAGTCAGCAACAAAGATAATACCTCTGTCAATTCACATATATATATTTATTATTATTATTTTAACATTTTTACAAAAATATTTTTTAGCATGCTAATCAGCCAATATTAGCATAGTATACTGTAACATGGTGACACAGACTGTGGATACAAAGAGGACAAATGCTAGTAAATGACTGCTAGTTGTAGAAGAAACCTGGTTCTGTAGAAATCTATCAGAAAATAAGCCCACTCCTTTTTTAATTCATGACCTCAGCAAACATTTGAGTTTATGGTCTCATTCTCCAGTTTTGATAGTTATGATATTATAGACCTATTTAGAGCCAAACAGACCTCAGATAAGGGGAGAGTTTATGACAGAGCTGCCTGTGTTTGACAAGTTACTGCAGCTGCAGTGTGAAAATGTCTGCTGATGTGCCGTCTAACTGAAAGTCAGACATCTCCGAGGTTCTGTTAAAGCAAAGTGAACCATGTTATTATTGTCAGTCTGTGATTTTACATCATTTGTCTGATATTAAGGGGATTTATAAAGGCGGGGCAACTTGACACTGAAATGTTGCCACATGTAGAATCACAGACAGATGAAATGCATTTTGACCATCTCCTCCAAAAATGGTCACCACAAAACATAAGATGCCAAACTCAATGCTTCAAGCTGAGTTTACAGACCTGCGGGTGTGAAGCTTTTAATGGTTTCAAAGTCACGCCTTTCCAAACAGTGAATAGAGCCCACGTACACCAAATGTCAGCATATAAGCTTGTTTATGTTAGCATTTAGCTCAAAGCCCTGACTCTCCTGCGCTGTGTTACTTCTTTGTGTTCAATCACGTTACTGCACACCATGCAGTATTAAGCTCTCTTTGGGAAATCAGAAGTTAACGTGTGAAAGAGAGTTTTCTTCATGTGAAGATGAGTGTAGATCTATGCTTTTAGTTTCTACATGTACCAGGTCTCATTGCAACCTTTGCGTCAGACTGCTGCATCTCTTCAAACCACAATTTACAATTTCGAGTATTTTTTTTTTTTGTTGTGCCACAAATAAATGCATCTCTGTATTCAGTTAGTGTGCCACATAATTTGGGATGCTGGTTATTCCCCTTCAAGCTTAGGTGTGCACAGAGCTGAAAAAGAGTCCCTGAAATATCCCTTAGTTCTTCAGGTGAATAAACCTCTGTGCACTGAATGTCCAGCCACACAACTGCAACAGTTTTCACACTATAAACCCAGCTTAAAAAAAACAGGGAGGGAAATATGAGATCATTTGTCTTTGAAGAGGTCACAGACTTCAGTAACCCATCAATAATTGTCAACAGAATAGTGACACCAAACTGAACAGAAGTCAAGTTTAAGATTTTAGAGACATACTGTAAATCTGTTTAATATCTGGAACTGCAGATGTGCCACATATCTACACATCATTACCTACAGTCAGCTTTCTAATCTCTGTGTGCTCAATGTCCAGTAAAAGCTGCCTCCTCTCCTGGTGATGAGCTCAAAGGTGAAATTGGGTTTAAAAATGTGTCTCTAGAAGTAGAGCAGCTGAAACACAGCCACGCTTCACTGTGTCTCGAATGTTCGAGGATTGACACTAGGGTCACTAAGGCAGATATGGACCATGGTGAAAAGTCCTGCTGTTTATGACCAGGAGGGAGAGAGTGACATCATGAGAAGAGGGAGGGTGGGTGAATGGGTGAGGTTGAGACAAACAGAGAGAGGGAGAGAAAGGGGTCAGAGATTAGGAGAGAGGAGCTAACGGGGCGAGTGGATAGAGCACATCTGTCAGAGGCTGGAGATCATGGCAGGCCGGAGACACTAAGGAGCTTACAGCCTTAATCACAATGGGACACTACAGCCATAGTGCAGTGGGGCATTACATAAATGGGCCACCATTATCCACCATCAGCTCCACTGGACAGTCAGAACCATAATCCACCCAGCAACATTGTTATTTTTGCTCATTGTGGCACCACACAAGTGCCAACAAGGCCAAATATGAGAGGGGAGAATTTTCGCTGTTTTCCGAAGTGAAATAATTCAGTGCTGAAGAAAGTGAAACTGTCAGAGCGTGGAAAATTATTACTATTAAAATAACAGGCATGAATTTAAAGTATGAGGAGTAACATCTGACAATTTAAAACCCTGGTTTTATAATAGTTGTGTGAAGTGTTACTAAAGACAGAATCTGGTGGTTTTCTTTGCAGTGGGAGGCACTGCATGGGCCCAAAATCACTTTCAAAAACACTACTTATACACTCAGTTTGTGATTTCATCCACAAATGCAGGCTGAACCTGAAACATGCAAAGGGTATACTGTATGTAAACATGATCCAGAAACGCTGGTGACTCCTCAGAGCTCAAGTCTGTTTAAGATGGACCAAGGTGAAGTGAAAAACAGGTACCTCTTAAGGGGGTTCCAATGGGAAGACACTATAAATGCTGAACAATACAAGTACTGGAGCAACACATGCTGCCACCCAGTGCTGATTTGCATAAAACAGCAATAGGATGTGGATTTATTGTATTTTTTTTGTAATACAACAGCATGGCTCTGTAGGAGAAGAGTCCTGCTAATCTGTCGGCAGTCTCAGCTTGTCACCTGTTGAAAACCTTGGGTGTATCATGACATAAGAATTATAACAAAGGAGACCCTGTATCAGGCAAGATCAGGACTTTTCACTATCAGAACCTCAGTGACTGGTATCCTTGGTCCAGAAATGTTAGTGTTGTTAAAAACGAGGTGATGCTGCACAATAGTAACCATGTCCCCACCGCAATTCTTTTTGACATAAGGGGCAATAAAATGACACAAACCAAAAGTTACTGACAGGAGGTTTAAGTTGAATTACTCGGTCTAAACATGAGTAAATTCATGGAGGAAGATCTCTGACATCTGACTTCACTTTAGTAAAGCTCCTGTGAGGAACTTGTCCTGTACGTACCGGCCACGTGTCTACTGGCAAAAGTCTTATCCTGCTTTCTTTTTACAGACAAACGTGTCGGTAACTTTGATTATTTGCTGTGTAAGAAGCAAAAATAGTTTTGTTTTTTTTGCATGCTGTCATTCCTCCGGTCTTACATTGACCACCCACAGAAGTTACACATGGTTCAATCTGCCAAATAGACATCATCAGTCTCATTTCTGATAGTCAGCAGTTTCATTGGGTGTTGACTTTGGCGCCCCCTGTTGACAAGGCAGAAATTCTTTTCTCTTCGTTTGATCTTGGTGTGTATATGTGCAAAGTAGTGTGTTCCTGTTTTCTTTAGAAAAATCTGATGTATTGCTCATAGTGAATCTATGCTCTGAGAATGTAAACAAAGTCTGTTTCTGCAGTCTGCTGTTAATCTCCTCATCCACGTCTACCAGGTGGCGGCAGCTACAGGCATTAAAAGTATGTGCATAGAGATAAATCAGTCGTCTTCTTTGTGGGTTTGTTTTTTTAGGTTATATAGAAGCGTCCGTATAAACTCCAGTCTGTTTCGTAACCAGATATAAAAACTCCTCGCATTAGTAAATCCTTTCTCCCTCTCTTTAATTTTCCAATGCAAAGAAATTGTGTTTGTTTCCTGACTTCTATAACGCCTCTGTCCATGAATGTGGAGCAGCAGAGGATGTCTGATCACATGAAACCCTGTGCAGACCTGTGACATCACCACACTGTGCTGTCTAAGAGCAAAACTGCTCTTTTCAATTCCTGGAGAGCAGTTTTGCAGATGCAAGGTTTCCACCCGACAGCAACTGCATGTTCTCCTTTCACACCATTCAAGAGTCAAAGAGAAAAAACCTAATCCTCCTCAGATGTGCATGGGTGCACTGTGTTTAAAAGGCTGCTTTTGTGTGCTGGCTTTGAACTGAGGGCTGGATTCACAGAAAGAGACAGAGAGAGAGGAGAGAGAAGGAGGAGGAGGATGAAGAAGAAGAAGAAGAGGAGGAGGAGGAGGAGGGTGTCGGAGCAGTTGGCGTGCTGTCAAAGATATAACCCCCCCTCCACACCCACCTGCCCCCCGCCCTCCACCAGTCATACCTCACACACTCTGACACACTTTCTCCTCTGCTCGACCACACACTCCGCCTGCAGTCTGCTGCTTGTGTGTGGGCGGGTGTGTGTGTGTGTGTGTGTCCTTCAGCAAACTCTGCGTCGTCCTTCAGCTGAATCTACTCTGACTGTCCTCACACTAAACTCACAGCACGCTCAGACATCAAGACTCCATTCCCTGCTGCACCTAACACACATTTTTGTCTCCTCGCACACACTCAAGGAGAGGAGGAAACTGCAGGTCCTGTTTACAGAGCAGCAAGAGACAACTGTAGACCATATGCTGTATATGAAAGTGATGTGACCACTGAGACCTGTCTGACGTGTTAGCATCGCAAATTTTTCTCCTCATAACTAGAATTAATCAAATTTGGATAAGATTGTGAACCTAGAGAGGACAAAGGGTTAGCTCATCTGAAGCTGGGCTAGTAAGGTTCATCTTTCATCCAGTGTGACTGAGGTATTCAGTATGTTTGTTTTAGTTTTCAGAAAGCAGCCAAGGAACACTTTATTTTGGCTGTGAATAAAATAGCATTATTGATTGCCAAAAACTGCAGTTCCTTAAATGTCCACTTGAGGCTCACTCTAAAAATGAGCGAAACCTTGTAGAGTCGGTGTTAAAGGGATATTCTGGTGTAAAATTAATTTAGGGTCAAACACACCATATCACCGAGTTAGACACCCCCTCAAGAGATGAATGTTGCCGACCGCTTGTTTCTCTAGTTATACCAACTTTAGTAACGACCACACAATAGCAATAAACATCAGTCTGAGGAGCCATAAACAAACCTCAACCAAAACGCCACTCTATAGACACAAATAATGCTCAGAACAGAACCTAACTTCATCAACAGTACATATACAGTCCTAACCATAGTACTAGTTAAATTAATTTTACGCCGGAATATCCCTTTAAGACAGGAGGTAGAGCGGTCGTCCAATGACCGGAAGGTTGGCGGTTCGATTCCCCCCTAATCCAAGTCTGTCCGTTGTGTCCTTGGGCAAGACACTTAACCCACCTTGCTCCCAGTGTGTGTCCTCCACTGGTGTATGATTGTGAGTGTTGTGTGGTGGTGGTCAGAGAGGCCGTAGGCGCAGAATGGCAGCCACGTTTCCACCACCACCAAAGTGTGACTGTGTGAGCGAATGAGTGATGTATCCAATGTAAAGTGCTTTGAGGGTCTCTGATAAAGCGCTATATGAAATCTGATGCATTATTATTATAATTATTATTATTATTATTATTATTAAGATGTCAAACTGAGCAGCTGAAATAAACATATTCACAGCCTCTTTAAACAGTTTGGCCCTTGTAGCCGTTTTTCAGAATCCATGTTCACAGTTCAACTGTTATATGAAGAAAAAAAATCATGCGTAATTAGTGCGTTGCTTTTTTGCATTGCAGGTGCAAGCTGCTAACGTTCTGCGTGTTGTAATCTCAGCTCATTCAACCACTGAATTTAACCTCTCAGCTGTGTTTGTGGAGTTGCAGCCTTTTTGGAAATTATCTATGCAAATATCAGATAAATAATATCCAATCGAATATATCTCAATGATGATAACATAGCTTGCTTCTTTTTTCACTTTACGACTGTAGTGACTTGTCGAGTGCTTGTAGCCTGCCCTTTTTTATACCCTATTTGACTTTAAATGGGTCCATCATTCACAGAAATAATATCAAGTTTTATCAAAAATTTAAATTAAAGATTCTTTTGCTGTAAACTCATTTAAAAAAATGTTCACTGAGGTTTTATTTTCAAACCAACGCTTACTGTGTTTCTGAGACATCTTTAAGTCAACTCATCTAGAATTTAGCAAGAACTGATTAAGTGACTTTGCTTGTGTGTGTGCAGTTTGAGGAGGCAGAGGCCCTGTCGCAGAGCGTGTTGTCAATGGGGGAAGAAGCTGGAGAGTTTTTACCGAGAGCCTACCTGGCTCTGGGGCTCAGCTGTAGTCTGCAGGCCTCTGAAGGTAAGAACATGTTAACAAACTTAAGGATGAAACATCCGTAAGATTTCATATTTTTGCACATTTTTATAACATCATTGTCTGCATAAAATAAAGAGTGAACATTGTGTCTCTGTGTCTGTCTGCAGCCACCCTAAAGGCCGATCGCAATGAATTCAACAAACGAGCACTTCAAGCTTTGAACAAGTATGTTCCCCAATCGTCCGTTTTCTATCACGTGTTTGCATTTGTTTTTGTCTGAGCAACAGTGAAATCTAGAGTCATACTGCTATCCAGATTGATTTTGCTAAATGATGTTATTCCAATTAGATCGATATTCAAAAAGAAAACTACATAAACTTTATGGTAGTCAGTGATAAAGGACGCATTATTTGTTTTTGTTTTGTATCAGTTTAAAAAGTGTGTACTGTTCCTTAGTTTGATGGAGTTTGTTGTTTAAAGCATAGCATTAGATAATCTGCATAATCCACTATGACTTGTCTAGTTGCCCACTGAGCATATTTTGGGCTAAAAGAGGTCTAATAGACGTCTAAATGTAGCCTAGATGACTGGTCTAAAATCAGACTACCACAGGTCTAAAAATGAAAGTTTTTTAGACGTCTAAATTTAGACTGAGTTTAGACTAAATCTAAATCTGGGCTATATCTATACTACACTGTTTATTGCTCAATGACTATCAAAATTATTTTGGTTACGTACTTCGAGATCAGTTATGCAACTCACAGTTGCTTTTTGAAATAACAAGTTATCCAATAATGGCTTAAAGTGCAACGTCTAAATTTGTCTATTGCTCAGTGGTTGTGGCGCTGTTTAACTGCAGTGTTTGTTTTTTCTTTTTTTAAAATTAACTCAAAGAACTGGAATAAACTTTAAAGCAGTAAATTTAAAGAAACAATAATCAAATTTTAAAAGTATTTTAGTCATGAGAACCTTTATTAACCTGGTAAAAATCGATATAAACACCAAACAAACCAAAATAACTGGACTCCCTTTACTATACTTTATCCCATCATTAGTATAAGAATGAGAAAATGAAGGGGGTTCACATTAAATAAAACTTTATAGATTTAAGTAAATCATATAAATTCTGGAAATGATTGAAAATGTTGAAATGAATGTTGATGATACATGATGCGAACACTTGAAACTCATTGATGATGCTTTCACAGTTTTTATATTGAAGATCATTTGTCTCTTATACAGATCTTCAACAACCTCTGACATTCCTTTTATTTCAGCTCATAGTCGTGTCGTTTCTAGATTTGTGGTTTTATAGCCTTCAATATCCGGCGTCATTAACTCATCCATAAACTGGTGACTCTATAACTCAAAGAGACACTTGAATGGCTGTAAACTTTTATTTCACAGCACAGATTACAGGGTTTTTTGAGAGTTTGATGCATATATCAATCAGATACACGCTGTCTTGCTAACGTGATATAACCCAGCAGGTGGTCTTTCACTCTCCTGCACAGGGCTCACTCATTAGACCCTCAGGACGCTCAGATCGCCATGTATCTGTCTCTGCAGCTGGCTCTCATACGTCAGGTAAAAGACTTGGTGCACAGATTTGTTTGTTTTTTTCTAATCCCAAAATGTCACAGGCTGTAAATCTTACCTGAGCTGTGTCTGGCAGGTATCAGTGGCCCTGGAGCCCCTGCAGGCAGCTCTGTCTTTGCGTGGAGATGACGTAAACTCGCTCCACCTACTGACCCTGCTGCTGAGTGCCCAGAAACACCACCGCCATGCCCTGGACACCCTGAACCTGGCCCTCAGCCAGCACCCCGGCAACTTCAAGTAAAGCCCACCAACACAACCCACTCACACAGGAAAAAGTTGGTGAAAATGTCGGTGAAATGAGGATAAAGAACCGATCGATCAATAGCTGTGCAGATTACACTTTTTAGACTCTGTGTGTGTATTTATGAGTGAGAGGAGCTGAAATAAGTGGTGCAGAGGGACCCAGTCGTAACACCAGTCCTCTCCACAGGGATTGGGTGTCTCAGCTTTACACTCGCTCACACACACACACACACACACACACAAACACACACACACACACTTGAACACACTTGACGCCTTATTTAGACGTGCTGGAGGGGAGGCCTGCATTGCGGTACCTCTGCCCCTCATTCGCTCTCACCCTTTTAACACTGCAGCTCTGACCCGAGTCAAGTGCTGTCCTCTTACAAAAATAACATATTTAATGAATTGAACACCTGCCTGCTGCTTTATTCAGGTCAAAACATCAGAAACTGGCGCTGCAGTTACTGTGTGGCAGGCAGGGATTAAGTGATCTGCTGTTTAATCAACCTGTGACCTTTTGGCTGTCGGTTTTGATCTGAAGCAGCGCTACAACAATTTCAGAAACATTTGGGTTTAAAGGTTATTTTCTTACCTTAATCTCTTACAGTATTTACTTTTGTAGTTTTATTACAGTCAAAATAAAATCTAGAAAGCAGAAGAGGGTTACATCATGTAGATTTAAATCCGCATATTAGAGAACAGGGAAGAAAAGAAGCTCAAGTATAGAAATGTCTGTAACCTTAAATGTTCAAGGTCCACATGAGGGTGGTCTCACATGGAGATACTAAAGGGGCAGCTGTGGCTCAGTGGCAGAGTCACTCTGAAAGTCTGGGGTTTGATCCTGCTGTCCACATGCTGAAGTGTCCAACCCTCCCCTTCAGGCTGCGCCCACAATGTGTGTGAATGCAATGTGATAAAACTGATGAGTGCTTCACATAGCAGCCTCTGCCATCAGTGTGTGTGAATGTGACATAGAAGGCAAAAGCGCTTCGAATCAACAACTGTTTTCTGTTCTGTGATTGTTGGAGTAGTTTAATATTTGTCACAACTTTTAGTCCAACCTTTAAAATTTGTCGGCAGGTTTCACAGAGGTGTCTAACAAGTTTGATGTGAAAATGCAGTCCCTATTATTCCATGATCCAACCAAAATTAAGAAATATTAGATCAATGATGATTTGGAAACTTTTGTCTTCTGTGTCAAAGGCTTTCAAACCAATATCTGAAAAAAGATTATTACACCAATACTCCTTTTAATAGTTCCCAAAACATGTGCAGGCATGTGACAGTGATGTTTGTAAGAAGAGTTCAGGTTGAAATTATCCCTTTAATGCCTGAAACCACAAATTATGGCCAGAAAATTCAAACTTTTTTGAAGCTGAAATGTTTAGTTCACTAACTACTGAAAACCCCCCAAATCTAAATGTACTCGAAATTTAACAAATATATTTATCTTGTTTGTTTTTTGGAAACTGATAAACCACAAAAGACATTTTTATCATTTATCGGACTGTATTCAGGTGTTAATTTTAGTAATTTGTTGATCATATTGATTTGATAAAAGCATAGTAAAAGTATGTACCAAATATGATACAAAAGGCATTAAAGGGTGAAGTAGTTTGGAGAGGAACCTTAAACTGAAAGCTTGACTCTAAACTTTCTTTGGGAGAGAAGAACACCTGATTAGGAAACATTAGTTTTTTATCCCTAGCAGGTTTAGATTGGTATTTAAGAGTCTTACAACATTACAGAGAAAACCCCCAATAAAGACAGAGATTTAAGAAGAAGATTGTTTTCTGATGCTCAGGCAATTTTAAGCTGTTTGGATTTTTTTAAAGCATGAGTGACATGGCTGAAAACTTTTAGGGTTGCTCCAGTAGATTCAGATTGCTTGGCAGTGGTTTTGGCCTGTTGTAGTAAAACAGGCTGTAATAGCTGCAGGACCGTCCCTACTGAGGATTCACTAAGAGGTCTTTGCTTTGTTTGTCTTTATAAGTGTTTGACAACATTACAGAAAGCCTCCTGGGAAGATGACAATTTGAAGTGACAAAAAGAAGTTGCATGACTTTCATACAAGCCTCAGGACTCACAGACAAAAGTAAAGTTAAATTTTACCTGACAAAGTACAGAAATAGCGTTTTTCTGTTGTTGTTTTTCTGCATTGTTTGTGACCTAGCTATTGTGTGCCAAAAAAAAAGGATTGACCATTGAGTCTGATGGTTTTAGGTTATGTGGGTGTGATTTTCAATCATGTCTGGTGGCCTCCAGGAGATAACAAATCCTTTTCTTCTCTTACAAAGGGGTCTACCTCCAGAGGGCCCATTTCTGTAATGTTGTCAGACCCTGGTAATACCAATCTGAGCCTGTCAGTGAGAAAAACAAGAACTTGTAGTAGACACACTTTGATCAGGAGCAGTTGCCCTTAAGGATTAAGCCATTACAGCCTGTTTCACAGCTGCAGGTTAAAACAGTCTACTGGAGCAAATCCAAAAGTTTTTGTACTTATGAGTCAGTCAGACCCCCAAACATGTGAAAGCAGGACCAAGATTACAAAATACAGGAATTTCCTCTTAAGGCAGCTGACAGAAGTCTCAGTCAAAGCTATTGTGCAAAGATGCTCTCATTATCTCACAGGAAGGCTTTCAGTCAGCCCTCCTTCAAAAGCACACTTCACACTCATTAGCAGTGCAGGAAGCTCAGTTGTATCACCAGAGAATCAACATTAACAATCCAGCTCAGTTTCTTCTTTCTAACTGTATTATGTGAGGATGTTGCATCATCTTTTCTGATGTGCTCGCTCTCTGTTGCAAAGCCCAGCAAAGCATTTCATAAAGCAGCCATGTGGGGTCAGTGTTGGCCTCCATGGTCCCAGCGCAGACAGACGGGGTGCATCCATACATCAGGAGGGAGAGGAAACGCAGAAAAACAAGAGAAGTGATGAAACAGTGAAGGGAAGGAAACACAGAGACAGAGTGGGTGGATGGAGGACAGACGATGGTTTTATAATTACACCGGCTTCACTCACCACTGCTGTATGTACAGAGAGGAAATCAACGCTCTGTGTCTTTCTCTGAAACACACAATCTCACACTCAGACACACACAATCTCACACACACACACACACACATCCTCCGTAGAGACACTTGACTGCTTTGACCCATTTAAGAGCTCTTTCCAAGCTCGGCCAATCACAATGCTCTCTGCGCCAGGAATCCCCATCGCCCCGGTAACCATGAGGTCATACGGGTAGAGCAGGCAGCATCAGTTGTTGTTCCCAAACTGTTGTTATGGAGCGGAGAGGGAGGGAGGGAGACGTGGAGGCAGACAGGAGGATAGTTTACTGACTTAATATTTACTAATGGCCCATTAATGGTATAACTGATTTATTGGTCTTGAATCCATTTATTAACATACAAGATAAACATCTGCTGGTCTGACATGACAGAGTAGTTCAACAGAACTGTGTCAGGTTAAAGATGACAGGCCTATGATAGAGTTTTGATGCAATATATGTTATATGTTTGCATGGTTGCTACATGATACATCTGCTGTAGAGGCCAAATCATTGTGGATCACTGTCTCACTAGGGGCCCAGACTACGAGATGAGTCCAGCTGAATTGGGTTATCCTTTACTAACCCTAACAAAGTTGATAATGATCAGCAGTCTTACAGAGCTGGATATTAACCAGATAAGTTAACCCAGAGTACAGTGAGTGCTTTCATATAAAAGGGGGAGAGTGCAATTCATCTGACGAATCACAGACATGAATAAGTTTGCCGTTAGAAGATATTTCAACAAGCACAACTTTCATTTATATTTAATATATGTAAAATCAGACAGATAGACAAAGTGTCCTGTTTGTTTCTCTCAATCAGCTCACAGGGATCCAGAATCCAGCAATATGATTGGCCAGTAGGCAGAGTTTTCTATAAACTGATCTCTAATCTGGAGCATATCCTGCTATGGGGCAGTTTATGAGAACAGAGTAATTTACTGTAGGGATCTAGCCAGGTAGAAGTGAACCCTGAAGTTACAAACCCTCCTTTGTAGCAAACCCCCCTGCTCACTCTCCCCGTCCCAAATGCATGTATTCAGACAGGTGTGCAGTGAATTTGGAAAAACAACCTTTATGTTTGTTTTTCCACCAGAGTTTTGAGTTCGTCCAGTGCTCATTTTTTTGTGTTTTAATCTGTTTGATTCCATTATTGCAGATCATCAAAACTTTTCACTCTAAGCGTCTTTGTGATTGTTTTTAGGTGATGCTCGCTAAATGTTAAAGAACTCACTCTAAACAGAGATGGTGCAAGTTCAGCTAGCAAACTAGCACCAGCATTAGGTCATTGAGTGATTTAATTTGCATCAGTCAAGGGTTGCTAACACAAGCTGAACTAAACTCAATTAAACTGTAGCTCCGTGGTAACGAGTGCTATTAAGTTTGGTCAGCTGACGATTTCATTGTTTGTTGAGAAACTGATCCTGTAATAACCATAGACTCTATATCATGATCAGTTTGACAATAAAGATTGAAATGACAGGTATATGGTGAAGTTTTAATGACCTTGTCTGACGAAAAAACACAGCATGAAATGATGAACCCATTAACCTGGGACCACCATCTGGCACATTATTACACCCCTCACTCTCTGTCCAACTTCTGCTGAGATAATGTAAATCAATGTTGTTTGTATCCCAATTGAAAACATGTAAAAAAATATATGCAAATAGATGCAAATTTGATACAAGACGATTTAGTTTGGACAAGAAAATTTATGTTTTACTGTTTGGAAAGAGCCCAAAAAAATCACAATTCCCTTCTTGTGCAGAGTAGGAGTTAAGTTGTAGATCAGGACTCCAATAAAAAAAACCTGTCTAGCTAAAGCTGCTACTTGTCTCACCTGGTGTGAAATATGAACTTTAGCCTTTTTCCTTATTTGCAACAACCATTAACAATAAACCCAAAAGGTGGCAGTAAAATTGGAGTAATTAGTGTAGGGGAATTAAGTTAACAGAATCATGTTGGTCAGAAGAAATGAAACCTCCTGGACACCGAGTCTGACCAATCAGCTAGCAAGATAGATGTGACCTGATGTGACCTTGATGTGCACTAGTACTTTTAAAAAGTTTAAACCACTTTACAGCTAACTTTTAAATTATCATCAATATAGAGAACAGCATTGATTGATATTTCCCCATAAACACCTCGCTAACTTTCATTTGGTTTTGCGTTTTAACCAGTGTATGTTTTCCTTTAAAGTATCATCTATGGAGGAAATAGAGATGGATACGGATTCATTTAATCAGTGTTTAGTCACAAGTTGATCTGAACATGATGGCATTTTAACAGAAACACTGTTTGACCCTCTACTGCAAGCTACCCCACATCTCCTCTGCATTAGAAGGGAGGGACATAAACATCAGATACTGGACAAAATTGTGCGATGTAATAGTTAAATATACACATTTTAATTCTGGACCGGATATTGGAACAGGAAAAGTGCTTTTTGTTTGTTTTAAACAAGACGGATACATCTATAAAACAACAACAAAAAATTAATGGCTTTAAATGGTCTTATATACTAAAAGAAATGTTGACGTTATGATCCAAATCCATTACATAGTATAGGACAGGAAATAATCAGAAAACTGTGCAACCATTTTAACGTCTTATTTGTGTAGATGCTGATGGCTTACTCTCTGTCAAAGTTTGTGCATCTGTGAACAAGGCTGTACAGTGCATCAGTACATCATAAGGGTGGTAGAAAAAATTGATACAGCATAGTATTGCGATATTTTGTCTGGTGATATATCATATCGTCTCATATACCTAGTATCAATTTTTCAAATTAATTGCTAATATGAAGTCAAATCTATGATAATGGAAAAATAAAATCAACTGGTTGTCCAATGAGGTTGATTAGAGCAGGAGAGAGTTAGTACAACAAATACAGCATAAATAAGACAAACATAAAGGAAAGACAAATGCTAAATTAGCTGAACAGTTTAAAAATTTGAATAAATCGCAATATATTGTATCGCAATACTCACTGTATTGCAAAATATCGTATCGTGGCCCAAGTATCGTGATAATATCGTATCGTGGGGTCATGAGTGATTCCCACCCCTAGTACATCAGTGATAGGCCTGAATCAGCCTGATGATATCTGTCAGGCTGGGGTCAAACAACAGAGATAAGATTTTAAAGATACTTATTACACAAAGTATCATAAAAACTAAAGGTGGTTATTTTATTGCAGACAACCAACAGTAGGCCTGAATGGAAACCCATATCTGGTGGGGTGAGGTATCGACCAAACCTGGCCTACAATATACTGATGTGCTTTGGAGCTGTTGGGCTTTAGAGTCTAAGGGAGATACTTGTTTTTTTTTCTCTGCAACGAGCTCGTTGAATGACATTTTGCACTGCAGCGAGCATCACACATCATAGCATGTCTCAGGCATGTTGCTGGGCATACATGAGAGTGTTTGTGTGTGTCTGAGTGTGTGTGTTTGTGTGTGTGTGTGTGTGTGTGTTGCTGGGGTGGGGGGAAGTGGGTGTACATGTGTAGAAGATTCTAATCTGGCACATGCATGTTTGTGTGTCCATGCGAGTCTGTGTGTGTGTGCGTGCATGTGTGTGATGCTTGTTAGCCCCTGCCTCTCTGCACCACAAACTGTCAGCTCGCTGTAGCACTCCCAAGTCCTCCCTCTCTCTCCCCCACATCCTCCTCCATCCCCATCTCCTCACTCTCTCTTCCTCTCCTCCTCTCGCTCCCTCTTTCTCCTTTTTTTTTATCTCTCTGTCTCCATTTCTCCCCTTTCTTTGAAATTTTAATCACCCAGTAAACAGGCATGCATTTCAATGTGAAATGGGATTTTGCTACAGATTGAGGGAGCTGAGTCGAGGAGGGGGGGTTGAGAGGAAAGGAAAGGGGGGAGAGAGTGATCGTGGTTTCGCAGTTTGTACTAAAGAGAATGATTAATCCCAGCCTTTGATTCTGCATTCATCTAACGGGATGTTGCAGCATGGGAAGTGTGTGCGTGCGTGTGTCTGTGGGTGAGCGTGCACATGCATGCCTGGCTCCTGCATGTCTGCACAGGCATGTGTGTTAATCTCTATGCACGTACTGATGTATATATATCTAGTCACACACACACATACATGCAGGAGGATGATGTGTGCACGTGTGTGTGCCTGCAGAGAACACACACTCTGATCTGTGGGAGTGCAGAGTGAGTAATACTGTAGCTGAACCACTTTTTCAGAGGAACATTATTAGCTATTTTTATTCTGAGTTTACGCCGGTGCTCGCTGCTCTTAGCCGGCCACTGCGTTTACATTGTACTGCACGGCTCACTGCCGCACAGCCTCACACACTTTGCGAACACACTGTCACATCCTCAAACACTTACACACACACACCCACGCACACATACAACTTGCTCCCAGCAGGCTGAAATGACAGCCTTTGTAAGCTGATATGTAGTTTGAAAGCTGTAATCTTGATGAAATCTACCTTTTTCTGGAGCTGCGGGGAAACACTGGCTGTGATCAGGTGGTGTATAATAAGCTGGAAAATACTCTGTCCTTAGACGACTGAGATCAGCTGGATTTTTCCCATGTTGTGAAGTCATTTGTGAAGACAACCACTGTGTAAACATGCGACTTAAAGGTGCAGTGTGTCAATATGAGCAGTATTTAGCAGAACAAACCTGACTGAAATTAAATAGGTGATATTTTTACGTATTTATAGGTATGATATATATAATTATGGAATGAGCTACCCCTCCAAATCAGACAAGCCCCCTCAATGTCCATTTTTAAAACTCGTCTTAAAACCCATTTTTATTCATTGGCTTTCAACCCTGCATGAGACTCGGCTCCTGTTTTAGTGTTTTATGGTTTGTTTTTAGTTATTTGTTTTAATGGTTTTAAATCAATGAAAAAAAATTGAAACTATATTTCACTTTGTAATATTTGCTTTTATTTGATCCACTATTTTGATTGTTTTTTTTTGTTTGCATTGTTTTGTCTATTTATGTACAGCACTTTGTTCAGCTGTGGTTGTTTTAAAGAGCTTTACAAATAAAGTTGAGTTGAGTTGAATTTAGAATTATGTTGAATTTGGTGTATCATCACTGACATATAAAAATGTACCATCGCAAATTAGTCCTATGTATCTACATAGAAATTAGGTCCTGTTCCTCTGAGGCCCCCGCATCTTGCACTGCTGTGTTTCTACTGCAGCCAGTAAGGACCAACTAGTAACATGCACTTTTTTGTACTCAAAGAGAGGATGTGCAAAATGAACACCAAAGAAAAAGAGAGTGGTTGCATTGATTTAATGGTTAAAACAAAAAAAAACAAAAAAAAAAAGATCATGCTTATAAAATATCTAAGGAACTTTTTGTCCTCAAAGGCCACCGTTGCTTCAGACAGGAGGGGTGAGCAGGGGAGTAAGTCAATCAAGAATATGAATGCTATTTATAACTAAGTGTTCCTATTTCTGTATACTTTCGCTGTAAAAGTTATTTTTGCTCTGTTATAACTAGTTTAAAAATAATAATAATATAAGAGGGTTTAAGTCATGATTTCTTCCTGTTATCACACAATTGAGTAAGCAAGGTTTAATTATTTTGGTTTTGAAAAAGATAAGTTTGAAATTAGTGTTCAGTGGCTCTTTTTAAAGACAGCAGACTCCATCATTCAAAGATGTAATCTAAGGCAGTAGAACACAGGAGTTGCTGGACTGTCTCCATTGGTTAGTTTCTGTTGTGTCAGAGGCGTCCTACAGTGTTGAAAAAAAATTAAATTAAACAAAAACAAAAACTGCAGTTCTTCAAGTGTCCACTTGAGGCTTGCTCCAAAAGCCAAGGAAACTCCATTAGGTCCCAAATTAAAATGCAAATTTTAACAGTAAAACTTTGCGTATTCACAGCCTGACAGACCAAACTCTTTTGGATTTGTGGTTCACTTATTTCTTTGTTTTTGTTACATGGGGGTGCTTTAAAAGAAATGTAAACACAAATTTGTATTATTTTGGGCACAGCCGAGTAGATTGCATGACTTTCATTTCAAATGGTTGATCCAAATCAAACAAAATAAAACAGTATTGTGAAACAAAATAGCAAAAAACTACTAAGTGGGTCAGGCAGCAAGAGACCAATAACTCCCACTGACGGCATGATAAAATTGCTGGTTTTGTTAATGGTGTCTGGTTGCTTTGAAGAGAGTCATGTACGGGCTGTTTTTTTGATGAGAGTCATAATTTTTTCAGAGACTTCAAAGAACTATCTAAGCCTGTTAGTGAGGAGAACAAGAGCTCTGTGTGGACAACTTCTGATCAGCACATTAGCTCTAAATGATCACACTTCAGCCTTGACGGCCTGGATTATTGCTGCAAGCTTTATTTGTTTTAGAGCAAGACCAACATTTTCTTCAACTTATAAGTCATTCAGACCTCAAGATCAACAAAAATCAGCCCAGAAATCTTGAGTTAAACTTTTACAGGCTGGCCATATGTGCTTTCTCTTTAATCAGAAAGCTGCTTCTATCCATAAACTTAATTTTATATAAAACATCTCCAGGAAGTTTCATAGGCTGTTTTTTTTTTTTCACACCAATGAAGAAGGTACAAAAGCTGAAGTGGTTTGAATTAATCTATGAATGAAAGCAGAATTTATAGAAGGTTGAAAAAAAGGAAAAACTAGCAGCTTCTGTTGCTTCATGATGTCTCAGAAACACGGGATGATAAGTCAGCTCTCTTTACGCATGTTACACACACTGTCACATTTCAACGCAAGGATGGCTTAACACCATCTCAGTGTTTCTAAATGCTCTGCCACGCTGGTAATGGGGAGCCTGGAGACACACACTTTAACACACACTCACACTCCTGTGGGCCCGACAAGCTTCCCTATCCTTAACGCCACGTCCCTCAGCAGCACTTGTCATCTACACGTCAGAAAATCCAACTCCTTTCCTCCCACACACTTTCAAATTTCTCATTTCCAGCACCCCTCCATCTCTCCAAATACACACAAGCATGTACACATGCTCACACACACCCTCATACACCCTCCCCCCTGCTGGTCCACCGACCCATGAGTCAGTAACGAGCTGTTTTTCAACGAGTTTTCTCCCCCGACACAAGCTTGTCTCACTCTGCTATTGATCCTCATCCCGCCTCCCTTTATCCATCCTTTCATCATTTCCTTCTTTCCTCCCTCTATTTACCCCTACACACACCCTCACACACACAATAACAGGCACACACAAACACACACCCTGACAGGAGAGCACAGAATAAGTGGAGGAGCCTTCAACAACATGCTGAACATCATAGTCTCTCTTTTCCCTTTCTCTCTCCTCGCTCAAGGATGAGTGATGCCCATGACAGACTGCTTCCTCTGAGAGCTCCTTCTGGCAATTACTAAACGCACACACACACACACACACACACACACACACACACACACACACACACACACACACACACACACACACACACACACAAACAAACTCACACACTCATCAGAGACTCCCACATCACTTAACCAGTTGTCTTCAACTGAAAGGGCCGAGTGGAAACACTCCACTCATCCGCCACTCAACCCACAAACACACACACAAACACAAGCAAATACACTTAGCACACACATGCACACACACACACACACTCAGAGCTTGAAGATGGTGATCATCTTTACCCACTCTCTGTAACCATTGATCCTTTTGAGCCTCAGTTTGCAGCATCAGTGAGATGTTGACGTATTAAAGCTGCAGGAAGTCTGAAACATGACTGTGTACACGTGTAATAAAAAGAGTCACAATGGTGATAATAATGAAATCTATTTTTTAATCTGCTTTTTCAAATGAAAGGGAGCTCAAATTTCTTTGCAACAGAGAGAATTACTAAAAGACGTTGATTGTTATATAAATGCTTATATTTTATTTTTTTTAAAAAAAGGAAAAAAACTATTTTAAAAGCCAGATTCAAAGCAGAGATGTTAAAAACTCTCCTTTACTGACTACTTTGCAAAAAAAAAATATTTATTAACAATGTTTTGGTTCTACATCAATAGGGTTAGAAAATACAAATAAGATCTATATATATAGGTATATAGATTATATTTAGATTTATTATTTTAATGCTACAGAAAAATAATCAAAAATGTCTGTGCCTAAATTATTCCAACAATGTTTTTCAGGATTTTTTTTTAATCTTTTTTTTTTTTTCAAAATAAAAAGAGAGAAATTTGTTGGTTTCCAAAAACATTCCTTGTTTTCGCAGAATGATTTTTCAGCTAACCCTGTGATGAAAATGACAAAACCTGAAAAGATGTCACATATTTGAAAAATACACAGAAACAAAGAAGATCTGGTTCACTAGAAGAAATGTCACTCCTGTAATTCACATCACTAGTTCTTCTCTTGTATTGAAATATTGTGTGTTTTTATTTTATCAAATGTGAGAACTAGTGTAACTAAGTTTAAGTCAAGCTTAACTTCCCTAAATGCACTCTTGATGTGGCCACAGGACTCCAGCAGCAATCTAGCAGCATTAGTTGGTTAATGTGCATGTTGTGTGTTGTTTTTCTGTGCAGCCTGCTGTTCACCAAGGTGAAGCTTGAAGAGGCGCTGTTTGGCCCGGCTGCAGCCTTGCAGACATGTGAGGAGATGCTGCAGAGTTGGCAGATCCGCTATGATGTCAGCCGGTCCAGGTGTGTGTTTGCATG
Source organism: Xyrichtys novacula (assembly GCA_962446985.1). Classification (NCBI taxonomy): domain Eukaryota; kingdom Metazoa; phylum Chordata; class Actinopteri; order Labriformes; family Labridae; genus Xyrichtys; species Xyrichtys novacula. Next base: position 12,789,639 of record OY660874.1, on the reverse strand, counting down.
ATGTCTGTTAGTTTGTTAGTTTGTTATCAGGATCATCTCACAGTTTTTATCGATGAAGATAGTTTGGACTATTATTTTATTATATATGTTCCTGCTTGAAGTTTCATTGACAAACATGTAATAACAACTGTCAAATCCAACCTCTTTTAGCTCAGATTCATGTCATAGAGCAGAGTATTTCTTTCAGCTCAAAAAATATATATATATATCCAAACCTTTACATCTCGTGGCATAATTCCTACAACTCCATGTACTTTCTCATCATCCAGGCCTTTACAGACAGCTCACAGCTGGTGCAGAAAGCTGCATCTGGAGCCATATGCAGGTGTAAAATAGGGCACATAACACCTGTGTCACACCTCTTGATTTAATTAATATGGATTCTTGATTTAATTAATGTGAAGGACTCTACACATGCTCTGTGAAGATTGACTGTCTGTTCGCATCTGTTTATACAAAATATTTTACAATAGATTCATCATTGTATTTATGTATGTATGCGCTTTTTTACTCAGAACAGATATTTTCTTTTTGCTTTTCCTTCACCAATGGTATTTTGACCCTTGACTTTGACTCCTTTTTTGTTGTCATTGCAACTCAAACCCCTTAAATACAGCAGCCTGGTGGCCCCAAGCTTCAAAATATGACTCTTTAAAAAAACATGCAACATTTAACAGTTTTGAAATTGAGCTCACAGCAGTAGATTAATGTTGACTGGCTTTTGATGAAGGAACAACCATTTAATTGAATCAGAATCAGAATGCCCTTTATTGTTATTATACAGAAGGTACAATGAGATTGAAGAGCTTCTCCATTATCAGTGCAAAAAAAAGAAAACAGAGACCAAATTAAAAGTACAAAAATAGTCGTAAGAAAAAAATAAAAATAATAATAGGTACAGACTATATATAAGATAAAATAAAAGATTAGGCAATGCAATGAAAATGAAAACTATATACAAGAAAAGGAAAGAAGTGGATTAGAGTGGATTATGTCAATGTAAACAGTGAACAAAGGTCGTTAGGACTTAACAGCGTTTAAGAACGGTAGGCCTACAGTGTTTATATTATTACGACAACACAGCTGCATCAGCATCTGATGTGCACACAGACCCCCTGCAGTGCAGCTGTGTCAACAGACAGAGACGCTCCAAACAGTCTGATGCAGACAATGACCCGTGAATTTACAGATTTTTTTTTATTCCACAGTCAGTGTAAGCTAATATGGGTGCTGACGGCTAGCCTTAGGGTTTTTTTGTCTTTTATGTCATTTCATGTCTACAAAACTGTGTAAAAAGTAACACCCACAAGCTGTGTCTACCTTTATATTACTGATGAATCAGCCACAACAAAAGCGTTTCAGACTGGGCTGAATAGAGAAGGTAAATAGTTTGTTTTCTGAGGTAATGACAAGTGAAAACCAGTAGAGTAGGTCTCTTTTAATGGAGGAGTTTTTGTTGGCATATGACAAATATCTGTGCTTACGTGAGTGTTTCTTTGTTGTTGCCTTTTTAAAAATTTACTCCTGTTTCCTGGGTTGTGTGCGTGTGTGTGTTTTTGTGTGTGTGTTGCAGTGAGACAGATGACAGCAGCAGTATACCGATGGCTGAGAGGGTGGAGGTCAGCCCCGGAGCCAGGAAACCCTCAATCCACCTAGCTCTGCCAGACTTCCAGGACGCCTCTACAGGTCTGATCTCTCTCTGGTTAAATGATTCCCTATATTAGAGGTCTAGACTGAAAAATGAAGCCAAATTTATTATTTATAAGTTAAACACGTCCTCCTTTCATCTGCTGCTGGGTAAATACCAGAGAGAAGCAAAGGTAAAGGTCAGTCTTGATCTCCCATCATTTGACCTGTTGTGGATTAAAACATGTTTGCCTGTCTGCAACAAAAAAGAGGGTGAATGTGGGTGTAGGTGGGGGAAGGGGACAGATATGCAGCTGGAATATCAATCATCTCTGCACCTGTATCTTCCTAAGTATCACATGTCACTTTGTCCAAAACCCTCAAATCATGAAAGTTGTGCTCTGTTATTTGTTGGATTATTTTGGAGGCTGATTAACAAGTAGTGTTACATTTTACTGAATTTTAAAGTTGTTTCCTTTAAAATTTCAGCACTTGTTATTTGAACTTTTTTGAGGGTTCTTTTTAAATCCATCTCACAAATGTGTAGTCGAGAGAGCATTCGATTTTTCTGCCCTTTTGTTGATTCCTTTGCGCTTTCCTTTAAACATGTTTAAAACTCACAGCTGCTAGTTTAGCTGTTCATCAGTTGGTTTTTCTTATCTTTACACTTGGTTTTAAAGGTTCCCCAAGTCCATCTTCAGTGGCAGCTTCCCGTCTGGAGGCGGCACTTTCCGAGGTGTCTGACCTCAGCTCCACTCGCCGCCAAGGACCCATGTACATCTGGGCCACGCTGGAGCGAATCTGGCTGCAGGCTGGTAAGACAATAGCGCTTAGTATAGCACATATAAAAACCTTTAAACAATTCTCAGGCTCGTATTGTTCTTTTCAGCATTGTTACAGAATTATAGAAGGGGTCCCTGCAGTAATAGGCCTTTGTGATTAAAAAGGAAGATGTTTTTAAGTCAGAGACAGCTGTCACATACCTCTCTACTCATGGCAACAGACCTCAATGACAAAAACACAATTTTAAGTAAATTGCTCCTTAAATCAGTTACATTATTTCATTACTGTGTTTTACAATTATTACAATCAAAAAATCCCAGATCACAAACTAACAGACCTTACCAATGGAGGACAAGCAACCCCTGTACCATGTGAGGCAAAGTTACCATATTTTGTCAATGGAATCTGGTGGCTTTACAGAAACAAGATACTATTTTTATGTAGATTTTGGGTCTATACTTTTCAACGATTCTAATTTCTCTATGACAAAAGGGGAAAAGTCTTTATTTTATTGACTAGACAAGGAACATGTGGGGTACCTCAAGGAACCATTCTCAGACCTCTTCAACTTCTCTTTTACATAGACTGTATAAGGTAACCTTGCCACCAAGACGTCACATTTTGATCTGTAGACTACTGTTCGGATGTTTGGAGATTATTTTTATGTCTGTGCCATGTTGTTGTTTTCTGAAGCAAAGGGTGACCAAAGTTGGACAATATGGTGGAGCTCCAACGAGAAAAAGGTTAAGTCTAAAGACTGAAGTAGCTGAAGTGAGAGTGAGCTAGCGCCACCTATCACTGATAAAGACCACACCTCTAATTAGTCTGATCCATCAGCCTCGCTATGGTTTGGCCCTTCAATACTCACTTCTTTTCATCCTCTACCTGTTATAGCGCTTACTGTATTGGTCATACCCACCCAAACAGCTGCACATGACCTTATCAGACAAACTCAGATCGAAGCAGAACAAAATTTAATATTTGGTTTTAAACTCTTGGATGAAAATATTCTAATGGCAAACTAGACTGTGAGTGTGAATGACCTGCTTTCAAGCTCAGCGGGGTTTCAGCCTATGGAGAGTGAAATATTGTCGACTTATTTTTATTCTGTAGTGTTAATGTCACATTTTTTGCCGTCCGTGTGCCGTCTGAGATTCTGTGTCATAACACCAAAGAAACAACTTACAAATCAAAGCAACTTCTGCCACAGATCATATAGTCGCAACCTTGCATGTGTAAACTCCTCAATTTAATGTGACACTGCAGCCATTTTCTGTTGTTCACACCTCCACAAAAACATTTTACTTTTGCTATTCAGTGGGTAAAAGTTAGCTTCTGTGGCTGTACCTGCATTGATGTGGCCTCTGTGCTATTAAAGGCAGAGCGGCAGTGATGCATGCCGTCATTACTTTCAGCCCTGCAGCCTCAGTCTGACTGTGGAAGAAGCTCAGCACAAACAAACTCCATCCTCTCTCTCAGCTGCAGAGTGAGCAGCATGAGAACAGGAATCCATACAGCAGCCCAGTGATGCAACCAGCATACCAGTGTGTGACAGTTCAGGACGGGATACGGGGGGTGGAGGTGGGGGGATGGGGAGGGGTCAGTGCCCTTATGGCCGCACTGTAATATGAGGGTTATTTTTTACTCGTCACCTCTGACCTCTGCTTCTTCCTTGCTGAGAAATCTCAAAAAACACTCACTTATTTGTGTCAACTCCATGTCACCAGGGTGTGTCCTTAAACTGGGGGCCAAAGAGAGGTTTTTTCCTTCCCAGCATTCTTTTTCTCATCGGTCACTTCCTCTCTCAATTTCACATCCTCATGGAGCCTCAAAAATACACAGAGAAGGCAATCTTGGAAATGAGAACACTTAGGTAAACATGATTACGGTAATGGGTTTAGAAAAAGCAGAAATAATGTGTCATAAAACCAAGAAATGAAATTATTACAAGCAAAATAGGCATTAAATGCAAGAACAGTCTGAACATTTTCTACTAATCCTTAAAAAAGGGTAAAAACCTGCAAGAGTATGCCATCTTTATACTGTATATGTTCTTAACAAATACAGAATTAGCTAATAAGACAGGTATATCGAGCACAGCATAACTGCTACTTCAAGCAGGAGCTCTGATTTTGATATTTATTTGGATATTATTCTGTTACTGTTGTCTTTCTGCTATATTTTAACAAGTGACGGGACTTAAACGTTTAGATTTTTGCAAGTTAATTTGTGCCATAGCACTCGCCACCAAACATCTTTTTAACTTTGCCTAATTTCTTTAGCAAAGAGACTAAACACAACTTACCCACTCTCCTCCAGCAGTCACTTGTTTGTAGCGAGACCTCAGGCCAGTCCATGATGGACTACAGCGGGGTTACGCAGCTCAAGGAAGAACATTTGTGATCATTTCTTCATTGAAATTCAATCAGACTGAGACAAGGCAGAAGAACTACAGCATCTGCAGTGCAAAATGATTAATATGGTGATTAATACTTCAAGGAAATGATAAAGTAATGATCATGTGGCGTTTTGGTTGAGGTTTGTTTATGGCTCCTCAGACCGCTGTGTATTGTTATCCTGTGGTCGTTACTAAATTTGGTATTACTAGAGAAGCAAGTGGTCGGCTATCGACGGGGTGTCTAACTCGGTGTTACAGTGTGTTTGACCCTAAATTAATGTCACGCTGGAATATCCCTTTAAGCTCTTAGTTCCAGTCATAAATCAGCACTATAGCCTTGAGAAAAGGACATCACAGCTAACATGGCATGTACATACTATCTGCTAACTGCATGAGCAGTAAAGCATCACTGTTCACCCATTGTTGAAATAAACAGTATACTTCTGTCTTTTCATCCGAGTCGGACTCAGGCGTCTTCAACAAATGAAGCATCTCTGCTCTGATTTTATGACATAATGCTGCTGTGGGTGGAACGAAGCAGATGTCAGTCAAAACCTGGTCCACCATGCCCACATAATATTGGAAAGGGGTGCAGCAAATTGAGCATTTTGTTGTGCGGTCTTGGTTTGTCTAAATTTTAATGTCATTTGAGGTTTTTTCATTGACATATGTAAAGGTTTTCAACATGGCTTAGCTCATAATTTAATTTATTTGTGTAGAAGTTGTTTAAGAAACTGAAATCACAGGTCTCCATCATGGGATCAGGCGAACCTTTGCTTTTTATAATGGATTAACCTGTAAAACATATCAATGAGCGGTGCACATGTATGCATTGAGCTGACAGTTTTATGTGAGAGCTCAGGTGAGCAGCAGGAAACAGGCTTACATAACCTGAGAGCATTCACTGAATCATTTTCCCCAAAGTGAAGCTATGAAAGAAAGCAGAGTCCGGAAATGACTCTTTTTCATCTCAGAATGAGCTCAGTGTTTCCCATCTGTGCAGCCATGACACACAGGTAAACAAACACACACATAGGCTCCCACACAAAAACACACATGGGATATTGCAGCATTCAGGAGCAGACATATTACACACACACACACACACGCACACACACACACACACACACACACGCACACACACTCTCTCTCTCTCTTTCTCTCTTACACAGAGGATGCAGAGTTTCTCTCTGTTGTTGACCTGATGTTCACTTCTGAGATTGATTGACAGCCCACTGCATCTACATCCCATTAAGATATTGGTCAGCTCCAGTGTCAGGGGCGGGTTTTTCAGCTCTGTGTCCATCCCTTATTGGACAGCAGCGTACTTGTAGGCGTGTGTGTGTGTGTGTGTGTGTGTGTGTGTGTGTGTGTGTGTGTGTGTGTGTGTGTGTGTGTGTGTGTGTGTGTGTGTTTCTGGGGTTTGTCCTCAGCAGCACAGAAAGGCAGCAATGTCCATATTTAGGCAAGACTTTCAGGACTTCCCAGGCACCACATCAGCTCCCACTCTCTCCTTCAGTGTATGTGTCCATCCAAGTGTATTATTTTATGTCTCTTTTTTTCTTTACCCTTTCAGAGTTTACATTTAAATATAAAACTACTGAACTCACACTTAACCTTTTCACTCATACTTGAGTCTTCTTAGGTGTAGACTTTAATGAACTATTTAACAGCTGTTTCAGAAGAAGCACGATACACAAAAGCCAATGACTGAAACAAGTTAGAAGATGTACAGTATCTGTCAAATGATACAAAACAAAAGTGGAGAATATGATATCAAAGAATATGCTTGAAATCTTTTTATTGTGTTTGAAAATGTTTGTAGTTTCAAATTTTACACCAACTTTATACTTGAGACAAACTAAGATGCAGCCAAATAGAGAAATTTACTGAAGGGCTTATAATTTTTCATGCAAAGCAGATTTTAAAATTGTATAAAGCTGAAAATACAACCATAAGAGAAGCACTGATCTGGAGAAGCACTGACAAACTCAAGGGCTTTTAAATCTGTTAAATTTTTTGCCTTTTAGTTTCAGTGTTCAGACTTTGAATAATCACCTTTGTAATTGTTTGCATCTTTATTGTTTTATACAGTTTAGTAAGATGATGTATAGTGAGTAGGTAATAACAAATTAAAGAGGACCCTAATGCAAGCAGAAACCTCTGCTTCACCTGAGGGTCCTGCTCATCTTGCTGGGATCCCTTGCTCATTATTCATGACTTCTTTTTGAACAGTATGGAAACTTTAAATGTAAAAGCTCAGGTTTGAGGAGGTTAACAGGTTTCTACCTTTCCCCTCTTTTCCTGTCTTTGTCTCTCATTTTCTCTCCCTCCATCACACCTTTCAACAACTTTCTGCTCTTTCTCACCTGTTTTATGTCCTTTCTTCCTTGCTCCTTACCTGTCTTTAATCACCCTGTAACTCTTCCTCCTCTCTCCTCTTCTTCCTTCAGGGGAGTTGTTCATGGCTGACAGTCGACTAAAGGAAGCCCAGTTTTGCATCGCTGAGGCCTCTGCGCTCTTCCCAAACTCTCACTCGGTGCTGCTGCAGCGGGGCCGCCTGGCGGAGCTACGGGGTCAACTGGACGAGGCTAAAGGCCTTTATGACGAGGCGCTCGCCATCAACCCTACCGGAGAGAGCATCCTCGTGCACATGGTGAGAGACGCAGACAGCTTTAGAGGCTGAGAAATGAAACAGACATTAACACACATGGAATTATAAATGATGTAAGAAACAGGGTGAGCATGTGCACACACTCATGTTTGCACCCTGGCTAACAGCTGCACACACACAAACACACACTCACAGAGCCACGCACATTATATATGCTTAAGTTGAGTTCACAAAATTACATCACTCCGGATGTTATGCAATAATTCTAAAATCCAAATCAGACTCATACATGTAGTCAGTAAGCCACACAAACGACACACATGTAGGAATGCACAAAGTCTGAATGATTATCTACATTATGTTATAATAAATCTAAATAGATGATGTTCTTTCATGCTCTGTGACTTGAACACTAATCGTTCACACAAACGCACATGTCATCCTGCAAGAACATGATCTTGGTTATCTCCCTTATTGTGTCATGGAGATATTTTTAAATAGAGCTGCTCTTTATTATCACTACTTTATAGTGAATTTAAAAGTCGGCTTTGTTATTCTTAAAGCTCCTGTGAGGAGTTTTTAAACTTTTTTTAATTTCATATTTACGCCTTTTCATGATTTACAAAAGCAAAACAGACTATCAGTGACAGTATTGATGGTTGTTATTTTACAATTTTTGTTTGCATGAAAGTGGTGTGGGGGTAGTGTCAGCTGAAAAGCTGAAGAAACAGCCTTCTTTTTTTTCAAATTCAACATAAAATACTGAAAAAAAATAAAATCTATGAAAGTCAAAAGTCAGCTGGATGAGATTTTTGGCCAGAAGACACTACCCATTTGGAGGGCAAGATAAACAAAGACTACTTTGTCAAGTTGAAAGTTCCTCACTGAAGCTTTAATTATAAACTTTTTTTTTTTTTTTGTGGTAGTAAGAAGTTGTTTAATTACCACCAACTTCTTTTTGTAAAAAATATTTACATATTATTGTTGTTGTCCCTTTTAGATCAGCTTCATACACTCTAGCTAATGGTGTTCAATTATTTGATAAAACAGAAACTTTTAGCACAGCTTCATGTCTGATACCTTTACTAGTTTGTAATCTTGCAGTAGACAAAGCAGCATGTGTAAGGTGCTGTACCTGCTGTCTCAGTGCTGAGAGTGTCATATTTTAGTCTTTATGATCAAGCCTCATCATATAATTAATCATACTTTGGTTTGTTTATTCAAGGGCAAACTATAAATTTTAGAAAAAAGAAAGAAACTTCAGTTCATAGCTGACAAATGGCAAACACTGCTCAAAGACTCACTCTCCCTCTACTGATCACTCGCCCACATTTCCTTATCTGAGCCCACTCTCTCTCTCTCTCTCTCTCTCTCTGTCTCTCGATTTCTCTTTTTTCTCTCTCTGTCTCTCTTTCTCTCCCTCCTCTGTGCTATAAAGATCCTCATTCTCGCCCACTCTCGCCCACTCCCTCACTCAGTCTCCCTCTCTCTCTCTGTCTTCTGGATCATCCAATGGATTAACCATCGCTGATCTGACCTTTGAACTCTCTTTGTTGTCATGGTGAAGGGACCAGAGAGGGATATTCCTCAAATCCAAGAGTCACACTGCTTGCCATGCACACACATACACACACAAGCGTACACAAGTGCACGCACACACACACACACACACACACACACGCAGTCTGTGGTCTCCATAGTGACCATAGATGTGCTGGATGATATCTGTTTGACTTAGCCACCGGCCACCTTATGACCACATAAGGCTAATGCTTTTACTTCTGCTGTGCAGTAAGTTACGTGTGTGTGGTGTGTGTGCACATGCGTGCGTATGTGTGCATGTGTGAGTGTGCGTGCAGAGCAGTGCAGTCCCATTGGGGTGGACAGAGGAACACGTCTCTTCCATATTTGGCCTGTGGGAGAACCAATCCCAGGGGGTGAAAAGTTGAATGTATGCCAGCTGGCAGTGTCCTACTCTGGGTCTCTTGCAGGCCAGATGTGTTCTTCTCTCTGTCTGTGTGTGTGTGTGTGTGTGTGTGTGTGTGTGTGTGTGTGTGTGTGTGTGTGTGTGTGTGTGTGTGTGTGTGTGTGTGTGTGCGCGTGTGTGTGTGTGTGCGCTTCGGCAGGATTGTGTTTTGTCTTCCTCCATGGATTTGACACACATGTGGTCTTTTTGTGCTTTTCTCAGCTCTCAGATTAAATCAAATATTGTGTAAAGCTGAGGAATATAGCACAGAATATGATCATAACACTTTATTTCCTATGCTGGTTGATGCTGACATTTTTAAGGGTAATAAAAAAGGGATAATGTATAGAGAACAACTCATGATGGAGATCAGAATCCCAAAGGGCCGTAAAGTATAACTACCCATTCACTATGCATTATCCTGCTTATTACTCAGCCTCAGCTACCGGGTCAGGTGATGAATATATTGACACTAGATTTGGATTTAAAGATGATTTTACTGAAAATAATTTATGCACGATTAAAAATAGTAGTCCCTCCGATTTTGTGGTGGGTGGCACTACCATGGCGTATCTGTGCTGGACAAGCAAACAAACATCAGAGAAAGAATTTCAATTTTCAGACAAGGTTATTGGGGTGATACTGGTATAATAATCATAGTCATTTAAAGCTCCTGTGAAGAACTTTCAGTCTGTATCATTTTTTGCACCCACTGTGCTTCTGTCGATAATTTGATTCTTTCCCAGTGCATAAAAAATCGGGACAAGGACAGAAGTCCAGTCACTCAGGATTAGTGCTGGGCGATATGGAAAAAAATGTATATCACGATATGGATCATTTTATATCACGATAACGATATATATCACGATATAGCTATGGTATGCTTTCAGTTCTATGAAAAATTTAAGTTTATACAGCTGCACTAGTACAGTACCAGTACAAGACCAGCACTTAAAACTAGAAAAATGAATAAATAAATACGTGGCCGAAGTGCGTTCATGTCTGTGCTCGCCCAAAGTTATGCAACACTCACAGAAAACGCCGATAGTGTGAGCCAAAGCACTCCATAATAATAATAATAATAATAATAATAATAATAAATTTAATTTGTAATGCACTTTACATTTACAAAAAATCTCAAAGTGCTACAGTACACAGTAAAAAAAGAGCAGCAACAATAAAAAAGCAATAGAATGACAGTCACAGATTGGCATAAAAAAATAATTTAAAAAAATAAAAAATATAGAGTTGCAATGTAAGAGGCAAGGTAGTAAAAGCATAAAGCATAGAGGAAAACTAACCAAAGGCTTTATTAAAAAGGTCGGTCTTCAGGGCTCTTTTGAAGAGGTTGTTCACACTGCTAGATGTTTCTCCTCCAAAGCTGCTCTCTGCCTCCATCATTGTTTACTTTACTCTTGAAGCACGTAGCAAGACCCGAGCATGAATCCGAGCGCTTTATTCGCCTATCAGGGGCAGACAGGTAAGGTGATTTGATTCGCCATGACTCCAGAAATGATTGAAAAACTACAGAATGTCACAAAATTACGTACTGAGAGATGACTACAAAAATGGACGCACCTGTTCATCTGGTTGTTAAACACGGCTGAAAATGATCATCTATTAATGTTGTTCCCGCTCCTGCCCACTCCCGTTGCCTTTTTTCCCGTCCCGTCCCGATCAAGGGATTAATTAAAAAATGACTCCCATCCCGTGGGATTCCCGTGGGAATCACGTGACCCACGGGAATTCCCGAAAAATGTCATCCTTTACAGGGAAGGTCCCGGAGCAGATGAGACAGGTGCCGGAGCGGCTGAAATAGGTCCCGGATCCGATCAAAAGAGGTCCCGGATCGCGCTCCGACTTGCTCCGGCACAAATTAAGCACTGCTTACAATGATCCCCTCACGTGTGTAACCCAGGTAACCCGCAACGGCGGGAGACGCTGGACACGAAGAGGGCACGTAAAGCGGCGTCATGTCGCAAAATCGACAGAGAAATGCAAGCCTACATGTCAACGCATCCTTTTCTTTGTAAGCAAATATTGTTTTCTTTCCCGTTCGACACCAAATACACTTACTGAATGTGCAATTATTGTTGTTGTTACTATGAATCATCTGATGGCACAAGCCCTATGGATAAAATACAGCCTATCGCCCGAAACGATAAAAATAAAAATGGCACGATAGACATTTTCTATCGTGCACACGATATCTATCGTCCTATCGCCCAGCACTACTCAGGATCACCTTTTCCAGCTATGACCTTGGCTCAACTGAGCTGTGCATGTAAACGCACTGACTGATGGGGAAAGGGAGCAAGCCCATTCTTTGTGTACTAAAATCATCAATATTCCTGCACAAAGCATGCTGGGATACCTGGCAGCATGGATGGTAGTGCCTGTCGCTACCAGATCCGTCCCAGAAACCTGATTTGTACTGCACATGTGCGAAACGCATGTCACTTCCTCTTCTCGTATTTCAATGCTTTTTACGGCATTGCTATTGCTACCTACACGATCAGCGCAAGTGCAAATTTACGTCACCTTAAACTTTATTTAAACAACTGATCGATTCAGAAACTAGCTGGCGATGTGACAGGCTAGCTAGTGGAAGGCTCCAGAGCTAATGCTGAGGCATTCGCCAGAGCTCCTGCCCAGCACCATGAGACCTTTTGGGCCATAGAGCGCCGCCACCCGGTCAAAATTATGGTTCTCTGACTCTTCAAAGTATCAAGGGGGGATGCTCTGGAGGTGTGTGGCCCCCCATTGTGCACCCTTCCCAGGCCACAGAGTGCGCCACAACCTGGTCAAAAATCACAGTTCTCAGACTTTTCAAAGTATTAAGGGAAGATGAAGGGAACATTTGAAACACATGATTAGTACCTTAATCTAACCCTTTTTTTTAAACAAAAAAGTATTTACTTCATTTATTTAACAAACAGATTTTGGACAATGAATTTCAGCATTTTTATACTGCGTTTCAACTTCAGCAATGAAATATCCACATTTATTCAAGCCTTTTATTACTACATTGCAAGTTTACAATTAAGCTGTAGTAGGAACCTTTGATTGTGAAACTGGGCGCCATTCTCTTGACTTTCTGGCGCCCAGTTCGCATTCCGTTCAGGCAAAAAACATGTAGCTGGTGATGAACTGAAGCATCCATTCTGACTGAAGGAAGCTCGCTGATGGTGAAGTTGTCGAACAAGTGTTGAAACTATCGCAAACTGCTAGGGGCAGAGAATTGCTGAGCTGTCGCAAAGATGGCTAGTAGAGAAAGTGACGTATGTTTCGCACATGCACTGTACAAATTGGGTTTCAGGGACGGATCGAGTAGCAACAGTGCCCCATGCTTTGAAAGAAAACAGTCATGCACTATAAAGTTGATAAACTTTGTGGAGTGTTGTTTTTATTGAAAAGACTCTTCAATGTGAGACAACGAGTGAAGCAGTCGGAGTGGGTGGCATGTCCCTGGGTGTCTTGGCTGCGTGCTGCGGGCCTGTACTGTTGCTTGTTTTGCAATATTCTCTCTAGATTGTTTAATTTCTCAGATGTGTGTCACGGTGGGGGTTTTATAACTTGAACACAAAAATCCTGCTCTGTAAAATGTGGTTTAAAGTAAACCTCATGTATATTGGACATGCTTATATGAAACTGTGTTAAATAGTATCATCCTCACATTGTGGTGCAGCCTAAGTGGGACAGCGTGTTGGACATTTGATTTGGAGCTCTCCTCATACTTCTGTCTTGCATCAGCCTGCCAGAACACAACCTACAGTTACTGCTTGTCTTTGGCTCTGCTGGCTTCATGCATTTATTTTTATACTGTATCTGCTGTGGACACTTTGTGTGCCATTGGCCCATTTATTCTGCTCTGCCTTCAGGGGAATTCTGATGATATTCTTGGTTGATATTCTTACACTCGAGCTATTATTCTGCAAAGGTACATACTGTACTTTCCTTGAATGTCCTTAAGATCTTTTTAAGTTATCAGGGTGACAGTTAAAAGAAGATGTACTGGCGTGCTGTGGCGGTACAATCATTTTCTTCGGATTTCATGACAGTATCATTATGAGACAGACCCAACGGGGAGAAAGTCGTACATTATTCATCATGTTGCCATCAGACAGGAATACTGCTACATTCCCTGACAGGATAAAGAGATGCTACAAATTGCACCGTTTACTTTCAAGGATTTTGCAGTAATTGCAGGCAAGAGCAGAGCAACATGTTGGATATGTAAAAGAGACATTAAGTGAAAGACAGGGACTAACTCAGACTTTAACAGAGACCAGTCAAGAAAGAAGAAAAAGTAAGTTAGGCGCTGAAGTTACATTGACCGTTGATTATGTTACAGCTAATAAGCCAACAAAAACAAGACCTGTTGAAGATACCTCACCGTCAGGTTCAGGATGCTTGGTGCATTTCAATTTTAATAATTTATTTTTTGAGATTCAAGATTCCTTTTTACCTGACAGTTTTCTCATTTATGTATTTGCATATTGGCAGGATGACACTCTGACACCAGTGTAAGAGGAAGGGGGAGAGGAGGGAATAAGAGCTGAGGCATTGTGTAAAATATTAAGAAAAACAAATTCTTGATGGTTTTCCAATCATGATTGTATCAGAAGTTGAAACTGAAAAAAAGTATAATTTAAGATTATGTTACAGATTTGAGGCCAGTGATACGATCTACAAAGAAGTGGTTGTGACATGCCCACGTTCACCCTTTTTGTTGCATCACCTCATCTCTCAGCCGATACTCTGTTAACATTTTGGGATTAGCTCCAAGAGTTCTGTGTAACATCCTGTTCTTGCCGAATACAAGATTTCAGTTCCCTAAAAGTTTGAAGTCTCTTTTGTCGTAATTTTGGAGTCATGATGCATCAAACATTTGTAAGTGACAAGTTGGAACTTCAGACAGGCTAGTTTAGCACCCGTACTCTCCTACCACAGCATAAAGCTGTGCTGTTGCAATGTGTGAAGAATGCAGTTTTGCAACTCCTCGCTGTGTTAGGCAAGATCTTCCCTGGTCTTGTTTTTCCTTGGAAAAGGCACAGTCTTGTTGGCAACGTATGTTCCTCTAAAACCAGTATGTTCAGAATTAATGGCGCCTTCCCAGTTGTGTAAACTTGCCATGCACTTTTATATTCCCAAGGTTGCTAGCTTTTAAACTTTGGGCTGATAAAAAGCCAGGTAGTCCTCGGTCCCACCTTAGAGCAGAGGATGTGACATCCATGATTTCCAAGAAGAATGTCAAGTTTTGATTTGTAAGACCACAGAAAGGTTTTCTACTTCTCCGTAGTCCACCTTAAATCAGCTCTGGCTCAGAGAAGTGACAAAAAGCTATGTTCCTAGATAGTGTTTCAGGGTTGAGATTTTGAGCCTATGCAGTGATTTCCACTACAGAGTCATGTCTGTTTTTTTTAAGCAGTGCTGTCTGAGGGCCTGGAGATATTGTGTTGTTTCAACCTTGCCCCATTCAAACATGGATTTTTCATGAATTTTTTCTGAATGTTTTAATGATTAGTTTGCTTGTTCAGCATTAAACAGCTGTTTCAGAGTTGGGTTGTCCTTGTGCCAACTCTTTTGAAACTTCTTGTTAGCATCACATTTTAAATGAGCATATACTGTGTTTCATATATTGACATTTCAGAATTTCATTTGTTAACTTAACGCTTCAATCATTTACAAACCATCACGATCAGCTCTTATCAAAACCTTACATAACTCTTTTTAGACTGGAGTCATGTGAGCCAAAGACCAGCTCGCCTGACTCTCGGTCTGTCACCTCCCAGTCGTTAGAGGTAAGGGTTAGGCAGCCTATTAGTATGAAGATTTCAATCAGTTCAGCTCACACAGGTCAAAGTTCTTCATGACAGATACTGATCCTCAAGGGCTCTCAAAGGTATAGCTTGTGTCCAATGTGAGTGAATGATGAACTGATTAGTGGCCTTGCATGACACTTGATTAATATGTAAATGTGTGTAAAAGGTTGGATGTGACATGAAACACCACTTAAGAAGAAAAGAGAGGCCCTGTACAAGTGCAGTGATTTACCATTAACCTGCAGCAGCTACTTTTTCATTAATGACAGCTTTGCTATAATTATTTGTCTTTTTAAGGGTTGCATCTATGATGATGTATTCTTGACTTCTACCAACTGTAACCTGTTGACATTTTAGTTTCATATTCTTTATTAAAAAAAAAACAAAAACAAACATCGGTGAGCAAGTTCAGCCAGCGGTTAAAGACGTCATCGTCAAACACAAGAATAGCCTCCCGTGTTGTTTTTGTTGTTGTTGGACTGTGAACAATGACCTAATCAAGAGTTATGCCTGCCTTTATCACAGCACTCTGCACATCAGCAGAAAAATTACTGGATGACAAATTAACAGGTTCAATAAGGTTCAGATAATGAGGTGAATTTTATCTTTTTTATTCTTTTTTAGAATTATTATAATTTTTTTTGGGTGTTTGTTTTTACCTGTAACAAACCAGAGTAGTTGTTTAGCCCTACTGGCTGTCTTAATGCTTGGCTAAGCTTGTCTACTGCTGGATTTTTTTTATCTTTGTGTCTTTGTCAGGCATTTCAACTAAGCCTATTAGCTGGTTTTTATAAAGCTGATAATTCCTTGCCCTTATCGACATTAAAATAAAAGCGCAGAATACTTATGCCAGTTTCAGTTTGTGCAAGAGAAAAATCAATCTCCAACCGTGTTGTCCAGGTATGCTAGACTATGAGTTAGTTGACTCAGTGTTATTTCTTGGGGAAATCTTGAGGAAACGTTAACATATCGCAGAGTTTTGTTACAAACCTGAGATCAAGCTGCTGCCATCTTGTGGCACTTGTAAGTAACTGCAAATTACAGGTTTACATCACCTGTTAAATAGTAATTCTATCAAGACTACTGTTTCCTCTGAATAAGTCAAATAAAGTTATGAAAATGTAATGTACCACTTCAGTCACCCTTTTCTTTTGCATGAGCTGCACCCTTGTCAATTGTTTTTGAGTAGTCAGCTCTGACCCCGGGGTTATAGAAAAAGTCACATCACAGGAGCAGAATAGTACTGAAGCAGAGGAACTATTCGGTCGTTAAAGAGAGTGTTGAACTGCCTCACTCAAGTAAAGTGAAGTCATAATTCTCTCCACAGAGGAAGAGGAAAGGGAAATATGAGTAAGGGAAATCAGAACTGGAAGTTGTACAGAAGCTGAGCAGCTCCTGAGGCTTAGTTCATAATAACACACCACCACTATCTTTCCATTTCTCACCACACAACACTTTATTCCCTCAACTCTACATATTAACTTCAACCGTGTCCACAGCTCTTTCCAGTAAGAGTGTGAGTGTGTGTGAGAGAGAGAGAGTGAGAGAGTGAGAGAGTGAAGTAAGAGGGAGAGAGAGAAATGCAGTGATCAGACAGTGACTCACGGCTCTGGTCAGCTGCTGGTTTCAGAGTATTTTTGGATCGATGAGGGTGTGGTAGAAAGGGAAACCAGTATAGGACCATGTTATGCTGTGCATGCTAATGGTCAGCAAATTTTTACTCCTGTTTTTTCAGTATCACCACACTGTAGTTACAGCTCAATAAATGTTTTATCACTCCATCCCACTCCAAGCAGTGTCTGCATTTACGCATGTGAGTGTGTGTGAGTGTGTCCATCTCTTTGTGGAAAGGTTTAGGTGTGTGTGTGTAAGTGTGTGTGTGTGTTCTCATGGTTAGCTGATACTGAAACACGGCCCAGCCTCGCTTCCGGCGATGGCATGAAATGAATCTGACCCACTCCCAACATCCTCCACATCTCATCCCTGCTGCTCTGAGTCACACACACACACACACACACACACACACACACACACACACACACACACACACACACACACTTTCCTTCCCTCTTCTCCAGCTGAAGCATATTCATACATTGCTTCACATATGCATGCATACTCTCAAGGACGAGGACTTGTGCTCATTGAATTAATCGCGTTCCAATTATCAAATGCCCCCCATCTCTCTCTCTCTCCCTCCCTCTTTCTCTCTGTTTTCTCTGTCATTTTCTGTCTTCCCTCTCTCCCTTTCTCTCTCTCTCTCTGTGGATGGGGGTGGTTGTCAGCTGATTAGATAATGCAAATACATTATTTATAACACTTTGCACGTTCTCGCCGCTTTATGAGATTGCCTAGCAACCAGGGAAATATATTCTATTGAGCAAGACCTCTGATAACCAAGGAGAGAGAGAAAGGGAAGGAGAGAGAGAGAGAGAGAGAGAGAGAGAGAGAGAGAGAGAGAGAGAGAGAGAGAGAGAGAGAGAGAGAGAGAGAGAGAGAGAGAGAGGACTGGGAGTTGGCTGGCTCTTCTGTTGCTATGTATGGCTCATCTGGGCCCACTTATTTTTTCCTTTTTCTTTGACACCTCTCTCCTTTTTCTCTCCATCTCCTCATCCATTGTTCCCAGTTTAGCTCTTCCTTACTCCTTTCCTTCCTTTCTTCCTTGTTTGTCTTCTTCCTACTTTTCCTTTTCTCTGTGTCTCCTGTTTCACTCCCCATTCATTTCTTCCTCCTCCTTCATCTTCGTTCTCACTTCCTGTTGCTGTTTCCTCATGGGGCTGTGTACCTGGCATTGACTTCTATACTGCTATATTTATAGATCTGCTCTGAGCCACAGAGAGGTGAGAATTAACTTTGCAGTGCAGGTGTGCACTGTATACAGCTTGTTTTTTTTTCCTCGCTTGTTAGCATACTTCACAGCAGTACAGTTACAGTCACACAGTGTTTGTCATGCACATGTATCATTCATTCCAGGGTGGAGATGGTCAGCAACTTTAGTTTCACAACACATTGATAAAGCTCAGACTAAGTGTTGAAACTCTGAGCAGATTATGAGAAACTGACAGCTGAAGTCCGTAACTCAGTCTTTATCTGTGTGAGACTTGCAGTTTTGTTGCTTGAAGACATCTTGTGTCTGTTTTTGTGTTGTTGTTTTGAATCTCTTTGTTTTCATTCCCATCTCTGAGTGATCTTTTGGTGTGTCATTGAGTGTATTTGCATTTGTTTCTGGTAATTTGTTAGTCTTTGTAAAAAAAAAAAAAAAAGATTTCATTTTGTGGCTGTTTTTCAATCTTTTTGTGTCCTTCATGGTCATTTTTGGTGGTTCTGTTGTTCTCCTGATGTCCCCAAAAAAAGGCCAATTGAAGTAAATGCTTTGGTTTATGGCCCTCCTAACCCTTTAACTACTGGCTTGTTTCTGCTAGGCCTGATCATGGTATATCCTTTTTGTGTTTTCTTTTACCTGTAGCCTGTGTGAACAAAGACTTAGTAACAGTGACAACGCTCCTTGGTGTCCCAAAGATGGTGGATCTCCAACTGGCAATGCTGACCACGACTAGCTTCTTGTTCATCTAGATTTCTCTTATGTCAACACTAAGCATCAAACTACATTGGGTTAACAGGGTCTGTAGACTAAAACTTGGGGAAGCAGCTACCATGGATCAGTGTGATTTAACACCCGCTGTCACACCTCTCTCAATTTCCAATTAACACCTTATAAAAGGAGCCGTCTATTTCTGTATTCCCAGTCTTTACACTAAAATAAGATAAGCTGCTGACTACAGCTTCAGAGTTGACATACATGTTACTGATGTCTTCTAACTGACTGTAAGGGATATACCATAAATGCATAGGGTTGTGTATAAAAGGGGTTCATAAGTAGACAAAGTTTAAAGCAGTGTGACCGGGTCAAGACCAGCAGCCTCAGCTCACCTCAGCTCTCCCTGCCTGACTGGACTGAACCTCTGATGGGATTAAGGGTTCAGGTGAGACACTCTGCTGGTTCAGAGGCAGTTCATCGGGTCACTGGGTTACACTGTGTGTCTGTGTGTGGGAGAAGTTAGCCTGCAGGCTTTCAACAGATACAGGTTACAAGTTTGGAGTGTCAGCATACCCTTGGGGTGGCCATATTGGATTATGATGGGCCTTATGAACCTGAACCGAGAGCCCCGTACAAACAAAACATCTGGGATTAAAACTTTGAATGATTTTTTTAACCTTTATCTAAATTTAAGTATAACTACCATTGTTTTTATTTTTATATTAGAAATTATAATCTGTTATTTTCTTTCTAAATCATGTTATGTCGGTGGACTCTATCTAGCTTTGGTAAAGAAAGAGCCTATGGTGATGTTTTTAATCAGACTATCAACACATTCCAGTATTTATACTCAAACTACGATGTGATAAAATGTAACCATAGCTTTGGGATGAAAAGGTTTTGATAATAAATAGTGATCCAAAAACTGTTCTCATAAACCAGTGTCTGTAGTTTAATATCAAAAATTACAAAGAAAAAGAAAGAGCTCTCTCTTTTAATCTGTGCGCAGTGTGAAATATGAATACTAGCAGACCTCTCCGGTGCTAATCAAAATAATCAGATCTGTGCTGGTTTGAGCTTTTTCTTTGATCCCGCGGATATAAATGCACTTGATTAAATGATGTATGCCCCTTTCAGTATTTATACATTTTGTTGGATGTACCTTAAAAGATGGATGTGAAACATCCCTGCCTGCTCGCTTGGCTTGACTCAGCTCTGCTTCAGTGGTACAATAGAGAACAAACCTGCACTGTCGACTCCACGGGATCAGCTGAGGTAAAACTGCAGACAGATGGCTGCAAGTAGAAAACAAAACCAATAGATACCAGTGTTTTTATTGTAATGCCAGAAACTCGCACCAGCAATCTACATGTTCTTGAGTGTACATTATTCACTCACTAATCTGCTCACTCTGCTACTCCCTAACGCATCTTTTTACTCATTTTATTTTCTAAAAACAGCTGAAAGTCTTCCTCATGTTGCCTCTGCAGCCTGGAAATCTTCCCCTGAGACCTTTTTGACAAGGTTTTAAAAAAGAGGTGCAGCCAAAACCAAAAGTACTCAGTCACTTCTCTTCTGAGATGAGACAGTCAACAGGCACCAAGCTGGAAAATTATAGCAAGCTTAAGCAATGCCTGGAGGTGAAAGTTTGACCAAAACCTTCAAGAGGACTCAGATGTTCATAAACAGAAATATAGAAATTCTCAGGAGAACTGAATATGAGTGAAATGTTCTTGCAAACATCTATCTGTATTTACATCTATGTATACTAAATACAGCTGTGTGTGATGTACTGTGGCTTTAATTTCTTAGGTTATCCTCCACCTGTTTGCCTGCCTGACTACAGGAACGAAGTTTAAGAGGGGTTTTATACCTTGCTCTGACTTCTCATTAAAATATGTCTGCCCACCTTTAAAACTGGTATTAGGTAAAGAAAGGACTTATAGTAAGTCCATGTTTTCCTATTTAAGTCTGTTATATTCTGTTTATTTGTGAAGGGATGCTTGCAGCCCCGGTTTATCAGTGTTGCTCTATAAATGTATTTTCTGATGTAACGGTGCTATAGTTTCAGATCTTTTTAAAAAGACTGTTAAAAATGGAGTTTGGTTTGGTCATAGTCTATGTTCACAGTTAGTCTCAGATGCTCGTCCTTTAAATGGGTGCGGCCTCAGAAGAAATCATGTGACACAGATAAAGAAAATGAGTCTCCTCAGGACACCTTATCGTAGTTCAGCCTCTGTTTATTCTCAGGTGTTGATAAAACCGAGCTGGTGATGGGGGTGATCATCTTTTCCATGGTTACCAGCTAACTAACAGATGGAGCAGTGTGTGTGTGTTTATTTTGTGTGTGTGTGCGTGTTTGTCTGTGCAACAAACTGAGAGAGAAAATCATAGTTGACAATAAGGGTACTGTGCTGCTTAAATAAAATAATATTCTGCCATTATTTTTTGCTGATAATACAATTTTATATGATAAAAACAACAAATAGCAGTATTGTCGATCCTCAGTTAATGGAAGAGTAACAAGCTGACAAGTTAGTTTTGAGGCACAGGCTGGGATGTAGTTTATGATACGATTGCATTGTGCAAAACATGCTGAAGTATTCAAAGAGGAAAAATGCTTAAGTTTTAACACAATCTTCCAAATCACCAAGATGTAATTAACAATTAAGGAGCAGTAGCAGCAGCTAGCATTAAAACCAAAGAACACAACACCATGGTGCCGATTGAACATTTGGTAACTGCAGAAAGTTACCTATCTTTGACTCACTCAAGCTAACCAGCCTTTTTCAGCCTTTTTTTTTCTTTCTTTTTTTTCCATTGTCTCAGACATGTAATCTTTTTCACATGCCTTGACATGTTTCGGTGGAAACTTTCGCCTTCCTCAGAAGTGTCAGTTGGTGGTAGGTGTGACATGTCATATTAGCTGGTGTTACTGAGGTGTAACCCTCCTGTCAATGGTCAACACTGTAAAAATTACAATCACTACAAAGGTATGGATTGTCCTACTTCCTCCTCGTGTGAATTTGATGTTTCCTGTAGTGTCCATGGCGTTCAGATGGTCTGTGAGTTTTTGAGTATGTCCTGCTTTTACCTTCTCCAGTATGTCATCCACGCATCTTTTCCACAGTGTGGGTCTGTATTCCTCGGGTACGGGTGTTCTGACTTTTTTCCTCCAGATCTTCCATAAAAAAACACATTTTAGCTGAGAGTGGGCCTCCCATGACAAATCCCTCTTTCTATTTGTATATTTGGTTCCTGAACTGAAAATATACTGATGTGGTGATAAAATGGAGAAGATGTGTGATGTCCTGGATGGTTAGGTTTGTGCGTTTCTATAATGTCCTGTCTGCTTGAAGCTGGTCCTGGGGTTTTTGTGAAGAGTGATATGATGTCATGTGATATGAAGATTTCATCTGGCCCTACTTTTATGTTTTTAAACTCGTCTGCCAGCTGTTTTGAATTTTTACAGTGTTAGTCTGTTTGGCCTAGAAGTGGTTTTATTATTTTTGTAAGTGGTTTTGATAAGTTGTAGGTGACTGATCCAATGGGTGCTCCTGGTTTGTGTATTTTTGGTGTGCCGTAGATTCTGGGGGTGGTTAGTAGTGGTTTTAATATCGCCTTGAGTTTGTTCCTATTAGAGGCAAACAGACAGTGGGAGGCGTGACCGTCGTGTCAAAAAAATCGACAGGAGGGTCACGCCTCTGTAACACCAGCTGATATGGCGTGTCACACATGCCACCAAGTGACACTTCTGAGGAAGGCGAAAGTTTTCCGCCGAAACATGTCAAGGTATGTGAAAAAGATTGCATATCTGAGATATAATAAAAAAGAAAGAAAAGAAAACTATGACATCAGATAAGGAATGATTTATTGGAAAAAAACATCTACCTTCACCAGGAAAGGTAACAATCATCCCCTTTCAGCTCAGTACTTGTAAATGTCACTCATCTTTGCTCACTAAATCTTAGCCTGTCTTACCCTCATGTGTGCACAAAACTAGAGAAGGTGTTATCAGCATCAGCTCAAATAATCTTTGTGAACCAATATCTTAACTTTTGTGTCCATTTGTTTGTGTGTCTGTGTAGAGAGCAGTGTCGTTGTGTTTGCTTGACTCCATGCTGTTGGCAAGTTGCGTGATGCCCTTCCCTTTTAAGCTCTCAAACAACCTGGACCCTGACTGAGCTGTCCTACAGAGGGACAAAACACACAAGTGCCAGATACACACACTCACACAAAGTTGTGCATGCCCTCTACCATAGCAACAACAGGTGTGATGCATACGACTCCTCACCCTCTCACAGCTTGTACTTTTGGCTGTAATAACGTTATATTGATTTACATCCCCATACACTTAACTACTCAGCTTTTATGCCACATGTCACACAAGCAAAAACACAGGCAAGCACATACACACTTAGTACATAGCCATCCTCCTGGCAGAGCCCTGGGGGGTTGTTGCCCATCAAAACTTGAAATTAAGTCTTTAAATCATATTTGGTAGAAAAACTCATTGGTTTGAAAGAACAGTTAAATATAATTTGATGTAGTGGCCCTCTCACTCTGCACTAATGCATCCCCGTTTGTGTGTCTGTGTTCAGACTGCTCACATTCTGCCATGTCTTTCAGCTCCTAATCTAAAGATTTTGTGGATTTTCTCTCTGCAGTTGTACAATCCCAGTTGAAAATGACTCTGGTAAAGCGAAGGACGGTTGGATGTCATCACTGAATATTTTTTTTTTGTTGTTGTATTAAATTAGTCTGTGGGACAGCCGGCATTATAATCCAAGATTTGGATTTTAAGTATAAAGCCACCATCTGCTTACTTGCTCTAACGATGCCATGCCATGCTCTGATTTTGGATTTATGAGGGAAAAGTTTGAAGTTTGATTTATGCACCACTTTCATGCACAACGTACATTAAGGGGAACTTTTTGCCCTTCACTTGTTTAGTTTTTGCACCTCACTTTAACAGTTTAACACAAACATACACACACTTTTTGAGAGCCTACTTACTTTTTTAAGTAGGCCTTTATTGCTGATCATGCACATGTTAGCGCAGGTTTCTCATCTGTCACTTCTCCTTCATGCAGGGCCGTCTTTTGGTGAAAACTGATCGTGTCCACCTCGGGGAGAAGGTCCTGCGTGATGCGGTTCAGGTCCACAGCACCTCCCATGAGGCGTGGAGTGGCCTCGGTGAGGCCCTGCAGTTGCTGGGCTCCAGCCAGGCCCCTGAATGTTTCCTCACCGCACTGGAGCTCGAGGCTTCCTGCCCCATCCGACCCTTCACTATCATCCCAAGAGAGCTTTAACAGACCTCAAAGAGGGTCTGTGTTGAAGGATAAGCAAGCTGCTGGAAAACCATTCATTGCTGATGGATAAAGAGTCTGAAGGACAAATATATATTTTTGAAATTTTCTTCTCCAGATGGTTAAAAGGAGTTTCCTTTTGCTTATGTCTGCTTATTTAATATGAAACTAGGCCAGCAGGCAGCTCAAACACAACTACCCTTCCTGGAACCATAAAATCTGAGTTTATAATCTCAAATGTGGGGTAAATTAAGAATTTGAGATATAACATAAGACTATTTTAGAGATTATGAAAGTAATTTTCAAATGGATCCAGCCCTCTCTGGTTCCAGTCCTCAAGCTTAGCTAAGCTAACATGGTTGTAGCTTTATATTTAACCAGAAGGAAAATGTTGTTGCAATCTTGTCATATTTCTTTTCAACAGGAAAGCAAAAAATTAAGAATGATGATTTTCATTTTCATTTAATAACAACACTTTCATTTACATAGAAAAGAAAAAAGTGTTTTTTCAGTTTCTATTTTTCACAGTCAGCTCATGTTTCATCAGTCTGATTGTCCTCTGATGCCTGAGACTCATTCTTGAACATTTTCAGATAAAAAGTTTATTTAAAAAATGTATTTTGCGTGAACTGTTAAATATCTTGATTAAACACTGATATTTATTGGGATTTCAGCGCTGTTTGTGAAGAAAAGCAACAGAGGGGGACTTGGTTTCTCTGTTAAGAAATCACTTTTAACGTTATAATGAAAGACTGTAACTTTGTAACTAATTGTGTTAGTAAAAAAAAAAGTTGTGAATTGTATTTGAAAAAATGTTAATGTCACTCTGCAAAGCCTATTAATTCACCATAAACTCATGGCAGCCTTTAGGTCCTTACACACTGGGCGAGAATTCGCCAGGCGAATTATTCGCCTTTTTTTAAAACAGCATAAAGTCAATGCAAGCTTCCACACCACCAGCGATTTTTCCGCGGGGCGAAAAGCCGCTTTTATTTTTTCGCTCCTGTGTCGAATTTTTCGGATATTCGCAGGCAAATATCTGGACCTGCTCGACCTCTGGCTAATCAAAAGTCATGTTGTTGATGACATCACAGACCCATACGGCTGGAGGAGAGGGAGAAGTTTGAGATTATGAAAACGCAGACAAAGACAGCTGAGGTGCATCCAAAACTCTTTCGAATTACTAATGAAGTAGTTTTCTCACAAGATGACACTCTCTTGTCTTCCCTAGGAGACAGGTGTCATGCACACTTCACAGGGTGACCGCCTGCGACTTTATTAATTCGGCGAAAGCGATTTTTCGGACCGGCGAATATTCGCAATTTTCGTCTCGCTATTTCGCTTCGCTCCGCAAATTCGCCGGTGTGTAAGGACCTTTTCCCTTATGTCATGTTAAGTGCTGGATAAAGCAGCAACCTCTTGCCTTTTGAACCAAGCTGATGCAAAAGTGGTAAAAACTGCAGTTCCCAAAGTGTCCACTTGAGGCTGTTTTCAGAAACACAGCGAAACCACACACACACACACTTATTTTAAAGTAAACTAGGGTGACTATACGTTCTCTCTTACTGGACATGTCCTCTTTTTGGGGGGCTGTCCGGCTGTGTCCGGGGAAGTTTATAAAATCCTTCAAATGTCCGTGCGGACTTCCTGCGGCTCCGTGACTCCGCCCTCGCTTAGTCGTGTCCTCTTTTTAGGAAGTCAGAATATGGTCACCCTAAGTAAACATGTTTGCAGCCTGGTTGAGAGAAAGTTTTTGTCTGAATGGCTCGTTTCTCTATCCATACACACTCTGCAGTGAGGGAATTATTTCATTAACATTAGTTATATAAAGCTTACTGGCCTAACAGGCTAGTTGTTAGCAAGGAGGCTAAAGGCCTGCCTCCACTGTACCTCTTAACCTCTTTGAGGGTCAACTGAAAAATGTAAAGTAAAGTGAGAAACAAATTGTTAGAAACTAATAGCAGTAATGATAAACTATATCAAAGAAAGATGGAGCTAAGACAGTGATAACCCCAAACCCACAAAAACAAGAAGTCAACAACAAAAAAAGAAACAGAAAAGGTCTGTTAGGACTGATATGGGCCGCATAACACTGGTGGACGAATCTGAGATAAATCATCCAATGAAGGTGAGGGATCTAAATATTACATGAGACAATGTGTTAACAGAGAGCAAATCACTGCAGATTTAAACACGACTACAACCTTTCTGGTTGAATTAGTTTGAAGATAGAAAACATGTTACAGTCATGTTTTGACTTTTTGTTGACTAAAACTAAGCTGGAACTATTAAAGGTAAAAACGACTAATGTGACTAAAACTGAAAGGTATTATAGCTCAAAGACTAAATCAAAAACAGCTGCCAAAGTAGCTCCAGTCAACAACAAACTACATCCATAACATACCAGCACAAATATCAGCTTTTACCTTACAGAGGCATCAGAGAAAAATGGCGGCTGTGTGATTGTGTCGAGAGTCATAGATGTGCGAGTTTACATCTTGAGGCAGATTGTGTTGTTTGTGTTCTATATGTGGAAACATAGATTATGTATAGGCTGTCAGTCTCAGCAGCAGCTCATCTTTATTTCAGCCCCTTGATGTATTTTTGATGATGGTGTTGATTGACGCTGCTTTCATGTACACGCACAAAAACACCCCCCCACCCTTCAATCGTCCAATGAGAGTTCTCCTGTCAGGGGCGTTCCCACATCATTCCAAATGTCATTATTCTTGCTTTTATTATTATGTGCGTGTGAGTTGTTGTGTTTGCGTGTGTGTCTATCTAAAGTGTTCCTATAAGCTTTTATAAGTCCCTGTTTCTGTTTGGAGGCGACTCATCCACTCAGAATATGTGAGGTTTTTTTTTTTATCCTCCTCTCATAATAATCTGTTATAAACAACAATGGCTTTTAAAAATCACTGCTGGATGCCGAGTTTTCACCTGCGCTGTCACTTGTGACTAATGGACATCACTTCCGAGTGCCTAACCACATTAATGTGAGCAGTGGGACTGTGCTGCCGGCTTATGTAATACTGCCAGCACACTTTCCTGCCTCCTCCTTCTCCTATGTCTCTCTCTCTCTCTCTCTTCTCCTCTGTCTCTTTATGTCTCTCGCCCTCTCCCGGCCTGCCTGATGTGATGTGATGTGGCTTGGTTGCCTAGCAGCCATCCTCTTGTTTGAGTAACTGGGGAAGCAGAGAGATATCTGGTCTGCAGAACACACACATACAGAGAGTCCAAAACACTCTCACACACACAGAAACTGACAATGCCCCCGTTGTGTGGTTTTACAGGCCTGACAGTGTCTGTTTGATGTCTGCTGCTACCATGTGAGGTATGAGCCAGCTGTAATCAATGTCTCGGCCTGCCCTAAATTGATTTGTGTTATAAGAAGAGCCCCCATTTCTTAACCCTTTCCCTCCCTGCAGGGCTACACGCTCTAATCTCCGCCTCCTCATCTTCACACTCACTCCACTATCGCCCACGCTCTCCATCCCTCTGCACACAAAAAAATCCCTCATCAATCAATACTTTGATTTCCACGCAGGAATTATTGATCACTGTCGCCTCTTTTCTAGCCGTCCGAAGTCAAATCTATTTTTACTTTCTCCCTCCTCGTCGCTGGCGCTCCCTGGTTCCATCCTCTCCTCATTAGCACCATGTGTGACACCTACACAGGGGCTCCGGGAGATGAATGGTCTAATCCCTGTGGGGAGGGAGTGAAATATTACATGGTGTGTTCGCACAGATACACACATACACACAGACAACGGATGCACATGCTTTAAAATACACACATACACATACACGCATGCCATGGACTTGACAGCTCGGGTAAAAGGAGACAGATTAATGGAGGAAGCGGCCTGCTGCAAAGCCTCTCAGAATGACAACAGGCAGATGAAGCTCTCTATTCACTGGACCCTGAGTCACCACACACACAGACACACACTGGCACACACACGCCTGTATATGCACATAAAGTGTACAGTCTATACTGTACACCTGAGAGAACATCTTCTTGTGTGTGTCTGCGTCATTCTGATGTCAGAGCACCCAGGTGTGTCGCTCTGGTTACGCTGTCACTACTACACCTGAGGAGTCTGTACAAGTGAGATAAGGGTAGGGGTGTATGTCAGGGGGGGGCGGCACAGGTACCAAGTATACAATTACTATATATCAACTGTCTTATGTCTGCCATACCTTAGAAGAGTTAAAACAGACTGAAAATAAACAGACCCTCCCACACCTTAGAACATCTCATGAAACAAACCAGGTATCTTATTATATCCCAACATGCTTCAACTTCATGCTTGATGGGTCTTATTGCAGATGCTCTTCTGAGTGCATTTTCTGTCAAGTCTTTGAGAGGAAAATGTACAATCACAGGCACCTCTGCTTGGTTCTGCTAATGAACGAGACAAGGTGCAGGTGAGTGCACACGCCAGCCCTTGTTACAAAGTTAAAGGGATATTCTGGTGTAAAATTAGGATAGGGTCAAACACTGTAACACCCAGTTAGACACTCCATTGAGAGATGAATGTTGCCCACCGCTTGCTTCTTTAGCTATACCAACTTAAGTCATGACGGCATGATAGCAATACACAGCGCTTAACCAAAATGTCACTCTATAGCCACAAATAATGCTCAGAACAGCGCCTAACTTCATGAACAGTACATATAGGGTCCCAGCCATAGCACTAGACACCAAACATCTTTTTAACTTTGCCTGATTTCTTTAGCAAAGAGACTAAACACAACTCACCCTCTCCTCTTCCTTGTTTGTACGGAGACTTTGGACAAGTCCATCACCAACTGCAGCGGAGTCTCGCAGCTCATTTATGATCATTTCCTCATGGAAATGTAATCAGACTGAGATGCTAAGGCAGAAGAACTACTGCGTCTGCTGTGCAAAATGATTAATATGGTGATTATTACTTCAAGGGAATGATAAAGAAATGATCATAAATGTTCTTCCTTGAGCTGCGTCACTCCACTGCAGTCAGTGATGGACTGGCCTGAGGTCTCCGTACAAACATGTGGCTGCTGGAAGGGAGTAGGTGAGTTGTGTTTAATCTCTTTGCTAAAGAAATTAGGCAAATCTAAAAAGATGTTTGGTGGCTAGTACTATGGCTGGGACCCTATATGTTTTGTTGATGAAGTTAGGTGCTGTTTTGAGCATTATTTGTGGCTACAGAGTGGCTTTTTGGTTGAGCGCGTGGCTCCTGAGACTGCTGTGTATTTGTGCGGTCATTACTAAAGTTGGTATAACTAGAGAAGCAAGCAGTCGGCAACATTCATCTCTTGACGGGGTGTCTAATTTGGTGTTCTGGTGTGTTTGACCCTAAAATATCTCTTTAAGGAACAGTTCCGGTCCTGGACTAAAACACAAAATTCCTGAAAATCAAGGACTCAAGTTGAACAAGAATCCAGGAATCCAAACATTGGCAAACATGCCGGTGTGTGTGTCTCTGTTTTCATCATGTGAGCTATGTCATCAGAGCGCAACAAGAAGATGGACACCTTGAGAACATGCTCAATGAAACACAAATAATAAAGTCTAACTCTAAGAAGTGGTTTACGTATATAATTTAATAGCCTTTTAGTCTGACTACAGCTTTAAATTCTCACTCAAACCTTCAACAGCATCAGGAACTGAGTCCCAGAAGTTTAAAATGTCTTTAACTGGTGATAAAAGGTAGTCATTATGCTGGATAAGGTGTGTGCATGGGAGGGGTCTGGTACTTAATCCCCATTAGAAAGTGCGTGCGTGCGTGTGTGCCTGCGTGCATGTGTGTTGATGCCAGCCCAGCAGGGGCACATGGAGGGCACAGACTGAGTGGTACGTGAGCAGGGTGCCAAGAAGGAAACCAAAGACCATCATTGTGATGTCCAAACAAGGCGGAGGAGTCATGGATGGGTGAGGGGTGTGATGGAGGTTAGGAGGATCAGATGTGGCTCCATAATCTCATTTATAAATAAAATGACTGGTCCAGTAGACATATACATAGTTCATTTCTGCAGGGCAAATGTGTTCCTGCAGAGCTCAATGAACATGTTGAGTGCTTTCAAAAGAGTCGCCTAAAGGTGGCGAGAAAATGCAGCCTGTTTCAAAAGTAGAGAAGCATCACTTGAAGTAAAGCTTTACATTGTGACTTGACTTAAGCATTTTTTTTTATTTTACTGGAAAGATACTCAATAATTTTCTGCAGTAATTTCTCAGACTGCTAATAGCCTAAAGGTGAACCTTTGTCCCATTTGCACGAAAAGGAATCTACGTCATACGGCTGCATCATTATGAAATTTGTGAATTCAGGGAAAATGAAGTGTTAAGTTAAGACGTGAATATGAGATGTAAAGAAAATTGACACGTTACATGCAAATCAAGAATAAAGCAGCTTGATTGTTAAACCGAAAATTAAGTAATCACCTAGTTAACCTTGGCATGGCTGAAAAAGACTGAAAATGAGAAAATAGGTCCATTTTCTGGATCTTGTGCAAAAATGATCCCTCAAGCACTTTGAAGCTTTTTCTTAAACAGCTGTTTTTCAGATGTGAGATTTGTGAGTTAGCACCTAACCCCCCATCAGATGCTATTTTCATCCCTTCGTTTTTTGTAAGGTAAACCAGATGGCTAAAGTGTTAACTGGTGAGCTTGTTGAGTGATTTTTGTTCTTTTTTTAGAGCTAAGCAATCTTGTGTGCCAGGTAAAGCAATACAAGAGTGGCGGGCATATTTAATGCATATACCAACATTCCCAAAGGTATAAAATGGTGTTCAAGTGTTCAACTGTTATTTAGAGACATCAAGCTAACTGTGTATGACATAGTCTGGTAAATTCGCGCTATGATTGGCTAGACAAGTCCCAGTTTAGTCTCAAGTCCTCTGTGCTCCAATCCCAGGCAAATCTAAGTCAAGTCTCCATTCCTTTCAGTCCAAGTCGACTCCACATTATTGCTGTTATCTTTAGGTTTCACTCCAAAAGTTCAACAGCATGAATCTGAACCGTGTGGAACATATTGGATGTATGGAAAACCTTTTTTTTTTCTTTTTATTAGAGTCAGCATCTCCTGTCAGCATGTCCAGAGATTTAAATTATCAATGAAGCTGCACCACTGTCTGTCGTGCATAAAAGCGCACTCTACTCAATGAGGAGATGCATGCATCAATCCTGCTGCAATGGGATCACTGCAGGTGTCCAATAAAGTCAAAATGACATACAGTCCAACCATTCATCAGGATTCTAACCAACCAAACATCTTAGACCCAGTGGTTGAGTCACTTAAGCTCCTAACATCAACTACAGTGACATTATCGACAGCCCATAAAACTACAGGTTCATCCAAATCAAACATCTGCTACAGTTTAAGCTTGTCCCTGTCCTCTTCTCAGTGTTTTTTTTTAAACACCTAACAGATAGTATTGCCCTTGTTTGCAATTTCAGTAAAATCCTAGAGAGTAAAATGCACAAATCACAGTACCTTGTAATCCTGGCAGGAACAGTAGCTGAACAAGACCACAAGTGAACACACATGCAGTTTAACCCAAGTCCTGGCATACTCTCTACTACATCAATTTTAAGGGTCATATGTAAGAATGTCTAATAAACTTTACAATCGGTTACATCAATCCATTCACATCCCTGTGCATGGGCTCCTGCAAATAATGTTGGTAAAATGTAGACTAAGCCAACAAGCCAGGTACGGTGAGCACAGGCAGATATTACTAACTGGTACTAAAATGAAGACTGAGTTTCACACAACCAAACCTTTTTTTGTATTTATTTACTAGGCTGTTGACATGTTTATTACTGCTGTAAAGTTGGATGTTGTAAAATGAGGATTTATGGGGAATTACTCATTCTTGGAGCTAGCCTCAAGTGGACATTAGAGGAATTGTAGTTTTCAGATTTAACTTTCTTTATTCAGCTAACTGTTGAGGGTTTGTGGTAAAGCTTTTTAAAAAGGGTTAAATGAGTGTGGTTTTGAAAATGTCAATCTTGTTCAAAGAGAATTCATTCACTCATGAAAACACCAGGGTGGACAGGTATTAAATGATATGATTAACCCTTGTTCCTTCTTTTTTTTCGCTGCTGCAGACTTTTTTGGACAGATGCTCTTTTATGAGGTTGACCTGGTGAAGCCGAGGACCTTATAAAACAGGCTGTGTGTCCTCTTTCATCAATGACTCCAGCTCACCTGTTTGACCTCCAGAGCTCTTGGTCCGCTTCCACGTCTTCTGCAAACGCTGCCAGCACCATTACCCACAAAAACAATGGCGCCGTCGTTCGCTAACAGTCGCCTGTTGGGGCTGATTAAACTTTTAAATGTCATTTAATCGAAGAGTTAAGTTGCTCCAATCTATCTGTCAGCAGTCTCGGGGGAGGTAAAAGGATACGCGGACACCCTCCTGGCCTGTTACATTCTTGGTTGGGCTCGTCATCACCCTTAGTGTGGGCTGTGCTGATGAGAGTGAATGTGACCTGCTGTAACAGGGAGCAGCACCTCTGAACCTGCACACTCTCTGTTTGACCTGTTGGCTGCAGGATCTCAAGGTTCTGATTATAGACGGAGAGAGGAAAACTGAGCCCTTGTAGAGCGGCACAATACTGTCTCTGTGTTTTTCAGTGACCTTTGGTTATGCCTGAAAGAAGCATTCGTCCCACACCAGAATAGGATTATGGGAATTTGTGCGTAACTTCACATTCTTGGTTAAATTCCACCAACCTGCCTGCATCACCATTCTGCACCTGGGTCACATTTTCTCAGCATGTTAGCAGCTAATTTGATGTCCTTGACTCCAGTCTGGCTGAGGAGCAGGGTCACCTCCTGATGGAAGCTGCCAGAAACACAGATTTACTCCTCTGATGCTGCTCTGCTTCCTGAAGGTTGACTGGCTCTCATTAAGCTGTTCTCAAAGACTGACGTTGATGTTTGGTCTGACAGTGCAGCCAGTGCATACCAGATGTTCTCCTGACCTTTAAAAGATGTAACCCCACTGTGCCGGCACAACCCGCATCCTAAATCACATTAAACCTGAAAATAACAGACCTCCGGATTATGGTTTGTATAATCCTGTTAAACTGATAAAAAAAAAAAAAAAAAAAAAAATACAACAACAACATGGGAGCAAGAGATTTCATTTGGTTCACATTCCTCTGTGATGTCATTGTAATACTATTGGTGCAAACTGGCAGGTGGCCACAAACTCAAGAGATCGTTACAGGCTTAACTGTGTGCAGTCATGTTTAAACTGACCCAAAATAACAAAACATCACATGTAGAGCATAACTAAAAATTACAGAAAAACATCTATGCAGGCACTGTAAATGAAACTAACACTCATAAAAATGAGAATATCTCAAATGTGAAACATGCTCAATGAATTCTCTGATGTTAAGAGGTATCTTGTTTTATTATTTTATTATTATTTAGACACCCCCTCTAGTGATGAATATTGCGGACCGCTTGCTTCTCTAGTTATACCAACTTTAGTATCAACCGCAAGATAGCAATACACAGTGGCCTGAGGTGCCATAAACACACTTCAACCAAAACGGCACTCCATAGCCACAAATAATGTTCAGAACAGCACCTAACTTCATCAACAGTACATATAGGGCCAAGCCTCAGCACAAGCCACCATCATTTTTTTCAACTTTGCCCAATTTCTTTGGCAGAGAGACTGAACACAACTCACCCACTCACTTTTAGCAGCCGCTTGTTTGTAGCGAGACCTCAGGTCAGTCCATTACGGACTGCTGCGGGGTGACACAGCTCAAGGAAGAACATTTATGATCATTACTTTATCATTTCCTTGAAGTAATAATCATCATATTTATCATTTTGCACTTCAGATGCGGTATTTCTTCTACCTTAGCATCTCGGTCTGACTGCATTTCCATAAAGTAATGATCATAAATGTTCTTCCTTGAGCTGTGTCACCCCGCAGCAGTCCATAATGGACTGGCCTGAGGTCTCGCTTCAAACAAGCGGCTGCTGGAAGAGAGTGGGTGAGTTGTGTTTAGTCTCTCTGCTAAAGAAATTATGCAAAGTTGAAAAAAATGATGGTGGCTAGTGCTATTGCAGGGACCCTATATGTACTGTTGATGAAGTTAGGTGCTGTTCTGAGCATTATTTGTGGCTATGGAGTGCCGTTTTGGTTGAGGTGTGTTTATGGCTCCTCAGGCCACTGTGTGTGCTATCTTGCGGTCGATACTAAAGTTGGTATAACTAGAGAATCAAGCGGTCGGCAACATTCATCTCTTGGCGGATATCTAACTCGCTGTTTCGTTGTGTTTGACCCTAGATTAATTTTATGCCAGAATATCCCTTTAACATCAAAAACTCCTCATGGGAGCTTTAATTCAAAAGAATTTGCACTTTTCAGTAGTTCCTGTTCTGTGGACTTCTTGGTTCCCACAGGTTCTGTAAATATAAAGATGCAACAGTAATACATTTGACTGACTACTGGTCACCAGTTACATGCTAAATTCAGGACCTCCTTGAGAGTCCAGTCCTGTAGCTTACTCTTTCTTTTGGTTTTACAGTTAAATTAAAACTGTAGAGCTGTTGTTGTTTTGTTTTTTTTTGTTGTTGTTGTTTTTTTTCCCATTATGACATCCTAAAAAGGAGAGGTGAAGTTTGGATCTCCTTGTAACCCATGAGACCTGTAATGAAAGGAGAGTGCGTGTTTGCAGGTTTATGCATCAGTTTGCAAGTGTGCTTTAAAAGAGCAAAGGATCACAGGTGCATGTGTGCGTACACATTCATGTCATCGTGCAGCTGTGTGTGTACTCTTTGAAGCAGTGTGTGTCTGTTAGGGTGAAATTTGATTGACAGTGAGAGAGCGGCAGTGTGGCCGTGCCTGTGGTCGAGGCCGACTCTGGGTGTTAAGTCGTCAGTATGAGGCATATGTCAGAGATCAGCGCCGGACTGCAGAGATCACTGAGATGAGGAGGGAGGAAGGGCGCTAGGGGTCGAGAGAGACAGAGATTACTGAGGGCTCTGTGCCCTGACCACAGGCACAATGGCTGCTCACAACACACACACACATTAAAGCAGTGGACACACACACATACACACAGCTGGTCCTCCATGAAAAGCTGCGTGTTAATAAGATTGTCTTCTTCTCCTTTGTCTCAGGAATAATGAGCGGGGGAATAAGAGCCCGGCTCTTGAACCTCTTCAACCTCTTAAGTGTCGGCAACTGAAGAAAAACAGAGCGTGAGGATTAAGTAGATGTGCCGAGATCACATTCTGTCGCAACAAACAAAACACTTGACTGATGTGGAGAGGAGTCAGTCCAAGGCTTTATGATGTGCTGTAAATCACTAGATCAAACTTGTTTTATGTCTTAAAGAGACCGTCAAACCGTCAAACATCCATCCAAACAAAAGAGGCAAGCTCACCAGCTGCACTGATAATACAGTGTGCTGACCCACCAGCTAATTTCAGTGGATTTTTAACTTCTTTTCTTGGATTTTCCTCAGTCAGGTAATGTCAAACAAGCAAGATGTTTTTCAAAAAAATAAAACATTGTACTAAGAGTGTATGATGAAAACAATAACCTCACAGTTCACAAACTCTGGGGTGATCTGATGCAGCTGGGACCTAATTTCTCTCCACACAAGAAAAAAACAGGAATGCATTTTAACCACAGATTATTCCTATAATTTACAGCCTCTTTAGGTTGTTTACACTTTTTTTTTTTCATTCTAGTTCATTATTTACTGCTGCACTGGTTCAATATTTCCACAACACTTCCATCATCTTGGTGTCATCTGTCACTCTGTCATGTGCTGCTTTGTATTTACAGTGAACTAACTTTATCTAAAGGTTATGAAACTTACATTTATTAGACAATATTTTAAGATATTAGAATGATTACAGTTTTGAACACTCTTTTTTAAAAATCTCCCCTTTTTTGATTTCACTTAAACGTCTGGTTTACTCTTTCAAGCTGCTAACTTGGTGCCTGCAGCACTGATTATGTAAGAAGCTGACTCTGCTTTCATATCTAAAAATGATCCTATTTCTTTATTGATTTATTACCTTAGTAATAATTTTCTTGGCAAGTTTATGGTCTCAGTTTCTTGCTTGGAGTCTTCTTTAAAGAGCATGACATTCATTCTGTAAGTTATGATCCTTAATCGTCCAGTTGAGGCTGGCGGCGAAAGCGAAGGAGACACCGTTGGGGCTCTGTGCATGCACAACACTTAACAAGCTGGGCTCTGACCCAGAAGTCAAACAGCACAAGTGGGTAAAAGAAGCCAGGCGGCAAACAATACCTCACTGAAAAAGAGGAGGGAAAGTAAACAAGACGGAGCTGTTGCATCATACCTATGAAAGGTACAAAGCTGTGAAGCTGTCCATGTTTTCACAGTTCTCCACAGCTGAAGTGGACTTGTCTATACTGTAACTAATAAACTGAAGTGAAGTATGGGGTCATAGTAATATGTACTGATGCTTTGTGAGGGGAATTTGTTGACTCTTGTCACAAAAATAAGCAACCGGATGACTGAGCATTAAAAATTAGTTCAGAGTGACCAATTATCTGCCGGTGAAGCAGCACTAATATTGCACATTTGTAAGATTTTGATGAATCTTTGCTTATTATGTTGCTGTATTCTTAACCAATCCCGTACCTTTAAAAATAAAACTCTTGGTAAAGCGGGCTTTAATTATGGCTGTACATATGTTCACGCTTGAGCCTGATAACGGGATCTGTGTCGGCAGACTGAAAGAATACAACTCTTCTCCCCCCTCGACAACTGTCTGACTGGCTGTGCAACCAAATTCAGCTGCTCTTCTGCTCCAGGGCCTGGTACTACCAATATACAGCTGCTTGCATGCTTTGGAAAACCCTCTTCTGAATGAATACATGATTTGAAAAAATAACAAATGTGCCCTCTTTTTTATTTTTGCATCCATCCGTGGCAGCTCTGTAATGTGCACCGCCATTATGCGATCTGTATCGCCACTGTTCTCTGTGTCCCAACATTATTGCCTGTGTTTTGTGGACACAGAGAGCATGTGGAGTAGGTAGCGATAAGAATAGCTGTTTTATTGTGCGCGGCTGCTTTGGCCCTCTAATGCTGAATGTGTTATCTGAGGGTGCAGCATGCCACAGTAAGCTATGTGCATGTGACGCATGGCTGAGCAGCATTCCTCCTCCTGAGAGCATCGCAGGGCAGAGATAGGAGGGAGGCAGGGAAAGAGGAAGAGGAGCAAGATGAAGTGGGAGAGAGGGAAGGGGAAAGGGGGAGCAGTGCCGGGAACATGTAGTTAAGTGGAATGAAGTACCCTTTGTAGCAGATAAGATCATTCTGCTTCCCTGGCCGGCGTCACTAAAGCGATTTGAGCAAAACAAATGTAGCTGATTATGTTGCTGGCAGAACACAGAAGCCTTGCAGATAAACAGAGTCCAAGTAATAAGAGACTGGAATATGCATTTCACCTGCATATTTTATTTTAACTGTAATATCAGGTATAGGCCTACGTTACACAGATGGAAACCAGGCGGTGTGGGAAGTCTGCATTAGATGTTGCGGTAGTGGAGGCTGAACGAGGGATCAACGACCTCTGTGCTCAGACGGTTATCCAACTTCCAGCAGGGCTCGTAAGCCCCCGGGCCAGGGGTCTTCTGTAAGATACACAAACAATACACACTAAACATGCATGAACAGACAGACACAGGCATTAAAATATTGTTTTGATCCTGCAATCACTTTCAAATTCAGGGTTTTGGGAGAAAAAGAAATCATGGTATTTCTACATTAATCCATGGAGGTTTTAGCTGTTGTGAGAATCAAGATCTGTCCCTCGACAAATAAAAAGTCCAATCCACTTATCAAATATGCCTACTGCAGCATCTGTCAGACGCCAAAGGTAAGATTAATTTTTTGCAAGTTAAAATCTTTATTTTCTGGCATCAACAGCTCAATTATTCCACTGAGCAATAACTTGGGTTTCTACCTTGAAATTTAAGAAACAAAGTGAAATCTGACCTGAATTTCCAAGACCTGATTTCAACAAATCAAAAATGAGTAAAAACATCATCATACTGGACACGCATTTTTGATTAAATCATTAATTGTTTATTCCTGGGTAAAATTAAGATTGAAGTTATAATTGTGATTTTTCAGTGGTTGAAATCTGATCTGTGCAAAGATGTAACTTCAATATATGGTGTTTTCCATTCATAAACTATAAGTACAGCTTGGGGGAGGGCTGTGTTATATTTTCAAGAACACTGAGACATCATACTATCAGCCCTTTTTTCCCCACAGGTGAGGAAAAAGCAAGACTGTACATGCTTAGGCACTTAAGGTGTGAAGCTTTGACTATAGAGGCAGAGAGAGTCCTGGATGGTGATGTGACTGACTGACTGACTGACTGACTAATACCTGATAAGGCTACAACAGTCATTTTAAACAATGGGTCTAAAAAGAAAAGGTTGTTGGATCCAGTCCAGTTTTAGTACATCAATAATTTTTGTAGGTGACTATGATGCACTGTAACGCAATCATTTGAAGTTAGGATCAGAAACATACTGTCACTTTGAGTCAATGTTTGACCAATCTTGTGACAGGAGTAGACTTCCGTGTGAATTGTGTCAACTGGGCAAAGAAGAGTAATCAACACCTTCAAATTGAAACATGAAAATGAACATCTTTTTTTTACCAAAAAGTGCACAAGTGAAGTTTTTCTGATGGTTTTGAAGATATTTAGGTTTGCTGTTGCATTACACACAGCACAATTGTAATGATCAGCATCACAAACTCCATTGTGGGATTTTAGAATTACTTTGTTTCTTGTGTTACAAACAGAAGTCCATAAATATCCAGATATGGAGGACACAACTGTAACAAAAACAATCACACGTGTACTCTCTCCGGGTCAACAGGCTTTTGAAGTTTTTCATTGGTTACTTACATACATGACCAGGTTAATATGGTAGCCCTGGCTACATAGGCTCATTATTTGTCAATTTGATTTCAAAATGTTAAAATTCAGCTCTCAAAATATGTGAATTTAAATTAACCAGGGAAAAAGGAACAAGAATTGAAATAGCAAACACATCCTATCAGTTTGAGTCAAAATGTTATTTCAATGTGTACATTACCGTAAATTATAAACCCATAAAAACAGTCTCATAAAGGAAATAAATCAACTTCTTAATGAGTTAAAATGACATTTTGTCATTCTCATCCAAACTAAATCAATACTTTTCCCTCACCTTGACTGAAAGATAAACTGGTGTCAATTTTTAAAAGTTATCTATTAAATGTTTAGAAATGTTCAGTAATAAAAGACAATTTGAAATTTTTGACTGTGGATATTAAGCTTATCCAGGCTCCTTCTCTATCTCATTTTTCTACTCAACAAGAATCTAACAATCATAAATCATCAAGTTAAAATTTAGAGTCTTAAGAGCTATGTACCCACACGTGTAAACATGCAGATCCACAAAACATGACAGAAAACCTCTTAGCATCCTTATGGGTGAAGCTTAATTGTGGTGAAGACACAGACTCACCGATTCCTCAAAGTGGAGCCGTGGTAATCTGGACCTGAAGCAGGAAGTGATGCCATTTGAGGATCTAAACTGTGGATCATACTGGCATGGAGCAGATCCCTCTTTCTGAGACAGTCGGAGATTAAAAAAAAAAAAAAAAATGTAATTACTCGGCAGTGATCATTGGTCTGATTGGTCAGTATATAACAGCACTCTATGGCGACGGTCTGTTATCTCTTATTAGCAGACCAAATACACCATTGCTTGAAAAGCAGCTCCACTCATAGACTCCAACACATACACTGTATCATATCAATGCATACAGAGAATGGTCAAACATCCAATTATGAGATAATGGAAGGGATAAAAGGCAATAGACGTTAAAGACACAAGAAGTCCAGACTGTAGAGAGGAAGTGTAGTTAGCTGAAGATGAGTCATAGAGTAAACATGGTATGTAACACAGGAGTGAGTAATAACTGATAAATGTGAGTGATAACAGCTAGGTGTGTTTGTTTCAGAGTAAACCATTGGACTCAACTCAAACTATGTTTAACACACAATAAGTGAAATGTAGTCCATTTAAATCAATAAAATCACATCTATACGAAGATTTAATGCAAAATTATGGGCCAATCACCACCTACCAAAGCAGAGACGGACAAGTTTCTGTCAATAATTCAATTCTTGCTCGCACTTGTGAACTGGGACAAGGACAGTAGTCCAGTTAGTCCTGTTAAATTGCCTAACTAAGCTATAACCATACCATTGACTTAACTGCGTATGTAAACCTTCCGACTAACCCTTTTTCCAATGTTGCCTGAGCTCATTACACTTTCACTTTCACATTCAAACAAGGTTTCTAGCATACAAACCTGCAGCTCCCTGTATATCAGCTCTGAAGGCCTGTGTGACCTCCTGTACAACATAAGTGAAGAATTTAATGAGGGACTGTTTTTCTTCCTGGACCAACACACTGTAGTCTGCTGTTACACTGTGCTGATATCTAAAGGTTGCGCCGACTCTGTTTAGTTGATCTATTTTAGTGTTACATACCCAGGTTTTCAAGGCGTCCTGAATCAGGTCTGGTTTGATTCCTGGTTTTAAGGACTAGTTTTGCTTCATCTTTTTCAGACTGTGTGATTCATGTTTAGGGTTAATAACTTCCTCCTCCTGTTGCCTTGCCTTTCACTTCTCTTTTCCTCTTACCCACTAACACACATAGCTGGTCACCACCAGCGGCGTGTCATGCAGAAATAGCATCACCCCCCTCCACCCTCCTCATCCTCAGACATAAAACTGTCCCTCTGTCCCTGAACGCAGCACCAGTCTTTCATTTTTAGCTGCTGTCTGATTCTGACTGAGACCATGAGGTTTTCACTCCTCAACTCCTCAGACAGCCCCAGTGCCCGTTCAATCGATCCTCAGCGACTGGTCTGCTGCCCATCTCACCATCCACAAAGTTGCTAATGGAAGTCTGTTTCATGGGAGCTGGTGGACAGAGGTGAAACATTTTCACATATGTAGCACCTGGCCTACTTTGCTCTTGTGTCACAGCACACCAGAATGTCCTCCTGAGTGGAGACAGTAACTGTCACATACTGGAAACACCAGGATTTCAGCAGCAGCAGCCTCATAATAAAGCTCTGCTGTTAACCTGTCTTTTTACTTCCAACCAAACCAGGCAGTGCCTTCATAATAGTGCCCCAGTGTGAGTTTTAACCTAACATCACAGCAAATAAGTGTGACATGTAATCAAACAGCGTGAGCTTTACATTCACACACACACAAACACACTTTGTTCAATCATGCCAACTCTGCCATTCCAAGTAATGCCATTTCTCCTTTTTACTACCTCAAATGCTGAACAATGGAACAACCCCCGATCTACCCCTATGCAAACAGGAAGGCACAGACCTGCGTCAGGCTTGTATAAAAAAGTCTAGTTCAAAATTTTGATGCATGGATCCAAGACCTTGATTAACAGTTGTTCTTTGCTCAACAAGGAAAGTACATCTGACCTAAATGGGAAATTCCAAAACTTCCAAGAAAAATACCCTTTTTGTGCAAAAAAAAAACTGTTCTGTGTTTCATTGTGCTGAATTTGCCAAAGTTACAATTAAACCGAGAACAGGCAAGTTAAATAACTTTAACAAAACTTTGAACTATAAGCAAAGAGTTTTTATGATGTTGACCTTTTTGTATGCAATAAGAAGTATTCTACTTACAGGATAGAGACAGGATGAAGATGAGCATTATCACTGTCCATGGTAAAGTCAAGTTGGCCGTCACAGCCCCTGTGACATACTGTTTACACAAGTATTCCAGTAAATGTCACAACAATGTAAATATGATATTTTGTCTTTAAAGGCCAATAAAGTACTCCCTTTTCCTGCGTCAACCCTGTTATAGAGTTTCTCTGTCTAAAAAGAAATACCTCAGCCAAAAACATAATTTTTTGTTACTAATCCTGCTCCAGTATTAGCTATGCAAGACATACAAAACATTATGT
The DNA here is from genome assembly GCA_962446985.1 of Xyrichtys novacula. NCBI lineage: Eukaryota > Metazoa > Chordata > Actinopteri > Labriformes > Labridae > Xyrichtys > Xyrichtys novacula. Next base: position 12,747,550 of record OY660874.1, on the reverse strand, counting down.
AAAAAGTAAAATTATCCAACAAACCCCCCCCCTCTTCTTGCTCACTAACTTGGTCTTCAATGCCAAACTTCACCAGAGGAGCTAAAGATAGCCGCTGGGCTGAATGCCATTGATCGATTGACTTTTCTGGCAGGAAGTGTGACCCCAAAACAGGCACCTAAATTCAGTACAGAGACTAAACCAATCTTATCACACCTTCAGTTTAGAAAGAATGTGTTTCAAAATCCATTAAAACTCCTCTCAGTATTTTCTAAAACCACAAATCCTGTATTTGATGGCGTGGAGTTGATCAACGATTGCTAACATTTGAAAATAAAATCAACCTGTGAGTTGAATCAAATATATTGGCCGAGAATCACTGGAAATAGCAGTTCTCATCCTCTGAGTACCAGGAATGTCTGTACAAAATTTCACTGGAATCCATCCAATGTTAGTTGAGTTATTTCTGCAGCTTTGACCAGCTTTGGCATCCACAGAGCAAAGCTGCTGGTGTGGCAGCAGGTATTTGGATCAGCAAGTTTTCATACTGTAGTTAAAGGTTGAATCATTTGTGTGCTCATAGAGGGAGATGTGTATTCATATGGAAATGTGTGGGATTATGACTTTAATTCGCTTGAATCTCAGGGGGGATTTGTTCCTTCAGCGCAGCACGTGCAGACAATTTTGCAAAAAAGCACAACATGTAAATCTGGGACGCACTGTGGCCTGGGGATTGAAATTAAGTCAAATCAGGAAAAAAAGATTCTTTTTGTGTTGTGTTCCCAAATATCCTCATATCACTGGAGTTTCTTTATTGTATGTGCAGAAATCTGTGTCATTTTACTCCTCTCTGAGCGTCTGAGGGAGGACCAGAGGCCCTCACTGTAAACCATTAAGACTCTTCATTTATGATCTGCTAATGTCCTGTCAGGCCAGCTGTCTGAAAGATCTGCACTTCCAGTTAACTTTGCTGCGGGATTTGTTGGCTGCTTAACCTTTGACAATAGACTTGTCTTGGAGTTGCTGTGACACCACTAACAGCAGAAAACTGCTCCCAACTCTGCAGTAATAACACCCTCGGGATTTCTTAGCGCCTTTCCTTCTCTGTCAACACTCAGCAGCTGCCAGCACGGCTCAAATATCCATCAGCTACCAGCACGGACACAGGGCGAAGGCTGCGACACTCTGCAACATGAACCACAGATGGCTGGTCAGCGAGCACAGGGCCATAACGGGCCCTCAGATGATACAATCAGACATCCTGTGGGATCAGTTTTCTTCAGTCCCTGTGGTTGTCATAACTAGCTCCTGTACAGCACATACCAGGCACACATCAGAGCACAGCTTGTAACCAAAGCCCATTGAAAGTGTATTGTAATGAAGCCTTTTTGTGGGCAATGGAAACACTGAATGATCCTAATAACTAGTCCTGGTGACTGGATACTTACAGGTGGAAAGCTGATCCTCTGCACGGTGGAGCGAAACATCACATGCCTGCAAGAAGAGGAGAGGAGAGGAGAGGAGAGAGGGGGGTTAGCTGTCAAAGAAAAGAGGAAGAGTGAGAGAAGAAAAGAATAAGGCAGAGCGTGATCAGAACAAGAGACAATGATGTGCAGGGTGCTGATTGCTCCTCCATCTTTGTGCTGAGAGGAGAGGAGGAGGAGGAGGAAGGATTCAGCGATGAAGAGATGATTCATAGTTTGTCTGCTCAGCTGTGAGAGTTAAAGAGAGGCTGTTTGTCGAGCTCTTACTTGCAGGGAGTCTTCTCCACTGGTTTTTCAGTCACATTGTAGTCGCAGGGTGAAGTGTTTATATGCTGGCGCAGGGGAAAATCAAAGAAAGGTTTAAAAAATGTCAGTATCACTATGAGCAGCCCATTTTTTTTTCAGTGTTACATCTTCAGCTTCAAGGAAGTCTGCTGCAGGTGCATTTGCTCGAAGGCAGAGAGCTGAAAAGCCACAGCCGGTTTAAAAAAGACACATTTATGTATACTTGAAAAAATCAACCGTGTATTAAAGACTATCAGTAAAATCTATTAATGCCATTCATAATTTCTTATATAACAAGCCTACTTTGGCTTCAGACAACATGACAAAGTGCTAATGTAGACGAATCAACGGATCAATTTGTTTGTTCCAACAGTAAGTGAAGCCTACTGTGGCGTCACCTTAACATCTCTTCTTGTGACAGCAGTGTAGACGAGTTAAAGAGGTCAGACAACTGATGAAGTTACAACAGACAAAACTTGACCATCTACCACTTGTTCGTGGTAAGCTGGTGTGCAAAATAATGTTGCAAAAGTTTATTCAATATTCTGCAGTTGAGTTTTTCCTTTTATTCTATTTTTTCCCTTTTTTGCTGATACAACCTAGCTTACTTGATTATACAGGTTAGCTAGTAGAGGTAATGTGAGAACATGTCATGTTGTTAGAAGTTGTCACGAGGTAGGACCAAAATCTGTTTTAAGTTCTGGCCTGCCAGACAGCCCAGAAGTGTCTTCAGCTCCCTTCACTATTGGGCTGCTTTTTGTTTACCAAGACGTAGCTGCTGTAGGGGTAACAGGCCTGCTACAAATGACTTTGTTCACATTTCAAACCAAATGAGTAAAGAAACATTTTTGAGAACTTGTATGATTTAGAAATTTGAGTGTTCATGCTCGAGTTTTTTAATGGCTGTGTCCGAAATGAATCACTCAATCCCTAACCCCTAACCCCCATGTGGGATTTTACTATTTAGTTGACTATGTATTGAACTCAGTTACCGGAGGTTTTGGACACTACATGGAATCACGCAATGCATGACGGGATGCCCACCACCGGTGAGTGACCATCGGATGGTCACTACATTTTGCAATGCTCTATGGGAAATTTTGAGTTGCCTATATAGGGCACTGGAATTGATCACTGAGATTTCGGACACCCCTCAAAATGGTGCTAACCCCCATGTAGTCACCTATAGTTCCTCCAGTTCTTTACTTCAACCCCTGGGAGTTCTCTCTGCATATTGAGTTTTGTATGTATTCATAGCCACTTGCATCCTACCAACAATTGTTGTGAATGAATCTTCTTCCTCAAAAACCATTGGCAAATCTGTTTTAAAACATTTAAAAATCTTAATCATTTGCATGCTGTCTTGCATGCTCTATTAGGGATAGGCATTCCCACACAGGCATGCTTTGAATACAAGTCCTTTCTTATACTTGATAAGAAGGATAAAGGAAACGGGAACCTGAACAAGTTTCAAGTTCCTTGGTATTTTTAGTCAGTTAAATCCTCACAGATATCCACCTCTGTGTTCCTATTAAATATGGCCAGATCACTGATTAGATGGTATTTTATTCACACTGTCTGGGTCAGATGCATTTTATCAGCAAGGTAAGGTATGCTCATGTTTGAACCCTACCTTGTCCCTGATACCCAAGGTGATAACGTCAGGTCGTGGACAGTTTTTAAAGGAGTAGGAAGCCTGGCGCATCAGAAGTTCCTGGATGGAGTCAGTGCAGTCATATGCTCCTGGTAGAAGCAGGTCCCCCTTACGTACCCCCATAGTTTGGGATTTCCTCCCCACACCCTTGAACCCATAGGTCTTCTTCACAGGGTTTAGTTCAGCTTCTTCAATGAAATCCCGGATGTGATAGAGACCTGGGTTTGGTGTGTCCTGGGAGGAGGTGAGAGAAGAGCAGTTTGATGAGTTGGTTCTTCGCTGAGCCTAACCAATACATTATCTCTTCAGTATTATCATCTTATATGGGCACAGACACAGCAGTACGTGTTTTTCCATAGGGGGTTAGAATAAAGCTCTTTTCTAAGAGTATAAACCGGAAGACAATGCTAGGGGTGGTTTAAAAGTTGTGTGATTGATGGCATATTTTGAAAATGGCACTCAAACACCATTCAAGTCTTTAAGCTCTATTTGCAGTGCATGGAGGTGAATATTAGAGATAAACAGACACTTTTTCAGCCCAAGTTTGGTTGAGGATCATCAAAACTTGTAAAGATCTTTAAGTATTTTTTCATAATGCTGTTTTAGTGTCTTAGCAGAGCCATTTTGGGACAATATCAGTGCTTAACCCATCTGAGAAAGGTTTATCCCACTGAGCAATGCACAGCTATTAGACGTCTAGTTTTTTTTTTTAGACCTAATTTCAACCGTCTAGATTCTGTATGTTTTTTGACAGAATTTAGACGTTGCACTTTAACCCATTATTCAATAACTATTTATTTCAAAAATCAACTTTGAGTTGCATAACTGGTCTTTAGGTACTTAACCAAAATAATTATGATAGCCGTTGTGCAATATACAGTGTAGTATAGATGTAGCCCAGATTTAGACTTTAGACTTAGTCTAAACTTGGTGTAAATTTAGACGTCTAAAAAATGTTCATTTTTAGACCTGTGGTAGCCTGATTTTAGACGAGTTGTCTAGGCTACATTTAGATGTCTATAAGACCTCTTTTAGAATAAAAAATGCTCAGTGGGATGTTTGCATGTTATTGGTAGCATGTCTACTGTTGCACACTGCTAGAGCACGGTAAATATATAAATATAAATAATGTATATATGTATAGTCACAGCATGAAATTCAATTATTCCATAAGCCCAGATACAAATGTTTTTTTTCCTTTCCTTATTTTAGTGTATAATTATATCTGGACATATCCAGAAGATGTCTTTTACTCCAGGCCTAAACAGCCTGGAACCAGAGCCCCTATTTCAAACGCCTGTCTCTGTAAGCTCTCCTTTGCATTCAAAGCCATGCTCGCTGTTCATACACAAAGACTAATTGTCAAGCCACCTCGCCTATTGTCAGCTGTACATGATCCATTCATGAAAAGAAGACAGCAGCTGGTTAACAATGGAGCATAAAGGCTGGGATCACATTAAGATAACCTGATAATTAATTAGGTCTTTGCATTATTACCCAGCATGCACTGTCAGGCACACAGGGGTTGGACTCAAGGCTGTGTCAGGGTTTGAATTTATTCCAGACAGACAGACAATAGAAGTGTAATCCATTGATGGAAGTTTGACTTTGTCTACTCATGTTGTTCTCTCTTCTTTAGGACTATGTGTGTCTCTGCACAGAAGCTGGTGTATACAGATCATGAACCCATCCTGCAGTGTGACACCTACTTTCAGTGTTCCCAGCCACCAGCTGCCCCGGCCACACTGCTCCACCTTGTCATCGGCCTGCAGATAAGAAGCACACACACACACACACACAGTAGATTGTCTCTGCAATGATGACATGGCTATGCCAACAATGTGTTGATGCATCTCCACATGTCTTGTCCTGTCTCATTTCGTCCTCATTAAACACACACAGTTACTCCGGCTTCGAGAAGCCTTACCTTATCTGTTCTATTACCGCCCCTGGACATTTCAGTGCCTTTATAGGCAGCTCCGTTTTTCCATGTGGCTGCAGCCTGCTCTCTCCTTCACTATCTGCTTGGCTGGGGATCCGATGACACCTGACCACCATTAAAACTGCGACTGTTACTATAGCAGCGACTTCACTATCGATCAATTTTTCAACAAGCTGGCCTGGTAGAGGGCTAAATTTAGACTCACCGACCAGTTTGACTGAGACTGAGACACAATGGTAAGCCAGCATCAAGGAACACTATGTACATGGTGCACTCAGTTACTTAGTCCTCCTCGCTGTTATCCACCATTGTGTGATATTTGGAGGGCCTCTGTGATACTGTTTGAAAGTTACAGATATAAAATTATCATAACAGTGCTAATTTCAGCTCAGTACAAGATAAACAAAGAAAGGATGTCTCATTCTTGTAGCTATCTGGAAAGTGGAGGGTTGTTGTCAAGCAATGTTTTCCAAACTAGGGTCTGAGAACTCCAAAAACCTTTATTTTTTAGAGCTAGTTCCGGAGTTTTTAAACTCGGCCCTATTTTGCATGATTTGGTGTGTGAATGACTCAGCCCCTAACTGTTTTGGAGTCACTTCAGTTTTTCATGTCTAATGTTAGCCACAAAACATGCTGTAATGGCTGCAATGTGGTCCTAAGTCAGTGCACTCAAAGCCTTTTTTTTTCCGCTTACAAGCTTGAATTGTTACTTTTAATGTCTGGAACATATGCAAAAGATCCCCAGAATCCCCAAGTTTTGTTTTTATATTTTACCAAGACAAATCCTTCAACACTTACTTGTTCAAGTTGGTTGTTGGTGTTGTTAAAGGTAACGACATTACTTAATGTAACAACATTACTTAACCAGACACCAGCCAACCTGCTCTCTCCTTATTAGAATCAGGATCCATTGAAAAACCACAAATTTGTACATTAATTAAAACAAAAAAATATATATAGCAATCAAGGCAGAGGTAGACTATCAGCACCTGTGATATGAAATGAGTGTTCACGATTTGTCATCAGAAAAATCCTCCATAATGTATAGTTGCAATCTCATGATAAATGCAATAAACTTCCTTCAAGATCTGGACTTAGACGAGTGCAATCAGGTATGCCTGACATCAGACAGGGATCTGCTGATGCTGTTCACTCTGTGCACTAAGAGTTTAGGATAAATGTTGAGGGTGTTTTCACATTTTTCAGACTTGTTTGATGTCACTAGTTTTAGGTCCATAACCTACCACTGAAACTTGTGGTTAAGTATCTTATTTGACTATGCCAACTGGTAAGTGCCATCCAAAAACAGTGATTGTGTGGTTCTCGGGACAGAATGATTCAAAAACATGGATTGGACTTGTAATATTTTTTTTCACTATGACTTTTATTGTTATTGCCAAAACTTATAAATTCTTAACCCATATCACCCATCCTTAGTGTGTATGTGTCTGTGTGCAGACCATCACCTGAAGAGAAAGTCTCGCTCTGGGAGCCAAAGCACCACGTTCAGCTTTGTTGCTAGGTGACACTGAACACATGGTTTGAAGAGGCCAAAAATTCATGTTTACACTGCTTGTCAAGGAAGTCTCATGTGACCTGAGAGTATATGAGGAGACACACACGGAGGAAACACACAGCCCTGTACTTTTCTCTGCACCTAGTCTTCTCTTTTGACTCTGGACTGTGACATGTGTTGTCATTAGCAGCTTTTAAAACTATGATTGCACCTCCTTCTCTTGAGTTTTTTAGGACTGGTATTGTCAACATGCAGTTGAACTGAGTGATAAGTTCACACCTGAAAGTGCTGTGGCTTGTGCTGTTTCCTTTTTTTGTGTCAGATCCTATAGCTGAGTTCCTGTTCCTAAAAATGATCTTACTTTGACGCTCAAAACATGAAACAAGATTAAGAAAAATGTCAGTAGATTTAGGCTGCCCGTTGCATCAGTCCTTTTTGGTAAAAGTTCTAGCTTAAGTGCACTTTGCTATGCTCTAAATGTTTAAATGTGCATCCACAGGGAGCACTGAATATCATGCATGACTGACCGAGCAAAAAACAACTCTCACCACTCTCAACAGGAAGTCACAACCCATCACACAGCTTTGAAACACACACACACACACACTGTGATTTTTTTTAGCATTAGAAAACAAGCGAGTCTGACCAGGATAAGAGCACAAAAGTGCAGCTGGCATAAAACCCACAGGAGCCAGATCTGAGGTCCACAATAGAGCTTTATTTTGTCATTCATCAAAATAACAAACTTAGTATCTCTGCAAGCTACTGTAACAAACTCAATAATCAGAAATTAAAAAAAAAAAAAAAACAGAACAGGTACACCTCTATTTACACCATGTTTCTGATGTATGCTCAATCACCTGCAACGCATCACTTGAGGGGGGGCAAATGCCAAATAAGACATGAGGCAGCTTCTACATGGTGCCATCAGCAGCAGACAACACATGGCCTGCAGTCAGTGGGGGAGCTGGACAGAAGAAGGCTAATTCAATGTCAGAACCATTGTGTGCACTTCAAATTACAAGCCTTTGATCCCACTCACTGTTTTTTTTATTTCGATGACAATACAGATTTGATCTGAGCGAATCTGAACATTAAGAGGCATTGGCTGATGCTCCTCAGTGCTTTGGGGACGTAACAGGGGGGACACTTAATTTAAAATGGTAAACATTTTTATATGTATTCTAAGCAACAAGAAAAATAAAAGATCCTATCAAAAAAAGGAGCATCCTGTCCTCGATACAAAAATGGGAATTATTACAGGGGTATACAAACTCAAGGATCCATTAGAACTGAGAAAACAAGACAATTTTCAAATCCGGGTAGATTGTAAATTTTATTGGAAAACAAAAATATACAACTTGGAATGGATTATTTGAGGCATGACCAGAGGTCATAAAATAAAGAGAAAAGAAAGAAAAGTAAAAGTCGTGAGTAAAACATTAAAAAGCATGGTAAGATTAGTCGTTTTCTGGTATAGAACAGCAGATACAAAAAGAGTTTGTACGAGTACCTAGGAGATACACCCGTGTCATTTTTTTGCAGTAGTGCAATGCTGAGAGATTTCCATATATACTTTGTCCGTAGTCCATGCAGAGTTTAAACTCCTCTACATTGTTTCCATGCCAACAGTGTTGCCAAGTGACAACCAGCTGACAGGTTTCCAATGTCGCCATGCGAAATGGGGCCCCGAGCACACAAGACGGGAAGATACGAAGTTCTCCGGCTCCCAGGGGCCTCCGCAGGCTTCTGGTTGTATGACCATTCTGTCACTCCAAAACACCATGACAGCAAAAGAAAGGGACATGGGGACAAGAGCCTATGCAGTTTACATGCAGTTCCTTTGGACAGCAGAGGGGGCGGGACGAAGGGGGCTATTAAGATTTTACAGATAAATTACACAAAGAAAAAAAGGCAAATTATTTATATACGAAATCTGTACAAGGCCTTCACTTCGCCGTCATCATTTGTACGAATTCTGCAGGTGAGAGAGGGAGAAACAAAATGTTGGACTCAGTACGTGATGGATGAGTCAGGAAGTTTATCAAAACAAAAAATACTACATGTACTGACCTTCATAGTTGACCTGTCCATCTCCGTCAATGTCTGCTTCTCTGATCATCTCATCCACCTCCTCATCGGTCAGCTTCTCCCCGAGGTTTGTCATAACATGACGCAGCTCAGCAGCGCTGATGTATCCATTACCATCCTGAACACACAGACGTCAGTTAGTAACCGATGCACTTTTGTTTGTATGTGTGTTTGCATGTCCATCTGTGTGTACAGACAGAGCTTACCTTGTCAAAGACACGGAATGCTTCTCTGATCTCCTCCTCGCTGTCTGTGTCCTTCATCTTCCGGGCCATCATAGTCAGGAACTCTGGGAAGTCTATCGTTCCATTACCTGGAGACAGCAGACAGGCATTAACCAGGGATCCAACATATTCATGTTGAGTGTATGTGTGTGTGTGTGTGTGTGTGTCTGTGTGTGTGTGTGTAGTTGCAGACAGTTCTCACCATCAGCGTCCACTTCATTGATCATATCCTGCAGTTCAGCCTCTGTGGGGTTCTGGCCCAGAGAGCGCATGACTGTGCCCAGCTCTTTGGTGGTGATGGTACCGTCTCCATCTTTGTCAAAGAGCGAAAATGCCTCCTTGAACTCTGTAGAAAAAAAATAAAAAGTAGGGGCTCTTTTTTAGAACGGCAAGAGGATACCTGCACATCAAGACTGACAGGACCCTATGACAGCAACTTTCACATTTAAAACACAACAAAGGCTTGAGCCTGAGAGAAAGATCATGTGAATGCCCATCTTGCAAGATAAACTTTAAGATCAGCAAATCACACCAACACAAGCCAATGTAAAAGGCCACTGCATCATGTTTTAGGTATAAACCAGCTGCAGCAGGCTGACCAGCTCCAATGTTTTTACTTCCAACTGCCATCGTTTGTGGCTAAACAAGGACGGCGAGCACGAGAGCTAGCAGAATGACAAGTCTGTGCAGGTCGCTGAGCTGTGAGGGATGTGGACAATGACACGCTCATCAAGTGTGATGAGGCCAATGGGCTCTGTTGGAGTGGCATGCGGCAGCTTGTCAGCATCGTAAAAACCACAACCTTCCCCGCCATTTGTAGGGTCAAGCACAGAGGCCAACACCCTCTTTTGTTGTGAGGGAAGTCCTGCTGTTTGCATGGACTGCAGGAAATAGACAGAAGGGGAGGAGGGTGTGTGTGATAGCCATCAAAACCAAGAATCACTGCAGCCACTCAAAGTCTCCACAGCATGCAAGTACAGCCATGTCTTAACAAATAAACAGATGTAAGCATGACAGCTGATTCAGGGAAAAGCTGGACTATCATGATCAGGTTCTTGTGAAGGCTGAGATCTGATCCACAGAGAGTGAAAAGTAAATCAATCCAACTAAAACCTGTTTTAGAAATACAGCAGGCATCCCTTTACACATACTGGCAGTAATGCCTTCAGAGACACTCCTTTCTTCACATGAGGTGTTCATTTCGTCTCAGATAATGGTGCACTTGACTCAAGCCTTACTGCGATTGTTTCTTGAAACATGCAACCCAATAAGAACACACCCAGGTCAAAAGGACGCCTCATGCACAGAGCGTAAAAAGTGGACTGCTCACGCCAGGATACACGGCCTTTTCAGATTACATCATTTATTACAAAGCCAACCATAAAAATGCAAAGTTTTCCATGAGGGAGTCCTGCACTGCAGAGCAGAGCCAGCAAGCAACAGCCGTTTCATTCATTCCTGTTTTATGACCAGTAGGCCGCCCTGTCGAATGCCTTAAAAGGCAAAAGTGTAAATCCACTGCCAGGATCCATAACACAGCACAGCCAGCTTTGCAGGACATGAGGAAAGCAGGAGAGCCATGTCTTACCGGCAATTTGCTCCTCTGTAAGCTGATCAGCCTGAAAACAAGTAAAAAAAAGGAATAATTTAATACAAGCTAAATCACAAACACATTCACTTTTAACTCTTAACATCTTTAAAATCATTAAATAATCTTAAGATCCATGTCGGGCCTCAAAGCTGGGGCCGTCCATTTTGTGAAAAATTATGCAAGCACATCATTTTACAGTTAAGTGGTGGGAGTCAGGCCATTGAATATGATCATTTAGAGATTTCTCTTTGTGATGCAAAAGAGAGCTTATTGACATATGATCCTTCAATATTATAGATATCATTCAAATCTCACAATTTTTAGGTATGGGTTCAGATACAGTACTTGAATGGTTGCACTTGCAAGAATAACATGGTTTCAATTTACAATAAGGTTTAAATATGACACTGTTTTACTCTGAATATTACCAGGCAGGATATCCAGCCATAACTTCTCTTCTTAGCTCACAAAATATTTGAAATTCAAAGTATTTCTGCGCCATTCAAATTGGCATTTGACTCTTGGCTTCGCTGTTACAGCAGACACTGCAATGAGAGGTTTCATCAGCATACTGAATCAAACTGTATGTCCATTTTATGTCTATTTTACAAACACAGAGACAAGGAGACGCTACGGCTTGAAATAATTCTGCTCTTTAATGTCATCGCAAAGCTATATTATCATTCTACCGAGCACAGGTCTGCACTGTTTGTACATTCGGTTATCGTTCAATAAAGTTTGGAGGGAAAAAAAGGTTGTTCGATGACGCCAATTTTGCCGCACACAATGAATGAACAATTTGGCGGTAAGGGTTAGCATCGGAGCGCTAACGTTAGCTAACTACCGGCTTCGTGTTGCAGCCATTCGACAAACCCGTTTTATAGTTTTGACTGATACCGCATTCATAACAGGCAGAGGGTCGTTACTTATAAATTCCGTCTTATTCCTCGCAGCAAAATCGGATAAAAGTAACACAAACGCAATGTACGAGGCGACGCGAGTGCTCGGTTCATTCAAACCAACACGGGTAAGTCAACGCTAGCTTAGTCGAACAAGCTAGCATCACCTAGCAACTAGAGAACTGTCATTACTCCGGCAGACACTGCAGTCGTTAACGTTACGGCGTTGGCCCACTGAAAGAGACACATTTAGCATATTTTCCCTCTCACTGTGACAAAGCAATCCGCCTCACAAATCAAACGTTACACTGATAAGTAAAACATCCGTCGAGGCAGCAGTTTGGATCGTAAAAACTAGAGAGGCTGGGCGGACGCGAGTAGGATCCGCAGCGTTAGAGCGCGCAGCTCAAGTAAGAGCTACTACTACAAACCCTGCGTTTTATTAACATATAATAACCAAATTCCAAAAAAAGATGGCCGTAAAATAAAGAGCGCTTGATTCTACCCCAAAAAGACAAGTGATTGCGGCGTTCCTTACCATTTGGGTGAAGATGTGGTGGCTGGTTAACGGCAAAATCCGTTTGAAATAAAAGCCAGGCTGACTCTCCTGAACACTGACAGTCTATGAACACACTGACAGAGGGGCAACTGGACTCGCCTTTAACGGCTACCCTAAACCCCTCCTCTTTTCAATATCACTCCGCCACCTTCCCTTTTCGGTGCTTCCTTAATTAATATAGAAAACGGCTGTATGGTCAAGTATCTCATAAGAATAAGAAAATAGCAGCTGCTGTGCGCATCTACACCTGATACACATACTTTAATATCTGTATCAGAGATTATATCCCCTATCGCTGACGGTCTATATAGCGGCGTATGGATACTTTCTGCTACGCTATGATGGGGCACAAGACGTAGCAGAAAGAAATCGCGCTCTCTGATTGGTGTGTTTGTACCTGCAATGCGTCACTCCCATGGTCTGCGCTGCCGCTGCATCTTGTCCATAGACATCCCAGTCAGAGCCACAGGCAAAGCAGACAAGCTTGTTGCATAGTGTGTGTGTGTATACATATAGACATTATCCTTAGGGAGAACCAATAAGATAGCTTTGATAAGTGATTAGGTTGCAGTAGCAGAGTTAGCTAACCGGGTATTACTGGACCGTTTATGTTAATAGAAATTTGTAGATATCCCGTTGCTGCATCTCTAAAGTTAGGATGATATTATTTCATTATCCTACTGGCATCCATGTCGTTTTCTTGTTTTGTATTGTTTTCAAGATGACCAAAAAGAAAGAGTTCAGTGTGGCTCCCGAAGTTCACTCTGTCTGCTTTGCAAGTCTTCATCACTTATGTGCATAATGAGATGCAGTGTCAGGGCTGAAGTGTTTGTGTGCAGCAGTTTGTAATAGATGTGTGATATGTGTCGGGGCCTGCAGCAGGCGTTGCTGTCAGCACACCGTGGATTCTCAGCTCTAATTGTCCTGCTGTTGTGGATGGGATTATCTGATAGCCTTATTACTTATGCCTGACTGCTCCCCTGTCTCCCAGTGACCACCTGTCTCTAGCCTGCTCCCATGAGAGATGCAGAGGAGGAGGAGGAGGGTGGACAGGGATGTGCAAGGAGAAAGATTTGAATAACCACCCAGAGAGAGAATGTACCAGAAACTCCATGTCCCAAAACAGCCCCTCTTCCTCCCATTTCCACTGCCTCTCTTCTTATTATTAGCCACGGATGTCACACTACAAGGGGAGAGCAGAGGATTGTGTAAAGCTCAATATTTCACACGTAAGATGTAAGAAACGAGGATCCAAAGTGGTTCCCACTTCCATCTGCACTGTTTGCAGAGGTGATGCTGCCTGGGCCATGTGATCTGCTGAGCAGCTTTAGAATGAGCCAGGCTTTTTTTCCCAACCCACCTAATCTGGAGCACATTGGATTCTTTTCATTTAAAGCTGTTTTTCTGCTACAGGGTTTTTGTCACTCTGCAGATTATGTAATGCCAAAGGTGACGGCACAAAGGCCCGTCACAAGACACAGATAAGCTAGAGCATGTGTGAGTGTCTGTATGTGAAGGTGTATTATGTGGTAATTCATCTTTTGCCTTTCTGAAAGTACTTGGCAAACAAATAGTTTGTGTTTGCCTTGAACGCTGAACTGCGCCTCTTCTTGAATTCACATGATTGAAACATTAATGTGGAACAACTACTCCGATTAGTGGTGGAAAACACTTGAATAAATTCATCAAGTACTCTTTTTATAGGACACTTCACTTTACTTTGACTAAACAACTTAAAATACTCTATAGATTTAATTTCACAATAGAAAAAAAAAGAAAAAAATTTGGGATGTATAGCTTTGTATCAAAATAAAAATGTATTTGTTCTTTTGCAAAAATTCAACCCAGATGTGTAACTAAATGGAATCAAGTCCCGCCTTATAAGATTCAATGTTAATTATAGCAAATGTAACAAAATCTACATTCTGAAATGGGCTGTTTTTTCTTTTATTTCAGATACTTTAACACCACACCAATGAATTAAAGACTTTCACTCCCGAGTAGTTCGATTCTGCGGTATTTCTGTTGTTACTTAAGTTAAATATTTGAGCACTACCTTCACCTCCGAAGGTAAATCCCTCCAATAAAACTGTTGGTAAGAGCTGTTGGGTCATAAATATTTTAATATCAGAATAGCTTTCTACTTTGTCTGCATCCGATCTGCAGAATCAGCTATTTGGTTCGCCTGATGACTTGGCCCTCAGTGATCAGCGGGTCCCTGAGGACCTGCTCCGGGTCAGAGGTGAATTCAGGTTGGAAGTTAATATGGATGGGGAATATTGGAGCCCCTGAGACATGACTTAATGGTCTATTAAACCTGAAACCAATCTCCATGAAGTAATCTAGCATGGAGCACAATACAGTATGTGTTACAGTGTTGTTCTTCCATTATGGATGTTGGGTGTTATATTTTATTTTGTACTCAGACCAATCTTCATCCAAACCACAGCTCCTACTGTTTCTACTCTTCTTCTTATCATCCCTGTGAATGTGTAACCATCAAGCATAATGAGTGTTATCGGTTTCAGCCCAACCCAGTCCATTCCTATGAAACAGCAGCTTTCTTTTCTATATATCTAAAGGTCAAAGGTCACTCTAGCCGAGCGGAGGAAGGACAGGAGCTGGCCTTCCATTTTCATTAATGGCCTGTAACATCACTCCAGCTGATAGCAGTTAGCATTGTTCTCAGTGCAGAGAAACCTACCATGTGGGTCAGTCTAATTTCTGGCACTGGGGGCGTGTTGGCACTCAGCATGTGAAATCCAATGTGTGTGTGTAAGTGTGTGTGTTAGCTCTGTGCAGTGTGGTGTTATTGTGCAGTGATGGTACTGAAATAAAGCAGCTCCAAAGTAAAAACCCTGAAGAGAAGACAGCTCATTTGCGGGGATGAAGCGCTGGTGACAAATATGAGAAGATGTTTACTTGTGTAACAGAAAGACGCTTACGGCATCACTAATAAATGAGGCTTTGTAAAGCACCTGCTGGTTCCATGCCAAGCCAGTGGATCACCTTTCATGGGAGAGAATAGCAGTTGTTTTGTGCGTCACGGATGTCAACTACTATCAATGAAAAGACCTGTACATTGTGTGCGTGTACACTCATCTGCTGTTTGCTTTAACATCCACACACAAATCTATATGTTAGATGAGCGTTTGCCTATGCTTTCTACATGCATGCTTGGATGGTAAATATGTCAGGGACAAACATATTTTTTATGACATGATCATCTCTAGAAAAACTCATTATTGTTTCCAAGCATGCTCTGACCGAAGGTCGTGGCTCAGTCAGATTGAAGGCCTGCCCAGTAAACTCTGAATGGTTTTACAGCCATGCAGAAAGGGCATTAGCAGGTTAAGGTCCAACAGCAGGCCAGCCGTTCAGGAGCCAATCCCATCACTGTCTGGCCTACCTGTTACCGAGAAATGACATGTTTCCCAAAATTACATCATGAGGCAGAAATGATTAATGGCCACAAATCGGATAAGAGGATTTTGTCGGGCCGGCCTCTTTCAATCATGTTGTGATGAAATGGATACAGTGTCAAGCATGCACCGAGTTTTCTGTCTCACTTATGTGTTCCTGTTTATGGATAATCAAGCGTGTCTGCACCCAAACATGTTGGTTATTATATGTCAAGGGATCTAAGGGACAAAACAAACTAATTGTTATCAGAGAGTGACTCTGTTGCTGATCCTCCTCTCGTTTTATTTTTCCCTCTCTCTCTGTCTCTCTCTCACTGTTTCTCTTGCCCTCCCTGGCTTGTCTCCAGGTTGTCTGCTGCAGTCAGTGTGGAGCTGGAGTTCAAACACTGCAGACTTCAGCAGCTCCTCAGAACCTTCCAGAAGTGTTGCACTTTGTCTTTAACAGGTGTCAGGAGCTCTACCTGCAGTGGATTTTTACTCTCTTCTGAAGTTTCCTCCTCAGATGGTGTGCGTGGTGTCGCGCTGTAATCTCAGTTTACGCTCGATCGCCTGGAAAGTGAAACCGGTGGAAGGAGAAGAGAAGCACTGCAGAGGTTATGCAGGGGTAGACGTGTGTGTGGGTGTGTGTGTGTGTGTGTGTGTGTGTGTGTGTGTGTGTGTGTGTGTGTGTGTGTGTGTGTGTGAGCACTTTGATCACAATAAGGAAGTGACTGAGGGTGTGAGCAGCAGCCTGTCCTTGACCCCAGCTGTTCTGGACCAGATCTGCCTCTGCCTCTGCAGGGCCTTTTCGCACCATACCCCCTAAGATGATCTCATCTTGCAGACTGAGGCCATGTCCAGATGAATGCTGCAGCAGGTATCTGCTTCTGTGTGTGTGTGTGTGTGTGTGTGTGTGTGTGTGTGTGAGAGAGAGAGAGAGAGAGGGCGAGAGAGAGAGGAGGAGAGAGAGTGTGTGTGTAGAGCAGTGAGAGTGCTCGGTTTCTGCTGAAACCACACTCATAAACAAAGTGGAAAGATCTGCCTCATGTAGGAGACTCAGCAGTGACATCTCGTGGCTAAAGGGGAAAGTGCGAGGAAAACATAAACTGGATTTATGTGGTTAAAAAATCATTACTGTAGGTGCAGTGGAGCAAACCAACTAAAACCCTAAATTAATTTGTCAGATCATTAATTACTCAGGCATTTCAATTGTATGCTGTTTTGTACGTTTGTTGTTCTACTTTAGAAGTTTAACGCTAAACAAAATTTTGAACCATAAAATTGTTCTGCCAAATTCATCGTCCTGAGTTCCTTAAATCTTTTTACCCTGGAAAAACTAAACCAGCTCTGAAGGTGAAAAAATATATATATATTTGTCGTATATGAAAACAAAAATACTCAAAGCTCTCAAAAAAGGGTCTCTGGTGCTTTTCAACACTTTCCTGCTTCAACAGCAAACAAAATTATGAGTCTAAAGCTTTTTAGAAGTTTCAAATAGAAAAAAAAACAGATGAGATTCTTGTGCGGCAAATTACTTATAAATAAATCCCTGCTATTTCCTTTCATTGAATTGAACTATTTTTACATAAGATTTGAAATTTATTGAGAAAATGATCAAAGACAAACCTTGTCTTACAAAAATATTCCCAGGATGATCCAGATGTTTCAATTTTCCACCTTTTTTTAGCCATAGATATTGGACAAAAAACACTAAAAGTAAGATGAACGTAACTTTTTCTGACTTGTTTTAAGGTTTCATTAAAAATATTTTACTTGCAAAATCCATTTTGTGAGTTACTTTTCTACCTCTGCATGCAAAGCTGCGTTCACAGAGTAGTTCATTTGACTTTAATGATCAGTCATGTCCTCATTGTTAGTGAAAAAGGAGAATAATAATGAAGTGAGGATCTTTGACTGTGAGATGCTTCCTGTCTGGGATATAAATGTAATTATAATGATCAGTTTTGTCTGATGTTGAGTCCTTTAACTTCCAGCAGGAGGTTAAGGTTAAAGGGATACTTTACATTATAGACCTCATAACCCTCAATCCCATTTTTCATTCAGGTTTCTTACAACGGTTTTATTGAAACATCACCACCACACAGTGTTGCCAAAATGTTTGTTTTAATCATTCACATCATATTTACAGGGTTTTTGTTTGTTTACTAGTGAGATGAAAACTTTTAGAAAATATATCCATGTAATTGTTTGCAGATGAACAAGATTAATGGAAAGTTCTAGAGGCTTTAAGTGATGCTGCATGATGCTGTAGGCTCTGACACAATAGATCTAATGGTGATCAGAGGGCAGGAGCCTGACGCCAGGTACTCTGCTTAATGCTTATGTTGCCATGAAAGCAGCTGCTGGCCTCAGATCAGCTGGAAGCTGGACATCACTGCAGAGGTTTACTTTTCATCAGCGTCCTGGGCCAAGAAGCGGTCGAGTTCTGCTGGCTCAGATTCTGACTGTAAACTGTTGTCCAGGCAGGAAGACTTCCAGCTCCATCACTCAGCTCAGAGGAGCGCAAATAATCGACTTTTAAAGTCACTCTGCTTTAATTACTTGTTTGTTACCATATAAATAAGGGTCACTCATTTTGCAGTTATAAAGCACACACAGAGGCTCCAAGCTTGTGAGTGTGTGTGTGTGTGCGTGCGTGTGTGTGTGTTAATCATGTGCTATCTGTTACGTTGCCTTGGTGTGATGTTGTCTATGATCCGTGGGCTGCAGTGGGTTATATAGTGGAGGGCGGGGTCTGCATAGTTGAAGGGTGGAGGGTTATACTGCTCCTGGATGTAGTCTGGCAACAAGTGGGGGAGGCTGTAAGGAAGCATAGGAGCCCATCAGATTGCAGGAAAACATGAGGCGCCACAACAGACTACTGTTTTCAGCAGAGGCTTAACTAGGTTTAGCAATTTTTGGCAGGTACACCACACCTTTTAACTAAGTTTTAAAATTGAAATCAAACTTAACTTTTTTGCTGACCCTTAATTTAACCCCACCCCCTCCCAATTTATACACAGAGGGAGGTGGAAAAACTCTTTAATTTATTCATTGATTTAATTTAATGTTACCTACTCTAAGTTCAAGTTACTGTCAGTTTTGGGAGATGAGAGCCTTGAACTCCTCACCTGTGAACTCCTGTGAGAATCTTTCGGTTTCTGTCAGTTTTGGCGCCCCTCATGGACAAAGCAGTCTTTGCCTATCTGTCTTAAATTCCAAAGTAGTTCTTCTGGCTTTTATCGGTCAAACTTATCTTTTTTTAAATGTGAAGATTTAATGTTGAAAATATAAAAACAAGGATATAAAAACAGGGATATTTTTCAGCGGCGCCACTGATGCCTACCCTCTAACATTGGTTTCATGCATCAAGAATAGCAGCATAAAAGTCACCTTGTCTGTGATGGTCTTGTTTGCATTTGTACATCATAAAAGACATTGATTTAATTTCAATCTGTTTCATAAATATTGGACAACTCCTCACAGGAGCTTTTACTAATGTACACAACCTCTTGATATTGCATGTTTTCATGCCCATAGTGTGGTAGTCAACAAGGTCAGAGGTCTACAAGAGCCCGAACAATCTTCATTAAGAAAAAAAAGCTTCATATATTCAAACAATACAAATTTAGACACAGGAGCAAAAGTTTAACACAAACACAACAGTGGAAACACACTGCAAGTGAAAAAAACATGTTGCAAAAAGCCACAACAACTGCATTAACAGCAAACATGCTGATCAATGCAAATTCAAAAACATACAACTGGAGTGCACCAATCATGCAAGGGTGCTAGTAGAAACCATTATATTCTTGATCAGGCACAAAATGTGTTAGTGACCCCATTTTTGGACAAGCTGCTTTTGAGAAGTGCTACACGGCCAATAAATCTGAGGTCCATTATTTTGAATGTTTTAACAAGAATAAACAAATGGCTTCAAAAGTAAATTTTTGAAACACGTGGGCTAACACGTTTTATCTGTGATATTACCGAACTTAGTGCAGTTAGAAGATAGACAACCAAATCTTCTCAGTTATACTCAAAAGATTTATCCCAGCAATGATTTCTGCAATGGCGATTGGTTCTCATCACGATGATCCGTGTGTAACTTTGGTTTTAATTAGATATTTGATGTTTAAAGACAGGGAAGTAACATCATGATTGGCAGCTCTGCTGACAAATGTGGCTCCTGCAGGGCTCTTTAGCAGATTAGCACGGCAGAGGAGGAACAGCAGGCAAAAACGTAACAAACACTGACACAAAAGCAGCTGAACTCTCTGTAACCCTGCCTGTCCGCCTTAAACCGATTTTTTTTCCTGCTGTGGGCTGAACTGCCCTGAAGGACCTTTGATAGATATAGATATACAGAAAAATGTGACGTCAGTCCTGCAGCTCCACCAGGCTGTTATTGCAACCTGCCTTATTACCTTGATGAGCCTGTTTTCACCAGCTGATCAAGGTGATGTTTTGGCTTTACTTTCCAAAATGGGAGGAGACAGGGGCATGTCATCCACAGTAATACAAATATGTCTGATACATACAGTATGTATCAGATAGGAGTTATATATTTCTTTCTATCTATCTACCTTTCTATCACTTCATATCGATAATAGTGTTTTCTCACTTTCTGTTTGTATTTGTTGTTTGTTATTTTATTTGTGCCAGTTCTGTAATCCATGAACAAGTGGTTTGTTTTGTTTTTGCACATTTTATACCTTCTGCAGTGGATTCTGCCTCTGATAAATGCTCTTTTCACTTCTCCTTACACTGAACAATCATTTGAGGCACTTTATGGAAATGACTGGACGAGCAGCAGCAGTTGTTGTGGAAGAATCAGTGACTCATGAATATTCATGCCGGCTGTAGCCTAGATATTCAGAGTGTTGAAAGATGCCGAAATCTGGGGCTAAAGCTGATTAAAAACAGGAAGCACATACTCGAATGCGTCCTGCAGACCCGCTGTCATCTGATTTGCAGCTCAGACGATTTGGATTGTATATCATTACGGTTGTTCTTTGTAAAAACATGTATACCCCTTGGATAATGAGCTACAGACGGTGCAACCTGGTGTGCCATGAATCACTCAGTGCGAAAATGTGAAAAGACACTTTTCTTGCCAATGTATTCTTGAAAACTCGCCCAATGGCAGCTCAAAGCTCACAAGAGTCTTTATTTGGTCCTTCATGACTTTTATCTTCAATTTGCTTTTTCCTTATTTAAAACCAAATATTGAGTGAAAATGGATGTTAATTCTACAAGTGGGCAAAGTTTCAAAATGTTAGGTAAATGTGAGGAATGTTGGAGTAATTCCACAGATAAGACTGCATGCTGCTTTGAATGGTTTGTTCAAAAAGTCAAATGAGAAGTCAGTGAGATCAACTCAAGATTTGAAATCTTGACATCACCTGTCGGTAAACGTCCTTAAATAAGCAAATCTGTCATTTTAGGAAGAAAAATACACCCTTGTCACATGGTAACAGTGAAGGAGGTTTCTAGAATGCGAAGGGGAGCCCTACAGAAACAGCCGCTGAAATAAAGTTTTTCAGACAGAGGCGGATATAAGGGTTGTCAAAGACACCAGTATGAGATGAGTCAAGTATTTCTCCATGTAGAGCTCCCAACTGTATGTAGTATTTAAACATGATACTGCTTGTAAAAGTATTTAATTGATACAAAGCTTTAAAACGGATCTTCAAGGTTGAAAAGGATCAAACATCTGATCTAACCTATTTCTGCTCAATCACATCATTTACATCTGGGGACTTAAACACTATCATATCATACAGCATAATCCAAGCATCTCCACCTCGGAGCTGTGTTAAAAGACAACTGCATAACCTCTCCCTCGGCTGCTGCTCGTTCACTCTAATCTAACAACATAATCCCACAATGCTGGCAACGTTATATCCATAGGGTGCAGTTTACTGCTGCGGAGAAAGCAGGCCAGTCATCAGGGGGATTATGTGTCTCTGGGGCCCACTAACACCTGGCCCAGATGCCATACATCTGTGCACACATGCGAGGGCCAAGGACACACACGCACACACACGCATTCTGATGCACAACAACATGGATGAATATGCACATACTAATGCACATCTGAAAACAAGATGTACTTAAGCAGTATCGTTAGGTTTCAACATGGTGGATTGATACTCTGCAGTGATCTGATATCTCTGTATTAATCATTTCCAATCTCTTAACGGGATGATGTAACTATCAAATACTTCCGCAATCATGAGTTCGAACAGTTTTTTTCAAATAAATAATGATTCATTTCAGAAAAAAAAAACAAGAAAAGAAAAAAAAAACACGAATACATTTACTTGGGTACATTATAAATCTGTTACAGTATCTGTATATTTTATACAAAGATAAAAATCCATCTATCTGTCTGTCTGTCTGTCTGTCTGTATACACACACATACAGAGAGAGAGAGAGAGAGAGAGAGAGAGAGAGTTGAACAGGTTGAACAAGGTTTGAATGAGAGAGGTTATGTATATAAAGGGAGAGAGAAAGATAAGAAATACAGAACAGTGTATTCAAACCTGGTTCAACCTGTTACTGTAGCAGCTCTCTGTATCAGACTGCCCTTAAAGTCTTTAAATGGTGAAACCGAAAGAGTTAATGTTTTATAGAAATAAATGCTCATTTAAAATTTGATGTCAGTGACACGTTCTGTATACTGAGTATAAAACCTGTTGTGAAATATTTAAGTGTGATAAGGGAAAGTGATCTAAAACTGGATAGTTTGAATAAACTTTAATTAGCTTCGATGAGCATAAAGACTTAAAAAATGCCTTTCAGGGTAACAAAAGTTGCCTTCCAGCAGCTCAAAAACCTGTTACATGCCCTAACAGGATTTTCTACTTGTATAAGACAAAGAGTGATTTAATTTGCTTCAGTTTTCAGTAAAAACAACTTATACTATGCTAATTGGTGAGATTTAGAGGCGGTTGGCGTTGACTCAGAGCAAATCAATCTGGTCCCCCCTTCTTGGTCCATCTGCTAAGCTAACCATCTTTGAGTTTTGGCTCTGATTTTATCATTTAGTAAAGCAAATCCTACCAATCATCATTCAGTGTTTTCCAAATTGGTGATAAAAAGAGACAACAGCATGTTATATGATGAACAGCAGCTCTTTTCTGCTATCTAAGATGTGTTTACCTAATTATGGTCCTTTTTCTGTCTGTGTATTCTTTCTGAAAAGGTTTACCCAAGTGCAGTTTCATAACTGGTACCAAAGCAGTTAGTAGGAAGAGTTTTTGTTTAATATAGTAAGAGAGTGGGCAGAAAGAAGTTAAAGAGAAGGAGAAGACGATGCTGCAGCAGAAACAGAGGACACGATTTAAAGCCTTCAAGCTGCTCGCAAAGATTATCTCTGGGCAGACCTTACTGACTGCTGTTCCCTGAAATACTGAGGGTGTGTAGCTGTGTGTATGTGAGTGTGTGTGGTCATCTCTGCAGCAGTATATTTCATTTGACCTGCAGTGAACTCTGTCTCACCGCGCCCCACAGGAGCTGCTGAGCCACCTCAACACATTTTTTTAATTCATTAGAGTTTCGATGCAGCACAGGGGTTTGACACACAGTGTCAGCAGGGCTGCAGAGAGACTGTGGGGATCATCAGACAACACAGAGGATACCTGATATGTACTGTGGTCACTCTACACACAGACATGATTACATGAAAGCATACATATTTTGAACATTATAGGTGGATAAGTGATGTAAATCATGCAAGCTACCTTCAGTAATCTGAACGTGACAACTAGATACTGATCAAGGAAACATGGTGGGAAACTTTTTTAAAGGATCCGCCCTCTGCGAAATGTGTCTCATCACCAACCAGGGCAAAATGCTTTTGTAATGAAATAGTATTTATCAAAAAGGTAGAATACAGTGCTGAACCTCTGCTAAACTACAACTTTGTGAGGTGTTCCTGTTTCATACAACTGTAAGCTTTTCACTCCACATGATAGAAGCACAAATCTTGTTTTCCCGTTTCTCAATATCTTGAGCTGTGCTGTTGCAAACTTTACAGCTTAAATTGATTTCCTAAATTTACATCTAGTATTTAATGGAATGAAAACTTTAGGTAAATGTTGAAAAGAAAAATACAGGCTAAACTTGAATAAACTGGTTTGTTATGACTGCTCACACTTCACAGTGATCAACATTTGCTTCGAAAAAGGATAACCAAATTAAAAATTGTAGTTTAGGAACCTAAATATAGAGTTTTTGTTTAATGCACATAAGTAGTAATGTCAGTAATTGCAATGTGATCAGTGTTTGAAATGAACACTATATCCCTTCTGGCACACTGTAGTCAGGCCATTTTAGCATCTTTCAGCTTCCTGTTGCCACAACCTGAGTGTAATAAGTCTGAGAAACCTCATAAGAGCTAAGCATGCAGGTGCAGCTAATCAGGGTGTTGGTAGAGAGCACCAGCTTCACAAAAGCCAGCAGAGGTGTGTAAAAAAAGCCATCGACCTGTGGACACAAACTAGGCTTTTTGAAGCAGCCCTTACTTCTAAATCATGGTGAGCTAGAGCAGTAGTTCTCAAGTCCATTCCTTGAGGTCCACTGTCCTGCATGTTTTCGATGTTTCCCTGCTCCAACACACCTGATTCAAATGATCAGCTCGTTATCAAGCTCTGTAATGGCTTACTAACGAGCTAATCATTTGAATCAGGTGTGTTGGAGCAGGGAAACAGTGGACAGTGGGCCTCGAGGACTGGACTTGAGAACCACTGCGTTAGAAGTTATTATCACAGTAGATCAAAAAGCCAAAAACATACAAATCATTTTTTGATTCCCAAATCAAGCCCCTTGTAAAAAATGTCAAGTATTTTGAGCTTGAAATGGTTTTGCATTAAAGAATAATGAAAATGTACAAATGCAAAACACAATTAAAATGCTTGAACGTTACAGTATCGTTGAGCTACAGCTTTTGTCCCAAAGTTAAGTTCAATTTTATCTACATTTGTCATTGAATTTCTTACAGTATTTAGTTCAGGGGATGCGTTCGATGGATGATCAAGTATCTCCCCCACCTTACGAGTGGTTTTAGTACATTCATCTAGTAAGACAAAACTGCCATCAAGAGGAGAAGGAGGAAAGGGGGCAGATTCTGAACTAAAGTCTTTCTCTCTGTACTCCTTTATCCATCCAGCTGACTCTAAACTCTTCTCTTATCCCTTTATCAC
Organism: Xyrichtys novacula; assembly: GCA_962446985.1. Taxonomy (NCBI): domain Eukaryota; kingdom Metazoa; phylum Chordata; class Actinopteri; order Labriformes; family Labridae; genus Xyrichtys; species Xyrichtys novacula. The sequence continues at coordinate 12,722,715 of OY660874.1, read as the reverse complement.
ATATCTTTCATATCTCACTCATACCCTTTATATCATATCCTGCCTATCTCCCTCTGTGCCTTTTAAAACTCAAAGCCTTGCTCCATCCACCTTTGTATTGACCTTTTTTTAATACCCATGTTTATTCCTTTGGTTATTGTTGGCAAGCTGAGGGTAAACTCTATTTAAGGTGCTCATAGCATCACTTACTCTCCAGTCACCGTCTTCCTGCAGCAGCAGAAGCAGGTCAGAGCAGCCAGCAGCAGCAGGAGCAGAGGGATGCCAATGCCAAGGACCAGCCCCAGAACCAGGTCTAGTTCCACATCACTCTCCTGGTCCCTGTCTGCTGAGGAGTAGGTATACCCACATTTTAATAAGACACTCTCATCACGGCCACATAATGGTTTAGAGTGAGAGACGACAGCATAAATGTCCTCAGCAGATCATTTACTGACAAAATAATGAGATGGTTTTGTATTAAATAATGACTGGGCCACTCTTAAAGATATAAAAGACCAACCAGAGAGGCTTTTTATGGATTTAGCACTCAGTCATTATATTGATTTTCTTCCTTTATGAGCTCTGGAGCGGTTGCTGTGCCTGCAGGATCGATTTAAAGTCTGCTCACCTAACACGCAGGACTGTGTTTCATCCACGTCTGTTGTACCATTGCAGATACACCTGTAACCTCCGTACGTGTTGGTGCAGAGAGCTGGAAGGACACACACTGTCGCCTTGGCCTTACACTCGTCCAGATCTGAAGGTGTGTACACAGTGAGGTTTGCCATCATTATGAGAAAATGTGACTCAGTTAATAATATTTGATGGACTTGTTGTAAGAGCAGCTAATGAAAGCTTTTGTTCTCTGCATTATTTTTCCCTGGTAAAAAAAAAAGGCACGTCAAATATTTGTTTGTTTTTGTAGTTCTTATTTTGGCCACAAGAGGCTGAGGCTCACATAAAAATAAGGGGCGAGAGAAGTGTTAATTCATAAAATATAAACTAATTTAGATAAAAACTTACCCTGTTTGGTTCAGTGGTTAAAGCACAGCTACCAAAGCTATAGTCCTTGTTGCAGCAGTCAGATGCTTGAATCACACACTAGGCCTTATGTCATCCCTCACTCTCATATATACTCTCTCTCTCTCTCTCTTTCTGTCTCTGTATCTCTGTCTCTTTCTCTCTCTCTCACTGACACTTGCTGTCCTTTCAGTAAAGGCCAAAAAAGAATACTTGAAATTGCTGCAATATTAAACCTCGGCATCTTGGAGTCAGCATTGGCACTTTTTCTATTTAAAACACAGCAGCAGTCAGTCAGACTCAGAGAAATAACAGTCTGCTGCAGAGGCCTTCAGTGACAGGGGAACTGTACTGCTTCAAATACGATTATGAAGAACATACAAACAAAAATCACTGTAGTCCTGATCCAACAGTTTTACAGTTTGACCGTCTTAGTTGACCCAGTGTACAGGAAACATGCCCTGTTGTTGCTAAAAACGTTTTTTTTTTTTATGACACACAAACTGATTCTGACTTGTTCTGCAATTTTAATAAAAAGCTTTTTCTGCAGGTTCAGTGACCTTTTTTTTTGCATTTGACTGATGTGGACCATGCATTTACATACCTGCTAAAAGTCTATTTTTATGTTTTGAGTAATAACCAAACCAGTGTAGCATGCTTGTACAAAAACCCGCAGTAGAGAGTAAAACAGCCAGTGTCCTCACTTCTATTGAAAACATGGAGTGATGGTGCACCGCTGCCTCTTGTGGCTAAAATGAGTATTACAATAACAAACATGTATCGCTGCATGGCAGAGAGTGTTGTTTGCATTTATGGCTACTTTCAACTAATACACATCTTAGGATTAGTAGGGGGTTTTACTTAAACTTAGTCACTGCACAGTTTGAGAAAAGTAAGAGAAAAACCTCTGCATGATGACAGAAATGAAAAAAAAAATCTGTCAGACATTTTTTTCCACTTTGTTTTCGCTTTGTTTTCGAGTCATAAAAACATTTTTAAAAAATCTGGGTGCAAAACTATGTGTTTCACCTTTTTCTGGACAGAATCGCAAGATAAAATTCTGTCAAGATCAGACTTGAAATTTATCTCTATACCTGCTTATTTCACCTGTGAAACAGAAACATTGTCAAAAACAATATAAGATATTATGCAGAGGGTGAACCAACCATCCACTTGCACGGCCCGGATGTCGTAGTGGCCGCTGACTCTGGCTAGATAGTCTCTGATGTACCAGTGAGGGGTGTCTGTGGACATATTGACGAGATATTCAGCCACATCTGGACCAGCGCCGGGTCTTGGAGTCACCTTACTGGCGTTGTAGAATTTGTTCTGGAAACCCAACGACAGGATGTCCACTAGCTGAGAAACCAGGAGAAAGGTGATGATGGTAAAGTATTGTCAGTTTGTCATTGTCACATGTTTCTATTGTAATTGGAACAACAGAAGTGTGTTATTTTGGTACAAAACTACCCACTTTTTTTACCACTTACAAATGGAGTTCTGCAAGGCTCAGAGTTTGGTCCTCTCTTTTTTTCATACTTCATGTTAAACATCTATATGAAAAAAGCTAACATTTCTATCTTAATGCTGATTTTTCAGTTCTACAGTATATTGCTCGGCTGATGCCCCAAAATTAGCCTCTAAAAATCTGAAACAACCTTTAACAAACTGTTCAATGTACTTTTTAATTTACAATTAAGACAGCTAAAACCAGCTGTTTTCTGTGGAACAAAGTGAACAGTAGTTAATGAATTTGATTCCACTTCTGTTTTGGTTCTGCTTGAATTTAAATGTGCTGTCTTATTTCTTGTATTAGCTCTCATATGCTTTTGTTCAGTTTTAAATGTGCTCCTAATGTCATAAATAAAGGCGTTGGTTCACTGACTCCTTGAGATTAAAAAAAAGAGTAAATTAACAATTTGAAAAATAAATTAATGGATAAATTAATGAATGATTTAAAAAATATATGTGATACACACACACCTGTTTAAGTCCATCAGGCTTGTTCCTCTTCCAGCCCACTGAGACGTTGAACACGTTGCTCCCTGCAGACACACAACAGCAACAACATCTGGACGTGTTTACCATGTTAATGCCAGAGACAAAAAGGAAAGCTTCGATGACGCAAATGTAGGGAGGTCTTACCTGGAGGATTGGCAGATTCACCTGCAAAGAAACACAGTTTTACTATGAATAAATTTATAGTCTTCACACGGTCACAAAATAACACTCATACTTAAAGCCCCTCTAGGGAACAATTTTGGTGCCCTCTGCTTTTCTTCTTCTTTAATGGTCGTGTTTGCATTTGTGGATCAGAAAAAAGCATTAATATGTCATTAAGTTTTTTCATAAAGACAAAAAAAAAACTTCTCACATGAGCTTTTAATCATATATGAAGAAGTGAATCCTTGTTAAGAACATTTTCTAAAAATTACTGCAAAGTTTTCCTTTCTCAACTCAGTGCCAAAAGTCAGGTAAAAATTTGACAACATTAGACTGTTGTAGTGATGATCTTTTCTCATGTTTTCTGAGGAATGTACCAATGACATTAAATCCTGAACTCTGTAGTCAGGCTTAAAACTCATACTGAAAAGAGAGAACCTCTTTTTGCATCCATTTGCTTATCTGCATTCCTGCTATTTAGACAGATTCGGTCAAAACATAAAATAAAGTATAGTATGTGGTTAAGCCTCTACATGACGTTAAATGGAGCTTCGTCAGTCCCTCTAAGGTTATATTTAATGAAACCTATCAAAATGATTCAGTCTCATTAGCTCTTCTCTGACCTCGGGTAAAGCTGAAAAAACTGTCTGCAGCCCAACGACGAGCCTGACAGTACACCTACCACATCCGTCAGTGTCCTTGGCGTTCTGGTATCTGCAGAAGCACTCGACAGAGCCCGGGGTGTTTCTACACTCAAACTTGGCGTTTGGACAGGTGGAGAGCTCTGCACACTCGTCTATATCTGCAGCACAGACAAACACAAACAAAATATCAAAAACACAAACACGTTGTCAGTCACCATGCATGATTCATACTGAGGTGTTTGATACCTGTGCAGTTCTTCCCGTCTCCAGTGAATCCGGGCTTACAGGTGCAAGTGTAGTTCAGCTTGGTGCTGATGCAGTCAGCGTCTTTGTGGCAGGGAAAGCTGAAAGGAGGGATGCACATGTCTGCAGGAGGAGAATAAATAAGATAAATGAGAGAGTGTGGAGTCTTCAAACTGACTCGTGAGATCATTATGTGTTACACACCATGCTCGAAGCACTTATATCCCTGCTTTCCCTCAGAGACGGTGTTACCAGGACACTCTCCACAGGTGAACTGGCCTGGCTTTGACCTGGACTGACACTGCACCCCCTGGAAACATGGTCGACCTCGACACACGTCTGCAGTGCTCCCACAAAACTTTCCACTGAAGCCCTCTGGACACAGACAGCCCACGACCTGAAGAACACAAAGGACGGCAGACACATACAGTTTAAACTTCAGCTTTACCCTAGATCTGAACTCTTGTATTATTAAAATGGAAATGTAAAGCTAAACATATTTGGGTGTCTTGATGACCCGCAGGTACCAAAGGTGTTTAAAATAGTTTCAATCGTTTGCTTTAGCCAGTGGCAGTAAAACAGGTTACAATGGCTGCAATGTTATCCTTTCTTGAACCAGCATAGTTCTTCTTTTTGGCACTGACACGGTGTGCTGACTCCAAAATTTCAGGGAAAATGAGGTATCATGCAAATAAACGATCTTTTTATAGTCGATTACAGATGAAAAGGTTGCTTGGATAAGTATTTCCCTGGCAAAAAACAAAGAAAAACTAAAAAACAATCAGGTTCAGCCTTTGTTTAACTCTCAATCCGATGATGATTGAAAGACAGATTTTTGTCTAAGAGAAAACTTGCATGGTGGCTTTGAAGAAAGAGATGTCACAGCAGTTCATGGTTTATGGTATTTCTCTATTGCAGCCTGTTGTACTGCTGCAGACTGAAGTTATCTGATAGAGTAATTTCAGAACTTTTCATGGTTGAAATAATTCAGATAAAGTCTCTAATTAAGAGACTTCTCTTAATTAGCAATCCCTCTGATAGTTTTGATTTGCACTTGGCTTATTTCTCTTCATTGTCAGTATCAGCTAGTCCCTGAAACAAAAAATCGTGTCAGCTGATGTACTCAGAAATGTACCTGGAACTTTCCATGCAGGTGGTTCTCAGTGACGCTGTCGAACTGGCAGGATCCTCCATTCAGGCAGTTGCAGACCTTCAGGATGGGGGTGAAGAGGGAGCTGCTGAGCTCATCCTTGACTCTGATGGTCAGCTGAACAGGCTGTGTGCTGAGCAGTATCAATGACAGGAGGCCGTCACCTGCAGACCGAAACATAAGGATCAAAAAGAAGAATAATAAACTCCAAAATACACTCCTTCATACATCTGTCATGCAGCAAGATCCGACCCTTATGAAAGAGAAGAACCAAACTGTGATGATTTTTTTTTTTCTTTTTTGCACTGAATAAGAACTCGGTTTTGTCCCCGAACTGTTATGAACAGGGATATGATGTTTGGACTAAGCAATAACATCAGTGATCAGTGATCCATCATAAACTGACAACAATTGTGTATCTCTATAAAGACATATCTGTATGCCAGTACAGCTTGCAATAAACCAGAGACCAAATGTAAAATTTTACACATTATCTAACTTGCAAAAAATGTATTTATGGGCAACATTTCAGTCCCAGACCTTTATCGTCTGAACAGCTTGTGAGAGCGCCTGAATATCTGAAAAAAAGAAATCTATGCTTGTTTATGTGATATGATGCTTGTGTAGACTTCAGTTGCAGAACAAATTGCTTCTCAGGGACAATAAAGATTTTCCAATTCAATCCAGACCAGGAGATTACAGTTCTCGGATGGAAAATAATAAGACAGAGAAGAGTTACAATCAATCACAGATTTTAACTGTAAATCCATAGTAACCCATCATCAGCGCTAGTAAAGTAAACAGTTATTATTTTTTAATCTACATAATGATTATTCATTCTTAAATCAGAATAAATGTAATATTCTTTTATCAGATTGAATTGTGCATTTTCTGGTATTCTTTTGTGAGAAGAGAGAAAAAATGTTGGGGCAGGAGGAGATTTCTCTCTGAGTTTCTCCTTTACTGGGACAAATATGGATTTCAGCGATAGATTGGTGATTGAACATCACTCTTCTGTTTTTCTGCAGACACACCTGTTTCAAGATGCCATGAAACAAATTTTATATTTCAAGTCAGATGGTGTGCAGAGTTTTTACACTTTTTCATCTCCTTATTTCTCTCCTACTTTCCCCTGTCCTGTGAAATAATTGTCCAAAGGCTTTTTTGTATTTTGATATTAAGGATAAAAAATCTTGACAGCAAGTCAGCGAAGGAATGTGTAAGAAATGATTAAAAGACCCTCAACTAGAAGGATAAACAAACACTCCAAAAGTTGTTTTCTCCTGCTCTTTTTCTTCCTTCTTCTCAATTTTTACAAATCTGAATAAGGATGTTTTCATTTTGGTAAACTTATATAAAAAACTTATGTTTCAAACACAAAAAGAATTTTTTTCTCAGTCATATCACTGAAGTAAGAGTGAAGCCTCTGAGAAGTTTACTGTTGACAGTGAAACCGAGACTCACAAGAAACTGATTTACAGGAATTGAACCAGTATACATCGTCTACAAGTCTATGTGTTGAGATTAATTAAAGCTAAATCCTTGTTAGATGACCCCTGATGGATGTACATCACGCACCAAAACTTAAAAAAGACTAAAAAATCTAAAACCCAATCCTTTTAAAACAGTACATTATCTGTCTCACCGCTGCCGATTGAGGCCCGTGGAGGTCGAGGGTAGAGCAGCGAGTAGGTAATGGAGTCTCCATTTGGATCCTGAGCCTCAATCTGGATGTTGACAGTAGAGTTGACTCTACATTGGATCACTGTGGGCTTTGTCACTATAGGAGGCATGTTACCTAAAGAAAACACAGTCAGAGAACGTCACATAAGCACAGATTAGCTAGATAGATCAGGATTTGTCATAATACTTTAGTCCTCTTACCATAAATCTGAGCAAGGTTCTGAAACTGCTTCTTGGCATCCAGAGTCTGCAGACCAAGATCAGATCTGCCGGTGGCCAGAGTGTCGTGAACACACTGCAGGCTGCCTCTACAGGTTCTCCTCATCTCCTCCACCTCAGCAGGACTGACGCTGTCTATCAGCTGCTCAAATGAGAGAGACTTCAGGGGAGAGAGAGGGTGAGGAGAGACAAAAGGCAACAGGCTCTCTGGGACTGGAACGGCCCCTAAATGCACAAACAAGGTTTTAGGGGTTAGGGGGGACAGTTTATTAGAAATACTGCAAAGTGCTACGCTCATGTGGTTGGAGATGGGATGTGAGTGGGTCTAATCTAACAAGATGGGACTCGGTCTTTGTAAACAGACTTTGGTGTAAGCAAAATAATAACTCAACCTGACTGTAACTACGAACATGGATTGGCTTAACTTCTCTCTATCATTCCTCCTGATCCCTCCATTTTCTAAGAGTAGATAAAAAGTCCCACTTACAGGACAAGCCAAAGTCGGGCAGAATCTCTTCAGAGGGGGGGTTGAGGTTAGCTGATTGAAGGAGCCTGCCATCAGACATGAGGAAGTCATCAGAGCGGTTGGAGCTCCAGAGACCCATCAGACCCACGGTACGGTTGTAGAAGGTCTGAGGAACCTCCACCATGGCCACCAGCTGATTGTAGCCGACCACCTTCCACACCAACACATGGAGACCACCGGCATACACAGCTGCACAGCGAGACACTGACAAACAGCGTACGGCAAAGTCCTTCTCCCCCATGTACACCACACCTGAGAAAACACAGTTAGTATTCTCTTTCAGACTTATTTCTATACTTGAGGGTGAAGTTGGTTAAAAACAGGGTAATTTAAATCCTTTTAAAGTCTTTCTACAAACAGATTGATGACAGTCTTTTTAAACTGGCCTGCTTAGATAAAGAGTTTTGACAGGGGGTAAATTAGGGGATCACAGCATGTTAGCCTTAAGAGATAGGGGTTATAGGAAGTTTTCAGTTTGTTTAAGACAAATTTGATCTGTATTAACACTAATTTTATCAATGCCCACAGCCAGAGCCGGCCCAAGGCATGAGCGAACTAAGCGCCTGCTTAGGGTTCTGCGGCCAGTAGGGGGCCCCCAAGAGCAATTAAAAAAGAACTATAAAAAAATTATTTTTTGCACGTATGAGTGATGCTTTCTGTATGATCAAATATATATTATTGTAAAAATAAAATAAAGTAAAAACATTTTAGTGCTGCTGCTGATGTAGGTCGATGATTCTTACTACCGATATGTCAAAGCTCCACTACCGTTACGTGGCACCCTGAACATCATTCATCAGTCATTCATTGGTATTATTTGTATGGTTGCATTGGTATTATTTATGTCATTACCTAGGCCACCCCCCTTAAATGTGTAAAGACATGTCAGGCGCATTAGATTTGTACTGTAGTAGGTGTGTGAATGATCAACAATCAATATTATTAGCAGAAATAGAGGGCCCTCAAATCAAATTTTGCCTAAGGCCCCATTGAGGCTGAGAGATAATTTCAGATAATGATTGGCACAACATGTGGAACATGCAAACAGATCTGACAATCGATTTCATACAGTATATTACAAGTCACATAACTTAAAAGATATCAATAAGTATAGGCCCAAGCATAATAGATTTGGCATTAATAGATGTGCAATTATCAAATTCTGTTCAATTTGACAAAAAAATAATGTTATTTAAGGAGTTTGTTGGCTTCAAAGAGAGAAAGTGAAACCCTTTTTTATGAAAAAACACAACCTTAAAGAAGCTTTATCTCTGCAGGAATCCTTTCTGCTCTGTTGACGATGATTGAGAAAAATAATCAGCATATCTGTTGTATGCTTGTCAAACCTGTATTTCTGTCATGCTTTATATCAGATTTTCTCTGTCTGATTGCCTCTAATTTGAAGACATTTGCTTTTGAAAATTACTTCCCAGCCATGTAACACTTTCACGGCTGCCAGCTGAGTCAGTATACTGGAGCTATACCAACATTTTATTTATCTTCGCCTCAGTCAAAAGACACACAACAACTGATATGTAACACTTCGATGAGACACAAATTCTGAAGTGGAAAGAAGCTATTGTTCAATCGACTTTGTCTTCTTATTCAAACATGACACTGTTTTTTTGAACAGTAGGTAAAAAGTGTGTGGTGATCAGTACCGACTGTGACTGGGACCTCAAGATCATCCACAAACAGCTGTAGCCCGACTCCTGTTTCTGCACATCTCCATTCAATCTGTGAAAATACATAAATTTAACAGAAAGAGATGTGAAAATATAAGAATCATATTTTCACAGTTATGTCAAAACAGAGACTTCTTTTTTGATTACATAACTTGCTAAGCTAAACTAATAAACTCACACTGATGGCTAAATACATGCATGTAAATACAATGTGAGTGGCACTTATCACTTGTTTGTTTAAAAATGATAAACTCCTTAGAGACACACTAACTCACTCTGAGTGAAACACACAGAGTAACACTCTCAAACATCCTGACCTTGCCAATGCCCTGGTGGAAGGCAGCCATGCGCACCACCACTGGGACCTCCATGATCCCCTTAGTGTCTGTGTGCAGCTTGTCCGTCTGTCCTTGCAGGGTGAAGATATTAGAGCCGGTGGTGGAGGACAGACGCAGGATTACAAACTCTCCCAGGGCCTTGAAGGAATACTCTGTCCCATCGAAGGTGATGAAGTGGAGGCTGCCAAACACCATCGCTGCAGGGGACAAACACACGCAGGAGGGGGTCTGTAAATCTTTCAAATTTATCATACAGGCATGAGGTCGGCAAGGACTAAAAAAGTTGGGGGTCATACAAAGTACAAAACTAAACTACAAATTTATTTTAAACTACATCTGCTTGCAAGATTGTGTACATTTTTGCAGCACTGTACAGTAAGAATAACCATGAGAAGGGGTCCCGTCTAAAAGCTAGAGCTTCAAACACTCCAGTATCTCGTCAATTGTTATGCACACATTTGTGTAATTTCTATATCCTTTTACGACAATAATATATTCCTCTATCCTATTTAAACATAATTTTAGGACAGGTCTATGTAAAGAGTATTTGTTTGTTTTAAGATCAACTATTTCATGCAGTTTAATAAGTTATTTTATTACTGTCAAGAGGAGCATTTAAATGTGCATGTTTCTTCTTTTAATAGTAGGATTTATTTCTAGGTGAACATTTCTCCAGGTTCTATATAGGGTACATTAATAAGATGTATGATGACCGAATACGTACTAGTGCCACCACTCATGAGACATAATCTACCAACTCATCATAAAAATAAGTCAACAACCAAGCTTTGATTATATAATGTTTGACTTTGGTTGTTTTAGAAATGATTCATTTGTGTGGCTCAAATGTACAATCCCTTACATTCAACATATGGTAGCATTCCCATGGCAACAGAGTTGTCATATGTGGTATTATCATATGATATGTTGGTGAAAAGAGATAAGAGAAGGGCAAAAGAGATGCTGCGTCTGACTTAGCTTACTCTGAGCAGCATAGGCAGAGTTTGTTTTGTTTTAACAGACATTTCATCACCCCAGTTTCAGCTCCCACCCACTGGCTCCATTTATGTTTGAGAATTGATTTTAAGTTTTTACACATCACTTTTAAAGCACTTACTTAAAGATCTGACTCCCAGCTAGCTTACAGAATCATTAACCCTCTATGAGCCAGCTGGAAGCTCTAGATCCTCAGGTGGGGACCACTCAATAAGTCAAAGATAATATGGCCTGTGCCTGAAGAGATAAAGCTGGCAGAATCAGCCACTTCTTTTAAATCTCTGCTTGAAACTTATTCTACATGATGTCATCTCTACTTTTGTCTGCAAGCACTTTTATCTCCAACACTTAGGCCTCTGTTAAGTAGTTTGGTTCATGTGTTGCCCGGGTTTTTTTAGTCCTTGTTTGGAGTATTCTGGGTTTTTCAGATATGTTTCTTAGCTTCATATCGCTCATGGTTTCTTATGATGTGTCTTTGTGGGGTTTTATGTTGTTTTGGGGCCCTTTTTCTTTCTGGGGTTTTGTCTTTTGGTTTTATTTTTGCAAATTGTCAAATGAAGGTATTAATATCATCATTATTATTGTGAGTATTATAATTATTAGGTCCATAACATCAATTAAAAAAATATATATAATTTGGGATTCATCCTGAAAATCTCCTCCCGATGAAAACTAAGTCTTCTATCATATAGACAGTTTAATTGAAATAGATTCCAGACTCACCTACACCCTGTGTTGCCTTCATGCTGTGTGTGTAGCCATCAGGTGTGGACCAGCTGTAACCTTGACAACGGTCCAGAGGTCTCTTGCTCAGGTAAAGGTGGCACAGCGGAGACTCCATACAACACCACTGGAATGGCAGGAGGTCCTCATCTATACAAGAGAGTTAGGTTAGTGAGGAGGAGTTCATGTGGCAGCAGGGATCGGCGGTCAGGTTGTAGGTTGGATCCTTTGAGCAGTTTTACTCCGAGGGCACAAAAATCTGACAGTAACAGAGATGCAAAATCCTCCTTTTACTACCCTATTTACAAGTTAGAAATTTTTTAAATAGTTATTTAAATGGCTTTTTATAGCCGTACACATCTCCTAAATTTTTTCTTCTTATTTGATCATTTTCTTTATTTTTGCATTTGGGCCTCTTGAAGGGCCAAGTTGTACTATAACTGGTTGTAGATTAGTTTTCTAAAATACTTTAAGTACAATAGATAATTCTTTAATATGTAAAAATGAATCACTGAACCTTAAACTAAGCAATAAAAGTATACTGTATGTATGGGGAAATATGAAGTAAAATTAGTGTAAACTAACTTTTAAATTGTGTCTAAATCCTGTTTTCTGTTGTCTTTAAATATTTAACTTTAATTGTTCCCTTTATTTGTCATTAACTAATCCTTTGTCACTATCCAAAGACTGTAAGGAAACTATCCTTAAATCAAAACAAATTTTAACAACCTCTGGACTGTACATTGGGAACAGATTTATTGATCTCACATAAAAAACAGACTCTTTTGTATTACCAATGTGTTTCTGGATGCTGTGTCCAGAGAAGTAGCGTTCGCTGAAACCAGCCAGCAGTGGTCCATCCGGTTCATACACACACCTCTTCCCTGAACCGTGTCTGTTGGACAGGATGGACCTGAAAACGTGTCCTCCTGTGCTCCCCCACCTCTGACCCCTAAGGGTCTTGACCCTCGACCCCTGATCTGCCGTGTCTTGCAGGAAAGACAGATCTTCCAGAGCCTGTGTGCGGGTGCAGGGACAGGAAAACAGCTGCTCTGTCCACTCGGCAGGGTTGGGCTCCTTCATGGCCCACGCCTGGCATCTGATCCTGGGATCTATGTCCAAGCCTGTCCGTCCTGTCAGATCATACACCTGCTGACCCAACTTTCCCATGACGCCTTTCACCTGATGGGGTCTGTATCTGCCCCCGGGCCCAAAGAGGTTTCCAGGAGGGACAGTGGGCTCCCTGAAGGAGGTTTTTCCATCAGTGTAACCGATAAGAGCATCATGGTATTTCCTCTGACCAGGACCCCAGAGCATCTCTGAGAATCTCAGGAGGGCAAAGGAGCGTGCTCCATCAGTGGCGAGGATACACTGAAAGGTGTTGACCTGAAAACCAGGAAAGGAAACTTTATCTAATACATATAAGTACTTCTGGGTACTGTCTTTAATACTATAAAGTACATTTAAAACACTTTTGCCACAACTAATTATGTCTTTGTGTTGATCTAACTTACCATTTGAAAAAGTATACCATAAATGTTTTCAATTAAGGCTCCTGTAAGGTAGTTTTTGCTTGATACTGTTTTTTTACAAAGTCTCATACCTTTTCTCATTACATGCCATGTACTTTTCCAGATTGTGTTTTATCTTTTAATTAAAAATTCTCATCCCACTGTCTTTTAACAGTCAAATGTGTAAAAATCAAGATGTTATTCCACTGAAAATGTAAAAAAAAGGAAAAGAAAAAAAGTTTGTTTTTATTGGGTGCAGCAAATTGATATGTCTGACAGCTACCCCGCAACAGGGTTCCAGGATTAGAAAAGAATGGTATTGAAAAAAATGATCTATCTTATTGCCGATATTTGCTTCAATAGATCATTAAGAGTCAACAGAGTTCAGTTTGTGCTGTAACTAAAGACATAATATTCCTTTAAAATTAAAAAGAAAGAAACTACCTTAAGATAAGCATAAAATAGAACTCCAGTATCAAGATTCAATGTAGGCTTCTATGATCCTGAAAATATGCTTTGGTGTAACCACATCTGTAGCTAGTTAAATATTTGCTCTTTGATACTGATTTCAATCATGATTTAGTCCTTTACAAAGTACCAAAAGAAAAAATAAATAAACAAACAAAGAAAAAAGCAAAAGATTTGTGTCTCTGTTCACCATACATCACTGTCCTTGTTACTGAATTTAAATCACAACATAGCTTTGCAAGGTTACACAGATTAGATTACAAAAAAGTGACAAGACCTCCCATACAAGTAAAAGATATGTTTTTTTGTTGTTGCTGTTGTTGTTGACCTGTAGACCTGTGCATAGCAGTTTTACTGAAGTCCAGAGTTCTGGATACAGAACAGCCTTAAGGTGGCGCCAGAGTGCAACAAAAGAACTCCAGTGTTTTCTCCACACTGCACAATCAGCACAGAGAGTCGTACAAAGAAATAATCTGATACATCTTTTTTCAGAACTCTGTGATACAGCTACATGCATGGGTAAGTTCCTAAAGCTAAGGATTGGCATGATAGAAACATCAATTTTACCTCTGAGGCGTTGACCTTCTGGTAGGAAACAGGCATCACATGGTCCCATGTGATCTTGAGTATCCAGGCAGGGCTGAAGGCTGGCCTGTTTTTGCGCTCCTCAAACTTTGTTACTTCATCTGCCGTGCGATTGAAAACTACCTGGGAGTAGACATCAGACTTATCTTCCTCGTGATACTCCTAAAAAGAAAAAATATATGAGGAGGAGACTCCCGATAACATCAATCATTATAAATGAAATAGAAACTTTGCAAACCAAAGATAAAGATATTTTATTGTTTTTTTACAAAAGAATAAATGACTGTAGTGTAATATTGAGTCTTAACAGACCATCTTTTACCTGATAGAGCAACTGTCCATTCCCGCGGGTGAGGTCGGCATCATCCCAAAACACAGCCAAAAGAGAAACATTCATGTTGTTTGGAAAATCACCAGCTGTAGGAGCAGGAAGCAGGTACTGCTCATTCTCAGTGATGGACTGGAACTGTACAAGACCGTTATCAGAAAACTGTGAAAGAAAAGGAGAAGATACAGATTTGATATCAGCCAGACATCACTGAGCTTGATTTTGATCCAGTTATGAGCCACTAGCAAAATGTGTATTTCTGTCAAATATGAGAGGTTCGATTTCATGTTACCTCTGCAAAGCCAAAAAACTTCAAAAACATGTCTGCCATAGTTTATTTATTTTTTTAAGTATGTAGGCTTCATTACACAGTATCAAATAACCGTCTAAAGAAATAAAATGCAGAATATGTACAGTGGACCAGGGTGGATCCAGACTGTTTGATGGGGTGGCCCAACTGGGGCACAGACTTGAAAGCAGAGGGAAACATTCAGAGCATACCCTCCCTGTCTTCACAGTCTGTTTTACCAACATAAATTCCCTTACCTTCACAACAATTGTAACTATGTGCAAATTAAGTTTAAACAATTAATAGTAGATACAATGAAGTATCTGTAGGGAAACAGTATGGGGTGAAGCTTTATGCTGCCTTGGAATGTCTCTAAGAAATCCCCAGATAAGCCTTTAAGGTGTTTGTTGTGTGTCCTTAATGGATCATGGATCAAATATCTCTGTTTGGTGCTTTACGGGTCACACATCAAAGCCAGATAGTAAAGGAATGTAAATTAGAGATACGGAGATGGAGGACCTGCACCTCAAAACCCTCTGTTAGAGGAGCACAAACTGAAATCTGAGAGAAGGACATCATTGGTCCGTGGTGCTTGTTTGATACTGGTGTAGTAATAAATTTCTATTTTACAAGCAAGTCAGTGTCACTAAGTCTCTTTCTGCATCTACACATCACGGACAGACGAGATAAAATATCTTCTTCGCTTAATTATTTGAAGACGTAAAGACCCACTATGATCAAAATCGTGTTCCTCTTTTTGTCTACATATTCTTGTGGAAATTTTCTGATGCTACAGAACATATCATGAGAAAATAAGTGGGAAATTGCACGACTCAGAGGTGAATTGCTAATGAGCTAGTGGAGCTTTGCAGAAGAAAAGGCCTTGAAAATGACACAGGTAACGTGACTTTGGCTAAAAAACATAATAATGGTCTAATTTATTTTATTTTATTCATTTATTGCCAGTAATGTGACATTTCCCTCAAGCATTCTCTTGTTGTTTGTTGTTTTTATCTTCTTTGTTTTCCTGCATGTTAAAACACTTTGTAAACTCTTGTTTTTAAAAGTGCTATATAAATAAAGTTATTATTCTTATTATAATTGCTGAGTAATTTCCAAAAATTAACAAAATGCTTATAATCTCTGTATCAATAAAGTGTTATGTAGCCTCTACAGAGATGAGTAAGAGTTGGATAAATAAACAGAGAAACTCACATAAACTCTGTCGTACAGTTTTCCCAAAAAGGGGAAACCCATTGGTGGATTGATGTACGGGGAATTTCCATCTTCTGCATCGACCTGTACCGCTGCATCGCCAACCTCTGCTCCAAATGGGTACACGTTGCTCTCTGTTAAAAGGAAAACATCAATAGTTAGTCTAAAGATAGTCATCGTCATTAGAAAATGAGTGACTTAGCTCAATTTCTACCAAAGCTAACTTATTTGATTTCAGATTTAAGATTTTATGTGTGACTTCAATGTTGGAGAAATGTATGTACTGGATCAATAAAAAGAGTTTAAATATAGAATTCACATAGACTTAGCTAACCATTCTGAATCATCATTCTGCACATTGTGCTGGTTTGGGGACAGGAACAGCTGTAAGTTCCTGGCAGGTTGGTGCAGGATGTTTGTCCAGGACATGTTTTGGGTGATGCACACTCATCCACATCAATGCATCCTTCTTTTCTATGACCACTGTCTTTGGTGGCACTCCAGCCCTGCATGCAGGAGCACTCAAAACCTCCAGCGCTGTTGGAGCAGACAGCAGCAGGGTGGCACTGCCCGTTGTCCTGCAGGCACTCATCAATATCTGCACACAACTGTCCAATACTCATATAGCCAGGGTTACACACACATACAAATGACCCTGGTGTGTTGTGGCAGCGAGCAAGGTGGTGACAAGGTTTGGTCAGGGCCACACACTCATCCACATCTTTGCACCAGGAGCCATTTCCTGCAAATCCCAGTGGGCAGTGACAAGAAAAGGAGCCAGGGATGTTCCAGCATCGTGCCAAGGGGTGGCATGGTAAAGCCTCACATTCATTGGTGTCGACACATGCCTCGTTTTCCTCATGATACCCCAGCGAACAGGCACAGTTAAATGTTCCTGGCAGGTTGGTGCACACCTGGTCAAAACGGCAGGTGTTGTTGTCACTGCATTCATTGACATCCTCACAGCTGGAGTTAACAGACTTGTACCCAGGTAAACATGAACAGAAGAAGGACCCTGCTGTGTTGTTGCATAAGGAGTGCTCAGGGCAAGAGGAGCCATTAGGGTCATGGCACTCATCCACATCCTGACACTCTGTACCATTTAGTACAAACCCTTCATTACAGGGACAGCGGTAGGACCCAAGGATGTTGACACATGTAGAATAGGGCTGACACAAAGAAGAATTAAAGGAGTCCGAGCATTCGTCTACATCCACACACTCTGTCCCATTACTCCTGAATCCTTTGTTACAATCACAGTAATATGAGCCGATAGCATTCATACATGTGCCGTTGGTGCATACATCCTCAGAGCCTGTGTTACTGCATTCATCAACATCTACACACTTGTCATCAACGCTGGAAAACCCAGCATCACAAACACATGAGAAGCTTCCGTTTGTGTTGATGCAAGTGCTATGTTTAGGGCAAGTAGAGTTATGTAGACATTCATTTATATCCTCACAGACTGTGTCATTTCCTTGGTAACCTTTCCAACATTCACAAAAGAAAGATCCAGCCATGTTTTGACAGTTGGAGAAGTTGGGACATTGGATGAGGCCAAGAGAGCACTCATCTATATCCAAACACAGAGATCTGTTTCCCGAGAAGCCTTGAACACAAGTGCAGTCATAGCTCCCCTCTGTGTTAGTGCAGGTACTGTTGTCAGGGCAGGTGAAGTTTCCAGTCACACACTCATCCACATCCTGACAATGTGTCCCATTGTCTTCAAACCCTTCCCAGCAGTCACAGGTGTAGGAGCCATTGGTGTTAATGCAGTGGGAGAAGGCGGGGCACGCTTGATCTTTTGATGCGTCACATTCATCCACATCCAAGCAGTCTGTGCCACTTCCCACATAACCATCTTTGCACTGGCAGTAGAAGGAGCCCTGATATGGCTGACACTTGGCAACAGGGTGGCAGACTTTGCTTGCATTTAGGCAAGTTTCTTCAGTGACACATGTACCCTTTTCATACTCCAGGTCTAAGATACACGAACATGCAAATGAACCAGGGGTGTTAATGCAGGTCATGTTCCTGCTGCACGTTGTCAACAGCTGGCATTCATCCACGTCAGCACAAACAAAACCATCACCCTTGTATCCATCCAGGCACTGACAGGTGTAGGACCCGTTTGTGTTGTGGCACAAAGCCTGAGAGCTGCAGTTGTGCGGCAGGGAAGAGTCCTGCTCGCATTCATTCACATCCTGGCAGTCAAAACCATCGCCCTCCATGCCAGGTGGGCAGGCACAGAAGAAAGACCCAGGTGTGTTAGTGCAGATGGCAGCAGGATGACATCCTCCATTTTGGACTTGGCACTCATCAATGTCTATAATTTATCCAAAATGGGACAGTGTCAGGAAAAGACACCCTTAAATAGTGCTAAAAGTAAGCTAAAAGAAGTGTCCACTTATCAAGGAGAAATAGGCAAATGAATAAATGTTTATAATGATGAAGTGATACATACCAGAGCAGTCCTTTCCATCCCCTGAAAATCCACTAAGACAGAAACAGGAATGGCTGCCAACTGTGTTGACACACTGGGCGAAATCACTGCATTCCTGCTGCCCCGCCTCACACTCGTTTACATCTAGAGAGAGTTTGGACAAATGTGCAGGGAGGTTAGGACAAACAGAGAAACATGGATCAGTTTAGGTTCAACACATCTGGAAAAGATCCTTCTCAGGGTTTCGGGTTTCCATTTTTTACTTAAGCCAAGTTTAACAAATATGTAGACAAAGACTACGTGGTTTGGTAATGGGAAGTCAAGCAGAGTACAATAATTTATCAAGCTACTCAAGGAATTGGCCACCAAAGATCACCAGAGATACCTAAATAAATGGACTTTGACAAACACTAACCCACTTTCAGATCTGAATTTAGTGGGTGGATTGAGGTCATGAAGTGGCCATATAAGAAGTAGCTAAACACTTTGTGGAGAGGGCCAGTACACAGTCACTCAGTGTCTATGGCTGCACCATTTGTGGTCATGGATAATAAATGTGTATTTATCAAACATTGACTCTAGGTTTTAAGTTATTCTTTACGTCATGTTCATGACTGTTTCATTTAAATCCCAGAGATCAAAGACTGAGAGAGCCACCATGACATGATCCATTAAAACAGTCCTGTGCATAACCATTTTCAATCTCCTTCTGTTGGAGCCAGTGCTAACCATAATTAT
Source organism: Xyrichtys novacula (assembly GCA_962446985.1). NCBI lineage: Eukaryota > Metazoa > Chordata > Actinopteri > Labriformes > Labridae > Xyrichtys > Xyrichtys novacula. The sequence goes on along the minus strand of OY660874.1, from coordinate 12,703,766 downwards.
ATAAAAGGGTTATATACGTTTTACTTTGCCTGCAGTTTGGTTGATAGATAACTGTGGTTGTAACTTATTGAGAGGAGCTCTTTCCTGAAACATAAAACTTCAATAATCAAGTTGACTCTGAGTGGATGAAAACTTATAAACTTAACATCTTGCTATAAATACTGAGACTCAGAACTTTCAATTGTATGACAGAGTATTAGGGCCACATTAAGGGGAAAAAAAATTAAGACTTTGAGATTTAAGTCGTAAACTTACGAGAATAAAGTCGTAATAAATTACTTACAAGAATAAAGTCAAAATAAAAATTGTTACAAGAATAAAGTCGTAATAAAGTAATTTCTTACGAGAATAAAGTCAGAATAAAGTCCCTGTATTCTAACCTGTTGTTAAGGTGGCAGTTGTTAAAATGAGAGCCATGGAGCATTTCATGAAAATGTACTTTGATATAGGTTTCTCAAACAAGGAGATACTTAATCTTTTGGCACATCAGCACCACACAAGTATCATACTGATTTTATTACGACTTAATTGTCGTTAGTAATGACATTATTCTCGTAACTTAACGACTTTGATCTCGAAGTCTTCTTTTTTCTTAATGTGTCCCTAATACTCTGTCATATAATTGAGACCATAAACTTATTAAAAACATTATCTTTGTGCGTTAAATCAAGTGAGAAACATGGTGATTCTCTTTAATATGTGTTTGCATTGGCATGCCTATGAACCCTTCTGTGTCAGTTCTGCTCAGAGTGGGCTGTTTTTGTGTCTGTGACTTCAAGTGCTAATAAGCTGCTTGATCTACTGTGTACAATGGCTAAATTGTTATGGCTGCTTACAGTTATGGCTGGGTTGATCTCTTGAATTTAATCCAGGATGACATCTACACTGAGAGGATCGTGCAGAAAGTGTAACTCCACATTTCTTAAATTGTATGCATCTATGTACAGCAAATAATCCTGGATTAAAGCCTGTCAACCTCAACATGTTTTTGTATAATAAATTAATCGTATACTATCATACTGCATAGTATCATACAGAGCAGACTATGGTCCTTGGCAGCTAAGAGGGTACACTGGTAAGTTCTGCTTTTTGTAAAATCTGTCTCAAATATGTCATGTAGTGTTGCCCTACTTCAGGGTGAATAATTTTACCATGAAAATAAATCACAAACCCAGTGACAAACCGCCACATAAATGAATTTATGAATCTGTAAAGGTTTCCTATCAGTAAATGATGTGTCAATGATTTATACATCTACACTGGCTTCACTTTTGATATCAAAATCTTAGTCCAGTTTCCCACCGTACACTCATTGGCACAGATGTGAGCAGGGTAACAGAGTTTGGAAAGAGTTTAACTTCCTTTGATCAAATGTCTGTGAAAGTGAGGATAAAGGAACTTTGTCTTACCAAAACATTTTGTTCCATTGAGAGCGTAGCCTTTTTTGCACACGCAGGAAAATGATCCTGGAATATTAACACACTCAGTTTCATTTTCAGGACAAATATTTTCCCTCTGGCACTCATCTATATCAGAGCAAGTAATCCCATCCCCAATGTAGCCAAGGTCGCAAGCACACTGGTATCCAGCAGGTGACTGGTGGCACAGACCACGATTGTGGCAAGCAGGGTCACACAATGGACTGGGTTCCTCACAGGCATCATTGAAGGCCACAGTACCATTCAAACATGAGCAGACATAAGCACCTGGGGAGTTGATACACTTTGAGAAGCCTGGGCAAATAGTATCAGAGAGGGCACACTCATCCACATCCTTACAGGAGAAACCATCACCGTTAAAACCCTGCTGACAGGAGCAAAAGAAATCCCCTATGAAGTTGGTGCACAGAGCTCGTGGATGGCATGTACCCTCTGCAGAACACTCATCGATATCTTCACACTGGGTGCCGTTTGCTAAAAAGCCTCGCTTACAGGTGCAAATGTGTGACCCGATGGTATTGAGACATGTTGCATTGACATGACAAGGGTTGTCCTTACACTCGTCCATATCAACACAGTCCATGTTGCTGGCAGGGCGGAAGTAACCAACTTGGCAGGGGCACTGGTATGATCCATCGACATTCTTACACTCTTCATTCACTCCACAGGGGTTGTCCAGTTCCTCACACTCATTTACATCCTGGCAAAGAGTTTTGTTTATCAAGATGAAGCCCGACTCACACAAGCAGGAAAAGGAACCTTGGTTGTTTAGACATGTAGCTCTGTTTCTGCAGCCCCCGTTGTTTACCAGGCACTCGTTCACATCACTGCATTGGATCACCCCATCTCCAGAATAACCTACCCTGCAGGTGCAGTTATAGGAGCCAGGGAGGTTAGTACACAGGGCATTGATGTGGCACTGCTTAGCTAGTGAGCACTCGTCCACATCCTCACAGGTGAAGCCATCTCCCCGGTACCCAGCTGCACACTGACAAGAGAAGGCGCCAGGTGAATTTGTGCATTCAGCATAAGGGCTGCAGCGGCCTGCCATACACTCATCCAGATCTTGACATTTTGAGTTATTGAAAATGAAGCCACTTCCACAATCGCAGAAATATGATCCAGCAGTGTTGACGCAAGTTGTGGCAGAAGGGCAAATGTTTGGTGTGTCACATTCATTGATATCTTTACACAGTCGACCATCGCCTACAAACCCTCCCAGACAAGAGCACTCATAACTCCCTAGCCGGTTTATGCAAACAGAATTACGGTCACACTGATTGTCTTCACTGCATTCATTAATATCTGCACATGTCAATCCATTTCCTACAAATCCATTAGTGCAGGCACACCGGTATGACCCCATGGTGTTTACACAGTCTGCATACAGACTACAGATATTGTTGGCACATTCATCAATGTCCACACAGCTCCGTCCATTACTTTCATAGCCACTGCTGCATGTGCAGCGATAACTGCCAGGTAGATTTTTGCATCCTTTGTAGCCTAATGAGGAAGAGCACACCTGTGGAGTCTCTGAGCATTCATCTACGTCCAGACACAAGTAGTTTCCATTGCCTTTGTATCCAGCATTACAGGTGCACATGTAAGATCCAGGGTTGTTGGTGCAAGTAGCATTCCAATGGCATGTCCTTTGGCTAGCACATTCATTAATATCACTGCACTGGAAGCCATTGCCCCTGAAGCCACTTTTACACTTACACTGCCGTCCACCCTCGGTGTTTGTACACAGGGCATTGCCATGGCAACCTCCATTTTTGTTTTGGCACTCATCAATGTCCTGACAGTTGGCGCCATCTCCAACATATCCGTCAATACAGTCACAGCTGTAGCTGCCCAGGGTGTTGTTGCAGCGGGCCTTTGGGTGACAACTGTGCAGACCACTGAGACATTCATCGATGTCACTGCAGAGTAGACCGTTGCCCTGGTAGCCCATACGGCAGGCACAGGTGAAGTTGCTGTTGACCTTCAGACACTCTGCCTGAGGGTGGCACTTGCTGCCTGCAGCCTCACAGTCCTTCAGATCAGCAACTGCAGAGAAAAAACAAACACTGACATAAAACTGGGTCAACTGAATATGTTAAACCTATAAGGCCGTACTTTGTTTGATCCGTCAGGACTACAAAGGAGGTTATAATGACAGTTTTTGCTTTTATCTTGCCTTTTTCCATTTTATACTGACTTTTTATTATTCATTTTCTGCTACCCCTTTCCCTGTGTTCATTTGTAAATAATTTAAGCTAAGGTCATTTACAAACAAAAAGGTTTATGGAAGAGCAGTATTATAAGAAGGCAGATCTTGTGTACTGTAAATTTTGAGGTGTGGAAATGTGACTTAAGTACACAATAATGTAAACACAGCCCTTCAGGATGTGTCAGTGTTATAGCAATAATATGGGAAACACTGAATTTAATAAGCTTTTCCAAAACAAAACCAAAAAATGAAAAAAATTCGGTCAACCAAACAGAAGATACCTGCACAGCAGTATTCCAGCCCTGCTAGTAGACTCATCAGCCAGAGGAGTGAAAACCTGTGAAAAGAACCATATGAATCCATTATCATCTTTGTAAACTGTACTCTCAACATATAATCCAAAACAACTTGGAATCGCTTCATTTCAGAGGATTATGAATAGTTGGATTACATGGGGTCTGAAATTCAATCCAGCTCTTTTTTTAAAAGAGGAAGTCAAACCTTGGTTTGACCTAATTACAGAGAATGTGATACCATTTCCTTACTGTGCTTTGTTCCCAAAATATATTCCAATAATAGGAACAATGGATCAGTGTGTACTACAAAGTATTTGCCGTTTTTGTATCACAGGTGAATTTGTTGGTTTATCCTGATTCACAACACAGAACGTTATCAAAGCTGCTCCTGTTGGCAGTTTTTGTTGGTTATAAAACTGACTGAAATAAACAATGATGTGCTTCTATAATGTGCAAAAGCAAATGACAAGAAGAGTGTAATTAGTAAATTGTGGGACTCTGAACTTAATGCAATGCTCCTTATTTCCACATAACCCTGTTCAATTATTTGCTCTTGTGAGACTGGCACAAAGTCATGTTACTGTTCTTTTTCATTTTTCAATGTAATCACATGTTTATGCATGAAAACTCTTAGGTACTCAGGTTTAAATTTTACATACCTGTCAATCATCCTAATATTTTTAAAGGAAACAGGACACAAACTAGTTCAGTTAAATTGCAAGAAAACCCCAACAGTCCCTCTTTTTCTGGTTGGATTACCATCTAAATGTCACTGTTTCCTCCAGGCCATCCAGGACTATTATCTGCGTCCTAGGAGACGCCCTCTAAAAGGCCAGTCAGAGCTTAAAGCTGGACTTCCATTACATAAATGACAAACTGTCCACTACCAATCATGTCAAGCCCCCTGGCAGAAAGTTATGACGGAAGCAACACATTCAAATATTATATTGAATAATATTTTTCACTAGCTGTCTTACTAATCACCACACTATGTTAGATATTTGATTATGATTGACAGCTGTAATAAATTGTAAATAGCAAGAGCAGCACTATAGACACACAAGTCGCACAGGCCTTATCAAGTCAATCCACAGAAACACTAGATAGATGCTTAGTTTTCATTTAGTCTAGGGGTTTTTTTTGTTTGTTTATTTGTTTAGTTTTATTAGTTTTCATTGGCATGCTAAATTTGTAAACACAATAAATATTTCAATATTGGATCTTGTCCTGCAATCCAGGAAACAGTCACCAACAGAAAAAAGACAAGAAAAGGAGAAACACCAAAGAAACTAGCAAGAGATATTAGAATGCACCAGGAAAAGCTGTAGAGTAAAGGAAAATTTTCCTTTTCTAGAACATCACAACTGCACTCTCTCCCTATTTCCTCTTCTATCCACTCTCCTATCATCTTGGCTAAAGACATGAAAAGCCCAAAATAGAGCTAAAAGAGGAAGGAAGAAAATAGTTCAACCATATTAAGGAAAAAAGGACAAAGTCAACTGACCACAAACCACAAACTCGGTTTAAGCTTTACTATTGCTCCAGAGCTGATTCAGTGAGGGACAGACTGTAACAGTTATGAGGAAGCCAATGTTACACAGCTGTGATTTTCTGCTCTGGCTAGAATGCCAAGGACAAACACACTAATATGAAGATTTTACAATGAATAACAAAGTTTGAAAAGGTAAAGCAAGATCATATCAAGGTTTGAGTTAATTTGTTGGTACTTTGAAATGGCAGCAATGCAATAAGTGGGATCATTTTAAGTGAACGGGTGCTTATGCAAAACAGAATCTCTTCAAGGTGGAAAAGACTCAATGAGAAACTCACATGACAAGAATCTTTAGACCGAAAGTTAACAGCAGTTAGTTTTTTAAAAAGATTGTATGGTTATTAAGGGAATCATAGCTCTGGTTATAATAAGGTCAAACAGATTTATGAAACTGACAGAGAGCTAGCACTAAAACATGAGTCAATAATATGAATAAAGAAAACAAACAAGAAAAAAAAGATGAGAAACACTTACCACATATTTCTCCTTCCCCTGGTGGTCTTAGATTTTATTTCTGGGGAGATAGAGTGAGCCCCCCTCCTCTGGATCTCTCACCTTCTCTTTCCTAACAGAGTCAAACCTCTGTCGGAGAGCCTTCCTCCTCCACCTGCATCTTGATTCCTCCGCCCCTGGGACCGGGGACAATGGTCCACCTCAGCACACCATGCACTGTCCTGACATCTTAAACCTCTGGGAAGGGGAACACCCATATTCCCCTGCTTGTGTGTCAGCTCAGGAACAATAAGTGGACTGGTACCCTGAGGCCCTCATTTGTCCTCTACACTGTAGACAAGAAGAAGATGACTTTCATTCATTAGGGGAGAAAGAGAGTGTGCTGATATTTAACAGTTAGACGCGTCTGATTTCACTTTATCAAAGTTGTTAAAAACAAGTGGATCAGATTACAATCATTATTGATACCTGTATACCTGTTTTAAATAAACCACTTAAAAGCCACATTACTCTTCAGCCATAACCTCTGTTTGGTAAAACATGGCTGGTATCATTACATCAGTCACAGTGTGTGCACTAATAAATGTTTCCTTGGTTGCATGCTGATTGTTGGTTGTCATATTTCTCTTTGTAACAAACTTGCTATAGCCATTAATTACAGGTTATTGTAATATTTATTTTGTTACATCACTTTTTTTAATTTAAACAATTTTGATTAGGTTTTACTAAGCATGATTTTCAATATTGGGTTGAATGGCCGATCAGAAATGCAGTTAGAAGTTTAAACACCTGGAAATGGAGTTGAATAATGTACGCATTTCAATCTACTGTGCTACTGTGGTATATTTGTTTGTTTCTATGCACCTGTCATTTTATAACTAGGGCCACACCTGTCTGTGGCCCTAGTCTACAGCAAAAGTCTTTCCAGCTTTGCTTTTCTGCTTTTTTCATTGTTTGTCTGGCTTTCGCTCTTAACCTCCAATACAGAGTTGCATTTTGCTCTGTTTCCTGAGTTGTCTGTATGCCTTGTTGCAAGATAAGATCATGACAAAAAAGGTCAGATTGAACAGGATGTGTGTTGAGCACCCAACACCCATCCTGTTCAATCAAAAAACATGCCGATGCTAAATGCATCATTTCTTCTCTAAGAAGGTTAAGAGTATTTCATTGTTGGTGGGTTTAAAACAAAATTCAAGTTGTTGCTCTGTGTTTCCTGAGTTGTCTGTATGCCTTGTTGCGAACTAGGATCATAACAAAAAAGGACATATATATATATTTATGCATATAACAAGTGGAATACCTTACAGTTTAATGTCTGTTATACATTTTAATGACATACATTCTCTCTACTGCTCTTCAGACACCAGCCAGTATGTCAATGATGTTGACTCTCATATGTCAGAGTCAGGTTGAACTGAAAACCCACAGGATGTGTGTTGGGTGGTTTTCAGCTTAAGTCACACAGCAGCAGATAGTGGAGAGATGAGGCAGCTACAGATATTGAGCTGGTTGATGAACTCTCATCTACTGGTAGGAAAACTGACTGTTTTAAGGGCCAGTTGTAGAGATGATATTTTATCCTACACTTGACAGTTGAATTATGTGGGTAATGGTTAGGGTTACCCCTCCGTTTTCAAGCCATGCGGTTGTATTACACAGAGGCATGGAGTCCTTAAATATGATTGAATTCTATTCAAAAAAAGAAACATGCTCATGCTAAGTGCGTCATATCTTCTTTCACAGTATGATCTGATCACAGTACAGATTTTTTCTGTCTTAACTGCTCTGTGTTTGTTAACAGCCACGTTTGCAGCAGTTTGTTTTTTTTCTCAGATAATTTTTGCTTCCTAACGGCCCCATATTGTGACAGATCACACAGAAGAAGTGATTTACCTGCTTTACTGGGTTCTTATTCTTTAAAAACGAAACTGTTTGTATCTGCCTATGATCTGACTGCGGTAACTTTGGCCTGATTCAACACCTAATTTGACATACTCATAAAACTGCAGACTTTCACCTTGAGTGTGCACGAATACAAACAGGAAGCTATGCTTTGCAGAAACACCTGTGGTAAAGCTCTATCTTTACTCAAGTCGTTGACACAGTTACACTAACACCTTTGCACTTAGAAAACAATGTCAAAAAACACCCACACACAAAGTTCAATGAGTCAGTGAACTTCCAGTAAACCCCCCCACCCAACTTAAAATTAATAGTTCTTGAGAAATGGTAGCAACAACATCTCTGCACAGTTATTTTAACATGGGCATAAATCCAAAATAAAGTAATCTGTTTTCATTGGACTTAAAGTGTAGTGAGAAGGTAAAAGCAAGTCAAAAGCAGCAAAGGAAGCGTTCAAAGGTTTTTTTTACTTTTGGGTGCTCTTTTAAATCAAGAGGTATACTGTGATTCATGCTGGTTTGTTGAGGATCATTTAACTTCCCTTCAGGGATCAATAAAGTTCTTCTTATCTTAAATACTTATTTTACTCCATCAAATACAACTTAATGACTAACCCTAATATAATGTTTAATTCTAGACTGCTCTGTTGATATTCTGTCCGTGCTTGTTCAAATAAAAGTACTATAAAATTATAGACTGCTCATTTCTTTGTATTAAGCAAACTTACAAAATCAGCAGGGGATCAAATAATTATTATTTCCACTGTACATGTCTGATTTTGCATATTTCCTCTTTAATAGGATAATAACATATGTGCCAGGTGTGGTGAGACGCCTCCTCCTCTTGTTTTATTTTGATAGGACTTCCTGTTTTTCTTTGTTTTCCTGGTCTGGCTTACTCTGTTTAAGAAGCCAGCAGCCCTCAGTCTCTTCGCCTGAGTATTGTCTTCACTCCTGAGTGGTACAGACGCGTCTCCTGGTCTTCTTTTCGGATAAGTGCTTGTGACTTTTCGCTCCCTGTGAATTTTTGCATGTTGTCTCACTCCCACCTCCTCTGTTTTTCCACAGCGTCTCCAGCCCACACAACAGCCCACACATCATCTTTATTACATCTTTAATTTAATTTGCTATCTGCCTCTGTGTCTGCTTCTGGGTCCTCAAAATACACCACACGCCACACCAGGTCTGGTGTTTGTCTTTATTTAACAAGGAAGACTGGATTAAAAATATGGAAAGATCTCGAGCTGCACTCTAAAAAGTAACTCTGAGGGCCTTTTAACACCACTTGATTTATTACATGGACGCAAGTTAAAAATTGTAATTAGTTAATTCAGATAAACCTTATAAATCGCAAAGTTTATTTTTTAAGTTGTGATCAAATAATTATGTTGGTAATTTCTTCAAATTTATTTTGGAAACAATTTATACTCAAATTTCATTGTTAGTGGGTTTAAAACAAAATTCAAGTTGTTGTAACTTAAAAAAAAAACTTAACCTTGATAACTTAATTTTTCTCAACATTGACTTTAAGTTCCCTCTCCTACCCACACAACGTGCCTGAACTAGTTCTGAGTATAGACGGTGTGTTAGAAGGCTAAACGACCTTGATAAAAGCCACATTTCACAGTGAGTAAAATTTAATTCTAAAAGTTATACTGAAGTTTTGGGTTCACATTTGTTTAAGTGACTTTCATCCAGATAATAGCCTGTCTATTGGCTTTTGCTGTAATGTAACTATGGAGGCAGTAATTTTAGAGTGGACGCACTTATTCAAGATGCTTAAGGAATTACATAGTGCTTTTGTCACTAAGGAGCGGTTGAAATTTGAGTTTGATTTCTTATTTTGCTTTTTGCAATCTCAAGTGTAGTTCAAAATAATAAAAAAAGAAGTTAACTGCACAATCAGTAGTGGAACTGTCTTTCTTGAAGCTACTATTACTATACAAGAGCTAAGAAGCCAGTACAACAATGATGGGGGATGCTTCAGGATCTTACGAACCCTGTAACCTTTCTGCTGGACAGGTAAACTGCTTTAACAAAGTAAGCCAAGTGTAACAGAAGCGTTTCTTGTCAAACGAGACCTGCTGCGTGTTGTAGCGCCGCTAAACTGTTTACCTCAGGTCCTGGACTATGTCACTTTATCCTAGTTGTAGAAGTCCTGCAAACATTTTGTTTGCTGGTAATCTGTTGGCATCTACAGTAGCACCAATGCTTTTTACTTTCACGTTGACTGGGCTCCATTTGTAGTTATCTTTTGTATTTAACTACATTATATCTGAATTTAATTGAAACGATACGAGCGAGCAGGAGTGTCTGTTTGTGGGCGGGGCTTGCTGGAGCAGAGAGGGAGGGGAGAGGAGGAGTTGAGGGGAATACTGGTTGGGAGGGGTAGTGTTTACAATGAAGATTTCTCCCCAAAACTTGCACTTCCTCAGATCCTGCCTACCACACCTTTAACTCAACACTTAGTAGATCAGGCCCTCTGTCTTTGCATAGACAGAGGGGAATAGAAAATTGACTTTCTGTAGCTATTTCAGTGCACACCCTGATACAGAATAATACATGATCAATACCTCAACAAGCTGCAAGTGAACTAGAAGAGGAGAACAGCCTGCACTTACAGTATCTGAGTTCATTAATTCAGTGCAGTCTGCCCTGCAGTCATAGTAGCTCACTTAAATATGTACTGTACAACTCCACCATCAGGTAAATCAGGCTTCAGACATATCACCTCAGTCTGTGACCCCCTGATCTACTCTCCTGCTCAATGTGCCTGTGAAAGCGCGAGTAGAGCCTTTGCCCTGTTTTTCAATGAAGGTATATTAAAAGGCTGCTATTTTTACAGTTAAGTGCTGGGCCCACAGTAAGCCACAGATTGGAAAATTACCTTGGTATATTTAAACACACGCGAACGCACACACACACACACACACACACACACACACACACACACACACACACACATACAGGTGCCTGCACAAAATCCAATACAGTGAACAGGAACCAGGAGACACGTATTGCACATGTCTACAGGAATATGAATGAGCAGGTTTCTCCATGGGCATGTCATATGATGAATAGCGGAATGAGGCTCATTAAGTTTCTAAAGTGCAGCCACAAAGAAATAGACAGCAGAGTTCTTGCCACTGTGAGGAGAGACGTTTACCAATGAAGATGGAGCTACAGCCCAGTACGAAGCTGCTGTTACTAGAGGCACACTAACACAAGGAGGTAGGTACCATGCCATGGCATAAATCAGTTCCAAGCTTCACACTGGGCGCTGTTGTTGCAGTACCACCCTCTTCATTACTTGAATCTACTTCTCACATGTGTATTATGCTGTTTCCAAAACTGGAAAAAAAAAAAAATTCTGAGCAACCCAAGAAAAGACCTCCAGGAGTTAGCACTTTGTGCTGAAAACAGCTTATGTCAGTCACAAATGATGCACTTCATCTGTGGCTGCTTTCATAGTGGACTGTTTGCATGCTTGTCTCTAATTACAGTTTACAATCAAAAATCATCATTACTTTGATGCAAAATAATTCGGTCTCTGAGTATTTTAGTTCCTCAAACACAGCACAACATCAACTATGGATCTTAATCAGCCTTACTAAAACTCAGCAAACTTTTGTTACACTGAAGACAAAAGCCAAGTCTCTCTGAGGAATGTGGTCGCTTTACTCGCCAGGTGTGATTGCAAGAAAAAAAAATGCATATCTGCAGAAAATGCAGATCTGACTTACTTGCTCAAGGCTGTTTGTATAACAATTGAATTAAGTTAATTGTTGTTCAGACTGCACTACCAGAGACTCTGTTTGCACAACTATGTTTACAATAAGATGAAAGCAAAATACGCTGTAGTCTACTTCAAACTAATAAAAGCTTGGACAAGTGATCACAGTTTGATGGTGATTATTTGAATAAATTCAATGGCAATACAACACTTACATGGTTTATATTTATTCCTCACCATCTCCATTGATAAGTGTGATTTAAATTTTATACACTGACAGCAATGCTACTTGAGTCATATTCCTTGTGTTTTGAACACACTAGAGCAATAACACTGGCTCTGATTATACCACCGCCTGTCACTCACACTCAGCTAGCTCCTTGCTTCACTTCTTTACCTGCTGGAATTAAAGCCTCAGCAGCCTAAAGGACCTATAGTGTTCAGCATGTTAAAAATATAACAACTGAGAGCAGACTGAGAGTTGCGTTAGTGGTTCCTAGATGTCACATGGCTAAAATAATAAAAAATACACTAATTGCTTAAAGAGCCAAAATTTCTTCTGTGTTTGACAGAGTGATTCACAAGTGGACTTTAACGAAAAAAGGGTCTCCTTTAAAACTGTACCAAACAGAGTAATGAAACCTTAAACAAGGGTCCTGAATATGACCCTAAACCAGGATGTGCACCAGCTTCTGAGCAGTAGTTTTCATGAGGGGATAGTTATCATGAGCTGATCACTCAAACTCAATTGAGTCATTCATCATGCCAGAATTGGAGTCTGTTATACCTCCCAAACAGCGGGGTCTAAGCTGTGTGACTCAGAACAAGCTTGACCATAATTTCCGGTACAAGTCTACAGGGTGAGAAAAGGGGCGGGGAGGGGGCAGGAGGCAGCTCTCCTTAAGAGCAAGGAGAGGAGTCACAGGACGGGCGGACGGTCATGGCTGCAAACACTCTCTCACTAGATTTGAAGATGTGGATTTTACTGTTGTTGACTGCGTTCACGATAGGAGCTTCAGCGCAATTATGTAAGTTTTTTTTAATGTACATGTCTGTTTCAAAAATGTCTGATTTGTGCTCTTACAGATTTACACACCCCTCCCTAATGGAAACAAGGTCGATAAATTCTTGCCTTCATGAAGCTCAGTTTTATAGAGATGATCACTGCTTGTAGTCTCACTTTTGGGCCACTCCCTGGTGGAAACAAGCGTTGATAAAAGCTTTTTGCTGATTTCACTTCGAGGCAAAGCCCTGAGCCTGAGAAGAGAAGCCCCTCTCCCTTCCCTCTCTCCAGCCACTTCATCCACTTTTTCCGAGGCGTTCCCAGGCCAGCTGAGAGACGTACTCTCTCCAGCATGTCCTGGATCTTCCCCGCGGTCATCTAACGGTTGGACGTGCCCTGAACGCCTCACTAGCCAGGCGTCCGGGGGGCATCCTGACTAGATGCCCTCATGCCACCTCATCTGAGTCCTCTTAATGCAGAGGAGCAGCGGCTCTACTCCGAGCCTCTTCCCCCAAACGACCGAGTATAAACCGACTATATAAAAATCATTCAATATAAGAAAAGTGCCATTACGCACAAACACACACTCATTATTTAATGTATTTCTCTTAAACTGGTAGAATGGCTATATAATAAGGTTGTAACAGAGCAGAAAAACAGGATGGATAGGATCTCCTGCAGTTTTTGATTTACTGAGTAGGGGAAACCGGGGATGGTTGTCGCACTTTCTACACTTTCATATATATCTTGAAATCAATACATCATATATAAACAAAATGTGTAGAAGATGAAAGACCAAAGTCTCAGGTATATATTTCATATTCATGTCATTTCCATATCTTGTGTCAGTGTAGAGTTATAAGCAATCAAATAGAGAGAGTTAACATGTGACATGTTGCCCCACCATCGGGTTAGTTGTCTCACTACATGGGGTAAGATGTCACAGTGGATTTTACAGCTAATAAAACAAGGACAAAATTATTGTTGTTCTCATTTTTTACTTGAAAGTGAACATCAAAGTCAGGCACAGAAAATGTTTATCATTGAGCTAGAAAAAATTGTTGAACATAGCCACTGAACAAACGTTAACATAGAATATTATGCAACATGGTACAACAAAGTATGGTAGTTGATAAAAAAGTCCTTTATTGTACTCCAGATTGATTTATTAGCTCGGGTCACCTGTCTGACTGCCCTCAGCATCACGCCAGGTACTGCACTGCCATGTTTTGTTTTTCTTTTGTAAACCATGTTTTCTTGCTTTCTCTTCTCCTTTAAACCACTTTTTGTCTGTAAAAATAAAGTCAAAATTCCAATATGACAATTGCTAATAAGCAGACTCTCTGTTAATTTTAATCCCTTTTAAACAACAACTAACCCCAAAATGACTGAGACATGTTGCCCCAAACTACCATATTTGCTAATTCTAGCTCTAGTTTAAAGTTAGCTTCAAACAGAACAATGACTGCACAGTACAGGATGCCTTAATCTCTTCTCTAACAAGTCCACATGTATCACTGCTTGGATTTTTATCTGAAAGAAACTTATTTTAAAATATATAGTTTTTTTTTTTTTACTTTTGGTTGTGTGAAATGGTTACTTGGCGCTCATCTCAGCTCATAATGTGCTCTTCTCTTCTCAGACAGGACACAACCCCTGACCAAGTCAAGAAAGAAAACTAGTTTTTCACTTTTTAGTTGCGCTCTCTGGTGGCAAAGATAATTGCAATGTGACAACTTACTCATGTGACAACAAGCCCCGGTCTCCCCTATATATGTTTCAGTAAAGAAATTTGTGCATTTTTCTGGTCAGCCATTATGGATTTTAATCTTAATTGAAAAGTCAGCCTAATGATTTATGCATGTATGATTTAACATTGATGATAAGCTACCTTTAATGTTCTGTGTGCCCTGAACACATCCCAAAACACAAACACAGTATTTACCAAGTCTGGGATGATACAGCCATGTCTGCTAACCTGCGGTGGCCGTGCTGCTCAGTTTCGTCAGTTCAGTCAGGACCACTTTGTCAGAGAACTTTAGCGCATTGCTATTACATAACAATAACATAACAGATTGAGATCTGGTGGTGTGGCTCTGTTCTGGGACCTTCCTCCCCTTCCATGTGCATACATGAAGGCCTGAGGCAAGAAGACCACTCCTTCCTGCCTTTCCAAGTGTGGACTTGGAGAGCCTGAGAGAGGGAGAGCAGCACAAAACCCCCAAAACCACCACACCCGGCACTCTTACACATGTATGAGTGGAGTATCAAAGGATGAGCAATGGCAGTCATGCATGCCTGATGGCTGGTCAGTGCTGCATCTGGTCGTTTTCATCGCTCAAGGTGGATTAAAGTCTGCAATCTAGACCCACTCTTTGTTGACATAAAATGCACAAAGATAAGTTTTGTCATGATTTGTTGCTATAAAAATGAGAATTGATCTGTGAAAGGAAATAAGCCAATCGGCTGCTGCCCAGTCTTTAAGGGTTAGTTACAAAAGTTTGTGTCTTTTAGTAATATGAATTCATAACAGCACCAACATATCTCAACCTACCAGCAAACCTCAAATTCCAGTCTCTTTCCCGTCCATATCTTGTGTGTTTAAACAGACAAAAAAGCAAATTGACAAGATTCCTGGTGTCATTGTTTTCTAGTTTCTGTTCGATGACTTGCGATTGTCCACTAGCATTTCAGTAGACACTGACTGTAGAGTCCAGTTTGTGAGAGCTTAGAGGTTTACAGACATCAGTGTAGAAATGCTACAAAATGCAACAAAAAGTCAAGTTGTGTCCATCTTCAGGTTAGGTGGATGAGTTGAGATTGGTCAAGCCCCAGTTGGGAGGGTTTGTTCTGTGTTATTCACTTTGGCAAAGTGCCATTGAGATTTGTCAATAGAAGAATTGCTGATACAACAGAAGTTGTAATCTTGATATTATTGCTGTTTGACTCAGTTTGATTCTGTGCCACCTCATGCAAATTGTTCTTTTTTTTTCCCTCTCAACTTTTCCTACATGATTCCCCTCCTTTAGTGAACCCAAAGTGCTCTGTGATAAAGAATGAGACGCAGCAGGCTGACATTAGGAGGCCAGAGGACGGCATCTCCAATCCTGAGTGTGAGACAGACGGCAAATTCAAGAACAAGCAGTGCTATAAAGAGGATGAGTGCTGCTGTGTAAACAGTGCTGGTCTTTGCCGCACTGGCAAAGGAGACAAGAACCTCACGTGTGAGGAGCTGGTGGAGACTCAGTGAGTATTTAATTTCTTGTGCTGTTCAAGCATAAAGCAAGGCTAGGTTTGCTTGATGCAGAGAAAGTTTTGAAAAACTATGGAGCTAAAACTTCGCAAACAACGATAATGTGTATTACAGAGATAATTCTATTCTATATTCTATAAAAAATACATCTCTTACCTTTGACGACAAAACATATTTCTTTACGAGAACAAAAAAAATAATAATTTGTGTGACTCTTTATCTACAAGTACATCAGAATATTTCCTTCAAGAACAAGTTTTTTCTTCTTACAAGTACAAAATTTTGACCCAAAATTTCTACCGAGGATTTTCGTGAATTTTTCCCAACCAACAGGTGGCACTGTGGCTCAGTCTACCAGCACTTAGAGTTTGAGCGTGACCTAGCGTGATGGTCTGAGCAGGACCTCAAATGCAGCACAACACCATGGTGCAAAAGTCAGTCGGGAGAAAAAAAAACTTGTACTTGAAGGAAACATTTGTAGATAAAGAGTCTTATGAAGATTACTATGTTTTGTATTCAAAGTTAAGAGATGTAAAGCACACATTATTTGCACATGAATAGAATTGTCTGAGTAAAACACCACAACATAGTGATTAGAAAATAGTAATTTTATCAATATTGTTTTATACTGTGCAGACTGTGATTTTTGACGATGACAATGACAGGGCGACCGCTGCTTCACACTCTCATGGCACATCTTCATCACCTTTTTATACTATTAATATATTACATAACCTCATAATCAGTCAACGTGTAGGCCAAGCAGACAAGGTTCACTGCTTGATGCTAATGCTAATGTAATATTTAAGAGAATGACCCTCATCATCCATTACAGCACTGAGCCTATGTATAGATTAGTGAGCTAGTTCCATCTGGCTTCCCTGGAGGTCATGCAGAATTTATGAAACCAGAGTTACATCATTAACCTCTGTTTCCTTTAGTATGTTGTAATGCTTTTTAAATCATATCCTAAGCTTAGAAGGTGGAGCAGTGGTCCATCAACTGGAAGGTTGGTGGTTCGGTTCCCCCCTATCCCGAGTCTGTCCGTTTTGTCCTTGAGCAAGACACTTAACCCACCTTGCTCCCAGTGTGTGTTCTCCACTGGTGTATGATTGTGAGTCATGTTTGGTGGTGGTCGGAGAGGCTGTAGGCAGTCACGTTTCTGTCAGTCTGCCCCAGGGCAGCTGTGACTACAAAGGTAGTTTACCACCACCAGGGTGACTGTGTGAACGAATGAATGATGTATCCAATGTAAAGTGCTTTGAGGGTCTCTGATAAAGCACTTTACATTGGATACATCATTCATTCGTTCTTCTGCTTCATTAATATTATAAGTCATGTTTTTTTAAATGAATACTTTCAGGGTTTGATATTGTCTTTATTTGTTTTTCCAGGATCGTTCGTCTTGTGCTCACACACAGACCAGTGGCTGGGGGACTGAACGCCAAAAAGACAGAAGTGTAAGTGTGAAAGATATATACCTACATACTGTATATGTGAACATACATAAATACAGATACATCTGAAAGTAATTTGAAAATCCTGAAATGGTTCAGTGTCATCCACCATCATGTAATATATAGTCAAGACTCATTACACTTTTATTAAAATGTTTCAAACCTTTTTTTTCCATTTCAGTTTTGATAATCATGTTTTACAGCTCAAGAAAGCCTCAAAATATTCAAAATATTTATTTGGACTCTGAGTAAATTATTTTCCGAGCAATATCTCAGATAGGCCAACTCAGGGAAAGCGGTAAACACAGTTGATGGATTGGGAGTAGCACTGACTTAAATCCAGGTCACTTTGAATATAGATCTTGATAACCTGATGTTTAGAATTGAAATATTGCCAGACTGACAATGTCTCTGCCTCTCTCCATTGCTTGACTACACTCTTTCTACACAACACCTGACACAGTGTACAGCAGGAGAGGTGCAGCTAGTGTTTGTCCACCATGTTTTACCAAGTCCAAGATCAAAGCTGCAGCAGTTATCTCCTGGTAGATTTTCAGATGAGAAAGGAACATGCATTACAGACATGCTGAAGGCTGGGCTTTGGTAACACCTCTGCAATGCCAGAGGGTGATTGCCTCTATGCCACATCAAATCTATGCAGTAATCAGTGGCAAAAAAGCCCTGATCAAGTATCAAATGTAAAAATTAATAGATTTCCTAGAAGGTTGACCTTCCTGTCTTGCAAATTCATATTCTGAATCATTTTGGGAAATATTCCTGTAATTTGAGACTAGATTACATTTTTATGAGTAATGACCCATAACCCAAATTCAAACACAAACGCTTTATATACAGGGGTTGGACAATGAAACTGAAACACCTGGTTTTAGACCACAATAATTCATTAGCATGGGGTAGGGCCTCCTTTTGGGCCAATACAGCATCAATTCATCTTGAGAATGACAGATACAAGTCCTGCACAGTGGACAGAGGGAATAATGAGCCATTCTTCTTGCAGAATAGTGGCCAGGTCACTACATTATGTTGGTGGAGGAAAATGTTTCCTTACTCACTCCTCCAAAACACCTGAAGTGGCTCAATAATATTTAGATCTGGTGACTGTGCAGGCCATGGGAGATGTTCAACTTCACTTTCATGTTCACCAAACCACTCTGTCACCAGTCCTGCTGTGTGTTTCGGTGCATTATCATCCTGATACACGGAACCGCCTTCAGGATACAGTGTTTCAACCACTTGGTGCACATGGTCCTCCAGAATGGCTTGGTAGTCCTTGGCAGTGACGTGCCCATCTTGCACAAGTATTGGGCCTAAGTAATGCCGTGATATTGCAGCCCAAACCATCACTGATCCACCCCCATGCTTCACTCTTGGCTTCTTCACACCGTAACTCTCCCAAATATGGGAAAGACGGTAAAGGTGGACTCATCAGAGAACAATACATGTTTCACATTGTCCACATCCCAAGATTTTCGCTGCTGGCTCCATTTAGACCAGCGTTTGGCATTGGCAGGAGTGACCAAAGGTTTGGCTATAGCAGCCCGGCCGTGTATATTGACCTTATGGAGCTCCCGACGCACATTTCATTCTGCAGTGAGTTGGGCAGCTGTGGTTTTATATTTTTAGGATACAATCTGGTTTAGCACCCGGACATTCCTTTCAGACACTTCCTGTTGGATGTGGTTCGTCCTTCTTAGTGGTATGCTGACATTACCCTGAATACCATGGCTTTTGATACACTCACAAAGACAAGATGTGCACCAACTATTTGTCCTCTTTTGAACTCTGATATGTCACCCATAATATTGTGTGTGCATTGCAATATTTTGAGCAAAACTGCTATTACTCTGCTAATTGAACCTTCACACTCTACTCTTACTGGTACAATGTGCAATCAATGAAGATTGGCCACCAGGCTGGTTAAATTGTGCCATGAAACCTTCAACACTAAATTGGCAGGTGTTTCAGTTTTATTGTCCAACCCCTGTATTTCACTATACAAGAGATGAGATGGGAATATTTTTGAAAAACACTTTAATACATTTATATCTGCATGTGTGAACGTTATAGACAAAGACAACCCCAAAACTTTCACATCAAAGTATTAATTTAATATAATCTCTGTTTTGCCGTAGTGATCTTGAGGCAGCATTTCACCAGCGTTACAACAACCTTCATATGGACATTGATAAAATAGTTCAAGTTAAGGTAAGTTGAAAAACATACATTTTTGTCTTGAATTTAATGATCATTACAGCATAAAAAGATACTCATCTTTGTGTCATCATGCAGTACTACCCTGAAGACCGTCAGATTCAAGTTGATGTGCAGAAGCCAGAGGGGGACAGCAATACCGACGTGGCCAGCCTTGCCTACCACATCCAGAGAGACGTAAATGAATTAACACATTTATGCATTTTTATTAAGTACTTAGAGCAGCCATCTCCATCAACTGACCCTAGAGAGAGAAAGAGACAAACAACAGCAGGAGTTGATACAGACTTATGGCAACAATGTCAAAAGTAATATGACTAATATCAGCAGCGCTCCTACTTATACAGAAGTTAAAAGTGTCTCTCCTTTACTCAGAAACAGACTCAAATTCAGCCTTTCAAACAGAGGAAACCGACAAACGAATGTTTACTCTTTACTTTCCCATGTTGTTCAACTCACAGGATGTTATTTATTGTTCGATCCTGCTGACCTTGTCAGTAGCCAGAGATTGTAATAATTAATTAAGTTAAACCAGTGGGCCACATGCGTAAATGTGTGTCTTTCTTAATCTGATAATCATTGACAGTTTCTGCCCTGATTCTTTTGAGCAGACACAGCAGCAATTCATGCTTCAGTATAAGGGTGTACTCATTGCTTTATCAGTGTGTGTTTTGTGTATCCAGGGACACATCCTCATGTGCTCTGCACTTCCACTGTGTCTTTTGTAACATTTAGACAAAGACTTCAGCATTTTGACAAACTAAATCTTAAAGTTGAATTCCATGGGTTTGCAGTCAGAGAGCATCTTAAAATAAGTAAGAAGAGTTTCAGGTATGCTCCCCCTGCAGCCAGCAAGAGAACTTGGGCCTGTGCAAGCTGGTCTCTCTGTACGTTTAAAGCAGATTGAAGGTGTCAGAGAAAGATGCATCAGACTGTAGGTGCTTTGAATGATAATATTTCTGGTTAAATATAACTTTACTCCTCTCCTTTTCCTCCCCCTGCTGGTGAAGTTGATGCCTCTGTCAAATAATCAGGAGAAGTTTGAGCTGAGAGTGGACTCCATAAAGCTGGAGTTAGAAAAAATTCAGGAGTTCTACACTGATGAGAAACCCCCGGACTCCCCCACCAAGGGTCCTTCAGCTCACGCCATCACCATCATTGTTGTTGTAGGACTGATATTTACAGGGGCTGTCGCTTTTGGGATTTATGTGAGTTTTTCAACTTTGTTTCCTTTTCCTTGTGTGCAGCTTTGAACTCAAGTTCTGTCAGAGTTGAGTCAACTCTCTTCTATTTGTGTTTTTAGGCTGGGGTCAAACGGTGGCAGAAAAAGAAAGAGGAGAGGGGGCCGCTCTGAACCAATCGAAGTGAACTCCCAGTCACCATTCTGTTTCATTCTGTGTAACATCTGCTCTGATTAACTGTGTTCACAATGAGACAGTGGGTGAGACCTTGTCTGTTTATCACATCTCATCACTTTTAAATCATGTATTCGTTTTGCCCCAGTTTACTTTTCTTTTTTGTAACTTTTGAAGCACATTCTGTTGTGGGTTTGTTTGTGTTTTCATTAAGTCTTCCATTAATGAGATGCTTCTCTTGTTTTAACCAATATCCAGTTTTTATATTCCTTCATTGTGATATCTCTGTCTATCTGTCTCTGGATGTAAAGAGCGCAACAACAACAACAAAAAAGTATTATTAAAATTATTATAAGTTAGAATTCACAACAAAGACACAGTAATTTTTTTTTTTATTTAAAAAAAAAAATAATAATAATCTCTGGAAAATCTAAAGTCTGTTGAGTTGACTTTCTATCACCTTTCATGACTCTAGAGCCAAACAACTACTGAAAGCAAAATGTGAAGACGCAGTTTCCTCGTTCCTATGGAGCTTTGACCAACCAATATCATTTATCTAACTTTATTTTTTTTAAACTGTGAAGTCTGAAATGTTAATCTGTATGCCATATATCTATTTTTTAAGTGGATGCTGCATTTATTTTGAAATGCAGTGGTTTTACCTTGTCAAAATACACATTTCTCTCTTAATTATACACATTTGTTGAAATGTGAATAAAAATGTGTTTTCTATCCTTTTGAAAGTGTACTCCTTTTTTACTTTATTTGCAGTGAGAAGAAGTGTGAATTGTATGAGATACTTGTCAGTAATAAGTGTGTTACCTACAGGGGGTGCTGACACAACAGGGTCTCACTTGAAACGTAAACACCAGCTTCCTATTATGAAAGACATCCTGTCAATTATTTTGTGTAGGCAGTGGGAGAATGAGGTAGTCCCTCAGTGACGTTAGTAGTATTACACTGTGAACACAATATTCAGCATGGTTTCATTTTTTTCATCTGATTTGGAGCGAAGCACATGAGCTGTAAGCGGCTGCAATAGTGATTTAAAGGTACAGGATGAAACAGGCCAATTAATGACATTTTAAAATAAGCAGTGACGGCTGATACCCGTGCTCACAAGACTGATAAATAATCACTGTGGACCAGGTCAGAGGTCCGCTGAGGAAGCTACAACCCAGGAAAGCAGTTGGTCCAGACAAGGTGTGTCCTAGACCACTAAAGACCTGTGCTGCCAAACTGGGTGAACTGCTTTAACAATTCCTCAGCCTCAGCCTGCAGTTGGGGAGAGTGCCCACCCTCTGGAAGACATCCTGCATCGTTCCAGTTTCTAAGAGGAACCTATCCAGTGGGCTGAATGACTTCTGACCAGTGGCAGTCACTTTACATCTGACAATGCCAAGGCTCTTCCTCAGCCTTCTCAGACCCCAGGTGCAACACGCCCAGGGCAGTCTGCAGTTTGGATACAGGGCTGGTGTTTGTGTGTGGTGTGGCATATCCAAGAAGGGCCCATCCAGATTGGAAAAACTGTTGAGACGAGCCAGCTCTGTGGTTAGCATGAAGTTGGACTCTGGACTCTGGTTATGGTGGTAGAGAAGAGAACTATGGACAAACTCCTGGACATCATGAATGATGCCAGTCATCCTCTGCTTAATGTCATCATCAACCACAGGGGCCTGTTCAGTGACAGACTGCAGATGAAAATGCACATTTAATGGATGCACAGCTGTGTACACTTTCTCCAAAAAAAGAAGACCTATGTACATCCATGGATAAAAAAAAGTATACTTTAAAGTCACAGGGTTTGGCCAATTAAAAAAACTGGGTAAGGAAGAACCCACCTTCCCTGACAGAACATTTGCAGCTGGATACATGAAAGACTCCTGGGAGAAGTGGAGGGTCGAGTGCCTGTCCATTCTTTCCATTGAGGATGTTGAAGAGGTGTACATAATTGGAATTGTGATAACGGGCATTCTGCTGTTTGGAGTTAGCAGCTTTCTGATCTATCGTAAAGTTCGAGGGAATGTGCAGGGCTGTCAACACTCAGACTCAACCGATTTACGAACTTAACCGCAAGCAGGTTGTGATTGATGAACTCCTTCGCAAGTTGGATGCCACCATGGAGAAGCTGACAGCCCGGCTCTGCTGAATTGACCACCAAATTTGGATGTTTGGGTCAACGCCATAAGAGACCAGAAAGACTTTAGGTAGATAGAAAATTACAAAGTCTGCCTGTCCCAAAATCAATTCTTATCTCTACTGGCTCCCCACTGTGGTCTTGGATCGCTCTTATGTTTCCATTCCTGGATGTCACACTCGGCCCTATCCTCCCCCACCTTCCTCTTCCGGTGAACTTTGTTTCTGGATCATAATCCTCCAAGGTCGTCTCCTGTTATCAGACGGCAGGGACAAAGAGGAGGGACTGAAGTGGAGACAATGCCACAGGCTTACTCATACACATACACGAAGAAAAATCGCAATTAGTCATAATCATATAATTGCACCCCCTCACACCTCCCTCCCTGTTGCTCCTTGACACACACAAACCCCCCCCCCCCCCCCCCCCCCACACACACACACACACACACACACACACACACACACACATATCTTCGAGTTTTGCTGTAATGTTTTTATTATGTTGCTTATGTGCTGAAGTGTTTTTTCCTAATCCCACACTGTGCCCCCCTACAGAAGGATAGTTCGGAGTTGCCTTTTTCTTCTCTTCATCCCTCCTCTTCTCCTTTTTCTCATCTAAGAAAATGGGGCAGTGGTCTGTGGCGACCTGACAGTTCTCCTGTTTCTGTCTCCCCCTGTATGTGCCTGTCTACTCAATATATCTTGGCCAGGATGAACTGTAAATGGGAATTTCCCGTTGTGGGACTAATAAAGGAGTATCCTATCTTGTCTTGTCTCTTTCTCTCACCCAGAGCAGTGTCACATTTCATGAGAACAATTCCACACTCTTATTATGGTCTGTAAATGTGCACAAATATAGACTTTATGTTGATATGAATCCATTCATACAATTTAATTTACATTTGAAACTTCTTTAAAAAAAAAAGTTAACTCTGGAGGCATGGTGGCGTTTATTTTGGTGTGGTCACCACGATGACCCCAAACTTCCTGTGTTTGTACTAAACTGTCTGAGAAGAACTCTGGAGGATTATTAAGGCTGTGTCCAAAATGTTTTTCCTCTTGGGTCATACTTTGCCCCCATATACACTTCCTGGGTTATACATGTTGAGTTAAATTTCTGGGTTATTTTTCAGATCCATCCCCATTTCTTGGGTCATATGGATTCTTTTGTAACCCAATTTGAGGGTTTTTTGAATGGGTTAATAATTCTGAGTTATTTTTCTGAGAGTGACCCAATAATTGGGTCAGAACGACCTCAATACATATTGGGTGGCTGGGGTAGCTCAGTGGGTAGAGCATCTGGTTCCCAATATCCCCCAGTTGGGGTTGGGGTTCAATATCCACCAGTGTGGGTCCTTAGGCAAGACCCTTTGACCTATGGCCTACAGTCGGTTAGATAAAAGTACATGGGAAAATAAGGTACAGTTTGCAATGCAAAGCTCCCAAAAAAAGCTCCCCAAATGCATGTATCAATTTAACCCAAGAACATGAGTCAAATTAACTCGAATAATGGGTTAACTTAGGAGTTAACTGAGTCAACCCAAAATTGGGGTTAATTTGAATAACCCAACACTCTGGGTCAAAATAAACCAATAAGTAGTCGTTCACTTTTCAACCCTGGGTTGTTCTTAACCCAGGGGTTTTTAGAGTGTAAGAACTAGAAATGCTGTGTACAATAGTTTTTTTATACTGCCTATTAGAGGGACTCAAATAAAGGTCTGAAATGAAGTGTTAGTTGTGTTTATTGATTCCAGTGTTGATTAGTACAGTTACATTCCAGTACAGACAGGAGTAACTACAGCTATCTCTCTACTGTAACTAGAAGGGTGCGAATAACAGCTTCATCACAGACCACATGGATGTTTAACGTAAACCTGTTTTACAGAACATTCAAGAACTCATTTGGCAAACAGCAGCAGTGAAACAGACTGTAATAATAGAGTACAAAGAAAATATCTATTTATGAGAAGCAGCCATTGCTTTGTCTCTTCAAAGCCACCAGACCACCTTAAAAAAAGAGAAACACTGATTTTACCTCATAAAGCTCAGGAGGTGCTGATCTACTGTGTCCCGATTTTATTCATACTGCTCTGTGAGACACAAACGGTGTGTTTGTGGGTTTGAAAAGAGGGATCTAACAGCAGTCACCTACCACACACATAAAATACTGATAATCAAAATATATATGAGACAGTCAGCAGCAAAAACATCAACTTATAGTGGACACAGCCTTTACAGACTGTTTCACTGCTGCAGGCTGAAGAAATCTACAGAAGACATGTAGAACTAAAACTATTTTCCAGAATGGGCCCAGGTTCAAGACCACTATACCAGACTAACACTGTCAAAGCAAAAGAAGTGGTGCTCTGTGATCAGTCTAGCTTAAATGAATGTGTCTGAGCAGAAACAGTCTGTCCTTTAAACAAACTTCTCTCCTTTACTTTCTGGATCCTAAGACTTCAAATATTCAGTTTCGAACTCGCTCAAATAATAAAATCCTAAACACGGATCAGTCACATGTTCTGATCCAGACCTCTGCTGTAGATAACTGAGAGGTGGAAGCATCTGATGGTGATCAATACATCATCACCTGAGATAAGCAAAAGAGAGGAGGGGATGAGGAGGGGGAGGAGGAAGTCCACAGCTGGATTATAGTGAGAATCCTGTCCTCTGTCTTCTTCCTCAGTGTTCATGCTTGCAGTTGTCCTCTTCATCATGACTTCAAGTTGTTCTGATCTGAGCATAACGAAGCTTTGATCTACTGAGAGGGAAAATAGTGTGTAAGTGTAAAGTTTTATTGTGTGCTTGTTTGAGTCTAAGGGCCTGATCTACTAAGGGTTTGCATTGCCATGTTTGGCTTCGTGAATATGCAGATTGTATGTAGATCATCAGACCGTGCAAAATTCTGGGAGGAGCAGATGTAAATGGAATCCTTTAGCACCCGCTATGTGATTTATCAAACCTGGAAACCGATTGCGGTCACTGTTTTGCGTCTATATTTAGCATGTGCAAACTGGCACAGCGTTACGTACAAATGGCTGCAGTCATTGTGAGGAGAAGGAGGCAAAAGTGTTTTTCTAGTAAATGAAGGTTTTGATGAATAATTAGGTCAAACATGGAACAGTCACAAAAATGTAACTCTTTGTCTAATTGATTTTAAATTGAATCTCTTTTTTTCATCTCTGAAATATTTTCTTGCCTCTGTAAAGCAATCTGAATCACGTTGTAAATAAATGGTGCTATACAAATAAACTTCCCTCGCCTTTTATGCAGTTCCTGGCTTCTCCAAAACGATCGGTGCAACTCCACAGCTTCAAACTTCATTTTTCATCTACGATCACTCTGCTCTCACAAACTCTCCATGGTGACAGCCGATAGCGCACGCTCGTTTCAAGAGGGCAGTCCGCACCACTTTTGCACCTGTTATTAATTGTGCACGCAATGATAGTAGATCACCTGCAACACGCCCACTAATAGCACGTGCAATTTTTTAGTTTGCACTCGCAATTTAGTGTTCGCTAATTGGGATCTTAGTAGATCAGGCCCTAAGTGTTAAGAATAAATACCTGGGTGTCTTTTCTGCACTCTGTCTGCTTTGAGATGAACTCTTGAACTGAGCCTCCAGCCTGGAGTAGATGCCCCCTGAAGGCTGCAAAACACACACATACACTGAGATAGTTAGTGAACTGAGTTTAGGCATGCATATTCTTTCACCTGCAAATTTCCCAAGTTGTCTGTTACATGTGGCTTCTCACAGTTTAAAGTCTCTCCTGTCATAAAACTGCTGAGTTGATCATTTGATGGCATCAGTGGAGTGATGAAATATCTTAAAGGCGTAATTCTGGCGTAAAATTTATTTAGGGTCAAACACACCGTAACACCGAGTTAGGCACCCTGTCGAGAGATGAATGTTGCTGACCGCTTGCTTCTCTAGTTATACCAACTTCAGTAACGACCGCAGGATAGCAATACAGAGCGGTCTGAGGAGCCATAAACAAACCTCTACCAAAAAGCCACTCTATAGACACAAATAATGCTCAGAACAGCACCGAACTTCATCAACAGTACATGTAGGTCCCAGCCATAGCACTAGACACCAAACATTTTTTTTAGCTTTACTTAATTTCTTTAGCAAAAAGACTAAACACAACTCACCTACTCTCTTCCAGCAGCCGCTTGTTTGTATGGAGACCTTAGGCAAGTCCACTGACTGAAGCAGGGTAACACAGCTCAAGGAAGAACATTTATGATCATTTCTTCATGGAAATGCAATCAGACCGAGACACTAAGGCAGAAGAGCTACCGCGTTTGCAGTGCAAAGTGATTAATATGATGATTATAACTTCAAGGAAATGATAAAGAAATGATCATAAATGTTCCTCCTTGAGCTGCGGCACCCTATCCTGCGGCCATTACTGAAGTTGGTATAACTAGAGAAGCAAGCAGTCAGCAACATTCATTTCTCGAAGGAGTGTCTAACTTGGTGTTACGGTGTGTTTCACCCTAAATTAATTTTACGCAGGAATATCCCTTTAAAGTTGTTAATGGTAAAACGTTTTGTCTGAAAATCTGTGAGACAAAAACCAGTAACACAGCTCATTTACTCAGAGTGTGTAAAGGTGTCACAGTCTAAAAACAGATGCCATCAGTTCATTTTAACCTCCTCAAGTCATTTGAAACCATGAAGCTGATGTGCTGTGACAATGTGATAATTCTTCTGAGGTCCCTCCTCCCACCTTTAATATGAAGACAAGTTTCCAGAGGTGATAAAACCATGTCTGTGTTAATGTGTAAATATGACCATGATCTCACCTCTTTATTGTCTCTCGACCTGCTCTGTTCCTGATCTCCAAACCTCATCTTTGTCAGGTGACCAATGATCTCAACCATCCGACGCTGGTCTGGCTCACAGAAAGAGAAACAATCAAATGAAATCAGACTAAGGTTCAGTGAGCCAAAGAGAGTCTAATAATTGATATTAACATTTGATAAACATGACTGTATCAATCAGACTCCTCCTCACCTTCCTCCCTCTGAGCGTCCTGATTGTACCTCAATGAACGAGAGCTGTCCCACTTACTCTTCTGCACACTTACCCTGTCACACACGCATGAACAGCATGTTGGATTAATAAGTTATACCAACGACAAACACGAAGCTGAAGACTGAGATGATGATTCCAGTGAACTCACGTGAAAGGCGTGCTGTCTCTGGTCTGTGTCTGCAAGAGGAAACAACATCGAACAGATGAAGAGTTTGCGTGTTTTGTGTTAGGACGGTGTAAGTGCGCCATGTGGAGTTACTGCCCCAAACTCTCCTTATGTGACTGATATATTTGAAAAATAACTACAAATAGTTATTACTGAAGTTTACCTTCTCAGGTTTTTCTTTGCGATGGAAGTTTGGAGAGGACAACTGCTTCTTCAGGGGTCTGTGGATCTTTTTGTTCTTCTTAGCAGCTGAAACAAAAAATCAATTTGATTGATTTGTAATAATTACTAAGTATGTAATCGTTATCAGCTCAATAGTTCTTAATAAATCTCCACCTTGTTTCTTATTCAGCTCTTCTTCATCGCCAACCTCATCTTCAGTGACCTCTGACCCCGTGGTGTACTCCTCATCCTCTGACAGCAGAGACTGCTGCCTCTGTGGGAGTCACGTGATTTATTCACTGATCAACCAATCAATCAATCAATCACATAATTACAATATTTACTAACAAATTTCACTCTTCCAAGAAAGAAC
Source organism: Xyrichtys novacula (assembly GCA_962446985.1). Taxonomy (NCBI): domain Eukaryota; kingdom Metazoa; phylum Chordata; class Actinopteri; order Labriformes; family Labridae; genus Xyrichtys; species Xyrichtys novacula. The sequence continues at coordinate 12,674,993 of OY660874.1, read as the reverse complement.
TGTTAGACAAGGATAGAAACAGAGAGCCGTACCAGCTGCAGACTCCAGTTCTTCAGGAGGGAAAACTGAAGACAAGAGAACAAGCTGATCAGAAAGAGATCGACAGCTCCTGAAATCTTCAAATCATCAATCAGAGTACGATACATAACATTTAATAATCAATGAGACTCACAGTTCCTGCATCTCCCCTTAGACGTCCCAGCAGAGTCGGCTCCAACAGAACATCACAGTCCTGAACTTTTTCTGACACACACTCACTCTCTTCACTACTGTCAAACACACAGACACACACACACGTAAACACAACGTTTCCCATATACGTTTTCAACTCTCATCTCTGTCCTGTGGATATGTCCTCATGCACTGTGTAACATATGAACCCAGAAACAATCTCCATTTCTGAACACTGCTTCACTGTCCTCCTGCACTCTCAATCCCCCTCACCTAAACCATACAGAGCATTTCAAGTTTTGAGGGCCAAGGCAAATCCAGAAAATATCAGGACCTGAATTTCTGAAAAGTATCAGGGATACATTTGTGGTTGGGGTTCTGCGCACCTGTCTACAGGTGTGTTAGACAAACACACTGCATCTCTGTGTAGCAAAAGGTCGTTGAGGACTCTGGTCTGAGCTAACGTCTCCTCATCGCAGTTTTCTTCATCAGGCACATTTACTATGTGGTCCCTCCTCTTGCAGCCCTGAAAACACACACACACACAATATTAAAGATTGCTCCATTTGACAAATTTTAAAACTATAAGGGAGTAAGTCATGTGGGCACCAGCTGGTTAGAACACTTTTATCTGTGCAGGTTGAGGAGGGGCAGTTTTTATACTGTCAGGACATTTAAAATGTTTTTCTTTTGGAAACAAGTTGGTTGTGTCTTATATTGTGCTTTTTATTTCATAGCTGTGAATTTTTAACAATAAAGATTTATTTTGTTTCAGTTCATATCGCTCTTGTTTTTCCTCTGCATTGCAGCATGTAAGCCTTTCTGTAAAACAGGATTCAGAGACTTCAGGTCCAGTGGAAAAACAGTTCTGGTTGCTACAATACACATAATTATAATGTCTTTATTGCTCTTAACAAAAATAATCAAGAACAGTTTTTTGCTTGACTTGAGAAACAGCTGATAGGCATCATGAACATTGACTGTGTGTGTCTAAGAGTGTTGTATACCTTGGGTATGCCCGTAGGGTCAAAGCGCAGTACTCGCTGGTTGCAGCAGGGATACAATCCAGCTCCATGCCAACCTTTCTCTGATCCAAGACCAGTGTACACCACAGAGTCAGGGTGGTACAGACAGTGTGTGAGCTCTGAACACACAAACACCTGCACATAAACACACACACGTGCACACACACACACACACACACACACACACACACACACACACACACACACACACACACACACACACACACACACACACACACACACACACAAAACAGTACAATGAGGAAGATTTAGGGCTAACAAGGATTGCCAAGTCACGAACGAGGAAGCCTGAAATGTCATGTTCAGTGTTGAGTAGAGTTGAGACACTTTGAGGAGGTATTTTTATTGTTGTTCACATTTTGTTTAAACTGAGTTTGTTTTAAGTCAATGTTTTCTAACCCCTAAATTTCTTTAAATACCAATCTTTTCAGTGCTGTTGTCTGCTGAAGGGGCAGCACTGTTGCGAGTGACATCAAGAGACTGGATAAGCTCATCAGGAGGGCCTGCTCTGTGACAGGCTGTAAGCTGGACTCTTTTGTAGTGGTGTCAGAGAGGGTAACCCTGATCACCCTCTGCACCACCTACTGGACAGACAGTGAAGTACCTTCTCAGACAGACTGATCCAGCTCCAATGTCAGAAGGACAGATATAGGAAATCTTTCCTACCAATAACTCACCTCTTGTGAGTAGAGTGTTGTCATTGTTCTCATCATAATGTATGTACTCTGTTCTGCTCACCTACAGTGTTCAGCATAAATGAGTACAACCCTTCAGAGCTGTCAGAAAACCTTTAGTATCCTTTCAAAATCAACATTTTCTATGTCAGACTATACAGCAAAATACTCCCCCAAATGTAGACCATTGGTTGCAAACAAGATTTTTTAAGTTGCATACAAAAAAGTACATATATATATTTTTAAAATCAGGATGCAAAAATGAGTACACCCCAATCAAAGTTCTGGGAGTAAAGCTAAATTTTAGTTACCATATCACCCTTAATTTCAACTAATGGTAACTAAAATGTTATGTTAAACTCAGCTTTGTCAAAACTTGGAAATTGTACTTTTGCTTATCTAGATATTAAGTAATACATTACTTTTAATAGGGGGTGTACAGACTTATACTGGGCACTGTACCTGTAAATACTGTTACATAATACTTTCAATTCTTTATACATTTCACATTTTCATTTTTTACTGGCACCCCTGCTTTTTTTCAAATCTCAGATCGTAAAGCCCAATTGTGTTATATTCTGTATTTAATGTATATAAAGTTATTAGGGAAAATGCAAATTGTGAATACAAATGCTATATTTTTTCACAATTTTTATGACGGTAATTTCTTGATATGTGGTTTTCTTATATTCCTACATTGTTTTGCTCACTAGGAAAAAGCTGCTGTAACACCATAATTTTCCAGTTTGGGATCAATAAAGTAATTTTGATTTGGATTCTGATTCTATAAGCCATACCCTCTCATCCAAACATAGAAACTTCAAGAAGATTGCAATGACATACAGTCTATGTATCAGCCTTCCCTTCTAATCAGGGCAGTGGTTCTCATGTGGGAGTGGGGGCTTGAAAATATCTTCACCCACTAACAAGGGACCTGCAGAAAATCTTTGAGGAACGACTGTTTTAAGGTACAATAACACAGAAAGACACAAACCTGTTGGCAGCGGGAGCAGGTGAGGTAGTTGGTGGTCCCCCAGATCCTCCAGTAGACCAGAACCCAGGATTTCAGCTCCTCATATAGACCAGAAAGGTACTCATGAACATCCCAGCTCTTCTGTCTGCACACACACATAAACATAAACACACAGCCTGTTAACTCCTTAAACATAGAGCAATTGTATCCGTTGCCATGGTTTCAGCTTTACAGTACCTGGTGTGTGTGTAGACGATCTCCCCTCGAGCATCTATGTTGATCTTTCCAGGAACACATGAGATCTTCCTCTCTGTGTCTCTTGTTAGCAGCTTTAGACAGAGTCCACATCTGACACACACACACACACGCACGCACATTATTCTCTGTTGACTTCTTCTGGTATTTTCAAGAGTTTGGTAGTTCCAGCCTGAACCTGAGCTTTTTATACAACAGAACAGACTGAATCATCCTGTAAGTGTCTTCCTACATGTACTAAGAAGTTAAAGAAATGGTGTGATGGACTTGTCTGAGAATACACTAGGCAGTGAAAGAAGTCATAGATTAGAATGAAGTTTATCTGATTTGTTTCAGCTCTTTTAATTCTGCTGTCAAGTTCTATGTAATCACTTTTCATCAGAAGATTTTCTGGGTTTGTTTTCTTTGTCTAGTGTTACCTGTTCCTGTTACAGTGTTTCTGCTATTTGACCTACTCAAAAAAAAGTTACAGCCCATACTACTACTAAGAATTAATTAAAATATTTTAAGTACAACATTGTGTAAATTTTCTATTCGCCATTGTTTGACGTGCATAGTGATGTAGGGAATTTGTACTTTTCTTCTCATTATGTTGTTAATCTTGTCTGTTTTCCAGTGTTTTGTGAGCTAATGTCATGGCCCCTTTGGTGCTTGGCACAAGATAATCAGCAGTGCATGTTCAATTAGTTGCCATTATTTGTCACAGGATGCCATTATTTACAAGTAGTTGTTTTTATTTCACGCACAAGGTAAAATGATGGCCTTTGAATGACTTCAGAGGATCTGTAGTTTAAATTTACATTAAATAACCGATGAACTGGATTGCACCGATAACAGATGAAATTAACAACCTGTGTGAGATTCTCACCTGTAGAGTGTGGCGGCGCTCCCGGGTGAGTCTTTGCTGGTGTAGTTTGGGTCAAAGAGACCCTCAATCTTCTTCTGAAACAATTTACTGAGAGGGACATAAAATGTGAGAAAAGTTAACAGTTTGAAATGTCGAAAAATAGAAACATTTGCTGTAACAGTGACTGAGGAAAAGTTATTTTATTTGCTGATTCCACCAAGAAATGTCTGTCACTTTACAACGCAGTCTGCACCATCTCAAAATCCAGTTTGCAAAGTATCTTGTTCAGATCAGTGGTTCTCAAGTCCAGGCCTCGAGGCCCACTGTCCTGCATGTTTTGGATGTTTCCCTGCTCCAACACACCTGATTCAAATGATCAGCTCGTTATTAAGCCATTACAGAGCTTGATAACGAGCTGATCATTTGAATCAGGTGTGTTGGAGCAGGGAAACATCCAAAGCATGCAGGACAGTGAGCCTCGAGGACTGGACTTGAGAACCACTGGTTTAGATGATGCTCTAACTAACAGGATTCGACTGTGAGCGGCTGTTAGTGCTGCTGTAATCCTTCTATAAATCTGTTTGAGTCTGAGTGTATGACTTTACTCCTTCTGAAACTTTTAAATGCAAAGTACCATAAACACATCTTTACAGACATCACCTTTTCTGGACCACATTCAGAAACTGTCATCATTTTGAATCAGCACTCTCCTCTTCTAATTGTTTTCTTTTTGAAATATATATCTGTGATGATTTATAATCACACAATTTAAATTCTTCTCTTTTATGGCCTTTTTCAGTTTTCAGTGACTTGTCTACCTTTGTATTTCTCTTAACGTACAGTAGTTCTTTTAACTTTTACTTTTTATTTCTCAACGTCTTATATTTCAGGGTCTATAAAACCCAAATTCCTTTTAGCTCCAGAATTTGTTATTTAAGCACAGCGATAGAAATATCCAGGGTCTTGAGGGAAAGGGGGTGTTTGTGATTAATGTTTCCTTTGTATCTTGTGCTCTTTAAAGAGCTCACTGTACTTTATAACTAATAAAAATATTGTAGAATAAAATAAATAAATAAATCAACTTTAACCCCGTCCCTTCATACCTTTTGAACTTGTCTTTTTTGTCCCGGATGTCGTCGGCCTCATTGTGGTTAAACAGTTGGGCTATGCGAGTTGCCAGGTTGCTGTTGATGCAGTTCATGTTGCATGGCGTGGCCACGATGGCACTCATGTGTTTGTGACAATACTGAATACACTCATCCACCTGCAAACAACAGAAACACGTATACACATTACATCACAATATATTGATCAGTCACAGTTTTTTTTTTACTTTATACTGTGTCAGAAACTGAGCAGTACATTTTACACTATGAACATCAGTGCAACACAAACACAGCTCAGTGTGGGTCTCTGGCTCTTTAACAGATTAATGAGGTGGATCCAGTTACAGATACAGAGATCTGAGTATCAAAGTAATAAACACCAATTCAGACAAAAAACATCAGTTATTGCACATTTACATTCTACTGCTGGTGCTTTTTAGGTTATGAGATTTTGTAAAAGTGTTGTCATGGTTGTGGGAAGAGCAAAAGACCCAGAGCAAACATAAACACAACACTTACTAATGAATCCATCTTCAAGAACTCGGAGGAGATCAGGATTGAGATCACATTGCTGGGCTCTGAAACCAACAAACACCACGTGTCACACCAAGAAAACAACACATAATACACGCAAAATAATATGCCAAACACACACTGAGCAGACTTAGAGAATAAACACCAAGAAACCATGAACCAAGCAGAAGTGCAGAGTCCACACCAAACACACAGATTATACTGAACAGAGGATTCACACTGACGACCATCAGCGGTAGATAACAACCCTTCACAAATCCGCTCAGACAGGAAGTGTGTGAGTTTTGTACCAAGACGGGGTTTGTCCTTGCCCCCTCCGGCAGAGTTCCTCCTCACGTAGTTCATGAGCCAGTCAAAGATCTGGACGTCGCAGTGTACAGAGATGTCCACCTCCTCCCACCGCTGAGAGTCCACCGACAAGTACTCAGCAAAGTAACGCATCTCCTTCACGAGAAGATCTCGGGGACAGGTGAAGTCCTGTTTGAGGTTTTTTGTCTCATCGCACACATGGATCACCATATTGGGACTGAGGGAGGGAATGCATGTGATGGTAAGACCAACTGTTCACAGAGATCATGAGAAGAATATTTTTCAGTTGTGTCAATACTTGAGTTCACTAAGTCAGAACTGCTGCCATAGCAACAATAAAGTCTGAGGTATTAAACCTTGTTTTTCTGTTTTAACTCATGTTACACTGAACGTTTCCACTCATAATGAAATAACATGATACAATGACATAAATTAAGTGGAAAGCAGCACATGAATCAGGTGATCATACTTTCTTTGTCATCCGTCCTCTTCTCTAAAAACAGGAAGTCTTTCATGGACTCTAAAATTATCTACTCTTTGATCTGTCTTTTAAGCCCTGTACTTTTTTTGCTGAATCTCTTTCATTTATCTGCTCACCATTTTTCTTTATTTTTAAGCACTTAGTAACTTGCTGTATCAATACATAAAGTCAGTTTTTATCATTTATCACAAACACCACTGCTCAAGGGTCTGTGAACAGAGCTGAATCCCTCAGACAGACTTTAGGGTCGACTATAGGAGAATGATGAACATCTGCATAGAGTATTTAATCAGAATCACGTATTCAGCATAGCAGGGCAATCATCCGTTACAGATTACACCTTACCTCGAATATGAGACTAGATTATCCTTTGTGTTAAAAAAAAGTGTGTGTTAGATGTGTGTGAGTGTGTTTGCTCACTCTCTGGGTTTGTGAGTTTTGTCGTCCTCCTCCGACGATGTCCGTCTCTCCTTCTTCTCCACAGAGCTGACTCTCCCTGACAGAGCAGATTTACATCCTGCTGACACCAACAGGGAAAAAAAGCTTTTCAAGTGTTTTACTGAAATGTTAGAAGTCTACAGTTATATGCAATGCACATCTATATACATGCACATCAGCTGATGTTGTTCGGCCAACATGAATCTCTCACAGATGTATCAAAGCACTATGTTTGATTTGTGAAACATATAGTATGCTGTTGTTCTGTCTGTAGTTGGGATTTTTCTGTGTGTTTTATTGTTCTTATTAAGTAGGGATGAGAAATAAATTATCATTCACAATATATCGTCAGTTTAGATGAGAGCAATCAGGTATGCCTGACATGGGACAGTGGATCTGCTGCTGCTGTTCACTCTGTGCAATAAAAGTTTTCAACAAAAGTTCAAAATGTTTTCACTTTTGAGACTTGTTTAATGTCACTAGTTTTCACTATAATCTACCACTCAAACTTGTGGTTAAGTATCTTATTTGACTTTTCCAACTGGTGTTCTCGAGACAAAATGAGTCAAAAATGTAGATACGAATTATAATATTTTGTATTGGGACTCTTATTGTTATCGCCAGAATGGCAAATCTTAGCGTGATAAAATTTTTTAGCCCATATCGCCCATCCCTATTATTAAGCCACTTTTATCAGCGTGTAACGAAATATACAGCTAAGCATCTCCATTCTCTATTTTATTCCTGAAACTGAGGCTCAAGAGAGCTTGCAGTAAAATAAAAACAGAGTTTATCACTGATATGGCTGCCTAGCCATTTACCTGTTTTTACAACAGCTTGTTTGATATGTAGGCTGTATATGACCTACTACTCACAGTCTGACTGATTAAGTTGATAAAAGTTTGGAAAAAAGTCTTTATACTTGGCTGATCGATGTGAAAGTGTTATTTCGGAGCCACTGACTCACCTGTCAGTTTGCTGCTTGGACTACTTCCTGTCTCTCCCCCACCCCCACAATCCATGGGAAGGTCATCCGAGGGGGCGGGGCTTCCTTCTGTCAGGGCATTACACTGGTCATCCAGGGGAGGAAGACACCCACCAGTCTTCAGCTCCTCAAACCGACGAGCACACTGAGAAAACACATCTGTTCAGATTTGACATGACTGAACATCCAGTGAGCCGTTACCCAGAATTCATAGTTTAGCTACCTCCTTGGGAGTGAATCCTGGAACCAGCTTGGCTACATTGTCCCAGTTTATGGGCGGAGGGACCCCCCACAGAGAGCCCAGCACCATATCCAGGACCAGCACATTGTTGTCATAGGGGAAGTTGTTGTTGTCAGAACAGAAGCGGCTCATGTCTGCAGAGATGTGAATCAGAGAGTCAGAAAATAAGATCTACTTCATCAGATAACCTGAGTTTAAAGAGGACACTTATCCTGTTTACCTTAAATGTGTAAAAACGTGAATGAGGTCACTTTGACTTTTTAGTGATGCAATGCAAAACTGAATACTAAACCAGAAGTGATACGTTTTCGATGAGTTACTTTAAAAAGACAGAGTCAATGCAATGCTCTGTACTGGATTATCAGAGAGGGCAGATAGACTTTGCTGCATCTGTATCCCAGTTGTTGTGCTCGTCAAAACTAGCCATAAAGCCATATCTCTTAGTCTATGGTCTATTTGACCCAGAATGAGTCAATAATTTACTAGAACCTAAAGCTGTGTTGAAGGAGACATCGGAGAAAAAATATCTGAAAGAATTAAATTAACTGTAATCATCTCATATGTCCAGCAAATTTAATTCTACAAATTATCAATTACAACTCATAATCAATTGAGTATTCTACAAGGACAACATATTTAATGTTCAAACTCATAAACTTTCTCAAAGTACAATTGCAAGGAATTTAAGGATTTCAACATCTATGGTCCATAATATCATCAAAAGGTTCAGAGAATCTGGAAAAATCACTGCAGGTAAGCAGCACGGCCGGAAACCAACATTGAATGCCCGTGACCTTCAATCCCTCAGGCAGCACTGCATCAAAAACTGACATCAACGTGTAAAGGATATCACCACTTGGGCTCAGGAACACTTCAGAAAACCACTGTCAGTAAATACAGGTTATCTGTAAATGCAAGTTAAAACTCTACTATGCAAAGCGAAAGCCATTTATCAACAATATCCAGAAACGCTGCCGGCTTCTCTGGGCCAGAGTTCATCTAAGATGGACTGATGTAAAGTGGAAAAGTGTTCTGTGGTCTGACAAGTCCACATTTCAAATTGTTTCTGAAAATAGTGGACTTCGTGTCCTCCGGGCCAAAGAGGAAAAGAACCATCCGGACTCTTACTGACGCAAAGTTCAAAAGCCAGCATCTGTGATGGTATGGGGGTGCATTAGTGCCCAAGGCATGGGTAACTTACACATCTGTGAAGGCAACATTAATGTTGAAAGGTACATACAGGTTTTGGAGCAACATATGCTACCATCCAAGCAACATCTTTTTCATGGACCCCCCTGTTTATTTTAGCAAGACAATGCCAAGCCACATTCTGCATGTGAAAGAATTCCACCTTCAAAGCTTCAAAAATTAGTCTCCTCAGTTCCCAAACGTTTATTGAGTGTTGTTAAAAGGAAAGGTGATGTAACACAGTGGTAAACATGCCCCTGTCCCAACTACTTTGTCATGTGTCATTTCTCCTGTAAAGCACTTTGTCTGGCCTGTCCTATAAAGGTGCTATATAAATAAACGTGACATTGACATTGACATTGACATGTGTTGCAGCCATGACATTCTGAGTTAAATTATTTGCAAAAAAAAATTAAGTTTATGAGTTTGAACATTAAATATCTTGTCTTTGTAGTGTGTTTACTTGAATATAGGTTGAAAATGATTTGCAAATAATTGTATTCTGTTCTTATTTATGTTTATCACAATTTCCCAACTTTAATGGAATTGGGTTTTGTAACTTAATGGCAAGATATTAAAATAATCAAGGACCATCAGAAAATCAATTTTAAACCATAATCAAAAAAAGTCTTGCTGCAAACATGTCCCCCTTTTTTTTTATATTCTGCTTCATTTATATTAAAATTCAGTCAATGTTTTGATAATAATTTACTCTGGCAAATCGAGTTTGTGATAATATTTGGGTTACATTTGTACATCAACTACGAAATTGATTAAAATTCCTCGTCATGTATTTACATGAAATTTCTCATTAAACATAGTGGACCTGATGAAAGCTGTTTTTGTGCCAGTAAACACATCTCAGGTGATGATGACCCCCCGCACAGCTTCACTGCGAGGTCATGTGATCTCACTCACAGGAGCATCTATTGCAACACTAATGTGCATGTTCAGGTGAATAATACATTTATAAGTAAAATAAAGAGAAACTGTAGAGATGCATGTGCAGGCCCTGTCCCTATCTGTCCTGTGATGCTTTTGGGTCAAATGGAATGAACTGGTGCCTGAAACATAATCTTACAAGTCAATAAAATAATAATTATGTCAAATACCTATCTGTTGTTTGATATTGTGCTCCCGTCGTCTGGTCCAGTCAGCTTGGCTGCTGTCTGTTTCATGCCATCTCTTTCGGTTGATGATGAAGATGAAGATGCTGCGGATTGCAGCTGCCAGCTAAATGCAGACTCTGCTAACGTTTGCTAACTCTGATGCTTTCAGGGACTGCTCGTAATCCTCGAACACAACCTCTAGTGATGCAGCCAGCTTTTTAGGCTACAGTTTGGCTCCCTTGTCGGTCTATGATACTATTTTGTGATAGCTTACTGATTAGAATAGTTGCTATTTTCGGAGAATATCTTGTAAGGACTATTTTACGAGGTCGGGCAAAGACCACCCTCCTTCGCTTCAAGGATAGTCCTCGACTTTCCTCCTTTACGGATAGTCCTTGAAGACAGCATGGGCTCCAATTACTTTGTACACCGGCTAGCTAAATATGCGGCTAACATAGATTTACGTACGTTTATGGCCCAGTGTCGGAGAGAAAATGTTATCGATAGGCCTCTCTATCATATAAGAGTGCCAGTAGTTAATTTTTATATCAAATATTTACAAATAAACCCTTCTTGTCATCTCAGTCGAAATCCAAAGCACTACCTTCACGCACTGCAGCAGGTCAGCGTCCTGTTGCGAGGCAACAGTCGACATCAGCCGTAAACACTTTCTGTCTGTCGTCCATCTCGTCGGTCCTTCTTGAATCTAACAGATTTAGTTTTTTCAGTCGCTAATATGCGCTTACCTATACTTCAGATACTTTTCCTAAACTCTTGCCACAGACTCACACCTACAAAACACAATTGGCCAAATGGATAATTTTCTTCTCAAAAACACTTTTTGTTAAATATATACTAACTCTTTTTTTCAAAATAGAGCACATCTTTCTCTGCACACACAAATTTCACCAAAACACTGGAAATCTGACTCAAAATGAAATTATTCTGTCAAAGAATAACACTTGTTTTCACTTCACAAGGTACACGCAGTCAGACAAAGTACACCAGGTTTCAAAATACTGGCTATTGCTGAGATTACAAAAACTGCATAGATGTTTATGTTTCAGTTTTACAGGTATTTGCAGGCAAAACATGCAATCCACTGTTTTTACACAAAATTTCTTGGTTGGGAACTGTATGTCCACATGTAACGTTCGAATTCAAAAGCAATCTAGTAAAAAGCAAATCAGTTATTTTTTTTCCTTTAGCCTACTATTTACTACAGGAGGTACAGTAGAAATACTGTTTACAATATGATAGAACAGAAAAACTTTTACAGTATTGCTTGCAGTGAACAACATATCCTGCACCTGCTCTTCTTCCTGGGCCCCTTGCTCTTACTTTTCCTTGTCCAGACATTACAGTGTTTGTCTTTCTTTGTTTCCAAAAACATCACTCCTCAAAGTCCTCCTTTGACCCCTGCCACTGAGTCTAAGCCAGACTGGAATCAGCTGTGTTTGGCACCAGTATACCCAAAATAAATCAGCTTTGTGTCATTTACTCTATTGTTTGTTTATTATCAACTGAGATATATTGTTTTTGAACTAACATCATTGCAGATGATGATTGCAGTTTTTATACTATATCTAAGGTTTTGAATATTGTTTTTGCTATTGTGGGATGTTGTGTGTTAACATTCGTAAATAATACAAGAACAATCCATAATTTTGTTGGGAGGTGTAGCTTGTCTGTTAAGAAAATATAAGCACTGTGGAAATGAGTTCACTGACTGCCTTATTGTGTGAAAACATGAAATGTGTAAACGGTATGGCCACAAAAGGCCTATGCTGTGCTAATTGTGTTTACAGTTTTGAAAATGTGACAACTGGTTGGACAAATGCTTGTTAGCGACTGAAAAAACCTGTAATAGGACCTTCATTGCATAATAATAATAATAATGATACACAGACTGATTACTACAATACAGAAATCAATTGATAGAGTAAGTTTACTCAAATATCTTTAAGATTAATCCCTTTTTTCTTTCTCTCACTGATTGCACCAGTTTATGAAAAAGGTTCACAAACGATAAAAGGTGATTTTTATAGTAATTTATTTTCAAAATAATTATATTAAATATTTACATTTTTTTCCCCTCTGTGACTAATGGCAAAAACTGTGCAAATTTAGCCTGAAAACTTCCAACTGTGTGAGTACAGGGTTACATCTTTACATTATCACACACACACACAAAAAACCCTACAACGGCAGTGTGTGTATCCTTGAACACTATGACTCACACACTGAACCTCATCATACAATTAAATAATCTGTCTACATATTATTTTAGACATAATCTGGAGACAGCTTTGTATTTTGTTTACATATTACACAGAATTTACTGCTAGAGACATGTATAGAAAATGGATGAGAACCTTTAAACAATACAGTCATACAGAGAGAAGGAGAAAATGTCTGTGTGTGTTTAAATAGTTGATCTTAATTTGACCATTTGATCATTATTTCATCTTCTGCGAGTAAATCTTTACCCATCTTCAGTGAGTTTCCACTGCTCAGCTCTGCAGAGGCACACTGACGGTTTATTGGACACACACCTACACACATACACACCAACATGCACACACATCACAGGTCAATCTTCTCAGGGGTGTGTGTTTCTGTGTGAGGGGGTTGGCTGGAGTTGGACGCTGCTGGCCTTTCTGTGAACACAGACTCCAGCAGGTCCTCTGAGAGGGAGTTTGGAGCGGGTACTGGGGTGAATCCAGAGGCAAGATGTGATTGTGGGACGGTGTGAGTGTTCTCCTGCTGCAGCTGGGTGAGTCTTTCTGTCTCTGCATGCCTCCGTCCTCTCCTCTTCCCAAGGATTTTGACGTAGTTTGCAGGGACGAGTCCTGAGGTTTGCCCGTCTACGCTAGCAAGCAGCCAGCCACGCACGCGGGGCTGTTGTTCTACACACAGAGAGGGCAGATCAGAGGGGGCTCTCTTTTGAATCAGTGATTTATCAAAAGTAATAACCCTATAACAAACAATATTTTCACTGAAACACAAACATTTATTAAGTATTTGTATGACGACTCACACAGATACAAGTTTTGAGCTAATTTCAGAATAATGAAAATATGGGCACACCACAAAAAATAATAGAAAATGATGTGCAGCAAAAGAGTTCTTACAGCAAAAGAGTTCTTACCTTTAGGTGCAAGGTTGAGCATGTCTCCTGCTCTCAGAGAAATCTCTTCTTCGGATGAAGCAGAGAAATCGTACTCTGCTCTGGCGACAACGTGGTCATCCTCTCCACTCGCCCAGTTTGAGTCTACAATAAAACAGCACAAAGGTGGTGTTAGTCAAAGGAAACATATATTAAAACTGAGTTATTTATCTGATTGTATCGGTCAGTTTATCTTATAACTACTTTGTGGAGAAACTTCATCAGAGAGACAATAAATATTCTAGGACTTTCAGGCACAGAGCCAACCCAAGGCATAAGCAAACTTAGTGCCTGCTTAGGGCCCCGCAGCCAGTAGGGGGCCCCCAAGAGCAATCAAATAATAATAATAATTATCATTTTTATTATTATTCACCCAATAACCGCAAACCTTGCTTTATCTTCCCCAGAAGATGAGACTTACTGATCCAAGCGCAACAAGCAGTCACAGTATGGACCATGATTGCAAAACATCAGGTCTGGGGTCAGCAACTGATTGACCCCAATAGTTTTCTGTGAACTATCCACAGCCTAAATCCCTGTCTCCTCAGCAGATTGATGTGTTAAACTCTCACCATTTTCCTCAGGGCCAGGGCTTGAGCTCAGCAGCTTCCAGATGAGGTATGGTCCCCCCATCACCACAGCAAAGAACAGAAAGATTGGCCATGACTTGGGGGTCTGATCCTCTGCCCCTCTGGCTGCAGTCAGAGCGTCGCTTGCACTATCCGCCCAGAGGTCCTCCACCTCTGCATCAGAGCGCCGCCCCAGCAGCCTCTGCAGACGACGATACAGGTAGCGCAGCGTACGTACCAGAGCAAAAGCTGACAGAACACGTGTGAGGTGAGCACGCAGACGGGTGAGGTGGTTGGCGACATCAAGCACGGCTCTGAAACTGTTGTAGACGGCTGAGAAGGTTGCATCCAGCATCATGCTGACAGAGGCAAAAGCCTGAACGATGCTCTCGATGGACTGGAAAGCCCCCCGGCTGCTCTCCTCTGCCTGCTGCACAAACCGACTGGGGGCCACTTCCTCCGTGTGGGGAAGACGACTGTACCCCCCCAGACCAAGGCCACCACCACCATAGCTGTAGGGGCTGTAACCTCCATAAATCGAGCTCCCATAGGGGCTGTAGGAGGAGGAGAAAGAGCCATAGGAGCCGTAGGAGGGACGGTATGTCTGCTGAACTGGACGTGGGGGCACTGGAGGGGCCATCCTTGTCAAAACAGGAGGGCCAGCAGAGACTGAGGGGCCCACGGAGGGGGTGAAGTTTGCAGACCTGTGGAGTGACACCAAATATCCATAATAGCCATATATCTATGTCTTATTATAATAAAGGAGATCAAAACAGAGAGGTCACTAAACTTAGAATAAGACAAGAAGAACTTTATTGATCCCGGAAGGGACATTCTATAACACAACATGACATCTTTCAGAAACGTCATCTTATAATATATATATATATATATATTAGAAACACCTCAAAATTTTCTTAATATGTTTAATGTCGTCCATAAAAAAAACTAAAACAAATAGTTATTTTAGTCAGCCTCTACCGGATGAGAAACTCTCCAGGTGTAAACACCTGCCAGGCCTCGATGAGCCCGTTTAGCTGCTACAGCTAGTTAGCTTCTTTACCGACATACAACTGTTGTGTTTACATAAGGAACGATGGTAAAATACTCTGAAGAACGTAATAAAAAGATTAATCATCTGGTTAAGACGCCTCAGGAATTTCTGCTAAATTTCAAAATGGTTTTGACGATTTCCTGTCTCGCTTGTGTAGCCTTAGCTTTAGCTCGCTAGCGACAACTTCTACATAGACACAACATGAGTTTATTATGAACACGCTAACTGCTGGCTAACGCGACTTTAGCTGGTTTACCTGTAGTTCACAGGTGCACTCATCGCTCCAGGAATCCGCCTCTCCCACGGCTTCTGTGGAGGCTGGGGATCCATCGAGAAATAACAGTATAAAAGTGTTCAAGAACACCTGGACCCGGACTGGACCCTGAACCCCTCACTGCTCCTCCTGCTGCCTTCAAGTGCGGCTCATAATTCCCAAACTCTAACGTCGCAACTCTAAGCAAGTGTGTTGATTAAACAGTGCCCAAGGAGAATATTTTCATTTTAAAATATGGAATTTGTTTTGTATGTTATTGTCAGTGGAAATTATCTTGCATTGATCCACGGGAACATTACGGAATTTTAATCCTAACTGTTACTGTTTGGACCGGTATATTCCGGCCGACCTTAAAAGCAACAGTTTCGGTGCGAGGAGGTGTTTTTGTGAATGGTTTATGCAACTGTTCAAATACATCTAGGGATTTGGATAACTATTTTTAAAGTTGTCTACCTTCAATATCGTATTTTTTGATACTTCAATCCTTACTAACAACTAAAAGAATCATGTGTGTGTCGATTATTTGAGTTTGACAGTAAATGCACTTCTCACTTCTGTCCAGTAAACGGCGCTGTGACCTTTCAGAAAAACAAAAGCTGAAAACATCACTGTGGAAAGGGAATTTCCTCACTGTAAAGCCTCACAGTTGGAAAAAAAAACATTAAAGATTCATTTTCTTAGTAATTACACGCCTCTATTTATGGATTCATGCAGTGGCTTGGTTTAAAATCCACAATAACACTTGTTTGTTGTTGTTTGGACTTTATTTTAGGGCTTTTATTTGAACTAAAATATGTTATAATCTTCAGCTGTCAGTGAACTCAGTGATAAGACATCATTCATGTTAAACACCAGACTGAAGAATATCTGTAATGAAGATGAAGTGTTAGTCCCCGCTGTCAGTCAATTAATCAATCAATAAATCAGTTACACTGTGTAAGCACTGGAGTTGATGCTGCAAGGAGAATTAAAGTGTGTGTGTGTGTGTGTGTGTGTGTGTGTGTGTGTGTGTGTGTGTGTGTGTGTGTGTGTGTGTGTGTGTGTGTGTGTGTGTGTGTGTGCGTGCGTGTTTGGGTGTGAACAGAGGTATCTCTGTGGTTTGAGAGGGAGTCCTGTGATGTCACTTGCTGTGTTTTGAGGATGACTTGCACAGAGGAGTAAAGGTAAAAAAGCCACAGATCACATCTTGTATTGTGTGTTTACGTGTGTGTCTGTAGGTGTGTGTGCGAGAGATGGGGAGAGAGAGAGAGCAGTTGTGAATGGTGGAGCATCTGATGACGATCACTGGTATGGCGTTGATATTTTGGTGATTCACTTAAACCAGTGAATAAATCAGCAGCAGTTAGTCTCACTATAAAGACCTTTTTAAGTCTATGATTAGGTATACTGGAGTGCAATATGACAGAATATAAGTACACACACAAAGCTCAGTAACTGAACCTTTTTTAGTGCAATAAACAAAAACTGGGAAGTTGTGTCGACCCATGAAGAAGGAGAACTTAACCTAACAATAAAACCCTCAACACAGGGTGCACAGAGGCAAGAGAAGTTTACTGCTGCCGTCACAGTCAGCCTGTCTTTTCTTGTGTCATATAACATCTGTATGTCTTCAGTATGTATATGCTCTGATTATTTAAGAGAAAGAATCTATAAAGAGAAACCTAAAGTTTAATTTTGTTCCTGTGATTCATAATAAATCACTGATCCTTCCACAACAACCGCTTACTTTCACACTGAAAATCCACCATAAACTGGTTATACGGGTTACTAGTTATTATCTATTGCTGGTGTTTTGCTGGGCAGCACGCTGGACCCTCCTGAAACTGACTTTGTATTTTACACTGACACTGCTTCCTCTATTATGAGTGTTACACAGTGTTCATGCAGACAGGAAGTTAGAGGCTAAAACAAAAGTGGAAGTATGGGGAAATATTTGTGGAACATACAGATAAAGTTTCTGTGTTTTTTCGACAGCATTCTGACCTGCTAGAAAATGAAGTAGAGGTATGTAACGTTAAAGAGCTTAGACACCTCTAAGCTCTGCTTAAACACCCTTCCTTCTAAAAAGCAGGTGACTCTATTTTTGCTACTGCTTTTGTTAAAAAAAAACCGAAGCCAAAGTGGAAGTGCAAAAAAGACTGCAGGTCTTTTGGGGCCCACATGAAGCTGTCTGCAAAAGCCATGAAAACCCCATCAGGAAGAAAGGCTATGCCCTTTATCAGACAAATTAAACATGTTTACAACCTGGTTCAAAACTCGTTTTGGTCCCTGCAGCTCATTTCTTGATTTGAATACCCTGCAATTGGGTAAAATTTTGATGACTATTCAATTTTGAAGACATTAGCTGAAAAGTTTTGCATAAATTTGCATAATTGAAGCATGACTGAGTTGACTGGCTGTGTGCCGAGAGGCATATGTCCCACTTCAGCTTTACCTCTTTGCCTGTGTTTGTGAATCAAAGTTAAGCCTGTTGTTGATCTATATGTATATTTATTTATTTCTGTGCATGTCCTCCCTTTAATAATATAATAATAATTGAATAATAAAAACATAGCCATGATGAAAAATAAAGGTTTCTGTCACTTGAGAAAACGCTGGAACAGGTGAAGGCATGGTAGAGGTACGTTGCCAAATAAATCCTGAAAAACATAACCTTAGAAACAGAGCTGGGTATGAAACAGTGACTCATGTTTTTATGTACTCTGTTTTACAATCACATTAAATGGTGTGCCATTGTGTCTTGAGCACCTATTAAGAAGTTGTTTGGTGACAGTTTTTTTTTTCATGCAGGCTCAAATGCCTCATTTGTAAAGATGTCAATGACATTTTAAAACACTGGGTTGATTATAGAAGAAGGAAAGGGTATTTAGTCTTTAAACCCTCAGCATGTTGTTCAGTGACTTTGAAACTCACAGCTGAGTAAGATGCTGCAGTTGAACCCTTCTGTCCTCTGAACTCAGACACACATTCGCTGTAATAGTTCAGAGTAAGTAAGGCTACATTCACATCTCGGTAAAACACCTATAAATGTGTCTGACAGGTAAACAGATTTGTTTAAACAGTGACTCTCTCTCTCTCTCTCTCTCTCCCTGGGGTTTTCCCACCTGATGATCCTCTCCCTCCTCCCTTTCTCTCTCTATACTCTGAACATTCACACCTGTAATTAAAATGAGCAGCAAGAAGTCTGCAGAGGGGAGGGTAATGCAGGTGATCATGTGACCATGCGAGGTTTAAATCTGTCTCTACCACTCTAACCAGACACAGTAAAAATAATTCACAGGGTTAATAAAACCTGGATGTTAAAAACTGAAGGGTTAATCTTTACAGACTCATTTGTGATGGTAAGTATTAAGGTTATACCAATTCTGGGTCAGTTATCTGGTGCAGAATAACATTTTTTACTGACAAAAGGAACAAAAGGATTTTTTTTTTTTGTGAGTGTATACATAATTTATAGTTGGAAAAGCAACTCAAGGTATGTAGTGAATGTGTTACAGGTGGCACAGATTAGTGAGAGTGAAGATTTGAAGTGACAACCTGCAGAAACCTCAGTCTGAGATAACCACATTTATTCAGACTTCCGTTGGGGAGAGACCAGCTTGGGGGGAGAAGTTTGGGGAGGAGTGAGGGGAGGAGCTTTACTGGAAAGAGGTGTAAAACAGGTCCAACTCACTTTCCAGGATGTGATAAAGAAACACTGCAGCAGCGTCTAAAACTCACTACACAAGATGTTTGTGTTGTCCTTATAATGGGTGTTTATGCAGCTCTGCTGACTTGGTGGTTTTATGCATTTGTTCCTCTGACTATTAACAATAAACTGGCTCTGCTGGTGTTATTTTTTCAGAGCTAAGTTATCCTTTGCTAAAAACCTGGATGATCACAAATGTTTTTGCTTCTCAATGCAGACAAAACTGGAGTTAGGAACCTGGGGGTTCTGCTTGATAAGGCTCGATCCTGCAGCTCCCACATTCAACTTATCTCTGGGACAAAGATAACGTTATTTTAGCTGCACAGTTCAGCAAAAATCAGGCACATCCGCCTTTAGCATGGTGCAGAAAAACTACCCCATGAGTTTCTTACCTTCATGATGGATTATTGTAACCCTCTTTTGTCTTTATCAGGAAACCCTGAAGCCTCATCAGCTGCTTCACAAAATCACAGCTGGAGGAAGAAAAAGAAGCCAATCTCTCATGTATTACCTTTGTTATTATATTTCATTTATCTCTTCAAATGTGGTGAAATGTTACATACTCTACATTTAAGAATTTTTCATTTTCTAAAGCATGAAGTCAAGGCTGATGAGACAATCTGTTAATTGCTGCCATGGGCCTACATCGAATAGATGAGTCATTTTACAGGCATAATTAGATAAAGATTTTTTTGCCCTAATAGAGGTCAATAAATAAAAAATCAGGATAGTTTTTTGCTTGTTTGTCTTTATTTCACTTTCTCTCTGTCTTAGCCTTTCTAGCAGTGGCAGATAATCATTCACTCATTGTGTCAGGTTTTGCATGAGGAGAAACTTTTTCTTTCTCCTGTTTATTTTTTAGTCTCTATGATCAATATTACAATTATAGTCTCAATCAACTCTTACTGAAAAGTGTCCTGAGATACTTCTAGTTATGGACTTTATGAGTGAAACTGATTTTCATTTCTTATCACCAGTTTGGTGGTTTCATGTTGTATTTAAATCATCTTTTATTTTAGGAGTGAAGATCACTCAGCGAGGCTCAAACTGAAAGTGCCATGTCATATGACTGTGTGGACTTGTGAGTCAAGAAGAAGCTGACTATCAGGTGATCGGTTTACTTTCTCAAACAGAGAACACTCCTGATCAGTCCTACATGCGCTGTTTAAGCTCCTCTATCAGCCTTTTGTATGTTTACAGTGTGAAACTTGGTTAAACTGGCCTGCCTTCTCCGTCTATGTTTAACTAACTCATTAATCACCAACTAAATCAGCCACAGGTTCACTTGACCCTGGTGTTGTTAGCTTCATGTCAATAACAGACTGTTAATATGAAAGATTCACAGTTTTACTTGATACTTACACAAATGACAATAGAAGAGATTCTTAAATGAAGAAAAAGTCAACAGTTTTAAACAGGATGACTATGACACTTGATTCTGATTGGTTGGCAAGTATCACTGAACTTTAAATCTTCCCTCAGGTGTGGAAACAGCCATCTTGGGTTTATGGAGGATTTCTACTTGTGCCCTTCAGTGCACGTTACAAAGATCTGAAATGTAACAATGACCCGAAATGTAATAAAAAAAAAAAGGTAATAATAATGATACTACTACTACTACTACTACTAATAATAATAATAATAATAATAATAATAATAAAATGATAACATCCCAAAACAAAATTAAAATTTGCCCAAATTACTACAGCTTTTTGTGTTTTGGGTCAGTTATAACATTTTATGTATTACATTTCAGATCATTGTAACATATCGGGCCCTAACAGGGCAGCTGTCTTTTTTCCACTGTTACTTTTGGCTGTATGCTAAGTTAACAAGCTGCTGACTAAAGAGAGGCCAAGTATGCACTTAAAAGATAGAAGAGCTTTGACAATCTCATTCAACTAGAGTCAGAGATGCTGATAAACAGTTTGTTCAGCTAAGAGTGTGATAAGGTCCATAATACACTCTGAGGAGTCATCTAAATGCCCTCTCTTCATTTATGTTAATTATCAGGGCACTTTGCAGTTCTTTAGCACCCGTGTCTCTACTCTGAACACCAGGAGGAGGATAAGAGATACATTGGTGATAATAAAACAGCAAAACTGTGAATCAGACAGATTCTGTTTATTAAGAAAAAATACATGTACAGAAGTCCTGAAACAACAACTTTTACAAAAAATTATCTTAAAGCAAAAACTTTGTAAAGTAACAAATAAAATAGACAGCATGTCAGGATGATCCCGGCTTTAGCTGACAGACATGAAACCTGCACAGGAGCCAGAGTTTGATCATGATCAGACATGTGTCCTCGGTAAAGACGCTCCGTATGCTAAATAAAACATCTGTATACATACAACATGTGGTATAAGTACTCTGAGAACTCTGAATAACATGTGATCACTGCTATGACATAGTCATTACGGAGGAAACATCACGCTAAAAGTGTTTCCTCCCACTTCCTCAATGGAAGTTTCAGTACCTGACAGCCATCAAGGGTTTCAGCAAGTTTGTTGCTTTCACTCTCGCATATAGGGCTGACATGTAAATACAGAGTGCACTGAACAGCAAATACTTTGCTGTGACAATCAACAAGAAGAGAAACTCTTAAAAAATCATTACAAAGAAATGGCTTACATTTTTATACATATTTTTCTGCTGGATTAAAAAAAAATCACCTCTGTACAAAACATTTAATGTAACATAAAGAAAATCGACAGTGAATCCATTGTCACCCGAGACACACAGAGAAAAGAAATATTACATTCACTCTTTTGAAACTATGATTTTTTAAATGAGTTGTACTTAAAGCCTACAATGTGACTCGTCAACAAATAAGGGCCAGCTGGAGTTCACTGCTGTTAACTAGTCAGGAGTTTGCACTCTGGGGTTGATAAAAAAGCAGCTGCACACCAAACTCTGCAGTACATTAATGGGAGGGATTAGAAACAGTTAATACTTAAACCAGAGCCTGTATACAATTACAGCTCAGAGCTTTTTGTAGATAAGAACTTATTTAGTGACCCTGTGTTCAAGCTGGAGCGTTTTTGGCTCTCTGCATGAACACTACAATTTTATGATGAGAGCTGAAGTAAACAGGAAGCCTGTTTTGAGGATTTAAGTAGTAGATGGTTTATGTGGTTGCCCGTTAGACTGTGTTAAAACCTCGCAGCAGCATTGTGGATGGAGTGTAAATGGTGAATGGCCACTTTGTTACGGCAATCAAAATAAGTTTAGAGCAGTCTAAATATAAAGAGATTGTATCAGACTCCTCTTTTCGGTTTCTAATAGGACGTTTAGTTATATTTTGGACTTAATACATTTGTCACAATGTATTCAAAGACCAAAAGTAACACGTTACTTTAGGTTTTTTAATCATGTGATATTTTGTCTCTCTTGGCACACTGTAGTTTAGCCGCTGCAGGGTCTTCTTGCTTCCTGCTGCCATCCTGATAGAAAGTAATGACACTGGTGTGCTCTTAAATGACACATTTCACTTGAATGATGAAATGTGTCTTGATGGCTTGGTCAAGCAGTAAAACTGAATTTAAGTATTTGGAGTTTGAGCAACCATTCATGGATGCAGCACTCAGGTGCAGCAACTCAAACTAATGTCAACAAGCAACCATGTCTCAAAAGCCAGCCAAGCACTGTTTGGAGCGTGTGAATCATCAAAGACTCGTGGACAAAACATTAAACCAAAATGTCAGCTCTTTAAATTTGTCTCATCTGGTTCAAATGAAATATACAACAGGGTGTCATCGGCATAATGGCAGATTTTGCAAAACTACTGAGAGGCTTTTTCGATGCTACATTTGCCAAAGACTAAACTATGGGATCACTTTTACACAACGACTGTAATTGACTGACTGGCTGCTCACATTTGTGATCTCAATCCTACCTGATCTTGATGCCCCCTCGGCCAAAATTCAGAGACCCTGACTCTGACAAAACTGGGTAAAACCAAATGTCTGGCCTTGAAAAACAAGATCACTAGAATCATCTAGGCTTCTTCTGCGCCATACATTTTCAGTTGCCTTGTCGAGTTGACTTGATATAGTCAGCTAGAGTTGGATAGTGGCCTTCAGGGTTGTGCATATTTTTGAGAGGCTGTGTGTTGCCGCTACAGTCCCTCCCCATGGGGTCCATATTTGAGCCATTGGTCACTGGACGTGTGACCAGGTTGGTGTAAGTGTTTCCTTGACTTTCTCTCGGGGAATGCATGAGAGGGGAATGAGTTTCTTGTACCACTGACATCTGAGGTTCTTGCTTTAAAGTGAAGCCCATAGGAGACTCTCCTGCCACCAGGTCCTTGATAAACTCATCCCCGTCCATTCCCTCCACGAAAGCGAAAGAGCCCAGCCCCTGTGACCCCCCTCCACCTCCAGGTACTGAGCCGTTAAAGGGGTTCTGGTGTGGATTAAGAGGATTGAAATTGGACCATGAAGCTGCAAGACCCTGGTTCTGGTTCTGTGGTTGGTTCTGGTTCCGTGGCTCAGAGGTAATCTCTGTCCTATGGTGCTGCAGATTGTAGAGGATTTGGGACTCTGATTGGCCCAGTCCAGCTGCCTGTGGGACTGATTCCAAGCACTGCAGGTCTGTCACGGAGAGCTCAGGTAGAACATTGTTTTCAAGGTTGCTGTGCTCTGCTCTGTAGGTAAAACCTGCTTTACGGTCCATCAGCAGCCTGCCAGGGTTAGGATGAGGACGGGGCAGGTTGTTCATGGCACCAGAGTTGATGGTGACTGTATCCATGGAGAGCTGGGGGTTAGGATTAGCCCATTGGTGGCTGAGTGGCATGTTCGAGGGTTGCGACGACATTGCCATACTCTGAGAGACTTGTTGGTATTGCTGGTTGAAAACATGTTGTTGGTGCATCATAGGCATGGGCTGCTGCTTCAGGTGGTCTCCTGAGGAAACAAAGTGACTTTCAGTGTGACTATAAGGCGACATCATCCTGATCTGGATGATAAAGTTGTATTTGGTTAAATTTATAATCATTGCCAACTAAGTTACCTTTCCACACACGACCCATGGCACTCTGTGGTATGGCATTGGGCCTGTTCCCACCCAGACCAGCAAAAGGACCTGAAAAAAAAGTCCAGAGTTCTTTGTAAATTCATAAAAGCAACATCTCATCACATGCACATGGTAAGTAGCAATATTAAGCACATTGAGCACTTACCTGACCGTCGTGAAATCCTCATCACTTCCTCTGTTTTGAGTTTTTTCGCCCTTATAAAGTAAGGATCTAAAGTAAAAAAGAAAATGTTCAAATGAACATTTAACCCTTTAGTGTCATATTTGAAACATACTTTTATATACTTCTATCAAATCAATATGATCAACGAATTACTAAAAAAAAACACCTGAATACAGTCCGATAAATGATAAAAATGTCCTCTTTTAGTTTCCAAAAACATCTAATGTATCAAACGAGATCAATAAATATATTTGTAAAATTTAAGGACATTTAGATTTTTTTGGTTTTCAGTAGTAAGTGAAATAAACATTTCAGCTCCAAAAAATTTGAATTTTCTGGCCGTAATTTGTGGTGTCAGGCATTACAGGGCTACACTCCACCAGAGAACTGCCACCACACCCTGGACACACCATGATTTGGATAAAAAGAGATATCTGCTCACCTTTGTCATTAGGCAGATACCTAAAGTCCATTGGTTCACTGACTTCCTGATCAGAGGGTCGGCGTAGCTGCATGCGCACCGTAACAGACTCTAAGATGGAGGTGTCGTAATAAGGCGGTGTCTTGAACACGATGGCAACCTGACGGTGAACGTCGGCTTGAGAGAAGCTGCCTTTGGCCTCCCAGCCATTAGAGGAGAAGAATCGCACCTCAATGTCATCTAAGGGGACGTGATGGTAGGGGAAAGAAGAGTGGAAAACTGACTGAACATGCAAAAGGATGGCAATGTGGATAAGAAGTACAAGTCAGATGAATGAAGATGAATAGAGAGAAAATGGATGTAAGCTGACAGTGTACTCAAACTGGATGATCAAGTCATTTTAAGAACCACTGATAGTGTTTACCTTTTTGTACTTTGTCGCACAGTAAGAAGATATCGTCCCCTCCTTTCACGTTGCCACTGTTCGTGTTGACCCGACAGATCCTCAGCTCGGCTGTGTTTGGGGCCCCTGATGGATAACAAATAAGTTGTACACATGAAACAGAGCAACCGAGCCTGACTGCATGTAAACAAGTAAAAAAACACCTTGCATGAAGGAATATCCAGCTCTTTCATTGGCAAGAACAACTTTGCAAAATTATGAGTTTGCTGAAATGGTCTTTGCATTATTTCTTGGTTTGGTGGAATATGTTCATATAACTCTTTTTCTGTCTTTTATTTATATCCAAACAAAATTTTTGATTCTGGCTAATGCATACGTTCATAAAAGGTCACTTTAACAATGTAAAAAAAACTATCTGCAGCTATCAACCGGGGTAGAAGTAAACATGGAGGGTTGGAAACACTTTGTCTGCACTAAATGAGATGCTAGAGACAGACGCTTGGTCACACAGCATTATCATGGTGGGGATAACACAATTTACTAGAGATATATGAGTCTGACTTTACTTGTCTTGTAAATTTCCCCCAGGAGCATGATGGGAAATAACTCAGGAAGCGAGCTGTTTGCAAATATTGACCCTGTTCTGATATCAAATCTTTGAAAAATCTGTTCTTTCCACTCACACTAGGCTAAAACAACACATATGAATTTATTACAACATCAGAATGTGCCTTATCTTGAAGTAGTTTAGCTGTTCAGCCTAACTGGGTTCAATATTCACTTCAGTTCACAAAAAAACAACCCCACTTGGGTTGGGTCACATGTCACATGTCTGCTGTAAGAAGAGGAAGTGCTCCATGGTAACGGCACTGTTGGATGGTTAGTGTGTATGAACTTCCTCTTTTCGTGTGAGTGAGAAACACTAACGCAGTGCAACACAAACACACTAACGCTCACACATACAGGTGTTGTAACGAACACTTGCAACAGGTACCTCCAGCATGAACTGTTTGTTCAAACACTGGTGTGTCATAATTACATGTTCATTTCAGGGAGCAGGACATTGATTCAGTGTCAGGAATGACGTGGATACTGACAAAGAAATCAACCACTTTACTGAGTCTTACACCAACTTCATGCTTCTGACCCCAGCAGCCTGACCTACTGGAACAATTTCATCTTCAGAGTGTTGTACTCTTCCATGATTAGGTAATGTCAATGTGTGGACATAACCAAAGTGACTCCACTCTGAGGGTGCTGTCCTAACTTCTGTACTTTTGGCCTAAGATCGCCCTTGGTGTGCACAGTGGTTAAAGGTGCATTTAGGGGCATAAGTGCATGAACTATAGCTGTAACAGGCAGGATTGAGACAGTTTTGCACATATTGCATATCACATCACTCCTATTAAGGTTCAGAGATAAAACATAGGAGGATAAGAACTACAGAAGAAGATGGTTTCTAAATCTGGTCCAAACAGCAATGTTGATGCCTGACCAACAGGTAAATTAACTTTGCTTTACTTTTCAGTTTGAATGTTAATTTTGTTTATATGAGAAACTAGCAATAGCCTAACAGGGCGAGATGGAAAGGAACAGCTCTCTGTACAACCCAGTGTAGTTGACATCCTTTTATGGTCATCCAACAATTTATCCCTGCTTCTGAAGGAATACCTATACTGCAGAGAAAAACATCACTGTGCCATGTTGCAGCTGTTGTTAGAGGCATACATTAGATGTATGAACAGGCAAACTGAAATGTAAAATAAACTTCATTTATATCAGATCAATGTTTCTCAGTTTTAGCAGCAATGCTGTGAAAACTGCAACCACGGCGAGTCCTTTCCCCAGCTTCCTGAAACAACCCCTTTGCCTTGTCCCCTTATTGGTTGGCGTTTCTACATGTCATATCACAACAGGGTTTCTGGGTAAAAGCCTTTCACAAAGTCTAGTGGCCCCCTAGCCATAGAGGGTGCACTGAAAGTGCAAAAGGACACCACTGGAAGACAATAGTTGAGAATAGGGACACCCTGGTGTCTTGAACCCCTCAGCTAGAAATGTTTCATTGGAAGAGCACATGTGCAGAAATTTGGACAGGGCTTGAGAGTCCAGTGGAACTAAGGAAATATTCAGCCCTTGTTTAACAGACAGAGGGAACATACTCACGGTTGTCATAGATGGGGTTGGTGATGATAGGGTTCAGATGTCGGGTGTACTGTCCATTCTCGTCTGGCAGGGAAACCTGGATACACAGACGCACCACGTTCAGGTCATACTCCTCTGTCTGCAACAGCTGCTCCTGTGGTACTGAAGATACACACACACACACACACACACACACACACACACACACACACATGCACATGTCAGTATCACAGCTGGGTAGAAGAAAAACAGTATAACTTACACCACAGAGCAGATGCTTGGTAATTAAAGGGTCATTTCTCACTATCTAGCCTGATGTCTCAGTCTATCCTGGTTGAAGTTTTGGGGACTTTTTAGTTTGTAGCAGAGCAACGCAAAAAAAACAAAAACAAAACTACTTTCATCACCACCTTCACATGTGCATACCTTTGTGTAGTTAATACTGTACATGTATCTACACCCAGCATGAGAACATGTGAACAATACGATGAAGCCTCAGCTCGCTGCCAGCTGCCCTCATTAAGAATTAGTGGTATGTATGCTGAGCAAGCAGAATGCCTGAGTAAAAGGAGGAAGTTTATGAAGAAGCGTTTAATGACGACTTTGAGCAGAACTTCAGCTAATTTGGAATAATTTTAGATTTAGCAAAGACAACACGTACAAGCAGGAAAACAGCATTCAAGCGAGACAGCCTGTGCTTCTGAGGCAGATGAAAACAAATTATGACGGCAGAAACTGCAGGCAGCTGTGTCATAGAGGAAGTGTCATTATGTCATAGTTTTCTTATAATTTATTTAAAACCTGTATCTGGCTAAGACTATCATGTATAGGAGACATTTATGTGTATGGAATGGTGGGTGTTATTATTAAAGTGTTTCAAAGACAGATTAACTGTACACTGTAGCTGATATGCCAAGATCAGCATGTGTTTATTAATGGCACATTATCTTTGCCACATATCCTCATACAATACAAGGCCAGTATTCGCAAAATGTAGTGAAAAAGCTTATACTGTAACGTCAGAAAAACACTTGAATTAAAGTTAAAGCCTTAAAGTAAAAATATTCAATACAGAATTTTCCGTCATCTCTTTAAGTTAGGCCAATAAATACATACAACATTTAAAATAAATACTGTGTGAATAAACAAGGCAAAGAAAACACAGAGACATTAAGTATTTTATGTACATATATAGACAAAGGTTCTTTGGTGTTCTCATAACCTGTAGGTTGTCCCCAAACCACAACTTTGGACCAATACAGACACGTCATAGATAAGATCCTCAGCCTACGCACACACACATATACACATAGACACACACACACACACACACCAATACATGCATGCATACACACAATAACCACCCTCATAGGCAACTCACAAACGCACACCTTCAACTGAGAGACACCCACACACATGCACACAACCTCTCACACACATCGGCTTTCACATCTGCCCACTCTCTCTTCCCCCGTCTCTCAATTTCTACATGTCGTATTCAAGTCATACCCCCGCCCCCCCGCCTTCTAACTGTCGCCAAAGTGACACTCTGTGACGACAGAGTGGAAAGAGGAGAGCTTAAACGGGTGCGTGAGTGTTCGCGCAGGAGCAGTGGATGACCAAGGTGCCCCTGACGTGTGTGAAAGCAGTGGGAAACATCTTGGCGCTTAAATTTTGTGTTTCTGACACATTCTGACTGTGGATAGAGTATGTTTAACTGTATGTCAGCAGCACTGAAAGGCATGCAGTGTACAAATCAACACTACAGAGACACAATAGGCATACAGAACAACACTGCAGACACACAAGTGTAGTAAGTGAAACTTTGCACTTTATGTAAGATGAGGGGGAACTCCTTTATGTCCGAGGCAGAGAAACAGGGCTGCCAACATGTCTCTGTCTGTCTGCCTGTCTGTCTGTCTCTCTTACAAACTTCATCAAATATGTACGTAGTCCCAGTGTCTTTACTGGAATGAGGAAGCAAAGTGCACTGTTAGAGTTTTCTATTTTGGATGCTGACCTAGTGTAGCTTTTAGTTAAAAAAGAAAAAGAAAAAAAAGGAAAAGAGGTGGAGTTTAGACAGCCCTAAGCTCCCTTGAAAACATCTACAGCCAAACAGTTTGTCAAGTCAGCATAAATCCCATTTCTACCCCATTCTGATGCTCAATTTGAGCTTCAGCGGGTTATGTTGATCATGTCTACATGCCTAAATGCATTGAGTTGCTGTAATGTGATTGGCTGTCAGTCCCCCTTAATAAACCCCATTTTATGCATCAGGTCTACATATAAATCAAAATGTGTGTTAAAAAATTACCCTCAGTACAGTTTGAGGGGTTCCTTGCCAACCTCAAGAGGACACTTTAGGGACCGCAGTTTTTTCGCTTCTCATTAGCTTCAGTATTTTTCAACATGGGAGGTTTCTGCCTGCCCTCTTTCCCTGTTTTCCTACACACACTGAGGAATTCAGACATGAAACTTCACACTGTCATAAACACTGAAACAATAAGAAATATCCTATAAAGTATGTCTGGTCCAGTCTCACATTTTATGGTCTGTCTGATCTGTAGGATTACAGAAACAGTCCACTGACAGTAAATGCAGGTTAGAACTTGAAATATTACACTGGGATATTTCTGGATTATTTTCTTTTTCTATAGGAGTCAGAACAAAGGTTCAGTTCTTCTCTTATAAATTAAATAAATGTTCAGCAGTATGATCAATGTTCATCTTAGGCTAGCATAAAAGTTGAAAAACCCTTGTATTGTAGCTCATCTTAAACTCACAGGTAAAACCTTAAATCTTTCTTTTTTTTTAACCTGTTACTCTTCCACAGAGGCTGCTGGTGCCCTGATTCTATATCTATATGCTAAGCGACTACTAATTAGCTCAAAAACATATCAAGAGTGTCACCTTTAAAACTATATATTCACTGGCCACTATGTAAGGTACACCTTGCTAGTCCCAGGTTGTACCCCCCTTTCCCTTCAGAACTGCCATAATTCTTCATGGCATACTTTCAACAAGGTGTTGGAGACCTTCCTCAGATATTTTTCTCCATATTTAAATGACATTGCACATAGTTATCTTGAAGACTCCAAAAACAGGCAACTGAACTCAACTCTATACAGTCCAGTTGCCTGTTTTTGGAGTCTTCAAGATAACCATGACCTGGATGAATGAGAATCTACATGGACCAGCATCACATAGGTTCTGCAGATTTGTCAGCTGTACATCCATGATGTGAATGTCCTGTTCTATCACATCTCAAAGGGGCTCTAGTTGATTGAGATCTTGTGATTGAGGCTACTGAAGTACAGTGAACTCATTGTCATGTACAAGAAACCAGTTTGAGATGATTTGAGCTTTGTGACTTGGTGCATTATCCTGCTGGAAGTTGCCATCAGAAGATGGTACACTGTGGTCCTAAAGGGATGGACATGGATCGAAACAATAACCAGGTAGGCTGTGGCGTTTAAATGATGCTCAGTTGGAGTTTAGGAAATATCCCCAACACCATTACACCACCAGCACCAGCCATACAAGGCAGGATGGATTCAAGCTATCATGTTGTTTACACCAAACTCTGACCCATCATTTGAATGTCTCAACTGAAATCTTCTTTTGTCCAGATTTGGTGAGTCTGGTCAAATTGTAGCCTCAGTTTCTTGTTGTTAGCTGACAGGAAAGGCACCGGGTGTGGTCTTCGGCTGCTGTAGCCCATCTGCTTCACGGTTGGATGTATTGTGTGTTCAGAGATGGTATTATCTCAAACCTTACTGCCCATTCTCTTCTAACCTCTAACATCAACAAAGCCTTTTTTGTAAACACAGTTGTCCACTCTGGATACTTTCTCTTTTTCAGACAATTCTTTGTAAATCCCAGAGATGCTTGTGTCTGAAATCCCAGTCGATTGACAGTTTCTGAAGTACTCAGACCAGCCCGTCTGACACCAACAACCATACCATGTTCAAAGTCATTTAAATCCCATTTCTACCCCATTCTGATGCTCAATTTGAGCTTCAGCGGGTTATGTTGATCATGTCTACATGCCTAAATGCATTGAGTTGCTGTAATGTGATTGGCTGAGTGGACAGGGTAAAGATCATTCAGTTCCTCCAAGTCAAAATTGCATCTAAATAATCTTATACTGAAGTACGTCCAAACAATATGACAAAAATCTTGAAAAACAGGTTCACACATGCACACAGCACATTTATCTTGAGTGTCTGAACAACAAGAATCAGCTTCTTTGAATGACATCAAACTCCTGCATCTCCTCCATGCTTAAGTGTAATCTAGTCACGATGCACGTGTCTGTTTGATTGCGATCTGACTGCAGAGGGTCTCTTTCTGTCTGTGGTGGTAGGGGCGAGATCAGGATGACGTCAGTGTGTGGTGTGAACGTGTGAGCAAAGTATGAGAGCGAGAACGATGAGGAGGAGGAGGAGGAGGAAGGTGCCGGGTTTACCACAAACAGCATCCCCGTTCTGTGACTCACAGTTTGACAGCCAGCAGCACTACTACACAAAACACAGGACGCATACATCATGAGACGCGGTATTCTGCCAAATAAAGAGTGTTTTGTACAAGATTTTGATTTATTTCTGTGATTTTGCCATTTTAAATGTGCCCAAATCTTCATATTCATATATGTTATGCTTTTTATGCTAAATCAGTTATTAGCATATGAAATGTTCTTTCACTTAAAAACAATTGAACCTTGTGCAGCACTAAACATGTTAGAGATTGCAGCAGTAACTGACTGAACTGTGCTTACTGTGACATACAGTGTTATTTATACCTATGCACAGTATACAGATCTACTATGGGTGCAAGGGGCCTTGATGATGAGCAAACACTAACACGGTGATCTCATAAAGGACAGGTGGGTGACCTCATTAGGGCTTTCTCTGTTTTATTTCATGGCCAAACACTCACGTGTAAGGGACTACTGGAGGTTAGAGAGCAGCATTTGTGTGCTGCCGGTGTAATACAGCTGTGTGGTGATTATGGCGGGAACTGAAGGGGGTGTTTGGTGTTGTGGGTGGTGTTCGTGTGTGTGTGTGTGTGTGTGTGTGTGTGTGTGTGTGTGTGTGTGTGTGTGTGTGTGTGTGTGTGTTGGGGAACAGCAGGGCACAGGAAGCAGCTGAGTTTCATAGCAGAAGTGTGCAGCAGATAGAGGACAGGGACACTTGACTGCCCATAACACAGCAAATGCACCTGTGTCTGTGGTTGTGACCTGCAACCTGACCAGTTATGCAACACATAGTTGAGCCATGCATTATGGGAAATTATAAGTTCTACATTATACATTGATTCAGCTGTGTGGTTTTACAGCAGTATATGTCTGCTGATGTTGAGGTATTCACACAGAGCAGTAGTCACCCTTCATTCAACACTACCACCATGACATCACTATAATATCACAAGAATGCAACATCTGAAGTCTTTAGCAAATAAATACCCTCCAATAAAAACACAAAGGTCAAAGAATGGCTCAGCAGGACAAGCGAGACAAAACTGGAAATTTCTGGTCGACAGCAAGCACCTATCACCTGTTTCCCAAAGAGGCCACAACCCAAATCATGCATAACTTCAACCCTCGCATGTTTTAGAAAGGTTACTTTTCTAAAAAATTAACCCCAATCACAGTGTGTATGAAGTAAAGATTGATTTATAGACACCAAAACCATTTCTGTCACAGGCTGCAAACAGATTGAAATCTGCTGTAAAGTTGGACATTTTAACATGGGGTTCTATGGAGACTGACTCACTTTGGGGGACAGCCTCAAGTGGCCACTTTAGGAACTGCAATTGTTCTACTTAATTTCTTTATGTACAGTGTTAGTGTGTCCAGTGCTGGCTGTTGGCATCTTTTTCTGAATCTAAACGCTGAAACCAATGTAAAATTTTGCAAATACACACAAAATGGGGTCAAAGTTTTGTCTAAAACAATGAAAAATGTTGTACAGTGAAGTTTAAGGTGATGTTGAGTTAGTGTCAGCCCACTAGAGTACTTTGTTTCCTAAAATAGCAACCACGGAAGACTATGAAGCTTCAAGTCTAGTTTTTATGCTTCTATAAAGCTGTTATCATCCTCTGTGAGCGCTGGGGAACCCCCTCACCCCCCTCCTCGTCAATGAATCCTACATTCCCAGCTCTCACGTGGCCTCCTGCTCTCTGCTCAATTGAGCAACTGTAAACCAGGAATGAGGAAGTATCTGAGCGCCTGTTTGTACACGAGGATGAAGTCTGTCTACAACCCAGCACAGAGAGGAAAAGTACACTCAGGAAACTGCTTCATCACACACACACACACAGAGTTTGTGGTGCAAACCAAAGATCAGAGAGAAAACCTCTGACTAGATATCAGCTCAGACTGCTGAGAACTGGGTCAAAACCAGCATGCAGGGCTGTTCTCTGGAATCATCTGAGGTTTAACTGAACGGTAAAAACTGAACTCATTCCCCCTGTTTGTGGGTTTGTCCTAAATCAACAGATTTAAGAGTAACGGTTGTTCATGCACTTGGTCAGTGCGCACGTGTACAACAGAAACAACCACATAGGAAGACTCACCATTGAAGGGGTTGATCTTCTTCATCATCCTCTGTATGATGGCGTCTTTCACCTCCCTCCTCCTCACACACTGGATCCCCAGGTTCTGAAAACTAAAGATGACAAAGACAGCAGGACTGTTAGACTGTGATTAACCAAACACACCAGTATGCACATACAGATCAAGTCTGGAGATATTTAGCTCAGTGAGGGACGAGCTGAACGTCTAATTAATCTGAATTTACAGCACAACAGCCCAGGATTTATAATTATACACAGGGATACTGACTCACACACACACATACATGCAAATACACACACACACACACAAACACACACTTCAGTTATGTCACTCGGGGAATTCCCATAATACCATCTTCATCACAGACATGATCCAACAAATATGCTGTGTTTGTGTGTGTGTGTGTGTGTCTGTGTGCATGTTGATGCTGCTTGTAACTGACTGTAACACTCACTGGTCTGCTGTATTGTTGTTATTGATTTTATTCATTAATATTGGATCTTGTGTTGTTCCAGTCATACTGATATTTTCTGTGTTGTTGTCATATCTGTAGTTGATGTGCTATGTGTTGTGTTGTGTTTACTCTTGGTCAGTGTTATGATTCTGTTGTAGATCCTCTTATTACTATGTAGTTGTTTCAGTTTTAGTTGTTTTGTTGTTATTGTTGCTGTTGTGTCTTTAGAGTCTGATGGGTTTTTTTTTTTTGTAGTCGATGTATTTTTTTAATGTGTTTTTTGGTACAGTGTTGCTTTGTTCTTGTTAATGTTGTTGCACTGTAATTCCTGTTGTTTGATCATACTCACGGGATGACTCGGCGGTCAGGTCCAAATTCTGCCTCATAGAACCCATCCCTGCAGTCTTTTCCAACTAGGTCATGAGGATGAGGGCGGTACGGCTCATTCTTTGTCACCAGATAGACTCGCACCTTCCCTTTCCCGCTGTAGTTCAAGATCTAAGACGGTTGAGGAGTGTGTGAAGGCCATGAATGCAGTGACACATACAGCTTAAAACTTGTATTTCAAGACATACACATGTAGGTTAAACAACCATAACACATATACAGTATATCATGTGTCATTGCACAGCTGTGCTTAATACTTGGTTCTGATTGGTCAATATTCCATAGCAACAGCCTGCTATTTGTGCATAGCAGACGGTTGCTATGAAGAATGGACCTTTACTGTGACTGTAGCTCTAATAATAGACTAATCATAACAATGCACAGAATAAATCCTGACTAATTAGACAGTAGTTTGTTTGTTACAGTGAAACTACAAGAGAGAATTCTACAAAACCAATAATGACGCATGAAGCTAGTGCATGTACACAACACAAATATTCCTTTCAGATTGTGTAAACATGAATATGTATTTAATTCAATGTTTCTGTCCATGTCTAAAACAGTTGTAAATGTTCCTATTGTGTAAACACACCTGCAGATTTTTTTTTTTTTTTTCAAGCAACATGGTCATGAACCTGAATCTTGCTTTTAGTAAAGGACACGTTTGTGTCTGTTTAGAGGTAAAAGAGTCTAACCTGCACACTTGGGTAGGTCCGGCTGTTGTCACTGCTCTTCTCGCCGGGGATGCTTCCAGCTGAGCGGCCCTCACACTTGTACCTAAAACGCATGC
This sequence comes from Xyrichtys novacula, assembly GCA_962446985.1. Classification (NCBI taxonomy): domain Eukaryota; kingdom Metazoa; phylum Chordata; class Actinopteri; order Labriformes; family Labridae; genus Xyrichtys; species Xyrichtys novacula. The sequence goes on along the minus strand of OY660874.1, from coordinate 12,639,508 downwards.
CTCTCTGCTTCGGCTGCTCAAAGACCTGCACTGATGGCTCAGCCACTGCAGAAGACAGGGAGACATTGAAGGCATCAGGAGAGTATAGAGGACAACTAACTGACAGTGACAGCATCCTGTCGACAGATACTGGCGGGAAAGGCCGCCAAGGCCGCACAAGAGCATAGAAGTTTGAGGCACACAGTGAAGGCATCAGTAGCATAGTGTTCTTTTAAAGGCAACATAAGAACACAGAGGACGCCTAGATAGACAGTGAAAGCATCCTCAGACTAGATGGGAAAGTGACCTACATTAAAGGCATCTGATAGTGGTGAGTTCAAGCAGACAGGCAGTAAAGACATCAGGATAAACAAAGCGGATATTTCAGACTAACAGTGAAGGCATCATTGGTGAAAAGGAGATGGAAGGATGGACAGTGAAGGTATCATGATAGCAGAGGACAGTAGGGTTGGACAATAAAGAATCAGCTTCTTGTTTCAGATGTCTGGGCAGGAATTTACAGATTTTTACCAGATAGTGGAGTTCACCAAAAAGAAATAACCAAAGCTGCTTTTACCAGTCAGGACTACGAGGGGAAAATTTTACAACAAACTACAACACCGAACCTGAGATTATGTTTTAAATTCAATTTAAATTTAAAAAGACAAAAACCATAGGATATGTCTAGGTCATTATGTTTAGCTCAAGTAAACAAGATTCAGTCTACAGTCCTTAGGTTCACAGTATCACTGGGGGTCAAAGGTTGTCTGGATGTTTGATTTCTAAATTGGAGCATATTGTAGTATATATACCATTAGCAGATATACATAAAGAAAAGTAATTCAGGTCTTATTTTGGGCTTTTAATATCTCAAAACCCAATGTTTACCTGTCAGGAGAAAGTGGATTGAATAGTCTAATGAAACTTAAAATAAGACGAAAGCGCTTTGTTTGAGTTTTTGCAGTGTCCTTCACAAAATGTAAGAAGATATTGTGAATAAAAAGCATCTGCTACAGGAAAATCTGACAGCTTAATTAAGATGACTGAAGGAAAAGTCTCTGTAAGCTTCCTGATCTCTGTGATTTTGTGTTCATGCAAAAGTAAAAACACTGATTCCTCTGAGGGAACAGGAAACTGATGAACACTTGCTTCACCATTTTTATCTATTTCTCCTTTTTTGTCTGTAATTATAAGTTCAGTTAGACTTCCTGTTTTACTTCTGCATCTCATTTTCACTGTTGCATTTGAGATAGGTCTAAGAGCAGATATAAGACAAGGGCTCTCAGGGTACAGTTGTATTATCAGCTGAAAATCGAGTGGTCTGTGAGACCGCAGTGTCTGACATAGTTTATGTATTATATGAAGACCTGAGCATGAACGAGCCTTTAAATCAGAGCTCAAACAGAGGATCAAACAAGAGGGAGAGTCAGCCTGCTCTGATTTGAAGCTGCTCGACATAAGCCTGTGAGAGAGGAACTAAAACTAAACACACACACACCTCACACACACATACACACACGTACGCACACACACACTTGTCGCAGATCAAACAAGTCTTGTCACATTTCTTACATGTTTTTTTAGATGGATTGTGAACCAGAGAAACAGGGATGTGGTACATTCACACACATAAAACACATCTCTTTCTATCTATCTATTATCTCTCTATCACACACACACACACACACACACACACACGCACCATAAACTACGGATAAAAACTAAAGCAGCTTTGGTTCACACAGGACAGGTCTGCTCAGCTTCAGAACTAAAAGAGGAAGTGGAGAGTCTGCGATACATTCACTGACTACTTGACTTGTGTAGACAGGCAGCTGAGAGTGTCAGGAGAGGTTTGAGTTGTACTCACGGAGGTTTGGATCCTCGAGCATGGAGGGCAGCAGGACTGTGGACAGAATATTACACTTTATGAATCTTGCTATTGAAGAGTGTGTTAGTGTTTGTAAATGGCTCATTTCTGCTCAGACTGTCAATCAGTACATCGTACAGAAGAAGGAGGAGGAGGAAGTGTCTGTGCTGCTATACTGAGTCTCAAATACAAGGCCAACTAAATATGTTGCTGTACATACATTAAACACACAGGCAAACTGCACTGATTCTGAACATGATTGTTTCTATGTATTTTTGTTGTAAATAAACGAAAGCTCTTCTACTCACCGTCCATGATGCCGTCTGTCTTCTTTTTAATGTGTCGCTATGTCTATGTGTGTGTCTCTGCAGGGGCTTGAGCTGAATGACTGACAGCAAAGAAACTGCGATTTTTGTTGGAGAGCGCTGTCAGGGGGGAATTCCCCTCGGTACCCGCCCCCTTTTTCCAAACTGACCAATGAGAGGCAACCTGACTCATCGAGGGCCCGCCCCTGCTGGACAAAACGATACTTGAAGAAACAGAGGAATTACAGAAAGGAGGTGAATGACAGCCATCTGGTTGTGCACAAAGCATTAAGGAGGGAGTTTTCGGCTCTTTTACCACCTCTGATGCTCCATAATAACTTTTCATGGGGCAGAACTGGGGAAAGGGATAGGGGAGAGTGGGGCAAGTTGAGCCACCCCCTGTTGCTTGGAAATGGTAAAAGAAATTGATCATGTGACCAAATATTTAGGAGATGGGCATCAATTCATGGGTCTGTGAAGGTTAAAAGCACATGGGTGAAGGGGTTAGACATTAATTTCCAAAAAAACATTTTTTCACTCTAGAAAGTGAATTTAGTCTGTCGTAAGTTTTATTAGAATTGTGTTCAGACCCAAAAAGATCATTTTTAATTAGTTTTATACATCAATTGTGGTATCTATGAGCTACAACATGAGGTCAAAAACCTAGCATAAAAGTCCACCATTTTAGCTTAGAGGACTAATAAAGTCATAATAGTAGTTCTGGGGTAAGTTGAGCCAGTGGTTCAACTAAGAAAGTAAAGGAGTCTGATGAGAGGATCAGAGTTTCAGTTCAGATTGTTGAAATGTGTTACTTTTTCTTTTAAAAAATACAGCTGTGAATGTTCTGAATCACTTAAAGACATTCTCATGTTAAAATGACTTTTTACAAAACGGCTTTTTAGCAGTTTATGCAATGATAATGAAAAGAATAATTGTACCAGTTGAATGGCGTATGATAGGTAAAAATACACGTGAATGTGACGTTGTGACTGTTTTTTAGACTGTTGTTTTCACTTACCCCATACACGGGATAAGTTGACCATAGGAGACCCCTATTTTTGGCATGCTTTATTATAAAGACAGTTCTGTTTACACTCATTCTGTTGGTTTGCAGGGATGCACAAAATCTTGAAATATATGCAGATACACTAGTTAGAGACAAAACTATGATTGCCTTGATGTAGTGATCTCAAATATGAAAAATGGCTCATCTTACCCCACTCTCCTCTACTCTGAATCAATGAACAGCATAGAGGATCTTTTTTTTAATATTACTTTTATTTTGTTTAAAGATTAAAAAAAAAACCTCAAGATTATTGGAGGTAATTGTTGACAACTCACTGGGAAAGAAAGAACAGAGGAAGAAAAAAGATGAGGTACACACAGCTGCATGAGAGACCTCAACCTAACCAAACCAAACCACCAGGTTGTGGTGAGGGGGCTGTCCTGTGACAGAAACTATAGCCTACCTAATGAAATGCCAGTGCCCTTTAAAAGTTTTAGGGCAGAAGACCTCCATCAGGTGTTTTGGTCGTTCTATTTATCAGTTTAAAGTGTCACGAGAAAGATTTCCTCATCCTCACTGTGAATATTAAGATTATTAACTTAATCTGAAGCTTTGTGAGTTTTTTGATGTGTGAATGTTCAGACTGAGTCTTATTGAACCTTTTTAGGTTATATCAAAACACCATCAGCAATTTTTCCATAGTGATTTTTACTGCCTGAAACCAGAGTGAGGGGGTTGGTGAGAGGCTGAAGACAGCCCTGTTTTTACATTGTTTGCGTCAGATAATCACAATAAATGACACTGTTACAAGTCAGCAGGAAGAGATGTGTAGATAGGATAAGCAGACTTCTTTGTCCACAGTGGGCACTATAAGTGATACAAACCCATTAGATCCTCACAGAAGCGTTATCTAGCAGTCAGGGTCTGCAGGTTTCCTACCCAACTAAAAACAGCCCTGAGCTGGACTCCTTCTGTCCTTCTCTTGAAGAATATGGGTTAAATTAAAACCCTGTTAGTACCCCCAGACCCAGTTTCACAAAACTCAACATCACACTCCAGTGGTTATTAACACTTAACTTTACAAACTAGTAGTTCAGACTTTTTGTTCCAAATCTTCTTCAGTCGTAAGTATAAATTTCAGTTGAAACAAAGTGTGAGATATGATATCAAAAGACCAGAAATCAAATAAATATTTACTCATGTGGTCATGACCTTTTACAGGAAGCCCTTGAATAAAGGGCCCCACCGTCACACATCACATCTGCGTAAATCTGCGGAGTTTAACAAACAAAACAGACAGACAGCAGCAGATAGTTTTTGGGGTTTAATGGTGTACAGACTCATTTAAAGGAAGTGATAAACACATAGAAAAATACCCTTTGAATACAGTTTAGAAACAAACATCTACATGGCCCGTCTGTTTAAATGAGCTGTCAGAAACAGAGTGATGAAGAGTTCATTCAAAGAGACCTACCTGCTATGATGCTATTAAAAAAAGATCACATGGTACAAATATGCAAATATAAATAAAGTGATAAGAAAACCCCGGTAATAATGAAGAATATGTCTCTGAAAAAAACTCTTCACTGTACATTTAGTCTCTAAACCTGAAGAGGAGGGCAGAGCATCAGCATCACGTTAGAACATCAATAATCAAACATTGGCTTCAGAAACATGGAGTTTGAACAAGTCTAACCCCCTACCCCAACCCAACCTTTGAGCCCTCCCTCACGCTGTTTAAGAACCTCCACAGGAGGCGCAGAGGGTCGACACCCAGAACACAGGGAATTCAGTCCATCCACTTAAACACAACCAGCCATGCACACACACAGACCACACACACCACTAACAACGCGCACACACACATACCAGCGCTGCAACTGGTCTCTTTTCTTTTAATTAACCTGCTTTTTTTTCAAGGATTGCGCCGTCTATTTCAGGTCGTAGGGTTGTGTCAAAGTGACATCTCCAGATTTCTTCTTCTTTGTCAAACTTACTTCAAATCCAGATACAAAACTGGCAAAAATCTGAAATCTCCACATTTGAGTAGCCACAATCTGAAAACGTTGGACTTTTTTTTTTTTTTGCTTTCAAATGAAAAGATTATAAAAATATTTGGCGATAAACTCTGTTTTCAAACAATGAATGTTGCAGCTTCTATGCACACACACTGTCAAAAAGCCTCCATCCGTTTACTCCCACAGCAACGCAACACATCCACAACCTGCTGCATCTGGGACAGGCCTCATGGTGAACTACAGGGGGTTAGGCAGGGTGGGTTTGACTCTCAGATCACCACAACCTCCGACTCTCACCTGATATTAAACACACCTGAACAGGAAGCAGAAACCATTAACCTGAACTTCCAATCTAACAGCAGGTGAGACGCTGAATCTGAACAGGATTATTGATCGAATATGATTCTGATGACCTGTTGAACCCAGAACAGTAACTGAGGAGCCTCACACCCTCTCCATCATGTTTTCTGGTGTTGTAGCTGATTCACCTGGGCAGGTACGGAGTCTCCAGGTGCCGCCTCCTCCTCCTCCTCCGTCTCCTCACTCTGCAGTCCTCGGTGGGTCCTCATGATCTCTGATATTAATCCTCCTGAAACTACATCAAACCTTTACAGTGTTTACAAAAAGATCCAGGGATGAGCCTTTTTTTTTCTTTTTGGACAAGCGATAGAGAAAAACAAAATATTACAATTTTTTAAACTTTTTTTTCTTTTTAGATAAAACTACAATAAATGTTCAAAAGACTCAACGGTGATCTTTTGCTTCTTTTTTTAAGACAAAAGTTATGTACATCAACATTTACTGTACAGGTTTGTGTTCAGGTGAAACAAGGTCTGCGTTCAGCACAAGGGTGTGCACAAACCGTTGACAATGTCCTGTTTAAAACGTGTTCACCGGAAAAAAGAAAAAAAAATGAAACTGAACCAAAAAACATCTCCGTCTGTACGTTTAAACACTGAGAGAAGACACCTTCCCCTCGCTGTTAAAGGTCCTGTTAGGAGCTAAACGTGCTAAGAGTGCTTAACAGAGCTGACCGAGGAGACACGGACACTCTTCCTGCCTCTGTGGAAGGACATATCCTCTGTGTCTGCAAAGCCCGCCCCCTCTCTCTAGAGCAAGTCTGTATAAATCCAGTCTAAGTTCTCTGTTCAGGCTATGTGGATTCTGGCCTTCTCGGTCTCCTTCAGCCTCTTGGCCTGCTCCTCCAGGGAAGGGGAGTGGGGTCTCTTGGAAGCTGCTCCGTTTAGGGGGTCGGCGCCTCGGCTCACTAGCGTGGGGATTGAGCTACCAACAGGGGGCGCTGCATGTTTGGATGTAACATGTTCTACAGAAGGGGGGGAGAAAGAAAAAATCTATGAACAAAAATATTGAAAAATGAGTGGCTAACAATAGAGAGAGAGCGAGGTACTGCAGGTGTGTGTGAGGTAAAGTCAAGAAAGAAGGTCATTTGGCCTTTTTTAAACCCTTACGTGACAACAGATGTCACAGATGAACACCTGGTTGACTTTGAGAAATGGTGCACAACTCAGTGTGAGGACAAATACTTACTGGAGCCGATGACAGGAATGGACATTCCCTTCTCTTCTCCTGCAGGTTGGGTGTCCGTAGGGACGGTCCCCTCAAATACCGGGGGTTTGGGAGGTGTGATGCTGAATTTAACAGACAGCAGATAGTTTTATCATTTTAAAATCTTTTATAACTATGTCAAGAAGTAACACACACGTTGATGTGTGTGTGTGTGTGTTAGGACAGATGCTCACCTGTGGCGGTTCAGAGCCAGTTTGATGGAGTTCTTCACCACTCGACAGCTGTTACTGGCCGGGAGAGGAGAGGAGGCATCAGGCAGCTCCATGCTGGGAAGTCTCTGAAACACAAACACAGAAACATGTGCAATCAGCCAAATGAAAACCCCACACAGAGAGAAAAGAAATACATGCTCATTGCTTTGCGAACTATGAAATAGAAATGAGCTCTCTCAAGCATACACTACATTTCATGATATTAATTTTTTGACCTTTTTTTAAAAGTGCCACATCTCCTTAAAATCTCTACAGCCTAAAAGTTCTGGAAGATTTGGCTAACTACAGTAATACCTAAAACGATGATACTAACAGTCATCTCAGATGAGCTCAGATGAAAGTGACAACTAGCACTTACTACCCTTTCCACCTCAGTTAATGGCTTCATACATTAATTGATGATGCGATGTGGAAATGGATATCTTAACTTTCTATTGCAGAATAACTGCAGAAATCTATGGCTATGACGTCTTTGTGTTACGTGATCCTGTTTGAATCCATCAAAAACTAAAGATCAGACCCTGACAGAGCTGAGGAGGTTACCTGTGTTCTTGAGGTATCAATCGTTGGAATGGGTTTAGCCTTTGATCCAGAAATAGGGGTCTGATGGTGAAAGGAGACACACTACATATTAGTAATGTTTAATGTGAGTATCCAAAGTGAGAAACAAAGAAAATAACTCCTACTATATTGGGTCCATCTCCTTGTGTCTGGCTGTCTGAAGGAGGAAACGGCTCTTTAAATGTACAGTCGTTACTGGTCACCACCTGCAACACACAGACCAGTGTCATTACACAGTTCAATAACATCAAACCTGATACAAATATTCTGTTTACATTCATACTGTTCTTGCCTCTAGGTCTCGAAGCCTCTTGGCAGTGTCCTCCTCTGTGGGGGAATGAGGTCTTTTAGCTGCGGCTCCGTTGAGCGAGTCTTCCAGGCCGTTGGGTTCTTCTCGGGGGCTGCTGGCTGCGCTGGGCTTCACATCTCCGCTCAGTACAGAGCTGATGGAGCTGCTGGATGGCGGGGAGGGGGGCTTGGCTTTCGCTGAGGATTCTACAAAGACAAAAAGGACAATATTAGAAAAAAGGTAGTTCAACCTTTTTTTAAATACATGTATGCTTTCTAACGTGTATGAGAGAGACATCACATATAAACACAGATAAATAAGTACATGCTCTTGGCAGGTGGGTAACAGAACCACAAATAAAAAAATGTTGATTTATTCTCTAAAATCTGTTTGTGTAATGTTTGGTGATCAGAAATTAGAATCTCTGTTTACCACTATCCACTTGCGGTTTATTCCTTTTCTTAAAATTTTACTCCTCTTTGCCGACTTTGAGGCAGCTCACAGCTCCCCTCTAGTGGCAACCCTCTGCGAATGACCCTATTGATCCTCTTTAAATTAGTCCTTCACAGGTGTCCTAACTCCTGAAAATGCCAGTTAGTAAATCAATTCTTAATCAATAAGAAAAATATTAAATTTGAATAAAAATGACTTAAAGTTTTTTTTTTAGTTGTCAAACACAGACTCAGGACTTTTCTCTGGACCGTGAAAGTCGAATTTAAACTTCAAAACGAACCCAAGATAATAACACATTGGCAAAGTAAACCATGTTGTATTAAACTGGTTCTTTTCACAAATATAGACAAACCATTTTTAACATTTAGTAGGAGGTAAGAGTTTGAAAAGTAGTTCCTGGACATGGGTGACTGTGCATTTGAGAATTTAAAAGAGCACCTTCTGTTTTAGTATCTGCAAATTACTGTATCCACTGCATGTAGTTGGATATTGATCAAATCAGCTGAGTCAATTCATACTGTAAATAAAACCGGCCTGAGACAAGAGCCCTGTGGGACTCCAACAGAACAGTCGAGGTTTACACTCTCCTGTTTTCTACATGTGATATCTGTTTTCTGTTGCCTCTGTAGATGGTTGCTGGATGACGTGTGTCTAATCTGCCATACTGAATGGATCATTTGTCGGCAACAGTCGCTGGAAAAATGACTCACTTGAGCCGGTGACAGGGATGGACATGCCCTCGTCCTGAGCAGATGGAGATGTGGCTGGACCTGTTGAGGCAGCAGCAGCAGCTGGTGAAGGACTTGGACCTGATGCTGGACTTGATGCCCCAACTGGAGCAGAAGGTGGAGCAGCAACTGGAGTAGGGGCTGGTGCTGCGGTGGGTGCAGGGGAACCCTCCACAAAAACTTGCTTGGGTGGGCTGACACTAAAAAAAAAAAAAACACGTGGATTAGAGGAATTTGTGGATTTATAAGGTCATTGTAAAGCAAAACTTTGAGGCAAAGACAATCAGGGTAAGTATTTTAAAAACATTTAACAGTGATGTTGATGTAGAAGTACAGACGGGTATTTGGTACCTGTCCTCTGTGTCGGATGTAGGTTTGAGGGGTTTGCCAGCGGGGGAGCTGAAGGGGGTCCCTGAGTCTGTGTCCCTGGAGCTGTCCAAGTGAGAACTATCCAGAGAGATCCGCTTGGAGCTGCCCCCGTTAGAGCTGCGGTTCAACTCTGCTATGCTCTGTGAAAAAGAAATCAGCATGTCAAAACAAGAAGAAAGCACCACCAGCTAAAATGTGAAGAAGGCTTCAGTGAGAGATCTCTTCTTACCCTCTTCTTCTTTTGCACCAGCTCAGGAGGAAGGTACTGATGAAGCTGCTTCTTCTTCACGTGTGTAGCTTCGATCTTCATCCCTTCCTTCAGCATGTTGATGTTGTTGGCCTGCCTGTACACTGTATAGAGAAACATCCTTCAGGCATGGATACAAACACATATCTACGTGTAACAAAGTCACAAAAGCTGCAATCACAGTCCTGTTTTCATATTTTTAATAACTGAGAGTGACACTTTGTCCTTCAGATGTCTCTTTTGACCCTTATTTTGAAGACGTTAAAAAAGTGAACTGAGGCTCATGTGTTTCAGCTGTATATGCTTTTACATGTTAATGTTGTTATAGTATTAGATGAAGACACTCATACTTTGATCCATTCAGTCCTCTGTCTTAAATGAAAACATGACTCTGCAACTAATACATTTGTCTGATCTGTACATTATCAGCTTTGTTGCCTTATTTTTTTGCCTATTTGTCATTTTTGCTGTGTAGTTCTTTACTGAGAAATCCCACTCACACAAGAGCTTAAAACGCATTCAAAATCATGACTGAACTGGATTACAGCAAAGTGAAAAAGTTTGATTTTATTAGATCAGTGTTGGTCTAAACTTTCTCTTTACAGAACCTTTTCAAACTTTTTCTTTTTTATTGATTAGGGGTTTTCATCAGCTTTTTCCCCACTCATTTCATACTCATGCAGTGTGGTAAAGTTGGTCATCTAATGTTCAGTGTCGAGGCCTCTTTGCTCAGCCTGTCTACCCAGCAGGGTTTGATGTGAGGGGACAGACCTGTGTCTGTGAAGGACTGGATGTCATAGGTCAGGTCGATGTTGACACTCTCTGCGTTCTCCACCTTCTTGAAGCTGATCCCGATGAACCACATGGACACGAACTCGTTCCTGTGGCACAACAGAGAAGACAGCAGTTGTCATGATTATGTATTTATAAACAGGATGAATGTAAATGGACAAAATATTGTGGTTCTTATTCAACAGAAAAAAGCTATTTAATGACTTTGAAATGGCGTCATAAAGTTTGTAGATGGAGCGCTGACTTCACCGTTTACAGCCCTCTCAGTTGTTTCACATTCTTCTCAGTTCAACGTCTTTGCAGAAACAGATGTTTTTATTTTTTATTATTGAATAGATTTTAAGTGAGTATGAATATAGAAATAAAAAACAAAATTGGTTGGACTCGTATAAAATACTCTCTATGCCTTTGTGTTAAAACCAGAATTGTCTGAGCGACCACAGAAAGCGTCCGACTGAGCGAACTCGTGTGAGGATAAACTGGACTCACTCGTTGCGATTCTCTTTGGACCCTGGGAAGGACTGAGGGTTGACGTGTGCTAGAGTGATGTACTCGTTTCTCTCCAGATTTCCCACCAGAACTCTGATCTTTGACTCCACCAGACCGATCCTGAAATAAACAAGACAGGAGGCCAGTCACACTCGCTATTAAGACTGCAATGCATCTCCATGTGTAACACTGTGTTCATTTAAATATGGGCACTCATTAATTCAAATTCACACCACAGAGAGAAAGAAAATCACACTGCGACATAAAAACACCAAGATAGGCTGCTTCTTAACTCTCACCATTCTAAGTGGTTTTCTTCTGTAGACGCACTGGCAGTCAGGACGATGTAATGCCTGCAGCACAAACACAGAAACAAAGTTATGTGAGGAAGTTTACAAAACAAAACGAGTCACCTCATTTACAACAGAGTGTGAGGGACAATATCACCCACATACACTTTCAGCTGCTCAAAAACAACATCACACAAACTGCTCCACCAAACCCACTATGTTCTCAGAGTTTGGAATACATGCATCAATCCTAACAAAATACATAAACACATGTTAAAGACATGAAATAGAAAACGTGAAATATGCAGCATTTTCCTTCAACGTGATTCAAATACTTACTTGTACTTTTGGAAAAAGTTTGGAGGTTCAAAAAGTTTCGGCCATTCTGCTTTTCCCTGAAGAATTTCATCTGTGACGCTGAGGCCTGATGGAGGCAGAGAGAGACACAAACGCACATTAGAAAAGTTAACTGTGGACGGGAATCTTGGATTAAGGTAAGAGTTTAAATGACCAGTAAGAAGAAAAAGTTCACTATTTCTCCAGTCAGCTGTTTTAGCCTGCTGCAGTAAAACAGGTCGTAATATCGAGATGAAAATCCTTAATCAATCAAAGTACATCTCTCAAAATCTCTTTTTTGTCACCAACAGGCTCAGGTTATATTAGAGTGTTTGAAAACTTATAGGAAAGTAGAGCTGTGCTTTTTTTTGTTTAAATGGAAGATGCTTATTTTCCCCAAACAACACTGACGGGAACACAGAAATTGCAAGTCTACTGCTGCTTGGGCCAATTGGTTTGTTCTTCTTATTGTGTGGCTTTGGACTCAGATCCAACCACAGGGTTTTGACTGGCATCAGATAAAAAAAAAAAACAGGACACAATGAAGAACTTTAACTCTAGAAGATCAGGTCAGGTCACAGCAGCAGTGGACCTGCCTCTCCTCAGTCCTGTGAAGTAAAGGGAGTTTTTTGGGGATGGAGCTTGATGGCTTTGAAGAGAGTAATGTAGCTGCTGTTTGTGATTCTGAAATCAGTGTGATAACATCGCAATAAAGAAAGGCATTTATGTCAAAGAGCAAAACGCTTTCTTTTATTTTCAAAGTTTACATTACCGTATTTGAACTCCTCACTCATGATGGTACGCGTTGATGTAGAGACGTTGTAGGTGGAGTTCTGCTGGGGATAGGCAGGTGTGATGATGGGCATCAGATGGTATCTGTCAGAGGGGTTTACCTATAAAAAGACACAGAGTGGTCAGGGAGAATCAAGGGTACATGTTTAAATAGACATAAACCTCATGGGCATTCTGTAATCTAACACATGCTCAACAAACCTTAAAAAAAGACAAAAAAAGGTGGACTGGAATTTGAAAGTGAAAACTGGACTGTGTCCTTATTGCATTGTTAAATACCAACCAATGAACTGATTGAGGAGCACTCCTTCAACTTTTCTCTTATTTTCAAAAAAAAAATAAAAAAAAAAATTACTGATTCAACATGTTTGCAATTCTATTCACAGCTGACTTTAGTGCATGTATTGCTTCCACATAAGACAGTTAAATATCATTTTCTGTCAATATCCCCTAAACACATTTACACATAAACACACTACCACTGAACACTGTAAAAAGAAAAACGGGAGTCTGTGTTCTGGACAGCCTCAGATCAGATCATGTCCAGTGTCATCAGCTGCGTTTACATGGGCACAAATAATCAGAGTAAATGCTCGATCAGAATAAAAATGCGTCACATAGACATGTCGATCGGAAGATTCCAATCGAGGGGTGGTTGAGGCCGATCGTTAATTCCGAAACACATCCGTGTCAACATTTATTCTGATCCTGACTTCCTTACCTGACACTCTTTCTTCACTCTTTAGCCTTCGCTTTATTTATTTAGGTCAGTACAGGAGGTTTTATTATTAACACTCTGTCATAAAACACAACCACAGGTGCCGTGTCTGCTCCCCCGATAACATAACAAGGTGTACATACAGCGTGATTATGTCACGTCTGCACGCACAGTACCACCTTTGACAAAACAGTAAAATATACGCAAGGGCGCCATCCAGTGACAACATTTAACAAGGGGGGACTCCTGAATTGGATGAGGTGAGCCGCTACAGCTACAACTCTTGTTCTGCAGTTGTTTTAGTGAGATTCAGTCAACTCTGTCCAAATACTTCAATTTGTATAAAACTTGGTGCCTGTAGATGCATGTCATAATCGGATTATTTGATTATGCACCCATATAAATGGATATAAGTGGATTCAGATTATTTGATTCCTCAATTTTTTTACTCGGATCAAGAAATTTTGCACATGTAAATGTGGCTATTGAGTCTTGTGGATGACATGTCTACATTCAAAATTTTGAGAGGAAGATTTACATTTTCAGTGTCAATGCATATTGGTTCTAAATATTGGTGTCAGTCTCATGAACTACAAATAATTGGTTTCACCCCTCAAAAAACGTTATCTATTGACTCCTACACAAAAGTATGCAGCACTTTTATATGCCAAGTGTGAGTGAGTGTGTGTTTTTCTAATATGTCTATGGAGTAGTCCTTTCAGGCACCAGGTTGCTATGTGAACTTCCTCCCAGCAGAGATAAGAAACAAATCAATACGTGGTTCACATGAGGACAGAGGTGTTACCCGGAGACAGAATCAATGTTCCTGCACTCCAGAGTTAAACACTAACAGGAAGTCCACTCTGTTAAATCAGAGTTTTACTAGTCTGCACATTTACATACTGAGAAGGTTGACACTCACTCTGGGGTCCCACACGGGTAGATTCAGGTTACTGTCCTCAGGCTGTTTCAATAACACAGGATTGGGCCACTCCCTGTTTGAAGATGATGAAACAAGTAAGAAAATGTTTTAATATTCAAATATAACTCTGTGAAACACTGTCAAATACAGGAAAGATTACGCATAATATAATCAAGTATGAAATCAGTCCCGACCATTTGGAGAAGACCAGGAAGAACTTGTGGACGAGTGTAGCAGCGACGGCGTTGGGGTAGAGCTGACAGGTACGAGCCACCAACATTGCCCACGACACGCCGCCAAGAAAACCCAGCATGTTGGAGTAGATCCCCCGACCTGCAGACACACAAACATCAGCCATGATACGTGCATATTTGTAAACCAGACACAGCCACTTCTAAAACACACAATCAGTTTACAACATGTAAAAGGTAAAGTTCACAGTGATGTTATGAAAATGTAACATTAGGTCAACATACGTTTGGCCCACAGTTTAATGGCTCTCAGAGTAAGTCTGAAGTTTTCTTTGTTTGGCACCAGGTACAAAATCTCATCGGTCACTCGACAACCTGAAAGAAAAGCATTAAAAACTCAGCACTCAGATAAAGTGTTCGATGCATGTAGTCCATTCAACAGAAAGTCTGAGGTTTCGTCCTTTAGATTCTGCTATACAAATCAGGGGGATGTCAGTTGTTGGTAGGGCTGGGCAATAAACCGAAAATTCACCAATACCGAAATTTACAACAATAACCGATGTCATTTTGCCCATGTCAATATATTCTGTTTCAAAAAAGTAATAAGTAAAAGTTGGTTTTGGATGTGTGTAGGTAGGCTATGGCTATGTCCCTTAAGACACTGTCTTATGTCAGTGACGTGACCCCACCCCGTCCAGTCCGTAACAAAGAGGGAAAAACAGGTGAGTGAAGTAGACAAAGTTAATGTGGGAGGGGGCGAGCAGCTTGTGGAGTGGTTATCGTCCATTTATCATTATCGAGGTGAACTGCTCATTGTATCGTGATATTAATTTGATGCCATATCGCCCAGCCCTAGTTGTCGGAATGTCTTGAAAGATTTCATTTTCCCAAAATTTTGCACAACAAAGGTTCAAAGATTGTGTGATTTTAGGGCACACAATAAATGACGAGTGTATCGAGAGTCAAATATAAGTTTGATAGTCTCATCATGTCAGCACTGATTTTCCGGTTATTCTGGTGTCATTTCTTGAAGAAATTTCAAATTCTTCGTAAGACTACAGTTTGTCGATACCACACATTATTCAGGCTGTATGAATTATGCTCTGTTTTGAATAGTTTTAAATTTGTGCAGTACCAAATTAAACAAGATTTAAAACAATCCTCTACTGCAAGATCACACTTACAACCTGCCTTTACATCACAACAGTACATAACAAAAAAACCCTGAAACATTAATAATATCATCAAATGAATGAACGCTTAGCTTCCTGCTGCAAACTAAATAAAGGATCTAAATATTGTGGTATGAATTTTAGATGAGTTTATTCAGCCTCATGTAAGAGTTA
This sequence comes from Xyrichtys novacula, assembly GCA_962446985.1. Taxonomy (NCBI): domain Eukaryota; kingdom Metazoa; phylum Chordata; class Actinopteri; order Labriformes; family Labridae; genus Xyrichtys; species Xyrichtys novacula. Next base: position 12,624,011 of record OY660874.1, on the reverse strand, counting down.
ATACCTCAAAACTAGAGGGTAAGACTTAAACTTGTGCTGTTCTGTTTTGTTGACTTGCACCTTGTCAGCTTCTCAACTGAGGTACTTTAGGAGCATAAAGCATACCATTGAGGGAGCGGATACAGCGGATGTCCAGGTTCCTCAGGATGGAGTCCCCCCTCAGGTCCAGGTTATCTGGAATGGACTGTAAGGCCAGTCTAGCAAAGAGCAGGTCAATCTGACAAAGACAAGCAGAGAGGAAATGTAAATGTAAATGTTCTCTATTTATACAGCCCTTTACAACAAACCTTTCGGTGAACCAAAGTGCTTTACAATACATAGTAAATAAAAATGAATAAATAAAAAACAATGAAAAGCAATAAAAGAAAGAATAAGATACAATGCAATAAAATAAAGTGTCACCATGCAACTGAGTATTAAAAGCCAGCATGAATAAATAGGTTTTCAGTCGAGATTAGAAAAGACCCAGCTCAGAAATGAGTCTCATTTCGGTGGGAAGCTTATTCCAGAGCCTGGGACCAGCAACTGCAAAGGCTCGGTCACCCCAGTATTTGTGTTTTGATCTGGGCACCTCCAGCAGAAGTTGGTTTGGAGACCTCAGAGCTCTCCCCGGCTCCCGTACAGAAGAGATTCAAAATGGATTTAAAAAAAAAAAAAAATCAGACCTCTTTTTTTCCCCATCACCTGCTCTTCTTTTGTTAAAGTTTCAATCACTCTCACAGTATCAAAGTTCCTGTTACAACAAATGTTATACACTGATACTCACCTCTATGCCATCAAATTTGAACTTTATCACCGGTACAAAAGCATCCTCAACAGCCTGGAAAAAAAAAATCAGAGACTCAGAGAGAGAGGCTGAGATTATGCAATCACTGATATAACAACAAATGGACAAGAAAACTTGTGATCCACAAATAGAAATAGCAATGTTTTAAATGACACCGAGGCTATGTTCACACTGCAGGTCAATTCTGATTTTTTAACCATATGTGACACATGTGTGATTTTTTCATGTAAGTGTGAACAGTGCAAATCTGACCCAGGCCTCTTTTGTATGTGGATATAAATCTAATATGTATCCGATGTGACTGCAGTGTGGACGCTCAGGTCGCATTCATCCGACCAATACGTCATCAATATGTGACAAACGTCACCATTGTTCCACAACACCAACAGGCGTGGAAAGCAATGGCGGACGAGGGAACGGAGAACAGCCAGTTGTGCGCATGCAGGTCACTTTACGGACACATTCCGTTCACATTAGATGCCGCACTAGTTGTTGTAATGTGAACGACCACACCAAAAGATCGGATTTAACAAAAAATCTGAATTTTGCATCATAACTTGCAGTGTGAACGTAACCCTACAGAGCTGTGAAAGGACTTACACACAGTTGGAAATACATTTCAATCAGGAAAGTCAAACTAAGACTAATGACGTATTGTTTTAAAATTCGGCATTAGTGATGGACAGTATCTGGTCTTTCCAGGAAACATGGGTTGCTTTCAGTACTATTTATCAGTACTATTGCTTTAGTACTAGTGTGCACCATTAAATCAAATTAGCAAGGCAGGATTAAGTTTAAAACTACTTCAAAAAATCCCACTGTCTCTTCATAATCACTCATTTTACTGCCAGATCTTCAAGACTATGTGGTACAGATTTGATCCAGGTTCACTAACTTATCAACTTTAATTTTTAAGACTCAGCTGTAATGACAGAAAGTACAGACTCACCCTGAGATCTTTGATCTCTTCATGCTGTTTCAATTTCTCAAAGAAAGACTGAAAAAAGTCACTTCTCTCTACATGTCGAGGAGCAACACACAAGGCGTCAATATCAGCACCTGGAACAGACGGTTTCAGAGGGAACAGAGGACTTTTAATCAATGTGCAAGAGGAGGGTCATGAGTTTAGCGACTTGGTAACACAATGTTCAGTACGATGCACAGAAAGATTTTATCTATGTTGGATAAACGAAGAATTCAGAGTTATTTTCTCTGTTCTCTTTTAAACGCTGCTCTTCTTCAGTGTTTTGGGTTTACATTTTTCTAATAGAAGAGCACATCAGAGCTGAGTCTGTCAGACACTGATGATCTCAAGTGAACCCAGTTTGAGGAGGACAAGCATGAAACTATTCCAAGGACGTTTTTGAAACTTCACAAACTTCAAAGTTTTGTACTTTACAAGGCCGCTCATTAGTTACACAAACATTTACAAAGCATTATTTTTTTCTCAACTGTGAGACCATTTTTCAACATCATTTTGCTGTCCTGTTGGCTCTGGCTGGAATCAACACACCACAGCCAGACAACTTAGGCAAACAAGTACAGGATGGAGTGAAAGTTGAGCTGAGAAGCCAATACAAGCGACTGTAACCCAAGACTGCGGCTCAGAGTTCACATATTTTTAACTTTCTGACATCCCTGTCACAGAATCTAACCTCTGACCTGGGGAAGCTTCTTCGATCAAGGAGAAAAGCACAAATCTGGACACCCAGAAAACTGATTGTTTGTTTTTCCTGTGAAGAACAGGTTATCAGCTTAAATGTGTGTGAATCACAGTGAGCTTGAAAGCACTGTAATGTAAAGAGAGATGAAGCACTAGATTTATTTCAAAGGAAAGAGTGATAACTTTGTGGCAGTGAAACGGCACAATGATACAATCCCCACCAACCCCATGTGTATACGTAAATCCACGTGAACCATATGAACTTTTTTTCTTGATATATCATTATCCCGTAACATGATACTCTCAACTCCATACAGTTTATGATCGTCTGTGACAGCCTCTTTGTCTCCTACATAACTAAACTTCTCATTCAGTCTTCACCTCAACTAAAACAGTTGAAGAGGTGCGGCATACCTGAGACATTCTGCTTGAAACTGAAGGAAAAACATCATTTTTTAAATTACATCTCAGCTCACATAACTCATTCTCGCCTGTCTCCTCTGCACACAGAGTGAACTGAAACTACAGCTGTTTTCACTTTCTCACAACTGCCCCAACACTCACTGCCGTAGCTTTTACATAGCTTTTTTCAACCCTGAAGTGCGACAAAACATGGAGACACACCATTAACAGCTTTTTGCTCAGCTTGTATTATTCCAAAAACTTACGATTATAAATGAATGCATTCAAAAACATACTATTGTGGTTGAACAAACAGTAAAAGCACAAGTGCAGCTTCTGTTCTTAGTTCATTATGTTTTTCCTCTCACATGCCAACAGTTTTTTCAAAAAGCAGGGGGTACTCGGAGCTATTTACACCTCCAGTTCAGACGAAACCTGTGTTTACTGCTGTCAAAACTGTACTGCTCTTTACAAAAAGCCTTTCCATAGCAGAAAATTATGACAAAGGTAGCTTGTGCTTTAGAGTGGTTAGACTGACCTCAGCTTTACAGAAACAATGTTCATGCTTGCTCACATACGCAGGAGAGGCTGGTGTGTGTGACAAAACTGTTATCTGTTTATACTCCCAATCTGTTTAAAAGGTAAATAACGTCGCACAGCTCCTGCTCCTCAAAATGAAAGCAATTTTTAAAATTTAACAGCCAGCAGTCATACCTTTCGTGTGAACTCCAAGTCTGTATGAACCAAATGTAAATATCTTTCCACCAACACAGCTGATGGCTGATGGTGGAAGGTTCTGGAGAAGAAAAGGACATAGACAGTAAAGTTAATAGAAAGTAATATGTGGCTGATTAGGGAATAATTTTGAGTCCATAAAACACCGTAAATCCCTTGAAAACAAAGCAGAACACACCTTTAATTCACTGATCTCTGCGATCCATTCTTTAACAAAGTTATTCAACTTCCCCAGAACTGCAAGTCTGAAAAGACATAAAAAATGTTTGACTCACAATCCACCTTTACAAGAAAATGACACTCTAGAAGAGATTATATAAACACCATGAAATTAAATCACTGCCTTCCTAACACAGGGAAAATGTTGGACAGAAAAGGAAACCATTCAGGCTGCACAGTTTTTATTTCTAAATATTTCCTTAAATCAAGAATTGCTTTGAATTTATGTTAAACAGTCTTCTCTGTTTCTCTTGTCAGGTACCTCTGACTCAGTTCTCACAGTCTTACAGCGTTTAACACGGATTTCTGAAGTGACAGGCATATATTTAGTGGCTGGTAAAGATGCTGGTTACGCAGAACAGTAGAAGTCTTGTAACAGCAATCCAGCAGCTGTATATCGAATTTACTTTTAGAGGTTTTCATTTTGAATTTCATTTTACATACTTTATTTCATTCACTTAATATTTAAAACATTCAATACAAACAAGAAAAAAATCTCAAACATGTGAATGAGACGGAGCAGAAAGAAGAAAACTATATCATAGAGTCCGCCCCTCTTTCATAATATATCAATCAACTAAACACATAATAAAAAATAAAACAAGAGCTGCAGGCCAACATGCCTTTTAACAGTTCATTATTTCTCATTTTTCTAAAACAAAACAGAAAAGACCACGTTAATTCAATTTTTTTCACAAAACAAACATGCCAAGACTTAGATTAACATATTTCCCTGTATTTGCTAAACATACTGGCTTTGACATTAATTAGACAATTTGACAATTACTTAATTAGATTTTCAATTAATTACTTTGTGTTACTAAAACAGTTTTAAGGAAACATTTTAATATAATGGAGTCTGGTATAACACCAAAAACCCACCACAACTTAAAAATATTAGTTTCACAAGAACAATTATCACCAGCCTGATCATGCCAACAAAAACGGAAATGTTTGATTTACATTTTGTATTGTATTGAGCTATATTGCTCAAGTGTTCATGATGTATCTGCTTGTTGATGTACTGGTTTTGCAGAACAGCAACAGACATGTGAAAGTAGCCATAGTGTAGGTTCTGCTTTGTATTGCAGTTGTTCATGTAACAGTAATTGGTGCGGCTGATGGTGTACGAAAGATGAGACTAGCAAGCATGATAAAGATATGTGTGTATGGATGCTTTCCTCACCTATGGTTCAGCTCCTCTTCATCTTCAAACACCCCAAAGGGTTTCATAGCATCACAGAGCTTATTGGTGTACTGGTGGTCTATATCTCGTGGGGGAGCCAGGCTGATGGCGGAGGTGATGCCATAGTGTTTCTGAGGCTGCTGCTGCCCGCCAGGCATGGTGCTGTCAACATAGAGGAAAAATGAAATGTAACTGCAACCTCAAAACTCAGATATAAAACATCATCCTGAGTGTTTCGGCTGTTTGGTTCTGCACCTTTCATTATGATGTTATGTGTAAACACTGACACTAAAACAACTATACCACAACAAGCGGATAAATGCTTTTAAATATATAAATGAGCTGCTGTAAAAATGAAATATAAGCTTCCAGAAACAAAAGAGGTGAGAGTCTGTTCGGGCTAACATTAGCAGAGATGCTACAAACAGGTTGTAAGCGCTGACAAATAGGCTACTTTAGCAACTTAGCAAACGCCAGCTAGCTGCTTTGAATCATATAATTAACCAAAAATTGCGATTTCATTTCCAAGTGGACTTGACATAATAAGGAGAAAAACACACCGCGAGTTGAATGCGGTTGTTTTGTTAGACAAGACACACTTGAGGAACCGCAACGCTTGGCGCTGTTAGCTCTCGGCGGCTCAGGCCTTGTTTAGTTGTTGTGACAGTTAGCTAACGTTAGCTTTTAGCCTTTTCTTCAGGACTCTCATTAAAAACGACCAAACCCGCCTCGAAACCTCTAATCGATCCCGTGCACCGCTTACCTTGACATTTCTTTCATGACAATGTAAAAAGCCCGCGCTGTTTTTTCCGCTGTAAACCCGTAAAAAAAGTGGGTAAACTCAGCAGGTGGAGCTGATCACAGCCTCGACCTGATTTCAACAATGGTCACTTTCCAGAGAGCAGTTCAAACCTCTCACCGACCCGGAAACACTTCTTATAACACACCGAGTCAGCAGCGCACACAGCGGACACGATACTACTCAGACCTCGGCGTTTACTCACTGCACACGGGGGTCTGAGCTGCCTCCAGCTTCAAGACACGACATCTGGGTCTTTTATCAATTTAATTAACTACAAAAGTAACGGCGTTTGTCGGTTGGAAGAAGTTGCAACTGTCATTAGCAGCATTAGCACCCAGGCCCGGAGATCACGTGACCGAGGCCTGCTAGTTCACATTAGTCACTAATAACCATAACACCTGCCGCTTAAGGTGGGTTTTGATGGTAAATAGGTTTGAAAATAATCTCTGATGAAAAATAATGTAAGGTTTTCTTATGAGAAACAATTTTTTTCCTGTTTATTTTTCGGCTAACCTTAGCGATGTTTTTAGCCTGTGGGGATTTTAGTGTTGACACACGTGCAGGTCCTCTTTCTGTTTGTGAAAGAAGATAAACATCATGTCATTCAAATGTGAAAACCCGGGGTTATATGTTCAGGAATGAAAGGATAGAGAGCAACAGAGACAGATGCATGTTCAAACATTAAAGATATGATGCAAATTGAATGTTAACTGTGTTTATTGATTTTCTTTTATTTATACTGCTTCCACCATGTAATGCCCTGTTAACACATTATTCATTCATTCATTTTCGAGCATAAGACATTTTTAAGATTCGATTGCAATCAAGAAATAAATATATATATTTCTGCATCTAACTGGCCATTATTTTATTTTCCACTCTGACAAAAAGAGGTGGATAGACTGCACTGTTATATCTAAAACTGCATTAAACGAAAATGAATATTTGATGACTGTTTTTTTCCTTTTCTTTTGGATATCAATTTGAATCTTTATTGTGTACATTTTTGCTGGTTTAATGATCCAAAATTAGCTCAACTTCCAATATTATTTAAACAAATATTTCCCAACAAGCCCCATTCTTGACAATTCTTCAAAAGACCACTAAGGCACATCTACTTTTTTGATAAGTAGCTAAATAATGACTTTTCACAACAGGTTGTAGTGCAACATTATTTGTTATGCAGTGACAATCATTTATTTTACATCAAACAAATTATGCAGATTCTATTCAGACACAAAACTTTTTGTGATTAGAATAAAATAAAAATGAAATAAGTCCTAGCTTGATTTTGAATCCAAAATTGAACTCATTTGAAAATTTGTGAATTTCCCAGTTTGGGATCAATAAAGTATATCTATCTATAAATAACGAAAATCTGCTGTGAAGTGTTTTTATATTGTAAAGAGAAGGCAGATTCACTTTTAGGCACCATATCATTGACAATATTAGAACATTTATCCACATGCTTAGTTTTTGTAATAAGAATTTGTATACAGAGTCGATTTGAAAAAAGAGAAAATTGTTAAAATTTAAAAGGATTTAGAATATATTTAAAAAACCAAGATTCAGAACTAAACTGAAGGAACGCTGTGTTACAGTGAGAGGAATAAGTTTGTGGAACAATCTGAACTTAAAAGCTAAAGCAGCTAAATCAAATTTTACATTCAAAAAATTGTCAAAGCCAGTATGTTGAGTAAATACAGGGAAATATGTTAATCTAAGTCTTTGTATGTTTGTTTTGTGGGTTGTTTTCAAAATTAAGAAATAATAAACTGTAAAAAGGCATGTTGGCCTGCAGCTCTTGTTTATTTTTTATTATGTGTTTAGTTGATTAATATCTTATGAAAGAGGGGCGGACTCCATAAGATTTTTGTTCTTTATGCCCCTTTTTATTCACATGTTTGAGATTTTTCCTTCTCTGTATTGTATGTTTTAAATATTAACTGACTTAAATAAAGTATGAAATTAAATTAAATTAAAAAAAAAAAAATGATACTATATCCTACTGTTCGGGCTGCTTTTTTGTAGAGTTTTCTGGGGATGTAATGACCGGCAGGTGCAAGGATGTCATAGATGGCGTTGGATCTTCAGTTGCTCCTTCATGTCCCACCTGTTTTTTTGGTTCTATCATCTTACAAACCTGACTACCCCCTATAATATTGTCCACTGTCCTGTATAGACAAAATTATCAAGACACAACACTGGTGGTTTGTCCTTCGAAAGCTTTTTACTTATAAGGGATTTTAAGTGGGGGGAGCCCTGCTGATGGCAGCCCAAAGCCCAAAGCTGCAAGACCACTGGTTTAGGATGCCACATCTGATCCTCTACCTGGGAAAGGAAGAAACTGTTTTCACTTTCTGACTGTGAACCAGGTGCAGGAGCATCTAAATCCACTTTTTACTAGCTGATGTGTCAAAACAATGGCCTTACCATCAGTAATCTTTATTTGTTCTTACTACAGCTCTTGAATTTATTACTCTGCTGTAGCTTCTTTAGCAAATGTTAGGTGAAATATAGAGAGTTCAAAAAGTTTGTGTTATCTCCTGATGATGATTGCCAGATGCTAGTGTTGTAAATAAGCTTAAGCTATATTTTTGGGTTATTTGAAGTAAACAAGGTTACTCCTAAACTGTGTAATTCGTTGTCTTTCTTGTGTGAGTGCATCAGTAAAGGCAGTAAATTAAACAAAGAAGCTAAAAGAAATGCAGCAACAGTAATTTGCTGTCTACTTAGCAGCTGATAAGTAGGAGTATCTGATCGTGCATTTTTTTTACACACTTTTCAATTAAACAGACACACAAAACCATTTGCATTTGGGAGAAATTATTCATGAAGTGAAACAAAGGAAAATTGTTTAACAGAAATTTTGAGTTTTGTATCTGGATAGATTAGAGGTTCAAGATACTTTGCAGATCTTATTTATCTGCCCAGTTACTGGTTAAATAGAGTCAACAGGTTAATAGAGTCAGTAGACAGGGATTCTATTAAAATCCACCTTTGGCCTGTTAGCAGCACAGCTCCACCCCTTCAGTCTACTCCTACTTCTGCTTTTGGACTTTGAATCTCAGTCAGACAGTCTAAAGCTGATCACAGGAGCAGATCAATCACAGGAGCTTCACATACAGAGGCAAGATGAGTAAGAACTCAGCGGTGGTTAACGTGGAGACGTGGATCTCTGAGAACAAGAATGCCTTCCTTCCTCCGGTCTGCAACAAACTCATGTGAGTCAGTTTACTGAAAAATCAGAAAAAAAGACATCAGAGGAAACTCTATGATATCTGTGTGCAGCTACAACATGAAAGAATAACGGTTATATGATGTAATGAACTATCACTTTTATGCTGATGTATCAAGTGAATCTGAAAACAGATACTTCTCCCTCTTAGGCACTTTTGCCAGCTGAACATCATGTTTGTTGGGGGTCCAAACACAAGGAAGGATTATCACATTGAAGAGGGGGAGGAGGTCAGAAAGTGTTCTGTATAAAGTCTCACATACTCTTATCAATTCCTGATATTATTTAACCCTGCAACTTCTGGTTTGCTCTAATTCCAAGGAGTAATGGTAATTAAATTGAATATTGATACCTTTATTGTCTTTGCACATTGCATAATAAAATTTCTTGCCTCTCACTGAAAGAAAGGGTCTTTAAAGCCGTCTTTGTTCCTAACTGGAACAAACTGTAGAGCAGCAACAATCTGTCAAATAATTCCTTCTTCCTGCCTCCTGCTGCAGTTAACATGCTGAGCTGCTAGGATTTTACATGTTAAGGATGACAGGTGCTCATGTGACTGACACATGTAGCCTAACTCACGTTATGCAGTTAGTCAACAGTCAGACCTGAGTTACATGTTCATGTCCGTGATCATTGTCTGCATGAGACCAAAGATTTCTTCAGTCTTCAGTTGCATCATGTCTGAAAAACACTTGTTTTATCAGTACCGCAAAATCAAGAGCAGTATGTGCTCTTTTTTATTATACATGATTTCTGGTCAAACTAATGACTATGATGCAACATTTTGGCGCTTTTCCATTGTGAGCAGTGTGCACTGTTTCAGTTTTGGGTCAGATATGGTTAAATTTCTTCTGTGAATGTGTCTAACACTATAACCAATTATCAGCACCTTCTTGATGAACACTTGAGTGACTACATTTTTCTTGTTTTCTCTACTTCGTTAACCACACAACATAGTGGTATAATATTAAAATCACTTAAATCACTCTGAAGTTATCTAGCAAAGTTGGCATTAAAATAGCAATTTGCCTGTTGGTTTCAATTAAATTAATATTGGCTTTGTTGATCCATTTTGCCGCATATAAGACAGCATGAGGTTACATAACAAGCTGCCATGAAGATTTTGTTTTTAGTCATTTCTTTTAATATCACCTCCTCCTGGCCATCAGCATATAAAGAGATAACTTCACAGTGCCAAGAGTGTTTAAATGGAGAGTTCTGCTGCTTCAATTCTCTCAACATAAATTCTCATAGTTGTTGCCTTGGACACCATTTAAAAGTATTAAGATTTTGATTCTGCTAATAGTAGGCTAAGACATGATGATGTAACCTATGTTGTTGGTTTTAAAACGTTTAAATGACTTGGCGAGATGCGCCATGGTCCTATTTTCTTGATTTTCTTCCAAAGTATTTTTGGTTTATCTTCCATTTTACATTTTTTTTTATAAACACTAGTAACTAACAGCGCAGCACAACATTTGTCTGTACAGTCTTTTTGCCACAACTTGAGAATGTAACTATAATATTATATTATCTATATGATTATGTTTTTTTGTCATTTTGTGTTTTAAACAGCTCTTCTACCAGCTACAGGGAGACATGTGTCTGAAAGTGATTGAAAATGGGAAACACAAGGACGTACATATCAAGGAGGGAGAGGTGACTTTTACAATCATTTTATTTTTATGTATCTATGTTAGTATTTATGTGAAGCTGCCTTACCTTGTTGACACTGCTGTGGATTAAGTCAGTTTACCTCCTATCACACATGCTGTTGTGTGACTGTGTGTTGTTCACATAGTTTATCTTCAACAGTCGTAGTTCATTCATGTCTCTCTGTTTTACTCAGATGTTTCTGCTGCCGGCTCGCATCCCTCACTCTCCCCAAAGACAAGCCAACACTGTGGGTCTGGTGGTTGAGAGGAGACGACTGCTGACTGAAACTGACTGTCTCAGGTGTGATACTGTTTCTTCTGGTCTTATCTTCTGTTGTTTTCTTTTTGAGTAAAAAGAACAACAGAGGATACATGACAAACAAAAAGTTGTGATTACTCCAGAGTTTTGAGCACTGATATTTTCTTGTATGAATTCTGCTGTTTAGCTATGACACCTTTTGGGTGTGAAGAAAACAGTTTTTGTTCAGTAACATTAGGTTCTGACTGGTATTATCAGTGTGTGTGCCAGTGAGATTTGAGTTATCAATAAGGTAACAGTGCTGTGGATCATGGGTTAATCTGACCAAAAGCCTCACGCTAAAGACTAACAAAACAATAAGACAGTCTTTGCCCACTCTCTTAATCAATCTTTCGCAGTAAAGCTAAAGTCTAATTTGAGTCCTACAACTCTGGAAACTTTACTCAATGTTTGTGTCTCAAGGTATTATGTGGAGAACAGCACCGGCATCCTGTTTGAGAGATGGTTTTACTGTGAGGACCTGGGAACACAGCTGATACCTATTATCAAAGAGTGAGAACATCAAGCATACCACTAATATAAGGATATTAAAATCAATCAATCAGTTTATGGATTAATAAATATATTTATCAATGGGTCTGATCAGGTTGGGGATTTTTTGTGCTCCTTCTGCAGGTTCATGGCGTCAGAGCAGTTCAGAACAGGAAAACCTGATCCAGGTGAGTCCTCCTTCAGCCGGCTATGAACAAGGACTCTGAACCCTAAACAGTACAGTGTTTGGATGTGACACGCAATGTAAATCTTTAATCTGAGGAGCTTTGTGCAGTTGCAGTCAATTTACCCCCTAGATATGATAAAAAAAATATATATATATTTATTATTATTAATTATTTATTTAATGATGATCTTTGGATGAACAGATGAGAAGTTCAGAGAGCCTCCATTCCAGATGAATTCCATGAGGGTGATGTCTCCGTTCAACTTCAAGCTGTGGTTGGACAAACAGAGACCGACTCTGACCAGCAAGGGGAAGGTCGAAATGTTTGGAGATCAGTTTGAGACACAGGTAACAGGGAGCAGTTTTTTCAGAGAGCTTCTTAAACCACAAATACTCGGTTGAAAGTAGTAAAAAATATGGAACACTCCCAAACTAGTTAATTATATCGCTGTTATCTGGTGGATAAAACTCACAAAGGAGGGGACATTAAATTTGATACTTTACTATTTTAGAGCACTATTTACGAGTCTTAGCTGTTGCTTCTGTTGTTTTAACATTTTCTTTGTAAATTTTAGCTGCAGAAAAAAGCCCGAAGAGGAGTGCAAATCCTCTGCAGTAAAAACCGTGTTAAATGTTATAGTTGCAAAAGTGCACCTGATGAGTTAGCAGGGACACAGTAAGAGTAATGTTGATAAATGATAACTTGTGTATTTTAACAGGTGATTGTGTTCGGTCCTGGACACACTGGGAAGTCAGTGCAGCAGAGTGATGTGTGGATCTGGCAGATGGTTCGTAAACTTGTTCTTTAGTTTTCCTCTCATGCTCTCAGAGCTGTTTCTTGCCTTTTTTCTCTTTCTCTAATACAGTTATTTTTCTCTGTGTGTCTTTGTCTCCTAAGGAGGGAAACTCTACAGTGACCATGAACCAGCAGCAGCTGAAACTCTCTGCTGGAGACAGTTTACTTATACCTGATAACCAACAGTGAGTCAATGTAAAAATCATGACTATCTCTATGAGACTGTGAGAAAGTGAGATGTTTTAAATAGTTTGAGTTAATAGAGTTCCTCCAATCAAGGAATTGAAAGACAAAGATATCTTTCCATTGGCTAAAGTTTTAAAACCTAGTCAGTGACTGTCAAGCTGTATTGATTTGCTACATGTGGACAATCTGCTGGACAACCTGCTGTACCTGAGGGCACCGTGATGAAACACTATAAACATTTTTTCTGCTTTATATGTTGTGTGAAAATAGTCACTTCAGTGCAAAGAGCGTAAATGCAGACACTGATACACGTCTGTGAAGAAGGGAGGGGAAAATTGTAGGGATAATAGATTTGTTGGGCTATTTATTGAAGCAATGTCTGTCAGCTCTGAATGATGTGATTTAGACTTGTTCCTTACAGGTAAAATGTCCTTGTCTTTTTCAGGTATGAGTGGCAGAGGGAGGAAGGGACTGTTGCTCTCTTTGTGGTTCAGAACCCTGAGAGGAAGAGACCCTGAACATTACACATTTAATATGCAGTGCCCTGTAGAAATGCAGAGATTTAATGAACAAACAGCATGTACTAATTCAGATGATGTTAGCTGCAAGATACAAGATACACGGCTGGAAACCAGCGGTAATTATAGTCGTTTAAAGACGATTGATAGTTCTCACTACACAGTGATGCAGCAAATGTATGATGATCCATCAGACCATCATGCATTGCTGCAGGCTAAACCATCAAAATGCATAAAAATGAAATAATTTCAGCCAGATATTTAAAAAAGTAAAACCCAGTATTCAAAATAATCTAGCAGGAATATTCCACAGGTTACAAACCTTATAGTTACGCATTTTACATTATTTTACTAATGTTTAGTTTTACTGATAAAACATGTGGGATGAGAGACTTTTCATCATACTTTCATGGCAGTAAAGGATGAAAATATATTTGAACAAAGTATTATAATACACAGTATTATATTTGTGTTTAAGCAGGTGTACTATAACTTCATTACTCACTGGTAGTGTTGTAAAATACCGGTTCATTTATCATGCTAGCATTAATCAACAAATTGAAACTGTAAACTGCATTGATGAATGTGCTCTGAGATAAAATTATGAGTTCTGATCATTTTTTAAAATAAACACGACCACTCTCAATGTTTGATCATGCCATTGTTTTTTTTTTTTTTTAAACCTCCTTGTTTTAGCCCCCAATATGTTTCAAAACCAATTGTAAGATCTCACAGCTGTCATTTTTCTCTTTGTGCTACTTATCTGACTGATTACATATGATCCGGTGAGCAGCAATAGATATTCAGGTCTCTGAGGAATTTCTTGGTATTGGACATGCCCCTCCATATCAGCATAGAAAGTGTAAACTTCTCGCTGGGCACCTTGGAGAGAGAGGGGAGGACATGAAGCACATGGTCGGGCTGGACTTGAACCTGCAATTGCTGCAGGGACTGTGGCCCACATACATAGGGCATGCTAACCCACTCGGCCATCCGTGCACCCCTGAATTGACTATTTTTGATGATCCTCTGCTGTAATCTCTTTTGTTTGAGCATCTTTCCTCACCTCACTTTTTCCTTCTAGTTAAATATCAGCTAATATGCTTCAACACAGCACACAGCACTCTATGAATGAACCTTCTCACCCATGACCTTCAATAGCTTTTAAGCGTTGTGGAGATTGTCCATGATCATCCTCTGGACAGCTGTCAAGTCAGCCATCTTCCTCATGACTGTTGTTACATGTTCTGAGGAACCACTACTACTACTACTACTAAGGGCTCATTGTTTGACATTACTATGAAACAAAGATGAAATCAAGGCCAAATAGTCCAGCTCTAGTGGCGCCTGTGATTTCAATAAGCATTTCAGGTGGTATAATCATGGATAAAGAGATATTAGGTCCACTTTCAGTTAAATTGATCCAGTAGATCACAGAACCAGAGGAGATTGACCATCAAAATCCAGCTGTAGAGCTCCACCTCCTCAGCCTACTCCTACTCCTGCTTTTGGACTTTGAATCACAGAGAGATTTAAATGTTGACCGGAGTAGCAGGTTGATAACAGAGGATTCACAAACTGCAACAAAATGTGTCAGAACTCGGCTGTGATTAACGTGGAGTCGTGGATCACCCAGAACAGCAATGCCTTCCTACCTCCGGTCTGCAACAAACTCATGTGAGTCAGTTTATTGGGAAATCAAACAAAGACATCAGAGAAGACTCTCTGTGACTTCCTGTGTGCAGCTACGACATAAAGAAATTATGATGTAAAGAATTATCATTTTTATGCTGATGTATCAAATGAATCTGAATATAAATATTTATACCTCACAGGCTCTTTTGCCAGCTGAACATCATGTTTGTTGGGGGTCCGAACACAAGGAAGGATTATCACATCGAAGAGGGAGAGGAGGTCAGAAAGAGCTCTGTATAAAGTCTCACATACTCTTTACAATTCCTGATATTATTTATCCCCACAGCTCCTTGTTTGCACTTAGTTCAAAGAGTAACAACATAGTTAACTCTTTTTTCTTTCAGTTTCCACAGCCCGAGTACTAAAGTCTTTCTAACAGGAGCAAACCTCACAGAGTGGCAACAATTTGTCAAATAATTTATTTTATCTACCTCCTGTTTGGTTAGCATGAAGAGATGTATGTTCTTTTTTATGTTACAAAATGTCTGGCCAAAACCTGTCTCAATGCAAGATTTTGGAGCCTTTCCATTTCCAAACGACTTTGCACTGTTTTACTTTGGGGTCAAACAGGGTTACATTTCTCACATTCGCTTGCCTGAGGCTTGATACACTTTTTCTTGCTTAATCAACCATGGATGTTTCTGTGATATTGCTCACAATGAGCATCCAGTTCCAAAACATTTAAAACATTTGATATTTGTGTTGTGTTCTTTGACAAGTCTATCTAATAAATTACTGTAAAGTTTTTATTATACTGCCCCCTCCTGGTTGTTTAGTAACATTCGTAGGTAAAGCTTAACTTCACATCCAAGTCTAGGTAAAACTTCTGGAAGCAGTTAATTTTGATAAGGATTATTTCTTTGATTAACCATAATTTGATAATCAAAGTGATGTTGTTTGTGTTTTAAACAGCTCTTCTACCAGCTACAGGGAGACATGTGTCTGAAAGTGATTGAAAATGGGAAACACAAGGACATATATATCAAGGAGGGAGAGGTGACTTTTACAATCATTTTATTTTTATGTATCTATGTTAGTATGAATCTGAAACTGCCTTACCTTGCTGACACTGCTGTGGATTAAGTCAGTTTACCTCCTATCACACACTGCTCTGTGTGACTGTGTGTTGTTCACGCAGTTTATCTCCAACAGTCTTAGTTCATTCATGTCTCTCTGTTTTGCTCAGATGTTTCTGCTGCCAGCACGCATCCCTCACTCTCCCCAAAGACAAGCCAACACTGTGGGTCTGGTGGTTGAGAGGAGACGACTGCTGACTGAAACTGACTGTCTCAGGTGTGATACTGTTTCTTCTGGTCTTTTGTTATGTTATTGTCTCTTTTGTCCCTTTTGTCATATGGATTAAATACTCACCAGATGATACAGGGACAAAAAGGAATAGGGTTATAATAACAAGAATTTCAACCTCAAAGTGTTGGAGAAAAAACAAAGCAGCAGAGCATTGTTTAGACCTGCTCCTTACAGTACAACAATGATAGTATTATCTTTTACTATTACTATCATTACTTGAAAATTTGTTATTTTATTTAGTTTTTTTTTTTTTTTTTACTGAGCATCGTCATACAACATTATTATTGTTAGCTAGCTGCTAGCTAATGTCACAGGTTGGGGCAGTTTGTTGACTGACCTGTAAACACTGAAAGAAAGCTGCGTGGATCTGTTGTGTTTTAAAACTTTCCTCTGCTCCTGCCAGACGGCAGTAGAGAGCACTAAATGAGCTTTACCATATCCTGCCCAACCAGGGGGAGGCTGCCCCCTTGTGGCACTTTCGAGAATTGAACCTAAAAACCATTAGCTTTATATTGAGACTACTATTTGTATAAAATAAATGTGACAAAGTATTGTTGTGCATCACAGTAGAAGGCACTTGATTAGAAGTCTGAGTATCTTTTGCATCTCACAGATAAATGAGATGCAATGGTTACATTTACTGTACTGCATATACTGTACTGTGAAATCGAAACACTTAATTTTTGTTTGTGTCTTCAGGTATCATGTTGGGAACACTACTGATATTTTGTTTGAGAGGTGGTTTTACTGTGAGAACCTGGGAACACAGCTGGTACCTATTATTAAAGAGTGAGACCATCAAGCATACTGCTTATATAAAGATATTCAAATTTATCGATTAGTTTATAGATTAATAAATTTATTTATTAATGGGTCTGATCAGTTTGGGGATTTTTGTGCTCCTTCTGCAGGTTCATGGCATCAGAGCAGTTCAGAACAGGAAAACCTGATCCAGGTGAGTCCTCCTTTACCTGCTATGATAACCAAACACATACTGGCTGGGAGTCAGGGGTTGAGCGGGGTTGTCTTCCAGACAGAAGGTTGGCATCAAGCCCTTGACGCAAAAGTTTACATACCCTAAACTGGCAGCGTAAAGCTCATACACTGAAGAGCTTGGTGCAGTTGCAGTCAATTTTCTCTGATGACTAAATTTAAATAACATCCCCTGGCTGATTAGTTGTGAAGTCATTGTTGTGTGATGATGACATTTGGATGAACAGATGAGGAGTTCAGAGAGCCTCCATTCCAGATGAACACCATGAGGGTGATGTCTCCATTCAACTTCAAGCTGTGGTTGGACGAACAAAGACCGACTCTGACCAACAGGGGGCAGGTCGACATGTTTGGAGATCAGTTTGAGACACAGGTAACAGGAAATGGGGAGATTTACACTCCCTCTCTCTCTCTCTCTCTCTCTCTCACACACACACACACACACACACACACACACACACACACACACACACACACACACACACACACACACACACACACACACACACACACACACACAAACGCACACACAACAATTATCATATCGAAAAGTGGTAACTACGGTTTCCAACAATACTCAGCCCTGATCATCTCTGTGTAAGGTTAGTTCATGTTATAAAGAAACACCTGTACAGGCGTTTTAATTAAATCTAGAGGCTATTTCTATGATTCTATGATTCAGTTTTCAATCTTAACTACCTCATTTACTAATAATTGACTACTGTGAAAGTGCACTAGGGCCTGTTTCCACTGACAGCCTTCAGGCACTGGCAGCTCCTGTTCTCTAATCAAACCCAGTGCAGTTTAGTGTTACCAGTACTCATCCTCCTATTCCCAAAACTACCATGAGTGTGAGCTGTTATGCGATTATTGCTGTGATGACAGCGCTCTGGTTTGAAAATTGTAAAACTTTTTGAACAACTCCACGCTTGTCAGTATCACTTACACCTTAATGACTGATCAAAATAATGAAGAAGCGGGACTACTAATACTAACTTAAATGCATAACTTAACTTACAACTTCAATGCTAAAAAGACTATCTTCAAGTGTGTAATTACCAGAAACTAGCTTTTTCTAATTAAAGTACATGATTCCTTTTTACTGTTTTGACTTTTTTTGTAGAATTTCCCTGATTTATAGCAAATATGATGTCTTTGTATCATGTTAAATTATGTAAATATTAAGGATGCAGAGCGATTTAAAACATACAGGAAAGTGGAAGTGCTGTTTCATGACTTTTGTTACAGTACTTACCAGCATTAACTACCATTTGGAAAGCACTTTGAAATTGATGATAATGATGGACATGATGAATGGTAACATGTATATTTTAACAGGTAATTGTGTTTGGTTCTGGACACACTGAGACATCAGTGCAGCAGAGTGATGTGTGGATCTGGCAGACGGTAGGTTCTCTAAATATGTTCTCTAGTTTTCCACCATGCTCTAAGAGCTGTTTCTCATCACTTTGTCTGTTTCACATGAAGTGATTTCTCTCTCTTTCTCTTTGGTTGTTTCCTTCAGGAGGGAAACTCTACAGTGACCATGAACCAGCAGCAGTTCGAACTCTCTGCAGGAGACAGTTTACTCATCCCCGAACACCAACAGTGAGTCAATATCAAGATTAATGACTGACTATTAGACTGTGTGAAAATAACACAGTATAAAGGTATTTACATTTTTACTTTCTTGACGGATTAAATAACTAGAGATCAACAAATGAAGGAATTATGAAACTAACATATCTTTTCATAGGCTTGAATACCCAGATTTGGTTCAGTATGAAGTCAATTGAAGCAAAATCTCTGCACAGATTTAAATTTGCTGCTAATTCTTAGAGTGATTCCAGCAGCTCTGAATGATGTGATTTAAACTTTTTTAAAGCTAAAATGTCCTTGTGTTTTTCAGGTATGAGTGGCAGAGGGCGGAGGGGACTGTTGCTCTCTTTGTGGTCCAGAACCCTGAGAGGAAGAGACCCTGAACATCACTCATGTGATATGAAGTCTTCTGCAGAGAACTATCAGTGAACATAAGTACTAACAACCATAACTGTAAGAAGCCATAAAACAAGGCTGAAAGCCAGCAGCAATGATAGACTTTTAAAAGATCCATACAGTGTTAATTTTGGCAGCTATACTTTAGTTTTAGTCTATTAGTCTTTTTAGTCTATTTAGTTTTGAGTATGTAAGCCTGTGTATTTAAGAATCATTGCATACAAGTCATATTGTAAACCATCAGTTCATTTATACATTACTGAAAGCGAACATTTATTATGTCAGCATCAATGAACATATTAAAATCAAAAACACACTTTTTCATAATGACAAACATTCATTTACAGTGCATATAACTGTATTATGAGAAAAATGACATGAATAAATAAGTATCTGAGTTAAAACTGTACTTAAAACTTATTGATTCCACCCAGACAGTTTAAAACAAATAAGCCTTCATGTAAAATGTGAAATGGTGCATTGATTTTGGGAAACAAAGAGAAATAGAAAGTAAAGAAGATCAACCTGTTAAAACAACTTCAGAGCCTGGTGTCACAGATGAGCTGTCATTGACTTACAGCCATTCTGGGGAGGCTCTATAAGCTGCAAAAGAGTCATATTGAACAGATACAAATGACAACCTGGTTTTATGACCTCAGTGAACATTTTTTTTTTCAGATTTTATGGCCACAGTCACTAGTTTCCTGTCTTCTACAGTACAGCATGATGTTGACTTTGTAAGTTTTAATGCCCTAAAGCAGAGAGAGGAAGGACTGAGGGCGGGCCTTCCTGTGATTGACAAGTTGGCAACTTGGTAACCTCTCAAACAGGACAGAGATATGGCATTGTGTATCTTTTTGTCCATATATGATCACTTCTGCTCCCCAAAAAAAGTCTGAGATGGATGAAACATCAAAATGTCCAAACTGGTGTAGGTGGTCTCTTCTTAGGTCTGTAATAAATAATAAAAAAAAACTCACATTCATTTGTCATAGTTCTCTAATAGGAGACATTAGAGTCAGGCTGGTGTCAGATCAGTTCTTCAGTCTCATCTTCAGGGTGTTCCTGATCACATGATGCTCTGCGATAAATGCCCCAATGGCCCAGAACACTGCATATTCCAGGGTCACCAGTCCTCTCAGGTTAAACCTGAAACCTGAATAGTCCCAGGGGCATGCCCCCAGCAGGCTGAGCCCCACCCCCCAGCTGAACTCCCACAAGTAAATGAACAGGGTGTATGCTATCAGACGGACAGTCAGTGGCTGACCTTGAGCCAACAGGCGTCTACTCAGGTGCTCCATCACAAAGATGGCGGAGGCGTACATTGGCAGTGCCCACAAACTGCTATGACCCCCCAGCCTCACGTCACCTGAGCTCACCCCGTCCCACACCGCAGTGAAGACCACCTCACAGAGACAGCCATGTAGAGCGTACACGTAGAGACGGAAGACTGCAGGCAGTGGACGACTACCTTCATCATCATCATCATCATATGGCCATGCTATGGTGCCATTTTTTATTTTAGAGCCTAAAAAAACAGACACATAAAAATTATTTTCTTTAAAGAGCTAACAGAGACCCTAAAAGATGAACGAGCCCACCGAGCAGTAGACGGCTATTAGATGTCTAGTTTTATTTTAGACCTAATTTCAACCGTCTAGATACTATGTATTTTTAGACGGAATACAGACGTTGCACTTTAACCCATAATTCGATAACTTTTTATTTAAAAAAGCAACCGTGAGTTGCATAACTGATTGCTCAACGGCTATCAATAATTATGATAGCCGTTGAGCAATATACAGTGTAGTATAGATAAAGCCCAGTTAAGTTTAGACGTCTAAAAAACTATCATTTTTAGACCTGTGGTAGCCTGATTTTAGACCAGTCATCTAGGCTACATTTAGACGTCTATTAAACCTCTTTTAGACCAAAAAATGCTCAGTGGGAGGTTTTACCATGATCCAAGAACATGAACCAGAAAATCTTCACTAAAAAGTCATAGTGTTGACCCACTGAGCATATTTTGGTCTAAAAGAGGTCTAATAGACGTCTAAATGTAGCCTAGACGACTGGTCTAAAATCAGGCTACCACAGGTCTAAAAATGAAAGTTTTTTTGAAAACATTTAAATTTAGACCAAGTTTAAATCTGGGCTATAGCTATAAAACACTGTATATTGCTCAACAGCTATTATAATTATTTTGGTTAAGTCGTGGAGATCAGTTTTGCAACTCACAGTTACTTTTTGAAATAAACAGTTATCGAATAATGAGTTCAAGGGCATCGTCTAAATTCCGTCTAAAAATAAACAGAATCTAGACGGCTGAAATTAGGTCCAAAAAAAGCTAGACGTCTAATAGCCGTCTATTGCTCAGTGGGAAGGTAGATTAATGACTGTAGACCATGTTGATTTTTGCTATTAGACAAAAGCCTTAAGCCGCGTTCAGACCAAACGCGACCTGACGCGACCTAGCGACCGGTCGCCAAGGCGCGTCCCCGAGGTCGCGTCGCCGAGGTCGCAGGACGCCAAGTCGCGTCGCTCCCAAAGTTCAAATATTTGAACTTTGGGAGCGACTCCGTGCCGCGACAGCCAATCAGGGCTCTGCTGACGTCAACAAACCGGCGAAACAAGGAAGAGGAGAAGAAGAATCACAATGGAGGCGCAGTTAATCACATCGGTTAGCTACCACCCGGTGCTATACGACGTGGGTTGCGGGCTGTACCGGGACCGCAACGCCAAAGAAGAAGCATGGGGGAAGGTGGCCCGTGATGTCGGGCTTTCTGGTAAGCTTGTTTGTTTATTCATTTATTTCAGTGAGCGGACTGTTTTATGAAAACACAGCTAACTGCCCCTGCTTGCTAGGCTACATGTTTCAACGTATGTGTGTGTGTCTTTGCAGTGGATGTGTGCCGCAAGCGGTGGAAGGGGCTTAGGGACGCTTATATGAGGGACAGACAGATAGACAGGCGTTCCGAAGCTGAGATGGAGCGCCTGTATTTCGTGTCCAGGCGGGAGATGCTGCTTCCCACCCGGGCGAGGAGGTCCTCGAACTGCGCCGTCGACACACGGAAATACCGCTGGAAGCGGCCGTCGTCCAGGCGGAGTTCCTGGAGCAAACGGTGAAATTCACCCAGCTCCGTCCTCCTCCGGATGGTTTCATGCACCCATAAACGCCGGCGGCGTCTACTGCGGATGTACAGATATGCGGCAGCACTGATGAACTGAAAACTGAGCTAGTGACATGGATGACGTCACCGGCGACCAGCCGCGACCTGCGACTGCAACTTTGGACCCGGTGTGAACACACCAGAGCACCACGCGACGCGACCTGACCGACCAACGCGACGCGGCGCGACCAGGTCGCGTTTGGTCTGAACGCGGCTTTATTACACACAGAAATGTTGATCCATCTTTATTTAAAGCTTAAGAAAAGAGACGTTTAGGATTTCAGATAACTTCATTTCTGACAAATCAACAAACCATTGAATACAGTTTTTATTTCAGTAATGCACATGTATCTACAAGAGTTTGACATTTAAATTCCCTTGTTGTTAAATAAGAATTGAATCTAGAGTATATCTATTTTCCTGCTACTGAATATTTTGTCATTATTGTCATAACTGGAATCTTTAATCAAAGGAAACAAACATTTAGTGCTTACAGTCCGGTTAGGTCTCTTTTTCTCGGTGCACATGCTCTAACATGGATTAACAGTCCTGTAGCAGATTAGCAAACTAGAGGATAATCTTTGGCAGGCTTTCTCTCTGCACTTTAAAATAGAGCTATTTACCTTGATCCGAATCAACTAGCTGTCCCTTTAATTTAATTATTCACTCAAAATAATAGAGTTGATATCTATCCTACTGTGGATCACCACCTGACCGACCTCTAAATGATCAGGATTAAATGACGGCAAGTAATGGAGACGCATTAAACTCAGTTTAAAGATTCTTTTGACACTCTGGAGACAAATCTGTAGGTAAAAAAAAAATAGGTAAAAAATAAACAATTCACATAAAAATACACAAATTATTCTCTTAATTAATACACGTTCTCCTCATAGGCTGTGTTGCTGTATAGTTTTTCTGTTTTTATTTTTTTTATTCATACAACTGGATGTTGAAACTTAAACTAAACAAACTGTACAACTCTGACAGAAAACTAAACTGGGTTACTTTTTAAAATTAGACCCATGTCACATCTACATTGACTTAGAGAATAAAGGATAAATGAATATATAAGCTGCAGAACTGTCAAAATAAAAGCTTTTCGTTGATTAAATCCTGGTCATTCATGTGCAGACATGAATGAAACTTTTACAAATCCATTGATATATCCTCAAAGTTTACCAGAGTTTTTCCCTCCATAGTTATAATTTTTTTTAACAAAAAATGTACAATATATTAAGAGCATAAATGTCATAAATTAAATACATAATAACTTATTACAATATTAAACTCTCACCTGTCTGATTATCACCATCTGTTCTCCTTGCAGGAACTTTTCTTGCCTCCATCGAAGCTTGCATGTGTGTGGGTGTGTGTCTGTAATCTCTCTGCTCCCCATGCAAGTGTTTGCATGCAGGTGTGTGTGTGTGTGTGTGTGTGTGTGTGTGTGTACGTGCCCCGGCTAAACATTAAGCAGCTTCAAGTCATCACAGTGACACAGTGATGTGTGTGTGTGTTAGGCCGTGCTCAGGAGGATGACCCAGGAAGCAAAAACCCTAGACTGCCTGGAGGAAACGTGTGTGTGTGTGAGGCTCAGTTTAAGTATTGATCTGACTGATTAATATTTGTGTTAAGCATACACTGAGTCACAGATGTGTGTGTGTCTGTTATCAGTGTAACACGGGAGTAGGGTGTGTCACAGCAGCGGGGAAGCTACAGAAATATACACAGACACCTTCAGAAGAAATGCTGAATGTTTAACTTTTAATGGATCCTGTTAACATGTTATCAGTTCAGGGCAGATTTGGGGGATTTAACAGTGTTTCTTTGTTGTATGTGTTGCTTTATAATATGAATTAAAAAAAAATGAATTCTGGTTTTGAAGTGTTTTTTATTTATTTATTTTTTTTTTTCATTTTAAGCCCTGGTGCTTTTTGAGACTGTTTTCAAATCCTTCAGTCTGCAGTGTTTTTGTTTGTTCTTTATATATTTTGATTAGAAGCATGACAGAAATGATCACATTACACTTTTACAACATTTTAGATCTTTCATGTTAGCTACTGACCGGCCAGGGGTTTTTAGATTTTGGGCAGATGGAGGCTTTTATGATGGGAACAATGTAAATGAGACATAATAAAGTTTTGAATTATAGTAAATCATAAATGTGACAGCAAACCTGTGCTAACACACGTGTAAAGACATATTATATCAAATGTGATGCAGAGCTGTGTGATCATTAAGTGTATGTGTGAACAGATGTGAGTGCCCCTGTATGTTTGTTCTGTGTGATCTCTAATAAAAGCAGATCAGAGTCCAGACTTCAGACAAACACTCATTCAGCTCTGCAGAGTCAATGACCATAAAGTTGTCAAGCTTTCCCTCACACCCACACATGCACGCACACATTATTTGCTCTGACAGTGTGTGTTTTATTTTAAAGTCTCAGAAGGATGTATGTATAGGGAAATAAGCAAAGCCAAGCCTTCATCAAGGATAAAAATTCTCTTCATCATTTTATGGACTAAATCAGAAACAAAGACAATGGACACATAGTAGATTGAAATGAGCGACATAAAAATGGCAGTAGTATAGAAATAAATACCTTCAATATGTTGGGATGTGAAATGATATAATCTGATGACCCATTATAGTTTTTTTGTGAATTGGGATTTTTAATTCAAATCAAATTAGTTCATGTGTGCCAAGGTAAAGTCAGGTGGGACAAACTAAAATGCAGAGGATCTGATCTAAAATGAGACTAAATAGCTGATGGGAAATCAAAAGTTCACCAACTACCAAGAATAGCTCTGATGTGAAAATATTTACTCATCAGACTGCAAGCAATTACCAGCAACCTAGTAAAGATCTATGAACAAGTAAAGGTTTAAATTAGTAAGAAAAAGGGCTGAGTAGAAGCCAACACATGACATCTGCATCCTGTGTCTTTGTGGTCTATTGGTTCAGCAAGTTTTCTTTATTTCTTTTTTTAAATTTATGTATAAATATCATTATTATATTTTCTTATGTTTTAATCACTATAAGGAATATTTGGGCTTCTCAAATGAACCCTATCCCGTAGCACTTGAAACTCCACAGGACGAAGAGGAAACTACGTATTTCAATATGGCGGCGGTCGACAAAGCGGAAGTGGATTGCAGTTACAGCTCTTGCATGATTAGACCGACACGCAGCCAGAAAACTGCGTTTTATCTTGTTATAATTTTTTGTCTTACCAATGCTGGACCCCAAGAAGACGTAAAAAGCAGTCGCGGAAGCAAAACACACCATTAAATGATAGTGTAATCGACCTTGCGTGTTGTTTTCTATTCCTTCTTACCCGAAACCGTGTAGACAGGTTTCAAGGCATTCTTGTGCAGCTGATGTTTTGAAATTAAAGATATCTTGCTCTTTTATCGTATTTATTGCCTTGGTGCCATTAACAAATACATCTTCCACGTGTAACTATGTGGTCGTTGAAAAATTAATAGAAAAACCGTCCGTGTCTAGTGTAGTCGGGGTTCTTCATTTATAAGCTGATCTGCAGGCCTTTGACAGTGAGCTCCAGTGGCGCAATCGGTTAGCGCGCGGTACTTATATGACAGTACACTGTAGAGCAATGCCGAGGTTGTGAGTTCGAGCCTCACCTGGAGCAGTCTTTTGGAAACTCGGTATTATGTGGAACCATCGACTGCAACTTTTAAAACGTAACGAATATCTGCATCCACTGTTGCGCATTTTATCGTCGTGAAAGAACAAGATCATCTACTTTAATTTTTTCAAATGGGTGATTCAAATGCAGTCAGACAATATGAAATGTGGTAATAAAACAACTAGAAGCCAATAAAATAGGTCAAAATTAATATACAGACAGACAGACACATACACACACACACACAGATACACACACAAACACATCTATCTATCTATCTATCTATCTATCTATCTATCGATCTATCGATCTATCTATATATATATATATATATATATATATACCTATATTTATATTTATTTATACTTATTTATATATACATAGGCCTATATATAATCACTATCCCATGTTTAAAATCCAGATTTCTCTGAGTATAGAAATGCAGTTTAATTTGCCCCTGTTGCACAGTACCAACTTCTCTGCAGTATTTAAGTTGTAAAGTCAACAGGGGGCAGCATCTCTCCATCACAGTGCATACATCACTCATCCTCCCAGTGGATCAGGGTGCTCATAATTTCAATGTATTTAATATTATTGACTACTCCTTTTAAATCTAAAGCAATGAAACCTTACAACCTGCATTTAACATGCTTTAAAGACTGTGTGGAAGTCTTTTAAAAAGGTAAAACTATTGATCACGTGTCGATATAGGTATTACTTTAGATTGTTTGTATAACAAATATAAGGAAGATCTAAAAGACATCACAAATAGAGCTTAGAGTTGAAAGCTCATGAGAGGGAAGAAAACTGAGTTAGTATACACTGTTATTGTAGTTGGTCTGACACTCTGCTGTTGTTCCACTGAGTGTCGCTGTCTCCCACGGTTTGGACATGCTGCATTCTCTGTTACAGATGTGTAAGCTTGAACCTTATTGGCTGTTTCTACTATTTGAATGAAAACAGGTCTGCTCTTCATGTCAGTGGTGAAGTATTTTATCCATAGGGGGCTAACCTGCATGTAGGGATGTCTGAATATGCTTATTTTTTAATTTAAGTAGAAGAAAAGACTTTTGATGTCGTTCCTATATGAAAACCAAATATGGGGGGTTTCTTTTATTCCACCATATTGTCCATAAAGAACCTTAAAGATAGTCGATCATATGGAAAAGACTTAAGGAACCTGTTTTGAGTAAATGATTGTAAAGGTTAAGCAAGATATGTTAAGACACACACTACCACAAACACACACATACCAGAAACAGAGACCATAAATCACTGTCATCTCTTAGATTAATCATCACATTAACCTCAGATGGTTTGATTTGCAATAACTGTCATGGATGAAAACCAGCAGTCATTAAATTGAAGACTTCATTTATGGGCTCAGACTTCACCCTGTTTAATTACCCTACACAGGATAAAACTCTGAGTGCATACATGTGACTGTTTACGTGAGATACACATGAATCATACTTTCACAAAATTTAGATGGTAAGATTAGACCAGTCTATTATCATTATCATGCTGCTATATATAACCGCATATATGTATTTACTTCTGTTGTCGTTTGTTTCTTCCTCTCTCTTTCTGCATCTCCCTCTATTGCCTTTTTAATCCTATCACAGTCTCAGCCGATGACTGTTTTACACGAGTCTGGTAAATGCTACAAAGTGTAACACTCATGTAGATGAAGGTGGGATCAGAGTGGGTCTGATCTTACAAGATGGGGCTGAACCTTTTCCTATTTTGATGTTGGGTCAATAGAGTCTGGCCCAGCTCTTACTGTTAAGGGTCTTAAGATGACATTTGTTGTGACACACAGTGCTTAGTGGGATGTAGGGCAGAGGACTCCATGTAATAAAAACATTGCCCTTTCTACGAGTTCACAACAGTGCAAAAAAAAAAATAAAAACTTCTACTCAGGGTTTCTGATTTGTAACAACACAACCTAAGC
This sequence comes from Xyrichtys novacula, assembly GCA_962446985.1. Taxonomy (NCBI): domain Eukaryota; kingdom Metazoa; phylum Chordata; class Actinopteri; order Labriformes; family Labridae; genus Xyrichtys; species Xyrichtys novacula. The sequence goes on along the minus strand of OY660874.1, from coordinate 12,596,083 downwards.
AGCTGTGACTTTGGGCAGTTTGGATTTGACCTTTGACCTGAGGAAAGATGTTTATAGGATTGTATTTTTTTGCTTGTGTTATGGTGAAGAAAGAGTTCATTTTGACAGTATGCAGTATATTCATTCAAATGTTTAAAAAGTAAAGGGTTAAACTGAGCTTCAGACACTAAAAATAAATACATAAAGGCCTCTGCCATTAGTTTTTACTGTTCCCGCTAAGCAGTCACAAAGAGTGAGAACAGCAAAAACTGGGAAACTTGTCCAGTTTTCAAAGTTTTCCATGTTGTGAATACTTGCCTCAGAGTTGTGTGTGAGTGTGTGTGTTAGTGTTTGCGGGTGTGTGAGGACAGGATACATGAGGAGGAGGTTTGGCTGTATTCACCGCTGCACCTCTTTAACCTAATTTAACATCCCTCCAACAACATACACTCTGGCATATACATGAGCGCACGTACACACACACACACACACACACACACACACACACACACACACACACACACACACACACACACACACACACACACACACACACTGGTTTGGAAGTGACTTTTGATCTAGAGACTATGCAGCACTTCACTCTTCATTTATGGACTCTGGTCTCAGACAGAAACCGGTTGTATGAATAAGTGTGTCAGTGTGCATATGTGTGTGTGTGTGTGTGTGATTGTACTCGAGTGTTCTTTAATGAACTCATTCTCGTGTTTTATATCCAGGAAACTTCAGACTTAAAACAAAGTGTTTCAGTGTCTCAGGATTTCCAGGAAACTTGGACTGAAACTTTTAAATTGTGCAGTTTCCTGAATCTTCATAGAAATGTCTATGCGTCATGAGTGAATAAAGGAAGCGGGAGCGAAGAACATTAGATTTTGTCCTGTCAGTGTGCAGTAAATGAGTACATCCTGCCCTGTTTATCTAAATACACAGCATAATTACTGGGGGGAGGGCCACAAGTGAGCTAGATTCCTGCATGAGCCAAGCCTTAAGGAAGATGAGCCAGGAGCCCTTGACAGAGTCCTGAGAATCTGATCCAGACAGACCTGATCCATTACAAGAGGACAGATGTTATTGGAATTTAGAACCACCATGTACCTATCTGAGGTAGTAAGCTCTGAAAATAAAACAAACACTAAAGTATCAAAACATGTAGAGGCTGGCTTAAAAAATAAGTCACTCTCCTTTGAGCACTATGTTAAACTGTTTAACAGAATTAAACGTGTTTACAGCCTGATATAAAAGCTATTTCCATTGGTCTTTGAATGCACCTTAAGTACTTTGAATAGGTGTTTTTAATTTTATGTGGTTCATTCAATTTACCCCCAATTTCCACCGCATCCGATCGCAACCATTCAAGTTAATGTGTCAATTTCCACCGGCTTCTTTCCGCTGATCGCAAGAGTTCTATTTTTTCCGGACGATGGAGCATGCTGGATAAATTCAGCACAGAAGTACTGCTGGAAAGTAAGTCGGGCACAGACACAAAATAAAACATCTGGATTCTTTTCAAAATAAAACACTCCGTGTTCCAGGCAGATCGTATTTCACACCATGCAAACGGGTAGGGACAAACAAGTCAAAGGTTTTTAGACAACATTTCATCCCAATGACACCATGGCTGAGGAGACGCTGATTCTAAAAGTCTAGAAGTGGATTTCCTCCTCTGGAAGAACACAATCTACTTCTTATATGGTTATGTGGCTGTCTTTATAGAGACAACTCATTATTGCGCGATTGCAGGTGAATCCACAGGTTCTTGTCGGTTCTCGCGATTCCCCGTGTCCGTAATCCACCACCAAATAGGACAGTGAAAATTGCAGCCATTCCGGATCGGGGCCGTCCCAGGTGCAGTGGAAATTCAGGGATATCTGTCCTGACTCTGATCATTACAATCTTTCAGGTCCTTGTACAATGTTTCTCTCTGTTCACACTGTTTCTTAAACTTGACTTGAATCTGACTTGACTTGACTTGTTGAGTCAGCATTTGTCATCTTTGATGGTTAGTTTCTTTACACGGTAAGTAACTTGACCAGCTATTGTAAGTAAGCAAACTGGATGCACGCACTTACAAAGTGTAACAACGGGTCACTGAATCTCAATTAAAAGGGAACCAGCTGGCTTAATAACTCATTAGCAGCTAATAGACATAGACTATAAGGCTACAATCACTGAGAGTTTGCTAACACCCCTCCATCCCTCCAGCCCAAATATGGTCCTTCTGGCTCTGAAAGGCAACGGACAAACCATTTGGTATTTTTTAATGTTGGCTATGACTATTATTTATACAGTCTGTGATCCATTTGATTACACTGTTGTCTTTTCCCATGAACAGTTTACATGTGAGAATAATTCCACATCTAAGTCTAAAAAATCTTTTTACATCTGCAGACACGCATATGCACAAAACCACACTATGTGCTTTTTATCCTTCAGGTCAATGTGACTTTTGTATTTGTGTATTTTGCTGCTTTGTTGCTACAACAAACACAATAACCGTCATGTTAGCATGAGTGCATGAGTAAGGTGGGTTTCATCATCGTTCACATTCTTCCCACAGTGGTTTATAATGAGTCCACTCTGTCCGTGTCCGTGTTTTAAGATTCAAAGGCAGTGTAACAGTGTCAGCGGGAGTCAGATGTGGATGCTATAATAAACGATGACCTTTGACCCCTTGATCCTAGATCAGCGTGACTGTGTTCCTTACCTGCTTAACATCACACCAATATGAGGAGACGGGAGGGAAGGATGTGTTTGTGTGTGTGTGTCAGTGCGAGTGTGAACATGTGTTTTCTCTGGTCTGTCAGTGCATATTTCACATGTGCTTTTATGAATGAATGTTTGATCTGTTTCCTGCAGATGTTTGTGAGATTTTCTATTTGTGTGTGAGTAAAAACAGCAGAGAAATCAGAACTGTACAGGAGGGGGTGCAACCATGAAACCAACCCTGAGGTCTTCTTTCAAAGTGTTCAACCTCAAACACAAATGTATCTCAGCACTGAGATTGTTGTGTGTCAGCACTGACCATGCAAATGCCTACCTCCTGAAAGCCGTGTGTTTCTTGTTCACTGACATTAGAAAGTGGAAGACCACGTGTGTATAGGGCGATTGTTTATTTGTATATTCAAACCACTGTGGCAAAAACTTGCAGCTTTTCCAGCTCGCATAGACAAGATTGTGAGTGTGTCAAACATTGGATGTCAGTGTGCATATAATACAATGTAATACAGGTATGCCTGCTGTTACCTCCTAGTACATGTACGGTAAAATTTACTGTGGAAGTTACACTAAACACTAACTTTAATCCAAAATAGGGAATGCTTGACACCAGTACAACCAGCATAAATAAAATGCAGAGGGTGGTGTTGTGCTACTTTAGCCATGGTCAAAACCCAGCCAGGGTTTACTTTAAATACAACAAGGGTGATCCAGCTCTGTCTTGATAGCTGTGGACCATATATTGTATAGAATGGACAGCGTCTGCCTCCTCACTGTATGAATGTCATAAATCCCACCTCCTCCAGCAATCCCTATAGAGCTGTGGACAAACTTTAGAAATTTATTACCCAGAATATACACTTTTCTCCCCCCTGCTAGCGATGTTGACTTGTAGTTACTGTAAGACTGGTTTGTGTTCAAGTCTTCTTTTTTCTGTCCAGCTCCATTTTTAAAGGTTATTAGGGGGTTCATGTTTTCTATGATTGACACTTGATACAGCCTATGGGCGTACGAAGATTGCGTAGCTCACCCGGGGGATATGCCGTTTGAGCTGAGTGTTATCACAGCAACTCTCCCGCCGAATGCGTACAATGTCACTGCGCAAGGGGTGATGTGCGCACAATGCTACTGCGCAATGTTGGTTTCAGGAAGTGGAGAAAAAACACGAAAATACTGAGAGCTTTTCAGCTTCAAATCCGTATACTGGTGGAAGGCAGAACCAAGTTGTCCATAATATATACAGTCTATGCTGTGGACCAAAGAGTGTCTTTAAAGAGAATTAACCTTAACAAATCGGAAATATCGTTTTAACTCATCTTTTTAAACCACAGATTTCCAATTCGATTCTGTTGGACTGAAATCTTTGTTGACTGACCAGTTGAAGAAAGCCAAGACTCTCCTACTCCTCACACTGAGCCCCTGCTCTGCATACAGATCTGCACCAGCTTGTGAGGAGACATCAGAGTGGCCCAGTGCATTGCTGAGCAATCTCTTGATTACTGCTGTTTTAGGCTTTGGGGGTTTTATGTTTATTGTGGTGGTTCACAATCATGATTCTCGTAGGACAAAGGAATAGATATTGCGCCAAACATGACAACCCTACCGAGGAGTCATCATGTTGACAGTGACTTTTTACATAATACAGAAAATAATGTTTTTGCCCGAGCTGTAATGTGAACTGTGCTATTGGATTACAATAACAAAATGGTTAAAAAAAAAAAAGGCCTGAGTGGGCAACACAACTGGTCATGCCAATTGTGTGACTTTCAGTCATATAGTTCCAAGTTCAAATCCTGGACGGGGACCTCATATGTAAGGTGGACACATCATACTTTTCCCACAATGCAATCTCAGCTGTGCTTTTAAACAAGCATAAACACAATGGTGTGGGCAACACATCCAGGCCGGCGCATTTGTTAAGCTGCAGCCCTTGAATCAGATGGATCTGGATTTAAAATCTGGACAGGTGTCTCTATGTGTGGGAAGAATAACCCACATTCATCACAGTATAGTCTAAACCTAACTTTTGAAATAACCATGAAATGGTGACAAGGAAACCCAAGTTGGACAGTGGTTTAGTAGGTAAGGCTGGTATTTTGGGGTCAAATGGGTCTGGGTTTAGTTCTTGCACAGAGAAGGAGTGCAGGGAAAGAGGTAAGAGGAAGCAGGGAAAGTGAATGAAGGAGGGAAAGTGAATGAAGGAGTCAGGGACAGAGCAGAAAAAAATACCCAAACACCCCCAAGAGGGTAGAGAGGGTGTGTGGAGGCTGGAGCTGCTGACATGAGCGCTGGGTTCAAAGAGATGGAGCAGGAGATGTGGGCTGGGAGTGAACAGAGCGTCTTTATGTTCACCTGAGCCCAGCCTGGGAAAACTTTGCAGACCCCCTTCATCCTCCTTCAGACCCCCACCCCCCACCTTGGCAGGAAAGGCATGTGAAGCTACAGGTGCTGTGGGGTGCTGCTCAGGCTCCATCACAGTCTGGGATCTATAACGTTAGCGGTGTGTTTCAGTCAGAGCCGAGGCTAATGAAGGTTTAAAGGTTGAAATGTAAAGTGTATGATAAGATTGCAGGCTCATCTGATCTCCTTCAGACTCCACAGTTTTTTAATTCACACACTCCTTCTGACTAGAAAACCCCTGATTCATATTAAAGGTCATAATTTTGGTGCTTTCTAATTTTTAGTACTAACAAAAAATATATATATATATACAAACTCCTATCCCTTCAGCTGCCTTCAGTCTGAGTTGAGGGTGAGTTGAATCTCCATAACCATGAAGAGGAACAGCTGTTTCATTTCAGATTTACTGTATGGACCTCTACTGACTGTGTGGGACCTTTTGGATTCATAGCTAATGCATCCGAATGTGTTATTTTTGCCTCTTGTCTGCAACAAGTGCACTGTTGTCCTCTCTGCATCTCTCTTATTTTTTGTCAACTTTTTGGGCTTACCATTTAAGAACCTTGTTTTTCCAGTGAGGAGATATGTTCAGAAATCTCCAAACTGTTTGAGCAGAGCGTCATCCTGCGGAACGCAACTGTGCAATTGCCAGTTTCAGGAAATGGAAAAAATCTCAGAAATTCTGAAAGCAATTTGGCTTCAAATTCGTACAATGAAGTGCCACATTGTCCATTCTGTATACAGTCTATGTATATGAACAAGACACCTTAAAGACAGGACACCTGCACACAGGTGAACCCTCATGTCAGCCTTTTCTCCAAATAGAATGGGGAATAAGAAAAAAATAAGCATGAAACTAAAATAAAATAATACTCAACAGTCTTAACTCAATCCTCAACTCCACCTTTCGAAGCTGAATGCAGTCAGTGTTTGAGTCTGAGTCCCTTTTTTGAGGCAACATTGCTGAAGTCTGAGTCCAGTCACAAATCCAGATCTTAAATCAAACATAAGCCTGAATTGTGGACACGATAACTACGCACTTATAAAGACATCGGCTTTAAATCCTTAAAGTAAAGAGAGGGTGAGGGCCACAGTCTGAATGTAACTTCAATATCATTATCGTCTTTCTTACTGTGTTCTTTCATGTCTTGATGTGAAGCGTCATTCTTCTCAGCACCTTTAGCCCTTCTATCACCTCAAATCTCAGTTCAGAGCCTACAGTCCCTGCTCACACATCTGGCTGTGGAGTCTGTTTGACTTGAGGTTGAGCCTAACCGATCTACCAGCCTTCCCCTCATTTACTCAGACAGACAGACACATACACACACACACACCCTGGCCCTCCACCATCGTTATTTTCCCTCCATTTTAACCTCTGATGTATTTTTATGTCACCTTCCTCTGGCAGATTATGATAACACTTGCTGAAAAGAGGGTGGATGGTGAGTGTGAGTGTGTGTGTGTGTGTATGGGTGGGTGGGGTGGAGGTGATGTGTATTGGCCACATAAGGGCAGGTGTCACTCAGCAGGACCGCCATGTTTTATTAAACCTGTTTCATGTTTCAACACAGACGCCATGAATATGACCATTCAGCTGGAGAGGAAATTGTGTGTGTGCATGTGTGTGTGTGTAAGAGTGTGCGTTTGTTGAGTACTAAGGAAGGCAGAAATGTGTGCTGTGTGTGTTTGAGTTGAGCATTTAGGGGAGTCAGCTGTGTGTGTGTATGGGTTTGTGTTAGTAAGACAGGTTGACATCACTTCTTCCACAGCTGGGGGTGCAGGTGGAGGTGGAGGTTTTGTTGTTGTTGAGGAGCCACAGTCTGATTACTACTGCACACATCAATGCCAGCGCACTGACAGTTCTGACACTGTCAGTCAGAACAGTCACAGTCAGTTCTGCACTGACTATTCTCACACATACAACAGCATGATGATACACACAGAGATCGATGTGCAAAAGCACATATTTACACACTTAAGAAGATAATTTCCAGTTTAATTTTTGTTACCCCTTTCAAACATGCACAAAGGTCCTGAAAACTTACTGAATTACCTGGGTGAGCTGTTTGTGTGAACAGAAACAGACAAGATATTCATCCCAGCTTCCTCTGGAATATATACTGCTAGCCCCCATTACCATTTAGGGGCCATGTCTAGGTCTGAGAATGCAGCAACAAATCTTAAGGAAAATCTACTAGAGGCAGCAGGGGAGAGCGAGCGAGGGGAGGTTGACGTTTCTCATGTGGCCGGTGTTCTGAAAAGTTTTGCTACTTGGTTGAAAAGTGCTCCTATAGCGCAAATCACTGGCTACAAGCTCAACACATAAACAGAGTGGCCTCGTGGGGCGTTTTGATGAGAAATGGTATTCTATATAAAACCATTTTGTAATGGGATAAACATAAAGTCAAAGGTGGTAGGATGGCCTTGTACCCACTCCTCATCTCAAAGGGACATCCCAGCGTAAAATTAATTTAGAGTCAAACACACTGTAACAACTAGTTAGACACCCCCTCGAGAGATCAATGTTGCCGACCGTTTGCTTCTCTAGTTATACCAACTTCACTCACTACCACACGATAGCAATACACAGCGGTCTGAGGAGCCATAAAGAAACCTCAACCAAAACGCCACTCTATAGCCACAAATAATGCTCAGAACAGCACCTAACTTCATCAACAGTACATATAGGGTCCTAGCCACAACACTAGCCACTGAACATCTTTTTAACTTTGCCTGATTTCTTTTTAGCTTATCCACAGAAATAAACATACTTAAAAGGATATTCCAGCGTAACATTAATTTAGGTTTTAGGTTTAGGTGAAATCACCTGGTGGAGCTTTGGGTTAGAAAGAAAACCTGCAGCCTCTCGGCCCTCCATGGCACATGATTGCCCACCCCTGACATATAGGGTCACAGCCATAGCGCCAGCCAACAAACATCTTTTTAACTTTGCCTAATTTCTTTAGCAAAGAGACTAAACACAACTCACCTACTCTCTTCCGGCAGCTGCTTGTTTGTAGCGAGACCTCGGGCCAGTCCATTACAGACTACAGCGGGGTGACGCAGCTCAAGGAAGAACATCTATGATCATTTCTTCATGGAAATGCAATCAGACCGAGATGCTAAGGCAGAAGAACTACCGCGTCTGCAGTGCAAAATGATTAATATGATGATTATAACTTCAAGGAAATGATAAAGAAATTATCATAAATGTTCTTCCTTGAGCTGCGTCACCCCGCTGCAGTCCGTAATCAACTGGCATGAGGTCTAGCTACAAACAAGCAGTTGTTGGAAAAGAGTGGCTGAGTTGTGTTTAGTCTCTTCGCTAAAGAAATGAGGCAAAGTTAAAAAGATGTTTGATGGCTAGTGCTGTGGCTGTGACCCTGTATGTACTCTTGAGGGGGTGTCTAACTGGGTGTTATGGTGTGTTTGACCCTAAATTAATGTTACGCTGGAATATCCCTTTAAGTATTTTTATTTCTGTGGATAAGCGAAATTTTTCTTTACATTGACAGAAAGGTTAAAACTGGTCACTAGAGAAAATGTATCTGTCTCCCTGTGCCAACTTAAAAAAATACAACTTTATTATGTCTGAAAAGGACAAAAGTGATGAGCTTCTTCTCTACTGCTAAAACCCAAAAATAAACTTAACATCAGCTATCAATCTGGATGTTTTAGTTTTGTGTGTGTGTGTGTGTGTGTGTGTGTGTGTGTGTGTGTGTGTGTGTGTGTGTGTGTGTGTGTGTGTGTGGACACAGACTCAGACGAAGGTCTTAAACTTATTAGCTTGTATGCAGAAAACATGTTTCAGGCGAATTTATGGATCGTGACAGCACAGCGAGAGAGAAACAGTGGTTTTCACTGAAAGCAGTTTATTAAAGGTGCAATCTGGATTTTATTTCACATCCACGCTCATGTGTGTCGGTAAATTTAGCTTCTGGGAAATCAGGCTTCTTCAAAACTTTGTTAAACCACAGTAACTCCATACAAATGTTGGACATCTAAACAAACCTTTGATGATCTGCATCACTCTGCTGCTGGCCTCATATAAGAAGAAAAGCAACTAAAAAGACGTTTGATGTTTTAAAACAAACTTCCAACCAATCAATGTGACTAAAGATTTCATTACAAAACAAAAAACAAGTAAAACTAACTTCCGTACCGTATCAATTCAAGCAGGGAGTCTACTAAGAATCTGACTAAGGCCCTGTGCACATGCATGTGGATACTTCAGATTTTAAGTAAGAAAAATTTCTCCAGAGCTAAGGATGTAAGTCCTTGTAGTTGCATCATGAAGCACTGATGACTGAGTGCTGTTGACTTTTACACCAGCACCAGAATGATGGAGCAACCTCTGTGTGGTCATGGCATCCTTCCTGAACCATTGACACCTGGGATACAGGGATATATCCTCCATAGTCCAAGGGATATATATACAACAGGGTACAAGTAAGTGCAGCTTATGTTCTGTGTAAAAGTTTAAACGCAGTGTAACAGCTAAGCTTCATTATGATGCTGTGGCAGAATTGTAAGCCCCTTCTACATTGCATGTTTAAAACAGGACTGTTTTTCATTTTTTAGGCCTTATTTGTAATCTATAACGCATACAGAAAGAGGCATTATGATGAGGTGAGACAGTTCTACCATCCGTCTCTATCTGAGGTAATTACAGCGTAAAAGGCATCCATGTCAAATGCCTGTATGTCGGTATTACCCAAACTGAGTTTGCGGCAAATATCCAAAGTCATAAAACCCTAAAAGTGAGCTGTTTGGGGTTAAATGTAAAAGCTCAAAGGGGAGTGACACCTGCACTTAGTTATGACACTGTGGTAGAATCACTGTGTAAAATACCTTTTGTCAGCTTCTACATCTGTGTGTGTATTTGTGTGTGTGTGCAGGTAAGGGGAGCGCCGGAGGTCTTGGACTGGGCTCTTTGTGGCTTTTCGTGTGTTTTTGTGGGATTAGTAAGGATCTAATGCTGTCCAAACGTTGTCCTAACCTTCAGTCCGTCCAAACCAACACACACACTCCAGACCAGGACGGGGACAAAGACTTGGACCCGTGTTAGTTTTACGGGTCTGCGTGCTCGCTAGAGGGGGATCAGGGAGGTCTGCTCTGATGTCCAAAAGTCTGGGGGAGGAATGGGGGGGGGGGGGGGGGGGAGTGTGTGTGTGAGTGTGTGTGCATGGGGTCACATAAGGCCGTGACTGTGAGTGTGTATGTTTGGGACAGTGGAATGTGAGGTGGGAGAGAGGGGGGACATGCAGCAAGGGACATCCCAATAATACCAGAGCTAATCTCCACCCTGGGCACTGAATACACACACACACACACACACACACACACACACACACACACACACACACACACACACACACACACACACACACACACAATCTGGGAGGTTTTTTTGTAAACAATGAGAGGATTCAGTTTACAAGCTAACGGCTAACATGCTAATCAGACTCTGACATGCTAACTCTGTTCAGTCATGGCAGATTTATTATCAGGTGCACATTTGTCCCACATCATGAGATACTGGCTCTTAGCTCAGCTGGTTGGGGCAGGGACCTGCAAGCACCAGGTAACCTGTCACCAATGATTTTACTTGCGCTTGGTGTGTGGAGACAAAAAGACATTACCACTTTGAGGATGTAATTCGAATTACAGGAGGCTGTCATAGATTTGGGTAATTTCACTGTGTACCATGACTGAGATTCATGACTAGAAAAGTGTGTGTTCAGTAGCACGATAGGTTTATTTTCCCTTGTCAGGTTGCTTTGTCTTGACCTGTGTCTGTAAACAGGCTGACAGATGTGACACTTGTTTGAAAAGTGCTAACCCTTGTATTTCTCTGCAGGTTCACACACAAGTATCAAATCTGCATAGACTGAAATCACCAGAGACACAACATAACACTTAGTCTCTCTAAAACGTTACGTTTTTTTAGGACAAGTTTGTAAAGTTTATCTGCTGAGTTCATTTAAAGTAATTTAAGTTTATCCTTCCCTTGTGCATCAAATAAGTCTCGGGTTTTTGATGCACTACACGTGCATTGTAGGTAATATCCTGCATGCCCGTACATTAATAAACACAACTTTTTCTGACCTGTCGCTCCTCTGTGAATGCTGCAGGAAAGGGTTAAATTGTTGGCTGTTGGTGTAACCCTCACTGACTTTAAAAGGGAGAGAGAGTCAGAACACAGCACACGGTTTGATTTATGGCAGCAGAAACACATTTGATATTCATTTCCGTAGCTGCGGCCAGCTAAAAAAACAGTCCACAAATAGACCCATGCTGACAAAGGCTCAGTGTGTGTGTGTGAGTGTGTGTGTGTGTGTTTGTGTGTGTGTGTTAGTTAGTGTGTGTGTGTTGGGGCCTGCGTGCGTCAGTCCTATTTCAGAGCAGTTTTGAGTCTCTTTCACTCAGACTGTGTGCAGATGTTTCTGATTGGCTGAACAAGTATAATAAGTAATTATTGAAAACACCTTTGGGTTGTGTGCTGCTTCATTTTGTGTAATCCGGCTGTGGGTTTATACTCCGAGCCAGAAAAACAGGCGTGCAGTCAAGAGTATCCTGAGAGGAGAAAAAGAAGAGCTTAAGGAAATATTCCCCATCCTTCCTCAGAGACAGACAGACAGAGAGGAGGGGAGGAGGACAGACGATGAGGAGGAGGAGGAGCAGCAGTTACACAGGTTGTTAGCTTGAGAGGGATAAAGAGATTGTTCAGTGTTAAAATGATTACCTGAGATTTTCCCTTCGACTGAAATCATCAATAGATCACTGATTAAACATGACCAGAAGGCCAGTGAAAAACAATGTGTTTCTTGGCTTACTCTCTGATTACCTACTTTGTTAAGATTTGATTCTGTCAGTGGTTGTTAACTATGGCTTTCAAGAGCAACACCAGAGACAACCAAATCACACAAACTGCATTAAATCCAAACATTAAATCCATTGGTAGGACATAAAACATGGATATCCTGATCACCTCTAGGGTCCACATTGAAGGACTTCTATTTTGCACAACCTACCCAAAAACTAAACTCTTCATTCTAGTTATTTGAAAACTTTCCAGCTAGCTTACTTGCCTATGCTATCTCATTAGCTAAAATGAGACAACAATGCCAGCGTGAGTGAAGGAAAAACTGGTGACTTAAGCATGTCATCCTCTGAAGGGCAGACCATCTCACTTTACTTAGTCTGACCAGTCTAGGCAGGCCGCAAATCTTTAGAAGGATGGGTCTTTCGAAAGCTGCAACCCCTGGATTGGGACCCAACTGATACTGGGCCTAGTAAAACATTAGCATTCTGCATTGTTAGCCACAGCTTTGACATCCTTTGTGAGACATCAGCTAGGAAATATAACTAACTAATGTTGTTAAAAAAAACTTTGTTAATGTTGTCTGGAGTCTCTCTGATCTTTGAATTTTCCAATCTGCATCAGAAAGTTTTAAAATAAAATATTTTTGTTACATTTTCTGTGTTAAGAAGTTAAGATGTTAAGATGAAAGAATGTATTTCAACATGATATCAGTAAGCTAGCTTTTTAACTGAGAGAAAGTTGCAGAAAGTTAGCAGTGTCGCTTAGCTAGTCTTCTTAGTTGGGGGTGTGACCTACAACAGGCTTGTATAGAAAACATAGACATTGGATAAAAGTCAGATCTTAAAAGAACTGAACTGATAATCACCAAATTAGCAAACAAGCCAATGATTTCTTTAACAAACACGCAAAGCGAACAAGCCGGCTAAATCCTACAGTGCTGCTGGCTCTGAGAGCACCTTTTGCTCCCTGAATCATGAACATTAAGAAATGCAAGTCAACTCACAGACAAGTTTGAACTCAGTCTCTCAGGATGACGTTCGTATGCCAGAGACATCTCACAGTAACACCAATAGAAAAGGCTTTCAAAAAGATAAAAACTACTTAAATAAACAGGCCAAACCCAGCTGGTGTCATTGTAGTGATTGTTTACGAAAAATTTAGAGGATTAGAGGACACCAATTTCACTAGAATGTGATGCTGTACATTAGGCTGTTTTACTCACATGAGTGAAAGCAGAACGTTAATCATCAGGCTAACAAAGACGATACTAACTTCATAAAAGACACCAGTGTTGGTTATCAGACGAAGTAAAGTAACTTTAACCTCTAATTATAACAGTACATCTGTGTCACTGTTATATGGCTCTAGCTTCAGATTAAGGATGTATGTTGAATATATATATATATATTTTTTTACACAACTCTTTTATGTTGTTTGTTCGTAATCACTAGCTTTTGTGTCAGTACTGTTTGGCACTGGTTTAATGGTCATCACTATCTACCTTTAGAGGTTTGCTCTTATATTTTATTTTAAAAAGCTCACGTTTTAATTCTTAACTGTTTATTGCAGCAGAAGATAACTGTTTGTAGTGTCTAGGCCTCTGTGTCATCACTCCTTTGAGGAGGAGGATAAATTGAGAAGTGATAAGATAATATCTTAAAACCTGGTCAGACCCTGCAGGTAGGTGCTGAGGTGGTGGTGCAGAGGTAGAGACCAGCAGCATGTAAGGATTGCCAAATCGAGAGGGTACACTTGTCATGTAATTTTGGGAATGATGCACCCTATGCTGAAAGCAGTGCAGCAGGAGTTGCCTGCCTGAACTAGCTCACGAGCATTGCGACATTGCAGATAGCAGAGTGCTATCAGCCAGTTTTGCACCACAGACAATACAATGCCATCGGGTGGTTTAATCCCATTTTAATCTCACACCAGCCACTTGTTTTTAGAAAGAAAGGTAGGACAACCCTTTGAGATCCTGATCAGTTATCGTCTTTGGTCATTTGTAAACAGATATAGAATCAAAACACATAAGTAAGACTAAATGATGGGGAAGGGGTTAATGGTAAACTGTTGGTAAGGTGTGGACCTTAAACGCCATCCTGAGTGAATAATGTATCAGTTTATTGCAGCTGGTATATAGTTTATACTAAGGAGCTGCTTCTAAAGACACTCTGACTTTTGATCTGTGTTTGCACAAGCTACAAATTTGAGTGTATGACTGTGTGCGTGGGTGTCTGACTGTCTTTGTCGTTGAGTGTGTTTGTGTTTTGTGTGTGTGTGTGTGTCATCAGAGAGAGTGGGAGAGAGAGAGAAAGAGAGGGAGATTGGAGACAGGATGGGGGATGACGGCCTGGATCTGATTACATGTTGGAATGGTTTGGAGGGTTTGCGGTGCAGAGATTTCTCAATAGTACATTCCTGTGTGCAGGCTGGGGCAGATCCACAGCTCCAGGCAGAGAGGGGGGTGGGGGGAGTGGGGGTGGTTAGGGACGGCGTCAGAACAAGCAGCAGTTCTTGCAGTGAGGAGGTCAGAGTTAGATATTAAGAAGAAGAAAACAGTAAAGTAGTAAGCCAGACATCCAACCTGCCTGCCCGCAGAACCCAGTTTATGAGAGATTTTTAAGCCCCTGAGGAGGTTTATTGTTCCTGGACTCCAGGTTGATGTTTAATTCTCATCATCTCTGAAAGTGTCAACACAGAGAGGAGTGACCTTTAAAAAGGGAAGCCGACTTTTTACAGGCCCAGGGGTGTGTGTGTTTGCCAGCAGGAAACGTCTGACATCTGTACCAATCAGCACTTTTAAAAGTCAGCAGCTGAATGCCAGCATGAGCACTCCGTCCTGGAAAATTCAGACTCACCTGCTCTGTCTGTGGACTGTGAGGCTAAATGTTTATGCTCAGCCTTTCCTTCTACATACGCACATATAACTTCAAAACAGAAGGATTTGGGCATTTTAAAACCTTGGCCTTTTCTAAAAGATATTAAGGTGTCTAAACAACTAACTGGTTCAAAAGTTTTGGATTTCTTCCAGAGGATTTCTTTAGCTCTCAGCAGTGAAACAAGCTGTAACAGCTGCAACTTACTCATTGATCGACTGAAGTGCATCCACTGAATAGCAGTGCCAGCGATCAATGAGAAAACTGCTAAAACAGAAGAAAAGACTTCTTAATAAAGAGCCAAGGGGTGCACTTTGGTGAGAAATGAAAGGGAAAATTTGTGTCTACTACTTTTAAAGTCAGAATTTTACTGTTAAGATGGTCGTTTTGTAACCTGGCTATGCTAACTTACTTTGCAAAGCTTACCTGACTGGAAGGAGAATTCTCCAACAATTTTGGCAGGTTCTGTTTTTACAATAAATACTACAGTCTAGTCACAGATAATGTCCTGCATCGCACACCAGCCCCCTGGAGTTTAAGGAAGTTGAGTGAACAACAGCTGACCAAGGCACACTGAGCCTTTTTACAACACTCCTAGCAACTTCTTAGACTGGCAAAAACAATATAAAGATCTGTCACCTGTTTCATTTGGATCGACCTGCACCTTGGCACATGTTTTCAGTGAAAGTTTTCTGCACTGCTGGGAATAAAATGTTAGCTCAGTCAAGAATTTCAAATCAGTTTCAATGAATAACTGATACTGAATGAAATGGCCTCAAGAATTGAAGTGGAACCTTGGGTTATTCAAACATTAAAATCTCAGTCTCTACATTTAGTTCAAAATGATTTTATTCTGACCCTCTGTGCAATTTACATTAAATGGAGGTATCAGACTTTATAGATTTCATAATCAACCTGACTGATTGACCTTGAGCTGCCTATCTAGGGCGACCATGCGTCCTTTTTTAACTGTGCATGTCCTCTTTTTTTAGGGGTTGTCCAGCCTTGTCCGGGGAAGTTAATAAAATCCTTCGAATGTCCGCGGATTTGTACGCAAGTTTCAAGTTTGTATTACATGGACTTACTGAGTTGGAAGCGTAAAAGACACTCAATCTGACCCGAAAAACTCTCAAAATTAACTTCGTGTGACTCCGTGACTCCGCCCCTGCATAGTCAGGTCCTCTTTTTGGAGAGTCAGAATATGGTCACCCTAGTGAATCAAAACATCTGTCTATAGTCTGTTACTCTTTCTAGAGTCACACATGCAGGCACACACACACTCTCTCACACACTCACACACACACATAGTTATATATGTGCACACATGTACCTCCTTATCAGATTTCTGCATGGGAACCTGTGTGTTGTTCACTGACTCATGTCGATGCCCCAGCCTGAACTTGACTTTGAGTGTGTGTGTGTGTGTGTTTGTGTTTGTGTGTGTGTGCGCGTGCTTTTGTGTGTGTGCACGCTTGCTTTTGTGTAAATGGCTGTGAGTCTGTGCATTATTGTGTGTGTTTTCTAGGAGGTGGTAAAGTAGGGAGCGGGATGCCGCCCTTCACGCAGGCCTTTGTTCCCTCTTTAACTCTTGCCGCCATCGCTGCTGACTATAAACACCTCGCCCTCCTCCTCCTCTTCCTCCTCCTCTTCCTCCCCCTTTAGTTTGATTAACTACATGAAGGAAATAACATTAACATGCCCTCCCCTCGGCTCTTTGTTAACAGGTTTGTTTACTACTCTCTGGATGGAAAATCTTGCAGGAATGTGAAGGAAGTGGGTGTTTCCTGCAGAGCACTGCTCTTAATGGGGCTGGGTGGGAACTAAAGAGTGAGGAGGAGGAGGTGGGTGCTGTTTCAGTATCCCACAATCCTTCAGGTGGTCTGGCAGGCAGGGTGTTTTCAAGGTGGCTTCAGGTTACCTCAGGCAGCCAGGTTTGCTTTATATCATTAATCAAGGAGGTGAGGCTGACAAGCGAAGTCTGAGTCTGCACCTTCAGTGTTATACAACAACATGGATGGTTTTTGCATCCATAAGACAGATTTTTTTGTAAACCACAAAACAGAAGTGGTTCAAAAAATGTAATTTTAAGATGCTTAACTTTGCACATTAGGGGAAGGTCATGTGATGCAGTAAAATGCCTGTGATAAACCCTGGCACAGACCTTGAGTGGGTCAGTTCTGTCTTATTACAGATATTTAGTGGTTTAGGTTGCTGGAACATCAATGTGCCAGTTAATTCTAAAGGATGAATACGGTTTTGAAATTTGAACTTAAAAGGCCTTTGAGGTGGAGCCACAGTTGGAGCGAGGAGAGCAGGGAGAGGAGCGGGAGGAGGCAGGTGTGTGTCTGAGGGGCACAATAAGCAAAGTTAGAGAGGCTGTTACAATCACACACACGTCCACCAGCGAGTCATTAAACTGTCAGGCTAAGAACTGAGAGACATCATTCTTAACCATAATGGATAAAGGATGTTTTATAAAAGTTTGAAAAGACTGAATGAATTGTTAGATCTACAGTGTGTGATAAAACCTTCACTGTTTCGTAACACAATGTAAAAATACCTTACCACAAGTGAAATCTGGCGTTTGACTATTATCATAAAAATTAGACTGAATCTGTGAAAGTGAAGTGATGACATGATGCATGATCCCTTTCAGTAGTAGAATGACTTTGACTTTTAAATAAATTATACCATCTAATAAGAAATCAACATACTTTGGTAGACAGAAAAGCTGAGCTAAACAGTTTTTTTTTTCTTTTTAAGTTTTAAAGAGGTTTTTAAGTTGTGTACATGAGTGTGATTCAAATGTTAAATCACAGGCAATCATTTTTGACAACAATGATATCTATAGTAATCAAAACCATCTTGATTATGATTTTTCTTTTTCTATAACTGAGCAGCCCTCCCCCTTTCCCTCATGTCACTCCCCACTCTGTCCTCATTTCAGGACCCAACCACCATCCTGTACTTTCAATATACATGCTGAAATAAGTATTTAAAAAGGGAAAAACTATGTTTTTAATCAACTTTCCTGTTGTTTCTAGTTTCTTGAGGCCAACTACTGACTAGCTCAGTGACCGTTTTGCTTGGATCAGCACTAGGATTTCTCTGATGGACACCAACTATGAGTGCTCTGTTTCAGCCCTGTCCATCTGTTTCTGCACAGTGGAAGTTTTATTGTATCCAGCAAATCACAACTCAGCTGAAACCTGGCTTTCCACAAAAGACCAGGTCTTGTATGAGTTAGGAATACCTGTTACAATTTTTTTGACTTATCTGGAAAGGAGGATGTTTGAAATGTAATAATTGTAAAAAAAAAAAATGTAATGACATAACCGTGTTGCTTCAATCTAACTTATTTTGCATGTCACCCCTCTATTATACTAACCCTAGCCCCAAATAAACCCTACTCACTTGTAAAAGCTACTGTCACTTGTACTGACAATAAACACACTTTCAGTATTACCCACACACACTCTTGTTCACCTGCACCCTTTCTCTCTGACCTCTGACCTTCAGTAGCTGCACACACTCAGTAATTCTGTTTATGTCTTGGTGAGTGTATGAAGATTTGAGCGGGGTGTTAAAATACTTTAGGTTCCTGGAACCTTCACAGGAAAGAGCTCAAACGTAGGAGCTGTTTGTTAATACAGGGAGGTCACAACCTTTCAATTGTTAGTAGGACACACAGACTCACGAACAGACACCCACACACAGACAGCACCCTGGAGAAATGGGCTGAATCATGTACATTAATCAGGACTAAAGGCTTAGTGCTACCCTGGTGTGTCTGTTAGCGCACTGAATGGCCTCAGCTGCTCTCACAGTTGTATACGAAAGGACATCTGCCAGCTCCTCTCTGTGTATTTATGAGTGTTTACATGATTAAATGTACAGAACTGTATATTCTGTATGTCTGCAGCTGTGTCTTCCCTTCTGGCTGCTGGTTGTTGCTTGTAAAATAAACCTAAGTAGGTGTAAGTACAGCAGGTTTGTATGCATATGTCACAGTTGACCTGACACAACCTGCATCACTGAAAAAACTCCCATAATGCAGTTCAAAATTGTACAGGTCTGCTTTATTCAGATTTCTGCATATACTGTATGTACCTGCAGTCACAGTGGAGTTTTACATGTTG
Organism: Xyrichtys novacula; assembly: GCA_962446985.1. NCBI lineage: Eukaryota > Metazoa > Chordata > Actinopteri > Labriformes > Labridae > Xyrichtys > Xyrichtys novacula. The sequence goes on along the minus strand of OY660874.1, from coordinate 12,577,130 downwards.
GCTGTATCTGCGGAGTGTGTGTGTGTGTGTGTGTGTGTGTGTGTGTGTGTGTGTGTGTGTGTGTGTGTGTGTGTGTGTTTGTGTGTGATGACAGGGCCTAATCTGAGTGCGCCTGGCTCTCTATCAGCACAGGTGATGATCTGATCTCAGGAGTGTTTTTGTGTTCGAGGAATCTGGCCCCTCATCTTCATCTGTTCATCTCTCAGCACTCTTGTAGCAGCAGGTCGACCCCCACCTCCCTAGCAGGTGATCACAGGACTTCTCCTCTTTCTCACAGAAACAGACCTGTCATGGTGGCATGTGCTGGGTCTTTTCACACTTTGAACTTGAGCTCAGCCATCTCACTCTGTTTATCTCTGCTTCTGTTCAACCTGCACTATAAGGAGTTGCTCCTTTTCTCATATCAAAAATTACTGTTTCCTCAACTTGTGCCTACTCAGATATTTTTCCTCCAAAAAAGTGAAACCTTTCCCCCAGCCCTTTTCCCTGCTGGATCTGTCTGCTACCTTTAATGTAGTGAACCATCAAAGCCTTCTCTCCACACTCACTGGACATCTCATCTCAGGATCTGCCCTTTAGTGGTTCATGTCCTACCTCCCAAAGAGATTAAAGTACATTTTAAAGTGCAGTGTCCAAACATGTACTCATCAAAAAGGTTGCCTCAGGGCTCAGTGCTTGTTCTTTACATGCTCTCTACATACATCATCTCATTTGGTGCAAGTATTCCCTTTCATTGTTTCTCAAATCACAATTATGCTGATGATACCCAGCTCTTCCTATCATTCCCACCAAAATTGTACTTCTGAAAGGAACGCCATCTTCGACTCAAAACTGAGCTTTTTGTCATTCCAGCCGTCCCCCACATACAACCACAGACCAATGTACGGCTTGGTAATGATCAGCCAACCTTCAAGAATCATGTGTTTGTGTCACCTTTATAACACCAGGAGGACCCTACTTGAAAGAACATGCAACATAACTTCTTCTATCCTGCATTTACTACTGCAGCTCCTTACTGTCAGGCCTCCTTGCAGAACATTTAAACCTCTGCAAAACAGGACATTCCACTACACTGTTCATCTCTCTGTCTCCAGTCACTGCTCACATTAAATAACTTTACTTCTTACTTGCAAGACTGGAACAAGAACAGCTTCTGTGTACATGGATGGTGCTCCCAATGAGCACTTCACGGCACTTTTCTTGTTGATTCCCTATGTCGAGCAGATCTTTGCATCTTTGTTGTGTTTACTAAGTTTGGTCAAAAGGGTCCAATAAATTTAAATTTAACATTGTCAATTTGACTTATTTGAGCTAGCTATAGGATTCAAACACCTTGTAATAAGTTGTTAAACAAAAGAAACAGATGATCTTTTGCATCCTCCCAATTTGCATTTTTCCATCGAACAGATATTCAGTATAAAACTCTGCCCAAGTTTTTTCAATATCCATTAGAAATTGCGGATTACATCGTTGTTGAAACCAGATTTCATTGAAATGTGTAAATGATTTTCAAGAAACTTCGAATTAAGAAATGTTAGAAACTATTTTCTTATCAATGTCTCTAAACCTTCCTAACACACAGAGCCCCAAATGACCCTCATTAAGATCTTCTTTGAATTTTGGTCAGAGCTCATTGGGTTTCAATTTTGAGGCAATCGTTAAGCAGTAATTCTCCAGCAATATCTCATGAGGATGAGAGTCCTGTGACCTTCTGTGATTGTCGTCATCTCCTGATTCCAGATGAGCATTTTCATTGTTTAGATTAGACCAGACGAGCATGCTAACACAAACCCTTGGTGTCAAGACTAACCACAGTTACGTCAAAGACTCGTGCTCTGCTAAGAGGAGACATCAAGCCCGGACCTGAGTCAGAGGGGAGATGTCATCTTCAACAAAATCAAAACCTGCTCACAAACATGGTTTAGGCATGCCTGTTTACAGAGAGGCTGCAGGCTGTTTGTGTTTAATCTATTAGATAGCTGTGCTTTGAACAGCTGTATCTGCTGTGCTCAGGGTGGTTCATAAATTAAACCAACCCATTGCCCAATAAACCCCTTGGCTTAAGGTGATGGAACTTTTTTGCTTCTTAACCTTGGATGGGATGCGATTACCCGTCGACAGAGAAGATAGGTTTGACTCTGGTCCATGGGTTGCGTTTCTGCTCAGTCTCAGCTCTGACAACCAAAGTCCTCCTCAGCGCGTATGTTCAACTTCTATTTGGTCAGATGTTGAATCAATCAATCAACAGGACAGATTGAGGAAGACAGGAAATCAGACATGGAAACAAACATCCAGTTGTGTTTTACTAACCTTCACCAACAAGCTGCCATAGTGGATGGAGCCGGGCCTTTAGTCATCATAGGATGGCAGGTTTTCATAGTTTAGTATGGATAAAAAAAACTATTCATTTAGTATTGAATGCAGAAAATCCTTAGCTTGTGACCCCAGCTGTCTGATGATGCTGCTGAGTTATTATAGAGGTGGTGTTGCTGTCTTCTGTGCTTGAACTAATGTCAATTGATACATGTCTGTGTTAAACACTTGACTTGAATTGGTTCATCATAACATTCTTATATCCACTGATATTTTGATCAGACCATATGCTCATCTGTCTTCAGGATTCTCCTCATACAATGCTATACCTAATGATAAATATCATTTTCAGATCAGTGTGCCAAAACAGTTTTCGGGGCAGATCAGGGAAATTATGATCCTCATTGCAAAATGGTGGGACACTGACTACAATGTTACTGAAACCAGAATTTGATGGTTCCTAAATCATTCAAACCCATATTCAAAACTGAAATGAGGACCTCTGTGTCTGTGCCAACTTTGGCTCCCATGTTCACAATGTGGTAACCCTTGTACTGTTGCTGATTTAATCTAAAAAAAACAATCTCCACCTGTTGTCTTTTTATAGAGAAATTGATCACTCATCATAAATATTGACCCAAGGAAAATTAACTTAATTCCTGTTTTTTTAAATTTTCTTTGGCATATCTACCCCATCACAAAAGTTATCTGTTTAAAATATCAATATAAAAATTGACATTGTTTTCATACATGGTCTTATTTGTTTTTGTACATCACAGTGACACATTACTTTTCATTTCAGTCTGTTTTGTAACCCTTATAAAACTTCTCACAGGAGCTTTAATAATCATAATACAACGACAAAAGTATGAAATGATGAAACTGAAAAATGTCATTTTTTAAATGAAAAATAAGGGCTAACTTTAAATTTGATGCCAGCAAAAAAGGTATAACAGGGTCATGTTTACTGCTGCGTTGCATCACCTCCTCTTTAACAACACGCAATAAACGTTCAGGAACCAAGCTGGGAAACCAGTTTCTGTGAGAGGGCGTAATGGGGCCCAAAATTGGCCCAATTATCTTGTATTGTGTTCCTCTATTTAGTAGGTTCTTACTCACCTTGTAGGGGTAATTCTGCTATAACAATCGACTCACTGTAAATTATACTTAACCCCTGTGTGCAGAACCTGGCAAGCAGAGCAAAACCCTATAATAAAGTAGTCTGCCTGTGTCGTGTGAAAAAAAATAATAAAAAATTGTGTGATATCAGGCCTTATTAACCGTGTCGCTGCCAGAAGAGACTGCAGTAGCGTCTACTTTATCAAGAAAAGAAGCCTTTAGCCTTTAGCCTTTACACATGTTGTCCAAAAAGGTCTGAATACTTTCTTGAGACATTTAAATGTGAGGAATGGACTTTGTAAAGATGTTGGTAAACACTCTGACAGACCAAGATTTCTGACTTTTCTTCGCCCCCAAACTGAGCTGTACGGTGCAGCGTGCTCTCCTGAGTACAGCTCTGTGCTGAGGACGTGCAGTTTGTTTTCCCATTTGTTACATTGTGTTTCAGAGAGTCACTTCCACAAAGGCATGAAAGACTTCACAGCGGGGGAGGAAACCAGATCAGCTCGGGCACCCTGACCTCAGCAGGTTTTTACATCAAAGATAGACCAAAAATTTTCACTTTCAGAATCAAAACAAAAACCAGAAGTTCACACTGATCATTTCTCTCGATCCTACACGCCTCCTCACATCCAGGTTTCATGGGGTCATTCTCAGGCTGCTGACGTTGCTGTGATTCAGCCTCTTCCTGCTGTATGTAGAACAATAATGTGATTGAGAGAATGAGATGCAGACAGGAGACCGAACACAGACTAACCTGATATTTCACACAGTTAAACATACAACATGGTTGACCAACGAATAGCCACATAGTTTTCTGTCAGGGTAGGAGCTCACTTGTTTCTGCAAATATTATGTTGAAAAATGAAGATGAAATAGAGAAAGTAGCAGAATGATTGGTAGAAATGTGTTGTCAAATCTTGTAAAAGCTGCTGGATGATAGAAAACAGAAACCATGAACTTCTCAAAGATGATCTACACTTGTTTTTCGTCACTGTCATGTGCAGGTGACAGGATGTGCTCATGTCCTAATTGGCAGAACACATGAACTCTGACCTTTACTTCAAACTTAGACATGTTTGTGTTTACTGTCACAGATTATACATGAAACTTGTCCTGGTTTACTTCACATAAAAGTTTCGTAATGTGAGTGTGACTGAGTGATGTGGTTGAGGTTTGATTGATTTCAGCCAATCACAGCAGAGGGTATTATTGTGGGAAAGTGAATCATCCCCATTACAATAACCACAGGCCTGTTCGTGTCTCAGACTCTCAGTCAGTAACCAGCACAGACACATCTGAAAGTTTAAGTTCATTTGACTGTTAGAAACACTGAATGAAAAAGTTAGGGTCTGAGTTGCTAAAGATCTGCTGTCTCCTGAAGAAAGAAGGTCAAATATGGACCAAAACTATGAACTGATTAGTAACATATCCTCATTAAGCAGTTTGTAAAATTAAATAAAAGCTTAGATGAAAGTCTAATGTGTTTAAACTGGGGCCATCAAACAATACGTTTTCATGGATTGTGAAGGTCCTGAATGCATGGAACCATTGAGCGCAAAGGGACTTCTGCTCACTCAATGGGTGGCAAACGGTGTCAGGGTGCGTTACTGCCTCTTCTACCTCTAAAAATTGGGTATATAGACTGATGTGTAGTTGAAGTCATGAGTGATTTATGAGCTCTGACAGCATTAATTGTAGGCTGTTAATTGTTAATAACCAACACAAGCTTTGTGTCCATGGTGTTCTTTGTCTATCACACTTATTTAATAATGCATCAGATTTCATATAGCGCTTTATCAGAGACCCTCAAAGCGCTTTACATTGGATACATCATTCATTCGCTCACACAGTCACACTTTTTTTTGGTGGTGGTAAACTACCTTAGTAGTCACAGCTGCCCTGGGGCAGACTGACGGAAACGTGGCTGCCATTCTGCGCCTACGGCCTCTCCGACCACCACCACACAACACTCACAATCATACACCAGTGGAGGACACACACTGGGAGCAAGGTGGGTTAAGTGTCTTGCCCAAGGACACAACGGACAGACTTGGATTAGGGGGGAATCGAACCGCCAACCTTCCGGTTATTGGATGACCGCTCTACCTCCTGAGCTACTGCCGCCCCGAGTATTTAAGTACTCTTTTTATCATACCCTAAACACTTTAAGCATCTGCTGTAGGGTTGCTCTCTTATAGGCTGCTCTCTTCAATCCTGTTTGAAGGTACTATTGAGTGTATATTTCAAGATTTAGGTACCTGTTACAAGAGTACTTCTCATATCTTTCTGGTAACCTCATAAATCTTTCAGAGTACCCTTGAGGAAGCTGGTGCCAGGCCTAGGATGACTGTATCCAAGTACTTTTTGGCGTCCTTGATCTTATAAAGTGTTGAGATTCTTTGCTTCAACTCACAGATTTTCCTCTTAAAATCGGCACAGCTCTGACAGCCAGGCGATAAGGTGAGTTGAACCATGGCCCCTTGAGTGTTCAATGTTTGATTGTCCTAAAATATAGGATCAAGTGAGCCAAAACAACAAAAAGTTCTCCCAGACACGAAGAGATACGTAAAAATTAAAAGTATCTAAAAGTTTGGAAAAAAATAGCTACTTAAAACTGGTTAAAAACAGCTAAAACCGTGTGATAGAGCAGCCGGGAGGTTTTTCAAACAGAACACCAACACATGCGCAGTCAATCAGTTATAAGGTAGCCTCTGTCTTTTTTATTTTTGAGATGTTTCAAACATGAAACCTCTATCTGCTTAGAGTTGGACATCCAGAATCGAAATGGACTCCAGCTCAGGTCTTATCTGGGATGCTTGATATCAGGATCATTCCTAACCACCACATCAAGTGGACTGCTAAAGTCTTACTGTTTCCTCAGTCGGGGAGGTTTCCCTGAGCATCTAATACCACTGCAGATGCTTTTCGTTTTGTGGAGTTAGTTGAAAGCCCAGTGTGTCTCATGCCGATGCCAAAAACCAGTTGAGATTTTGTGTATGAGGCACGGAGAGTGTGAGAAAATTTGACAATTTAATAACTTGGGAATTAGAGCAGGCTGAGGTCCAACACCAAAACTGGACCAGTGTTTGACTGACTGACAAACATTCATCACAAGTCTCCCTGAGGCAGCCGTGCTGAGGTTGGATGACTTTGATGAGAAACCTTGATGCAGTAAGACTCAATGGTTGCTCAAATTGGCAAATTTACCTCATTTAGAAAGCAGAGCGATCAAAACTATCAGATCCAACTCTCTCACCAGAGTACAGATGTAAGTGTCTGCTAAGAGTTTTCATTCCATACTGATCGTGTTAACAGGCTAGTTCACCGGCACCTTATATGATCTGATAATCTAGTTGAGACCAAAGAGGACTGAGACATTTTCTTCAGTCCACTTAAACAAAGGGTTAATTTGAGTGTTGTTTTCTAGTTGTGAGCAGAGCTGCAGGTGAAGCTAACAGGACCAGACCTGCTCCCTGCAGGATTATGAGCACATGACTGGATCTGTTCCTGTTTAACCAGACTGTTTGATCTGCAAACAATCAGAGCAGCTTTATTTTGGATCATGAGTCACTGAGTGTGAGTCATGATCTGAAGATAATTACACATATAGATCATGTGATTGGAAGTTTCACTCTGTTGTTTCCCTTATTTTTTAAAGGAGTAAATGATTTTTGTAGACATTCTGGACTTCATATTTTGCAGAGCTGAGGTGTATTGTTCATTAGATTTTCTGACTGGAGGGCAGGATTCATCCCTTTGAGTCGGTTTTTACAGCAGCAGCCTGAGGGCACTCATTAAGCAGAGACGATCAAACACACCTGACGGCTACTCATCAGAACCACACTTACATACTCAGAAACTAAAGATTAAACCAGCAGACTGACAGGCTGTGCTAGTGTTAGGAGAATGAGATAATGTCAAGTGAGCAGGAGGTTATGCTGTTTCAGATCATGACAGGGTGAGTCTGACCCCTTTAGGTTCACTAAAAAAGACATAAACAAGCTCTGACAAAGTTCTGATTTCAAAACAACATAATTAAACAAAAGTAATTGATTTGTAAAAACAACATAATATTTCCAGGGTTATATAGTCAACAATTCGGTCTTTGCAGAGCTCCTTATGGGACAGGATGCTCCACCTGAAATGTGTGATGGAGAGGTATCCCAGGTCATTCGTTCCTGCTGCTGTCAGTCTCCACAACAGAAATCTCAGCGTGCAATAAACCATACTATGTATATTCTGTACACGTGTAAATGTGACTCATGTACATATCTCTTTCTTTTTTCCTAACTTAACTCTGAGTTTCTTTATCCTTTAATTTCTCTTTGTATGTCTGTTATTGCTGTAAATTTTGAATTTCCTCTATTAAGGGAACATCTCATCTTATCTTATCTCATAAACTAAGGTGTAAGTTAATGGAAAAACCAGACTGGACCGAATTACATCTGATTTGACAGCAAAACTTATAGGAACTGCAACTATTCCTGATAGATGGTCTGGAAAGTTTAGAAACCTCTGCTATTTGAAGAGTCATATAACTCCAGTTCACTGTGATGAAACACTTCTAACTCAATACGCTGAGTTCATACTTTGATCGCTGTGTGAGACTGGTCCTCTGCTGGTACACTCAGATAAAATGAGTCCTCTCATAAATCCACAGCTCTCAGGAACTTTTGAAAGTTCTTGAGGCAGAAGTGACTGACAGTCCCTTGCAGGATTATTGTTAACTCTGTGAGCAGCTGCTCCTTGAGATTGAGTGGTGGGAACAAATAACATCTCAAGCCTCCAAGACTGGAGCTATAAATCTATGTGAGTGCAAGCGGATACAATATACCCTATGTACGTAGGAGAGGCCTGCAGGTCCATTAATCAAATCTCCATAATGAAAACTATAACTATTTACATTTTTAAGGTAATTCATTTAATTATTCACATGATCAAGCACTCAGAGACAGTGTATCATTGCTAACCTGCTGCACCGTGATGGAGAGGGACAAAGAGATGCCTTGTCAGCAGAGTTTCTGGACATGTAGGGTTTCACTGAGTTTTATATGTTTTTAAAATGCTCATTTTATTTCATTTAATAAATATCCTGTGAGTCATAGAATTTTTCTTTTTTATTGCTATTCTGTTGTTTATTTCCCCATATACAGTCTCAGAATAGTGAAAATCATCCTGGTCAACTTGTGGGAGACAAATGCCTGTAGGTGCTGCACGTGGTTTTACCCCCTCATATCATCCTCTGGCTGACCATGAACTCTCTTCCAGCCAGTATGGGAATCAACTTTTTGTTGAAGTTTGGCAAAGTTTCCTCTCATCTTTTTAAAATCAGCGGAGAAATGTTTCCCTGCAGCTTTTGTTGAGCAAACTTTACAGCCTGACAGCACCAGATCTCCCTGTTTCCTCCATGCTGATACGCATGGTGGGTTGGGTCCAGACTTTTTGACTTGGGGAGCCACAACTAGATTAGTGATATAAGGGTGGCCAGGGTATGAGTGCACACACAGGCTATTAGCATTTACCCTCTCTGTCTTAATTATCTATCATAAAAGTGTTGCACAGATATTATATTGATGGTTTACAGTGTTGTTGTTGAACCTATGTCCCTACCTCTGATGCTAGTTTAACAGTAGAACAACTTAACATTATGAACAAGGCATGACAATTCAGTCCTACATGAGCAAATGAAGAAGGAGCTTTTGTTTGTAATGGATCATCCTTAAAATCTTTGCATGTTACAGTGTGTATCTGTATGGTCTCAAGTGTGTATTGGTGCTGAAATGTTTGTTTTTTTTATCCTTGTTGTGAATTTTTTTAATACTTTTTGACGCCTGTGTGTCATGCTTCAGAGTGTTTCGGTCTTCATTGTCAGTGTGTGTGTGTGTGTGTGTGTGTGTGTGTTTGTGTCTCGGCCCTGAATTGCAGCAGGATGACATCAGAGGACAAACTGTTCTCATAACAATGTAAGTTTCCACATTAACAGAAGACCACTGTGGCCCTGTCTCCATTACAACGGCCTCTTCACCTCTAATCAGCACCTAGCATCATCATCACCTTCAGGGAGGGCGCTATCATCTCTCAGGCTTTGACCCCCAGGCTGAACACAAACTGTCCATTTCACACACGTTCCTCTGTGATCTTTCATTTTATTAATCTCTTTTTGTCTTATTTCTCTCCTCCCCTCCCTTTCTGCCCTTCTCTTCCTCTCTCTCTCTCTCTTTCTCTCTCGCTGTTTTTGTGTTTCTATTTTTCTTGGAGGAAGAGACGGTGGATGGAGGATTCTTTTTTGTCCCGGTGACAGCGCACGTTTCCTCCTCTCTGACAGTCTATCCTTGGCTGAGTATCCTCTGCAGCTTTGAGGCGTTTCTTTAATCGTTATTCCATTTCTCATCACTACCTCACCTCATCTGAATGTGTGTCTTTTTCAGTTATTTCTGTATATTTGTATAAGCTATGTCTTTATCAGCTATTCCCCCTATTTAAGTGTGTGTAGGTAAATGTTATAGTGTATTTAAGTGTGTAAATGTGTGAATCTGGTCTGGCACAGTGGCCGGTTACACAGAGACCCAGCGGTGAGAGAAAGTTATGTAATTAGACCTTTGTGGGTGTGTGTGTGGGTGTGTGGGCAGGTATCATGGTGATTCATCCTCAGGTCATCTGCTTTCCATTCATTTTTAATGGATGACAGATATCCAGTAAAACGGATCTTCTCCTCTATGACTCTTCAGCTCCCCCAGCAGAGGAGGTGAAGAGCCGTTTTTTTTTTTTTTTCCATCCCTCCTTTCCCCTTTTCCCACCAGAGACCCAGAATCTGAGCCAAATAATTTGAGGATAATTTTTATGATTTGTGTTGGCTGGCTGAGATGGGTGGGATTTACCACATAGAACAATACAGAGAGAGCCAGGGCTATTAAACGATCACTGATGTCAGTTTGTTGAACCTTTTTCTTTCTGGCTCTCCGGGCTGACATTGTTTGAGTTGTTTCATGGTGTAAACCTCAGCAGACCTGCTGCTAATCCAAGCAGGTTAAAATAAATGTTCACAGCGATCTGACCCCGCTCTGTAACCTCGCCTGTCTGTTAACATTCAAATCATCATGTGTTTTCTCTCCTTTTTTCTTCTTCTTCTATGTTTACATCACATCTTACACTCAACCCTCCCCTTAAGGAGGCAATGTTTACATGACAGGTTCATGGATGTTAAAGAGAAGTGCGCAAGAATATCACAGAGCGCTGATGCAACATTGGTTTAGCTTTACTCCTCTCAGAAGAGTTGTTTTGATGCAGAGCTTGACACGGCCTTATTTTAAAGCTCTATCTGATTTATGTAAAGAGTCAGGAATGAGGAAAGGCTTTTCAAACGGCACAAATTGAAAGTTTACCAGATGCCAGATATCTTCAACTGGACATTACAACTCATCATTACATCGGTATTAAAGATGCATCCAAACTGACTACCCTAGAGTAACATCCAAACAATTAGATGTCTAAGGATTAACCATTGAGGAACTCCAAAAGTCGCAATGCTGCATTTAGACATTAGTGACCTGCACTAAATTGCACCAGCCATAAGTAACCTGGTTTAAACACAAGTTCTTATTCAGGACAGAGTTTACACTATACTAATAAAGGGTCTCTCTGTTGATGCACAAGCGCCAGTACAAATGTCTGCTTCTCCTCGTCCTCAATGTGTCATAGGAAAAAGATTCAATATAGGAGAAATGTATGAGGAGTTTCATCTGTACTCTTGCTTTAATTTCTAACAAGTACAGATCTTTACTGTTATATACCATTATATTACGATGCAAACTGTTGATAAATTTTCACAAAACTTGTACCATCACTTTTCAGAAAAGCATAACCACAATCAAGATTCCTGAATTAGCCAGAAAAGTGAAAAAGTCATTTAGATGGCAGAATTTTGGTTCATGCTGTCAATGTGCTCCAGTCAAGATGAACTTCACTGCTCCATGTTGCAACAAACATTGACGCAACCTCAGATATAAACCAGTTAGAGACAGAATTGATGAAGACAGAATGATAAAGAGAAAGAAAAGTACTTAACCAGATATCAAAGGTAAACTTCCTCTGGTCATCAGATCACGTCATTGTCTATATGATGATAGAATCAATTGGCTGGGATCTGATGATGATGTCTATCCAGTTAAAACTTTTCCTTGGCCTGCAGTTTGAGCAGTCCAGTCAGCAGCTGTGAGTTTAATTAAGAAAACAAGACAGAATCCACTTCTCTGGGTATGTGTGCCAAATCATTTTCTTGATATAGGAGCATAGTTTGTTCCTGGTAAGTCTCAGTTTCTCTGTAAATAGGGAGTTGTACAGATGTTCCTCATCTCCCTTGTGTACTTAAGGGATATGAACCCAAAAAAGGAAAAAGAAAAAAAACACCCATGACCTGCGATGTACAGGTCTTTCGTTTGCCTACATTTCAAAGACATACTTAATAATTAGATTCTGATTTGTATAAAGTTAGTTTTTTAGGAAAACTGTTGAATGTAAGTCCAGTGGAGGATTTTTGGTACATTCCAGGGAGTCTGAAAATCTGTTTCCTCATTGGCTTCTGTAAGACAACACCAAGAAGATTATTGATTCAAACTGAAGTTTTTGATCTACAGCTGCTCTTTCGTGCAGCATCTGTTTATTTAAACTGTCATTACTGTCAAATGGGAGCTGGGATGTTTTTACAGCACATTGCGTTTGCGCTCCGCACATTGCAGGCCTTCTTTTCTTCACACACTACAGCCTGGTGATGCTGGACTGGTCAATAGCACTCTGACAACAAAAGTACACCAGATGAAATCCAGATCATCTCTCATACCAAAGTCTGGAGATGTGAACAGTTTCAGATACTGCCATTTCAGGTCGAATCTGCCAGTAGAGATGATTGTCTATGACACCAAAAACAGCAGAAATAAGACGTGTGAAGTAGTGACCTGTGACTGTGAGGAGAGTCCTCTGTGTGCTCAGTCTGTGACAGAGGAGATAAATATCCCACACTTCTCTCTGTTACATGGCTCCACTCCTCCTCTGTCCCTGCTCTCCCTCTCCTGCTGGATCACCTCACATTTTTCCAGATGTTTCCCTCACTGACAGTCAGACCTGTGTGGGGACATGAATTTGTCCCCGTTGGATCCTGATCACCCGATGGAGGCTGACTGGAACACTTGGTTCTCTGGGATATTTCAAACAGGCCAGCAGATGAGTTATGATGTTATAGTGAAGCTGACCTTGTTTAACTGCCTCTCACTGTTTTCTCCTCTCAGACTCTCAATCGAAGTCAGATATTAATTTCCACAAGTGACACAGCTTCACTTCCCTCTGGCTGCACTGCTGCTCAGCTCAGCGTGAGATATTTTTATCAGTTGTACGTGGCGCTTTATTGCAGCAATAAAGACGTGTCAGAATTTAAATTCTCTCACAGTTTCTCTGTATAATCCCCTCACTCCTCCTAAACACCCCTCCACTTCCAGGACACACGCACACACACTTGCACACACACCACCATCACAATCTGCTCCTCATTGCCTCTCTGTGTTGGATGCCAGCGTGCGTCACAGTGTCTCTGCATCTTTTTCAAATAAAGACAGTCTGCACATGACTTTAACCGAGGATTGTCCCAGTTTCCGTCTTCCTCTGACACAAATCAGATGTTAAGTTCTGACTCCTGTCCTGAGTTATGACCCCTCTCTCAGGCCATCAGAGTCCTGGAAACAACCAGTGAGCGTATTCACAAAGTGCCCTAGAGGACAAAGAGACAAAACTGACAGAAAACTCTCAGAGTTATTAAGTTTCCTAAGAATTTCCACCTCATGAATCCAGGAAAAGACAAACGCTAATCACATTGCATCTCTTTAACAGGCTAAGACCAGACCCCCCAACCCCAGCCCACAAAAAAGAGGGAGTCTAAGAAAAGGAGTATGTCCATAGTAGCAACAGAGAGTATGTTTTGTACCTTGACATGGAAAAGGATTGTTCCTTTGAGTAATTACCGTAGTAGATCAGCAGAAAGCTCAGCATCATTGCATTGTGGGAGAGTCTAAACTAAATCATCCAACCAAGGTGAGAAATCCAGATATTACGTAATTTTAAGTGGAAAGAGAGTGAAATATTGAAGATTTACACTCCAGTACAACCTTGAAACCAACTGAATTAGTTTGAAGACATACAAATATTTTGACTGACAGTAATGGCTAAAATGTCCTGACTCCTAAATGACTAAAACTTTACTAAAACCATAAAGTACAAAAAAAAAAAATAATAATAAAAAAACTAAGGTCGTGTTCACACCAAAACGTCAGTTTTCTGATACGAACCAAAGCGAGGGTGGTGCATTGATGATACATTGTTGCAATTTCTCAACTGGTCCGGTTCACATTCTCAAAAGCTAAACTTAAGTGGTCGAAAAATTGTCACATAGCAGCAAAAGCCATTGGTTGATTGCTTATACAATTTTTACTCTACATCATGGAGTATCATCAGCCCATTTTTATGTTGGTGCTGATCTGGACTGCATATCAGCAGACTTTAATGGACCGCGCACATGAACGGCTGGGAAGACTGCGGCACTTAAATAATGTATTAATACACATATGTTGCAGGAGACGCTCTGCAGTTGGACGGTCATATCACAGAAGACGACAGGCAATAATGAGAGCCTACCTCGATTTTTTTTCTTTTGCTATACAAGCGCAATCAGTGAGGTAAGTCGACAATAAAAAGTTCACAATCATATACATGTAAAAATCAAAGTCCCCTGCCAGACATTAGCCGCACTTTGCTAACTTTGCCTCTGACCAAAACAGGATATGACATCTAAACGGCACGCTTCCTGTGATTAGTGCTGATGGGGTTCACACCAGAGGTAAACCGCTCTAAAGTTCACTTTGTAGCGATCCGAGACCACCCCTACCAAGTGGACCCGAGAGTGATTGACTGGTCCACACCAGAGTTCGAGGCCAGGGTTTACACCAACCAAAACGAACCAGGGTTAAGTTCAACCAGACTTAACAAGACTGGTGTGAACGCAACCTAAAAGTCCTTTAAAGACTGAGACTAAATGTGTAAGAGCTTCCAAAATAAACACAGAGAGAAAACATCAGATCAGGTTCAACTGTTAGGTCAACAGCTTGGACAATCTTTCTTGACTGTTATCATAAAAATCTCATATGAGAGCTTTTCCTCTCTTTCACTGGATCTTCTCACACTTTGTTTCATGAAAGTGTGTTAATATTGATTGCAACACTTCACAGGCCTGAACTTGTATAATCAGTGCAGAGTTTTAGCTGTGTGTGTGTGTGTGTGTGTGTGTGTGTGTGTGTGTGTGTGTGTGTGTGTGTGTGTGTGTGTGTGTGTGTGTGTGTGTGTGTGTGTGTGTGTGTGTGTGTGTGTGTGTGTGTGAGTGGGTGGGTGGGGGTGGTTAATGAGTCAGAGGTTGGAGGTGGGTTGAAGGTGCTGACAGACACATAATCCCCGTGTTCAGACACAGCACCGCTGGAGCATTGCCAAAAATGAATGTAATACTTTCTCAAACACACACATGAATGAAGAACTGTGGGAACGTCAATCTCCTGCGATAAATATGAAATATAGGGTCAAAAAAACAACAATGGGCCCTAATAAAAGGTCAAAGTTCAGCACTGTGCATTGAAAAGGCAGAAAATTGATGAATGAATCAAGATAACAACCCCATAACGTCTCTGCTCTGCAGGTTCAGTTTGTATTTTATGTCTATCACTAAGTGTTCATGTTACTTCCTTTAGCCCACTATATAACAACTGTGGTTAACTTCAGTTCATACAGACAAGTGTCCAACAATGACCCAATCAATGTTCATGACAGATCTGTTTGCTGTTTTGTGATGAACCAAGAAAAAAGTTTCGGCTTCTTAAGTTTCAAGAGGCATCTCATTGTCCTGGAGGAATATTATAGAGAGGATCTTTTAAAGTAAATGAGAAGGAAACTCTGTCTGTTTAGGAAAAGTCAGTGAAGAGTTTAGAATATAAGAAAAGATGTTGCAGTGAGGATTGATACGTTAGAGAAGTTAGAACTCTCAAGTAAGTTGATGTTATGGTGTTTGTATTTTGGTTTAGTCTTTTGATTGATGGGACCATAAAATGCTGCTTTCAAATAAAGCTTTAGAGGTCGGTAAGCTTGTAGGGAGGAGGGGGGGTAGCGTACAACCTAACCCAGCAAAGGTGAGCTCCAGCCCAAACAGCCGTCTCCAAAGTATGTTGTGAGCCAATGAAGGGACGTGCCCACTTGATAACCCCGGTCATGTACAGTTGTGTGGAATATCAGGAGCTGTGTGGGAGGCTGCAGAGCTTATCAGTAGAGAATGTTGGTATGAGGGCGTGATGTTTTGAGTTTCTTCACGGAGCACTTATCTTTTTTAATAGAGCGCTCGGACCTCGTGTTTATTTCAAACTGTGTGTTAGCGGACCACACCATCAGGCAGCAGAGATTCCCTCCAACAAATGGAAAGGAGAAATAATCATGTCATGAAAAAGGACAAACACATTTCTACACAGAGCTCATCATCATCATCAGAAATAAACCGACCACAGGAACAGGATACAGCTGAGACTGACTGACCACAGACTGACCACAGCACAAGCCTGCACCCTTGCAGTCTGTGTGGGCCCCAGCAGAGGGTGCACATGTAACCCACAAAGGATCAGTCCCGGTGGAAAAATAAACATAATGCATTAAACATATTACAGAGATTGTAATATAAAATTGTAAAATTGTAGAAAATTGTTATTTAACTGTGGCAAATAATGTTAAGTGATGGTGAATTAAGTTAAGTGAAGTCGTATCGTGAGCATATTGCACTGGGAAAGCAGAAAAAACAAATCTTAGTAAACTATTTTGTAAAACGTTTAGATTTTTTGAAGAGCAGTATCAGATTTTCATCAGTCTTTTTAATCTTTACAAAGGCAGGCTTTAGGAGTCAGATAAGGAAGTACCCAGTACATCCCGGGTCCCCTGTTTTCTTCATTTACTGACTTTATCTTCGTTTAAAAGGGTAAACCATGATGCAGCCAAAAAGTACAGATTCATCTAGAAAAGCCACAAAAGGACTCAATGTCTTCTTTGTTTTGGGGGTTTAAACCTTTTTGTGTGGCATTGTCAGTTCTTTTCAAAATTGGACTCCGCTCTACTAGCAACAGGATGACTTAAATGCTTCATTTTATCATAATGCTGCTGATGGAAGCATAGCCCATCAAACTGTTCACCCGTTATGGTTTTAATAACTATTTAGAAAGACTACCAAGTTTCAAATACGGTGCTCATGGTTTCAAATTTGAATGTTTTTGTACCTGAGTCTATATGCCAAAGTTTTCTACAAAACTTTCCTTTTCTGGGAATATAAAGCTGAAAATCTCAATAAAAAGTTTTGACGTAGTGTTGATGTTTTTTCACCCCTCATGTTTAAGCACACAAACACAGATAAAAACAAAGTTCCTTCTTACCATAGCCTCATCCTCAACCCTGCCTCTGATTTTACTCTCCATCCATCAGCCTGACTTTGATTACTAAGCGGTGGGCGTTTTGTCTTTTGTCCGTGCTGGAATCACAGATCCTTGATGAGGCAGAGTATGAGGTAAACTCTTGGAGAGTTTATAAAGGAGCTATGAGGCTCTTATGGGGGATTATGCAGGATTTCCAAACGATCGGTTTGGTTAATAAACACAGACGTGTAGGGTCGTGTTTCTGAGTGACAGCAGAGGAATGTGTGTGTGCACATTCATGCATGTTTGCAGAGACTCCTGCATGCACACACACCAGCCTGCAGTGTTTGTGGTGAACTGAGACCTGCTGCAACCATCAGGAGCTCTCTGCATCTAATAGACCTGCTCGTAAATCCAGGAATGGATCAGCGGTGACTGCACCAGCATGCTCAAACTCCCACACAGACACGCACTCACACTCAAACACAAAACACACACATGCATACACATCTGTAACATATCACAGCCACCAGGGAACCATCCAAACACAACGATCACTCCGAGAGAGGAGCAGCAGAGCGTGTAAAGAGAAAAATACCACAACATCACATCCCAGAGACGAAAACTGTTGTTTTACAACCCAGAAAGAATCAGAGGTTTACTTGAGTTTGGTCTGTACGTAAAGAAACATCAACATGTGTCACTGATGAAGTTGAAGCTCATTCTTTATCACACAGACAGGCAGTGACACGAAATTTCAGACTTTCTGTAATTCAATATCTGGGCTAAACTGACTGAGCCAACTTTGAATGAAAATATGAGATGTGAAGATTTGTTTCTCTGACAGGGGCTTAGTTAGATTTGGATGAGGACAGATTAAGGAGCACATGTTGGATGTCCCTAATTCTGATACGGTCTCTGTGACTTTCACTTTATTGTTACAACCAGTTTTCAGCTTATAATATTTGAGTTAAAGTTTCCATCATAAATAGGCTTTATATTTTGGGGAAAAATAACGGATAAAGCTGTCTGACAACAAAGTGAAGCTGTAAAAAAAGAAAAAAAGATGTATACACTCACCCTGGTGTTATTTTCTTAATGTTGGACTCTTTGTTTTTCTCCAGACCTGGTTCACAGGGGTACACGGCTCAAGTTATACACTAGCTCCATAGGAGGCTTCACCAAACAAGAGAAATGCTGAATTTGGGTGCCACAGCACACTAACTACAAACCACTGATACATACTTTACCTGTGCCTTCACTTACAGATGTGTTTAGACTGATCGATCCTGTGTAGACAACGACACAGGACACAGGATCGATCTGAGACATGGATCATATCATACAGTTTTATATGAAGATCATCTAAAACTACAACAACTCTTTAAAAAGTCAACACAATATGGCTAAAAAAAAGCTGTCTTCTTCAAAACGTTGTGTACATATCATGTGTCGTAACTAGTGGTGTTGTACTTGAGCCCAAGACTCAAGTCCTGATTTTCAAGACTCATGATTGGACTTGGACTCCAGCACTGATGATTCAGACTTGGACTCTGACTTGAGTATCAGCTACATCTGGACTGATCCTCCAGATGTAGTCAGAGCTGTAAAAAAAAGGCTCTGACTTATTCATCGATAAGGACTGATGAATAGTTTCATCCATTTATTTTGGCCCAGTTTTTCAGCTTTGAGAAGGCCTGACGCACGTGTGCGTTCACCTGCCTGTTTCTCTGCCAACTGCCTGTTCCTGCGACACGTCCTCACATGGATGCAACAGGGGCAGCATGTACATGAAGGAAAGATAGGCTATACATTTATATGTTTAAGTGCTTAAAGTTGCTTTTCTGTGTGCCTGTGTTTGGATTCTGAGCTCCACTGAGTTCATGTAACTAAACACGCTCATGTCCAGCACAAAAGACTTGGCTGCTGAAGGGAACACTGATCCACCATCTTTACAGAACGAGAGAAAGAGAGCTACAGGTAGAGGAGAGTGGAGGGGGTTGGAAAGATCCAGAGAGCAGGAGGCAAAAGAGGGAGGGAGAAAGAGAGAGAAAGAGGGATTTTAGCTTTTATTGTCTATGATGTCAGCTACTCTCCTCTTTAGCCTGTTGACCTTTTGTACCATATTTTACACACACACACACACACACACACACACACACACACACACACACACACACACACACACACACACACACACACACACACACACACTGAGTTATTTCACTGTGCCTCCCAGTGTTTAACAGGATTTTGTGATTTATGAGGCGTTTGGTTGGGATTGTGTGAAATCAGCTGCACCTCGTTCTGTCTCGTGAAGTCTGCTCTGTCTCTTTCTCTGATGATCTGATCCAACATAGTCAATCTTAAAACTTTCTCTTGTCTTTGACTCTCAACACATGGACTCAGAACCTTCAATAAAATTTTTAACAGTGTTTTTTTTGTGTGTGTGAAATACCATATTTTATGACGGTAAGACTTTAGGATGCATGTTCTTTCTTTTGATTTCATAGACTATATATAGAATAGACTTCGTCTGCCTTTTACCTTAGTGAAGCCGGCGCAAGAACAGCACCCTCTGTTGACTGGTTGCAGTATAGGTCATAAACCCCACCTCCTTCAGCAACATGAACAGAGTTGTGGATGAACTAAAAATTAGTTATGCGATGTTGACATATAGTTATGGTTGACTGGTCAAGTCCTCTTTTTTCTGTGCAGCTAAATTTTTTCAAAGTTATTAGCTGGTTCCTGTTTTGTATAATTGACACTTGATACAGTCTATGGGCTGATTGTGTAGGATATTCAAGGTTGTGCTGTTTGAGCGTTAACACCGCACTCTCTGGCCGAACGCTACTGCACGCATTCGGATAGGCTGAGGTGAGGTGAAACATGTGCCCTGTTATGCATATTGATTTGACATGTGTGATCAGATCAGACGCCTGGTCTTAAAATTCACTCAGTGACTGATTAACATTAAAGAAAACACTTGAAGACTGACTGTGTAACATCACAGCGAAAGCCTTTAAAGCGTTTCCTGCGATGAGGAACTGAGGATCATTTGTTACTCAGAGTAAAAACAATCTGACATCTTCAGATAATGAGCTCATGTTGTATCATTGTTTAGCCATTAAATCAGCTGTTTATATGATGCAGCTCATCCATCAATGCTCTGATTCTCACATCTGGCCGAGTTTCCACAGAGAATTACGTCACCCGCTGAGCAGCTGGGATTCACACTGTGGAACATTTAGTGAGCAGACCGAGGATCAGAGGAACATCCAAAAAGTTACTCTAAAGTTTTTATAAAAGGAGGATTAACTTACCAAAGATTTACTCCAAAATCTTACGTGATCATAAACCACTCCGCAGTTTTTCAATTTTGACCTCGGAGCATTCAATGAAGACCGGTTGTAAGTTGTCTTCAGCCTGTTTGGTAAGAGCCAAAAATCCTTTGCGGTTATGGGTGGGAAAAGGCAGGAGGGCATGAGACCTTAACGGTAAAGTGTTGTTTTGAGTCAGACACTCAAAGCTATCAAATAAAAGTAAGATGGGGTAAAAAACTGGGACTGGGGAACTTTTGATGTCAAGGGTAAAGGGGCAGGTGCTTAGGGACCTTTAGCTACCCCTGGAACCCCTTCCTGAACTTCATGCTAAGCTAATCAGAAGTGTCTCTAGTGCGAGGGTCTCAAACTCCAGCTGGCTTCGAGCCACCGTTGGCACTGCCATCTTACAGTACTCTTAGAAGGGTTGGAGTTAGAGTTAGGGATGCAGAATAACTGTATCTTCATCATGCTCTTCTGACTGTGGGCTTAAATGATGGTCAAATGTTATCTCTACAACTCTTTTTGAACTTCTCTCTCTGGTAATACAGATGAATGAGGGCAAAGATAACATCTGAAGTCAAGGCCTGAGCTCGTACTAACAAGGATCTCCTGGGGTCAGTTTGTCACTCAGTTTAAACTGTATATAATGAATGTAATGACATCATGGACCAACAAAGAACATGATGACCTAAAGATAAAACCAAAGATTCTGAATCTTCCGACCGCTGGCTGCCCCAGAGACTGCAGAGATCATTACATTGAAAACTCATGATGCTATGTCTCCCAGCTGACTAATAATGTTCTTCTAGACTTGTGTTCCTGGATTCAGGCCTCCACCCAGCTGTTGAGCCCCCTCCCTGGGTCAGCTTGCAGGGAGTCACACAGTGCTGGACCTCTGGAGGAAGACAAGAGTGGTTAGGAGATTAGTGGACCAAGTCACAGCTGTGATGATGACCAATAATAAGTTTTAGTCAAAGCTCAGAGATTAGGACTTGTTAGGGATTTTATGTGCATGTTTTTGCTCAACTGAAGAAGCGCTGTGTTTGGGTTATCGGCGACAAATGAAGCCAGAGGAGGTGACCCTCTGTGGAGTTGGAGGACAGCTGCAGTTGTGGATGGCAGTCTGTGATGGCATTTAGATTCAATATTTGATATACATATTTTTTATATATTTGAAATATATTTCATATATTTTGGTTTGATCTATTTCCTTAAAGGGATATTCTGGTGTAAAATTAATTTAGGGTTAAACACACTGTAACACCAAGTTAGACACCCTGTAGAGAGATGAATGTTGCCGATTGCTTGCTTCTTTAGTTATACCAAATTTAGTAACAACCGCAGGTAGCAATACACAGTGCTCTGAGGAACCACACATAAACCTCAACCAAAACGCCACTCTATAGCCAAAAATAATGCTCAGAACAGCACCTAACTTCATCAACAGTACATATAGGGTCCCAGTCATAGCACTAGCCACCAAACATCTTTTTAGCTTTGCCTAATTTCTTTAGAAAAGAGACTTAACACAACTCACCCACTCTTCTCAAGCAGCCGCTTGTTTGTAGCGAGACCTCGGGCCAGTCCATTTCAGACTACAGCAGGGGGACGCAGCTCAAGGAAGAACATTTATGATCATTTATCATTTCCTAGAAGTAATAATCATCATATTAATAATTTCACACTGCAGACACGGTAGTTCTTCTGCCTTAGCGTCTTGGTCTGATTGCATTTCCATGAAGAAATGATGAACGCAGAATATAGACTGAAGGCCCTGTCTGTATCTGAATGTCTATCTGAGGTAGAGCACAAATGAACCTCAAGTTAACCAACGACTGTGATAGTTATGATACTCTATCTTGTTACAGTGTTAATGTATGCAGAGATATTAAACAGACAAGAAATATAGGGTGTCATGTCAGAAAATGATGAGAACAAAAGGACCGCCTTGAAATCTAGATAGAGAAAATATGAACACTGGCTCTAAAATGTAGTTTTTCAAAATCTAGTATTGAAAAAAGAGGGTCATCTGACCATCAGGGTCATTGAAAACAAGCAATGGACTTCTCAGTGTCGTCGCACAAGCTAAGATGTTTTTCAGCCTGAAGTCATAACTTTTTCAGGTAGACCCACCCTCAATCCTCCTCTGCTTTATGGTCTATTTAACACTAAACGGGACCATAATTCACAAACTGAACATTCATGCTGTACTGAAGAAGACTTACAGTAAAACTAGAGTGGAGACCATGAACTTCACTTAGAATCTGTGACTCTACAACACTGAAATGCTCTCCCTTTGAGGTTCCTGAATTGATTGATGTTAGAAAGCTGCAGACATTAATTTTATGTGCGAAAAGTCATGAATTACACAGCTGTGTGGCTGTGAGGTGTAGATTCATGTTTCAACACTCCATGAATCACCATGTAACTCCTCTGGGGAGCATGAACCTCAGTTTGAACACCGCTCTGTTGGAAGGGTGGAGGAGGGCAGTGGAGGATGGAGACGATAAATGGTAGTGTTGCTAAGTTTTTGGATCCAGAGCAGAGAAATCCCCCTGTACCCACCAGCCCCCAAACGAATCACAAGGAGTGTGAGCTGGGTCCATTAGTGGTCACTTTATGGCCGTAACGCAGAGTCTCACCGTATCCCCTCCCCTAAAGAACCCCCTGTTCTGCCCCAAACTCAACCCTGTAATTTGGGTGAAACATTCAGTCGCTCCTTTTATTTTATTGAATTCCCAATAACTTCTTCAAGATTACAGTTAAGTGGACCCGCGCTCTGCTGTGGGAGCTGATCAGAGGCTGGTGAGATGCTGAGACTGGTGCCAAGCTTGGGTGGGGGCCGGGGCATGCATGGGGGTCACTGGTGAGACACAGCATGGGGGAAACACAAGGCAACAATCATCAAATTTATAGGCAACTCTGCTGCCAGCAGGGCAACTGGTCAGCAACAAGAGAGTTCATCTGCAGAGGCAGAACAATACGGTGTCCCAAAAGGACAAACACAATGCAGCAGCCTTTAAGACTTTGATTGTTGTTACTTTATGGCCAAATTTATTGGGGAAAAAAAAAAAAACATATTGCAAATGCTTAAGTAATGGTAAGCCAGAGATATTAAAAAAAAAGAAAAAAGAAATGAAAGTAGTGAACGGTGCATATCCAGTTATTACTAAAAGAATTCTCTCTGCAGGGGGCTCTGTGTGGGGCTTAATAGCATTCTACCCCGTGGACCATGCATTACTTCAGCAAAGACTGGTACGAGTTGGGTCTACTCAACATGCAGTCAGATGGTTTAACAGTTACCTGACAGACAGGAGACAGAGGGATGCACCTTTAGCTCCCCTCAAGTAACAAAACAAGTTTCTCAAGGGTTCCTAATGGTACCATTGCTTTTTACTCTTAACATAAATGGTTTCAATCAAAATGTGTTCAATGCAAACATTCATTTTTATGCAGATGACACTGTGATACACTGTTTTGAATCTACTCTAGACAGAGCTATGTATATCTCACTTACAGCTTGCTTTTAACACCATTCAACAAAAAATGTATGATTCAAACCTTTTTTAAGATGCAGACAAAACACACGTCAAGCTCTTTTCAAATACAAAATCCGAGTTCTCAAACCTGCTTCTGGTCTTTACTTCACACACATATTGCGTTTGTAACCCCTGTACAGATCTCTTGGTACTTCACTTGATGATCTTTTCTTTTTCACCTAATTTTTAGCAACTAGTGAGAAAACTAGAACTGTATTTTTTATTGCAGGATCAAATCTTGTCTTTCTCAGTCGACTTATATTACTCCTTAAGTGTCTCTCTCACCGAATGATGTTGTTACATTTGAAAGGTAAGCTGCTTGTATACCACAAATAGTTGTAGAGTTACAGTATGTTGGTCACAACACTGTTATGAACTCCTCTCAATACTCTACTCTTCTTCTTGCCTTAGTAGTTTGTGGTTGGACGATCAGTAAATCCTTCTTTAGTTGGTCTCTCATGTGGTGATTTTCAGTTTCCTTCACGTCTGCAGTTTGTAGCCCTTGTCTGTAAACGCTCTTCTTGCGTAACGTATCCTTCAAAGTACAAACAAAGAAAGAGAGAAGGATGGAGACATAATGTGTTTCATGCATGCAAACTGAGTGCGTATATCTGTATATGCTAATGAGTGCTCCCTCTGTGCATTTTGAGCGGAAATTCTTCAATGCTGTGTGACGACACTCATGACTCAAAGCTTTGCCATGCGAGGCTTCATGTCCTCTTCAAAAACTTTCACTGAATCACCTCCACTCATTTGTTCCGCTACAGTTGTGTTTTTGTTGCTGTTGCTAAGCAGCCGGTCTATGATTAGTGATTATGAATGGAGGTCTATTTGGATCTTTTCAAGGCCGGTGCAGTGACGTCAAACACAGAGCTGTTATTTATCCTTCCTCTCAATCACTGTTGTATCACACTTAGGAGCTTATGTGTGTGTGGCTGGGTGTGTGTGTAATGTGGAGTTTTGATGGAGGACATCAGGATCTCATTCAAAGACCTAAAATAGCGTCTCATTCAGGGTTTACAGTTTGGTAATGAGCTGCTGCACAGAACAGGAAGATGGATGAAACAAAAGCAACACATGGTCAATAACATGTTATCAACTCTGCAAACAACTACTGTCAAGTTTTAGGACAGGACCCAAACAGCCGTAACCTGATCAGACATGGACTCTACTTGACTTCTGGAGGTGTGTTGTAACATCTTGCACCAAGACATTAACAGCAGATCCTCAGAGTTCTGTAAGTTGTGAGGTGCATGGACCCAGAGAGCAGGTCCGGTTCCAGGTCTGCAGTCAAACTAAAAAAGATTTAGATGCACCGTGCCAAAACACTCCTGTGTTTTAAAGCGAGGGCCATGTTGAAACTTTCTCACACTTAATGATGTTAGTGTTGCGTTTCTTTGAGTTCCCAGGAACATATACCCCCCTGCATACACTCACACACTCCACAGCTGTGTGAGTGTATGACCTCCTGCTTGATCCTCCACTAAGCCCTCTGTAATGATCACTGCAGACACACCGTCATGGTTTTATCCCTCCCCTGAAGTGTGAACAAAACCTGCCCACTGCCCTGACAGAAAACATCACATAAATACTGATATTTTCTTCGCGGTGATGAGAGCATATTCCAAAGAAAAACTGTGGACAAGAGGTTCATAAGTCACTTAAACTGACATGTGGATATTGGCAGCATCTTCCTCCTATGTTTCACACCATGATAGAATAAAGGATAGTGGATCCAAAGACATTTAAACTGACTGTCACACGGGGCGAGGCTGCTGAGTGCAAGTTTTAAATCACTTTTTAAATCTGTTTTGAGGCTCCTGCTTCTTCTTTAAGGGTTCAGCCAGCATGTGTTTAAGCATACAGTCAAACATTTGTTTTAAGGTACCCTTAGGCAGTTGATTTGAGGAATACTTTTGCATCTGTGCTAAGGAGGTTGGTAGCTTTCACATTAATGCAGCATTGAAACATATCTTTTTTTTTTAGATTTTGGGATTAAGTACTATAGGTGGAAAAAACTTGTTTTGACATGTAGTGTCATGTATTTCATGCACATTAGGCTATTGTGAGGATGACAAAACTCAATCAAATCATAGCTGGTATCAACCTTTGATATCAACCTCTGTTTCTCCAGTAGCCTACCAAGTAGGTCATGATGGTCGTGATCTTATTCTGTCATTTCTAAGCATTTTGCAGTTAAACCATTGTTTGTACCAACTGTTTTCTTAAATCTTTAGACTGAAACACTATGAAAGTAGCTGCTTCTGAGCATCATCACTGAAAGCTTCCCCTAAATCTCCTTAAATGGGGTATCCGTTGCCATCTATTTGATAGGCATGCCAGTTGGTGTGCACTACTTATGTTGTCTGTGCATCTTTGCTAACCCTTTCAAGTGTCTTTTGCTAGGGTGACCGTATGTCCTCTTTTACCTGGACATGTCATCTTTTTTGGGAGCTGTCCAGCCTGTCTGGCTTTGTCCGGGGGAGTTTATAAAATCCTTCAAATGTCCAGGGTTTTGTATGGAAGTCTTGAGTTTGTGTCACGTGCACTTACTGAGTTAGAAGCCCGTGAAAGACACTCAGTCTGACCTGAAAAAATCTCAAAATTAACTTTGTGCGTCTCCGTGACTCGGCCCCTGTGTTGTCGTGTCCTCTTTTTGGAGGTTTAAAATATGGTCACCCTCTCTTTTGCCTCTTCACTGCCTCAACTGTTTATATGCATGCTCTGTCTTTTTGAGAATTGTACAGCAGATGCTCCAAACAAATAGAGCTTTTGTAACCTTTATTGTCTATCAAACGATTATATTCTGGTTTGTTTAAGGTTCAAAAAGTACTTTGGCACAGATAAATATAATAACTGTTTTTACTCTGACTTTTTATTTTAAACACAGGTCTCTATGAATAAAATACTTAACTGATTGACCCATCGATCTCCCCCTGACTGTTAGCCTAAACAGACTTGATCAGTCTTTTAACAGGTCTTTTTACATGTTGACTCAAAAGAGATACTCTTAAAGTTTCATAACTTCCAGTGACAACCCTTGCGCATTTGTTAAATTCGTAAAAATTCAAGAGAGATTCTTTGAAAGCCATGAGAATTTACAGTCGGGCTCTTCCTGCACAGTCTCGTGTTTCGGTTCTTTCCTCTTCAGTCTGTGGCTGAGATGAGCAGCAGCTGTCTCACTTCAGTCTACTGTTCTTAGACCTTCGACTCTCTAGATCTCTGTCTGGGCCTCTCCGCCGGTCTGGAGTTGTATATCCAAGTGACTTTTGACCCATTCACAGTATGAAGTCTTGTTGTCGTAGTAACGGATCAGAGCTGGACTGTGATTTACTTTAGTGTCCGCTGCCAAAAATAAGCAGAATGAAGTTAAACTTGTCCTTGGCAAAGAGACACGTCTGATTCTTCATTGCAACTCTGCCAAGAACATCCCCCCCTGCCTGCACAAAAACACACACAGACACACACGCACACAGACACACAGACGAACACACACATGCATACACAGATGTGTTGTGTCATGGAGCTGAGAACGTTGAGTGTCTGCAGATGTTGATGAGATGAGGCTTGTTTTTTGGGTCCAAAACTCTTCCTCACACTCAATTAGAGTCTCTGCAGACCTCCATGTCATCCTCAAAACAGCCGGCTTTGAGGGGGATCTGAGGGTCCACATAGTTCTCTCTGTCCATCACCTCCCTGATCATCCAGAATCACTGAGGATCTAAACGTAGTGCTCCACCTTCAAGAGAAATACACAGCATCAAACGATGAAAAATCGGCTTTGAAAGACAAATTAGACCCAAAAGGTCAAACATTAATGACTTCAGTTTGGGGAAAAGAGGATGGGTTGTAGATCACTTATTTCTTGTTTATTTAGTCCAATCGTCAAAAAAATGTATCTTCATGTAATAAAAAAGAGAGGAAAAATGGGAATGTGTAGGGACTTTTTTCCAAGCCTGTATATACCGTACATTTTCCCCTCCCACTTTCCTATTTTTTAAGTAAGCTTTTTAAAGCAAAAGAAATATGAATGAAAACCCAGGTGTATCCAGGTTGAATATAGAGACATCATTCATTTTTTGGAGCTCCTTTAATCTCAGTTTGTGTTTGCCCCTCAAGTGACAAAGCCGCCTTTCCTTATCATATCCTTTATGTGCCTCAATAGTGTCTTCTGACAACCAAAATCCCATTTTGCCGACTATTAACAGACAAATGTATAATTTCCTGTGATTATTTAATGTCGTTCATATAAAAACAGGGCTTTATCTCCAGCAGCTCCATCGACACCTACCCTCACACTGATTTCAGGCATTAGAGATTTCATTATAAAAAGTGCCAGTCTGAATTTTAGACAGTTTCATTAATGTCAGAAAAACTGTAAGATAAATCTATTCAGTTGTGTTTGATTACCCATGTAGTTGCACAACAGTTAAAGCTATTTTTCACATACTTTTAAAGCTGTTTAGATAGTTTTATGATACCACAAAAGGCATTACCACATACCTAGTATCAATGTTGGCAAATTAACAGTTATTCTAGCTAAGAGTTGGTTCAATTCTGGGGTTAACTAGACTTTACTGTAGCATTAAGTAAAATTCACTCAATCACTACAGCTTATGTTAACATTCAGCCAATATTTAAAGTGGTTCCTGCTGTCTGTCAGAACAATGAGATATTCATGTGCAATTTTAATTTAAAATGGGATCTGATGTCTAAAGTTTATTATCTTAAAGTCATTTATCACTCAAAATATCAAAGTACCACAGTTAACATAGCAATAGGTGATTTTTAATGTCACAAAAGCCCCAAATTTAATGAACTTATGTTTGAAATTACATTTCCAAAGCTGTCAGCTATTAAAGAGGAACAAACGAGAATGAATAAAACAACCTTATTCAAGTTTTTTATATTGGTAGTTTGATGTAAACTAACTCGGGTCTGAGGATGATCCACAGAGACAGACAAACTGGGGGGGGGGGGGGGGCAGGAAGAGAGAATTCTCTGACTGTAAGTGGGTGGAGAGCGCAGACAGAAACATCCATTGATAATGAAATTAACAGACACTCAGGCCTTTAGCCATCATGACTAATCGTGAAATGTCACAGCGAACCCTCAGGAATCTGGCCACAGGATCCCCGAGGTAATTTCCCCGGCATCCGGACGGACCTTCGTACAGACCGCTACACCGCAAAAGAGAGGGGACAACAGACGAGATGTGTGGGAGAAAACTTTGCTTTAAGCCTGTGGTGTAAGCAAATCCCCCACCAATGTCTTCAGATTCCCACGTTTCCCCCCCACCAACACTCCACACACACCTGTCCCTGAGTGTCTCAGAGTGATTTTGAGACACTCAGTGTGTCTCTCTGTGTGTCAGTGGGTCTTGGTGTGACTGCAGCGTCAGTCATTCTGATGATGATGTTGTTGTTGTTGATTATACCTTTTAGGGTCTTGAGTGCAGTCTGTGTATAACTGTGCGTTCACCTTTCCATGGTCTGAGCAGTTGTTGTGTCTGCACTGAGTAATCTTTCTGAGTAAATCATTAAATAGCTCTTTGGTTTTTATTTCACTCAGCTGCAGCTCCAGATTTACTTTGGACGATCAGACCGTGGAGGTTTCAGAGCCAAATATCTGCAAAAACAATTTGTGATACAGGCACTTATGGGAAGGCCTTCACTTAGACTCCAGTTTCTGCTTCTTTCCTTTTAGTGTCTGCCATGAAAAGCTTGTTAAAGATATCGTATTCAACACAGGTGAAATAGCCAAACAGGAAAAGGTGCAAATGATCGTAGCTTATAGGTGGTCAGTTCACAACAACCCCCGCAGTTTGGATTATATTTGATCTTCAAATTAATGGAATAAAATGATGGTCTAAAATGCCTGTTCAGACTCTCTGTGTTTAAGTAACGGGGGAGTCACTAGAAGAAGAGCTGCTGTATTAATCTGAAGACAGTCAGGTCATTTTTTATATAATATTATGATGGTTTTGCCTAAACTGTAAATGATGATAAAGTGTAGATATTTCACTCAGTACAACTACTTTATATCAAATGGGACCTTTTTTCCTTACTCTCACCATGCCCGTGGTTGTTTCTGACTTGATTAGTGTTAGCAG
Organism: Xyrichtys novacula; assembly: GCA_962446985.1. NCBI lineage: Eukaryota > Metazoa > Chordata > Actinopteri > Labriformes > Labridae > Xyrichtys > Xyrichtys novacula. Next base: position 12,547,252 of record OY660874.1, on the reverse strand, counting down.
TCAACTGACATCTCTTTTTCAAAGGCAGATGCTGATACTGATAATCAGAGGGCAGTTTGCCCAATGTCTGATGTAATGAGCTTCATTAATTGGCCCAGTAAAATATTAAAACAAGGGATTTTTGGACTTTTTGGATTTCAGGACGGAAGCAGTATGTTTTGATTTAGAAAAGATAATAGCCACGTTGGCCGATGTAGATATAATCTACAAAGTAGATACCAGCCAACTAATTTAATCAGTTTATTGATCTAATCAGTAGCTTTAGGTCAGCGATGTGATTTGGCAGCATGGTACAGTCAAATTTGTTAAACAGCACTGTGACTGGTCCAGAAGTTGAAGGTGTAGTCTCACACTCGATAGTTTTGTTAAACTCACACTGCAGGAGCAGTAATTGCAAAGAGACACACACTCTTTCTTGCTGGTGGTCATCAGACTTTTTAACTCCCCCCTCAGAGACTCTGACACTCTCAGTCAGTCGTCTTTACCCGGACTCGGCCTACAGTTTATATGCATACTATTTTACCATATTGTGTAGTATATAGTGTACATACTTGTACAGTATATTATCTCTTTATTTTTTACTTATTTTACTTATTTTATCTATTTATCTCTTTATTTTTACTTATTTTATCTATTATTTATCTCCTCTTTCTACTTTATTTGCGTTGGAGTTTCTGTAACAAAAAGCATTCCCCCCTGGGGATTATTAAAGTATTTCTGATTCTGATTAGGATTTCCATAAATGTATCCTTAAATGGTCAACATTTTCAAAGCTTCAAGAAGAATAAAACTTGTATTTGAACATCAGAGACATCAGTGTTAATTTTAGTGTATTTTAAAACTAGATTGGAAAAATCCTCACAGTGGCCTTAAATATCTAGTTTTGTGGGTCAACCCCCAAATGAGATCCAATGTAGAGTCCTGTCCAAACTATAAGTAACTTGTAATGCGTTGCACACCTAGATTTAGATATCTCTCATTTAAACCAGATGGTGAGCTGTTATCCATTAGAAGAGCGATAGACTCGGGACATTCCTGGACATGATGATTGAACATGCATTTAGCTTTTGCATTTAGTTGTTTTATTTGAAAAAGCTTGAGTGTCAATAGAGTGATTGGTGGTTCACACACACCCTAACCTTTGACCTCCTAAGTAACATAGATAAAACAGGGCGTTGTGGTTGTACCAATAGTTGCAACTCTTAGATATGTGCAGAGAATGGAAAGCATAATCTTCAATAATTACATGATTTGTCAAAGCTTTTATACTTCTACGCTTTTTCATTGTTTAACCATTATTCCTCACAAAATTTAAAATGGACTTAAACCCTTCTCCTGTCCTGAAAAAACATAAATTATCTGGCACCATCACACAACAAAAAAGCTCACATTGCCCTAATACCCCTCTACTAAGTTGCAGACCGTCTTTGGCACCCAAAGTCTCTAAAAGTAGTTAGTGAGGCAAAGCCCTCAGATATCAGGCCCCTCTCCTGTGTAATCTCTCATCAGGCAGCTTCCAGGAGGCAGACACCCTCTACATGTAAGAGCAGGCTCAAAGCTTTCCTGTTCGATTGTGCTTGAAGTTGGGGCTGGCTCAGGCTCCTACAAGACCCTAGTTATGATGCTATTGGCTTTGGCTCCCTCAGATACATCCTAAAATGTTGGCCCAGGTATCAGAGCATGCCAAGTACAATGAACATGATTCATCTCGATTCATTTCCTTTTATTTCCCATTTGGAAGCAGCAACATACACAGAGACGTTTCAGATCTTTGACAGAAAACATTATTTAGAGCAGAGAGGAATTGATTCTCCTTAAATCATCATGTGAGGAGAGGAAAAATCAACAACAATGTGATGCCAGTTTGCTTTCAGTTACAATGAATGAAGATAGAAAATGAATGTTTCTCTGGAGAGTTTTAAGGTACACAGACAGTTAGAGTTACTGCAAACTAAGCTGTGTATGTTATCTTAGCTGAAAACTCAACCTGTTTGAAGTTTCAAACCAGCTGACCTGGTGATTATCTCTTCTTCTCTGTATGTATTTAAACATATTTATAGACCATCCCTCTGGTATTACATGTTCTGATTAAACTGCTTTCCTCCTCATAGGTTTGCAAATAAATAAATGAAATGATGTCTGATAATCTCATGTTTCACTGACTGGTTCATGTATTAAAAAAAGAGTGTAAGATTACATCTTGGACAAATACAATTCGAACTAAATCATAAACAACCCCCTTTTCATTATTCTGTCTCTCTCTCATCTCCTGATCAATCCCTCCCTTTCTTTTCTTCTCGACCAATAACCGCCCCCCCACCCCCATCTCTCTGAGGACCCTTACGCAACCCAATCAGACCCTATTTAGAAAAATCAAGTTAAATAAACTGTGATGTGAACCGGATCAGAGCAGGGACTCTTATATAAGAGTGAGGTCGCCTCATAGCTGAATGGATATGGAACCCCAAGAACTGGATTTGTTTCCATTAGCTGAGCTTCCCCTGTGAAATACATACTCAGAGCTGCTTTGAATCCTCACATCAATCATTGTCCTCATTTTATTTATTTCTAGTTTATATTTTATTTTCTGTCTTTCCTTTGTTTGCTTTTTATTATATTGTAACTCAAATCCACTTTTGAAATCCCTGAAAACTCTTCTAGCCTTATTGCTCATTGCTGAAGGGTGCGTATAATTTTAGTTAAAAATCACATCTCAACCCCACAGTTTGAGGGCTTGATCAGCTCTTCATGAATCAATGTGTTAATCAGCTTGTACAAACCTACTTGTCCTACTTAATCATGACTCCAACGCTCCTGATGTCGACCCTTGATGCCCTGTCACTTGGCTGTGATCAGACTGTATCCTTAAAAAATAAAAGTTAAACTGAACAGAAAATACAAAAGAAGAACAGTAAAAGAAACACTGTTTGTGTCCAGGATGTGAGTAAATCTATATAGTACAGCAGAGTAACAGAGGTGACATACTTGAGTGAAATACTGTAAAAGGGCCAAACAGGAACTTTCCCAGGAACTAGAACCTGAAACTTCATTTTATCATTTTAATAACAGACTTTATAACACTGTGTTTGTTACGTTTGTTAGTTCTAATGCAGCTTTCTATGTAGATACTCAGCAGCGGTTTGTTAATGCAAACAGGAAATCTTCCCTGGACCAGATGTGATCTGGAACATCTCAGAAAAAGGCACATCCAAAGTACCAGGGTTCCTAAGAGCTGACCAATCAGAGAACAGATGGATAAAAGTGAGAAGGTATCTAACAGTTGTCAAAAGGAGATCATTAAACTTTAAATCAACGGTAATTTCAATGGTAATCCCTGCCAATTCAACAGGCAGGATCAAGGAATAGACAAAGATTTTTTTACGATTTACCAGGTAATCTGACCTCCTCACTCACCTGTCTCCAGGTGAGCTCCTATTTATTCCGGTTTTGGTAATTGAAAGAAAAGGTATCATATAATTCGGGACACCCACACACCGACACGATCAGTTTGTCCTCCATTTTAGATACCAGTGAACAACCACCCATTTCATACGTCAGCGGCAACCTTTGTGCTGGTTAGTTATCGCGACACAAATATCCGCTTAAGTTGAGACATTTGCAGTAGGAGTAGGAGTATCTCATCGCACCTTGGCATTGACTTAACATGTAATTCATTGACGTGAATGATTTTACTCGCGCTTGGTGTGTGGAGACAGTTAGACTCAGGTGATCCTCTCTGACCATCAAACGCTGTGAACACTGCTGAGATGTTTGGATCATCACAGACGAGTTTGTTTCTCAAAAGCAGCTCCAGGGCTCTCGATGTTATGTAAGACCTCCCTCTGTTCTTTCATCCTCTATCCTTACCCTGCGCTGGACATGCTTCCTGTAGCCCAGCTCTGATATCTGCCCCCCCCCTGCTCTGACCTCTGACCTCAACAGAGGATAAGGAAGTGTCAGTGGAACCAGCAGGGTCAGGTGGGGTGCTCAGTCCTGGTTCCTGGCAGCTCTGTGGCCCCTCCCTCCCTGTGTCAGGCCCTCCACATGTGTTTCCTGTTGTTCTTCAAGCGCACAGTGCAGCACTGAAGCAGAGTTTAGTAAAGGGCTTCAGGGGGGTTTCCTGATGCTTTGTTTAGCTTGGCCTCTGGGAATGTCTGAAATTTATGTGAATGTGACAGAACCCCCCTGAACCATTACCGTGCACGCCACAGTCACAGTACAGTAGAGTCTGGAACAGGGGGACATCCACTTCCTGCCCCCCTTTCTCTCTCACACACACACTTCCACACCTTGCTGTCATTATCTGTAACCTGAGAGCCGGTGGCCTGGGGGCTGGTAAATGTGTTTGTGTGTGTGTGTAAAGTTATATGTTAATTAAATTATGGTCTGTTTGGTGGTTTACACACAGAAATTACTTGACTCAATTTGCAATGATTGATATGATTATTTCTACAACTATTAACACAATCATTCTTACAAGCTCATATATCAGAGCAATTGACTTTGACTGCGATAAATAGTCAGTCTTTATTAAGTTGCTGTTCTTGTAAATACTACTAGCTCTATAAGCATAAGTCTGCAGCTGTTGTCGTTGTTGTCGTCTCTCCTCTCGTTTGCTCTCTGTCAGGTTTAAGTTTAAGTTCTAGCTCAAATTACTTTATTGGCATCAACAAATTTATGTTGTAATTGCCAAAGCGAAAACAAATGATCAATATTTATTATAAATCCATTGTTTTTATTATTGATTCACAAATTTTACAGTTATGTTAGGTACATTTATACAGTAATATTACAATAGTATTTTATTTCTTCATACAAAATAAACAGCTGTTCAATTCAATACATTGCTGACTACATATCATTGATCAATAAAACAGAGTTTGAAAGTGTACTGTTTATGGGTAGGACATATTTCATATATGTGCAGTAAAACCCCTTATGATGGGGATATTAGTTTTATTGTTTTTCTTTCCCTCTCTTACTCATCCTGCCTTCTTCCATCCTCCCTGATTCCTACTGCTTTGTACCGCGCCTTATCCTCACACTGTCTCTGCTTCAACCCTGAACAGTCTTTGTACTGGATTTGAACCCAGGACCCTTACACACAAAGACAGCAGCTCCAGTCACCACACCACAGGCCTGTCTGTTCTTGCCTGACTTTTCAGGTCTTTTCATTTGACTGTTTCACAACAACTACTTCAAGATTTGATTGAGTCTAAATTGTGAGTTGAACATTTTACCCCTGCCCTACTTACAAGTCCTCATTCTTGGCAGACTTGAACCCAGGACCCTTATACTCAGAGGCAGGAGTTTTAACCACTGCACCACAGGCTTGCAAGACATGCTACCAGCAGGGATTTAAATCCAAAGCCTGCCTGCCAGGAGGTGTCAATGTTTACTACAACACTAGAGTGCTGCTTTGGTGCATTTATTTGTTCATGTTGATCTTCTTTTCCCTGCACTGTGTTGATTCTAAAGCATCCTCAGATCCCAGTGTGGACCAGACCGTACAAGCCTTATATGAGCTGGTCATCCCAAGGATCCTACCAACCCAGGATCTTCAGTTTGAGAGAGGTTTGTGCTCCGGATGAGGTTAAGGTACCTCTATGCAAGGTCTATTTATCCCAGCTTATCTTCAAGTTTTATTTATATAGCAATTTCAACACAAATCAAACAGTAACAGAAAAGAGATTAAAAAAAAATCTGATGTAAGGCACTGAGAAGTACTGTTGTCTTAAAGTAACCAGGAGTTGTGAATGTCTGTTAGTATGAGTTTGCTGATCATGCACCGGCAGGTTCTGTATTTTTGTGAATTTTCTCCAGGATTAGCTGAGAGGGAGCATGTTGGGCTATGTGGATGTAAGATGATGCATCTGAAACTGGCTAAATGGTAACTTAGACAGCATACCAGGATAGATGCTGGATAGCTGGGGCTCTGATGGATTAGCAGTCTACAGTCCCTTTCTGTAGTTAATGGCTGCGTTTACATGGGCACAAATAGTCGGGATAAAGGCTCGATTGGAATAAAAATGCGTCACGTAAACATGTCGATCGGAAGACTCTAATCTAATTCTGCTCAATTGGAAAGAAATTGTATTCCGATCAAGAGGGGTGGTTTATGCCGATCGTTATTCCGAAACGTGTCCATGTAAATACTTATTCCGATCGTGACTCTCTGACTTGATCTTCACTCTTTAGCCTTTGGTTTATTTATTGAGGTCAGTTCAGGAGGTTTCATTATCAACACTCTGGCATAAAACACAACCACAGTGTTGTGTTTGCTCCTCCGATAACATCACAAGGCGTACATACAGCGTAATGATGTCACATGTGCACGCACAGTGCAGCCTTTAACAGAATAGTAAAATAAGTACGCAAGAGCGCCATCCAGAGACAACATTTAACAGGGGAAAAATCCTGAATGAAGTGAGCCACAACCGTGTTTATTGGTTTGTTGAAAGCACAGGCGTCAATATAACTCTTCTTCTGTGGTTGTTTTAGCGAAATCAGGCAACTCTGCGCATGTCCAAACGCTTATAATCTGAATAACGCTTGGTGCATGTATACCCACGTCATGATCAGATTATGATTATGCACCCATATAAACAGTGGATTCAGATTGTCCGATCCCTCAAATTTTTAATTGGGTCAAGAAATTTTGCACATGTAAACGTGGCTAGTAATTCCTGGCTGTGGTGTCCTCGCCATCATCTCCTGTTTCTCCTCAGCTGTCTGATCTACTTAGATGCAACAATGCCCAGAAACACAACTTCTTTTAATCATCTCATTCACTCAGAGACAACAATTCTTTCATGTAAATCTATTTCTCCTTGTGATTTCAACAAGAATTAATGCATGGTTTACCTTCATCAGACTCTGTGTGTAAGTATGTGTCTGTGTCCCAGTTGATGAGGAGGTTGTTTCGGGATGTTCCCATGCTGAAGTATCAGGCAGCTGGTTGGACTAAAGCCAAACCAAACCTGTGTCTACTGGAAGAAGAGCAGTCAGAGATCCAGTTACTGTGTCCTCGGTGATGATATGAGCTGTGTTTCCTGTCTTCAGAGAGACAATGAAGTGATTTTGAGAGCAGAAGAACAAGCACATCAGAAAATTTGACTAAATTAATTTAATAATAGCACATTACCATTCGACTTGTTTTTCTTCCTCTTTTTGTACTCCCAACATGACAGTCATCATCTGAGGAGTAAGAAGGGGAGGAGGAAGGGCAGGGGGTTTTCATGTGGAAGCTATTCTCCCGTGTTTGTTGCTGGGAAAGATTTGGCGAGCTGTGGAGATGAGCTGTGATGTCACACGCTGGCGCAGGACTGCTGTGTCAGTGAAGAGGAGAAGTTGGGCAGGAGGGAGAAGAAAAAAGGAGGGGTGGTGATGATGGAGGTTGCCAGGAGGAGGAGAGGGAAAACTGCTTCGCTGTCACTTTTTCTCACCACACTGTAAATTAGCGTGCCTGGTCCTTGATGGAAAACATCAGGGGGGCAACACGGAGAGGCCTCCTGAGACCCTGAAATGTGAGCGAGCCGTGCTCTGTCAGGGAGAGGGGGTAGGAGGAAAACATCTCCTGCTCCCAGCAGAGGAGTCTGACAGGGAGCAGATGAGTCTCACAAAGTCTCGAGGTCTAAAGTCTCTCTCCCCCCCTTTGTGGAAAACTAGTGTGGCCTTACAATCTGCAGATAATTATTTAAAAATAGAAGCTTCATTTCTACCCGCTGATATTCCACAGCTGCAGGTGTCACTCTGGCTGTGAGCTCTGGTGTAGCCTTCAGGCAAATTAAACTCTGGAAGTGGCTCCTGAAGTTAGTCAGCACCAGACTGTATTGAAGCCTGGACTAAGAGCTGCCAGTAACTCAGGGACATGTTGCAGAAGCTACCCAGAGTATTCAAAAGTTTGAGTTGAAAGAACACTGACTTTTCTGTCAAGGAGCTGCTCAGAACTTAATTCAAAGTTTTGGGTCAAAAGTGTGTATTTTGTCCCTCTAAATAAATCCAGACACACCAGCCATTCTAACATTGTCAGGACTTTTGCTTTCTGACTGTCTCTAAGTGTGAGTAAAAACCATTAACGTGAATGAATTACATGTTAATCAATGCAAAGACGCGATTGGATGCTTCTATGGCAACGCGAATGACGCGAATTGGGCAAGTCTCAACTTAGTTGGATATTCACATTGCGATAACTAATCAGCACGAAGGTTGCCGGGTGACGTATGAAAACAGACGGTTGTTCACTGGTATCTAAAATGGAGGACAAACTGATCGAGTCGGTGTGTGGGTGCCCTGAATATTATGATACCTTTTTCTCTAACCGGAATAAAAAGGAGCTCGCCTGGAGTCAAGTGAATGAGAAGGTCGTATTACCTGGTAAGTTGTAAAAAGCCTTGGTCTATCACTTGATCCCGCCAGTTGAATTGGCAGGGATTACCGTTTAAATTACAGTTGATTTGCGAATGAAGCGAGTAAATACAATTCATGTGTGGGGTGAGGAGTGTGGGTGTGAGCGCCCCATAAGAACCCAAAGGGGCAACCTCCAGTGTTAAAAAAATGAACCGGTGTGGAAGTGCACAAAACTACAGCGCCCTCAGTGTTGTAAAGCCCAGAGAACTCCTTTGATACTCATTCTGATGATTTTGGTAACAAAACTTGTTCACAGCCAGGTTTGAATGGCACATTTCTTTATTTGTACTTACTGGTTGGAAGGTGAGATTTTTCCCCCCATAATTCATGTATTTTGAATATTTTAAGACTAAGGATTATGCATAGATTTCTACAGTTTGGGGCTTGTCTGTTTCGAGTGAAAAGCATGATGCGATGGTTTACCATGAGGCTTAAGGCCGGCCTCGGCTCCTTCTCTCAGCACAGGGACTACTGCTGATACAAAACCAATCAGAGACTTGGCTCAAAATGTTTACATGTACAGTTGCGTTGGGAATGAGCCACAGAGACCTCACTGTACTTACATTGTGCTATACCAGGTTTCAAACATGTTTCCTTCTGATGGACATTTTCACATGGGGTACTACGAGGTCTGCCTTACTTCTGAAGGTTTCTGCTTCATATTTAACCTCAGGATTGTTTTTGCACATTTTCAGCCTTAGTGCTGCAGAGAGTGTGTGACTGTGTGACTGTGTGACTGTGCTCCAGTGCAGAGAGCAGCACAGAGAGATTAATGAATGTCTGCCTTTTGTACTTTTTCAATGAGAGGTTTATGGCTTCAAGTTCCCCTTAAGTCACTCACAAACACCCACATGCAAGGACACACACACACACACACACACACACACACACACACAGAGCTCCTTCATATCTCAAACACAAGTGTACGCCTCGTTCTCTTTCTCCAGTCTCTGATTTATAGCTGCTTAGTCATAGTGAAAGGCTGCTCAGGGAGGGTAAGGTGTGTGTTTTTGTTTGCATTTACTCTTATCTGTGTGTACATATGGGGTCATGAGTTTGCACATGTGTGCGCGCATGTGTGTGCATGTGTGTTTCAAATGAAGGAAAAGAAGCTGTCTTCAAAGATGCTGTCGAAGCAGAGCCTTTGTCTGGTGCCTTGTTATTGTCCCCATTAATCAAAGGTAACGTCCATTTAATCCTTCCTGATTGCTGCCCAAGGGGGGTCATCAACATCAGACAGAAAACATAACAAAAAGAGGAGGAGGAGGAGGAGAAAAAGAAAAGAAATAGGGGAAGGAGCACCTGCTGCAGTCATTGTTCTGTTAATTGATCAGCTCTGATTGGGTTTAAATATTTGAAGGGTCAGATTTCATCGTCCTGATCAAAGGAAAACGCCCTTCATTAATCTGCTGGCATGCTCACAGGATTAACACATTCCTCACCCACTGTTAGCAAACAATATGAAGGAAGGGAAAGAGGAACGGTGGAGTCAGGAGGAGAGGAAAGAGGTGAGGCGGGGGGCAGCGGGTGAACTGAGGGAGGCGGAGAACGAGGCTGCTTGAGCAATCAGGAGAGCTTTAGTGTGTTTACTTCTTCTGATAAACTCCACGTCTTACAGCAAGAGAAAGAAGCAGAGAGACAAAGTGTGCTTGTGTAAACATTCGTCAACATGCATGATGATTTTTGGATGAGTAGAAGAGCTGGAGGCATGCCGTGTTAGCAAACACAGTCCTTTAAAATGCAGCGCTGAAGATGTCTGATGTCTTGCTTAACATTTGGAGGGAAAGGCATTTGTCAATCTTTGATTCATTAACCCTGCATACAGATGGTCAAAGTTTCTCCACCCACTGAACAAAAGTGAAGCCAAAATATCACCTTTTAATGCCAGAGGTTGTGCAGTAAGCAATGTTCTCAGCTAATCTGGTGCACACAGCACTGCAAGTCACATTCTCATCACTGCTATCAGCCAATTCAATCAATCAATCAATCAATTATTCACTTTATCCTCCCTTAGGGAAAAAAAAATACTTTTCAGCCAGGTCAAACCATAAAACACAGAGACATTAAAAACACACATCCAAATACACAAAGATCACAGCGATACATCTGACTGAAAGTAAAAACTGTACCAAAAACCATCAACAGAGATCAGATGTCAAAATAAAATGCTCATACTTGGATTTAATTCAAGATTCAGCTGTGTGATGGTTTACATGTTTGGAGATTTTATTCAGCCTGTTGGATTTGAACTTAGCTAGTGTGTATCTCATGTCTGAGGGTAAGAGCTCAGAGTCTGCAAAAGATGCTCCAGACGCTGAATGATCTGCTTCGCTTTAAATGTTACTCTCTTGAGAAAAATCTCAGGTGGATCACACAGTCTAAAGCCAGTGATTTTGCCTCAACAACCTCAAGAATCTATACTCTTTCTTGGTTTTATTTGCATTTAGTTGATAGCATTATGCTCCTCTTCGTAACATCCAATTAAAACCAAACATTTCCAAAAAAAAAAATCTGATTTGAAGAACTAACTTGCGCAGCAGAAACCATGTTTAAATTTGAGTACTTCGGTTTTCTAGTTAAAAGCATCTTAACTTTTCACATGATGGGTTCAGGCTTTTATGACCCACACCGGTCAGGAAGGGGAGAGTTGTTTTTGTAAAGCAGTCATTTTTATACAGCCCATGCTTAAAACCAGTTGTCTTTGTAAAGGATAATTTATAGCGAGCAGGTGCTAATTGACATCGTCTCCGCCCTACCATCATGACTCTATGCTTTACATATTGCAGGCAGGGCGTAATATCCCATCTAAATATGGTAATATGCAAGAGTCAGCAAGCAGCACTGAAAGCCTACTGGCAAATGAGTGAAAAATTACATAAAAGGTTTCCTTTAGGTATGTCCCCATACAATATTGATATTGGATATCGATCCGATATCAGCAAAAAACTAATATCGGATAATATCAGCCTGCATCTAAAATCTCCGATATCAGCATTCTGATACAAGCAGTCCATTCTAGACTCCGCTCTGACACCTCTATCTAGCAGCGCCCTGATCCAGCAAGCTGAGCTCACAAAATCACATCAGCAGTGTGTACTAAGGTGCTAACAAAGTAGCAAGGGGTAAGAGTGATGTTGGCCTTGTGATAGTAAGTCCAGAAAAGACATTGCAGTTGAGTGAAAAACTTGTCATGCACAATTTTGTGCCAATATCGGATCAATATCGGTATCGGTCAGTATTGAGGCCTACAATATCAGTATGGTATCAGAAGTCAAAAAGTTGTATCGAGACACCCCTAGTGCACCCATAAATGTCACCGATATTTGAATCATGAATAAAACTGCTGGCTCACAGTGTGAGAAAAGACTTAACCAGACATTTTTTGCCTCCTGTTGAAGCCAGTGGAGTTGATGAGTTATTATAAACAAACAGAGTTCAATTTCTGCTTTGGAAGTATCTTCATTTTGAATAACAACTCGACAGAGGAGGAGAGACTGTGAATGAAATCAGAGAGTGAACGGAGCAGCCTGTTTGCCTTTTTGCCCCTTTAGTGGTGTATTTACTCTTCATCATTTATGGAGAAGGAGGAGTGGGAGGAGGAGGAAGGAGAGGGGGTTAATGGGTTTGATTTCACAACAGACGTCTGCAGGGTTTGTTTTGGAGCGGCAGCTCAGAGATGTTTGGCAGAAACTGTCTGCAGCTCCGACTCATTAGACCGGGACAGAGTGAGAGCCACTTTAAATCACACAGAACAATAAATATGCATGATTTTCATGTCCTTACATCTTTAATGACAGATTGGAAGATAACTCTTCACAGAAGGATTCACAGAGTCCTGGCAAGGTGCATGAGAAACAGGATCTCAAGTACACAGTTGCACAATTTATTCAGCATTTATATTTCCCAATGATTGCGGCTGGATTGAGACCAAAGAGCTAAACAAAAGTCCTTCCAGTTCAAACAGTTCTCTTTCTGAAAGTGCAGCCAAGATGTCAAAAGGAGAAACTATTAATATCTTAAAGTCCAGCATGTTCAGACTATTAACTCATCAACTTCAGGAGAGTGGTCAGAGGCTTAAAGCTTTAAAATGTGACTTTTTCTGTCATCCTCTTGGATAGTTTCTGTATGTTGACTCCTAATGTGTTGTTAAAGTCGGGTAATTCTAGAGTGCAAAGCCTGCTCAGGAAAAATGAAACATGTAGGACAATTGTCAGTGCTGTGTCTACTTTCTTAAAGACCCACTCCCATGAAAACTTATCATGAAAAAAGTAAGTGCAAATTTGCATTTCTGAGTGTTTCTGCATTCAAATCACTATGAATCTCTGTCAGACCAAAATGGCAGGCTCAGGCAGAGTGAGATTTCTCAAGTACCAAATCTAAGCTCCGCCCCAGTAGCCCTGCTCTGTGGGCCAGGCTCGTAAAAGTAGAGAGGACAATCACAGAACAAGCGTGTGTTTTAGCAGATTGCAATGATCATAAGAAAACTAATTATGGTTTTAACTTTCATCATGCCGTAATGACATTAGTGTCCGATTAGTGAATAGCTTCTTTGTTACATGCCACTTCTATTACATCGGCAATGTTAGGCTGCAAGCTAGTGTGAGGAGGAGTGTGCAGAGCCTCCACCCACAACTCAGAGGCGAATTGCTAATGAGCAACTTGAGCTCTGCAGATGAAAAGCCCTTGAAAATGACAGAGGTAACATGATTTTGGCAAAAAAATTCAAAATCACCATTTAAAGACCACTGGTAAAAATATTCCGGACAAAAATTGATTTAGGTTCAAACCCACCGTAACACCAAGTTAGACACTCCCTCAAGAGATGAATGTTGCCGACTGCTTGCTTCTCTAGTTTTACCAACTTTAGTAACGACCGCATGATCGCAATACACAGAAGTCTGAGGAGCCATACACAAACCTCAACCAAAACGCCACTCTATAGCCACAATGAACACACAGAAGAGCACCTAACTTCATCAACAGTACATATAGGGTCCCAGCCATAGCACTAGCCACCAAACATCTTTTTAACTTTGCCTATTTTTTTTAGCAAAGAGACTAAACACAACTCACCTACTCTCTTCCAGCAGTTGCTTGTTTGTAGCGAGACCTCAGGCCAGTCCATTACAGACTGCTGTGGGGTGACGCAGCTCAAGGAAGAACATTTATGATCATTACTTCACTAGATCACTAATTCACAAACTTTAATAACAACCAGCTGACACATTTTAGACCTGATCACGGGGCTGCAAACAGAATATGTATACACAGGGAAATCACTCCAATCCGTTGGCTCTCTGACTGAGAAGTATTACACTGATAAATGTCTTAATATAGCCTCCACATACACCAGGGTAAATGTTTAGGTTGGCCTTTCTTAAAGTTAGCTGAATTATGTGGTAAAGTTGACTCTGTCTGTAGTGGTTAAAAATGTCTGTGCTGGTTCTCCAGCTGGTTTCTCTACTAAGAACGCTGAGTCGACAGTAAGTGTATAACCCTCAGGGTGATATGCTTACAGTTGACAAGCACCTCACACGACCCTAAAATGAGCCATCGCTTTGACGCAAACACATCATGTTCCGACTTTCTTACTTGTAGTTGCAAAAGAAAAGCTGCACAGCTGTCATTTTACAGGACTTTCTGCATGTTTCTGCCATTTTTTCCCAGCAGATTATATTTTGATTTTTTTCACAGCACAAAAGGTCAAAAAGTTAATGGGTTACAATCTATTATATCTGCACATGATTCACACCCACTCGAAACATTCACACCCCATTCACACACTGATGGTAGAGGCTGATATCAAAGGAGGCAATCAGTATAAACACAACATTCATACAACTCTGACTATGTCCATGAGAGCAACTTCAAGCTTGAATTGAGGCTTGTTTAAGCTCCACGCCAGTTACACAAGTCTGCCAGTACACTTCATTCATGTTTTTGCATGTTTTTCTGCAGGCTTTTGGGTACAGACCAAACATTGCAGGACCATCACAAGCTGCAGGGCAGTGATGGACATTGAAGCTAATGGTTCAAATAGTAGAAAACACAAAACAGGCCCTACTTTGAAAAACAGATCTCTCCATCCGCAAGTTATCAAGTATTTATGCTGCTTTCCAGTTGTCCTTGGAAGTCGGAATTTCTGAGCTTTGAGTTGCCAATTCATCTGGAACGCCCCCCTGAAGTTGGAATTCCGGCTTGGAGGTTGGACAATCCTGACCAACCCCGACTTGACCACAACGTCATAATCCTGGATCAACAGTAGAGAGTAACAGAGAAAGCTCTCGTAATGTTTTTTTTTATTTTTTTAGCACTTCTGTTTTGTTTTTGTAAAACTAAATAAGTGGTATATGTTTTACTGCCCCTTGTTAACTGTGAACACAGTGCTATGGTGTTTGTAAGAGTAAAATACTGTGTTATGCATTGTTTACAACTGATATAGCTAACAACAACTAACAACAGCTGACAGCCGCTAACAACAACTGACAACGGCTAACGACAGCTGACAATTGTAAACAACAGCTAACAATGGGTAACTGTAGGTGTCCATCTTGGTTTTCCGACTTATTTACTGGAATGCCATCAGCTCAGGTGTAATATCATTCCCGGCTCTGACATCTGACTTCCAAGGTAACTGGAGCGCTGCAATAATGTCCTCATTCACCACCACCTTATGCAGCGCTGCCCCAGATTTTGCCTCTTTACGAATCGATATATTTATAACATATCCTCCATCCTCACCATATTTGTTGTTATCATAGATTTTTTGTCTCTTCTGCTTTTGGGGTAACTTTTGACTCTCAGTTGCACCCTCTGGCAGATGTATTGCTTAGTGCCTATTCCAATAAAAATGGCACAAAGTATGAGGGCTATGATAATTACACCATTTAATATGTACGAATGTATTTTCATGTTTGACTTGTGATGGCTGGAGCTGGTTTTGAACCCACACTTTCTAATAAAGAAATAACCAACTCTTCTGACCCTGGTTCTGCCTTTGACCGCTGCTTGTGTAAGGACTTGTGTGTCACCTTCTACCCTGTGATGACGATATGTTCGCCTCCAGTTTTACTCCTTTTTGCCTCTAGCTAATACTTTAAGGCTGCTAATCCTAGTGCACTGGTGTTAAATTACACAAAAGTCATTTTGAGATGCAGGCATGGAAAAAATAAAACTTTCAAGTGAAGTAGATCAGAAAATATTCCGGACTGACATATAAAACAAGGAGGATTTTTTACTTTTTGGACAAACTGCACTGAGGCCTGATTGGAAATGAAAAACTGAGTTTTTTTCCCATAAGATAAAGTTCTGAGTAGAACGGAGACAGAAAGTAGGACAATGAAGGAGAGAGTTGGCTGTACCATCCTGCACCATGACTCAGTCCAAACCGACTCTATCATCACACATATCTGTCCCATCTCTGCCTGCAATACACACACTCACTCACACACACACACATCCTCTCCTGAGTGGAAATTCCCCCATCATGCCTCCCATCCTGATAATAACTGTTATGTCCGTTTCCATGGTGATGTGAACAAACATGACGAGCAAAAGAAGTTTAAACAGATAAAATTTCTGAACGTTTGTGATGCTATCAAATGTTAAAGCTGCTCTCTGTCTCCTCATGACGCTTAAACTGAATCTCTGAGCTGAGACCGTGTCACTTCTGTGCTGCAGAGCTGCTCAGAATGATGAAGAGGTGATGAAGTCGAAGCACAGTGTCTCTCTAGACTTTCCCTCTTAACTGTCCAGGGTGGGCCCAAGGCAAAAGGCGATCACTGCATTCTTGGGGTGCTGGCTTGAGCCCTGAACTTTTTTAATGTAGCTTTAAATGATATGATGTCAATAGGAGCTTACTTCCAGAAAGTCCACTCCCCCCTAACCTCTCCTCCTGCTTGGCAGAAGTCACTGCTTCACTCTCCCTTGATTGACCATGCAACCACAGTGCACTATGTAACAACAGGAAAAGAGGGCAGATGTAGCATTCAAGTCCAACTTCATCTGTTGTGATTGTCTCAACAGAGTAGAACAGGTCAGGATCTGGATTTTTCAGCAACATAATGTTTAGATTCATGATATGTACATCACCTCATCAAGATAGCTGAAGCTGGCCCACTCTCACAGGGGTGTACTCAGGCTTTTTGAGGGGCCGGGGCAAAAAAAAAACAAAAAAAGGCACCTGCTGTACACCCTGGGACATCAGAGCACAGAAAGCTTGGATTAATCCAACTCTGCCTCTAGTGGCATTTCTAGTCTTTAAAGCCTTTAATGTTCTGTCTCTCCTTTGCACTTTTTTCATAAGATAAATGACACAAGTCCATTAGAGATAAAACTGACACCTTTTATGTCATTTTTAAGATCTGAAATTAGTGTGAGTGGGTAGCAGCTAAAGTAAAATCTCTGTTTTTACTGACTCAATTAACAGTTAAAACATATGTGTGTCAAAAATCAGCAGGATGAACATTTATATCAAATGTCACAACTCAAGCACAAAGGACAACACAATACTGTTTTGTCCATAGGGGGCACCAAAGTTGACATAAACTGAAACTTACTTACAAGAGCTTTAATTTGCAGCATGTAGACTAGATAAAAGTAATCTTTCAACCCCAATGAGTGGGGCTCAATTTAACTAAGTGAGGCACAAGATATGAGGGGTGGGTCTGGGGGTCTCTAAGCATCAACTCCTCATCAAACAAACCGGCCCAACTCACCAAAATGGCTGGAGCTGATTCCATAAGAGTCCACCATTACACATATGTTCAGCTGTTATTTACCCACAGGTACTGACTCTGTTTAAACCATCAAGTGTATGATGTATATACAATATAAACTTCTGTCAACCACATCCCTTCTGCTCAGTGTGTGTATGTGTGTATACAATGTGTGTGTGTGTTTGTGAGAGAGGGTTTCAGGGCTATAGGTCAAGTTATTTAGCAGAGATCATTGACATTTTCTAACAGATTAAGAACGTAATCACAGTCACAAGAGACCATGTTACAGTATGTCTAGACTAAAGGCCACGGGTTGCCCTTTGTTTCAGCTTTTGACACAGTTTAATAGTTAAAGAGCAGGTCAGCTGTTCATAGTATGAATCCAACACGACTAAGAAAAGTGGTCTTTAATAACAATGAACAGTTTCAGCTGACACTCAGATCAACCTCATGTGTGGCCTCTGGACAGCAGCTCTACAGTAGCACTGATAGCCTGTTGAATACCAAGAAGCTGTCGTTTTTGTCTGCATGGCGGTTGTTTAAATATGCAAAAATCTTCAATTAGATTTTTTATACAGTAATAACAGTTTTTCGGGGAATGTGAAATAATTTTCAGATATATCTTTAAATGCAGACTAAATGTCACACTGGAATCAAAAGAGACTCTCCTTCTACTGATGTTATGTAATAAATAACCATCGCAGGGCTGTGTACAGAGGTAGAAGATGTTAGTAAGTCAAACTGTCATGGATTGATGGTTTATACAGTATCTTATCACCTTCTTTGTTTTTTATATTCCCAGTGCCTTAGTCACTGTATGCTCTAACTCCTGAGTCAAGCAAACTTGAGCTTAAGATGCAAATTTCACTTCTTTACACATAGCCTTAGCTCCTGTTTTAAGAGTACCCTTTATTATCAGTTTCAAGGTAATCCTCAAATGTCTGTTTTGTGATACCCTTCACCTCTTTTAAAAATAAAAAGAAGAAAAATAGCATTTTTTTTTCCAAGTAAACCTTAGTAACATTGTGCCCCTTTTAGGCTACCCTCGTGGCACTTGTTAGCGTTTTGTTTAAGCTCTGTCTTCGTCCTCTCTGACTCATTATTGTTGTAAAAATGTGTTTTATAAAGTAGTTTAAAATATGACCTCAATGCTATTTTTGTCATAACAGAATCAATACTGACAGCCAACCCAAGCAGACTACCTGTTCATACCCACACCCAACATGCTGGACAGCGTCACACACGTGTTAGGTTTTATAAGTTGCTAGCTGCTATGTGCCAGTTTCCAGTACAAGTGCCAAAGACTGGTCATGCAGCAGGCTACAGTTTATGTTTTCTGGTCAAGACATGAGTTTCTGCTGTGGTCCAACAAATGGTTGACTTTCTGTATTTAGAGTGAGCCTCTTGGTGACCTGCACCTAATTTTCATCGAGAGAAAGGGATATAACCTCTTCTAACCTCTAAGTCGTCTAACTTTAAGCCACTGAGTGTTAGAAAGTGAAGAAACCTCAACAAACTTACTGTACACACACTTGAACCATCTGTTCCTGCAGACATCCACCACTCGTGCCCTGTTTCTTCATCTGCGATTCAAAGGCAACGTCTACATCCATCATTAAAATGGCTCTGAAACTGTCTGTGTCTGCAGAAACATAAATGCTGCTGGCAGGGAGCAGGCCGATGCAGAACACAGTTATGTAGATGATACATCAACACTGAGTTAAACTGCTGGCACGTGTCGAGTAGATAAACAGAAACAGGGCTGAATCGCAAGGTCAGAAACAGATCTGCATCACTACAGCATCACAGAGCGACATGTTCACAGCAGAACAAACACATGAGGAACACATGGGCTCTAACAGATGACAGCGTGACATACAGTGAGTGTTGAGAGAGCCATGTTTTCGTTGTTGGGATCATTGCAAATGGGATCAAAGATTTAGAAAATCAAAACACTAGTTTACCAGAACTGAGCCCTCCTTTGTCCTCCTCCATCAATAAATGTTTAATCTTGAAGAGTTTTTCAGAGCCCGCCTTTGGAGCTTTGTTTTTTCTAAATAACTTTACATGTTGTAGCAGCGCTGTATCTTCAGTTTAAATTCCATTTTATCCAGCAACATGTTTTCTTACTTGATTTCCACTATTTTTTTCTATCTTGACCCCTGACATCACTTTTAGTAATTTACTTTGGGAAGCTGGGTTGGCACATGTTGTCTAAGGACTGGCCCACACTGAGAAAGATTTCTTGAAGTTGTTAACAGATGTTGAAAATGCGAGGTCCCACACATGTTGACGAAAAATGATTTAATATCTCAGTTTTTTTCCAGAGTGTTATGACCAATAACAGCACAGTGCCATGCCAGATTCTCAAGAGTGGAAACCTCAGATAATCTTTCGCAGTCAAAAATCACTTATAGTATTAAGAGGTAGGAAGTTATTGTCATCAGCTAAACATAAGTATAAAACTGCTGGAGCAATTCAAGCCAAACTCTTTTCCTGGTCAGTCTATTTATGATGTGTTTTACAGGGAACATTGTGGAAAACACTTGTATTGCGGCCACAAATCAACAAGATCCATTTTTGATGTCTGTCCCACTTCATACTTTGTCTTTACAATTTCCCACACTGCTGCATTTGTTTTGCTTCCTTCTTCCTTCAGATAGCATCGCTCTGCTCCATGTGACACTCCACAGAGAGTGTGCTCAGCTGTCCTTCGAAGTGTCGAGAGACCCAACAGATCAGGACAAAAAATGATGGATTTATAATTTTGCTCCTAAATGGTGTGGAAAGAAACAATTTTGACCAGAGCAGCACACCACACATTTACCGATTCCATCAACACTATTAAATAATCTGGCTTTTGTTGAATTTATCCAAAGAGAGGAATCTTGTCTGTAACAGATTTATCTCTTAGTGAGTACCAGGTGTCCAGTTTGGGTCCTGGCTTATCATCATCTAACCTTACAGAAAAATGACTGAAGCGTTGCTCCATTGATTTTGTATAGATAAGGGTGACATGCCTTCACCACCTCCCACTAAAATGCTGCTAGGATGGGCGCTCACATTTGTGCTTGTGACATATTCTGGAGTCAAGACACCGGCATGAATGATCAGGCTGATGGTGCTATAAAACTGTCACCACACCCCTTCTACTGACCGAACACACATTTATCCCCTATACCAGGGGTGGGCAATCATGTGCCATGGAGGGCAGAGAGGCTGCAGGTTTTCTTTCCAACCCAAAACTCCACCAGGTGATTTCACTGATTACCTTACCTCCAAGCAGAGAGCAGGGACTAATCAGTGAAATCACCTGGTGGAGTTTTGGGTTGGAAAGAAAACCTGCAGCCTCTCGGCCCTCCATGGCACATGATTGCCCACCCCTGCCCTATACTGACCCCCCTTAAGTCACTACGGCCCACAGCAGACTGTATTCTATTGCTGAAGTGACACTCATAAAAATTTAAGGTTCAATGAGTCTTGTGTCTCTGTTTGTCATGGTTTCTCCCACTAGTCTTTTTTTCTAATTGCTTAACAGCCAAACAAGGAAAGGCATTTGTTGACAGAGCTGCCAATCATGACATCACCCCAGCCCCCCACCCCTTTTTTTATCAATTCATAACTGTTAAATCCAGTTTTCTTAGGAACATTAAGTCTTACTCAAACATATATCAACCACCAGTGATAAACAGTGTGACCTTTGCCCAATCAGTTATAATGGAAATGGAAAAGACCAGCTTTTATGGCCAACACTGCAGCAAGTCACTTTGGAAGCTGCAAAAGCTTCACTTCTGAGGAGGTGTTATGCTGTCAATGTGTGTTTGTAGCCCAAATTTTCATTGGTGTCTTAAATTGCTTCAACAATTAAGAAGTGGAAATGGTGTGACAGGTGAGCTGAACCGATTTGATAAAGAAAATCAGGTTGACACAACCACAAAAAAACAGAAGAGAGTTGAAAGAAAACCACCAAAGTAAGCTGAACTCAAAGGGAAGGAGTTTTTTTTTGGTCCTTGCCAAGACATTTATCTCGTAAGCAAGACAACTGTGGGCGGACTGGTATTTATTTGAATCTTCAGACCATCAAGAAAGAAAAAAGAGGAGAATACGTGATGCTCTCATCAACTTTATTTGTTTCTGTATTTGTCCTCGAGGCAGGAAGCTCTGACCAGTTTGCTGGCAGCTCTGCGGCCTGAGACAGATTGAAAGTGAAACAGATCGTAAAGAGAAAGAGTTCTCAGTCCTCCCTGGATGACTGTGAGCTGAAAAAACTCCACGCTACATTCCTGTGGACCTCAGAGTCGTGTCGTGTTGAAGGTAATGAAATAATGTGATCAGTCCAACCTGGAGCAGAGAGTCTGGGAAAGTACAGTCCTCTCTCTGCAGCGGTTTGTAGGCAGTGGATGTGGTTGGTGGAGGGGATGGTGGGTAGAGAGTGGGTTTGTGTGTGTGTGTGAGAGAGTAGAAGGTCCAGCCAGCTCTCTCCTTGCTCCATTTGCCATCAAACTCAAACTAAAATAAGGAACACATGGGAGCTGTTAGAAGCTCCCTAAAAACCCAACTCTCCCTCCAACTTCTCCCCCCCGACTCTCCTCGCTCCCCTCCCCCAGCCTGCCCTCTGCGCCTGGATCTGTTCGCCCGGAACAGGCAGCACCAATCGACCTCAAAATTTCCATTCGGAAAAGAAAAGAAAAACCAAAATAAACAGAAGATGAGGAACAAGAGAAGAAAGACAAGGAACAACGTTAGCGTGCGCTGCAGTGATGGGAGGGCCAACGCGCTGCCAACTTTGTTATGGTTGGCAGACGTGGAGGTGCCTGATCAGGAAAAACACACACATGCACACACACACACAGAGGATGAACAGGCAGTGTTTTTGAACCACGGGAGAAACTTCATGTGGTTGTAATTTTCATATTAAAGTAATGGAGGTCTATCAGTGTGTGACATGTACAGATGGGAGGCCTCTGCTGCAGCTGCTGTGTGTGTGTGTGTGTGTGTGTGTGTGTGTGTCATTGAAGTTAACATATGTGTTTGCAGATAGACTGTAATTCAGTTGGTAATAGCAGCTAATCATAGCACTTTAGAAATGCCACAGTAAACTGTACGCTGGTGTGAACAGGAAAATAAAGTCCTTGAGTCGTGTTCTGTTTCACTTTTACAGAAAACAACCATGAACGTCTCACTGTGTATCAGACTAAAGCTGCTGATGTACAGAAGGAAAAAAAAACTCCATACTTATTACAGTGTTTACTTTTTCAGTCTTTTATACTAACTGATCTTTCTCCACATGCCAGAGTTTCAGACAAGCGTATCTGCTGTTATGAACTTTCAACAGGGAATAACACAGAAACTGTGAGGTTACAGTAAGTGGTGCAGTTTGGTTCAGCACAGTCTGATACGGTAAACCTTGATCTGGCTTGTTTCTCTGAGCCAGCTGAACTCTGGCGCTTTATGCAGAAAGCATTTCTGCTACATGACAGCTACAAACAGCTTGATTTTCATCTTGGTGAGCAGGCTGCAGGTTTTACCATTTACTATTAGAAATGTTTAAAATGTGACGAAACTGTACGGATATTTAAAAAAGTGCATCTCTGCCCCTTTTTTCGTGTTTCTACAGTGTCAATTATAAAAATCATTCACAGAACTGGGTTAGATAAAATTCCTGACGACTAACTGTCTTCACACACCAAGCGCAAGGAAAACCATTTGTGCAAATGAATTCCATGTTAAGTCAATGCAAAGATGCTCCTACGACAATGGCGGCACGATTGACACAAACTGGGTGAATTTAAACTTTAGCGGATATTCGTGTCATGATAACTAATCAGAACAAAGGTTGCAGGGTGACATATGAAAACGGACAGTTGTTCACTGGTATCTAAAATAGAGGACAAACTGATTGAGTCGGTGTGTTGGTGCCCTGAATTATATGATACCTTTTCTTTCAATTACTGAAACCGGAATTTTAAAAAAAAGTGTTTGAGGAGGTCAGATTACCTGGTAAATTGTAAAAAATCTTTGTCTATCACTTGATCCCGCCGGTTGAATTGGCAGGGATTACTGTTGAAATTATCATTGACACGCGAATGAACAGGTAAATTCTATTCACTCATGCGTCTAGATACGCGCAAATTAAGCGAGTAGACTCAAGAGGCTTTGCTCCATTTATGCAAACTAGACTTACAGCAAGCTATCGGTGTTATTGCGAGTGAAGTGTGTCTGTGTTGTGCCATCATTCAAATAGTGTTGAAACTTAAACATCCTTGACTCTCCTTCGGTAACACAGACAGGTTCCTGTACCATGCTTGCGCAATCAAACTTTGGATGAGGATCTGTGGAGAGTTTAATGTGTCTGAAAACAAAAAAGGATCTTTGTTGATAAAACAAGTTTAATTTTACAGTCCAGGCATGCTGCCCTATCTTTAAACAAAGACTCGACTGCTGGAAGTCTGGTATTTGCCTTTGAGAGGTGCCAGTAAAAACTAAGTTTGATTTGTTTATCAGCTCATTGAATGGAGCAGCAACACAAACAGAGACAAAGTAGGACATCAGATCCCTCATGTTACTCCAAACATAGATATCTACAGAGATTTCACATGTCTTCCAGAGATGATGTGGTCTGTGAGTTTCTGCCCTCATAAGAAGGGGATGCCAGGTTTGAGTTAGTCCCAGGGTTAGAGGTTCTGGTTTTCTGCCACAAAAGGGGAACGTAAGGAGGGAAAATGTTTGACCTCAATTCCTTGAATGCAGAAAAACCCAGATGTCCCTTCAGATGAATGACGATGCTTTTTTAATTTGCTCCAGTGGGGTTTGAAAGGTTTCAGGGGCCTGGGGGGGTCACGCAGATTGCTGTTCCTTTAAGGACCATGTCAAACTTCATTTCTTGTAAAAACATGAAAATCCCAGTGGTCGATGTAACAAGGTTGACACAACAGATGGAGAAAGTAGGAAAAGAAGTGATGGAGGGGAGGGTGGAGTGATGGAGATGAGGGTTGTGTTAGACTTCTGGACGAAAGCCAAATGAAGACTTGGCAGAAAGATGAAGATATCTGCAGTTAAAAACAAGAGACTGTCTTTGTTAACTTCAGTCCAAATCTAGAGACGTCTGAGGACTGAAACTGAAGCACAGTTTTGTCTATTACATGCTTTGTTTCTTTTGCTTTATAGAATTTACTCTGATTTACTCCTTGTTTTGTTTGAGTTGACCTGTTGCTACTAAAGTCTGAAGTGTGTTTTAAATTTGACAGGCAGTTTCTAATTCGCTCTCTATCAGTTTGACTTATTTCTGCTGGTCATGTACAAATTCAAAGTAGGTTTTCAGTATTCATTCCTAACACGATCAAACATAAGAGCTTCAGTCAAAGGATTGTGTGGTGGCAGTGCCTACGTAGAAAACAATAATCAACAAAGTTCAATATTTTAAGCTTTCAGTGTCCTTTGTTGAATTGTGCTTGCATCGTGGGTGCTGGGAGTAAAAATGACAATTACGTTGGGCAGTAATAACTATGACACATGGACTGCATGCAAAGATGCTTTAAAGGGACAAACAATAATGTTGTACACATCACAGAAGGGTTGGACCAGTTTTAAGGTTCACATTATTTGTCTCTTTCTACCAGATCACCTGACCTTTCATACAGAGTTAACTGAGTCGGTCATGCTGCAGTTACAGTGCTCAGAATAAATGAGTACACCCCTTCAGAGCTGTCAGAAAACCTCTAGTTTCCTTTCAAAATCAAGTTTCATGTTCTGGGAGCAAAGCTAAATTTTACCTTATCACCCTTATTTTCATCTTATGGTAAATAAAATGTTATGTCAAACTAAGCTTTGTCAAAACTTTGGAAATTGTACTTTTGCTCATTTAGATATTGAGTAATGCATTACTTTTAAAAGGGGGTGTACTGACTTATGCTGGGCACTGTATGTAAGAAATAAGAGGTGACGCCTCACTGTGTCAATTATTTTATTGAAAGTGAGAGAATATTTAAAGGACTACACCACTCACCCTCTATCTGTGTTTGACATGCTGTACCACTAACAATCGTACCAAACCTCAAACTTGTACCATCCTCTACATAAACAACCATTGTCCTCTCTTGTTGTGAACTTGTTTGAAACATTTCTGTACCCAAATAACAAGAGGAAAAAGTTAACAATGATTTCTTTAGATGATGCCAAAGATTTGTTCAGGACTTTGACGAAGACGAAGTATGGATAATTTCTTTCTGACATGCACTGGAATTTTGACTCTGAGTTGACCCCCCTCCATCCCCTCCTCCTGTTCTTTGTCTGTAATCGTCTCCTGTGTGAAACTCAACCCCGGGGACAATCATCATTCCTCAGCTATTAACACCAAATCTCTGGCCAACCTGGATGTGAGGAGATGTTGTGTTGTCAGTTGGGGGTTCTGGTTTCCTCCACCACATGAGAGGAGAAAGGAGTCCGTGACGCCTGTCAACGACCCCCAACGGCCCCCTGTTTCCTGTCCAGGGACCACTCAAAGGCCTCCATTACGTGTCACTGAAGAACCAAAATGGCCTCTGCTCTAAGTTCCCCCTCAGAGGTCTTTATCAAGATGAAACTTAAGAGTCTCATAATGAAAGTCTGCAGGTAAAGATATATCTGAGATACACATTTACTGATAGAGGTCATTTCATATGAAAGGTAATGCTGTTCTTTGTCCAAACTCGGAGATCGGAAAGCTTTTCAAAGGTTTAATTTTTCCAGCAGATGTCAGTGAAATGTGGAGGAAACTCAAGAAGGAAAAAAGAACTGAAGAAATCAGAACTAAGAAAGAGTTTTTAAAATAAACTTTACTTTGTTGGATTGGAAATAGACTATTTTAATTAAAAGAATCAGCTTTATGAGTGAACTGCTTTATGTTTGATGCAAACACACGGGTTCTTTCTCTGTGGAGTTGAGTGTCTGGCTTTGATGCACATCTCTGTGGTTTATTTCTGCATGGCACTGCTCGCTGCTGTAAATGTCAGAACAGTTTTCCTCTGAGCTAAAACTGACTCCTCACTTTCTTCATGATTTAAAGGAATGTCTATTCGCTGGAAAGTTCGAATCTCCCACATAGAGAAAGAGAGAAAGACCTCATTTTGGATTTTTGAATACAGTTCAGCTTTTCTGTTTAAATCTATACATCGTGTCTCAGTCTCTTTTTCACCTCTTAATTCACTCCAATTCTTCGTATCTTTTCATGGTGCATGGATCAGTCCGCCCAGTAATATCGATCAACATTCAGGTACTTTGCAGACTGTGGGCCTGTAGAGGGTAAATTCAGAGGCCAATCCACATGTGGATGCTTACTAATGGACTATTATTTCCAGGGAAAATAATGAAAACTGCAAAATGAAGCATCCTGAATGTAGAAATGTCCTTTACATGTTCAAATCGTCTCCCAGCCACTAGGCCATCAAACTTAACAAACCCACTGGACTAACATCAAAAGTCCAAGGTAGAGCTTATATCAAAGAGTTTGTTGCTGATCAGACTGTGAATGTGTACAGTTCACAGCAACACAGGACAGGCAGGGATATGTCTACACAGTGGCGGCAGCTCTGGATATTGTAGCAAGGCTCCAAATATTCCATGAGATGCATATTAAAAATACATAAAAAACCTATGGCACAATACTAAGTAAATTCAATTCGGGTCTGCAGGCGACCTGTTCACATAAAAGCAAAGTATTTTATTGGTGTATATTTGTCAAGATCTGAATGGATCTCTGATGGAGAACTCACCAACCTTACTGATGAGATTGATTTTATGTTTGCATATGTTATCTGTCTTTGGATAAGGTGCATCCCCGTCTGTCTGTATGTAGGGTATTATATGAAACAGTAACTGCATGACATAACTTTTTAATGCTACAGTGATTTAAGTACATATTTAATGTAAATTTGATTGGTTATTCTCATTGGATACAGCGTGTTTTTCAGAGTAATGATAAAAGATTATTCCCGATAATCAGCCGATAATTTGTCAAACTGATATTTGTTGTTTATCCATAGATCCCTTGATCATTTTAAGTATGTAAAGTTACATTTTTGCTTTATTTTTACTAGAGTTGTGTGGTCTTGATTACATGATGTAGCAGTGAAACATGAGCTATGACAGCAGAGTTTCATCTGCAGAACTCCACACTGTAAATAGGAAAGTTAAAGTATATGTAACATGTAGGAAAGATACAGTAACTCTCTGATACTTATTGAGGTCAGAGCGTACAGTGTTAGCATGTTGGTCTTTTTCTTCAGAAGACTCCAGGGAGCCTGCTGCCAGCATGACCTTTGACCTGGATGCTACTCTGTAGGCTGTGGGAAAGTGTTGGAGGTGATAAAAGTGAGGAAGATGAGTCAGATGAGTCAGTGCAGGGTGTCCTATCTTGTTTATGCAGCAGTTTCCTTGATGAGTAATAAAGTGACAAGAGTTTAAACTCTGCTCCGTTCAGAAGATACAGACAGAGAAGGAGAAGGGGGGAAATGTGCTTGTTTTACATTTCTCTATGTATGCATTTTATATTTGGGTGTTTTTTGTAGATTAAACTCACCAAGTTTTGTGCTACCATGTAACAATACTGCTTAGTTAGTTATCTCCAAAGAACAAAAGCAAGAGCTGTCGAAACGGTTAAATACAGGAAATTAACCCACATTAATCCAACTGGGATTAATGTGGAAATCCTCATGGCCTACTATTAAGTTTACCTTCAAAATAAAACAGAAAATCTGTCTGAGTAAAGTAAGCATGTAAGCACCCATTAATAACCCAATAATACCACAGAGTAAATAATCCATAAATCAACTCAAAAAGTACACTTCAAATACTTACTTAATGAGAAACATCAAATGTTATCAAACATACTCAAGCAGAGATTGATAACTTCAAGTATTGCGTAACATTAATATGCAGTAAAAGCTTTAAATGTGGGTTACAATAAACAGACATTATAAGACATTATAAAAAGCACTATTGCTGTCAGATGACTGTAGAAACTGAACATTTCTGATACCAATATGATGTCTTGCGGCTACAGATTCTGTAGTTTATTGCAGAATTTATAAATAGTCCATGATTGAGCAAATAAGTATGAACTCATTTTAACATCTGGACCTGAGTCAGTGATTCTTGAACTGTTAGTTTCTTTCTGTAAGAAATTAAATCACAACCTTATGCTTTCAAACTTTGACTACAGAAAAGTCCCTGAAGTACCCCTTATGTGTCAAGTTTACTTTTACTTTCTATCCTTATGTGTTCTTCCCCTTCTTTATGGATCACTGTGTTCACATGATGTTAAAAATAATGATTCATTGCAACTGAAACTTGACTTTTTAAACACGCGTATACACAGTCCAACTGCAATCACACATAGTGGAATTTCTTGAAGTTGAACGAGCTTATCTACATAATGTGGTTGGAGACTGAATTTGACTTGCAAATACACACCTTTTTTTGCACCTCCAACTAGCTTTAGAGATTTGCAGATGTCATACAGTTTACACACCAAGTGTCTTGCTAACGTGCATTGATTATTTAGTAATTTAACTCATTAATAAGTTGGTAAAGGTGTCATATTGTCACCTAGTGTGATAGAGACATACTTGTGTTAATTAATCGACTCTAAGTCAGCACTTGAAGACTGGGGTAAGGACAGTAGTTTAGTTAACTCATCCAGGGGAGCTTGAATTAAGTGTGCACCTGGGTCCTGTTTGTCCCACCTGTGTTTGACAACCCAATATGGCTGTTAAGTTTCTGTGTTTCTTCTCTCCTGTGTCAGTCTGTTATGTTTACCTTTCTTGGGAACACTTCTGTGCTTTTAAAATAACCTTTAACTTCACTTCAGATTATTTTTTTCTTTGTGGCTTTCTCATTTGAGTTGATCTTTAATTTAGACTTTATTCTCTAAACAGGGAGCTATTATTTATCTGGAGTCCTTAAAAGCAAGCCTTTTCTTTTGTTTATTGCAGAATTATACTTGACTGCACTTTGGTCCTCAAGGTTAGTTTTATTTTTACCATGCGACTCATTTTGAGTTTTTTTAAATTCACACTCTGTTAAATAGCAAGAGTGGTCCAAAGAGCAAATAAATGTAGGATTTACAAATGAATATAAAGTTGTTCATTTGCACATGAACAGAAGTGTTTGCCCCATCCTACACAGCTGCATGTCCCGGGAAGAAGATCCATCAAACCTCCTCACCTGCTGCTCCCAGAATCCCCCCTGTGAGATAGATTACACTGTTTGTGCCTGTGTGTGAGAGGGATGTCGGAGAAAAACCAGAAGTTAACTACTGTCAGTGCAACAACTGTGTGTGTGAGTGTGTGTGTGTCGGTGAGAGGATCTACAGTAAGCCTAATGCACACACACCATCATTAGTGATGAATAGGCCTGACTGCTGAGAGGGCCTTTCAAGGACACACACACACACACACACACACACACACACACACACACACACACACACACACACACACACACACACACACACACACACACACAGCAGAAGATGAGGCCACCCAAATTCTGCTTTTATTCTGACATTATTCGTCTCTTTTCTCCGGTGGTTCCACTGAACATCTCTATTCAACAGATTGAATAACTGAAGGAGTGGAAAGTTTAAATGCACACACACACACACACACACACACACACACACACACACACACACACACACACACACACACACACACACACCGAAACAGCCCACCCAAGCACAGATGTTAGCAGATTAATGAAACATGCAGATATGCAGCTTGGTCTCCTGCTGCGTCTCTGTCACACACAGAGGGAACATTAAAATGATCTGTACTGTATGAACCATCTGAAAGTTAATGCTGCAGAAAGGAACTATTGTGTGTGTGAGTGAGTGTGTGTGTGTGTGTTTGTATGTGTGTGGAATTGTGCAGTTGGACAAACCGCACAGCAGCCTGATCATGTTAATGAACTCGAGGGGCTCAGATCTGGACCTGCACAATAAAGTCATCCTGAGCATGAAATGTGAGGGTGAACTTCCTGCTGCTCTCTCTCTCTTACACACACACACACACACACACACACACAGGCGTATACACACATGCTCTTAGTGGACCTTTTCAAATTCTCCTTATCCAGGAATTCAAATTCTCCTTATCCAGGAATGGGGAGGTTTGGGGGTTGGGGGGGTTTGGATGCAATGTCCAGTCCCTCTCCCTGAACCGACTCCACAACAACAACAGCTGAAATGATTCACAGATGTAGCTCTGCTCAGATTTTTGGGAGAATTCAAAACTCGGAAAAGAGAGGCTGGTCGTGTGGCTATTACTGACTTCCTTGAACTATCTGTAAATGTGCATAAATATGTATGTGCACATGTGAGTTCATGAAACGTCTTTACCGAGAATCTTGAGACATGATCTCGCCCATGAAATTTGGACGCCTGAATCGCTAAAAGATTGTGTGCACCAAGTCTGCAAGGTCTTCGTTTGATTGGTTTGACTCTTAAAGGAGGCCTGGGCTGTCATGTTTTAATGTGTAGGATGTATGAAGCTGCCCTGTTGGATAAGGAAAGAGATAAAGTCACAGTCATCTCTTACCAAGGAGACAACTGTTTTATTCCCATATGTAGCAACAACAAAAGTCAACTTTGATTTCAATGTTTTGATTCGAACTTACCCAACCAAATAATCTTATTCCCAAACCAAAACAATGCCACAGCCTTGGATAAGAAGCATCCACACTTTTCCTTCCTTAGTTCATTATGAGAACATGTGTTTTCTTGGATCTGATCCTGACCGAAGGCGTTCCACATTTACTCTCAATGTACAGTTGAAGCAGCTGTGGTAATCCCACTGAAGGTAGAATCTCTCAGTCATCCCAAAGTCAAGTCAGACTGAAGCAGAGCACAGCCTGTTGCAGGGACGACTCTTAGATTTTTCCTCAGAGGCTCCAAACACATCAGGGACAGAGACCCAGATATCTGCGCTGCTGTTTGTTTTTCCACTTTTCTCCTCTGCCCTTAACCCCCACCCCAACCTATTATTCCAAACAGCTTAATAAATGATATTTGATTATATGTTATGCAATGAAATTATATGTAGCTACACCACCGCTGCTGATATCTGGGCTACATGTCTGCTTTGTCTCCACAAAAACCAACATACCAAAAACTGTCTGTGAACTCCAGGTTGCCATGCCTGCCTTTACTTTTACTTTTACACACACACACACACACACACACACACACACACACACACACACACACACACACACACACTCCCCCCGAACATGATGGATGTACTGCTAAAAGCCACCAGAGCCAGCTGTTCCTGGGGACTGAATTTTTTGACTACTGTTGCTTTGAACGCTGGCTGCGTGCAATATGGATGACAGCTCCTTTTACTCTTATTGTAAAAGAAAGCACAGCAAAAACACCTCCTCATGTTAGTTTAAATCAGACACTCTGTACTTAAAAAAAATGTAGTTGATGAACAACAAATGTACAGGTTAGTCCCACTGAAATCCCATGAATCCTCATAGTTGGAGTAATGTACCTGAATAATGTGGTTGGCCTAAGCATTCAGCACATGCTCCAGTGTTTGCACACCAGGCTTTGAGCCAGAAGCTATATAGCATAAAAGTGTTGCTAGGACGCTAGGTTGTAAACAAAAACCTCAACAGGTGAGGAATGTATGCATGTAAAAACATGGAACTTTCCTATTGTATGAACACACAGATTTACAGAACTGTAGAAACGATGGTGTTGTCATTGTTTGTTGCTAATCCCATTAGCCTTTTGTCGATTCCTGGGAGATGACTCGATAGTATCAAACTGAAAGAGGGCATGTTGCCTTCAGTCAATAATTCAGTTCTTTCCAAGGATCAGTGAAATCCAGTGAAATCCTCCAATCAAGCTCTGACTGTCGCTTGACTTAATAGTGCATGTAATGACTCTTGTGTTCATGTGGGCTGCATTTCATTCCTGACCTACTGCTAATTCAGTAAGTAATGCTGCAGGAACCTCATTTGCCACCAGATCTGTCAATCATGGTGTCACATCCCCTCTTTTTGAGCATAAGACAACCAAATAAAACTGAACTTTTCCAAATTGACCACAAGTTAGCATCATATCTAAAGCTAGCATAACAAGAAACAATCTCCTGAAAAAAAAAATATATATATGTTTTTTCATTTTCTAGTTTGACCTGTGTTCATAGACCAGCACTGCAGTGAGTGCAGTCACCAGGGTTTCACCAGGGCTCAAAGTTTTGGCTTCACTCTTTGGGAGAGGTCATGCTACCTATCACTTTATATAGTCTGCATATGTGACACAGGGAAACATGGCTGCCATAAATACAGAAAAAGGCCCATTTGTGCAAAACTGAGTTTCCTGCCATAAAAAACAAAAAGTCCACAAAAGTAAAGAAGATTAAAGAAACTGACATGAAAAAAAAGGTTGCTTCAGAGGGGTCTCAGCCATAAAAACAAATTTGCAAGCTTACTTTGCTACAAAAAAGAAATGCATGTGCACAACCACCAGTTACATTTACAAAGCACTGTTTACAAGTTTGACCATTTGAAAGATAAAATATAGATATTTCTTCCTGTTCTTCCACTCCCTTACTCCCCTTTATAAAACTTATGTAAACACTGTGTGTGTGTGTGTGTGTGTGTGTGTGTGTGTGTGTGTGTGTGTGTGTGTGTGTGTGTGTGTGTGTGTGTGTGTGTGTGTACTCAGGGCCTTGCTGACATTAAACAAGGCTGATGGGGAGTGTGCAGAATAAACAGGGTTCTGAGCAGAGAGGCTGCCCTTCAAACAGAGCAGAGACCAGGATCAACAGTGTTTATCAAAGGCCTGAACTACAGAGAGTGAGAGACAAAGAAAGAGGGAGAGAGTGGGAGGGAAAGAGAGCAGAGGGGGAGAGAGAGTATTGGGGAATGAGCCAAAGTTAAAGAATGAAGTGAAATGTTAAGTTTAAGAGCCCCGAAGCCCTTTGCCAGCATTAAGCTATTGTACTTTGAGGTTTAGCATCTGTGTCTGAACGTTTCCTATAGTTTCTCTTTTTTTCCTGAAACTTTTCTGCCCATCATAGCTGTAACTTTAGCTCTCTTTTATTATCTTCGAATGCAAATGGAGTGTGTCTAAACCACTTTTATTCTCAATTATAGAGCCCAAATAGACAACCTTATTTGTTTTAAATGCTACCACCACTCCCAAATGTGACATACGTCTTTGCTTCACAGAGGAGTAAAAATGCTTTAAGACGTACCATTTGGTAGCCTGGCTGAGCCATCCTGTTGCGTGAGTCACTTGACGTTCCTTCCCACCACAGTCTGGACTTTGGCCCATAGAGAGTGTGTATGCCCGATCAGAAAATAACTGGGCCAATCAGAGACCGTGTTTCCACTGTTACCCGGACAACAGGGAAAGGCAGCCCCTGATTGGTCCATGTACTACTGTAACCAATCACCGTAACCAAGCAACTGTGATGATGTCAGATGCGTGGTTACAGTGATTGGTTACAGTAGTCTGTCTATCAAGGAAAGTACTCCCGCCCACTTTCAGGGCTTCCAATGGGCCGAAGTCCAGACTGTTGTGGGAAGGAACGTCAAGTGACTCAGGCAACAGGATGGCCCAGCCAGGCTAACCATTTGGTGTAAACTAACTCCCTAAAAAGCTGTTCATAGTAAAAAAAAAAACTGTTGAGATGTGGTGCTGATAATGCAAAAGAAGTTTTGTTTTCCAGCAGTTCTCTGTTTAATGTACTTACATATGTTTAATACATATGTTTACATATGTTTAATGTATATATTTTGGCAGGTTTTCTGCATGAATCTGTTGTTTACTGTTCAGTTGCTCTTGAATACAAAAAAAAAAGAAAAAAAAAGAAATGGTTTGAGAAGACCAAATCTGTTGTTTAACTGTTTGGAGAGATATTTTCTCAGTTTAAATGCAAATGTTTGTTGCTAAACAACAAACATGTATTATTTCATTCATTTTCAAATGAGGAGAAAAACACGGTAAACACCCAATATGACAAATTTGTAACTTTTCAGATCTTTGACACAAGGGGTTGCTGTTGAGAAAAAAAAGTTTAGAAATGCATTATTTATGGTCCATTTGGTCTGTTCTGTAATGCACATAATTTTCCAATGAGGGGGAATGGGTGTGGGTTCTTATGGGTTAAAATGCATTAGTTTGAATTAAAGTTATAAATTATACTAAGTTTGCTGTGGGAGGCGGGGTTTAGGGCCAATACTGCAACCAGTCACCAGAGGGTGCTGTTCTTGCAGAGGAACCATGTGACTATGGTTCAAATGTAAACATGTAAACAAATGTAAACATTATGACACCAACCTGCCTTTTTAGGAGTCAAACACACAGTGGCGCGTGTGCGTGAGGGCGCAATGTTAAAACGGCGCTCACTGACTCAAACTTGCGTACACAATGTCAGACCTGTCGTGAGATTTGGTCGTCGCGTATGCTCACGTGCAGATTGATAAATGCCGATCCTCACGTCGAAATTTTCGTACGCAAGTTTTCTGCCGTACGCAAGCTTAATAAATGAGGGTCAATGTCTGTATCAGACTGAACCCCCTTTTCTCTGGGATTCCATTTTACCACAGCCTTTCAATATGATATATGATAAGATATACTATGGGAAGATACAAGCTACAATACAATACCTTATGATCTGATCTGATATGGTATGATACGATACGATTCGATAAGATAAGATAAGGTATGACGTCGTATGACACAATTTGATATGGTTTGGCACAACATTACTTAACAATTCAGTCTAATACAGACTGATTTGAGATACAGACTGTTGTATCAGTCTCAATTTTAATATGATGTTTTTTTATCAACTTTAAATCATTAAAGGTGACTAAGCAGGACATCAACTGTGGGACAGATGTCCTGGACAGACCATAAGTTCATGTCACTCTTGATGGCAGCAATTTGAATGCAGAAAAAAAGTCACATCAGCCATCAGACTAATTCCTCGGACCACAGTTTTTGTAAACATCTGACAAGTGGGGGATCGAAATCATGGCTCACACTAATTAGCTATGCTGAAGTGATCATTAAAAACAAGTGCACAAGTGAAGCATAACAGGAATTGTGTGAGATTCTGGGTCTGATGGCAAGATGAGGGAAATTCAGAGATGAGTGAATCATTCAGTGGCTGTTCAGACAGCACAAACTGGATCTTTGTGTAATTGCCTGGAACATACCATTCACAGAGTCAAATGGAAATGGTGGACTCTGAGTCAGGTTTTCAGAGGAAGTTGACACTTTTTGGTGGGGTTTGATGTAATACACATCATGATTTGCCCTTGTTTAGTTTCTAATCTGTCTTTTTATCACGTAAGTTTTTAGTTTTCAAGTTTTTTGCCTTGTACGATCTGACAGAATCAAACTGGAGCCTGTAGAGATCAGTGATGTTTTTTCACATTAAAACTGACCTGAGTTCAGTCATCAGACGGGCTGAGGTTGATCTTTATTGGCAGATTTTTTACTGTTTTTATTTCTGTACCTCTTATCCTGTAAGACAGTGTGTCAGGTGGGCTTTGCTCTTTATTTTGTCTCCACACTCCATCCTGCAGGGCGTGTAATCTGTGTGTGTGTGTGTGTGTGTGTGTGTGTGTGTGTGTGTGTGTGTGTGTGTGTGTGTGTGTGTGTGTGCGTGCGTGCGTGTGTGTGTGTGAGGTTGTTCATCCATAATGTATCTATGAGATAAACTGTACGTATTTTTAACTCAAATCTCATCTTCCAGTCACACAGGTTACTGCAGTCAGACAGGAAATTGTGTTTGAACCAGCGTGTATAACACTAACTCAGATCAAAGGTAGAGCAGAGACCAGAATCAGACAGATCTGTACATTTATGACGGCCCAATCCATCTCCCAGCATGCATCACTGCTGCTCTGAGTACTCTTAATACCGAGGTGCTGCAGAAACAAAATGAGCTCATAAAAAAGAAGTCAGCCAGGGATTGTGGGAGATCGGCGCTGCGGAGTGAAAGTCTCAGAGGCTGATCTATCTGCTTTTTTGACTCGTGGAGGTAGAGTCTCAGCAAGGCAAGTGCTTTGTATGGAACAAAATTAAATTGAAGAAGGCATTGTTTCCGAATCTGATACTTAAAACATAACTAAGCACGAAAATAGGACACTACAGTTTCTTATTTAAACACTAATGGAAACAACATCTTTTTTTTTTTCTGTTATAATTCAAGCAAATATGACATACAGTGAAAGGTCTACTTGACCTTCTACAAGTCCGTAAACATCGGAAGAATTCGGTTACTTGGAGCTTCTCGGGATATGACAGAATATGTGGGGTTTTGCTAATACATGTATATACAATATCCCGCCATTGCATTTATGTCCAGTTGCTAATGTCTTCTGCCTCTTCACCAATCAAATATCACCAAAAAATGTCCAAATATGTTATATTGTAGATAGTGTCGTCGTCGTTTTCTTCCGCTTATCCGGATCCAGGTTGCGGGGGCAGCAGTGTCAGGAGGGAAGCCCAGACAGCCCTCACCCCAGCCACTTCCACCAGCTCCTCTGGGGGGATTCCCAGGCGCTCCCACACCAGGCGAGAGATATAATTCCTCCACCTGGTCCTGGGCCGGCCATGAGGGACATGTCCAGAACACCTCTAACGGGAGGCCCGAGTGTCCGAGCTCCTTACCGTATCTCTAAGGCTGAGCCCGGACACCCTGTGAAGGAAACTCATTTCAGCTGCTTGTATCCGCAATCTCGTTCTTTCGGTCATTACCTAAAGTTCATGACCATAGGTGAGGGTCGGCACGTAGATCGACCGGTAAATTGAGAGTCTTGCCTTAAGGCTCAGCTCTTCCTTCACCACAATGGATTGGTTAAGCATCTGCATTACTGCTGACACTGCTCCGATCCGCCTGTCGATCTCCTGCTCCATCCTACCCTCACTCATTCCAGCTGCTTCACACTTGGCTGTGAATCGCCCCAGCAAGAGCTGAAGGTCACTGCTTGACGAAACGAGAAGAACTACATCATCTGCAAAAAGCAGCGACGAGCAGGACACCCTCCACTCCCTGGCTGCGCCTAGAAATTCTGTCCATAAAGGTTATGAACAGAACCGGTGACAAAGGGCAGCCCTGGCGGAGTCCAACTCTCACTGGAAACGAGTTGTAGATGGCATTTATCTCAATGTCACAAACCATCACAGGAATTTCTTGTCTTAGTTGAAAAATAAAACTATCATGAAGATGAAGATGATGATTTGTGCTTATTCGAGTAAAAAATTCAGCTTCTCTATAGTCTGGAACACTTCTTTAGATGTCAGCTTGTTTGAAAGAAAGCAAGTGAGTGTATTTGTGTGTCTGTATTTATATAAGTACACTGGTGCATGACTATCCGCTCAGTCCAACAATCAAGAAAAGCCTCTTTGTCAGAAACATATTAGCGGCAGTGAGTCTCCATGCAGAGCTATAAACACCTCTTATTGGAGTATGAACTGTTCTCATCCAGATGTTACAGTAAAATCTGTATTTGCAGAGCTGCATTGGCTGGTGTGTTTCAGGAACAGCTTCTAAAAGTGATTAGTGAGAGTGTGGGGAAGGTCTGATGACAGAAGAAAATGTTTCATACGGCACATATAAACTCAGCATAAGCTGCGTGTTAGCATGCGTTTCAGAGAGCAATTACAGAGAGCAGTGGAGCTCATTTGTTGGCTGTGAGCAGAGTGAAATCAGCTGACTGACAGTTCAGTGGGGCCTTGCTTCTGATTTCTACTTACTGCTCCAGATGGACATGATGAGTTTATACGCTGATGATGACAAAGTGTGGATACTGTGGTTCAGCTACTCAAAACTTGAGCAACCATTTCATTCCACACCAAAATCCTGCATTGTTAGGTTGGACATCCCTGCTATGAGGCAGATGCATCTCGATATACTGCTGGGAATCAGTTACATTAACTAAAGACACATATGCAGTAACTACCAAACAGGGTGATAGCATGTTTTGAACACTCAGCAGCTGGTAGCAATTTTATTTTCTTTCTAATAAAGAGTTAACAAACCTCTTCCATAACAGCTCCTAAATTGAAGTAAAAATGTAGAATAAGTGGTCTGGGGCTGGACAATTTTAGTGTCAGTCATTGTCTTCCAATGAGCGGTGTTGATAGCTAGCTTTGGAGAAACCACTTAGCACCAAGACTTTCATAGTGAGCTTTTGACACCATGTCCTCTCTACCAACCCCCCCACCTCAGCCCAACAGTCTTCTTGTCTAACAAGGAGGACTGCAGGCTGTGAGGGGCGTGTGTGAACATGCAACAAGCAACGGCAGCACTCTTGAAAATTTTTTTATTTTTTTTATTTTTTATTTTTTACATCTGTTGAACTTGAAATCTGCACAGGA
Organism: Xyrichtys novacula; assembly: GCA_962446985.1. Lineage (NCBI taxonomy): Eukaryota > Metazoa > Chordata > Actinopteri > Labriformes > Labridae > Xyrichtys > Xyrichtys novacula. The sequence goes on along the minus strand of OY660874.1, from coordinate 12,508,735 downwards.
GAGTTAAGACACCAGATAAAGTGTAAAATTTTCAATCACATAGCTAAAAGTTTCACTCAGTGAGGACTCATTCAGGAGATATCACTTATTGAAGAAATGATTTTAAGACTACTAAATCAAGCTTGTTCCTGGTAGTGTCGACTAATCCAGGTTGAGAATGCATCTAGTGCCTGCATTAAATAGAGCTCTGTTTTTCTATGACCTTACATGGCCTTATTAAAGTGGCTCCTGTTTCCTACTGCGGGGACAAAGGGCTGTTTTTCAGTGTGTATTTATTGTATAGAGGAGTCCCTCTGTATGTACGCCAAATATAATATTCTTCTGCTGCTTTTGCTGTTTGATAACTGTTTCTGTTTGTTAGTACTGCTAAATGTTGCCTCAAGGTTTTTGCTAACATTGGTGCTGCAAAGTTGGCATGAAACAGTTGATGAGAGCAGCAACAAGATAAAGTTGTAGCTGTAAAAATTAATGGCCAGCAGCTTGAATTCTGGCTAAATCTAAACAAGATGTGGGTTAGATCATCTGTCAGTTTCACTCACAGAAGCTAGGATCTTAAAGAGCAGAAACACAGGTGAAACTTCGCCCTGTCAGCCTCAGGCTCTGTGACATCTCACAGTTTTGAAATGAGTGACAGCGGGGTGAGGGGGGAGCTAAGCTGCAGCCTGCAGGTGAGACGTTTCACATCCAGCCTTCAAGTTGTGTCATGCAACATTTAAGGCCATGAGCAAGTCTGGAAACTTCCAACTGTTTTCTTTTTCTTGTTCAATCTCATCAGAAAATTAAAGTCAAACCTGATCCACCAAACATTTTAACTGCACACACACAGAAACATACACACAGGTAAAGTTAACATTTAGTCTGTGCTGAGACTTCAGCTTACATACACACCTACAGGGGTTTGAATTATTGCAGTGAATTTTTCTACCCACAGGTCCTGTGGCAGACTACCCAATCCTATAGTCTATATAGCTTTGGGAATAAACTGAAAACACTTAAAAACTTGAACATTTTCAAGGTTACTTTAGCTTCCAGGTACATCTAACAAAATTTCACACACAGTATTGTCATGGCTATAGGCAGACAGATACCTTTTTGACTTACTTGTGAGAGTTTGAATGTCTCTTCCAATAAATTGAACACAAACAAATGCTTTGCTTTACAGGAAACCATAATGACCCTCATGAAGCTGTTAATGTTATTTAGTACATTCACAAGTTGAGCGACAGCCATAGCTCAGTTAGGCAATTTAACTGGACTACTGTCCTTATTCTAGTTTACAACACAAAAAAAGAATCAAATTACTGACAGAAGCATGTCCACCTTGCTACAGCAGGTGGTGACATACCCCATCTCAGCTCATTGTTATGGGGTCGCCCCCTGGTTGACAAATTACAATTTGCAAAATGCCTTAGCAAGAGGCTAATGGGATTTATGTGGAATGATGGAAACATCACTTTTACAGCGGTATATGGTTTCTTTGTCTATTGAGGTTTGTTAACTTCCTTGATAGCTAACAAACCAAGTGTTGAGTACAGTACAGTTAAGTACATGGCTCCCTAGCATGCGATTCAACTTCTCATCTCAAAGCCTCGTGTGCAAACACTGGGGCACACACAAAACATTTAGGCCAGTTGCTGTTCGATTGAGTCGTATACATGACAGAGAAAATCAATTCCTGACTGCATTATTTAGATATTTTAGTCCAACTATGAGAACTTTGATTTAGTGTGATTTTAGTCTGACAAATTTGTGTTTTTTAAAAGTCCGGTTTTAGTCAAAATATTGCAATAAGTTAATTTTGTTAACTGCATGTAAATTTAGGGACTGTCTCGTACTTGGGCAGGCCTTAAAACTAGCTATCTGGAATCACCATCTCTTCTTAACCAGCCAATCACATAACAGCCTGACAAATTTGTGCTTTTAATATCAGCAAACGGCAGTTCAGTCACAACTTGAAGGGTGTGCTATTTGATTCACTGGGATTCACTCAAAAGCAGGTCTGAGATTAAAAAGAGAGTGTGAAGAAACATAAGAAAAAAAAGCTATTTAGACACAAACAAATATGCAGGCATGGAAGGCTAACTCCCACAGCTCTGCATCAGTGCTGGGGGGTTTTCAAGTGAAAGTCTGTCCATTTTAAACAGATGCGCGTACACACATTAATTCTCTGCTGATGACTTCATGTTGACTCAGTCATTAATAGCGAAAGGTCTGAAATGAAAACCTGCAGATCTGTTTGGTTTGGATCGAGCGTACTCAGTAAGTGAACACTGGAGCCGAGTTTAACACTTGTAGCTCTGACACGCTGCTCACACAGGTCACTGTGTGGTCGTCTGTTACTGGATGTTACAAATGTAAAGAGTCTAACAACACAAAGTAGAATTAAAGGTCAAACAGTCATCATAAGTTGTGTAATTTCTTGCTCTAACAGCAAAGATTGATCACTTTTGTTTATCTTGAATAAAATATTTTGGCTCGGATTAACTGGCAGCGGGACAGAAATCTTGCTCGTTAATCAAGGTACTCTTATAAGAGGAAGCGCCGCAGGCTGATTCAATCACCCAAAAGACATTACTATTTGGATGTGAAATGTAAGCAAAGATATTGTTATCAGGATCCTGTTTATCGAGACAAAAACTTGTGAAAAGGTTCCAGACAAGTCCACAAAAATATCAAATGGTTAAAGTTTTTGTCTGACTTTGAAAACTTTATTATATTAAAAGAAAATAAACCAACAAGACAGAGATTTTAAAAAAGTCGTGTTTCTGTTCCTGATAAACTTTTTGAAAAACTATGATGTCTGCAAACTTATTAACAGCAGCCAAACTGCACTAAAGTCAGGAAGTCATTTGAGACAAGGACAACAACCACACTGCCTCACTGTCTTTGACACACAGCTAAGAAAGAAAGAAAACATGTAACCCATGATTCTGAAGTACAGGTTTTAGTGAATGAACTGGTGGAATAGAAAACCTCAGTTTTTGCTATAGCTTGGATTGTTTTGCACTCTAAAGACCCAAAAAAAAAGAAGTGCATGTCCGTGTCTCTATTTGTGCAGATGTGTGATTAATTGGCCTGGCTCGTTTACAATAATATACAAAGGAAGAGTCAGAGGAAGACAGTCATGTTAGCCCAAATATCTTAATTATCTTGCCTCCAGCCTCTGTGTTTCATGCCTGACTCATGTGTTTGTTCTTTCTATAAAAATCTTCATTCATTCTCAAGACGCTTCAAACATCTTTTTCCTTTTTCCACTCTATTATTTGGTTCTGTGGCGAATCAAAAACATCCAAATGTGCATGAAGACACGCTAACGACTTCAATCATCACAGCAGGAATGTTCCAGAAACCCTCAGACCGACTCCTACACCCTGTCAAATCTCTCGCAGGTCACATGATCCTGCTCCTTTCTTCCTCACTGCTGTGACGTTTAAAGATATTTTGTCAGATTGTTGGATGTTTAAAGTTGTTCCAGATGGACTGGGAACGGCTCTCCTGAAAGAAGTCCTTGTTTTAGTCGATCAAAGTGGAGTCAGGACTCATTAGAGCTCAGAGTGACTTTAGAAAAGAAAGTGAGGCTTATGCCTCAGGTGTGTCAGGTGTCCTGCTTCACAACATTATTGAAGTACCTGCTTTCAATGTAAACAGCTGCCCCCATATTTTAAAATGATGTTTCTGTGCACTGGGTCATAACCTTAAAATCCAGCTTGGCATATGTTTTGTTCATAAAGGGGG